>JASDDO010000026.1:414022157-423096042 GCA_030015575.1 Agapanthus africanus | reverse complement strand
GCTTTAGTCCATAAATGGGCTTAAGCAACTTGCATACTTTACCGCTGCTCCCACTCTGAATGAATCCCTCTGGCTGATCCATATAGACGCTCTCTTCCAAATTTCCATTTAGAAAGGCCGTCTTTACGTCCATCTGCCAGATCTCATAATCGTGGAAGGTAGCAATAGCAAGAAGGACCTGAATGGATTTGAGCATAGCCACTAGAGAAAAGGTTTCGTCATAGTCCAAACCAGGCCTTTGACGGAAACCCTTTGCAACAAGTCTAGCCTTATAGATCTCAACCTGTCTATCTACACCAATCTTCTTTTTGAAGATCCATTTGCATCCTACGGGTTTTACCCCATCTGGAGCAATGTCCAAAGTCCATACTTTGTTAGTGTACATGGACTCCATTTCGGTCCGCATTGCATCCAGCCATTTTACCGAGTCGCCGCTCTGAATGGCTTGCTGGAAGCTAGTAGGGTCATCATCATCAATGACGCAATCCTCTCTATCCCCATCTATGAGAAAACCATAGTATCTCTCAGGCGGATGAGACTGCCTACTACTTCTGCGGATAGGCATTGGTATGTCCCTTTCTTCTGAAACCTCTGGTTCTACCATACTTTCAGTTGTAGTTTGTGGTTCTGGAATTTCTTCCAGTTCTATTTCGCTCCCACTTGTTTCTTTTTCTAAAAACTGATGTTCTAGAAAATGGGCATTACGAGAAACAAAAACCTTTTGTTCCTCTGCGTAATAGAAAAAATACCCCCAGGAGTTCTTTAGGTATCCCACAAACTTACACAGTACTGAGCGTGCCTCGAGCTTGTCTGCATGCTGCTTTTTAACAAAAGCTGGACATCCCCATACCTTCAGGTACTGAAGACAGGGTTTCTTCCCACTATACATCTGATATGGTTGTGGTAGGCACAGTCTTGGTTGGAACCTTGTTCAAAAGATATGCAGCTGATTCTAGTGCATAACCCCAGAAAGATCGCGGTAACTCAGCCTTATTCATCATGGAACGAACCATATCCAATAGGGTTTGATTCCTCCTTTCTGATACACCGTTGTGTTGTGGTGTGTATGGAGGAGTAAGCTGAGAGAGAATTCCATTCTCTTTTAAGTAGTCCAGAAACTCGGCACTCAAGTATTCACCACCTCGATCAGATCTCAGTGTCTTGATACTTTGCCTGTTTTTTTTTCAACTTCATTCTTGTATTCCCGAAATTTCTCAAAGGCCTCGGATTTATGCTTCATCAGGAAGACATGTCCATACCTAGAGAAATCATCTGTGAAAGTAATGAAGTATGAATAACCACTTCGCGCATATGTAGACATTGGGCTACATACGTCATTGTGTATGAGTCCTAAGAGCTCGCTTGCTCTTTCTCTGTGTCCAGTGAACGGAGTCTTTGCCATCTTTCCATGAGACAGGATTGACAAGTTGCATATGTTTGATATTCGAACGGATCCAAATATCCTTCTTTATGTAGCTTAGTCAACCTTCTCTCATTGATGTGACCCAGTCTACAATGCCATAAGAAAGCCTGATTTAAATCTGGAGACTTTCTTTTAAGTGTGTTCTGGACACTGAAAATCTGAGCTTGATTTAATACGTATATTCCGTTTTCTAATGTACCTGACCCAATCAGAACTTGATTTAGGTGGATGTGGACCACATCACTTATAAAAGTAAAATCATATCCTTCTTTAGAAAGTAAGGATACAGATATGATATTACAAGTTGTCCCTGGTACATAAAAACAGTTACGCAGAATCAATATCTGCCCAGTTGTCATTCCAAGATGATATTCCCCTACGGATTCAGCGTTCATGCTCATTCCGTTAGCAACCGTGAGGGTCATATCACCTATCCCGATAACCCTACGGTTTCTCAGAGCCTGTAATGAATTACAGATATGAGATCCTGACCCGGTATCCAATACCCAGGAAGTAGGGTTAACTGACATACAGTTCTCTATCATAAACACACCCGAAGCCGAAGCCATAACATGTTTCGAATCCTGGCTACTGGCTTTGCTAGCCCTGCAATCCTTCTGCCAATGTTCATTGTTGTAACAATAGGAATGTCCCTCTTTTACGACATCCAGTCCTGAAACATTTGCCCTTCTCTTTCCTTCTTCTTCCTTGATTTTCTTTAGGGTAGAAGGCAGAGACTGTAGAATTAAGTCAGTATCTGACTCGTTTCCCAATGTGGTCTCCAAGTCCTGGAGCTCATCAATATAGCTAGTCATTGTAAGGACGTTGTCCCCTATAGATGACCCGACGGCCAACCTCGCTTGATTTAATTCGGTCGAGGTCTTATATCTTGCGATATGAGATTGCTCTCCACATAAATCTTTGTTATGGAGAAAGATGGAAACTAAGTCCATCTTCTCGTGCTGCTTCTGGTATACACCATCAACTGAAGCTGACACAAGACACTTGGCTTTTGTTTTATCCTTTCCCCTTGTCTGACGGATATCCATATCCACGACGGTGGAAACTGGACCTGGGACGGCGGGATCTTGAGTAGTAATAGGGTGTTCCAGCTTGTTATAGGCAATGGACACCTGGACAGACTTTTGCCAGTCATGTAAGTCAGATTCAGTCAATTTGTTATCTAGATGTTATCTAGTCGTGGCCACAAGGTCGCTGCAATTAAGAGAGAGAGAAGAAAACACTTTTAGTATGATGCTCTTGCAAATTTAGAGTGGTTTTTAATTTATCTAAACAGGATGGCTCCCACTGTTTCTCGAATCCTTTCTCAAACCATAAAAGAAGAATTAGCCAGGACTATTCTCACCGTACAATACTTGCTTAACCGTTCAGCCAGGCCAGTGTCGATACTTCGAGGGAGGTTTTCCAACGCTTTCGCGAAGTTCCTTAATTAAATAACTTCTTTTCTCTGGGGGCGTAACCCCGCTGACACCTTTCTAGGCACCTACTTGGTTTATAACATTGATCGTTAAGTGACGAATCTTCTGATAAGTAGTATATACTCACAGTAGGATCGGGATCCAAAATATCATCGTATGATAATGTTAAAGGAATCCTACCAACATTCATCAAACTCCAAAATGGTATGCAACTCTAGCAAGTTTCAGTTTCTTTAGAAACTCCCGATGTGGATTTTTTCCCCATGCTCTTATGACCTTGACGAAGGCCAACATATCATAAGTCACATGTCAAGTTCTACCCGTCATTATCCTGGTTAATTTGAACCCACCCATACATGCCCTTGACGAAGGCCAAAATAGTAGTACGACTGTCCCAAACCAACGCATCTATCTATGCTACAGATAAATGTTCAGCAGCTACCAATCACTATGCCTTGGCGAAGGTCAAAACACATAGCTTGAATACTACTGAATATTTAACTGAAATGACGGAGGGCTACAACTGGTTTTGGCAAAACCGTGAACGTAGTGAACTTTGATATAATCGAAGGAACCTGATACTTTTAAAAAAGGAGTGGTTAAAGCTCCGCAATTAAAAAATTCTGATCTTTTTAAAATAACCGAGTGGTTTCTTTTAAATTTGTTCCAACGATTTAACTTTGGTTTATTTTCTTTGCATTATAATAATGCGTCCCGTCATTTATCCTATCATTGCAGAAAACAACAAAAATACCACGTCCTCTTATGCCATCCGCATTTGCCACTGGGTCCCGTCATCACCCGTTAGGTTACTTAACTAACGATAGAGCGGGGGCTGGGCTAGCGCGGGTGTAAAACATAAGTGACGTCTAATAGTTATCATATATAGATATTGTACATTCGTCAGACGCAATAATAGGCATTCTAGATCACAGATGAACTTTATTGGATATACTAGCAATCCGCATTTGCTTTGAGCCTGCAATAAAAGACGGATTACACAGTTGTGATGAATAGCCATTACCCCACCCTAGACCCCTACGGGTACGACAAACTACCCGCCAAGTACCCGAAGTGAAGCGGTCTCCCACAACAACGTGAGTATGCCACTAAACACTTTAACGTACCCGGTAGTCTGTGTACCCCACCTTGGGTCTATCCTAGGAGAAAAAACAGTAAAAAGAAATAATACAACGGTGGCTACAACCGCAACCTGGATGTGCCCCGCAAAAGAATATTACATCATATTACATTTACATCGAATGAATGAATATAAAACACATCTCAAACCCCGACTAATCATCACAACATTCCAATACAGTTCATATACACAATCAGTAAACATTTCAGAAATGTGCAACCCCCTGCCAACCGACATACAAGCAGTTAGAGGAGGTTTACGAACACATTAAACATTACAGATGAAAACCCAATTAGCAAATATCTTAGAACAACGATCGATCACCATTTTCCGTATCTACCCCAAAAGCAAGCCTGTACTGAAGTAACCTGGGTAGAAACAGAACATTCTGGAAAACAGAAAACTATAAAATATGAATTACAGAGGAAATCCGAGTCAACTCTGAGTTGACTCGGCAGCGGATCCGCGGCCAAAAGCACCATTGTGCAGCGGATCCGCGGCCATCTTGCCGAGTTAGGGTCTCATATTTTCTCAGAATTCTTATATTTCCCTGCTGTGAATTTTAAGGCATATCAAATAATTTTTTAGACATGTTTAAAATTAACAGAACTGTTAGGGTAAGGTTTTTCGTTTTTCGCATTTTTCCGTCGATCGAACTTCTAATTAGTTGCTAACAAGCTAGTAATGGTTTAGTTGGCTCTGATACCACTGTAAGTCCATGTCACGCACCCCACGAACTTGCGGGGAGGCAGAATATATGAAAAACGATTATCAAAGCTTCGTAACACGGACTTGAGCGCATGAATCGTATCTAAACCGTTACTAACAAACTACTTGAGGTTTACCGACTCTGATTTGAAGTTATACCTCACGTTACATGTCCTTCGGGTCTTCATCGTTGTCTTCCACTCCTCGTAGGCTCCTTGGAACATCGGCACCTCAACGACCTCCTCGAGTCAAAGACGATCCACCCGAGAGCTCCTACGTCAGGCTTGATCTCTAACTTGAGATAACTAGGTTGCTCAAAGTGCTAATCTAAGCTACCTAAGGGATATAGAGTGAGGTTATGGATGTATTAGTCTAGCTAACCCTTGATCTCAACTCATGAGAGGTTAGGGTTAGGGTTTCAAGAATGAGAGAGCTTGAGGAGAGAGAAGGTGATGATAAGAATGAATCATGATATTGTTTCTCACTTGATATATGAAGCATAATGAATAAATGAATAAAAAGAGATTATTCATCATGCTACATAAATGCATTATGAGTGATTCACTATGTGAGTCATTAAGCATTTAATAATGCATTAATGACATGATGAATCACACATAATGAGTCACAATATCATTTAATGACAATGCCACCTTACCCCCCAAGTCACCATGCTTCTAGAAGCTTCCCGACAAATTACGAGAATGCCCCTACAATCCGTGAAAACACGGAAAAACTTTAGACTGTATAAATCCAATAAACCGATACTAGAATTTGGCTTAAACCAAAGCCGGCTAGTAAAAACTGTCCGAACGTCGTATGTGCGTTTAAACACGTATGCGTCCGAACCCTTGTCGTAAAACCATACGACCTCTATATCGTTTTGCCTGGAGCACGGAAACTCTCTGTGTGGGACTCTAAAGACTCGACACTACACTAGCAGTGGGTTTAACCACAGACCGCAAGCGGCACTAGCTGTACGTAACGGTCCCCAGGTAGATGTCGATAAGAAGGCCGATGAGGAAACCCATCCGAACTCCTACTGAGCCTGCTGTGACAATCTCCGTACAGTCCGGTCTGTTCATCTAAGACTATCGCATATCAAGCCTAGGAGGCGGCTAGCGTCAGTCCCCTAATAGTGGTATAAGTCGTGTCAGAGCGAAGCCCATTACACCCCGAGAAACTACTGTAACCTACCAGTAAATCTCGTTTGCCCTGGCCAGGGACTTTGCGTAATGGCTCTCTAACACAGCGCGATATCATCCCCCAATACCGGGAGAGACGAATCCTGTCTAACCACTACTGCCTCCAAGTGCTCGGGACTGTACCCAACTTCTACCTGTTTGCACGACTTCTTTGAGCCGTGGTAGGGTAGCAATCTAAGAACAGTGAGACACACTCGAGGCGAAGTAGCAGTGTCAAGTCTGCGGGCTATGCTTTACTCATGTCACCTGGGAACTGTTAACTGACGACGGGTATAATACCAACCAACAGTTCCCATGCGAGTCATGTCCGGTGTACCCGTAACCTAACGAGCACCTGTATACTATCTCCAGTACGACGTACCGATAGCTGTGGGACAGACCTTCTCCCTAACTGGAATGAAAAGCGTACACACTAGTCTACTCTGGAGTATCGATGCCCTGTCTCGATAATCCTACGACTAGGGACATGTATAGGATGTTTCTTATAGACTACCCAGCACCCACTAGTGTGACTGCCATCACAACACTGGTAATCAAGCAAAGAACCTATGGGCTCTACTAATATGTATAAGTCATACGTTACAAGAAACATATGCACATATTAAAGTAGACACAAACCAAGTAGCATACTACCATTTTTAGCAAGACTGTATATACAACTGTGAATATCCCAAGCTTCCATTAAGTAATATACAACCTAGTATGATACAATAATGGCCCCTAGGGCATATACACTAACAATCTCCCACTTGCACTAGGTCCATGAGCTGGCATATCTAGACCTATCATCTCGAATAGCCTCTCGAACTGCGTCTGAGGAATGGCCTTTGTGAATGGTTCAGCAATGTTATTCTCTGTCTCTACTCTCTTCACCTCGATCTCCCGGCGATCTACGATCTCCCTGATCAGGTGATACTGCTTTAAGATGTGTCTGGACTTCTGATGGGACCTGTGTTCCTTCGCTAAAGCTATAGCGCCGTTGTTGTCACAATACAAAGGTATTGGATCAACACTGGTAGGAACCACCTGAAGTTCTGTGAGGAACTTCTTAATCCAGACAGCTTCTTTTGCGGCATCGCAAGCAGCTATGTACTCCGCTTCCATTGTTGAGTCAGCAACGGTCTCCTGCTTGGAACTCTTCCAACAGACCGCCCCTCCATTGAGGGTAAAGACATAACCCGACATGGACTTGGAGTCATCTTTGTCACTCTGGAAGCCGGAGTCGACAAAGGCCTCCATCTGGAGGTCTTTTCCGCCATACACCAAGAACATCTCCTTAGTCCTCCTCAGGTACTTGAGAATGTTCTTTACTGCTATCCAGTGATTCTCCCCTGGGTTTGCTTGATACCGGCTTACTACGCTCAATGCGTACGCTACATCTGGTCTGGTACATAACATCGCATACATTATGGAGCCTACCGCTGAAGCGTAGGATATAATCGACATGCGATCCCTTTCCAAATCAGTCTTGGGAGACATATCTTTGGAGAGGGTGATTCCGTGACAAGCCGGTAGATTACCGCGCTTAGAATCTTCCATACTGAATCTTTTCAATATGGTTTCTATGTACCTGGACTGCGAAAGTCCCAACATCCTTTTTGATCTATCACGATAGATCTGGATCCCCAGAATGTAGGTGGCATCACCCAGGTCTTTCATGGAGAATTTCTGTGACAAGAATCTTTTGACTGACTGTAACATAGGAATATTATTTCCTATTAGGAGAATGTCATCCACGTACAAGACTAGGAATACTACAGCTCTCCCTACAATCTTACTGTATATGCATGGTTCATCTGGATTTTTGATAAATTCAAATTCCTTGACAGTATCATCAAAACAGATGTTCCAACTCCGTGATACTTGCTTTAGTCCATAAATGGGCTTAAGCAACTTGCATACTTTACCGCTGCTCCCACTCTGAATGAATCCCTCTGGCTGATCCATATAGACGCTCTCTTCCAAATTTCCATTTAGAAAGGCCGTCTTTACGTCCATCTGCCAGATCTCATAATCGTGGAAGGTAGCAATAGCAAGAAGGACCTGAATGGATTTGAGCATAGCCACTAGAGAAAAGGTTTCGTCATAGTCCAAACCAGGCCTTTGACGGAAACCCTTTGCAACAAGTCTAGCCTTATAGATCTCAACCTGTCTATCTACACCAATCTTCTTTTTGAAGATCCATTTGCATCCTACGGGTTTTACCCCATCTGGAGCAATGTCCAAAGTCCATACTTTGTTAGTGTACATGGACTCCATTTCGGTCCGCATTGCATCCAGCCATTTTACCGAGTCGCCGCTCTGAATGGCTTGCTGGAAGCTAGTAGGGTCATCATCATCAATGACGCAATCCTCTCTATCCCCATCTATGAGAAAACCATAGTATCTCTCAGGCGGATGAGACTGCCTACTACTTCTGCGGATAGGCATTGGTATGTCCCTTTCTTCTGAAACCTCTGGTTCTACCATACTTTCAGTTGTAGTTTGTGGTTCTGGAATTTCTTCCAGTTCTATTTCGCTCCCACTTGTTTCTTTTTCTAAAAACTGATGTTCTAGAAAATGGGCATTACGAGAAACAAAAACCTTTTGTTCCTCTGCGTAATAGAAAAAATACCCCCAGGAGTTCTTTAGGTATCCCACAAACTTACACAGTACTGAGCGTGCCTCGAGCTTGTCTGCATGCTGCTTTTTAACAAAAGCTGGACATCCCCATACCTTCAGGTACTGAAGACAGGGTTTCTTCCCACTATACATCTGATATGGTGTGGTAGGCACAGTCTTGGTTGGAACCTTGTTCAAAAGATATGCAGCTGATTCTAGTGCATAACCCCAGAAAGATCGCGGTAACTCAGCCTTATTCATCATGGAACGAACCATATCCAATAGGGTTTGATTCCTCCTTTCTGATACACCGTTGTGTTGTGGTGTGTATGGAGGAGTAAGCTGAGAGAGAATTCCATTCTCTTTTAAGTAGTCCAGAAACTCGGCACTCAAGTATTCACCACCTCGATCAGATCTCAGTGTCTTGATACTTTTGCCTGTTTTTTTTTCAACTTCATTCTTGTATTCCCGAAATTTCTCAAAGGCCTCGGATTTATGCTTCATCAGGAAGACATGTCCATACCTAGAGAAATCATCTGTGAAAGTAATGAAGTATGAATAACCACTTCGCGCATATGTAGACATTGGGCTACATACGTCATTGTGTATGAGTCCTAAGAGCTCGCTTGCTCTTTCTCTGTGTCCAGTGAACGGAGTCTTTGCCATCTTTCCCATGAGACAGGATTGACAAGTTGCATATGTTTGATATTCGAACGGATCCAAATATCCTTCTTTATGTAGCTTAGTCAACCTTCTCTCATTGATGTGACCCAGTCTACAATGCCATAAGAAAGCCTGATTTAAATCTGGAGACTTTCTTTTAAGTGTGTTCTGGACACTGAAAATCTGAGCTTGATTTAATACGTATATTCCGTTTTCTAATGTACCTGACCCAATCAGAACTTGATTTAGGTGGATGTGGACCACATCACTTATAAAAGTAAAATCATATCCTTCTTTAGAAAGTAAGGATACAGATATGATATTACAAGTTGTCCCTGGTACATAAAAACAGTTACGCAGAATCAATATCTGCCCAGTTGTCATTCCAAGATGATATTCCCCTACGGATTCAGCGTTCATGCTCATTCCGTTAGCAACCGTGAGGGTCATATCACCTATCCCGATAACCCTACGGTTTCTCAGAGCCTGTAATGAATTACAGATATGAGATCCTGACCCGGTATCCAATACCCAGGAAGTAGGGTTAACTGACATACAGTTCTCTATCATAAACACACCCGAAGCCGAAGCCATAACATGTTTCGAATCCTGGCTACTGGCTTTGCTAGCCCTGCAATCCTTCTGCCAATGTTCATTGTTGTAACAATAGGAATGTCCCTCTTTTACGACATCCAGTCCTGAAACATTTGCCCTTCTCTTTCCTTCTTCTTCCTTGATTTTCTTTAGGGTAGAAGGCAGAGACTGTAGAATTAAGTCAGTATCTGACTCGTTTCCCAATGTGGTCTCCAAGTCCTGGAGCTCATCAATATAGCTAGTCATTGTAAGGACGTTGTCCCCTATAGATGACCCGACGGCCAACCTCGCTTGATTTAATTCGGTCGAGGTCTTATATCTTGCGATATGAGATTGCTCTCCACATAAATATTTGTTATGGAGAAAGATGGAAACTAAGTCCATCTTCTCGTGCTGCTTCTGGTATACACCATCAACTGAAGCTGACACAAGACACTTGGCTTTTGTTTTATCCTTTCCCCTTGTCTGACGGATATCCATATCCACGACGGTGGAAACTGGACCTGGGACGGCGGGATCTTGAGTAGTAATAGGGTGTTCCAGCTTGTTATAGGCAATGGACACCTGGACAGACTTTTGCCAGTCATGTAAGTCAGATTCAGTCAATTTGTTATCTAGATGTTATCTAGTCGTGGCCACAAGGTCGCTGCAATTAAGAGAGAGAGAAGAAAACACTTTTAGTATGATGCTCTTGCAAATTTAGAGTGGTTTTTAATTTATCTAAACAGGATGGCTCCCACTGTTTCTCGAATCCTTTCTCAAACCATAAAAGAAGAATTAGCCAGGACTATTCTCACCGTACAATACTTGCTTAACCGTTCAGCCAGGCCAGTGTCGATACTTCGAGGGAGGTTTTCCAACGCTTTCGCGAAGTTCCTTAATTAAATAACTTCTTTTCTCTGGGGGCGTAACCCCGCTGACACCTTTCTAGGCACCTACTTGGTTTATAACATTGATCGTTAAGTGACGAATCTTCTGATAAGTAGTATATACTCACAGTAGGATCGGGATCCAAAATATCATCGTATGATAATGTTAAAGGAATCCTACCAACATTCATCAAACTCCAAAATGGTATGCAACTCTAGCAAGTTTCAGTTTCTTTAGAAACTCCCGATGTGGATTTTTTCCCCATGCTCTTATGACCTTGACGAAGGCCAACATATCATAAGTCACATGTCAAGTTCTACCCGTCATTATCCTGGTTAATTTGAACCCACCCATACATGCCCTTGACGAAGGCCAAAATAGTAGTACGACTGTCCCAAACCAACGCATCTATCTATGCTACAGATAAATGTTCAGCAGCTACCAATCACTATGCCTTGGCGAAGGTCAAAACACATAGCTTGAATACTACTGAATATTTAACTGAAATGACGGAGGGCTACAACTGGTTTTGGCAAAACCGTGAACGTAGTGAACTTTGATATAATCGAAGGAACCTGATACTTTTAAAAAAGGAGTGGTTAAAGCTCCGCAATTAAAAAATTCTGATCTTTTTAAAATAACCGAGTGGTTTCTTTTAAATTTGTTCCAACGATTTAACTTTGGTTTATTTTCTTTGCATTATAATAATGCGTCCCGTCATTTATCCTATCATTGCAGAAAACAACAAAAATACCACGTCCTCTTATGCCATCCGCATTTGCCACTGGGTCCCGTCATCACCCGTTAGGTTACTTAACTAACGATAGAGCGGGGGCTGGGCTAGCGCGGGTGTAAAACATAAGTGACGTCTAATAGTTATCATATATAGATATTGTACATTCGTCAGACGCAATAATAGGCATTCTAGATCACAGATGAACTTTATTGGATATACTAGCAATCCGCATTTGCTTTGAGCCTGCAATAAAAGACGGATTACACAGTTGTGATGAATAGCCATTACCCCACCCTAGACCCCTACGGGTACGACAAACTACCCGCCAAGTACCCGAAGTGAAGCGGTCTCCCACAACAACGTGAGTATGCCACTAAACACTTTAACGTACCCGGTAGTCTGTGTACCCCACCTTGGGTCTATCCTAGAAGAAAAAACAGTAAAAAGAAATAATACAACGGTGGCTACAACCGCAACCTGGATGTGCCCCGCAAAAGAATATTACATCATATTACATTTACATCGAATGAATGAATATAAAACACATCTCAAACCCCGACTAATCATCACAACATTCCAATACAGTTCATATACACAATCAGTAAACATTTCAGAAATGTGCAACCCCCTGCCAACCGACATACAAGCAGTTAGAGGAGGTTTACGAACACATTAAACATTACAGATGAAAACCCAATTAGCAAATATCTTAGAACAACGATCGATCACCATTTTCCGTATCTACCCCAAAAGCAAGCCTGTACTGAAGTAACCTGGGTAGAAACAGAACATTCTGGAAAACAGAAAACTATAAAATATGAATTACAGAGGAAATCCGAGTCAACTCTGAGTTGACTCGGCAGCGGATCCGCGGCCAAAAGCACCATTGTGCAGCGGATCCGCGGCCATCTTGCCGAGTTAGGGTCTCATATTTTCTCAGAATTCTTATATTTCCCTGCTGTGAATTTTAAGGCATATCAAATAATTTTTTAGACATGTTTAAAATTAACAGAACTGTTAGGGTAAGGTTTTTCGTTTTTCGCATTTTTCCGTCGATCGAACTTCTAATTAGTTGCTAACAAGCTAGTAATGGTTTAGTTGGCTCTGATACCACTGTAAGTCCATGTCACGCACCCCACGAACTTGCGGGGAGGCAGAATATATGAAAAACGATTATCAAAGCTTCGTAACACGGACTTGAGCGCATGAATCGTATCTAAACCGTTACTAACAAACTACTTGAGGTTTACCGACTCTGATTTGAAGTTATACCTCACGTTACATGTCCTTCGGGTCTTCATCGTTGTCTTCCACTCCTCGTAGGCTCCTTGGAACATCGGCACCTCAACGACCTCCTCGAGTCAAAGACGATCCACCCGAGAGCTCCTACGTCAGGCTTGATCTCTAACTTGAGATAACTAGGTTGCTCAAAGTGCTAATCTAAGCTACCTAAGGGATATAGAGTGAGGTTATGGATGTATTAGTCTAGCTAACCCTTGATCTCAACTCATGAGAGGTTAGGGTTAGGGTTTCAAGAATGAGAGAGCTTGAGGAGAGAGAAGGTGATGATAAGAATGAATCATGATATTGTTTCTCACTTGATATATGAAGCATAATGAATAAATGAATAAAAAGAGATTATTCATCATGCTACATAAATGCATTATGAGTGATTCACTATGTGAGTCATTAAGCATTTAATAATGCATTAATGACATGATGAATCACACATAATGAGTCACAATATCATTTAATGACAATGCCACCTTACCCCCCAAGTCACCATGCTTCTAGAAGCTTCCCGACAAATTACGAGAATGCCCCTACAATCCGTGAAAACACGGAAAAACTTTAGACTGTATAAATCCAATAAACCGATACTAGAATTTGGCTTAAACCAAAGCCGGCTAGTAAAAACTGTCCGAACGTCGTATGTGCGTTTAAACACGTATGCGTCCGAACCCTTGTCGTAAAACCATACGACCTCTATATCGTTTTGCCTGGAGCACGGAAACTCTCTGTGTGGGACTCTAAAGACTCGACACTACACTAGCAGTGGGTTTAACCACAGACCGCAAGCGGCACTAGCTGTACGTAACGGTCCCCAGGTAGATGTCGATAAGAAGGCCGATGAGGAAACCCATCCGAACTCCTACTGAGCCTGCTGTGACAATCTCCGTACAGTCCGGTCTGTTCATCTAAGACTATCGCATATCAAGCCTAGGAGGCGGCTAGCGTCAGTCCCCTAATAGTGGTATAAGTCGTGTCAGAGCGAAGCCCATTACACCCTGAGAAACTACTGTAACCTACCAGTAAATCTCGTTTGCCCTGGCCAGGGACTTTGCGTAATGGCTCTCTAACACAGCGCGATATCATCCCCCAATACCGGGAGAGACGAATCCTGTCTAACCACTACTGCCTCCAAGTGCTCGGGACTGTACCCAACTTCTACCTGTTTGCACGACTTCTTTGAGCCGTGGTAGGGTAGCAATCTAAGAACAGTGAGACACACTCGAGGCGAAGTAGCAGTGTCAAGTCTGCGGGCTATGCTTTACTCATGTCACCTGGGAACTGTTAACTGACGACGGGTATAATACCAACCAACAGTTCCCATGCGAGTCATGTCCGGTGTACCCGTAACCTAACGAGCACCTGTATACTATCTCCAGTACGACGTACCGATAGCTGTGGGACAGACCTTCTCCCTAACTGGAATGAAAAGCGTACACACTAGTCTACTCTGGAGTATCGATGCCCTGTCTCGATAATCCTACGACTAGGGACATGTATAGGATGTTTCTTATAGACTACCCAGCACCCACTAGTGTGACTGCCATCACAACACTGGTAATCAAGCAAAGAACCTATGGGCTCTACTAATATGTATAAGTCATACGTTACAAGAAACATATGCACATATTAAAGTAGACACAAACCAAGTAGCATACTACCATTTTTAGCAAGACTGTATATACAACTGTGAATATCCCAAGCTTCCATTAAGTAATATACAACCTAGTATGATACAATAATGGCCCCTAGGGCATATACACTAACAATCTCCCACTTGCACTAGGTCCATGAGCTGGCATATCTAGACCTATCATCTCGAATAGCCTCTCGAACTGCGTCTGAGGAATGGCCTTTGTGAATGGTTCAGCAATGTTATTCTCTGTCTCTACTCTCTTCACCTCGATCTCCCGGCGATCTACGATCTCCCTGATCAGGTGATACTGCTTTAAGATGTGTCTGGACTTCTGATGGGACCTGTGTTCCTTCGCTAAAGCTATAGCGCCGTTGTTTTCACAATACAAAGGTATTGGATCAACACTGGTAGGAACCACCTGAAGTTCTGTGAGGAACTTCTTAATCCAGACAGCTTCTTTTGCGGCATCGCAAGCAGCTATGTACTCCGCTTCCATTGTTGAGTCAGCAACGGTCTCCTGCTTGGAACTCTTCCAACAGACCGCCCCTCCATTGAGGGTAAAGACATAACCCGATATGGACTTGGAGTCATCTTTGTCACTCTGGAAGCCGGAGTCGACAAAGGCCTCCATCTGGAGGTCTTTTCCGCCATACACCAAGAACATCTCCTTAGTCCTCCTCAGGTACTTGAGAATGTTCTTTACTGCTATCCAGTGATTCTCCCCTGGGTTTTCTTGATACCGGCTTACTACGCTCAATGCGTACGCTACATCTGGTCTGGTACATAACATCGCATACATTATGGAGCCTACCGCTGAAGCGTAGGATATAATCGACATGCGATCCCTTTCCAAATCAGTCTTGGGAGACATATCTTTGGAGAGGGTGATTCCGTGACAAGCCGGTAGATTACCGCGCTTAGAATCTTCCATACTGAATCTTTTCAATATGGTTTCTATGTACCTGGACTGCGAAAGTCCCAACATCCTTTTTGATCTATCACGATAGATCTGGATCCCCAGAATGTAGGTGGCATCACCCAGGTCTTTCATGGAGAATTTCTGTGACAAGAATCTTTTGACTGACTGTAACATAGGAATATTATTTCCTATTAGGAGAATGTCATCCACGTACAAGACTAGGAATACTACAGCTCTCCCTACAATCTTACTGTATATGCATGGTTCATCTGGATTTTTGATAAATTCAAATTCCTTGACAGTATCATCAAAACAGATGTTCCAACTCCGTGATACTTGCTTTAGTCCATAAATGGGCTTAAGCAACTTGCATACTTTACCGCTGCTCCCACTCTGAATGAATCCCTCTGGCTGATCCATATAGACGCTCTCTTCCAAATTTCCATTTAGAAAGGCCGTCTTTACGTCCATCTGCCAGATCTCATAATCGTGGAAGGCAGCAATAGCAAGAAGGACCTGAATGGATTTGAGCATAGCCACTAGAGAAAAGGTTTCGTCATAGTCCAAACCAGGCCTTTGACGGAAACCCTTTGCAACAAGTCTAGCCTTATAGATCTCAACCTGTCTATCTACACCAATCTTCTTTTTGAAGATCCATTTGCATCCTACGGGTTTTACCCCATCTGGAGCAATGTCCAAAGTCCATACTTTGTTAGTGTACATGGACTCCATTTCGGTCCGCATTGCATCCAGCCATTTTACCGAGTCGCCGCTCTGAATGGCTTGCTGGAAGCTAGTAGGGTCATCATCATCAATGACGCAATCCTCTCTATCCCCATCTATGAGAAAACCATAGTATCTCTCAGGCGGATGAGACTGCCTACTACTTCTGCGGATAGGCATTGGTATGTCCCTTTCTTCTGAAACCTCTGGTTCTACCATACTTTCAGTTGTAGTTTGTGGTTCTGGAATTTCTTCCAGTTCTATTTCGCTCCCACTTGTTTCTTTTTCTAAAAACTGATGTTCTAGAAAATGGGCATTATGAGAAACAAAAACCTTTTGTTCCTCTGCGTAATAGAAAAAATACCCCCAGGAGTTCTTTAGGTATCCCACAAACTTACACAGTACTGAGCGTGCCTCGAGCATGTCTGCATGCTGCTTTTTAACAAAAGCTGGACATCCCCATACCTTCAGGTACTGAAGACAGGGTTTCTTCCCACTATACATCTGATATGGTGTGGTAGGCACAGTCTTGGTTGGAACCTTGTTCAAAAGATATGCAGCTGATTCTAGTGCATAACCCCAGAAAGATCGCGGTAACTCAGCCTTATTCATCATGGAACGAACCATATCCAATAGGGTTTGATTCCTCCTTTCTGATACACCGTTGTGTTGTGGTGTGTATGGAGGAGTAAGCTGAGAGAGAATTCCATTCTCTTTTAAGTAGTCCAGAAACTCGGCACTCAAGTATTCACCACCTCGATCAGATCTCAGTGTCTTGATACTTTTGCCTATTTTTTTTTCAACTTCATTCTTGTATTCCCGAAATTTCTCAAAGGCCTCGGATTTATGCTTCATCAGGAAGACATGTCCATACCTAGAGAAATCATCTGTGAAAGTAATGAAGTATGAATAACCACTTCGCGCATATGTAGACATTGGGCTACATACGTCACTGTGTATGAGTCCTAAGAGCTCGCTTGCTCTTTCTCTGTGTCCAGTGAACGGAGTCTTTGCCATCTTTCCCATGAGACAGGATTGACAAGTTGCATATGTTTGATATTCGAACGGATCCAAATATCCTTCTTTATGTAGCTTAGTCAACCTTCTCTCATTGATGTGACCCAGTCTACAATGCCATAAGAAAGCCTGATTTAAATCTGGAGACTTTCTTTTAAGTGTGTTCTGGACACTGAAAATCTGAGCTTGATTTAATACGTATATTCCGTTTTCTAATGTACCTGACCCAATCAGAACTTGATTTAGGTGGATGTGGACCACATCACTTATAAAAGTAAAATCATATCCTTCTTTAGAAAGTAAGGATACAGATATGATATTACAAGTTGTCCCTGGTACATAAAAACAGTTACGCAGAATCAATATCTGCCCAGTTGTCATTCCAAGATGATATTCCCCTACGGATTCAGCGTTCATGCTCATTCCGTTAGCAACCGTGAGGGTCATATCACCTATCCCGATAACCCTACGGTTTCTCAGAGCCTGTAATGAATTACAGATATGAGATCCTGACCCGGTATCCAATACCCAGGAAGTAGGGTTAACTGGCATACAGTTCTCTATCATAAACACACCCGAAGCCGAAGCCATAACATGTTTCGAATCCTGGCTACTGGCTTTGCTAGCCCTGCAATCCTTCTGCCAATGTTCATTGTTGTAACAATAGGAATGTCCCTCTTTTACGACATCCAGTCCTGAAACATTTGCCCTTCTCTTTCCTTCTTCTTCCTTGATTTTCTTTAGGGTAGAAGGCAGAGACTGTAGAATTAAGTCAGTATCTGACTCGTTTCCCAATGTGGTCTCCAAGTCCTGGAGCTCATCAATATAGCTAGTCATTGTAAGGACGTTGTCCCCTATAGATGACCCGACGGCCAACCTCGCTTGATTTAATTCGGTCGAGGTCTTATATCTTGCGATATGAGATTGCTCTCCACATAAATCTTTGTTATGGAGAAAGATGGAAACTAAGTCCATCTTCTCGTGCTGCTTCTGGTATACACCATCAACTGAAGCTGACACAAGGCACTTGGCTTTTGTTTTATCCTTTCCCCTTGTCTGACGGATATCCATATCCACGACGGTGGAAACTGGACCTGGGACGGCGGGATCTTGAGTAGTAATAGGGTGTTCCAGCTTGTTATAGGCAATGGACACCTGGACAGACTTTTGCCAGTCATGTAAGTCAGATTCAGTCAATTTGTTATCTAGATGTTATCTAGTCGTGGCCACAAGGTCGCTGCAATTAAGAGAGAGAGAAGAAAACACTTTTAGTATGATGCTCTTGCAAATTTAGAGTGGTTTTTAATTTATCTAAACAGGATGGCTCCCACTGTTTCTCGAATCCTTTCTCAAACCATAAAAGAAGAATTAGCCAGGACTATTCTCACCGTACAATACTTGCTTAACCGTTCAGCCAGGCCAGTGTCGATACTTCGAGGGAGGTTTTCCAACGCTTTCGCGAAGTTCCTTAATTAAATAACTTCTTTTCTCTGGGGGCGTAACCCCGCTGACACCTTTCTAGGCACCTACTTGGTTTATAACATTGATCGTTAAGTGACGAATCTTCTGATAAGTAGTATATACTCACAGTAGGATCGGGATCCAAAATATCATCGTATGATAATGTTAAAGGAATCCTACCAACATTCATCAAACTCCAAAATGGTATGCAACTCTAGCAAGTTTCAGTTTCTTTAGAAACTCCCGATGTGGATTTTTTCCCCATGCTCTTATGACCTTGACGAAGGCCAACATATCATAAGTCACATGTCAAGTTCTACCCGTCATTATCCTGGTTAATTTGAACCCACCCATACATGCCCTTGACGAAGGCCAAAATAGTAGTACGACTGTCCCAAACCAACGCATCTATCTATGCTACAGATAAATGTTCAGCAGCTACCAATCACTATGCCTTGGCGAAGGTCAAAACACATAGCTTGAATACTACTGAATATTTAACTGAAATGACGGAGGGCTACAACTGGTTTTGGCAAAACCGTGAACGTAGTGAACTTTGATATAATCGAAGGAACCTGATACTTTTAAAAAAGGAGTGGTTAAAGCTCCGCAATTAAAAAATTCTGATCTTTTTAAAATAACCGAGTGGTTTCTTTTAAATTTGTTCCAACGATTTAACTTTGGTTTATTTTCTTTGCATTATAATAATGCGTCCCGTCATTTATCCTATCATTGCAGAAAACAACAAAAATACCACGTCCTCTTATGCCATCCGCATTTGCCACTGGGTCCCGTCATCACCCGTTAGGTTACTTAACTAACGATAGAGCGGGGGCTGGGCTAGCGCGGGTGTAAAACATAAGTGACGTCTAATAGTTATCATATATAGATATTGTACATTCGTCAGACGCAATAATAGGCATTCTAGATCACAGATGAACTTTATTGGATATACTAGCAATCCGCATTTGCTTTGAGCCTGCAATAAAAGACGGATTACACAGTTGTGATGAATAGCCATTACCCCACCCTAGACCCCTACGGGTACGACAAACTACCCGCCAAGTACCCGAAGTGAAGCGGTCTCCCACAACAACGTGAGTATGCCACTAAACACTTTAACGTACCCGGTAGTCTGTGTACCCCACCTTGGGTCTATCCTAGGAGAAAAAACAGTAAAAAGAAATAATACAACAGTGGCTACAACCGCAACCTGGATGTGCCCCGCAAAAGAATATTACATCATATTACATTTACATCGAATGAATGAATATAAAACACATCTCAAACCCCGACTAATCATCACAACATTCCAATACAGTTCATATACACAATCAGTAAACATTTCAGAAATGTGCAACCCCCTGCCAACCGACATACAAGCAGTTAGAGGAGGTTTACGAACACATTAAACATTACAGATGAAAACCCAATTAGCAAATATCTTAGAACAACGATCGATCACCATTTTCCGTATCTACCCCAAAAGCAAGCCTGTACTGAAGTAACCTGGGTAGAAACAGAACATTCTGGAAAACAGAAAACTATAAAATATGAATTACAGAGGAAATCCGAGTCAACTCTGAGTTGACTCGGCAGCGGATCCGCGGCCAAAAGCACCATTGTGCAGCGGATCCGCGGCCATCTTGCCGAGTTAGGGTCTCATATTTTCTCAGAATTCTTATATTTCCCTGCTGTGAATTTTAAGGCATATCAAATAATTTTTTAGACATGTTTAAAATTAACAGAACTGTTAGGGTAAGGTTTTTCGTTTTTCGCATTTTTCCGTCGATCGAACTTCTAATTAGTTGCTAACAAGCTAGTAATGGTTTAGTTGGCTCTGATACCACTGTAAGTCCATGTCACGCACCCCACGAACTTGCGGGGAGGCGGAATATATGAAAAACGATTATCAAAGCTTCGTAACACGGACTTGAGCGCATGAATCGTATCTAAACCGTTACTAACAAACTACTTGAGGTTTACCGACTCTGATTTGAAGTTATACCTCACGTTACATGTCCTTCGGGTCTTCATCGTTGTCTTCCACTCCTCGTAGGCTCCTTGGAACATCGGCACCTCAACGACCTCCTCGAGTCAAAGACGATCCACCCGAGAGCTCCTACGTCAGGCTTGATCTCTAACTTGAGATAACTAGGTTGCTCAAAGTGCTAATCTAAGCTACCTAAGGGATATAGAGTGAGGTTATGGATGTATTAGTCTAGCTAACCCTTGATCTCAACTCATGAGAGGTTAGGGTTAGGGTTTCAAGAATGAGAGAGCTTGAGGAGAGAGAAGGTGATGATAAGAATGAATCATGATATTGTTTCTCACTTGATATATGAAGCATAATGAATAAATGAATAAATGAATAAAAAGAGATTATTCATCATGCTACATAAATGCATTATGAGTGATTCACTATGTGAGTCATTAAGCATTTAATAATGCATTAATGACATGATGAATCACACATAATGAGTCACAATATCATTTAATGACAATGCCACCTTACCCCCCAAGTCACCATGCTTCTAGAAGCTTCTCGACAAATTACGAGAACGCCCCTACAATCCGTGAAAACACGGAAAAACTTTAGACTGTATAAATCCAATAACCCGATACTAGAATCTGGCTTAAACTAAAGACGGCTAGTAAAAACTGTCCGAACGTCGTACGTGCGTTTAAACACGTATGCGTCCGAACCCTTGTCGTAAAACCATACGACCTCTATATCGTTTCACCTGGAGCAGGGAAGCTCTCTGTGTGGGACTCTAAAGACTCGACACTACGCTGGCAGTGGCTTTAACCACAGACCGCAAGCGGCACTAGCTGTACGTAACGGTCCCCAAGTAGATGTCGATAAGAAGGCCGATGAGGAAACCCATCCGAACTCCTACTGAGCCTGCTGTGACAATCTCCGTACAGTCCGGTCTGTTCGTCTAAGACTATCGCATATCAAGCCTAGGGGGAAGCAAGCATCAGTCCCCTAATAGCGGTATAAGTCGTGTCGGAGCGAAGCCCATTACACCCCGAGAAACTACTGGAACCTACCAGTAAATCTCATTTGCCCTGACCAGGGACTTTGCGTAATGGCTCTTTGACACAGCGCGATATCATCCCCTAATACCGGGAGAGACGAATCCTGTCTAACCACTACTGCCTCTATGTGCTCGGGACTGCACCCAACTGCTACCTGTTTGCACGACTCCTTTGAGCCGTGGTAGGGTAGCAATCTAAGAACAGTGGGACACACTCGAGGCGAAGTAGCAATGTCAAGTCTGCGGACTATGCTGTATTCATGTCACCTAGGAACTGTTAACTGACGATGGGTATAATACCAACCAACAGTTCCCCTGCGAGTCATGTCCGGTGTACCCATAACCTAACGAGCACCTGTATACTATCTCCAGTACGACGTACTGATGGCTGTGGGATAGACCATCTCCCTAACTGGGATGATAAGCGTACACACTAGTCTACTCTGGAGTATCGATGCCCTGTCTCGATAATCCTACGACTAGGGACATGTATAGGATGTTGCTTATAGACTACCTAGCCCCCACTAGTGTGACTGCCATCACAACGCTAGTAATCAAGCAAAGAACCTATGGGCTCTACTAATATGTATAAGTGATACGTTACAAGAAACATATGCACATATTAAAGTAGACACAAACCAAGTAGCATACAACCATTTTTAGCAAGACTGTATATACAACTGTGAATATCCTAAGCTTCCATTAAGTAATATACAACCTAGTATGATACAATAATGGCCCCTAGGGCATATATACTAACAGTTCTTGTTCTGTAGCTACTACATCTATAAATTAGACCCCTGGCATATGCAAAATTGTCCGATTTGAACAAGAGTAAAATCTGGAGCCTTTTTCCTGAGTTGCTGTTTTAATTCGTGTTTTTGTTTTACATATTTTAAATTCTGGATTTGTATAATTGCGTTTTACCTCAATTACTTGGCGTTTATACGACGATATCGAGGATTGTTTGATGGTTTTGAAAGCGTAGTCCATATGTTCTAACCTATAGGCCTTAGCGCGTCGTTTGGTTTTCTCGATGTGATTTTAAGGTTTATTTTTGATTGTGTTATCTTGTAGGTACCTTCTCGGGGGCTTCATACGATGAAGAAAATGAAGGCGATATCGACACTGACACGCAGGATGCAAAGTAAGTAGATTATATCTACGGGGGAAGTCCGGTGGATGGCGTATAGCACCCCCGCAGTTCGATATTTAGTATAGTATATATGTACTATTTATGCTAGTTTATAGTGTGTCGTGGATATTTGAGATGAGATTAGGTGTACTATGTTAGATTAGGGCGTAGAAGTAAACTAGTATAGTTCCTAGTTGTGAACCCTAGAATAGGTTTACACTCAAACACACACACATGCTTATTACTACACATATACCTACATGATGAGGATAGTGGACGATATTTGGAGATGAGTCGATGATATTGGGCATAGTGCCATGAGATCGGTGATATGATGTGATTCGTATTTGGGATACGACAGGTAATTTTAGCGGGCCTTTTGACGTGTGTTTCACACACGCACTTATACTTATATAGAGGGTATCGTATTGTACTAGACGTATATCAGTATCCCGGATTATAATCTTTGATAAAGAGGATACCAGATGAATAATGTGATGAATGTGATATTGACCTGTACCCTGATTTGGGATGCCGTACGACGGATTTACGTACAAGCTATATATTGATGATAGATCCGCACTCTTGACTTGAGGGTGTCATATTATAGATATTGTATCGTATGTGATACTATTGAGGCGGGATCACCGAATAATATATACATATATATGTATCGACTTAGATGTTAGGCGGCTTCCTTACCTTTCGTTTAGCCTGTTAGCTCAGCCCTATAGTTTAGTGTAGTTGTTAGACTAGATTCGATTCCTACCTATTTCAAAACTAACGAATCGTGGGTATTTTAAAAGACAGGCCAAGGATTCTACGGATATTTTAAAGGATGTATTTTTTCTTTAAAACACCGTAGCCCTTATTTCCAAAACACCGCGATTCGTTTTATTTCAAAAGGCACTACTGTATGACTTATATTTATATTAAATGCAGATTAGTTATCATTGTGTTTATCATTCAGCTCCCGCACATTATTGGTGTTCGCTCCGCATCGCATACTTATATTGTGATTTCATATACCATTATTAAACTCATGCTGTTAGGACACCAGCACCATTATCGATGATGCATATGTTCCACGTACACCTGCTTGCCGACTCACACACTTCATCATCGATAATTGACATGTCACTACACTATAGTACTGTTGCATTCAGGATATGATCTCTTGCATAGCATACTTGTGTACATACCCATTGTATACCCATATTTATATACATAAGTATTTGCACATACATAGATGATTCTGGCTTGATTAGAGATTTGGGAACCGCAAGATACTCTTTAAAACTAATTCATTTTAAAAGAACGGTTTTCCCTCAATATGTGCATATTACTATTCCATATTGCATGATATACTGATATGCTTACATTTCTTTTACATGTCACATACATCATGCTTTTGATTATACGCATTGAAATATGTTGTTTCCATGATATTTCTGGATTTGGGAACCGTGGATATTTCAAAAGAGATTATATAATTGTTTTAAAAACCCGGTTACCCTTGATATGATATTTCAGTGTGTCCACCATGTGTTTTCTCGGTGCTGAGAGCGACATGTGAAACCCGATTCGAGGAGGCGGATGAGGCCGATTGCGGGTACATGGTGGACCCGGTATGGTACCCCGGGGCGAGAACGGATCTGCTGTGTAGCTAGACAGTGAGCCTGGCAGAGGGAGCACTACCTACCGGTGATTGTATTTGAACTCGGCGGATATCCAGAGGATACCGACCGGAGCTGAGAGATGAGACGGGCCGATCCAGACTGACGGAGCCCTATGTATATGAGGATTTACGTGCCGATACTAGGCACAGGTTTCATGATGTTTTTGAGTGTCGATGCTTGACACTCAGGTTCCATGATTTGATATGTCGCGAGCGACACATGTTGATTTACATCCTCATACTCCCATGCATATGCTTTATGATATTTACATGCATGATGCTTATTGTCATTGGGTGACACGTGAACGATATCCACATACATTTAGTTGACATTGATGACATTGATCATACCTCATATTTATGATATGTTATTACCTGAGGCACTACCACGAGCACTTGGCACTACACTCATGTATAGATATTATATTGCCACCTTATCATGCTTCAGACTGATTCATTTGAGCTTTATATATATATCTGATCGTGTTGACCTAGGACTATGTCATGCATACGATTTCTTCTCTGCGATGTTTTCTATTCACTAGCTGGCAACCCACCCTCATTGTGCCACAGTTCTTGCAGGTCTTGTCATACAGGTTCCATTGCGGCTTTTCTGGCACACTGCTTTCTTTCTGGGTGATTGCATTGGTAGGTGGGTTCACTCGCATCATGACCACCCTTGTATTTATTTTATCAGTTGTATCTAGTAATTCCATCAACCAAAACTTGTATATTGTTTCAGGCTTAGAAAACCAGTTATGTATTATTTCGACCTTAGAGTCACGCGTTGTAGTATTATGGTTTCATGTTGATTTTGAGTTTCTTTTTATGTTTTGATCCTCGCCCTTTGGCATTGTATATTATATAGCTTGCATGGTTGTGACCGTCGATTGACGAAGAGCTAGCTCCCGCTTGGGAATGTCTTTTATCATTGTGCATATATTATTCTTGTTGTACCCCGTTCGGGGCCATTATTTACAAAGGAAACTCTGCCGAAATTTTCAGAAAAGAATATAGATTTTAAAAATGCATATTCGGCTTACTTATTTAAAAACCTTGTTTTTAAAACATGTTTTCCTTACTTCTTAAAAACTAGTTTTCTTATTTATTCCTTAAAATGGTTTTAGATTTCTGGGATTTTGGCTTACTTGATTTAGATAGGGTCCTATAGACTTCATATGATTCAAGTGCCAGTCACGTACTATTTCGGGTCGTGACAATCGTCGAGTCTGCAACGGTATCCTGTTTGGAGCTCTTCCAACACACCGCCCCTCCATTGAGGGTAAACACAAAACATGAGACAGACTTGCTGTCATCCTTGTCACTCTGGAAGCTTGAATCGGTATAGGACTCGACCCTGAGGTCTCCATTACCGTAAACCAGGAACATCTCCTTAGTCCTTCTCAGGTACTTGAGAATGTTCTTTACTGCGGTCCAGTGGTTCTTACCTGGGTCTGACTGATACCGGCTCACCACGCTTAGCGCGTAAGCTACATCTGGTCTTGTACATAGCATCGCATACATTATAGATCTTACCGCCGAAGCGTAGGGTATAGTACTAATGCGAACATTCTCCTCGTCAGCCTTGGGAGACATCTTCTTGTAGAGGGTGATTCCGTGCAATGCGGGTATATTACTACGCTTGGAATCTTCCATACTTAATTTCTTTAGTACGGTCTCTATGTACCTGGACTGTGAAAGTCCTAATAATCTCTTGGATCTATCTCTGTAGATCTTGATCCCCAGAATGTACGAGGCATCACCCAGGTCCTTCATGGAGAACCGTTGTGACAAGAATAGGTTGACCGATTGTAACATAGGAATGTCATTTCCTATCAAAAGAATGTCGTCCACATACAAGACTAGGAACACGACAGTTCGTCCTACAATCTTCTTATAGATACAAGGTTCATCTTCGTTCTTGATGAAATCAAATTCCTTGATTGCCTCATCAAAACAGATGTTCCAGCTCCGTGATGCCTGCTTTAATCCATAAATAAATTTAAGCAACTTGCACCCCTTTCTGGTGCTCCCACTGTCTACAAAACCTTCCGGCTGATCCATATAAATGCACTCTTCTAAACTTCCATTCAGAAAAGCCGTTTTTACGTCCATTTGCAAGATCTCAGAGTCATGGAAAGCAGCAATGGCAAGTAGGATCCGAATGGATTTGAGCATAGCCACTGGAGAAAAAGTTTCGTCATAGTCCACACCTGGTCTTTGACGAAAACCTTTTGCAACAAGTCTAGCCTTATAGGTTTCCACCTGTCCATCTACACCAAATTTCCTTTTGTAGATCCATTTGCATCCAACGGGTTTTACCTCAGGGGGAGCAATATCCAAGGTCCACACATTATTGGTGTACATGGACTCCATTTCGGATCGCATGGCATCCAGCTACTTATCAGAGTCCCTACTGATAATGGCATGTTTGAAACTAGTAGGATCATCTTCTCCGAAGATGCAATCCTCTCAATCCACGTATATGAGGAAACCTTAGTATCTCTCGGGCGGATGAGAAATCCTACTAGATCTGCAAAGTGGCTGAGGCTCGTCCGGGTTTATTGAATCTTGAGGTTCCACCAAATCATCAGTTATAGTTTTTCCCACTGGAATTTCTTCCAGTTTTACCGTGCTCCCACTTATTTCATTTGCAAGAAATTGCCACTCTAAAAAGGTGGCATTATGAGCAATAAACACCTTCTGTTCCTCTGTGTGGTAGAACAGATATCCATAACCGTTCTTAGGATATCCTACAAACTTACACAAAAATGACCGTTCCTCCAGTTTATCCGGATTATTCTTTTTAACATAAGCCGGACAACCCCATATCTTAAATCTTTTAAGATAAGGCATTTTTCCATTCCATATTTCGAATGGTGTCTTAGGCATGGATTTGGATGGAACATCATTCAACAGATATGCCGCTATCAAAAGCGCATGTCCCCAAAATGAAAGAGGAAACTCTGCATTACTCATCATGGAGCGAACGATGTCCAATAGGGTACGGTTCCTCCGCTCCGATACACCGTTGTGTTGTGGTGTATACGGAGGAGTAAGCTGAGAGAGAATTCCATTCTCTTTTAGGTATTCTAGGAATTCCGTGCTTAAGTACTCCCCTCCTCTATCCGATCGGAGGATCTTGATACTTTTGCCAGTCTGGTTCTCTATTTCGTTTATGAATTCTTTGAATTTCTCAAAAACTTCAGATTTGTGTTTCATGAGATACACATATCCGAACCTAGAGAGATCGACAGTGAATGTGATGAAGTACGAGAACCCACCCCTTGCATGTATAGACATTGGACCACATACATCGCTATGTATGAGTCCCAAGAGCTCTGCTGCTCTTTCTCCGTATCCGAGGAATGGAGATTTGGTAATATTTCCTTTGAGACAAGACTGACAAGTTTCATAAGATGAAAACTCGAACGTATCAAAAAATCCATCTTTATGCAACTTACTCAGTCTTTTCTCTCCGATATGACCAAGTCTACAATGCCACAAGTAAGATTCGTTCACTTCTGAATTCTTCCTCTTGCGTGTGTTTTGTATGTTGTGAACTGTGTTTTGATTAAGAACATAGATATCATTACACAGTATACCTTCTGCAACCAATACCTGATTAAGGTAAATGTTCATGATATTTCTATCAAGAACAAACTTATATCCGTCTTTATCAAGTAAATAAACTGATATGATGTTGCAAACCATGGAAGGTACATAGTAGCAATTGTTCAAAATCATAGAATTGCCATTCGGTAATGCTAGGTGATATTCATCGACGGTAGAAGTATCAACTTGTGCTCCGTTCACTACTCTGAGAGACATATCACTAGGTCCAACTATCCTACTTTTTCTCAGTCCCCGTAATAAAATACAGTTATGAGATCCTGATCCGGTATCTAGTACCCAGGAGGTAGGACTAACTGAAAAACAGTTCTCAATAACAAGAACACCTGAAGAAGACGCATTAGTATGCTTCTTCTTCGATGGGGTCATCAAGGATTTATGCAATCTTCTTTCCTCTTCTCATACTCATAAGCTAGAGCCAAATTGACGTTCCCCAGCCCCGAATAAGAATTCGGATCGGTCAAGCGATACATTTTATTATCTTGATTAGGCATGAAGTGGTTGCTACCTGGAGAGAGAGAAAAGAAATACTCAGCATGCGCTCTTGCAAGATTATATCAGTTATTAGTCTATCTAATCAGGATGGCTCCCACTGTTTCCTCAAATTCTTCTTCAAACCTTAAAAGAAGAATTAGTTGGGATTAATCGCACGTCACAATACTTACTTAACCTTTTGGCCAGGCTAGTGTCGGTACTTCGAGGGAGGTTTTCCAACGCTTTCGTGAAGTTCCTTAATTACATAACCTTTTTTCCCTAGAGGCGTAGCCCCGCTAACACCATTCTAGACACCTACTTGGTTTATAGCATTGATTGTTAAGTGAGAAAATCTCCCAGGAGTAATCCTACTCATCAGTGGATCGGGATCCAACCATCATTGCATGATAACCTAGATGGAAGCCACTCTAGTTACCACACTCCAGAAGGTATGCAACGCTAGCAAGTTTCCTGTATATTTGAAACTCCCGATGTAGTTTTTGCCTCTAGCGGTTTATAACCTTGACTAGGTCAACATATCATAAGCCGCTAGTCAAGTTCAACCCGTCATTATCCTAGATTAACTTAGACCCACCCGTATATACCTTTGACTAGGTCAAAATGGTTACACGGCTGTCCTAAATAATCGCAATACCTGCAACAAACAAGCACTACTCAGCTACCGAACACTACGTCTTGACTAGGTCAAAATACGCAGCACGAATACTAAGCAACACTCGTAAGAAATGACGGAGGGCTATGGTTAGGTTTTTTGCGAAAAACCCGTTAACGTAATGAACTTGATATCGTTGAAGGAACCTGAGAAGTTTTGAAAAAGGAGTGGTTTAGGTTCCGCTTTTGAAAAACTTCTGTTTTTGAAAAAACCGAGTAATCTACAGTATAGACTTTCGCTCAAGAGGTCACTCCCCGTGAAGGGATCTCGGCTCTTGCCTCCTAGAATGAGGTGCTGGATATTCATGACCGACTACCACTGTGCAAAGTGAAAGAATATAACTCTAGTTTTTTGAAATTTGTTCCAACAACATCTACTTAGGTTTCTTTTCTTGCATTAATCAAAATTAATGCGGTCACATCATTTATCCTATCACACAAGAAAAGAACAAAAATATGATGTACGTATATGCCATCCGCATTCGCCGCGTGGCCCCGTCATCACCCGTTAGGTTACTTAACTAACGACAGAGCGGGGGCTGAACTAGAGCGGGTGCAAAACATATACAACATCCACCAATATATATAAGTATATATAAAATTCATCCCAGGCATGATAATAAGTAACATCACAGAATCTCAGCCAACAATGTAGAAAGGTGGATAATCTTGGAGCCCCGGGTTTCATTTGAGCCGCAAATAAAACCCGACATTCCCGGTCGTGTGGATAGCTTGTGCAATGAAAACCTGGACCCCTACGAGCTCGGCAAATTACCCGCCAATCCCAGAAGTGAGGCAACCCCTTCAACAAAGTGAATGGGCTACCCAGCACTTCATGGAATCTGGTAACTTGGGCGCCCCTCCGTGGGTCATCCTATACCCCATACGAGTGCGGCGAATAGCCCGCCAATTCTAGAATGAAGCTCCCTCTGTCTCAACGCCATGAGATGCAGGCTTGTTGCCTTCTAGAACCCGGCTATTCGTGCACTCCACCGTGGGGTAATCCTAATACAGAAAATGAAAATAATATGTACAAATGGTGACATCGACCTCAACCCGGTTGTGCCCCAAACAAATAATATACAATCCGGCAAAGACGGCAGTCCACATGTCGGACGCTCGTCCCGCAATAACAAATGTACAAATGAATACAAACTGTACTAAATCATTGCACCACTGGATATCCACCATGACAATCCAACCACAATATCAGCACAATCATAAAACATCAACGTGAATGTCATGTTGATGTTTTATGATTGTGCTGATATTGCAAACTCGTCTAAAAGGACATATAGCAGATAGACGGGTTTACCGTTCAAATGACATTCACGGTCGCAGATGCTAATCTAAGTACTGATAACAATTAAACAGTTGTTAAAATATAATGACTTCGAAACACTCTGAATTGCCCCAAACTGAAAAACAGCAGAACATCAAACTTGGGCAAAAACAAACAATACCTGAAACCCGAACTCCACGAGATAAGAACCCAGAACAAAACACGACCCAATTCTCCACTAGAAAACCGGTGATGCCAGATTTTTTAAGGGTGTGGCCGACCAAAACTTGGTAGAATTGATTCGTTTTTATTCAGGGTTCATCTCTCAGTCAAAAGATCACCCTGCACTTGCTTAAAAATTTTTTGAAGCCTCTGAAAAATCGACAGAAACTTGAAGTTTTGGTTTCAATGTTACGGGGTTATTTCGGTTTCATTGTTTTAGCATTGTTGAAACTTGCTAGTGTAGGGTTTATGGGCTAGCTTTGATACCATGAAAGGTTACGCTAGTGCCCCGGCCAACTACCGTGGCCAAATGCGGAATAAAATTTTTTCTAACGATTAGAACATGGCGCTCGAATAATCTTTAACCCGGATCTTTCCATAAACCTATCTAGCAAAACTAAAAAATGAACTAACTACTATGAAAGAAGTCTCACCAAACGATCCAAGTCCTTCGGTCTTCTTTCCTTTTCGTTAGCTCCAAGTGGCCACCTTGAACATGCTTGATTTTCTTTGTTGGCTCCTTTTGTTCTCCGCGATCGATCTTGCTCTCCGGTCCTCCTTTGTCGTAGATGATCAACCTGAGAGATATGATCCATGGTTTTAGCTCCACACTATATGTCAAGTGGAGAAACTAGAGAACTTGGGTTGCTAAACCAAGTAGTCTAGGATGTAGTGTGATGATCTAAGTGTTTTGCTATCTCTTTCTTACCTCTTCACTTGTTTCTCAACTCATGAGAAGGATAGTGAAGTGGAAGATGATAAAGGTGGAAGAAACTTAAGAGGATGGAGGAGGTGAAGAAAAATGGGAGCTCAAGAATTATGAAGCATGCATGAGAGAGAAAATCAATACAATGGTTTTGTGTATGAATTCTCATGAGTAAACAAGTGCAGCCATGCTTCAATAGTAACCGCAAATGAATAAAGAATTCATTTGTGAACTATTGAAGCCATTCCACTCACCATGCCTCCCTCTCCTTAATTTCCACCTCATTTCCATTTATCAATAAATGGAAAATTCCATGATGAGGTGTCCACCTTCTAGAAGGTAATCTGTAATAAAATACGGATTATAATCTTCTGTATATACATACCTGCATTCGGATAAAAACACGAGCGCCCAAAGAGATAGAATAACACGAAGAACGTAATATTAGAATATACATATCAAAATACATATATGTAAACTATTAAATCAATACCTGATTTAATAATCCGGCTCAAACCCGAGCTTGCTAGTATTACCACCTGTCCGATCGAAAGTCCGAGTACAAAATATCAATCGATCGAGACCCTGCACGTATCCAATACGGCTACCACATCATTTCGCCTGAACCAGGGAAACCCTATGTGTGACTCTAAAGACTCGACAGTACGTCGGCAGTGAGTTATTGGATAAATCCATAAGCACAAGTACGTCAGCGGCACTAGCTGTACATAATGGCTACCCGGGTACCTGTCGAAAAGGAAGGCCGATGAGCAAACTCATTCGGATCCCTACTGAGCCTATCTGTGACAATCTCCATACAGTCCGGTCTCTTCGTCTGAGAGTATCGCATACTGGGTCTAGGGCGTGGTAAACGTCAGACCCTAATAACCTGGTAATTCGTGCTGATGCGGCTCAGGACCAATCTGGGAAACTACTGATCAGCCTATCAGTAAATCCCAACTGCCTTGGCCAAGGTCTTATGGTCCTGACCAATCAAACACAGTGCGATATCGAATCCCAATACCGGGAAAGACGAATCCCTGACAATCGCTCACTGCCTCCATGTGGCTCGGGACTGTACCGAACCAAAACCAGTTTGCATGACTCAGTAGAGCTGTGGTAGGGTAGTGATCAAAGTACAGTAGGAACTCACACGAGACAAATGACGATCTCAGGTCTAAAGGCTAACATGTACTCATGTCACCTGAGAACTTCCATCTGACGATAGGTATAGTACCATTTGGAAGTTCTTGGCGAGTCCGTCCGGTGTACTCACCCCCAGTGAGCACCTGTATACGATCTTAGGTCTAAATACCATTGGTTGCGGGACCAAACCATCGCCCCTCGTCGGGGCTTAGAAACGTATACACTAGTCTACTCCGAAAATCGATGCCTAGTCTCGATACTCCCACGACTAGGGACTATTTAAGGATGTGCGTACCGACTATCCAGCTCCCACAAGTATGATCGCCATCACAACGCGGGTAGTCTAGCAATGATCCTACGGGCTTTATCAATATATATAAAAGATATGTAATAGCAAGTAAAATATGCACATGTTAAGATAAAGACAAACCAGATAGCATACTATCATATCAAGCAAGACTGTCCTGTACATATATATGTCCAAGCATCCATATGTATACATATACAATAATGGCCTCTAGGGCATACATATCCAACAGTACGTGTAGTTAGATTTTAAATTCGGAGACCGAATTTCCTTAAAGGGGGAAGATTGTAACGTTTTAAAAATCGTTTAGAATAATTATAAATTAATTAGCGGTATAACATGCGTTTTTCAATAAAACCTAGTTAATAATTATTTTTCCACATCGACATAAATATACTTATTTACTTATGTAATTATTTCTTTAATTATGTATTCAATTAGTTATTTATTTAATTATGTGTTTATTTAATTATTTATTTATTTATTAATTATTAAAATTATTTTAACATGCACATACACACTAATCTATTGCTAATCATAGGTTAGTATAGGTTAAATCAAATTATTGCAACCATGACACATTTTGCTTATTGTTAAGTCTTTTTAACATAGATGGTTCTAGACTTTTAAGAAAAAGAAATATAAAAATAAAAAAGGTTTTGAGCATGGTGCATTAATTGGAGGTAAGGGTGTGCCATGGTAAGGGTTTCTCTCTCTCTCTCTCTCTCTCTCTCACTCTCTAGAGACTTCTTCACCTCTTCTTCTTTCTTCTTCTTCTTCCTTCTCCTTTGCCTAAAACCTCTATAATCACAAAAACCCTACACCAATTATCACAAATCACCTTAAGCCCTTCACTAATCCTATCCAAAATCTCATTTCTAACATCTTCATGGGTTTCCTTCAAGCAAGTCTTCACCTTGTGTGGCTATCTCCTCAAGTTAGGATCTCCTCCTAATCTTTTTAAGGTATGATCCAAGTTTATAACTTGTTTTGCTAACCTTTTCCCTTAATTATTCTTAATTAGGTGTTAGGATAGTGTTTAATGCAAGTTTAGAGCTTTTAAGAGAGGGTCGGGTCAAGTTTAAAGTTTTAATGACTTATTAATGTAGTTAAGAGTAGTTTAGTGTCTAACGGCCTTGTTAAACTACCAAATTGCACTAAAACACAATAATGTTTTAAATTAGTGTTTAAATACCATTTTAGTTAAAGATTAGGGTTTTTATGTGATCTTCTATTATCCCAGTAGTTGCAGAGAAAAGTTGCAATTACTGTGAGATAGTTATTAGACTATGAGTTCACTCTCGAAGCCCGAGCCCCTAACCCCAAACCGAGGCCGTAGATTTAATGTTTCTGGCCGCAAATTGCGGCCAGATGGGGGAGCTGGGTTGTGATGTTTTGTAGATAGCTCTTTACTATATATATTGGGTGTCTAGTGTGTGCAATTTTCTCTAGTTGCACCCCTATCAAAATATGGAACCGTTTTACCTAAAATTAAGCGTTATGTTAACGTACGATACGGACGTTCGGTTCTAGTTTTGGCGTTTTCTTTAGAAAACAGCCCCTAAGGGTGGACTTAGACGTCGTTGCATACGTTTAGTGCACCTAGTTTATTCGTGTTTAACTTGTGGGGGTTAGTTCTTTCGTATTGTTTGTGATTTCGTGTTATATCGGATTTCTATCCTCACGTGCTTAGTTTGTATGATTCTAGGATCGGTTGTGGAGACGTCGGACGCGGCTATGAAAGGGAAGGAGGTGGTCGGATTCGAGTAGCCGAGGTGTTCTGGTGAGTCGATCTAAATATCTATGGGGGAATCGTCTGGATGGCGTAAAACCCCCGATAGTTAGAATCAAATTAAAAATTCTTGTATTCATATGCTTATACCATAACCATTTTGCATACGCATCATCATGAGCATTGATATTACCACCCTAGGACACTTGCACCGTTACCAATGGTTCATTCCGCACGTGCACTTTTCTATATGTACACACACACCATTGGTAATTGCTATGTCATGTACACTATAGAAATTACTTAATAACTTGCATCATTATGACATATAAATCTTCAAGTAATTCATATAGTTGCATCATATTTACATCATGGACATTCTCCATCATCGATATATTCATGTATTGTGATTTTCTTGGAGATTTCCATTTTCATGATATTTCTGTATTTGGGGAAACCGCAAATGAATTTTATAAACTTATGATCATTTTAAAAGGAAAAATGTGGTTACTTATGATATGATGTATGGCGTCCACCATGAGTTTTCTCGGTTCTGGAGTTATGTATATACCCGGTTCTAGAAGAGAGGAGGAATCGTCTGTGGGTACATGGTGGACCCGGTGAGGTACCCCGGGACAAGAAGATCATATAGAGAGACGTTGAGCCTGGCAAGGGAGCATTACCTACCGGTGATTATTGGCCCGGCGGAGATCCGGAGGATACCGACCGGAGTCGTGTGATTCAGATGGATTGAGGGCAAATCTGAGAGACGACACCCGAGATATTGAGATATTGATTATCAATGCTTGACACGGGATTCTGTTTTTCTATTGATGATACTTTGGTTTTACTATACCAAAAATCTACTAAGATAACACTTAGTTTTTCTCACATCAGATGTTCCCAAATTTCATGCTTGATCATTTATCCAGGTCGCATTCATGCTAGTACATTGCATCATAGTTTTTACATAGGTTTTGACGCATTTGTGTGCATGCTTGCGATTGTCTCATTAGATGTTACTTACTACTCACGAGCTGGCAACTCACCCCCATTGTGCCACAGAGTCTTGCAGGACCGACCCATCAGCATAGTCGCAACGGGCGTACTACTCCTCCTTCCGCTATTCCTTTTTACCGTGCTTCGACTTTTGGGTAGGATACTTGTAGGTGGGTTATGAGGATATTCTTTTGTCTTCCACCATGTATATATATCTATTTTTGTATCTAGTATACTTCATCTACCTCTTGTTTATTTGACTTAGGGACGAGACTGTGAGATTTGTATTATTTTGGTATGTGGTGTCGAGCTCGTGTAAGTCGACTTTTACGTTTCTTATGGGCGATGTTTTCTATTTCTTCTCTTTTACTGTTTTCGCACTATTATTTTATATGCTTGCCTGTGTTTGTGTTCCGCCAATTCGGCGAAGAGCTAGCTCCCGCTTGGGGATGCCTTTTATCGTTGCTTATGTTTATTCATATTATGTATCAATTTGGGACCGGATTTATAAAGGAAAAGTTGCCGAAATTTTTATAAAACTTGAGCCTTTAAAAGATTTTTGATGTAACTCTTGAAATGTTTAAGTTAACCTTTTTAACAGGTAATTTTATCACTCTATTTTATTTAACGGTTTAGATTTCTGGGATTTTTGGCTTACTTGAATTATGTTACGCCTCTAGACGTTACGTGATTTAGGTGTCGGTCACGTTCCACACTCGGGTCGTGACAGTCACCTATAGGCTCAGTAGGGTTTTCGGACGAGTTATCTTGTCGATCTTCCTTTTGACAGATACCTGGGTAGCCATTACGTACAGCTAGTGCCACTGACGTGCTTGTGGTTAAACGCACTGCTAGCGTATTGTCGAGTCTTTGAGTCCCACACAGAGGGTTTCCCAGTTCAGGCGAAACGGTGTAGTTTGCGTATTTCAATACGCTCGGGTGTTCGATTGAACACGTGTATTTATACACGTGTTTTAATCGGACGGTTTAGTAGTACTAGCAGGTTTGAAAGACAACAAGTTTTTATGCTAGTATTTCTGTCTTTTGGGTATTTGTATTATAACACTGTACGGATCGGCGCCCGCGCTTGGGGCAAGGCGGAAGCGAAAACAAAAACTTTTTGCGGGCATCGTACGCGCAAACCGAGGATTCAATCCAAACACATGTCACGACCCAAATGTGGCATGTGACCGGCACATAAATCACGTGACATCTAAAGATGTCGAGGCGGTCCAAGCAAGCCGAAACCCGGAATCTAAACCCTTTTTTGAAAATATTGGAGGTGAGGTTAAAAATAGTCATCAGATGGGATCAGTTTAAAATAAACATTTAAGTCTAACTAAGTATGTTTGAAAAGCATCTATGACGTTTTGAATTTTGACAGCACCTCCTTTGTAAATTTCGAATAAAACCCGATACAAACATAATAATAAAAATAGCATCCCAACGGGAGCTAGCTTTCACGCCCAAACAGTGGAGCAACCAAACAAACAATTTACGACGCACAATGGCGAAGAAAATAAAAGCGAAACAAAATCAACAATATAAAAAGGTCGACTCCAATGAGTACGACGCCCACAACACACAATTCTAAATCTCGCTTCTAAGTCCACAATATACCAGTTCTAAGTCGATGGAGTTTTACTAGATACAAGAATATATAAGTATACAAATATGGGTACGAATAACAGTACCCCACCCTTCAAAGCAAACACCGAGAAGAAGGGTTTGCTACAATCCGCCGATAATCCGAGCGGTAAAACCTGTAAAAAACTGTGGAACAACAGGGGTGAGTTTCTAACTCAGTGAATTAAAGTACATCACAAGGTAGAAATCGAAATGCACAACGATATCTAGGTCATAAGTATAATACTATCATATTCCGTAGTAATATAATATATAATATGCATATGTACCATAAATGCAGCTCTATCCATCATATGAATCCCAAAATAAAATATACCATATGCAAATGACCTGTATCTAGGTATAAGCCCATAAGTAGCCGAAAATATATATGTAAAACCTCTTCTTTAAAATAGCCATGGAATACATATGTCATGGCATAAAAGCATACATGATAGTATGAAGTATATAATAGGTATCATAATTAAGATATACGTGCTGCTGTTTTAGTGAAGGGTGTTAAAAGGTTTACAATTTAAAAGATCCCAGTGTCATATCAGACACGTCAAAATATTGAGGCTATAGCTCGATTTTGAAATCCTTTTTATATGAAATGACCCGTAAAAAGATGTGCAGGTACTATCCCCCGGATCAGTCCTGGTCGGTTACTATAACTCATAACATAACTGAATACCTCATAAGATATCAACATATCAACATCTGGATGTCCAGTATCGACACCCGAAATCAGAAATCCCTTGTGTCCATCACCGACATGCAAATCCTTAAATCTCTCGTGTCCATCACCGACATGCAAATGTAGATACCGTCGATACCATCTCAACAGATGATTGCTACCCGATATCTCTGGCCCCGGTCAGTATCCCCTGGATATCCGCCGTGCACAAATCTAGCCCCGGTCAGTATCCCCTGGATATCTGTCGTGCTCATCTCTATCTCCGGTATCGAGTGTCCTCGCTAGGCTCCCCGTATCTAATGCGGCTTTCCTGCCCCTCGGTCTCGACCGAGTCCACCATGTATCCGACTGTATACTCCCCCACTCAGTCCGGATAAGTAGCAAGTCCGTAACCGTATATCTCCCCCACTCGGTTCGGAATAAAACAATCAGAAAACATCAAGCTCATGGTGGACATCAACTCATCATATCCAGAAATATCAAGTAAAGAGTAAGAATACTTGCAAATATCATTCTGATGATATATTATAAATATATACATATATAACAGCGTCCCATACCACTAATATATATCATCAAAAGTAAAACATCCTGAAAACTCATAAGAATCAAATACGAATACACATGGTACTGGTATTCGCAATACTCAACATGCAATACAAGTAAAGTACGTAAATAAATCAAACATGGAACAAACGTAATAGTTCTACTGTGTCATGGCAATACTAATGATGTGCGGTGTAGCATACACGTCTGTGCTCATGCAGCATGGCAATCATTAGTATTTGTGCAAGTGTTCTAAAAGTGTATATAGCATACTCGTATCGACATCAACATACGCATCACGTAGTATAATAGTCCTACAGTGACATGGATGTACCAAAGAGGTGTAGTGTATGTAAGTCTACGGTAGCGCCCCGGCCGTCTGTCCGAGGCCAAAATGCGGAAACGAAAACTTTTTCGAAACTAGAAACTGGCGCTATCGCAGACTTTAATCTCGGATCGAACCATTAATCTATAACTAGCAACAAGAGAAGTGTTGGAAAGGCTATACCGATCAATCCATGTCCTTCGTTCTTTGGCCACCATCCCAAGCTCCTTATGGCATCTCTGATCTCGATCTCCTCGCCGGAAAAGGGCACCACATCATCGAGTCTTTTTACGGGCTCCCGCTTCATCCGAAGCAACTCGGACACGAAGTTCGCTAGCCGACGTGTCCAAGGTGAAGTAGAGAATCTGTGTGACAACTTTATCTCTTGCATCCATTGTATGGATGGAGGTTGAAGATGAAGCCATCAATGGAGGTTGTGAGCTAGAGGAAGAAGAAGAAGAAGAAGAAGAAGATTTTCTTTCTTATGTTGTATATCATAAAATGAGAGAGTGAGTGAGAAATAATACAAGAGCCAACCCTTACCATGGCTGCCCTCCCTCTCTCCTCTTATCATATCAACACACAAATCAAACAATAATGTGGCATATGCATATAAAAAGAGACCATGAGTCACTACCTTTGCACATGCCACATTAAATGCACTCCATCATAACCTTGAGCTCACAATTTCCATTTGCAAACATTAATCCAAATGTTTGCAACAATAAAAAGATACGGCAATATCTAAAATAAACTCGTGACGGATCACAAAGATACCCCTCACCTGTATATACATACCTGTATCCACATTCCGACTGAATGCGAATGCGATGAGACGAAAGTAATCCAACAAATCTAATACTAGGATTCGGCTTAAACCAAAGCCCACTAGTATGATCCGTCCGATCACGATCCATGCATGACTGCATGTATATGATCGAACCCTGCCAGATATCATACGGCCTATACAACGTTTTGCCCGAAACTTGAGAAACTGTCTGTGGGGGACTCTAAAGACTCATCAATACTTTGGCTGTGGATTTAACCACCAGCACGTCAGAGGTACTAGCCGTACGTAACGGGCTACCAGGTATTGACCAAAAGGGAGGTCGATGAGCGAACTCATCCTGACACCCTACTGAGCCTGCCAGTGACAATATCTGTACAGTCCGGTCTGTTCGTCTATGAGCATCGCATGTCGGGGCTAGGGGGTTGGTAAAAGTCAGACCCCCAAAATCGGTACAAGTCATGTCGGAGTGTAGCCCAGAACACCCTGAGATACTACTGGAATACCTACCAGTAAATCTCCTGCCTTAGCCAAGGACTTCGTGTAATGGCTCTCCTAGACACAGCATGATCTCACCCCTAATACCGGGAGAGACGAAACCCCTGCCGATCCGCTCACTGCCTCCTTGTGGCTCGGGACTGTACCCAACTAAAACCTGTTTGCACGACTCCTTTGAGCCGTGGTAGGGTAGTAATCAAAGCACAATGGGAACTCACACGAGACAAATGACGATCTCAGATCAATGAACTAACATGTACACATGTCACCAGGGAACTGCTATCTGACATCAGGTATAATACCAACTAGCATGTTCCCAGCGAGTCCTGTCCGGTGTACTCATAACCCAATGAGCACATGTGTACATCTTAGGTGATCCAACTGACACCAATGGATTGTGAGACCGGCCACTGCCCCTCGTCGGGGTCTCGACTATATACACTAGTCTACTAATGGAGTATCGATGCCCAGTCTCGAAACTCCCACGACTAGGGACCACTTTAAGGATGTGCTTATAGACCCTAGCTCCCACGTATATGATCGCCATCATACTGCTGGTAGTCAAGCAAGAATCCTAAGGGCTCTATCAATGTGTAACAGTGACCTGTAATGTCACATAAAGCTGTAGACGATGATAAAGATAAACCGGATAGCATACTATCATCTTGAGTAAGACTGTCTTACCGGTATAGGTCCTCCTTCAATCATTGCAATCACGTGCCTGTGATCCAATAATTGACTCTGAGGGCACTATATCCAACAATCTCCCACTTGCACTCAAGGCTAATTATTGCGATGTCGCATACTCACAGCCCGTGTGATACCGAACACCCAACTCCTCTACTAATCAGTTTCACAAAACCCGTTTGAGAAACTATTGCGTTCGAGGAATAGCCTCAGTGAGTGGATCCGCACTGATGTTTCTTTCTATGTCTCTCTTTATCTCAAGTTTGCGGAGAAAGCCATCTCCCGAAATGAGCAATACCTGTCTTAGAATATGTCTGGATATCTGATGGGACCTAGTTCATAAATGAACTCCAAATCCAAACTTCTTAGACTGTATCGTCAACTGAACTTAATCAGTATCCTGCGCCACACCTCCCTCAGTATCCGCTTGGACCACCTGTCCAAAATACTGCCCCTCGTCAGAGGGAAAACTATAACTCTGACAGTCACTCTGTCATCCAGGTCACCTTAGAAGCCTGGAATGATAACCGTCTCCCGAAGGAGGCTGCCGTTATCATTTCCCTAGAACATCCACTTATGTTCTAAAACTGCTTCCGAATGTCTCTCCAGGATAGGATTAATATCAACTTACTGCATCTAGTGCAAAAACAACGTCTGGTGTAGTACTTGGCATCTCATGATTGGCTCAATTGCCTAAGCAAGTGATCTGCCAATCATGCACATCCCTCTCCCCTTTAGTCTGTAAGACACCTTTAGAGAGGGTGACTTCATCACCTGCAGGTACACTACCGTACCAGGAGTCGTCCATTCTAAAACACCTTTAGAATGCTGTCTAAATACCCAGATTGGGAAACTACCCAAATCTAGATCTAGTAACCAGAATATCTGATATAATATCCAATTCCTATGTGGAGAAACCACTGTGTGACAACCAAAGTACAACCGATCGTAGTATAGGAATTTCACTTCCTACTCTATGTATGTCATCCAAATACCAGGACATCACACCCTACTACCTTCTTAACAGATCCATCTCCTATTCTGATGAAGTCAAACCTATGACTGTCACATCAGAAATAGATGATCTATCTCCGCTATATCTGCTTTAGTCTATAAATAGACATAAGCTATTTGTCCACTATGCTTCTGCTGCTCCCACTGACTACTACAACCCTCTGGCAGAGTCATATACACGTACACCTCTAAAGCTAGTTTAGAACGATGCTATATTCATCCTCCTGCTGGGTCTCACAGTCTGGAACAACAGCAGTGTCATGGTTAGGTAAACAAGAACCTCCCTGTCACCGTCCCTTAGCATACCGAAGTACCTCTCGAGCGCCTGAGGTTACCCACTATATCTGCGGAGTAGCCAATGGAATGTCAAACCAGATAGAATCTTTAGGTTCTTATCAAATTTTCAGTAATTGTTTGCGGTTGTGGAATCACTTCCAGTTCTACCATACTCCCACTACTGTTTTCTGAAAAAATCCATTTTTATTTAAACTGTGGCGAGTCAAGAACAATATCACTATTAATCTTCCAGATGGTAGAAAGTCAACCCTCGTCATAGCCCGGGTCAACCCACAAATAGCCATTACAGAAACGTGCCTTGAGTTATCCAGAGTCTAGATTTAAGCATAAGCCGGACAACTCCCCGTACCTTAACATTGTTAAGATATGAACTATTCTATATCCAATATAGAAACAGAGGCACTGATTTAATTGGAACCTGATTCAAATCATGCAGCTGTCTCCAGTGCATGTCAACTAAAAAGAGAGAGGCCTATCAGCATTACTCAACTTAGGAATACATCCAGATATGAGTAACCTAAAAGCGTAGCAAGTTCTCATAATCATTACTATCATCTGAATACCATACACAAGTATCTACATCTTCGATCACCTTGAAGAATCCTGATACTTGCAACACCTGCTTCTCTACTTTATTCTTATACCTATTGGATATAGTGCCCTCAGAGTCAATTATTGGATCATAGGCACGTGATTGCAATGATTGAGGGAGGACCTATACTGGTAGGACAGTCTTACTCAAGATGATAGTATGCTATCTGGTTTGTCTTTATCATCGTGTACTGCTTCAGGTGACCTTACAGGTCACTATTACATATTGATAGAGCCCTTAGGATTCTTGCTTGACAGCCAGCAGTATGATGGCGATCATATACGTGGGAGCTGGGGTCTATAAGCACATCCTTAAAAGGTCCCTAGTCGTAGGAGTTTTCGAGACAAGGCATCGATACTCCAGAGTAGACTAGTGTATACAGTCGAGACCCCGACGAGGGGCGGTGGCCGGTCTCACAAGCCACTGGTGTCAGTTGGTTCACCTAAGATGTATACAGGTGCTCATTAGGTTATGAGTACATTGGACAGGACTCGCCGGGAACATCTAGTTGGTCTTATACGTAACGTCAGATAGCAGTTCCCTGGTGACATGTGTACAGGTTAGTTCATCGACCTGAGATCGTCATTTTTCTCGTATGAGTTCCCACTGTACTTTGATTACTACCCTACCACGGCTCAAAGGAGTCGTGCAAACAGGTTTTGGTTGGGTACAGTCCCGAGCAACATGGAAGCAGTGAGCGGATCTGCAGGGGTTCGTCTCTCCTGGTATTGGAGGTGAGGTCGCGCTGTGTCTAGGAGAGCCATTACACGAAGTCCTTGGCCATGGCAGGAGATTTACTGGTAGGTATTCCAGTAGTATCTCAGGGTGTTCTGGGCTACACTCCGACACGACTTGTACCGCTTTTGGAGGTCTGACTTTTACCAACCCCCTAAGCCCGCCATGCGATGCTCAAAGACGAACGGACCGGACTGTACGGATATTGTCACTGACAGGCTCAGTAGGGTGTTACGATGAGTTCGCTCATCGACGTCCTTTTTGGTCAATACCTGGTAGCCCGTTACGTACGGCTATTACCTCTGACGTGCTAGTGGTTAAATCCACAGCCAAAGTATTGACGAGTCTTTAGAGTCCCCCATAGACAGTTTCTCAAGTTTCGGGCGAAACGCTGTAGAGGCCGTATGGATATATGGTAGGGTTCGATCATATACGTGCGGTATTGCACGGATCATGATCGGACGGATAATACTAGCAGGCTTTGGTTTAAGCCGGATCCTATATTGTACAGTGTAGATTTTGTCTCATTGCATTTATATTCGGTCGGAATACAAATGCGGGTATGTATATACAGTCGCGGGGTTATCCAGTAATTTGTTACCGGATCGCTTTTTGAAAGTTGCCACTTTGCATTCCGTTTCGGCCATTTTCCTTTCTATCATTCTTTGGCTGAAAATTGATGGGAGAGGCTTATTTGCAAATGTGCAAATTAGCAATATGGAGCGTGTTTTTTGTGATGGAGGGTTCATCATGGTTCTAGCCTCTTATGATTGACTTTTGGGTTCATCATTACTTGTTTGAGGTGATGGGTTTTTAATATGACTTGGTTGTGATCATTGTTCCTAATGATCACTCTTTTCTCTTCCTTACATTATTCTCTCTCTCCCTTCACACACATGGCCGGCCACTATTTGGGGGGCTGCCTAAAATTTAGGGAGGGGGGATTCATCTCATTTGGCTTGCAAAAATCCTTTTATTCATCTAAAAAAGCTTACTACTCCACCTCCACTTCAAAATGGAAACTTCACTAACCCCTTGAGACAAAAGTTTTCTACACTCAGTCTACAGCAATCTTGGACACGTCGGCTTGCCAACTTCATGTCCGAGTTGCCTCGGTCCAGAGGTGGGAGCCCGTAAAAGGACTTCTCGACGTGGTGCCCTTCCGACAAGGAGATCAAGACCGGAGATGCCGTGAGGAGATCGGGATGGTGGCCGAAGACCGAAGGACACGGATCGCTCGGTATAGCTTTCTACCCTTTCTCTAGTTAGCTAGTATTAGGTTAATGGTCCGATCCGGTTTTATAGTCCGCGGTAGCGCCGGTTTCTAAGTAAAGAAAAGTTTTTGTTTCCGTATTTTGGCCTCGGACGGACGGCCGGGGCGCTGCCGTGCACTTACATGGTATCAGAGCCACGCCATTAACCTTTACTAGCTTTCTCTAACGTGTTTAGAATTTCGATCGAACGAAAATTCCAAAAACCGCATTTCCAAGCTCTATGTTTCTGTCGATTTTTTAAACTGCCCTAAAAATATTTTTGAGCATCTCAGAAAATCTTGCAGGGTTTTTTGAGAATTCTGAAAAAATTTGGTTCGTTGATTTTACTGTAGTGCGGCGGATCCGCGGCCAAAACCACGTTTTGGCGGCGTATCAGCGGCCGTACTGTAGCAACAGTGCACCAAATTTCTTCAGTAAGTCTCTGTGTTGGAATTGGGGGTTTTGGTATATTCTGTTTGGGCCCAGATTTATTTTGTGTACTGAGTATTGTACATGGGGCCCACTTCGAAATTTAGTCGATCGAAAATTTTAAACATGTTAGTTCACAGTATTTACACTATATCTACGACCGTGAATGTCATTTGATCGGTAAATCCTGTCTAACTGCTATAGCCCTTTTAGAGGGATTTGCGAACGTGACATTCACGTTGATGTTTTGTATTGTGCTGTGATGTTGCGGATTTGTCGTGGTGGATAGCCTGGATGCAATATTAGTACAGTTTTGGTATTATTATGTACATTTGATATTGCTGGGCGAGCGTCCGACATGTGGACTGCCGTCACTGCCTGTTTGTATATTATTCTTTTGGGGCATGACCGGGCTGAGGTCGATGTACCCGTTCTTTGTATATTTTACTTTCTGTACTAGGATTGCCCCGCGGTGGGGTGCACAGATAGCCGGGTTCTAGAGGGCAACGAGCCCGCATCTCATGGCGTTGAGACGGAGGGGGCTTCACTCTAGAATTGGCGGGCTATTCGCCGCACTCGTAGGGGGTACAGGTTGACCCAAAGAGGGGTGCCCAAGTTACCGGATTCCGTAAAGTGCTGGGTGGTCCATTCACGTTGTTGAAGGGGGCTGCCTCGCTTCAGGTTTTGGCGGGTAACTTTCCGCGCCCGTAGGGGTCTAGGTTTTCATTGCATAGGCTATCCACACGACCAGGGGAACGTCGGGTTTCAGTAGCGGCTCTATGAAACCCGGGAATCTCAGATTATCTGTATTGTTCTGTGATGCTTATTACATTTCTGTGATGTTGCATTTTATCACGCCTTGAGCGATTATTATATATTGATATACATACTAGTAGTTGTTGTATATGTTTTGCATCCGCGCTAGTCCAGTCCCCGCTCTGTCGTTAGTTAAGTAACCTAACGGGTGATGACGGGACCCAGTGGCGAATACGGATGGCATATACGTACATCATTATTTTCGTTGTTTATTGGTGTGATCAATTGATGGGACTGCATTGATTCGGATCAATGCAAGCTAAACAAACCTATTCTAATGTTGTTGGAACATTTTTCAAAAGGCTGTTATTGCAAGGACGTTCTCTTTTGTTTTGCACAGTGGTATTCGGTTATGAATATCCAGCACCTCAGTCGACGAGGCAAGGGCCGAGATCTCTTCACCGGGAGTGACCCCTTGGACAGAAGTTTGCGTCAGGGCAATAACTTCACTATAGTCGATTACTTTTGCTTTGCATCGTGGTATTCAGTTGGAATATCCTGCATCTCATTCTACGGGGAAAGAGCCGAGATCCCTTCACCGGGAGTGACCTCTTTAGCGAAGGTTTTCGCCACTATATTTTTCTAAAAAGCTATCCGGTTCCTTCAACGATAGCAAGTTCATTACGTTAAAGGTTTTTCACCAAAAACCATTCGTAGCCCTCCGTCATTTCAGAAAGGTAGCACCTAGTATTCATTCTATGTATGTTGGCCTAGTCAAGGCATAGGGTATGGTAGCTATTTGTTACCTTTCTGTTGCATAGATAGATGCGTTAGTTTGGGACAGTCGTACTACTATTTTAGCCTACGTAAAGGGTATGTACGGGAGGGTTCAAATTAACCTGGATAATGACGAGTAGAACTTGACATGTGACTTATGATATGTTGGCCTACGTCAAGGTCATAAGAGCATGGGATAAAAATTACATCGGGGGTTTCTAAAGAAACTGAAACTTGTCAGGCATGCGCATACCTTCTGGAGTGTGATAACGTAAGTGGATTCCATCACGTTATCATGCGATGATAGTTGGATCCCGATTCCTATTGATGAGTTGGTTTACTCCTTGGGTGATCCCGACTAATTCTTCTTTCAGGTTTGGAGGAGAATTTGAGGTTACAGTGGGAGGTTTCCTGATTAGATAAAGTGATAACCATTCTGATCTAGGTTAGAGTGCACGCAGAGTGTTTCTTTTCTCTCTCTCTTTGGTAGCGACCAAGGCCCGACCCTTGACTATGACTCAGTGACCAAGTTAACCGAACCTTCTTAAACACTGGCTTTTGGATTGTCAGAGTTGCATACCTCATTGCCACTCCTACTTTTACCCTTTTCTCCAGGACAACCCATATTACTACGAACATCCACTTCCATTGGATAAAACCATCGTATGGTTATATACGAACTCGAAGGAACTTGTTCCAGATTCGAGGATGGTTTCCGGTTCTGGAGAAAACGAATAGAACTATTCAGTTGTCTTTTCCTTTTACCTTCTCTCAGATTGCGAGTGCTCCTTGGATTAAGGGATAGTACATCCGTTACGCCTATTGGATAGTCTTCTTCCAAACCTTAGGCTGGTGCCGAACGGTATGGAATGGAGAAAGCCGATTAGCTTAAGTGTGGTGTACAGAATGTATTAAGTTAAGATAAATAAAGGGATTAGAAAGAGGGCAAAGTAAATTGCGACTTATATTCATGACCGAACCAAGTATTTCATCGCCACTCCTGCTTCACCTTTGTATTTCTCCATGACACTCAGTATCACTACGAAGATCCACAGTTATTTGGATACTCCATCGTATGGTTATATACGAACTCGAAATGAACTTGTTCCAGTTCGGGGATGGATTCTGGTTCAGGAGAAATAGGAATAAGGTTTATTCAGGTGTCTTTTATCTTTACCTTCTCTCGAGTTGCGAGTGCTCCTAGGATTAGGACAGTACACCCATTATGCTTATTGGATAGTCTTCTTCCAAACCATAGGCTGGTGCCGAACGGTAGGGAAGGAAGAAAACCATTTAGCCTAAGAGGGTGTACAGAAGGTAATGACTAAAGACATATATAGGGATTTGGAGAGATGGCAAAGAAATATACGGTTACAGTTGTGCATCTGGATAATGGAAGAGGCATTACTAGGAATATCCGGATACCCTTTCGAAACATATCCATGTTTCAGTTTCACTGTATATTGTTAATAGAAAACTGATTTCCCAATTAGACACTTGCTCCAGGGTATGTATTTACCAGGTATGATTCTCACATCTGTATAGTTTTACAGATGTTGAGTGGGAGTAAGTTATTGGAAATTGGGTGATCATCCTCATTATATCGGGATTCGCTGTAATTGGTGATATTTGAGGAAGTCACCTGGGTTGTTTGCCGGACGGCAAATATTTGGTTTTGAATATCCGCTGTTATGCACCAATTTCAAATTGATATATCTGTACTTCTATTTTTATAGAGTGAGATATACCTTTTTGAACTTATGTCTATGACATTTACCTGTATCAGTTGATGGTTAGGTAAAGAGTATTAAACATCGGTGTAATTCTTCTTAACCATAAGTACAGTTTTCAACCTACGACACACGGGGAATGAGTTATTAGACTCAGGGTACTTATACAGAATATTGTATGTTGTCCAGTGTCCATTAGGACAGAGGGGTGGGTCCTCGTACTATATTCGATTTACTTATGACTTCTCTAGTTTTTTGACAAGTGTTTCGTAGAAACACAAGGTCCAAATTTTGAGAAGTTATAGGTATATGAATAAAGTAGAGAACAAGGTGTTGCAAGTATCGGGATTCTTCAAGGTGATCGAAGATGTAAATACTTGTGTATGGTATTCGGTTAATAGTAATGATTAAGAGAACTTGCTTCTCTTTCAGGTTACTCATAATTGGAAGCACTCCTAAGTTGAGTAATGCCGATCGGCCTCTCTCTATTTAGCTGGCATGCACTGGAGACAGCTGCATGATTTGAATCTGGTTCAATTAAATCAGTGCCTCTGTTTCTGTATTGGATATAGAACAGTTCATATCTTGACATTGTTAAGGTACAGGGAGTTGTCCAGCTTATGCTTAAAACCAGACTCTGGATAACCCAAGGCACGTTTCTGTAATGGCAGTTTGTGGGTTGACCCGGGCTATGACAAGGGTTGACTTTCTACCATCTGGAAGATCAATAGTGATATTGTTCTAGACTCGCCACAGTTTTAATAAAAATGGATTTTTTCAGAAAACAGTAGTGGGAATATGGTAGAACTGGAAGTGATTCCAGAACCGCAAACGATTACTGAAATTTTTTTAAGAACCTAAAGATTCAATCTACTTTGACATTCCATTGGCCACTCCGCAGATAAGGTGGGTAACCTCAGGCACTCGAGAGGTATTTCGGTATGCTCAAAAACGGTGACAGGGAGGTTCTTGTTTACCCAGACTTGCCATTGCTGTTGTTCCAGACTGTGAGACCCGGCAGGAGGGTGAGTATAGCATCGTTCTAAACTAGCTTTAGAAGTGCACGTGTATATTATTCTTCCAGAGGGTTGTCGTAATCAGTGGGAGCAGCGGAAGCATAGTGGACAAGTAGCTTATGTCTATTTATAGACTAAAACAGAAATATCGGAGATAGATCATCTATTTCTGATGTGACAGTCTTGGGTTTGACTTCATCAGAATAGGGGATGGATCTGTTAAGAAGGTAGTAGGGTGTGATGTCCTAATTTGTGGATGACATACACATAGTAGGAAGTGAAATTCCTATACTATGATCGGTTATACTTTGGTTGTCACACAGTGGTTTCTCCACAAAGGATATAGATATAATATCAGACATTCTGGTTACTAGATCTATTGTTTTAGATCTAGATTTGGGAAGTGTCCCAATCAGGGTACTTAGACAGCATTCTAAAGGTTTTAGAATGGATGACTCCTGGCACGGTAGTGTACCTGCAGGTGATGGAGTCACCCTCTCTAAAGGTGTCTTACAGACTAAAGGGGAGAGGGATGCGCATGATTAGCAGATCACTTTCTTAGGCAATTGAGTTGATCATGAGATGTCAAGTACCACACCGGACGTTGTTTTTGCACTAGATGCAATAAGTTGATATTGATCCAATCCTGGAGAAGCATTCAGAAGCAGTTTTAGAACATAAGTTGATGTTCTGGGGAAATCATAACGACATCCTCCTTCGGGAGACAGTTATCATTCCAGGCTTCCAAGGTGGCCTCGATGACAGAGTGACTGTCAAAGTTATAGTTTTCCCTTTGACGAGGGGCAGTGTTTTGGACAAGTGATCCAAGCGGACACTGAGGGAGGCATTACGCAGGATACTGATTAAGTTCAATTGACGATACAGTCTAAAAAGTTTGGATTTGGAGTTCATTTATGAGCTAGGTCCCATCAGATATCCAGACATATTCTGAGACAGGTATTGATCATTTCGGGAGATGGGTTTCTCCGCGAACTTGAGATAAAGAGAGATATAGAAAGAAACATCAGGGCGGATCCACTCACTGAGGCTATTCCTCGAACGCAATTGTTTCACAAACGGGTTTTATGAGACTGATTAGTAAAGGAGTTGGGTGTTCGGTATCACACGGGCTGTGAATATGCGACATCGCAATAATTAGCCTTGAGTGCAAGTGGGAGATTGTTGGATATAGTGCTCTCAGAGTCAATTATTGGATCACAGGCACGTGATTGCAATGATTGAGGGAGGACCTATACCGGTAGGACAGTCTTACTTAAGATGATAGTATGCTATCTGGTTTGTCTTTATCATCATGTACTGCTTCAGGTGACCTTACAGGTCACTATTACATATTGATAGAGCCCTTAGGATTCTTGCTTGACTGCCAGCAGTATGTTGGCGATCATATACGTGGGAGCTGGGGTCTATAAGCACATCCTTAAAAGGTCCCTAGTCGTGGGAGTTTTTGAGACAGGGCATCGATACTCCAGAGTAGACTAGTGTATACAGTCGAGACCCCGATGAGGGGCGGTGGCCAGTCTCACAAGCCACTGGTGTCAGTTGGTTCACCTAAGATGTATACAGGTGCTCATTGGGTTATGAGTACACCGGACAGGACTCGCCGGGAACATGCTAGTTGGTCTTATACCTGACGTCAGATAGCAGTTCTCTGGTGACATGTGTACAGGTTAGTTCATCAACCTGAGATCGTCATTTATCAAGTGTGAGTTCCCACTGTACTTTGATTACTACCCTACCACGGCTCAAAGGAGTCGTTCAAACAGGTTTTAGTTGGGTACAGTCCCGAGCCATATGGAAGCAGTGAGCGGATCTGCAGGGGTTCATCTCTCCTGGTATTGGGGGTGAGGTCGTGCTGTGTCTAGGAGAGCCATTACACGAAGTCCTTGGCCATGGCAGGAGATTTACTAGTAGGTACTCCAGTAGTATCTCAGGGTGTTCTGGGCTACACTCCGACACGACTTGTACAGCTTTTGGGGGTCTGACTTTTACCAACCCCCTAGGCCCGCCATGCGATGCTCATAGACGAATGGACCGGACTGTACGGATATTGTCACTGACAGGCTCAGTAGGGTGTCAGGATGAGTTCGCTCATCGACCTCCCTTTAGGTCAATACCTGGCAGCCCGTTACGTACGGCTATTACCTCTGACGTGCTAGTAGTTAAATCCACAGCCAAAATAATGACGAGTCTTTAGAGTCCCCCACAGACAGTTTCTCAAGTTTCGGACGAAACGCTGTAGAGGACGTATGGATATATGGCAGTGTTCGATCATATACGTGCGGTATTGCACGGATCATGATCGGACAGATAATACTAGCGGGCTTTGGTTTAAGCCGGATCCTAATATTGTACAGTGTAGATTTTGTCTCATTGCATTTGTATTCGGTCGGAATACAAATGCGGGTATATATATACAGTCGCGGGGTTATCCAGTAATTTGTTACCGGATCGCTTTTTGAAAGTTGCCAGTTTGCATTCCGTTTCGGCCATTTTCCTTTCTATCTTTCTTTGGCTGAAAATTGATGGGAGGGGCTTATTTGCTAATGTGCAAATTAGCAATATGGAGGGTGTTTTTTGTGATGGAGGGTTCATCATGGTTCTAGCCTCTTATGATTGCCTTTTGGGTTCATCATTACTTGTTTGAGGTGATGGGTTTTTGATTTGACTTGGTTGTGATCATTGTTCCTAATGATCACTCTTTTCTCTTCCATACATTATTCTCTCTCTCCCTTCACACACATGGCAGGGCACTATTTAGGGGGCTGCCCAAAAATTTTGGGAGGGGGGGATTCATCTCATTTGGTTTGCAAAAATCCTTTTGTTCATCTAAAAAAGCTTACTACTCTACCTCCACTTCAAAATGGCAACTTCAATAACCCCTTGAGATAAAAGTTTTCTACACTCGGTCTACAGCAATCTTGGACACGTCGGCTTGCCAACTTCGTGTCCGAGTTGCCTCGGTCCAGAGGTGGGAGCCCGTAAAAGGACTTCTCGACGTGGTGCCCTTCCGACGAGGAGATCAAGACCGGAGATGCCGCGAGGAGATCGGGATGGTGGCCGAAAACCGAAGGACACGGATCGCTCGGTATAGCTCTCTACCCTTTCTCTAGTTAGCTAGCAGTAGGTTAGTGGTCCGATCCGAGTTTATAGTACGCGGTAGCGTCGGTTTCTAAGTAAAGAAAAGTTTTTGTTTCCGCATTTTGGTTTCGGACGGACGGCCGAGACGCTGCCGTGCACTTACAATACCTATAACTTCTCAAAACTTAGCCCTTGTATTTCTACGAAACACATGTCTAAGAACTAGAGAAGTCACAAGTAAACAGAATATAGTACGAGTACCAACCCCTCTGTCCTCATGGACACTGGACAACATACAATACTCTGTATAAGTCCCCTGAGTCTAATAACTCATTCCCTGTGTGTCGTAGGTTGAAAACTGTACTTATGGTTAAGAAGAATTATACCGCTGTTTAATGCTCCTTACCTAACCATCCACTGATATAGGTAAATGTCATAAACATAATTTCAAAAGTTATATCTCACTTTATAAAAATAAACGTACAGATATATCAATTTAAAATTGGTGCATAACAACGGATATTCAAAATCAAATATTTGCCGTCCGGCATACAACCCAGGCGATTTCCTCAAATATCACCAATTACAACAAATCCCGATATAATGAGGATAATCATCCAATTCCCAATAGCTTACTCCCACTCATCATCTATAACACCATACAGATGTGAGAATCAAACCTGGTAAATACATACCCTGGAGCAAGGACTAATTGGGAAATCAGTTTTCTTTTAACAATACAAAGTGAAACTGAAACATGTAAATGTTTCGAAGGGGTATCCAGGTATTCCTAGTAATGCCTCTTCCATTATCAGATTCATATCTATAACCGTATATTTCTTTTCCATCTCTCCAAATCCCTTTATATGTTTTTAGTCATTACCTTCTGTACACCCTCTTAGGCCAAATGGTTTTCTTCCTTCCCTACCGTTTGGCACTAGCCTATGGTTTGGAAGAAGACTATCCAATAAGCATAATGGGTGTACTCTCCTAATCCTAGGAGTACTTGTGACCTGAGAGAAGGTGAAGATAAAAGACAACTGAATAAAACCTTATTCCTATTTCTCCTGAACCAGAATCCATCCCCTAACTAGAACAAGTCCCTTCGAGTTCGTATATAACCATACGATGGAGTATCCAATAAACTGTGGATCTTCGTAGTGATACGGAGTGTTCTGGAGAAATACAACGGTGATGTAGGATTGGCGAAGAAATACTTGGTTTGGTCGTGAATAGCAGTCGAAATTTATTTTCCCCTCTTACTAATCCCTTTATTTGTCTTTACTTAATACCTTCTGTACATCTTTTAGGCTAAACGGTTTTGTTCATTCCCTACCGTTCGGCACCTGCCTATGGTTTGGATGAAGACTATCCAATTAGCGTAACAGGTGTACCGTCCTAATCCAAGGAGCACTCGCAACCTGAGAGAAGGGAAAAGGAAAAGACAACTGAATAGTCCTATTCATTTTCTCCAGAACCGGAAACCATCCTCGAATCTGGAACAAGTTCCTTCGAGTTCGTATATAACCATACGATATTTTTATCCAATGGAAGTGGATGTTCGTAGTAATACGGGGTGTTCTGGAGAAAAGGGTAAAATTAGGAGTGGCAATGAGGTATGCAACTCAGACCAAACAAAAGCCAGTGTTTTAAGAAAGTTCGGTTAACTTGGTCACTGAGTCATAGTCAAGGGTCGGGTCATGGTCGCTGCCAACGAAAGAGAGAGAAAAAACACTCAGCGTGCACTCTAACCTAGATCAGAATGGTTGCCAATTTAACTAATCAGAAAACCTCCTACTGTATCGTCACCTGAAAGAAGAATTAGTCAGGATCACCCGAGGAGTAAACCAACTCATCAGTAGGAATCGGGGTCCAACTATCATCGCATGATAACGTGACGGAATCCACTCACGTTATCACACTCCAGAAGGTATGCACATATCTGGCAAGTTTCAGTTTCTTTAGAAACACCCGATGTGATTTTTACCCCATGCTCTTATGACCTTGACGAAGGCCAACATATCATAAGTCACATGTCAAGTTCTACACGTCATTATCCAGGTTAATTTGAACCCACCCGTACATACCCTTGACGAAGGCCAAAATAGTAGTACGACTGTCCTAAACCAACGGATCTATCAATGCAGCAGAAAAGTAACAAATAGCTACCATACACTATGCCTTGACGAAGGCCAACATACATAGCATGAATACTAAGTGCTACCTTTCTGAAATGACGGAGGGCTACGAATGGTTTTTGGCGAAAAACCTTTAACGTAATGAACTTGATATCGTTGAAGGAACCGGATAGCTTTTTATAAAAATATAGTGGCGAAAACCATTGCTAAAGAGGTCACTCCCGGTGAAGGATCTCGGCTCTTTCCTCGTAGAATGAGGTGCAGGATATTCCAACTGAATACAACGATGCAAAACAAAAAGTAATCGACTATAGTGATGTTATTACCCTGACACAAACTTCTGTCCAAGGGGTCACTCCCGATGAAGGGATCTCGGCCCTTGCCTCGTCGACTGAGGTGCTGGATATTCATAACCGAATACCACTATGCAAAACAAAAGAGAACGTCCTTGCAATAACAGCTTTTTGAAAAATGTTCCAACAACATCAGAATAGGTTTGTTTAGTTTGCATTGATCCGAATCAATGCAGTCCCATCATTTAATCACACCACAAAAGAACGAAAATATGATGTGCGTATATGCCATCCGCATTCGCCACTGGGTCCCGTCATCACCCGTTAGGTTACTTAACTGACGACAGAGCGGGGACTAGACTAGCGCGGGTGTAAAACATATACAACATCTACTAGTATATATATCAATATATAATATTCACTCATGGCTTGAAAAAAATGCAACATCACAGAAATGTAATAAGCATCACAGAACAATACAGATAATCTGGGATCCCCAGGTTTCATAGAGCCGCTACTGAAACCCGACGTTCCTCTGGTCGTGTGGATAGCCTGTGCAATGAAATCCTAGACCCCTACGGGCGTGGTATGTTACCCACCAAAACCTGAAGCGAGGCAGCCCCCTTCAACAAAATGAATGGACCACCCAGCTCTTCACGGAATCCGGTAACTTGAGTACCTCTCCTTGGGTCAACCTATACCCCCTACGAGTGCAGCGAATAGCCCGCCAATTCTAGAGTGAAGCCCTCTCCGTCTCAAAGCCATGAGATGCGGGCCCGTTGCCTTCTAGAACCCGGCTACCCGTGCACCCCTCCGCGGGATAATCCTAGTACAGAAAGTAAAAATATAGACAACGGGTACATCGACCTCAGCCCGGTCGTGCCCCAAAAGAATAATATACAAACAAGCAGTGACGGCAATCCACATGTCGGACACTCGCCCCACAATATCAAATGTACAAATACAACCAAACTGTACTACCATTACATCCAGGCTATCCACCACGACAAAACCGCAACATCACAGCACAACACAGAACATCAACATGAATGTCACGTTCGCAAATCCTTCTAAAAGGGCTATAGCAATTAGACAAGATTTACCGATCAAATGACATTCACGGTCACAGATATAATGTAAGTACTGTAAACCAACATATTTAAATTTTCGATCGACAAAATTTCCCGAAGTGGGCCCCAAGTACAACTGCAGCACTCAAAATAATCTGGGCCAAAATTAAATATTCCAGAAACCCCAATTCCAAGAAAACAACCACTGTAGAAATTTTGGTGCAGAGAAGCCATTATAGTGCAGCGGAACCGCGGCCAAAACAGGGTTATTACCGCGGTTCCGCGGTGTAACTGTAGCAACATGCAACCAATTTTCACAGCTGTCTTAAAAAAAATTGCCTGATTTTCTGCAATACTCAAAATAATTTTTCGATGACAAAAAAAATTCGACAGTAACTTCGTTTTTGAAATTGCGGTTTCGGAAATTTTGTTCGATCGATATTTTAAACACGTTAGAGCAAGCTAGTAAAGGTTAATGGCGTGGCTCTGGTACCATGTAAGTCTACGGTAGCGCCCCGGCCGTCTGTCCGAGGCCAAAATGCGGAAACGAAAACTTTTTCTAAACTAGAAACCGGCGCTATCGCAGAGTTTAATCCCGGATCGAACCATTAACCTATAACTAGCAACAAGAGAAGGGTTGGAAAGGCTATACCGATCGATCCGTGTCTTTCGGTCTTTGGCCACCATCCCAAGCTCCTCGTGGCATCTCCGATCTCGATCTCCTCGCTGGAAAAGGGCACCACATCATCGAGTCTTTTTACGGGCTCCCGCTTCATCCGAAACAACTCGGACATGAAGTTCGCTAGCCAACGTGTCCAAGGTGAAGTAGAGAATGTGTGTGACAACTTTGTCTCTTGCATCCATTGTATGGATGGAGCTTGAAGATGAAGCCATCAATGGAGGCTGTGAGCTAGAGGAAGAAGAAGAAAAAGAAGATTTTCTTTCTTATGTTGTATATCATAAAATAAGAAAGTGAGTGAGAAATAATACAAGAGCCAACCCTTACCATGGCTGCCCTCCCTCTCTCCTCTTATCATATCAACACATAAATCAAACAATAATGTGACATATGCACATAAAAAGAGACCATGAGTCACTACCTTTGCACATGCCACATTAAATGCACTCCATCATAACCTAGAGCTCACAATTTCCATTTGCAAACATTAATCCAAATGTTTGCAACAATAAAAAGATACGGCAACATCTAAAGTAAACTCGTGATGGATCACAAGGATACCCCTCACCTGTATATACATACCTGCATCCGCATTCCGACTGAATTTGAATGCGATGAGACGAAAGTAATCCAACAAATCTAATATTAGGATCCGGCTTAAACCAAAGCCCACTAGTATGATCCGTCCGATCACGATCCGTGCATGACTGCACGTATATGATCGAACCCTGCCATATATCATACAGCCTCTACAACGTTTTGCTCAAAACTTGAGAAACTGTCTGTAGGGGACTCTAAAGACTCGTCAATACTTTGGCTGTGGATTTAACCACCAGCACATCAGAGGTACTAGTCGTATATAACGGGCTACCAGGTATTGACCAAAAGGGAGGTCGATGAGCGAACTCATCCTGACACCCTACTGAGCCTGTCAGTGACAATATCCGTATAGTCCGGTCCGTTCGTCTATGAGCATCGCATGTCGGGCCTAGGGGGTTGGTAAAAGTCAGACCCCCAAAAGCGGTACAAATCGTGTCGGAGTGTAGCCCAGAACATCCTGAGATACTACTGGAATACCTACCAGTAAATCTCCTGCCTTGGCCAAGGACTTCGTGTAATGGCTCTCCTAGACACAGCGCGATCTCACCCCGAATACCGGGAGAGACGAAACCCCTGCCGATCCGCTCACTGCCTCCATATGGCTCGGGACTGTACCCAACTAAAACCTGTTTGCACGACTCTTTTGAGCCGTGGTAGGGTAGTAATCAAAGCACAGTGGGAACTCACACGAGACAAATGACGATCTCAGGTCGATGAACTAACCTGTACACATGTCACCAGGGAACTGCTATCTGACGTCAGTTATAATACCAACTAGTATGTTCCCGGCGAGTCCTGTCCGGTGTACTCATAACCCAATAAGCACCTGTATACATCTTAGGTGATCCAATTGACACCAATGGCTTATGAGACCGGCCACCGCCCCTCGTCGGGGTCTCGACTATATACACTAGTCTAATAATGGAGTATCGATGCCCAGTCTCGAAACTCCCACGACTAGGGACCACTTTAAGGATGTGCTTATAGACCCCAGCTCCCACATATATGATCGCCATCATACTGCTGGTAGTCAAGCAAGAATCCTAAGGGCTCTATCAATGTGTAATAGTGACCTGTAATGTCACCTGAAGTTGTACACGATGATAAAGATAAACCAGATAGCATACTATCATCTTGAGTAAAACTGTCCTACCGGTATAGGTACTCCCTCAATCATTGCAATCGCGTGCCTGTGATCCAATAATTGACTCTAAGGGCACTATATCCAACGGTGTAACATATGCGTATGTGCTTGTGCAACATAATACTCATTGGTAGTTGTGCAGTGTTCTATAAGAGTGTTCGTATCACGAAAACGTATAACATCGATAAATATATCGCGAACAAGTAAAGTAAATCTAAGCGTAATTATTAATTGTAACTACTTGCTATGAGCTATACCATTATCTTTGAAAATAGAACGAAGCGTTGATTTTGAAATAAGGAAGCCGCCTTAGGTTAAAATTAGATATTCGTTTTGGAAACTGGCATTGCATCCTTGTCACTTATCGTTAAAAAGGGAAACGAATCGTTACTTTTTAAAAGAGTATAGCTCACTCAAGTATTACGTTCTAAAATGAAATAAAACATGGCTTCACAAGTCTAAAGGAAACTTGGCCGTTATTCGGTATGCTAATCTTGTCATCACAAGTACGGTATGATTCCACATACAATATCCACCTTATCACAATATCCATATCGTACGGATCTATAATCATGTACATATATCACCAAAGCTATGTATGAAACTATATGCATGTGAAGGACTTACTAGATGCAAAACTATAATAATAACATTAACAACTAACTAGATAGTATACTATCCTAGTGAAATGGTTGCGGGGGTGCTATACGCCATCCACCCGACTTCCCCCGTAGATATAAATCTACTCACTAACTTGTCAAGCTCGCTAGTTCCACGATTGAAATGTTCGCCAACTCCGTCTCGAAAACCTTCGCGGCCGTACCTATAATCGTAGTTATGAAATATTGGCGTAAATATTATATCGAAATCAAAACAACGAGCTAAGCACCCGTAGGTTAGAACCTATAGCTCACATAACCCCAAAAACGAACAAACGCCCCTGAAAATAACGTGCGAACGTTAACGTTTCAGTCACAGTACAGAAATACGAAAAACTCATATCGAAATGTCGGAAACTTGATAAAACCCTTACTAAAACATTCCCAGATTTCTCTGTATAATTATTGGAACAAATCAAACAATACTATAGATTATAAAATACCCACATAGAGCTACAGAAGAAAAATCAACACAAAATAGCCTATAAGACCCGGCGGTGCCGGCCAAAATGATAATGTCTTCGGTCGGAATTTAGAGATAGGGGCTCGGGCTTTAGGGTACATCTCCTAGTGGTCTCATGATACTATGGTCTTGTTAGTTTTCCTAGTGGTTACACTTAGTGGTTCCAGATTAAATTTCAGTATGCTAAATATCACAAATATCCTAGTTTATGATACTGCACATAAAAACAGATATTGAACAGATTTGATATTGAAAAGAAAGAAAGAAATATACCTATGGAGATGATTCATAAGAGAACACCAGCTCAAGAATTTTATGATGACATTCCTAAGTGTTGTAGTTGATCAATCTTGATGATGTGAACACAATTGGTGAGGGAACCCACTCTTTCTTTCTTGATATGAAAATACTTAGAATATTTGGTGAGGAAAGCATGAAGAACTATGGTTTCAGTTGAGACTTTGCCTAAAGAGTTAGAAGAAAGGTTAGGATGAGGATGTGTGTAGAGAAAAGAGGAGGTGTCAATTGAGATGGAGGAGGTGTAAAGTGGTAAGGTGGTGGTGTAAAGTGAGAAGAAGGAGGTGGAGGGATATGAGCATGGGTGAGGGTGTGTTGGTGTTAGGGTTTAAACTAGGTTATAATAAACTCAACCATATAAAAAAAGATTACAAAAATTAAAAACCTTTCATGTTACAATTTTAGATAAATAAAAGAAATGAAATACTTATTCTAACACTTAATTATCTTTATCTTGGTATAAAATATCATGTCATGTTTAAATTATTAATATATCATTTTTATGATATCACACACTTTTCTTCATATTTACCAAAATAATTATATTTTTATGGATATAATTCCGATACCCAATTTCATAAGCGATATCATTTTTGTAAACTTATAATATTCATATTTAAAATTATAAATTAAAATTTATAATTTTCCAAAATTTTACAATATTCCCCCCTTAATGAAATTCGGTCCCCGAATTTAAATTAAATCCCATCTTAAACATTTTTTCTCAATCCAATCAACTCAATTCAAAACAATTTGCCTGGGTCCAAAATTTTAAAACATATAGTCCACTCAATATAACGGAACTCCGAAGTCCCACACGAGCTAAGAAGTAATATAACGCAATAGTGTGCGTGAAAACTCAAAAAGATATAAAACTCTCATAACTGTAACTCTAGCGGTTGCTATGAGAATTACTCCAGTTATGATGCAAAATTCCAAATATGAAAACCGTTGTGTATATCAAATACATAATCAATTCCATAGTCGTAGTGCAATATCGGTAGCACACGAACATGCGAAAATATATAAATCAAATCTATAAGCTATTCTCTCAAGTGCAAAGCACGAAAACAAAATCAACCCTAACGGTTTTTCATGCAAATCTCAAACCACACGTCATGGTGTGCATGAAAACCAAAAACAGCAACAAGAGTGCACAAAAACAATATCCACTGCATCAAATGTGCATGGAGCAATTACCGAGTGCATCTAGAATGCACAAGATCGATATCTAGTGCATTGAGGTGCACAAAACAAATCTCAAGTGCATCGAGGTGCACAAAACATCAAAATGTGCAACTGATGTGCACAAAATCATACCGAGTATACCTAGTATGTGTGTGTGTGTGTGTGTGTGTATAAATCTCTTAATCATTTGCAACTGATGTGCATGGAAAATATCAGTCTAGTGCATCTGCTGTGCACGACACTCCAATCGAGTACAGTCACCTCGCATGGACATCTCAAACAAGTGCACCTGGTGTGCACAAAACGTTTGTGTGACCCTCAAATCCTCAAAATACATATGTCAAAATAATGGACGTCGAGTTGTTCTTTCTTCAACGTTTGAAAATGAAATATTCGGTTCATAAAACTCAAATATCAAAACAATGGACATCGAAGTATATCTTCTTCAATGTCGAAAGGTGTTTAAACACCCGGAACTGGCAGAGCAAGGATTACTACTTGCCTTCTGCCACGGTCTAGCATCTCTGCTTCTGAATTCTGGTTTTTCTTGCAGATCTCTAACGCCATGGCCCCTTTATACAATTGTCCGGTGAGGAGCAACGATACAATTAGTCCTACTGCTGATACCTCTCACCACATCTTCTTGACAATTAGTTCAGTCTCTCTCAACGCAACAAGTGGACGACGACAATCTCTAACCTCTGCGTGTGCACCAAAAAACTGATCCTGGGTCCAATATTACTTATTATAAACTCCTGGAAAGAATCCATCAAGTCCCCTGCTGATATCATTTATACAGCCTGCCCGGAACTAGCACTCATTACTGAATCCACTTTCTCTTCGTAACAACTGCCATCTCCTCAAGATTTTCTTCTGAAAGTGTGGTCGTACGTGCTTCTGCATTCGTATCGAATCTTCAATATCGACGGTGAAGAACAACTGCCCACTGAGACTTCACACCAATCTCCTATTACATTACTCTCCAATATCAATCAATTAAGGAGCATATCACGATAATCACGCAAATTGAAAGTCATACTCGGTTATGACCAAGCTCAGAGTCTTCACAATAACTCAAATATACGAATCCGGCATCTCTGACACTTTGTGGAAGAATCTGGCTAAGCTCAACTATGCGAACTCGTCCCAATTGGTTGAACAATACGACATCTCTCGAGCGACTCGTATCAGGTCTGAGCAAGACTCATCAAAAGAAGCTAATCAAATTCACCGATCTCGCATCGGAGCGTCACAACGGATTAAAATATCCTAGACATCATCTATTTGAACGACTACGACCCTCTGTTCTATCTACACTTGTAAATATCGGCAACCTTTAACTTCATGAACTATGGAAGCAACACCTCGATAACCTCAGCAATGATTGGTACTAATTGTCTGAACAGTACGCAACACCACGATCTTTAGAGTAAAGAAAATGGCACGCCTCCAATTCCGGCTGGTCTCACAAAATGACCCGACCCTCTGGTACGGATCCCGAAGAAACTCGCTTCCGATCATCTAAGGATAAACAACATGTCCCTATGCTACCGGAATGTCACCCTGGTCAGTCCTCGTCCCAGACAAGTCTGCCCTGACCGCATCTCTAATCGCAGCCCTCTTGGCCTGTGTAGACATGGTGACCGGAATAACCAACATGTATCGATGATGATAGATCAATTGAACGAATATAAGAAAAGATCCAAGATATATATCCTAAGGTAATTTAGGCGGAGAATCATATCGTAAATATGCCGTGGAACATATGTATGGTACGTCACTCTGCTTAGTACCGACTCCATCAACCAAGGTCATCCTATATAACGAAAGTTCAGGTATAAGACCCCTAAACTCAAGTCTAAGTCTTATAAGGTAAAGCCTAGGTAACAAAAGTGTATGCCTAGACTCCATATAGTCAAACCTAGACTCGAAAAAAGGTTAAACCAAACGCTTTGATACCAACTTTGTCATGACCTGAATATGGCACGTGACCGGCACATAAATCACGTGACATCTAAAGACAATGACGCGGTCCAAGTAAGCCGAAACCCGGAATCTAAACCCTTTTTTGAAAATATTGGAGGTGAGGTTTAAAATAGTCATCAGATGGGATCAGTTTAAAATAAACATTTAAGTCTAGCTAAGTCTGTTTGAAAAGCATCTATGACGTTTTGAAATTTTGACAGCACCTCCTTTGTAAATTTTGAATAAAACCCGATATAAACATAACAATAAAAATAGCATCCCAACGGGAGCTAGCTGCCACGTCCAAACGGCGGAGCAACCAAGCAAACAATATACGACGCGCAATGGCGAAGAAAAGAAAAGCGAAACAAAATCAACAATATAAAAAGGTTGACTCTAATGAGTATGGCGCAGTCACGACCCGAAATATTAGCTCGTGACCAGCACTTGAATCACGCAACGTCTAAAGGCGTAACAGAATTCAAGTAAGCTGAAACCCAGAAATCTAAACCTTTTAAGAAAAATATAGGAGGTGAGGTTTTGAAATAATGGTATAATGAAATCAAGTTTTCTTAATGCATAGAAAAGAACATGAATGAAGCAAGTGAAGTTTACTAAATGAAAACATGTTTCGTCTTTTAAAAATTTTGGCAGCACCTCATTTGTATATTTTGATCCAAAACCACAAGTACATAATAAGAATAATGACATCCCCAAGCGGGAGCTAGCTCTTCGCCAAACGGCGGATCACAACCACGCAATATAGTATAAATAAGTATACAACGCCCAACGGCAAAGATCACCACAAAGAGAAAAGGAAGCAAGACATAAATATCATAAGTAGCGAAATACCCCTCGCTCTAAATCTCGCAACCACAACCTACTAAGTCTCATCACTTATACAATTTAAAACTTTTGATTGATTGATGGAGTAATCTAGATACAATATGAAATATAATACAAGAGTGGGTACGATACAAATTTCCCACCTACCACTGTAAACACCGAAATGAAACTGTGTGCCAGCGAAGCCGCTTTTGATCCAAGCGGTCAACCAGTAAGGACTGTGGCACAACGGGGGTGAGTTGCCAACTCGTGAGTAGAAAAATATCAACAGATAGAAATCGAATAAACAACGACTCCTGGGTCAACTATATCATGAGGTAATACTATGATATCTAGGGTGACCGGGTCGTATATGTGCCAACAAGGTAGTCAGTACCTATATGCATGCGGATAACATCCAACAGTAATAATCAATGCATGTATATGGATCTCGTCCAATCATAATCAAGGTATGTATGCATGTGGATCTCGTCCACCCATATAATCAATGTCTGTATGCACGTAAATATCATAAAGGAGTGTGCATGAAAGTATGAGGATATATATATCAACGGTGTTCCTCCCGACACATAAAAATCATGGAACCTGAGTGCCTAGCAACGGCACTCGAAAACATCATGAAAACAGTGCCCTGCATCGGCATGTAAATCTTCATATATCGGGCTCCGTCAGTCTGGATCGGCCCACGGGCTCCGTCAGTCCAGATCGGCCCCTATCATCTCTCAACTCCGGTCGGTATCCTCCGGATATCCACCGAGCCCAAATACTATCACCGGTAGGTAGTAGTCCCTCTGCCAGGCTCACCATCTACTACACAGCGATTCGTTCTCACCCCGGGGTACCATACCGGGTCCACCATGTACCCGCAATCGGCCTTATCCGCCTCCTCGAATCGGGTTTCACATGTCGCTCTCAGAACCGAGAAAACACATGGTGGACGCACTGAAATATCATATCAAGAGAAACCGGGTTTTTAAAATAACACATAATCTGTTTTAAAATATCCACGGTTCTCAAATCCAGAAATCATGAAAACAGCATATCTCAATGCAAAAAATCATAGAGTATGACGTATGCGACATATAACAGAAATGTAAGCATATCAATATATCATGCAACATGGAATGGTGATATAACATATTAAAGGAAAACCGCGCTTTTAAAATGATTCCAATTTTTTAAATATAACATGCGTTTCCCAATCTCCAAATAAAATTAGTTATCTATATAGGTACAATATGTATATGCGCAAGTATAGATGTACCAATGTATGTGTGCACCAATATGAATGTACAAATGTGTATATCCGCAAGTATAGATGTATCAATATTTATGTGCACCAATATAGATATACAAATGTGTATATCCGCAAATATGAATATATCAATGTATATGTGCACTAATGTGGATATACAATGTGTATGTCATGATGCAGCAAACCTACTGTGTACTGACATGGCAATTATCGATGATGAAGTGTGTGAGCCGGCAAATCTGTATGCGTGTAACATACGCATCATCGATAATGGTGCAAGTGTACTAGTACAGGTATAAGCAATGCAATGGAAGTAATATGAATGCAGCATAAGGTAAATCATATGCAAATGCTGACGGGTATACGTATCTAATATGATCGAGTCGGGAAAACTATCAATCGGCATACAGCCTAACAATATCGTGTACGGTATAATCCATCATACGACAACCTCTAGTCAAGGGTATGGATCAATCATCAAGTCAAACACATCACGCACGGAAAATCATCGTGCGGCGGCATTAAGCTAATAGGGATCCTAACATCCTATACGACAAATGAGGGTACGGCCTAATATCACGTACGGCCTATCATCCATGATTCACGTATATATGGATATATATTTATGTACCTATGTCCCGGTTCACATCCACAATAATCTCATATCAGGGGACTAACAAGGTATCCATCATCTCAATCGACTCGCATCCGTATACCAATATATCATCATATCATCATATTCGTGTAATATTCTTGTCATCGCATTTATATCACACATCAAATCGAATTTACATAAACATTCTATCTCTACTAAGTATAAGTATCTAATCTAACATGCACACCCGAACCATACAATCAGATTTTTAAAGAAGCGAATCGTAGTTTTGAAAATAGGGGTTACGGTGTTTTTAAGAAAAGATATCATTTGAAAATCCGTAACATCCCTCAAGGTATATATATATAAAAGATACATACGATTCTTCGCTTTAGAAAAAGGTATGATTCGGATGACGCATCTACATCGACTATCTAGTTCTACAGTACCCTAAACGGCAATATCGCTAAACGTCATCCTATGATAGTAGTAACATATCACTTCTAACTATCCTCTAGTTTCTAATATGGTTTCATAGCTATCTCATTCTAACCCTAGTTTCCTAATCTAGGTTTCCTTAACCATATTCTTTAATCGGTTTCCATCAAATTTTGCGGGGGTGCTATACGCCACCCACCCGACTTCCCCCATGGATATAGATCCACTCACCTGGTCTTCGCTCGCCGAAATCGATGACGCCACGCTCCGTCATCTCGGAATCCACGTGAAGGTACCTACAATGATAAACAATCGCAATACGTATTAAAATCAAGACGGAAATCCAAAACGGTACACGTTTCGCTCATAGGTCCAAACCTATAGCTTTGCGTGCAAAATCAGCGAAACAACCCTTGTTGTCGATGTACAAACATGCGACAACCAAAAACGAATCCAAATATCAAGAATTGTCATTTCAAAATACGGAAATCCTATCCAAAAAACACCCCAAGTGCTCCCAGATTTTACCCTAGGCCAAATTGGTCAATTCTGCGTATGGGGTTGTTCTAGATATCAGACAAGGAGGCTATGGTCCAAAAATAACACCCAAACACCCTTACTTGGCCGCAATTTGCGGCCAATTGCAATAAATCTACGGCCTGGAAGTGCAGGTTTAGGCTTGTGTCTCTGTGGTAGCTTCCTGGGGACCTGCATGTGTCACTGTGGTTGCAAAATTATTTTTAGTGGTCTCGGGTTGCTCCAGATTCCAAAATACCCTCACAAATTCACATATTTATCCGATGTCGGGTTTCTAAATCCGTGTTTGGGTTTCAAAGATCTGTTCCAGGTCATTAAAACAGCACCCATGTCTAGTTAACAGCCACTAGGCATCACCCAATTCAAACAACACTCAAATCCTTTACTAGGGATTTCTAAGATCAAAATTCCACACACAATCAACCTCTAAACTACACAAGAATGCAAGGGAACTAAAATTAAACTAAAGGGAAGAATTATACCCCCATTAGGCAACCCAAGAAAAACCCTAGCTCCTCATGGTTGTCAAAACCCCACATTTCTTGGTCCATTGGGTAGAGGTTGAAGAGGTGTTCCTTTTTTGTGAAAGGGGTATAGGATTTTGGTGGATATTTTTAGATGATCTCTAGGGGTTAAGTGGAGGGAATGAGCTTGAGGAAGATGAAGGAAAAGATTAGAAAATGGTGGATGGTGATGGAATGAGGCAGCCCCTCTCTCTCTCCTCTCTTATTCTCACCCACTCTCTCTCTATATTACACTTTTACCCTTTCTCTTTTTAACCCTTTCTTTTTTATTTAAACCCAAGTCACAAAATACCCAAAATAACACAAGAATACCACATGTAATCAAAATATGACATGACATGGTGCACTAGCCACGAAAAACTGTAAAAACGCGGATTTGGCTTAATCGCGATTAGCAGTGCACTAATCGGGTTTTTATCAAAACCGTATATAATAAATGTTTAAAATGCCAAATCCTTTAGATATATTATTAAATGAATAAATCATTTTAATTTCCATTTATTTAACAATTATTGGTATATATTTATACATTTTCTTTGAAAACCCCAATTTCGCAAATCGGGCAGTTTTCGGGAAAAAAATTATTTTAATATTAAATTCCAAAATTAATATTTTATATTTTCTGAAATGTTACAGTCTTCCCCCCTTAAATAAATTCGGTCCCCGAATTTAAATTTAAACCCCCAAAATCTAATACATTTCAATAATTGGCTCAAAACAACGGGGCTCCGAAATCATGGAAAACGCTGAAATAGCACAACGCGCCAAGTGCGCATGAAAACGAGTACAAAACTCAATCAACTCCGTCAAGCGTCACGCAAATCATCAGATTTGCACGCATATCCTCAGAGTTACAATAGGGATGCAATCTCGAAATCCACTACTGAAATCCAATATACACTAGTCAAATACTATAATACGTGTATAGTACGCATCTTTGAAAACTCCAAAATCTGAATAAAATACATGCAAAAAAATTTTTCTAAATCGCCGCAGGAATGCGTAACTCACGGCATAACTGACGGACGCTCATTTTAAAATAATAATATATGTCCATATATGTTTCTTAAATACACGTTCCGTCGTTTTCAAAATATCCCAAAAGGTTTTCCTTTATAAGCGTTCGTGTCTCTCACGGACACGTAGGAAATAGAGAGACTATAGCTCCTTTTGAAAACCCTTTTGGTAATCTTTTAATGCATGCAGAGTACTCAGGTACTGTCCTCAGATCAGTACTATTTGGCTACTACACAATATAGTGCCCAACATGAAAATAAGTGCTCAAAAGCAAAATCAGCCTCAAAAGGCGTATCCAATAATCACATGCGTCTGGTGCGCATGGAAATCAAATCCAAATACGGGTGCCACAATGCGCACAAAGCAAAACTAAGTGCAATGGGTGTGCACAAAGCAAATCAAACACTAAAAGTGCATGAAAACTATGCCGAAAGCATAAATCAAATCATATGCATGCCCTAGGCATGAAATCACAATAAATATCTCGAATGACATCAAAATGAAGTCAGGTGCAACTGTGGTGCACAAAATGCGTATCAATGCACTACAAGCACATATAAGCTATACCGAGTGCAAAATCAAATCATCCGTATGAAATCCACGAAATCATAAACACATGCTACGCAGGTATAAAATCAACATCAAACGCAATAAACATGCACAAATCGCAAATCAACACAACGGTGTATAAAATATACATCAGGTGCGATAACTATGCGCAAAATGTAAATACTCAGTAGGTGCAACCTTGGTGCACGAAATCAATATCAGGAAACTCGTCATCAAAACTCAAATCCAAGCGATATAAGCGTGATACTCAGATCACAAACGCAAATCGCAACAAAGGATATTGAGGTACACCTCCTACAATGTCGAAAAATAAATCGGTGCGCCTGAAAACTGGCAGGGCAAGAATATCCGCTCGCCTCCTGCTCACGGTCTGGCGTCCTCTGTCTCTGGGTCCTTATCTTCTCTGTGGATTACCAATCTCGCAACCCATCAGCTCATCGGCCCTGTCAGGTGTGCTAACAGGGACGATTCCGTTCCAGCACTTCTCTGATCATCTCCCGGTCAATCATCACGACCACTCGTAAAGCAGCACTTTGCTGGCGTCGGCCTCTGGTCCTTTGAATACACGTGACACATCTGATTCTGGGTGCAAATCTCATTGTAGCAGTGTCCCGGAAGGAATCCTGCTTAAGGTCTCTTCTAATCTCGCCTATGCCGAACTGTACGGAGGCTGGTACTCTTACATAATCCTTTCTCATTTTCTGGACATCTGCGTGTTCCGCACACCGTTCTCGGAAACTGGCCGTATCCCAGCGCCTCTGTAAGCATATTAGGTCTCTGATCTCGACGGAGAATAATAACAGCTCGTCAGCGTCTCGCTCGAACTTCTAGTTCCAATCGTCCTTATCGTCGTCCACTATGACGTCACTCCATGCTATCTGCGCACTGCAACTGTTCTCGGCCATGGTCAATCCGAAGTCTCTCACACGGACTCGAAGTCACGAACTCGGTATCTTCATCACTCGGTAGAAGATATCTGGCCGAACACGTCCTCGGGAACTCTCCCCAACCATCGGAGGAATACTCAATACTCGTCCGTTCTCGATCAACTCACAATGCCTCTGGGTGAGGTCCTCTATCCAAAGCTGGTCAGCTTGCTGATCCCTTATCACATTTTATCCGGACGACGTCAAACCTTTCGATCGAGTCATCAAGGTCCCAAAATTTCCCGAAGGCTCAACACCCGAGCGCAGTCTAAAAATATCCGGTACATACCACAGCACCTCTGGACCAGCCGTAGAAGGGCAAACCCAAGCCTCACTGATGGCACCGCAAAACTGCCACAAACCCTATGGTTCAAAGCGGTTCCATGGTCAACATGTCGAGTTAGGATTTCATTCTTCTAGAGGGTCTACAGAATTACCTGCATGTTCCTCCGATCACTTTAAACTTGGGAAAATGGGTTTCTGACATTCGTTCGAACCTTTTTGCTTTGCCTATACAACATGTGAATATTCTTCGCCCGCATGCCAAACAATGCCTCAATCCTCCAGGAAAGGCGATACATCGGCGGTCATCTCTGGATCGGTCTGCTCTAGGTCTGAGTAAGATTCCTTCCACACTGGAAACCTTCAACTCAACTGGGCCTGCATCGGTGTATCAATCTGACGAATCACCTTCATCTCTCAATTCGGGGTAGACTAGTTATCATCTGTCGCATTTCTGCCTGGAAGCTCCAGCGATCTTAGCTCGTAAGCTCTAGAAGCGACATCCCATCATCTCAGCAACAGCTGGGTCACCTGTCTGCATGGTAGGCGACATCAAAATCTCTGAGGTATGCTGTAAATCAATGGTCCTCTCGCAACTGGCAACCTCTGACAATGGCCCGATCATCCGGTGTAAAACCAAGCACCCGCCTCTACAAGAGGTCACAACATAAAATACTAACTCGAGACGTTCTCATGTCACCAGAAAACACAATGGTCGGCCCTCGTACCAGACGAGCTCGTCCTGACCGAACACTAGCAGCAGCACACACTGCGCTCAAACTATGGTGACAGGAACCTCAATCGAGTATCGAAGAAAGCAGATCAACGGCATGAAAGAAAACGACAGATCCAGAATGGATATATGATCATAAGAAGGAACAACATCAATGAAAGTATGATCACGAAACTAATAGCATCGAGGATCTCAAATGGATGTATAATCATGGATACGAAGAGAATCACTGGTCTCAAAAATATGTACATCCTAAGGTTTCTTAAGTGGAGTATCGTATCGTAAATATGCCGCGGAACATAAGTACGGTACGTCACTCTACTCAAGCTACCTACTCCATCAATCAGGGTCAACCTATGAAACGAAAGTTCGGGTCTAATACCCCCCCCCCCCCGTTCAAGTCTAAGTTTCGTAAGGTCAAGCCTAGGTTCCGAAATACATACCCGCCCTAGACTCCGCATACTCAAACATAGACTCGAACAAGGTTAAACCTAGCGCTCTGATACCAACTTTGTCACGAACCGAAATATTAGCTCGTGACCAGCACTTGAATCACGCAACGTCTAAAGGCGTAACGGAATTCAAGTAAGCTGAAACCCAGAAATCTAAACCTTTTAAGAAAAATAAAGGAGGTGAGGTTTTGAAATAAAGGTATAATGAAATCAAGTTTTCTTAATGCAAAGAAAAGAACATGAATGATGCAAGTGAAGTTTACTAGTTGAAAACATGTTTCGTCATTTAAAAATTTTGGCAGCACCTCCTTTGTATATTTTGATCCAAAACCACAAGTACATAATAAGAATAATAGCATCCCCAAGCGGGAGCTAACTCTTTGCCAAACGGCGGATCACAACCACGCAACATAGCATAAATAAGTATACGACGCCCAACGGCGAAGATCACCACAAAGAGAAAAGGAAGCAAGATATAAATATCACAAGTAGCGAAAAACCTCTCGCTCTAAGTCTCGCAACCACAACCCACTAAGTCTTTTCACTTATACAATTTACAACTTTTGATTGATTGATGGTGTAATCTAGATACAATATGAAATATAATATAAAAGTGGGTACGATACAAATGTCCTACCTACCACTGCAAACACCCAAATGAAACTGCGTACCAGTGAAGCCGCTTCTGATCCAAGCGGTCAACCTGCAAGGACTGTGGCATAACGGGGGTGAGTTGCCAACTCGTGAGTAGAAAAATATCAACAGATAGAAATCGAATAAACAACGACTCCTAGGTCAACTATATCATGAGGTAATACTATGATATCTAGGGTGACCGGGTCGTATATGTACCAACAAGGTAGTCAGTACCTATATGCATGCGGATAACATACAACAGTAATAATCAATGCATGTATATAGATCTCGTCCAACCATAATCAAGGTATGTATGCTTGTGGATCTCGTCCACCCATATAATCAATGTCTGTATGCACGTAAATATCATAAAGGAGTGTGCATGAAAGTATGAGGATATATATATCAACGGTGTTCCTCCCGACACATAAAAATCATGGAACCTGAGTGCCTAGTATCGGCACTCGAAAACATCATGAAAACAGTGCCAGGCATCGGCACGTAAATCCTCATATATCGGGCTCCGTCAGTCTGGATCGGCCCACGGGCTCCGTCAGTCCAGATCGGCCCCTATCATCTCTCGACTCCGGTCGGTATCCTCCGGATATCTGCCGAGCCCAAATACTATCACCGGTAGGTAGTCGTCCCTCTGCCCGACTCACCGTCTACTACACAGCGATCCGTTCTTGCCCCGTGGTACCATACCGGGTCCACCATGTACCCGCAATCGGCCTCATCCGCCTCCTCGAATCGAGTTTCACATGTCGCTCTCAGAACCGAGAAAACACATGGTGGATGCACTAAAATATCATATTAGAGAAACCGGGTTTTTAAAACAACACATAATCTCTTTTAAAATATCCACGGTTCTCAGATCCAAAAATCTCATGAAAACAACATATCTCAATGCGTAAAAATCATAGAGCATGACGTTTGCGACATATAACAGAAATGTAAGTATATCAATATATCATGCAACATGGAATAGTGATATGACATATTTGTTGCGCCACGGCAGCGCCCCGGCCGTCTTACTCGAGGCCAAATTGCGGAATCAAAATTTTTTCCTTACTCGGAAACCGGCGCTACCGCGGACAAAGAAAACCCGGATCGTTTACCATTAACCTAATGCTAGCAAACAAGAGATGGGAAGAAAAGTATACCGAGTGATCCGAGTCCTCCGGTCTTCTCGTCATCGTCCCGATCTCCCGCGGAAAGTGTTGCCTCCACATCGTCGCCTCCTCACCGGAAAGGGCACCACATCGCCTTCTTCTTTTACGGGCTCCCGCCTCAATACCGAGGCAACTCGGGCATGAAGCCGGCAACTCGACATGCCCAAGATGTGCTGTAGAATGTAGTGTAGAAGATGCTTGTCTCTTTTTAGGGTTTGTAGTTGCCATGATGGAGGAATGGGATTAGGAAAAATGGTGCTTTCATTTTTCCAAAACAAGAAGAAGAAGGAGATGAAGAATTACTCCCAAAACTAAGATGAACTCTCTCATTCTTTTTCTTTCTTTCTTTTCTTTTTCTTCTTCTCTCTTTTCTTTTTCTCTCATGAAGAACTTATCATCCATTTCATCAAGTGAGAATGAGAATGGTGGAGGAATCAAACATAATGCAAAGGCAGGTGAGTGTAGGAGCAAAAGAAAGGTGACCTTATCCAAACCTCATCATAACAATCTCACATCAACATGAAATCAATCCTAATCCTATCTCATCAACAAAAAGCAAATGATAAAGATGGATAAGAAAGGTATCAAAAGATGCTTTCATAATAAAACATCTTACAAATAAAACCTCCACCAAAAGTTATTTGCAAAACTGCAAACAACCCCCTCCATCGGAAAAGTCCGGCCGGGAAAGAACAAAGGAAAACCGGCCGGGACGGAATGCAAACTGGCAACTCCAGAAAACTGGTCCCGTAATAAATTACAGGAAAACCCCAATACTGTGCATACACACCCGCATCTGTATTCCGACCGGATACAAATGCAATGAGACAAAATCTACACTGTACTAGACTAGGACCGGCTTAAGCCAAAGCCGGCTAGTAAAATCCGTTCGATCCTGATCCGTGCAATACCGCACGTATCAGATCGAACCCTGCCATATTCCTATACGGCTACTAGTACAAACCGTCCGATCCTGATCCGTGCAATACCGCACGTATCTGATCGGACCCTGCCATATCTCCATACGGCCTCTACAGCGTTTCGCCCGAAAGCTTGAGTAACTGTAAGTGTGGTGGACTCTAAAGACTCGTCAATACAATGGCTGTGGATTTAACCACTAGCACGTCAGAGGTATAAGCCAATACGTAACGGGCCACCAGCTATTGACCAAAAGGGACGTCGATGAGCGAACTCATCCTGACACCCTACTGAGCCTGTCAGTGACAATATCCGTACAGTCCGGTCCGTTCGTCTATGAGTATCGCATGGCGGGCCTAGGGGGTTGGTAAAAGTCAGACCCCCAAAAGCGGTACAAGTCGTGTCGGAGTGTAGCCCAGAACGCCCTGAGATACTACTGGAATACCTACCAGTAAACCTCCTGCCTCGGCCGAGGGCTTTGCGTAATGGCTCTCCTAGACACAGCGCGACCTCACCCCCAATACCGGGAGAGACGAACCCCTGCAGATCCGCTCACTGCCTCCATATGGCTCGGGACTGTACCCAACTAAAACCTGTTTGCACGACTCCTTTGAGCCGTGGTAGGGTAGTAATCAAAGCACAGTGGGAACTCACACGAGACAAATGACGATCCACAGGTCGATGAACTAACCTGTACACATGTCACCAGGGAACTGCTATCTGACGTCAGGTATAAGCCCAACTAGCAGGTTCCCGGCGAGTCCTGTCCGGTGTACTCATAACCCAATGAGCACCTGTATACATCTTAGGTGATCCAACTGACACCAGTGGCTTGTGAGACCGGCCACCGCCCCTCGTCGGGGTCTCGACTGTATACACTAGTCTACTAATGGAGTATCGATGCCCGGTCTCGAAACTCCTATGACTAGGGACCTTTTAAGGATATGCTTGTAGACTACCAGCTCCCACGTATATGATCGCCATCATACTGCTGGAAGTAAAGCAAGAATCCTAGGGGCTCTATCAACGTGTAATAGCGACATGTCAGGTCACCTTAAACAGTACACGATGATAAAGATAAACCAGATAGCATACTATCATCTCGAGTAAGACTGTTCTACCGGGATAGGTCCTCCCTCAATCATTGCAATCACGTGCCTGTGATCCAATAATTGACTCTGAGGGCACTATCTCCAACAATATTAAGGGAAAACCACTCTTTTAAAATGATTCCAGTATTTTAAAAATAACATGCGGTTCCCAATCTCCCAATAAAATAAGTTATCTATGTAAGTACAATATGTATATGCGCAAGTATATATGTACCAATGTATGTGTGCACCAATATGGATATACAAATGTGTATATCTGCAAGTATAGATGTATCAATATATATGTGCACCAATATGGATATACAAATGTGTATATCCGCAAATATGAATATATCAATGTATATGTGCACTAATGTGGATATACAATGTGTATATCATGATGCAGCAAACCTACTGTGTAGTGACATGGAAATTATCGATGATGAAGTGTGTGAGCCGGAAAATCTGTGTGCGTGTAACATATGCATCATCGATAATGGTGCAAGTGTACTAGCACAGGTATAAGCAATGCAATGGAAGTAATATGAATGCAGCATAAGGTAAATCATATGCAAATGCTGACGGGTATACGTATCTAATATGATCGAGTCGGGGAAACTATCAATCGGCATCCAGCCTAACAATATCGCATACGGTATAATCCGTCGTATGACAACCTCTAGTCAAGGGTATGGATCAATCATCAAGTCAAACACATCACGCACGGAAAATCATCGTGCGGCGGCATTAAGCTAATAAGGATCCTAACATCCTATACGACAAATGAGGATACGGCCTAATATCACGTACGGCCTATCATCCATGATTCACAACATTCTATATATGGATATATATTTATGTACCTATGTCTCGATTCACATCAGCAATAATCTCATATCAGGGGACCGACAAGGTATCCATCATCTCAATCGACTCGCATCCGTATACCAATATATCATCAGATCATCATATTCGTGTAATATTCTTATCATCGCATTTATATCACACATCAAATCGAATTTACATAAATATTCTATCTCTACTAAGTATATGTATCTAATCTAACATGCACATCCGAACCATACAATCAGATTTTTAAAGAAGCGAATCGTAGTTTTGAAAATAGGGGTTACGGTGTTTTTAAGAAAAGATATCATTTGAAAATCCGTAACATCCCACAAGGTATATATATATAAAAGATACATACGATTCTTCGCTTTGGTAAAAGGTATGGTTCGGATGACGCATCTATATCGACTATCTAGTCCTACAGTACCCTAAACGGCAATATCGCTATACGTCATCCTATGATAGTAATAACATATCACTTCTAACTATCCTCTAGTTTCTAATATGGTTTCATAGCTATCTCATTCTAACCCTAATTTCCTAATCTAGGTTTCCTTAACCATATTCTATAATCGGTTTCCATCAAACTTTGCGGGGGTGCTATACGCCATCCACCCGACTTCCCCCGTGGATATAGAACCACTCACCTGGTCTTCGCTCGCCGAAATCGATGACGCCACGCTCCGTCGCCTCGGAATCCACGCGAAGGTACCTACAATGATAAACAATCGCAATACGTATTAAAATCAAGGCGGAAAACCAAAACGGTACACGTTTCGCTCATAGGTCCAAACCTATAACTTTGCATGCAAAATCAGCAAAACAACCGTTGTTATCGATGTACAAACATGCGACAACCAAAAACGAATCCAAATATCAAGAATTGACATTTCAAAATACGGAAATCCTAGCCAAAAAACACCCCAAGTGCTCCCAGATTTTACCCTAGGTCAAATTGGTCAATTCTGCATATGGAGTTGTTCTAGATATCAGAAAAGGAGGCTATGGTCCAAAAATTACACCCAAACACCCTTACTTGGACCCAATTTGCGGCCAATTGCAATAAATCTGCGGCCTGGAAGTGCGGGTTTGGGCTCGTGTCTCTGTAGTAGCTTCCTGGGTGCCTGCATGAGTCACTGTGGTTGCAAAATTATTTTTAGTGGTCTCGGGTTGCTCCAGATTCCAAAATACCCTCACAAATTCATATATTTATCCGATGTCGGGTTTCTAAATCCGTGTTTGGGTTTCTAAGCTCTGTACTAGGTTATTAAAACAGCACCCATGTCTAGTTAACAGGCACTAGGCATCACCCAATTCAAACAACACTCAAATCCTTTACTAGGGTTTTCTAAGATCAAAATTCCACACACAATCAACCTCTAAACTACATAAGAATGCAAGGGAACTAAAATTAAACTAAAGGGAAGAATTATACCTCCATTAGGTAACCCAAGAAAAACCTTAGCTCCTCTTGGTTGTCAAAACCCCATATTTCTTGGTCCATTGGGTAGAGCTTGAAGAGGTGATCCTTTTTTGTGAAAAGGGTATAGGATTTTGGTGGATATTTTCAGATGATCTCTAGGGGTGAAGTGGAGTGAATGAGCTTGAGGAAGATGAAGGAAAAGATGAGAAAATGGTGGAGGGTGATGGAATGAGGCAGCCCCTCTCTCTCTCCTCTCTTATTCTCACCCACTCTCTCTCTATATTACACTTTTACCCTTTCTCTTTTTAACCCTTTCTCTTTTTAACCCTTTCCTTTTTATTTAAAACCCAAGTCATAAAATACCCAAAATAACACAAGAATACCACATGTAATCAAAATATGACATGACATGGTGCACTTGCCACGAAAAACTGTAAAAACGCGGATTTAGCTAAATCGTGATTAGCAGTGCACTAATCGGGTTTTTATCAAATCCGTATATAATAAATTTTAAAAATGCCAAAATCCTTTAGATATATTATTAAATGAATAAATCATTTTAATTTCCATTTATTTAACAATTATTGGCATATATTTATACCTTTTCTTTGAAAACCCCAATTTCGCAAATCGGGCAGTTTTCGGGAAAAATATTATTTTAATATTAAATTCCAAAATTAATATTTTATATTTTCTGAAATGATACAGGCGCCCACAACACACAATTCTAAATCTCGCTTCTATGTCCACAATATACCAGTTCTAAATCGATAGTGTTTTACAAGATACAAGAATATATAAGTATACAAATATGGGTACGAACAACAGTACCCCACCCGCCAAAGCAATCACCGAGAAGAAGGGTGTGCCGCAATCCGCCGATAATCCGAACGGTAAACCTGCAAGAAACTGTGGCACAACGGGGGTGATTTTCCAACTCGGTGAATAAAAGTACATCACAAGGTATAAATCGAAATGCACAACGATCCCTAAGTCATAAGTATAATACTATCATATTCTGTAGTAATATAATATATGATATGCAAATGTACCATAAATGCAACTCTATCCATCATATGAATCCCAACTTAGAATATACCATATGCAAATAACCTGTATCCAGGTATAAGCCCAGAAGTAGCCGAAAATATATATGTAAAACCTCTTCTTTAAAATAGCCGCAGAATACATATGTCACGGCATAAAAGCAGACGTGATAGTATGAAGTATATAATATGTATCCTAATTAAGATAAACGTCCTGTTGTTTTAGTGAAGGGTATTAAGAGGTTTGCAATTTAAAAGATCCCGGTGTTATATCAGACACGTCAAAATAATGAGGCTATAGCTTGATTTTGAAATCCTTTTTATATAAAATGACCCGTAAAAAGATGTGCAGGTACTGTCCTCCGGATCAGTCCTGGTCGGCTACAATAACTCATAACATAACTTAATACCTCATAAGATAGCAACATATCAACATCTGGATGTCCAGTATCGACACCCGAAATCAGAAATCTCTCGTGTCCATCACTGACACGCAAATCCTCAAATTTCTCGTGTCCATCACCGACACGCAAATGCAGATACCGTTAACACCATCTCAATAGATGATTTCCACCCGATATCCCTGGCACCGGTCAGTATCCCCTGGATATCCGCCGTGCACAAATCTTGCCCCGGTCAGTATCCCCTGGATATCTGCCGTGCTCATCTCTATCTCCGGTATCGAGTGTCCTCGCTAGGCTCCCCGCCTCTAATGCGGCTTTCCTGCCCCTCGGTCTCAACCGGGTCCACCAAGTTTCCGACTATATACTCCCCTACTCAGTTCGGATAAGTAGCAAGTCCGTAACCATATAACTCCCCCATTCGGTTCGGAATAAAACAATCAGAAAACATCAAGCTCATGGTGGACGTCAACTCATCATATCCAGAAATATTAAGTAAAGAGTAAGAATACTTGCATAGATCATTCTGATGATATATTATATATATACATATATAACAGCGTCTCATACCACTGATATATATTATCAAAAGTAAAACATCCTGAAAACTCATAAGAATCAAATACGAAAACCCATGGTGCTGGTATTCGCAATACTCAACAGGCAATACAGGTAAAGTATGTAAATTAATCATACATGCAAGAAACGTAATAGTTCTACTGTGTCATGGCAATACTAATGATGTGTGGTGTAGCATAAGCGTCTGTGCTCATGCAGCAAGGCAATCATTAGTATTTGTGCAAGTGTTCTAAAAGTGTATATAGAATACTCCTATCGACATCTACATACGCATCACGTAGTATAATAGTCCTACAATGATATGGCAGTACCAATGAGATGTAGTGTAACATATGCGTATGTGCTTGTGCAACGTAATACTCCTTGGTAGTTGTGCAGTGTTCTATCAGAGTGTTCATATCACGGAAACGTATAACATCGATAAATATATCGTGAACATGTAAAGTAAATCTTAGCGTAATTATTAATTGTAACAACTTGCTATGAGCTATACCATTATCTTTGAAAATGGAATGAAACGTTGGTTTTGAAATAAGGAAGCTACCTTAGGTTAAAATTAGATATTCGTTTTGGAAACTGGCATTGCATCCTTGTCACTTATCGTTAAAAAGGAAAACGAATCGTTAGTTTTTAAAAGAGTATAGCTCACTCAAGTATTACGTTCTAAAACGAAATAAAACATTGCTCCACGAGTCTAAAAGAAACTTGGCCATTATTCGGCATGCTAATCTTGTCATCACAAGTATGGTATGATTCCTTGTACAATATCCACCTTATCACAATATCCATATCGTACGGATCTATAATCACGTACGTATATCACCAAATCTATGTATGAAACTATATGCATGTGAAGGACTTACTAGATGCGAAACTATAACAATAACATTAACAACAAACTAGATAGTATACTATCCTAGTAAATGGTTGCGGGGGTGCTATACTCCATCCACCCGACTTCTTCCATAGATATAAATCTACTCACCAACTTATCGAGCTCGTTGAATCAACGATTGAAATGTCCGCCAACTCCGTCTCGGAAACCTTTGCGGTCGTACCTATAATCGTAGTTATGAAATATTCATGTAAATATCATATCGAAATCAAAACAACGAGCTAAGCACCCGTAGGTTAGAACTTACAGCTCACTTACCCAAAAAACGAACAAACGCCCTTGAAATTAACGTACGAACGTCAACGTTTCAGTCGCGGTACAGAAATACGAAAAACTCATATCGAAATGTCGGAAACTTGATAAAACCTTACTAAAACATTCCCAGATTTCTCTGTATAATTATTGAAACAAATCAAAAAATACTATAGATTATAAAATACCCACATAGAGCTACAGAAGAAAAATCAACACAAAATACCCTATAAGACCCGGCGGTGCCGGTCAAAATGATAAAATCGCCAGTCGGAATTTGGAGATAGGGGCTCGGGCTTTAGGGTACATCTCCTAGTAGTCTCATGATACTATGGTCTTGTTAGTTTTTCTAGTGGTTACACTTAGTGGTTCCATATTAAATTTCAGTATGCTAAATATAACAAATACCCTAGTTTATGATACTGCACATAAAAACAGATATTGAACAGATTTGATATTGAAAAGAAAGAAAGAAATATACCTATAGAGATGATTCATAAGAGAACACCAGCTCAAGAATTATATGATGAAATTCCTAAGTGTTGTAGTTGATCAAGCTTGATAATGTGAACACAATTGGTGAGGGAACCCTCTCTTTCTTTCTTGATATGAAAATACTTAGAATATTTGGTGAGGAAAGCATGAAAAACTATGGTTTCAGTTGAGACTTTGCCTAAATAGTTAGAAGAAAGATTAGGATGAGGATGTGTGTAGAGAAAAGAGTTGGTGTCAATTGAGAAGGAGGAGGTGTAAAGTGGTAAGGTGGTGGTGTAAACTGAGAAGAAGGAGGTGGAGGGATGTGAGCATGGGTGAGGGTGTGTTGGTGTGAGGGTTTAAACTAGGTTATCATAAACTCAACAATATAAAAAAAAGATTACAAAAATTAAAAACCTTTCATGTTACAATTTTAAATAAATATGTACAAAGAAATGATATATTTTTTCTAATACTTAATTATCATTATCTTGATATAAAATATCATGTAATGTTAAAATAATCAATATATCATTTTTATGATATCACACACTTTTTTTCATATTTACCAAAATAACTACATTTTTACGGATATAATTCTGATACCCAATTTCATAAGCGATATCATTTTTATAAACTTATTATATTCATATTTAAAATTATAAATTAAAATTTATAATTTTCCAAAATGTTACAACACCCTAATCTAGAAATCTATAACATGCAAGGTTTAAGAAATACAACGTTTCTCGCGTGTCCACCCAATTGTGGAAGACCCCTCCAAGCTCATAGCTGCCGGGATCGCGCTTGAGAATTGACCACCCTTCACTGAAGACGATCCACCCATGGAAACGCGGAGGAGGCTCTAACCGAAGACCCAAATGCGCTAGGTTTGGATAGTCGGTGATGTAGGAATACTCCACTAAAAATTTCTCTCTTGAACCATGCTAAAAAATGAGAGCAAGAAGAAAAAGGAGGTGAAGGAGGTTGAAGCATGTTTAGAGGATATAAAGAAAATCATCTATTAATAGTCCACCCAAATGAATATATCATTTTAAAAAATAAAGCCATGCCTTTATACAATGTTTGCACCATGCTTCATAACTCCGCTTTCTATCCAATTTTAATTTTCCAAAAAAGAAAATCAAATACGGAGTACTTCACCTGGTATATATATCGTTACATATACACGTATCCGTATAAAAATATGGATAGCACCAAAGAGAGAAAATGAATAGTGAACAATCATACTAAAATATATGTATCAAAATACATATATAAATTATCAAATCAAAACCTGATTTAATAATCCGGCTTAATCCGAAGCCGGCTAGTATTATCAACCGTCCGATTAAAATCTGTGTATCACGTACACGTATTTAATCGGACCCCTGCACGTACCATCGTACGACTCCTACATCTGTCGCCTGAACCGGGAAAATCCTCTGTGTGGGACTCTAAAGACTCGACAGTACGATGGCAGTGGGTTTAACCACAAATACGTCAGTGGAACTAACTGTACGTAATGGCTACCCAGTTACATGTCGAAAAGGAGGGTCTACAATCAAGGGCGACCTTACCCTACTGAGCCTGAATGTGACAATCTTCGTACAGTCCACTCTCTTCGTTAAAGAGTATCGCATATCAGGTCTAGGGGGGTAGATAACGTCAAACCCCTACTAACCCGATAAGCCATGTCTGAGTCAAGCTCATCACCAACTGAGACACTACTGATCAACTATCAGTAAATCTCCCCTACCGTGGACATGGATTTCTAGGGAAAACTAACCGAATACAGCGCAATATCGACTCCTAATACCGGGAGAGACGAATCCCTGACAGTCGACCACTGCTTCCAAGTGGCTCGGGACTGTAACCAACTAAAACCTGTTTGCATGACTCCTTTGAGTCGTGGTAGGGTAGTAATCAAAGTACAGTGGGAACTCACACGAGACAAATGACGACTTCAGGTTAAAGGACTAACCTATACTCATGCCACCTGAGATCTTCCATCTAACGATAGGTATAATACCATCTTGAATTTCTTGGCGAGTCCGTCCAGTGTACTCACCTCGAGTGAGCACCTGTATACTATCTTAGGTGTCACAACACCAATGGCTTGTGAGACCGGCCACTGCCCCTCGTCGGGGTCTCAAAGTGTATGCACTAGTCTACTCCGGAATATCGATGCCCGGTCTCGATACTCCCACGACTAGGGACATTTAAGGATGTGCTTATAGACCACCCAGCTCTCACGTATATGATCACCATCATAATGCTGGTAGTCAATCAAGAATCCTACGGGCTTCATCATTATGTAGTAATAACAAGTAAAACGTGTACACATCAATGATAAAGACAAACCAGATAGCATACTATCATTTCGAGTAAGATTGTTCTGCTTGTATAGGTCTTCCTTCAATTATCATAATCGCGTGCCTGCAATTACAATAATTGCCTTGAGTGTACTATATCCAATAATCTCCCACTTGCACTTAAGGCTAATTATTGCAGTATCGCGTACCCACAGCTCATGTGCTACCGATTGCCCAACTTCTCTACTAATCAGTTTCGCAATCTACGTTTGTGAAACTTAACGTGTTCGAGAAATAGCCTCAGTGGGTGGACTCGCTACAATGTTCCAACTTCATCTCTCTATATCTCAACTTTGCGGAGATGAACAATCTCCCAAACTGAGCGATACCCGGCCTCAAGAATTTGTATGGATACCTGATGGGACCAAGTTCATCAATGAACAACTCCTATCCAACAAACTTCTTGGGCTGTATTCTCTGTTGAGTTATAACTGGCATCCTGCACCATGATTACCTTAGTATCTCTATTGGAACACTATCCAATATACTAATCCTCAGAAGAGGCTAAACTTATAACTCTGACAACATCTCTGTCATCCACGTCACCTTGGTAGCCTGTACTGATAACCGCATCCTAGAGGAGGCTGCCGTTATCATATACCAAGAACATCCTCTTATGTTCTTTACTGCTTTCCTTTGTTTCTCGAGGATTGGATTAATATATGCTTGTTGCATCTAGTGCATAAGCAATATCAGGTGTTGTAAAAGACTTTGCATGATTGACTCAATTGTCTAAGCAAATGATGTGCCATTCATGCCTGACCTTCTCTTCATCAGTCTAGAGGACATTCCTTTCAGAGAGTGTGACTCCATCACCTGCGGGTACACTACCACGCCAAGAGTTGTCCATTCTAAAATACTTTTAGAATGCTATCCAAGTATCTGATTGGGGAACTTCCCAAATTTAGATCTAAAACCATAGATCTAGTCACCAGAACTCCTGATATAATATCCATATCCAACGTAGAGAAAACACTGTGTGACAACAAAAATCTGACTGATTGTAGTATAAGAACATCACTTTCTATCTGGAGTATGTCATCTAAAACATGGACAGTACTCCCTATATCCTTCTTACTAAGTTTACCTTTGTTTTTACGAAGTCAATCACCTTGACTGTCACATCAATAACAGATGATCTGTCTCTGCTATCCTTGCTTTAGTCTACGAATAGACATAAGCAACTTGCACACCTTCTGCTGCTCCCGCTGACTACGATAACCTTCTGGCGGAGTCATATGCACGTGCACTTCCAAAATACCATTTGGAAAAACATTATAGTCACCCACCTACTAGATATAATAACCATGAACTACATCAGCACCTTAACACATCTATATGGACTTCAGCATAGACACTGAAGTAAAAGTCACATCACAACCCACAACGGGTATTTAATGAAAACACTTTACTACAAGTCTAGCCTTATTAGGTAATCACCTTTCCATCTGCACAGATCATGAAAGATCTACTTGCTCCTAATGGGTTCTACCCCTTCAGGAGTACCCAGCAAAGTCAAAAATCCATGATTTGCTGAAGTGCGTGGAGTCCATCTTGGGTATGAAATACCTAGTCATCTTGGAAGTTACCACTTCCTATGACCTGCTGATAATAGGTAGGGGGAATAGAAGTGTTAAGTCATATCCATATAGACTTCAGCATAGACAGTGAAGTAAAAGTCATATCACAATCCACAACGGGTATTTGATGAAAACTCTTTACAATATCTAGCCTTATTAGGTTAGTACGTTTCCACCAGCACAGATCTCGAAAGATCTATCCGCTCCTAATGGGTTTTACCCCGTTCAGGAGCACCCAGCAAAATCCAAAATCCATAATTTGCTGAAGTGTGTGGAGTCCATCTTGGATATGAAGCATCTGGTCACCTGGAAGTTATCACTTCCTATGACCTACTGATAATTAGTAGGTGTTAGTTATGTATATGCCATAGAGGCCATTCTTGTACATATGATGTATATTATAGTGGATGCTTGGACATATATAGAGAGGATTTTCTTGCTCGACATGATAGTATGCTATCTGGTTGCTCTTTGTCTTAACATGTTGACTTGTATTGTGATACTGACTTGCTCTCACATATTGATAAACCTCTTAGGATGTGTACTTGATTACCAGGACTATGATGGAGATCATATTAGTGGGGCCAGGGTAGTCCACAAGTACATCCTATAATTGTTCCTAGTCGAGGGTGTATTGAGACAGGGCAATGATACTCTAAAGTAGACTAGCGTATACGCTTCTTGACCCATATGATGGGCGATGGATGATCCCACATCTATTGGTGTTTGACATCAAAAATGGTATACGGGTGCTCAGTGGAGACAGGGTACACTGAACGGACTCGCCGAGAACTCCTAGTTGGTATTATACCTATCGTCAGATAGCAGTTCTCTGGTGACACTGGTACATGTTAGTCTGTAGATCCGAGATCGTCATAGAGACTTGTTTGATTCCCAATGTGCTTTGAATTCCACCTTACCACGTTCTAGAGAACGTGAAAAACGTTGGCTTTTGGGTACAGTCCCGAATCACATGGAGGCAATGAGCGATAGGAAGGGTTTTGTCTCTCCTGGTATTAGGGGTTGATGTTGCGCTGTTCTTGATTGGCTATAACTGGAAGTCCCTGGCCAGGGCTGATATGGAGATCTACTGGTAAGTGTTATCAGTAGTTTCTCGACCCGTTATGAACCTCACATCGGCACGACTTATCGGTTACTGGGGTTTGACGTTTACCATCCCTAGACAGGATATGCGACATATCAGACGAAGAGACCGGACTGTACGGTAGTGTTACTGGCAGGCTTTACAGGAATATGATCAGGCTTGCTTGTTGATCTTCTGATCGATCAATACTTGGGTGGCCGTTACGTTTAGCTGACCGCTGACGGCTTGTGGGTGACTGATATGATCACCATCCACTGCCAGCGTATTGACGAGTCTTTAGAGTCCTACACAGAGCTTTCCTGGCTCAGGCAAAACGGAGTAGGAGCACATATGTGATATGTGCGGGACCGAGATTAATACGCGTATGTGATACCGTATTCTATTCTCGCGATATGTGATATCGGCCGGTTATATGTGATATAGCCGGGTTATCGGATCAAGTGTTGATTAGATAAAATGATACATATTATATTAGTCGGTTATATGTGATATAACCGGATTATTAAATCAAGTGTTGATTTAATAATTTAATGTATAATTATATATTTGATATATTAAATTATATTAACTAATATTTGCTCACTTATGTATTTCTTTTTCTCATCTTTGATACATTTAACATATATATGATATATGTTTATTGTATAGTTTTCTTTTGTTACATAAATAATATATATGTGATATATATTATTGTGACATGCTAGGTTATATATGCAACATGGGTGTATGAGACTTACACCATATATGAGATAATATCTAGGTTTTTATTTATTTAAGTAATACAAAAAATGTGTGGAATTTGTCATGGTTGCAAGCTTGTGGATAACCATTGGCATAGTCCACCAATTTTGTTTTTCTTTAGATATTTATAAACCTAACCATTATCTCTAATGATGGTTTATTCTCTACAAGGATTAGCCATGACATATACTCACCATGGTTGCATTTCTAACCTCACTCTCTCTCATTTTTCATTTGCTTCATCTTCTTCAAGCTCAAGTGAGAGCTCTCTAGCTTTTGAGCAAGTGAGGAAAATTAGTGAGAAAAATAATTCTAAAGTGAGAAAAATTCCTACTTCATCATCCTCTACTAGATTAGCCATTTAGTATAGGGTGTTAGCTTCACTAATCCCTAATTAGTGAAGAGGTAGCTTGGGTTTTTGTCTCCTCGAAGTAGATCATCTTCGGCATTGAAGACTTCGAGTAAGTTTGCATCTTTCACCTTGTGGAGCCTCTCAAGAGTCCGCGAGTTCTTTGATCGCAGCGAAGGGACCACTACATGGAGCATTTGAAGTGAAGGACCGGTCTACAAAGGTTGTATTCCGCAATCACTTAGTTGTAAAGTTGTTTACATATCGTATTGTCTAAATCTTTAGTTAAGATTCTAGGGTTAGGGTTAAGTAGCATGGCAAAAATTTGAAAATGGCATGGACGATACCTCCCGAAACCTTGCTGTTGTACTAAGCAACCCTACAGTGGTATCAGAGCTAAGCTAGAATTTAGAAGATATTTGTTAGATTACGAAACCGAAACTGCTCCGTAATTTGAAACATAGAAATCAAGTTTCTGTCGATTTTTAAATGGGCTCTAAAAATTTTTTAAGCAACTGCAGAATATTGTATGATATACAATATGAAAACAGTACAAAATTGAACACCTCTCGCCGGATTTTGGCCGAGTAAAACCTATAAAAACTGAGCAGGCCGGCCGTACAATATACTGTGGGGTTCAATTTTGTTCTGTGGTCCAGTCTCTGGCTTTTGGTGTTTTAGGTGTTGCTAGTTTTTCCTAAAATTGCATGAGATGTTAATTTTATATAAAGGCAATTCGGAGTGTTAAGTCGTAATTCTAACATGTTTTCAGGTTGTTTTAGACGGCGTTAAAAAGTTCGAACGGATATCAAATACCCACTTTAACCCTTGCTGTAAATTTTCCAAGAGTCGGATTTTTTCAATGTTTGAAACATTCAAATATCATGCAAGTGATTCGATGGAGCCTCTAGAAGAACAAAACCCTAACTCGATTCTATGACCGTAAGAACCGCCACCAAACCCTAGGGTTTACGGTAGTTCCGCGGCGCCATAGGTGAGGCAAGGGTTGACCCTTCTACGGTTGGTCTTTAGGTACTGTGGCATGTGATGGGTACTTTAAAACTTCGCTCAAGTGTTGAGCTTTTTAGGAATTTTTGGGTGTTTGTTAATTCGATCGGAATGTTTAACATCGTTTAACTATTTGTGGAATGTGATACAATATGTGGAATTCATATAGTTAGGCATGAAATCCGAAATATGTGATATTTCGGGTTTATGATGTCTAAGGTGATTGTGGATTCCAAATGTTGTATTTTTACCTTTTCTTTTCTGCGACCGTAAGTGTAATATGTGGTGTATCGCCGGTTTCGTTGCTATATGTCAACGACAATTGGGATACGCATATTTACTTACGTTGATGACATGTGATGTTATGTATTGCTGTGATATGTTATGTCGGATCGTTGTGTTCTGAATAGCCGGGGGTTTTATGTGAGATGAGAGTTTTTATTTTCATTCATGTAAAATTCATTGTATGTAATATTCATTTTTTGGGGCACTTCCGGGTTGAGGATGATGTCACCATTGTTGTTTGTTATTTACTTTTCCGCATTAGGATAGACCCAAGGTGGGGAGCACAAGTAACCGGGTTCTAGAATCCAGTGAGAGACCATCTCGAGGAGTCAACTCTGGGTCTCCTAACTCTAGAATTGGTAGGGTTGCTTGCCGCTCTCGTAGGGGTTTAGGGATGTGGGTTTGGCTATTCATCGCGACCGTGGAATCCGTATTTTCTATTGTTGGCTAAATACTAAAATGCGGACCTCCTAGTATATCTAATATTTCATATGTTATCTTCTGCTGCTGATATTCTGTGATGTGATCAATTTATATGTTGAGACGAATGTCTTATTATTATATATATGATATATAATAAACGTTGCTTATGTTTTACACCCGCGCTAGTCTCGCCCCGCTATGCCGTTAGTTAAGTAACCTAATGGTGCATAAAGGGACACTGTGGTGAATGCGGATGGCATAAGCGTACGTTGTATTTTCGTTTCTTCTGTGATACTTAGGAAGCATTAACGATGGGACTTCATTAATGAGATTAATGAAAGAAAAGAAATCTAAAAGATGTTGTAGAATCAAATTTTCAAAAAGGGTAGCTCTAGTTTTTGCTTTGCTTAGCGGTATTCCTTTATGAATATCCAGCACCTTATTTGATAAGGAAAGAGCCGAGATCCCTTCACCGGGAGTGACCTCTTTAGCGAAACTAGCAGATACTACAACTCACTCGGTTTTGTTTTTGATTGCTCCTATAGTTCTTGCTTTGCATGGCGGTATTCCTTGTAGAATATCCAGCGCCTTATTCGATAAGGAAAGAGCCGACGATCCCTTCACCGGGAGTGACCTCTTTAGCGAAACTAGTAAAAGCCTCAAAAACAATCTTTTTCAAAAATCGCTTGTTTCTACAACGATATCAAGTTCATTACGCAAATGGTTTTCATAAAAACCTATCGTAGCCCTCCGTCATTTCAGATAAAGACTATTTAGTATTCATGCTGCGTTTGTTGGTCATTGTCAAGGCGTAGTGTGCGGTAACTGACTAGTGCTTATCTGCTTATGCATATGATGCGATTGGATTAGGGTAGTCGTACGACCTTGTTGGCCTTTGTCAGGGGTCATACGGGTGGGTTTAATTCAATCAGGAAATGACGGGTTGAACTTGACTAGCATCCTATGGTTTGTTGGCCTTTGTCAAGATCATAGGACGTTAGGGGAAAAAATATTATCAGGAATTTCATGTGTTGAAATTTGCAATGAGATTGCATACCTTCTATGGGATAGTTGGATCCCGATACCCACTGCGAGTAAGAGTTACTCCTGGGAGAGTTTTACACATCACAACTAGCCGATCAAGTAGGTGTCTAGTAAGGTGTTAATGAGGTTATGCCTCTGGGAAAACGAGGTTTATTTTAATTAGGTCTGTGCGAAAGCACAGGGAACCTCCCTCAAAGTACCAACACTGGCCTGGCTGAAAGATTGGCGAACTTGTAAGGTGTAATTAATCCCGGCTAGTCTTTCGTTTTAGGGTTTGAAGAAAGATTTGATAAAAACAGTAGGAGTCATCCTGATTAGATAAGATAATAACCAATCTAATCCTGCAAGAGCATACGTTAAAGTGTTTTCTTCTCTCACTCTCCAGGTAGCGACCATGTCAGGCCTTAATCAAGATAATAATATGGATGTATTGACCGAACCCGCTTGTTATACCGAGCAGGGAAATGTTGGTTCCGTTCTTTCTTATAATTGTTATAAGACTGAGCAGGGAATAGAAACATATCCGGATTCCCACGCTGCCCAAATGAAGAATAAGAATGTTGATGCATCTTCTTCGGGTGTTTTAGTTATCGAGAACTATTTCTCCGTTCACTCTACGTCCTGGGTATTAGATACCGGATCGGGATCCCACATATGTAATATGTTACATGGGCTAAGGAAAGGTAGGGAACCGGGAATGGATGATCATTCCGTAAGAGTACGGAATGATGCAAAAGTTGCAGCCAAAGCGGTTGGCGAATATCACCTTGTGTTGCCAAATGGTAATATATTTATTCTGAACGAATGCTATTACATTCCGACCCTGATATGCAATCTTATATCAGTTTCTTTATTAAGTAAAGAAGAATATAATTTTGTAGTACAGGATAATATTATGAACATCTTCCTGAATCAAAAGTTGATTAGATCAGGCTCGTTAAATAATGGCATATACTCTCTAAATCAAACCACCGTTCTTAGCATACAAAACACACACAAGAGGAAGAGTTCAGAAATGAACGAATCCTTCTTTTAGTATTGTAGACTAGGTCATATCAATGCGATACGACTAGCTAAGTTACATAAGGATGGATATTTGAATCCGTTCGAATTTTCATCTTATGACACTTACCAGTCATGTCTTAAAGGCAAGATGACCAAAACTCCGTTTACTGGACACGGAGAAAGAGTTAAGGAACTCTTAGGACTAATACATAGTGATGGATGCGGTCCCATGTCTACACATGCCCGGAATGGTTTCTCATACTTCATTACATTCACTGACGATCTCTCAAGATACGGATATGTGTTCCTGTTGAAACACAAGTCTGAAGCTTTTGAGAAATTCAAAGAATATAAGCACGAAGTCGAGAACCAAATGGGTAAAAGTATTAAAATCCTACGATCTGATCGGGGAGGAGAATACTGTTGGTTATAGTGCCCTCAAAGTCAATTATTGGATCGCAGGTACGTGATTGCAATGATTGAGGGAGGACCTATACCGATAGGACAGTCTTGCTCGAGATAATAGTATGCTATCTGGTTTGTCTCTATCATCGTGTACATGCTTTAATTCACTATTTCATGTTGATAGAGCCCTTAGGATTCTTGCTTGACTTCCAGCAGTATGACGGCGATCATATATGTGGGAGCTGGGGACTATAAGCACATCCTTAAAGTGTCCCTAGTCGTGGGAGTTTCGAGACAGGGCATCGATACTCCAGAGTAGACTAGTGTATACAGTCGAGACCCCGACGAGGGGCGGTGGCCGGTCTCACAAGCCATTGGTGTCAGTTGGTTCAACTAAGATGTATACAGGTGCTTATTGGGTTATGAGTACACCGGACAGGACTCGCCGGGAGCATGCTAGTTGGTATTATACATATCGTCAGATAGCAGTTTTCAGGTGACATGTGTACAGGTTAGTCTGTCGACCTGAGATCGTCATTTGTCTCGTATGAGTTCCCACTGTGCTTTGATTACTACCCTACCACGGCTTAAAGGAGTCGTGCAAACAGGTTTTAGTTGGGTACAGTCCCGAGCCACATGGAGGCAGTGAGCGGATCGTCAGGGATTCGTCTCTCCCGGTATTGGGGGTGAGATCGCGCTGTGTTTAGGAGAGCCATTACACGAAATCCCTAGACAGGGTAATCGAGATTTACTGGTAGGTATTCCAGTAGTATCTCAGGGTGTTCTGGGCTACTCTCTGACACGACTTATACAGCTATTAGGGGTCTGACGTTTACCAGCCCCCTAGGCCCTATATGCGATACTCATAAACGAACGGACCGGACTATACGGATATTGTCACTGTCAGGTACAGTAAGGTTTTTGGATGAGTTCGCTCGTCAGCTTCCCTTCCGATCAATTCATCGGCAACCGTTACGTACAGCTTGTATCTCTGACGTGCTAGTGGTTATACCCAGTGCCAATGTATTGATGAGTCATTAGAGTCCCCCGCTGAAAGTTTCCCAAGTTCGGACGAAACGTTGTAGAGGCCGTATGGATATATGGCGGGGTTCGATCATATTCGTGTATTTGTACACGGATAAGGATCGGACGGATGATATTAGCGGGCTTTGGTTTAAGCCAGATGCCAGTATTATATTGTAGGAATATTTTTGTCTCATTACACTTGTATTCGGTCGGAATAAAAATGCGGGTACGTATTTACAGTTGAGGTGTAATCTCGTAATTCGTTACGGGATTATTTTGGGAGTTGCCCGTTTTCTTTTTCCGTCCCAAACATCACCCTCTTTGTCCCTATTTGTTTATGCAATGCGAGCATTGAACATTGACCATTTTGGTATAGAAAATTGCACTGAATTTTTTGTATGGGGGCAGAATTTTTTTTTTTGGTGGGGTGGGGGGGGGGGGGCGGGGAAGGGGGCTGCGCATGGGGGGCTCCTCATTTAATGAGCATGGGCACCCATTTCTTTAAGTGAGGTGGCTGATTTTGTCCACAGGGGTTCCCTGCAAGTTTTCCATTTCCTTATTTTTTGATTGTTGGCCGAACCTTGTAGCCAGGGGGCTGCTTGCAATTTCGCATGGGCTGTGCTGGGTGTTTCCTGTGGTGATGGGCTGATTGAGTGGGGGCTTTTATTATTAATTTTTTTTGGTGGTGAAAGAAATACCCACTCTCTTATGTTAATATCTATCCATCTCACTTCATTGATTTTGGAAATTCCACAGAGAAAGAAATCCCTTCTTCTGGCCGAGCACCATTCTTGAGGTGGGGCTGATTTTCATCATTTGCAAGTTCAATTTTTCCATGCAAAGAAATTCTTTTGCTCACATTACATCCATGGCAACTCCGTTAACCTCCATCCAAGTGCTTGGGTATCTTGAGACAATACTTTCTACACCTTCTCTACCTCATTCTCGGACATGTCGGCTAGCAAACTTCATATCCGAGTTGTCTCGGTTCGAGGCGGGAGCCCGTAAAAACATTCAATGACGTGGTGCCACATTGACGAGCGAGATCGGAAAGCGGACTTCGTCGGCACAGCAGCCGGGAGCTTGGTGCGGAGATTAAAGACCGAAGGAGACGGATCGATCGGTATAATCTTTCCAAACTCTTTTAAAGTTCGCTAGATTATGGCTAATGGAACGATCCGGGTATTTGGGCTGCGGTGGCGCCGGTTTTGTAAAAAATTTTTGTTCCGCATTTGGCGTCGTTCAGACGGCCGGGGCGCCCCCGTAACCCAACATGGTATCAGAGCCACCCATTAACCGTTAATTAGCTTGTTCTAACATGTTTAAAAGCCTGATCGAACAAAATTTCCTAAACCGCAATTTCAATAGTAAAGTTTCTGTCGAATTTTAAACTGGTCGAAAAATTATTTTGAATGTTTCAGAAAATCAGGCAGGCTTTTCTAAGACAAATGTAGAAATTTGGGAAAGTGATTTTACTGTACGGCCGCGGAACCGCGGCCATACCCGCGTTTTGGCCGCGGTTCCGCCGCAGTCAAGTTTCTTCAGTGCACCATATTTCTACAGGTGGTCTTTTGCATGGAAATGTGGTTTCTGGAACTTTTATTTTTGGCCCAGATTATTTTGAGTGCTGGATTTGTACTTGGGGCCCACTTCGGGAAATTTTGTCGATCGAGATGTTAAATGTGTTGGTTTACAGTGCTTACATTATATATGCGACCGTGAATGTCATTTGAGCGGTAAAACCTGTCTAATTGCTATAGTTCTTTTAGACGGGTTTTGCGAACGTGACATTCACGTTGATGTTCTGTGATGTGCTGTGATATTGCGGATTTGTCGTGGTGGATAGCTCTTGTGCAATGGTAGCGCAGTTTGGATTTATTTGATATTGCGGGGCGAGCGTCCGACTTGTGGACTGCCGTCACTTCCTGTTTGTATATTATTCTTTTGGGGCACGACCGGGATGAGGTCGGTGTACCCGTTGTATATATTTTATTTTCTGTACTAGGATTACCCCGCGGTGGGGTGCACGGATGGCCGGGTTCTAGAGGGCAACGGGCCCGCATCTCATGACGTTGAGACGGAGAGGGCTTCACTCTAGAATTGGCGGGCTATTCGCCGCACTCGTAGGGGGTATAGGTTGACCCAAGGAGGGGTGCTCAAGTTATCGGATTCCGTGAAGTGCTAGGTGGTCCATTCACGTTGTTGAAGGGGGCTGCCTCGCTTCAGGTTTTGGCGGGTAACTTGCCGCGCTTGTAAGGGTCTAGGTTTTTATTGTACAGGCTATCCGCACGACCAGGGGAACGTCGGCTTTCATCAGCGGCTCTATGAAACCTGGGGATCCCAGATTATCTGTATTGTTCTGTGATGCTTATTACTTTTCTGTGATGTTGCATTTATCATACCTGGAGCGATTATTATATATTGATATATATATATACTAGTAGATGTTGTATATGTTTTGCACCCGCGCTAGTCCAGTCCTCGCTCTGTCGTTAGTTAAGTAACCTAATGAGTGATGACGGGACCCAGTGGTGAATGCGGATGGCATATACGTACATCATATTTTCGTTCTTTTCTGGTGTGATCAATTGATGGGAATGCGTTGATTCTTATCAGTGCAAGGAAAACAAACCTATATTTGATGTTGTTGGAACCAATTTTTCAAAAGTCGTTATTACAAGGGCTTTCTCTTTTGTTTTGCACAGTGGTATTCGGTTATGAATATCCAGCACCTCATTCGACGAGGCAAGGGCCGAGATCCCTTCACCGAGAGTGACCTCTTGGACAGAGGTTTGCGTCAGGGTAATAACTTCACTATAGTCGATTACTTTTTGCTTTGCATCGTGGTATTCAGTTGGAATATCCTGCACCTCATTCGACGAGGAAAGAGCCGAGATCGCTTCACCGGGAGTGACCTCTTTAGCAAAAGTTTTTGCGGCTATATTTTTATAAAAGCTACCCGGTTCCTTCAACGATATCAAGTTCATTACGTTAAAGGTTTTTCGCCAAAAACCATTCATAGTCCTCCGTCATTTCAGACGGGTAACACTTAGTATTCATGGTATGTTTGTTGGCCTATGTCAAGGCATAGTGTATGGTAGCTATTTGTTACTTTTCTGTTGCATAGATAGATGCGTTGGTTTGGAACAGTCGTACTATCTTGTTGGCCTACGTCAAGGGTATGTACGGATGGATTCAAATTAACCTGGATAATGACGGGTAGAACTTAACATGTGACTTATGATTTGTTGGCCTACGTCAAGGTCATAAGAGCATGGGATAAAAATCATATCGGGAGTTTCAAATATACAGGAAACTTGCCAGGCTTGCGCATACCTTCTGGAGTGTGATGACGTGAGTGGCTTCCATCACGTTATCATGCGATGATAGTTGGATCCCGATTCCCACTGATGAGTTAGTTTACTCCTCGGGTGATTCCGACTAATTCTTCTTTCAGGTTTGGAGGAGAATTTGAGAAAACAGTGGGAGGTTTCCTGATTAAATAAATTGATTAACCATTCTGATCTAGGTTAGAGTGCACGCAGAGTGTTTCTTTTCTCTCTCTCTCTCTTTGACTGCGACCATGGCCCGACCCTTTATTATAACTCAGTGACCAAGTTAACCAAACTTTCTTATAAAACTGGCTTTTGGATTGTCTGAGTTGCATACTTCATTGCCACTCCTTCTTTTACCCTTTGCATTTCTCCAGAACACCCCGTATTATTACGAACATCCAATTCCATTGGATAAATCCATCGTATGGTTATATACGAACTCGAAGGAACTTTTTCGAGGATGGATTCTGGTTCAGGAGAAATAGGAATCCTTACCTTCTCTCAGGTTGCGAGTGCTCCTAGGATTAGGACAGTACACCTATTATGCTTATTGGATAGTTTTCTTCCAAACGATAGGCTGGTGCCGAACGGTAGGGAAGGAAGAAAACCATTAAGCCTAACGATGGTGTACAGAAGGTAATGACTAAATACAAATAAAGGGAATTGGAGAGATGGCAGGGAAATATACGGTTACAGTCACGAATCTGGATAATGGAAGAGGCATTACTATGAATACCCGGATACCCTTTTGAAACATATTCATGTTTCAGTTTCACTATGTATTGTTAATAGAAAACTGATTTCCCAATTAGACTCTTACTCCAGGGTATGTATTTACCAGGTATAATTCTCACATCTGTATGGTTTTACAGATGATGAGTAGGAGTAAGTTATTGGGAATTAGGCGATCATCATCATTATATCGGAATTCGTTGTAATTGGTGATATTTGAGAAAATCGTCTGGGTACAGTTTTCAACCTACGATGCACAGAATTTGAGTTATACAACTCAGGGGACTTATACAAAGTATTGTAGATTGTCCAGTATCCATTAGGACAAAGGGGTTGGTCCTCGTACTGTATTCTGACTTCTCAAGTTTTAGACAAGTGTTTCGTAGATATACAAGATCCAAGTTTGAGAAGTTATAGGTACGGGAATAAAGTAGAGAACCATATGTTGCAAGTATCAGGATTCTTCAAGGTGATCGAAAATGTAGATACTTGTATGAGGTATTCAATTAAGTAATGGTTTTGTGAAACTTGTTTCTTTTTCAGGTTACTCATATTTGGACGCACTCCTAAGTTGAGTAATGCTGATCGGCCTCTCTCCATTTAGTTGACATGCACTGGAGATAGCTGCATGATTTGAATCTAATTCCAATTAAATTAGTGCCTCTATTTCTATATTATATATAGAATGGTTCATATTTTAACGTTGTTAAGGTACGCGGAGCTGTCCGGCTTATGCTTAAAACCAGACTCCGGATAACTCAAGGCACGTTTCTGTAATGGCTGTTTGTGGGTTAACCCGGGTTTTGACGAGGGTTGACTTTCTACCATCTGGAAAATCAATAGTGATATTGTTCTTAACTCGCCGTAGTTTTAGTAAAATGGATTTTTCAGAAAACAGTAGTGGGAGTATGGTAGAAGTGGAAGAGATTCCAGAACCGCAAACGATCACGAAAAATTTAATAGAACCTAAAGATTCGATCAGGTTTGATATTCCATTAGCCACTCCGCAGATATGGTGGGTAACCTCAGACACCCGAGAGGTACTCTGGTAGTCTCAAGGACGGTGACATGGAGGTTCTTGTTTACCCAGACTTGACACTACTGTTGTTCCAGACTATGAGACCTGGCAGGAGGATGAGTATAGCGTCATTCTAAACTAGTTTTAGAAGTGCACGTGTATATGACTCTGCCAGAGGGTTGTCGTAGTCAGTGGGAGCAGCGGAAGCATAGTGGACAAGTAGCTTATGTCTATTTATAGACTAAAGCAGATAAAGCGGAGATAGATCATCTACTTCTGATGTGACAGTCATGGGCTTTGACTTCAACAGAATAGGGGATGGATATGTCAAGAAGGTAGTAGGGTGTCATGTCCTCGTATTTGGATAACATACACAGACTAGGAAGTAAAATTACTATACCACGATCGGTTATACCGTGGTTGTCACATAGTAGTCTCTCTACATAGGATATGGATATAATATCATATGTTGTTTTTTGCACTAGATGCAATGGGTTGATATATTATTCCAATCCTGGAGAAATGTTCGGAAGCAGCTTATGAACATAAGTGGTTGTTCTAGGGATTTGATAATGACAGCCTCCTTCGGGAGACAGTTATCATTCCAGGCTTCCAAGGTGACCCGGATGACAGAGTGACTGTCAGAGTTATAGTTTTCCCTCTGACGAGGGGCAATAGATTGGACAGGTAGTCCAGGCGAATACAGAGGAAGGCATGGAGCAGGAAACTGATTAATTTCAGTTGACGATACAGTCTAAAAGGTTTGCTGGATTTGGAGTTCACTTGTGAGCTAGGTCCCATCAGATATCCAGACATATTCTAAGACAAGTATTACTCTGTTCGGGAGATGGCTTTCTCAGCGAACTTGAGACAAAGAGAGACATAGAAAGAAACATCAGGGCGGATCCACTCACTGAGGCTATTTCTCGAACACAATAGTTTTACAAACGAGGTTTGTGAAACTGATTAGTAGAGAAGTTAGATGTTCGGTATCACACGAGCTGTGAGTACGCGACATCGCAATAATTAGCCTTAAGTGCAAGTGGGAGATTGTTGGATATAGTGCCCTCAAAGTTAATTATTGGATCTCAGGTACGTGATTGCAATGATTGAGGGAGGACCTATACCGATAGGACAGTCTTGCTCGAGATGATAGTATGCTATCTGGTTTGTCTCTATCATCGTGTACATGCTTTAGTTCACTATTTCATGTTGATAGAGCCCATAGGATTCTTGCTTGACTTCCCGCAGTATGACGGCGATCATATACGTGGGAGCTGGGGTCTACAAGCATATCCTTAAAGTGTCCCTAGTCGTGGGAGTTTCGAGACAGGGCATCGATACTCCAGAGTAGACTAGTGTATACAGTCGAGACCCCGATGAGGGGCGGTGGCCGGTCTCACAAGCCATTGGTGTCAGTTGGTTCAACTAAGATGTATACAGGTGCTTATTGGGATATGAGTACACCGGACAGGACTCGCCGGGAGTATGCTAGTCGTTATTATACATATCGTCAGATAGCAGTTCCCAGGTGACTGTAAGTGCACGGCGGCTCCCCGGCCGTCAATCCGAGGCCAAAATGCGGAAACGATACTTTACTTTAACTTTTGAAACCGGCACCACCGCGCACTAAAATCCCGGATCGGGCCATTAATCTAATCCTAGCTAACTAGAGAAGGGGTAGAGAGATATACCGGGCGATCCGTGTCCTTCGGTCTTCTCGTCGTCGTCCCGATCTCCCCGCGGAATTTCCGGTCTTCATCTCCTCGTCGGAAGGGCACCACATCGCCGGGTTCTTTTACGGGCTCCCACCTCTGGACCGAGGCAACTCGAGCACGAAGTTGGCAAGCCGACGTGCCCAAGAAGTGCTGTAGATTAGTGTAGTACTCTTTGTCCCAAGGGGGTTTAAAGAAGTTGCCATTTGGTGGAGGAAATGAACCTTTTTGGAGAGGATGAGGAAAAATGTTGCAAGCAAAAACAAAAGGAATGAGAACCATCTCTTTTTTCCTCATAAAAAAAATGAAGTGAATGAATATCCCACACCCACCCAATAGTGGCCGGCCTTTGCATCAAAAAAGAGAATGAGAGGAAAGAGTGGAACAATAATGCAAGAAGGAAAGATGTGTGATCATGAGAAGAAATGATCACAGACAAAGTCTAACACTCTATCAACCATCATAACTCTAAAAGTCAAGCAATGATTATCCAAAGAAGTCAAGTGATGGTGGAACCATCATGAAACCATCATGATGCAACAACTTGTAAAAACAACCCTTCAAAATGCTAATTTGCACAATTGCAAATAAGCCCTCCTTCACCAATTTTCAGACAATGAAAGATACAAAGAAAAATGGCCGAAACGGAAAGCAAACTGGCAACTTCAGAAAACTGATCCCGCAATAAATTACAGGAAAACCCCGCGACTGTATATACATACCCGCATTTGTATTCTGACCGAATACAAATGCAATGAGACAAAATCTACACCGTACAATACTAGGATCCGGCTTAAACCAAAGCCCGCTAGTATTATCCATCCGATCATGATCCGTGCGATACCGCACATATATGATCGAACCCTGCCATATCTCCATACGGCCTCTACAGCGTTTCGCCCGAAACTTGAGAAACTGTCTGTGGGGGACTCTAAAGACTCGTCAATACTTTGGTTGTGGATTTAACCACGAGCACGTCAGAGGTATTAGCCATACGTAACGGGCTACCAGGTATTGACCAAAAGGGACGTCGATGAGCGAACTCATCCTGACACCCTACTGAGCCTTTCAGTGACAATATCCGTACAGTCCGGTCCGTTCGTCTATGAGCATCGCATGGCGGGCCTAGGAGGTTGGTAAAAATCAGACCCCCAAAAGCGGTACAAGTCGTGTCGGAGTGTAGTCCAGAACACCCTGAGATACTACTGGAATACCTACCAGTAAATCTCCTTCCTTGGCCAAGGACTTCATGTAATGGCTCTCCTAGACAAAGCGCGACCTCACCCCTAATACCGGGAGAGACGAACCCCTGCAGATCCGCTCACTGCCTCCATGTGGCTCGGGATTGTACCCAACTAAAACCTGTTTGCACGTCTCCTTTGAGCGTGGTTGTGTAGTAATCAAAATATAGTGGGAACTCACACGAGAAAAATGACGATCTCAGGTCGATGAACTAACCTATACACATGTCATCAGGGAACTGCTATCTGACGTCAGGTATAAGACCAACTAGCATGTTCCCGGCGAGTCCTGTCCGGTGTACTCATAACCCAATGAGCACCTGTATACATCTTAGGTGAACCAACTGACACCAGTGGCTTGTGAGACCGGTCACCGTCCCTCGTCGGGGTCTCGACTGTATACACTAGTCTACTCTGGAGTATCGATGCCCTGTCTCGAAACTCCCACGACTAGGGACCTTTTAAGAATGTGCTTATAGACCCCAGCTCCCACGTATATGATCGCCCTCATACTGCTGGCAGTCAAGCAAGAATCCTAGGGGCTCTATCAACGTGTAATAGTGACCTGTAAGGTCACCTGAAGCAGTACACGATGATAAAGGTAAACCAGATAGCATACTATCATCTTGAGTAAGACTGTCCTACCGGCATAGGTCCTCCATCAATCATTGCAATCACGTGCCTGTGATCCAATAATTGACTCTGAGGGCACTATCTCCAACAATCTCCCACATGCACTCAAGGCTAATTATTGCGATGTGCATACTCACAGCCCGTGTGATACCGAACACCCAACTCCTCTACTAATAGGTCTCACAAAACCAGTTTGCGAAACTAATGTGTTCGAGGAATAGCCTCAGTGAGTGGATCTGCCTTAATGTTTCTTTCTATGTCTCTCTTTATCTCAAGTTCGTGGAGAAACCCATCTCCCGAAATGAGCAATACCTGTCTTAGAATATGTCCGGATATCTGATGGGACCTAGCTCATAAATGAACTCCAAATCCAAACTTCTTAGACTGTATCGTCAACTGAACTTAATCAGTTTCCTGCGTCATGCCTCCCTCAGTATCCACCTGGACCACCTGTCCAAAATACTGCCCCTCGTCAGAGAGAAAACTATAACTCTGACAACCTCTCTGTCATCCAGGTCACCTTGGAAGCCTGGAATGATAACTGTCTCCCGAAGGAGGGAGGCTGTCGTTATCAAATCCCTAGAACATCCACTTATGTTTTAAAACTGCTTCCAAATGTTTCTCCATGATTGGATTAATATCAATTTATTGCATCTACTGCAAGAACAACATCTGGTGTGGTACTTGACATCTCATGATTGACTCAATTGCCTAAGTAAGTGATCTGCCAATCTTGCATATCCCTCTCCCCTTTAGTCTGTAAGACACCTTTAGAGAGGGTGACTCCACCACTTGCAGGTACTCTACCGTGCCTGGAGTCTTCCATTCTAAAACACCTTTAGAATGCTGTCTAAGTACCCAGATTGGGACACTTCCCAAATCTAGATCTAAAACCATAGATCTAGTAACCAGAATATCTGATATTATATTTATTTCCTATGTGGAGAAACTACTGTGTGACAACCAAAGTATAACCGATCGTAGTATAGGAATTTCTTTTCCTACTCTGTGTGTGTCATCCAAATTCCAGGACATCACACCCTACTACCTTCTTAACAGATCCATCCCCTATTCTGATGAAGTCAAACCTATGACTGTCACATCAGAAATAGAAGATCTATCTCCACTATATCTGCTTTAGTCTATAAATAGACATAAGCCACTTATCCACTATGCTTCTGCTGCTCCCACTGACTACGACAACCCTCTGGCAGAGTCATATACACGTACACTTCTAAAGCCAGTTCAGAACGACGTTATACTCATCCTCCTGCCGGGTCTCATAGTCTGGAACAGCAGTAGTGTCAAGTCTGGGTAAACAAGAACCTCCCTGTCACCGTTTTTTAGCATACCCAAGTACCTCTCGAGTGCCTGAGATTACCCACCATATCTGCGGAGTGGCCAATGGAATGTCAATCCGGATTGAATCTTTAGGTTCTTATCAAATCTTCAGTAATCGTTTGCGGTTCTGCAATCACTTCTAGTTCTACCATACTCCCACTACTGTTTTCTGAAAAAATCCATTTTTGTTAAAACTGTGGCGAGTCTAGAACAATATCACTATTGATCTTCCAGATGGTAGAAAGTCAACCCTCGTCATATCCTAGGTCAACCCACAAACAGTTATTACAGAAACGTGCCTTGAGTTATCCAGAGTCTGGTTTTAAGCATAAGCCGGACAACTCCCCGTACCTTAACAATGTCAAGATATGAACTGTTCTATATCCAATACAGAAATAGAGGCACTGATTTAATTAAACCAGATTCAAATCATGCAGCTGTCTCCAGTGCATGTCAACTAAATGGAAAGAGGCCGATCAGCGTTACTCAACTTAGGGGTGCTTCCAATTATGAGTAACCTGAAAGAGAAGCAAGTTCTCTTAATCATTACTATCAACTGAATACCACACACAAGTCTCTATATCTTCGATCACCTTGAAGAATTCTGATACTTGCAACACCTGGTTCTCTACTTTATTCATATACCTATAACTTCTCAAAACTCAGACCTTGTGTTTCTACGAAACACTTATCTAAGAACTAGAGAAGTCATAAGTAAAACGAATATAGTACGAGGACCAACCCCTCGGTCCTAATGGATACTGGACAACATACAATACTCTGTATAAGTCCCTTGAGTCTGATAACTCATTCCCTGTGTGTCGTAGGTTGAAAACTGTACTTATGGTTAAGAAGAATTACACCGCTGTTTAATTCTCCTTACCTAACCATCCACTGATATAGGTAAATGTTATAGACATAATTTCAAAAAGGTATATCTCACTCTATATAAAAATAGACGTACAGATATATCAATTTGAAATTGGTGCATAACAGCGGATATTCAAAACCAAATATTTGCCGTCCGGCAAACTACCCAGGTGATTTCCTCAAATATCACCGATTACAACGAATCCCGATACAATGAGGATGATCACCCTATTTCCAATAACTTACTCCCACTCATCATCTGTAAAAGCATACAGATGTGAGAATCAAACCTGGTAAATACATACCATGGAGCAAGTGTCTAATTGGGAAATCAGTTTTCCATTAACAGTACACAGTGAAAATGAAACATTGAAATGTTTCGATGGGGTATCTGGGTATTCCTAGTAATGCCTCTTCCATTATCCAGATTCACAACTGTAACCGTATATTTCTATGCCATCTCTCCACATCCCTTCATATGTCTTTAGTCATTACCTTCTGCACACCCCTTTAGGACAAATGGTTTTCTTCCTTCCCTACCATTCGGCACCAGCCTATGGTTTGGAAGAAGACTATCCAATAAGCGTAATGGGTGTAGTGTCCCAATCTTAGGGGCACTCGCAACGCGAGAGAAGGTGAAGATAAAAAACACCTGAATAAACCTTATTCCTATTTCTCCTGAACCAGAATCCATCCCTGAACTGGAACAAGTTCCTTTCGAGTTCGTATATAACCATACGATGGAGTATCCAATAAATTGTGGATCTTCATAGTGATACTGAGTGTTCTGGAGAAATACAAAGGTGAAGTGGGAGTGGTAATGAAATACTTGGTTTGGTCGTGAATAGCAGTCGCAATTTACTTTGCCCTCCTTCTAATCCCTTTATTTGTCTTTACATAATACCTTCTGTACACCATCGTTAGGCTAATTGGTTTTCTTCATTCCCTACCGGTCGGCGCCTGCCTATGGTTTGAAAGAAGACTATCCAATTTGCGTAATAGGTGTACTATCCCCTAATCTAAGGGGCACTCGCAACCTGAGAGAAGGTAAAAGGAAAAAACAGCTGAATAGTCCTATCCGTTTTCTCCAGAACCGGAAACCATCCTCGAATAAATTCCTTCGTGTTCGTATATAACCATACGATGGTTTTATCCAATGGAAGTGGATGTTCGTAGTAATACGGGGTGTCCTGGAGAAAAGGGTAAAAGTAGGAGTGGCAATAAGGTTTGCAACTCTGACAATCCAAAAGCCAGTGTTTAAGAAGGTTCGGTCAACTTGGTCACTGACTCATAGTCTAGGTCGGTTCATGGTCGCTGCAAAAGAGAGAGAGAAAAGAAACACTCAGCGTGCACTCTATCCTAGATCAGAATGGTTACCAATTTATCTAATCAGGAAACCTCCCACTGTAACGTCAAATTCTCCTCCAAACCTGCACCCGAGGAGTAAACCAACTCATCAGTAGGAATCGGGTTCCAACTATCATCGCATGCTAACGTGATGGAATCCACTCACGCTATCACACTCCAGAAGGTATGCACATATCTGGTAAGTTTCAGTTTCTTTAGAAACTCCCGATGTGATTTTTATCCCATGCTCTTATGACCTTGACTTTGGCCAACAAATCATAAGTCACATGTCAAGTTCTACCCGTCATTCTCCAGGTTGATTTGAACCCACCCGTACCTACTCTTGACTTTATCCAACAAGGCAGTATGACTGTCCCAAACCAACGCATCTATCTATGCTGCATATGAATACCCAATAGCTACCAAACACTGTGCCTTGACTTTGGCCAAAAAACACAGCTTGAATACTATTGACTATCCATATGAAACGACGGAGGGCTACGAATTGTTTTTGGCGAAAAACCTTTAACGTAATGAACTTGATATCGTTGAAAGAACCGGATAGCTTTATAAAAATATAGTGACGAAAACCTTTGCTAAAGAGGTCACTCTCGGTGAAGGGATCTCGGCTCTTTCCCCGTAGAATGAGGTGCAGGATAATCCAACTAAATACCACGATGCAAAGCAAAAGTAATCGGCTATAGTGAAGTTATTTCCCTGACGCAAACTTTTGTCCAAGGGGTCACTCCCGGTGAAGGGATCTCGGCTCTTGCCTCGTCGACTGAGGTGCTGGATATTCATAACCGAATACCACTGTGCAAAACAAAAAGAACGTCCTTGCAATAACAGCTTTTTGAAAAATGTTCCAACAACATCAGAATAGGTTTGTTTAGCTTGCATTGATCCGAATCAATGCAGTCCCATCAATTGATCACACCAATAAAGAACGAAAATAATGATGTACGTATATGCCATCCGCATTCGCCACTGGGTCCCGTCATTACCCGTTAGGTTACTTAACTAACGACAGAGCGGGGACTAGACTATCGCGGATGCAAAACATATACAACATCTACTAGTATATATATCAATATATAATATTCGCTCAAGGCGTGATAAAATGCAACATCACAGAAATGTAATAAGCATCACAGAAAAATACAGATATCTGGGATCCCCGGGTTTCATAGAGCCGCTACTGAAACCCGACGTTCTCCTGGTCGTGTGGATAGCCTGTGCAATGAAAATCCTAGACCCCTACGGGTGCGGCAAGTCACCCGCCAAATCCTGAAGCGAGGCAGCCCCTTTCAGCAACGTGAATGGACCACCCAGCACTTCACGGAATCCGGTAACTTGGGCACCCCTTCTGGGTCAACCTGTACCCCCTATGAGTGCTGCGAATAGCCCGCCAATTCTAGAGTAAAGCCCCCTCCGTCTCAATGCCATGAGATGCGGGCCTGTTGCCCTCTAGAACCCGGCTATCCGTGCACCCCACCTTGGGGTAATCCTAGTACAGAATGTAAAATATACATACAACGGATATATCGACCTCACCCCGGTCGTGCCCCAAAAGAATAATATACAAACAGGCAGTGATGGCAGTCCACATGTCGGACGCTCGCCCCGCAATATAAATGTACATAATACAACCAAAACTGTACTACCATTGCATCCAGGCTATCCCCACGACGAATTCGCAACATCACAGCACAACACAGAACATCAACGTGAATGTCACGTTCGCAAATCCGTCTAAAAGAGCTATAGCAGTTAGACAGGATTTACCGATCAAGTGACATTCACGGTGGCAGATATAATGTAAATACTGTGAAGTAACATGTTTAAAATTTTCGATCGACTAAATTTACCGAAGTGGGCCCCAAGCACTATTGTAGCACTCAAAGAAAATCTGAGCCCAAAAAGAATATTCCAAAAACCTTATTTTCAACTCAGAAGCTCTCTGTAAAATTTTGGTGCACTGAACAGTAAAAGTGGCGGCGGAACAACGGCCCAAGCATGGGTTTGGCCACGGTTCCGCGGTGGAATAGTAAGTTCACGCGACCAAATTTTCACAGAATACTTAGAATTCCCTGCACGTATTTCTTCAATGTACTGAAAAAAATTTCGAGCAAAAAAAAATTCGACAGAAAACTGATGCACTGAAATTGTGGTTTTAGAAAATCCGTTCGATCGAACTTGTAAACACGTTAGAGCAAGCCAGACTAAGTTAATGGGGTGGCTCTGATACCAATGTAAGTGCACGGCGGCGTCTCGGCCGTCAATCCGAGGACAAAATGCGGAAACGATACTTTACTTTAACTTTTGAGACCGGCACCACCGCGCACTAAAATCCCGGATCGGGCCATTAATCTAATCCTAGCTAACTAGAGAAAGGGTAGAGAGATATACCGAGCGATCCGTGTCCTTCGGTCTTCTCGTCGTCGTCCCGATCTCCCTGCGGAATCTCCGATCTTCATCTCCTCGTCGGAAGGGCACCACATCGCCGGGTTCTTTTACGGGCTCCCACCTCTGGACCGAGGCAACTCGGGCACGAAGTTGGCGAGCCGACGTACCTAAGAAGTGCTGTAGATTAGTGTAGTACTCTTTGTCTCAAGGGGGTTTAAAGAAGTTGCCATTTGGTGAAGGAAATGAACCTTTTTGGAGAGGGTGAGGAAAGATGTTGCAAGCAAAAACAAAAGGAATGGGAACCATCTCTTTTTTCCTCATCAAAAAAAAATGAAGTGAATGAATATCCCACACCCACCCAACAGTGGCCGGCCTTTGCATCAAAAAAGAGAATGAGAGGAGAGAGTGGAACAATAATGCAAGAAGGAATGATGTGTGATCATGAGAAGAAATGATCACAAACAAAGTCCAACACTCCATCAACCATCATAACTCTAAAAGTCAAGCAATGATTATCCAAGGAAGTCAAGTGATGGTGGAACCATCATGAAACCATCATGATGCAACAACTTGTAAAAACAACCCTCCAAAATGCTAATTTACACAATTGCAAATAAGCCCGCCTCTACCAATTTTCAGCCAATGAAAGATACAAAGAAAAATGGCCGAAACGGAAAGCAAACTGGAAACTTCAGAAAACTGATCCCGTAATAAATTACAGGAAAACCCCGTGACTGTATATACATACCCGCATTTGTATTCCGACCGAATACAAATGCAATGAGCCAAAATCTACACTGTACAATACTAGAATCCGGCTTAAACCAAAGCCCGCTAGTATTATCCGTCCGATCATGATCCGTGCGATACCGCACGTATATGATCGAACCCTGCCATATCTCCATACGGCCTCTACAGCGTTTCGCCCGAAACTTGAGAAACTGTCTGTGGGGGACTCTAAAGACTCGTCAATACTTTGGCTATGGATTTAACCACTAGCACGTCAGAGGTATTAGCCATACGTAACGGGCTACAAGGTATTGACCAAAAGGGACGTCGATGAGCGAACTCATCCTGACACCCTACTGAGCCTGTCAGTGACAATATCCGTACAGTCCGGTCCGTTCGTCTATGAGCATCGTATGGCGAGCCTAGGGGGTTGGTAAAAATCAAACCCCCAAAAGCGGTACAAGTCGTGTCGGAGTGTAGCCCAGAACACCCTGAGATACTACTGGAATACCTACCATTAAATCTCCTTCCTTGGCCAAGGACTTCGTGTAATGGCTCTCCTAGACACAGCGCGACCTCACCCCCAATACCGGGAGAGACGAACCCCTACAGATCCGCTCACTGCCTCCATGTGGCTCAGGACTGTACCCAACTAAAACCTGTTTGCACGTCTCCTTTAAGCGTGGTAGGGTAGTAATCAAAGTACAGTGGGAACTCACACGAGATAAATGACGATCTCAGGTCGATGAACTAACCTGTATACATGTCACCAGGGAACTGCTATCTGACGTCAGGTATAAGACCAACTAGCATGTTCCCGGCGAGTCCTGTCCGGTGTTCTCATAACCCAATGAGCACCTGTATACATCTTAGGTGAACCAACTGACACCAGTGGCTTGTGAGACCGGCCACAGCCCCTCGACGGGGTCTCGACTGTATACACTAGTCTTCTCTGGAGTATCGATGCCCTGTCTCGAAACTCCCACGACTAAGGACCTTTTAAGGATGTGCTTATAGACCCCAGCTCCCACATATATGATCGCCCTCATACTGCTGGCAGTCAAGCAAGAATCCTAGGGGCTCTATCAACGTGTAATAATGACCTGTAAGGTCACCTGAAGCAGTACACGATGATAAAGGTAAACCAGATAGCATACTATCATCTTGAATAAGACTGTCCTACCGGCATAGGTCCTCCATCAATCATTGCAATCACATGCCTGTGATTCAATAATTGACTCTGAGGGCACTATCTCCAACAGTGACATGTGTACAGGTTAGTCTGTCGAGCAGAGATCGTCATTTGTCTCGTGTGAGTTCCCACTGTGCTTTGATTACTACCCTACCACGGCTCAAAGGAGTCGTGCAAACAGGTTTTAGTTGGGTACAGTCCCGAGCCACATGGAGGCAGTGAGCGGATCGTCAGGGATTCATCTCTCCCGGTATTCGGGGTGAGATCGTGCTGTGTTTAGGAGAGCCATTGCACGAAATCCCTGGCCAGGGTAATCGAGATTTACTGGTAGGTATTCCAGTAGTATCTCAGGGTGTTCTGGGCTACTCTCTGACATGACTTATATGTAAGTCCACGTTGCGACCCCCGGTGCTTACGGGGAGGCGGAAACGGTATAAAAAACAAATTTTTATCGCAAGAGGCAACATGGACTAAACAAGGTCGGGATCGTGTCTAAACTAAACTAGCAAGCATACAAAGGAGCGTTAGCTACTCGGATGAAGAGTTATACCTAAACTTGAACTCCTTCTTCTTCAAACCTTGTAGAGGTTGATGGTTCTTGCCTCGTAGCCTTCTTCCGTCGAAGATGGATCCACCTGAGGGTTCAACCTTCGGGCTCTTCCTCGAACTTTGAGTGAACTAGAATCTCCGGCTTGCTAAACCCTTGATCCTAGAGTGAGTAGAGAGTGACTAGGGGTTGTTTTTCTTTTAAGGTGAGGGATTCTCAACACATGAGAAGGATTCACCTTAAGCTTGAGGAAGAAGAAGATGAAGTGAGGAGAGAGAATGGTTATGAAAGAATGAGCTATCTTTTTCTTTTTGCAACCATATCAAAAAGAAAAAGAATTATCTAAATAATAATAATTCAAAATGAGAATAGTTGATGGTAGTTTTGGAATGACCACTATCATGCTTCATTAAATGAAATGTAAGCATGAATCAAGGAGTATCTTTACAAAGCATGATGGTGGTCAACATTCAACCATGGTCAACAAGTCAACCATGGTCAACAAGTCAACAAAATCAACCATAACATAATTCTCATTTAATTACTATTATTAATAGATAATTCATAAATCCATTAGGGTTTGGAAAATGATAACTGTCAACTGTGCATACGCACCCGTTCCGAAACCCTAATGAAATACCTCATCCTCCGCCTCAAGCAACTGTGCATACACACCTGCATTCTCGTTCCGAGGAACAAGAATACCGAGATATAAAAGCAACCCCAAAACATATACCAGTATCTGGCTCAAACCAGAGCCTGCCAGTATAATCCGTCCGGACTCCAAACGTGCACAAGTGCGCGGATGAGAACGAACCCTGCCGCAAAACCATGCGACCTCTACTCTATTTTGCCCAGAGGCGAATACCCTTTGTGTGGGACTCTAAAGACTCGACACTACGCTGGCAGTGGGTTTAACCACAGACCGCAAGCGGCACTAGCTGTGTGTAACGGTCCCCAGGTAGATGCCGACAAGAAAGCTGACGAGGTGAACCCCATCGGAACTCCTACTGAGTCTGAATGTGACATTCTCCGTACAGTCCGGTCTGTTCGTCTGATACATCGCATGTCGGGCCTAGGGGGCGGTAAAACGTCAGTCCCCAAATAGCGGTACAAGTCGTGTCGGAGTGAAGCCCAAAACACCCTGAGATAACACTGGAAACCTACCAGTATATCTCGCTTGCCCTGGCCAGGGACTACTCGTGTAATGGCTCTCCTAGACACAGCGCGATGTCAACCCCCAATACCGGGAGAGACGAATCCTGTCTAACCGTCACTGCCTCCAAGTGCTTCGGGACTGCACCCAACCACTACCTGTTTGCACGACTCCTTTGAGCCGTGGTAGGGTAGTGATCAAAGTGTAGTGGGAACACACTCGAGGCGAAGTGCCAGTATCAAGTCAGCGGACTAAGCTGTACTCATGTCACCTGGGAACTAATAACTGACGATAGGTATAATACCAACCTTTCAGTTCCCGACGAGTCCTGTCCAGTGTACCCGTAACCTAACGAGCACCCGTATACTATCTCCAGTACGACGTACTGATGGCTGTGGGACAGACCATCTCCCACACTGGGATGAGAAGCGCATACGCTAGTCTACTCCGGAGTATCGATACCCTGTCTCGACAGTCCTGCGACTAGGGACCTGTATAAGGATGTGCTTATAGATTACCCAGCCCCCACTAGTGTGACTGCCATCACAACGCTGGTAATCAAGCAAAGATCCTAAGGGCTCCACTAATGCGTATAAGTGATATACTGAAATAAACACAAGTACACATTGAAGTAGAAACAAACCAAGTAGCATACTACTATATTGAGCAAGATTGTTTATACAAGGTGAATATCCCAAGCTTCCATTAAGTAATATACAAACTAGTATGATACAGTAATGGCCTCTAGGGCATATACACTAACAATCTCCCACTTGCACTAAGGCCATGTACTGGCGTATCGAAGACCTATCATCTCGATCAGCCGCTCGAACTGAGTCTGGGGTAGGGCCTTGGTGAATGGATCTGCAGTGTTTTCTTCTGAAGCAACCCTCCGAACCTCGATCTCCTTGCGATCCACGATCTCCCTGATCAGGTGATACCGCCTCAAGATGTGCCTGGATCTCTGATGGGACCTGGGTTCCTTCGCTAAAGCTATAGCCCCGTTGTTGTCGCAATACAGAGGTATTGGGTCAACAATGGACGGAACCACCTGAAGTTCTTTCAAGAATTTCCTCATCTAGACAGCTTCTTTTGCGGCATCAGATGCAGCGATGTATTCCGCTTCCATCGTCGAGTCTGCAACGGTTTCCTGTTTGGAACTCTTCCAACACACCGCCCCTCCATTGAGGGTAAAGACAAAACCCGACATGGACTTGGAATCATCCTTGTCACTCTGGAAGCTGGAGTCAGCAAAGGCCTCGATCTGGAGGTCTTTTCCGCCATACACCAAGAACATCTCCTTAGTCCTTCTCAGGTACTTGAGAATGTTCTTTACTGCTATCCAGTGTTTCTCCCCAGGGTTTGACTGATACCGGCTTACTACACTCAGTGCATAAGCTACATCCGGTCTGGTACACAACATCGCATACATTATAAAGCCTACCGCAGAAGCTTAGGGTATAATAGACATGCGATCCCTCTCCAAATCAGTCTTGGGAGACATCTCTTTAGAGAGGGTGATCCCGTGACAAGCCGGTAGGTTACCGCGCTTGGAATCTTCCATACTGAATCTTTTCAGTACGGTGTCGATGTACCTGGACTGTGAAAGTCCTAATATCCTCTTGGATCTATCACGATGGATCCGGATCCCCATGATGTATGAGGCATCACCCAGGTCTTTCATGGAGAACCTGTGTGACAAGAAACCCTTGACAGATTGTAGCATAGGAATGTCATTTCCTATTAAGAGAATGTCATCCACGTATAAAACAAGGAATACTACAGTTCTCGCTACAAATCTACTATAGATGCATGGTTCATCTGGATTTTTGATAAAGTCAAATTCCTTGACCGTCTCATCAAAACAGATGTTCCAACTCCGCGATGCCTGCTTTAGTCCATAGATGGACTTAAGCAACTTGCACACCTTTCCGCTGCTCCCACTCTGAATGAAACCCTCTGGCTGATCCATATAGACACACTCCTCTAAATTTCCATTTAGAAAAGCGGTTTTTACGTCCATCTGCCAAATCTCATAATCGTGGAAGGTAGCAATAGCAAGAAGGATCCGAATGGATTTCAGCATAGCCACTGGAGAAACTTGGTGTAGATGGAAATGGATCTTTAAGAAGAAACTTGGTGTAGATGGAAAAGTTAAGACTTTCAAAGCTAGACTTGTTGCAAAAGGTTTTCGCCAACGACCAGGTGTGGATTATGATGAATCATTTTCTCCAGTGGCTATGCTTAAGTCCATCCGGATCCTACTTGCCATTGCTGCATACCATGACTACGAAATCTGGCAAATTGATGTTAAGACCGCCTTTCTAAATGGTGATTTAGAAGAGTGCGTGTATATGACTCGGCCAGAGGGCTTCGCGGACAGTGGAAGCAGCGGAAAGATGTGCAAGCTGCTTAAATCCATCTACGGGTTAAAGCAGGAATCGTGGAGTTGGAACATCTGTTTTGATGTGGTAGTCAAAGAGTTTGACTTCATCAAGAATATAGATGAATCTTGTATATATAAGAAGGTGGCAGAAAGTAAGGTTGTCTTCCTCGTATTGTACGTAGATGACATACTCTTGATAGGAAATGATGTTCCTATGCTGCACTCGGTCAAGCTCTTCTTATCACAAAGATTCTCAATGAAAGATCTTGGTGATGCCTTCTACATCTTGGGGATTAAGATCTATAGAGATAGATCTAAACGGATACTGGGATTGTCCCAATCAAAGTACATTGACACCATACTAAAGAGGTTTAGTATGGAAGAATCCAAGCGTGGGACTTTACCCACGATCTCTGGACTCACTCTTTCCAAAGAGATGTCTCCCAAGACTGATTTGGAGAGAGCTCGCTTGCAAGAGATACCCTATGTTTCGGCAGTAGGCTCAATCATGTACGCGATACTATGTACCAGATCCGATATAGCATACTCACTAAGTATAGTGAGCAGGTATCAAGAAGATCCAGGAGAGAGTCACTGGACAGCTGTGAAGAATATTCTCAAGTACTTGAGAAGGACTAAAGAGATGTTCTTAGTGTATGGTAACGGTCAACTCCAAGTGGAGTCTTTTACCGATTCGAGCTTCAAGAGTGATAAGGACGACTCTAAGTTGCACTCGGGATTTGTATTTACCCTCAATGGAGGGGCGGTTTGTTGGAAGAGTTCCAAACAGGAAACCATGGCAGACTCGACGATGGAGGCTGAATACATCGCTGCAAACGATACTGTCTGGATGAAGAAGTTCATAAACGAACTTGGTGTGGTTCCGTCCATCAAGCATCCAATACCTTTGTATTGTGATAACAATGGAGCTGTGGCTTTGGCCAAGGAACCCAGGTCCCATCAGAGATCTAGGCATATTCTGAAGCGGTATCACCTGATCCGGGAGATAGTTGATCGCCGGGAGATCGAGGTCAGGAGAGTTGACACGAAGGACAACACAGGGATCCACTCACAAAGGCCATACCCAGATACAACTTGAGAGACTCTCGGAATGTTGGGTATGAGATACTACAACAACTGGCCTTAGTGCAAGTGGGAGATTGTTAGTTATGTATATGCCCTAGAGGCCATTGTTGTACATATGATGTATATTATAGTGGATGCATGGACATATATAGAGAAGACTTTCTTGCTCGATATGATAGTATGCTATCCGGTTGCTCTTTATCTTAACATGTTGACTTGTATTGTGATACTGTCTTGCTCTCATGTGTCGATAAAGCCCTTAGGATGTGTACTTAATTACCAGGACTCTGATGGAGATCATACTAGTGGGGCCAGGGTAGTCCACAAGTACATCCTATAATTGTTCCTAGTCAAGGGTGTATCAAGACAGGGCATCGATACTCCAGAGTAGACTAGCGTATACGCTTCTTGACCCATATGATGGGCGATGGATAATCCTACATGCGTTGGTGTTTGACATCAAAGATGGTATACGGGTGCTCAGTGGAGACTGGGTACACTGAACGGACTCGCCGAGAAGTCCTAGTTGTTATTATATTTATCGTCAGATAGCAGTTCTCTGGTGACACTGGTACATGTTAGTTTGTAGACCCGAGATCGTCATAGAGTCTTGTGTGATTCCCACTGTGCTTTGATTTCCATCTTACCACGTTCAAGAGAACGTGCAAAACGGTGGCTTTTAGGTACAGTCCCGAATCACATGAAGGCAATGAGCGATAGGAGGGGTTTCGTCTCTCCCGATATTGGGGGTTGATGTTGCGCTGTGCTCGATTGGCTATAACTGGAAGTCCCTGGCCAGGGCTGATATGGAGATCTACTGGTAAGTGTTATCAGTAGTTTCTCGACCCGTTATGAGCCTCACATCGGCACGACTTATCGGTTACTGGGGTCTGACGTTTACCACCCTTAGACTGGATATGCGACATATCAGACGAAGAGACCGGACTGTATGGTAGTGTTACTGATAGGCTTTACAGGAATATGATCGGGCTTGCTTGTTGATCTTCTGGTCGCTCAATACCCGGATGGCCTTTACGTTTAGCTGACACGATTCGAAATGGCACGTGACTGGCACTTGAATCATATGAAGTCTATATGACCCCATCTAATTCAAGTAAGCCAAAAATCCCAGAAATCTAAACCATTTTAAATAGAAGTGAAGAAAAATATTTTAAAGCAAGTGGTTTTAATAACATAAGCCGAATATGCATTTTTTAAATCCCAAGTCCTTTCTGAAAATTTCGGCAAAGTTTCCTTTGCAAATACTGGCCCCAAAAGGGTACAACATGCATAATATGAATAAAGGCATCCCCAAGTGGGAGCTAGCTCTTCGTCAATTGACGGTCACAACTATGCAAGCAATATAATATACAATGCCGAAGGGCGAGGATCAAAATTCAAAAGGAAACTCAAAACAACATGAAAACGATAATAATATAAGCGCGACTCTACGGTCGAAATAATATACAACTGTTCTTCTAAGTCTATAAATAACACAAGTCTGGTTGATGGAGTTTACTAGATACAAGTGAATATAAATAAGAGGTACAATGGTGTTCATGATGCGAGTGAACCCACCTACCAAAGCAATCACCCGGAAAAAAGCAGTGTGCCAGCAAAGCCGCAACGAAACATGTACGGCAAAACCTGCAAGAAACTGTGGCACAACGTGGGTGAGTTTCCAACTTGTGAGTAGAAAACATTAACGAGCAAAAAGTCGCTTGTATGACTCAATCCTAGGTCATACGATCAATAAAATATCCTCAATATAATATAATTCTGAACATCTAAACATAAGTGTAAAATCAAGTGCTCGTGTCAGTGTCTCAGAAAGTAACATATCATATATATGATTTATGAATGCATCGAAATGAAAACAGAATACATCATGAAAGGAAAACCGTTTTCATAATATAGTGAGATTTTTGTATATTTAAAACGAGGAATCATCAATGAAATCAACATAAATCAGTGTCTAGCATCGACACAAAACATATATCCAAATATCCAATATCTCGGGCTCCGGCTATCCGGACTGACCCATATCATAAAATCTCAATACCTCAAATCTCAATATCTAGGGCTCCGGCTATCCGGACTAGCCCCTGGGCTCTGGCTATACGGACTGGTCCAATTCCGATCGGTATCCTCCGGATATCCGTCGAGTCACAATATAATCACCGGTCAGCAGTGCTCCTCTTTCACAGGCTCAACGCCATCATCTGCGACATTCTCGTCCCGGGGTACCGCACCGGGTCCACCATGCACCCACAGACGGTTCCTCTTCCTCCTCGAATCGGGTGTATCATAACGTTCAAGAGCCGAGAAAACTCATGGTGGACTCCTCTCAAATCATATCATGAGAAAACCGCAACTTTCACTTTTAAATGATAATACGTTTATAAAATCCTTGCGGTTTTTCCAAACCCAGAAATCTTATGTAAATCCGAAATCCAAATCTCATAAGTAAATAACAATGAATTCTAACATATTGGGCTCCGGCAATCCGGACTGGCCCTAACAATAATGCATGACAATGAATATATAAATATGCATGAGTATCATAGTAAAATGCAACATCTAAACTAGCACAGCCATTATATATCAGAACTATCGGCTAACAAGCGATAACAATGAAATAATATTCTCTAAAGTGTACGTAATATGGCAATTACCGATGATGATGTTTGTGAGCTGACAAACAGGTGTACGTGGAGCATACGCATCATCGGTAATGGTGCTAGTGTCCTGAAAGCATAGTTTCATAATCACTAAAGTACACATTAAGCATGAAATGCGATGATAACTGTAGGGTTCCTAGGCACACTAAGGAGGTCTCACAAGGCATCAACCATGCCAATTTCAAATTTTACGGTGCCGAGAAACCCTAGACTACGGATCGTTAACTAGATGTCTAGGCGAAAGATACAACTAGTAAACTACTTTAGTAAGAGAACGGAAATACAACCTTTGTAGATCCGGTGCTCCACCTCCATAGCTCCGCGATGAAGTCCCCTTGCTGTCCAAAATAAATCCCGGGCTCTAGCGTTGGCTTCATCGGAGAAATGGGCGGGCAAGGTCGTCGGCTTCGTGCCGAAGATGATCTATGTCGAGGCATCACAAGATCAAGCTCCCACTTCACCAAGTCATGAAACTTGTGAAGAAAACACACTCTACTACTTGGCAAGAGGTAGAGGATGAAGAAATAGGAAGTGAGTTCACTTTAGAATTGGATTTCTCACTCATTTGCTCAAGTTGCCATTGTTGAAGCAAGCTTTCTTCAAGTGAAGAAGAAGAAGAAGCAAGAAAGAATATGATAAGTGTTAATTAAAAATGGAAAAGAAAATCAATCCTTATCATATTCAAACCATGGTTATGTGTAGAGACTAAACTAGGGTTAGTGGGAATGGTTAGGGTTAAGCATGAGACAAAATGGTGACTTAGTCAAAGCTTCATGAAGCTTTAATATCCATCCAAAGAAAGCCACCATTTTTCTTAATGCTTTATATTTTTCCAAAAAGAATAAATAGATAAATAAATGAATAATAAAACAAAAGGAAAACCCTAACCATTTCACAACCATGGTTTAATCTTTACACAAACCCTAGTGAGCATGTATCATCAAACATGATACAAACTTGTGTACAAAAGTATATCACATATACAATGTGCACAATCTGAGCGAGAAAATCCTTTTAAAGTGAACCAATACTAGTTAATGCAAAGTAATATATCATATATATAATTATGCATTAAATCATTAAATCAACACTTGATTTAACGATCCGGTCATATCGCATACAACCGACTAATATCCAATGTATCGGCTTATCGAATCAATCCTTGATTCGATAACTAGGTTATATCGCATACAACCATTCGATACATTCATCGCGAGAATGGAATACGGTATCACATACACGCATTAGTCTCGGTCCCGCACATATCTCATATGCGCTCCTATTTCGTTTCGCTTGAGCCAGGAAACCTCTGTGTAGGACTCTAAAGACTCGTCAATACGCCGGCAGCAGGTGATGATCATATCAAACACCCACAATCCGCAAGCAGTCTGCTAAACGTAACGGCCACCCCGGTATTGAGCGATCAGAAGATTGATGAGCAAGCCCGCTCAGACTCCAGTGAATCCAACCAGTAACACTTACCGTACAGTCCGGTCTGATCGTCTGATATGTCGCATATCTCGCCTAGGGGTGGTAAACGTCAGACCCCAATAGCTCGATAAGTCGTGTCGATATGAGGTCTATAACAATTCGAGAAACTACTGGTAACACTTACCAGTAAATCTCAGCAACCCTGGCCAGGGATTTCCGGTTATAGCCAATCGAACACAGCGCAACATCAACTCCTTATACCGGGAGAGACGAATCCCCTCCTATCGCTCATTGCCTCCATGTGACTCGGGACTGTACCCAAAAACCACCGTTTTGCACGCCCACTTGGACGTGGTAAGGTGGAAATCAAAGCACAGTGGGAACCACACAAGACTCTATGACGATCTCGGGTCAACAGACTACTCTGTACCAGTGTCACCAGAGAACTGCCATCTGACGTAAGGTATAATACCATCTGGGAGTTCTCGGCGAGTCCGTCCAGTGTACCCAGTCTTCACTGAGCACCCGTATATCATCTCTGATGTCAAACACCAATGGATATGGGATCGTCCATCGCCCATCTGTATGGGTCGAGAAGGTATACGCTAGTCTACTCTGGTGTATCGATGCCCCGTCTCGATACACCCACGACTAGGGACTTTGAAGGATGTACTTATAGACTATCTGTCCCCACTGGTATGATCTGCATCATAGTCCAGGTAGTCAAGTATACATCCTAAGGGCTTTACCGACATGTAACAGAGAGACAATCAGTGTACACGTTAAGGTAAAGATCAACCAGATAGCATACTATCATATCGAGCAAGAAAGTCATCCCTATATATGTCCCAGCATCCACTACAATATACATCCTATGTATAGCAATGGCCTCTAGGGCATACATATAACTAACAATAACATGAATATGCAGCAATGAATAGTAAATGCAACAATAATGAATCTACATTAGATATGTGAGCCATACAGTTTGTCATTTGAAATAACACGAATCGTGGTGTTTAGAAAATAGGGCTATGGTGTTTTTTTAAGAAAGATACGTCCTTTGAAATATCCGTAGTACCCCTTGGCCTGTCTTTAAATATTCATGATTCGTTAGTTTGAAATAAGTATGACTCAAGTCCAGACTAACATCTACACTAAGCTACAGTACTAAACTGACAGGCTAATCGAAAGGGGTAAGGAAAACCACCTAAGTCTGAGTCGATATATATATATATATATATATATATATATAGTCGGTGATCCCGCCTCAATAGTATCACGTACGATACACTATATCATATGACATTCTCGAGTCAAGAGTGCGGATCAATCATCATAATTATATCTCGTACGGTAAATCCATTGTACGGCATCCCAAATCTGGGTACGGGTCAAATATCACATTTATCTCATCATTTATCTGATATTCTTATCATCATATCATGATCCGGGTACTGATCTAAGTCTATTACATACTGATACCATCTACATATATATATGCGTGTGTAACACATCGCCTAAGGACCCGTTATAAAATCGTGTTGTATCTCATAATACGAACCACGTCATATCAACGATCTCATGGCACCATGCCCAATCTCATCGACTCATCTCCAAATAACATGTAATATCCTCATCATCCAAGTATATGTATGCGTGTATATATATACAAAGTCCCATACCTATGCGTGTGTGTATATATATATATATATATACACACACATATCCCCATATACACACAAGTAAATAAAATGTATGCAAGTGTGTGTGCGCGTGTATGTAAACCCTATTCTAGGGTTCGCAACTAAGAAACTAACTACGATACTATCAACCAATTACTAAAATTAAGTTATGATCTTCTAAGATCCTACTTTCTAACTATGTTTTATATAACACATAATCGTATATATATATATATATATATCATATATAACGTATACTACACTTCGAACTACGTGGGTGTTATACGCCATCCACCCGACTTTCCCCGTAGATATATATCTACTCACCTAGTCCTCGCTTGCTGGAGTCGATGATGCCACGCTCTCCTCATCGTCTCGAAATCCTCGTGAGGGTACCTACAACCAATACACATTGCAAATGCGTATTAAAAATTAAGTAGGAAAACCAAAACGGCGCACGTTTCTCTCATAGGTTAAAACTTATAGCTTCGCATGCAAAACACGACCAATAACCCTAGTCGTTGACGTTCATACGCCACAAGATGGAATACAAAATAAAATACCAAATGCCAAATTAAAATGAATTAGCAAAACAATACAGCAACTCAGGAAAATGGTCCCAGATTTTACCCTAGGTCAAATTAGCCAATTTTGCATAGATGGAGGGTCTATTTTACTGATAAAGGAGCCACAGAACAATCACTGACCAATTTTCCCCTACTCTGGCCGCAAATTGTGGCCAGAACGATTAAATTTGCGGCCTTAGCTTGGGGGTTAGGGCTCGGGTCTCTGTGGTAGCTTTCTAGGTGCCTGCATGTATCACTGTGTTTGCAAAATAAATCCTAGGGTCCCCGGGTGTTAGCAGATATCAATATACCATCACAAATATGCGTATGTGCTTGTGCAACATAATACTCATTGGTAGTTGTGCAGTGTTCTATAAGAGTGTTCGTATCACGGAAACGTATAACATCGATAAATATATCGCGAACAAGTAAAGTAAATCTAAGCGTAATTATTAATTGTAACTACTTGCTATGAGCTATACCATTATCTTTGAAAATAGAACGAAGCGTTGATTTTGAAATAAGGAAGCCGCCTTAGGTTAAAATTAGATATTCGTTTTGGAAACTGGCATTGCATCCTTGTCACTTATCGTTAAAAAGGGAAACGAATCGTTAGTTTTTAAAAGAGTATAGCTCACTCAAGTATTACGTTCTAAAATGAAATAAAACATGGCTCCACAAGTCTAAAGGAAACTTGGCCGTTATTCGGTATGCTAATCTTGTCATCACAAGTACGGTATGATTCCTCATACAATATCCACCTTATCAAAATATCCATATCGTACGGATCTATAATCATGTACGTATATCACCAAAGCTATGTATGAAACTATATGCATGTGAAGGACTTACTAGATGCAAAATTATAACAATAACATTAACAACTAACTAGATAGTATACTCTCCTAGTGAAATAGTTGCGGGGGTGCTATACGCCATTCACCCGACTTCCCCCGTAGATATAAATCTACTCACTAACTTGTCAAGCTCGCTAGTTCCACGATTGAAATGTTCGCCAACTCCATCTTGAAAACCTTCGCGGCCGTACCTATAATCGTAGTTATGAAATATTGGCGTAAATATCATATCGAAATCAAAACAATGAGCTAAGCACCCGTAAGTTAGAACCTATAGCTCACATACCCCAAAAACGAACAAACGCCCCTGAAATTAACGTACGAACGTCAAAGTTTCAGTCACAGTACAGAAATACGAAAAACTCATATCGAAATGTCGGAAACTTGATAAAACCCTTACTAAAACTTTCCCAGATTTCTCTGTATAATTATTGGAACAAATCAAACAATACTATAGATTATAAAATACCCACATAGAGCTACAGAAGAAAAATCAACACAAAATAGCCTATAAGACCCGGCAGTGCCGGCCAAAATGATAATGTCGTCGGTCGGAATTTGGAGATAGAGGCTCGGGCTTTAGGGTACATCTCCTAGTGGTCTCATGATACTATGGTCTTGTTAGTTTTTCTAGTGGTTATACTTAGTGGTTGCAGATTAAATTTCAGTATGCTAAATATCACAAATATCCTAGTTTATGATACTGCCCATAAAAACAGATATTGAACAGATTTGATATTGAAAAGAAAGAAAGAAATATACCTATGGAGATGATTCATAAGAGAACACCAGCTTAAGAATTTTATGATGACATTCCTAAGTGTTGTAGTTGATCAATCTTGATAATGTGAACACAATTGGTGAGGGAACCCTCTCTTTCTTTCTTGATATGAAAATACTTAGAATATTTGGTGAGGAAAGCATGAAGAACTATGGTTTCAGTTGAGACTTTGCCTAAAGAGTTAGAAGAAAGGTTAGGATGAGGATGTGTGTAGAGAAAAGAGGAGGTGTCAATTGAGAAGGAGGAGGTGTAAAGTGATAAGGTGGTGGTGTAAAGTGAGAAGAAGGAGGTGGAGGGATGTGAGCATGGGTGAGGGTGTGTTGGTGTAAGTGTTTAAATTAGGTTATCATAAACTCAACCATATAAAAAAAGATTACAAAAATTAAAAACCTTTCATGTTACAATTTTAGATAAATATGTACAAAGAAATGAAATACTTATTCTAACACTTAATTATCATTATCTTGATATAAAATATCATGTCATGTTTAAATTATTAATATTTCATTTTTATGATATCACACTTTTCTTCATATTTACCAAAATAATTATATTTTTACGGATATAATTCCGATACCCAATTTCATAAGCGATATCATTTTTGTAAACTTATAATATTCATATTTAAAATTATAAATTAAAATTTATAATTTTCCAAAATTTTACAATATTCCCCCCTTAATGAAATTCGGTCCCCGAATTTAAATTAAATCCTATCTTAAATATTTTTTCTCAATCCAATCAACTCAATTCAAAACAATTTGCCTGGGTCCAAAATTTTAAAACATATAGTCCGCTCAATATAACGGAACTCCGAAATCCCACACGAGCTAAGAAGTAACATAACGCAACAGTATGCGTGAAAACTCAAAAATATATAAAACTCTCATAACTGTAACTCTAGCGGTTGCTATGAGAATTACTCCAGTTATGATGCAAAATTCCAAATACGAAAACAGTTGTGTATATCAAATACATAATCAATTCCATAGTCGTAGTGCAATATCGGTAGCACACGAACATGCGAAAATATATAAATCAAATCTATAAGCTATTCTCAAGTGCAAAGCACGAAAACAAAATCAACCCTAACGGTTTTTCATGCAAATCTCAAACCACACGTCACGGTGTGCATGAAAACCAAAAACAGCAACAAGTGTGAACAAAAACAATATCCACTGCATCAAATGTGCATGGAGCAATTACCGAGTGCATCTAGAATGCACAAGATCGATATCTAGTGCATTGAGGTGCACAAAACAAATCTCAAGTGCATCGGGGTGCACAAAACATCAAAATATGCAACTGATGTGCACAAAATCATACCGAGTATACCTAGAGTATATATATATATATATATAAATCTCTTAATCATTTGCAACTGATGTGCATAGAAAATATCAGTCTAGTGCATCTGCTGTATACGACAATCCAATCGAGTACAGTCACCTCGCACGGACATCTCAAATAAGTGCACCTGGGGTGCACAAAACGTTTGTGTGACCCTCAAATCCTCAAAATACATATGTCAAAATAATGGACGTCGAGTTGTTATTTCTTCAACGTTTGAAAACGAAATATTCGGATCATAAAACTCAAATATCAAAACAATGGACATCGAAGTATATCTTCTTCAATGTCGAAAGGTGTTTAAACACCCGGAACTGGCAGAGCAAGGATTACTACTTGCCTTCTGCCCCGGTCTAGCGTCTCTGCTTCTGAATTCTGGTTTTTCTTGCAGATCTCTAACGCCATGGTCCCTTTATACAATCGTCCGGTGAGGAGCAACGATACAATTAGTCCTACTGCTGATACCTCTCACCACATCTTCTTGACAATTAGTTCAGTCTCTCTCAACGCAACAAGTGGACGACGACAATCTCTAACCTCTGCGTGTGCACCAAAAAACTGATCCTGGGTCCAATATTACTTATTATAAACTCCTAGAAAGAATCCATCAATTCCCCTGCTGATATCATTTATACAGCCTTCCCGGAACTATCACTCATTGCTGAATCCACTTTCTCTTCATAACAACTGCCATCTCCTCAAGATTTTCTTCTGAAAGTGTGGTCGTACGTGCTTCTGCATTCATATCGAATCTTCAATATCGACGGTGAAGAACAACTGCCCACTGAGACTTCGCACCAATCTCCTATTACATTACTTTCCAATATCAATCAATTAAGGAGCATATCACGATAATCATGCAAATTGCAAGTTATACTCGGTTATGACCAAGCTCAGAGTCTTCACAATAACTCAAATATACGAATCCGGCATCTCTGACACTTTATGGAAGAATCTGGCTAAGCTCAACTATGCGAACTCGTCCCAATTGGTTGAACAATACGACATCTCTCGAGCGACTCGTATCAGGTCTGAGCAAGACTCATCAAAAGAAGCTAATCAAATTCACCGATCTCGCATCGAAGCGCCACAACGGATTAAAATATCCTAGACATCATCTATTTGAAAGACTACGACCCTCTGTTCTATCTACACTTGTAAATATCGGCAACCTTTAACTTCATGAACTATGGAAGCAACACCTCGATAACCTCAGCAATGATTGGTACTAATTGTCTGAACAGTACGCAACACCACGATCTTTAGAGTAAAGAAAACGACATGCCTCTAATTCTGGCTGGTCTCACGAAATGACCCGACCCTCTGGTACGGATCCCGAAGAAACTCGCTTCCAATCATCTAAGGATAAACAACATGTCCCTATGCTACCGGAATGTCACCCTGGTCAGTCCTCGTCCCAGACAAGTCTGCTCTGACCGCATCTCTGATCGCAGCCCTCTTGGCCCGCGTAGACATGGTGACCGGAATAACCAACATGTATCGATGATGATAGATCAATTGAACGAATATCAGAAAAGATCCAAGATATATATCCTAAGGTAATTTAGGCAGAGAATCATATCGTAAATATACCGTGGAACATATGTATGGTACGTCACTCTGTTTAGTACCGACTCCATCAACCAAGGTCATCCTATATAACGAAAGTTCAGGTATAAGACCCCTAAACTCAAGTCTAAGTCTTATAAGGTAAAGCCTAGGTAACAAAAGTGTATGCCTAGACTTCATATAGTCAAACCTAGACTCGAAAAAAGGTTAAACCAAACGCTTTGATACCAACTTTGTCATGACCTGAATGTGGCACGTGACCGGCACATAAATCACGTGACATCTAAAGACAACGACGCGGTCCAAGTAAGCCAAAACCCGGAATCTAAACCCTTTTTTGAAAATATTGGAGGTGAGGTTTAAAATAGTCATCATATGGGATCAGTTTAAAATAAACATTTAAGTCTAGCTAAGTCTGTTTGAAAAGCATCTATGACGTTTTGAAATTTTGACAGCACCTCCTTTGTAAATTTTGAATAAAACCCGATATAAACATAACAATAAAAATAGCATCCCAACGGGAGCTAGCTGCCACGCCCGAACGGTGGAGCAACCAAGAAAACAATATACGACGCACAATGGCGAAGAAAAGAAAAGCGAAACAAAATCAACAATATAAAAAGGTTGACTGTAATGAGTATGGCGCTGTCACGACTCGAAATATTAGCTCGTGACTAGCACTTGAATCACGCAACGTCTAAAGGCGTAACAGAATTCAAGTAAGCTAAACCCCAGAAATCTAAACATTTTAAGAAAAATAAAGGAGGTGGGGTTTTGAAATAAAAGTATAATGAAATCAAGTTTTCTTAATGCATAGAAAAGAACATGAATGATGCAAGTGAAGTTTACTAGTTGAAAACATGTTTCGTCTTTTAAAAATTTTGGCAGCACCTCATTTGTATATTTTGATCCAAAACCACAAGTACATAATAAGAATAATGACATCCTCAAGCGGGAGCTAGCTCTTCGCCAAACGGCGGATCACAACCACGCAATATAGTATAAATAAGTATACGACGCCCAACGGCGAAAATCACCACAAAGAGAAAAGGAAGCAAGACATAAATATCATAAGTAGCGAAATACCCCTCACTCTAAGTCTCGCAACCACAACCCACTAAGTCTCATCACTTATACAATTTACAACTTTTGATTGATTGATGGAGTAATCTAGATACAATATGAAATATAATACAAGAGTGGGTACGATACAAATGTCCCACCTACCACTGTAAACACCGAAATGAAACTGTGTGCCAGCGAAGCCGCTTCTGATCCAAGCGGTCAACCTGCAAGGACTGTGGCACAACGGGGGTGAGTTGCCAACTCGTGAGTAGAAAAATATCAACAGATAGAAATCGAATAAACAACGACTCCTAGGTCAACTATATCATGAGGTAATACTATGATATCTAGGGTGACCGGGTCGTATATGTGCCAACAAGGTAGTCGGTACCTATATGCATGCGGATAACATCCAACAGTAATAATCAATGCATGTATATGGATCTCGTCCAATCATAATCAAGGTATGTATGCATGTGGATCTCGTACACCCATATAATCAATGTCTGTATACACGTAAATACCATAAAGGAGTGTGCATGAAAGTATGAGGATATATATATCAACGGTGTTCCTCCCGACACATAAAAATCATGGAACTTGAGTGCCTAGCATCGGCACTCGAAAACATCATGAAAACAGTGCCCAGCATCGGCTCGTAAATCCTCATATATCGGGCTCCGTCAGTCTGGATCGGCCCACGGGCTCCGTCAGTCCAGATCGGCCCCTATCATCTCTTGACTCCGGTCGGTATCCTCCGGATATCCACCGAGCCCAAATACTATCACCGGTAGGTAGTAGTCTCTCTACCAGGCTCACCGTCTACTACACAGCGATCCGTTCTCGCCCCGGGATACCATACCGGGTCCACCATGTACCCGCAATCGGCCTCATCCGCCTCCTCGAATCGGGTTTCACATTTCGCTCTCAGAACCGAGAAAACACATGGTGGACGCACTGAAATATCATATCAAGAGAAACCGGGTTTTTAAAATAACACATAATCTCTTTTAAAATATCCACGGTTCTCAAATCCAGAAATCTCATGAAAACAGCATATCTCAATGCGTAAAAATCATAGAGCATGACGTATGCGACATATAACAGAAATGTAAGCATATCAATAGATCATGCAATATGGAATGGTGATATAACATATTAAATGAAAACCGCTCTTTTAAAATGATTCCAGTTTTTTAAATATAACATGCGGTTCCGAATCTCCTAATAAAATTAGTTATCTATGTCGGTACAATATGTATATGCGCAAGTATAGATGTACCAATGTATGTGTGCACCAATATGGATGTACAAATGTGTATATCCGCAAGTATAGATGTATCAATATTTATGTGCACCAATATAGATATACAAATGTGTATATCCGCAAATATGAATATATCAATGTATATGTGCACTAATGTGGATATACAATGTGTATGTCATGATGCAGCAAACCTACAGTGTAGTGACATGGCAATTATCGATGATGAAGTGTATGAGCCGGCAAATCTGTGTGCGTGTAACATACACATCATCGATAATGGTGCAAGTGTACTAGCACAGGTATAAGCAATGCAATGGAAGTAATATGAATGCAGCATTAGGTAAATCATATGCAAATGCTGACGGGTATACGTATCTAATATGATTGAGTCGGGGAAACTATCAATCTGCATCCAGCCTAACAATATCACGTACGGTATAATCCGTCGTACGACAACCTCTAGTCAAGGGTATGGATCAATCATCAAGTCAAACACATCACGCACGGAAAATCATTGTGCGGCGGCATTAAGCTAATAGGGATCCTAACATCCTATACGACAAATGAGGGTACGGCCTAATATCACGTGCGGCCTATCATCCATGATTCACATATATATGGATATATATTTATGTACCTATGTCCCGGTTCACATCCGCAATAATCTCATATCAGGGGACTAACAAGGTATCCATCATCTCAATCGACTCGCATCTGTATACCAATATATCATCAGATCATCATATTCGTGTAATATTCTTGTCATCGCATTTATATCACACATCAAATCGAATTTAGATAAACATTCTATCTCTACTAAGTATAAGTATCTAATCTAACATGCACACCCGAACCATACAATCAGATTTTTAAAGAAGCGAATCGTAGTTTTGAAAATAGGGGTTACGGTGTTTTTAAGAAAAGATATCATTTGAAAATCCGTAATATCCCTCAAGGTATATATATATAAAAGATACATACGATTCTTCGCTTTAGAAAAAGGTATTGTTCGGATGACGCATCTACATCGACTATCTAGTCCTAGTACCCTAAACGGCAATATCGCTAAACGTCATCCTATGATAGTAGTAACATATCACTTCTAACTATCCTCTAGTTTCTAATATGCTTTCATAGCTATCTCATTCTAACCCTAGTTTCCTAATCTTGGTTTCCTTAACCATTTTCTATAATCGGTTTCCATCAAATTTTGCGGGGGTGTTATACGCCATCCACCCGACTCCCCCATGGATATAGATACACTCACCTGTTCTTCGCTCGCCGAAATCGATGACGCCACGCTCCGTCACCTCGGAATCCACGCGAAGGTACCTACAATGATAAACAATCGCAATACGTATTAAAATCAAGGCGGAAAACCAAAACGGTACACGTTTCGCTCATAGGTCCAAACCTATAGCTTTGCGTGCAAAATCAACAAAACAACCCTTGTTGTCAATGTACAAACATGCGACAACCAAAAACGAATCCAAATATCAAGAATTGACATTTCAAAATACGGAAATCCTAGCTATAAAACACCCCAAGTGCTCCCAGATTTTACCCTAGGCCAAATTGGTCAATTCTGCATATGGGGTTGTTCTAGATATCAGATAAGGAGGCTATGGTCCAAAAATAACACCCAAATACCATTACTTGGCCGCAATTTGCGGCCAATTGCAATAAATCTGCGGCGTGGAAGTGCAGGTTTGGGCTTGTGTCTCTGTGGTAGCTTCCTGGGGGCTTGCATGTGTCACTGTGGTTGCAAAATTATTTTTAGTGGTCTCGGGTTGCTCCAGATTCCAAAATACCCTCACAAATTCACATATTTATCCGATGTCGGGTTTCTAAATCCGTGTTTGGGTTTCTAAGCTCTGTTCCAGGTCATTAAAATAGCACCCATGTCTAATTAACAGCCACTAGGCATCACCCAATTCAAACAACACTCAAATCTTTTACTAGGGTTTTCTAAGATCAAAATTCCACACACAATCAACCTCTAAACTACACAAGAATGCAAGGGAACTAAAATTAAACTAAAGGGAAGAATTATACCCCCATTAGGCAACCCAAGAAAAACCCTAGCTCCTCATGGTTGTCAAAACCCCACATTTCTTGGTCCATTGGGTAGAAGTTGAAGAGGTGTTCCTTTTTTGTGAAAGGGGTATAGGATTTTGGTGGATATTTTTAGATGATCTCTAGGGGTTAAATGGAGGGAATGAGCTTGAGGAAGATGAAGGAAAAGATGAGAAAATAGTGGATGGTGATGGAATGAGGCAGCCCCTCTCTCTCTCCTCTCTTATTCTCACCCACTCTCTCTCTATATATTACACTTTTACCCTTTCTCTTTTTAACCCTTTCCTTTTTATTTAAATCCAAGTCACAAAATACCTAAAATAACACAAGAATACCACATGTAATCAAAATATGACATGACATGGTGCACTAGCCATGAAAAACTGTAAAAACGAGGATTTGGCTTAATCGCGATTAGCAGTGCACTAATCCGGTTTTTATCAAAACCGTATATAATAAATTTTTAAAATGCCAAATCCTTTAGATATATTATTAAATGAATAAATCATTTTAATTTCTATTTATTTAACAATTATTGGTATATATTTATACCTTTTCTTTGAAAACCCCAATTTCGCAAATCGGGCAGTTTTCGGGAAAAATATTATTTTAATATTAAATTCCAAAATTAATATTTTATATTTTCTGAAATCGTACAGTCTTCCCCCCTTAAATAAATTCGTTCTCCGAATTTAAATTTAAACTCCCAAAATCTAATACATTTCAATAATTGGCTCAAAACAACGGGGCTCCGAAATCATGGAAAACGCTGAAATAGCACAACGCGCCAAGTGCACATGAAAACGAGTACAAAACTCAATCAACTCCGTCAAGCATCACGCAAATCATCAGATTTGCTCGCATATCCTTAGAGTTACAATAGGGATGCAATCTCGAAATCCACTACTGAAATCCAATATACACTAGTCAAATACTATAATACGTGTATAGTACGCATCTTTGAAAACTCCAAAATCTGAATAAAATACATGCAAAAAAAATTTTCTAAATCGCCGCAGGAATGCGTAACTCACGGCATAACTGACGGACGCTTATTTTAAAATAATAATATATGTCCATATATGTTTCTTAAATACACGTTCCGTCGTTTTCAAAATATCCCAAAAGGTTTTCCTTTATAAGCGTTCGTGTCTCTCACGGACACGTAGGAAATAGAGAGACTATAGCTCATTTTGAAAACTCTTTTGGTAATCTTTTAATGCATGCAGAGTACTCAGGTACTGTCCTCAGATCAGTACTATTTGGCTACTACACAATATAGTGCCCAACATGAAAATAAGTGCTCAAAAGCAAAATCAGCCTCAAAAGGCGTATTCAATAATCACATGCGTCTGGTGCGCATGGAAATCAAATCCAAATACGGGTGCCACAATACGCACAAAGCAAAACTAAGTGCAATGGGTGTGCACAAAGCAAATCAAACACTAAAAGTGCATGAAAACTATGCCGAAAGTATAAATCAAACCATATGCATGCCCTAGGCATGAAATCACAATAAATATCTCGAATGACATCAAAATGAAGTCAAGTGCAACTGTGGTGCACAAAATACGTATCAATGCACTACAAGCACATATAAGCTATACCGAGTGCAAAATCAAATCATCCGTATGAAATCCACGAGATCATAAACACATGCTACGCAGGTATAAAATCAACATCAAACGCAATAAGCATGCACAAATCGCAAATCAACACAATGGTGTATAAAATATACATCAGGTGCGATAACTATGCGCAAAATGTAAATACTCAGTAGGTGCAACCATGGTGCACGAAATCAATATCAGGAAACTCGTCATCAAAACTCAAATCCAAGCGATATAAGCGTGATACTCAGATCACAAACGCAAATCGCAACAAAGGACATTGAGGTACACCTCCTACAATGTCGAAAAATAAATCGGTGTGCCTGAAAACTGGCAGGGCAAGAATATCCGCTCGCCTCCTGCTCACGGTCTGGCGTCCTCTGTCTCTGGGTCCTTATCTTCTCTGTGGATTACCAATCTCGCAACCCATCGGCTCATCGGTCCTGTCAGGTGTGCTAACGGGGACGATTCCGTTCCAGCACTTCTCTGATCATCTCCCGGTCAATCATCACGACCACTCGTAAAGCAGCACTTTGCTGGCGTCGGCCTCTGGTCCTCTGAATACACGTGACACATCTGATCCTAGGTGCAAATCTCATTGCAGCAGTGTCCCGGAAGGAATCCTGCTCAAGGTCTCTTCCAATCTCGTCTATGCCGAACTGTACGGAGGCTGGTACTCTTATATAATCCTTTCTCATTTTCTGGACATCTGCGTGTTTCGCACACCGTTCTCGGAAACTGGCCGTATCCCAGCGCCTCTGTAAGCATATCAGGTCTCTGATCTCAACGGGGAATAATAACAGCTCGTCAGCGTCTCGCTCGAACTTCTGGTTCTAATCGTCCTTATCGTCGTCCACTATGACGTCACTCCATGCTATCTGCGCACTGCAACTGTTCTCGGCCATGGTCAATCCGAAATCTCTCACACGGACTCGAAGTCACGAACTCGGTATCTTTATCACTCGGTAGAAGATATCTGGCCGAACACGTCCTCGGGAACTCTCCCCAACCATCGGAGGAATACTCAATACTCGTCCGTTCTCGATCAACTCACAACGCCTCTGGGTGAGGTCCTCTATCCAAAGCTGGTCAGCTTGCTGATCCCTTATCACATTTTATCCAGACGACGTCAAACCTTTCGATCGAGTCATCAAGGTCGCAAAATTTCCTGAAGGCTCAACACCCGAGCGCAGTCTAAAAATATCTGGTACATACCACAGCACCTCTGGACCAGCCGTAGAAGGGCAAACCCAAGCCTCACTGATGGCACCGCTAAACTGCCACAAACCCTAAGGTTTAAAGCGGTTCCATGGTCATCATGTCGAGTTAGGGTTTTATTCTTCTAGAGGGTCCACAGAATTACCTGCATGTTCCTTCGAACACTTTAAACTTGGGAAAAATGGGTTTCTGACACTCGTTCAAACCTTTTTGCTTTGCCTATACAACATGTGAATATTCTTCGCCCGCATGCCAAACAATGCCTCAATCCTCCAGGAAAGGCGATACATCGGCGGTCATCTCTGGATCAGTCTGCTCTAGGTCTGAGTAAGATTCCTTCCACACTAGAAACCTTCAACTCAACTGGGCCTGCATCGGTACATCAATCTGACGAATCGCCTTCGTCTCTCAATTCGGGGTAGACTAGCTATCATCTGTCGCATTTCTGCCTGGAAGCTCCGGCGATCTTAGCTCGTAAGCTCTAGAAGCAACATCCCATCATCTCAGCAACAGCTGGGTCACCTGTCTGCATGGTAGGCGACATCAAAATCTCTGAGGTATGCTGTAAATCAACAGTCCTCTCGCAACTGGCAGCCTCTGACAATGGCCCGATCATCCGGTGTAAAACCAAGCACCCGCCTCTACTAGAGGTCACAACATAAAATACTAACTCGAGACGTTCTCATGTCACCAAAAAACACAATGGTCGGCCCTCGTACCAAACGAGCTCGCCCTGACCGAACACTAGCAACAGCTCACACTGCGCTCAAACTATGGTGACAGGAACCTCAATCGAGTATCTAAGAAAGCAGATCAACGGCATGAGAGGAAACGACAGATCCAGAATGGATATATGATCATAAGAAGGAACATCATCAATGAAAGTATGATAACGAAACTAATAGCATCGAGGATCTCAAATGGATGTATAATCATGGATACGAAGAGAATCACTGGTCTCAAAAATATGTACATCCTAAGGTTTCTTAAGTGGAGTATCGTATCGTAAATATACCGCGGAACATAAGTACGGTACGTCATTGTACTCAAGCTACCTACTCCATCAATCATGGTCAACCTATGAAACGAAAGTTCGGGTCTAATACCCCCCCCGTTCAAGTCTAAGTTCCATAAGGTCAAGCCTAGGTTCCGAAATACATACCCGTCCTAGACTCCGCATAGTCAAACGTAGACTCGAACAAGGTTAAACCTAGCGCTCTGATACTAACTTTGTCACGAACCGAAATATTAGCTCGTGACCAGCACTTGAATCACGCAACGTCTAAAGGCGTAACGGAATTCAAGTAAGCTGAAACCCAGAAATCTAAACCTTTTAAGAAAAATAAAGGAGGTGAGGTTTTGAAATAAAAGTATAATGAAATCAAGTTTTCTTAATGCATAGAAAAGAATATGAATGATGCAAGTGAAGTTTACTAGTTGAAATCATGTTTCGTCTTTTAAAAATTTTGGCAGCACCTCCTTTGTATATTTTGATCCAAAACCACAAGTACATAATAAGAATAATAGCATCCCCAAGCGGGAGCCAGCTCTTCGCCAAACGACGGATCACAACCACGCAATATAGCATAAATAAGTATACGACGCCCAACGGCGAAGATCACCACAAAGAGAAAAGGAAGCAAGACATAAATATCACAAGTAGCGAAAAACCTCTCGCTCTAAGTCTCGCAACCACAACCCACTAAGTCTTTTCACTTATACAATTTACAACTTTTGATTGATTGATTGAGTAATCTAGATACAATATGAAATATAAAACAAGAGTGGGTACGATACAAATGTCCTACTTACCACTGCAAACACCCAAATGAAACTGTGTGCCAGCGAAGCCGCTTCTGATCCAAGCGGTCAAGCTGCAAGGACTGTGGCATAACGGGGGTGAGTTGCCAACTCGTGAGTAGAAAAATATCAACAGATAGAAATCGAATAAACAACGACTCCTAGGTCAACTATATCATAAGGTAATACTATGATATCTAGGGTGACCGGGTCGTATATGTACCAACAAGGTAGTCAGTACCTATATGCATGCGGATAATATCCAACAGTAATAATCAATGCATGTATATGGATCTCGTCCAACCATAATCAAGGTATGTATGCATGTGGATCTCATACACCCATATAATCAATGTCTGTATGCACGTAAATATCATAAAGGAGTGTGCATGAAAGTATGAGGATATATATATCAACGGTGTTCCTCCCGACACATAAAAATCATGGAACCTGAGTGCCTGGCATCGGCACTCGAAAACATCATGAAAACAGTGCCCACCATCGGCACGTAAATCCTCATATATCGGGCTCCGTCAGTCTGGATCGGCCCACGGGCTCCGTCAGTCTAGATCGGCCCCTATCATCTCTCGACTCCGGTCGGTATCCTCCGGATATCCGCCGAGCCCAAATACTATCACCGGTAGGTAGTAGTCCCTCTGCCAGGCTCACCGTCTACTACACAGCGATTCGTTCTCGCCCCATGGTACCATACCGGGTTCACCATGTACCGGCAATAGGCCTCATCCGCCTCCTCGAATCGAGTTTCACATGTCGCTCTTAGAACCGAGAAAACACATGGTGGACGCACTAAAATATCATATCAAGAGAAACCGGGTTTTTAAAACAACACATAATCTCTTTTAAAATATCCACGGTTCTCAAATCCAGAAATCTCATGAAAACAGCATATCTCAATGCGTAAAAATCATAGAGCATTACGTATGCGACATATAACAGAAATGTAAGCATATCAATATATCATGCAACATGGAATAGTGATATGACATATTAAGGGAAAACCGCTCTTTTAAAATGATTCCAGTTTTTTTAAATATAACATGTGGTTCCCAATCTCCCAATAAAATAAGTTATCTATGTAGGTACAATATGTATATGCGCAAGTATATATGAACCAATGTATGTGTGCACCAATATGGATATACAAATGTGTATATCTGCAAGTATAGATATATCAATATATATGTGCACCAATATGGATATACAAATGTGTATATCTGCAAATATGAATATATCAATGTATATGTACACTAGTGTGGATATACAATGTGTATGTCATGATGCAACAAACCTACTGTGTAGTGACTTGGAAATTATCGATGATGAAGTGTGTGAGCCGGCAAATCTGTGTGCGTGTAACATACGCATCATCGATAATGGTGCAAGTGTACTAGCACAGGTATAAGCAATGCAATGGAAATAATATGAATGCAGCATAAGATAAATCATATGCAAATGCTGACGGGTATACGTATCTAATATGATCAAGTCGGGGAAACTATCAATCGGCATCCAGCCTAACAATATCGTGTACGGTATAATCCGTCGTACGACAACCTCTAGTCAAGGGTATGGATCAATCATCAAGTCAAACACATCACGCACGGAAAATCATCGTGCGGCGGCATTAAGCTAATAGGGATCCTAACTTCCTATACGACAAATGAGGATACGGCCTAATATCATGTACGGCCTATCATCCATGATTCACAACATTCTATATATGGATATATATTTATGTACCTATGTCTCGATTCACATCAGCAATAATCTCATATCGGGGGACCGACAAGGTATCCATCATCTCAATCGACTCGCATCCGTATACCAATATATCATCAGATCATCATATTCGTGTAATATTCTTATCATCGCATTTATATCACACATCAAATCGAATTTACATAAATATTCTATCTCTACTAAGTATAAGTATCTAATCTAACATGCACACCCGAACCATACAATCAGATTTTTAAAGAAGCGAATCGTAGTTTTGAAAATAGGGGTTACGGTGTTTTTAAGAAAAGATATCATTTGAAAATCCGTAACATCCCTCAAGATATATATAAATATAAAAGATACATACGATTCTTCGCTTTGGTAAAAGGTATGGTTCGGATGACGCATCTATATCGACTATCTAGTCCTACAGTACCCTAAACGGCAATATCGCTATACGTCATCCAATGATAGTAGTAACATATCAGTTCTAACTATCCTCTAGTTTCTAATATGGTTTCATAGCTATCTCATTCTAACCCTAGTTTCCTAATCTAGGTTTCCTTAACCATATTCTATAATCGGTTTCCATCAAACTTTGCGGAGGTGCTATACGCCATCCACCCGACTTCCCCTGTGGATATAGAACCACTCACCTGGTCTTCGCTCGCCGAAATCGATGACGCCATGCTCCGTCGCCTCGGAATCCACGCGAAGGTACCTATAATGATAAACAAACGCAATACGTATTAAAATCAAGGCGGAAAACCAAAACGGTACACGTTTCGCTCATAGGTCCAAACCTATAGTTTGCGTGTAAAATCAGCAAAACAACCCTTGTTATCGATGTACAAACATGCGACAACCAAAAACGAATCTAAATATCAAGAATTGACATTTCAAAATATGGAAATCCTAGCCAAAAAACACCCCAAGTGCTCCCAGATTTTACCCTAGGCCAAATTGGTCAATTCTGCATATGGGGTTGTTCTAGATATCAGAAAAGGAGGCTATGGTCCAAAAATTACACCCAAACACCCTTACTTGGCCGCAATTTGCGGCCAATTGCAATAAATCTGCGGCCTAGAAGTGCAGGTTTGGGCTCGTGTCTCTGTAGTAGCTTCCTGGGTGCCTGCATGAGTCACTGTAGTTGCAAAATTATTTTTAGTGGTCTCGGATTGCTCCAGATTCCAAAATACCCTCACAAATTCATATATTTATCCGATGTCGGGTTTCTAAATCCGTGTTTGGGTTTCTAAGCTCTGTTCTAGTTCATTCAAACAACACCCATGTCTAGTTAACAGGCACTAGGCATCACCCAATTCAAACAACACTCAAATCCTTTACTAGGGTTTTCTAAGATCAAAATTCCACACACAATCAACCTCTAAACTACACAAGAATGCAAGGGAACTAAAATTAAACTAAAGGGAAGAATTATACCTCCATTAGGCAACCCAAGAAAAACCCTAGCTCCTCATGGTTGTCAAAACCCCACATTTCTTGGTCCATTGGGTAGAGCTTGAAGAGGTGATCCTTTTTTGTGAAAGGGGTATAGGATTTTGGTGGATATTTTTAGATGATCTCTAGGGGTGAAGTGGAGGGAATGAGCTTGAGGAAGATGAAGGAAAAGATGAGAAAATGGTGGAGGGTGATGGAATGAGGCAGCCCATCTCTCTCTCCTCTCTTATTCTCACCCACTCTTCTCTATATTACACTTTTACCCTTTCTCTTTTTAACCCTTTCTCCTTTTAACCCGTTCCTTTTTATTTAAAACCCAAGTTACAAAATACCCAAAATAACACAAGAATACCACATGTAATCAAAATATGACATGACATGGTGCACTAGCCACGAAAAACTGTAAAAACGCGGATTTGGCTTAATCGCGATTAGCAGTGCACTAATCGGGTTTTTATCAAAACCGTATATAATAAATTTTTAAAATGCCAAATCCTTTAGATATATTATTAAATGAATAAATCATTTTAATTTCCATTTATTTAACAATTATTGGTATATATTTATACCTTTTCTTTGAAAACTCCAATTTCGCAAATCGGGCAGTTTTCGGGAAAAATATTATTTTAATATTAAATTCCAAAATTAATATTTTATATTTTCTGAAATGATACAGGTGCCCACAACACACAATTCTAAATCTCGCTTCTATGTTCACAATATACCAGTTCTAAATCGATAGTGTTTTACAAGATATAAGAATATATAAGTATACAAATATGGGTACGAACAACAGTACCCCACCCGCCAAAGCAATCACCGAGAAGAAGGGTGTGCCGCAATCCGCCGATAATCCGAACGGTAAACCTGCAAGAAACTGTGGCACAACGGGGGTGATTTTCCAACTCGGTGAATAAAAGTACATCACAAGGTATAAATCGAAATGCACAACGATCCCTAAGTCATAAGTATAATACTATCATATTATGTAGTAATATAATATATGATATGAAAATGTACCATAAATGCAACTCTATCCATCATATGAATCCCAACTTAGAATATACCATATGCAAATGACCTGTATCCAAGTATAAGCCCATAAGTAGCCGAAAATGTATATGTAAAACCTCTTCTTTAAAATAGCCGCAGAATACATATGTCACGGCATAAAAGCAGACGTGATAGTATGAAGTATATAATATGTATCCTAATTAAGATAAACGTCCTGTTGTTTTAGTGAAGGGTATTAAGAGGTTTGCAATTTAAAAGATCCCGGTGTCTTATCAGACACGTCAAAATAATGAGGCTATAGCTTGATTTTGAAATCCTTTTTATATGAAATGACCCGTAAAAAGATGTGCAGGTACTGTCCTCCGGATCAGTCCTGGTCGGCTACAATAACTCATAACATAATTTAATACCTCATAAGATAGCAACATATCAACATCTGGATGTCCAGTATCGACACCCGAAATAAGAAATCCCTCGTGTCCATCACTGACACGCAAATCCTCAAATTTCTCGTGTCCATCACCGACACGCAAATGCAGATACCGTTAACACCATCTCAATAGATGATTTCCACCTGATATCCCTGGCACCGGTCAGTATCCCCTGGATATCTGCCGTGCTCATCTCTATCTCCAGGATCGAGTGTCCTCGCTAGGCTCCCCGTCTCTAATGCGGCTTTCCTGCCCCTCGGTCTCAACCGGGTCCACCATGTATCCGACTGTATACTCCCCTACTCAGTTCGGATAAGTAGCAAGTCCGTAACCATATAACTCCCCCACTCGGTTCGGAATAAAACAATCAGAAAACATCAAGCTCATGGTGGACGTCAACTCATCATATCCAGAAATATTAAGTAAAGAGTAAGAATACTTGCATAGATCATTCTGATGATATATTATATATATACATATATAACAGCGTCTCATACCACTGATATATATTATCAAAAGTAAAACATCCTGAAAACTCATAAGAATCAAATACGAAAAACCATGGTGCCGGTATTCGCAATACTCAACAGACAATACAGGTAAAGTACGTAAATTAATCATACATGCAAGAAACGTAACAGTTCTACTGTGTCATGGCAATACTAATGATGTGTGGTGTAGCATAAGCGTCTGTGCTCATGCAGCAAAGCAATCATTAGTATTTGTGCAAGTGTTCTAAAAATGTATATAGAATACTCGTATCGACATCTACATACGCATCACGTAGTATAATAGTCCTACAATGATATGGCAGTACCAATGAGATGTAGTGTAATATATGCGTATGTGCTTGAGCAACGTAATACTCATTGGTAGTTGTGCAGTGTTCTATCAGAGTGTTCGTATCACGGAAACGTATAACATCGATAAATATATCGCGAACATGTAAAGTAAATCTTAGCGTAATTAATAATTGTAACAACTTGCTATGAGCTATACCATTATCTTTGAAAATGGAATGAAACGTTGGTTTTGAAATAAGGAAGCTACCTTAGGTTAAAATTAGATATTCGTTTTGGAAACGGGCATTGCATCCTTGTCACTTATCGTTAAAAAGGGAAACGAATCGTTAGTTTTTAAAAGAGTATAGCTCACTCAAGTATTACGTTCTAAAACGAAATAAAACATTGCTCCACGAGTCTAAAAGAAACTTGGTCGTTATTCGGCATGCTAATCTTGTCATCACAAGTATGATATGATTCCTTATACAATATCCACCTTATCACAATATCCATATCGTACGGATCTATAATCACGTACGTATATCACCAAATCTATGTATGAAACTATATGCATGTGAAGGACTTACTAGATGCGAAACTATAACAATAACATTAACAACAAACTAGATAGTATACTATCCTAGTAAATGGTTGCGGGGGTGCTATACTCCATCTACCCGACTTCTCCCATAGATATAAATCTACTCACCAACTTATCGAGCTCGTTGAATCAACAATTGAAATGTCCGCCAACTCCGTCTCGGAAACCTTTGCGGTCGTACCTATAATCGTAGTTATGAAATATTCATATAAATATCATATCGAAATCAAAACAACGAGCTAAGCACCCGTAGGTTAGAACCTACAGCTCACTTACCCAAAAAACGAACAAACGCCCTTGAAATTAACGTACGAACGTCAACGTTTCAGTCGCGGTACAGAAATACGAAAAACTCATATCGAAATGTCGGAAACTTGATAAAACCTTACTAAAACATTCCCAGATTTCTCTGTATAATTATTGGAACAAATCAAAAAATACTATAGATTATAAAATTCCCACATAGAGCTACAGAAGAAAAATCAACACAAAATACCCTATAAGACCCGGCGGTGCCGGTCAAAATGATAAAATCGCCAGTCGGAATTTGGAGATAGGGGCTCGGGCTTTAGGGTACATCTCCTAGTGTTCTCATGATACTATGGTCTTGTTAGTTTTCCTAGTGGTTACACTTAGTGGTTCCAGATTAAATTTCAGTATGCTAAATATCATAAATACCCTAGTTTATGATACTGCACATAAAAACAGATATTGAACAGATTTGATATTGAAAAGAAAGAAAGAAATATACGTATAGAGATGATTCATAAGAGAACACCAGCTCAAGAATTGTATGATGAAATTCCTAAGTGTTGTAGTTGATCAAGCTTGATGATGTGAACACAATTGGTGAGGGAACCCTCTCTTTCTTTCTTGATATGAAAATACTTAGAATATTTGGTGAGGAAAGCATGAAAAACTATGGTTTCAGTTGAGACTTTGCCTAAATAGTTAGAAGAAAGATTAGGATGAGGATGTGTGTAGAGAAAGGAGTTGGTGTCAATTGAGAAGGAGGAGGTGTAAAGTGGTAAGGTGGTGGTGTAAACTGAGAAGAAGGAGGTGGAGGGATGTGAGCATGGGTGAGGGTGTGTTGGTGTGAGGGTTTAAACTAGGTTATCATAAACTCAACCATATAAAAAAAAGATTACAAAAATTAAAAACCTTTCATGTTACAATTTTAAATAAATATGTATAAAGAAATGATATACTTATTCTAACACTTAATTATCATTATCTTGATATAAATTATCATGTAATGTTAAAATAATCAATATATCATTTTTATGATATCACACACTTTTTTTTCATATTTACCAAAATAACTACATTTTTACGGATATAATTCTGATACCCAATTTCATAAGCGATATCATTTTTATAAACTTATTATATTCATATTTAAAATTATAAATTAAAATTTATAATTTTCGAAAATGTTACAACACCCTAATCTAGAAATCTATAACATGCAAGGTTTAAGAAATACAACGTTTCTCGCGTGTCCACCCAATTGTGGAAGACCCCTCCAAGCTCATAGCTGCCGGAATCGTGCTTGAGAATTGACCACCCTTCACTGAAGACGATCCACCCATAGAAACGCGGAGGAGGCTCTAACCAAAGACCCAAATGCGCTAGGTTTGGATGGTCGGTGATGTAGGAATACTCCACTAAAAATTTCTCTCTTGAACCATGCTAAAAAATGAGAGCAAGAAGAAGAAGGAGGTGAAGGAGGTAGAAGCATGCTTAGAGGATATGAAGAAAATCATCTATTAATAGTGCACCCAAATGAATATATCATTTTAAATAAAGCCATGCCTTTATACAATGTTTGCACCATGCTTCATAACTCCACTTTCTATCCAATTTTAATTTTCCAAAAAAGAAAATCAAATACGGAATACTTCACCTGGTATATGTATCGTTACATATACGCGTATCCGTATAAAAACATGGATACCACCAAAGAGAGAAAATGAATAGTTAACAATAATACGAAAATATATGTATCAAAATACATATATAAATTATCAAATCAAAACCTGATTTAATAATCCGGCTTAATCCGAAGACGGCTAGTATTATCAACCGTCCGATTAAAATCTGTGTATCACGTACACGTATTTAATCGGACCCCTACACGTACCATCGTACGGCTCCTACATCTGTCGCCTGAACCGGGAAAACCCTCTGTGTGGGACTCTAAAGACTCGACAGTACGCTGGCAGTGGGTTTAACCACAAATACGTCAGTGGAACTAACTGTACGTAATGGCTACCCAGTTACATGTCGAAAAGGAGGGTCTACAATCAAGGGCGACCTTACCCTACTGAGCCTGAATGTGACAATCTTCGTACAATCCACTCTCTTCGTTAAAGAGTATCGCATATCAGGTCTAGGGGGTAGATAACGTCAAACCCCTACTAACCCGATAAGCCATGTCTGAGTCAAGCTCATCACCAACTGAGACACTATTGATCAACTATTAGTAAATCTCCCCTACCGTGGCCATGGATTTTTGGTGATAACCAACCGAATACAGCGCAATATCGACTCCTAATACCGGGAGAGATGAATCCCTGACAGTCGACCACTGCCTCCAAGTGGCTCGAGACTGTAACCAACTAAAACATGTTTGCATGACTCTTTTGAGTCATGGTAGGGTAGTAATCAAAGTACAGTGGGAACTCACACGAGACAAATGACGACTCCAGGTTAAAGGACTAACCTATACTCATGCCACCTGAGATCTTCCATCTAACGATAGGTATAATACCATCTTGAATTTCTTGGCGAGTCCGTCCAGTGTACTCACCTCGAGTGAGCACCTGTATACTATCTTAGGTGTCACAACACCAATGGCTTGTGAGACCGGCCACTCGAAGCGTATGCACTAGTCTACTCCGGAATATCGATGCCCGGTCTCGATAATCCCACGACTAGGGACATTTAAGGATGTGCTTATAGACCACCCAGCTCTCACGTATATGATCGCCATCATAATGCTGGTAGTCAATCTAGAATCCTATGGGCTTCATCATTGTGTAATAGCGACACGTAATAACAAGTAAAACGTATACACATCAATGATAAAGACAAACCAGATAGCATACTATCATTTCGAGTAAAATTGTTCTACCTGTATAGGTCCTCCCTCAATTATCATAATCGCGTGCCTGCAATTACAATAATTGCCTTGAGTGTACTATATCCAATAATCTCCCACTTGCACTTCAGGCTAATTATTGCAGTATCGTGTACCCACAGCTCATGTGCTACCGATTGCCCAACTTCTCTACTAATCAATTTCGCAAACTACGTTTGTGAAACTTAACGTGTTCGAGAAATAGCCTCAGTGGGTAGACTCGCTACAATGTTCCAACTTCATCTCTCTATATCTCAACTTTGCGGAGATGAACAATCTCGCAAACTGAGCGATACCCGGCCTCAAGAATTTGTCTGGATACCTGATGGGACCAAGTTCATCAATGAACAACTCCTATCCAACAAACTTCTTGGGCTGTATTCTCTGTTGAGTTATAACTGGCATCCTGCACCATGATTACCTCAGTATCTCTATTGGAACACTATCCAATATACTAATCCTCAAAAGATGCTAAACTTATAACTCTGACAACTTCTCTGTCATCCACGTCACCTTGGTAGCCTGTACTGATAACCGCATCCTAGAGGAGGCTGCCGTTATTATATACCAAGAACATCCTCTTATGTTCTTTACTGCTTTCCTTTGTTTCTCGAGGATTGGATTAATATATGCTTGTTGCATCTAGTGCATAAGCAATATCAGGTGTTGTAGAAGACTTTGCATGATTGACTCAATTATCTAAGAAAATGATGTGCCATTCATGCCTGACCTTCTCTTCAGCAGTCTAGAGGACATTTCTTTTAGAGAGCGTGACTCCATCACCTGCGGGTACACTACCACACCAAGAGTTGTCCATTCTAAAATACTTTTAGAATGCTGTCCAAGTATCTGATTGGGGAACTTCCCAAATCTAGATCTAAAACCATAGATCTAGTCACCATAGAGGCCATTGTTGTACATATGATGTCTATTATAGTGGATGCTTGGACATATATAGAGAGGACTTTCTTGCTCGACATGATAGTATGCTATCTGGTTGCTCTTTGTCTTAACATGTTGACTTGTATTGTGATACTGTCTTGCTCTTACATATTGATAAAGCCCTTAGGATGTATGCTTGATTACCAGGACTATGATGGAGATCATATTAGTGGGGCCAGGGTAGTCCACAAGTACATCCTATAATTGTTCCTAGTCGAGGGTGTATTGAGACAGGGCATCGATACTCTAGAGTAGACTAGCGTATACGCTTCTTGACCCATATGATAGGCGATGGATGATCCCACATCCATTAGTGTTTGACATCAAAGATGGTATACGGGTGCTCAGTGGAGACTGGGTACACTGAACGGACTCGCCGAGAACTCCTAGTTGTTATTATACCTATCGTCAGATAGCAGTTCTTTGGTGACACTGGTACATGTTAGTCTGTACACCCGAGATCGTCATAGAGACTTGTTTGATTCCCACTGTGCTTTGATTTCCACCTTACCACGTGAAAGGTTTGTGTAGCACCCTATGAAGAGTTTAGAAGCATCACATGTCTCAAAGTATGTATTTTTATGGTGCTAAACGAACATGCAAAGGAATCGATCCTAGAAAATTAGGGTTTCGAAGCTTTAAGCTAATAAAAATTAGGGTTTGAAGGCTACAACCTTTGTAGCTCCCTTTTTGCTTGACTCCTTAGTCTCTAAGGTGTTGGAAGAAGGTCCACTTGTAGTCCTCCTTCGTCCACGACGATCCACCCGAAGTTTCCCGTCCAAGCTAGCAACTTTGGAAAAGCAAAGAGAACACTCTAATCAAGTTGGCTAGACTTGAGTAGAATGATGTTGTGGCTAAGGATCTCACTTCAAAAACCTTTCTTTATTTATGTTTAACTCACTAGAAAAAACTAGAGAGGAAAAAGATGAAGGAGGATGAAGATGGTGGCTATTTTTAACAAGAGGTAAAAAGATAACCCTTAGTTGCAAAGAAATGAAATATAACCTTTTATATTTTATTCCTTCTTGCTTTCAACCATGATTAAATGATGGATAGTTAATTTAACTTGGGTTTTAAATGATAAAGAGAAGGATAACCCTAGGTTAGTGGTAGTTGAGCATGGTTAGGTCAAAGGAAGAATGTAGAAGCTAGAATGATTATCCTTTCCTTTTCATTTTCTTTTAAATCCAAAATCAAATAATAATCCATTATTTAATCCATGGTGTGAGTCTTATATTGCCACCATTTCCATATGCTAACAACCATGATGGATGGGTGTATGTATGTATGCATGTATGCACATCCACATGTGCATGAAACTAGAATGAAAGAAAGAAACACATGCATGCTTACATACATCCATCACATACTAGAAAGATTTCAAGTGAGAAAACTAATGGTTAAATGATAAATCAACACTTGATTCATCAATCCGGCCATATCACATATGACCCCACCAAAAGCAAGCCGCCCGATCAATGTTCGGTATCATATATGCACATTTCAATCGGGTGCATACGCATATCACATACGCGCACCACAACGTTTCGCCTGGACTGGGTAACTCCTTTGTGGGACTCTAAGACTCGTCAATACGCCGGCAGAGGGTGATGATCATGTACCCCCAAGCCGCAAGCGGTCAGCTAAACGTAACGGCCACCCGGGTATTGAGCGATCAGAAGAAAACATGCGAACCTGCTACAACTCCCGTCGAGCCAACCGGCAACACTACCGTACAGTCCGGTCTCTTTGTCAGATATGCTGCATATCGAGCCTAGGGATGGTCACGTCGACCCCAATAACTCAATAAGTCGTGCTGGTGAATGGTCTATAACAGATCGAGAAACTACTGATAACACTTATCAGCAAATCTCAGCAGCCCTGGCCAGGGACTTGCTGTTATAACCAGTCGGGCACAGCACAGCATCAACTCCCAATACCGGGAGAGACGAAACCCCTCCTATCGCTCATCGTCTTCGTGTGTCTCGGGACTGTACCCAACGGCCACCTGTTTGCACGACTCAGTAGAGCCGTGGTAGGGTGGCAATCAAAGTACAGTGGGAGAACACACAAGACTCCATGACGATCTCGGGTCTACAGACTAACCTGTACCAGTGTCACCTGAGAACTGCTATCCGACGATAGATATAATTCCATATAGGAGTTCTCGGTGAGTCCGTCCAGTGTACCCAGTCACCACTGAGCACCCGTATATGATCTTGATGTCAAACATCGATGAATGTAGGAACATTCATCGCCCATCGTATGGTCTAGTATCATATACGCTAGTCTACTCTGGTATATCAATGCCCCGTCTCGATATACCTACGACTAGGGACGTTCCAGGATATGCTTATAGACTACAGATGTCCCACTAGTATGATCTCCATCATAATCAGAGTAGTCAAGCCGATATCATCAGGGCTTTATCGGCATGTATGAATGAATAAAAGCATGATCAAATCAACATGTCAGATAAAGAAGAACCAGATAGCATACTATCATGTTGAGCAAGAATGCAAACTGAATATATATATATATGTATAAATACATCCACTATCACATAATGGCCTCTAGGGCATACATATATCCAACAATCTCCCACTTGCACTAAGGCCAGTTATTGGCGTATCTCATACCCAACATCTCAAAAAGTCGCTCATGCTGTGGCTGTGCCTCCTTGGTGAGTGGATCCGGGCATTATTCTTTGTGTCTACTCTCTTAATCTCGATCTCGCGGCGATCTACAATCTCCCGGATCAAATGAAAGCGCCTCAGGATGTGTCTGGACCGCTGATGGGATCTGGGCTCCTTGGCTAACGCCATAGCCCCATTATTATCACAATATAAGGGTATTGGATCAATAATGGTTGGAACTACTCTTAGCTCCGAGACGAACTTCTTCATCCAGACGGCTTCCTTGGCGGCATCATTTGCAGCAATGTACTCAGCCTCCATCGTAGAGTCTGCAACGGTATCCTGTTTGGAACTCTTCCAACTTACCGCCCCTCCATTGAGGGTAAATACAAACCCTGAGATAGATTTGCTGTCATCCTTATCGCTCTGGAAGCTCGAATCGGTAAATGCCTCCATTTGGAGATCTGTATTACCATACACCAAGAACAATTCTTTAGTCCTTCGCAAGTACTTAAGAATGTTCTTCACAGCTGTCCAGTGGTTCTCCCCTGGGTTGGATTGATACCTGCTTACAACACTAAGTGCATAAGCTACATCTGGACGTGTACATAATATCGCATACATTATAGATCCTACTGCCGAAGCATAAGGTATAATGCTCATGCGAGCTCTCTCTTCTTCGGTCTTTGGACAAGAATCCTTAGAGAGAGTGACTCCATAGCAAGCGGGTAAGGCACCCCGCTTGGAGTCTTCCATACTAAACCTTTTTAGGATGGTGTTGATGTACCTGGTTTGGGACAATCCCAATAACTTTTTGGATCTATCCCTATAGATCCTTATGCCCAGGATGTATGTGGCATCACCTAGGTCCTTCATGGAGAACCTCAGTGATAAGAATGATTTGACCGACTGTAGCATAGGAATATCATTTCCTATTAGAAGAATGTCATCCACGTACAATACGAGGAATGTGATAGCTCTTCCTACAGCCTTCTTATAAACACAAGGTTCATCTGGATTTTTGATGAAATCAAACTCTTTGATGACATCATCGAAACAGATGTTCCAACTCCGTGATGCCTGCTTTAACCCATATATGGATTTAAGCAATTTACATGCTTTCCCGCTGCTCCCACTGTCAATGAAGCCCTCTGGCTGATCCATATAAACGCATTCTTCTAAATTTCCATTTAGAAACGCGGTTTTAACGTCCATCTGCCAGATTTCATAGTCGTGGTGAGCAGCAATAGCAAGTAGGATCCGAATGGATTTAAGCATGGCTACGGGCGAAAAAGTTTCGTCATAGTCCAAACCTGGTCTTTGACGAAAACCTTTCGCCATAAGTCTTGCCTTATAGGTCTCTACCTGCCCATCCACACCAATCTTTCTTTTAAAGATCCATTTGCACCCTACAGGTTTTACCCCAGGGGGTACAACGTCCAAAGTCCATACTTTGTTGGTGTACATAGACTCCATTTCGGATCTCATGGCATCCAGCCACTTCACAGAGTCACCACTCGTGATAGCTTGCTAAAAACTGGTAGGATCATCATCATCCATGATGCAATCGTCTCCGTCACCATCAATGAGGAAACCGTAGTACCTCTCCGGAGGGCGAGAAGTCCTACCAGACCTACGGAGTGGCCGAGGTTCTTCAGTTTCTGTTGCAACAGCCGGTTCAATCAAATCGTCATTTGTAGTTTGTGTCTCCAGAACCTCTTCTAGATCTACTACCTTGCCATCATCTTTATCTGTGAAAAACTCTTTTTCCAAGAATGTGGCATACTGAGAAACAAACACTTTTTGTTCCTCTTTGTGGTAGAACATATATCCATAAGAATTCTTTGGATATCCCACAAAGTTACACATGACTGACCGTGTCTCGAGTTTGTCCGGATTCTGCTTTTTAACATAGGCCGGGCAACCCCAAATCTTAATTCTCTTAAGAGATGGTCTCTTCCCATTCTATATCTCATATGGCGTGGTAGACATGGCTTTGGTTGGAACCCTGTTTAGCAGAAACGCTGCAGTCTCCAATGCATGCCCCCAAAACGAGACTGGTAACTCAGCGTTACTCATCATGGACCGGACCATATCTAATAGGGTCCTATTCCGTCGTTCTGACACACCGTTGTGCTGTGGTGTGTAAGGAGGAGTGAGCTGAGAGAGAATCCCATTCTCTTTTAGGAAGTTTGCAAATTCTGTACTGAGATACTCACCACCTCGATCTGATCGAAGCATCTTAATACTCAAGCCGGTTTGTTTTTCTACTTCTTGTTTATATTCAATGAATTTCTCGAAAGCGTCGGACTTGTGCTTTAATAAAAATACATGACCGAATCTTGAGAAGTCGTCAGTGAATGTAATGAAGTATGAAAAACCGCCTCTAGCCTGTGTAGACATTGGCCCACATACATCACTATGTATGAGGCCAAGGAGCTGAGTAGCTCTTTCTCCGTGTTCGGTAAACGGAGTTTTGGTCATTTTACCCTTGATACAAGACTGGCAAGTCGCATAAGATTTATATCCAAAAGAGTTTAAATATCCATCTTTGTGTAACTTGTTTAGTCTTGTTTCATTAATATGACCAAGTCTACAATGCCAAAGAAAAGCTTCATTTAATTCTGAAAGTTTTCTTTTATTAGTGTGTTGTATACTGAAAACTGTGTGTTGATTTAGGACATATATTCCGTTATTAAGCGTACCATACCCAACCAACATTTGATTCAGGTGAATGTTCATAACATTGTTCTGCAACACAAAATTATATCCTTCATTGTCCAACAAAGAAACGGATATTATATTACATAGCATACTTGGTACAAAATAACATGGATTCAAAATCAAAATACATCCAGATGGCAACCCCAAGTGATACTCTCCCACTGCGACTGTATGTACATTGGAACCATTTCCAACGTGGAGAGTATGGTCACCTGTCTTCAAAACCTTGCTATTTCTCAGCCCCTGCATAGAATTGCAAATGTGAGAACCTGAACCGGTATCCAATACCCAGGAAGCAGAGTTTATAGAAAAACAGTTTTCAGTCACAAACGCACCTGAAGCAGAAGCATCATCATGCTTCTTCTTGACACTTAAGTACTCCGTGCAATTGCGCTTCCAATGTCCTGTCTTGTGGCAATGAAAACATTCGCCTTTCCCCGAGTCTCCAGCCTTGGACTTTCCCTTTCCCTTCACCTTTTTAACTCCGCCCTTAGGATTAGTGGGTTTCATCTTTTTCTTTCCCTTGGCCTTGGCTTTTGGGCGAGAAGAGGAAGACTGTCCAATAGTCATAACGGGAGTTTTTGCTAACTTCATAGTGCTCTCTGCACTCCTTAACATATTAAGGAGTTCAGGGAGGTCCTTCTCCATGCCATGCATGTTGAAGTTCACTATGAACTGAGCAAAGGTGGAGGGGAGGGACTGCAGAATAATATCTATATATTGTTCATTGTCCATCGTCCATCCAAGGTCCTCAAGCTCTTTTATAAGTGCTATCATCTTCAGAACATGGTCTCCTACTGGTGTGCCAGGGGCCATTCGCATCTGAAACAATTTCTTTGATGCTTCGTATCGTAATGCGCGGGATTGCTCCCCATACAACTCCTGTAAGTCGATGTACAACACCCCAGTACTTGTGGGGAGGCGGAATTTTCAAAAACGAACTTTTTTAGTGAACAAACATCGACTAACCGCTTAAATCGAAGCTAAACTATAAATAACCAAACACAAAGTGTTTCTAAACTACTGTGTTTAGGGATTATACCTAATGAACCAACTCCTTCGTCTTTACGATCTCCTTGTCCTCCTCGGCCTTCTCTTTGTAGTAGACGATCCACCCGAGAGCAAAACTCCAAGCTTAGCCTCTAAACTTGAGGCAACTAACCTTCTTGGATTGCTAATCAAAGAAGATAGATTGAGATAGAGTGATGGTTATGGATTGTTTAGTCTAACTAATCCTTGATCTCAACACATGAGGGGTGAGGATTAGGGTTTGAAGAGGGAGAGCTTGAGGAGAGAGAATGTGAGGATAATAATGAGATGAGATTATTGAGTATCATAATAAATATGAAGCATTCTCTTTTATGAAAAAAAGAATAATACATGATGAATAAGCATGCTTCACAAATATCTAATGGTGATTCATTGTCATGAGTCATTAAGCATTTATGATGCATTAATGACCATGATGAATCACTCTCATGACTCACTAATCTCATTCAATGTATATGCCACCTAAACCTCCTTAGTCACCATCTTCTAGAAGCTTCTCGCGTAATTACGAGAACGCCCCTCCGATCCGTATAAATACGGAAAAACTTTAGACTGTATAAATCCAATAACCGGATACCAGTAACTGGCATAAACCAAAGCCGACTGGTAAAAACTGTCCAAACGACGTAAGTGTGTAAACACACATATGCGTCCGAACCTTTTGTCGTAAAACCATACGACCTCTATATCGTTTCGCCTGGAGTAGGAAACTCTCTGTGTGGGACTCTAGAGACTCGACTACTACGCTGGCAGTGGGTTTAACCACAGACCGCAAGCGGCACTAGCTGTACGTAATGGTCCCCAGGTAGTTATCGATAAGAAGGCCGATGAGGAAACCCATCCGAACTCCTACTGAGCCTGCTGTGACAATCTCCATACAGTCCGGTCCGTTCGTCCAAGACTATCGCATATCGGGCCTAGGGGGCGGCAAGCGTCAGTCCCCTAATAGCGGTATAAGTTGTGTCGGAGCGAAGCCCATTACACCCTGAGAAACTACTGGAACCTACCAGCAAATCTCGCTTGCCCTGGCCAGGGACTTTGCGTAATGGCTCTCTGACACAGCACGATATCTACTCCCAATACCGGGAGGGACGAATCCTGTCTAACCGTCACTGCCTCCAAGTGCTCAGGACTGCACCCAACTGCTACCTGTTTGCACGAATCCTTTGAGCCGTGGTAGGGTAGCAATCTAAGAACAGTGGGACACACTCGAGGCGAAGTAGCAGTGTCAAGTTTGCGGACTATGCTGTACTCATGTCACCTGGGAACTGTTCACTGACGACTGGTATAAAACCAACCAACAGTTCCCTGTGAGTCCTGTCCGGTGTACCCGTAACCCAACGAGCACTTGCATACTATCTCCAGTACGACGGACTGATGGCTGTGGGACAGACCATCTCTCCAACTGGGATGAGAAGCGTACACACTAGTCTACTCCGGAGTATCGATGCTCTGTCTCGATAATCCAACGACCAGGGACCTGAATAAGGATGTGCTTGTAGACTACCCAGCCCCCACTAGTGTGACTGCCATCACAACGCTGGTAGACAAGCAAGATCCTAAGAGCTCTATCAATACGTACACTCACATATTAAGATAGAAAAACCAAGTAGCATACTACCATGTTTAGCAAGACTGTTATATACATGTGAATATCCCAAGCTTCCATTAAGTAATATACAAACTAGTATGATACAGTAATGGCCTTCTAGGGCATAAACACTAACAATCTCCCACTTGCACTAGGGCCATGTACTGGCATATCGTAGACCGATGATCTCGAGTAGCCTCTCGAACTGAATCTGAGGTAGGGCCTTAGTGAATGGATCAGCAATGTTATCCTCTGTATTTACTCTCTTTACCTCGATCTCCCGGCGATCTATGATCTCCCTGATCAGGTGATACCGCCTTAAGATGTGTCTGGACTTCTGATGGGACTTGGGTTCCTTCGCTAAAGCTATAGCGCCGTTGTTGTCGCAATACAGAGGTATTGGACCAACACTGGTAGGAACCACCTGAAGTTCTGTGAGGAACTTCTTCATCCAGACAGCTTCTTTTGCGGCATCGCAAGCAGCTATGTACTCCGCTTCCATCGTTGAGTCAGCAACGGTGTCCTGCTTGGAACTCTTCCAACAGACCGTCCCTCCATTGAGGGTAAAGACATTACCCGACATGGACTTGGAGTCATCCTTGTCACTCTGGAAGCCGGAATCAGCATAGCCTCCATCTTGAGGTCCTTTCCGCCGTAAACCAAGAATATCTCCTTAGTCCTTCTCAGGTACTTAAGAATGTTCTTTACTGCTATCCAGTGATTCTCCCCTGGGTTTGCCTGATACCGGCTTACAACGCTCAATGCGTATGCTACATCTGGTCTGGTACATAACATCGCATACATTATAGAGCCTACCGCAGAAGCGTAGGGTATAATCGACATGCGTTCCCTTTCCAAATCAGTCTTGGGAGACATCTCTTTAGAGAGGGTGATTCCGTGACAAGCCGGTAGGTTACCGCGCTTTGAATCTTCCATACTGAATCTCTTCAATATGGTGTCAATGTACCTGGACTGTGAAAGTCCCAACATCCTCTTTGATCTATCACGATAGATCTGGATCCCCAGAATGTAGGTGGCATCACCCAGGTCCTTCATGGAGAATTTCTGTGACAAGAATATTTTGACTGACTGTAGCATAGGAATATCATTTCCTATTAGGAGAATGTCATCCACGTACAAGACGAGGAATACAACAACTCTCCCTACAATCTTACTGTATATGCATGGTTCATCTGGATTTTTGATAAAGTCGAATTCTTTGACAGTATCATCAAAACAGATGTTCCAACTCCGCGATGCCTGTTTTAGTCCATAAATGGACTTAAGCAGCTTGCATACTTTACCGCTGCTCCCACTCTGAATGAATCCCTCTGGTTGATCCATATAGACGCTCTCTTCTAAATTTCCATTTAGAAAGGCCGTCTTTACGTCCATCTGCCAGATTTCATAATCGTGGAAGGCAGCAATAGCAAGAAGGACCCGAATGGATTTCAGCATAGCCACTGGAGAAAAGGTTTCGTCATAGTCCAAACCAGGTCTTTGACGGAAACCCTTTGCAACAAGTCTAGCCTTATAGGTTTCAACCTGTCCATCTACACCAATCTTCTTTCTGAAGATCCACTTGCATCCTACGGGTTTCACCCCATCTGGAGCAGTGTCCAAAGTCCATACTTTGTTAGTGTACATGGACTCCATTTCGGTCCGCATTGCATCCAACCATTTTACCGAGTCACCGCTCTGAATGGCTTGCTGGAAGCTAGTAGGGTCGTCATTATCAATGACGCAATCTTCTCTATCCCCGTCTATGAGAAAACCGTAGTATCTCTCGGGCGGATGAGACTGCCTACTACTTCTGCGGATAAGTGTTGGTATGTCCCTTTCTTCTGAAACTTCTTGTTCCACCAAACTTTCAGTAACAGCTTGTGGTTCTGGAATTTCTTCCAGTTCTATTGCGCTCCCACTCTTCTGATTTTCTAAAAATTCAGTTTCTAAGAAGCGGGCATGACGAGAAACAAAAACCTTTTGTTCCTCTGCGTAGTAGAAGCAATATCCCATTGAATTCTTTGGATATCCCACAAACTTACACTCTACTGAGCGTGCCTCGAGCTTGTCCGGATGCTGCTTTTTTACAAAAGCTGGACATCCCCATGTCTTCAGGTACTGAAGATAGGGTTTCTTCCCACTCCACATCTGATATGGGGTGGTAGGCACAGTTTTGGTTGGAACCTTGTTCAAAAGATATGTTGCTGATTCTAGCGCATAACCCCAGAATGATCGCGGTAACTCAGCCTTACTCATCATGGAACGAACCATATCTAATAGGGTTCGATTCCTCCTTTCCGATACACCGTTGTGTTGTGGTGTGTATCGAGGAGTAAGCTGAGAGAGAATTCCTTTCTCTTTTAAGTAACCCAGGAATTCGGCACTTAAGTATTCACCACCTCGATCAGATCTCAGTGTCTTAATACTTTTGCCTGTTTGGTTTTCCACTTCATTCTTGTATTCTTGGAATTTCTCAAAGGCCTCGGATTTATGCTTCATCAAGAAGATATGTCCATACCTAGAGAAATCATCCGTAAAAGTAATGAAGTAGAAATAACCACCTCGCGCATGTGTAGACATCGGACCGCATACATCACTGTGTACGAGTCCTAAGAGCTCGCTCGCTCTTACTCCGTGTCCAGAAAACGGAGTCTTTGTCATCTTTCCCATGAGACAAGATTTACAAGTGGCATAAGATTGATATTTGAACGGATTCAAATATCCTTCTCTATGTAACTTCGTTAACCGTGTTTCATTGATGTTACCTAGTCTACAATGCCATAAGAAAGCCTGATTCACTTCTGGAGACTTTCTTTTAAGTGTGTTCTGGACATTGAAAACCTGAGCTTGATTTAATACGTATATACCGTCATCTAATGTACCGGACCCAATCAGAACTTGATTTAGGTGGATGTGAACTACATCGCTTACGAATGTAAAGTCATATCCCTCTCTTGAAAGTGAGGACACTGATATGATATTACAAGTCAAACTAGGTACATATAGACAGTTACGTAGAATCAATATCTGCCCACTTGTCAAACCTAGGCGATATTCTCCCACGGATTCAGCGTCCACGCTCATTCCGTTAGCAACTCTGAGAGACAAATCACCTATCCTTATAACTTTACGGTTTCTCAAAGCATGTAACGAATTACAGATATGAGATCCTGCTCCGGTATCTAGTACCCAGGAAGTAGAGTTAATTGACAAACAGTTCTCAATTACAAACACACTTAAGGCTGAAGCCACAACATGCTTCGTATCCTGGTTACTGGCTTCCAAAGCCCTGCAATCCTTCTGCCAATGTCCATTCTCACAACAATAGGAATGTCCCTCCTTACCTATACCAAGTCCCGAAACTTTTTCTCTTCCCTTTCCTCCTACTTTGCTGACACCGTATATCGGCTTTTTAGAGGTCTTCTTCTTTTCACCCTTTGCTTTCGCCTTGGATGAAGAAGAAGAAGGTCCCCTATTAAGCAGAGCTTGTGTCTCCCTGGTTTCTTTCAGGGTGTAAGTAGAGGGTAGGGACTGTGGAAATAAGTCAGTATATGACCTGTTTCCCAACGTGGTCTCCAGGTCCTTGAGCTCATCAATATAGCTAGTCATCGTAAGGACGTCGTCCCTTACATATGACCCGTCAGCCGACCTCGCTTGAATCAATTCGTTCGAGGCCTCATATCCTTCGATATGAGATTGCTCTCCATATAAATCTTTGTTATGGAGAAAGATGGAAACAGAGTCCATCTTCTCGTGCTGCTTCTGGTATATACCATCAACTGAAGCCAACACGAGGCACTTGGCTTTCGCTTTATTCTTTTCTTTTGTCTGACGGATATCCATATCCGTGACGGTGGAAACTGGACCTGCGACGATGGGATCTTGAGTAGTAATAGGGTGGTCCAGCTTGTCATAGGCAATGGTCATCTGGACAGACTTTTGCCAGTCAAATAAGTTAGATTCAGTCAATTTGTTATCTAGATGTAACCTAGTCATGGTCACAAGGTCGCTGCAATGAGAGAGAGAGAAGAAAACACTTTAGCATGATGCTCTTGCAAGTTTAGAATGGTTTTTAGTTTATCTAAACTGGATGGCTCCCACTGTTTCTCGAATCCTTCCTCAAACCATAAAAGAAGAATTAGCCAGGACTATTCTCACCGTTCAATACTTGCTTAACCGTTCAACCAGGCCAGTGTCGATACTTAGAGGGAGGTTTTCCAACGCTTTCGCGAAGTTCCTTAATTAAATAACCTCTTTTCTCTGGGGGCGTAACCCCGCTGACACTTTTCTGGACACCTACTTGGTTTATAGCATTGATCGTTAAGTGACGAATATCCTGATAAGTAGCATGTACTCACAGTAGGATCGGGATCCAAATATCTTCGTATGATAATGTTGAAGGAATCCTATCAACATTCATCAAACTCCAGATGGTATGCATCTCTTTGCAAATTTCAGTTTCTTTAGAAATTCCCGATATATATTTTTGCCCCATGTGCTTATGACCTTGACGAAAGCCAACAAATCATAAAACACATGTCAAGTTCTGCCCATCATTATCTTGTTAATTTGAACCCACCCGTATATACCCTTGACGAAAGCCAACAAGGTTATACGACTGTCCCAAACCAACTCATCTATCTATGCAACAAATGAATACCCCAGCAGCTACCAAACACTATGCCTTGACGAAAGCCAACAAGCATAGCTTGAATACTACTGACCATCCATAAGAAATGACGGAGGGCTACGACTGGTTTTGGCGAAACCGTGAACGTAGTGAACTTGATATAACCGAAGGAACCTGATAGCTTTAAAAAGGAGTGGTTAAAACTCCGCATTTAAAAATATCTGTTTTTAAAATTAACCGAGTGATTTCTTTTAAACTGTTCCAACGATTTAAACTTTGGTTTGTTTTTTCTTTGCATTATAGATAATGCGTCCCATCATTAACCTATCATTGCAGAAAACAACGAAAATACAACGTCCTCTTATGCCATCCGCATTCGCCACGGGGTCCCGTCATCACCCGTTAGGTTACTTAACTAACGACAGAGCGGGGGCTGGGCTAGCGCGGGTGTAAAACATAAGTGACGTCTAAATAGCTATCATATATAGATATTTTACATTCGTCTGACGCAATGATATTCATTCCAGATCACAGATGAACTTAATTGGATTTGCAAGCAATCCGTGTTTGTTTTGAGCCTGCAACAAAATACGGATTACACAGTTGTGATGAATAGCCATTACCCCACCCACGACCCCTACGGGTGCGGCAAACTACCCACCCGGCAGTTTGTGTACCCCACCTTGGGTCTGTCCTAGGAGCAAAAACAGTAAAATGAAATAACACAACGGTGGCTACAACCGCAACCTGGAAGTGCCCCGCAAAATAATATTACAACAAATTACATTTACATCAAATGAATTAAATAATAACCCATCACATAACCCCGGCTATACATCACAACAGTCCAACACAGTTCATATGCACAAATAGATAAAATCCATTTCAGAAATGTGCAACCCCCTGCCAACTGACATACTAGCAGTTAAGGGAGGTTTACGAACACATTATACAATCACAGATATAATCCAATATGCAAATACTGTACAATTTCGATCGATTAAACGCATTTAATATTACTCCAATACTGCTCTGTAAACTTGAAACCTGAGCAAAATTAAAAATTACCAGAAAATACCAAATATCACAGGGGACCCACACAAGAAATTTGGGTTCATGACTCGGCAACTCGGCGGCGGAACCGCGGCGGATCGTGTGGGATCCGCCGTGCTTCCGCGGCGCTTTAGCCGAGTCATGGGCCCAATTTTCTTGGGTGTTCTCCTGGATGCTTTTCAAGCTTTCTGAACATCCCTGAAAAATTTTTAGACTTCATTTAAATTTCGACAGAAACTTGACAGTTCGGGGTTTTCCGGTTTCGTTTTGTTCGTTCGAAATTCGTAAAAATTTGCAATTAAGTTATTTATTGTTTAGCGAGACTCTGATACCACTGTAAGTCGATGTACAACACCCCAGTACTTGTGGGGAGGCGGAATTTTCAAAAACGAACTTGTTTAGTGAACAAACATCGACTAACCGCTTAAATCGAAGCTAAACTATAAATAACCAAACACAAAGTGTTTCTACACTACTGTGTTTAGGGATTATACCTAATGAACCAACTCCTTCGTCTTTACGATCTCCTTGTCCTCCTCGGCCTTCTCTTTGTAGTAGACGATCCACCCGAGAGCAAAACTCCAAGCTTAGCCTCTAAACTTGAGGCAACTAACCTTCTTGGATTGCTAATCAAAGAAGATAGATTGAGATAGAGTGATGGTTATGAATTGTTTAGTCTAACTAATCCTTGATCTCAACACATGAGGGGTGAGGATTAGGGTTTGAAGAGGGAGAGCTTGAGGAGAGAGAATGTGAAGATAATAATGAGATGAGATTATTGAGTATCATAATAAATATGAAGCATTCTCTTTTATGAAAAAAAGAATAATACATGATGAATAAGCATGCTTCACAAATATCTAATGGTGATTCATTGTCATGAGTCATTAAGCATTTATGATGCATTAATGACCATGATGAATCACTCTCATGACTCACTAATCTCATTCAATGTATATGCCACCTAAACCTCCTTAGTCACCATCTTCTAGAAGCTTCTCGCGTAATTACGAGAACGCCCCTCCGATCCGTATAAATACGGAAAAACTTTAGACTGTATAAATCCAATAACCGGATACCAGTAACTGGCTTAAACCAAAGCCGACTGGTAAAAACTGTCCAAACGACGTAAGTGTATAAACACACATATGCGTCCGAACCCTTTGTCGTAAAACCATACGACCTCTATATCGTTTCGCCTGGAGTAGGAAACTCTCTGTGTGGGACTCTAGAGACTCGACTACTACACTGGCAGTGGGTTTAACCACAGACCGCAAGCGGCACTAGCTGTACGTAACGGTCCCCAGGTAGTTGTCGATAAGAAGGCCGATGAGGAAACCCATCCGAACTCCTACTGAGCCTGCTGTGACAATCTCCATACAGTCCGGTCCGTTCGTCCAAGACTATCGCATATCGGGCCTAGGGAGCGGCAAGCGTCAGTCCCCTAATAGCGGTATAAGTCGTGTCGGAGCGAAGCCCATTACACCCTGAGAAACTACTGGAACCTACCAGCAAATCTCGCTTGCCCTGGCCAGGGACTTTGCGTAATGGCTCTCTGACACAGCGCGATATCTACTCCCAATACCGGGAGGGACGAATCCTGTCTAACCGCCACTGCCTCCAAGTGCTCGGGACTGCACCCAACTGCTACCTGTTTGCACGACTCCTTTGAGCCGTGGTAGGGTAGCAATCTAAGAACAGTGGGACACACTCGAGGCGAAGTAGCAGTGTCAAGTTTGCGGACTATGCTGTACTCATGTCACCTGGGAACTGTTCACTGACGACTGGTATAAAACCAACCAACAGTTCCCTGTGAGTCCTGTCCGGTGTACCCGTAACCCAACGAGCACCTGCATACTATCTCCAGTACGACGTACTGATGGCTGTGGGACAGACCATCTCCCCAACTGGGATGAGAAGCGTACACACTAGTCTACTCCGGAGTATCGATGCTCTGTCTCGATAATCCAACGACCAGGGACCTGAATAAGGATGTGCTTGTAGACTACCCAGCCCCCACTAGTGTGACTGCCATCACAACGCTGGTAGACAAGCAAGATCCTAAGAGCTCTATCAATACGTACACTCACATATTAAGATAGAAAAACCAAGTAGCATACTACCATGTTTAGCAAGACTGTTATATACATGTGAATATCCCAAGCTTCCATTAAGTAATATACAAACTAGTATGATACAGTAATGGCCTTCTAGGGCATAAACACTAACAACTCCTTTGTATGGAGCAATATACCGTGAATGTCCATGTCCTCGTGCTGCATTTGATGTGTGTTATCCATCGATGCAAGCGCGAGGCATGTGGCCGTGGCACAGTCAGCGTCCCATGTCTTGCGGACTTCAATGTCCGCAACTGAGGATTTTGGACCAGGGACGGGCGGGGCTGAAGCCGTGAGGACATATGATACTTTATCATAAGTCAAGGCGATTTTCAGATTCCTCAACCAGTCTTTATAGTTGGTCCCATTCAGTTTGTTTTTATCTAGTAGAAGCTTAAGTCCAGTCATTGGTATCTGCCATTAAGAGAGAGAAAAGAATACACTCAGCGAAAGCTCTTGCATAGATTAGATTGGTTTATTATCTTGTCTAATCGATGTTTTCCACTGCTTTTATCGAGTTTTTCTTTCAAACCTCAAAAAGAAAAACTAGCCAGGATTAATTACAGTCTACAACTTCACTAACCGTTCAGCCAGGCCAGTGTCGGTACTTTGAGGGAGGTTCCCCGTGCTTTCGCACGGACCTAATTAGAGTAAACCTCGTTTTCCCAGAGGCCGAGCCCCGTTAACACCTTTCTAGACACCTAATGAGTTAGCTAATTGTAAACTGTAAAACTCTCCCAGGAGCAACTATTGCCCACAGTGGGATCAGGATCCAACCATCACATGGAAGGTATGCAATCTCATTGCAAATTTCAACTATTGAAATTCCCGATGTGGTTTTTACCCCTAGCACTTATGACCTTAACTATGGTCAACAAATCATAAGTACCAGTCAAGTTCTACCCGTCATTTCTTGATCAATTAGACCCACCCATATGACCCTTAACTATGGTCAACAAAGTCGTATGAATGTCCTAATTAATCTGTATCATATGCAGTGTAGGAAGACATCACTTAGCTACCGTACACTACGCCTTAACTAAAGTCAACAAACGTAGCACGAATACTAAGTACTCTACTTCCTAAAATGACGGAGGGTTGCGAATGATTTTTAAGAAAATCTTTAACGCTTTGAACTTGATATCGTTGTAGAATCAAATGGTTTTCAAAAAGGAGTGGCTTAAACTCCGCAGTTTTGAAATATAGCTTTTTCATAAATAGCCGAGTGGTTTTCAAATCCGATTCTACAACATCTTTTTAGGTTTATTTTCTTTACATTAATCACATTAATGTAATCCCATCATTTAAGTCCTTAAGCCAATCACAGAAAAGAAACGAAAATAACACGTACGCTTATGCCATCCGCATTCGCCGCAATGTTCCGTTATGCACCGTTAGGTTACTTAACTAACGGCATACCGGGACGGGACTAGCGCGGGTGTAAAACATAAGCAACGTCTACTATATATCATATATATAATATGTCATTCGTCTCAGATATCACAGAACACAGGCAGCAGAAACATAGATATAACGTGGGATATCCTAGGACGTCCGTATTTAGTATTTAGCCAGAATAGAAAATACGGATCCCACAGTCGCGATGAATAGCCAAGCCCACATCCTGGACCCCTACGAGAGCGGCAAGTGACCCTACCGATTCTGGAGTTTAGGAGACCCGGTCTCGACTCCTCGAGATGGCCTCCCACTGAACCCCAGAACCCGGTCACCTGTGCTCCCCTCCTTGGGTCCATCCTAATGCGGAAAAGTAAATAATATACAACACTGGTAACACAACCTCAACCCGGAAGTGCCCCAAATAAAAGAATATTACATTACATTTGAATTTACATGAATGAAAATATAAAACTCTCATCTCACATAAACCCCCCCCCCCCGCTATTCAATCGCGACAATCCTGCACATCATATCTCAGCAACACATAATATCGCATATCATCAACGTAAGTAAATATACGTACCCCGATTGTCGTTGATGTATAGAAACGAAACCGGCGATATCGAACATACTACACTTACGGTCACAGAAAAGAAAGTGTAAAACTACAATATTTGGAATCCACATTCTCTTTAGACATCATAAATACGAAATATCACATATTTCGTATTTCATGCCTAAACTATATGAATTCCACATATTGTATCAAATTCCAGATAAACAGACAGTATTAAAGTTTTCGAACGAACGATCAAGTACCCAAGATTCACTAAAGCTCAACACTTGAGCAGGGTTCAAAAAATCTGGAGTGTGACACAGTAGTAGCGGTCCAGCCGTAGAAGGGTCAAGCCAACGCCTCACATGTGGCACGCCGTACTGCCCCAAACCCTAGGGTTCAAAGGGCAGTTTGAGACGGTCACATAATCGAGTTAAGGTTTGTTGTCTTCTAGAGGGACCACCGCAAAAAGACTTGCACGTATCTCCAAAGTATTTAAACCCCGTGAATAGTGAGTAAATGATACTCGTTCAAACACTTCAATACTTTCTAATTTACCCGGAAAAGCTACGAAATGAAAATCCCGATCGAATCGACGAGTCCAAAATCATCTCCAGAATTTTTCAAAACTAAATACAGATTAAAAATACCCAAAAAATTATACAAGCAGATTCCAGAATTACTGAAAAAAAATTATCCAACAATTAATATATACGGCCGCGGAATCGCGGTCTAAGCAAGCTTAGGCCGCATTTCCGCGGCAAAAATCACTGTTCATAGAATAATTTTTGTACCGTAATCCTTATTTTTTCCTGCTATATTTTTTACATATTTTTAATTCTGAAAAATGTCAAATTTTAGAAAATTTCCAGAGAGCACCCTAAAAAGCCGTATTTCGGTTCGATCGGAGTTTTAACTTCGTAAAAAGGTCGCCTAATGTTCTAGGTCGGCTCTGATACCAATGAAAGGTTTGTGTAGCACCCTATGAAGAGTTTAGATGTATCACATGTCTCAAAGTATGTATTTTTATGGTGCTAAACGAACATGCAAAGGAATCGATCCTAGAAAATTAGGGTTTCGAAGCTTTAAGCTAATAAAAATTAGGGTTTGAAGGCTACAACCTTTGTAGCTCCCCTTTTACTTGACTCCTTAGTCTCTAGGGTGTTGGAAGAAGGTCCACTTGTAGTCCTCTTTCGTCCACGACGATCCACCCGAAGTTTCCCGTCCAAGCTAGCAACTTTGGAAAAGCAAAGAGAACACTCTAATCAAGTTGGCTAGACTTTAGTAGAATGATGTTGTGGCTAAGGATCTCACTTCAAAAACCTTTCTTTATTTGTGTTTAACTCACTAGAAAAAACTAGAGAGGAAAAAGATGAAGGAGGATGAAGATGGTGGCTATTTTTAACAAGAGGTAAAAAGATAACCCTTAGCTGCAAAGAAATGAAATATAACCTTTTATATTTTATTCCTTCTTGCTTTCAACCATGATTAAATGATGGATAGTTAATTTAACTTGGGTTTTAAATGATAAAGAGAAGGATAACCCTAGGTTAGTGGTAGTTGAGCATGGTTAGGTCAAAGGAAGAATGTAGAAGCTAGAATGATTATCCTTTCCTTTTCATTTTCTTTTAAATCCAAAATCAAATAATAATCCATTATTTAATCCATGGTGTGAGTCTTATATTGCCACCATTTCCATATGCTAACAACCAAGATGGATGGGTGTATGTATGTATGCATGTATGCACATCCACATGTGCATGAAACTAGAATGAAAGAAAGAAACACATGCATGCTTACATACATCCATCACATACTAGAAAGGTTTCAAGTGAGAAAACTAATGGTTAAATGATAAATCAACACTTGATTCATCAATCCGGCCATATCACATATGACCCTACCAAAAGCAAGCCGCCCGATCAATGTTCGGTATCATATACGCACATTTCAATCGGGTGCATGCGCATATCGCATACGCGCACCACAACGTTTCGCCTGGACTGGGTAACTCCTTTGTGGGACTCTAAGACTCGTCAATACGCCGGCAGAGGGTGATGATCATATCAGGTACCCCCAAACCGCAAGCGGTCAGCTAAACGTAACGGCCACCCGGGTATTAAGCGATCAGAAGAAAACAAGCGAACCTGCTACAACTCCTGTCGAGCCAACCGGCAACACTACCGTACAGTCCGGTCTCTTCGTCAGATATGGTGCATATCGAGCCTAGGGATGGTCACGTCGACCCCAATAACTCAATAAGTCGTGCCGGTGAATGGTCTATAACAGATCGAGAAACTACTGATAACACTTATCAGCAAATCTCAGCAGCCCTGGCCAGGGACTTGCTGTTATAACCAGTCGGGCACAGCATCAACTCCCAATACCGGGAGAGACGAAACCCCTCCTATCGCTCATCGTCTTCGTGTGTCTCGGGACTGTACCCAACGGCCGCCTGTTTGCACGACTCAGTAGAGCCGTGATAGGGTGGCAATCAAAGTACAGTGGGAGAACACACAAGACTCCATGACGATCTCGGGTCTACAGACTAACCTGTACCAGTGTCACCTGAGAACTGCTATCCGATGATAGATATAATTCCATATAGGAGTTCTCGGTGAGTCCGTCCAGTGTACCCAGTCACCACTGAGCACCCATATATGACCTTGATGTTAAACATCGATGAATGTGGGAACATTCATCGCCCATCGTATGGTCTAGTATCATATACGCTAGTCTACTCTGGTATATCAATGCCCCGTCTCGATATACCTACGACTAGGGACGTTCCAGGATATGCTTATAGACTACAGATGTCCCACTAGTATGATCTCCATCATAATCAGAGTAGTCAAGCCGATATCCTCAGGGCTTTATCAGCATGTATGAATGAATAAAAGCATGATCAAATCAACATGTCAGATAAAGAAGAACCAGATAGCATACTATCATGTCGAGCAAGAATCCAAACTGAATATATATATGTATAAATACATCCACTATCACATAATGGCCTCTAGGGCATACATATATCCAACACCACGTTCAAGAGAACGTGAAAAACGTTGGCTTTTAGGTACAGTCCCGAATCACATGGAGGCAATGAGCGATAGGAGGGGTTTTGTCTCTCCCGGTATTGGGGGTTGATGTTGCGCTGTTCTTGATTGGTTATAACTGGAAGTCCCTGGCCAGGGCTGATATGGAGATCTACTGGTAAGTGTTATCAGTAGTTTCTCGACCCGTTATGAACCTCACATCAGCATGACTTATCGGTTACTGGGGTTTGACGTTTACCATCCCTAGACAGGATATGCGACATATCAGACGAAGAGCTGTACAGTAGTGTTACTGACAGGCTTTACAGGAATATGATCAGGCTTGCTTGTTGATCTTCTGATCGATCAATACTTGGGTGGCCGATATCTTTAGCTGACCGCTGACGGCTTGTGGGTAACTGATATGATCACCATCCACTGCTAGCGTATTGACGAGTCTTTAGAGTCCTACACAGAGGTTTCCTGGCTCAGGAAAAACGGAGTAGGAGCATATATGTGATATGTGCGGGACCGAGATTAATACGCGTATGTGATACCGTATTCTATTCTCGCGATATGTGATATCGGCCGGTTATATGTGATATAGCCGGGTTATCGGATCATGTGTTGATTAGATAAAATGATACATATTATATTAGTCGGTTATATGTGATATAACCGGATTATTAAATCAAGTGTTGATTTAATAATTTAATGTATAATTATATATTTGATATATTAAATTATATTAACTAATATTTGCTCACTTATGTATTTCTTTTTCTCATCTTTGATACATTTAACATATATGTGATATATGTTTATTGTATAGTTTTCTTTTGTTACATAAATAATATATATGTGATATATATTATTGTGACATGCTAGGTTATATATGCAACATGGGTGTATGAGACTTACACCATATATGAGATAATATCTAGGTTTTTATTTATTTAAGTAATACAAAAAATGTGTGGAATTTGTCATGGTTGCAAGCTTGTGGATAACCATTGACATAGTCCACCAATTTTGTTTTGTTTTAGATATTTATAAACCTAACCATTATCTCTAACGATGGTTTATTCTCTGCAAGGATTAGCCATGACTTATACTCACCATGGTTGCATTTCTAACCTCACTCTCTCTCATTTTTCATTTGCTTCATCTTCTTCAAGCTCAAGTGAGAGCTCTCTAGCTTTTGAGCAAGTGAGGAAAATTAGTGAGAAAAATAATTCTAAAGTGAGCAAAATTCCTACTTCATCATCCTCTACTAGATTAGCCATTTAGTTTAGGGTGTTAGCTTCACTAATACCTAATTAGTGAAGAGGTAGCTTGGTTTTGTGTCTCCTCGAAGTAGATCATCTTCGGCATTGAAAACTTCGAGCAAGTTTGCATCTTTCACCTTATGGAGCCTCTCAAGAGTCCGGGAGTTCTTTGATCGCAGCGAAGGGACCACTACATGGAGCATTTGAAGTGAAGGACCGGTCTACAAAGGTTGTATTCCGCAATCACTTAGTTGTAAAGTTGTTTACATATCGTATTGTCTAAATCTTTAGTTAAGATTCTAGGGTTAGGGTTAAGTAGCATGGCAAAAATTTGAAAATGGCATGGACGATACCTCCCGAAATCTTGCAGTTGTACTAAGCAACCCTACTGTGGTATCAGAGCTAAGCTAGAGATTTAGACGATATTTGTTAGATTACGAAACCGAAACTGCTCCGTAATTTGAAACATAGAAATCAAGTTTCTGTCAATTTTTAAATGGGCTTTAAAATTTTTTTAAGCAACTGCAGAATGTTGTATGATATACAATATGAAAACAGTAGAAAATTGAACACCTCTCGCCGGATTTTGGCCGAGCAAAACCCTATAAAAACCGAGCAGGCCGGCCGTACAGTGTACTGTAGGGTTCAATTTTGTTCTGTGGTCCAGTCTCTGGCTTTTGGTGTTTTAGGTGTTGCTAGTTTTTCCTAAAATTGCATGAGATGTTAATTTTATATAAAGGCAATTCGGAGTGTTAAGTAGTCGTAATTCTAACATGTTTTCAGGTTGTTTTAGACGGTATTAAAAAGTTCGAACGGATATCAAATACCCACTTTAACCCTTGCTGTAAATTTTCCAAGAGTTGGATTTTTTCAATGTTTGAAACATTCAAATATCATGCAAGTGATTCGATGGAGCCTCTAGAAGAACAAAACCCTAACTCGATTCTATGACCGTAAGAACCGCCACCAAACCCTAGGGTTTACGGTAGTTCCGCGGCGCCATAGGTGAGGCAAGGGTTGACCCTTCTACGGTTGGTCTATAGGTACTGTGGCATGTGATGGGTACTTTAAAACTTCGCTCAAGTGCTGAGCTTTTTGGGAAATTTTGGGTGTTTGTTAATTCGATCGGAATGTTTAACATCGTTTAACTATTTGTGGAATGTGATACAATATGTGGAATTCATATAGTTAGGCAAGAAATCCGAAATATGTGATATTTCGGGTTTATGATGTCTAAGGTGATTGTGGATTCCAAATGTTGTAGTTTTACATTTTCTTTTCTGTGACCGTAAGTGTAATATGTGGTGTATCGCCAGTTTCGTTGCTATATGTCAACGACAATTGGGATATGCATATTTACTTACGTTGATGACATGTGATGTTATGTATTGCTGTGATATGTTATATTGGATCGTTGTGTTCTGAATAGCCGGGGGTTTTATATGAGATAAGAGTTTTTATTTTCATTCATGTAAAATTCATTGTATGTAATATTCTTTTTTTGGGGCACTTCCGGATTGAGGATGATGTCACCATTGTTGTTTGTTATTTACTTTTCCGCATTAGGATAGACCCAAGGTGGGGAGCACAAGTAACCGGGTTCTAGAATCCAGTGAGAGACAATCTCGAGGAGTCGAGCCTGGGTCTCCTAACTCTAGAATTGGTAGGGTTGCTTGCCGCTCTCGTAGGGGTCTAGGGATGTGGGTTTGGCTATTCATCGCGACCGTAGAATCCGTATTTTCTATTGTTGGCTAAATACTAAAATGCGGACCTCCTAGTATATCCAATATTTCATATGTTATCTTCTGCTGCTGATATTCTGTGATGTGATCATTTTATATGTTGAGACGAATGTCTTATTATTATATATATGATATATAATAAACGTTGCTTATGTTTTACACCCGCGCTAGTCTCGCCCCGCTATGCCGTTAGTTAAGTAACCTAATGGTGCATAAAGGGACACTGTGGCAAATGCGGATGGCATAAGCGTACGTTGTATTTTCGTTTCTTCTGTGATACTTAGAAAGCATTAATGATGGGACTTCATTAATGAGATTAATGAAAGAAAAGAAATCTAAAAGACGTTGTAGAATCAAATTTTCAAAAAGGGTAGCTCTAGTTTTTGCTTTGCATAGCGGTATTCCTTTATGAATATCCAGCACCTTATTTGATAAGGAAAGAGCCGAGATTCCTTCACCGGGAGTGACTTCTTTAGCGAAACTAGCAAATGCTACAACTCACTCGGTTTGGTTTTTGATTGCTTCTATAGTTCTTGCTTTGCATAGCGGTATTCCTTGTAGAATATCCAGCGTCTTATTCGATAAGGAAAGAGCCGATGATCCCTTCACCGGGAGTGACCTCTTTAGCGAAACTAGTAAAAGCCTCAAAAACACTCTTTTTCAAAAATCGTTTGTTTCTACAACGATATCAAGTTCATTACGCAAATGGTTTTCATAAAAACCTATCGTAGCCCTCCGTCATTTCTGATAAAGACTATTTAGTATTCATGCTGCGTTTGTTGATCATTGTCAAGGCGTAGTGTGCTGTAGCTGACTAGTGCTTATCTGCTTATGCATATGATGCGATTGGATTAGGGTAGTCGTACGACCTTATTGGCCTTTGTCAGGGGTCATACGGGTGGGTTTAATTCAATCAGGAAATGACGGGTTGAACTTGACTAGCATCCTATGTTTTGTTGGCCTTTGTCAAGGTCATAGGACGTTAAGGGAAAAAGTATTATCGGGAATTTCATGTGTTGAAATTTGCAATGAGATTGCATACCTTCTATGGGATAGTTGGATCCCGATACCCACTGCGAGTAAGAGTTGCTCCTGGAAGAGTTTTACACATCACAACTAGCCGATCAAGTAGGTGTCTAGTAAGGTGTTAACGGGGTTATGCCTCTGGGAAAATGATGTTTATTTTAATTAGGTCTGTGCGAAAGCACAGGGAACCTCCCTCAAAGTACCAACACTGGCCTGGCTGAAAGATTGGCGAACATGTAAAGTGTAATTAATCTCGGCTAGTCTTACCTTTTAGGGTTTGAAGAAATATTTGATAAAAACAGTAGGAGCCATCCTGATTAGATAAGATAATAACCAATCTAATCTTGCAAGAGCATACGTTAAACTGTTTTCTTCTCTCACTCTCCAGGTAGCGACCATGTCAGGCCTTAATCAAGATAATAATATGGATGTATTGACCGAACCTGCTTGTTATACCGAGCAGGGAAATGTTGGTTCCGTTCTTTCTTATAATTGTTATAAGACTGAGCAGGGAATAGAAACATATCCGGATTCCCACGCCGCCCAAATGAAGAATAAGCATGTTGATGCATCTTCTTCGGGTGTTTTAGTTATCGAGAACTATTTCTCCGTTCACTCTACGTCATGAGTATTAGATACCGGATCGGGATCCCACATATGTAATATGTTACATGGGCTAAGGAAAGGTAGGGAACCGGGAATGGGTGATCATTCCGTAAGAGTAGGGAATGGTGCAAAAGCTGCAGCCAAAGCGGTTGGTGAATATCACCTTGTGTTGCCAAATGGTAATATATTGATTCTGAATGAATGCTATTACATTCCGACCCTGATATGCAATCTTATATCAGTTTCTTTATTAAGTAAAGAAGGATATAATTTTATAGTACAGGATAATATTATGAACATCTTCCTGAATCAAAAGTTGATTAGATCAGGCTCGTTAAATAATGGCATATACGCTCTAAATCAAACCACAGTTCTTAGCATACAAAACACACACAAGAGGAAGAGTTCAGAAATGAACGAATCCTTCTTTTGGCATTGTAGACTAGGTCATATCAATGCGATACGACTAGCTAAGTTACATAAGGATGGATATTTGAATCCGTTCGAATTTTCATCTTATGACACTTACCAGTCATGTCTTAAAGGCAAGATGACCAAAACTCCGTTTACTGGACACGGAGAAAGAGTTAAGGAACTCTTAGGACTAACACATGGTGATGGATGCGGTCCCATGTCTACACATGCCAGGAATGGTTCCTCATATTTCATTACATTCACTGACGATCTCTCAAGATACGGACATGTGTTCCTGTTGAAACACAAGCCTGAAGCTTTTGAGAAATTCAAAGAATATAAGCACGAAGTCGAGAACCAAATGGGTAAAAGTATTAAAATCCTACGATCTGATCGGGGAGGAGAATACTGTTGGATATAGTGCCCTCAAAGTCAATTATTGGATCGCAGGTACTTGATTGCAATGATTGAGGGAGGACCTATACCGATAGGACAGTCTTGCTCGAGATGATAGTATGCTATCTGGTTTGTCTCTATCATCGTGTACATGCTTTAGTTCACTATTTCATGTTGATAGAGCCCATAGGATTCTTGCTTGATTTCCAGCAGTATGACGGCGATCATATACGTGGGAGCTGGGGTCTATAAGCACTTCCTTAAAGTGTCCCTAGTCGTGAGAGTTTCGAGACAGGGCATCGATACTCCAGAGTAGACTAGTGTATACAGTCGAGACCCCGACGAGGGGCGGTAGCCGGCCTCACAAGCCATTGGTGCCAGTTGGTTCACCTAAGATGTATACAGGTGCTTATTGGGTTATGAGTACACCGGACAGGACTCGCCGGGAGCATGCTAGTTGGTATTATACATATCGTCAGATTGCAGTTCTCAGGTGACATGTGTACAGGTTAGTCTGTCGACCTGAGATCGTCATTTGTCTCGTATGAGTTCCCACTGTACTTTGATTACTACCCTACCACGGCTTAAAGGAGTCATGCAAACAGGTTTTAGTTGGGTACAGTCCCAAGCCATATGGAAGCAGTGAGCGGATCGTCAGGGATTCGTCTCTCCCGGTATTGGGGGTGAGATCGCGCTGTGTTTAGGAGAGCCATTACACGAAATCCCTGGCCAGGGTAATCAAGATTTACTGGGAGTTATTTCAGTAGTATCTCAGAGTGTTCTGGGCTACTCTCTGACACGACTTATACAGCTATTGGGGGTCTGACGTTTACCAGCCCCCTAGACCCTATATGCGATACTCATAGACGAACGGACCAGACTATACGGATATTGTCACTGTCAGGCTTATTAAGGTTTCTGGATGAGTTCGCTCGTCAGCATCCCTTCCGATCAATTCATCGGCAACCGTTACGTACAGCTTGTATCTCTGACGTGCTAGTGGTTATACCCAGTGCCAATGTATTGATGAGTCATTAGAGTCCCCCACTGAAAGTTTCCCAAGTTCGGGTGAAACGTTGTAGAGGCCGTATGGATATATAGCAGGGTTCGATCATATTCGTGCACTTGTGCACGGATAAGGATCGGACGGATAATACTAGCGGGCTTTGGTTTAAACCAGATGCCAGTATTATATTGTAGGACTATTTTTGTCTCATTACATTTGTATTCGGTCGGAATAAAAATACGGGTAAGTATTTACAGTTGAGGTGTAATCCCGTAATTCGTTACGGGATTATTTTGGGAGTTGCCAGTTTCCTTTTTCCGTCCCAAACGTCATACTCTTTGTCCCTATTTGTTTATGCAACGCGAGCATTGAACATTGACCGTTTTGGTACAGAAAATTGCACTGAATTTTTTGTATGGGGGCTGAATTTTTTTGGGGGGGCGGGGGGGGGGGTAGGGGGCTGCGCATGGGGGGAATGAGCATGGGCACCCATTTCTTTAAGTGAGGTGGCTGATTTTGTCCACAGGGGTTCCCTGCAAGTTTTCCATTTCCTTATTTTTTGATTGTTGGCCGAACCTTGTAGCCAGGGGGCTGCTTACAATTTCGCATGGGTTGTGCTGGGTGTTTCCTGTGGTGATGGGCTGATTGAGTGGGGGCTTTTATTATTATTTTTTTTTGGTGGTGAAAGAAATACCCACTCTCTTATGTTAATATCTATCCATCTCACTTCATTGATTTTGGAAATTCCACAGAGAAAGAAATCCCTTCTTCTGGCCGAGCACCATTCTTGAGGTGGGGCTGATTTTCATCATTTGCAAATTCAATTTTTCCATGCAAAGAAATTCTTTTGCTCACATTACTTCCATGGCAACTCCGTTAACCTCCATCCAAGTGCTTGGGTATCTTGAGACAATATTTTCTACACCTTCTCTATCTCATTCTTGGACATGTCGGCTAGAAAACTTCATGTCCGAGTTGTCTCGGTTCGAGACAGGAGCCCGTAAAAACATTCAATGACGTGGTGCCACATTGACGAGCGAGATCGGGGCGCGGATTTCGTCGGCGCAGCAGCCGGGAGCTTGGTGCGGAGATTAAAGACCGAAAGACACGGATCGATCGGTATAATCTTTCCAAACTCTTTTAAAGTTCGCTAGATTATGGTTAATGGAACGATCCGGGTATTTGGGCTGCGGTGGCGCCGGTTTTGTAAAAAGTTTTTGTTCCGTATTTGACGTCGTTCAGACGGTCGGGACGCCCCCGTAACACAACATGGTATCAGAGCCACCCATTAACCGTTAATTAGCTCGTTCTAACATATTTAAAAGCCCGATCGAACAAAATTTCTGAAACCGCAATTTCAATAGTAAAGTTTCTGTCGAATTTTAAACTGGTCGAAAAATTATTTTGAATGTTTCAGAAAATCAGGCAGGCTTTTCTAAGACAAATGTAGAAATTTGGGAAAGTGATTTTACTGTACGGCTGCGGAACCGCGGCCATACCCGCGTTTTGGCCGCGGTTCCGCCGCAGTCAAGTTTCTTCAGTGCACCATATTTCTACAGGTGGTCTTTTGCATGGAAATGTGGTTGCTGGAACTTTTATTTTTGGCCCAGATTATTTTGAGTGCTGGATTTGTACTTGGGGCCCATTTCGGGAAATTTTGTCGATCGAGATTTTAAATGTGTTAGTTTACAGTGCTTACATTATATCTGCGACCGTGAATGTCATTTGAGCGGTAAAACCTGTCTAATTGCTATAGTTCTTTTAGACAGGTTTTGCGAACGTGACATTCACGTTGATGTTCTGTATTGTGCTGTGATATTGTGGATTTGTCATGGTGGATAGCTTTTGTACAATGGTAGTGCAGTTTGGATTTATTTGATATTGCGGGGCGAGTATCCGACTTGTGGACTGCCGTCACTGCCTATTTGTATATTATTCTTTTGGGGCACGACCGGGATGAGGTCGGTGTACCCATTGTATATATTTTATTTTCTGTACTAGGATTACCCCGCGGTGGGGTGCACGGATAGCCGGGTTCTAGAGGGCAACGGGCCCGCATCTCATGGCGTTGAGATGGAGAGGGCTTCACTCTAGAATTGGCGGGCTATTCGCCGCACTCGTAGGGGGTATAGGTTGACCCAAGGAGGAGTGCTCAAGTTACCGGATTCCGTGAAGTGCTGGGTGGTCCATTCACGTTGTTGAAGGGGGCTGTCTCGCTTCAGGTTTTGGCGGGTAATTTGCCGTGCTCGTAGGGGGTCTAGGTTTTCATTGCACAGGCTATCCGCACGACCAGCGGAACGTCGGGTTTCATCAGCGGCTCTATGAAACCTGGGGATTCCAGATTATCTGTATTGTTCTGTGATGCTTATTACTTTTCTGTGATGTTGCATTTATCATACCTGGAGCGATTATTATATATTGATATATATATACTAGTAGATGTTGTATATGTTTTGCACCCGCGCTAGTCCAGTCCCCGCTCTGTCGTTAGTTAAGTAACCTAACGGGTGATGACGGGACCCAGTGGCGAATGCGGATGGCATATACGTACATCATATTTTCGTTCTTTTCTGGTGTGATCAATTGATGGGAATGCGTTGATTCTTATCAGTGCAAGGAAAACAAACCTATATTTGATGTTGTTGGAACCAATTTTTCAAAATTCGTTATTACAAGGGCATTCTCTTTTGTTTTGCACAGTCGTATTCGGTTATGAATATCCAGCACCTCATTCGACGAGGTAAGGGCCGAGATCCCTTCACCGAGAGTGACCCCTTGGACAGAGATTTGCGTCAGGGTAATAACTTCACTATAGTCGATTACTTTTTGCTTTGCATCGTGTTATTCAGTTGGAATATCCTGCACCTCATTCGACGAGAAAAGAGCCGAGATCCCTTCACCGGGAGTGATCTCTTTAGCAAAAGTTTTCGCAGCTATATTTTTATAAAAGCTATCCGGTTCCTTCAACGATATCAAGTTCATTACGTTAAAGGTTTTTTGCCAAAAACCATTCATAGTCCTCCATCATTTCAGATGGGTAAAACTTAGTATTCATGCTATGTTTGTTGGCCTATGTCAAGGCATAGTGTATGGTAGCTATTTGTTACTTTTCTGTTGCATAGATAGATGCGTTGGTTTGGAACAGTCGTACTACCTTGTTGGCCTACGTCAAGGGTATGTACGGATGGATTCAAATTAACCTGGATAATGACGGGTAGAACTTGACATGTGACTTATGATTTGTTGGCCTACGTCAAGGTCATAAGAGCATGGGATAAAAATCATATCGGGAGTTTCAAATATACAGGAAACTTGCCAGGCTTGCGCATACCTTCTGGAGTGTGATGACGTGAGTGGCTTCCATCACGTTATCATGCGATGATAGTTGGATCCCGATTCCCATTGATGAGTTAGTTTACTCCTCGGGTGATTCCGACTAATTCTTCTTTCAGGTTTAGAGGAGAATTTGAGAAAACAGTGGGAGGTTTCCTAATTAGATAAATTGATTAACCATTCTGATCTAGGTTAGAGTGCACGCAGAGTGTTTCTTCTCTCTCTCTCTCTTTGACTACGACCATGGCCCGACCCTTTATTATAATTCAGTGACTAAGTTAACCAAACTTTCTTATAACACTGGCTTTTGGATTGTCTGAGTTGCATACTTCATTGCCACTCCTTCTTTTACCCTTTGTATTTCTCCAGAACACCCCGTATTATTACGAACATCCAATTCCATTGGATAAATCCATCGTATGGTTATATACGAACTCGAAGGAAATTTTTCGAGGATGGATTCTGGTTCAGGAGAAATAGGAATAAGGTTTATTCAGTTGTCTTTTATCCTTACCTTCTCTCAGGTTGCGAGTGTTCCTAGGATTAGGACAGTACACCTATTATGCTTATTGGATAGTCTTCTTCCAGACCATAGGCTAGTGCCGAACGGTAGGGAAGGAAGAAAACCATTAAGCCTAACGATGGTGTACAGAAGGTAATGACTAAATATAAATAAATGGAATTGGAGAGATGGCAGGGAAATATACGGTTACAGTCACGAATCTGGATAATGGAAGAGGCATTACTATGAATACCCGGATACCCTTTCGAAACATATTCATGTTTCAGTTTCACTATGTATTGTTAATAGAAAACTGATTTCCCAATTAGACCCTTTCTCCAGTGTATGTATTTACCAGGTATAATTCTCACATCTGTATGGTTTTACAGATGATGAGTGGGAGTAAGTTATTGGGAATTAGGTGATCATCATCATTATATCGGAATTCGTTGTAATTGGTGATATTTGAGAAAATCGCCTGGGTACAGTTTTCAACCTACGACGCACAGAATTTGAGTTATACAACTCAGGGGACTTATACAAAGTATTATAGATTGTCCAGTGTCCATTAGGACAAAGGGGTTGGTCCTCGTACTGTATTCTGACTTCTCAAGTTTTAGACAAGTGTTTCGTAGAAATACAAGATCCAAGTTTGAGAAGTTATAGGTACGGGAATAAAGTAGAGAACCATATGTTGCAAGTATCAGGATTCTTCAAGGTGATCGAAAATGTAGATACTTGTATGAGGTATTCAGTTAAGTAATGGTTTTGAGAAACCTGTTTCTTTTTCAGGTTACTCATATTTGGACGCACTCCTAAGTTGAGTAATGCTGATCGGCCTCTCTCCATTTAGTTGACATGCACTGGAGACAGTTGCATGATTTGAATCTGGTTCCAATTAAATTAGTGCCTCTATTTCTATATTGTATATAGAATGGTTCATATCTTAACGTTGTTAAGGTACGCGGAGCTGTCCGGCTTATGCTTAAAACCAGACTCCGGATAACTCAAGGCACGTTTCTGTAATGGCTGTTTGTGGGTTAACCTAGGTTTTGACGAGGGTTGACTTTCTACCATCTGGAAGATCAATAGTGATATTGTTCTTAACTCGCCACAGTTTTAGTAAAATGGATTTTTCAGAAAACAGTAGTGGGAGTGTGGTAGAACTGGAAGAGATTCCAGAACCGCTAACGATCACGAAAAATTTAATAGAACCTAAAGATTCGATCAGGTTTGATATTCCATTAGCCACTCCGCAGATATGATGGGTAACCTCAGACACCCGAGAGGTACTCCGGTAGTCTTAAGGACGGTGACATGGAGGTTCTTGTTTACCCAGACTTGACACTACTCTTGTTCCAGACTATGAGACCCGGCAGGAGGATGAGTATAGCGTCATTCTAAACTAGTTTTAGAAGTGCACGTGTATATGACTCTGCCAGAGGGTTTTCGTAGTCAGTGGGAGCAGCGGAAGCATAGTGGACAAGTAGCTTATGTCTATTTATAGACTAAAACAGATAAAGCGGAGATAGATCATCTATTTCTGATGTGACAGTCATGGGCTTTGATTTCAACAGAATAGGGGATGGATCTGTCAAGAAGGTAGTAGGGTGTCTTGTCCTCGTATTTGGATAGCATACACAGAGTAGGAAGTAAAATTCATATACTACGATCGGTTATACCGTGGTTGTCACATAGTAGTCTCTCTACATAGGATATGGATATAATATCATATGTTGTTTTTTGCACTAGATGCAATGGGTTGATATATTATTCCAATCCTGGAGAAATGTTCGGAAGCAGCTTATGAACATAAGTGGTTGTTCTAGGGATTTGATAATGACAGCCTCCTTCGGGAGACAGTTATCATTCCAGGCTTCCAAGGTGACCCGGATGACAGAGTGACTGTCGGAGTTATAGTTTTCCCTCTGACGAGGGGCAGTAGATTGGACAGGTAGTCCAGGAGGATACTGAGGAAGGCATGGAGCAGGAAACTGATTAATTTCAGTTGACGATACAGTCTAAAAGGTTTGCTAGATTTGGAGTTCACTTGTGAGCTAGGTCCCATCAGATATCCAAACATATTTTAAGACAAGTATTATTATGTTCGGGAGATGGCTTTCTCAGCGAACTTGAGACAAAGAGAGACATAGAAAGAAACATCAGGGCGGATCCACTCACTGAGGCTATTTCTCGAACACAATAGTTTTACAAACGAGGTTTGTGAAACTGATTAGTAGAGAAGTTAGATGTTTGGTATCACACGAGCTGTGAGTACGCGACATCGCAATAATTAGCCTTAAGTGCAAGTGGGAGATTGCTGGATATAGTTCCCTCAAAGTCAATTATTGGATCGCAGGTACGTGATTGCAATGATTGAGGGAGGACCTATACCGATAGGACAGTCTTGCTCGAGATGATAGTATGCTATCTGGTTTTTCTCTATCATCGTGTACATGCTTTAGTTCACTATTTCATGTTGATAGAGCCCATAGAATTCTTGCTTGACTTCCAGCAGTATGACGACGATAATATACGTGGGAGCTGGGGTCTATAAGCATATCCTTAAAGTGTCCCTAGTCGTGGGAGTTTCGAGACAGGGCATCGATACTCTAGAGTAGACTAGTGTATACATTCGAGACCCCGACGAGGGGCGATGGCCGGTCTCACAAGCCATTGGTGTCAGTTGGTTCACTTAAGATGTATACATGTGCTTATTGGGTTATGAGTACACTGGACAGGACTCGCCGGGAGTATGCTAGTTGGTATTATACATATCGTCAGATAGCAGTTCCCAGGTGACTGTAAGTGCACGGCGGCGCCCCGGCCGTCAATCCGAGGCCAAAATGCAGAAACGATACTTTACTTTAACTTTTGAAACCGGCACCACCATGCACTAAAATTCCGGATTGGGCCATTAATCTAATCCTAGCTAACTAGAGAAGGGGTAGAGAGATATACCGAGCGATCCGTGTCCTTCGGTCTTGTCGTCGTCGTCCCGATCTCCCCGCGGAATCTCCGGTCTTCATCTCCTCATCGGAAGGGCACCACATCGCCGGGTTCTTTTACGGGCTCCCACCTCTGGACCGAGGCAACTCGGGTACGAAGTTGGCGAGCCGACGTGCCCAAGAAATGCTGTAGATTAGTGTAGTACTCTGTCTGAAGGGGGTTTAAAGAAGTTGCCATTTGGTGGAGGAAATGTACCTTTTTGGAGAGGGTGAGGAAAAATGTTGCAAGCAAAAACAAAAGGAATGAGAACCATCTCTTTTTTCCTCATAAAAAAAAATGAAGTGAATGAATATCCCACACCCACCCAACAGTGGCCGGCCTTTGCATCAAAAAAGAGAATGAGAGGAGAGAGTGGAACAATAATGCAAGAAGGAAAGATGTGTGATCATGAGAAGAAATGATCACAAACAAAGTCCAACGCTCCAAAAAGAAAGATGTTTAAGAAGGTTCGGTCAACTTGGTCACTGAGTCATAGTATAGGTCGGGTCATGGTCGCTGCCAAAGAGAGAGAGAAAAGAAACACTCAGCGTACACTCTATCCTAGATCAGAATGGTTACTAATTTATCTAATCAGGAAACCTCCCACTGTAACGTCAAATTCTCCTCCAAACCTGAAAGAAGAATTAGTCGGGATCACCCGAGGAGTAAACTAACTCATCAGTGGGAATCGGGATCCAACTATCATCGCATGCTAACGTGATGGAATCCACTAACGCTATGACACTCTAGAAGGTATGCGCATATCTGGTAAGTTTCAGTTTCTTTAGAAACTCCCGATGTGATTTTTACCCCATGCTCTTATGACCTTGACTTTGGCCAACAAATCATAAGTCACATGTCAAGTTCTACCCGTCATTCTCCAGGTTGATTTGAACCCACCCGTATCTACCCTTGACTTTTGCCAACAAGGCAGTACGACTGTCCCAAACCAACGCATCTATCTATGCTGCATATGAATACCCAATAGCTACCAAACACTGTGCCTTGACTTTGGCCAACAAACACAGCTTGAATACTATTGACTATCCATATGAAACGACGGAGGGCTACGAATGGTTTTTGGCGAAAAACCTTTAACGTAATGAACTTGATATCGTTGAAGGAACCGGATAGCTTTATAAAAATATAGTGACGAAAACCTTTGCTAAAGAGGTCACTCCCGGTGAAGGGATCTTGGCTCTTTCCCCGTAGAATGAGGTGCAGGATATTCCAACTGAATACCACGATGCAAAGGAAAAGTAATCGGCTATAGTGAAGTTATTGCCCTGACACAAACTTCTATCCAAGGGGTCACTCCCGGTGAAGGGATCTCGGCCCTTGCCTCGTCGACTGAGGTGCTGGATATTCATAACCGAATACCACTGTGCAAAACAAAAAGAATATCTTTGCAATAACAGCTTTTTGAAAAATGTTCCAACAACATCAGAATAGGTTTGTTTAGCTTGCATTGATCCGAATCAATGCAGTCCCATCAATTGATCACACCAATAAAGAACGAAAATAATGATGTATGTATATGCCATCAGCATTCGCCACTGGGTCCCGTCATTACCCATTAGGTTACTTAACTAACGACAGAGCGGGGACTGGACTAGCGCGGATGCAAAACATATACAACATCTACTAGTATATATATCAATATATAATATTCGCTCAAGGCGTGATAAAATCCAACATCACAGAAATGTAATAAGCATCACAGAACAATACAGATATCTGGAATTCCCGGGTTTCATAGAGCCGCTACTGAAACCCGACATTCCCCTGGTCGTGTGGATAGCCTGTGCAATGAAAATCCTAGACCCCTACGGGCGCTGCAAGTCACCCGCCAAATCCTGAAGCGAGGCAGCCCCTTTCAGCAACGTGAATGGACCACCCAGCACTTCACGGAATCCGGTAACTTGGGCACCCCTCCTGGGTCAACCTGTACCCCCTACGAGTGCGGCGAATAGCCCGCCAATTCTAGAGTAAAGCCCCCTCCGTCTCAATGCCATGAGATGCGGGCCCGTTGCCCTCTAGAACCCGGCTATCTGTGCACCCCACCTTGGGGTAATCCTAGTACAGAATGTAAAATATACATACAACGGGTACATCGACCTCACCCCGGTCGTGGCCCAGAAGAATAATATACAAACAGGCAGTGACGGCAGTCCACATGTCGAACGCTGGCCCCGCAATATCAAATGTACATAATTCAACCAAAACTGTACTACCATTGCATCCAGGCTATCCCCATGACCAATTCGCAACATCACAGCACAACACAGAACATTAACGTGAATGTCACGTTCACAAATCCGTCTAAAAGGGCTATAGCAGTTAGACAGGATTTACCGATCAAGTGACATTCACGGTCGCAGATATAATGTAAATACTGTGAACTAACATGTTTAAAATTTTCGATCGACTAAATTTACCGAAGTGGGCCCCAAGCACTGTTGTAGCACTCAAAGAAAATCTGGGCCCAAAAAGAATATTCCAAAAACCCCATTTTCAACTCAGAAGCTCTCTGTAAAATTTTGGTGCACTGAACAGTAAAAGTGGCGGAGGAACCGCGGCCCAAGTATGGGTTTGGCCGCGGTTCCGCGGTGGAATAGTGAGTTCACGCGATCAAATTTTCACAGAATGCTTAGAATTCCCTGCACGTATTTCTTCAATGTACTGAAAAAAATTTCGAGCGAAAAAAATTCGACAGAAAACTGATGCACTGAAATTGTGGTTTTTAGAAAATCCGTTCGATCGAACTTGTAAACACGTTAGAGCAAGCCAGACTAGGTTAATGGCGTGGCTCTGATACCAGTGTAAGTGCACGGCGGCGCCCCGGCCGTCAATCCGAGGCCAAAATGCGGAAACGATACTTTACTTTAACTTTTGAAATCGGCACCACCGTGCACTAAAATCTCGGATCGGGCCATTAATCTAATCCTAGCTAACTAGAGAAGGGGTAGAGAGATATACCGAGCGATCCGTTTCCTTCGGTCTTCTCGTCGTCGTCCCGATCTCCCCGCGGAATCTCCGGTCTTCATCTCCGGTCTTCATCTCCTCGTCGGAAGGGCACCACATCGCCGGGTTCTTTTACAGGCTCCCACCTCTGGACCGAGGCAACTCGAGCACGAAATTAGCGAGCCGACGTACCCAAGAAGTGCTGTAGATTAGTGTAGTACTCTTTGTCTCAAGAGGGTTTAAAGAAGTTGCCATTTGGTGGAGGAAATGAACCTTTTTGGAGAGGGTGAGGAAAAATGTTGCAAGCAAAAACAAAAGGAATGAGAACCATCTCTTTTTTCCTCATCAAAAAAAATGAAGTGAATGAATATCCCACACCCACCCAACAGTGGCCGGCCTTTGCATCAAAAAAGAGAATGAGAGGAGAGAGTGGAATAATAATGCAAGAAGGAATGATGTGTGATCATGAGAAGAAATGATCACAAACAAAGTCCAACACTCCATCAACCATCATAACTCTAAAAGTCAAGCAATGAATATCCAAGGAAGTCAAGTGATGGTGGAACCATCATGAAACCATCATGATGCAACAACTTGTAAAAACAACCCTCCAAAATGCTAATTTGCACAATTGCAAATAAGCCCGCCTCTACCAATTTTCATCCAATGAAAGATACAAAGAAAAATGGCCGAAACGGAAAGCAAACTGGCAACTTCAGAAAACTGATCCCGTAATAAATTACAGGAAAACCCCGTGACTGTATATACATACCCGCATTTGTATTCCGACCGAATACAAATGCAATGAGACAAAATCTACACTGTACAATACTAGGATCCGGCTTAAACCAAAACCCGCTAGTATTATCCGTCCGATCATGATCCGTGCGATACCGCACGTATATGATCGAACCCTGCCATATCTCCATATGGCCTCTATAGCGTTTCGCCCGAAACTTAAGAAACTGTCTATGGGGGACTCTAAAGACTCGTCAATACTTTGGCTGTGGATTTAACCACTAGCACGTCAGAGGTATTAGCCATACGTAATGGGCTACCATGTATTGACCAAAAGGGACGTCGATGAGCGAACTCATCCTGACACTCTACTAAGCCTGTCAGTGACAATATCCGTACAGTCCGTCCGTTCGTCTATGAGCATCGTATGGAGAGCCTAGGGGGCTGGTAAAAATCAGACCCCCAAAAGCGGTACAAGTCGTGTCGGGGTGTAGCCCAGAACACCCTGAGATACTACTTGAATACTTACCAGTAAATCTCCTGCCTTGGCCAAGGACTTCGTGTAATGGCTCTTCTAGATACAGCGCGACCTCACCCCCAATACCGGGAGAGACGAACCCCTGCAGATCCGCTCACTGCCTCCATGTGGCTCAGGACTGTACCCAACTAAAACCTGTTTGCACGTCTCCTTTGAGTGTGGTAGGGTAGTAATCAAAGTGCAGTGGGAACTCACACGAGACAAATGACGATCTCAGGTCGATGAACTAATCTGTACACATGTCACCAGGGAATTGCTATCTGACGTCAGGTATAAGACCAACTAGCATGTTCCCGGCGAGTCCTGTCCGGTGTACTCATAACCCAATGAGCACCTGTATACATCTTAGGTGAACCAACTGACACCAGTGGCTTGTGAGACCGGCCACAGCCCCTCGTCGGGGTCTCGACTGTATACACTAGTCTACTCTGGAGTATCGATGTCCTGTCTCGAAACTCCTACGACTAGGGACCTTTTAAGGATGTGCTTATAGACCCCAGCTCCCACGTATATGATCGCCCTCATACTGCTGGCAGTCAAGCAAGAATCCTAGGAGCTCTATCAACATGTAATAGTGACCTGTAAGGTCACCTGAAGCAGTACACGATGATAAAGGTAAACCAGATAGCATACTATCATCTTGAGTAAGACTATCCTACCGGCATAGGTCCTCCATCAATCATTGCAATCACGTGCCTGTGATCCAATAATTGACTCTGAGGGCACTATCTCCAACAGTGACATGTGTACAGGTTAGTCTGTCGACCTGAGATCGTCATTTGTCTTGTGTGAGTTCCCACTGTGCTTTGATTACTACCCTACCACGGCTCAAAGGAGTCGTGCAAACAGGTTTTAGTTGGGTATAGTCCCAAGCCACATGGAGGCAGTGAGCGGATCGTCAGGGATTCATCTCTCCCGGTATTGGGGATGAGATCGCGCTGTGTTTAGGAGAGCCATTACACGAAATCCCTGGTCAGGGTAATCGAGATTTACTGGTAGGTATTCCAGTAGTATCTCAGGGTGTTCTGGGCTACTCTCTGACACGACTTATACAGCTATTGGGGGTCTGACGTTTACCAGCCCCCTAGGCCCTATATGCGATACTCATAGACGAACGGACCGGACTATACGGATATTGTCACTGTCAGGCTCAGTAGGGTTTCTGGATGAGTTCGCTCGTCTGCCTCCCTTCCGATCAATTCATCGGCAACCGTTACGTACAGCTTGTACCTCTGACGTGCTAGTGGTTATACCCAGCGCCAATGTATTGATGAGTCATTAGAGTCCCCCACTGAAAGTTTCTCAAGTTCGGGCGAAACGTTGTAGAGGCCGTATGGATATATGGCGGGGTTCGATCATATTCGTGCACTTGTGCACGGATAAGGATCGGAGGGATAATACTAGCGGGGTTTGGTTTAGGCCAGATGCCAGTATTATATTGTAGGAATATTTTTGTCTCGTTGCATTTGTATTCGGTCGGAATACAAATGCGGGTATGTATTTACAGTTGAGGTGTAATCCCGTAATTCGTTACGGGATTATTTTGGGAGTTGCCAGTTTCCTTTTTCCGTCCCAAACATCACCCTTTTGGTATAGAAAATTGCATTGAATTTTTTGTATGGGGGCTGAATTTTTTTTTTTGGGGGGAGGGGGGGCGGCGCGTTGGGGTCTCCTCATTTATTGAGCATGGGCGCCCATTTCTTTAAGTGAGGTTGTTGATTTTCTCCACAGGGGTTCCCTGCAAGTTTTCCATTTCCTTATTTTTTGATTGTTGGCCGAACCTTGTAGCCAGGGGGCTGCTTGCAATTTCGCATGAAAATCAACCTTTTATTATTATTTTTTTTGGTGGTCAAAGAAATACCCACACTCTCTTATGTTAATGTCTATCCATCTCACTCGATTGATTTTGGAAATTCCAAAGAGAAAGAAATCCCTTCTTCTGGCCGAGCACCATTCTTGAGGTGGGCTGATTTTCATCTTTTGCAAGTTCAATTTTTCCATTCAAAGAAATTCTGTTGCTCACATGACATCCATGACAACTCCGTTAACCTCCACCCAAGTGTTTGGGTATCCTGAGACAATATTTTCTACACATTCTCTACCTCATTCTTGGACATGTCGGTTAGCAAACTTCATGTCCGAGTTGTCTCGGTTCGAGGCGGGAGCCTGTATAAAGATTCAATGACGTGGTGCCATATTGACGAGCGAGATCGAGGAGCGGATTTCGTCGGTGTCACGTCCCGAAAGTACGGAATATGACCGGCACTTAAACTACGAAACATCTCGAGGCGTACGTAATCCAAGTAAGCCGAAAACCCAGAAATGCAAACCAAGAAAAGTAGTAGAGTGAAGGAAAACCAATTTAAACAAGTAGTTTTAATAGCATAAGCCGAATTAAGCGGTTTTTTAAAAAAACATCAATATTTCCCGAAAATTTCGGCAGAGTCTCCTTTGTAAATACTGGCTCCCAAACGGAATACAACATGAATAGTATACGAAATCAATAAAAGGCATCCCCAAGCGGGAGCTAGCTCTTCGTCAATCGATGGTCACAACCACACAAGCAATATAATATACAACGCCAACGGCGAGGATCAAAAACTCAAAACCACAAGAAAACCACAGAAATAAAACGCGCGACTCTAAGGTCGAAAGAATAACATCACTGGTCTCTATCTCTGAAATAAATATATGGTTGGTTGATGGAACTTCTAGATACAACAGAGTAATAATATACAAGTTATATAATGGGGGGTACGATACAAGTAAACCCACCTACTAGCAAATCACCCGAAGGAAACTATGCCCGCAAGCCGTAATGAAACCTGTACGGCAAACCTGCAAGAAACTGGGGCACAACGGGGTGAGTTGCCAACTCGTGAATAGAAAAACATCTACGCACAGAAATCGCATAAATTACGCAACCTAGGTCAATGATCATAATATATCCTCAAATATATGAATAACATGCAGCCTATAACAATGGCTAGGGTAATATCTAACCCGAGTGTGATCACATGTGCCCGTATCAGTGCCTCAGGTAGCAATATATCATATGAATGAGGTATGAATGCATGAAAACAGAATACATGTAAATGAAGAAACTGTTTTCATAAATTAGTGAGATTTCCTTTGTATTTTTAAAATGAGGTATCATAAATGAAATCAGTATCAACAGTGTCTAGTATCGACACAAAACATAACTCTCAATATCATAAAACCTCAGGCTCCGGCTATCCGGACTGGCCTGTATCATCAAATCTCAGTACCTCGATATCTCGAAATCTCAATGTCTCAAACTCAATATCTAGGGCGCCGTCAGTCCAGACCGGCCCCTAGCATCCATCTCAAGACCACGACGGTATCCTCCGGATATCCGACACGTCGGGTAAAATCACCGGTAGGTAGTCTCCCCCTGCCAGGCTCATCGTCATCACCACGAGCTTCTTGCCCCGGGGTTCCTTACCGGGTCCACCATGTACCCGAAACGGTTCATCCAACTCCTCGAATCGGGTCTCGAAATCCATCAGCAAACTCATGGTGGACGACTCATACATCATGGGAAAAACCGCGCTTTTCATTTAAAAAGAGAAAGAAGAAGTTTGTATATGTTTTGCGGTTTTCCCCAAATCCAGAAAATCTCATGGAAATCCGAATCCAAAACCTCAATAGCACGTAAAAGTGAATATATGCATGAGAATCCATGAATGCGGCATAACAATGAATAACAGTATGCTTGAAGTAGCAGGTAATAACTACAATGTCTAAACTAACATATAAGGCAAGTACACTAATATCATGTCTAAACTATTAGCTAATAGGCTATGTCAAGCAATAATATTTTCTAAGGTGTACGTGACATGGCAATTACCGATGAAGATGTGTGTGAGCCGGCAAGTAAGTGTACGTGGTACATACGCATCATCGGTAATGGTGCTGGTGTCCTGACAACATGATATCAATAATGGAGTATGAAACATAATATAAGCATGCGATGCGAAGCGAACCACAATAATGAGCGGGAGCTGAATACTAGACGCAACTATAACTAATCTGCATTAATCTAATATAAGTCCTACAAATTGTGCCTTTTGAAATAACACGAATTATGGGGTTTTGAAAATAGGGGCTACGGTGTTTTTATGAAAAGATACGTCTTTTGAAATATCCGTAGGATCCCTTGGGCTGTCTTTAAAATACCCACGATTCGTTAGTTTTTGAAATAGGTAAGAATCGAATCTAATCTAACAACTAAACTAAACTAAAGGGCTAAGCTAACAAGCTGGATTACAGGTAAGGAAACCACCTAATATCTGAGTCGATTCATATACATACCTGTATATATATTAGTCGGTGATCCCGCCTCAATAATATCATATCCGATACCATATCTATAATCAGACATCCCAAGTCAAGAGTGCGGATCAATCATCAAAATATAGCTCGTACGTAAATCCGTCGTACGGCATCCCCAAATCTGGATACGGGTTAATATCACATCCATCATACTATTCACCTGGTATCCTCTTTATCAAATATCATGATCGGGGTACTGATCTATGTCAAGTACAATACTGATACCGCCTAAGTATGCATGGACGTGTGTGAAACACTACGTCAATGACCCGCTACAACGTCATGTCGTATCTCAAATACGAACCCTGCTATATCACCGAACTCACAACCTCAATACAAATCTCATCGACTCATCTCAAACCCAAGTATCATTCTCAAATCCGTATGTGAACACATAGTCCCATACCCATGTCAACATATAACTATATATTCCCGTATAAGCACAAATGAAAGAAGAAAGTATGCAAGTATGGGTTGGTGTGTGCATGTGTAGTGCGACCACTACTCTAGGGTTTCGCGACACTAAATCATCCAAGAACACCAAATAGCCATATTATCATCAATATACTCAAACAATATATAAACAATATATATATATATATATGTGTGTGTATACGTATTCGTATACATCACCACGAACTGCGGGGGTGCTATACGCCATCCACCCGACTTCTCCCCGTAGATATAAATCTACTCACCTGGTCCTCGCTCGCCGGTGCCGATGTCGCCATGCGCTTACTTGTCGTCTCGAAGTCCACATGGGGGTACCTACATATTACAACGCATCGTATCGCATTAAAATCCGACTCATGACCAAAACGACACACGAATCCCACATAAGTCAAAACCTATGGTTGCTTTCACAAATCAACACAAAAACTCTCGACCTCGGTGTACAAACGCCAGACCATCGAGATAAACCCAAATACACTCATTTTCACATTCACGAACACTAATTTTAATATAAAATAGGTTAAAACTCACAAAAACCCCAATTTCACTTAAAAAGTCAATTTTCCGAAAATCTAGCGAGCACAAATCACCGTTTTAGTATAAAACTCGATGTATGAATGAATCTAGCGGCCACAATATTCACTAAATATCTTAAATAAGTCATAAAAATAATTTCCACAATTTAATCTCATTAAATTCCATTAACCCCAAAATTCTAGTTTACAAAATACCCAATTTTTAGCAATTTATAGCAAAAATGCACAAACAACAATTTAGCTAGGATTTTCATGAACTAAAGGCATTAAACCACTCAATATATTATCTATAATGACATGAAACCATAATTATAATTTAATCTAAAGCATTTAATAATTTTCCAAAACTCTAGTTAGCAAAATAACTTAATTAGGGCATTTTATAAGTAATGGTTTGGAATTAACAACTAAATTAGCTTTCTATAAAACTTAAGATGTTAATCCACATCACAAAACCATGCACAATTTATCACAACTCATTTCCACAACAAAACCCTAACTTGAAATCTTTAATCATGCAATTAAACTCATTAAAAACCTAATTAAGCACTTAGTTAACTTAGATTAAAGCAATTAGATAACAAATTTTAACAAAAGCATAAGATTATACCTCCCATGATGAGATCAAGCTCAAGATCTAGCCTCCCAAAATACCATTTTGATCCCTAGATCCATGCTAGAATGGCTAATGAGAAATGGGTAGGAGTTGGATTTGGATTTTGGGATTTATTTGATGGATTTTGAGGCAATTTTTGTTAATTTTTTTCCAAGAGAATGAGAAGGGAATTGGGAGGGGTTGCTGCTGAAGGAGGAGGGGGGCTCGGCCAGCAGGTGTGGGGGAGGGTGTGGAGTGTGTGGGGGTGTGGAAAAGAAAGTCCAAGTCAAGATAAAATACCCCCAAGTCAACACACCAACTTCTTCTCTCATTATTCTTTTCTTTTCCTTTCTTTTCTTTTGCTTTTCTCTTCAAATCTTTAAGTGGGGAAGAGTGGAAGTCGGGGCTGCTGATTTGGAAAGGGGTGAGAGGGTGTGGGTGAGTGTGGGTGAGGGAAAAATGATAAATATTATACCCCAATTCCATTAACACTAATTTCACTAATTAAGCCCTTTTTCAATGATATTTTCTAAGACGTTTTGGCAAACGATTTCATTTCAAAAATCACATGATAAAATTTTATTTAATATGTCATGATGGACAAAATTTATTTCAACTCATTCCAATTTGTAATTTTCCCTAATTAAATGTATTAGTGGCGGCTTAAAATAATAATAAAATAATTTTTTTTCTGAAAATTTGAAATTTCACCAGTGGCTCAATAAACACCAAATACTAGCAATTACATAGCTAGAATATGTATATTTAATTTTTATAATAAGATATTTGCATTTTAACTTTTTACAGAAAACCCCCTTATTTTACCGATTTTCCGAAATTTCACCGAAACAATTTTCAAAACGCTACAATCTTCCCCCCTTAAAAAAATTCGGTCCCCGAATTTAAATTAAAACTCCCCCCAAATACTAAAATATTTCAGTCAAAACCATCAAATCGCCGGGGCTCCGAAATCATAAATACATAAACGCATCATAGCGCAATGCATGCACATGAGTAATGAGTAGATAACTCGAAATCAAAACTCCGTCAAGCATCCCGCAATCATCGGAGTCAAGGTGAAGACACGAATGCCAAATCTCAAGCAAGACCGATATGCTGTAAATCAGAACTATACATGTAAACATCAGGAGGAAATGCATGCCAAATCCTTTAAGTTGCTGTGCAATGCACATAACACTGCACAGTGGCGGACGTCTATCATAAGAAAATAACTATATACATATATACTTTTATTTGAAATGTACGTTCCACCGTTTTGGGAACAATTTAGAAGGGTTTTCCTTGTTTTAAACATTTCGCGTCATATCAGACACGTAGGTAAATACTGAGACTATAGCTCGCTTTTTGGAAATCCCTTCAATAACTATCAATGCATGCAAAATATATTCAGGTACTGCCCTCTGACTAGTCCTGCTCAGTACGAAAACACATAGCAATATCATAAAAACGTACTGCTCTATAAGAAAAATCAATCCCAAAATACGCGTATGAATACTACGTGCGTCTGGTGCGCACGGAAATCAAAATCCAAATATGTGCCATACATATGCACAGAAACAACATCTAAGTGCATCGGGTGTGCACGAAACATCTGTCGTAGGCAACATGTGTGCCTGACAGAAAAATCAGGTGCATCTGATATGCACGAAAAAAATCTCGATTTAGTGCATCTGGTGTGCACCAAAATCGCATCTCAAGAAATGCGCTCAACATGCGCGAAAACCCAAAACCAGGGGCATCCATCATGCACGAAGTCATGAAATCCAATATCAAGCGCCGAACATGCGCAAAATCAAATCAGGTGCACAAGGTGCACAAAACAAATATCGAGTATCACAATCGAAATCAAAATCCAGTGCATCTAAGTGCATAAAAGGCGTATCACTGCACTGCTAGCATATATAAACTATACAGAGTGCAGGAACCAAATCGTGTGCGTGCATACGCACAAAATCAATTCAAATGTCTAAAACCGTAAAATCACAAACATGTGAAACCAAAGCACAAAAACGATATCAAGTGCAACACTGTGCAAAGATCATAAATCCTCAATCATCAAAATCAAATCATGCGAATAAATCACCCAAAACATCGAAATCAATAATGGCGGAATAGTACCGCTCAAGCGCATCCTCTAAAAATCTCGGGCCAACTGTCGCGGTCACTAGTGGGACGTCTCGTCGATGATCATGAACTCTGGCCTGCTGGTGTGCGTAACAATGACGACTCCTGGGTCAAGGTCTTCACTGTGGATTACCAATCTCTCGGTCCATCGGCTCATCGGCCCTGTCAGGTGTGCTAACGGGGATGATCCCATTCTGGCACGTCCCTTGTCATCTCCCGGTCAATCATCGCGACCACTCGTAAGACAGCATATCACTGGCATCGGCCTCTGGCTCTCTGAATGTACGTGACACATCTGATCCTGGGTGCAAGTATCATTGCAGCAGTGTCCTGGAAGGGATCCTGCTCACGGTCTCTTCCATGTCTCGTCTCAGCCAACTGTCCGGAAGTCATCATCCTTTCCTATATCTACATCTTGCTCTGGAACGACTGCATACTCATCACAACTCCTTCTGGAAGGTAAATCCAATACTCTGCCTCGGCATGCGCATCGCATCTCTGATGTCGGCGGAGGGGAACGTCATCATATCCAGATCTTGTACGAACCTCTTACTCCATTTTTCTCTAATGTCGACCGCTTCGGAATCGTCTCGTCGTGGCTGCATGGACTGAGCTCCAACGGCTATCCTTGTATCGGGAGTCTCCCAAGAAATGCATCTCACCACCTAACATCCGAATTAAGTCAAACCATCCAATCGATTGTCAAAACCTCATAATCCCCCAAGGGCTCAACATCTTGGGCACAGTTTAATAGTATCGAGTACATACCACAGCATCGGTGGTCCAGCCGTAGAAGGGTAAACCCAAGCCTCACTAATGGCGCCGTGGAACTGCCGCAAACCCGAAGGTTCAAAGGCTTTCACACGGTCATTAAGTCGAGTTAGGGTTTCATTCTTCTAGAGGGTCCATAGAATTTCCTGCAAGCCTTTCAGAATACTTTAAACTTAGAATAATAGGTTTCTGACATTCGATCGTCTCTGTCGACTCCCAACGTCTCCGCGTGAAGTCGTCTCTAGCTGGAATCAATCTATCTGATGACCTCTCATCGGGTAGGCGAACGAACCACATGTCCTAGTCATTCATCCTCGGGTGACTAGCGACCTCCTATCATATCTTAGTACAACTCGTACTGCATTAGCTCCAGCGTCTGGGGCAATATCCCGTCGCTCGCAGTAGCAACTGGCTCACTCGTCTGCATGCTGAACAGTGCCTCAATCATCATGAGTGAGCAATACACCAACGGTCATCAAAATCTGGCTGGCCTCTATCATTGGCTCAATCCTCTAGTGCTGATCAGCACATCCGAGTAACCTCATAAAAGCGATCCGCCAAACGCTCGTGGCGCGGAAACACAGTAAAAAGACACATCTCCGCAATCGTGTGTCGCCGGAATTTCTCCCTGGTCAGTCCTCATTCATGACGAGCTTGTGCTGACCACAACTCTAACTGTAGCTCTTCCTGCCCGAAATCGTGGCAGCAAAACCATAACTGGTACTGATGAGGCTAGATCGGAATGAATATAATACTGAGCAAAGAAATGTACATCCTAAGGCTTCTTAAGTGGAGTAGCGTATCGTAAATATGCCGCGGAACATACCTACGGTACGTCACTCTACTTTAGTCACCTATTCCATCAACCAAGGGTCATCCTACGCTCCGAAGGTAAAACCTAACGCTCTGATACCAACTTTGTCACGTCCCGAAAGTACGGAACATGACCGGCACTTAAACTACGAAACGTCTCGAGGCGTACGTAATCCAAGTAAGCCGAAAACCCAGAAATGCAAACCAAGAAAAGTAGTAGAGTGAAGGAAAACCAATTTAAACAAGTAGTTTTAATAGCATAAGCCGAATTAAGCGGTTTTTTAAAAAAACATCAATATTTCCCGAAAATTTCGGCAGAGTCTCCTTTGTAAATACTGGCTCCCAAACGGAATACAACATGAATAGTATACGAAATCAATAAAAGGCATCCCAAAGCGGGAGCTAGCTCTTCGTCAATCGACGGTCACAACCACACAAGCAATATAATATACAACGCCAACGGCGAGGATCAAAAACTCAAAACCACAAGAAAACCACAGAAATAAAACGCGCGACTCTAAAGTCGAAAGAATAACATCACTGGTCTCTATCTCTGAAATAAATACATGGTTAATTGATGGAACTTCTAGATACAACAGAGTAATAATATACAAGTTATATAATGGGGGGTACGATACAAGTAAACCCACCTACTATCAAATCACCCGAAGGAAACTATGCCCGCAAGCCGTAATGAAACCTGTACGGCAAACCTGCAAGAAACTGGGGCACAACGGGGTGAGTTGCCAACTCGTGAATAGAAAAACATCTACGCACAGAAATCGCATAAATAACGCAATCTAGGTCAATGATCATAATATATCCTCAAATATATGAATAACATGCAGCCTATAACAATGGCTAGGGTAATATCTAACCCGAGTGTGATCTCATGTGCCCGTGTCAGTGCCTCAAGTAGCAATATATCATATGAATGAGGTATGAATGCATGAAAACAGAATACATGTAAATGAAGAAACTGTTTTCATAAATTAGTGAGATTTCCCTTGTATTTTTAAAATGAGGTATCATAAATGAAATCAGCATCAACAGTGTCTAGTATCGACACAAAACATAACTCTCAATGTCTCAAAACCTCAGGCTCCGGCTATCCGGACTGGCCTGTATCATCAAATCTCAGTACCTCGATATCTCGAAATCTCAATGTCTCAAACTCAATATCTAGGGCGCCGTCAGTCCAGACCGGCCGCTACCATCCATCTCAAGACCACGACGGTATCCTCCGGATATCCTACGTGTCGGGTAAAATCACCAGTAGGTAGTCTCCCCCTGCCAGGCTCATCGTCATCACCACGAGCTTCTTGCCCCAGGGTACCTTACCGGGTCCACCATGTATCCGAAACGGTTCATCCAACTCCTCGAATCGGGTCTCGAAATCCATCAGCAAACCCATGGTGGACGACTCATACATCATGGGAAAAACCGCGCGTTTCATTTAAAAAGAGGAAGAAGAAGTTTGTATATGTTTTGCGGTTTTCCCCAAATCCAGAAAATCTCATGGAAATCCGAATCCAAAACCTCAATAGCACGTAAAAGTGAATATATGCATGAGAATCCATGAATGCGGCATAACAATGAATAACAGTATGCTTGAAGTAGCAGGTAATAACTACAATGTCTAAACTAACATATAAAGCAAGTACACTAATATCATGTCTAAACTATTAGCTAACAGGCTATGTCAAGCAATAATATTTTCTAAGGTGTACGTGACATGGCAATTACCGATGAAGATGTGTGTGAGCCGGCAAGTAAGTGTACGTGGTACATACGCATCATCGGTAATGGTGCTGGTGTCCTAACAGCATGATATCAATAATGGAGTATGAAACATAATATAAGCATGCGATGTGAAGCGAACCACAATAATGAGCGGGAGCTGAATACTAGACGCAACTATAACTAATCTGCATTAATCTAATATAAGTCCTATAAATGGTGCCTTTTGAAATAACACGAATCATGGGGTTTTGAAAATAGGGGCTACGGTGTTTTTATGAAAAGATACGTCTTTTAAAATATCCGTAGGATCCCTTGGGCTTTCTTTTAAAATACCCACGATTCGTTAATTTTTGAAATAGGTAAGAATCGAATCTAATCTAACAACTAAACTAAACTAAAGGGCTAAGCTAACAAGCTGGATTACAGGTAAGGAAACCGCCTAATATCTGAGTCGATTCATATACATACCTGTATATATATTAGTCGTTGATCCCGCCTCAATAATATCATATCCGATACCATATCTATAATCAGACATCCCAAGTCAAGAGTGCTGATCAATCATCAAAATATAGCTCGTACGTAAATCCGTCGTACGGCATCCCCAAATCTGGGTACGGGTTAATATCACATCCATCATACTATTCACCTGGTATCCTCTTTATCAAATATCATGATCGGGGTACTGATCTATATCAAGTACAATACTGATACCGCCTAAGTATGCATGGACGTGTGTGAAACACTACGTCAATGACCCGCTACAACGTCATGTCGTATCTCAATTACGAACCCTGCTATATCACCGAATTCACAACCTCAATACAAATCTCATCGACTCATCTCAAACCCAAGTATCATCCTCAAATCCGTATGTGAACACATAGTCCCATACCCATGTGAACACATAACTATATATTCCCGTATAAGCACAAATGAAAGAAGAAAGTATGCAAGTATGGGTTGGTGTGTGCATGTGTAGTGCGACCACTACTCTAGGGTTTCGCGACACTAAATCATCCAAGAACACCAAATAGCCATATTATCATCAATATACTCAAACAATATATAAACAATATATATATATATATATATATATATATGTGTGTGTGTGTGTGTGTATACGTATTCGTATACATCACCACGAACTGCGAGGGTGCTATACGCCATCCACCCGACTTCTCCCCGTAGATATAAATCTACTCACCTGGTCCTCGCTCGCCGGTGCCGATGTCGCCACGCGCTTGCTTGTCGTCTCGAAGTCCACATGGGGGTACCTACATATCACAACGCATCGTATCGCATTAAAATCCGACTCATGACCAAAACGACACACGAATCCCACATAAGTCAAAACCTATGGTTGCTTTCACAAATCAACACAAAAACTCTCGACCTCGGTGTACAAACGCCAGACCATCGAGATAAACCCAAATACACTCATTTTCACATTCACGAACACTAATTTTAATATAAAATAGGTTAAAACTCACAAAAACCCCAATTTCACTTAAAAAGTCAATTTTCCGAAAATCTAGCGAGCACAAATCACCGTTTTAGTATAAAACTCGATGTATGAATGAATCTAGCGGCCACAATATTCACTAAATATCTTAAATAAGTCATAAAAATAATTTCCACAATTTAATCTCATTAAATTCCATTAACCCCAAAATTCTAGTTTACAAAATACCCAATTTTTAGCAATTTATAGCAAAAATGCACAAACAACAATTTAGCTAGGATTTTCATGAACTAAAGGCATTAAACCACTCAATATATTATCTATAATGACATGAAACCATAATTATAATTTAATCTAAAGCATTTAATAATTTTCCAAAACTCTAGTTAGCAAAATAACTTAATTAGGGCATTTTATAAGTAATGGTTTGGAATTAACAACTAAATTAGCTTTCTATAAAACTTAAGATGTTAATCCACATCACAAAACCATGCACAATTTATCACAACTCATTTCCACAACAAAACCCTAACTTGAAATCTTTAATCATGCAATTAAACTCATTAAAAACCTAATTAAGCACTTAGTTAACTTAGATTAAAGCAACTAGATAACAAATTTTAACAAAAGCATGAGATTATACCTCCCATGATGAGATCAAGCTCAAGATCTAGCCTCCCAAAATACCATTTTGATCCCTAGATCCATGCTAGAATGGCTAATGAGAAATGGGTAGGAGTTGGATTTGGATTTTGGGATTTATTTGATGGATTTTGAGGCAATTTTTGTTAATTTTTTTCCAAGAGAATGAGAAGGGAATTGGGAGGGGTTGCTGCTGAAGGAGGAGGGGGGCTCGGCCAGCAGGTGTGGGGGAGGGTGTGGAGTGTGTGGGGTGTGGAAAAGAAAGTCCAAGTCAAGATAAAATACCCCAAAGTCAACACACCAACTTCTTCTCTCATTATTCTTTTCTTTTCCTTTCTTTTCTTTTGCTTTTCTCTTCAAATCTTTAAGTGGGGAAGAGTGGAAGTGGGGGCTGCTGATTTGGAAAGGGGTGAGAGGGTGTGGGTGAGTGTGGGTGAGGGAAAAATGATAAATGTTATACCCCAATTCCATTAACACTAATTTCACTAATTAAGCCCTTTTTCAACGATATTTTCTAAACCGTTTTGGCAAACGATTTCATTTCAAAAACCACATGATAAAATTTTATTTAATGTATCATGATGCAAAAAATTTGTTTCAACTCATTCCAATTTGTAATTTTCCCTAATTAAATGTATTAGTGACGGCTTAAAATAATAATAAAATAATTTTTTTTCTGAAAATTTGAAATTTCACCGGTGGTTCAATAAACACCAAATACTAGTAATTACATAGCTAGAATATGTATATTTAATTTTTATAATAAGATATTTGCATTTTGACTTTTTACAGAAACCCCCTTATTTTACCGATTTTCCGAAATTTCACCGAAACAATTTTCAAAACGCTACAATCTTCCCCCCTTAAAAAAATTCGGTCCCCGAATTTAAATTTAAACTCCCCCCAAATACTAAAATATTTCAGCCAAAACTATCAAATCGCTGGGTCTCCGAAATCATAAATACATAAACGCATCATAGCGCAATGCATGCACATGAGTAATGAGTAGATAACTCGAAATCAAAACTCCGTCAAGCATCCCGCAATCATCGGAGTCAAGGTGAAGACACGAATGCCAAATCTCAAGCAAGACCGATATGCTGTAAATCGGAACTATACATGTAAATATCAGGAGGAAATGCATGCCAAATCCTTTAAGTTGCTGTGCAATGCACATAACACTGCACAGTGGCGGACGTCTATCATAAGAAAATAACTATATACATATATACCTTTATTTGAAATATACTTTCCGCCGTTTTGGGAACAATTTAGAAGGGTTTTCCTTGTTTTAAACGTTTCGCGTCATATCAAACACGTAGGTAAATACTGAGACTATAGCTCGCTTTTTGAAAATCTCTTCAATAACTATCAATGCATGCAAAATATATTCAGGTACTGCCCTCTGACTAGTCCTGCTCAGTACGAAAATACATAGCAATATCATAAAAACGTACTGCTCTATAAGAAAAATCAATCCCAATATACGCGTATGAATACTACGTGCGTCTGGTGCGCACGGAAATCAAAATCCAAATATGTGCCATACATATGCACAGAAACAACATCTAAGTGCATCGGGTGTGCACGAAACATCTGTCGTAGGCAACATGTGTGCCTGACAGCAAAATCAGGTGCATCTGATATGCACGAAAAAAATCTCGATTTAGTGCATCAGGTGTGCACCAAAATCGCATCTCAAGACATGCGCTCAACATGCGCGAAAACCCAAAACCAGGGGCATCCATCATGCACGAAGTCATGAAATCCAATATCAAGCGCCGAACATGCGCAAAATCAAATCAGGTGCACAAGGTGCACAAAACAAATATCGAGTGTCACAATCGAAATCAAAATCCAGTGCATCTAAGTGCACAAAAGGCGTATCACTGCACTGCTAGCATATATAAACTATACAGAGTGCAGGAACCAAATCGTGTGCGTGCATACGCACAAAATCAATTCAAATGTCTAAAACCGTAAAATCACAAACATGTGAAACCAAAGCACGAAAACGATATCAAGTGCAACACTGTGCAAAGATCGTAAATCCTCAATCATCAAAATCAAATCATGCGAATAAATCACCTAAAACATCGAAATCAATAATGGCGGAATAGTACCGCTCAAGCGCATCCTCTAAGAATCTCGGGCCAACTGTCGCGGTCACTAGTGGGACGTCTCGTCGATGATCATGAACTCTGGCCTGCTGGTGTGCGTAACAATGACCACTCCTGGGTCAAGGTCTTCACTGTGGATTACCAATCTCTCGGTCCATCCGCTCATCGGCCCTGTCAGGTGTGCTAACGGGGATGATCCCGTTCTGGCACGTCCCTTGTCATCTCCCGGTCAATCATCGCGACCACTCGTAAGACAGCATATCACTGGCATCGGCCTCTGGCTCTCTGAATGTACGTGACACATCTGATCCTGGGTGCAAGTATCATTGCAGCAGTGTCCTGGAAGGGATCCTGCTCACGGTCTCTTCCATGTCTCGTCTCTGCCAACTGTCCGGAAGTCATCATCCTTTCCTATATCTACATCTTGCTCTGGAACGACTGCATACTCATCGCAACTCCATCTGGAAGGTAAATCCAATACTCTGCCTCGGCATGCGCATCGCATCTCTGATGTCGGCGGAGGGGAACGTTATCATATCCAGATCTTGTACGAACCTCTTACTCCATTTTTCTCTAATGTCGACCGTTTCGGACTCGTCTCGTCGTGGCTGCATGGACTGAGCTCCAACGGCTATCCTCGTATCGGGAGTCTCCCAAGAAATGCATCTCACCACCTAACATCCGAATTAAGTCAAACCATCCAATCGATTGTCAAAACCTCATAATCCCCCAAGGGCTCAACATCTTGGGCACAGTTTAATAGTATCGAGTACATACCACAGCATCGGTGGTCCAGCCGTAGAAGGGCAAACCCAAGCCTCACTAATGGCGCCGTGGAACTGCCGCAAACCCGAAGGTTCAAAGGCTTTCACAAGGTCATTACGTCGAGTTAGGGTTTCATTCTTCTAGAGGGTCCATAGAATTGCCTGCATCCCTTTCAGAATACTTTAAACTTAGAATAATAGGTTTCTGACATTCGATCGTCTCTGTCGACTCCCAACGTCTCCGCGTGAAGTCGTCTCTAGCTGGAATCAATCTATCTGATGACCTCTCATCGGGTAGGCGAACGAACCACATGTCCTAGTCATTCATCCTCGGGTGACTAGCGACCTCCTATCATCTCTTAGTACAACTCGTACTGCATTAGCTCCAGCGTCTGGGGCAATATCCCGTCGCTCGCAGCAACAACTGGCTCACTCGTCTGCATGCTGAACAGTGCCTCAATCTTCATGAGTGAGCAATACACCAACGGTCATCAAAATCTGGCTGGCCTCTATCATTGGCTCAATCCTCTAGTGCTGATCAGCACATCCGAGTAACCTCATAAAGGCGATCCGCCAAACGCTCGTGGCGCGGAAACACAGTAAAAAGACACATCTCCGCAATCGTGTGTCGCCGGAATTTCGCCCTGGTCAGTCCTCATTCGTGATGAGGTCGTGCTGACCACAACTCTAGCTGTAGCTCTCCCTGCCCATAATCGTGGCAGCAAAACCATAACTGGTACTGATGAGGGTAGATCGGAATGAATATAATACTGAGCAAAGAAATGTACATCCTAAGGCTTCTTAAGTGGAGTAGCGTATCGTAAATATGCCGCGGAACATACCTACGGTACGTCACTCTACTTTAGTCACCTATTCCATCAACCAAGGGTCATCCTACGCTCTGAAGGTAAAACCTAACGCTCTGATACCAACTTTGTCCGTCCCGAAAGTACGGAACATGACCGGCACTTAAACTACGAAACGTCTCGAGGCGTACGTAATCCAAGTAAGCCGAAAACCCAGAAATGCAAACCAAGAAAAGTAGTAGAGTGAAGGAAAACCAATTTAAACAAGTAGTTTTAATAGCATAAGCCGAATTAAGCGGTTTTTTAAAAAAACATCAATATTTCCCGAAAATTTCGGCAGAGTCTCCTTTGTAAATACTGGCTCCCAAACGGAATACAACATGAATAGTATACGAAATCAATAAAAGGCATCCCCAAGCGGGAGCTAGCTCTTCGTCAATCGACGGTCACAACCACACAAGCAATATAATATACAACGCCAACGGCGAGGATCAAAAACTCAAAACCACAAGAAAACCACAGAAATAAAACGCGCAACTCTAAGGTCGAAAGAATAACATCACTGGTCTCTATCTCTGAAATAAATACATGGTTGGTTGATGGAACTTCTAGATACAACAGAGTAATAATATACAAGTTATATAATGGGGGGTACGATACAAGTAAACCCACCTACTAGCAAATCACCCGAAGGAAACTATGCCCGCAAGCCGTAATGAAATCTGTACGGTAAACCTGCAAGAAACTGGGGCACAACGGGGTGAGTTGCCAACTCGTGAATAGAAAAACATCTACGCACAGAAATCGCATAAATAACACAACCTAGGTCAATGATCATAATATATCCTCAAATATATGAATAACATGCAGCTTATAACAATGGCTAGGGTAATATCTAACCCGAGTGTGATCTCATATGCCCGTGTCAGTGCCTCAGGTAGCAATATATCATATGAATGAGGTATGAATGCATGAAAACAGAATACATGTAAATGAAGAAACTGTTTTCATAAATTAGTGAGATTTCCTTTGTATTTTTAAAATGAGGTATCATAAATGAAATCAGCATCAACAGTGTCTAGTATCGACACAAAACATAACTCTCAATGTCTCAAAACCTCAGGCTCCGGCTATCCGGACTGGCCTGTATCATCAAATCTCAGTACCTCGATATCTCGAAATCTCAATGTCTCAAACTCAATATCTAGGGCGCCGTCAGTCCAGACCGGCCCCTACCATCCATCTCAAGACCACGACGGTATCCTCCGGATATCTGATGTGTCGAGTAAAATCACCAGTAGGTAGTCTCCCCCTGCCAGGCTCATCATCATCACCACGAGCTTCTTGCCCCGGGGTACCTTACCGGGTCCACCATGTACCCGAAACGGTTCATCCAACTCCTCGAATCTGGTCTCGAAATCCATCAGCAAACTCATGGTGGACGACTCATACATCCTGGGAAAAACCGCTCTTTTCATTTAAAAAGAGAAAGAAGAAGTTTGTATATGTTTTGCGGTTTTCCCCAAATCCAGAAAATCTCATGGAAATCCGAATCCAAAACCTCAATAGCACGTAAAAGTGAATATATGCATGAGAATCCATGAATGCGGCATAACAATGAATAACAGTATGCTTGAAGTAGCAGGTAATAACTACAATGTCTAAACTAACATATAAGGCAAGTACACTAATATCATGTCTAAACTATTAGCTAACAGGCTATGTCAAGCAATAATATTTTCTAAGGTGTACGTGACATGGCAATTACCGATGAAGATGTGTGTGAGCCGGCAAGTAAGTGTACGTGGTACATACGCATCATCGGTAATGGTGCTGGTGTCCTAACAACATGATATCAATAATGGAGTATGAAACATAATATAAGCATGCGATGCGAAGCGAACCACAATAATGAGCGGGAGCTGAATACTAGACGCAACTATAACTAATCTACATTAATCTAATATAAGTCCTACAAATGGTGCCTTTTGAAATAACACGAATCATGGGGTTTTGAAAATAGGGGCTACGGTGTTTTTATGAAAAGATACATCTTTTGAAATATCCGTAGGATCCCTTGGTCTGTCTTTTAAAATACCAACGATTCGTTAGTTTTCGAAATAGGTAAGAATCGAATCTAATCTAACAACTAAACTAAACTAAAGGGCTAAGCTAACAAGCTGGATTACAGGTAAGGAAACCGCCTAATATCTGAGTCGATTCATATACATATCTGTATATATATTAGTCGGTGATCCCGCCTCAATAATATCATATCCGATACCATATCTATAATCAACATCCCAAGTCAAGAGTGCGGATCAATCATCAAAATATAGTTCGTACGTAAATCCGTCGTACGGCATCCCCAAATCTGGGTACGGGTTAATATCACATCCATCATACTATTCACCTGGTATCCTCTTTATCAAATATCATGATCGGGGTACTGATCTACGTCAAGTACAACACTGATACCGCCTAAGTATGCATGGACGTGTGTGAAACACTACGTCAATGTCCCGCTACAACGTCATGTCGTATCTCAAATACGAACCCTGCTATGTCACCGAATTCACAACCTCAATACAAATCTCATCGACTCATCTCAAACCCAAGTATCATCCTCAAATCCGTATGTGAACATATAGTCCCATACCCATGTGAACACATAACTATATATTCCCGTATAAGCACAAATGAAAGAAGAAAGTATGCAAGTATGGGTTGGTGTGTGCATGTGTAGTGCGACCACTACTCTAGAGTTTCGCGACACTAAATCATCCAAGAACACCAAATAGCCATATTATCATCAATATACTCAAACAATATATAATCAATATATATATATATATATGTATGTGTATACGTATTCGTATACATCACCACGAACTGCGGGGGTGCTATACGCCATCCACCCGATTTCTCCCCGTAGATATAAATCTACTCACCTGGTCCTCGCTCGCCGGTGCCGATGTCGCCACGCGCTTGCTTGTCGTCTCGAAGTCCACATGGGGGTACCTACATATCACAACGCATCGTATCGCATTAAAATCCGACTCATGACCAAAACGACACACGAATCCCACATAAGTCAAAACCTATGGTTGCTTTCACATATCAACCCAAAAACTCTCGACATCGGTGTACAAACGCCAGACCATCGAGAAAAACCCAAATACACTCATTTTCACATTCACGAACACTAATTTTAATATAAAATAGGTTAAAACTCACAAAAACCCCAATTTCACTTAAAAAGTCAATTTTCCGAAAATCTAGCAAGCACAAATCACCGTTTTAGTACAAAACTCGATGTATGAACGAATCTAGCGGCCACAATATTCACTAAATATCTTAAATAAGTCATAAAAACAATTTCCACAATTTAATCTCATTAAATTCCATTAACCCCAAAATTCTAGTTTACAAAATATCCAATTTTTAATAATTTATAGCAAAAATGCATAAACAACAATTTAGCTAGGATTTTCATGAACTAAAGGCATTAAACCACTCAATATATTATCTATAATGACATGAAACCATAATTATAATTTAATCTAAAGCATTTAATAATTTTTCAAAACTCTAGTTAGCAAAATAACTTAATTAGGGCATTTTATAAGTAATGGTTTGGAATTAACAACTAAATTAGCTTTCTATAAAACTTAAGATGTTAATCCATATCACAAAACCATGCACAATTTATCACAACCCATTTCCGCAACAAAACCCTAACTTGAAATCTTTAATCATGCAATTAAACTCATTAAAAACCTAATTAAGCACTTAGTTAACTTAGATTAAAGCAACTAGATAACAAATTTTAACAAAAGCATGAGATTATACCTCCCATGATGAGATCAAGCTCAAGATCTAGCCTCCCAAAATACCATTTTGATCTCTAGATCCATGCTAGAATGGCTAATGAGAAATGGGTAGGAGTTGGATTTGGATTTTGGGATTTATTTGATGGATTTTGAGGCAATTTTTGTTAATTTTTTTCCAAGAGAATGAGAAGGGAATTGGGAGGGGTTGCTGCTGAAGGAGGAGGGGGGCTCGGCCAGCAGGTGTGGGGGAGGGTGTGGAGTGTGTGGGGTGTGGAAAAGAAAGTCCAAGTCAAGATAAAATACCCCCAAGTCAACACACCAACTTCTTCTCTCATTATTCTTTTCTTTTCCTTTCTTTTCTTTTGCTTTTCTCTTCAAATCTTTAAGTGGGGAAGAGTGGAAGTGGGGGCTGCTGATTTGGAAAGGGGTGAGAGGGTGTGGGTGAGTGTGGGTGAGGGAAAAATGATAAATGTTATACCCCAATTCCATTAACACTAATTTCACTAATTAAGCCCTTTTTCAATGATATTTTCTAAACCGTTTTGGCAATCGATTTCATTTCAAAAACCACGTGATAAAATTTTATTTAATGTGTCATGATGCACAAAATTTGTTTCAACTCATTCCAATTTGTAATTTTCCCTAATTAAATGTATTAGTGACGGCTTAAAATAATAATAAAATAATTTTTTTTCTGAAAATTTGAAATTTCACCAGTGGCTCAATAAACACCAAATACTAGCAATTACATAGCTAGAATATGTATATTTAATTTTTATAATAGGATATTTGCATTTTGACTTTTTACAGAAACCCCATTATTTTACCGATTTTCCGAAATTTCACCGAAACAATTTTCAAATCGCTACAGTCGGCGCAGCAGCCGGGAGCTTGGTGCGGAGATTAAAGACCGAAGGACACGGATCGATCGGTATAATTTTTCCAAACTCTTTTAAAGTTCGCTAGATTATGGTTAATAGAACGATCCGGGTATTTGGGTTGCGGTGGCCCCGGTTTTGTAAAAAATTTTTGTTCCGTATTTGGCGTCGTTCAGACGGCCGGGGCGCCCCCATAACCCAACAAATACTTAAGCACGGAGTTCCTGGACTATCTAAAAGAGAATGGGATTCTCTCTCAGCTTACTCCTCCGTATACACCACAGCACAACGGTGTATCGGAGCGGAGGAACCACATCCTATTGGATAAGGTGCGCTCTATGTTGTGCACCGCTGAGTTGCCTGTTTCTTTTTGGGGTTATGCGCTTGAGACAGCAGCATAACTATTGAATCAAGTTCCATTTAAATCTGTACCTACCACATCATATGAGATATGGAGTGGGAAGAGACCATGTCTTAAACGAGTTAAGATATGGGGTTGTCCGACCTATGTCAAAAGGCAAAATCCGGACAAACTCGAGACACGGTCAGTTCTTTGCAAGTTTGTGGGATATCCCAAATATTCACATGGATATCTTTTCTACCACGGCGAGGAACAAAAGGTGTTTGTTTCTCGACATGCCACCTTTTTAGAAAAGGAATTTCTTGGAAAGAAAATTAGTGGCAACGAGGCAGAACTAGAAGAAATTCTGGCTACACAAACTGCAACTGATGGTTTAGTGGAACTAGAGGATTCGATAGCTCCCTATGAACCTCAGCCTCTCTGCCGATCTAGTAAGGTTCTTCATCCACCTGAGAGATACTATGGTTGTCTCATTGATGGTGGGAGCGAGAATTGCATCTTGGAAGATGATGACCCAACTAGTTTCGAGCAGGCCATCACGAGTGAGGACTCTGTGAAATGGCTGGATGCAATGCGATCTGAGATGGAATCCATGTACACCAATAAAGTATGGACTTTGGAAAATACTCCTGAAGGGGTAAAACCCATTGAGAGCAAATGGATCTTTAAGAAGAAACTTGGTGTAGATGGAAAAGTTAAGACTTTCAAAGCTAGACTTGTTGCAAAAGGTTTTCGCCAACGACTAGGTGTGGATTATGATGAATCCTTTTCTCCAGTGGCTATGCTTAAGTCCATCCGGATCCTACTTGCCATTGCTGCATACCATGACTACGAAATCTGGCAAATTGATGTTAAGACCGCCTTTCTAAATGGTGATTTAGAAGAGTGTGTGTACATGACTCAGCCAGAGGGCTTCGCGGACAGTGGAAGCAGCGGAAAGATGTGCAAGCTGCTTAAATCCATCTACGGGTTAAAGCAGGAATCGTGGAGTTAGAACATCTGTTTTGATCTGGTAGTCAAAGAGTTTGACTTCATCAAGAATGTAGATGAATCATGTATATATAAGAAGGTGGCAGAAAGTAAGGTTGTCTTCCTCGTATTGTACGTGGATGACATACTCTTGATAGGAAATGATGTTCCTATGCTACACTCGGTCAAGCTCTTCTTATCACAAACATTCTCAATGAAAGATCTTGGTGATGCCTCCTATATCTTGGGGATTAAGATCTATAGAGATAGATCTAAACGGATACTGGGATTGTCCCAATCCAAGTACATTGACACCATACTAAAGAGGTTTAGTATGGAAGAATCCAAGCGTGGGACTTTACCCACGATCTCTGGACTCACTCTCTCCAAAGAGATGTCTCCCAAGACTGATTTGGAGAGAGCTCGCTTGCAAGAGATACCCTATGCTTCGGCAGTAGGCTCTATCATGTACGCGATGCTATGTACCAGATCCGATATAGCATACTCACTAAGTATAGTGAGCAGGTATCAAGCAGATCCAGAAGAGAGTCACTGGACAGCTGTGAAGAATATTCTCAAGTACTTGAGAAGGACTAAAGAGAAGTTCTTGGTGTATGGTAACGGTCAACTCCAAGTGGAGTTTTTTACCGATTCGAGCTTCAAGAGTGATAAGGACGACTCTAAGTTGCACTCGGGATTTGTATTTACCCTCAATGGAGGGACGGTTTGTTGGAAGAGTTCCAAACAGGAAATTATGGAAGACTCGACGATGGAAGCTGAATATATCGCTGCAAACGATACTGCCAAAGAGGCTGTCTGGATGAAGAAGTTCATAAACGAACTTGGTATGGTTCCGTCCATCAAGCATCCAATACCTTTGTATTGTGATAACAATGGAGCTGTGGCTTTGGCCAAGGAACCCAGGTCCCATCAGAGATCCAGGCATATTCTGAGGCGGTATCACCTGATCCGGGAGATAGTTGATCGCGGGAGATCAAGGTCAGGAGAGTTGACACGAAGGACAACACAGGGATCCACTCACAAAGACCATACCCAGATACAACTTGAGAGACTCTTCGGAATGTTGGGTATGAGATACTACAACAACTGGCCTTAGTGCAAGTGGGAGATTGTTAGTTATGTATATGCCCTAGAGGCCATTGTTGTACATATGATGTATATTATAGTGGATGCTTGGACATATATAGAGAGGACTTTCTTGCTCGATATGATGGTATGCCATCCGGTTGCTCTTTGTCTTAACATGTTGACTTGTATTGTGATACTGTCTTTCTCTCACATGTCGATAAAGCCCTTAGGATGTGTACTTAATTACGAGGACTCTGATGGAGATCATACTAGTGGGGCCAGGGTAGTCCACAAGTACATCCTATAATTGTTCCTAGTCGAGGGTGTATCGAGACAGGGCATCGATACTCCAGAGTAGACTAGCGTATACGCTTCTTGACCCACATGATGGGCGATGGATAATCCCACATGCGTTGGTGTTTGACATCAAAGATGGTATACGGGTGCTCAGTGGAGACTGGGTACACTGAACGGACTCGCCGAGAACTCCTAGTTGTTATTATACTTATCGTCAGATAGCAGTTCTCTGGTGACACTGGTACAGGTTAGTTTGTAGACCCGAGATCGTCATAGAGTCTTGTGTGATTCCCACTATGCTTTGATTTCCACCTTACCACGTTCAAGAGAACGTGCAAAACGGTGGCTTTTAGGTACAGTCCCGAATCACATGGAGGCAATGAACGATAGGAGGGGTTTCGTCTCTCCCGGTATTGTGGGTTGATGTTGCGTTGTGCTCGATTGGCTATAACTGGAAGTCCCTGGCCAGGGCTGATATGGAGATCTACTGGTAAGTGTTATCAGTAGTTTCTCGACCTGTTATGAGCCTCACATCGGCACGACTTATCGGTTACTGGGGTCTGACGTTTACAACCCCTAGACTGGATATGCGACATATCAGACGAAGAGACCGGACTGTATGGTAGTGTTACTGATAGGCTTTACAGGAGTATGATCAGGCTTGCTTGTTGATCTTCTGGTCGCTCAATACCCGGATGGCCTTTATGTTTAGCTGACATGATTCGAAATGGCACGTCACTGGCACTTGAATCATATGAAGTCTATATGACCCCATCTAATTCAAGTAAGCCAAAAATCCCAGAAATCTAAACCATTTTAAATAGAAGTGAAGAAAAATATTTTAAAGCAAGTGGTTTTAATAACATAAGCCGAATATGCATTTTTTAAATCTCAAGTCCTTTCTGAAAATTTCGGCAAAGTTTCCTTTGCAAATACTGGCCCCAAAAGGGTACAACATGCATAATATGAATAAAGGCATCCCCAAGTGGGACCTAGCTCTTCGTCAATTGACGGTCACAACTGCGCAAGCAATATAATGTACAACGCCAAAGGGCAAGGATCAGAACTCAAAAGGAAACTCAAAACAACAAGAAAACGATAATAATACAAGCGCGACTCTACGGTCGAAATAATATACAACTGTTCTTCTAAGTCTATAAATAACACAAGTCTGGTTGATGGAGTTTACTAGATACAAGTGAATATAAATAAGAGGTAGAATGGTGGTCACGATGCGAGTGAACACACCTACCAAAGCAATCACCCGGAAAGAAGCAGTGTGCCAGTAAAGCCGCAACGAAACCTGTACAGCAAAAGCTGCAAGAAACTGTGGCACAACGGGGGTGAGTTTCCAACTCGTGAGTAGAAAATATCAACGTGCAGAAAGTCGCATGCATGCCTCAATCCTAGGTCATACGATCAATAAAATATCCTCAATATAATATAATTCTGAACATCTACACATAAGTGTAAAATCAAGTGCTCGTGTCAGTGTCTCAGATGGTAACATATCATATATATGATGGATGAATGCATCGAAATGAAAACAGAATACATCATGAAAGGAAAACCGTTTTCATAATATAGTGAGATTTCTGTATATTTAAATCGAGGAATCATTAATGAAATCAACATAAATCAGTGTCTAGCATCGACACAAAACATATATCCAAATATCCAATATCTCGGGATCCGGCTATCCGGACTGACCCATATCATAAAATCTCAATACATCAAATCTCAATATCTAGGGCTCCGGCTATCCGGACTAGCCCCTGGGCTCTGGCTTTCCGGACTGGTCCAATTCCGATCGGTATCCTCCGGATATCCGTCGAGTCACAATATAATCACTGGTCAGTAGTGCTCCCCTGTCACAGGCTCAACGCCATCATCTGCGACATTCTCGCCCCGGGGTACCGCACCGGGTCCACCATGCACCCACAGACGGTTCCTCTTCCTCCTCGAATCGGGTGTATCATAATGTTCAAGAGCCGAGAAAAATCATGGTGGACTCCTCTCAAATCATATCATGAGAAAACCGTAACTTTCACTTTTAAATGATAATAAGTTTATAAAATCCTTGCGGTTTTTCCAAACCCAGAAATCTTATGTAAATCCGAAATCCAAATCTCATAAGTAAATAACAATGAATTCTAACATATTGGGCTCCGGCAATCCGGACTGGCGCTAACAATAATGCATGACAATGAATATATAAATATGCTTGAGTATCATAGTAAAATGCAACATCTAAACTAGCACAGCCATAATATATCAGAACTATCGGCTAACAAGCGATAACAATGAAATAATATTCTCTAAAGTGTACGTAACATGGCAATTACCGATGATGATGTGTGTGAGCCGACAAACATGTGTACGTGGAGCATACGCATCATCGGTAATGGTGCTGGTGTCCTGAAAGCATAGTTTCATAATCGCTAAAGTATACATTAAGCATGAAATGCGATGACAACATGAATATGCAGCAATGAATAGTAAATGCAACAATAATGAATCTACATTAGATATGTGAGCCATACAGTTTGTCTTTTGAAATAACACGAATCGTGGTGTTTAGAAAATAGGGCTATGGTGTTTTTTAAGAAAGATACGTCCTTTGAAATATCCGTAGTACCCCTTGGTCTGTCTTTAAATATTCATGATTCGTTAGTTTGAAATAAGTATGACTCAAGTCCAGACTAACATCTACTAAGTAAGCTACAGTACTAAACTGACAGGCTAATCGAAAGGGATAAGGAAAACCACCTAAGTCAGAGTCGATATATATATATATATATATACATACATATATATATATATATATATATATATATATATATAATAGTCGGTGATCCTGCCTCAATAGTATCACGTACGGTACACTATATCATATGACATTCTCGAGTCAAGAGTGCGGATCAATCATCATAATTATATCTCGTACGGTAAATCCATCGTACGGCATCCTAAATTTGGGTACGGGTCAAATATCACATTTATCTCATCATTTATCTGGTATCCTTATCATCATATCAAGATCCGGGTACTGATCTAAGTCTAGTACATACTGATGCCATCTACATATATATATGCGTGTGTCTGAAAACACATCGCCTAAGGACCCGTTATAAAATTGTGTTGTATCTCATAATACGAACCACGTCATATCAACGATCTCATGGCACCATGCCCAATCTCATCGACTCATCTCCAAATAACATGTACTATCCTCATCATCCAAGTATATGTAAGCATATATATATATACATAGTCCCATACCTATGCGTGTATATATATATATATATACACACACACACACATATCCCTATATACGCACAAGTAAATAAAATGTATGCAAGTGTGTATGTGCGTGTATGTAAACCCTATTCTAGGGTTCGCAACTAAGAAACTAACTACGATACTATCAACCAATTGCTAAAATTAAGTTATGATCTTCTAAGATCATACTTTCTAACTATGTTTTATATAACACATAATCATATATATATATATATATATATATATATCATATATAACGTATACTACACTTCGAACTACGGGGGTGCTATACACCATCCACCCGACTTCCCCTGTAGATATATATCTACTCACCTGGTCCTCACTTGCTGGAGTCGATGACGCCACGCTCTCCTCATCGTCTCGAAATCCTCGTGAGGGTACCTATAACTAATACACATTGCAAATGCGTATTAAAAATTAAGTAGGAAAACCAAAACGTCACACGTTTCGCTCATAGGTTAAAACCTATAGCTTTGCATGCAAAACACGACCAATAACCCAAGTCGTTGACGTTCATACGCCACAAGACGGAATACAAAATAAAATACCAAATGCCAAATTAAAACGAATTAGCAAAACAATACAGCAACTCAGGAAAATGGTCCCAGATTTTACCCTAGGTCAAATTAGCCAATTTTGCATAGATGGAGGGTCTATTTTACTGATAAAGGAGCTACAGAACAATCACTGACCAATTTTCCCCTACTCTGGCCGCAAATTGTGGCCAGAACGATTAAATTGTTAGTTGTATGTATGCCCTAGAGGCCAGTATTGTACAGATGATGTATATTATATTGGATGCTTGGACATATATAGAGATGACTTTCTTGCTCGATATGATAGTATGCTATCTGGTTACTCTTTATCTTAACATGTACACTTGTCTCTTTAAACTGTCTTATGGTTACATGTTGGTAAAGCCCTTAGGATGTGTACTTGACTACCTGGACTGTGATGCAGATCATACTAGTGGGGACATGGTAGTCCATAAGTACATCCTTCAAGGTCCCTAGTCGTGGGTGTATCAAGACGGGGCATCGATATACCAGTGTAGACTAGCGTATACGCTTCTCGACCCATGAGATGGGTGATGGATGATCCCATATCCATTGGTGTTTGACATCAGAGATGGTGTACGGGTGCTCAGTGGAGACTGGGTACACTGGACGGACTCGCCGAGAACTCCCAGATGGTATTATACCTCACGTCAGATGGCAGTTCTCAGGTGACACTTGTGCAGGTTAGTCTGTAGACCCGAGATCGTCATAGAGTCTTGTGTGATTCCCACTGTGCTTTGATCTCCACCTTACCACGTCCATGAGGGCATGAAAAACGGTGGTCTTTGGGCACAGTCCCGAGTCACATGGAGGCAATGAGCGATAGGAAGGGTTTCGTCTCTCCCGGTATTGGGAGTTGATGTTGCGCTGTGCTCGATTGGCCGTAACAGGGAAGTCCCTGGCCAGGGCTGATCAGAGATTTGCTGGTAAGTATTACCAGTAGTTTCTCGACCCGTTATGAGCCTCACATCGGCACGACTTATCGGTTATTGGGGTCTGACGTTTACCACCCCTAGACTTGATATGCGACATATCAGACGAACAGACCGGACTGTACGGTAAGTGTTACTGGTTGGATTCACAGGAGTGTGAGCGGGCTAGCTCGTCGATTTTCTGATCGCTCAATAGCCGGATGGCCGTTACGTTTAGCAGACCGCTTGCGGCTTGTGGGTGCTTGATATGATCATCATCTGCTACCGGCGTATTGACGAGTCTTTAGAGTCCTACACAGAGGTTTCCTGGCTCAAGCGAAACGAAATAGGAGTGCATATGAGATATGTGCAGGACCGAGAATAATGCGTGTATGTGATACCGTATTCCATTCTCGCGATGGATGTATCGATTGGTTATATTCGATATAACCTAGATATCGAATCAAGGATTGATTCGATAAGCCGATATATAGGATACTAGTCGGTTATATGCGATATGACCGGATCGTTAAATCAAGTGTTGATTTAATGATTTAATGTATAATTATATATTTGATATATTACTTTGAATTAACTAGTATTGGTTCACTTTAAATGGATTTTCTCACTTGATGTGCAAGAAGTATATGTGATATACTTTTGTGCACATATTTGTATCATGTTTGATGATACTTGATCATTTGGTTAAGTGTATAGAATTAAACCATGGTTAATTTGATGATTAGGGTTTTCCTTATTCATTTATTTATTTATTTGTTCATTTATTTATTTGGAAATGATTTAGATGAGAATGGTGGCTTTATTTGTTTCTAGTTGAAGCTTCATGAAGCTTTGACTTCTTAACCATTCTTGTCTTCATGCTTAACCCTAACCCATCCAAGTAACCATGGTCTATTCTCTACACTTAACCTTAGTTAGGATATGATAAGTATTGATTTATTTTCTTTTATGGATATACTTTTTGATATTCTATCTTTATTCTCTCCTTCTTCTTCAAGAAAGAAAGCTTGATGCCATCAATGGCAACTTGAGTTCTAAAGTGAGAAATCCAATTCTAAAGTGAACCCACCTCCTATTTCTTCACCCTCTGCCTCTTGCCAAGTTGTTTTGGGTGTTTTCTTCACAAGTTTCATAAATTTGTGAAGTCGGAGCTTGAACTTGTGATGCCTCGACGTAGATCATCTTCGGCACGAAGCCGACGACCTAGTCCGCCCATTTCTCCGATCAAGCCGACGATTGAGTCCGGGATTCGAGATGGACAGCGAGAGGACGCCTACGTGGAGCCAAGGAAGTGGATATCCGGATCTACAAAGGTTGTAGCTTCTTATCTTTAGTTAAGTTGTTAACTAGATTCGTATATCGCCTAAATTTCTAGTCAACGATCTAGTCTAGGGTTTCTCGGCACCGTAAAATTTGAAATTGGAATGGTTGATGCCTTGTGAGACCTCTTGAGAGTGCCTAGGAACCCTACAGTGGTATCAGAGCCTAGCTAGAGCCTTAGGCGAAGTCTAGACGATGTTTGGAACCCGATCGAACCGAAACCCTAAAACCCAAAATGCTCTCTGGAAATTTTCTGAAAATTTGGATTTTTGTCAATTAAAAATATGCAGAAAAATAAGCAGGGTGTTATTTGAATTACTGTGAAATACGAGGACCTGAATCGATTTTTCCACCGCGGAACCGCGGCACAAGCTAGGCATGTGCGGCGGTTCCGCGGCCGTCCTGTCCCCATGTCTGGTGATTTCTGCACAGTAACTCATAATTTAATGCTATATTTTCTGGGTATTTTTATTGTGACTCTACAGAAGAGTATTCTGGGGTTGTATTGGGAATCAAAGATTCGATCGGATTTTCAAATTTTGTCTGTGTGGTTTTCCGGATAATTTAAGAATATGTTAAAAAGTTCGACCGGATAAAAATACCCAACTTTTCCCCTACCGGAATATTTCCAAGTGTTGGATTTTTCTGTGGTTTAAGGACGTTCTGAGTAGTGCAAGTAACACGATGGTCCCTCTAGAAGACAACAAACCTTAACTCGATTATGTGACCGTCTTGAACTATCCTTTGAACCTTCGGGTTTGGGGCAGTACGGCGTGCCACATGTGAGGCGTTGGCTTGACCCTTCTACGGCTGGACCGTTGGTACTGAGGCATGAAGTGAATATCTTTGAACCTATTTCATGTGTTGAACGGTTTTGGGAAAACTTGGGTGTTCGAATGTTCGATCGGAAAGTTTAATATTTTCTATTTATCCGGAATGGGATACAATAATTGGAATTCACAAACAGTTATGAGATAGCTGAATGAATGTTATAAATCTAGCGGTTTAGTCTCACTTGATATTGAAAAGAGTTTTCAATAATGGGACTAAAATGCGGGGTTTATAATTGTTAGGCATGTGATGTCTAAGTATTTCATTTGATTAGGCATGCGATGTCTAAAGAGATTGCGGATTCCAATTGTTGTAGTTTTACACTTTCTTTTCTGTGACCGTAAGTGTAATATGTGATATCGCCGGTTTCGTTGCTATATGTCAACGACAATTGGGATGCGCATATTTACTTACGTTGATGACATGTGATGTTATGTGCTGCTGGATATGTTATATTGGATTGTCGTGTTTGAATAGCCGGGTTTTTTTTATGTGGGATGAGTGTTTTTCATTTTTCATTCATGTAAAAACTTGTATGTAATATTCTTTTATTTGGGGCACTTCCAGGTTGCGGAAGATGTCACCCTTTGTATATTATTTTCTTTTCCGCATTAGGATAGACCCAAGGAGGGGAGCACAAGTAACCGGGTTCTGGGGTCCAGTGGGAGACCAACTCGAGGAGTCGAGTCCGGGTCTCCTAACCCTAGAATTGGTAGGGTTGCTTGCCGCTCTCGTAGGGGTCTAGGGGTGTGGGATTGGCTATTCATCACAACCGTGGAATCCGCGTTTTATACTGGCTCGTATTGAAAACACGGACGTCCTAGAATATCCAATATTTCATATGTTTCTTCTGCTGCGATATCTGTGATGTGGTCATGTGATGTTCTGTGATAGATACAGTATATAGTATATATGATATATTATATAGACGTTACTTATGTTTTACACCCGCGCTAGCCCTGCCCTGCTCTGTCGTTAGTTACCTAACCTAACGGTGCACGAGGGGACATCCAGGCGAATGCGGATGGCATAAGTGTACGTCGTATTTATCTGTGATGTTTAGGTGACTTAAATGATGGGACTTCATTAATGTGATTAATGAAAGAAAAGAAACCTAAGATGTTGTAGAATCAAATTTTAAATAAAACAGGTAGCTACAGTTCTTGCTTTGCACAGCGGTATATGTGATATATCCTGCACCTTATTCGATGAGGAAAGGACCGAGATCCCTTCACCGGGAGTGACTCCTTTAGCAATAACTGGCAGATGCTACACACTCGGTTTGACTTTTGATTGCTTCTATAGTTTCTGCTTTGCACAGTGATATATATGATATATCCCGCACCTCATTCGACGAGGAAAGGGCCGACGATCCCTTCACCGGGAGTGACCCCTTTAGCAAAAACTAGAAAACCCTCAAAATCACTCCATTTCAAAAACTTTATTTGATTCTACAACGATATCAAGTTCATTACGCAATAGGTTTTCAGAAAAACCTGTCGTAGCCCTCCGTCATTTCAGATAAGTTACATATAGTATTCGTGCTACATTTGTTTGCTTTCGTCAAGGTGTAGTGTACGGTAGCTATGTGCTGTTTATCTGCTGCATATGATGCGACTGGATTAGGGTAGTCGTACGGCTTTGTTGGATTTCGTCAAGGGTCGTACGGGTGGGTTTAATTCAGTCAAGAAATGTACAGGTTGAACTTGACTAGCGGGCTGTGGTTTGTTGGCTTTCGTCAAGGTCATTGCATGCTAGGGGCAAAAGCATTATCGGGAATTTCAAGTGTTGAAATTTGTAATGAGATTGCATACCTTCTATGAGATAGTTGGATCCCGATACCCACTGCGAGTAAGAGTTACTCCTGGGAGAGTTTTACACATTACAATTAGCCGATCAAGTAGGTGTCTAGAAAGGTGTCAACGGAGTTACGCCTATGGGAAAACGAGGTTTACATTAATTAGGTTCGTGCGAAAGCACGGGGGACCTCCCTCAAAATACCGACACTGGCCTGGCTGAAAGATTGGCGAACTTGTAGTGTGTAATTAATCCCGGCTAGTCTTTCCTTTTAGGGTTTGAAGGAAGATTTGATAAAAACCAGTGGGAGCCATCCTGATTAGATAAGATAATAACCAATCTGATCTTGCACGAGCATACGCTAAAGTGTTTTCTTCTCTCTCTCTCTCCAGGTAGCGACCATTTCATGCCCTAATAAAGATAATAATATGGATGTATTGACCGAACCCGCATGTTATACTGTGCTGGGGAACGTTGGTTCCGTTCTTACCTATAAGAGTTATAGGACTGAACAGGATATAGGGGAATACCAGGATTCCCATGCCACCCGAATGAAGAAAGTACATGATGATGCATTTTCTTCGGGTGTGTTCGTTACAGAGAACTGTTTCTCCATTTGCTCTACGTCCTAGGTATTAGATACCGGGTCAGGATCCCATATATGTAATCAGTTACATGGGCTTAGGAAAGGTAGAGAACTTGGAGAAGGTGATAAAGACATTAGAGTTGGAAATGGTGCAATTGTTGCAGCTAAGACTGTCGGGGAATATCACCTTGTATTACCAACTGGTAATACATTGGTTCTGAACGAATGCTATTACATGCCGAACCTGATATGCAACATTATATCGGTTTCTTTGTTGAGAAAAGAGGGATATAATTTTGTATTACAGGACAATATTATGAACATTTTCCGTAACCAAAAGTTGGTTGGATCAGGCACGTTGTGCAATGGCATTTATGTTCTAAACCAATCTACAGTTCTGAGCATAACAAACACACACAAGATGAAGAGTTCAGAACTGAACGAATCCTTCTTGTGGCATTGTAGACTGGGTCACATCAATGCGACACAACTGGCTAAGTTGCATAAGGATGGATATTTGAAATCATTCGAATTTTCATCTTATGACACTTGCCAGTCATGTCTCAAAGGCAAGATGACCAAAACTCCATTTACGGGACACGGAGAAAGAGTTAACGAACTCTTGGGACTGATACACAGTGATGTATGCGGTCTCATGTCTACACATGCCAGGGATGGTTTTTCGTACTTCATTACATTCACTGACGATCTCTCAAGATACGGACATGTGTACTTGATAAGACACAAGTCTGAAGCTTTTGAGAAATTTAGAGAATATAAACAAGAAGTCGAAAACCAAACCGGAAATCGTATTAAAATCCTTCGATCTGATCGAGGAGGTGAATACTTAAGCAATGAATTCCTGGACTTCCTAAAAGAGAATGGGATTCTCTCTCAGCTGACTCCTCCATATACACCACAGCACAACGGTGTGTCAGAAAGGAGGAACCGCACCCTATTAGATATGGTGCGCTCTATGATGAGCACAACTGAGTTACCTATTTCCTTCTGGGGGTATGCGTTTGAGACAGCCATACATCTATTGAATATGGTCCCAACCAAATCTGTGCCTACCACTCCATATGAGATATGGAAAGGAAAGAGACCATGTCTTAACTATGTTAAGATATGGGGTTGTCCAGCCTATGTCAAACGACAAAATCCGGACAAACTCGAGGCACGTTCTATTCTATGCAAATTTATAGGATATCCCAAGAACTCACAAGGGTATATCTTCTACCACCCTGAGGAACAAAGAGTGTTTGTTTCTCGGCATGCCACCATTTTAGAAAAGGAATTTCTTGAAAAAGAGATTAGTGGTCATGAGGTAGAACTGGAAGAGGTTCCAGCTACAAAAGCTACAACAGAAGATTTGGTAGAACCAGAGGATTCAGTAGTACCCGACGAACTCCGGCCTCTCCGCCGATCTAGTAGGGTTCCTCGCCAACCTTAGAGATACTACGGTTTTCTTATGGATGGAGGGAGCGAGGATTGCATCATGGATGATGATGACCCAACTAGCTTCGAGCAGGCCATCACGAGTAGGGACTTAGTGAAATGGCTGGATGCTATACGGTCCGAGATGGAATCCATGTACACCAACAAAGTATGGACTTTGGAAGTTGCTCCTGAAGGGGTAAAACCCATTGGGAGAAAGTGGATCTTTAAGAAGAAACTTGGTGTAGATGGGAAAGTGGAGACTTTCAAAGCTAGACTTGTTGCAAAGGGTTTTCGTCAAAGACCAGGTATGGACTATGACGAAACCTTTTCTCCAGTGGCTATGCTTAAATCCATCCGGATCATGCTTGCCATCGCTGCATATCATGACTACGAAATCTGGCAAATGGATGTTAAGACCGCCTTTCTAAATGGTGATTTAGAAGAGTGCGTGTACATGACTCAGCCAGAGGGCTTCGTAGACAGTGGGAGCAGCGGCAAGGTGTGCAAGCTGCTTAAATCCATTTATGGATTAAAGCAGGCATCGCGGAGTTGGAACATCTGCTTTGATGTCGTTATCAAAGAGTTTGATTTCGTCAAAAACCCAGATGAACCTTGTATTTACAAGAAGGTGGCAGGGAGTAAGGTTGTCTTCTTCGTATTGTACGTGGACGACATACTCTTGATAGGAAATGATATTCCTATGCTGCAATCGGTCAAGCTCTTCTTATCACAAAGATTCTCGATGAAAGATCTTGGTGATGCCTCCTGCATATTGGGAATTAGGATCTATAGAGATAGATCCAAACGGATATTGGGATTGTCCCAATCCAGGTACATTGACACCATACTAAAGAGGTTTAGTATGGAAGAATCCAAGCGTGGGAACTTACCCACGATCTCTGGAGTCACTCTCTCCAAAGAGATGTCTCCCAAGACTGATTTGGAGAGAGCTCGCATGCAAGGGATACCCTATGCTTCGGCTGTAGGCTCTATCATGTACGCGATGCTATGTACCAGACCCGATGTTGCATACTCACTAAGTGTAGTGAGCAGGTATCAATCTGATCCTGGAGAGAGTCACTGGACAGCTGTGAAGAGCATTCTTAAGTACTTACGAAGGACTAAAGAGATGCTCTTGGTGTATGGTAACGGAGAACTCCAAGTGGAGTCCTTTACCGATTCGAGCTTCCAGAGTGATAAGGACGACTCTAAGTCGCAGTCGGGCTTTGTCTTTACCCTTTACGGAGGGGCGGTTAGCTGGAAGAGTTCCAAGCAGGAAACCGTGGCAGACTTGACGATGGAGGCTGAATACATCGCTGCCAACGATGCTGCCAAAGAGGCTGTCTGGATCAAGAAGTTCATTACTGAACTTGGAGTGGTTCCATCCATTGAGCATCCAATACCTTTGTATTGCGATAACAATGGAGCGGTGGCTTTGGCCAAGGAACCCAGGTCCCATCAGCGATCCAGGCATATTCTGAGGCGGTATCACCTGATCCGGGAGATAGTTGATCGCCGGGAGATCGAGGTCAGGAGGGTTGACACGAAGAACAACACGGCGGATCCACTCACGAAGGCCATTCCCCAGATACAGTTTGAAAGACTCTTCGGGATGCTCGGTATGCGATACTACAGCAGCTGGCCCTAGTGCAAGTGGGAGATTGTTAGTTGTATGTATGCCCTAGAGGCCAGTATTGTACAGATGATGTATATTATATTGGATGCTTGGACATATATAGAGATGACTTTCTTGCTCGATATGATAGTATGCTATCTGGTTACTCTTTATCTTAACATGTATGCTTGTCTCTTTAAACTGACTTATGGTAACATGTTGGTAAAGCCCTTAGGATGTGTACTTGACTACCTGGACTGTGATGCAGATCATACTAGTGGGGACATGGTAGTCCATAAGTACATCCTTCAAGGTCCCTAGTCGTGGGTGTATCGAGACGGGGCATCGATATACCAGTGTAGACTAGCGTATACGCTTCTCGACCCATGAGATGGGCGATGGATGATCCCATATCCATTGGTGTTTGACATCAGAGATGGTGTACGGGTGCTCAGTGGAGACTGGGTACACTGGACGGACTCGTCGAGAACTCCCAGATGGTATTATACCTCACGTCAGATGGCAGTTCTCAGGTGACACTTGTGCAGGTTAGTCTGCAGACCCGAGATCGTCATAGAGTCTTGAGTGATTCCCACTGTGCTTTGATCTCCACCTTACCACGTCCATGAGGGCGTGCAAAACGGTGGTCTTTGGGCACAGTCCCGAGTCACATGGATGCAATGAGCGATAGGAGGGGTTTCGTCTCTCCCGGTATTGGGGGTTGATGTTGCGCTGTGCTCGATTGGCCGTAACAGGGAAGTCCCTGGCCAGGGCTCATCAGAGATTTGCTGGTAAGTGTTATCAGTAGTTTCTCGACCCGTTATGAGCCTCACATCGGCACGACTTATCGGTTATTGGGGTCTGACGTTTACCACCCCTAGACTTGATATGCGACATATCAGACGAACAGACCGGACTGTACGGTAAGTGTTACTGGTTGGATTCACAGGAGTGTGAGCGGGCTAGCTCGTCGATCTTCTGATCGCTCAATAGCCGGATTGCCGTTACGTTTAGCAGACCGCTTGCTGCTTGTGGGTGCTTGATATGATCATCATCTGCTACCGGCGTATTGACGAGTCTTTAGAGTCCTACACAGAGGTTTCCTGGCTCAAGCGAAACGAAATAGGAGTGCATATGAGATATGTGCAGGACCGAGAATAATGCGTGTATGTGATACCGTATTCCATTCTCGCGATGGATCTATCGATTGGTTATATTCGATATAACCTAGGTATCGAATCAAGGATTGATTCGATAAGCCGATACATAGGATACTAGTCGGTTACATGCGATATGACCGGATCGTTTAATCAAGTGTTGATTTAATGATTTAATGTATAATTATATATTTGATATATTACTTTGCATTAACTAGTATTGGTTCACTTTAAATGGATTTTCTCACTTGATGTGCAAGAAGTATATGTGATATACTTTTGTGCACATATTTGTATCATGTTTGATGATACTTGATCATTTGGTTAAGTGTATAGAATTAAACCATGGTTAATTTGATGATTAGGGTTTTCCTTATTTATTTATTTATTTATTTGTTCATTTATTTATTTGGAAATGATTTAGATGAGAATGGTGGCTTTATTTGTTTCTAGTTGAAGCTTCATGATGCTTTGACTTCTTAACCATTCTTGTCTTCATGCTTAACCCTAACCCATCCAAGTAACCATGGTCTATTCTCTACACTTAACCTTAGTTAGGATATGATAAGTATTGATTTATTTTCTTTCATGGATATACTTTTTGATATTCTATCTTCATTCTCTCCTTCTTCTTCAAGAAAGAAAGTTTGATGCCATCAATGGCAACTTGAGTTCTAAAGTGAGAAATCCAATTCTAAAGTGAACCCACCTCCTATTTCTTCACCCTCTGCCTCTTGCCAAGTTGTTTTGGGTGTTTTCTTCACATGTTTCACAAATTTGTGAAGTCGGAGCTTGAACTTGTGATGCCTCGACGTAGATCATCTTCGGCACGAAGCCGACGACCTAGTCCGCCCATTTCTCCGATCAAGCCGACGATTGAGTCCGGGATTCGATATGGACAGTGAGAGGACGCCTACGTGGAGCCAAGGAAGTGGATATCCGGATCTACAAAGGTTGTAGCTTCTTATCTTTAGTTAAGTTGTTAACTAGATTCGTATATCGCCTAAATTTCTAGTCAACGATCTAGTCTAGGGTTTCTCGGCAGCGTAAAATTTGAAATTGGCATGGTTGATGCCTTGTGAGACCTCTTGGGAGTGCCTAGGAACCCTACATAAATTTGCGGCCTTAGCTTGGGGGTTAGGGCTCGGTTTTCTGTGGTAGCTTCCTAGGTGCCTGCATGTATCACTGTGTTTGCAAAATAAATCCTAGGGTCCCCGGGTGTTAGCAGATATCAATATACCATCACAAATTTCCCGAAATTCAAATGTCGGGGTTTCTAAATTCTGGGGTTTAGGGTTTACTCTATGTTCCAGTCCAATATACATTCCCTACAAGAGTTTAAGGTCACAACTAACCTCAATTACACCTTTGGATTCAATTCAAACCCTAACCTCTTCTAGAAATTTTCAAAGTTCACTAAACCGCATTAAAACACATCTTAACTTGTATTGGTGCTAAAGAAATTGAAATACAATGCTAATGGTGCAGAAATTATCTCATTTGGCAGCTCAAGAAAATTCTTGAGTTGCCTCAAGTCTTCAAAATCCTATTTTTCTTGGTCCAAAATGCATCTAGTGAGCTTGTGCATATTTTTATTGAAATGGGGATGGACTTTTGATATTGTTTTCGGGGTATTTTGAGGGTTGTAGTGGAGGAGGGAGATGGGGATGCCATGGTTGAAGGAGGAGGAGAAATGGTGAAGGAAAACAATGGAGGGAAACAATGAGCCTTGGTCAAGTTTAACCCCTCACCTCTCTGTCTCTTCTCTCTCATGCCCATACCTCTTTTCTTTATCATTTTTCCTTTTCCTTTTCTTTTCTTTTCCTTTATCTTAGTTTTAATGAACATTGTGAAGGAAAACAATGTGCTCATAATCTAATTAATTGATCTTAGTCCTAAATTGGACTACAGATTCCCCAATCAATTTTGGTTCAAGGGTACATCTCTTCACTCCTTTGAGATTTGTCGTTGTAATCCTTCAACGTCTTCAAAGAGGTGACGGGTCTCGATAACCAATCATTCCGTGGACTGTGGGCTTCTTAAACTCATGGACTACGATATCCTTAAACTTTATAGACTATGACGTCTTTAAACTACGGACAGTGGGGTCCTTAAGCCCATGGATTATGATGTCCTTAACCTCGGACTGTGGGGTCCTTTAAACCCATGGACCGAGATGTCCTTAACCTTGGACCGAGATGTCCTTAAACTAACATTGGACCGAGATGTCCTTAAACTAACAATGGACCACCATGTCCTTAAACTGGTAATCGACCGCAATGTCCCTAAACTAAACAAAAGAGGCCAAATACTCTCTTGTTGGATCTAAACGATCCCGTTAAGTTGATCTTAGTCTAAAACTAGACTAAAGTATCCTTAACATACGTTTAAGTTGATCTTAGTCTTAAATGATACTAACGTATCCTTAAACCCAAACCTCAAACCCAAATCTCAGAAAATACGGATTTGGACTAATCCACGCCCTACGGGCAATAACATAAATTAGTCTCCGTATACAGTCCACGGGAAACCGAAAACAAAACAAATACACACGACACGAAGTGACCATCTGGAGAAGGGGAAAGTGGTTACCGCGATGCGGTAGCGTAATTAACTGCAGGGGCTTGCGCCTGCAGGGTAGAGCGTCCCCACAATCAAAAACCCCTCAACGAGGGGGAATCTGACGAAGTCTGCTACATCGGCCGCATCCGTTTAAACCTTCGATACATGTTGTCATAAATCAACTTGGCATGTTCGGAGAGCTGGACGGATAGCACCAATTAGCATCTGCCCCGAATTCAGGCAAGACGGACCTACGCGGTCGCGTCTCCGTGTTTCGGAGGAGAACAGATTCTGGTTCACCTCTCTCTCTCTCTTCTCTCTCATGCCCATACCTCTTTTCTTTATCATTTTTCCTTTTCCTTTTCTTTTCTTTTCTTTTATCTTTTCTTTCCTTTTAAAAACAAAACCATGCATGATAATAAAGAGAAAGCCATGATAAAAATGTAACAATATATTTTATGACATGGTGCAAGTCATGTGCACAAATCAAGCTTAATGCACGATTAGCGATATTTAATCTCGATTAGCATTAAAATAGAATATAATTAATTATATAACAATCTATAAATGTTCAAATCTTGTAATCTCTTTCAAATTCAATAATTTACATAATTTCCAAATATTTCCCAATTTATCGGTATTAAATTACACCCCATTATCGAAATATTCATAAAATTTATTATTCAATTATAAAAATTCCCAAGAATAATATTTCATTTTTCTGAAATGTTACAGTCATCCCTCCTTAAATAAATTCGGTCACCGAATTTAACTTTAAACTCCCCCAATTTCTAAAACATTTCAGTAAAATGATCCATTCGTCGGGGCTCCGAAATAAAAAATACATAAAACGTATCGTAGCGCAATACATGTGCATGAAAAATGAGCATATAATCCAAAATCAAAACTCCATCAAGTATCTCTCAATCATCGGAGTTATGGTGAAGACAGAAATGTCTAAATCCAATACGAAAACCAACATAATATACATCAAAATTATATATGTAAACATCAAAACTATACATGTAAACATCTGAAGGAAATACATGCCAAACCTTTTTAAGTCGTTGTGCGATGCGCGTATCACTGCACAGTGGCGGACGTCTATTGTAAGAAAATAACTATATATATATATATATATATATATATATATATATATCTTTTGTTTAACATACACGTCCCGCTGTTTTGAAAAATAATTTAGAAGGGTTTCCTTTATAAAATGTTTCGTGTCATCTCGGACACGTAAATAAATACTGAGACTATAGCTCCTTTTTGGAAATCCCTTCGATATCTATCAATGCATGAAAAAATATGTTCAGGTACTGTTCTCGGGCTAGTCCTGCTCAACTACTATACCAAATAGTAAATATCATAAAATCATACTGCTCTAAATCAATCCCAAAATGTATATAAGAATGCCACGTGCGTCTGGTGCGCACGGAAATCGAATCCATAATTGTGCCATACATGTGCCAAGAAACAAAATCTAAGTGCAAAGGTTGTGTACGAAACACCTGTCCAAGGCAACGGGTGTGCCTGACAGCAATATCAGGTGCATCTGATATGCACGAAGAATCTCGATTTAGTGCATCTGATGTGCACCAAAATCGCATTAAGCACGTCAAGTCTGCGCAAAATCCAACTCAAGTGCACAAGGTGCACGAAAACAAATATCGAGTATCACAATCGAAAACGACGGTATATAACACATCTCAATCCAAATCCAAATCAAGTATATCGTGGTATATAATCTCACAACTGTATGCATCTGCGTTCACAAAATCGAATCAAAATACTAAGAGTGCATGAATACTATTCTGAAAACGCAAGTCAAATCATATGCATACCATAGGCATGAAATCAAAATCAGCATCTCGAAAGACATCAAATCGAAGTCAAGTGCACTTGTGGTGCACAAAATCTCAATCATGCAAATAAATCATCCAAAATACCGAAATCAAAGATGGCGGAAACAGTCCCTCTCTAGCACATCCTCTAAGAATCTCTGGCCAACTATCATGGTCACTCATAACATGTCTCGTCGATGGTGCCGAACTCTGGCTTGCTGGGTGTGCGCCATATGACCGCTCCTGGGTCCAAATCTTCTTGTATAGTGTTCCAGAAAGGTCTTGTCGGGGTCTCTCCCGATCTCGTTTCTGCTAAAATGCCCGGAAGCTATCATCCTTTACTAAATCTGTTTCTTGTTCCGGAACGGCTGCATACTCATCGCGACTCCTTCTGGAAGATATATCCATATACAACGCCTCTGCATGCGTATCATTTCTCTTATTCAGCGGAATGGAACACCATCTCGTCAAGATCTCGTACGAACCTCTTACTCCTCTTTTTCTCTAATGTTGACTGATTCAGACTCGTCTCTTCATGGCTGCATGGACTGCGCTCCAACGGCTATACTCGTATGTGGAGTCTCCCAAGCAATGTATCCCATCACATGATATCTGACGGACGTCGAACCTTTCGATCGATTCGTTAAAGTTCCATAATCCCCCAAGAGCTCAACATCTTAGGTACAATTTAATAGTATTCTAGTACATACCACAGTACCTATGGATCAGCCATAGAAGGGCAAACCCAAGCCTCATTAATGGCACCGCGGAACTGCTGCAAACCGTAAGGTTTCATAGCGTTCTCATGGTCATTATATCGAGTTAGGGTTTCATTCTTCTAGAGGGTCCACGGAATTAGTTGCACGTTTCTCCCAATACTTTAAACTTGGAAAAATGGGTTTCTGACATTCGATCGTCTTCTACCGACTCTCAACGTACCTGCGTGAAGTCGTCTCTAGCTGGAATAAATCAATCTGATGACCTCGCATCGGGGTAGGCAACGAATCACATGTCCTAATCATTCCTCCTTAGGTGACTAGCAATCTTCTATCATATCTCTAAGTATACTCATGCGGCAATAGCTCCAAACATCTGGGGAGTTTTTCGTCTTTTTTGGGGTTTTCGGACTTTAGATATCTCATCATTCGCAGCAACAACTGGTTCATTCGTCCGCACGCCGAATAGTGTCTCAATCATCACGAATAGTGGGTGCATTGACGGTCATCACATTCTGGCTGGCCTCTAGTAGTGGCCCAATCCTCTGGTGCTGATATGCACGTCCGAGAAATCTCGTAAAAGTGATCCATCAAACGCTCATGGCGAAAAAAACACAATAAAACGACGCATCCATGCAAATCGTATGTCCCTGAAATCATGCCCTGCTCAGTCCTCGTCCGTGACGAGCTCGTGCTGACACAACTTTAGCCGTAGCTCTCTCTGCCCATGTAATCTTGGCAGTAAAACCATAAACCGGTATCGATGAGGATAAATCATATGAATGAATATAATGTTGTGCAAGGAAATGTACATCCTAAGGCTTCTTAAGTGGAGTAGCGTATCGTAAGTATGCTGCGGAACATACACACGGTATGTCACTCTCCTTAAGTCACCTACTCAATCAACCAAGGTCAACCTACGCGATGAAATTTCGAGTCTAATACTCCCTCGACCAAGTCTAAGTTCCGTAAGGTCAAGCCTAGATTCTGTATATATACAAACGCCCTAGGCTCCGCATAGTCAAACATAGACTCGAACCAAGGTTAACCTAGCGCTTTGATACCAACTTTGTCACGACCCGAAATGGCACGTGACTGGCACTTGAATCATATGAAGTCTATAGGACCCCATCTAATTCAAGTAAGCCAAAAATCCCAGAAATCTAAACCATTTTAAATAGAAGTGAAGAAAACTATTTTAAAGCAAGTGGTTTTAATGACATAAGCCGAATATGCATTTTTAAATCTCAAGTCCTTTCTAGAAATTTCGGCAGAGTTTCCTTTGTAAATACTGGCCCCAAAAGGGTACAACATGCATAATATGAATAAAGGCATCCCCAAGCGGGAGCTAGCTCTTCGTCAATTGACGGTCACAACCACGCAAGCAATATAATATACAACGCCGAAGGGCGAGGATCAAAACTCAAAAGGAAACTCAAAACAACAAGAAAACCATAATAATACAAGCGCGACTCTACGGTCGAAATAATATACAACTGGTCTTCTAAGTCTATAAATAATACAAGTGTGGTTGATAGAGTTTACTAGATATAAGTGAATATAAATAAGAGGTACAATGGTGGTCACGATACGAGTGAACCCACCTACCAAAGCAATCACCCGGAAAGAAGCAGTGTGCCAGCAAAGCCGCAACGAAACCTGTACGGCAAAACCTGCAAGAAACTATGGCACAACAGGGGTGAGTTTCCAACTTGTGAGTAGAAAACATCAACGAGCAGAAAGTCGCATGTATGACTCAATCCTAGGTCATACGATCAATAAAATATCCTCAATATAATATAATTCTGAACATCTACACATAAGTGTAAAATCAAGTGCTCGTGTCAGTACCTCAGATAGCAACATATCATATATATGATGCATGAATGCATCGAAATGAAAACAGAATACATCATGAAAGGAAAACTGTTTTCATAATATAGTGAGATTTCTGTATATTTAAAATGAGGTATCATCAATGAAATCAACATAAATCAATGTCTAGCATCGACACAAAACATATATCCAAATATCCAATATCTCGTGCTCCGGCTATCCGGACTGACCCATATCATAAAATCTCAATAACTAGGGCTCCAGCTATCCGGACTGGCCCCTGGGCTCCGGCTATCCGGACTGGTCCAACTCCGATCGGTATGCTCCGGATATCCGTCGAGTCACAATACAATCATCGGTCAGTAGTGCTCCCTGTCACAGGCTCAACGCCATCATCTGCGACCTTCTTGTCCCGGGGTACCGCACCGGGTCCACCATGCACCCACAGACGGTTTTTCCTCCTCGAATCGGGTGTATCATAACGCTCAAGAGCCGAGAAAACTCATGGTGGACTCCTCTCAAATCATATCAATAGAAAACCGCATCTTTCACATTTAAATGATAATAATCCTTACGGATTCTCCAAACCCAGAAATCTCATGTAAATCCGAAATCCAAATCTCATAAGTAAATAATAATGAATTCTAACATATTGGGCTCCGGCAATCCGGACTGGCCCTAACAATAATGCATGACAATGAATATATAAATATGCATGAGTATCATAGTAAAATGCAACATCTAAACTAGCACAACCATGATATATCAGAACTATCAGCTAACAAGCGATAACAATGAAATAATATTCTCTAAAATGTACGTGACATGGCAATTACCGATGATGATGTGTGTGAGCCGGCAAACAGGTGTACGTGAAGCATACGTATCATCGGTAATGGTGCTGGTGTCCTGACAGCATAGTTTCATAATCACTAAAGTACACATTAAGCATGAAATGCGATGATAACATGAATATGCAATAATGAATAGTAAATGCAACAGTAATGAATCTACATTAGATATGTGAGCCATACAGTTTGTCATTTGAAATAACACGAACCGTGGTGTTTAGAAAATAGGGCTACGGTGTTTTTATAAGAAAGATACGTCATTTGAAATATCCGTAGTACCCCTTAGTCCGTCTTTAAATATTCACGATTCGTTAGTTTGAAATAAGTATGACTCAAGTCCAGACTAACATCTACTAAGTAAGCTACAACACTAAACTAACAGGCTAATCGAAAGGGGTAAGGAAAACCACCTAAGTCTGAGTCGATATATATATATATATATATATATATATATATATATATATATATATATATATATATATATATATATAATAGTCGGTGATCCCGCCTCAATAGTATCATGTAAGATATAGTATATCATATGACATTCTCGAGTCAAGAGTGCGGATCAATCATCATAATTATATCTCGTACGTTAAATCCATCGTACGATATCCCAAATCTGGGTACGGGTCAAATATCACATTTATCTCATCATTTATCTGGTATCCTTATCATCACATCACGATCCGGATACTGATCTAAGTCTAGTACGTACTGATACCATATATATATATATGCGTGTTTCTGAAAACCCATCGCCTAAGGACCCGCTATAAAATCGTGTCGTATCTCATAATACGAACCACGTCATATCACTGATCTCATGGCACCATGCCCAATCTCATCGACTAATCTCCAAATACCATGTACCATCTTTATCATCCAAGTATATGTATACGCATATATATATATATATATATATATACATAGTTTCATACCTATGTGTGTGTGTGTGTGTGTGTGTGTATCCCCATATACGCACAAGTAAATAAAATATATGCAAGTGTGTGTGCGTGAATGTAAACCTTATTCTAGGGTTCACAACTAAGAAACTAACTACGACACTATCAACCAATTACTAACATTAAGTTATGATCTTCTAAGATCCTACTTTCTAACTATCCATGTTTTAAATAACACATAATCATATATATATATATATATATATCATATATAACGTATACTACACTTCGAACTGCGGGGGTGCTATACGCCATCCACCCGACTTCCCCCGTATATATATATCTACTCACCTGGTCCTCGCTTGCTGGAGTCGATGACGCCACGCTCTCCTCTTCGTCTCGAAATCCTCGTGAGGGTACCTACAACCAATACACATTGCAAATGCGTATTAAAAATCAAGTCGGAAAACCAAAATGGCACACGTTTCGCTCAAAGGTTAAAACCTATAGCCTCGCATGCAAAACACGACCAATAACCCTAGTCGTTGACGTTCAAACGCCACACGACGGAATACAAAATCAAATACCAAATCCCAAATTAAAACGAATTCGCAAAACAATACAGCAACTCAAGAAAATGGTCCCAGATTTTACCCTAGGTCAAATTAGCCAATTTTGCATATATGGAGGGTCTATTTTACTGATAAAGGAGCCACAGAACAAACACTGACCAATTTGCCCCTACTCTGGCCGCAAATTGCAGCCAGAACGATTAAATTTGCGCCTTAGCTTGGGGGTTGGGGCTCGGATCTCTGTGGTAGCTTCCTAGGTGCCTGCATGTATCACCGTGTTTGCAAAATAAATCCTAGGGACCCCAGGTGTTTGAAGATATCAATATACCATCACAAATTTCCAGAAATTCAAATGTCGGGGTTTCTAAATTTTGGTGTTTGGGGTTTACTCTATGGTTCCAGTCCAATATACACTCCTTACAGGGGTTTAAGGTCACAACTAACCTCAATTACACCATTGGATTCAATTCAAACTCTAACATCTTCTAGAAATTTTCAAAGTTCACTAAACCGCATTAAAACACTTCTAAAATTGTATGGGTGCTAAAGAAATTGAAATACAATGCTAATGGTGCAGAAATTATCTCATTTAGCAACTCAAGAAAATTCTTGAGTTGCCCCAAGTCTTCAAAATCCTATTTTTCTTGGTCCAAAGTGCATCTAGTGATCTTGTGCATGTTTTTATTGAAATGGGGATGGACTTTTGATGTTGTTTTGGGGGTGTTTTGAGGGTTATAGTGGAGGAGGGAGATGGGGCTGCCATGGTTGAAGAAGGAGGAGAAATGGTGAAGGAAAACAATGGAGGGAAACAATGAGCCTTGGTCAAGTTTGACCCCTCACCTCTCTCTCTTCTCTCTCATGCCCATACCTCTTTTCTTTATCATTTTTCCTTTTCTTTTTCTTTCCTTTTCCTTTATCTTTTCTTTCCTTTCAAAAACAAAACCATGCATGATAATAAAGAGAAAGCCATGATAAAAATGTAACAATGTGTATTATGACATGGTGCATGTCATGTGCACAAATCAAGCTTAATGCACGATTAGCAATATTTAATCGCGATTAGCATTAAAATAGAATATAATTAATTATATAACAATCTATAAATGCTCAAATCTTGTAATCTATTTCACATTCAATAATTTACATAATTTCCAAATATTTCCCAATTTATCGGTATTTAATTATACCGCATTATCGAAATATTCATAATACTTATTATTTAATTATAAAAATTCTCAAAAATAATATTTTATTTTTCTGAAATGTTACAGTTCCAGCAATACCGCAACTGATCCCAAGCGGTCAAATCCTGCAAGAACTGTGGCACAACGGGGTGAGTTGCCAACTCGTGAGTAGAAAACATCAGCAAGTAGAAATCGAATAAAACAACGATTTCCTAAGTTACTATATCCTGAAGGTAATACTATGATATCACTATATCCTGAAGGTAATACTATGATATCTAGGATGACCACATATGCCTATATGTCAACAATCGATAAATGCAATGACATATATAAATAAACATCCAACATCATATGTCTGTATGCATGTGGATATCATCCACATGTCCATCAACGACACAAACAATATCATGGAACCTGAGTGTCCCACACCGACCCATTAACGACACATCGAACATCATGAAAACATAAGCCTATGTGTGTGTGTGTATATATATATATATATGAGGATGTAAACCACCTGTGTCCATCAACGGCATATCAAAATCATGGAACCTGAGTGTCCAACACCGACACTCGAAACATCATGAAAACCCGTGTCCATCATCGACACGTAAATCCTCATATCTCAGACGCCGCATACTCATACCGGCCATCATATCTATCTCATCTCAGGTGTCGCATCCTCAGATCGGCCCTCATATCCATCTCATATCATAACTCTAAAACGGTATCCTCTGGATATCCGCCGAGCTCTATACAATCACCGGTAGGTAGTGGTCCCCTGCTAGGCTCACCGCCTAACAATACGAGTTTTCTTGCCCCGGGGTACCTCACCGGGTCCACCATATACCGCAGACGGTGCCTACCGCTCATCAAATCGGGTATACTCACTGCTCAGAACCGAGAAAACTCATGGTGGACACCTCGAAATATCATATCAAGAGATACCGCGTTTTGTAAAATAATACACAATTTCCTTTGAAATTAAACTGCGGTTCTCAAATCCAGAGATCTCATAAAAACAGTATCTCAATGCATATAACCATAAAGTACAATGTATGCAATATAGAGTAGTAATATGAGCATATCGGGTATATCATGCAAGCATGTCAAGTGATAATACTGAACAATGAATGTTCCTTTACGGTTAAAAGTAATATCATGATATGACAGTTCTACTGTGTAAGTAGTATGGCAATTACCGATGATGAATGTGTGTGAGCCGACAAATCTGTATATGTGTAACATGCGCATCAACGGTAATTGTGCAGGTGTACTAGAAATGAAATCATATAACATTAAATACTGGAAACATGATAGGTATCACACGAGGAATAATATCCTACACAACATGAACAATAAATGGGTATATCTACCTACACAAAAATCATACGGTCACATTTATAAGGTACACATCGTCGTTTTTAAAAAAGGTATGGTTCAGGTGGCAATCATTATATCAGCGATCCCATCTCATAACATTCGATATGACAATAATCATCGATTATCATCCTCAATTTATTAGCGTGGATTAATCACCCGGTACATCTCATCGCGTATGATAATCCATCGTACGGGATCATTAAACAAAATAGGGAATCTATCGACCTATACAATAATGAGGGTACGGATCTAAAGTCTTGTACGACATATTACTCATTACTCATAATATATATATACACATATATCTCAAGTCACATTTGTATAACATCATATCTTATTAATTGCACAACACCTCTATCTCAATGTCGTGTCGTGTTTATCGATCTCGATCTCATATCCTATCATTCTTAACCCATACTTGTCATCTTTCAATTCATACATATCATGATTCACTTCTCATTTCATATTCTCATATATCAATCCGAGTCATTTATATCTATAATCTCAATATCTCACATCATGTTATCTTATATACCTATATCATATTCATTAGTGTCAACTTTTATCATATCATATCTTACTAAATCTTACTAAATCCTAAAATAAGGTTATCTTAAGCTCGTAGCGTATCTTTTATTTGATATAATTTATATCACAATCTTCCATATCAATGTTTGCGGGGGTGCTATACGCCATCCACCCGACTTCCCCATAGATATAAATCTACTCACCTGCTAAACTCCTCGCATAGCCGAAGTCGATATGCTTCGTCGTTTCGGAAGTCCACGCGAAGGTACCTACAATCAATACACAATCGTAATACTATTAAAATCATGTCCGAAAACCGATACGGCACACGCATCGCTTTTAGGTTAGAACCTATAGCTTACACATGAAAGATCAATCAAACAACCCTCTTCCGTTGACGTACAAACGTCCAACGACGGAATCGAATCCAAATATAAACCACGCATTCTAAATATAAAAACTAAGAATTCACATATCGGAAAACATTAGCCCAAGCACTCGCAAACAACTCCCAGATTTTGGCTCAGGTCAATTAGGACTAAACAGGTAAGTACAGGGGATAGGTTATAGGGCAAGTGAGCTATAGGCAAAACCACAACGCTAATGCCCATAGGAAGTCCGGCGACATCATGCTAAAATCCGACCTCGCCGGCCATAGTGTGGAGGAATGTGTTCGTATTTTGGTGGTGGTCTTCTAATAGTCTATCTAGGTTAATGGACTTATTTGATTTTCTTAAAAATACTCCAGATTGCTCCAGATACCCTGTAGGCCTTAAGGTTTCACAAAACCGACACGGCAAAATTATAACTTCGTATATTGGGTTCTAAACTCATTTCCATGCCTCTAAATAAATCTCTAGGGTCTTGAAAACACTCACTAAACCTCAATTAACCCCTTAACATCAACTTATAATTTCCTAAATTCACATATCCTAATTATATCGATTTCTAGCTAAACTAGGATATTTAAACATAACCCCTAAGTTATAGTGAATAGATTACCTCATTTGCAACATAGGAAGATTCTTGAGTTGCCCAAAGACTTCAAAATCCGAACATGAATGGTTCTAAGGGTTTAGGATAGGTTTGTGCATGTTTTATGTGAAGGTTGCATATAGTTTTGGAAAAGGAATGGAGATGATGCATGGAGGTAGTGTGATGAAGGAATGGAGATGAAGAAATGGTGAAGAAGCAATGGGGAATGAGGAATGGGCAGCCAAGTCTCTCTCTAAGGCTCACTCACTCTCACAAATATCTCCCCCTACACTCACCCTCTCACAAATATCAATTTTGTTTCTTTCACATAACTCAAGGCATAAATTTTATTCCATTCACACTCAACTTCTCATTTCCTTTTATTTTCTTTCTATTCCTTTTCTCTTTCACACTAACTCACAAACACAAACACAAATACAATGTAATACATGCACATTACATGGTGCACTAGCAGGAAAAAATGTAAAAACACGGATTTGGCCAAAAATCCGATAAATATCCTTAAAATAAATAAATCATTTTAATATCCGATCAATTTCCAAATATTGGTATATACTTATATCATTTTACGAAAAATCCATATTCGCAAATTGAATAGTTTTCGCGAAATATATTATTTTAATATTAAATTTCCAAAAATAATATTTTATATTTTCTGAAATGTTACAGAGCGGGAAATCCAACTCAAGTATGAGTTTAACGCAAACCTACCCCGGGGCGACCAGGACGACCAAAAGAAGAGGGGCAGGGAAGAGAAGAAGAAGGTCGACAGGCCAAAGCCATACTCCCCGAAGTTCCAGGAGTATACCCCACTCAACATTTTTCAGACCGAGCTATTAGAGGAGGCAAAGGGCGAGCGATTCTTCAAGCTCCCTCCGGTCACCAGCAGAGCGGCCAAACGGACTCGGGGCCCATACTGCGCTTTCCATAGGTCGCAGGGACACCCTACAGAGAACTGTAAACAACTCTGCGACTACATCGAGGAGTTGATTTGCTCGGGCCACCTTACGAAATACCTAAGGGAAAAGCGACAGGAAGACCGGGAGTAGGAAAACCATCCCCTTCCCGGCGAAATAACGATCGGCCAAATCATGGTCGTTTCTTCGGGGTGTGCACATGGAGCCGACGATATTCGTCGCTTCCTACCCATCGAAGGAACCGGCGACCAGCCCCGGAAGAAATGCAAGGCCACCGAGCCCATCACCTTCACTAATGAAGAACTCCACGGTATATCCTTGCTTCACAACGACCCTCTCGTGATTACGGCCCGGGTCCACCGCTACGAGGTTCAAGGATTTTGGTCGACTTAGGAAGCTCGGCAGACATCCTTTTCTATGACTGCTTCCAGCGTATGAGGCTCGGCCCGTCAGACTTGCAGCCAACCATCCACATTCTATCGGGGTTTACCAACCACTCCATCCCGACCGAGGGAGTGGTTACCCTTCTCCTTAACATTGGGGAGGAGGGTCGTACGAGAACCGTACCGGTAGAATTCATCGTCGCCAGGATCCCCTCGTCCTACAACATCCTCTTAGGACGCCCGACGCTAAACTCTCTTCGGGCTCAGATCTCAACCTACCACCTCATGATCAAGTTTCCGCTGGATCAAGGTGGGATAGGCTGGGCCTACGGGAACCAGCAAATCGCCAAGATTTTCTTCACGGCGACATCCACCACTAAAGAGCAAACCGATGACCTCGGAAGCAAATGATTTCCAGGGGTCCTTAGATACTTGCGACGAACAGAAGGAAATCCGGGGGCCCCGGTGGAGGTGCTAACAGAGGTCCCCCTCATCGAGGGGTAGAAGGAATGAACTGTCAAGATCGGATCCTTTTTAACGGGAGCCCGGTATGAAGACCTGATCCACTTTCTTCGAGAAAACTCGGACGTGTTCTCCTGGGCGCCAGTTGACATGCCCGGGATCGACCCCAAGGTGATCTCGCATACGCTCGGGGTCGACCCGTCGGCCTGACCCGTCAGACAATAGAAGTAAAGTTTCGCTTCGATCAAACAAAAGGCGATCGAGGTTGATAGATTGCTTGCAGCCAACTTCATTCGAAATGTGGCCTACTCGGAATTGCTGGAAAATGTGGTTATGGCTAAAAAGGCAAGCGGGAAGTGGCGCATGTGAGTCGACTTCATAGATTTGAACAAGGCATGCCCGAAAGACAACTATCCCCTCTCTCGGATAGATCAGCTTGCCGACAGCTCGGCAGGCCATGAATTGCTCAGGTTCATGGATGCTTTCTCCGACTACAACCAGATCCGTATGAACTCGTCAGATAAAGAACTCACCGTGTTCATTACGGACCAGGGGGTATACTGCTAAAAAGTGATGCCCTTCGGCTTAAAAAACGCCGGGGCTACATACCCGCACCTGGTTAAAAAAAATTTCAAACCGCAGATCGGGGGGAACATGGAGGTTTACGTCGAAGACATGCTCGTAAAATCAAACTCGTCGGATGAGCACACCAAGGATCTTGGAGAGACATTCGACATCCTCCATAAGTACAAAATGAAGCTGAATCGCGCCAAGTGTGCTTTCGGGGTCACTAGCGGGAAATTCCTCGGGTTCATGGTTACCCACAGAGGAATTGAGGCTAACCCGGAGAATATCAGCGCCATCCTCAACATGGCCACGCCGAAGAGCAACGTGGAGATCATGCGACTCACGGGGAGAATGTCCGCTCTTAGTCGCTTCATGTCGAGGTCCGGAGAAAAGTGCCTCCCATTCTTCAAAGCCCTGAGGAAGATCCCAAGGTTCGAATGGTCGGAAGAGTGTCAGAACTCTTTCGAGCAACTCAAAGTGCACCAGGCAACTCCCCCACTGCTCACCCGGCTGATTGAAGGAGACGAGCTGCTGCTGTACCTTGTGGTGTCCGATCATGTTGCCGGCTCGGTGCTCGTCCGAGAAGTCGAAGGAGTACATAAGCCGGTCTACTATGCGAGCCATGTCTTTAAAGACGCGGAAAAAAGGTACCCGGCCATAGAAAAGATTGTCTTGGCGCTTATCGTGGCCTCAAGGAACCTATGACACACACCATCCTCGTCCTCACCGAGCATCCTATAGGGGCTATTCTCGCCTTCCCCGAGTCTTCTTGTTGTCTGGAGAAATGGAGGTGGGAGCTATTCCAATTCGACGTCAAGTACTGTCCCAGGCAAACCATCAAAGCGCAAGTCCTGGCAAACTTCGTTCTCGAGTGTACTATCCCCAACAAGGAAGCAGCGTCGGCACCCGTCCTCGGGTCCTGAGCCTCGGTCAAGGAAGTGCCCGACTCCATCCCCGATTGGGTCCTCTACGTCGATGGATCCTCCATCGAGGAGGGGAGCGGTGCCGGTCTTATCATTCGAGGCCCGAACGAGGCAGAGATGGAGTAATCTTTGAAGCTCGGGTTCAGAGCATCAAACAACGCCGCGGAATACGAGGCCTTGCTAGCCGGACTGCGAATCGCCTCCGGAGTGGGGCTGAAGACGATTCGAATTCGCGACGAATCCGCCCTGGTCGTCGGCCAAGTGAACGGGAATTTTGAGGCCATGGAGCCGCTCATGGTGAAGTACTTATCCGAGGTAAAGAGATTACGAAGAAACTTCGACGAAATTCAAGTGGAGCGGATTCCTCGGCACCTGAAAGCCCAGGCTGACGTCCTGAGCAAGCTAGCCTCTTCCTATACGGCCAACAATAAGAGGAATATACTCTTCGAAGTCTTGCCACGGTCCAACGTGAAAGACAGAGAGGCAACACTTCAAGTATACGCTACTCAGGAGGAAGGCTGGGATTGGAGAAAGCCCCTCGTAGAGTTCCTGAACGAGGGTACACTCCCTAAGGACCGAGGGGAACCACGCTGCCTTCGAGCTAAAGCTCGCCATTTTGTTTGGAACAATGAAAACCTCTACAAGAAGTCGTACACACAGCCTCTGCTTCGGTGCATCGACCCCCGCGAAGCCGACTACGTCCTGCACGAGATACACGAAAGGGTCGATGGAGCGCATTAAGGGGCCCTTACCTTAGTCCAGAAGAAACTGCTCCAAAGGTACTATTGGCCGACGATTCACCAAGACGCTTAAAAGCTCGTCAGAAGGTGCAAAACCTGTCAACTCAATGGCAGCATACCCGTCTTCCGGCTACCGAGCTAATGGCCCTCACCTCCCCCTGTCCGTTTGCCCAGTGAGTGATGGACATGGTAGGCCAACTCCCAACTGGTACGGGCGGGCACAAATACATCCTCGTCGCGGTAGAATACTGTTGGATATAGTGCTCTCAGAGTCAATTATTGGATCGCAGGCACGTGATTGCAATGATTGAGGGAGGACTTATACCGGTAGGACAGTCTTACTCAAGATAATAGTATGCTATCTGGTTTATCTTTATAATCGTGTACTGCTTTAGGTGACCTTACAAGTCGCTATTACACGTTGATAGAGCCCTTAGGATTCTTGCTTGACTGCCAGCAGTATAATGGCGATCATATACGTGGGAGCTGGGGTCTATAAGCACATCCTTAAAATGTCCCTAGTCGTGGGAGTTTCAAGACTGGGCATCAATACTCCATTAGTAGACTAGTGTATACAGTCGAGACCCCGACGAGGGGCGGTGGCCGGTCTCATAAGCCATTGGTGTCAGTTGGTTCACCTAAGATGTATACAGGTGCTCATTGGGTTATGAGTACACCGGACAGGACTCGCCGGGAACTTGCTAGTTGGTATTATACCTGACGTCAGATAGCAGTTCCCTGGTGACATGTGTACAGATTAGTTTATCGACCTGAGATCGTCATTTGTCTCGTGTGAGTTCCCACTGAGCTTTGATTACTATCCTACCACGGCTCAAAGGAGTCGTGCAAACAGGTTTTAGTTGGGTACAGTCCCGAGCCACATGGAGGAAGTGAGCGGATCGGCAGGGGTTTCGTCTCTCTCGGTATTGGGGGTGAGATCGCGCTGTGTCTAGGAGAGCCATTACACGAAGTCCTTGGCCAAGGCAGGAGATTTACTGGTAGGTATTCCAGTAGTATCTCAGGGTGTTCTGGGCTACACTCCGACACGACTTGTACCGCTTTTGAGGGTCTGACTTTTACCAACCCCCTAGGCCCGACATGCGATGCTCATAGACGAACGGACCGGACTGTACGGATATTGTCACTGACAGGCTCAGTAGGGTGTCAGGATGAGTTCGCTCATCGACTTCCCTTTTGGTCAATACCTGGTAGCCCGTTACGTACAGCTAGTAGCACTGACGTGCTAGTGGTTAAATCCACAGCCAAAGTATTGACGAGTCTTTTAAGTCCCCCACAGACAATTTTCAAGTTTCGGGCGAAACGTTGTAGAGGCCGTATGATATATGGTAGGGTTCGATCATATAAGTGCAGTAGTGCACGAATCATGATCGGACGGATCATACTAGTGGGCTTTGGTTTAAGCCGGATCCTAGTATTAGATTTGTTGGATTACTTTAGTCTCATCGCATTCGCATTCAGTCGGAATGCGGATGCAGGTATGTATATACAGGTGAGGGGTATCCTTGTGATCCGTCACGAGTTTACTTTAGATGTTGTCGTATCTTTTTATTGTTGTAAACATTTGGATTAATGTTTACAAATGGAAATTGTGAGCTTAAATCATCATTTTGTGCATTTAATGTGACATACACTTCATTACTGACTCATGGTCTCTTTTATTGTGCATATGTCACATTATGCGATAGATTAGTGTGTTGAAATAGAGGATGAGAGAGAAGGGCAGCCATAAGGTTGTGGGTTGGCTCTTGTATTATTTCACATACTCACTCTCTCTCATTTTATCATAATAACACAAAAGAAAAAGAAAGCTTCTTCTTCTTCTTCTTCTTCTAGCTCACAACCTCCATTGATGGGTTCATCTTCAACCTCCATCCATGCAATGGATGCAAGAGACAAAGTTGTCACACACATTCTCTACTTTGCCTTGGACACATCGGCTAGCGATCTTCATGCCCGAGTTTCTTCGGATGAAGCGGGAGCCCGTAAAAAGACTCGAAGATGTGGTGCCCTTTCCGACGAGAAGACCGGAGATCGGAGATGCCGTGAGGAGCTTAGGATGGTGGCCAAAGACCGAAGGACACGGATCGATCGGTATAGCTTTCCAACTCTTTCTCTAGTTGCTAGTTGTAGGTTAATGGTTCGATCCGGGTTTAAAATATACGATAACGCCGGTTTCAAGTTTATGAAAAGTTTTCGTTTCTGCATTTTGGCCTCGGACAGACGGCCGGGGCGCTACCGTAGACTTACAAAAACTTCACGAAGTGGATTGAGGCCGTCCCCATCAGATAACCGGACGCCACCACGACCATCAAATTCCTGCAGAACAATGAAATCTCCCGGTTCGGGATCCCGAAGTGTATCGTTACCGACCACGGGACGAATTTTAAAAACGACAAAGTCAAAGGGTTCTGCAACGAATACCACATACTAATGAAGTTTTCCGCGGTCGCACATTCTTGTAACATTTCAGAAAAATAAAATATTATTTTGGAATTTAATATTAAAATAATATATTTCGCGAAAACTACCCGATTTGCGAATTTGGGGTTTTCGTAAAATGGTATAAATATATACCAATATTTGTAAAATAATTGAAGATTTAAAAGATTTATTCATTTAAAAATATATTTATTGGATTTGGCATTTTTATAATTAATTATATGCAGTTTAAATAAAAATTGATTAGTGCACTACTAATCGTGATTAAGCCAAATCCGTGTTTCTACATTTTTTCATGGTTACTGCACCATAACATGTTGCATTTGGTTGTATGTTGTCTCATCGGTATTTGTTGATATTTGGTTTTAGGAAGAAAAAGAGAAAAGGTGAGAATGAGGCACTTATTGGACAGAGAGAGTGTGACATGGCTCTAATTATTGAGAGGGTGAGCATAAGGAGAGTGAGGATAAGAGAGAGAGAGAGAGAAAGAGTGGGCTGCCCCCCTTCACATTTCCTCCATTGTTTTCTTCATCTCTTCCTTCAACTCTTCCTCCACCACTTCTACCCTCATGTCTCATCTCAATTTCTTCATTAAAACCCTATACTCCCTTCATTAAAAATGATCCCCACCTCATCCTCAATAATTTGGACCTTTCAAAGTTGGATTTTGAAGACTTTGAGCAACTCAAGAAAATTCTTGAGTTGCCAAATGAGATAATTCCTACACTTCTAGTTTAGTTTTTAAGTTTCCTAGCACCCTATAGTAGTTTAGAGTTAAATCGATTTAGATTGTGATGTTTGGAAATTCCAAGAGAGGGTTTGGGTGATTGTGTGGACTTGTGATGAGTAGTGAGTGTTGCAAGACCTGAGAGATGTCTTTTCTGGCCTAGAACATGGAATAAAAACCAAAATACGAACTTAGAAATTTCCCCATGTCGGTTTTGTGACATTTTATTGGCCTACAGGGAATCTGGAGCAACCTGGGATATTTACGAGGGAAACTAGCAATATCACTAACCTAGATTAACCCATAGAAGACCACCACCAAAACACGAGATGCCAATTCCCTACCTAGGCCGACGAGCTCAGAAATTCTGGCATTCTCGCCGGATTTTTGTAGGTGTCTAGTGTTGATCTTTTGCTTGTAGCTCCTAATCCCTATAACTTATCCCCTGTACTTGCTTGTTTAATCCCAATTAACCGGAGCTAAAATCTGGGAGTATATAGGATTGGTTTTGGTTATGTTTTCCCGATATTGGAATTCTTGGTTTTGGTATTTGATATTGTATTGGGTCGTTAGATGTTTGTACGTCAACGACGAGAGTTGTTTGGTTGTTTTTGCATGCGTAGGCTATAGGTTCTAACCTATGAGCGCACCGTATGCCGTATCGGTTTTCCGGACATTGATTTTAATAGCATTTCGATTATGTATTGATTGTAGGTACCTTCGCGTGGATTCCGAGACAACTAAGCACATCAACTACGGCTGAACAAGGAGTTCCACAGGTGAGTAGATTTATATCTACGGGGGAAGTCGGGTGGATGGCGTATATCACCCCTGCAAATACGGATATGTAATTTATAGTTGTAAGTGCACGGCGGCGCCCCGGCCGTCAATCCGACGGCCAAAAGCGGAAGCGGTGATAAACTTTAAATTTTCTTAAACTGGCAAACCGCCGCGCACTACTACCCGGATCGAACCATTAACTAGTCCTAGCTAACTACAAGAAAGGGAATAGAGATATACCGACGATCCAAGTCCTCCGGTCTTCTCGCCATCGTCCCGATCTCCTGCGGAATGTCCCGTCTCCTCCTCGTCGCTGGAAGTGCACCACATCGCCTACTTTGTTTACGGGCTCCCACCTCAATGCCGAGGCAACTCGGGCACGAAGCCGGCTACTCGACGTGCCCAAGATGTGCTGTAGAATATGTAGTGAAGAAGTCTCATTTTGGGGTTGTAGGAGGTGCCATTTTGATGGAGGAATGATACAAGAACTATATGGAGGGACTTTGGGGATTTTGGAACATCAAACGAGCAAAAACCCCACTCCACAAAATTGGGACAGCCCCATCCCATGCTTGGCCGGCCACAATGGTGAGAGGAGAGAATGGAGTGAGTGGGAGAGACAATCAAAAAGGAGCCATTCTCATCTGATCCCAAAAAAAAGAGAGAGAGGAAAGGTATCATGCAAAAGAAATGATAGCAACAAATCCAACACTCCAAGGCAACCATCATCTCAAGCATGATGGCTTCAAAAAGTCAAGCCATCATGAGAAGAAGAAGTCAAGGTAAGGTGCTCATCATGAAAACCATCATGATGTAACAAGATGCAAAGAACCCCCTCCACTAATGCCTATTTGCAACAATGCAAATAAGCCCTCCTCCACCAATCTTCGGCCAATGAACGGAACAATGGAAATTGGCCGAAACGGAAAGCAAGCTGGCAACTCCATAAAAACGGTCCCGTAATAAATTACAGGAAAACCCCGATACTGTGCATACACACCCGCATCTATATTTCGACCGAAATACAGATGCAATGAGACAAAGTCTACACTGTACTATACTAGGATCCGGCTTAAACCAAAGCCGGCTAGTAATATCTGTTCGATCCTGATCCGTGCAATACCGCACGTATCTAATCGAACCCTGCCATATAACCATACGGCCTATAGTACAAACTGTCCGACCCTGATCCGTGCAATACCGCACGTATCTGATCGGACCTTGCCATATCTCCATACGGCCTCTACAACCTTTCGCCCGAAAGCTGAGTAACTGAATGTGGGGGACTCTAAAGACTCGTCAACACCTCGGTTGTGGATTTAACCACTAGCACGTCAGAGGTATAAACCAATACGTAACGGGCTACCAAGTATTGACTAAAAGGGACGTCTGTGAGCGAACTCAGCCTGACAACCCTACTGAGCCTGTCAGTGACAATATCCGTGCAGTCCGGTCCGTTCGTCTATGAGTATCGCATGGCGGGCCTAGGGGGTTGGTAAAAGTCAGACCCCCAAAAGCGGTACAAGTCGTGTCGGAGTGTAGCCCAGAACACCCTGAGATACTACTGTAATACCTACCAGTAAATCTCCTTGCCTTGGCCAAGGACTTTGTGTAATGGCTCTCCTAGACACAGCACGACCTCACCCCCAATACCGGGAGAGACGAACCCCTGAAGATACGCTCACTGCCTCCATGTGGCTCGGGACTGTACCCAACTAAAACCTGTTTGCACGACTCCTTTGAGCCGTGGTAGGGTAGTAATCAAAGTACAGTGGGAACTCACACGAGACAAATGACGATCCCCAGGTCGATGAACTAACCTGCACACATGTCACCAGGGAACTGCCATCTGACGTCTGGTATATGACCAACTAGCATGTTCCCGGCGAGTCCTGTCCGGTGTACTCATAACCCAATGAGCACCTGTATACATCTTAGGTGATCCAACTGACACCAGTGGCTTGTGAGACCGGCCACCGCCCCTCGTCGGGGTCTCGACTGTATACACTAGTCTACTAATGGAGTATCGATGCCCGGTCTCGAAACTCCCACGACTAGGGACCTTTTAAGGATATGCTTGTAGACCCCCAGCTCCCACTTATATGATCGCCCTCATACTGCTGGTGGTCAAGCAAGAATCCTAGGGGCTCTATCAACGTGTAATAGCGACGTGTCAGGTCACCTAAAACAGTACACGATGATAAAGGTAAGCCAGATAGCATACTATCATCTCGAGTAAGACTGTCCTACCGGGATAGGTCCTCCCTCAATCATTACAATCACGTACCTGTGACCTAATAATTGACTCTGAGGGCACTATCTCCAACAATCTCCCACTTGCACTCAAGGCTAATTATTGCGATGTCGCATACTCACAGCCCGTGTGATACCGAACACCCAACTCCTCTACTAGTCAGTCTCACAAAGCTCGTTTGCGAAACTATTGCGTTCGAGGAATAGCCTCAGTGAGTGGATCCGCTTAGTTGTTTCTTTCTATGTCTCTCTATATCTCAAGTTCGCGGAGAAACCCATCTCCCGAAAAGAGCAATACCTGTCTCAGAATATGTCTGGATGTCTGATGGGACCTAGCTCATAAATGAACTCCAAATCCAAACTTCTTAGACTGTATTGACAACTGAACTTAATCAGTATCCTGCGCGCCATGCCTCCCTCAGTATTGCCTTGGACCACCTGTCCAAAATACTGCCCCTCATCAGAAGGAAAACTATAACTCTGACAACCTCCTTGTCGTCCATGTCACCTTGGAAGCCTGGAATGATAACTGTCTCCTGAATGAGGCTATCGTTATCATATCCCTAGAACATCCACTTATGTTCTAAAACTGCTTCCGACTGTTTCTCCAGGATTGGATTAATGTCAACTTATTGCATCTAGTGCAAGAACAACATCTGGTGTGGTACTTGACATCTCACGATTGACTCAATTGCCTGAGCAAGTGATCTGCCAATCATGCCCGTCCCTCTCCCCTTTAGTCTGTAAGACACCTTTGGAGAGGGTGACTCCATTACCTGCAGGTACACTACCGCGCCAGGAGTCGTCCATCCTAAATACTCTTAGAATGCTGTCAAGTATCCTGATTGGGAAACCACCCAAATCTAGATCTAAGACCATAGATCTAGTAACCAGTATGTCTGATATAAAATCCATTTCCTTTGTGGAGAAACAACTGTGTGACGACCAAAGTATAACCGATCGTAGTGTAGGAGTTTCTTTTCCTACTCTGTGTATATCATCCAAATACCAGGATGTCACACCCTACTACCTTCTCAACAGATCCATCCCCTATTCTGATGAAGTCAAACCCATGACTGTCATGTCAGAAATAGATGATCTATCTCCGCTACATCTGCTTTAGTCTATAAATAGACATAAGCTACCTGTCCACCAATGCTTCCGCTGCTCCCACTGACTACGACAACCCTCTGGCAGAGCCATATAGACGTACACTTCTAAAACTGGTTTAGAACGACGCTATACTCATCCTCCCGCAGGGTCTCGTAACCTGGAACAACAGCAATGGCAATTGTGGGTAAACAAGAACTTCCCTGTCACCGTCCTTGAGGCTACCGTAGTGCCTCTCGGGTGCCTGAAGTTACCCACCTTATCTGCGGAGTGGCCAATGGAATGTCAATCCAGATTGAATCTTTAGGTTCCTTATCAAATCTTCAGTAATCGTTTGTGGTTCTGGAATCACTTCCAGTTCTACCATACTCCCACTACTGTTTTTCTGAAAAAATCCATTTTTAATAAAACTGTGGCGAGTCTAGAACAATATTGCTATTGTTCATCCAAATGGTAGAAAGTCAACCCGCGTCATAGCCTGGGTCAACCCACAAACAGCCATTACAGAAACGTGCCTTGAGTTGTCCAGTGTCTGGTTTTAAGCATAAACCGGACAACTCCCCGTACCTTAACAATGTTAAGATATGAACTGTTCTATATTCAATATAGAAACAGAGGCACTGATTTAATTGAACCAGATCCAAATCATGCAACTGTCTCCAGTGCATGTCAACTAAATGGAAGGAGGCCGATCAGCGTTACTCAACTTAGGAATACTTCCAATTATGAGTAACCTGAAAGAGAAGCAAGATCTCTTTATCATTACTATCAACTGAATACCATACACAAGTACCTACATCTTCGATCTCTTTGAAGAATCCCGATACTTGCTATACCTGGTTCTCTACTCCATTCAAATACCTATAACTTCTCAAAATTTGGACCCTGTGTTTCCACGAAACACCTGTCTAAAAACTAGAGAAGTCATAAGTAAACCGAATATAGTACGAGGACCAACCCCTCTGTCCTGATGGACCCTGGACAACATACAATCCTTTGTATAAGTCCCTTGAGTCTGATAACTCATTCACTGTGTGTCGTAGGTTGAAAACTGTACTTATGGTTAAGAAGAATTACACCGCTGTTTAATGCTCCTTACCTAACCATCCACTGATATAGGTAAATGTCGTAGACATAATTTCAGAAAGGTATATCTCACTCTATGAAAATAGACGTACAGATATATCAATTTGAAATTGGTGCATAACTGCGGATATTCAAAACCAAATATTTGCCGACCGGCAAACAGCCCAGGTGATTTCCTCAAATATCACTGATTACAACGAATCCCGATATAATGAGGATAATCACCCAATTCCCAATAACTTACTCCCACTCATCATCTGTAAAACCATACAGATGTGAGAATCGTACCTGGTAAATACATACCCTGGAGTAAGTATCTAATCGGGAAATCAGTTTTCCTTTAACATTACACAGTGAAACTGAAACATTGAAATGTTCCGATGGGGTATTCTGGTATTCCTAGTAATGCCTCTTCCAGATTCACGACTGTAACCGTATAGTTCTTTGCCACCTCTCCAAATCCCTTCATATGTCTTTAGTCTTTACCTTCTGCACACTCTTTTAGGCCAAATGGTTTTCTTCCTTCCCTACCGTTCGGCACCAGCCTATGGTTTGGAAGAAGACTATCCAATAAGCATAATGGGTGTACTGTCCCAATCCTAGGAACACTCGCAATGAGAGAGGGTGAAGATAAAAGACAACCGAATAAACCTTATTCCTATTTCTCCTGAACCAGAATCCATCCCCGAACTGGAACCAGTTCCATTCGAGTTCGTATATAACCATACGATGGAGTATCCAAATAAACTGTGGATCTTCGTAGTGATACGGAGTGTCCTGGAGAAATACAAAGGTGATGTGGGAATGGTAACGAAATATTTGGTTTGGTCGTGAATATCTGTTGCAATTTACTTTGCCCTCTTACTAATCCCTTGCTTTGTCTGAACTTAATACCTTCTGCACACCATCGTTATGCTAATTGGTTTTCTTCATTCCCTACCGGTCGGCACCAGCCTAAGGTTTGGAAGAAGACAATCCAATTTGCGTAATAGGTGTACTACCCCTAAACCAAAGAGTACTCGTAACCTGAGAGAGGGTAAAAGGAAAAGACAACTGAATAATCCTATCCGTTTTCTCCAGAACCGGAAACCATCCTCGAATAAATTCTTTCGAGTTCGTATCTAACCATACGATGGTTTTTTCCAATGGAAGTGGACGTTCGTAGTAAAACGGGGTGTCCTGGAGAAAAGGGTAAAAGTAGGAGTGGCAATGAGGTTCGCAACTCTGACAATCCAAAAGCCGGTGTTTAAGAAGGTTCGGTCAACTTGGTCACTGAGTCAAAGTCTTATGGTCGGGTCAATGGTCGCTGCCAAAGAGAGAGAGAAAAGAAACACTCAGCGTGCACTCTAACCTAGATCAGAATGGTCACCAATTTATCTAATCTGGAAACCTCCCACTGTACCTCAAATTCTCCTCCAAACCTGAAAGAAGAATTAGTCGGGGTTACCCGAGGAGTAAACTAACTCATCAGTGGGAATCGGGATCCAACTATCATTGCATGATAACGTGACGGAATCCGCTCACGCTATCACACTCCAGAAGGTATGCGCATATCTGGCAAGTTTCAGTTCTTTTGAAACTCCCGATGTGATTTCTGCCCCATGCTCTTATGACCTTGACTTTGGCCAACATATCATAAGTCACATGTCAAGTTCTGCCCGTCATTCTCCAGGTTAATTTGAATCCACCCGTACATACCCTTGACTTTGGCCAAAATGGCAGCACGACTGTCCCAAACCAACGCATCTATCTATGCTACATATGAATAACCAACAGCTACCAAACACTGTGCCTTGACTTTGGCCAACATACACAGCTTGAATACTATTGACTATCCATATGAAACGACGGAGGGCTACGAATGGTTTCTGGCGAAAACCTTTAACGTAATGAACTTGATATCGTTGAAGGAACGGATAGCTTTTAAAAATATAGTGACGAAAACCGTTGCTAAAGAGGTCACTCCCGGTGAAGGGATCTCGGCTCTTTCCCCGTAGAATGGGGTGCAGGATATTCCAAATGAATACCGCGATGCAAAGCAAAAGTAATCGGCTATAGTGAAGTTAATGCCCTGACGCAAACTTTTTGTCCAAGGGGTCACTCCCGGTGAAGGGATCTCGGCCCTTGCCTCGTCGACTGAGGAGCAGGATATTCCAACTGAATACCACGATGCAAAACAAAAGTGAACGTCCTTGCAATAACAGCTTTTTGAAAAGTGTTCCAACAACATCAGATTAGGTTTGTTTTTTAACTTGCATTGATCCGAATCAATGCAGTCCCATCAATTGATCACACCAAAAAGAACGAAAATATACTGATGTACGTATATGCCATCCGCATTCGCCACTGGGTCCCGTCATTACCCGTTAGGTTAGCTTACTAACGACAGAGCGGGGACTGGACTAGCGCGGATGCAAAACATATACAACATCTACTAATATATATACCAATATATTATATTCGCTCAAGGCGTGAATAAAATGCAACATCACAGAGAATGAACAGCATCACAGAAACAATACAGATATCTGGGATCCCCGGGTTTCACAGAGCCGCTGAAACCCGACGTTCCCCTGGTCGTGTGGATAGCCTGTGCAATGAAATCCTAGACCCCTACGGGCGCGGCAAGTTACCCGCCAAAACCTGAAGCGAGGCAGCCCCCTTCAGCAACGTGAATGGACCACCCAGCACTTCACGGAATCCGGTAACTTGGGCACCCCTCCTGGGTCAACCTGTACCCCCTACGAGTGCGGCGAATAGCCCGCCAATCCTAGAGTGAAGCCCCTTCCGTCTCAATGCCATGAGATGCGGGCTTGTTGCCCTCCAGAACCCGGCTATCCGTGCACCCCTCCTCGGGGCAATCCTAGTACAGAAAGTAAAATATACATACAACGGGTACATCGACCGCAACCAGGTCGTGCCCCAAAATAATAATACAAACTGGCAGTGACGGCAGTCCACATGTCGGACGCTCGCCCCGCAATATCAAATGTACATAATACAACAAAAACTGTACTAGCATTGCATCCAGGCTATCCCCACGACCGATCCGCAACATCAAAGCAAATACATAGAACATCAACGTGAATATCACGTTCGCAAATCCGTCTAACCGGGCTATAGCAGTTAGACCAGATTTACCGATCGAGTGACATTCACGGTCGCAGATATAATGTAAATACTGTGAAAAATGTGTTTAAAATATCCGACCGATCGAATATTAACAAGTGGGCCCCAAAACAAAACTGTAGCAGTTACAGAAAATATGGGCCCAATTTTAATATTCCAAAACCCATATTTTAAGCCCAGAAGGCCTCTGTAAAAATTGGTGAAGTGATCTCCACAGTGCGCGGCGGAAGGGCGGCGGGAAGGTGGTTTTCGCGGCGGTTCCGCGCTCCCACTGTGGAGTTACTTCGTCGAATTTTTACAGAGCTCTTAGATTTTCCAGTACATCAATATTTTACAACCTGAAAAATTTTTCGACACCAAAAATTTCCAACAGAAAACTGATGTGGGCAAATACGGGTTTTTGGACATTTCGATCGATCGGAACTAAAAAACACATTACACAAAGCTAGACTAAGTTAATGGCGAGGCTCTGATACCACTGTAAGTGCACGGCGGCGCCCCGGCCGTCAATCCGACGGCCAAAAGCGGAAGCGGTGATAAACTTTAAATTTTCTTAAACTGGCAAACCGCCGCGCACTACTACCCGGATCGAACCATTAACTAGTCCTAGCTAACTACAAGAAAGGGAATAGAGATATACCGACGATCCAAGTCCTCCGGTCTTCTCGCCATCGTCCCGATCTCCTGCGGAATGTCCCGTCTCCTCCTCGTCGCCGGAAGTGCACCACATCGCCTACTTTGTTTACGGGCTCCCACCTCAATGCCGAGGCAACTCGGGCACGAAGCCGGCTACTCGACGTGCCCAAGATGTGCTGTAGAATATGTAGTGAAGAAGTCTCATTTTGGGGTTGTAGGAGGTGCCATTTTGATGGAGGAATGATACAAGAACTATATGGAGGGACTTTGGGGATTTTGGAACATCAAACGAGCAAAAACCCCACTCCACAAAATTGGGACAGCCCCATCCCATGCTTGGCCGGCCACAATGGTGAGAGGAGAGAATGGAGTGAGTGGGAGAGACAATCAAAAAGGAGCCATTCTCATCTGATCCCAAAAAAAAGAGAGAGAGGAAAGGTATCATGCAAAAGAAATGATAGCAACAAATCCAACACTCCAAGGCAACCATCATCTCAAGCATGATGGCTTCAAAAAGTCAAGCCATCATGAGAAGAAGAAGTCAAGGTAAGGTGCTCATCATGAAAACCATCATGATGTAACAAGATGCAAAGAACCCCCTCCACTAATGCCTATTTGCAACAATGCAAATAAGCCCTCCTCCACCAATCTTCGGCCAATGAACGGAACAATGGAAATTGGCCGAAACGGAAAGCAAACTGGCAACTCCATAAAAACGGTCCCGTAATAAATTACAGGAAAACCCCGATACTGTGCATACACACCCGCATCTATATTTCGACCGAAATACAGATGCAATGAGACAAAGTCTACACTGTACTATACTAGGATCCGGCTTAAACCAAAGCCGGCTAGTAATATCTGTTCGATCCTGATCCGTGCAATACCGCACGTATCTGATCGAACCCTGCCATATAACCATACGGCCTATAGTACAAACTGTCCGACCCTGATCCGTGCAATACCGCACGTATCTGATCGGACCTTGCCATATCTCCATACGGCCTCTACAACCTTTCGCCCGAAAGCTGAGTAACTGAATGTGGGGGACTCTAAAGACTCGTCAACACCTCGGTTGTGGATTTAACCACTAGCACGTCAGAGGTATAAGCCAATACGTAACGGGCTACCAAGTATTGACTAAAAGGGACGTCTGTGAGCGAACTCAGCCTGACAACCCTACTGAGCCTGTCAGTGACAATATCCGTGCAGTCCGGTCCGTTCGTCTATGAGTATCGCATGGCGAGCCTAGGGGGTTGGTAAAAGTCAGACCCCCAAAAGCGGTACAAGTCGTGTCGGAGTGTAGCCCAGAACACCCTGAGATACTACTGTAATACCTACCAGTAAATCTCCTTGCCTTGGCCAAGGACTTTGTGTAATGGCTCTCCTAGACACAGCACGACCTCACCCCCAATACCGGGAGAGACGAACCCCTGAAGATACGCTCACTGCCTCCATGTGGCTCGGGACTGTACCCAACTAAAACCTGTTTGCACGACTCCTTTGAGCCGTGGTAGGGTAGTAATCAAAGTACAGTGGGAACTCACACGAGACAAATGACGATCCCCAGGTCGATGAACTAACCTGCACACATGTCACCAGGGAACTGCCATCTGACGTCTGGTATATGACCAACTAGCATGTTCCCGGCGAGTCCTGTCCGGTGTACTCATAACCCAATGAGCACCTGTATACATCTTAGGTGATCCAACTGACACCAGTGGCTTGTGAGACCGGCCACCGCCCCTCGTCGGGGTCTCGACTGTATACACTAGTCTACTAATGGAGTATCGATGCCCGGTCTCGAAACTCCCACGACTAGGGACCTTTTAAGGATATGCTTGTAGACCCCCAGCTCCCACTTATATGATCGCCCTCATACTGCTGGTGGTCAAGCAAGAATCCTAGGGGCTCTATCAACGTGTAATAGCGACGTGTCAGGTCACCTAAAACAGTACACGATGATAAAGGTAAACCAGATAGCATACTATCATCTCGAGTAAGACTGTCCTACCGGGATAGGTCCTCCCTCAATCATTACAATCACGTACCTGTGACCTAATAATTAACTCTGAGGGCACTATCTCCAACAATAGTTTGGAGACAAGATATGCCAGAATTAAGGTTATAGTTATTGGTTTTAGCGTGAAATGATATGATAGAAAGGATGTCTCTAAATGATATATAAGGATATGAAACGTGAATGTGAATCACGATATATACATATGTAGTTGCAAGAGAATCAGTATGAGATTATAGTAGCATGTTATGAGGTCGATAAATACGACATGAGATTTATAAGATGACTTGATGTGAGATATTGATGTCATGAAAAGAGTATACGATGAGATATGATGACTTGGTTTGATATGTAGTCATACGGATGCGATTCGATATGAGATAATAGATACCTTTATCGGTCCCATGATATGAGATTGATACGGATGTGACTTGAGATATAGGTATATAGATATATATAATGTTGTGGATTATGAGTGATATGCCGTACGAGAAGTTAGGTCCGTACCCTCATTGTCATATAGGTTGATAGAATCCCTAATTGTTTAATACATACGATGGATTACCGTACATGATGAGTTTTATCTAATTATTGATCCATACCCTTGACTAGAGGATGCCGTATGATGGATTATACCGTACGTGATGTTGTGAGGCTGGATTCCGATTGATAGATTCACCGACTCGGATATGTTGTAGATACGTATACATTATAGTATTGCGCTCACGATTTACTTTCTGCTACGTTCAGGATATTCTCATTGCATTACATATACCTGTGCTAGTACACCTACATAATTATCGATGATGCGTATGTCACACTTACACAGATTGACGGCTTACACACATTCATCATCGATAATTGCTATGTCACTAACATAGTAGAATTGCTACATCATGCTATGATATATTACTATGCTCACATCAGTATGCTATGTTGCATGATATATTCGCTATGTTCACATCACCATACTATGTCGCATGATATACTTTATATGCTCACATTTCTATTCTATATTTGCATACATCATGCTTTATGATATTACGCATTGAGATGCAGTTTCCATGAGATTTTGGATTTGAGAACCGTGGTTATATTTCAAAGGAAATTATGTATTGTTTTAAAAACCCGGTTTCTCTTGATATGATATTTCGAGACGTCCACCATGTGTTTTCTTGGTTATGAGTTATGTGATACCCGATTCGAGGAGCTGGATGAGGCCGTTTGCTGGTATATGGTGTACCCGGTATGGTACCCCGGGGCAAGAAACGTATGTTGTGCAGTAGACGATGAGCCTGGCAGAGGGACCACTACCTACCGGTGATAGTATTTGGACTCGACAGTTATCCGGAGGACACTGACCGGAGTCGTGAGATGATATGGGCCGATCCGGAATGACAGAGCCCGTGGGCCGATCCAGACTGATGGAGCCCGAGATATGAGAATTTACGTGTCGATGTTGGACACGGGTTTCATGATGTTTCGATTGTCGATGTTGGACACTCAGGTTCCATGATTTTGATGTGTCGTTGATGGACACATATTGATTGATATCCTCATATTTACATGCATAAGCTTTCATGATATTTACATGCATGATGTTGTTCTGTCATTGATGGACACGTAGATGTTATCCACATGCAGATAGGCATTGATTATATCGTTGGCACATATGCAGATACGGTCACCCTAGATATTATAGTATTACCTTTATGATATAGTTGACCTAGGAATCGTTGTTTTATTCGATTTCTACCTGATGATGTTTTCTACTCACGAGTTGGCAACTCACCCTCGTTGTGCCACAGTTCTTGCAGTTTGACTGCATGGATCGGTAGTGGCATCGCTGGCACACAGCTTGCATTCGGGTTATTTGCTTTATTACGTAGGACATATTGGATCGTGCCACTCTTGTATTTATTATTTCTGTTGTATCTAGTCAACTCCATCAATCAAAACTAGTATTTGTATAAATAGTAAGACTTAGAAAGACTTGTGGTTGTGAGACTTAGAGCGATGGGTTATATGTTCGCTTGGTGGGTTGATGTCTTGCTTTATTCATTATCCTTTGTGTTGATCTTCGCCGTTGGGCGTCGTATACTTATATTTCTGACTTGCGTGGTTGTGATTCCGCCGATTGGTGAAGAGCTAGCTCCCGCTTGGGTATGCTTTTTATATTATCATGTATATGTGGTTTTGAATCAAAATATACAAAGGAGGTGCTGCCCAAATTTTTAAAATAGGCGAAACAAGTTTTTCAACTAGTAAAATCCACTTGCATTTTTCATGTTCCATTATCTATGCATTTAAGAAAATTTTTGATTTCATCATACCGTTATTTCAAAACTTCACCTCTTTTATTTTCTTAAAAAGGTTTAGATTGCTGGGCTTCGTCTTACTTAATTTACGTTGCGCCTTTAGACGTTGCGTGAGTTAAGTGCCGGTCATGAACTAAATTTTAGGTCGTGACAAAGTTGGTATCGGAGCGCTAGGTTTAACCTTGATTCGAGTCAAGGTTTGACTATGTAGAGTCTGGGGCGTAATATATTTCGGAACCTAGGCTTGACCTTACAGAACATAGACTTGAACAGGGGTATTAGACCCGAACATTCATTTCATAGGTTGACCCTGCTTGATGGAGTAGGTAACTCAAGTAGAGTGACGTACCGTGCGTATGTTCCGCGGTATACTTACAATACGATACTCCGCTTAAGTGACCTTAGGATGTACATATCTTGAGATCTGTGATTCTCTTCGTCCCCATGATCATACATCCATTCGAGATCCTTGATTCTATTTGTTCTCATGATCATACTCTCACTGATTCCGTTCCTCCTTATGATCATGTATCCATTCTGGATCTGTTGTTTCCTTTCATACCTTTGATTTATCTTCATTGATACATGCTTGAGGTTCCTGTTACCATGGTTTGAGCGCAGATTGAGCTACTGCTAGTGATGCGGTCAGGGTGAGCTCATCATGGACGAGGACTGACTATCATGTTTTCTAGTGACATGGGAACGTATCGATTTAGTGTTTGTGTTGTGACCTCTCGTTTGAGGCGAGTGTTCAGTTTTGCACCGGATGATCGTGCCATTGTTAGAGACTGGCTGTTGTGAGAGGACTGTTGATGTACAGCCTACCTCAGAGTTTGTGATGTCGTCTACCTTGCTGATAGATGACCCAGCTGTTGCTGAGATTTATAGATAGTCGCTTCCAGAGCTTACGTGCTGAGATTGCTGGAGCTTTCAGGCAGAGATGCGACAGGAGATAGCTAGTCTATCTTGAGTTGAAAGACGAAGGTGATTCGTCTGATTTGATGCGCCGACGCAGGCTCAGTTGAGTTGAAGATTTCCAGTGTGGAGAATCTTACTCAGATCTAGAGTAGATCGATCCAGAGATGACGTTGTGCATTGGATGATCCGATAGGAGATCAGTAAGTTGACCATCTTCGTATAGAGGACCTCACCAAGATGCGTTGTGGGTTGATAGAGAGCGGATGAATAAAGTATATTCCTTCGATGGTTGGGATGAGTTCACGAGGACGTGTTCGGCTAGATATCTTCTACAGAGTGATGAAAATACCTAGTTCGTAATTTCAAGTCCGTATGAGAGACTTGATTAGTCGAAAATATTGTATTTTTAACACGGCAATTTCCTTCATTTAGAAGTGTACGGTATTCATATTTCACATATTAGTAAAACTGTCGCAAAATATCAGATTGCATGTGTTAGACTCTAAAACCGGCACTATAAAGGAAATTGACTGCATTTCATGGCATCGCATCATCCCTATATTGCGCAACACTTGTTTTGAGATCTGTGCAGGAAAATCCAGAAGAAAGGCCAAAATTTATACGGTACCGATCAAATATTACGCCAACTCAATGATTTCAATTCTGGTACCAATCCAAAAGGCAAAACAAAAATCAACATATCAAAGAAAGGCTCAAATGTCAACCCAAGACCACTGCAAAGAGCTCAAGCCCCAAGGATCCAACATAGCCGCGGAACCGCGGCTGGAGCCTGCTTGCGTCGCGGTTCCGCGGCTGTCTTGCCACGTCATCCACCAAATTTTGGGCCATAATGCTTCTCTCAGGGTCTACACTTCAGCAAGACATGTTAATTTCCGGAAGACTCCAGAGACTTCTGCCAGATCAGCAAGCTTTGGGATCAACACTAAACTAGCCTATCATTCTAGAAACTTCTTCTTAAACCCTAGCTTAAACCCTAAGCTAAGCCTAACAAACTCCTTCTAGAAGCCTCAACAAACTTTTGGAGGGAATTGTAAATTCAAACCTAGACCTAGGGTTTGGGTGATCTATAAATAAGACCCTAGGCTCACTTGTAAAAAGGACTTGATCCTTGACTAGTTCATTTAGCCAATTTAGATCCATTCACTCTCTTTCTTCATCTTCTTCTTCCACAAGTCTAGTGAGAGGACTTGTGTGAAAGCCTAACCCTAATTCCAATCAAAAGCCAAGATCCCGAGTACCCATCAAGCAAGAAGCCTTGCAACCTTTTATGAGCCGAGCCGATCTTCAACAGAGCAAGTGGTCCAAGCCGATCCGTGACTCACGGAGCCGAGCGACGCCAATTCAACAATTTAGTTCTTCCTCTTGTAGTTCTTGAGTGACTGTAATAAAATTGTTGATATAAATAAAAGGTGATATTCTTTTATCTTGTTTTCTTTAAATTCTTGCATCATGATATCTTTTCAATTCTTGAATGTTTTCTGTGTGATGATGTTTGAGTAATACTCCGCTCGTCGAGGAGTCGAGACGATCAATAGAATGATGATGTAATATATCTTAAATCGATTCTTGAATCCTACGAGTTTTGTAAACCCTAGCAAGTTCAAGAATCGATGACCCAATTCGTTGCGATGCTTTCTTGATTGATATCGCTCGAGATTGGGGAGTTACGATCGTTTCTTGAAATTGCCAGATGCTAGAATATGAATGATATCGATGAAAGAACAAGGGTTAAACGATGAAACCCTAGTTTCACGAGAAAGCCCTAACTCTCATCGATTATCATCGATCTAGTATCAATCCTTCGAAGGACAAGAACACGAAACCTTGAGATTACATCACGTCTATAGATCCGATCGATTCCTACGAGCCTCATTTAGATTCTTGACATTTTGGTTGGAAATATCATCGAAACACCGATTCTTGATTTGTTTATCAGTTTCTTGATTCTTGATTAAACATCGTGACACCTGAATCAATCGATAAATTCTTGAATCATGTTTTCTTTTCTTTTCGATTAACTTTTCAGTTCAAACAAATTAAATACAGAAACGAATCGCACAATCCCTGTGGACGATCCGCACTCGCTTACGATCTACAATCGACACCGTAATTGATTGCGGTCAAATATAATTCTTTGATTGTGAATTTTATTCAATATTACCGACACATAGAAACTTATTCGCTTATTTCGATTTACACAAACAAGAAAACAATTTCAATCAAATGAAACCGTTATCGGGGATCATTTGAGTTGATACTTTTACACACAATCGGAAAATTACGAACAATCAAATGGCGCCGTTGCCGGGGATCGCGCGCTAATTCGTTTCATATTATAGTTTGAATTGAAAGAATTATTCCATTGTTATTTTGAGATCAAAATTCGTGCAAACTCTAAACGATTTGCTGTGGTTCATTGCAAGGAAATCTGGAGCTGTTTGGCAATTGAAGAAATTTTTTGGAAAATACCAGAGAGTTGAGGGAGTCTACAGAAGCTCCCTGAAAAAGTTTGGTGAAGAGATCTGCACATTAGACCGTGGAAGCGCGGTGGGAAGCCCCTATTGCGGCGGAACCGCGGCCCTTCTGAGGGTTCTCTGTGCTAAAATTCCTCAGGTGACTCTTTACCTTCTCCTCTCTCCTCTTTTTAGCTCCAACTAATATTTTCTGCAGGATTCTTTGCAAATAATCGCAGCGCCGCAAAAGCAAAAATTAAATTTGTGCGTGATTTTGTTTCTTGGTTTTTTGCATTCTAATACGGATATTAAGGGGCACGGCCAAATCCAAATTAGGTGGGGATTTCATTACCCTTCCTAGGCCCCGAAAACCACAAAACTTGCATCCGCATTGACCCACATTAACTAAAAGAAATCTAGAGATGACTCTAAGGACTGTCGCGCTCAATTAGGACAAGAGAAGACAGTGGGTAATTCATTGCTTATCCGCGTTTTCTTATGGTGCCTAAGGCGAGTGTGTCTAAGGCTAGTGGTTTTTAATTAGGCCTACTACTTACGTAGTGGAGTACCTTCCCACTTACCTGGCACTTATCCGGCCACAGGGGGACAAAGAGGCAGTGGAGGATTCTATCCCGCGACTTGTCTTTTAGCAGTTAGGAGCGGTCTAGAGCCGGACCTAGGTAACCACTAGATTCTAGGGTTTGTGTGCTGCATTTGTTGTGTCGCATCATTTTTTCAAAAAAATCCGTCCCTTTTTCAAAGCAAGCACCGCATTCATTCATTACCCCTAATTATAAGCCAACGCTGCCACTTGTACTAACCCTTTTTAGTGCAAGATAGGCTGGACATGGGATTCTAGTGCCCGTTTAGTCCGCGTACCCTTTATCGACTCCGAAGCCGATATTTCTCCATTTACCTTTGCTTTACCCACTACCACACCCACACCGATGGATCCGAATCCATCAAACTTCTTTAACCCTAATTTGCCGCCATCCGTTGGTGCGCAGAATCCACCCCGCATCTCTCTCCAGGAGAGGTGCTACCCTATTCGAGGTCCTCTTTCGACCTGCTTATCCACACCACCAGCCAATGGGGATAACTTTGAGATTAAGCCCCAGTATATCAATCTTTTACCCAAATTCCACGGACTCGAGACTGAGGACGCTTACGTTTTCATTACCAAATTTGAAAACGTATGGGCAATGATGGGTACGTCACAACTTTCAGTGGATGCTATGCGTCTACGACTTCTTCCATTTACTTTGTGCGATATAGCCGAGAAGTGGCTATATAACACTACCGCACACTCTATTACGAATTAGGAAGAATTCGTAGCGGCATTCCTTAAGAAATTTTACCCAATACAAAAGACAGCTCGAATCCGTAGCGAACTGAATCAATTTGCCCAGCTCCCTACTGAGCCATTTTCAAAATGCTTTGAACGTTTGAAGGATCTATTGGTTCAGTGTCCTCATCACGGCATCCCGAGATGGGAGCTTTGCCGAATCATTTATGAGGGCATTAACCCAAGCACTAAACAGAGCCTTGAAAACATGTGTCAAGGTACTTTTATTACCAAAGATGATGGGGAAGCTTGGAAGTATTTAGAAGAGTTCGCTGAAAAATCACTACAGTGGGAGAGTGGAACCCAACCATTGAATAGGGGTGGCGTACACCAAATAGATGTGTCCATAGGTGTTCGAGATGAGATGGCAGCAATGCAAAAGAAGCTCGACGCTATGGAACACAAATTTGCAGCAGCCTCCCTAAACCCAGTATCGCTCTCCAAAACTGTTTGTGGGTGCTGTTCTGATCCGTCTCATTTAACGGAAGAATGTCCATTAAACTCTACGTTTCAAGGTCACGAGCATTCTAATGCCGCATTTCAAAGACCTCGAAATAATCCATATTCTTCCACGTACAATCAGGGTTGGAGGAATCACCCGAATTTCGCTTGGAACCAAAACCAATCTCAAAACACGGTTCCAAACACGAATAATTTTCAAAGGGCTCTTCCTCCACCACAACAGCAACCCCTTCAAATCACTCAGCACCCCTATCAGTCACAAAACTTCCAAAATCAGGTCAACACTCCTGCACAGTCTAATCCTATGACCTGTTCTGACGAATTCTCTCAATTCACTCAAACCATGAAATCACTTTTATCAAATTTCATAGAGGTTTCGACTGAGGTTAGATCTTCCGTCAGTGAGATAAAGAAAAACTCAGCATCCCAAGCTGAGAGTATCAGATCGATGGAAGCTGAAATCGCACGCCTAAAAGCCGAAATGAGTGCGAGAGAAAAAGGGAAACTTCCCTCTCAACCCCTACAGAATCCTGGGCATTACAATGTAAATGCCGTCACAACGTTGAGATCGGGAAGAGTGCTGAACAATCATGTCGGGGAAAGTATTGATGATACTGAAAATCATATCAACACCCCGGCTGAGACCTTTCCACACACACACACTTCTCCTTCTGATCCTTCTTCTTCTACCATACCACCTTCTAGCGAGCCTATTCTCCATTTCCCATTAGGCTCGACACCTGAACCCAATCCTTATAGTTCTCCACAGACGGTCCCCACACCTCTTTTGGGACCGCGTCTATCCCCTCTTCCTTCTCCTGTGATGGACCCTGCGCTTATTGCGAAAGCTCCTTACTAGAATCGGTTAAGGGGTAATAGAACGAGTCCTCATATGGAGAAAATAATAGAAATGTTCAAGCAGGTTAACATCAATATCCCTCTCCTAGATGCTATTCAGCAAGTCCCCGCTTATGCGAAAATTCTTAAGGATTTGTGCACTTGGAAGAGGAAGACTCAAGTGCCGAAGAAGGTCTTTATGGCTAATAATATTAGCATTGCTTTTATTCCCCAGCTACCAAAGAAACGAAAGGACCCAGGATGTCCTACAATATCGATTTCGATTGGGGGTAAAAACATAAATCGTGCTCTTTTAGACCTTGGCGCAAGTGTTAACCTACTCCCTTATTCTGTGTATGAGCAATTAGGGATTGGAGAGCTGAAACCTGCTCACTGCACTCTCCAGATGGCAGACCGATCTATCACCAAACCAAGGGGTGAATTAGAGGATGTGTTGATAAAGGTCGGGGAATTTGTTTTCCCTGTAGACTTCATTGTACTCGACACACAGCCTGTAGCAAACCCCCGGGGCCAAATTCCGGTGATTTTGGGTCGTCCTTTCCTTGCCACTTCCAACGCTGTTATAAACTGTAGAAATGGTTCAATGAACTTATCATTTGGAAATATGACCATTGAACTAAATATCTACAAAGTTGGAAGTCAGCCATCAGAACCCTCTGCTCATATTTTAGATATGTGCTCTGTCCATGAGATCGCTCCCGATAGTTGTGGGGCTGAGGAACTTTGCTTTACTGATCTCGATGACATTACCACATCTCTGTTTGATTTCACACATGATCTTAGTGAGGACACTTTCTCTACACTTGAGTCCTGCACTCCTGATTTTTCTCCACCCGAGTTCTGTATCTTTCACAGGCTCTGAGCTTCTTTGTAAATCCAAAAATCACTCAATGATCCCTCCTTCTATCATTTCTCCGCCTTTGTTAGATCTCAAAATTTTACCTTCTCATCTGAAATATGCATATCTAGGTGAGAACGAGTCTTTAGCGGTTATAATTTCTGCTTCTCTAGCATTAGAGCAGGAGAATGCACTTTTATCGGTATTGAGATCTAACAAAGAGGCATTTGGTTGGAGTATGGCGGACATTAAAGGATTAGTCCCTTGATAGTTGAACATCATATACATGTGATGGATGATGCCAGACCAACCCGAGAACCACAGAGACGGTTGAATCCCGTCATGAAGGAAGCTGCCATGAAAGAGATCGTCAAATGCTTAGATAATGGTATTATATACCCCATCTTCGATAGCCAGTGGGTGAGTCCTATACATGTCGTTCCTAAGAAATACGGCATCACTGTTATAACCAATGAGGCAAATTAGTTGATTCAGACACGTGCCCAAACTGGGTGGCGTGTATGTATTGATTATAGAAAACTCAATGCTGCCACGAGGAAAGACCACTTTCCTCTACCATTCATCGATCAGATGCTGGAACGCTTAGCGGGACGAGAGTATTATTGTTTTATGGACGGATACTCAGGCTATAATCAGGTCCCCATCGCCAAAAAGGATCAAGATAAAACCACTTTTATTTGTCCTTTTGGTACCTTTGCTTACAGTCGCATGCCCTTTGGGTTATGCAATGCTCCCGCTACCTTTCAGCGGTGTATGATGGGGATATTCTCTGATATGGTAGAGAATTTTCTGGAGATCTTTATGGACGATTTCTCGATTTTTGGAGACTCTTTTTCTGATTGCCTAGCAAATCTTGACGCTGTTCTTACTCGTTGCAAAGAGAAGAACTTGACATTGAACTGGGAAAAATGCCACTTTATGGTCTAAGAAGGAATAGTACTTAGACATGTCATTTCACAGAAAGGCATTGAGGTTGACAGAGCTAAGATTGATGTCATTCAAAACCTCCCTCATCCCAAAAGTGTCAAAGATATTCGATCTTTCCTTGGCCATGCGGGCTTTTATAGGAGATTCATTAAGGACTTTAGCAAAATTGCTAGGCCTTTAACTCTTCTCCTGGCCAAGGATACGACCTTCCATTTTGACTCGGACTGCGAGACAGCTTTCGACTCACTTAAACACTCACTCACTTCAGCCCCCGTTTTATCATCACCAAACTGGGATTACCCCTTTGAGCTGATGTGTGACGCATCCGACTTTGCAGTAGGTGCAGTCTTAGGACAGCACATCGAAAAGATGCCACACGTGATATACTATGCAAGTAAGACCCTGATGTAGGGTTCCTAGGCATCCCAAGGAGGTCTCACAAGGCATCAACCATGCCAATTTCAAAATTTCTAGGTGCCGAGAAACCCGACTACGGATCATAGGCTAGAAATCTAGGCGAAAAAGCTAACTAGTTAACACTTAACTATGAGAATACGGATATACAACCTTTGTAGATCCGGTGCTCCACCTCCACGGCTCCGCAATGAAGTCTCCTCGCTGTCCAAGACGGATCCCGGGCTCTAGCGTCGGCTTCATCGGAGAATGGACGGGCTAGGTCATCGATGTCCATGCCGAAGATGATCTACGTCGAAGCATCGCTAGATCAAGCTCCCACTTCATCAAGTCAAGAAACTTGTGAAGAAAACACACTCTACTACTTGGCAAGAGGTAGAGGATGAAAAAATAGGAAGTGGGTTCAATTTAGAATTGGATTTCTCACTCTTTATCATCAATCACCATTGATGACCTCAAGGTTTTCTTCTTGAGTTCAAGGAAGAAGAAGAAGAAAGTGTTATGATAAGAATATTAAAAATAGAAAAGAAAATCAATTCTTATCATAATTGTAACCATGGTGAAATGTAGAGATTAAACCAAGGTTAGTTGGAATGGTTAGGGTTAAGGATAAGATAAGAATGGTTGACTTGATCAAAGCTTCAAGAAGCTTTAACATAAAACAAAATAAGCCACCATCCTTAAATAATATCCAAAATGAATATATAAATAAATAAATGAATAAGTAAAAACCCTAATCATCCACTTAACCATAGTTTAATACTTTACACTTAACCAAAAAGCATGTATCATCAAACATGATACAATCATGTGCACAAAATCATATCGCATATGCAATGCGCACACCCGAGTGAGAAAATCCATTTAAAGTGAACCGATACTAGTTAACGCAAAGTAATATATCAAATATATAATTATGCATTAAATCATTAAATCAACACTTGATTTAACGATCCGGTCATATCGCATATAACCGACTAGTATCCAATGTATCGGCTTATCGAATCAACCCTCGATTCGATAACTAGGTTATATCGCATATAACCATACGACACATTCATCGCGAGAATGAAATACGGTATCACATACACGCACTACTCTCGGTCCCGCACATATCTCATATGCGCTCCTATTTCGTTTCGCTTGAGCCAGGAAACCTCTGTGTAGGACTCTAAAGACTCGTCAATATGCCGGCAGCAGATGATGATCATATCAAGCATCCACAAGCCGCAAGCGATCTGCTAAACGTAACGGCCACCCGGGTATTGAGCGATCTGAAGATCGACGAGCAAGCCCGCTCACACTCCAGTGAATCCAACCAGTAACACTACCGTACAGTCCGGTCTGATCGTCTGATATGTCGCATATCTCGCCTAGGGGTGGTAAACGTCAGACCCCAATAGCTCGATAAGTCGTGTCGATATAAGGTCTATAACAATTCGAGAAACTACTGGTAACACTTACCAGTAAATCTCAGCAACCCTGGCCAGGGATTTCCTGTTATAGCCAATCGAACACAGCACAACATCAACTCCCTATACCGGGAGAGACGAATCCCCTCCTATCGCTCATTGCCTCCATGTGATTCGGGACTGTACCCAAAAGCCACCGTTTTGCACGCCCTCTTGGACGTGGTAAGATGGAAATCAAAGCACAGTAGGAACCACACAAGACTCTATGACGATCTCGGGTCAACAGACTACTCTGTACCAGTGTCACCAGAGAACTGCCATCTGACGTGAGGTATAATACCATCTGGGAGTTCTCGGCGAGTCCGTCCAGTGTACCCAGTCTCTACTGAGCACCCGTATATCATCTCTGATGTCAAACACCAATGGATATAGGATCATCCATCGCCCATCTGTATGGGTCGAGAAGGTATACGCTAGTCTACTCTGGTATATCGATGCCCCGTCTCGATACACCCACGACTAGGGACTTTGAAGGATGTACTTATGGACTACCATGTCCCCACTAGTATGATCCGCATCATAGTCCAGGTAGTCAAGTACAGATCCTAAGGGCTTTACCAACATGTAACAGGGAGACAATCAGTGTACACGTTAAGGTAAAGATCAACCAGATAGCATACTATCATGTCGAGCAAGAAAGTCCTCCCTATATATGTCCCAGCATCCACTACAATATACATCCTATGTACAGTAATGGCCTCTAGGGCATACATATAACTAACAATCTCCCACTTGCACTAGGGCCATCTGTAGCAGTGGTTGGAGTATCTCATAATCAACCATCCCATAAAAGTGTCTCTCTCTGGGAACAGGCCTTTGTGAGTGGATCCGCTGTGTTGTCCTCTGAGTCTACTCTCCTAACCTCGATCTCCTTGGAGATCAACCATCTCCTTGATCAGGTGACACTGCTTTAGAATATGTCTGGATCACTGATGGGACGGACGTTCCTTGGCATAAGCCACAACTCCATTGTCTCACAATGGTTGGAACGTAGTTCATCTCATGAACCAATATACACCCAAACATCCTCTTTGGTAGCATCTTAAGTAGCGATGTATCCTGCCTTTATCTTCTAGTATGCCACGGTATCTAGCTTGGAACTCTTCCAACATACCGTCCCTTTACTGAGGGTAAAGACAATGCCAGTGACTGACATTCAGTCGTCTTTATCACCCTGGAACCCTTCCAGTGATTCTCCCCAGGATCGGTTGATACCGTCTCACTACAACTAGTGAGAGTCCTAACATCCAATTAGATCTATCTCATAGATCCAAAAACCCAGGATTTAGGAGGTATCACTTTGATCCTATATGGAGAATCATTGTGATAAGCGGAGATTGACCGGACGTAGCATAGGAAACTCTTTCCTTATCAAGAGTATGTCATCCACGTACTCTACGAGGATCAGCACCATACTCCCTACTACCTTTTTGTTTATACAAGGTTCATCTACCATTTTGATGATGTCAAACTCTTTGACTAATCCATCAAAACAAACGTTCCAACTTTGCGATGCCTGCTTTATCCTATAAAGCATCTTGTACACGTTTCCGCTGCTTCCACTTTTTACGAAGCCCTCTGGCTGTGTACTTATAGACGCACTCTTCTAAAACATCATTTAGAAAAGCAGTCATGACACCCAACCACCAGATATCGTAGTCATGGTATGTAGCCGTGACAAGTAGGATCTGGATGGACTTAAGCATAGCTACTTGAAAAAGGTTTCATCATTATCCACACCTGGTCAATGATGCACACTTTTAACAAGTCTAGCTTTGAAAGTCTCAACTTTTCGATGTACACCAAGTAATCTTCTCAAGATATACTTTCTCCTGATGGGGATTTAACCCTTCAGATATAGCAACCAAAGTCCATACTTTGCTGGTGTATAAGGATTCCATCTCAGATCACTAAACATCCAGCCATTCTTACAAGGTCTTACTCCTGATGGCCAGCTCGAAACTAGTTGGGTCATCATCTCATGATGCAATCCTCGCTCCCACTGTCATAGAGAAACCAAAGTATCTCTCAGGTGGGTGAGAAACCCTACTAGATCGGCGGAGAGGCTGAGGTTCGTTGGAATCTACTGAATCCTTTGGTTCTGTCAAATCATCAGCTGCAATTTGCATAGCTGGAACATTTCCAGTTCTACATAACAGATCTTGCCTCGAGCTTGTCCGGATTTTGCTTTTAGACATTGGCCGGACAACCCCAAATCTTAACTAACTTAAGAGATGGGCTCTTCCCTTTCCATATCACATATGAAGTGGTAGGCAACTGATTTGATTGGAACCCTATTCAATAGGTATGCAGCTTCTCAAGTGCATAACTCCCAAAAGGAAATAGGTAACTCAGTAGTACTCATCATAGAGCACACCTTATCATATAGGGTGTGATAGCTCCACCCCGATATACCATCGTGCTATGGTGTATACGGAGGAGTAATGCTGAGAGAGAATCTCATTCTCCTTTAGAAAAGTCCAGGAATTCCATGCACAAGTATTCTCCTCCCTGATCTCATCATAGGACATAATACTTATACCCGTATGTTGATTCTCTACTTATAACTTATATTCTGTGAATATCTCAAAAGGTTCGGACTTGTGTTTCAACAGGAACATATGTCTGAATCTAAAGAGATTATCAGAGAATGTAATGAAGTATAAAGAACCATTCCTGGCATGTGTAGACAGGGGACCTTCATACATCAACATGTATCATCCCAAGAGTTTACTTAACTCTTTCTCTGTTTCCAATAAACGGAGCTATGGTCATTTTATCTTTGTGACATGACTGGCGAGTTTCACAAGATGTAAATTCAAACTAATTTAAATATGCATCTTTATGTAACTCTAGCTAGTCGGGTCACATTGATATGACCTAGTCTACAATGCCTCAAGAAGGATTCGTTCATTTCTGAACTCTTCCTCTTGTGTGTGTTCCGTATACTAAGAACTGTAGTTTGATTTAGAACATTAATGCTTTTAGATAACGTGCCTGAACCGATCAACTTTTGATATAGGAAATGTTCAAAACATTATCCATCAATACAAAATTATATCCTTTCTTTTCTAACAAAGAGAGTGATATGATTTGGTATATCAGGTTCGGTATCTAATAACATTCGTTCAGAATCAATGTATTGGTAATACAGGGTGACAGTGACCGACAGACTTGGCTGCAACTCTTGCCCCGTTTTCTGTCTCATGAAACTTATCACCCGTTCTCAGTTTTTCTACCCTTTCGTAGCCCTATGTAACAGATTACATATCTGGGATCCTGATCTGGTATCACATACCCAGGACGTAGAGGATACTAAGAAACAGTTCTGTAATGAACACACCCGAAGATGATGCATCAGCATGCACTCTCTTCGTTTGGGCGGCACGGGAATTCTGGTAATCCCCAATTTCCTGCTCTGTCTTATAACAATTATAAGTTGGAGCGGGACCAACGTTCCCAATCTCAGTATAACAAGCGGGTTCGGTCAATATTCCGTATTATTATCTTGATTAAGGCGTGATATGGTCGCTACCTGGAGAGAGAGAGAAGAAAACACTCAGCGTGCGCTCTTGCAAGAATAGATTGGTTATTATTTTATCTAATCAGGATGGCTCCCACTGCTTTTTATCAAATCTTCCTTCAAACCCTAAAAGGAAAGACTAGCCGGGATTAATTACACACTACAAGTTCGCCAATCTTTCAGCCAGGCCAGTGTCGGTACTTTGAGGGAGGTCCCCCGTGCTTTCGCACGAACCTAATTAATGTAAACCTCGTTTTCCCAGAGGCGTAACCTCGTTAACACCTTTCTAGACACCTACTTGATCGGCTAATTGTAATGTATAAAACTCTCCCAGGAGTAACTCTTACTCGCAGCGGGTATCAGGATCCAACTATCTCATAGAAGGTATGCAATCTCATTGCAAATTTCAACACTTGAAATTCCCGATAATATTTTGCCCCTAACGTGCTATGACCTTGACGAAAGCCAACAAACCATAGCGCGCTAGTCAAGTTCAACCCGTACATTTCTTGATCGAATTAAACCCACCCGCACGACCCTTGACGAAAGCCAACAAAGCCGCACGACTACCCTAATCCAATCGCATCATATGCTAGCAGATAAGCAGCATATAGCTACCGCACACTGCACCTTGACGAAAGCCAACAAATGCAGCACGAATACTATATACTACTTATCTGAAATGACGGAGGGCTACGACAGGTTTTTCTGAAAACCTATTGCGTAATGAACTTGATATCGTTGTAGAATCAAATGAATTTTGAAATGGAGTGTTTTTGAGGCTTTTCTAGTTTTGCTAAAGGAGTCACTCCCGGTGAAGGGATCGTCGGTCCTTTCCTCGTCGAATGAGGTGCGGGATATATCATATATATCACTGTGCAAAGCAGAACTCTTAAAAGCAATCAAAAGACAAACCGAGTGTGCAGCATCTGCCAGTTATTGCTAAAGGAGTCACTCCCGGTGAAGGGATCTCGGTCCTTTCCTTATCGAATAAGGTGCAGGATATATCATATACACCGCTGTGCAAAGCAAGAACTGTAGCTACCTGTTTTGTTTTGAAATTCGATTCTACAACATCTTAGGTTTCTTTTTATTTCATTAATCACATTAATGAAGTCCCATCATTTATGTACCTAAACATCACAGATAAATACGACGTACACTTATGCCATCCGCATTCGCCTCGATGTCCCCTCGTGCACCGTTAGGTTAGGTAACTAACGGCAGAGCGGGACAGGGCTAGCGCGGGTGTAAAACATAAGTAACATCTATATAATATATCATATATATACTATATACTGTATCTATCACAGAACATCACATGATCACATCACAGATATCGCAGCAGAAGAATCATATGAAATATTGGATATACTAGGACGTCCGTGTTTTCAATACGAGCCAGTATAAAACACGGATTCCACGGTTGTGATGAATAGCCAAACCCACACCCCTAGACCCCTACGAGAGCGGTAAGCAACCCTACCAATTCTGGAGTTAGGAGACCCGGACTCGACTCCTCGAGTTGGTTTCCCACTGGACTCCAGAACCCGGTTACTTGTGCTCCCCTCCTTGGGTCTATCCTAGTGCGGAAAAGTAAATAATATACAAACGGTAACATCTTCCGCTACCTGGAAGTGCCCCAATAAAAGAATATTACATACAAGTTTTTACATGAATGAAAATGAAAAACACTCATGTTACATAAAAACCCCCCGGCTATTCAAACACGACGATCCAATATAACATATCCAGCAACACATAACATCACATGTCATCAACGTAAGTAAATGTGCGCATCCCAATTGTCGTTGACATATAGCAACGAAACCGGCGATATCACATATTACACTTACGGTCACAGAAAAGAAAGTGTAAAACTACAACAGTTGGAATCCGCAACCACTTCAGACATCGCATGCCTGACCAAATGAATTACTTAGACATCGCATGCCTAACAATTATAAACCCCGCATTTTAGTCTCATTATCGAAAACTCTTTTCAATATCAAGTTGGGCAATTCAACAGGATTCCCGACATTCTGATCGAATGCTCGTCGCAAACTTCAGTAGACGGCCGCACCCCTGATACCGTCGACGAAGTGCACCAAGGCGGAACACCGCTACCGCGAGCACCCGAACGGATGCTTTCGGCGACGGGGTTCTCCTACAGTCACTTGGTCGGGGCTATGGAGTGAGGCTGTCTATTAAGTTTACCCGGCGAGTATCCGCGTACGCTACGTGATTGCGACGGACTTTTGATCACATCAAAATTCCGTGGCAACCGATCAAGTGAGACTAAATTGCTAGATTTACAACATTCATTCAGTTATCTCATAACTCATTGTGAATTCCAATTATTGTATCCCATTCCGGATAAATAGAAAATGTTAAACTTTTCGATCGAACAATCGAACACCCATGTTTTCCCGATACAGATCAACACATGAAACAAGTCTAACAACATTCAGTTCGTGCCTCAGTACCAACGGTCCAGCCGTAGAAGGGTCAAGCCAACGCCTCACATGTGGCACGCCGTACTGCCCCAAACCCGAAGGTTCAAAGGGCAGTTCAAGACGGTCACATAATCGAGTTAAGGTTTGTTGTCTTCTAGAGGGACCATCGTGTTACATGCACTACTTAGAACGTGATTAAACTACAGAAATATCCAACACTTGGAAATTTCCCGACAGGGGAAAAATTGGGTATTTATATCCGGTCGAACTTTTTAACATATTCAAAAAAATTCTCCGGAACGACACATAGACAAAGTTTGACAATCCGATCGAATGTATGAACTCCCAATACAACCCAAAATACTCAACTCTTGATTTCAGATTAAAAATTCCCAGGAAAACCAGTACTGAAAAATAGGAGTTACTGTGCAAAATTCAATGGCAGATAAGACAAAAGGGCCGCGGAAGGGCCGCATTAGCACGCTAATGCCGCGGTTCCGCCGCACTTTAGAAAGATCATTAGGTAATTTTTGCATCGTAATTCTTAGATTTACCTGCTGATTTTTCTGCATATTTTTAATTTGCAAAAATCCACATTTTACAAAAATGTCCAGAGAGCATTTTAAAGTCGGGGTTTCGGGTCGATCGGACTTCTAACTCTGTCTACGCATCGCCTAAGGCTCTAGCTAGGCTCTGATACCACTGTAGGGTTCCTAGGCATCCCAAGGGGGTCTCACAAGGCATCAACCATGCCAATTTCAAAAATTCTAGTTGCCGAGAAACCCGACTACGGATCGTAGGCTAGAAATCTAGGCGAAAAAGCTAACTAGTTAACACTTAACTATGAGAATACGGATATACAACCTTTGTAGATCCGGTGCTCCACCTCCACGGCTCCGCAATGAAGTCTCCTCTATGTCCAAGACGGATCCCGGGTTCTAGCGTCGGCTTCATCGGAGAATGGACGGGCTAGGTCATCGATGTCCATGCCGAAGATGATCTACGTCGAAGCATCGCTAGATCAAGCTCCCACTTCATCAAGTCAAGAAACTTGTGAAGAAAACACACTCTACTACTTGGCAAGAGGTAGAGGCTGAAGAAATAGGAAGTGGGTTCAATTTAGAATTGGATTTCTCACTCTTTATCATCAATCACCATTGATGACCTCAAGGTTTTCTTCTTGAGTTCAAGGAAGAAGAAGAAGAAAGTGTTATGATAAGAATATTAAAAATAGAAAAGAAAATCAATTCTTATCATAATTGTAACCAAGGTGAAGTGTAGAGATTAAACCAAGGTTAGTTGGAATGGTTAGGGTTAAGGATAAGATAAGAATGGTTGACTTGATCAAAGCTTCAAGAAGCTTTAACATAAAACAAAATAAACCACCATCCTTAAATAATATCCAAAATGAATATATAAATAAATAAATGAATAAGTAAAAACCCTAATCATCCACTTAACCATAGTTTAATACTTTACACTTAACCAAAAAGCATGTATCATCAAACATGATACAATCATGTGCACAAAATCATATCGCATATGCAATGCGCACACCCGAGTGAGAAAATCCATTTAAAGTGAACCGATACTAGTTAACGCAAAGTAATATATCAAATATATAATTATGCATTAAATCATTAAATCAACACTTGATTTAACGATCCGGTCATATCGCATATAACCGACTAGTATCCAATGTATCGGCTTATCGAATCAACCCTCGATTCGATAACTAGGTTATATCGCATATAACTATACGACACATTCATCGCGAGAATGAAATACGGTATCACATACACGCACTACTCTCGGTCCCGCACATATCTCATATGCGCTCCTATTTCGTTTCGCTTGAGCCAGGAAACCTCTGTGTAGGACTCTAAAGACTCGTCAATACGCCGGCAGCAGATGATGATCATATCAAGCATCCACAAGCCGCAAGCGGTCTGCTAAACGTAACGGCCACCTGGGTATTGAGCGATCTGAAGATCGACGAGCAAGCCCGCTCACACTCCAGTGAATCCAACCAGTAACACTACCGTACAGTCCGGTCTGATCGTCTGATATGTCGCATATCTCGCCTAGGGGTGGTAAACGTCAGACCCCAATAGCTCGATAAGTCGTGTCGATATGAGGTCTATAACAATTCGAGAAACTACTGGTAACACTTACCAGTAAATCTCAGCAACCCTGGCCAGGGATTTCCTGTTATAGCCAATCGAACACAACACAACATCAACTCCCTATACCGGGAGAGACGAATCCCCTCCTATCGCTCATTGCCTCCATGTGATTCGGGACTGTACCCAAAAGCCACCGTTTTGCACGCCCTCTTGGACGTGGTAAGATGGAAATCAAAGCACAGTAGGAACCACACAAGACTCTATGACGATCTCGGGTCAACAGACTACTCTGTACCAGTGTCACCAGAGAACTGCCATCTGACGTGAGGTATAATACCATCTGGGAGTTCTCGGCGAGTCCGTCCAGTGTACCCAGTCTCTACTGAGCACCCGTATATCATCTCTGATGTCAAACACCAATGGATATAGGATCATCCATCGCCCATCTGTATGGGTCGAGAAGGTATACGCTAGTCTACTCTGGTATATCGATGCCCCGTCTCGATACACCCACGACTAGGGACTTTGAAGGATGTACTTATGGACTACCATGTCCCCACTAGTATGATCCGCATCATAGTCCAGGTAGTCAAGTACAGATCCTAAGGGCTTTACCAACATGTAACAGGGAGACAATCAGTGTACACGTTAAGGTAAAGATCAACCAGATAGCATACTATCATGTCGAGCAAGAAAGTCCTCCCTATATATGTCCCAGCATCCACTACAATATACATCCTATGTACAGTAATGGCCTCTAGGGCATACATATAACTAACACCTGAATGATGTGCAAATCAATTATACAACCACCGAAAAGGAACTCTTAGCGGTTGTATTTGCATTAGAAAAATTCAGGCCTTACTTAATTGGCTCACCTATAGTTGTGTATACTGACCATTCCGCTTTAAAACATCTTCTGGCGAAGAAAGATGCAAAAGGTCGACTAATACGTTGGATCCTTCTGTTACAAGAATTCGATCTTGTTATCAAAGATAAGAAAGGATGTGAAAACGTAGTAGCTGACCATCTTTCACGCATCATTTCTTCCCCTTTGACCCTGCCGATCAATGATTCATTCCTTGATGAACAACTCTTGAGCATATCCGCTGAACCATGGTTTAGGGATATTGTGAACTATCATGCCACGGGACTGATACCGAGCGATTGGTCAAAACAGGACAAATACTGTTTTCTATCCCAAGTAAAACACTTTTACTGGGACGAGCCTTATTTGTTTAAATATTGTCCTGATCAGATCATTCGCCGGTGTGTCCCAAATGAAGAGTTCAAGAGTGTTCTTTCTTTTTGTCATGATCAGGCCTGTGGGGGTCACTTTGGTCCTAGAAAGACTGCGGAAAAGGTTTTGCAATGTGGATTTTATTGGCCGACCTTATTCAAGGACGCATTTGAGTATTGCAAAATCTGTACACAATGTCAGTATACGGGTAGAATATCCCAGAGGAATGAAATGCCTCAGCAACCCATCTTGGTTGTTGAAATATTCGATGTTTGGGGCATTGATTTTATGGGTCCCTTTCCCAACTCCTTTGGGAATTTGTACATTCTGCTGGTGGTTGATTATGTCTCAAAGTGGGTAGAAGCCATTCCATGTCGCACTAATGACAAGAAAGTTGTCATTAAGTTCTTGAAAGAGAATATCTTCTCTCGATTTGGACACCCCCACGCTATCATTAGCGATAATGGGACACATTTCTGCAACAGGTCTTTCGAGACTCTGATGCGAAAATACTCAATCAACCACCGACTTTCTACACCCTATCATCCCCAAACAAGCGGGTAGGCTGAAATCTCAAACAGACAAATCAAACTTATCCTAGAGAAAACTGTTGCTAAAAATAGAAAAGACTGGTCGACCAAACTGATGGATGCTCTTTGGGCATTCAGGACTGCATATAAGACCGACCTAGGGATGTCTCCATATAGGATAGTGTTTGGGAAAGCATGTCATTTACCCATCGAGATAGAACATAAAGCATTGTGGGCTATAAAAGAAATAAATTTTGATCTAAACCTTGCTTGCAACTTTCGGAAGCTGCAAATAAATGAGCTAAGCGAACTCCGCGATGAAGCTTATGATAACGCTGTAATCACAAAGAATAGGACTAAGGTTTTTTACGATAAAAACATTTTGAGGAAAACATTTTCGCCTGGTCAACAAGTCCTTCTTTATGATTCACGATTACACCTTCACGCGGGTAAGCTCCGATCTCGATGGATGGGACCTTTTGTTGTGCGGTCTGTATACCCGCACGGGGCAGTAGAAGTAGAAAATGTTAAAAACGGCACCTTTTTCAAAGTAAATGGACATAGACTTAAGCCGTATTTTTCCACTGACCCCACGGAGGAGCTCTTGTTCTTACAAGAGCCAGTTTATTTTGATTAAAATTCCTCCGTCTCACCTTCATATCCAGCATATCATTGCATCATCTTTTCGAATGAAGGTGAGTGAAAAGAGTAAGTTTGGGGGAAGTTCTTCACTTATATGTTTTGCCCCCACTAATAATTCCTCCCAGACTTACAGTTTTTGTAGGTATAGCAAGTGGCAACAGTGAGGACACTGTTGAAAACAAGTTTGGGGGAGGTTTGTGCTTATTTTCGCATCATTTGCATATCATTTGCATAAGCACAAAACATTTCTTTAAAATTCTATAAAAATTGAAAAATTTTCAAAACCAATAAAAATTTAAAAATTTTCAAATATAAAAATAATTTTAATATTTACACTTTTTTGTATATAAATAAGATAATGAAAGATTAGATAGTGAAAAATTACATCCATGAGATTAGAAAAATTTAAGAAAACTAAGAAAATTAGAAGTTTTCTTATACAAACTAGTAATAAGTAGTTATGAGCCGTTGTCCCAAGGGTTAGTAAGATGAAGGAAGTCACTAATCTGAGGATAAAAATAAGTCTGAAACATAGTTTCTATTCTGGAAGCCAAACATTTTGAACGTTGGTACCCTGCTATTCGCACTTACACACGTCTTGAAGCCTGGGATAGTAGAGGATACCTTGAAATGCTCTTGTCTTAAAGCCGATGTATGAAGGAAATAAAAAGAAAAAAAAAGTGAATAAAGAAAATATAAAGTGGTGAGAAAAATGGACACTGGTTTTGTTATCACCAAGGGCAATAAAAAAATGTATAGCGAGGGTGCTTCTTCACCTAGTGCCCTAAGGCCAACTGGTCTGGGAGTCACTGCTATGCCTGAGGTGGTGCAAGACGAGGAAAATACACCAAGTAAGAAAGCACATGAGTAATCGGTCGGTTAGTACCTCAAGAAGTATTAACGGTCGCATGAAAGTGTGTGAGCAATCTCATCTTAATATTCATTAATTAAAAAGAACTGAGGCTGATGGGCAAGAGTATGATAGCTTGAATTGAATTCTCCGGGTGTAGGGATGTCTTTACACACACGCAGGGTTATATGATCGATGTTTGGAAGAAAGATAGGAATGAAGAATAAGACGATGTTTTATTAAGGGAGGACGTGATTTCTAACATCTTTTCATGGCCATTAAGATAGGGCTCATGACAACCGAAAAACTAGCTTAGTTGGAAACCCTAATTTTCAAAGCTTTTCTTCTACGATTCTTTTCTTTAAATGTAATATTCACGATCTTTCTTTTATTATTGGATTTTGTGGGTGCAATCCGCTGAAAACCCTCAGGAGACAACACTCCTCCTACTAGGGACACCTAGAGGTTTAAAGGCTTGTTGCACATGCTCAGTGCAATCGTGTTGCCTACGAAAGTGTGCTAGTTAGTTTTTCTCTTTCTTTATTTTTTCCTTCTCTTTTTATTAAAACAGTTCGCTCGAGACGATCGAAATTAAGTTTGGGGGAATTTGATTAGTCGAAAATATTGTATTTTTAACACGGCAATTTCCTCATCATTTGTATTCATTTAGAAGTGTATGGTATTCATATTCACATATTAGCAAAACTGTCGCAAAATATCAGATTGCAAGTGTTAGACTCTAAAACCGGCACTACAAAGGAAATTGACTGCATTTCATGGCATCGCATCATCCCTATATTGCGCAACACTTGTTTTGAGATCTGTGCAGGAAAATCCAGAAGAAAGGCCGAAATTTATACGGTACCGATCAAATATTACGCCAACTCAATGATTTCAATTCTGGTACCAATCCAAAAGGCAAAACAAAAATCAACATATCAAAGAATGGCTCAAATGTCAACCCAAGACCACTGCAAAGAGCTCAAGCCCCAAGGATCCAACATGGCCGCGGAACCGCGGCTGGAGCCTGCCTGCGCCGCGGTTCCGCGGCTGTCTTGCCACGTCATCCACCAAATTTTGGGCCATAATGCTTCTCTCAGGGTCTACACTTCAGCAAGACATGTTAATTTCCAGAAGACTCCAGAGACTTCTGCCAGATCAGCAAGTTTTGGGATCAACACTAAACTAGCCTATCATTCTAGAAACTTCTTCTTAAACCCTAGCTTAAACCCTAAGCTAAGCCTAACAAACTCCTTCTAGAAGCCTCAACAAACTTTTGGAGGGAATTATAAATTCAAACCTAGACCTAGGGTTTGGGTGATCTATAAATAAGACCCTAGGCTCACTTGTAAAAAGGACTTGATCCTTGACTAGTTCATTTAGCCAATTTAGATCCATTCACTCTCTTTCTTCATCTTCTTCTTCCACAAGTCTAGTGAGAGGACTTGTGTGAAACCCTAACCCTAATTCCAATCAAAAGCCAAGATCCCGAGTATCCATCAAGCAAGAAGCCTTGCAACCTTTTATGAGCCGAGCCGATCTTCAACAGAGCAAGTGGTCCAAGCCGATCCGCGACTCACGGAGCCGAGCGACGCCAATTCAACAATTTAGTTCTTCCTCTTGTAGTTCTTGAGCGACTGTAATCAAATTGTTGATATAAATAAAAGGTGATATTCTTTTATCTTGTTTTCTTTAAATTCTTGCATCATGATATCTTTTCAATTCTTGAATGTTTTCTGTGTGATGATGTTTGAGTAATACTCCGCTCGTCGAGGAGTCGAGACGATCAATAGAATGATGATGTAATATATCTTAAATCGATTCTTGAATCCTACGAGTTTTGTAAACCTTAGCAAGTTCAAGAATCGACGACCCAATTCGTTGCGATGCTTTCTTGATTGATATCGCTCGAGATTGGGGAGTTACGATCGTTTCTTGAAATTGCTAGAGGCTAGAATATGAATGATATCGATGAAAGAACAAGGGTTAAACGATGAAACCCTAGTTTCACGAGAAAGCCCTAACTCTCATAGATCATCATCGATCTAGTATCAATCCTTCGAAGGACAAGAACACGAAACCTTGAGATTACATCACGTCTATAGATCCGATCGATTCCTACGAGCCTCATTTAGATTCTTGACATTTTGGTTGGAAATATCATCGAAACACCGATTCTTGATTTGTTTATCAGTTTCTTGATTCTTGATTAAACATCGTGACACCTGAATCAATCGATAAATTCTTGAATCATGTTTTCTTTTCTTTTCGATTAACTTTTCAGTTCAAACAAATTAAATACAGAAACGAATCGCACAATCCCTGTGGACGATCCGCACTCGCTTACAATCTACAATCGACACCGTAATTGATTGCGGTCAAATATAATTCTTTGATTATGAATTTTATTCAATATTACCGACACATAGAAACTTATTCGCTTATTTCGATTTACACAAACAAGAAAACTATTTCAATCAAATGAAACCGTTATCGGGGATCATTTGAGTTGATACTTTTACACACAATCGGAAAATTACGAACAATCAAGTCTCCAGATTGACTGTAGCCGAGAACAATTGCAGTACGCAGATAGCATGACGTGACGTCGAAGTGGACGATAATAAAGACGAGTGGAACAAGAGGTTCGTGCGAGATGTTAACGTGATGTTGTTACTCCCTGTTGAGATTAGAGAACTGATATGTATACAGAGGCCTTGGGATACGGCCAGTTCCTGAGGAAATGCTGTGCTTAGAATGCAGATGTCCAGAAAACGAGAAAAGATTATGTAAAAGTACCAGCCTCCGTATAGTTTGGCATAAGCGAGATTGGAAGAGACCTTGAGCAGGTTCCTTCCAGGACACTGCTGCGATAAGATTGGCACCGAGGATCGGTTGTGTCATGTGTATTCAGAGGGCCAGAGACCGATGCCAGTGTCGTGCTGCTTTACAAGTGGTCATGCTAATTGGCCGAGAGATGACCAGAGGAGTGCCAGAGCAGAATCGTTTCCGTTAGCACACCTGACCGGGGTGACGAGCCGATGGATTACGAGATTGGTAATCCATAAAGAAAATAAGGCTCCAGAGACAAGGGACGCCAGACCGTGAGTAGGAGGCAAGCAAATGTTCTTGCTCTGCCAGTTTTGGGCGCACCGACATTTTTCGATATTGTAAGAGGTGTACCTCAATGTCATTTGTTGCGATTGCGTTTGTGATCTGAGTATCACGCTTATACCTCTTGGATTGAGTTTTGATGATTGAGTTTCATGATATTGCTTTCGTGCACCATGGCTGCACCTATTGGGTATTTACATTTTGTGCATAGTTATTGCACTTGATATATGCTTTATACACCGTTATGTTGGGTTACGATTTTGTGCATATTGATTGTACTTGATATCGATTTTGTGCCTTGACTTCACGTGTTTATGATTTCGTGGATTTCATACGGTTGATTTGATTTTGTGCATGTGGTACGCGTTTGATTTGATTTTTGCACTCGGTATAGCTCGCATGTGCTTGCAGTGCATTGATACGTATTTTGTGCACGCAGTTGCACACGTTTATGATTTTATACACCTTGGTACACTCGATGTAGTTTTTATACGCATTTGAGTATTTGATGAGTTTTCGTGCATTTGTTGCACTAGAATTATACGCCGTACATTTGATGCACCGGATTCGTATTTCGTGCACTGGATCCATCGGATTCGTATTTTGTGCACCGGATGCACCGGATTCGTATTTCATACACTGGATGCACCGGATTCCTATTTCGTGCACTGGATGAACCGGATTTATACTCCGTACATTGGTTGCACCCGATTTATGTCTTTGAGAATTTGTTTCACCAGATTTATGTTTTTGTGCTCGTTTGCACTTGACGTTCATTTTCGTGTGCTTTACTGCACTGGGCATTTATGCGGACCTGATGCGCTTGGGTTGGATTTTTGCGCATATTAGGCGCTTGGTATTGGATTTCGTGCGCATCGGATGCACTTGATTCAGATTTTTATTCGTGCATGTCGGATGCACTTGATTTACATTTCATTCGTTCTTGACGGATGCACTTGATTTCGATTTTCGCGCATGTTGGGCGCATGATATGAGATGTGATTTTGTGCACACCGGACGCACTCGATTGGGATTTTCATTCGTGCAGGTTAGTTGCACTGGGTTGAGATTTTCGTGCACTATAGATACGCTTGGTATTGTTGTCGTGCACATCCGTTGCACTGGACAGATGCTTTCGTGCACACCCGTTGCACTTAGTTTTGCTTTTGTGCATATCATAGCACTTGTATTTGGAATTAATTTCCGTGTGCACCAGACGCACGTGAATGTTGGATACGCCTTCCGAGGCTGATTTTGCTCTTGTGCACTTTGTTTTCATGATGGGCACTATATTATGTAATAGCCGATCAGGACTTGATCTGAGCACAGTACCTGAGTACTTTGCATGCATTAAAAAGATTTACCAAGAGGTTTTCAAAAAGTAGCTATAGTCTCGCTATTTCCTACGTGTCCGCGAGCGACGCAAACGTTTACAAAGGAAAAGCTTTTGGGATATTTTAAAAGGGCGGAACGTATATTTGAGAAAAATATATATGAACATATATTTATTACTTTACAAATGAGCGTCCGTCACTTGTGCCGTGAGTTACGCATCACGCGGCTATTCAGAAAAGATTTTGCTTGTGTTTTATTCTGTTTTAGGAGATTTTTCCAAAGATGCGTACTACACATATTACAGTATTTGACTAATGCATATTGGATTTCAGTAGTGGATTTCGAGAACTGTATCTCCATTGTAGCTCCGATGATTGTGTGACGCTTGACGGAGTTTGATTTTGAGTTTTGCACTCGTTTTCAGGCGCATACGATGCACTGTGGTATTTCTAAATCTTCCGTGATTTCGGAACCCCGTTGATTTGAGCTGATTATTGAAATGTTTTAGCATTTGGGGGTTTAAATTTAAATTCGGTGACCGAATTTATTCAAGGGGGGAAGATTGTAACATTTCAGAAAAATAAAATATTATTTTTGGAATTTAATATTAAAATAATATATTTCGAGAAAACTACCGGATTTGCAAATTTGGGGTTTTTGTAAAATGGTATAAATATATACCATTATTTGTGAAATAATTGGGGATTAAATTGATTTATTCATTTAAAAATATATTTATTAGATTTGGTATTTTTATAATTAATTATATGCAGCTTAAATAAAAATTGATTAGTGCACTACTAATCACGATTAAGCCAAATCCGTGTTTTTATATTTTTCCATGGTTAGTGCACCATGACATGTTGCATTTGGTTGTATGTGGTCTCATTAGTATTTGTTGATATTTGGATTTAGGAAGAAAAAGAGAAAATGTGAGAAGGAGACACTTATTGGAGAGAGAGTGTGACATGGCTTGAATTATTGAGAGGGTGAGCATAAGGAGAGTGAGGATAAGAGAGAGAGAGAAAGAGTGGGCTGCCCCCTTCACATTTCCTCCATTGTTTTCTTCATCTCCTCCTTCAACTCTTGCTCCACCACTTCTACCCCCATGTCTCATCTCAATTCCATCATTAAAACCCTATACTCCCTTCATTAAAAATGATCCCCACCTCTTCCTTAATACTTTGGACCTTTCAAAGTTAGATTTTGAATATTTTGAGCAACTCAAGAAAATTCTTGAGTTGCCAAATGAGGTAATTCCTACACTTCTAGTTTAGTTTTTAAGTTTCCTAGCACCTTATAGTAGTTTAGAGTTAAATCGATTTAGATTGTGATGTTTGGAAATTTCAAGAGGGGGTTTGGGTAATTGTGTGGACTTGTGATGACTAGTGAGTGTTGCAAGACCTGAGAGATGTCTTTTCTGGCCTAGAACACGAAATAGAAACCAAAATACGAACTTAGAAATTTCCCCATGTCAGTTTTGTGACATTTTATTGGCCTACAGGGAATCTGGAGCAACCTGGGATGTTTACGAGGGAAACTAGCAATATCACTAACCTAGATTAACCCCTCGAAGACCACCACCAAAACATGAGATGCCAATTCCCTACCTAGGCCGGCGAGCTCGGAAATTCTGGCATTGTCGTCGAATTTCTGTAGGTGTCTGGTGTTGATCTTTTGCCTGTAGCTCCTAATCCCTATAACCTATCCTCTATACTTGCTTGTTTAATCCCAATTAACCCGAGCTAAAATCTGGGAGCATATTGGGTTGGTTTTGGTTATGTTTTCCCGATATTGGAATTCTTGGTTTTGGTATTTGGTATTGTATTAGGTCGTTGGATGTTTGTACTGTAAGTCGATGTACTACACCCCAATACTTGTGGGGAGGCGTAATTTTCAAAAACGAACTTGTTTAGTGAACGAACATCGACTAACCGCTTGAATCGAAGCTAAACGATAACTAACCAAACATATAGTTGTTCTAAACTACTATGCTTGGGGATTATACCTATCGAAACTAGTCCTTCGTCTTTACGATCTCCTTGTTCTCCTCGGCCTTCTCTAGGTAGTAGACGATCCACCCGAGAGCAAAACTCCAAGCTTAGCCTCTAAACTTGAGGCAACTAACCTTCTTGGATTGCTAATCAAAGAAGCTAGAATGAAATAGAGTGATGGTTATGGATTGATTAGTCTTACTAATCCTAGATCTCAACACATGAGGGTGAGGATTAGTCTTTTGAAGAGAGAGAGCTTGAGGAGAGAGAATGTGAGAATGAATTATGATGAGAATAGTAAGTTATCATAATATATATGAAGCATTATCTTTTAACAAGAAAAGAAAAGAAAATGATGAATAAGCTTGCTTCATAAATATCTAATGGTGATTCATTATCATGACTCACTAAGCATTTATCATGCATTAATGATATGCATGAATCACCCTCATGACTCACTAAACTCATTTAATGCAAATGACACATAACCCTCCTTAGTCACCACTTCTAGAAGCTTCTCGCACAATTACGAGAATGCCCCTCCGATCCGTAAAAATACGGAAAAACTTTAGACTGTAAAAATCCAATAACCGGATACCAGTAACTGGCTTAAACCAAAGCCGACTGGTAAAAACTGTAAGAAAGTCGTACGCGTGTAAACGCACGTATGCGTCCGAACCCTTTGTCGCAAAACCATGCGACCTCTATATCGTTTCGCCTGGAGTAGGAAACTCTCTGTGTGGGGCTCTAGAGACTCGACTACTACGCTGGCAGTGGGTTTAACCACAGACCGCAAGCGGCACTAGCTGTACGTAACGGTCCCCAGGTAGTTGTCGATAAGAAGGCCGATGAGGAAACCCATCCGAACTCCTACTGAGTCTGATGTGACAATCTCCATACAGTCCGGTCCGTTCGTCCAAGACTATCGCATATCGGGCCTAGGGGGGCGGCAAGCGTCAGTCCCCTAATAGCGGTATAAGTCGTGTCGGAGGGAAGCCCATTACACCCTGAGAAACTACTGGAACCTACCAGCAAATCTCGCTTGCCCTGGCCAGGGACTTTGCGTAATGGCTCTCTGACACAGCGCGATATCTACTCCCAATACCGGGAGGGACGAATCCTGTCTAACCGCCACCGCCTCCAAGTGCTCGGGACTGCACCCAACTGCTACCTGTTTGCACGACTCCTTTGAGCCGTGGTAGGGTAGCAATCTAAGAACAGTGGGACACACTCGAGGCGAAGTAGCAGTATCAAGTCTGCGGACTATGCTGTACTCATGTCACCTGGGAACTGCTCACTGACGACTGGTATCAAACCAACCAACAGTTCCCCGTGAGTCCTGTCCGGTGTACCCGTAACCTAACGAGCACCTGCATACTATCTCCAGTACGACGTACTGACGGCTGTGGGACAGACCATCTCCCCAACTGGGATGAGAAGCGTACACACCAGTCTACTCCGGAGTATCGATGCTCTGTCTCGATAATCCAACGACCAGGGACCTGAATAAGGATGTGCTTGTAGACTACCCAGCCCCCACTAGTGTGACTGCCATCACAACGCTGGTAGACAAGCAAGATCCTAAGAGCTCTATCAATACGTACACTCACATATTAAGATAGAAAAACCAAGTAGCATACTACCATGTTTAGCAAGACTGTTATATACATGTGAATATCCCAAGCTTCCATTAAGTAATATACAAGCTAGTATGATACAGTAATGGCCTTCTAGGGCATAAACACTAACAATCTCCCACTTGCACTAGGGCCATGTACTGGCATATCGTAGACCGATGATCTCGAGTAGCCTCTCGAACTGAATCTGAGGTAGGGCCTTCGTGAATGGATCAGCAATGTTCTCTTCAGTAGCAACTCTCCGAACCTCGATCTCCTGACGATCAATGATCTCCCTGATCAGGTGATACCGCCTCAAGATGTGTCTGGACTTCTGATGGGACCTTGGTTCCTTCGCTAAAGCTATAGCTCCGTTGTTGTCGCAATGCAGAGGTATTGGATCAACTATGGTAGGAACCACCTGAAGTTCTGTTAGGAACTTCTTCATCCAGACTGCTTCTTTTGCGGCATCGCAAGCAGCTATATACTCCGCTTCCATCGTTGAGTCAGCAACGGTGTCCTGCTTGGAGCTCTTCCAGCACACCGCCCCTCCATTGAGGGTAAAGACATAACCCGACATGGACTTGGAATCGTCCTTATCACTCTGGAATCCGGAATCAGCAAAGGCCTCCAACCTGAGGTCTTTTGCGCCGTAAACCAAGAACATCTCCTTAGTCCTCCTCAGGTACTTGAGAATGTTCTTTACTGCTATCCAGTGTTTCTCCCCTGGGTCTGACTGATACCGGCTTACCACGCTCAGTGCGTAAGCTACATCTGGTCTGGTACACAACATCGCATACATTATAGAGCCTACCGCAGAAGCGTAGGGTATAATAGACATGCGTTCCCTTTCCAAATCAGTCTTGGGAGACATCTCTTTGGAGATGGTGATTCAGTGACAAGCCGGTAGATTACCGCGCTTAGAATCTTCCATACTGAATCTTTTCAGTACAGTGTCGATATACCTGGACTGCGAAAGTCCCAACATCCTCTTGGATCTATCACGATAGATCCGGATCCCCAGAATGTAAGAGGCATCACCCAGGTCTTTCATGGAGAACCTTTGTGACAAGAATCCTTTGACAGATTGTAGCATAGGAATATCATTTCCTATCAATAGAATGTCATCCACGTACAAGACGAGGAATACGACACTTCTGGCCACAACTTTACTATATATGCACGGTTCATCTGGATTTTTGATAAAGTCATATTCTTTGACTGTCTCATCAAAACAGATGTTCCAACTCCGCGATGCCTGCTTTAGTCCATAAATGGACTTAAGCAGCTTGCATACTTTCCCGCTGCTCCCACTCTGATTGAAACCCTCTGGCTGATCCATATAGACGCTCTCTTCTAAATTTCCATTCAGAAAAGCCGTCTTTACGTCCATCTGCCAGATTTCATAATCATGGAAGGCAGCAATAGCAAGAAGGACCCGAATGGATTTGAGCATAGCCACTGGAGAAAAAGTTTCGTCATAGTCCAAACCAGGTCTTTGACGAAAACCCTTTGCAACAAGTCTAGCCTTATAGGTTTCCACCTGTCCATCTACACCAATCTTTTTCTTGAAGATCCATTTGCATCCTATGGGTTTTACCCCATCTAGAGCAAAGTCCAAAGTCCATACTTTGTTGGTGTACATGGACTCCATTTCGGTCCGCATTGCATCTAGCCATCGTACCGAGTCGCCGCTCTGGATGGCCTGCTGGAAGTCAGTAGGTTCATCATCATCTATGATGCAGTCCTCTCTATCCCCATCTATGAGAAAACCGTAGTATCTCTCAGGCGGATGAGACGGCCTACTACTCCTGCGGAGGGGTGCGGGAATGTTCTGTTCTTCTTGAACTACAGGTTCTACCAAACTTTCAGTATTAGTTTGTGGTTCTGGAATTTCTTCCAGTTCTATTTCGCTCCCACTTGATTCCTTTTCTAAAAACTGATGTTCTAGAAAATGGGCATTACGAGAAACACATACCTTTTGTTCCTCTGCGTAATAGAATAGATATCCCGTGGAGTGCTTTGGATATCCCATAAACTTACACTTTACTGATCGTGCCTCGAGCTTGTCCACATGCTGCTTTTTAACAAAAGCTGGACATCCCCAAATTTTTATATACTGTAGATGGGGTTTCTTCCCGCTCCACATCTGATATGGAGTGGTAGGCACAGTCTTGGTAGGAACCATGTTCAAAAGATATGCCGCTGATTCTAGCGCATAACCCCAGAAAGATCGCGGTAACTCAGCATTACTCATCATGGATCGTACCATATCCAATAAGGTTCGATTCCGTCTCTCCGATACACCGTTATGCTGTGGAGTGTATGGAGGAGTAAGCTGAGAGAGAATTCCTTTCTCTTTTAGGTAACCTAGGAACTCGGCACTTAAGTATTCTCCACCTCGATCAGATCTTAGTGTCTTAATACTTTTGCCGGTTTGGTTTTCTACTTCATTCTTATACTCTTGGAATTTCTCAAAAGCCTCGGATTTATGTTTCATCAGATAAATGAATCCGTATCTTGAGTAATCATCCGTGAAAGTAATGAAATAGGAAAAACCACCTCTCGCATGTGTAGACATTGGACCGCATACATCACTGTGTATGAGTCCTAAGAGCTCGCTCGCTCTTACTCCTTGTACAGTAAATGGAGTCTTTGTCATCTTTCCTTTGAGACAAGATTGACAAGTGTCATAAGATTGATATTCGAACGTGTCCAAATATCCTTCTCTATGCAACTTAGTCAACCTTCTCTCATTGATGTGACCCAGTCTACAATGCCATAAGAAAGCTTTATTTAAATCTGGAGACTTTCTTTTTAGTGTGTTCTGGACATTGAAAATTTGGTGTTGGTTTAACACATATATGCCATTATTTAGAGTACCGGACCCAATCAAACCATGATTAAGGTGGATGTTAACAACATCTCTTATAAACGTGAAATCATAACCTTTATTTGATAACAAGGAAACTGATATGATATTACACGTTAAGCTTGGTACAAAATAACAGTTATGTAAAACCAAAATATGTCCACTCGTCAATCCTAGGTGATAATCCCCGACGGACGCAGCTCCCACGCTAGCTCCATTAGCAACCCTGAGGATCATATCACCTTCCTTCAGCACTCTACGGTTTCTCAGTGCCTGCAATGAATTGCAAATATGAGATCCTGATCCGGTATCCAATACCCAGGAAGTAGAGTTGATCGACAGACAATTCTCAATTACAAACACACCTGAAGTCGTAGCCACAGCTTGCTTCGGTTCCTGGTTCTTGGCGTTCCACGCCTTGCAATCCTTCTTCCAGTGCCCTTTCCTGTGACAATGGAAGCACTCATCCGGGCCAACTATCGGTACTGCTATCTTTTTCTTTCCCTTCTTTCCTACCTTACTAACACCTCCTCTAGGTTTGGGTGCGGCCTTCTTCTTCCTTCCTTTGGCCCTAGCCTTGGACCCGGAAGAAGATGCACCGCCAACAAACATAGCGGGTGTTTCCCTTGCTTTCTTCAAGGTGCCCTCTGCACTCCTTAACATGTTCAGGAGTTCCACAAGTTCAACTTCTTTTCCTTGAAGATTGAAGTTGAGGATAAACTGGGCGTAGGTGGGTGGAAGGGACTGGAGAATAAGGTCTGTATACAGCTCATTATCCAAAGTCGTCCCAAGGTCTGCGAGCTCTTCAATATAGCCGATCATCTGTAGGACATGTTCACCTACCGATGACCCGACAGCCAACCTCGCTCGAAACAAGTTCTTAGAGGTCTCGTATCTTGCTATACGAGATTGCTCTCCATAAAGTTCCTTTGTATGGAGAAATATGCCATCCAGGGACATATCCTCGTGCCTCCTCTGATGTTCATTGTCCATAGAGGCAAGCACGACGCACTTGGCTCTCGCGCAATCTAAATCCCAGGTTTTGCGGATTTCCTTATCCGCATTGCTGGATTTGGGACCAGGGACAGCAGGTGCCGTAGCGGTGAGGACGTACCCCAGTTTGTCATAGGTCAAAGCCATTTTGACATTCCGCAGCCAATCTTTATAGTTTGGCCCCGTCAGTATATTTTTTTCTAAAAGTAACTTAAGTCCAGTCATTTTCAGGGTCGCTGCAATTAGGAGAGAGAGAAGAAAACTCTTTAGCATGATGCTCTTGCAAGTTTAGAGTGGTTTTTAGTTTATCTAAACTGGATGGCTCCCACTGTTTCTCGAATCCTTCCTCAAACCATAAAAGAAGAATTAGCCAGGACTATTCTCACCGTACAATACTTGCTTAACCGTTCAGCCAGGCCAGTGTCGATACTTCGAGGGAGGTTTTCCAACGCTTTCGCGAAGTTCCTTAATTAAATAACCTCTTTTCTCTGGGGGCGTAACCCCGCTGACACCTTTCTGGACACCTACTAGGTTTATAGCATTGATCGTTAAGTGACGAATATCCTGATAAGTAGCATATACTCACAGTAGGATCGGGATCCAAATATCATCGTATGATAATGTTGAAGGAATCCTACCAACATTCATCAAACTCCAAATGGTATGCATCTCTTTGCAAATTTCAGTTTCTTTAGAAATTCCCGATATAAGTTTTTGCCCCATGCTCTTATAACCTTGGCGTTAGGTCAAAATGTCATAAGTCACATGTCAAGTTCTACCCATCATTATCTTGTCAATTTGAACCCATCCGTATATATCCTTGACGTTCGGCCAAAATGATAATACGACTGTCCCAAACTAACTCATCTATCTATGCAACAAATGAATACCCAGTAGCTACCAAACACTATGCCTTGGCGTTAGGTCAAAATACATAGCTTGAATACTACTGAATACCCAGATGAAATGACGGAGGGCTACGAATGGTTTTGGCGAAACCGTGAACGTAGTGAACTTGATATAACCGAAGGAACCTGATAGCTTTTAAAAGGAGTGGTTAAAGCTCCGCATTTAAAAATATCTGTTTTAAAAAATAACTGAGTGGTTTCTTTTAAATTGTTCCAACGATTTAAACTTTGGTTTGTTTTTCTTTGCATTATAGATAATGCGTCCCATCATTAACCTATCATTGCAGAAAACAACGAAAATACAACGTCCTCTTATGCCATCCGCATTCGCCACGGGGTCCCGTCATCACCCGTTAGGTTACTTAACTAACGACAGAGCGGGGGCTGGGCTAGCGCGGGTGTAAAACATAAGTGACGTCTAAATAGCTATCATATATATAGATATTTTACATTCGTCTGATGCAATGATATACATTCCAGAACACAGATAAACAATATTGGATTTGCAAGCAATCTGTATTTCTTTTGAGCCTGCAAGAAAAGACAGATTACACAGTTGTGATGAATAGCCGTTACCCCACCCTCGACCCCTACGGGTACGGCAAACTACCCGCCCGGCAGTTTGTGTACCCCACCTTGGGTCAGTCCTAGGAGTAAAAACAGTAAAATGAAATAATACAACGGTGGCTACAACCGCAACCTGGATGTGCCCCGCAAAATAATATTACAACAAATTACATTTACAACAAATGAATTAAACAATAACCCATTGCTAAACCCCGGCTATACACCACAACAGTCCAATACAGTTCATATGCACAAACAGATATAACCATTACAGAAATGTGCAACCCCCTGCCAACCGACATACTAGCAGTTAGGGGAGGTTTACGAACACATTAAACAATCACAGATATAATCCAACATGCAAATACTGTACAATTTCGATCGATTAAATATCTTTAATATTGCTCCAAAAACTGCTCTGTAAACTGGAAACCTGAGCAAAATTAAAATATTCTAGAAAACCCCAAATACCAGAGAGGACCCACACATGAAAGATGAGTCCATGACTCGGCAACTCGGCCGCGGAACCGCGGCGGATCGGTGGGATCCGCCGCGCTTCCACGGCGCTTTAGCCGAATCATGGGCTCAAATTTCATGGGTGTTCTTCTGGACCCTTTTCAAGCTTTCTGAACTCACCTGAAAAATTTTTGGACATCATTTTAAATTCGACAGAAACTTGCATTTTTTAGGGTTTTCCGGCTTCGTTTTTCCGTTCGAAATTCGTACAAATTTGCAATAAAGTTATTTATTGTTTAGCGAGTCTCTGATACCACTGTAAGTCGATGTACTATACCCCAATACTTGTGGGGAGGCGGAATTTTCAAAAACGAACTTGTTTAGTGAACGAACATCGACTAACCGCTTGAATCGAAGCTAAACGATAACTAACCAAACATATAGTTGTTCTAAACTACTATGCTTAGGGATTATACCTATCGAAACTAGTCCTTCGTCTTTACGATCTCCTTGTTCTCCTCGGCCTTCTCTAGGTAGTAGACGATCCACCCGAGAGCAAAACTCCAAGCTTAGCCTCTAAACTTGAGGCAACTAACCTTCTTGGATTGCTAATCAAAGAAGCTAGAATGAAATAGAGTGATGGTTATGGATTGATTAGTCTTACTAATCCTAGATCTCAACACATGAGGGTGAGGATTAGTCTTTTGAAGAGAGAGAGCTTGAGGAGAGAGAATGTGAGAATGAATTATGATGAGAATAGTAAGTTATCATAATATATATGAAGCATTATCTTTTAACAAGAAAAGAAAAGAAAATGATGAATAAGCTTGCTTCATAAATATCTAATGGTGATTCATTATCATGACTCACTAAGCATTTATCATGCATTAATAATATGCATGAATCACCCTCATGACTCACTAAACTCATTTAATGCAAATGACACATAACCCTCCTTAGTCACCACTTCTAGAAGCTTCTCGCACAATTACGAGAATGCCCCTCCGATCCGTAAAAATACGGAAAAACTTTAGACTGTAAAAATCCAATAACCGGATACCAGTAACTGGCTTAAACCAAAGCCGACTGGTAAAAACTGTCCGAAAGTCGTACGCGCGTAAACGCACGTATGCGTCCGAACCCTTTGTCGCAAAACCATGCGACCTCTATATCGTTTCGCCTGGAGTAGGAAACTCTCTGTGTGGGACTCTAGAGACTCGACTACTACGGTGGCAGTGGGTTTAACCACAGACCGCAAGCGGCACTAGCTGTACGTAACGGTCCCCAGGTAGTTGTCGATAAGAAGGCCGATGAGGAAACCCATCCGAACTCCTACTGAGTCTGATGTGACAATCTCCATACAGTCCGGTCCGTTCGTCCAAGACTATCGCATATCGGGCCTAGGGGGGCGGCAAGCGTCAGTCCCCTAATAGCGGTATAAGTCGTGTCGGAGGGAAGCCCATTACACCCTGAGAAACTACTGGAACCTACCAGCAAATCTCGCTTGCCCTGGCCAGGGACTTTGCGTAATGGCTCTCTGACACAGCGCGATATCTACTCCCAATACCGGGAGGGACGAATCCTGTCTAACCGCCACTGCCTCCAAGTGCTCGGGACTGCACCCAACTGCTACCTGTTTGCACGACTCCTTTGAGCCGTGGTAGGGTAGCAATCTAAGAACAGTGGGACACACTCGAGGCGAAGTAGCAGTATCAAGTCTGCGGACTATGCTGTACTCATGTCACCTGGGAACTGCTCACTGACGACTGGTATCAAACCAACCAACAGTTCCCCGTGAGTCCTGTCCGGTGTACCCGTTACCTAACGAGCACCTGCATACTATCTCCAGTACGACGTACTGACGGCTGTGGGACAGACCATCTCCCCAACTGGGATGAGAAGCGTACACACCAGTCTACTCCGGAGTATCGATGCTCTGTCTCGATAATCCAACGACCAGGGACCTGAATAAGGATGTGCTTGTAGACTACCCAGCCCCTACTAGTGTGACTGCCATCACAACGCTGGTAGACAAGCAAGATCCTAAGAGCTCTATCAATACGTACACTCACATATTAAGATAGAAAAACCAAGTAGCATACTACCATGTTTAGCAAGACTGTTATATACATGTGAATATCCCAAGCTTCCATTAAGTAATATACAAGCTAGTATGATACAGTAATGGCCTTCTAGGGCATAAACACTAACATGTACGTCAACGACGAGGGTTGTTTGGTTGTTTTTGCATGCGTAGGCTATACGTTCTAACCTATGAGCGCACCGTGTGCCGTATCGGTTTTCCGGACATTGATTTTAATAGCATTTCGATTGTGTATTGATTGTAGGTACCTTCATGTGGATTCCGAGACGACGAAGCACATCGATTACGGCTGAACAAGGAGTTCCGCAGGTGAGTAGATTTATATCTACGGGGGAAGTCGGGTGGATGGCGTATAGCACTCCCGTAAATCTGGATATGTGATTTATAGTTTGGAGACAAGATATACCACGAGTTAAGGTTATAGTTATTGGTTTTAGTGTGAAATGATATGATAGAAAGGATGTCTCGAAATGATATATAGGGATATGAAACGTGAATGTGAATCATGATATATACATATGTAGTTGCAAGAGAATCAGTATTAGATTATAGTGGCATGTTATGAGGTCGATAAATACGACATGAGATTTATAAGATGACTTGATGTGAGATATTGATATGATGAAAAGAGTATACGATGAGATATGATGACTTGGTTTGATATGTCGTTATACGGATGCGAGTCGATATGAGATAATTGATACCTTTGTCGATCCCATGATATGAGATTGATATGGATATGACTTGGGATATAGGTATATAGATATATATAATGTTGTGGATCATGAGTGATATGCCGTACGAGAAGTTAGGTCCGTACCCTCATTGTCATATAGGTTGATAGAATCCCTTATTGTTTAATGCCGCCGTACGATGGATCACCGTACGTGATGAGTTTTATCTGATGATTGATCCATACCCTTGACTAGAGGATGCCGTACGATGGATTATACCGTACATGATGTTGTGAGGCTGGATGCCGATTGATAGATTCACCGACTCGGATATGTTGTAGATACGTATACCTTATAGCATTGCGCTCACGATTTACTTTCTGCTACGTTCAGGATATTCTCATTGCATTACATATACCTGTGCTAGTACACCTACACAATTATCGATGATGCGTATGTCACACTTACACAGATTGTCGGCTCACACACTTTCATCATCGATAATTTCTATGTCACTTACATGGTAGAATTGCTACATCATGCTATGATATATTGCTATGCTCACATCAGTATGCTATGTTGCATGATATATTTACTATGTTCACATCACCATACTATGTCACATGATACACTTGATGTGCTCACATTTCTGTTCTATGTTTGCATACATCATGCTTTATGATATTACGAATTGAGATGCTGTTTCCATGAGATTTTGGGTTTGAGAATCGTAGTTATATTTCAAAGGAAATTATGTATTGTTTTAAAAACCCAGTTTCTCTTGATATGTTATTTCGAGACGTCCACCATACGTTTTCTCGGTTATGAGTTATGTGATACCCGATTCGAGGAGCTGGATGAGGCCGTTTGCGGGTACATGGTGGACCCGGTATGGTACCCCAGGGCAAGAAAGGTATGTTGTGCAGTAGACGATGAGCCTGGCAGAGGGACCACTACCTACCGGTGATAGTATTTGGACTCGGCAGTTATCCAGAGGATACCGACTGCAGTCGTGAGATGATATGGGCCGATCCGGACTGACGGAGCCCGTGGGCCGATCCGGACTGACGGAGCCCAAGATATGAGGATTTACGTGTCGATGTTGAACATGGGTTTCATGATGTTTCGAGTGTTGATGTTGGACACTCAGGTTCCATGATTTTGATGTGTCGTTGATGGACACACGTTGGTCGATATCCTCATATTTACATGCATATGCTTTCTTGGTATTTACATGCATGATGTTGTTTTGTCATTGATGGACACGTAGATGTTATCCACATGCAGATAGGCATTGATTATATCGTTGACACACATGCAGATATGGTCACCCTAGATATCATAGTATTACCTTTATCATATAGTTGACCTAGGAATTGTTGTTTTATTCGATTTCTACCTGATGATGTTTTTTACTCACGAGTTGGCAACTCAACCCCGTTGTGCTATAGTTCTTGCAGGTTGACCGCATGGATCAGTAGCGGCATCGCTGGCACACAGCTTGCATTCGGATGATTTGCTTTAGTAGGTGGGACATATTGGATCGTGCCACTCTTGTATTTATTATTCCTGTTGTATCTAGTCAACTCCATCAATCAAAACTAGTATTTGTATAAATAGTAAGACTTAGAAAGACTTGTGGTTGCGAGACTTAGAGCGATGGGTTATATGATCGCTTGGTGGGTTGATGTCTTTCTTTATTCATTATCCTTTGTGTTGATCTTCGCCGTTGGGCGTCGTATACTTATATTTCTGACTTGCATGGTTGTGATTCCGCCGATTGGCGAAGAGCTGGCTCCCGCTTGGGGATGACTTTTAAATTATCATGTATATGTGGTTTTGGATCAAAATATATAAGGGAGGTGCTGCCCAAATTTTTAAAAAAGGCGAAACATGTTTTTCAACTAGTAAAATCAACTTGCATTTTTCATGTTCCATTATCTATGCATTTAAGAAAACTTTTGATTTCATCATACCTTTATTTCAAAACTTTACCTCTTTTATTTTCTTAAAAAGGTTTAGATTGCTGGGCTTCAGCTTACTTAACTTACGTTGCGCCTTTAGACGTTGCGTGATTTAAGTGCTGGTCACGAACTAAATTTTAGGTCATGACAATTCTCAATGCAACAGGCAGGCCGAGGTTGCTAACCGAAACGTCATCCGAGGTCTTCGAACTCGTTTAGAAGGAAAATAGGGCAGCTGGGTCAAGGAACTACCCCGGGTGTTATGGTCCTTACGCACATCGAAGAAGACTCCCACTGGAGAAACCCCTTCAGCCTCTGCTACGGCACCGAGGCAATGGTCCCAGCAAAGATTGGACTGCCCAGTTACAGAGTCGAACACTTTGACGACGAAGCAAACACCTCGGCGCTCCGGACTAAATTGGACTTCTTGCTAGAGAAGCGGGACCGGGCACAGATTAAAGCCGCCGCTTATCAACAGCAAACTGCTCGCTACTACAACGCACGAGTCAAGCATCACGCTTTCAAGACGGGAGATTTGGTCCTGAGGCGGAACGAATTCGTAGAACCAGGAAAGCTGCACAATTTCTCCCCGAAACTGGACGGCCCATTCCTTATCTCCGAAATATTGTCCGGCGGAGCTTATCACTTACAAGACGCGAGAGGACGCTAGTTTCTGCAGCCTTACAATGCCGAGAAGCTCAAATTGTACAAGTGAATGTATTTTAAAGTTTTGTATCAGTGAATATGTTTTTTTCTTTGTCGAAGCGATGTAATTTTTCTTTATTATTATGTCTCCCAAATTAGAAGAAACTTCTTCGATATGTGTCCTCCCTCCTCGGTTCCAAGATCCCTAGGTTCGTTTTTGTGAAAATATGTAAATGCACAAAGGGGATAAAAAGGATACAAAAGCACATCGCAAAAGAAGAACTTTATTCATGTCATGACCCGAAATTGGCACGTGACGGCCTTAATACTGCGCAACGTCTACAGGCGTAACGCAGTAAAAGAAAGCCAAAACCCAGAAATCTAAACCATTAAAAGACAAGAAAGGATAAGAAACATTGTTTAAAAGTCTTTGAAATCACAACCCAAATTCTTTAAAATTCCAATTTTATTTCCTTTAAAATTTTGGCAGCACCTCATTTGTAAAAGCTAGCCCCAAAAATGGGTACAACATAAATATAAAGTAAAGCATCCCCAAACGGGAGCAAATACACGCCCAAAGACGGAAAACAATCACCACCACAAATATACGACGCCGTAGCGAAAAAATAAAGACAATAGAGAGAAAGCTGAATAAAAAACAACAAATCCACAATTTATACAATATCGTCCTCACCAAGTCACTAAGTCAACAACATAATAGTAGATGGAGAGTACAAGATACAACGAATATACAATACAAATACAGATAACCACCAAAACCCACCTAAACAAAACAGCACACTGTGAGCCGATGCTGTATCTGTAGCAAAAGATGATAGATGAATAGCCAGCCTCGACTACTCTGGGGAACACTCTGTAACACCTGTGGCACAACGGGGGTGAGTTGCCAACTCATGAATAGTAAATAACATATGCAGGTAATCTCAAGTATGCACATAAAGCGTGAATCTAAGATATGCAATTAACAGTAATAACATGTTATATGAATGCAGAATAATGGAATGTACACTAGCAGGTACAACCAATATATATAAAGCAATAATGATATGACAACAGTATGCAATAATCATGCGATAGGGATATGAGAATGTAAATGTGCAACAATCATGAAAGGTACACTAACAGGTACTACTAGTATATGAAGCAGCGCACAAACAGATAAGGTGAGGTATGGAGTGAAGTATGTCATTTCCACGGAATCCCGGCATCGTGGTAGGATCACAATCCAGCAAGACAATTTAAATCCCAATTCCTCAAATCAGCCCCCAAATTGGCTCTCATATTATCTAAGTATCACATCACCTCAATTGCACAATATCAAGTATATCTCATATATCCCGAATGTACAAACTCAAGTATATCGCACATATATCGAATGTACAATCATCAAGTATATCTCGTATATATCGAATGTACAAAATCAAGTGGATCTCACATAACTCGTATGTACAATATCAAGTATATCTCACATATCTCGAATGTACAATAGCAAGTAGATCTCATATATCTCGAATGTACAATATCAAGTCGATCTCACATATCTCGTATGTACAATATCAAGTATATCTCACATATCTCGAATGCACAACAGCAAGTAGATCTCATATATCTCGAATGTACAATATCAAGTAGATCTCACATATCTCGTATATACAATATCAAGTATATCTCACATATCTCGAATGTACAACAGTAAGTAGATCTCACATATCTATCCAGTAACCAATCTCAAATGAATCTCTTATATCCCGAGTCAAATCTCCAGCAAAATTCTAACATCCTAAATATAATGGCGTAAATAAATATGATGAGGTCAATACACATATATTAGCGTCTCATTCCACTAATATTGGTGTAAGGGTATATATAACAGCGGATAAATCCCCTGTTATATATACAAAGAGTAATTAGAAATATCATGAAACCAATATACCAAGCATCGACACAGAAATATTGATCTATCATATGCCGTCTCCCAGACTAACATCCTGATAGGTACGTATCATACGCTATCCCGAAAGCTCGAGTGCCTAGCTCTGACCCTCGCCTCTCAACGTATCCATACATACATGACTCCCGTCGGTATCCACATGATAGCCGCTGAGTCATTGGTCCTCTCACCGGAAAGTATGGTTCCCCCACTAACTCATCTCCTCACTGAGATTCTTGCCCCGGGGTACCTCCGGGCCCCACCATGTACCCATACACGGATCCCTCCTTTCCTCGCGTAGGGTATACACATCGTAAACGACAAATCTCATGGTGGCTGCTAAAATATCATATCAAGGAAACCGGGTTTTTCAAATAATGCATAATTTCATGAACTCCCGCGGTTCCCAAATCCAGAAAATATCTTGAAAAATCCATATAACAATGCGAAAATCCATGAATATAATATGTGCGCCATATCTGAAATGCAAGCATATAAAGGAAAAACCGCTAATTAACTGCATCAAGTTAATACAAATATCATGCGGTTTCTATTTATCCACTTCTAAATAACATCAAGTAAAAGTAAACATGTAGCTAAAACCAGATGTATGTGAAATCAATAAGGTATAGCAAGATAATGTGTCTACCTATAAGCAATGATATAGTATACCCCCTGGGTATAAGAATAGTATGTGTAAGGTATACCTGTAGCTATGTCAGGGAGTGTGTATGGTACATCACTAATGGTACAATACTCTATAGGAATACAGGTATGCTAAATGCCATATATGATAAGCAGTATGAATCAATATCACAATATCCCTAACCAAGAAATATAACATCTATAAGTGATTTGTGTGTGACATGGCAATTATTGACGGTGTGTGTAGCATACAATCAGTGCTCGTGCAATATGAATCGTCAATAATATATGTAGTGTCCTACTACTACTAGTCCAGGCACAACTACATCTAAGTAATAGGGTAAAGGCGCAATTCTAACGATAACGTAGAATATGCGATAAGTAATAAAATCTCTAGCCCTGACGCATAACGCCATGCGGGCGATTCCCCTGTAGATGTTAGATCTACTCACCAACGCTCCAAGCTAGGTGAAGCCTACCACCTGTTTTCCCCTGTCGTAGCGTCTGAAGTCCCCGCTTGCGAACCTAAAATTTCACAAACACATCACATAAGAAAAAATCCTACAATGACGAAAAGACAACGAAACGCGAAGAAAACGCCCGGAAAATTACACTGCGCGCTTAGCGCATCTAACGCGCACGATACCGGATAAAAACCCTAATTGGGGTCGCTAAACAACAAAACACCAAGTCTGGACCCCGATCGTCCCGATCGCGCAACACAACACAACACAAAAATTACGAGAAATACAAGAGATATAATCTCGCAACGACCAATCGAACCCACGTCGGAAAAACCCCGAAATCTAATAAGCAACCTATCGCAATATTTCGCACTAGTTTCAAGCTAACGCATATCTAGCGATTATAAACACCTTAAAATAGCTTAACTAAGCTATAAAAACCATTTCTATATCTTTAACACTTGCTAAATAAATTTTAGCAAAAACCTAGTAAGCAAAATTGCATAATTAAACAAAGTGTTCATTAGCAAAAATTAACATTTTCTACTAGGTTAATCTTCTCCAAAACACAAATTAACACTTCAAATAAACATTAAACACATAAATCAAGTTTACCCTAACTAGATTATCATAAAAATCAAGTCTTGAATTTCAAACATGAAATTAAAAGCTTAAATAAACAATTAACATACTAATTAGAAATTTAGAAACAACAAAAACGATTAGGGTTAGGGTTTTATACCTCCACAAAAGATCAAAACCAAGAAACCAAACTCATCATCTTTTCCTCCAAAATGATGTTTTGAATGAAGATCCAAGCTACTTTTGTGAAGAAGAATGAAGGAAAATGAATATATTTGAGTTTTTGTGATTTTATTTGGATTTTTCATGATTTATTTGATGCAAAATGAGTTGAAAAGGGGTGGAAATGATGTAGGACAGCAAGGGGAAGGGAAGGGCCGGCCAAAGGGGTGAGGGGGTATTTTTGTGAATTTTTTGTGAAGAAATTGCTAGGAAAAAGAGTAATAAATGCTAATAAATGCACTTTGCCACCTTTACACCTTTTCATTTCTTTTTAAAATAATTCCTTTTGCACTCCAAAAATATCTAGATATTTAAAAAAAAGTTTCCAAAATATTCTAGTGACAAAATTTAATTTATTCACAAGAGAAAAAAAATTTCCCGATTTACGTGCACAAAATACCGCTTAAAATAATATTTTATTTGGGAAAAATTCTATCTGAACCAAAACCTTCCAAATACTCTCAAAGTTCGTGCACAAGCTTTATTTTAGCTAAACTAGATGCCGGCAAGTTTATACGGACGTTTGATCGAAATCGGGTTAAAACGGAAAATACCGACAATTTTTCCCTAAAACGGAAAAATTCGCAAAACGATTTCTGAAACGTTACAATCTTCCCATCCTTATAAAAATTCGTTCCCGAATTAAAAATTTTTACTAAACGTACCTTCAAAGAGAGGATTACTAAACTCTCATATCTCGTTCGGAGCCTCCCAAGTGATTACCTCACTATACGGCTACGTCCAAGAAAAACCTTTCACAGATGGCAAGACCCTTGACCGAAATTTCTCCACCCGCATAGCCATTAACACAATTGGCTGCTGGTGAACGAAAGATCGCGTCCAAGCTAAATGGTCTGGTGCTGAATCATGTGAGAAAGGTCATGAAGGTAATTGCAAAGTATTGACATAAGGAATACGGGGTGAATACTCAATAATCTGGGCGGAAGTGCCAAATTAAAGGCAACGGAACTAACTCACTTTAAGGATCTCGAAAGGACCTACAATTCTGGGTAAGCTTCCCAAAACTCAACACGTCCTTCATCGGAAAAATCCGTAGGAATACATGATCTCCCACTGCGAACTCGAGCTTGCGATCACCATGGTCGGCATAAGATCTCTGTCCGCACAGGACTGTCATCATCCTCACCTGAAACAGCTGGATCATTTCCGAAGTCTCTAGACTAGTGGGGTCCAAAAATCCTACTGTGCAGAGTCAGAAAAAAAGACTGGAGATCGATACCACCTAACAAACAAAACTTAAAGGTTGCCAATTGGAATGTCTCTTGATAACTGCTATCGAAGGAGAGTCCTAACAATGGCAAGTGACGATCCCAACTGCCGACAACAATTGATACGTATGCACGAGTATAACCTCTAGAGTCGGTATAGCCCGCTCTCACAAAACCATCATCCTGCGGATGGAAAGACGGAGCTAAAGCTCAACAAGTACCCAAGGCTTCCTGAAGCTTCTGCCTAAGATGGCAAGCGAACAGGGTGCCTTCATTGGATACGACCCTCGAAGGAACTCCATGCAACGCACAAACTTAACAAAGAACAACTGAGCAGACTGAGAAAAACCGGACAACAAGCATCCGAATGGAGTCACACCCTGACTAAACCTGGGTAGACACCATAACGAATTTCATAGAGATTTTCTCCCATTCCCACTTCGGAATAGTTAAAGACTGCAACTCTCCAGCCGGTCTCAGATGCTCAACCTTAGCTCACAACAACACAGACACCTTAAAACGAAACCCGAAACTGCTCTTTACATCCCGGCCCACCCGTAACTATCTCACAAGTCACGTCAAATGCTGGTGGAACTTGAATGAGTATAGAGAATTGGCAGATGTGCCAGCTCTAGGATTTCACGTCTCTACCGGATAATATCAGGTACACAAACGTGTCCCTAACTCAGCACACTACTGTCACAAATCAAGGACTTCGAATCATTACCCCGCCAAGTATGCTCAAGTATCTCTAACGAACGAGCGTCGGTAGGCAGTGTCTCGCGAAAACGATTAGGGAAAAGTGGTCGGGTGCGGACATGAGCAAGCTGTTCCCTCAGTAGAGGCGAACCTAAGCTGTACTCCACGTTCGCACAAGAACTGTAAATCTATAGAAGACTATCTCAACAATCAAAATCCGCTGTAGGAAGATGTACATTAAGCTCTGATAGTCCGTGAAAATCTGATACGACTCTCGAACAAGTAGTGTCTCCAAATCTCCAACGCAAGACCACCGCGGCTATCTCCAGATCATGAGTGGAATATCCTGCTAGTACTTCCTCCAAATGTAGGGAAGCAAAAGTGATAACTCTATAGTGTCACCTCTGTACACAATCGAGCCCCACTCGCGAAACATCACAGTTAAAACAACAAAGTCGCCCGGAAAAAAAAGCAAGAGGAACTAGTGCAGTTGTTAACCGAATCTCCAACTGCTGAAAAACTCCGCACACATGCCTCAGTCCAAAGAAAAAGAAACCTCCTTTCAGGTCAGTCCAGTCAACGGTGCAGCACTACACTAGCAATCCTGCATGAAACGGTGGTAAAAACCTGCTAAGCCTAAAATCTGCGGACTTCCGTCCCGTATACAAGTCTGGGCCAAAGCTGTATGGCCTCTATCTTCCTCGGAACCATACGAAAACCGTCTCCCATAACTACAAGACCTAGGAGTCAACACAAACAAGCCTTAAGGAACACTCCGAGAATCTAGCAAACAGCTAGGGCTCTCCCAATGTTTGCAAAACAAATCCTCAAGAGCTGCTCCTGTCCCTCAAGACACAAAGAATAGACCAGAATGTCATCAATAACACAACAATAACTGGTTGAGGAACGGCCTGAAGAAATCCGGTTCATCATATTTACGAATGCTACTAGGGTATTGGTAAGTCCGACGACACCACCAAAACACACAAAGCCCGTAGCACGCACAAGGCAGTCTTCGGAATGTCATCACTCCAAACCCGCAGCAATGATGACCTGATCCCGAACAAACTTAGAAAATGTCTCGCACTCTGGAGCCGATCGAAGAAATTGTCAATGCGAGGTAAAGGATACCTATCCGCACCGTAAGCCGGTTCAATTGGCGATCCATCAATACACAACCTAAACTGCCGTCTTCCTCCTTGACGAACAGAAATAGGAGCTCCTCAATGTGAAACACTCAGATGCACTAGCCCCCAAACAAACAACTCTGCAGCTGATCTTTAAGCTCCCTAAGCTCCGCCGGCTCATCTGGAACAACGTCGGAAAACTCTGGCACGATAAGAACCCGGTCCAACAAACCCACTATGGCTCCGGTATCACGAATGAATGCCTAGAATCCTCGACATCCTCTCCTCAAAAGCCGAGTAGCGAAAAAGGCTGAATTCGAGCTGTGAGAGGCGGCACCACTGTCCCCCTGCACAACAAGAACTGACTTGTCGGGAAAACAAACCTGACAGTTTCCTCGCGGTATTCCACAGACGCCTAGCACGTAACTAACCAGCCAGTGCCTAGGAGAACGTCAAATCCAACATCTCTAGAAGCATCAAGTGACGGATGAATCTCCTAACCGATTGGCATACGACTGAAATACGTGTCGCGCAACAAAAGAATCGCTGACAGAAGTTAACACAACAAACGGCTGATCTAGCTAACACGAATCCCCTCGTCCCAAACCTCTGCTTCTCCCGCAACGGTTATGAAAGCTGTCTCGACGACTAAGCCTCTGTCTCTGAGCTGAAACCCCGGTACGAGTCCTCCACGGTCCCGGAACTCCCGAAGTCTCTGGAATACGTGTCTCGTCAACTAGGGCTGCATCCACTGGTGCTATGTAAGTGATGGAAAGCTGTGTGCTGATCGCAAGGAACAACTGGGTAACAGGGGTGACAAACTCCTGTCGCTGCGCTCGAATGGTCTCCACCAAAGAACTCATCGTCTGGCGCATGTCCCGCATCTCTGCCACAAGCCTAGCGATACTATCCGTCGAAGGCGGATCCGTCTACACCTGTGCAACGAGCGTGCCATCCTGGTCAGTCCTTAACCCACCTGAGTCAACTCTGACCTCGGCCCTCGCTGCACCTCTCTGAGTCCCGATAGTTGTCGGCGGCAAAGGCTATAAATAGGGATAGGATTCGAAATGAACACGGAAATCGAATCACAAGGATATGAATCATCAAGGAGGGAATTTCAAGTAATTGTACTTAGGTCACTTTAGGCGGAGTACTGCATCGTGAGTATGCTGCAGACATACACACACTACGTTACTCTGCTTAAGCTACCTACTCCATCATTTCAAGGTCATCCTACACTCCGTAAGGTAAAAACCTAGCGCTCTGATACCAACTTTGTCACGACCCGAAATTGGCACGTGACGGCCCTAATACTGCGCAACGTCTCCAGGCGTAACACAGTAAAAGAAAGCCAAAACCCAGAAATCTAAACCATTAAAAGTCAAGAAAGGATAAGAAACATTGTTTAAAAGTCTTTGAAATTACAACCCAAATTCTTTAAAAGTCCAATTTTATTTCCTTTAAAATTTTGGCAGCACCTCCGTTGTAAAAGCTAGCCCCAAAAATGGGTACAACATAAATATAAAGTAAAGCATCCCCAAACGGGAGCAAATACACGCCCAAAGGCGGAAAACAATCACCACCACAAATATACGACGCCGTAAAGAAAAAATAAAGACAATAGGGAGAAAGCTGTATAAAAGACAACAAATCCACAATTTATACAATATCGTCCTCACTAAGTCTCTAAGTCAATAACATAATAGTAGATGGAAAGTACAAGATACAACGAATATACAATACAAATACAGATAACCACCAAAACCCACCTGAACAAAACAGCACACTATGAGCCGATGCGGTATCTGTAGCAAAAGATGATAGATGAATAGCCAGCCTCGACTACTCTGGGGAACACTCTGTAACACCTGTGGCACAACGGGGGTGAGTTGCCAACTCGTGAATAGTAAATAACATATGCAGGTAATCGCAAGTATGCACATAAAGAGTGAATCTAAGATATACAATTAACAGAAATAACATGTCATATGAATGCAGAATAATGAAAAGTACACTAGCAGGTACAACCAATATATATAAATCAATAATGATATGACAACAGTATGCAATAATCATGCGATAGGGATATGAGAATGTAAATGTGCAACAATCATGAAAGGTACACTAACAGGTACTACTAGTACATGAAGCAGTGCACAAACAGATAAGGTGAGGTATGGAGTGAAGTATGTCATTTCCACGGAATCCTGACATCGTGGTAGGATCACAATCCAGCAAGATAATTTAAATCCGAATTCCTCAAATCAGCCCCCAAATTGGCTCTCATATTATCTAAGTATCACATCTCCTCAATTGCACAATATCAAGTATATCTCATATATCCCGAATGTACAACCTCAAGTATATCTCACATATAGCGAATGTACAATCATCAAGTATATCTCGTATATATTTAATGTACAAAATCAAGTGGATCTCACATATCTCGTATGTACAATATCAAGTATATCTCACATATCTCGAATGTACAATAGTAAGTAGATCTCATATATCTCGAATGTACAATATCAAGTAGTTCTCACATATCTCGTATGTACAATATCAAGTATATCTCACATATCTCGAATGTACAACAGTAAGTAGATCTCATATATCTCGAATGTACAATATCAAGTAGATCTCACATATCTCGTATGTACAATATCAAGTATATCTCACATATCTCGAATGCACAACAGTAAGTAGATCTCACATATCTATCCAGTATCTAATCTCAAATGAATCTCTTATATCCCGAGTCAAATCTCCAGCAAAATTCTAACATCCTAAATATAATAGCGTAAATAAATATGATGAGGTCAATAGATATATATTAGCGTCCCATTCCACTAATATTGGTGTAAGGGTATATATAACAGCGGATAAATCCCCTGTTATATATACAAAGAGTAATTAGAAATATCATGAAACCAATGTGCCAAGTATCGACACAGAAATACTGATCTATCATATGCCGTCTCCCAGACTAACATCCTGATAGGTACGTATCATACGCTATCCCGAAAGCTCGAGTGCCTATCTCTGACCCTCGCCTCTCGACGTATCCATACGTACATGACTCCCGTCGGTATCCACATGATAGCTGCTGAGTCATTGGTCCTGTCACCGGAAAGTATGGTTCCCCCACTAACTCATCTCCTCACTGAGATTCTTGCCCCGGGGTACCTCCGGGCCCCACCATGTATCCGTGCACGGATCCCTCCTTTCCTCGCATAGGGTATACACATCGTAAATGACAAATCTCATGGTGGCTGCTAAAATATCATATCAAGGAAACCGGGTTTTTCAAATAATGCATAATTTCATGAACTCCCGTGGTTCCCAAATCCAGAAAATATCATGAAAAATCCATATAACAATGCGAAAATCCATAAATATTATATGTGCGCCATATCTGAAATGCAAGCATATAAAGGAAAAACCGCTAATTAACCGCATCAAGTTAATACAAATATCATGCGGTTTCTATTTATCCACTTCTAAATAAAATCAAGTGAAGGTAAACATGTAGCTAAAACCAGATGTATGTGAAATCAATAAGGTATAGCAAGATAATGTGTCTACCTATAAACAATGATATAGTATACCCCCTGGGTATAAGAATAGTATGTGCAAGGTATACTTGTAGCTATGTCAGGGAGTGTGTATGTACCTATCACTAATGGTACAATACTCTATAGGAATACAGGTATGCTAAATGCCATATATGATAAGCAGTATGAATCAATGTCACAATGTCCCTAACCAAGCAATATAACATCTATAAGTGGTTTGTGTGTGACATGGTAATTATTGACGGTGTGTGTAGCATACAATCAGTGCTCGTGCAATATGAATCGTCAATAATATGTGTAGTGTCCTACTACTACTAGTCCAGACACAACTACATCTAAGTAATAGGGTAAAGGCGCAATTCTAACAATAATGTAGAATATGCGACAAGTAATAAAATCTCTAGCCCAGACGCATAACGCCATGCGGGCGATTCCCCTGTAGATGTTAGATCTACTCACCAACGCTCCAAGCAAGGTGAAGCCTACCACCTGTTTTCCCCTTGTCGTAGCGTCTGAAGTCCCCGCTTGCGAACCTAAAATTTCACAAACACATCAGATAAGAAAAAATCCTACAATGACGAAAAGACAACGAAACGCGAAGAAAACGCCCGGAAAATTACACTGCGCGCTTAGCGCATCTAACGCGCACGATACCGGCCAAAAACCCTAATTGGTGTCGCTAAACAACAAAACACCAAGTCTGGACCCCGATCGTCCTGATCGCGCAACACAACACAAAAATTACGAGGAATACAATAGATATAACCTCGTAACGACTAATCGAACCCACGTCAGAAAAACCCCAAAATCTAGTAAGCAACCTATCACAATATTTCTCACTAGTTTCAAGCTAACGCATATCTAGTGATTATAAACACCTTAAAATAGCTTAACTATGCTATAAAAACCATTTCTATATTTTTAACACTTGCTAAATAAATTTTAGTAAAAACCTAGTAAGCAAAATTGCATAATTAAACAAAGTGTTCATTAGCAAAAATTAACATTTTCTACTAGGTTAATCTTCTCCAAAACACAAATTAACACTTCAAATAAATATTAAACACATAAATCAAGTTTTACCCTATCTAGATTATCATAAAAATCATGTCTTGAATTTCTAACATGAAATTAAAAGCTTAAATAAACAATTAACATACTAATTAGAAATTTAGAAACAACAAAAAGGATTAGGGTTAGGGTTTTATACCTCCCCAAAAGATCAAACCAAGAAACCAAACTCATCATCTTTTCCTCCAAAATGATGTTTTGCATGAAGATCCAAGCTACTTTTGTGAAGAAGAATGAAGGAAAATGAATATATTTGAGTTTTTGTGATTTTATTTGGATTTTTCATGATTTATTTGATGCAAAATGAGTTGAAAAGGGGTGAAAATGATGTAGGGCAGCAAGGGGAAGGGAAGGGCCGGCCAAGGGGGTGAGGGGGTATTTTTGTGAATTTTTTGTGAAAAATTGCTAGGAAAAGAGTAATAAATGCTAATAAATGCACTTTGCCACCTTTACACCTTTTCTTTTCTTTTTAAAATAATTCATTTTGCACTCCAAAAATATCTAGATATTTAAAAAGAAGTTTCCAAAATATTTTAGCGACAAAATTTAATTTATTCACAAGAGAATTTTTTTTTCCCGATTTACGTGCACAAAATACCGCTTAAATAATATTTTATTTGGGAAAAATTCTATCTGAACCAAAACCTCCCAAATACTCTCAAAGTTTGCGCACAAGCTTTATTTTAGCTAAACCAGGTGCCAGCAAGCTTATACGGACGTTTGATCGAAATCGGGTTAAAAACAGAAATTACCGACAATTTTGCCTTAAAACGGAAAAATTCGCAAAACGATTTCTGAAACGTTACAATTCATCAAAGGTATTATGGGCTCCTCAGCCTTACAAAAAAGAAGATATATACAAAATATTACAACAAAGGGGGTAGGGGGTGGAGAAAACACTGCTGATGGTACTCCGATGAGATCTCCGCCAGCTGAGCCCTGGCTTCCACAGCCCGCTCCCTCTGATGTTGCCCGCGGACCCGCGATGCTGCGGAAGGACCAGAGATCATACCCGCCGGACAGGAATCGGTGATCTGCCTTTGTTAGAAGCACTCCAGAACAAGGGCTACCGAGTGATCCCTCCTACTCTTCGAGATTAGGCTGTGGTGGTGGAGCGAGTGCAGCTTGTCCATCGCCTCGTCCTTCAGCTCCTCGGACAGGGCGTTATGTAGCCCTGGGGACATCCTCCAAATTGCATACATGAGCAATTGAAGGATGGATGACCGACAGGGATGTAGACGGCCGAAGTGGTCCTCCACACGCTGGACCACTACCTGGAACGTCTCCTCGGTTCTTGCCTGATCATACAGGTAGACGTCATCATGAGAGATGATCTTTCGGATGGGGTAGATGAAACCTTCCATTTTTCAGAGACGTAAAGCTAAAAGAAACCAACCCGTCTTCGCTATTTATAGTCCCAACAGAATCCCAAAAGGCCAAAGTTTGCACATGCAGCAGTGCGAATCGCGGGATCTGTTCAAAATTCCCAATACAGGGCTACCGCGTGGTGACCACCACGAGCGTCCAAATGGAAGTTGGAACGACGCGCACTACGAAAAGTCATGCCTTGCCCATGCGTTTCTACCACGTGTTGTCAGCGACGGTCTCTCTCTCCCCCAGATTTTACATGTCAAGGGAGACCGACCGACACCAAAAAGCCCTCATCACGAGGCCACCGAGCAAATTCATTGCTCGGTCGATCCTTAGCGGGTAGCTTCCTACCCATCTACGCTAAGGATCCAAAGCTCTCATCAAGAGGCCACCGAGCAGCTTCACTGCTCGGTCAATCCTTCGTTGGTAGTTCCTTGCCCACCGACGCCAAGGATCAAAGCCCTCCTCATAAGGCTACTGAGCAGCTTCACTGCTCAGTCGATCCTTAGCGGGTAGCTTCCTACCCATCTACACTAAGGATCAAAGCCTTTATCAAGAGGCCACTGAGCAGCTTCACTGCTTGGTCAATCCCTGGCTGGTAGATTCCTACCCACTGACACCAAGGATCGAAGCCCTCATCAAGATGCCACCGAGCAGCTTCACTGCTCGGTCAATCCTTAGCAGGTAGCTTCCAACCCATCTACGCGAAGCATCAATGCCCTCATCAAGAAGCCACCGAGCAGATTCACTGCTCGGTCAATCCTTGGCTGGCAGTTCCCTACCCACCGACGCCAAGGATCAAAGCCCTCCTCACGAGGCCACCGAGCAGCTTCACCACTCGGTAGATCCTTAGTGGGTAGCTTCCTACCCATCTACGCTAAGGATCAAAGCCCTCATCAAGGAGCCACCGAGCAGCTTCACTGCTTGGTCAATCCCTGGCTGGTAGTTCCCTACCCACCGACACCAAGGACAAAGCCCTCCTCACGAGGCCACCGAGCAGCTTCACTTCTCGGTCGATTCTTAGCGGGTAGCTTCCTACCTATCTACGCTAAGGATCAAAGCCCTCATCAATAGACCAACGAGCAGCTTCACTGCTCGGTCAATCCCTGGCCGGTAGTTCCCTACCCACCGATGCCAAGGATCAAATCCCTCATCAAGAGGCCACCGAGCAGCTTCACTGCTCGGTCAATCCCTGCATGGTAGTTCCCTACCCATCGACGCCAAGGATCAATGCCCTCATCAAGAAGCCATCGAGCAGCTTCACTACTCGGTCAATCCCTGGCTGGTAGTTCCCTACCCACCTACGCCAAGGATCAAAGCCTTCATTAAGAGGCCACCGAGCAGCATCACTGCTCGGTCAATCCTTGGCTGGTAGATCCCTACCCACCGATGCCATGGATCAAAGACCTCATCAAGAGGCCACCGAGAAGCTTCACTGCTCGGTCAATCCCTGGCTGATAGTTCCCTACCCACCAACACCAAAGATCGAAGCCCTCATCAAGAGGCCGCCGAGCAGCTTCACTGCTCGGTCAATCCTTAGCAGGTAGCTTCCTACCCATCAACGCTAAGGTCCAAAGCCCTCATCAAGGGGCCACGGAGCAGCTTCACTGCTCGGTCAATCCTTAGCGGGTAACTTCCTACCCATCTACGCTAAGGATCTAATGTTGTCGATAGTGCCCTCAAGTCAATTATTCGATCGCAGGTACGTGATTGCAATGATTGAGGGAGGACCTATACCGGTAGAACAGTCTTACTCGAGATGATAGTATGCTATCTGGTTTGTCTTTATCATCGTGTACATACTTCAGGTGACATTACAGATCGCTATTACATGTTGATAGAGCCCATAGGATGCTTGCTTGACTGCTAATAGTATGATGGCGATCATATATATGAGAGTTGGGTGGTCTAAAAGCGCATCCTTAAAATGTCCTTCGTCGTAGGAGTTTCGAGACTGGGCATCGATACTCCAAGAGTAGACTAGTGTATACTGATCGAGACCCCAACGAGGGACGGTGGCCGGTCTCACAAGCCATTTGTGTTAGTTTGTTCACCTTAGATGTATACAGGTGCTCACTGTGTTATGAGTACATCGGACAGACTCGCCCGGTACATGCTATGTCACGACCCGAAATTTAGTTCTTCCCCGGCACTTATCATGCAACGTCTAAAGGCGTAACGTAAATTAAGTAAGCCGAAGCCTAGAAATCTAAACCTTTTAAAGAAAATAAAAGAGGTGAAGTTTTGAAATAAAGGTATGATGAAATCAAAGGTTTTCTTAAATGCATAGATAATGGAACATGAAAATGCAAGTGGATTTTTTTTCTAGTTGAAAAACATGTTGCGTCTTTTAAAAATTTGGGCAGCACCTCCCTTGTATATTTTGATCCAAAACCACATATACATGATAATATAAAAGGCATCCCCAAGAAGGAGCTAGCTCTTCGCCAAACGGCGAAATCACACCACGCAAGTCAGAATATATGTATATGACCCCCAACGGCGAAGATCAACACAAAGAATAATGAATAAAGTAAGACATTAAACCACCAAGCAAACATATAACCCATCGCTCTAAGTCTCTCAACCACAAGTCTTTCTAAGTCTTATTATGTATACAAATACTAATTTTTGATTGATGGAGTTGACTAGATACAGCAGGAATAATAATAATACAAGAGTGGGCACGATCCAAATGTCCCACCTACCAAAGAAAATCACCCGAATGCAAGCTGTGTGCCGGCGATACCGCTACTGATCCATGCGGTCAAACCAGCAAGAACTGTGGCACAACGGGGTGAGTTGCTAACTCATGAGTAGAAAACATCAGAAGGTAGAAATCGAATAAAACAATGATTCCTAGGTCAAATATATCATAAAGGTAATATTATGATATCTAGGGTGACCGTGTCTGCATATATGCCAACAATATAATCAATGCCTGTATTCATGTGGATATCATCCACATGTCCATCAATGATAAAACAATATCATGGAACTTGAGTGTCCAATATCGACACTCGAAACATCATGAAAGCATAAGCATGTAAATATGAGGATACCAACCAACGTGTGTCCATCAACGACACATCAAAATCATGGAACCTGAGTGTCCAACACCGACACTCGAAACATCATGAAAGCCGTGTCCAGCATCGACACGTAAATCCTCATATCGCAAGGCTCCATCAGTCCGGATCGGCCCATGGGCTCCGTCAATCTAGATCGGCTCATATCCATCTCACGACTCCGGTCGGCATCCTCCGGATAACCTCCAAGTCCAAATACTATCACCGGTAGGTAGTGCCCCCTGCCAGGGTCACCGCCTAACTATACGAGTCTTCTTGCCCTGGGATACCTCACCGGGTCTACCATGTACCCGCAGAGGTTCCTACCGCTCCTCGAATCGGGTTTCACATACCAATCTCAGAACCGAGAAAAATCATGTGGACGTCTCGAAATATCATATCAAGAGAAACCGGATTTTTAAAACAATACATACTTTCTTTTGAAACATAACCACGGTTCTCAAATCCAGAATCTCATGAAAATAGCATCTCAATGCATATAATCTTAAAGCATGTTGTATGCAAACATAGAACAGAAATGTGAGCATATCAAATATATCATGCGACATAGTATAATGATGTGAGCGTAGCAATATATCATGCAACATAGCATAATGATGTGAGCATAACAAGTATATCATGCCAAAGATTTATGTGACAGTACTGAACAATTAAGAGTAATAGCATGATGTGGCAATTCTACTGTGTAAGTGACACAGCAATTATCGATGATGAAAGTGTGTGAGCCGGCAATCTGTGTAAGTTAACATACGCATCATCGATAATTGTGTATGTGTACTAGCACAGGTATATGTAATGAAATGAGAATAACATGAACATAGCATAAAGTACATCGTAAGCGAAATCCTATAAGGTATACGTATCTATAACATATCCAAGTCGATGAATCTATCAATCGGCAATCCAGCCTCACAACATCACGTACGGTAAAATCCATCGTACGGCATCCTCTAATCAAGGGTTGTAAGTCGATGCCACGCACCCCGCGAGTCCTCGGGGTGGCAGAAAGTGTAAATAGCAATAATTTTGTATCGTAACATCGACTATTAGCCAAGATCGTAATATAAACCATATCTAGCATCTAACCTATGAAGTATAAACTAAAGTACAGAAGTTATACCTTACGAATCCGGTCCTTCTATGCTTCTCCCGCTGTCCTCCTCTCCTGCACGAACCCTTTGGAGTGGTACGGTTGTCGCCTCTTCGTCGGCTTTCTCGAATCCAAGATGATCCACCCGAGTGTTTGTGTACGGAGCTTTGTCTTCTATGCCAAAGAAACTAGATCAACTAGTGTGCTAAACTAGAAGACCTAGAGTGTGAAGATGATGTAGATGGATTGAAGAGTCTACTATTGCCCATGAGTGTTCTAGGGCTTGAGGGAATTTGAAAATGGCAATGGAAATTTCTAATGGCTAGAGGTTGAAGAAGGAGATGGCTCTTCCAGAAAAAAACTTTTTCTAAAACTGAACTCTTTTGATAATTGACTAGATAAATCTATATCAATTGACAAAAAGGTTTCACTTTACAAAAGAATGACTCATGGGTCAATTGAGCACCATGTGTCCAAAGCTCCCAAGTCCGTATTCATGCAATATCCACATAATTTCCATTTACATAAAATGCATTAAAAATATAAACTAAATTTATTATTACAATTATGTCATGCTATCTTCAAAAATCATTTTTTTACAAATTACAGAAACGCCCCTCGTCCGTATATACATACCCGTATCCGTATTCCGAAAAATACGAATACAGAAGACGAAGACAATCCATCAGTACAATACTAGGATCCAGCTTAAACCAAAGCCCACTAGTATTGTCCGTCTGAATCATCATGCGTGCACAAGTACATGCATGTGATCGAACCCTATCGTAAAAACCGTACGACATCTATACGTTTTGCCCGATGCAGGGAAACGCTCTGTGTGGGACTCTAAAGACTCGACTCCACGCTGGAAGTAGGTTTAACCACAGGCTGCAAGCGGTAATAGCTGCACGTAACGGCCCCAGGTATTGTTGATGACAAAGCCGATGAGAATAACTCATCCAAACTCCTACTGAGTCTATCCATGACAATCTCCGTATAGTCCGGTCTGTTCGTCTAAGAGTATCGCATATCGGGCCTAGGGGGATGGTAAACGTCAGACCCCTAATAGCGGTATAAGTCGTGTCGGAGTACAGTCCAATACACCCTGAGAAACTACTGGAGTACTGATTGAATTGTTTTCTGTTGTGTATGTAGAAAATAGAATACAAATCACAACCAAAAATTATTTGACCGCAATCAACTACAGTGTCGGATGTAGATTGTTAGTGAGTGCGGATCGTCTACAGGGACAGTGTAATAGTTCGTCTTTTAAATTAGATGAATTGAAACTTTAAAGAAAAGAAACGAAAACAATTCATGATTTATATTTGAAGTTCAAGAATTAGAAAATATAGATCTAATAACAAGAAAAAGATAGAATCAAGAATTGATAGTTTGATGATATTTCCAAACCAAATATCAAGAATCGAAATGAGGCTCGTAGGAATCGATCGGATCTATAGATGTGATGCAATCTTACAATGACGTATTCTTATCCTTCGATGAATTGATACTAGATCGATGATGATCGATCGAGAATTAGGGATTTCTTATGAAACTAGGGTTTCATCTTATCCCTTGTTCTTTTGTCGATATCATTCACATTCTAGCCTCTAGTAAATTCAAGAAACGATCGTAGATCCCTAATTTCGAGCGATCACAATCAAGAAAGCATCGCACCGAAACTAGGTCATCGATTCTTGAACTTGCTAGGGTTTACAAAACTCATAGGACTCAAGAATCGTATTAAGATTTGTTACATCATCATTCTATTGATCGTCTCGACTCCTTAACGAGCGGAGTTTTACTCGAACATCACAACAAGAACTACAATCACAAATTGAGATCGAATCATGATGCAAGAATTTAAAGAAAGCAAGATTAAAGAATTTCACCTTTTATTTATATCAAGAATTTCATTACATTCGCTCAAGAACTACAAGAGGAAGAACTCGATCGTCGATTTGGCTTCGCTCGTCTCCTTGAGTCGCGGATCGGCTTGGATCACTTGCTCGATTGAAGATCGGCTCGGCTCCTAAAAGGTTGAAGGGCTTCTTGCTTGATTGGTACTCAAGATCTTGAATTTGGAGTGGAATTAGGGTTAGGGTTTCGCACAAGCCTTGTCACTAGACTTGTGGAAGAAGATGATGTAAGAGGGAAAGAGTAATGAACTAATGAACACCCCAACCCTTAGATCTAGGTTCCTATTTATAGCCATCAAAACCCTAGATCTAGGATTTGAATTTTAAGTTTCCCTCCAAAAGTTTGTTAGATGAAATTTGAATTTCCCTCCAAAAGTTTGTTGGATGAAATTTGAATTTCCCTCCAAAAGTTAGTTAGAGGAGAAGCTTCTAGATGTGATTAGTTAGGAGGGAGCTTCTAGAAGAGGTTAGTTAGGAGCTTAATTAGGATTAGCTTTGCTTAATGATCTTTGCTGATCTGGCAGTAGCTTCGCGAGAATTCTGGAATTTGACATATCTTTCTGAGCTGTAGGCCTTGAGATATGAATTTTGCACTAAAAATAATTTGCTGATCTGACCAAACCGCCGCGGAACCGCGGCGCAAGCCGGCTCCCGCCGCGGTTCCGCGGCGCTTTTGAAGAGTTGGGGCTCGGGCTCTCTGGTGCTTGTTGGTCTTGAGTTGTGGGCCTTTCTTTGATATGTTGAATTGTATTTCTCCCTTTGGATTGCTACCAGATCTCAAAACTTGGAGTTGGTGTAATGTTTGAACAGCAAAATGACAATTTTGGATTTTCTTCCGGATTTTCCTGCACAATTTCTCAAGACAAGTGTTGCGCAATATAGAGATGATGCGATGCCATGAAATGCAGTCAATTTCCTTTATAGTGCTGGTTTTAGAGTCTAACACATGCAATCTGATATTTTACGACTGATTTCTTAATATGTGAAATATGAATGCCGAACACTTCTAAATGAGTGCAAATGATAGGGAAATTGCCGGTTAAAAGATGCAATATTTTCGACTGATCAAATATCCCCAAACTTAATTTCGATCGTCTCGAGCGATTGTTTTATTAAAAAGAGAAGGAGAAAATAAAGAAAGAGAAAAACTAACTAGCACACTTTCGTAGGCAACACGATTGCACTGAGCACGTGCAACAAGCCTTTAAATCTCTAGGTGTCCCTAGTAGGAGGAGTGTTGTCTCCTGATGGTTTTCAGCGGATTGCACCCACAAAATCCAATAATAAAAGGAAGATCATGAATATTACATTTAAAGATAAGAATCGTAAAAGAAAAGCCTTGAAAATTAGGGTTTCCGACTAAGCTAGCTTTTCGGTTGTCATGAGCCCTATCTTAATGGTCATGAAAAGATGTTAGAAATTACGTTCTCCCTCAATAAAACATCGTCTTATTTTTCATTCCTATCTTTCTTCCAAACATCGATCATATAACCCTGCGTGTGTGTAAAGACATCCCTACACTCGGAGAATTCAATTCAAGCTATCATACTCTTGCCTATCAGCCTCAGTACTTTCTAATTAATGAATATTTAGGATTGCTCACACACTTTCATGCGACCGTTAATACTTCTTGAGGTACTAACCGACCAATTACTCATGTGCTTGCTTATTTGGTGTATTTTCCTCGTCTTGCACCACCTCAGGCATAGCAGTGACTCTCAGACCAGTTGGCCTTAGGGCACTAGGTGAAGAGGCACCCTCGCTATATTTTTTTATTGCCCTCGGCGATAACAAAACCAGTGTTCATTTTTCTCACCACTTTATATTTTCTTCATTTTTTTATTCACTTTTTTATTTCCTTCATACATCGGTTTTAAGACAAGAGCATTTCAAGGTATCCTTTACTATCCCGGGCTTCAAGACGTGTGTAAGTGCGAATAGCAGGGTATCAACGTTCAACATGTTTGGCTTCCAGAATAGAAACTATTTTTCAGACTTATTTTTATCCTCAGATTAGTGACTTCCTTCATCTTACTAACCCTTGGGACAACGGCTCATAACTACTTAATACTAGTTCGTATAAGAAAACTTCTAATTTTCTTGATTTTCTTAAATTTTTCTAATCTCATGGATGTAATTTTTCACTATCTAAACTTTTATTATCTTATTTATGTACAAAAATATTTTTATTTTTTGAAATTTTTAAATTTTTTTATAGGTTTTCAAAAAAATGTTTTGTGCTTATGCAAATGATATGCAAATGATGCGAAAATAAGCACAAACCTCCCCCAAACTTGTTTTCAACAGTGTCCTCACTGTTGCCTTCTGCTAAATCACGAAAAACCTGTAAGCTTGGGAGGAATTTATTAGTGGGGGCAAAATATTTAAGTGAAGAACTTCCCAAAACTTATTTTTGGCTCATCATTTTGTAAAAATTTTCTTTTTAGGAGCCAGAAAAACATACCCCCCCCAAACTTGAGTTATGCAATGTTAAGCTTTGAAAATCACAAGTGGGGGTCAAAAATCATTGGTCGATACCAAGCTTTGCAAAGACCGAAGGTTAACACCAACCATTCAAAAATTTTATCAATGCAGTGCTCTGGTTGGTGGAAGAAGAAGTGGGGAAAGGTTAAGTAGTGGAATAGAATGTGTGTGCGTCTCATTTTGGAGAGACGATGCAGTGAATGTGATGGATTACTCGCATTCTTTTTACAATTTAGAAGAAGGGGTGGAGGTTCAATTTCAGTGATTTGGATATGATTCATCTCAACACCCGTGTCATTCAAAAATGCGAGTTCTTCAGCGAAGATTTCCTCAAAAGTTCCATCAATACCCCGATGAATAATGTCATCATAAAGTGCGGGGTGATCTTCAGACTCTAAGAACAGTTCATAATCGGTGTTAATTGTTGACCCGGACATCTCGGTGGAAGAGTCCGTATGTGTATGATACATAGTTGGGTCAAACAATAACATATGAAAAGAGTTAAGATCGGTATTAGGATGATCATCAAATTCGCTGCTGTCGACCTCCATTAAGTCGACAGAACAGACCTGAGCAGTAGATTCGGAGGGTACACTTCCCAACTTGTAAATGTTCAGCTCTATTGACCTATTCCCGAAAGATAGGGTCATAGAACCATTACGACAGTTGATTATTGCATTGGAAGTGGCTAAAAAGGGGCGACCTAAAATCACCGGAATTTGATTCCGTGGGTTCGCTATAGGCTGTGTATCAATTACAATAAAATCTACCGGGAATATAAATTCTCCGATTTTTATTAACACATCCTCCAGTTCACCCCTAGGTTTGGTGATTGATCGGTCAGCCATCTGGAGAGTGCAATGGGTTGGCTTCAACTCTCCGATACCGAGTTGCTCATAGACTGAGTATGGAAGCAAGTTAACATTAGCGCCAAGGTCTAGTAGAGCACGATTGATGTGTTTTTCCCCGATAGAAATGGAAATCGTAGGATATCCAGGATCCTTACATTTCCTTGGTAATTGTTGGGGGAAAGCCGTGTCTACAGTCTTTGCCATGAATATCTTTTTCGGCACTTGAGTCTTCCTCTTCCTAGTGCACAAGTTCTTAAGAGTTTTCGCATAGGACGGAACTTGTTGGATGGCATCTAGGAGAGGGATGTTGATGTTAACTTGCTTAAAAATGTCCCTAATCTTCTCCATATGTGGACTCGATGTGTTAGCCCTTAATCGATTATGATAAGGTGCTTTAGCAATAAGCGCTAGGTCCATCATAGAAGAAGGAAGTGTGTGTGGAACCGATCCCAGAATAGAAGTGGGGATCGTCTGTGGAGGGGTAAAAGAGGTGGGCTAAAGTGGCGAGCCTTTTGGGAAACGAAGAATAGGCTCGTGAGAAGGTGGTGGGGTAGAAGAGCAAGGATCAGAACTAGAAGTGTGTGTGTGAGGAAAGTTCTCAGCCGGGGTGTTATTGATTGATTTATCAGTATCATCAAACTCTTCCCCAACGTGATTGTCAAGCACTCTTCCAGATCTCAATGTGATTGCATCCACATGATGTGAATAGCCAGGATTGGGTAAAGGTTGAGCTGGAAGTTTCCCTTTCTCTCTTGCACTCATTTTGGCTTTTAGTTGTGCAATTTGTTCTTCCATCGATTTGATGTTCTCATTTTGAGAGATAATGATCTTCATCACATTCTCGACGGAAGATTGCAAACTTGCCGTCCCTTGGATGGATTGTTTCATGAAAGTATCCAAGGTTTGTGCTAGTGCAGAGGTATTATCTGTACCGGTCAATTGCAAAGGACTAGATGGTGCAAAAGTGTTGGCCGGATTTTGGAAGTTCTGTGATTGGAAGGGGTGTTGACTCAATTGAAGTGGTGGCTGCTGTTGTGGTGGAGGGACCCCTTGAAATTGATTCGGGTTTGGAACCGTGTTTTGAGATTGTGATTGGTTCCAAGCAAAATTAGGGTGATTCCTCCAACCCTGATCATATGTGGAGGAGAATGGATCGTTTCTAGGTCTTTGAAATGCGGCATTGGTATGCTCATGACCTTGAAACGGACATTCTTCCGTCAAGTGAGACGGATCAGAACAGCAGCCACATACAGTTTTGGAGAGTGATATTTGACTTAAGGTGGCGGCTAAAAATTTGTTTTCCATAGTCTCGAGTTTCTTGTGTATAGCTGCAATGTCAGCTCTAACTCCTATGGAAATATCATTGCCATCCCTAGACGATTGACTCACACCCTCCCACTGTAAAGATTTTTCAGCGAAATCTTCTAGAAAATTCCAGGCTTCCCCATCATCTTTAGTCATGAAGTTGCCTTGACACATGGATTCAAGGGTCTGTCTTGTGTAAGGAGTAATGCCCTCATAAATGATTCGGCATAATTCCCATTTCGGGATGCCGTGATGTGGACATTGGACTAACAGATCCTTGAAACGTTAAAGACATTTTGAAAATGTTTCATTTGGAAGCTGGGTGAATTGATAGATTTCGCTGCGGACTTGAGCTGTCCTATGATGTGGGTAGAATTTCTTAAGGAATGCTTTGACGAATTCGTCCCAATTTGAAATGGAATGTGCGGTAGTGTTATATAGCCACTTCTCGGCTAAATCGCACAAAGTGAATGGGAGAAGACGTAGACGGAAAGCATCGACAGAAAGCTGTGAAGTACCCATCATTGCACATACATTTTCAAATTTCGTGGTAAACACGTATGCGTCTTCACACTCGAGACCGTGAAATTTTGGTAGAAGGTTGATGTATTGGGGTTTTATTTGAAAATTTTCCCCATTGGCTGGTGGAATGGAAAGACAAGTGGAAAGTGGGCCTCGTGTAGGATAGCACCTCTCTTGGAGAGAGATGCGAGGTGGATTCTGCGCACCAACGGACGGCAGCAGGGTAGTGGAAAAGAAGTTCGATGGAGACGGATCCATCGGAGTGGGTGTGGTGGTGGGTAAAAGAAAGGTAAATGGAGAAATACCGACTTTAGGGTCGATCGGGGGACGCGGACTGAACAGGCACTAGAATCCTGTGTCCAGCCTATCTTGCACTAAAAAGGGTTAGTACAAGTGGCAGCGTTGACTTTTAATTAGGGGTAATGAATGAATGCGGTGCTTGCTTTGAAAAAGGGACGGATTTTTGAAAAAATGATGCGACACAACAAATGCAGCACACAACCCTAGAATCTAGTGGTCACCTAGGTCCGGCTCTAGACCGTTCCTAACTGCCAAAAGACAAGTCGCAGGATAGAATCCTCCACTGCCTCTTTGTCCCCCTGTGGCCGGATAAGTGCCAGGTAAGTGGGAAGGTACTCCACTACGTAAGTAGTGGGCCTAATTAAAAACCACTAGCTTTAGACACACTCGCCTTAGACACCACAAGAAAACGCGGATAAGCAATGAATTACCCACGGCCTTCTCTTGTCCTAATTGAGCGCGACGGTCCTTAGAGTCATCTCTAGATTTCTTTTAATTAATGAGGGTAAATGCGGATGCAAGTTTGTGATTTTCGGGGCTTAGGAAGGGTAATGAACTCCCCACCTAATCTGGATTTGGTCGTTCCCCTTAATTTCCGTATTAATTATGCAAACAACTAAGAATCAAAACACGCACAAATTTTAATTTGCTTTTTGCGCGCTGCGATTATTTGCAAAGAAACCTGTAGCAAAATGTTAATTGGAGCAGATTTTAGGAAGGAGATAAGAAAGGTTGAGATTACCTGAGAATTTGGCGCAGTGACTCAGCAAGGGGGCCGCGGAACCGCCGCAATAATGAGGTATTGGCCGCGGAAACGCGGTCGAGTGAGGAGATCTCTGCAAACTTTTTCTATGACAATGCTTCTGTTACTCCCCTTAGCTCTCTGGAAAGCTCAGAAAAATTTTATCCAAGCTCCAATGATTCCAGATTTCCTCGCAATCAAATCACAACAACACGTATTAGTGTTTGCGCGAATTTTGATCTAAAAATTTTAATGGAATAAATTTTTCAACTCAAATTTCAAAATACGAACAATTAGCACACTATCCCCGGTAGCGGCGCCATTTGATTGAATTGTTTTCGGTTGTGTATGTAGAAAATAGAATAGAAATCACAACCAAAAATTATTTGACCGCAATCAACTACGGTGTCGGATGTAGATTGTTAGTGAGTGCGGATCGTCCACAGGGACAGTGTAATAGTTCGTCTTTTAAATTAGATGAATTGAAACTTTAAAGAAAAGAAACGAAAACAATTCATGATTTATATTTGAAGTTCAAGAATTAGAAAATATAGATCTAATAATAAGAAAAAGATAGAATCAAGAATTGATAGTTTGATGATATTTCCAAACCAAATATCAAGAATCGAAATGAGGCTCGTAGGAATCGATCGGATCTATAGGTGTGATGCAATCTTACAATGACGTATTCTTATCCTTCGATGAATTGATACTAGATCGATGATGATCGATCGAGAATTAGGGATTTCTTATGAAACTAGGGTTTCATCTTATCCCTTGTTCTTTCGTCGATATCATTCACATTCTAGCCTCTAGTAAATTCAAGAAACGATCGTAGATCCCTAATTTCGAGCGATCACAATCAAGAAAGCATCGCACCGAAACTAGGTCATCGATTCTTGAACTTGCTAGGGTTTACAAAACTCATAGGACTCAAGAATCGTATTAAGATTTGTTACATCATCATTCTATTGATCGTCTCGACTCCTTAACGAGCGGAGTTTTACTCGAACATCACAACAAGAACTACAATCACAAATTGAGATCTAATCATGATGCAAGAATTTAAAGAAAGCAAGATTAAAGAATTTCACCTTTTATTTATATCAACAATTTCATTACATTCGCTCAAGAACTACAAGAGGAAGAACTCGATCGTCGATTTGGCTTCGCTCGTCTCCTTGAGTCGCGGATCGGCTGGGATCACTTGCTCGATTGAAGATCGGTTCGGCTCCTAAAAGGTTGAAGGGCTTCTTGCTTGATTGGTACTCAAGATCTTGAATTTGGAGTGGAATTAGGGTTAGGGTTTCGCACAAGCCTTGTCACTAGACTTGTGGAAGAAGATGATGTAAGAGGGAAAGAGTAATGAACTAATGAACACCCCAACCCTTAGATCTAGGTTCCTATTTATAGCCATCAAAACCCTAGATCTAGGATTTGAATTTTAAGTTTCCCTCCAAAAGTTTGTTAGATGAAATTTGAATTTCCCTCCAAAAGTTTGTTGGATGAAATTTGAATTTCCCTCCAAAAGTTAGTTAGAGGAGAAGCTTCTAGATGTGATTAGTTAGGAGGGAGCTTCTAGAAGAGGTTAGTTAGGAGCTTAATTAGGATTAGCTTTGCTTAATGATCTTTGCTGATCTGGCAGTAGCTTCGCGAGAATTCTGGAATTTGACATATCTTTCTGAGCTGTAGGCCTTGAGATATGAATTTTGCACTAAAAATAATTTGCTGATCTGACCAAACCGCCGGGGAACCGCGGCGCAAGCCGGCTCCCGCCGCGGTTCCGCGGCGCTTTTGAAGAGTTGGGGCTCGGGCTCTCTGGTGCTTGTTGGTCTTGAGTTGTAGGCCTTTCTTTGATATGTTGAATTGTATTTCTCCCTTTGGATTGCTACCAGATCTCAAAACTTGGAGGTGGTGTAATGTTTGATCAGCAAAATGACAATTTTGGCTTTTCTTCCGGATTTTCCTGCACAATTTCTCAAGACAAGTGTTGCGCAATATAGAGATGATGCGATGCCATGAAATGCAGTCAATTTCCTTTATAGTGCTGGTTTTAGAGTCTAACACATGCAATCTGATATTTTACGACTGATTTCCTAATATGTGAAATATGAATGCCGAACACTTCTAAATGAGTGCAAATGATAGGGAAATTGCCGGTTAAAAGATGCAATATTTTCGACTGATCAAGTACCTACCAGTAAATCTCGCTTGCCCTGGCCAGGGACTATGTGTATGTAGGGTTCCTAGGCACACTAATGAAGTCTCACAAGGCATCAAACATGGCTAATTCAAATTTTACATGTGCCTACAAACCCTAATACGGATCGTTAACTAGATTTATAGGCTATGCGATGCAAGTTAACGACTTTAACTTAAAAGGAAAGGGGCTACAACCTTTGTAGATCTGATCCACCACTTCCTAAGCTCCGCGATGATGTCCCTCCGCTGTCCAAATCAGATCCCGGACTCTAGCATCGGCTTCATCGGAGAAATGGGCGGGCTTGGTCGTCGGCTTCGATGCCGAAGATGATCTACGTCGAGGCATCACAAGATCAAACTCCCACTTCACCAAGTCATGAAACTTGTGAAGAAAACACCCTATACTACTTGGCAAGAGGTAGAGGATGAAGAAATAGGAAGTGGGTTCACTTTAGAATTGGATTTCTCACTTGATTTCTTCACTTGACATTGATGGTGGCATAGTTTTATTCTTGAAGAAGAAGAAGAAGATGAAGATGATAATATGATAAGTATATATAAAATATAAAATAAAATGATACTTATCATATCTTTAACTATGGTTTAGTGTAGAGAACTAACTAAGGTTTTGTTGAATGGTTAGGGTTAAGAGCAAAACAAAAATGGTGGACTTTTCAAAGATGCTATAAAAGTTTCATGAACTTTCTAGCATAATATCAAAAGAAAACCACCATTTCTCTTTGCTTAAATGAAAAGAAATTAACAAATAAGTAAATCAAATAAACAAAACCCTAATCATTAACTTAACCATGGTTTAATTCTTTACACTTAACCAAGTAAACATGTATCATCAAACATGATACAATCAAGTGCACAAAAGTATATCACATATACAACTTGCACATCAAGTGAGAAAATCCTTTTAAAGTGAACTAATACTAGTTAATGCAAAGTAATATATCAAATATATAATTATGCATTAAATCATTAAATCAATACTTGATTTAACGATCCGGTCATATCGCGTATAACCGACTAGTATCCTATGTATCGGCTTATCGAATCAATCTTCGATTCAATAACTAGGTTATATCGCATATAACCAATCGATACATCATCGCGAGAATGAAATACGGTATCACATACACGCATTATTCTCGGTCCTGCACATATCTCATATGCGCTCCTATTTCGTTTCGCTTGAGCCAGGAAACCTCTGTGTAGGACTCTAAAGACTCGTCAATACGCCGGCAGCAGATGATGATCATATCAAGCACCCACAAGCCGCAAGCGGTCTGCTAAACGTAACGGCCATCCGGGTATTGAACGATCAGAAGATCGACGAGCAAGCCCGCTCACACTCCTGTGAATCCAACCAGCAACACTTACCGTACAGTCCGGTCTGTTCGTCTGATATGTCGCATATCTCGCCTAGGGGTAGTAAACGTCAGACCCCAATAGCTTGATAAGTCATGCTGACGTGAAGTCCATGACATGTGTGAAACTACTGATAACACTTACCAGTAGGTCACTGCAACCCTGGACAAGGATTTCCTGTTATGGCCAGTCGAGCATAGCGCAACATCAACCCCCAATACCGGGAGAGACGAATCCCCTCCTATCGCTCATTGCATCCATGTGAATCGGGACTGTACCCAAAAACCACCTGTTTGCACGACTCATTAGAGCCGTGGTAGGGTGGAAATCAAAGCACAGTGGGAGACACACAAGACTCTATGACGATCTCGGGTCAACTGACTAAGCTGCACCAGTGTCACCAGAGAACTTCCATCTGACGTAAGGTATAATACCATCTGGGAGTTCTCGGCGAGTCCGTTCAGTGTACCCAGTCCCCACTGAGCACCCGTATACCATCTCTGATGTCAAACACCAATGGATATGGGATCATCTATCGCCCATCACATGGGTCAAGAAGATATACGCTAGTCCACTCTGGAATATCGATGCCCTGTCTCGATATTCCCTCGACTAGGAACATTGAAGGATGTACTCATGGGCTATCCAGGCCCCACTAGTATGATCTGCATCACAGTCCTGGAAGTCGAGTACACATCCTAAGGGCTTTATCAACATGTAACAGAGAGACAGAAAGTATACACGTTAAGATAAAGAGCAACCAGATAGCATACTATCATGTCGAGCAAGAAAGTCCTACCTATATATGTCCCAGCATCCACTACTATATATATCCAATGTACAGTAATGGCCTCTAGGGCATACATATAACTAACAGTGTAATGGCGTTCCAAACACAGCGTGATATCAACCCCCAATACCGGAAGAGACGGATCCTATCTAACCGCCACTTCCTCCAAGTGCTTCGGGACTGGACCCAACTACTATCTGTTTGCACGACTCAATAGAGCCGTGGTAGGGTTCCAATCTAAGAACAGTTGGAACACACATGAGGCAAAATAGCAGTGTCAAGTCAACGGACTAAGTTGTACTCATGTCACCTGGGAACTGCTACCTGACGATAGGTATATTACCAACCAGCAGTTCCCAACGAGTTCATCCAGTGTAAATTATAACCCTATGAGCACCTGCATACTATCTCCAGTAGGACGTACCGATGGCTGTGGGATAGACCAAGTCCCCTGCTGGGATGAGAAGCTTATACACTAGTCTACTCTGGAGTATCGATGCCCTGTCTTGATATCCTACGACTAGGGACCTATATAAGGATGTGCTTGTAGACTACCCAGCCCCTACTAGTATGACTGCCATCACAACGCTGGTAGTCAAGCAAAGATCCTAAGGGCTGTATCAATATGTATTAGCGATATGTGTAAAAGAAACATATACTAATATTAAGATAGATACAAACCAAGTAGCATACTACTATATCGAGCAAGACTCTCATAAATCCGTGTATATATCCCAAGCTTCCAAAATGTAATATACAAACTAGTACTATACAATAATGGCCTCTTTGGTATATCACACTAATAATCTCCCACTTGCACCAAGGCCATATGCTGGCATATCGCAGACCTATAGTCTCGAATAGCCTCTCGAACTGCGTCTGAGGGATGGCCTTTAAGAATGGATCTGCAGTGTTTTCCTCAGTAGCAACTCTCCGAACCTCGATCTCCCGCCAATCTACGATCTCCCTGATCAGGTGATACCGCCTCAAGATGCGTCTGGACTTATGATGGGACCTGGGTTCCTTTGCTAAAGCTATAGCCCCATTGTTGTCACAATACAGTGGTATTGGATCAACAATAGACGAAACCACCTGAAGATCTGTTAAGAACTTCCTCATCCAGACTGCTTCTTTTGCGGCATCAGAAGCAGCGACATACTCCGCTTCTATTGTGTCACAACCCGAAATATTAGCTTGTGACCGGCACTTAAACCACGCAACGTCTAAAGGCGTAACGTAATTCGAGTAAGCCGAAGCTCAGAAATCTAAACCTTTTTAAGAAATAAAAGAGGTGAAGTTTTGAAATAAAGGTATAATGAAAATAAACGTTTTATTTAATGCATGGATAATAGAACATGAAAAATGCAAGTGGATTTTATTAGTTGAAAAGCATGTTTCGTCTTTTGAAATTTTGGGCAGCACCTCCTTTGTATATTTTGATCCAAAACCATAAATAAATGATAATATAAAAGGCATCCCCAGGCGGGAGCTAGCTCTTAGCCAACCGGCGGATTCACAACCACGCAAGTCATAAAACAAGTATACAATGCCCAACGGCGAAGATCAACATGAAAGATAATGAATAACGCAAAACATCAATCTAATAAATGAACATAAAACCCATCGCTCAAGTCTCGCAACTACAAGTCTTGCTAGGTCTTACTACTTATACAAATACTAATTTTGATTGATGGAGTTGACTAGATACAATATGAATAATAAATACAATAGTGGTACGATCCAACATGTACCACCTACCAAAGCAAGTCACCCGAATGCAAGCTGTGTGCCAACAATGCCGCTACCGAACCATGCGGTCAACCTGCAAGAACTGTGGCACAACGAGGGTGAGTTGCCAACAGGTGAGTAGAAAACATCATCAGGTAGAAATCGAATAAACAACAACTTCCTAGGTCAACTATATCATAAAGGTAATACTAGGATATCTAGGGTGACCGTATCTGTAAAAAAAGTGCCAACAATATAATCAATGCCGGTATGCATGTAAATATATGAGGATATCAAAGAATGTGTGTCCATCAATGACACAACAACGTCATGCATGTAAATATCATAAAAGCATATGCATGAAAGTATGAGAATATAAATCAACGTGTGCCCATCAATGACACATCAAAATCATGGAACCTGAGTGTCCAACATCGACACTCGAAACATCATGAAACCCGTGTGCAGCATCGACACGTAAATCCTCATATCTCAGGCGCCGCATCCTCAGATCAGCCCTCAGGCGCCACATACTCTGGTCGGCCCTCATATCCATCTCATGACTCCGGTCGGTATCCTCCGGATAACCGCTAGGTCTAAATACTATCACCGGTAGGTAGTGCTCCCCTTCCAGGTTCACCGTCTAACAAATACGAGTCTTCTTGCCCCGGGGTACCTCACCGGGTCCACCATGTACCCACAGACGATGCCTACCGCTCCTCGAATCAGGTTTCACATGCCAATCTCAGAACTGAGAAAACACATGGTGGACGCACTGAAATATCATGTCAAGAGAAACCGTGTTTTTAAAACAATACATACTTTCCTTTGAAATAACCACGGTTCTCAAATCCAGAAATCTCATGAAAACAGCATATCTCAATGCGTATAATCGTAAAGCATGATGTATGCGACATATAACAGAATGTAAGCATATCCGTATATCATGCAACATAGAATGGTGATGTGACAATATCAGTATATCATGCGACATATCATAATGATGTGAACAGAGTAAGTAAATCATGCAAAGAGTCATATCATGATGCAGCAATTTTACTGTGTAATGACATAGCAATTATCGATGATGAAGTGTGTGAGCCGGCCAATCTGTGTAAGTGTAACATACACATCATCGATAATGGTGTAGATGTACTGGCATAAGTATATGTAATGTAATGAGAATAACATGAACGTAGCATAAAATACATCATAAAAGAAATACTATAAGCATACACATCTAATCTAACATCTATACCGGAACCATACGATCAGTTTTTAAAAGATGCGAATCGTAGTTTTGAATATAGGGGCTACAGTGTTTTTAAGGAAAAGACATCATTTGAAAATCCGTAACGTCCCTCAAGGTATCTATTTAAGAGATGCATACGATTCTTTAGTTTGGAAATATGTATGGTTCGGATGACACATTTACGTCGGCTATCCAGTGTCACAACATCATGTACGGTATGATACATCGTACGGCATCCTTTAGTCAAGGGTATGGATCAATCATCATAAACTCATCACGTACGGTAAACCATCGTACGGCGGAATTAACAATTAGGGATCCTATCAACCTATATAAAAATGAGGGTACGGACCTAATGTCTCGTACGACATATCACTCATGATTCACAACATTATATATATCTATATGCCTATATCCCAGGTCACATCCATAACAATCTCATATAGGGGGACCGGCAAGGGTATCAATCCTCTCGTATTGACTCGCATCCGTATACCGACATATCAATCAAGTCATCATATCACATCGTATATTCTTTTCTTCACATTAAGTCATCTTACCTCAAGTCAATTTTATATATACATTATATCTTATACATCAAATGTCTTGCTACTCTAAAACTCATACCTATTCTAGTGCAACTACATATCTATAAGTCATGATTCACATTCACTTTTCATATCCCTAAAGCTTTCATCTCATATCTCAATATATATATTCAATCACTCATATCATCTCTAACTATCTTTTTAACCATATCCCTAGTTTTCTAATCTAGCTTTCTATGACTGCATCCTATGATCGGCTTCCATTTATAATTTGCGGGGGTGCTATACGCCATCCACCCGACTTCCCCTATAGATATAAATCTACTCACCTTGATCCTTGCTTGCCGAAGTCGATGACGCTATGCTCCGTCGTCTCGGAATCCACGTGAAGGTACCTACAATCAATAGAAATCGCAAATGCTATTAAAATCGAGTTTGGAAAACCAATACAGCACACGGTGTGCTCATAGGTTAGAACCTATAGCCTACACATGCAAAACAATCAAACAGCCCTTGTTGTTGACGTACAAACCCCCGACAACCAAATACAATACCAAATACCAAAACCAAGCATTCCGAAATATGGAAAACATAACCAAAACCACTCACAATAGCTCCCAGATTCTCTCTCAGGTAAAATGGGGATAAACAAACAGTACTATGGGGTAGTATATGGAGTGTGTGATCTACTGGACCAACCTAGGCACCAAATGCCACAACTTGGCCGGCCACACACCCTCGAAATCCGGCGAGCTCAGCCAATACTTCTTGGAATCGGTTCGTACTTCCAGGGTGGTCTCCTAGTGTCTTAAATAGGTCCTTAGTATTGTTTGTTTTTCTCAGAATTACCCCATGTTGCTCCAAGTCATGATGTGGTCCCCCCTCTATCTCTCCTCAATAATACACTCTCTTCATTTTCTTTTCCCATAAAAAAATAGAACCAAAAGCAATGAACAAACACAAAGGAAACAATATGTAACATAATGCAACATGTCATGGTGCACTAGCCATGGAAAACTATAGAAACACATATTTGGCTTAATTGAGATTAGTAGTTCACTAATCAATTTTTATTCAAACTGCATATAATAAATCATAAAAATGCCAAATCCGATAAATATATTATTAAATGGATAAATCATTTTAATCTCCAATTATTTCATAAATATTGGTATATATTTATAACATTTTACGAAAACCCCAATTTTGCAAATCGGGTAGTTTTCGCGAAATATATTATTTTAATATTAAATTTCTAAAATAATATTTTATATTTTCTGAAATGTTACACATCGTCGAGTCAGCTACGGTGTCCTGCTTGGAACTCATCCAACAGACCGCCCCTCCATTGAGGGTAAAGACATAAACTGACATGGACTTGGAGTCTTTTTTGTCACTCTGGAAGCTGGAGTCAGCAAAGCCTCGATCTGGAGGTCTTTTCCGCCGTAAACCAAGAACATTTCCTTATTCCTTCTCAAGTACTTGAGAATGTTCTTTACTGCTATCCAGTGCTTCTCCCAAGGGTTTGACTGATACCGGCTTACCACACTCAGTGCTTAAGCAACCACTGGTCTGGTACACAACATCGCATAAATTATAGAGCCTACCGCAGAAGCGTAGGGTATAATTGCCATGTGATCCCTTTCCAAATCAGTCTAGGGAGACATCTCTTTGGATAGGGTGATTCTGTGACAAGACGGTAGATTACCGCGCTTAGAATCTTTCATGTTGAATCTTTTCAGTATGGTGTTGATATACCTGAATTGTGAAAGTCCCAACATCCTCTTGGATCTATCACGATAGATCTGGATCCCCAGAATGTAAGAGGCATCACCCATGTTTTTCATGGAGAACCTGCGTGACAAGAATCCTTTGACAGATTGTAGCATAGGAATGTCATTTCCTATCAAGAGAATGCCATCCACGTACAAGACGAGGAATATAACAGTTCATGCTACAATCTTACTATAAATTCATGGCTCATCTGGATTTTTGAAAAAGTCAAATTCATTGACCATTTCATCAAAACAGATGTTCCAAATCCGCGATGCCTGCTTTAGTCTATAGATAGACTTAAGCAACCTGCACACTTTCCCGCCGCTCCCACTCTGAATGAAACCCTTTGGCTGATCCATATAGACGCACTCTTCTAAATGTCCATTTAGAAAAGCCGTCTTTACATCCATTTGCCAGATCTCATAATCGTGGAAGGCGGCAATTGTAAGAAGGATCCGAATGGATTTGAGCATAGCCACTGGAGAAAATGTTTCATCATAGTCAAAAACAGGTCTTTGACGAAAACCTTTTGCAACAAGTATATCCTTATAGGTTTCAACCTTTCCATCCACACCAATCTTCTTTTTGAAGATCCATTTTCATCCTACGGGTTTTACCCCTTCTGGAGCAATGTCCAAAGTCCATACTTTGTTGGTGTACATGGACTCCATCTCGGTCCACATTGCATCCAGCCATTTTACCGAGTCAATGCTCTGAATGGGTTGCTGGAAGTTAGTCGGCTCATCATTATCAATGATGCAATCCTCTCTATCCCCGTCTACGAGAAAACCGTAGTATCTCTCGGACGGATGAGACAGCCTACTACTCCTGCCGAGTGGTGCGGGAATGTCATATTCTTTTGAAACTTCTGGTTCCACTAAGCTTTCAGTAATAACTTGTGGTTCTGGAATTTCTTCCAGTTCTATTGCGCTCCCACTTATTTGATTTTCTAAAAATTCAGTTTCCAAGAAGCGGGCATAACAAGAAACAAAGATCTTTTTCTCCTCCGCGTAATAGAAAAAATACCCCTTGGAGTTCTTTGGGTATCCCACAAACTTACACTGTACTGAGCATGCCTCGAGCTTGTCCGTATGCTGCTTTTTAATAAAAGCTGGACATCCCCATGTCTTAAAGTGTTTAAGACAGGGTTTCTTCCTACTCCATATCTGATATGGTGTGGTAGGTACTGACTTAGTAGGAATCAGGTTCAAAAGATATGCAGCCGATTCTAGTGCATATCCCCAGAAGAATCGCAGCAACTCAGCTTTACTCATTATTGAACGAACCATATCTAATAGGGTTCTGTTCCACCTTTCCGATACACCATTGTGTTGTGGTGTGCATGGAGGAGTAAGTTGAGAGAAAATTCCATTCTCTTTTAGGTAATTCAGGAACTCGGCACTCAAGTATTCACTACCTCGATCAGATCTCAGTGTCTTAATACTTTTGCTTGTTTGTCTTTCCACTTCATTCTTATATACCCGGAATTTCTCAAAAGCCTCGGATTTATGCTTCATCAAGAAGACATGTCCGTACCTAGAGAAATCATCCGTAAAAGTAATGAAGTAAGAATAACCACTTGGCGCATGTGCAGACATTGGACCACACACATCGCTGTGTATGAGTCCCAAGAGCTCTCTCTCTCTTACTCCGTGTCTAGTGAACGGAGTCTTTGTCATTTTTCTCATGAGACAAGATTGACAAGTTGCATAAGATTGATATTCGAATGGATCCAAATAACCCTCTCTATGTAAATTAGTCAACCGTGTTTCATTGATATGACCCAGTCTACAATGCCATAAGAAAACTTGATTTATTTCTGGAGTCTTTCTTTTATGTGTGTTTTGGATTTTGAAAATTTGTAGTTTGTTTAATACGTATATACCGTTGTTTAGAGTACCTGACCCAATCAGTGTTAGTTGTATGTATGCCCTAGAGGCCAGTATTGTACAGATGATGTATATTATATTGGATGCTTGGACATATATAGAGATGACTTTCTTGCTCGATATGATAGTATGCTATCTGGTTACTCTTTATCTTAACATGTACACTTGTCTCTTTAAACTGTATTATAGTTACATGTTGATAAAGCCCTTAGGATGTGTACTTGACTACCTGGACTATGATGCAGATCATACTAGTGGGGACATGGTAGTCCATAAGTACATCCTTCAAGGTCCCTAGTCGTGGGTGTATCGAGACGGGGCATCGATATACCAGTGTAGACTAGCGTATACGCTTCTCGACCCATGAGATGGGCGATGGATGATCCCATATCCATTGGTGTTTGACATCAGAGATAGTATACGGGTGCTCAGTGGAGACTGGGTACACTGGACGGACTTGCCGAGAACTCCCAGATGGTATTATACCTCACGTCAGATGGCAGTTCTCAAGTGACACTTGTGCAGGTTAGTCTGTAGACCCGAGATCATCATAGAGTCTTGTGTGATTCCCACTGTGCTTTAATCTCCACCTTACCACGTCCATGAGAGCGTGCAAAACGGTGGTCTTTGGGTACAGTCCCGAGTCACATGGAGGCAATGAGCGATAGGAGGGGTTTCGTCTCTCCCGGTATTGGGGGTTGATATTGCGCTGTGCTCGATTGGCCGTAACAGGGAAGTCCCTGGCCAGGGCTGATCAGAGATTTGCTGGTAAGTGTTACCAGTAGTTTCTCGACCCGTTATGAGCCTCACATCGGCAAGACTTATCGGTTATTCGGGTCTGACGTTTACCACCCCTAGACTTGATATGCGACGTATCAAACGAACAGACCGGACTATACGGTAAGTGTTGCTAGTTGGATTCACAGGAGTGTGAGCGGGCTAGCTCGTCGATCTTCTGATCGCTCAATACCCGGATGGCCGTTACGTTTAGCAGACCGCTTGCGGCTTGTGGGTGCTTGATATGATCATCATCTGCTACCGGCGTATTGACGAGTCTTTAGAGTCCTACACAGAGGTTTCCTGGCTCAAGCGAAACGAAATAGGAGCGCATATGAGATATGTGCGGGACCGAGAATAATGCGTGTATGTGATACCGCATTTCATTCTCGCGATAAATGTTTCGATTGGTTATATTCGATATGACCTAGTTATCGAATCGTTGATTCGATAAGCCGATACATTGGATACTAGTCGGTTATATGCGATATGACCGGATCGTTAAATCAAGTGTTGATTTAATGATTTAATGTTTAATTATATATTTGATATACTACATTGCATTAACTAGTATTGGTTCACTTTATATGGATTTTCTCACTTGATGTGCAAGAAGTATATGTGATATACTTTTGTGCACATATTTGTATCATGTTTGATGATACATGATCTTGTTGTTAAGTATAAAGAATTAAACCATGGTTAAGTGTTGATTAGGGTTTTGAATTTTCATTTATTTATTTATTTGAAAAGGATTAAGATGAGAATGGTGGCCTTTTTTGTTTTAAGTTGAAGCTTCATGAAGCTTTGACTTTTGTAACCATTCTTGTCATCATGCTTAACCCTAACCCATCCAAGTGACCATTGTTTATTCTCTACACTTAACCTAGGTTAGAACATGATAAGTATTTGATTTTAGTATTCTTTTATACAATACTTATCATATTCTATTTGATTCTTCATCTTCATCTTCAAGAGAAAAGCTTGATGCCATCAATGGCAACTTGAGCAAAAGTGAGTGAAATCCAATTCTAAAGTGAACCCACCTCCTATTTCTTCACCCTCTACCTCTTGCCAAGTTGTTTTGGGTGTTTTCTTCACAAGTTTCACAACTTGGTGAAGTTGGAGCTTGAACTTGTGCAACCTCGACGTAGATCATCTTCGGCACGAAGCCGACGACATTGCCCACTCATTTTCCCGATGAAGCCGACGATTGAGTCTAGGATTCGAGATGGACAGCGAGAGGACACCTACATGGAGCCAAGGAAGAGGGTAACCGGATCTACAAAGGTTGTAGCCTCTCTCCTTTAGTTAATATTTTAACTAGATTTGTTTTTCGCCTAGAATTCTAGCCGACGATCCGTGTTAGGGTTTCTCGACACCCATAATTTTTGAAAATGGCATGGTTGATGCCTTGTGAGACCTCTATAGGGTGCCTAGGAACCTTTCACTGGTATCAGAGCGTAGCTAGAGCCTTAGGCGAAGTCTAGACGCAATTTGAAGCCCGAACGAACCCGAAACCCTAAACCAAACATGCTCTCTGGACTTTTTCCAAAATCTGGAGTTTTTCGATATTAAAAATATGCAGAAAAATCAGCAGGAAATTCTAAGGTTTACTGTGAAATTCGTGAGCCTAATTCCACTTTATCACCGCGGTTCCGCGGCATGAGCAAGGCTCATGCGGCGGTTCCGCGACCGTACGGCCACAGTATGTAAAGTTTTTTGCACAGTAACTCTTAGTTTCCAGTGGTGATTTTCCTGGGAATTTTTAATATTTTTTCAAGAGTTGAATTTTCTGGGTTGTTTTGGGGACGCGGTGTTTCGACCGGATTATCAAATTTCGTCTTTGTGTATTTCCGGATAATTTTAGAAAATGTTAAAAAGTTTGACTGGATATAAATACCCAACTTTTCCCCTGTCGGGAAATTTCCAAGTGTTGGATTTTTCCGTAGTTTAACGACGTTCTAAGTAGTGCAAGTAATGCGATGGACCCTCTAGAAGACAACAAAGCTTAACTCGATTATGTGACCATCTTGAACTGCCCTTTGAACCTTCGGGTTTGGGGCAGTACGGCGTGCCACATGTGAGGCGTTGGCTTGACCCTTCTACGGCTGGACCGTTGGTACTGAGGCACGAACTGAATGTTGTTAGACTTATTTCATGTATTGAGCTGTATCGGGAAAACTTGGGTATTCGACTGTTCGATCGGAAAGTTTAACATTTTCTGTTTATCTGGAATGTGATACAATAATTGGAATTCACAAACAGTTATGAGATAACTGAATGAATGTTATAAATCTAGCGGTTTAGTTTCACTTGATATTGAAAAGAGTTTTCGATAATGAGACTAAAATGCGGGGTTTATAACTGTTAGGCATGTGATGTCTAAGTATTTCATTTGATTAGGCATGCGATGTCTAAAGAAGTTGCGGATTCCAATTGTTGTAGTTTTACACTTTCTTTTCTGTGACCGTAAGTGTAATATATGATATCGCCAGTTTCGTTGCTATATGTCAACGACAATTGGGATGCGCATATTTACTTACGTTGATGACATGTGATGTTATGTGTTGCTGGATATGTTATATTGGATCGTCGTGTTCGAATAGCCGGCGGTTTTTATGTGAGATGAGTGTTTTTCATTTTCATTCATGTAAAAACTTGTATGTAATATTCATTTATTTGGGGCACTTCCAGGTAGCGGAAGTTGTCACCCTTTGTATATTATTTACTTTTCCGCATTAGGATAGACCCAAGGAGGGGAGCACAAGTAACCGGGTTCTGGGGTTCAGTGGGAGACCAACTCGAGGAGTCGAGTCCAGGTCTCCTAACCCTAGAATTGGCAGGGTTGCTTGCCGCTCTCGTAGGGGTCTAGGGGTGTGGGATTGGCTATTCATCACGACCGTGGAATCCGTGTTTTATACTGGCTCGTATTGAAAACACGGACGTCCTAGTATATCCAATGTTTCATATGTTTCTTCTGCTGCGATATCTGTGATGCGATCATGTGATGTTCTGTGATGAATATAGAATATAGTATATATGATATATTATATAGACGTTACTTATGTTTTACAGCCGCACTAGCCCTGCCCTGCTCTGTCGTTAGTTACCTAACCTAACGGTGCACGAGGGGACATCGAGACGAATGCGGATGGCATAAGTGTACGTCGTATTTATCTGTGATGTTTAGGTATTTAAATGATGGGACTTCATTAATGTAATTAATGAAAGAAAAGAAACCTAAGATGTTGTAGAATCAAATTTCAAAATAAAACAGGTAGCTACAGTTCTTGCTTTGCATAGAGGTATATATGATATACCCTGCACCTTATTCGATGAGGAAAGGACCGAGATCCCTTCACCGGGAGTGACTCCTTTAGCAATAACTGGAAGATGCTGCGCACTCGGTTTGCTTTTGATTGCTTTTGACTTTTGCTTTGCATAGCGATATATATGATATATCCCGCACCTCATTCGACGAGGAAAGGGCCGACGATCCCTTCACCGGGAGTGACCCCTTTAGCAAAACTATAAAAGCCTCAAAATCACTCCATTTCAAAACTTCATTTGATTCTACAACGATATCAAGTTCATTACGCAATAGGTTTTCAGAAAAAAACCTAACGTAGCCCTCCGTCATTTCAGATAAATCCTACTTAGTATTCGTGCTACGTTTGTTGACCTCCGTCAAGGCGTAGTGTGCGGTAGCTAACTAGCATTTATCTGCTTATGCATATGATGCAGATTGGATTAGGGTAGTCGTACGACCTTGTTGACCTCCGTCAAGGGTCGTGCGGGTGGGTTTGATTCAATCAAGAAATGACGGGTTGAACTTGACTTGCACCCTGTGGTTTGTTGACCTCCGTCAAGGCCATAGGATACTTGGGGCAAAATATTATCGGGAATTTCAAGTGTTGAAATTTGCAATGAGATTGCATACCTTCTATGAGATAGTTGGATCCCGATACCCACTGCGAGTAAGAGTTACTCCTGGGAGAGTTTTACACATTGCAATTAGCTGATTAAGTAGGTGTCTAGAAAGGTGTCAACGGGGTTACGCCTCTGGGAAAACGAGGTTTACATTAATTAGGTTCGTGCGAAAGCACGGGGGACCTCCCTCAAAGTACCGACACTGGCCTGGCTGAAAGATTGCCGAACTTGTAGTGTGTAATTAATCCCGGCTAGTCTTTCCTTTTAGGGTTTGAAGGAAGATTTGATAAAAAGCAGTGGGAGCCATCCTGATTAGATAAGATAATAACCAATCTGATCTTGCACGAGCATACTCTAAAGTGTTTTCTTCTCTCTCTCTCCAGGTAGCGACCATTTCATGCCCTAATAAAGATAATAATATGGATGTACTGACCGAACCCGCATGTTATACTGTGCTGGGGAACGTTGGTTCCGTTCTTTCTTATAAGAGTTATAGGAATGAACATGAAATAGGGGAATACCAGGATTCCCATGCCACCCGAATGAAGAAAGTACATGATGATGCATTTTCTTCGGGTGTGTTCGTTACTGAGAACTGTTTCTCCATTTGCTCTACGTCCTGGGTATTGGATACCGGGTCAGGATCCCATATATGTAATCAGTTACATGGGCTTAGGAAAGGTAGAGAACTTGGAGAAGGTGATAAAGACATAAGAGTTGGAAATGGTGCAATTGTTGCAGCTAAGACTGTCGGGGAATATCACCTTGTATTACCAACTGGTAATACATTGGTTCTGAACGAATGCTATTACATGCCGAACCTGATATGCAACATTATATCGGTTTCTTTGTTGAGTAAAGAGGGATATAATTTTGTATTACAGGACAATGTTATGAACATTTTCCGTAACCAAAAGTTGGTTGGATCAGGCACGTTGTGCAATGGCATTTATGTTCTAAATCAATCAACAGTTCTGAGCATAACAAACACACACAAGAGGAAGAGTTCAGAACTGAACGAATCCTTCTTGTGGCATTGTAGACTGGGTCACATTAATGCGACACAACTAGCTAAGTTGCATAAAGATGGATATTTAAATCCGTTTGAATTTTCATCTTATGACACTTGCCAGTCATGTCTCAAAGGCAAGATGACCAAAACTCCGTTTACGGGACACGGAGAAAGAGTTACCGAACTCTTGGGACCGATACATAGTGATGTATGCGGTCCCATGTCTACACATGCCAGGGATGGTTCTTCGTACTTCATTACATTCACTGACGATCTCTCTAGATTCGGATATGTGTTCCTGATGAAACACAAATCAGAAGCTTTTGAGAAATTTAGAGAATATAAACAAGAAGTTGAGAACCAAACCGGAAAAAGTATTAAAATCCTACGATCTGATCGAGGAGGAGAATACTTGAGCATTGAATTCCTGGACTTCCTAAAAGAGAATGGGATTCTCTCTCAGCTAACTCCTCCATATACACCACAGCACAACGGTGTATCGGAGCGGAGAAACCGCACCCTATTAGATATGGTGCGCTCTATGATGAGTGTAGCTGAGTTACCTGTTTCCTTCTGGGGATATGCACTGGAAACAGCAACATACCTACTGAACAGGGTTCCCACCAAATCTGTGCCTACCACACCATATGAGATATGGGAAGGGAAGAGACCATATCTTAATTTTATAAAGATATGGGGTTGTCCGGCCTATGTCAAAAGACAAAAACCGGACAAACTCGAGGCAAGATCTGTTTTGTGTAAATTTGTTGGATATCCCAAACATTCGCGAGGGTATATCTTCTACCACAGTGAGGAACAAAGAGTATTTGTTGCTCAACATGCCACCTTTTTAGAAAAGGAATTTCTTGCAAAAGAAATTAGTGGCTCTGAGGTAGAACTGGAAGAAGTTCCAGCTGAACAAAACACAACAGAAGATTTAGTGGAACCAGAGCATTCAGTAGCTTCCGACGAACCTCAGCCTCTCCGCCGATCTAGTAGGGTTCCTCGCCCACCCGAGAGATACTACGGTTTTCTCATGGATGGTGGAAGCGAGGATTGCATCATGGAGGATGATGACCCAACTAGCTTCGAGCAGGCCATCACGAGTGGTGACTCTGTGAAATGGCTGGATGCAATGCGGTCCGAGATGGAATCCATGTACACCAACAAAGTATGGACTTTGGAAGTTGCTCCTGAAGGGGTAAAACCCATTGGGAGCAAGTGGATCTTCAAGAAGAAACTTGGTGTAGATGGGAAAGTGGAGACTTTCAAAGCTAGACTTGTAGCAAAGGGTTTTCGTCAAAGACCAGGTGTGGACCATGACGAAACCTTTTCTCCAGTGGCTATGCTTAAATCCATCCGGATCATGCTTGCCATTGCTGCCTTTCATGACTACGAAATCTGGCAAATGGATGTTAAGACCGCCTTTCTAAATGGTAATTTAGAAGAGTGCATGTACATGACTCAGCCAGAGGGCTTCGTAGACAGTGGGAGCAGCGGGAAGGTGTGCAAGCTGCTTAAATCCATTTATGGATTAAAGCAAGCATCGCGGAGTTGGAACATCTGCTTTGATGTCGTTATCAAAGAGTTTGATTTCGTCAAAAATCCAGATGAACCTTGTATCTACAAGAAGGTGGTAGAGAGTAAGGTTGTCTTCCTCGTATTGTACGTGGACGACATACTCTTGATAGGAAATGATATTCCTATGCCGCAAGCGGTCAAGCTCTTCTTATCACAAAGATTCTCAATGAAAGATCTTGGTGATGCCTCCTGCTTATTGGGAATTAGGATCTATAGAGATAGATCCAAACGGATTTTAGGATTGTCCCAATCCAGGTACATTGACACCATACTAAAGAGGTTTAGTATGGAAGAGTCCAAGCGTGGGAACTTGCCCACGATCTCTGAAGTCACTCTCTCCAAAGAGATGTCTCCCAAGACTGATTTGGAGAGAGCTCGCATGCAAGGGATACCCTATGCTTCGGCAGTAGGCTCTATCATGTATGCGATGCTATGTACCTGACCCGATATAGCATACTCACTAAGTGTAGTGAGCAGGTATCAAGCTGATCCTGGAGAGAGTCACTGGACAGCTGTGAAGAGCATTCTCAAGTACTTACGAAGGACTAGAGATATGTTCTTGGTGTATGGTAACGGACAGCTCCAAGTGGAGTCCTTTACCGATTCGAGCTTCCAGAGTGATAAGGACGACTCTAAGTCGCAGTCGGGCTTTGTCTTTACCCTTTACGGAGGGGCGGTTAGCTGGAAGAGTTCCAAGCAGGAAACCGTGGCAGACTCGACGATGGAGGCTGAATACATCGCTGCCAACGATGCTGCCAAAGAGGCTGTCTGGATCAAGAAGTTCATTACTGAACTTGGAGTGGTTCCATCCATTGAGCATCCAATACCTTTGTATTGCGATAACAATGGAGCGGTGGCTTTGGCCAAGGAACCCAGGTCCCATCAGCGGTCCAGACATATTCTGAGGCGGTATCACCTGATCCGGGAGATAGTTGATCGCCAGGAGATCGAGGTCAGGAGGGTTGACACGAAGAACAACACGGCGGATCCACTCACGAAGGCCATACCCCAGATACAGTTTGAGAGACTCTTCGGGATGCTCGGTATGCGATACTACAGCAGCTGGCCCTAGTGCAAGTGGGAGATTGTTAGTTGTATGTATGCCCTAGAGGCCAGTATTGTACAGATGATGTATATTATATTGGATGCTTGGACATATATAGAGATGACTTTCTTGCTCGATATGATAGTATGCTATCTGGTTACTCTTTATCTTAACATGTACACTTGTCTCTTTAAACTGTCTTATAGTTACATGTTGATAAAGCCCTTAGGATGTGTACTTGACTACCTGGACTATGATGCAGATCATACTAGTGGGGACATGGTAGTCCATAAGTACATCCTTCAAGGTCCCTAGTCGTGGGTGTATCGAGACGGGGCATCGATATACCAGTGTAGACTAGCGTATACGCTTCTCGACCCATGAGATGGGCGATGGATGATCCCATATCCATTGGTGTTTGACATCAGAGATAGTATACGGGTGCTCAGTGGAGACTGGGTACACTGGACGGACTCGCCGAGAACTCCCAGATGGTATTATACCTTACGTCAGATGGCAGTTCTCAGATGACACTTGTGCAGGTTAGTCTGTAGACCCGAGATCGTCATAGAGTCTTGTGTGATTCCCACTGTGCTTTGATCTCCACCTTACCACGTCTATGAGGGCGTGCAAAACGGTGGTCTTTGGGTACAGTCCCGAGTCACATGGAGGCAATGAGCGATAGGAGGGGTTTCGTCTCTCCCGGTATTGGGGGTTGATGTTGCGCTGTGCTCGATTGGCCGTAACAGGGAAGTCCCTGGCTAGGGCTGATCAGAGATTTGCTGGTAAGTGTTACCAGTAGTTTCTCGACCCATTATGAGCCTCACATCGGCACGACTTATCGGTTATTGGGGTCTGACGTTTACCACCCCTAGACTTGATATGCGACGTATCAGACGAACAGACCGGACTGTACGGTAAGTGTTACTAGTTGGATTCATAGGAGTGTGAGCGGGCTAGCTCTTCGATCTTCTGATCGCTCAATACCCGGATGGCCGTTACGTTTAGCAGACCGCTTGCGGCTTGTGGGTGCTTGATATGATCATCATCTGCTACCGGCGTATTGACGAGTCTTTAGAGTCCTACACAGAGGTTTCCTGGCTCAAGCGAAACGAAATAGGAGCGCATATGAGATATGTGCGGGACCGAGAATAATGCGTGTATGTGATACCGCATTTCATTCTCGCGATAAATGTTTCGATTGGTTATATTCGATATGACCTAGTTATCGAATCATTGATTCGATAACCCGATACATTGGATACTAGTCGGTTATATGCGATATGACCGGATCGTTAAATCAAGTGTTGATTTAATGATTTAATGTCTAATTATATATTTGATATACTACATTGCATTAACTAGTATTGGTTCACTTTATATGGATTTTCTCACTTGATGTGCAAGAAGTATATGTGATATACTTTTGTGCACATATTTGTATCATGTTTGATGATACATGATCTTGTTGTTAAGTATAAAGAATTAAACCATGGTTAAGTGTTGATTAGGGTTTTGAATTTTCATTTATTTATTTATTTATTTATTTGAAAAGGATTAAGATGAGAATGGTGGCCTTTTTTGTTTTAAGTTGAATCTTCATGAAGCTTTGACTTTTGTAACCATTCTTGTCATCATGCTTAACCCTAACCCATCCAAGTGACCATGGTTTATTCTCTACACTTAACCTAGGTTAGAACATGATAAGTATTTGATTTTATTATTCTTTTATACAATACTTATCATATTCTATTTGCTTCTTCATCTTCATCTTCATGAGAAAAGCTTGATGCCATCAATGGCAACTTGAGCAAAAGTGAGTGAAATCCAATTCTAAAGTGAACCCACCTCCTATTTCTTCACCCTCTACCTCTTACCAAGTTGTTTTGGGTGTTTTCTTGACAAGTTTCACAACTTGGTGAAGTTGGAGCTTGAACTTGTGCAACCTCGACGTAGATCATCTTCGGCACGAAGCCGACGACATTGCCCGCTCGTTTTCCCGATGAAGCCGATGATTGAGTCTAGGATTCGAGATGGACAGCGAGAGGACACCTACGTGGAGCCAAGGAAGAGGGTAACCGGATCTACAAAGGTTGTAGCCTCTCTCCTTTAGTTAATATGTTAACTAGATTTGTTTTTCGCCTAGAATTCTAGCTGACGATCCGTGTTAGGGTTTCTCGACACCCATAATTTTTGAAAATGGCATGGTTGATGCCTTGTGAGACCTCTATAGGGTGCCTAGGAACCTTTCAATCAGACCATGATTAAGGTGGATGTTTACGACATCGCTTACAAATGTAAAATCATAACCTTCTTTAGATAACAAAGATACAGAAATGATATTACAAGTCAAACTAGGTACACAAAAACAGTTGCGCAAAACTAAAATATGTCCACTCGTCAATCCAAGGTGATATTCCCCTACGGACACAGCATCCACGCTCGCTCCGTTAGCAACCCTGAGGGTCATATCACCGGTCTTTAGAACCCTACGGCTTCTTAGTGCCTGCAAAGAATTGCAGATATAAGATCCTGATCCGGTATCCAATACCCTGGAAGTAGAGTTGATTGACAGACAGTTTTCAATTACAAACATACCTGAAGCCGAAGCCACAACTTGCTTCGGGTCCTGGTTCTTGGCCTTCCAAGCCCTGCAATCTTTCTTCCAATGGCCCTTCTTATGACAGTAGAAGCATTCTTCCTTTCCTACTTTTGGCCCTGCCACTTTTGCCTTTTCCTTTGCTTCCACCTTACTAACACCTTCTCTCGGTTTGGTGGGGGCTTTCTTCTTCTTTCCTTTGGCTTTCGCCTTGGATCTAGAAGAGGAAGCTCTACCAACAAACAGAGTAGGTATTTTCCTGGTTTTCTGCAGGGTGCCCTCTGCACTCCTCAACATGTTGAGGAGTCCTGGAAGTTCAACTTCTTTACCTTGAATATTAAAATTCAAGATAAACTGGGCGTAGGTGGAAGGAAGGGACTGGAGAATTAAGTCTGTATACAGCTCATTCTCTAACGTGGTCCCGAGGTCCACGAGCTCCTCAATGTAGCTAATCATCTTAAGGACGTGTTCCTGTACAGATGATCCGACGGCCAACCTTACCTGTAAAAGTTTCTTCAAGGTCTCGTATCTTGTGATACGAGATTGCTCTCCATATAATTCCTTGGTATGGAGGAATATGGATTCAAGATCCATATTCTCGTGCCACCTCTTGTAACATTTCAGAAAAATAAAATATTATTTTTGGGAATTTTTATAATTAAATAATATATATTGAATATTTTAATATTTCGGTATAATTAAATACCGATAAATTGGGAAAAATTTGGAAAATTATGGAAATTACTAAAATGAGGGTGCTTTATTTGATTTGTGCAAATTATGAAGTTTTACGAGTTATTTGACACTAATTTAGTGCTAATCGCGATTAAAAATCGCTAATCGCGCTTTAAGCGTATTTGTGCAAAATATGCACCGTATCTTTTTCTACACTTGTTACATATTTTCCCATGGCTTTCCTACAAGTTTTTATCATGGTTGATGATTTATTGGAGAGGGGAAAAGAAAAAGAAAAGATTTGAATAATAGAGGTATGGGTGAGAGAGAGAGAAAGGTAAGGGTTTACCTTTGACTTTAGACTTGGCCATTCCCTCACCATTTCCTCTCCTCTCCTCTCCATTCCCTGCTGCTGCTCCTGCTCCTTCTCCCTCCCCTCTTCATCTCCCCAAAACTCCATGCCAAACACTTCAAAACCCTATCCCCATTTCACAAATTTTGTGCACAAGCTCAAGGAAAGCACATTGGACCAAGAAAGCAAGGATTTTGGCCACTTGGGGCAACTCAAGAATTTTCTTGAGTTGCCAAATAAGGTAATTTCTGAAGCATAAGCTTAGTGTTTCCATTACTTATACCCCCATGTTAGATTTGAATCGATATCGAGTAGTTTTGTGGACTTAGGAAAAACCTAGTTAGGGTTAATGGGAATTGAGAGTGGTGATGGGTAATTAAGCTCAGTAGAGGCCACACAAACCCCCTAGTGTTAGAATTAAAACTCAAACCAGAGACTAGAAACCCGGAATATGGATTTAGAAACCGATATCGGAAGAATTGTGAATTCTGTGGATGTAAAATGGAATCTGCTAACACCCGGAGCCTCAAAAATAAATTTTGCAAGCACTATAGCACTTGCAGGCACCCAGGAAGCTACCATAGAGACCCGAGACCAAACCCTAACCTTTGGGCCGCAGATTTAATCCCCTGGGCCATAATTTGCGGCCTGGGTACCTCATTTTTGGTTCTTGCTTCGTCTGTAGCTCCTATGTCAGTAAAATAGACCCCTCCTATATGCAAAATTGGCTAATTGTCACCTGGGGAAAATCTGGGAGCATTTTGGTGTGTTTTATGCTATGTTTTCCGTATTTTGAAATGCAATTTCTTGACAATTAGATCTGTATTTGGTTGTCGGATGTTTGTACATCGACAACAGGGGTTGTTTGATTGTTTTGCACGTATAGGCCATAGGTTCTAACCTATGAGCACACTGTGCGCCATATCGGTTTTACGGATTCGATTTTAATACGTGTTGCGATTGTTTATTATTGTAGATACCCTCGTATGGATTCTGAGGCGAAGGAGCACGGCGTCATCGATTTCGGCGAGCGAAGACCAGGTGAGTGGATCTATATCCATGGGGGAAGTCGAGTGGATGGCGTATAGCACCCCCGCAAAGAATTGATGGAAAACTGATGATAGAATATGGTTAGGAAACCTAGATTAGAAAACTAGGGTTATAGTAAAGGATAGTTAGTGATACTATATTAGAAGCTAAGGATAGTTAGAAATGAGATAACACGGCTATTATGTGATGACGGGATTCGAGGACGACATTTACCGATATTGCCGTTTAGGGTACCGTAGGACTAGATAGTCGATGTAGATGCGTCATCCGAACCATACCTTTTTCTAAACCGAAGAGTCGTATGTATCTTTAAAAAAAAAACCTTGAGGGAGGTTATGGATTTTCAAATGATATCTTTTTCTTAAAAACACCGTAACCCCTATTTTCAAAACTACGATTCGTTTCTTTAAAAATCTGATTGTATGGTTCGGGTATGTATGTTAGATTAGATACCTATACTTATAGTAGAGATAGAATGTTTAGGTAAACTCGGCTTGATATGAGTTATAAATGCGATGAAAAGATTATAAGACGGATAAGATGACCTGATGATATGTTGGTATGCGGATCCGAGTCGATCGAGATGATTTATACCCTGTCGGTCCACTGATGTGAGATTATTGCGGATGTGACCTGGGAGATAGGTATATAGATATATATATATATATATAGAATGTTGTGAATCATGGATGATAGGCCGTACGTGATTCCAGGCCGTACCCTCATTTGTCGTATAGGATGATAGGATCCCTGTTAGCTTAATGCCGCCGTACGATGATTTTCCATGCGTGATGAGTTTGACTTGATGATTGATCCTTACCCTTGACTAGAGATTGTCGTACGATGGATCATACCGTACGCGATGTTGTTAGGCTGGATGCCGGTTGATAGATTCCCCGACTCGGTCATATTAGATACGTATACCGTCAGCATTGCATATGATTTACCTTATGCTACATTCATATTATTTTCATTGCATTGCATATACCTGTGTTAGTACACTTACACCATTATCGATGATGCGTATGTTACACGTACACAGATTTGCCGGCTCACACACTTCATCTTCGATAATTGTCATGTCACTACACAGTAGGAGTGCTGTATCATGATATGACTCTTTGCATAATCTGCCTTCTATAGTTACCTGTGCACTTTTATACGATGTTCATGATATATTGCTATGCTTACATTTCCATCACATGTCGCATACATCATGCTTTATGATTTTACGCATTGAGGTATGCTGTTTTCATGAGATTTCTGGATTTGAGAACCGTGGCTATTTCAAAGAAAGCATGTACTGTTTTAAAAACCCGGTTTCTCTTGATATGATATTTCAGTGCGTCCACCATGCGTTTTTTCGGTTCTGAGACGTGTGCTTGAAACCCGATTCGAGGAGTTGGATGATCCGTTGCGGGTTCATGGTGGACTCGGTATGGTTCCCCGGGGCAAGAAATGTTTTTCGTGGAGTAGACGATGAGCCTGCCAGGGTGGCGAGTACCTACCAGTGATAGTATTTGGGCTCGGCGGATATCCGGAGGATACCGACTGGAGTCGAGAGATGAGATGGGCCGATCCAGACTGACGGAGCCCGATATATGAGGATTTACATGCCGCTGCTGGACACGGTTTTCATGATATTTTCGAGTGTCGATACTAGGCACTCAGGTTCCATGATTTTGATGTGTCGAGAGGGACACCGTTGATATATATCCTCATACTTTCATGCACACCCTTTTATGATTTTTACGTGCATACAGACATTGATTTTGGGTGGACGAGATCCACATACACACATACCTTGATTATGGTTGGACGAGATCCATATACATGCATTGATATTACTTTTAGATGTTATCTGCATGCATAAAGGTATTGACTACCTTGTTGGCATATACAGACTGTAAGTGCACGGCGGCGCCCCGGCCGTCGATCCGATGCCGGAATCGCGGAAACGAAAAACTTTGCGAAACTTGCAAACCGGCACCACCGCGCACTATTAACCCGGATCGGGCCATTAACCTAGCTACTAGCAAACTAAAAGATGGGTAGAGAGTTATACCAAGCGATCCGTGTCCTTCGGTCTTCGTCTCCACTCCGATCTCCCGCGGAATCTCCGTCCGTCACCTCCTCGTCGGAAAGAGCACTACGTAGACGGGTTCGTTTACGGGCTCCCACCTCTGGACCGAGGCAACTCGGGCGCAAACTTGGCTAGCCGACGCGTCCAAGGGTACTATAGGTGTAGTGTAGAAACTTGTCTCTTTGGGGTTTTTGGAAGTTGCCATGGATGTGGAGGAATGAGGATAAGGAAAAATGGTGCTTTCATTTTTCCTATCAAGAAATGAGATGAAGAAAAAATGCCACCCATCAAAAAAGAACTTCTCCCCCTTCTCCTCCTAATGTGGCCGGCCATCTATGGAATGGTGGAGGGAAAATTGCAATAATGCAAGCAAAGAAAATGAATGATAAACATGAATTAAAATGGTCACACCATTTCTCTTCAAAGCCTTTCACACACCATCACATTAAATGCAATGGAAGAGACTAAAATGGAATCCCATGATGATGAAGCCACAAATGCAAGAAACCCCCTCCATAAATGTTATTTGCAAACTTGCAAATAACCACCCTCCATCGGAAAGTCCGGCCGGAAAGGAACAAAGAAAAACCGACCGGAACGGAATGCAAACTGGCAAACTCAGAAAACTGATCCCGTAATAAATTACAGGAAAACCCCGCTACTGCATATACATGCCCGCATTAGTATTCCCACTGAACACAAATGCAAAGAGACAAAACTACACTGTCTAATACTAGGATCCGGCTTAAACCAAAGCCGGCTAGTAAAATCCGTCCGATCACGATCCGTGCAATACCGCACGTATCTGATCGAACCCTGCCATATCTCCATACGGCCTCTATAGCGTTTCGCCCGAAACTTGAGTAACTGTCTGTGGGGAACTCTAAACACTCGTCAATCCTATGGCTGTGGATTTAACCACTAGCACGTCAGAGGTATTAGCCATTCGTGACGGGCCACCAACTATTGACCAAAAGGGACGTCTGTGAGCGAACTCATCCTGACACCCTACTGAGCCTGTCAGTGACAATATCCATACAGTCTGGTCCGTTCGTCTATGAGCATCGCATGGCGGGCTTAGGGGGTTGGTAAAGTCAGACCCCCAAAAGCGGTACAAGTCGTGTCGGAGTGTAGCCCAGAAAACCCTGAAATACTACTGGAATACCTACCAGTAAATCTCCCGCCTCGGCCGAGGGCTTTGGTTAATGACTCTCCTAGACACAGCGTGGTCTCACCCCCAATACCAGGAGAGACGAACCCCTGCAGATCCGCTCACTGCCTCCACGTGGCTCGGGACTGTACCCAACTAAAACCTGTTTGCACGTCTCCTTTGAGCGTGGTAGGGTAGTAATCAAAGCACAGTGGGAACTCACATGAGACAAATGACGATCTCAGGTCGATGAACTAACCTGTACACATGTCACCAGGGAACTGCTATCTGATGTCTGGTATAATCCCAACTAGCAGGTTCCCGGCGAGTCCTGTCCGGTGTACTCATAACCCAATGAGCACCTGTATACATTTTAGGTGAACCAACTGACACCAGTGGCTTGTGAGATCGGCCACCGCCCCTCGTCGAGGTCTCGACTGTATACACTAGTCTACTCTGGAGAATCGATGCCCTGTCTCAAAACTCCCACGACTAGGGACCTTTTAAGGATGTGCTTATTGTTAGGTCCACGTTACCTCTCCCGGTACTTTCGGGGTTGCGGAAACGGTAAAACAAAATTTTTTCTGGACTTTGTAACATGGACCGTAAAAGCCGGATCTTTGCTAAACAATATACTAGCATACTTGCAAAGAAGAGTTAACTACTCGGCAAAGTGGTTATACCTCAACTTGAACTCCTTCACTTCTTGTTGTTGTTCTTCTTTGATGTTTTTCTCTTCTTGTTGTTCTTCTCATTGCTTGCTCAATGGTTGATCCGGACTTCGGTCACCTCCGCGGCCTCCTTGAGTCGAAAACGATCCACCCGAGAGATGTACACCGAGCTCCACCTCAAGCCGAGGTAACTAGGGCAAGGAGATTGCTAATCTAGAAGCCCTAGGTTGTGTAGAGAAGATGTATGGATGTGTTTGTTAAGTAGAATCCTTTTTCTCTCAACACATGAGATCAAAGGAGAAATCAAGAGGAGGAAGAAGAAGGAGATTTTCTAGCAACCATGGAGCTTCTCATTTCAAGAGAGAGAATGAGAATAATATTAGGAACAAAAGAAAAACAACCATGGTTGCAAATAATGCACAAACATTATCATTACTAATCCCATCAAGATAAAGGTGATGGCTACAAATGACATGACCATTATCATAACTAAAGAAAAAGAAAACCAAAGAATACTTTAGATCTTCTAAGAAGATCCAAGTCAACTTTGGTCAAAAGGTCAACAAAGTCAAGATGGTCAAATGGTCAATGTAATTAGCCATAACAAAATTATCAATGAAAGGATTAGTAAATAATGTCCCCGGCTCATAATGGTTTTGACCAAACGAACTGTCGAAACCCTAATGAGTCCACCTCAAAATGGTTTTGACCGAATCAACTGTCAAAACCCTAATGAGCCTGCCACATAGCGGTTTTGGCCGAACTAACTGCCAAAACCCTAATGAGGCACCTCCTCCTTCATCGCTCCAGAAAACTGTGCATACACACCTGCATCCGTATTCCGTAGAATGCGGATGCACAGAAGACAAAACAAATCCATCCATGCAATACTAGGATCCGGCTTAAACCAAAGCCCACTAGTATTGCCTGCCCGAACACCACACGCACACAAGTGTACGTAACTGATCGCAGCCCTGCCGTAAAACCATACGGCCTCTACACGTTTCGCTCAGTGCAGGGAAACTCTCTGTGTGGGACTCTAAAAACTCGACACTACACTGGCAGTGGGTTTAACCACAGACCGCAAGCGGCACTAGCTATACGTAACGGTCCCCAGGTAGATGTCGATAAGAAGGCCGATGAGGTAAACCCATCGAACTCCTACTGAGCCTGTATGTGACAATCTCTGTACAGTCCGGTCTGTTCGTCTGATACATCGCATGGCGGACCTAGGGGGCGGTAAACGTCAGTCCCCTAATAGCGGTACAAGTCATGTCGGAGTGAAGCCCAATACACCCTGAGATAACACTGGAAACCTACCAGTATATCTCGCTTGCCCTGGCCAGGGACTACTCGTGTAATGGCTCTCCTAGACACAGCGCGATGTCAACCCCCAATACCGGGAGAGACGAATCCTGTCTAACCGTCACTGCCTCCAAGTGCTTCGGGACTGCTCCCAACTACTACCTGTTTGCACGGCTCAGCAGAGCCGTGGTAGGGTAGTAATCAAAGAACAGTGGGAACACACTCGAGGCGAAGTGACAGTGTCAAGTCAGCGGACTAAGCTGTACTCATGTCACCTGGGAACTGATAACCGACGATAGGTATAATACCAACCATCAGTTCCCGACGAGTCCTGTCCAGTGTACTCGTAACCCAACGAGCACCCGCATACTATCTCAAGTACGACGTACCGACGGCTGTGGGACTGACCGTCTCCCGTGCTGGGATGAGAAGCGCATATGCTAGTCTACTCCGGAGTATCGATGCCCTATCTCGGTACTCCCACGACTAGGGACGTGTATAAGGATGTGCTTGTAGATTACCCAGCCCCCACGAGTGTGATCGCCATCACAACGCCGGTAATCAAGCAAAGATCCTAAGGGCTCTACTAATGCGTATAGGTGATATAATAAATAAACACACATGTACACATTAAAGCAGAGACAAACCAAGTAGCATACTACTATATTGAGCAAGATTGTCTGTACAACTGTGAATATCCCAAGCTTCCATCAAGTAATATACATACTAGTATGATACAGTAATGGCCTCTAGGGCATATACACTAACAATCTCCCACTTGCACTAAGGCCATGTACTGGCGTATCGAAGACCTATCATCTCGATCAGCCGCTCGAACTGAGTCTGGCGTAAAGCCTTCGTGAATGGGTCCGCAGTGTTGTCCTTTGTGTCCACTCTCCGCACCTCGATCTCCTGTCGATCAATGATCTCCCTGATCAGGTGATACCGCCTTAAGATGTGCCTGGATTTCTGATGGGACCTTGGTTCCTTCGCTAAAGCTATAGCCCCATTGTTATCGCAATATAAAGGTATTGGGTCAACAATGGACGGAACCACCTGAAGTTCACTAATGAACTTCTTTATCCAGACCGCCTCTTTTGCGGCATCGCTTGCAGTAATGTATTCAGCCTCCATCGTCGAGTCTGCGACGGTATCCTGCTTGGAACTCCTCCAACATACCGCCCCTCCGTTGAGGGTAAACACAAAACCCGAGACGGACTTGCTGTCATCCTTGTCACTCTGGATGCTTGAATCGGTAAAGGACTCGACCCTGAGGTCTCCATTACCGTAAACCAGGAACATCTCCTTAGTCCTTCTCAGGTACTTGAGAATGTTCTTCACTGCTGTCCAGTGGTCCTCCCCTGGGTCTGACTGATACCGGCTTACCGCGCTCAGCGCGTAAGCTACATCTGGTCTTGTACATAGCATCGCATACATTATAGATCCTACCGCCGAAGCGTAGGGTATAGTGCTCATGCGAACCCTCTCCTCGTCAGTCTTAGGAGACATCTTCTTGGAGAGGGTAATTCCGTGCAATGCGGGTATGTTATCGTGCTTGGAACCCTCCATACTAAATCTCTTTAGTACGGTCTCTATGTACCTGGACTGCGAAAGTCCCAATAGTTTCTTGGATCTATCTCTATAGATCTTGATCCCCAGAATGTACGAGGCATCACCCAGGTCTTTCATGGAGAACCTTTGTGACAAAAATAGTTTGACCGATTGTAGCATAGGAATATCATTTCCTATCAAAAGAATGTCGTCCACGTACAAGACTAGGAACACGACAGTTCGTCCTACAATCTTCTTATAAACACAGGGTTCATCTTCGTTCTTGATGAAATCAAATTCCTTGATTGCCTCATCAAAACAGATGTTCCAGCTCCGCGATGCCTGCTTTAATCCATAAATGGATTTAAGCAACTTGCACACCTTCCCGCTGCTCCCACTGTCTACGAAACCTTCTGGTTGATCCATGTAAACGCACTCTTCCAAACAACCGTTTAGGAAAGCCATTTTAACATCCATCTGCCAGATTTCATAGTCATGGAAGGCAGCAATGGCAAGTAGGATCCGAATGGATTTGAGCATAGCCACCGGAGAAAAAGTTTCATCGTAGTCCAAACCAGGTCTTTGACGAAAACCTTTTGCAACGAGTCTAGCTTTATAGGTTTCCACCTGCCCATCTACACCAAGTTTCCTTTTGTAGATCCATTTGCATCCAACGAGTTTTACCCCAGGTGGAGCAATATCCAAGGTCCACACTTTGTTGGCGTACATGGACTCCATTTCGGATTGCATTGCTTCCTGCCACTTATCAGAGTCCCTACTGATAATGGCCTGCCTGAAACTGGTAGGGTCATCTTCTTCCAAGATGCAATCCTCTCGATCCCCGTCTATGAGAAAACCGTAGTATCTCTCAGGCGGATGAGAAATCCTACCAGATCTGCGGAGTGGCTGAGGTTCGTTTGGGGTTATTGAATCTAGCGGTTCCTCCAAATTTTCAGTTACATTTTGTGGTCGCTGAATTTCTTCCAGTTCTACCGAACTCCCACTAGTTTCTTTTGCAAGAAACTCCCTTTCTAAGAAGGTAGCGTGGCGAGATACAAACACCTTCTGTTCCTCAGTGTGGTAGAACAGATATCCTAGTGAGTCTTTAGGATATCCCACAAATTTACAGAGAACTGACCGTGCCTCTAACTTGTCCGGTTTCTGTGTTTTCACATAGGCCGGACAACCCCATATCTTAAATCGCTTAAGATACGGATTTCTTCCACTCCATATTTCATATGGAGTCTTAGGCACTGATTTGGATGGAACATAATTCAATAGGTATGCCGCTGTCTGAAGCGCATGTCCCCAAAATGAAAGAGGCAACTCAGCACTACTCATCATGGAGCGAACCATATCCAATAGGGTACGATTCCTCCGCTCCGAAACACCGTTGTGCTGTGGTGTATAAGGAGGAGTAAGCTGAGAGAGAATACAATTCTCTTTTAAGTAATCTAGGAATTCCGTGCTTAAGTACTCCCCTCCCCTATCAGACCGGAGGATCTTGATACTTTTGCCAATCTGGTTCTCTACTTCTTTTCTGAATTCCTTGAATTTCTCAAAAGCTTCAGATTTGTGTTTCATCAGATACACATATCCGAACCTAGAGAGATCGTCAGTGAATGTGATGAAGTAGGAGAACCCACCCCTTGCATGTATAGACATCGGACCACATACATCACTGTGTATGAGTCCCAAGAGCTCTGCTGCTCTTTCTCCATGTCCGGTGAACGGAGATTTGGTCATCTTCCCTTTGAGACAGGACTGACAAGTTTCATAAGATGAAAACTCGAACGCATTCAAGAGTCCATCTTTATGCAACTTACTCAGTCTTTTCTCTCCGATATGACCAAGTCTACAATGCCACAAGTAGGATTCATTCGTATCTGAAATCTTCCTCTTGCGTGTGTTTTGTATATTGAGAACTGTATTCTGATTTAGAACGTAGATACCATTACACAGTGTACCCTCTGCAACCAGTACCTTATGAAGGTAAATGTTCATGATATTCTTTTCAAGAACAAAGTTATATCCATCTTTATCGAGTAAAGAAACTGATATGATGTTGCAAACCATAGAGGGTACATAGTAGCAATCGTTCAAAATCATAGTCTTGCCATTTGGCAATACTAGGTGATATTCACCGACGGCTGCCGCATTAACTTGTGCTCCGTTCGCTACTCTGAGCGACATATCACCCGGTGCAACTTTCCTACTTTTTCTCAGTCCCTGCAATAAATTACAGATATGAGATCCTGATCCGGTATCAAGTACCCAGGAGGTAGGGCTGACCGTAAAACAGTTCTCAATTACAAGAACACCTGAAGTAGATGCAAAACCATGCTTCTTCTTCAACTGGGTATCCTGGAAATCCATACAATCCCCTTTCCCATTCTCATACTCATGACTGTTGTCACAAGTTAGAGCTGAACCAACTTTCCCCAGTCCCGAATAAGAATTCGGATCGGTCAAGCGATACATTTTATTATCTTGATTAGGGCGTGAAAAGGTTGCTGCCTGGAGAGAGAGAGAAGAAACACTCAGCGTATGCTCTTGCAAGATTAGATTGGTTTATTAATTTATCTAACCAGGATGTCTCCCACTGTTTCCTCAAATTCTTCTTAAAACCCTTTTAAAAGAAGAACTAGCCGGGTTTTAATTCACGTCACAATACTTGCTTAACCTTTCAGCCAGGCTAGTGTCGGTACTTCGAGGGAGGTTTTCCAACGCTTTCGCGAAGTTCCTTAATTAAAGAACCTCTTTTTCCTGGGGGCGTAGCCCCGCTAACACTTTTCTAGACACCTACTAGGTTTATAGCATTGATCGTTAAGTGAAATAATCTCCCGAGAGTAAACCAACTCATCAGTGGGATCGGGATCCAACTGTCATTGTGTGATAACCTAGATGGAATTCACTCTAGTCACCACACTCCAGAAGGTATGCTAAATCTGCAAGTTTCAGTTCTTTTGAAACTCCCGATGTGGTTTTTGCCCCTATGACCCAAGTGACCTTGACGGAGTCAACAAATCAAAGAGTCCTAGTCAAGTTCAACCTGTCATTATCTGGATTGCATTAAACCCACCCGTATAACCCTTGACGGAGTCAACAAGGTTATACGACTGTCCTAATCAATCCCATATACCGATACAAACAAGCAGCACTTAGCTACCGTACACTACGCCATGACGGAGTCAACAAACGCAGCACGAATACTAAGTGTTACTTGTAAGAAATGACGGAGGGCTACGGCTGGGTTTTTGGCGAAAAACCCGTTAACGTAATGAACTTGATATCTTTGAAGGAACCTGGTAATCTTTTTGAAAATATAGTAGCGAAAACTTTTGCTAAAGAGGTCACTCCCTGTGAAGGGATCTCGGCTCTTTCCTCGTCGAATGAGGTGCATGATATTCCAAACTGAATACCTCGATGCAAAGCAAGAATAATCGACTATAGTGAAGTTATTACGCTGACGCAAACTTTTGTCCAAGGGGTCACTCCCGGTGAAGGGATCTCGGCCCTTATCTCGTCGACTGAGGTGCTGGGCATTCATAACCGAATACCTCGATGCAAAACAAAAGTGAACGTCCTTGCAATAACAGCTTTTTGAAAAACTTGTTCCAACAACGTCTTTTAGGTTTATTTTCTTGCATTAGTTCTTTTAATGCGTCCCATCATTTAAATCCTACCATTGCAGAAAACAACCAAAATATGACGTACGCTTATGCCATTCGCATTCGCCACGGGGCCCCGTCATCACCCGTTAGGTTACTTAACTAACGACAGAGCGGGGGCTGGGCTAGCACGGCTGTAAAACATAAGCAACGCCTAAATAGTTATTATATATAGCAATATAGCAATGATAGCCAATCCAGATCACAGATGAACACTTTGGATATACTAGGAACCCGCAATTCGTTCGAGCCTGCAACGAAAAGCGGATTACACGGTCGCGATGAATAGCCAAACCCCACCCAAGACCCCTACGGGTGCGGCAAACTACCCGCCAAGTACCCGAAGCGAAGCAACCTCCCTCAATGCCATGAGTAGGCCACTCGGCACTTCGAGATACCCGGTAGTTTGTGCACCCCCTCTATGGGTCTATCCTAGGAGCAAAAACAGTAAAAAGAATTATACAATGACGGCTACAACCCCGACCCGGTTGTGCGGCCATACAAATAATATTACATCAATTTACAAATTTATTACATGAATGAAAGAAAAAGAAACTCTCATCTCACATCCACCCCGGCTATTCATCCGCGACAATCCAACGAGTTCATATATACAAACCATCAACAACAATCACAGATCACAGATATGTATAACCCCGACTAATCGACATATAGCGATTAGCCGACGTTCAATACATAAGAACATCACAGATATAACCAACATAGTCAAAGTGTAGTGAAGTTCGGAAAAATACGGAATTATAGGCCCCCAAAAACAAATTTCTATTCTGGAAAATCTGGGCAGATATAATATATCTTAAAAATCCTAAAACCAAGTCAGAAATATTCTGCACCAAAAATGACGCAGTAACTCACCAAGTTGGCCGCGTTTCCGCGGCAATAGCAAGCTATTGCCGCGGAAGCGCGGCGCTTTGGTGGAGTCGCTGTCTCGTTTTTGGTGGCTTTCTTCTAAAAACCCTGAGATGATTTTTGGACTACAACAAATTTTGTTTTGACGAGAAAAAATTTTAACAGAAACTCAGGTTTTTATAACTTGGTTTTTTCGATTTTTCCGTTTCGAACTTCGATACACTTTACTACCAAGCTAGTTTATGTTTAGTTAGGCTCTGATACCACTGTTAGGTCCACGTTACCTCTCTCGGTACTTTCGGGGTTGCGGAAACGGTAAAACGAAAATTTTTCTGGACTTTGTAACATGGACCGTAAAAGCCGGATCTTTGCTAAACAATATACTAGCATACTTGCAAAGAAGAGTTAACTACTCGGCAAAGTGGTTATACCTCAACTTGAACTCCTTCACTTCTTATTGTTGTTCTTCTTTGATGTTCTTCTCTTCTTGTTGTTCTTCTCATTGCTTGCTCAATGGTTGGTCCGGACTTCGGTCACCTCCGCGGCCTCCTTGAGTCGAAGACGATCCACCCGAGAGATGTACACCGAGCTCCACCTCAAGCCGAGGTAACTAGGGCAAGGAGATTGCTAATCTAGAAGCCCTAGGTTGTGTAGAGAAGATGTATGGATGTGTTTGTCAAGTAGAATCCTTTTTCTCTCAACACATGAGATCAAAGGAGAAATCAAGAGGAGGAAGAAGAAGGAGATTTTCTAGCAACCATGGAGCTTCTCATTTCAAGAGAGAGAATGAGAATAATATTATGAACAAAAGAAAAACAACCATAGTTGCAAATAATGCACAAATATTATCATTACTAATCCCATCAAGATAAAGGTGATGGCTACAAATGACATGACCATTATCATAACTAAAGAAAAAGAAAACCAAAGAATACTTTAGATCTTCTAAGAAGATCCAAGTCAACTTTGGTCAAAAGGTCAACAAAGTCAAGATGGTCAAATGGTCAATGTAATTAGCCATAACAAAATTATCAATGAAAGGATTAGTAAATAATGTCCCCGGCTCATAATGGTTTTGACCAAACGAACTGTCGAAACCCTAATGAGTCCGCCTCAAAATGGTTTTGACCGAATCAACTGTCAAAACCCTAATGAGCCTGCCACATAGCGGTTTTGGCCGAACTAACTGCCAAAACCCTAATGAGGCACCTCCTCCTTCATCGCTCCAGAAAACTGTGCATACACACCTGCATCCGTATTCCGTAGAATGCGGATGCACAGAAGACAAAACAAATCCATCCATGCAATACTAGGATCCGGCTTAAACCAAAGCCCACTAGTATTGCCTGCCCGAACACCACACGCACACAAGTGTACGTAAGTGATCGCAGCCCTGCCGTAAAAGCATACGGCCTCTACACGTTTCGCTCAGTGCAGGGAAACTCTCTGTGTGGGACTCTAAAGACTCGACACTACGCTGGTAGTGGGTTTAACCACAGACCGCAAGCGGCACTAGCTGTACGTAACGGTCCCCAGGTAGATGTCGATAAGAAGGCCGATGAGGTAAACCCATCCGAACTCCTACTGAGCCTGTATGTGACAATCTCCGTACAGTCCGGTCTGTTCGTCTGATACATCGCATGGCGGGCCTAGGGGGCGGTAAACGTCAGTGCCCTAATAGCGGTACAATTCGTGTCGGAGTGAAGCCCAATATACCCTGAGATAACACTGGAAACCTACCAGTATATCTCGCTTGCCCTGGCCAGGGACTACTCGTGTAATGGCTCTCCTAGACACAGCGCGATGTCAACCCCCAATACCGGGAGAGACGAATCCTGTCTAACCGTCACTGCCTCCAAGTGCTTCGGGACTGCTCCCAACTACTACCTGTTTGCACGGCTCCGCAGAGCCGTGGTAGGGTAGTAATCAAAGAACAGTGGGAACACACTCGAGGCGAAGTGACAGTGTCAAGTCAGCGGACTAAGCTGTACTCATGTCACCTGGGAACTGATAACCGACGATAGGTATAATACCAACCATCAGTTCCCGACGAGTCCTGTCCAGTGTACTCGTAACCCAACGAGCACCCGCATACTATCTCAAGTACGACGTACCGACGGCTGTGGGACAGACCGTCTCCCGTGCTGGGATGAGAAGCGCATATGCTAGTCTACTCCGGAGTATCGATGCCCTATCTCGGTACTCCCACGACTAGGGACGTGTATAAGGATGTGCTTGTAGATTACCCAGCCCCCACGAGTGTGATCGCCATCACAACGCCGGTAATCAAGCAAAGATCCTAAGGGCTCTACTAATGCGTATAGGTGATATAATAAATAAACACACATGTACACATTAAAGCAGAGACAAACCAAGTAGCATACTACTATATTGAGCAAGATTGTCTGTACAACTGTGAATATCCCAAGCTTCCATCAAGTAATATACATACTAGTATGATACAGTAATGGCCTCTAGGGCATATACACTAACACTTATAGACCCCAGCTCCCACGTATATGATCGCCCTCATACTGCTAGTAGTCAAGCAAGAATCCTAGGGGCTCTATCAACGTGTAATAGCGACCTGTAAGGTGACCTAAAGCAGTACACGATGATAAAAATAAACCAGATAGCATACTATCATCTCGGGTAAGACTGTCCTACCGGCATAGGTCCTCCCTCAATCATTGCAATCAGGTGCCTGTGATCCAATAATTGACTCTAAGGGCACTATATCCAACAATTTCCCACTTGCACTCAAGGCTAATTATTGCGATGTTGCATACTCACAGCCCGTGTGATACCGAACACCCAACTCCTCTACTAGTCAGTCTCACAAAGCTTGTTTGCGAAACCATTGCGTTCGAGGAATAGCCTCAGTGAGTGGATCCGCTGTGATGTTTCTTTCTATGTCTCTCTATATCTCAAGTTCGCGGAGAAAGCCATCTCCCGAAATGAGCAATACCTATCTTAGAATGTCTGGATGTCTGATAGGACCTAGTTCATAATTGAACTCCAAATCCAAACTTCTTAGACTGTATCGTCAACTGAACTTAATCAGTATCCTGCGCCATGCCTCCCTCAGTATCCGCCTGGACCACCTGTCCAAAATACTTCCCCTCATCAGAGGGAAAACCATAACTCTGGCAGCCACTCTGCCATCCAGGTCACCTTGGAAGCCTGGAATGATAACCGTCTCCTGAATGAGGTGTCGTTATCATATCCCTAGAACATCCACTTATGTTCTAAAACTGCTTCCGATTGTTTCTCCAGGATTGGATTAATATCAACTTATTGCATCTCCTGCAAAAACAATATCTGGTGTGGTACTTGACATCTCATGATTGACTCAATTGCCTAAGCAAGTGATCTGCCAATCATGCACAACCCTCTCTACTTTAGTCTGTAAGACACCTTTAGAGAGGGTGACTCCATCACCTGCAGGTATACTACCGTGCCAGGAGTCGTCCATTCTAAAAACTCTTAGAATGCTGTCTAAGTACCCTGATTGGGAAACCACCCAAATCTAGATCTAAAACCTTAGATCTAGTAACCAGAATGTCTGATATAATATCCAAGTCCTATGTGGAGAAACCACTGTGTGACAACCAAAGAATAACCAATCGTAGTATAGGAACTTCACTTCCTACTCTGTGTATGTCATCCAAATACTAGGAAATCACACCCTACTACCTTCTTAACAGATCCATCCCCTATTCTGATGAAGTCAAACCTATGACTGTCACATCAGAAATAGATGATCTATCTCCGCTATATCTGCTTTAGTCTATAAATAGACATAAGCCACCTGTTCACTATGCTTCCGCTGCTCCCACTGACTATGACAACCCTCTGGCAGAGTCATATAGACGTACACTTCTAAAGCTAGTTTAGAACGACGCTATACTCATCCTCCTGTCGGGTCTCACAGTCTGGAACAACAGCAATGGCAGGTCTGGGTAAACAAGAACCTCCCTATCACCGTCCTTGAGGCTATCGAAGTACCTCTCGAGTGCCTGAGGTTACCCACCATATCTGCGGAGTGGCCAATGGAATGTCAATACAGATTGAATCTTTCGGTTCCTATCAAATCTTCAGTAATCGTCTGCGGTTCATGAATCACTTCCAGTTCTACCATACTCCCACTACTGTTTTCTGAAAAATCCATTTTTATTAAAACTGTTGCGAGTCAAGAACAATATCACTATTGATCTTCCAGATGGTAGAAAGTCAACCCTCATCATAGCCTGGGTCAACCCACAAACAGCCATTACAGAAACGTGCCTTGAGTTATCCAAAGTCTTGTTTTAAGCATAAGCCGGACAACTCCCCGTACCTTAACAATGTCAAGATATGAACTGTTCTATATCCAATATAGAAACAGAAGCACTGATTTAATTGAACCAGATTCAAATCATGCAGCTGTCTCCAGTGCATGTCAACTAAATGGAAAGAGGCCGATCAGCGTTACTCAACTTATGAATACTTCCAATTATGAGTAACCTGAAAGAGAAGCAAGTTCTCTTAATCATTACTATCAACTGAATACCACACACAAGTATCTACATCTTCGATCACCTTGAAGAATCCCGATACCTGCAATACCTGGTTCTCTACTTTACTCTTATACCTATAACTTCTCAAAACTCAGACCCTGTGTTTCTACGAAACACCTATCTCCGCTATATCTGCTTTAGTCTATAAATAGACATAAGCCACCTGTTCACTATGCTTCCGTTGCTCCCACTGACTATGACAACCCTCTGGCAGAGTCATATAGACATACACTTCTAAAGCTAGTTCAGAACGACGCTATACTCATCCTCCTGTCGGGTCTCACAGTCTGGAACAACAGCAATGGCAGGTCTGGGTAAACAAGAACCTCCCTATCACCGTCCTTGAGGCTACCGAAGTACCTCTCGAGTGCCTGAGGTTACCCACCATATCTGCGGAGTGGCCAATGGAATGTCAATACAGATTGAATCTTTAGGTTCCTATCAAATCTTCAGTAATCGTCTGCGGTTCTGGATCACTTCCAGTTCTACGATATTCCCACTACTGTTTTCTGAAAAATCCATTTTTATTAAAACTGTTGTGAGTCAAGAACAATATCACTATTGATCTTCCAGATGGTAGAAAGTCAACCCTCATCATAGCCTGGGTCAACCCACAAACAGCCATTACAGAAACGTGCTTCGAGTTATCCAAAGTCTTGTTTTAAGCATAAGCCGGACAACTCCCCGTACCTTAACAATGTCAAGATATGAACTATTCTATATCCAATATAGAAACAGAAGCACTGATTTAATTGAACCAGATTCAAATCATGCAGCTGTCTCCAGTGCATGTCAACTAAATGGAAAGAGGCCGATCAGCGTTACTCAACTTAGGAATGCTTCCAATTATGAGTAACCTGAAAGAGAAGCAAGTTCTCTTAATCATTATTATCAACTGAATACCACACACAAGTATCTACATCTTCGATCATCTTGAAGAATCCCGATACCTGCAATACCTGGTTCTCTACTTTACTCTTATACGTATAACTTCTCAAAACTCAGACCCTGTGTTTCTACGAAACACCTGTCTAAAACTAGAGAAGTCATAAGTAAACCGAATATAGTACGAGGACCAACCCTTCTGTCCTGATGGACACTGGACAATATACAATACTCTGTATAAGTCCCCTGAGTCTAATAACTCATTCCCTGTGTGTCGTAGGTTGAAAACTGTACTTATGGTTAAGAATAATTACACCGCTGTTTAATACTCCTTACCTAACCATCCACTGATATAGGTAAATGTCATGGACATAATTTCAAAAAGTTATATCTCACTCTATAAAAATAGACGTACAGATACATCAATTTGAAATTGGTGCATAACAGCGGATATTCAAAACCATATAATTGTCGTCCGGCAAACAACCCAGGTGACTTCCTCAAATATCATCAATTACAACGAATTCCGATATAATGAGGATGATCACCTAATTCCCAATAACTTACTCCCACTCATCATCTATAAAACCATACAGATGTGAGAATCAAACCTGGTAAATACATACCCTGGAGCAAGTGTCCAATTGGGAAATCAGTTTTCTATTAACAGTACACAGTGAAACTGAATGTCACGATCCGAAAGTACGGAACATGACCGGCACTTAAACTACGAACGTCTCGAGGCGTACGTAATCTAAGTAAACCGAAAACCCAAAAATCCAAACCAAGAAAGATGTAGAGTGCAGGAAAAACCAACTTAAAGCAAGGAGTTTCAATAGCATAAGCCGAATTAGGCGGTTTTAAAAACATCAAAAATTTCCCGAAAATTTCGGTAGAGTCTCCTTTGAAAAATACTGGCCCCCAAATGGGATACAACATGAATAGTATACGAAATCAATAAAAAGGCATCTCCAAGCGGGAGCTAGCTCTTCGTCAATCGACGGTCACAACCACACAAGCAATATAATATACAACGCCAAGGGCGAGGATCAAAATTCAAAAGGAAACTCAAAAACCACAAGAAAACCACATAAATACAACGCGCGACTCTAAGGTCGAAAGAATAAACATCACTGGTCTCTATCTCAAATAAATACATGTTTGGTTGATGGAACTTCTAGATACAACAGAATAATGATATACAAGATATATAATGGGGGTACGATACAAGTAAACCCACCTACTAGAAAATCACCCGAAGGAAACTATGCCCGCAAATCCGTAATGAAACCTGTACGGCAAACCTGCAAGAAACTGGGGCACAACGGGGGTGAGTTGCCAACTCGTGAATAGAAAAATATCTACGCACAGAAATCGCATAAATAACGCAACCTAGGTCAATGATCATAATATATCCTCAAATATATGAATAACACGTAGCCTATAACAAGGCTAGGGTAAATATCTAACCCGAGTGTAATCTCATGTGCCCGTGTCAGTGCCTCAAGTAGCAATATATCATATGAATGAGGTATGAATGCATGAAAATAGAATACATGTAAATGAAGAACTGTTTTCATAATTTAGTGAGATTTCCTTTTTATTTTTAAAATGAGGTATCATAATGAAATCAGCATAAAACAGTGCCTAGCATCGGCACAAAATGTAATCCCAATATCTCGATATCTCTGTATCACAGTCTCTGTACCTCAATATCTCGAAATCTCAATGTCTCAATCACAATATCTAGGGCGCCGTCAGTCCAGACCGGCCCCTACCATCCATCTCAAGACCACGACGGTATCCTCCGGATATCCGACGCGTCGGGTAAAATCACCGGTAGGTAGTGCTCCCCTGCCAGGCTCACATCGTCATCATCACGCGCTTCTTGCTCCGGGGTCCCTTACCGGGTCCACCATGTACCCGAAACGGTTCATCCGTCTCCTCGAATCGGGTCTCGAAATCCATCAGCAAACTCATGGTGGACGACTCATACATCATGGGAAAAACCGCACTTTTTATTTAAAAAGAGAGAAATCAGTTTATATAAGTTTTGCGGTTTTCCCCCCAAATCCAGAAAATTTCATGGAAATCCGAATCCAAATCATCAATAGCATGTAAAAACCATGAATATAGGCATAACAATGAATAACAGTATGCATGAAGTGACAAGTAAATACTACAATGTTAAGCTGGCATATAAGGCAGGCACACTAATATCATGTCAAATTACTAACTAACAAGCTAAGTCAAGCAATAATATTTTCTAAGATGTACATGACATGGCAATTACCGATGAAGATGTGTGTGAGCCGGCAAGTAAGTGTACGTGGTACATACGCATCATCGGTAATGGTGCTGGTGTCCTAACAATATGATATCAACATTGCAATAAGAAATTATAACATAAGTATGAGATGCGAAGCGAACCACAATAATAAGCGAAAGCTGAATACTAGACGCAACTGTAACTAACCTGCATTAATCTAATATAAGTCCTACAAATGGTGCCTTTTGAAATAACACGAATCATGGGGTTTTGAAAATAGGGGCTACGGTGTTTTTATGAAAAGATACGTCTTTTGAAATATCCGTAGGATCCCTTGGGCTGTCTTTTAAAATACCCACGATTCGTTAGTTTTTGAAATAGGTAAGAATCGAATCTAATCTAACAGCTAAACTAAACTAAAGGGCTAAGCTAACAAGCTGGACTACAGGTAAGGAAACCGCCTAACATCTGAGTCGATCCATATACATACCTGTATATATATTAGTCGGTGATCCCGCCTCAATAATATCATATCCGATACCATATCTACAATCAGCCATCCCAAGTCAAGAGTGCGGATCAATCATCAAGATATAGCTCGTACATAAATCCGTCGTACGGCATCCCCAAATCTAGGTACGGGTCAATATCACATTCCTCACACCATTCCTCTGGTATCCTCTTTATTCAAGATCATAGTCTAGGGTACTGACCTATGTCTAGTACAATACTAATATCCTCAATATACCCATGATCTGACTACAGATCGACAATCTCGTACAAACCGATACCGTCAGCACATAGCATCATCAAGGGTATACATCGCCCGATACGGCCTAATATCAATATCCTAGCATATCATGCCTCATATCACGATCACATGTCGACCATTTTATTTATAACACTATTCACCCGTATCGCCGCCCCAAGATCCGCTATAACACCAGGACGTACCTCAAGTACGAATCCTGCCATATCACCGATATCACAACCACAAAACAAATCTCATCGACTCCGCTCAATCCCAAGTATCATCCTCAAATCCGTATGTGAACACATAGTCCCATACCCATGTGAACACATAACTATAAAGAATCTCATGAGCACATATAAAAAGGAATGTATGCAAGTATGTATGTGTGTATGTGTAGTGCAACACTACCCTAGGGTTCGCAACACTAAAGTAATCCAACACACCAATATCCATCCTAACATCGTTATTAATCCCAAATAACATATACTAATTGTTGGTGTGTATACACATCCGTATACACCACCACGGACTGCGGGGGTGCTATACGCCATCCACCCGACTTCTCCCCATAGATATAAATCTACTCACCTGGTCCTCGTTCGCCGGTGCCGACGTCGCCACGCGCTTGCTTGTCGTCTCGAAGTCCACATGGGGTACCTACATATCATAACGCACCATACCGCATTAAAATCCGACTCATGACCAAAACGACGCACGAATCCCACATAGGTCAAAATCTATGGTTGCTTTCGCTAATCGACCCAAAAACCCTCGACGTCGGCGTACAAACGCCAAACCATCGAGAAAACTCCCAACACACTCATTTGCACATTCACGAACACTAATTTTAATATAAAATAGGTTAAAATTCACAAAAACCCCAATTTCACTTAAAAAGTCATTTTTCCGAAAATCTAGCAAGCACAATTCGCTGTTTTTGTACAAAACATGATGTTTTAATAATTCTAGTGACCAAGATGATAACTTAATATCTTAATTATGCCATAGAAACCATTACGTAAATTTTAAACCCACAATTTAATTCGATTTCAAAAACCTGGTTTGCAATATTAACCAATTTTAACAATTTTATAGCAAAATGCACAAACTACAATCTAGCTTGGATTTTCATGAACTAAAATATTAAAATACACTTAATAATATTAATGAAGTCATGAAAAAACATAATTATATTTTTCTCATAATCAAATTCATGGTTTACAAAAACATAGCTAGCAATATAGCTTAAATATTACAATTCCAAACTAACAATTTGCAACTAGAAATTTGATTAGGTTTTCATTTCACAATATGAAGAACTACAATTGCAACCACAATTACATACACAAAAACCTAACTTGAATTTCATAAACCCTTACTAAGTTTTTCCAAACATACAATTAAACCCAAATTAATAACTAATAATGCTTGATTTAAGGTATTCAAACAACAATTTAACAAAAGGTCTTGATTTATACCTCACAAGATCAAGGATCTAGCATGAAAATTCTAGCCTCCAAAAGTAGCTTCCATGCTCCTAGATCCATGTAAATTTGGCTAATGAGAAATGGGTAGGAGTTGGATTTGGATTTTGGGATTTATTTGATGGATTTTGAGGCAATTTTTGAAGCAAAAGAGATGGAAAATGGGGGAAAAAGATGGGGCTGTTGTAGCAGAATTTTGGCTGAGGAGGGAGTGGGGAGAGGTGTGGGGGAGTTGTGTAAAATAATCCAGGTCAAAGCCCCTCCCAAATTACCATAATACCCCCACCTACTTTACTATATATAAAAACCTTATTTTAACCCATTTCTCACATGATTTAAGGTCAAAAAGAGGGAAATAAAATTCTTGGGCTGCTACAATAGTGTGGGGCCTGCCAAGGGGAGTGAGGGTGAGTGTGAGAGACTTTACAAAAAAATTCTATGCAAAAAGACCCCCCACAATACCATATTTGCAAGTTTTAGTTCAAAATAACTATATTTTTGTTTTCCATATAATAAATCAATTAAAACTTGAAATAAAATACTAAAAAATTATATTACAACTAGATTTTAATTAACATGATTTTAAAGATTAAAATTAGCCCATTTAAATTTGTATTTATCGCTAATTTAATGTATTTTCTTACCGGCTTAAAATAATATTAAAATAATTAATTTCGGAAAAATTTTCAGAAAATTTGAAATTTCAGCACTGGCTCAATAAACACCAAATACTAGCAATTACATAGCTAGAATATGTATATTTAATTTTATAATAAAGATATTTGCATTTTGACTTTTTACAGAAAACCCCCTTATTTTACCGTTTTTTCAAAATTTTACCGAAACGATTTTCAAAACGTTACAATCTTCCCCCCTTAAAGAAATTCGGTCCCCGAATTTAAATTAAAACTTTCCCCAAATACTAAATTATTTCAGCCAAAACCATCAAATCGCCGGGGCTCCGAAATCATAAATACATAAAACAAATCGTAGCGCAACGCATGCGCATGAAAAATGAGCATATAACTCAAACTAGAACTCCGTCAAGCATCCCGCAATCATCGGAGTCATGGGGAAGACATCAATACCAAATCCAAAGCAAAACTAATATGATATAACTCGAAACTATACATGTAAAATATATTCAGATACTGTCCTCTGACTAGTCCTGCTCAGTACGAAAACACATAGCAATATCATAAAAACGTACTGCTCTATAAGAGAAATCAATCCCTAAAATACGCGTATGAATACTACGTGCGTCTTGTGCGCACGGAAATCAAAATCCAAATATGTGCCATACATATGCACAGAAACAACATCTAAGTGCATCGGGTGTGCACGAAACATCTGTCATAGGCAACATGTGTGCCTGACAGCAAAATCAGGTGCATCTGACATGCACGAAAAATCTCGATTTAGTGCATCTGGTGTGCACCAAAATCACACTTCAAAACATGCGCCCAACATGCGCGAAAATCCAAATCAGGTGCATCCATCGTGCACGAAATCATGGAATCCAATATCAAGTGCCGAACATGCGCAAAATCAAATCAGGTGCACAAGGTGCACAAAACAAATATTGAACATCACCATCGAAATCAAAGTCCAGGGCATCTAAATGCACAACATACGTAACACTGCACTGCAAGCATATATGAACTATACCGCGTGCAAAAACCAAATCGTGTGCGTATATACGCACAAAATCAACTCAAATGTCTAAAACCGTAAAATCGCAAACATGTGAAACCAAGCACGAAAACGATATCAAGTGCAACACTGTGCAAAGAACGTAAATCCTCAATCATCAAAATCAAATCATGCGAATAAATCACCCAAAACATCGAAATCAATAATGGCGGAATAGTACCGCTCAAGTGCATCCTCTAAGAATCTCGGGCCAACTGTCGCGGTCACTACTGGGACGTCTCGTCGATGATCATGAACTCTGGCCTGCTGGTGTACGTAACACGACCACTCCTGGGTCCAAGTCTTCTCGTAATTTGTCCCAGAAAGGTCCTGTCGAGGTCTCTCCCAAATCTCGCCTCTGCCGAACTATCCGAAAGTCATCGTTCCTTACTAGATCTGTTCTCGTTCCAGAACGGCTGCATACTTATCACGACTCCTTCTGGAAGGTAAATCCAAGTACTATGCCTCGGCATGCGCATCGCATCTCTGATGTCGGCGGAGTGGAACGTCATCTCATCTAGATCTGGTACGAACCTCTTACTTCACTTTCCTCTAATGTCGTCTTCTTTGGACTCGTCTCGTCGCGGCTGCATGGACTGAGCTCCAACGGCTATCCTCGTATCTGGAGTCTCCCAAGAAATGCATCTCACCACCTAGCATCCGAATTAAGTCGAGCCATCAGATCGATTCGTCAAAATCTCATAATCCCCTAAGAGCTCAACATCTTGGGCACAGTTTAATAGTATCGAGTACATACCACAGCATCGGTGGTCCAGCCGTAGAAGGGCAAACCCAAGCCTCACTAATGGCGCCGTAGAACTACCGCAAACCCGAAGGTTCAAAGGCTTTCACACGGTCATTAAGTCGAGTTAGGGTTTCATTCTTCTAGAGGGACCATAGAATTGCCTGCATGTCTTTCCGACTACTTTAAACTTGGAATAATAGGTTTCTGACATTCGATCGTCTCTGTCGACTCCCAACGTCTCCGCGTGAAGTCGTCCCTAGCTGGAATCAATCTATCTGATGACCTCGCATCGGGGTAGGCGAACGATCCACAGGTCCTAGTCATTCATCCTCGATGACTAGCGACCTTCTATCATCTCTTAGTACAACTCATTCTGCACTAACGCCAGCATCTGGGGCAATATCTCGTCGTTCGCAGTAATAACTGGCTCGCTCGTCTGCACGCTGAACAGTGCCTCGACCATCATGGATAAGCAACACACCAACGGTCATCAAAATCTGGCTGGCCTCTGTCAGTGGCCCAATCCTCTGATACTGATCGGCACGTCCGAGAAATCTGATAAAGGCGATCCGCCAAACGTTCGTGGCGCGGAAACACAGTAAAAAGATACATCTCAGCCATCGAGTGTCGCCGGAATTTCGCCCTGGTCAGTCCTCGTTCGTGACGAGCTCGTGCTGACCGCAACTCTAGCCGTAGCTCTCCCTGCCCGTAATCGTGGCAGCAAAACCATAACTGGTACTGATGAGGCTAGATTGGAATGAATATAATACTGAGCAAAGAAATGTACATCCTAAGGCTTCTTAAGTGGAGTAGCGTATCGTAAATATGCCGCGGAACATACCCACGGTACGTCACTCTACTTTAGTCACCTATTCCATCAACCAAGGGTCATCCTACGCTCCGAAGGTAAAACCTAACGCTCTGATACCAACTTTGTCACGACCCGAAAGTACGGAACATGACCGGCACTTAAACTACGAACGTCTCGAGGCGTACGTAATCTAAGTAAACCGAAAACCCAGAAATCCAAACCAAGAAAGATGTAGAGTGCAGGAAAAACCAACTTAAAGCAAGGAGTTTCAATAGCATAAGCCGAATTAGGCGGTTTTAAAAACATCAAAAATTTCCCGAAAATTTCGGCACAGTCTCCTTTGAAAAATACTGGCCCCCAAATGGGATACAACATGAATAGTATACAAAATCAATAAAAAGGCATCCCCAAGTGGGAGCTAGCTCTTCGTCAATCGACGGTCACAACCACACAAGCAATATAATATACAACGCCAAGGACGAGGATCAAAATTCAAAAGGAAACTCAAAAACCATAAGAAAACCACATAAATACAACGCGCGACTCTAAGGTCGAAAGAATAAACATCACTGGTCTCTATCTCAAATAAATACATTTGGTTGATGGAACTTCTAGATACAACAGAATAATGATATACAAGATATATAATGGGGGTACGATACAAGTAAACCCACCTACTAGTAAATCACCCGAAGGAAACTATGCCCGCAAAGCCGTAATGAAACCTGTACGGCAAACCTGCAAGAAACTGGGGCACAACGGGGGTGAGTTGCCAACTCGTGAATAGAAAAATATCTACGCACAGAAATCGCATAAATAACGCAATCTAGGTCAATGATCATAATATATCCTCAAATATATGAATAACACGTAGCCTATAACAAGGCTAGGGTAAATATCTAACCCGAGTGTAATCTCATGTGCCCGTGTCAGTGCCTCAAGTAGCAATATATCATATGAATGAGGTATGAATGCATGAAAATAGAATACATGTAAATGAAGAACTGTTTTCATAATTTAGTGAGATTTCCTTTGTATTTTTAAAATGAGGTATCATAATGAAATCAGCATAAAACAGTGCCTAGCATCGGCACAAAATGTAACCCCAATATCTCGATATCTCTGTATCACAGTCTCTGTACCTCAATATCTCGAAATCTCAATGTCTCAATCACAATATTTAGGGCGCCGTCAGTCCAGACCGGCCCCTACCATCCATCTCAAGACCACGACGGTATCCTCCGGATATCCGACGCGTCGGGTAAAATCACCTGTAGGTAGTGCTCCTCTGCCAGGCTCACATCGTCATCATTACGCGCTTCTTGCCCCGGGGTACCTTACCGGGTCCACCATGTACCCGAAACGGTTCATCCGTCTCCTCGAATCGGGTCTCGAAATCCATCAGCAAACTCATGGTGGACGACTCATACATCATGGGAAAAACCGCACTTTTTATTTAAAAAGAGAGAAATCAGTTTATATAAGTTTTGTGGTTTTCCCCCCAAATCCAGAAAATTTCATGGAAATCCGAATCCAAATCATCAATAGCATTAAAAACCATGAATATAGGCATAACAATGAATAACAGTATGCATGAAGTGACAAGTAAATACTACAGTGTTAAGCTGGCATATAAGGCAGGCACACTAATATCATGTCAAATTACTAACTAACAAGCTAAGTCAAGCAATAATATTTTCTAAGGTGTACGTGACATAGCAATTACCGATGAAGATGTGTGTGAGCCAGCAAGTAAGTGTACGTGATACATACGCATTATCGGTAATGGTGCTGGTGTCCTAACAATATGATATCAACATTGCAATAAGAAATTATAACATAAGTATGCGATACGAAGCGAACCACAATAATAAGCGGGAGCTGAATACTAGACGCAACTGTAACTAACCTGCATTAATCTAATATAAGTCCTACAAATGGTGCCTTTTGAAATAACACGAATCATGGGGTTTTGAAAATAGGGGCTACGGTGTTTTTATGAAAAGATACGTCTTTTGAAATATCCGTAGGATCCCTTGGGCTGTCTTTTAAAATACCCACGATTCGTTAGTTTTTGTAATAGGTAAGAATCGAATCTAATCTAACAACTAAACTAAACTAAAGGGCTAAGCTAACAAGCTGGACTACAGGTAAGGAAACCGCCTAACATCTGAGTCGATCCATATACATACCTGTATATATATTAGTTGGTGATCCCGCCTCAATAATATCATATCCGATACCATATCTACAATCAGCCATCCCAAGTCAAGAGTGCGGATCAATCATCAAGATATAGCTCGTACGTAAATCCGCCGTACGGCATCCCCAAATCTGGGTACGGGTCAATATCACATTCCTCACACCTTTCCTCTGGTATCCTCTTTATTCAAGATCATAGTCTAGGGTACTGACCTATGTCTAGTACAATACTAATATCCTCAATATACCCATGATCTGACTACAGATCGACAATCTCGTACAAACCGATACCGTCAGCACATAGCATCATCAAGGGTATACATCGCCCGATACGGCCTAATATCAATATCCTAGCATATCATGCCTCATATCACGATCACATGTCGACCATTTTATTTATAACACTATTCACCCGTATCGCCGCCCCAAGATCCGCTATAACACCAGGACGTACCTCAAGTACGAATCCTGCCATATCACCGATATCACAACCACAAAACAAATCTCATCGACTCCGCTCAATCCCAAGTATCATCCTTAAATCCGTATGTGAGCACATAGTCCCATACCCATGTGAACACATAACTATAAAGAATCTCATGGGCACATATAAAAAGGATTGTAAGCAAGTATGTATGTGTGTATGTGTAGTGCAACACTACCCTAGGGTTCGCAACACTAAAGTAATCCAACACACCAATATCCATTCTAACATCGTTATTAATCCCAAATAACATATACTAATTGTTGGTGTGTATACGCATCCGTATACACCACCACGGACTGCGGGGGTGCTATACGCCATCCACCCGACTTCTCCCCGTAGATATAAATCTACTCACCTGGTCCTCGTTCGCCGGTGCCGACGTCGCCACGCGCTTGCTTGTCGTCTCGAAGTCCACATGGGGTACCTACATATCATAACGCACCATACCGCATTAAAATCCGACTCATGACCAAAACGACGCACAAATCCCACATAGGTCAAAACCTATGGTTGCTTTCGCAAATCGACCCAAAAACCCTCGACGTCGGCGTACAAACACCAAACCATCGAGAAAACTCCCAATACACTCATTTGCACATTCACGAACACTAATTTTAATATAAAATAGGTTAAAATTCACAAAAACCCCAATTTCACTTAAAAAGTCATTTTTCCGAAAATCTAGCAAGCACAATTCGCTGTTTTTGTACAAAACATGATGTTTTAATAATTCTAGTGACCAAGATGATAACTTAATATCTTAATTATGCCATAGAAACCATTACGTAAATTTTAAACCCACAATTTAATTCGATTTCAAAAACCTGGTTTGCAATATTAACCAATTTTAACAATTTTATAGCAAAATGCACAAACTACAATCTATCTTGGATTTTCATGAACTAAAGTATTAAAATACACTTAATAATGTTAATGAAGTCATGAAAAAACATAATTATATTTTTCTCATAATCAAATTCATGGTTTACAAAAACCTAGCTAGCAATATAGCTTAAATATTACAATTCCAAACTAACAATTTGCAACTAGAAATTTGATTAGGTTTTCATTTCACAATATGAAGAACTACAATTGCAACCACAATTACATACACAAAAACCTAACTTGAATTTCATAAACCCTTATTAAGTTTTTCCAAACATACAATTAAACCCAAATTAATAACTAATAATTCTTGATTTAAGGTATTCAAACAACAATTTAACAAAAGGTCTTGATTTATACCTCACAAGATCAAGGATCTAGCATGCAAATTCTAGCCTCCAAAAGTAGCTTCCATGCTCCTAGATCCATGTAAGTTTGGCTAATGAGAAATGGGTAGGAGTTGGATTTGGATTTTGGGATTTATTTGATGGATTTTGAGGCAATTTTTGTAGCAAAAGAGATGGAAAATGGGGGAAAAAGATGGGGGCTGTTGTAGCAGAATTTCGGCTGAGGAGGGAGTGGGGAGAGGTGTGGGGGAGTTATGGAAAATAATCCAAGTCAAAACCCCTCCCAAATTACCATAATACCCCCATCTACTTTACTATATATAAAAACCTTATTTTAACCCATTTCTCACATGATTTAAGGTCAAAAAGAGGGAAATAAAATTCTTGGGCTGCTACAATAGTGTGGGGCCGGCCAAGGGGAGTGAGGGTGAGTGTGAGAGACTTTACAAAAAAATTCTATGCAAAAAGACCCCCCGCAATACCATATTTGCAAGTTTTAGTTCAAAATAACTATATTTTTGTTTTCCATATAATAAATCAATTAAAACTTGAAATAAAACACTAAAAAATTATATTATAACTATATTTTAATTAAAATGATTTTAAAGATTAAAATTAGCCCATTTAAATTTGTATTTATCGCTAATTTAATGTATTTTCTTACCGGCTTAAAATAATATTAAAATAATTAATTTCGGAAAAATTTTCAGAAAATTTGAAATTTCAGCAGTGCCTCAATAAACACCAAATACTAGCAATTACATAGCTAGAATATGTATATTTAATTTTATAATAAAGATATTTGTATTTTGACTTTTTACAGAAAACCCCCTTATTTTACCGTTTTTTCGAAATTTCACCGAAACGATTTTCAAAACGTTACACTGAAACATTGAGATGTTTCGATGGGGTATCAAGGTATTCTTAGTAATGCCTCTTCCATCATCCAGAGCCACAATTATAACCGTATATTTCTTTGCCACCTTTCCAAATCTCTTTATATGTCTTTCGTCATTACCTTCTGCACACCCCTTTAGGCCAAATAGTTTTCTTCCTTCCCTACCGTTCGGCACCAGCCTATGGTTTGGAAGAAGACTATCCAATACGCATAATGGGTGTACTTTCCTAATCCTAGGAACACTCGCAATGCGAGAGAAGGTGAGGATAAAAGACAACCGAATAAACCTTATTCTTATTTCTCCTGAACCAGAATCCATCCTCGAACTGGAACAAGTTCCTTTCGAGTTCGTATATAACCATACGATGGAGTATCCAAATAAACTGTGGATCTTCGTAGTGATACGGAGTGTCCTAGAGAAATACAAAGGTGAAGTGGGAGTGGTAACGAAATACTTGGTTTGGTCGTGAATATCAGTCGCAATTTACTTTGCCCTCCTTCTAATCCCTTTCTTTGTATTAACTTAATACCTTCTATACACCGTTTAGGCTAATTGGCTTTCTTCATTCCCTACCGGTCGGCACCTTCCTATGGTTTGGAAGAAGACTATCCAATTTGCATAATAGGTGTACCGTCCTAATCCAAGGAACACTCGTAATCTGAGAGAAGGTAAAAGGAAAAGATAACTGAATAGTCCTATTCATTTTCTCCAGAACCAGAAACCATCCTCGAATAAATTCCTTCGAGTTCGTATATAACCATACGATGGGTTTGTCCAATGGAAGTGGACGTTCATAGTAATACGGGGTGTCCAGGAGAAAAGGGTAAAAGTAGGAGTGGCAATAAGGTCTGCAACTCTGACAATCCAAAAGCCAGTGTTTAAGAAGGTTCGGTTAACTTGGTCATTGAGTCATAGTCTAAAGTCGGGTCAATGGTCGCTTCCTAAGAGAGAGAGAAAAGAAACACTCAGCGTGCACTCTAACCTAGATCAGAATGGTTATCACTTTATCTAATCAGGAAACCTCCCACTGTAACGTCAAATTCTTCCCCAAACCTGAAAGAAGAATTAGTCGGGATTACTCGAGGAGTAAACCAACTCATCAGTGGGAATCGAGATCCATCTATCATCGCATGATAACGTGACGGAATCCGCTCACGTTATCACACTCCAGAAGGTATGCGCATATCTGGCAAGTTTCAGTTTCTTTAGAAACTCCCGATGTGAATTTTACCCCATGCTCTTATGACCTTGACGAAGGTCAACAAATCATAAGTCACATATCAAGTTCTACCCGTCATTGTCCAGCTTAATTTGAACCCACCCGTACAAGCCCTTGACGAAGGTCAACAAGGCTATACGACTGTCCCAAACCAACACATCTATCTATACAGCAGAAAGGTAACAAGCAGCTACCATACACTACGCCTTGACGAAGGCCAACAAACATAGCATGAATACTATGTGCTACCCGTCTGAAACGACGGAGGGCTACGAATGGTTTCTGGCGAAAACCTTTAACATAATGAACTTGATATCGTTGAAGGAACCGGATAGCTTTAAAAAATATAGTGACGAAAACCATTGCTAAAGAGGTCACTCCCGGTGAAGGGATCTTGGCTCTTTCCCCGTAGAATGAGGTGCAGGATATTCCAACTGAATACCACGATGCAAAGCAAAAGTAATCGGCTATAGTGAAGTTATTGCCCTAACGCAAACTTTTGTCAAAGGGGTCACTCCCGGTGAAGGGATCTCGGCCCTTGCCTCGTCGATTGAGGAGCAGGATATTCCAACTTAATACCACTGTGCAAAACAAAAGTGAACGTCTTTGCAATAACAGCTTTTTGAAAAGTGTTCCAACAACATCAGAATAGGTTTGTTTAGCTTGCATTGATCCGAATCAATGCATTCCCATCAATTGATCACACCAATAAAGAACGAAAATAATGATGTACGTATATGCCATCCGCATTCGCCACTGGGTCCCGTCATCACCCGTTAGGTTACTTAACTAACGACAGAGCGGGGACTGGACTAGCGCGGATGCAAAACATATACAACATCTACTAGTATATATATCAATATATAATATTCGCTCAAGGCGTGATAAAAATGTAGCATCACAGAAAATGTAACCAGCATCATAGAACAATACAGATATCTGGGATCCCCGGGTTTCATAGAGCCGCTACTGAAACCCGACGTTCCCCTGGTCGTGTGGATAGCCTATGCAATGAAAATCCTAGACCCCTACGGGCGCGGCAAGTTACCCGCCAAAACCTGAAGCGAGGCAGCCCCCTTCAGCAACGTGAATGGACCACCCGGCACTTCACGGAATTCGGTAACTTGGGCATCCCTCCTGGGTCAACCTATACCCCGTACGAGTGCGGAGAATAGCCTCCCAATTCTAGAGTGAAGCCCCCTCCATCTCAATGCCATGAGATGCGGGCCCGTTGCCCTCTAGAATCCGGCTATCCGTGCACCCCTCCGCGGGGTAATCCTAGTACAGAAATTAAAATATACATCCAACGGGTACATCGACTTCGACCCGGTCGTGCCCTAAAAGAATAATACAAACAGGTAGTGATGGCAGTCCACATGTCGGAAGCTCGCCCCGCAATATCAAATGTACATGTAAAACAAAACTGTACTAACATTGCATCCAGGCTATCCCCCACGACCAATCCGCAACATCACAGCACAACACAGAACTTCAACGTGAATGTCACGTTCGCAAATCCGTCTAAAAGGGATATAGCAGTTAGACATGATTTACCGATCAAATAACATTCACTGTCGCAGATATAATGTAAATACTGTGAACTAGCATGTTTAAAATATCCGATCGAACAAATATACCCAAGTGGGCCCCAAGCACTACTGTAGCACTCACAGAAAATCTGGGCCCAAAAAGAATGTTCCAAAACCCCCATTTAACAGTCTAAGACCCACTGAAAAAAATTGGTGCAACAAGGACTTATTATGGCCGCAGAACCGCGGCCAATGCATGGGTTTGGCCGCGGTTCCGTGGTGGAACAGTGGATTCATGTCACCAAATTTTTGCAGAAGTCTTAGAATTCCCTACATGTTATTCTGCAACAACCTGAAAAATTTTTAGAGCCCAAAAAAATTTTCGACAGAAACTTATGCAATGGAAATCGGGTTTTCGGAAATTTGTTCGATATAACTTGTAAACACATTAAAGTAAGCTAGACTAGGTTAATGGCCTGGCTCTGATACCAATGTAAGTGCACGGCGGCGCCCCGGCCGTCGATCCGACGCCGGAAACGCGGAAACGAAAAACTTTGAGAAACTTGCAAACCGGCACCACCGCGCACTATTAACCCGGATAGGGCCATTAACCTAGCTACTAGCAAACTAAAAGACGGGTAGAGAGTTATACCAAGCGATCCGTGTCCTTCGGTCTTCGTCTCCACTCCGATCTCTCGCGGAATCTCCGTCCGTCACCTCCTAGTAGGAAAGAGCACCACGTAGCCGGGTTCGTTTACGGGCTCCCACCTTTGGGCCGAGGCAACTCAGGCGTGAAGTTGGCTAGCCGACGCGTCCAAGGGTACTGTAGGTGTAGTGTAGAAACTTGTCTCTTCGGGGTTTTTGGAAGTTGCTATGGATGTGGAGGAATGAGGATAAGGAAAAATGGTGCTTTCATTTTTCCTAGCAAGAAATGAGATGAAGAAAAAATGCCACCCATCAAAAAAGAACTTCTCCCCCTTCTCCTCCTAATGTGGCCGGCCCTCTATGGAATGGTGGAGGGAAAATTGCAATAATGCAAGCAAAGAAAATGAATGATAAACATGAATTAAAATGGTCACACCATTTCTCTTCAAAGCCTTTCGCACACCATCACATTAAATGCAATGGAAGAGACTAAAATGGAATCTCATGATGATGAAGCCACAAATGCAAGAAACCCCCTCCACAAATGTTATTTGCAAACTTGCAAATAACCCCCCTCCATCGGAAAGTCCGGCCAGGAATGAACAAAGAAAAACCGGCCGGAACGGAATGCAAACTGGCAACCTCAGAAAACTGATCCCGAAATAAATTACAGGAAAACCCCGCTACTGCATATACATGCCCGCATTAGTATTCCCACTGAACACAAATGCAAAGAGACAAAACTACACTGTCTAATACTAGGATCCGGCTTAAACCAAAGCCGGCTAGTAAAATCCGTCCGATCACGATCCGTGCAATACCGCACGTATCTGATCGAACCCTGCCATATCTCCATACGGCCTCTACAGCGTTTCGCTCCAAACTTGAGTAACTGTCTGTGGGGAACTCTAAAGACTCGTCAATACTATGGCTGTGGATTTAACTACTAGCACGTCAGAGGTATTAGCCATACGTGACGGGTCACCAGCTATTGACCAAAAGGGACGTCTGTGAGCGAACTGATCCTGACACCCTACTGAGCATGTCAGTGACAATATCCGTACAGTCCGGTCCGTTCGTCTATGAGCATCGCATGGCGGGCCTAGGGGGTTGGTAAAGTCAGACCCCCAAAAGCAGTACAAGTCGTGTCGGAGTGTAGCCCAGAACACCCTGAGATACTATTGGAATACCTACCAGTAAATCTCCTGCTTCGGCCGAGGGCTTTGTGTAATGGCTCTCCTAGACACAGCGCGATCTCACCCCCAATACCGGGAGAGACGAACCCCTGCAGATCCGCTCACTGCCTCCATGTGGCTCGGGACTGTACCCAACTAAAACCTGTTTGCACGTCTCCTTTGAGCGTGGTAGGGTAGTAATCAAAGCACAGTAGGAACTCACACTAGACAAATGACGATCTCAGGTCGATGAACTAACCTGTACACATGTCACCAGGAAACTGCTATCTGATGTCCGGTATAATCCCAACTAGCAGGTTCCCGGCGAGTCCTGTCCGGTGTACTCATAACCCAATGAGCACCTGTATACATCTTAGGTGAACCAACTGACACCAGTGGCTTGTGAGACCGGCCACCGCCCCTCGTCGGGGTCTCAACTGAATACACTAGTCTACTCTGGAGAATCGATGCCCTGTCTCGAAACTCACACGACTAGGGACCTTTTAAGGATGTGTTTATAGACTCCAGCTCCCACGTATATGATCGCCCTCATACTGCTGGTAGTCAAGCAAGAATCCTAAGGGCTCTATCAACGTGTAATAGCGACCTGTAAGGTCACCTAAAGCAGTACACGATGATAAAGATAAACCAGATAGCATAATATCATCTCGAGTAAGACTGTCCTACCGGCATAGGTCCTCCCTCAATCATTGCAATCACGTGCCTGTGATCCAATAATTGACTCTGAGGGCACTATATCCAACACAGACCCGGTCACCCTACATATCATAGTATTACCTTTATGATATAGTTGACCTAGGAGTCGTTGTTTATTCGATTTCTATCTGTTGATATTTTTCTACTCACGAGTAGGCAACTCACCCCCGTTGTGCCACAGTTCTTGCAGGTTGACCGCTTGGATCAGTAGCGGCTTCGCTGGCACACAGTTGCATTCGGGTGTTTTGCATTGGTAGGTGGGATATTTGTATCATTCCCACTCTTCTATCTATATTTCATTTTGTATCTAGTTAACTCCATCAATCAAAAGTTGTAAATTGTATAGGTGATGAGACTTAGTGAGACTTGTAGTTGCGAGATTTGAGCGATGGGTTCTCTATTCACTTTTGAGGATATATCTTGCTCTTTTCTTTATCTTTTGTGGTGAACTTCTCCGTTGGGCGTCGTATACTTTCATATATTGTCTTGCGTGGTTGTGATCCGCCGTTTGGCGAAGAGCTAGCTCCCGCTTGGGGATGCCATTATCCTTATTATGTATTTGTGGTTTTGGATCAAAATTTACAAAGGAGGTGCTGCCAAAATTTTTAAAAGACCAAACATGTTTTTTTTAAACTAGTAAATTTCACTTGTATCATTCATGTTCCTTTCTATGCATTAAGAAAACTTGATTTCATATACCTTTATTTCAAAACTCACCTCCTTTATTTTTTCAAAAAGGTTTAGATTTCTGGGTTTCAGCTTACTTGAATTTCGTTACGCCTTTAAACGTTGCATGATTCAAGTGATGGTCATGAGTTAATATTTCGGGTCGTGACACCTCTGATGTTCATTGTCCATCGAGGCCAGCACGAGGCACTTGGCCTTCACGCAGTCTGTCTCCCAGGTCTTACGGATTTTCTTATCAGCAACACTAGATTCTGGACCTGGGACAGCAGGGGCTTTAGTAGTAAGGAGATACCCCAATTTGTCATAAGTGATTGCCATCTTAACATTCCTTAACCAATCTTATAGTTTGGCCATGTCAATATATTTTTATCTAGTAGTAACTTAAGGCCCGTCATGTTTGGTCGCTGCAGTTAGGAGAGAGAGAAGAAATACTTTAGAATGATGCTCTTGCAAATTTAGATTGGTTTTTAATTTATCTAAATAGGATGGCTCCCATTGTTTCTCGAATCCTTCCTCAAACCAGAAAAGAAGAATTAGTTAGGATTAATCTCACCGTACAATTCTTGCTTAACCATTCAGCCCGGCTAGTGTCGGTACTTTGAATGAGGTTTTACGACGCTTTCGCGAAGTTCCTTAATTAAATAACCACTTTTCCCTGAAGATGTAGTCCCACTAACACTGTTCTAAACACCTACTTGGTTTATAGTATTGATCGTTAAGTGAAAAAATCTCCTGAGGAGTAGCATATACTCACTCTAGGATCGGGATCTAAATATCATTGTGTGATAATGCTGAAAGAATCCTACCAACATTATCAAACTCCAAATGGTATGCAGCACTAGCAAGTTTCAGTTTCTTCAGAAACACCCGATGTGGATTTTTGCCCCATGCTCTTATGACCTTGACTAAGGCCAAAAAATCATAAGTTACATGTCAAGTTCTACCTGTTATTATCCAGGTTAATTTGAACCGAGCCATACATACCCTTGACTAAAGCCAACAAAGCAGTATGACTGTCCCAAACCAACGCATCTATCTATGCTAATATGAATACCCAGCAGCTACCAATCACTATGCCTTGACTAAGGCCAACAAATATAGCTTGAATACTATTGAATATTTATATGAAATGACGGAGGGCTACGAATGGTTTTGGCGAAACCGTGAACGTAGTGAACTTGATATCATCGAAAGAACCTGATAGCTTTTAAAAAAGAAGTGGTTTAAGCTCCGCATTTTAAAAGTTTTACTGTTTTGAAAAACTGAGTAGTTTTAAACTTTGTTCCAACGATTCAGTTTTTGGTTTATTTGCTTTGCATTAATATAATGCAGTCCCATCAATTTATACCTATCATCACAGAAAAAGACGAAAATACAACGTCTACTTATGCCATCCGCATTCGCCACCGGGCCCCGTCTAACACCGTTAGGTTACTTAACTAACGCCAGAGTGGGGCCTAGACTAGCGCGGATGCAAAACATAAGTAGCGTCTATTATATAACATATATAATAATAGCATTCGTCTGATGCAATAATAGGCATTCTAGATCACAGATGAATATATTGGATATACTAGGAATTCCGCATTTCTTTTAAGCCTATAACGAAAAACGGATTCCACGGTCGTCATGAATAGCCAAACCCCACCCCAGACCCCTATGGGTGCGGCAAACTACCCGCCAAATTCCAAAAGTGAAGCATCCCCCCTCAACAAAGTGGGTAGGCAACTCGGCACTTCATAGAACCCGGTAGTTTGTGCACCCTGCCTTGGGTCTATCCTAAGAACAGAAAACAGTAAAAAGAAATAATACAACGGTGGCTACAACCTCAACCCGGATGTGCCCCGCAAAATAATATTACATCAATTTTACAATTTACATCGAATGAAAGATAAAAAAACCGCTCATCTCACATCCCCAACTATTCATCATCGACGATCCAACAAAATTCATATACACAAACCAACAGATATGTGCAATCCCAGACTAACCGACACATAGCAATTAGCTGAGATTTAAAAAAAAACACATATAACATTACAGAAAGACCAATTAGCCAAGTACAATAGAAATTCGATCGAAACATATTTTCCGTAACTACCCCAAATGCAAACCAACATTCAAAAAACATACTGGGTAGAAACCAAATATTCCAGAAAAGAAAACACCGAAATTAAGAAATAACAGAAAAAAGATGAGTTGAATCGGTCTTGTCTAGGCCACGACTCTGCCGTAAAACAGTACAATCTGCCGCGGTTCCGCCGTCGTCTCAGCAATTTAGTGGCTCATTTTTCTTGTGTTATCTTAGAAAACCGTGCACATATTTTTCATGGTTCTGCAATAATTTTCCAGACAGTTTTAAAATTCGACAGAAAGTAGGGTCTTCGGTGTTTAGTTTTCTGGTTTTTCCGGCGATCGAAATTCTAATACTTGCTAATAAGTTAGAATAGGTTTAGTTGGCTCTGATACCACTGTAAGTCGATGCCACGCACCTCGCGAGTCCACGGGGAGGCAGAAAGTGTAAATAACAATAATTTTGCATCGTAACATCGACTATTAGCCAAGATCGTAATCTAAACCATATCTAGCATCTAACCTATGAAGTATAAACTAAAGTACAGAAGTTATACCACACGAATCCGGTACTTCTATGCTTCTCCCTCTGTCCTCCTCTCCTTCATGAACCCTTCGGAGTGGTACGGTTTTTGCCTCCTCGTCGGCTTTCTCGAATCCAAGACGATCCACCCGAGTGTTTGTGTACGGAGCTTTGTCTTCTATGCCAAAGAAACTAGATCAACTAGTATGCTAAACTAGAAGACCTAGAGTGTGTAGATGATGTAGATGGATTGAGGAGTCTACTATTGCCCTAGGTTACTCAACATATGAGTGTTCTAGGGCTTGAGGGAATTTGAAAATGGCAATGGAAATTTCTAGTGGCTAGAGGTTGAAGAAGGAGATGGCTCTTCCAAAAAAAGCTTTTTCTAAAACTGAACTCTTTTGATAATTGATTAGATAAATCTATATCAATTACCAAAAAGGTTTCACCTTACAAAAGAATAACTCATAGGTCAATTGAGCACCATGTGTCCAAAGCTCCCAAGTCTTTATTCTTGCAATATCCACATAATTTCCATTTACATAAAACGCATTAATAATTTAAACAAAAATTATTAATACAATTATGTCATGCCATCTTCAAAAATCATTTTTGTAAAAATTACAAAAACGCCCATCGTCCGTATATATATACCCGTATCCGTATTCCGAAAAATACAAATACAGAAGACGAAGACAATCCATCAGTACAATACTAGGATCCGGCTTAAACCAAAGCCCACTAGTATTGTTCGTCTGAATCATCATGCGTGCACAAGTACAAGCACGTGATCGAACCCTATCGTAAAAAACCGAACGACATCTACAAGTTTTCCCCGATGCAGGGAAACGCTCTTTGTGGGACTCTAACGACTCGACTCCACGCTGGCAGTGAGTTTAACAACAGGCCGCAAGCGGTACTAGCTGCACATAACGGCCCCCAGGTATTGTCGATGAGAAAGCCGATGAGAATAACTCATCCGAACTCCTACTGAGTCTATCCATGACAATCTCCATACAGTCCGGTCTGTTCGTCTAAGAGTATCGCATATCGGGCCTGAGGGGATGGTAAACGTCAGACCCCTAATAGTGGTATAAGTCGTGTCGGAGTACAGTCCAATACACCCTGAGAAACTACTCGAGTACCTACCAATAAATCTCGCTTGCCCTGGAAAAGGACTTTGTGTAATGGCGTTCCGAACACAGCGCAATATCAACTCCAATACCGGGAGAGACGAATCCTATCTAACCGCCACTGCCTCCAAGTGCTTCGGGACTGGACCCAACTACTACCTATTTGCATGACTCAATAGAGCCGTGGTAGGGTAGCAATCTAAGAACAGTGGAAACACACTTGAGGCGAAGCAGCAGTGTCAAGTCAACGGACTAAGCTGTACTCATGTCACCTGGGAACTGCTACCAGACGATAGGTATATTACCAACCAGCAGTTCCCAACGAGTCCGTCCAATGTAACTCATAACCCAATGAGCACCTGCATACTATCTCCAGTACGACGTACTGATGGCTGTGGGATAAACCATCTCCCCTGCTGGGATGACATGCGTATACACTAGTCTACTCTGGAGTATCGATGCCCTGTCTCGATAATCCTATGACTAGGGACCTGTATAAGGATGTGCTTGTAGACTACCCAACCCCCACTAGTGTGACTGCCATCACAATGCTGGTAGTCAAGCAAAGATCCTAAGGGCTCTATCAATATGCATTAGCGATATGTTTAAAAGAAACATATACTCATATTAAGATAGATACAAACCAAGTAGCATACTACTATATCGAGCTAGACTGTCATAAATTCATGTATATATCCCAAGTTTCCAAAATGTAATATACAATGGCCTCTAGGGCATATCACACTAACAAGGGTATGGTACGATTGAACTTGATCGAGGAATCCACGAGGAGTTTGGGACAGAGGTTGAAGACCGAAGGACATGGATCGATCGGTATAATCTCTCTAAACTCCTTTACAAAGAACTAGTATATGGTTAATGGTACGATCCGTCGATTAGGGTTCCGTTAGCGCCGGTTTAATTAAGTTTTTGTTCCGCATTTGGCCATGGATTGATGGCCGAGGCGCTGCCGTAACCCAACATGGTATCAGAGCCAACCCATTAACCACATACTAGTTGATTTAGACGATGTTAAAGTATCGAAACCGAAACTACTCCGAAACAATACCCGATGTATTCTAGTTTCTGTCAAATTTTTCCGAGTCTTCTAAAAATATTTAAGCAACTGCAGAAGACTACCTGTATGACCACTAGAACACTCCCCAAATACGAGCCCAAACCCTTGAAGTTTGGCTGGCCAGATGCTTCAAAAATCCGAGGTGGCCGGTTTTTGAGAGGGGTTAGGACTTGGAATTTGTGATGTGGTCTAGTCTCTAGAATAATAGTTTAGTGGTATTGCTAGTTTAGCCCAGTTTGGATATGGTTTTATCTATTAGTTTAAGGCTATTCGGGGTGTTTTTGAAGTCGATATTTCTAACACGGTTTAATGTTTTACAGTACTTACATTACTATCTGTGACCGTGAATGTCATTAGAGCGGTACAACGTGTCTAATTGCTATAGTTCTTTTAGATGGGTTTGCGAACGTGACATTCACGTTGATGTTTTGTGTTGTGCTGTGGTTGTTGCGGAATCGTCATGGTGGATAGCTTGGGTGCAATGTTAGTACAGTTTAGTTTCATTTGTACATTTGATATCGCGGGGCGAGCGTCCGACATGTGGAATGCCGTTACTGCCTGCTTGTATATTATTTCTTTAGGGCACGACCGGGTTAAGGTCGATGTCACCGTTGTACATATTTTTCTTTTCTGTACTAGGATTACCCCACGGTGGAGTGCACGGATAGCCAAGTTCTTGTAACATTTCAGAAATATAAAATATAAATTTTGGAATTTATTATTAAAATAATATATTTCGTGAAAACCATTCGATTTGCGAATTTGGGGTTTTCGTAAAATGGTATAAATATATACCAATATTTAGGAAATATTTGGAGATTAAAATGATTTATTCATTTAAAAATATATTTATCGGATTTCGGAATTTTTATAATTAATTATACGCAAGTTTAAATAAAACTCGATTAGTGCACTATGTTCATATCAGATTTTTGCATTTTCATACCGTCCAATTTTTATCACATTGCATATCGGTAGATACTCTTGAGCCGTGTTTGCTAGTCAATTGCAGGATACAGGTTCTCGGTTCTAAAACGGTGAAATTCATGGAAAACACGACAAAATCCGGGTTCCTGCCAACCACTGAGAAAACACGGTCTCCGCTCTTCATCCGTATGTCGCCAGATATCAGTTTAAGAGACAAAATGTCAAATCAATGTCGCTTTCATGCACAAGGCTCAATGGCAGCACAAGATCCAAGAAATCTACGCGGAGCTCGAGGCAATCATGCCAAATCTTGACAAAAAGTCCACCTTTCCCTCAACAGAAATTCTGGAAGAAATATGGAGGTATTTTCAGAAAACACATATGCCATACTGAAGTACAAAGAAGACCAGGAAAAGCCACAAATTACGGAGGCCTAATACCCTACAATGGCCGCGGAAACACGGCCTAAGCATGCTTAGGCCGCGGATCCGCGGCCTTATGGTGGTGACAGACAGAGATATTTGGGGGGTATTTTGGTACTTTCAGTTGGGTTCTGGTGGTTGCCCTAGGTTTTCATTTTTTGGCCTATAAATAGCCCAGAACTTTGTGAAGGAAAGGGTCCAATTTTGTGTCCACTCTTTTGTAGTTTTTTGTATAGTTCTTCTTCTTCTTCTTCATTCTTCCTTCATGGAAATGTAGTGAGAGCATTGAGTGGATATTAATGAAGATGAGGGTTTTGTATCATTCTCTTTTGTTTCTTCTTCCCCTTGAGATTCTTGCTTTCTCTTGATCATTCAACCTCTTCATTGAGCTTGAATGGTTAAGGGTTAGTTATTGATCTCAAGGGTCCTATTTTCTTATGGAATTAGCGCTTCAATTCACATGCGTTCTCTACCCTTCTCTTGATCTTGCAACATCTTGATTGAGCTTGCAAGTTTAAGGGTTGGCTATTGATCCCATGCTTGTTTTGAGTTCTACTTTCTTGTTCTTTTTATCGCTTTTTATTACTTGCTTATTATTATCTTGCTCTTCTTTCTTGCAATTTATTTCATGCATTTATATTTCATGCACTTTAATTACTTGTAATCTTTTCTTTTCTTTGTTCTTTTCTTTTGCTCTCTTTTTGGTTCCTTTTGTGAATGAATGTAATTATCGTTGTTAAGAATAAATACGGTATTGTAAGTTAAGATTTTCTTTTCTCATTTCCTTTTCCCGTTATTTTCCATTGAACTCCGCCCGAACCATACGCAAGCGCTCCGTTAGGCACCCTACCCTGACAAGGTAGCGGTGATTCCTAACCGCGACCGGTTGCGTTCGGTTTGGCCGGAGGCGAAAGCAAGAGACAAGAACGGAAGGACAAGGGTAAATAAGCCGTATTCCACGAATACCGCGCTTAAATCCCCTAATCCACGTTGTTGCCGATTGCTCTAGCTTCAATCGGTCAAGACTCGGCTCAAAGGTTTTGAGTACGAATTTCTTTAGCCTACAATCTCGTATCTTTTTCTTAACAACTTTATACTTGCAAATAATACACATAGGTTAGACTGAACAAACTCATACTCATTCTTTATTGACTCGTCTAAAATAAGAAAGGACATACAACCATCTCCCTGTGGATCGACCCGTGCTCAACTGGCTAGCTGCATAGCGACACCGTCCTGATCGCGGTAAACTTTAGAACTTTGAACTTCCGACACGCTTTTAGCGTGCGATCAAATGGCGCTGTTGCCGGGGAGACGGTAGCGTATTTTCTTTCTTGTTATTCGGGTTAATATTCTTTTTGTATATATTAAAAAAAAAAAATCTTTTTGTTGTTTTTGATCATTTTTGTGGGCAAGAGTGCAGATTTTTGCAGATTTGCAAACTGCGATTGTGGGGAGCAAAGTGTACATTCAAGGCTAAGGTGATTGCAAAGTACAGTGCCAAAGATCCGGGTAGTTTGACCCGCGCAAGCGAATTGTTCAAGCTTACCGGATTTGATTCAACGGGGGTTTCCTAACCCAAAAAACTTAACGGTACGTACTTTACTAACACCTTCTTCTCAAATCCGACGCGTCCAATATACTATTCTTTGCAGGATTCTTTGCAAGTTCGTGAGCAAACGCTAAAAATTGACTAACCCGTATTTGTTGCAGTGCCGCGCTTAAACTAAAAACAATTTTTTGATTCTTTATAGAATTTTTATTGAATTGCGCATTGCATACATTAATACGGACTTAAGGGCAAGCGAACCCCACAATATACGGTAAAGGATTTCATCACCTTTTCCGTGGCCCACAAATCACGAACTTGAGCATAACGTCTACCCGCACAAATTTTAAAAGAAATTAGACTTTAAGCCTTAAGGACTTCGCACTCACTAGGAGAAGTTAACTGTGTTTAGAACCTCGCTTAACGGTATATTGTTTACGGGGTGTCTAGGAAAGTGTTAACGGCGCAACCGCCAAAAGAGAAAGGGTTATTTAATTAAGGAACTTCGCGAAAGCGTTGGAAAACCTCCCCTTATCTCTGCACTTACCTGGCCTCGTGATCAGTGTATCTTGAGCCCGTTTCTCGACACAGTTTTACTTCGACAATCAAGTTCTGGAGCAGGTCTCGTTGACCTAGGTGAACCCTAGAACGATTAGGTGTGTGGTATTTTTGTGTCGTGATTGTTTTTGTCCATATTCTTTTTTGTGTATACTTCATTCTTTTGTTAATATATATAAATAAAAAATAAAAAAAAATATCACATTCTTTTTCCCCTCCTTTTCTCTGCCTTTCTTTGTCTCTTTTCATATCATGGGTACCCCACCTCGCAAAACACTTGCCGAACTTTGGTACGCACAACCAGACATTACTTCTTACGGTTCTTGCTTTGGCCGAACGTCGAACGATCCCTCCATGCCCAAAATCTCTTTGAAAGATCGGATAGACGCGTCTAGGACAAACACTTGCCCTCCGCAATCCACTTTGTATCAATCTTTTCCACCTCCCCCACCCTCTTATGTTGATACCTCTTTTGCAAGTCGTCCTTTGTCCATCGTTGAACGTATTGAACAATCCCGTAGCCGATCTTTCACTCCTTTCACCACTTCAAATTCTTGGGATCAACAATTCCATTCACCTTCCTATCCAAATGTTGATCCTGCTCTTGTCCAGCCATTCAATTCCTACCAATCCTACCCTACTTTTTCACCTTCCCTAGACATTGCTTCAGAACCGCCATTTGGGAGTTTCCAGTATCCAAACAACTTTGAATCTTTTACTGAAACCCCATCACAACCCATGTCTAGTCTGGAACAGCTGTTGGAAGACTTTAGGGTAGTGTCAAGCCAACAAATGATGGATTTGAATGCGTCCATGGCCACTCTCATACAACCTACTGACCCGGTAGCTAGTTTCCAACTAGCTCCACATTTTCTAATGTATGATGAGACGGTAGGACAGGCTGTGAATTTGAGTGGTGAGAGTGAGATGTACCCCCTTCCAAATCAAACCTACCCGTCCCAAATTGAATCCCACAACTCCTGTTTTGAAAGTCTATCATGTATCCCACATGATTTATCAATTGAAGATAGAATGATGAATGAGTTGTGCGACTTCGTAGTGTTTGATTTGCCCGATTGTGAAGGGTCCCTTCCAAGTGAAACCATACCTAATCCTTTTGACCTCTACACCTATATCTTAGAACCAGAATCGATTAATATCCATGCTTTTGATGAGGTGTCAGAGAATTTTGATTTTCACTTGATTGAGGATATTGACGCTGGGGATATTTTGGATGATGAACCCGCAGATTTGGCTGAGTTTTTCTCTCCAATTCATCATCCCGAGTCATTAAATATTTTTCCAGAACCCCATATGCGTCTGGATTTTGAAGAGAAATGCATGGATGTGCTAAATTTTGAGGAGAATTTTGAGGATAGCTTTGAGGATGAACCAGTTTTAATTGATGAGTCGGATTTTCCAATTCATCATGTTCCTTTCATTGACTGTGTACACCCTCCTGAACCTTTAACCAATAACCTTCCTCAATCACCTACCTCCATCCTTTCCATCGTTCCGACCTTGCAAGAACCCGTCTCACTTTCATTTCATATGTCTGATTTACCAAGTTCGGCGTACCCATGGTTTCTCACGAATCTTGAGGGATTTGAACCCATTTCTAGACGGGTAAATATATTAGCACAATCACTTTTCACAAATCGGTCATCACAAATTGTGCTAATCTATTTACTCCATTTGCACCCTCAAGTTCGTACTCCACTTCTTTTTCCCTTCCGCCATTCTTCTTCTCATCTACCGAGACCGCATTCCACTTCTCTCCACATGCGGTCTCGCGTATTCTCCATTTCTTACCTCTTCGCCTTCTTTGACCAACCACTGCTTTATCATGATAAAATCTTTGAATGGTTGGTGCTCACTTTTGGCCTTTGTAAGGCCTTGTATAGCTTGATACTATTCTCTTTCTCCCCTAATCCTGAACTTCAACGCTTAACAGTCGAAACACTGTTTTACTTAAGTTTGGGGAGGACTCTTTTTTGTATATATTTTTGTTTTCCTTTTTGTTTTGTATATAATTTGTTTCTAGGGAGCGCCGACATTTTTTGACCCTCTTGGTGTAGCCTGACAGTGAGGGCACTGTCAAGTTTAAGTTTGGGGGTGTGCTCGGTAAGCTTTCTTCCTTCGCATTCATTTGTATATTTTGCATTTGCATACCTTATTTAAAAACCCATAAAAATTAAAAATTTTCCAAAAATATAAAAACTTTGTCGTCAAGTTAGCTAATAGGGTAACTTAGATTTTTATTCTGAAAGTTTAGTTGATATATTAGAAATAACTAAATTCTAGGCTTAGGGATTGAAAACCCTAAAAATAACCCTCATTCTGTCTAACTTTGGTAAGTATACGTCCTTACAGTTTTTTTAAGAAATAGGTAATCTTGAGTTAGTTCTTGAGTTAAGTCAAGATGAAGGGAAAGTTTTGATGCTTTACTGAAGGATAAATCTGAAAAATAGTTTCTTTTCTCGAGTTCAAATTTAGAAAGTATATACCCTACAAACTGCACTTACACGCACCTTGAAACTTGGGATAGTAGAGGATATCTAGAAATACTCTTGCCTGAAAACCTAGTATGAAAGAAAAAACGGTATTTAAAGCTAAACACCAAAAGAGCATATTGAAAAATATATCTGGTCTTGAAAAAAAGAAAAAGAAAAGAAAAAGAAAAAGAAAAAATAGAATAAAATCAAGACCTGGAGACTGCTATTTACGCTTTAAAGTTCACACATTCAGTAATCGGTCGTTAGTGCCTCAAGAAGCATTAATAGTCGCATGAAAGGTGTGTGAGCAAATCCGTCCATCCTTAATGAAAAGAAGTAGTATTAGGTATTAGGGCAAGGGTATTATAGCTTGAATTGAATTCTTGAGTGTAGGGGTGCAAATATACACACACGTAGGGGTATACAATCAATGTTTGAATAAAAAATAGAAATAAAGAATAAGACTTATGTTTTCTGTAAAGTTGATAAAAATCCCTAATTTGAGGCCGCACGTTAGAAGGAAAACTCAGGGGAACCAACATCTTTCTAAACTTTTTTGAACGTATATGATCTAAGAATAAATAGATTAGAGGTGTGAAGCATAAGGGTTGGATATTTCTAACTTAGGATGATAGAATTTCTAACATAAATACTGAACTGTAGGAGTAGATTCTATGTTAACTTATGAAACTAGCTAGACGGGATTTTGTGGGTAGTATCCGCTGAAAACCCTCAGGAGACAACACTCCTCCTACTAGGGACACCTAGGGGTTTAACGGCTTGTTGCACATGCTCAGTGCAATCGCGTTCCCTGCGAAAGTGCGGTTAGGATTTTATTTTTGTGAATAAATTGGCTTTGCTCGGGACGAGCAAATGATAAGTTTGGGGGTATTTGTTCATATCAGATTTTTGCATTTTCATACCGCCCAATTTTTATCACATTGCATATCGGTAGATACTCTTGAGCCGTGTTTGCTAGTCAATTGCAGGATACATGTTCTCGGTTCTAAAACGGTGAAATTCATGGAAAACACGACAAAATCCGGGTTCCTGCCAACCACTGAGAAAACACGGTCTCCGCTCCTCATCCGTATGTTGCCAGATATCAGTTTAAGAGACAAAATGTCAAATCAATGTCGCTTTCATGCACAAGGCTCAATGGCAGCACAAGATCCAAGAAATATACGCGGAGCTCGAGGCAATCATGCCAAATCTTGACAAAAATTCCACCTTTCCCTCAACAGAAATTCTGGAAGAAATATGGAGGTATTTTCAGAAAACACATATGCCATACTGAAGTACAAAGAAGACCAGGAAAAGCCACAAATTACGGAGGCCTAATACCCTACAATGGCCGCGGAAACGCGGCCTAAGCATGCTTAGGCCGCGGATCCGCGGCCTTATGGTGGCGGCAGACAGAGATATTTGGGGGGTATTTTGGTACTTTCAGTTGGGTTCTGGTGGTTGCCCTAGGTTTTCATTTTTTGGCCTATAAATAGCCCAGAACTTTGTGAAGGAAAGGGTCCAATTTTGTGTCCACTCTTTTGTAGTTTTTTGTATAGTTCTTCTTCTTCTTCTTCATTCTTCCTCCATGGAAATGTAGTGAGAGCATTGAGTGGATATTAATGAAGATGAGGGTTTTGTATCATTCTCTTTTGTTTCTTCTTCCCCTTGAGATTCTTGCTTTCTCTTGATCATTCAACCTCTTCATTGAGCTTGAATGGTTAAGGGTTAGTTATTGATCTCAAGGGTCGTATTTTCTTATGGAATTAGCGCTTCAATTCACATGCATTCTCTACCCTTCTCTTGATCTTGCAACATCTTGATTGAGCTTGCAAGTTTAAGGGTTGGCTATTGATCCTATGCTTGTTTTGAGTTCTACTTTCTTGTTCTTTTTATCGCTTTTTATTACTTGCTTATTATTATCTTGCTTTTCTTTCTTGCAATTTATTTCATGCATTTATATTTCATGCACTTTAATTACTTGTAATCTTTTCTTTTCTTTGTTCTTTTCTTTTGCTCTCTTTTTGGTTCCTTTTGTGAATGAATGTAATTATCGTTGTTAAGAATAAATACGGTATTGTAAGTTAAGATTTTCTTTTCTCATTTCCTTTTCCCGTTATTTTCCATTGAACTCCGCCCGAACCATACGCAAGCGCTCCGTTAGGCACCCTACCCTGACAAGGTAGCGGTGATTCCTAACCGCGACCGGTTGCGTTCGGTTTGGCCGGAGGCGAAAGCAAGAGACAAGAACGGAAGGACAAGGGTAAATAAGCCGTATTCCACGAATACCGCGCTTAAATCCCCTAATCCACGTTGTTGCCGATTGCTCTAGCTTCAATCGGTCAAGACTCGGCTCAAAGGTTTTGAGTACGAATTTCTTTAGCCTACAATCTCGTATCTTTTTCTTAACAACTTTATACTTGCAAATAATACACATAGGTTAGACTGAACAAACTCATACTCATTCTTTATTGACTCGTCTAAAACAAGAAAGGACATACAACCATCTCCCTGTGGATCGACCCGTGCTCAACCGGCTAGCTGCATAGAGACACCGTCCTGATCGCGGTAAACTTTAGAACTTTGAACTTCCGACACGCTTTTAGCGTGCGATCACACTACAAATCACGATTATGCCAAATCCGTATTCTTAATTAACCATGGTTAGTGTACCATGTCATGTTGCAATTTGGATACATGTTGTATTAGTGTGTTTGTTGATATTTGGTTTCAAAAGAGAAAAGAAAAAGAAAAGTGAAAGCATAGGAGGATAATTGATGAGAGAGAAATGGGGGGACCACATGATGGCATGGGAGCATGCCATGAGAGAGTGAAGGTGAGAGAGAGAGAAAGATATTGACCTCATTCTTTCCTTCATCATCTTCATCTCCTTCTTCATCTCTTCCTCCACCTCCTCTACCCTCATGTTTCATCTCCAATCCATCACCAAAACCCTATACTCCCTTCATTAAAAAGATGCACAACTTCATCCTCAACACTTTGGACCTTTCAAGCTTCGATTTTGAAGACTTTGACAACTCAAGAAAATTCTTAAGTTGTCAAATGAGGTAAAACCCATATCTTTTAGTTAAGTTATGTCACGACCCAAAGTTTGGCCCGTGACCGGCACTTAACCACGTAACGTCTACAGGCGTAACGCGACTAAGTGAACCGAAAACCCAGAAATCAAACCAGTGAAAGTATAGAGTGTGATAAGTTTTTAAAAGAAAGCACTTACAACATGATAAGAAATCTAAGTAAACAACCACCAAGATAGTAATATACGACGCCGTAGCGAAGATCAAGATCCAAAAGTAGGAACAACACGGATAGGATAAACTGCAAGTACAGTCGGCTCACAACGAGCTCGACACCAGAATACAAATAAAATACAATATCGTCCTCACACTGTCTCTAAGTCAAATACATACATGGTAGATGGAGAATACTAGATACTACAATGTACATACAGAAAGATAAACAGATACCGCACAAAACCCACCTGTCAGCAAAGAGCTAGTACACCAACTATGAGGGTATCTGTGTCAAAAGATGCAACCGCAGCCTGCCGCGACTACTCCGAAGGGCAACCTGCAAACACTGTGGCACAACGGGGGTGAGTTGCCAACTCGTGAATAGAGATAACATGTAAAGGTAATCGCGAGCATGCACGTACTATGCTACTCTATCATATGCCAACAGATGATATCAATATGTGATAAGCAGTATGTGCAATAATCATGCAAGTGCTCTATCAGGTACTGTACTACCGGATGAGGTACAAATGCTGTATCAGGTAATGTATCTACAGGATGAGGTACAAATGCTCTATCAGGTAATGTATCTACCGGATGAGGTACAAATGCTCTATCAGGTAATGCATCTACAGGATGAGGTACAAATGCTCTATCAGGTAATGTATCTACCGGATGAGGTACAAATGCTCTATCAGATAATGCATCTACAGGATGAGGTACAAATGCTCTATCAGGTAATGTATCTACAGGATGAGGTACATTAGTAAATGCTGAGCAGGGGTAATATAATATCTACACGGAATGTCAACGTGGAATATACAATCGGTGTCCCTCAATGCACCCAGATCTCCCAAATAGCTGAGGCGCCGGCACTCTCATCGACCCTCAAATCCTGTACATCTCTGTGAATCCCGAGTGCCCAACATCGGCACCCAAATATCATAAATACTCGTGTCCAGCATCGACACGCAAATCCTCATCCACCGGGCCCCGTCAGTCCGGGTCAGCCCACGGGCTCCGTCTGCGGTATCGGCCCTCGGCCCCGGCAGTACGGATCGCCCCACATCCATCTATCGACTCTGATCAGTATCCTCCGGATGACTGTCAGGTCCAACCAATCACCGGTAGATAGTATTCCCTCTGCCAAGCTCACTGTCTACTGCACAGCGAAACCGTTCTCGCCCCGGGGTACCATACCGGGTCCACCATGTACCCGTAATCGGCCTCAACCAGCTCCTCGATTCGGGTTCATATATATCACTCTAGCACCGAGAAAACACATGGTGGACGCACCGAAATATCATATCAAGGGAACCGGGTTTTTTTAAGTGATTATATATTTGAAATTGCCACGGTTCCCAAATCCAGAAAACACATGTAATCCAACCCAAAATGCAAGTCAATGATCCGATATGATATGTGCGTCAAATGGAAATATCATGTCAAGTCACATATAGATAAGCTACAATATACTGGTCCGATGTGATATATGCATCAGTTATCAATAGCATGTCAAGTCACTTATAGATAAGTTACAACATAATGATTCGATGTGAAATAGGCATCAAGTATGAATATCAAGTCATGTCATATATAGATGAGCTACAATGCAATGATCCGATGTGATATACGCATCAAGTATGAATATCAAGTCATGTCATATATAGATGAGCTACAATGCAATGATCCGATGTGATATAGGCATCAAGTATGAATATCAAGTCATGTCATATATAGATGAGCTACAATGCAATGATCCGATGTGATATAGGCATCAAGTATGAATATCAAGTCATGTCATATATAGATGAGCTACAATGCAATGATCCGATGTGATATAGGCATCAAGTATGAATATCAAGTCATGTCATATATAGATGAGCTACAATACAATGATCCGATGTGATATAGGCATCAAGTATGAATATCAAGTCATGTCATATATAGATGAGCTACAATGCAATGATCCGATGTGAAATAGGTATCAAGTATGAATATCAAGGAAATTACTAACGGTGTGTGTGTAACATACAAGATAGTGCTCGTGCACATGGACCGTTAGTAATGGTGCGGTGTTCTATCAATTCTAGTTTATATCCGTGTAGTAGGGAATGCAATATGCACTAAATAGTAGCCATGAACAGTCAAAGTATACTAAGGAAATTATAAGGTCCTATCAGCCCTGACGTAGAACGCCATGCGGGCGATATCCCCGTAGATGTGAAATCTACTCACCGAAGTCTCTCGCTAGGTATAGCCAACAACCTGCTTCCCCTTCTGCGCGGCGTCCGCCGTACTCGCCTGCGAACCTAGAATCACACAATATATCACACGTAAGCTTGAAATCACACAAACGCGACATTAAAGCCGAACTAGTAACTCATGTCGCGAACCAAGCGCGCGTGTGCGCGATACGCTAAAACGTGTGGTTACGCGTCTGAAACCACTCCGACGCGTCGCGATATGCAGAAACCCAAAACCCCCACACACGTATCACGCGTGTCGCGAAAGGTTGAAAATATGGGAAAATAGGTATTCTACCCCAGATTTTGATACAGGAAAGATATTGAAAAACTAAACATACCAAAACAACCCACATAGCAGCAGACACCCACACCCCCAAACCCCAACCCCAAACTCCCCCATCTGGCCTCAATTTGCGGCCAGAATGCACATTTTGGCGGCCAGACTTGGGAATTGGGCTCCCAGGTTTGGTGTGTGCACTCTACACCCCCTGTGTATGCTACAGTGACATCTAGATTTTCTCTGCAATAACTCGGGTAGTAGCAGATCCTACAGTGCCCAAATTCTAGTTAAAATCCACACTTTGCACTAAAAATGGAACTTTAGGGTATTTTTGTGCAACCTGAAGTGCAACCTGAAGTGCAACCTAATAAAATAGCTCTAATAACACTTAAAAGAGCTAACTAAACTATGAGAACACCAATCTAACATATACATCACAAATATCCTATAATATCACTAAAAATGCACCAAAAATGTGATTTTTACTAAAGAATACAACAAGTCTAAGGAAAAGAAGTGCTAATATGAATTAATACCTTCTAAGAACCTTGTAGAACACCAAAAGTTTCAGCTTTCCCCTCTAGTGTGCAGATCAGCCTTCAAACACCTCAATACTTCACTTTTACTAAGGTTTTGTGAAGGAAAAGTGGGGTTTTGTGTAGGATTTGTGTAGATCCAAAATGGGAATTGAAAAGAGAAGAAAAGATGAAGTAAATGGGGGTTTCTCTGCTGGAAATTCAGCAGGAAAACTGAAGTGAGGAGAAGAGAGAGAAAAGAGCAAGGAAATGGGTCAAAAGTCAAAATCTTTACCTAACATCATGCTCATTTGTTTTATTAGGATTTGGAATTATAAATGGGGTTAAGAAAAGATTAAATGGTGGGGAAAATGAGTTTGCAACCATGCACAAAAGAATAGGTTAACAAGTCACAAAAATGTCTAAGTATGCAAGGTGCACACTACAAAGGAAAATTTCCAATATGCTAACACTACCAATAATAACTATTAATCCTATGAACACCTAAATATAAGAACATGCATGACTACTAATTATCACCAAAACAATCGAACGGAAATTTCAAAGTGTTACAATCTATCCCCCTTAAAGAAATTCGGTCCCCGAATTTAAAAATCTAACTATACACACCTTCAAAAAGATGGGGATACCTCTTCCTCATCTCGCTCTCGGTCTCCCAAGTGACCTCTTCTCTGCTCTGGCCACGCCAAAGTACCTTGACGGACGGTATCTCTTTTAACCTCAGTTTCTTCACTTGTCGATCCAAGATCATCACCGGCTGCTCTGCATAGGAAAGGTCGTGCTCAAGCTGGATCGTCGGGTGCTGAATCGCATGTGAAGGATCATGAAGATATCTGCGGAGCATCGAAACGTGAAATACGGGGTGCACGTCTGGAAAACTGGGCGGAAGGGCTAATCGATACGCAACCGCACCAACACGCTCAAGGATCTCGAAGGGGCCCACGTATCTGGGACTAAGTTTCCCCTTCTTCCCAAACCTCATCACGCCTTTCATTGGGGAGACCCTCAAGAAAACATGATCACCAACAGAAAACTCAAGTTTGCGCCGACGACGGTCCGCATAAGATCTCTGCCTACTCTGGGCTGCCCTCATTCTGTCGCGAATCAACTGGATCTTCGCTGTCGTCTCCTCTACAATCTGTGGCCCTAAGATACTTCTCTCACTGAGCTCCGTCCAACAGGTGGGCGATCTACATCTCCTCCCATAAAGAGCCTCGAACGGTGCCATCTGAATGGTCTCCTGGTAGCTGTTGTTGTAGGAGAACTCTATTAAGGGCAAATGATGATCCCAGCTACCTCCGAAGTCTAATACGCATGCTCTGAGCATGTCCTCGAGAGTCTGAATAGTCCGCTCTGACTGTCCGTCGGTCTGCGGGTGGAATGCTGTACTGAAACTCAAGCGAGTGCCCAAAGCCTCCCGAAGCCTCTGCCATAACCGGCTGGTAAACTGGGTGCCTCTATCGGACACGATGCATGTCGGAACTCCGTGCAGTCGTACAATCTGATCAATATAAACCTGGGCATACTGAGTAAATCTGAAAGTCGTCTTCACCGGTAAGAAGTGAGCCGCTTTCGTCAAACGATCCACGATCACCCAGATGGAGTCATACCCTCGACTAGTCCTGGGTAGACCCACAATGAAATCCATAGATATCTGTTCCCATTTCCACTCCGGAATGGGTAACGGCTGTAACTCTCCCGCGGGCCTCTGGTGCTCAGCCTTGACTTGCTGACAAGTCAAGCATCTTGACACAAAATCTGCAATGTCTCTCTTCATACCGTCCCACCAGTAAACATCTCTCATATCATGGTACATCTTGGTGGAACCGGGATGAACACTATATACCGACCGATGTGCCTCCTCCAAAATCTCGCGTCGCAATCCCTCAGCATCTGGCATGCACAGTCTAGCTCCAAATCGTAGTATCCCCTGATCATCGATCACGAACTCGGAAAATCTGCCATGTCCCATCTGTGTCCTGATCTCTGAACAGCGGTCATCACGGTGTTGTGCCTCAAGTATACGGTCGAGCAACTGTGGGCGTGCACGAACATGCGCAATCTGTCCTCCGATCGGCGTAAACTCGAACTGTACCCGACTGTCGCATAAGATCTGCCAATCCGCCGACGACTGCCCCTGCACTGCGCTCAAACAGGATAGACTACCCCCGGGCCTCCTGCTCAAAGCATCCGCCACTACATTCGCCCTGCCGGGGTGATACAAGATCTCACAATCGTAGTCCTTCACTAACTCCATCCATCGGCGCTGTCTAAGGTTCTGGTCTCGCTGCTGAAATATGTACTTTAAGCTCTTGTGGTCAGTGAATATCTGGCATGACTCTCCATACAGATAATGTCGCCAGATCTTGAGTGCAAAAACCACTGCAGCCATCTCCAGATCATGAGTGGGGTAATTCTGTTCACGTTTCTTTAATTGCCGCGAAGCATACGCAATCACCCTGTCATGCTGCATCAAAACGCACCCCAGCCCTACTCGTGAAGCATCACAGTAGACCACAAATCCGCCTGATCCTGAAGGGAATGATAGCACTGGTGTCGTAGTCAGTAGAGCCCGTAGTCACTGGAAACTGTGCTCACACTCCTCCGTCCAATCGAAGCGAACTCCCTTCCGGGTCAACCCGGTCAAAGGTGTAGCAATACGAGAGAAGACCTGCACGAATCGCCTGTAATAACCTGCCAGCCCTAGAAAGCTGCGAACCTCCGTTACTGACGTGGGTCTAGGCCAACTCCGAACTGCCTCTATCTTCCTCGGGTCGACACATATACTATCTCGTGTAATCACGTGCCCCAAGAAGTCTACGCTGTCTATCCAGAAGGCACACTTGGAGAATTTGGCGAAAAGCTGATGCTCCCTCAAGGTCTGCAGTGTAATCCGCAGGTGCTGCTCGTGCTCCTCTCTACTCCGAGAATACACCAAGATATCGTCAATAAACACTATAATGAACAGATCAAGATACGGCCGGAAAATACGGTTCATCATGTCCATAAATGCTGCTGGCGCGTTGGTGAGTCCGAACGACATCACCAAAAACTCATAATGGCCGTAACGTGTGCGGAAGGCTGTCCTAGGAATGTCCTCCCGTCGAACCCGCAGCTGGTGGTAGCCTGATCGAAAAGTATCCTGCCCCCTGAAGCTGGTCGAACAAATCGTCGATGCGTGGAAAAAGATATCTGTTCCGCACTGTCACCTTGTTCAGCTGGCTGTAGTCAATACACAAACCAAAACTGCCGTCCTTCTTCTTGATGAACAGGACTGGAGCACCCCAAGGAGAAACACTGGGTCGAATAAGTCCCTTATCCAGCAGATCCTGCAACTGACCCTTCAACTCCCTAAGTTCCGCCGGGGCCATCCGATAAGGCGGTACAGAAATAGGCCCCGTGCCAGGAACCAAATCAATACAGAAGGAAATATCACGCTCGGGCGGTAGCCCAGGAAGCTCGTCAGGGAACACATCAGGGAACTCGCTAACAACCGGAACCTGATCCAGAGGAACCTCTGTAACTCTAGTATCGCAAACATATGCGAGAAATCCCTGACATCCCTTCCGCAAAAGCTGTCCAGCGCGAAAAGAAGAAATCACACTGTGAGGGGTAACACCACGGTCCCCCAACACAACAACAACCGACTCGCCGGGAAAACAAAATCGAACTGTCTTCTCGCGGCAGTCGACAGAAGCATAGCACGTGGCTAACCAATCCATGCCCAAAAGAACGTCGAAGTCCAGCATCTCAAGAAGGATCAAATCGACCGGCAACTCTCTTTCGCCAATACGGACGGTACAGGATCGGAACACGTGCCTAGCAACAAACGACTCTCCCACAGGAGTAGTCACAACAAGCGGCTGGCCAAGTAAACCGGACTCTCTACCCAAACTCGGCACAAAATGTGTGGATACGTACGAGTGCGTGGATCCGTGATCGAATAACACGTGTGCATCAACCGAACATACAGGAAGGATACCTGAGACCACCGCATTGGACGCCTGCGCGTCCTGATGCGTCAAAGCAAAGACTCGCGCCTGTCCTCCACCTGCAACTAACTGCCCCCTGCCGGCCGCTGGCTGCCCTCTACCTCGGCCACCTTGTCCTCTGTGAACAAATCCTCCGCGACCATGACCTCTCTGTGTATGCGTCTGACGCGGAATAACAGTAGGTACTATCGGCAATGCCGTCTAGGGTGGTGAAGGTGGTAATGTAACATGCGGTGCTGCCGCCCCACTCCGGGGTACCTCAGGACAATCTCACACACGATGATAAGAGCTCCCGTAACGGTAACATCTCGATGACGGTCGCTGACCCTCCTGGGAATAGGAGCTAAACAATCGGCCTCGTCTCGAATCTCTGCCACCTGCAAGGTGTCTGTCACGACACCGGAACGGCCGTCTCTGCACTGACGTATCTGCACGAACTCTCTTCGGTCCTGGAACTGCCGAAGTCTCAGCAAGGCGCTCCTCAACTAATAATGCTGCATTGACTGCTGCTGCGTATGTATCATAATGCTGCGCGCTGATAGCAAGGAATAATGGTGTGAGCAAGCATCGGACAAATCTCTTAACTCGCAACTCCTCAGTAGCCACTAGGTACGGAGCATAAACGGATAGCTCGGTGAACAGCACATCGTACTCTGCCACTGACATCTCTGGCGTCTGGCGTAAGGACTCGAACCTGCGTGCTCTAGCATCTCTGACACTCAGGGGAAGAAAGCGGGCAAGGAATATTGCCACGAACTCTGTCCAGGTCATAGGAGGAAGACCTGCTGCTCTACCCTTCTCGACTGATTCGCACCATTTCTGCGCAAGACCTTCCAGGCGAAAGCTCGCGAACTCAACCCATCTCACATCTGCACATCTAAGCGAACGATATATCCGCGCCATCCTATCAATGAAAGACTGTGGATCCTCGGCCACATCGGTGCCTGTGAAGACCGGAGGCTTCAGCCTCATAAACTCTGACAGCGATACTGTAATAACCTCTGTAGTCGCAGGTGCAACTGCCTGAACTGTGGGTACCACTGCGGTCTCCACAACGGGTGGAACTATTTCTGATCGCTGCGCTCAAAGTGTCTCAACTAGAGATCCCATCATCTGGCGCATCTCCTGCATACTGGATCCCATCGTCTGGCGTATCTCCTGCACACCAGGCCCTAACATAGCAATATGATCTGTCACGGCAGGAACAGCCTGCTCGGGCACAACCGGTGTGCTACCCGGATCAGTCCTCGTCTCGGATGAGTCAACTCGAATCTCGGCCCTCGCGGCCGCTCTCTGCGCCCTCGTAGTCTTTGGCGGCATATTGGCTGAAAGGAACAATAGGATTCGACAAAGATCCGGAAATCGAATCGCAAGAATTTATATACTCAAGAAGGAATTTAAATCAACAAGTCCTAAGGTCGCGTAGGCGAAGTACCGTGTCGTGAGTATGCCGCGGAACATACACACGCTACGCTACCCTGCTGCAGCTACCTACTCCATCATACCAGGGTCATCCTACACTCCGAAAGGTAAAACTTACGCTCTGATACCAACTTTGTCACGACCCAAAGTTTGGCCCGTGACCGGCACTTAACCACGTAACGTCTACAGGCGTAACGCGACTAAGTGAACCGAAAACCCAGAAATCAAACCAGTGAAAGTATAGAGTGTGATAAGTTTTTAAAAGAAAGCACTTACAACATGATAAGAAATCTAAGTAAACAACCACCAAGATAGTAATATACGACGCCGTAGCGAAGATCAAGATCCACAAGTGGGAACAACACAGATAGGATAAACTGCAAGTACAGTCGGCTCACAACGAGCTCGACACCAGAATACAAATAAAATACAACATCGTCCTCACACTGTCTCTAAGTCAAATACATACATGGTAGATGGAGAATACTAGATACTACAATGTACATACAGAAAGATAAACAGATACCGCACAAAACCCACCTGTCAGCAAAGAGCTAGTACACTAACTATGGGGGTATCTGTGTCAAAAGATGCAACCGCAGCCAGCCGCGACTACTCCGAAGGGCAACCTGCAAACACTGTGGCACAACGGGGGTGAGTTGCCAACTCGTGAATAGAGATAACATGTAAAGTTAATCGCGAGCATGCACGTACTACGCTACTCTATCATATGCCAACAGATGATATCAATATGTGATAAGCAGTATGTGCAATAATCATGCAAGTGCTCTATCAGGTACTGTACTACCGGATGAGGTACAAATGCTCTATCAGGTAATGTATCTACAGGATGAGCTACAAATGCTCTATCAGGTAATGCATCTACCGGATGAAGTACAAATGCTCTATCACGTAATGCATCTACAGGATGAGGTACAAATGCTCTATCAGGTAATGTATCTACCGGATGAGGTACAAATGCTCTATCAGGTAATGCATCTACAGGATGAGGTACAAATGCTCTATCAGATAATGCATCTACAGGATGAGGTACATTAGTAAATGCTGAGCAGGGGTAATATAATATCTACACGGAATGTCAACGTGGAATATACAATCGGTGTCCCTCAATGCACCCAGATCTCCCAAATAGCTGAGGCGCCGGCACTCTCATCGACCCTAAAATCCTGTACATCTCTGTGAATCCCGATTGCCCAACATCGGCACCCAAATATCATAAATACTCGTGTCCAGCATCGACACGCAAATCCTCATCCACCGGGCCCCGTCAGTCCGTGTCAGCCCACGGGCTCCGTCTGCGGTATCGGCCCTCGGCCCCGGCAGTACGGATCGCCCCACATCCATCTATCGACTCTGATCAGTATCCTCCGGATGACTGTCAGGTCCAACCAATCACCGGTAGGTAGTAGTCTCTCTGCCAGGCTCACCGTCTACTGCACAGCGAAACCGTTCTCGCCCCGGGGTACCATACCGGGTCCACCATGTACCCGTAATCTGCCTCAACCAGCTCCTCGATTCGGGTTCACATATATCACTCTAGCACCGAGAAAACACATGGTGGACGCACCGAAATATCATATCAAGGGAACCGGGTTTTTTTAAGTGATTATATATTTGAAATTGCCATGGTTCCCAAATCCAGAAAACACATGTAATCCAACCCAAAATGCAAGTCAATGATCCGATATGATATGTGCGTCAAATGTAAATATCATATCAAGTCACATATAGATAAGCTACAATATACTGGTCCGATGTGATATATGCATCAGTTATGAATAACATGTCAAGTCACTTATAGATAAGTTACAACATAATGATCCGATGTGAAATAGGCATCAAGTATGAATATCAAGTCATGTCATATATAGATGAGCTACAATGCAATGATCCGATGTGATATAGGCATCAAGTATGAATATCAAGTCATGTCATATATAGATGAGCTACAATGCAATGATCCGATGTGATATAGGCATCAAGTATGAATATCAAGTCATGTCATATATAGATGAGCTACAATGCAATGATCCGATGTGATATAGGCATCAAGTATGAATATCAAGTCATGTCATATATAGATGAGCTACAATGCAATGATCCGATGTGATATAGGCATCAAGTATGAATATCAAGTCATGTCATATATAGATGAGCTACAATGCAATGATCCGATGTGAAATAGGCATCAAGTATGAATATCAAGGCAATTACTAACGGTGTGTGTGTAACATACAAGATAATGCTCGTGCACATGGACCGTTAGTAATGGTGTGGTGTTCTATCAATTCTAGTTTATATCCGTGTAGTAGGGAATGCAATATGCACTAAATAGTAGCCATGAACAGTCAAAGTATACGAAGGAAACTATAAGGTCCTATCAGCCCTGACGTAGAACGCCATGCGGGCGATATCCCCGTAGATGTGAAATCTACTCACCGAAGTCTCTTGCTAGGTATAGCCAACAACCTGCTTCCCCTTCTGTGCGGCGTCCGCCGTACTCGCCTGCGAACCTAGAATCACACAATATATCACACGTAAGCTTGAAATCACACAAACGCGACATTAAAGCCGAACTAGTAACTCGTGTCGCGAACCAAGCGCGCGTGTGCGCGATACGCTAAAACGTGTGGTTACGCGTCTGAAACCACTCCGACGCGTCGCGATACGCAGAAACCCAAAACCCACACACACGTATCACGTGTGTCGCGAAAGGTTGAAAATACGGGAAAATATGTATTCTACCCCAGATTTTGATACAGGAAAGATATTGAAAAACTAAACATACCAAAACAACCCACATAGCAGCAGACACCCACACCCCAAACCCCAACCCCAAACTCCCCCATCTGGCCGCAATTTGCGGCCAGAATGCACATTTTGGCGGCCAGACTTGGGAATTGGGCTCCCAGGTTTGGTGTGTGCACTCTACACCCCCTGTGTATGCTACAGTGACATCTAGATTTGCTCTGCAATAACTCGGGTAGTAGCAGATCCTACAGTGCCCAAATTCTAGTTAAAATCCACACTTTGCACTAAAAATGGAACTTTAGGGTATTTTTGTGCAACCTAGTTAAAATAGCTCTAATAACACTTAAAGATGCTAACTAAACTATGAGAACACCAATCTAACATATACATCACAAATATCCAATAATATCACTAAAAATGCACCAAAAATGTGATTTTTACTAAAGAATACAACAAGTCTAAGGAAAAGAAGTACTAATATGAATTAATACCTTCTAAGAACCTTGTAGAACACCAAAAGTTTCAGCTTTCCCCTCTAGTGTGCAGATCAGCCTTCAAGCACCTCAATACTTCACTTTTACTAAGGTTTTGTGAAGGAAAAGTGGGGTTTTTGTGTAGGATTTGTGTAGATCCAAAATGGGAATTGAAAAGAGAAGAAAAGATGAAGTAAATGGGGGTTTCTCTGCTGGAAATTCAGCAGGAAAACTGAAGTGAGGAGAAGAGAGAGAAAAGAGCAAGGAAATGGGTCAAAAGTCAAAATCTTTACCTAACACCATGCTCATTTGTTTTATTAGGATTTTAAATTATAAATGGGGTTAAGAAAAGATTAAATGGTGGGGAAAATGAGTTTGCAACCATGCACAAAAGAATAGGTTAACAAGTCACAAAAATGTCTAAGTATGCAAGGTGCACACTACAAAGGAAAATTTCCAATATGCTAACACTACTAATAATAACTATTAATCCTATGAACACCTAAATATAAAAACATGCATGACTACTAATTATCACCAAAACAATCAAACGGAAATTTCAAAGTGTTACAAGTTATTATGTTTAGTATACCCTAGTTTTGTTTAAAGTTTTTATTAGTTGGGTTAGTGATGTTTGGAAATTCCAAGAGGGGTTTAGGTGATTGTGTGGAATTGTGATATATAGTGACCGTTTACAAGACCTTAGTGTTGATTTTTCTGGACCAAAACAGAGATTACAACCCGATACACGAACTTAGGATTTGTCCCGTGTCGGTTTTGTGAAGTATTGTTGGACTACAGGGAATCTGGAGCAATCTGAGATGTTTTTGAGGAAAACAAGCAATATCATTAACCTAGATAAACCCCTAGAAACCCACCACCAAAGTACGAGCCCCTTTGTCCCTCATATAGCCGGCGACGCCAGATTATTAGGCCATCTTGCCGGATTTCCTTTGTGCAATGGTGTTTGTGTTAGTGTATATGCCCTAGAGGCCATCACTGTATCATACTAGTTTGTATATTACTTAATGGAAGCTTGGGATATTCACCTTGTATATACAATCTTGCTCAAAATAGTAGTATGCTACTTGGTTTGTTTCTACTTCAATGTGTACATGTGTTTATTTTTGTATATCGCCTATACACATTAGTAGATCCCTTAGGATCTTTGCTTGATTACCAGCGATGTGATGGCCGTCACACTAGTGGGGCTGGGTAATCTATAAGCACATCCTTATGCAGGTCCCTGGTCGCAGGACTATCGAGACAGGGCATCGATACTCCGGAGTAGACCAGCGCATGCGCTTCTCATCCCAGTGTGGGAGACGGTCTGTCCCACAGCCGTCAGTACGTCGTACTTGAGATAGTATGCGGGTGCTCGTTAGGTTACGGGTACACTGGACAGGACTCGTCGGGAACTGACTAGTTGGTATTATACCTATCGTCAGTTATCAGTTCCCAGGTGACATGAGTACAGCTTAGTCCGCTGACTTGACACTGTCACTTCGCCTCGAGTGTGTTCCCACTGTACTTTGATCACTACCCTACCACGGCTCAAAGGAGTCGTGCAAACAGGTAGTGGTTGGGTGCAGTCCCGAAGCACTTGGAGGCAGTGACGGTTAGATAGGATTCGTCTCTCCCGGTATTGGGGGTTGACATCGCGCTGTGTCTAGGAGAGCCATTACACGAGTAGTCCCTGGCCAGGGCAAACGAGATATACTGGTAGGTTTCCAGTGTTATCTCAGGGTGTTTTGGGCTTCGCTCCGGCACGACTTGTACCGCTATTGGGGGACTGACGTTTACCGCCCCCTAGGCCCGCCATGCGATGTATCAGACGAACAGACCAGACTGTACGGAGAATGTCACACTCAGGCTCAGTAGGAGTTCAGATGGGTTTCGCCTCGTCGGTCTTCTTGTCGGCATTACTTGGGGACCGTTACGCGCAGCTAGTGCCGCTTGCGGTCTGTGGTTAAACCCACTGCCAGCGTAGTGTCGAGTCTTTAGAGTCCCACACAGAAAGCTTTTCGCCTTTAGGCAAAAGAGTAGAGGTCGCATGGTATTGCGATAGGTCGCATGGTTTTGCGACAGGGTTCGGTCACATCCGTGCACTTGTGCGCGTACAGTGTCCGGACAGTTTACACTAGCGGGCTTTGGTTTAAGCCAGATCCTAGTGTACCTTATGGGATTGGATTTATCCAGTTTGCATTCGTGTTCCTCGGAACGCGGATGCGGGTGTGTATGCACAGTTGACAGGGAGACAGAGGCAGTGGATTCTCATTAGGGTTGTTGACAGTTGACCGTTGACTATTGACCTTTTGATCAACCCTAATGAGAATATGATATGTGATTAACTATTATATTAATTAAGTATTATGGTGACATCGTTGTTGACTTTTGTTGACTTTGTTGACTTGTTGACTTTTGTTGACTTGTTGACTTTGTTGACCGGTTGACTAGGGTTGACTAGTTGACCATCATGATAACCATAGCCATCATTTCATGGCAAAGACTTTTACTTGCTTGCTCATTTGTGTAAAATGAGTGCATGAAATGATATGGTTATGCTTGCTTCAACCATCACATAAGACTTTTGTTAGTATGATGAGTTATGATTGCTTTGGATTATGAGAGGGTGAAAGACAAAAGAGAGCCTCATTTTTTTTTCTTGCACATTCTCTCTCTTGTTCTTGAGCTCTCCTTTTGCTCTCACCCTTTTGCTCTTGCTCCCTCTCTTTAATCTATGGTTCTCTTGTCTCATGAGTTGAGAATCAAGAACCATAGATAAAATCCCACACAAAGTATTCTCTACTCATTCTAGTTCACTAGGTTTAGCAAACCAAGTGAATTAGTTTCTTCAAAGAACGAAGAAGGAGCTAAAGGTTGGGGCTTTCAGGTGGATCTATCTTCGGCGTACGGAGACGACGAGAAGAAGCCAATCGGACCACCATCGGAGCTTGAAGACGAAGGAGTTCAAGACAAGCAAGGTATAACCCCCTAACCGAGAAGCTAGAAACTCATAGTTAGGTTGTTAGATAGATGTTTAACCAAGATCCGGGATTTAGGTCCATATTACCACCTCCGTAAAAATCGTTTTTTACCAAATTCCGCATTCCCGAAAGTACCGGGAGAGGTAGCATGGACTTACAGTGGTATCAGAGCCTAGTTAAACTCTATCTAACAAGTTAGCAAGTAACTAGAAGATCGATCAAAGAAAAGTCCCAAAAACGAACCCATGAATTTTCAACTTTCTGTCGATTTCAAAAGTACTGGAAAAATTTTTTGGAACACACCTAAAATCGACTCAGGCTTTTTTAAAGAAACTGCAAAAATTTGGGCCCCTGACTCGATCAAAGCGCCGCGTTTCCGCGGCAGGAGCACGCTCCCGCCGCGGAAACGCGGCCGAGTTGACTCGGTCAAGGGTTTTCTTTTTTGCAGTATACTCATTGGGGTATTTTGGGATTTTTGGAATATATATTTTCTGCCCAGATTTTCCAGAACGAAAATTTTATTTTAGGGTCCCGAAAATCCGTATTTTTGATCGAACTTCTAAAAGACTTAAGCTAACGGGTTTTTCTGTAATGTGATATTTGTATTGAACGTCTACTAATCGCTATATGTCGATTAGTAGGGGTTATACAAATCTGTGATCTGTAATGTTGCTGGAATGTGGATATGAATATGTTGGATTGTCGCGGGTGAATAGCCGGGGGTTGTGAGACGAGAGTTTTCTTTTCTTTCAATTCATGTAAATTTGTAAATTGATGTAATAATTATTTGTATGGCCGCACAACCGGGTCGGGGTTGTAGCCGTCATTGTATAATTTCTTTTTACTGTTTTTGCTCCTAGGATAGACCCATGGAGGGGGTGCACAAACTACCGGGTATGCCGAAGTGTCGAGTGGCCTACTCATGGAGATGAGGGAGGTTACTACGCTTCGGGTACTTGGCGGGTAGTTTGCCGCACCCGTAGGGGTCTTGGGTGGGGTATTTGGCTATTCACCGCGACCGTGTAATCTGTTTTTCGTTACAGGCTCGTGCGAATTACAGATTCCTAGTATATCCAATGTATTCATCTGTGATCTGAAATGTTTATCATTGCAGTATATCTATATATGATATTATTTAGGCGTTGCTTATGTTTTACAGACGCGCTAGCCCAGCCCCCGCTCTGTCGTTAGTTAAGTAACCTAACGGGTAATGACGGGGCCCCGTGGCGAATGCGAATGGCATAAGCGTACGTCATATTTTGGTTGTTTTCTGCAATGGTAGGATTAAATGATGGGACGCATTAAAAGAACTAATGCAAGAATATCACGCATTAAAAGAACTAATGCAAGATAATAAACCAAGTTAAAGTCGTTGGAACACTTTCGAAAAACCACTCGGTTCTTTTCAAAACCAACTTTTAAATGCGGAGCTTGAGCCACTCCTTTTAAAAGCTATCTCGTTCCATCGACCAAATCAAGTTCACTACGTTCACGGTTTTGCCAAAACCATCCGTAGCCCTCCGTCGTTTCACATGAATAGTCAATAGTATTCAAGCTGTGTTTGTTGGCCAAAGTCAAGGCACAGTGATTGGTAGCTATTGGGTATTCATGTGCAGCATAGATAGATGCGTTGGTTTGGAACAGTCGCACTGCCTTGTTGGCCAAAGTCAAGGGTAGGTGCGGGTGGATTCAAATTAACCTGGAGAATGACGGGTAGAACTTGACATGTGACTTATGATTTGTTGGCCAAAGTCAAGGTCATAAGAGCATGGGGCAAAAATCCACATCGGGAGTTTCATAAGCACTGAAACTTGCTAGATTTGCATACCATTTGGAGTATGATGATTTTGGTAGGATTCCTTCAGTTTTGTCACGCGATGATATTTGGATCCCGATCCTACTGTGAGTATATGCTACTCCTCGGGAAATTTCTCACTAATCGATCAATGCTATAAACCTAGTAGGTGCCTAGAAAGGTGTTAGCGGGGCTACGCCCCCAGGGAAAAGAGGTTCTTTAATTAAGGAATTTCGCGAAAGCATTGGAAAACCTCCCTCGAAGTACCGACACCGGCCTGGCTGAACGGTTAAGCAAGTATTGTGCGGTGGGATTGATCCTGACTAATTCTTCCTTTATGGTTTGAGGAGGGATTCGAGAAACAGTGGGAGCCATCCTGTTTAGACAAACTAAAAACCACTCTAAACTTGCAAGAGCATCATGCTGAGTGTTTCTTCTTCTCTCTCCTAATTGCAGCGACCAAATCAACATGACTGGACTTAAGTTACTCCTAGATAAAAACAAACTGACAGGGCCAAACTACAAAGATTGGCTCAGGAATGTCAAGATAGCAATCACTTACGACAAGCTGGGGTATCTTCTTACCACCAAAGCTCCCCCTGTCCCTGGTCCAACTTCCAGCGTCGCGGATAAGGAAATCCGCAAGACTTGGGAGATTGATAGCGCGAAGGCCAAATGCCTCGTGCTTGCCTCGATGGACAACGAACATCAGAGGAGGCACGAGAATATGGACTTGGAATCCATATTGCTTCATACAAAAGAACTGTATGGAGAGCAATCTCGTATCGCAAGATACGAAGCGTCGAAAAAGTTATTTTCGACAAGAATGGCCGTCGGATCATCAGTAGCCGAGCACATGCTAAAGACGATCGGCTACATTGAGGAGCTCGCGGACCTAGGGATCACATTGGAGAGTGAGCTATATACGGATATAGTTCTCCAGTCCCTTCCTTCCACTTACGCCCAGTTTATACTGAACTTCAACTTACAAGAAAAAGAGGTTGAACTTTCAGAGCTCCTCAACATGATGAGGAGTGCAGAGGGCACCCTACAGAAAGGTAGGGATACATCCACTTTGTTTGTAGGAGGATCATCTTCTTCTAGGTCCAAGGCGAAAGCCAAGGGAAAGAAGAAGAAGGCCTCCGCCAAACCAAGGGGCGGTGTTAGTAAAGTGGATACGAAGGGAAAAGGTAAAGCAACAAAGATAGCGGGGAAGCTTGTGGATAAGGAAGAATGCTTCTATTGTCATAAGAAAGGACACTGGAAGAATGATTGCAGGGCCTGGAAGGCCAGAACACAGGAATTGAAGCAGGTTGCAGCTTCAGCTTCAGGTGTGTATGTTATTGAAAACTGTCTTTCAATAAACTCTACTTCCTGGGTATTGGATACCGGATCAGGATCTCATATCTGTAATTCTTTGCAGGCGTTGAGAAACCGTAGGGTTTTGAAGGCAGGTGACATGACCCTCAGAGTTGCCAACGGAGCTAGCATGGATGCTAAAGCCGTGGGGGACTATCACCTGGGAATGTCAGATGGACATGTTTTGGTTTTGCGTAATTGCTTTTTTGTACCCAACGCAACTTGTAATATCATTTCTGTATCTTTAGTTTCTAAAGAAGGTTATGAATTTGCGTTTGTAAGTAATGTTGTAAACATTCACCTTAATCAAGTTTTGATTGGGTCAGGTACATTGAGTAATGGTATATACGTATTAAACCGACCACAGATTTTCATTGTCCAGAATACACACAAAAGAAAGTCTCCGGAAATGAATCAGACTTTCTTGTGACATTGTAGACTGGGTCACATCAATGAGAGAAGGTTGACTAAGTTACATACAGAGGGATATTTGAATGCGTTCGAATATCAATCGTATGCCACTTGTCAATCTTGTCTCAAAGGAAAGATGACAAAGACTCCGTTTACTGGACATGGAGTAAGAGCGAGCGAGCTCTTGGGACTCGTACACAGTGACGTGTGCGGTCCAATGTCTACACATGCGCGAAGCGGCCATTCTTACTTCATTACTTTTACGGATGACTTCTCAAGGTACGGTTATGTCTTCTTAATGAAACATAAGTCCGAAGCCTTTGGAAAATTCCAGGAGTATAAGAATGAAGTAGAGAAACAGACCGGCAAAAGTATTAAGATTCTAAGATCGGATCGAGGTGGAGAATACTTAAGTGCCGAGTTCCTGGACTATTTAAAAGAGAACGGAATTCTCTCTCAGCTTACTCCTCCATACACCCCGCAACATAACGGTGTATCGGAGAGACGGAACCGCACCCTATTGGATATGGTGCGGTCCATGATGAGTAATGCTGAGTTGCCGCGATCATTCTGGGGATATGCGCTAGAATCAGCAGCATACCTTTTGAACCGAGTTCCTACTAAGACCGTGCCTACTACACCATATGAGATGTGGTGTGGGAAGAGACCCTATCTTAAGCACATTAAGACATGGGGATGTCCAGCTTTTGTCAAAAAGCAGCATGCGGACAAGCTCCAGGCACGCTCGGTACAGTGCAAGTTTGTGGGGTATCCGAAGAACTCCAAAGGATATTTCTTCTACTGTGAAGAGGAACAAAAAGTTCTTGTTTCTCGTCATGCCTACTTCTTGGAAACTGAGTTTTTGGAAACCCAGATAAGTGGGAGCACAGTAGAACTGGAAGAAATTCCAGAACCACGGACTATTACTGAAAGTTTAGTGGAACCAGAGGGTTCGGAAGAACATGACATTCCTACGCCGCTCCGCAGGAGTAGTAGGCAGACTCATCCGCCCGAGAGATACTACGGATTTCTCATAGACGGGGATAGAGAGGATTGCATCATAGATTATGATGAGCCTACTAGCTTCCAGCAGGCCGTTCAGAGCGTTGACTCAGTGAAATGGCTGGATGCAATGCGGACCGAGATGGAGTCCATGTACACCAACAAGGTATGGACGTTGGACATTGCTCCAGACGGGGTAAAACCCGTAGGATGCAAGTGGATCTTCAAAAGGAAGATTGGTGTAGATGGACAGGTTGAGACCTATAAAGCTAGGCTGGTAGCAAAGGGTTTTCGTCAAAGACCTGGCTTGGACTATGACGAAACCTTTTCTCCAGTAGCCATGCTCAAATCCATTCGGATCCTTCTTGCCATTGCTGCCTTCCACGATTATGAGATCTGGCAAATGGACGTAAAGACAGCTTTTCTAAATGGAAATTTAGAGGAGTGTGTCTATATGGACCAGCCAGAGGGCTTCATTCAGAGTGGGAGCAGCGGAAAGGTGTGCAAGTTGCTTAAGTCCATCTATGGACTAAAGCAGGCATCGCGGAGTTGGAACATCTGCTTTGATGAGACAGTCAAAGAATTTGGCTTTATCAAAAATCCAGATGAACCATGCATCTATAGTAGATTTGTAGCGAGAACTGTAGTATTCCTCGTTTTATACGTGGATGACATTCTCTTAATAGGAAATGACATTCCTATGCTACAATCTGTCAAGGGGTTCTTGTCACACAGGTTCTCCATGAAAGACCTGGGTGATGCCTTGTACATTCCGGGTATCCGGATCTACCGTGACAGATCCAAGAGGATATTAGGACTTTCACAGTCCAGGTATATCGACACTATACTGAAGAGATTCAGTATGGAAGATTCCAAGCGCGGTAACCTACCGGCTTGTCACGGGATCACCCTCTCTAAAGAGATGTCTCCCAAGACTGATTTGGAGAGGGATCGCATGTCTATTATACCCTACGCTTCTGCGGTAGGCTCTATAATGTATGCGATGTTGTGTACCAGACCAGATGTAGCTTATGCACTGAGTGTGGTAAGCCGGTATCAGTCAAACCCTGGGGAGAAACACTGGATAGCGGTAAAGAACATTCTCAAGTACCTGAGAAGGACTAAGGAGATGTTCTTGGTGTATGGCGGAAAAGACCTCCAGATCGAGGCCTTTGCTGACTCCAGCTTCCAGAGTGACAAGGATAATTCCAAGTCCATGTCGGGTTTTGTCTTCACCCTCAATGGAGGGGCGGTGTGTTGGAAGAGTTCCAAACAGGAAACCGTTGCAGACTCGACGATGGAAGCGGAATACATCGCTGCATCTGATGCCGCAAAAGAAGCTGTCTGGATGAGGAAGTTCTTGAAAGAACTTCAGGTGGTTCCGTCCATTGTTGATCCAATACCTCTGTATTGCGACAACAACGGGGCTATAGCTTTAGCGAAGGAACCCAGGTCCCATCAGAGATCCAGGAACATCTTGAGGCGGTATCACCTGATCAGGGAGATCGTGGATCGCCAGGAGATCGAGGTTCGGAGAGTCGCTTCAGAAGATAACACTGCAGATCCATTCACCAAGGCCCTGCCCCAGACTCAGTTCGAGCGGCTGATCGAGATGATAGGTCTTCGATACGCCAGTACATGGCCTTAGTGCAAGTGGGAGATTGTTAGTGTATATGCCATAGAGGCCATTACTGTATCATACTAGTTTGTATATTACTTAATGGAAGCTTGGGATATTCACCTTGTATATACAATCTTGCTCAAAATAGTAGTATACTACTTGGTTTGTTTCTACTTCAATGTGTACATATGTTTATTTTTGTATATCGCCTATATACATTAGTAGAGCCCTTAGGATCTTTGCTTGATTACCAGCGATGTGATGGCCGTCACACTAGTGGGGCTGGGTAATCTATAAGCACATCCTTATGCAGGTCCCTGGTCGCAGGACTATCGAGACAGGGCATCGATACTCCGGAGTAGACCAGCGCATGCGCTTCTCATCCCAGTGTGGGAGACGGTCTGTCCCACAGCCGTCAGTACGTCGTACTTGAGATAGTATGCGGGTGCTCGTTAGGTTACGGGTACACTGGACAGGACTCGTCGGGAACTGACTAGTTGGTATTATACCTATCGTCAGTTATCAGTTCCCAGGTGACATGAGTACAGCTTAGTCCGCTGACTTGACACTGTCACTTCGCCTCGAGTGTGTTCCCACTGTACTTTGATCACTACCCTACCACGGCTCAAAGGAGTCGTGCAAACAGGTAGTGGTTGGGTGCAGTCCCGAAGCACTTGGAGGCAGTGACGGTTAGACAGGATTCGTCTCTCCCGGTATTGGGGGTTGACATCGCGCTGTGTCTAGGAGAGCCATTACACGAGTAGTCCCTGGCCAGGGCAAACGAGATATACTGGTAGGTTTCCAGTGTTATCTCAGGGTGTTTTGGGCTTCGCTCCGGCACGACTTGTACCGCTATTGGGGGACTGACGTTTACCGCCACCTAGGCCCGCCATGCGATGTATCAGACGAACAGACCGGACTGTACGGAGAATGTCACACTCAGGCTCAGTAGGAGTTCAGATGGGTTTCGCCTCGTCGGTCTTCTTATCGGCATTACTTGGGGACCGTTACGCACAGCTAGTGCCGCTTGCGGTCTGTGGTTAAACCCACTGCCAGCGTAGTGTCGAGTCTTTAGAGTCCCACACAGAAAGCTTTTCGCCTTTAGGCAAAAGAGTAGAGGTCGCATGGTATTGCGACAGGTCGCATGGTTTTGCGACAGGGTTCGGTCACATCCGTGCACTTATGCGCGTACAGTGTCCGGACAGTTTACACTAGCGGGCTTTGGTTTAAGCCAGATCCTAGTGTACCTTATGGGATTGGATTTATCCAGTTTGCATTCGTGTTCCTCGGAACGCGGATGCGGGTGTGTATGCACAGTTGACAGGGAGACAGAGGCAGTGGATTCTCATTAGGGTTGTTGACAGTTGACCGTTGACTATTGACCTTTTGATCAACCCTAATGAGAATATGATATGTGATTAACTATTATATTAATTAAGTATTATGGTGACATGGTTGTTGACTTTTGTTGACTTTGTTGACTTGTTGACTTTTGTTGACTTGTTGACTTTGTTGACCGGTTGACTAGGGTTGACTAGTTGACCATCATGATAACCATAGCCATCATTTCATGGCAAAGACTTTTACTTGCTTGCTCATTTGTGTAAAATGAGTGCATGAAATGATATGGTTATGGTTGCTTCAACCATCACATAAGACTTTTGTTAGTATGATGAGTTATGATTGCTTTGGATTATGAGAGGGTGAAAGACAAAAGAGAGCCTCATTTTTTTTTCTTGCTCATTCTCTCTCTTGTTCTTGAGCTCTCCTTTTGCTCTCACCCTTTTGCTCTTGCTCCCTCTCTTTAATCTATGGTTCTCTTGTCTCATGAGTTGAGAATCAAGAACCATAGATAAAATCCTACACAAAGTATTCTCTACTCATTCTAGTTCACTAGGTTTAGCAAACCAAGTGAATTAGTTTCTTCAAAGAACGAAGAAGGAGCTAAAGGTTGGAGCTTTCAGGTGGATCTATCTTCGGCGTACGGAGACGACGAGAAGAAGCCAATCGGACCACCATCGGAGCTTGAAGACGAAGGAGTTCAAGACAAGCAAGGTATAACCCCCTAACCGAGTAGCTAGAAACTCATAGTTAGGTTGTTAGATAGATGTTTAACCAAGATCCGGGATTTAGGTCTATGTTACCACCTCCGTAAAAATCGTTTTTTACCAAATTCCGCATTCCCGAAAGTACCGGGAGAGGTAGCATGGACTTACAGTTTGGGTTTTGTCTGTAGCTCAATGTCCTTATAACCTATCCTCTGTACTTGCTTGTTTAGTCCCATTTAACCTACGATGAAATCTGGGAGCAATTTCCTATGTTGCTGAATTTGGTATTTATGATTTATGAACTTGGGTTTTGGGTATTTGATATTGTATTGGATCGTTGGATATTTGTACGTCAGTGACGATGGTTGTTTGGTTTTCTTTGCATGCGTAGGCTATAGGTTCTAACCTATAGGCAATTCGTATGCCGTATCGGTTTCCAGAATTGATTTTAAAAACATTACTACCGTGTATTGATTGTAGGTACCTTCGCGTGGATTCTGAGACGACAAAGTATATCGACTACGGCTGAACAAGGAGTTCCGCAGGTGAGTAGATTTATATCTACGGTGGAAGTCGGGTGGATGGCGTATAGCACCCTCACAACCATTGATATGTGATTTATAGTTTGGAGACAAGATATACCACGACTTAAGGTTATAGTTTATGTTTTAGTGTGAAATGATATGATAGAAAGGATTTCTCGAGTTGATATATGAGGATATGAAACGTAAATGTGAACCACGATATATACATGTAGTGCAAGAGAATGTGTACGAGATTATAGTGGCATGTTATGAGGTCGATAAATACGACATGAGAGTAATAAGATAGATTGTATATGTAAGATGACATTGATGTAAGATATTGATATGATGAATATGATGACTTGGCTTAATATGTCATAACGGATACGAGGCGATATGAGATATTTGATACCTTTGTCGGTCCCATGATATGAGATTGATACGGATGTGACCTGAGATATAGGTGTATATATATATACAATTATGTGAACAATGAGTGATATGCCATACGAGACGTTAGATATGTATCCTCATTGTTGTATAGGTCGATAGGATTCCTATTCTATTTGTTGTCGCTGCACAATAGTTTACCGCACGTGATGTTTTACCGGATGATTGATCCATACCCTTGACTAGAGGATGCCGTACGTGATGTTGTGAGGATGGAAGCCGATCGATAGATTCACCGAGTCGGATATGTTATAGATATTTAATCCCGGTCTACATCGCTTAGTTTATCCTTTACCTATATGTTAGATTGAATACGTATACCTTATAATATTTCGCTTACGATGTACTTTATGCTACGTTCATGATATTATCATTGCATTACATATACCTGTTGGGATCCCTAGGTCGGCAGCAAGGTTTCGGGAGACATCGTCCATGCCGTTTTTAAATTTTTGCCGTACTAAAGAACCTTAACCCTAGAATCTTAACTAGAGATTTAGACGAAACAATAATGCAAACAACTTTACATCTAAGTGAATAAGGAATACAACCTTTGTAGACCGGTCCTTCACTTCTAAAGCTCCATGTAGTAGTCCCTTCGTTCCAAATAGTGAACACCTGAACTCTAGTAAGGGTTCACATGAAGAAATGAACAAGTTTGCTCGAAGTCTTCGAGGCCGAAGATGATCTACGTCGAGGAGACTCAAGCTCATGCTAACTCTTCACTAAATTAGGGTTTAGTGAAGGAAACACCCTAAAGTAAATGGCTAATAGTGGAGGATGATGAAGTAGGAAATGGGTTCACTTTAGATTTGTTTTTCTCACAATATTTTCTCACCTCCAGAAAAGCTAGCAAGCTTTCTCATTGAAGAAGAAGATGAAGAATGAAGATGAGAGAATAAACTCATGAGGTGAGAATAGCAACCATGGGTGAGTTAGTGTCATACACTAACTCATATAGAGAATAAACCATGGCTAACAATAATGGTTAGGTTAATAAATATCTACAAGTAAAACAAAACTAGTGGACTAAGTCAAAGATGCTTCAAGCTTCTCCAAACTTCCAAGCTTTACAATTACCAACTAATATTGAATTAATTTAAATAAATAAAACCTCACATTATTATAAGCATGGTGTGAGTCTCATACACCCATGTAGCATGTGACATCTAGCATGACACAAAATAATGTACATTAATATATATCACTTATATACTATATGCACACAAGTGAGAAAAAGAAATGTTTAGGTAAGCTAATATTATTTAATATAAATTTATATATCACATATATAATTATACATTAAATTATCAAATCAACTCTTGATTTAATAATCCGGCTATATCACATACAACCGACTAATATCATATGTAACAACTTATCGAATCAACACTTGATCCGATAACCCGGCTATATCTTATATAACCGTCCGATATCACATATCGCGAGAATATAATGTGGTATCACATACGCGCATTAATCTCGGTCCTGCATATATCACATATGTGCTCCTACTTCATTTCGCATGAACCAGGAAACCTCTGTGTAGGACTCTAAAGACTCGTCAATACGCCGGCAGTAGGTGATGATCATATCAAACACCCACAAGCCGCAATCGGTCTGCTAAACGTAACGGCCACCCGGGTATTGAGCGATCAGAAGATCAACAAGCAAGCCTGCTCATACTCCTGCGAATCCAATCAGTAACACTACCGTACAGTCCGGTCACTTCATCTAATATGTTGCATATCGCAGCCTAGGGGTGGTAAAACGTCAGACCCCAATAGCGTGATAAGTCATGCCGATGTGAGGTCCATAATGGTTCGAGAAACTACTGATAACACTTACCAGTAAATCTCAGCAAGCCTGGCCAGGGATTTCATGTTATGGCCAATCGAGCATAGCGCAACATCAACCCCAAATACCGAGTGAGACGAATCCCCTCCTATCGCTCATTGCTTCCATGTGACTTGGGATTGTACCCAAAAACCACCATTTTGCATGACTCAGTAGAGCGTGGTAGAGTGGAAATCAAAGCACAGTGGGAGACACACAAGACTCTATGATGATCTCGGGTCGACAGACTAACCTGTACCAGTGTCACCAGAGAACTGCTATCTGACGATAGGTATAATACCATCTAGGAGTTCTCGGCGAGTCCGTTCAGTGTACCCAGTCTCCACTGAGCACCCATATACCATCTTTGATGTCAAACACCAATGGATGTGGGATCATCCATTGCCCATCATATGGGTCAAGATGCGTATACGCTAGTCTACTTTGAAATATCGATGCCCTGTCTCGATACACCCTCGACTAGGAACAATTATAGGGTGTACTTATGGACTACCATTGGCCCCACTAGTATGATCTACATCATAGTCCTGGTGGTCAAGTACACATCCTAAGGACTTTATCAACATGTGAGAGCAAGAAAGCATCACTTATACAAGTCAACATGTTAAGACAAAGAGAAACCGGATATCATACTATCATATCGAGAAAGAATGTCCTCTCTATATATATCCAAGCATCTAATATAATATACATCTCATGTATAATAATGGCCTCTAGGGCATACATATAACTAACAATCTCCCACTTGCACTAAGGCCATCTGTTGTAGTATCCAATACCCAACAATATAGCAGTGGTTGTAGTATCCCATACTTAACCTTCCCAAAATCTCTCAAATAGTATTTGGGGAAGCATGCCTTGGTGAGTGGATCCTCCGTGTTATCCTCCGTGTCAACTCTCCTGACCTCGATCCGTTGGAGATCAACCATCTCCCTGATCAGGTGATACTAACCTCAGAATATGTCTGGATCGCTGATGGGACCGGTGTTCCTAGGCTAATGCCACAACTCCATTGTAGTCACAATAACAGTTATTGGACGCTCAATGGTAGGAACCATATTCATCTCATGAACAGGTAATGCCCAGACAACCACTTTGGGAGCGATGCATTCAGCTTTTATCGTCTAGTATGTCATGGTATCTAGCTTGGAACTCTTCCAACATACCGTCCCTCCACTTAGGGTAAAGACCAAGCCTGTGACTGACTTTCAGTCGATCTTATCACTCTAGAAGCTCGAATTGGTAAAGGACTCCCACTGGAGTTCACCATTACTAAAACCCCAAGAACACCTCTTTAGTGCTTCTCAAGTACATAAGAATATCCTACACAGCTGTCCAGTGATTCTCCCAAGATCCGATTGATTCCTGATCACTACACTTAGTGAGTTAGCAACATCTGGTCTGGTACATAACATCGCACACAAGATAGAGCCTACTTCCGAAGCATAAGGTATCCCATGTACGCGAGCTCTCTCCAAATCAGTCTTGGAAGACATCTTTTCGGAGAGAGTGATTCCTGAATAAGTGGGCAAACCACCACGGTTAGAATTATCAATACTAAACCCCTTTAGTATGGTGTTTAATGTACCTGGATTTGGGACAATCCCAACATCCACTTAGATCTATCACCATAGATCATTATCTACAAGATGTAGTAGGTATCATCCACATCTTCTATGGAGAATCCTCGTGATAAAAGGAGCTTGACCGAGTGTAGCATAGGAAACCATTTCCTATCAAGAGTATGTCATCTACGTACAATACGAGGAAGGCAACCTTACTCTCTACAACCTTCTTGTATATACAAGGTTCATATACCATTTTGATGAAGTCATACTCTTTGACTGCCACATCAAAACAGATGTTCCAAGTCCGCGATGCTTGCTTTAATCCTGAAGAACTTAAGCATAGATTTGAAAGTCTCAACTTTTCTATTTACACCAAGAATCTTCTCGAGATCCATTTGCTCCTAATGGGTTTTACCCCTTCAGGTGTAACATTCAAAGTCATACTTTGTTGGTGTACATGGATTCCACCTTTGATCGCATAGCATCCAGCCATTTCACAGAGTCCCCACTCGTGATGGCCTGCCTGAACTTAGTTGGGCCATCATCTACCATGATGCAATCCTCGCTCCCACTGTCACTGAGAAGACCGTAGTATCTCTCAAGTGGATGAGGAACCCTACCAGATTCGTGGAGAGGCTGAGATTCGTAAGAAAATGTTGAATCCTTTTGTTTCACCAAATCATTAGCTCTTAATTTGTTTAGCTGGAACTGCTTCCAGTTCTACCTCATGACCATAAATTTCTTCACAAGAAATTCCTTTTCTAAAAAGGTGGCATGCTGAGAAACAAAATACCTTTTGCTCCTCATTGTGGTAAAAGATATTCCCTCGCAAATGTTTGGGATATCCTAACAAACTTTTACAGAACTGACCTTGCCTCGAGCTTGTCCGGATTTTGCTTTTCAATATAGGCCAGACAACCTCATATCTTAACTCGTTTAAAACATGGTCTCTTCCCATACCATATCTCAAATGGAGTGGTAGGCATTGATTTGAATGGAACCCCATTTAATAGGTATGCAGCTTCTCAAGTGCACAACATCAAAAAGAAATAAGTAACTCAGCAGTACTCATCATAGAGGGCGCCATATCTCATAGGGTGCGAAACCTCCGCCCCGATACACCGTTGTGCTGTGGTGTATACGAAGGAGTAAGCTGAGAGAGAATCACATTCTGCGTTTAGAAAATCCAGGAACTCCATGCCCAAGTATTCGCCTCCTCATTCACATTGAAGGACTTTAATACTTCAACCCATCTGGTTCTTAACTTCAAGCTTATATTCCTTGAATTTCTCAAAAGTTTCAGACTTGTGTTTCAACAGGAACACAAGTCCGAATCTTGAGAGATCGTCGATGAATGTAATGAAGTGCAAAGAACCAAGCCTGGCATTTGTAGACATAGGACCGTATACATCATCATGTATCTGTCCCAAGAGTTCAATAACTCTTTCTCTGTTTCTAGTAAACGAAGTATTGGTCATTTTACCTTTGATACAAGACTGGAAAGTAGCATAAGATGAAAATTCGAACAGATTCTCATATTCATCCTTATGTAACATAGCTGGTCGTGTCGCATTAATATGACCTAGTCTACAATGCCACAAGAAGGATTCGTTCATTTCTGAACTATTCTTCTTGTGTGTGTTCTAGATACTTTGAACTGTGGTTTGATTTAGAACTAATATGCCATTACATAACGTGCCTGATCTAATCAACTCTTGATTTAGGAAAATGTTCACAACATTATCCTCCAATACAGAATTATATCCTTCTTTAATACAGAAACTGATGTAATGTTGTATATCAGGTTCGGTATCTAATAATATTTGTTCTGAATTAATGTATTAATATAATGTGTTATTTTCCAACTGGTTTGGCTGCAACAATTGCACCATTCTCTAAAACTTAGAAACATATCACCCATTCTCAGTTCTTTACCTATCTGTAACCCATATAACATATTATATATGCGGGATCTTGATCCGGTATCACATACCCAGGACGTAGAGGATACTGAAAAACAGTTCTCGGTAATGAACACACCCAAAGAAGATGCATCAACATGCACTTTATTCGATTGGGTTGCATAGGAATACGGATATTCCCCTATTTCCAGCTCGGACTTATAACAATTATAAGATAGAGCGGAACCAACGTTCCCTAGCTCAGTATAATAAGCAGGTTCGGTCAATGTATCCATATTTTTATCTTGATTAAGGCGTGACATGGTTGCTACCAGGAGAGGGAGAGAAGAAAACACTCTGCATGCGCTCTTTCAAGATCAGATTGGTTATTAATTTATCTAATCAGGATGGCTCCCACTGTTTTTATCAAATCTTCCTTCAAACCCTAAAAGGTAAGACTAGCCGGGATTAATTACACCCTACAAGTTCGCCAATCTTTCGGCCAGGACAGTGTCAGTACTTTGAGGGAGGTTCCCCGTGCTTTCGCACGGACATAATTAAAATAAACCTCTTTTTCCCTGGGGCATAACCCCGTTAACACCTTTCTAGACACCTACTTGATCGGCTATTTGTAATGTGTAAAACTCTCCCAGGAGTAACTCTTACTCGCAGTGGGTATCGGGATCCAACTATCTCATAGAAGGTATGCAATCTCATTGCAAATTTCAACACTTGAAATTCCCGATAATGGTTTTTACCCCTAGCACTTATGACCTTAACTATGGTCAACATATCATAAGCACTAGTCAAGTTCTACCCGTCATTTCGTGATTAATTAGACCCACTCACATGACCCTTAACTATAGTCAACATAATCACATGAATGTCCTAACTAATCGCATCATATGCTGTGTAGGAGGACATTACTTAGCTATCATACACTGCGCCTTAACTATAGTCAACATACGCAGCACGAATACTAAGTACTCTACTTCCTAAAATGACGAAGGGTCTGCGGATGGTTTTTATGAAAACCTTTAACGCTTAATGAACTTGATATCGTTGTAGAATCGAGTGAATTTTAAAAGGAGTGTTTTTGAGGCTTTTACTAGTTTTGCTAAAGAGGTCACTCCCGGTGAAGGGATCTCGGCTCTTTCTGTTAGTGTGATATACCCTAGAGGCCATTATTGTATAGTACTAGTTTGTATATTACATTTTGGAAGATTGGGATATATACACGGATTGACATTCTTGCTCAATATGGTAGTATGCTACTTGGTTTGTATCTATCTTAATATGTGTATGTGTTTCTTTTTAACATATCGCTAATACATATTGATGGAGCCCTTAAGATCTTTGCTTGACTACCAGCATTGTAACGGCAGTCACACTAGTGGGGGCTGGGTAGTCTACAAGCACATTCTTATACTGGTCCCTGGTCGTAGGATTATCGAGACAGGGCATCGATACTCCAGAGTTGACTAGTGTATACGCTTCTCATCCCAGGAGGGGAGATGGTCTGTCCCACAGCCATCGGTACGTCGTACTGGAGATAGTATGCAGGTGCTCGTTAGGTTACGAGTACACTGGACATGACTCGTTGGAAACTATTGGTTGGTATTATACCTATCGTCAGTTATCAGTTCCCAGGTGACATGAGTACAGCTTAGTCCGTTGACTTGACACTTTCACTTCGTCTCGAGTGTGTTCCCACTGTTCTTAGATTGCTACCCTACCACGGCTCTATTGATTCGTGCAAACAGGTAGTAGTTGGGTGCAGTCCTGAAGCACTTGGAGGAAGTGACGGTTAGACAGGATTCGTCTCTCCCGGTATTGGGAGTTGATATCGCGCTGTGTCTAGGAGAGCCATTACACAAAGTTCCTGGCAAGGGCAAGCGAGATTTACTGGTATTGTGTCCAGTAATTTCTCAGGGTGTTCTGGGCTACACTCCGACACGACTTGTACCGCTATTAGGGGACTGACGTTTACCGCCCCCTTAGGCCCGACATGCGATACTCTTAGACGAACAGACCGGACTATACGGAGATTGTCACATTCAGGCTCAGTAGGAGTTCGGATGGGTTCACCTCATCGGTCTTCTTATCGAAATCTACCTGGGGACCGTTATGTACAGCTAGTATCACTTGCGGCCTGTGGTTAAACCCACTGCCAGCGTATTGTCGAGTCTTTAGAGTCCTACATAGAGGGTTGTTCACCTTTGGGTGAAACAGAGTAGAGGTCGTATGGTTTTGCGATGGGGGGTTCGTTCACATACGCGCACTTGTGCACGTTTGGTGTTCGGGCAGTTGATACTAATGGTCTTTGGTTTAAACCAGATCCTAGTATTTGTTTTGGGATTGGTCTAGTCTCATTGTATTCGTGTTTTTATGGAACACGGATGCGGGTACATACGTACAGTTGACAGAGGCGGAGAGGGAGACACCTCATTAGGGTTTTTGACCATTGACTTGATCCAAACCCTAATGAGAATGAGAAATATGATTAATAATATTAATTAAGTATATTTGTATCATGGTTAGAATTGGTTTGACCATTTGACTTGTTGACTTACATTGACCTAAATATTTTTCTTTTGCATAGGATGCTTCTTGAAGCATGCTTAGCATTAAATGTGAAATGATAATGTTCAAATCAATTCACCATCACAATTTTCTTAATTATTACTATTATTATCACATATTTATCATATGAGAGCTTTGTTCTCTCATTCTCTCATTATCTTTCTCTCTCATGGTTTGCTCTCCCTCTTCCTCTCTCACAAAGCTTAAGTGTTTCATGTGTTGAAAATCAAAGCTTTGAGACTAAACCACCAAAATACTTCTCTACTCACTCTAGGGTTCTTAGTGTAGCAAGCCAAGCACTCTAGTTACTTCATTGTTGAGGTAGGAGCTCAAGGTAGAGGCCTTCAGGTGGATCGATCTTTGACCTAGAGAAGACAACGAGGAGGAGCCATCTACATTACTCCAAGGAGCTAGCAACAAGGAGGACCACAACAAGAAGAGAAGGAGTTCAAGAACTAGGTATAACCATCTAACCTTGTAGCTAAAAATCCGTATTAGTTTGTTAGTTTTAGTTTAGCAAAGATCCTTCATGGTTAGTCTATGTTTCCTTTAAGAAAATTTTGATTTTTACCTATTCCGCCTTCCCGTTAAGCACCGGGTTTGGTAACATAGACTTACACTTTCCTCATCGAATGAGGTGCAGGATATTTCACAAATATCACTATGCAAAATAGAAACTATAGAAGCAATCAAAAGACAAACCGAGTGGGTTGTAGCATCTGCTAGTTTCGCTAAAGAGGTCACTCCCGGTGAAGGGATCTCGGCTCTTTCCTTATCGAATAAGATGTTGGATATTTTACAAGAAATACCACTATGTAAAGCAAGAACTAGAGCTACCAGTTTCTTAAAACAAGTTTCTATAACAACTTTAGGTTTCTTTTATTCATTAATCTCATTAATGAAGTCCCATCAAATTATGCTTCCTAAGGATCACAAAAGAAACTAAAGCAACAATAGTTATTATATATCATATATATAATATAGGCATTCGTCTCAGAATATCAAGTGATCACATAACAGAATATCAGCAGCAGAAGAATAACATATGAAATATTGGATATACCAGGAATTCCGTGTTTTAAATTAAGCCGGTATAAAACACGGATTCTACGGTCGCGATGAATAGCCAAACCCACATCCCTAGACCCCTACGAGAGCGGCAAGCAACCCTACCAATTCTAGAGTTAGGAGGCCCGGTCTCAACTCCTTGAGATGGTCCCCCACTGGACTCTAGAACCCGGTTACTTGTGCTCTCCTCCTTGGGACTATCCTAATGCGGAAAAGTAAATAATATACATCAAAGGTGACATCATCCTCAACCCGGAAGTGCCCCAATAAAAGAATATTACATACAAGCTTTTACATGAATGAAAATGAAAAACTCTCATCTCACATAAAAAGCCCCGGCTATTTAGAACACGACAATCCATTATAACATATCACAGCAACACATAACATCACATATCATGAACGTAAGTAAGTATGCGTATCCCAATTTTCGTTGATATATAGCAACGAAACTGGCGATACAACACATATTACACTTACGGTCGCAGAAAAGAAAGTGAAAAACTACAACAATTGGAATTCGCAACCACCTTAGACATCATAAACCCAATGTATCTTATACTTTGGATTTAATGCCTAACCAAATGAATTCCTTAGACATCACATACCTAACAGTTATAAACCCCGCATTTTAGTCTCGATATTGAAAACACTTTCCGATAACCTATCGGGTAATTCAACAAGATTCCCGATAACCTATCGGGTAATTCAACAAGATTCCCGATAACCTGATCGAATGCTCGTCGGAAACTTTAATAGAAGGCCGCACCACAGATGCCGTCAACGAAGTGCACTAAGGCGGAACACCGCGGCCGCGAGCACCCGTACGGATGCTTTTGGCAACGGGGTTCTCCTACAGTCACTTGGTCGGGGCTATGGGGAGTGGCTATCTTGTAAGGTTACCCGGCGAGTATCCACTTACACTATGTGATTGCAACGGACTTTTGATCCACATCAAAATTCCGTGGCAACTGATCAAATGAGACAAACTGCTAGATTTATAAAATTCAAACTAGTTATCTCATAACTAATTTTGTGGATTCCAAATATTGTATCACAATCATAGATAGCTAGACGATGTTAAACTTTTCGATCGAATAAACAAACTCCAAAAATTTCCCAAAGAGCTCAACACTTGAGCGGAGTTCAAAAAGTACCCAAAACATGCCACAGCTCCTATGAACCATCCGTAAAAGGGTCGACCCATGCCTCACTCATGTCGCCACGAAACTGCCGCAAACCCTAAGGTATGACCGTGGTTCCACGATCCAAAAAGTCGAGTTTGGGTATCATTCTTCTAGAAGGTCCACAGAATCGCTTGCATGATTTTCTGAAGATTTTAAACTCTGAAAAAATCCAACTCTTGGAAAATTTCCAGCGAGGGAAAATATGGGTTATTGATATCCTTTCGAACTTTTTAACTTCGTCTAAATAACCCGAATACATGTTAGAATTATGACTACGAAACACTCTGAATTGCCTTTGCAGAAAGTTAACATCACATGCAAATTTAGCAAAAACAAGCAACACCTGAAACACCAAAACCCAGAGACTGGAACATCCTAAAAATTTGAAGCCAAAATGAGCCAGAAGACCCAGTGAGCTCGGTTTTTAAGGCATTGTGGCCGGCCAAAATCATGTGGTTTTGCTTCAAATTTGTATGGTGTTCATGTTATATCACATACAACATTTTTTAGTTGCTTAAAAAAAATTTTGACACCTTTAAAAATTCGACAGAAACTAGATTTTATATCGGGTGTTTCGGAGTTGTTTCGGTTTCGTAATCTAACAAACATCGTTTAAATCTACCTTGTTGCCGACCTAGGGATCCCAACAGTGGTATCAGATCCATGCTAGAGATTTAAACGATGTTTGTTAGATTACGAAACCGAAACAACTCCGAAACACCCGATATAGATTCTAGTTTCTGTCGAATTTTTTACACCTTTAAAAATTCGACAGAAACTAGATTTTATATCGGGGGTTTCGGAGTTGTTTCGGTTTCGTAATCTAACAAACATCGTTTAAATCTCTAGCATGGCTCTGATACCACTGTTGGGATCCCTTAGGTCGGCAGCAAGGTTTCGGGAGGTATCGTCTATGCCGTTTTCAAATTTTTGCCGTACTAAACAACCCTAACCTTAGAATCGTAACTAGAGATTTAGACGAAACAATAATGCAAACAACTTTACATCTAAGTGAATGAGGAATACAACCTTTATAGACCGGTCCTTCACATCTAAAGCTCCATGTATTAGTCCCTTCGCTCCAAGTAGTGAACCGAACTCTAGTAAGGATTCACATGAAAAAATGAACAAGCTTGCTCGAAGTCTTCGATGCCGAAGATGATCTACATCGAGGAGACTCAATCTCATGCTACCTCTTCACTAAATTAGGGTTTAGTGAAGCAAACACCCTAAACTAAATGGCTAATAGTAGAGGATGATGAAGTAGGAAATGGGCTAAATTTAGATTTGTTTTTCTCACAATATTTTCTCACCTTGAGAAAAGCTAGCAAGCTTCCTCAATGAAGAAGAAGATGAAGAATGAAGATGAGAGAATGAACTCATGAGGTGAGAATAGCAACCATGGGTGAGTTAGCGTCATACACTAACTCATGTAGAGAATAAACCATGGCTAACAATAATGGTTAGGTTAATAAATATCTACAAGTAAAACAAAACTAGTAGACTAAGTCAAAGATGCTTCAAGCTTCTCCAAGCTTTTAAGCATGACAATTATCAACTAATAATGAATTACTTTAAATAAATAAAACCTCAAATTATTATAAGCATGGTGTGAGTCTCATACACCCATGTAGCATGTGGTATCTAGCATGACACAAAAATAATGTATATTAATATATATCACATATATACTATATGCACACAAGTGAGAAAAAGAAATGTTTAGGTGAGTTAATATTAGTTAATGTAAATTAATATATCACATATATAATTATACATTAAATTATCAAATCAACTCTTGATTTAATAATCCGGTTATATCACATACAACCGACTAATATCAAATGTAACAATTTATCGAATCAACACTTGATCCGATAACCCGGCTATATCTCATATAACCGTCCGATATCACATATCGCGAGAATAAAATGCGGTATCACATACGTGCATTAATCTCGGTCCCGCACATATCATATATGTGCTCCTACTTCGTTTCGCATGAACCAGGAAACCTCTGTGTAGGACTCTAAAGAATCGTCAATACGCCGGTATTAGGTGATGATCATATCAAACACCCACAAGCCGCAAGCAGTCTGCTAAACGTAACGGCCACCCGGGTATTGAGCGATCAGAAGATCAAGAAGCAAGCCTGCTCATACTCCTACGAATCCAATCAGTAACACTACCGTACAGTCCGGTCTCTTCGTCGGATATGTCGCATATCGCAGCCTGGGGGTGGTAAAACGTTAGACCCCAATAGAGTGATTAGTCATGCCGATGTGAGGTCCATAACGGTTCGAGAAACTACTGATAACACTTACCAGTAAATCTCAACAACCCTGGCCAGGGATTTCATGTTATGGCCAATCGAGCATAGCGCAACATCAACCCTAAATACCGGGAGAAGAATCCCCTCCTATCGCTCATTACCTCCATATGACTCGGGACTGTACCCAAAAAACACCGTTTTGCATGACTCAGTAGAATCATGTTAGGGTGGAAATCAAAGCACAGTGCGAGACACACAAGACTCTATGACAATCTCAGGTCGACAGACTAACCTGTACCAGTGTCACCAGAGAACTGGTATCTAACGATAGGTATAATACCATCTAGGAGTTCTTGGCGAGTCCGTTCAGTATACCCAGTCACCATTGAGCACCCGTATACCATCTTTGATGTCAAACACCAATGGATATGGGATCATCTATTGCCCATTATATGGGTCAAGATGCGTATACGCTAGTCTACTCTGGAATAACGATGCCCTGTCTCGATACACCCTCGACTAGGAACAATTATAGGGTGTACTTATGGACTATCCTTGGCCCCACTAATATGATCTACATCAAAGTCCTGGTAGTCAAGTATATATCCTAAGGGCTTTATCAACATGTAAGAGCAAGAAAGCATCACTTATACAAGTCAACATGTTAAGACAAAGAGAAACCAGATTGCATACTATCATGTCGAGCAAGAATGTCCTCTATATATATATATCCAAGCATCCACTATAATATACATCTCATGTACAATAATGGCCTCTAGGGCGTACATATAACTAAGAATACATGTGCCAGTACACCTATATAATTATCGATGAGGCGTATGTTACACTTACATAGATTGCCAGCTCACACACCTTCATCATCAATAATTGTTATGTCACTTACACAGTAGAATTGCTACATCATGCTATTACTCTTAATTGTTCAGTACTATCACATGACTCGTTGCATGATATGCTTGATATGCTCACATTTCTGTTCTATGTTTGCATACATCATGCTTTATGATTATACGCATTGAGATGCTTTTTTCATGAGATTCTGGATTTGAGAACCGTGGTTATATTTCAAAGGAAACTATGTATTGTTTTAAAAACCCGGTTTCTCTTGATATGATATTTTGAGACGTCCACCATGAGTTTTCTCGGTTCTGAGATTGGTTTGTGAAACCCAATTCGAGGAGATGGATGATCCGTTTGCGGGTTTATGGTGGACCCGGTATGGTACACCGGGGCAAGAAAGGTATGTTGTGCAGTAGACGATGAGTCTGGCAGTGGGACTACTACCAACCCGTGATAGTATTTGGGATCGGTGGTTATCCGGAGGATATCGACCGAAGTCGTTAGATGATATGGGCCAATCCGGACTGACGTAGCCCGTGGGCCGATCCAGACTGACGGAGCCCGAGATATGAGGATTTACGTGTCGATGCTGGACACGGGTTTCATGATGTTTTGAGTGTCGATGTTGGACACTCATGTTCCATGATTTTGATGTGTCGTTGATGGACGCACATTGGTTGATATTCTCATATTTACATGCATATGCTTTCCTGATGTTTCGAGTGTCGATGTTGGACACTCAGATTCCATGATGTTATTGTGTCATTGATGGACAGGTGGATGATACCCACATGCATACATGCATTGATTATATTGTTGGCTCATATGCAGATACGGACACCCTAGATATCATAGTATTACCTTTATGATATAGTTGACCTAGGAATCATTGTTTTATTCAATTTCTACCTGCTGATGTTTTCTACTCACGAGTTGGCAACTCACCCCCGTTGTGCCACAGTTCTTGCAGGTTGACCGCATGGATCAGTTGCGGTATCGCTGGCACGCAAATTGCATTCGGGTGATTTGCTTTGGTAGGTGGGACATATTGGATCATGCCCACTCTTGTATTTATTATTCCTGTTGTATCTAGTCAACTCCAACAATCAGAAACTAGTATTTGTATAAGTAGTAAGACATAGAAAGACTTATGCTTGCGAGACTTAGAGCGACGGATTATATGTTCGCTATTGGGGGATTTGATGTCTTGCTTCTTTACAATATCCTTTTGTATTGATCTTCGCCGTTGGGCGTCGTATACATATATTTCTGACTTGCGTGGTTGTGATTCCGTCGATTAGCGAAGAGCTAGCTCCCGCTTGGGGATGCCTTTATTATTGTTATGTATATGTGGTTTTGGATCAAAATATACAAGGGAGGTGCTGCCCAAATTTTTAAAAGACGAAACATGCTTTTCAACTAGTATAATCCACTTGCATTTTCATGTTCCATTATCTATGCATTTAAGAAAACGTTTGATTTCATCATACCTTTATTTCAAAACCTCACCTCTTTTATTTTCTTTAAAAAGGTTTAGATTTCTGGGCTTCGGCTTACTTGAATTACGTTACGCCTTTAGACGTTGCGTGATTTAACTGCCGGTCACAAATTAAATTTTGGGTCGTGACAGTTCTAGAGGGAAACGGGCCCGCATCTCATGGCGTTGAGACAGAGGGGGCCACACTCTAAAATTGGCGGTCTATTCGCCGCACTCGTAGAGGGTACAGGTTGACCTAAGGAGGGGTGCTCAAGTTACCAGATTCCGTGAAGTGCCGGGTGGCCCATTCACTTTGATGAAGGGGGCTGCCTCGCTTCTAGTTTTGGAGGGTAACTTGCCGCGCTCGTTGGGGTCTAGGTTTTTGTAATATTTCAGAAAATATAAAATATTATTTTTTGGAATTTAATTTTAAAATAATATATTTCGTGAAAACTACCCGATTTGCGAATTTGGGGTTTTCGTAAAATGGTATAAATATATACCAATATTTATGAAATAATAGGAGATTAAAATGATTTATTCATTAAAAAATATATTTATTGGATTTGGCATTTTTATAATTAATTATATGCAGTTTAAATAAAAATTGATTAGTGCATTACTAATCGCGATTAAGCCAAATTCATGTTTCTACATTTTTTCTTGGTTAGTGCACCATGACATGTTGTATTTGGTTGCATGTTGTTTCATTGGTAATTGTTGATATTTGGCTTTTAGAGAAAAGAAAACGAGAAAAGGGAAAAAGAGTGAATTATTGGAGAGAGAAAGTGAGACATGAGTTGTGAGAGGATGAGAATAAGAAAGAGAGAGAGGGGGGGGGGCTGCACATTCATTTCCTCCCTTTTATTTCTTCATCTCCTTCACCCTCAAGCTTCCCTCCACCTCCACCTCCAAGTATCATCTCAAAACCTTCATCAAAACCCTATACTCCTTTCATAAAAAATGATCCCTACCTCATCCTCAACACTTTGGACCTTTCAAAGTTGGATTTTGAAGACTTTGAGCAACTCAAGAAAATTCTTGAGTTGCCAAATGAGGTATAATTCTAAACCCTAGTTAAGTTATTATGTGTAGTATACCCTATTGTTAGTTTAGAGTTAAATCGGTGTTGATCAGTGATGTTTCGAAAATTCAAGAGAGGGTTTGGGTGTTTGTGTGGGATCATGATCTGTAGTGGGTGTCTACAAGACCCTAGTGGTGTTTTAGTAGCCTAGACCCTGGATTAGAACCAAACTACGAGCTTAGGAAATTCCCCGTGTCGGTTTCGTGAAGTTGTGTTGGCCTACAGGGAATCTGGGGCAAACTGGGAAGTTTCTGAGAAAATCTAGCAAGTCCATAGACCTAGGCAAACGACAAGAAGACACCATCCAAGCACGAGATGCCAATTCCTCCATATGGCCAGCAAGCTCGGATCTGGGAGTGATGTCGACGGTTTTGTAGTGGGGTCTGGGGTTGTGATTTTGACTGAAGCTCCTAATACCTATAACCTATTCCCTATACTTGCTAGTTTAGTCCCATTTGACCTGAGATGAAATCTGGGAGCATTTTGGGTTGGTTTTGGGTTATGTTTTCCGACATTGGAATTCTTGGTTCTAGTATTTGATATTGTATTGGGTCGTTGGATGTTTGTACGTCAACGACAATGGTTGTTTGGTTGTTTTTGCATGCGTAGGTTATAGGTTTTAACCTATGAGTGCATCATGTGCCGTATTAGTTTTCCGGACTTGATTTTAATGGTATTGCGATATGTGTTGATTTGTAGGTACTTCGCGTGGATTCCGAGATGACGAAGCACATCGACTACGGCAGAACAAGGAGTTCCGCAGGTGAGTAGATTTATATCTACGGGGGAACTCGGGTGGATGGCGTATAGCTCCCCCGCAAACATTGATGGAAACCGATATATAGAAGATGGTTAAGGAAACCTATATTAGAAAACTATGGATATGGTTAAAAAGATAGTCAGAGATGATATGAATGATTGAATATATATATCGAGATGTGAGATGAAAGCTATAGGGATATGACTCTTTGACATGATATGATAGAAATGATGTCTCGAATTGATATATAAGAATATAAAAAGTGAATGTGAATCACGATATATAGATATGTAGTTGCAAGAGAATAAATATGAGATTATAGTGGCATATAATGAGGTCGATAAATACGACATGAGATTTATAAGATGACTTGATGTGAGATATTGATGTGATGAAAAGAGTATACGATGAGATATGATTACTTGATTGATATGTCGTTGCATGGATGCGAGTCGATATGAGATAATTGATACCTTTGTCGGTCCTATGATATGAGATGGATACGGATGTAACATAAGATATAGGTATATACATATATAATGTTGTGAATCACGAGTGATATGACGTACGAGACGTTAGGTCCGTACCCTCATTGTCATATAGGTTGATAGGATCACAAATGGTTTAATGCCGCCGTACGATGGATTACCGTACGTGATGAGTGTTATCGGATGATTCATCCATACCCTTGACTAGAGGATGCTGTACGATGTATTATACCGTACGTGATGTTGTGAGGCTGGATGCCGATTGATAGATTCACCGACTTTGTTATATTATAGATACGTATACCTTATAGCATTTCGCTGACGATGTACTTCATGCTACGTTCATGATATTATCATTGCATTACATATACCTGTGCTAGTACACCTACACAATTATCGATGATACGTATGTTACACTTACACAGATTGCCGGCTCACACACTTTCATCATCGATAATTGCTATGTCACTTACAAAGTAGAATTGCTACATCATGCTATGTTATATTGCTATGCTCATATCACTATACCATGTCGCATGATATACTTGATATGCTCACACTTCTGTTCTATGTTTGCATATATCATGCTTTACGATTTTAACGCATTGAGATGTTGTTATCATGAGATTCTGGATTTGAGAACCGTGGTTATATTTCAAAGGAAATCATGTATTGTTTTAAAAACCCGGTTTCTCTTGATATGATATTTCGATACGTCCATCATGTGTTTTCTCGGTTCTGAGATCGGTATGTGAAACCCAATTCGAGGAGCGGTAGGCACCGTCTGCGAGTACATGGTGGACCCGGTGAGGTACCCCGGGGTAAGAAGACTCGTATGGTTAGGCGGTGAGCCTGGCAGGGGAGCACTACCTACCGGTAATAGTATTTGGACTCGACGGTTATCCGGAGGATACCGACCAGAATTGTGAGATGATATGGGCCAATCCGGAATTGTTAGTTATATGTATGCCCTAGAGGCTATTACTGTACATACGATGTATATTGTAGTGGATGCTAGGACATATATAGGGAGGACTTTCTTGCTCGACATGATAGTATGCTATCTGGTTGTACTTTATCTTAACATGTACTCTGATTGTCTCTATATTACATGTTGACAAAGCCCTTAGGATATGTACTCGACTACTGGGACTATGATGAGATCATACTAGTGGGGCCACGGTAGTCAACGAGTACATCCTATAACTGTTCCTAGTCGAGGGTGTATCGAGACAGGGCATCGATACACCAGAGTAGACTAGCGTATACGCATTTTGACCCATATGATGGGCGATGGATGATCCCATATCCATCGGTGTTTGACATCAAGGATGGTGTACGGGTGCTCAGTGGAGACTGGGTACACTGGACGGACTCGCCGAGAACTCCCAGATGGTATTAATCCATACGTCAGATTGCAGTTCTCCGGTGACACTGGTACAGAGTAGTCTGTCGACCCGAGATCGTCATAGAGTCTTGTGTGATTCCCACTGTGCTTTGATTTCCATCATACCACGTCCAAGAGGGCGTGCAAAAAGGTGGCTTTTGGGTACAGTCCCGAATCACATGGAGGCAATGAGCGATAGGAGGGGATTCGTCTCTCCCGGTATAGGGAGTTGATGTTGTGCTGTGTTCGATTGGCTATAACCGGAAATCCCTGGCCAGGGTTGCTGAGATTTACTTGTAAGTGTTATCAGTAGTTTCTCGAACAGTTATAGACCTCATATCGACACGACTTATCGAGCTACTGGGGTCTGACGTTTACCACCCCTAGGCGAGATATGCGACATATCAGACGACGAGACCGGACTGTACGGGAGTGTTACTGTTTGGATTCACAGGAGAATGTACAGGCTTGCTTGTTGATCTTCTGAGCGCTCAATACCTGGGTAGCTGTTACGTTTAGCTGACCGCTTGCAGCTTGTGGGTGATTGATATGATCATCACCTACTGCCGGCGTATTGACGATTCTTTAGAGTCCTACACAGAGGTTTCTTGACTCAGGCAAAACGGAGTAGGAGCACATATGTGATATGTGCGGGACCGAGGATAATGCGATATGTGATATCGTATTATATTCTCGCGATATTTGATATCAGCCGAGTCATCGGATCAAGTATTGATTCGATGAATCGGTACGGATAAATATTAGCCGGTTATATGCGATATAGCCGGATTGTCGGATCAAGTGTTAATTCGATAATTTAATGTATAATAATATATATGATATATTAAATTGCATTAACTAATATTTGCTCACTAAAAGATTCTTTTCCTCACTCGGGTAATACATTGATATATATGCGATATATGTTAAATGTATTATTTTATTTTGTTACAATAAATATTATATATATGATATATAATATTGTAACATGATATGATAACTAATGCAACATGTTTAGTGGAGTTTAAACATTATTAGGGTTTGGATTAGGGTTAAGCTTTCTAGATGTTTCTAGAAGGTTTTCTTTTTGTCATGATAAAGATATTTGTAAGTGACTCATGCTTTAACCCAACCAAAACCCTAACCCTAGTCAATTCTCTATAATGGTTAAGTCAACCATGGTTGCATTATTCTTCATATCATTTCATTTTCTATTCATCACAAGAAGAATTCTAATATTGTTCATCATCTTCTTCCTTCTTCTTCTTTGCTTGAAATGGTTTCTTGCTTTGAATTTTGTGATGGATAAATATGAGAAAAAGATAAATAAAGAGAGCAAAAATCCTACTTCATCATCCTCATCTTCCCTTGCCATTTAAATGAGGGTGTTCACATCATTTCATGAGTGTTAGCTTGTGTTAAAGAAACTTCAAGGTAGATCATCTTAGTATCGAAGATCGGAAGCAAAGGTTGCGTCTTTCTCTTCATGGAACCTCTCGAGAGTCCGGATCCTGATGATCGCAGCGATGGGACCACAACACGGAGCATATGAAGTGAAGGACCGGATCTACAAAGGTTGTAATCCCTCTCACTTAGTGTTAAAGTGTTTAGCATATTTGTTTTCGCCTAATCTCTAGTTTAAAGTTCCGTATTCGGGTTGTTCGGCACGGCTAAATTTTAAATCGGGCATGGTTGATGCCTCGTAGACCCTTGTGCGAGTGCCTAACAACCCTACAGTGGTATCAGAGACAAGCTAGAGCTTTAGGCGAAGTCTAGACGAAGTTTAAAGTCCGATCGAACCCGGAAAACCCGATATAACCCCTTCTCTGGAAATTTTCTGAAACTTTGGATTTTTGTGAATTAAAAATTGCCAAAAAATTCAGCAGGGAATTCTATGAGTTACTGTGAAGCACGTGATGCTAACTCGACAATGGTGGCGCGGAACCGCGGCCCAACCCTGGGTTTCGCGGCGCTTCCGCGGCCACTTTGGTGAGTTACACCACGTGGCTTGCACAGTAATTCTTGTCTTCAAGTGCTGAGTCTTCTGGAAATTTTTATTTTTTTATTCAACTGTTGAATTATCTGGGTTGTATTGGGGACATAAAGATTCGATCGGATATTTTAATTTTGTTTAGTTTTGTCCGGATAATTTTTAGAAACTGTTAAAAAGTTCGAACGGATATCAATAACTCACTTTTTCCCCTGTCGGAAAATTTTCAAAAGTTGGATTTTTCCTCGTGTTTAAGAACGTTCTAAGTCGTGCAAGTAACGCGGTGGACCCTCTAGAAGACAACAAACATTAACTCGATTATGTGACCGTCTTGAACTGCCTTTTGAACCTTAGGGTTTGGGGCAGTACGGCGTGCCACATGTGAGGCGTTGGCTTGACCCTTCTACGGCTGGACCATTGCTACTGTGGCATGTAATGGATGTTTTTAAACTGATTTCAAGTGTTGAGATATATTAGGGAAATCTTGGGTGTTTGATGATTCGATCGGAAAGTTTAACTTTTTCTATTTATCTGGAATGTGATACAATATTTGGAATCCACAGGTAGTTATGAGATAACTAATTTGAATATTATAAACATAGCAGTTTAGTCTCAGATGATCGGTTGCCACGGAATTTTGATGTGATCAAAAGTCCGTCGCAATCACGTAGCGTACGCGGATACTCGCCGGGAAAACTTAATAGACAGCTACACCTCTTAGCCCCGACCAAGTGACTGTAGGAGAACCCCGTCGCCGAAAGCATCCATTCGGGTGCTTGCGGTAGCGGTGTTCCGCCTTGGTGCACTTCGTCGACGTTATCAGGGGTGCGGCCGTCTACTAAAGTTTGCGACGAGCATTCGATCAGGACGTCGGGAATCTTGTTGAATTGCCCAACTGGATATTGAAAAGAGTTTTCGATAATGAGACTAAAATGCGGGGTTTATAATTGTTAGGCATGCGATGTCTAAAGGTATTCATTTGGTTAGGCATGCGATGTCTAAGGAGGTTGCGGATTCCAACTGTTGTAGTTTTACACTTTCTTTTCTGTGACCGTAAGCGTAGTATGTGGTGTATTGCCGGCTTCGTTGCTATACATCAACGACAATCGGGATACACATACTTGCTTACGTTGATGATATGAGATATTATGTGTTGCTGTGATATGTTGTATTGGATCGTCGCGTTTGAATAGCCGGGGGTTTTATGTGAGATGAGAGTTTTTTCTTTTTCTTTCATGTAAAGTTCATTTGTATGTAATATTCTTTTATTGGGACACTTCCAGGTAGTGGAAGATGTCACCGTTGTATATTATTTACTTTTCCGCATTAGGTAGACCCAAGGCGGGGAGCACAAGTAATCGGGTTCTAGGGTCCAGTGGGAGACCATCTCGAGGAGTCGAGACCGGGTCTCCTAACCCTAGAATTGGCAGTGTTACTTGCCGCTCTCGTAGGGGTCTAGGGATGTGGGTTTGGCTATTCATCGCGACCGTGGAATCCGTGTTTTATACAGGCTCGTATTGAAAACACGGACGTCCTAGTATATCCAATATTTCATATATGTTCTTCTGCTGCAATGTTCTGTGATGAGATCATATTACTGCCTGAGACGAATGTTTATATTATATATATGAGATATATGTTATATTGCAGATTTCGTGTCAAAAGAAATGCTTGTAAAGCATAATAAAATGAGACTTCATTAATGAGATTAATGAAATAAAAGAAATCTAAGATGTTGTAGAATCGAATTTCAAAATAAAACAGGTAGCTACAGTTCTTGCTTTGCACAGCGGTATATATGATATATCCTGCACCTTATTCGATGAGGAAAGGACCGAGATCCCTTCACCGGGAGTGACTCCTTTAGCAACAACTGGCAGATGCTACACACTCGGTTTGTCTTTTGATTGCTTTTAATAGTTTTTTCTTTGCACAGTGATATATATGATATATCCCGCACCTCATTCGACGAGGAAAGGACCGACGATCCCTTCACCGGGAGTGACTCCTTTAGCAAAACTAGAAAAGCCTCAAAGACACTCCATTTCAAAATTCATTCGACCCTACAATGATATCAAGTTCATTACGCAATAGGTTTTCAGAAAAACCTGTCGTAGCCCTCCGTCATTTCAGATAAGTTGTATATAGTATTCGTGCTGCATTTGTTGGCTTTCGTCAAGGTGCAGTGTGCGGTAGCTATATGCTGCTTATCTGCTAGCATATGATGCGATTGGATTAGGGTAGTCGTGCGGCTTTGTTGGCTTTCGTCAAGGGTCGTGCGGGTGGATTTAATTCAATCAAGAAATGTACGGGTTGAACTTGACTAGCGGGCTATGGTTTGTTGGCTTTCGTTAAGGTCATAGCACGTTAGGGGTAAAATATTATTGGGAATTTCAAGTGTTGAAATTTGCAATGAGATTGCATACCTTCTATGAGATAGTTGGATCCCGATACCCGCTGCGAGTAAGAGTTACTCCTGGGAGAGTTTTACACATTACAATTAGCCGATCAAGTAGGTGTCTAGAAAGGTGTTAACGGGGTTACGCCTCTGGGAAAACGAGGTTTACTTTAATTAGGTTCGTGCGAAAGCACGGGGGACCTCCCTCAAAGTACCGACACTGGCCTGGCTGAAAGATTGGCGAACTTGTAGCGTGTGATTAATCCCGGCTAGTCTTTCCTTTTAGGGTTTGAAGGAAGATTTGATTAAAACAGTGGGAGACATCCTGATTAGATATATTAGATAACCAATCTAATCTTGCAAGAGCATACGCTGAGTGTTTTCTTCTCTCTCTCTCAAGGTAGCGACCATATCACGCCTTAATCAAGATAATAAAACGGATATATTGACCGAACCCGCTTGTTATACTGAGCTGGGGAACGTTGGTCCCGCTCCAACTTATAATTGTTATAGTACAGAGCAGGAAATTGGGGAATACCAGATTTCCCGTGCCGCCCAAACGAAGAAAGTGCATACTGATGCATCATCTTCGGGTGTGTTCATTATAGAGAACTGTTTCTCAGTATCCTTTACGTCCTGGGTAAGTGATACCGCATCAGGATCCTGCATATGTAATTTGTTACATGGGCTACAGATAGGTAGAGAACTGAGAACGGGTGATAAGTTTCATGAGACAGAAAACGGTGCAAGTGTTACAGCCAAGCCTGTTGGTCACTATCACCCTGTATTATCAGAATACATTGATTCTGAACAAATGTTATTAGATACCGAACCTGATATACAAAATCATATCAGTCTCTTTATTAGTAAAGAAAGGATATAATTTTGTATTGTTGGATAATGTTTTGAACATTTCCTATATCAAGAGTTGATCGGTTCAGGCACGTTATCTAAAAGCATTGTCGTTCTAAATCAAACTACAGTTCTTAGTATACGGAACACACACAAGAGGAAGAGTTCAGAAATGAACGACTCCTTCTTGAGGTATTGTAGACTAGGTCATATCAATGCGACCCGACTAGCTAAGTTACATATAGATGCATATTTAAAATTAGTTTGAATTTACATCTTGTGAAACTTGCCGGTCATGTCACAAAGATAAGATGAACACAGCTCTGTTTATTGGAAACAGAGAAAGAGTTAGTGAACTCTTGGGATTGATACATGTTGATGTATGTAAGGTCCCCTGTCTACACATGCCAAGATCGGTTCTTTCTACTTCATTACATTCTCTGATAATTTCTCAAAATTCAGACATATGTTTCTGTTGAAACACAGGTCCGAACCTTTTGAGATATTCATAGAATATAAATTAGAAGTAGAGAACCAAAATACGGGTATAAGTATTATGTCCTTTGATGAGATCAAGGAGGAGAATACTTGAGCACGGAATTCCTGGACTATTCTAAAGGAGAATGAGATTCTCTCTCGGCATTACTCCTCCGTATACACCACAGCACCTTGGTGTATCGGGGCGGAGCATTAGCACCCTATTTGATATGGTGTGCTCTATGATGAGTACTACTGAGTTTCCTATTTCCTTTTGGGAGTTATGCACTTGAGAAGCTGCATACCTATTGAATAGGGTTCAAATCAAATCAGCTGCCTACCACTTCATATATGATATGGAAAGGGAAGAGCCCATATCTTAAGCTTGTTAAGATTTGGGGTTGTCCGGCCTATGTCTAAAAGCAAAAATCCGGACAAGCTCGAGGCAAGGTCTGTTATGTACAACTGGAAAGGTTCCAGCTATACAAAAACAGCTGATGATTTGGTAGAACCAAAGGATTCAATAGTTTCCAACGAACCTCAGCCACTCCGCCGATCTAGTAGGGTTCCTCACCCACCTGAGAGATACTTCGGTTTCTCTATGACAGTGGGAGCGAGGATTGCATCATGAGATGATGACCCAACTAGTTTCGAGCTGGCCATCAGGAGTGGGACTCTGTAAGAATGGCTGGGTGCTTATCGATCTGAGATGGAATCCTTATACACCAACAAAGTATGGACTTTGGTTGCTTTATCTGAAGGGTTAAATCCCCATCAGGAGCAAGTATATCTTGAGAAGATTACTTAGTGTACATGGAAAAGTTGAGACTTTCAAAGCTAGACTTGTTAAAGGTTTGCATCATAGACCAGGTATGGATTATGTTGAAACCTTTTCTAAGGATCTATGCTTAAGTTCATCCAGATCCTACTTGCCACGGCTACATACCATGACTACGATATCTGGTGGTTGGGTGTCATGACTGCTTTTCTAAATGATGTTTTAGAAGAGAACGTCTATAAGTACACAGCCAGAGGGCTTCGTAGACAGTGGGAGTAGCGGAAACGTGTGCAAGATGTTTTATATGATAAAACAGGCATCGCGGAGTTGGAACATTTGTTTTGATGTGGTAGTCAAAGAGTTTGACTTCATCAAAATGGTAGATGAACCTTGTATATACAAAAGGGTAGTAGAGAGTATGGTGGTGATCCTCGTAGAGTACGTGGATGACATACTCTTGATAGGGAAGGAGTTTCCTATGCTACGCTCGGTCAATCTCCGCTTATCACAAGGATTCTCCATATAGGATCAAAGTGATACCTCTTAAATCCTGGGTTTTGGATCTATGAGATAGATCTAATTGGATGTTAGGATACTCACTAGTTGTAGTGAGATAGTATCAATCGATCCTGGGGAGAATCACTGGAAAGGTTCCAGGATGATAAGAACGACTGAATGTCAGTCGCAGGCATTGTCTTTACCCTCAGTGGAGGGACGGTATGTTGGAAGAGTTCCAAGATAGATACCGTGACATACTAGACGATTAAAGGCAAGATACATCGTTACCAAGGATACTACCAAAGAGGCAGTCTGGATATATATAAGTTCATAAAATGAACTTCGTTCCTACCATTGTGTGACAATGGAGTTGTGGTTTCAGCTAAGGAACTACCGTCCCATCAGAAATCCAGATATAATTTTTAGGCAGTATCACCTGATTATGGAGATGGTTGATCTCCAGAGAGATCGAGGTTAAAAGAGTAGACACAGAGGACAACAGCGCGGATCCACTCACAAAGGCCTTTTTCCCAGTAGAGACTTTTATGGGATGGTTGAGTATGAGATACTTCAACCGCAGCTAATTGTTGGGTATGCGATACCATAACAGATGGCCCTAGTGCAAGTGGGAGATTGTTAGTTATATGTATGCCCTAGAGGCCATTACTGTACATACGATGTATATTGTAGTGGATGCTAGGACATATATAGGGAGGACTTTCTTGCTCGACATGATAGTATGCTATCTGGTTGTACTTTATCTTAACATGTACTCTGATTGTCTCTATATTACATGTTGATAAAGCCCTTAGGATATGTACTCGACTACTGGGACTATGATGAGATCATACTAGTGGGGCCACGGTAGTCGACGAGTACATCCTATAACTGTTCCTAGTCGAGGGTGTATCGAGACAGGGCATCGATACACCAGAGTAGACTAGCGTATACGCATCTTGACCCATATGATGGGCGATGGATGATCCCATATCCATCGGTGTTTGACATCAAGGATGGTGTACGGGTGCTCAGTGGAGACTGGGTACACTGGACGGACTCGCCGAGAACTCCCAGATGGTATTATACCATACGTAAGATGGCAGTTCTCCGGTGACACTGCTACAGAGTAGTCTGTCGACCCGAGATCGTCATAGAGTCTTGTGTGATTCCCACTGTGCTTTGATTTCCATCATACCACGTCCAAGAGGGCGTGCAAAAAGGTGGCTTTTGGGTACAGTCCCGAATCACATGGAGGCAATGAGCGATAGGAGGGGATTCGTCTCTCCCGGTATAGGGAGTTGATGTTGTGCTGTGTTCGATTGGCTATAACCGGAAATCCCTGGCCAGGGTTGCTGAGATTTACTGGTAAGTGTTATCAGTAGTTTCTCGAACAGTTATAGACCTCATATCGACACGACTTATCGAGCTACTGGGGTCTGACGTTTACCACCCCTAGGCGAGATATGCGACATATCAGACGAAGAGACCGGACTGTACGGGAATGTTACTGTTTGGATTCACAGGAGAATGTACAGGCTTGCTTGTTGATCTTCTGAGCGCTCAATACCTGGGTAGCTGTTACGTTTAGATGACCGCTTGCAGCTTGTGGGTGATTGATATGATCATCACCTACTGCCGGCGTATTGACGATTCTTTAGAGTCCTACACAGAGGTTTCTTGACTCAGGTAAAACGGAGTAGGAGCACATATGTGATATGTGCGGGACCGAGGATAATGCGATATGTGATATCATATTATATTCTCGCGATATTTGATATCAGCCGAGTCATCGGATCAAGTGTTGATTCGATGAATCGGTACGAATAAATATTAGCCGGTTATATGCGATATAGCCGGATTGTCGGATCAAGTGTTGATTCGATAATTTAATGTATAATAATATATATGATATATTAAATTGCATTAACTAATATTTGCTCACTAAAAGATTCTTTTTCTCACTCGGGTAATACATTGATATATATGCGATATATGTTTAATGTATTATTTTATTTTGTTACAATAAATATTATATATATGATATATAATATTGTAACATGATATGATAACTAATCCAACATGTTTAGTGGAGTTTAAACATGATTAGGGTTTGGATTAGGGTTAAGCTTTCTAGATGTTTCTAGAAGGTTTTCTTTTTGTCATGATAAAGATATTTGTAAGTGACTCATGCTTTAACCCAACCAAAACCCTAACCCTAGTCAATTCTCTACAATGGTTAAGTCAACCATGGTTGCATTATTCTTCATATCATTTCATTTTCTATTCATCACAAGAAGAATTCTAATATTGTTCATCATCTTCTTCCTTCTTCTTCTTTGCTTGAAATGGTTTCTTGCTTTGAATTTTGTGATGGATAAATATGAGAAAAAGATAAATAAAGAGAGAAAAAATCCTACTTCATCATCCTCATCTTCCATTGCCATTTACATGAGGGTGTTCACATCATTTCATGAGTGTTAGCTTGTGTTAAAGAAACTTCAAGGTAGATCATCTTAGAATCGAAGATCGGAAGCAAAGGTTGCGTCTTTCTCTTCGTGGAACCTCTCGAGAGTCCGGATCCCGATGATCGCAGCGAAGGGACCACAACACGGAGCATATGAAGTGAAGGACCGGATCTACAAAGGTTGTAATCCCTCTCACTTAGTGTTAAAGTGTTTAGCATACTTGTTTTCGCCTAATCTCTAGTTTAAAGTTCCGTATTCGGGTTGTTCGGCACGGCTAAATTTTAAATCGGGCATGGTTGATGCCTCGTAGACCCTTGTGTGAGTGCCTAGCAACCCTACAGGACTGACGTAGCCCGTGGGCCAATCCGGACTGCTGAAGCCCGAGATATGAGGATTTACGTGTCGATGTTGGACACGGGTTTCATGATGTTCCGAGTGTCGATGTTGGACACTCAGGTTCCATGATTTTGATGTGTCGTTGATGGACACACGTTGGTTGATATCCTCATATTTACATGCATATGCTTTCATGATATTTACATGCATGATGTTGTTGTGTCATTGATGGACACGTAGATGTTATCCATATGCTTACAGGCATTGATTATATTATTGGCACATATGCAGATACGGTCACCTTAGATATCATAGTATTACCTTTATGATATAGTTGACCTAGGAAACGTTGTTTTATTCGATTTCTACCTGATGATGTTTTCTACTCACGAGTTGGCAACTCACCCCCGTTGTGCCACAGTTCTTGCAGGTTGACCGCATGGATCAGTAGCGGCATTGCTGGCATACAGCTGCATTCGGGTGATTTGCTTGGTAGGTGGTACATATTGGATCGTGCCACTCTTGTATTATTATTCCTATTGTATCTAGTTAACTCCATCAATCAAAACTAGTATTTGTATAAATAGTAAAACTTAGAAGGACTTGTATTTGCGAGATTTAGAGCGATAGGTTATATGTTCGTTTGGTTGGTTGATGTCTTGCTTTATTCATTATCTTTTGTGTTGATCTTCGGCGTTGGGCGTCGTATACATATATTTATGACTTGCGTGGTTGTGATTCCGCCGATTGGCGAAGTGCTAGCTCCCGCTTGGGGATGCCTTTATTGTTGTTATGTATATGTGGTTTTGGATCAAAATATACAAGGGAGGTGCTGCCCAAATTTTTAAAAGAAGAAACGTGTTTTTCAACTAGCATAATCCACTTGCATTTTCATGTTCCATTATCTATGCATTCAAGAAAACTTTTGATTTCATCATACCCTTATTTCAAAACCGCACCTCTTTTATTTTCTTAAAAAGGTTTAGATTTCTGGGCTTCGGCTTACTTAAGTTACGTTACGCCTTTAGACGTTGCATGATTTATGTGCCTGTCACGAGCTAATAATTTTCGGGTCGTGACAGTTTTCATTGCACAGGCTATCCACACGACCTGGGGAACGTCGGGTTTCAGTTTCAGCTCAAAGGAAACCTGGGGCTCCCAGATTATCAGTATTGTTCTGTGATGCTTATCGCTATTCTGTGATGTTGCATTTATCATGCCTGGAGCGATTATTATATATTGTTATATATATATATACATACTAGTAGATGTTGTATATGTTTTTCACCCGTGCTAGTCCAGCCCCCGCTCTGTCGTTAGTTAAGTAACCTAACGGGTGATGACGGGGCCCAGTGGCGAATGCGGATGGCATATACGTACATCATATTTTCGTTCTTTTCTAGTGTGATTAATTGATGGGACGGTGTTGATTCTGATCAATGCAAGAAAAACAGATCTATTCGATGTTGTTGGAACAAATTTTCAAAAGCTGTTATTACAAGGGCGTTTTCTTTTGTTTTGCACAGCGGTATTCGGTTATGAATATCCAACACCTCAATCGATGAGGCAAGAGCCGAGATCCCTTCACCGGGAGTGACCTCTTGGGCAGAAGTTTGTGTCAGGGTAATAATTTCACCATAGTCGATTATTTTTTTCTTTGCATCATGGTATTCAGTGGGAATATCCTGCACCTCATTCCACGAGGAAAGTGCCGAGATCCCTTTACCGGGAATGACCTCTTTAGCAAAAGTTTTCGCCACTATATATTTGTAAGAAGCTATCCGGTTCCTTCAACGATATCAAGTTCATTACGTTAAAGGTTTTTCGCCAAAAACTATTCGTTGCCCTCCGTCATTTCAGACGGGTAGCACTTAGTATTCATGCTATATTTGTTGGCCTTCGTCAATGCATAGTGTATGGTAGCTGCTTGTTACTTTTCTGTTGCATAGATAGATGCGTTGGTTTGGGACAGTCGTACAGCCTTGTTGGCCTTACTCAAGGGTGAGTACGGGTGGGTTCAAATTAACCTAGAAAATGACGGGTAGAACTTGACATGTGACTTATGATTTTTTGGCCTTAGTCAACATAAGAGCATGGTGTAAAAATCACATCGGGAGTTTCAAACATACAGGAAACTTGCCAGGCATGCGCATACCTTCTGGAGTGTGATAACTTGAGTGGATTCCATCAGGTTATCATGCGATGATAGTTGGATCCCGATTCCCACTGATGAGTTGGTTTACTCACCGGGTGATTTTATATGATCCCGACTAATTCTTCTTTCGGATTTGAAGGAGAATTTGAGGATACAGTGGGAGACATCATGATTAGATAAAGTGGGAGACATAAAGTGATTAACCATTCTGATCTAGGTTAGAGTGCACGCTGAGTGTTTCTTTTCTCTCTCTTTGATAGCAACCATGGCCCGACCCTAGACTATAACTTAGTAACCAAGTGTAACGCCTTGAAAAGTCATTTTGGTGTTTTCCCCAAAATCGGTGAAAATTTGGTATTTTTCCGTAAATCGTCTTTTTTGTTATTTTGCAGTTTAGGCCTAATTATACCTAATTTGGATAGGTAATTGCTAGTTTTTAGTAGCTAATGAGTTACTTATAAATTTCTAGTCATTTAAAATTTTTCCCTAATTTTTCAATTTTTAATATTATTTTAAGCCGGTAAAAATACATTAAATTAGCGATAAATACAAATTTAAATGGGCTAATTTTAATCTTTAAAATCATGTTAATTAAAATCTAGTTGTAATATAATTTTTTTAGTATTTTATTTCAAGTTTTAATTGGTTTTTATTATGGAAAACAAAAATATATTTATTTCGAACTAAAACTTGCAAATATGGTATTGTGGGGGGTCTTTTTGCATAGAATTTCTTTGTAAAACCTCTCTCACTCATTCCTTTCCCCTAGGCCGGCCCCACAACCAGCAGCCCAAGAAATTTCCTTGCCTCTTTTGACTTTAAACCATGTGAGGAAATGATGTGTTTTAAAAAGGTTTTAAAAAAAGGTTAATTTGGAAGTATGTGTACATTATTTGAGAGGGTTGACTTGGGCACTTTCCCACAACACCCACACTATCCCCATTTCCTCCTCCACAGCCGAAATTCTGCAGTTTACAGCAGCCCCATCCCCCTTCTTGTCTCATCTCTTTTCATCATCAAATTTCTTCAAAAATTGCTCCAAAAATGCAAATCAAACCTCAAAATTCCAAACCATTCTTCATCCCACTCTTCTTAGCCTTTCTAGCTTGGATCTTAGATGCTAGGAGGCATCTTAGGAGGCAACTTTTCTTGCTAGATCTATAGATCTTGTGGTATAATCCTTACCCATTTAACTTCTTTTGGTTAATTCCTTTAATTAGATGGTTTTAGTGTTAATAGTTTAGCTAATTTCTAGTTTATGTTTTAAAGTTCATGGTTTGAATTTTAACTAGGGTTTCAGAACCTATTAATAGGTTAATTAAGCTATTTTGCTATCTAGTTGTCACACTAACCTAATCAATGGGGTTACTTTGCTTAAGTGGCTTCAAATTTTACTAAGCTAAGTTAATCTAGTGCGAAATTTTGATTGCTATTGCTATTGAAAAAAAATCAAGAAAGGGTTTACTTGTGGAAAATTGGTTTTGAAGCATGGTTAATGTGTTGAAAATTTGTGTAGTGGCTATCTATGGTTAACTTGGGTGTTTGCGCGATGTTGTGTGCACTTTATCGCAAATCCGCGATATTTGCACGAATTTGGATATCCTTTGTGCTTACTAGGTTTTCGCAACATTTAGAGGATGAATTATATTAGTTATCATGAGTATATTGTTGGCATCTCCTATGACATTTAGGAGGTGTTAATGCAGAATTTGGGGTAATCGGGTTTTAGTTTTGCCGAGCGTCCCAAAACGACGATTATAGTTAGTTTTTGTGATTTTCGTGTGTGTTCCGCGCACCTTGTGCACGTTGTTCCTAACTCGTGAACATTGATATTTTCGTTGGGATTTACGTCTTTTCATGATATGTAAACTTATATTTTGTATTGGTACAAATTCCAGGTTCGGTCGCGGAGACTTCGGACGCGGCATGAAAAGGGAAGGCGGTGATTGGACATAGCTAGCTGGGGATTCCGGTGAGTAGATGAAATATCTACGGGGGACTATCATTTAGATGGCGCAACTCGCCCGATAGTTTAAGTAGTTTAAAGATTTCTAGTGATATTAGTAATTAGGAGTAAATGCTTGCGTAACATCTTGCTACATCTATGCTTTATATTGTCATACATATGCGAACCCATTCTATAGGACACCTGCACCATTGCCAGGGTTTTTATATGCAGCACGAGCACTATTCATGAGTACACACACTCCCTGGTAATTGCCATGCCACGACACTAGATAACTTATAATCTAGAATACTGTCACCATATTTGATACTAAACCCGTACTATTGCAATAAATCTTTAAAATAAAATTGCAGAATTGCTACTCATGTGCATGTATATCATTATATCATTTGTTCATGCCTAGTTATTAATCATACATTGCAATCTGAACATTGATACCATATGCATTCATTATCATTGACATATACACCCATGATGGTTTCTTGAGATTTTATGATATTTCTGGATTTCGGGGGAAAGCCGGAAGATTTACAAACTTATTATCTTTTAAAGTATGAAAAGTTGCGTTTTTCTAGTGATGTAAGTGTCGTCCACCATGAGTTTGCTGTGTTTTTCGAGACCCGTTTCGTGGAGTTGGATGAATCGTCTCGGGTACATGGTGGGCCCGGTGAGGTACCCGGGGCAAGAAGATCGCAGATGATGGCGTTGAGCCTGGCAGGGGATGGATTACCTACCGGTGACTGTTTTGGCACGGCGGATATCCAGAGGATACCGACCGTGGCCGCGAGATGATGAGATATTGATATTTGAGATGGGTCAGCCGGATGGCTGAGGCCAGAGATACTACGATATGGATATATGAGATTTGAGACAGTTTTGAGGTGTCGTTGCGGGACACGGATTCTGGTTGATTCTATGGATTTTATGCTGGTATTTAAAAAGAGTTTCAAAAAGAAAGAATGATTCTTATACTTACATGTTAAGATCATGAGTTGATTTATGAGACATGCTTACCTGCTAGTACATTCATGTTCCATACATACCTGCTAGTATATCCTGCCATACCTGTATTATAGATGCTATGATGCTTGTATGCATGCTTGCGATAACCTCTATAGATGTTATTTATTACTCATGAGTTGGCAACTCACCCCCGTTGTGCCACAGTCTTTTGCAGGTCCGCTCCGTCAGCACAGTAGCGGCGGGCGCACCGCTTCTTTTGCCCTTTTTGCCTGGACTCTAGGCCTTTGCTCATAGGTGGGTTGTTATCATTTTGTACCACCTTATATATTCATTGTATCTAGAGTACTCCATCTACTGTATCATCTATACCTGTTATTATATTGTTGTATATTGACCTAGAAATGAGACTGTGAGATTTATGGACTTTATGCTGTATTTTGGGGTCGAGCTCACTTGAGCCGACACGTTGCTTCTTACTTATGCCTTTTTATACACGTTGCTGTTTTACATTGCGTAGGATTTATGACCGCCTTGTGGCGAAGAGCTAGCTCCCGCTTGGGGATGCCTTTTTTGTTGTATTTATATATATTCTTGTTGTACCCATTTTGGGGGCCAGTATTTACAAAAGAGACTCTGCCGAAATTTTTGGAAAAATTGATATTGTTTTTAAAAAGGCTTGATATGACTTATTTGATAAACTCGCTTTCAATTGATTGGTTTTCCTTCTCTCTTCTGCTTATTTGGTTTTGATTTCTGGGCTTTGGCTTACTAATTTTACGGACGCCTTGAGACGTTTCGTAACTTAAGTGCCAGTCACGTTCCGTACCCTGCGGGTTGTGACAAAGTTGGTATCAGAGTGATAGGTTTTACCTTTCTAAGTGTAGGATGACCTTTGGTAGATGGAGTAAGTGACTTAAGCAGGGTAACGTAGCGTGTGTTTGTCCGCGGCATACTTGCGATACGGTACTCCGCCTAAGTGACTTTAGGATATACTTGCTTGAAAATTCCTTCTTCAATTCCGTGTATCCTATGATTCTATTGCACTGTTCTTGTCATCCTGTTCTTGTAACAGCCACTATGCCGTCGAATGCTACGAGAGCGCAGAGGGCTGCCGCCTGAGATGTGATCCGAGTAGGCTCGTCCGAGACGAGGACCGAGCAGGGTGGCGTACCTATGCCTCTGGGACAGACTGATCCGCATTCCCCAGGCTGCATGGACAGGCTAGAGTCTGGTATGGAGGAGCTACGACAGATGATGGGAGGTATGCAGGAGTTACGACAGATGGTGGGATCCCTAGTAGCGGCCAGTCGTGCACCGAGATCGGAGGATGTACCTACTACATCACAGACTACCATGGTGCCTGCTACCCAGACAGTTGCTCCTGCTCCTACTACTACTACCGTGGCTATCCCAGTATCGCTACAGGATTTCATGAGGCTGAGACCTCCAGTCTTCACGGGCACCGATGCAGCAGAGGATCTGCAGACATTTATTGACAGTTTAGCCAGGATCTGCCGTTCGCTCAGATGTTCCGACGATCGATGGGTGGAGCTTGCGAGTTTCCGTCTAGAAGGTCTTGCGCAGACATGGTGGGAGTCAGTCTTGAGAGGTCGAGCTGCAGGTCTACCGCCTATGACTTGGGCCGAGTTTACAGCAGTCTTTCTAAGCTCGTTTCCTCCCAGAGAGCGTTCGTGACGCCAGAGCTCGTAGTTTTGAGGCCTTGATCAAGACTCCAGGGATGACGGTGTCTGCGTACGATGTCCAGTTCACGCAGTTGTCCAGATATGCTCCGTATTTGGTGGATACCAAAGAAAAGAGAGTGAAGAGGTTCGTACAGGGACTTAACACCCAGCTATTTCTTGCTATCGGTGCCCAGCACTTCGACACTTATTCAGCTGCTATGGATACGACATTGCGGATGGAGGCACGCATTTCAGCGACTTCGGCCGTTCCCGGGCCGAAGAGGACTCATACCGGTATGCCAGATCAGAGGCATCATGCCAGATCCTTTCCGAGAGATGGTGCCGGCAGAGGGGTTGGGCGAGGTCAGCTATATGGTTCGTATCCACAGGGATAGCAGGCGTCGCTAGGATGTTTTGGGTGTGGGAGTCCGCACCATCATATCAGATATTGTCCGGTGAGACGACAGGGAGCAGCGACAGTTCTACATGTGACCCTACCACCATTACCACCTCCTCCTTAGAGAGCTCTACTTCCTACTACAGGCGATGCTCCACGCCAGTTAGGTGCACCGAGAGGCCGTGGACGTGGCGGTCCGATCCAGAGAGGACGAGGAGGCCGAGGCCGAGGACAGCCAGCTATTGGTAGGGGACAGGCCCGAGTTTTCTCCTTGACACCGCAGGATGCGCAGGAATCCAATGCCGTTGTGACAGGTACCTTGCCAGTATGTTCTTTCGACGAGCGAGTATTATTCGACCCAGGCTCCATACATTCATACGTATCTACACACTTTGCACCGATGTTGGGCCACGAGTCGTCGTCGTTAGATCAGCCGCTTGTGGTTATTACTCCGGTAGGCGAGTCGTTTATCGCTCGTTTTGTGTTTCGTTTATGTTCCGTTCGTATCGGGGAGAGGGATTCATTGGTAGATTTGATTCTCCTCGATATGTTGGACTTTGATGTGCTTCTGGCATGGATTGGCTAGCCACTTTTTATGCTTCTGTGGACTGCCGTGTGAAGGCAGTCAGATTTAGCTTTCCGGGAGAGCCAGTCCTTGTTATTCGGGGAGGCCGCAGTGTCACCCCGCCCAGCTTGATTTCGTCTCTTCGCACGGGTTGGCTACTACGGAGGGGATGTCAGGGATTCTTAGCTTATGTCTGTGATACTCGAGCTGCAGAGGTTCCGTCGGACCAGGTCCCGGTTGTTTGTGAGTTCCCTGATGTTTTCCCTGATGAGCTGCCTGGGCTACCGCCTGAGCGCGATGTGGAGTTCTGCATTGACTTGATTCCCGGCTCGGGGCCTATTTCTATACCGCCTTATCGGATGGCCCCGGCGGAGCTTAGAGAGCTGAAGGATCAGTTGCAGGATTTGTTAGATAAGGGGCTTATTCGACCTAGCGTTTCCCCATGGGGTGCTCCGGTCCTGTTTGTAAGGAAGAAGGACGGTAGTTTGCGTTTGTGTATCGACTATCGCTAGCTGAACAAAGTTACCGTGCGGAAAAGGTATCCCTTACCACGCATTGATGATTTGTTCGACCAGCTTAAGGGTGCGGGATATTTTTCGAGGATCGACTTGCGATCTGGATACCATCAGCTACGAGTTCGACAGGAGGATATACCGAGGACAGCTTTTCGCACGCGCTATGGCCACTATGAGTTTTTGGTGATGTCGTTCGGACTCACCAACGCCCCAGCAGCATTCATGGATTTGATGAACCGTATATTCAGGCCGTATCTCGACTTGTTCATCATCGTGTTCATCGACGATATTTTGGTGTATTCCCGGAGCCGAGAGGAGCACGAGCAGCACTTGCGGATTACGTTGCAGACTTTGAAGAAGCACCAGCTTTTCGCAAAATTTTCCAAGTGTGCATTCTGGTTGGACAGCGTTGATTTCTTGGGTCACGTGATTACGAGAGATGGCATATATGTGGACCCGAAGAAGATCGAGGCCGTTCAGCAGTAGCCCAGACCGACATCAGTTACGGAGATCCGCAGTTTCCTAGGCCTGGCTGGCTACTGTTGGAGATAGTGCCCTCAGAGTCAATTATTGGATCACAGGCACGTGATTGCAATGATTGAGGGAGGACCTATCCCGGTACAACAGTCTTACTCGAGATGATAGTATGCTATCTGGTTTATCTTTATCATCGTGTACTGCTTTAGGTGACCTGACAGGTCGCTATTGCACGATGATAGAGCCCCTAGGATTCTTGCTTGACTGCCGGCAGTATGAGGGCGATCATATAAGTGAGAGCTGGAGTCTATTAGCACATCCTTAAAAGGTCCCTAGTCGTGGGAGTTTCGAGACAGGGCATCAATTCTCCAGAGTAGACTAGTGTATACAGTCGAGACCCCGACGAGGGGCGGTGGCCGGTCTCACAAGCCACTGGTGTCAGTTGGTTCACCTAAGATGTATACAGGTGCTCATTGGGTTATGAGTACACCGGACAGGACTCGCTGGGAACCTGCTAGTTGGGATTATACTTGACGTCAGATAGCAGTTCCCTGGTGACATGTGTACAGGTTAGTTCATCGACCTGAGGATCGTCATTTGTCTCGTGTGAGTTCCCACTGTACTTTGATTGCTACCCTACAACGGCTCAAAGGAGTCGTGCAAACAGGATTTAGTTGGGTACAGTCCCGAGCTACATGGAGGCAGTGAGCGGATCTTCAGGGGTTCGTCTCTCCCGGTATTGGGGGTGAGGTCGCGCTGTGTCTAGGAGAGCCATTACACAAAGTCCTTGGCCAAGGCAGGAGATTTACTGGTAGGTATTCCAGTAGAATCTCAGGGTGTTCTGGGCTACACTCCGACACGACTTGTACCGCTTTTGGGGGTCTGATTTTTACCAACTCCCTAGGCCCGACATGCGATGCTCATAGACGAACGGACCGGACTGTACGGATATTGTCACTGACAGGCTCAGTAGGGTGTCAGGATGAGTTCGCTCATCGACGTCCCTTTTAGTCAATAGCTGGTGGCCCGTCACGTATTGGCTTATACCTCTGACGTGCTAGTGGTTAAATCCACAGCCATAGTATTGACGAGTTTTTAGAGTCCACCACACTTTCAGTTACTCAAGTTTTCGGGCGAAACGCTGTAGAGGCCGTATGGAGATATGGCAGGGTCCGATCAGATACGTGCGGTATTGCACGGGTCAGGATCGGACGGTTTGTACTAGAGGCCGTATGGAGATATGGCAGGGTCCGATCAGATACGTGCGGTATTGCACGGGTCAGGATCGGACGGTTTGTACTAGAGGCCGTATGGATATATGGCAGGGTTTGATCAGATACGTGCGGTATTGCACGGATCAGGATCGAATGGATATTACTAGCCGGCTTTGGTTTAAGCTGGATCCTAGTATAGTACAGTGTAGATTTTGTCTCATTGCATTTGTATCCGGACGGAATACAGATGCGGGTGTGTATGCACAGTATCGGGGTTTTCCTGTAATTTTATTACGGGACCAGTTTTCTGGAGTTGCCAGTTTGCATTCCGTTCCGGCCGGTTTTCCTTTGTTCTTTCCCGGCCGGACTTTTCCGATGGAGGGGGTTATTTGCAAGTTTGCAAATAACATTTGTGGAGGGGTTTTCTTGCATATGGATTAATTATGATAGCATCTTTTTGATACCATTCTTTCTTCCATCACTTGCATTAATGAGGGTATGGTTTTGATGTGCTTGAAGTATGGTTGATGTTTGTTTAGGGTCACCACTTCTTTTCTCCTACCATCACCTCCCTCTTGTATTTGGTTTTGCACTCCACCACCATTCCTCATTGAGATAGGCCGGCCACTTGAGTGAGGAAAATGAGAGAATTTCATTTTTGAGCTTGTGGCATTCTTGATCTCATTTGATGCTAGAAAAATGCAAGCACCATTTTTCTTCTTGATTCCTCCATCATCTTTCAAAGGCAACATAACCCCAAAGTGAGACATAGCCTCTACACTACACATTCTACAGCACATCTTGGGCATGTCGACTTGCCAGCTTCATGCCCGAGTTGCCTCGGTATTGAGGTGGGAGCCCGTAAAAGAAACAGGCGATGTGGTGCCCTTCCGGCGAGGAGGCGACGACCGAAGTTTCCGCGAGGAGATCGGAGTGGAGGAGAAGACTGGAGGACTCGGATCACTCGGTATATCTCTTCCCTATCCTGTTAGTTAGCTAGGACAAGTTTAATGGCCCGATCCGGGGTTTAGTGCGCGGTGGTGCCGGTTTGCCAAGTTCGCAAAATTAAAGTTTATCACCGTTTCCGCATTTGGCCCTCAGGATTGACGGCCGGGGCGCCGCCGTGCACTTACAGTGGTATCAGAGCCTCGCCATTAACTTCGTCTAGCTTCATTTGATGTGTTTTATATTTCCGATCGACCAAAATTCCAAAACTTGCATTTTTGTTCACATCAGTTTTCTGTTGAAATTTTTTGGTCTCGAAAATTTTTTCAGGTTGTAAAATATAGATGTACTGGAAATTCTAAGACTACTGGGAAAATTCGACACAGTCAGTCGACGACTGAAGCGCGGAACCGCGGCCAAACCCCCCCTTGGGCCGCGGTTCCGCCGCACATTGGTGTCCTCACTGTGTCCAATTTCTCCAGTGGGCTTCTGGGCAAATTTTAGTGGTTTTGGAATATTAATGTTGGGCCCAGATTTTCTGTGAGTGCTACAGTATTGCTTGGGGGCCCACTTGTTAATTTTTGATCGATCGGATATATTAAACACATTATTTCACAGTATTTACATTATATCTACGACCGTGAATGTCACTTGATCGGTAAATCCAGTCTAACTGCTATAGCCCGGTTAGACGGATTTACGAACGTGACTTTCACGTTGATGTTCTGTGTTTTTGCTGTGATGTTGCGGATCGGTCGTGGGGGATAGCCTGGATGCAATGCTAGTACAGTTGTGGTTGTATTATGTACATTTGATATTGCGGGACGAGCGTCCGACATGTGGACTTCCGTCACTGCCTGTTTGTATTATTTTTTTGGGGCACGACCTGGTTGCGGTCGATGTACCCGTTGTATGTATATTTTACTTTCTGTACTAGGATTACCCCGCGGTGGGGTGCACGGATAGCCGGGTTCTGGAGGGCAACAAGCCCGCATCTCATGGCATTGGGACGGAGGGGGCTTCACTCTAGAATTGGCGGGCTATTCACCGCACTCGTAGGGGGTACAGGTTGACCCAGGAGGGGTGCCCAAGTTACCGGATTCCGTGAAGTGCTGGGTGGTCCATTCACGGTGCTGAAGGGGGCTGCCTCGCTTCAGGTTTTGTTGGGTAACTTGCCACGCCCGTAGGGGTCTACGTTTTCATTGCACAGGCTATCCACATGACCAGGGGAACGTCGGGTTTCAGTAGTGGCTCTGTGAAACCCGGGGATCCCAGATATCTGTATTGTTCTGTGATGCTGTACATTTCTGTGATGTTGCATTTTATCACGTCTTGAGCGAAATACTATATATTGGTATATATATTAGTGGATGTTGTATATGTTTTTCATCCGCGCTAGTCCAGTCCCCGCTCTGCCGTTAGTTAGCTAACCTAACGGGCGATGACGGGACCCAGTGGCGAATGCGGATGGCATATACCTACGTCAGTATATTTTCGTTCTTTGTGGTGTGATCAATTGATGGGACTGCATTGATTCGGATCAATGCAAGATAAACAAACCTATTCTAATGTTGTTGAAACACTTTTCAAAAAGCTGTTATTGCAAGGACGTTCACTTTTGTTTTGCATCGTGGTATTCATTTGGAATATCCTGCTCCTCAGTCGACGAGGCAAGGGCCGAGATCCCTTCACCGGGAGTGACCCCTTGGACAGAAGTTTGCGTCAGGGCATTAACTTCACTATAGCCGATTACTTTTGCTTTGCATCGTGGTATTCATTTGGAATATCCCGCACCCCATTCTACGGGGAAAGAGCCGAGATCCCTTCACCGGGAGTGACCTCTTTAGTAAAGGTTTTCGTCACTATATTTTCTAAAAAGCTATCCATTCCTTCAACGATATCAAGTTCATTACGTTAAAGGTTTTCGCCAGAAACCATTCGTAGCCTTCCGTCGTTTCAGACGGTTAGCACGTAGTATTCATGCTATGTTTGTTGGCCTTCGTCAAGGCATAGTGTTTGGTAGCTGCTTGTTGCCTTTCTGCAGCATAGATAGATGCGTTGGTTTGGGACAGTCGTATAGCCTTGTTGGCCTTCGTCAAGGGCTTGTGTGGGTGGGTTCAAATCAACCTGGAGAATGACGGGTAGAACTTGACATGTGACTTATGATTTGTTGACCTTCGTCAAGGTCATAAGAGCATGGGGCAGAAATCACATCGGGAGTTTCAAAAGAACTGAAACTTGCCAGATATGCGCATACCTTCTGGAGTGTGATACCGTGAGCGGATTCCGTCACGTTATCATGCGATGATAGTTGGATCCCGATTCCCACTGATGAGTTGGTTTACTCCTCGGGTGACCCCGACTAATTCTTCTTTCAGGTTTGGAGGAGAATTTGAGGTACAGTGGGAGGTTTCCAGATTAGATAAATTGGTAACCATTCTGATCTAGGTTAGAGTGCACGCTGAGTGTTTCTTTTCTCTCTCTCTCTGGCAGCGACCATTGACCCGACCCTAAGACTATGACTCAGAGACCAAGTTAACCGAACCTTCTTTACACCGGCTTTTGGATTGTCAGAGTTGCAAACCTCGTTGCCACTCCTACTTTTACCCTTTTCTCCAGGACACCCCGTATTACTACGAACGTCCACTTCCATTGGACAAAACCATCGTATGGTTAGATACGAACTCGAAGGAATTCAAGGATGGTTTCCGGTTCTGGAGAAAACGGATAGGATTATTCAGTTGTCTTTTCCCTTTTACCTTCTCTCAAGTTGTGAGTACTCCTTAGTTTAGGAGATAGTACACCTATTACGAAAATTGGATAGTCTTCTTCCAAACTTTAGGCTGGTGCCGAACAGTGTGGAATGAAGAAGACCAATTAGCCTAAACGGTGTGCAGAAGGTATTAAGATTAAGACAAAGCAAGGGATCAGTAAGAGGGCAAAGTAAATTGCGACTGATATTCACGACCAAACCAAGTATTTCATTACCACTCCCACATCACCTTTGTATTTCTCCAGGACACTCCGTATCACTACGAAGATCCACAGTTTATTGGATAATCCATCGTATGGTTATATACGAACTCGAAAGGAACTTGTTCCAGTTCGGGGATGGATTCTGGTCTAGGAGAAATAGGAATAAGGTTTTATTCGGTTGTCTTTTATCTTCACCTTCTCTCGCATTGCGAGTGCTCCTAGGACTAGGACAGTACACCCATTATGCTTACTGGATAGTCTTCTTCCAAACCATAGGCTGGTGCCGAACGGTAGGGAAGGAAGAAAACCAATTGGCCTAAAGGGGTGTGCAGAAGGTAATGACTAAAGACATATAAAGGGATTTGGAGAGGTGGCAAAGAATTATACGGTAATAGTTGTGAATCTGGATAATGGTAGAGGCATTACAAGGAATACCAGGATACCCCATCGAAACATTTCAATGTTTTAGTTCAACTGTGTACTGTTAAAAGAAAACTGATTTCCCGATTAGATACTTACTCCAGGGTATGTATTTACCAGGTATGATTCTCACATCTGTATGGTTTTACAGATGATGAGTGGGAGTAGGTTATTGGGAATAGGGTGATCATCCTCATTATATCGGGATTCATTGTAATCAGTGATATTTGAGGAGATCATCTGGGCTGTTTGCCGGTTGGCAAATATTTGGTTTTGAATATCTGCTGTTGTGCACCAATTTCAAATTGATATATCTGTACGTCTATTTTCATAGAGTGAGATATACCTTTTGATATTATGTCGATGACATTTACCTATATCAGTGGATGGTTAGGTAAGGAGCATTAAACAGCGGTGTAATTCTTCTTAACCATAAGTACAGTTTTCAACCTACGACACACAGTGAAAGAGTTGTTACACTCAGCGGACTTATACAGAGTATTGTATGTTGTCCAGTGTCCATTAGGACAGAGGGGTTGGTCCTCATACTATATTCTGTTTACTTTTAACTTCTCTAATTCTTAGACATGTGTTTCGTAGAAACACAGGGTCTAAGTTTTGAGGAGTTATAGGTATTTGAATATACTAGAGAACCAGGTATAGCAAGTATCGGGATTCTTCAAAGTGATCGAAGATGTAGATACTTGTGTATGGTATTCAGTTGATAGTAATGATAAAGAGAAATTGCTTCTCTTTCAGGTTACTCATAATTGGAAGCATTCCTAAGTTGAGTAACGCTGATCGGCCTCTCTCCATTTAGTTGACATGCACTAGAGACAGCTGCATGAATTGAATCTGGTTCAATTAAATCAGTGCCTCTGGTTCTATATTGGATATAATACATTTCATATCTTAACATTGTTAACGTACGGGGAGTTGTCCGGCTTATGATTAAAACCAAACTCTGGATAACTCAAGGCACGTTTCTGTAATGGCTGTTTGTGGGTTGACCCAGGCTATGACGAGGGTTGACTTTCTACCATAAGAAAGATCAATAGTGATATTGTTCTTGACTCTCCACAGTTTTAATAAAAAATGGATTTTTTCAAAAACAGTAGTGGGAGTATGGTAGAACTGGAAGTGATTCCAGAACCGCAAACGATTACTGAAGATTTGATAAGGAACCTAAAGATTCAATCTGATTTGACATTCCATTGGCCACTCCGCAGATAAGGTGGGTAACTTCAGGCACCCGAGAGGTACTCCGGTAGCCTCAAGGACGGTGACAGGGAAGTTCTTGTTTACCCACACTTGCCATTGCTGTTGTTCCAGGCTGCGAGACCCGGTGGGAGGATGAGTATAGCGTCGTTCTAAACTAGCTTTAGAAGTGCACGTCTATATGACTCTGCCAGAGGGTTGTCGTAGTCAGTGGGAGCAGCGGAAGCATTGGTGGACATCAGGCTTATGTCTATTTATAGACTAAAGCAGATATAGCGGAGATAGATCATCTGTTTCTGATGTGACAGTCATAGGTTTGACGTCATCAGAATAGGGGATGGATCTGTTGAGAAGGTAGTAGGAAGTGATATTCCTATACTACGATCGGTTATACTTTGGTCATCACACAGTGTTTTCTCCAAAAAGGACTTGGACATTATATCAGACATACTGGTTACTAGATCTATGGTTTTAGATCTAGATTTGGGTGGTTTCCCAATCAGGGTACTTTGACAGCATTCTAAGAGTATTTAGAATGGACGACTCCTGGCACGGTAGTGTACCTGCAGGTGATGGAGTCACCCTCTCTAAAGGTGTCTTATAGACTAAAGTAGAGAGGGGTGTGCATGATTGGCAGATCACTTGCTTAGGCAATTGAGTCAATCATTAAATGTCAAGTACCACACCAGATGTTGTTCTTGCACTAGATGCAATAAGTTGACATTGATCCAATGCTGGAGGAACAGTCGGAAGCAGTTTTAGAACATAAGTGAATGTTCTAGGGATATGATAACGGCTGCCTCCTTTAGGAGACGGTTATCACTCCAGGCTTCCAAAGTGACATGGACGACGAGGAGGTTGTCAGAGTTATAGTTTTCCTTCTGACGAGGGGCAGTATTTTGGACAGGTGATCCAAGGCAATACTGAGGGAGGCCATGGCGCAGGATACTGATTAAGTTCAGTTGATGATACAGTCTAAGAAGTTTGGATTTGGAGTTCATTTATGAGCTAGGTCCCATCAGACATCCAGACATTCTAATACAGGTATTGCTCATTTCGGGAGATGGCTTTCTCCGCGAACTTGAGATATAGAGAGACATAGAAAGAAACATCTAGGCGGATCCACTCACTGAGGCTATTCCTCGATCGCAAGAGTTTCGCAAACAGGCTTTGTGAGACTGACTAGTAGAGGAGTTGGGTGTTTGGTATCACACGGGCTGTGAGTATGCGACATCGCAATAATTAGCCTTGAGTGCAAGTGGGAGATTGTTGGAGATAGTGCCCTCAGAGTCAATTATTGGATCACAGGCACGTGATTGCAATGATTGAGGGAGGACCTATCCCGGTACAACAGTCTTACTCGAGATGATAGTATGGTATCTGGTTTATCTTTATCATCGTGTACTGCTTTAGGTGACCTGACAGGTCGCTATTGCACGATGATAGAGCCCCTAGGATTCTTGCTTGACTGCCGGCAGTATGAGGGCGATCATATAAGTGAGAGCTGGAGTCTATTAGCACATCCTTAAAAGGTCCCTAGTCGTGGGAGTTTCGAGACAGGGCATCGATTCTCCAGAGTAGACTAGTGTATACAGTCGAGACCCCGACGAGGGGCGGTGGCCGGTCTCACAAGCCGCTGGTGTCAGTTGGTTCACCTAAGATGTATACAGGTGCTCATTGGGTTATGAGTACACCGGACAGGACTCGCTGGGAACCTGCTAGTTGAGATTATACTTGACGTCAGATAGCAGTTCCCTGGTGACATGTGTACAGGTTAGTTCATCGACCTGAGGATCGTCATTTGTCTCGTGTGAGTTCCCACTGTACTTTGATTGCTACCCTACCACGGCTCAAAGGAGTCGTGCAAACAGGTTTTAGTTGGGTACAGTCCCGAGCCACATGGAGGCAGTGAGCGGATCTTCAGGGGTTCGTCTCTCCCGGTATTGGGGGTGAGGTCGCGCTGTGTCTAGGAGAGCCATTACACAAAGTCCTTGGCCAAGGCAGGAGATTTACTGGTAGGTATTCCAGTAGTATCTCAGGGTGTTCTGGGCTACACTCCGACACGACTTGTACCGCTTTTGGGGGTCTGATTTTTACCAACCCCCTAGGCCCGACATGCGATGCTCATAGACGAACGGACCGGACTGTACGGATATTGTCACTGACAGGCTCAGTAGGGTGTCAGGATGAGTTCGCTCATCGACGTCCCTTTTAGTCAATAGCTGGTGGCCCGTCACGTATTGGCTTATACCTCTGACGTGCTAGTGGTTAAATCCACAGCCATAGTATTGACGAGTTTTTAGAGTCCACCACACTTTCAGTTACTCAAGCTTTCGGGCGAAACGCTGTAGAGGCCGTATGGAGATATGGCAGGGTCCGATCAGATACGTGCGGTATTGCACGGGTCAGGATCGGACGGTTTGTACTAGAGGCCGTATGGAGATATGGCAGGGTCCGATCAGATACGTGCGGTATTGCACGGGTCAGGATCGGACGGTTTGTACTAGAGGCCGTATGGATATATGGCAGGGTTTGATCAGATACGTGCGGTATTGCACGGATCAGGATCGAACGGATATTACTAGCCGGCTTTGGTTTAAGCCGGATCCTAGTATAGTACAGTGTAGATTTTGTCTCATTGCATTTGTATCCGGATGGAATACAGATGCGGGTGTGTATGCACAGTATCGGAGTTTTCCTGTAATTTATTACAGGACCAGTTTTCTGGAGTTGCCAGTTTGCATTCCGTTCCGGCCGGTTTTCCTTTGTTCTTTCCCGGCCGGACTTTTCCGATGGAGGGGGTTATTTGCAAGTTTGCAAATAACATTTTTGGAGGGATTTTCTTGCATATGGATTAATTATGATAGCATCTTTTTGATACCATTCTTTCTTCCATCACTTGCATTAATGAGGGTATGGTTTTGATGTGCTTGAAGTATGGTTGATGTTTGTTTAGGGTCACCACTTCTTTTCTCCTACCATCACCTCCCTCTTGTATTTGGTTTTGCACTCCACCACCATTCCTCATTGAGATAGGCCGGCCACTTGAGTGAGGAAAATGAGAGAATTTTATTTTTGAGCTTGTGGCATTTTTGATCTCATTTGATGCTAGAAAAATGCAAGCACCATTTTTCTTCTTGATTCCTCCATCATCTTTCAAAGGCAACATAACCCCAAAGTGAGACATAGCCTCTACACTACACATTCTACAGCACATCTTGGGCATGTCGACTTGCCAGCTTCATGCCCGAGTTGCCTCGATATTGAGGTGGGAGCCCGTAAAAGAAACAAGCGATGTGGTGCCCTTCCGGCGAGGAGGCGACGACCGAAGTTTCCGCGAAGAGATCGGAGTGGAGGAGAAGACCGGAGGACTCGGATCACTCGGTATATCTCTTCCCTATCCTGTTAGTTAGCTAGGACAAGTTTAATGTCCCGATCCAGGGTTTAGTGCGCGGTGGTGCCGGTTTGCCAAGTTCGCAAAATTAAAGTTTATCACCGTTTCCGCATTTGGCCGTCAGGATTGACGGCCGGGGCGCCGCCGTGCACTTACAGCTACTACAGGCGATTCGTTCAGGATTTCTCCCGTATTGCTGCACCTTTGACCGGATTGACCCGGAAAGGAGTTCCTTTCGATTAGACGGAGGAGTGCGAGCACAGTTTCCAGCAGCTACGGACTTGTTTGACTACGGCGCCGGTGTTATCTTTGCCTTCAGGATCAGGAGGATTCGTGGTTTGTTGTGACGCTTCACGAATGGGGCTAGGGTGCGTATTGATGCAGCATGACAGGGTGATCGCGTATGCTTCACGGCAGTTGAAGAAACATGAACAAAACTACCCCACTCACGATTTGGAGATGGCTGCAGTGGTCTTTGCACTTGAGATCTGGCGACATTACCTATATGGAGAGTCGGGTCAGATATTCACTGATCACAAGAGCTTAAAGTATATATTTCAGCAGCGAGACCTGAATCTCAGACAGCGCCGTTGGATGGAACTAGTAAAGGACTACGTTTGCGAGATTTTGTATCACCCGGGCAAGGCTAATGTAGTGGCAGATGCTTTGAGCAGGAGGCCCGGGGGTAGTCTATCTTGTTTGCGTGCAGTACAGAGGCAGTCGTCGGCAGATTGGCAGATTTTATGCGACAGCCGAGTTGAGTTCGAGTTTACTCCGACAGGGGGACAGCTTGCGCATGTTCGTGCACGTCCGCAGTTACTTGACCGTATTCGAGAGTCACAGCCCAGCGATGACCGTCTTTTAGAGATCATGGAGCAGATTAGGCAGGGCCGAGATTTCGAGTTCGTGATCGATGATCAGGGAGTACTGCGATTTGGGACTCGACTGTGCGTACCAGATTCTGAGGGACTGCGGTGTGAGATTCTTAAGGAGGCTCATAGATTGACATACAACGCTCATCCGGGTTCCACCAAGATGTACCGCAATTTGAGAGATGTCTATTGGTGGGATGGGATGAAGAAGGACGTCACAGACTTCGTATCGAGATTCCTGACTTGTCAGCAAGTCAAGGCCGAGCACCAGACGCCAGCAGGAGAGTTGCAGCCTTTGCCCATTCCGGAGTGGAAATGGGAGCAGATTTCTATGGACTTCATTGTGGGTCTACCCAAGACCAGGAGAGGGTACGACTCCATTTGGGTGATCGTGGATCGATTGACGAAAGCGGCTCACTTCCTGCCAGTGAAGACGACTTTCGGTATTGCTCAGTATGCCTAGATATACATCGACGAGATTGTACGACTGCATGGAGTCCCGACGTGTATCGTGTCCGACAGAGGCACCCAGTTTACCAGCCGACTATGGCAGCGACTTCAGGAGGCATTGGGCACCCGTTTGAGTTTCAGCACGACATTTCATCCGCAGACCGACGGCCAGTCAGAGCAGACTATTCAGACTCTTGAGGACATGCTCCGAGCATGCTTTTTAGACTTCGGAGGTAGCTGGGATCATCATTTACCCTTAGTGGAGTTCTCCTACAACAACAGCTTCCAGGATACTATTCAGATGGCACCTTTCGAGGCATTGTATGGGAGAAGATGCAGATCGCCCGTCCGTTGGACAGAGCTCAGCGAGAGCAGTATATTGGGGCCGCAGATTGTTGAGGATACGACCGCGAAGATACAGTTGATTCGAGACCGGATGAGAGCGGCTCAGAGCAGGCAGAAATCGTATGCAGACAGGCGCCGTCGCAGGCTAGAGTTCGCAGTTGACGATCATGTTTTTCTGAGGGTCTCTTCGATGAAGGGTGTGATACGATTTGGGCGAAAAGGAAAGCTTAGTCCCAGATTTATGGGTCCCTTCAAGATCCTCGAGCGTGTCGGCGCAGTGGCGTATCGTTTGGCTCCTCCACCCAGCTTTCCCGATGTTCACCCCGTCTTCCATGTTTCGATGCTCCGCAAGTACCTTCACGACCCTTTGCATGCTATTCAGCACCCGACTGTCCAGCTGGAGCAAGACCTTTCTTTTGCAAAGCAGCCGGTGGTCATCCTGGATCGGCAGGTGATGAAATTGAGATCGAAAGTTATACCGATGGTCAAGGTCCTTTGGCGTGGCCCGATCAGCGAGGAGGTCACCTGGGAGACCGAGGACGAGATGAGGAAGAAATATCCCCATCTCTTTAAAGGTACGCGTAGATAGATTTTTAAATTCGGGGGCCGAATTTATTTAAGGGGGGAAAGTTGTAACGCCTTGAAAAGTCGTTTTGGTGTTTTTCCCAAAATCGATGAAAATTTGGTATTTTTCCGTATATCGCCTTTTTTGTTATTTTGCAGTTTAGACCTAATTATACCTAATTTGGATAGATAATTGCTAGTTTTTAGTATCTAATGAGTTACTTATAAATTCAGTCATTTAAAATTTTTCCCTAATTTTTTAATTTTTAATATTATTTTAAGCCGGTAAAAATATATTAAATTAGCGATAAATACAAATTTAAATGGGCTAATTTTAATCTTTAAAATCATGTTAATTAAAATCTAGTTGTAATATAACTTTTTTAGTATTTTATTTCAAGTTTTAATTGGTTTTTATTATGGAAAACAAAAATATATTTATTTCGAACTAAAACTTGTAAATATGGTATTGTGGGGGGTCTTTTTGCATAGAATTTCTTTGTAAAACCTCTCTCACTCATTCCTCTCCCCTAGGCCGGCCCCACAACCAGCAGCCCAAGAAATTTCCTTGCCTCTTTTGACTTTAAACCATGTGAGGAAATGATGTGTTTTAAAAAGGTTTTAAAAAAGGGTTAATTTGGAAGTATGTGTACATTATTTGAGTGGGTTGACTTGGGCACTTTCCCACAACACCCACACCATCCCCATTTCCTCCTCCATAGCCGAAATTCTGCAGTTTACAGCAGCCCCATCCCCCTTCTTGTCTCATCTCTTTTCATCATCAAATTTCTTCAAAAATTGCTCCAAAAATCCAAATCAAACCTCAAAATTCCAAACCATTCTTCATCCCACTCTTCTTAGCTTTTCTAGCTTGGATCTTGGATGCTAGGAGGCATCTTAGGAGGCAACTTTTCTTGCTAGATCCATAGATCTTGTGGTATAATCCTTACCCATTTAACTTCTTTTGGTTAATTCCTTTAATTAGATGGTTTTAGTGTTAATAGTTTAGCTAATTTCTAGTTTATGTTTTAGAGTTCATGGTTTGAATTTTAACTAGGGTTTTAGAACCCATTAATAGGTTAATTAAGCTATTTTGCTATCTAGTTGTCACACTAACCTAATCAATGGGGTTACTTTGCTTAAGTGGCTTCAAATTTTACTAAGCTAAGTTAATCTAGTGCGAAATTTTGATTGCTATTGCTATTGAAAAAAATCAAGAAAGGGTTTACTTGTGGAAAATAGATTTTGAAGCATGGTTAATGTGTTAAAAATTTGTGTAGTGGCTATCTATGGTTAACTTGGGTGTTTGTGCGATGTTGTGTGCACTTTATCGCAAATCCGCGATATTTGCACGAATTTGGATATCCTTTGTGCTTACTAGGTTTTCACAACATTTAGAGGATGAATTATATTAGTTATCATGAACATATTGTTGGCATCTCCTATGATATTTAGGAGGTGTGAATGCAGAATTTGGGGTAATCGGGTTTTAGTTTTGCCGGGCGTCCCAAAACGACGATTATAGTTAGTTTTTGTGATTTTCGTGTGTGTTCCGCGCACCTCGTGCACGTTGTGCCTAACTCATGAACATTGATATTTTCGTTGGGATTTGCGTCTTTTCATGATATGTAAACTTATGTTTTGTATTGGTGCAAATTCCAGGTTCGGTCGCGGAGACTTCGGACGCGGCACGAAAAGGGAAGACGGTGATTGGACATAGCTAGCTGGGAATTCCGGTGAGTAGATGAAACATCTACGGGAGACTATCGTTTGGATGGCGTAAGTCGCCCAATAGTTTAAGTAGTTTAAAGATTTCTGGTGATATTAGTAATTAGGAGTAAATGCTTGCGTAACATCTTACTACATCCATGCTTTATATTGTCATACATATGTGAACCCATTGTATAGGACACCTGCACCATTGCCAGGGTTTTTATATGCAGCACGAGCACTATTCATGAGTACACACACGCCCTGGTAATTGCCATGCCAGGACACTAGATAACTTATAATCTAGAATATTTTCACCATATTTGATACTAAACCTGTACTGTTGCAATAAATCTTTAAAATAAAATTGCAGAATTGCTACTCATATGCATGTATATCATTATATCATTTGTTCATGCCTACTTGTTAATCATACATTGCAACCTGAACATTGATACCATATGCATTCATTATTATTGACATATGCACCCATGATGTTTTCTTGAGATTTTATGATATTTTTGGATTACGGGGGGAAGCCGCAAGATTTACATACTTATTATCTTTTAAAATATGAAAAGTTGCGGTTTTCTAGTGATGTAAGTGTCGTCCACCATGAGTTTGCTGTGGTTTTCGAGACCCATTTTGAGGAGTTGGATGAACCGTCTCGGGTACATGGTGGGCCCGGTGAGGTACCCCGGGGCAAGAAGATCGCAGATGATGGCGTTGAGCCTGGCAGGGGATGGATTACCTACCGGTGACTGTTTTGACACGGCGGATATCCAGAGGATACCGACCGTGGCCGTGAGATGATGAGATATTGTTATTTGAGATGGGTCAGCCGGACGGCTGAGGCCAGAGATACTACGATATGGATATATGAGATTTGAGACAGTTTTGAGGTGTCGTTGCGGGGCACGGATTCTGGTTGATTCTATGGATTTTATGCTGGTATTTAAAAAGAGTTTCAAAAAGAAAGAATGATTTTTATACTTACATGTTAAGATCATGAGTTGATTTATGAGACATGCATACCTGCTAGTACATTCATGTTCCATACATACCTGCTAGTATATCCTGCCATACCTGTATTATAGATGCTAAGATGCTTGTGTGCATGCTTGTGATAGCCTCTATAGATGTTATTTATTACTCACGAGTTGGCAACTCACCCCCGTTGTGCCACAGTCTTTTGCGGGTCCGCTCCGTCAGCACAGTAGCGGCGGGCGCACCGCTTCTTTTGCCCTTTTTTCCTGGACTCTAGGCCTTTGCTCATAGGTGGGTTGTTATCATTTTGTACCACCTTATATATTCATTGTATCTAGAGTACTCCATCTACTGTATCATCTATACCTGTTATTATATTGTTGTATATTGACCTAGAGATGAGACTGTGAGATTTGTGGACTTTATGCTGTATTTTGGAGTCGAGCTCACTTGAGCCGACACGTTGCTTCTTACTTATGCCTTTTTATACACGTTGCTGTGTTACATTGCGTGGGATTTGTGACCGCCTTGTGGCGAAGAGCTAGCTCCCGCTTGGGGATGCCTTTTTTGTTGTATTTATATATATTCTTGTTGTAACCATTTTGGGGGCCAGTATTTACAAAGGAGACTCTGCCGAAATTTTCGGAAAAATTGATATTGTTTTTAAAAAGGCTTGATATGACTCATTTGATAAACTCGCTTTCAATTGATTGGTTTTCCTTCTCTCTTCTGCTTATTTGGTTTTGATTTCTGGGCTTTGGCTTACTAATTTTACGGACGCCTTGAGACGTTTCGTAACTTAAGTGCCAGTCACGTTCCGTACCCTGCGGGTCATGACACCAAGATAACCAGACCTTCTTAAAACACATTGGCTTTTGGATTGTCAGAGTTGCATACTTCATTGCCACTCCTACTTTTACCCCTAGCTTTTCTCCGGAATATTCCGTATCACTACGAAGATCCATATTTATTGGATATAACCATCGTATAGTTACATACAAACTCGAAGAAACTTGTTTCAGATTCGAGAATGGTTTCCGGTTCTGGCGAAAATGAATAGGACTTTTCAGTTGTCATTTCCTTTTACCTTCTCTCAGGTTGTGAGGGCTCCAAAGATTAAGAGAGAGTACACCTATTGCGCTTATTGGATAGTCTTCTTCCAAACCATAGGCAGGTGCCGAATGGTGGGGAAGGAAGAACACCAAATACCCTAAGTATGGTGTACAGAAGGTAATAAGCAAAGACGAATAAAAGGATTAGAAAGAGAGCAAAGTAAAATGCGACTGCTATCATTCACGACCAAACCGTGTAGTTCATCGCCACTCCTACTTCACCTTTGCATTTCTCCGGTTCAGTAGAAATTGAATAGGATTATTCAGGTTGTCTTTTATCATTACCTTCTCTCAGGTTGCGAGGGCTCCTATGATTAAAAGAGTACACCTATTACGCTTATTGGATAGTCTTCTTCCAAACTATAAACTGGTGCCGAACGGTAGAGAAGGAAGAAAACCATTTAGCCTAAGGGTGGTGTACAGAAGGTAATGAGTAAAGACAAATAAAGTGATTTGGAGAGATGGCAAGGAAATATACGGTTACAGTCATGAATCTGCATAATGGAAGAGGCATTACTAGGAATACCCGGCTACCCTTTCGAAACATTTTCATGTTTCAGTTTCACTATGCGTTGTTAATAGAAAACTGATTTTCCAATTAGATCCTTACTCCAGGGTGTTCCCCTCCGAATGACGGCGCGACGGACGTCTTGCCTGAAATTCGAGGCAAATGCTAATTGGTGCTATCCGTCTACCTCTCCGAAGATGCCAAATTGATTTATGGCACCATTTATCGAAGGTTTAAACGGATGCGTCCGATATAGCAGACTTCATCAGATTCCCCCTCGCTTGAGGGGTTTTTGATTGTGGGGACGCTCTTCCCTGCAGGCGCAAGCCCCTGCAGTTAATTACGCTAGCGCATTGCGGTAACAACTTTCTCCTTCTCCAGATGATCACTACGTGTCGTGTGTGTTTATTTTGTGTTTGGTTGCCCGTGGATTGTATACGGAGACTGAGTTATGTCGTCGCCCGTAGGGCGTGGACTAGTCCAAATCCGTATTATCTTAGATTTGGGTTTGGGGGTTGTGTTTAAGGATACGTTAGCCTTATTTGAGACTAAGATCGACTTAAACGTTTGTTAAGGATACGTTAATCTAGTTTTAGACTAAGATCAACTTAACGGGATCGTTTAGATCCAACAAGAGAGCAATTAAGCGGGGACCTGTTGTTTAGTTTAGTGACATTGCGGTCAATAGGTAATTTAAGGACATTGCGGTCCAATGTTAGTTTTAAGACGTTGCAGTCAAGGTTAAGGACGTCATAGTCCGAGGATTTAAGGACTCCACAGTCCGGTGTTAGTTTTAAGACATCACGGTCAAGGTTAAGGACGTCATAGTCTGTTGTTAGTTTTAAGACATCACGGTCAAGATTAAGGACATCATAGTCCGTGGATTTAATGACTCCACAGTCCGTCGTTAGTTTTAAGACATCTCGGTCAAGGTTAAGGACCTCATAGTCCGTGGATTTAAGGACCCCACAGTCCGTATCAATGTGTGGTCTTCGGGACCCGTCACCTCTTTGAAGACGTTGAGGAATTACAACGCCAAGTATCAAAGGAGTGAAGAGATGTACCCTTGAACCAAGGTAGATTAAATAGTCTTTGGCTCAATTTGGAACCAAGACCATCTAATAATATTATGAGCCCATTAGCCCAGTTAAGTTTGAATTGAGGACTTATGGCCAGCTTGGGCTAAGTCCAATCATATTTGGAGTATTGGCCTTCTGTTGGTTCATTGAAGGAGAGGCTTTGCCTCTAGAAACTTAGTCAATTGGGCTAAACCTAGTGTTAAACACTAAAGACCAACAATGTTGAACACTGAGATTAAGATTAGCAGGTTAGTGTTTAACACTAAAAGATAATCAGTGTTAAACACTAGCAACGGGGCTTTCAAATTAGTGTTAAACACTTAAGCAAATCAGTGTTAAACACTGGTAATAGAGATTCCACTTTAGTGTTTAACACTAAGACAAATCAGTGTTAAACACTAGAAACAGAGATTTCAGTCTAGTGTTAAACACTAAGAAATTCAGTGTTGAACACTGCAAATAGAGTTTTTCAATTAGTGTTAAACACTAAGGAGAATCAGTGTTAAACACTGGATACAGAGGTTTCAATTTAGTGTTAAACACTGAGGCAAGAGGGGTCACGTGGTAGCACGTGAGAGCGCCCTACTTTTCTATGTTCTGCCAAAAGTATTGAATACTTTGAAGTATCACGTACTGTCACGTGATGGGAATTTAGGTGTTTGTCTGTTAAAACTTCAGCCAAGGGGTCACGTGGTAGCATGTGAGAGCGCCCTAGAGCTCTTTTCTGTTTCTTCTGCCTTTTCTCTGTGTACTTTAGGGGTCACGTGGGGCACGTGAGGCATTGCCTCAAAGTTCTTTTCTATGGATCTTTGCAGGGGTCACGTGGTAGCACGTGACTCTGACTCAAGTTCTTTTCTATGGATCTTTGCAGGGGTCACGTGGTAGCACGTGACTCTGACTCTTTTCATGTTTTAAAGATCTGTTCATTTTTTTAAGAATTAAATTCTTCATAGGGTTAAACCCTAGCAATAAACTTTAAAGGAATCACATTCCTGTTTTCTTCTGAAGAATTATATTCTTGAATAGGGTTAAACCCTAATTTCTTTTCTGTAAAGAATTAGATTCTGGTATAGGATGAAACCCTAATTCTTTTTTTTCCCTTTAAGGGAATTAAATTCCTGTGAGTTTGAGAGAATTAAGTTCTCAATTAGGGTTCAACCCTGGTTCTGTCCATTTTGAAGGAATTAAATTCCTATAACATAGGGTTAAACCCTAATTTTATCTCAAAGGAATTAAATTCCTATAATTCTGTGAAAATTAAATTCTCAAAACTCAGTTCCTCTTCTGTGTTTTAGATCTGCATGGTAGGATCTCAACCCAATGAGAATTAAATTCTCAATTCATTGGAAGATGTGCACTTTGCAGATCCTCCACCAGAGAAAGAACTAAGTTCTTTTCTTTTTATATAAGAGTTAAACTCTTTTGAGAATTAAATTCTCTTCTGAAGCCTCCCTTTTCTTTTCTTACCTAAGGTTTTCCTTTTGCAGAGAATCAAAGGCTCTATATCTCTCTCTCTTTGTGTATCAAAAGAAAAGGTCCAAAGTCCAAAAAGTCTCCCTTCTTCTTTTCTTGGCTCCTATTTATAGGAGAAGGAAAAGAATCAATCTGTTTTAGTGAATCTTTCATTGAAAGATTTCATTTGTTTATTGAGAGATTTGATTTATCTTCATCAATAATCTGGGCCTTTAGATTATTGAGTGAATTTTATTCACCATTGGATTTTAAATCCAAATATATCTCTTTGTTATTTCTGTTAGATTTAGGGGGAAATCTTTCCATGATCCAAGATTTTTCCATACATTGGTGATATTTAATCACCCTCGGATTTTTAATCCAACGGTTTCAAATAATTCTTCTCCATTTTGGAAAGATTTGAAGGATCTATCCTCAGGATTTAATTCTGTTAAAGAATGAGGCTCTTAAAGCCGGTCACGTGTGGCCATGTGACCGTTGGTCACGTATGAGCACGTGACCCCTTGTCACGTGTAAGCACGTGACCCTTTGAGTGGGCTTCTCTTCTTCTGCGCTCTGTTTTCTGGCCGCTGCATAACCATCACGTGCCAACACATGACTACTGGTCACGTGTGAGCACGTGATGCCTCTTCTGAAGCTCCTCCTGATTTTTAATTAGGGAACAAATGCCCCCACAGCGTTGTTCTCACGTGTCTGCAGGTGGGTGCAACGCTGTCACTTTTGTGACCGTCGGATCTGTTTTGAGAGTAGGGTAGATGAAGTGTTTTCCATCCCATCCTATAAATGCCCATGTCTTTTCAGAAGTTCCTCCACTTTGCTCATCTTCCTCCTTGCATACTTTTCATTCTGAGAATTTAAATCTCTTTTCCAGAGCTTAGTTCTCTGTTCCAAAAATTTTCCAGAGTTTAACTCTGTTGACCGATTTCTTTTCCTTAGGTAATCATCTTGAGCGAATGAAGAACTTTCATACATAACATTCTCTGGATTTTAAATCTACATCAACGGTTTCATCCTTTTAACATGAACCCATTTTTTCTTCAAGTTCTTCCACAAGAACAGAAAACTATTGAATCCTCAAACTGTAGATCTCTTAGGGCTTTTCTAATCTTTAAGGGAGACGATAATGTCGGTTGTTTTCCATGGAATTTAATTCCATCCCAAGGAGCTCTGGCTCTGGAACAAAATTTTCTGGGAATTTAATTCCCCTTTTCAAAAGGAATTTAATTCCTACGAAGAACCAAGTTCTTCCCACGGAGGCTTCTTAGGGTTTTCTTGCCCTGGGTTGTCCTTCTGTAATCCATGAAGAAGAAACATGCAATGATGTCTTTTGTGGGAATTTAATTCCCCTGATCCTGTTTGATTTGTTGTAGAGTCCAAGGTGGATTTCTTTCAGGGGAGTGTGTAGGGTTACTTGAAGTCCCCTGTTTATTTAATGAGAATATTCCCTTTGTCTCATTATAATTGCTTGGCCTCATTATTAACGAGCCGTCAACCTGATTCTGTGGGGCCCATGTGTTTTGTAGCCAATGGCCCCATAAAAAGAGTCTGATGTCGCTTTCTTCAACTGTCTTCATATATATAGTTATGCTCATATATATATATATGTATATATATATTGCTGGCTTTGCTTTTGACAGTTTCCTTTATTTGATTTCAGGTGCGATGACTTCTGTTCCGTGCTTTCCCTTCACTCGTTCGGAGGCCGCTTTTCCTCAATCACCATCCGACGAGGAAGCGATGGTGATGATCTGGGCTCATGACCCGAACTGCACCAGCTTACTTCTATGGGGAACTTGGTACAGTCATATCATCCGAGGTCGCCGGATCTTTCTCTGTGAGGTGCCGACAGAGCCCACTTTCCCGTTCTTGCTGATGGACCCTCCGAGGACGGTTTTCGCTGTGGAGATGCCAAATTAGACTCCAACGGGACGGCTCGAGCCTTCAACAACCGGTGTCCCGAACCATCCGGTCCCCGCTATAGATATCCTGGGACGACGCATTTGTCAGGGTGAGGCCCACCCATGGGGACAGATTTATAAGATAGGGCTCACTCCTCAACACCCCATGGGCTACCTCCTCTGGGCTCGCTACATCCTTGCTACCCATCGTGCGCGGCTGCAGAAGGTTGGGCTTTACCAGGCAATATATGCGTCGTCTTCCATTATCAATCCCCGCATGTCTGGTGGGTTAAGGCGTTCTTGAATCAATGGAATCTCCCCACCAACACCTTTCTTCTGGGGGACAGAGAGGTTTCGTTCTCTTTGGGGGAATTTTATGAGATCTCGGGACTGCCAATTCGAGGGACACTTTATGAGGAGTTGCTGGCTCTGATGAATACGTCTTTGAACCCGAGCCCATACCGCTTGACGGCTTGTCTGCCGAAAACGCCGTCCGCCACAAGCGTCCCAGCTTGATCAAGGTGCTGGGATTCTTTGATCGATTGTTCACCGAATCTGAGGAGCAGGGCGTTACTTTTAAGAGCTTCATTGCCTGTTTCCTTCACGAGGGCGTCTTGTCGAAAACAGCTCCGAAGTTTGCAAATATCAAAGACCCATTTGGGTTTGGTCCGAAGAAGCTGCCGACCAATGAATCAGATCTACCGTAGTACTACATCCCCATAATGTCGCCGATGTCTTTCGGATCCATCGCAGCTCCCGGCATGGATGAGGAGACGTTCTTCGTTGGGTTTATCAGTGTCTGGCTCAGCTGGTTTGTCATCCCTATGCATCGCCGCTTTATGAGAGCTTCGGTCATCAATCTGGCTCACCGTATAGCTGAGGGAACGCGGCTGGCCATTGGCATCCCGGCGTTGGCGCATCTCTATCACGGGTTGGGCGCTGTAGCTAATACTTCCACCCCAGGCGTAGATGTGGTAAATTTCTCGCTTCACTACTTTACGTCTTGGATCGAAATGCACATCTTGGGTGCTTTTGCTATGCATCAAAGGCCCGCATTCTACGACGTTTATACCTTCCCGAGGCTTATGCGATTGGTGGATGCTTCTGCCACTGACCCGACTCAATTCGGGGCTATTCGGGCGTTAATTTCTCCTTATGCTACTGCTGGCGGGCTGGTTTTTAATGATCGCGTCTTATCTTCTTTCGCGGGTTCAGCCCAGCCGCTTTGGGACCGGTCAAAAGATAACGCGCCCTGTTTGAAGCCCCGGGAGGCCGCGCGCTTATATGCAATCAGACCGGGTTACCTTGTATTCCGTCAGGATAGCGCGGCCCTTTTCATGCGGTACAATCCGCAACGCTTTGCCCGGCAGTTTGGTTTTGATCAGGGTGTCCCTTTTGAGGCTTTCATAGTCGCGCCAGTCCCTTCGCCCGAAGCCATTCGGGATGCCGCTCATCATTTTGTGAGGTTGAACACCGGCTCCCAGTTCATGATCCTCGATGCTGAATACATGCCCCGATGCGTAGGGGCGTTTATGGGATGGTATCTCCATCGGGTCAACCCGATTATTCTTGAGGAAAGAAGGGTACTCCTGGGCCATGGTGCTCCTACTCAGGCTCCGGTCACAGGAGTTACGCTGTGACCGTGCGCGCCGGTCCATTTTCCTTTCATGGATACCGGTGTTGCGCTCATTCCGGGAGAGTCGGGGGTGGATCTTACCCCAACAGCTGGTATGCCATTGGGCACCCGGTCACGGGGTAAACGAGCTCCGGTAGTAGCAGCACCACCCGCGGTAGCACTGCCTCCCGTGGCATCTACAATGGCGGTGTCATCCTCGGTTGTGGTACCGGGTGAGGGCGACAGGGGTGAGGGCGTTGAAGGCGAGGTGGGCCAGCATCGCGCTAAGGCGGCACGGGGAAAGAAATGGTCATCTTCGGCGGCCGGTTCTGGATCTAAGAGGCGGAGGAGGGTGGCCACCAACTTGTTTGATTCTCTAACGGTGTCCGAGCCCATACTTCCAGATGAACCGTTGGTTATGCAAGAGTCGGACGCTGGTCTTCTCTTCCCGGGTTTGGCCGCCGAGGAAGCCGCACAGCTGGCTGAGGCTATAAGACGTTCTAAAGATGCGTCTCAGAACATCAGGGTTCCGAAGAAGCCCTATCCTGCCGTAATCTTTTATGAAGACCCCTCATGGATCCGGCGGCGGTTTATCGGCCCTTTGGAGGAATGGGGAGAAAGGGCCCTGAAGCAGGCTGCTTCGGAGGATGCGGCGGACGCGCTTTCCTTGTGGACCGGAGGCCACGAGTCCACCCTCGAACCCCGGCGGGCACGTCTCCTTGAAAAGGAGCATCGGCTTGAAGAAGCCATATCGAAGGCTTCCCTGCGCATTGGTATGTCTTTATACTTCTTTATAGTTTTTCGGATTGTTTAAGCCTGTATATATATATTCTTATCCTTGTGTGAATTGTGCAGAGTCTTCGGCGGTGGGGGAGGTCCCTACGGGCTTGTTGAAGCTAAAGCCTGTTGACATTCCCGATGAAGCCTTGCTTGATGTGGAGGGGGCTGACGAGGCTGTTCCTCTTGCCATAGAGCCTCCAGTGGCGGTTCTTGATCATGGAGCACTTGCTCCTTTGGGGGTTTCTGCCCCAATGATTCTTCCTGAGGGCGGCCCAGAGGCCGGGAAGGAGGTAGTCGTGACTACCCTTCCTTTGCTGGAGCCGGAGATCGCGGCGGAGGCCGTTGAAGCTGCCATCCCCTTGGCTCAGAATGGGAGGAGTATTGAAGGTAACCTTCTACATTTTAAATTAGCAATCTTTCCGTTGTCTGAATTCTTTTGTTTTCTCAGAATTGCGCGGGCTGGCGGCCTCTATTGCTGATCTGTCTCCCCAGCAATCGTTTCAGCGCCTGCTGGAGATGGCAGCTCCGCAGGCGATATTCCCTCAACGCATCGTCCTCTCCTCTGGACAAGGATAGTGTCGTTCGCCATTTCTTATAGCATCGTTGTTATTTTGCGTATTGACATTGATGTTCTCTAAAGTTTTGGAGGCCGATGACGAGGTTGAGGTCCTCGAAGGGCCAGGGGAACCTTCAGCTCTTACTTGCATGACCGTAGGTAAGTGACATTTCAATATAGTCCCGCTTGTTCCTTTGCTCAAGAGTTTTACAGACGTTTTTTCAAATCTGAACAGCCTTGCCAGCCCCCGTAGTGTTGGAATCGCGTATCGCCATGCCATCCGGCCCCTATGCTTTGCGAGCCTCAGAGCGCCTGGCCCAGTTAAGCCTTGTCTCCCTGTCGTCTTTAATTGAGGAGCTTCGTGCTGGCAGCGCAACCACAGCTGAAGCGTTTGCCGCTGAAGCTAACGGTTCTCTTCCTTTTCTTGCCACCTACCATAGCGAAGAGGTGGTGCGACTCTGGGTGGAGTTCTGTCGGCAGGTGGAGGCTTGCCTGCACGCCCTTGAGTGTTCCCGCCTTTTCTCGGAGGCCGTGGCTGCAAAGGCAGAGTTGCGGGGGCTGATAGCGCGGTGCGCGGCAAATATGGTGTCATGCGAGAAGAGGCTCGGCCGCAAATTCTTAGAAAGGGAGTTGGCCTCTAAGGCATTGAGCGAGCTTCAAACCAGTCTTACAGCCAAAGCCAATAAAGCGTATGAACTCTGGCGGGTACTTCAAGAGTCTATCAGAGAGGTGGTGGCTCTTGATAAAGCTGTCGTGTTCACTCGCGAGAGGGTCGAGGTTCACAAGGTCACTGAGAAAGAGCTCGAAGGCCGGCTCGCCTCGTATCTTGCCCAGCAGGCTCAGGCGGAGGCTCGTCTTCTGGCGATCCTGAATCATGAAGCTATGGCCCAGCAAAAGCAGGATGAGCTAGCAAATTTGCTAAATCGCCCGCCGTCTTGAAAAACTTATATCTTTTCCTTTCTTTTTGTGCACACTCCTGAATGAGAGTATCTCCTTTTTGTTCTTTTTTGTATTCATTTTGGTTTATGAATAAAGACATATTTTTCTCTTCTCAATGGTGTATCTCTTTTTATTGTGTTCTGCGGACAATTTATCTAGGTCTCCTTCCAGGGCAGCGATGGCATAGGATTCAGGGTTAAGATCCGCCTCCTAAGACTTTTGAGCTTTATGAGCCGCGAGGGTCTCATAAAGAGTTTTTCACCCTACAGGTCGAGAGGATCCCGTAGGTGCAAGTTCTTCTTAAGAATCGTGAGGATTCTTAAGCGGATTTTCCCTTGGGAGTCGTAAGGATCTCATAAGAGAGTTTTCTTCCTTGCAGGTCGTGAGGACCCGCAAGTGCTGGGTGCGGTCGTCCTTATCCGTATTTCATGGGGTCAGGGGTTGCCAAGGTACCGTAGTTTAAAGACATCGCGGTCAAGGTTAAGGACATCATAGTCTATGGGTTTAAGGACTCCACAGTCCAACGTTAGTTTTAAGACATCACGGTCAAGGTTAAGGACGTCATAGTCTGTGGATTTAAAGACTCCACAGTCCGATGTTAGTTTTAAGACATCACGGTCAAGGTTAAGGACCTCATAGTCCGTGGATTTAAGGACTCCACAGTCCGATGTTAGTTTTAAGACATCACGGTCAAGGTTAAGGACTTCATAGTCCGTGGATTTAAGGACTCCACAGTGCGATATTAGTTTTAAGACATCACGGTCAAGGTTAAGGACTTCATAGTCCGTGGATTTAAGGACTCCACAGTCCGATGTTAGTTTTAAGACATCACGGTCAAGGTTAAGGACCTCATAGTCCGTGGATTTAAAGACTCCACAGTCCGATGTTAGTTTTAAGAGATCACGGTCAAGGTTAAGGACCTCATAGTCCATGGATTTAAGGACTCCACAGTCCGATGTTAGTTTTAAGACATCACGGTCAAGGTTAAGGACTTCATAGTCCGTGGATTTAAGGACTCCACAGTCCGATGTTAGTTTTAATACATCACGGTCAAGGTTAAAGACTTCATAGTCCGTGGATTTAAGGACTCCACAGTCCACGAAATATGTGGTTACTGGGACTCGTCACCTCTTTAATGACGTTGAGGAATTACAACGCCAAATATCAAAGGAGTGAAGAGATGCACCCTTTAACTAAGGTAAAATCAGTCTAGAATCATCATGGTTGATCGTTAGTTTTAAGACATTACGGTCGTGGTTAAGGACATCATAGTCCGTGGATTTTAAGGACTCCACAGTCCAATGTTTGCTCTGGATGCTTCATACGGGTTCACCGCCGTGCACTGCGAGGACCAGGCTCCGCTCTGGACGTTTTCCGCGGGGTCAAAGAGTGACATTATTCGTGTTCCACGTGACCAGGAATTTTGCACTAGATGCTTCACACGGGTTCACTTCCGCGTTTGGCGAGGACTGGGCTCCGCTCTGGATGCTTCATACGGGTTCACTGCCGTGCTCTGCGAGGACCAGGATCCGCTCTGGACGTTTTCCACAGGATCAAAGAGTGACGTTATCCGCGTTCCACGTGACCAGGAATTTTGCGCTAGATGCTTCACACGGGTTCACTGCCGTGTTCGGCGAGGACTAGGCTCCGCTCTGGATGCTTCACACGGGTTCACTGCCGTGCTCTGCGAGGACCAGGATCCGCTCTGGACGTTTTCCATGGGGTCAAAGAGTGACGTTATCCACGTTCCACGTGACCAGGAATTTTGCGCTCGATGCTTCACACGGGTTTACTGCCGTGTTCGGCGAGGACTAGGCTCCGCTCTGGATGCTTCACACGGGTTCACTGCCGTGCTCTGCGAGGACCAGGATCCGCTCTGGACGTTTTCCACGGGGTCAAAGAGTGACGTTATCCGTGTTCCACATGACCAGGAATTTTGCGCTAGATGCTTCACACGGGTTCACTGCCGTGTTCGGTGAGGACTAGGCTCCGCTCTTGATGCTTCACACGGGTTCACTGTCGTGCTCTGCGAGGACCAGGATCCGCTCTGGACGTTTTCCACGATGTCAAAGAGTGACGTTATCCGCGTTCCACGTGACCAGGAATTTTGCGCTAGATGCTTCACACGGGTTCACTGCCGTGTTCGGCGAGGACTAGGCTCCGCTCTGGACGTTTTCCACGGAGTCAAAGAGTGACGTTATCCGCGTTCCACGTGACCAGGAATTTTGCGCTTGATGCTTCATACGGGTTCACTGCCGTGTTCGGCGAGGACTAAGCTCCGCTCTGGATGCTTCACACGGGTTCACTGCCGTGCTCTGCGAAGACCAGGATCCGCTCTGGACGTTTTCCATGGGGTCAAAGAGTGACGTTATCCGCGTTTCACATGACCAGGAATTTTGTTCTGGATGCTTCCCACGGGTTCACTGCCGTATTCAGCGAGGACCAGGCTCCGCTCTGGATGTTTTCCACGGGGTCAAAGAGTGACGTTATCCACGTTCCACGTGACCAGGAATTTTGGGCTAGATGCTTCACACGGGTTCACTGCCGTGTTCGGCGAGGACTAGGCTCCGCTCTGGATGTTTCACACGGGTTCACTGCCGTGCTCTGTGAGGACCAGGATCCGCTCTGGACGTTTTCCATGGGGTCAAAGAGTGACGTTATCCGCGTTCCACGTGACCAGGAATTTTGCTCTGGATGCTTCCCATGGGTTCACTGCCGTGTTCAGCGAGGACCAGGCTCCACTCTGGACGTTTTCCACGGGGTCAAAGAGTGACGTTATCCGCGTTCCACGTGACCAGGAATTTTGCGCTAGATACTTCACACGGGTTCACTGCCTTATTCGGCGAGGACTAGGCTCCGCTCTGGATGCTTCACACGGGTTCACTGCCGTGCTCTGCGAGGACCAGAATCCGCTCTGGACATTTTCCATGGGGTAAAAGAGTGACGTTATCCGCGTTCCACGTGACCAGGAATTTTGCTCAGGATGCTTCCCATGGGTCCACTGCCATGTTCAGCGAGGACCAGGCTCCGCTCTGGACGTTTTTCACGGGGTCAAAGAGTGACGTTATCCGCATTCCACGTGACCAGGAATTTTGTTGATAATATGCTTATTCCACAGAGTTGGGATTTGACTCCCAGTGGGAGTACATTGCCGAGTCATGGAACTGGGAGTTGCCGCTATTCCGCTTTGCTTGATGTTGTGTCTGCTGTAATCAGACGAGTGTTGAAAAGATCTCTAGGCTGTCTGTGATCCATCAAGATTTGGCTTCTTCTTCTGATGAAACCTGGGGAGGAGGAGTGAGATTCCTTCTTTGTTTACGCCCCTGGATTGTATACAGGGATTGATGTGGCATCACCTGTAGGGCAAAACTTTCATTTTTATTTCATTTCTTTTCCCAAGATGCTCTATCATTTCAGCTTTTATATCGCGAAGGTCGCGATTGCCCCATCATTTCTCCTATTTTTCGCGGTGCCCAATCATTTCGGCTATTTATTTTATTTTTTCACTCGCTGCTTTTTATTGCGAGTTGCCCAATCATTTCGGCTATTTCTCAGGCATACATTTTTACTTGCTTCTTTTTATTGCAAGTTGCCCTATCATTTCGGCTATTTCGTATGCATGTATGGCTCGCTGGCTTTTCGCTGCAAGCATGGATTTTAGACACCGATTTCGGTATCAGCACCGCTACAACTGGGATGTTTCCAGGAGCGAATCATCATTTTCCTCTGTCGATGTTAAACAAAGGTGGCTTAGTAAACAGGGTTAAGGGTCCTGTCGACTAAGGCTTTTGACTTCATGAGGCGTAAGGGTCTCACAAAGGTATTTCTCCCTACAAGTCGTGGGGATCTTGTAGGTGTGTTTTCTCCTTGGGAATCGTGAGGATTCCTAAGTGCTTGTTCTTTTGTAAGTCGTAGGGATCTTACAAAAGAGTTTTCTTCTTATAAGTCGAGAGGACTTACAAGGGTTGTTCACTGTGTGGACATATCCCTAATCACGGATGGGACTTGGTTAGGGAAATGTTTATTCGCGCCTGTGGATTGTATACAAGGGTCAGTATTAAGCCACTTGTAGGGCAAGATCGAAGGTTGTGGAGGGGTTTGCTTAAGAACAGATTCAGGTCTCTGTAACTTAAGACTTTCAAATCTTATGAGCCGTGAGGGTCCCATAAGAGAGTTCTCCTTACGAGTCGTGAGGATCTCGCAAGTGTAATTTCTCCTTAGGAATCGTGAGGATTCCTAAGTGTGTTGCTCCCTTGTGAGTCGTAAGGATCTCACGCGGCTGGTTTCTCCTTACAAGGTCGTGAGGACCCTGCAAGTGTCCTTTAACGAGGTTGCGCCCTTTCGGGTTTTCACAAACACTCGCCGGTAGCCCTACTGTTTTTACTCACGGAGCCCTTTCGGGTTTTCATCCGTGCCCATTTCGCTTATGGGCATACCGTTTTTATTTTTTATTTTATTTTATTTTATCGGCTTTGAGATGTTGCAATCCACCGTAGTTTTTCGACATCTCGGTCAACAGCTAGTTTTAGGACATAGTGGTCCATTGTTAGTTTAAGGACGTTTCGGTCCGTTATTAGTTTAAGGACGTTTCGGTCCGTTATTAGTTTAAGGACGTTTCGGTCCGTGGCGAAGAAGTCCGGTTACTACTTATAGAGTTCGGGCTTAAGAAGATAGCCAGTGGACATAGTCGTCGTCATCTATCATTTACCGAAGCCTTAACCCGTCAGGCATAGTATTTCTTCAGGAAGCGACCATTTATTGGCCTGAAAGGCCTTTCACCGTGCATATCCATGAGTAAATAGGCTCCACCCTGGTAGACCTTGTCTATGATGTATGGGCCTTCATAGTTCGGCTCGAATTTTCCCCGCTTGGCGCGATTGGGGATTATAGGCCTTTTGACCACTAGCACGAGTTCGCCTTGGCGGAATGTCCTCGGCCTGGTCAATCTTTCATATGAGCGCATCATCTTTGCTTTGTAAGCCTCCAGATTTTGTTGCGCTATGAGCCGAGTTTCATCAAGGGCATCAAGCTCCTCAAGCCGAAGGTTGGCATTTTCTTCGTCCGTCAGCTCGTTGTGGACCGCCACTCATAGAGAGGGTAACTCTATCTTGAGGGGGAGTACTGCTTCTGTACCGAATACCAATGTGTACGGCGTTGTGTTTGTGGCCGTTTTGAACGTAGTTCGATACGCCCAAAGAGCTACTTGCAGTCTCTCGTGCCAGTCTTTCTTGTTACGGGACACCGTCTTCTTCACGATCTTTGTCAAGGTTTTGTTGAAAGCCTCAGCTAGACCGTTAGCTCGGGGATTATAAACTGAGGAATAGCTTCAGTCTCTGTTGTGTTGCTGCTCGAAGCGACTAATCTTGTGGCTTCTGTAGGCTGGCCCGTTATCGGAGATGATCCGTCTCGGCGTTCCAAACCGATAGATGACTTGTGTCTTGAAGAAATGGAGGATATTCTCCGTCTTCACTTCCCTCAACGGTACTGCTTCTGCCCATTTAGAGAAGTAATCAGTGGTCGCTAGGATGAAACGATGTCCCCTGGATGATGCTGGTTCGATAGGGCCGACTATGTCAGTCCCCCACATTTCGAACGGCCAGCTAGCCACCGTTGGATGTAGAGGATTTGGGTGCTGGTGGATAAAGTCCCCATGGATCTGGCACGAGCGGCATTGCTTCACATACTCGAGGCAGTCTTGGATCATTGTGGGCCAATAATAACCCATTCGTTTGATCTTCAGCTTTATTTTCGGGCCTGCTTGGTGAGAACCGCAGAGTTTGTCGTGAACTTCATGAACGACTCTTTTCGCTTCGTCAGGTCCCAGGCATCTCAACCACAGAGAGTCAAATGACCTCTTGTACAGAGTATTATTAACGAAGGCGAAGGACAGAGCTCGTTTCACAAGCTGATGTCTTGAGGACGCATCTTCAAGCGTTCGACGGGATTTGAAGTAGTCTATGAAGACTTATCTCCAATCTTCAACCTTCTCTTAGCCATTTATTAGCAGGGCCATTTGCTCAACTGCTTCCTTTTCCTCGGATAATTCCGGAGATATTTCTGCCGGTGCGAGTACCCAACGGCTTTGCACCACGATTCTGACGTCATCGAGGTTCTCATCATCCAGTTCTTTAGCGAGCTTGGCTAAAGCATCCGCCTTGCTATTTTCGGCACGCGGTATGCTTTCCAAGGTGTAGGAGGGGATTTGAGTTAGTAGTTGCTGTACTCTCTCGCCATACTTCACCAACTCCGGTTTGCATGTTTGGTAGTCGCCATTTACTTGACTGACGACCAGCTGGGAATCTCTGTATATGAGGAGGTTCTTAATTCCCATGTTGATGGCGATCTCGAGACCTGCTATCAAAGCTTTGTATTCGGCTTTGTTGTTCGTCCTCGGCTCTGTCAAGGAGAACGCAAAGCGCATTATCCCCCCTTGTGGAGTTACGAAGATGAGACCTACCCCTGATTTGATTATAGGCGTGTTTTGTTTGCGCTTCTTCACGGAAGATGCTCCATCGAAATAAAGCTCCCATCGGGTATCACCACCGTTGATCGCGTAAAACGCATGTTCGTCTGGCAGCTCGCATTTCAAAGGAGAGTCGGCAGGTATTAGATGCTCAGCGAGGAAGTCGACGATGGCTTGGCCTTTCACTGCCTTAAGAGGCTGATAGGTTATTGAGAACTCCATCAAGAGCAGGGCCCATTTAGCGATTCTTCCTGTCAATATGGCTTTTGACATCAGATATTTGAGGGGGTCCACCTTTGATATAAGACGGACTTCATGCGCCAATGCATAGTGCCGGAGTTTTGTTATTGCAAAGATTAACGCCAGGCAATGCTTCTCAATGGGGGAATAGTTGCTTTCTGCCCTCAGAAGAACTCGACTTAAATAGTAGAGCGCTTTCTCTTTCCCTTGGTCGTTCTCTTGTGCCCATAATGCACCTAACGAACCTTCGAGGGCTGTTGTATAAAGAACAAGAGGCTTTCTCTTTACCGGAGCAGCTAACACCGGCCGGTTCTGCAGGTATTTCTTGATCTCGTCCAGTGCGCCTTGGCATTTATGATCCCAGACGAACGGGGTTCCCTTCTTCATCAGGTGACTGTAAGGGCAGCACTTGCCAGAGAGATTGGCTATAAATCGCCGGATGTACGCGAGCTTCCCTTGGAGAGACCGCAACTGTTTGAGGGTCCTTGGCGGTGGCATTTCCATGATCGCCTTGATCTTCGACGGATCAATCTCGATACCCTGGTGCCGAACAATGAATCCTAGGAATTTGCCTGAGGACACCCCGAACACGCATTTGAGAGGGTTCATCTTCAAGTTGTATTGTCGAAGGTGTTGAAATACGGTCTTCAGATGCTCTAAATGCTCTTCGTATGACATGCTCTTAACCACGAGGTCGTCGATATAGCATTCGATGATTTCATGTATGAGGTCATCGAAGATCTTCGTCATGGCTCTCTGATAGGTAGCACCGGCATTCTTTAAACCGAAGGGCATAACATTGTAGCAGAATATACCCAGAGGGGTCTGGAAAGCGGTGTGCTTCTGGTTTTCGGGATGCATCTTTATTTGATTGTATCCTGGTGAGCCGTCCATGAAGGAGAAAACTTCATGAGTGGACATATTATCTATCATCAGCTCGATGACCGGCACTGGGAAATCGTCCTTCGGGCAAGCTTTATTGAGATCCTGGAAGTCCACGCATATGCGCATTGTCCCATTTTTCTTCATTACCGGGACAATGTTGGCGATTCAGTCAGGATATCGAACTTCTTGGATGAAGCCAGAGTCGGTTAGCTTCTTAACCTCGGCGTTGATACTCATCTCAAGCTCAAGCCGCATTCTTCTTGGCGCCTGTTTGACTGGCTTGATGTCTGGGGATATCGCCAATTTATGTACAGCAATTTCTGGATCTAGTCCTGGCATTTCGGAATAGTTCCATGCGAAGCAATCTCTATGCTGTATAAGCATGTCTTTTAACGCAGCCACCCTTTCTTCAGATAGCAGCTCGCTGACGAATGTCGGTCGCGGGTCGTTCGCCGTTCCCAACTCAATTTTCTTGAGGTTATCTGCAGTAGTATATATGCCATCTTCCAGCTCTTTCGGCGCTAGTGGAAATTCTGAGATTACCTCGTCGTCATTGTTTTCGAAGTGTTGGAGATAGTGCCCTCAGAGTCAATTGTTGGAGATAGTGCCCTCAGAGTCAATTATTAGGTCACAGGTACGTGATTGTAATGATTGAGGGAGGACCTATCCCGGTAGGACAGTCTTACTCGAGATGATAGTATGCTATCTGGTTTACCTTTATCATCGTGTACTGCTTTAGGTGACATGACACGTCGCTATTACACGTTGATAGAGCCCCTAGGATTCTTGCTTGACCACCAGCAGTATGAGGGCGATCATATAAGTGGGAGCTGGGGGTCTACAAGCATATCCTTAAAAGGTCCCTAGTCGTGGGAGTTTCGAGACCGGGCATCGATACTCCATTAGTAGACTAGTGTATACAGTCGAGACCCCGACGAGGGGCGGTGGCCGGTCTCACAAGCCACTGGTGTCAGTTGGATCACCTAAGATGTATACAGGTGCTCATTGGGTTATGAGTACACCGGACAGGACTCGCCGGGAACATGCTAGTTGGTCATATACCAGACGTCAGATGGCAGTTCCCTGGTGACATGTGTGCAGGTTAGTTCATCGACCTGGGGATCGTCATTTGTCTCGTGTGAGTTCCCACTGTACTTTGATTACTACCCTACCACGGCTCAAAGGAGTCGTGCAAACAGGTTTTAGTTGGGTACAGTCCCGAGCCACATGGAGGCAGTGAGCGTATCTTCAGGGGTTCGTCTCTCCCGGTATTGGGGGTGAGGTCGTGCTGTGTCTAGGAGAGCCATTACACAAAGTCCTTGGCCAAGGCAAGGAGATTTACTGGTAGGTATTCCAGTAGTATCTCAGGGTGTTCTGGGCTGCACTCCGACACGACTTGTACCGCTTTTGGGGGTCTGACTTATACCAACCCCCTAGGCCCGCCATGCGATACTCATAGACGAACGGACCGGACTGCACGGATATTGTCACTGACAGGCTCAGTAGGGTGTCAGGATGAGTTCGCTCATCGACGTCCCTTTTAGTCAATAGCTGGTGGCCCGTTACGTATTGGCTTATACCTCTGACGGGCTAGTGGTTAAATCCACAGCCATTGTATTGACGAGTCTTTAGAGTCCACCACACTTTCAGTTACTCAAGTTTCGGGCGAAACGCTGTAGAGGCCGTATGGAGATATGGCAGGGTCCGATCAGATACGTGCGGTATTGCACGGATCAGGATCGGACAGTTTGTACTATAGGCCGTATGGTTATATGGCAGGGTTCGATCAGATACGTGCGGTATTGCACGGATCAGGATCGAACAGATATTACTAGCCGGTTTTGGTTTAAGCCGTTCCTAGTTTAGTACAGTGTAGATTTTGTCTCATTGCATTTGTATCCGGACGGAATACAGATGCGGGTGTGTATGCACAGTATTGGGGTTTTCCTGTAGTTTATTACGGGACCAGTTTTCTGGAGTTGCCAGTTTGCATTCCGTTCCGGCCGGTTTTCCTTTGTTCTTTCCCGGCCGGACTTTTCCGATGGAGGGGGTTATTTGCAATTGTGCAAATAACATTTGTGGAGGGGGTTTCTAGTAAATGTTTGATTATGATAGCTATCATTTTCTTTTCAACCATGCTTTTGCTTTATGAGATTTGATTGTGATAAAGTGAGGGTATGGGTTTAATAGTGAAAGGCATGGTTGTATGTTTCTTTGTCCCTTGATGTGGTCACCTCTTCTCATCTCCTACACTCACCTCCCTTATTGCTTCATATTCTTTCCTCCTCCATTTTCTAAGTTCATAAGTTTTTTCATGGTTGAGTGAGAAGAAAAGAAGAGAAGGAGAAAGCTTCATCCTTGAGAGTGTTTTTCATTCTTGATCTCTTTTCATGCCAAGAAAAATGAAAGCACCATTTTTCATACCTTCATTCCTCCATCTTCAAAAGGCAACCAAAACCCCAATGAGACATAGACCCTACACTTCCTACAGCACATCTTGAGCATGTCGAGTTGCCGGCTTCATGCTCGAGTTGCCTCGGTATTGAGGCGGGAGCCCGTAAAAGACGAAGGCGATGTGGTGCCCTTTCCGACGAGGAGGAGACGGACGGAGATCCCGCGAGGAGATCGGAGTGGAGATGAAGACCGGAGGACTTGGATCGTCGGTATACATCTCTTCCCTTTCTTATTAGTAGCTTAGACTTGTTAATGGTTACGATCCGGAGTTTAGTGCGCGGTGGTGCCGGTTTGCAAAGTCCGCAAAATTTAAGTTATTCACCGCTTCCGCATTCCGGCGTCGGATTGACGGCCGGGGCGCCGCCGTGCACTTACAGTGGTATCAGAGCCTCGCCATTAACTTAGTCTAACTTTGTGTAATGTGTTTGCATTTCCGATCGATCAAAAAGTTCCAAAACTGCATTTTACCCACGACAGTTTCTGTTGAAATTTTTCAGTCTCGAAAAATTTTTCAGGTTGTAAAATATTGATGTACTGGAAAATCTAAGAGTTCTGTAAAAATTTGACGAAGTAACTCCACAGTTGGAGCGCGGAACCGCCGCGAAAACCACCTTTGTGCGGCCCTTCCGCCGCGCACTATTCACATCACTTCACCATTTTTTTACAGAGGCCTTCTGGGCTTAAAATATGGGCTTTGGAATATTAAAGTTGGGCCAATTGTTTCTGTGAGTGCTACAGTTTTCTTTGGGGCCCACTTGTTATTTGTTTGATCAATCGGAAATTTTTTAAACACATTTTTCACAGTATTTACATTATATCTGCGACCGTGAATGTCACTCGATCCGTAAATCCGGTCTAACTGCTATAGCCCGGTTAGACGGATTTGCGAACTTGACTTTCACGTTGATGTTCTATGTATTTGCTGTGATGTTGCGGATCGGTCGTGGGGATAGCCTGGATGCAATGCTAGTACTGTGTTGTCGTATTATGTACATTTGATATTGCGGGGCGAGCGTCCGACATGTGGACTGCCGTCACTGCCTGTTTGTATTATTATTTTGGGGCACGACCTGGTTGCGGTCGATGTACCCGGTGTATGTATATTTTACTTTCTGTACTAGGATTACCCCGCGGAGGGGTGCACGGATAGCCGGGTTCTGGAGGGCAACAAGCCCGCATCTCATGGCATTGAGACGGAGGGGGCTTCACTCTAGGATTGGCGGGGTATTCGCCGCACTCGTAGGGGGTACAGGTTGACCCAGGAGGGGTGCCCAAGTTGCCGGATTCCGTGAAGTGCTGGGTGGTCCATTCACGGCGCTGAAGGGGGCTGCCTCGCTTCAGGTTTTGGCGGGTGACTTGCCGCGCCCGTAGGGGTCTAGGATTCTCATTGCACAGGCTATCCACACGACCAGGGGAACGTCGGGTTTCAGCGGCTCTGTGAAACCCGGGGATCCCAGATATCTGTATTGTTTCTGTGATGCTGTTCATTCTCTGTGATGTTGCATTTTATTCACGCCTTGAGCGAAATATAATATATTGGTATATATATTAGTAGATGTTGTATATGTTTTGCATCCGCGCTAGTCCAGTCCCCGCTCTGTCGTTAGTTAGCTAACCTAACGGGTAATGACGGGACCCAGTGGCGAATGCGGATGGCATATACGTACATCAGTATATTTTCGTTCTTTTTGGTGTGATCAATTGATGGGACTGCATTGATTCGGATCAATGCAAGTTAAAAACAAACCTAATCTGATGTTGTTGGAACACTTTTTCAAAAAGCTGTTATTGCAAGGACGTTCACTTTTGTTTTGCATCGTGGTATTCATTTGGAATATCCTGCTCCTCAGTCGACGAGGCAAGGGCCGAGATCCCTTCACCGGGAGTGACCCCTTGGACAAGAAGTTTGCGTCAGGGCATTAACTTCACTATAGCCGTTTACTTTTGCTTTGCATCGTGGTATTCAGTTGGAATATCCTGCACCCCATCCTACGGGGAAAGAGCCGAGATCCCTTCACCGGGAGTGACCTCTTTAGCGAAAGTTTTCGTTACTATATTTTCTAAAAAGCTATCCGTTCCTTCAACGATATCAAGTTCATTACGTTAAAGGTTTTCGCCAGAAACCATTCGTAGCCCTCCGTCGTTTCATATGGATAGTCAGTAGTATTCAAGCTGTGTATGTTGGCCAAAGTCAAGGCACAGTGTTTGGTAGCTATTGGTTATTCATATGCAGCATAGATAGATGCGTTGGTTTGGAACAGTCGTACTGCCATGTTGGCCAAAGTCAAGGGTATGTACGGGTGGATTCAAATTAACCTGGAGAATGACGGGTAGAACTTGACATGTGACTTATGATATGTTGGCCAAAGTCAAGGTCATAAGAGCATGGGGCAGAAATCACATCGGGAGTTTCAAAAGTACTGAAACTTGCCAGATATGCGCATACCTTCTGGAGTGTGATACCGTGAGCGGATTCCGTCACGTTGTCATGCGATGAGAGTTGGATCCCGATTCCCACTGATGAGTTGGTTTACTCCTCGGGTGACCCCGACTAATTCTTCTTTCAGGTTTGGAGGAGAATTTGAGGTACAGTGGGAGGTTTCCAGATTAGATAAATTGGTAACCATTCTGATCTAGGATAGAGTGCACGCTGAGTGTTTCTTCTCTCTCTCTCTGGCAGCGACCATTGACCCGACACTAAGACTTTGACTCAGTGACCAAGTTGACCGAACCTTCTTAACACTGGCTTTTGGATTGTCAGAGTTGCAAACCTCATTGCCACTCCTACTTTTACCCTTTTCTCCAGGACACCCCGTTTTACTACGAACGTCCACTTCCATTGGACAAAACCATCGTATGGTTAGATACGAACTCGAAAGAATTTATTCGAGGATGGTTTCCGGTTCTGGAGAAAACGGATAGGATTATTCAGTTGTCTTTTCCTTTTACCCTCTCTCAGGTTACGAGTACTCCTTGGTTTAGGGGTAGTACACCTATTACGCAAATTGGATTGTCTTCTTCCAAACCTTAGGCTGGTGCCGACCGGTAGGGAATGAAGAAAACCAATTAGCATAACGATGGTGTGCAGAAGGTATTAAGTTCAGACAAAGCAAGGGATTAGTAAGAGGGCAAAGTAAATTGCAACAGACATTCACGACCAAACCAAATATTTCGTTACCACTCCCACATCACCTTTGTATTTCTCCAGGACACTCCGTATCACTACGAAGATCCACAGTTTATTTGGATACTCCATCGTATGGTTATATACGAACTCGAATGGAACTGGTTCCAGCTCGGGGATGGATTCTGGTTCAGGAGAAATAGGAATAAGGTTTATTCGGTTGTCTTTTATCTTCACCCTCTCTCATTGCGAGTGTTCCTAGGATTGGGACAGTACACCCATTATGCTTATTGGATAGTCTTCTTCCAAACCATAGGCTGGTGCCGAATGGTAAGGAAGGAAGAAAACCATTTGGCCTAAAAGGGTGTGCAGAAGGTAAAGACTAAAGACATATGAAGGGATTTGGAGAGGTGGCAAAGAACTATACGGTTACAGTCGTGAATCTGGAAGAGGCATTACTAGGAATACCAGGATACTCCATCGGAACATTTCAATGTTTCAGTTTCACTGTGTAATGTTAAAGGAAAACTGATTTCCCGATTAGATACTTACTCCAGGGTATGTATTTACCAGGTACGATTCTCACATCTGTATGGTTTTACAGATGATGAGTGGGAGTAAGTTATTGGGAATTGGGTGATTATCCTCATTATATCGGGATTCGTTGTAATCGGTGATATTTGAGGAATTCACCTGGGCTGTTTGCCGGTCGGCAAATATTTGGTTTTGAATATCCGCTGTTATGCACCAATTTCAAATTGATATATCTGTACGTCTATTTTCATAGAGTGAGATATACCTTTCTGAAATTATGTCTACGACATTTACCTATATCAGTGGATGGTTAGGTAAGGAGCATTAAACAGCGGTGTAATTCTTCTTAAACATAAGTACAGTTTTCAACCTACGACACACAGTGAATGAGTTATTAGACTCAAAGGGACTTATACAGAGTATTGTATGTTGTCCAGGGTCCATCAGGACAGAGGGGTTGGTCCTCATACTATATTCTGTTTACTTTTAACTTCTCTGGTTCTTAGACATGTGTTTCGTAGAAACACAGGGTCTAAGTTTTGAGGAGTTATAGGTATTTGAATAGAGTAGAGAACCAGGTGTAGCAAGTATCGGGATTCTTCAAAGTGATCGAAGATGTAGATACTTGTGTATGGTATTCAGTTGATAGTAATGATTAAGAGATCTTGCTTCTCTTTCAGGTTACTCATAATTGGAAGTATTCCTAAGTTGAGTAACGCTGATCGGCCTCCTACCATTTAGTTGACATGCACTGGGGACAGCTGCATGATTTGAATCTGGTTCAATTAAATCTGTGCCTCTGTTTCTATATTGGATATAGTACAGTTCATATCTTAACATTGTTAAGGTACGGGGAGTTGTCTGGCTTATGCTTAAAACCAGACACTGGACAACTCAAGGCACGCTTCTGTAATGGCTGTTTGTGGGTTGACCCAGGCTATGACGCGGGTTGATTTTCTACCATCTGGATGAACAATAGCGATATTGTTCTAGACTCGCCACAGTTTTAATAAAAATGGATTTTTCAGAAAACAGTAGTGGGAGTATGGTAGAACTGGAAGTGATTCCAGAACCACAAACGATTACTGAAGATTTGATAAGGAACCTAAAGATTCAATCTGGATTGACATTCCATTGGCCACTCCGCAGATAAGGTGGGTAACTTCAGGCACCCGAGAGGTACTACGGTAGCCTCAAGGACGGTGACAGGGAAGTTCTTGTTTACCCACAATTACCATTGCTGTTGTTCCAGGCTGCGAGACCCGGCGGGAGGATGAGTATAGCGTCGTTCTAAACTAGTTTTAGAAGTGTACGTCTATATGACTCTGCCAGAGGGTTGTCGTAGTCAGTGGGAGCAGCGGAAGCATTGGTGGACAGGTTGCTTCTGTCTGTTTATAGACTAGAGCAGATGTAGCGGAGATAGATCATCTATTTCTGACGTGACAGTCATGGGTTTGACTTCATCAGAATAGGGGATGGATCTGTTGAGAAGGTAGTAGGGTGTGATATCCTGGTATTTAGATGATATACACAGAGTAGGAAAAGAAACTCCTACACTACGATCGGTTATACTTTGGTCGTCACACAGTAGTTTCTCCACATAGGAATTGGGTATTATATCAGACATACTGGTTACTGGATCTAGGGTATTAGATCTAGATTTGGGTGGTTTCCCAATCAGGGTACTTGACAGCATTCTAAGAGTATTTAGGATGGACGACTCCTGGCACGGTAGTGTACCTGCAGGTAATGGAGTCACCCTCTCCAAAGGTGTCTTACAGACTAAAGAGGAGAGGGACGGGCATGATTGGCAGATCACTTGCTCAGGCAATTGAGTCAATCATGAGATGTCAAGTACCACACCAGATGTTGTTCTTGCACCAGATGCAATAAGCTGACATTGATCCAATCCTGGAGAAACAGTCGGAAGCAGTTTTAGAACATAAGCAAATGTTCTAGGGAGATGATAACGACAGCCTCATATAGGAGACAGTTATCATTCCAGGCTTCCAAGGTGACGTGGACGGCAAGGAGGTTGTCAGAGTTATAGTTTTCCTTCTGATGAGGGGCAGTATTTTGGACAGGTGGTCCAAGGCAATACTGAGGGAGGCATGGCGCGCAGGATACTGATTAAGTTCAGTTGACGATACAGTCTAAGAAGTTTGGATTTGGAGTTCATTTATGAGCTAGGTCCCATCAGACATCCAGACACGTTCTAAGACATGTATTGCTCATTTCGGGAGATGGCTTTCTCCGCGAACTTGAGATATAGAGAGACATAGAAAGAAACAACTAAGCGGATCCACTCACTGAGGCTATTTCTCGAACGCAATAGTTTCGCAAACGAGCTTTGTGAGACTGACTAGTAGAGGAGTTGGATGTTCGGTATCACACGGGCTGTGAGTATGCGACATCGCAATAATTAGCCTTGAGTGCAAGTGGGAGATTGTTGGAGATAGTGCCCTCAGAGTCAATTATTAGGTCACAGGTACGTGATTGTAATGATTGAGGGAGGACCTATCCCGGTAGGACAGTCTTACTCGAGATGATAGTATGCTATCTGGTTTACCTTTATCATCGTGTACTGCTTTAGGTGACATGACACGTCGCTATTACACGTTGATAGAGCCCCTAGGATTCTTGCTTGACCACCAGCAGTATGAGGGCGATCATATAAGTGGGAGCTGGGGGTCTACAAGCATATCCTTAAAAGGTCCCTAGTCGTGGGAGTTTCGAGACCGGGCATCGATACTCCATTAGTAGACTAGTGTATACAGTCGAGACCCCGACGAGGGGCGGTGGCCGGTCTCACAAGCCACTGGTGTCAGTTGGATCACCTAAGATGTATACAGGTGCTCATTGGGTTATGAGTACACCGGACAGGACTCGCCGGGAACATGCTAGTTGGTCATATACCAGACGTCAGATGGCAGTTCCCTGGTGACATGTGTGCAGGTTAGTTCATCGACCTGGGGATCGTCATTTGTCTCGTGTGAGTTCCCACTGTACTTTGATTACTACCCTACCACGGCTCAAAGGAGTCGTGCAAACAGGTTTTAGTTGGGTACAGTCCCGAGCCACATGGAGGCAGTGAGCGTATCTTCAGGGGTTCGTCTCTCCCGGTATTGGGGGTGAGGTCGTGCTGTGTCTAGGAGAGCCATTACACAAAGTCCTTGGCCAAGGCAAGGAGATTTACTGGTAGGTATTCCAGTAGTATCTCAGGGTGTTCTGGGCTGCACTCCGACACGACTTGTACCGCTTTTGGGGGTCTGACTTATACCAACCCCCTAGGCCCGCCATGCGATACTCATGGACGAACGGACCGGACTGCACGGATATTGTCACTGACAGGCTCAGTAGGGTGTCAGGATGAGTTCGCTCATCGACGTCCCTTTTAGTCAATAGCTGGTGGCCCGTTACGTATTGGCTTATACCTCTGACGGGCTAGTGGTTAAATCCACAGCCATTGTATTGACGAGTCTTTAGAGTCCACCACACTTTCAGTTACTCAAGTTTCGGGCGAAACGCTGTAGAGGCCGTATGGAGATATGGCAGGGTCCGATCAGATACGTGCGGTATTGCACGGATCAGGATCGGACAGTTTGTACTATAGGCCGTATGGTTATATGGCAGGGTTCGATCAGATACGTGCGGTATTGCACGGATCAGGATCGAACAGATATTACTAGCCGGTTTTGGTTTAAGCCGTTCCTAGTTTAGTACAGTGTAGATTTTGTCTCATTGCATTTGTATCCGGACGGAATACAGATGCGGGTGTGTATGCACAGTATTGGGGTTTTCCTGTAGTTTATTACGGGACCAGTTTTCTGGAGTTGCCAGTTTGCATTCCGTTCCGGCCGGTTTTCCTTTGTTCTTTCCCGGCCGGACTTTTCCGATGGAGGGGGTTATTTGCAATTGTGCAAATAACATTTGTGGAGGGGGTTTCTAGTAAATGTTTGATTATGATAGCTATCATTTTCTTTTCAACCATGCTTTTGCTTTATGAGATTTGATTGTGATAAAGTGAGGGTATGGGTTTAATAGTGAAAGGCATGGTTGTATGTTTCTTTGTCCCTTGATGTGGTCACCTCTTCTCATCTCCTACACTCACCTCCCTTATTGCTTCATATTCTTTCCTCCTCCATTTTCTAAGTTCATAAGTTTTTTCATGGTTGAGTGAGAAGAAAAGAAGAGAAGGAGAAAGCTTCATCCTTGAGAGTGTTTTTCATTCTTGATCTCTTTTCATGCCAAGAAAAATGAAAGCACCATTTTTCATACCTTCATTCCTCCATCTTCAAAAGGCAACCAAAACCCCAATGAGACATAGACCCTACACTTCCTACAGCACATCTTGAGCATGTCGAGTTGCCGGCTTCATGCTCGAGTTGCCTCGGTATTGAGGCGGGAGCCCGTAAAAGACGAAGGCGATGTGGTGCCCTTTCCGACGAGGAGGAGACGGACGGAGATCCCGCGAGGAGATCGGAGTGGAGATGAAGACCGGAGGACTTGGATCGTCGGTATACATCTCTTCCCTTTCTTATTAGTAGCTTAGACTTGTTAATGGTTACGATCCGGAGTTTAGTGCGCGGTGGTGCCGGTTTGCAAAGTCCGCAAAATTTAAGTTATTCACCGCTTCCGCATTCCGGCGTCGGATTGACGGCCGGGGCGCCGCCGTGCACTTACACGAAGCACCAAGGAAGGTCATCCATATTCTCGGGCTCTCCTTTTGATATTGTTATCATATGACAAGTACGCACTCGCTTCCAAAATCGATGTGGAACTGGTTCTGCTCTTGTGGCTTTGGGTTCGTGCTTCTGTGGCGGCGTTACCCTCCAACTGCTGAATAAAGAGAACTTGCCGAGCTGATATTGGTCTTCGACCCAGTTCTTGAAGGTGAAGCAGTCTTCGAGAGGGTGTCCTATTGCTCGGTGATAAGAGCAATAGTCTAGATGAGAGACCTCGTTGGCTTGGTCGGGGTGCTTGGACTCCGGAAGTGTGATCATTTGATGTTTTATAGCGAGGTCAAGTATCTTCCGTGTTTTATTCTGAGGAAAAGAGTATGCCTGACTCATCTTCTTCATAAGGGAAAGATCCGGACCGCTCGATTTCCGAGCGCGTGACTTCTTGGTCCCGCTTTGTCCCTGTCGAGCGCCTTTTCTGCTCTTTGACTTGTTTCTGCCTCTGCGTCGGGTCTTTTGCACCACAGGTTGACAGGGAGGAGCATTTTCATCTTTCGCAGCCTGTCGAAGAAGGCGTTGCGTTCTGGCTTTCTTGTAGATGGCCATCTCGCGATTATGGTCGTCCCGAGCTTTTTGACCCACTTTCCTGATGAGCTTGTCCATTCGTTCTTCAAATGACGGACTCGGCACCTTGATTGCGGGATCTAGTTTTGATACAGGGTCAGCGTTTTCAGGGCATCCTTTTCTTCATCGAAGTTATATATGGCGTAGCTACCGTGGACTCGTCCCCGTTTCCCAGATCTCATATATCCATGCCCATGCGTCTCCATTTTCTCGTTGGGCAACTTGCGCTGAGTCCCAGGGACATCCCAAATCCTGTTATAGAACCGCGCTTGTCGAATAGTCTGTTTTAAAGGTACCCCTTGGCGTTTCAATAGCTTTTTTAGTCCGTTTGTGTAATATCTGGGCAAACGGATGGGTTGGAGCCTGCCAAGTGTAGAATCCGTGCCGTGCCAGATTTCTTTCTCTCCTCTCGTTTCCATGGACCGGTAGAACAGGATCGCCTTTTCACCCTTTCACTTGGGAGGGACGTAAAACGTCTGCAGGTCCTGCACATTGTAAGCTTCAAGTACATCGAGATCTTTGTAGTGCCCCGTGGAATCATAGTAATTTGCAGACTCTGATCATCACCAGAGAATGCTTGTATAGACGACCGACTGGAGAACACAGTATTAATCTCATCTTCTGAGTCACTTCCGAAGATCAATATGGGGGCGAACGGTCCCGGGTTGTTGCGTCGAGACGGCCCAGCGTAAACTATCTCTTCTTCTTCTTCGGTATCGCTCCCGAAAAAAGGAATGGTGGCGGCAGCTTTGTTCTCCGGTTTGCGACACCTCTCTGTGTCCTCGAAATCTAGAAAAAAGTATTTTGCATCTTCGTACTTGCGGACTTCGTTCACGGAGAACGGGTTCAGCTCTCCTGTTACGGTATACTCGAGACCATCCTTGAAATACTTCATACACTGATGTTGCATAGAAGGGATGATGTTGTACTCGTATAACCAGGGACGACCGAGTAAAGTATTGTAGCAAGTCTTGGCGCCAATGACGTGAAACTTAATATCCGTGACGAGTAGTCCGAAGCGTAATGTTAATATCACGGATCCGAGAGTTCGTGACGACTGGGAGTCAAAACCGGAGATGGTAATTTTATCACGAGCGAGGTGCTGAACGCTCATGCAGATTTCCTTCAACACCCGAACATTAAGGAGATTGACGGAAGATCTATTATCCACCAGGATTTTGCCTTTCTTGATATCGTGGCAGTATCCAGAGACATATAGGGGACGGTTGTGGTCGCATGTCCCAAGGAGCAGGTCTTCATCACTGAAAGTGATATCGGCCGTGTGCACTTCTTCCAGTTCATCCTTCATCCTTTCTTCGGCGAGGAAAGCTTGGAATTGCTCGGGCTCTTGCAGCGCCTTGATTAATGAATCTCTCGCTTCTTTTGATAATAAAAGGGTGTCGAGAATGCTGAGCTACGAGGGTAGCTTCCTTAGGTGCGCCAGGATGTTGTAGTCCACCTTACTCTTCTTGGGTGGGTCCTTGGCAGTCAGCTCTTTCATGACTTGATCATCTAGGGCGATATCCTCAGCGACCTTTTCCTTTCCCGTATCTTTTCTAGTTGCGGGTCCGAGATTCTTTTCCGGGAGCGTGAGATTGCGCAGCTGAATGTTTTCGCAGGCTTCCGGTCCTTCCTCTTTCCCTAAGACGGATTCTTTAAAGAGAGGGCCCAGAGCCGTTTCCTCGTCAGAATCGCTCCCGAATGTGAGCACTTGCGATCCCCCGGCGTTAACCGTGTAACAGTTACCGGTAGTTCTTTTGTGTCCTTCGGTCGTACTTCTCTGCTCCCGACGAGCTCTGCGTTTCATGCGCTTAAAATGTTGTCGGTGAGCAACATATCCCTGCCACCATATCTTAAAAGCGTCGCACTCCTTAGTGGGGTGTGAAATCTTCCGATGATATGAGCAGTAATTAGGGTGCCTCTCCGCCCCATTGAGCGTGTTTTCCTCCGAGGGCGGTAGCTTCATTCCCATTGACATGGCTTTGGCAAACCTTTTCCTCGTCTTGAATATTTTTTTACCCGCGTCGGGTGTCTTTCGATCTGGCGGGAGTGTTTCGACTCTTTCATTTAGTCGCCTGCGTTTGGCTCCTTCTGATGCAGCCATCTCACGCTCCCGATCGGCTTTACTTTTCAAACGAATCTCGTCTAGAAAGGCGTCGATCATTTCGTCTGTCGGCCACACAAGCTCCGGTTCAGGCTCTGCCCCCAGTTTCTTAGTACCGGGAGTTTTTTCACCATCCGTAAACGAGTGGGAGATCACATTACAACTCGACACGTATCCCTCGGATTCATCCGACGAGCTCTCCCTGTTATCTTCCTCCTAAAAGAAGTGGTTGAGGAACTCTTGGAGTGTGATGGGAGTTCGTGCCTTCTGATTGTACTCCTCTAGCGCGTCAATCTGTTTCTGCAGGTCCGTATGCTTGTTGCCAGGCTTCATGGGCTTCTTAGATTTCTTCTTCTTTTTCTTTGAAGATTTCGACGGCTGGTCGTGAGTGCTCGGGTCGTCACCACCGATCTTTGGAGTTGGGCGCGGCTTCAGCATCCCTTCAACGATCTGGGGTTCCAGCGGGTTCTTCCATTCGACCGCCGGGCATGTATGAAGATCACTCAGCATCCTTTTGGTTTTTGCTGAAAGCACGATTTCCCATGGAGCCTCTTCAATGAAGGAACAAATTGCCCCCGGTGTGTCCGTCTTCTTAGGAGTGTGAGGTTGTGGCGGGTTCACCTTCCACTTCTCGGAGAGCGTAAATTTGCCCTGTAGGTATTGATCTTCAATCCATCTTTTGAAGACGAAGCAATCCTCAATCGGATGGCTTACCGTTTGATGGTAAGGGCAGTAGTTGGGGTTATTCACCTCATTGGGTTGCGGCGGTCGCCTTGGATTTGGCAAGTTGATAAGCCTGTTGCGTATCGCCAGCTCGAATAGCCTCTTCATCTTATCCCGCGGGAATGAGTAGGGGCGCTTCATTTTCTCATTATAATACCGCCGTCTTTCTTCCAGTTGATCCGCCAGCTTTGGGGCACTGGGTTGTTGCTGAGCGTTCGCAACGAACGCTGCCTTCCCTTTACCCTTGTTATTCCGCGGTTCTGGCTTCGGGGGAGACGGTCTGTGACCCATCTAGTCCATCTGGGCCAGCTTGTCGATCAAAGCCTGGAACGTGGTTGGGTTAAATAACATCATGAACTGTGAGATAGTTGCATGAGGATCTAGGGTACCCACGAACATGCCCACCGCGGGCGCTTCCTCGATGCGTTGTTCGCAATTTGACCACAAGTTTCGCCAGCGTATAGCGTACTGGACCCACGTCTCACCTGGTTTCACCCTGGCATTAATCAATGCCGTTATCGGAGCGCGTTCGCTGGCGCTCGCGAATCGCTACGTAAATAGCAGCTCCATCTCCGTAAATGTTTTGACGGAGTCGTTCGGGTGCTCAGAGTACCATTCGAACGCCGTTTCTGACAAGCTACCGACGAACTGGTGAAGCAAAAGCTTATCGTCGCCTCCAGTGTTGCCACAAAGCGCCCTGAACTGGGCCACATGTTGATGGGGATTGCCTGTCCCCTTGTAGACATGAAATTTCAGTATTGTATAGCCCGGCGGGTATTTGATCTAATCATGCCAGCTCGGATATGGTCACCCCGTTTTGACGACTTGTACGGCTGCTTCAGTTGCCTGATGAACCCGTATCTGTTGAGCTATATATTCATCAAGGTCAGCTTTGGAGATTGTCTCCTCCTTGGCTGTTGACAGAGCCGGTGGAGATTTGAGGTTTCTCCCATGTCGTCTTCAAGGACGAAGGATCTTCAGCAGGAGGATCCGGCTGTATCATCATACCCACCATATCCTGGAACAGAAGGGCCATTCGTTGTATATTGGCTGCTTGTTCCGCAGCCTCTTTATCCTTCTTTTCCAGTATTCTCCGAAGGAATTCGGTGTCGGTTTCTTGCTCCTGACATTGATTCGAAGATGCTTCGGGACTTTCTTTTGGCCCAGTGAGTGCGGCCATCGCGGTCATCATTTCTTGGAGCTTTTGCTGCTGCTTCTGAGCTTTAGTCACCGATCGCGTGAGCGGTCTATGACCTATGGATGTACGGCTGTTCTCTTTCCCAGACGCGATGTAAACGGTATGCACCACCATGCCCCCGAACTTGGGGCGTTTAGGCTTACTGTCTTTGACATTTGCTGCAGGCGTGGGGACTTTCTCCGGCCTTCTTTTCTTTTGAGTAGTCAACGTGGAGGGAGCCGTTGCAGCGGGCACCCAAGTGGTTGTCATTCTTTGTTGTTTGACAGGACGGTTCTTTTCTTCCTGAACCTTCACCCTCTTCTGCCGGCGAGAGTGATCTTGGTCGATTATTGAGTCCTGAACCCGTCGCCAGACCTTGAAAATTTTGGAGGACAGCGGTTGAGGAGGCTGCTCCAGCTTCGCTTCTGTAATACTCTCCGTGGGTGGAGGAGATCTTTTCAACGTGGCAGTCGGAGAGTTCTTACGTACCCTCCTTAGCGGTTCAAAGCTGTTCCCAGTTGGAACAGCAGCATTAATTTCCACCATTGGAGCGGGTGGAGTTAGCCCTGAGGGGGAGTTGCCCTTGGCCTTCCTTACTCAGCGCTAGTGGCGACGTCGAGCATGACGAGCCGTCGGGACTGGCTCGGCGACAGAGACAGCTTCTTCTTGCCCCCCATCCGAATGAGGTGCCGCTGGTGTCAGCCTCTTAAAGACTGATGTCCTTTGAGTAGCGATGTTCAATCTGACAAAGATAGATCCTTGAGCAGGAGCAGGAGCCGGAATAGTCAGCCTTGAAAAGATTGACTCTTTAACAGGAGAAGCCGCCTGGACGACTTCTGGAGCAGGGGTGGCTGTCTTCCTCGGGACGGCTATTTCAGGGTTCATGGGCTTCTTGGCGGGCCCATCAGGGTTCTGGCTCATCCTGGCAAAGACAGAGGTTGCCGGTTTGATATTGGATGACCCGTTGAAAGGGGCCGTTGTAGCAGTGAGCCGATCGAAGACCGACTTCTTGCTCGCTTCCGGTGCGGGCACTGGTATGGTGAAGCTTTCAGGTGGGAGCATGGCCCCGAAAAATAGACCGGTGGTGACCTGGGTCACCTGTTCCACCTGTAGGGTTCCTAGGCACACTTGTGAAGGTTCATAAAACATCAAACATGCCCGAATAAAATTTTACATGTGCCGAACAACCCAAAGACGGGATCTTTGCTAGATTATTAGGGTTTAGCATGCAAGATAACATCTTTAAAGCTATGTTTGAGGGATTACAACTTTTGTAGTCCGCTCCTTCGCTTCACAAGCTCCGAGTAGAAGTCCCTTTGCCGCAATCCACGATCTCCCGGACTCAAGAGAGGTTCCACGACTCGAACGATCCATGCTAGCTTGTAGTGTTCCGCTTCTCCGATGATCTACGTCGAAGTTTCTATAACCCAAGCTTTCTCACTCTAAAGAGATGAAAACCCTAATCTAATGGGCTAGATTAGATGAGGATGATAGAGTAGTATTTATGCTTTCTTTTTATTTCACTTTCTCACAAGAAATCATCACAAAAGAATTAACTAGTAAGCCTTTTCTTTTTGAACTCAAGAGAGAAGAAGATGATAATGAAAAGATAATCCATTTATGATGAATAGAAGATAAATGTGTAAGTCCATGCTACCTCTCCCGGTACTTTCGGGCATGCGGAATTTGGTAAAAAACGATTTTCTTAGAGGTGGTAACATGGACTTAAAACCCGGATCTTTGTTAAACATCTAACTAACAACCTAACTAGGAGTTGTTAACTACTAGGTTAGGGGGTTTATACCTTTCTTGTCTTGAACTCCTTCGTCTTCAAACCTCGATGGTGGTCCGGATCGGCTTCTTCCTATCGTCTCCTTACGCCGAAGATAGATCCACCTGAAAGCTTCAACCTTTGGCTCCTTCTTCGAACTTTGAAGAAACTAGTTCACTCGGTTTGCTAAACCTTATGAACTAGAATGAGTAGAGAAGAGTTTGTATGGGATTTTATCTATGGTTCTTGGTTCTCAACTCATGAGACAAGTGAACCATAGAGTCAAGAGAGGGAGAGCAAGAAGAGGAGATGAGAGCTCAAGAACAAGAGAGAGAATGAGCATGAAAGAATGAGAGAAGACTTTTCTCATTTGGCTCTCATAATCCAAAACAATCATAACACCTCATATCAATCAAGTATTATGTGATGGTTTAAGCAACCATAGCCATATCATTTCATGCACTCATTTTGCACAAAAGAGCAAGCAAGCAAAAGTCTTTGCCATGAAATGATAGCTATAGTTATCATGATGGTCAACTAGTCAAGCGTAGTCAACCGGTCAACAAAGTCAACAAGTCAACAAAAGTCAACAAGTCAACAAAGTCAATCCCTCAACAACCATGTCACCATAATACTTAATTAATATAATTGTTAATCACATATCATATTCTCATTAGGGTTGAGCAAAAAGTCAATAGTCAACGGTCAACGGTCAACAACCATAATGAGAATCCTCTGCCTCTGTCTCTCCGTCAACTGTGCATACACACCCGCATCCGCGTTCCGAGGAACACGGATGCAAACTGGATAAAACTGTAGGGTTCCTAGGCACACTAGTGAAGTCTCACAAGGCATCAACCATGCCAATTTCAAAAAATCTAGGTGCCGAGAGACCCGACTACGGATCGTTTGCTAGAAAACTAGGCGAAAAAGATAACTAGTTAACACTTAACTAAGGGATACGGATATACAACCTTTGTAGATCCATTTGTCCACCTTCATAGCTCCATGAAGAAGTCATCTCCGCTGTGCAAATCCGAAATCCGGGCTCTTGCGTCGGCTTCATCGGAGAAGAAGCGGGCTAGGTCATCGACGACGTGCCGAAGATGATCTACGTCGAGGCATCGCTAAATCAAGCTCCGACTTCACCAAGTCAAGAAACTTGTGAAGTAAACACACTCTACTACTTGGCAAGAGGTAGAGGATGAAGAAATAGGAGTTGGGTTCACTTTAGAATTGGATTTCTCACTCATCTTCATCAATCACCATTGATGAAGTGGAGGTTTCTTCATGGAAGAAGAAGAAGAAGAAGAAGAAAGAATTATGATGAGTTAATTATAATAAGAATAATAAAATCATTCTTATCATAATCATTACCATGGTAATGTGTAGAGAGTTAATCATGGTTGAATGGAATGGTTAGGGTTAAGCATGAGACAAAATGGTCACTTGGTCAAAGTCTTCATGAAGCTTCATGAACAAGACAAAATAAGCCACCATTTTTCTCATTTCCTTTTCATTTTCCAAAAGGATAAATAAATGAATAAAATGAATAAGGAAATAGTAAACCCCAACCATTTCATTAACCAAGGTTTAATTCTTTACACTTAACCAAAAGGCATGTATCATCAAACATGATACGAGCAAGTGCACAAAATCATATCGCATATGCAATGAGCACAGCCGAGTGAGAAAATCCATTTAAAGTGAACCGATACTAGTTAATGCAAAGTAATATATCAAATATATAATTATGCATTAAATAATTAAATCAACACTTGATTCAATGATCCGGTCATGTCGCACACAACCGACTAGTATACAATGTATCGGCTTATCGAATCAATCCTTGATTCGATAACTAGGTTATATCGCATACAACCATTCGACACATTCATCGCGAGAATGGAATACGGTATCACATACACGTATTATTCTCGGTCCCGCACATATCTCATATACGCTCCTATTTCGTTTCGCTTGAGCCAGGAAACCTCTGTGTAGGACTCTAAAGACTCGTCAATACGCCGGCAGTAGGTGATGATCATATCAAGCACCCACAAGCCGCAAGCGGTCTGCTAAACGTAACGGCCACCCGGGTATTGATCGATCTGAAGATCGACGAGCAAGCCCGCTCACACTCCAGTGAATCCAACCAGTAACACTACCGTACAGTCCGGTCTGATCGTCTGATATGTCGCATATCTCGCCTAGGGGTGGTAAACGTCAGACCCCAATAGCTCGATAAGTCGTGTCGATATGAGGTCTATAACAATTTGAGAAACTACTGGTAACACTTACCAGTAAATCTCAGCAACCCTGGCCAGGGATTTCCTGTTATAGCCAATCGAACACAGCGCAACATCAACCCCCTATACCGGGAGAGACGAATCCCCTCCTATCGCTCATTGCCTCCATGTGACTCGGGACTGTACCCAAAAACCACCGTTTTGCACGCCCTCTTGGACGTGGTAAGATGGAAATCAAAGCACAGTGGGAACCACACAAGACTCTATGACGATCTCGGGTCAACAGACTACTCTGTACCAGTGTCACCAGAGAACTGCCATCTGACGTGAGGTATAATACCATCTGGGAGTTCTCGGCGAGTCCGTCCAGTGTACCCAGTCTCTACTGAGCACCCGTATATCATCCCTGATGTCAAACACCAATGGATATTGGATCATCCATCGCCCATCTGTATGGGTCGAGAAGGTATACGCTAGTCTACTCTGGTATATCGATGCCCCGTCTCGATACACCCACGACTAGGGACTTTGAAGGATGTACTTATAGACTACCATGTCCCCACTAGTATGATCCGCATCATAGTCCAGGTAGTCAAGTACAGATCCTAAGGGCTTTACCAACATGTAACAGAGAGACAATCAGCATACACGTTAAGGTAAAGGGTAACCAGATAGCATACTATCATGTCGAGCAAGAAAGTCCTCCCTATATATGTCCCAGCATCCACTACAATATACATCCTATGTACAGTAATGGCCTCTAGGGCATACATATAACTAACAATCTCCCACTTGCACTAGGGCCATCTGTAGCAGTGGTTGCAGTATCTCATACTCAACCATCCCATAAAAATCTCTCTCTGGGAACAGGCCTTTGTGAGTGGATCCGCTGTGTTGTCCTCTGAGTCTACTCTCCTAACCTCGATCTCCTTGGAGATCAACCATCTCCATGATCAAGTGGTACTGCCTTAGAGTATGTCTGGATCACTGATGGGACCTGCGTTCCTTGGCATAAGCCACAACTCCATTGTCACACAATGGGAGGAACATAGTTCATCTCATGAACCAATATACACCCAAACAGCCTCTTTGGTAGCATCTTAAGTAGCGATGCATCGTGCCTTTATCGTCTAGTATGTCACGGTATCTAGCTTGGAACTCTTCCAACATACCGTCCCTTTACTAAGGGTAAAGACAATGCCTGTGACTGACACTCAGTCGTCATTATCACCCTGGAACCATTCCAGTGATTCTCCCCAGGGTCGATTGATACCGTCTCACTACAACTAGTGAGAGTCCTAACATCCATTTAGATCTATCTCATAGATCCAAAAACCCAGGATTTAGGAGGTATCACTTTGATCCTATATGGAGAATCATTGTGATAACCGGAGATTGACCGAGCGTAGCATAAGAAACTCTTTTCTTATCAAGAGTATGTCATCCACGTACTCTATGAGGATCACTACCATACTCCCTACTACCTTTTTGTTTATACAAGGTTCATCTACCATTTTGATGATGTCAAACTCTTTGACTAATTCATCAAAACAGATGTTCCAACTCCGCGATGCCTGCTTTATCAAATAAAGCATCTTGCACACGTTTCCACTGCTCCCACTGTCTACGAAGCCCTCTGGCTGTGTACTTATTGACGCTCTCTTCTAAAACATCATTTAGAAAAGCAGTCATGGCACCCAACCGCCAGATATCGTAGTTATGGTATGTAGCCGTGGCAAGTAGGATCTGGATGGACTTAAGCATAGCTTCTTGAAAAGGTTTCATCATTATCCACGCCTGGTCGATGACGAAAATCTTTAACAAGTCTAGCTTTGAAAGTCTCAACTTTTCCATCTACACCAAGAAATCTTCTCAAGATATACTTGCTCCTGATGGGGATTTAACCCTTCAGATATAGCAACTAAAGTCCATACTTTGTTGGTGTACATGGATTCTATCTCAGATCGCTAAACATCCAGCCATTCTTACAGAGTCTTACTCTCGATGGCCAGCTCGAAGCTAGTTGGGTCATCATCTCATGATGCAATCCTCGCTCCCACTGTCATAGAGAAACCGAAGTATCTCTCAGGTGGGTGAGGAACCCTACTAGATCGGCGGAGAGGTTGAGGTTCGTTGGTTACTATTGAATCATTTGGTTTTACCAAATCATCTGCTGTAGTTTGTATAGCTGGAACCTTTCCAGTTGTACATAACAGACCTTGCCTCGAGCTTGTCCGGATTTTGCTTTTAGACATAGGCCGGACAACCCCAAATCTTAACTAACTTAAGAGATGGGCTCTTCCCTCATCATATCAAATATGAAGTGGTAGGCAACTGATTTGATCGGAACCCTATTCAATAGGTATGCAACTTCACAAGTGCATAACTTCCAAAAAGGAAAAAGGTAACTCAGTAGTACTCATCATAGAGCACACCTTATCATATAGGGTGTGATTGCTCCGCCCCGATATACCATCGTGCCATGGTGTATTCGGAGGAGTAATGCCGAGAGAGAATCTCATTCTCCTTTAGAATAGTTCAGGAATTCCGTGCTCAAGTATTCTCCTCCCTGATCTCATCATAGGACATAATACTTATACCCGTATTTTGGTTCTCTACTTCTCGCTTATATTCTGTGAATATCTCAAAAGGCTCGGACTCATGTTTCAACAGGAACATATGTCTGAATCTTGAGAGATTATCAGAGAATGTAATGAAGTACAAGAAACAGTCTTGGCATATGTAGACAGGGGACCTACATACATCAACATGTATCATCCCAAGAGTTCACTAACTCTTTCTCTGTTTCCAATAAACAGAGCTGTGGTCATCTTATCTTTGTGACATGACTGGCAAGTTTCACAAGATGTAAATTCAAACTAATTTAAATATACATCTAAATATAACTTCAGCTAGTCGGGTCACATTGATCTGACCTAGTCTACAATACCTCAAGAAGAATCCGTTCATTTCTGAACTCTTCCTCTTGTGTGTGATCCGTATACTAAGAACTGTATTTTGATTTAGAACATCAATGCTTTTAGATAACGTGCCTGAACCGATCAACTTTTGATATAGGAAATGTTCAAAACATTATCCAACTATACAAAATTTTATCATTTCTTTACAAATAAAGAGACTGATATGATTTTGTATATCAGGTTCGGTATCTAATAACATTCGTTCAGAATCAATGTATTGGTAATACAGGGTGACAGTGACCAACAGACCTGGCTGCAACACTTGCCCCGTTTTCTGCCTCATGAAACTTATCACCCGTTCTCAGTTCTCTACCTTTCTGTAGCCCTATGTAACAGATTACATATCTGGGATCCTGATCCGGTATCATATACCCAGGACGTAAAGGATACTGAGAAACAGTTCTGTATAATGAACACACCCGAAGATGATGCATCAGCATGCACTCTCTTCGTTTGGGCTGCACGGGAAATCTGGTATTCCCCAATTTCCTGCTCTGTCTTATAACAATTATAAGTTGGAGCGGGACCAACTGTAAGTGCACGGCGGCGCCCCGGCCGTCAATCCGACGCCGGAATGCGGAAGCGGTGATAAACTTTAATTTTGCGGACTTTGCAAACCGGCACCACCGCGCACTAAACTCCGGATCGTAACCATTAAACTAGTCTAGCTAACTAACAAGAAAGGGAAGAGATGTACCGACTGATCCGAGTCCTCCGGTCTTCATCTCCACTCCGATCTCCTCGCGGGATCTCCGTCCGTCTCCTCCACGTCGGAAAGGGCACCACATCGCCTGTAGCTTTTACGGGCTCCCACCTCAATACCGAGGCAACTCGGGCGCGAAGCTGGAGAATCGACGCGTCCAAGATATGCTGTAGGAAGTGTAGTGTAGAATGCATGTCTCACTTTGGGGTTGGTTGCCTTGATGGAGGAAACAAGATGATATGAAGAGAGGTTGTGAACTATGATACAAAAATGAGAAATGAGAATAATTTTCATACAACAAAGGAAACACATCTCTCATTTTTCCCTCCTTTAAAATGTGTGACCGGCCATATTCCCTTGAGAATGGTGGAGGGAACAAAAATATATCATGAAGGGAGGTGAGGGTAGGAGAAGTCAAGAGGTGACCATAAACAAACATGAACCATGCTTGTTACTTTAACCCATTCCTATACTATCAAATCTCATAAATGCACAACATGGATGAAAAAGCAAAGATACTTATCATATCAATACTTATGCAAGAAAACCCCTCCACAAATGTAATTTGCAAAACTGCAAATTACCCCCACCATCGGAAAAGTCCGGCCGGGAAAGAACAAAGAAAAACCGACCGGAACGGAATGCAAACTGGCAACTCCAGAAAACTGGTCCCGTAATAAATTACAGGAAAACCCCGATACTGTGCATACACACCCGCATCTGTATTCCGTCCGGATACAAATGCAAAAAGACAAAATCTACACTGTACTAAACTAGGACCGGCTTAAACCAAAGCCGGCTAGTAATATCCGTTCGATCCTGATCCGTGCAATACCGCACGTATCTGATCGAACCCTGCCATATACCTATACGGCTTCTAGTACAAACCGTCCGATCCTGATCCGTGCAATAACGCATGTATCTGATCGGACCCTGCCATATCTCCATACGGCCTCTACAGCGTTTCGCCCGAAACTTGAGTAACTGAAAGTGTGGTGGACTCTAAAGACTCGTCAATACTATGGCTATGGATTTAACCACTAGCCCGTCAGAGGTATAAGCCAATACGTAACGGGCCACCAGCTATTGACTAAAAGGGATGTCGATGAGCGAACTCATCCTGACACCCTACTGAGCCTGTCAGTGACAATATCCGTACAGTCCGGTCCGTTCGTCTACGAGCATCGCATGTCGGGCCTAGGGGGTGGGTAAAAGTCAGACCCCCAAAAGCGGTACAAGTCGTGTCGGAGTGTAGCCAAGAACACCCTGAGATACTACTGGAATACCTACCAGTAAATCTCCTGCCTTGGCCAAGGACTTCGTGTAATGGCTCTCCTAGACACAGCGCGACCTCACCCCCAATACCGGGAGAGACGAAACCCCCGAAGATCCGCTCACTGCCTCCATGTGGCTCGGGACTGTACCCAACTAAAACCTGTTTGCACGACTCCTTTGAGCCGTGGTAGGGTAGTAATCAAAGCACAGTGGGAACTCACACGAGACAAATGACGATCCCCAGGTCGATGAACTAACCTGTACACATGTCACCTGGGAACTGCTATCTGACGTCAGGTATAAGACCAACTAGCATGTTCCCGGCGAGTCCTGTCCGGTGTACTCATAACCCAATGAGCACCTGTATACATCTTAGGTGAACCAACTGACACCAGTGGCTTGTGAGACCGGCCACCGCCCCTCGTCGGGGTCTCGACTGTATACACTAGTCTACTCTGGAGTATCGATGCCCTGTCTCGAAACTCCCACGACTAGGGACCTTTTAAGGATGTGCTAATAGACTCCAGCTCTCACTTATATGATCGCCCTCATACTGCCGGCAGTCAAGCAAGAATCCTAGGGGCTCTATCAACGTGCAATAGCGACCTGTCAGGTCACCTAAAGCAGTACACGATGATAAAGGTAAACCAGATAGCAAACTATCATCTCGAGTAAGACTGTCGTCCCGGGATAGGTCCTCCCTCAATCATTGCAATCACGTGCCTGTGATCCAATAATTGACTCTGAGGGCACTATCTCCAACAATCTCCCACTTGCACTCAAGGCTAATTATTGCGATGTCGCATACTCACAACCCGTGTGATACCGAACACCCAACTCCTCTACTAGTCAGTCTCACAAATCCTGTTTGCGAAACTATTGCGTTCAAGGAATAGCCTCAGCGAGTGGATCCGCTCTGAAGTTTCTTTCTATGTCTCCCTATATCTCAAGTTCGCGGAGAAAGCCATCTCCCGAAATGAGCAATACCTGTCTTAGAGTGTCTGGATATCTGATGGGACCGAGCTCAAAAAAGAACTCCAAATCCAAACTTCTTAGACTGTATCGTCAACTGAACTTAATCAGTATCCTGCGCCATGCCTCCCTCAGTATTGCCTTGGATCACCTGTCCAGAATACTGCCCCTCGTCAGAAGGAAAACTATAACTCTGACAACCTCCTTGTCGTCCATGTCACCTTGGAAGCCTGGAGTAATAACCGTCTCCTAAAGGAGGCAGCCGTTATCATATCCCTAGAACATTCACTTATGTTCTAAAACTGCTTCCGACTGTTTCTCCAGGATTGGATCAATGTCAACTTATTGCATCTAGTGCAAGAACAACATCTGGTGTGGTACTTGACATCTCATGATTGACTCAATTGCCTAAGCAAGTGATCTGCCAATCATGCACATCCCTCTCTACTTTAGTCTATAAGACACCTTTAGAGAGGGTGACTCCATCACCTGCAGGTACACTACCGTGCCAGGAGTCGTCCATTCTAAATACTCTTAGAATGCTGTCAAAGTACCCTGATTGAGAAACCACCCAAATCTAGATCTAAAACCATAGATCTAGTAACCAGAATGTCTGATACAATATCCAAGTCCTGTGTGGAGAAACCACTGTGTGACGACCAAAGTATAACCGATCGTAGTATAGGAATATCATTTCCTATTACCTTCTCAACAGATCCATCCCCTATTCTGATGACGTCAAACCTATGACTGTCACATCAGAAACAGATGATCTAACTCCGCTATACCTGCTTTAGTCTATAAATAGACATAAGCCTGATGTCCACCAATGCTTCCGCTGCTCCCACTGACTACGAAAACCCTCTGGCAGAGTCATATAGATGTGCACTTCTAAAGCTAGTTTAGAACGACGCTATACTCATCCTCCTACCGGGTCTCGCAGCCTGGAACAACAACAATGGCAAGTGTGGGTAAACAAGAACTTCCCTGTCACCGTCCTTGAGGCTACCGGAGTACCTCTCGGGTGCCTGAAGTTACACACCTTATCTGCGGAGTGGCCAATGGAATGTCAAATCAGATTGAATCTTTAGGTTCCTTATTAAATCTTCAGTAATCGTTTGCGGTTCTGGAATCACTTCCAGTTCTACCATACTCCCACTTCTGTTTTTGAAAAAATCCATTTTTATTAAAACTGTGGCGAGTCAAGAACAATATCACTATTGATCTTTCTTATGGTAGAAAGTCAACCCTCGTCATAGCCTGGGTCAACTCACAAACAGCCATTACAGAAAACGTGCCTTGAGTTATCCAGAGTCTGGTTTTAATCATAAGCCGGACAACTCCCCGTACCTTAACAATGTTAAGATATGAACTGTACTATATCCAATATAGAACCAGAGGCACTGATTTAATTGAACCAGATTCAAATCATGCAGCTGTCTCCAGTGCATGTCAACTAAATGGAAGGAGGTCGATCGGCGTTACTCAACTTAGGAATGCTTCCAATTATGAGTAACCCGAAAGAGAAGTAATTTCTCTTTATCATTACTATCAACTGAATACCATACACAAGTATCTACATCTTCGATCACTTTGAAGAATCCCGATACTTGCTACACCTGGTTCTCTACTGTATTCAAATACCTATAACTCCTCAAAACTTAGACCCTGTGTTTCTACGAAACACATGTCTAAGAACTAGAGAAGTTAAAAGTAAACAGAATATAGTATGAGGACCAACACCTCCGTCCTAATGGACACTGGACAACATACAATACTCTGTATAAGTCCGCCGAGTCTAACAACTCTTTCACTGTGTGTCGTAGATTGAAAACTGTACTTATGGTTAAGAAGAATTACACCGCTGTTTAATGCTCCTTACCTAACCATCCACTGATATAGGTAAATGTCATCGACATAATATCAAAAGGTATATCTCACTCTATGAAAATAGACGTACAGATATATCAATTTAAAATTGGTGCACAACAGCGGATATTCAAAACCAAATATTTGCCGACCGGCAAACAGCCCAGGTGATCTCCTCAAATATCACCGATTACAACGAATCCCGATATAATGAGGATGATCACCCAATTCCCAATGACTTACTCCCACTCATCATCTGTAAAACCATACAGATGTGAGAATCAAAACTTGGTAAATACATACCCTGGAACAAGTGTCTTATCGGGAAATCAGTTTTCTTTTAACAGTACACAGTGAACTGAAACATTGAAATGTTTCGATGGGGTATCCTGGTATTCCTAGTAATGCCTCTACCATTATCCAGATTCACAACTATAACCGTATAATTCTTTGCCACCTCTCCAAATCCCTTTATATGTCTTTAGTCGTTACCTTCTGCACACCTCTTAGGCCAAATGGTTTTCTTCCTTCCCTACCGTTCGGCACCAGCCTATGGTTTGGAAGAAGACTATCCAATAAGCATAATGGGTGTACTGTCCTAATCCTAGGAGCACTCGCAATGCGAGAGAAGGTGAAGATAAAAGACAACCGAATTAAACCTTATTCCTATTTCTCCTGAACTAGAATCCATCCCCGAACTGGAACAAGTTCCTTTCGAGTTCGTATATAACCATACGAGGGATTATCCAATAAAATGGGATCTTCGTAGTGATACGGAGTGTCCTGGAGAAATACAAAGGTGATTTAGGATTGGCGAAGAAATACTTGGTTTGGTCGTGAATAGCAGTCGCAATTTACTTTGCCCTCTTACTAATCCCTTGCTTTGTCTTAATCTTAATACCTTCTGCACACCATCGTTATGCTAATTGGTTTTCTTCATTCCCCACTGTTCGGCACCAGCCTAAAGTTTGGAAGAAGACTATCCAATTTGCGTAATAGGTGTACTATCTCCTAAACCAAGGAGTACTCACAACTTGAGAGGAGGTAAAAAGGAAAAGACAACTGAATAATCCTATCCGTTTTCTCCAGAACCGGAAACCATCCTCGAATTCCTTCGAGTTCGTATCTAACCATACGATGGCTTTATCCAATGGAAGTGGACGTTCGCAGTAATACGGGGTGTCCTGGAGAAAAGGGTAAAAGTAGGAGTGGCAATGAGGTCTGCAACTCTGACAATCCAAAAGCCAGTGTTAAGAAGGTTCGGTCAACTTGGTCACTGAGTCATAGTCTTAGGGTCGGGTCAATGGTCGCTGCCAGAGAGAGAGAGAAAAGAAACACTCAGCGTGCACTCTAACCTAGATCAGAATGGTTACCAATTTATCTAATCTGGAAACCTCCCACTGTACCTCAAATTCTCCTCCAAACCTGAAAGAAGAATTAGTCAGGGTCACCCGAGGAGTAAACTAACTCATCAGTGGGAATCGGGATCCAACTCTCATCGTATGATAACGTGACGGAATCCGCTCACGTCATCACACTCCAGAAGGTATGCGCATATCTGGCAAGTTTCAGTACTTTTGAAACTCCCGATGTGATTTTTACCCCATGCTCTTATGACCTTGGCGTGAGGTCAAAATATCATAAGTCACATGTCAAGTTCTACCCATCATTGTCCAGGTTAATTTGAACCCACCCGTACATACCCTTGACGTAGGCCAAAATAGTAGTACGACTGTCCCAAACCAACGCATCTATCTATGCAACAGATAAATACCCGGTAACTACCAAACACTATGCCTTGGCGTGAGGTCAAAATACATAGCTTGAATACTACCGAATATTTAACTGAAATGATGGAGGGCTACGAATGGTTTCTGGCGAAAACCTTTAACGTAATGAACTTGATATCGTTGAAGGAACGGATAGCTTTTTAGAAAATATAGTGACGAAAACCATTACTAAAGAGGTCACTCCCGGTGAAGGGATCTCGGCTCTTTCCCCGTAGAATGAGGTGCAGGATATTCCAACTGAATACCACGATGCAAAGCAAAAGTAATCGGCTATAGTGAAGTTAATGCCCTGACGCAAACTTCTGTCCAAGGGGTCACTCCCGGTGAAGGGATCTCGGCCCTTGCCTCGTCGACTGAGGAGCAGGATATTCCAAATGAATACCACGATGCAAAACAAAAGTGAACGTCTTTGCAATAACAGCTTTTTGAAAAGTGTTCCAACAACATCAGAATAGGTTTGTTTATCTTGCATTGATCCGAATCAATGCAGACCCATCAATAGATCACACCACAAAGAACGAAAATATACTGACGTACGTATATGCCATCCGCATTCGCCACTGGGTCCCGTCATCACCCGTTAGGTTAGCTAACTAACGGCAGAGCGGGGACTGGACTAGCGCGGATGAAAAACATATACAACATCTACTAATATATATACCAATATATAGTATTTCGCTCAAGGCGTGAATAAAATGCAACATCACAGAAATGTACAGCATCACAGAACAATACAGATATCTGGGATCCCCGGGTTTCACAGAGCCACTACTGAAACCCGACGTTCCCCTGGTCATGTGGATAGCCTGTGCAATGAAATCCTAGACCCCTACGGGCGCGGCAAGTCACCCGCCAAAACCTGAAGCGAGGCAGCCCCTTTCAGCACCGTGAATGGACCACCCAGCACTTCACGGAATCCGGCAACTTGAGCACCCCTCCTGGGTCAACCTGTACCCCCTACGAGTGCGGCGAATAACCCGCCAATTCCAGACTGAAGCCCCTCCGTCTCAATGCCCTGAGATGCGGGCCCGTTGCCCTCTAGAACCCGGCTATCCGTGCACCCCTCCGCGGGGTAACCCTAGTACAGAAAGTAAAATATACATACACCGGGTATATCGACCGCAACCAGGTCGTGCCCCAAAAGAATAATACAATCAGGCAGTGACGGCAGTCCACATGTCGGACGCTCGCCCCGCAATATCAAATGTACATAATACAACAACACTGTACTAGCATTGCATCCAGGCTATCCCCACGACCGATCCGCAACAACACAGCAAATACATAGAACATCAACGTGAAAGTCACGTTCGCAAATCCGTCTAACCGGGCTATAGCAGTTAGACGGGATTTACCGATCGAGTGACATTCACGGTCGCAGATATAATGTAAATACTGTGAAAAATGTGTTTAAAATTTTCCGATTGATCAAACAATTAACAAGTGGGCCCCAAAGAAAACTGTAGCACTCACAGAAAAAATTGGCCCAATTTTAACATTCCAGAAAGCACATTTTCAACTCAGGAACATTCTGCAAAGTTTTGGAAGCATGAACAGTTACCAACGCGGCGGAAGCGCGGCCAAAGCAGGGGTTTGGCCGCCCTTCCGCGGCGGTATGGTGAGTTCATGGTACCAGATTTTTACAGTATGCTTAGAATTCCCTGCACATCACTCTGAGACAACCTGAAAAATTTTTGGACTCAAAAAAAATTCGACAGAAACTGATGTGCTTGAAATACGTGTTTTCGGGATTTTGTTCGATCGGAAACGCAAACACATCAAACGAAAGCTAGACGAAGTTAATGGCGAGGCTCTGATACCACTGTAAGTGCATGGCGGCGCCCCGGCCGTCAATCCGACGCCGGAATGCGGAAGCGGTGATAAACTTTAATTTTGCGGACTTTGCAAACCGGCACCACCGCGCACTAAACTCCGGATCGTAACCATTAAACTAGTCTAGCTAACTAACAAGAAAGGGAAGAGATGTACCGACTGATCCGAGTCCTCCGGTCTTCATCTCCACTCCGATCTCCTCGCGGGATCTCCGTCCGTCTCCTCCACGTCGAAAGGGCACCACATCGCCTGTAGCTTTTACGGGCTCCCACCTCAATACCGAGGCAACTCGGGCGCGAAGCTGGAGAATCGACGCGTCCAAGATATGCTGTAGGAAGTGTAGTGTAGAATGCATGTCTCACTTTGGGGTTGGTTGCCTTGATGAAGGAAACAAGATGATATGAAGAGAGGTTGTGAACTATGATACAAAAATGAGAAATGAGAATAATTTTCATACAACAAAGGAAACACATCTCTCATTTTTCCCTCCTCTAAAATGTGTGGCCGGCCATATTCCCTTGAGAATGGTGGAGGGAACAAAAATATATCATGAAGGGAGGTGAGGGTAGGAGAAGTCAAGAGGTGACCATAAACAAACATGAACCATGCTTGTTACTTTAACCCATTCCTATACTATCAAATCTCATAAATGCACAACATGGATGAAAAAGCAAAGATACTTATCATATCAATACTTATGCAAGAAAACCCCTCCACAAATGTAATTTGCAAAACTGCAAATTACCCCCTCCATCGGAAAAGTCCGGCCGGGAAAGAACAAAGAAAAACCGGCCGGAACGGAATGCAAACTGGCAACTCCAGAAAACTGGTCCCGTAATAAATTACAGGAAAACCCCGATACTGTGCATACACACCCGCATCTGTATTCCGTCCGGATACAAATGCAAAAAGACAAAATCTACACTGTACTAAACTAGGACCGGCTTAAACCAAAGCCGGCTAGTAATATCCGTTCGATCCTGATCCGTGCAATACCGCACGTATCTGATCGAACCCTGCCATATACCTATACGGCTTCTAGTACAAACCGTCCGATCCTGATCCGTGCAATAACGCATGTATCTGATCGGACCCTGCCATATCTCCATACGGCCTCTACAGCGTTTCGCCCGAAACTTGAGTAACTGAAAGTGTGGTGGACTCTAAAGACTCGTCAATACTATGGCTATGGATTTAACCACTAGCCCGTCAGAGGTATAAGCCAATACGTAACGGGCCACCAGCTATTGACTAAAAGGGATGTCGATGAGCGAACTCATCCTGACACCCTACTGAGCCTGTCAGTGACAATATCCGTACAGTCCGGTCCGTTCGTCTACGAGCATCGCATGTCGGGCCTAGGGGGTGGGTAAAAGTCAGACCCCCAAAAGCGGTACAAGTCGTGTCGGAGTGTAGCCCAGAACACCCTGAGATACTACTGGAATACCTACCAGTAAATCTCCTGCCTTGGCCAAGGACTTCGTGTAATGGCTCTCCTAGACACAGCGTGACCTCACCCCCAATACCGGGAGAGACGAAACCCCCGAAGATCCGCTCACTGCCTCCATGTGGCTCGGGACTGTACCCAACTAAAACCTGTTTGCACGACTCCTTTGAGCCGTGGTAGGGTAGTAATCAAAGCACAGTGGGAACTCACACGAGACAAATGACGATCCCCAGGTCGATGAACTAACCTGTACACATGTCACCTGGGAACTGCTATCTGACGTCAGGTATAAGACCAACTAGCATGTTCCCGGCGAGTCCTGTCCGGTGTACTCATAACCCAATGAGCACCTGTATACATCTTAGGTGAACCAACTGACACCAGTGGCTTGTGAGACCGGCCACCGCCCCTCGTCGGGGTCTCGACTGTATACACTAGTCTACTCTGGAGTATCGATGCCCTGTCTCGAAACTCCCACGACTAGGGACCTTTTAAGGATGTGCTAATAGACTCCAGCTCTCACTTATATGATCGCCCTCATACTGCCGGCAGTCAAGCAAGAATCCTAGGGGCTCTATCAACGTGCAATAGCGACCTGTCAGGTCACCTAAAGCAGTACACGATGATAAAGGTAAACCAGATAGCAAACTATCATCTCGAGTAAGACTGTCGTCCCGGGATAGGTCCTCCCTCAATCATTGCAATCACGTGCCTGTGATCCAATAATTGACTCTGAGGGCACTATCTCCAACACCAACGTTCCCCAGCTAAGTATAACAAGCGGGTTCGGTCAATAATCCGTATTATTATCTTGATTAAGGCGTGATATGGTCGCTATCTGGAGAGAGGGAGAAGAAAACACTCAGCGTGCGCTCTTGCAAGAAAAGATTGGTTATTATTTTATCTAATCAGGATGGCTCCCACTGCTTTTTATCAAATCTTCCTTCAAACCCTAAAAGGAAAGACTAGCCGGGATTAATTATACACTACAAGTTCGCCAATCTTTCAGCCAGGCCAGTGTCGGTACTTTGAGGGAGGTCCCCCGTGCTTTCGCACGAACCTAATTAATGTAAACCTCGTTTTCCCAGAGGCGTAACCTCGTTAACACCTTTCTAGACACCTACTTGATCGGCTAATTGTAATGTATAAAACTCTCCCAGGAGTAACTCTTACTCGCAGCGGGTATCGGGATCCAACTATCTCATAGAAGGTATGCAATCTCATTGCAAATTTCAACACTTGAAATTCCCGATAATATTTTGCCCCTAACCTCCTATGACCTTGACAAAGGCCAACAAACCATAGGATGCTAGTCAAGTTCAACCCGTCATTTCTTGATTGAATTAAACCCACCCGCACGACCCTTGACAAAGGCCAACAAGGTCGCACGACTACCCTAACCCAATCTGCATCATATGCATAAACAGATAAGCACCAGTTAGCTACCGCACACTGCGCCTTGACAAAGGCCAACAAACGCAGCACGAATACTAACTACTACTTATCTGAAATGACGGAGGGCTACGACAGGTTTTTCTGAAAACCCAATGCGTAATGAACTTGATATCGTTGTAGAATCAAATAATTTTTTTTTATAAAAATGGAGTGTTTTTGAGGCTTTTCTAGTTTTGCTAAAGGAGTCACTCCCGGTGAAGGGATCGTCGGTCCTTTCCTCGTCGAATGAGGTGCGGGATATATCATATATATCACTGTGCAAAGCAAAAACACTTAAAAGAAATCAAAAGACAAACCGAGTGTGTAGCATCTGCCAGTTATTGCAAAATGAGTCACTCCCGGTGAAGGGATCTCGGTCCTTTCCTCATCGAATAAGGTGCAGGATATATCACATATACCGCTGTGCAAAGCAAGAACTGTAGCTACCTGTTTTATTTTGAAATTTGATTCTACAACATCTTAGGTTTCTTTTATTTCATTAATCACATTAATGAAGTCCCATCATTTAATTACCTAAACATCACAGATAAATACGACGTATACTTATGCCATCCGCATTCGCCTCGATGTCCCCTCGTGCACCGTTAGGTTAGGTAACTAACGGCAGAGCGGGGCAGGGCTAGCATGGGTGTAAAACATAAGTAACGTCTATATAATATATCATATATACTATATAATGTATCTATCACAGAACATCACATGATCACATCACAGATATCGCAGCAGAAGAATCATATGAAATATTGGATATACTAGGACGTCCGTGTTTTCAATACGAGCCAGTATAAAACACGGATTCCACGGTCGCGATGAATAGCCAAACCCACACCCCTAGACCCCTATGAGAGCGGCAAGCAACTCTACCAATTCTAGAGTTAGGAGACCCGGACTCGACTCCTCGAGTTGGTCTCCCACTGGACTCCAGAACCCGGTTACTTGTGCTCCCCTCCTTGGGTCTTTCCTAGTGCAGAAAAGTAAATAATATACAACAGGTGACAACTTCCGCAACCTGGAAGCGCCCTAAAAAAAAGAATATTACATACAAGTTTTTACATGAATGAAAATGAAAAACACCCATCTCACATAAAAAACCCCGGCTATTCGTACACGACGATCCAATATAACATATCCAGCAACACATAACATCACATGTCATCAACGTAAGTAAACATGCGTATCCCAATTGTCGTTGACATATAGCAACGAAACCGGCGATATCACATATTACACTTACGGTCACAGAAAAGAAAGTGTAAAACTACAACAGTTGGAATCCGCAACCACCTCAGACATCGCATGCCTGACCAAATGAATTACTTAGACATCGCATGCCTAACAATTATAAACCCCGCATTTTAGTCTCATTATCGAAAACACTTTTCAATATCAAGTCGGGCAATTCAACAAGATTCCCGAAAAACTGATCGAATGCTCGTCACAAACTTCAGTAGGCGGCCGCACCCCTCGATACCGTCGACGAAGTGTACCAAGGCGGAACACCGCTACCGCGAGCACCCGGACGGATGCTTTCGGCGACGGGGTTCTCCTACAGTCACTTGGTCGGGGCTATGGAGTGAGGCTGTCTATTAAGTTTACCCGGCGAGTATCCGCGTACGCTACGTGATTGCGACGGACTTTTGATCACATCAAAATTCTGTAGCAACCGATCAAGTGAGACTAAACTGCTATGTTTATAACATTCATTTAGTTATCTCATAACTATTGTGAATTCCAATTGTTGTATCCCATTCCAGATAAACAGAAAATGTTAAACTTTCCGATCGAACAATCGAACACCCAAGTTTTCCCGATACAGATCAACACATGAAACAAGTCTAACAACATTCCGTTCGTGCCTCAGTACCAACGGTCCAACCGTAGAAGGGTCAAGCCAACGCCTCACATGTGGCACGCCGTACTGCCCCAAACCCGAAGGTTCAAAGGGCAGTTCAAGACGGTCACATAATCGAGTTAAGGTTTGTTGTCTTCTAGAGGGTCCATCGAGTTACTTGCACTACTTAGAACGTCGTTAAACTACGGAGAAATCCAACACTTGGAAATTTCCCGACAGGGGAAAAATTGGGTATTTATATCCGGTCGAACTTTTTAACATATTCTAAAAATTTATCCGGAAAGCCAAATAGACAAAATTTGATGCCCCGATCGAAACACCGAATCCCCAAAACAACTCCAGAAAATTCAACTCTTGAATAAATTTTAAAAATACCCAGGAAAACCAGAACTGCATATTATGAATTACTGTGCAAATTTGGAAGCCACATAAGACAAAACGGCCGTGGATCCGCCGCACGAGCCAAGCTCGTGCCGCGGAACCGCGGCGCAATGAAGGAATTAGGCGCACGAATTTTACAGTATCCCTTAGAATTGCCTGCTGATTTTTCTGCATATTTTTAAAGTTGAAAAATCCCAGATTTTGAAAATTGGACAGAGAGCATGGGTGAGTTAGGATTTCGGGTTCGTTCGGAGTTCAAAATCCGTCTAGACTTCGCCTAAGGCTCTAGCTAGGCTCTGATACTACTGTAGGGTTCCTAGGCACACTATTGAAGTCTCACAAGGCATCAACCATGCCAATTTCAAAAAATCTAGGTGCCGAGAGACCCTACTACGGATCGTTTGCTAGAAAACTAGGCGAAAAAGCTAACTAGTTAACACTTAACTAAGGGATACGGATATACAACCTTTGTAGATCCGTTTGTCCACCTCCATAGCTCCATGAAGAAGTCATCTCCGCTGTGCAAATCCGAAATCCGGGCTCTTGCGTCGGCTTCATCGGAGAAGAAGCGGGCTAGGTCATCGACGACGTGCCGAAGATGATCTACGTCGAGGCATCGCTAAATCAAGCTCCGACTTCACCAAGTCAAGAAACTTGTGAAGTAAACACACTCTACTACTTGGCAAGAGGTAGAGGATGAAGAAATAGGAGTTGGGTGTAAGTCCATATTGCGACCCCCGGTGCTTACGGGGAGGCGGAAACGGTATAAAAAACAAATTTTTATCGCAAGAGGCAACATGGACTAAACAAGGTCGGGATCGTGTCTAAACTAAACTAGCAAATACGCTAAAGGGAGTTAGCTACTCGGATGAAGGTTATACCTAAACTTGAACTCCTTCTTCTTGAAATCTTGTAGAGGTTGATGGTTCTCTTCTCGTCGCCTTCTTCCGTCGAAGATGGATCCACCTCGAAGGTTCGACCTTTGGGCTCTTCCTCGGTCTTTGAGTGAACTAGGGTTTCCGGCTTGCTAAACCTTGAACCTAGAATGAGTAGAGAGTGTGTAGGGGTTGTTTTTCTTTTAAGGTGAGGGATTCTCAACTCATGAGAAGGATTCACCTTAAGCTTGAGGAAGAAGAAGATGAAGAGAGGAGAGAGAAGCTGAATGAGATAATGAGCTAACTTTTTCTTTCTTGCAACCATAATGCCAAAAGAAAAGAATTATCTAAATAATAATAATTGAAAATGAGAATAGTTGATGGTAATTTGGAATGACCACTATCATACTTCATTAAATGAAGTGTAAGCATGAATCAAGGAGTATCTTTCAAAGCATGGTGGTGGTCAACATTCAACCATGGTCAACAAGTCAACCATGGTCAACAAGTCAACAAAATCAACCATAACAAAATTCTCATTTAATTACTATTATAAATAGATAATCCAAAAATCCATTAGGGTTTGGAAAATGATAACTGTCAACTGTGCATACGCACCCATTCCGAAACCCTAATGAAAAACCTCATCCTCCGCCTCAAGCAACTGTGCATACACACCTGCATTCTCGTTCCAAGGAACAAGAATACCGAGATATAAAAGCAACCCCAAAACATATACCAGTATCTGGCTCAAACCAGAGCCTGCCAGTATAATCCGTCCGGACTCCAAACGTGCACAAGTGCGCGGATGAGAACGAACCCTGTCGCAAAACCATGCGACCTCTACTCTGTTTTGCCCAGAGGCGAATACCCTCTGTGTGGGACTCTATAGACTCGACACTACGCTGGCAGTGGGTTTAACCACAGACCGCAAGCGACACTAGCTGTGTGTAATGGTCCCCAGGTAGATGCCGACAAGAAGGCTGACGAGGTGAAACCCCATCTGAACTCCTACTGAGTCTGAATGTGACATTCTCCGTACAGTCCGGTCTGTTCGTCTGATACATCGCATGTCGGGCCTAGGGGCGGTAAAACGTCAGTCCCCCAATAGCGGTACAAGTCGTGTCGGAGTGAAGCCCAAAACACCCTGAGATAACACTGGAAGCCTACCAGTATATCTCGCTTGCCCTGGCCAGGGACTACTCGTGTAATGGCTCTCCTAGACACAGCGCGATGTCAACCCCCAATACCGGGAGAGACGAATCCTGTCTAACCGTCACTGCCTCCAAGTGCTTCGGGACTGCACCCAACCACCACCTGTTTGCACGACTCCTTTGAGCCGTGGTAGGGTAGTGATCAAAGTGCAGTGGGAACACACTCGAGGCGAAGTGCCAGTGTCAAGTCAGCGGACTAAGCTGTACTCATGTCACCTGGGAACTGATAACTGACGATAGGTATAATACCAACCTGTCAGTTCCCGACGAGTCCTGTCCAGTGTACTCGTAACCCAACGAGCACCCGTATACTATCTCCAGTACGACGTACTGATGGCTGTGGGACAGACCATCTCCCACACTGGGATGAGAAGCGCATACGCTAGTCTACTCCGGAGTATCGATGCCCTGTCTCGATAGTCCTACGACTAGGGACCTGTATAAGGATGTGCCTATAGATTACCCAGCCCCCACTAGTGTGACTGCCATCACAACGCTGGTAATCAAGCAAAGATCCTAAGGGCTCCACTAATGCGTATAAGTGATATACTGAAATAAACACAAGTACACATTGAAGTAGAAACAAACCAAGTAGCATACTACTATATTGAGCAAGATTGTTTATACAAGGTGAATATCCCAAGCTTCCATTAAGTAATATACAAACTAGTATGATACAGTAATGGCCTCTAGGGCATATACACTAACAATCTCCCACTTGCACTAAGGCCATGTACTGGCGTATCAAAGACCTATCATCTCGATCAGCCGCTCGAACTGAGTCTGGGGTAGGGCCTTGGTGAATGGATCTGCAGTGTTTTCTTCTGAAGCAACCCTCTGAACCTCGATCTCCTTGCGATCCACGATCTCCCTGATCAGGTGATACCGCCTCAAGATGTGCCTGGATCTCTGATGGGACCTGGGTTCCTTTGCTAAAGCTATAGCCCCGTTGTTGTCGCAATACAGAGGTACTGGGTCAACAATGGACGGAACCACCTGAAGTTCTTTTAAGAACTTCCTTATCCAGACAGCTTCTTTTGCGGCATCAGATGCATCGATGTATTCCGCTTCCATAGTCGAGTCTGCAACGGTTTCCTGTTTGGAACTCTTCCAACACACCGCCCCTCCATTGAGGGTAAAGACAAAACCCGACATGGACTTGGAATCATCCTTGTCACTCTGGAAGCTGGAGTCAGCAAAGGCCTCGATCTGGAGGTCTTTTCCGCCATACACCAAGAACATCTCCTTAGTCCTCCTCAGGTACTTGAGAATGTTCTTTACTGCTATCCAATGTTTCTCCCCAGGGTTTGACTGATACCGGCTTACTACACTCAGTGCATAAGCTACATCCGGTCTGGTACACAACATCGCATACATTATAGAGCCTACCGCAGAAGCGTAGGGTATAATAGACATGCGATCCCTCTCCAAATCAGTCTTGGGAGACATCTCTTTAGAGAGGGTGATCCCGTGACAAGCCGGTAGGTTACCGCGCTTGGAATCTTCCATATTGAATCTTTTCAGTACGGTGTCGATGTACCTGGACTGTGAAAGTCCTAATATCCTCTTGGATCTATCACGATGGATCCGGATCCCCAGGATGTAAGAGGCATCACCCAGGTCTTTCATGGAGAACCTGTGTGACAAGAAACCCTTGACAGATTGTAGCATAGGAATGTCATTTCCTATTAAGAGAATGTCATCCACGTATAAAACAAGGAATACTACAGTTCTCGCTACAAATCTACTATAGATGCATGGTTCATCTGGATTTTTGATAAAGTCAAATTCCTTGACCGTCTCATCAAAACAGATGTTCCAACTCCGCGATGCCTGCTTTAGTCCATAAATGGACTTAAGCAACTTGCACACCTTTCCGCTGCTCCCACTCTGAATGAAACCCTCTGGCTGATCCATATAGACACACTCCTCTAAATTTCCATTTAGAAAAGCGGTTTTTACGTCCATCTGCCAAATCTCATAATCGTGGAAGGCAGCAATGGCAAGAAGGATCCGAATGGATTTCAGCATAGCCACTGGAGAAAAGGTTTCGTCATAGTCCAAGCCAGGTCTTTGACGGAAACCCTTTGCTATAAGTCTAGCTTTATAGGTCTCAACCTGTCCATCTACACCAATCTTCCTTCTGAAGATCCACTTGCATCCTACGGGTTTTACCCCGTATGGAGCAATGTCCAACGTCCATACTTTGTTGGTGTACATGGACTCCATTTCGGTCCGCATTGCATCCAGCCATTTTACTGAGTCAACGCTCTGAACGGCCTGCTGGAAGCTAGTAGGCTCATTATAGTCTATGATGCAATCCTCTCTATCCCCGTCTATGAGAAAACCGCAGTATCTCTCGGGCGGATGAGACTGCCTACTACTCCTGCGGAGCGGCATAGGAATGTCCTGTTCTTTTGAACCCTCTGGTTCCACTAAGCTTTCAGTAATAGTCTGAGGTTCTGGAATTTCATCCAGTTCTACTACGCTCCCACTTATCTGATTTTCCAAAAACTCAGTTTCCAAGAAGTGGGCATGACGAGAAACAAGGACTTTTTGCTCCTCTGCGTAATAGAATAGATACCCCTTGGAGTTCTTTGGGTATCCCACAAACTTGCACTGTACTGAGCGTGCCTCGAGCTTGTCCGCATGCTGCTTTTTTACAAAAGCCGGACATCCCCATGTCTTAAAGGCTTTAAGACAGGGTTTCTTCCCACTCCACATCTGATATGGTGTGGTAGGCACAGTCTTAGTAGGAACTTGGTTCAAGAGATGTGCAGCTGTTTCTAGTGCATATCCCCAAAAAGATCGCGGTAACTCAGCCTTACTCATCATGGAACGAACCATATCCAATAGGGTTCGATTCTTCCTTTCCGATACACCGTTATGTTGCGGAGTGTATGGAGGAGTACGCTGAGAGAGAATCCCATTCTCTTTTAAGTAATTCAGGAACTCGGCACTTAAGTATTCTCCACCTCGATCCGATCTTAGAATCTTGATACTTTTGCCGGTATGTTTTTCAACTTCATTCTTTTAATCCCGAAATTTCTCAAAGGCCTCGGATTTGTGCTTCATTAAGAAGACATGTCCATACCTAGAGAAATCGTCTGTGAAAGTAATGAAGTATGAATAACCGCTTCGCGCATGTGTAGACATTGGACCACACACGTCACTGTGTATGAGTCCCAAGAGCTCGCTCGCTCTTTCTCCGTGTCCAGTGAACGGAGTCTTTGTCATCTTTCCCATGAGACAAGATTCACAAGTGGCATAAGATTGATATTCGAACGGATCCAAGTATCCTTCTTTATGTAACTTAGTCAACCGTGTCTCATTGATGTGACCCAGTCTACAATGCCATAAGAAAGCCTGATTGATATCTGGAGACTTTCTTTTGTGTGTATTCTGGACATTGAAAATCTGTGGTTGGTTTAATACGTATATACCATTGCTCAATGTACCTGACCCAATCAGAACTTGATTAAGGTGAATGTTTACAACATTACTTACAAACGCAAATTCATAACCTTCTTTAGAAACCAAAGATACAGAAATGATATTACAAGTTGCGTTGGGTACAAAAAAGCAATTACGCAAAACCAAAACATGTCCATCTGACATTCCTAGGTGATAGTCCCCCACGGCTTTAGCATCCATGCTAGCTCCGTTTGCAACTCTGAGGGTCATGTCACCTTCCTTCAAAAACCTACGGTTTCTCAACGCCTGCAAAGAATTACAGATATGAGATCCTGATCCGGTATCCAATACCCAGGAAGTAGAGTTTATAGAAAGACAGTTTTCAATAACATACACACCTGAAGCTGAAGCCGCAACCTGCTTCAGTTCCTGTGTCCTGGCTTTCCAAGCCCTGCAATCTTTCTTCCAGTGTCCACTCTTGTGACAATAGAAGCATTCCTCTTTACCAACAAGCTTCCCCGCAATCATTGTTGCCTTTTCATTTCCCTTCGTACCCACTTTACTAACACCGCCTCTTGGTTTGGCGGGGGCTTTCTTCCTCTTTCCCTTGGCTTTCGCCTTGGACCTAGAGGAAGAAGATCCTCCTACAAACAAAGCGGGTGTATCCCTACCCTTCTGTAGGGTGCCCTCTGCGCTCCTCAGCAGGTTGAGGAGTTCTGAAAGTTCAACTTCCTTTTCTTGCAAGTTGAAATTCAGTATGAACTGGGCGTAAGTGGATGGAAGGGACTGGAGAATTAAATCTGTATAGAGTTCACTATCCAACGTGGTCCCAAGTTCTGCGAGCTCCTCAGTGTAGCCAATCATCTTAAGCACGTGGTCCGCTACCGATGATCCGACGGCCAACTTTGTCGAAAACAACTTCTTCGACACTTCGTATCTTGCGATACGAGACTGCTCTCCATACAGTTCTTTTGTATGGAGAAATATGGACTCGAGGTCCATATTCTCATGCCTCCTCTGATGTCCGTTGTCCATAGAGGCAAGCACGAGGCACCTGGCCTTCGCGCAATCAATCTCCCAAGTCTTACGGATTTCCTTATCCGCGATGCTGGAGGTGGGACCTGGGACGGGGGGAGCTTTGGTGGTAAGAAGATACCCCAGCTTGTCGTAAGTGATTGCCAATTTGACATTCCTGAGCCAATCTTTGTAGTTTGGCCCTGTCAGTATGTTTTTATCTAGAAGTAACTTAAGTCCAGTCATTTCGATTTGGTCGCTGCAGGGGGAGAGAAGAAACACTTAGCACGATGCTCTTGCAAGTTTAGAATGGTTTTTAATTTGTCTAAACAGGATGGCTCCCACTGTCTCTCGAATCCCTCCTCAAACCACAAAGGAAGAATTAGCCGGGATCAATCCCACCGTACAATACTTGCTTAACCGTTCAGCCAGGCCAGTGTCGGTACTTCAAGGGAGGTTTTCCAACGCTTTCGCGAAGTTCCTTAATTAAATAACCTCTTTTCCCTGGGGGCGTAGCCCCGCTAACACCTTTCTAGGCACCTACTAGGTTTATAGCATTGATCGTTTAGTGAGAAATTTCCCGAGGAGTAGCATATACTCACAGTAGGATCGGGATCCAAATATCATCGCGTGACGAAAATGAAGGAATCCTACCATAATCATCACACTCCAAATGGTATGCAAATCTAGCAAGTTTCAGTACTTATGAAACTCCCGATGTGGATTTTTGCCCCATGCTCTTATGACCTTGACTAAGGCCAACAAATCATAAGTCACATGTCAAGTTCTTCCCGTCGTTATCCAGGTTAATTTGAACCCACCCGTATATACCCTTGACTATGGCCAACAAGGCAATACGACTGTCCCAAACCAACGCATTCTATCTATGCAACATATGAATACCCACCAGCTACCAAACACTGTGCCTTGACTAAGGCCAACAAACACAGCTTGAATACTGTTGAATATTCATATGAAACGACGGAGGGCTATGGATGGTTTTGGCGAAACCGTGAACGTAGTGAACTTGATATAATCGATGGAACGAGATAGCTTTTAGAAGGAGTGGCTCAAGCTCCGCATTTAAAAGTTAGTTTTGAAAAGAACCGAGTGGTTTTTCGAAAGTGTTCCAACGACTTTAGCATGGTTTATTATCTTGCATTAGTTCTTTTAATGCGTGATATTCTTGCATTAGTTCTTTTAATGCGTCCCATCATTTAATCCTACCATTGCAGAAAACAACCAAAATATGACGTACGCTTATGCCATTCGCATTCGCCACGGGGTCCCGTCATCACTCGTTAGGTTACTTAACTAACGACAGAGCGGGGGCTGGGCTAGCGCGGCTGTAAAACATAAGCAACGCCTAAATAGAAAGCAATGATAGACATTACAGATCACAGATGAATACATTGGATATACTAGCAATCCGCAATCCTTTCGAGCCTGCAATGAAAAGCGGATTACACGGTCGCGGTGAATAGCCAAATACCCCACCCAAGACCCCTACGGGTGCGGCAAACTACCCGCCAAGTTCCCGGTAGTTTGTGCACCCCTCCATGGGTCTATCCTAGGAGCAAAAACAGTAAAAAGAATTATACAATGACGGCTACAACCCCGACCCGGTTGTGCGGCCAAACAAATAATATTATTACATCAATTTACATTTACAATGAATGAAAGAAAAACAAAAGCTCATCTCACATCCACCCCGGCTATTCACCCGCGACAGTCCAACACATTCATATACACATTCCAATATCAAACACAGATCATGTATAACCCCGACTAATCGACTTATAGCGATTAGCCGACGTTCAATACATGCAAACATCACAGATATAACCAACATAGCCAAAGTGCAGTGAAGTTCGGAAAAAATACGGAATTATAGGACCCCAAAAGTGAATTTCTGTTCTGGAAAATCTGGGTACATATAATACATCTGAAAAATCCCAAAATCTTACCAGAAGAACACTGCACGAAAAACGATGCAGAGAGGAAAATAAACTGCGGCGCTTCCGCGGCACATGCCTACCTCGTGCCGCGGAAGCGCGGCGATTTAAGTGAATTAGTGCATCGTTTTTCTTGGCTGTTCAAACAAAACCCTGAGCCGAATTTACAAGTATAAAGTTTTTCATTTAGAGCAGAAAAAAATTCAACAGAAACTTAGGGTTTTGGTTTTTCCGGTTTTGCGATTTTTCGGTTTCGAACTTCCATACACTTCGCTACCAAGCTAGTTTAAGTTTAGTTAGGCTCTGATACCACTGTAAGTCCATATTGCGACCCCCGGTGCTTACGGGGAGGCGGAAACGGTATAAAAAACAAATTTTTATCGCAAGAGGCAACATGGACTAAACAAGGTCGGGATCGTGTCTAAACTAAACTAGCAAATACGCTAAAGGGAGTTAGCTACTCGGATGAAGGTTATACCTAAACTTGAACTCCTTCTTCTTGAAATCTTGTAGAGGTTGATGGTTCTCTTCTCGTCGCCTTCTTCCGTCGAAGATGGATCCACCTCGAAGGTTCGACCTTTGGGCTCTTCCTCGGTCTTTGAGTGAACTAGGGTTTCCGGCTTGCTAAACCTTGAACCTAGAATGAGTAGAGAGTGTGTAGGGGTTGTTTTTCTTTTAAGGTGAGGGATTCTCAACTCATGAGAAGGATTCACCTTAAGCTTGAGGAAGAAGAAGATGAAGAGAGGAGAGAGAAGCTAAATGAGATAATGAGCTAACTTTTTCTTTCTTGCAACCATAATGCCAAAAGAAAAGAATTATCTAAATAATAATAATTGAAAATGAGAATAGTTGATGGTAATTTGGAATGACCACTATCATACTTCATTAAATGAAGTGTAAGCATGAATCAAGGAGTATCTTTCAAAGCATGGTGGTGGTCAACATTCAACCATGGTCAACAAATCAACCATGGTCAACAAGTCAACAAAATCAACCATAACAAAATTCTCATTTAATTACTATTATAAATAGATAATCCAAAAATCCATTAGGGTTTGGAAAATGATAACTGTCAACTGTGATTACGCACCCGTTCCGAAACCCTAATGAAAAACCTCATCCTCCGCCTCAAGCAACTGTGCATACACACCTGCATTCTCGTTCCAAGGAACAAGAATACCGAGATATAAAAGCAACCCCAAAACATATACCAGTATCTGGCTCAAACCAGAGCCTGCCAGTATAATCCGTCCGGACTCCAAACGTGCACAAGTGCGCGGATGAGAACGAACCCTGTCGCAAAACCATGCGACCTCTACTCTGTTTTGCCCAGAGGCGAATACCCTCTGTGTGGGACTCTAAAGACTCGACACTACGCTGGCAGTGGGTTTAACCACAGACCGCAAGCGGCACTAGCTGTGCGTAACGATCCCCAGGTAGATGCCGACAAGAAGGCTGACGAGGTGAAACCCCATCTGAACTCCTACTGAGTCTGAATGTGACATTCTCCGTACAGTCCGGTCTGTTCGTCTGATACATCGTATGTCGGGCCTAGGGGGCGGTAAAACGTCAGTCCCCCAATAGCGGTACAAGTCGTGTCGGAGTGAAGCCCAAAACACCCTGAGATAACACTGGAAGCCTACCAGTATATCTCGCTTGCCCTGGCCAGGGACTACTCGTGTAATGGCTCTTCTAGACACAGCGCGATGTCAACCCCCAATACCGGGAGAGACGAATCCTGTCTAACCGTCACTGCCTCCAAGTGCTTCGGGACTGCACCCAACCACCACCTGTTTGCACGACTCCTTTGAGCCGTGGTAGGGTAGTGATCAAAGTGCAGTGGGAACACACTCGAGGCGAAGTGCCAGTGTCAAGTCAGCGGACTAAGCTGTACTCATGTCACCTGGGAACTGATAACTGACGATAGGTATAATACCAACCTGTCAGTTCCCGACGAGTCCTGTCCAGTGTACTCGTAACCCAACAAGCACCCGTATACTATCTCCAGTACGACGTACTGATGGCTGTGGGACAGACCATCTCCCACACTGGGATGAGAAGCGCATACGCTAGTCTACTCCGGAGTATCGATGCCCTGTCTCGATAGTCCTACGACTAGGGACCTGTATAAGGATGTGCCTATAGATTACCCAGCCCCCACTAGTGTGACTGCCATCACAACGCTGGTAATCAAGCAAAGATCCTAAGGGCTCCACTAATGCGTATAAGTGATATACTGAAATAAACACAAGTACACATTGAAGTAGAAACAAACCAAGTAGCATACTACTATATTGAGCAAGATTGTTTATACAAGGTGAATATCCCAAGCTTCCATTAAGTAATATACAAACTAGTATGATACAGTAATGGCGTCTAGGGCATATACACTAACATTGGGTTCACTTTAGAATTGGATTTCTCACTCATCTTCATCAATCACCATTGATGAAGTGGAGGTTTCTTCATGGAAGAAGATGAAGAAGAAGAAGAAAGAATTATGATGAGTTAATTATAATAAGAATAATAAAATCATTCTTATCATAATCTTTACCATGGTAATGTGTAGAGAGTTAATCATGGTTGAATGGAATGGTTAGGGTTAAGCATGAGACAAAATGGTCACTTGGTCAAAGTCTTCATGAAGCTTCATGAACAAGACAAAATAAGCCACCATTTTTCTCATTTCCTTTTCATTTTCCAAAAGGATAAATAAATGAATAAAATGAATAAGGAAATAGTAAACCCTAACCATTTCATTAACCAAGGTTTAATTCTTTACACTTAACCAAAAGGCATGTATCATCAAACATGATACAAGCAAGTGCACAAAATCATATCGCATATGCAATGCGCACAGCCGAGTGAGAAAATCCATTTAAAGTGAACCGATATTAGTTAATGCAAAGTAATATATCAAATATATAATTATGCATTAAATAATTAAATCAACACTTGATTCAATGATCCGGTCATGTCGCACACAACCGACTAGTATACAATGTATCGGCTTAAAAAATCAATCCTTGATTCGATAACTAGGTTATATCGCATACAACCATTCGACACATTCATCGCGAGAATGGAATACGGTATCACATACACGTATTATTCTCGGTCCCGCACATATCTCATATGCGCTCCTATTTCGTTTCGCTTGAGCCAGGAAACCTCTGTGTAGGACTCTAAAGACTCGTCAATACGCCGGCAGTAGGTGATGATCATATCAAGCACCCACAAGCCGCTAGCGGTCTGCTAAACGTAACGGCCACCCGGGTATTGATCGATCTGAAGATCGACGAGCAAGCCCGCTCACACTCCAGTGAATCCAACCAGTAACACTACCGTACAGTCCGGTCTGATCGTCTGATATGTCGCATATCTCGCCTAGGGGTGGTAAACGTCAGACCCCAATAGCTCGATAAGTCGTGTCGATATGAGGTCTATAACAATTCGAGAAACTACTGTTAACACTTACCAGTAAATCTCAGCAACCCTGGCCAGGGATTTCCTGTTATAGCCAATCGAACACAGCGCAACATCAACCCCCCTATACCGGGAGAGACGAATCCCCTCCTATCGCTCATTGCCTCCATGTGACTCGGGACTGTACCCAAAAACCACCGTTTTGCACGCCCTCTTGGACGTGGTAAGATGGAAATCAAAGCACAGTGGGAACCACACAAGACTCTATGACGATCTCGGGTCAACAGACTACTCTGTACCAGTGTCACCAGAGAACTGCCATCTGACGTGAGGTATAATACCATCTGGGAGTTCTCGGCGAGTCCGTCCAGTGTACCCAGTCTCTACTGAGCACCCGTATATCATCCCTGATGTCAAACACCAATGGATATGGGATCATCCATCGCCCATCTGTATGGGTCGAGAAGGTATACGCTAGTCTACTCTGGTATATCGATGCCCCGTCTCGATACACCCACGACTAGGGACTTTGAAGGATGTACTTATAGACTACCATGTCCCCACTAGTATGATCCGCATCATAGTCCAGGTAGTCAAGTACAGATCCTAAGGGCTTTACCAACATGTAACAGAGAGACAATCAGCATACACGTTAAGGTAAAGGGTAACCAGATAGCATACTATCATGTCGAGCAAGAAAGTCCTCCCTATATATGTCCCAGCATCCACTACAATATACATCCTATGTACAGTAATGGCCTCTAGGGCATACATATAACTAACAAAAACCAATCCCAAAGGGTACACTAGGATCTGGCTTAAACCAAAGCCCGCTAGTGTGAACTGTCCGGACACTGTACGTGCACAAGTGCACGGATGTGACCGAACCCTGTCGCAAAACCATGCGACCTGTCGCAAAACCATGCGACCTCTACTCTTTTGCCTAAAGGCGAATAGCTTTCTGTGTGGGACTCTAAAGACTCGACACTACGCTGGCAGTAGGTTTAACCACAGACCGCAAGTGGCACTAGCTGTGCGTAACGGTCCCTAGGTAGATGCCGACAAGAAGACTGACCAGGCAAAACCCATCTGAACTCCTACTGAGCCTGAATGTGACATTCTCCGTACAGTCCGGTCTGTTCGTCTGATACATCGCATGGCGGGCCTAGGGGGCGGTAAACGTCAGTCCCCCAATAGCGGTACAAGTCGTGTCGGAGTGAAGCCCAAAACACCCTGAGATAACACTGGAAGCCTACTAGTGTATCTCGTTTGCCCTGGCTAGGGACTACTCGTGTAATGGCTCTCCTAGATACAGCGCGATGTCAACCCCCAATACCGGGAGAGACGAATCCTGTCTAACCGTCACTGCCTCCAAGTGCTTCGGGACTGCACCCAACTACCACCTGTTTGCACGACTCCTTTGAGCCGTGGTAGGGTAGTAATCAAAGTACAGTGGGAACACACTCGAGGCGAAGTGACAGTGTCAAGTCAGCGGACTAAGCTGTACTCATGTCACCTGGGAACTGATAACTGACGATAGGCATAATACCAACTAGTCAGTTCCCGACGAGTCCTGTCCAGTATACTCGTAACCCAACGAGCACCCGCATACTATCTCAAGTACAACGTACCGACGGCTGTGGGACAGACCGTCTCCCACACTGGGATGAGAAGCGCATGCGCTAGTCTACTCCGGAGTATCGATGCCCTGTCTCGATAGTCCTGCGACCAGGGACCTGCATAAGGATGTGCTTATAGATTACCCAGCCCCACTAGTGTGACTGCCATCACAACGCTGGTAATCAAGCAAAGATCCTAAGGGCTCCACTATTGTGTATAGGCGATATACTAAAATAAACACATGTACACATTGAAGTAGAAACAAACCAAGTAGCATACTACTATTTTGAGCAAGATTGTATATACAAGGTGAATATCCCAAGCTTCCATTAAGTAATATACAAATTAGTATGATACAGTAATGGCCTCTAGGGCATATACACTAACAATCTCCCACTTGCACTAAGGCCATATACTGGCGTATCGAAGACCTATCATCTCGATCAGCCGCTCGAACTGAGTCTGGGGCAAGGCCTTGGTGAATGGATCTGCAGTGTTATCTTCTGAAGCGACTCTCCGAACCTCGATCTCCTGGCGATCCACGATCTCCCTGATCAGGTGATACCGCCTTAAGATGTGTCTGGATCTCTGATGGGACCTGGGTTCCTTCGCTAAAGCTATAGCCCCGTTGTTGTCGCAATACAGAGGTATTGGATCAACAATGGACGGAACCACCTGAAGCTCTTTCAAGAACTTCCTCATCCATACAGCTTCTTTTGCGGCATCAGATGCAGCGATGTATTCCGCTTCCATCGTCGAGTCTGCAACGGTTTCCTGTTTGGAACTCTTCCAACACACCGCCCCTCCATTGAGGGTAAAGACAAAACCCGACATGGACTTGGAATCATCCTTGTCACTCTGGAAGCTGGAGTCAGCAAAGGCCTCGATCTGGAGGTCTTTTCCGCCATAAATCAAGAACATCTCCTTAGTCCTTCTGAGGTACTTGAGAATGTTCTTTACTGCTATCCAGTGTTTCTCCCCAGGGTTTGACTGATACCGGCTTACCACACTCAGTGCATAAGCTACATCCGGTCTGGTACACAACATCGCATACATTATAGAGCCTACCGCAGAAGCGTAGGGTATAATTGACATGCGATCCCTCTCCAAATCAGTCTTTGGAGACATCTCTTTAGAGAGGGTGCTCCCGTGACAAGCCGGTAGGTTACCACGCTTGGAATCTTCCATACTGAATCTTTTTAGTATGGTGTCGATGTACCTGGACTGTGAAAGTCCTAATATCCTCTTGGATCTATCACGATGGATCCGGATCCCCAGGATGTATGGGGCATCACCCAGGTCTTTCATGGAGAACCTGTGTGACAAGAACCCCTTGACAGATTGTAGCATAGGAATGTCATTTCCTATTAAGAGAATGTCATCCCCGTATAAAACGAGGAATACTACAGTTCTCACTACAAATCTACTGTAGATGCATGGTTCATCTGGATTTTTGATAAAGCCAAATTCCTTGACCGTCTCATCAAAACAGATGTTCCAACTCCGCGATGCCTGCTTTAGTCCATAGATGGACTTAAGCAACTTGCACACCTTTCCGCTGCTCCCACTCTGAATGAAACCCTCTGGTTGGTCCATATAGATGCACTCCTCTAAATTTCCATTTAGAAAAGCGGTCTTTACGTCCATTTGCCAGATCTCATAATCGTGGAAGGCAGCAATGGCAAGAAGGATACGAATGGATTTCAGCATAGCCACTGGAGAAAAGGTTTCGTCATAGTCCAAGCCAGGTCTTTGACGGAAACCCTTTGCAACAAGTCTAGCTTTATAGGTCTCAACCTGTCCATCTACACCAATCTTCCTTTTGAAGATCCACTTGCATCCTACGGGTTTTACCCCGTCTAGAGCAATGTCCAACGTCCATACTTTGTTGGTGTACATGGACTCCATTTCGGTCCGCATTGCATCCAGCCATTTTATTGAGTCAACGCTCTGAACGGCCTGCTGGAAGCTAGTATGCTCATCATAATCTATGATGCAATCCTCTCTATCCCCGTCTATGAGAAAACCGTAGTATCTCTCGGGCGGATGAGACTGCCTACTACTCCTGCAGAGCGGCGTAGGAATGTCCTGTTCTTTTGAACCCTTTGGTTCCACTAAGCTTTCAGTAATAGCTCGTGGTTCTGGAATTTCTTCCAGTTCTACTGTACTCCCACTTATCTGGTTTTCCAAAAACTCAGTTTCCAAGAAGTAGGCATGACGAGAAACAAGAACCTTTTGTTCCTCTTCGCAGTAGAAGAAATATCCCTTGGAGTTCTTTGGATATCCCACGAACTTGCACTGTACTGAGCGTGCCTCGAGCTTGTCCGCATGCTGCTTTTTGACAAAAGCTGGACTTCCCCATGTCTTAATGTGATTAAGATAGGGTCTCTACCCACACCACATTTCATATGGTGTAATAGGCACAGTCTTAGTGGGAACTCGGTTCAAAAGGTATGCAGCTGATTCTAGCGCATACCCCCAGAATGATCGAGGTAACTCAGCGTTACTCATCATGGACCGTACCATATCCAATAGGATTCGGTTCCGTCACTCCGATACACCGTTATGTTGCGGAGTGTATGGAGGAGTAAGCTGAGAGAGAATTCCGTTCTCTTTTAAATAGTCCAGGAACTCGGCATTCAAGTATTCACCACCTTGATCCGATCTTAGAATCTTGATACTTTTGCCGGTTTGTTTTTCTACTTCATTCTTATATTCCTGGAACTTTCCAAAGGCTTCGGACTTATGTTTCATTAAGAAGACATAACCGTACCTTGAAAAGTAATGAAGTAAGAAAAACCGCTTCGCGCATGTGTAGACATTGGACCGCACACGTCGCTGTGTACGAGTCCCAAGAGCTCGCTCACTCTTACTCCGTGTCCAGTGAACGGAGACTTTGTCATCTTTCCTTTGAGACAGGATTGACAAGTGGCATACGATTGATATTCGAACGGATTCAAATATCCTTCTGTATGTAACTTTGTCAACCTTCTCTCATTGATGTGACCTAGTCTACAATGCCATAAGAAAGTCTGATTTATTTTCGGAGACTTTCTTTTGTGTGTATTCTGGACATTGAAAATCTGTGGTTGGTTTAATACGTATATACCATTGCTCAATGTACCTGACCCAATCAGAACTTGATTAAGGTGAATGTTTACAACATTGCTTACAAACGCAAATTCATAACCTTCTTTAGAAACCAAAGATACAGAAATGATATTACAAGTTGCGTTGGGTACAAAAAAGCAATTACGCAAAACCAAAACATGTCCATCTGACATTCCCAGGTGATAGTCCCCCACGGCTTTAGCATCCATGCTAGCTCCGTTCGCAACTCTGAGGGTCATGTCACCTGCTTTCAAAATACTACGGTTTCTCAACGCCTGCAAAGAATTACAGATATGAGATCCTGATCCGGTATCCAATACCCAGGAAGTAGAGTTTATTGAAAGACAGTTTTCAATAACATACACACCTGAAACTGAAGCTGCAACCTGCTTCAATTCCTGTGTTCTGGCCTTCCAGGCCCTGCAATCATTCTTCCAGTGTCCTTTCTGATGACAATAGAAGCATTCTTCCTTATCCACAAGCTTCCCCGCTTTCTTTGTTGCTTTTGCTTTTCCCTTCGTATCCACTTTACTAACACCGCCTCTTGGTTTGGCGGGGGCTTTCTTCTTCTTTCCCTTGGCTTTCGCCTTGGACCTAGAAGAAGATGATCCTCCTACAAACAAAGTGAATGTTTCCCTACCTTTCTGTAGGGTGTCCTCTGCGCTCCTCAGCATGTTGAGGAGCTCCGAAAGTTCAACTTCTTTTTCTTGTAAGTTGAAGTTCAGTATAAACTGGGCGTAAGTGGAAGGAAGAGACTGGAGAACTAAGTCCGTATAGAGCTCACTCTCCAATGTGGTCCCTAGGTCCGCGAGCTCCTCAATGTAGCCGATCATCTTAAGCACGTGCTCTGCTACTGATGATCCGACGGCCATCCTTGCCGAAAATAACCTTTTCGACGCTTCGTATCTTGCGATACGAGATTGCTCTCCATACAGTTCTTTTGTATGAAGAAATATGGATTCCAAGTCCATATTCTCGTGCCTCCTCTGATGTTCATTGTCCATAGAGGCAAGTACGAGGCATTTGGCCTTCGCGCTATCAATCTCCCAAGTCTTACGGATTTCCTTATCTGCGACGCTAGAAGTGGGACCAGGGACAGGGGGAGCTATGGTGGTAAGAAGATACCCCAGCTTGTCATAAGTGATTGCCATTTTGACATTCCTGAGCCAATCTTTGTAGTTTGGCCCTGTCAGTATGTTTTTATCTAGAAGTAACTTAAGTCCAGTCATGTCGATTGGTCGCTGCAATTAGGAGAGAGAGAAGAAACACTCAGCATGATGCTCTTGCAAGTTTAGAGTGGTTTTTAGTTTGTCTAAACAGGATGGCTCCCACTGTTTCTCGAATCCCTCCTCAAACCACAAAGGAAGAATTAGTCGGGATCAATCCCACCGCACAATACTTGCTTAACCGTTCAGCCAGGCCAGTGTCGGTACTTCGAGGGAGGTTTTCCAACGCTTTCGCGAAGTTCCTTAATTCAAGAACCTCTTTTCCCTGGGGGCGTAGCACCGCTAACACCTTTCTAGACATCTACTAGGTTTATAGCATTGATCGTTTAGTGAGAAATTTCCCGAGGAGTAGCATATACTCACAGTAGGATCGGGATCCAAATATCATCGCGTGACGAAACTGAAGGAATCCTACCAGAATCATCACACTCCAAATGGTATGCAACACTAGCAAGTTTCAGTTCTTTTGAAACTCCCGATGTGGATTTTTGCCCCATGCTCTTATGACCTTGACTTTGGCCAACAAATCATAAGTCACATGTCAAGTTCATCCCGTCGTTCTCCAGGTTAATTTGAATCCACCCGCACCTACCCTTGACTTTGGCCAACAAGGCAGTATGACTGTTCCAAACTAACGCATCTATCTATGCTGCACATGAATACCCAATAGCTACCAATCACTATGCCTCGACTTTGGCCAACAAACATAGCTTGAATACTATTGACCATTCATGTGAAACGACGGAGGGCTACGAATGGTTTTGGCAAAACCGTGAACGTAGTGAACTTGATATAATCGGTGGAACGAGATAGCTTTTAAAAAGGAGTGGCTCAAGCTCCGCATTTAAAAGTTAGTTTTGAAAAGAACCGAGTGGTTTTTCGAAAGTGTTCCAACGACTTTTACTTGGTTTATTTTTCTTGCATTAGTTCTTTTAATGCGTGATATTCTTGCATTAGTTCTTTTAATGCGTCCCATCATTTAATCCTACCATTGCAGAAAACAACCAAAATATGACGTACGCTTATGCCATTCGCATTCGCCACGGGGCCCCGTCATTACCCGTTAGGTTACTTAACTAACGACAGAGCGGGGGCTGGGCTAGCGCGGCTGTAAAACATAAGCAACGCCTAAATAATATCATATATAGATATACAGCAATGATAGCCATTTCAAATCACAGATGAACACATTGGATATACTAGGAATCCGCAATTCGTACGAGCCTGTAACGAAAAGCAGATTACACGGTCGCGGTGAATAGCCAATACCCCACCCAAGACCCCTACGGGTGCGGCAAACTACCCGCCAAGTACCCGAAGCGAAGCAACCTCCCTCAACTCTGTGAGTAGGCCACTCGGCACTTCGGCATACCCGATAGTTTGTGCACCCCTTCCATGGGTCTATCCTAGGAGCAAAAACAGTAAAAAGAAATTATACAATGACGGCTACAACCCCGACCCGGTTGTGCGGCCATACAAATAATTATTACATCAATTTACAAATTTACATGAATTGAAAGAAAAGAAAACTCTCGTTTCACAACCCCCGGCTATTCACCCACGACAATCCAACATATTCATATACACATTCCAGCAACATTACAGATCACAGATTTGTATAACCCCCACTAATCGACATATAGCGATTAGCAGACGTTCAATACAAATATCACATTACAGAAAAAACCCGTCAGCTAAAGTCTTTTAGAAGTTCGATCAAAAATACGGATTTTCAGGACCCCAAAAATAAAATTTTCGTTCTGGAAAATCTGGGCAGAAAATACATATTCCAAAAATCCCAAAATACCCCTATGAGCAAACTGCAAAGAAGAAACCCCATGACCGAGTCAACTCGGCCGCGGTTCCGCGGTGGGAGCAAGCTCCCGCCGCGGAACCGCGGCGCTTTGATCGAGTTAGGGGGTCAAATTTTTGCAGTTTCTTCAGAAAACCCTGAGTCGATTTTTGGTGTATCTCAAAAAAATTTTCCAGCACTTTTAAAATCGACAGAAAGTTTAAAAACGAGGTTCGTTTTGCGACTTTTCCTTTGATAGATCTTCTAGCTACTTTGCTAACATGTTAGATAGAGTTTAATTAGGATCTGATACCACTGTAAGTCCATGCTACCTCTCCCGGTACTTTCGGGCATGCGGAATTTGGTAAAAAACGATTTTCTTAGAAGTGGTAACATGGACTTAAAACCCGGATCTTTGTTAAACATCTAACTAACAACCTAACTAGGAGTTGTTAACTACTCGGTTAGGGGGTTTATACCTTTCTTGTCTTGAACTCCTTCGTCTTCAAACCTCGATGGTAGTCCGGATCGGCTTCTTCCTGTCGTCTCCTTACGCCGAAGATAGATCCACCTGAAAGCTTCAACCTTTGGCTCCTTCTTCGAACTTTGAAGAAACTAGTTCACTCGGTTTACTAAACCTTGTGAACTAGAATGAGTAGAGAAGAGTTTGTATGGGATTTTATCTATGGTTCTTGGTTCTCAACTCATGAGATAAGTGAACCATAGAGTCAAGAGAGGGAGAGCAAGAGGAGGAGATGAGAGCTCAAGAACAAGAGAGAGAATGAGCATGAAAGAATGAGAGAAGACTTTTCTCATTTGGCTCTCATAATCCAAAACAATCATAACACCTCATATCAATCAAGTATTATGTGATGGTTTAAGCAACCATAGCCATATCATTTCATGCACTCATTTTGCACAAAAGAGCAAGCAAGCAAAAGTCTTTGCCATGAAATGATAGCTATAGTTATCATGATGGTCAACTAGTCAAGCCTAGTCCACCGGTCAACAAAGTCAACAAGTCAACAAAAGTCAACAAGTCAACAAAGTCAATCCCTTAACAACCATGTCACCATAATAATTAATTAATATAATTGTTAATCACATATCATATTCTCATTAGGGTTGAGCAAAAAGTCAATAGTCAACGGTCAACGGTCAACAACCCTAATGAGAATCCTCTGCCTCTGTCTCTCCGTCAACGGTGCATACACACCCGCATCCGCATTCCGAGGAACACGGATGCAAACTGGATAAAACCAATCCAAAAAGGTACACTAGGATCTGGTTTAAACCAAAGCCCGCTAGTGTGAACTGTCCGGACACTGTACGTGCACAAGTGCACGGATGTGACCGAACCCTGTCGCAAAACCATGCGACCTGTCGCAAAACCATGCGGCCTCTACTCTTTTGCCTAAAGGTGAATAGCTTTCTGTGTGGGACTCTAAAGACTCGAAACTACGCTGGCAGTGGGTTTAACCACAGACCGCAAGCGGCACTAGCTGTGCGTAACGGTCCCCAGGTAGATGCCGACAAGAAGACTGACGAGGCGAAACCCATCTGAACTCCTACTGAGCCTGAATGTGACATTCTCCGTAAAGTCCGGTCTATTCGTCTGATACATCGTATGGCGGGCCTAGGGGGCGGTAAACGTCAGTCCCCCAATAGCGGTACAAGTCGTGTCGGAGTGAAGCCCAAAACACCCTGAGATAACACTGGAAGCCTACCAGTATATCTCGTTTGCCCTGGCCAGGGACTACTCGTGTAATAGCTCTCCTAGACACAGCGCGATGTCAACCCCCAATACCGGGAGAGACGAATCCTGTCTAACCGTCACTGCCTCCAAGTGCTTCGGGACTGCACCCAACTACCACCTGTTTGCACGACTCCTTTGAGCCGTGGTAGGGTAGTAATCAAAGTACAGTGGGAACACACTCGAGGCGAAGTGACAGTGTCAAGTCAGCGGACTAAGCTGTACTCATGTCACCTGGGAACTGATAACTGACGATACGCATAATACCAACTAGTCAGTTCCCAACGAGTCCTGTCCAGTGTACTCGTAACCCAACGAGCACCCGCATACTATCTCAAGTACGACGTACCGACGGCTGTGGGACAGACCGTCTCCCATACCGGGATGAGAAGCGCATGCGCTAGTCTACTCCGGAGTATTGATGCCCTGTCTCGATAGTCCTGCGACCAGGGACTTGCATAAGGATGTGCTTATAGATTACCAAGCCCCACTAGTGTGACTGCCATCACAACGCTGGTAATCAAGCAAAGATCCTAAGGGCTCCACTAATGTGTATAGGCGATATACTAAAATAAACACATGTACGCATTGAAGTAGAAACAAACCAAGTAGCATACTACTATTTTGAGCAAGATTGTATATACATGGTGAATATCCCAAGCTTCCATTAAGTAATATACAAACTAGTATGATACAGTAATTGCCTCTAGGGCATATACACTGACAAAATGTATATGATTTATTATAGAACTATGGTCAAGGATGATAGGATAAAACTTGTAGAGAATAATCTAGAGTTAGGGTTTTGTTAGGTTAAGGATAAGTATCAACCATAATATCTTAACCAAGACAAAATAGAATCCTTCTAGAATGAATTTGAAAGAGCTAACCCTAATCAAACCCTAATCCCTTTTTATCATCCATAAACATGTTTTATAATAAATCATATCATGTCACAATAATATATATCACATATATATTATATATTTGCAACAAAAGAAAATAATACAATTAACATATATCGCATATATATCAATGTATTAATCCGGTGAGAAAATGAAATAATAAAGCGAGCCAATATTAGATAATGTAATAAAATATATCATATATATCATTATACATTAAATCATCAAATCAACACTTGATCTAACGATCCGGCTATATCGAATATAACCGACTAATATATTATGTACCGATTCATCGAATCAACACTTGATCCGATGTCCCGATTCATATCTAAATATTACGAGAATATAATACGGTATCTCATATCGCATTATCCTCGGTCCTGCACATATCACATATGTGCCTCTACTCCGTTTTGCCTGAGCCAAGAAACCTCTGTGTTGGACTCTAAAGAATCGTCAATACGACGGTAGCAGGTGATGATCATATCAAACACCCACAAGCTGCAAGCGGTCAGCTAAACGTAACAGCCACCCAGGTATTGAGCGATCAGAAGATCAACAAGCTAGCCTGTCCGTTCTCCTGTGAATCCAATCAGTAACACTCCCGTACAGTCTGGTCTGTTCGTCTGATATGTCGCATATCAAGTCTAGGGGTGGTATACGTCAGACCCCAGTAACCGATAAGTCGTGTCGATGTGAGGCTCATAACAGGTCGAGAAACTACTAGTATCACTTACCAGTATATTTCTATATCAGCCCTGGCCAGGGACTTCCAGTTATAGCTAATCGAACACAGCACGACATCAACTCCCTATACCGGGAGAGACGAATCCCCTCTTATCGTTCATTGCCTCCATGTGATTCGGGACTGTACCCAAAAGCCACCGTTTTGCACGCCCTCTTGGACGTGGTAAGGTGGAAAACAAAGCACAGTGGGAAACACACAAGACTCTATGACGATCTCGGGTCTACAGACTACCCTGTACCAGTGTCACCGGAGAACTGCCATCTGACGTGTGGTATATCACCAACTGGGAGTTCTCGACGAGTCCGTCCAGTATACCCAGTCTCCACTGAGCACCCGTACACCATCTCTAATGTCAAACACCGATGGATATGGGATCATCCATCGCCCATCATATGGGTCAAGATGCGTATACGCTAGTCTACTCTGGTGTATCGATGCCCTATCTCGATATACCCTCGACTAGGAACATTTATAGGATGTACTCATCGACTACCGTGGCCCCACTAGTATGATCTCATCATAATCCCAGTAGTCGAGTACAGATCCTAAGGGCTTTATCAACATGTGAGAGAAAGACAGTAAACCAATACAAGTCAACATGTTAAGATAAAATGAAACCAAATAGCATACTATCATGACGAGCAAGAAAGTCCTCTCTGTATATATCCAAGCATCCATCATAATATACATCATATGTACAACAATGGCCTCTAGGGCATATACATAACTAACAATCTCCCACTTGCACTAAGGCCAGCTGCTGTAGTATCTCATACCTAGCATCCCGAATAATCTCTCAAACTGTATCTGGGGAATGGCCTTCGTGAGTGGATCCGCAGTGTTGTCCTTCGTATCTACTCTCCTGACCTCGATCTCCCGGCGATCAACTATCTCCCTGATCAGGTGATACCGCCTCAGAATATGTGTAGATTTCTGATGGGATCTGGGTTCCTTGGCTAAAGCCACAGCTCTATTGTTATCGCAATACAGAGGTATTGGATGTTCAATGGATGGAACCATACCAAGTTCAGTGATGAACTTCTTCATCCAGATAGCCTCTTTGGCAGCATCGTTGGCAGCGATGTATTCAGCCTCCATCGTCGAGTCTGCAACGGTATCTTGTTTGGAACTCTTCCAACATACCGCCCCTCCATTGAGGGTAAAGACAAATCCCGAGTGCGACTTTGAGTCGTCCTTATCACTTTGGAAGCTGGAATCGGTAAAGGACTCCATCCGGAGTTCTCCGTTACCATACACCAAGAACATATCTCTAGTCCTTCGTAAGTACTTGAGAATGTTCTTCACAGCCGTCCAGTGACTCTCTCCAGGATCTGCTTGATACCGACTCACTACACTTAGTGAGTATGCTACATCGGGTCTGGTACATAGCATCGCATACATGATAGAGCCTACTGCCGAAGCATAGGGTATCCCTTGCATGCGAGCTCTCTCCAAATCAGTCTTGGGAGACATCTCTTTAGAGAGAGTGAGTCCAGAGATCATGGGTTGGTTCCCACGCTTGGATTCTTCCATACTAAACCTCTTTAGTATGGTGTCAATGTACCTGGATTGTCCTAATCCCAGTATCCTTTTGGATCTATCTCTATAGATACTAATCCCCAATATGCAAGAGGCATCACCTAGATCTTTCATTGAGAATCTTTGTGATAAGAAGAGCTTGACTGATTGCAGCATAGGAATATCATTTCCTATCAAGAGTATATCATCCACGTACAATACGAGGAAGACAACCTTACTCTCTGCTACCTTCTTATAGATATAAGATTCATCTATATTTTTGATGAAGTCAAACTCTTTGACTACAACATCAAAACAGATGTTCCAACTCCGCGATGCTTGCTTTAACCCATAAATGGATTTAAGCAGTTTGCACACCTTTCCGCTGCTCCCACTATCTACGAAGCCCTCTGGCTGAGTCATGTACACGCACTCTTCTAAATCACCATTTAGAAAGGCGGTCTTAACATCCATTTGCCAGATTTCATAGTCATGGTATGCAGCAATGGCAAGTAAGATCCGGATGGACTTAAGCATAGCCACTGGAGAAAAGGTTTCGTCATAATCCACACCTGGTCGTTGACGAAATCCCTTTGCTACAAGTCTAGCTTTGAAAGTCTCAACTTTTCCATCTACACCAAATTTCTTTTTAAAAATCCACATGCTCCCAATGGGTTTTACCCCTTCAGGAGCATTTTCCAAAATCCATACTTTATTGGTGTACATGGGTTCCATCTCAGATCGCATTGCAGCCAGCCATTTCATGGAGTCACCACTCGTGATGGCCTGCTTGAAACTAGTCGGGTCATCATCTTCCATGATGCAATCCTCGCTTCCACCATCAATGAGAAAACCGTAGTATCTCTTAGGCAGATGAGAAACCCTGCTAGATCGGCGGAGAGGCTGGGGTTCATCGGGTACTACTGAATCCTCTGGTTCCACTAAATCTTCAGTTACAGTTTGTGTTGCTGGAACTTCTTCCAGTTCTACCTCAGAGCCACTAATCTCTTTTTCAAGAAATTCCTTTTCTAAAAAGGTGGCATGTTGAGCAATAAACACCTTTTGTTGTTCACTGTGGTAGAAAAAATATCCATTTGAATGTTTAGGATATCCCACAAACTTACATAGAACTGATCGTGCCTCGAGTTTGTCTGGATTTTGCCTTTTGACATAAGCCAGACAACCCCATATCTTAACTCGTTTAAGACATGGTCTCATCCCACTCCATATCTCATATGGTGTGGTAGGTACAGATTTAGTTGGCACTTGATTCAATAGGTATGCTGCTGTCTCAAGCGCATACCGCCAGAAGGAAATAGGTAACTCAGCTGTACTCATCATAGAGCGCACCATATCTAATAGGGTGCGATTCCTCCGCTCCGATACACCGTTGTGCTGTGGTGTATAAGGAGGAGTAAGCTGAGAGAGAATCCCATTCTCTTTTAAATAATCTAGGAACTCATTGCTTAAGTATTCTCCTCCTCGATCAGATCGAAGGATCTTAATACTTTTGCCCGTTTGTTTTTCTACTTCGTGCTTATATTCTCTGAATTTCTCAAAAGCTTCAGACTTGTGTTTCATCACGAACACATGTCCGAATATAGAGAGATCGTCAGTGAATGTAATGAAGTAGGAAGAACCGTTCCTGGCATGCGTAGACATGGGACCGCATACATCACTATGTATGAGTCCTAAGAGTTCAGTAACTCTTTCTCCGTGTCCACTAAACGGAGCTTTGGTCATTTTTCCTTTGAGACATGAATGGCAAGTATCATAAGATGATAATTCGAACGGATTCAAATAACCATCCTTATGTAACTTAGCCAGTCGTGTCGCATTGATATGACCAAGTCTACAATGCCACAAGTAGGATTCGTTCATTTCTGAACTTTTCCTCTTGTGTGTGTTTTGTATATTGAGGACTGTATTCTGATTTAGAATGAATATGCCATTATGTAACGAGCCTGATGCAATCAACTTTTGATTTAGGAATATGTTCATAACATTATCCTTTACTAGAAAATTATATCCTTCTTTACTTAATAAAGAAACTGATATAATGTTGCACATCATATTCGGTATATAATAGCACTCATTTACAATCAGTGTATTACGACTTGGCAATACAAGGTGATATTCGCCAACAGCTTTGGCTGCAATACATGCACCGTTCCCTACTTGAACGGAATGATCACCTTTTCCCAGTTCTCTACCTTTACGTAGCCCATGTAACAATTTACATATGTGGGATCCTGATCCGGTATCCAATACCCAGGACGTAGGGTGAACTGAGAAACAGTTCTCAATAACTAACACACCTGAAGAAGATGCATCAACATGCATGTTCTTTTGGGCGGCTTGAGAATCCAGATATTCCTCTATTCCCTGTTCTGTCTTATAACTCTTATAAGAAAGAACGGGTCCAACGTTCCCCTGCTCAGTATAATAAGCGGGTTCAGTCAATACATCCATATTATTATCTTGATTATGGCCTGACATGGTCGCTACCTGGAGGGAGAGAGAAGAAAACACTTTAGCGTATGCTCTTGCAAGATTAGATTGGTTATTATCTTATCTAATCAGGATGTCTCCTACCGTTTTTATCAAATCTACCTTCAAACCCTAAAAGGTAAGATTAGCCGGGATTAATTACACCCTACAATTTCGTCAATCTTTCAGCCAGATCAGTGTCGGTACTTTGAGGGAGGTTCCCCGTGCTTTCGCACGGACCTAATAAAGTAAACCTCGTTTTCCCAGAGGCGTAACCCGGTTAACACTTTTCTAGACACCTACTTGATCGACTAATTGTCCTGTGTAAAACTCTCCCAGGAGTAACTCTTACTCGCAGTGGGTATCGCGATCCAACTATCTCATAGGAGGTATGAAATCTCATTGCAAATTTCAACACTTGAAATTCCCGATAATATTTTGCCCCTAGTGTGCCATGACCTTGACAGAGGTCAACAAACCATAGTGCACTATTCAAGTTCAACCCGTCATTTCTTGATTGAATCAAACCCACTCGCACGACCCTTGACAGAGGTCAACAAGGTCGTACGACTACCCTAATCCAATCACATCACATGCTTTACAGATAATTACTAGTTAGCTACCGCACACTACGCCTTGACAGAGGTCAACAAACGCAGCACGAATACTAAATAGTCTTTATCTGAAATGACGGAGGGCTACGACAGGTTTTTCTGAAAACCTATTGCGTAATGAACTTGATATCGTCATAGAATCAAGTGAAATTTTGAAATGGAGTGTTTTTGAGGCTTTTATTAGTTTTGCTAAAGAGGTCACTCCCGGTGAAGGGATCTCGGCTCTTTCCTCATCGAATAAGGTGCAGGACATATCATATATATCACTGTGCAAAGCAAAACTCTAAAAGCTATCAAAAGACAAACCGAGTTTTGTAGCATCTACCGGTTTCGCTAAAGAGGTCACTCCCGGTGAAGGGATCTCGGCTCTTTCCTCATCGAATAAGGTGCAGGGTATATCATATATACCACTATGCAAAGCAAAACTGTAGCTACCCTTTTTATAAAGTTTGATTCTACAACATCTTTTAGGTTTCTTTTCCTTTTATTAAACTCATTAATAAAAAATCCCATCAGCTTATGCTTCCTAAGCATTACAGATAAATACGACGTACACTTATGCCATCCGCATTCGCCTCGATATCCCCTCGTGCACCGTTAGGTTAGGTAACTAACGACAGAGCAGGGCAGGGCTAGTACAGGTGTAAAACATAAGTAACGTCTATATAATATATCATATTAACTATATACTGTATCCATCACAACATATCGAATGATTACATCACAGATATCGCGGCAGAAACATAGATATAATGTGGGATATACTAGGACGTCCGTATTTAGTATTTAGCCAACAATAGAAAATACGGATTCCACAGTCGCGATGAACAGCCAAGCCCACACCCTGGACCCCTACGAGAGCGGCAAGCGACCCTACCAATTCTGGAGTTTAGGAGACCCGGTCTCGACTCCTCGAGATGACCTCCCACTGAACCCCAGAACCCGGTCACCTGTCCTCCCCACCTTGGGTTCATCCTAATGCGGAAAAGTAAATATTATACAACCCTGGTGGCATCAGCCTCAACCCGGAAGTGCCCCAAATAAAAGAATATTACGTTACATTTGAATTTACATGAATGAAAATATAAAACTCACATCTCACATAAAACCCCCGGCTATTCAATCGCGACAATCCTGCACATCATATCTAAGAAACACATAATATCTCATATCATCAACGTAAGTAAGTATGCATACACCGATCGTCGTCGATGTATAGCAACGACAATCGGCAATACCACTATATACTACACTTACGGTCACAGAAAAAAAAGTGTAAAACTACAATATTTGGAATCCACAATCATTTTAGACATCGTAAATCCGAAATATCACATACTTCGCATTTCATGCCTAACTCTATGAATTCCACATATTGTATCACATTCCAGATAAATAGACAGTATTAAACTTTTCGAACAGATAATCAAATACCCAAAATTTCCCAAAGTGCTCAACACTTGAGCGGAGTTCAAATAATCCCAGAATATGTCACAGTACCAGTGATCCAACCGTAGAAGGGTCAAGCCAACGCCTCACATGTGGCACGCCGTACTGCCCCAAACCCGAAGGTTGAAAAGGCAGTTCAAGACGGTCACATAATCGAGTTAAGGTTTGTTGTCTTCTAGAGGGTCCATCGCTTAACTTGTACAATTTTTCCGAAAGATTTAAACCCGATAAAAATTCAACACTTGAAAGTTTTTCGTGTCGGGAAAAAGTGAGTTAATGATATCCGTTCGAACATTTTAACAGTTTCTAAAAATCCGGAAATAATAACGAATTTAAATTTTCCGATCGAATATACGATTACAAAATAAACCCCAGAATACTCAACACTTGATTCAGAATAAAAATACCCATAAAATATATATCACAGAAATATGAATTACTGTGCCAAAACGAGTCCTTGATTCCTTAACACTGCCGCGGTTCCGCGGCCCAAGCGAGGTACGGCCGCGGTTCCACGGCGGTTTGTACGGATCAGGGGCTCGTTTTTCACAGAAGTTCTTATTCTTTCCTGCTGTATTTTTCAGGTATTTTTAATTCAGAAAAAACCCAGATTTTGAAAAATATCCAGAGAGGGGGTTAACTTTGTCGGTTCGGGTTCGATCGGAGTTTTAACTTCGTAAACACGTCACCTAATGCTCTAGCTAGGCTCTGATACCACTGTAGGGTTCCTAGGCACACTTGTGAAGGTTCATAAAACATCAAACATGCCCGAATAAAATTTTACATGTGCCGAACAACCCAAAGACGGGATCTTTGCTAGATTATTAGGGTTTAGCATGCAAGATAACATCTTTAAAGCTAAGTGTGAGGGATTTCAACATTTGTAATCCGCTCCTTCGCTTCACAAGCTCCGAGTAGAAGTCCCTTTGCCGCAATCCACGATCTCCCGGACTCAAGAGAGGCTCCACGACTCGAACGATCCATGCTAGCTTGAAGTGTTCCGCTTCACCGATGATCTACGTCGAAGTTGCTATAACCCAAGCTTTCTCACTCTAAAGAGATGAACACCCTAATCTAATGGGCTAGATTAGATGAGGATGATGGAGTAGTATTTATGCTTTCTTTTTATTTCACTTTCTCACAAGAAATCATCACAAAAGAATTAACTAGTAAGCTTTTTCTTTTTGAACTCAAGAGAGAAGAAGATGATAATGAAAAAGATAATCCTTTTGTGATGAATAGAAGATAAATGTATATGATTGATTATAGAACCATGGTCAAGAATGATAGGATAAAACTTGTAGACAATAAACTAGAGTTACGGTTTGGTTAGGTTAAGAATAAGTATCAACCATAATATCTTAACCAAGACAAAATAGAATCCTTCTAGAATGAACTTGAAAGAGCTAACCCTAATCAAACCCTAATCCCTTTTTATCATCCTTAAACATGTTTTATAATAAATCATATCATGTCACAATAATATATATCACATATATATTATATATTTGCAACAAAAGAAAATAATACAATTAACATATATCGCATATATATCAATGTATTAATCCGGTGAGAAAATGAAATAATAAAGCGAGCCAATATTAGATAATGTAATACAATATATCATATATATCATTATACATTAAATCATCAAATCAACACTTGATCTAACGATCCGGCTATATCGAATATAACCGACTAATATATCATGTACCGATTCATCGAATCAACACTTGATCCGATGTCCCGATTCATATCTAAATATCGCGAGAATATAATACGGTATCTCATATCGCATTATCCTTGGTCCTGCACATATCACATATGTGCCTCTACTCAGTTTTTCCTGAGCCAAGAAACCTCTGTGTAGGATTCTAAAGAATCGTCAATACGCCGGTAGCAGGTGATGATCATACCAAACACCCACAAGCTGCAAGCGGTCAGCTAAACGTAACAGCCACCCAGGTATTGAGCGATCAGAAGATCAACAAGCTAGCATGTCCGTTCTCCTGTGAATCCAATTAGTAACACTCCTGTACAGTCCGGTCTGTTCGTCTGATATGTCGCATATCAAGTCTAGGGGTGGTATACGTCAGACCAAAGTAACCGATAAGTCGTGTCGATGTGAGGCTCATAATAGGTTGAGAAACTACTAGTAACACTTACCAGTATATCTCTATATCAGCCCTGGCCAGGGACTTCCAGTTATAGCCAATCGAACACAGCACGACATCAACTCCCTATACCGGGAGAGACGAATCCCCTCTTATCACTCATTGCCTCCATGTGATTCGGGACTGTACCCAAAAGCCACCGTTTTGCACACCCTCTTGGACGTGGTAAGGTGGAAATCAAAGCACAGTGGGAATCATACAAGACTATATGACGATCTCGGGTCTGCAGACTACCCTGTACCAGTGTCACCGGAGAACTGCCATTTGACGTATGGTATATCACCAACTGGGAGTTCTCGGCGAGTCCGTCCAGTGTATCCAGTCTCTACTGAGCACCCGTACACCATCTCTGATGTCAAACACCGATGGATATGGGATCATCCATCGCCCATCATATGGGTCAAGATGTGTATACGCTAGTCTACTCTGGTGTATCGATGCCCTGTCTCGATATACCCTCGACTAGGAACATTTATAGGATGTACTCATCGACTACCGTAGCCCCACTAGTATGATCTCATCATAATTCCAGTAGTCGAGTACAGATCCTAAGGGCTTTATCAACATGTGAGAGAAAGACAGTAAACCAATACAAGTCAACATGTTAAGATAAAGTGAAACCAAATAGCATACTATCATGACGAGCAAGAAAGTCCTCTCTGTATATATCCAAGCATCCATCATAATATACATCATATGTACAACAATAGCCTCTAGGGCATATACATAACTAACACTACCGGCATGGCAAGGATGGAGGCCGCTTGAGGCCCATAGGCTACACCTCCCAGTGAGGCGGAGCATTGGTTGCACCTGCATTTTGAGCAGCTCGAGCAGTTGGAGGCCATTGACGTTTGATTTCTGTAGCAAACGAAACGCCAAATCATAGTATCTTGAAACCCAAGGGCAACCATTAGCGAACCGTGATTGGTTCGCGAATCACGACACACGAAGTGTGGAGTGGAAAGAGGAACAGGTCCCACCGGGCGTGCCAGAATCTGTTCCCCTCCGAATGAAGGCGCGACGGACGTCTTGCCTGAAATTCGGGGCAGATGCTAATTGGTGCTATCCGTCTACCTCTTCGAAGATGCCAAATTGATTTATGGCACCATGTATTGAAGGTTTAAACGGATGTGTCCGATATAGCAGACTTCATCAGATTCCCCCTCGCTTGAGGGGTTTTTGATTGTGGGGACGCTCTTCTCTGCAGGCGCAAGCCCCTGCAGTTAATTACGCTAGCGCATTCCGGTAACAACTTTCTCCTTCTTCAGATGACCACTTCGTGTCGTGTGTGTTTATTTTGTGTTTGGTTGCCCGTGGATTGTATACGGAGACTGAGTTATGTCGTCGCCCGTAGGGCGTGGACTAGTCCAAATCCGTATTATCTTAGATTTGGGTTTGGGGGTTGTGTTTAAGGATACGTTAGCCTTATTTGAGACTAAGATTGACTTAAACGTTTGTTAAGGATACGTTAATATAGTTTTAGACTAAGATCAACTTAACGGGATCGTTTAGATCCAACAAGAGAGCAATTAAGGGGGGGCCCTGTTGTTTAGTTTAGTGACATTGCGGTCAATAGGTAGTTTAAGGACATTGCGGGCCAATGTTAGTTTTAAGACGTTGCAGTCAAGGTTAAGGACGTCATAGTCCGAGGATTTAAGGACTCCACAGTCCGGTGTTAGTTTTAAGACATCACGGTCAAGGTTAAGGACGTCATAGTCCGTTGTTGGTTTTAAGACATCACGGTCAAGGTTAAGGACATCATAGTCCGTGGATTTAAGGACTCCACAGTCCGGCGTTAGTTTTAAGACATTTCGGTCAAGGTTAAGGATCTCATAGTCCGTGGATTTAAGGACCCCACAGTTCGTATCAATGTGTGGTCTTCGGGACCCGTCACCTCTTTGAAGACGTTGTGGAATTACAACGCCAAGTATCAAAGGAGTGAAGAGATGTACCCTTGAACCAAGGTAGATTAAATAGTTTTTGGCCCAATTTGGAACCAAGACCAATTAATAATATTATGAGCCCATTAGCCCAGTTAAGTTTGAATTGAGGACTTATGGCCAGCTTGGGCTAAGTCCAATTATATTTGGAGTATTGGCCTTCTGTTGGTTCATTGAAGGAGAGGCTTTGCCTCTAGAAACTTAGCCAATTGGGCTAAAACTAGTGTTAAACACTAAAGACCAACAATGTTGAACACTGAGATTAAGATTAGCAGGTTAGTGTTTAACACTAAAAGATAATCAGTGTTAAACACTAGCAACGGGGCTTTCAAATTAGTGTTAAACACTAAAGCAAATCAGTGTTAAACACTGGTAATAGAGATTCCACATTAGTGTTTAACACTAAGACAAATCAATGTTAAACACTGGAAACAGAGATTTCAGTCTAGTGTTAAATACTAAGAAATTCAGTGTTAAACACTGCAAATAGAGTTTTTCAATTAGTGTTAAACACTAAGGCGAATCAGTGTTAAAAACTGGATACAGAGGTTTCAATTTAGTGTTAAACACTAAGGCAAGAGGGGTCACGTGGTAGCACGTGAGAGCGCCCTGCTTCTCTTTGTTCTGCCAAAAGTATTGAATACTTTGAAGTATCACGTGCTGTCACGTGATGGGAATTTAGGTGTTTGTCTATTAAAGCTTCAGCTAAGAGGTCAAGTGGTAGCACGTGAGAGCGCCCTAGAGCTCTTTTCTTTTTCTTCTGCCTTTTCTCTGTGTGCTTTAGGGGTCACGTGGGGCACGTGAGGCATTGCCTCAAAGTTCTTTTCTATGGATCTTTGCAGGGGTCACGTGGTAGCACGTGACTCTGACTCAAGTTCTTTTCTATGGATCTTTGCAGGGGTCACATGGTAGCACGTGACTCTGACTCTTTGCATGTTTTAAAGATCTGTTCATTTTTTTAAGAATTAAATTCTTCATAGGGTCAAACCCTAGCAATAAACTTTAAAGGAATCACATTCCTGTTTTCTTCTGAAGAATTATATTCTTGAATAGGGTTAAACCCTAATTTCTTTTCTGTAAAGAATTAGATTCTGGTATAGGGTGAAACCCTAATTCTTTTTCTTTCTTTAAGGGAATTAAATTCCTGTGAGTTTGAGAGAATTAAGTTTTCAATTAGGGTTCAACCCTGGTTCTGTCCATTTTGAAGGAATTAAATTCCTATAACATAGGGTTAAACCCTAATTCTATCTCAAAGGAATTAAATTCCTATAATTCTGTGAGAATTAAATTCTCAAAACTCAGTTCCTCTTCTGTGCTTTAGATCTGTATGGCAGGATCTCAACCCAATGAGAATTAAATTCTTAATTCATGGGGAGATGTGCACTTTGCAGATCCTCCACCAGAGAAAGAACTAAGTTCTTTTCTTTTACATAAGAGTTAAATTCTTTTGAGAATTAAAGTCTCTTCTGAAGCCTCCTTTTTCTTTTCTTACCTAAGGTTTTCCTTTTGCAGAGAATCAAAGGCTCTATATCTCTCTCTCTCTGTGTGTATCAAAAGAAAAGGCCTAAAGTCCAAAAAGTCTCCCTTCTTCTTTTCTTGGCTCCTATTTATAGGAGAAGGAAAAGAATCAATCTGTTTTAGTGAATCTTTCATTGAAAGATTTTATTTGTTTATTGAGAGATTTGATTTATCTTCATCATTAATCTAGGCCTTTAGATTATTGGGTGAATTTTATTCACCATTGGATTTTAAATCCAAAGATATCTCTTTGTTATTTTGGTTAGATTTAGGGGGAAATCTTTCCATGATCCAAGATTTTTCCATACATTGGTGATATTTAATCACTCTCGGATTTTTAATCCAACGGTTTCAAATAATTCTTCTCCATTTTGGAAAGATTTGAAGGATCTATCCTCAGGATTTAATTCTGTTAAAGAATGAGGCTCTTAAAGCCGGTCACGTGTGGCCACGTGACCGTTTGTCACGTGTGAGCACGTGACCCCTGGTCACGTGTGAGCACGTGACCCCTGGTCATGTGTGAGCACGTGACCCCTTGTCACGTGTAAGTACGTGACCCCTTAAGTGGGCTTCTCTTCTTCTGCGCTCTGTTTTCTGGTCGCTGCTTAACCATCACGTGCCAACACGTGACTACTGGTCACGTGTGAGCATGTGATGCCTCTTTTGAAGCTCTTCCTGATTTTTAATTAGGGAACACATGGTATATATTTACAGGTTTGATTCTCACATCTGTATGGTTTTACAGATGATGAGTGGGAGTAAGTTATTGGGAATTAGGTGATTATATCCTCATTATATCGGAATTCATTGTAATTGGTGATATTTGAGGAAATCATTTGGGGATTTGCCCAACGGCAAATATTTGGTTTTGAATATCCGTTGTTATGCACCAAGTTCAAACTGATATATCTGTACGTTTATTTTATAAAGTGAGATATAACTTTTTGAAATTTTGTCCATGACATTTACCTATATCAGTTGATAGTTAGGTAAGGATCATTAAACAGCGTTGTAATTCTTCTTAACCATATAACGTTTTTTCAACCTACGACGTACAGGGTTTGAGTTATTCAACTTAGGGTACTTATACAAAATATTGTATATTTTCTAGTGTCCATTAGGACAAAGGGGTTGGTGCTCGTACTATATTCTGTTTACTTGTAACTTCTCCAGTTTTAGACAAGTATTTCATAGAAATATAAGGTCCAAGTTTTGAGAAGTTATAGGTACAAGAATAAAGTAAAGAACCAAGTGTTGTAAGTATCAGGATTCTTCAAGGTGATCGAAGATGTAAATACCTGTGTTTGATATTCAGTTGATAGTAATGGTTTTGAGAACTTGCTTCTCTTTCAGCTTACTCATATTTGGATGTACTCCTAGTTGAGTAATGCTGATCGGCCTCCTTCCATTTAGTTAACATGCACTGGAGACAGCTGCATGATTTGAATCTGGTTCCAATTAAATCAGTGCCTCAGTTTCTATATTGTATATAGAATGGTTCATATCATAACGATGTTAATGTATATGGAGTTGTCCGGCTTATGCTTAAAACCAGACTCTGGATGAGTCAAGGCACGTTTCTGTAATGGCAGCTTGTGGATTATCCCGGGCTATGATGAGGGTTAACTTTCTACCATCTGGAAGATCAATAGTGATATTGTTCTTGACTCGCCACAGTTTTAGCAAAATTGATTTTTTCATAAAACAGTAGTAGGAGTATGGCAGAACTAGAAGTGATTCCAGAACCACAAACGATTACTGAAAATTTAATAGAACCTAAAAATTCAATCAGATTTGACATTCCATTAGCCACTCCGCAGATATGGTGGGTCATCTCAGGCGCCTGAGAGGTACTTCGGTGTCCTCAAAGACGGTGACAGGGAGGTTCTTGTTTATCCAGACTTGCCATTACTTTTGTTTTAGACTATAAGACCCTACAGATGGATGAGTATAGCGTCGTTCTAAACTAGCTTTAGAAGTGCACGTGTATATGACTCTGCCAGAGGGTTGTTATAGTCAGTGGGAGCAGTGGAAGCATAGTGGACAAGTAGCTTGTGTCTATTTATAGACTAAACCAAGTATAGCTGAGATAGATCATCTATTTTTGATATGATAGTCAAAGGCTTTGACTTCATCAGAATATGGGATGGATCTGGTAAGAAGGTAGTATGGTGTGATGTCCTGGTATTTGGATGATATGAACTTAATATGAAGTGAAATTTCTACACTATGATCGGTTATACTATGGTTGTCACACGGTGGTTTCTCCATATACGATATGAATATTATATCAGGCATTCTGGTTACTAGATCTATAGTTTTAGACCTAGATTTGGGTAGTTTCCCAATCTGAGTACTTAGACAGTATTCTAAAAGTGTTTTAGAATGGACGACTCCTTGCATGGTGGTGTACCTGCAGGTGATGGAGTCACCCTCTCTAAAGGTGTCTTACAGACTAAAGGGGAGAGGGATATGCATGATTGGCATATCACTTGTTTAGGCAATTGAGTCAATCATGAGATGTCAAGTACCACACCAGATGTTGTTTTTGCACTAACTGCAATAAGTTGATATATTAATCCAATCCTGGAGAAACGTTCGGAAGCAGTTTATGAACATAAGTGTGTGTTCTAAGGATTTGGTAATGGCGACCTCCTTCGGGAGACGGTTTACATTCCAAGCTTCCAAGGTGACCTGGATGACAGAGTAACTGTCAGAGTTATAGTTTTCCCTCTTGACTATGGGCAGTAGTTTGGACATGTGGTCAAAGCGGATACTGAAGGAGGGATGGCGCAGGATATTGATTAAATTCACTAGATGATACAGTCTAAGAAGTTTACTGGATTTGGAGTTCATTTGTGAACTCGGTGCCATCAGATATCCAGAAATATTCTAAGTCAGGTGGGAGTTTCGAGACTGGGCATCGATACTCCGAGGGTATCCAGACATATTCTAAGACTAGGGACATGACTAGTGTCTTTCTCCGCGAACTTGAGATAAAGAGAGACATAGAAAGAAACATTGTAGCGGATCCACTCACTGAGGCTATTTCTCGAACGCAATAGTTTTACAAATGAGCTTTGTGAAACTTATTAGTAGAGAAGTTGGGTGTTCGGTATCACACGGGATGTGAGTATGCGACACCGCAATAATTAGCTTTAAGTGCACGTGGGAGATTATTAGCTATAGTGCCCTCAAGTCAATTATTGGATCGCAGGCACGTGATTGCAATGATTGAGGGATGACCTATACCGGTAGAACAATGTTACTTGAGATGATAGTATGCTATCTGGTTTGTATTTATCATCGTGTACATGCTTCAGGTGACATTACAGATCACTATTACATGTTGATAGAGCCCATAGGATTCTTGCTTGACTACCAGCAATATGATGGCGATCATATACGTGAGAGCTGGGTGGTCTATAAGCACATCCTTAAAATGTCCCTAGTCGTGGGAGTTTCGAGACTGGGCATCGATACTCCAACAGTAGACTACTGTATACTGATCGAGACCCCGACAAGGGGCGGTGGCCGGTCTTACAAGCCATTGGTGTTAGTTTGTTCACCTAAGATGTATACAGGTGCTCATTGGGTTATTAGTACACCGGACGGACTCGCCGGGAACATGCTAGTTGGTATTATACCTATTCTTAGATAGCAGTTCCCTGGTGACATGTGTACAGGTTAGTCTATCGACCTGAGATCATCATTTGTATCGTGTGAGTTCCCACTGTGCTTTGATTACTACCCTACCACGGCTCAAAGGAGTCATGCAAACAGGTTTTAGTTGGGTATAGTCCCGAGCCACATGGAGACAGTGAGCGGATTGTCAAGGGATTCGTCTCTCCCGGTATTGGGGGTTGATGTCGCGGAGTGCATGGGTGCCCATCAGCAGAAATCCTTGGCCAAGGTAGTCGAGAATTACTAATCTAGAATCGGTAGTTTCTTAGGTGGTGATAGGTTTCATACCTGTTAGTTATATGTATGCCCTAGAGGCCATTATTATACATGTGATGTATATTATAGTGGATGCTTGGACATATATAGGGACGACTTTCTTGCTCAACATGATAGTATGCTATCTGGTTGCTCTTTATCTTAACATGTACACTTAATGTCTCTCTATTATATGTTGATAAAGCCTTTAGGATGAGTACTTGAGTACCAGGATTATGATGCAGATCATACTAGTGGGGCAGAGGTAGTCGGTAAGTACATCCTTCAATTTTTCCTAGTCGTAGGAGTATCTAGACGAGGAATCGATATTCCAGAGTAGACTAGCGTATACGCCTCTTGACCCATATGATGGGCGATGGATGATCCCATATCCGTTAGTGTTTGACATCAGAGATGGTATACGGGTGCTCAGTGGAGACTGGGTACACTAAATGGACTCGCCGAGAACTCCTAGATGGTATTATACCTATCGTCAGATAATAGTTCTCTGGTGACACTGGTATAGGTTAGTCTGTCGACCTGAGATCGTCATAGAGTCTTGTGTGATTCCCACTGTGCATTGGTTTCCTCCTTACCACGTTCAAGAGATCGTGCAAAACGGTGGTTTTTGGGTACGGTCCTGAGTCACATAGAGACAATGAGCGATAGGAGGGGATTTTGTCTCTTCCGGTATAGGGGGTTGATGTTGCGCTATGCTTGATTGGCCATAATAGGAATAATAGGAAATCCCTGACCAGGGTTGCTGAGATCTACTGGTATGCGTTATCAGTAGTTTCTCGAACCGTTATGAGCCTCACATCGGCATGACTTATCAGGCTATTGGGGTCTGACGTTATACCACCCCCTGGCTGTGATATGCAACATATCAGATGAAGAGACCGGACTGTATGGTAGTGTTACTGATTGGATTCGCAGGAGTATGAGCAGGCTTACTTGTTGATCTTCTGATCACTCAATACCCAGGTGGCTGTTACATTTAGCATACCGCTTGCGGCTTGTGGGTGACTGATATGATCACCACCTACTGCCGGCGTATTGACGAGTCTTTAGAGTCCTACACAGAGGTTTCCTGGCTCAAGCGAAATGAAGTAGGAGCACATATGTGATATGTGCGGGATCGGGATTGATACAATTATGTGATACCATATTCTATTCTCGTGATATGTGATATCGGTCGATTATATGTGATATAGCCGGGTTATAGGATCAAGTGTTGATTCGATAAGTTGATACATTTTATATTAGTCGGTTGTATGTGATATAGCCGGATTATTAAATCAAGTGTTGATTTAATAATTTAATGTATAATTATATATGTGATATATTGATTTACATTAACTAATATTAGCTCATTTAAACATTTCTTTTTCTCACTTTTGTGTACACTTTAATATATATGTGATATGTGTTATTGTGTCATGGTTGTTGATATATGCAACATGGGTGTATGAGACTCACACCATTCTCAAGGTAATTTAGGGTTTATATTTACCCAAGTAATTCAAAATTGGATGGAAATTTGTCATGGTTGGAAGCTTGGAGAAGCTTATGCTAACCATTGACTTAGTCCACTAACTTTGTTTTATATGAGATATTTATTAACCTAACCATTAATTTGAGCCATGGTTTATTTTTTACATGAGTTAGTGTATGACATAAACTCACCCATGGTTGCTATTCTCACACAACCTAATTCAATCACCATTTCTTTCTCCACTTCTTCTTCTTCCTCATCTCCAAAAGCTTTCTAGGTTTTGGAGAGATGAAGAATCCTAGTGAGAAAAATAAATCTAAAGTGAGAAAAATTCCTACTTCATCATCATATACTATACTAGCCATTTAGTTTAGGGTGTTTGCTTCACTAAACCCTAATTTGTGAAGATGTAGCTTGAGTTGGTGTCTCCTCGACGTAGATCATCTTCGGCCTCGAAGACTACAAGCATGCTTGTTCCATTCATCTTGTGGAGCTTTTCTTGAGTCCGGGATTCACTACTTGGAGCGAAGGGACTACTGCATGAAGCTATTGAAGTGAAGTACAGGTCTACAAAGGTTGTATTCCTTGTTCACTTAGATATAAAGATGTTTACATGTTCCAATGTCTAATTCTCTAGTTAAGATTCTAGGGTTAGCGTTGTTTAGCATGAATTTTTTTTTAAAATGGCATGGACGATACCTCCCGAAATCTTGCTGTCGTACTATGCATCCCTGCAGTGGTATCAGAGCCATGCTAGAGAATTAGACGATGTTTGTAGAATTACGAAATCGAAACAACTCTGAAACACACGAAAGAAAAATCTAGTTTCTGTCAAAATTTTCAAAGTGTATAAATTTTTTTTAAGCAATTGCAGAATGTTATATAAGATGTAACATGGACACCACAGAAAACTTAGCCCCCTCGCCGGATTTTGGCTGGCCACATGAAGGTTAAAACCGTCCTGCTCGGTTTTCCTGCAACATTCTTGATTGAATTTTTTATGGTGTTCCAGTCTCTGGGTTTTGGTATTTCAGGTGTTGGTTGTTTTTGCTATGAATGCATGTGATGTTATCTTTCTGTAAAGACAATTCGGAGTGTTTCGTAATCGTAATTCTAACATCATTTTGGGTTATTTAGATGACGTTAAAAAGTTCGAACGGATATCAATAGCCCAATTTTTCCCTTGCTGGAAATTTTCCAAGATTGAAATCTTTAGAAAATCATGCAGGTGATTCTGTGGACCTTCTAGAAGAACGAAACGCTAACTCGATTCTGTGACCGTCGGAACCGCCATCAAACCCTAGAGTTTATGGTAGTTCCGTGGCGCCACAGGTGAGGCAAGGATTGACCCTTCTACGGTTGGTCCATAGGTGTTGTGGCATGTTCTGGGTACTTTTTAAACTCCGCTCAAGTGTTGAGCTCTTTGGGAAATTTTAGGTGTTTGTTAATTCGATCGAAAAATTTAACATCGTCTAGCTATCTGTGATTGTGATACAATATTTGGAATTCACAACAATTAGTTATGTGATAATTAGTTTGAATTTTATAAATCTAGCAATTTAGTCTCATTTGATCAGTTGCCACGGAATTTTGATGTGGATCAAAAGTCCGTCACAATCACGTAGCATACGCGGATACTCACTGGGTAACTTTACTAGATAGCCACACCCCATAGCCCCGACCAAGTGACTGTAGGAGAACTCCGTCGCCAAAAGCATCCGTTCGGGTGCTCGCGGTCGCGGTGTTCCGCCTTAGTGCACTTCGTCGACAGCATCGGGGGTGCGGCCGTCTACTAAAGTTTCCGACGAGCATTCGATCTGGTTGTCGGGAATCTTGTTGAATTACCTGACTGGTTATTGGAAAGTGTTTTCAATATCGAGACTAAAATGCGGGGTTTATAATTGTTAGGCATACGATGTCTAAGGAATTCATTTGGTTGGGATTGAAATCCAAAGTATATGATACATTGGGTTTATGATATCTAAAGTGGGTTGTAGATTCCAATTATTGTGGTTTTTCACTTTCCTTTTTGCGACCGTAAGTGTAATATGTTGTGTATCGCCGGTTTCGTTGTTATACATCAACGACAATTGGGATACGCATATTTACTTACGTTGATGACATGTGATGATATGTGCTGCTGTGATATGTTATATTGGATCGTCGTGTTTTGAATATCCGGGGGGTTTTATTTGAGATGAGAGTTTTTCATTTACATTCATGTAAAAGCTTGTATGTAATATTCTTTTATTGGGTCACTTCCTGGTTGAGAATGATGTCACCATTGATGTATATTATTTATTTTTCCGCATTAGGATAGACCCAAGGTGGAGAGCACAAGTAACCGGGTTCTAGGGTCTAGTGGGAGACCATCTCGAGGAGTCGAGACCGGGTCTCCTAACTCTAGAATTGGTAGGGTTGCTTGCCGCTCTCGTAGGGGTCTAGGGATATGGGTTTGGCTATTCATCATGACCGTGGAATCCGCGTTTTTATTGGCTTAATTAAAACATGGAATTTCTAGTATATCCAATATTTCATATGTGTTCTTCTGTTGCTGATATTTTATGATGTGATCACGTGATATGTTGAGATGAATGCTTATATTATATATATGATATATAATAAATATCGCTGCTTTCGTTTCTTCTGTGATGCTTAGGAAGCATAATTGATGGGACTTCATTAATGAGATTAATGAAATAAAAGAAACCTAAAGATGTTGTAGAAACTTGTTTTAAAAACTAGTAGCTCTAGTTTTTGCTTTGCATAACAGTATTCCTTGTAGATTATCCAACACCTTATTCGATAACAAAAGAGCCGAGATCCCTTCACCGAGAGTGACCTCTTTAGCGAAACTGGCAGATGCTACAACCCACTCGGTTTTGTCTTTTGATTGCTTTTTTAGTTCATGCTTTACATAGTGGTATTTGTGAAATATTCTGCACCTCATTCGATGAAGAAAGAGCCGAGATCCCATCACCGGGAGTGACCTCTTTAGCATAACTAGCAAAAGCCTCAAAACACTCTTTTTCAAAATCACTCGATTCTACAACGATATCAAGTTCATTACGCAAAATGTTTTCTTAAAAATCTGTCGTAGCCCTCCGTCATTTCAGATAAGGACTATTTAGTATTCGTGCTGCGTTTGTTGGCCTTTGTCAAGACGTAGTGTGTGGTAGCAGACTAGTGCTTATCTGCTTAAGCATATGATACGATTGGATTAGGGTAGTCGTGCGACCTTGTTGGCCTTTGTCAAGGGTCGTACAGGTGGGTTTAATTCAATCAGGAAATGACGGGTTGAACTTGACTAGCATCCTATGCTTTGTTGGCCTTTGTCAAGGTCATAAGAGCTTAGGGGCAAAATACTATCGGGAATTTCAAGTGTTGAAATTTGCAATGAGATTGCATACCTTCTATAAGATAGTTGGATCCCGATACCCACTGCGAGTAAGAGTTACTCCTAGGAGAGTTTTACACATTACAATTAGCCGATCAAGTAGGTTTCTAGAAAGGTGTTAACGGGGTTACGCCACTGGGAAAACGAGATTTATTTTAATTAGGTCCGTGCGAAAGTACAGGGAACCTCCCTCAAAGTACCGACATTGGCCTGGCCGAAAGATTGGCGAACTTGTAGGGTGTAATTAATCCCGGCTAGTCTTACCTTTTTGGGCTTGAAGAAAGATTTGATAAAAACAGTGGGAGCAATCCTGATTAAATAAAATAATAACCAATCTAATCTTGCAAGAGCATACACTGAGTGTTTTCTTCTCTCTCTCTCGTGGTAGCGACCATGTCATACCTTAATTAAGATAATAATATGGAGGCATTGACCGAACCTGCTTATTATACTGAGCTGGGGAACATTGGTTCTGCTCCAACTTATAACTGTTATAAGTCTAAGTAGGAAATAGGGAATATCCGGATTCAATGCGACCTAAACGAGGAATAAGCATGATTATGCATATTCTTCGGGTGTGTTCGATTACCAAGAACTGTTTCTCAGTATCCTCTACGTCCTAGGTATGAGATACCGGATCAGGATCCCACATATGTAATCTGTTACATGGGCTACAGAAATGTAGAGAACTGAGATTGGGTGATATGTCTCTAAGTGTTAGAGAATGGTGCAATTGTTGCAGCCAAATCAGTTGGCATAGATCACCCTGTATTAATACATTGATTCTGAATAAATGTTATTACATGTCAAACCTGATATACAACATTACATCAGTTTCTTTATTCAGTTAAAGAAGTATATAATTTTGTATTGGAGGATAATGTTGTGAACATTTTCCTGAATCAAGAGTTGATTGGATCAGGCACGTTATGTAATGACATATACGTTTTAAATCAATCCACAATTCAAAGTATATAGAACACACACAAGAGGAGTAGTTCAGAAATGAACGAATCCTTCTTGTGACATTGTAGACTAGGTCATATCAATACGACACAACTAGCTAAGTTACATAAGGATGAATATGAGAATCTGTTCGAATTTTCATCTTATGATACTTGCCAGTCTTATCTCAAATCTAATATGACCAATACTCCGTTTACTGGAAACAGAAATAGAGTTATTGAACTTTTGGGACAGTTACATAATAATGTATACGGTCCTATGTCTACAAATGCCAGGTTGGTTCCTCGTACTTCATTATATTCATTGACGATCTTTCATGATTCGGACATGTGTTCCTGTTGAAACACGAGTCTAAAACTTTTGAGAAATTCAAGAAATATAAGCTTGAAGATTGAGAACCAGACGGGTAGAAGTATTAAAGTCCTTCGATGTGATCGAGGAGGAAAATTGTCCCGATCCGAAATTTGGCACATGACAGCCCTTAAACTACACAACGTCTACAGGCGTAACACAATTTAAGTAAGCCGAAAATCCAGCAATCTAAACCATCAAAAGTAGTAAGTGATAATAGCATTGTTAAAACTTTTCAAATTCTCGAGTACAAATTCTTTAAAGTCCAATTTTAGTTTCTTAAAAATTTCGGCAGCATCTCCTTTGTAAAAACTAACCCAAAAAATGGGTACAACATAAATATAAGTAAAGCATCCCCAACGGGAGCAAATCCATGCCCAAAACCGGAAACAACCACTACAATAGATATACGAAACCGTAGCGAAGAAATAAAAGACAATAAAAATAAAACTCCATAAAAGACCTCCAAGTCACCAAAAAATACAATATTGTCCTCACATCAAGTCTCTAAGTCAATACATGAAAATGGTAGATTGAGAGTACATGATACAACGAATATACAATAAGCAACATCGGATAACGGCAAAACCCACCTATAGCAAAACTGCACCCAGTCAGCCGAAGCGGTATCCGCCGCAAAAGATGATATAATAGGTAGAAGCCCTGCCTCGACTACTCTGAAGAACAACATGCAAACCCTGTGGCACAACGGGGGTGAGTTGCCAACTCGTGAATAGTAAATAACATATGCAGGTAATCGCAAGTATGCACGTACAGAGCGAATCTAATGCATGCAAGCTGATAGCAATAAATGACAATATGTATGCAACAGTCATGTAAGGTACTCTATCAGGTACTACTAATACATGAACAATAAATGGCAATATGTATGCAACAGTCATGTAAGGTAATCTATCAGGTACTACTAATACATGAAGCAATAAATGGCAATATGTCTATGCAACAGTCATGTAAGGTACTCTATCAGGTACTACTAATACATGAACAATAAATGGCAATATGTATATGCAACAGTCATGTAAGGTACTCTATCAGGTACTACTAATACGTGAAGCAATAAATGGCAATATGTATATGCAACAGTCACGAAATGTATTCTATCAGGTACTACTAATACATGAAGCAATGCATATAAAATAAATGCGGAGTATGAGATAAAACACATCCTGTATGTCTCATGGAAACCTGAGTGTCAAACACCGACACCCGAAAACATCATGAAAACCAGTGTCTAGTATCGACACATAAATACTCCTCTATCAGGTGCTGTCACAACGACTGGCCCTGATAGGTACGTATCATTCTCTATCTGGAAAACCCGAGTGCCCAGCTTCGACCCTCAAAATTCCACGTATCCATACGTACATGACTCCGGTCGGTATCTCCATGAAAACAGCCGAGTCTAAATACTATCACCGGTAGGTACTTGCCCACCTTCCAGGCTCATCAGCATGTACCGTCGATCTTCTTGCCGAGGGGAACCGTACCGAGCTCCACCATGTACCCGCACATGGCCCACTGCACTCCTCGCATCGGGTATATATCACAATCTCAGAACCGAGAAATCTCATGGTGGACGCTAAAATATCATATCAAGAGAAAACGGGTTTTTCAAATAATGCATAATTTCAAGAAACTACCACGGTCCTCAAATCCAGAAAACATAAAATAATGAATAAGTATATTTGCATGAATCATTATGATGATATATATAAATTAGACATGTATACATATATATTAGCGTCCCATTCCACTAAAATAAAGATATATATATATATACATATATATATATATACATATATATATATGCATATATAACAGCGTCTCATTCCACTGTTATATATACTAGGAGTAAAAATATCATAGGACATCAAATGAAAACCATCTATCAATGCGAAATCCATGAAATATAATATATGCAACATGTTGGGGTAAAAATTTACACCCTGGTTGACCAAGTCAAAATCAAAGTCAACCCCAAGCCAAGTGGGCCCAAGCCCGAATCCAGTGGGCCCATGCCCGGGTCGAGCCCGAACATGAAGCGGCCGGCCTCCCCCCATGCCAAGATAAAAATTTTGTAATAAATGATTTTGTTGTATTTCTTTTATTTTATTTTTATGGATAAATGTAAGAAAAATAGGCATAAAGCCAAATTTTTGTAAAGCCCATGGCTTATGTGCAAAAAGAAATGGCACATGAGCCATGGGATAGGCAAAATGCCATTTTGTGAAGCCCAAGGGGCTATGTGTAAAGTGTATAGCCTATAAAGGCAAGGATAATGAAAATATCTCACAACTTTTTTTCTCTCTCCAAAAAATATTTTAGATCTGAGATCTTTTCTCCTTCTTCAAGGTTTCAAAACCTTCTTCGTTCTTTTGAATTAAATCAAGAGTTTTACTCTTCATTCTATAAAACTAAATAGTTTTTCACCACAAAACCCATAAAGGGGAACTCAGATCTTCCATTAGATATCAAAAAGAAGAGATTTTTAAAATCTCATATCTCTTGATCTTCAAGATCCAGCAACCAGAGGAGAAAGAAGAAGAACCCCTTTCATCAACCCCAAAACATCTTAGGAGTTTAACTCCACTCTGATTTCTCCTTTCGAGAATTTCTGGGGCTAAAAGTCTCTTTTTCTCGCCGGTGCCCAACCGCTCAAGCGCCAAGCGCCCACGTGCCGACACGTGGCGTGCGAGCGCTCGAGCGCTTCGCGCTCAAGCGCCCAACGCTCAAGCGTCAAGCACCCACGTGCCGACACGTGGCGCACTAGCGCTCGAGCGCCCAGCGCTCAAGCGCATAGCGCCCACGTGCCGACACGTGGCGCGCTAGCGCTCAAGCGCCTGGCGCTCAAGTGCCCAGCGCTCAAGTGCAAAGCGCCCACGTGCCGACACGTGGCGTGTCTGCGCGCCAGCGCTCCAGCGCCCTGCGCTCAAGCGCAAAGCGCCTACGTGCCGACACGTGGCGCGCCTGCGCTCCAGCGCCCTACGCTCAAGCGCAAAGCGCCCACATGCCTACACGTGGCGCGCCTGCGCTCCAGCGCCCTGTGCTCAAGCGCAAAGCACCCACGTGCCGACACGTAGCACGCTTGGGCTCAAGCGCCCAGCGCTCAAGCGCAAAGCGCCCACATGCCGACATGTGGCGCGCTAGCGCCTAAGCGGACAGCACCTAAGCGCACAACGCTCAAGGCGCTGGCCCCACGCGTCCATTGGGCGCTTTTTCCCTTTTTTTATATATATGTATACATGTATATATATGTACAGATACACACACTCCACAACACTGTCCCCCTCAAAAAAAATTTGGGCCGGGGCGTTGCCCCGCACCCCGCAAGGGGGCTGCTGGCCCCCTTGACCCCCAGCCCGCTGTCTGGGTAGCGGACCCCCGTAAAAACTCTGCGTGGCTCCCGATATTTCCAAACCCCCTCGAAAACAACACACACGTACACTGCACATTGAGTTCGCATGACCAGTTTAACCCATCAATCGGAGGTTCTCTCGCTCTAAAGGCGAGGGGTAATTAACGGCAGCTTAGTCCGCGGCTGCCGGAGATTCGGATCCTCACAATCAATAAACCCCCGCCAACCCTAGGCAGGGGGGATCTGTAGTATGCCTGACAAGCGCGCGCGTATTCCCATCTCAATGGGGTGACGAAAAACACCCTACAGATTCTGGCACACTCGGTGGGACCTTTCTCTCCTCCCATATTTCGGGTTAAATGTTCATGCGAACTCAATCAATATACATATCGATTGCCTATACTGAAATGATGTTTTTTTCTATGCAGCAATCAACTTTCGACGACAATGTCTCCTGAGATGAATTCAGCTTCCAACGCGACCCCGATCCCATGCATGGTCAAGGTCAATGCTCATGTGGTTCTCCCCGCAAGCCTCAGTCGACAATGGGAGGAACTGCCCCAGCAGTTTGGCTCTATCATCATCTACCCTGCCGGAAGAGCTCATCTGGCAGAAATCCTGGTGAAACAGGTGGCCAAGACGGTCTCAAGGGGCAAGAGGCCGAATGTCGTGATTGCCAAAGCACCACAACCGAAACATAAGACGGTATCTGAACGATTCTCTGGTGCTCCAGCAGGGGGCAAGAACTCCGGTACAAAGGGCATCATCAAATGTTGCGGACAAGCTCAGGTGATGACTCCAACAAATGCACAATCGAGCGTATCTCCAAAATCCTCCATCGCCCGGTCTACGGCGTCTTCCCAAAGAGCCAAAAGTCTGCCAGGTGCTTAGAACAGAAAAGTTAAGGCAGAAGCGGCTCAGGTATCGAGCCAACAAGAGGGCCAGGGCTTCGGCCAAATGGAACCTTGTGAAGTTCCAAGTGCAGGGTCGCCCCGCGACGACGGCTGAGTCGGACGTAAGAATCAGCAATTCCTTCGAGCCTCTGAAGTGGGTTCAGAAAAATGCCATGACTGCCAGAATCAAGAAGACAACGGTCCGAACAATGCTACAAAGAGACGTGTCCCGGCCCCAACAGAAAAAGTATGACACCATCTCTTCAAGAGTCTATCAGGCGCTCTGTGCCGCACGAAAGCAGCGGGGAAAATCCAGAAAAGAAGTGCCAGCACTATTCAAGAATCCGGCCAGGCCATCCGCCTTCAATCGACTGCCCGCTACTGAAACAGAGGGGTCAAGATAGCGATCTGTGAAATCAGCTGCCGACAATAAAAAGAGGGCTGGATATATTATCCATATGGTCTATATGGCGGACGGGCGCCCCAGACAACCTTCGCAGCAAAAGCAAAGATGGGGCCACCACATCCCAAGTCCAATCTGGCTTGAATGTGGTTGCCGCTTCCCAAGAACATCCGCCTCCGCCGGATGATGAAAACCCTCTCGAGGAGGAAGATAGGCAGAAAGACCCCTCGGTCCATGCAGAGTCAAGCTCGGACAGCGAGGAAGAGCCGACTTTCCGCCCCAGGACCGCAGAGCAGGAGCTGCTTTAAGAGCATCGAAAACAGCTCAGGAGCAAGGATAAAGAGATGGCCAAGCTTTATTCGAAAATTAACGATCTAACGAATGTTGTGATGCAGCTTACGGCTCAAATTGCTCGAGCGCCTCCCAATCAAGCACAAGTCGCTACTAATCAACTGGTTGATGACAATCCGAAGCAGCCAATGCATGTTCCTTTGGGTCCAAGACTGGTCGAGCCACACGAAAGCCGGCCACATTCCATGGGGATGCCTTGGCCCCAGATGGCACTATCCCGCTAACACAAGATCGGATAATGGATTTGGTCACCAGCAAAGTTAAAAGATTGGTGGCTGAAGCTGAAGCTCAGAAAGAAATTGGCAGTAGTGGGCGGCCATATCCCGCACAGTACGATCTGATCGAGTTCCCGAGCGGCTACGTCATTCCTAAGTTCGGAAGATTTGACAGAACGGGGAATGCAAATCAGCACGTCGCCCACTTCAAAGCATCGTGCGGAAATACAGGGGGCAATGACACGCTCCTTCTTTGTCAGTTTGTCAACAGCTTGACCGGTGTCGCCTTCGACTGGTACGTGAGTATACCAGACGGGTCCGTCATTACCTTTGCCCAAATGGAGTCTCTGTTCCGACAAAGGTTCATGAGCGTCAGTGATAAAATCTCCATTGCCGACTTTGTGAGGACCAAGCCGGGGAAGAATGAAAGCAACACCGACTTTATCGCTCGATGGCGTAATCTCACAGTCAAGTGCGAACCGCCGCTGGAGAAGGACCAGTCCGTCATCCTTCTCATTAGGAACCTCAGCAATTGGATGGTCCCATTCTTGTGTACAGCGGGCCTCAAGACATTTCAGGAGCTAACCAAGAAAGTCCAAATGCTGGAACGCTCGAAGCAAGAGTCCCCGCCGGACTCTCAGAGAGACAAAACTTGGAAAAGCAAGCGGGACGACAACCGTAGAAGCGAGAGTTCCAGCAGTACCAATGTCTTCAATGCGTCCGACAATGAAGAAAAGCGAAGGGCGGGCGAATCCAAAACCAACCGGTCTCGAAAGCCATTGCTGGGAGGAGATGGGCCTTCCCTAGAGGAGAAGAAGAACAAGATTTACTCTTTCAGAAGGGCAAGGTCCGTAAGATATTTAAAGATGCCTTGAACAATGGCCTACAATTGCCGGAGTCGAAAAGACCCCAAGAAGCAAAAATGACCGACAATCCCCTGTATTGCCCGTACCACCGAGTAGTGAGCCATGAGATCGAGGATTGCTATATCTTCAAGGACTGGGTCGAGAAGCAGTACAAGGCTGGAGAGATCGAGCTGTCCAAAAGCGTGTTGGTGAATAATCAAGTTGCAACCACCAACTTTATACAGACAGAAGTTGAAGCCTTCTGGGAGAAGACAGCTGAACCCGCTGCCCTGACAAACGAAACTGACTCATCGCGGCCTCCATGGAGTACGCACATATCTAATTAGACGAAGAAGATGATAAAGCTACTTCGGAAAGAGCCCAGGACAGAATGGGAAGGGCAGAAGAAGCCTACCAGTCCAGCTGCCAATGCGGCTCCATCAGGCTCAAAATCCAAAAAGCTCAAGAAGAAGAAAAGTGCAGCTTGGCGCGAAAAGGAATTTGTAGGGAGATCGATCATTCAAAAATATATCGATTCCCTCGAAGAATATGAACAGAAAGAAAGAACTCTGATTCAATTGAAGGAGTTCTTCCCTGTACAAGCGGCTGAAATTCTGGAGGAGTTAGAAGAAGACCCCAATGAAGAGATCCCAGTAGTGACCTGCTACGCCATCCATCTTGGCAGCGACTCTGAGGAGGAGCTCTGTTTTCCCGAAGAGGACGAGGAGCTCGCCACAAAGGCCAATCAAATCCAGCTCAGAAGCGGCAGGGCTCTACTGCCAAATCAGGGCAACGCCCCAAAAGGGAAGGAAAAAAAGGTGGCTAATGATGAAGATGGCAGAGAACCGGCTGATGAAAACTCAAGTCCTTCCCCAGTAGACTATAATGTTTTGGCTCACCTCTGAAAGCTTCCGTCTCTCCTTAGTATCTACGATGCCTTGGTTCTATCTCAAAAGCTTAGAGATGTTCTCATTCATGCTCTACAAAACCATGAGCGGTATCAGGCTCGCTTTGCGGAAATTAATATGAAAGAAGCTCAGTACACTTTGCAAGCCGCCGCAGTCACATTTAAGGATGAAGACTTGCTACTGGGAACGGCTGAGCATAATCGGCCGCTTTACGTGACCGGGTACAGCGACGGGGATCGGATTAATCGCGTAATGATTGATCCGGGGTCCTCAGTGAACATCATGAACTTGAGAACACTGAAGAGTTTGTTAATGGACGTCCGACACCTGTCAAGGGAAAGGATTGTCATTCAAAGCTTCAATCAAAACTGCCAGCAAGTTCTGGGGTCTATAGCTTTGCCAATCAAATTCGTGGATCTGCAAACTGAAGCTAAGATATACGTGATCGACGCCGACACTTCTTATAAGATTCTCTTGGGACGGCCGTGGCTCCACCATTACGGCATCGTCCCATCAACTCTCCATCAATGCATGAAGTATACTAAAAATGGCGAAGAAAGACGCATTGACGGAGACATCCAGCCGTTCGGTGTGCATGAAGTCCGATATGAAGATTCTCGGCACTTTATGAACCACCAAAATGCTAAGCAACGACTGACTGAGGATAGAGCGGCCCCAAGACTCAAAAGAAAATTTGAGCCGGCTGTTACTTTCAAAAGCAAAAACGCCCAAGTGCGCCCGCATTTTCGTAGCGACACTGATGAGTCTGACGCTGGAAGCCCGTCCTTCCGTAAAACTCGCCCTCATTTCGGTAGCGATACGGACGAATCTGTTACTGAAGCCCCATCTAGCAGCAAAGTCCGCCCTCATCTTGGCAGCGGTACTGAAGAGTCGGAGGAAGAGGACCTGCTGTGCAACAGCGGTGCAGATTGGACCCCCATGCAACAAGCGAAACTACGAGAGACCTTCGAAATTGCAGAAGGGTCCCTAACTGTCATAAGGGTACAGGAGCAGATGTGCAAAGAGTTCGATGCGTTGTCAGTCTCCACCGTGGACCAGCTGAAAACTTTCTACGTCCCCGGAAGGAAAAGTGGGCAGAAAGGCATCCTGTTTTATGGGTCAAACCCCGTTGTGCACCCGGACGATTTGTCTGTCGCGTGCCTTCCATATGAGAGAGGCATAAGAGCCGTCCTCAATCCCAGATATTATGCACCCGAGATACGGGAATACTTTACAAAGTGCGGATGCCGGTTATATCAAACGGAGTCCGAAGCAAAGTTTTACGAAGGGCTATGGAATCCACCTCAGGTCCGAGCACTCATCGATGGATGAATTCCAAATAGGCGGGGCATAGGTTTCATCCAGCCTGATTCTAAGGCATGCTATATGACCCATATTGGGGAAGCCAGGGAAGAGTCAAATGATGAAGACGAGCTAACCGAGCCAGAAGAAGCTCCTCAAGAGCTCGAAGATGGCGGACAAGCAACCTTTGGCGAGCTAACCGAGATTGACTTAGGAACGTCCGATGATCCAAGGCCGACCTACATCAGCTCACTCTTGTCGGAGGAAATGAAAAAGCAGATAATTGCCCTGCTGCATGAGTTCGTCGACTGCTTCACGTGGACATACAAAGAAATGCCTGGCCTTTCCCCTGAAGTGGTCGTGCATAAGCTGGCTATATCTCCTGATGCTAAGCCAGTCAAACAAGCTCCTCGATGAATGAGAAGGGAACTAGAAGAAAAGGTCATCGAGGAAACCAAGAAGCTCATCGATGCCGGCTTCATTAGGGAAGAGAAATATGCGGACTGGATCGCATGCATAGTCCCAGTGAAGAAGAAAAATGGGCAGATCCAAATTTGTGTCCATTTCAGGGACCTCAACAAGGCATGTCCTAAAGACGACTTTCCGCTACCGGTCATGGAAATGATGGTCGTTGACACCTCAAATTATGAGTTGTTCACCTTTATGGATGGCTCGTCTGGATATAATCAGATCAAGATGTCGCCCGAGGATGAGAAGCAGACAGCATTCCGAACCCCGATCGGAATATACTGCTACAAGGTGATGCCGTTCGGACTGAAGAACGCAGGTGCTACGTACCAAAGGGCAATGACCAATATCATCGATGACCTAATTCATAAAGTCGTCGAATGTTATGTTGATGATCTGGTCGTCAAGACTAAAACCAAGGCCAATCATATCAAAGATCTTAGGACCGTTCTCACCAGACTGAGGGAATACGATCTGAAGATGAATCCTCTGAAATGCGCTTTTGGCGTGTCATTAGGAAAATTCCTGGGCTTCATAGTCCGACATCGAGGGATCGAAGTTGACCCATCAAAGATAAAGGCCATCATGGAGATGCCCCCTCCGAAGAGTCTGACGCAGCTAAAATCTTTTCAAGGCAAGCTTGCTTATATACGGATGTTTATCTCAAATTTATCGGGGAGATATAGGCCCTTCTCAAAGCTCATGAAGAAAGGAGCTCCTTTTATCTAGGATGCCGAATATCAAGCAGCGTTCGAAAGCATCAAACAATACTTGTTGCACCCTCCACTGCTGGCCGCTCCCATTCCAAATAAACCACCGATTCTCTACACTGATTCCAAATAAACCACTGATTCTCTACACTGCCACGCTGGATGAGTCACTCGGTGCGCTCCTTGCCCAGAATAACAAGGAGGGAAAAGAAAATGCCCTCTACTACCTCAGTCGAACTCTAGCCGGGGCGGAACACAACTATTCCCCAATCGAAAAGCAATGCCTGGCTCTGATATTTGCTGTGAAGAAGCTGAGGCACTATCTGCTCGCTCATCGGGTTATGCTGATCTCCAAGGTCGACCCGCTCAAACACTTGATGACCAGAGCAAGCCTAGCCGACAGAATGGCAAGATGGGCTGTCATGCTACTTGAGTTTGACATAGTTTATACTCCTCAGAAAGAAGTGAAAGGGCAAGCTCTTGCAGACTTCCTTACTGCTCATCCTATACCAGAAGGGTCACCACTAAATTGTGAGTTACCCAACGAACAAGTGCTGCACCTCGAGGAAGATGGGCCATGTTGGGAGCTCTACTTCGATGGAGCCTCATCAATAAGGACCTGCAGTAAATCAAGCGTCCCGGAGATAAAAGCAGGGATAGGATTGGTGTTCATCACACCATCAATGGGAACCCTACGGCGTTCTTTCGCTCTCACCGAGCCTCGAACGAACAACAAAGCTGAGTATGAAGCCCTGATAGCTGGTTTGGAACTCGCCATAGAAATGGAAATCCTTCGGCTACGGGTTTACGGTGACTCCCAGCTTGTCGTCAACCAAGTAAGCGGCGACTATAAGATATACAAACCCGAGTTAGCTCGGTACAGAGGCCGAGTGGTGGAACTCATGAAACGGTTCACACACATTGAACTAATGAGAGTCCCTAGAGCGTTGAATGGAAAGGCTGACGTACTCGCTCGCTTAGCCAAGGAGCTGGCTGATCCTGACATGGACGAAACTCTGATCACAGTCAGGAGCCGACAAATTCTACCCCCAGTCTCTCTACGAGAAGAGGAAAGCGCGGAACAGAAGAGCAGTCCTGCCTAAGAAGCTTCGATCATCCAAGACGAGCCCGATTGGAGAGAACCCTTCATAGAGTACCTCCGATACGACAAGCTGCCCGAAGTAAAATTCTTGAGGATTCAGCTGAAGAAAAGAGCTCTCCGATACGTGTTTGTAAATGACACGTTATACCGCAGGTCATATGACCAACTCTGGCTCAGGTGTCTGTCATTGGCCGAAGCCCAAAAGGTCATGAAAGATGTTCACTTGGGCGTTTGCGGTGCTCACCAATTTGGCCCCAAGATGCGACTTCAAATCAAACGGCTTGGGTATTACTTGCCCACCATGATACGGGATTGCGGAGAGCATGCAAAGAAATGTCAGATCTACCAAATCCATGGTGATTTCATTCACCAGCATCCCAATCCGTTGCATCCTACGGTGGCGTCGTGGCCCTTCGAAGTCTGGGGCACCGACATTGTTGGCCCAATTGATCCTCCGTCATCCAAAGGACACCGGTTCATACTGGCCGCGACAGACTACTTCTCCAAATAGGCTGAAGCTGTCCCGCTAAAAGAAGTCAAGACAAAAGATATTCTGACATTCTTCCAGCATAATATTCTATACCGCTTCGTTACACCAAGAAGAATCATTTCTGACAACGGGCCTTCTTTCAAGAGCTTCAATGTCTCAAGGTCCGCTACTCAGCACAAGGTAGACTGGAGATATTGCTCCATCTATAATCCAAGAGCCAATGGGCTAGCCGAAGCCTTCAATAAGTCTCTATGCAAGCACCTGAGGAAAAATGCTTCAGCCAACAAGAGAGACTGGAATCTCAAACTTCACGAGGCGTTGTGGGCATATCGTACCACGCACCTCCAACTCAGTCCACTCCATACTCATTGCTTTTCGGAGTGGAGGCAGTCCTCCCCCTCGAAGTCGAAGTTCCAAGCTTAAGAATGGCCGTTCAGCACGAGTTGACGGAGGAGGAAAACGTGCTCCTTCGACTTGAAGAGCTCGATGCCCTCGAAGAAAAGAGGCTCGCGGTGCAGCAAAATCTGGAGCTATACCGAGCCCAAATGTCACGGGCCTATGACAAGATAACCCGTCTCCGCGCTTTCAAGAAAGGTGAATTGGTGTTGGTCCTCAAAAGACCGATCATCCCCAATCGACATGCCAGGGGAAAATTCGAGCCAAACTGGGAAGGACCATACGTCATCGAGAAAGTGTACGACGGAGGATCCTACCAACTAATAAGTGCTAAGGGAGAAAAGCCCATGCCACCCATCAATGGCCGATATCTTAAGAAATACTACACGTGAATGCTCCAAGTCGCAGGCGAATTGAGCACATCAGCCTTACGGTCTGGATCATACATCCTGCAAAACCGTATACAATCCACGGGCGTAAATGACCCCTATCTCTCCCAAATCCTACCGGTGAGACTACTTTTAAAGTCCCACCAGCGGCAAAAAAAAAAGAAGAAAAAGAAAAAAAACGAAAAAGGGAAAAAAAAGAAAAAAGTAAAAAGAAAAAAAAAGGTATGTCCACAAGCAAAACGGGCACGGATGAAAACCCGAAAGGGCTCCATGAGTAAAAACAGCAGGACTACCGGCGAGTTAGTGAAAACCCGAAAGGGCGCAAACTCGTGAAAAGAGATAAAATACACTCGCAAAGTCCTCTCGACCTTGTGAGGAGGAAACCCCTGCGTGAGATCCTTACGAATCACAAAGGAGCAACACACTTAGGAATCCTCACGATTCCTAAGGAGAACATACACCTGCGAGATCCTCTCGACCCGTAGGGAGAAAATGCTTTTATGAGACCCTCACGGCTCATAAAATTGAAAAGCCTTAGGTGCTAGGGACCCAAACCTGTCTCCTAAGCCATCGTTCCCCAACGGGCAACGACAAATGATGAGTCGCTCCTGGCATTTCGCTTCAGTGTTAGCGGTGCTGATGCCGACCAAAAACCCAAATCCCAAGTCCTCCCAACGCAAATGATGAGTTGCTCCTGGCATTATTCCAGTGTAGCAATGCTGATGCTAAACAAGATCCAAATTCCAAGTCCCCAAATGGCGAATGATGAGTCGCTCCTGGTACCATATTCCAGTGTAGCGATGCAGACGCCAACCAAAATCCAATTTCTCAAAATTCTCCAGCCCTACGGCCAGTCCCCAAATTGACTGCCGTATACAAACCATGGGCTCAAATAATTCTCGTCATACCCATGCCCCACCACAATCACCAGTTACGCGGCTGGTCTCCGCCTTTGGAATTATGCTCCATTGAGAAGACCCACTCATGTGTCCTCACGATACATTAGGAGAACAAACCTTTGTGGGATCCTTACAACTCATAAAGGAAAAACACACTTAGGAGTCTTCACGACTCCTAAGGAGAAAATACACATGCGGGATCCTTACGACTCGTAGGGAGAAAATGCTTTTATGGGACCCTCACGGCCCATAAAATTGAAAAGCCTTAGGTGATAGGGACCTAAACCTGCCACCTAAGCCATCGCTCCCCCAACAGGAATAGGCAAATGATGAATTGCTCCTGGCACGTGTGCTTCAGTGTTAGCAACGATGATGCCTACCCTAACCCCAAAATCCAAAACTCCAATCCAATAGACCCCTAAGTCTTTAAACTGGGAACAGATGACCCCTAAGTCGTTAAACTGGGAACGAGGGAAATCTCCTCATGGCAGATGATGATTCGCTCCTGGTACCATATTCCAGTGCAGCGATGCTGATGCCAAACCAAAACCAAAATCCCCAAATCCTGTCATGACAAATGATGATTCGCTCATGGTACCATATTCCAGCGTATCGATACTGATGTCAACCCAAATCACATCAAGTCAGCAAAACAACCAATGACCACCCTGGCAGAATCAAATTCCACCTCGGAAACAAGTCAACTTCATCCCTGACGCCGTAAGAAGCGGGGCAAGTCAAATCCAGAACCGACCGTCCACGTCGCTAAAATGGCAGCACCGACCGTCCACGTCGCTAAAATGGCAGCACCGACCGTCCACGTCGCTAAAATGGCAGCATCGACAGTCCAAGTCGCAAAAAGGGCAGAACCGACCGTCCAAGTCGCAAAAAGGGCAGAACCGACCGTCCAAGTCGTAAAAAGGGCAGAACCGACCGTCCAAGTCGCAAAAAGGTCAGAACCGACCGTCCACGTCGCTAAAATGGCAGAACCGACCGTCCACGTCGCTAAAATGGTAGCAGTGACAGTCCAAGTCGTAAAAAGGGCAGCACCGACCGTCCACGTCGCTAAAAGGGCAGCATCGACCGTCCAAGTAACAAAAGGGGCAGAACCGACCGTCCAAGTCACAAAAAGGGCACCACCGACCGTCTACGTCGCTAAAAGGGCAGCATCGACCGTCCACGTCGCAAAAAGGGCAGAACCGACCGTCCAAGTCACAAAAAGAGCAGAACCGACCGTCCAAGTCGCAAAAAGGGCAGAACCGACCGTCCAAGTCGCAAAAAGGGCAGCACCAACTGTCTACGTCACTAAAAGGGTAGCATCGACCATCCACGTCGCTAAAAGGGCAGCAACGACCGTCCAAGTCGAAAAAAGGGCAGAACCGACCGTCCAAGACGCAAAAAGGGCAGCATCGACCGTCCATGTCGTAAAAAGGGCAGTGCCAGCTTCCTAAAAGGTGGGAACCGAATCAAGTCGCCTCCACGTGAAAGAAGATCCATCAATTTCATGCACACGACCTACATATGTGGCGTGCATTTATTGATGGGGGGCAATTTGTTGGGGTAAAAATTTACACCCCGGTTGACCAAGTCAAAATCAAAGTCAACCCCAAGCCAAGTGGGCCCAAGCCCAGATCCAGTGGGCCCATTCCCGGGTCGAGCCCAAACATGAAGCGGCCAGCCTCCCCCCATGCCAAGATAAAAATTTTGTAACAAATAATTTTGTTGTATTTCTTTTATTTTATTTTTATGGATAAATGTAAGAAAAATAGGCATAATGCCAAATTTTTGTAAAGCCCATGGCTTATGTACAAAAAGAAATGGCACATGAACCATGGGATAGGCCAAATGCCATTTTGTGAAGCCCAAAGGGCTATGTGTAAAGTGTATAGCCTATAAAGGCAAGGATAATGAAAATATCTCACAACTTTTTTTCTCTCTCCAAAAAAAATTTTAGATCTGAGATCTTTTCTCCTTCTTCAAGGTTCCAAAACCTTCTTCTTTCTTTTGAATTAAATCAAGAGTTTTACTCTTCATTCTATAAAACTAAATAGTTTTTCACCACAAAACCCATAAAGAGGAACTCAGATCTTCCATTAGATCTCAAAAAGAAGAGATTTTTAAAATCTCATATCTCTTGATCTTCAAGATCCAGCAACCAGAGGAGAAAGAAGAAGAACCCCTTTCATCAACCCCAAAACATCTTAGGAGTTTAACTCCACTCTGATTTCTCCTTTCGAGAATTTCTGGGGCTAAAAGCCTCTTTTTCTCGCCGGCGCCCAAGCGCTCAAGCGCCAAGCGCCCACATGCCGACACGTGGCGCGCTAGCGCTCGAACGCTTAGCGCTCAAGCGCCCAGCGCTCAAGCGCCAATATGCCGACACGTGGCGCGCTAGCGCTCGAGCGCTTCGCGCTCAAGCGCCCGGCGCTCAAGCGCCAAGCGCCCAGCGCTCAAGCGCCAAGCGCCCATGTGGCGCCCTAGCGCTTGAGCGCCCAGCGCTCAAGCGCCACGCGCCGACACGTGGCGCGCTAGCGCTCTTAGCGCTCAAGCGCCCAGCGCTCAAGTGCAAAGCGCCCACGTGGCGCGCTCGCGCTCGAGCGCCTAGCGCCCTGCGCTCAAGCGCAAAGCGCCCACGTGGCGCGCCTGCGCTATAGCGCCCTGCGCTCAAGCGCAAAGCGCTCACGTGCCGATACGTAGCGCGCTTGAGCTCAAGCGCCCCGCGCTCAAGCGCAAAGTGCCCACATGTCGACACGTGACGCGCTAGCGTCTAAGCGCACAGCACCTAAGCGCACAACGCTTAAAGCACTGACCCCACACGTCCTTCGGGCGCTTTTTCCCTTTTTTATATATATATGTATACATGTATATATATGTACAGATGCACGCACACTCCACAACACTGTCCCCCTAAAAAAAAATTTGGGCCGGAGCGCTGCCCCGCACCCCGCAAGGGGGCTGCAAGCGGGACCCCCATAAAAACTCTGCCTGGCTCCTGATATATCCAAACCCCCTCTCCAAAACAACACACACGTACACTGCACATTGAGTTCGCATGACCAGTTTAACCCGTCAATCGGAGGTTCCCTCGCTCCAAAGGCGAGGGGTAATAATGGCAGCTTAGTCCGCGGCTGCCGGAGATTCGGATCTCCACAATCAATAAACCCCGGCCTACCCTAGGCAGGGGGAATCTGTAGTACGCCTGACAAGCGCGCGCGTATTCCCATCTCAATGGGGTGATGAAAAACACCCTACACAACATAAAACTGTAATGTGAGCATATAAAGAAAAAGCCGCTATTTAACTGCAACAAGTTAATATATATCATGCGGTTCCTAAATTTCTCCAAGTCCATATAATATCAAATAAAGGTGAACATGTAGCTATAGCCAGGTGTGCTTAACCATGTCGATATAGCAAGATATGTGTATCTACCTATCAATAATGATGTAATACCCACCAGGTATATGTGTAAGTAGTTATGCAAGCTGTACATGTAGCTATGTCTCATGTGTGTATATACCTGTTACTAATGGTACGATACCATATAGGTATATAGGCAACTAGCATGTAGGCATGGCAAAGTATAATACCTATCATATGCGCCAACGCATAAGAATCAATGACCCCACGTCAATGACAAAACAGTACCACATAGGTATGTGTAGCCCTAACTAGGTATGCGAGTATACATGTAAGTATGTATGCACGGTGTACATGTAACTAACAAGGTATATGAGTGTACATGTAAGTATGTGTGCATAGCAAGGCATATCTGTAAGCATGTAGGTATACAGGTATGCTATATGTCATATGCAAAAAGGAATATAAGGATCATGTCTCAATGTCCCTAAACAATACAACATCACATATGTATAGGTGTTGTGCGTGTCATGGCAATTATCGATGGTGTGTGTGTAGCATAGAATTAGTGCTCGTGAAACATGAACCGTCAATAATGGTGTTGTGTCTCATTAATACTAAGTCCATGCATAATAGGAAATGAGATATGCAAAAAAGGTACACATGCACAATCAATATCCGTATATATCTAACTAATAGTCATATCATTTAATCTAGCCTAGACGTATAACTCCATGCGGGCGATTCCCCTGTAGATATTAAATCTACTCACAACAATCCTGGCTAAGTAAAGTCAACCACTCGCTTTTCCTTCTTCGCAGCGCCCGAAGTCCCCGCCTGCGATCCTGAAAGCATATAACAATATAACAAGTATATATTAGCAATTGACCAATAACACGTACAAATTACGTTTGACCGATGCACCAACTCCAAACATACTCTCAAGTGTTCGTTAAGTAGCTAACGCACGTAGCGACACTACGAAACCAACTCAAGAGCAAAAGCTACACAAAGATACGAACGACATCGGCACGACTCTAGCTAGGAACGCAAAGCGACACAACTACCAAGCCTAGACCCTGATCGTACCTATTGTGCATTCACAACACAAGATATAGCGTGGAATCTAATATAAATAACGCCGCAACGTCAAAAGAAACCCACGCCAAAACTTACCGAAATCAAGTAAGCAACATATATCATTTTAGCTCAAAACTACAAGTTTTTACCAAAACTAGAATTTACATACATCACCAAATAGCAAGATTAAACCATCCAAACCATTACTAGAATTTTAATCTCACTTAAATAGGATTAGTAAAAGTTTAGTTTGCTAATTATCTTAATTATACAATTAAGAAAACATCATTTAACAAACTAGCAACTAGGTTTAGTTTTCATTTGTCTAAAATTATTAACTAACCATTTCACTAATCAAAACCCAAATTTAATTACAAAAAACCTTACTAGGAATTCTAAATATGAAATTAAAAGCTTTAAATTAACATCTAATTAAGCTAATTAAAATATTAAGCAATAATTAGAGTTTAGGGTTTGGATTTATACCTCAACAAAAGACCAAAATTAAGCAACAAAACTCATCATCTTTGCCTCCAAAATAATGTCTTGAAAGAAGATCCAAGCTTGCTTAAGTGAAGAAGAATGAAGATTTTGGATTTATAATTGAGTTTGTGTGATATTTTGATGATTTTTGATGAATTTATCAAGCTTTAAAGTGAAGAAATGAGGTGATGAAGGAGATGGGGCAGCAAGGGGGAAGTGGCCGGCCTTGGTGAGAAAAGCAAGGATTTTGTGGAAATGTGGAGAAAATCCTAGAAGAAATTTACAATAATTGCATAATAAAACAAAAAGCTTTATGTCTTCTTATTTTCTTTTCTTAAAAAATTCCATTTTAAACCACAAATATCTAGATATTTAGGTGAGAAGGTTATAAATATAATCTAGTGATTAACTTAGCATAGATCCACATTAGTAGTAATTAACTCAAACCAAAAAGTAATTACCACTAATAAAGTGCACAAATAAAGTATTAAAATAATATTTTAATTAGGGAAAATATTAAAATGCACAAAAATTACCAGTGGCTTACAAAAACCCGCAAACTAGCAATTTCCTAGCTAAATTAGGTGCAGTGCATTCTATACTGTAAAAAGATCGCTCCTAGGTTTTACGGAAAATACAATTTATTTTACCTAAAAATAGAAAATTCGCAAAATGATTTCTAAAACGTTACAATCTTCCCCCTTAAAGAAATTCTGTCCCCGAATTTAAAATTCATCTACGCTTACCCTCAAAGAGATGAGGGAAAGTCTTCCGCATCTCGCTCGCAGCCACTCAAGTGATCACCTCACTAGACGGCTATGCCAAAGAACCCTCACCGATAGCTAGACCCTTGACCGAAATCCCTCCACCTGCCGATCCACTAAAACTATCGGCTGCTGGTGAACGAAAGATCATGTCCAAGCTAAATGGTCTGATGCTGAATCATGTGAGAAAGGTCATGAAGGTAATTGCGAAATATCGACACAAGGAATACGGGGTGAATACTCAAAAATATGGGTGGAAGTGCCATATTATAGGCAATGGTACTAACTCGCTTCAAGGATATCAAAAGGACCTACAATCCTGGAACTAAGCTTTCCAAAACTCAACAGGCCATCTATCGGAAAAATCCGTAAGAATACATGACCTCCCACTGCGAACTCAAGTCTGTGACAACGACGGCCGACGTAAGACTTCTGTCTGCACTGGGCTGCTCTCATCCTGACCTGAATCAACTGGATTTTCTCCGTAGTCTCATGACTAGCTGGGGTCCAAAATCCTACTCTTGCAGAGTCTGCAAAACAGACTGGAGATCGACACGACCTAACAAACAAAACCTAAAGGTTACCAATTGGAATGTCTCCTGATAACAGCTATCGAAGGAGAACCCTAACAATGGCAAGTGACGATACCAACTGCCAACAAACACTTAGTACGTACGCACAAGTCTATCCTCCAGAGTCTGTATAGTCCACTCTCACAAATCATCGACCTACAGATGGAAAAGCTGTAACATTTCAGAAAATATAAAATATTAATTTTGGAATTTTAATATTAAAATAATATATTTCCCGAAAAACTGCCCGATTTGCGAAATTGGGGTTTTCAAAAAAAAAAAGGTATAAAAATATACCAACAATTGTGAAATAATTGGGAATTAAAATGATTTATTCATTTAAAAAGATATTTATCGGATTTGGATTTTTAAAATTTATTATATGCAGTTTAAATCAGAACCCGATTAATACACAGCTAATCGCAATTAAGCCAAATCTGTGTTTCAACAGTTTTCCGTGGCTAGTGTACCATGTCATGTTGCATGTGGTTCATTTGTGTTGTTGGTTTCATAATGTGTTTGGTTTTGTGAGGAAAATGAAAAGAAATAGAGAAAAGGGCAAAAAGGTAAATTAGTGAGAGAGTGGGTGAGAATAAAGGAGAGAGAAAGAGAGGGCAGCCATATTCTTTTCTCCCCCGTCATTTTCTTCATCTCCTTAAACCTCACTTCCCTCCACCTTCAATCCAAAAATCCATCTCAAAAACCGTGTCAAAACTCTAAACCCCTTTCATTAAAAATGATCCCCTCCTCATCCTCTACACAATGGACCGAGCAAAGTTGGATTTTGATGACTTGGGACAGCTAGGGTTTTTCTTGGGTTGCCCAATTGAGGTAAAATTCCTTTCACTTAGTTTAGTTTATGTTTTCCTAGAATTCTAGTATGGTTAGGAGTTGATTTAGTGTGATATGGTGAAGTTAGAAATTCCTAGAGAAGGGCATGAGTGTTAAGTGGATTGGGTGATACCTAATGGCTATTTACATGGCCCTAGAGGTCGATTCTTGACCTGGACCAGTGACCAAACCCCAAAATACGAACTCTAGATTTGTCGATATCGGGTTTTGTGGTTTTAGTGATGGTATTTAGAGATCCGGGATGACCCGAGACCATTGTAAAAGAAGTTCCCTTAACCATGAGACGTGCAGGCAACCATGAATCACACCCTGAAACCTGAGCCCCAACCCATTCATCTTGGCCGCAAATTTAATGATTTGGGCAGCAATTTACGGCCTGGGTACAACCAAATTGATCCGTGTTTGGTCCATGGCTCTATCTTCAGTAAGTTAGACCCTCCATGTATGCAAAATTGGCTAATTTCAATTAGGGAAAAATCTGGGACCATTATCTTGAGTTGCTGCATTGTTTTACGACTTTGTTTTAATTTGAGATTTGGTATTTGATATTGTATTCCGTTATCTAATGTTTTTACGTCAGCGACGGGTTTTTTTTAGTGGTTTTGCAGGCGTAGGCTATAGGTTCTAACAGATAAGCAATTCACATGCAGCTTTGGTTTTCATGTTTGATCCTTGATACTATATGACGCATTGGAAATTGTAGGTACCCCCACGTGGACTTCGAGACAATGAGGATGAGCGTGACATCATCGACTTCGGCAGGCAAAGATCAGATGAGTAGATCTATATCTACGGGGGAAGTCGGGTGGATGGCGTATAGTACCCCCGCAAATTTTGATGGAAACCGATTTATATATAAAATATGCTTAAAGGAACCTTTAATAGAAAACTATGGATAGAGTTAAAAGATAGTTAGAGAAACCATATTAGAAACTAAAGGATAGTTAGAAGTAATATGATACGATTAATACGTGATGACGAGTTTTGAGGATAATGTTCGATGATACTGCTGTATTGGATACTATAAAATTAGATAGTCGACGTAAATGTGTCATGTGAACCATACTTTTTTCCAAACTGAAGAATCGTATGCATTTTTCTAAAAGGATACCTTGAGAGATGTTACGGATTTTCAAATGATATCTTTTTCTTAAAAACACCGTAGCCCCTACATTCAAAACTACGATTCGCATCATTTAAAAACTGATCCTAGGGTTCGTGTGTGAATGTATAGATGAAAATGACTTGATGTGGGATATAAGTGCGATTAAAAGAATATATGATGTGTTATGATGATTTGATGATATGTTGGTATATGGATGCGAGTCGATTGAGATGATTGATACCTTGCCTGTCCCCTGATATGAGATTATTATAGATGTGACCTGGGATATAGGTATATAGATACATATACATATAATGCTGTGAAACATGAGTGATTTTTGTACGTGACGTTAGGTCCTTACCAACTTTGTCATAAAGGTCGATAGGATCCCTACCGGTTTAATGCCGCCGTACGTTGATTTTCCGTACGTTATGACTTGATGATTGATCCATACCCTTGACTTGTCGTACGATGGATTATACCGTACGTGGTGTTGTGGTTGGGTGCCGATTGATTGATTCACCGACTCGACCATGTAGATACGTATACCTTATAGTTTTTAGCTGATGATTTACATTATGCTGCATTCATGTTATTCTCATGGCATTGCATATACCTGTGCTAGTACACTTACACTATTATCGATGATGCATATGTTACACTTACACAGATCTGCCGGCTCACACACTTCATCATCGATAATTGCTATGTCACTACACAGTAGAATTGCTGCATCATGATATGACTCCTTGCATGATATACTTTCTATGTTCCCATCATTTGGATATGTCGCAGGATATATTGATATTGTCACCTCAGTGCTCCATGTTGCATGATTTACGTATATGCTTACATTTCTGTTATATGTCGCATACATCATGCTTTACGATTATACGCATTGAGATATACTGTTTTCATGAGATTTCTGAATTTGAGAACCGTGGTTATTTCAAAAGAAAGTATGTACTGTTTAAAAAACCCGGTTTCTCTTGATATGATATTTCAGTGTGTCCACCATGTGTTTTCTCGGTTCTAAGATTGGCATGTGTAACCTAATTCGAGGAGCGGTAGGCACCGTCTGCGGGTACATGGTGGACCCGGTGAGGCATCCCGGGGCAAGAAGACTCATATTGTTAGACGGTGAGCCTGGTAGGGGAGCACTACCTACCGGTGATAGTATTTTGGCTCGGCGGATATCCGGAGGATACCGACCACAGTCGAGAGATGATATGAGCCGATCCGGACTGACGGAGCCCGAGATATGAGGATTTAGGTATCGATGCTGGACACAAGTTTCATGATGTTTAGAGTGTCGATGCTGGGAACTCAGGTTCCATGATTTTGATGTGTCGCGTGGGGCACATGTTGATTTATATACTCATACTTTCATGCATATGCTTTTATGATATTTACATGCATGATGTTGTTGCGTCATCGGTTAACACGTGGATGAGATCCACCTGCTTACGGGCATTGATTATTTAGTTGGATGATATCCACATGCTGATAGGCGTTTATTTATGTTGTTGGCACATATGCAGATATGGTCACCCTAGATATCATAGTATTACCTTCATGATATAGTTTACCTAGGAGTCGTTGTTTATTCGATTTCTACTTGTTGATGTTTTTCTATTCACGAGCTGGCAACTCACCCCCGTTGTGCCACAGTTCTTGCAGGTTGACCGCATGGATCCGTAGCGACATAGCTGGCACATAACTTTATTTGGGTGTTTTGCTTGGTAGGTGGGACATCTGTATCGTACCCACTCTTGTACTTATTATTCATATTGTATCTAGTCAACTCCATCAATCAAACTAGTAATTGTATAAGTAATGAGGCTTAGCAAGACTTGTAGTTGCGAGACTTGAGCGATGGGTTTTATATTCGCATTTGGGTTGATGTCTTGTTTATTACATTATCTTTTGTGGTGATCTTCGCCGTTGGGCGTCGTATACTTATATTTATGCTCTGTGGTTGTGGATCCACCGTTTGGCGAAGAGCTAGCTCCCGCTTGGGGATGCCTTTTATATTATCATGTATTATGGTTTTGGATCAAAATATACAAAGGAGGTGCTGCCTAAATTTTTAAAAGACGAAACACGTTTTCAACTAGTAAGATAAACTTGCATTTTTCAAGTTCCACTATTTATGCATCTAAGAAAAACTTTTGATTTCATTATACCTTTATCTCAAAACTTCACCTCTTTTATTTTCTTAAAAAGGTTTAGATTTCTGGGTTTCAGCTTACTTAAATTACGTTACGCCTTTAGACGTTGCGTGATTTAATGCTGGTCACGAGCTAATATTTCGGGTCATGACAAAGTTGGTATCAGAGAGCCAAGTTTAACCTTGGTTCGAGTCTGCGTTTGACTATGCGGAGTCTAGGGCGTGTATATATTTCGGAACCCAGGCTTGACCTTACAGAACTTAGACTTGAGCAGGGGGGTATTAGACTCGAACTTTTGTTTCATAGGTTGACCTTGATTGATGGAGTAAGTAGCTTGAGTAGAGTGACGTACCGTACATATGTTCCGCGTCATTTGTACGATACGATACTCCACTTAAGAAACTTTAGGATGTACATATTTTGAGATCTGTGATTCTCTTCGTACCCATGATTATACATCCATTTGAGATCCTTGATTCTGTTCGTTTCCATGATCATACTTTCATTGATGCCGTTTCTTCTTATGATTATGTATCCATTCTGGATCTGTCGCTTCCTTTCATACCTTTGATCTGTTTTCATCGAGATACGCTTGAGGTTCCTGTCACCTTGTTTAAGCGCAGATTGAGCTGCTGCTAGTGTTGTAGTCAGGGCGAGCTCGTCTGGTACAAGGGCTGACCATTGTGTTTTCTGGTGACATGGGAACGTCTCGATGTAGTGTTTGTGTTGTGATCTCTTGTTGAGGCGAGTGCTTGGTTTTACACCGGATGATCGGGCCATTGTTAGAGGCTGCTAGTTGCGGGAGGACTGTTGATGTACAGCCTACCTCAGAGATAGTGATGTCTTCTACAGTGCAGACAGATGACCCAGCTGTTGTTGAGATTGATATGATGTCGCTTCCAGACTTTACGAGCTGAGATCACTGAAGCTTCCAGGCAGAGATGCGACAGATGATAGCTAGTCTATCCCGAGTTAAGAGACAAGGATGATTCGTCAGGTTAATGCGCCGACGAAGGCCCAGTTGAGTTGAAGATTTCCAGTGTGGAGAGTCTTACTCAGATCTAGAGTCGACCGATCCCGAGATGTCCGTTGATGTATCGCCTTTCCTAGAGGATTGAGGCATTATTTAGCATGCAGACGAAGAGGATTCGCATTGCCATCTAGGCGAAATTAAAAAGTTCGAACGAATGTCAGAAAACCCATTTTTCCAAGGTTAAGGTATTCAGAGGAACATGCAAGTGATTCTGTGGACCCTCTAGAAGATTGAAACCCTAACTCGACATGATGACCATGGAACCATTTTTGAACCTTAGGGTTTGAGGCAGTTCAGCGGCGCCATCAGTGAGGCTTGGGTTTTCCCTCTTACGGTTGGTCCATAGGTACTGTGGCATATACCGAATATTATTAAACTGTGCTCAGGTGTTGAGCTTTCGGAAAATTTTGGAACTTTGATGACTCGATCAGAAAGTTTAACATTGTCAGGATATCCTGTGATAGGAGACCAGTAAGCTGACCAGTTTCAGATAGAGGACCTCACCCAGATGCGTTGTGAGTTAATCGAGAGCAGACGAGTGTTGAGTATTCCTCCGATGGTTGGGACGAGTTCTCGAGAACGAGTTCGGCCAGATATCTTCTATAGAGTGATGAAGATACCGAGTTCATGATTTTGAGTCAGTATGAGAGACTCCGGATTGACTGTAGCCGAGAACATTGCAGTACCCAGATATCATGACGTGACATCGAAGTGGACGATGATAAAGACGAGTGGAACCAGAGGTTCGAGCGAGATGCTGACGAGCCGTTGTTACTCCCCGTCCAGATTAGAGATCTGATGTGTATACAGAGGCGTTGGGATACAACCAGTTCTGAGGGAATGCTGTGATGAGAATGCAGATGTCCAGAAAAAAAAGAAAGATTATGCAAGAGTACCAGCCTCCGTATAGTTCGGCATAGGCGAGATCGGAAGAGACCTTAAGCAGGTTCCTTCCAGGATACTGCTGCAATGAGATTTGCACCCAGGATCGGTTGTGTCACATGTATTCATAGGGCCAGAGGTCGACGCTAGTGATGTGCTGCTTTAAGAGTGGTCGTGATAATTGGCCAAGAGATGACCAGAGAAGTGCCAAAGCGGAATCGTTCCCTTTAGCATGCCTGACCGGGCTGATGAGCCGATGGATTGCGAGATTGGTAATCCGAAGAGATAATGAGGACGCAGAGACAGAAGACGCCAGATCGTGAGCATGAGGCAAGCGGATGTTCTTGCTCTGCCAGTTTTGGGTGCACCGACAATTTTTCGACATTGTAGGAGGTGTATCTCAATGTCATTTATTGCGATTTGCGTTTGTAATCCGAGTATCACGCTTATATCGCTTGGATTTGAGTTTTGATGATTGAGTTTCATGATATCGATTTCGTGCACCATGGCTGCACCTACTGGGTATTTACATTTTGTGCATAGTCATTGCACTTGATAAATATATTTTATACACTGTTGTGTTGATTTGTGATTTGTTCATATCTATTGCACTTGATGTCGATTTTGTGCCTTGGCTGCACGTGTTTATGATTTCGTGGATTTTATACAGTTGATTTGATTTTGTGCATGTGGTATGCCCTCGATTTGATTTTGCACTCGGTATAGCTCGCACGGGCTTGCAGTGTATTGATACAGATTTTGTGTACATAGTTGCACACGTTTTTGGATTTTATACACCTTGGTACACTCGGTGTTATTTTTGTACGCATTTGAGTTATTGATGAGTTTCCGTGCACTGGATGCACTGTATTTGTACTTCGTGCACTAGATGCACCGGATTTGTGTTTTGTGCATTTGTTACACCAGATTCGTAGTTTGTGCCTTTGATGCACTAAATTTGCATTTCATGCGTTTGTTGCACCAGGTGGTTATTTCGTGCATTGGTTGCACCCAATTTATGTCTTGAGCATTTGTTTTGCCAAATTTGTGTTTTATGCGCGTTGCACTTGACTTAGATTTTCATTCATACATGTTGGATGCACTTGATTTGGATTTTCGTGCATATTGGGCGCATGATATGAGATGTGATTTTGTGCACACCGGATGCACTTGTTTGGGATTTTCCTTGTGCAGGTTAGTTGCACTGGGTTGAGACTTTCGTGCACTCTAGATGCACTTGATATTGTTGTCGTGCACATCCGTTGCACTGGACAGATGTTTTGTGCACACCCGTTGCATTTAGTTTTGGTTTTTGTGCACATTCGTAGCACTTATATTTGGCTTTGATTTTCGTGCGCACCAGATGCACGTGTTTATTAGATATGCCTTTCGAGGTTGATTTACTTTTGAGCACTTTGTTTTCATGATGAGCACTATATTATGTAGAAGCCGAACAGGAATGTTCTGAGGACAGTACCTGAGTACTTTGCATGCATTAAAAGTTTAACTAGAGGATTTCAAAAAGGAGCTATAGACTCGCTATTTCCTACTTGTCTGTGAGCGACACGAAAGTTTATAAAGGAAAACCTTTTTGGGATATTTCAAATGGACGGGACGTATATTTAAGAAAAACCTATATGAACATATGTTTATTCTTTTACAAATGAGCGTCCGTCACTTATGCCATGAGCTACGCATCACACGGTGATTCAGAAAAGATTTTTGCATATGTTTTATTCAGTTTAAAGGATTTTTCCAAGGATGCGTATTATATATGTATTATAGTATTTGACTAGTGCATATTAGATTTCAGTAGTGGATTTTGAGATCTGTATCTCCATTGTAACTCCGAGGATATCCGTGCAAATCCAGTGATTTGCGTGACGCTTGACGGAGTTCGATTTTGAGTTGTACTCGTTTTCATGCGCACTTGACGCGCGGTGTTATTCCTGTATCTTCCGTGATTTCGGAGCCCCGTTGATTTAAGTTGATTATTGAAATATTTTAGTATTTGGGGGTTTAAATTTAAATTCAAGGACTGAATTTATTTAAGGGGGAAGATTGTAACATTTCAGAAAATATAAAATATTATTTTTGGAATTTTAATATTAAAATAATATATTTCCCGAAAAACTGCCCGATTTGCGAAATTGGGGTTTTCAAAGAAAAAAGGTATAAAAATATACCAATAATTGTGAAATAATTGGGAATTAAAATGATTTATTCATTTAAAAAGATATTTATCGCATTTGGCATTTTTGAAATTTATTTTATGCAATTTAAATGAGAACCCGATTAGTGCACGGCTAATCGCGATTAAGCCAAACCTGTGTTTCTACAGTTTTCCATGGCTAGTGCACCATGTCATGTTGCATTTGGTTGCATGTGGTTCATTTTTGTTGTTGGTTTCATAATGTGTTTGGTTTTGTGAGGAAAATGAAAAGAAATAGAGAAAAGGGTAAAAGGGTAAATTAGTGAAAAAGTGGGTGAGAATAAAGGAGAGAGAAAGAGAGGGTGGCCACATTCTTTTCTCCCCCATCATTTTCTTCATCTCCTTCAACCTCACTTCCCTCCACCTTCAACCCAAAGATCCATCTCAAAAACCTTGTCAAAATCCTAAATCTCTTTCATTAAAAATGATCCCCTCCTCATCCTTTACACAATGGACCAAGCAAAGTTGGATTTTGATGACTTGGGACAGCTAGGGTTTTTCCTGGGTTGCCCAAATGAGGTAAAATTCCCTTCACTTAGTTTATTTTATGTTCTCCTAGCATTCTAGTATGGTTAGGAGTTGATTTAGTGTGATATGGTGAAGTTAGAAATTCCTAGAGAAGGGCTTGAGTGTTGTGTGGATTGGGTGATGCCTAGTGGCTGTTTACAAGACCCTAGAGGTCGATTCCTGACCTGGACCAGTGACCAAACCCCAAAATACGAACTTTAGATTTGTCGATATCGGGTTTTGCGGTTTTAGTGATGGTATTTAGAGATCTGGGATGACCCGATACCATTGTAAAAGAAGTTCCCTTAACCATGAGACGTGCAGGCAATCCTGAATCACCCTATGAAACCTGAGCCCTAACCCATTCATCTTGGCCACAAATTTAATGATTTGGGCAGCAATTTACGGCCTGGGTACAACCAAATTGATCCGTGTTTGGTCCATGGTTTTATCTTCAGTAAATTAGACCCTCCATGTATGCAAAATTGGCTAATTTCACATAGGGAAAAATCTGGGACCATTATCTTGAGTTGCTGCATTGTTTTACGACTTCGTTTTAATTTAAGATTTGGTATTTGATATTGTGTTCCATCATCTGATGTTTTTACGTTAGCGACGGGGGTTGTTTAGTGGTTTTGCAGGCGTAGGCTATAGGTTCTAACCGATAAGCGATTCTTATGCAGCTTTGGTTTTCATGTTCGATTCTTGATACTATATGACGCATTGGAAATTGTAGGCACCCCCACATGGATTTTGAGACGACGAGGATGCGCGTGACGTCATCGACTTCGGTAGGAAAAGATCATGTGAGTAGATCTATATCTACGGGGGAAGTCGGGTGGATGGCGTATAGCACCCCCTCAAACTTTGATGGAAACCGATATATATATATAGAATATGGTTAAAGGAACCTTTAATAGAAAACTATGGATAGAGTTAAAAGATAGTTAGAGAAACCATATTAGAAACTAAAGGATAGTTAGAAGTGATATGATACGATTAATACATGATGACGAGTTTTGAGGATAATGTTCGATGATATTGCTGTATTGGATACTATAAGATTAGATAGCCGACGTAAATGTGTCATGCGAACCATACATTTTTCCAAACTGAAGAATCGTATGCATTTTTCTAAAAGGATACCTTGAGGACGTTACGGATTTTCAAATGATATCTTTTTCTTAAAAATATCGTAGCCCTTACTTTCAAAACTACGATTTGCATCATTTAAAAACTGATCCTATGGTTCGTGTATGAATGTTTAGATGAAAATGACTTGATGTGGGATATAAATGCGATTAAAAGAATATATGATGTGTTATGATGATTTGATGATATGTTGGTATACGGATGTGAGTCGATTGAGATGATTGATACCTAGCCTTTCCCCTGATATGAGATTATTATGAATGTGACCTGGGACATAGGTATATAGATACATATACATATAATGCTGTGAATCATGAGTGATTGTTGTACGTGACATTAGGTCCTTACCCTCTTTGTCGTAAAGGTCAATAGGATCCCTACCGGTTTAATGCCGCCGTACGATGATTTTCCATAAGTGATGACTTGATGATTGATCCATACCCTTGACTAGAGGTTGCCGTACGATGGATTATACCGTACGTGGTGTTGTGGCTAGGTGCCGATTAATTGATTCATCGACTCGATCATTAGATACGTATACCTTATAGCTTTTAGCCAATGATTTACATTATGCTACATTCATGTTATTCTCATGGCATTGCATATACCTGTGCTAGTACACTTACACCATTATCGATGATGCGTATGTTACACTTACACAGATCTGCCCACTCACACACTTCATCATCGATAATTGCTATGTCACTACACAGTAGAATTGCTGCATCATGATATGACTCCTTGCATGATATACTTGTTATGTTCGCATCATTTGGATATGTCGCGGGATATACTGATATTGTCACATCACTGCTCCATGATGCATGATTTACGAATATGCTTACATTTCTGTTATATGTCGCATTCATCATGCTTTACGACTATACGCGTTGAGATATACTGTTTTCATGAGATTTCTTGAAATGAGAACCGTGGTTATTTCAAAAGAAAGTATGTACTGTTTTAAAAACCCGGTTTCTCTTGATATGATATTTCAGTGCGTCCACTATGTGTTTTCTCGGTTCTGAGATTGGTATGTGTAACCCGATTCGAGGAGCAGTATGCACCGTCTGCGGGTACATGGTGGACCTGGTGAGGTACCCCGGGGCAAGAAGACTCGTATTGTTAGACGGTGATCCTGGTAGGGGAGCAGTACCTACCGATGATAGTATTTGGGCTCGGCGGATATCCGGAGGATACCGACCGGAGTCGAGAGATGATATGGGCCGATCTGGACTGACGGAGCCCGAGATATGAGGATTTACGTGTCGATGCTGGACACGGGTTTCATGATGTTTAGAGTGTCGATGCTGGGCACTCAGGTTCCATGATTTTGATGTGTCGCGAGGGGCACACGTTGATTTATATCCTCATACTTTCATGCATATGCTTTTATGATATTTACATGCATGATGTTGTTGTGTCATCGGTTGACACGTGGACGAGATCCACCTGCTTACGGGCATTGATTATTTGGTTGGATGATATCCACATACTGATAGGCGTTTATTTAAGTTGTTGGCACATATGCAGATACGGTCACCCAAGATATCATAGTATTACCTTCATGATATAGTTGACCTAGGAGTCGTTGTTTATTCGATTTCTACTTGTTGATGTTTTTCTACTCACGAGTTGGTAACTCACCCCCGTTGTGCCACAGTTCTTGCAGGTTGACCGTATGGATCCATAGCGGCATCGCTGGCACATAGCTTCATTTGGGTGTTTTGCTTGGTAGGTGGGACATTTGTATCGTACCCACTCTTGTACTTATTATTCATATTGTATCTAGTCAACTCCATCAATCAAACTAGTAATTGTATAAGTAACGAGACTTAGCAAGACTTGTAGTTGCGAGACTTGAGCGATGGGTTTTATGTTCGCATTTGGGTAGATGTCTTGTTTATTACATTATCTTTTGTGGTGATCTTCGCCGTTGGGCGTCGTATACTTATATTTATGCTTTGCGTGGTTGTGGATCCGCCGTTTGGCGAAGAGCTAGCTCCCGCTTGGGGATGCCTTTTATATTATCATGTATTATGGTTTTCGATCAAAATATACAAAGGAGGTGCTGCCTAAATTTTTAAAAGATGAAACACATTTTCAATTCGTAAGATAAACTTGCATTTTTCATGTTTCACTATTTATGCATCTAAGAAAAACTTTTGATTTCATTATACCCTTATTTCAAAACTTCATCTCTTTTATTTTCTTAAAAAGGTTTAGATTTCTGGGTTTTAGCTTACTTGAATTACGTTACTCCTTTAGACGTTGTGTGATTTAAGTGCTGGTCATGAGCTAATATTTCGGGTCGTGACAAAAGCGGAGCTAAAGCTCAACCAATACCCAAGACTTCCTGAAGCTTCTGCCAACGACGGCTAGCGAACGAGGTGCCTCTATTGGATACAACGCATGAAGGAACTCCATGCTACGCACAAACTTAACAAAGAACAACTGTGCAAACTGAGCATAACCGGACAACAAACACCCAAATGGAGTCACACCCTGTCTAGACCTGGGTAGACACCACAATGAAATTCTTGGAGATCTGCTCCCATTCCGACTCTTGAACGGTTAAAGGTTGCAACTCCAGCTGGTCTCAAATGCTCAACCTTAGCTCACCAACAAGTAAGACACCTCGAAACGAAATCCGAAACTTCACTCTTCATCCCTGCCCACCCGTAACTATCTCACAAGTCACGTCACATATTGGTGGAATTTGAATGAACACAGAAAGCTGATTGATGTGCCTACTCTAGGATTTCGCGTCTCTACCCATCAGTAACCGGTACACACAACGCGTCCCTAAACATAGCACACCCAGGTCATAAATCAAGGACTCCGATTCTTTAGCCGGCCGAACATGCTCAAGAATCTCTGGCAAACGAGCATCAGCTGGCTATGCCTCGTGAAAGCGATTAAGGAAAAGTGGTCGGGCGTGGACATGAGCAAGCTATTCACCCTTTTAGAAGAGGCGAATCTAGCTATACTCCACGATCACACAAGAACTGTAAATCTACAAAAGACTATCTCTGAACTGCGCACAACCGGAACAAGCTACCCCCGGGCCTACGACTCAAAGGATCAGCTACCACAATCGCCTTGCCACGGGAAACAAAGGTTCTCACAATCACAATCCTTCACAAGCTCCATCCAACGGCGCTGTCTTAACAAAATCCACTGCAGGAAGATATACATTATGCTCTGGTGGTCCGTGAAAACCTGATACGACTCTCCGCACAAGTAGTTTCCTCAGATCTTCAACGCAGGACCACCGCGGCCATCTCTAGATCATGAGTGGGATATCCTGCTCGTACTTCCTCCAACTGTCGGGAAGCATGAGCGATAACTCTATCGTGCTACATCAGTACACAATCGAACCCCACTCACGAAACATCACAGTTAAACCACAAAGTCACCCGAACCAGAAAGCAAAGAATGAACTGGTGCAGTTGTCAACCGAATCTTCAACTACCGAAAACTCCGCATGTATGCCTCAGTCTAAAGAAAAGGAACTCCCTTCCTGGTCAACCCAGTCAACGGTGCAGCGCTACACAGCAGTCCTGCACGAAACGGCGGTAAAAACCGGCTAAGCTCAAAAAGCAGCGGACTTCTGTCCCTGCTACAAGTCTGGGCCAAAGCTGTATGGCCTCGATCTTTCTCGGGTCCGTACGAAAACCGTCTCCCGTAACCACATGACCTTAGGAAGTCAACACAATCAAGCCTGTAGGAACACTCCGAGAATTTAGCAAACAGCTGGTACTCTCCCAATGTCTGCAAGCAAAACCTCAAGTGCTGCTCAAGTTCCTCACGACACATTGGAAAAGACCAGAATGTCATCACTAACAAAACAATAAACAGGTCGAGGAATGGCCTGAAGAAATCTGGTTCATCACATCCACGAATGCTGCTAGGGCATTGGTGAGTCCAACGACACCACCATAACACATACTGCCCGTAGCACGCACAAAAGCACTCTTCGGAATGTTATCACTCCGAACCCGCAACCAATGATGACCTGATCCCAAACAAACTTAGAAAATGTCTCGCACTCTGGAGCAAGTCGAACAAATCATCAATGCGAGATAAAGGATACCTATCTACACCGTAACTCGGTTCAATTGACGATCCATCAATACCCAACCTCAAACTGCCGTCCTTCTCTTGACGAATAGAATAGGAGCTCCCCAAAGCGAAACACTTGGACGTACAAGTCCCCCAACAAACAACTCTGCAACTGATCCTTAAGCTCCCTAAGCTCCGCCGGCTCATCTGGAACAACGTCGGAAAACTCTCGCATGATGGAAAGCCGGTCCAACAAACTCACTATGGCTCCAGCATCCCAAAAGAAAGCCAAGAATCCTCGACATCCTCTCCTCAAAAGCCGACTAGCGAAAAAGGCTAAATTCATGCTGTGAGGGGCGGCACCACTGTCCTCCAGCACAACAAGAACTGACTTGTCGGGAAAACAAAACCTGACTGTTTTCTCGCGTCAGTCCACATACGCCTAGTACGTAGCTAACCAGTCCGTGCTCAGGAGAGCGTCAAATCCAACATCTCAAGTAGGATCAAAATGACGGACGAATCTCTATCTCCTATCCGATTGGCACACAACTGAAATACGTGTCGCGCAATAAAAGAATCGCTGACAGAAGTTAACACAACAACGGCTGATCTAGCTAACCGACTCTCTTCGTCCCAAGCATCTGCTACTCCCGCGACGTGCACGAAAGCTGTCACGGTGAATGAACCTCTGTCTACGGGCTAGTACACCTGCACGAGCCCTCCTCTGCTCCGGAACTCCTAAAGTCTCTGGAAGACGTGCCTCGTCAACTAGGGCTGCATCTAATGGTGCTATGTAAGTGACGAAATGCTGTTTACTGACCGTAAGGAACAGCTGGGTAACATGGGTGGCAACCTCCTATCGCTGCGCTCGACTAGCCTCAACCAAAGACCTCATCGTCTGGCGCAAGTCCTGTATCTCTGCCTTAAGCCTAGCGATACGATCTATCGAAGGCGGATCCATCTGCTCCTGTGCAACGAGCATGCCATCCTGGTCAGTCCTCGTCCCATCGCTGCACCTCTCTGAGTCCTCATAGTCATCGGCGGAAAATGCTATAAATGGAAAAAGGATTCGATAAGAACACGGAAATCGAATCATAAGGATATGTATCATCAAGGAATGAATTTCAAGCAATTAGTACTTAGGTCACTTTAGGCGGAGTACCGTGTCGTGAGTATGCCGCCGACATACACACACTACGTTACTCTGCTTAAGCTACCTACTCCATCATACCAAGGTCATCCTATACTCCGAAAGGTAAAACCTAGCGCTCTGATACCAACTTTGTCACGACCCGAAATTTAGCACGCGACGGCCCTTAAACTACGCAACGTCTACAGGCGTAACGTAATTTAAGTAAGCCGAAAACCCAGCAATCTAAATCATTAAAAGTAGTAAGTGATAATAGCATTGTTAAAACTTTTGAAAATCTTAAGTACAAATTCTTTAAAGTCCAATTTTAGTTTCTTAAAAATTTTGGCAGCACCTCCTTTGTAAAAACTAACCCCATAAATGGGTACAACATAAATATAAGTAAAGCATCCCCAACGGGAGCAAATCCATGCCCAAAGGCGGAAACAACCACCACAAAAGATATACGACGCCGTAGCGAAGAAATAAAAGACGATATAAATAAAACTGCATAAAAGACCTCCAAGTCATCAAAAAATACAATATCTTCCTCACATCAAGTCTCCAAGTCAATACATGAAAATGGTAGATGGAGAGTACATAATACAACGAATATACAATAAGCAACATCGGATAACCGCAAAACCCACCTATAGCAAAACTGCATGCAGTCAGCCGAAGCGGTATCCGCCGCAAAAGATGATATGATAGGTAGAAGACCTGCCTCGTCTACTTTGAAGAACAACCTGCAAACCCTGTGGCACAACGGGGGTGAGTTTCCAACTCGTGAATAGTAAATAACATATGCAGGTAATCGCAAGTATGCACGTACAGCGCAAATCTAATGCATGCAAGATGTTAGCAATAAATGGCAATATGTATGCAATAGTCATGTAAGGTACTCTATCAGGTACTACTAATACATGAACAGTAAATGGCAATATGTATGCAACAGTCATGTAAGGTACTCTATCAGGTACTACTAATACATGAAGCAATAAATGGCAATATGTATATGCAACAGTCATGTTAGGTACTTTATCAGGTACTACTAATACATGAAGAATAAATGGCAATATGCATATGCAATAGTCATGTAAGGTACTCTATCAGGTACTACTAATACATGAAGCAATAAATGGCAATAATATATATATGCAACAGTCATGAAAGGTACTCTATCAGGTACTACTAATACATGAAGCAATGCATATAAAATAAATGCGGAGTATGGGATAAAACACATCTTGTAAGTCTCATGGGAAGCTGATTGTCAAACACCGACACCCGAAAACATCATGAAAACCAGTGTCTAGCATCGACACATAAATACTCCTCTATCAGGTGCTGTTACCATGACTCGCCCTGATAGCTACGTATCATACGCTATCTGGAAAACCCGAGTGCCCATCTTCGACCCTCAAAATTCCACGTATCCATACGTACATGACTCCGGTCGGTATCCCCACGGTAACTGCTGAGTCTAAATACTATCACCGGTAGGTACTTGCCCACCTTCCAGGCTCATCAGCATGTACCGTCGATCTTTTTGCCGAAGGGAACCGTACCGGGCTCCACCATGTACCCGCACACGAGCCACTGCACTCCTCGCATTGAGTATATATCACAATCTCAGAACCGAGAAATCTCATGGTGGACGCTGAAATATCATATCAAGAGAAACCGGGTTTTTCAAATAATGCATAATTTCATGAAACTACCACGGTCCCTAAATCGAGAAAACATCAAATAATGAATAAGTATATTTGCATGAATCATTATGATGATATATATAAATTAGACATGTATACATATATATTAGCGTCCCATTCCACTAATATATATATATATATATATATATATATATATATATATGCATATATAACAGCGTCCCATTCCACTGTTATATATATACTAGGAGTAAAAATATCATAGGACATCATATGAAAACCATCTATCAATGCGAAATCCATGAAATATAATATATGCAACATAAAACTGTAATGTGAGCATATAAAGGAAAATCCGCTATTTAACTGCAACAAGTTAATATATATCATGCTGTTCCTAAATTTCTCCAAGTCCATATAATATCAAATAAAGGTGAACATGTAGCTATAGCCAGGTGTGCGTAACCATATTGATATAGCAAGATATGTGTATCTACCTATCAATAATGATGTAATACCCTCCAGGTATATGTGGAAGTAGGTATGCAAGCTGTACATGTAGCTATGTCTCATGTGTGTATATACCTGTCACTAATGGTACGATACCATATAGGTATATAGGCAACTAGCATGTAGGCATGGCAAGGTATACTACCTATCATATGCTCCAACGCATAAGAATCAATGACCCCACGTCAATGACAAAACAGTACCACATAGGTATGTGTAGCCCTAACTAGGTATGTGAGTATACATGTAAGTATGTATGCACGGTGTACATGTAACTAGCAAGGTATATGAGTGTATATGTAAGTATGTGTGCATAGCAAGGCATATGTATAAGCATGTAGGTATACAGGTACCCTATATGTCATATGCAAAAAGGAATATAATGATCATGTCTCAATGTCCCTAAACAATACAATATCACATATGTATAGGTGTTGTGCGTGTCATGGCAATTATCGACGGTGTGTGTAGCATAGAATTAGTGCTCGTGAAACATGAACCGTCAATAATGGTGTTGTGTCTCATTAATACTAAGTCTATATACAATAGGAAATGAGATATGCAACAAAGGTACACATGCATAATCAATATCCGTATACATCTAACTAATAGTCATATCATTTAATCTAGCCCATACTCATAACGTCATGCGGGCGATTCCCCTGTTGATGTTAAATCTACTCACAACAATCCTGGCTAAGTAAAGCCAACCACTCGCTTTTCCTTCTTCGCAGCGCCCGAAGTCCCCGCCTGCGATCCTGAAAGCATATAACAATATAACAAGTATATATTAGCAATTGACCAATAACACGTACAAATTACGTTTGACCGATGCACCAACTCCAAACAAACTCTCAAGTGTTCGTTAAGTGGCTAACGCACGTAGCGACACTACGAAACCAACTCACGAGCAAAAGCTACACAAAAACACGAACGATATCGGCACGACCCTAGCTAGGAACGCAAAGCGACACAACCACCAAGCCTATACCCTGATCGTACCGATCGCGCATTCACAACACAAGATATAGCGTGGAATCTAATATAAATAATGTCGCAACGTCAAAAGAAACCCACGCCAAAACTTGCCGAAATCAAGTAAGCAACATATATCATTTTAGCTCAAAATTATAAGTTTTTATCAAAATAAAAATTTACAAACATCACCAAATAGCAAGATTAAACCATCCCAACCATTACTAGAATTTTAATCTCATTTAAATAGGATTAGTAAAAGTTTAGTTTGCTAATTATCTTAATTATACAATTAGGAAAATATCATTTAACAAACTAGCAACTAGGTTTAGTTTTCAATTGTCTAAAATTATTAACTAACCATTTCACTAATCAAAACCCTAATTTGATTACAAAAAACCTTACTAGGAATTCTAAATATGAAATTAAAAGCTTTAAATTAACATCTAATTAAGCTAATTAAAGTATTAAGCAACAATTAGAGTTTAGGGTTTGGATTTATACCTCCACAAAAGATCAAAATCAAGCAACAAAACTCATCATCTTTGCCTCCAAAATAATGTCTTGAAAGAGAATCCAAACTTGCTTAAGTGAAGAAGAATGAAGATTTTGGATTTATAATTGAGTTTGTGTAATATTTTGATGATTTTTGATGAATTTATCAAGTTTTAAAGTGAAGAAATGAGGTGATGAAGGAGATGGGGCAGCAAGGGGGAAGTGGCCAGCCTTGGTGAGAAAAGCAAGGGTTTTGTGGAAATGTAGAGAAAATTCTAGAAGAAATTTACAATAATTGCATAATAAAACAAAAGCTTTATGTCTTCTTAATTTCTTTTCTTTAAAAATTCCATTTTAAACCACAAATATCTAGAAATTTAGGTGAGAAGGTTAAAAACATAACCTAGTGATTAACTTAGCATAGATCCACATTAATAGTAATTAACCCAAACTAAAAAGTAATTACCACTAATAAAGTGCACAAATAAAGTATTAAAATAATATTTTAATTAGGGAAAAATATTAAAATGCACAAAAATTACCAGTGGCTTACAAAAACCCGCAAACTACCAATTTCCTAGCTAAACTAGGTGCAATGCATTCTATACTGCAAAAAGATCGCTTCTAGGTTTTACGGAAAATACAATTTATTTTACCTAAAAACGGAAAATTCCCAAAACGATTTCTAAAACGTTACAAAAATACTTGGGCATGGTGTTCCTGAAGTTTCTGAAAGGAGAATATGAATCTCTCTCAGATTACTTTTTCGAGTACACCACAGCACAACGGTGTATCGGGACGGAGGCATCGCACCTTATGAGATATGGCGCGCTCTATGATGAGTATTACTGAGTTCTCTGTTTCCTTTTGGAGTTATGCACTTGAGAAGCTGCATACCTATTGAATGGGGTTCTATCCAAATCAGTGCCTACCACCCCATATGAGATATAGAATGGGAAGAGACCATATTTTAAACGAGTTAAAATATAGGGTTGTTCGGCTTATGTTGAAAAGCAAAATACGGACAAGCTCGAGGCAAGCTCAGCTCTGTAAGTTTGTTGGATATCCCAAACATTTACAAGGGAATATTTTCTACCACACTGAGAAGCAAAATGTGTTTTGTTTCTCAGCATGCCACCTTTTTAGAAAAGGAATTTCTTATGAAGAAATTAGTGGTCATGAGGTCGAACTGGAAGGAGTGTAAGTCCATGTCACGCACCCCACGATCTTGCGGGGAGGCGGAATATATGAAAAATGATTATCAAAGCTTCGTAACACGGACTTGAGCGCATGAATCGTATCTAAACCGTTACTAACTAACTACGAGAGGTTTAACTACTCGGATTCGAAGTTATAGCTCACGTTACATGTCCTTCGGGTCTTCATCGCTGTCCTCCACTCCTCGTAGGCTCCTTGGAACATCGGCACCTCAACGGCCTCCTCGAGTCAAAGACGATCCACCCGAGAGCTCCTACGCCAAGCTTGATCTCTAACTTGAGATAACTAGGTTGCTCAAAGTGCTAATTTAAGCTACCTAGGGGATATAGAATGAGGTTATGGATGTATTAGTCTAGCTAACCCTTGATCTCAACACATGAGAGGTTAGGGTTAGGGTTTCAATAATTAGAGAGCTTAAGGAGAGAGAAGATGATGATAAAAATGAGAATGAAAAATGAGCTCATTTGAATATAACAACCATAACAATTTATCAAATAAATAATTTAAATGATTAATCATCATGGTTGAAGCATTCACCTTGTGTGATTCATCACATGAGTCATAAGCTCAATAAATGAAGCATTAACTCTAAGGATGAATCACACAAATGAGTCATTAAGCATTAAATGCTTATGCCACCTTAACCCCCAAGTCACCATGCTTCTAGAAGCTTCCCGGAAAATTACAAGAACGCCCCTCCAATCCGTGAAAACACGGAAAAACTTTAGACTGTATAAATCCAATAACCCGATACTAGAATCTGGCTTAAACCAAAGCCGGCTAGTAAAAACTTTCCGAACGTCGTACGTGCGTTTAAACACGTATGCGTCCGAACCCTTGTCGTAAAAACCATACGACCTCTATATCGTTTCGCCTGGAGCAGGGAAACTCTCTGTGTGGGACTCTAAAGACTTGACACTACGCTGGCAGTGGGTTTAACCACAGACTGCAAGCGACACTAGCTGTACGTAACGGTCCCCAGGTAGATGTCGATAAGAAGGCCGATGAGGAAACCCATCCGAACTCCTTTTGAGCCTGATGTGACAATCTCCATACAGTCCGGTCTGTTCGTCTAAGACTATCGCATATCGAGCCTAGGGGACGGCAAGCGTCAGTCCCCTAATAGCGGTATAAGTCGTGTCGGAGCGTAGCCCATTACACCCTGAGAAACTACTGGAACCTACCAGTAAATCTCGTTTGCCCAGGCCAGGGACTTTGTGTAATGGCTCTCTAACACAGCGCGATACCAACTCCCAATACCGGGAGAGACGAATCCTGTCTAACTGCCACTGCCTCCAAGTGCTCGGGACTGCACCTAACTGCTACCTGTTTGCATGACTCCTTTGAGCCGTGGTAGGGTAGCAATCTAAGAACAGTGGGACACACTCGAGGCGAAGTAGCAGTGTCAAGTCTGCGGACTATGCTGTACTCATGTCACCTGGGAACTGTTAACTGATGATGGGTATAATACCAACCAACAGTTCCCCTGCGAGTCATGTCCGGTGTACCAGTAACCTAACGAGCACCAATATACTATCTCCAGTACGACGTACTGATGGCTGTGGGACAGACCATCTCCCCAACCGGGATGAGAAGCGTACACACTAGTCTACTCTGGAGTATCGATGCCCTGTCTTGATAATCCTACGACCAGGGACATGTATAGGATGTTTCTTATAGACTATCCAGCCTCCACTAGTGTGACTGCTATCACAACGCTGGTAATCAAGAAAAGAACCTATGGGCTCTACTAATATGTATAAGTGATACGTTACAAGAAACATATGTACATATTAAAGTAGACACAAACCAAGTAGCATACTTCCATTTTTAGCAAGACTGTATATACAACTGTGAATATCCCAAGCTTCCATTAAGTAATATACAACCTAGTATGATACAATAATGGCCCTTTGGGCATATACACTAACAATCTCGTACTTGCACCAGGGCCATGAGCTGGCATATCGTAGACCTATCATCTCGAATAGCCTCTCGAACTGCGTCTGAGGAATGGCCTTTGTGAATGGATCAGCAATGTTATTCTCCGTCTCTACTCTTTTCACCTCGATCTCCCGGCGATCTACGATCTCCCTGATCAGGTGATACCACCTTAAGATGTGTCTGGACTTCTGATGGGACCTGGGTTCCTTCGCTAAAGCTATAGCGCCGTTGTTGTCACAATACAGAGGTATTGGATCAACACTGGTAGGAACCACCTGAAGTTCTGTGAGGAATTTCTTCATCCAGACAGCTTCTTTTGCGGCATCGCAAGCAGCTATGTACTCCGCTTCCATTGTTGAGTCGGCAACGGTCTCCTGCTTGGAACTCTTCCAACAGACCGCCCCTCTATTGAGGGCAAAGACATAACCCGACATGGATTTGGAGTCATCTTTGTTCTGGAAGCCGGAGTCGGCAAAGGCCTCAATGTGGAGGTCTTTTCCGCCATACACCAAGAACATCTCCTTAATCCTCCTCAGGTACTTGAGAATGTTCTTTAATGCTATCCAGTGATTCTCCCCTGGGTTTGCTAGATACCGGCTTACTACGCTCAATGCGTATGCTACATCTGGTCTGGTACATAACATTGCATAAATTATAGAGCCTACCGCTGAAGCGTAGGGTATAATCGACATGCGATCCCTTTCCAAATCAGTCTTGGGAGACATATCTTTGGAGAGGGTGATTCCGTGACAAGCCGGTAGGTTACCGCGCTTAGAATCTTCCATACTGAATCTTTTTAATATGGTGTCTATGTACCTGAACTGCGAAAGTCCCAACATCCTTTTTGATCTATCACGATAGATCTGGATCCGCAGAATGTAGGTGGCATCACCCAGGTCTTTCATGGAGAATTTCTGTGACAAGAATCTTTTGACTGACAGTAACATAGGAATATCATTTCCTATTAGGAGAATGTCATCCACGTATAATACGAGGAATACTACAGCTCTCCCTACAATCTTTCTGTATATGCATGGTTCATCTGGATTTTTGATAAAGTCAAATTCTTTGACAGCATCATCAAAACAGATCTTCCAACTCCACGATGCTTGCTTTAGTCCATAAATGGACTTAAGCAACTTGCATACTTTACCACTACTCCCACTCTGAATGAATCCCACTGGCTGATCCATATAGATGCTCTCTTCCAAATTTCCATTTAGAAAGGCCGTCTTTACGTCCATCTGCCAGATCTCATAATCGTGGAAGGCAGCAATAGCAAGAAAGACCCTAATGGATTTTAGCATAGCTACTGGAGAAAAGGTTTCGTCATAGTCCAAACCAGGTCTTTGGCGGAAACCCTTTGCAACAAGTCTAGCCTTATAGGTTTCAACTTGTCCATCTACACCAATCTTCTTTCTGAAGATCCATTTGCATCCTACGGGTTTTACCCCATCCGGAGCAAAGTCCAAAGTACATACTTTGTTAGTGTACATGGATTCCATTTCGGTCCGCATTGCATCCAGCCATTTTACTGAGTCACCGCTCTGAATGGCTTGCTGGAAGCTAGTAGGCTCATCATAGTGAATAATGCAATCCTCTCTATCCCCATCTATGAGAAAACCGTAGTATCTCTCAGGCGGATGAGACAGCCTACTACTCCTGCGGAGGGGTGCGGGAATGTCCTGTTCTTCTTGAACTTCTGGTTCTACCAAACTTTCAATAGTAGTTTATGGTTCTGGAATTTCTTCCAGTTCTATTTCGCTCCCACTTGTTTCCTTTTCTAAAAACTAATATTCTAGAAAATGGGTATTACGAGAAACAAAAACCTTTTGTTCCTCTGCGTAATAGAATAGATACCCCCTTGAGTTCTTTGGATATCCAACAAACTTACATAGTACTGATCATGCCTCGAGTTTGTCCGCATGCTGCTTTTTAACAAAAGTCGGACATCCCCAAATCTTCAGATACTGAAGATAGGGTTTCTTCCACTCCACATCTGATATGGTGTGGTAGGCACAGTCTTGGTGGGAACCTGGTTCAAAAGATATGCAGCTGATTCTAGTGCATATCCCCAGAATGATCGTGGTAACTCAGCGTTACTCATCATGGAACGAACCATATCGAATAGGGTTCGATTCCTCCTTTCTGATACACCGTTGTGTTGTGGTGTGTATGGAGGAGTAAGCTGAGAGAGAATTCCATTCTCTTTTAAGTAACCCAGGAACTCGGCACTTTAGTATTCACCACCTCGATCAGATCTCAGTGTCTTTATACTCTTGCCTGTTTGTTTTTCCATTTCATTCTTGTATTCTTGGAATTTCTCAAAGGCCTCGGATTTATGTTTCATTAAGAAGACATATCCATACCTAGAGAAATCATCTATAAAAGTAATGAAGTAGGAATAACCACCTCGCGCATGTGTAGACATTGCACCGCACACGTCACTGTGTACGAGTCCCAAGAGCTAGCTTGCTCTTACTCCGTGTCCAGTGATCGGAGTCTTTGTCATCTTTCCTTTGAGACAAGATTCATAAGTAGCATAAGATTGATATTCGAACGGATTCAAATATCTTTCTCTATGTAACTTAGTCAACCTTCTCTCATTGATATGACCTAGTCTACAATGCCATAAGAAAGCCTGATTTTATTTCTGGAGACTTTCTTTTAAGTGTGTTCTGGACATTGAAAACCTGAGCTTGACTCAATACGTATATACCGTTATCTAATGTACCGGACCCAATCAGAACTTGATTTAGGTGGATGTTGTTAGTGTATATGCCCTAGAGGCCATTACTGTATCATACTAGTTTGTATATTACTTAATGGAAGCTTGGGATATTCACCTTGTATATACAATCTTGCTCAAAATAGTAGTATGCTACTTGGTTTGTTTCTACTTCAATGTGTACATGTGTTTATTTTTGTATATCGCCTATACACATTAGTAGAGCCCTTAGGATCTTTGCTTGATTACCAGCGATGTGATGGCCGTCACACTAGTGGGGCTGGGTAATCTATAAGCACATCCTTATGCAGGTCCCTGGTCGCAGGACTATCGAGACAGGGCATCGATACTCCGGAGTAGACCAGCGCATGCGCTTCTCATCCCAGTGTGGGAGACGGTCTGTCCCACAGCCGTCAGTACGTCGTACTTGAGATAGTATGCGGGTGCTCGTTAGGTTACGGGTACACTGGACAGGACTCGTCGAGAACTGACTAGTTGGTATTATACCTATCATTAATTATCAGTTCCCAGGTGACATGAGTACAGCTTAGTCCGCTGACTTGACACTGTCACTTCGCCTCGACTGTGTTCCCACTGTACTTTGATCACTACCCTACCACGGCTCAAAGGAGTCGTGCAAACAGGTAGTGGTTGGGTGCAGTCCCGAAGCACTTGGAGGCAGTGACGGTTAGACAGGATTCGTCTCTCCCGGTATTGGGGGTTGACATCGCGCTGTGTCTAGGAGAGCCATTACACGAGTAGTCCCTGGCCAGGGCAAACGAGATATACTGGTAGGTTTCCAGTGTTATCTCAGGGTGTTTTGGGCTTCGCTCCGGCACGACTTGTACCGCTATTGGGGGACTGACGTTTACCGCCCCCTAGGCCCGCCATGCGATGTATCAGACGAACAGACCGGACTATACGGAGAATGTCACACTCAGGCTCAGTAGGAGTTCAGATGGGTTTCGCCTCGTCGGTCTTCTTGTCGGCATTACCTAGGGACCGTTACGCACAGCTAGTGCCGCTTGCGGTCTGTGGTTAAACCCATTGCCAGCGTAGTGTCGAGTCTTTAGAGTCCCACACAGAAAGCTTTTCGCCTTTAAGCAAAAGAGTAGAGGTCGCATGGTATTGCGACAGGTCGCATGGTTTTGCGACAGGGTTCGGTCACATCCGTGCACTTGTGCGCGTACAGTGTCCGGACAGTTTACACTAGCGGGCTTTGGTTTAAGCCAGATCCTAGTGTACCTTATGGGATTAGATTTATCCAGTTTGCATTCGTGTTCCTCGGAACGCGGATGCGGGTGTGTATGCACAGTTGACAGGGAGACAGAGGCAGTGGATTCTCATTAGGGTTGTTGACAGTTGACCGTTGACCGTTGACCTTTTGATCAACCCTAATGAGAATATGATATGTGATTAACTATTATATTAATTAAGTATTATGGTGACATGGTTGTTGACTTTTGTTGACTTTGTTGACTTGTTGACTTTTGTTGACTTGTTGACTTTGTTGACCGGTTGACTAGGGTTGACTAGTTGACCATCATGATAACCATAGCCATCATTTCATGGCAAAGACTTTTACTTGCTTGCTCATTTGTGTAAAATGAGTGCATGAAATGATATGGTTATGGTTGCTTCAACCATCACATAAGACTTTTGTTAGTATGATGAGTTATGATTGCTTTGGATTATGAGAGGGTGAAAGACAAAAGAGAGCCTCATTTTTTCTTGCTCATTATCTCTCTTGTTCTTAAGCTCTCCTTTTGCTCTCACCCTTTTGCTCTTGCTCCCTCTCTTTAATCTATGGTTCTCTTGTCTCATGAGTTGAGAATCAAGAACCATAGATAAAATCCCACACAAAGTATTCTCTACTCATTCTAGTTCACTAGGTTTAGCAAACCAAGTGAATTAGTTTCTTCAAAGAACGAAGAAGGAGCTAAAGGTTGGAGCTTTCAGGTGGATCTATCTTCGGCGTACGGAGACGGCGAGAAGAAGCCAATCGGACCACCATCGGAGCTTGAAGACGAAGGAGTTCAAGACAAGCAAGGTATAACCCCCTAACCGAGTAGCTAGAAACTCATAGTTAGGTTGTTAGATAGATGTTTAACCAAGATCCGGGATTTAGGTCCATGTTACCACCTCCGTAAAAATCGTTTTTTACCAAATTCCGCATTCCCGAAAGTACCGGGAGAGGTAGCATGGACTTACAGTGGTATCAGAGACAGGTTAAACTCTATCTAACAAGTTAGCAAGTAACTAGAAGATCGATCAAAGAAAATTCCCAAAAACGAATCCATGAATTTTCAACTTTCTGTCGATTTCAAAAGTACTGGAAAATTTTTTTGGAACACACCTAAAATCGACTCAGGCTTTTTTAAAGAAACTGCAAAAATTTGGGCCCCTGACTCGATCAAAGCGCCGCGTTTCCGCGGCGGGAGCACGCTCCCGCCGCGGAAACGCGGCCGAGTTGACTCGGTCAAGGGTTTTCTTTTTTGCAGTTTACTCATTGGGGTATTTTGGGATTTTTGGAATATATATTTTCTGCCCAGATTTTCCAGAACGAAAATTTTATTTTAGGGTCCCGAAAATCCGTATTTTTGATCGAACTTCTAAAAGACTTAAGCTAACGGGTTTTTCTGTAATGTGATATTTGTATTGAACGTCTACTAATCGCTATATGTCGATTAGTAGGGGTTATACAAATCTGTGATCTGTAATGTTGCTGGAATGTGGATATGAATATGTTGGATTGTCGCGGGTGAATAGCCGGGGGTTGTGAGACGAGATTTTTCTTTTCTTTCAATTCATGTAAATTTGTAAATTGATGTAATAATTATTTGTATGGCCGCACAACCGGGTCGGGGTTGTAGCCGTCATTGTATAATTTCTTTTTACTGTTTTTGCTCCTAGGATAGACCCATGGAGGGGGTGCACAAACTACCGGGTATGCCGAAGTGTCGAGTGGCCTACTCATGGAGATGAGGGAGGTTACTACGCTTCGGGTACTTGGCGGGTAGTTTGCCGCACCCGTAAGGGTCTTGGGTGGGGTATTTGGCTATTCACCGCGACCGTGTAATCTGTTTTTCGTTACAGGCTCGTGCGAATTACAGATTCTTAGTATATCCAATGTATTCATCTGTGATCTGAAATGTTTATCATTGCAGTATATCTATATATGATATTATTTAGGCGTTGCTTATGTTTTACAGACGCGCTAGCCCAGCCCCCGCTCTGTCATTAGTTAAGTAACCTAACGGGTAATGACGGGGCCCCGTGGCGAATGCGAATGGCATAAGCGTACATCATATTTTGGTTGTTTTCTGCAATGGTAGGATTAAATGATGGGACGCATTAAAAGAACTAATGCAAGAATATCACGCATTAAAAGAACTAATGCAAGATAATAAACCAAGTTAAAGTCGTTGGAACACTTTCGAAAAACCACTCGGTTCTTTTCAAAACCAACTTTTAAATGCGGAGCTTGAGCCACTCCTTTTAAAAGCTATCTCGTTCCATCGACCAAATCAAGTTCACTACGTTCACGGTTTTGCCAAAACCATCCGTAGCCCTCCGTCGTTTCACATGAATAGTCAATAGTATTCAAGCCGTGTTTGTTGGCCAAAGTCAAGGCACAGTGATTGGTAGCTATTGGGTATTCATGTGCAGCATAGATAAATGCGTTGGTTTGGAACAGTCGCACTGCCTTGTTGGCCAAAGTCAAGGGTAGGTGCGGGTGGATTCAAATTAACCTGAAGAACGACGGGTAGAACTTGACATGTGACTTATGATTTGTTGGCCAAAGTCAAGGTCATAGGAGCATGGGGCAAAAATCCACATCGGGAGTTTCATAAGCACTGAAACTTGCTAGATTTGCATACCATTTGGAGTATGATGATTCTGGTAGGATTCCTTCAGTTTCGTCACGCGATGATATTTGGATCCCGATCCTACTGTGAGTATATGCTACTCCTCGGGAAATTTCTCACTAATCGATCAATGCTATAAACCTAGTAGGTGCCTAGAAAGGTGTTAGCGGGGCTACGCCCCCAGGGAAAAGAGGTTCTTTAATTAAGGAACTTCGCGAAAGCATTGGAAAACCTCCCTTGAAGTACCGACACCGGCCTGGCTGAACGGTTAAGCAAGTATTGTGCGGTGGGATTGATCCTGACTAATTCTTCCTTTATGGTTTGAGGAGGGATTCGAGAAACAGTGGGAGCCATCCTGTTTAGACAAACTAAAAACCACTCTAAACTTGCAAGAGCATCATGCTGAGTGTTTCTTCTTCTCTCTCCTAATTGCAGCGACCAAATCAACATGACTGGACTTAAGTTACTCCTAGATAAAAACAAACTGACAGGGCCAAACTACAAAGATTGGCTCAGGAATGTCAAGATAGCAATCACTTACGACAAGCTGGGGTATCTTCTTACCACCAAAGCTCCCCCTGTCCCTGGTCCAACTTCCAGCGTCGCGGATAAGGAAATCCGCAAGACTTGGGAGATTGATAGCGCGAAGGCCAAATGCCTTGTGCTTGCCTCGATGGACAACGAACATCAGAGGAGGCACGAGAATATGGACTTGGAATCCATATTGCTTCATACAAAAGAACTGTATGGAGAGCAATCTCGTATCGCAAGATACGAAGCGTCGAAAAAGTTATTTTCGACAAGAATGGCCGTCGGATCATCAGTAGCCGAGCACGTGCTAAAGATGATCGGCTACATTGAGGAGCTCGCGGACCTAGGGATCACATTGGAGAGTGAGCTATATACGGATATAGTTCTCCAGTCCCTTCCTTCCACTTACGCCCAGTTTATACTGAACTTCAACTTACAAGAAAAGGAGGTTGAACTTTCAGAGCTCCTCAACATGCTGAGGAGCGCAGAGGGCACCCTACAGAAAGGTAGGGATACATCCACTTTGTTTGTAGGAGGATCATCTTCTTCTAGGTCCAAGGCGAAAGCCAAGGGAAAGAAGAAGAAGGCCCCCGCCAAACCAAAGGGCGGTGTTAGTTAAGTGGATACGAAGGGAAAAGGTAAAGCAACAAAGATAGCGGGGAAGCTTGTGGATAAGGAAGAATGCTTCTATTGTAATAAGAAAGGACACTGGAAGAATGATTGCAGGGCCTGGAAGGCCAGAACACAGGAATTGAAGCAGGTTGCAGCTTCAGCTTCAGGTGTGTATGTTATTGAAAACTGTCTTTCAATAAACTCTACTTCCTGGGTATTGGATACCGGATCAGGATCTCATATCTGTAATTCTTTGCAGGCGTTGAGAAACCGTAGGGTTTTGAAGGCAGGTGACATGACCCTCAGAGTTGCGAACGGAGCTAGCATGGATGCTAAAGCCGTCGGGGACTATCACCTGGGAATGTCAGATGGACATGTTTTGGTTTTGCGTAATTGCTTTTTTGTACCCAACGAAACTTGTAATATCATTTCTGTATCTTTAGTTTCTAAAGAAGGTTATGAATTTGCGTTTGTAAGTAATGTTGTAAACATTCACCTTAATCAAGTTTTGATTGGGTCAGGTACATTGAGTAATGGTATATACGTATTAAACCAACCACAGATTTTCAATGTCCAGAATACACACAAAAGAAAGTCTCCGGAAATGAATCAGACTTTCTTGTGGCATTGTAGACTGGGTCACATCAATGAGAGAAGGTTGACTAAGTTACATACAGAGGGATATTTGAATGCGTTCGAATATCAATCGTATGCCACTTGTCAATCTTGTCTCAAAGGAAAGATGACAAAGACTCCGTTTACTGGACATGGAGTAAGAGCGAGCGAGCTCTTGGGACTCGTACACAGTGACGTGTGCGGTCCAATGTCTACACATGCGCGAAGCGGCCATTCTTACTTCATTACTTTTACGGATGACTTCTCAAGGTACGGTTATGTCTTCTTAATGAAACATAAGTCCGAAGCCTTTGGAAAATTCCAGGAGTATAAGAATGAAGTAGAGAAACAGACCGGCAAAAGTATTAAGATTCTAAGATCGGATCGAGGTGGAGAATACTTAAGTGTCGAGTTCCTGGACTATTTAAAAGAGAACGGAATTCTCTCTCAGCTTACTCCTCCATACACCCCGCAACATAACGGTGTATCGGAGAGACGGAACCGCACCCTATTGGATATGGTGCGGTCCATGATGAGTAACGCTGAGTTGCCGCGATCATTCTGGGGATATGCGCTAGAATCAGCAGCATACCTTTTGAACCGAGTTCCTACTAAGACCGTGCCTACTACACCATATGAGATGTGGTGTGGGAAGAGACCCTATCTTAAGCACATTAAGACATGGGGATGTCCAGCTTTTGTCAAAAAGCAGCATGCGGACAAGCTCGAGGCACGCTCGGTACAGTGCAAGTTTGTGGGGTATCCGAAGAACTCCAAAGGATATTTCTTCTACTGTGAAGAGGAACAAAAAGTTCTTGTTTCTCGTCATGCCTACTTCTTGGAAACTGAGTTTTTGGAAACCCAGATAAGTGGGAGCACAGTAGAACTGGAAGAAATTCCAGAACCACGGACTATTACTGAAAGTTTAGTGGAACCAGAGGGTTCGGAAGAACAGGACATTCCTACGCCGCTCCGCAGGAGTAGTAGGCAGACTCATCCGCCCGAGAGATACTACGGATTTCTCATAGACGGGGATAGAGAGGATTGCATCATAGATTATGATGAGCCTACTAGCTTCCAGCAGGCCGTTCAGAGCGTTGACTCAGTGAAATGGCTGGATGCAATGACGACCGAGATGGAGTCCATGTACACCAACAAGGTATGGACGTTGGACATTGCTCCAGACGGGGTAAAACCCGTAGGATGCAAGTGGATCTTCAAAAGGAAGATTGGTGTAGATGGACAGGTTGAGACCTATAAAGCTAGGCTGGTAGCAAAGGGTTTTCGTCAAAGACCTGGCTTGGACTATGACGAAACCTTTTCTCCAGTAGCCATGCTGAAATCCATTCGGATCCTTCTTGCCATTGCTGCCTTCCACGATTATGAGATCTGGCAAATGAACGTAAAGACAGCTTCTCTAAATGGAAATTTAGAGGAGTGTGTCTATATGGACCAGCCAGAGGGCTTCATTCAGAGTGGGAGCAGCGGAAAGGTGTGCAAGTTGCTTAAGTCCATCTATGGACTAAAGCAGGCATCTCGGAGTTGGAACATCTGCTTTGATGAGACAGTCAAAGAATTTGGCTTTATCAAAAATCCAGATGAACCATGCATCTATAGTAGATTTGTAGCGAGAACTGTAGTATTCCTCGTTTTATACGTGGATGACATTCTCTTAATAGGAAATGACATTCCTATGCTACAATCTGTCAAGGGGTTCTTGTCACACAGGTTCTCCATGAAAGACCTGGGTGATGCCTCGTACATTCTGGGTATCCGGATCTACCGTGACAGATCCAAGAGGATATTAGGACTTTCACAGTCCAGGTACATCGACACTATACTGAAGAGATTCAGTATGGAAGATTCCAAGCGCGGTAACCTACCGGCTTGTCACGGGATCACCCTCTCTAAAGAGATGTCTCCCAAGACTGATTTGGAGAGGGATCGCATGTCTATTATACCCTACGCTTCTGCGTAGGCTCTATAATGTATGCGATGTTGTGTACCAGACCAGATGTAGCTTATGCACTGAGTGTGGTAAGCCGGTATCAGTCAAACCCTGGGGAGAAACACTGGATAGCGGTAAAGAACATTCTCAAGTACCTGAGAAGGACTAAGGAGATGTTCTTGGTGTATGGCGGAAAAGACCTCCAGATCGAGGCCTTTGCTGACTCCAGCTTCCAGAGTGACAAGGATGATTCCAAGTCCATGTCGGGTTTTTTCTTCACCCTCAATGGAGGGGCGGTGTGTTGGAAGAGTTCCAAACAGGAAACCGTTGCAGACTCGACGATGGAAGCGGAATACATCGCTGCATCTGATGTCACAAAAGAAGCTGTCTGGATGAGGAAGTTCTTGAAAGAACTTCAGGTGGTTCCGTCCATTGTTGATCCAATACCTCTGTATTGCGACAACAACTTGGCTATAGCTTTAGCGAAGGAACCCAGGTCCCATCAGAGATCCAGGCATATCTTGAGGCGGTATCACCTGATCAGGGAGATCGTGGATCGCCAGGAGATCGAGGTTCGGAGAGTCGCTTCAGAAGATAACACTGCAGATCCATTCACCAAGGCCCTGCCCCAGATTCAGTTCGAGCGGCTGATCGAGATGATAGGTCTTCGATACGCCAGTACATGGCCTTAGTGCAAGTGGGAGATTGTTAGTGTATATGCCCTAGAGGCCATTACTGTATCATACTAGTTTGTATATTACTTAATGGAAGCTTGGGATATTCACCTTGTATATACAATCTTGCTCAAAATAGTAGTATGCTACTTGGTTTGTTTCTACTTCAATGTGTACATGTGTTTATTTTTGTATATCGCCTATACACATTAGTAAAGCCCTTAGGATCTTTGCTTGATTACCAGCGATGTGATGGCCGTCACACTAGTGGGGCTGGGTAATCTATAAGCACATCCTTATGCAGGTCCCTGGTCGCAGGACTATCGAGACAGGGCATCGATACTCCGGAGTAGACCAGCGCATGCGCTTCTCATCCCAGTGTGGGAGACGGTCTGTCCCACAGCCGTCAGTACGTCGTACTTGAGATAGTATGCGGGTGCTCGTTAGGTTACGGGTACACTGGACAGGACTCGTCGGGAACTGACTAGTTGGTATTATACCTATCGTCAGTTATCAGTTCCCAGGTGACATGAGTACAGCTTAGTCCGCTGACTTGACACTGTCACTTCGCCTCGAGTGTGTTCCCACTGTACTTTGATCGCTACCCTACCACGGCTCAAAGGAGTCGTGCAAACAGGTAGTGGTTGGGTGCAGTCCCGAAGCACTTGGAGGCAGTGACGGTTAGACAGGATTCGTCTCTCCCGGTATTGGGGGTTGACATCGCGCTGTGTCTAGGAAAGCCATTACACGAGTAGTCCCTGGCCAGGGCAAACGAGATATACTGGTAGGTTTCCAGTGTTATCTCAGGGTGTTTTGGGCTTCGCTCCGGCACGACTTGTAACGCTATTGGGGGACTGACGTTTACCGCCCCCTAGGCCCGCCATGCGATGTATCAGACGAACAGACCGGACAGTACGGAGAATGTCACACTCAGGCTCAGTAGGAGTTCAGATGGGTTTCGCCTCGTCGGTCTTCTTGTCGGCATTACCTGGGGACCGTTACGCACAGCTAGTGCCGCTTGCGGTCTGTGGTTAAACCCACTGCCAGCGTAGTGTCGAGTCTTTAGAGTCCCACACAGAAAGGTTTTCGCCTTTAGGCAAAAGAGTAGAGGTCGCATGGTATTGCGACAGGTCGCATGGTATTGCGACAGGTCGCATGGTTTTGCGACAGGGTTCGGTCACATCCGTGCACTTGTGCGCGTACAGTGTCCGGACAGTTTACACTAGCGGGCTTTGGTTTAAGACAGATCCTAGTGTACCTTATGGGATTGGATTTATCCAGTTTGCATTCGTGTTCCTCGGAACGCGGATGCGGGTGTGTATGCACAGTTGACAGGGAGACAGAGGCAGTGGATTCTCATTAGGGTTGTTGACAGTTGACCGTTGACTATTGACCTTTTGATCAACCCTAATGAGAATATGATATGTGATTAACTATTATATTAATTAAGTATTATGGTGACATGGTTGTTGACTTTTGTTGACTTTGTTGACTTGTTGACTTTTGTTGACTTGTTGACTTTGTTGACCGGTTGACTAGGGTTGACTAGTTGACCATCATGATAACCATAGCCATCATTTCATGGCAAAGACTTTTACTTGCTTGCTCATTTGTGTAAAATGAGTGCATGAAATGATATGGTTATGGTTGCTTCAACCATCACATAAGACTTTTGTTAGTATGATGAGTTATGATTGCTTTGGATTATGAGAGGGTGAAAGACAAAAGAGAGCCTCATTTTTTCTTGCTCATTCTCTCTCTTGTTCTTGAGCTCTCCTTTTGCTCTCACCCTTTTGCTCTTGCTCCCTCTCTTTAATCTATGGTTCTCTTGTCTCATGAGTTGAGAATCAAGAACCATAGATAAAATCCCACACAAAGTATTCTCTACTCATTCTAGTTCACTAGGTTTAGCAAACCAAGTGAATTAGTTTCTTCAAAGAACGAAGAAGGAGCTAAAGGTTGGAGCTTTCAGGTGGATCTATCTTCGGCGTACGGAGACGACGAGAAGAAGCCAATCGGACCACCATCGGAGCTTGAAGACGAAGGAGTTCAAGACAAGCAAGGTATAACCCCCTAACCGAGTAGCTAGAAACTCATAGTTAGGTTGTTAGATAGATGTTTAACCAAGATCCGGGATTTAGGTCCATGTTACCACCTCCGTAAAAATCGTTTTTTACCAAATTCCGCATTCCCGAAAGTACCGGGAGAGGTAGCATGGACTTACAGATGTTAACTACATCGCTTACGAATGTAAAATCATATCCCTCTCTCGAAAGTGAGGACACTGATTTAATATTACAAGTCATACTAGGTATATACAAACAGTTACGTAAAATCAATATATGCCCACTTGTCAAACCTAGGCGATATTCTCTCACGGATTCAGCGTTCACTGTCATTCCATTTGCAACTCTGAGAGACCAATCACCTATCTTTATAACTCTACTGTTTCTCAAAGCATGTAATGAATTACAGATATGAGATTCTGCTCCGGTATCTAGTACCCAGGAAGTAGAGTTAATTGACATACAGTTATCAATTACAAACACACTTGAGGCCGAAGCCACAACATGCTTCGTATCCTGGCTACTGGCTTTGCTAGCCCTGCAATCCTTCTGCCAATGCCCAATCCCATAACAATAGGAATGTCCCTCTTTTACTACATCCAGTTCTGAAACTTTTGCCCTTCTCTTTCTTTCTACTTCCCAGGTTTCCTTCAGGGTAGAAGGCAGAGACTGTAGAATTAAGTCAGTATCTGACCCGTTTCCCAACGGGGTCATCAGGTCCTTGAGCTTATCAATATAGCTAGTCATTGCAAGGACGTTGTCCCCTGTAGATGACCCGAAAGTCAACCTCGCTTGAATTAATTCGTTCGAGGTCTCAAATCTTACGATATGAGATTGCTCTCCATATAAATCTTTGTTATGGAAAAAGATGGAAACTGAGTCCATCTTCTCGTGCTGCTTCTGGTATACACCATCAACTGAAGCTAACACGAGGCACTTGGCTTTCGCTTTATCCTTTTCCCTTGTCTGACGGATATCCATATCTGCGATGGTGGAAACTGGACCTGGTACGACAGGATCTTGAGTAGTAATAGGGTGGTCCAGCTTGTCATAGGCAATGGACATCTGGACAGACCTTTGCCAGTCATATAAGTCAGATTCAGTCAATTTGTTATCTAGATGTAACCTAGTCGTGGTCACAAGGTCGCTGCAATTAAGAGAGAGAGAAGAAAATACTTTAGCATGATGCACTTGTAAGTTTAGAGTGGTTTTTAATTTATCTAAACAGGATGGCTCCCACCGTTTCTCGAATCTCTCCTCAAACCAAAAAGGAAGAACTAGCCATGACTATTCTCACTGTACAATACTTGCTTAACCGTTCAGCCAGGCCAGTGTCGATATAATTCGAGGGAGGTTTTCCAATGCTTTCGCGAAGTTCCTTAATTAAAGAACCTCTTTTCTCTGGGGGCGTAACCCCGCTGACACCTTTCTAGGCACCTACTTAGTTTATAGCATTGATCGTTAAGTGACGAATCTCCTGAAAAGTAGTATATACTCACAGTAGGATCAGGATCCAAAATATCATCGTAAGATAATGTTGAAGGAATCCTACCAACATTCATCAAACTCCAAAATGGTATGCAACACTAGCAAATTTCAGTTTCTTTAGAAACTCCCGATATGGATTTTTGCCCCATGCTCTTATGACTTTGACTAAGGGCCAAAAATGTCATAAGTCACATGTCAAGTTCTACCCGTCATTATCCAGGTTAATTTGAACCCACCCGTATATACTCTTGACTAAGGGCCAAGAAAAGTAATACGACTGTCCCAAACCAACGCATCTATCAATGCAACGAATGAATACCCCAGCAGCTACCAAACACTATGTCTTGACTAAGGGCCAAAAATACATAGCTTGAATACTACTGAATACCCAAATGAAATGACGGAGGGCTACGAATGGTTTTGGCAAAACTGTGAACTTAGTGAACTTGATATAATCGAAGGAACCTGATATTTTTTTAAAAGGAGTAGTTAAAGCTCCGCAATTAAAAATTCTGCTCTTTTAAAATAACCGAGTGGTTTCTTTTAAATTTATTCCAACGATTTAACTTTGGTTTATTTTCTTTGCGTTATAATAATGCGTCCCATCATTTATCCTATCATTGCAGAAAACAACGAAAATACCATGTCCTCTTATGCCATCCGCATTCGCCACTGGGTCCCGTCATCACCCGTTAGGTTACTTAACTAACGACAGAGCGGGGGCTGGGCTAGCGCGGGTGTAAAACATAAGTGACGTCTAATAGCTATCATATATAGATATTGTACAATCGTCAGACGCAATAATAAGCATTCCAGATCACTGATGAACTTTATTGGATATGCAAGCAATCCGCGTTTGTTTTGAGCCTGCAACAAAAGACGGATTACACAGTTGTGATGAATAGCCATTACCCCACCCTAGACCCCTACGGGTATGGCAAACTACCCGCTAAGTACCCGAAATGAAGCGGTCTCCCTCAACAACGTGAGTAGGCCACTAAACACTTCGACGTACCCGGTAGTTTGTGTACCCTACCTTGGGTCTATCCTAGGAGCAAAAACAGTAAAATGAGATAATACAACGGTGGCTACAACCTCAACCTGGATGTGCCCCGCAAAATAATATTACAACATATTACAATTATATCGAATGAATGAATATAATAACCCATCTCAAAACCCCGGCTAATCATCACAACAGTCCAATACAGTTCATATACACAAACAGAAAACATTACAGAAATGTGCAACCCCCTGCCAACCGACATACTAGCAGTTAGGGGAGATTTACGAACACATTAAACATTACAGATAAAAACCCAATTAGCAAATATCTTAGAACATCAATCGATTACCATATTCCGTGTCTACCCCAAAAGCAAACCAGCATTGAAGTAACTTGGGCAGAAACAGACTATATTGGAAAACAAAACACCAAAAATCATGAATTACAGAGCAAATCCGAGTCAACTCGGAGTTGACTAGGCAGCGGATCCACGGCCAAAAGTACTATCTTGCCGCGGATCCGCGGCCATCTAACCGAGTTGAAGTCTCGTATTTTCCCAGAATTCTTATATTTCCCTGCTGTGAATTTTAAGGCATATCAAATATTTTTTTCGACAAGTTTAAAATTAACAGAAACTGTTAGGGTATCCGGGGTTTCGTTTTCGTGTTTTCCGTCGATCGAACTTCTAATTAGTTGCTAACAAGCTAGTAATGGTTTTGCCTGGCTTTGATACCACTGTAAGTCCATGTCACGCACCCCACGATCTTGCGGGGAGGCGGAATATATGAAAAACGATTATCAAAGCTTCGTAACACGGACTAGAGCACATGAATCGTATCTAAACCATTACTAACTAACTACGAGAGGTTTAACTACTCGGATTCGAAGTTATACCTCACGTTACATGTCCTTCGGGTCTTCATCGCTTTCCTCCACTCCTCGTAGGCTCCTTGGAACATCGGCACCTCAACGACCTCCTTGAGTCGAAGACGATCCACCCGAGAGCTCCTACGCCCAGCTTGATCTCTAACTTGAGATAAATAGGTTGCTCAAAGTTCTAATCTAAGCTACCTAGGGGATATAGAGTGAAGTTATGGATATATTAGTCTAGCTAACCCTTGATCTCAACACATGAGAGGTTAGGGTTAGGGTTTCAAGAATGAGAGAGCTTGAGGAGAGAGAAGGTGATGATAAGAATGAGAATGAAAAATGAGCTCATTTGAATATAACAACCATAACAATTTATCAAATAAATAATTTAAATGATTAATCATCATGGTTGATGCATTCACCTTGTGTGATTCATCACATGAGTCATAAGCTCAATAAATGAAGCATTAACTCTAAGGATGAATCACACAAATGAGTCATTAAGCATTAAATGCTTATGCCACCTTAACCCCCAAGTCACCATGCTTCTAGAAGCTTCCCGGAAAATTACGACAACGCCCCTCCAATCCGTGAAAACACGGAAAAACTTTAGACTGTATAAATCCAATAACCCGATACTAGAATCTGGCTTAAACCAAAGCCGGCTAGTAAAAACTGTCCGAACGTCGTACGTGCGTTTAAACACGTACGCGTCCGAACCCTTGTCGTAAAAACCATACGACCTCTATATCATTTCGCCCGGAGCAGGGAAACTCCTTGTATGGGACTCTAAAGACTCGACACTACGCTGGCAGTGGGTTTAACTACAGACCGCAAGCGGCACTAGCTGTACGTAACGGTCCCCAGGTAGATGTCGATAAGAAGGCCGATGAGGAAACCCATCCGAACTCCTACTGAGTCTGATGTGACAATCTTCGTACAGTCCGGTCTGTTCGTCTAAGACTATCGCATATCGAGCCTAGGGGGCGGCAAGCGTCAGTCCACTAATAGCGGTATAAGTCATGTCGGAGCGTAGCCCATTACACCCTGAGAAACTACTGGAACCTACCAGTAAATCTCGCTTGCCCTGGCCAGGGACTTTGTGTAATGGCTCTCTGATACAGCGCGATACCAACTCCCAATACCGGGAGAGACGAATCCCGTCTAACCGCCACTGCCTCCAAGTGCTCAGGACTACACCCAACTGCTACCTGTTTGCACGACTCCTTTGAGCCATGGTAGGGTAGCAATCTAAGAACAGTGGGACACACTCGAGGCGAAGTAGCAGTGTCAAGTCTGCGGACTATGCTGTACTCATGTCACCTGGGAACTGTTAACTGACGACGGATATAATACCAACCAATAGTTCCCCTGCGAGTCATGTCCGGTGTACCCGTAACCTAACGAGCACCTGTATACTATCTCCAGTACGACGTACTGATGGCTGTGGGACAGACCATCTCCCCAACTGGGATGAGAAGCGTACACACTAGTCTACTCTAGAGTATCGATGCCCTGTCTCGATAATCCTACGACTAGGGACATGTATAGGATGTTGCTTATAGACTACCCAGCCCCCACTAGTATGACTGACATCACAACGCTGGTAATCAAGCAAAGAACCTATGGGCTCTACTAATATGTATAAGTGATACGTTACAAGAAACATATGTACATATTAAAGTAGACACAAACCAAGTGGCATACTACCATTTTTAGCAAGACTGTATATACTACTGTGAATATCTCAAGCTTCCATTAAGTAATATACAACCTAGTATGATACAATAATGGCCCCTGGGGCATATACACTAACAAGGAGTTCCAGCTGGACAAACTAACAGCTGATGATTTGGTGAAACCAAAGGATTCAATAGTCTCCAACGAACCTTAGCCTCTCCGCAAATCTGGTAGGGTTACTCATCCACCTAAGAGATACTACGGTTTTCTCGGTAACAGTGAGAGAGAGGATTGCTGTTAGTTATATATACGCCCTAGAGGCCATTATTATATATGTGATGTATATTATAGTAGATGCTTGTACATACAACGGGAGGACTTTCTTGCTCGACATGATAATATGCTATCTGGTTACTCTTTATCTTAACATGTACACTGATTATCTCTCTGTTACATGTTGATAAAGCCCTTAGGATGTGTACTTGACTACCTGGATTATGATGCGGTTCATACTACTGGGACAAAGGCAGTCCGTGAGTACATCCTTTAATGTCCCTAGTCGAGGGTGTATCGAGACGGGGCATCGATATGCTTGAGTAGACTAGCGTATAGCTTCTCGACCCATGTAGATGAGCGATGGATGATCACATATCCATTGATGTTTGACATCAGAGATGGTATACGGGTGCTCAGTAGAGACTGAGTACACTGGACGGACTCGCTAAGAACTCCTAGATGGTATTATACCTCATGTCAGATGGCAGTTCTCTGGTGACACTGGTACATGTTAGTCTGTCGACCCGAGATCGTCATAGAGTCTTGTGTGATTCCCACTGTGCTTTGATTTTCACCATACCACGGTCAAGACATCGTGTAAAAACGTGGTTTTTGGGTACAGTCCCGAGTCACATGGAGGCAATGAGCGATAGGAAGGGATTCGTCTCTCCCGGTATTGGGGGTTGATGTTGCGCTGTGCTCGATTGGCTATAACAGGAAGTCCCTGGCCAGGGCTGTTTCTGAGATTTACTGGTAAGTGTTATCAGTAGTTTCTCGACCCGTTATGAGCCTCAGATCAGCATGACTTATCAAGCTATTGGGGTCTGACGTTTACCACCCCCAGGCGAGATATGCGACATATCAGACGAAGAGACCGGACTGTACGGTAATGTTACTGATTGGATTCGCAGGAGTATGAGCAGGCTTGCTTGTTGATCTTCCGATCACTCAATACCCAGGTTGCCATTACGTTTAGCATACCGCTTGCGGCTTGTAGGTGTTTGATATGATTATCACCTACTGCCGGCGTATTGACGAGTCTTTAGAGTCCTACAAAGAGCTTTCCTGGTTCATGAAAAATGAAGTAGGAGCACATATGTGATACGTGCGGGACAGAGATTAATATGGTATGTGACACCGTATTCTATTCTCGTGATTTGTGTTATCGGTCGGTTATATGTGATATAGCCGGGTTATCGAATTAAGTGTTGATTCGATAAGTTGATACACATGATATTTGTCGGTTGTATGTGATATAGCCGGATTATTAAATCAAGTGTTGATTTAATAATTTAATGTATATTTATATATTTGATATATTAAGTTACATTAACTAATACATGCTCACTTATGATTTCTTTTCACACTTGTGTGCATGTGTATATATGTGATATTTATTAATGTACATGTTTTTGTGTCATGCTTGATGACACATGCTTCATGAGTGTGTGTGTGACTTACACCATGCTTGATGTAATAAAGGGATTTATTTATTTAAGGTTAATTAAAATTAGTGGAAATTGGTTTAATGGTTGAAGCTTGGAGAAGCTTATGGAACCATTTGACCAAGTCCACTCATTTTGTCATACTTAAGATATTTATTAACCCAACCATTAGATTTGCCATAGTTTAGTCTCTACAAGGAATAATATATGATATTAACTCACCCATGGTTTACATTCAACACTTGTAATTTTCCATGGTTGCATTTCTTCATCTCCTTCTTCAAGCTCACTAGCTTTTGGGAGATGATGAAAATGGGTGAGAAAATTAAATCTAAAGAGAGCCCATTTCCTAATTCATCATCCTCTACTATATTAGCCATTTAGTTTAGGGTGTTTGCTTCACTAATCTACCATTAGTGAAGAGGTAGCATGAGCTTGAGTCGGCCTCGAAGACTTCGAGCAAGCTTATTCATTTCTTCAACTGAACCCTTTCTAGAGTTCGGATGTTAGTTACTTGCAGCGAAGGGACTACTACACGAAGCATTAGAAGTGAAGGACCGGTCTACAACGGTTGTATTTCTCATTCACATAGATGTAAAGTTGTTTACATATCGATTCGTCTGATTTTCTAGTTAAGATTCTAGGGTTAGGGTTAGGTAGGATGGCAAATTTTTGAAATTGGTATGGACGATACCTCCCGAAACCTTGCTGCCGTGATAGACAACCCTGCAGTGGTATCAGAGCCATGCTAGAAAATTAGACGATGTTTGTTAGATCACGAAACCGAAAAGACTCCGAAACTTGAAACATTTGAACTTAGTTTCTGTCGATTTTAAAAGGTCTTCAAAAATTTTTTTAAGCAGCTGCATAATATTGTATGAGATATAACATGAACACTGTGAAAATTTCAAGGGGTTTCCTCGGATTTGGGCCGGCCACAAGCAAGGAAAAACCGGCCACCTCGGGTCATTTTTGAAATTTTGGATTGAAATTTTCATGGTGTTCCTGTTTCTGGGTTTTGGTGTTTCGGGTGTTGCTAGTTTTTGCTGAGTTTGCATATGATGTAATCTTACTGTATAGGCAATTCGGAGTGTTTCATATTCGTAGTTTTAACATTGTTTCGGGTATTCATATGTTGTCTAGGCAAAGTTAAAAAGTTCGAACGAATATCAAAAACCCATTTTTCCAAGTTTAAGGTATTTAGAAAAACATGCAAGTAATTCTGTGGACCCTCTAGAAGAATGAAACTCTAACTCGACATAATGACCATGGAACCGCTTTCGAATCTTAGGGTTTGCGGCAGTTCTACGGTACCATTAATGAGGCTTGGGTCTGCCCTTCTACGGATGGTCTATAGGTACTGTGGCATGTTCTGGGTATTCTTAAACGGTACTCAAGTGTTGAGCTCTCGGGGAATTTTGAGATTTTGATGAATCGATCGAAAAGTTTAACGTCATCCGGATATCATGTGATGGGATACAACACTTGGAATCCACACTAATTTGAATTTTATAAATCAAGCAATTTAGTTTCATTTGATCGGTTGCCACGGGATTTTGATATGATCAAAAGTCCGTCGCAATCACGTAGCGTACGTGGATACTCGCTGGGTAACCTTACTAGATAGCCACGCCCCATAGCCCCGACCAAGTGACTGTAGGAGAACCCTGTTCCCAAAAGCATCTGTTCGGGTGCTCGCGGTTGCGGTGTTCCGCCTAAGTGCACTTCGTCGACGGTATTGGGGGTGCGGCCATTTACTAAAGTTTCCGACGAGCATTCGATCAGGATTTCGGGAATCTTGTTGAATTGCCCAACTTGATATTGAAAAGTGTTTTCGATATTGAGACTAAAATGCGGGGTTTATAACTGTTAGTGATGCGATTGTAAGTCGATGTACAACACCCCACGACTTGCGGGGAGGCGGAAATATGAAAAACGATCTTGTTCTTTGCATAAACATCGACTAACCGAAGAATCTTTGCTAAACTATAACTAACAAGAAACATAGAAGTTGTTAACTACTATGAGAAGTGATTATACCTAATGAACCATGTCCTTCTTCTTTACGTTATCCACCTCCTCCTCGCCCTCCTCTATATAATAGACGATCCACCCGAGAGCTTTTAATCCAAGCTTCACCTCTAAACTTGAGGTAACTAGGTTTCTTTAGTTTCTAATCAAAGGTACCTAGGTGATATAGAGTTAGATTATGGATTAATTAGTCTATCTAATCCTTGATCTCAATACATGAGAGGGGAGGATTAGGGTTTGAAGGGAGAGAGCTTGAGGAGAGAGAAGGTGAGCATGAGAATGAGAATGAGATAATGATCTCTCATGATATATATGAAGCATTATTATTTATCAAATAAATAAATAAATGATTTAACAACCATGCTTCATAAATACATATGAGTGATTCATCTACATGAGTCATTAACCATTTATGATGCATTAATGACATGGCTGAATCACACAAATGAGTCACTGATCTCATTTAATGCTTATGCCACTTAAAGCCCCAAGTCACCATCCTTCTAGAAGCTTCTCGCGAAATTACGAGAACGCCCCTCCTATCCGTGAAAACACGGAAAAACTTTAGACTGTATAAATCCAATAACCCGATACTAGAATCTGGCTTAAACCAAAGCCGGCTAGTAAAAACTGTCCGAAAGTCGTACGTGCGTAAACACACGTATGCGTCCGAACCCTTGTCGTAAAACCATACGACCTCTATATCGTTTCGCTTAGAGCAGGGAAACTCTCTGTGTGGGACTCTAAAGACTCGACTACTACGCTGGCAGTGGGTTTAACCACAGACCGCAAGCGGCACTAGCTGTGCGTAACGGTCCCCAGGTAGATGTCGATAAGAAGGCCGATGAGGAAACCCTTCCGAACTCCTACTGAGCCTGATGTGACAATCTCCGTACAGTCCGGTCTGTTCGTCTAAGACTATCGCATATCGGGCCTAGGGGGCGGCAAGCGTCAGTCCCCTAATAGCGGTATAAGTCGTGTCAGAGTGAAGCCCATTACACCCTGAGAAACTACTGGAACCTACCAGTAAATCTCGCTTGCCCTGGCCAGGGACTTTGCGTAATGGCTCTCTGACACAGCGCGATATCAACTCCCAATACCGGGAGAGACGAATCCTGTCTAACCACCACTGCCTCCAAGTGCTCGGGATTGCACCCAACTGCTACCTGTTTGCACGACTCTTTTGAGCCGTGGTAGGGTAGCAATCTAAGAACAGTGGGACACACTTGAAGCGAAGTAGCAGTGTTAAGTCTGCGGACTATGCTGTACTCATGTCATCTGGGAACTGTTAACTGATGACTGGTATAAAACCAACCAACAGTTCCCTGTGAGTCCTGTCCGGTGTACCCATAACCCAACGAGCACCTGTATACTATCTCCAGTACAACGTACTGATGGCTGTGGGACAGACCATCTCCCCAACTGGGATGAGAAGCGTACACACTAGTCTACTCCGGAGTATCGATGCCCTGTCTCGATAATCCTATGACTAGGGACCTGAAGAAGGATGTGCTTGTAGACTACCCAGCCCCCACTAGTGTGACTGCCATCACAACGCTGGTAGTCAAGCAAGATCCTAAGAGCTCTATCAATACGTATACTCACATATTAAGATAGAAAAACCAAGTAGCATACTACCATGTTTAGCAAGACTGTTATATACATGTGAATATCCCAAGCTTCCATTAAGTAATTTACAAACTTGTATGATACAATAATGGCCCCTAGGGCATATACACTAACAATCTCCCACTTACACTAGGGCCATGTCTGGCATATCGAAGACCGATGATCTCGAGTAGCCTCTGGAACTGAATCTGAGGTAGGGCCTTCGTGAATGGATCAGCAATGTTCTCTTCAGTAGCAACTCTCCGGACCTCGATCTCCCGGTGATCTATGATCTCCTTGATCAGGTGATACCGCCTTAAGATGTGTCTGGACTTCTGATGGGACCTTGGTTCCTTCGCTAAAGCTATAGCTCCGTTGTTGTCGCAATACAGAGGTATTGGATCAACTATGGTAGGAACCAACTGAAGTTCTGTTAGGAACTTCTTCATCCAGACCGCTTCTTTTGCTGCTTCGCAAGCAGCAATATACTCCGCTTCCATAGTTGAGTCAGCAACGGTGTCCTGCTTGGAACTCTTCCAGCATACCGCCCCTCTATTGAGGGTAAAGACATAACCAGACATGGACTTGGAATCGTCCTTATCACTCTGGAAGCCGGAATCAGCAAAGGCCTCCATCTTGAGGTCTTTTCCGCCATAAACCAATAACATCTCCTTAGTCCTTCTCAGGTACTTGAGAATGTTCTTTACCGCTATCCAGTGATTCTCCCCTAGGTCTGACTGATACCGGTTTACCACGCTGAGTACGTAAGCTACATCTGGTCTGGTGCACAACATCGCATACATTATAGAGCCTACCGCAGAAGCGTAGGGTATAATCGACATGCGATCCCTTTCCAAATCAGTCTTGGGAGACATATTTTTGGATAGGGTGATTCCGTGACAAGCCGGTAGATTACCGCGCTTAGAATCTTCCATACTGAATCTTTTTAGTATAGTGTTGATATACCTGGACTGCGAAAGTTGTAAGTCGACGCTAGCGCCCCGGCCGTCTACAGACGCCAAATGCGGAACAAAAACTTTTAAACTGGCGCTATCGTATACTTTAACACGGATCTGCCATTATTGCTAAACTAACAAACTGTAAAGAGTGTAGAAAGGTTATACCGAACGATCCGAGTCCTTCGTTCTTTAACCATCATCCCACGCTTCGTTGCGGCTGCTCCGATCTCGTCGATCTCCGATCTGCTCGTTCAGGTGGCACCACATCACCGATTCTTTAAACGGGCTCCCGCCTCTGACTTGAGGCAACTCGATCGTCAAGTTTGCCAAAAGAGACGACCAAGATTGATGTAGAGAATGAGTAGATGACTTTGTCTTACTTCGTCCAAGTCCGTGGACGATCGGTTAATGAAGTTGCCGAGGGAATTGGGTGATGGAATGAAATGAACTGTAAAATTCCATGCACCCCAAATACTATCATATCTTTTACAACCATATCAAAACATCAAGTGAGTGTGTGAGGGAGGAGAGAGAGGGCCGGCCATTTATAGGAGTGGGAGGTGACCGTAGGAAAAAGAGGGTGACCACAAGAAAGCTTCTCACTCAAAATATCAAGAACAAATATCCTTAGCTAAACAAAATGCTTTAATGTTAAAGCATGAGTCACTTAAACACCTCATCAAGTCATTAATGCAACCAATGAAAACTCAACACCAATTAATCCTAGTCACCTCATCTAGAATCTTCTAGAACACTGACTCACCTCAACAGAAGAAAAGATAAATCCGTCTTTAACCGAATGTTAAAAGACGGCTGATAGAAAACAGGAAACTGGCAACTTCCAAAAGTAATCCTGAAACGACTTTCAGGATAACCCCGAAACTGTATAAATATACCCGCATTTGTATTACGACCGAATACAAATGCAACTGAGACAAAGATATTATACCTACTCAATATAATACTCGGATCCGGCTTAAACCAAAGCCGACCAGTATCAACTGCCCGAAAACTGACACGTGCGTAAACGCACGTGCATTTTCCGAACCCTGCCATAAAACCATACGGCCTCTACAACGTTTCGCCCGAACTTAGGAAACTGTCTGTGGGGGACTCTAATGACTCGTCAGTACCCTGGCAGTGGGTTTAACCACAAACTGTCAGCGGCACTAGCTATGCGTAACGGCTGCCCATGGACTGACCTCAAGGGAGGCCGATGAGCGCACTCAAGGGTGGCCGATGAGCGAACTCATCCAGAAACCCTACTGAGCCTAACAGTGACAATGTATATACAGTCCGGTCCGTTCGTCAACGAGTATCGCATATCCGCTTAGGGGGCTAGAAACGTCAGACCCCCAATAGCAGTATAAGTCGTGTCGGAGTGTAGCCCAATAACACCCTGAGATACTACTGGAGTACCTACCAGTAAATCTCCTGCCATGGCCATAGACTATGTGTAATGGCTCTCCTAGACACAGCACGACCTCGCCCCCAATACCGGGAGAGACGAATCCCCTGCCGATCCGCTCACGTGCCTCCATATAGCTCGGGACTGTACCCAAAAGCTACCTGTTTGCACGACTCCTTTGAGCCGTGGTAGGGTAGAAATCAAAGCACAGTGGGAACTCACACGAGACAAATGACGACCTCAGGTCGATGAACTAACCTGTACACATGTCACCAGGGAACTGCTATCTGACGATAGGTATAGTACTAACTAGCAGATTCCCGGCGAGTCCTGTCCGGCGTACTCATAACCCAATGAGCACCTGTATACATCTTAGGTGATCCAACTGACACCAGTGGCTTGTGAGACCGGCCACCGCCCCTCGTCGGGGTCTCGACTGTATACAATAGTCTACTCCGGAGTATCGATGCCCTGTCTCGAAACTCACACGACTAGGGACCACAATTAAGGATATGCATATAAACTACCCAACTCTCACGTATATGATCGCCATCATACTGTTGGTAGTAAAGCAAGATCCTAAGGGCTCTATCAAAGTGTAACATGCAATCAGTCACCTGAACATGTACATGACTGATAAAGGCAAACTAGATAGCATACTATCATCTCGAGTAAGACTGTCCTACCGGGATAGGTCCTCCGCAATCATTGCAATCACGTACCTGCGATCCAATAATTGACTATGAGGGCACTATCTCCAACAATCTCCCACTTGCACTCAAGGCTAATTATTGCGAAGTCGACTACTCACAGCCCGTGTGAAACCGAACATCCAACTCCTCTAGTAATCAGTTTCACAAAGCCCGTTTGTAAAACTATTGTGTTCGAGAAATAGCCTCAGTGAGTGGATCCGCCTAGATGTTTCTTTCTATATCTCTCTTAATCTCAAGTTCGCGGAGAAAACCATCTCCCGAATTGAGTAATACTTGTCTTAGAATATGTCTGGATATCTGATGGGACCTTAGTTCATAAATGAACTCTATATCCAAACTTCTTAGACCGAATCGATCACTGAACCTAATCAGTATCGGGCACCTTGCTTCCCACAGTATCTTCTTGGACTACCTGTCCATAATACTGTCCCTCTTCGTCAGAGGGAAAAACTAAAACTCTGACAATCACTCTGTGATCCATGTCACCTTTGAAGCTTGGAATGATAACCGTCTCACGAAGGAGGCTGCCGTCATCAAATCCGTAGAACATGTACTTATGTTCTAAAAATGCTTCCTTATGTTTCTCCAGGATTGGATTAATACAAACTCATTGCATCTAGTGCAAAAACAACATCTGGTGTGGTACTTGACATCTCATGATTGACTCAATTGCCTAAGCAAGTGATCTGCCAATCATGCCCATCTCTCTCCCCTTTAGTCTGTAAGACATCTTTAGAGAGGGTGACTCCATCACCTGCAGGTACACCACCATGCTAGGAGTCAACTATTCTAAAAACCATTAGAATATCTGTCAAAGTACCCACATTGGGAAACTACCCAAATCTAGATCTAAAACCATAGATCCAGAAACCAGAATGTCAAATATTATATCCATATCCTGTCTGGAGAAACAACTGTGTGACGATCACAGTACAACCGATCGTAGTATAGGAATTTTACTTCCTACTCTGTGTATGTCATCCAAATACCATGACATCACACCCTACTACCTTCTTAACAGATCCATCCCCTATTCTGATTGAAGTCAAACCCATGACTGTCACATCAAAATTAGATGATCTATCTCCGCTATAACTGCTCTAGTCTATAAATAGACATAAGCTACTTGCCCACTATTCTTCCGATGCTCCCACTAACTACGACAACCCTCCTACCGGGTCTCATAGCCTGGAACAACAGTAGTGTCAAGTCTGGGTAGATAAGAACCTCCCTGTCACCGTCCTTGAGGCTACCGTAGTACCTCTCGGGTGTCTGAGGTTACCCACCATATCTGCGGAATGGCTATTGGAATGTCAAACTTGATTGAATATATAGGTCCTATTAAATTTTCCGTAATCGTTTGCGGTTCTGGAATCACTTCCAGTTCTACCATACTCCCACTACTGTTTTCTTAAAAAGATCCATTTTACTAAAACTGTGGCGAGTCAAGAACAATATCACTATTGATCTTCCAAATGGTAGAATATCAACCCTCGTCATAGCCAGGGTCAACCCACAAACAGCCATTACAGAAACGTGCCCTGAGTTATCCAGAGTCTGGTTTTAAGCAAAAGCTGGACAACTCCCCGTACCTTAATATCTTTTAAGGTACGATCCATTCTATATCCAATATAGAAACTTTGGCACTTATTTAATTGGAACCATATTCAAATCATGCAGCTGTCTCCAGTGCATATCACTTTAATGGAAAGAGGCTAATCAGCATTACTCAACTTAGGAATCCATCCAATTATGAGTAACCTAAAAGATAAACACGTTTCTCAAAACCATCACTATCATCTGAATACCAGTCACAAGAATCTACATCTTCGATCTCTTTGAAGAATCCCGATACTTGTGATACCTGGTTCTCTACTTTATTCTTATACCCACAACTTCTCAAAACTTAGACCTTGTATTTCTACGAAACACTTGTCTAAACACTAGAGAAGTTATAAGTAAACAGAACATAGTATGAGGACCTACCCCTTTGTCCTGATGGACACTGGACAACATACAATACTCTGTATAAGTCCGCTGAGTTTAACAACTCAAAATCTGTGCGTCGTAGGTTGAAAACTGTACCCTGGCGATTTCCTCAAATATCACCAATTACAACGAATTTCGATATAATGAGGATGATCACCTAATTCCCAATATCTTACTCCCACTCATCATCTGTAAAACCATACAAATATGAAAATGAAACCTGGTAAATACATACCCTTGGAGTAAGTGTCTAATCGGGAAAACAGTTTTCTTTTAACAATGCACTGAAACATAAAAATGTTTTGTAGGGGTATCCTGGTATTCATAGCAATGCCTCTTCCATAATCCAATTCATGACTTTAACCGTATATTTTATTGCCATCTCTCCAAATCCCTTTATTTGTCTTTAGTCGTTACCTTCTGTACACCATCGTTAGGCTAAATGGTTTTCTTCCTTCCCTACCGTTCGGCACCAGCCTATGGTTTGGAAGAAGACTATCCAGTAAGCATAATAGGTGTACCCTCCTAAACCAAGGAGTACTCGCATCTCGAGAGAAGGTGATGATAAAAGACAACTGAATAATACCTTATTCCTTTAAAGGTGAAATAGTAGTGGCGATGAAGTACGCGGTTTGGTCGTGAATGATATCAGTCGCAAGTTACTTTGCCCTCTTTCTAATCCCTTTATTTTGTCTTTACATATTACCTTCTGCACACCCTACTTAGGCTAATTGGTTTTCTTCATTCCCTACCTTTCGGCACCTGCCTATGGTTTGGAATAAGACTATCCAATAAGCGTAATAGGTGTACTCTCCTAAACCAAGGAGCCCTCGCAACCTGAGAGAAGGTGATAATAAAAGACAACTGAATAAACCAATTCTATTTCTCCTGAACCTGGATCCATCCTCGAAGAAGTCCCTTCGAGTTCGTATATAACCATACGATGGATCTATCCAATGGAAGTGGATATCCGTAGTAATACGGGTGTTCTGAGAAATGCAAAGGGTAAAAGAAGGAGTGGCAATGACTTATGCAACTCAGACAATCCAAAAGCCAGTATTTTAAGAAGGTTCGGTTAACCTGGTCACTGAGTCATAGTCTAGGGTCGGTCAAAGGTCGCTGCCAAAGAGAGAGAGAGAAAAGAAACACTCTGCGTGCACTCTAACCTAGATCAGAATGGTTATAACTTTATCTAATCCGGAAACCTCCCACTGTCCTGTCAAATTCTCCTCCAAACCTAAAGAAGAATCAATCGGGATCACCCGAAGAGTAAACCAACTCATCAGTGGGAATCGGGATCCAACTCTCATCGCATGATAACGTGACGGAATCCACTCGCGTTATCACACTCCAGAAGGTATGCGCATGCCTGGCAAGTTTCAGTTTCTTTAGAAACTCCCGATATGATTTTCACCCCATGCTCTTATGATCGTGACTAAGGGCCAGCCCACCATAAGTCACATGTCAAGTTCTTCCCATCATTATCTTGTTAATTTGAACCCACCCGTACTCGCCCTTGACTAAGGGCCAACAAGGCTGTACGACTGTCCCAAACCAACGCATCTATCTATGCAACATGTGAATACCCCAGCAACTACCAAACACTATGTCCTGGCTAAGGGCCAGACCAACATAGCTTGAATACTACTGACCATTCATATGAAATGACGGAGGGCTACGACTGGTTTTTGGCGAAAAACCTTTAGCGTAATGAACTTGATCTCGTTGAAGGAACCTGATAGCTTTTTAAAATATAGTGACGAAAAACCTTTGCTAAAGAGGTCACTCCCGGTGAAGGGATCTCGGCTCTTTACTCGTGGAATGAGGTGCAGGATATTCCACTGAATACCGCTATGCAAAGCAACATGTAATCGGCTATAGTGAAGTTATTACCCTGACGCAAACTTCTGCCCAAGGGGTCAGTCCCGGTGAAGGGATATCGGCCCTTGCCCCGTCGAATGAGGTGCAGGATATTCCACTGAATACCGCTATGCAAAACAAAAGGAAACGTCTTTGCAATAACACTTTTTAAATTTGTTCCAACAACTAAAACAGGTTTGTTTTTCTTTTTGCATTGATCAGAATCAATGCAGTCCCATCAATCAATCACACCAGAAAAGAACGAAAATAAAATGTACGTATATGCCATCCGCATTCGTCACTGGGTCCCGTCATCACCCGTTAGGTTACTTAACTAACGACAGAGCGGGGACTGGACTAGCGCGGGTGTAAAACATATACAACATCTAATAGTATATAAACCAATATACAATAATCGCTCCAGGCGTGATAATATGCAACATTACAGAAAAGTAATAAGCATCACAGAACAATACAGATAATCTGGGATCCCCGAGTTTCACAGAGCCACTGCTGAAACCCGACGTTCCCCTGTCGTGTGGATAGCCTGTGCAATGAAACCTAGACCCCTACGGGTGCGGCAAGTTACCCGCCAAAACCTGAAGCGAGGTAGTCCCCACAGCATAGTGAATGGAACACCCGGCACTTCACGGAATCCGGTAAATTGAGCACCCCTCCTTGGGTCAACCTGTACCCCCTACGAGTGCGGCGAATAGTCTGCCAATTTTAGAGTGGGGCCCCTCTGCCTCTCAAAGCCATGAGATGCGGACCCGTTACCCTCCAGAACCCGGCTATCCGTGCACTCCGTCGCAGGGCAAAACCTAGTACAGTAATGAAAAAATAGTACAACAGGTACATCGACCGCAACCTGGTCGTGCCCCAAAAGAATATTATACAACAGGCAGTGACGGCAGTCCACAAGTTGGACGCTCGCCCCGCAATATCAAATGTATAAATAAACTCAAACTGCACTACCATTGCACACTGCTATCCACCACGACAAATCCGCAACATCACAGCACAACACAGAACATCAACGCGAATGTCACGTTCGCAAACCCGTCTAAAAGAACTATAGCAATCAGATGCGGTTTACCGATCAAATGACATTCCCGGTCGGAGATATAATGTAAGCACTGTAAACTAACGTGTTTAAATTTCGATCGACCAAATATCAAGAAGTGGGCCCCACGACTTACTGGTGAACAGTAACAAAACCTGGGCCAAAACGATATTTACCAAAAACTACAAAATCCAACAGAGAACCCACTGTACAAATTTGGGAGCATGAGCTCACCAAGTGGCCACGGATGCGCGGTCATACCATGGGTTTGACCGCGTTTCCGCGGCGGTTTGGTGGATTCATGTCCCCAAATTTTGTCGTGGTTCTTAGAAAAGCCTGCACAGTTTTCTGAGATGTGTGAAATATTTTTAGGATACCGTTTAAAATCAACAGAAACTGTCAAGGTGAAAAATTATGATTTTTGATTTACGGTTCGATCGATGTTTTAAACGCGTTAGCACAAGTTAGTATAGCAAAATGGTTAGGCTCTGATACCACTGTAAGTCTACGCTAGCGCCCCGGCCGTCTACAGACGCCAAATGCGGAACAAAAACTTTTAAACTGGCGCTATCGTATACTTTAACCCGGATCTGCCATTATTGCTAAACTAACAAACTGTAAAGAGTGTAGAAAGGTTATACCGAACGATCCGAGTCCTTCGTTCTTTAACCATCATCCCACGCTCCGTTGCGGCTGCTCCGATCTCGTCGATCTTCGATCTGCTCGTTCAGGTGGCACCACATCACCGATTCTTTAAACGGGCTCCCGCCTCTGACTTGAGGCAACTCGATAGTCAAGTTTGCCAAAAGAGACGACCAAGATTGATGTAGAGAATGAGTAGATGACTTTGTCTCACTTCGTCCAAGTCCGTGGACGATCGGTTAATGAAGTTGCCGAGGGAATTGGGTGATGGAATGAAATGAACTGTAAAATTCCATGCACACCAAATACTATCATATCTTTTACAACCATATCAAAACATCAAGTGAGTGTGTGAGGGAGGAGAGAGAGGGCCGACCATTTATAGGAGTGGGAGGTGACCGTAGGAGAAAGAGGGTGACCACAAGAAAGCTTCTCACTCAAAATATCAAGAACAAATATCCTTAGCTAAACAAAATGCTTTAATGTTAAAGCATGAGTCACTTAAACACCTCATCAAGTCATTAATGCAACCAATGAAAACTCAACACCAATTAATCCTAGTCACCTCATCTAGAATCTTCTAGAACACTGACTCACCTCAACAGAAGAAAAGATAAATCCGTTTTTAACCGAATGTTAAAAGACGGCTGATAGAAAACAGGAAACTGGCAACTTCCAAAAGTAATCCTGAAACGACTTTCAGGATAACCCCGAAACTGTATAAATATACCCGCATTTGTATTACGACCGAATACAAATGCAACTGAGACAAAGATATTATACCTACTCAATATAATACTCGGATCCGGCTTAAACCAAAGCCGACCAGTATCAACTGCCCGAAAACTGACACGTGCGTAAACGCACGTGCATTTTCATACGGCCTCTACAACGTTTCGCCCGAACTTGGGAAACTGTCTGTGGGGGACTCTAATGACTCGTCAGTACCCTGGCAGTGGGTATAACCACAAACCGTCAGCGGCACTAGCTATGCGTAACGGCTGCCCATGGACTGACCTCAAGGGAGGCCGATGAGCGCACTCAAGGGTGGCCGATGAGCGAACTCATCCAGAAACCCTACTGAGCCTAACAGTGACAATGTATATACAGTCCGGTCCGTTCGTCAATGAGTATCGCATATCCGCTTAGGGGGCTAGAAACGTCAGACCCCCAATAGCAGTATAAGTCGTGTCGGAGTGTAGCCCAATAACACCCTGAGATACTACTGGAGTACCTACCAGTAAATCTCCTGCCATGGCCATGGACTATGTGTAATGGCTCTCCTGGACACAGCACGACCTCGCCCCCAATACCGGGAGAGACGAATCCCCTGCCGATCCGCTCACGTGCCTCCATATGGCTCGGGACTGTACCCAAAAGCTACCTGTTTGCACGACTCCTTTAAGCCGTGGTAGGGTAGAAATCAAAGCACAGTGGGAACTCACACGAGACAAATGACGACCTCAGGTCGATGAACTAACATGTACACATGTCACCAGGGAACTGCTATCTGACGATAGGTATAGTACTAACTAGCAGATTCCCGGCGAGTCCTGTCCGGTGTACTCATAACCCAATGAGCACCTGTATACATCTTAGGTGATCCAACTGACACCAGTGGCTTGTGAGACCGGCCACCGCCCCTCGTCGGGGTCTCGACTGTATACACTAGTCTACTCCGGAGTATCGATGCCCTGTCTCGAAACTCCCACGACTAGGGACCACAATTAAGGATATGCATATAAACTACCCAACTCTCACGTATATGATCTCCATCATACTGTTGGTAGTAAAGCAAGATCCTAAGGGCTCTATCAAAGTGTAACATGCAATCAGTCACCTGAACATGTACACGACTGATAAAGGCAAACCAGATAGCATACTATCATCTCGAGTAAGACTGTCCTACCGGGATAGGTCCTCTGCAATCATTGCAATCACGTACCTGCGATCCAATAATTGACTATGAGGGCACTATCTCCAACAAAAGTCCCAACATCCTCTTGGATCAATCACGATAGATCCGGATCCCCAGAATATAAGAGGCATCACCCAGGTCTTTCATGGAGAACCTGTGTGACAAGAATCCCTTGACAGATTGTAGCATAGGAATGTCATTTCCTATTAATAAAATGTCATCCACGTACAAGACGAGGAACATGACACTTCGTGCTACAACTTTACTATATATACATGGTTCATCTGGATTTTTAATAAAGTCATATTCTTTGACCGTTTCATCAAAACAGATGTTCCAACTCCGCGATGCCTGCTTTAGTCCATAAATGGACTTAAGCAACTTGCATACTTTCCCGCTGCTCCCACTCTGATTGAAACCCTCTGGCTGATCCATATAGACATACTCTTCTAAATTACCATTCAGAAAAGCCGTCTTTACGTCCATCTACCAGATTTCATAATCGTGGAAGGCAACAATTGCAAGAAGGATACGAATAGATTTGAGCATAGCCACTGGAGAAAAGGTTTCGTCATAGTCCAAACCAGGTCTTTGACGAAAACCTTTTGCAACAAGTCTAGCCTTATAGGTTTCCACCTGCCTATCTACACCAATCTTTTTCTTGAAGATCCATTTGCATCCTATGGGTTTTACCCCACCTGGAGCAAAGTCCAAAGTCCATACTTTGTTGGTGTACATTGACTCCATCTCGGCCCGCATTGCATCTAGCCATCGTACCGAGTCGCCGCTCTGGATGGCTTGCTGGAAGCTAGTAGGTTCATCATCATCAATGATGCAATCCTCTCTATCCCCATCAATGAGAAAACCGTAGTATCTCTCAGGCGGATGAGACGGCCTACTACTCCTGCGGAGGGGTGCGGGAATGTCCTGTTCTTCTTGAACTACTGGTTCTACCAAACTTTCAGTAGTAGTTTGTGGTTCTAGAATTTCTTCCAGTTCTATTTCGCTCCCACTTATTTCCTTTTCTAAAAACTGCTGTTCTAGAAAATGGGCATTACGAGAAACAAAAACCTTTTGTTCTTCTGCGTAATAGAAATAATATCCCTTGGAGTTCTTTGCATATCCCACAAACTTACACTGTACAGATCGTGCCTCGAGCTTTTTCGCATGCTGCTTTTTAACAAAAGCTGGACATCCCCATATCTTCAGATGTTGAAGATGGGGTTTCTTCCCACTCCACACTTGATATGGGGTGGTTGGCACAGTCTTGGTAGGAGCCCTGTTCAGAAGATATGCCGCTGATTCTAGCGCATAACCCAAGAAAGATCGCGGTAACTCAGCATTACTCATCATGGAACGCACCATATCCAATAGGGTTCGATTCCGTCTCTCCGATACACCGTTATGCTGTGGAGTGTATGGAGGAGTAAGCTGAGAGAGAATTCCTTTCTCTTTTAGGTAACCTAGGAATTCGGCACTTAAGTATTCACCACCTCGATCAAATCTTAGTGTCTTGATACTTTTGCCGGTTTGGTTTTCTACTTCATTCTTATACTCCTGGAATTTTTCAAAAACCTCGGATTTATGTTTCATCAAATAAATGAATCCGTACCTTGAGTAATCATCCGTAAAAGTAATGAAATATGAAAAACCACCTCTTGCATGTGTAGACATTGGACCACATACATCGCTGTGTATGAGTCCTAGGAGCTCGCTCGCTCTTACTCCATGTCCGGTGAATGGAGTCTTTATCATCTTTCCTTTAAGACATGATTTACAAGTGGCATAAATTTGATATTCGAACGAGTTCAAATATCCTTCTCTATGTAACTTAGTTAACCTTGTCTTATTGATGTGACCTAGTCTACAATACCATAAGAAAGCTTTATTTAAATCTGGAGACTTTCTTTTTAGTGTGTTCTGGATATTAAAAATCTGGAGTTGGTTTAAGACATATATACCGTTATCCAGTGTACCGGACCTAATCAAACTATGATTAATGTAGATGTTAACAACATCGCTTACAAACGTGAAATCATAACCTTTATTTGATAACAAGGAAACTGATATGATATTATACGTTAAACTAGGTACACAAAAACAGTTATGTAAAACTAAAATATGTCCGCTTGTCAATCCCAGGTGATAATCCCCGACGGACACAGCTCCCACGCTAGCTCCGTTAGCAACTTTTAGGGTCATATCACCATCCTTCAGCACTCTACGGTTTCTCAGTGCCTGCAATGAATTGCATATATGAGATCCTAATCCGGTATCCAATACCCAGGAAGTAGAGTTGATTGACAGACAATTCTCAATTACAAACACATCTGAAGTTGAAGCCACAGCTTGCTTCGGCTCCTGGTTCTTGGCGTTCCAGGCCATGCTGTCTTTCTTCCAGTGCCCTTTCCTATGATAATGGAAGCACTCATCCTGGGCCACTACTGGTACCGCAAACTTTTTCTTTCCCTTCGCTCCCACCTTACTAACACCACCTCTAGGTTTGGTGGCGGCCTTCTTCTTCTTTTCTTTGGCCCTAGCCTTAGACCTGGAAGATGAAGCACCGCTAACAAACATAGCGGGTGTTTCCCTTGCCTTCTGCAAGGTACCCTCTGCACTCCTCAACATGTTAAGGAGTTCTGGAAGTTCAACTTTTTTTCTTTGAATGTTGAAATTCAGAATAAACTTGGCGTAGGTGGAAGGAAGGGACTGGAGAATAAGGTCTGTATAGAGCTCATTATCCAAAGTCGTCCCAAGGTCTGCGAGCTCTTCTATATAGCCAATCATCTTTAGGACATGTTCTCCTACCGATGATCCGACGGCCAACCTCGCACGAAACAAGTTCTTTGAGGTCTCGTATCTTGCTATACGAGATTGCTCTCCATAAAGTTCCTTTGTATGGAGAAATATGGCATCAAGATCCATATCCTCGTGCCTCCTCTGATGTTCATTATTCATCGAGGCAAGCACGATGCACTTGGCCTTCGCGCAATCATACTCCCAGGTTTTGCGGATTTCCTTATCCGCATTACTGGATTTGGGACCTGGGACCGCAGGCGCCTTAGTGGTGAGGACATACCCCAATTTGTCATAGGTCAAAGCCATTTTGACATTCCGCAGCCAATCTTTATAGTTTAGCCCTGTCAGTATATTTTTCTCTAAAAGTAACTTAAGTCCAGTCATTTTCAGGGTCGCTGCAAGTAGGAGAGAGAGAAGAAACACTTTAGCATGATGCTCTTGCAAGTTTAGAGTGGTTTTAAGTTTATCTAAACTGGATGGCTCCCACTATTTCTCGAATCCTTCCTCAAACCATAAAAGAAGAATTAGCCAGGACTATTCTCACCGTACAATACTTGCTTAACCGTTCAGCCAGGCCAGTGTCGATACTTCGAGGGAGGTTTTCCATCGCTTTCGCGAAGTTCCTTAATTAAATAACCTCTTTTCTCTGGGGGCATAGCCCCGCTGACACCTTTCTCGGCACCTACTTGGTTTATAGCATTGATCGTTAAGTGACGAATCTCCTGATGAGTAGCATATACTCACAGTAGGATCGGGATCCAAATATCATCGTATGATAATGTTGAAGGAATCCTACAAACATTCATCAAACTCCAAATGGTATGCATCTCTTTGCAAATTTCAGTTTCTTTAGAAATCCCTGATATAAATTTTTGCCCCATGCTCTTATGACCTTGGCTTTGGTCAAAAGGTCATAAGTCACATGTCAAGTTCTGCCCATCATTATCTTGTTAATTTGAACCCACCCGTACATACCCTTGACGAAAGCCAACAAGGTAATACGACTGTCCCAAACCAACTCATCTATCTATGCAACAAATGAATACCCCAGCAGTTACCAAACACTATGCCTTGACGAAAGCCAACAAACATAGCTTGAATACTACTGACCATCCATAAGAAATGACGGGGGGCTACGACTGGTTTTGGAGAAATCGTGAACGTAGTGAACTTGATATAATCGAAGGAACCTGATAGCTTTTAAAAGGAGTGGTTAAAGCTCCGCAATTAAAAATATCTTCTGTTTTAAAAATAACCGAGTGGTCTCTTTTAAATTGTTCCAACGATTAAACTTTGGTTTATTTTCTTTGCATTAATAATAATGCGTCCCATCATTAACCTATCACTGCAGAAAACAACGAAAATACAACGTCCACTTATGCCATCTGCATTTGCCTCTGGGTCCTGTATCACTCGTTAGGTTACTTAACTAACGGCAGAGCGGGGGCTGGGCTAGCGCGGGTGTAAAACATAAGTGACGTCTAAATAGCTATCATATATAGATATTGTATATTCGTCAGACGCAATAATAGGCATTCCAGATCACAGATGAACATTATTGGATATGCAAGCAATCCGCGTTTCTTTTGAGCCTGCAATGAAAGACGGATTACACAGTTGTGATAAATAGCCATTACCCCACCATAGACCCCTACAGGTACGGCAAACTACCCGCCAAGTACCCGAAGTGAAATGGTCTCCCTCAACAACGTGAGTAGGCCACTAAACACTTCAAAGTACCCGGTAGTTTGTGCACCCCACCTTGGGTCTGTCCTAGGAGAAAAAACAGTAAAATGAAATAATACAACGGTAGCTACAACCGCAACATGGATGCGCCCCGCAAAATAATATTACAACATATTACAATTACATTGACGAATTAAAATAATAACCCATCACAAAACCCCGGCTAATCATCACAACAATCCAATACAGTTCATAATCATAAACAGTTAAAATCCATTACAAAAATGTGCAACCCCCTGCCAACCGACATACTAGCAGTTAGGGGAGGTTTACGAACACATTATACAATCACAGATATAATCAAATTAGCAAACATCGTATAATTTCGATCGAGCAAACATATCAGATTCTACTCCCAAAACTTCTCTGTGCACCTGAGACTTGAGCAGAAAATAAACATTCCAGAAAACACAAAAATATCACAAAAGAGCCACTGGAAAAAATTGGGCTGAATCGGCTCCAACTCGGCCGTGGATCCGCGGCGGATCGGGGGGATCGGCCACAGCTACGCGGCTGTATGGCCGATTCATGAACCCAATTTTTTTCAGTGTTCTTATCTTTCTCTGTAGGTTATACTGCAGCTGCCTGAAAAAATTTTAGGGCCTGTTTTAAATTCGACAGAAACTTAGTGATATCGATGTCTTTTCCGGTTCGTTTTGCATTCGAAATTCATACGACTTTGCTAATCAGTTAATTATTGTTTAGCGAGGCTCCGATACTACTGTAAGTCGATGTACAACACCGCACGACTTGCGGGGAGGCGGAAATATGAAAAACGATCTTATTCTTTGCGTAAACATCGACTAACCGATGAATCTTTGCTAAACTATAACTAACAAGAAACATAGAAGTTGTTAACTACTATGAGAAGTGATTATACCTAATGAACCGTGTCCTTCTTCTTTACGTTATCCACCTCCTCCTCGGCCTCCTCTATGTAATAGACGATCCACCCGAGAGCTTCTAATCCAAGCTTCACCTCTAAACTTGAGGTAACTAGGTTTCTTTAGTTGCTAATCAAAGGTACTTAGGTGATATAGAGTTAGATTATGGATTAATTAGTCTATCTAATTCTTGATCTCAACAAATGAAAGGGGAGGATTAGGGTTTGAAGGGAGAGAGCTTGAGGAGAGAGAAGGTGAGCATGAGAATGAGAATGAGATAATGATCTCTCATGATATATATGAAGCATTATTATTTATCAAATAAATAAATAAATGATTTAACAACCATGCTTCATAAATACATATGAGTGATTCATCTACATGAGTCATTAACCATTTATGATGCATTAATGACATGGATGAATCATACAAATGAGTCACTAATCTCATTTAATGCTTATGCCACGTAAACCCCCAAGTCACCATCCTTCTAGAAGCTTCTCGCGAAATTACGAGAACGCCACTCCTATCCGTGAAAACACAGAAAAACTTTAGACTGCATAAATCCAATAACCCGATACTAGAATCTGGCTTAAACCAAAGCCGGCTAGTAAAAACTGTCCGAAAGTCGTACGTACGTAAACACACGTATGCGTCCGAACCCTTGTCGTAAAACCATACGACCTCTATATCGTTTCACCTGGAGCAGGGAAACTCTCTGTGTAGGACTCTAAAGACTCGACTACTACGCTGGCAGTGGGTTTAACCACCGACCGCAAGCAGCACTAGCTGTACGTAACGGTCCCCAGGTAGATGTCGATAAGAAGGCCGATGAGGAAACCCATCCGAACTCCTACTGAGCCTGATGTGACAATCTCCGTACAGTCCGGTCTGTTCGTCTAAGACTATCGCATATCAGGCCTAATGGGGCGGCAAGCGTCAGTCCCCTAATAGCAGTATAAGTCGTGTTGGAGTGAAGCCCATTACACCCTGAGAAACTACTGGAACCTACCAGTAAATCTCGCTTGCCCTGGCCAGGGACTTTGCATAATGGCTCTCTGACACAGCGCGATATCAACTCCCAATACCGGGAGAGATGAATCCTGTCTAACCACCACTGCCTCCAAGTGCTCGGGACTGCACCCAACTGCTACCTGTTTGCACGACTCCTTTGAGCCGTGGTAGGGTAGCAATCTAAGAATAGTGGGACACACTCGAGGCGAAGTAGCAGTGTCAAGTCTGCGGACTATGCTGTACTCATGTCACCTGGGAACTGTTAACTGACAACTGGTATAAAACCAACCAACAGTTCCCCGTGAGTCCTGTCCGGTGTACCCGTAACCCAACGAGCACCTATATACTATCTCCAGTACAACGTACTGATGGCTGTGGGACAGACCATCTCCCCAATTGGGATGAGAAGCGTACACACTAGTCTGCTCCGGAGTATCGATGCCCTGTCTCGATAATCCTACGACTAGGGACCTGAAGAAGGATGTGCTTGTAGACTACCCAGCCCCCACTAGTGTGACTGCCATCACAACGCTGGTAGTCAAGCAAGATCCTAAGAGCTCTATCAATACGTATACTCACATATTAAGATAGAAAAACCAAGTAGCATACTACCATGTTTACCAAGACTGTTATATACATGTGAATATCCCAAGCTTCCATTAAGTAATATATAAACTAGTATGATACAATAATAGCCCCTAGGGCATATACACTAACAGCGATGTCTAAGAAATTCATTTGGTTAGGCATGAATTCCGGAATATGAGATATTTCGGGTTTATGATGTCTAAGGTGGTTGCAGATTCTAATTGTTGTAGTTTTCACTTTTTTTCTGCGACCGTAAGTGTAATTTGTGGTCTATCGCCGGTTCCGTTGCTATATGTCAACGACAATTGGGATACGCATATTTACTTACTTTGATGACAAGTGATGTTATGTGTTGCTGTGATATGTTATATTGGATTGTCGTGTTTGAATAGCCTGGGTTTTTTATGTGAGATGAGAGTTTTTTTATTTTCATTCATGTAAAAACTTGTATCTAATATTCTTTATTGGGGCACTTCCGAGTTGAGGAAGATGTCACCGTTGATGTATATTATTTACTTTTCCACATTAGGATAGACCCAAGGAGGGGAGCGTAAGTAACCGGGTTCTAGAGTCCAGTGGGAGACCATCTCGAGGAGTCGAGTCCAGGTCTCCTAACTCTAGAATTGCTACGGTTGCTTGCCGCTCTCGTAGGGGTCTAGGTATATGGGTTTGGCTATTCATCACGACCGTGTAATATTAAACCCGGAAATCCTAGTATATTCAATATTTCATGTGTTGATTTCTGCTGCGATATTCTGTGATATGATCACTTGATATGATGAGATAGATACAGTATATAATATATGTGATATATTATAGACGTTGCTTATGTTTTGCACCCGCGCTAGCCCTGCCCCGCTCTGCCGTTGGTTATCTAACCTAACGGTGCATGACGGGACATCGAGGCGAATGCGGATGGCATAAGCGTACGTTGTATTTATCTCTGATGGTTAGGTAACATAAATGATGGGACTTCATTAATGAGAATAATGAAAGAAAATAAACCTAAAGATGTTGTGGAATCGAATTTTCAAAAACAGGTAGCTCTAGTTCTTGCTTTGCATAGCGGTATTCCTTGTAGAATATCCATCACCTTATTCAATAAGGAAAGAGTCGACATCCCTTCACTGGGAGTGACCTCTTTAGCAATAACTGGCAGATGCTACAACCCTCGGTTTCGTCTTTTGATTGCTTTTCTAGTTCTTGCTTTGCATAGCGGTATTGTGAATATCCTGCACCTCATTCGATGAGGAAAGAGCCGAGATCCCTTCACCGGGAGTGACCTCTTTAGTGAAACTAGCAAAAGCCTCAAAAACACTCCATTTTAAATCATTTGATTCTACAACGATATCAAGTTCATTACATAAAAGGTTTTTTTAAAAACCTGTCGTAGCCCTCCATCATTTCAGATAAGTACTCATTAGTATTCGTGCTACGTTTCTCGACTATGTTAAGGCGTAGTGTGCGGTAGCTAATTAGTGCTTATCTGCTAAAGCATGTGATGGGATTGGATTAGGGTAGTCGTGCGACTTTGTTGACTATGTTAAGAGTCGTGTGGGTGGGTTTAATTCGATCAAGAAATGTACGGGTTGAACTTGACTAGCACTTATGATTTGTTGACTATGTTAAGGTCATATAGCTGCTAGGGGCAAAATATTATCGGGAATTTCAAGTGTTGAAATTTGCAATGAGATTGCATACCTTCTATGAGATAGTTGGATCCCGATACCCACCGCGAGTAAGAATTACTTCTGGGAGAGTTTTGCACATTACAATTAGCCGATCAAGTATGTTTCTAAAAAGGTGTCAACGGGGTTACGCCCATGGGAAAACGAGGTTTATTTTAATTAGGTCCGTGCGAAAGCACGGGGAACCTCCCTCAAAGTACTAGCATTGGCCTGGCTGAAAGATTGGCAAACTTGTAGGGTATAATTAATCCCGGCTAGTCTTTCCATTTAGGGTTTGAAGAAAGATTTGATAAAAACGGTGGGAGCCGTCCTGATTGGATAAAATAATAACCAATCTAATCTTGCAAGAGCATACGCTGAGTGGTTTCTTCACTCTCTCTCTCCAGGTAGCGACCATGTCACGCCTTAATCAAGATAATAATATGGATGTATTGACCGAACCCGCTTGTTATACTGTGCTGGGGAACTTTGGTCCCGCTCCAACTTATAATTGTTATAAGACCGAGAAGGAAATAGGGGAATACCAGGATTCCCATGCAGCCCAAACGAAGAAAGTGCATGTTGATGCATCTTCTTCGGGTGTGTTCGTTACCAAGAAATGTTTCTCAGTGCCCTCTACATCCTGGGTATGAAATACCAGATCAGGATCCCACATATGTAATCTGTTACATGGGCTACAGATAGGTAGAGAACTGGGAATAGGTGTTAAGTTTCATGAGTTAGAAACGGTGCAATTGTTGCAGCCAAGATGTTGGCAGTTATCACCCTGTATTATCAAATACATTGATCTGAACGAATGTTATTAGATACCGAACCTGATATAAAACATTATATCAGTCTCTTTATTTACTAAATAAGGATATAATTTTGTATTGTTGGATAATGTTTTGAACATTTCTTATATCAAGAGTTGATCGGTTCAGGCACGCTATCTAATGGCATATACGTTCTAAATCAAACTACAGTTCTTATCATACAAAACACACACAAGAGGAAGAGTTCAGAAATGAACGAATCCTTCTTGAGGCATTGTAGACTAGGTCATATCAATGCGACCCGACTAGCTAAGTTACATTCAGATGCATATTTAAATCAGTATGAATTTACATCTTGTGAAACTTGCCGGTCATGTCACAAAGATAAAATGATTATAGCTCCGTTTACTAGAAATAGAGAAAGAGTTAATAAACTCTTGGGACTGAAACATGTTGAGGTATAAGGTCCCCTGTCTACACATGCCAGGACTGGTTCTTCGTACTTTATTACATTCACTGATGATCTCTTAAGATTCGGACATATGTTCCTGTTGAAACAAAAGTCTAAAGCTTTTGAGAAATTCAAAGAATATAAGTCAGAAGTAGAGAACCAAACGGGGATAAGTATTATGTCCAACGATATGATCGGGGAGGAGAATACTTGAGCATGGAGATCCTGGACTATTCTATAGGAGAATGAGATTCTCTCTCAGTATTACTCCTCCGTATACACCACACTTTGTCGGTGTATCGGGGTGAAGCATCTGCACCCTATTTGATATTGTTGGATATAGTGCCCACAGAGTCAATTATTGGATCACAGGCACGTGATTGCAATGATTGAGGGAGGACCTATGCCGGTAGGACAGTCTTGCACAAGATGATAGTATACTATCTGGTTTATCTTTATCATCGTGTACTGCTTTAGGTGACATTACTGATCATTATTGCACGTTGATAGAGCCCCTAGGATTCTTGCTTGACTGCCAGAAGTATGATGGCGATCATATACGTGGGAACTAGAGTCTATAAGCACATCCTTAAAAGGTCCCTAGTCATGGAAGTTTCGAGACATGGCATCGATACTCCAGAGTAGACTAGTGTATACAGTCGAGACCCCGACGAGCGGCGGTGTCCGGTCTCATAAGCCACTGGTGTCAGTTGGTTCACCTAAGATGTATACAGGTGCTCATTGGGTTATGAGTACACCGGACTGGACTCGCCGGGAACATGCTAGTTGGGATTATACCAGACGTCAGATAGCAGTTCCCTGGTGACATGTGTACAGGTTAGTTCATCGACCTGAGATCGTCATTTGTCTCGTGTGAGTTCCCACTGTGCTTTGATTACTACCCTACCACGGCTCAAAGGAGTTGTGCAAACAGGTTTTAGTTGGGTACAGTCCCGAGCCACATGGAGGCAATGAGCGGATCGGCAGGGGTTCGTCTCTCCCGGTATTAGGAGTGAGATCGCGCTGTGTCTAGGAGAGCCATTACAAAAAGCCCTCGGCCGAGGCAAGAGATTTACTGGTAGGTATTCCAGTAGTATCTCAGGGTGTTCTGGGCTACACTCCGACATGACTTGTACCGCTTTTGGGGGTCTGACTTTTACCAACCCCCTAGGCCCGCCATGCGATACTCGTAGGCGAACGGACCGGACTGTACGAATATTGTCACTCACAGGCTCAGTAGGGTGTCAGGATGAGTTCGCTCATCGACATCCCTTTTGGTCAATACCTGGTAGCCCGTTACGTACAGCTAGTACCACTGACGTACTAATGGTTAAATCCACAGCCAAAGTATTGACGAGTCTTTAGAGTCCCCCACCGACAGTTTCTTAAGTTTCGGGCGAAACGTTGTAGAGGCCGTATGATATATGCCAGGATTCGATCATATACGTGCGGTATTGCACGGATCATGATCGGGCGGATCATACTAGTGGGCTTTGGTTTAAGCCGGATCCTAGTATTAGATTTGTTGGATTACTTTAGTCTCATCGCATTCGCATTCAGTCGGGATGCGGATACAGGTATGTATATACTGGTGAGGGGTACCCTTGTGATCCGTCACAAGTTTACTTTAGATATTGCCGGATCTTTTTGTTATGGCAAACATTTGGATTAATATTTGCTTAATGGAAATAATGAGCTAGAAATTCATCATGCATTGCATTAAATGTGAAATGGACATTTAGATGACTCATGGTCTTTTATTAGCGAATGTGTCACATTAGTGGATTGTTTAATGTGTTGAAAAGAGATGGAGAGAGAGAGGGGCTGCCATGTATTTGTTATTGGTCTCATATTTTCATAATCACACTCTCTCACTCTCATTCCAACAAAAGAAAAGAAAAGAAAAAGAAAAGCTCTTGTTCTTCTTCTTCTTCCTTTAGCTTATTGCTTCCATAAATGGCAACACTTTAACCTCCATCCAAAGCCATGGATGCAAGAGACAAAGTGATCACAACATTCTCTACTTCAACGTTGGGCACGTCGGCTAGCACACTTCATGCCCGAGTTGCTTCGGATGAAGCGGGAGCCCGTAAAAAGAGTTCTTGATGTGGTGCCTTTTCCGACGAGGAGATAAAGACCGGAGTTGCCGCGGGGAGCTTGGGATGGTGGCCAAAGACCGAAGGACACGGATCGATTGGTATAGCATTCTATCACATCTCTAGGCTAGCATTAGGTTAATGGTTACGATCCGGGTTTTAAGCATACGATAGCGCCAGTTTTCTAGTTATGAAAAATTTTCGTTTCCGCATTTTGGCCTCAGAAAGACGGCCGGGGCGCTAGCGTAGCCTTACATGGTATCAGAGCCACGCTATTAACCTAGTCTAGCTTGCTCTAACGTGTTTACAAGTTCGATCGAACGGATTTTCCTAAAACCTGATTTCAAAAGTGCACTTTCTGTCGATTTTGTTTTGTGCTCGAAATAATATTTGGTACATTGCAGAAATACGTGCAGGAAATTCTAAGAATTCTGTAGAAATCTGGTCACGTGATGTCACTGTTCCACCGCGGAACCGCGGCCAAACCCATGCTCTGGCTGGGGTTCCGCGTCCATCTCACCTCTTCTCTGCACCAGATTTCTACAGTGGGTCTTAGACTGGGAAATGGGGGTTTTGGTATATTCTGTTTGGGCCCGATTTATTTTGAGTGCTACAGTTGTGCTTGGGGCCTATTTCGGGAAATTTAGTCGATCGAAAATTTTCAACATGTTAGTTCACAGTATTTACACTATATCTGAGACCGTGAATGTCATTTGATCAGTAAATCCTGTCTAACTGCTATAGCCCTTTTAGACAGATTTGCGAACGTGACATTCACGTTGATGTTCTGTGTTGTGCTGTGATATTGTGGATTTGTCGTGGTGGATAGCCTGGATGCAATGGTAGTACAGTTTGGTTGTATATGTTGTAAGTCCACGGTAGCGCCCCGGCCGTCTAACAGACGCCAAATGCGGAACAAAAACTTTTTACAAACTGGTGCTATCGTGTACTATAACCCGGATCTGCCATTAAAGCTAAAAAACAAACTACAAAGTGGGTAGAAATGTTATACCGAACGATCCGAGTCCTTCGGTTTTCAACCATCATCCCACGCTTTGTTGCGGCTGCTCTGATCTCCTGAATCTCCAGTCTTCTCGTCCAGGTGGCACCACGTCGATGGATCTTTAAACGGGCTCCCGCCTCTGAACTGAGGCAACTCGGTCGTCAAGTTTGCTAAAAGATACGACCAAGATGATGTAGAGAATGAGTAGAACACTTTGTCTCGTTACGTCCAAAGCTATGGACAAACGGTTAATGAAGTTGCCTTTTGGATCGGGTGGAAATGTGAAATGAGTATCTATCAAATTTCCATACACTTAAACTTTCATCTTTTTCTCTTAAGCAACCATAATCCCTCACTCACTCATGGGCCGGCCATATATAGGAGAGGGGAGGGGGGTGAGTGTTGGAGGAGGGAGTGGTGACCACAAAGCAAAAGATCATGAATGAAACAATGAGTCACAATTACACCTAGTATGAACACAATTAATGCAAGTGATGAATCACTAACCTTGTCATCAAACATCATTAAATGCACTAATGAGTCACAAAGATGCATGAACCTAGTCACCACCTTCTAGAAGCCTCTAGAAACTTCCACACTCATCTCAAGAAAAGACAAATCCGTCTTTAACCAAATGTTAAAGACGGGCGATAGAAAGCTGGAAACTGGCAACTGCCAAAAGTGATCCTGAAACGAATTTCAGGATAACCCCGTATCAGTATGAACATAACCGCATTTGTATTACGACCGAATACAAATACAACTGAGACAAAGATATTATATCTACACAGTATAATACTCGGATCCGGCTTAAACCTAAGCCGACCAGTATTATCTACCCGAAAAATGACACGTGCGAAAACGCACGTGTATTTTCCGAACCCTGCCATAAAACCATACGGCCTCTACAACGTTTCGCCCGAACTTGGGAAACTGTCTGTAGGGGACTCTAACGACTCATCAACACACTGGCACTGGGTATAACCTCTAGCACGTCAGAGGTACAAGCTGTACATAACGGTTGCCTATGTATTGATTGGAAGGGAAGCTGACGAGCGAACTCATCCATAAAGCCTACTGAGCCTGACATTGACAATATCCGTACAGTCCAGTCCGTTCGTCTAAAGAGTATCGCATATCGAGTCTAGCGGGTGGATAAAGTCAGACCCCTAATAACGCGATAAATCGTGTCGGCATGAAGCCCATCACCACCTGAGAAACTACTGATCCAAATCAGTAATTCTCCACTATCTCGGCCGAGAATTTCTAGTGATGGCCACCCGTGCACTGTGCGACATCAACCCGCAATACCGGGAGAGACGAATCCCCGACGATCCGCTCACTGTCTCCATGTGGCTCGGGACTGTACCCAAAAAATACATGTTTGCACAACTCCTTTGAGTGTGGTAGGGTAGGAATCAAAGCATAGTGAGAACTCACACGAGACAAATGACGATCTCAGGTCGACAAACTAACCTGTACACATGTCACCAGGGAACTACTATCTGACGATATGTATAATACCAACTAGCATGTTCCCGGCGAGTCCTGTCCGGTGTACTCATAAGCCAATGAGCACCTGTATACATCTTAGGTGATCTAACTGACACCAGTGGCTTGTGAGACCGGCCACCGCTCCTCGTCGGGGTCTCGACTGTATACACTAATCTACTCTGGAGTATCGATGCCCTGTCTCGAAACTCCCACAACTAGGGACACTTTAAGAATGTGCTTACAGACCCCAGCTCCCATGTATATGATCGACATCATACTGCTGGGAGTCAAGCAAGAATCGTATGGGCTCTATCAACATGCAATAGAGAACTAAAGCATGTAAACGATGATAAAGTCAAACCAGATAGCATACAATCATCTCGAGCAAGACTGTCATATCGGTATAGGTCCTGCCTCAATCATTGCAATCACGTACCTGCGATCCAATAATTGACTTTGAGGGCACTATCTCCAACAATCTCCCAATTGCACTTAAGGCTAATTATTACGATGTCGCATACTCATAGCCCGTATGATACCGAACATCCAACTCCTCTACTAATCAGTTTCACAAAGCTAGTTAGTAAAACTCTTGTGTTCGAGAAATAGCCTCAGTGAGTGGATCCGCCCTGATGTTTCTTTCTATGTCTCTCTTAATCTCAAGTTCGCGGAGAAAGCCATCTCCCGAATCGAGTAATACCTGTCTTAGAATATGTCTGGATATCTGATGAGACCTAGTTCATAAATGAACTCCAAATCCAAACTTCTTAGACTGTATCGATAACTGAATCTAATCAGTATCCAGCACCAAACCTCCCACAGTATCCTCTTGGACTAACTGTCCATAATACTGTCCTTCGTCAGAGGGAAAACTATAACTCTGACAATCACTCTGTCATCCATGTCACCTCTGAAGCCTGGAATGATAACCGTCTCCCGAAGGTGGCTGCCGTCATCAAATTCGTAGAACATTTACTCATGTTCTAAAACTGCTTCCTTATGTTTCTCCAGGATTGGATTAATATAAACTTATCGCATCTAGTGCAAAAACAACATCTGTGTAGGGTTCCTAGGCACTCTAATGGAGTCTCACAAGTGATCAAACATGCACAAATCAAATTTTACAAGTGCCTATAAACCCTAATACGGATCGTTAACTAGATAAATAGGCGAAACGATGCAAATAAACAACTTTATCTAAAAGGAAAGGAGCTACAACCTTTGTAGATCCGGTCCACCACTTCGTATGCTCCGCGATGATCTCCCTCCGCTGTCCAAATCGAACTCACGACTCTAGCATTGGCATCATCGAAGAATGGGCGGGCTTGATCGTCGGTTCGATGCCGAAGATGATCTACGTCGAGGCATCGCTAGAACAAGCTCAAACTTCACCAAGTCGGGAAAACTTGTGAAGGAAACACCCTATACTACTTGGCAAGAGGTAGAGGATGAATAAATAGGAAGTGGGTAAACTTTAGATTTGGATTTCTCACACTTTTCCATCAATCACCATTGATGGTCAAGCTTTCTCTTTCTTGCTCAAGATGAAGAAGAAGAAGAAAAAGATATGATAAGTTAAATTAAAAAATAGAAAAGAAAATACAATACTTATCATATCTTTAACCATGGTTTAGTGTAGAGACTTAACTTAGGTTAGATGAGTGGTTAGGGTTAGGCATGAGACAAGAATGGTGACTAAGTCAATGCTTCATGAATCTTCAACTAAAAACAAATATAGCCACCATTCATTTCTCTTTTTCTTTTCAAATGAAATAAATAATAAGATAAATGAATAAGAAAATGAAATGATACCCTAACCACTAACTAACCATGGCTAAATACTTTACACAAAACCAAGAAAGAATGTATCATCAAACATGATACAATAATGTGCACAAAAATATATCACATATACAATGTGCAATACAAGTGAGTAAATCCATTTAAAGTGAACCAATACTAGTTAATGCAAAGCAATATATCAAATATATAATTATACATTAAATAATTAAATCAACACTTGATTCAATGATCCGGTCATATCGCATATAACGGGCTAGTATCTAACGTATCGGCTTATCGAATCAATCCTTGATTCGATAACTAGGTTATATCGCATACAACCATTCGACACATACATCGCGAGAATGGAATATGGTATCACATACACGCATTATTCTCGGTCCCGCACATATCTCATATGCGCTCCTATTTCGTTTCGCTTGAGCTAGGAAACCTCTGTGTAGGACTCTAAAGACTCGTCAATACGCCGGCAGCAGATGATGATCATATCAAACACCCACAAGCCGCAAGCGGTCTGCTAAACGTAACGGCCACACGGGTATTGAGCGATCAGAAGATCGACGAGCAAGCCCGCTCACACTCCTATGAATCCAACCAGTAACACTTACCGTACAGTCCGGTCTGTTCGTCTGATATGTCGCATATCTCGCCTAGGGGTGGTAAACGTCAGACCCCAATAACTCGATAAGTCATGCCGACGTAAGGTCCATAACATTCGTGAAACTACTGATAATTCTTACCAGTATATCACTGCAACCCTGGCCAGGGATTTCCTGTTATGGACAGTCGAGCATAGCACAACATCAACCCCCAATACCGGGAGAGACGAATCCCCTCCTATCGCTTATTGCCTCCATGTGAATCGGGACTGTACCCAAAAACCACCTGTTTGCACAACTCAGTAGAGCCGTGGTAGGGTGGAAATCAAAGCACAGTGGGAGACACACAAGACTCTATGACGATCTCGGGTCAACAGACTAAGCTATACCAGTGTCACCAGAGAACTGCCATCTGACGTGAGGTATAATACCATCTGGGGGTTCTCGGTGAGTCCGTTCAGTGTACCCAGTCTCCACTGAGCACCCGCATACCATCTTCGATGTCAAACATCAATGGATATGGGATCATCCATCGCCCATCACATGGGTCGAGAAGATATACGCCAGTCTACTCTGGAATATCGATGCCCTGTCTCGATATTCCCATGACTAGGAACAATGAAGGATGTACTCATTGACTACCCAGGCCCCACTAGTATGATCTACATCATAGTCCTGAAAGTCGAGTACACATCCTAAGGGCTTTATCAACATGTAATCAGAGAGACAGAAAGTATACATGTTAAGATAAAGTGCAACCAGATAGCGTACTATCATGTCGAGCAAGAAAGTCCTTCCTATATATGTCCCAGCATCCACTATAATATACATCCAATGTACAGTAATGGCCTCTAGGGCATACATATAACTAACAATCTCCCACTTGCACTAGGGCCATCTGTACCAGTGGTTGCAGTATCACATACTCAACCATCCCCTAAAAGTCTCTCTTTGGGAAAAAGGCCTTCGTGAGTGGATCCGCCGTGTTGTCCTCTGAGTCTTCTCTCCTAACCTCGATCACCCTGGAGATCAACTATGTCCATGATCAGGTGATGCTGCCTCAGAATTTGTCTGGGTCACTGATGGGACCAGGGTTCCAGGGCCAAAGCCACACTTCCATTGTCATACAATGGCAGGAACCTAGTTCATCTTATGAACCAATATACACCCAAACTTCCTCTTTGGTAGTATCTTCAATAGCGATGTTACCAGCCTTTATCGTCTAGTTTGACACGGTATCTAGCTTGGAACTCTTCCAACATACCGTCCCTTTACTGAGGGTAAAGACAGTGCCTGTGACTGACATTCAGTCGTCTTTATCACCCTGGAACTCTTCCAGTGATTCTCCCCAGGATCGATTGATACCATCTCACTACATTTAGTGAGAATCCTAGCATCCAATTACATCTATCTCATAGGTGAAAACTCAGGATTTAGGAGGTATCACTTTGATCCTATTTGGAGAATCCTAGTGATAATAGGAGATTGACCGATCGTAGTATAGGAAACTCTTTTCCTATCAAGAGTATGTTGTCTACGTACAATACGAAGATGACCACCTTACTCTCTACTACCCTTTTGTATATACAAGGTTCGTCTACCATTTTGATGAAGTCAAACACTTTGACTATCACATCAAAACAGACGTTCCAACTCCGCGATGCCTGCTTCATTATGTAAAGCAACATGCACACGTTTCCGCTGCTCCCACTGTTTACGAAGACCTCTGGCTGTGTTCTTATAGACGTTCTCTTCTAAATCAGTATTTAGAAAAGCAGTCATGGCACCCAACCACCAGATATCGTAGTCATGGTATGTAGCCGTGGTAAGTAGGATCTGGATAGACTTAAGCATAGCTACTGGAAAAAAGGTTTCATCATTATCTACGCCTGGTCGATGACGAAAACCTTTAACAAGTCTATCTTTGAAAGTCTCAACTTTTCCATCTACACCAAGTAATCTTCTCAAGATATACTTTCTCCTGATGGGGATTTAACCCTTCAGATATAGCAGCTAAAGTCCATACTTTGTTGGTGTATATGGATTCCATCTCGGATCACTAAGCATCCAGCCATTCTTACAGAGTCCCTACTCTCGATGGCCTGCTCGAAACTGGTTGGGTCATCATCTCATGATGCAATCCTCGCTCCCACTGTCATCGAGAAACCGAGGTATCTCTCAGGTGGGTGAGGAACCCTACTAGATCGGCGGAGAGGCTGAGGTTCGTCGGAAACTATTGAATCCTTTGGTTCTGTCAAATCATTAGCAGTTTTGTACAGCTGGAACCCTTCCAGTTCTACAGAACTGATCTTGCCTCGATCTTGTCCGGATTTTGCTTTTGACATAGGCCGGACAATCCCAAATCTTAACTTACTTAAGAGATAGGATCTTCCCATACCATATCTCATATGGAGTGGTAGGCATTGATTTGATTCAAACCTAATTCAATAGGTATGCAGCTTCTCAAGTGCATAACCCCCAAAAAGGAAATAGGTAACTCAGTAGTACTCATCATAGAGCACACCTTATCATATAGGGTGTGATTGCTCCGCCCCGATATACCATCGTGCTATGGTTTATACGGAGGAGTAATGCTGAGAGAGAATCTCATTTTCTTTTAGAATAGTCCAGGAATGCTATGCACAAGTATTCTCCTTCCTGATCTCATCATAGGACATAATACTTATACCCGTATTTTGGTTCTCTACTTCCTACTTATATTCTGTGAATACCTCAAAAGGTTCGGACTTATATTTCAACAGGAATATATGACTGAATCTTGAGAGATTATCAGAGAATATAATGAAGTATAAAGAACCAATCCTGGCATGTGTAGACAGGAGACCTTACATACATCATCATGTATCAGTCCCAAGAGTTTACCAACTCTTCCTCTGTTTCCAGTAAACAGAGCTGGTGTCATTATATCTTTGTGACATGACTGGCAAGTTTCACAAGATGTAAATTCAAACTGATTTAAATATGCATCTAAATGTAACTTCAGCTAGTCGGGTCGCATTGATATGACCTAGTCTACTATACCTCAAGAAGAATTCGTTCATTTCTGAACTCTTCTTCTTGTGTGTGTTCAGTATACTAGGAACTGTAGTTTGATTAAGAACGTTAATGCTTTTAGATAGCGTGCCTGAACCGATCAACTTTTGATATAGGAAATGTTCAAAACATTATCCATCAATACAAAATTATATCCTTTCTTTACTAATAAAGAGACTGATATGATTTTGTATATCAGGTTCGGTATCTAATAGCATTTGTTCAGAATCAATGTATTCGTAATACAGGGTGACAGTGACCAACAGACTTGGCTGCAACACTTGCCCCGTTTTCTGTCTCATGAAACTTATCACCCGTTTTCAGTTTTTCTACCTTTTTGTAGCCCTATGTAACAGATTACATATCTGGGATCCTGATCCGGTATCATATACCCAGGATTTAGAGGATACTGAGAAACAGTTCTTTGTAATGAACACACCCGAAGGAGATGCATCATATGCACTGTCTTCGTTTGGGCGGCATAGGAATTCTGGTATTCCCTATTTCCTGCTCGGTCTTATAACAATTATAAGTTGGAGCGGGACCAACGTTCCCCAGCTCAGAATAACAAGCGGGTTCGGTCAATACATCCATTTTATTATCTTGATTAAGGCGTGACATGGTCGCTACCAGGAGAGAGAGAGAAGAAAACACTCTGCGTGCGCTCTTGCAAGATCAGATTGGTTATTATTTTATCTAATCAGGATGGCTCCCACTGCTTTTTATCAAATCTTCCTTCAAACCCTAAAAGGAAAGACTAGCCGGGATTAATTACACTCTACAAGTTCGCCAATCTTTCAGCCAGGCCAGTGTCGGTACTTTGAGGGAGGTTCCCCGTGCTTTCGCACGGACCTAATTACTGTAAACCTCGTTTTCCCAGAGGCGTAATCCCGTTGACACCTTTCTAGACACCTACTTGATCGGCTAATTGTAAAGTGCAAAACTCTTCCAGGAGTAACAATTACTCGCAGTGGGTATCGAGATCCAACTATCACATAGAAGGTATGCAATCTCATTGCAAATTTCAACACTTGAAACTCCCGATAAAGGTTTTTACCCTAGCACCTATGACCTTAACTATGGTCAACAAAACATAAGTACTAGTCAAGTTCTACCCGTCATTTCGTGATTAATTAGACCCACCCACATGACCCTTAACTAAGGTCAACAAAGTCATGTGACTGTCCTAACTAATCGCATCATATGCGGTGTAGGAAGATATCACTTAGCTACCGTACACTGTGCCTTGACTATGGTCAACAAACACAGCACGAATACTAAGTACTCTACTTCCTAAAATGACGGAGGGTTGCGACTGATTTCTATGAAAACCTTTAACGCTTTGAACTTGATCTCGTTGCGGAATCAAATGGTTTTTAAATGGAATGTTTTCGAGGCTTTTCTAGTTTTGCTAAAGGGGTCACTCCCGGTGAAGGGATCGTCGGCCCTTTCCTCGTCGAATGAGGTGCGGGATATATCATATATATCACTGTGCAAAGCAGAAACTATAGAAGCGATCAAAAGACAAACCGAGGGTTGTAGCATCTGCCAGTTATTGCTAAAGGAGTCACTCCCGGTGAAGGGATCTCGGTCCTTTCCTCATCGAATAAGGTGCAGGATGTTCTATAATGAACACCGCGATGCAAAGCAAGAACTGTAGCTACCTGTATTTATTTTGAAATTCGATTCCACAACATCAATTAGGTTTATTTTCTTTCATTAATCTCATTAATGAATATCCCATCATTTAAGTCCACCTAACCATCACAGATAAATATAACGTACGCTTATGCCATCCGCATTCGCCTCGATGTCCCGTCTGCACCGTTAGGTTAGGTAACTAACGCCAGAGCGAGGCAGGGCTAGCGCGGGTGTAAAACATAAGCAATGTCTATATAATATATCATATATACTATATATAATACCTGTCACAAAACATCATATGATCACATCACAGATAAATCACAGCAGAAGAAACATATGAAATATTGGATATACTAGGACGTCCGTGTTTTCAATACGAGCCAGTATAAAACACGGATTCCACGGTCGTGATGAATAGCCAATCCCACACCCCAAGACCCCTACGAGAGCGGCAAGCAACCCTACCAATTCTAGGGTTAGGAGACCCGGACTCGACTCCTCGAGTTGGTCTCCCACTGGACCCCAGAACCCGGTTACTTGTGCTCCCTTCCTTGGGTCTATCCTAATGCGGAAAAGTAAATAATATACAACAACGGTGACAACTTCCGCAACCTGGAAGTGCCCCAATAAAAGAATATTACATACAAGTTTTTACATGAATGAAAATGAAAAAACACTCATCTCACATAAAAACCCCCGGCTATTCAAACACGACGATCCAATATAACATATCCAGCAACACATAACATCACATGTCATCAACGTAAGTAAATATGCGCATCCCAATTGTCGTTGACATATAGCAACGAAACCGGCGATATCACATATTACACTTATGGTCACAGAAAAGAAAGTGTAAAACTACAACAGTTGGAATCCGCAATTTGCATAGACATCGCATGCCTAATCAAATGAAATACTTAGACATCGCATGCCTAACAATTATAAACCCCGCATTTTAGTCTCAAAATCGAAAACACTTTTCAATATAAAGTCGGGCAATTCAACAAGATTCCCGAAAAACTGATCGAATGCTCGTCGCAAACTTTAGTAGGCGGCCGCACCCCTGATACCGTCGACGAAGTGCACCAAGGCGGAACACCGCTACCGTGAGCACCCGAACGGATGCTTTCGGCGACGGGGTTCTCCTACAGTCACTTGGTCGGGGCTATGGAGTGAGGCTGTCTATTATGTTTACCCGGCGAGTATCCGCGTACGCTACGTGATTGCGACGGACTTTTGATCACATCAAAATTCCGTGGCAATCGACCAAGTGAGACTAAACTGCTACGTTTATAATATTCATTCCGTTATCTCATAACTATTTGTGAATTCCAATTATTGTATCACATTCTGGATAAATAGAAAATGCTAAACTTTTCGATCGAACAATCGAACACCCAAGTTTTCCCGATACAGCTCAACACATGAAATAAGTCTAACAACATTCAGTTCGTGCCTCAGTACCAACGGTCCAGCCGTAGAAGGGTCAAGCCAACGCCTCACATGTGGCACACCGTACTGCCTCAAACCCGAAGGTTCAAAGGGCAGTTCAAGACGGTCACATAATCGAGTTAAGGTTTGTTGTCTTCTAGAGGGTCCATCGCGTTACTTGCACTACTTAGAACGTTGTTAAACTACGGAAAAATCCAACACTTGGAAATTTCCCGACAGGGGAAAATTTGGGTATTTATATCCGGTCGAACTTTTTAACATATTCTAAAATTTATCCGGAAAACCACACTGACAAAATTAGACAATCCGATCGAAACACCGAGTCCCTGATACAACCCAGAAAATAAAACTCTGGAATAAATATTAAAATATTCCCAGGAAGACCAGCACTAAAAACTAGGAGTTACTGTGAAAATTAATACAGATGATGGGACAACTTGGCCGCGGAACCGCCGCACAAGCCATGCTTGTGCCGCGGTTCCGCCGCAATGTAGAGGAATCATGCTTCCGAATTTCACAGTGATTCTTAGGATTACCTGCTGATATTTCTGCATATTTTTAATTTCGAAAAAACCACATTTTACAGAAATGTCCAGAGAGCAATATTCGGGTCGGGGTTTTGGGTCGATCGGACTTCTAACTCCGTCAGGACTTCGCCTAAGGCTCTAGCTAGGCTCTGATACCACTGTAGGGTTCCTAGGCACTCTAATGGAGTCTCACAAGTGATCAAACATGCACAAATCAAATTTTACAAGTGTCTATAAACCCTAATACGGATCGTTAACTAGATAAATAGGCGAAACGATGCAAATAAACAACTTTATCTAAAAGGAAAGGAGCTACAACCTTTGTAGATCCGGTCCACCACTTCGTATGCTCCGCGATGATCTCCCTCCGCTGTCCAAATCGAACTCACGACTCTAGCATTGGCATCATCGAAGAATGGGCGGGCTTGATCGTCGGTTCGATGCCGAAGATGATCTACGTCGAGGCATCGCTAGAACAAGCTCAAACTTCACCAAGTCGGGAAAACTTGTGAAGGAAACACCCTATACTACTTGGCAAGAGGTAGATGATGAAGAAATAGGAAGTGGGTAAACTTTAGATTTGGATTTCTCACACTTTTCCATCAATCACCATTGATGGTCAAGCTTTCTCTTTCTTGCTCAAGATGAAGAAGAAGAAGAAAAAGATATGATAAGTTAAATTAAAAATAGAAAAGAAAATACAATACTTATCATATCTTTAACCATGGTTTAGTGTAGAGACTTAACTTAGGTTAGATGAGTGGTTAGGGTTAGGCATGAGACAAGAATGGTGACTAAGTCAATGCTTCATGAATCTTCAACTAAAAACAAATATAGCCACCATTCATTTCTCTTTTTCTTTTCAAATGAAATAAATAAAAAGATAAATGAATAAGCAAATGAAATGATACCCTAACCACTAACTAACCATGGTTCAATACTTTACACAAAACCAAGAAAGAATGTATCATCAAACATGATACAATAATGTGCACAAAAATATATCACATATACAATGTGCAATACAAGTGAGTAAATCCATTTAAAGTGAACCAATACTAGTTAATGCAAAGCAATATATCAAATATATAATTATACATTAAATCATTAAATCAACACTTGATTCAATGATCCGGTCATATCGCATATAAACGGCTAGTATCTAACGTATCGGCTTATCGAATCAATCCTTGATTCGATAACTAGGTTATATCGCATACAACCATTCGACACATACATCGCGAGAATGGAATACGGTATCATATACACGCATTATTCTCGGTCCCGCACATATCTCATATGCGCTCCTATTTCGTTTCGCTTGAGCTAGGAAACCTCTGTGTAGGACTCTAAAGACTCGTCAATACGCCGGCAGCAGATGATGGTCATATCAAACACCCACAAGCCGCAAGCGGTCTGCTAAACGTAACGGCCACCCGGGTATTGAGTGATCAGAAGATCGACGAGCAAGCCCGCTCACACTCCTGTGAATCCAACCAGTAACACTTACCGTACAGTCCGGTCTGTTCGTCTGATATGTCGCATATCTCGCTAAGGGGTGGTAAACGTCAGACCCCAATAGCTCGATAAGTCATGCCGACGTAAGGTCCATAACATTCATGAAACTACTGATAACTCTTACCAGTATATCACTGCAACCCTGGCCAGGGATTTCCTGTTATGGCCAGTCGAGCATAGCACAACATCAACCCCCAATACCGGGAGAGACGAATCCCCTCCTATCGCTCATTGCCTCCATGTGAATCGGGACTGTACCCAAAAACCACCTGTTTGCACAACTCAGTAGAGCCGTGGTAGGGTGGAAATCAAAGCACAGTGGGAGACACACAAGACTCTATGACGATCTCGGGTCAACCGACTAAGCTGTACCAGTGTCACCAGAGAACTGCCATCTGACGTGAGGTATAATACCATCTGGGAGTTCTCGGCGAGTCCGTTCAGTGTACCCAGTCTCCACTGAGCACCTGCATACCATCTTCGATATCAAACACCAATGGATATGGGATCATCTATCGCCCATCACATGGGTCGAGAAGATATACGCTAGTCTACTCTGGAATATCGATGCCCCGTCTCGATATTCCCACGACTAGGAACAATGAAGGATGTACTCATTGACTACCCAGGCCCCACTAGTATGATCTACATCATAGTCCTGGAAGTCGAGTACACATCCTAAAGGCTTTATCAACATGTAATCAGAGAGTCAGAAAGTATACATGTTAAGATAAAGTGCAACCAGATAGCGTACTATCATGTCGAGCAAGAAAGTCCTTCCTATATATGTCCCAGCATCCACTACAATATACATCCAATGTACAGTAATGGCCTCTAGGGCATACATATAACTAACAATCTGGTGTGGTACTTGATATCTCACGATTGACTCAATTGACTAAGCAAGTGATCTGCCAATCATGCACATCCCTTTCCCCTTTAGTCTGTAAGACACCTTTAGAGAGGGTGACTCCATCACCTGCAGGTACACCACCATGCCAGGAGTCATCTATTCTAAATACTTTCAGAATACTGTCTAAGTACCCACATTGGGAAACTACCCAAATCTAGATCTAAAACCATAGATCTAGTAACCAGAATGTCAGATACTATATCCATATCCTTTGTGGAGAAACAACTGTGTGACGACCACAGTACAACCGATCGTAGTATAGGAATTTTACTTCCTACTCTGTGTGTGTCATCCAAATACCAGGACATCACACCCTACTACCTTCTCAACAGATCAATCCCCTATTCTGATGAAGTCAAAGCCATGACTGTCTCATCAAAATTAGATGATCTATCTCCGCTATAACTGCTGAAGTCTATAAATAGACATAAGCTACTTGCCTACTATGCTTCCGCTGCTCCCACTGACTACGATAACCCTCTGGCAGAATAATATATACGTACACTTCTAAAGCTAGTTTAGAATGACGCTATACATATCCTCCTGCCGGGTCTCATAGTCTGGAACAACAGTAGTGTCAAGTCTGGGTAAACAAGAACCTCCCTGTCATCGTACTTGAGGGTACCGGAGTACCACTCGGGTGTCTGAGGTTACCCATTATATCTGCGGAGTGGCTATTGGAATATCAAACCTGATTGAATATATATGTCCTATTAAATTTTCCGTAATCGTTTGCGGTTTTGGAATCATTTCCAGTTCTACCATACTCCCACTACTGTTTTCTGAAAAAATCCATTTTACTAAAACTGTGGCGAGTCAAGAACAATATCACTATTGATCTTCCAGATGGTAGAAATGTCAATCCTCGTCAAAGCCAGGGTCAACCCACAAACAACCATTACAGAAACGTGCCTTGAGTTATCCAGTGTCTGATTTTAAGCATAAGCTGGACAACTCTCCTTACCTTAACATCGTTAAGATATGAACCATTCTATATACAATATAAAAATAGAGGCACAAATTTAATTGGAACCAGATTCAAACCATGCAGCTGTCTCCAGTGCATATCAACTTAATGGAGAGAGGCTAATCAGCATTACTCAACTTAGGAATCCATCCAATTATGAGTAACCTGAAAGAGAAACAAGTTTCTCAAAACCGTTACTATCAATTGAATACAAATCATAAGAATCTATATCTTCTATCTCTTTGAAAAATCCCGATACTTGCGATACCCGGTTCTCTACTTTATTCTTATACCCACAACTTCTCAAAACTTAGACATTGTATTTCTACGAAACACTTGTCTAAAAACTAGAGAAGTCACAAGTAAACAAAACATAGTACGAGGACCTACCCCTTTGTCCTGACGGACACTGGACAACATACGATACTCTATATAAGTCCGCTGAGTTTGAACAACTCAAAACCTGTGCATCGTAGGTTGAAAACTGTACTCAGGCGATTTCCTCAAATATCACCAATTACATCGAATTCCGATATAATGAGGATGATCACCTTATTCCCAATAACTTACTCCCACTCATTATTTGTAAAACCATACAGATATGAGAATGAAACCTGGTAAATACATACCCCGGAGTAAGTATCTAATCGGGAAATCAGTTTTCCTTTAACAATGCACCGAAACATGAAAATGTTTCGTTGGGGTATCCTGGTATTCTTAGTAATGCCTCTTCCATAATCCAATTCATGACTTTAACCGTATATTACTTTGCCATATCTCCAAATCCCTTTATTTGTCTTTATTCATTACCTTCTGTACACCATCGTTAGGCTAAGTGGTTTTCTTCATTCCCTACCGTTCGGCACCAGCCTATGGTTTGGAAGAAGACTATCCAGTAAGCATAATAGGTGTACTCTCCTAAACCAAGGAGTACTCGCAACTTGAGAGAAAGTGATGATAAAAGACAACTGAATAATACCTTATTCTATTTCTCCCGAACTGGGGAAAAAAGCAAAGGTGAAAAAAGGAGTGGCGATGAAGTACGCGGTTTGGTCGTGAATGATAACAGTCGCAATTTAATTTGCCTTCTTTCTAATCCCTTTATTTTGTCTTTAGTTATTACCTTCTGCACACCTTACTTAGGCTAATTGGTTTTCTTCATTCCCTACCTTTCGGCACCTGTCTATGGTTTGGAAGAAAACTATCCAATAAACATAATAGGTGTACTCTCCTATACTAAGGAGCCCTCGCAACCTGAGAGAAGGTGATAATAAAAGTCAACTGAATAAACCAATTCTATTTCTCCTAAACCTGGATCCATCCTCGAAGAAGTCTCTTCGAGTTCGTATATAACCATACGATGGATCTATCCAATGGAAGTGGACGTCCGTAGTAATACGGGGTGTTCTGAGAAATACAAAGGGTAAAAGAAGGAGCGGCAATGACTTATGCAACTCGGACAATCCAAAAGCCAGTATTTTAAGAAGTTTCGGTCAACTTGGTCACTGAGTCATAGTCTAGGCTCGGTCAAAGATCGCTGCCAAAGAGAGAGAGAGAGGAAAGAAACACTCTGCGTGCACTCTAACCTAGATCAGAATGGTTATCACTTTATCTAATCAGGAAACCTCCCACTGTAATCTCAAATTCTCCTCCAAATCTGAAAGAAGAATTAGTCGGGATCACCCGAAGAGTAAACCAACTCATCAGTGAGAATCGGGATCTAACTATCATCGTATGATAACTTGATGGAAGCCACTCAAGTTATCACACTCCAGAAGGTATGCGCATACTTGGCAAGTTTCTTTATATTTGAAACTCCCGATGTGATTTTTGCCCCATGCTCTTATGACCTTGGCGTTAGGTCAAAATATCATAAGTCACATGTCAAGTTCTGTCCGTCATTATCCAGGTTAATTTGAACCCACCCGCACATGCCCTTGGCGTTAGGTCAAAATGGCAGAACGACTGTCCCAAACCAACACATCTATCTATGCAACAAATGAATACTCAGCAGCTACCAAACACAATGCCTTGGCGTTAGGTCAAAATACATAGCTTGAATACTACTGAATACCCAAAAGAAATGATGGAGGGCTACGGCTGGTTTTTGGCGAAAAAACCTTTAACGTAATGAACTTGATCTCGTTGAAGGAACCTGATAGCTTTTTATAAAAATATAGTGACGAAAAACCTTTTGCTAAAGAGGTCACTCCCGGTGAAGAGATCTCGGCTCTTTCCTCATGGAATGAGGTGCAGGATATTCTAACTGAATACCGCTATGCAAAGCAACTTGTAATCGACTATAGTAAAGTTATTACCCTGACGCAAACTTCTGCCCAAGGGGTCGCTCCCGGTGAAGAGATCTCGGTCCTTGCCTCGTCGAATAAGGTGCAGGATATTCTAAACTGAATATCACTATGCAAAATAAAAGGAAACGCCTTTGTGATAACACTTTTTAAATTGGTTCCAACAACATCAAATATAGGTTTGTTTTATCCTTGCATTGATAAGAATCAATGCAGTCCCATCAATCAATCACACCTGAAAAGAATGAAAATAAAATGTACGTATATGCCATCCGCATTCGTCACTGGGTCCCGTCATCACCCGTTAGGTTACTTAACTAACGACAGAGCGGGAACTGGACTAGCGCGGGTGTAAAATATATACAACATCTAATAGTATATATACCAATATACAATAATCGCTCCAGGCATGATAATATGCAACATTACAGAAAAGTAATAAGCATCACAGAATAATATAGATAATCTGGGATCCCCGGGTTTCACAGAGCCGCTACTGAAACCCGACGTTTTCCTGGTCGTGTGGATAGTCTTTGCAATGAAACCTAGACCCCTACGGGTGCGGCAAGTTACCCGCCAAAACCTGAAGCGAGGTAGTCCCCCACAACATAGTGAATGGAACACCCGGCACTTCACGGAATCCGGTAAATTGAGCACCCCTCCTTGGGTCAACCTATACCCCCTACGAGTGCGGCGAATAGTCTGCCAATTCTAGAGTGAGGTCCCTCTGCCTCTTAAAGCCATAGGATACGGACCCGTTGCCCTCTAGAACCCGGCTATCCGTGCACTCCTTCGCGGGATAAACCTAGTACAAAAATAAATAAAAATATGTACAACGGGTATATCGACCTCAACCCGGTCATGCCCCAAAAGAATATTATACAACAGGCAGTGACGGCAGTCCACAAATTGGACGCTCGTCCCGCAATATCAAAAGTACAAATAAATCCAAACTGCACTACCATTGCACACTGCTATCCACCACGACATATCCGCAACATCACAGTACAACACAGAACATCAACGCGAATGTCACGTTTGCAAACCCGTCTAAAAGAACTATAGCAATTAGACGCGGTTTACCGCTCAAATGACATTCCCGGCCGGAGATATAAAGTAAGTAATGCATACTAACAAGTTTAAAATTTCGATCGACAAAATTTCCCGAAGTGGGCCCCACGTACATCAGGTGTACAGTAACAAAATCTGGGCCCAAAAGAACAGTACCATAAACCATAATTTCGAAAATAAAGCTCTCTGGAAAAAGTTGGAGCACTGTTCCCACAAACGTGCTGCTGTTCCGTGGTCAAACTCTAGGTTTAACCGCGGATCCGCGGTGGTCTTGTGGGATCACGTGCCCAAATTTTTCCAGAATGCTTAGAAAAGCCTGCTTAGTTTTCTGTGATATGTAAAATAATTTTTAGACACTGTTTAAAATCGACAGAAACTTTAACCCTGGAATTTGCGGTTTTCGAAAATCCCTTCGATCGATGTTTTAAACGCGTTAGCACAAGTTAGTATAGCTTAATGGTGAGGCTCTGATACCACTGTAAGTCCACGGTAGCGCCCCGGCCGTCTAACAGACGCCAAATGCAGAACAAAAACTTTTTACAAACTGGCGCTATCGTGTACTATAACCCGGATCTGCCATTAAAGCTAAACTAACAAACTACAATGTGGGTAGAAATGTTAGACCGAACGATCCGAGTCCTTCGGTCTTCAACCATCATCCCACGCTTTGTTGCGGCTGCTCTGATCTCCTGAATCTCCAGTCTTCTCGTCCAGGTGGCACCACGTCGACGGATCTTTAAACGGGCTCCCGCCTCTGAACCGAGGCAACTCGGTCGTCATGTTTGCTAAAAGAGACGACCAAGATGATGTAGAGAATGAGTAGAACACTTTGTCTCGTTACGTCCAAAGCTATGGACGAACGGTTAATGAAGTTGCCTTTTGGATCGGGTGGAAATGTGAAATGAGTATCTATCAAACTTCCATACACATAAACTCTCATCTTTTTTCTCTTAAGCAACCATAATCCCTCACTCACTCATGGGCCGGCCATATATAGGAGAGGGGGGTGAGTGTAGGAGGAGGGAGTGGTGACCACAAAGCAAAAGATCATGAATGATACAATGTGTCACAATTACACCTAGTATGAACACAATTAATGCAAGTGATGAATCACTAACCTTGTCATCAAACATCATTAAATGCACTAATGAGTCACAAAGATGCATGAACCTAGTCACCACCTTTTAGAAGCCTCTAGAAACTTCCACACTCATCTCAAGAAAAGACAAATCCGTTTTTAACCAAATGTTAAAGACGGGCGATAGAAAGATGGAAACTGGCAACTTCCAAAAGTGATCCTGAAACGAATTTCAGGATAACCCCGTATCAGTATAAACATACCCGCATTTGTATTACGACCGAATACAAATGCAACTGAGATAAAGATATTATATCTACACAGTATAATACTCGGATCCGGATTAAACCAATGCCGACCAGTATTATCTGCCCGAAAAATGACACGTTCGAAAACGCACGTGCATTTTCCGAACCTTGCCATAAAACCATACGGCCTCTACAACGTTTCGCCCGAACTTGGGAAACTGTCTGTGGGGGACTCTAACGACTCATCAACACACTGGCACTGGGTATAACCTCTAGCACGTCAGAGGTACAAGCTGTACGTAACGGTTTCCTATGTATTGATTGGAAGGGAAACTGACGAGCGAACTCATCCAGATACCCTACTGAGCCTGACTGTGACAATATCCGTACAATCCGGTCCGTTCGTCTAAAGAGTATCGCATATCGAGTCTAGCGGGTGGATAAAGTCAGACCCCTAATAACGCGATAAATCGTGTCGGCATGAAGCCCATCACCACCTGAGAAACTACTGATCCAAATCAGTAATTCTCTACTACCTCGGCCGAGGATTTCTAGTGATGGCCACCTGTGCACTGTACGATATCAACCCCCAATACCGGGAGAGACGAATCCCCGACAATCCGCTCACTGTCTCCATGTGGCTCGGGACTGTACCCAAAAAATACCTGTTTGCACAACTCCTTTGAGCGTGGTAGGGTAGGAATCAAAGCACAGTGGGAACTCACATGAGACAAATGACGATCTCAGGTCGACAAACTAACCTGTACACATATCACCAGGGAACTGCTATCTGACGATATGTATAATACCAACTAGCATGTTCCCGGCGAGTCCTGTCCGGTGTACTCATAACCCAATGAGCACCTGTATACATCTTAGGTGATCTAACTGACACCAGTGGCTTGTGAGACCGGCCACCGCCCCTCGTCGGGGTCTCGACGGTATACACTAGTCTACTCTGGAGTATCGATGCCCTGTCTCGAAACTCCCACGACTAGGGACACTTTAAGGATGTGCTTACAGACCCCAGCTCCCATGTATATGATCGCCATCATACTGCTGGCAGTCAAGAAAGAATCGTATGGGCTCTATCTGTTGGATATATGTATGCCCTAGAGGCCATTATGTGATAGTGGATGTATCTATACATGTATATATATATTCAGTTTGCATTCTTGCTCGACATGATAGTATGCTATCTGGTTCTTCTTTATCTGACATGTTTATTTGATCATGCTTCTATTCATTCATACATGCTGATAAAGCCCTGAGGATATCGGCTTGACTACTCTGATTATGATGGAGATCATACTAGTGGGACATCTGTAGTCTATAAGCATATCCTGGAACGTCCCTAGTCGTAGGTATATCGAGACGGGGCATTGATATACCAGAGTAGACTAGCGTATATGATACTAGACCCATACGATGGGCGATGAATGTTCCCACATTCATCGATGTTTGACATCAAGATCATATACGGGTGCTTAGTGGTGACTGGGTACACTGGACGGACTCACCGAGAACTCCTATATGGAATTATATCTATCGTCGGATAGCAGTTCTCAGGTGACACTGGTACAGGTTAGTCTGTAGACCCGAGATCGTCATGGAGTCTTGTGTGTTCTCCCACTGTACTTTGATTGCCACCCTACCACGGCTCTACTGAGTCGTGCAAACAGGTGGCCGTTGGGTACAGTCCCGAGACACACGAAGACGATGAGCGATAGGAGGGGTTTCGTCTCTCCCGGTATTGGGAGTTGATGCTGTGCTGTGCCCGACTGGTTATAACAGCAAGTCCCTGGCCAGGGCTGCTGAGATTTGCTGATAAGTGTTATCAGTAGTTTCTCGATCTGTTATAGACCATTCACCGGCACGACTTATTGAGTTATTGGGGTCGACGTGACCATCCCTAGGCTCGATATGCAGCATATCTGACGAAGAGACCGGACTGTACGGTAGTGTTGCCGGATGGCTCGACGGGAGTTGTAGCAAGTTCGCTTGTTGTCTTCTGATCGCTCAATACCCGGGTGGCCGTTACGTTTAGCTGACCGCTTACGGCTTGAGGGTACCTGATATGATCATCACCCTCTGCCGGCGTATTGACGAGTCTTAGAGTCCCACAAAGGAGTTACCCAGTCCAGGCGAAACGTTGTGGTGCGCGTATGCGATATGCGCATGCACCCGATTGAAATGTGCGTATATGATACCGAACATTGATCGGGTGAACTACTTTTGGTGGGGTCATATGAGATATGACCGGATTGATAAATCAAGTGTTGATTTATCATTTAACCATTAGTTTTCTCACTTAAAACCTTTTCTTGGATGATGGATGTGTGCATGCATGTGTGCTTTTCTTTCTTTCTTTCATGCTAGTTTCATGCACATGTGGATGTGCATACATGCACACATACATACACTCATCCATTATGGTTGTTAGCATATGGAAATGGTGGCAATATAAGACTCACACCATGGACTATATAATGGATTATTATTTAATTTTGGATTTAAAAGAAAACGAAAAAGGAAAGGATAATCTTTCATGCTTCTACATTCTTCCTTTGACCTAACCATGCTCAACTACCACTAACCTAAGGTTATCCTTCTCTTTATCATTCCAAACCAAAGTTAAATAATGTCTCCATCACTTTAACCATGGTTCATAGCATGAAGGAATAAAATATATATTGATATATTTCTTTTTCTTCACTTGAGTTATCTTTTTATCTCTTGTTAAAAATTGCCACCATCTTCTTCCTCTAGCTCCTTTGCTCTCTTGATTTTCCTAGTGAGCAAATACCACTTAAAGATAGGTTTTTGAAGTGAGATTCCAAACCACAACATCATTCTACTCAAGTCTAGCCGACTTGATTAGAGTGTTTCCTTCGGTTTTCCAAAGAAGCGAGCTTGGACGGAGTGCTCCGTGGTGGATCGTCGTGGACGCAAGGAAACTTCGAGAGGACCTCGATTCAACACCCAAGACACCAAGGAGTCTAGCAAAGGGGAGCTACAAAGGTTGTAGCCTTCAAACCCTAATCTTTTCTAGCTTAATGTTTCATAACCCTAATTTTCTAGGATCGATCCCTTTGCATGTTAGTTTAGCACCTTAAAAATTATAATTTTGGGTCATGTGATGCTTCAAAACACTTCATAGGGTGCCATACTAACCTAACATTGGTATCAGAGCCGACCTAGAACATTAGGCGACGTTTTTACGAAGTGAAAACCCCGATCGGACAAAAATACGATTTTTTGGGATGCTCTCTGGAAATTTTCTAAAATTTGATAATTTGCAGAATTAAAAATATGTAAAAAATACAGCAGAAAAAAATAAGGATTACGGTACAAAATTTTTCAGGTGAACAGTGATTATCGCCGCGGAAACGCGGTCTAAGCTTGCTTAGGCCGCTGTTCCGTGGCCGTACATATGAATTGATGGATATTGTTTGCACAGTAATTCATGAATCTGCTTGTATAATTTTTTGGATATTTTTAATCTGTATTTGGTTTTGAAAAATTCTGGAGATGGTGTTGGACTCGTCAATTCGATCGGGACTTTCATTTCGTAGCTTTTCCGGGTAAATTAGAAAGTATTGAAGTGTTTGAAGGAGTATCATTTACTCACTATTCACGGGGTTTAAATACTTTGGAGATACGTGCAAGTCTTTTTGCGGTGGTCCCTCTAGAAGACAACAAACCTTAACTCGATTATGTGACCGTCTCGAACTGCCTTTTGAACCTTAGGGTTTGGGGCAGTACGGCGCGCCACATGTGAGGCATTGGCTTGACCCTTCTACGGCTGGACCGCTACTACTGTGTCACACTCCGGATTTTTGAACCCTGCTCAAGTGTTGAGCTTTAGTGGATCTTGGGTGCTTGATCGTTCGTTCGAAAACTTTAATACTGTCTGTTTATCTGGAATGTGATACAATATGTGGAATTCATATGGTGTAGGCATGAAATACAAAATATGTGATATTTCGCATTTATGATGTCTAAAGAGAATCTGGATTCCAAATATTGTAGTTTTACACTTTCTTTTCTGTGACTGTAAGTGTAGTATGTTAGATATCACCGGTTTCGTTGCTATACATCAACGACAATCGGGGTACGCATACTTACTTACGTTGATGATATGTGATATTATGTGTTGCTGAGATATGATGTGCAGGATTGTCGCGATCGAATAGCCGGGGGGTTTTTGTGAGATGAGAGTTTTATATTTTCATTCATGTAAATTCAAATGTAATGTAATATTCTTTTATTTGGGGCACTTCCAGGTTGCGGTTGTGTCACCAGTGTTGTATATTATTTACTTTTCCGCATTAGAATGGACCCAAGAAGGGGAGCACAGGTGACCGGGTTCTGGGGTTCAGTGGGAGGCCATCTCGAGGAGTCGAGACCGGGTCTCCTAAACTCCAGGATTGGTAGGGTCACTTGCCGCTCTCGTAGGGGTCCAGGGTGTGGGTTTGGCTATTCATCGCGACTGTGGAATCCGTATTTTCTATTCTGGCTAAATACTAAATACGGACGTCCTAGGATATCCCACGTTATATCTATGTTTCTGCTGCCTGTGTTCTGTGATATCTGAGACGAATGACATATTATATATATGATATATAGTAGACATTGCTTATGTTTTACACCCGCGCTAGTCCCGTCCCGGTATGCCGTTAGTTAAGTAACCTAACGGTGCATAACGGAACATTGCGGCGAATGCGGATGGCATAAGCGTACTTGTTATTTTCGTTTCTTTTCTGTGATTGGCTTTAGGACTTAAATGATGGGATTACATTAATGTGATTAATGTAAAGAAAATAAACCTAAAAAGATGTTGTAGAATCGGATTTAAAAACTACTCGGCTATTTATGAAAAAGCTATATTTCAAAACTGCGGAGCTTAAGCCACTCCTTTTGAAAACTGTTTGATTCTACAACGATATCAAGTTCAAAGCGTTAAAGATTTTCATAAAAATCATTCGCAACCCTCCGTCATTTTAGGAAGTAGAGTACTTAGTATTCGTGCTACGTTTGTTGACCTTAGCCAAGGCGTTGTGTACGGTAGCTAAGTGATGTCTTCCTACAAACGCATATGATGCAGATTAATTAGGACGGGCATATGACTTTGTTGACCTTAGCCAAGGGTCATGTGAACGGGTCTAATTAATCAAGAAATGACGGGTTGAGCTTGACTAGTGCTCGTGATTTGTTGACCTTAGCCAAGGTCACGAGTATTAGGGGTAAAAACCACATCGGGAATTTCAATAGTTGAAATTTGCAATGAGATTGCATACCTTCCATATGATGGTTGGATCCCGATCCCACTGTGGGCAATAGTTGCTCCTAGGAGAGTTTTACAGTTTACAATTAGCTAACTCATTAGGTGTCTAGAAAGGTGTTAACGGGGCTCCGCCTCTGGGAAAACGAGGTTTACTCTAATTAGGTCCGTGCGAAAGCACGGGGAACCTCCCTCAAAGTACCGACACTGGCCTGGCTGAACGGTTAGCGAAGTTGTAGACTGTAATTAATCCTGGCTAGTTTTTCTTTTTAAGGTTTGAAAGAAAAACTTGATAAAAGCAGTGGGAAACATCGATTAGACAAGATAATAAACCAATCTAATCTATGCAAGAGCTTTCGCTGAGTGTATTCTTTTCTCTCTCTTAATGGCAGATACCAATGACTGGACTTAAGCTTCTACTAGATAAAAATAAACTGAATGGGACCAACTATAAAGACGGGCTAAGGAATCTGAAGATCGCCTTGACTTATGATAAAGTATCATATGTCCTCACGGCTTCAGCCCCGCCCGTCCCAGGTCCAAAATCCTCAGTTGCGGACATTGAAGTCCGCAAGACATGGGACGCTGACTGTGCCACGGCCACATGCCTCGCGCTTGCATCGATGGATAACACACATCAAAAGCAGCACGAGGACATGGAAATTCACGGAATACTGCTCCATACAAAGGAGTTGTATGGGGAGCAATCCCGCGTATTACGATACAAAGCATCAAAGAAATTGTTTCAGATGCGAATGGCCCCTGGCACACCAGTAGGAGACCATGTTCTGAAGATGATAGCTCTTATAGAAGAGCTTGAGGACCTTGGATGGACGATGGACAATGAACAATATATAGATATTATTCTGCAGTCCCTCCCCTCCACCTTTGCTCAGTTCATAGTGAACTTCAACATGCATGGCATGGAGAAGGACCTCCCTGAACTCCTTAATATGTTAAGGAGTGCATAGAGCACTATGAAGTTAGCAAAAACTCCCGTTATGACTATTGGACAGTCTTCCTCTTCTCGCCCGAAAGCCAAGGCCAAGGGAAAGAAAAAGAAGAAACCCACTAATCCTAAGGGCGGAGTTAAAAAGGTGAAAGGAAAGGGAAAGTCCAAGGCTGGAGACTCAGGGAAGGGCGAATGTTTCCATTGCCACAAGACAGGACACTGGAAGCGCAATTGCACGGAGTACTTAAGTCTCAAGAAGAAGCATGGTGATGCTTCTGCTTCAGGTGCGTTTGTGACTGAAAACTGTTTTTCTATAAACTCTGCTTCCTGGGTATTGGATACCGGTTCAGGTTCTCACATTTGCAATTCTATGCAGGGGCTGAGAAATAGCAAGGTTTTGAGGACAGGTGACCATACTCTCCGCGTTGGAAATGGTTCCAATGTACATACAGTCGCAGTGGGAGAGTATCACTTGGGGTTGCCATCTGGATGTATTTTGATTTTGAATCCATGTTATTTTGTACCAAGTATGCTATGTAATATAATATCCGTTTCTTTGTTGGACAATGAAGGATATAATTTTGTGTTGCAGAACAATGTCATGAACATTCACCTAAATCAAATGTTGGTTGGGTATGGTACGCTTAATAACGGAATATATGTCCTAAATCAACACACAGTTTTCAGTATACAACACACTAATAAAAGAAAACTTTCAGAATTAAATGAAGCTTTTCTTTGGCATTGTAGACTTGGTCATATTAACGAAACAAGACTAAACAAGTTACATAAAGATGGATATTTAAACTCTTTTGAATATGAATCTTATGCGACTTGCCAGTCTTGTATCAAGGGTAAAATGACCAAAACTCCGTTTACCGGACATGGAGAAAGAGCTACTCAGCTCCTTGACCTCATACATAGTGATGTATGTGGGCCAATGTCTACACAGGCTAGAGGCGGTTTTTCATACTTCATTACATTCACCAACGATTTCTAAAGATTCGGTCATGTATTTTTATTAAAGCACAAGTCCGACGCTTTCGAGAAATTCATTGAATATAAACAAGAAGTAGAAAAACAAACCGGCTTGAGTATTAAGATGCTTCGATCAGATCGAGGTGGAGAGTATCTCAGTACAGAATTTGCAAACTTCCTAAAAGAGAATGGGATTCTCTCTCAGCTCACTCCTCCTTACACACCACAGCACAACGGTGTGTCAGAACGAAGGAATAGGACCCTATTAGATATGGTCCGGTCCATGATGAGTGACGCTGAGTTACCAGTCTCGTTTTGGGGGCATGCATTGGAGACTGCAGCATATCTGCTGAACAGGGTTCCAACCAAAGCCGTGTCTACCACGCCATATGAGATATGGAATGGGAAGAGACCATCTCTTAAGAGAATTAAGATTTGGGGTTGCCCGGCCTATGTTAAAAAGCAGAATCCGGACAAACTCGAGACACGGTCGGTCATGTGTAACTTTGTGGGATATCCAAAGAATTCTTATGGATATCTATTCTACCACAAAGTGGAACAAAAGGTGTTTGTTTCTCAGCATGCCACATTCTTAGAAAAAGAGTTTTTCACAGACAAAGATGATGGCAAGTTGGTGGATCTAGAAGAGGTTCTGGAGACACAAACTACAAATGACGATTTGGTTGAACCGGCTGTTGCAGCAGAAACTGAAGAACCTCGGCCACTCCGTAGGTCTGGTAGGACTTCTCGCCCACTGGAGAGGTACTACGGTTTCCTCATTGATGGTAACGGAGAAGATTGCATTATGGATGATGATGATCCTACCAGTTTTCAGCAAGCTATCATGAGTGGTGACTCTGTGAACTGGCTGGATGCCATGAGATCCGAAATGGAGTCTATGTACACCAACAAAGTATGGACTTTGGATGTTGTACCCCCTTGGGTAAAACCTGTAGGGTGCAAATGGATCTTTAAAACAAAGATTGGTGTAGATGGGCAGGTAGAGACCTATAAGGCAAGACTTGTAGCAAAAGGTTTTCGTCAAAGACCAGGTTTGGACTATGACGAAACTTTTTCGCCCGTATCCATGCTTAAATCCATTCGAATCCTACTTGCTATTGCTGCTCACTACGACTATGAAATCTGGCAGATGGACGTTAAAACAGCATTTCTAAATGGAAATTTAGAAGAATGCGTTTATATGGATCAGCCAGAGGGCTTCATTGACAGTGGGAGCAGCGAGAAAGCATGTAGACTGCTTAAATCCATATATGGGTTAAAGCAGGCATCTCGGAGTTGGAACATCTGTTTCGATGATGTTATCAAAGAGTTTGATTTCATCAAAAATCCAGATGAACCTTGTGTTTATAAGAAGGCTGTAGGAAGAGCTGTCACATTCCTCGTATTGTACGTGGATGATATTCTTCTGATAGGAAATGATATTCCTATGCTACAGTCGGTCAAATCATTCTTATCACTGAGGTTCTCCATGAAGGACCTGGGTGATGCCACATACATCCTGGGCATAAGGATCTATAGGGATAGATCCAAAAAGTTATTGGGATTTTCCCAAACCAGGTACATCAACACCATCCTAAAGAGGTTTAGTATGGAAGAATCCAAGCGGGGTGCCTTACCCGCTTGCCATGGAGTCACTCTCTCCAAGGATTCTTGTCCAAAGACCGATGAAGAGAGAGCTCGCATGAGCATTATACCTTATGCTTCGGCAGTAGGATCTATAATGTATGCGATGTTATGTACACGCCCAGATGTAGCTTATGCACTTAGTGTTGTAAGTAGGTATCAATCCAACCCAGGGGAGAACCACTGGACAGCTGTGAAGAACATTCTTAAGTACTTACGAAGGACTAAAGAATTGTTCTTGGTGTATGGTAATACAGATCTCCAAATGGAGGCCTTTACCGATTCGAGCTTCCAGAGCGATAAGGATGACAGCAAATCTATCTCAGGGTTTGTATTTACCCTCAATGGAGGGGCGGTAAGTTGGAAGAGTTCCAAACAAGATACCGTTGCAGACTCTACGATGGAAGCTGAGTACATTGCTGCAAATGATGCCGCCAAGGAAGCCGTCTGGATGAAGAAGTTCATCTCGGAGCTAGGAGTAGTTCCAACCATTATTGATCCAATACCTTTGTATTGTGACAATAATGGGGCGATGGCGTTAGCCAAGGAGCCCAGATCCCATCAGCGGTCCAGACATATCCTGAGGCGCTTTCATTTGATCCGGGAGATTGTAGATCGCCGCGAGATCGAGATTAAGAGAGTAGACACAAAGAACAACGCCGCGGATCCACTCACCAAGGCCCTCCCTCAGCCACAGCATGAGCGACTTTTTGAGATGTTGGGTATGAGATAATCCAATAACTGGCCTTAGTGCAAGTGGGAGATTGTTGGATATATGTATGCCCTAGAGGCCATTATGCGATAGTGGATGTATCTATACATGTATATATATATTCAGTTTGCATTCTTGCTCGACATGATAGTATGTTATCTGGTTCTTCTTTATCTGACATGTTTATTTGATCATGCTTCTATTCATTCATACATGCTGATAAAGCCCTGAGGATATCGGCTTGACTACTCTGATTATGATGGAGATCATACTAGTGGGACATCTGTAGTCTATAAGCATATCCTGGAACGTCCCTAGTCGTAGGTATATTGAGACGGGGCATTGATATACCAGAGTAGACTAGCGTATATGATACTAGACCCATACGATGGGCGATGAATGTTCCCACATTCATCGATGTTTGACATCAAGATCATATACGGGTGCTCAGTGGTGACTGGGTACACTGGACGGACTCACCGAGAACTCCTATATGGAATTATATCTATCGTCGGATAGCAGTTCTTAGGTGACACTGGTACAGGTTAGTCTGTAGACCCGAGATCGTCATGGAGTCTTGTGTGTTCTCCCACTGTACTTTGATTGCCACCCTACCACGGCTCTACTGAGTCGTGCAAACAGGTGGCCGTTGGGTACAGTCCCGAGACACACGAAGACGATGAGCGATAGGAGGGGTTTCGTCTCTCCCGGTATTGGGAGTTGATGCTGTGCTGTGCCCGACTGGTTATAACAGCAAGTCCCTGGCCAGGGCTGCTGAGATTTGCTGATAAGTGTTATCAGTAGTTTCTCGATCTGTTATAGACCATTCACCGGCACGACTTATTGAGTTATTGGGGTCGACGTGACCATCCCTAGGCTCGATATGCAGCATATCTGATGAAGAGACCGGACTGTACGGTAGTGTTGCCGGATGGCTCGACGGGAGTTGTAGCAGGTTCGCTTGTTGTCTTCTGATCGCTCAATACCCGGGTGGCCGTTACGTTTAGCTGACCGCTTGCGGCTTGAGGGTACCTGATATGATCATCACCCTCTGCCGGCATATTGACGAGTCTTAGAGTCCCACAAAGGAGTTACCCAGTCCAGGCGAAACGTTGTGGTGCGCGTATGCGATATGCGCATGCACCCGATTGAAATGTGCGTATATGATACCGAACATTGATCGGGTGAACTACTTTTGGTGGGGTCATATGAGATATGACCGGATTGATAAATCAAGTGTTGATTTATCATTTAACCATTAGTTTTCTCACTTAAAACCTTTTCTTGGATGATGGATGTGTGCATGCATGTGTGCTTTTCTTTCTTTCTTTCATGCTAGTTTCATGCACATGTGGATGTGCATACATGCACACATACATATACTCATCCATCATGGTTGTTAGCATATGGAAATGGTGGCAATATAAGACTCACACCATGGATTATATAATGGATTATTATTTAATTTTGGATTTAAAAGAAAATGAAAAAGGAAAGGATAATCTTTCATGCTTCTACATTCTTCCTTTGACCTAACCATGCTCAACTACCACTAACCTAAGTTTATCCTTCTCTTTATCATTCCAAACCAAAGTTAAATAATGTCTCCATCACTTTAACCATGGTTCATAGCATGAAGGAATAAAATATATATTGATATATTTCTTTTTCTTCACTTGAGTTATCTTTTTATCTCTTGTTAAAAATTGCCACCATCTTCTTCCTCTAGCTCCTTTGCTCTCTTGATTTTCCTAGTGAGCAAATACCACTTAAAGAAAGGTTTTTGAAGTGAGATTCCAAACCACAACATCATTCTACTCAAGTCTAGCCGACTTGATTAGAGTGTTTCCTTCGGTTTTCCAAAGAAGCGAGCTTGGACGGAGTGCTCCGTGGTGGATCGTCGTGGACGCAAGGAAACTTCGAGAGGACCTCGATTCAACACCCAAGACACCAAGGAGTCTAGCAAAGGGGAGCTACAAAGGTTGTAGCCTTCAAACCCTAATCTTTTCTAGCTTAATGTTTCATAACCCTAATTTTCTAGGATCGATCCCTTTGCATGTTAGTTTAGCACCTTAAAAATTATAACTTTGGGTCATGTGATGCTTCAAAACACTTCATAGGGTGCCATACTAACCTAACACTATCAACATGCAATAGAGAACTAAAGCATGTAAACGATGATAAAGTCAAACCAGATAGCATACTCATTTCGAGCAAGACTGTCATATCGGTATAGGTCTTGCCTCAATCATTGCAATCATGTACCCGCGATCCAATAATTGAATTTGAGGGCACTATCTCCAACATATGTACATTTGATATTGCGGGACGAGCGTCCGACATGTGGACTGCTGTCACTGCCTGTTTGTATATTATTCTTTTTGGCGCACGACCGGGCTGAGGTCGATGTACCCGTTGTATATTTTACTTTCTGTACTAGGATTACCCCACGGAGGGGTGCATGGATAGCCGGGTTCTAGAGGGCAACGGGCCCGCATCTCATAGAGTTGAGATGGAGGGGGCTTCACTCTAGAATTGGCGGGCTATTCGCCGCACTCGTAGGGGGTACAGGTTGACCCAAGGAGGGATGCTCAAGTTACCGGATTCCGTGAAGTGCTGGGTGGTCCATTCACGTTGTTGAAGGGGGCTGCCTCGCTTCAGATTTTGGCGGGTAACTTGCCGCGCCCGTAGGGGTCTAGGATTTCATTGCACAGGCTATCCACAAGACCAGGGGAATATCGGGTTTCAGTAGCGGCTCTATGAAAGCCGGAGATCCCAGATATCTGTATTGTTCTGTGATGCTTATTACATTTCTTTGATGTTGCATTTTATCACGCTATGAGTGAATATTATATATTGATATATATACTAGTAGATATTGTATACGTTTTGTATCCGCGCTAGTCCAGTCCCCGCTCTGTCGTTAGTTAAGTAACCTAAATGGTGATGACGGGACCCAGTGGCGAATGCGGATGGCATATACGTACATCGTATTTTCGTTCTTTATTGGTGTGATCAATTGATGGGACTGCATTGATTCGGATCAATGCAACCTTAACAAACCTATTCTGATGTTGTTGGAACATTTTTCAAAAAGCTGTTATTTCAGGGACGTTCTCTTTTGTTTTGCACAGTGGTATTCGGTTATGAATATCCAGCACCTCAGTCGACGAGGCAAGGGCCGAGATCCCTTCACCGGGAGTGACCCCTTGGACAGAAATTTGCGTCAGGGCAATAACTTCACTATAGCCGATTACTTTTTGCTTTGCATCGTGGTATTCAGTTGGAATATCCTGCACCTCATTCTACTGGGAAAGAGCCAAGATCCCTTCACCGGGAGTGACCTCTTTAGCAAAGGGTTTTCGTCACTATATTTTTATAAAAACTATGCAGTTCCTTCAACGATATCAAGTTCATTATGTTAAAAGTTTTTCGCCAAAAACTAGACGTAGCCCTCCGTCATTTCTTACAAGTATTAATTAGTATTCGTGATGCGTTTGTTGGCTGTGTCAAGGCGTAGTGTACGGTAGCTAAGTAGTGTTCGTTTGTGGCATATTAATGGGATTGGTTAAGACAGTCGTGCGGCCTTGTTGACTGTGTCAAGGGCTCGTACGGGTGGGTTTAATGCAATCCAGGATAATGACGGGTTGAACTTGACTAGGACTCTTTGATTTGTTGACGTGTCAAGGTTACTTGGGTCCTAGGGGTAAAAATCACATCGGGAGTTTCTAAAGAAACTGAAACTTGCCAGACATGCGCATACCTTCTGGAGTGTGATAATGTGAGTGGATTCCGTCACGTTATCATACGATGATAGTTGGATCCCGATTCCTACTGATGAGTTGGTTTACTCCTCGGGTGATCCCGACTAATTCTTCTTTCAGGTTTGGAGGAGAATTTGAGGTTACAGTGGGAGGTTTCCTGATTAGATAAAGTGATAACCATTCTGATCTAGGTTATAGTGCACGCTGAGTGTTTCTTTTCTCTCTCTCTTTGGCAGCGACCATGACCCGACCTTTGACTATGACTCAGTGACCAAGATTAACCGAACCTTCATAAAACACTGGATTTTGGATTGTCTGAGTTGCATACCTCATCGCCACTCCTACTCTTACCCTTTTCTCCAGGACACCCCGTATCACTACGAACGTCCACTTCCATTGGATAAAACCATCGTATGGTTATATACGAACTCGAAGGAACTTGTTCCAGATTCGAGGATGGTTTCGGGTTCTAGAGAAAACGAATAGGACTATTCAGTTGTCTTTTCCTTTTACCTTCTCTCAGATTACGAGTGCTCCTTGGATTAGGGGAGAGTACACCCGTTACGCAAATTGGATAGTCTTCTTCCAAACCATAGGCAGGCGCCGACCGGTAGGGAATGAAGAAAACCAATTAGCCTAACGATGGTGTACAGAAGGTATTATGTAAAGACAAATAAAGGGATTAGTAAGAGGGCAAAGTAAACAGCGACTGCTATTCACGACCAAACCAAGTATTTCTTCGCCAATCATATATCACCTTTGTATTTCTCCATAACACTCCGTATCACTACGAAGATCCACAGTTATTTGGATACTCCATCGTATGGTTATATACGAACTCGAAAGGAACTTGTTCCAGTTCGGGGATAGATTCTGGTTCAGGAGAAATAGGAATAAGGTTTATTCAGGTGTCTCTTATCTTTACCTTCTCTCGTGTTGTGAGTGCTCCTAGGATTAGAACAGTACACCCATTATGCTTATTAGATAGTCTTCTTCCAAACCATAGGCTGGTGTTAAACGGTAGGAAAGGAAGAAAACCATTTGGCCTAAAAGGGTGTGCAGAAGGTAATGACTAAAGACATATAAAGGGATTTGGAGAGATGGCAAAGAAATATACGGTTACAGTTATGAATCTGGATAATGGAAGAGGCATTACTAGGAATACCCGGATACCCCTACGAAACATTTCAATGTTTCAGTTTCATTGTGTACTGTTAAAAGAAAACTGATTTCCCAATTAGCCCTTGCTCCAGGGTATGTATTTACCAGGTTTGATTCTCACATCTGTATGGTTTTACAGTTGATGTGTGGGAGTAAGTTATTAGGAATTGGGTGATTATCCTCATTATATCGGGATTCGTTGTAATTGGTGGTATTTGAGGAAATCGCCTAGGTTGTTCGCCGGACGGCAAATATTTGGTTTTGAATATCCATTGTAATGCACCAATTTCAAATTGATATATCTGTACGTTTATTTTTATAAAGTGAGATATAACTTTTTGGAGTTATGTCTATGACATTTACCTATATCAGTAGATGGTTAGGTAAGGAGCATTAAACAGCGGTGTAATTCTTCTTAACCATAAGTACAGTTTTCAACCTACGACACACAGGGAATGAGTTATTAGACTCAAGGGACTTATACAGAGTATTGTATGTTGTCCAGTGTCCATGAGGACAGAGGGGTTGGTTCTCGTACTATATTCGGTTTACTTATGACTTCTCTAGTTTTTAGACAGGTGTTTCATAGAAACACAGGGTCCAAGTTGTGAGAAGTTATAGGTATAAGAGTAAAGTAGAGAACCAGATGTTGCAAGTATCGAGATTCTTCAAGGTGATCGAAGATGTAGATACTTGTGCATGGTATTCAGTTGACAGTAATGATTAAGAGAACTTGCTTCTCTTTCAGGTTACTCATAATTGGAAGCATTTCTAAGTTGAGTAACGCTGATCGGCCTCCTTCCATTTAGTTGACATGCACTGGAGACAGCTGCATGATTTGAATTTGGTTCCAATTAAATCAGTGCCTCTGTTTCTATATTGGATATAGAACAGTTCATATCTTAATGATGTTAAGGTACTGGGAGTTGTCCGGCTTATGCTTAAAACCAGACTCTGGATAACTCAAGGCACGTTTCTGTAATGACTGTTTGTGGGTTGACCCGGGCTATGACGAGGGTTGACTTTCTACCATCTGGAAGATCAATAGTGATATTGTTCTTGACTCGTCACAGTTTTAATAAAAATGGATTTTTTCAGAAAACAGTAGTGGGGGTATGATAGAACTGGAAGTGATTCCAGAACCGCAAACGATTACTGAAAATTTGATAAGAACCTAAAGATTCAATCTGATTTGACATTCCATTAGCCACTCCGCAGATAAGGTGGGTAACCTCAGGCACTCGAGAGGTACTTCGGTATGCTCAAGGACGATGACAGGGAAGTTCTTGTTTACCCAGACTTTCCATTGCTGTTGTTCCAGACTAAGAGACCCGGCAGGAGGATGAGTATAGCGTCGTTCTAAACAAGCTTTAGAAGTGCACGTGTATATGATTCTTCCAGAGAGTTGTCGTAGTCAGTGGGAGCAGGGGAAGTATAGTGGACAAGTGGCTTATGTCTATTTATAGACTAAAGCAGAAATAGCAGAGATAGATCATCTATTTCTGATGTGACAGTTGTAGGTTTGACTTCATCAGAATAGGGGATGGATCTGTTAAGAAGGTAGTAGGGTGTGATGTCCTGCTATTTGGATGACATACACAAAGTAGGAAAAGAAATTCCTATACTACGATCGGTTATACTTTGGTTGTCACACAGTGGTTTCTCCACATGGGACTTGGATATTATATCAGACATTCTGGTTACTGGATCTATGGTTTTAGATCTAGAGTTGGGTAGTTTTCCAATTTGGGTACTTAGACAGCATTCTAAAGGTGTTTTAGAATGGACGACTCCTGGCACGGTGGTGTACCTGCAGGTGATGGAGTCACCCTCTCTAAAGGTGTCTTACAGACTAAAGGGGAGAGGGATGTGCATGATTGGCAGATCACTTGCTTAGGCAATTGAGTTGATCATGAGATGTCAAGTACCACACCAGACGTTGTTTTTGCAGTAAATGCAATAAGTTGATAATAATCCAATCCCGGAGAAACATTCGGATGCAGTTTTAGAACATAAGTGGATGTTCTAGGGATATGATAACGACAGCCACATACAGGAGACAGTTATCATTCCAGGCTTCCAAGGTGACCTGGATGACAAAGTGACTGTCAGAGTTATAGTTTTCCCTCTGACGAGGGGCAGTGTTTTAGACAGGTGATCCAAGCGGACACTGAGGGAGGCATTAAGCCGGATACTGATTAAGTTCAGTCAACGATATAGTTTAAGAAGTTTGGATTTGGAGTTCATTTATGAACTAGGTCCCATCAGATATATAGACATATTCTAAGACAGGTATTGCTCATTTCGGGAGATGGCTTTCTCCGCGAACTTGAGATAATGAGAGACATAGAAAGAAACATCTGAGCGGATCCACTCACTGAGGCTATTCTTCGAACGCAATAGTTTCGCAAACGAGCTTTGTGAGACTGATTAGTAGAGGAGTTGGGTGTTCGGTATCACACGGGCTGTGAGTATGCGACATCGCAATAATTAACCTTGAGTGCAAGTGGAAGATTGTTGGATATAGTGCCCTCAGAGTCAATTATTGGATCACAGGCACGTGATTGCAATGATTGAAGGAGGACCTATGCCGGTAGGACAGTCTTACTCAAGATGATAGTATGCTATCTGGTTTATCTTTATCATCATGTACTGCTTTAGGTGACATTACTGATCACTATTGCACGTCGATAGAGTCTCTAGGATTCTTGCTTGACTTCCAGCAGTATGATGGCGATCATATACGTGGGAGCTGGGGTCTATAAGCACATCCTTAAAAGGTCCCTAGTCGTGGGAGTTTCGAGACAGGGCATCGATACTCCAGAGTAGACTAGTGTATACAATCGAGACCCCGACAAGGGGCGGTGGCCGGTCTCACAAGCCACTGGTGTCAGTTGGTTCACCTAAGATGTATACAGGTGCTCATTGGGTTATGAGTACACCGGACTGAACTCGCCGGGAACATGCTAGTTGGGATTATACCAGACGTCAGATAGCAGTTCCCTAGTGACATGTGTACAGGTTAGTTCATCGACCTGAGATCGTCATTTGTCTCATGTGAGTTCCCATTGTGCTTTGATTACTACCCTACCACGGCTCAAAGGAGTCGTGCGAACAGGTTTTAGTTGGGTACAGTCCCGAGCCACATGGAGGCAGTGAGCGGATCGGCAGGGGTTCATCTCTCCCGGTATTGGGGGTGAGATCGCGCTGTGTCTAGGAGAGCCATTACACAAAGCCCCGGCCGAGGCAGGAGATTTACTGGTAGGTATTCCAGTAGTATCTCAGGGTGTTCTGGGCTATACTCTGACACGACTTGTACCGCTTTTGGGGGTCTGACTTTTACCAACCCCCTAGGCCCGCTATGCGATACTCGTAGACGAACGGACCGGACTGTACGGATATTGTCACTCACAGGCTCAGTAGGGTGTCAGGATGAGTTCGCTCATCGACGTCCCTTTTGGTCAATACCTGGTAGCCCGTTACACACAGCAAGTACCATTGACGTGCTACTGGTTAAATCCACAGCCAAAGTATTGATGAGTCTTTAGAGTCCCCCACAGACAGTTTCTCAAGTTTCGGGCGAAACGTTGTAGAGGCCGTATGATATATGGCAGGGTTCGATCATATACGTGCGGTATTGCACAGATCATGATCGGGCGGATCATACTAATGGGCTTTGGTTTAAGCCGGATCCTAGTATTAGATTTGTTGGATTACTTTAGTCTCATCGCATTCGCATTCAGTCGGGATGCGGATGCAGGTATGTATATACAGGTAAGAGGTATCCTTGTGATCCGTCATGAGTTTACTTTAGATGTTGCCGGATCTTTTTGTTATGGAAAACATTTGGATTAATGTTTGCTTAATGGAAATAATGAGCTAGATATTCATCATGCATTGCATTAAATATGACATGGACATTTAGATGATTCATGGTCTTTTTTTTAGCAAATGTGTCACATTAGTGGATTGTTTAATGTGTTGAAATGAGATGGAGAGAGAGAGGGGCTGCCATGTATTTGTTATTGGTCTCATATTTTTATAATGAAACTCTCTCACTCTCATTCCAACAATAGAAAAGAAAAGAAAAAGAAAAGCTCTTGTTCTTCTTCTTCTTCCTCTAGCTTATTGCTTCCATCAATGGCAACACTTTAACCTCCATCCAAAGCCATGGATGCAAGAGACAAAGTGATCACAACATTCTCTACTTCAACCTTAGGCACGTCGGCTAGCAAACTTCGTGCCCGAGTTGCTTCCGATGAAGCGGGAGCCCGTAAAAGACTTCTCGATGTGGTGCCCTTTCCGACGAGGAGATGAAGACCGGAGTTGCCGCGGGGAGCTTGGGATGGTGGCTAAAGACCGAAGGACACGGATCGATCGGTATAACATTCTATCCCATCTCTAGTTAGCTAGCATTTGGTTAATGGTTACGATCCGGGTTTTAAGCATACGATAGCGCCGGTTTTCTAGTTGTGAAAAATTTTCATTTCCGCATTTTGTCCTCGGAAAGACGGCTGGGGCGCTAGCGTAGTCTTACAGATATGGTACGCTCTATGATGAGTAATACTGAGTTGCCTATTTCCTTCTGGGGTTTTGCGCTTGAGAAGCTGCATACCTATTGAATTAGGTTTCAACCAAATCAGGTGCCTACCACTCCATATGTGATATGGTATGGGAAGAGCCCATGTCTTAAGGAAGTTAAAATTTGGGGTTGTCCGGCCTATGTCAAAAACAAAATCCGGACAAGCTCGAGGCAAGGTCAGTTATGTGGAAGTTTATTGGATATCCCAATCATTCGCAAGGGAATATCTTCTACCACACCGAGGAAAAAAAGGTGTTTTGTTTCTCGGCATGCCACTTTTTTAGAAAAGGAATTTATTTTGGAAAGAAATTTGTGGTCATGAGGTAGAACTGGAAGGAGTTCCAACTATACAAACTACAGCTGATGATTTGGTAGAACCGGAGGATTCAATAGCTCCCGACGAACCTCAGCCTCTCCGCCGATCTGGTAGGGTTCCTCATCCATCTGAGAGATACTTTGGTTTTCTCTATGATAGTGGGAGCGAGGATTGCATAATGAGATGATGACCCAACTAGTTTCGAGCAGGCCATCAAGAGTGGGGACTCTATAAGAATGGCTGGATGCTATGAGATCTGAGATGGAATCCCAATTTGGTTCCTATATCTGAAAGGTTAAATCCCCATCAGGAGCAAGTATATCTTGAGAAGTATAACACCATAGAATGCGATTAGTGTTAATTAAGCGATAATGCGGATTTTTAGTAAACAGTTTTCAAATATTTTATCAAAATTAATTAATATTTTATTAATATTTATTGCGGGCTTGCAACCATGTGCATGTTAACCGAGGGTTAATTTGGGGTTAAATCATGCTTAAGTAGCCATGACATCTAACCCCACTCCATTAAGTGTAATATGTAATTAATTAGTTTTCAAATTTTAAATAAAAATGGTTTTTAATTAGGTTGAGTTGAGAGTGAGAGCGAGAGAGAGAGGGCATCATGAGGTATGGCAAGCATGCCATGCATTTATTGAGGAGAGAGAAGGGGAGAGGCATGGCTCATGTTAAACTCACCCCTCATTTCCATCACCCTCACTCACACATACACTCCCTCACTCTTTCATTCACAACTCTCATTCTCACAACATTTTTTTCATCACCTCATCTCTTCTTCTCCCTTATCCCTCAACTGAAACCCTAGCCCTATCCTCACAAACTGAAACAAAATATCCATTTAACCCCACCAAAACCCATCACAAAGCCAAGCCAAGCCACTAGGATCACTTGGATCATGAAAAGCTAGGGTTTTGGGCAAGTTTGGGAAGGTAGTGACTCTAAACTATTAATTAGGTGTTTATTATTGTTGTGTTGCTTTGTAGTTTCAGTTTATAACACTAAAAGTATAGTTTTGTGCACGATATCGTATTTTAGTGTCATATTAGGATGTCTGTGATCTGCTGTGACCCCGCGACTTTACTGTGAAAACTAGCAGTGTAGAAGTGTTGTACTAGTTACCCTGAGTATACACCAGTAACACGAGACCCACCTGACACTGTTTGGCCGGCGACATCATGGCTAAATCTGGCGAGCTCGGCCCTGTGGGTGACTGGGGGGTTGTAACTTTTAGGGTAGCTGTCTGCAGTTATTTTGAGTTGTTTGGTACTGCTAGATTTTGATGTTTTTACAGTGGGTAAAATCTGGGATCGATTAGCTAGTTTTTAGTGTTTCGACGACGCGCATTGCGATATCCGACACGGTTTCCGACTCGGTTCTGCACTTCTCCTGATTTCTGGACTTGGGTTGTTTTCGTGATGTCGCCACACACGTTAGCCACTAAGCGAATACTTGTGAGTTGTTAGATTCGGCACGTCGGTCTAAGCGTAGTTTGTGCGTATTATTGGTCGATTTCTAAGTTTTGCCTTGCTTTGTTTTATGTGTAAATAGGATCGCAGGCGGGAACTTCGGACGCTGTGAAGAAAGGGAAGCAGGTGGTCGGATATACTTAGCTCGAGATCACCGGTGAGAAGATTTAACATCTATGGGGAAATCGCCCATATGGTGTTACACGTCAGGGCTTGATATAATAGTATAGCCGCATGTTTATATTCATATATGTTGATTGTGCATGAGCATCATTGCATACCATGACTTGTTATGCCATGACACCGCACCATTTCTGACGGTTCATGCTACACGAGCACTAAATTGTATGCTACACCCACACCGTCGGTAATTGCCATGACACGCACAACCTAAACATATATGCAGTATTGTATTGTATTGATATTCACACATTAATTATTGTCCTATTGCGCATATGAGATTCATCGTGTATACATACTTATATGTATACACCCATACTTGCTATAGCTACATATACACCTTATATAATGTTGGATTTGATTTTGGAGGAATTGGGAACCGCATGATATGTTCAAAAACTGGATACATTTAAAAGAGTGGTTTTCCCTAGATATGCTCATATTACTGTCTTATGTTGTATATATCACATTTCTTGGATTTACGCATTGAGATATGGATTTCATGTGACTTATGGGTTTGAGAACCATGGTATTATTTCACGAATGTATGCATTGTTTTGAAAACCCGGTTTCTCTTGATTTGATATTTCAGTGCGTCCTCCATGCGTTTTCTCGGTTCTGAGAGCTTGTGTGAGTATACCCGATTCGAGGAGCGGTAGGCACCGTCTGCGGGTGCATGGTTGACCCGGTAAGGTATTCCGGGGCAAGAAGACCCGTATAGTTAGGCGGCAAGCCTGGATGGGGAGCACTACTTACCGGTGATTGGTTGGACTTGGCGGTTATCCGAAGGATACCGACCGGAGTCGATAGATGGATATGGGACGATCCGGACTGACGGAGCCCGATATATGTAGATTTGCGTGTCGATGTTGGACACGAGTATTTCATAATGTTTTTGAGTGCCGATGTTGGGCACTCATGTTCCATGAGATTTACAGGTATGAGGGCCGATCATGGTGATGGCGGCGGAGGTATTGGGATTTAGGGTGTCGTTGATGGACACCGGTTTTTCCATGATGATGATTCATTGATAATGACGTGTTTTATCTCATACTCAGCATTCATTGATATGCATTGCTTCATGTATTTGTAGTACCTGATGGAGTACCTTTCATGATTGTCGCATATCCATATTAGTATATTGATGCAATCAGATTGCATGTGGTAGAGTATCGCAGTACGTGCATACCTGCGATTACCTGTATGATGTTACTTACTATTCACGAGTTGGCAACTCACCCTCGTTGTGCACAGTGTTTTGCAGGTTGACCCTCAGAGTAGTCGCGGCAGGGCTATCTCATTGTATCTTTTTGCTGTGGATAGCGCTGCGGTTGGCTGTGAGCCGTTTTGCTGTATGTGGGTTGTGGTTATCCGACTTTATATTTCATTGTACATCTTATTGTATATAGTACTCTCCATCTACCATTTCATATATTGACTTAGAGACGAGTTGTGAGGACGATATTGTATATTATTTTTTATGACTCTGGGTGTCGAGCTCGTGTGAGCCGACTTTTATTATGCAGTTTTATTCTTTATGTTGTTTTCACTTTTATTGTCCATTTCTTCGCTTCGGCGTCGTATATATGCTTGTGGTGGTTGTTTCCACCTTTGGGCGTGATTTTCTCCCTTTAGGGATGCTTTATTTATATCAAATGCTGCTTTACTCATATCTTATATTTGTACCCGTTTCGGAGCTAGTTTTTACAAAGGAGATGCTGCCGAAATTGTTAAGAAAATAAATTTAAACTTTAAAGATTTTTACTTGAGATTTCCAAATGTCATAACAATGTTTTTATCACTCACTACTTTTGTGGTTTAGATTTCTGGGTTTCAGCTTACATAAATTGCGTTACACCTGTAGGCGTTACGTTGTTTAAGTGCCGGTCATGTGCCAAATTTTGGGTCGTGACAAAGTTGGTATCAGAGCGTTAGGTTTTACCTTTCGGAGTATAGGATGACCTTGGTATGATAGAGTAGGTAGCTTAAGCAGAGTGGCATAGCGTGCGTATATTCCGCGGCATACTTACGACACGGTATTCCGCCTAAGTGACCTTAAGACTTGTTCGTTGAAATTCCTTCCGTGATTATGTACACCCATGTGATTCGATTTCCGTGTTCTTATCGAATCCTGTTTTAATTTCCAGCAATTATGCCGCCGAAGACTACGAGGGCGCAGAGAGCGGCCGTGAGAACCGAGGTTAGAGTTGGCTCGTCTGAGACGAGGACTGACCAGGGCGGTACGCCCGTTGTTCAGGAGCAGATTGATCCACCTTCGCTTGATCGTATTACTAGGCTAGAAGCCAGTTTGCAAGATTTATGCCAGATGATGGGATCAATAGTTGAGGCCAGTCGAGTGCAGCGACAGGAGGTTGTCCCACCTGTTACGGGGACCGCGATGGTGCCCATGGTTCAGGCAGTTGTACCTGCAGCTACGGAGGTTATCCCCATATCGTTATTTAAGTTCATGAGGTGAAGCCTCCGGTTTTCATAGGCACTGATGCAGTTGAGAATCTGCAGTCATTTATCGATCGGATGGCCAGGATATATCGTTCGTTGAGATGCTCCGACGCGAGATGGGTAGAGTTCGCGAGTTTTCGTCTGGAAGGTCTTGCCCAGAAGTGGTGCGAGTCTTTAGAGAGGGGTAAAGCCGCAGGTCTTTCTCTGATGACCTGGGCTGAGTTCGTGACGGTGTTTCTTGCCCGTTTTCTTCTGCAGAGCGTCAGGGATGCTCGAGCGCGCAGTTTTGAGTCGTTACGCCGGACTCCGGTTATGACGGTGGCAGAGTAAGATGTGCAGTTTACCGAGCTATCTATGTATGCTCCGTATTTGGTAGCTACTGAGGAGATGCGGATCAAGAGGTTTGTTCGAGGCATGCTTACCCAGTTTTTCCTTGCTATCAGCGCCTAGCATTGTGATACATATGCAGCAGTAGTTGATGCAGCCATATTGGTCGAGGAGCGCCTTTCTGAGACGTCAGTAGTTCCGGAACCGAAGAGGGTTCATACTGGTGTATCAGCATGGAGACAGATGTTTAGACGCCGCAACAGATTCCGTTCAGATAGCAGAGGCTTGGGACGAGGTCGGTTGTTTAGCTCTTATCCCCAGGAGGGTCAGCAGTCATCGTCTGGATGTTTCCTATGCGGGAGTCTTCATCATCATGTTCGAGATTGTACTGAGCCACGTGAGGACGAGGCAGCCATATCGCATGTTACCTTACCACCTTTTCCACTTCAGAGAGCGTTGCCTCTTGCGCCTGTTGTAGCTCCGCGTCAGACTTATGCTCAGAGAGGTCGTGGTCGCGGAGGGTTTGTTCAGAGAGGACGGGGTGGCAGAGGCGGAGGACAGCCAGTTGCAGGTAGAGGGCAGGCACGAGTATTCGCTTTGACTCATCAGGACGCACAGGCGTCCAATCCAGTGGTTTCAGGTACTCTTTCAGTATGTTCCTTCGACGCACACGTTTTGTTTGATCCAGGATCAACGCCCTCGTACGTTTCTACACACTTCGTGCCGAGATTGGGCCGAGAGTCGTGTTTGCTAGATCAGCCGCTTGTTGTGACTACTCCTGTTGGCGAGTCGTTTATTGCGCGACACATGTTTCGGTCGTTTGTTGTCCGTATTGGAGATAGAGATTCGCCCGTCGACTTGATCCTTCTTGAGATGTTGGACTTCGACGTTCTCCTGGGCATGGACTGGTTAGATACTTGCTACACATCCGTGGACAGCCGCGAGAAGACAGTTAGGTTTTGTTTTCCCGGCGAGTCAGTTCTTGTTGTGCAGGGGACCGTCGTGCCACCCCTCACAAATTGATTTCAGCCCTTTGCACTAGTCGGCTTTTGAGGAGAGGATGTCGGGGATTCTTAGCTTTCATTCGTGATACCAGAGCCACAGTAGGTTCGTTGGACCGGGTTCCTATCGTGCGAGAGTTTCCCGACGTCTTTCCCGATGAGTTGCCTGGATTGCCGCCAGAGCGTGATATTGAGTTTTGCATTGATTTGATCCCGGCTTGGGGCCTATTTCTATACCACCCTACCGGATGGCCCCGGCGGAGCTTAGGGAGCTTAAGGATCAGCTGCAAGAGTTTCTTGATAGGGGACTTGTATGTCCGAGTGTTTCGCCTTGGGGAGCTCCTGTTTTGTTCGTCAAGAAGAAGGACGGCAGTTTGAGGTTGTGCATTTATTATCGTCAATTGAACCGAGTGACGGTGCGGAATAGGTATCCTTTACCTTGCATTGACGATTTATTTGATCAGCTCCAGGGTCCGAGACATTTTTCTAAGATTGATTTGAGATCGTGTTATCATCAGTTGCGAGTTTGGAATGATGACGTTCCGAAGTCTGCTTTTCGTACGCGCTATGGGCATTATGAGTTTTTGGTGATGTCGTTCGGACTCACCAATGCCCCAGCAGCATTTATGGATTTGATGAACCGGATTTTCAGGCCGTTCCTCGACCAGTTTATTACTGTGTTCATGAATGACATTCTAGTTTATTCCAAGAGTCGTGAGGAGCATGAGCAGCAATTAAGGATTGCGTTGCAGACATTGAGAGAGCACCAGCTGTTTGCTAAATTCTCAAAGTGTTCCTTCTGGCTTGATAGTGTTGACTTCCTTGGTCATGTGGTTATGGGAGACGGTATTCGTGTGGACCCTAGGAAGATCGAGGCCGTACAGCTTTGGCCCAGACCTGTATCAGTGACAGAGGTCCGCAGCTTTTTGGGCTTAGCCGGTTATTATCGACGTTTTGTTCAGGTCTTCTCCCGTATCGCTGCACCGTTGACCGGGTTGACCCGGAAAGGGTTTCCTTTTCTTTGGAATGAGGCATGCGAGCAGAGTTTTCAGCAGTTGAAGACTCGGTTGACGACTGCACTATCTTTGCCTTCTGGATCGGGCGGCTTTGTCGTATACTGTGATGCTTCTCGAGTGGGGCTCGGTTGTGTATTAATGCAGCATGATAGAGTTATCCCTTATGATTCCCGGCAGTTGAAGAAGCACGAGCAGAATTATCCCACTCACGATTTTGAGATGGACGCGGTGGTCTTTGCGCTTAAGATTTGGAGACACTACTTGTACGGAGAGTTGTGTCAGATTTTCATCGACCACCATGCTTAAAGTACATCTTCCAGCAGCTGGATCTGAACTTGAGACAACACCGTTAGATGGAGCTTGTGAAGGATTATGATTGTGTGATCCTTTACCACCCGGGCAAGGCGAATGTGATAGCCGATGCTTTGCGTCGTAGGCCCGGGGTTAGCTTGTCCCAGTTGAGCGCAGTTCAGATACAGTTTTCTGCAGATTGGCAGATCTTGTGCGACAGCAAAGTACAGTTTGAGTTCACTTCCACTTGGGGACAGCTTGCTCATGTCCACGCCCGTCCACTTCTACTAGATCGTATTTGTAAGGCACAGCCTGTTGATGACCGTTTGTCTGATATTCATGAGCATGTTCGACAGGGTAGAGATTCGGAGTTCTTGATTGATGACCAGGGTGTGCTGCGTTTTGGGAGTTGTTTGTGTGTACCTGATACCGATGAGTTAAGACGCGAGATCCTAGAGCAGGCACATCAATCAACTTTTAGTGTTCACCAAGGTTCCACCAAGATGTACCGTGACTTGAGAGATATCTACTGGTGGGCCGGAATGAAGAGTGATGTTTCAGATTTTGTTTCGAGGTGCCTGACTTGTCAGCAAGTCAAGGCTGAGCATCAGAGATCGGCAGGAGAGTTGCAGCCTTTACCCATCCCGGAGTGGAAATGGGAGCAGATTTTCATGGATTTCGTTGTAGGTCTACCCAGGTCTAGTCGAGGGTATGACTCCATTTGGGTGATTGTCGACCAGTTGACGAAAGTGCCTCACTTCCTTCTAGTGAAGACCACTTTCGGTTATGCTCAGTATGCTCAGTTGTACATTGATGAGATTGTGCATTTGCACGGAGTTCCTTCATGCATTGTATCCGATAGAGGCACCCAGTTCACTAGCCATCTTTAGCAGAAGCTTCAGGAAGCCTTGGGTACCCGTTTGAGCTTTAGCACCGCTTTCCATCCGCAAACCGATGGTCAGTCAGAGCGGACTATACAGACTCTGGAGGATATGCTTCATGCGTGCGTGCTTGATTTTGGTGGCAGTTGGGATCGTCAATTGCCATTGTTAGTGTTCTCCTACAATAACAGTTATCAGGAGACGATTCAGATGGCACCTTTTGAGGCTTTGTATGGTAGGAAGTGTCGATCTCTAGTCTGTTGGACCGAACTCAGCGTGAGCAGGATTTTAGGACCCCGGCTAGTTCAAGATACTACGGAGAAGATCCAGTTGATTCAGGATAGGATGAGAGCAGCCCGGTGCAGACAAAAATCTTATGCCGACCGTCGTCGTCGCAATCTTGAGTTCGCAATGGGGGATCATGTATTTTTACGGATTTCTCCGATGATGGGCGTGATGAGATTTGGGAAGAAAGAAAAGCTCAGTCCCAGATTTATAGGTCCTTTTGAAATCCTTGAGCGAGCTGGTACCGTTGTCTATCGTTTGGCTCTTCCACCCAACTTTCCGGATGTTCACCCCGTATTCCATGTGTCGATGCTTCGCAGATACCTTCATGACCCTTCTCACATGATTCAGCACCAGACCGTTCAGCTAGAGCGCGATCTTTCGTTCACAGAGCAGCCAGTAGTGATATTGGATCGGCAGGTGAAGAAATTTCGATCAAAGTTCTTGCCATCTGTGAAGGTTCTTTGGCGTAGCCAGAATGGTGAAGAAGTCACTTGGGAGACCGAGAGCGAGATGCGGAAGAAATTCCCTCATCTCTTTGAAGGCTCCATAGTAAGATTTTTAAATTCAAGGATGAATTTCTTTAAGGGGGGAAGATTTTAACACCTTAGAATGCAATTAGTGTCAATTAAGCGATAATGCGGATTTTTAGTAAAAAGTTTACCAAAATAGTTTTCAAATATTTTATCAAAATTAATTAATATTTATTGCGGGCTTGAACACACATGTGCATGTTAACCTAGGGTTAATTTGGGGTTAAACCATACTTAAGTAGCCATAACATCTAATCTCATTCCATTAAGTGTAATATGTAATTAATTAGTTTTCAAATTTTAAATAAAAATGGTTTTTAATTAGGTTGACTTCAGAGTGAGAAGGAGATAGGGCATCATGAGGCATGGCAAGCATGCCATGCATTTATTGAGGAGAGAGAAGGGGAGAGGCATGGCTCATGATAAACTCACCCTTTATTTCTCTCACCCTTACTCACACATACACTCTCATACACATCCTCACTCTCTCATTCACAACTCTCATTCTCACAACATTTTTTTCATCACCTCATCTCTTCCTCTCCTTTATCCCTCAACTGAAACCCTAACCCTATCCTCACAAACTCTAACAAAATCTCCATTTAACCCTACCAAAACCCTTCACAAAGCCAAGCCAAGCCACTAGGATCACATGGAGCATGGAAAGCTAGGGTTTTGGGCAAGTGTGGGAAGGTAGTGACTCTAAACTGTTAATTAGGAGTTTATTATTGTTGTGTTGCTTTATAGTTTCAGTTTAGAATACTAAAAGTATAGTTTTTTGCAAAATATCGTATTTTAGTGTCATATTAGGATGTCTGTGATCTGCTGTGACCCCACGAATTTACTGTGAAAACTAGCAGTGTAGAAGTGTTGTACTAGTTGCCCCGAGTATACACCAGTAACATGGGACCCACCTGACACTGTTTGGCCGGCAACATCATGGCTAAATCCGGCGAGCTCGGTCCTGTGGGGGACTGGGGGGTTGTAACTTTTAGGCTAGCTGTCTGCAGTTATATTGAGTTGTTTGGTACTGCTAGATTTTGATGTTTTTACAGTGGGTAAAATCTGTGATCGATTAGCTAGTTTTTAGTGTTTCGACGACACGCGTTACAATATTCGACACGGTGTCCGACTCAGTTCTGTGGTTCGCGTGATTTCTGGACTTGGGTTGTTTTCGTGATGTCTCCACACACGTTAGCCACTAAGCGAACACTTATGAGTTGTTAGAGTCGGCGCGTCGGTCTAAGTGTAGTTTGTGCGTATTATTGGTCGATTTCTAAGTTTTGCCTTGCTCTGTTTTATGTGTAAATAGGATCGCAGGTGGGGACTTCGGACGCTGCGAAGAAAGGGAAGCATGTGGTCGGATATACTTAGTTCGAGATCACCAGTAAGTAGATTTAACATCTACGGGGAAATCACCCGTATGGAGTTATGCGTCAGGGTTTGATATAATAGTATAGCCGCATGTTTATATTCATATATGTTGATTGTGCATGAGCATCATTGCATACCATGACTTGTTGTGCCTTGACACTGCACCATTACTGACGGTTCATGTTGCATGAGCACTAAATTGTATGCTACACCCACACCGTCGGTAATTGCCATGACACGCACAACCTATACATATATGCAGTATTGTATTGTATTGATATTCACAAATTGATTATTGTCCTATTGCGCATATGAGATACATCGTGCATACATACTTATATGTATACACCCATACTTGCTATAGCTACATGTACACCTTATATGATGTTGGATTTCATTTTGGAGGAATTAGGAACCGCTTGATATGTTTAAAAACTGGATTCATTTAAAAGAGCGGTTTTCCCTTGATATGCTCATATTACTGTCTTATGTTGCATATATCATATTTCATGGATTTACGCATTGAGATATGGATTTCGTGTGATTTATGGGTTTGAGAACCGTGGTATTATTTCAAGAAAATATGCATTGTTTTGAAAACCCGGTTTCTCTTGATATGATATTTCTGTGCGTCCACCATGCTTTTTCTCGGTTCTGAGAGCTTGTGTAAGTATACCCGATTCGAGGAGCGGTAGGCACCGTCTGTGGGTGCATGGTGGATCCGGTAAGGTACCCTGGGGTAAGAAGACTCGTATATTTAGGCGGTGAGCCTGGCAGGGGAGCTCTACCTACTGGTGATTGGTTGGACCTGGCGGTTATCCGAAGGAAACTGACCGGAGTCGAGAGATGGATATGGGCCGATCCGGACTGACGGAGCCTGTGGGCCGATCCGGACTGACGGAGCCCGATATATGTGTATTTGCGTGTCGATATTGGACACGAGTATTTCATGATATTTTCGAGTACCGATGTTGGGCACTCAGGTTCCATGAGATTTACAGGTATGAGGTCCGATCAGGGTGACGTCGCCTGAGGTATTGGGATTTGGGGTGTCGTTGATGGACACCGGTTTTTCTACGATGATGATTCATTGATGATGACGTATTTTATCCCATACTCAGTATTCATTGATATGCATTACTTCATGTATTTGTAGTACCTGATAGAGTACCTTTCATGATTGTCGCATATCCATATTAGTATATTGATGCTATCAGACTTCATGTGATAGAGTATTGCAGTAAGTGCATACTTGGGATTACCTGTATGATGTTAGTTACTATTCACAAGTTGGCAACTCACCCCTCTTGTGCCACAGTGTTTTGCAGGTGTAACGTTTTAGAAATCGTTTTGCGAATTTTTCCGTTTTAGGGTAAAATAGTCGGTGTTTTCCGTTTTAACCCGATTGTGATCAAACTTCTGTATAGACTTCACGGCACCTAGTTTAACTAGAATAAAGCTTGTGCGCGGGCTTTGGGGGACAAAGGGAAGTTTTGGTTCACATAGAATTTTTCCCTAATTAAATATTATTTCAATGTGTTATTTACGCACTTAATTAGTGGTAATTACATTTTGGGTTAATCACTTCTAATTTAAATCATTGCTAATCTAATCACTAGATATTTTTGTTAATCCATCCATCCAAATATCTAGATATTTTGTGAATTTAAAATGAAAATTTAAAGAAAAAGAAAAGAAAGAAAATGTGCCAATTTGCATTTAATGAAGCATTAATGGATTTGTGCTAGAATTTTCCTAATTTTTTGCACAAAACCTCCTCCCCCGCTATTTGGCCGAGCCCCCCCAAGTCCGCCCTCATCTTTTCCTTGCTCATTTCTTCATCTTCTAGCCTTCAAAATTCTTCAAAAATCCCAAAATAAATCCACAAATTTATAAATAAAACATAACCCATCATTTCCTTTCACTAAACTAGCATGGATCTTCAAGAAAATCTTGATCATTGGAGGAAAAAGTTGATGAAACTAGTTGCTAGATTTTGTTCTTGAGAGGTATAATTTCAAACCCTAATCCTCATTTGTTATGCTAAAATCATTAAGTTAGCTAATTAATTGGTTAATATAGCTTTAAACTCTTGTTTAATTCATTATTATATTTTTTAAAGAAGTTCAAGTTAGTGTTTGAACTTGATGAATGAGTTAAAGGTTAATTGAAGATTAGGAAAACTTAACCTAGTTTGCTAGTTTGTTAAATGATATTTTCCTAATTATCTAATTAGCTTAATTACAAACTAGAATTTTACTAAATCCTAATTAGGCAAGATTAAAATTCTAGTAAAGGTATGAATGGTTTAGTCTTGCCATATTGTGATGGTTGTAAATTCTAGTTTTGGTAAAAACTTGTAGTTTTGTGTTAAAATGATATAAGTTGCTTACTAGATTTCGGTAAGTTTTAGGCGTGGGTTTCTTTTGACGTTGCGACGTTAATTATATTGATTCCACGCTATATCTTGTGTTATGAATGCGTGATCGGTACGATCAGAGTCTAGGCTTGGTAGTTGTGTCGCTTGGCGTTCCTAGCTAGGGTCGTGCCGATATCGTTCGTGTCTTTGTGTAGTTTTTGCTCTTGAGTTGGTTTCGTAGTGTCGCTACGCGCGTTAGCCACTTGACGAACACTTGAGAGTATGTTTGGAGTAGGTGCGTCTGTCAAACGTACTTGGTACGTGTTATTGGTCGATTGCTAATATATACTTGATATATTGTTATTTGCTTTCAGGATCGCAGGCGGGGACTTCGGGCGCTATGAAGAAAGGAAAGCGAGTTGTTGGCTTTACTTAGCCAGGATGGTTGGTGAATAAATTTAACATCTACAAGGGAATCGCCCGCATGGCGTTATGCGTCTGGGCTAGATTAATTGATATGGCTATTAGTTAGAAGTATACGGATATTGATTGTGCATGTATACCTTTGTTGCTTATCTCATTTCCTTGTGTTTGGACTTAGTATTAATGAGACACAACACCATTATTGACGGTTCATGTTTCACGAGCACTAATTGTATGCTACACACACCGTCAATAATTGCCATGACACGCACAACACCAATACATATGTGATATTGTATTGTTTAGGGACATTGAGACATGATCCTTATTTCCTTTTGTGCATATGACATATAACATATTTGTATACCTACATGCTTACACATATGCCTTGACATGCTTACATGCTAGTTGCCTATATACCTATATGGTATTGTACCATTAGTGATAGATATATACACATATGAGACATAGCTACATGTACATCTTGCCTATATACTTACACATATACCTGGAGGGTATTACATCATAATGGATAGGTAGACACACATATCTTGCTATACGAACATGGTTACGCATATCTGGCTATAGCTACATGTTCACCTTTATTTGATGTTGTATGGACTTGGTGAAACTAGGAACCGCATGATATATATATATTAACTTGTTGCAGTTGAATAGCGGTTTTTCCTTTATATGCTCATATTACTGTTTCATGTTGCATATATTACATTCATGGATTTCATATGATGTTCTCTGATATTTTTACTCCTAAGTATATATAACAGTGGAATGGGACGCTGTTATATATATATATATATATATATATATATTAGTGGAATAGGATGCTAATATATATTTATTGATTCATGCAGTTATACTTATTCATTACTTGATGTTTTCTGGATTTGAGAACTGTTAGTGTATATGCCCTAGAGGCCATTACTGTATCATACTAGTTTGTATATTACTTAATGGAAGCTTGGGATATTCACCTTGTATAAACAATCATGCTCAATATAGTAGTATGCTACTTGGTTTGTTTCTACTTCAATGTGTACTTGTGTTTATTTCAGTATATCACTTATACGCATTAGTGGAGCCCTTAGGATCTTTGCTTGATTACCAGCGTTGTGATGGCAGTCACACTAGTGGGGGCTGGGTAATCTATAAGCACATCCTTATACAGGTCCCTAGTCGCAGGACTGTCGAGACAGGGCATCGATACTCCGGAGTAGACTAGCGTATGCGCTTCTCATCCCAGTGTGGGAGATGGTCTGTCCCACAGCCATCAGTACGTCGTACTGGAGATAGTATACGGGTGCTCGTTAGGTTACGGGTACACTGGACAGGACTCGTCGGGAACTGAAAGGTTGGTATTATACCTATCGTCAGTTACCAGTTCCCAGGTGACATGAGTACAGCTTAGTCCGCTGACTTGATACTGGCACTTCGCCTCGAGTGTGTTCCCACTACACTTTGATCACTACCCTACCACGGCTCAAAGGAGTCGTGCAAACAGGTAGTGGTTGGGTGCAGTCCCGAAGCACTTGGAGGCAGCGACGGTTAGACAGGATTCGTCTCTCCCGGTATTGGGGGTTGACATCGCGCTGTGTCTAGGAGAGCCATTACACGAGTAGTCCCTGGCCAGGGCAAGCGAGATATACTGGTAGGTTTCCAGTGTTATCTCAAGGTGTTTTGGGCTTCACTCCGACACGACTTGTACCGCTATTTGGGGACTGACGTTTTACCGCCCCCTAGGCCCGACATGCGATCTATCAGACGAACAGACCGGACTGTACGGAGAATGTCACATTCAGACTCAGTAGGAGTTCCGATGGGGTTCACCTCGTCAGCTTTCTTGTCGGCATCTACCTGGGGACCACAGCTAGTGCCGCTTGCGGTCTGTGGTTAAACCCACTGCCAGCGTAGTGTCGAGTCTTTAGAGTCCCACACAGAGGGTATTCGCCTCTGGGCAAAACAGAGTAGAGGTCGCATGGTTTTGCGGCAGGGTTCGTTCTCATCCGCGCACTTGTGCACGTTTGGAGTCCGGACGGATTATACTGGCAGGCTCTGGTTTGAGCCAGATACTGGTATATGTTTTGGGGTTGCTTTTATATCTCGGTATTCTTGTTCCTCGGAACGAGAATGCAGGTGTGTATGCACAGTTGCTTGAGGCGGAGGATGAGGTATTTCATTAGGGTTTCGGAACGGGTGCGTATGCACAGTTGACAGTTATCATTTTCCAAACCCTAATGGATTTATGAATTATCTATTAATAATAGTAATTAAATGAGAATTATGTTATGGTTGATTTTGTTGACTTGTTGACCATGGTTGACTTGTTGACCATGGTTGAATGTTGACCACCATCATGCTTTGTAAAGATACTCCTTGATTCATGCTTACATTTCATTTAATGAAGCATGATAGTGGTCATTCCAAAACTACCATCAACTATTCTCATTTTGAATTATTATTATTTAGATAATTCTTTTTCTTTTTGATATGGTTGCAAAAAGAAAAAGATAGCCCTTTTCTTTCATAACCATTCTCTCTCCTCACTTCATCTTCTTCTTCCTAAGCTTAAGGTGAATCCTTCTCATGTGTTGAGAATCCCTCACCTTAAAAGAAAAACAACCCCTAGTCACTCTCTACTCACTCTAGGATCAAGGGTTTAGCAAGCCGGAGATTCTAGTTCACTCAAAGTTCGAGGAAGAGCCCGAAGGTTGAACCCTCAGGTGGATCCATCTTCGACGGAAGAAGGCTACGAGGCAAGAACCATCAACCTCTACAAGGTTTGAAGAAGAAGGAGTTCAAGTTTAGGTATAACTCTTCATCCGAGTAGCTAACGCTCCTTTGTATGCTTGCTAGTTTAGTTTAGACACGATCCCGACCTTGTTTAGTCCATGTCGCCTCTTGCGATAAAAATTTGTTTTTTATACCGTTTCCGCCTCCCCGTAAGCACCGGGGGTCGCAACGTGGACTTACAGTGGTATCAGAGCCTAACTAAACTTAAACTAGCTTGGTAGTGAAGTGTAACGAAGTTCGGAACCGAAAAATCGCAAAACCGGAAAAACTAAAACCCTAAGTTTCTGTTGAAATTTTTTATGCTCTAAATGAAAAACTTTATACTCCTAAAATCGGCTCAGGGTTTTCTGAGAACACCCACCAAAAACGATCCCATGATTCCTTCAAAGCGCCGCCCATCCGCGGCCCCACCTGTTCATCTAGCCGCGGATCCGCCGCCGTTTGGGCACTTCATGAGATCGTGTTTTGTGCAGTGTTCTTCTGGTAGGGGTTTGGGATTTTTCAAATATGTTATATGTGCCCAGATTTTCCAGAACAGAAATTTACTTTTGGGGTCCTATAATTCCGTATTTTTTTCCGAACTTCACTGCACTTTGACTATGATGGTTATATCTGTGATGTTTGCATGTATTGAACGTCGGCTAATCGCTATAAGTCGATTAGTCGGGGTTATACATGATCTGTGTTTGATATTGGATTGTGTATATGAATCTGTTGGACTGTCGCGGGTGAATAGCCGGGGTGGATGTGAGATGAGCTTTTGTTTTTCTTTCATTCATTTGTAAATGTAAATTGATGTAATAATATTATTTGTATGGCCGCACAACCGGGTCGGGGTTGTAGCCGTCATTGTATAATTCTTTTTACTGTTTTTGCTCCTAGGATAGACCCATGGAGGGGTGCACAAACTACCGGGTACTTGGCGGGTAGTTTGCCGCACCCGTAGGGGTCTTGGGTGGGGTATTTGCTATTCACCGCGACCGTGTAATCCGCTTTTCGTTGCAGGCTCGAAAGGATTGCGGATTGCTAGTATATCCAATGTATTCATCTGTGATCTGTAATGTCTATCATTGCTTTCTATTTAGGCGTTGCTTATGTTTTACAGCCGCGCTAGCCCAGTCCCCCGCTCTGTCGTTAGTTAAGTAACCTAACGAGTGATGACGGGACCCCGTGGCGAATGCGAATGGCATAAGCGTACGTCATATTTTGGTTGTTTTCTGCAATGGTAGGATTAAATGATGGGACGCATTAAAAGAACTAATGCAAGAATATCACGCATTAAAAGAACTAATGCAAGATAATAAACCAAGTTAAAGTCGTTGGAACACTTTCGAAAAACCACTCGGTTCTTTTCAAAACTAACTTTTAAATGCGGAGCTTGAGCCACTCCTTCTAAAAGCTATCTCGTTCCATCGATTATATCAAGTTCACTACGTTCACGGTTTTACCAAAACCATCCGTAGCCCTCCGTCGTTTCATATGAATATTCAACAGTATTCAAGCTGTGTTTGTTGGCCTTAGTCAAGGCACAGTGTTTGGTAGCTGGTAGGTATTCATATGTTGCATAGATAGAATGCGTTGGTTTGGGACAGTCGTATTGCCTTGTTGGCCATAGTCAAGGGTATATACGGGTGGGTTCAAATTAACCTGGATAACGACGGGAAGAACTTGACATGTGACTTATGATTTGTTGGCCTTAGTCAAGGTCATAAGAGCATGGGGCAAAAATCCACATCGGGAGTTTCATAAGTACTGAAACTTGCTAGATTTGCATACCATTTGGAGTGTGATGATTATGGTAGGATTCCTTCATTTTCATCACGCGATGATATTTGGATCCCGATCCTACTGTGAGTATATGCTACTCCTCGGGAAATTTCTCACTAAACGATCAATGCTATAAACCTAGTAGGTGCCTAGAAAGGTGTTAGCGGGGCTACGCCCCCAGGAAAAAGAGGTTCTTAAATTAAGGAACTTCGCGAAAGCGTTGGAAAACCTCCCTCGAAGTACCGACACTGGCCTGGCTGAACGGTTAAGCAAGTATTGTACGGTGGGATTGATCCCGGCTAATTCTTCCTTTGTGGTTTGAGGAGGGATTCGAGAGACAGTGGGAGCCATCCTGTTTAGACAAATTAAAAACCATTCTAAACTTGCAAGAGCATCGTGCTAAAGTGTTTCTTCTCTCCCCCCTGCAGCGACCAAATTCGAAATGACTGGACTTAAGTTACTTCTAGATAAAAACATACTGACAGGGCCAAACTACAAAGATTGGCTCAGGAATGTCAAATTGGCAATCACTTACGACAAGCTGGGGTATCTTCTTACCACCAAAGCTCCCTCCGTCCCAGGTCCCACCTCCAGCCTCGCGGATAAGGAAATCCGTAAGACTTGGGAGATTGATTGCGCGAAGGCCAGGTGCCTCGTGCTTGCCTCTATGGACAACGAACATCAGAGGAGGCATGAGAATATGGACCTCGAGTCCATATTTCTCCATACAAAAGAACTGTATGGAGAGCAGTCTCGTATCGCAAGATACGAAGTGTCGAAGAAGTTGTTTTCGACAAAGTTGGCCGCCGGATCATCGGTAGCGGACCACGTGCTTAAGATGATTGGCTACACTGAGGAGCTCGCAGAACTTGGGACCACGTTGGATAGTGAACTCTATACAGATTTAATTCTCCAGTCCCTTCCATCCACTTACGCCCAGTTCATACTGAATTTCAACTTGCAAGAAAAAGAAGTTGAACTTTCAGAACTCCTCAACCTGCTGAGGAGCGTAGAGGGCACCCTACAGAAGGGTAGGGATACACCCGCTTTGTTTGTAGGAGGATCTTCTTCCTCTAGGTCCAAGGCGAAAGCCAAGGGAAAGAGGAAGAAAGCCCCCGCCAAACCAAGAGGCGGTGTTAGTAAAGTGGGTACGAAGGGAAAGGAAAGGCAACAAAGATTGCGGGGAAGCTTGTTGGAAAGGAAGAGTGCTTCTATTGTCATAAGAGTGGACACTGGAAGAAAGATTGCAGGGCTTGGAAGGCCAGGACACAGGAACTGAAGCAGGTTGCGGCTTCAGCTTCAGGTGTGTATGTTATTGAAAACTGTCTTTCTATAAACTCTACTTCCTGGGTATTAGATACCGGATCAGGATCTCATATCTGTAATTCTTTGCAGGCGTTGAGAAACCGTAGGGTTTTGAAGGCAGGTGACATGACCCTCAGAGTTGCGAACGGAGCTAGCATGGATGCTAAAGCCGTGGGGGACTATTACCTGGGAATGTCAGATGGGCATGTTTTGGTTTTGCGTAATTGCTTTTTTGTACCCAACGCAACTTGTAATATCATTTCTGTATCTTTGGTTTCTAAAGAAGGTTATGAATTTGCGTTTGTAAGTAATGTTGTAAACATTCACCTTAATCAAGTTCTGATTGGGTCAGGTACACTGAGCAATGGTATATACGTATTAAACCAACCACAGATTTTCAATGTCCAGAATACACACAAAAGAAAGTCTCCAGATATCAATCATGCTTTCTTATGGCATTGTAGACTGGGTCACATCAATGAGACACGGTTGACTAAGTTACATAAAGAAGGATACTTGGATGCGTTCGAGTATCAGTCTTATGCCACTTGTGAATCTTGTCTCATAGGAAAGATGACAAAGACTCCGTTCACTGGACATGGAGAAAGAGCGAGCGAGCTCTTGGGACTCATACACAGTGACGTGTATGGTCCAATGTCTACACATGCGCGAAGCGGTTATTCATACTTTATTACTTTCACAGACGATTTCTCTAGGTATGGACATGTCTTCTTAATGAAGCACAAATCCGAGGCCTTTGAGAAATTTCGGGATTACAAGAATGAAGTTGAAAAACAAACAGGCAAAAGTATTAAGATTCTAAGATCGGATCGAGGTGGTGAATACTTGAGTGCCGAGTTCCTGGATTATTTAAAAGAGAATGGAATTCTCTCTCAGCGTACTCCTCCATACACTCCGCAACATAACGGTGTATCAGAAAGAAGGAATCGAACCCTATTGGATATGGTTCGTTCCATGATGAGTAAGGCTGAGTTACCGCGATCTTTCTGGGGATATGCACTAGAAACAGCTGCACATCTCTTGAACCAAGTTCCTACTAAGACAGTGCCTACCACACCGTATCAGATGTGGAGTGGGAAGAAACCCTGTCTTAAATCTTTTAAGACATGGGGATGTCCGGCTTTTGTAAAAAAGCAGCATGCGGACAAACTCGAGGCACGCTCATTACAGTGCAAGTTTGTGGGATACCCAAAGAACTCCAAGGGGTATCTATTCTATTACGCAGAGGAACAAAAAGTCCTTGTTTCTCGTCATGCCCACTTCTGGGAAACTGAGTTTTTAGAAAATCAGATAAGTGGGAGCGCAGTAGAACTGGATGAAATTCCAGAACCTCAGACTATTACTGAAAGCTTAGTGGAACCAGAGGGTTCAAAAGAACAGAACATTCCTATGCCGCTCCGCAGAAGTAGTAGGCAGTCTCATCCGCCCGAGAGATACTACGGTTTTCTCATAGACGGGGATAGAGAGGATTGCATCATAGACTATGATGAGCCTACTAGCTTCCAGCAGGCCGTTCAGAGCGTTGACTCTGTAAAATGGCTGGATGCAATGCGGACCGAAATGGAGTCCATGTACACCAACAAAGTATGGACGTTGGACATTGCTCCAGACGGGGTAAAACACGTAGGATGCAAGTGGATCTTCAAAAGGAAGATTGGTGTAGATGGACAGGTTGAGACCTACAAAGCTAGACTTGTAGCAAAGGGTTTCCGTCAAAGACCTGGCTTGGACTATGATGAAACCTTTTCTCCAGTGGCTATGCTGAAATCCATTCGGATCCTTCTTGCTATTGCTACCTTCCACGATTATGAGATTTGGCAGATGGACGTAAAAACCGCTTTTCTAAATGGAAATTTAGAGGAGTGTGTCTATATGGATCAGCCAGAGGGTTTCATTCAGAGTGGGAGCAGCGGAAAGGTGTGCAAGTTGCTTAAGTCCATCTATGGACTAAAGCAGGCATCGCGGAGTTGGAACATCTGTTTTGATGAGACGGTCAAGGAATTTGACTTTATCAAAAATCCAGATGAACAATGCATCTATAGTAGATTTGTAGCGAGAACTGTAGTATTCCTTGTTTTATACGTGGATGACATTCTCTTAATAGGAAATGACATTCCTATGCTACAATCTGTCAAGGGTTTCTTGTCACACAGGTTCTCCATGAAAGACCTGGGTGATGCCTCATACATCCTGGGGATCCGGATCCATCGTGATAGATCCAAGAGGATATTAGGACTTTCACAGTCCAGGTACATCGACACCGTACTGAAAAGATTCAGTATGGAAGATTCCAAGCGCGGTAACCTACCGGCTTGTCACGGGATCACCCTCTCTAAAGAGATGTCTCCCAAGACTGATTTGGAGAGGGATCGCATGTCTATTATACCCTACGCTTCTGCGGTAGGCTCTATAATGTATTCGATGTTGTATACCAGACCGGATGTAGCTTATGCACTGAGTGCAGTAAGCCGGTATCAGTCAAACCCTGGGGAGAAACACTGGATAGCAGTAAAGAACATTCTCAAGTACCTGAGAAGGACTAAGGAGATGTTCTTGGTGTATGGCAGAAAAGACCTCCAGATCGAGGCCTTTGCTGACTCCAGCTTCCAGAGTGACAAGGATGATTCCAAGTCCATGTCGGGTTTTGTCTTTACCCTCAATGGAGGGGCGGTGTGTTGGAAGAGTTCCAAACAGGAAACCGTTGCAGACTCGACGATGGAAGCGGAATACATCGCTGCTTCTGATGCCGCAAAAGAAGCTGTCTGGATGAGGATGTTCTTGAAAGAACTTCAGGTGGTTCCGTCCATTGTTGACCCAATACCTCTGTATTGCGACAACAACGGGGCTATAGCTTTAGCGAAGGAACCCAGGTCCCATCAGAAATCCAGGCACATCTTGAGGCGGTATCACCTGATCAGGGAGATCGTGGATCGCAAGGAGATCGAGGTTCGGAGGGTTGCTTCAGAAGAAAACACTGCAGATCCATTCACCAAGGCCCTACCCCAGACTCAGTTCGAGCGGCTGATCGAGATGATAGGTCTTCGATACGCCAGTACATGGCCTTAGTGCAAGTGGGAGATTGTTAGTGTATATGCCCTAGAGGCCATTACTGTATCATACTAGTTTGTATATTACTTAATGGAAGCTTGGGATATTCACCTTGTGTAAACAATCTTGCTCAATATAGTAGTATGCTACTTGGTTTGTTTCTACTTCAATGTGTACTTGTGTTTATTTCAGTATATCACTTATACGCATTAGTGGAGCCCTTAGGATCTTTGCTTGATTACCAGCGTTGTGATGGCAGTCACACTAGTGGGGGCTGAGTAATCTATAAGCACATCCTTATACAGGTCCCTAGTCGCAGGACTGTCGAGACAGGGCATCGATACTCCGGAGTAGACTAGCGTATGCGCTTCTCATTCCAGTGTGGGAGATGGTCTGTCCCACAGCCATCAGTACGTCGTACTGGAGATAGTATACGGGTGCTCGTTAGGTTACGGGTACACTGGACAGGACTCGTCGGGAACTGAAAGGTTGGTATTATACCTATCGTCAGTTATCAGTTCCCAGGTGACATGAGTACAGCTTACTCCGCTGACTTGATACTGGCACTTCGCCTCGAGTGTGTTCCCACTACACTTTGATCACTACCCTACCACGGCTCAAAGGAGTCGTGCAAACAGGTAGTGGTTGGGTGCAGTCCCGAAGCACTTGGAGGCAGTGACGGTTAGACAGGATTCGTCTCTCCCGGTATTGAGGGTTGACATCGCGCTGTGTCTAGGAGAGCCATTACACGAGTAGTCCCTGGCCAGGGCAAGCGAGATATACTGGTAGGTTTCCAGTGTTATCTCAGGGTGTTTTGGGCTTCACTCTGACACGACTTGTACCGCTATTTGGGGACTGACGTTTTACCGCCCCCTAGGCCCGACATGCGATGTATCAGACAAACAGACCGGACTGTACGGAGAATGTCACATTCAGACTCAGTAGGAGTTCCGATGGGGTTCACCTCATCAGCTTTCTTGTCGGCATCTACCTTGGGACCGTTACGCACAGCTAGTGCCACTTGCGGTCTGTGGTTAAACCCACTGCCAGCGTAGTGTCGAGTCTTTAGAGTCCCACACAGAGGGTATTCGCCTCTGGGCAAAACAGAGTAGAGGTCGCATGGTTTTGCGGCAGGGTTCGTTCTCATCCGCGCACTTGTGCACGTTTGGAGTCCGGACGGATTATACTGGCAGACTCTGGTTTGAGCCAGATACTGGTATATGTTTTAGGGTTGCTTTTATATCTCAGTATTCTTGTTCCTCGGAACGAGAATGCAGGTGTGTATGCACAGTTGCTTGAGGCGGAGGATGAGGTATTTCATTAGGGTTTCGGAACGGGTGCGTATGCACAGTTGACAGTTATCATTTTCCAAACCCTAATGGATTTATGAATTATCTATTAATAATAGTAATTAAATGAGAATTATGTTATGGTTGATTTTGTTGACTTGTTGACCATGGTTGACTTGTTGACCATGGTTGAATGTTGACCACCATCATGCTTTGTAAAGATACTCCTTGATTCATGCTTACATTTCATTTAATGAAGCATGATAGTGGTCATTCCAAAACTACCATCAACTATTCTCATTTTGAATTATTATTATTTAGATAATTCTTTTTCTTTTTGATATGGTTGCAAAAAGAAAAAGATAGCCCTTTTCTTTCATAACCATTCTCTCTCCTCACTTCATCTTCTTCTTCCTCAAGCTTAAGGTGAATCCTTCTCATGTGTTGAGAATCCCTCACCTTAAAAGAAAAACAACCCCTAGTCACTCTCTACTCACTCTAGGATCAAGGGTTTAGCAAGCCGGAGATTCTAGTTCACTCAAAGTTCGAGGAAGAGCCCGAAGGTTGAACCCTCAGGTGGATCCATCTTCGACGGAAGAAGGCTACGAGGCAAGAACCATCAACCTCTACAAGGTTTGAAGAAGAAGGAGTTCAAGTTTAGGTATAACTCTTCATCCGAGTAGCTAACGCTCCTTTGTATGCTTGCTAGTTTAGTTTAGACGCGATCCTGACCTTGTTTAGTCCATGTTGCCTCTTGCGATAAAAATTTGTTTTTTATACCGTTTCCGCCTCCCCGTAAGCACCGGGGGTCGCAACGTGGACTTACAAGAACCGTGGTTGTTTCATGAAAATATGCATTATTTGAAAAATCCGGTTTCTCTTGATATGATATTTCTGCAGCCACCATGAGTTTTATCGGTTCTGATATATATATACCCCATGCGAGAAGGTGTCGTGGGCCGTGTGCTGGTATATGGTGGGGCCCGGAGGTACCCCGGGGTAAGAAAAGTATTTCGATGAATCACGCCGATGAGCCTAACAGGGGAACCATACCTACCGGTGACAGTATTGCTAACACGGTGGTTATAGTGGGGATACCGACCGATGTCATGTACGTATGGATACGTCGAATTTCGAGTGTCAGAGCTACGCACTCAAGTTTTCGGGATAACGTATGATACGCACCTATCAGGAGGGCCAGTCGTAGTGACAGCGCCTGATAGATCAGTATTTATGTGTCGATGCTAGACACTTGTTTCATGATGTTTTTGGGTGTCGATGTTGGACACTCACTTTATATGAAACTTACTCGATACAGGATATATGAGATTTACTTGATATTGTACATTCAGGATATATGAGGTTTACTTGATATTGTACATTCAGGATATATGAGATTTACAGAATATGAGAGCCAATTTGGTGGCTGATTTGAGGAAATTTGGGATTTAGATTGTCTTGATGGACTTTGGTCCTGTCACAAGGTCAGGATTCCGTGAGAATGACATATTTTATTCCATACTCCTCATTTATTTTATATGCATTGCTTCATGTATTAGTAGTATCTAATAGAGTACCTTTCATGACTGTTGCATATACATATTGTCATATTATTGCTTCATGTATTAGTTGTACCTGCTAGAGTATCTTTCATGACCGTTGCATACATATGACCATTTATTGCTATCCGCTTGCATGTATTAGATTCGCGCTGTATGTGCATACTTACGATTACCTGCATATGTTATTTACTATTCACGAGTTGGCAACTCACTCCCGTTGTGCCACAGTGTTTTGCAGGTAGTCCACCAGGGCAGTGCATACTTAGAGGTCGTTTATGCAGTTTTATTTATATCGTCTTTTATTTCTTCGCTACGGCATCGTATATTTGTTGTGGTGGTTGTTTTCCGCCTTTGGGCGTGGATTTTGCTCCCGTTTGGGATGCTTTACTTATATTTATGTTGTAACCATTTTTGGGGTTTAGTTTTTACAAAGGAGGTGCTTGTAAAATTTTTAAGAAAGTAAAGTTGGACTTTAAAGAATTTAGTTTGAGATTTCAGAAGTTTTGAAAATACTATTATCACTTACTACTTTTGATGGTTTAGATTGCTGGGTTTTCGGTTTACTTAAATTGCGTTACGCCTATAGACGTTACGTAGTTTAAGGGCCGTCACGTGCCAATTTCGGGTCGTGACAAAGTTGGTATCAGAGCGCTAGGTTTTACCTTTCGGAGTGTAGGATGACCTTGGTATGATGGATTAGGTAGCTTAAGCAGAATAACGTAGTGTGTGTATGTCCGCGGCATACTCACGACACGGTACTCCGCCTAAAGTGACCTAAGTACAAATTGCTTGAAATTCCTTTCTTGATGATACATATCCTTGTGATTCGATTTCCGTGTTCTTATCGAATCCTTTTCTATTTATAGCCTTAGCCGCCGATGACTATGAGGACTCAAAGTGATGCAGCGACGGCCGAGGTCAGAGTTGACTCGTGTGAGACGAAGACTGACCGTGATGGTACGCCCGTTGCACAGGAGCTGATGGATCCGCTTTCGATAGACCGTATCGCCAGGCTTGAGGCAGATATGCAGGACTTGCGCCGAACGATGAGTTCTTTGGTTGAGGCCAGTCGAGTACAGCGACAGGAGGTTTCCATCCCTGTTACCCACTTATTTCTTGCGATCAGTTCACAGCATTTCGTCACTTACATAGCACTAGTGGATGTAGCCCTAGTTGACGAGGCACGTCTTCCAGAGACTTTGGGAGTTCCGGAACAGAGGAAGGCTCTTACAGGTGTACCAGCCCAGAGACAGAGGTTCAGTCGCCGTGATAGGTTTCGTGCACGTCGCGGGAGTAGCAGAGGTTTGAGACGAGGACAGTTGTTCAGCTCTCATCCCCAGGCGGTTCAGCAGCCATCGTATGGATGTTTCTGGTGCGGGAGCCTTCATCACTTCATCAGGGATTGTTCCTTTGTACCTTGTCAGACCCTTGTTCAGAGAGGTCGGGGACGTGGGGGGGTTCTTCCGAGGGGACAGTTTGGTAGAGGTGGAGTTCCGCCAGTTGCGGGTAGAGGGCACACACCAGAGTTTTCTTCTACTCATCGGGACGTGCGGGCGTCCAATGCAGAGATTTCAGGTATTCTAAATTCGTATGTTCCTTTGATTCGTAGGTTTGTTTTGTTCGGGATCTAAGCATTCGTTTGTTTTACACACTTTGTACCATGGTTGGGCCGAGAGTTGTGTATACTAGATCAGCCGTTGTGGTGTTAATTTCTGTTAGCGATTCTTTTGTTGCGCGACACGTGTTTCGGTCGTGTGCCAATCGGTTAGAAGATTCGTCCGTCACTTTGATCCTTCTAGAGATGTTGGATTTGGCGTTCTCCTGGGCATGGACTGGTTAGCCACGTGCTAGGTGTATGTGGACCGCCGCGAGAAAACAGTCAGGTTTTGTTTCTCGGCGAGTCAGTTCTTGTTGTGCAGGGGGACAGTGGTGCCGCCCATCACAGCTTGAATTCAGCCTTTTTCGCTAGTCTTCTTTTGAGGAGAGGATATTCAGGATTCTTGTCTTCCATTAGTGATACCGAAGCCACAGTTGGTTTGTTGGACCAAGTTCCTATCATGCGAGGGTTTTCAGATGTTTTTCCAGATGAGCCGGCGAAGTTTAGGGAGCTTAAGAATCTGCTGCAGAGTTGCTAGATAGGTGGGATTTGTACGTCCAAGTGTTTCGCTTTGGGGAGCTCCTATTCTGTTCGTCAAGAGAAGGACGACAGTTTAAGATTGTGTATTGATGGATCGTCAATTGAACCAAGTTACGGTGCGGATAGGTATCCTTTACCTCGCATTGACGATTTGTTTGACTTGCTCTAGAGTGCGAGACATTTTCTAAGTTTGTTTGGGATCAGGTCATCATTGGTTGCGGGTTCGAAGTGATGACATTCCGAAGACTGCTTTTGTGCGTGCTACGGGCAGTATGTGTTTTGGTGGTGTTGTTGGACTCACCAATGCCCTAGCAGCATTCGTTGATGTGATGAACCAGATTTCTTCAGGCCGTTCCTCGACCGGTTGATTGTTGTGTTATTGATGACATTCTGGTTTATTCCAATGTGTCATGAGGAACTTGAGCAGCACTTGAGGATTTACTTCGCAGACATTGGGAGAGCCCCAGCGGTTTGCTAAATTCTCGGAGTGTTCCTTCAGGCTTGATTGTATTGTCTTCCTAGGTCTTGTAGTTACGGGAGACGGTATTCGTATTGACCCGATGAAGATCAAGGCCGTACAGCTTGGGCCCAAACTTATATCCGGGACGGAGGTCCGAAGATTTTTTGGGCTTAGCAGGTTTTTACCGCCGTTTCGTGCAGGATTGTTTGTGTATCGCTGCACCGTTGACTGGACTGACCGGGAAAGAGGTTCCTTTTCTTAGACTGAGTCATGCGTGTGGACTTTTCGGTAGTTGAAGACTCGGTTGACAACTGCACCAATTCTTTCTTGCTTTCCGGTTCGAGCGACTTTGTGGTTTAACTATGATGTTTCGCGAGTGGGGCTCGATTGTGTACTGATGTGGCACTATGGAGTTATCGTTTATGCTTTCTGACAGTTGGAGGAAGTACAAGCAGGATATCCCACTCATGATTTAGAGATGGTCGCGGTGGTCATGCACTGAAGATCTGAGGACACTACTTGTGCGGAGAGTCTTGTCATATTTTCACGGACCACCAGAGCATAATGTACATCTTCCTGTAGTGGATTTTGATTGTTGAGACAGCACCGTTGAATGGAGCTTGTGAAGGATTGTGATTGTGAGATACTTTATTACCCATGGCAAGGCGATTGTGGTAGTTGATGCTTGAGTCATAGGCCCCGGGGTAGCTTGTTCCAGTTGTGCGCAGTTCTGAGACAGTTTTCTGTAGATTTACAGTTCTTGTGCGATTGTGGAGTATAGCTTAAGTTCGCCTCTACTGAGGGGACAACTTGCTCATGTCCACGCCCGTCCACTTTTACTTAATCGTTTTCATGAGGCATAGCCCACCGATGCTCGTTGTCTGTGATACTTGAACATGTTCGGCAGGGTAAAGATTCGGAGTCCTTGATTTATGACTAGGGTATGCTACGTTTAGGGACGAGTTGTGTGTACCTAATACTGATGGGTAAAGACCCGAGATCCTAGAAAAAGGCACACCAGTCAGCCTTCTGTGTTCATCCAAGTTCCACCCCGATGTGACGTGACTTGTGAGATAGTTACGGGTAGGAAGGGATGAAGAGTGAAGTTTCGGATTTCGTTTTGAGGTGTCTGTCTTGTTGCGAGCTAAGGTTGAGCATTTGAGACCGGCTGGAGAGTTGCAATCTTTAACCGTTCCGGAGTGGGAATGGGAGCAGATCTTCATGAATTTCGTTGTGGTGTCTACCCAGGTATAGACAGGGTATGACTCCATTTTGGTGTTTGTTGTCCGATTATGCTCAGTTTGCTCTGTTGTTCTTCGGTAAGTTTGTACGTTTGCACAGAGTTCCTTCATGCGTTATATCCAATAGAGGCACCCCGTTCGCTAGCCGTCGTTGGCAGAAGCTTCAGGAAGTCTTGGGTACTGGTTGAGTTTTAGCTCCGCTTTTCCATCTGTAGGCCAATGGTCTATGAGAGCGGACTATACAGACTCCGGAGGATATGCTTGTGCGTACATACTATTTGTTTGTTGGCAGTTGGGATCGTCACTTGCCATTGATAGGATTCTCCTACGATAGCTGTTATTAGGAGACATTCCAATTGGCAACTTTTAGGCTTTGTATGGTAGGTGGTGTCGATTGCCAGTCTGTTTTTTTTGACTCTGGGAGAGTAGGATTTGTGGACCCCAGCTAGTCATGAGACTACAGAGAAGATCCGGTTGATTCAGGTCAGGATGAGTGCAGCCCAGTGCAGACAGAAGTCTTATGTCGACCGTAGTGGTCGCAGACTTGAGTTCGCGGTGTGAGATCATGTATTCCTACGGATTTTCCAATGATTGGCGTGTTGTGTTTTGGGAAGCTTAGTCCCAGATTGTTGGTCCTTTGAGATCCTCGAGAGAGTTAGTTCCGTTGCCTATAATTTTGCACTTCCGTCCAGATTTTTGAGTATTCACCCCGTATTTCTCGTATCGATACTTCGCAAATACCTTCATGACCTTCCTCACATGATTCAGCACCAGACCATTCTTTTGGACGCGATCTTTCGTTCACCAGCAGCCGACAGTTTTAGTGGATCGGCAGGTGGAGAGACTTCGGTCAAGGGTCTTTCTATATGTGAAGGTTCTTTGGCATAGCCATATAGCGAGGTGATCACTTGGGAGGCTGCGAGCGAGTTTTGGGAGTTTTGTACTTATCTCTTTGAAGGTACGCGTAGATAAATTTTAAATTCGGGGATCAAATTTCTTTAAGGGGGGAAGATTGTAACGTTTTAGAAATCGTTATGCGAATTTTTCCGTTTTAGGGTAAAAAAGTCGGTGTTTTCCGTTTTAACCCGATTGTGATCAAACTTCTGTATAGATTTGACGGCACCTTGTTTAGCTAGAATGACACTTGTGCGCGTGCTTTGGGGGTCAATGGGAAGTTTGGCTTCACATAGAATTATTCTCTAATTAAATATTATTTTAATGTGTTATTTACGTACTTAATTAGTGGTAATTACATTTTTGGTTAATCACTTCTAATTTGAATCATTGCTAATCTAATCACTAGATATTTTTGTTAATCCATCCATCCAAATATCTAGATATTTTGTGAATTTAAAATGAAAATTTAAAGAAAAATAAAAGAAAGAAAAGGTGGTAATTTGCATTTAATGAAGCATTAATGGTTTTGTGCTAGAATTTTCCTCACTTTTTGCACAAAACCCCTCCCCCACTATTTGGCCGAGCCCCCCAAGTCTGCCCTCCTCTTTTCCTTGCTCATTTCTTCATCTTCTAGCCTTCAAAATTCTTCAAAAATCCCAAAATAAATCCAAAAATTCATAAATAAAACTTAACCCATCATTTCCTTTCACTAAACTAGCATGGATCTTCAAGAAAATCTTGATCTTTGGAGGCAAAAGTTGATGAAATTAGTTGCTAGATTTTGTTCTTGAGAGGTATAATTTCAAACTCTAATCCATATTTGTTATGCTAAAATCATTAAGTTAACTAATTAATTGGTTAATATAGTTTTAAACTCTTGTTTAATTCATTCAGTATATTTTATAAAGAAGTTTAAGTTAGTGTTTAAACTTGATGAATGGGTTAAAGGTTAATTTAAGATTAGGAAAATTTAACCTAGTTTGCTAGTTGGTTAAATGATAATTTCCTAATTATCTAATTAGCTTAATTAAAACTAGAATTTTACTAAATTCTAATTTGGCAAGATTAAAATTCTAGTAAAGGTATGAATGGTTTAATCTTGCCATATTGTGATGGTTGTAAATTCTAGTTTTGGTAAAAACTTGTAGTTTTGTGTTAAAATGATATAACTTGCTTACTAGATTTCGGTAAGTTTTAGGCGTGGGTTTCTTTTGATGTTGCGACGTTAATTATATTGATTCCACGCTATATCTTGTGTTGTGAATGCGCGATTGGTACCATCAGGTTCTAGGCTTGGTAGTTGTGTCGCTTTGCGTTCCTAGTTAGGGTCGTGCCGATGTCGTTCGTGTCTTTGTGTAGCTTTTGCTCTTGAGTTGGTTTCGTAGTGTCGCTACGCGCGTTAGCCACTTGACGAACACTTGAGAATATGTTTGGAGTTAGTGCGTCGGTCAAACGTAGTTGGTACGTGTTATTGGTCAATTGCTAATATATACTTGTTATATTGTTATTTGCTTTCAGGATCGCAGACGGGGACTTCGGGCGCTGCGAAGAAGGGAAAGCGAGTTGTTGGCTTTACTTAGCTAGGATAGTTGGTGAGTAGATTTAATATCTAAAGGGTAATCTCCCGCATGGCGTTATGCATCTGGGCTAGATTAAATGATATGGCTATTAGTTAGAAGTATACGGATATTGATTGTGCATATATACCTTTGTTGCTTATCTCATTTCCTTGTGTATGGACTTAGTATTAATGAGACACAACACTATTATTGATGGTTCATGTTTCATGAGCACTAATTGTATGCTACACACATCGTCAATAATTTTCATGACACGCACAACACCTATACATATGTGATATTGTATTGTTTAGGGACATTGAGACATGATCCCTATTTCCTTTTGTGCATATGACATATAGGATACCTGTATACCTTCATGCTTACACATATACCTTGACATGCTTACATGCTAGTTGCCTATATACCTATATGGTATTGTACCATTAGTGATAGGTATATACACATATGAGACATAGCTACATGTACATCTTGTCTATATGCTTACACATATATCTGGAGGGTATTACATCATAATGGATATGTAGATACACATATCTTGCTATACCAACATGGTTACGCATACCTGGCTATAGCTACATGTTCACCTTTATTTGATATTGTATGGACTTGGTGAAATTAGGAACCTCTTGATATATATATTAACTTGTTGCAGTTAAATAGCGGTTTTTCCTTTATATGCACATATTACTGTTTCATGTTGCATATATTACATTCATGGATTTCATATGATGTTCTCTGATATTTTTACTCCTAAGTATATATAACAGTGGAATGGGACGCTGTTATATATATATATATATATATATATATATATATATATATATATATATATATATATATTTGGAATGGGACGCTAATATATATGTATTGATTCATGCAGTTATACTTATTCATTACTTGATGTTTTCTGGATTTGAAAACCTGGGTTGTTTCATGAAATTATGCATTATTTGAAAAACCCGGTTTCTCTTGATATGATATTTCTGCAGCCACCATGAGTTTTATCGGTTCTGATATATATACCCCATGCGCGGAGGCGTCGTAGTCCGTGTGCGGGTACATGGTGGGGCCCGGAGGTACCCCGGGGCAAGAAAGGTATTTCGATGAACCACACCGATGAGCCTGACAGGGGAACCATACCTACCGGTGACAGTATTGCTGACACGGTGGTTATCGTGGGGATACCGATCAATGTCATGTACGTATCGATACGTCGAATTTCGAGTGTCAGAGCTAGGCACTCGAGTTTTCGGGATAGCGTATGATACGTACCTATCAGAAGGGCCAGTCGTGGTGAAAGCGCCTGATAGATCCGTATTTATGTGTCGATTCTAGACACTTGTTTCATGATGGTTTTGGCTGTCGATGCTGGACACTCACTTTATATGTAACTTACTCGATATAGGATATATGAGGTTTACTTGATATTGTACATTCAGGATAGATTTACTTGATATTGTACATTCAGGATATATGAGATTTACAGGATATGAGAGCCAATTTGGGGGCTGATTTGAGGAAATTTGGGATTTGGATTGTCTTGATGGACTTTGGTCCTGCCACGAGGTCAGGATTCCGTGAGAATGACATGTTTTATTCCATACTCATTTATTTTATATTCATTGCTTCGTGTATTAGTAGTACCTGATAGAGTATCTTTCATGACTGTTGCATATACATATTGTCATATTATTGCTTCATGTATTAGTTGTACCTGCTAGAGTACCTTTCATGACCATTGCATACATATGACCATTTATTGCTATCCGCTTGCATGTATTAGATTCGCGCTGTACGTGCATACTTGCGATTACTTGCATATGTTATTTATTATTCACGAGTTGGCAACTCACCCCTGTTGTGCCACAGTGTTTTGCAAGTGGTCCCTCAGGGCAGTCGCGGCAGGCTTTTCATCTTTCGTATCATCTTTTGCAGCGGATACCGCTTCGGCTGACTTTGCTCAGTTTTGCTATAGGTGGGTTTTGCGGCTATCCGATATTGTTTATTGTTATCTTTTTACCATGTACTCTCCATCTACCACTTTCATGTGTATGACTTAGAGACTTGATGTGTGGACGATATTGCATATTTTTTGTGATTTGGAGGTCTTTTATGCAGTTTTATTTATATCGTCTTTTATTTCTTCGCTAAGGCGTCGTATATTTGTTGTGGTGGTTGTTTTCCGCCTTTGGGCATGGATTTTGCTCCCGTTTGGGATGCTTTACTTATATTTATGTTGTACCCATTTTTGGGGATTAGTTTTTACAAAGGAGGTGTTGCCAAAATTTTTAAGAAAGTAAAGTTGGACTTTAAAGAATTTGTTTTGAGATTTCAAAAGTTTTGAAAATGCTATTATCACTTACTACTTTTGATAGTTTAAATTACTGGGTTTTCGGCTTACTTAAATTGTGTTATGCCTGTAGACGTTACGTAGTTTAAGGGCCGTCACGTGCCAATTTCAGGTCGTGACAGCAGGTTGACCCTAAGAGTAGTCGCGGCAGGGCTATCTTATTGTATCTTTTTGCTGCGGATACTGCTACGGTTGGCTGTGAGCCGTTTTGCTGTAGGTGGGTTGCGGTTATCCGACTTTATATTTCATTGTACATCTTATTGTATCTAGTACTCTCCATCTACCATTTCATGTATTGACTTAGAGATGAGTTGTGAGGACGATATTTTATATTATTTTTTTTGACTCTAGGTGTCGAGCTCGTGTGTGCCGAATTTTATTATGCAGTTTTATCCATTATGCCGTTTTTCACTTTTATTGTCCATTTCTTCGCTACGGCGTCGTATATATGCTAGTGGTGGTTGTTTCCGCTTTTGGCCATGATTTGCTCCCGTTGGGGATGCTTTATTTATATCATATGTTGCTTTACTCATATCTTATATTTGTACCCGTTTCGGGGCTAGTTTTTACAAAAGAGGTGCTGCCGAAATTTTTAAGAAAATAAATTTAAACTTTAAAGATTTTTACTTGAGATTTCCAAATGTTTTAACAATATTTTTATCGCTTACTACATTTTATGGTTTAGATTTCTGGGTTTCGGCTTACTTAAATTGCGTTACGCTTGTAGGCGTTACGTGGTTTAAGTGTCGGTCACGTGCCAAATTTTGGGTCATGACAAGAAGATTACTTGGTGTAGATGGAAAAGTTAAGACTTTCAAAGCTAGACTTGTTGCAAAAGGTTCTCGTCATTGATCAGGTAAGGTTTATGATGAAACCTTTTCTCCAGAAGCTATGCTTAAGTCCATCCGGATCCTACTTGCCATTGCTACATACCATGACTACGATATCTGGCAGTTCGGTGTCATGATTGCTTTTCTGAATAGTGATTTAGAAGAGAGCATCTATAAGTGCACAGCTAGAGGGCTTCGTAGACAGTGGGAGCAGCGGAAACATGTGCAACTTGCTTCACGGGTCAAAGCAGGCATGTAACATTTCAAAAAAATAAAATATTATTTTTCGGAATTTTTATAATTTAATATTAATTTTATATGAATATTTTAATATTTCGGTATAATTAAAGACCGATAAATTGAGGAAAATTTTTGAAAATTATAAAAATTACTAAAAGAACGTGTTTTATGTGAATTATGCAAATTTTAAGTTTTCATGATTAGTTTGACACTAATTTAGTGCTAATCGCGATTAAAAATCGCTAGTCGGATTTGTAGCATATTTTGTGCAAACAAACACCATATCATTTTACACTTGTTACATAATTTTCTTCCATGGTTTCCTTCATGTTTTAGCATGGTTGTTGATTGTTGGAAAAGAGAAAAGAAAAGAAAAGAAAAGAAAAGAAAAGGATTAGAATATGTAGGCATGGGTGAGAGAGAGAAAGAGAGGGGTTAACTTTGACCTTGGGCATTCTCTCCTTCATTTCTCCCTCTCATTTCTCTCCCCTGCTTCGATGTTGCTGCTGCTGCTGCTGCACCCTCTCTCCCTCTTCATAAAATCCCTCAAAACACCATGGAAATCAACTAAAAACCCCACCCTCATTTCACAAAAATGATGCACAAGCTCATGGGAAGCATATTGGAGCAAGAAAGCAAGGATTTTGGCCACTTGGGGCAACTCAAGAATTTTCTTGAGTTGCCAAATAAGATAATTTCTGAACCATGAGCTTAGTTTTTCCATTACTTATACCCCCATGTTAGATTTGAACCGATATCGGGTGGTTTTGTGGACTTAGGAAAAACCTAGTTAGGGTTAGTGGAAATTGAGAGTTGTGTTGGACAATTAAGCCCAGTAGAGACCACACAACCCCCCTAGTGCTAGAATAAAGTCCTAAACCAGAGACTTGAAACCCGGAATACGGATTTAGAAAACGATATCGGAAGAATTGTGGATTCTGTGGAGGTTATATGAAATCTGCTATCACTCCGAGACTCTCAAAATTATTTTGCTTGGACAGTGATACATGCAAGCACCCAGGAAACTACCACCAAAACCCTAGCCCCTATCCCCCAACCCAGGCCACCAATTAATTTATTCTGGCCGCAATTTGCGGCCAGAGTAGGGAGGATGTGACTCGTTTTTGTTCCAGGGATTTATCATCAGTAAAATAGACCCTTGGCATATGCAAAATTGTCCAATTTGACCTAGGATGAAATCTGGGACCCTTTTCTATAGTTGCTGTTTCAGATTCGTGTTTCCGTATTGTGTATTTTAAATTCTGGGTTTGTATAATTGCGTTTTACCTCGATTACTTGGCGTTTATACGACGATATCGAGAATTGTTTGATGGTTTTGAAAGCGTAGTCTATAGGTACTAACCTATAGGCATTAGCGTGTCGTTTTGGGTATTCCCGATGTGATTTTAATACGCATTCCGATTATGTTATCTATGTAGGTACCATCATGTGGATTCCATACGATGAAGAAGATGAAGGCGACACCGACACCGACACACAGGATACAATGTGAGTAGATTATATCTACGGGGGAAGTCGGGTGGATGGCGTATAGCATCCCCGCAGTTTGGTATTTAGTATACTAGATATATACTACATTTATATTTATGATAGCTTATTGTGTGTCGTGGATATTTGAGATGAGATTAGGTGTACTATGATTAGATTAGGGCGTAGAAGTAAACTAGTATAGTTCCAGTTGCGAACCGTAGAATAGGCTTACACCTACACGCACACACATGCATATTCGTTATATATATACCTAGATGACGAGGATAGTAGATGATATTTGGAGATGAGTCGATGATATTGGGCATAGTGCCATGGGATCGATGATATATTGTAATTCGTATTTGGGATACGACATGAGATTTTGGCGGGCCTTTGGACGTGTGTTTACACACGCATTTATATAGATGGTATCAGTTGTACTAGACTTAGACCTGTATCCCAGATCATGAGATATTATGATAAGGATACCAGATAATTGATGAGATGAATGTGATATTGACCCGTACCCAACTTTTGGGATGCCGTACGATGATTTACCGTACGAGCTTTATATTGATGATAGATCCACACTCATGACTCGAGAATGCCATATGATATTTTATCGTATGCGGTACCTTTGAGGCGGGATCACCGACTATTATATATATATATATATATATATATATATATATATATATATATATATATATCGACTCAGATTTAGGCGGTTTCTATACCCCTCCCGATTGACTTGTTAGTTAGAGCTGTAGTTTTGCTAGTAGATGTTTGGCTAGACCGATATCATACCTATTTCAAAACTAACGAATCGGGAGTATTTTAAAGACAGGCAAAGAGATTCTACGGATATTTTAAAAAGACGCATCTTTTCATAAAAACACCGTAGCCCTTATTTTACTAAAAACCCCGATTCGTCTTATTTCAAATTGCAAACTGTATGACCTTTTTATATTGATACAGATGCGTCACTGTTGCATTCATTATTCGATTTCTGCATACTCTTGTTATTCGCATCGCATTGCATGTGCAAATGGTTATTGTTATATTAAACCATGCTGTTAGGACACCAGCACCATTATCGATGATGCATATGTTCCACGTACACTTGCTTGCCGGCTCACACACTTCATCATCGATAATTGCCATGTCACTATACTGTAGAACTGTTGCATTAAGGATATGACCCCTTGCATGACATATTTGCGTACACCCATACTTGCATACATATGTATTTGCACATACATAGATGATTCTGTCTTGATTTGGAGATTTGGGAACCGCAAGATATATTTTAAAACTGTATTCAATTTAAACGAGTGGTTTTCCTCAATATGTGCATATTACTATTCCATGTTGCATGACATACTGATATGCTTACATTCTTTTATATGTCGCATACATCATGCTTTATGATTATACGCAGTGAGATATGTTATTTCCATTATATTTCTGGATTTGGGAACTGTGGGTATTTCAAAAGAGAGTATGTATTGTTTTAAAAACCCGGATACCCTTGATATGATATTTCAGTGCGTCCACCATGCGTTTTCTCGGTTCTGAGACGTATGCTTGAAACCCGATTCGAGGAGTTGGATGATCCGTTTGCGGGTTCATGGTGGACCCAGTATGGTTCCCCGGGATAAGAAATGTTTTTCGTGGAGCAGACAATGAGCCTGGCAAGATGGCGAGTACCTACTGGTGATTGTATTTGAGCTCGGCGGATATCCGGAGGATACCGACCGGAGTTGAGAGATGATATGGGCCGATCCAGACTGACGGAGCCCGATATATGAGGATTTTACGTGCCGATGCTAGGCACAGGTTTCATGATATTTTCGAGTGTCGATGCTTGACAATCAGGTTCCATGATTTTGATATGTCGCGAGCGACACATGTTGATTTACATCCGCATACTTCCATGCATATGTTTATGATATTTACATGCATGATGCTTATTGTCATTGGGTGACATGTGGACGATTTCCACATACATATATTGATCACATAGTTGGATAATATCCACATACTCATAGACTTCCTGATATAGTTGACATTGATTATATTGATCATACCTCATATTTATGATATATTATTACTAATCGTATTGACCTAGGATTATGTCATGCATACGGTTTCTAGTCTGCGATGTTTTCTATTCACGAGTTGGCAACTCACCCCCATTGTACCACAGTTCTTACAGGTTTTGCCGTACAGGTTCCATTGCGGCTTTTCTGGCACACTGCTTCCTTTCTGGGTGATTGCATTGGTAGGTGGATTCACTCGCATTGTGACCACCCTTGTATTATTTTATTCAGTTGTATCTAGAAATTCCATCAACCAAACTTGTATATTGTTTCAGACTTAGAAAACCAGTTATGTATTATTTCTACCTTAGAGTCGCGCGTTGTAGTATTATGGTTTTCATGCTGATTTGAGTTCTTTTGAATTTTGATCCTTGCCCTTCGGCGTTGTATATTATACTACTTGTGTGGTTGTGACCATCGATTGACGAAGAGCTAGCTCCCGCTTGAGGATGCCTTTTATCATTGTATATATGCTTTTATCATGTTGTACACCGTTCGGGGCCGTTATTTACAAAGGAAACTCTGCCGAAATTTTTAGAAAAGACATGAGATTTTTAAAATGCATATTCGGCTTATGTTAGTTAAAAACCCTTGTTTTAAAACATGTTTTCTTCGCTCTTTAAAACTAGTTTTCCTTTATTTATTACTTAAAATGGTTTTAGATTTCTGGGCTTTTGGCTTACTTGAATTAGATGGGGTCCTATAGGCTTCATATGATTCAAGTGCCAGTCACGGGCTATTTCGAGTCGTGACAAGGCATCACGGAGTTGGAACATCTATTTTGATGTGGTAGTCAAAGCGTTTGACTTCATCAAAATGGTAGATGGACCTTGTATATACAAAAAGGTAGTAGAGAGTATGGTGGTCTTCCTCGTATTGTACGTGGATGACATACTCTTGATAGGGAAGGAGTTTCCTATGCTACACTCGGTCAATCTCCTCTTATCACAAGGATTCTCCATATAGGATCAAGGTGATACCTCCTAAATCCTGGGTTTTGGATCTATGAGATAGATCTAAGTGGATATTAGGATTCTCACTAGGTGTAGTGAGATGGTATCAATCGATCCTGAGGAGAATCACTGGATAGCTTCCAGGGTGGTAAGGTCGACTGAATGTCGTTCACTGGTATTGTCTTTACCCTCAATGGAGGGACGATAAGCTATATATCGTGGCAAACTAGATGATAAAGGCTAGATATAATGCTACCAAAGATGCTACCAAAGAGGGAGTCTCGGTGTATATAAGTTCATGAGATGAACTTCGTTCCTACCATTGTGTGACAATGGAGTTGTGGCTTTAGCCTAGGAACCCCCGTCCCATCAGTGACCCAGACATATTCTAAGGCAGTGTCACCTGATCATGGAGATGGTTGATCTCCATGGAGATCGAGGTTAGGAGACTATGTAAGTGCACGGCAGCGCCCCGGCCGTCATCCCGAGGCCAAAATGCGGAATCAAAACTTCTCTTGAAACAAAAAACCGGCGCTACCACGGACTTTAAACCCAGATCGGGCCATTAACCTAATGCTAGCTAACTAGAGAATGGGTAGAAAGCTATACCGAGCGATCTGTGTCCTTCGGTCTTCGGCCTCCATCCCGATCTCCTCGCAGAATCTCCGGTCTTCATCTCCTCATCGAAAAGGGCACCACATCGCCGGGTTCTTTTACGGGCTCCCACCTATGGACCGAGGCAACTCGGGCACGAAGTTGGCGAGCCGATATATCCAAGAATGCTGTAGGCTAAGTGTAGAATCGTTTTGTCTCACGGGGTTAGTGAGGTTGCCATTTGGAGTGGAGGTGAAGAAGTGAGCTTTGGAGATGAACCAAGAGGATTTTGTGCAAGCAAATGAGATGAAAATCCTTCTCCAAAATTTTGGACAGCCCCCTACTAGAAGTGGCCGGCCATTTTCCGAGGAAGAGGGGGAGGTGAGAATAAAACAAGGTAGGTGAGCAATACTGTAAAAGGTTATCATGAGGAATAATGATAACAACTCATCAACCATCTCATCAAGCAAAAGTCAAGCTATCATTAACCAAAAGAAGTCAAATGATGGTTGAACCATCATGAAACCACATCTTACAAAAACCACCCTCCACTAAACTAATTTGCACATTTGCAAATAACCCCCTCCACACCAATTTTCAGCCAAAGAAGGAACAAAAGAAAAATGGCTGAAACGGAATGCAAACTGGCAAGTTCAGAAAAACGATCCTGTAATAAATTATAGGAAAACCCCGCGACTGTATATACATACCCTCTTTTGTATTCCGACCGAATACAAATGCAATGAGACAAAATCTACAATGTACAATCTAGGATCCGGCTTAAACCAAAGCCCGCTAGTATTATCCGTCCGATCATGATCCGTGCAATACCGCACGTATATGATCGAACCCTGCTATATCTCCATACGGCCTCTCCAGTGTTTCGCCCAAAACTTGAGAAACTGTCTGTAGCGGACTCTAAAGACTCGTCAATACTTTGGCTGTGGATTTAACCACTAGCACGTCAGAGGTATTAGCCATACGTAACGGGCTACTAGGTATTGACCAAAAGGGACGTCGATGAGCGAACTCATCCCGACACCCTACTGAGCCTGTCAGTGAAAATATCCGTACAGTCTGGTCCATTCGTCTATGAGTATCGCATGACGGGCCTAGGGGGTTGGTAAAAGTCAGACACCCAAAAGCGGTACAAGTCGTGTCGAAGTGTAGCCCAGAACACCCTGAGATACTACTGGAATACCTACCAGTAAATCTCCTGCCTTGGCCAAGGACTTCGTGTAATGGCTCTCCTAGACACAGGCGACCTCACCCCCAATACCGGGAGAGATGAACCGCTGCAGATCCGCCTCCATGTGGCTCGGGACTGTACCCAACTAAAACCTGTTTGCACGACTCCTTTGAGCCGTGGTAGGGTAGTAATCAAAGTACAGTAGGAACTCACACGAGACAAATGAAGATCTCAGGTTGATGAACTAACCTGTACACATGTCACCAGGGAATAGCTATCTGATGTCAGGTATAAGACCAACTAGCATGTTCCCGGCGAGTCCTGTCTGGTGTACTCATATCCCAATGAGCGCCTGTATACATCTTAGGTGATCCAACTGACACCAGTGGCTTGTGAGACCGGCCACTGCCCCTCGTCGGGGTCTCGACTGTATACACTAGTCTACTCTGGAGTATCGATCCCCTGTCTCGAAAACTCCCACGACTAGGGACCTTTTAAGGATGTGCTTATAGACCCCAGCTCCCACGTATATGATCACCATCATACTGCTGGCCGTCAAGCAAGAATCCTAAGGGCTCTATCAACGCGCAATAGTGACCTGTAAGGTCACCTAAAGCAGTACACGATGATAAAGATAATCCAGATAGTATACTATCATCTTGAGTAAGACTGTTCTACCGGCATAGGTCCTCCCTCAATCATTGCAATCACGTGCCTGTGATCCAATAATTGACTCTGAGGGCACTATAACCAACAATCTCCCACTTGCACTCAAGGCTAATTATTGCGATGTCGCATACTCACAGCCCGTATGATACCGAACACCCAACTCCTCTACTAATTAGTCTCACAAAACCCGTTTGCGAAACTCTTGTGTTTGAGGAATAGCCTCAGTGAGTGGATCCGCCCTGATGTTTCTTTCTATGCCTCTCTTAATCTTAAGTTCGCGGAGAAAACCCATCTCCCGAAATGAGCAATACCTGTCTCAGAATATGTCTGGATATCTGATGGGACCTAACTCATAAATGAACTCCAAATCCAAACTTCTTAGACTGTATCGTCAACTGAACTTAATCAGTATCCTGCGTAATGCCTCCCTCAGTGTCCGCTTGGATCACCTGTCCAAAACACTGCCCCTCGTCAGAGGGAAAACTATAATTCTGACAGTCATTCTGTCATCCAGGTCACCTTGGAAGCCTGGAATGATAACTGTCCCCCGAATGAGGCTATCGTTATCATATCCCTAGAACATCCACTTATGTTCTAAAACTGCTTCCGAATGTTTCTCCAGGATTGGATCAATATTAACTTACTGGATCTTGTGCAAAAACAGCATCTGGTGTGCTACTTGACACCTCATGATTGACTCAATTGCCTAAGCAAGTGATCTACCAATTATGCACATCCCTCTCCCCTTTAGTCTGTAAGACACCTTCAGAGAGGGTGACTCCATCACCTGCAGGTACACTACCGTACCAGGAGTCGTCCATTCTAAAACACCTTTAGAATGCTGTCTAAGTAGCTAGATTGGGAAACTACCCAAATCTAGATCTAAAACCATAGATCCAGTAACCAGAATGTCTGATATAATATCCAAGTCCCATGCGGAGAAACCACTGTGTGACAACTAAAGTATAACCGATCGTAGTATAGGAATATCACTTCATACTCTGTGTATGTCATCCAAATACCAGGACATCATACCCTACTACCTTCTTAACAGATCTATCCCCTATTCTGATGAAGTCAAACCTATGACTGCCACATCAGAAATAGATGATCTATCTCCGCTATTTCTGCTTTAGTCTATAAATAGACATAAGCCACCTGTCCACCAATGCTTCCGCTGCTCCCACTGACTATGACAACCCTCTGGCAGAGTCATATACACGTACACTTCTAAAGCTAGTTTAGAACGACGCTATACTCACCCTCCTGCCGGGTCTCACAGTCTGGAACAACAGCAATGGCAAGTCTGGGTAAACAAGAACCTCCCTGTCACCGTCTTTGAGCATACCGAAGTACCTCTCGAGTGCCTGAGGTTACCCACCATATCTGCGGAGTGGCCAATGGAATGTCAAACTAGATTGAATGTTTAGGTTCTTAACAAATTTTTAGTAATCGTTTGCGGTTCTAGAATCACTTCCAGTTCTACCATACTCCTACTACTGTTTTCTGAAAAAATCCATTTTTGTTAAAACTGTGGCGAGTCTAGAACAATATCACCATTGATCTTCCAGATGGTAGAAAGTTAACCTACGTCATAGCCCGGGTCAACCCACAAACTGCCGTTACGGAAACGTGCCTTGAGTTATCCAAAATCTGGCTTTAAGCATAAGCCGGACAACTCCCCATACCTTAACATCGTTAAGATATGAACCGTTCTATATCCAATATAGAAACAGAGGCACTGATTTAATTGAACCAGATTCAAATCATGCAGCTGTCTCCAGTGCATGTCAACTAAATGGAAAAAGGCCGATCAGCATTACTAAACTTAGGAATACTTCCAATTATGAGTAACCTGAAAGAGAAGCAAGTTCTCTTAATCATTACTATCAACTGAATACCATACAAAAGTATCTACATCTTCGATCACCTTGAAGAATCCTGATACTTGCAACATCTGGTTCTCTACTTTACTCTTAGACCTATAACTTCTCAAAACTCAGACCTTGTGTTTCTAAGAAACACTTGTCTAAAAACAAGAGAAGTCATAAGTAAACTGAATATAGTACGAGGACCATCCCCTCTGTCCTAATGGACACTGGACAATATACAATACTCTATACAAGTCCCTTAAGTCTAATAACTCAAACTCTGTGTGTCATAGGTTGAAAACTGTACTTATGGTTAAGAAGAATTACACCGCTATTTAATGCTCTTTACCTAACCATCCACTGATATAGGTAAATGTCATGGACACAATTTCAAAACGGTATATCTCATTCTATAAAAATAAACGTACAGATATATCAATTTGAAATTGGTGCATAACATCGGATATTCAAAACCAAATATTTGCCGTCCGGCAAACAACCCAGGCGGTTTCCTTAAATATCACCAATTACAACAAATTCCGATATAATGAGGACGATCACCTAATTCCCAATAACTTACTCCAACTCACCATCTGTAAAACCATACAGATGTGAGAATCATACCTGTTAAATACATACCCTGGAGTAAGTGCTAATTGGGAAATCAGTTTTCTTTTAACAGTACGCAGTGAAACTGAAACATTGAAATGTTTCGATGGGGTATCCGGGTATTCCTAGTAATGCTTCTTCCATTATCCAGATTCACAACTGTAACCGTGTATTTCTTTGCCATCTCTCCAAATACCTTTATATGTCTTTAGTCATTACCTTCTGTACACCGTCTTAGGCTAAATGGTTTTCTTCCTTCCCTACCTTTCGGCACCAGCCTACGGTTTGGAAGAAGACTATCCAATAAGCATAATAGGTGTACTGTCCTAATCCTAGGAGCACTCGCAACCCGAGAGAAGGTAAAGATAAAAGACAACTGAATAAAACCTTATTCCTATTTCTCCTGAACCAGAATCCATCCCCGAACTGGAACAAGTTCCTTTTGAGTTCGTATATAAACATACGATGGAATATCCAATAAACTGTGGATCTTCGTAGTGATACGGAGTGTTCTGGAGAAATACAAAGGTGATGTAGGATTAGCAAAGAAACACTTGGTTTGGTCGTGAATAGCAGTCGCAATTTACTTTGCCCTCTTATTAATCTCTTTATTTGTCTTTACATAATACCTTCTATACACCATCGTTAGGCTAATTGGTTTTCTTCATTCCCTACCGGTCGGCACCTACCTATGGTTTGGAAGAAGACTATCCAATTTGCGTAATAGGTGTACTATCTCCTAATCTAAGGGGCACTCGCAACCTGAGAGAAGGTAAAAGGAAAAGACAACTGAATAGTCCTATTCGTTTTCTCCAGAACCGGAAACCATCCTCGAATCTGGAAAAAGTTCCTTCGAGTTCGTATATAACCATACGATGGTTTTATCCAATGGAAGTGGACGTTCGTAGTAATACGGGGTGTTCTGGAGAAAAGGGTAAAAGTAAAAGTGGCAATGAGGTATGCAACTCTGACAATCCAAAAGCCAGTGTTTAAGAAGGTTCGGTTAATTTTGGTCACTGAGTCATAGTCAAGGGTCGGGACATGGTTGCTGCCAAAGAGAGAGAGAAAAGAAACACTCTGCGTGCACTTTAACCTAGATCAGAATGGTTACCAATTTGTCTAATCAGGAAACCTCCCACTGTAACCTCAAATTCTCCTCCAAACCTGAAAGAAGAATTAGTCGGGATCACCCGAGGAGTAAACCAACTCATCAGTGGGAATCGGGATCCAACTATCATCGCATGATAATGTGATGGAATCCACTCACGTTGTCACACTCCAGAAGGTATGCGCATATCTGGCAAGTTTCAGTTTCTTTAGAAACCCCGATGTGATTTTTACCCCATGCTCTTATGACCTTGACGAAGGCCAACATATCATAAGTCACATGTCAAGTTCTACCCGTCATTATCCAGGTTAATTTGAACCCACCCGTACATACCCTTGACGAAGGCCAAAATAGTAGTACGACTGTCCCAAACCAACGCATCTATCTATGCAGCAGAGAAGTAACAAATAGCTACCATACACTATGCCTTGACGAAGGCCAACATACATAGCATGAATACTAAGTGCTACCTTTCTGAAATGACGGAGGGCTACGGATGGTTTTTGGCGAAAAACCATTAAAATAATGAACTTGATATCGTTGAAGGAACCGGATAGCTTTTTATAAAAATATAGTGACGAAAAGCTTTGCTAAAGAGGTCACTCCCGGTGAAGGGATCTCTGCTCTTTCCCCGTAGAATGAGGTGCAGGATATTCCAACTGAATAACACGATGCAAAGCAACAGTAATCGACTATAGTGAATTTATTGCCCTGACGCAAACTTCTGTCCAAGGGGTCACTCCCGGTGAAGGGATCTCGGCTCTTGCCTCCTCGACACAGGTGTTGGATATTCATTACCGAATACCACTGTGCAAAACAAAAGAGAACGTCCTTGCAATAACAGCTTTTTGAAAAATGTTCCAACAATATCAGAATAGGTTTGTTTAGCTTGCATTGATCCGAATCAATGCAGTCCCATCAATTGATCACACCAATAAAGAACGAAAATAATGATGTACGTATATGCCATCCGCACTCGCTACTGGGTCCCGTCATCCCCCGTTAGGTTACTTAACTAACGACAGAGCGGGGACTGGACTAGCATGGATGCAAAACATATACAACATCTACTAGTATATATATCAATATATAATATTCGCTCAAGGCGTGATAAAATGCAACATCACAGAAATGTAATAAGCATCACCGAACAATACAGATATCTGGGATCCCCGGGTTTCATAGAGCCGCTACTGAAACCTGACGTTCCCCTGGTCGTGTGGATAGCCTGTGCAATGAAATCCTAGACCCCTACGGGTGCGGCAAATTACCCGCCAAAACCTGAAGCGAGGCAGCCCCCTTCAACAACGTGAATGGACCACCCAACACTTCACGGAATTCGGTAACTTGGGCACCCCTCCTTGGGTCATCCTGTACCCCCTACGAGTGCGGCGAATAGCCCGCCAATTCTAGAGTGAAGCCCCCTCCATCTCAACTCCATGAGATGCGGGCCCGTTGCCCTCTAGAACCCGGCTATCCGTGCACCACACCTTGGGGTAATCCTAGTACAGAAAAAAAAATATACATACAACGGGTACATCGACCTCAGCCCGGTCGTGCACCAAAAGAATAATATACAAACGGGCAGTGACGGCAGTCCATATTGTAGGGTTCCTAGGCACACTCAAGAGGTTCCACAAGGTATCAACCATGCCTAAATCAAATTTTTACATGTGCCGAAGAACCCTATGCTAGATCGTTTACTAGAGGTAAGGCGAAAAACATGCAAGTTAACAACTTTAACTACAAGTGAAAGGGATTACAACCTTTGTAGATCCGGTCCTCCACTTCTAAAGCTCCGTGTTGACGTCCCTCCGCTGCGATCATCGGGATCCCGGACTCTAGCGATGGTTTCTTCGGAGAAATGAGCGGGCTAGGTCGTTGACTTCGATGCCGAAGATGATCTACGTCGAGGCAACTCAAACTCAAGCTCCATCTTCACTAGGTCATGAACTTTGTGAAGAGAACACACTCTACTACATGGCAAGTGGTAGAGGATGAAAAAATAGGAAGTGGGTTCACTTTGGATTTGGATTTCTCACTTGGTTTCTTCACTTGAAATTTTCTAGAAAGCTTTCTTCACTTCATGAAGAAGAAGAAGAAGAAAATGAAAAGGAATTAAATTAAAATAATAAATCAAGTGAAGTCTATCATGTTGCAACCATGGGTGAGTATTCTTTTGTAGAGAATAAACTAGTGTTTAGGTAATGGTTAGGTTAAAGAACAAAACAAAATGGTTAGACTTTTTCAAAGATGCAATGAAGCTTCAAGAAGCTTCAACCCAAAACAAGAAAAGCCACCATTTAGTTTTACCAAAATAAATAAATAAATAAAATAAAATAAAACCCTAACCATTAACCTAAACTTGGTGTAAGTCATACACACACCCAAGTTTGCATGTATCATCAATCATGATACAAACTAGTGCACAAACATATATCATATATACAACTTGTGCACATCAAGTGAGAAAATCAATCTTAAGTGAACAAATACTAATTAATGTAAAGTAATATATCAAATATATATAATTATACATCAAATCATTAAATCAACACTTGATTTAACGATCCGGTCATAACCGACTAATATCATGTGTAACAACTTATCGAATCAACACTTGATCCGATAACCTGGCTATATCGCATACAACCGATCAATGTCATGAATCGCGAGAATAGAATACGGTATCTCATATCGTATTAATCTCGGTCCCGCGCATATCTCATTTGTGCTCCTATTTCATTTTGCTTGAGCCAGGAAAACCCTGCGTAGGACTCTAAAGACTCGTCAATACGCCGGCAGTAGGTGATGATCATATCAAACACCCACAAGCCGCAAGCGGTCTGCTAAACGTAACGGCTACCCGGGTGTTGAGCGATCAGAAGATCAACGAGCAAGCCCGCTCACACTCCTGCGAATCCAACCAGTAACACTTACCGCACAGTCCGGTCTGTTCGTCTGATACGTCGCATATCTCGCCTAGGGGTGGTAAACGTCAGACCCCAGTAGCTTGATAAGTCATGCTAATGTAAAGTCCATAACAGGCATGAAACTACTGATAACACTTACCAGTAAATCAGTGCAACCCTGGCCAGGGATTTCCAGTTATGGCCAGTCGAGCATAGCGCAACATCAACCCCCAATACCGGGAGAGACAAATCCCCTCCTATCGCTCATTGCCTTTATGTGAATCGGGACTGTACCCAAAAACAACCTGCTTGCACGACTCAGTAGAGCCGTGGTATGGTGGAAATCAAAGCACAGTGGGAGTCACACAAGACTCTATGACGATCTCGGGTTAGCGGACTAAGCTGTACCAGTGTCACCAGAGAACTGCCATCTGACGTAAGGTATAATACCATCTGGGAGTTCTCGGCGAGTCCATTCAGTGTACCCAGTCTCCACTGAGCACCCGCATACCATCTCGGATGGCAAACACCAATGGATATGGGATCATCCATCGCCCATCACATGGGTCGAGAAGATATACGCTAGTCTACTCTGGAATATCGATGCCCCGTCTCGATATTCCCAAGACTAGGAACATTGAAGGATGTACTCATGGACTACCCAAGCCCCACTAATATGATCTACATCACATTCCTGGAAGTCGAGCACATATCCTAAGGGCTTTATCAACATGTAATAGAGAGACAGCAAGTATACATGTTAAGATAAAGAGTAACCAGATAGCGTACTATCATGTCGAGCAAGAAAGTCCTACCTATATATGTCCCAGCATCCACTACAATATACATCCTATGTACAGTAATGGCCTCTAGGGCATACATATAACTAACAATCTCCCACTTGCATTAGGGCTATCTGTAGCAGTGGTTGTAGTATCTCATACTCAACCATCTCATAATAGTCTCTCTCTGGGAAATGGCCTTTGTGAGTGGATCCGCCGTGTTGTCCTCTGAATCTACTCTCCTAACTTCGATCACCCTGGAGATCATCTATCTCCATGATCAGGTGATGCTGCCTCAGAATATGTCTGGGTCACTGATGGGACCGGGGTTCCTAGGCCAAAGCCACACTTCCATTGTCACACAATGGTAGGAACCTAGTTCATCTCATGAACTAATATACACCCAAACTGCCTCTTTGGTAGTATCTTTGATAGCGATGTCACCAGCCTTTATCGTCTAGTTTGCCATGGTTTCTCGCTTGGAACTCTTCCAACATACCGTCCCTCCACTGAGGGTAAAGACAATGCCTACGACTGACATTCAGTCGTCCTTATCACCCTGGAACTTTTCCAGTGATTCTCCCCAGGATCAACTGATACCATCTCACTAAACCTAGTGTCCTAATATCCATTTAGATCTATCTCATAGATATAAAATCTAGGATTTAGGAGGTATCACATAGATCCTATATGGAGAATCCTTGTGATAAGAGGAGATTGACCGTGCGTAGTATAGGAAACTCTTTTCCTATCAAGAGTATGTTGTCCACGTACAATATGAGGATGACCACCTTACTCTCTACTACCTTTTTGTATGTACAAGGTTCATCTACCATTTTGATGAAGTCAAACTCTTTGACTACCACATCAAAACAGACGTTCCAACTCCGCGATGCCTGCTTTATCATGTAAAGCAACTTGCACACGTTTCCGCTGCTCCCACTGTTTACGAAGCCCTCTGGCTGTGTACTTATAGACGTTCTCTTCTAAATCAGTATTTAGAAAAATAGTCATGACACCCAACCACCAGATATCGTATTCATGGTATGTAGCAATGTTAAGTAGGATCCGGATGGACTTAAGCATAGCTACTAGAAAAAGTTTCATCATTATCCACGCCTGGTCCATGATGAAAACCATTAACAAGTCTAGCTTTGAAAGTCTCAACTTTTCCATCTACACCAAGTAATCTTCTCAAGATATACTTGCTCCTGATGGGGATTTAACCCTTCAGATATAGCATCCAAAGTCCATACTTTGTTGGTGTATATGGATTCCATCTCAGATTGCTAAGCACCCAGCCATTCTTACAGAGTCCCCACTCTTGATAGCCTGCTCGAAACTAGTTGGGTCATCATCTCATGATGCAATCATCGCTCCCACTGTCATCGAGAAACCGACGTATCTCTCAGGCGGATGAGGAACCATGCTAGATCGGCGGAGAGGCTGAGGTTCGTTGGAGACTATTGAATCCTTTGGTTCTATCAAATTATCAGCTGTAGTTTGTATAGTTGGAAATCCTTCCAGTTCTACAGAATTGACCTTGCCTCGAGCTTGTCCGGATTTTGCTTTTGACATAGGCCGGACAACCCCAAATCTTAACTTGCTTAAGTGATGAGCTCTTCCCATACCATATCTCATATGGAGTGGTAGGCAGTGATCTGATTCGAACCTAATTCAATAGGTATGCAGCTTCTTAAGTGCATAACCCCCAAAAGGAAACAGGTAACTCAGCAGTACTTATCATAGAGCGCACCATATCATATAGGGTGTGATTGCTCCGCCCCGATACACCGACGTGCTGTGGTGTATACGGAGGAGTAATGCTGAGAGAGAGAATCCCATTCTCCTTTAGAATAGTCCAGGAATCCCATGCCCAAGTATTCTCCTCGCTGATCACATCAAAGGACATAATACTTATACCCATATTTGGTTCTCTACTTCTAACTTATATTCATTGAATTCCTCAAAAGCTTCAGACATGTGTTTCAACAGGAACATGTGTCCGAATCTTGAGAGATCATCAGTGAATGTAAGGAAGTACAAAGAACCAGTCTTGGCTTATGTAGATTGGGGACCTCTATACATCACTATGTATCAGTACCAAGAGTTCACTGACTCTTTCTCTGTTTCCAGTAAACGGAGCTATGGTCATTTTATCTTTGTGACATAACTGGCAAGTTTCATAAGATGTAAATTTAAAATGATTTAAATATGCATCTAAATGTAACTTAGCTAGTCGGGTCGCATTGATATGACCTAGTCTACAATGCCTCAAGAAGAATTCGTTCATTTCTGAACTCTTCCTCTTTTGTGTATTCTGTATACTAAGAACTGTACTTTGATTTAGAACGTCGATGCTTTTAGATAACGTGCCTGAACCGATCAACCCTTGATATAGGAAATGTTCAAAACATTATCCAACAATACAAAATTATATCCTTCTTTAATAAATAAAGAGACTGATATGATGTTGTATATCAGGTTCGGTATCTAATAACATTCGTTCAGAATCAATGTATTTGGAAACACAGGGTGATAGTGACCAACAGACTTGGCTGCAACACTTGCACCATTTTCTGTCTCATGAAACTTATCACCCGTTCTCAGTTCTCTACCTTTCTGTAGCCCATGTAATAGATTACATATCTGGGATCCTGATCCGGTATCAAATACCCAGGACGTAGAGGATACAGAGAAACAGTTCTTTGTAATGAACACACCCGAAGAAGATGCATCATTATGCACTTTCTTCGTTTGGGCGGCATGGGAATCCTGGTATTCCCCTAATTCCTGCTAGGTCTTATAATAATTATAAGTTGGAGCGGGACCAACGTTCCCCAGCTCAGTATAACAAGCGGGTTCGGTCAATACATCCATGTTATTATCTTGGTTAAGGCGTGACATTGTCGCTACCTGGAGAGAGGAGAAGAAAACACTCTGCGTGCGCTCTTGCAAGATTAGATTGGTTATACATTTTATCTAATCAGGATGGCTCCCACTGTTTTTATCAAATCTTCCTTCAAACCTTAAAAAGAGACTAGCCAGGATTAATTACACTCTACAAGTTCGCCAATCTTTCAGCCAGGCCAGTGCCGGTACTTTGAGGGAGGTTCCCCGTGCTTTCGCACGGACCTAATTAAAATAAACCTCATTTTCCCAAGGGCGTAACCCCGTTGACACCTTTCTAGACACCTACTTGATCGGCTAATTGTAAAGTGCAAAACTCTCCCAGGAGTAACAATTACTCGCAGTGGGTATCGGGATCCAACTATCATATAGAAGGTATGCAATCTCATTGCAAATTTCAACACTTGAAACTCCCGATAAAGGTTTTTACCCCTAGCACCTATGACCTTGGCTATGGTCAACAAATCATAAGCACTAGTCAAGTTCTACCCGTCATTTCGTGATTAATTAGACACACCCACATGGCCCTTAGCTAAGGTCAACAAAGTCACATGACTGTCCTAACTAATCGCATCATATGCTGTGTAGGAAGGCATCACTTAGCTACCGTACACTGTGCCTTGACTATGGTCAACAAACACAGCACGAATACTAAGTACTCTACTTCCTAAAATGACGGAGGGTTGCGGATGGTTTTTAAGAAAACCTTTAATGCTTTGAACTTGATCTCGTTGCAGAATCAAATGGTTTTTAAATGGAGTGTTTTTGAGGCTTTTCTAGTTTTGCTAATGGGGTCACTCCCGGTGAAGGGATCATCGGCCCTTTCCTCAACGAATAAGGTGCAGGATATATTATATATACCGCTGTGCAAAGAAAAAAACTATAGAAGCAATCAAAAGACAAACCGAGAGTTGTAGCATCTGCCAGTTATTGCTAAAGGGGTCACTCCCGGTGAAGGGATCTCGGCCCTTTCCTTATCGAATAAGGTGCAGGTTGTTCTACAAGAACACCGCGATGCAAAGCAAGAACTGTAGCTACATGTTTTTGAAAAATTCGATTCCACAACATCTTTTAGGTTTATTTTCTTTCATTAATCACATTAATAAAGTTCCATCATTAAATTCCACCTAAACATCACAGATAAATATAACGTACGCTTATGCCATCCGCATTCGCCTCGATGTCCCGTCTGCACCGTTAGGTTAGGTAACTAACGCCAGAGCGAGGCAGGGCTAGCGCGGGTGTAAAACATAAGCAACGTCTATATAATATATCACATATACTATATACAATATCTATCTGAACAAATCACATGATCACATGACAGATAATGCAGCAGAAAATATCATATGAAATATTGGATATACTAGGACGTCCGTGTTTTATCTTGAGCCTGTATAAAACACGGATTCCACGGTCGTGATGAATAGCCAATCCCACACCCTTAGACCCCTACGAGAGCGGCAAGCAACCCTACCAATTCTAGAGTTAGGAGACCCGGACTCGACTCCTCGAGATGGTCTCCCACTGGACCCCAGAACCCGGTTACTTGTGCTCCCCTCCTTGGGTCTATCCTAATGCGGAAAAGTAAATAATATACAATGGTGGCATCATCCTCAACCCGGAAGTGCCCCAATCAAAGAATATTACATACAAGTTTTTACATGAATGAAAATGAAAAACACTCATCTCACATAAAAACCCCCGGCTATTCAAACACGACGATCCAATATAACATATCCAGCAACACATGACATCACATGTCATCAACGTAAGTAAATATGCCCATCCTAATTGTCGTTGACATATAGCAACGAAACCGGCGATATCACATATTACACTTACGGTCGCAGAAAAGAAAATGTAAAACTACAATAGTTGGAATCCGCAACCTCTTTAGACATCGCATGCCTAATCAAATGAATTCCTTAGACATTGCATGCTTAACAATTATAAATACCGCATTTTAGTCTCATTATCGAAAACACTTTTCAATATCAAGTCGGGCAATTCAAAAAAATTCCCGACATCCTGAACAAATGCTCGTCGCAAACTTTAGTAGACGGCCGCACCCCCGATACCGTCGACGAAGTGCACTAAGGCGGAACACCGCTGCCGCGAGCACCCGAACGGATGCTTTCGGCGACGGGGTTCTCCTACAGTCACTTGGTCGAGGCTATGGGGCATGGATATCTATTAAGTTTACCCGGCGAGTATCCGCGTACGCAACGTGATTGCGTCGGACTTTTGATCACATCAAAATCCCGTGGCAACCGATCAAGTGAGACTAAACTGCTAGATTTATAACATTCAAATCAGTTATCTCATAACTATTTGTGGATTCCAAATATTGTATCACATTCCAGATAAATAAACAATGTTAAACTTTCCGATCGAACAATCAAACTCCCAAGTTTTCCCGAAAAGCTCAACACATGAAATAAGTTTAAAAACATCCACTTCATGCCACAGTACCAACTGTCCATCCGTAGAAGGGTCAAGCCAACGCCTCACATGTGGCACGCCGTACTGCCCCAAACCCTAAGGTTCAAAGGGCAGTTCAAGACGGTCACATAATCGAGTTAAGGTTTGTTGTCTTCTAGAGGGTCCATCGCGTTACTTGCACTACTTAGACGTTCTTAAACTACGGAAAAATCCAACACTTGGAAATTTCCCGGCAGGGGAAAAAGTGGGTATTTATATCCGGTTGAACTTTTAACATGTTCTAAAATATCCGGAAAAACACATAGACGAAGTTAAACTTTCCGATCGAAACATCGAGTCCCCAATACAACCCAGAAAACTCAACTCTTGAGTAGAAATTAAAAATTCCCAGAAAACACAGCAATTACAGAAAGAAATTACTGTGCAAACCACGTGACATGTTTCACCATTATGGCCGCGGAACCGCCTCACAAGCCAGGGTGGGGCCGCGGTTCCGCGGCGCGTTAGTCGATTTGGGGGCACGTGCTGCACAGTAACTCCTAAAAAACCCTGCTGAATTTTTTGGATATTTTGAATTCACAAAAATCCACAGTTTCAGAAAATGTACAGAGAAAGGTGTAGTTTAGGGTTTCGAGATTCGATCGGGTTTCTAACTTCGTCTACACTTCGCCTAAAGCTCTATCTAGGCTCTGATACCACTGTAGGTTTCCTAGGCACACTCAAGAGGTTCCAAAAGGTATCAACCATGCCAAAATCAAATTTTTACATGTGCCGAAAAACCCTATGCTAGATCGTTTACTAGAGGTAAGGCGAAAAACATGCAAGTTAACAACTTTAACTACAAGTGAAAGGGATTACAACCATTGTAGATCCGGTCCTCCACTTATAAAGCTCCGTGTTGTCGTCCCTCCGCTGCGATCATCGGGATCCCGGACTCTAGCGATGGTTTCTACGGGGAAATGAGCGGGCTAGGTCGTTGACTTCGATGCCGAAGATGATCTACGTCGAGGCGACTCAAACTCAAGCTCCATCTTCACTAAGTCATGAACATTATGAAGAGAACACACTCTACTACATGGCAAGTGGTAGAGGATGAACAAATAGGAAGTGGGTTCACTTTGGATTTGGATTTCTCACTTGGTTTCTTCACTTGAAATTTTCTAGCAAGATTTCTTCACTTCATGAAGAAGAAGAAGAAGAAAATGAAAAAGAATTAAATTAAAATAATAAATCAAGTGAAGTCTATCATGTTGCAACCATGGGTGTGTATTCTTTTGTAGAGAATAAACTAGGGTTTAGGTAACGGTTAGGTTAAAGAACAAAACAAAATGGTTAGACTTTTTCAAAGATTCTACGAAGCTTCATGAAGCTTCAAGCCAAAATAAGAAAATCCACCATTTAGTTTTACCAAAATAAATAAATAAATAAAATAAAATAAAACCCTAACCATTAATCTAAACTTGGTGTAATTCATACACACACCCAAGTTTGCATGTATCATCAATCATTACACAAACTAGTGCACAAACATATATCATATATACAACTTGTGCACATCAAGTGAGAAAATCAATCTTAAGTGAACAAATATTAGTTAATGTAAAGTAATATATCAAATATATTTAATTATACATCAAATCATTAAATCAACACTTGATTTAACGATCCGGTCATAACCGACTAATAACATGTGTAACAACTTATCGAATCAACACTTGATCCGATAACCCGGCTATATCGCATACAACCGATCAATGTCACGAATCGCGAGAATAGAATACGGTATCTCATATCATATTAATCTTGGTCCCGCACATATCTCAAATGTGCTCCTATTTCGTTTCGCTTGAGCCAGGAAACCCCTGTGTAGGACTCTAAAGACTCGTCAATACGCCGGCAGTAGGTGATGATCATATCAAACACCCACAAGCCGCAAGCGGTCTGCTAAACGTAACGGCCACCCGGGTATTGAGCGATCAGAAGATCAACGAGCAAGCCCACTCACACTCCTGCGAATCCAACCAGTAACACTTACCGCACAGTCTGGTCTATTCGTCTGATACGTCGCATATCTCGCCTAGGGGTGGTAAACGTCAGACCCCAGTAGCTTGATAAGTCATGCCGATGTAAGGTCCATAACAAGCATGAAACTACTGATAACACTTACCAGTAAATCAGTGCTACCCTGGCCAGGGATTTCCAGTTATGGTCAGTCGAGCATAGCGCAACATCAACCCCCATTACCGGGAGAGACGAATCCCCTCTTATCGCTCATTGCCTCCATATGAATCGGGACTGTACCCAAAAACCACCTGTCTGCACGACTCAGTAGAGCCATGGTAGGGTGGAAATCAAAGCACAGTGGGAGACACACAAGACTCTATGACGATCTCGGGTCAACAGACTAAGCTGTACCAGTGTCACCAGAGAACTGCCATCTGACGTAAGGTATAATACCATCTGGGAGTTCTCGGCGAGTCCGTTCAGTGTACCCAGTCTCCACTGAGCACCCGCATACTATCTCTGATGTCAAACACCAATGGATATGGGATCATCCATCGCCCATCACATGGGTCGAGAAGATATACGCTAGTCTACTCTGGAATATCGATGCCCCGTCTCGATATTCCCACGACTAGGAATATTGAAGGATGTACTCATGGACTACCCAGGCCCCACTAGTATGATCTACATCACAGTCCTGGAAGTCGAGCACATATCCTAAGGGCTTCATCAACAAGTAATAGAGAGACAGCAAGTATACATGTTAAGATAAAGAGTAACCAGATAGCGTACTATCATGTCGAGCAAGAAAGTCCTACCTATATATGTCCCAGCATCCACTACAATATGTTAGTTATATGTATGCCCTAGAGGCCATTACTGTACATTGGATGTATATTGTAGTGGATGCTGGGATATATATAGGAAGGACTTTCTTGCTCGACATGATAGTATGCTATCTGGTTACTCTTTACCTTAACGTGTACATTGATTGTCTCTCTGTTACATGTTGGTAAAGCCCTTAGGATGTGTACTTGACTACCTGGACTATGATGCAGATCATACTAGTGGGGACATGGTAGTCCATAAGTACATCCTTCAAGGTCCCTAGTCGTGGGTGTATCGAGACGGGGCATCGATATACCAGAGTAGACTACCGTATACCTTCTCGACCCATAAAGATAGGCGATAGATGATCCCATATCCATTGGTGTTTGACATCAGAGATGATATACGGGTGCTCAGTGGAGACTGGGTACACTGGACGGACTCACCGAGAACTCCCAGATGGTATTATACCTTACGTCAGATGGCAGTTCTCTGGTGACACTGGTACAGAGTAGTCTGTTGACCCGAGATCGTCATAGAGTCTTGTGTGGTTCCCACTGTGCTTTGATTTCCACCTTACCACGTCCAAGAGGGCGTGCAAAACGGTGGTTTTTGGGTACAGTCTCGAATCACATGGAGGCAATGAGCGATAGGAGGGGATTCGTCTCTCCCGGTATAGGGAGTTGATATTGCGCTGTGTTCGATTGGCTATAACCGGAAATCCCTGGCCAGGGTTGCTGAGATTTACTGGTAAGTGTTACCAGTAGTTTCTCGAACTGTTATAGACCTCATATCGACACGACTTATCGAGCTATTGGGGTCTGACGTTTACCACCCCTAGGCGAGATATGCGACATATCAGACGAACAGACCGGACTGTACGGTAAGTGTTACTGGTTGGATTCACAGGAGTTTGAGCAGGATTGCTCGTCGATCTTCTGATCGCTCAATACCCGGGTGGCCTTTACGTTTAGCAGACCGCTTGCGGCTTGTGGGTGTTTGATATGATCATCATATGCTACCGGCGTATTGACGAGTCTTTAGAGTCCTACACAGAGGTTTCCTGGCTCAAGCGAAACGAAATAGGAGCGCATATGAGATATGTGCGGGACCGAGAATAATGCGTGTATGTGATACCGTATTCTATTCTCGCGATTTGTATCATCGGCAGGTTATATGTGATATAGCCGGGTTACCGAATCAAGTGTTGATTCGATACATTGATACACTTGATACTAGTCGGTTATATGCGATATGACCGGATCATTAAATCAAGTGTTGATTTAATGATTTAATGTTTAATTATATATATGTTTGATATATTACTTAGCATTAACTAGTATTGGTTCACATTAAATGGATTTTCTCACTCGTATGTGCACATTGTATATATGATATATTTTTTGTGTACAAGATTGTATCATGTTTGATGATACATGCTTACTTGGGTTTGTGTAAAGGATTAAACCATGGTTATATAATGGTTAGGGTTTTCATTTTCTTATCTATTTATTTATTTATTTATTTTGGCAAAAGAAAAAGAGAAAATGGTGGCTTTCTTTGTTTGTTGTTAAAGCTTCATGAAGCTTTGACTAAGTGACCATTTTGTCTTCATGCTTAACCCTAACCATTCAAACTAACCATATTTCATTCTCTACACTTGACCATGGTTGATATATGATAAGTATTCATTTTATTTTCTTTTTGAAATACTTATCATATTATCTTCTTCTTCTTCTCCTTCTTCAACATGAAGAATATCTTGCCTCCATCAATGGCAACTTGAGAAAAAGTGTGAGAAATCCAATTCTAAAGTGAACCCACTTCCTATTTCTTCATCCTCTACCACTTGCCAAGTAGTATAGGGTGTTTTCTTCACAAGTTTCATGACTTGGTGAAGTTGGAGCTTGATCTAGTGTTGCCTCAACGTAGATCATCTTCGGCATCGAAGCCGACGACCAAGCCCGCCCATTTCTCCGATGAAGCCGACGCTAGAGCCCGGGATTCGATTTGGACAGCAAGGAGACTTCATCATGGAGCTATGGAGGTGGAGGACCGGATCTACAAATGTTGTATTTCCGTTCCCTTAGTTAAGTTGTTAACTAGTTGCATGTTTCGCCTAAAATTCTAGTTAACAATCCGTATTAAGGTTTCTCGGCACTTGTAAAATTTGAAATTGGCATGGTTGATGCCTTGTGAGACCTTATTAGTGTGCCTAAGAACCCTACAGTGGTATCAGAGCCTAGTTAGAGCCTTAGGCGAAGTGTAGACGACGTTTGAAATCCGAATGAACATCGAAACCCCAACTCAAATTGCTCTCTGGAAATTTTCTGAAAATTTGGATTTTTGTGAATTAAAAATTGCCAAAAAATTCAGCAGGGAATTCTATGAGTTACTGTGAAGCACGTGATGCTAACTCGATCAAAGTGCCGCGGAACAGCGGCCCCATCCTAGGTTTCGCGGCGGTTCCGCGGCCATTTTGGTGAGTTAGACCACGTGGCTTGCACAGTAATTCTTGTCTTGAAGTGCTGAGTCTTCTGGAAATTTTTATATTTTACTCAACAGTTGAGTTTTTCTGGGGTTGTTTTGGGGATTCGATTATTCGATCGGATTGTCAAACTTTGTCTAGGTTTTTTCCGGATAATTTTTGAATATGTTAAAAAGTTCGACCGGATATAAATACCCAATTTTTCCCCTGTCGGGAAATTTCCAAGTGTTGGATTTTTCCGTGGTTTAAAGACGTTCTAAGTAGTGCAAGTAACGCGATGGACCCTCTAGAAGACAACAAACCTTAACTCGATTATGTGACCGTCTTGAACTGCGCTTTGAACCTTAGGGTTTGGGGCAGTACGGCATGCCACATGTGAGGCGTTGGCTTGACCCTTCTACGGCTGGACCGTTGGTACTGAGGCATGAAGTGAATGTTTTTAAACTTGTTTCATGTGTTGAACTATTTCGGGAAAACTTGGGTGTTCGATTGTTCGATCGGAATGTTTGACATTTTCTATTTATCCGGAATGTGATACAATAATTGGAATTCACAAATAGTTATGAGATAACTGAATGAATGTTATAAATCTAGCTGTTTAGTCTCAATTGATCGGTTGCCACGGAATTTTGATGTGATCAAAAGTCCGTCGCAATCACGTAGCGTACGCGGATACTCGCCGGGTAAACTTAATAGACAGCCTCACTCCATAGCCCCAACCAAGTGACTGTAGGAGAACCCCATCACCGAAAGCATCCGTTCGGGTGCTCGCGGCAGCGGTGTTCCGCCTTGGTGCACTTCGTCGACGGCATCGGGGGTGCGGCCGCCTACTAAAGTTTGCGACGAGCATTCGATCAGGATGTCGGGAATCTTGTTGAATTATCCGACTTGATATTGAAAAGTGTTTTCGATAATGAGACTAAAATGCGGGGTTTATAATTGTTAGGCATGTGATGTCTAAGGTATTCAGATGGTTAGGCATGCGATGTCTATGCAGGTTGCGGATTCCAACTGTTGTAGCTTTACACTTTCTTTTCTGTGACCGTAAGTGTAATATGTGATATCGCCGGTTTCGTTGCTATATGTCAACGACAATTGGGATGCGCATATTTACTTACGTTGATGACATGTGATGTTATGTGTTGCTGGATATGTTATATTGGATCGTCGTGTTCGAATAGCCGGGGGGTTTTTATGTGAGATAAGTGTTTTCATTTTCATTCATGTAAAAACTTGTATGTAATATTCTTTTATTGGGGCACTTCCAGGTTGCGGAAGATGTCACCGTTTGTATATTATTTACTTTTCCGCACTAGGATAGACCCAAGAAGGAGGGGCACAAGTAACCGGGTCCTGGAGTCCAGTGGGAGACCAACTCGAGGAGTCGAGTCCGGGTCTCCTAACTCTAGAATTGGTAGGGTTGCTTGCCGCTCTCGTAGGGGTCTAGGGGTGTGGGTTTGGCTATTCATCGCGACCGTGGAATCCGTGTTTTATACTGGCTCGTATTGAAAACACGGACGTCCTAGTATATCCAATATTTCATATGATTCTTCTCCTGCGATATCTGTGATGTGATCATTTGATATGTTCCGTGATAAATACTGTATATAGTATATATGATATATTATATAGACGTTACTTATGTTTTACACCCGCGCTAGCCCTGCCCCGCTCTGTCGTTAGTTACCTAACCTAACGGTGCACGAGGGGACATCGAGGCGAATGCGGATGGCATAAGTGTACGTCGTATTTATCTGTGATGTTTAGGTATTTAAATGATGGGACTTCATTAATATGATTAATGAAAGAAAAAGAAACCTAAAGATGTTGTAGAATCGAATTTCAAAATAAAACAGGTAGCTACAGTTCTTGCTTTGCACAGAGGTATATGTGATATATCCTGTACCTTATTCGATGAGGAAAGGACCGAGATCCCTTCACTGGGAGTGACTCCTTTAGCAATAACTGGCAGATGCTACACCCCTCGGTTTGTCTTTTGATTGCTTTTGAGAGTTTTTGCTTTGCACAGAGATATATATGATATATCCCACACCTTATTCGATGAGGAAAGGGCCGACGATCCCTTCACCGGGAGTGACCCCTTTAGCAAAACCAGAAAAGCCTCGAAAACACTCCATTTTAAAATTATTTGATTCTACAACGATATCAAGTTCATTACGCAATAGGTTTTCAGAAAAACCTGTCGTAGCCCTCCGTCATTTCAGATAAGTACTAGTTAGTATTCGTGCTGCGGTAGTTTGGCCTCCGTCAAGGCGTAGTGTACGGTAACTAACTAGTGCTTATCTGCTAGCATATGATGCGATTGGATTAGGGTATTCGTACGGCGTTGTTTAGCCTCCGTCAAGGGTCGTGCGGGTGGGTTTAATTCAATCAGGAAATGACGGGTTGAACTTGACTAGCGGACTATGGGTAGTTTGGCCTCCGTCAAGGTCATAGGATGCTAGGGGAAAAATTATCGGGAATTTCAAGTGTTGAAATTTGCAATGAGATTGCATACCTTCTATGAGATAGTTGGATCCCGATACCCGCTGCGAGTAATTGTTACTCCTGGGAGAGTTTTACACATTACAATTAGCCGATCAAGTAGGTGTCTAGAAAGGTGTCAACGAGGTTACGCCTTTGGGAAAACGAGGTTTACATTAATTAGGTTCGTGCGAAAGCACGGGGGACCTCCCTCAAAGTACCGACACTGGCCTGGCTGAAAGATTGGCGAACTTGTATTGTGTAATTAATCCCGGCTAGTCTTTCCTTTTAGGGTTTGAAGGAAGATTTGATAAAAACAGTGGGAGCCATCCTGATTAGATAAAATAATAACCAATTTATTCTTGCAAGAGCGCACGCTGAGTGTTTTCTTCTCTCTCTCTCCAGGTAGCGACCATATCACGCCTTAATCAAGATAATAATACGGATGTATTGACCGAACCTGCTTGTTATACTGAGCTGGGGAACGTTGGTCCTGCTCCAACTTGTAATACGGATGCATCATCTTCAGGTGTGTTCGTTACAAAGAACTGTTTCTCAGTATCCTCCGCATCCTGGGTATATGATACCGGATCAGGATCCAGATATGTAATCTGTTACATTGGGCTGCAAAAAGGTAGAAAAACTGTGAACGGGTAATAAGTTTCATGAGACAGAAAACGGGGCAAGTGTTGCAGCCAAGTCTGTTGGTCACTGTCACCCTGTATTACCAATACATTGATTCAGAACAAATGCTATTAGATACCGAACCTGATATACAAAATCATATCAGTCTCTTTATTAGTAAAGAAATGATAAAATTTTGTATTGTTGGATAATGTTTTGAACATTTCCTATATCAAAAGTTGATCGGTTCAGGCACGTTATCCAAAAGCGTTGATGTTCTAAATCAAACTACAGTTCTTAGTATACAGAACACACACAAGAGGATGAGTTCAGAAATGAACGAATTTTTCTTGAGGTATTGTAGACTAGGTCATATCAATGCGACCTGACTAGCTGAAGTTACATTTAGATGCATATTTAAATCTGTTTGAATTTACATCTTATACAACTTGCCAGTCATGTCACAGAGATAAGATGACCATAGCTCTGTTTACTGGAAACAGAGAAAGAGTTAGTGAACTCTTGGGATGATACATGTTGATGTATGAAGGTCCCCTGTCTACACATGCCAAGACCAGTTCTTTGTACTTCATTACATTCTCTGATGATCTCTTTAGATTCAGACATATGTTCCTGTTGAAACACAAGTCCGAACCTTTTGAAATATTCACAGAATATAAGTTAGAAGTAGAGAACCAATACGAGTATAAGTATTATGTCCTTTGAAGAGATCAAGGAGGAGAATACTTGAGCACGGAATTCCTGGACTATCCTAAAGGAGAATGAGATTCTCTCTCAGCATTATTCCTCCGCATACACCATACCACGATGGTGTATCGGGGCAGAGCAATTACACCTTATTTGATATCGTGTGCTCTATGATGAGTACTACTGAGTTTCCTATTTCCTTTTGGGAGTTATGCACTTGAGAAGTTGCATACCTATTGAATAGGGTTCAAATCAAAACAGTTGCCTACCGCTTCATATGTGATATGGAAAGGGAAGAGCCCATATCTTAAGTTTGTTAAGATTAAGGATTGTCCGGCCTATGCCTAAAAGCAAAATCCGGACAAGCTCGAGGCAAAGTCTGTTATGTAGAACTGGAAAGGTTACAGCTATACGAACTGCAGCTGATGATTTGGTAGAACCAAAGGATTCAGTAGATTCCAACGAACCTCAGCCTCTCCGCCGATCTAGTAGATTTCCTCATCCGCCTGAGAGATACTTCGATTTCTCGATGACAGTGGGAGCGAGGATTGCATCATGAGATGATGACGTAACTAGTTTCGAGCGGGCCATCGAGAGTAGGGACTCTGTAAGAATGGCTGGATGCTTAGCAATCTGAGATGGAATCCTTATACACCAACAAAGTATGGACTTTAGTTGCTTTATCTGAAGGGTTAAATCCCCATCAGGAGCAAATATATCTTGAGAAGATTACTTGGTGTACTTGGAAAAGTTGAGACTTTCAAAGCTAGACTTGTTAAAGGTTTTCGTCATCGACCAGGCGTGGATAATGATGAAACCTTTTCCAGTGGCTATGCTTAAGTCCATCCGGATCCTACTTGCCACGGCTACATACCATGACTACGATATCTGGCGGTTGGGTGTCATGACTACTTTTCTAAAATGATGTTTTAGAAGATAGCGTCTGTAAGTACACAGCCAGAGGGCTTCGTAGACAGTGGGAGCAGCGGAAACGTGTACAAGATGCTTTATAGGATAAAGCAGGCATCGCGGAGTTGGAACGTCTGTTTTGATGAAGTAGTCAAAGAGTTTGACATCATCAAAATGGTAGATGAACCTTGTATAAACAAAAAGGTAGTAGGGAGTATGGTGACGATCCTCGTAGAGTACGTGGATGACATACTCTTGATAGGGAAGGAGTTTCCTATGCTACGCTCGATCAATCTCCGCTTATCACAATGATTCTCCACATAGGATCAAAATGATACCTCCTAAATCCTGAGTTTTCATTTATGAGATAGATGTAATTGGATGTTAGGATACTCACTAGATGTAGTGAGATGGTATTGATCGATCCTGGGGAAAATCACTGGAAAGGTTCCAGAGTGATAAAGACGACTGAATGTCAGTCACAGGCATTGTCTTTACCCTTAGTAAAGGGACGGTATGTTGGAGTTCCAAGATAGATACCGTGGCATACTAGACGATAAAGGCTGGATACATTGCTACTTAAGATGCTACCAAAGAGGCCGTCTGGGTGTATATTTGTTCATGAGATGAACTTAGTTCCTACCATTGTGAGACAATGGAGTTATGGCTTATGCCAAGGAACGCCGGTCCCATCAGTGATCCAGACATATTCTGAGGCAGCATCACCTGATCATGGAGATAGTTGATCTCCAAGGAGATCGAGGTTAGGAGAGTAGACTCAGAGGACAACACGGCGGATCCACTCACAAAGGCCTTTTCCCAGAGAGAGACTTTTATGGGATGGTTGAGTATGGGATACTACAACCACTGCTATCAGATGGCCCTAGTGCTAGTGGGAGATTGTTAGTTATATGTATGCCATAGAGGCCATTACTGTACATTGGATGTATATTGTAGTGGATGCTGGGACATATATAGGGAGGACTTTCTTGCTCGACATGATAGTATGCTATCTGGTTACTCTTTACCTTAACGTGTACATTGATTGTCTCTCTGTTACATGTTGGTAAAGCCCTTAGGATGTGTACTTGACTACCTGGACTATGATGCGGATCATATTAGGGGGGACATGGTAGTCCATAAGTACATCCTTCAAGGTCCCTAGTCGTGGGTGTATCGAGACGGGGCATCGATATACCAGAGTAGACTAGCGTATACCTTCTCGACCCATACAGATGGGCGATGGATGATCCCATATCCATTGGTGTTTGAAATCAGAGATGATATACGGGTGCTCAGTGGAGACTGGGTACACTGGACGGACTCGCCGAGAACTCCCAGATGGTATTATACCTTACGTCAGATGGCAGTTCTCTGGTGACACTGGTACAGAGTAGTCTGTTGAACCGAGATCGTCATAGAGTCTTGTGTGGTTCCCACTATGCTTTGATTTCCACCTTACCACGTCCAAGAGGGCGTGCAAAACGGTGGTTTTTGGGTACAGTCCCGAATCACATGGAGGCAATGAGCGATAGGAGCCGGTATAGGGAGTTGATGTTGCGCTGTGTTCGATTGGCTATAACCGGAAATCTCTGGCCAGGGTTGCTGAGATTTACTGGTAAGTGTTACCAGTAGTTTCTCGAACTGTTATAGACCTCATATCGACACGACTTATCGAGCTATTGGGGTCTGACGTTTACTACCCCTAGGCGAGATATGCGACATTTCAGACGAACAGACCGGACTGTACGGTAAGTGTTACTGGTTGGATTCACAGGAGTATGAGCGGGCTTGCTCGTCGATCTTCTGACCGCTCAATACCCGGGTGGCCGTTACTTTTAGCAGACCGCTTGCGGCTTGTGGGTGTTTGATATGATCATCATCTGCTACCGGCGTATTGACGAGTCTTTAGAGTCCTACACAGAAGTTTCCTGGATCAAGCGAAACGAAATAGGAGGGCATATTAGATATGTGCGGGACCGAGAATAATGCGTGTATGTGATACCGTATTCTATTCTCGCGATTTGTATCATCGGCAGGTTATATGTGATATAGCCGGGTTACCGAATCAAGTGTTGATTCGATACATTGATACACTTGATACTAGTCGGTTATATGCGATATGACCGGATCATTAAATCAAGTGTTGATTTAATGATTTAATGTTTAATTATATATATGTTTGATATATTACTTAGCATTAACTAGTATTGGTTCACATTAAATGGATTTTCTCACTCGTATGTGCATATTGTATATATGATATATTTTTTGTGCACAAGATTGTATCATGTTTGATGATACATGCTTACTTGGGTTTGTGTAAAGGATTAAACCATGGTTATATAATGGTTAGGGTTTTCATTTTCTTATCTATCTATTTATTTATTTATTTTGGAAAAAGAAAAAGAGAAAATGGTGGCTTTCTTTGTTTGTTGTTGAAGCTTCATGAAGTTTTGACTAAGTGACCATTTTGTCTTCATGCTTAACCCTAACCATTCAAACTAACCATAGTTCATTCTCTACACTTGACCATGGTTGATATATGATAAGTATTCATTTTATTTTCTTTTTGAAATACTTATCATATTATCTTCTTCTTCTTCTCCTTCTTCAACATGAAGAATACCTTGCCTCCATCAATGGCAACTTGAGAAAAAGAGTGAGAAATCCAATTCTAAAGTGAACCCACTTCCTATTTCTTCATCCTATACCACTTGCCAAGTAGTATAGGGTGTTTTCTTCACAAGTTTCATGGCTTGGTGAAGTTGGAGGTTGATCTAGTGTTGCCTCGACGTAGATCATCTTCGGCATCGAAGCCGACGACCAAGCCCGCCCATTTCTCTGATGAAGCCGACGCTAGAGCCCGGGATTCAATTTGGACAGCAAGAAGACTTCATCATGGAGCTATGGAGGTGGAGGACCGGATCTACAAAGGTTGTATATCCGTTCCCTTAGTTAAGTTGTTAACTAGTTGCATGTTTCGCCTAAAATTCTAGTTAACGATCCGTATTAGGGTTTCTCGGCACTTGTAAAATTTGAAATTGGCATGGTTGATGCCTTGTGAGACCTCATTAGTGTGCCTAGGAACCCTACACAATATACATCCTATGTACAGTAATGGCCTCTTGGGCATACATATAACTAACACACATGTCGGACGCTCGCCCCGCAATATCAAATGTACATAATACACCAAACTGTACTACCATTGCATCCAGGCTATCCACCAGGACAAATCCGCAACAACACAGCACAAGACAGAACATCAACGTGAATGTCACGTTCGCAAATCCGTCTAGAAGGGCTATAGCAGTTAGACAGGATTTACCGATCAAGTGACATTCACGGTCGCAGATATAATGTAAATGCTGTGAACTAACATGTTTAAAATTTTCGATCGACTAAATTTTCCCGAAGTGGGCCCCAATCACAATTGTAGCACTCAAAATAAATCTGGGCCCAAACAGATTATATCAAAAACCCTTTTTCCATGTCAGAGAGCCACTGTAAAAATTTGGTGCAGCAAGGACCTACAATGGCCGCAGAACCACGGCCAACGCATGGGTTTGGCAGCGGTTCCGCGGTGGAACAGTGATATTAGGCGACCAAATTTTTACAAATTCCTTAAAAAACCCTGCACGTATTTTTACAATGTACCAAATAATTTTTTGAGCACTGCAAAAATTCGACAGAAACTGATGCAAATGGAAACGCGGTTTTGGAAAATTCGTCCGATCGAAGTTCTAAACACGTTAGAGCAAGCTAGACTAGGTTAATGGCGTGGCTCTGATACCAATGTAAGTGCACGGCAGGGCCCCGGCCGTCATCCCGAGGCCAAAATGCGGAAACAAAACTTCACTTGATACAAGAAATCGGCTCTACCGCGGACTTTAAACCCGGATCGGGCCATTAACCTAATGCTAGCTAACTAGAGAATGGGTAGAAAGCAATACCGAGCGATCCGTGTCCTTCGGTCTTCGGCCTCCATCCCGATCTCCTCGCGGAATCTCCGGTCTTCATCTCCTCGTCGGAAAGGGCACTACATCGCCGGGTTCTTTTATGGGCTCTCACCTCTGGAACGAGGAAACTCGGGCACGAAGTTGGCGAGCCGACGTGTTCAAGAATGCTGTAGGCTAAGTGTAGAATGGTTTTGTCTCACGGGGTTAGTGAGGTTGCCATTTGGAGTGGAGGTGAAGTAGTGAGCTTTGGAGATGAACCAAGAGAATTTTGTGCAAGCAAATGAGATGAAAATCCTTCTCCAAAATTTTGGACAGCCCCTTACTAGAAGTGGCGGGCCATTTTCCAAGGAAGAGGGGGAGGTGAGAATAAAACAAGGTAGGTGAGCAATAATGCAAAAGGTTATCAAGAGGAATAATGATCACAACTCATCAACCATCTCATCAAGCAAAAGTCAAGCCATCATTAACCAAAAGAAGTCAAATGATGGTTGAACCATCATGAAACCACATCTTACAAAAACCACCCTCCACTAAACGAATTTGCACATTTGCAAATAACGCCCTCCACACCAATTTTCAGCTAAAGAAGGAACAAAAGAAAAATGGCCGAAACGGAATGCAAACTGGCAACTTCAGAAAAACGATCCCGTAATAAATTACAGGAAAACCCCACGACTGTATATACATACCCGCATTTGTATTCCGACCGAATACAAATGCAATGAGACAAAATCTACACTGTACAATACTAAGATCCGGCTTAAACCAAAGCTCGCTAGTATTATCCGTCCGATCATGATCCATGCAATACCGCACGTATATGATCGAACCCTGCCATATCTCCATACGGCCTCTACAGCGTTTCGCTCGAAACTTGAGAAACTGTCTATGTGGGACTCTAAAGACTCGTCAGTACTTTGGCTGTGGATTTAACCACTAGCACGTCAGAGGTATTAGCCATACGTAACGGGCTACCAGGTATTGACCAAAAGGGACGTCGATGAGCGAACTCATCCCGACACCCTACTGAGCCTGTCAGTGACAATATCCGTACAGTCCGGTCCATTCGTGTATGAGCATCGCATGGCGGGCCTTGGGGGTTGGTAAAAGTCAGACCCCCCAAAAGCGGTACAAGTCGTGTCGGAGTGTAGCCCAGAACACCCTGAGATACTACTGGAATACCTACCAGTAAATCTCCTGTCTTGGCCAAGGACTTCATGTAATGGCTCTCCTAGACACAGCGCGACCTCACCCCCAATACCGGGAGAGACGAACATCTGCAGATCCGCTCACTGCCTCCATGTGGCTCGGGACTGTACCCAACTAAAACCTATTTGCACGACTCTTTTGAACCGTGGTAGGGTAGTAATCAAAGTACAGTGGTAACTCACATGAGACAAATGACGATCTCAGGTCGATGAACTAACCTGTACACATGTCACCAGGGAACTGCTATCTGACGTCAGGTATAAGACCAACTAGCATGTTCCCGGCGAGTCATGTCCGGTGTACTCATAACCCAATGAGCACCTGTATACATCTTAGGTGATCCAACTGACACCAATGGCTTGTGAGACCGGCCACTGCCCCTTGTCGGGGTCTCGACTGTATACACTAGTCTACTCTGGAGTATCGATGCCTTGTCTCGAAAACTCCCACGACTAGGGACCTTTTAAGGATGTGCTTATAGACCCCAGCTCCCACGTATATGATCGCCATCATACTGCTGGCCATCAAGCAAGAATCCTAAGGGCTCTATCAACGCGCAATAGTGACCTGTAAGGTCATCTAAAGCAGTACACGATGATAAAAATAAACCAGATAGCATACTATCATCTTGAGTAAGACTGTTCTACCAGCATAGGTCCTCCCTCAATCATTGCAATCACGTGCCTGTGATCCAATAATTGACTCTGAGGGCACTATATCCAACAGAGTAGCCTCAGAGGACAACACGGCGGATCCGCTCACAAAGGCCTTTTCCCAAGAAAGACTTTTATGGGATGGTTGAGTATGGGATACTACAACCACTGCTATATGATAACCCTAGTGCAAGTGGGAGATTGTTAATTATATGTATGCCCTAGAGGCCATTATTGTACATGTGATGTATATTATAGTGGCTGCTTGGACATACATAGGGAGGAATTTCTTGCTCGCCATGATAGTATGCTATCTGGTTACTCTTTATCTTAACATGTACACTGATTGTCTCTCTGTTACATGTTGATAAAGCCCTTAGGATGTGTTCTTGACTACCTGGATTATGATGCGGATCATTCTAGTGGGACAAAGGTAGTCCGTGAGTACATCCATTAATGTCCCTAGTCGAGGGTGTATCGAGACAGGGCATCGATATACCAGAGTAGACTAGCATATAGCTTCTCGACCTATGTAGATGGGCGATGGATGATCCCATATCCATTGGTGTTTGACATCAGATGTCCCGACCCGAAAAAAAAGCACATGACTGGCCCTTGAATCATATGAAGTCTATAGGACCCCATCTAATTCAAGTAGGCCAAAAGCCCAGAAATCTAAAACCATTTTAAATAATAATTGAAGGAAAACTATTTTTAAGGAAGTGAAGAAAACATGTTTTAAAAACAAGGTTTTTAAATAAGTAAGCCGAATATGCATTTTTAAATCCTCAAGTCTTTTCTGAAAATTTCGGCAGAGTTTCCTATGTAAATACTGGCCCCAAACGGGATACAACAAGAATAATGTATGCATAATGATAAAAGGCATCCCTAAGCGGGAGCTAGCTCTTCGTCAATCGACGGTCACAACCACGCAAGCAATATAATATACAACGCCGAAGGGTGAGATCAAAACTCAAAAGGAAACTCAAAACAACAAGAAAACCATACTAATAATACAAACGCGACTCTACGGTCGAAGAATATACAACTGGTTTTCTATGTCTGAAATAAATATACAAGTCTGGTTGATGGAATTACTAGATACAACCGATTAAAATAAATACAAGGGTGGTCACGATGCGAGTGAACCCACCTACCTAAGCAATCACCGAGAAAGGAAGCAGTGTGCCAGAAAAGCCGCAATGAAACCTGTACGGCAAAACCTATAAGAACTGTGGCATAACGGGGGTGAGTTGCCAACTCATGAATAGAAGACATCACAGAGAAGAAATCCTATGTATGACTCATCCTAGATCAATACGATCAAATATATATATATATATATATATATCCTCAATATAATAAAGTCTGAAGCATGATAAGGTGGCAAGGGTAAACATCTATACATCAGTGTAATACCAAGTGCACGTGTCAGTGCCTCAGGTAGCAACATATTATAAATATGAGGTATCATCAATGTAATCATCATGAAATCAGTGTCAACTATATCATGAAGTCTAAAAGTATGTGGATATCATCCAACTATGTAATCAATGTCTGTATGTTTGTGGATCTCGTCCACGTGTCACCCAATGACACAAAACATCATGCAGGTAAATATCATAAAGCATATGCATGGAAGTATGAGGATGTAAATCAACGTGTATCCCTCGCGACACATCAAAATCAAGGAACCTGAGTGTCCAGCATCGACACTCGAAAACATCATGAAACCCGTGCTCAGAATCGGCACGTAAATCCTCATATATCGGGCTCCGTCAGTCCGGATCGGCCCACATCATCTCTATACTCCGGTCAGTATCCTCCGGATATCCGCCGAGTACAAATACAATCACCGGTAGGTAGTGGTCCCTATTCCAGGCTCATCGCCTACCGCACGACTGATCTGTTCTCGCCCCGGGGTACCATATCAGGTCCACCATGTACCCGCAATCGGCCTCATCCAGCTCCTCGAATCGGGTTTCACATGTCACACGCTTAGAACCGAGAAAACGCATAGTGGACACACTGAAATATCATATCAATAGAAACCGGGTTTTTAAACAATGCATACTTTCTTTTAAAATGACCACGGTTCTCAAATCCAGAAATCTCATGAAAACGGCATATCTCAATGCGTAAATCATAAAGCATGATGTATGCGACATGTGATAGAAATGCAAGCATATCCGTATATCATGCAACATAAAATACTAATATGCACACATCTAGGGGAAAACCTCTCTTTTAAATGAATCCAGTTTAAAAATATATCTTGCGGTTCATAAATCTCCAAAATAAAGCCAGAATCATCTATGTATGTGCAAATACGTATGTATGCAAGTATGGGTGTACAATTAGTCATATCCTGATGCAACAATCCTACTGTGTAGTGACATGGCAATTATCGATGATGAAGTGTGTGAGCCGGCAAGTAGGTGTACGTGGAACATACGCATCATCGATAATGGTGCTGGTGTCCTGACAACATGGTTTTAATATAATAATAAACACATTTAAACATGCGATGCAATGCGAATAGCAAGAATTTGCGGAAAATGAATAATAACACAACAATGAAGAATCTATATCAGTATATATATGCCACATAGTTTTGCCATTTGAAATAACACGAATCGTGGTGTTTAGAAAAATAAGGGCTACGGTGTTTTAAAGAAAATATGCGTCTTTTGAAAATATCCGTAGAATCCTTTAGCCTATCTTTGAAATACTCACGATTCGTTAGTTTTGAAATAGGTATAACTCGGGTCTCGTCTAACATCTACTAAGTGCTACAGAACCAAACGAACAGCCTAACCGAAAGGGTAAGGGAAACCACCTAAATCTGAGTCGATACATATATACATATAATAATCGGTGATCCCGCCTCAATAGTATCACATACGATACAATATACAATATGACATCCTTGAGTCAAGAGTGCGGATCTATCATCAATACATAGCTCGTATGTAAATCCGTCGTACGGCATCCCAAATCAGGGTACGGGTCAAATATCACATTCATCTCATCATTTATCTGGTATCCTTATCATCATCTCTCATGAACTGGGTACTGACCTAAGTCTAGTACAAACTGATACCATATATATATATATATATATATATATATATATATATATATATATATGCGTGTGTGAAACATACGTCCAAAGGCCCGCTATAACTCATGTCGTATCTCATAATACGAACCACATCATATCACCGATCTCATGGCACCATGCCCAAACTCATCGACTCATCTCCAAATATCATCCACTATCCTCATCATCCAACTGTAGGTATACATTTATATATATAAATCTTCCCATACCTATGTGTGTGTATATATACGTATCCTCATATACGCACAAGTATAACAAAGTAAGCATGTGTGTGCGTGGGCGTAAACCTATTCTAGGGTTCGCGACTAAGAAGCTATACTAGGTCACTTCTAATAACCCTAATCTAACCATAGAACGCCTAATCACATCTTGAATATCCATGTCACACATAAAAGATATCATATATATATAGTGTGTATATATATATATCATACTATATATCGAACTGCGGGGGTGCTATACGCCATCCATCTGACTTCCTCCGTAGATATAATCAACTCACCTTGACCTTGCTTGCCAATGTCAACGTCGCCATCCTCTTCTTCATCATCTCGAATCATCGTGGGGGTACCTACACATTATAATGTATCGTGCCGCATTAAAATCCAAATCAAAGCCAAAACGACGCACGAAACTCACATAGGTCAAAACCTATGATTAGCTCTCGCAAATCAATCCGGTATCACTCGATATAGACATACAAACGTCAAGCGATCGAGATAAAAACACAAACACAAAAATCCAGAAATCGAAATACGAAAAATATAGCCTCGAATCAAAATAGCAACACATGTATTCAGTCCCAGATTTTGATTAAGGTGCAAACAATGTTCCAAAACAATACTGGTGTGATGTATAAAGTGTATATTAGCTATGGAAGCAACCAGGACCCCTGACTCCACAATATGGCCGGCCCCCTACCATAAAATTCCGGCGACCTCGGCCCTGGTAGGGAGTTGGGGTGTCGTGTTTGTAGGGTGGTCTCCTGGTAGTCAATCAAAGCTCCTGAAGTTGTTTGCTAGTCTTGAAAATCCCCAGGTCATCCCAGATTTCTCTGCACACACCAATACCTCACAAACCGACATGCGAAGTTTCTATTTTCAGTATTTGGGGTTTGTTTCAGTAAAGTCTAGGTTTCTAAGATCATAGGGGAGTTTAAGGTCACCACCTAGGCTTAATTACACAATCACAACTCAAAATCAACCCTAACCCTCTCTATAGATTCCCAAAGTCCACTAACCTTCACCAAATCGATTTTAAACTTGAATAGATGCATAAGCAATTGAAATACAATACTAATTGTGAATGGATTACCTCATTTGACACTCATAAATCCTCTACAGCGCCAAAATCAAATTTTTCTTGGTTCATTGTGTAGCTTGTGAGCTTGTGCACAAATTTTGTGAAGAGGAGATGGGGTTTTGGGTTGTTTTTCATGGTGTTTTGAGGAGGTGAAGAGGGGGAGGGAGTGAGGGCAGCAGCAGCAGCAGCAAATGTGAGAGGGAGAGGAGGGAAAATGAGTGAATGGTTGAAGAGGGAATGGCTCAGGACCAAGGTTTGACCCCTCACCCTCTCTTTCTCTCTCTTGCCCATACCTCTATTTTCTATTCTTTTCTTTTTTCCTTTTCTTTTCTTTTCCTTAAATTCAAACAACCATGCATGAATCATGAAGAAATGCCAAGAAGAAAAATGTAACAAGTGAAAAAAAAGACATGTGCATGCTTTGCACAAAACAAGCTTAATGCACGATTAGTGATATTTAATCGCGATTAGCACTAAATAGCGTATAATTAATCATAAAAAGTTATAATTTGCATAATTCACATAAAACACCCTCTTTTTAGTAATTTCCATAATTTTCCAATTTTTCCCCAATTTATCGGTATTTAATTATACCGCCTTATTAAAATATTCAATATTTTATTATTTAATTATAAAAATTCCTAAAAGTAATATTTTATTTTTTTGAAATGTTACATCAGAGATGGTATACGGGTGCTCAGTGGAGACTGGGTACACTGGACGGACTCTCCGAGAACTCCTAGATGGTATTATACCTCACGTCAGATGGCAGTTCTCTGGTGACGCTAGTACAGGTTAGTCTGTCGACCCGAGATCGTCATAGAGACTTGTGTGATTCCCACTGTGCTTTGATTTCCACCATACCACGTAACGTCCACCTGGGTATTAAGCGATCAGAAGATCAACAAGCAAGCCTGCTCATACTCCTGCGAATCCAATCAGTAACACTACCGTACAGTCCGGTCTCTTCGTCTGATATGTCGCATATCTCTCTTGGGGGAAATCAAAGCACGGTGGGAATCACACAAGACTCTATGGCGATCTCGGGTCGACAGACTAACCTGTACCAGTGTCACCAGAGAGTTACTATCTGACGATAGGTATAATACCATCTAGGAGTTCTCGGCGAGTCTGTCTAGTGTACCCAGTCTCCACTGAGCACCCGTATACCTTCTATGATGTCAAACGCCAATGGATATAGGATCATCCTGTTAGTTATATGTATTCCCTAGAGCCCATTACTATACATAGGATGTATATTGTAGTGGATGCTAGGACGTATATAGGGAGGACTTTCTTGCTCGACATGATAGTATGCTATCTGGTTGCTCTTTACCTTAACGTGTACACTGACTGTCTCTCTGTTACATGTTGGTAAAGCCCTTAGGATGTGTACTTGACTACCTGGACTATGATGCGGATCATACTAGTGGGGACATGGTAGTCCATAAGTGCATCCTTCAAGGTCCCTAGTCATGGGTGTATCGAGACGGGGCATCGATATACCAGTGTAGACTAGCGTATACCTTCTCGACCCATACAGATGGGCGATGGATGATCCCATATCCATTGGTGTTTGACATCAGAGATGATATATGGGTGCTCAGTGGAGACAGGGTACACTGGGCGGACTCGCCGAAAACTACCAGATGGTATTATACCTTACGTCAGATGGCAGTTCTCTGGTGACACTGGTACAGAGTTGTCTGTTGACCCGAGATCATCATAGAGTCTTGTGTGATTCCCACTGTGCTTTGATTTCCACCTTACCACGTCCAAGAGGGCGTGCAAAACGGTGGTTTTTGGGTACAGTCCCGAATCACATGGAGGCAATGAGCGATAGGAGGGGATTCATCTCTCCCGGTATAGGGAGTTGATGTTGCGCTGTGTTCGATTGTCTATAACCGGAAATCCCTGGCCAGGGTTGCTGAGATTTACTGGTAAGTGTTACCTGTAGTTTCTTGAACTGTTATAGACCTCATATCAACACGACTTATCGAGCTTTTGGGGTCTGACGTTTACCACCCCTAGGCGAGATATGCGACATATCAGACGACGAGACCGGACTGTACGGTAAGTGTTACTGGTTGGATTCATAGGAGTGTGAGCGGGCTTGCTCGTCGATCTTCTGATTGCTCAATACCCGGGTGGCCGTTACGTTTAGCAGACCGCTTGCGGCTTGTGGGTGTTTGATATGATCATCACCTGCTGCCGGCGTATTGACGAGTCTTTAGAGTCCTACACAGAGGTTTCCTGGCTCAAGCGAAAAGAAATAGGAGCGCATATGAGATATGTGCGGGACCGAGAATAATACCAGTATGTGATACTGTATTCGATTCTCGTGATTTGTGACATTGATCGGTTATATGCGATATAGCCGGGTTATCGGATCAAGTGTTGATTCGATAAGTTGTTACTATTGATATTAGTCGGTTATATGCGATATGACCGGATCATTAAATCAAGTATTGATTTAATGATTTAATGTATAATTATATATTAGATATATTACTTTACATTAACTAATATTTGTTCACTTAAAAAGGATTTTCTCACTTGATGTGCACATTGTATATGTGATATACTTTTGTGCACTTGATTGTATCATGTTTGATGATACATGAAAGTTTGTGTGTATGATTAAACCATGGTTATGTTAATGGTTAGGGTTTTGTTTATTTACTTATTCATTTATTTATTTATTCATTTTGGAAAGATAAATAGAATGGTGGCTTATTTTGTTCTTTTGTTGAAACTTCATGAAGTGTTGAAAGCTTGACCATTTTGTTTCTTTCCTAAACATAACCATTCACCTAACCCTAGTTTATTCTCTACACTTAACCATGGTTGCTATATGATAAGATCACTTGATTTAATATAATTAATCAAGTGATTTTATAATTATCATGATATTCTTTTCTTCTTCTTCTTCTTCTTCAATATGAAGAAAACTTTTGCTACCATCAATGGCAACATGAGAAAAAGAGTGAGAAATCCAATTCTAAAGTGAACCCACTTCCTATTTCTTCATCCTCTACCACTTGCCAAGTAGTATAGGGTGTTTTCTTCACAAGTTTTATGACTTGGTGAAGTTGGAGCTTGATCTTGAGTTGCCTCGACATAGATCATCTTCGGCATCGAAGTCGTCGACCTAGCCCGATCATTTCTCCGACGAAACCTTCGCCAGAGTCCGGATTCCGATTGGTACTGCGAAAGGACGTCATCACGGAGCCAAGAAAGTGGAGGACCGGATCTACAAAGGTTGTAGTCGCTTTCCTTTAGCAATAAAGTTGTTTACTTGCTTGCATCGCCTAAACTCTAGTTAACGATCTAGTATAGGGTTTCTTTGGCACATGAAAAATTATAATTTGGCATGGTTGATGCCTTGTGAGACCTCTAGTGTGTGCTTAGGAACCCTACAGTAGTATCAGAGCTTAGCTAGAGCCTTAGGCGATGCGTAGACGGAGTTAGAAGTCTGATTGAACCGAAACCCTAATGCAAAATTGCTCTCTGTACATTTTTTGAAATCGGGGATTTTTTCGAATTCAAAATATGCAGAAAAATCAGCAGGTGTTTGTAGGAGTTACTGTGAAATTTGAGCGGCTGAATCGATCAAACAGCCGCGGTTCCGCGGCACGAGCATGGCTCGTGCGGCGGTTCCGCTGCCGTACTGAAGCATCATTCATTTTAATTTGCAGAGTAATTCCTATATTGTTGTGCTGTATTTTCTGGGAATTTTTAACTTCTACTCAAGAGTTGAGTTTTCTGGGTTGTATTGGGAGTTCGTAGATTCGATCGGATTATCAAACTTTGTCTATGTGTTTTTCCGGGTAATTTTAGAATATGTTAAAAAGTTCGACCGGATATAAATACCCACTTTTTCCCCTGCCGGGAAATTTCCAATTGTTGGATTTTTCCGTAGTTTAATTACGTTCTAAGTAGTGCAAGTAACGCGATGGTCCCTCTAGAAGACAACAAACCTTAACTCGATTATGTGACCGTCTTGAACTGCCCTTTGAACCTTAGGGTTTGGGGCAGTACGGCGTGCCACATGTGAGGCGTTGGCTTGACCCTTCTACGGCTGGACCGTTGGTACTGTGGCACGAAGTGAATGTTTTTAAACTTATTTCATGTGTTGAGCTGTTTCGGGAAAACTTGGGTGTTCGATTGTTCGATCGGAAAGTTTAACATTTTCTATTTATTCGGAATGTGATACAATATTTGGAATCCACAAGTAGTTATGAGATAACTGAATGAATGTTATAAACATAGCAGTTTAGTCTCACTTGATCGGTTGCCACGGAATTTTGATGCGATCAAAAGTCCGTCGCAATCACGTAGCGCACGCGGATACTCGCCGGGTAAACTTAATAGACAGCCTCACCCCATAGCCCCGACCAAGTGACTGTAGGAGAACCCCGTCGCCGAAAGTATCTGTTCGGGTGTTCGCGGCAGCGGTGATCCGCCTTGGTGCACTTCGTCGACGGCGTCGGGGGTGCGGCCGCCTACTAAAGTTTGCGACGAGCATTCGATCAGAATGTCGGGAATCCTATTGAATTGCCCAACTTGATATTGAAAAGAGTTTTCGATAAAGAGACTAAAATGCGGAGTTTATAATTGTTAGGCATGCGATGTCTAAGGAATTCATTGGATTAGGCATGCGATGTCTAATGAGGTTGCGGATTCCAACTTTTGTAGTTTTACACTTTCTTTTTCTGTGACCGTAAGTGTAATATGTGATATCGCCGGTTTCGTAGCTATATGTCAACGACAATTGGGATGTGCATATTTACTTACGTTGATGACATGTGATGTTATGTGTTGCTGGATATGTTATATTGGATCGTCGTGTTTGAATAGCCGGGGGTTTTTATGTGAGATGAGTGTTTTTCCATTTTCATTCATGTAAAAACTTGTATGTAATATTCTTTTATTGGGGCACTTCCAGGTTGCGGATGATGTCACCATTTGTATATTATTTACTTTTCCGCATTAGGATAGACCCAAGGAGGGGAGCACAAGTAACCGGGTTCTAGGGTCCAGTGGGAGACCATCTCGAGGAGTCAAGTCCGGGTCTCCTAACCCTAGAATTGGTAGGGTTGCTTACCGCTCTCGTAGGGGTCTAGGGGTGTGGGATTGGCTATTCATCGCGACCGTGGAATCCGTGTTTTATACTGGATCGTATTGAAAACACGGACGTCCTAGTATATCCAATGTTTCATATGATTCTTCTGCTGCGATATCTGTGATGTGATCATGTGATATGTTCTGTGATGGATACAGTATATAGTATATATGATATATTATATAGACGTTACTTATGTTTTACACCCGCGCTAGCCCTGCCCCGCTCTGTCGTTAGTTACCTAGCCTAACAGTGCACGAGGGCACATCGAGGCGAATGCGGATGGCATAAGTGTACGTCGTAATTATCTGTGATGTTTAGGTGATTTAAATGATGGGACTTCATTAATATGATTAATGAAAGTAAAAGAAACATAAAGATGTTGTAGAATCGAATTTCAAAAATAAAACAGGTAGCTACAGTTCTTGCTTTGCACAGCGGTATATATGATATATCCTGCACCTTATTCGATGAGGAAAGGGCCGACGATCCCTTTACCGGGAGTGACCCCTTTAGCAATAACTGGCAGATGCTACACACTCGGTTTGTCTTTTGATAGCTTCTATAGTTTCTGCTTTGCACAGTGATATATATGATATATCCCGCACCTCATTCGACGAGGAAAGGGCCGACGATCCCTTCACCGGGAGTGACCGCTTTAGCAAAACTAGAAAAGCCTAAAAAACACTCCATTTTAAAATTATTTGATTCTGCAACGATATCAAGTTCATTACGCAATAGGTTTTCAGAAAAACCTGTCGTAGCCCTCCGTCATTTCAGATAAGTCCTACTTAGTATTCGTGCTACGTTTGTTGACCTCCGTCAAGGCGTAGTGTGCGGTAGCTAACTAGTATTTATCTGCTTATGCATATGATGCAGATTGGATTAGGGTAGTCGTGCGGCCTTGTTGACCTCCGTCAAGGGTCGTGCGGGTGGGTTTAATTCGATCAAGAAATGACGGGTTGAACTTGACTAGTAGCCTATGGTTTGTTGACCTCCGTCAAGGTCATAGGACGCTAGGGGCAAAATATTATCGGGAATTTCAAGTGTTGAAATTTGCAATGAGATTGCATACCTTCTATGAGATAGTTGGATCCCGATACCCGCTGCGAGTAAGAGTTACTCCTGGGAGAGTTTTACACATTACAATTAGCCGATCAAGTAGGTGTCTAGAAAGGTGTTAACGAGGTTAGGCCTCTGGGAAAACGAGGTTTACATTAATTAGGTTCGTGCGAAAGCATGGGGGACCTCCCTCAAAGTACTGACACTGGCCTGGCTGAAAGATTGGCGAACTTGTAGTTTGTAATTAATCCTGGCTAGTCTTTCCTTTTAGGGTTTGAAGGAAGATTTGATTAAAACAGTGGGAGCCATCCCGATTAGATAAAATAATAACCAATCTATTCTTGCAAGAGCGCACGCTGAGTGTTTTCTTCTCTCTCTCTCTAGGTAGCGACCATATCACGCCTTAATCAAGATAATAAAACGGATTATTGACCGAACCCACTTGTTATACTGAGCTGGGGAACGTTGGTCCCGCTCCAACTTATAACTGTTATAAGACAGAGCAGGAAATTGGGGAATACCAGATTTCCCGTGCCGCCCAAACGAAGAAAGTGCATGCTGATGCATCATCTTCGGGTGTGTTCATTACAAGAGAACTGTTTCTCAGTATTCTTTACGTCCTGGGTATGTGATAGCGGATCAGGATCCCGCATATGTAATTTGTTACATGGGCTACAGAGAGGTAGAGAACTGAGGACGGGTGATAAGTTTCATGAGGCAGAAAACGGGGCAAGTGTTGCAGCCAAATCTGTTGGTCACGTCACCCTGTATTCCAAATACATTGATTCTGAACGAATGTTATTAGATACCGAACCTGATATACAAAATCATATCAGTCTCTTTGTTAGTAAAGAAATGATAAAATTTTGTATTGTTGGATAATGTTTTGAATATTTCCTATATCAAAAGTTGATCGGTTCAGGCACGTTATCTAAAAACATTGATGTTCTAAATCAAACTACAGATCTTAATATACGGAACACACACAAGAAGAAGAGTTTAGAAATGAACAGATCCTTCTTAAGGTATTGTAGACTAGGTCATATCAATGCGACCCGACTAGCTGAAGTTACATTTAGATGCATATTTAAATCTGTTTGAATTTACATCTTATGAAACTTGCCAGTCATGTCACAAAGATTAGATGACCATAGCTCCGTTTATTGGAAACAGAGAAAGAGTTAGTGAACTTTTGGGATTGATACATGTTGATGTATGTAAGGTTCACTTTTGGGATTGATACATGTTGATGTATGTAAGGTTCCCCGTCTACACATGCCAGGACCGGTTCTTTGTACTTCATTACATTCTCTGATGATCTCTCAAGATTCAGTCATATGTTCCTGTTGAAACACAAGTCCGAACCTTTTGAGATATTCACAGAATATAAGTTAGAAGTAGAGAACCAAAATACGGGTATAAGTATTATGTCCTTTGATGTGATCAGGGAGGAGAATACTTAAGCACGGAAATACTGGACTATTCTAAAGGAGAATGAGATTCTCTCTCGGCATTACTCCTCCGAATACACCATAGCATGATGGTATATCGGGGTGGAGCAATCACACCCTATATGATAAGGTGTGCTCTATGATGAGTACTACTGAGTTACCTATTTCCTTTTGGGGGTTATGCACTTGAGAAGCTGCGTACCTATTGAATTAGGTTCAAATCAGATCACAGCCTACCACTCCATATTGTTAGTTGTATGTATGCCCTAGAGGCCATTACTGTACATTGGATGTATATTGTAGTGGATGCTGGGACATATATAGGTAGGACTTTCTTGCTCGACATGATAGTACGCTATCTGGTTGCTCATTATCTTAACATGTATACTTTCTGTCTCTCTGATTACATGTTGATAAAGCCCTTAGGATGTGTACTCGACTTCCAAGACTATGATACAGATCATACTAGTGGGGCCTGGGTAGTCAATGAGTACATCCTTCATAGTTCCTAGTCGAGGGAATATCAAGACGGGGCATCGATATTCCAGAGTAGACTAGCGTATATCTTCTCGACCCATGCGATGGGCAATGGATGATCCCATATCCATTGGTGTTTGACATCAGAGATGGTATACGGGTGCTCAGTGGAGACTGGGTACACTGAACGGACTCGCCGAGAACTCCCAGATGGTATTATACCTCACGTCAGATGGCAGTTCTCTGGTGACACTGGTACAGCTTAGTCTGTTGACCCGAGATCGTCATAGAGTCTTGTGTGTCTCCCACTGTGCTTTGATTTCCACCCTACCACGGCTCTACTGAGTCGTGCAAACAGGTGGTTTTTGGGTACAGTCCCGATTCACATGGAGGCAATGAGCGATAGGAGGGGATTCGTCTCTCCCGGTATTGGGGGTTGATGTTGCGCTATGCTCGACTGGCCATAACAGGAAATCCCTGGCCAGGGTTGCAGTGATATACTGGTAAGAGTTATCAGTAGTTTCACGAATGTTGTGGACCTCAAGTCGGCATGACTTATCGAGCTACTGGGGTCTGACGTTGACCACCCCTAGGCGAGATATGCGACATATCAGACGAACAGACCGGACTGTACGGTAAGTGTTACTGGTTGGATTCACAGGAGTGTGAGCGGGCTTGCTCGTCGATCTTCTGATCGCTCAATACCCGGGTGGCCGTCACGTTTAGCAGACCGCTTGCGGCTTGTGGGTGTTTGATATGATCATCACCTGCTGCCGGCGTATTGACGAGTCTTTAGAGTCCTACACAGAGGTTTCCTGGCTCAAGTGAAACGAAATAGGAGCGCATATGAGATATGTGCGGGACCGAGAATAATGCATGTATGTGATACCGTATTTCATTCTTGCGATGAATGTGTCGAATGGTTGTATGCGATATAACCTAGTTATCGAATCAAGGATTGATTCGATAAGCCGATACATTGGATACTAGCCGGTTATATGCGACATGACCGGATCATTGAATCAAGTGTTGATTTAATGATTTAATGTATAATTATATATTTGATATATTACTTTGCATTAACTAGTATTGGTTCACTTTAAATGGATTTTCTCACTTGAATTGTGCAAGTTGTATATGTGATATACATTTGTGCACATGATTGTATCATGTTTGATGATACATGTTTACTTGGTTAAGTGTAAAGAATTAAACCATGGTTAAGTTTATGATTAGGGTTTTCTTTTTTCTTATTTATTTATTTATTTATTTTGGAAAAAGATGAGAAAAGAATGGTTGCTATTTTTGTTTGCTAGTTGAAGATTCTTGAAGCTTTGAATTAGTCCACCATCCTTGTCTTATACTTAACCCTAACCATTCTAGTTAACCATGGTCCATTCTCTACAATTAACCAAGGGTTAATACATGATAAGTATTGATTTATTTATCTAATAATTTAACACTCATCATATCTTCTTCTTCTTCTTCATCTTCTTCTTCCACGAAGAAAGCTTGCTACATCAATGGCAAGTGATGAAAAAGTGTGAGAAATCCAATTCTAAAGTGAACCCACTTCCTATTTCTTCATCCTCTACCTCTTGCCAAGTAGTATAGGGTGTTTCCTTCGCAAGTTTTCATGGCTTGGTGAAGGTGGAGCTTGATCTAGTGATGTCTCGACGTAGATCATCTTCGGCACGTTGTCGACGACCTAGCCCGCCTTTTTCTCCGATGAAACCACCGTGAGAGTCATGGTTCGATTTGGACAGCGGAGAGGACTTCATCACGGAGCCTAGGAGGTGGAGGACCGGATCTACAAAGGTTGTAGCCCCTTCACTTTAGCTATATTTACGTTTACTTGCTTGCATCGCCTATATATCTAGTTGACGATCCGTATTAGGGTTTGTAGGCACCCGTAAAATTTGATTTGTGCATGTTTGATTACTTGTGAGACTCCATTAGAGTGCCTAGGAACCCTACAGTGGTATCAGAGCCTAGCTAAAGCCTTAAGCGATGCGTAGACGGAGTTAGAAGTCCGATCGACCCAAAACCCCGACTTTAAAAATGCTCTCTGGACAATTTTGTAAAATGTGGATTTTTGTAGATTAAAAATATGCAGAAACCTCAGTGCAATATTCTAAGAATTACTGTTTAAAACGGGGGCTCTGAATCGTTCATAGTGCGGCGGAACCGCCGCATATGCATGCCTAATGCGGCGGTTCCGCGGCAAGTTGGTCTCCTCTGGTACATTTTTCTGCACAGTAATTCTTATAGTTTATTGTTTGTGTTTTTGGGAATTTTTGATATTTATTCCAGAGTTTTATTTTCTGGGTTGTATTGGGAACTCGGTATATCGATCGGATTGTCTAATTTTGTCTGTGTGTTCTTCTGGGTAATTTTTAGAATATGTTAAAAAGTTCGACCGGATATAAATACCCACTTTTTCCCCTGCCGGGAAATTTCCAATTGTTGGATTTTTCCGTAGTTTAACGACGTTCTAAGTAGTGCAAGTAACGCGATGGCCGCTCTAGAAGACAACAAACCTTAACTCGATTATGTGACCGTCTTGAACTGCCCTTTGAACCTTCGGGTTTGGGGCAGTACTGCGTGCCACATGTGAGGCGTTGGCTTGACCCTTCTACAGCTGGACCGTTGGTACTGAGGCATGAACTGAATGCTGTTAGGCTTATTTCATGTGTTGGACTGTATCGGGAAAACTTGGGTGTTCGATTGTTCGATCGAAAAGTTTAACATTTTCTATTTATCCGGAATGTGATACAATACTTGGAATTCGCAAATAGTTATGAGATGACTGGTTGAATGTTATAAACATAGCAGTTTAGTCTCAAATGATCGGTTGCCACGGAATTTTGATGTGATCAAAAGTCCGTCGCAATCACGTAGTGTACGCGGATACTCGCCGGGTAAACTTAATAGACAGCCTCAATCCATAGCCCCGACCAAGTGACTGTAGGAGAACCCCATTGCCGAAAGCATCCGTTCGGGTGCTCGCGGCAGCGGTGTTCCGCCTTGGTGCACTTTGTCGACGGCGTCGGGGGTGCGGCCGCCTACTAAAGTTTGCGACGATCATTCGATCAGAATGTCAGGAATCTTGTTGAATTGCCCGACTAGATATTGAAAAGTATTTTCGATTTTGAGACTAAAATGCAGGATTTATAATTATTAGGCATGCGATGTCTAAAGAATTCATTTGTTTAGGCATGCGATGTCTGAGGTGGTTGCGGATTCCAACTGTTGTAGTTTTACACTTTCTTTTCTGTGACCGTAAGTGTAATATATGATATCGTCGGTTTCCTTGCTATATGTCAACGACAATTGAGATGCACATATTTACTTACGTTGATGACATGTGATGTTATGTGTTGCTGGATATGTTATATTGGACCGTCGTGTTTGAATAGCCGGGGGGGTTTTATGTGAGATGAGTGTTTTTCATTTTCATTCATGTAAAAACTTGTATGTAATATTCTTTTATTGGGGCACTTCCAGGTTGCGGAAGATGTCACCGTTGATGTATATTATTTACTTTTCTGCACTAGGATAGACCCAAGGAGGAGAGCACAAGTAACCGGGTTCTAGGGTCCAGTGGGAGACCATCTCGAGGAGTCGAGTCCGGGTCTCCTAACCCTAGAATTGGTAGGGTTGCTTGCCGCTCTCGTAGGGGTCTAGGGGTGTGGGATAGGCTATTCATCACGACCGTGGAATCCGTGTTTTATACCATCTCGTATTGAAAACACGGACGTCCTAGTATATCCAATATTTCATATGATATTTTCTGCTGCGTTATCTGTGATGTGATCATGTGATGTTTTATGACAGATATTATATATAGTATATATGATATATTATATAGACGTTGCTTATGTTTTACACCCGCGCTAGCCCTGCCCCGCTCTGCCGTTAGTTACCTAACCTAACGGTGCAGACGGGACATCGAGGCGAATGCGGATGGCATAAGCGTACGTTATATTTATCTGTGATGTTTAGGTGGACTTAAATGATGGGATATTCATTAATGAGATTAATGAAAGAAAATAAACCTAATTGATGTTGTGGAATCGAATTTCAAAATAAAAACAGGTAGCTACAGTTCTTGATTTGCATCGCGGTGTTCATTATAGAACATCCTGCACCTTATTCGATGAGGAAAGGACCGAGATCCCTTCACCGGGAGTGACTCCTTTAGCAATAACTGGCAGATGCTACAACCCTCGGTTTGTCTTTGATCGCTTCTATAGTTTCCGCTTTGCACAGTGATATATATGATATATCCCGCACCTCATTCGACGAGGAAAGGGCCGACGATCCCTTCACCGGGAGTGATCCCTTTAGCAAAACTAGAAAAGCCTCGAAAACATTCCATTTAAAAAACCATTTGATTCCGCAACGAGATCAAGTACAAAGCGTTAAAGGTTTTCATAAAAACCATTCGCAACCCTCCGTCATTTTAGGAAGTAGAGTACTGTGTTTGTTGACCATAGTCAAGGCACAGTGTACGGTAGCTAAGTGATGTCTTCCTACACCGCATAAGATGCGATTAGTTAGGACAGTCGCGTGACTTTGTTGACCTTAGTTAAGGGTCATGTGGGTGGGTCTAATTAATCATGAAATGACGGGTAGAACTTGACTAGTACTTATGATTTGTTTACCATAGTTAAGGTCATAGGTGTTAGGGGTAAAAACCTTTATCGGGAGTTTCAAGTGTTGAAATTTGCAATGAGATTGCATACCTTCTATATGATAGTTGGATCCCGATACCCACTGCGAGTAATTGTTACTCCTGGGAGAGTTTTGCACATTGCAATTAGCCGATCAAGTAGGTGTCTAGAAAGGTGTCAACGGGGTTACGCCTCTGGGAAAACGAGGTTTACTGTAATTAGGTCCGTGCGAAAGCACGGGGAACCTCCCTCAAAGTACCGACACTGGCCTGGCTGAAAGATTGGCGAACTTGTAGAGTGTAATTAATCCCGGCTAGTCTTTCCTTTTAAGGTTTGAAGGAAGATTTGATAAAAACAGTGGGAGCCATCCTGATTAGATAAAGTATATAACCAATCTAATCTTGCAAGAGCGCACGCTGAGTGTTTTCTTCTCTCTCTCTCCTGGTAGCGACCATATCACGCCTTAATCAAGATAATAAAATGGATGTATTGACCGAACCCGCTTGCTATACTGAGCTGGGGAACGTTGGTCCCGCTCCAACTTATAATTGTTATAAGACAGAGCAGGAAATAGGGAATACCAGAATTCCTATGCCGCCCAAACGAAGACAGTGCATATGATGTATCTCCTTCGGGTGTGTTCATTACAAAGAACTGTTTCTCAGTATCCTCTGCATCCTGGGTATATGATACCAGATCAGGATCCCAGATATGTAATCTGTTACATAGGGCTACAAAAAGGTAGAAAAACTGAGAACGGGTGATAAGTTTCATGAGCCAGAAAACGGGGCAAGTGTTGCAGCCAAGTCTGTTGGTCACTGTCACCCTTTATTACTAATACATTGATTCTGAACAAATGCTATTAGATACCGAACCTGATATACAAAATCATATCACTCTCTTTATTTAGTAAAGAAATGTTAAAATTTTGTATTGATGGATAATGTTTTGAACATTTCGTATATCAAAAATTGATCGGTTCAGGCACGTTATCTAAAAGTATTGACATTCTAAATCAAACTACAGTTCCTTGTATACTGAACACACACAAGAAGAAGAGTTCAGAAATGAACGAATTCTTCTTGAGGCATTGTAGACTAGGTCATATCAATGCGACCCGACTGGCTGAAGTTACATTTAGATGTATATTTAAATCAGTTTGAATTTATATCTTGTGAAACTTTCCAGTCATGTCACAAAGATAATATGACCATAGCTCTGTTTATTGGAAACAGAGAAAGAGTTAATGAACTCTTGGGACTGATGCATGATGATGTATGTAAGGTCTCCTGTCTACACATGCCAGGACTGGTTCTTTATACTTCATTATATTCTCTGATGATCTCTCAAGATTCAGTCATATATTCCTGTTGAAATATAAGTCCGAACCTTTTGAGGTATTCACAGAATATAAGTAGGAAGTAGAGAACCAATATACGGGTATAAGTATTATGTCCTATGATGAGATCAGGGAGGAGAATACTTGTGCATGGAATCCTTGGACTATTCTAAAGGACAATGAGATTCTCTCTCAGTATTACTCCTCTGAATACACCACAGCACAATGGTGTATCGGGGCGGAGCAATCACAATATTAGATATCGTGTGCTCTATGATGAGTATTACTGAGTTACCTGTTTCCTTTTGGGAGTTATGCTCTTGAGAAGCTGCATACCTATTGAATTAGGTTCGAATCAAATCAGTGCCTACCACTCCATATAAGATATGGTGTGGGAAGATCCTATCTCTTAAGTAAGTTAAGATTTGGGATTGTCCGTCCTATGTCAAAAGCAAAATCCGGACAATATCGAGGCAAGGTCAGTTCTGTAGAACTGAAAAGGTTCCAGCTATTCGAAACTACAGCTGAAGATTTGACAGAACCAAAGGATTTTATAGTCCCCGACGAACCTCAGCCTCTCCGCCGATCTGGTAGGGTTCCTCGCCTGCTTGAGAGATACCTCGGTTTCTCGATGACAGTGGGAGCGAGAATTGCATCATGAGATGATGACCCAACCAGTTTCGAGCAGGCCATCGAGAGTAGGGACTCTGTAAGAATGGCTGGATGCTTAGTGATCTGAGATGGAATCCTTATACACCAACAAAGTATGGACTTTGGTTGCTATATTTGAAGGGTTAAATCCCCATCAGGAGCAAGTATATCTTGAGAAGATTACTTGGTGTACATGGAAAAATTGAGACTTTCGAAGCTAGACTTGTTGAAGTTTTTCGTCATCAACCAGGCACGGATAATGACGAAACCTTTTCCAGGGACTATGTTTAAGTCCATCCAGATCCTACTTGCCACGGCTACATACCATGACTACGATATCTGGTGGTTGGGTGCCATGACTACTTTTCTAAATATTGATTTAGAAGAGTGCGTCTATAAGTACACAGCCAGAGGGCCTCGTAGACAGTAGGAGCAGCGGAAACGTGTGCAAAATGCTTTATAGGATAAAGCAGGCATCGCGGAGTTGGAACATCTGTTTTGATGGATTAGTCAAATAAGTTGACATCATCAAAATGGTAGATGAACCTTGTATAAACAAAAAGGTAGTAGGGAGTATGGTGACGATCCTCGTTGAGTACGTGGATGACATACTCTTGTTAGGGAATGAGTTTCCTATGCTACGCTCGATCAATCTCCGCTTATCACAATGATTTTCCATATAGGATCAAAGTGATACATACTAAATCCTAAGCTTTGGATCTATGAGATAGATCTAATTGGATGTTAGGATACTCACTAGTTGTAGTGAGATGGTATCAATCGATCCTGGGGAGAATCACTGGAAGGGTTCCAGACTGATAAAGACGACTGAATGTCAGTCACAGGCATTGTCTTTACCCTTGGTAAAGGGACGGTATGTTGGAAGATTTCCAAGCTAGATACCGTGGCAAACTAGACGATAAAGGCTGATAACATCGCTATTAATGATACTACCAAAGAGGCAGTTTGGGTGTATAATAGTTCATAAGATGAACTAGGTTCCTACCATTGTATGACAATGGAACTATGGTTTTGGCCAAGGAACCCTGGTCCCATCAGTGACCCAGACATATTCTGAGGCAGCATCACCTGATCATGGAGATAGTTGATCTCCAGGGTGATCGAGGTTGGGCGAGTAGACTCAGAGGACAACACGGCGGATCCACTCACGAAGGCCTTTTCCCAAAGAGAGACTTTTAGGGGATGGTTGAGTATGTGATACCGCAACCACTGCTACAGATGGCCCTAGTGCAAGTGGGAGATTGTTAGTTGTATGTATGCCCTAGAGGCCATTACTGTACATTGGATGTATATTGTAGTGGATGCTGGGACATATATAGGTAGGACTTTCTTGCTCGACATGATAGTACGCTATCTGGTTTCTCTTTATCTTAACATGTATACTTTCTGTCTCTCTGATTACATGTTGATAAAGCCCTTAGGATGTGTACTCGACTTCCAAGACTATGATGCAGATCATACTAGTGGGGCCTGGGTAGTCAATGAGTACATCCTTCATAGTTCCTAGTCGAGGGAATATCAAGACGGGGCATCGATATTCCAGAGTAGACTAGCGTATATCTTCTCGACCCATGCGATGGGCAATGGATGATCCCATATCCATTGGTGTTTGACATCAGAGATGGTATACGGGTGCTCATTGGAGACTGGGTACACTGAACGGACTCGCCGAGAACTCCCAGATGGTATTATACCTCACGTCAGATGGCAGTTCTCTGGTGACACTGGTACAGCTTAGTCTGTTGACCCGAGATCGTCATAGAGTCTTGTGTGTCTCCCACTGTGCTTTGATTTCCACCCTACCACGGCTCTACTGAGTCGTGCAAACAGGTGGTTTTTGGGTACAGTCCCGATTCACATGGAGGCAATGAGCGATAGGAGGGGATTCGTCTCTCCCGGTATTGGGGGTTGATGTTGCGCTATGCTCGACTGGCCATAACAGGAAATCCCTGGCCAGGGTTGCAGTGATATACTGGTAAGAGTTATCAGTAGTTTCACGAATGTTGTGGACCTCAAGTCGGCATGACTTATCGAGCTACTGGGGTCTGACGTTTACCACCCCTAGGCGAGATATGCGACATATCAGACGAACAGACCGGACTGTACGGTAAGTGTTACTGGTTGGATTCACAGGAGTGTGAGCGGGCTTGCTCGTCGATCTTCTGATCGCTCAATACCCGGGTGGCTGTTACGTTTAGCAGACCGCTTGCGGCTTGTGGGTGTTTGATATGATCATCACCTGCTGCCGGCGTATTGACGAGTCTTTAGAGTCCTACACAGAGGTTTCCTGGCTCAAGTGAAACGAAATAGGAGCGTATATGAGATATATGTGGGACCGAGAATAATGCATGTATGTGATACCGTATTTCATTCTCGCGATGAATGTGTCGAATGGTTGTATGCGATATAACCTAGTTATCGAATCAAGGATTGATTCGATAAGTCGATACATTGGATACTAGCCGGTTATATGCGACATGACCGGATCATTGAATCAAGTGTTGATTTAATGATTTAATGTATAATTATATATTTGATATATTACTTTGCATTAACTTGTATTGGTTCACTTTAAATGGATTTTCTCACTTGAATTGTGCAAGTTGTATATGTGATATACATTTGTGCACATGATTGTATCATGTTTGATGATACATGTTTACTTGGTTAAGTGTAAAGAATTAAACCATGGTTAAGTTTATGATTAGGGTTTTCTTTTTTCTTATTTATTTATTTATTTATTTTGGAAAAAGATGAGAAAAGAATGGTTGCTATTTTTGTTTGCTAGTTGAAGATTCTTGAAGCTTTGAATTAGTCCACCATCCTTGTCTTATACTTAACCCTAACCATTCTAGTTAACCATGGTCCATTCTCTACAATTAACCAAGGGTTAATACATGATAAGTATTGATTTATTTATATAATAATTTAACACTTATCATATCTTCTTCTTCTTCTTCATCTTCTTCTTCCATGAAGAAAGCTTGCTACATCAATGGCAAGTGATGAAAAAGTGTGAGAAATCCAATTCTAAAGTGAACTCACTTCCTATTTCATCATCCTCTACCTCTTGCCAAGTAGTATAGGGTGTTTCCTTCACAAGTTTTCGTGGCTTGGTGAAGGTGGAGCTTGATCTAGTGATGCCTCGACGTAGATCATCTTCGGCACGTTGTCGACGACCTAGCCTGCCTTTTTCTCCGATGAAACCACCGTGAGAGTCATGGTTCGATTTGGACAGCGGAGAGGACTTCATCACGGAGCCTAGGAGGTGGAGGACCGGATCTACAAAGGTTGTAGCCCCTTCACTTTAGCTATATTTCCGTTTACTTGCTTGCATCGCCTATATATCTAGTTGACGATCCGTATTAGGGTTTGTAGGCACCCGTAAAATTTGATTTGTGCATGTTTGATCACTTGTGAGACTCCATTAGAGTGCCTAGGAACCCTACACATATGAGATATGGTATGGGGAGAGCCCATGTCTTAAGTTAGTTAAGATTTGGGGTTGACCGGCCTATGTCTAAAAGCAAAATCCGGACAAGCTCGAGGCAAGGTCTGTAATGTAGAACTGGAAAGGTTCCAGCTATACAAACTGCAGCAGATGATTTGGTAGAACCAAAGGATTCAATAGACACCGACGAACCTCAGCCACTCCGCCGATCTAGTAGGGTTCCTCACCTACCTGAGAGATACTTCGGTTTCTCTATAACAGTGGGAGCGAGGATTGCATCATGAGATGATGACCCAACTAGTTTTGAGCTGGCCATTAGGAGTGGGACTCTGTAAGAACAGCTGGATGCTTAGCGATCTGAGTTGGAATCCTTATACACCAACAAAGTATGGACTTTGGTTGCTTTATCTGAAGGGTTAAATCCCCATCAGGAGCAAGTATATCTTGAGAAGATTACTTGTTGTAGATGGAAAAGCTGAAACTTTCAAAGCTAGACTTGTTAAAGGTTTTCGTCATCGACCAGGCGTGGATAATGATGAAACCTTTTCCAGTGGCTATGCTTAAGTCCATCCGGATCCTACTTGCCACAGCTACATACCATGACTACGATATCTGACGGTTGGGTGTTATGACTGCTTTTCTAAAATGATGTTTTAGAAGAAAACATCTGTAAGTACACAGCCAGAGGGCTTCGTAGACAGTGGGAGCAGCGGAAACGTGTACAAGATGCTTTATAGCATAAAGCAGGCATCACGGAGTTGGAACGTCTGTTTTGATGAAGTAGTCAAAGAGTTTGACATCATCAAAATGGTAGATGAACCTTGTATAAACAAAAAGGTAGTAGGGAGTATGGTGACGATCCTCGTAGAGTACGTGGATAACATACTCTTGATAGGGAAGGAGTTTCCTATGCTACGCTCAGTCAATCTCCGCTTATCACAAGGATTCTCCATATAGGATCAAAGTGATACCTCCTAAATCCTAGGTTTTGGATCTATAAGATAGATCTAAATGGATGTTAGGACTCTCACTAGTTGTAGTGAGATGGTATCAATCGATCCTGGGGAGAATCACTGGAAGGGTTCCAGGGTGATAAGGACGACTGAAAGTCAGTCACAGGCATTGTCTTTACCCTCAGTAAAGGGACGGTATGTTGGAAGAGTTCCAAGCTAGATACCGTGGCTAACTAGACGATAAAAGCAGGATACATCGCTACTTAAGATGCTACCAAAGAGGCTGTTTGGGTGTATATTGGTTCATGAGATGAACTACGTTCCTACCATTGTGAGACAAAGGAGTTATGGCTTATGCCAAGGAACGCCGGTCCCATCAGTGATCCAGACATATTCTAAGGCAGTGCCACCTGATCATGGAGATGGTTGATCTCCAAGGGATCGAGGTTAGGAGAGTAGACTCAGAGGACAACACGGCGGATCCACTCACAAAGGCCTTTTCCCAGAGAGAGACTATTATGGGATGGTTGAGTATGAGATACTACAACCACTGCTATCAGATGGCCCTAGTGCAAGTGGGAGATTGTTAGTTATATGTATGCCCTAGAGGCCATTACTATACATAGGATGTATATTGTAGTGGATGCTTGGACGTATATAGGGAGGACTTTCTTGCTCGACATGATAGTATGCTATCTGGTTGCTCTTTACCTTAACGTGTACACTGATTGTCTCTCTGTTACATGTTGGTAAAGCCCATAGGATGTGTACTTGACTACCTGGACTATGATGCGGATCATACTAGTGGGGACATGGTAGTCCATAAGTGCATCCTTCAAGGTCCCTAGTCGTGGGTGTATCGAGACGGGGCATCGATATACCAGTGTAGACTAGCGTATACCTTCTCGACCCGTACAGATGGGCGATGGATGATACCATATCCATTGGTGTTTGACATCAGAGATGATATACGGTTGCTCAATGGAGACAGGGTACACTGGATGGACTCGCCGAGAACTCCCAGATGGTATTATACCTTACGTCAGGTGGCAGTTCTCTGGTGACACTGGTACAGAGTAGTCTGTTGACCCTAGATCGTCATAGAGTCTTGTTTGATTCCCACTGTGCTTTGATTTCCACCTTACCACGTCTAAGAGGGCGTGCAAAATGGTGGTTTTTGGGTACAGTCCCAAATCACATGGAGGCAATGAGCGATAGGAGGGGATTCGTCTCACCCGGTATAGGGAGTTGATGTTGCGCTGTGTTCGATTGGCTATAACCGGAAATCCCTGGCCAGGGTTGCTGAGATTTACTGGTAAGTGTTACCTGTAGTTTCTCGAACTGTTATAGACCTCATATCGACACGACTTATCGAGCTATTGGGGTCTGACGTTTACCACCCCTAGACGAGATATGCGACATATCAGACGACGAGACCGGACTGTACGGTAAGTGTTACTGGTTGGATTCACAGGAGTGTGAGCGGGCTTGCTCGTCAATCTTCTGATCGCTCAATACCCGGGTGGCCGTTACGTTTAGCAGACCGCTTGCGGCTTGTGGGTGTTTGATATGATCATCACCTGCTGCCGGCGTATTGACGAGTCTTTAGAGTCCTACACAGAGGTTTCCTGGCTCAAGCGAAATGAAATAGGAGCGCATATGAGATATGTGCGGGACCGAGAATAATACCAGTATGTGATACTGTATTCGATTCTCGCGATTTGTGACATTGATCGGTTATATACGATATAGCCGGGTTATCGGATCAAGTGTTGATTCGATAAGTTGTTACTATTGATATTAGTCGGTTATATGCGATATGACCCGATCGTTAAATCAAGTATTGATTTAATGATTTAATGTATAATTAGATATTAGATATATTATTTTACATTAACTAATATTTGTTCACTTAAAAAGGATTTTCTCACTTGATGTGCACATTGTATATGTGATATACTTTTGTGCACTTAATTGTATCATGTTTGATGATACATGAAAGTTTGTGTGTATGATTAAACCATGGTTATGTTAATGGTTAGGGTTTTGTTTATTTACTTATTCATTCATTTATTTATTCATTTCGGAAAGATAAATAGAATGGTGGCTTATTTTGTTCTTTTGTTGAAACTTCATGAAGTGTTGAAAGCTTGACCATTTTGTTTCTTTCCTAAACCTAACCATTCACCTAACCCTAGTTTATTCTCTACACTTAACCATGGTTGCTATATGATAAGATCACTTGATTTAATATAATTAATCAAGTGATTTTATAATTATCATGATATTCTTTTCTTCTTCTTCTTCTTCTTCTTCAATATGAAGAAAACCTTTGCTATCATCAATGGCAACATGAGAAAAAGAGTGAGAAATCCAATTCTAAAGTAAACCCACATCCTATATCTTCATCCTCTACCACTTGCCAAGTAGTATAGGGTGTTTTCTTCACAAGTTTTATGACTTGGTGAAGTTGGAGCTTGATCTTGAGTTGCCTCGACGTAGATCATCTTCGGCATCGAAGTCGTCGACCTAGCCTGATCATTTCTCCGACGAAACCTTCACCAGAGTCCGGATTTCGATTGGTACAGCGAAGGGACGTCATCACGGTGCCAAGGAAGTGGAGGACCGGATCTACAAAGGTTGTAGTCACTTTTCTTTAGCAATAAAGTTGTTTACTTGCTTGCATCGCCTAAACTCTAGTTAACGATCTAGTATAGGGTTTCTTTGGCACATGAAAAATTATAATTTGGCATGGTTGATGCCTTGTGAGACCTCTAGTGTGTGCCTAGGAACCCTACACATCCATCGCCCATCTCATGGGTCGAGAAGCGCATACGCTAGTCTACTCTGGAGTATCGATGCCCTGTCTCGATACTCCCACGACTAGAAACAATCTAATGATGTACTTACCGACTACCTTTGCCCCACTAGTATGATCTGCATCATAATCCTGGTAGTCAAGTACTCATCCTAAGGGCTTTATCAACATGTAGTAGAGAGACAATATGTGTACATGTTAAGATAAAGTGCATCCAGATAGCATACTATCATGTCGAGCAAGAAAGTCCTCCCTATATATGTCTAAGCATCCACTACAATATACATCGCATGTACAGTAATGGCCTCTAGGGCATACATATAACTAACAGGCTCTGATACCACTGTAGGGTTCCGTGGCACGGCAGCAAGGTTTCGGGAGGCATCGTCCATGCCGTTTTCAAATTTTTTGCCGTTCTAAAGAACCCTAACCTTAGAATCTTAACTAGAGAATTAAACAATACAACAAGCAAACAACTTTGCATCTAAGTGAATGAGGAATACAACCTTTGTAGACCGGTCCTTCACTTCAAAAGCTCCATGTAGTAGTCCCTTCGCTCCAAGTAGTGAACACCCGAACTCTAGTAAGGGTTCACATAAAGAAATGAACAAGCTTGCTCGATGTCTTCGAGGCCGAAGATGATCTACGTCGAGGAGACTCAAGCTCATGCTATCTCTTTACTAATTGTAGATTAGTGAAGCAATCACCCTAAACTAAATGGCTAATATAGTAAAGGATGTTGAAGTAGGAAATGAGCTCTCTTTAGATTTATTTTTCTCACAATATTTTCTCACCTTGAGAAAAGCTAGCAAGCTTTTTCTCAAATGAAGAAGAAGATGAAGATGGAAATGAGAATGAACTCATGAGGTGAGAATAGCAACCATGGGTGAGTTAGTGTCATACACTAATGTAGAGAGTTAACCATAGGTAAGGATAACGGTTATGTTAATAAATATCTTTAGTAAAAAAAAAATGGTGGACTTAGTCAATGGTTATCCACAAGCTTTCTCAAAGCTTCTAACCATTTATAATTCCACCATTTTTGAATTATTTTGATAAATAAAAACCCTAGGATTATCCTAAGTATAGTGTAAGTCTCATACACCCATGAAGCATGTGGCATCAAGCATGACACAAAAAAGTTGTACATTAATATATATCACATATATACTATATGCACATAAGTGAGAAAAAGAAATGTTTAGTGAGAAAATATTAGTTAATATATCAAATATATAATTATACATTAAATTATCAAATCAACACTTGATTTAATAATCCGGCTATATCACATACAACTGACTAATATCAAATATAACAATCTATCGAATCAACACTTGATCCGATAACCCGGCTATATCACATATAACCGACCGATATCACATATCGTGAGAATAGAATGTGGTATCACATACTCGCATTAATCTCGGTCCCGCACATATCTCATATGTGCTCCTATTTCGTTTCGCATGAACCAGGAAACCTCTGTGTAGGACTCTAAAGACTTGTCAAAACGCCGGTAGTAGGTGATGATCATATCAAACACCCATAAGCCGCAAGCGGTCTGCTAAACGTAACGGCCACCCGGGTATTGAGCGATCAGAAGATCAACCAGCAACCCTGCTCATACTCCTGCGGATCCAATCAGTAACACTACCGTACAGTCCAGTCTTTTCGTCAGATATGTCACATTTCACAGCGTGAGGGTAGTATAACGTCAGACCTCAATAGACTGATAAGTCATGCCGATGCAAGGTCCATAACGGTTCAAGAAACTACTGATAACACTTACCAGTAGATCTCAGCCACCCTAGCCAGGGATTTCCTTTTATGGCCAATCGAGCATACTGATTGATACGATTTCCGATTGTGTAGTTGGAAAATTGTGTAGAGAAATCACAATCAAAAATTATTTGACCGCAATCAATAACGGTGTCGAATGTAGCGCGTTAGTAAGTGCGGATCGTCCACATGGAAAGTGTAATCGTTCGTGTTTCAATTTAGATGAGTTGAAACTTTAAAGAAAAGAAAACAAACAATTGATGATTTGTAAATTGAAGTTCAAGAATTATGAAAATCTAGTCTAAATCAAGAAACGATAAAATCAAGAATTGAGAATTTGTGATGATTTCCAAACCAACAATCAAGATTCGAAGTGTGGCTCGTAGGAGTAGATCGGATCTATAGATGTGATGAGATCTAATGATTACATACTCTTATCCATTAACGAATTGATACTAGATCGATGATGATTTATCGAGGTTAAGGATCTTGCGAAGACGCTAGGGTTTTCTCATCTTATCCTTTGTCCTTTCGATGAATCTCATTCAAAAACTAGCTTCTAGTTAATCAAATGATCGATCGTTGATCCCTAGTTTCGAGCGAACACAATCAAGAAAGCAACGTCTCGAAACTAGGTCATCGATCATTCGATTCATAAGAATTTACAAACGTTATAGGATTTAAGAATTGTAAAAGAATCTAAATCATCATCATTCTATCGATCGTCTCGACTCCTTTACGAGCGGAGTTTTACTCAAACATTATCACAAAGAACATATTCAAGAATCTAGATTGAATCATAATGCTCGAATTCAAAAGATAAGCAAGATAAAAGAATTGTCACCTTTATTATTCAACAATTAGTTACAATTCTCAAGAACTACAAGAGGAAAGAACTTTGATCGTCGAATCTAGCGTCGCATCGGCTCCTTGAGTCGCGGATCGGCTTGGATCACATGCTCGATGAAGTCCGGCTTTGCTTCTAATGGCTTTAAAGGCTTCTTGCTTTGATTGAACTCAAATATCTTGATCTTGGATTGGAATTAGGGTTAGGGTTAGGGTTTACAAGTTGTGTCACTCAACTTGTAAGTGGAAGATGAAGAGAGGAGAAGAAGAAGAACCTCAACCCTAGATCTACGCTCCTTTTTATAGACCTCAAAATCCTAGATCTAGGATTTCGAATTTGAATTTTCCCTCCAAAAGTTTGTTAGCAAAAGATTTGAATTTCCTTCCAAAAGTTTGTTAAGGAGAGCCTTCTAGATGAGCCACGTGGAGAATCGGGAGTCTTATGGAAGCTTGTGCAGTTAGAAGAGCCATGTGGAAGAAAGTTGAGCCGCTGAAGCCATCAAGACGCCGCGGTTCCGCAGCGCAAGCGGGCTCCCGCCGCGGAACCGCGGCGCTTGTGAAGCCTTAGGGCTTGTTTCTTCTGTTGCTGCTTTGGGCTGATATTTGGGCCTTTTTGTGATATGTTGAATTTTATTTGTCTTTCTGCATCACTACCAGATCTCAAATCTTAGAGTTGGTGTAATTTTGATCAGCTCTTTTCCCATTTTTGGCTCTGTTCCTCTGGAATTTCCTGCACAGACTTCGAAACAAGTGTTGCACAATATAGGGATGATGCAATGCCATGATAAACAGTCAATTTCCCTTAAAGTGCCGGTTTTAAAGTATAACACATGCCATCTGGTATTTCAGAGATGTTTTGCTAATATGTGCAATATGAATACCGAACACTTCTAGATGAGTGCAAATGATAGGGAAATTGACGTGTTAAAATGCAGTATTTTCGACTGATCAAATTCCCCCAAACTTATTTTCGGTCGTCTCGAGCGAACTGTTTTATTAAAAAGAGAAGGAGAAAATAAAGAAAGAGAAAAACTAACTAGCACACTTTCGTAGGCAACACGATTGCACTGAGCACGTGCAACAAGCCTTTAAACCTCTAGGTGTCCCTAGTAGGAGGAGTGTTGTCTCCTGAGGGTTTTCAGTGGATTGCATCCATAAAATTCAATAATAAAAGGCAGATCATGAATATTACATTTAAAGACAAGAATTGTAAAAGTAAAGCCTTGAAAATTAGGGTTTCCAACTAAGCTAGCTTTTCGGTTGTCATGAGCCCTATCTTAATGGTCATGAAAAGATGTCAGAAATCACGTCCTCCCTCAATAAAACATCGTCTTAATCTTCATTCCTATCTTTCTTCCAAATATCGATCATATCACCCTGCATGTGTGTAAAGGACATCCCTACACCCGAAGAATTCAATTCAAGCTATCATACTCTTGCCCATCAGCCTCAGTACTTTTTAATTAATGAATATTTAGAGGTGCTCACACACTTTCATGCAACCGTTAATACTTCTTGAGGTACTAACCGACCGATTACTCATGTGCTTGCTTATTGGTGTATTTTCCTCGTCTTGCACCACTTAAGGCATAGCAGTGACTCCCAGACCAGTTGGCCTTAGGGCACTAGGTGAAGAGGCACCCTCGCTATATTTTTTTTATTGCCCTCGGCGATAACAAAACCAGTGTCCATTTTTCTCACCACTTTATATTTTCTTCATTTTTTTTTATTTTACTTCATACATCGGCTTTAAGACAAGAGCATTTTAAGGTATAATCTACTATCCCGGGCTTCAAGACGTGTGTAAGTGCGAATAGCAGGGTATCAAAGTTCAAAATGTTTGGCTTTCCAGAATAGAAACTATTTTTCAGACTTATTTTTATCCTCAGATTAGTGACTTCCTTCATCTTACTAACCCTTGGGACAACGACTCATAACTACTTATTACTAGTTCCTATAAGAAAACTTCTAATTTTTTTGGTTTTCTTAAATTTTTCTAATCTCATGGATGTAATTTTTCACTATCTAATCTTTTATTATCTTATTTATGTAAAAAAATATTTTTATTTTTATTTTTTTGAAATTTTTTAAATTTTTATAGGTTTTCAAAAATGTTTTGTGCTTATGCAAAGTATGATGCAAATGATGCGAAAATAAGCACAAACCTCCCCCAAACTTGTTTTCAACAGTGTCCTCACTGTTGCCATCTGCTAAATCTCGAAAAACCTGTAAGATTGGGAGGAATTTATTAGTGGGGGCAAAATATTTAAGTGAAGAACCTCCCCCAAACTTATCCTTGGCTCATCATTTTGTAAAAATTTCTTTTCAAGAGCTCGATTATACCCCCCCAAACATAAGCAATGTTAATCTTTTGAAAATTACATGAGGGGGTCAAAAATCATTGGTCGATGCCAAGCTTTGCAAAGACCGAAGGTTAACACCAACCATTCAAAAATTTTATCAATACAGTGCTTTGGTTGGTGGAAGAAGAAGTGGGAAAAGGGTAAGTGGTGGAATAGAATGTGTGTGCGTCTCATTTTGGAGAGACGATGCAGTGAATGTGATGGATTGCTCGCATTCTTTTTACAATTCAGAAGAAGAGGTGGATGTTCAATTTCATTGATTGGGAGATGATTCATCTCAACACCCGTGTCATTCAAAAATGCGAGTTCATCAGCGAAGATTTTCTCAAAAGTTCCATCAATACCCCGAAGAGTAATGTCATCACAAAGCACGGGGTGATCTTCAGACTCTAAAAACGGTTCATAATCAGTGTTAGTTATTGACCCGGACATCTCGGTGGAAGAGTCCGTACGTGTATGATACATAGTTGGGTCAAACAACAACGTATGAAAAGAGTCAAGATCAGTATCATGAGGATCATCAAATTCGCTGCTGTCGACATCCATTAAGTCGACAGAACAGATCTGAGCAGTAGGTTCGGAGGGTACACTTCCCAACTTGTAAATGTTCAGCTCAATTGACCTATTCCCGAAAGATAGGGTCATAGAACCGTTACGACAGTTGATGATAGCATTGGAAGTGGCCAAAAAGGGGCGACCTAAAATCACCGAAATTTGATTCCGTGGGTTCGCTACAGGCTGTGTATCAAGTACAATAAAGTCCACAGGGAATACGAATTCCCCGATTTTTATTAACACATCCTCCAGTTCACCCCTAGGTTTGGTAATTGATCGGTCAGCCATTTGGAGAGTTATGCTCGAGAGCTTTAACACTCTGACACCTAGTTGCTCGTAAACCGAATATGGAAGCAAGTTAACACTAGCGCCAAGGTCTAGTAGAGCACGGTTGATGTGTTTTTCCCCAATAGAAATAGAAATAGTAGGACAGCCAGGGTCCTTACGTTTCCGTGGTACTTGTTGGGGGAAAACCGTGTCTACAATCTTTGCCATGAATATCTTCTTGGGCACTTGAGTCTTCCTCTTCCTAGTGCACAAGTTCTTAAGAGTTTTCGCATAGGATGGAACTTGTTTGATAGCATCTAGGAGAGGGATGTTGCTATTAACTTGCTTTAAAATGTCCATAATCTTCTCCATATGTGGACTCGATGTGTTAGCCCTTAACCGATTAGGATAAGGTGCTTTAGCAATAAGCGCTGGGTCCATCATAGGAGAAGAAAGTGTGTGTGGACCCGATCCCAGAATAGAGGTGGAGATCGTCTGTGGAGAACTAGAAGAGGTGGGATGAAGTGTCGAGCCTTGTGGGAAATGAAGAATAGGCTCGCAAGAAGATGGTGGGGTAGACGAACTGGGGTCAGAATTAGAAGTAGAAGTGGAAGGAAAGGTCTCAGCCGGGGTATCATCGATAGATTTTTCAGTGTCATCAATCTCTTCCCCAACGTGATTGTCAAGCACTCTTCCAGATCTCAACATGATTGCATTCACATGATGTGAATAGCTAGGATTGGGTAAGGGTTGAGCTGGAAGTTTCCCTTTCCCTCTTGCACTCATTTCGGCTTTTAGTTGTGTAATTTTTGCTTCCATCGATTTGATATTCTCATTTTGAGAGACAATGATCTTCATCACATTCTCGACGGAAGATTGCAAACTTCGTCCCTTGGATGGATTGTTTCATGAAAGTATCAAAGGTTTGTGCTAGTGCAGAGGTATTATCTGTACCGGTCAATTGCAAAGAGTTTTCATGTAGTGCAAAAGTGTTGGCCGGATTTTGGAATTTTTGTGATTGGTAGGGGTGCTGACTCAATTGAAGTGGTGATTGCTGTTGTGGTGGAGGGACCTTTTGGAAATTGTGTTGGTTTGGAACCGTATTTTGATTTTGTGATTAGTTCTAAGAAAAATTAGGTTGATTCCTCCAACCCTGATTATATGTGGAAGAAAAAGGGTCGTTTCTAGGTCTTTGTTGGTAAGCAGAATTGATATGCTCATGACCTTGAAACGGGGAATTTATTGGACATTCTTCCGTCAAATGAGAAGGATCAGAACAACAGCCATATACAGTTTGGAGAGTGACATTTGGTTTAGGGCGGCTAAAATTTTTTTTCCATAGTCTCGAGTTTCTTTTGCATAGCCGAAATGTCAGCTCTAACGCCTATGGAAATATCATTGCCATCCCTAGACGATTGACTCACACCCTCCCACTGTAAAGATTTTTCAGCGAAATCTTCTAAAAATTTCCAGGCTTCCCCATCATCTTTGGTCATGAAGTTGCCTTGACACATTAATTCAAGGGTATGTTTTGTGTTAGGATTAATGCCCTCATATATGATTCGGCACAGATCCCATCTGGGGATTCCGTGATGTGGACATTGAACTAACAGATCCTTAAAGAGTTCAAGACATTTCGAGAATGTTTCATTTGGTAGCTGGGTGAATTGATTGATTTCGCTGCGGACTCGAGCTGTTTTATGATAGGGGTAAAATTTCTTTAGGAATGCTTTGACGAATTCTTCCCAATTCGAAATGGAATGTGCGGTAGTGTTATACATCCACTTCTCGGCTATATCGCACAAGGTAAATGGAAGAAAACGTAGACGCATAGCATCCACAGAAAGCTGTGAAGTACCCATCATTGCGCATACATTTTCAAATTTGGTGATAAAGACATATGCGTCTTCAGACTCGAGACCGTGATATTTGGGTAGAAGGTTGACGTATTGGGGTTTTATTTGAAAATTGTCCCCGTTGGCTGGTGGAATGGAAAGACAGGTAGAAAGGGGACCTCGTGTAGGATAGCACCTCTCTTAGAGAGAGATGCGGGGTGGATTCTGCGCACCAACGGACGGCGGTAGAGTAGTGGTAAAGAAGTTTGATGGAGAATCGTCCATCGATGTGGGTGTGGTGATTGGTAAAGAAGAGGTAAATGTAGAAATACCGACTTTTGGGTCGATAAAAGGAACGCGGACTAAACGGGCACTAGAATCCCATGTCCAGCCTATCTTGCACTAAAAAGGGTTAGTACAAGTTGCAGCGTGACTTATAATTAGGGGAAATGAATGAATGTGGTGTTTGTTTTGAAAAATATACGGATTTTTTGAAAAAATGATGCGATCACAACAAATGCAACAAGCAACCCTAAATCTAATTGTCACCTAGGTCAAGGCTCTAGACCGCTCCTAACTCCCAAAAGACAAGTCGCAGGATCAATCCTCCACTGCCTTTTTGTCTCTCCTGTGGCCAGGTAAGTGCCAGGTAAGTGGGAGGTTCTCCACTACGTAAGTAGTGGGCCTAATTAAGTAACCACTAGCCTTCGACACACTTGTCTTAGACACCACAAAAGAAACGCGGATAAGTAATGAATTACCCACGGCTTTCTTCTGTCCTAAGTGAGCGCGACGGTCCTTAGAGTCATCTCTAGATATTTTTTAGTTAATGAGGGTAATGTGGATGCAAGTTTGTGATTTTTGGGGCTTAGGAAGGGTAATGAACTCCCCACCTAATTTGGATTTGGTCTTTGCCACTTAAATTCCGTATTATTATGCAAACAACCAAAAATCAAAAACACGCACAATTTATTTTGCTTTTTGCAGTGCTGCGGTTTATTTGCAATGAAACCTGCTGTAGATTGTTAATTGGAGCAGATGAGGGAAGAGGTAAGAAAGTCCAGAGAGTTACCAAAAATTTTGGAACAGTGATTCTACTGTAGCACCGCGGTTCCGCCGCGGGAGTCGCCTAATGCCGCGGATCCGCCGCGGTTTATCCTCTTCACTTCACAGAAATTTCATAATAGGCTCCTGTTCACTTACACAGCTCTCTGGAATGCTCTGAAAAAATTTTCCACAGCTCCACAAATTCCAGATTTCCTCGCAACAAATCACAACAACACGTTTAAGGTTTGTGCGAATTTAGATCTAAAAATATAGATGGAATAAACTTTTCAACTCAAATTTCAAAATACGAACTATTAGCGCACTATCCCCGGCAACGGCGCCATTTGATTGATACGATTTCCGATTGTGTAGTTGGAAAATTGTGTGGAGAAATCACAATCAAAAATTATTTGACCGCAATCAATAACAGTGTCGAATGTAGCGCGTTAGTAAGTGTGGATCGTCCACAGGGAAAGTGTAATCGTTCGTGTTTCAATTTAGATGAGTTGAATTAAAGAAAAGAAAACAAACAATTCATGATTTGTAAATTAAAGTTCAAGAATTAGGAAAATCTAGTCTAAATCAAGAAACGATAAAATCAAGAATTGAGAATTTATGATGATTTCCAAACCAACAATCAAGATTCGAAGTGTGGCTCGTAGGAGTAGATCGTATCTATAGATGTGATGAGATCTAATGATTACATACTCTTATCCATTAACGAATTGGTACTAGATCGATGACGATTTATCGAGGTTAAGGATCTTGTGAAGAAGCTAGGGTTTCCTCATCTTATCCTTTGTCCTTTCGATGAATCTCATTCAAAAACTAGCTTCAAGTTAATCAAATGATCGATCGTTGATCTCTAGTTTCGAGTGAACACAATCAAGAAAGCAACGTCTCAAAACTAGGTCATCGATCATTCGATTCACAAGAATTTACAAATGTTATAGGATTTAAGAATTGTAAAAGAATCTAAATCATCATCATTCTATCGATCGTCTCGACTCCTTTACGAGCGAAGTTTTACTCAAACATTATCACAAAGAACATATTCAAGAATCTAGATTGAATCATAATGCTCGAATTCAAAAGATAAGCAAGATAAAAGAATTGTCACCTTTATTATTCAACAATTAGTTACAATTCTCAAGAATTACAAGAGGAAGGAACTTTGATCGTCGAATCTAGCATCTCATCGGCTCCTTGAGTCACGGATCGTCTTGGATCACATGCTCCGATGAAGTCCGGCTTTGCTTCTAAAGGCTTTGAAGGCTTCTTGCTTTGATTGAACTCAAAGATCTTGATCTTGGATTGGAATTAGGGTTAGGGTTAGGGTTTACAAGTTGTGTCACTCAACTTGTAAGTGGAAGATGAAGAGAGGAGATGAAGAAGAACCTCAACCCTAAATCTAGGCTCCTTTTTATAGACCTCAAAAACCTAGTTCTAGGATTTCAAATTTGAATTTTTCCTCCAAAAGTTTGTTAGCAAGAGATTTGAATTTCCCTCCAAAAGTTTGTTAAGGAGAGCCTTCTAGATGAGCCACGTGGAGAATCGGGAGTCTTCTGGAAGCTTGTGCAGTTAGAAGAGCCATGTAGAAGAAAGTTGAGCCGCTGAAGCCATCAAGACACCGCGGTTCCGCGGCGCAAGCGGGATCCCGCAGCGGAACCGCGGCGCTTGTGAAGCCTTAGGGCTTGTTTCTTCTGTTGCTGCTTTGGGCTTATGTTTGGGCCTTTTTACGATATGTTGAATTTTATTTGTCTTTCTGCATCACTACCAGATCTCAAATCTTGGAGTTGGTGTAATTTTGATCAGCTCTTTTCCCATTTTTGGCTCTGTTCCTCTGGAATTTCATGTACAGACTTCGAAACAAGTGTTGCGCAATATAGGGATGATGCAATGCCATGATAAACAGTCAATTTCCCTTAAAGTGCCGGTTTTAAAGTATAACACATGCAATCTGGTATTTCAGAGATGTTTTGCTAATATGTGCAATATGAATACTGAACACTTCTAGATGAGTGCAAATGATAGCGAAATTGACGTGTTAAAAATGCAGTATTTTCGACTGATCACATAGCGCAACATCAACTCCCAATACCGGGAGAGACGAATCCCCTCCTATCACTCATTGCCTCCATGTGACTCGGGACTGTACCCAAAAACCACCTTTTTCCACGATCTTTTGACCGTAGTATGGTGGAAATCAAAGCACAGTGGGAATCGCACAAGACTTTATGACAATCTCGGGTCGACAGATTAACCTGTACCAGTGTCACCAGAGAACTGCTATCTGACGATAGGTATAATACCATCTAGGAGTTCTCGGCGGGTCCGTTCAGTATACCCAGTCTCCACTGAGCACCCGTATACCATCTTTGATGTCAAACACCAGTGGATGTGGGATCATCCATCGCCCATCATATGGGTCAAGATGCGTATATGCTTGTCTACTCTGGAATATCGATGCCCTATCTCGATACGCCCTCGACTAGGAACAATTATAGGGTGTACTTGTGGACTATCCTTGGCCCTACTAGTATGATCTCCATCATAGTCCTGGTAGTCAAGTACACATCCTAAGGGCTTTATCAACATGTGAGAGCAAGACAGCATCACTTATACAAGCCAACATGTTAAGACAAAGAGCAACCAGATAGCATACTATCATGTTGAGCAAGAAAGTCCTCCCTATATATGTCCAAGCATCCATTATAATATACATCTCATGTACAATAATGGCCTCTAGGGCATACATATAACTAACAACCTTCACCGATGAAAACCTCCACGGGATATCCTTTCCTCACAACGACCCCCTCGTGATTACAGCAGGGGTCTACTGCTACGAGGTTCAAAGGATACTGGTCGACTCGGGAAGATCAGCAGACATCCTTTTCTGTGACTGCTTCCTACGTATGGGTCTCGGCCCGTCGGACCTGAGGTCAAACGCCCACATCCTGTCGGGATTCACCAATCACTCCATCCCGGCAGAGGGAGTGGTTACCCTCCTCTTTAACATTGGGGAGGTGAGCCGTATAAGAACTATACCAGTGGAGTTCATCGTTGCTAGAATTCCATAGTCCTACAATATCCTGCTAGGATGCCCGACGCTAAACTCCCTTCGGGCCTAAATCTCGACCTACCACCTCGCGATCAAGTTTCTACTGGAACAAGGGGGAATAGGCCGGGCCTACAGGAACCAAAAAATCGCAAAGATTTTCTTCACAGCGACATCCACCCCCGAGGAACGAAGCGACGACCTTGAAAGCGCGGGTGATTTCCAGGGCTCCTTGGATACTCGTAATGAACAAAAAGAGATCTGAGGGGCCCCGGTGGAGGCGCTAACAGAGGTCCCCCTCGTCGAGGGAAACAATGAACGAATTGTCCAGATCGGGTCACTCTTAACGGGAGCCCGGCGCGAAGACTTGATCCACTTCTCCAAGGAAACTCCGACGTGTTCGCTTGGTCGCCCGCCGACATGCCCGGGATCGACCCCAAGGTAATCTCGCATAATCTCGAGGTCGACCTGACGGCCCGACCCGTCAGGCAAAAGAAACGAAGCTTCGCCCGGATCAAACAAAAGACGATTGAGGACAAAGTCGACAGGTTGCTTGCAGCCAACTTCAATCGAAACATGGCCTACTTAGAATGCCTGGCAAATGTGGTCATGGTTAAAAAGGCAAGAGGGAAGTAGCGCATGTGCGTCGACTTCACAGATCTCAACAAGGCCTTCCCGAAAGACAAATATCCCCTCCCTTGGATAGATCAGCTTGTTGACAGTTCGGCAGGCTACGAATTGCACAGTTTCATGGATGCTTTCTCCGGCTACAATCAGATCCGCATGAACCCTGCAGACGAAGAGCTCACCGCATTAACAACGGACTGGGGGGTATACTGCTACAAAGTGATGTCCTTCGTCCTCAAAAACGCCGGAGCTACGTACCAGCGCCTAGTCAACAGGATGTTCAAACAGCAGATCGGGAGGAACATGGAGGTTTACGTCGACGACATGCTCGTCAATTCAACCTCATAGGGCGAGCACGCCAAAGATCTTGGCGAGGCATTCAACATCCTCCGCATGTACAAAATGAAGATGAATCCCGCCAAGTGCGCGTTCGGTGTCACTAGTGGAAAATTCCTCGGGTTCATGGTCATCCACCGAGGAATCGAAGCTAACCCGGAGAAAATCAACGACATCCTCAACATGTCCGCACCGAAGAGCAACGTCGAAATCATGCGACTTACGGGGAGAGTGGCCGCTCTGAGTCGCTTCAGTCGAGGTCTGGAGAAAATTGCCTCCCACTCTTCAAAGCCCTGAGAAAGATCCCGACGTTCGAATGGTCGCAAGAGTGTCAGATCACTTTCGAGCAATTGAAAATGCACCTGGCAACTCCCCCACTGCTCACCCGGCCAGTTGAAGAAGACGAGCTATCACTGTATCTAGCGGTGTCCGATCAGGCCGCGGGTTCGGTGCTCGTCCGAGAGGTCGAAGGAGTCCAGAAGCCGGTCTACTATGTAAGCTATGTAAGTGCACGGCAGCGCCCCGGCCGTCATTCCGAGGCCAAAATGCGGAAACAAAACTTTTCTTTAACTTTAAAACCGGCGATACCGCGTACTAAAACCCGGATCGGGCCATTAACCTAATGCAAGCTAACTAGAGAATGGGTAGAATGCTATACCGAGCGATCCGTGTCCTTCGGTCTTCGGCCTCCATCCCGATCCCCTCACGGAATCTTCGATCTTCAACTTCTCGTCGGAAAGGACACCACATCGCCGGGTTCTTTTACGGGCTCCTACCTCTGGACCGAGGCAACTCGGGCATGAAGTTAGCTAGCCGACGTGTCCAAGAATACTGTAGGCGAAGTGTAGAGTGATTTGTCTCTATTGGGGTTGAAGTTGCCATGATGAATGGAGGTAAAGAATAATGGAGATGGGCTTAGGAATTTTGTAGCAAGCATAATATGAGATGAAGAAATTTCCGCACTCTCATGAAATTTTTCCCCTCTCCCCTCACATATGTGGCCGGCCAATACAAATATTGAGAATGGAAAATCAAAGGGAGGTGAGCCCAAGAGAGGATGGAGGTAACCATAAAGAAATGGATGATAACAAGGAAATAATATCACATCAATTTCTAAATCAAATCCAAATCAATACTTATCTCATTAATGCTAGCCATTATGAAGAAAAAAGCAATGATGCTGTATCTATCATAATCCCTCATTTACAAATAAACCCTCCATAATTGCTAATTTGCAAATATGCAAATTAGCCCCTCCATCAAATATCAGCCAACGAAAGGAAGAAAGGAAAACTGGCTGAAACGGAATGCAAACAGGCAACTTCAAAAAACTAATCCCATAATAAATTACAGGAAAACCCCGCGACCGTATATACGTACCCGCATTTGTATTCCGACCGAATACAAATGCAATGAGACAAAATCTACACTGTACAATACTAGGATCCGGCTTAAACCAAAGCCCGCTAGTATTATCCGTCCGATCATGATCCGTGCAATACCGCACGAATAAGATCGAACCCTGCCATATCTCCATACGGCCTCTACAGCGTTTCGCCCGAAACTTGAGAAACTGTCTGTGGGGGATTCTAAAGACTCGTCAATCCATTGGCTGTGGATTTAACCACTAGCACCTCAGAGGTATTAGCCATACGTAACGTGCTACCAGGTATTGACCAAAAGGGACGTCTGTGAGCGAACTCACTCTGACACCCTACTGAGCCTGTCAGTGACAATATCCGTACAGTCCGGTCCGTTCGTCTATGAGTATCGCATGGCGGGCCTAGGGGGTTGGTAAAAGTCAGACCACCAATAGCGGTACAAGTCGTGTCGGAGTGTAGCCCAGAACACCCTGAGATACTACTGGAATACCTACCAGTAAATTTCCTGCCTTGGCTAAGGACTTCGTGTAAAGGCTCTCCTAGACACAGCGCGACCTCACCCCTAATACCGGGAGAGACGAACCCCTGCAGATCCGCTCACTGCCTCCATGTGGCTCGGGACTGTACCCAACTAAAACCTGTTTGCATGACTCCTTTGAGCCGTGGTAGGGTAGTAATCAAAGTACAGTAGGAACTCACATGAGACAAATGACGATCTCAGGTCGATGAACTAACCTGTACACATGTCACCAGGGAACTGCTATCTGACGCTAGGTATAATACCAACTAGCATGTTCCCGGCGAGTCCTGTCCAGTGTACTCATAACCCAATGAGCACCTGTATACATCTTAGGAGAACCAACTGACACCAGTGGCTTGTGAGACCGGCCACTACCCCTCGTCAGGGTCTCGACTATATACACTAGTCTACTCTGGAGTATTGATGCCCTGTCTCGAAACTCCCACGACCAGGGACCTTTTAAGAATATGCTTATAGACCCCCATCTCCCATGTATATGATCGCCCTCATACTGCTGGAAGTCAAGCAAGAATCCTAGGGGCTCTATCAACGTGTAATAGTGACCAGTAATATCACCTAAAGCAGTACACGATGATAAAGATAAACCAGATAGCATACTATCATCTTGAATAAGACTGTCCTACCGGTATAGGTCCTCCCTCAATCATTGCAATCACGTGCCTGTGATCCAATAATTGACTCTGAGGGCACTATCTCCAACAATCTCCCACTTGCACTCAAGGCTAATTATTGCGATATCGCATACTCACAGCCCGTGTGATACCGAACACCGAACTCCTCTACTAATCTGTCTCACAAAGCTCGTTTGCGAAACGATTGCGTTCGAGGAATAGCCTCAGTGAGTGGATCCCCTCTGATGTTTCTTTCTACGTCTCTCAAGTTCGCGGAGAAAGCCATCTCCCGAAATGAGCAATACCTGTCTTAGAATATGTCTGGATAACTGATGAGACCTAGTTCATAAATGAACTCCAAATCCAAACTTCTTAGACTGTATCGTCAACTGAACTTAATCAGTATCTTGCGCCATGCCTCCCTCAGTATCCACCTGGACCACCTGTCCAGATACTGCCCCTCGTCAGAGGGAAAACATAACTCTGACAGTCACTCTGTCATCCAGGTCACCTTGGAAGCCCGGAATGATATCTGTCTCCCGAATGAGGCTGCCGTTATCATTTCCTTAGAACATCCACTTATGTTCTAAAATTGCTTCCGATCGTTTCTCAAGAATTGGATTAATATCAACTTATTGCATCTAGTGCAAAAATATCTGGTGTGGTACTTGACATCTCATGACTGACTCAATTGCCTAAGCAAGTGATCTTCCAATCATGTATATCCCTCTCCCCTTTAGTCTGTAAGACACCTTTAGAGAGGGTGACTCCATCACCTGCAGGTACACTAACGTGCCAGGAGTCGTCCATTCTAAAACACCTTTAGAATGTTGTCTAAGCACCCAGATTGGGAAACTACCCAAATCTAGATCTAAAACCATAGATCTAGTAATCAGAATGTCTGATATAATATCCAATTCCCATGTGGAGAAACCAATATATGACAACCAAAGTATAACTGATCGTTGTATAGGAATTTCACTTCCTACTCTGTGTATGTCATCCAAATACCAGGACATCACACCCTACTACCTTCTTAACAGATCCATCACCTATTCTGATGAAGTCAAACCTATGACTGTCACATCAGAAATAGATGATCTATCTCCGCTATTTATGCTTTAGTCTATAAATAGACATAAGCCACCTGTCCACCAATGCTTCCGCTGCTCCCACTGACTATGACAACCCTCTGGCAAAGTCATATACACGTACACTTCTAAAGCTAGTTTAGAACGACGCTATACTCACCCTCTTGCCGGGTCTCACAGTCTGGAACAACAGCAATGGAAAGTCTGGGTAAACAAGAACTTCCCTGTCACTGTCTTTGAGCATACTGGAGTATATCTCGGGTGCTTGAGGTTACCCACCATATCTGCGGAGTGGCCAATAGAATGTCAAACCAGATTGAATCTTTAGGTTCTTATTAAATCTTCAGTAATCGTTTGCGGTTCTGGAATCACTTCCAGTTCTACCATACTCCCATTATTGTTTTCTAAAAAAATCCATTTCTTTTAAAACTGTGGCGAGTCAAGAACAATATCACTATTGATCTTCCAGATGGTAGAAAATCAACCCTCGTCATAGCCTGGGTCAACCCACAAACAGCCATTACAGAAACGTGCCTTGAGTTATCCAGAGTCTGGTTTCAAGCATAAGCCGGAAAACTCCCCGTACCTTAACAATGTCAAGTATGAACTGTTCTATATCCAAAACAGAAACAGAGGTACAGATTTAATTGAACCAGATTCAAATCATGCAACTGTCCCCAGTGCATGTCAACTAAATGGAAGGAAGCCGATCAGCATTACTCAACTTAGGAATGCTTCCAATTATGAGTAACCTGAAAGAGAAGCAAGTTCTCTTAATCATTACTATCAACTGAATACTTTGCACAAGTATCTACATCTTCGATCACCTTGAAAAATCCCGATACTTGCAACATCTGGTTCTCTACTTTACTCATATACCTATGACTTTTCAAAACTTGGACCCTGTGTTTCTACGAAACACCTATCTAAAAACTGGAGAAGTCATAAGTAAACCGAATATAGTACGAGAACCAACCCCTCTGTCCTCATGGACACTGGACAACAAACAATACTCTGTATAAGTCCCTTGAGTCTAATAACTCATTCCCTGTGTGTCGTAGGTTGAAAACTGTACTTATGGTTAAGAAGAATTACACCGCTGTTTAATGCTCCTTACCTAACCATCCACTGATATAGGTAAATGTCATGGACATAATTTCAAAAAGGTATATCTCACTCTATAAAAATAGACGTACAGATATATCAATTTGAAATTGGTGCATAACAGCGGATATTCAAAACCAAATATTTGCCGTCCGGCAAATAGCCCAGGCGATTTCCTCAAATATCACCAATTACAACGAATTCCAATATAATGAGGATGATCACCTAATTCCCAATAACTTACTCCCACTCATCATCTGTAAAACCATACAGATGTGAGAATCATACTTGGTAAATACATACCCTGGAGCAAGGGCTAATTGGGAAATCAGTTTTCTTTTAACAATACACTGTGAAACTGAAACATTGAAATGTTTCGTAAGGGTATCCGGTTATTCCTAGTAATACCTCTTCCATTATCAGATTCACAACTGTAACCATATATTTCTTTGCCATCTCTCCAAATCCCTTTATATGTCTTTAGTCATTACCTTCTGCACACCCCTTTAGGCCAAATGGTTTTCTTCCTTCCCTACCGTTCGGCACCAGCCTATGGTTTGGAAGAAGACTATCCAATAAGCATAATGGGTGTGCTGCCCTAATCCTAGGAGCACTCGTAACACGAGAGAAGGTAAAGATAAAAGAAACCTGAATAAAACTTTATTCCTATTTCTCCAGAACCAGAATCCATCCCCGAACTAGAACAAGTTCCTTTCGAGTTCGTATATAACCATACGATGGAATATCTAATAAACTGTGGATCTTCGTAGTGATACGGAGTGTTCTGGATAAATACAAAGGTGATGTAGGATTGGCGAAGAAATACTTGGTTTGGTCGTGAATAGCAGTCGCAATTTACTTTGCCCTCTTACTAATCCCTTTATTTGTCTTTACATAGTACCTTCTGTACACCATCGTTAGGCTAATTAGTTTTCTTCATTCCCTGCCGGTCGGCACCTGCCTATGGTTTGGAAGAAGACTATCCAATTTGCGTAATAGGTGTACTGTCCTAATCCAAGGAGCACTCGCAACCTGAGTGAAGGTAAAAGGAAAAGACAACTGAATAGTCCTATTCGTTTTCTCCAGAACCGGAAACCATCCTCGAATAAATTCCTTCGAGTTCGTATATAACCATACGATGGTTTTATCCAATGGAAGTGGACGTTCGTAGTAATACGGGGTGTCCTGGAGAAAAGGGTAAAAGTAGGCATGGCAATGAGGTGTGCAACTCTGACAATCCAAAAGCCAGTGTTTAAGAAGGTTCGGTTAATTTTGGTCACTGAGTAATAGTCAAGGGCCGGGCCATTGTCACTGTCAAAGAGAGAGAGAGAGAAAAGAAACACTCAGCGTGCACTCTAACCTAGATCGGAATGGTTATCACTTTATCTAATCAGGAAACCTCCCACTGTACCGTCAAATTCTCCTCCAAACCTGAAAGAAGGATTAGTCGGGATCACCCGAGGAGTAAACCAACTCATCAGTGGGAATCGGGATCCAACTATCATCGCATGATAACGTGATGGAATCCGCTCACGTTATCACACTCCAGAAGGTATGCGCATATCTGGCAAGTTTCAGTTTCTTTAGAAACTCCCGATGTGATTTTTACTCCATACTCTTATGACTTTGACTTTGGCCAAAAAATCATAAGTCACTTGTCAAGTTCTACCCGTCATTATCCAGGTTGATTTGAACCCACCCGTACCTACCCTTGACTTTGGCCAACAAGGCAGTACAACTGTCCCAAACCAACGCATCTATCTATGCTGCAGAAAAGTAACAAATAGCTACCATACACTATGCCTTGACTTTGGCCAACAAACATAGCATGAATACTACGTGCTACCCGTCTGAAATGACGGAGGGCTACGAATGGTTTTTGGCGATAAATCTTTAATGTAATGAAATTGATATCGTTGAAGGAACTGAATAGCTTTTATAAAAATATAGTAACGAAAACCTTTGCTAAAGAGGTCACTCCCGGTGAAGGGATCTCGGCTCTTTCCCCGTAGAATGAGGTGCCGGATATTCCAACTGAATACCACGATGCAAAGCAAAAGTAATCGACTATATTGAAGTTATTTCCCTGACGCAAACTTCTGTCCAAGGGGTCACTCCCGGTGAAGGGATCTCGGCCCTTGCCTCATCGACTGAGGTGCTGGATATTCATAACCGAATACCACTGTGCAAAATAAAAGAGAACGCCCTTGCAATAACAGCTTTTTGGAAAATGTTCCAACAACATCAGAATAGGTTTGTTTAGCTTGCATTGATCCGAATCGACGCAGTCCCATCAATTGATCACACCAATAAAGAACGAAAATAATGATGTACGTATATGCCATCCGCATTCGCCATTGGGTCCCGTCATCACCCGTTAGGTTACTTAACTAACGACAGAGCGGGGACTGGACTAGCGCGGATGCAAAACATATACAATATCTACTAGTATATATATCAATATATAATATTCGCTCAAGGCGTGATAAAATGCAATATCACAGAAATGTAATAAGCATCACAGAACAATACAGATATCTGGGATCCCCGGGTTTCATAGAGCCACTACTGAAACCCGACGTTCCCCTGGTCGTATGGATAGCCTGTGCAATGAAATCCTAGACCCCTACGGGCGCGGCAAGTTACCCGCCAAAACCTAAAGTGAGGCAGCCCCCTTCAGCAACGTGAATGGGCCACCCAGCACTTCACGGAATCCGGTAACATGGGCATCCCTCCTTGGGTCAACCTATACCCCCTACGAGTGCGGCGAATAGCCTGCTAATTCTAGAGTGAAGCCCCCTCCGTCTCAATGCCATGAGATGCGGGCCCGTTGCCCTCTAGAACCCGGCTATCCGTGCACCCCACCGCGGGGTAATCCTAGTACAGAAAGTAAAATATACAACGGGTACATCGACCTCAGCCCGGTCGTGCCCCAAAAGAATAATATACAAACAGGCAGTGACGGCAGTCCACATGTCGGACGCTCGCCCCGCAATATCAAATGTACATATACAACCAAACTGTACTACCATTGCATCCAGGCTATCCACCACGACAAATCCGCAACATCACAGCACAACATAGAACATCAACGTGAATGTCATGTTCGCAAATCCGTCTAAAAAGGCTATAGCAGTTAGACAGGATTTACCGATCAAATGACATTCACGGTCGCAGATATAATGTAAATACTGTGAACTAACATGTTTAAAATTTTTGATCGACTAAATTTCCCGAAGTTGGCCCCAAGCACTACTGTAGCACTCAAAATAAATCTGGGCCCAAAAAGAATATACCATAAACCTTATTTCCATGTCAGAAAACCACTGTAGAAATTTGGTGCAGTTTGGCCACAGTACGGCGGCGGATCCGCGGCCAAAACGTGGTTTTGGCCGCTGATCCGCCGCTCTACAGTAATTTCAGCCGACCAAATTTTCACAGAATTCTCAAAAAAACCTGCACGTATTTTTCCAATATACCAAATAATTTTTAGAGCAAGGAAAAATTCGACCGAAAGTGCGACATGGAAATGCGGTTTTTGGAAAATCCGTTCGATCGAACTTGTAAACATGCTAGGCAAGCTAGACTAGGTTAATGGAGTGGCTCTGATACCAATGTAAGTGCACGGCAGCGCCCCGGCCGTCATTTCGAGGCTAAAATGCGGAAACAAAACTTTTCTTTAACTTTAAAACTGGCGCTACCGCGTACTAAAACCCGGATTGGAACATTAACCTAATGCTAGCTAACTAGAGAATGGGTAGAATGCTATACCGAGCGGTCCGTATCCTTCGGTCTTCGGCCTCCATCCCGATTCCCTCGCGGAATCTTCGATCTTCATCTTCTCGTCGGAAAGGACACCACATCGCCGGGTTCTTTTACGGGCTCCCACCTCTGGACCGAGGCAACTCGAGCATGAAGTTGGCGAGCCGACGTGTCCAAGAATACTGTAGGCGAAGTGTAAAGTGATTTGTCTCTATTGGGGTTGAAGTTGCCATGATGAATGGAGGTAAAGAATAATGGGGATGAGCTTAGGAATTTTGTAGCAAGCATAATATGAGATGAAGAAATTTCCCCACTCTCATGAAATTTTTCCCCTCTCCCCTCACATATGTGGCCGGCCAATACAAATATGGAGAATGGAAAATCAAAGGGAGGTGAGCCCAAGAGAGGATGGAGGTAACCATAAAGAAATGGATGATAACAAGGAAATAATATCACATCAATTTCTAAATCAAATCCAAATCAATACTCATCTCATTAATGCCAGCCATTATGAAGAAAAAAGCAAAGATGCTGTATCTATCATAATCCCTCATTTACAAATAAACCCTCCATAATTGCTAATTTGCAAATATGCAAATTAGCCCTTCCATCAAATATCAGCCAACGAAAGGAAGAAAGGAAAACTGGCTGAAACGGAATGCAAACTGGCAACTTCAAAAAACTAATCCCATAATAAATTACAGGAAAACCCCGCGACCGTATATACAAACCCGCATTTGTATTCCGACCGAATACAAATGCAATGAGACAAAATCTACACTGTAGAATACTAGGATCCGGCTTAAACCAAAGCCCGCTAGTATTATCCTTCCGATCATGATCCGTGCAATACCGCACGTATAAGGTCGAACCATGCCATATCTCCATACGGCCTCTACAGCGTTTCGCCCGAAACTTAAGAAACTGTCTGTGGTGGACTCTAAAGACTCGTCAATCCATTGGCTGTGGATTTAACCACTAGCACGTCAGAGGTATTAGCCATACGTAACGCGCTACCAGGTATTGACCAAAAGGGACGTCTGTGAGCGAACTCATCCTGACACCCTACTGAGCCTGTCAGTGACAATATCCATACAGTCCGGTCCATTTGTCTATGAGTATCGCATGGCGGGCCTAGGGGGTTGGTAAAAGTCAGACCCCCAATAGCGGTACAAGTCGTGTCAGAGTGTAGCCCAGAACACCCTGACATACTACTGGATTATCTACCAGTAAATCTCTTTCCTTGGCCAAGGACTTTGTGTATAGGCTCTCCTAGACACAGCGCAACCTCACCCCCAATACCGGGAGAGACGAACCCCTGCAGATCTGCTCACTGCCTCCATGTTGCTCGGGACTGTACCCAACTAAAACCTGTTTGCACGACTCCTTTGAGCCGTGGTAGGGTAGTAATCAAAGTACAGTGGGAACTCACACGAGACAAATGACGATCTCAGGTTGATGAACTAACCTGTACACATGTCACCAGGGAACTGCTATCTGACGCTAGGTATAATACCAACTAGCATGTTCCCAGCGAGTCCTGTCCGGTGTACTCATAACCCAATGGGCACCTGTATACATCTTAGGTGAACCAACTGACACCAGTGGCTTGTGAGACTGGCCACCGCCCCTCGTCGGGGTCTCGACTGTATACACTAGTCTACTCTGGAGTATCGATGCCCTGTCTCGAAACTCCCACGACTAGGGACCTTTTAAGGATGTGCTTATAGACCCCAGCTCCCACGTATATGATCACCCTCATACTGCTGGCAGTTAAGCAAGAATCCTAGGGGCTCTATCAACGTGTAATAGTGATCAGTAATGTCACCTAAAGCAGTACACGATGATAAAGATAAACCAGATAGCATACTATCATCTTTAATAAGACTGTCCTACCGGTATCGTCCTCCCTCAATCATTGCAATCACGTGCCTGTGATCCAATAATTGACTCTGAGGGCACTATCTCCAACAAGCCATGTCTTTAATGACGCGGAAACAAGGTACCCGGCTATATAAAAGATTGTCTTGGCGCTTACCATGGCCTCAAGGAAGCTACGGCACTACTTCCAGGCACACACCGTCCTCGTCCTCACCGAGCGTCCATTAGGGGCTATTCTCGCCTCCTCTGAGTCATCTGGTCGTTTGGAGAAGTGCAGGTGGGAGTTATCTCAATTTGACATCAAATACCACCCAAGGAAAGCTATCAAATCACAAGTCCTGGCAAACTTCCTTGTCGAATATACTATCCCCAACAAGGAGGCAGTATCGGTGCCAGTCCCCGGGTCTTAACCCTCGATTGAGGAAGGTTCCGACTTCGTCCGCGATTGGGTCCTTTACGTCGATGGATCCTCTACCGAGGATAAGAGCGGTGCCAGCCTCATCATTCGAGGCTCGAACGAGGCAGAGATGGAGTACTCTTTAAAGCTCGGGTTCAAAGCTTCAAACAATGCTGCGGAGTATGAGGCCTTGCTAGCTGGACTACGAATCACCTCCGAAGTGGGGCTAAAGATGATCCGAATTCACAGTGACTCCGCCCTGGTCGTAGGCCAAGTGACCGTCCGATTCGAGGCCCAGGAGCCTCTGATGGTGAAATGTTTAGCCGAGGTAAAAAGAATATGAAAAGACTTCGACGAATATCAAGTGGAGCAGATTCCTCGGCACCTAAACGCCCAGGCCGATGCTCTGAGCAAGTTAGCCTCCTCCTATACGGCTAACAATAAGAGGAATATCCTATTTGAGGTCCTACCACGGCCCAGCGTGGAAGACAGGGAGACAGCACTTCAAGTTTACGCTGCCCGGGAGGAAGGCCGGGATTGGAGGAAGCCCCTCGTAGAGTTCCTGAAGGAGAGTACGCTCCCGGAAGATCGAGGGGAAGCAGGCCGCCTCTGAGCCAAAGCCCGTCATTTCGTTTGGAGCAATGGGAACCTCTACAAGAAGTCGTACACGCAACCTCTGCTTCAGTGCGTCGACCCCCACGAAGCCGACTATGTCCTACGTGAGATACATGAAGGGGTTGGTGGAGCTCATCAAGGGGCCCGCACCTTAGTCCAGAAAACACTGCTCCAAGGGTACTATTGGCCGACCATTCATCAAGTCGCTCAGAAGATCGTCAGAAGATGCAAGAGCTGTCAACTCCATAGCAGCATGCCCCGCCTTCCGGCTACCGAGCTAACGGTCCTGACCTCCCCATGGCCGTTTGCCCAATGGGGAATGGACATGGTAGGCCAACTCCCAACTGGTACAGGCGGGGAACAAATACATCCTCGTCTCGGTAAACTACTTTATGAAGTGGATCGAGGCCGTCCCCATCAAAAAACCGGACGCCACCACGACCATCAAATTCCTGCAGAATAATATAATATCCCGGTTCGGGATCCCGAGGTGTATCGTTACCGACCATGAGGAAAACTTTGAAAATGACAAAGTCAAGGGATTCTGCGAAGAATATTACATACTCATGAAGTTTGCTACGGTCGCACATCCTCAATGCAACGGGCAGGCCAAGGTCTCTAACCGAAATGTCATTCGAGGTCTTCGAACTCGTCTAGAAGGAATGCAGGGTTGTTGGATCGACGAACTACCCCAGGTTTTATGGGCCCTACGCACATCGAAGAAGACCCCCAGTGGAGAGACCCCTTCAGTCTCTGCTACAGCACCAAGGCGATGGTCCCAACAGAGATCGGACTACCCAGTTACAGAGTCGAGCACTTCGATGACGAAGCTAATACCTTGGCACTCCGAACTAATTTGGACGTCTTGCTAGAGAGGCGGGACCGGGCACAGATCAAAACCGCCGCTTACCAACAGCAAACTGCTCGCTACTATAACGCACGAGTAAAGCATCGCACCTTCAAGACTGGATATCTGGTCCTAATGCGGAACGAGTTCGTAGACCAAGGAAAACTGCACATGTTCTCCCGGAAGTGGGACGACCCATTCCTCGTCTTCGAGGTATTGCCCAGCGGGGCCTATCGCTTGCAAGACGCGGCGGGTCGTAAGTTTCTGTAACCTTACAACGCCGAAAAGCTCAAATTGTACAAGTGAATTCGAAATTTGTATCTATGAATATGTGTTTCTTCTTTGCCCAAGCAATGTAAATTTCTCTTTTAAACCTTATGAATTAAAAGAAACCTCTTCAATATATTTCCCCCTTCCTCGGATCAAAGGATACTGATTTCATTTCGTAAACATACTCAAACATGAAAAGAAGATAAAAAAAAAAGACACTAGTACGTCGCAAAAGAAAATTTTTATTCATCATGGGTATTATGTGCTCCTCAGCCTTACACAAAAGTTAAAATTAAAACAGAGAAGGTAGGCGATCGAGAAAGCACTGCTGATGGTACTCCGAGGTGATCTCCGCCAGCCGAGCCCTAGCCTCTTCAGCTCGCTCCCTCTGATGCTGCCTACGTACCCGGGACTCCACGGAAGCATCGGAACTTCCAACCGCCGGGCAAGAGTCCGCGATCTGTCTCTTTTTAAAACACTCCAAAAGAAGGGCTGCTGATCGATCATGCCTGTTCATCGAGATGAGGCCGCAGACATAAAGCGTGTGCAGCTTATCGAGCGCCTCGTCCTGCAGTTCCTCGGAGAGGGGGTTATACAGCCCCGGGGAGCTCCTCTAAATTGCATACATCAACAATTGGAGGAGGGACGACCGACAAAGAAGTAGACGGCCAAAATGGTCCTCGATGAGCTGGACCACCCCACGGTACATCTCCTCGGAGAGGGACTGGTTGTACAAATAGATGTCATCAAGAGTGATGATCTCTTCAATCAAGTAGATGAGGCCCGCCATTTTTCAGAAACGCAAAGATAAAGGGACCAACCCACCCTCGCTATTTATAGCCCCCAATAGAATCCCCAGGGGACGAAATTTACGCTTGCATGGCCGCGAATCTTGGGATATTTTCGTATTTCCCATAATAGAGCTGCCACGTGGCATCCATGCCCTCAAGTGGCCAAACGGAAGTGTAACATTTCAGAAAAATAAAATATTGTTTTTGGGAATTTTTATAATTAAATAATAAATATTATGAATATCTTGATGATACGGTATAATTAAATACCGATAAATTGGGGAAAATTTGGAAAATTATAACAATTACTGAAATGAGGGTGTTTTAAGTGATTTAGGTAAATTATAGATTTTTATAATTAATTATACACTATTTTAATGCTAATCGCGATTAAATATCACTAATCGTGCTTTAAGCTTGATTTGTGCACATGACATGCACCATTGCATATATCACATTTTATTTCATTTTCTACCATGCCTTTTCTCTTTCCTTCATGCAAGGCTTTGTTTATTTAGAAAGAAAACAAAACAAAACAAAACAAAACAAAATGAATAAGAATAAATAAATGGGTATGGGTATGGGCATGAGAGAGAGAGAGAGATGTGAGGGGTCAAACATTGGTCATGGTTCTTGTTCCCTTCATTATTTCCTCTTCATTTTCCTCTCCTCTTCTCCCTATGGCAACACACTCCCTCCCCCCTCTTCTACCTCCACACTACAACACCAAAAACTCATCAAAAGTCCATTCCCACTTCATTAAAAGCATGCACAAGCTCATAACTTGCACTTTGGACCAAGAAATGATGGATTTTGGGCACTTAGGGCAACTCAAGAAAATTCTTAAGTTGCCAAATGAGGTAATTCCTTTACCATTAGCAATGCATTTCCTTCACTTTAGCACCTATGTAAGTTTAGAATCGATATAGTGTTGTTTGATGAACTTTGAAAATTCCTAGTTAGGGTTTGAGGGACTTTTGAGTTGTGATTGTGTAATTGAGCTTAGTAGAGGCTATACAAACCCTGTATTTATTGTACACTGGACTAAACCAGAGGCTAGAACCCCAATTAGGGAACTTAGAATTTCCCGATATCTTATTTTGTAGAAATTGTGAAGGGAAATTGATATCTGCTCTGACTCGGGAACCTGGAAAACTATTTAGCAAACACAGAGATACAAGCAGGCATCCTAGAAGCTACCATTGAAACCCTGGACCCAACCCTCAATTCCAGGCCGCAATTAAATGCATTGTGGCCGCAAATTGCGGCCAGGACCTGACCCCCAGGCCTCGTGCTTGGTCTGTGGTTCCCATATCAGTTGACTAGACCTTTCCCATATGCAAAATTGACTGATTTCACCTAAGGTAAAATCTGGGACCATTTTCTTGAGTTACTGCTTGTTTTGCGATTTCGTTTTAACTTGATTTTTGGTATTTGATATTGTATTCCATCGTATGGCGTTTGAACGCCAACGATTTGGGTTATTGGTTGTGTTTTGTATGCGAGACTATAGGTTTTGACCTATGAACGATACGCGTGCCGATTTGGTTTTCATGAGCGATTTCTATTTATGATGTCATGTGATATACATGTAGGTACCCCACGTGGACTTCGAGACGACGAGGATGAGCGTGGCGTCATCGATTCCAGCAAGTGAGGATCAAGGTGAGTAGATATATATCTACGGGGGAAGTCGGGTGGATGGCGTATAGCACCCCCGCAGTTCGTAATATAAAACACGTATGCGTTATGACACACACACACACATATATATATATATACTTATGTATCATAAGATGTGTATATGTAGCTAGACATGCTTTAGATGACTTTGGGTTAGTATAGTGTTTTCGTAAGATAGTGTTTTAATTAGTTTCTTAGTCGCGAACCCTAGATTAGTGATTTGCATACACGCACACATACACGCATACATTTTACTTTCTTGTACGTATATGAGGATATGTATGTATATATATATATATATATATATATATATATATATATAAACACACACATAGGTATGGGACAATGTATATATATACGTATACATATACATAGATGATGAGGATAGTATATGGTATTTGGAGATGAGTCGATGAGTGTGGGCATTGTGCCATGAGATCGATCATGTGATATGGTTCGTATTGAGATATGACATGATTGTTATAGCAGGTCTTTAGGCGATATGTTTTCATACACACGCACATATATATGTAGATGGTATCAGTATTGTACTAGACTTAGATCAGTACTCCCAGATCATAATATATGATGAAAAGGATACCAGGTGAATAATGAGATAATGCGATGTTTGACCCGTACCCAAATTTAGGATGCCGTACGATAGATTTACCGTACGAGCCATATTAATGATAGATCCGCACTCTTGACCCGAGGATGTTATATTATATATAGTGTATCGTTTTAGATACTATTGAGGCGGGACACCGACTATGATATACAGATGTATCGACTCAGACTTAGGTGGATTTCCTTACTCTTACAATCAGTCTGTTAGTTTAGTCCAGTAGTTTACTTATAGATGTTAGATTAGATTCGAGTCAAACTTATTTCAAAACTAACGAATCATGAGTATTTTAAAGACAGGCCAAGGGATTCTATGGAAATTTCAAAGGACGTACTTTTTCTTAAAAACACCGTAACCCTATTTTCTAAACACCACGATTCGTATTATTTCAAATGGAAAATCTGTATGACTTATAGATATTAATGTATATTCTAATATGTTGCATATACTTTTCATTTGTCATTTATTCTGCTTATCGCATTGCATTGCATGCTTATATGTATTTTCACTGGAAATGATGAAATCTGTTGTTAGGACACCAGCACCATTATCGATGATGCGTATGCTCCACGTACACTCGCTTGCCGGCTCATACACATCTTCATCGTAAATTGCTATGTCACGTACACTGTAGAGAACATTATTTCATTGACATAGCTTGCTAGCTGATAGTTCCTATATGTTATTGTTTCATATGCTAGTTCATTATTGTATTCATTGCTTGATATTTCATGCATATTTTTATATTTATTGTCATGCAATATTATAAGGGCCAGTCTGGATTGCTGGAGCCCAGTATTCATTATTATTAACTTTTCATTTTTGTACTTCGGATTTCCATGAGATTCCTGGATTTGGAGAAATCGCAAGATTTTATAAACTCATTTATCATTTTAAAAGATAAAAGTGCGTTTTTCTCATATTATGATTTGAGTTATGTCCACCATGAGTTTTCTCGGCTCTTGAGCGATATCATACTTCCGATTCGAAGAGGAGGAACCATATATGGGTGCATGGTGGATCCGGTGCGGTACCCCGGGACGAGAAGGTCGCAGATGATGGCGTTGAGCATGAGACAGGGGAGCACTACTGACCTGTGATTTTATTGTGACGTGCCGGATATCCGGAGGATACCGACATGGACTTTTATTTGAGGATTTGGGCCAGTACGGATAGCCGGAGCCTTAGATATTGATATTTTATCATACAGGCCAGTCCGGATAGCCGGAGCCTGAGATATTGAGATTTATACTTTGTGTCGATACTTGACACTGATTCTATGTTGATTTTATTGACGATAACTCGATTTAAATATACAGAAATCTCACTAAATTAAGAAAACAGTTTTCTCATTCATGATGTATTCTGTTTTCATTATATTGCATTCATACCTCATATTTATGATATATTGCTACCTGAGGCACTGACACGAGCACATGGGATTACACTTATGTACAAATGTTTACCCTTGCCACCTTATCATGCTTCAGACCTTATCATTTTGAGGATATTATGATCGTATGACCTAGGATTGAGTCATACATTCGATTTCTGCTTTGTGATGTTTTCTACTCACGAGTTGGCAACTCACCCCCGTTGTGCCACAGTTCTTGCAGGTTTTGCTGTACAGGTTTCGTTGTGGCTTTACTGGCACACTGCTTCATTTTGGGTGATTTCTTTGGTAGGTAGGTTCACTCGCATAATGACCACCATTGTACCTTTATTTATATTTCAGTTGTATCTAGTAAACTCCATCAACCAGACTTGTATATTATTTAACCTTAGAAGACCAGTTGTATATTCTTTCGACCTTAGAATCGCGCGTTGTATATTATGGGTTTTCTTGATGTTTTTGAGTTTCCTTTTGAGTTTTGATCCTCGCCCTTGGCGTTGTATATTATATTGCTTGCGTGGTTATGACCGTCAATTGACGAAGAGCTAGCTCCCGCTTGGGGATGCCTTTTTTCATATTATGCATGTTGTACCCCTTTTGGGGCCAGTATTTACAAAGGAAACTCTGCCGAAATTTTCAGAAAAGACTTGAGATTTTAAAACGCAATACTTCGGCTTATGTTATTAAAACCACTTTCTTTAAAGATAAGTTTTCTTCACTTCTTCTTTAAAATGTTTTAGATTTCTGGGATTTTTGACTTACTTGAATTAGATGGGGTCCTATAGAGTTCATATGATTCAAGTGCCAGTCACGTGCTATTTCCGGTCGTGACAAAGTTGGTATCAGAGCGCTAGGTTAACCTTGGTTCGAATCTATGTTTGACTATGCGAAGCCTAGGGCGTTTGTATATATACGGAATCTTGGCTTGACCTTACGGAACGTAGACTTAGTCGAGGGGGTATTAGACCCGAACTTTCGTCGCGTAGGTTGACCTTGGTTGATGGAGTAGGTGACTTAAGGAGAGTGACGTACCGTGTGTATGTTCCGCGGCATACTTTTGATACGCTACTCCGCTTAAAAAGCCTTAGGATGTACATTTCCTTGCACAGTATTATATTCATTCCTATGATCTATCATCATCGATATTGGTTATGGTTTTTGATTCCACGATTACATGGGAAGAGAGAGCTACGGCTAGAGTTGCGTCAGCATGAGCTCGTCACGGACGAGGACTGACCAGGGCGTGATTCCAGGGACATACGATTTGCATTGATGCGTCGTTTTATTGTGTTTTTGCGCCATGAGCGTTGATGGATCGCTTTTACGAAGATTTCTCGGACGTGCATATCAGCACTAGAGGATTGGGCCACTGCTAGAGGCCAGCCAGAATGTGATGACCGTCGATGCACCGAATATTTGATGATTGAGGCACTATTCAGCATGCGGACAAATGAGCCAGTTGCTGCTGCGAATGACGAGATATCGCCCCAGATGTTGGAGCTATTGCCGCATGAGTTATACTTAGAGATATGATAGAAGATCGCTAGTCACCCAAGGGGGAATGACTAGAACATGTAATTCATTGCCTACCCCGATGCGAGGTCATCAGATTGATTGATTCTAGCTAGAGACGACTTCACGCAGGTACGTTGGGAGTCTATAGAAGATGATCGAATGTTAGAAACCCATTTTTCTAAGTTTAAAGTATTCGGAGAAACATGCAAGTAATTCCCTGGACCCTCTAGAAGAATGAAACCCTAACTCGATATAATGACCATGAGAACGCTTTGAAACCTTAGGGTTTGTAGCAGTTCAGCGGTGCCATTAATGAGGCCTGGGTTTGCCCTTCTACGGTTGGTCCTTAGGTACTGTGGTATGTACTGGAATACTATTAAACTGTATTCAAGATGTTGAGCTCTTGGGGGATTATGGAACTTGACGAATCGATCGAAAAGTTCGGCGTCTTTCGGATATCATGTGATAGGATACATTGCGTGGGAGACTCCAGATACGGGTATAGCCGTTGGAGCGCAGTCCATGCAGCCACGAAGAGACGAGTCCGAATCAGTCGACATTAGAGAAAAGTGGAGTAAGAGGTTCTTATGAGATCTTGATGAGATGACGTTCTACTCGCTGACATCAAAGTATGATACGCATGCAGAGGTGTTGTATATGGATATATATCTTCTAGGAGCAGTCGCGATGAGTATGTAGCCGTTCCGAAATAAGAAATAGATTTAGTGAAGGATGATAACTTCCGTGCAGTTCGGCAGAAACGAGATATGGGGGATACTTCGACAGAACCTTTCTAGAATACGATACGAGAAGACTTGGACCCAGGATCGGTCATATTGCGCACACCCAGTAGGCCAGAGCGGGACTATTTCCGCCATCTTTTATTTCGGTATTTTGGACGATTTATTTGCATGATTGAGATTTTGTGCACCACAGTTGCACTTGACTTCGATTTGATGTCATTCGAGATATTGATTTTGATTTCATACATATGGTATGCATGTGATTTGACTTATATTTTCGGCATAGCTTTCATGTACTTTTAGTATTTTGATTCGATTTTGTGCACGCTGATGCACATGGTTGTGAGATTATATACCACGGTATACCTGATTTGGATTTGGATTGAAATGTGTTGTATACCGTCGATTTCGATTGTGATACTCGATATTTGTTTCCGTGCACCTTGTGCACTTGAGTTGGATTTTTGCGCAGACTTGACGTGCATGATGTGATTTTGGTGCACACCAGATGCACTAAATCGAGATTCTTCGTGCATATTAGATGCACCCGATATTGTTGTTAGGCATACACGTTGCCCTTGGAAGGTGTTTTCGTGCACACCCGTTGCACTTAGATTTTGTTTCTGTGCACATGTATGGCACATTTATGGATTTTGATTTCCGTGCGCACCAGACACACGCGGCATTCATATATACATTGGGATTGATTTCCTTTGAGCAGTATATTTTTATGATATTTACTATTTGGTATAGTAGCTGAGCAAGACTAGTCCGAGGACAGTACCTGAACATATTGTTGCATGCATTGATAGTTATCGAAGGGATTTCCAAAGAAAGAGCTATAGTCTCAGTATTTACCAACGTGTCCGAGATGATACGAAACATTTTATAAAGGAAACCCTTCTAACATTGTTTTCAAATCGGCGGGGCATGTATATTAAACAAAGGGTATATATATAGTTATTTTCTTACAATAGACGTCCGCCACTGTGCAGTGATACGCGCATCGCACAGCGATTTGAAAATAGTTTAGCATGCATTTCTTTCAGATGTTTTGACGAGTTTTACACAGACGCGTACTATGTACGTGTTATAGTTTTGATGTATATCATGTTGATTTTCGTATTGGATTTAGGCATTAGTGTCTTCACTATAACTCTGATGATTGCGAGATGCTTGACAGAGTTTGGATTTTAGTTTAAATACTCATTTTTCATGAGAATGTATTGCGCTACGATGTGTTTTATGTATTTATGATTTTGGAGCCCCGGCGGCTTGACCTTTTTGCTGAAATGTTTTAGAAATTGGGGGAGTTTAAATTTAAATTCGTGGACCGAATTTCTTGAATGGGGGAAGACTGTAACATTTCAGAAAAATAAAATATTATTTTTGGGAATTTTTATAATTAAATAATAAATATTATGAATATCTTGATGATGCGGTATAATTAAATACCGATAAATTGTGGAAAATTTGGAAAATTAAAAGAATTACTGAAATGAGGGTGTTCTATGTGATTTAGGCAAATTATAGATTTTTATAACTAATTATACACTATTTTAATGCTAATCACGATTAAATATCACTAATCGTGCATTTAGCTTGATTTGTGCACATGACATGCACCATTGCATATTTCACATTTTATTTCATTTTCTACCATGGCTTTTCTCTTTCCTTCATGCATGGCTTTTTTTATTTAGAAAGAAAAGAAAAGAAAAGAAAACAAAAGAAAATGAATAAGAATAAAGAAATGGGTATGGGCATGAGAGAGAGAGAGGTTAGGGGTCAAACATTGGTCATGGTTCTTGTTCCCTCCATTATTTCCTCTTCATTTTCCTCTCCTCTTCTGCCCATGGCAGCACACTCCCTCCCCCTTCCTCTACCTCCACACTAAAACACCAAAAACTCATCAAAAGTCCATCACCACTTCATTGAAAGCATGCACAAGCTCACAACTAGCACTTTGGACCAAGAAAGGATGGATTTTGGGCACTTGGGGCAACTCAAGAAAATTCTTGAGTTGCCAAATGAGGTAATTCCTTTACCATTAGCATTGTATTTCCTTCACTTTAGCACCTATGTAAGTTTAGAATCGATATATTGTTGTTTGATGAACTTTGAAAATTCCTAGAAAATTCCTAGTTAGGGTTTGAGGGACTTTTGAGTTGTGATTGTATAATTGAGATTAGTAGAGGCTATACAAACCCTGTAGTGATTGTACATTGGACTAAACCAGAGGCTAGAACCCCAATTAGCGAACTTAGAATTTCCCGATATCTTATTTTGTAGAAATTGTGAAGGGAAATTGATATCTGCTATGACTCGGGGACCTGAAAAATTATTTAGCAAACACAGAGATACAAGCAGGAATCCTAGAAGCTACCATTGAAACCTTGGACCCAACCCCCACTTCCAGGCCACAATTAAATGCATTCTGGCCATAAATTGCGGCTAGGACCTGACCCCCAGGCCTCGTTCTTGGTCTGTGATTCCCATATCAGTTGACTAGACCCTTCCCATATGGAAAATTGACTGATTTCACCTAGGGTAAAATCCGGGACCATTTTCTCGAGTTGCTGCTTGTTTTGCGATTTTGTTTTAACTTGATTTTTGGTATTTGATATTGTATTCCGTCGTGTGGCGTTTGAACGCCAACGAATAGGGTTATTGATTGTGTTTGGCATGCGAGACTATAGGTTTTGGCCTATGACCGATACGCGTGCCGATTTGGTTTTCGTGCGCGATTTCTATTTACGATGTCATGTGATATACATGTAGGTACCCCACGTAGACTTAGAGACGATGAGGATGAGCGTGGCGTCATCGACTCCAATAAGTAAGGATCAAGATGAGTAGATATATATCTACGGGGGAAGTCGGGTGGATGGCGCATAGCACCCCCGCTGTTCGTAGTATAAAACGCGTATGCGTTATGACATATATATATATATATATATATATATATATACTTATGTATCATGAGATGTGTATATGTAGCTAGACATGCTTTAGATGACTTTGGGTTAGTATAGTGTTTTCGTAAGATAGTGTTTTAATTAGTTTCTTAGTCGTGAACCCTAGATTAGTGATTTGCATACACGCACACATACACGCATACATTTTACTTTCTTGTACGTATATGGGGATATGTATATATATATACACACACACATAGGTATGGGACTATGTATGTATGTATATATATATATATATACATGAATGATGAGGATAGTATATGGTATTTGGAGATGAGTCGATGAGTTTGGGCATGGTGCCATAAGATCAGTGATGTGATATGGTTCGTATTGAGATACGACATAATTGTTATAGCAGGTCCTTAGGAGATGTGTTTTCATACACACGCACATATATATGTAGATGGTATCAGTATTGTACTAGACCTAGATCAGTACCCCCAGATCATGATATATGATGAAAAGGATACCCGGTGAATAATGAGATAATGCGATGTTTGACCCGTACCCAGATTTGGGATGCCGTACGATGGATTAACCGTACGAGCTATATTGATGATAGATCCGCACTCTTGACTCAAGGATGTCATATTATATATAGTATATCGAATGTGATACTATTGAGGCAGGATCACCGACTATGATATACATATTTATCGACTCAGACTTAGGTGTTTTTCCTTACCCTTTCGATCAGTCTGTTAGTTTAGTCCAGTAGTTCACTTGTAGATGTTAGACTAGACTCGAGTCATACCTATTTCAAAACTAACGAATCGTGAGTATTTTAAAGACAGGCTAAGGGATTCTACGGAAATTTCAAAGGACGTACTTTTTCTTAAAAACACCGTAGCCCTATTCTCTAAACACCACGATTCGTGTTATTTCAAATGGCAAAACTGTATGACTCATAGATATTAATATAGATTCTTATATGTTGCATGTACTTTTCATTTGTCATTTATTCTTCTTATCGCATTGCATTGCATGCTTATATGTATTTTCGCTGGAAATGATGAAACCTGTTGTTTGGACACCAGCACGATTACCGATGATGTGTATGCTCCACGTACACTCGATTGCCGGGTCACACACATCTTCATCGGAAATTGCTATGTCATGTACACTGTAGAGAACATTATTTCATTGACGTAGCTTGCTAGCTGATAGTTCCTATATGTTATTGTTTCATATGCTAGTTCATTATTGCATTCATTGCTTGATATTTTATGCATATTTTTATATTTATTGTCATGCAATATTATAAGGGCTAGTCCGGATTGCCGGAGCCCAATATTCATTATTATTCACTTTACATTTTTGGATTTCGGATTTCCATGAGATTCCTGGATTTGGAGAAACCGCAAGATTTTATAAACTCATTTATCATTTTAAAAGATAAAAGTGCGGTTTTCTCATATTATGATTTGAGATATGTCCACCATGAGTTTTCTCGGCCCTTGAGCGATATCATACACCCGATTCGAGGAGGAGGAGGAACCGTATGTGGGTGCATGGTGGACCCGGTGCGGTACCCCGAGGTGAGAAGGTCGGAGATGATGGCGTTGAGGTTGAGACAGGGGAGCACTACTAACCGGTGAATTTATTGTGACGCACCGGATATCCGGAGGATACCGACGTGGTCTTTTATTTGAGGATTTGGGCTAGTCCGGATTGTCGGAGCCCTAGATATTAATATTTGATGATACAGGCCAGTCCGGATAGCCGGAGCCTGAGATATTGAGATATTGAGATTTATACTTTGTGTCGATGCTTGACACTGATTCTATGTTGATTTCATTGATGATACCTCGATTTATATATACAGAAATCTCACTAAATTAAGAAAACAGTTTTCTCATTCATGATATATTCTTTTTTTATTATATTGCATTCATACCTCATATTTATGATATATTGCTACCTGAGGCACTGACACGAGCACATGGGATTACACTTATGTATAGATGTTTACCCTTGCCACCTTATCATGCTTCAAACATTATCATCTTGAGGATATTATGATCGTATGACCTAGGATTGAGTCATACATTCGATTTCTGCTCAGTGATGTTTTCTACTCACGAGTTGGCAACTCACCCCCGTTGTGCCACAGTTCTTGCAGGTTTTGCCGTACAGGTTTCGTTGCGGCTTTGCTGGCACACTGCTTCATTTCGGGTGATTGCTTTGGTAGGTGGGTTCACTCGCATCGTGAGCACCATTGTACCTTTATTTATATTTTAGTTGTATCTAGTAAACTCCATCAACCGGACTTGTATATTATTTAACCTTAGAAAACCAGTTGTATATTCTTTCGACCTTAGAATCGCGCATTGTATATTATCGGTTTTCTTGATGTTTTTGAGTTTCCTTTTGAGTTTTGATCCTCGCCCTTGGCGTTGTATATTATATTACTTATATGGTTGTGACCGTCAATTGACGAAGAGCTAGCTCCCGCATGGGGATGCCTTTTTTCATATTATGCATGTTATACCCCTTTTGGGGCCAGTATTTACAAAGAAAACTCTGCAGAAATTTTCAGAAAAGACTTGAGATTTTAAAACGCAATACTTCGGCTTAAGTTATTAAAACCACTTGCTTTAAAGATAAGTCTTCTTCACTTCTTCTTTAAAATGGTTTAGATTTCTGGGATTTTTGGCTTACTTGAATTAGATGGGGTCCAATGGACTTCATATGATTCAAGTGCCAGTCACGTGCTATTTCGGGTCGTGACAGGAAGTCGGAACGACGCGCACTACAGATCGGTACGCCATCCCATGCGTTTCTGTGAGGTATTGTCTGCGACGGTATCCCTCCCCCAGGTTTCACGGGTCCAAGGAGGCATACTGACGTGGAAGAGGCCACCGAGCAGCTTCTCTGCTCGGTCAATGATTGAATACGATTTCCGGATGTGTAGTTGGAAAATTGTGTAGAGAAATCACAACCAAAAATTATTTGAGCGCAATCAATAACGGTGTCGATTGTAGCGCGTTAGTAATTGCGGATTGTCCACAGGGAAAGTGTAATCATTTGTATTTCGAATTAGATGAGTCGAAAATTTAAAGAAAAGAAAAGAAAGAACAATTCATGATTTAAAGAATTGAAGTTCAAGAATTAGAAAAATTTAGATCTAATAACTAGAAAACATTAAAATCAAGAATCGAGAATTGAGAAGTGATGATTTCCAATCCAAATATCAAGAATCGAAGTGAGGCTCGTAGGAATCGATCGGATCTATAGATGTGATGAAATCTAGCGATTACGTATTCTTATCCATCGATGAATTGATACTAGATTGATAATTATCAACGAGAATTAGGGATTTCTTGCGGAAATTAACGTCTCATCATCTATCCCTTGTCCCTTCATCGATATCATTCACATTCTATCCTCTAGTAAATTCAAGAATCGATCGTGGATCCCTAATTTCGAGCGATCACAATCAAGAAAGCATCGCATCGAAACTAGGTCGTCGATTATTCAATTTGCTAGGGTTTACAAACTCGTAGGACTTAAGAATCGTTTTAAGATTTGTTACATCATCATTTTATTGATCGTCTCAACTCCTTTACAAGCGGAGTTTTACTCAAACATCACAACAAGAACCAAAATCACAAATTGAGATCGAATCATGATGCAAGAATTTAAAGAAATCAAAATTAAAGAATTTCACCTTTTATTTATCAACAATTCCGTTACAATTCGCTCAAAAACTACAAGAGGAAAAACTCGATCGTCGATTTGGCTTCGCTCGTCTCCTTGAGTCGCGGATCGGCTTGGATCACTTGCTTGATTGAAGATCGGCTCCGCTCCTAAAAGGTTGAAGGGTTCTTGCTTGATTTGGTACTCGGGATCTTGAATTTTGCTTTGGAATTTGAATTAGGGTTTACAAGTTGTGTCACTCAACTTGTATTCAATTTGGGAAGAGAGGAGAAGAAGACCCTTAACCGTAGATCTAGGTTTCCTTTTATAAGCCATCCAAAACCCTAGATCTAGAATTCAAATTTCAAATTTCCCTCCAAAATGAACCACTTTTCCCTCCAAAATGAACAACCTCATTTGAATTTTCCCTCCAAAATGAACTACCTCATTTGAATTTTCCCTCCAAAATGAGGTTGTTAGAAGGAATCTTCTAGAAGAAGTTTGTTGGAGGGAATATTCTAGAATGAGGTTGTTACAAGGAGGCTTCTAGAAGAAGGTTGTTATAAGGAGGCTTCTAGAAGAAGTTTGTTGGAAGGAATATTCTAGAATGAGGAATATTCTTGGGTAAGGTTGTTAGGCCGAGCCTTCTGGATGAAGCCACATGGCATTCTGGAGTCTTCTGGAAGCTATGCCGTTACATAAGACACGTGCAGGAATTCTGAAACCCTGATGACATCATCAAGCCGCGGATCCGCGGCGGGAATGGCCTTTTGGCCGCGGATCCGCGGTCCAAAGAAGGCTTTTCTGCATGGAATTTCTGGGTTTTAATTGGGCTGACTTTGTGGCACTGTTCTAATATGTGGAATCTCATTTTGCTTTCCTGATTTCTGCCAGATCTCAAGTCTTGGACATGGCGTATTTTCTCAGCACTTTTGACAATTTTGGCTCTGTTCCTGAATTTCCTGTACAGATTCTCGAGACAAGTGTTGCGCTACACAAAGATGATGCGATGCCATGATAAACACTCAATTTCCCTCAGAAATGTCGGTTTTAATAAATAACACAAGTTATTTGGTATTTTACAGTCAATTTGCTAATATGTGCTATATTAATACCGAACACCTCTAGATGAGTGCAAATGGTAGGGAAATTGTCGTGTTAAAAATGCAATATTTTCGACTGATCAAATTCCCCCAAATTTATTTTCGGTCATCTCGAGCGAACTGTTTTAATAAAAAGAGAAGGAGAAAATAAAGAAAGAGAAAAACTAACTAGCACACTTTCGTAGGCAACACGATTGCACTGAGCACGTGCAACAAGCCTTTAAACCTCTAAGTGTCCCTAGTAGGAGGAGTGTTGTCTCCTGAGGGTTTTCAGCGAATTGCACCCACAAAATCCAATAATAAAAGGAAGATCATGAATATTACATTTAATGATAAGAATTGTAAAAGAAAAGCTTTGAAAATTAGGGTTTCCAACTAAGCTAGCTTTTCGGTTGTCATGAGCCCTATCTTAATAGTCATGAAAAGAAGTCAGAAATCACGTCCTCCCTCAATAAAACATCGTCTTTATTCTTCATTCCTATCTTTCTTCCAAACATCGATCATATAACCCTACGTGTGTGTAAAGACATCCCTACACCCGGAGAATTCAATTCAAGCTATCATACTCTTGCCCATCAGCCTCAGTACTTTTTAATTAATGAATATTTAGCTGAATTTGCTTACACACTTTCATGCGACCGTTAATACTTCTTGAGGTACTAACCGACCGATTACTCATGTGCTTGCTTATTTGGTGTTTTTCCTCGTCTTGCACCACCTAAGGCTTAGCAGTGACTCCCAGACCAGTTGGCCTTAGGGCACTAGGTGAAGAGGCACCCTCGCTATATTTTTTTATTGCTGCCTTGGCGATAACAAAACCAGTGTTCATTTTTTTTCACCATTTTATATTTTATTCATATTTTTTTTATTTCGTTCATACTTTGGCTTTTAGACAAGAGCATTTCAAGGTATCCTCTACTATCCCGAGCTTCAAGACGTGTGTAAGTGCGAATAGTAGGGTATCAACGTTCAAAATGTTTGGCTTCCAGAATAGGAACTATTTTTCAGACTTATTTTTATCCTCAGATTAGTGACTTCCTTCATCTTACTAACCCTTGGGACAACGGCTCATAACTACTTATTACTAGTTCGTTTAAGAAAACTTCTAATTTTCTTGGTTTTCTTAAAATTTTCTAATCTTTTGGATGTAATTTTTCACTATCTAATCTTTTATTATCTTATTTATGTACAAAATTATTTTTATTTTTCGAAATTTTTTTGAAATTTTTATAGGATTTTTTTTTAGAAAATGTTTTGTGCTTATGCAAAGTATGATGCAAATGATGCGAAAATAAGCACAAACCTCCCCCAAACTTGTTTTCAACAGTGTCCTCACTGTTGCCAACCGCTATATCTACAAAAAACCTGTAATCCTGGGAGGAATTTATTAGTGGGGGCAAAATATTTAAGTGAAGATCCTACTCCAAACTTATTTTTGGCTCATCATTTTTTTGTGAAAAAAGTTTCTTTTCAAGAGCCAGAAAATACCCCCCCAAACTTGAGTTAAACAATGTTAATCTTTGAAAATCACAAGAGGGGGTCAAGAATCATTGGTCGATGCCAAGCTTTGCAAAGACCGAAGGTTAACACCAACCATTCGAAAATTTTATCAATGCAGTGCTCTGGTTGGTGGAAGAAGAAGTGGGGAAAAGGTAAGTGGTGGAATAGAATGTGTGTGCGTCTCATTTTAGAGAGACGATGCAGTGAATGTGATGGATTACATGGATTCTTTTTACAGTTCAGAAGAAGGGGTGGAGCTTCAATTTCATTGTTTAGGAGATGATTCATCTCAACACCCGTGTTTTTCAGAAATGCGAGTTCATCAGCGAAGATTTCCTCAAAAGTTCCATCAATACCCCGAAGAATAACGTCGTCACAAAGTGCGGGGTGATCTTCAGACTCCAAAAGTGGTTCATAATCAGTGTTAGTTGTTGACCCGGACATCTCGGTGGAAGAGTCCGTATGTGTATGATACATAGTTGGGTCAAACAACAGCGTATGAAAAGAGTCTAGATCGGTATCAGGAGGATCATCAAATTCGCTGCTGTCGACATCCATTAAGTCGACAGAACAGACCTGAGCAGTAGGTTCGGAGGGTACACTTCCCAACTTGTAAATATTCAGCTCAATTGACCTATTCCCTAAGGATAGGGTCATAGAGCCATTACGACAGTTGATGATAGCGTTGGAAGTGGCCAAAAAGAGGTGACCTAAAATCACCGGAATTTGATTCCGTGGGTTCGCTACAGGTTGTGTATCAAGTACAATAAAATCCACAGGGAATACGAATTCCCCGATTTTTATTAACACATCCTTCAGTTCACCCCTAGGTTTGGTGATTGATTGGTCAGCCATTTGGAGAGTTATGCTCGAGGGCTTTAACACTTCGATACCTAGTTGCTCGTAAACAGAGTATGGAAGCAAGTTAACACTAGCGCCAAGGTCTAGTAGAGCACGGTTGATGTGTTTCTCCCCGATAGAAATGGAAATAGTAGGACAGCCAGCGTCCTTACGTTTCCGTGGTAATTGTTGGGGGAAAGCTGTGTCTACAGTCTTTGCCATGAATATCTTCTTGGGCACTTGAGTCTTCCTCTTCCTAGTGCACAAGTTCTTAAGAGTTTTCGTATAGGACGGAACTTGTTGGATAGCATCTAGGAGAGGGATGTTGATGTTAACTTGCTTAAACATGTCCATAATCTTCTCCATATATGGACTCGATGTGTTAGCCCTTAACCGATTAGGATAAGGTGCTTTAGCAATAAGCGCTGGGTCCATCATAGGAGAAGGAAGTGTGTGTGGACCCGATCCCAGAATAGAAGTGGGGATCGTCCGTGGAGAACTAGAAGAGGTGGGCTGAGGTGGCGAACCTTGTAGGAAATGAAGAATAGGCTCGCAAGAAGGCGGTGGGGTAGAAGAACTGGGGTCAGAATTAGAAGTAGAAGTGGAAGGAAAGGTCTCAGCCGGGGTATCATCGATGGATTTTTCAGTGTCATCAATCTCTTCCCCAACGTGATTGTCAAGCACTCTTCCAGATCTCAACGTGATTGCATCCACATGATGTGAATAGCCAGGATTGGGTAAAGGTTGAGCTGGAAGTTTCCCTTTCTCTCTTGCACGCATTTCGGCTTTCAGTTGTGCAATTTGTTCTTCCATCGATTTGATATTCTCATTTTGAGAGACAATGATCTTCATCACTCTCTCGACAGAAGATTGCAAACTTGCCGTCCCTTGGATGGATTGTTTCATGAAAGTATCCAAGGTTTGTGCTAGTGCAGAGGTATTATCTGTACCGGTCAATTACAAAGAGTTTTCTTGTGGTGCAAAAGTGTTGGCCGGATTTTGGAAGTTTTGTGATTGGTAGGGGTGCTGACTCAATTGAAGTGGTTGCTGTTGTGGTGGAGGGACCCTTTGGAAATTGTTTTGGGTTGGAACCGTGTTTTGAGATTGTGATTGGTTCCAAGCAAAATTAGGGTGATTCCTCCAACCCTGATTATATGTGGAAGAAAATGGATCGTTTCTAGGTCTTTGAAAAGCAGCATTGGTATGCTCGTGACCTTGAAACGGAGAATTTATTGGACATTCTTCCGTGAGATGAGAAGAATCAGAACAGCATCCACTCACAGTTTTGGAGAGTGACATTTGGTTTAGGACGGCAGCTAAAAATTTATTTTCCATAGTCTCGAGTTTCTTTTGCATTGCTGTCATTTCAACTCTAACTCCTATGGAAACATCCGACTGGTTATTGCCACCCCTAAACGATTGACTCACACCTTCCCACTGTAAAGATTTTTCAGCGAAATCTTCTAGAAATTTCCAGGCTTCCCTATCATCTTTGGTCATGAAGTTGCCTTGACACATGGATTCAAGGGTCTGTCTTGTGTTTGGATTAATGCCCTCATAAATGATTCGGCACAGTTCCCATCTAGGGATTCCGTGATGTGGACATTGGACTAACAGATCCTTGAAGCGTTCAAGACATTTTGAAAATGTTTCATTTGGAAGCTGGGCGAATTGATTTATTTCGCTACGGACTCGAGCTGTCTTATGATGTGGGTAGAATTTCTTAAGGAATGCTTTGACGAATTCTCCCCAGTTTGAAATGGAATGTGCGGTAGTGTTATACAGCCACTTCTCGGCTATATCGCACAAGGTAAATGGGAGAAGACGTAGACGCATAGCATCCATAGAAAGCTGTGAGGTACCCATCATTGCGCATACATTTTCAAATTTGGTGATAAAGGCATATGCGTCTTCAGTCTCGAGACCGTGAAATTTTGGTAGAAGGTTGATGTTGTTGGAGATAGTGCCCTCAGAGTCAATTATTGGATCACAGGCACGTGAATGCAATGATTGAGGGAGGACCTGTCCCGGTAGGACAGTCTTACTCGAGATGATAGTATGCTATCTGGTTTATCTTTATCATCGTGTACTGCTTTAGGTGACCTGACATGTCGCTATTACACGTTGATAGAGCCCCTAGGATTCTTGCTTGACCACCAGCAGTATGAGGGCGATCATATAAGTGGGAGCTGGGGTCTATAAGCACATCCTTAAAAGGTCCCTAGTCGTGGGAGTTTCGAAACAGGGCATCGAAACTCCAGAGTAGACTAGTGTATACAGTCGAGACCCCGACGAAGGGCGGTAGCCGGTCTCACAAGCCACTGGTGTCAGTTGGCTCACCTAAGATGTATACAGGTGCTCATTGGGTTATGAGTACACCGGATAGGACTCGCCAGGAACATGCTAGTTGGTCTTATACCTGACGTCAGATAGCAATTCCATGGTGACATGTGCACAGGTTAGTTCATCGACCTGGGGATCGTCATTTGTCTCGTGTGAGTCCCCACTGTACTTTGATTACTACCCTACCACGCTCAAAGGAGACGTGCAAACAGGTTTTAGTTGGGTACAGTCCCGAGCCACATAGAGGCAGTGAGTGGATCTTCAGGGGTTCGTCTCTCCCGGTATTGGGGGTGAGGTCGCGCTGTGTCTAGGAGAGCCATTACACAAAGCCCTCGGCCGAGGCAGGAGCTTTACAGGTAGGTATTCCAGTAGTATCTCAGGGTGTTCTGGGCTACACTCCGACACGACTTGTACCGCTTTTGGGGGTCTGACTTTTACCAACCCCCTAGGCCCGCCATGCGATGCTCATAGACGAACGGACCGGACTATACGGATATTGTCACTGACAGGCTCAGTAGGGTGTCAGGATGAGTTCGCTCACCGACGTCCCTTTTGGTCAATAGCTGGTGGCCCGTCACATATTGGCTTATACCTCTGACGTTCTAGTGGTTAAATCCACAACCAAGGTGTTGACGAGTCTTTAGAGTCCCCCACATTCAGTTGCTCAAGTTTTCGGGCGAAACGCTGTAGAGGCCGTATGGAGATATGGCAGGGTTCGATCAGATACGTGCGGTATTGCACGGATCAGGATCGGACGGATAATACTAGCCGGCTTTGGTTTAAGCCGGATCCTAGTATAGTACAATGTAGATTTTGTCTCATTGCATTTGTATTCGGTCAGAATACAAATGCGGGTGTGTATACACAGTTGCGGGGTTTTCCTGTAAATTATTACGGGACCAGTTTTCTGGAGTTGCCAGTTTGCTTTCCGTTTCGGCCATTTTCATTTGTATCTTTCATTGGCCGAAGATTGGTGGAGGAGGGCTTATTTGCAATTGTGCAAATAAGCATTTGTGGAGGGTGGTGATTGCATATTGTTGTATCATGATAGCTCTTCTTTGACCTTGACTTCTATCTTCATCATGGCTTGACTTTTGTAGGACATGATTGTTGATGATGATGAAGGGTGAGGTTGGTGGAGTGTTGGTGTTTCCTTGTGATCATTTCTTCATATGATAACCATTCCTCTCTCTCTTGCAGGATTAGTGAGTGGCTCCCCTCATTTTTTGACTCTCTCATTCTCTCCATCACAATATGCATGGCCGGCCAAAGCTCTTGGGGCTGTCCAAATTTTGGAAGTGGGTTTTTGTTCATTTGGCTTTACAAAAATTCCCACAAGTTCCATCTCCAAACTACATCTCATTACCTCCACCATATGGCAACTCCATAACCCCAAATGAGACATGTTTCTACACTATATTCTACAGCAAACCTTGGGCATGTCGGCTCGCCAACTTCGTGCCCGAGTTGCCTCGGTATAGAGGCGGGAGCCCGTAAAAGAAGCAGGCGACGTGGTGCCCTTCCGGCGACTTGGTGGAGACCGGACATTCCGCGGGAGATCGGGACGACGGCGAGAAGACCGGAGGACACGGATCGCTTGGTATATCTCTCTTTCCCATCTTGTAGTTAGCTAGAACTAGTTAATGGCCCGATCCGGGTTTTTAGTGCGCGGTGGTGCCGGTTTGAAAATTAAAGTTAACCATCGCTTCAGCATTTGGCCTCGGGATGGAGGCCGGGGCGCCGCCGTGCACTTACAGTGGTATCAGAGCCTCGCCATTAACATAGTTTAGCTTTGTCTAATGTGTTTTACATTTTCGATCGAACAATTTTCCAAAAACCGTATTTTTCTTCACATCAGTTTCTGTCGAAATTTTTTGAAGTCCAAAAATTTTTCAGGTTGTTTCAGAATGATGTGTAGGACATTCTAAGAGTTCTGTGAAAATTTGGGCTTGTGAACAGTCCAAACCACCGCGGAACCGCGGCCAAACCTATGCTTGGGCCACGGTTCCGCCGCGACTTGAACTGTTCAGTCCCCCAAAATTCTACAGAATGCTCCTGAGTGGAAAATAGGTTTTCTGGAATGTTAATTTTTGGGCCCAGATTTCTTGATGTGCTACAATAGTACTTGGGGGCCCACTTGGTAAATTTGATCGATCGGATATTTAAACACATTATTTCACAGTATTTACATTATATCTGTGACCGTGAATGTCACTTGATCGGTAAATCCTGTCTAACTGCTATAGCCCGGTTAGACGGATTTGCGAACGTGACTTTCACGTTGATGTTCTGTGATTTTGCTGTGATTTTGCTGTGATGTTGCGGATTGGTCGTGGGGGATAGCCTGGTTGCAGTGGTACAGTTTTGTTGTATTATGTACATTTGATATTGCGGGATGAGCATCCGACATGTGGACTGCCGTCACTGCCTGTTTGTATTATTATTTTGGGGCACGACCAGGTTGCGGTCGATGTACCCGTTGTATGTATATTTTACTTTCTGTACTAGGATTACCCCAAGGTGGGGTGCACGGATAGCCGGATTCTAGAAGGCAACAAGACCGCATCTCATGGCATTGGGACGGAGGGGGCTTCATTCTAGAATTGGCAGGCTATTCGCCGCACTCGTAGGGGCTACAAGTTGACCCAGGAGGGGTGCCCGAGTTACCGGATTCCGTGAGGTGCTGGGTGGTCCATTCACGTTGCTGAAGGGGGCTGCCTCGCTTCAGGTTTTGGCGGGTAACTTTCCGCGCCTGTAGGGGTCTAGGATTTCATTGCACAGGCTATCCACACGACCAGGGGAACATCGGGTTTCAGTAGTGGCTCTGTGAAACCCGGGGATCCTAGATATCTGTATTGTTCTGTGATGCTGTACATTTCTGCGATGTTGCATTTTATCACGCCTTGAGCGAATATAATATATTGGTATATATATTAATAGATGTTGTATATGTTTTGCATCTGCGCTAGTCCAGTCCCCGCTCTGTCGTTAGTTAGCTAACCTAACGGGTAATGACGGGACCTAATGGCGAATGCGGATGGTATATACGTACATCAGTATATTTTCGTTCTTTGTGGTGTGATCAATTGATGGGACTGCGTTGATTCGGATCAATGCAAGTTAAAAACAAACCTAATCTGATGTTGTTGGAACACTTTTCAAAAAGCTGTTATTGTAAGGACGTTCACTTTTGTTTTGCATCGTGGTATTCAGTTGGAATATCCTGCTCCTCAGTCGACGAGGCAAGGGCCGAGATCCCTTCACCGGGAGTGACCCCTTGGACAAAAAGTTTGCGTCAGGACAATGACTTCACTATAGCCGATTACTTTTGCTTTGCACCGTGATATTCAGTTGGAATATCTTGCACCTCATTCTACGGGGAAAGAGCCGAGATCCCTTCACCGGGAGTGACCTCTTTAGCAAAGGTTTTCGTTACTATATTTTCTAAAAGCTATCCATTCCTTCAACGATATCAAGTTCACTACGTTAAAGGTTTTCACCGGAAACCATTCGTAGCCCTCCGTCGTTTCATATAGGTGGTCAATAGTATTCAAGCTGTGTATGTTGGCCAAAGTCAAGGCACAGTGATTGGTAGCTATTGGGTATTCATATGCAGCATAGATAGATGCGTTGGTTTGGGGCAGTCGTACTACTATTTTGGCCAAAGTCAAGGGTATGTATGGGTGTGCTCAAATTAACTTGGAGAATGACGGGTAGAACTTGACATGTGACTTATGATATGTTGGCCAAAGTCAAGGTCCTAAGAGCATGGGGCAAAAATCACATCGGGAGTTTCAAAAGATTTGAAACTAGCCAGATATGCGCATAGCTTCTGGAGTGTGATAGCGTGAGCGGATTCCGTCACGTTATCATGCGATGATAGTTGGATCCCGATTCCCACTGATGAGTTGGTTTACTCCTCGGGTGATCCCGACTAATTCTTCTTTTAGGTTTGGAGGAGAATTTGACGGTACAGTGGGAGGTTTCCAGATTAGATAAATTGGTAACCATTCTGATCTAGGTTAGAGTGCACGCTGAGTGTTTCTTTTCTCTCTCACTTTGGCAGCGACCATTGACCCGACCCTAAGACTATGACTCAGTGACCAAGTTGACCGAACCTTCTTAAACACTGGCTTTTGGATTGTCAGAGTTGCAGACCTCATTGCTACTCCTACTTTTATCCTTTTCTCTAGGACACCCCGTATTACTACGAACGTCCACTTCCATTGGGCAAAACCATCGTATGGTTATATACGAACTCGAAGGGATTTATTCGAGGATGGTTTCAGGTTATTGAGAAAACGGATAGGATTATTCAGTTGTCTTTTCCTTTTACCTTCTCTCAGGTTGCGAGTACTCCTTGGTTTAGGAGATAGTACACCTATTACGCAAATTGGATAGTCTTCTTCCAAACCATAGGCAGGTGCCGACCGGTAGGGAATGAAGAAAACCAATTAGCCTAACGATGGTGTACAGAAGGTATTAAGTTAAGACAAAGCAAGGGATTAGTAAGAGGGCAAAGTAAATTGCAACTGATATTCACGACCAAACTAGGTATTTCATTACCACTCCTACTTCACCTTTGTATTTCTCCAGGACACTCCGTATCACTACGAAGATCCACAGTTTATTGGATACTCCATCGTATGGTTATATACGAACTCGAAAGGAACTTGTTCCAGTTCGGGGATGGATTCTGGTTCAGGAGAAATAGGAATAAGGTTTATTCGGTTGTCTTTTATCCTCACCTTCTCTCGCATTGCGAGTGCTCCTAGGATTAGAACAGTACACCCATTATGCTTATTGGATAATTTTCTTCCAAACCATAGGCTGGTGCCGAACGGTTGGGAAGGAAGAAAACCATTTGGCCTAAGGGGTGTGCAGAAGGTAATGACTAAAGACATATAAAGGGATTTGGAGAGGTGGCAAAGAATTATACGGTTACAGTCATGAATCTGGAAGAGGCATTACTAGGAATACCGGGATACCCCATCGAAATATTTCAATGTTTCAGTTTCACTGTGTACTGTTAAAGGAAAACTGATTTCCCAATTAATCCTTACTCCAGGGTATGTATTTACCAGGTATGATTCTCACATCTGTATGGTTTTACAGATGATGAGTGGGAGTAGGTTAGTGGGAATTAGGTGATCATCCTCATTATATCGGGATTCGTTGTAATTGGTGATATTTGAGGAAATCACCTGGGCTGTTTACCGGTCGGCAAATATTTGGTTTTGAATATCCGCTGTCATGCACCAATTTCAAATTGATATATCTGTACATCTATTTTCATAGAGTGAGATATACTATTCTGAAATTATGTCTATGACATTTACCTATATCAGTGGATGGTTAGGTAAGGAGCATTAAACAGCGGTGTAATTCTTCTTAACCATAAGTACAGTTTTCAACCTACAACACACAGTGAATGAGTTATCAGACTCAAGGGACTTATACAGAGTATTGTATGTTGTCCAGGGTCCATCAGGACAGAGGGGTTGGTCCTCGTACTATATTCGGTTTACTTATGACTTCTCTAGTTTTTAGACAGGTGTTTCGTGGAAACACAGGGTCCGAATTTTGAGAAGTTATAGGTATTTGAATAGAGTAGAGAACCAGGTGTAGCAAGTATCGGGATTCTTCAAAATGATCGAAGATGTAGATACTTGTATATGGTATTCAGTTGATAGTAATGATAAAGAGAACTTGCTTCTTTTTCAGGTTACTCATAATTGGAAGCATTCCTAAGTTGAGTAATGCTGATTGGCCTCCTTCCATTTAGTTAACATGCACTGGAGATAGCTGCATGATTTGAATCTGGTTCAATTAAATCAGTGCCTCTGGTTCTATATTGGATATAAAACAGTTCATATCTTAACGTTGTTAAGGTACGGGGAGTTGTCCGGATTATGCTTAAAACCAGACTCTGGATAACTCAAGGCACGTTTCTGTAATGGCTGTTTGTGGGTTGACCCAGGCTATAACGAGGGTTGACTTTCTACCATCTGGAAGATCAATAGCGATATTGTTCTAGACTCGCCACAGTTTTATTAAAAATGGATTTTTTCAGAAAACAGTAGTGGGAGTATGGTAGAACTGGAAGTGATTCCAGAACCACAAACGATTACTGAAGATTTGATAAGGAACCTAAAGATTCAATCTGGATTGACATTCCATTGGCCACTCCGCAGATAAGGTGGGTAACTTCAGGCACCCGAGAGGTACTCCGGTAGCCTCAAGGACGGTGACAGGAAAGTTCTTGTTTACCCAGATTTGCCGTTGCTGTTGTTCCAGACTGTGAGACCCGGCAGGAGGATGAGTATAGCGTCGTTCTAAACTAGTTTAAGAAGTGTACGTGTATATGACTCTGCCAGAGGGTTGTCGTGGTCAGTGGGAGCAGCGGAAGCATTGGTGGACAGGTGGCTTATGTCTACTTATGGACTAAAGCAGATATAGCGGAGAGAGATCATCCATTTCTGATGTGACAGTCATAGGTTTGACTTCATCAGAATAGGGGATGGATCTGTTGAGAAGGTAGTAGGGTGTGATGTCCTGGTATTTGGATGACATACACAGAGTAGGAAAAGAAACTCCTATACTACAATCGGTTATACTTTGGTCGTCATACAGTGGTTTCTCCACATGGGACTTGGACATTATATCAGGCATACTGGTTACTGGATCTATGGTTTTAGATCTAGATTTGGGTAGTTTCCTAATCTGGGTACTTAGACAGCATTCTAAGTGTATTTAGAATGGACGACTCCTGGCACGGTAGTGTACCTGCAGGTGATGGAGTCACCCTCTCTAAAGGTGTCTTACAGACTAAAGGGGAGAGGGATGTGCATGATTGGCAGATCACTTGTTCAGGCAATTGAGTCAATCATGAGATGTCAAGTACCACACCAGATGTTGCTCTTGCACTAGATACAATAAGTTGACATTGATCCAATCCTGGAGAAACAGTCGGAAGGAGTTTTAGAACATAAGTGGATGTTGATATGATAACGACAGCCTCTTTCGGGAGACAGTTATCATTCCAGGCTTCCAAGGTGACCTGGACGACAAGGAGGTTGTCAGAGTTATAGTTTTCCTTCTGACGAGGGGCAGTATTTTGGACAGGTGGTCCAAGGCAATACTGAGGGAGGCATGACGCAGGATACTGATTAAGTTCAGTTGATGATACAGTCTAAGAAGTTTGGATTTGGAGTTCTTTTATGAGCTTGGTCCCATCAGACATCCAGACACATTTTAAGACAGGTATTGCTCATTTCGGGAGATGGGTTTCTCCGCGAACATGAGTTATAGAGAGACATAGAAAGAAACATCAAAGCGGATCCACTCACTGAAGCTATTCCTCAAACGCAATAGTTTCGCAATTGGGCTTTGTGAGACTGACTAGTAGAGGAGTTGGGTGTTCGGTATCACACGGGCTGTGAGTATGCGACATCTCAATAATTAGTCTTGAGTGCAAGTGGGAAATTGTTGGAGATAGTGCCCTCAGAGTCAATTATTGGATCACAGGCACGTGATTGCAATGATTGAGGGAGGACCTGTCCCGGTAGGACAGTCTTACTCGAGATGATAGTATGCTATCTAGTTTATCTTTATCATCGTGTACTGCTTTAGGTGACCTGACATGTCGCTATTACACGTTGATAGAGCCCCTAGGATTCTTGCTTGACCACCAGCAGTATGAGGGCGATCATATAAGTGGGAGCTGGGGTCTATAAGCACATCCTTAAAAGGTCCCTAGTCGTGGGAGTTTCGGCACAGTGCATCGATACTCCAGAGTAGACTAGTGTATACAGTCGAGACCCCGACGAGGGGTGGTAGCCGGTCTCACAAGCCACTGGTGTCAGTTGGTTCACCTAAGATGTATACAGGTGCTCATTGGGTTATGAGTACACCGGACAGGACTCGTCGGGAACAAGCTAGTTGGTCTTATACCAGACGTCAGATAGCAATTCCCTGGTGACATGTGTACAGGTTAGTTCATCGACCTGGGGATCATCATTTGTCTCGTGTGAGTTCCCACTGTACTTTGATTACTACCCTACCACGCTCAAAGGAGACGTGCAAACAGGTTTTAGTTGGGTACAGTCCCGAGCCACATGGAGGCAGTGAGCGGATCTTCAGGGGTTCGTCTCTCCCGGTATTGGGGGTGAGGTCGCGCTGTGTCTAGGAGAGCCATTACACAAAGCCCTCGGCCGAGGCAGGAGATTTATTGGTAGGTATTCCAGTAGTATCTCAGGGTGTTCTGGGCTACACTCCGACACGACTTGTACCGCTTTTGGCGGTCTGACTTTTACCAACCCCCTAGGCCCGCCATGCGATGCTCATAGATGAATAGACCAGACTGTACGGATATTGTCACTGACAGGCTCAGTAGGGTGTCAGGATGAGTTCGCTCACCGACATCCCTTTTGGTGAATAGCTGGTGGCCCGTCACGTATTGGCTTATACCTCTGACGTGCTAGTGGTTAAATCCACAACCAAGGTGTTGACGAGTCTTTAGAGTCCCCCACATTCAGTTGCTCAAGTTTTCGGGCGAAACGCTGTAGAGGCCGTATGGAGATATGGCAGGGTTCGATCAGATACGTGCGGTATTGCACGGATCAGGATCGGACGGATAATACTAGCCGGTTTTGGTTTAAGCCGGATCCTAGTATAGTACAGTGTAGATTTTGTCTCATTGCGTTTGTATTCGGTCGGAATACAAATGCGGGTGTGTATACACAGTTGCGGGGTTTTCCTGTAATTTATTACGGGACCAGTTTTCTGGAGTTGCCAGTTTGCTTTCCGTTTCGGCCATTTTCATTTGTATCTTTCATTGGCCAAAGATTGGTGGAGGAGGGCTTATTTGCAATTGTGCAAATAAGCATTTGTGGAGGGTGGTGATTGCATATTGTTGTATCATGATAGGTCTTCTTTGACCTTGACTTCTATCTTCATCATGGCTTGACTTTTGTAGGACATGATTGTTGATGATGATGAAGGGTGAGGTTGGTGGAGTGTTGGTGTTTCGTTGTGATCATTTCTTCATATGATAACAATTCCTCTCTCTCTTTCATGATTAGTGAGTGGCTCCCCTCATTTTTTGACTCTTTCATTCTCTCCACCACAATATGCATGGCCGGCCAAAGCTCTTGGGGCTGTCCAAATTTTGGAAGTGGGTTTTTGTTCATTTGGCTTTGCAAAAATTCCCCCAAGTTCCATCTCCAAACTACATTTCATTACCTCCACCATATGGCAACTCCACAACCCCAAATGAGACATGTTTCTACACTATATTCTACAGCAAACCTTGGGCATGTCCCAACTTCGTGCCCGAGTTGCCTCGGTATAGAGGCGGGAGCCCGTAAAAGAAGCAGGCGACGTGGTGCCCTTCCTGCGACTTGGTGGAGACCGGACATTCCACGGGAGATCGGGATGACGGCGAGAAGACCGGAGGACACGGATCGCTCGGTATATCTCTCTTCCCCATCTTGTAGTTAGCTAGAACTAGTTAATGGCCCGATCCGGATTTTTAGTGCGCGGTGGTGCCGGTTTGAAAATTAAAGTTAACCATCGCTTCCGCATTTGGCCTCGGGATGGAGGCCGGGGCGCCGCCGCGCACTTACAGATGTATTGGGGTTTTATTTGAAAATTGTCCCCGTTGGCTGGTGGAATGAAAAGACAGGTGGAAAGGGGACCTCATGTAGGATAGCACCACTCTTGGAGAGAGATGCGGGATGGATTCTGCGCACCAACGGACGGCGGCAGAGTAGTGGTAAAGAAATTCGATGGAGACGGATCCATCGATGTGGGTGTGGTGGTAGGTAAAGAAAAGGTAAATGTAGAAATACCGACTTATGGGTCGATTAGGGGACGCGGACTAAACGGGCACTGGAATCCCGTGTCCAGCCTATCTTGCACTAAAAAGGGTTAGTACAAGTGGCAGCGTGACTTATAATTAGGGGAAAGAATGAATGTGTTGGTGTTTGTTTTGAAAATTTTACGGATTTTTGAAAAAATGATGCAAATCACAATAAATGCAACAAGCAACCCAAAAATCTAGCGGTCACCTAGGTCAAAGCTTTAGACCGCTCCTAACTGCCAAAAGACAAGTCGCGGGATAAATCCTCCACTGCCTCTTTGTCTCTCCTGTGGCCAGGTAAGTGCCAGGTAAGTGGGAGGTTCTCCACTACGTAAGTAGTGGGCCTAATTAAGTAACCACTAGCCTTCGACATACTTGCCTTAGACACCACAAAAGAAACGCGGATAAGCAATGAATTACCCACGGCTTTCTCTTGTCCTAAGTGAGCGCGACGGTCCTTAGAGTCATCTCTAGATATTTTTTAGTTAATGAGGGTAATGCGGATGCAAGTTTGTGATTTTTTGGGCTTAGGAAGGGTAATGAACTCCCCACCTAATTTGGATTTGGTCTTTGCCCCTTAATTTCCGTATTAATATGCAAACAACCAAAAATCAAAAACACGTACAATTTATTTTGCTTTTTGCGGTGCTGCGATTTATTTGCAAAGAACCCTGCAGCAAATTGTCAATTGGAGCAGATTTAGGCGAAGATAAGAAAGTGTAGAGGATTACCAGAAATTTTGGAACAGTGATTCTACAGTAGCACCGCGGTTCCGTCGCGGGAGTCGCCTAATTCCGCGGATCCGCCGCGGTTTAATCTCTTCTCTGCAAAAAAATTTAACAGAAAGCTATTGTTCACTTTCTCAGTCCTCTGGAATACTCTGAAAAATTTTTCCACAGCTCCACAAATTCCAGATTTTCTCGCAACAAATCACAACAACACGTTTAGAGTTTGTACGAATTTTGATCTAAAAATATAGATGGAATAAACTTTTCAACTCAAATTTCAAAATACGAACAATTAGCGCACTATCCCCGGCAACGACACCATTTGATTGAATACGATTTCCGGATGTGTAGTTGGAAAATTGTGTAGAGAAATCACAACCAAAAATTATTTGACCGCAATCAATAACGGTGTCGATTGTAGCGCGTTAGTAAGTGCGGATCGTCTACAGGGAAAGTGTAACCGTTTGTATTTCGAATTAGATGAGTCGAAAATTTAAAGAAAAGAAAAGAAAGAACAATTCATGATTTATAGAATTGAAGTTCAAGAATTAGAAAAATTTAGATCTAATAACTAGAAAACATTAAAATCAAGAATCGAGAATTGAGAAGTGATGATTTCCAATCCAAATATCAAGAATCGAAGTGAGGCTCGTAGGAATCGATCGGATCTATAGATGTGATGAAATCTAGCGATTACGTATTCTTATCCATCGATGAATTGATACCAGATCGATGATGATCAACGAGAATTAGGGATTTCTTGCGGAAACTAACGTCTCATCATCTATCCCTTGTCCCTTCGTCGATATCATTCACATTCTAGCCTCTAGTAAATTCAAGAATCGATCGTGGATCCCTAATTTCGAGCGATCACAATCAAGAAAGTATCGCATCGAAACTAGGTCGTCGATTCTTCAATTTGCTAGGGTTTACAAACTCGTAGGACTTAAGAATCGTTTTAAGATTTGTTACATCATCATTCTATTAATCGTCTCAACTCTTTTACGAGCGGAGTTTTACTCAAACATCACAACAAGAACCAAAATCACAAATTGAGATCGAATCATGATGCAAGAATTTAAAGAAAGCAAGATTAAAGAATTTCACCTTTTATTTATCAACAATTCCGTTACAATTCGCTCAAAAACTACAAGAGGAAGAACTCGATCGTCGATTTGGCTTCGCTCGTCTCCTTGAGTCGCGGATCGGCTTGGATCACTTGCTCGATTGAAGATCAGCTCCGCTCCATAAAGGTTGAAGGCTTCTTGCTTGATTTGGTACTCGGGATCTTGAATTTGGCTTTGGAATTTGAATTATGGTTTACAAGTTGTGTCACTCAACTTGTATTCAATTTGGGAAGAGAGGAGAAGAAGACCCTTAACCGTAGATCTAGGTTTCCTTTTATAAACCATCCAAAACCCTAGATCTAGAATTCAAATTTCAAATTTCCCTCCAAAATGAACCACTTTTCCCTCCAAAATGAACAACTTTTCCCTCCAAAATGAACTACCTCATTTGAATATTCTCTCCAAAATGAACAACCTCATTTGAATTTTCCCTCCAAAATGAACTACCTCATTTGAATTTTCCCTCCAAAATGAACTACCTCATTTGTATTTTCCCTCCAAAATGAGGTTGTTGGAAGGAATCTTCTAGAAGAAGTTTGTTGGAGAGAATATTCTAGAATAAGGTTGTTACAAGGAGGCTTCTAGAAGAAGGTTGTTATAAGGAGGCTTCTAGAAGAAGGTTGTTATAAGGAGGCTTCTAGAAGAAGTTTGTTGGAGGGAATATTCTAGAATGAGGAATATTCTTGGGTAAGGTTGTTAGGCCGAGCCTTCTGGATGAAGCCACGTGGCATTCTGCAGTCTTCTGGAAGCTATTGCCGTTACATAAGACACGTACAGGAATTCTGAAACCCTGATGACGTCATCAAGCCGTGGATCCGCGGCGGGAATGGCCTTTTGGCCGCGGATCCGTGGTCCAAAGAGGGCTTTTCTGCATGGAATTTCTGGGTTTTAATTGGGCTGACTTTGTGGCACTGTTCTAATATGTGGAATCTCATTTTGCTTTCCTGATTTCTGCCAGATCTCAAGTCTTGGACATGGCGCATTTTCTCAGCACTTTTGACAATTTTGGATCTGTTCCTGAATTTCCTGCACAGATTCTCGAGACAAGTGTTGCGCTACACAAAGATGATGCGATGCTATGATAAACACTCAATTTCCCTCAGAAATATCGGTTTTAATAAATAACATAAGTTATTTGGTATTTTACAGTCAATTTGCTAATATGTGCTATATTAATACCGAACACCTCTAGATGAGTGCAAATGGTAGGGAAATTATCTTGTTAAAAATGCAATATTTTCGACTGATCAGTCAATCCTTGGCTAGTAGTTTAATACCCACCGACACCAAGGATTGAAGCCCTTATCAAGAGGCCAACGAGCAGCTTCCCTGCTCGGTCCATCCATGGCTGGTAGTTCACTACCCACCGAAGCCAAGGATCAAAAGCCCTCATCAAGAGGCCATGGAGCAGCTTCCCTACTCGGTCCATCAATGGCTAGTAGCTCATTTCCCACCGACACCAAGGATCGAAAGCTCTCATCAAGAGGCCACCGAGCAGCTTCCCTGCTCGGTCAATCCCTGGCGGGTGGCTCCTACCCATCCACTCCAAGGATCGAAAGCCCTCACCAAGAGGCCTTTGAGCAGCTTTCTTGCTCGTTCCATCCCTGGAGGGTAGCCTCTACCCATCCATGCCAAGGATCAAAAGCTATCATCAAGAGGCCGTCGAGCAACTTCAGTACTCGGCAAACGCTGACCAACTCAAACTCGGCTATTGTTTAAACTTACGCTAAGTGAAGTGGTCACCAGTCCGACTCAAAAGAATGGGCGAGTCTCGGCATACCTACAACGAGGAATCTCCCGATGTAATCTAAGAAAACAATCGCCACCTCCACTCCGGGGGCGGGATGGGACCGACCTTCCTGCACTTTGCAATTAACTGGCTTACACTCGATAGGCGATCGACATCTAAGAGATTGGTCGTCGACCTACGGCTTGACTCTTGGGATGAGGAAAACACTAACAAGCTCATGTCAACGAGCACAAGAAAACATTACCGCGAAGAAAAATTAAAAACAGCATTATTCATAATCTGGATGTCTTATAAGTCTTACAAGTCTTTACAAGGTACTATGGGCTCCTCAGCCTTACAAAATTGCCCGAAGGCTTACAAAATTCGAAAAAGAAAAAAAAGGAGGTAGGAAGGCTTAGGCCTTGGGACCGGGGAGGATCTCGACCTGCTCTGCGCCGGCGTCGGGAGCCGGGGTGATGGATTTAGGGTCAGCGCTCCCACAAGGAGCTTCGATGACGGGAGCCGGGGTGACTGCCTTTGGGTTGGCGCTTCCACCGGGAGCCTTATCTCCAGCACTCCCACCGGTAGCGTCTCCTCCGGCGGAACTTCCGGCGGCCTCCCCCGGAGGCACATCCTCGGAGAGGGGATACTCGAGCCGAAGCCCACCATCGGCAAACCCCGGCATCAACTCCTTGACGGCGTCGAGGGCCTGGTTCCAAATAATAGCCGAGGTGTCGGCAAGGTCGGCGTAGAACTGTCCGACGTCTTGTACCTTTCCACCGACCTTACAGCCCGGAGGTCGGAAATCTTCACCGCTTCCGTCGCCGTCTCGGTTTCCCTCTTGCAGGCGTTAAGCGACTTCTTCATCATGGCGTTTAGCACCTTAGCCTTCTCCAACTTAGCCTGGACGGCCTTATTGGATTCCTTTAGAAGGCGAATGGACTCCTTGAATTTGGGGTTCGTCACCTCCTCGGATGCCACCCGGGTTTCGAGGGCGGCGATCCTCTCCTTCGCCAGCCGCAGATCATCCTCCAGCGAGGAAAACTCGCCCGCCTTTTGCATCGCCGGGGCAATCTCATCGTACTCCATGTTGGCGATGAGGGCGCAGTGCTGGAGCCCTGAGGAAGATTAAAGAAGGGGTTAAAAATCATCCAATCCGAGGAAAAAACGCTTTACGAAATCCTCAACGGAAAGTAGATACTGACCTGTACAGCCTCCTGAGCAATGGCGGCAACTTGGGGCTTGAGGATCCCCCGGGGAATTTTGCCCCCGACCGATCGTTCCATCTCCGAAAGCAAGCTATGGGTAACAGAAAGCCCCAAGGGCACCTCGAAACGGACATCCCCCTCCTGCACGAAGATCGGGGAGGACGAAGATCAAGATACTATCCTCTTGTACCTCTTGAGGGGGACCTCGAGGAGGTCGGCCTCATCCTCCACCTCACTCGCCCGGGGCTCCGGTTCCCAAGCGTGCTTGTGGCTTTTCCTGCGGCTGATTTCCGAAGCTCGGGGCATGGAGGAAGGCCTAGCAGGTGCGGCTGCCTTCGGGGCCGGGCTAGAGCCAGGGTGTGACGAGCTAGCGCCCCCGGTCTTCCTCCCCTTCTTAACGACTATGGCAGCCAGGAATTTAGATCGGTCCATTTGCTCTGCAAAGAGAAAAATATATAAAGGAATTAGTGACACGGGAAAGAGCAAAAGAAAAATATATTCAAGTCTAGACTGATCGTCCAAGCTACTAACATACCCACGAATCGAGCGGGGCTGAGCCCGGCCCACCTAACGGCCTGCTCGGACAGGAAAACGTCGGACTGTTGAATCGGCTCCCACATGGACACTGCCCTCACCTCAGGAGAGGATGACCGCTTCACCCGCGGACAATCGGCCCTGTGCCACTTTACAGGCGTAGGCCAATCCTCGCCTTCGGGTGGCTCGACGAATACGAACTTCTCCTTCTATTCGTGAATGGAAGAAGGAACTATAACTACCCTCGACCCGGCCGCCCTCCCTTGCGCCTTTTGAAGGAAATGTACACCCAGCTTGGCTCATCCTTACGGGTGCCGAGATGATTTTTATAACAAAGAAAAGAAAAGAGAAGGGTCAAGCTGAAGGGGATTTCTTCAAGCCTCAACCTGACCAGGAACCCGAGGAGAATTCTCCATGAGTTCGGCACTAGCTGGCCCGGGGCTAGTTAGAAGCAACATAGCGCCCCGCATACTTCGGGGGAAAGGGCAGATGCATTCCAGCCCAGAATGCGTCCAAGTACAAGGAAATCTTCTTACCCTACACCTGATCCGCCCTCTCGTCCTCCCTAGCCAAACGAAGCGAATAGCTAGGGGGAATGTGGAAACGAGCTCGGATCGTGGTAAGCTCGTCCACATTCCTTAGGAGGGAGGGCGCATCGCGAGTGTTCCCGATGAGCGCTTTTGGCAGCCTTCCCATCGCCTGGCCATGAGCGGTACGGGTAACCCTAACTCTACAAGGGGGATCCGAATTGGATGGGGAAAAGGAGGAAGCAGAAGAAGACTCCCTAGACTCTACCCTAATTATCTCAACAAACTCCTCAGAGGAAGACATCTAACCCGATTCAAAGAAGGAGTTCTCTGAGGGAAGAGCACGAGGGATCCGATCTAAAGGAAAGAGTGCCGAGCTATCTCTCGCAGCAATAGGGAAATGATGGCAAAAGTGTGGACCCGGGGGGGGATCCCACCCATATTTATAGCACTTTAGCAATGCATCCAATGGCTCAGATCGTTTCCCGCCAAAACGACGCTTCGTGCTCGCTAGCCGTCGACTCTCCATGTGCTGTATAACTATTGGAAACGTCCCTTCGAGCGCAGAAGACAGTGACGACCCGTCATGTCCGCCAATCGGCATCGGACACATGGCCTACGCCTCAACGAACGTACGATCGAATCGTCACTCCCTCTTTAATGCACGATCTCCTCTCTGATCCGCTGACGTCATCGAGGATACACCTAACCGCCTCGGAAATCCGTGCTGATGAGGCCCTTAACTATGAGCTGTGCCTAGGGGACCGATCAGACCACTCTCGACCCGGCCCATAAATAGGTCGAGAAGAGAGTGGGGGGCTAATGATGATGCTCATAATTGGGAACTCCCCAGATCGTGACACATGGTAGATGACGTATCCCGAGGCACACGAAAATAGGGCAAGCACCATAGATTAGAGGCGTCCCCAGGGCTGTCGCCCCACTTCCTGGACCCGACCTCTGAGGATGCCCTGAAAATTCCTGTGCTCGCCATGTAAACGACTATTGGCTCGCCTCCGAGCCCTCCTACACACCGAGCTCCTCGGCCCTTCGCCTCCGAGCTACTACAGAACCAAACTAGCTCGGTCTCCCGCCCTCTTTTATGCCTCTCGCCGAGCTAGGCCTCTTCGGTTCTATCGAGCGACCTAGAACGGAGGTCGCAGGCGCCTCCGCCACGGCTCCATGAATCTCGCCAGACGCGAGATATCCGCTGCCCCACGATCTCGCGTTCCACTCCGTTGCATCCCCCCATTAACGAGCGTATCTCGTCATTAATAGGGGATCCCGCCATTCACGTAGGCGTAATGCCACGTCGATCTCGCGCCAGCTAGCCAATGTCGACTGCTATATAAACCCCTCTCTCAGACAACTCAGGGAAGGCAATTTTACTCCAATAGGCCGCTACTCTGCTCAAATACCTCGGCTAACATGATCGTCGGAGGGTCCACGGTGGTACACCCACCCCAGGACTTCTTTGCAGGTAGCTCGGCTTTATTCCAAATCAAGCCCACTGAGATCCACACGCTCCAAGAGGCAACTCTCAAACCTAATCTCAGTCGTTCATCGACGCCCGCGACAGATCGACGGAGGACAACATCTGAAGGAGATCTTGACCTCCATCAAAAAGTTTTTAAGAGTTTATATTCAGTGGCGGCTCCTGAACCTTTTGTCAGGTAGGCAAAGTTTATACTATATAGATATTTCAAATTTACAAATTTAACTTATGCGCAAATGTTTTTGATTAATTATGATTTTTTTCATATTAAAGATTTAATTTTATTAAAATATAAATGCCATTAATTAAAAAATAGGCTCCCTTTTACTAACTTAGAATATCTAGGTAACTTGAAATTTTGAAATTAAATATAATTGTTAAATATGAAGTTGTAAACAAAATAGAAGTGCATAAGTTATATGAAACAATTAAGGAGAGTTTAAGGGGCTTTGCGCAAATGGAGAAATGAAATAGTTTAGCATGCAAGACAAAGAAGGCTAATTTTAGAAAGCATGACAAAAATGTGTTGGGTTATGCCAGCGCCCTGGCCATCTACCATATCCGTTTGCGGAACAAAAATTTTATAAACTGGCACTAGAACAACCCGATAACCCGGATCTACCATAAACCTATAAGCTAGCAAACTAAAGAGGAGTTAGAATAGTTATACCGAATGATCCGTGTCCTTCGGTCTTCTACCATCTTCCTAAGCTCCTGGAGGCCTCTATGATCAAGCTTGATCGTCAGTCATCCTCGGTCGAAGATGATCCACCTGCGGATTTGTAGTTCGAGCTCCAACCTCAAAGCTGAGGTAATTAGGGTACCTAGTTCGCTAAACTAGATAGCCTAGAGGATATAGAGTCTAATAATGGATTAATATTTGTCATAATACTCTAGATTTCTCAACACATGAGATTTTTAGGGTGGAGGTAGAAGAAGCAAGCATGAGGAGATGAGAGTATTATATGAAGCCACCATGAAAATGGCTAAGTCTTTTGAACTAAAGAATGAAGCATCCACTTCAATAATTCACCATACAAAGATATTAAGCATGATTCAATAGTAACCCATGAGTCACCAAGTAGCTATACTCCAATAAATGTAAACAACACCTCATCCTCCACCTCATTTAACCATTTAAACAAAAATGGTTATAAACTAAAATGAGGTGTCATCTTCTAGAAGCAATCTTGTAAAAAATTACAAGAATACCCCTCACCGTATATACATACCTGTATCCGTATTCCAAAAAAATACAAATACAAAGAGACGAAAATAATCTAATAATATAATACTAGGATTCGGCTTAAACCAATGCCTACTAGTATTATTCATCCGAATCATGATACGTGCACAAGTGCACGTATATGATCGAACCCTGCCGTAATTGTTGGAGTTCCTTAGTATGACAGCTAGGTTTTAGCAAGCATCGAGTATGCAATTTAAAAAAATCTAGAGTGCTAAGGAACACAAACCTAGAATCGAACTAGAGAATTAGGGTTTCATTGCATGTAAACAAACTTTACACTAAATGAACAAGGAATAAAGTAGGGTTAGCTTAGAACCTTAGCAAGGTTTAGGCAAGAATCAAACATGCTATATTAATATTTTTGGGGTGCTAAACAAACCAACCAAGTAATCGAACTAGAGAATTAGGGTTATCTTTCTTGTAAACAACTTTACATCTAAGAAAGGGATTAAAACCTTTGTAGTCCATTCCTTCGCTTCATTAGCTCTGAGTAGTAGTCCCTTTGCCACAATCCATGAACTCCCAGACTTTAGAGAGGCTCCACAAGTCGAATGATCCATGCTTACTTGAAGTCTTCCTTTTTGAAGATGATCTACCTTGAAGAATCTCAAACCTAAGCTCTCACTTCTCTAATTAAGTATCAGTGAAGTGAACACCCTAATATTAGTGGCTAGAATAGATGAGGATGATGAAGTAGGAATTTTGCTCTCTTTTATTTTCAATTTCTCACTTTAAATCATCACAACACAAAAGGCTAGAAAGCTTTTTTTCAAAGGAGGAAGAAGAAGAAGAAAGCTTTTGTGATGAATAATGAATTGTTGTGTGGTTAGAATTGCAACCATGGGTTAAAGATAACATCCTTAACCCTTGTAGCGACTTAACCATTTGCTATGGTTAGAGTTAGGTCAACAAATATCTTAAGGAAGACAAAAATGGTGGACAAAGTCAAAAAGCCTACAAGCTTCTATCAAAATATCAACCATGGATAATTCCACCATTATTTGTATTTCCTTAATAATAATTATAAACCCTAATCTGACCCTAGCATGGTTCAAGTCTCATAAACCCTAGTTGCAATTTTAACCTAGCACGTTACAATATTATATATCACATATATAATATATAATGTAACAAAAGAAAATAATACAATTAACATATATCGCATATACATCAATGTATTATCCAAGTGAGAAAAAGAATCAATAAAGAGAGCTTATATTAGTTAATGTAACGTAATAGATCTCATATATAATTATACATTAAATTATCGAATCAACACTTGATCCGATAACCCGGCTATATTACATATAACCGGCTAATATAACAAGTACCATTTCATCGAATCAATACTTGGTCCGATGACCCGGCTATATTACATATACCTGGCCGATATCACATATCGCGAGAATAGATTACGGTATCTCATACCGTATTAGTCTCGGTCCCGCACATATCGCATATATGCCCCTACTCCGTTTTGCCTGAGCCAGGAAACCTCTGTGTAGGACTCTGAAGAATCGTCAATATGCCGGCAGTAGGTGATGATCATATGAAACACCCATAAGCTGCAAGCGGTCAGCTAAACGTAACAGCCACCCGTGTATTGAACGATCAGAAGATCAACAAGCAAGCCTGTACATTCTCCTGCGAATCCAATCAGTAACACTACCATACAGTCCGGTCTCTTCGTCTGATATGTCGCATATCCAGTCTAGGGGTGGTAAAACGTCAGACCGCAGTAACCGATAAGTCGTGTCGATGTAAGGCTCATAATAGGTCGAGAAACTACTGATAACTCTTACCAGTAAATCTCCATATCAGCCCTGGCCAGGGACTTCCAGTTATAGCCAATCGAACACAGCCCCACATAAACTCCCAATACCGGGAGAGACGAAACCCCTCTTATCGCTCATTGCCTCCATGTGATTCGAGACTGTACCCAAAAGCCACCGTTTTGCACGCTCTCTTGGACGTGGTAAGATGGAAATCAAAGCACAGTGGGAATCACACAAGACTCTATCACAATCTCGGGTCTACAGACTAACCTGTACCAGTGTCACCGGAGAACTGCTATCTGACGATAGGTATAATACCATCCAGGAGTTCTCGGTGAGTCTGTTCAGTGTACCCAGTCTCCACTGAACACCCGTACACCATCTTTGATGTCCGACACCAATGGATATGGGATCATCCATCGCCCATCATATGGGTCAAGATGCGTGTACGCTAGTCTACTATGGAGTATCAATGCCCTATCTCGATACACCCTCGACTAGGAACAGTTATAGGATGTACTCATGGACTACCATGGCCCCAATAGTATGATCTCATCATAGTCCTAGTAGTCGAGTACAAATCCTAAGGGCTTTATCAACATGTGAGATCAAGACAGTAAACTAATACAAGTCAACATGTTTAGACAAAGTGAAACCAGATAGCATACTATTATGTCGAGCAAGAAAGCCCTCTCTATATATATCTAAGCATCCCTTATAATATACATCATATGTACAACAATGGCCTCTAGGGTATATACATAACTAACAATCTCCCACTTGTACTAAGGCCAGCTGTTGTAGTATCTCATAACCAACAACCCGAAGAGTCTCTCAAAATGTATCAGGGGTATGGCCTTCGTGAGTGGATCCGCGGTGTTGTCCTTCGTATCAACTTTCCTGACCTCGATCTCCCGGCGATCAACTATCTCCCGGATCCGGTGATACCGCCTCAGAATATGTCTAGACTTCTGATGGGACTAGGGTTCCATGGCTAAAGACACGGCTCCATTGTTATCACAATACAGAGGTATTGGATGCTCAATGGGTGGAACCACACCAAGATCAGTGATGAACTTCTTTATCCAGACCGCCTCTTTGGCAGCATCGTTGGCAGCGATGTATTCAGCCTCCATCGTCGAGTCTGCCACGGTTTCCTGTTTAGAACTCTTCTAACATACCGCCCCTCCATTGAGGGTAAAGACAAAACCCGAGTGCGACATAGAGTCGTCCTTATCACTTTAGAAGCTCGAATTGGTAAAGGACTCCACCTGGAGTTCTCCATTACCATACACCAAGAACATCTCCTTAGTTCTTCTCAAGTACCTGAGAATGTTCTTCACAGCTGTCCAGTGATCCTCTCCTGGATCTGCTTGATACCTACTCACTACACTTAGTGGGTATTGTACATCGGGTCTGGTACATAGTATCGCGTACATGATAGAGCCTACTGCCGAAGCATAGGGTATCCCTTGCATGCGAGCTCTCTCCAAATCAGTCTTGAGAGACATCTCTTTGGAGAGAGTGAGTTCAGAGATCGTGGGTAAGTTCCCACACTTGGATTCTTCCATACTAAATCTCTTTAGTATGGTGTCAATGTACCTGGATTAGGACAATCCCAGTATCCGTCTAGATCTATCTCTATAGATCTTAATCCCCAAAATGCAGGAGGCATCACCTAGATCTTTCATTGAGAATCTATGTGATAAGAAGAGCTTGACCGAGTGCAGCATAAGAATATCACTTCATATCAAGAGTATGTCATCCACGTAGAATACGATGAAGAAAACCTTACTCTCTGCCACCTTCTTGTATATACAAGGTTCATCTATGTTTTTGATGAAGTCAAACTCTTTGACTACTACATCAAAACATATGTTCCAACTCCGCGATGCCTGCTTCAACCCACAGATGGATTTAAGCAGCTTGCACAACTTTCCGCTGCTCCCACTGTCTACGAAGCCCTCTGGCTGAGTCATGTACACGCACTCTTCCAAATCACCATTTAGAAAGGCGGTCTTAACATCTATTTGTCAGACTTCGTAGTCATGGTATGCAGCAATGGCAAGTAAGATCCAGATAGACTTAATGCATAGCCACTGAAGAAAAGGTTTCGTCATAATCCACACCTGATCGTTTACAAAAACCCTTTGCAACAAGTCTAGCTTTGAAAGTCTCAACTTTTCCATCTACACCAAGTTTCTTCTTAAAGATCCATTTGCTCCCAATGGGTTTTACCCCTTCAGGAGCAATTTCCAAAGTCCACACTTTGTTGGTGTACATGGATTCCATCTCAGATCGCATTGCATCCAGCCATTTCACAGAGTCACCACTCGTGATGGCCTGCTCGAAACTAGTCGGGTCATCAACTTCCATGATGCAATCCTCGCTCCCACCATCAACAAGAAAACCGTAGTATCTCTCAGGTGGATGAGGAAGCCTACTAGATCGGCGGAGTGGCGGGGGTTCATCGGGAACTACTGAATCCTATGGTTTCACCAACTCTTCTGTTGCAGTTTGTGTAGCTGGAACTTCTTCCAGTTCTACCTCATTGCCACTAATTTCTTTTTCAAGAAATTCCTTTTCTAAAAAGGTGGCATGCCGAGATACAAACACCTTTTGTTCCTCGGTGTGGTAGAAGATATACCCGCGCGAATGTTTAGGATATCCAATAAACATACACAGAAAAGACCTTGCCCCGAGCTTGTCCGGATTCTGTGTTTTTACATATGCCGGAAAACCACATATCTTAACATAATTAAGATATGGTCTCTTTCCTTTCCATATCTCATATGGAGTGGATGACAAAGATTTGGTAGGAACCAAATTCAATAGGTCAGCAGCTGTTTCCAGTGCATATCACCAAAAGGAAATAGATAACTCAGCAGTGCTCATCATAGAGCGCACCATATCTAATAGGGTGCGATTCCTCCGTTCCGATACACCGTTGTGCTGTAGTGTATATGGAGGAGTAAGCTGAGAGAGAATCCCATTCACTTTTAGATAGTTCAGGAACTCAATGCTCAAGTATTCTCCTCCTTGATCAGATCGAAGGATCTTAATACTTTTACCCGTTTGGTTCTCTACTTCGTTCTTATATTCTCTGAATTTCTCAAAAGCTTCAGACTTGTGTTTCAACAAGAACACATGTCCTTGTCTTGAGAGATCGTCAGTGAATGTAATGAAGTATGATGAACCATTCCTGGCATTTGTAGACATGGGACCGCATACATCACTATGTATCAGTCCCAAGAGTTCTGTAACTCTTTCTCCGTATCCACTGAACGGAGTTTTGGTCATTTTGCCTTTGAGACATGAATGTCAAGTTTCATAAGATGATAATTCGAACACATTTAAATAACCATCTTTATGTAACTTAGCTAGTCGTGTCGCATTGATATGACCAAGTCTACAATGCCACAAGAAGGATTCGTTCATTTCTGAACTTTTCCTCTTGTATGTGTTCTGTATATTAAGAACTGTGTTTTGATTTAGAACGTATATGCTGTTATGTAACGAGCCTGATCCAATCAAATTTTGATTTAGGAAGATGTTCATAACATTATCATGTATTACAAAGTTATATCCTTCTTTACTTAATAAAGAAACTGATATAACGTTGCATATCATGTTCGGTATATAATAGTATTCGTTCAGAATCAATGTATTACCACTTGGTAATACAAGGTGATATTCGCCAACTGCTTTGGCAGCAACATTTGCACCATTCGCTACTCTTACGGAATGATCACCCATTCCCAGTTCTCTACCTCTATTTAGCCCGTGCAATATATTGCATATATGGGATCCTGATCCGGTATCTAATGTAGGGTTCCTAGTCACTCTTATGAAGGTCTACAAGGCATCAACCATACCCGAATAAAAATTTAGACGTGCCGAACAACCCAAAGCCGGGATTTTTGCTAGATTATTAGGGTTTAACATGCAAGTAAACATTTTTACAACTAAGTGTGAGGGATTACAACCTTTGTAGTCCGCTCCTTCGCTTCATAAGCTCCGAGTAGAAGTCCCTTCGCCGCGATCCACGATCTCCCGGACTCAAGAGATGCTCCACGACCCGAACGATCCATGCTAGCTTGTAGTGTTCCTTTTCTCCGATGATCTACGTCGAAGTTTCTATAACTCAAGCTCTCTCACTCTAATGAGGTGAACACCCTAATCTAATTGGCTAGATTAGATGATGATGATGGAGTAGTAATTATGCTTTCTTTTTATATCAAATTCTCACATGAAATCATCACAAAATGAAAATCTAGTAAGCTTTCTCAAAGCTCAAGGTTGAAGAAGAAGATGAAAAATGAATTTAAACCTTTTGTGATGAATAATGAAATGAATATATGAATAATAATGCAACCATGGTCAAGGATGACAAGGGTAACTCTTGTAGAGAATTAACTAAGGCTAGGGTTTGGGTTGGGTTAAAACAATAAGTCATGAGAAAATATCAACCATAATATCTAACTCATGACAAAAGAAATCCTTCTAGAAGGTGCAAGAAAGAACTAACCCAAATCAAACCCTAACCTTGTTTAATCACCACTAAACAAGTTGCATTAGTAATCATATCATGTTACAATAATATATATCACATATATATTATATATTTGTAACAAAAGAAAATATTACAATTAATATATATCGCAAATATATCAACGTATTATCCGGTGAGAAAATGAAATAATAAAGAGAGCCAATATTAGATAATGTAATACAATATATCATATATATTATTATACATTAAATTATCGAATCAACACTTGATCCGACAATCCGGCTATATCAAATATAACCGACTAATATATCATGTACCGATTCATCGAATCAACACTTGATCCGATGACCCGGTTCAAATCTAAATATCGCGAGAATATAATACGGTATCTCAAATCGCATTATCCTCGGTCTTGCACATATCACATATGTGCCCCTACTCCGTTTTGCCTGAGTCAAGAAACCTCTGTGTAGTACTCTAAGAATCGTCAATACGCCGGTAGCAGGTGATGATCATATCAAACACCCACAAGCTGCAAGCGGTCAGATAAACGTAACAGCTACCCAGGTATTGAGCGATCAGAAGATCAACAAGCTAGCCTGTACATTCTCTTATGAATCCAATCAGTAACACTCCCGTACAGTCCGGTCTCTTCGTTTGATATGTCGCATATCAAGTCTAGAGGTGGTATACGTCAGACCCTAGTAACCGATAAGTCGTGTCGATGTGAGGCTCATAACGGGTCGAGAAACTACTGGTAACACTTACCAGTAAATCTCTATATCAGCCCTGGCCAGGGACTTCCAGTTATAGCCAATCGAACACAGCACAACATCAACTCCCTATACCGGGAGAGACGAATCCCCTCCTCTCGCTCATTGCCTCCATGTGATTTGGGACTGCACCCAAAAGCCACCGTTTTGCACGCCCTCTTGGACGTGGTAAGGTAGAAATCAAAGCACAGTGGGAATCACTCAAGACTCTATGACGATCTCGGGTCTACAGACTACCCTGTACCAGTGTCACCGGAGAACTTCCATCTGACATGTGGTATATCACCATCTGGGAGTTCTCGGCGAGTACGTCCAGTGTACCGAGTCTCTACTGAGCACCCGTACACCATCCTTGATGTCAAACACCGATGGATATGGGATCATTCATTGCCCATCATATGGGTCAAGATGCGTATACGCTAGTCTACTCTGGTGTATCGATGTCCTGTCTCGATATACCCTCGACTAGGAACAGTTATAGGTTGTACTCATCGACTACCATGGCCCCACTAGTATGATCTCATCATAGTCCCAGTAGTCGAGTACAGATCCTAAGGGCTTTATCAACACGTGAGAGTAAGACAGTAAACCAATACAAGTCAACATGTTAAGATAATGTGAAACCAAATAGCATACTATCATGACGAGCAAGAAAGTCCTCTCTATATATATCCAAGCATCCATTATAATATACATCATATGTACAACAATGGCCTCTAGGGCATATACATAACTAACAATCTCCCACTTGCACTAAGGCCAGCTGCTGTAGTATCTCATACCTAGCATCCCGAATAATCTCTCAAACTGTATCTGGGGAATGTCCTTCGTGAATGGATCCGCTGTGTTTTCCTTCGTATCTACTCTCCTGACCTCGATCTCCCGGCGATCAACTATCTCCCTGATGAGGTGATACCACCTCAGAATATGTGTGGACTTTTGATGGGACCTGGGTTCCTTGGCCAAAGCCACAGCTCCATTGTTATCGCAATACAAAGGTATTGGATGCTCAATGGATGGAACCACACCAAGTTCACTAATGAACTTCTTTATCCAGACAGCCTCTTTGGCAGCATCGTTGGCAGTGTTGTATTCAGCCTCCATCGTCGAGTCTGCAACGGTATCCTGTTTGGAACTCTTCCAACATACCGCCTCTCCATTGAGGGTAAAGACAAATCCCGAGTGCGACTTAGAGTTGTCCTTATCACTTTGGAAGCTGGAATCGGTAAAGGACTCTACCTGGAATTCTCCGTTACCATACACCAAGAACATCTCCTTAGTCCTTTGCAAGTACTTGAGAATGTTCTTCACAGCTGTCCAGTGACTCTCTCCAGGATCTGCTTGATACTGACTCACTATACTTAGTGAGTATGCTACATCGGGTCTGGTACATAGCATCGCATACACGATAGAGCCTACTGCCGAAGCATAGGGTATCCCTTGCATGCGAGCTTTCTCCAAATCAGTCTTGGGAGACATCTCTTTGGAGAGAGTGAGTCCAGAGATCGTGGGTTGGTTCCCACGCTTGGATTCTTCCATACTAAACCTCTTTAGTATGGTGTCAATGTACCTGGATTGGGACAATCCCAGTATCCGTTTAGATCTATCTCTATAGATTATGATTCCCAATATGCATGAGGCATCACCTAGATGTTTCATTGAGAATCTTTATGATAAGAAGAGCTTGACTGATTGCAGCATAGGAACATCATTTCCTATCAAGAGTATGTCATCCACGTACAATACGAGGAATACAACCTTACTCTCTGCAACCTTCTTATAAATACAAAGTTCATCTATATTTTTGATGAAGTCAAACTCTTTGACTACAACACCAAAACAGATGTTCCAACTCCGCGATGCTTGCTTTAACCCGTAAATGGATTTAAGCAGCTTGCACACCTTTCCGCTGTTCCCACTATCTATGAAGCCCTCTGGTTGAGTCATGTACACGCACTCCTCTAAATCACCGTTTAGAAGGGCGGTCTTAACATCCATTTTTCCAGATTTCGTAGTCATGGTATGCAGCAATGGCAAGTAAGATCCGGATGGACTTAGGCATAGCCACTGGAGAAAAGGTTTCGTCATAATCCACACCTGGTCATTGACGAAAACCTTTTGCAACAAGTCTAGCTTTGAAAGTCTCAACTTTTCCATCTACACCAATTTTCTTTTTAAAGATCCTCTTGCTCCCAATGGGTTTTACCCCTTCAGAAGCATTTTCCAAAGTCCATACTTTGTTGGTGTATATGGATTCCATCTCAGATCGCATTGCATCCAGCCATTTCACAGAGTCACCACTCGTGATGGCCTGCTCGAAACTAGTCGGGTCATCATCTTCCATGATGCAATCCTCGCTCCCACCATCAATGAGAAAACCGTAGTATCTCTTAGGTGGGTGAGAAACCCTGCTAGATCGGCGGAGAGGCTGGAGTTTGTCGGGAACTACTGAATCCTCTGGTTCCACTAAATCATCTGTCGTAGTTTGTGTTGCTGGAACTTCTTCCAGTTCTACCTCATTGCCATTAATTTCTTTCATAAGAAATCCCTTTTCTAAAAAGGTGGCATGTCGAGAAACAAACACCTTTTGTTCCTCGGAGTGGTAGAAGATGTATCTTCTCGAATGTTTGGGATATCCAATAAACTTACATAGGACAGACCTTGCCTCGAGCTTGTCCGGATTTTGTGTTTTTACATAGGCCGGACACCACATATCTGAATAAAATTAAGACATGGTCTCTTCCCATTCCATATCTCATATGGAGTGGTAGGCACTGATTTTGTTGGAACTCTATTCAATAGGTATGCAGCTGTCTCCAGTGCATGTCCCCAGAAGGAAATAGGTAACTCAGCATCACTCATCATAGAGCGCACCATATCTAATAGGGTGCGATTCCTCCGCTCCAATACACTGTTGTGCTGTGGTGTATAAGGAGGAGGAAGCTGAGAGAGAATCCCATTCACTTTTAGATAATCCAAAAAATCATTGCTCAAGTATTCTCCTCCTCGACCAGATCGAAGGATTTTAATACTTTTCCATGTTTGGTTCTCTACTTTGTGCTTATATTCTCTGAATTTCTCAAAAAGCTTCAGACTTGTGTTTCATCATGAACACATGTCCGAATCTTGAGAGATCGTCATGAATGTAATAAAGTAGGAAAAAACCGTTCCTGGCATGCATAGACATAGGACCGCATACATCACTATGTACCAGTCCTAAGAGTTCCGTAACTCTTTCTCCGTGTCCACTAAACGGAGTTTTGGTCATTTTACCTTTGAGACATGAATGGCAAGTATCATAAGATGATAATTCGAACGAATTCAAATATCCATCCTTATGTAACTTAGCTAGCCGTGTCGTATTGATATAACCAAGTCTATAATGCCATAAGTAGAATTCGTTCATTTCTGAACTCTTCCTCTTGTGTGTGTTTTGTATATTAAGAACTGTATTTTGATTGAGAATGAATATGCCATTATGTAACGAGCCTGATCCAATCAACTTTTGATTCGGGAATATGTTCATAATATTATCCTGTACTACAAAATTATATCCTTCTTTACTTAATAAAGAAACTGATATAATGTTGCACATCATGTTCGGTATATAATAGCACTCATTCAGAATCAGTGTATTACTACTTGATAATATAAGGTGATATTCGCCAACTGCTTTGGCTGCAATACTTGCACCATTCCCTACTGAACGGAATGATCACCTTTCCCAGTTCTCTACCTTTACGTTGCCCATGTAACAATTTACATATGTGGGATCCCGATCCGGTATCTAATACCCAGGACGTAGGGTGAACTGAGCAACAGTTCTCAATAACTAACACACCCGAAGAAGATGCATCGGCATGCGTGTTCTTGGTTTGGGCGGCATGAGAATCCAGATATTCTCCTGTTTCTTGTTCAGTCTTATAACTCTTATAAGAAAGAACGGGACCAACGATCCCCAGCTCAGTATAATAAGCGGGTTCAGTCAATACATCCATATTTTTATCTTGATTAAGTCCTGACATGGTCGCTACCTGGAGAGAAAGAGAAGGAAACACTTTAGCGTATGCTCTTGCAAGATTAGATTGGTTATTATCTTATCTAATCAGGATGTCTTCCACTGTTTTTATCAAATCTTCCTTCAAACCCTAAAAGGTAAGATTAGCCGGGATTAATTACACCCTATAATTCGTCAATCTTTCAGCCAGATCAGTGTCGGTACTTAAGGGAGGTTCCCCATGCTTTAGCACGGACCTAATTAAAATAAATCTCGTCTTCCCAGAGGCATAACCCCGTTAACACTTTTCTAAACACTTACTTGATCGGCTAATTGTCCTGTGTAAAACTCTCCCAGGAATAACTATTACTCGCAGTGGGTATTAGGATCCAACTATCTCATAGGAGGTATGCAATCTCATTGCAAATTTCAACATTTGAAATTCCCAATAGTACTTTTACCCCTAGCGTCCCATGACCTTGACGGAGGCCAAACTACCCATAAGGCGCTAGTCAAGTTCAACCCGTTCATTTCTTGATTGAATTAAACCCACCCGTACGACCCTTGACGAAAGCCAAACTACGCCGTACGAATACCCTAATCCAATCTCATCGTATGCTAGCAGATAAGCACTAGTTAGCTACCGTACACTACGCCTTGACGGAGGCCAAACTACCGCAGCATGAATACTAAGTAGTACTTATCTGAAATGACGGAGGGCTACGCAGGTTTTTAAGAAAACCATGAGTGTAATGAACTTGATATCGTTGTAGAAACAAGTGATTTTGAAAAGGAGTGCTTTTGAGGCTTTTCTAGTTTCGCTAAAGAGGTCACTCCCGGTGAAGGAATCTCGGCTCTTTCCCCATCGAATAAGGTGCAGGATATATCATATATACCGCTGTGCAAAGCAAGACCTATATAAGCTGTCAAAACCTAAACCGCGAGTTTATAGCATCTGCCAGTTTCGTTAAAGAGGTCACTCCCGGTGAAGGGATCTCGGCTCGTTCCTCATCGAATAAGGTGCAGGGTATATCATATATACCGCTGTGCAAAGCAAAACTGTAGCTACCCTTTTTATAAAGTTTTGATTCTACAATATCTTTTTAGGTTTCTTTTCTTTTATTAATCTCATTAATAAAAATCCCATCAGCTTATGCTTCCTAAGCATCACAGAAGAAACGAAAGCAGTAATATTTATATATCAGCATATATATATAGTATAAGCATTCGTCTCAGGCAGTAATATGATCTCATCACAGAACATTGCAGCAGAAGAACATATATGAAATATTGGACATACTAGGATGTCCGTGTTTTTAATGCGAGCCGGTAAAAAACACGAATTCCACGGTCACGATGAATAGCCAAACCCACATCCCTAGACCCTTACAAGAGCGGCAAGTAACACTGCCAATTCTAGGGTTAGGAGACCCAATCTCGACTCCTCGAGATGGCCTCCCACTGGACCCTAGAACCCGGTACTTGTGCTCCCCTCCTTGGGTCTACCTAATGCGGAAAAGTAAATAATATACACTGGTGACATCAACCTCATCCCGGAAGTGCCCCAATAAAAGAATATTACATACAAATGAATTTTACATGAATGAAAATAAAAACCCTCATCTCACATAAAACACCCGGCTATTCAGAACACGACGATCCAATATAACATATCACAGCAGCACATAATATCTCATATCATCAACGTAAGTAAGTATGCATACACCGATCGTCGTTTATGTATAGCAACGAAAACCGGCAATACAACTACATTCTACACTTACGGTCACAGAAAAAAGTTGTAAAACTACAACATTTGGAATCCACAATCACTTTAGACATCGTAAATCCGAAATATCACATACTTCGCATTTCATGCCTAAATATATGAATTCCACATATTGTATGACATTCCAGATAAATAGACAGTATTAAATTTTCCGATCGAATAATCAAATACCCAAGATTTCCTAAATAGCTCAACACTTGAGCGGAGTTCAAATAATCCCAGAATCTGTCACAGTACCAATGGTCCAACCGTAGAAGGGTCAAGCCAACGCCTCACATGTGGCACGCCGTACTGGCCCAAACCCTAAGCTTTAGAGACGGTTCAGATGGTCACATAATCGAGTTAAGGTTTGTTTTCTTCTAGAGGGTCCATCGCGTTACTTGCACGTTTTTCCGAAAGATTTAAACACAAGAAAAATTCAACACTTGAAAGTTTTTCGTGCCGGGAAAAAATGAGTTAATGATAAGCGTTCGAACATTTTAACAGTTTCTAAATATCCGGAGAACATAACGAAATTAAATTTTTCGATCGAATCAACGAATACAAAACAATCCCGAGAACACTCAACACTTGAGTCAGATTAAAAATACCTAGAAATATACACTAGCAGCTACGGGCATTACTGTGCAAAAAACAATGTTAAATCCAACTGTACGGCCGCGGATCCGCGGCCCAAGCAAGGTATGGCCGCGGTTCCGCGGCGGTCCGTACGACTTACCATCTCGTTTTCCACAGTGATGCTTATAATTCCCTGCTGATTTTTTTAGGTATTTTTAATACAGAAAAAATCACATTTTTAATATTTGTCCAGAGAGGGGTTCAAATCATTGTTTCGGGGTTCGATCGGAGTTTTAATTTCATATACATGTCGCCTAATGCTCTAGCTAGGCTCTGAAACCACTGTAGGGTTCCTAGGCACTCTTATGAAGGTCTACAAGGCATCAACCATGCCCGAATAAAAATTTAGACGTGCCGAACAATCCAAAGCCAGGATCATTGCTAGATTATTAAGGTTTAACATGCAAGTAAACATCTTTACAACTAAGTGTGAGAGATTACAACCTTTGTAGTCCGCTCCTTCACTTCATAAGCTTCGAGTAGAAGTCCCTTCACCGCGATCCACGATCTCCCGGACTCAAGAGAGGCTCCACGACTCGAACGATCCATGCTAGCTTTTAGTGTTCCTTTTCTCTGATGATCTTCGTCGAAGTTTCTATAACTCAAGCTCTCTCACTCTAATGAGATGAACACCCTAATCTAATTGGCTAGATTAGATGAGGATGATGGAGTAGTATTTATGCTTTCTTTTTATATCAAATTCTCACATGAAATCATCACAAAATGAAAATCTAGTAAGCTTTCTCAAAGCTCAAGGTTGAAGAAGAAGATGAAAATTGAATTAAAACCTTTTGTGATGAATAATGAAATGAATATATGAATAATAATGCAACCATGGTCAAGGATGACAAGGAAAACTCTTGTAGAGAATTAACTAAGGTTAGGGTTTGGGTTGGGTTAAAACAATGAGTCATGAGAAATTATCAACCATAATATCTAACTCATGACAAAAGAAATCCTTCTAGAAGGTGCAAGAAAGAACTAACTCAAATCAAACCCTAACCTTGTTTAATCTCTACTAAACAAGTTGCATTAGTAATCATATCATATTACAATAATATATATCACATATATATTATATATTTGTAATAAAAGAAAATAATACAATTAATATATATCGCATATATATCAATGTATTATCCGGTGAGAAAATGAAATAATAAAGCGAGCCAATATTAGATAATGTAATACAATATATCATATATATTATTATACATTAAATTATCGAATTAACACTTGATCCGACAATCCGGCTATATCGAATATAACCGACTAATATATCATGTACCGATTCATCGAATCAACACCTTATCCGATGACCCGGTTCATATCTAAATATCGCGAGAATATAATACGGCATCTCATATCGCATTATCCTCGGTCGTGCACTTATCACATATGTGCCCTTACTCCGTTTTGCCTGAGTCAAGAAACCTCTGTGTAGGACTCTAAAGAATCGTCAATACGTCGGTAGCAGGTGATGATCATATCAAACACCCACAAGCTGCAAGCGGTCAGCTAAACGTAACAGCCACCCAGGTATTGAGCGATCAGAAGATCAACAAGCTAGCCTGTACATTCTCCTGTGAATCCAATCAGTAACACTCCCGTACAGTCCGGTCTCTTCATCTGATATATCGCATATCAAGTCTAGGGGTGGTATACGTCAGACCCCAGTAACCGATAAGTCGTGTCGATGTGAGGCGCATAAAGGGTCAAGAAACTACTGGTAACACTTACCAGTAAATCTCTATATCAGCCCTGGCCAGCGACTTCCAGTTATAGCCAATCGAACACAGCACAACTTCAACTCCCTATACCGGGAGAGACGAATCCCCTCCTATCGCTCATTGCCTTCATGTGATTCAGGACTGCACCCAAAAGCCACCATTTTGCATGCCCTCTTAGACGTGGTAAGGTGGAAATCAAAGCACAGTGGGAATCACACAAGACTCTATGACGATCTCGGGTCTACAGACTACCCTGTACCAGTGTAACCGGAGAACTGCCATCTGACGTGTGGTATATCACCATCTGGGAATTCTCGGCGAATCCGTCCAGTGTATCGAGTCTCCACTGAGCACCCGTACACCATCCTTGATGTCAAACACCGATGGATATGGGATCATCCATCGCCCATCATATGGGTCAAGATGCGTATACGCTAGTCTACTCTGGTGTATCGATGCCCTGTCTCGATATACCCTCAACTAGGAACAGTTATAGGTTGTACTCATCGACTACCGTGGCCCCACTAGTATGATCTCATCATAGTCCCAGTAGTCGAGTACAGATCCTAAGGGCTTTATCAACATGTGAGAGTAAGACAGTAAACCAATACAAGTCAACATGTTAAGATAAAGTGAAACCAAATAGCATACTATCATGACGAGCAAGAAAGTCCTCTCTATATATATCCAAGCATCCATTATAATATACATCATATGTACAACAATGGCCTCTAGGGCATATACATAACTAACATCTAATGCCCAGGACGTAGAGTGAACTGAGAAATAGTTCTTGGTAACTAACACACCTGAAGAAGATGCATCAATATACTTATTCTTCGTTTGGGTGGCGTGAGAATTCAGATATTCTCCTATTCCCTGCTCGGACTTATAATAATTATAAGTGGGAGCGGGACCAACGTTCCCCTGCTCAGTATAACAAGCGGGTTCAGTCAATACATCCATATTATTATCTTGATTAATGCCTGACATGGTCGCTACCTGGAGAGAGAGAGAGAAGAAAACACTTTAGCGTGCGCTCTTGCAAGATTAGATTGGTTATTATCTTATCTAATCAGGATGTCTCCCACTGTTTTAATCAAATCTTCCTTCAAACCCTAAAAGGTAAGATTAGCCGAAATTAATTACACCTTACAAGCTTGCCAATCTTTCAGCCAGATCAGTGTTGGTACTTTGAGGGAGGTTCCTCGTGCTTTCGCACGGACCTAATTAAAATAAACCTCGTTTTACCAGAGGCTTAACCCCGTTAACACCTTTCTAGACACCTACTTAATCGGCTAATTTGTCATGTGTAAAACTCTCCCAGGAGTAACTCTTACTCGCAGTGGGTATCGGGATCCAACTATCTCATATGAGGTACGTAATCTCATTGCAAATTTCAACACTTGAAATTCCCGATATTGCTTTTGGCCCTAGCATGCTATGACCTTGACGCAGGCCAACAAACCATAGTCCGCTAGTCAATTTCAACCCGTCATTTCCTGATTGAATTAAACCCACCCGTACGACTCTTGACGCAGGCCAACAAAGTCGCACGACTATCCTAATCCAACCACATCTTATGTTACATATAAGAACTAGTTAGCTACCGCACACTACACCTTGACGCAGGCCAACGAACGCAGCACGAATACTAAGTAGGACTTATCTGAAATGACGAAGGGCTGCGACAGGTTTTTCAGAAAACCTTTTGCGTAATGAACTTGATATCATTGTAGTAACAAGTGATTTTGAAAAGAAGTGTTTTTTAGGCTTTTCTAGTTTCGCTAAAGAGGCCACTCCCGGTGAAGGGATCTCAGCTCTTTCCTTATCGAATAAGGTGCAGGATATTTCATAAATACCGCTGTGCAAAGCAAGAACTACAGAAGCAATCAAAATCTAAACCGTGAGTTTGTAGTATCTGCCAGTTTTGCTAAAGAGGTCACTCCCGGTGAAGGGATCTCGACTCTTTCTTTATCGAATAAGGTGCTGGATATTCTACAAGGAATACCGCTATGCAAAGCAATAAATGTAGCCACCCTTTTTGAAAATTTGATTCTACAAAATGTTTTAGGTTTCTTTTCTTTTATTAATCTCATTAATAAAACCGATCATTTAAGCTTCCTAAGCATCACAGAAGAAACGAAAGCAGTAATATTTATATATCAACATATATATATAGTATAAGTATTCGTCTCAGGTAGTAATATGATCTCATCACAGAACATTGTAGCAGAAGTCAACATATGAAATATTGGATATACTAGAACGTCCGTGTTTTATTTTGAGCCTGTATAAAACACGGATTCCACAGTCACGATGAATAGCCAAACCCACATCCCTAGACCCCTACGAGAGCGGCAAGTAACCCTGCCAATTCTAGGGTTAGGAGACCCGGTCTCGACTTCTCGAGATGGCCTCCCACTGGACCCTAGAACCCGGTTACTTGTCCTCTCCATCTTGGGTCTATCCTAATGCGGAAAAGTAAATAGTATACAATGGTGACATCATCCTCAACTCGGAAGTGCCCCAATAAAAGAATATTACATACAAATGAATTTTACATGAATGAAAAAGAAAACTCTCATCTCACATAAAACCCTCGGCTATTCAATACAAAACGATCCAATATAACATATCACAGCAACACATAATCATCACAGATAACGAGGCGAAGTTAGATAATTCGATAGATACAACGAATTCCCAAAAATTCCCAGAGTGCTCAACACTAGAGCACAGTTAAAATTAACCAGAGACATACCACAGTACCTACGGACCAACAGCTGAAGGGTCGACCCAAGCCTCTAAAGTGGCGCCGCGGATCCGCCGCTAAAACCAGGTTTAGGCAGCGGATCCGCGGTCACTTTGACGAGTTATGGTTTCGTTCTTCAGGTGTGCCCATAGAATTCCTTGCATGATTTTCTGAGTATTTTTAACATGGAAAAATTCAACTTTTTGAAAAATTTCCAGAAAAGGGGTCATATCGGGGTTTCGGGGTTCGATCGGACTTCTAACTTCGTCTTGACAACTCCTAATGCTCTAGCTTGACTGTGATACCAATGTAGGGTTAGCTTAACACCTTAGCAAGGTTTTGGCAAGCATCAAACAAGCTATATTAATATTTTTGGGGTGCTTAACAAACCAACCAAGTAATCGAACTAGAGAATTAGGGTTAACTTACATGTAAACAACTTTACATCTAAGAGAGGGGGATTACAACCTTTGTAGTCCGTTCCTTCGCTTCATTAGCTCTGAGTAGTAGTCCCTTTGCCACGATCCATGAACTCCCGGACTCTAGTGAGCCTCCACAAGTAGAATGATCCATGCTTGCTTGAAGTCTTCCTTTTCGATGATGATCTACCTTGAAGAATCTCAAACCCAAGCTCTCACTTCTCTAATTAAGTATTAGTGAAGTGAACACCCTAATCTTAGTGGCTAGAATAGATGAGGATGATGAAGTAGTAATTTTGCTCCCTTTTGTTTTCAATTTCTTTTTTTAAATCATCACAACACAAAAGGCTAGAAAGCTTTTTTTCAAAGGAGGAAGAAGAAGAAGAAAGCTTTTGTGATGAATAATGAATTGTTGTGTGGTTAGAATTGCAACCATGGGTTAAAGATAACATCCTTACCCCTTATAGAGACTTAACAATTTGCTATGGTTAGAGTTAGGTCAACAAATATGTTAAGGAAGACAAAAATGGTGGACAAAGTCAAAGAAGCCTACAAGCTTCCATCAAAATATCAACCGTGGATAATTCCACCATTATTTGTATTTCCTTAATAATAATTATAAACCCTAATCTAACCCTAGCATGGTTCAAGTCTCATAAACCCTAGTTGCAATTTTAACCTAGCACGTTACAATATTATATATCACATATATAATATATAATGTAACAAAAGAAAACAATACAATTAACATATATCGCGTATACATCAATGTATTATCCAAGTGAGAAAAAGAATCAATAAAGCGAGCTTATATTAGTTAATGTAACATAATATATCTTATATATAACTATAAATTAAATTATCGAATCAACACTTGATCTGATAACCCGGCTATATTACATATAACCGGCTAATATAACAAGTACCATTTCATTGAATCAACACTTGATCCGATGACCCGGCTATATCACATATACCCGGCCGATATCATATATCGCGAGAATAGAATATGGTATCTCATATTGTATTAGTCTCGGTCCCGCACAAATCGCATATGTGCCCCTACTCCGTTTTGCCTGAGCCAGGAAACTTCTGTGTAGGACTCTAAAGAATCGTCAATACGCCGGCAGTAGGTGATGATCATATCAAACACCCACAAGCTGCAAGCGGTCAGCTAAACGTAACAGCCACCCATGTATTGAACGATCATAAGATCAACAAGCAACCATGTACATTCTGCGGTGAATCCAATCAGTAACACTACCATACAGTCCGGTCTCTTCGTCTGATATGTCGCATATCCAGTCTAGGGGTGGTAAAACGTCAGACCCCAGTAACCGATAAGTCGTGTCGATGTAAGGCTCATAACGGGTCGAGAAACTACTGATAACTGTTACCAGTAAATCTCCATATCAGCCCTAGCCAGGGACTTCCAGTTATAGCCTATCAAACATAGCGCAACATCAACCCCCAATACTAGGAGAGACGAAACCCCTCCTATCGCTCATTGCCTACATGTGATTCGGGACTGTACCCAAAAGCCACCATTTTGCACGCCCTCTTGGACGTGGTATGATGAAAATCAAAGCACAGTGGGAATCACACAAGACACTATGACGATCTCGGGTCTACAGACTAGCCTGTACCAGTGTCACCGGAGAACTGCTATCTGACGATAGGTATAATACCATCCAGGAGTTCTCGGCGAGTCCGTTCAGTATACCCAGTCTCCACTGAGCACCCGTACACCATCTTTGATGTCCAACACCAATGGATATGGGATCATCCATCGCCCATCATATGGGTCAAGATGCATGTACGCTAGTCTACTCTGGAGTATCGATGCCCTGTCTCGATACACCCTCGACTAGGAACAGTTATAGGATGTACTCGTGGACTACCATGCCCCACTAGTATGATCTCATCATAGTCCTAGTAGTCGAGTACAAATCCTAAGGGCTTTATCAACATGTGAGAGCAAGACAGTAAACTAATACAAGTCAACATGTTTAGACAAAGTGAAACCAGATAGCATACTATTATGTCGAGCAAGAAAGTCCTATCTATATATATCTAAGCATCGATTATAATATACATCATATGTACAACAATGGCCTCTAGGGCATATACATAACTAACAAATACAACCTTTGTAAACCGGTCCTTCACTTCTAAAGCTCCTTGTAGTAGTCCCTTAGCTCCAAGTAGTGGTCCCCGAACTCTTCTTAGGCTCCACTAGGAGAAAGGAATGAGCTTTCTTAAGGATCTTCGAGGCCGAAGATGATATACCTTGAGGAATCTCTAACTCAAGCTACCTCTTCACTAATTGAGAAATTAGTGAAGCAAACAACCTATACTAAATGGCTAGTTAGGTATAGATTGATGAAGTAGGAATTTTGCTCACTTTAGAATTATTTTTCGCTCTTTCTTTCTTCACCTCATCAAAGCTAGAGAAGAAAAATGAGATGAACTAGTGATGAACCATTGGGTAAGAAAATATCTCAAGAGATATTAGTAGAGAGTCAACCATGGCTAAAGATAATGGTTGGGTTAATAAATATCTAGAGTAAAACAAAATTAGTGGACTAAGTCAAGGTTTCTACGTGCTTCCAAAAGCATCTTTAGCCATGGTAATTTCCACCTAATTTTGATTTTTCCCTTAATAATTAGTCACCCAAATTATCTTTAGTTTGGTATGAGTCTCATACACTCATGTCCAATGTATCATCTAACATGACACAATAGTAAATACATTAATATATATCTCATATATATTTAAATGTATTTGTAGAAAAGAAATTCTTAAGTGAGCTAATATTAGTTAATGTACATTAAAATATCAAATACATAATTATATATTAAATTATTAAATCAACACTTGATTTAATAATCCGGCTATATCATATATAACCGACTAATATCATTTATATGTATATCAAATACACACATAACATATTATTGAATCAACACTTGATTCAATAATCCGGTTATATCACATATAACCTATATCGCGAGATTAGAATACTGTATCACATACACGTATTAATCTCGGTCCCGCACATATCACATATGTTCCCTACTTTGTTTCGGTTGAGCTAGGAATCCTCTGTGTAGGACTCTAAAGACTCGTCAATACGCCAGCAGTAGGTAATGATCATATCAGTCATCCACAAGCCGTCAACGGTACTAGCTGGACGTAACGGCTACCCAGGTATTGAGCGATCGGAAGATCAACAAGCAAGCTTGTCCAAACTACCTAAGAGTGCGGATAATAGCCCGCCAATTCTAAAGCGAAGCCCCATCCGTCTCAACTCCATGAGATGCGGGCTTTTTGCCCTCTAGAACCCGGCTATTCATGCACTCCACCGCAGGGTAATCCTAGTACAGAAAAAGAAAATATATGTACAAAGGTAACATCGACCTCAACCCGGTCGTGCCCCAATCAAGTTGTATATAATCCGGCAAAGAGGGCAGTCCACATGTCGGACGCTCGCCCTGCAATATGAATATACAAGTGAATCTCAACTATACTATTAACATTGCACCGCAAGCCATCCACCACGAAAATCCAACCACAACCATAGCACAAACACAGAACATCAACGTCAATGTCATGTTAGTAAACCCGTCTAATAGAACATATAGCAGTTAGACGGGTAATACTGCTCGAATAACATTCACGGTCACAGATAGTAATGTATGCACTGAAACTTATAAACGGCATTAAAATAACGACTTCGAAATACCCCGTATTGCCCCAATACTTAAGATAACAGAATATCCAACCTAAGCAAAAACAAACAATACCAGAAAACCAATATTCAAGAGTACAGAACACCCAAAAAATTTCAACATCCAAAATCTTTACAGGAACGGCGACACCGGGAAATATAGCATTCTCGTCGGCCAAGTCTTGAAGTTTGGGTCTCGTTTTTTTTCTGGTGTTCTAGTTACAATATGAGAAGCCTTCTACAATTGTTTAAAAAAAAATTTGAAGACTTTTTAAATTTGATAGAAACATGAATATTTCACGGATTGTTTTGGAGTTGTTTCGGTTTTGTTACTTTAATATCGTTTAAAACTGCTAGTATAGAGTTTATGGGCTGGCTCTGATACCATGTTGGGTTATACTAACGCCCTGGACATCATCCGTGGCTGTTTGCGGAACAAAAATTTTACAACGATTCAAAACTGGCGCTAGAATAAACCATATACCGGATCCACCATAAACCTAACTAGCAACTAGAGAAACTATCTACTATGATCGAAGTTTGTACCTAAAGAATCAAGTCCTTCGGGTCTTCCCTCCTCTCCTTTAGCTCCTCAAAGGATGTACGGATCTCTTTGATCGTCGGCCTCCTCGCGTCAAAGATGATCCACCCGAGAGTGTCTACTTTGAGCTCCTACCTCTAAACCGAGGTAACTAGGTTACTTAGTATGCTAATCTAAGTAGCCTAGATGATGTAAAGAGTGATGATGGATTAGTTTGTCTCAAGAACCCTAGGTTTCTGAACACATAAGACTACTAGGGTTTGAGGTAGAAGAACCAAAGCTTGGAGGAGATGAGAGTGTAGAGTGAGCATAGAATGAAGAATGGCTAAGTGTTGTGAACTAATAATGCAAACCAAAAATATCTACACAACACAAAATATCAAGCATACCCAATAAGTAAACCATGAGTCACTACATGAGTCACCAAGTAGCCATACTTCATTTAATGATAAACGAACACCTCATACCTCCACCTCATTAACCATTTAACCTAAATGGTTAAAACAATAATGAGGTGTCTTCTTCTAAAACAATCTTGCACAATTACAAGAATACCCCTCACCGTATATACATACCCGTATCCGTATTCCGACAAATACGAATACAAGGAGACAAAACAAATCCAAGAATATAATACTAGGATCCGGCTTAAACCAAAGCCCGCTGGTATTATCCGCCCGAACATCATACGTGCATAAGTACACATATGTGATCGAGCCCCTGCCGTAAAACCATATGACCTCTAGATCGTTTCGCCCGAAGTAGGGAAACCCTCTGTGTGGGATTCTAAAAACTCGACAGTATGCTGGCAGTGGGTTTAACCACAAGCACGTCAGCAGTACTAGCTGCACGTAACGGCTACCCAGGTACCTGTCGAAAAGAAGGCCGGCGAGAAAACTCGTCCGAACTCCTACTGAGCCTATCCGTGACAATCTCTGTAGAGTCCTGTCTCTTTGTCTTAGAGTATCGCATACCGGGTCTAGGGGTGGTAAACGTCAGACCCTAATAACCAGATAATTCATGCTGATGCGGCTCAGGACCAATTTGGAAAACTGCTGATCAAGCTATCAGTAAATCCCAACTGCCTTGGCCAAGGTCTTATGGTCATAACCAATCGAATACAGTGCGATATCGACTCCTAATACCGGGAGAGACGAATCACCAACAATCGCTCACTGCCTCCATGTGGCTCGGGACTGTACCCAACCAAAACCTGTTTGCACGACTCAGTAGAGCCATGGTAGGGTAGTGATCAAAACACAGCGGGAACTCACATGAGACAAATGATGATCTCAGGTCCGAAGACAAACATGTACATGTCTCACCTGAGAACTTCCATCTGACGATAAGTATAATACCATCTAGAAGTTCTCGGCGAGTCGGTCCAGTGTACTCACCCTCAGTGAGCATCCGTATACAATCTTAGGTGCATCAGACCAATGGCTGCGGGACCAACCATCGCCCCACGTCAGGGCTGGAAAAGTATACACTAGTCTACTCTGAAGTATCAATGCCCAGTCTCGATACTTACGCGACTAAGGACCATTTAAGGATGTGCTTATGGACTACCCAGCTCCTACAAGTATGATCGCCATCATAACGCTGGTAGTTAAGCAAGATCCTATGGGCTTTATCAACATGTAACTGCTATATATAATAATGAGTATAACATATGCTCATGTTAAGATAAAGTCAAACCATAATAGTATACTACTGTATCAAGTCTTTATCAATATATGAAAGATGGATAAAATATCAATAGAAACAAATACACATATTATGATAAAGACAACTAAAATAATATACTATATAACTGAGCAAGAATATCCTGTACATACATATCCCCAGCATCCACAAGTATACATATACAATAATGGCCTCTAGAGCATACATATCCAAAATGCCACGATATACGTTCTATACCAATCTACCCCTTTATCCCCACTTAATGTATTGTACAGATTAAGTTTACAAGTCTTGGCTGAATCCATGGATACAAAATGTTCAAGTATTCATGTTTAGGATGTAATGAAGTATTCAAGTAGTCAAGTCAAGTTATAACCATGGTTCGGTCAAGTCAAGTATACATGTTTGATATTGATGTTTGAATTCGAGTACTCATGTTCATGATCAAGTATTCATGTTTGATTTTGGATTCAGGTTTGAATTGGAATCATATTGAGTCAGATACTTGTAAACGGATTTAGCTCTTGAATTAGGTTCGGGAGTCATCGGTAACTGCTGCACATGGACGGCAGGATTTGTGTCTTTTTCCAAAACAATTACCTTTGATAACTCCGTTAAGTTGTCTACCTTAAATAGGCAAGCACTCACTTTCTCTGGCTCCCTTGGGCATAAGAGAATTGATCCCGCTTAAACCTATATTTACTAATGTTCTTAAATATTGTTTTATATATCTCGAGGGGGTTTTATGAAAAAATAGCTTAATATATCCTCGAGGGTGATTAGTATTATTTAGGATTGTCATGAGCATGGATTTTAAGTATTTAGGTATTTTAATGATAAATACTTAGCATTTGAAAGTTCATGGTATTTTATTGAAAAATTTGTCCGTTTTGGTATCTTGATGGTATTTTATTGACATTTGTTAATCTTTTCATTTTCAGAAAAATATTGTTTCATTATATTTTGAAAATATGAATTTATAATTTTATATAATTTTTTAAAGAAAAATAATTTTATTTTATCTAAAAAATTCGTATTTGTTAAAAACGTATTTAAATCCTTTCGAGATCGAATGCTCCGTGAGGAGGTCTGCATCTCGCTCTACTAGCCCAAGGATGTGCGATAATCCGCACCATCCGTTAGCGGGTCCCCTAAAGAGAGTTGTAGATGCACAATTGCAAAGGAAATGAAATACCGCTTTTAAAGAAATCCGGTTTTAGAATTATGTGGTTTTTATCGTAAATACTATCTTCGAACCAAAAACACATACAAATAGGGATCGTGCTATGAAACCAAGTGTGCGTGTGGGGTAGGTCATTACCCCGTGAAATTTTCCTTAAGGTATTGTTTAGACGATTAGTCGAAAATGTGTGATAAGAAAGTTCAAGGTATTTTAATGTAAAAGTTTAAATATGATTGTTTTACATGAGATTCTTGGATAAAATTTATTCTAAACATTGGTATTAAGATTACAAGTGAAGTGGTAAAATTGGTTTGACCAAATGATAAAGGAAAATGGAGTTATAGGTTTTAGAAAAAATGATATCGGTAATAACTCTACTTTTACCGATTTTGATTAAAAATGAAATTTAATGAAGAGAAAGGGTGTTTGGGAGGGACTTATTATTTAGAAAGTTCAAAGAAAAGGTAAAGAATAGAGGATGATCGTCGTGGTGTCGCCGGAGCTCCGGAATTTGCTTTAATCTTCGCCGAAACCAACTTGCTCGCTAACTCCACTTTACTTCTCTTGCACTAGGAACTTTTTAGAGAGTTTTGGCTAGAATTTTCAGAATGGTGCTGAGCCAAAGTGTGGGATGGTATTTATAGTGGAGAATTAGGGTTTGGGAATTACAAATATGGATTAAAAGCATTAAAATTGTGTTTAATTATGAAATGAAAGGTCTCTATTTGATTGCAGAGAAATCAAACAGTGCAGAGGGGTTAAGGGTAGCTGAAGAGAGGAGTGTGCAAAGCACGGTCTTCATTAGCCACATCTCGACCATCGGCGCCAGTCCTAGGGCTCATTTGGCCGGTCGATCTTGAGGAATCTGCCTCGAGATTCGTGCCATCTGATCAACTCTCTGTTTAAACCATTTTCCACATGTTTGATTTTTCTGAACGTTTCATTTCCCGTGTATTGCATGTGCAATCTTTTGGGCTTCCAAAAAGTTAAAAAGAAAAATCAGAATAACATATATCTGATGGGAATCGAACACAGGGGCTACGTCAGAGTAGTGCATGGATTTACCAGTGACCTACAAGTTGTTTCTTGCTGTTATTTCACAAAAGTGACTTATAACTCTAACTCAGGCTATAAAACTTATTTATTGTATATTAACAGTAAAATTTCCGTACAAGATTTTACAGTCGTTACAACATGCCTACCCAGATAGCCCGTGTCGCTAAGGGTATATTGATTACCCGCCCTTCCGTGAAGGAGGTTGTCATAAGGGCTCACACAGTGAGGGAGATGGGATCTATCCCTCAGCCTCCTTATGTGAACGATCCAAGCGCACGTCGTATGGCAACGTGCCATGGTATAAAATTCTCTCCCTGAGAGCATACGCCATTAAAGTTATACCATACAGACTCAATTCCAATCACCCTGTGATTGACTTACCCGGCCATATCGCCATGGGACCTCCAGACAAGTTCGCACCCGTACAATGTGTCAAACCCTTAGTCCGGCTTTATAGTAAAATAGGTAAAGTGACCATAAGATAACAACTTCGGTCGCTCGGCATATAGCACATGGCAGCCTCATCCTGACCCGGTCAGGGCGACTCTATTAAGTGTAAGTTGCTAATGCTTGTGCCGTGACTACTACGGCCTTTGCGGAATCAAAAACTTTAATTTTTCTTGAGCACTAGAAACTAAAACCCTAGAATATGAAACCAAACACTAAACTAATCTAAATAATGAATTTAGCTACTATGATGAGGACTACAACCTTTGAAGTCGTGTCCTTTGGGTTTTGTGTGGTCCTCTCCTTGAGCACCTAGGGTCCTTAGATCGAGCATGCGAAGTGATCTTCCTGCGTCAAAGATAATCCATCCGAGGATTCCGGTTCAAGCTCTAGCTTCTAGCAATGAACTAAGAAGCAACTAAAGATCTATACTTGCTATGTCCTGATGCTTAGAGGTGTAGTAGTAGTGTCAAGATACTCTCTTTATTTTCCTCAAAACTCAAGAGAGAAAAATGAAGAAGAAGAAAAGGATGGCTAAAGATAATTTTTAAAACCATAATAATAATCTACCCTCTTTCCTTTATCTCTTCATTTCTTTAAAAAATAATATAAGTGAGTAGGCTTGTGACTCACTAGTGTGAGTCACAAGCCCACGCACTTCTCTAGTAAACTAGAAGAGATGAGAAGAAGAGAGAGGCCACCTCACTTGTACACATATTCACACACATTTATAAATAAATATATGTGTGTATATATATACACACAACCGTTTATACCCGTATTTATAATAAATACGTATACCCGTATTTCTACCAAAATATGAATACCGTATTTGTATCAAAAATACAAAATACACGTATTCATATTAAGAAAGAAATACATGTATTTGTATCAAGACACAAATACCCATATTCATACAAATACACGTATTCATATAAATACCGTATTCATGTTAAAATACAAATACCTGAAATAGAGCAATATAATTCTAGCTCCATGTCTAGCTATTGTTGGGATTAAAATTTACACCCTAAGGCCGAGGTCAATAAGTCAAACTCAAGGCCCGAAAAGTGGGCCTGGGCCCAAGCTCTGAATCCAAGTCAAGTCGACCCATTCCCAAGTCAGACCCGAACTTGAAGAGGCCGGCCTCCACCATGCTAAGAAGAAAATTATGTAATAAATAATTTTGATAAATTTTTTATAAATGTAAGGAAAATGGGCATAAAGCCAAATTTTTGTAATGCCCATGGCTCATGTGCAAAAAGTGTTAGGAATATGTATGCCCTAGAGGCCATTATTGTATATTATAGTGGATGCTTGGACATATATATATAGAGGACTTCCTTGCTCGACATGATAGTATGCTATCTAGTTGCTTTTTACCTTAACATGTACACTTATATTATTATTTCTCTGTGATACATGTTGATAAAGCCCTTAGGATGTTAGCTTGACTACCAGGACTATGATGCAGATCATATTAGTGGGGCTTGTGTAGTCCATAAGCATATCCTTTAACAGTTACTAGTCAAGGGAATATCAAGACAAGGCATCAATATTCCAGAGTAGACTAGTGTGTACGTCTTTTGACCCTGTATGGGGCGATGGTTGGTCCCACATCCATTGGTGTTTAACATCAAAGATTGTACAAAGGTGTTCATTAGAGAATGGGTACATCGAACTGGACTCGCCAAGAACACCTAGCTGGTACTATACCTATCGTCAGATAGCAGTTCTCTGGTGACACTTGTACAGGTTAGTCTGTAGACCCGAGATCGTCATAGAGTCTTATGTAGTTCCTACGGTACTTTGATTTCCTCCTTACTATGGCTCAAAGGAGTGATGCAAACAGGTGGATTTTGGGTACAGTCCCGAGTCATAAGGAGGCAATGAGCGATAGGAGGGGTTTCGTCTCTCCCGGTATAGGGAGTTGATGTTGTGCTGTGCTCGATTGGCTATAACAGCAAGTCCCTGGCCAGGGCTGATGAGATTTATTGGTAAGTGTTATCCGTAGTTTCTCAAACGGTTATAGGCCATACATCGGCATGACTTATCAAGTTACTGGGGTCTGACGATTCCACCACTAGACTTGATATGCGACATATCAGACGAAGAGACCGAACTGTACGGTAAGTGTTGCTTATAGGCTGTGCGGGTGTTTGGACAAGCTTGCTTGTTTATCTTCTATTCGCTCAATACCGGAGTAGCCGTTACGTCCAGCTAATACCGCTGACGTCTTGTAGATGACTGATGTGATCATTACCTACTGCTGGCGTATTGACGAGTCTTTAGAATCCAACACAGAGGTTTCCTAGCCCAAGTGAAACGAAGTAGGGCATATATGGTGATATGTTCGGATGCTTGATTAAATACGAGTATGTGATACCGAATTCTAATCTTATGATATTTGATATCGGTTAGGTTATATAAGATATAACCGGATTGTTGAATCAAGTGTCGATTCAATGATATATTATATGTATATATATTTGATATTGGTCGGTTATATACGCTATGACCGGATTACTGAATCAAGTGTTGATTTGATATAGTTTATTGAATATTGTCGGCTATATGTGATATGACCGGGTTATTGAATCAAGTGTTGATTTGATAATGTGATATACATATAAATGATATTAGTCAGTTATATATGATATGACCGGATTATTGAATCAAGTGTTGATTTAATAATTTGATATATATTTATATTTGATATATTTATATATTAACTAATATTGTGCTCACTTATGATTTTCTTCTCTTCTCTTTATATATATATATATATAATTATGTATATATATATGATATATATATTTATATATTGTGTCATGTTAGATGATACAATGAACATGGGTGTATGAGACTCACACTAGGTTAAAGATTATTGTGATGATTTTTTATTAAGAGAAATATAAAAAATGAGTGGAAATGAGCATGGCTTAGATGCTTGTGGAAGCATGTAGAAGCCATGACTTATCATCTCATTTTTGTTTTTACTCTAAGATATTTTATCATGACAATAATATTTTTAGCCCATGGTTAACTCTCACACTTATCACTTGAGATATTTTCCTCACCCTAGTTCATCTTCTTCCTCTCTAGGTTTTCTTGAGTTGAAGAAATAAAAAGAGATATTGATTTCTATAGTGAGAAAAATTCCTACTTCATCAACCTATTCTCATCTAGCCCATAAGATTAAGTTGTTTTCTTCACTAATTCTTTGATTAGTGAAGAGATAGCTTGAGTTAGAGAAACTTCAAGATGGATCATCTTCGGCATCAAAGACGACGTAGCAAGCTCGTTCCTATCACCAAGTGGATCCAAGAAGAGTTCTAAGGACCACTACTTAGAGTTTAGGGACAACTGCTTGGAGCTATTGAAGTGAAGGACTTGGTCTACCAAGGTTGTAACTCTCTTCACTTAATGTAAAACTTCTTTACTTGCTTACAAAACCCTAATACTCTAGTTAGATTCTAGGTTAATGTAGCTTAGACTTTTAGATTTTTTTTAAATTGCATACTTGAGGCATATGGAAACCTATTAGAGGTGCTAAGACACTCTTTCATGGTATCAGAATCAAGATAGAGCATTAGGCGAAGTCTATACGACGTTAAAGTGTTCGATCGAATTTCAAAACCCGCATTTCACCTAGTTTCTGTCCTTTTTTCAAAAGTCGATATTTTTCAAATTAAAAATTTGCAGAAAATTGTGCATTGTATTTTATAGAGCCTCAAGAAGTACGAGGCTCCAATTCCACTAAACCGCTGCGAAACCGCAGCCTAAACATTAGTTTGGCCACGGTTCCGCCATAAGTTTATGGGATTGTGGGATCTTGCTTCTTGTGCTGCTCTATTGTGATATTTGGCATATTCTGTTAGTTATATGTATGTCCTAGAGGCCATTATTATACATTTGATGTATATTATAGTGGATACTTGGACATATATAGGGAGGACTTTCTTGCTCGACATGATAGTATGCTATCTGATTGCTCTTTATCTTAACATGTACACTTATTGTCTCTCTATTACATGTTGATAAAGCCCTTAGGATGTGTACTTGACTACCAGGATTATGATGCAGATCATACTAGTGGGGCAGAGGTAGTCGGTAAGTACATCCTTCAAATGTTCCTAGTCGTGGGAGTATCGAGACGGGGCATCAATATTCCAGAGTAGACTAGCATATATGCTTCTTGACCCATATGATGGGCGATGGATGATCCCACATCCATTGGTGTTTGACATCAGAGAAAGTATAATTGTTCTCAGTGGAGACTGGGTACGCTGGACGGACTCGCCGAGAACTCCTAGATGGTATTATACCTATCGTCAGATAACAGTTCTCTGGTGACACTGGTATAGGTTAGTCTGTCGACCAGAGATCGTCATAGAGTCTTGTATGATTACCAATGTGCTTTTATTTCCACCTTACCACGTTCAAGTGATCGTGCAAAACGGTGGTTTTTGGGTACAGTCCCTAGTCACATGGAGGCAATGAGCGATAGGAGGGGATTTCGTCTCTCCTGGTATTGGGGGTTGATGTTGCGCTATGCTTGATTGGCCATAACAGGAAATCCCTGGCCAGGGTTTCTGAGATCTACCGGTAAGTGTTATCAGAAGTTTCTCAAATCTTTATGAACCTCACATCGGCATGACTTATCAGGCTATTGGGGTCTGACGATTACCACCCCGGACTGTGATATGCGACATATCAGACGAAGAGACCGGACTGTACGGTAGTGTTACTGATTGGATTCGCAGGAGTATGAGCAAACTTGCTTGTTGATCTTCTTATCGCTCAATACCCGGGTGGCCATTAAGTTTAGCAGACCGCTTGCGGCTTGTGGGTGTTTGATATGATCATCACTTACTGCCGGCGTATTGACGAGTCTTTAGAGTCCTACATAGAGGTTTCCTGGTTCATGCGAAACGAAGTAGCAGCACATATGTGATATGTGTGGGACCGAGATTAATATGAGTATGTGATATCGTATTATATTCTCGCGATATGTGATATCGGACGGTTATATGTGATATAGCCGGGTTATCGGATCAAGTGTTGATTCGATAAATTGATACATTTGATATTAGTTGGTTGTATGTGATATAGCCGGATTATTAAATCAAGTGTTGATTTAATAATTTAATGTATAATTATATATTTGATATATTAGCTTACATTAACTAAAATTAGCTCACTTAACATTTCTTTTTCTTACTTGTGTACACTTAGTATATATGTGATATATATTAATGCACATTATTTTGTGTCATGCTTGATACCACATGCCACATGCTACATGGGTGTATGAGACTCACACCATGCTTATGTTAATGTTTGGTTTTATTTATTTAAAGTTAATCAAAATTTATTGGAAATTAGTCACATGGTTCAAGCTTGTAGAAGCTTGTGAAACCATTGACCAAGTCCACTAATTTTGTTTTACTTGTAGATTTTTATTAACCTAATTATTATTGTTAGCCATGGTTTAGTCTCTACATGAGTTAGTGTATGACATAAACTTACCCATGGTTGCTTTTCTCACCCCATGAGTTTCATTTTCTTCTCCACTTCATCTTCTTCTTTCTCATGAGAAAGTTTTCTAGCTTTTCTCAAGGTGATAAAATATTGTGAGAAAAATAAATCTAAAGCGAGCAAAATTCCTACTTCATCATCCTCTACTATATTAGCCATTTAGTTTAGGGTGTTTGCTTCACTAATTTACCATTAGTGAAGAGGTAGCATGTGCTTGAGTTTACTCGACGTAGATCATCTTCGGCCTCGAAGACTTCGAGCAAGCTTGTTCATTTCTTCATGTGAACCCTTACTAGAGTTCGGGTGTTCACTACTTGGAGCGAAGGGACTACTACACGGAGCTTTAGAAGTGAAGGACCGGTCTACAAAGGTTGTATTCCTCATTCACTTAGATGTAAAGTTGTTTACATTATTGTTTCGTCTAAATCTCTAATTAAGATTCTAAGTTAAGGTTCTTTAGTACGGCAAATTTTTGAAATTGGCATGGACGATGCCTCCCGAAATCTTGCTGTCGTGCTAGGTAACCCTACAGTGGTATCAGAACCAAACTAGAGAATTAGACGATATTTGTAGAATTACGAAACCAAAACAACTCCGAAACACCCGATATAAAAATCTAGTTTCTATCGAAATTTTTAAAGTGTCAAAAAATGTTTTAAGCAACTGCAGAATGTTATATGAGATGTAACATGAACACAGTAGAAATTTGACCCCTTCCCACCGGATTTTGGCCTGCCACTTTTGATAAAAATCCGAGCTCGCCGGATTTCTTATGGATTTTTGGCTTCAAATTTTTTCTGTGTTCCAGTCTCTAGGTTTTGGTATTTCAGATGTTGCTTGTTTTTGCTAAATTTGCATGTGATGTTATCTTTGTGCAAAGGCAATTCTGAGTGTTTTGTATTCGTAATTTTAACATTGTTTCGGGTTATTTAGACGACGTTAAAATGTTCGAACGGATATCAATAACCCATTTTTTCTCTCACTGAAAATTTTTCAAGAGTTGGATTTTTCCAAGTTTAAAATCTTCATAAAATCGTGCAGGTGTTTTCTATGGACCCTCTAGAAGAACGAAACCCTAACTCGATTCTGTGACCGTCGGAACCGCCACCAAACCCTAGGGTTTGTGGTAGTCCCGCGGCGTCATAGGTGAAGCAAGGGTTGACCCTTCTACGGCCGGTCCATAGGTGTTGTGGCATGTTCTGAGTATTTTTAGACTCCGCTTAAGTGTTGATCTCTTTGGGAAATTTTGGGTGTTTGTTTATTCGATCTAAAAGTTTAATATCGTCTAGTTATCTGTGATTGTGATACAATATTTGGAATCCATAATAATTAGTTATGTGATAATTAGTTTGAATTTTATAAATCTAGCAATTTATTCTCATTTGATCGGTTGCCACGGAATTTTGATGTGGATCAAAACTCCGTCGCAATTACGTAGCATACGCGGATACTTGCCGGGTAACCTTACTAAATAGCCACGCCCCATAGCCCCGTCCAAGTGACTGTAGGAGAACCCCGTCGCCAAAAGCATCCGTTCGGATGCTCGTGGCCGCCGTGTTCCGCCTTAGTGCACTTCGTCGACGACATCGGGGGTGTGGCCATCTACTAAAGTTTCCGACGAGCATTCGATCAAGTTATCGGGAATCTTGTTGAATTACCCGACTGGATATTGGAAAGTGTTTTCAATATCGAGACTAAAATGCGGGGTTTATAATTGTTAGGCATATGATGTCTAAAGAATTCATTTGGTTAGGCATGAAATCCAAAGTATGTGATACATTGGGTTTATGATGTCTAAGGTGGTTGCGGATTCCAGTTGTTGTAGTTTTTCACTTTCTTTTCTGCGACCGTAAGTATAATATATGGTGTATCGCCGGTTTCGTTGCTATACGTCAACGACAATTGGGATACGCATATTTACTTACGTTGATGACATGTGATGTTATGTGTTGCTGTGATATGTTATATTGGATCTTCGTGTTTTGAATAGCTGGGGTTTTTTTTATGTGAGATGAGAGTTTTTCATTTTCATTCATGTAAAAGCTTATATGTAATATTCTTTTATTGGGGCACTTGCGGGTTGAGGATGATGTCACCATTGATGTATATTATTTACTTTTCCGTATTAGGATAGACCCAAGGAGGAGAGTACAAGTAACCGGGTTCTAGGGTCCAGTGGGAGACCATCTTGAGGAGTCGAGACCGGGTCTCCTAACTCTAGAATTGGTAAGGTTGCTTGCCCTCTAGTAGGGGTCTAGGGATGTTAAGTCCACATTACCCAACTCGGTTATTCCGGGGAGGCGGAATAGGTAAAAATCAAATTTTTCCTCAATAGGTAACATGGACCATCCATGGAGGATCTTTGCTAAACAAAAACTAACAAATAAACTACAAGTTCTAGCTACTATGTAGAATGGTTATACCTAGGTCTTGAACTCCTTCTCTTCTTTTGGTGATTCTCCTCCTTGCAAGCTCCTTGTAGTGGCTTGAACGGCTCCTCCTCGTCGTCTCCTCTTTGCCGTAGATGGATCCACCCGAGGGCCTCGAACTTGAGCTCCTATATCAACCTAGAGATAACTAAGGTGCTTGGTTTGCTAAACGTAGAACCTTAGAATGATTAGAGAAGAGTTATGGTGGTTTTGTCTCAAAGGTTCATGATTTCCAACTCATGGAACACTTGAACTTTGAGAGAGGAAGAAGGAGAGCTTTTTCCATGAGAGAGAAAGAGAATGATAGAATGAGCTCTCATAATGCAACCATGCTCACAAAAGCAAGAATAATCATGATAATAATAATAATTAAGAATTGTGATGGTTAGTTTCAATGACCATTATCATTTCATGCATTTAATGTATTTTGTAAAGAACAACAAGTAAACAAAAGTCATAGAAATGAAATGATGATGGTCAACAAGTCCACAGTGGTCAACAGGTCAACAAAGTCAACAAAAGTCAAATGTTCAACTCAACCATGACACAATAATCCTTAATTAATATTATTGATCATATTTCTCATTCTCATTAGGGTTTAGAAAAAGTCAACAGTCAACAAGTCAACCAAAGTCAAATGGTTAACAACCCTAGTGAGAATCCTCTGCCTCTGCTTCTGTCAACTGTGCATACACACCCGCATCCGTGTTCCAAGGAACACGAATACACTGAGACAAAACCAATCTCAAAACATGTACTAGGATCTGGCTTAAACCAAAGCCCGCTAGTAATAACTGTCCGGACACCAAACGTGCACAAGTGCGCGGATGTCAACGAACCCCGTCGCAAAACCATGCGACCTCTACTCTGTTTTGCCCAAAGGCGAGTATCCCTCTGTGTGGGACTCTACAGGCTCGACACTACACTGGCAGTGGGTTTAACCACAGGCCGCAAGCGGTACTAGCTGTACGTAACGGTCCGCAGGTAGCTGCCGACAAGAAGACCGACGAGGTGAACCCATCCGAACTCCTACTGAGCCTGAATATGACAATCTCCGTGCAGTCCGGTCTGTTCGTCTGAAAATATCGCATGGCGGGCCGAGGGGGCGGTAAACGTCAGTCCCTTAATAGCGGTACAAGTCGTGTCCGAGTGTAGCCCAAAACACCCTGAGAATCTACTGGAAAACCCACCAGCAATTCTCGCATGCCCTGGCCAGGGACGACAATGTGTAATGGCTCTCCTAGACACAGCGCGATATCAACTCCTAATACCGGGAGAGACGAATCCTGTCTAACCGTCACTGCCTCCAAGTGCTTTGGGACTGCACCCAACTACTACCTGTTTGCATGACTCAGTAGAGCCGTGGTAGGGTAGTAATCTAAGAACAGTGGGAACACACTCGAGGCAAAGTGACAGTGTCAAGTCAGCGGACTAAGCTGTACTCATGTCACCTGGAAACTATTAACTGACGATAGGTATAATACCAACCAACAGTTCCCGACGAGTCCTGTCCAGTGTACTCATAACCTAACGAGCACCTGCATACTACCTCCAGTACGACATACTGATGGCTGTGGGACAGACCATCTCCCCTGCTGGGAAGAGAAGCGTATGCACCAGTCTACTCTGGAGTATCGATGCCCTGTCTCGATAATCCTATGACTAGGGACCAAAATAAGGATGTGCTTATAGACTACCCAGCCCCCACTACTGTGATCGCCATCACAACGCCGGTAGTCAAGCAAAGATCCTAAGGGCTCCATCAACATGTTTTTAGCGATATGTTAAAAGAAACATATACACATATTACTGTTAGTGTATATACCCTAGAGGCCATTACTGTATCATACTAGTTTGTATACTACTTAATGGAAGCTTGGGATATTCACCTTGTATATACAATCTTGCTCAAAATAGTAGTATGCTACTTGGTTTGTTTCTACTTCAATGTGTACTTATGTTTATTTTATTATATCACCTATACGCATTAGTGGAGCCCTTAGGATCTTTGCTTGATTACCAGCGTTGTGATAGCAGTCACACTAGTAGGGGCTGGGTAATCCATAAGCACATCCTTATGCAGGTCCCTAGTCGCAGGACTATCGAGACAGGGCATCGATACTCCGGAGTAGACTAGCGCATGCGCTTCTCATCCCAGAGTGGGAGATGGTCTGTCCCACAGCCATCAGTACGTCGTACTGGAGATAGTATGCGGGTGCTCGTTGGGTTACGAGTACACTGGACAGGACTCGTCGGGAACTGACCGGTTGGTATTATACCTATCGTCAGTTATCAGTTCCCAGGTGACATGAGTACAGCTTAGTCAGCTGACTTGACACTGTCACTTCGCCTCGAGTGTGTTCCCACTGTACTTTGATTACTACCCTACCACGGCTCAAAGGAGTCGTGCAAACAGGTAGTAGTTGGGTGCAGTCCCGAAGCACTTGGAGGCAGTGACGGTTAGACAGGATTCGTCTCTCCCGGTATTGGGGGTTGACATCGCGCTGTGTCTAGGAGAGCCGTTACACGAGTAGTCCCTGGCCAGGGCAAGCGAGATATACTGGTAGGCTTCCAGTGTTATCTCCGGGTGTATTGGGCTTCACTCCGACACGACTTGTACCGCTATTAGGGGACTGACGTTTACCGCCCCCCTAGGCCAGCCATGCGATGTATCAGACGAACAGTCCGGACTGTACGGAGATTGTCACAGTCAGACTCAGTAGGAGTTCAGATGGGTTTCACCTCGTCAGTCTTCTTGTCGGCATCTACCTGGGGACTGTTACGCACAGCTAGTGCCGCTTGCGATCTGTGGTTAAACCCACTGCCAGCGTAGTGTCGAGTCTTTAGAGTCCCACACAGAAAGCTATTCGCCTTTAGGCAAAAGAGTAGAGGTCGCATGGTTTTGCGACAGGTCGCATGGTTTTGCGACAGGGTCCAGTCACATCCGTGCACTTGTGCACGTACAGTGTCCGGACAGTTTACACTAGCGGGATTTGGTTTAAGCCGGAACCTAGTGTACGTTTTAGGATTGATTTTATCTCGTATGTGTTCGTGTTCCTCGGAACGCGGATGCGGGTGTGTATGCACAGTTGACAGAGAGACAGAGGCAGAGTATTCTCATTGGGGTTGTTGACTGTTGACTGTTGACAGTTGACTGTTGACCATTGACTTTTACTTAACACTAATAAGAATAAGATATATGATTAACATTAATATTAATTAAGTATTGTAGTGACATGGTTGTTGAGGGGTTGACTTTGTTGACTTGTTGACTTTGTTGACCGGTTGACTAGGTTGGACTAGTTGACCATCATGATGACAATGGCTATCATTTCATGGCAAAGACTTTTGCTTGCTTGATCTCTTGTGCAAAATGAGTGCATGAAATGATATAGCCATTTTGACTTAAACATTTACACAATACTTGATTAATATTTTTGTTATGATGGCTTTTGGATTATCAGAGCTGAGAATGAGAAGAGTATGGTTCATTTCTATCATTTGCTTTCTCTCTCTTGAGCTCTTTCATTCTCAAGCTCTCCCTCTTGCTCATGCTCTCTCTACCTCAAGGCAAACCATTCTCATGTGTTGAGACTCATTGCCTTAGAGATAAAAAGACACCAAAACATTCCTCTACTCACTCTAGTTCACAAGGTTTAGCAAACCGAATGAACTACTTTCTTCAAAGTTCGAAGAAGAAGCCAAAGGTAGAAGCTTTCAGGTGGATCGATTTTCGGCGCAACGAGACAACGGGGTGAAGCCGATCCGGACAACCATCGAGGCTTGAAGACGAAGGAGTTCAAGAAAGAAAGGTATAACCCCCTAACCGAGTAGTTAACAACTCCTAGTTAGGTTATTAGTTAGATGTTTAACAAAGATCCGGTTTTGAGTCCATGTTACCGCCTCTAGAAAATTGTTTTTCACCAAATTCCGCATGCCCGAAAGTACCGGGAGAGGAAGCATGGACCTACGGTGGTATCAGCCTAGTTAAAGTCTATCTAACATGTTAGCAAAGTAACTAGAAGATCGATCAAAGAAAAAGCCCCGAAATGAACCCGGATTTCAAACTTGCTGTCGATTTTTAAAGTGCTGTAAAAGTAATAAATCATGCTTCAAAAATCGACTCAGGGTTTTTATAGAAAACTGTAAAAATTTCCTCCACTGAACCGATCAAAGCGCCGCGGAAACGCGGCGGGAGCGTGCTCCCGCCGCGGTTCCGCGGCCGAGTTGACTCGGCAGTGGGAAATTTTGGTTGCAGTTTGTTCATTGGGGTATTTTGGGAATTTTGGAATATGTCTTTTCAGCCCAGATTTTCCAGAACGAAAATTTTGTGTTTGGGGTTTAAAAATCCGTATTTTTGATCCAACTTCTAAAGACTTGAGCTGACTGGTTTTTATCTGTGATGTGATATTTGTATTGAACGTCTGCTAATCGCTATATGTCGATTAGTAGGGGTTATACAAATCTGTGATCTGTAATGTTGCTGGAATGTGTATATGAATTCATTGGATTGTCGCGGGAGAATAGCCGGGGGTTGTGAGACGAGAGTTTTCTTTTCTTTCAATTCATGTAAATTTGTAAATTGATGTAATATTATTTGTATGGCCGCACAACCGGGTCGGGGTTGTAGCCGTCATTGTATAATTTCTTTTTACTTTTTTTGCTTCTAGGATAGACCCATGGAGGGGGTGCACAAACTACCGGGTATGCCGAAGTGCCGAGTGGCCTACTCACGGAGTTGAGGGAGGTTGCTTCGCTTCGGGTACTTGGCGGGTAGTTTGCCGCACCCGTAGGGGTCTTGGGTGGGGTATTGGCTATTCACCGCGACCGTGTAATCTGCTTTTCGTTACAGGCTCGTACGAATTGCGGATTCCTAGTATATCCAATGTGTTCATCTGTGATCTGAAATGGCTATCATTGCAATATATCTATATATGATATTATTTAGGCATTGCTTATGTTTTACAGCCGCGCTAGCCCAGCCCCCGCTCTGTCGTTAGTTAAGTAACCTAACGGGTAATGACGGGGCCCCGTGGCGAATGTGAATGGCATAAACGTACGTCATATTTTGGTTGTTTTCTGCAATGGTAGGATTAAATGATGGGACGCATTAAAAGAACTAATGCAAGAATATCACGCATTAAAAGAACTAATGCAAGAAAAATAAACCAAGTAAAAGTCGTTGCAACACTTTCGAAAAACCACTCGGTTCTTTTCAAAACCAACTTTTAAATGCGGAGCTTGAGCCACTCCTTTTAAAAGCTATCTCGTTCCATCGATTATATCAAGTTCACTACGTTCACGGTTTTGCCAAAACCATTCGTAGCCCTCCGTCGTTTCACATGAATAGTTAATAGTATTCAGGCTGTGTATGTTGGCCAAAATCAAGGCATAGTGATTGGTAGCTATTGGGTATTCATATGTAGTATAGATAGATGCGTTGGTTTGGGACAGTCGTACTTCCATTTTGGCCAAAGTCAAGGGTAGGTACGGGTGGATCCAAATTAACCTGGAGAATGACGGGTAGAACTAGACATGTGACTTATGATATTTTGGCCAAAGTCAAGGTCATAAGAGCATGGGGCAAAAATCCACATCGGGAGTTTCAAAAGAACTGAAACTTGCTAGTGTTGCATACCATTTGAAGTGTGATAATTCTGGTAGGATTCCTTCAGTTTCGTCACGCGATGATATTTGGATCCCGATCCTACTGTAAGTATATGCTACTCCTCGGGAAATTTCTCACTTAACGATCAATGCTATAAACCAAGTAGGTGTCTAGAAAGGTTTTAGCGGGGCTACGCCCCCAGGGAAAAGAGGTTATTTAATTAAGGAACTTCGCGAAAGCGTTGGAAAACCTCCCTCGAAGTACCGACACTGGCCTGGCTGAACGGTTAAGCAAGTATTGTACGGTGAGATTGATCCTGACTAATTCTTCCTTTTTGGTTTGAGGAGGGATTCGAGAAACAGTGGGAGCCATCCTGTTTAGACAAACTAAAAACCATTCTAAACTTGCAAGAGCATCATGCTGAGTGTTTCTTCTCTCTCTCCTAATTGCAGCGACCAATCGACATGACTGGACTTAAGTTACTCCTAGATAAAAACATACTGACAGGGCCAAGCTACAAAGATTGGCTCAGGAATGTCAAGATGGCAATCACTTACGACAAGCTGGGGTATCTTCTTACCACCAAAGCTCCCCCTGTCCCAGATCCCAAAACCAGCGTCACGGATAAGGAAATCCGTAAGACCTGGGAACTAGATTGCACGAAGGCCAAGTGCTTCGTGCTTGCCTCTATGGACAACGAACATCAGAGGAGGCACGAGAATATGGACCTCGAATCCATATTTCTCCATACAAAAGAACTGTATGGTGTGCAGTCTCGTATCGCAAGATACGAAGTGTCGAAGAAGTTATTTTCGGTAAGGTTGGCCGTCGGATCATCGGTAGCGAAAAACGTGCTTAAGATGATTGGCTACATAGAAGAGCTCGCAGACCTTGGGACCACATTGAAGAATGAGCTCTATACGGACTTGATTCTCCAATCCCTTCCTTCCACTTACGCCCAGTTTATCCTGAACTTCAACTTACAAGAAAAGGAAGTTGAACTTTCAGAACTCCTCAACATTCTGAGGAGCACAGAGGGCACCCTACAGAAAGGTAGGGAAACATCCACTTTGTTTGTAGGAGGATCTTTCTCTTCTAGGTCCAAGGCGAAAGCCAAGGGAAAGAAGAAGAAAACCTCCGCCAAACCAAGGGGCGGTGTTAGTAAAGTGGATACGAAGGGAAAGGCAAAAGCAACAAAGAAAGTGGGAAAGCTTGTGGATAAGGAAGAATGCTTCTATTGTCATAAGAAGGGACACTGGAAAAATGATTGCAGGGCTTGGAAGGCCAAAACACAGGATCTGAAGCAGGTTGCGGCTTCAGCTTCAGGTGTGTATGTTATTGAAAACTGTCTTTCAATAAACTCTACTTCCTGGGTATTGGATACCGGATCAGGATCTCATATCTGTAATTCTTTGCAGGCGTTGAGAAACCGTAGGGTTTTGAAGGCAGGTGACATGACCCTCAAAGTTGCAAACGGAGCTAGCATGGATGCTAAGGCCGTGGGGGACTATCACCTGGGAATGTCAGATGGACATGTTTTGGTTTTGCGTAATTGCTTTTTTATACCCAACACAACTTGTAATATCGTTTCTGTATCTTTGGTTTCTAAAGAAGGTTATGAATTTGCGTTTGTAAGCAATGTTGTAAACATTCACCTTAATCAAGTTCTGATTGGGTCAGGTACATTGAGCAATGGTATATACGTATTAAACCAACCACAGATTTTCAATGTCCAGAATACACACAAAAGAAAGTCTCCGGAAATAAATCAGACTTTCTTGTGGCATTGTAGACTGGGTCACATCAATGAGAGAAGATTGACGAAGTTACATACAAAAGGATATTTGAATCCGTTCGAATATCAATCGTATGCCACTTGTCAATCCTGTCCAAAGGAAAGATGACAAAGACTCCGTTCACTGGACACGGAGTAAGAGCGAGCGAGCTCTTGGGACTCGTACACAGCGACGTGTGCGGTCCAATGTCTACACATGGGCGAAGCGGTTATTCTTACTTCATTACTTTTACGGATGACTTTTCAAGGTACGGTTATGTCTTCTTAATGAAACATAAGTCCGAAGCCTTTGGAAAATTCCAGGAATATAAGAATGAAGTAGAAAAACAAACCGGCAAAAGTATCAAGATCCTAAGATCGGATCGAGGTGGTGAATACTTGAGTGCCGAGTTCCTGGACTATTTAAAAGAGAACGGAATTCTCTCTCAGCTTACTCCTCCATACACTCCGCAACATAACGGTGTATCGGAGAGACGGAACCGAACCCTATTAGATATGGTACGGTCCATGATGAGTAACGCTGAGTTACCGCAATCATTCTGGGGGTATGCGCTAGAATCAGCAGCATACCTTTTGAACCGAGTTCCAACTAAGACTGTGCCTACTACACCATATGAGATGTGGTGTGGGAAGAGACCCTATCTTAATCACATTAAGACATGGGGAAGTCCAGCTTTTGTCAAAAAGCAGCATGCGGACAAGCTCGAGGCACGCTCAGTACAGTGCAAGTTTGTGGGATATCCAAAGAACTCCCAGGGATATTTCTTCTACTGCGAAGAGGAACAAAAGGTTTTTGTTTCTCGTCATGCTCACTTTCTAGAACACCAGTTCTTAGAAAAGGAAATTAGTGGGAGCGCAGTAGAACTGGAAGAAATTCCAGAACCACAGACTATTACTGAAAGCTTAGTGGAACCAGAGGGTTCAAAAGAACAGGACATTCCTACGCCGCTCCGCAGGAGTAGTAGGCGGTCTCATCCGCCCGAGAGATACTACGGTTTTCTCATAGACGGGGATAGAGAGGATTGCATCATAGATTATGATGAGCCAACTAGCTTCCATCTGGCCGCTCAGAGCGTTGACTCGGTAAAATGGCTGGATGCAATGCGGACCGAAATGGAGTCCATGTACACCAACAAGGTATGGACGTTGGACATTGCTCCAGACGGGGTAAAACCCGTAGGATGCAAGTGGATCTTCAAAAGGAAGATTGGTGTAGATGGACAGGTTGAGACCTATAAAGCTAGACTTGTTGCAAAGGGTTTTCGTCAAAGACATGGTTTGGACTATGACGAAACCTTTTCTCCAGTGGCTATGCTGAAATCCATTCGGATCCTTCTTGCCATTGCTGCCTTCCACGATTATGAGATCTGGCAGATGGACGTAAAGACCGCTTTTCTAAATAGAAATTTAGAGGAGTGTGTCTATATGGACCAACCAGAAGGTTTCATTCAGAGTGGGAGCAGCGGAAAGGTGTGCAAGTTGCTTAAGTCCATCTATGGACTAAAGCAGGCATCGCGGAGTTGGAACATCTGTTTTGATGAGACGGTCAAGGAATTTGGCTTTATCAAAAATCCAGATGAACCATGCATCTATTGTTGATTTGTAGCGAGAATTGTAGTATTCCTCATTTTATACGTGGATGACATTCTCTTAATAGGAAATGACATTCCTATGCTACAATCTGTCAAGGGGTTCTGGTCACACAGGTTCTCCATGAAAGACCCGGGTGATGCCTCATACATCCTGGGGATCCGGATCCATCGTGATAGATCCAAGAGGATATTAGGACTTTCACAGTCCAGGTACATCGACACCATACTGAAGAGATTCAGTATGGAAGATTCCAAGCGCGGTAACCTACCGGCTTGTCACGGGATCACCCTCTCTAAAGAGATGTCTCCCAAGACTGATTTGGAGAGGGATCGCATGTCTAGTATACCCTACGCTTCTGCGGTAGGCTCTATAATGTATGCGATGTTGTGTACCAGACCGGATGTAGCTTATGCACTGAGTGTTGTAAGCCGGTATCAGTCAAAACCTGGGGAGAAACACTGGATAGCGGTAAAGAACATTCTCAAGTACCTGAGAAGGACTAAGGAGATGTTCTTGGTGTATGGCGGAAAAGACCTCCAGATCGAGTCCTTTGCTGACTCCAGCTTCCAGAGTGACAAGGAAGATTCCAAGTCCATGTCGGGTTTTGTCTTTACCCTCAATGGATGGGCGGTGTGTTGGAAGACTTCCAAACAGGAAATCGTTGCAGACTCGACGATGGAAGCGGAATACATCGCTGCATCTGATGCCGCAAAACAAGCTGTCTGGATGAGGAAGTTCTTGAAAGAACTTCAGGTGGTTCCGTCCATTGTTGATCCAATACCTCTGTATTGCGACAACAACGGGACTATAGCTTTAGCGAAGGAACCCAGGTCCCATCAGAGATCCAGACACATCTTGAGGCGGTATCACCTGATCAGGGAGATCGTGGATCGCCAGGAGATCGAGGTTCGGAGGGTTGCTTCAGAAGATAACACTGCAGATCCATTCACCAAGGCCTTGCCCCAGACTCAGTTCGAGCGGCTGATCGAGATGATAGGTCTTCGATACGCCAGTACATGGCCTTAGTGCAAGTGGGAGATGGTTAGTGTATATGCCCTAGAGGCCATTACTGTATCATACTAGTTTGTATATTACTTAATGGAAGCTTGGGATATTCACCTTGTATATACAATCTTGCTCAAAATAGTAGTATGCTACTTGGTTTGTTTCTACTTCAATGTGTACTTGTGTTTATTTTATTATATCACCTATACGCATTAGTGGAGCCCTTAGGATCTTTGCTTGATTACCAGCGTTGTGATGGCAGTCACACTAGTGGGGGCTGGGTAATCCATAAGCACATCCTTACGCAGGTCCCTAGTCGCAGGACTATCGAAACAGGGCATCGATACTCCGGAGTAGACTAGCGCATGCGCTTCTCATCCTAGAGTGGGAGATGGCTGTCCCACAACCATCAGTACGTCGTACTGGAGATAGTATGCGGGTGCTCGTTGGGTTACAAGTACACTGGACAGGACTCGTCGAGAACTGACCGGTTGGTATTATACCTATCGTCAGTTATCAATTCCCAGGTGACATGAGTACAGCTTAGTCCGCTGACTTGACACTGTCACTTCGCCTCGAGTGTGTTCCCACTGTACTTTGATTACTACCCTACCACGGCTCAAAGGAGTCGTGCAAACAAGTAGTAGTTGGGTGCAGTCCCGAAGCACTTGGAGGCAGTGACGGTTAGACAGGATTCGTCTCTCCCGGTATTGGGGGTTGACATCACACGATGTCTAGGAGAGCCATTACACGAGTAGTCCCTGGCCAGTGCAAGCGAGATATACTGGTAGGCTTCCAGTGTTATCTCAGGGTGTATTGGGCTTCACTCCGACACGACTTGTACCGCTATTAGGGGACTGACGTTTACTGCCCCCTAGGCCCGCCATGCGATGTATCAGACGAACAGACCGGACTGTACGGAGATTGTCACAGTCAGACTCAGTAGGAGTTCAGATGGGTTTCACCTCGTCAGTCTTCTTGTCGGCATCTACCTGGGGACCGTTACGCACAGCTAGTGCCGCTTGCGGTCTGTTGTTAAACCCACTGCCAGCGTAATGTCGAGTCTTTATAGTCCCACAAAGAAAGCTATTCGCCTTTAGGCAAAAGAGTAGAGGTCGCATGTTTTTGCGACAGGTCGCATGGTTTTGCGACAGGGTCCGGTCACATTCGTGCACTTGTGCACGTACAGTGTCCGGACAGTTTACACTAGCGGGCTTTGGTTTAAACCGGATCCTAGTGTACGTTTTGGGATTGATTTTATCTCGTATGTGTTCGTGTTCCTCGGAACACGGATGCGGGTGTGTATGCACAGTTGACAGAGAGATAGAGGCAGAGTATTCTCATTGAGGTTGTTGACTGTTGACTGTTGACAGTTGACTGTTGACCATTGACTTTTACTTAACCCTAATAAGAATAAGATATATGATTAACATTAATATTAATTAAGTATTGTAGTGACATGGTTGTTGAGGGGTTGACTTTGTTGACTTGTTGACTTTGTTGACCGGTTGACTAGGTTGGACTTGTTGACCATCATTATGACAATGGCTATCATTTTATGGAAAAACTTTTGCTTGCTTGATCTCTTGTGCAAAATGAGTGCATGAAATGATATAGCCATTTTGACTTAAACCATTTACATAATACTTGATTACTATTTTTGTTATGATGGCTTTTGGATTATGAGAGGTGAGAATGAGAAGAGTATGGTTCATTTCTATCATTTGCTTTCTCTCTCTTGAGCTCTCTCATTCTCAAGCTCTCCCTCTTGCTCATGCTCTCTCTACCTCAAGGGAAACCATTCTCATGTGTTGAGACTCATTGCCTTAGAGATAAAAAGACACCAAAACATTCCTCTACACACTCTAGTTCACAAGGTTTAGCAAACCGAGTGAACTAGTTTCTTCAAAGTTCGAAGAAGAAGCCAAAGGTAGAAGCTTTCAGGTGGATCGATTTTCGGCGCAAGGAGACGACGGGGTGAAGCCGATCCGGACAACCATCGAGGCTTGAAGACGAAGGAGTTCAAGAAAGAAAGGTATAACCCCCTAACCGAGTAGTTAACAACTCCTAGTTAGGTTGTTAGTTAGATGTTTAACAAAGATCCGGTTTTGAGTCCATATTACCGCCTCTAGAAAATTGTTTTTCACCAAATTCCGCATGCCCGAAAGTACCGGGAGAGGTAGCATGGACCTACAATTACGATAGAAACAAACCAAGTAGCATACTACTATATCGAGAAAGACTGTCGTAAACCCGTATATATATATCCAAAGCCTCCAAAATGTATTATACAAACTAGTACTATATCTTAATGGCCTCTAGGGCATACATATTCAACAATCTCCCATTTGCACTAAAGGCCAGTAATTGGTGTACCGCATACCCAACGTCTGCACTAAGGCCAGCTGCTGGCGTACCGCATACCCAATAGCTCAAAAAGTCGCTCGAACTGTGTTTGAGGGAGCGCCTTTGTGAATGGATCCGCCGTGTTGTCTTTTGTGTCCACTCTCCGTACCTTGATCTCCTGGCGATCAATGATCTCCCTGATCCGGTGATACCACCTTAAGATGTGTCTGGATTTCTGATGGGACCTTGGTTCCTTTGCTAAAGCTATAGCCCCGTTGTTATCGCAATACAAAGGTATTGGGTCAACAATGGACGGAACCACCTGAAGTTCACTAATGAACTTCTTCATCGAGACCGCCTCTTTTGCGGCATCGCTTGCAGCAATGTATTCAGCCTCCATCATCGAGTCTGTGACGGTATCCTGTTTGGAACTCCTCCAACATACCGCCCCTCCGTTGAGGGTAAACACAAAACCCGAGACAGACTTGCGGTCATCTTTGTCACTCTGGAAGCTTGAATCAGTAAAGGACTCGACCCTGAGGTCTCCATTACCGTAAACCAGGAACATCTCCTTAGTCCTTCTCATGTACTTGAGAATGTTCTTCACTGCCGTCCAGTGGCCCTCACCTGGGTCTGACTGATACCGGCTCACCACGCTCAGCGCGTAAGCTACATCTGGTCTTGTACATAGCATCGCATACATTATAGATCCTACCGCCGAAGCGTAGGGTATAGTGCTCATGCGAACCCTCTCATCGTCAGTCTTAGGAGACATCTACTTGGAGAGGGTGATTCCGTGCAATGCGGGTATATTACCGTGCTTGGAATCTTCCATACTAAATCTCTTTAGTACGGTCTCTATGTACCTGGACTACAAAAGTCCCAGTAGTCTCTTAGATCTATCTCTGTAGATCTTGATCCCCAGAATGTACAAGGCATCACCCAGGTCCTTCATGGAGAACCGTTGTGACAAGAATAGCTTGACTGATTGTAGCATAGGAATGTCATTTCCTATCAAAAGAATGTCGTCCACGTACAAGACTAGGAATACGACAGTTCGTCCTACAATCTTCTTATAGACACATGGTTCATCTTCGTTCTTGATGAAATCAAATTCCTTGATTGTCTCATCAAAACAGATGTTCCAGCTCCGCGATGCCTGCTTTAATCCATAAATGGATTTAAGTAACTTGCACACCTTCCCGCTGCTCCCACTGTCTACAAAACCCTCTGGCTGATCCATGTAAACGCACTCTTCTAAACAGCCGTTTAGAAAAGCCGTTTTTACGTCCATTTGCCAGATTTCATAGTCATGGAAGGCAGCAATGGCAAGTAGGATCCGAATGGATTTGAGCATAGCCACTGGAGAAAAAGTTTCGTCATAGTCCACACCAGGTCTTTGACGAAAACCTTTTGCAACGAGTCTAGCCTTATAGGTTTCCACCTGCCCATCCACACCAAGTTTCCTTTTATGGATCGATTTGCATCCAACGGGTTTTACCCCAGGTGGAGCAATATCCAAGGTCCACACTTTATTGGTGTACATGGACTCCATTTCGGATTGCATAGCTTCCAGCCACTTATCAGAGTCCCTACTGATAATGGCCTGCCTGAAACTGGTAGGATCATCTTCTTCCAAGACGCAATCCTCTCGATCCCCGTCTAAGAGAAAACCGTAGTATTTCTCGGGCGGATGAGAAATCCTACCAGATCTGCGGAGTGGCTGAGGTTCGTTGGGTGTAACTGAATCTAGCGGTTCCACCAAATCTTTAGTTAAAGTTTGTGTTTCTGGAATTTCATCCAGTTCTACCGTGCTGCTACTAATATTTTTAACTAGAAATTCTTTTTCCAAAAATATGGCATTCCTGGAAACAATTATCTTCTGTTCCTCTTCATGGTAGAATAGATACCCACTAGAATCTTTTGGGTATCCCACAAACATACACAAAACTGCCCGTGCCTCAAGTTTGTCTGGGTTCTGCTTTTTGACATAAGCTGGGCAACCCCAAATCTTAATACGTTTAAGCTACAAACTTTTACCACTCCATATTTCATACGGAGTCTTAGGCACGGATTTGGATGGAACTTGATTCAATAGATGCGCTGCTGTTTGAAGTGCATATCCCCAGAATGAAAGAGGCAACTCTGCACTACTCATCATGGAGCGAACCATATCCAATAGGGTACGATTCCTCTGTTCCGATACACTGTTGTGCTGTGGTGTATAAGGGGGAGTAAGCTGGGAGAGATTACCATTCTCTTTTAAGTAATCTAGGAATTCCGTGCTTAAGTACTCCCCTCCTCTATCTGATCGGAGGATCTTGATACTTTTCCCAGTCTGGTTCTCTACTTCGTTTCTGAATTCCTTGAATTTCTCAAAAGCTTCAGATTTGTGTTTCATCAGATACACATATCCGAACCTAGAGAGATCGTCAGTGAATGTGACGAAGTACGAGAACCCACCCCTTGCATGTATAAACATTGGATACATCACTGTGTATGAGTCCCAAGAGCTCTGTTCCTCTTTCTCCATGTCCGGTGAACGGAGATTTGGTCATCTTTCCTTTGAGACAAGACTGACAAGTTTCATAAGATGAAAACTCGAACGTATCCAAGAGTCCATCTTTATGCAACTTACTTAGTCTTTTCTCTCCGATATGACCAAGTCTACAATACCATAAATAGGATTCGTTCGTATCTGAACTCTTCCTCTTGCGTGTGTTTTGTACATTGAGAACTGTATTCTGATTTAGAACGTAGATACCATTACACAGTGTACCTTCTGCAACCAGTACCTTATGAAGGTAAATGTTCATGATATTTCTATCAAGAAAAAAGTTATATCCATCTTTATTGAGTAAAGAAACTGATATGATGTTGCAAACCATGGAAAGTACATAGTAGCATTCGTTCAAAATCATAGTATTGCTATTTGGAAACACTATGTGATATTCACCGACGGCTGCAGCATTAACTTGTGCTCCATTCGCTACCCTGAGCGACATATCACCAGGTACAACTTTCCTACTTTTTCTTAGTCCCTGCAATAGATTACAGATATGAGATCCTGATCCGGTATCAAGTACCCAGGAGGTAGGGCTGACCGTAAAGCAGTTCTCAATTACAAGAACACCTGAAGTAGATGCAAAACTATGCTTCTTCTTCAACTGGGTATCCTTGGAATCCATACAATCCTCTTTCCCTTGCTCATACTTATGACTGTTATCGTAAGTTAGAGCCGAACCAACGTTCCTCAGCCCCGAATAAGAATTCAGATCGGTCAAGCGATAGATTTTATTATCTTGATTAGGGCATGAAATGGTTGCTACCTGGAGAGAGAGAAAAGAAACACTCAGCGTGCGCTCTTGTAAAATTAGATTGGTTTATTGATTTATCTAATCAGGATGGCTCCCACTGTTTCCTCAAATTCTTCTTCAAACCCTAAAAGAAGAACTAGTCAGGATTAATCGCAAGTCACAATACTTGCTTAACCTTTCAGCCAGGCTAGTGTTGGTACTTCGAGGGAGGTTTTCCAACGCTTTCGCGAAGTTCCTTAATTAAATAACCTCTTTTCCCTGGAGGCGTAACCCCGCTAACACCGTTCTAGACATCTACTTGGTTTATAGCATTGATTGTTAAGTGAAATAATCTCTCGAGAGTAATCCAACTCATCAGTGGGATCGGGATCCAACTATCATTGTGCGATGACCTAGATGGAATCCACTCTAGTCACCACACTCCAGAAGGTATGCTAAATCTGCAAGTTTCAGTTTCTTTAGAAACTCCCGATGTGGATTTTTGCCCCTAGGACCCAAGTGACCTTGACACAGTCAACAAATCAAAGAGTCCTAGGCAAGTTCAACCCGTCATTATCTTGATTGCATTAAACCCGCCCGCATAACCCTTGACACGGTCAACAAGGTTACACGACTGTCCTAACCAATCACATTGTATCCAGCAGATAAGCAATACTCAGCTACCGTTCACTTCGCCTTGACACAGTCAACAAACGCAGCACGAATACTAAATATAACTTATAAGAAACGACGGATGGCTACGGCTGAGTTTTTGGCGAAAAACCCGTTAACGTAATGAACTTGGTATCGTTGAAGGAACCTGAAAACCTTTTTTAAAATTATAGTGACGATAACTTTTGCTAAAGAGGTCACTCCCTGTGAAGGGATCTTGGCTCTTTCCTCGTCGAATGAGGTGCAGGATATTCCAAACTGAATACCTCGATGCAAAGCAAGAATAATCGACTATAGTGAAGTTATTACCATGACGCAAACTTTTGTCCAAGGGGTCACTCCCAATGAAGGGATCTCGGCCCTTGCCTCGTCGACTGAGGTGCTGGGTATTCATAACCGAATACCTCTATGCAAAACAAAAGAGAACGTCCTTGCAATAACAGCTTTTTGAAAATTGTTCCAACAACATCTTTTAGGTTTGTTTTTTTCTTTGCATTAATATAATGAGTCCCATCAATTAATCCTACCATTACAGAAAACAACGAAAATATGACGTACGCTTATGCCATCTGCATTCACCACAGGGCCCCGTCATTACCCGTTAGGTTACTTAACTAACGACAGAGCGGGGGCTGGACTAGCGCGGATGCAAAACATAAGCAACGCCTACTAGATTTCATATATAGATATATACATTCGTCATATGAAATGATAGCCATTCCAGATTACAGATGAACACATTGGATATGCTAGGAATCCGTGTTTCGTTCGAGCCTGCAACGAAAGACGGATTACACGGTCGCGATGAATAGCCAAACCCCACCCTAGACCCCTACGGGTGCGGCAAACTACCCGCCAAATACCCGAAGCGAAGCAGCCTCCCTCAACAACGTGAGTAGGCCACTCAGCACTTCAACGTACCCGGTTGTTTATGCACCCCACCTTGGGTCTATCCTAGGAACAAAAACAGTAAAAGAAATAATATACAATGGCGGCTACAACCTCATCCCGGATGTGCAGCCATAAAAATAATATTACATCAATTTACATTTTACATCAAATGAAAGATAAAGAAACTCTCATCTCACAAAACCTCGGCTATTCATCCGCGACAATCCAACAAGTTCATATACACAATCCAACAACATTACAGATCACAGATATGCACAACCCCCACTAATCGACGTATAGCGATTAGCCGACGTTCAGTGCATATAGCATTACAGATATAACCATATAGCTAAAGTTTATAGAATTTCGATCAAATTACCAATTTGTAACTATCCGAAACATAACATTGTTCTCTGGAAAAACTGGGTAGAAACAAAACATCTTAAAAATCACAAAACCCAAACAGAGAACCCCTGGAAAAATTTGGCGCGCTGCCGAGTCGACTCGGCCGCGGAACCGCGGCGGATCGCTTGGATCGGCCGCGGATCCGTGGTCATCTGAGGGACTCAGGCGTCCAAATTTCTGCGGTTTTCTCCAAAAACCCTGCTCGTATTTTTCATGCCAGTTAAAATATTTTTAGGCCTGTTTTATAAATCGACAGAAAACACAAGTTTTTAGACGGATTTTGCGATTTTTTCCGGATCGAAGTTCTAAATACTTTGCTAACAGTTAATTGTTGTTTAGCTAGGTTCTGATACCACTGTTAGGTCCACGTTACCCACCGCAGTTATTCCGGGGAGGCGGAATAGGTAAAAATCAAAATTTTCCTCAATAGGTAACATGGACCATCCATGGAGGATCTTTACTAAACAAAAACTAACAAATAAACTATAAGTTCTAGCTACTATGTAGAAAGGTTATACCTAGGTCTTGAACTCCTTCTCTACTTTTGGTGATTCTCCTCCTTGCAAGCTCTTTGTAGTGGCTTGAACAGCTCCTCCTCGTCGTCTCCTCTTTGCCGTAAATAGATCCACCCGAGGGCCTCGAACTTGAGCTCCTATCTCAACCTAGAGATAATCAAGGTGCTTGGTTTGCTAAACCTAGAATCTTAGAATGAGTAGAGAAGAGTTATGGTGGTTTTGTCTCAAAGGTTCATGATTTCCAACTCATGGAACACTTGAACTTTGAGAGAGGAAGAGGGAGAGCTTTTTTCATGAGAGAGAAAGAAAATGATAGAATGAGCTCTCATAATGCAACCATGCTCACAAAAGCAAGAATAATCATGATAATAATAATAATTAAGAATTGTGATGGTTAGTTTCAATGACCATTATCACTTCATGCATTTAATGCATTTTGTAAAGAACAACAAGTAAACAAAAGTCATAGAAATGAAATGATGATGGTCAACAAGTCCACAATGGTCAACCGGTCAACAAAGTCAACAATTCAACAAAAGTCAAATGTTCAACTCAACCATGACACAATAATCCTTAATTAATATTATTAATCATATTTCTCATTCTCATTAGGGTTTAGAAAAAGTCAACGGTCAACAAGTCAACCAAAGTCAAATGGTCAACAACCCTAATGAGAATCCTCTGTCTCTGCCTCTGTCAACTGTGCATACACACCCGCATCCGTGTTCCAAGGAACACGAATACACTGAGACAAAACCAATCTCAAAACAAGTACTAGGATCTGGCTTAAACCAAAGCCCGCTAGTAATAACTGTCCGGACACCAAACGTGCACAAGTGCGCGGATGTGAACGAACCCCGTCACAAAACCATGTGACCTCTACTCTGTTTTGTCCAAAGAAAAGTAACCCTCTGTGTGGGACTCTAAAGGCTCGACACTACGCTGGCAGTGTGTTTAACCATAGGCCGCAAGCGGTACTAGCTGTACGTAACAGTCCCCAGGTAGATGCCGACAAGAAGACAGACGAGGTGAACCCATCCGAACTCCTATTGAGCCTGAATGTGACAATCTCCGTACAGTCCGGTCTATTCGTCTGAGAATATCGCATGGCGGGCCTAGGGGGCGGTAAACGTCAGTCCCCTAATAGTGGTACAAGTCGTGTCGGAGTGTAGCCCAAAACACCCTGAGAATCTACTGGAAAACCCACCAGCAATTCTCGCTTGCCCTGGCCAGGGATGACAATGTGTAATGGCTCTCATAGACAGAGCACGATATCAACTCCCAATACCGGAAGAGACGAATCCTGTCTAACCGTCACTGCCTCCAAGTGCTTCGGGACTGCACCCAACTACTACCTGTTTGCACGACTCAGTAAAGCCGTGGTAGGGTAGCAATCTAAGAACAGTGGGAACACACTCGAGGCGAAGTGACAGTGTCAAGTCAGCGGACTAAGCTGTACTCATGTCACCTGGGAACTGTTAACTGACGATAGGTATAATACCAACCAACAGTTCCCGACGAGTCCTGTCCAGTGTACTCGTAACCTAACGAGGACCTGCATACTATCTCCAGTACGACGTACTGATGGCTGTGGGACAGACCATCTCCCCTGCTGGGAAGAGATGCGTATGCACCAGTCTACTCTGGAGTATCGATGCCCTGTCTTGATAATCCTACGACTAGGGACCAAAATAAGGATGTGCTTATAGACTACCCAGCCCCCACTAGTGTGATCGCTATCACAACGCCGGTAGTCAAGCAAAGATCCTAAGGGCTCTATCAACATGTTTTTAGCGATATGTTAAAAGAAACATATACACATATTAAGACAGAGACAAACCAAGTAGCATACTACTATATCGAGCAAGACTGTCGTAAACCCGTATATATATATCCCAAGCCTCCAAAATATATTATACAAACTAGTACTATACAATAATGGCCTCTAGGGCATGCATATTCAACAAGGGATGTGGGTTTGGTTATTCATCACGACCGTGGAATCCGTGTTTTTTACTGGCTTAATTAAAACACGAAATTCCTAATATATCCAATATTTCATATGTGTTCTTGTGCTGCTGATATTCCGTGATGTGATCACTTGATATTCTTAGACAAATGCTTATATTATAAATATGATATATAATAAATATTGTTGCTTTCGTTTCTTATGTAATACTTAGGAAGCATAATTGATGGGACTTCATTAATGAGATTAATGAAATAAAAGAAATCTAAAGATGCTGTAGAATCTTGTTTTAAAAAATGGCAGCTCTAGTTCTTGCTTTGCATAGCAGTATTCCTTGTAGAATATCCAACACCTTATTCGATAAGGAAAAAGCGGAGATCCCTTCACCGGGAGTGACCTCTTTAGCGAAACTGTCAGATGCTACAACCCACTCGATTTTTCTTTTGATTGCTTTTTTAGTTCATGCTTTGTATAGTGGTATTTGTGAAATATCCTGCACCTCATTCGATAAGGAAAGAGCCGAGATCCCTTCAACGGGAGTGACCTCTTTAGCAAAACTAGCAAAAGCCTCAAAAACACCCCTTTTCAAAATCACTCGATTCTACAACGATATCAAGTTCATTATGCAAAAGGTTTTCTTAAAAACTTATCGTAACCCTCCGTCATTTTAGGAAGTAGAGTACTTAGTATTCGTGCTACGTTTGTTGACCATAATTAAGGCGTTGTGTGCGGTAGCTATGTGATGTCTTTCTACACAGCATATGATGTGATTAATTAGGATAGTCATATGACTTTGTTGACCATAGTTATGGGTCATGTGGGTGGATCTAATTAATCACGAAATGACGGGTAGAACTTGACTAGTGCTTATGATTTGTTGACCATAGTTAAGGCCATAAGTCACTAAGGGTAAAATATTATCGGGAATTTTAAGTGTTGAAATTTGCAATGAGATTGCATACCTTCTATGAGATAGTTGGATCCCGATACCCACTGCGAGTAAGAGTTACTCCTGGGAGTGTTTTACACATTATAATTAGCTGATGAAGTAGGTGTCTAGAAAAGTGTTAACGGAGTTACGCCCCTGAGAAAACGAGATTTATTTTAATTAGGTCCGTGCGAAAGCATGGGGATCCTCCCTCAAAGTACCGACACTGGCCTGGCCGAAAGATTGGCGAACTTGTAGGTTGTAATTAATCCCAGCTAGTCTTACCTTTTAGGGTTTGAAGGAAGATTTGATAAAAATAGTGGGAGCCATCCTGATTAGATAAAATAATAACCAATCTGATCTTGTAAGAGCGCACACAGAGTGTTTTCTTCTCTCTCTCTCCTGGTAGCGACGATGTCACGTCTTAATCAAGATAATAATATAGATGCATTGACCGAACCTGCTTATTATAATGAGCTAGGGAACGTTGGTTCCGCTTTATCTTATAATTGTTATAAGTCCGAGCAGGAAATAGGGGAATATCCAGATTTCCACGCGACCCAATCGAGGAATAAGCATGTTGATGCATATTCTTCGGGTGTGTTGATTACCGAGAACTGTTTCTCAGTACACTCTAGGTCCTAGGTATGAGATACCGAAACAGGATCCCACATATGTAAGAGTTACATAGGCTACTTAAAGGTTGAGAACTGAGATTGTGTGATATATCTCTAAGTGATAGAGAATGGTGCAATTGTTGTAGCTAAGTCAGTTGGTGGATATCACCTTGTATTACCAAATGGTAAATACATTGATTCTGAACGAATGTTTTTACATACCGAACCTGATATACAACATTACATCAAATTCTTTATTCAGTTGAAGAAGGATATAATTCTGTATTGGAGGATATTGACAACATTTTTCTTAATCAAGAGCTGATTGGGTCAGGCACGTTATGTAATATCATATACATTCTAAATCAAACCACAGTTTAAAGTAAGTAGAACACATACAAGAGGAGTAGTTCAGAAATGAACGAATCCTTCTTGTGGTATTGTAGACTAGGTCATATCAATGTGACACGACCAGCTAAGTTTCATAAAGATGAATATGAGAATCTGTTTGAATTTTCACCTTATGATAATTGCCAGTCTTGTCTCAAAGATAAAATGGCCAATGCTCCATTTACTAGAAACAGAGATAGAGTTAATGAACTCTTGGGACAGATACATGATGATGTATACGGTCCTATGTCTACAAATGCCAGGGTTGGTTCTTTTCACTTCATTACATTCATCGACGATCTCTCAAGATTCGGACATGTGTTCCCGTTGAAACACGAGTCTGATACTTTTAAGAAATTCAAGAAATATAAGCTTGAAGTTAAGAACTAGACTGGTAGAAGTATTAAGTCCTTCGATGTGATCAAAGAGGAGAATACTTGGGCATGAAGTTCTTGGATTTTCTAAACGGAGAATGTGATTCTCTCTCAGCTTATTCCTTCGTATAAACCACAACACAATGGTGTATCGGGGTGGAGGTATCGCGCCCTATGAGATATGGTGCGCTCTATGATGAGTACTGCTGAGTTGCATGTTTCCTTTTGGTATTATGCACTTGAGAAGCTGCATATCTATTGAATGGGATTCCAACCAAATCAGTGTCTACCACTACATATAAGATATGTAATGGGAAGAGACCATGTCCTAAATGAGTTAAGATAAGGGGTTGTCCAGCCTATGTTGAAAAGCAAAATCCAGAAAAACTCGAGGGAAGGTCAGATATGTATAAGTTTGTTGGATATCCCAAACATTTCCAAGGGAATATCTTCTACAAAACTGAGGAGCAAAAGGTGTTTTGTTTCTCAGCATGCCACCTTTTTAGAAAAGGAATTTTTTGTTAAGAAATTTGTGGTCATGAGGTAGAACTGGAAGGAGTTCTAGCTAGAAAAATTAACAGCTGATGATTTGGTGAAACCAAAGGATTCAATAGTCTCCAACGAACCTCAGCTTCGCCGCGAATCTGGTAGGGTTTCTCATCCACTTGAGAGATACTACGATCTTCTCGGTGACAGTAGGAGCGAGGATTGCATCATGGTAGATTATGGTCCAACTAGGTTCAAGCAGGCCATCACGAGTGGGGACTCTGTGAAATGGATGGATGCTATGCAATCAAAGATGGAATCCATATACACCAACAAAGTATGACTTTGATTGTTGCACCTAAAGGGGTAAAACCCATCAGGAGCAAATGGATCTTGAGAAGATTCTTGGTGTAGATGGAAAGGTTGAGACTTTCAAAGCTATGCTTAAGTCCATCAGGATTAAAGCAAGCATCATGGAGTTGGAACATCTATTTTAATTTGGCAGTCAAAGAGTTTGACTTCATCAAAATAGTAGATGAACGTTCTATATACAAGAAGGTTGTAGAGAGTGAGGTTGTCTTACACGTATTGTACGTAGATGACATACTCTTGATAGGAAATGGTTTCCTATGCTACATTCGGGCAAGCTCCTCTTATCACGAGGATTCTCCATGGAAGATCTGGATGATACCTACTACATCTTGTGGATAATGATCTATGGTGATAGATCTATGTGGATGTTGGGAGTGTCCCAAATACAGGTACATTAACACCGTACTAAAAGGGTTTAGTATGGAAGATTCTAAGCATGGTGGTTCGCCCACTTACTCAGGAATCACTTTCTCTAAAAAGATGTCTTCCAAGACTGATTTGGAGAGAGCTCGCGTGCAAGGGATGTAAGTCCACGTTGCGACCCCCGGTTCTTACGGGGAGGCGGAAACGGTATAAAATCAAAATTTTAACGCAAGAGGCAACATGGACTAAGCTAGGTCGGGATCTTTACCTAAACTAAAACTAGCATACTAAGCTAAAGATATTTAGCTACTCGGATAGAGATGGTTATACCTAGCTTGTCTTGAACTCCTTCGTCTTCAAGCTCCGGTGGTGGTCCGATGGCTCCTTCTCGTCGTCTCCGTACGCCGAAGATAGATCCACTTGAAAGCTCCAACCTTTAGCTCCTTCTTCGGTCTTTGAAGAAACTAGTTCACTTGGTTTGCTAAACCTAGTGAACTAGAATGAGTAGAGATGATTTAGAATGGGATTTTATCTATGGTTCTTGATTCTCAACTCATGAGACAAGAGAACCATAGATCAAGAGAGGGAGCAAGAGGTTGAGGGTGAGAGCAAGAGGAGAGCTCAAGAACAAGAGAGAGAATGAGCAAGGAAAAAATGAACAACTCTTTTGTCTTTCACCCTCTCATAATCCAAAGTGATCATAACTCATCATATCAAAAAAGTCTTTGGTGATGGTTTGAAGCAACCATAAGCTTATCATGTCATGCACTCATTTTACTCAAATGAGCAAGCAAGAAAAAGTCTTTGGCATGAAATGATAACCATGGTTATCATGATGGTCAACTAGTCAAGCCTAGTCAACCGGTCAACAAGTCAACAAAAGTCAACAAGTCACCAAAGTCAACAAGTCAACAAAAGTCAACAAGTCAACAACCATATCACCATAATACTTAATTAATATAATAGTTAATCACATATCATATTCTCATTAGGGTTGAGCATAAAGTCAAAAAGTCAACGGTCAACTGTCAACAACCCTAATGAGAATCCGCTGCCTCTGCCTCCCTGTCAACTGTGCATACACACCCGCATCCGCGTTCCGAGGAACACGAATGCAAACTGGATAAATCCAATCCCATAAAGTATACTAGGATCTGGCTTAAACCAAAGCCCGCTAGTGTAAACTGTCCGGACACTGTACGTGCACAAGTGCACGGATGTGACCGAACCCTGTCGCAAAACCATGCGACCTGTCGCAATACCATGCGACCTCTACTCTTTTGCCTAAAGGCGAAAAGCTTTCTGTGTGGGACTCTAAAGACTCGACACTACGCTGGCAGTGGGTTTAACCACAGACCGCAAGCGGCACTAGCTGTGCGTAACGGTCCCCAGGTAATGCCGACAAGAAGACCGACGAGGCGAAACCCATCTGAACTCCTACTGAGCCTGAGTGTGACATTCTCCGTACAGTCCGGTCTGTTCGTCTGATACATCGCATGGCGGGCCTAGGGGGGGTAAACGTCAGTCCCTCAATAGCGGTACAAGTCGTGCCGGAGCGAAGCCCAAAACACCCTGAGATAACACTGGAAACCTACCAGTATATCTCGTTTGCCCTGGCCAGGGACTACTCGTGTAATGGCTCTCCTAGACACAGCGCGATGTCAACCCCCAATACCGGGAGAGACGAATCCTGTCTAACCGTCACTGCCTCCAAGTGCTTCGGGACTGCACCCAACCACTACCTGTTTGCACGACTCCTTTGAGCCGTGGTAGGGTAGTGATCAAAGTACAGTGGGAACACACTCGAGGCGGAGTGACAGTGTCAAGTCAGCGGACTAAGCTGTACTCATGTCACCTGGGAACTGATAACTGACGATAGGTATAATACCAACTAGTCAGTTCCCGACGAGTCCTGTCCAGTGTACCCGTAACCTAACGAGCACCCGCATACTATCTCAAGTACGACGTACTGACGGCTGTGGGATAGACCGTCTCCCACACTGGGATGAGAAGCGCATGCGCTGGTCTACTCCGGAGTATCGATGCCCTGTCTCGATAGTCCTGCGACCAGGGACCTGCATAAGGATGTGCTTATAGATTACCCAGCCCCACTAGTGTGACGGCCATCACAACGCTGGTAATCAAGCAAAGATCCTAAGGGCTCCACTAATGCGTATAAGTGATATACTGAAATAAACACAAGTACACATTGAAGTAGAAACAAACCAAGTAGCATACTACTATTTTGAGCAAGATTGTATATACAAGGTGAATATCCCAAGCATCCATTAAGTAATATACAAACTAGTATGATACAGTAATGGCCTCTAGGGCATATACACTAACAATCTCCCACTTGCACTAAGGCCATGTACTGGCGTATCGAAGACCTATCATCTCGATCAGCCGCTCGAACTGAGTCTGGGGCAGGGCCTTGGTGAATGGATCTGCAGTGTTATCTTCTGAAGCGACTCTCCGAACCTCGATCTCCTGGCGATCTACGATCTCCCTGATCAGGTGATACCGCCTTAAGATGTGCCTGGATCTCTGATGGGACCTGGGTTCCTTCGCTAAAGCTATAGCCCCGTTGTTGTCGCAATACAGAGGTATTGGATCAACAATGGACGGAACCACCTGAAGTTCTTTCAAGAACTTCCTCATCCAGACAGCTTCTTTTGCGGCATCAGATGCAGCGATGTATTCCGCTTCCATCGTCGAGTCTGCAACGGTTTCCTGTTTGGAACTCTTCCAACACACCGCCCCTCCATTGAGGGTAAAGACAAAACCCGACATGGACTTGGAATCATCCTTGTCACTCTGGAAGCTGGAGTCAGCAAAGGCCTCGATCTGGAGGTCTTTTCCGCCATACACCAAGTGTTGGTGATAGTGCCCTCAGAGTCAATTATTGGATCACAGGCACGTGATTGCGATGATTGAGGGAGGACCTATCCCGGTAGAACAGTCTTACTCGAGATGATAGTATGCTATCTGGTTTACCTTTATCATCGTGTACTGTTTTAGGTGACCTGACATGTCGCTATTACACGTTGATAGAGCCCCTAGGATTCTTGCTTTACTTCCAGCAGTATGATGGCGATCATATACGTGGGAGCTGGTAGTCTACAAGCATATCCTTAAAAGGTCCCTAGTCGTGGGAGTTTCAAGACCGGGCATCAATACTCCATTAGTAGACTAGTGTATACAGTCGAGACCCCGACGAGGGGCGGTGGCCGGTCTCACAAGCCACTGGTGTCAGTTGGATCACCTAAGATGTATACAGGTGCTCATTGGGTTATGAGTACACCGGACAGGACTCGCCGGGAACATGCTAGTTGGTCATATACCAGACGTCAGATGGCAGTTCCCTGGTGACATGTGTGCAGGTTAGTTCATCGACCTGAGGATCGTCATTTGTCTCGTGTGAGTTTCCACTGTGCTTTGATTACTATCCTACCACGGCTCAAAGGAGTCGTGCAAACAGGTTTTAGTTGGGTACAGTCCCGAGCCACATGGAGGCAGTGAGCGGATCTTCAGGGGTTCGTCTCTCCCGGTATTGGGGGTGAGGTCGCGCTGTGTCTAGGAGAGCCATTACGCAAAGCCCTCGGCCGAGGCAGGAGATTTACTGGTAGGTATTCCAGTAGTATCTCAGGGCGTTCTGGGCTACACTCCGACACGACTTGTACCGCTTTTGGGGGTCTGACTTTTACCAACCCCCTAGGCCCGCCATGCGATACTCATAGACGAACGGACCGGACTGTACGGATATTGTCACTGACAGGCTCAGTTGGGTGTCGGGGTGAGCTTCCTCATCGTCGTCCCTTTTGGTCAATAGCTGGTGGCCCGTCACGTATTGGCTTATACCTCTGACGTGCTAGTGGTTAAATCCACAGCCATTGTATTGACGAGTCTTTAGAGTCCACCACACTTACAGTTACTCAAGCTTTCGGGCGAAACGCTGTAGAGGCCGTATGGAGATATGGCAGGGTCCGATCAGATACGTGCGGTATTGCACGGATCAGGATCGGACAGTTTTGTACTAGTGGCCGTATAGTTATATGGCAGGGTTCGATCAGATACGTGCGGTATTGCACGGATCAGGATCGAACGGATTTTACTAGCCGGCTTTGGTTTAAGCCGGTACTAGTTTAGTACAGTGTAGATTTTGTCTCATTGCATTTGTATCCGGACGGAATACAGATGCGGGTGTGTATGCACAGTATTGGGGTTTTCCTGTGATTTATTACGGGACCAGTTTTCTGGAGTTGCCAGTTTGCATTCCGTCCCGGCCGGTTTTCCTTTGTTCTTTCCCGGCCGGACTTTTTCGATGGAGGGGGTTATTTGCAGTTTTGCAAATAACACTTTGTGGGGGGGTTTCTTGCAAAAGTATTTATTATGATATCTTTCAACCATGCTTGCTTTAATGTGATTGAAAGGGTATGGTTTGGATTTGATGTAAGCATGGTTGATGTTTCTTTGACCTTGGATGTGGTCACCCCCTTCTTTTCTCCTACCATCACCTCCCTCTTGTATTTGACTTTGCCTCCTCCACCATTTCCACTTGAAAAATGGGCCGGCCACTCATTAGGGAGAAAAAGAAGGAGAGGGTTAATTTTGTATGAGGAATTCATTTTGCATCTCATTCTTCTTGCTACAAAATTTCTCACATCACTCAAAAGTTCATTCCTTCCATTCCTCCATCTATGGCAACCAACCCCAAAGTGAGACATACACTCTACACCACTTCCTACAGCATATCTTGAGCATGTCGAGTTGCCGGCTTCATGCTCGAGTTGCCTCGGTATTGAGGCGGGAGCCCATAAAAGACGAAGGCGATGTGGTGCCCTTTCCGGCGAGGAGGCGATGATGTGGAGGCAAGACTTTCCGCGGGAGATCGGGACGATGAAGAGAAGACCGGTGGACTCGGATCACTCGGTATACTTCTCACCCTATCTCTTGATTGCTAGCATTAGGTTAATGGTAAACGATCCGGGTTTTCTTTGTCCGCGGTAGCGCCGGTTTCCGAGTAAGGAAAATTTTTGATTCCGCATTTTGGCCTCGAGTACGAGGCCGGGGCGCTGCCGTGGCGCAACATGGTATCAGAGCCACGCCATTAACCTTACCTAGCTTCGTTTGATGTGTTTGCGTTTCCGATCGACCGAAATTTCCAAAAACCGTATTTTATTGCACATCAGTTTCTGTCGAAATTTTTTGGAGTCTAAAAATTTTTCAGGTGGTCTCAGAATGATGTACAGGGAGTTCTAAGAACTCTGGGAAAATTCGAGACAGTGATCACTCAACAGGAGCGCGGAAGCGCCGCAAAAACCCTATTTGTGCCGCCCTTCCGCCGCAGGTTTGTGGGGTCACTGCTTCGATTTTCTCCAGTGGGCTTCTGGGCTATAATTAGGGGTTTTGGAATATTAAAATTGGGCCAGTTATTTCTGTGAGTGCTACAGTTTTCTTTTGGGGCCCACTTGTTAATTATTTGATCGATCGGATATTTTAAACACATTATTTCACAGTATTTACATTATATCTGCGACCGTGAATGTCACTCGATCGGTAAATCCGGTCTAACTGCTATAGCCCGGTTAGACGGATTTGCGAACGTGATTTTCACGTTGATGTTCTATGTTTATGCTGTGATGTTGCGGATCGGTCGTGGGGGATAGCCTGGATGCAATGCTAGTACAGTTTTGTTGTATTATGTACATTTGATATTGCGGGGCGAGCGTCCGACATGTGGACTGCCGTCACTGCCTGTTTGTATTATTCTTTTGGGGCACGACCTGGTTGCGGTCGATGTACCCGGTGTATGTATATTTTACTTTTTGTACTAGGATTACCCCGCGGAGGGGTGCACGGATAGCCGGGTTCTGGAGGGCAACGAGCCCGCATCTCATGGCATTGGGACGGAGGGGGCTTCAGTCTGGAATTGGCGGGCTATTCGCCGCACTCGTAGGGGGTACAGGTTGACCCAGGAGGGGTGCCCAAGTTACCGGATTCCGTGAAGTGCTGGGTGGTCCATTCACGGTACTGAAGGGGGCTGCCTCGCTTCAGGTTTTGGCGGGTGACTTGCCGCGCCCGTAGGGGTCTAGGATTTCATTGCACAGGCTATCCACACGACCAGGGGAACGTCGGGTTTCAGCAGCGGCTCTGTGAAACCCGGGGCTTCCAGATATCTGTATTGTTCTGTGATGCTGTACATTTCTGTGATGTTGCATTTTATTCACGCCTTGAGCGAAATACTATATATTGGTATATATATTAGTAGATGTTGTATATGTTTTTCATCCGCGCTAGTCCAGTCCCCGCTCTGTCGTTAGTAAGCTAACCTAACGAGTGATGACGGGACCCAGTGGCGAATGCGGATGGCATATACGTACGTCAGTATATTTTCGTTCTTTGTGGTGTGATCATTTGATGGGACTGCGTTGATTCGGATCAATGCAAGATAAACAAACCTAATCTGATGTTGTTGGAACATTTTTCAAAAAGCTGTTATTGCAAGGACGTTCACTTTTGTTTTGCACCGTGGTATTCATTTGGAATATCCTGCTCCTCAGTCGACGAGGCAAGGGCCGAGATCCCTTCACCGGGAGTGACCCCTTGGACAGAAGTTTGCGTCAGGGCATTAACTTCACTATAGCCAATTACTTTTGCTTTGCATCGTGGTATTCAGTTGGAATATCCTGCACCTCATTCTACGGGGAAAGAGCCGAGATCCCTTCACCGGGAGTGACCTCTTTAGTAAAGGTTTTCGTCACTATATTTTCTAAAAGGTTATCCAGTTCCTTCAACGATATCAAGTTCATTACGTTAAAGGTTTTTCGCCAAAAACCAGTCGTAGCCCTCCGTCATTTCAGATTAGTATTACTTAGTATTCGTGCTGCGTTTGTCGTGCATTGCCGTGGCGTAGTGTTCGGTAGCTATGTAATGTTTTTCTGTCACATGGATAAGTGGATTGGTTAGGACAGTCGTGCGGTCTTGTTGGCATTGTCAAGGACTCGTACGGGTGGGTTTAATGCAATCAAGATAATGACGGGTAGAACTTGACTAGGACTCTTTGATTTGTTGGCATTGTCAAGGTCACTTGGGTCCTAGGGGTAAAAACAAACATCGGGAGTTTCAAAAGAACTGAAACTTGCCAAGCATGCGCATACCTTCTGGAGTGTGGTGACTTGAGTGGATTCCGTCAAGTTATCATGCGATGATAGTTGGATCCCGATTCCCACTGATGAGTTGGTTTACTCCTCGGGTGATCCCGACTAATTCTTCTTTCAGGTTTGGAGGAGAATTTGAGGTACAGTGGGAGGTTTCCAGATTAGACAAAGTGATAACCATTCTGATCTAGGTTAGAGTGCACGCTGAGTGTTTTCTTTTCTCTCTCTCTCTTTGGCAGCGACCATTGACCCGACCCTGGACTTTGACTCAGTGACCAAGTTGACCGAACCTTCTTAACACTGGCCTTTTGGATTGTCAGAGTTGCAGACCTCATTGCCACTCCTACTTTTACCCTTTTCTCCAGGACACCCCGTATTACTACGAACGTCCACTTCCATTGGACAAAACCATCGTATGGTTAGATACGAACTCGAAGGACTTCGAGGATGGTTTCTGGTTCTGGAGAAAACGGATAGGATTATTCAGTTGTCTTTTCTTTTCACCTTCTCTCAGGTTGCGAGTATTCCTTGGTTTAGGAGTAGTACACCTATTACGCAAATTGGATAGTCTTCTTCCAAACCTTAGGCTGGTGCCGACCGGTAGGGAATGAAGGAAACCAATTAGCATAACGATGGTGTGCAGAAGGTATTAAGTTAAGACAAAGCAAGGGATTCGTAAGAGGGCAAAGTAAATTGCGACTGCTATTCACGACCGAACCAAGTATTTCTTCGCCAATCCTAAATCACCTTTGTATTTCTCCAGGACACTCCGTATCACTACGAAGATCCACAGTTTATTTGGATACTCCATCGTATGGTTATATACGAACTCGAAAGGAACTTGTTCCAGTTCGGGGATGGATTCTGGTTCAGGAGAAATAGGAATAAAGTACATTCAGGTGTCTTTTATCTTCACCTTCTCTCGCGTTGCGAGTGTTCCTAGGATTAGGACAGTACACCCTTTATGCCTTTTGGATAGTCTTCTTCCAAACCATAGGCTGGTGCCGAACGGTAGGGAAGGAAGAAAACCATTTGGCCTAAAGGGGTGTACAGAAGGTAATGACTAAAGACATATAAAGGGATTTGGAAAGGTGGCAAAGAATTATACGGTTACAGTTGTGAATCTGGATAATGGAAGAGGCATTACTAGGAATACCAGAATTCCCTACAGAAACATTTCAATGTTTCAGTTTCACTGTGTAATGTTAAAAGAAAAACTGATTTCCCGATTAGACACTTACTCCAGGGTATGTATTTACCAGGTATGATTCTCACATCTGTATGGTTTTACAGATGAGGAGTGGGAGTAAGTTATTGGGAATTGGGTGATCATCCTCATTATATCGGGATTCGTTGTAATCGGTGATATTTGAGGAAGTCACCTGGGTTGTTTGCCGGTCGGCAAATATTTGGTTATGAATATCCGCTGTTGTGCACCAATTTCAAATTGATATATCTGTACGTCTATTTTCATAGAGTGAGATATACCTTTTGATATTATGTCGATGACATTTACCTATATCAGTGGATGGTTAGGTAAGGAGCATTAAACAGCGGTGTAATTCTTCTTAACCATAAGTACAGTTTTCAACCTATGACACACAGTGAAAGAGTTGTTAGACTCAGCGGACTTATACAGAGTATTGTATGTTGTCCAGTGTCCATCAGGACAGAGGGGTTGGTCCTCGTACTATATTCGGTTTACTTATGACTTCTCTAGATTTTAGACAGCTGTTTCGTGGAAACACAGGGTCTAAGTTTTGAGGAGTTATAGGTATTTGAATAGAGTAGAGAACCAGGTGTAGCAAGTATCGGGATTCTTCAAGGTGATCGAAGATGTAGATACTTGTGTATGGTATTCAGTTGATAGTAATGATGAAGACAGATTGCTTCTCTTTCAGGTTACTCATAATTGGAAGCATTCCTAAGTTGAGTAACGCTGATCGACCTCCTTCCATTTAGTTGACATGCACTGGAGATAGATGCATGATTTGAATCTGGTTAAATTAAATCAGTGCCTCTGGTTCTATATTGGATATAGAACAGTTCATATCTTAACGATGTTAAGGTACGGGGAGTTGTCCGGCTTATGCTTAAAACCAGACTCCGGATAACTCAAGGCACGTTTCTGTAATGGCTGTTTGTGGGTTGACCCAGGCTATGACGAGGGTTGATTTTCTACCATCTGGATGAACAGTAGAAATATTGTTCTAGACTCGCCACAGTTTTATTAAAAATGGATTTTTTCAGAAAACAGTAGTGGGAGTATGGTAGAACTGGAAGTAATTCCAGAACCGCAAACGATTACTGAAGATTTAATAAGGAACCTAAAGATTCAATCTGATTTGACATTCCATTGGCCACTCCGCAGATACGGTGGGTAACTTCAGGCACCCGAGAGGTACTCCGGTAGCCTCAAGGACGGTGACAGGGAAGTTCTTGTTAACCCACACTTGCCATTGTTGTTGTTCCAGGCTGCGAGACCCGGCAGGAGGATAAGTATAACGTCGTTCTAAACTAGCTTTAGAAGTGCACGTCTATATGACTCTGCCAGAGGGTTGTCGTAGTCAGTGGGAGTAGCGGAAGCATTGGTGGACATCAGGCTTATGTCTATTTATAGACTAAAGCAGATGTAGCGGAGATAGATCATCTATTTCTGATGTGACAGTCATAGGTTTGACGTCATCAGAATAGGGGATGGATCTGTTGAGAAGGTAGTAGGAAGTGATATTCCTATACTAGGATCGGTTATACTTTGGTAGTCACACAGTGGTTTCTCCACAAGAGACTTGGATATTATATCAGACATACTGGTTACTAGATCTATAGTTTTAGATCTAGATTTGGGTGGTTTCCCAATCTGGGTACCTTGACAGCATTCTATGAGTATTTAGAATGGACGACTCCTGACACGGTAGTGCACCTGCAGTTGATGGAGTCACCCTCTCTAAAGGTGTCTTATAGACTAAAAAGGGGAGGGATACTCATGATTGGCAGATCACTTGCTTAGGCAATTGAGTCAATCATGAGATGTCATGTACCACACCAGATGTCGTTCTTGCACTAGATGCAATAAGTTGATATTGATCCAATCCTGGAGAAACAGTCGGAAGCAGTTTTAGAACATAAGTGAATGTTCTAGGGATATGATAACGGCTGCCTCCTTTAGGAGACAGTTATCATTCCAGGCTTCCAAGGTGACATGGACGACAAGGAGGTTGTCAGAGTTATTGTTCTCCCTCTGGTGAGGGACTGTATTTTGGACAGGTGGTCCAAGGCAATACTGAGGGAGGCATGGCGCAGGATACTGATTAAGTTCAGTGGATGATACAGTCTAAGAAGTTTGGATTTGGAGTTCATTTATGAGCTAGGTCCCATCAGACATCCAGACATTCTAAGACAGGTATTGCTCATTTCGGGAGATGGCTTTCTCCGCGAACTTGAGATATAGAGAGACATAGAAAGAAACATCACAGCGGATCCACTCACTGAGGCTATTCCTCGAACGCAATAGTTTCGCAAACGAGCTTTGTGAGACTGACCAGTAGAGGAGTTGGGTGTTCGGTATCACACGGGCTGTGAGTATGCGGCATCGCAATAATTAGCCTTGAGTGCAAGTGGGAGATTGTTGGTGATAGTGCCCTCAGAGTCAATTATTGGATCACAGGCACGTGATTGCGATGATTGAGGGAGGACCTATCCCGGTGGAACAGTCTTACTCGAGATGATAGTATGCTATCTGGTTTACCTTTATCATCGTGTACTGTTTTAGGTGACCTGACATGTCGCTATTACACGTTGATAGAGCCCCTAGGATTCTTGCTTTACTTCCAGCAGTATGATGGCGATCATATACGTGGGAGCTGGTAGTCTACAAGCATATCCTTAAAAGGTCCCTAGTCGTGGGAGTTTCAAGACCGGGCATCAATACTCCATTAGTAGACTAGTGTATACAGTCGAGACCCCGACGAGGGGCGGTGGCCGGTCTCACAAGCCACTGGTGTCAGTTGGATCACCTAAGATGTATACAGGTGCTCATTGGGTTATGAGTACACCGGACAGGACTCGCCGGGAACATGCTAGTTGGTCATATACCAGACGTCAGATGGCAGTTCCCTGGTGACATGTGTGCAGGTTAGTTCATCGACCTGAGGATCGTCATTTGTCTCGTGTGAGTTCCCACTGTGCTTTGATTACTATCCTACCACGGCTCAAAGGAGTCGTGCAAACAGGTTTTAGTTGGGTACAGTCCCGAGCCACATGGAGGCAGTGAGCGGATCTTCAGGGGTTCGTCTCTCCCGGTATTGGGGGTGAGGTCGCGCTGTGTCTAGGAGAGCCATTACGCAAAGCCCTCGGCCGAGGCAGGAGATTTACTGGTAGGTATTCCAGTAGTATCTCAGGGCGTTCTGGGCTACACTCCGACACGACTTGTACCGCTTTTGGGGGTCTGACTTTTACCAACCCCCTAGGCCCGCCATGCGATACTCATAGACGAACGGACCGGACTGTACGGATATTGTCACTGACAGGCTCAGTTGGGTGTCGGGGTGAGCTTCCTCATCGTCGTCCCTTTTGGTCAATAGCTGGTGGCCCGTCACGTATTGGCTTATACCTCTGACGTGCTAGTGGTTAAATCCACAGCCATTGTATTGACGAGTCTTTAGAGTCCACCACACTTACAGTTACTCAAGCTTTCGGGCGAAACGCTGTAGAGGCCGTATGGAGATATGGCAGGGTCCGATCAGATACGTGCGGTATTGCACGGATCAGGATCGGACAGTTTTGTACTAGTGGCCGTATAGTTATATGGCAGGGTTCGATCAGATACGTGCGGTATTGCACGGATCAGGATCGAACGGATTTTACTAGCCGGCTTTGGTTTAAGCCGGTACTAGTTTAGTACAGTGTAGATTTTGTCTCATTGCATTTGTATCCGGACGGAATACAGATGCGGGTGTGTATGCACAGTATTGGGGTTTTCCTGTGATTTATTACGGGACCAGTTTTCTGGAGTTGCCAGTTTGCATTCCGTCCCGGCCGGTTTTCCTTTGTTCTTTCCCGGCCGGACTTTTTCGATGGAGGGGGTTATTTGCAGTTTTGCAAATAACACTTTGTGGGGGGGTTTCTTGCAAAAGTATTTATTATGATATCTTTCAACCATGCTTGCTTTAATGTGATTGAAAGGGTATGGTTTGGATTTGATGTAAGCATGGTTGATGTTTCTTTGACCTTGGATGTGGTCACCCCCTTCTTTTCTCCTACCATCACCTCCCTCTTGTATTTGACTTTGCCTCCTCCACCATTTCCACTTGAAAAATGGGCCGGCCACTCATTAGGGAGAAAAAGAAGGAGAGGGTTAATTTTGTATGAGGAATTCATTTTGCATCTCATTCTTCTTGCTACAAAATTTCTCACATCACTCAAAAGTTCATTCCTTCCATTCCTCCATCTATGGCAACCAACCCCAAAGTGAGACATACACTCTACACCACTTCCTACAGCATATCTTGAGCATGTCGAGTTGCCGGCTTCATGCTCGAGTTGCCTCGGTATTGAGGCGGGAGCCCGTAAAAGACGAAGGCGATGTGGTGCCCTTTCCGGCGAGGAGGCGACGATGTGGAGGCAAGACTTTCCGCGGGAGATCGGGACGATGAAGAGAAGACCGGAGGACTCGGATCACTCGGTATACTTCTCACCCTATCTCTTGATTGCTAGCATTAGGTTAATGGTAAACGATCCGGGTTTTCTTTGTCCGCGGTAGCGCCGGTTTCCGAGTAAGGAAAATTTTTGATTCCGCATTTTGGCCTCGAGTACGAGGCCGGGGCGCTGCCGTGGCGCAACACCAAGAACATCTCCTTAGTCCTTCTCAGGTACTTGAGAATGTTCTTTACCGCTATCCAGTGTTTCTCCCCAGGGTTTGACTGATACCGGCTTACCACACTCAGTGCATAAGCTACATCCGGTCTGGTACACAACATCGCATACATTATAGAGCCTACCGCAGAAGCGTAGGGTATAATAGACATGCGATCCCTCTCCAAATCAGTCTTGGGAGACATCTCTTTAGAGAGGGTGATCCCGTGACAAGCCGGCAGGTTACCGCGCTTGGAATCTTCCATACTGAATCTCTTCAGTATGGTGTCGATGTACCTGGACTGTGATAGTCCTAATATCCTCTTGGATCTGTCACGGTAGATCCGGATACCCAGAATGTATGAGGCATCACCCAGGTCTTTCATGGAGAACCTGTGTGACAAGAACCCCTTGACAGATTGTAGCATAGGAATGTCATTTCCTATTAAGAGAATGTCATCCACGTATAAAACGAGGAATACTACAGTTCTCGCTACAAATCTACTATAGATGCATGGTTCATCTGGATTTTTGATAAAGCCAAATTCTTTGACCGTCTCATCAAAGCAGATGTTCCAACTCCGCGATGCCTGCTTTAGTCCATAGATGGACTTAAGCAACTTGCACACCTTTCCGCTGCTCCCACTCTGAATGAAACCCTCTGGCTGGTCCATATAGACACACTCCTCTAAATTTCCATTTAGAAAAGCTGTCTTTACGTCCATTTGCCAGATCTCATAATCGTGGAAGGCAGCAATGGCAAGAAGGATCCGAATGGATTTCAGCATGGCTACTGGAGAAAAGGTTTCGTCGTAGTCCAAGCCAGGTCTTTGACGAAAACCCTTTGCTACCAGCCTAGCTTTATAGGTCTCAACCTGTCCATCTACACCAATCTTCCTTTTGAAGATCCACTTGCATCCTACGGGTTTTACCCCGTCTGGAGCAATGTCCAACGTCCATACCTTGTTGGTGTACATGGACTCCATTTCGGTCCGCATTGCATCCAGCCATTTACTGAGTCAACGCTCTGAACGGCCTGCTGGAAGCTAGTAGGCTCATCATAATCTATGATGCAATCCTCTCTATCCCCGTCTATGAGAAAACCGTAGTATCTCTCGGGCGGATGAGACTGCCTACTACTCCTGCGGAGTGGCGCAGGAATGTCCTGTTCTGTTGAACCCTCTGGTTCCACTAACCTTTCAGTAATAGTCTGTGGTTCTGGAATTTCTTCCAGTTCTACTGCGCTCCCACTAATTTCCTTTTCCAAGAACTGGTGTTCTAGAAAGTGGGCATTACGAGAAACAAGGACCTTTTGTTCCTCTGCGTAGTAGAAAAGATACCCCCTGGTGTTCTTTGGGTATCCCACAAACTTGCACAGTACTGAGCGTGCCTCAAGTTTGTCCGCATGCTGCTTTTTGACAAAAGCTGGACATCCCCAGATCTTCAGATATTGAAGATAGGGTTTCTTCCCACTCCACATTTCATATGGGGTGGTAGGCACAGTCTTAGTCGGAACTCGGTTCAAAAGGTATGCAGCTGATTCTAGCGCATACCCCCAGAACGATCGCGGTAACTCAGCGTTACTCATCATGGACCGCACCATATCCAATAGGGTGCGGTTCCGTCTCTCCGATACACCATTATGTTGCGGGGTGTATGGAGGAGTAAGCTGAGAGAGAATTCCGTTCTCTTTTAAATAGTCCAGGAACTCGGCACTTAAGTATTCTCCACCTCGATCCGATCTTAGAATCTTAATACTTTTGCCGGTCTGTTTCTCTACTTCATTCTTATACTCCTTGAATCATCCAAAGGCCTCGGACTTATGTTTCATTAAGAAGACATAACCGTACCTTGAGAAGTCATCCGTAAAAGTAATGAAGTAAGAATGTCCGCTTCGGGCATGTGTAGACATTGGACCGCACACGTCACTGTGTACGAGTCCCAAGAGCTCGCTCGCTCTTACTCCTTGTCCAGTAAACGGAGTCTTTGTCATCTTTCCTTTGAGACAAGATTGACAAGTGGCATACGATTGATATTCGAACGTATTCAAATATCCTTCTGTATGTAACTTAGTCAACCTTCTCTCATTGATGTGACCCAATCTACAATGCCATAAGAAAGTCTGATTTAGTTCTGGAGACTTCCTTTTGTGTGTATTCTGGACGTTGAAAATCTGTGGTTGGTTTAACACGTATATACCATTACTCAATGTACCTGACCCAATCAGAACTTGATTAAGGTGAATGTTTACAACATTACTTACAAACGCAAATTCATAACCTTCTTTAGAAACTAAAGATACAGAAATGATATTACAAGTTGCGTTGGGTACAAAAAAGCAATTACGCAAAACCAAAACATGTCCATCTGACATTCCCAGGTGATAGTCCCCCACGGCTTTAGCATCCATGCTAGCTCCGTTTGCAACTCTGAGGGTCATGTCACCCGCCTTCAAAACCCTACGGTTTCTCAACGCCTGCAAAGAATTACAGATATGAGATCCTGATCCGGTATCCAATACCCAGGAAGTAGAGTTTATTGAAAGACAGTTTTCAATAACATACACACCTGAAGCTGAAGCTGCAACCTGCTTCAATTCCTGTGTTCTGGCCTTCCAGGCCCTGCAATCATTCTTCCAGTGTCCTTTCTTATGACAATAGAAGCATTCTTCCTTATCCACAAGCTTCCCCGCTATCTTTGTTGCTTTACCTTTTCCCTTCGTATCCACTTTACTAACACCGCCCCTTGGTTTGGCGGGGGCCTTCTTCTTCTTTCCCTTGGCTTTCGCCTTGGACCTAGAAGAAGATGATCCTCCTACAAACAAAGTGGATGTTTCCCTACCTTTCTGTAGGGTGCCCTCTGCGCTCCTCAGCATGTTGAGGAGCTCTGATAGTTCAACCTCTTTTTCTTGTAGGTTGAAGTTCAGTATAAACTGGGCGTAAGTGGAAGGAAGGGACTGGAGAACTATATCCGTATATAGCTCACTCTCCAATGTGATCCCTAGGTCAACGAGCTCCTCAATGTAGCCGATCATCTTTAGCACGTGCTCGGCTACTGATGATCCGACGGCCATTCTTGTCGAAAATAACTTTTTCGACGCTTCGTATCTTGCGATACGTGATTGCTCTCCATACAGTTCTTTTGTATGGAGCAATATGGACTCCATGTCCATATTCTCATGCCTCCTCTGATGTTCGTTGTCCATCGAGGCAAGCAGGAGGCATTTGGCCTTCGCGCTATCAATCTCCCAAGTCTTACGGATTTCCTTATCCGCGACGCTGGAAGTTGGACCAGGGACAGGGGGAGCTTTGGTGGTAAGAAGATACCCCAGCTTGTCATAAGTGATTGCTATCTTGACATTCCTGAGCCAATCTTTGTAGTTTGGCCCTGTCAGTTTGTTTTTATCTAGGAGTAACTTAAGTCCAGTCATGTTGATTGGTCGCTGCAATTAGGAGAGAGAAGAAGAAACACTCAGCATGATGCTCTTGCAAGTTTAGAGTGGTTTTTAATTTGTCTAAACAGGATGGCTCCCACTGTTTCTCGAATCCCTCCTCAAACCATAAAGGAAGAATTAGTCAGGATCAATCCCACCGTACAATACTTGCTTAACCGTTCAGCCAGGCCGGTGTCGGTATTTCGAGGGAGGTTTTCCAACGCTTTCGCGAAGTTCCTTAATTAGAGAACCTCTTTTCCCTGGGGGCGTAGCCCCGCTAACACCTTTCTAGGCACCTACTAGGTTTATAGCATTGATCGTTAAGTGAGAAATTTCCCGAGGAGTAGCATATACTCACAGTAGGATCGGGATCCAAATATCATCGCGTGACGAAACTGAAGGAATCCTACCAGAATCATCACACTCCAAATGGTATGCAAATCTAGCAAGTTTCAGTACTTATGAAACTCCCGATGTGGATTTTTGCCCCATGCTCTTATGACCTTGGCGTGAGGTCAAAATGTCATAAGTCACATGTCAAGTTCGTCCCATCATTATCCAGGTTAATTTGAACCCACCCGTACATACCCTTGACGTAGGCCAAAATGGCAGTACGACTGTCTCAAACCAACGCATTCTATCTATGCAACAGATAAATATCCGGCAGCTACCAATCACTATGCCTTGGCGTGAGGTCAAAATACATAGCTTGAATACTACCGAATATTTAACTGAAATGATGGAGGGCTACGGATGGTTTTGGCAAAACCGTGAACGTAGTGAACTTGATTTGGTCGATGGAACGAGATAGCTTTTAAATGGAGTGGCTCAAACTCCGTATTTTAAAAGTTTGTTTTGAAAAGAACCGAGTGGTTTTTCGAAAGTGTTCCAACGACTTTAACTTGGTTTATTATCTTGCATTAGTTCTTTTAATGCGTGATATTCTTGCATTAGTTCTTTTAATGCGTCCCATCATTTAATCCTACCATTGCAGAAAACAACCAAAATATGACGTACGCTTATGCCATTCGCATTCGCCACGGGGCCCCGTCATTACCCGTTAGGTTACTTAACTAACGACAGAGCGGGGGCTGGGCTAGCGCGTCTGTAAAATATAAGCAACGCCTAAATAATATCATATATAGATATACTGCAATGATAAACATTTCAGATCACAGATAAATACATTGGATATACTAGCAATCTGTAATTTGTACGAGCCTGTAACAAAAACAGATAACACGGTCGCGGTGAATAGCCAAAACCCCACCCAAGACCCCTACGGGTGCGGCAAACTACCCGCCAAGTACCCGAAGCGTAGCAACCTCCCTCATCCCCATGAGTAGGCCGCTCGACACTTCGGCATACCCGGTAGTTTGTGCACCCCTCCATGGGTCTATCCTAGGAGCAAAAACAGTAAAAAGAAATTATACAATGACGGCTACAACCCCTTCCCGGTTGTGCGGCCATACAAATAATTATTACATCAATTTACAGATTTACATGAATTGCAAGAAAAGAAAACTCTCGTCTCACAACCCCCGGCTATTCACCCGCGACAATCCAACATATTTATATACACATTCCAGCACATTACAGATCATGTATAACCCCGACTAATCGACTTATAGCGATTAGCCGACGTTCAATACATGCAAACATCACAGATATAACCATCATAGTCAAAGTGCAGTGAAGTTCGGAAAAAATACGGAATTATAGGACCCCAAAAGGAAATTTCTTTTCTGGAAAATCTGGGCACATATAATATATTTCAAAAATCCCAAAACCAACACAGACACACACTGCACGAAAAACGATGCACATAGGACTACAACTCGCGGCGCTTCCGCGGCGGATACATGGCTCACGCGGCGGATGGGCGGCGGCTTGGAGGAATTACTGCATCGTTTTTCTTGGGTGTTCACAAAAAACCCTGAGTCGAATTTACAAGTGTAAAGTTTTTCATTTTGACCAGAAAAAATTTCAACAGAAACTCAGGTTTTGAAAAAGTTAGGTTTTTGGATTTTTTCGGTTCCGAACTTCGTTACACTTCACTACCAAGCTAGTTTAAGTTTAGTTAGGCTCTGATACCACTGTATGTCCACGTTGCGACCCCCGGTTCTTACGGGGAGGCGGAAACGGTATAAAATCAAAATTTTAACGCAAGAGGCAACATGGACTAAGCTAGGTCGGGATCTTTACCTAAACTAAAACTAGCATACTAAGCTAAAGATATTTAGCTACTCGGATAGAGATGGTTATACCTAGCTTGTCTTGAACTCCTTCGTCTTCAAGCTCCGGTGGTGGTCCGATGGCTCCTTCTCGTCGTCTCCGTACGCCGAAGATAGATCCACTTGAAAGCTCCAACCTTTAGCTCCTTCTTCGGTCTTTGAAGAAACTAGTTCACTTGGTTTGCTAAACCTAGTGAACTAGAATGAGTAGAGATGATTTAGAATGGGATTTTATCTATGGTTCTTGATTCTCAACTCATGAGACAAGAGAACCATAGATCAAGAGAGGGAGCAAGAGGTTGAGGGTGAGAGCAAGAGGAGAGCTCAAGAACAAGAGAGAGAATGAGCAAGGAAAAAATGAGCAACTCTTTTGTCTTTCACCCTCTCATAATCCAAAGTGATCATAACTCATCATATCAAAAAAGTCTTTGGTGATGGTTTGAAGCAACCATAAGCTTATCATGTCATGCACTCATTTTACTCAAATGAGCAAGCAAGAAAAAGTCTTTGGCATGAAATGATAACCATGGTTATCATGATGGTCAACTAGTCAAGCCTAGTCAACCGGTCAACAAGTCAACAAAAGTCAACAAGTCACCAAAGTCAACAAGTCAACAAAAGTCAACAAGTCAACAACCATATCACCATAATACTTAATTAATATAATAGTTAATCACATATCATATTCTCATTAGGGTTGAGCATAAAGTCAAAAAGTCAACGGTCAACTGTCAACAACCCTAATGAGAATCCGCTGCCTCTGCCTCCCTGTCAACTGTGCATACACACCCGCATCCGCGTTCCGAGGAACACGAATGCAAACTGGATAAATCCAATCCCATAAGGTACACTAGGATCTGGCTTAAACCAAAGCCCGCTAGTGTAAACTGTCCGGACACTGTACGTGCACAAGTGCACGGATGTGACCGAACCCTGTCGCAAAACCATGCGACCTGTCGCAATACCATGCGACCTCTACTCTTTTGCCTAAAGGCGAAAAGCTTTCTGTGTGGGACTCTAAAGACTCGACACTACGCTGGCAGTGGGTTTAACCACAGACCGCAAGCGGCACTAGCTGTGCGTAACGGTCCCCAGGTAATGCCGACAAGAAGACCGACGAGGCGAAACCCATCTGAACTCCTACTGAGCCTGAGTGTGACATTCTCTGTACAGTCCGGTCTGTTCGTCTGATACATCGCATGGCGGGCCTAGGGGGCGGTAAACGTCAGTCCCCCAATAGCGGTACAAGTCGTGCCGGAGCGAAGCCCAAAACACCCTGAGATAACACTGGAAACCTACCAGTATATCTCGTTTGCCCTGGCCAGGGACTACTCGTGTAATGGCTCTCCTAGACACAGCGCGATGTCAACCCCCAATACCGGGAGAGACGAATCCTGTCTAACCGTCACTGCCTCCAAGTGCTTCGGGACTGCACCCAACCACTACCTGTTTGCACGACTCCTTTGAGCCGTGGTAGGGTAGTGATCAAAGTACAGTGGGAACACACTCGAGGCGGAGTGACAGTGTCAAGTCAGCGGACTAAGCTGTACTCATGTCACCTGGGAACTGATAACTGACGATAGGTATAATACCAACTAGTCAGTTCCCGACGAGTCCTGTCCAGTGTACCCGTAACCTAACGAGCACCCGCATACTATCTCAAGTACGACGTACTGACGGCTGTGGGACAGACCGTCTCCCACACTGGGATGAGAAGCGCATGCGCTGGTCTACTCCGGAGTATCGATGCCCTGTCTCGATAGTCCTGCGACCAGGGACCTGCATAAGGATGTGCTTATAGATTACCCAGCCCCACTAGTGTGACGGCCATCACAACGCTGGTAATCAAGCAAAGATCCTAAGGGCTCCACTAATGCGTATAAGTGATATACTGAAATAAACACAAGTACACATTGAAGTAGAAACAAACCAAGTAGCATACTACTATTTTGAGCAAGATTGTATATACAAGGTGAATATCCCAAGCATCCATTAAGTAATATACAAACTAGTATGATACAGTAATGGCCTCTAGGGCATATACACTAACAAGGGATACCTTATGCTTCGGCAATAGGCTCTATCATGTATGCGATATTATGTACCAGACCAGATGTAGCTAACTCACTAGGTGTAGTGATCAGGAATCAATCGGATCTTGGGAGAATCACTGGACAGCTGCGAAGGACATTCTTAAAGTCTTGAGAAGCACTGAAGAAATGTTCTTGGGGTTTGGTAACGGTAAACTCCAGTGGGAGTCCTTTACCAATTCGAGCTTTCAGAGTGATAAGGTCGATTGAAAGTTAGTCACGGGCTTTGTCTTTACCCTCAGTGGAGGGACGGTATGTTGGAAGGGTTCCAAGATAGATACCGTGGCATACTAGACGATAAAGGCTGAATACATTGCTACCAACGATGCTGCCAAAGTGGGTGTCCGGACATTTCTTGTTCATGAGATGAACATGGTTCCTACCATTGAGTGTCCAATAAGTGTTATTATGAAAATAATGGAGTTATGGCTTTGGCCTAGGAACACAGGTCCCATTAGCGATCCAGACATATTCTGAGGCAAGTATCACCTGATCAGGGAGATGGATGATCTCCCAGGGATCGAGGTCAGGTGATTTGACGCGAAGGATAACACGGCGGATCCACTCACAAAGGCCTTTCCCTAGAGAGACTTCTATAGGACATTGAGTATGAGATACTACAACAAATGGCCTTAGTGCAAGTGGGAGATTGTTAGTTATATGTATGCCCTAGAGGCCATTATTATACATGTGATGTATATTATAGTGGATGCTTGGACATATATAGGGAGGACTTTCTTGCTCGACATGATAGTATGCTATCTGATTGCTCTTTATCTTAACATGTACACTTATTGTCTCTCTATTACATATTGATAAAGCCCTTAGGTCGAGAGCTTGGCTACCAGGATTATGATGCAGATCATACTAGTGGAGCAGAGGTAGTCGGTAAGTACATCTTTCAAATGTTCCTAGTCGTAGGAGTATCGAGACGGGACATCGATATTCCAAAATAGACTAGCATATACGCTTCTCGACCCATATGATGGGAGATGGATGATCCCACATCCATTGGTGTTTGACATCAGAGAAGGTATACGGGTGCTCAGTGGAGACTGGGTACAATGGACGGACTCGCCGAGAACTCCTAGATGGTATTATACCTATCGTCAGATAGCAGTTCTCTGGTGACACTGGTACAGGTTATTCTGTCGACCCGAGATTATCAAAGAGTCTTGTGTGATTCCCACTGTGCTTTGATTTCCACCTTACCACGTTCAAAAGATCATGCAAAACGGTAGTTTTGGGGTACAGACCCGAGTCACATGGAGGCAAGGAGAGATAGGTGGGGATTTCGTCTCTCCTGGTATTGGGGTTGATGTTGCGCTATGCTTGATTGGCCATAACAAGAAATCCCTGGACAGGGTTGCTGAGATCTACCGGTAAGTGTTATCAGTAGTTTCTCGAACCGTTATGAGCCTCACATCGGCATGACTTATCAGGCTATTGGGGTCTCACGATTACCACCCTAAGTGATATGCGACATATCAGATGAAGAGACCGGACTGTACGGTAGTGTTACTGATTGGATTCGCAGGAGTATGAGCAGGGTTGTTCGTTGATCTTCTGATCGCTCAATATCCGGGTGGCCATTACGTTTAGCAGACCGCTTGCGGCTTGTGGGTGTTTGATATAATCATCACCTACTGCCGGCGTATTGACGAGTCTTTAGAGTCATACACAGAGGTTTCTTGGTTCATGCGAAACGAAGTAGCAACACATATGTGATATGTGCGGGACCGAGATTAATACGAGTATGTGATACCGTATTATATTCTCGCGATATGTGATATCGGACGGTTACATGTGATATAACCAGGTTATCGGATCAAGTGTTGATTCGATAAATTGATACATTTGATATTAGTCGGTTGTATGTAATATAGCCGGATTATTAAATCAAGTGTTGATTTAATAATTTAATGTATAATTATATATTTGATATATTAGCTTACATTAACTAATATTATCTCACTTAACATTTCTTTTTCTCACTTGTGTACACTTACTATATATGTGATATATATTAATGTACATTATTTTGTGTCATGCTTGATTCCATATGCTACATGGGTGTATGAGACTCACACCATGCTTATGTTAATGTTAGGTTTTATTTATTTAAAGTTAATCAAAATTTGTTGGAAATTAGTCTCATGGTTCAAGCTTGTAGAAGCTTGTGGAACCATTAACCAAGTCCACTAATTTTGTTTTACTTGCAGATTTTTATTAACCTAACCATTATTGTTAGCCATGGTTTAGTCTCTACATGAGTTAGTGTATGACATAAACTCACCCATGGTTGCTTTTCTCACCTCATGAGTTTCATTTTCTTCTCCACTTCATCTTCTTCTTCCTCATGAAAAATTTTTCTAGCTTTTCTCAAGGTGATGAAATATTGTGAGAAAAATAAATCTAAAGTGAGCAAAATTCCTACTTCATAATCCTCTACTATATTAGCCATTTAGTTTAGGGTATTTGCTTCACTAATCTACCATTAGTGAAGAGCTAGCATGAGCTTGAGTCTCCTCGACGTAGATCATCTTCGGCCTCGAAGACTTCGAGCAAGCTTGTTCATTTCTTCATGTGAACCCTTACTAGAGTTCGGGTGTTCACTACATGGAGCAAAGGGACTACTACACGGAGCTTTAGAAGTGAAGGAGCAGTCTACAAAGGTTGTATTCCTCATTCACTTAGATGTAAAGTCGTTTACACTATTGTTTCATCTAAATCTCTAGTAAAGATTCTAAGTTGGGGTTCTTTAGTACGGCAAATTTTTGAAATTGGCATGGACAATGCCTCCCGAAACCTTGCTGTCATGCTAGGTAACCCTACACATTCTGGGTATTTTTAGTGAGGCTCAAGTTGTTGAGGTCTCTGTGTTTTGTGGGTGTTTCATAATTCGATCGAATTGTTTAACATCGTTTAGATATATATGATTTGTGATACAATAATTGGAATACACATTAATTAGTTTTGTGAAAACTAGTTTGTGTTTTGTAAATCTCGTATTTTAGTCTCCTTTGATTGATTGCCACGGAGTTTTGATTTGGATCAAAACTTCGTCGCAATCTTTTATTGTACGCGAATAGTCGCCGGGAAACACTAATAGATAGCGACGCCCCATAGCTCCGACCAAGTGACTATAGGAGAACCCCATGGTCAAAAGCATCCACTCGGAAGCTCGCGGCCGCGGTGTTCCACCTAAGTGCACTTCATTGACGGCATCAGGGGTGCAGCAATCTACTAAAGTTCCCGATGAGCATTCAATCATTTAATCGGGAATCCTACTGAATTACCCAACTTGTTATTGAAAATTGTTCTCAATTCGAGACGTAAATGAAAGATTTAAAGCGTTAGGCATGAAATCAAAGATATGAGATATTCCGGGTTTATGATGTCTACGGGATATGCGGATTCTACTTATTGTATTTTCATTTCTTTTCCAGCAGCCGTAAGTGTAATATGAGGTGTATCCCTTATCTCGTTGCTATATGTCAACGACATTCGGAATACGCATATTTACTTACATTGATGTCATGTGTTGTTATGTGTTGCTTGTGATATGTAATATTGGATCGTTGTGATTGAATAGCCGTGGGTTCTTACGTGAGATGAGAGTTTTTCTATTTTCATTCATGTAAATTTGTATGTAATATTCTTTTATTGGGACACTTCCAGGTAGAGCTTGTTGTCACCATTGTTGTATGTTATTTACTTTTCAACATTATGATAGACCCAAGGCAGGGAGCACAAGTAATCGGGTTATAGAGTCCAGTGGGAGACCATCTCGAGAAGTCGAGACCGGGTCGCCTAACTCTAAAATTGGCAGGGTCACTTGCCGCTCCGTAGGGGTCTAGGGATGTGGGTTTGGCTATTCATCACGACCGTGGAATTCGTATTTTTCATTACTGGTTTAATTTAAAACACGAACCTCCTAGTATATTCTATATTTCATATGTTTGTTTTTGATGCCTGTGTTCTGTGATGTGATCATATAACTGCATAAGACGAATGCTATATATATATATATATGATATATAATAAACGTTGCCTATGTTTTGCACCTACGCTGGTCCTGCCCCCGCACTGCCATTAGATAACCTAACGGTGCATGACGGGGCCCCGTGGTGAATGCGAATGGCATAAGCATACGTTCTATTTTCGTTTCTTCTGTGATGTTTAGGAAACATAAATGATGGGACGCCATTAATGAGATTAATAAAAAGAAAAGAAACCTAAAAATGTTGTAGAATCATATTTTTCAAAAAAGTAGCTCTAGTTATTGCTTTGCATAGCGGTATTCTTTTATGAATATCCAGAACCTCATTCGATGAAGAAAGAGCCTAGATCTCTTCACTTGGAGTAACCTCTTTAGCAAAACTAGCAAATGCTACAAGCCACTCGGTTTGTTTTGAAAATTACTCGATTTTATAAAAAAAGCGGAGCTTAAACCACTCCTTTTCAAATCACTAGATTCTACAACGATATCAAGTTCATTACGCTAAAGGTTTTCTTCAAAAACCAGTCGTAACCCTCCGTCATTTCAGATAAGTGCTATTTTAGTATCCGTGCTGCGTTTGTTGGCCTCCGTCAAGGCGTAGTGTGCGGTGGTTGATTAGTGCTTATCTGCCACATATGATGCAATTGGATTAGGGTAGTCATACGGCTTTGTTGGCCTCCGTCAAGGGTCGTACGGATGGGTTTTAATTCAATCAAGAAATGACAGGTAGAACTTGACTAGCGGCCTATGGTTTGTTGGCCTCCATCAAGGTCATAGGTCGTTTGGGGTAAAAAGAGATATTGGGAATTTCAAGTGTTGAAATTTGCAATGAAATTACATACCTTGTATGAGATAGTTGTATCCCGATACCCGCTGTGAGTAAGAGTTACTCCTGGGAGAGTTTTGCGCTTTACAATTAGCTAATCCAGTAGGTGTCTTAAAAAGGTGTTAACGGGGTAATGCCCCTGTGAAATTGAGGTTATTTAATTAGTTCAATGCGAAAGCATAGGGAGACTGCCTCGGAGTACCAATACCTGCCTGGCTGACCGATTGGCGAACTTGTAGGGTGTAATTAATCCCGGCTAATCTTACCTTTTATGGTTTGAAGGAAGATTTGATAAAAACATTGGGAGCCATCCTGATTATATAAGATAATAACCAATCTAATTTTGCAAGAGCGCACGCTAAAGTGTTTTCTTCTCTCTCTCCAGGTAGCGACCATGACACGCCTTAATCAAAATAATAATATGGATTTATTGACCGAACCTACTTATTATACTTGTAAGTCGATGTCACGCACCCCGCGTGTCCGCGGGGAGGCGAAATATGAAAAAAACGATTTTTCAAAGCTCGCAACACCTACTTGAACTCCAGGATCGATATAAAACCTTAACTAGCACAATACTGTATAGGGTTGCCTAGCACGGCAGCAAGTTTTCGAGAGGCATCGCCCATGCCATTTTTAAAAATTTGTCATATTAGCTAACCCTAACCATATAATCGCTACTAGAAAATCCGACGAAACGAATGCAAACAACTTTGCAACTAAAGTGAACAAGGAATACAACCTTTGTAGACCGGTCCTTCACTTCAATAGCTCCATGTAGTAGTCCCTTCGCTGCGATCACGAACTCCCGGACTTTCGAAAGGCTCCCATAAAGATATGAACAAGCTTGCATCGAAGTCTTCGAGGCCGAAGATGATCTACGTCGAGGAAACACTAGCTCATGCTACCTCTTCACTAATGGTGAGATTAGTGAAGCAAGCACCCTAAACTAAATGGCTAATAGTAGAGGATGATGAAGTAGGAAGTGGGCTCACTTTAGTTATATTTTTCTCACAATATTTCATCACATCTCAAAACCGTAGAAAAACCTATTCAAGAGCTCATGAAGAAGATGAAGAATGAATTCATGAGATGAGAATGAGAGTGAGGTTAGAATTGCAACCATGGGTGAGTTAGTATCATGCCTAACTCATGTAGAGAATAAACCATGGTCTAAGGTTAAGGGTTGGGTTATCAAATATTTTAACCTAGACAAACAAGTTGAATAAGTCAATGTTCTACTAGCTTCTCCAAGCTTAACCAAGACTAATTCCAAATGTTTGAATTTTCTTAATGATAAATAAAACCCTAATATAAACCCTAGCATGGTATAAGTATCATACATACATGTTGCAAGTGTAACCTAGCATGATACATATTATATATCATATATATATAATGTATGCAAAGTGAGAAAAAGAAATGGTCAAGTGAGCAATATTAGTTAATGAAAATTCATATATCATATATATCATTATACATTAAATCATTAAATCATAACTTTATTTAATGATCCGGCTATATCACATATAACCGACTAATATCAATAATATCAACTTACCGAATCAATACTTGATTCGATTACCCGGCTATATCACATATACCCGTCCGATATCACATATCGCGAGAATAAAATACGGTATCACATAGTCGTATCAATCTCGGTCCCGCACATATCACATATGTGCTCCTACTCCGTTTCGCATGAACAAGGTAAACTCTGTGTAGGACTCTAAAGACTCGTCAATACGCCGGCAGTAGGTGATGATCATATCAAACACCCATAAGCCGCAAGTGGTCTGCTAAACGTAACGGCCACCCGAGTATTGAGCGATCAGAAGATCAACAAGCAAGCCTGCTCGTACTCCTGCGAATCCGATCAGTAACAATACCGTAAAGTCCGGTCTCTTCATCTGATATGTCGCATATCACAGCCTGGGGGTGGTATAACGTCAGATCCCAATAGCCTGATAAATCATGCTGATGCAAGGTCCATAACGGTTCGAGAAATTACCGGTAACACTTACCGGTAAATCTCAGCAACCCTAGCCAGGGATTTCCTGTTATGGCCAATCGAGCATAGCGCAACATCAACTCCTAACACCGGGAGAGACGAAACCCCTCCTATCGCTCATTGCCTCCATGTGACTCAGGACTGTACCCAAAAACCACCTTTTTGCACGATCTCTTGACCGTGGTATGGTGGAAATCAAAGCACAGTGGGAATCACACAAGACTCTATCACGATCTCGGGTCTACAAACTGACCTGTACCAGTGCCACCAGAGAACTGCTATCCGACGATAGGTATAATACCATTAAGGAGTTCTCGGCGAGTCCGTCTAGTGTACCCAGTCTCTACTGAGCACCCGTATACCTTCTCTGATGTCAAACACCAATGGATATGGGATCATCCATCGCCCAACATATAGGCCGAGAAGCGCATACGCTAGTCTACTCTGGATTAACGATGCCCTATCTCGATACTCCCATGACTAGGAACAATCTAAGGATTTACTTACCGACTACCTCTGCCACACTAGTATGATCTGCATCATAATCCTGGTAGTCAAGTACTCATCCTAAGGGCTTTATCAACATGTAATAGAGAGACAATAAGTGTACATGTTAAGATAAAGAGCAACCAGATAGCATACTATCATGTCGAGCAAGAAAGTCCTCCCTATATGTGTCCAAGCATCCACTACAATATACATCGCATGTACAGTAATGGCCTCTAGGGCATACATATAACTAACAATCTCCTACTTCCACTAAGGCCATCTGTTGTAGTATCCAATACACAACAATATAGCAGTAGTTGTAGTATCCCATACTCAACCATCCCATAGAATTATCTCTATTGGTAAGGCTTTTGTGAGTGGATCCGCTGTGTTATCCTTTAGGTCTACTCTCCTAACCTCGATCCCTCGGAGATCAGCCATCTCCCTGATCAGGTGATACTTGCCTCAAAATATGTCTGGAACGCTGATGGAACTTGCGTTCCTAGGCCAAAGCCATATCTCCATTGTTGTCACAATAACACTTATTAGACGCTCAATAGTAGGAACCATGTTCATCTCATGAAAAAGAAATGCCCAGATAGCCACTTTAGCAGCATTGTTGGTAGCATTGTATTCAACCTTTATCGTCTAGTATGTCATGGTATCTAGCTTGGAACTCTTCCAACATACCTTCCCTGCAATGAGGGTAAAGACAATGCCTGTGACTGACTCTCAGTCGAACTTATCACTCTGGAAGCTGGAACCAAGAACATTCTTTTAGTGCTTCTCAAGTACTTAAGAATGTCCTCTACAGTTTTCCAGTGATTCTCCCAAGATCCGATTGATTCCTGATCACTACACCTAGTGAGTTATTTACATCTTATCTGGAACATAACATCACACACTCTGATACAGCCTACTGCCGAAGCATAGGGTATCCGTTGCACGCGAGATCTCTCCAAATCAGTGTCGGAAGACATCTTTTTGGAGAGAGTAATCCATGAGTAAGTGGGTAAACCACCACGCTTAGAATCATCCATACTAAAACCCTTTAGTATGGTGTTAATGTGCCTGGATTTAGGACACTCCCAACATCCACTTAGATCTATCACCATAGATCATCATCCACAAGATGTAGTAGGTATCATCCAAATCTTCTATTGAGAATCCCCGTGATAAGAGGAACTTGACCGAGTCTAGCATAGGAAACCATTTTCTATTAAGAGTATGTCATCTATGTACAATACGTGGAAGACAACCTCACTCTCTACTTTTTTCTTGTATGTATAAGGTTCATCTACCTTTTTGATGAAGTCAAACTCTTTGACTGCCACATCAAAACAGATGTTCTAACTCCGCGATGCGCGTATTGATCTTGATGGACTTAAGCATAGTTTTGAAAGTCTCAACTTTTCCATTTACACCAAGAATCTTCTCAAGATCCATTTTCTCCTAATGGGTTTTACCCCTTCAGGTGCAACATACAAAGTCATACTTTGTTGGTGTACATGGATTCCATCTATGATCGCATAGCATCCATCCATTTCACTGAGTCCCCACTCGTGATGGCCTGCCTGAACATAGTTTGGCCATCATCTCATGATGCAATCCTCGCTCCCACTTTCACCGAGAAGACCGTAGCATAACTTAAGTGGATGAGGAACCCTACCAGATTCGCGGAGAGGCTGAGGTTCGTTGGAGACTATTGAATCCTTTGGTTTCACCAAATCATCAGCTGTTAGTTTGTCTAGCTGGAACTCCTTCCAGTTCTACCTCATGTCCACTAATTTCTTCACAAGAAATTCCTTTTCTCAAAAGGTGGCATGCTGAGAAACAAAACACCTGTTGCTCCTCATATAGGTAGAAGATATTCCCTCACCAATGTCTGGGATATCCAACAAACTTATACAGATCTGACATTGCCTCGAGCTTTTCCGGATTTTTCATTTCAACATAGGCCGGACAACCCCATATCTTAACTCGTTTAAGACATGGTCTCTTCCCATTCCATATCTCATATGTAGTGGTAGGCCCTGATTTGGACGGAACCCCATTCAATAGGTATGCAGCTTCTCAAGTGCATAACACCAAAAGGAAACAGGTAACTCAGCAGTACTCATCATAGAGCGCGCCATATCTCATAGGGTGCGATACCTCCGTCCTAATACACCATTGTGCTATGGTGTATATGAAGGAGTAAGTTGAGAGAGAATCACATTCTCCTTTAAGAAACTCCAGGAACTCCATGCGCATGTATTCTCCTCCTTCATCACATCGAAGGACTTGATACTTCTACCCGTTTGGTTCTTAACTTCAAGCTTACATTCCTTGAACTTCTCAAAAGTTTCAGACTCGTGTTTCAACAGGAACACATGTCCGAATCTTGAGAGATCGTCGATGAATGTAATGAAGTACAAAGAACCAACCTTGGTATTTGTAGACATAGGACTGTATACATCATCATGTATCTATCCCAAGAGTTCACAAACTCTATCTCTGTTTCCATTAAACGGAGTATTGGTCATTTTACTTTTGAGACAAGACTGGAAAGTATTATAAGATGAAAATTTGAACAGATTCTCTTATTAATCCTTATATAATTTAGCTAGTCGTGTCGCATTGATATGACCTAGTCTACAATGCCACAAGAAGGATTCGTTCATTTCTGAACTACTCCTCTTGTGTGTGTACTAGATACTTTGAATTGTGGTTTAATTTAGAACGTATATGCTATTATATAACGTGCCTGATCGAATCAACTCTTGATTCAGGAAAATGTTCACAACATAATCCTCTTATACAGAATTATATCCTTCTTTAACTCCTTAAAGAAACCGATATAATGTTGTATATCAGGTTCGGTATCTAATAACATTCATTCAGAATCAATGTATTTAATACAAGGTGATATCTGCCAACAGACTTGGCTGCAACAATTGCACCAATCTCTAACTCTTAGAGATATATCACCCAATCTCAGTTTTCTACCTTTCTGTAGCCCATGTAACTCTTACATATATGGGATCCTGATCCGGTATCACATACCCAGGACGTAGATGATACTGAGAAACAGTTCTTGGCAACGAACACACCCAAAGAATATGCATCATCATGCTTTTTCTTCAATTGGGTGGCATGGGAATCCTGATATTCCCCTATTTGCTGCTCGGACTTACAATTATAAGATAGAGCGGAACCAACGTTCCCTAGCTCAGTATAATAAGAAGGTTCGGTCAATGCATCCATATTATTATCTTGATTAAGGCGTGACATGGTCGCTGCCAAGAGAGACAGAAGAAAACACTCTGTGTGCGCTCTTGCAGGATTATATTAGTTATTAATTTATCTAATCAGGATGTCTCCTACTGTTTTAGTCAAATCAACCTTCAAACCCTAAAAGGTAAGACTAGCTGGGATTAATTACACCCTACAAGTTCGCCAATCTTTCAGCCAGGCTAGTGTCGGTACTTTGAGGGAGGTTCCCCGTGCTTTCGCACGGACCTAATTAAAATAAACCTCGTTTTCTCAGGGGCGTAACCCCGTTAACACCTTTCTAGAAACCTACTTGATCGGCTAATTGTAATGTGTAAAACTCTCCCAGGAATAACTTTTACTCGCAGTGGGTATCTGGATCCAACTATCTCATAGAAGGTATACAATCTCATTGCAAATTTCAACACTTGAAATTCCCGATAATATTCTGCCCTTAGCGTCCTATGACCCTGACGCAGGCCAACAAACCATAGTCCGCTAGTCAAGTTCAACCCGTACATTTCATGATTGAATTGAACCCACCAGCACGACCCTTGACGCAGGCCAACAAAGTCGCACGACTACCCTAATCCAATCGCATCGTATGCAGCAGATAAGCACTAGTTAGCTACCGCACACTACGCCTTGACGCAGGCCAACAAACGTAGCACGAATACTAAGTAGTACTTATTTGAAATGACGGAGGGCTACGACAGGTTTTTAAGAAAACCCTTTGCGTAATGAACTTGATCTCGTTGTAGAAGCGGGTGATTTTGAAAAGGAGTATTTTTGAGGCTTTTACTAGTTTCGCTAAAGAGGTCACTCCCGGTGAAGGGATCTCGGCTCTTTCTTTATCGAATAAGGTGCAGGATATTTCATAAATACCACTATGAAAAGCAAAAAACTATAGAAGCAATCAAAAGACAAACCGTGTTTGTAGCATCTGCTAGTTTCGCTAAAGAGGTCACTCCCAGTGAAGGGATCCCGGCTCTTTCCTTATCGAATAAGCTGCTGGATATTCTACAAGGAATACCACTATGCAAAGCAAGAACTAGAGCTACCAGTTTTTAAACAAGTTTCTATAACATTTTTAGGTTTCTTTTATTTCATTAATCTCATTAATGAATTCCCATCATATTATGTTTCCTAAGCATCACACAAGAAACGAAAGCAGCAATATTTATTATATCTCATATATTTAATATAGGCATTCATCTCAACATATCACAGTGATCACATCACAGAGCAGGAGAAGATAACATATGAAATATTGGATATACTAGGATTTTCGTGTTTTCAATTAAGACAGTATAAAACACGGATTCCACGGTTGCGATGAATATCCAAACCCACATCCCTAGACCCCTACGAGAGCGGCAAGCAACCCTACTAATTCTATAGTTAGGATACCCAGTCTCGACTCCTTGAGATGGTCTCCCACTGGATCCTAGAACCCGGTTACTTGTGCTCCCCGTCTTGGGTCTATCCTAATGCGGAAAAGTAAATAATATACATCAATGATGACATCATCCTCAACCCGGAAGTGCCCCAATAAAAGAATATTACATACAAGCTTTTACATGAATGAAAAATGAAAAACTCTCATCTCACATAAAAACCCCGGCTATTCAAAACACGACGATCCAATATAACATATCACAGCAACATATAACATCACATGTCATCAACGTAAGTAAATATGTGTATCCCAATTGTCCTTGACATATAGCACCGAAACCGGCGTACACCATATATTATACTTATGGTCGCAGAAAAGAAGGTGAAAAACTACAACAGTTGGAATCCGCAACCATCTTAGACATCATAAACCCAGTGTATCACATACTTTGGATTTCATGCCTAACCAAATGAATTCCTTAGACATCGCATGCCTAACAATTATAAACCCTGCATTTTAGTCTCAATATTGAAAACACTTTCCAATAACCTGTCGGGTAATTCAACAAGATTCCCGATAATCTGATCGAATGGTCTTCGAAAAATTTATTAGACGGTCGCACCCCCCGATGCCATCGACGAAGTGCACTAAGGCGGAACACCGCTGCCGCGAGCACCCGAACGGGTGCTTTTGTCGACGGGGTTCTCCTACAGTCACTTGGTCGGGGCTATGGGGCATGGCTATCTAGTAAGGTTACCCGGCGAGTATCCGCGTACACTACATAATTGCGACGGACTTTTGATCAATATCAAAATCCCGTGGAAACCGATCAAATGAGACTAAACTGCCAGATTTATAAAATTCAAACTAGTTATCTCATAACTATTTATGGATTCCAAATATTGTATCACAATCACAGATAGCTAGACGAAGTTAAACTTTTCGATCGAATAAACAAACACCCAAACTTTCCAGACAAGCTCAACACTTGAGCGGAGTTCAAAAAGTACCCAGAACATGCCTCGGCTCCTATGAACCAGCCGTAGAAGGGTCAACCAATGCCTCACATGTGGCACCACTGAACTACCACAAACCCTAGGGTTTGATGGCAATTCTGACGGTCACAGAATCGAGTTATGATTTCGTTCTTCTAGTGGGTCCACAGAATCGCTTGCAAGATTTTCTGAAAATTTTAAACTCGGAAAAAATCCAACTCTTGAAAAATTTCCAGCGGGGGAAAAATTGGGTTATTGATATCCGTATGAACTTTTTAACATCGTCTAAAAAAACCCGAATACATGTTAGAATTATGATTACGAAACACTCTGAATTACTTTTGCAGAAAGTTAACATCGCATAAAAATTTAGCAAAAACAAACAACATCTGAAACCCCAAAACCCAGAGACTGGAACACACCAAAAAATTCAGCCCGATTGTGCACTGTTCACCCGAGGTGGCTGGTTTTTATAGGGTAGTGGCTGGCTATATTTTGGTGGAATGGGCTAAATTTTTCACTATGTTCATGTTGCATCTCATACAACATTCTGCAACTATTTAAAAATAATTTTGAAGACTTTAAAAATTCGACAGAAACCAAGTTTTCGTATCGGGTGTTTCGGAGTATTTCAGTTTCGTAATTCTAGAAAACATCGTCTAATTTTCTAGCATGCCTCTGTTACCACTGTAGGGTTGCCTAGCACGGCAGCAAGTTTTCAAGAGGCATCGTCTATACCATTTTAAAAATTTGCCGTATTAGCTAACCTTAACCCTAGAATCGCTATTAGAAAATCCGACGAAACGAATGCAAACAACTTTGCAACTAATGTGAACAAGGAATACAACCTTTGTAGACTGGTCCTTCACTTCAACAGCTTCGTGTAGTAATCCCTTCGCTGCGATCACGAACTCCCGGACTCTAGAAAGGCTCCCATGAAAATATGAACAAGCTTGCATTGAAGTCTTCGAGGCCGAAGATGATCTACGTCGAGGACACACTAGCTCATGCTACCTCTTCAATAATGGTGATATTAGTGAAGTAAACACCCTAAACTAAATGGCTAATAGTAGAGGATGATGAAGTAGGAAGTGGGCTCACTTTAGTTTTATTTTTCTAACAATATTTCATCACATCTCAAAACCTTAGAAAACCCTTTTGAAGAGCTCAAGAAGAAGATGAAGAATGAATTAATGAGATGAGATTGAGTGTGAGGTTAGAATTGCAAAGATGGGTGAATTAGTGTCATGCCTAACTCATGTAGAGAATAAACCATAGTCTAAGGTTAAGGGTTGGGTTAACAAATATCTTAAGCTAGACAAACAAGTTGAATTAGTCAATGTTCTATTAGCTTCTCCAAGCTTAACCATGACTAATTCCAAATGTTTGAATTTGCTTAATGATAAATAAAACCCTGACATAAACCCTAGGATGGTATAAGTCTCATACATACATGTTGCAAGTGTAACCTAGCATGATACATAATATATATCACATATATATAATGTATGCAAAGTGAGAAAAAGAAATGGTCAAGTGAGGAATATTAGTTAATGTAAATTCATATATCATCTATATCATTATACATTAAATCATAACTTGATTTAATGATCCGGCTATATCATATATAACTGACTAATATCAATAATATCAACTTACCAAATCAACACTTGATTCGATAAACCGGTTATATCACATAAACCCGTCCGATATCACATATCGCGAGAATACAATACGGTATCACATACTCGTATCAATCTCGGTCCCACACATATCACATATGTGCTCCTACTTCATTTCGTATGAACCGGGAAACCTCTGTGTAGGACTCTAAAGACTCGTCAATACGCCGGCAGTAGGTGATGATCATATCAAACACCCACAAGCTGCTAGCGGTCTGCTAAACGTAACGACCACCCGGGTATTGAGCGATCAGAAGATCAACAAGCAAGCCTGCTCGTATTCCTGCGAATCCGATCAGTAACACTACCATACAGTCCGGTCTCTTCGTCTGATATGTCACATATCACAGCTTGGGGGTGGTATAACGTCAGATCCCAATAGCCTGATAAATCATGTCGATGCAAGGTCCATAAAGGTTCGAGAAACTACTGGTAACACTTACCGGTAAATCTCAGCAACCCTGGCCAGGAATTTCCTATTATGGCCAATCGAGCATAGCGCAATATCAACTCCCAATACCGGGAGAGACGAAACCCCTCCTATCGCTCATTGCCTCCATGTGACTCCGGACTGTACCCAAAAACCACCTTTTTGCACGATCTCTTGACCGTGGTATGGTGGAAATCAAAGCACAGTGAGAATCACACAAGACTCTATCACGATCTCGGGTCTATAGACTAATCTGTACCAGTGTCACCAGAGAACTGCTATCCGACGATAGGTATAATACCATCTAGGAGTTCTCGGCGAGTCCGTCCAGTGTACCCAGTCTCTACTGAGCACCCGTATACCTTCTCTGATGTCAAACACCAATGGATATGGGATCATCCATCGCCCATCATATGGGTCGAGAAGCGCATACGCTAGTCTACTCTAGAGTATCGATGCCCTGTCTCGATACTCCCGCGACTAGGAACAATCTAAGGATGTACTTACCGACTTCCTTTGCCCCACTAGATAGATCTGCATCATAATCTTGGTAGTCAAGTACTCATCCTAAGGGCTTTATCAACATGTAATAGAGAGACAATAAGTGTCACGACCCAAAAATTAACACATGACGGCCCTTAAATTACGTAACGTCTCCAGGCGTAACGTAATTCAAGTAAGCCAAAAACCCAGCAATCTAAACCATCAAAAGTAGTAAGTGAAAATAACATTATTAAAACTTTTGAAATCTCAATCAAAATTCTTTAATGTCCAAATTTACTTCCTTTAAAATTTGGTAGCACCTCCTTTATAAAACAAGCCCCCAAAAAGGGCACAACAAAAAATATAAATAAAACATCCCCAAACGAGAGCAAATCCACGCCCAAAGGCGGAAAACAACCATAACAACAGATATACGATGCCATAGCGATGAAAAAGACGATATAAAGTGAACAGCATGAAAATCTCCAAGACACAAATAATATACAATATCGTCCTCACAACTCGTCTCTAAGTCAATTCATGAAAATGGTAGATGGAGAGTGCTGGATACAACGAATATACAATGAGCAATATCGGATAACCGCAAAACCCACCTATAGCAAAACTGCACCCAGTCAGCCGTAGCGGTATCCGCTGCAAAAGATGATACGATAGGAAGAAGAAAGCCCTGCCTCTGACTGCTGAGGGTCAACCTGTACAACCCTGTGGCACAACGGGGGTGAGTTGCCAACTCGTGAATAGTAAATAACATATGCAGGTATTCGCAGGTATGCACGTACTGCGGTAATCTAACATATGCAAGCTGATAGCAATAAATGGCAATATGTATATGCAACAGTCATGAAAGGTACTCTATTAGGTACTAATAATACATGAAGCAATGCATATCAAATAAATACGGAGTACATAATAAAATATGTCATCCTCACTGAATCCTCATATCGAGTACATAGGCCCCTCATATCAAGCACATAGGCCCCTCATATCGAGCACATAAGCCCCTCACATCGAGCACATAGGCCCCTCATATCGAATGAATAAGTATAATTGCATAGATCATTACGATGATATATTATGTAGGTGTACATATATAACAGCGTCCCATACCACTGATATATATACGTAAATATACATATGTATATCAGCGTCCTATACCACTGATATATATACGCAGGATTAAAACATCCAGAAAATATCATATGAAAACCATATTAAAATGCGATATCCATGAAATATAATATATGCAACATGAAACAGTAATATGAGCATACAAAGAAAAACTGCTATTTAACTGCAATAAGTTATTAAATATCATGTGGTTCCTAATTTCTCCGAAACCAAACACAACATCATATAAAGATGACCATGTAGCTATAGCCAAGTATACGTAACCATGTCGGTATAGCAATATATGTGTATCTACCTATCAGTAATAATGTAATACCCTCCAGGTATATGTGTGGCTATATCAAGGTATACGGGTGTACATGTAAGTATTTATGTAAGATGTACATGTAGCTATGTCTCATATGTGTATATACCTATCTCTAATGGTACAGTACCATATAGGTATATGGGTAGCTAGTATGTAGGCATGTCAAGACATATGTGTAAGCATGTAGGTATACAGGTATGCTATATGTCATACGCATAATGGAATATGAATCAATGTCTCAATGTCCCTAACCATAAAATATCGCGTATGTATAGGTGTCAACAACATCTCGTATGTATATAGGTTGTGCGTGTCATGGAAATTATCGACGGTGTGTGTGGCATACAATCAGTGCTCGTGCAACATGAACCGTCAATAATAGTGCAGTGTCCAAAGGGTTCAAGTCCAAGCACAACAAGTAATAATATGCAATGAAGTTTTATGCACAATCTCTGTATGTGCAATATAACACGTGGCTAATATCATATCATATCTAGCCCAGACGCATAACGCCATGCGGACGATTCCCCTGTAGATGTTAAATCTACTCACAAATGATCTTAGGCTAAGTAAAGCCAACTACTCGCTTTCCCTTCTTCGCAGCGTCCGAAGTCCTCGCCTGCATCCCTAAGATCATAAAACAACAATATAACAAGTTTTTATTAGCAATCGACCAATAATACATACAAACTACGTTTAACCGATGCACCAACTCCAAACAAACTCTCAAGTGTTCGCCTAGTGGCTAACGTGCATAGTGACACTACGAAACCAACCCAAGAGCAAAAGCTACACAAGTACACGTACCGTGTCAGATAACGTAACACGCGTAGTCATAACACTACAAACAAGCTAAGCGATCCCAGATTTTGCTACACCAACAATTTGTAAAAGTTGCACATACCACAAGACCACATACAACCCCAGAGATCCTCAGACCAAAACCCAAACCCAATCACCCCAGTCTGGCCGCAAATTGCGGCCAGAACCAATAAATATGCGGCCTACTGTTCATGGAATTGGCTCAGCTTTCTACGGTGGGTTCTAGGTCACTACATAAGGTCACTGTGATGGGAACTTTTCCAACAAATACCTGGTTTGATAGCAGATCATCCGAGACCCAAAACTACACTTAAAAATACGATATTTGCACGAAACAAAACATTACGCGTTCTAAACTGAAACTTGCAAGCTACGCAACATTAAAAAGACTTACTTAACAGAAAGAGATCATTACCTACTCCCACAAGCTCAAAGATCCTAGCTTTCCAAGCTCCAAGGGATCCTAGAGGCAAATCAAGGCTTATGAAGTGATTCGGGTGAGATTTGATGAAGTTTAGTGAGGGATTAGTGAAGGGGTAGTGTAGGGTTCAGTTGAGGTAAGTGGAGATGAGAATAATGAGAATGAGAATGAGATAGAGTGAGAATGAGAGTGCGTGAGGTGAAAAGAGAGAGAGGTGAGTGTAGGGTGAGATAAGTCTGTATGCTTACTCTCTCCCCCTCACCACAATTAATGCCCATTAATGCCCTCCATGATTCACCTTGCCACCTCCCCTCATCCAAACAAATATCTCACAAAATATCTAGGGTTAGGGTTAAGGTTTAAACAAAGGATTGGATTAGGTTAAGGTTGATATAGTTACTAAACAAGACAACACAAACACACCCTCACATTAACCTGCACAAGTGTGTGCAAGTCATAACAAATAAAAATAAATTATTAATTAAATGTTATAAAATGTGAGGAAATCGAATTGGTAAACTTTTTACAGAAAACCCGCATTATCGCTTAATTAACACTAAACGAAATCCTAAGATGTTACAATCTCCCCCCTTAAACAAAATTCTTCCCCGAATTATAAATTCTTACTATGCATACCTTCAAAGAGATGAGTGCAAAACTTCCACATCTCGCTCGCTGCCTCCCAAGTGATCTCCTCACTAGACGGCTACACCAAAGAAAACCTCCACAGATGGCAAGACTCTTGACCGAAGTTTCTCCACCTGCCAATCCACTAACACTATCGGCTGCCGGTGAACGAAAAGATCGCGTCCAAGCTAATTGGTTTGATGCTAAATCATGTAAGAAAGGTCATGAAGGCATTTACAAAGTATCGACACAAGGAATACGGGGCGAATACTCAAAAATCTGGGCAGAAGTGCCAAATTATAGGCAACGGTACTAACTCACTAAAGGATCTCAAAAGGACCTACAATCTGGGACTAAGCTTCCCAAAACTCAACACGCCATTCATCGGAAAAATCTGTAGGAATACATGATCTCCTACTGCGAACTCAAGTCTGCGACAACTACGGTCGGCATAAGACTTCTGTCTGCACTAGGCTGCTCTCATCCTGACCTGATCCACTGGATCATCTCCGAAGCCTCTTGACTAGCTGGGGTCCAAAAATCCTGCTTTTGTGGAGTCAGTAAAACAGACTGGCGATCGATACAACCTACCACACAAGGCCTGAAAGTTGCCAATTGAAATGTCTCCTGATAACTGTCATCGTAGGAGAACTCCATCAATGGCAAGTGACGATCCCACAGCCAACAAACGCTTAGTACGTACGCACAAGCATATCCTCCCGAGTCTGTATAGTCCGCTCTATCTGACCATCGGCCTACGGATGGAAAGCGGTGTTAAAGCTCAAACATTACCTAAGGCTTCCTGAAGCTTCTGCCAATGACGGCTAGCAAACTGGATGCCTCTATTGGATACAACGTATGAAGGAACTCCATGCAAACGCACAAACTTACCGAAGAACAACTAAGCAAACTGAGCATAACCGGATAACAATCACCCAAAAAGAGTCATACTCTCGACTAGACCTGGGTAGACGCACAACGAACTTCATGGAGATCGGCTCCCATTCCCACTCTGGAACGGTAAAAAGGTTGCAACTCTCCAGCCGGCCTCAAATGCTCAACCTTAGCTCGCTGACAAGCCAAGCACCTCAAAATGCAATCCGAAACTTCACTCTTCACCCCTGCCCACCAGTAACCAACTCTCAAGTCACGTTACATCTCGGTAGATTTTGGATGAACACTGAAAGCTGACTGATGTGCCTGCTCTAGGACCTCGCGTCTCTACCAATCAGTATCGGGTACATGCCATCGAGTCCGTAGCATAGCACACCCTGGTCATAAATCAAGAACTTCGAATCTTTACCCTGCCGAACATGCTCAGAATCTCAAACAAATGAGCATCGACGGGCTGTGCCTTACGAAAACAATTAAGTAAAAGTGGACGGGCGTGGACATGAGCAAGTTGTCCCTTAATAGAGGAGAAATAAACTGTACTCATCTGTCGCACAAGAACTGTAAATCTATAGAAGACTGTCTCTGAACTGCGCATAACTGGAACAAGTTACCCCCGGGCTTACGACTCAGGCATCAGCTACCACAATCGCCTTGCCACGGGTAATAAAGGATCATACAAACAAAATCCTTCACAAGCTCCATCCAATGGCACTGTCTTAACTTCAGATTCCGCTGCAGGAAGATTAAGCTCTGATGGTTCATGAAAATCTGACACGACTCTCCGTACAAGTAGTGTCTCCAAATCTTCAACGCACGACCCCCGCGGCCATCTCCAGATCATGAGTGGGATAAATCCTGCTCGTATTTCCTCCAGCTGTCGAGAAGCATTAGCGATAACTCGATCATGCTACCTCAGTACACAGTCGATCCCCACTCGCGAAACATCACAATAAACGACAAAGTCGCCCGATCTAGGAAGCAAAGATAGAACTGGTGCAGTTATCAACCAAGTATTCAACCACTGAAAACTCAGCACGCATGCCTCAGTCTAAAGAAAAGAACTCCCTTCCCTTCCGGTCAGTCCGGTCAACGGTGCAGCGAACATACAAGAAATCCTGCACAAAACGGCGGTAAAAACCGGCTAAGCCCAAAAATCTGCGAACCTCTGTCCCTGATACAAGTCTGGGCCAAAGCTATACGGCCTCGATCTCCCTCGGGTCCATACGAATACCGTCTCCCGTAACCCCATGACCTAGGAAGTCCACACTATCAAGCCTGAAGGAACACTTCAAGAATTAGCAAACAGATGGTACTCTCCCAATGTCTGCAAAGAAATCCTCAAGTGCTGCTGATGTTCCTCACGACTGTTGGAATAGACTAGAATGTCATCAATAACATACAATACACTAGTCGAGGAACGGCCTGAAGAATCTGGTTTATCACATCCACAAATGCTGCTAGGGCATTGGTGAGTCCAACGACACCACCAAAGCTCATAATGCCCGTAGTGCGCACAAAAGCAGTCTTCAGAATGTCATCACTCCGAACCCGCAACTAATGATGACCTGATCCCAAAACAAACTTAGAAAAATATCTCGCACCTTGGAGCTGATCAAAGAAATCGTCAATGCGAGGTAAAGGATACCTATCCGCACCATAACTCGGTTCAATTGACGATCAATCAATGCACAACCTCAAACTTCCGTCCTTCTTGACGAACAGAATAGGAGGTCCCCAAAGCGAAACACTCGGACGCACAAGTCCCCCTATCTAGCAACTCTGTAGCTAATCCTTAAGCTCCCTAAGCTCCGCTGGCTCATCTGGAACAACGTCGGAAAATCTCGCCCAGAAGAAACCCGGTCCAACGAGCCCACTGTTGCTCCGGTATCACGAATGAAAGGCTAGAATCCTTGACATCCTCTCCTCAAAAGCCGACTAGCGAAAAAGTCTGAAATCAAGCTGTGAGGGGCGGCACCATAGTCCCCCTACATAACAAGAACTGACTCGTCGGAAAAACAAAGCCTGACTGTCTTCTCGCGGTAGTCCACAGACACATAGCATGTACCTAACCAGTCCATGCCTAGAAGAAAGTCAAAGTCCAACATCTCTAAAAGGATCAAATCGACGGACGAATCTATATCTCCTACCTAATTGGCACATGACCGAAACACGTGTCGTGCAACCAAAGGATCTCTAACAGGAGTAAACACAACAAACGACTGATCTAGCATACACGACTCTCGGCCCAACCTCGGCACGAAGTGTGTAGAACAAATGAGTGCATAAATCCCGAATTAAACAAACAAGCGCATCAGAAGATCATACAAATAAGAATACCTAAAAACTCTGCATTGGATGCCTACGAGTCCCAATGAGTAGAAGCAAACGCTTGTGTCTGCCCTCTACCCGCAACTGGCTGTCTTCCTCCTCTACCATCCTGTACTCTCGAAACAAATCCTCCACGACCGCGACCTTTCCAAACATAGGTCTGACGCGGATCAACAACAGGCGCAATAGGAGACTCTCCCTGAGGTGAAGGTGGTAAGGTATCATGTGGTACAGCTGTCCCGCCCTCACGTGGCTCAGTACAATCTCGAACACGATGACTCAAACTCCCGCACCGGTAACATCCAGAAGAAAACTGCTGACTCTCCTGTGGATAAGAGCTAAATAGCTGTCCTCGTCCAAAGCTTCTTCTACTCCCGCGACGTAAACGAAATCTATTGTGGCGACTAAGCCTCTGTCTCTAGGCTGATACACCTGTACGAGCCCTCCTCGGTCTCGGAACTCCCAAAGTCTCGGGAAGACGCTCCTCAGCTAAACAGGCTGCATCCACCGCTGCGGTATACATGACACAATACTATGTGCTGATAGCAAGGAATAACTGGGTAACACGGGTGGCAACCGCCTGTCGTTGCGCTCGACTGGCCTCAACCAACGACCTCATCATCTGGCGCAAGTACTGCATATCTGCCTCAAGCCTAGCGATACGATCTATCGGAGGCGGATCAATCTACTCCTGTACAACGAGCGTACCATCCTGATCAGTCCTCGTCCCAAACGAGTCAACTCTGACCTCGGCTCTCGCTGCCTCTCTCTGAGCCCTCATAGTCATCGGCGGCAAAAGGTTATAAATGGAAATAGGATTCGATAAGAACACGGAAATCGAATCACAAGGATATGTATGTCACGACCCGAAATAGCACGCGACTGGCACTTGAATCATATGAAGTCTATAGGACCCCATCTAATTCAAGTAAGCCAAAAGCCCAAAAATCTAAACCATTTTTAAGAAGAAGTGAAGAAAACTTATTTTAAATCAAGTGGTTTTAACGAAATAAGCCGAAGTATGCATTTTTAAAATATCAAGTCTTTTCTAAAAATTTCGGCAGAGTTTCCTTTGTAAATACTGGCCCCAAAAAGGGTACAACATGCATAATATATATAAAGACATCCCCAAGCGAGAGCTAGCGCTTTGCCAATTGGCGGTCACAACCACGCAAGCAATATAATATACAACGCCGAAGGTCGAGGATCAAAACTCAAAAGGAAACTCAATAATATCAAGAAAACCATAATAATAAAACGCGCGACTCTAAGGTCGAAAGAATATACAACTGGTCTTCTAAGGTTAAAATAATATACAAGTCTGGTTGATGGAGTTACTAGATACAACTGAAATAAATAAAGGTACTATGGTGGTCACGATGCGAGTGAACCCACCTACCAAAGCAATCACCCGGAATGAAGTAGTGTGCCGGCAAAGCCGCTAAGGGAAAAAACCTGTACGGCAAAACCTACAAGAAACCGTGGCACAACGTGGGTGAGTTGCCAACTCGTGAGTAGAAAACATCACAGAGCAGAAATCGTATGTATGACGCAATCCTAGGTCATTCAATCAGTAATATCCTCAATGATAAAGCCTGAAGCATAAAAATAATGGCATGGGTAAACATCTAAACATGAGTGTAATACCAAGTGCTCGTGTCAGTGCCTCAGGTAGCAACATATCAAAACTGTGAGGTATGAATGCATGAAAAAAGAATACATATAAATGAGAAAGCTGTTTTCTTTAATCGGTGAGATTTCTGTATATATGAATCAAGGTGTCATCAATGAAATCAATATAAGTTCTGTGTCAAGCATCGACACAAAACATGTAACCAAATATCTGATATCTCGGGCTACGGCTATCCAGACTGGCCCATATCATAAATCTCAATACCTCAAATCTCAATATCCCGAGCTCCGGCTATCCGGACTGGCTCCTGGGCTCCGGCTATCCGAACTGGCCCAACTCCGATCGGTATCCTCCGGATATCCGTCGAGTCACAATACAATCACCAGTCAGTAGTGCTCCTCTTTCACAGGCTCAACGCCATCGTCTGCGACCTTCTCGTCCCGGGGTACCGCACCGGGTCCACCATGCACCACAGATGGTTCCTCCTCCTCCTTGAATCGGGTGTATGATATCGCTCAAGAGCCGAGAAAACTTATGGTGGAGATATCTCAAATCATATCATGAGAAAACCGCAACTTTCATTTTAAAATGATAATCAGTTTATAAAATCCTTGCGATTTCTCCAAATTCAGAAATCTCATGGAAATCCGAAATCCAAATCTCAAATATAAATAAACAATGGATTCCAAAATATTGGGCTCCGGCAATCCGGACTGGCCCTAATAATAATGCATGAAAATGAATGTATAAATATGCATGACAATCACAGTAATAAATACAATGTCTAAGCTATCAGCTAGCAAGTGATATCAATGAATTAATATTCTCTACAGAATACGTAGCATGGCAATTACCGATGGTGATGTGTGTGAGCCGGCAAGCAGGTGTACGTGGAATATAAGCATCATCGGTAATGGCGTTGGTGTCCTGACAGCATGATTTCAATAATAGCATATGAAAACCCAATATAAGCATGCAATGCGATGCGAACAACAAGAATATGCGGGAGCTGAATAATAAACACAATAATAAATAATATACAAGTAAACTACAGGACTAAACTAACAGACTAATCGAAAGGGTAAGGAAAACCACCTAAGTCTGAGTCGATATATATACATATAATAGTCGGTGATCCCGCCTCAATAGTATCACATACGATACAATATATATAATATAACATCCTCGAGTCAAGAGTGCGGATCTATTATCAATACATAGCTCGAACGGTAAATCCACCGTACGGCCTCCCAAATCTGGGTGCGGGTCAAATATCACATTTATCTCAGTAATCATCTGGTATCTTTATCATCATATCGTGATCTGGGTACTGACCTAACGTCTAGTACATACCGATACCATCTACATATACATATATATATATATATATATATATATATATATATATATATATGCGTGTGTATGAAAACACATCGCCCTAAAGAACCGCTATAATATCGTGCTGTATCTCAAATACAAACCATGTCACATCACCGATCTCATGGCATCATGCCAATCTCATCGACTCATCTCCAAATACCATGTACTATCCTCATCATCCATGTATATGTATACGTATACACACACACACACACACACACACACACATAGTCCCATACCTATGTGTATTTATATATACATACATATCCCCATGTATGCATAAGTAATAAAATGTATGCAAGTGTGTATGTGTGCGTGTATGCAATTATTTACTCTAAGTTTCGCGACTACAACTAACTAACGACACTATCAAGCAATTACACTAAAATTTATCCATGAACTCCTAAAGTCTATCTAGATAGTCATCTAGTCTCATAAAAACATATATTATATATATATGTATGTATGTATGTATGTATGTATATGTATACGTATTCGTATACTACACTTCGAACTGCGGGGGTGCAATACGCCATCCACCCGACTTCCCCCGTAGATATATATATCTACTCACCTGATCTTCGCTTGCCGATGCCGATGTCTCCACGCGCTAGCTTGTCATCTCGAAGTCCTCGTGGGGTAACCTACATATCATAACACATCTTATCGCATATTAAAACCAAGTCGGAAAACCAAAACGGCACACGTTTCGCCCCTAGGTCAAAACCTATAGCCTCGCATGCAAAACACGACCAATAACCCTAGTCGTTGGCGTTCAAACGCCACACGATGGAATACAATACATCAAATACCAAAATTCAAGTCAAAACGAAATCGCAAAACAAGAAGCAACTCAAGAAAATGGTCCCAGATTTTACCCTAGGTGAAATTAGCCAATTTCGCATATGTATAGGGTCTATTTTACTGGAGATAAAGCCCTGGACCCAGAACGAACACCAGATTCCTTGCTCTGGCCGAAAATTGCGGCCAGATAGGAGGGGTAGGGTCTCGGGTCTTGGGGCTCGCATCTAGGTTGCCTGCACATCTCTCAGTGTTTGCTAAATAATTTTCAGGTCACTTGGGTGTTAGCAGATCACCAAATTCCAGAAATTCAAATGTCAGGGTTTCTAAATTCTGGGGTTTGGGGTTTTCTCTATGGTTCCAGTCCAATACACATTCCATACATGGGTTTAAGGTCACTATTTAGTCTCAATTACACCTTTGGATTCAAATTAAACCGTAATCCTTTCTAGGAATTTTCAAAGTTCACTAAACCGCATTAAAACACTTCTAAACTTATATGGGTGCTAAAGAAATTAAAATACAATGCTAATGGTGCAGAAATGACCTCATTTGGCAACTCAGTAATTTTCTTGTGTTGGCCCAAGTCTTGAAAATCCTATTTTTCTTGGTCCAAAGTGCATCTAGTTAGCTTGTGCATGTTTTAATTGAAATGGGGATGGACTTTTGATGTTGTTTTTGGGGTGTTTTGAGGGTTTTAGTGGAGGAGGGAGATGGGGCTGCCATGGTTGAAGAAGGAGGAGACATGGTGAAGGAAAATAATGGAAGGAAACAATGAGCCTTGGTCAAGTTTGACCCCTCACCTCTCACTCTCTTCTCTCTCATGCCCATACCTCTTTTCTTTATCATTTTTCCTTTTCTTTTTCTTTTCTTTTCCTTTATCTTTTATTTCCTTTTAAAAACAAACCATGCATGATAATAAAGAGAAAGCCATGATAAAAATGTAACAATGGGTATTATGACATGGTGCATGTCATGTGCACAAATCAAGCTTAATGCACGATTAGCGATATTTAATCGTGATTAACATTAAAATTGTATATAATTAATTATAACATTTCATAATTAGCTTAAATCTAATAAAACACCTTCATTTTCGTAATTCCTATAATTTTCCAAATATTTCCCAATTTGTCGGTATTTAATTATACTGCAATATTAAAATATTCATAATATTCATTATTAATTATAAAATTTCCCAAAAATAATATTTTATTTTTTTGAAATTTTACAATGTATCATCAAGGAAGGAATTTCAAGCAATTGGTACATAGGTCACTTAGGCAGAGTACCGTGCCGTAAGTATGCCGCGGACATACACACGCTACATTACTCTGCTTAAGCTACCTACTCCATCATACCAAGGTCATCCTGCACTCCGAAAGGTAAAACCTAGCGCTCTAATACCAACTTTGTCACGACCCAAAAATTAACACGTGACGGCCCTTAAACTACGTAACGTCTCCAGGCGTAACGTAATTAAGTAATCCAAAAACTCAGTAATTTAAACCATCAAAAGTAGTAAGTGATAATAACATTGTTAAAACTTTTGAAATCTCAATCAAAATTCTTTAAATTCCAAATTTACTTCCTTTAAAATTTGGCAGCACCTCTTTTGTAAAACAAGCCCCCAAAAAGGGTACAACAAAAGATATAAGTAAAGCATCCCCAAAAGGGAGAAAATCCATGCCCAAAGGCGGAAAACAACCACGACAACAGATATACGACACCGTAGCGAAGAAAAAGACTATATAAAGTGAACAACATGAAAATCTCCAAGTCACAAATAATATAAAATATCGTCCTCACAACTCGTGTCTAAGTCAATACATGAAAATGGTAGATGGAGAGTACTGGATACAATGAATATACAATGAGAAATATCGGATAACCGCAAAACCCACCTATAGCAAAACTGCACCCAGTCAGCCGTAGCGGTATCCGCTGCAAAAGATGATACGATAGGAAGAAGAAAGCCCTGCCTCTGACTGCTCTGAGGGACAACCTGTACAACACTGTGGCACAATGGGGGTGAGTTGCCAACTCATGAATAGTAAATAACATATGTAGGCAATCGCAGGTATGCACGTACTGCGGTAATCTAACATATGCAAGCTGATAGCAATAAATGGCAATATGTATATACAACAGTCATGAAAGGTACTCTATCAGGTACTACTAATACATGAAGCAATGCATATCAAATAAATGTGGAGTACAGAATAAAATATGTCATCTGTTGGATATGTATACCCTAGAGGCCATTATTGTACCGTACTAGTTTGTATATTACATTTTGGAAGCTTGGGATATATACATGGATTGACGACAGTCTTGCTCGATATTGTAGTATGCTACTTGGTTTGTATCTATCTTAATATGTGTATATGTTTCTTTTAACATATCGCTAATACATATTGATGGAGCCCTTAGGATCTTTGCTTGACTACCGGCGTTGTGATGGCGATCACACTAGTGGGGATGGGTAGTCTATAAGCACATCCTTATACAGGTCCCAAGACGTAGGATTATCGAGACAGGACATCGATACTCCAGAGTAGACTAGTGCATACGTTTCTCATCCCAGCATGGGAGATGGTCAGTCCCACAGCCATCAGTACGTTGTACTGGAGATAGTATGCAGGTGCTCGTTAGGTTACGAGTACACTGGACAGGACTCATCGGGAGCTGTTGGTTGGTATTATACCTATCGTCAGGTAGTAGTTCCCAGGTGACATGAGTACTGCTTAGTCCGTTGACTTGACACTGCTACATCGCCTCAGGTGTGTTCCCACTGTTCTTTGATTACTACCCTACCACGGTTTTATTGAGTCATGCAAACAGGTAGTAGTTGGGTGCAATCCCGAAGCACTTGGAGGCAGTGGCGGTTAGACAGGATTTGTCTCTCCCGGTATTGGGGGTTGATATCGCGCTGTGTTTGGAGAGCCATTACACAAAGTCCCTGGCCAGGCCAAGCGAGATTTACTGGTAGGTACTCCAGTAGTTTCTCAGGGTGTTTTGGACTACACTCCAACACGACTTATCCCGCTATTAGGGGTCTGACGTTTACCGCCCCTAGGCCCGATATGTGATACTCTTAGACGAACATACCGGACTGTACGGAGATTGTCATAGATAGGCTCAGTAGGAGTTCGGATGGGTTTTACTCATCGGCCTTCTTATCGACAGATACCTGGGTAGCCGTTGCGCAAAGCTATTGCCGCTGACGTGCTTGTGGTTAAACCCATTGCCAGAGTACTGTCGAGTCTTTAGAGTCTCACACAGAGGGTTGTTCACCTTTGGACAAAACGATGTAGAGGTCATGTGGTTTTACGACAGGGTTCGTTCACATACACGTACTTGTGCGTGTTTGGTGTTCGGGCAGTTGATAGTAGTGGGCTTTGGTTTAAGCCAGATCCTAATATTTATTTTTGGTTTAGTTCAGTCTCATTGTATTCGTGTTCTTCGGAACACGGATGCGGGTATATGTATACGGTTGTCAGAGACAGTGAAGGAGACACCTCATTAGGGTTTTGACCATTGACTTGAATAAAACCATAATGAGATGAAGAAAATTGATTACTAATTTTAGTTAGAGATAATTGTGTCATGGTTGTTTAGTTTGACTATTTGACTTGTTGACCATTGTTAACTTAGATATTTTTGTTAAGCAAAAGATATTTTGCTTAGCGTTAATGGTGACATGATAATAGTCAAATCAAATGAACCATCACAATTTTGATAATTAAAATTATTATTCTTTTATCCTAATATGAGAGCTATCTCTTCATTATTCCCATATACTTTCTCTCCCATACCTCTCTCTCCTTCATCCTCCCTCTCAAGCCCTCATCTCTCATTTGTTGAGAACCAAGGGCCATTGAGACAAAACCACTAACATCCCTCTCTACTCACTCTAGGGTTCTTAGTCTAGCACACCAAGCACCTTAGTTACTTCATTGTTGAGGTTGGAGCTCAAGGTAGAGGCCTTCGGGTGGATCTTCTTTGACGTGGAGAAGCCGGTGAGGAGGAGCCATCTACAACCACTCCAAGGAGCTCACAACAAGGAGAAGCACCACAAGAAGAGAAGGAGTTCAAGCTTGAGGTATAAATTTCTATCATAGTAGATAGAACTCTTTTGTGCTAACTAGGTTTATGGTAAAGATCCAGTTTAGGGTTTATTCTAGCGCTAAGTTTGTTATCGCTATATAATTTTTGTTCCGCATTTGGTCACGAAAGTTGGCCGGGGCGCTAGTGTAACCCTTCATCATCCTCACTGAATCCTCATATCGAGCATGTTAGTGTATATGCCCTAGAGGCCATTACTGTATCATACTAGTTTGTATATTACTTAATAGAAGCATGGGATATTCACAGTTGTATAGACAATCTTGCTCAAAATGATAGTATGCTACTTGGTTTGTTTCTGCTTTAATATGTGCATGTGTTTCTTTTAGCATATCGTTTATACATATTAGTGGAGCCCTTAGGATCTTTGCTTGATTACCAGCGTTGTGATGGCAGTCACACTAGTGGGGGCTGGGTAATCTACAAGCACATCCTTATACAGGTCCCTAGTCGTAGGATTATCGAGACGGAGCATCGATACTCCGGAGTAGACTAGCATATGCGCTTCTCATCCCAGCAGGGGAGATGGTCTGTCCCACAGCTATCAGTATGTCGTACTGGAGATAGTATGTGGGTGCTCGTTAGGTTACGAGTACACTGGACAGGACTCGTCGGGAACTGTTGGTTGGTACTATACCTATCGTCAGATAACAGTTCCCAGGTGACAGGAGTACAGCTTAGTCCGTCGACTTGACACTGCTACTTCGCCTCTAGTGTGTTCCCACTGTACTTTGATTACTACCGTACCACGGCTCAAAGGAGTCGTGCAAACAGGTAGTAGTTGGGTGCAGTCCCGAAGCACTTGGAGGCAGTAGCGGTTAGATAGGATTCGTCTCTCTCGGTATTGGGGGTTGATATCGCGCTGTGTCTAGGAGAGCCATTACACAAAGTCCCTGGCAAGGGCAGGCGAGAATTACTGGCAGTGTTTCCAGTAGTTTCTCAAGGTGTTCTAGGCTACACTCCGGCACGACTTGTACCGCTATAAGGGGTCTGACGTTTACCGCCCCCCAGGCCCGACATGCGATACTCATAAACGAACAGACCGGACTGTACGGAGATTGTCATATTCAGGCTCAGTAGGAGTTCGGATGGGTTTACCTCATCGGCCTTCTTATCGACATCTACCTGGGGACCGTTACGTACAGCTAGTGCCACTTGCGGTCTGTGGTTAAACCCACTGCCAGCGTAGAGTCGAGTCTTTAGAGTCCCACACAGAGAGTTTCCCTGCACTGGGCGAAAGGTGTAGAGGCCGTATGGTTTTACGGCAGGGCTACGATCACTTACGTGCACTTGTGCAGTATGTTGTTCGGGCAGACAATGCTAGTGGGCTTTGGTTTAAGTCGGATCCTAGTATTGTATGGATGGATTAGTTTCGTCTTCTGTGCATTCGCATTCTACGGAATGCGGATGCGGGTTTGTATGCACGGTTGTGAGGAGCGAAGAAGAAGGAGGTGCCTCATTAGGGTTTTGACCGTTGGTTCGGTCAAAACCATTATGAGGTGAGGAAAATATTTACTAATCTTTTTAATGATAATTGTGTTATGGCTAATTGCTTTGACCATTTGACCATGCTTGACCATTTGACCTAGTTGACCATTGTTGACTTAGACTTTTCTTGAGAACACTAGATCCTTCTTTTGCTTTTGGCTTTGGATTTGATTTGAGATGATAATGGTCAAATCAATGTAACCATCACACTTTATCATGATAAGAGATTAGTAATTATTTTGCATATGGATCATTATTTTCTTCTCATTCTCTATCTTCAAGTGAGAGCTCCCATGGTTCCTCCTTCTTCTTCCTCTCTTGAGTTTTCTATAGCTCTCATGTGTTGAGAAAAATAGAAACAAAATAGACAAACAAATCCACCATCATCTTCTACACCACCTAGGACTATAAGAATAGCAAACTTGTTGCCCTAGTTACCTTGGCTTGAGGTGGAGCTCGGACTACAGACTCTCGGGTGGATCGTCTTCGACTCTAGGAGGCCGCGGAGGTGACCAAGATCCGGATCGATCCTCGGAGCTTGCATGGACGAGGAGGACAGTGGAAAGAAGACCCGAAGGACTTGTTGCATGAGGTATAATCTCCTAAGCATAATAGATAGAACCTCTTGTTGTTTGTTAGCAATGGTTTGGCAAAGATCCTCAAGTTTTAGTCCATGTTACCTTGTGTTAAAAAATTCGATTTTTACCTATTCCGCCTCCCCGTAAGCACCGGGGTGGGTAACGTGGACTTACAGTGGTATCATAGCCTCGCTAAACCATTACTAACTTGTTAGAAAAGTGTTAGAAATTCGATCGCCGAAAAGAATCGCAAAACACGTCAAAAATTGCACTTTTCTGTCGTTTTTAAAAACTCGTCCAAAAATTTTTCCAGGGACCTTAAAAATACGTGCAGGCTTTTTTTGGGAAAACTGTAGAAATTTGGGCGCCTGAGTCGCTCAGAAGACCGTGGATCCGCGGCCGATCCAGGCGATCCGCCGCAGATCCGCAGCCGAGTCAACTCGGCTGCGCACCAAATTTCTTCAGGGGTTCTCTGTGTTAGTTTTGTGATTTTTAAGATAGTTTGTTTCTGCCCAGATTTTGCTGAGTGCTATGTTGTGCTTGGGGTAGTTTCAAATCAAGTTATCGATCGAAATTCTAAGTACTTTTGCTAATCAGATCTTCTGTGATGTGATATATGTATTGAACGTCTACTAATCGTTATACGTCGATTAGTGGGGGTTATAGTGATCTGTGATGTTGGTTTGTGTATATGAACTTGTTGGATTGTCGCAGATGAATAGCCGGGGTTTGTGAGATGAAAGTTTCTTTATCTTTCATTTGATGTAAATTGTAAATTGATGAAATATTATTTTTTTAGCCGCACATCCGGGTTGAGGTTGTAGCCGCCATTGTATATTATTTCTTTTACTGTTTTTGCTCCTAGGATAGACCCAAGGAGGGGTGCACAAACTACCGGGTACTTTGAAGTGCTGAGTGGCCTACTCACGTTGTTGAGGGAGGTTACTTCACTTCGGGTACTTGGCGGGTAGTTTGCCGCACACGTAGGGGTCTAGGGTGGGGTTTGGCTATTCATCGCGACCGTGTAATCCGTTTTTCGTTGCAGGCTCGAACAAAACGCAGATTCCTAACATATCCAATGTGTTCATCTGTGATCTGGAATGGCTATCATTGCATCTGACGAATGTATATATCTATATATAATATCTAGTAGGCGTTGCTTATGTTTTGCATCCGCGCTAGTCCAGCCCCCGCTCTGTCGTTAGTTAAGTAACCTAACGGGTGATGACGGGGCCCAGTGGCGAATGCGGATGGCATAAGCATACGTCATATTTTCGTTGTTTTCTGTAATGGTAGGATTAATTGATGGGACGCATTAAATAATGCAAAGAAACAACCCAAAGTTAAATCGTTGGAACAATTTCAAAACCACTCGGTTTTTTTTCAAAAACAGAAAACTTTTAAAACGCGGAGCTTAAACCACTCCTTTTAAAAGCTATCAAGGTTCCCTCGATTATATCAAGTTCACTACGTTCACGGTTTCGCCAAAACCATTCGTAGCCCTTCGTCATTTCATATGAATATTCAATAGTATTCAAGCTATGTTTGTTGACCTTCGTCAAGGCATAGTGATTGGTAGCTGTTGGGTGTTCATATGTAGCATAGATAGATGCATTGGTTTGGGACAGTCGTATTACCTTGTTGACCTTCGTCAAGGGTATATACGGGTGGGTTCAAATTAACCTGGACAATGATGGGTAGAACTTGACATGTGACTTATGATTTGTTGACCTTCATCAAGGTCCTAAGAGCATAGGGCAAAAATTCACATCGGGAGTTTCTAAAGAAACTGAAACTTGCTAGTACTGCATACCATTTGGAGTTTGATAATATTGGTAGGATTCCTTCAGCATTATATTTGGATCCCGATCCTACTGTGAGTATCTGCTACTCCTCGGGAAACTTTTCACTTAACGATCAATGGTATAAACCAAGTAGGTGTCTAGAAAGGTGTTAGCGGGGCTACGCCTACAGGGAAAAGAGGTTATTTAATTAAGGAACTTCGTGAAAGCGTCGTAAAACCTCTCTCGAAGTACTGACACCAGCCTGGCTAAACGGTTAAGCAAGTATTGTACGGTGAGATCAATCCCGACTAATTCTTCTTTTATGGTTTAAGGAAGGATTCGAGAAACAGTGGGAGCCATCCTGTTTAGATAAACTAAAAACCAATCTAAACTTGCAAGAGCATCATGCTAAGTGTTTTCTTCTCTCTCTCTTAATTGCAGCGACCCAGTGACCAGACATAGGTTACAACCAGATAATAAAATGACTGAATCTGACTGTTATGACTGCCAAAGGTCTGTCCAGATGTCCATTACCCATGACAAGCTGGGATACATCTTAACTAATCAAACCCTGCCGTCTCAGGACCAGTTTCCCCTGTCACAGATATTGATATCTGTAAGATATCGGAAAAAGAATGTGCGAATGCCAAGTACATCGTGTTGGCCTCAGTTGATGGTGCATACCAGAGGCAGCACGAGAAGATGGACTTAGCTTCTGTCTTCCTCCATAACAAAGATTTATATGGAGAGCAATCTCGTATCGCAAGATATGAGACCTTGAACGAATTGCTTCAAGCGAGGTTGGCTTTCGGGTCATCTGTAAGGGACAACGTCCTTACAGAGACTAGCTATTTTGATGAGCTCACGGACCTGAAGACCACGTTGAAGAACGGATCAAATACTGACTAGATTCTACAGTCTCTGCCCTCTAATTATAACCTGAAGGAAACCGGGGAAGAAGAAGGAAAGGGAAGGGCAAAAGATTCGGGACTGGATGTAGTAAAGGAGGGATGTTCCTATTGTTGCGGGAATGAACATTGGCAGAAGGATTGCAGGGCTAGCAAAGCCAGTACCTAGGATTCGAAGCATGTTGTGGCTTCGGCTTCAGGTGTGTTTGTAGTAGAAAACTGTATGTCAATTAACCCTACTTCCTGGATACTGGATACCGGATCAGGATCTCACATCTGTAATTTATTATAGGCTTTGAGAAACCGTAGAGTTATCAGGATAGGTGATATGACTCTCAGGGTTGCCAACAGAATGAGCGTGGACGCTGAATCCGTAGGGGAATATCACCTTGGATTGACAAGTGGGCAGATATTGATTCTGCGTAACTGTTTTTATGTACCTAATATGGCTTGTGATATCATATCTAAATCCTTACTTTCTAAGGAAGGATATGATTTTACTTTTGTAAGCGATGTGGTCCACATCCACCTAAATCAAGTTCTGATTGGGTCAGGTACATTAGAAAACGGGATATACGTATTGAATCAATCTCAGGTTTTCAGTGTCCAGAACACACTTAAAAGAAAGTCTCCGGAAACAAATCAGGTTTTCTTATGGCATTATAGACTGGGTCACATTAATGAGACGCGGTTAACAAAGTTATATAAAGAGGGATACTTGAATCCGTTCGAGTATCGGTCTTATGCTACTTGTGAATCTTGTCTCATGGGAAAGATAACAAAGACTCCGTTCATTGGACATGGAGTAAGAGCGAGCGAGCTCTTGGGACTCATACACAGTGACGTGTGTGGTCCAATGTCTACACATGCGCGAAGTGGTTATTCATACTTCATTACTTTTACGGATGATTTCTCTAGGTATGGACATGTCTTCCTGATGAAGCATAAATCCGAGGCCTTTGAGAAATTTCGGGAATACAAGAATGAAGTTGAAAAACAAACAGGCAAAAGTATCAAGACACTGAGATCTGATCGAGGTGGTGAATACTTGAGTGCCGAGTTTCTGGGCTACTTAAAAGAGAATGGAATTCTTTCTCAACTTACTCCTCCGTACACACCACAAAACAACGGTGTATCGGAAAGACGGAATCGAACTCTATTGGATATGGTTCGTTCCATGATGAGTAAGGCTGAGTTACCGTGATCTTTTTGGGGTTATACGCTAGAAACAGCTGCATATCTTTTGAACAAGGTTCCAACCAAGACTGTGCCCACCACTCCATATCAGATGTGGAGTGGGAAGAAACCCTGTCTTAAGTATCTTAAGATATGGGGATGTCCAGCTTTTGTAAAGAAACAGCATGTGGACAAGCTCGAGGCACGCTCAGTACTGTGTAAGTTTGTGGGATACCCCAAGAACTCTAGGGGTATTTTTTCTATTCCGCAGAGGAACAAAAGGTTTTTGTTTCTCAGCATGCCCACTTCTTCGAAACTGAATTTTTAGAAAATCAGATAAGTGGGAGCGCAATAGAACTGGAAGAAATTCCAGAACCATAAGCTATTACTGAAAGCTTGGTAGAACCAGATGTTTCAGGAGAACCGGACATCCCAGCGCCGCTCCGCAGAAGTAGTAGGCAGTCTCATCCGCCTGAAAGATACTACGATTTTCTCATAGACGGGGATCGAGAGGATTGCATCATTGAATATAATGAGCCTACTAGCTTCCAGCAAGCCATTCAGAACGGTGACTCAGTAAAATGGCTGGATGCAATGCGGACCGAGATAGAGTCCATGTACACTAACAAAGTTTGGACTTTGGACATTGCTCCAGAAGGGGTAAAACCTGTAGGCTGCAAATAGATCTTCAGAAAGAAGATTGGTGTAGATGGGCAGGTTGAAACCTATAAAGCTAGACTTGTTACAAAGGGTTTTCGTCAAAGACCTGGGTTGGACTATGACGAAACCTTTTCTCCAGTGGCTATGCTTAAATCCATTCGGATCCTTCTTGCCATTGCTGCCTTCCACGATTATGAGATCTGGCAGATGGACGTAAAGATGGCTTTTCTAAATGGAAATTTGGAAGAGTGCGTCTATATGGATCAGCCGGAGGGTTTCATTCAGAGTGGGAGCAGCGGTAAAGTGTGCAAGTTGCTTAATTCTATTTATGGACTGAAGCAGGCATCGCGGAGTTGGAACATCTGCTTTGATGATACTGTCAAAGAATTCGACTTTATCAAAAATCCGGATGAACCATGCATTTACAGTAAGATTGTAGGGAGAACTGTGGTATTCCTCGTCTTGTACGTGGATGACATTCTCCTAATAGGAAATGACATTCCTATGCTACAGTCAGTCAAAGGATTCTTGTCACAGAGGTTCTCCATGAAGGACCTGGGCGATGCCAACTACATTTTGGGGATCCAGATCTATCGTGATAGATCTAAGAGGATGTTGGGACTTTCACAGTCCAGGTACATCGACCATACTGAAACGATTTAGTATGGAAGATTCAAAGCGCGGTAATCTACCGGCTTGTCACGAAATCACCTTCTCCAAAGAGATGTCTCCTAAGACTGATTTGGAAAGGGCTCGCATGTCATCTATACCCTACGCATCTGCGGTAGGCTCTATAATGTATACGATGTTGTGTACCAGACCAGATGTAGCATACGCATTAAGCGTTGTAAGTCGGTACAGTCGGACCCAGGGGAGAAACACTGGATAGTAGTAAAGAACATTCTAAAGTACCTGAGAAGGACTAAGGAGATGTTCTTGGTGTATGGCGGAAAAGACCTCCAGATCAAGGCCTTTGCTGACTCCAGCTTCCAGAGTGACAAGGATGACTCCAAGTCCATGTCGGGTTATATCTTTACCCTCAATGGAGGGGTGGTTTGCTGGAAGAGCTCCAAGCAGGAAACCGTTGCTGACTCAACTATGGAAGCGGAGTACATAGCTGCTTGCGATGCCGCAAAGGAAGCTGTCTGGATGAAGAAGTTCCTCACGGAGCTTCAGGTGGTTCCTACCATTGTTGATCCAATTCCGCTGTGTGACAACAACGGCGCTATAGCTTTAGCGAAGGAATCCAGGTCCCAACAGAAGTCCAGACACATTTTGAGGCGGTACCAGCTGATCAGGGAGATCGTAGATCGCCGGGAGATCGAGGTGAAGAGAGTAGTATCGGAGAATAACACTGCAGATCTATTCACGAAGGCCATACCCCAGACTCAGTTCGAGCGGCTGATCGAGATGATAGGTCTTCGATACGCCGGTACATGGCCCTAGTGCAAGTGGAAGATTGTTAGTGTTTATGCCCTAGAGGCCATTACTGTATCATATTAGTTTGTATATTACTTAATGGAAGCTTGGGATATTCACAGTTGTATAGACAATCTTGCTCAAAATGGTAGTATGCTACATGGGTTTGTTTCTGCTTTAATATGTGCATGTGTTTCTTTTAGCATATTGCTTATACATATTAGTGGAGCCCTTAGGATCTTTGCTTGATTACCAGCGTTGTGATGGCAGTCACACTTGTGGGGCTGGGTAATCTACAAGCACATCCTTATACAGGTCCCTAGTCGTAGGATTATCGAGACGGGGCATCTATACTCCAGAGTAGACTAGCGTATGCGCTTCTCATCCCAGCAGGGGAGATGGTCTGTCCCACAGCCATCAGTACGTCGTACTTGAGATAGTATGTGGGTGCTCGTTAGGTTACGAGTGCACTGGACAGGACTCGTCAGGAACTGTTGGTTGGTACTATACCTATCGTCAGTTATCAGTTCCCAGGTGACAGGAGTACAGCTTAGTCCGCTGACTTGACACTGTCACTTCGCCTCGAGTGTGTTCCCACTGTTCCTAGATTGCTACCCTACCATGGCTCGAAGGAGTCGTGCAAACCGGTAGTAGTTGGGTGCAGTCCCGAAGCACTTGGAGGCAGTAGCGGTTAGATAGGATTCATCTCTCCCGGTATTGGGGGTTGATATCGCGCTGTGTCTAGGAGAGCCATTACACAAAGTCCCTGGCTAGGGTAAGCGAGAATTACTGGTAGTGTTTCCAGTAGTTTCTCAGGGTGTTCTGGGCTACACTCCGGCACGACTTGTACCGCTATTAGGGATCTGACGTTTACCGCCCCCTAGGACCGGCATGCGATACTCATAGACGAACAGACCGAACTGTACGAAGATTGTCACATTCAGGCTCAGTAGGAGTTCGGATGGGTTTACCTCATCGGCCTTCTTATCGACATCTACCTGGGGACCGTTACGTACAGCTAGTGCCGCTTGCGGTCTGTGGTTAAACCCACTGCCAGCATAGAGTCAAGTCTTTAGAGTCCCACACAGAGAGTTTCCCTGCACTGGGCGAAAGGTGTAGAGGCCGTATGGTTTTACGGCAGGGCTACGATCACTTACGTGCACTTGTGCAGTATGCTGTTCGGGCAGACAATGCTAGTGGGCTTTGGTTTAAGCCGGATCATAGTATTGTATGGATGGATTTGTTTTGTCTTCTGTGCAATCGCATTCTACGGAATGCGGATGAGGGTGTGTATGCACGGTTGTGAGGAGCGAAGAAGAAGGAGGTGCCTCATTAGGGTTTTGACCGTTGGTTCGGTCAAAACCATTATGAGGTGAGGAAAATATTTACTAATCTTTTTAATGATAATTGTGTTATGGCTAATTGCTTTGACCATTTGACCATGCTTGACTATTTGACCTAGTTGACTATTGTTGACTTGGACTTTTCTTGAGAGCACTAGATCCTTCTTTTGCTTTTGGCTTTGGATTTGATTTGAGATGATAATGGTCAAATCAATGTAACCATCACACTTTTTCATGATAAGAGATTAGTGATTATTTTGCATATGGATCATTATTTTCTTCTCATTCTCTATCTTCAAGTGAGAGCTCCCATGGTTCCTCCTTCTTCTTTCTCTCTTGAGTTTTCTATAGCTCTCATGTGTTGAGAAAAATAGAAACAAAATAGACAAACAAATCCACCATCATCTTCTACACCACCTAGGACTACAAGAATAGCAAACTTTTTGCCCTAGTTACCTCGGCTTGAGGTGGAGCTCGGACTACAGACTCTCGGGTGGATCGTCTTCGACTCTAGGAGGCTGCGGAGGTGACCAAGATCTGGATCGATCCTCGGAGCTTGCATGGACAAGGAGGACAGTGGAAAGAAGACCCGAAGGACTTGTTGCATGAGGTATAATCTCCTAAGCATAATAGATAGAACCTCTTGTTGTTTGTTAGCAATGGTTTGGCAAAGATCGTCAAGTTTTAGTCCATGTTAACTTGTGTTAAAAACTTTGATTTTTACCTATTCCGCCTCCCCGTAAGCACCGGGGTGGGTAACGTGGACATAGGCCCCTCACATCGAGCACATAGGCCCCTCACATCGAGCACAAAGGCCCCTCATATCGAGCATATAGGCCGCTCATATCGAATGAATAAGTATAATTGCATAGATCATTATGATGATATATTATGTAGGTGTACATATACAACAGCGTCCCATACCATTAATATATATACGTAAATATACATATGTATATCAGCGTCCTGTACCACTGATATATATACGCAGGATTAAAACATCCAGAAAACATCATATGAAAACCATATTACAATGCGATATCCATGAAATATAATATATGCAACATGAAACAGTAATATGAGCATATAAAGGAAAAACCGGTATTTAACTGCAACAAGTTATTAAGTATCACGATGTTCCTAATTTCTCCGAAACCAAACGCAACATCATATAAAGGTGAAAATGTAGTTATATCCAGGTATGCGTAACCATGTCGGTATAGCAAGATATGCGTATCTACCTATCAGTAATGATGTAATACCCTCCAGGTATATGTGTAGCTATATCAAGGTATACGGGTGTACATGTAAGTATGTATGCAAGATGTACATGTAGCTATGTCTCATATGTGTATATATCTATCTCTAATGGTACAGTACCATATAGGTATATGGGTGGCTAGTATGTAGGCATGTCAAGGCATATGTGTAAGCATGTAGGTATACAGGTATGCTATATGTCATATGCACAATAGAATATGAATCAATGTCTCAATGTCCCTAACCATACAATATCACGTATATATAGGTGTCGACAACATCTCGTATGTATATAGGTTGTGCATGTCATAGCAATTATCGACGGTGTGTATGGCATACAACCAGTGCTCATGCAACATGAACCGTCAATAATAGTGCAGTGTCCAAAGGGTACAAGTCCAAGCACAACAAGTAATAATATGCAATGAAGTTTTATGCACAATCTCTTTATGTGCAATATAACATGCGGCTAATATCATATCATATCTATCCCAGACGCATAACGCCATGCGGGCGATTCCCCTGTAGATGTTAAATCTACTCATAAATGATCTTGGGCTAAGTAAATCCAACCACTCGCTTTCCCTTCTTCGCGGCGTCCGAAGTCCTCGCCTAAGTCCTTAAGATCATAAAACAACAATATAACAAGTTCATATTAGCAATCGACCAATAACAAGTACAAACTACGTTTAACCGACGCACCAATTCCAAACATACTCTGAAGTGTTCTTCTAGTGGCTAACGTGCATAGCGATACTACGAAACCAACCCAAGAGCAAAAGCTATACTAGTACACGTACCGCGTCGGATAACGTAATGTGCGTAGTCGTAACACTACAAACAAGCTAAGCGATCCCAGATTTTGCTACACCAACAATTTATAAAAGTTGCACATACCACAAGACCACATACATCCCCAGAGATCTCTAGACCAAAACCCAAACCCAAACACCCCAGTCTGGCCGCAAATTGCGGCCAGAACTAATAAATCTACGGCCTACTGTTCATAGAATTGGCTCAGGTTTCTATGGTGGGTTCTAGGTCACTACACAAGGTCACTGTGATAAGAACTTTTCCAACAAATACCTGGTTTGATAGCAGATCATCCGAGACCCAAAACTACACTAAAAAATACGATATTTGCACGAAATGGAACATTACGCGTTCTAAACTGAAACTTGCAAGCTACGCAACATTAAAAAGACTTACTTAACAGAAAGAGATCATTACCTACTCCCACAAGCTCAAAGATCCTACATTTCCAAGCTCCAAGGGATCCTAGAGGCAAAACAAGGTTTATGAAGTGAGTCGGGTAAGATTTGATTAAGTTTAGTGAGGGATTAGTGAAGGGGTAGTGTAGGGTTCAATTGAGGTAAGTGGAGATGAGAATAATGAGAATGAGAAAGAGATAGGGTGAGAATGAGAGTGTGAGAGGTGAAAAGAGTGAGAGGTGAGTGTAGGGTGAAATAAGTCCTTATGCTTACTCTCTCCCCCTCACCTCCATTAATGCCCATTAATGCCCGCCATGATTCACCTTGCCACCACCCCTCATCCAAAAAAATATCTCACAAAATATCTAGGGTTAGGGTTAAGGTTTAAACAAAGGATTGGATTAGCTTAAGGTTGACATAGTTACTAAACAAGAAAACACAAACACACCCTTACATTAACGTGCACAAGTGTGTACAAGACATAACAAATAAAAATAAATTATTAATTAAATGTTATAAAATGTGAGGAAACCGAATTGGTATACTTTTTACAGAAAACCTGCATTATCGCTTAATTAACACTAAATGAAATCCTAAGGTGTTACAATAAGTGTACATGTTAAGATAAAGAGCAACCAGATAGCATACTATCATGTCGAGCAAGAAAGTCCTCCCTATATGTGTCCAAGCATCCACTACAATATACATCGTATATACAGTAATGGCCTCTAGGGCATACATATAACTAACATACTGTGTGAGGTTTAACTACTCGAATAGAAGTTATAACTCACGATAACAAGTCCTTCGGGTCTTCATCGTTGTCCTCCACCTCGTCATCAGCTCGAAGGACCAGAACGGATCGCAACAACCTCGACGGCCTCCTCGAGCCAAAGATGATCCACCCGAGAGTCTATAGTCCGAACTCCTATCTCAAATCTAAGATAACTACGGCTTCTAGTTCGATAAACTAGAAGGCCTTGATGGTATAGTGTGAGAAGATGGAGTGTATTGTCTCTTGTAACCCTAAGTTTCTCTACTCATGAGAGGTTTAGGGTTTTTGAGGAAGAAGAAGGAGCGCTTGAGGAAATGAGAGGTGTATGAACATTGAAACATCCTTGGCTGCCCACTTGAGATAGAATGAATAATATATGATATTTTATGAGATAAATATCACACTAAAATATCAATAACCCTTCACAAAAATCTTGTGGTGACTCATGACCGTGAGTCACCAAGTACCCATGATAGGTTCAATTCTCAAATCCACCTCATTTCCTTCACCCATTTTGTTTAATCCGAAAAGAATAAAACCCTAATAGGTGTCCCCCTTCTAGAAGCCAATCCCGAGTAATTACGAGAATGCCCCTCGTCCGTATATAAATACCCGCATTCGCATTCCGAAGAACACGAATACAAAGAGTCGAAACAATCCATCAATATAATACTAGGATCCGGCATAAACCAAAGCCCACTAATATTATCCGCCCGATCAGCATACGCGCACAAATGCACATACGTGATCGAAGCCCTGTCATAAAACCATACGACCTCTACACCTTTTGCCCGCGGGAAACCCTCTATGTGGGACTCTAAATACTCGACACTACACTGGCAGTGGGTTTAACCACAAGCCGAAAGCGGTACTACCTGCACGTAACGGCTATCCAGGTATGTGTCAATAAGAAGGCCGATGAGCTAACTCATCCGAACTCCTACTAAGCCTGTATGTGACAATCACTGTACAGTTCGGTCTGTTCGTCTAAGAGTTTCGCATATCGGTCCTAGGGGCGGTAATTGTCAGACCTCTAATAGCGTAATAAGTCGTGTCGGAGTATAGCCCAAAACACCCTGAGAAACTACTAGAGTATCTACCAGTAAATCTCGCTTGCCTTGGCCAAGGACTTTGTGTAATGGCCTTCCGAACACAGCGCGATATCAACTCCCAATACCGGGAGAGACGAATCCTATCTAACCGCCACTGCCTCCAAGTGCTTCGGGACTGCACCTAACTACTACCTGTTCGCATGAATCCTTTGAGTCGTGGTAGGATACTAATCAAAGTACATTGGGAACACACTCGAGGAGAAGAAGCAGTGTCAAGTCGACGGACTAAGCTGTACTCATGTCACCTCGGAATTGCTACCCGATGATAGGTATAATACCTACCAACAGTTCCCGACGAGTCCTGACCAGGATACTCATAACCTAATGATCACCTGCATACTATCTCCAGTACGACGTACCAATGGCTGTGGGACAGACCATCTCCCCTGCTAGGATGAGAAGCGTATATACCAGTCTACTGTGGAGTATCGATGCCCCTCTCGATAATCCTATGACTAGGGACCTATATAGGTTTGTGCTTATAGATTACCGAGCCCCCAGTAGTGTGACTGCTATCACAACGATGGTAATCAAGAAAAGATCCTAAGGGCTCTACCAATATGTATAAGCGATATGCTAAGAAAACACATGCACACATTGAGGTAGAAACAAACCAGGTAGCATACTACCATTTCGAGCAAGACTGTTACTATTTCCGTGTACATCCCAAGCTCCTTTTAAGTAATATACAATCCAGTATGATACAATAATGGCATCTAGGGCATATATCATGTAACGTTTTAGAAATGGTTATGAGAATTTTTCCGTTTTCGGTTAAATTGTCGGTATTTTTCGTTTTGACCCGACTGTGTTCAAACGACCATATAGACTTGCCAGCACCTAGTTTAGCTAAAATAAAGCTAGTGCACAAGCTTTGGGGGTATATGGGACGTTTTGGTTCAGATAGAAATTTTCCCAATTTTAATATTATTTTAATGCGGTATTCACATTTTAGGAAAATTTCTCTTATGTATCTTTTCAACAAATTAAGTTTGGGTAAGCCCAAATGTCACGACCCGAAAGTACGAAACGTGACCGGCACTTAGATTACGAAGCGTCTAGAGGCGCAACGTAACCTAAGTAAGCCGAAGCCCAGAAATATAAACCATAAAAGAAGAAGAAGTAAAGGAAAACATGAAGAAAACAAGTTTAAAAGCATCATCCAATTTTCTCAAAAATTTCGGCAGAGTCTCTTTTGTAAAAACTAGCCCCAAATGGGTACAACAAGTATAATATATACAAACAATAAAAAGCATCCCCAAACGGGAGCTAGCACTACGCCAAAAGGCGGAAACAACTACACCAATGCACAATAGTATACAACGCCAAAGGGCGAGTCTCAAAACTCAAAAGAAAACAAAACCACCAGATATCATAACAATACAAGCACAACTCTAAGGTCGAAATAAACAACTGGTCCAGTAAACTATCAAGTAATACAAGTTTGGTTGATGGAGCTTTCTAAATACAAATGAAATAATAAAAGTACAACGGCGGTCCAGATACAAATGAACCAACCTACCGTGCAAATCACCCGGAATGAAAAGATATGCCTGCAAACTGCCAAGGAAGCCTGTACATCAACCTGTAATAAAATTTGGCACAACGGGGGTGAGTTGCCAATTCATGAGTAGAAGATATCTGCGAATAGAAATCGAATGCACGACGCTATCTTAGGTCATAATAATATACTAATATACTACTAGTCATCAAGTAAGACAGGATAATAAGCTACGTGTAAGTGCAAAGCTCCGTGCTCGTGTCAGTGCCTCATATAGTAATATGTCATGTGAATGAGTATGCATGCACCATGAATGTAAAATAACCAATCCTGAAATCTAGATATATCTGTATAAGAAATCTTTAGCTTTTATCATGGTAAAATGTGTATAGAAATCTGAAATATCAACGATGAAATCCATGGAAATCCATGTCAAGCATCGACACAAAACATGTAAATCTCAAGTCTCAATATCTCATAATCTCAATGTCTCATAGTCTCAATATCTCTGGCTCCGTCAGTCCGGATCGGCCCATATCATCAAATCTCACGACAACGGTCGGTATCCTCCGGATATCCGCCGCGCCAGACATCACCGGTAGGTAGTCTTTCCCTGCCAGGCTCATCGTCTATAACTCGATCTTCTTGCCCCGGGATACCTTACCGAGCCCACCATGTACCCGAGACGGTTCATCCACTCCTCGAATCGGGTCTCGAAATCCAACAAAAAACATGAAATCTCATAGTGGACGACACATACATCACGAGAAAACAGCATCTTATGTTTTAAAAAAAGAGGAGGAGAGAGATAGAAGTTTTTATATATTCTTGCGGTTTTCCCCAAAAATCCAGAAATCTCATAGAAATCCAAAATCCCAAAATCATGAGTAAGTATATCATAAGTTTCGGCATATGCCCCATAATACTGCATGATAACATGAAAATGCGAATGCATAAAATGTCTAAGTAATAAATACCATGTCTATACTAACACCAGAGAGTAATCACAATATTATATCGATCTAGCTGTTAGCTGATTGTATCAATAAAAGATAATATGATCTAAAGTGTACGTGACATAGCAATTACCGATGATGATGTGTGTGAGCCGGCAAATAAGTGTGCATGGAATATGCGCATCATCGGTAATGGTGCTGGTGTCCTAACAGGAAAAGTTTTATTCTGATTATAGAAACATATGAATGAACATGCACCATTATGATTATGGTATGAGTGTAAAGACGGATGTGTAATAACCACTCATCTGTGATATACAAGTATAACTACAACTATATGACTCGAGCCTAAACTAGTGTCCATCTAACCTCCTAAGGAACTAAACCTAAGAAACTAGTCAATAAGAAATAAGAGTCCACCTAAGGTCTGAATCCATATCTCTAATAGTCGGCGATCCAGCCTCAATAGTGTCACGTACATAGTACGGCTTTCTCGAATTAAGAGTGCGGATCAATCATCATATCTACGCCTCATACGGTAAAATCCATCGTACGGCATCCCAATATCGGGGTACGGGTAAAGTATCACCTACGTGTCTCATCATTCGTATAATATCATCATCAACACATGTCAAGATCAAGGTGCTATACTGTAATCGCATACATCAATCATATATCATTGTCAGCATAAATATACATCGTTAATTTATCCTCAGAAATATCATGTCATATGTATCATATTGTGATTAAGTCACACTTAGATCATATCGTAATCAAGTCACACCTATACGATATCGTAATCAAGTCACGCATATATGATGTCGAAATCAAGTCACACCTATATGATGTCGTAATCAAGTAACACCTATATGATATCATATCAAAATTTCAAGCACAGGTTACGGTCCGGGTTCTATTTTAGAGTCCCATATACTTCAATATCACCAACACCCTTTATTATTTATGTATACCTATTCATTATCTCATTTCCTAATGATCCGCTAACATCATAACACGACCGTAAAGCCAAGAATCACGGCATCAAGCCAAGTTATATTATTTCATCCCCGTGTATCATATCACATCCTTGTATCACATATACGTATTGTGTATATATATATATATATACCTACACTTGGTCCTATATATATATATACACATACACGTATACACCACGTCAAGTCTCAGTATGTGCGTGTGTGTATCTACCTGAAACCTACGAATCTCCTCCAAGATATTCATCCTCGGGTAAGGTCTTTCTAAATCAATCTAGTCCAACCTAAGGTCACTACTAGGGTCCTACTCACCGAAATTCTAAGGTCACGTCTGGCTTCCTAATGACAATAAGTACTATCCCTATTCTACGTTTGCGGGGGTGCTAAACGCCATCCACCTGACTTACCCCCGTAGATATACATCTACTCACCTGGTCCTTGTCTGCCGAAAACGATGTCGCCCTCCTCTTCTTCCTCGTCCGAAATCCACGTGAGGGGTACCTATATGCAAACACATATAATATCATAAACTGAATCACGGACAACATCAAAACGACGCACGAAACGCGCATAGGTTAAAACCTATGTCCCGCTCATGCAAAAGAACCAAATATCGCTCGATATCGGCGTACAAACGCCGATTGATCGAGATAAGCATCAACAAACAACTCATAGTTATAAAACTCATTACTTATAATATAAAACATGATTTAATTCATCGAAACCCTAAAAATCGATCAAATCGTCCGATTTCGAGAAACCCGAAAACGCCAATTTACCGTTTTACTTCAAAACTTGATGTTTAAACGAAACTAATGGTCATAATATTCATTAAATAACCTAACTATATTATAGAAACCATTACCATATTTTTAACACCCTAATTTATATTAGTTTGGAAATTCTAGTTTGTAAACTTGCCCGATTTCGGTATTTTTAAGCAAAACTTCACCATATCACAACTAAACTGCATTTTGCATGAATTAATGTATTAAAATACAATTTATGATGATAATAATATAATGAAATCATAATTTAGATTTTAAACCTCATTTATTTAAGAATTTCCAAAATCTAGTTAGCAAAAATAGCATTTTTGTTAGTATTTTTCAATTATCAATAGAAACTAGTAACCAATTTAAGTTTTTCATTCCACTAACAAGTTAATATCCTCATTAAAACCACAATCTAGTGTTACAAACATTAATTGGAATTTTATCTCACCAATATATACAATATATAGAAATCTAGTTTGCAAAATGGATTAATTTAAACAATTTTGGATAAACAATTTACAATATATCATCCATACAAGATTTTCCACTTCTAAAAATGTTAAACTAGTTATAATAACCCTACTTAATTAATAAAAACCATAACTTAATTTTATAAACCCTAACTTGAATTTTAAAACTTGTAGATAGAAATTATTTATTAAATCTAATTATGCTTAAATGAAATATCTAATAACAATAAATCAAAAGAAGAAGATTTATACCTCCACAACATGAAATACAAACATGAAAATAAGCCTCCAAAATGAATTCGTTCCATCTCCAAAATCCATGTAAAGATGAGCAAAGAATAGAGGGTAGGAATTAATTAGGATTTTGTGGGTTTTTTATTGAATTTTTGATGAATTTTGATGATTTTTAATAAAAAAATAATGGGGGGAAATTTTTGGGGCTGCCCATGGTGGTGAGGCCGGCAATGAGGTTAGGAAAAGAGAGGAGAGTGAGAAAATGTGAAGAAAAGTGTAGAAGGTTTCACAAAAATATCATTCCATTAAGTCTTTTCATGATTTAATAAAAAAATTCATTATTTTCCTAACTCCATTTAACCTAGAATGGTCTAGAACCATGGAAAATTTTGAAAATAAATTTTGCATGAAACACACTTGATTCTAATATGTAATGGTTCACTTTTGCTAATTAAACTCATTCAAATTTGTAATTTACACTAATTTAGTGTATGAATAAAGCTTATGTTAATATTTAAAATAATTAATTTAGGAAAAATATTTAATTAAACTAAAAATTTATAAGTGGATAAATAAACGCCATTTACTAGTAATAACATATTTAAAATAGGTATTTTTAAATTTATAATGAAAAATAATTACGGTTTAATTTTACGAAAAATACGTTTTACTTTACCGAAAATTAGAAAATTCACTTAAATAATTTTATTTATTTATTTATTTATTTATTTATTTTAAAACGTTACAATCTTTCCCCCCTTTAAGAAATTCGGTCCCTGAATTTTAAATTAAAACTCCCCCAATTACTAAAACATTTAGCCAAAACACTCAAATCGTCGGGGCTCCGAAATCATCAATACATAACTAAAATCAACTCCGTCAAACATAACGCAATCATCGGAGTTATGACGAAAATAAAATATTAAAACCCAATATGAAAACCAACATAATATATATCAAAACTATAACTTAGATATAGTACGCATCGTAGTAAAATCGGCTAAACATCCTAATAAGGAAACACGCAAAAACCCCCTTTTGAAAATCGCCGTGCGATGCACGTGTCACGGCACAAGTAGCAGACGTTTATTTATTTTAAAAAAAAAATAGCTATACATATTTATATCTTTTATTTAACATACACGTCCCGCCTGGTTACTAAAGCAAATAGTAATGATTATAAAAACATACTGCTCAAACTGAAATCAATCCCAATCACATCAAAAAAATATCATGTGCGTCCGGTGCACACTGAAATCGAAACCAAATACAGATACCACGAATACACACAAAAACAAACTAAGTGCAACAGGTGTGCACCAAAAACATCTGTCAAGTGCAACGGGCGTGCACGACTCTAATATCAGGTGCATCTAATCTGCACAAAACCCCGATTTAGTGTATCTGGTGTGCACAAAATCGCATCAAGTGCGCCAAGTGTGCATAAGAATTTCAATCAGGTGCACATGGTGCACGAAAACATACACTGAATATAAAAATCGAAATCACAATACGAAAATGTATGAAAACTAGGTCGAAGCATATGTCAAAATCATGTGTAACCATATGCACGAAATCAAATAAAAATCTCAACATGTATTAAAACCAAATCAAGTGCACTGGGTATGTACTAAACAACATCAATACAACTGATATATGAAGCACAAATAGAATGTAATGAATCTACACATAAGAAATACCAATCGTAGAACCAAAATCCTCAAAATATTAAAATCCAATCAACGAAAATATGAAATTCAAATCACCAAATCACAATCGTAAACACTATCGTCAATGTGCGCCTCTTTTCCCCCTTTCCTCTGGTGTCGACTGCTTCGAACTTGTCTCTTCATAGGTGTGCTGACTGCGCTACCAACGGCAATGCTCATACTTAGAGTCTCCCACATAGTCGATCCCTTCATATGATATCCGTACTACATTAAACTTTTCGATCGATCCATCAAAATCCAATAATTCCCCGAGAGCTCAACACTCAAGTACGTTTAAAAATATTCGGTATATACCCCAGCATCGATAGTCCAGCCGTAGAAGGGCAAACCCAAGCCTCACTAATGGCACCGCGGAAATGCCGTAAACCCTAAGGTTCAAGGGCGTTCTCGTGGTCATTATGTCGAGTTAGGGTTTCATTCTTCTAGAGGGTCCATCGAAATACCTGCATGTTCTTCCGAATACTTTAAACTTGGGAAAATGGGTTTCTGACAATCGTTCGAATACTTTAACTTCGACAGGACGGCATGTGAATCCCTTCTCCCGCACGCTAAACAATGCTTCAATCCTCAAGAATAACCGATACCCTAATGGTTATCGCATTCGAGCCGCAGCTCCTTCTGCCCGTGCGCCCGTGGTAACAGAAACCACCCTCCGATATCGACGAAGATAGATCAAAGGAACGAATGAAATGCAGTGCAAACAAATGTACATCCTAAGGCTACTTAAGAAGAGTAGCGTATAGTAAGTATGCCGCGGATCATACCCACGGTACGTCACACAACCTAAGTCGCCTACTCCATCAACCAAGGGTCACCTAGACTTATACAAGGTTAAAGCTAGCGCTCTGATACCAACTTTGTCACGACCCGGAAGTACGGAACGTGAACGGCACTTAGATTACGAAGCGTCTAGAGGCCCAACGTAACCTAAGTAAGCCGAAGCCCAGAAATCTAAACCATAAAAGAAGAAGAAGTAAAGGAAAACATGAAGAAAACAAGTTTAAAAGTATCATCCAATTTTCTAAAAAATTTTGGCAGAGTCTCCTTTGTAAAAACTGGCCCCAAACGGGTACAACAAGTATAATATATACAAACAATAAAAAGCATCCCCAAACGGGAGCTAGCTCTACGCCAAAAGGCGGAAACAACCACACCAATGCACAATGGTATACAACGCCAAAGGGCGATGCTCAAAACTCAAAAGAAAACAAAACCACCAGATATCATAATAATACAAGCGCGACTCTAAGATCAAAATAAACAACTGGTCCGGTAAACTATCAAGTAATCCAAGTTTGGTTGATGGAGCTTTCTAGATACAAATGAAATAATAAAAGTACAACGGCGGTCCAGATATAAACGAACCAACCTACCGTGTAAATCATCCGGAATGAAAAGATGTGCCAGCAAACTGCCAAGGAACCCTGTACATCAACCTGTAATAAAATTTGGCACAACGGGGGTGAGTTGCCAACTCGTGAGTAGAAAATATCTGCGAAAAGAAATCGAATGCACGACGCAATCCTAGGTCATAATAATATACTAATATACTACTAGTCATCAAGTAAGACAGGATAATAAGCTACGTGTAAGTGCAAAGCTCCGTGCTCGTGTCAGTGCCTCATATAGTAATATGTCATGTGAATGAGTATGCATGCACCATGAATGTAAAATAACCAATCCTGAAATCTTGATATATCTGTATAAGAAATCTTTAGCTTTTATCATGGTAAAATGTGTATAGAAATCTGAAATATCAACGATGAAATCCATGGAAATCCGTGTCAAGCATCGACACAAAACATGTAAATCTCAAGTCTCAATACCTCATAATCTCAATGTCTCATAGTCTCAATATCTCGGGCTCCGTCTATCCGTATCGGCCCATATCATCAAATCTCACGACAACGGTCGGTATCCACCGGATATCCGCCGTGCCAGACATCACCGGTAGGTAGTCTTCCCGTGCCAGGCTCATCGTCTACAACTCGATCTTCTTGCCCCGGGGTACCTTACCGGGCCCACCATGTACCCGAGACGGCTCATCCACTCCTCGAATCGGGTCTCGAAATCCAACAGAAAACATGAAATCTCATGGTGGACGACACATACATCACGAGAAAACCGCATATTATGTTTTAAAAAGAGAGGAGGAGAGAGAGAGAGAGAAGTTTTTATATATTTTTGCGGTTTTCCCCAAAAATCCAGAAATCTCATAGAAATCCAAAATCCCAAAATCATGAGTAAGTATATGATAAGTGTCGGCATATGCCCCATAATACTGCATGATAACATGAAAATGCGAATGCATGAAATGTCTAAGTAATAAATACCATGTCTATACTAACACCAGAGAGTAATCACAATATCATATCGATCTAGCTGTTAGCTGATTGTATCAATAAAAGATAAAATGATCTAAAGTGTACGAGACATAGCAATTACCGATGATAATGTGTGTGAGCCGGCAAATAAGTGCGTGGAATATGCGCATCATCGGTAATGGTGCTGGTGTCCGAACAGGCAAAGTTTTATTCTGATTATAGAAACATATGAATGAACATGCACCATTATGATTACGGTATGAGTGTAAAGACGGATGTGTAATAACCACTCATCTGTGATATACAAGTATAACTACAACTATATGACTCGAGCCTAAACTAGTGTCCATCTAACCTCCTAAGGAACTAAACCTAAGAAACTAGTCAATAAGTAATAAGTGTCCACCTAAGGTCTGAATCCATATCTCTAATAGTCGGCGATCCAGCCTCAATAGCGTCACGTACATAGTACGGCTTCCTCGAATCAAGAGTGCGGATCAATCATCATATCTATGCCTCGTACGGTAAAATCCATCGTACGGCATCCCAATATCGGGGTACGGATAAAGTATCACCTACGTGTCTCATCATTCGTATAATATCATTATCAACACATGTCAAGATCAAGGTGCTATACTGTAATCGCATACATCAATCATATATCATTGTCAGCATAAATATGCATCGTTAATTTATCCTCAGAAATATCATGTCATATGTATCATATTGTGATTAAGTCACACTTAGATCATATCGTAATCAAGTCACACCTATATGATATCGTAATCAAGTCACACTTATATGATGTCGAAATCAAGTCACACCTATATGATGTCGCAATCAAGTCACACCTATATGATATCATATCAGAATTTCAGGCACAGGTTACGGTCCGGGTTCTATTTTAGAGTCCAATATACTTCAATATCATCAACACCCTTTATTATTTATGTATGCCTATTCATTATCTCATTTCCTAATAATCCGCTAACATCATAACACGACCGTAAAGCCAAGAATCACGGCATCAAGCCAAGTTATATTGTTTCATCCCCGTGTATCATATCACATCCTTGTATCACATATACGTTTTGTGTGTATATATATATATATATATATATATATATATATATATATATATACCTACACCTAGTCCTATATATATACACATACACGTATACACCACGTCGAGTCTCAGTGTGTGCACGTGTGTATCTACCTGAAACCTACGAATCTCCTCCAAGATATTCATCCTCGGATAAGGTCTTTCTAAATCAATCTAGTCCAACCTAAGGTCACTACTAGGGTCCTACTCACCGAAATTCTAAGGTCACGTCTGGCTTCCTAATGACAATAAGTACTATCCCTATTCTACGTTTGTGGGGGTGCTAAACGCCATCCACCCGACTTCCCCCCCGTAGATATACATCTACTCACCTGGTCCTTGTCTGCCGAAAACGATGTCGCCCACCTCTTCTTCCTCGTCCGAAGTCCACATGAGGGGTACCTATATGCAAACACATATAATATCGTAAACTGAATCATGGACAACATCAAAACGACGCACGAAATGCGCATAGGTTAAAACCTATGTCCCGCTCATGCAAAAGAACCAAATATCGCTCGATATCGGCGTACAAACGCCGATTGATCGAGATAAGTATCAACAAACAACTCATAGTTATAAAACCCATTACTTATAATATAAAACATGATTTAATTCATCGAAACCCTAAAAATCGATCAAATCGTCCGATTTCGAAAAACCCGAAAACGCCAATTTACCGTTTTACTTCAAAACTTGATGTTTAAAAGAAACTAATGGTCATAATATTCATTAAATAACCTAAATATATTATATAAACCATTACCATATTTTTAACACTCTAATTTATATTAGTTTGGAAATTCTAGTTTGTAAACTTGCCCGATTTCGGTATTTTTAAGCAAAACTTCAACATATCACAACTAAACTGGATTTTGCATGAATTAATGTATTAAACTACAATTCATGATTATAATAATATAATGAAATCATAATTTAGATTTTAAACCTCATTTATTTAAGAATTTCTAAAATCTAGTTAGCAAAAATAGCATTTTTATTAGTATTTTTCAATTATCAATAGAAACTAGTAACCAATTTAAGTTTTTCATTCCATTAACAAGTTAATATCCTCATTAAAACCACAATATAGTGTTACAAACATTAATTGGAATTTTATCTCACCAATATATACAATATATAGAAATCTAGTTTGCAAAATGGATTAATTTAAACAATTTTGGATAAACAATTTACAATATATCATCCATACAAGATTTTCCACTTCTAAAAATGTTAAACTAGTTATTATAACCCTACTTAAGTAATAAAAACCATAACTTAATTTTATATACCCTAACTTGAATTTTAAAACTTGTAGATAGAAATTATTTATTAAATCTAATTATGCTTAAATGAAACATCTAAAAACAATAAATCAAAAGAAGAAGATTTATACCTCCACAACATGAAATCCTAACATGAAAATAAGCCTCCAAAATGAATGCATTCCATCTCCAAAATCCATGTAAAGATGAGCAAAGAATAGAGGGTAGGAATTAATTAGGATTTTGTGGGTTTTTTATTGAATTTTTAATGAACTTTGATGATTTTTAATACAAAAATGATGGGGGGGAAATTTTGGGGCTGCCCATGGTGGTGAGGCCGGCCATGAGGTGAGGAAAAGAGAGGAGAGTGATAAAAGGTGAAGAAAAGTGTAGAAGCTTTCACAAAAATATCATTCCATTAAGTCTTTTCATGATTTAATAAAAAAATTCTTTATTTTCCTAACTCCATTTAACCTAGAATGGTCTAGAACCATGAAAAATTTTGAAAATAAATTTTGCATGAAACACACTTGATTCTAATATGTAATGGTTCACTTTTGCTAATTAAACCCATTCAAATTTGTAATTTACACTAATTTAGTGTATAAATAAAACTTATGTTAATATTTAAAATAATTAATTTAGGAAAATATTTAATTAAAATAAAAATTTATAAGTGGAATAATAAACACCATTTACTAGTAATAACATATTTAAAATAGGTATTTTTAAATTTATAATGAAAAATAATTACGGTTTAATTTTACGAAAAATACGTTTTACTTTACCGAAAATTAAAAAATTCATTTAAAATTTTTTATTTATTTATTTATTTATTTATTTTAAAACGTTACACCAAAACCCCACATAGTATCTAGATTCCTTGTGTTGACTTAGGATTTAAGGTTTAAAGAAAAGAAAAAGAAAAGAAATGAGGTGCATGCATGTGTGCATGTGTTGTGTGAATGCATTAAATTGCATTTATTGTTAGAAATCGCTAGAAAATTCCCTCACCTCCTTACCTGGCTGAGCTCCTTCCCTTTCCTACTGCCTTTGATCATTTCCTTTCCAATTTGCATCAATCCAAACTCAAAATTCTCCAAAATTCCCAAATAAATCACAAAAATACCTCAAGTATTGGTTTTTGCTGCTTGATCACTTGGAACTAGGAAAGCTTGGATCTTGTGAGCTAAAGTTGATAGGTATAATCTCTACACTGTTAATTAAGAGTTTTTATGTTGTTTAGCTCGTTGGTTGTAGCGTAGAACACTTTTTATATCGATTTGTGAAATATCGTGTTTTTAGTGACGTGTTAGAGCCTCTGTGAACTACTGTGACCTCGGATTTTTACAGAAAAATCAAACAAAATTATAGTGATGTACTAGTGACCCTGGAGCACTACCTGAGAGATGAGGACCACCCCACCGGCCGGGGCCGGCGACCCCTTCGGCGAATTCCGGCGACGCCGGCGATGTAGGGAGGTGCTAGGGTTTGGTTTTTGTGGGTAATTGTCTGCTGTTGGTTATGGGTGTTTGGTACTGTTTACTTTTTTAGTAATTGCAGTATAAAAATCTGGGATCGTTTACCTTTAATATAGTGTTTTTGTGTCCGTGTGTTACGTAATCCGACACGAATCATGTTCTGATGCAGCTGCTGTACTCAGTTTCGTTTAGTAGTGTCGCAACGCACGTTAACCACTAGACGGAGACTTGTGAGTTAGTTTAGTATTGGTGCGTCGTTTAAAGTGTAGTTTTACGTTATATTAGTCAATTCTGAGATGTTTGCACTATTTGTGTGTTTGTGAATTTATAGCATCGCAAGCGGGGATTTCGGACGCTGCGAACAAGGGGAAGCAGGTGGTCGGATTTTCATAGCTGGAGACCATTTGTGAGTAGATTTAACATCTACAGGAAAATCGCCCGTATGGCGTTATGCATCGGGGCTGATATGATAGGATAGCTGCATCTTATTGCATATTGGTTAATTTCGTATGAGTGTCATTGCATAGTAGTATCTGTTTTACTTTTAGATATAACATATTACTGACGGTTCATGTTGCACGAGCACTAAATTGTATGCTACACCCACATCGTCAGGAATTGCAATGACACACACAAACCACCTACATACGTGATATGGTAGTGGATAGGGGTAGTGGAGGTAGTAACTCTTATTCCTTTGGGCATAGGAAATATTGTTGACACATACATACGTGTTATTGTGTTTGACATGGATAGTTAAGATAGTAACTCTTAATCCATTTCACGTATACCTTACTATAGCTACTTGTACATCTTGCATACATATTGACCTGTATACCCACATAGTCTATTACAGCTACATGTATATCATGCACACATATCGACATGTACACCCGCATATTTTCACTATAGTTGTATGTACCCCAAGTGGTATTGTTTTGATATGTGATATTGAGTTGTTGATCATTGCGCTTGTGAAATGCATCATACATACTTGCTTACATGTAGATACTTAAACCTTGCTACACTTACATGTACACTTCATATGATGCTGCACTTGTTTTTCGGAGGATTTTGGGAACCGCAAGATATATTTTAAAGCTGGATTCATTTAAAACAGTTGTTTTCCCTTTACATGCTCATATTGATATTTTATGTTGCATATATCAGTTTTATATGGATTTTACGCATTGAGATATGGATTTCATATGATTTATGGATTTGAGAACCGTGGGGATATTTTCAAGAAACTATGTATTGTTTGAAAACCCGGTTTCTCTTGATATGATATTTTGACGCGTCCACCATGAGATTTCTCGGTTCTGAGATTTGTGATATATATCCGATGCGAGGAGTGAGTGGGCCGTGTGTGGGTATATGGTGGAGCCCGGTACGGTTCCCCTCGGCAAGATGTTCGTGGTACAGACGATGAGCTTGGAAGGTGGGCAAGTACCTACCGGTGATAGTATTTGGACTCGGCGGTTATCATGGGGATACCGACCGGAGTGATGTACGACATATCATCAAGGCCAGTCGTGGTGACATCGACAGAGTTATGAGGATTTACATGTCGATGCTAGACACGGGTTTCATGATGTTTCGAGTGTCGGTGTTAGACACTCAGGTTTTCCATGATTTTTATGTAACGTCGGTGGACATACGGGGTTGATATCCTCATACTTATATACGTATATATATACACAAAGGGATATGTTTTCATGATGTTTCGGGTATCGATCTTTGACATTCAGGTTCCATGAGACTTACAGGATGTGAGGGCCGATCTGTGGATGCGGTGCCTGAGGATTTGGGATTTGATGTGTCAGTGAGGGACACTGGTGTTTATCCATGCTGATGATTTTGCGTGAGATTTTATTGTATCATCCCACACACTCAGGATCATTTTTTATATGCATTACTTCATGTAGTTGTAGTACCCCGATGATGTACCTTTACATGATTGTTGCATATTCACTTATCATACTTATGCTATCGGATTACATGTGATAGATAGATTGTTGTTCGTGCATACTTGCGATTACAGTATGATGTTATTTGATATTCACGAGTTGGCAACTCACCCCCGTTGTGCCATAGTGTTTTGCAAGACTTACCTTCTGAGTGGTCGCGGCAGGGCGTCTTATCATCTCTACTTTTGTGGATACCACTACGTTAGGCAGTGAGGCCTTTGCTTTTAGGTGGGTCTGCTGTTATCTGCTTGTACATTGTGTATCTTTTTGTTGGATCTAGTATTCTCCATCTACCACTGTTTGTATATGACTTAGGGACGACTTGTGAGGATTCGGTGTTGTATTATTTTGGTGACTTTAGGTGCCGTACTCGTGGGAGCCGGTTTTGTTGAAAAGTTTCCTTCTTTATGTAGTTTTCCTTTGTATTCTTCGCTTCGGCGTCGTATACATGTTGTGGTGATTGACTCTGCCGTTGGGCGTGATTTTGCTCCCATTTGGAATGCTTTATATAATATCTGTGTTGTACCCGTTTTCGGGGCTAGCTTTTACAAAGGAGGTGCTGCCGAAATTTTCAAGAAGAAAACTAGAGTTAGAGATTTTACTTGTGCTTTTCCAAATGTTAAAACTATATTTTTCTCCGTTGATCCAGATTTGGGTGGTTTAGATTTCTGGGTTTCGGCATACTTGAGTTGCGTACTCCTGTAGACGTTACATAGTTTATGTGCCGGTTACGGGCCAAATTTTGGGTCGTGACAAAGTTGGTATCAGAGCGCTAGGTTTTACCTTTTGGAGTGTAGGATGACCTTGGTATGATGGAGTAGGTAGCTTAAGCAGAGTGACGTAGCGTGTGTATGTTCCGCGTCATACTTACGACACGGTTCTCCGCCTAAGTGACCTTAGGAGTTATTGATTGATATTCCTCCGTGATGATATACATCTTTGTGATTCGATTCCTGTTTCCTTATCGAATCTTGTTTCAATTTCCAGCCTATATGCCGCCGAAGACTACGAGGGCACAGAGAGCGGCCGTGAGGGCCGAGGTCAGAGTTGACTCGTCTGAGGCGAGGACTGACCAGGGCAGTACGCCTGTTGTACCGGAGCACATTGCTATGATTGGAGCTGGTATGCAGGATCTGTGCCAGATAGTGGGAACTTTAGTAGAGACCATTCGAGCGCGGGGGCAGGCAATTGTTCCACCCGTTGAAAGGACCACGATGGTACCTACAGTTCCGGTAGTCGCAGTTACAGCTCCGGAGGTTATTACTGTGTCACTGATAGATTTTATGAAGCTGAGGCCCTAGAGAAGGGCCGAGCCGCGGGTCTTGCTCCTATGACCTGGGCTGAGTTTGTGACATCGTTTCTTGCCCATTTTCTTCCACCGAGCATTAGGAATGAGCGAGCGCGCAAATTTGAGTCGTTACGTCAGACTCTGGGGATGACGGTGTCTTAGTATGATGTACTGTTTACCGAGCAGTCGGTGTATGCTCCGTACCTGGTGGCGACTGAGGAGATGAGGGTGAAGAGGTTTGTTCGAGACCTACTTACCCAGTTGTTCCTAGCCATCAGTATTCAGCAATGCGACACGTATGCGGCAGCTGTTGATGCAGCCCTATTGGTGGAGGAGCGTCTATCTGAGTTATCGGTTGTTCCGGAACCGAAGAGGGCTCGTACTGGTATAGCAGCCAGGAGGCAGAAGTTTAGATTCCGAGACAGAGTTCGATCAGACACTGGAGGTAGCAGAGACGTGGGACATGGCCAGTTGTTTAGTACTTTTTCCCAGGAGGGTCAGCCGTCGACACGTGGGTGTTTTGGATGTGGCAGTTTACAGCACCTAGTGAGAGATTGTACCGTGCTGCGTCAGAGAGGGCCAGCAGTACCCCAGGTTACCTTACCACCTTCTCCGCCTCAGAGAGAGTTGCCTCTTGTTCCTGTTATTGCGCCGCGTCAGACTCCTGTTCAGAGAGGTCGTGGTCGCGGGGGTTTTGTACCGAGAGGTCGAGGTGGCGGAGGTAGAGGGCAGCCGGTAGCCGGTAGAGGGCAGGCACGGGTTTTTGCCTTGACTCACCAGGACGCTCAGACGTCCAATGCTGTAGTTTTAGGTACCCTTTCTGTATGTTCTTTTGATGCACATGATCTTTTCGATCCGGGATCTACGCATTCATATGTTTCTACACACTTCGTGCCGAGGTTAGGCCGAGAGTCGTGTTTGCTAGATCAGCCGCTTGTCGTGACCACTCCTGTAGGAGAGTCGTTTGTTGCGCGACATGTGTTCCAGTCTTATGCTGTCCGTATAGGAGACAGAGATCTGTCCGTCGACTTGATCCTTCTTGAGATGTTGGACTTCGACGTTCTGTTGGGCATGGACTGGTTAGCTACTTGCTACGTGTCCGTGGACTGCCGAGAGAAGACAGTTAGATTTTGTTTTCCCGGCAAGTCAGTGTTTGTTGTGCAGGGGGACCGTGGTGCAGCCCCTCACAGCTTGATTTCTGTCTTGTGTGCTAGTCGGCTTTTGAGGAGGGGATGTCGGGGATTCTTGGCTTTCATTCATGATACTGGAGCCACAATGGAGCCGTTGGACCAGGTTTCTACCGTGCAAGAGTTTCCCGATGAGTTACCTGGGTTGCCGCCAGAGCGCGATATTGAATTCTGCATTGATCTGATTCCTGGCATGGAGCCTATTTCTATACCGCCTTATCGGATGGCTCCGGCAGAGCTTAGAGAGCTTAAAAATCAATTGCAAGAGTTGCTTGATTTGGGACTTGTGCGTCCGAGTGTTTTGCCGTGGGGAGCTCCCGTTCTGTTCGTCAAGAAGAAGGACGGCAGTTTGAGGCTATGTGTGGATTATCGTCAGTTGAACCGAGTTACGGTGCGGAACAGGTATCCTTTACCCCGCATTGACGATTTATTTGATCAGCTCCAGGGTGCGAAACTTTTTTCTAAGATTGATTTACGTTCGGGTTATCATCAGTTGCGGGTTCGGAATGATGACATTCCGAAGACTGCTTTTCATACGCGCTATGGGCATTATGAGATTTTAGTGATGTCGTTCGGACTCACCAATGCACCAGCAGTGTTCATGGATCTGATGAACCGGATTTTCAGGACGTTCCTCGACCAGTTTATTATAGTGTTTATTGATGACATACTGGTCTACTCTAGGAGTCGTGAGGAGCATGAGCAGCACTTGAGGATTACTTTGCAGATATTGAGAGAGCACCAGCTGTATGCTCAATTCTCAAAGTGTGAATTTTGGCTTGATAGTGTTGACTTTCTGGGTCATGTGGTGACTGGTGATGGCATTCTTGTAGACCCGAGGAAGATAGAGGCTGTACAACTTTGGCCCAGACCTGTATCGGTGACTGAGGTCCGCAGCTTTTTAGGCTTAGCTAGTTATTATCTCCATTTTGTGCAGAATTTCTCGAGTATCGCTGCACCGCTGACTGGACTGACCCGGAAGGGAGTTCCTTTTCTTTGGACTGATGCGTGCGAGCAGAGTTTTCAGCAGTTGAAGACTCGGTTGACGACAGCACCAGTTCTTTTTTTACCTTCTGGATCGGGCGACTACGTTGTTTATTGTGATGCTTCTTGAGTGGGGCTCAGCTGTGTATTGATGCAGCACGACATAGTGATTGGTTATGCTTCTAGGCAGCTAAAGAAGCATGAGCAGAATTACCCCAATCACGATCTCGAGATAGCCGCGGTGGTTTTTGCGTTGAAGATTTGGAGACACTACTTGTACGGGGAGTCGTGTCAGATCTTCACGGATCTCAAGAGCTTGAAGTATATATTCCAGCAGCGGGATTTGAACCTGAGACAGCGCCGATGGATAGAGCTAGTGAAGGATTATGATTGTGAGATCCTTTATCACCCGGGCAAGGCGAATGTGGTAGCTGATTCTTTGAGTCGTAGGCCCGGGGGTAGCTTGTCCCAGTTGAGCGCAATTCAGCATCAGTCGTCTGCAGATTGGCAGCTCTTATGTGATGGTAGAGTACAGTTCGAGTTCACTTCCACTGGGGGACAGTTTGCTCATGTCCGCGCCCGTCCACTACTATTTGATCATTTCCGTGAGGCGCAACCCAGTGATGCCCGTTTGTCAGAGATTCTTGAGTTTGTTCGATATGGTACAGTTTCGGAGTTCATGATTGATGACCAGGGTATGCTACGATGCGGGACTCGCTTGTGTGTACCAGATGTTGATGGGTTGAGACGCGGGATCCTAGAGCAGGCACATCAGTCGGCCTTTACCGTTTATCCAGGTTCCACCAAGATGTACCGTGATTTGAGAGACTTTTACTGGTGGGAAGGGATGGAACGCGATATTTCGGACTTCGTTTCGTGGTGCCTGACTTGTCAGCAAGTCAAGGCTGAGCATCAGAGACCGGCTGGGGAGTTGCAGCCTTTACCCATTCCGGAGTGGAAATGGGAGCAGATTTCCATGGACTTCATTGTGGGTTTACCCAGGAACAGTAGGGGTATGACTCCATTTGGGTGATTGTTTACCGGTTGACGAAAGCGGCTCACTTCCTTCCAGTGAAGGCCACTTTCGGGTATGCTCAGTATGCGCAGCTGTATATAGATGAGATTTTAAGTTTGCAAGGTGTTCCCACATGCATAATATCCGACAGAGGCACCAAGTTTACTAGCTGTCTTTTGCAGAAGCTTCAGGAAGCTCTGGGTACCCGGTTGAGTTTTAGCACCGCTTTTCATCCACAGACCGATGGTCAGTCGGAGCGGACTATTCAGACTCTGGAGGATATGCTCCGTGTTTGTGTACTTGATTTTGGTGGCAGTTGGGATCGTCACTTGCCGTTGATTGAGTTCTCCTACAACAACAGCTTTCACGAGACTATTCAGATGGCACCTTTTGAGGCTTTATATGGTAGGAAGTGTCGATCGCCAGTCTGTTGGACCGAGCTTAGTGAGAGTCTGGTTTTGGGACCCCAGCTAGTTCAGAAGACTACGGAGAAGATCCAGCTGATTCAGGACAGGATGAGAGCAGCCCAGTGCAGGCAGAAGTCTTATGCCGACCGTCGTCGTCGCAGACTTGAGTTCGCAGTGGGGGATCATGTATTCCTGAGGATTTCTCCAACGAAGGGCGTTATGCGATTTGGGAAGAGGGGCAAGCTCAGTCCCAGATTTATTGGTCCTTTCGAGATCCTTGAGCGAGTGGGTTCTGTTGCTTATCGTTTGGCGCTCCCGCCCAGTTTTCCGGATGTTCACCCAGTTTTCCATGTGTCGATGCTTCGTAGATACCTTCATGATCCTTCTCACATGATTCAGCACGAGACCGTTCATCTTGAGCGCGATCTTTCGTTCACCGAGCAGCCGGTAGTTATTTTGGATCGGCAGGTGAAGAAACTTCGGTTAAATGTCTTGCCGTCTGTGAAGCTTCTTTGGCGTAGCCCTACTAGTGAGGAGATCACTTGGGAGGCAGAGGGCGAGATACGGAAGAAATTCCCTCATATCTTTGAAGGTACGCTTAGTATGAAATTTTAATTCGGGGACCGAATTAAAATAAGGGGGAGATTGTAACGTTTTAGAAATCGTTATGAGAATTTTTCCGTTTTAGGGTTAAATTGTCGGTATTTTTCGTTTTGACCCGACTGTATTCAAACAACCATATAGACTTGATAGCACCTAGTTTAGCTAAAATAAATCTAGTGCGCAAGTTTTAGGGGTATATGGGACGTTTTGGTTCAGATAGAATTTTTCCCAATTTTAATATTATTTTAATGCGGTATTCACATTTTAGGAAAATTTCTCTTATGTATCTTTTCAACAAATTAAGTTTGGGTAAACCGAAAACCCCACATAGTATCTAGATTCCTTGTGTTGACTTAGGGTTTAAGGTTTAAAGAAAAGAAAAAGAAAAGAAATGAGGTGCATGCATGTGTGCATGTGTTGTGTGAATGCATTAAATTGCATTTATTGATAGAAATTGCTAGGAAATTCCCTCACCTCCTTACTTGGCCGAGCTCCTTCCCTTTCCTACTACCTTTGATCATTTCCTCTCCAATTTGCATCAATCCAAACTCAAAATACTCCAAAATTCCCAAATAAATCACAAAAATACCTCAAGTATTGGTTTTTGCTTCTTGATCACTTGGAACTAGGAAAGCTTGGATCATGTGAGCTAAAGTTGATAGGTATAATCCCTACACTGTTAATTAAGAGTTTTTATGTTGTTTAGCTCGTTGGTTGTAGCGTAGAACAATTTTTATATCGATTTGTGAAGTATCGTGTTTTTAGTGTCGTGTTAGAGCCTCTGTGAACTACTATGACGTGGGATTTTTACAGAAAAATCAAACAAAATTATAGTGATGTACTAATGACCCTGGAGCACCACCTGAGAGACGAGGACCACCCCATCGGCCAGGGCCGGCGACCCCTTCGGCGAATTCCGGCGACGCCTGCGATGTAGGGAGGTGCTGGGGTTTGGTTTTTGTGGGTAGTTGTCTGCTGTTGGTTAGGGGTGTTTGGTACTGTTTACTTTTTTAGTAATTGCAGTATGCAAAATCTGGGATCGTTTACCTTTAATCTAGTGTTTTTGTGTCCGCGTGTAATGTAATCCGACACGAATCATGTTCTGATGCAGCTGCTGTACTCAGTTTGGTTTAGTAGTGTCGCAACGCACGTTAACCACTAGACGGAGACTTGTGAGTTAGTTTAGTGTTGGTGCGTAGTTTAAAGTGTAGTTTTACGTTAAATTAGTCGATTCTGAGATGTTTGCACTATTTGTGTGTTTGTGAATTTATAGCGTCGTAAGCGGGGACTTCGGACGCTGCGAACAAGGGGAAGCAGGTGGTCGGATTTTCATAGCTGGAGACCATTTGTGAGTAGATTTAACATCTACGGTGAAATCGCCTGTATGGCGTTATGCGTCGGGGCTGGTATGGTAAGATAGCTATATATTATTGCATATTGGTTACTTTCATATGAGTGTCATTGCATAGTAGTATCTGTTGTACCTTTAGATATAACACATTACTAACGGTTCATGTTGCACGGGCATTAAATTGTATGCTACACCCACATCATCAGTAATTGCCATGACACGCACAAACCACCTACATACGTGATATGGTAGTGGATAGGGGTAGTGGAGGTAGTAACTCTTATTCCTTTGGGCATAGAAGATATTTGACACCTACATACATGTTATTGCGTTTGACATAGATAGTTAAGATAGTAACTCTTAATCCATTTCACATATACCTTACTATAGCTACTTGTACATCTTGCATACATATTGACATGTACACCCATATAGTCTATTACAGCTACATGCATATCATGCACACATATCGACATGTACACCCGCATATTTTCGCTATAGTTGTATGTACCCCAAATGGTATTGTTTTGATATGTGATATTGAGTTGTTGATCATTGCGCTTATGAAATGCATCATACATACTTGCTTACATGTAGATACTTAAACCTTGCTACACTTACATGTACACTTCATATGATGCTGCACTTGTTTTTCGGAGGATTTTGGGAACCGCAAGATATATTTTAAAGCTGGATTCATTTAAAACAGCGGTTTTCCCTTTACATGCTCATATTGATGTTTTATGTTGCATATATCAGTTTTATATGGATTTTACGCATTGAGATATGGATTTCATATGATTTATGGATTTGAGAACCGTGGGGGTATTTTCAAGAAACTATGTATTGTTTGAAAATCCGGTTTCTTTTGATATGATATTTTGATGCGTCCACCATGAGATTTCTCGGTTCTGAGATTTGTGATATATACCCGATGCGAGGAGTGAGTGGGCCGTGTGTGGGTACATGGTGGAGCCCGGTACGGTTCCCCTCTGCAAGATGTTCGTGGTAAAGACGATGAGCCTGGAAGGTGGGCAAGTACCTACCGGTGATAGTATTTGGACTTGGCGGTTATCGTGGGGATACCGACCGGAGTGATGAACGACATATCATCAGGGACAGCCGTGGTGACATCGCCTGAGTTATAAGGATTTAAGTGTCGATACTAGACACGGGTTTCATGATGTTTTGAGTGTCGGTGTTAGACACTCAGGTTTTCCATGATTTTTTTTATATCGTCGGTGGATATACGGGGTTGATATCCTCATACTTATATACGTATATATATACACATAGGGATATGTTTTCATGATTTTTCGGGTGTCGATGTTTGACACTCAGGTTCCATGAGACTTATAGGATGTGAGGGCCGATCTGTGGATGCGGTGCCTGAGGATTTGGGATTTGATGTGTCAGTGAGGGACACTGGTGTTTTTCCATGCTGATGATTTTGCGTGAGATTTTATTGTATCATCCCACACACTCAGGATCATTTTTGATATGCATTACTTCATGTAGTTGTAGTACCCCGATGATGTACCTTTACATGATTGTTACATATTCACTTATCATATTTATGCTATCGGATTACATGTGATAGATAGATCGCTGTTCGTGCATACTTGCGATTACGGTATGATGTTATTTGATATTCACGAGTTGGCAACTCACCCCCGTTGTGCCACAGTGTTTTGCAGGACTTACCCTCTGAGTTGTCGCGGCAGGGCGTCTTATCATCTCTACTTTTGCGGATACCGCTACGTTAGGCAGTGAGGCCTTTGCTTTTAGGTGGGTCTGCGGTTATCTGCTTGTACATTGTGTATCTTTTTGTTGGATCTAGTATTCTCCATCTACCACTGTTTGTATATGACTTAGGGATGACTTGTGAGGATTCGGTGTTGTATTATTTTGGTGTTTTAGGTGCCGTACTCGTGGGTGCCGGTTTTGTTGAAAAGTTTACTTCTTTATGCAGTTTTCCTTTATATTCTTCGCTTCGGCGTCGTATACATGTTGTGGTGATTGTCTCTGCCGTTGGGCGTGATTTTGCTCCCATTTGGGATGCTTTATATATTATCTATGTTGTACCCGTTTTCGGTGCTAGCTTTTACAAAGGATGTGCTGCCGAAATTTTCAAGAAGAAAACTAGAGTTAGAGATTTTACTTGTGATTTTCCAAATGTTAAAACTATGTTTTTCTCCGTTGATCCAGATTTGGGTGGTTTAGATTTCTGGGTTTTGGCATACTTGAGTTGCGTACGCCTGTAGACATTACGTAGTTTAAGTGCCGGTTACGGGCCAAATTTTGGGTCGTGACATATCACTAACAATCTCCTGCTTGCACTAAGGCCATATACTGGCATATCGTAGACCGAAGATCTCGATTAGCCTTTCGGAGACTGTCTGAGGGATGGCCTCTGTGAATGGATCTGCAGTGTTATTCTCCGTATCTACTCTCATCACCTCGATCTCCTGGGGATCAATGATCTCCCTGATCAGATGGTATTGCCTCAAGATATGTCTGGATCTCTGATGGGACCTGGGTTCCTTCCCTAAAGCTATAGCGTCGTATGTTGTCACAATACTAAAGTATTGGACCAACAAATGGAAGGAACCACCTGAAGTTCAATTAAGAACATCCTTATCCAGACTGCCTCTTTTGCGGTGTCTCATGCAGCGAACTACTCTGTTTCCATCGTCGAGTCTGCATCGGTATCTTGCTTGGAGCTCTTCCAACAGACCGTCCCTCCACTGAGGGTAAAGACATAACTCGACATAGACTTGGAGTCATCCTTATCACTCTGAATGTTGGATTCAGTAAAGGCCTCGATCTGGAGGTCCTTTTCCGCCATATACCAAGAACATCTCCTTATTCCTTCTCAGGTACTTGAGAACGTTCTTTACTGCTATCCAGTGCTTCTCCCCTAGGTTTGACTAATACCGGCTTACTACCATGAGTGCGTAAGCAATATCTGGTCTGGTACACAACATCGCATACATTATAGAGCCTACCACAGAAATGTTGGGTATAAATGTGATGCGAGCCCTTTCCAAATCAGTCTTGGAAGACATCTCTTTAGAGAGGGTGATTCCGTGACAAGCCGGTAGACTACCGCGCTTAGAATCGTCTATACTAAATATTTTCAGTATGGTGTTGATGTCCCTTGACTGTGAAAGTCCCACCATCCGCTTTGATCTATCACGATAGATCTGGATCCCCAGAATGCAGTTGGCATCTCCCAGGTCTTTCATGGAGAACCTTAGTGACAAGAATCCTTTTGACTGATTGTAGTATAGGAATTTCATTTCCTAACAAGAGAATGTCATCCACGTACTAGATGAGGAATCCCACGGTTCTCGCTACAATCTTACTATAAATGTATGGTTCATCTGGATTTTTATTAAAGTCGAATTCTTTTGACTGTCTCATTAAAACAGATGTTCCAACTCCGCGATGCCTGTTTTAGTCCATAAATGGACTTAAGTAACTTGCACACTTTCCCGCTACTCCCACTCTGATTGAAACCCTCTGGCTAATTCATATAGACACACTCTTCCAAATTACCATTTAGAAAAGCCGTCTCTACTTCCATCTGCCGGATCTCAAAATCTTGGAAGGCAGCAATGGCAAGAAGGATCCGAATGGATTTGAGCATAGCCACTGGAGAAAAGGTTTCATCATAGTCCGAACCAGGTCTTTGACAAAAACCTTTTGCAACAAGTCTAGCCTTATAGGTTTCAACCTATCCATCTACACCAATCTTCTTTCTGAAGATCCATTTGCAGCCTACGGGTTTTACCCCTTCTAGAGCAATGTTCAAAGTGCATACTTTGTTGGTGTTCATGGACTCCATCTCGGTCCGTATTGCATCCAGCCATTTTACCGAGTCACCGCTCTGAATGGCTTGCCGGAAGCTAGTTGGCTCATCATTGTAAATGATGCAATCCTCTTTATCCCCGTCTATGAGAAAGCCGTAGTATCTCTCGGGCGAATGAGACTGTCTACTAGTCCTGCGGCTTAGCGCAGGGATGTCCGGTTCTTTTGAAACATCTGGTTCTACCATACTTTCAGTAATAGTTTGTGGTTCTGGAATTTCATCCAGTTCTATTGCGGTCCTACTAGTCCTATTTCAAAAAAAATGATTTTCTAAAAAAAAAGGGCATGACGAGGAACAAAAACCTTTTGTTCCTCTGCGTAATAGAAAAGATACCCTCTGGAGTTCTTTGGGTATCCCATAAATCTACACAGTACTGAGTGTGCCTCGAACTTATCTGCATACTGCTTTTTAAAAAAAGCTGGACATCCCTATATCGTCAGATACTGAAGATAGGGTTTCTTCCCACTCAACATCTGATATAGTGTGGTAGGCACAGTCTTGGTAGGAACCTTATTCAAAAGATATGCAGTTAATTCTAGTGCATAACTTCAGAAGGATCGCGGTAACTCAGCATTACTCATAATGGAACGTATCATGTCCAATAGGGTTCTGTTCCGCCATTTTGATACACCGTTGTGTTGTGGTGTGTATGGAGGAGTAAGCTGAGAGAGAATTCCATTCTCTTTTAGGTAATCCAGGAACTCGGCAATCAAGTATTAACCACATCGATAAGATCTCTGTATCTTGATACTTTTGCATGTTTGTTTTTCCACTTCATTCTTATATACTCGGAATTTCTCAAAGGCCACGGATTTATGCTTCATCAAGAAGATATGTCCTAACCTAGAGAAATTTTCCGTAAATGTAATGAAATAGGAATAACCATTTCGTGCATCTGTAGATATTGTACCACACGCGTCGCTATGTATGAGTCCTAAGAGCTCGCTCGCTCTTGCTCTGTGTCCAATGAATGGAGTCTTTGTCATCTTTCCTATGAGACAAGATTGACAAGTTGCATAAGATTGATATTAGAACGGATCCAAATATCCCTCTCTATGTAACTTCGACAACCTTGTTTCATTGACGTGACCCATTCTACAATGCCATGAGAAAGCCTTAATTAATTCTGGAGACTTTCCTTTTAAGTGTGTTCTGGACGTTGAAAACCTGAGCTTGATTTAACACGTATATACTGTCCTCTAGTGTACCTGACCCAATCAAACTTTGATTTAGGTGGATATGGACCATCGCTTACAAAATAGACTAGGTACACACAAACAGTTACGTAGAATCAATATCTGCCCACTTATCAATTCTAGGTGATATTCCGTACGGATACAGCGTCCACACTCATTCCGTTAGCAACCCTGAGAATTATATCACCTGCCCTGATAACTCTACGGTTTCTCAAAACCTGTAATTAATTATAGATATGAGATCCTGATCCGGTATCTAGTACCCAGGAAGTAGAGTTAATTGACAGACTGTTTTCAATCACAAACATACCCGAAGTCGAAGCCACAACATGCTTCAGATCCTGGATTCTGGCTTTCCAAGCCCTGCATCCCTTCTACCAATGCCCTTTCACGTCACAATAGGAACATCCCTCCTTCCCTATTGTTAAATCCGAAACTTTTGCCCTTCCCTTTTCTTCCACCTTACCGATACCGCCTATCGGCTTTGTGGAGGAATTCTTCTTCTCACCTTTGGTTTTCGCCTTGGATCCAGAAGAGGAAGATTCCCTAATAAGCAGAGAGGGTGTCTCCCTGATTTTCTTTAGGGTGCCCTCAACTGGAAGTATAACTTTCTTCCTCTGGGCGTAAGTAGGAGGTAGGGACTGTAGAATCAAGTCAGCATATGACTCGTTCTCCAGCGTGGTCTCCAGGTCCGTGAGTTTTTTAATATAGCTAATCATTGTAGGGATGTGGTCCCCTACAGATGACCCGACAACCAACCTCGCTTGAAGAAATTCCTTCGAGGTCTCATATGTTGCGATACAAGATTGCTCTCCATATAAAACTTTGTTATGGAGGAAGATAGAAACTAAGTCCAGCCTCCGGTATACACCATCAACTGAGGCCAACACGAGGCACTTGGCATTCGCACAGTCTTATTCTCTTGTCTTAAGGATATCAACATCCGCGATGGTGGAAACTGGACCTGGGACGGCGGGGGCTTGAGTAGTAATGAGGTGGTCCAGCTTGTACATCTGGACAAATCTTTTTCAGTCAATAAGTATAACTCAGTCATTTTATTATTTATCTGTAACCTAATCTGGTCACCTGGTCGCTGCAATTAGGAGAGAGAGAAGAAAACACTCAGTACGACGCTCTTGCAAGTTTAGATTGGTTTTTAATTTATCTAAACAGGATGGCTCCTACTGTTTCTCGAATCCTTCCTCAAACCATAAAAGAAGAATTAGTTAGGATTAATCTCACCGTACAATACTTGCTTAACCTTTCAGCCAGGCTAGTGTCGGTACTTCGAGGAAGGTTTTACGACGCTTTCGTGAAGTTCCTTAATTAAATAACCTCTTTTCCCTGGAGGCGTAGCCCCGCTAACACTGTTCTAGACACCAACTTTGTTTATAGCATTGATCGTTAAGTGAAAAATCTCCCGAAGAGTACCGGATACTTACAGTAGGATCGGGATCCAAATATCATTGTGTGATAATCCTGAAGGAATCCTACCAACATTATTACACTCTAAATGGTATGCAGCACTAGCAAGTTTTAGTTTCTTTAGAAACCCCCGATGTGGATTTTTGACCCATGCTCTTATGACCTTGACGAAGGCCAACATATCAGAAGTCGCATATCAAGTTCTACCCGTCATTGCCCAGGTTAATTTGAACCCACCCATACATACCCTTGACGAAGGCCAAAATAGTAGTATGAATGTCCCAAACCAACGCATTTATCTATGCTACAGATGAATATCCAGCAGCTACCAAACACTATGTCTTGGTGAAGGTCAAAATACATAGCTTGAATACTACTGAATATTCAACTGAAATAATGGAAGGCTACGAAAGGTTTTGGTGAAACCGTGAACGTAGTAAACTTGATATAATCGAAGGAACCTGATAGCTTTTAAAAGGAGTGGTTTAAGCTCCGCATTTAAAAGTCTCCTGTTTAAAATAACCGAGTGGTTTTTAAAATTTGTTCCAACGATTCAGCTTTGGTTTGTTTGCTTTGCATTAATACAATGCAGTCCCATCATTTACACCTATCATCACATAAAAAGGCAAAAATACCACGTCTACTTATGCCATCCGCATTCGCCACTGGGCCCCGTCTAACACCGTTAGGTTACTTAACTAACGCAAAAGCGAGGGCTGGACTAGCGCGGGTGAAAAATATAAGCAACGCCTACTATATAGCATATATATAATAAACATTCGTCTGACACAATAATAGGCATTCCAGATCACAGATGAACATATTGGATATACTAGGAATTCCGTGTTTCGGTTAAGCCTATAACGAAAGACGGATTTCACGGTCGTGATGAATAGCCAAATCCCACCCCAGACCCCTATAGGTGCGGCTAACTACCCGCCAAATACCCGAAGTGAAGCAACCTCTCTCTTCAAAGTGAGTAGGCCACTCGGCACTTCAAAGTATCCGGTAGTTTGTACAGCCCACCTTGGGTCTATCATAGGAGCAGAAAACAATAAAAGAAATAATACAACAATGGAAACAAGCTCAACCCGGATGTGCCCCGGAAAATAATATTACATCACTTTACAATTTTACAATGAATGAAAGAATGAAAAACCCTCATCTCACACTCCCGGCTATTCATCCACGACGATCCAATAAAGTTCATATACACAAACCAACAAGAACAGCAACACAGATATGTGCAACCCCGACTAATCGACATATAACAATTAGTCGACGTTTCCAAACACATATATCACAACTTAAAACTTTAAACGGTGTTAAAACTATGACTTCGAAACACCCCGTATTGCCATCACAGAAAGATAACAGTATATCTAAAATTAGCAAAAACAAACAAAACTTGAGACCTTATATCCAAGCAACTAGAACACAGACAAAAATTCAAAGCATTTCACCACAACAAAAAAGGTGACACCCGTTTTTTTGCTAATGTGGCCGGTCCAAAACAGGTGGAAAAGCCTCGTTTTTGGTGTGCGTTCATCTCACAAGAAGTAGAGCACTCTTCAATTGCTTAAAAAAATTTTAGAGGCTCGAAAAAATTTGACAGAAACTTGGATTTAGATTTCGATATTTCGGAGTTATTTCGGTTTCGTATTTTTACACTTCGTCTAAACTTTTAGCTATGGTTTAGTAGGTTCTGATAGCACTGTAATTTATGTCGCGCACCCCGCGTGTCCGCAGGGAGGCGGAATATACAAAAAACAATTTTTCAAAGCTCGTAACACGGACTTGAACTCCAGGATCGATACTAAACCCTAACTAACACAATACTGTGTGAGGTTTAACTACTCGGATAGAAGTTATACCTCACGATAACAAATCCTTCGGGTCTTCATCGCTGTCCTCCACCTCGTCGTCAGCTCTAAGGATCGGAACGGATCGCAGCAACGTCGACGGCCTCCTCGAGTCAAAGACAATCCACCCGGGAGTCTATAGTCCAAGCTCCTATCTCGAATCTGAGATAATTACGGCTTCTAGTTCGCTAAACGGGAAAGCCTAGATGGTGTAGAGTGAGAAGATGGAGTGTATTATCACTTGTAACCCTAAGTTTCTCAACTCATGAGAGGTCTAGGTTTTTTGAGGAAGAAGAAGGAGCGCTTGAGGAAATGAGAGGAGAGTGAACATTGAAACATCCTTGGCTGCCTACTTGAGATAGAATGAATAATATATGATATTTTATAAGATAAATATCACACTAAAATATCAATAACCCTTCACAAAAATCTTTTGGTGACTCATGACCATGAGTCACCAAGTAGCCATGCTAGGTTCAATGCTCAAATCCACCTCATTTCCTTCACCCATTTTGGTTAATCCAAAAAGAATAAAACCCTAATAGGTGTCCCCCTTCTAGAAGCTAATCCCGATGAATTACGAGAATTCCCCTCGTCCGTATATAAATACCCGCATCCGCATTCCGAAGAACACGAATACAAAGAGACGAAACAATCCATCAATATAATACTAGGATCCGGCTTAAACCGAAGCCCACTAGTATTATCCACCCGATCAACATATGTGCACAAGTGTACGTAAGTGATCGAAGCCCTGCCATAAAACCATACGGCCTCTACACCTTTTGCCCGGTGCAGGGAAACCCTCTAAGTGGGACTCTAAAGACTTGACACTACGCTGGCAGTGGGTTTAACCATAAGCCACAAGCGGTACTAGCTGCATGTAACGGCTACCCAGGTATGTGTTGATAAGAAGGCCGATGAGCTAACTCATCCGAACTCCTATTAAGCCTGTATGTGACAATCTCTGTATAGTCCGGTCTATTTGTCTAAGAGTATCGCATATCGGTCATAGGGGGCGGTAATCGTCAGACCCCTAATAGCGCAATAAGTCGTGTCGGAGTATAGCCCAAAAAACCCTAAGAAACTACTAGAGTACCTACCAGTAAATCTCGCTAGCCTTGGCCAAGGACTTTATGTAATGGCCTTCCGAACACCGCACGATATCAACTCCCAATACCAGGAGAGACAAATCCTATCTAACCGCTACTGCCTCCAAGTGCTTCGGGACTGCACCCAACTACTACCTGTTTGCATGCATCCTTTGAGCCGTGGTAGGGTAGTAATCAAAGTATCATGGGAACACACTCAAGGTGAAGCAGTAGTGTCAAGTTGACAGACTAAGCTGTACTCATGTCACCTCGGAACTGCTACCCGACGATAGGTATAATACCCACCAACAGTTCCCGATGAGTCCTGTCCAGTGTACTCATAACTTAATGAGCACCTGCATACTATCTCTAGTACGACGTACTAATGGCTGTGGGATAGACCATCTCCCCTGCTGGAATTAGAAGCGTATACACTAGTCTACTGTGGAGTATCGATGCCCCTCTCGATAATCCTACGACTAGGGACCTGTATAAAATGTGCTTATAGATTACCCAGCCCACACTAATGTGTCTGCCATCACAACGCTGGTAATCAAGCAAAGATCCTAAGGGATCAACCAATATGTATAAGCGATATGCTCAGAAAACACATTCACACATTGAGGTAGAAAACAACCAGGTAGCATACTACCATTTCGAGCAAGACTGTTACTATATCCGTGTACACCCTAAGCTCCCATTAAGTAATATACAATCCAGTATGCTACAATAATGGCCTCTAGGGCATATATCACTAACAATACTGAGCTGAGGAATGTTGGTTCCGCTTTTTCTTATGATTGTCATAAGTTTGAGCAAGGAAAAGGGGAATATCAGGATTCCCTCGCAACCGGAACGAAGAAAGAGCAAGATGATGCATCTTCGTCGGGTGTGTTCGTTAACAAGAACGGTTTCTCAGTATGCTCTACGTCTTGGGTATTGGATACCGGATCAGGATCCCACGTTTGTAATATGTTAAATGGGTTAAGAAGAAGTAGAGAACTGGGAAAGGGTGATAAGTCTCTCGTAGTAGGAAATGGTGCAATTATTGCAGCCAAAGTAGTTGGCGAATATCACCTTGTATTACCAAATGGTAATACATTGATTCTGAACAACTGTTATTTCGTACCAAAATTGATGTGCAATATAATATCAATTTCTTTATTAGATAAAGAGGGATATAATTTTGTACTAGAGAATATGTTATGAACATTTTCTTAAATCAAGTGTTGATTGGGTTTCGTACGTTGTATAATGGTATATACGTTCTAAATTAAACCACAGTTCTAAATATACAAAATACTCAAGAGGAAAAGTTCAGAAATGAACGAAGCCTTCCTGTGGCATTGTAGACTTGGTCATATCAATGCGACAAGACTAGCTAAGTTACATAGAAATTGATATTTGAATCCGTTCAAATTTACATCTTATGAAACTTGCGAGTCATATCTCAAAGGCAAAATAACCAAAACTCCGTTTACTAGACGCGGAGAAAGAGCTACTAAACTCTTGGGACTGATACATAATGATGTATGCGGTTCTATGTCTACACATGCTACGAATGGTTCTTCGTACTTTATTACATTCACCGATGATCTCTCAAGATTCGGATATGTGTTCCTGATGAAACACAAATCTAAAGCTTTTGAGAAATTCAAGGAATATAAGTGCGAAGTCGAGAACCAGACGGGTAAAGGTATTAAAATCCTTCGATCTGATCAGGGAAGAGAATACTTGAGCACAGAATTCTGAGACTATTTAAAAGAGAATGGGAGTCTCTCTCAGCTTACTTCTCTGTATACACCACAACATAATGGAGTTTCGGAGCGGAGAAATCACATCCTATTAGATATGGTGAGCTCTATGATGAGTATTGCTGAGTTACCTATTTCCTTTTAGGGTTATGCACTTGAGACAGCTGCATACCTGTTGAATATGGTTCCTACCAAAACTGTGCCTACCACTCCACATGAGATATGGAAAGGGAAGAGACCGTGTCTTAATTTTATTAAGATATGGGGTTGTCTGGCTTACGTTAAAATAAAAAATCCGGACAAGCTCGAGGCAAGGTCAGTTCTGTGCAAGTTTGTAAGATATCCCAAGCATTCGCGAGGGTATATCTTCTACCACACCGAGGAACAAAAGGTGTTTGTTTCTTAACATGTCACTTTTTTAGAAAAGGAATTTCTTATGAAAGAAATTAGTAGTAATGAGGTAGAGCTAGAAGAAGTTCCAGCTACACAAACTACAACTGATGATTTGGTGGAACCGGAGGATCCAATAGTCCTCGACGAACCACGGCCTCTCCGCAGATCTAGTAAGGTTCCTCATCCACCTGACAGATACTACGGTTTTCTCATAGACGGTGGGAGCGAGGATTGCATCATGGAAGATAATGACCCAACTAGTTTCGAACAGGCCATCACAAGTGGAGACTCTGTGAAATGGCTGGATGCTATGCGATCTGAGATGGAATCCATGTATACCAACAAAGTATGGACTTTGGATGTTACTCCTGAAAGGGTAAAACCAATTGGGAGAAAATGGATCTTTAAGAAGAAAATTGGTGTAGATGAAAAGGTTGAGACCTTCAAAGCTAGACTTGTAGCAAAATGTTTTTGTCAACGACCAGGTGTCGGTTATGATGAAACCTTTTCTCCAGTGGCTATGCTTAATTCCATCAGGATCCTACTTGCCATTGCTGCATACCATGACTACGAAATCTGGCAGCTGGACGTCAAGACCGCTTTTCTAAATGGTGATTTAGAAGAGAGAGTGTACATAACACAGCCAGAAGGCTTCGTAGATAATGGGAGCAGCGGAAAGGTGTGTGATCAGTCGAAAATATTGCATTTTTAACACATCAATTTCCCTACCATTTGCACTCATCTAGAGGTGTTCAGTATTAATATAGCACATATTAGCAAAACAGCCGTAAAATACCAAATTACTTGTGTTGTACTTTAAAACCGACATTTTGAGGGAAATTGAGTGTTTATCATGGCATCGCATCATCTTTGTATAGCGCAACACTTGTTTCGAGAATCTTTGCAGGAAATTTCAGGAACAGAGCCAAACTTGTCAAAAGTGCTGAGAAAATTACACCAAGTCCAAGACTTGAGCTCTGGCAAAAATCAGGAAAGCAAAATGAGATTCCACATATTAGAACAATGCCACAAAGTCATCCCAATTAAATCCCAGAAATTCCATGCAGAGAATCCCTCTTTGGACTGCGAATCCGCGGCCAAAAGGCCATTCCCGCCGCGGATCCGTGGCTTGTTGATGATATCAGCGCAGAAAATTTTCACACGTGGCTTCATGTAACTAACAATGCTTCCAGAAGACTCCAGAAACACCATGTGGCTTCATCCAGAAGGCTCGGCCTAACAAACTCAACCTAGAATATACCTTATTCTTGAATATTCCCTCAAACTAACTTCTTCTAGAAGCTCTCTCTAACAAACTTTTGGAGGGAAATTTGAATTTTGAATTCTAGATCTAGGGTTATGATGGCTATAAAAGGAAACCTAGATCTAGGGTTCAAAGGTTGTTCAATCTTCATCTCTCCAATACAAGTTGAGTGACATAACTTGTAAACCCTAATCCCCAATTCAAATTCCAAAGCCAAAAATCAAGAACTTCGAGTACCAAATAAAGCATGAAGCCTTCGATCCTTTAGAAAGCGACGCCGGACTTCATCGGAGCAAGTAATCCAAGGAGATCCGCGACTCAAGGAGACGAGTGAAGCCGAAATCAACGATCAAGTTCTTTCCTCTTGTAGATCTTGAGAGAATTGTAACAAAATTGTTGATAAATAAAGGTGAAATTTCTATATCTTTCTTTCTTTACATTCTTGCATCATGATTCGATCTCAATTCTTGATTGTGTTTCTTATTATGATGTTTGAGTAAAACTCCGCTCGTGGAGGAATCGAGATGATCAATAGATGATGATGTTACAAATCTTTAAACGATTCTTAAGTCCTATGAGTTTGTAAACCCTAGCAAATTGAAGAATCGACGACCTAGTTTCGATGCGATACTTTCTTGATTGTGTTTGCTCGAAATTAGGGATCTACGATCGATTCTTGAATTTACTAGAGGCTAGAATGTGAATGAAATCAACGAAAGGACAAGGGGTAGAAGATGAAACTTTAGTTTCCGCAAGAAATCCCTAATTCTCGTTGATCATCATCGATCTAGTATCAATTCATCGATGGATAAGAATATGTAATCATTAGATTTCACCACATCTATAGATTCTATCGATTCCTACGAGCCTCATTTCGATTCTTGATTATTGGATTGGAAATCATCAATTCTTCATTCTTGATTTTAAATGTTTTCTTGACTTTAGATTTAGATCTAGATTTTGATAATTCTTGAAATTCACTTTTAAATCTTGAATTGAATTGTCTTTTCTCTTTTCTTTAATTTTCAATTCATCTAATTCGAATTCGAACGGATCACACTTTACCTGTGGACGATCCGCACTCACTAACACGCTACAATCGACACCGTTATTGATTGCGGTCAAAAATATTTTTGGTTGTGATTTCTATACACTTTCTGCATACACACCGAGAATTCATATCAATCAAATGGCGCCGTTGCCGGGGATCGTGTGCTAATTTGTTCGCTTTTGAAATTTGAGTTGAAAATTTTATTCAATCAAAATTTTTAGATCTAAATTCGCACAAACACTAAACAATTTGTTGTGATTTGTTGCGAGAGAATCTGGAATCTGCTGAGCAAGAAGAAATTTTTTTGGAATATTCCAGAGAGCGCAAGCACTGAACAGGAACAGCTCCTGAAAAATTTGTGCAGAGATCGATCTTACCTGCGGCGGATCGGCGGTCTAGGAGGCATTCCCACGGCGGAACCACGGAACCCCTGTAGCATTGCTGTACCCAAATCTCTCTGTAAATTCCTAACTTTCTTATCTCTTTCTCTGTCTGCTCCAATAACAAATTTGCTGCAGGTTTCTTTGCAAAAATTCGCAGCGCCGCAAAAATAAAAATATTGTGCGTGTTTTGATTCTTGGTTGTTTGCATTATTAATACGGAATTTAAGGGGCAAAGACCAAATTCAGATTAGGTGGGGAGTTCATTACCCTTCCTAAGCCCCGGAAATCATAAACTTGCATCCGCATTACCCTCATTAACTAAAAGAAATCTAGACATGACTCTAAGGACCGTCGCGCTCACTTAGGATATGAGAAGGCCGTGGGTAATCCATTGTTTATCAGCGTTTCTTTTGTGGTGTCTAAAGCAAGTGTGTCTAAGGCAAGTGGTTACTTAATTAGGCCCACTAGTTACGTAGTGGAGAACCCCCCACTTACCTGGCACTTACTTGGCCACAGGAGGGGCAAAGGGGCAGTGGAGGATTGATCCTGCGACTCATCTTTTGGCAGTTAGGAGCGGTCTAGAGCCTTGACCTAGGTGACCACTAGACTTAGGGTTGCTTGTTGCATTTGTTGTGATTTGCATCATTTTTCAAAAATCCGTATATTTTTCAAAACAAACACCACTTCATTTATTTTCTCTAATTATATTAACGCTGCCACTTATGCTAAACCCTTTACTGCAAGATAGGCTGGACACGGGATTCTAGTGTCCGTCTTGTCCGCGTTCCCCCCATCGACCCCAAAGTCGGTATTTCTACATTTACCTCTTCTTTACCCACCACCACACCCATTTCGATGGACGATTCTCCATCGAACTTCTTTACCACTACTCTGCCGCCGTCCGCAGGTGCGCAGAATCCACCCCGCATCTCTCTCCAAAAGAGATGCTATCCTACACGAGGTCCTCTTACGACCTGTCTCTCCATTCCACTAGCCAACGGGGACAATTTTCAGATTAAACCCCAATACATCAACCTTCTACCCAAATACCATGGTCTCGAGTCTGAAGACGCATATGTCTTTATCGCCAAATTTGAAAATGTATGCGCAATGATGGGTACTTCACAGCTTTCTGAGGATGCTATGCGTCTTCGTCTTCTCCCATTCACTTTGTGCGATATAGCCAAGAAGTGGCTGTATAACACAACCGCACATTCCATTTCAAACTGGGAAGAATTCGTCAAAGCATTCCTAAAGAAATTCTACCCGAATCATAAAACAGCCCGAGTCCGTAGCGAAATCATTCAATTCACCCAGCTTCTAAATGAAACATTCTCAAAATGTCTTGAACGCTTTAAGGATCTGTTAGTTCAATGTCCACATCACGGAATCCCCAGATGGGATCTGTGCCGAATCATATATGAGGGCATTAATCCTAACACAAAACAGACCCTTGAATTAATGTGTCAAAGCAACTTCATGACCAAAGATGATAGGGAAGCCTGGAAATTTTTAGAAGATTTCGCTGAAAAATCTTTACAGTGGGAGGGTGGGAGTCAATCGTCTAGGGGTGGCAATAACCAATCAGAAGTTCCCATAGGAGTTAGAGCTGACATTTCAGCTATGCAAAAGAAACTCGAGACTATGGAAAATAAATTTTTAGCTGCCGCCCTAAATCAAATGTCACTCTCCGAAACTGTATGTGGATGCTGTTCTGATCCATCACATCTCACGGAAGAATGTCCATTGAATTTTCCGTTTCAAGGTCACGAGCATACCAATGCTGCTTTTCAAAGACCTAGAAACGATCCATTTTCTTCCACATATAATCAGGGTTGGAGGAATCACCCTAACCTTGCTCGGAACCAATCACAATCTCAAAACACGGTTCCAACCCAAAACAATTTCCAAAGGGTCCCTCCACCACAACAACAACCACTTCAATTGAGTCAGCACCCCTTCCAAGCACAAAACTTTCAAAATCCGGTCAACACACCCGCACCGTCTAATCCTTTGCAGTTGACCGGTACTGATGAATCCTCTTCATTCATGAACTTGCTTTTGACAATAAAGACTTCCGTCGATAAAATCGAGAAAAACTCTGTGTCCCAAAGCGAGATATTAAATCGATGGAAGAAGAAATTGCATGATTAAAAGCTGAAATGAGTGCAAGAGAGAAAGGGAAACTTCTAGCTCAACCTTTACCCAATCCTGGCTATTCACATCATGTGAATGTAATCACGTTGAGATCTGGAAGAATGCTTGACAATCACGTTGGGGAAGAGATTGATGATACTGAAAAATCTATCGATGATACCCCGGCTGAGACCTTTCCTTCCACTTCCACTTCTAATTCTGACCCCAGTTCTTCTACCCCACCACCTTCTTCCGAGCCTATTCTCCCATTTCCCTAAGGCTCGACACCTCAGCCCAGCTCTTCTAGTCCACCGAAAACGATCCCCACTCCTATTCTTAGATCGTTCCCACCCACACGATCTTCTCCAATATTGGACCCTGATCTTATTGCTCAAGCTCCTTACCCGAATCGGTTAAGGGGAAACACACTGAGTCCACAAATGGAGAAGATCACTGAAATGTTTAAACAGGTTAGCATCAACATCCCTCTTTTAGATGCAATACAACAAGTCCCCGCTTATGCCAAAGTTCTTAAAGACTTGTGCACTAGAAAGTGGAAGACTCAAGTTTCCAAGAAGATATTCATGGCAAAGACTGTAGACACGGTTTTCCCCCAACAATTACCAAAGAAACGTAAGGACCCTGGTTGTCCTACTATTTCTATTTCTATTGGGGAAAAACACATCAACCGTGCTCTACTAGACCTTGGCGCTAGTGTTAACTTGCTTCCATACTCGGTTTACGAGCAACTAGGTATCGGAGTGTTAAAGCCCTCGAGCATAACTCTCCAGATGGCTGACCGATCAATCACCAAACCTAGGGGTGAACTGGAGGATGTGTTAATAAAAATCGGGGAATTTGTATTCCCTGTGGACTTTATTGTAATTGATACACAGCCTGTAGCGAACCCACGGAATCAAATTCCGGTGATTTTAGGTCGCCCCTTTTTGGCCACTTCCAATGCTATCATCAACTGTCGTAATGGCTCTATGACCCTATCCTTCGGGAATAGGTCAATAGAGCTGAACATTTACAAGTTGGGAAGTGTACCCTCCGAACCTACTGCTCAGATCTGTTCTGTCGACTTAATGGATGTTGACAGCAGCGAATTTGATGATCCTCATGATACCGATCTAGACTCTTTTCATATGTTGTTGTTTGACCCAACTATGTATCATACACATACGGACTCTTCCACCGAGTTGTCCGGTTCAACATCTAACACTGATTATGAACCGTTCTTAGAGTCTGAAGATCACCCCGTGCTTTGTGATGACATTATTCTCCGGGGTATTGATGAGACTTTTGAGGAGATATTCGCTGATGAACTCGCATTTTTAAATGACACGGGTGTTAAGATGAATCATCTCCCAATCAATGAAATTGAACCTCCACCCCTTCATCTGAACTGTAAAAAGAATGTGAGTAATCCATCACATTCACTGAGTCGTCTCTTCAAAATGAGACGCAAACATATTCTATTCCACCACTTACCTTTTCCCCACTTCTTTCTGGCTCCATATAACATGTCTTTCCACCAACCAGAGCACTACATTGATAAAATCTTCGAATGGTTTGTGTTGACCTTCGGTCTTTGCAAAGCTTGGCATCGACCAGTAATTTTGACCCCCTCTTGTGATTTTCAAAGTTTAACACTGTTTAACTCATGTTTGGAGGGGTATAATCTGGCTCTTGAAAAGAAATTTTTTTACTGAAAATGATGAGCCAAGAATAAGTTTGCGGGAGGATCTTCACTTAAATATTTATCCCCCGTTAATAAATTTCCTCCCAGGCTTACAGGTTTTTGAGATTTAACAGAAGGCAACAGTGACGACACTGTTGAAAACAAGTTTGGGGGAGATTTGTGCTTATTTTCGCATCATTTGCATCATACTTTGCATAAGCACAAAACATCTTTTTTAAAACCTATAAAAATTTAAAAAATTTCAAAAATATAAAATTTTTTGTACATAAATAAGATAATAAAAGATTAGATAGTGAAAAATTACATCCAAAAGATTGGAAAAATTTAAGAAAACCAAGAAAATTAGAAGTTTTCTTAAACGAACTAGTAATAAGTAGTTATGAGCCGTTGTCCTAAGGGTTAGTAAGATGAAGAAAGTCACTAATCTGAGGATAAAAATAAGTCTGAAAAATAGTTCCTATTCTGGAAGCCAAACATTTTGAACGTTGATACCCTCCTATTCGCACTTACACATGTCTTGAAGCTCGGGATAGTAGAGAATACCTTGAAATGCTCTTGTCTAAAAGCCAAAGTATGAAGGAAATAAAAGAAAATGAATAAAAAAATATAAGTGGTGAGAAAAATGAACACTGGTTTTGTTATCGCCAAGGAAGCAATAAAAAAATATAGCAAGGGTGCCTTTTCACCTAGTGCCTTAGACCAACTGGTCTGGGAGTCACTGCTAAGCCTTAGGTGGTGCAAGACGAGGAAAAACACCAAATAAGAAAGCACATGAGTAATCGGTCGGTTAGTACCTCAAGAAGTATTAATGGTCGCATGAAAGTGTGTAAGCAAATTCATCTAAATATTCATTAATTAAAAAGTACTGAGGCAGATGGACAAGAGTGTGATAGCTTGAATTGAATTCTCCGGGTGTAGGGATGTATATTACATACACATAGGGTTATATGATCGATGTTTGGAAGAAAAATAGGAATGAAGAATAAAGACGATGTTTTATTGAGGTATGATGCGATTTCTGACATCTTTTCATGTCTATTAAGATAGGGCTCATGACAACCGAAAAGCCAGCATAGTTGGAAACACTAATTTTCAAAGTCTTTCTTTTACAATTCGTATCTTTAAATGTAACTTTCACGGTCTTCCTTTTATTATTGGATTTTGTGGGTGCAATCCGCTGAAAACCATCAGGAGACAACACTCCTCCTACTAGGGACACCTAGAGGTTTAAAGGCTTGTTGCAGTGCTCAGTGCAATCGTGTTGCCTACGAAAGTGTGCTAGTTAGTTTTTCTTTTTCTTTATCTTCTCCTTCTCTTTTTAATAAAACAGTTCGCTCGAGATGACCGAAAATAAGTTTGGGGGAATTTGATCAGTCAAAAATATTGCATTTTTAAAACATCAATTTCCCTACCATTTGCACTCATCTAGAGGTGTTCGGTATTAATATAGCACATATTAGCAAAACAGCCGTAAAAAACCAAATTACTTGTGTTATACTTTAAAACCGACATTTTGAAGGAAATTGAGTATTTATCATGGCATCGCATCATCTTTGTATAGCGCAACACTTGTTTCGAGAATCTGTGCAGGAAATTTCAGGAACAGAGCCAAACTTGTCAAAAGTGCTGAGAAAATTACACCAAGTCCAAGACTTGAGATCTGGCAGAAATCAGGAAAGCAAAATGAGATTCCACATATTAGAACAGTGCCACAAAGTCAGCCCAATTAAATCCCAGAAATTCCATGGAGAGAAGCCCTCTTTGGACCACGGATACGCGGCCAAAAGGCCATTCCCACCGCGGATCCGCGGCTTGTTGATGACATTAGCGCAGAAAATTTTCACACGTGGCTTCATGTAACTAACAATGCTTTCAGAAGACTCCAGAAATACCACGTGGCTTCATCCAGAAGGCTCGGCCTAACAAACTCAACCTAGAATATACCTTATTCTAGAATATTCCCTCAAACTATCTTCTTCTAGAAGCTCTCTCTAACAAACTTTTGGAGGGAAATTTGAATTTTGAATTCTAGATCTAGGGTTATGATGGCTATAAAAGGAAACCTAGATCTAGGGTTCAAAGGTTGTTCAATCTTCATCTCCCCAATACAAGTTGAGTGACACAACTTGTAAACCCTAATCCCCAATTCAAATTCCAAAGCTAAAAATCAAGAACTTCGAGTACCAAATAAAGCATGAAGCCTTCGATCCTTTAGAAAGCGACGCCGGACTTCATCGGAGCAAGTGATCCAAGAAGATCCGCGACTCAAGGAGACGAGCGAAACCGAAATCAACGATCAAGTTCTTTCCTCTTGTAGATCTTGAGAGAATTGTAACAAAAATGTTGATAAATAAAGGTGAAATTTCTATATCTTGCTTTCTTTACATTCTTGCATCATGATTCGATCTCAATTCTTGATTGTGTTTCTTATTATGATGTTTGAGTAAAACTCCGCTCGTGGAAGAATCGAGACGATCAATAGATGATGATGTTACAAATCTTAAAACGATTCTTAAGTCCTATGAGTTTGTAAACCCTAGCAAATTGACGAATCTGTAAGTCCACGTTACCCGTCCCCGGTTCTTTGGGGTTGCGGAAATGGTGAAAAACGATTTTTCATGAAAGGTAACATGGACTCAAAAACCTGATCTTTGCTAAACAAATTATCTAACAAACTAACTAAGAGGTTAGCTACTATGTTAGGGGTTATACCTAATCTTGAACTCCTTCTCTTCAACTCCTTGTGGTGGTTGGATCGGCCTCACCTCGTCGTCTCCTTGTGCCGAAGATGGATCCACCCGAAAGCTTCTACCTTTGGCTCCAACCTCAATCTAGAGGAAAGTAAAATACTTGGCTTGCTAGACCTTGTATTCTAGGATGAGTAGAGAAGATTTTTAGGGTTTTATCTCAATGGTTCTTGCTTCTCAACTCATGAGACAAGAGAACCATGAGCAAGAGGAAGAGGGAGAGCTTGAGGATGAGAGAGAAACAATATGATAGAATGAGCAAGACTTTTACAACCATGCTCTCAAAAGGAAAATAATCATAATAATAATAATAATAATTAAGTATTTTGTGATGGTTCATGTCAATGGCATTATCATTTCATGCACTCATGTTGTAAAGAAAAACAAGCAAGCCAAAAGTCATAACCATGAAATGATAGCCATGCAATAATGATGGTCAACAAGTCCAAACTAGTCAACCGGTCAACAAAGTCAAGAAGTCAACAAAGTCAAACTTTCAATCCAACCATGGCACAATAATACTTAATTAATATTATTATTAATCATATTTCCTATTCTCATTAGGGTTTAGAAAAAGTCAACAGTCAACAACCCTAATAAGAATTCTCTGCCTCTGTCTCTGTCAACTGTGCATTGTTAGTTGTATGCATGCCCTAGAGGCCAGTATTGTACAGATGATGTATATTATATTGGATGCTTGGACATATATAGAGATGACTTTCTTGCTCGATATGATAGTATGCTATCTGGTTACTCTTTATCTTAACATGTACACTTGTCTCTTTAAACTGTCTTATAGTTACATGTTGATAAAGCCCTTAGGATGTGTACTTGACTACCTGGACTATGATGCAGATCATACTAGTGGGGACATGGTAGTCCATAAGTACATCCTTCAAGGTCCCTAGTCATGGGTGTATCGAGACAGGGCATCGATATACCAGTGTAGACTAGCATATACGCTTCTCGACCCATGAGATGGGCAATGGATGATCGCATATCCATTGGTGTTTGACATCAGATATGGTATACGGGTGCTCAGTGGAGACTGGGTACACTGGACGGACTCGCCGAGAACTCCCAGATGGTATTATACCTCACGTCAGATGGCAGTTCTCAGGTGACACTTGTACAGGTTAGTCTGTAGACCCGAGATCGTCATAGAGTTTTGTGTGATTCCCACTGTGCTTTGATCTCCACCTTACCACGTCCATGAGGGTGTGCAAAACGGTGGACTTTGGGTACAGTCCCGAGTCACATGGAGGCAATGAGCGATAGGAGGGGTTTCGTCTCTCCCGGTATTGGGGGCTAATGTTGCGCTGTGCTCGATTGGCCGTAACAGGGAAGTCCCTAGCCAGGGCTGATCAGAGATTTTCTGGTAAGTGTTACCAGTAGTTTCTCGACCCGTTATGAGCCTCACATCGGCACGACTTATCGGTTATTGGGGTCTGACGTTTACCACCCCTAGACTTGATATGCAACATATCAGACGAACAGACCGGACTGTACGGTAAGTGTTACTGGTTGGATTCACAGGAGTGTGAGCGGGCTTGCTCGTCGATCTTCTGATCGCTCAATACCCGGGTGGCCGTTACGTTTAGCAGACCGCTTGCGGCTTGTGGGTGCTTGATATGATCATCATCTGCTACCGGCGTATTGACGAGTCTTTAGAGTCCTACACAGAGGTTTCCTGGCTCAAGCGAAACGAAATAGGAGCGCATATGAGATATGTGCGGGAGCTAGAATAATGCGTGTATGTGATACCGTATTTCATTCTCGTGATGAATGTATCGATTGGTTATATGCGATATAACCTAGATATCGAATCAAGGATTGATTCGATAAGCCGATACATTGGATACTAGTCGGTTATATGCGATATGACCGGATCGTTAAATCAAGTGTTGATTTAATGATTTAATGTATAATTATATATTTGATATATTGCTTTGCATCAACTAGTATTGGTTCATTTTAAAAGGATTTTCTCACTTGATGCACATTGTATATGTGATATATTTTTTGTGCACTTGTTTGTATCATGTTTGATGATACTTGCTCACTTGGGTTTGTGTAAAAATTAAACCATGGTTATATGAATGGTTAGGGTTTTGATTATTTACTTAGTTATTTATTTATTTATTCATTTTGGATATTATTAAGAATGGTGGCTTATTTTGTTTCTATGTTGAAGCTTCTTGAAGCTTTGACAAAGTCCACCATTCTTATCTCATCCTTAACTCTAACCATTCCAACTAACCTTAGTTTAATCTCTACACTTGACCATGGTAAGTATATGATAAGTATTCATATTAGTTTCATTTTTAAATAAGAAACTTATCATATTCTTTCTTCTTCTTCATCTTCTTCTTCAAGAAAAACCTTGCCTTCATCAATGGCAACTTGAGCAAAAGTGTGAGAAATCCAATTCTAAAGTGAACCCACCTCCTATTTCTTCACCCTCTACCTCTTGCCAAGTAGTATAGGGTGTTTTCTTCACAAGTTTCACAACTTGGTGAAGTTGGAGCTTGAACTTGTGATGCCTCGACGTAGATCATCTTCGGCACGAAGCCGACGACCTAATCCGCCCATTTCTCCGATCAAGCCGACGATTGAGTCCGGGATTCGAGATGGACAGCGAGAGGACGCCTACGTGGAGCCAAGGAAGTGGATATCCGGATCTACAAAGGTTATAGCTTCTTATCTTTATTTAAGTTGTTAACTAGATTCGTATATCGCCTAAATTTCTAGTTAACGATCCGTATTAGGGCTTCTCGGCACCCATAAAATTTGAAATTGGCATGGTTGATGCCTTGTGAGACCTCTTGAGAGTGCCTAGGAACCCTACAGTGGTATCAGAGCCTAGCTAGAGCCTTAGGCGAAGTCTAGACGACGTTTGAAACCCGAACGAACCCGAAACCCTAAAACCCAAGTGCTCTCTGGACATTTTCTAAAATCTGGGATTTTTCCATATTAAAAATGCTTAAAAAATTCAGCAGGAAAATCTAAGAATTACGATGCAAAATTTATCCAATGAACAGTAAATAGTGCGGCGGAACCGCGGCAGATGCCTGGCTTCTGCGGCGGTTCCGCGGCAATGTGATGACATCATCACTCCTGTTTTGCACAGTAATTACTATTTTATTATGCTGAAGTTTCAGGGAATTTTTATTTTGACTCAATAGTTGAGTGTTCTGGGGTTGTATTGGGAATCGACGATTCGATCGGGTTATCAAATCTTGTCTATGTGGTTTTCCGGATAACTTTAGAATATGTTAAAAAGTTCGACCGGATATAAATACCCAACTTTTCCCCTGCCGGAAAATTTCCAAGTGTTGGATTTTTCTGTGGTTTAATGACGTTCTAAGTAGTGCAAGTAACGCGATGGTCCCTCTAGAAGACAACAAACCTTAACTCGATTATGTGACCGTCTTGAACTGCCCTTTGAACCTTCGGGTTTGGGGCAGTACGGCGTGCCACATGTGAGGCGTTGGCTTGACCCTTCTACGGCTGGACCGTTGGTACTGAGGCATGAAGTGAATGTCTTTGAACCTATTTCATGTGTTGGACGGTTTCGACAAAACTTGGGTGTTCGAATGTTCGATCGGAAAGTTTAATATTTTCTATTTATCCGGAATGGGATACAATAATTGGAATTCACAAACAGTTATGAGATAACTGGATGAATGTTATAAATCTAGCGGTTTAGTCTCACTTGACATTGAAAAGAGTTTTCGATAATGGGTCTAAAATGCGGGGTTTATAATTGTTAGGCATGTGATGTCTAAGTATTTCATTTGATTAGGCATGTGATGTCTAAAAGGGTTGCGGATTCCAACTGTTGTAGTTTTACACTTTCTTTTCTGTGACCGTAAGTGTAATATGTGATATCGCCGGTTTCGTTGCTACATGTCAACGACAATTGGGATGCGCATATTTACTTACGTTGATGACATGTGATGTTATGTGTTGCTGGATATGTTATATTGGATTGTCGTGTTTGAATAGCCGGGGTTTTTTTTTATGTGAGATGAGTGTTTTTCATTTTCATTCATGTAAAAACTTGTATGTAATATTCTTTTATTTAGGGCACTTCCAGGTTGCGGAAGTTGTCACCCTTTGTATATTATTTACTTTTCTGCACTAGGATAGACCCAAGGAGGGGAGCACAAGTAACCGGGTTCTAGGGTCCAGTGGGAGACCATCTCGAGGAGTCGAGTCCGGGTCTCCTAACCCTAGAATTGGTAGGGTTGCTTGCCGCTCTCGTAGGGGTCTAGGGGTGTGGGATTGGCTATTCATCACGACCGTGGAATCCGTGTTTTATACTGGCTCGTATTGAAAACACGGACGTCCTAGTATATCCAATGTTTCATATGTTTCTTCTGCTGCGATATCTGTGATGAGATCATGTGATATTCTGTGATAGATACTTTATATAGTATATATGATATATTATATAGATGTTACTTATGTTTTGCACCCGCACTAGCCCTGCCCTGCTCTGTCGTTAGTTACCTAACCTAACGGTGCACGAGGGGACATCGAGGCGAATGCGGATGGCATAAGTGTACGTCGTATTTATCTGTGATGTTTAGGTATTTAAATGATGGGACTTCATTAATGTGATTAATGAAAGAAAAGAAACCTAAGATGTTGTAGAATCAAATTTTAAATAAAACAGGTAGCTACAGTTTTTGCTTTGCATAGAGGTATATATGATATACCCTGCACCTTATTCGATGAGGAAAGGACCGAGATCCCTTCACCGGGAGTGACTCCTTTAGCAATAACTGGCAGATGCTACACACTCGGTTTGCTTTTGATTGCTTCTATAGTTTCTGTCTTGCACAGTGATATATATGATATATCCCGCACCTCATTCGACGAGGAAAGGGCCGACGATCCCTTCACCGGGAGTGACCCCTTTAGCAAAACTAGAAAAGCCTCAAAATCATTCCATTTCAAAACTTCATTTGATTCTACAACAATATCAAGTTCATTACGCAATAGGTTTTCAGAAAAACCTGTCGTAGCCCTCCGTCATTTCAGATAAATACTAGTTAGTATTCGTGCTGCGGTTGTTTGGCATGCGTCAAGGCGTAGTGTACGGTAGCTAACTAGTGCTTATCTGCTAGCATACGATGCGATTGGATTAGGGTATTCGCACGGCGTTGTTCGGCATGCGTCAAGGGTCGTGCGGGTGGGTTTAATTCAATCAAGAAATGTACGGGTTGAACTTGACTAGCGGACTATGGATTGTTTGGCATGCGTCAAGGTCATAGCACGCTAGGGGAAAAATATTATCGGGAATTTCAAGTGTTGAAATTTGCAATGAGATTGCATACCTTCTATGAGATAGTTGGATCCCGATACCCACTGCGAGTAAGAGTTACTCCTGGGAGAGTTTTACACATTACAATTAGCCGATCAAGTAGGTGTCTAGAAAGGTGTCAACGGGGTTACGCCTCTGGGAAAACAAGGTTTTACATTAATTAGGTTCGTGCGAAAGCACGGGGACCTCCCTCAAAGTACCGACACTGGCCTGGCTGAAAGATTGGCGAACTTGTATTGTGTAATTAATCCCGGCTAGTTTTTCCCTTTAGGGTTTGAAGGAAGATTTGATAAAAACCAGTAGGAGCCATCCTGATTAGATAAGATAATAACCAATCTGATCTTGTACGAGCTTACACTAAAGTTTTTTCTTCTCTCTCTCTCCAGGTAGCGACCATTTCATGCCCTAATAAAGATAATAATATGGATGTATTGACCGAACCCGCATGTTATACTGTGCAGGGGAACGTTGGACCCGTTCTTTCTTATAAGAGTTATAAGACTGAACAGGAAACAAGAGCATATCTGGATACTCACGCCGCCCAAAAGAACATGCATGTTGATGCATCTTCTTCAGGTGTGTTAGTTATTGAGAACTGTTTCTCAGTTCACCCTACGTCCTGGGTATTGGATACCGGATCAGGATCCCATATATGTAAAATGTTACATGGGCTACGTAAAGGTAGAGAACTGGGAAAAGGTGATCATTCCGTTCAAGTAGGGAACGGTGCAAGTATTGCAGCCAAAGCTGTTGGCGAATATCACCTTGTATTGCCAAGTCGTAATACACTGATTCTAAATGAGTGCTATTATATACCGAACATGATGTGCAACATTATATCAGTTTCTTTATTAAGTAAAGAAGGATATAATTTTGTAGTAAAGGATAATGTTATGAACATATTCCAAGATCAAAAGCTGATTGCATCAGGCTCGTTACATAATGGCATATTCATTCTAAATCAGAATACAGTCCTCAATATACAAAACACACACAAGGGGAAAAGTTCAGAAATGAACGAATCTTACTTGTGGCACTGTAGACTTGATCATATCAATGCAACACGACTGGCTAAGTTACATAAGGATGGTTATTTGAATTCATTTGAATTATCATCTTATGATACTTGCCATTCATGTCTCAAAGGAAAAATGACCAAAGCTCCATTTAGTGGACACGGAGAAAGAGTTAATGAACTCTTAGGACTGATACATAGTGATGTATGCGGTTCCATGTCTACGAATGCCAGGAACGGTTCTTCCTACTTCATTACATTCACTGACGATCTCTCTAGATTCGGACATGTGTTCCTGATGAAACACAAGTCTGAAGCTTTTGAGAAATTCAGAGAATATAAGCACGAAGTAGAAAAACAAACAGGCAAAAGTATTAAGATCCTTCGATCTGATCGAGGAGGAGAATACTTAAGCAATGAGTTCCTAGATTATCTAAAAGAGAATGGGATTCTCTCTCAGCTTACTCCTCCTTATACACCACAGCACAACGGTGTATCGGAGCGGAGGAACCGCACCCTATTAGATATGGTGCGCTCAATGATGAGTACAGCTAAGTTACCTATTTCCTTCTGGGGATATGCGCTTGAGACAGCCATGGACCTATTGAATAGAGTTCCTACCAAATCAGTGCCTACCACTCCATATGAGATATGGAAAGGGAAGAGACCACATCTTAATTATATTAAGATATGGGGTTGTCCAGCCTATGTCAAAAGACAAAATCCGGACAAACTCGAGGCAAGATCTGTCTTATGTAAATTTGTAGGATATCCCAAAAATTCACAAGGGTATGTCTTCTACCACCCCGAGGAACAAAAGGTGTTTGTTTCTCGACATGCCACTTTCTTAGAAAAAAGTTTTCTTATGAAACAGATAAGTGGCATTGAGGTAGAACTGGAAGAGGTTCCAGCGACACAGACTACAACAGAAGATTTGGTTGAACCAGAGGATTCAGAAGTTCCCGATGAACCCCAGCCTCTCCGCCGATCTAGCAGGGTTTCTCGTCCACCTGAGAGATACTACGGTTTTCTCATGGATGGTGGGAGCGAGGATTGCATCATGGAGGATGATGACCCAACTAGCTTCGAGCAGGCCATCACGAGTAGGGACTCAGTGAAATGGCTGGATGCTATGCGGTCCGAGATGGAATCCATGTACACCAACAAAGTATGGACTTTGGAAGTTGCTCCTGAAGGGGTAAAACCCATTGGGAGCAAGTGGATCTTCAAGAAGAAACTTGGTGTAGATGGGAAAGTGGAGACTTTCAAAGCTAGACTTGTTGCAAAGGGTTTTCGTCAAAGACCAGGTGTGGACTATGACGAAACCTTTTCTCCAGTGGCTATGCTTAAATCCATCCGAATCATGCTTGCCATCGCTGCGTATCATGACTACGAAATCTGGTAAATGGATGTTAAGACCGCCTTTCTAAATGGTGATTTAGAAGAGTGCGTGTACATGACTCAGCCAGAGGGCTTCGTAAACAGTGGGAGCAGCGGGAAGGTGTGCAAGCTGCTTAAATCCATTTATGGATTAAAGCAAGCATCGCGGAGTTGGAACATCTGCTTTGACGTCGTTATCAAAGAGTTTGATTTCGTCAAAAACCCAGATGAACCTTGTATTTACAAGAAGGTGGCAGAGAGTAAGGCTGTCTTCCTCGTATTGTACGTGGACGACATACTCTTGATAGGAAATGATATTCCTATGCTGCAATCGGTCAAGCTCTTCTTATCACAAAGATTCTCAATGAAAGATCTTGGTGATGCCTCCTGCATATTGGGAATTAGGATCTATATAGATAGATCCAAACGGATTTTGGGATTGTCCCAATCCAGGTACATTGACACCATACTAAAGAGGTTTAGTATGGAAGAATCCAAGCGTGGGAACTTGCCCACGATCTCTGGAGTCACTCTCTCCAAAGAGATGTCTCCCAAGACTGATTTGGAGAGAGCTCGCATGCAAGGGATACCCTATGCTTCGGCAGTAGGCTCTATCATATACGCGATGCTATGTACCAGACCCGATATTGCATACTCACTAAGTGTAGTGAGCAGGTATCAAGCTGATCCTGGAGAGAATCACTGGACAGCTGTGAAGTGCATTCTCAAGTACTTGCGAAGGACTAAAGAGATGCTCTTGGTGTATGGTAACGGAGAACTCCAAGTGGAGTCCTTTACCGATTCGAGCTTCCAGAGTGATAAGGACGACTCTAAGTCGCAGTCGGGCTTTGTCTTTACCCTTTACGGAGGGGCGGTTAGCTGGAAGAGTTCCAAGCAGGAAACCGTGGCAGACTCGACGATGGAGGCTAAATACATCGCTGCCAACGATGCTGCCAAAGAGGCTTTCTGGATCAAGAAGTTCATTACTGAACTTGGAGTGGTTCCATCCAATGAGCATCCAATACCTTTGTATTGCGATAACAATGGAGCGATGGCTTTAGCCAAGGAACCCAGGTCCCATCAGCGATCCAGGCATATTCTAAGGCGGTATCACCTGATCCGGGAGATAGTTGATCGCCGGGAGATCGAGGTCAGGAGGGTTGACACGAAGAACAACACGGCGGATTCACTCACGAAGGCTATTCCCCGGATACAGTTTGAGAGACTCTTTGGGATGCTCGGTAAGCGATACTACAGCAGCTGGCCCTAGTGCAAGTGGGAGATTGTTAGTTGTATGTATGCCCTAGAGGCCAGTATTGTACAGATGATGTATATTATATTGGATGCTTGGACATATATAGAGATGACTTTCTTGCTCGATATGATAGTATGCTATCTGGTTACTCTTTATCTTAACATGTACACTTGTCTCTTTAAACTGTCTTATAGTTACATGTTGATAAAGCTCTTAGGATGTGTACTTGACTACCTGGACTATGATGCAGATCATACTAGTGGGGACATGGTAGTCCACAAGTACATCCTTCAAGGTCCCTAGTCGTGGGTGTATCGAGACAGGGCATCGATATACCAGTGTAGACTAGCGTATACGCTTCTCGACCCATGAGATGGGCAATGGATGATCCCATATCCATTGGTGTTTAACATCAGAGATGGTATACGGGTGCTCAGTGGAGACTGGGTACACTGGACGGACTCGCCGAGAACTCCCAGATGGTATTATACCTCACGTCAGATGGCAGTTCTCAGGTGACACTTGTACAGGTTAGTCTGTAGACCCGAGATCGTCATAGAGTCTTGTGTGATTCCCACTGTGCTTTGATCTCCACCTTACCACGTCCATGAGGGCGTGCAAAACGGTGGTCTTTGGGTACAGTCCCGAGTCACATGGAGGCAATGAGCGATAGGAGGGGTTTCGTCTCTCCCGGTATTCGGGGTTGATGTTGCGCTGTGCTCGATTGGCCGTAACAGGGAAGTCCCTGGCCAGGGCTGATCAGAGATTTGCTGGTAAGTGTTACCAGTAGTTTCTCGACCCGTTATGAGCCTCACATCGGCACGACTTATCGGTTATTGGGGTCTGACGTTTACCACCCCTAGACTTGATATGCAACATATCAGACGAACAGACCGGACTGTACGGTAAGTGTTACTGGTTGGATTCACAGGAGTGTGAGTGGGCTTGCTCGTCGATCTTCTGATCGCTCAATACCCGGGTAGCCGTTACGTTTAGCAGACCGCTTGCGGCTTGTGGGTGCTTGATATGATCATCATCTGCTACCGGCGTATTGACGAGTCTTTAGAGTCCTACACAGAGGTTTCCTGGCTCAAGCGAAACGAAATAGGAGCGCATATGAGATATGTGCGGGAGCGAGAATAATGCGTGTATGTGATACCGTATTTCATTCTCGCGATGAATGTATCGATTGGTTATATACGATATAACCTAGATATCGAATCAAGGATTGATTCGATAAGCCGATACATTGGATACTAGTCGGTTGTATGCGATATGACCGGATCGTTAAATCAAGTGTTGATTTAATGATTTAATGTATAATTATATATTTGATATATTGCTTTGCATCAACTAGTATTGGTTCATTTTAAAAGGATTTTCTCACTTGATGCACATTGTATAAGTGATATATTTTTTGTGCACTTGTTTGTATCATGTTTGATGATACTTGCTCACTTGGGTTTGTGTAAAGATTAAACCATGGTTAGGGTTTTGATTATTTACTTAGTTATTTATTTATTTATTCATTTTGGATATTATTAAGAATGGTGGCTTATTTTGTTTCTATGTTGAAGCTTCTTGAAGCTTTGACAAAGTCCACCATTCTTATCTCATCCATAACTCTAACCATTCCAACTAACCTTAATTTAATCTCTACACTTAACCATGGTAAGTATATGATAAGTATTCATATTAGTTTCATTTTTAAATAAGAAACTTATCATATTCTGTCTTCTTCTTCATCTTCTTCTTCAAGAAAAACCTTGCCTTCATCAATGGCAACTTGAGCAAAAGTGTGAGAAATCCAATTCTAAAGTGAACCCACCTCCTATTTCTTCACCCTCTACCTCTTGCCAAGTAGTATAGGGTGTTTTCTTCACAAGTTTCACAACTTGGTGAAGTTGGAGCTTGAACTTGTGATGCCTCGACGTAGATCATCTTCGGCACGAAGCCGACGACCTAGTCCGCCCATTTCTCCGATCAAGCCGACGACTGAGTTCAGGATTCGAGATGGACAGCGAGAGGACGCCTACGTGGAGCCAAGGAAGTGGATTTATGGATCTACAAAGGTTGTAGCTTCTTATCTTTAGTTAAGTTGTTAGCTAGATTCGTATATCGCCTAAATTTCTAGTTAACGATCCGTATTAGGGTTTCTCGGCACCCATAAAATTTGAAATTGGCATGGTTGATTGCCTAGGAACCCTACAATGTGCATACACACCCGCATCCGTGTTCCGAGGAACACGAATACAAACGAGATAAAACCAATCCCAAAACTTATACTAGGATCTGGCTTAAACCAAAGCCCGCTAGTAATAACTGCCCGGACACCAAACGTGCACAAGTGCGCGGATGTGACCGAACCCTGTCGCAAAACCATGCGACCTCTACTCTTTTGCCTAAAGGCGAATAGCTCTCTGTGTGGGACTCTAAAGACTTGACACTACGCTGGCAGTGGGTTTAACCACAGACCGCAAGCGGTACTAGCTGTGCGTAACGGCCCCCAGATAGATGCCGATAAGAAAACTAACGAGGTGAACTCATCCGAACTCCTACTGAGCCTGAATGTGACAGTCTCCGTACAGTCCGGTCTGTTCGTTTGAGAATATCGCATGGCGGGCCTAGGGGGCGGTAAACATCAGTCCCCTAATAGCGGTACAAGTCGTGTCGGAGTGTAGCCCAGAACACCCTGAGATAACACTTGAAACCTACCAGTGCATCTCGCTTGCCCTGGCCAGGGACGACTGTGTGTAATGGCTCTCCTTGACACAACGCGATATCAACTCCCAATACCGGGAGAGACGAATCCTGTCTAACCGTCACTGCCTCCAAGTGCTTCAGGACTGCACCCAACTACTACCTGTTGGCACGACTCCTTTGAGCCGTGGTAGGGTAGTAATCAAAGTATAGTGGGAACACACTCGAGGCGAAGTGACAGTGTCAAGTCAGCGGACTAAGATGTACTCATGTCACCTGGGAACTGATAACTGACGATAGGTATAGTACCAACCAATCAGTTCCCGATGAGTCATGTCCAGTGTACTCGTAACCTAATGAGCATCTGCATACTATCTCAAGTACGACGTTCTGACGACTGTGGGACAGACCGTCTCCCCTGCTGGGATGAGAAGCGCATACGCTAGTCTACTCCGGAGTATCGATGCCCTGTCTCGATAGTCCTACGACTAGGGACCTGTATAAGGATGTGCTTATGGATTATCCACCCCCCACGAGTGTGACTGCCATCACAACGCTGGTAATCAAGCAAAGATCCTAAGGGCTCCACTAATGTGTATAGGCAAGATGTTAAAAGAAACACATGTACACACATTGAAGTAGAGACAAACCAAGTAGCATACTACTATTTTGAGCAAGATTGTCTATAAAATGGTGAATATCCCAAGCTTCCATTAAGTAATATACAAACTAGTATGATACAGTAATGGCCTCTAGGGCATATACACTAACAGAATCGACGACCTAGTTTCGATGCGATGCTTTCTTGATTGTGTTCGCTCGAAATTAGGGATCCACGATCGATTCTTGAATTTACTAGAGGCTAGAATGTGAATGAAATCAATGAAAGGACAAGGGATAGAAGATGAAACTTTAGTTTCCGCAAGAAATCCCTAATTCTCGTTGATCATCATCGATCTAGTATCAATTCATCGATGGATAAGAATACGTAACCAATAGATTTCATCACATCTATAGATTCGATCGATTCCTACGAGCCTCATTTCGATTCTTGATTATTGGATTGGAAATCATCAATTCTTCATTCTTGATTTTAAATGTTTTCTTGATTTTAGATTTAGATCTAGATTTTGATAATTCTTGAAATTCACTTTTAAATCTTGAATTGAATTGTCTTTTCTCTTTTCTTTAATTTTCAATTCATCTAATTCGAATTCGAACGGATCACACTTTCCCTGTGGACGATCCGCACTCGCTAACGCGCTACAATAGACACCGTTATTGATTGCGGTCAAAAATATTTTTGGTTGTGATTTCTATACACTTTCTACATACACACCTAGAATTCGTATCAATCAGTGTGCAAGCTGCTTAAATCAATCTAGGAATTAAAGCAGGCATCACGGAGTTGGAACATCTGTTTTGATGTAGCAGTCAAAGAATTTGACTTCATCAAAAACGTAGATGAACCTTGTATATACAAGAAGGTTGTAGAGAGTAAGGTTGTCTTCCTTGTATTATACGTGGATGACATACTCTTGATAGGAAATGATGTTCCAATGCTACACTCGGTCAGGCTCTTCTTATCATAAATGTTCTCTATGAAAGATCTAGATGATGCCTCCAACATCCTGGGGATTAATATCTATAGAGATAGATCTAAGCGGATGTTGGGATTGTCCTAATTCAGGTACATTGACACCATACTAAAGAGGTTTAGTATAGAAGATTCTAAGCATGGTAATTTACCTGATTGCTCTCTCCAAAGAGATGTCTCCCAAGACTGATTTAGAGAAGGCTCGCATGCAAGGGATATCCTATGCTTCTGCAGTTGGGTCAATCATGTACGCGATGTTATGTACCAGACCTGATGTAGCTTAGGCACTTAGTGTGGTAAGTAGGTATCAATCAGATCCTGAGGAGAAGCACTGGACAGCTGTGAAGAACATTCTTAAGTGCTTGAGAAGGGCTAAAGAAATGTTCTTGGTGTATGGTAACGGAGAACTACAGGTGGAGTCATTTACCGATTCGAGCTTCCAGAGTAATAAGGACGACAGTAAATCCGTCTCGGATTTTGTATTTACCTTCAATGGAGGAGCAGTATGTTGGAAGAGTTCCAAGCAAGATACTATGGCAGACTCGACGATGGAGGCTGAATACATCGCTGCCAATGATGCCGCCAAAGAAGCCGTCTGGATGAAGAAGTTAATTGCTGAACTTGGTGTGGTTCCATCTATTGAGCATCCTATACCCTTGTATTGTGATAATAATGGAGCTGTGGCTTTGGCCAAGGAACCCCGGTCCCATCAGCGATCCAGACATATTCTTAGGCGATATCACCTGATCCAGGAGATAGTTGATCGCCAGGAGATCGAGGTAAGGAGAGTTGACACGAAGGATAACACAGCGGATCCACTCACGAAAGCCTTCCCCTAGACGCAATTTGAGAGACTTTTTGGGATGTTAGGTATGAGATACTACAACAACTGGCCTTAGTGCAAGTAGGAGATTGTTAAGAATATGTATGACCTAGAGGCCATTATTGTATATTACAGTGGATGCTTGGACATATATATAGAGGACTTTCTTGCTCGACATGATAGGATGCTATCTGGTTACTCTTCATCTTAACATATACACTTATATTATTATTTCTTTCTGATACATGTTGATAAAGCCTTTAGAATGTTAGCTTGACTACCAGGACTATGATGCAGATCATACTAGTGGGGCTTGTGTAGTCCACAAGCACATCCTTTAAAAGTTCCTAGTCTAGGGAATATCGAGACAGGGCATCGGTATTCCAGAGTAGACTAGTGTGTACATCTCTTGACCCTGTATGGGGCGATGGTTGGTCCCACATCCATTGGTGTTTGACATCAAAGATTGTACAAAGGTGCTCATTAGAGAACGGGTACACCGAACCGGACTCGCCGAGAACTCCTAGCTGGTACCATACCTATCGTCGGATAGCAGTTCTCTGGTGACACTTGTACAGGTTAGTCTGTAGACCCGAGATTGTCATAGAGTCTTGTGTGGTTCCCACTATGCTTTGATTTCCTCCCTACCATGGCTCAAAGGAGTCTTGCAAACAGGTGGATTTTGGTTACAGTCCCTGTCACATGTAGGCAATGAGCAATAGTAGGGGTTTCGTCTCACCCGGTATAGAGAGTTGATGTTGCGGTATGCTCGATTGGCTATAACAGCAAGTCTCTGGCCAGGGCTGATGAGATTTACTGGTAAGTGTTATCAGTAGTTTCTCAAACGGTTATAGACCACACATCGGTATGACTTATCAAGTTACTGGGGTCTGACAATTCCACCCCTAGACTTGATATGCGACATATCAGACGAAGAGACCGGACTGTACGGCAAGTGTTGCTTATAGGCTTTGCAGGAGTTTGGACAAGCTTGGTTGTCGATCTTCTATTCGCTCAATACCTGGGTAGTCGTTACGTCCAGCTAAAACCGCTGACGGCTTGTGGGTAACTGATGTGATCATTACCTACTACTGGCGTATTGACGAATCTTTAGAGTCCCGCATAGAGGTTTCCTAGCCTAAGCGAAATGAAGTAGGGCACATATGGTGATATGTGCGGATGCTTGATTAAATACGAGTATGTGATACCGTATTCTAATCTCACGATATTTGATATCGGTTAGGTTAAATGAGATATAACTAGATTATTGAATCAAGTGTTGATTGAATGATATATTATATGTATATATATTTGATATTGGCCGGTTATATATGATATGACCGGATTATTGAATCAAGTGTTAATTTGATATAGTATATTGAATATTGTCGGTTATATGTGATAAGACCGGGTTATTGAATCAAGTGTTGATTTGATAATGTAATATACATATAAATGATATTAGTCTGTTATATATGATATGACCGGATTATTGAATCAAGTGTTGATTTAATAATTTGATATATATTTATATTTGATATATTTATATATTAACTAATATTGTGCTCACTTATGATTTTCTTCTCTTCTTTTTATATATATAATTATGTATATATATGACATATATATTTATTTATATATTGTGTCATGTTAGATGATATAATGAACATGGGTGTATAAGACTCACACTAGGCTAAAGATTATTGTGATGACTTTTTATTAAGAGAAAAATCAAAAATGAGGTGGAAATGAGCATGGCTTAGATGCTTGTGGAAGCATGTAGAAGCCATGACTCATCATCTCATTTTTGTTTTTACTCTAAGATATTTTATCATCACAATATTATCTTTAGCCCATGGTTAACTCTCACAATTATCACTTGAGATATTTTCCTCACCCTAGTTCATCTTCTTCCTCTCTAGGTTTTCTGAAGAAATAAAAAGAGATATTGATTTCTATAGTGAGAAAAATTCCTACTTCATCAACCTACTCTCATCTAGCCCATAAGATTAGGTTGTTTGCTTTACTAATTCTTTGATTAGTGAAGAGATAGCTTGAGTTAGAGAAACTTCAAGGTGGATCATCTTCGGCCTCGAAGAAGACGTAGCAAGTTCGTTCCGTTCACCAAGCGGAGCCAAGAAGAGTTCTAGGGACCACTACTTGGAGCTTAGGGACTACTACATGGAGCTATTGAAGTGAAGGACTTGGTCTACAAAGGTGCTGGGTTCCCTAGGGCAACCGCTGGGTTTCGGGAGGCATCGTCCATGCCGTTTTCAAAATTTTGGCGCGCTAAAGAACCCTAACGCTAGAATCTTAACTAGAGAATTATAACAAGCATGTAAACATCTTTACATCTAAGTGAACAAGGAATACAACCTTTGTAGACCGGTCCTTTACTTCAATAACTCCGTGTAGTAGTCCCTTCGCTCCTAGTAGTGATCTCCTTGTAAGTGCACGGCGGCGCCCCGGCCGTCAATCCGGCGCCGGAATGCGGAAGCGGTGAAAAACTTAAATTTTGCGGACTTTGCAAACCGGCACCACCGCGCACTACTACCCGGGATCGTTACCATTAACTAGTCTAGGCTAACAAGAAGATGGGTTAGAGATATACCGACGATCCAAGTCCTCCGGTCTTCTCGCCATCGTCCGGATCTCCTGCGGAAAAGTCCCGTCTCCTCCTCGTCGCCGGAAGTGCACCACATCGCCTACTTTGTTTACGGGCTCCCACCTCAATGCCGAGGCAACTCGGGCACGAAGCCGGCTACTCGACGTGCCCAAGGTTCGTTGTAGAATATGTAGTAGAAGAAGTCTCATTTGGGGTTTATGGAGATGCCATTGTGGTGGAGGAAAAAAGAGCTTGGAGAGAGGTGGGGAAAATGTAGCATACCAAAAATAGAGTAACATTTTCCACACTCAAAATGAAAATCAATCCCATTCCTCTTTGAATGGCCGGCCACACATTTCCCTTTTGTGATTGGAGAGAGAGAGTGAACAAGGTCAAGGGGGAGTGGTTGAACCATCATACAAGGGAGTGTGAAGTTATGATGTGAAGGAATGATAGCTAGGTAAGTCCAACACTCAAAACAACCATCAACAAAACCAAAGTCAATCCATCATGAGAAGGAGAAGTCAATGATGGTGCTCATCATGAAAACCATCATGATGCAACAAGATGCAAAGAACCCCCTCCACAAATGCCTATTTGCAACAATGCAAATAAACCCTCCTCCACCAAACTTCGGCCAATGAACGGAACAAAGGAAATTGGCCGAAACGGAAAGCAAACTGGCAACTCCAGAAAACTGGTCCCGTAATAAATTACAGGAAAACCCCGATACTGTGCATACACACCCGCATCTGTATTTCGACCGAAATACAAATGCAAAGAGACAAAGTCTACACTGTACTATACTAGGATCCGGCTTATACCAAAGCCGGCTAGTAATATCTGTTCGATCCTGATCCGTGCAATACCGCACGTATCTGATCGAACCCTGCCATACACCAATACGGCCTATAGTACAAACTGTCCGATCCTGATCCGTGCAATACCGCACGTATCTGATCCGACCTTGCCATATCTCCATACGGCCTCTACAACCTTTCGCCCGAAAGCTGAGTAACTGAATGTGGGGGACTCTAAAGACTCGTCAACACCTTGGTTGTGGATTTAACCACTAGCACGTCAGAGGTATAAGCCAATACGTAACGGGCTACCAGGTACTGACAAAAAGGGACGTCTGTGAGCGAACTCAGCCTGACACCCTACTGAGCCTGTCAGTGACAATATCCGTGCAGTCCGGTCCGTTCGTCTATGAGTATCGCATGGCGGGCCTAGGGGGTTGGTAAAAGTCAGACCCCCAAAAGCGGTACAAGTCGTGTCGGAGTGTAGCCCAGAACACCCTGAGATACTACTGGAATACCTACCAGTAAATCTCCTTGCCTTGGCCAAGGACTTTGTGTAATGGCTCTCCTAGACACAGCACGACCTCACCCCCAATACCGGGAGAGACGAACCCCTGAAGATACGCTCACTGCCTCCATGTGGCTCGGGACTGTACCCAACTAAAACCTGTTTGCACGACTCCTTTGAGCCGTGGTAGGGTAGTAATCAAAGTACAGTGGGAACTCACACGAGACAAATGACGATCCCCAGGTCGATGAACTAACCTGCACACATGTCACCAGGGAACTGCCATCTGACGTCTGGTATATGACCAACTAGCATGTTCCCGGCGAGTCCTGTCCGGTGTACTCATAACCCAATGAGCACCTGTATACATCTTAGGTGATCCAACTGACACCAGTGGCTTGTGAGACCGGCCACCGCCCCTCGTCGGGGTCTCGACTGTATACACTAGTCTACTAATGGAGTATCGATGCCCAGTCTCGAAACTCCCACGACTAGGGACCTTTTAAGGATAAGCTTATAGACCCCCAGCTCCCACTTATATGATCGCCCTCATACTGCTGGTGGTCAAGCAAGAATCCTAGGGGCTCTATCAACGTGTAATAGCGACGTGTCATGTCACCTAAAGCAGTACACGATGATAAAGGTAAACCAGATAGCGTACTATCATCTCGAGTAAGACTGTCCTACCGGGATAGGTCCTCCCTCAATCATTACAATCACGTACCTGTGACCTAATAATTGACTCTGAGGGCACTATCTCCAACAATCTCCCACTTGCACTCAAGGCTAATTATTGCGATGTCGCATACTCACAGCCCGTGTGATACCGAACATCCAACTCCTCTACTAGTCAGTCTCACAAAGCTCGTTTGCGGAACTATTGCGTTCGAGGAATAGCCTCAGTGAGTGGATCCGCTTAGTTGTTTCTTTCTATGTCTCTCTATATCTCAAGTTCGCGGAGAAACCCATCTCCCGAAAAGAGCAATACCTGTCTTAGAATGTGTCTGGATGTCTGATGGGACATAGCTCATAAATGAACTCCAAATCCAAACTTCTTAGACTGTATCGTCAACTGAACTTAATCAGTATCCTGCGCGCCATGCCTCCCTCAGTATTGCCTTGGACCACCTGCCCAAAATACTGCCCCTCATCAGAAGGAAAAACTATAACTCTGACAACCTTCTTGTCGTCCATGTCACCTTGGAAGCCTGGAATGATAACTGTCTCCCGAATAAGGCTGTCGTTATCATATCCCTAGAACATCCACTTATGTTCTAAAACTGCTTCCTACTGTTTCTCCAGGATTGGATTAATGTCAACTTATTGCATCTAGTGCAAGAACAACATCTGGTGTGGTACTTGACATCTCATGATTGACTCAATTGCCTAAGCAAGTGATCTGCCAATCATGCACATCCCTCTCCACTTTAGTCTATAAGACACCTTTGGAGAGGGTGACTCCATTACCTGCAGGTACACTACCGTGCCAGGAGTCGTCCATCCTAAATACTCTTAGAACGCTGTCAAGTACCCTGATTGGGAAACCACCCAAATCTAGATCTAAGACCATAGATCTAGTAACCAGTATGTCTGATATAAAATCCATTTCCTTTGTGGAGAAACAACTGTGTGACGACCAAAGTATAACCGATCGTAGTGTAGGAGTTTCCTTTCCTACTCTGTGTATATCATCCATATACTAGGATATCACACCCTACTACCTTCTCAACAGATCCATCCCCTATTCTGATGAAGTCAAACCCATGACTGTCACGTCAGAAATAGATGATCTTTCTCCGCTACATCTGCTCTAGTCTATAAATAGACATAAGCAACCTGTCCACCAATGCTTCCGCTGCTCCCACTGACTACGACAACCCTCTGGCAGAGTCATATAGACGTACACTTCTAAAACTGGTTTAGAACGACGCTATACTCATCCTCCCGCCGGGTCTCGTAACCTGGAACAACAGCAATGGCAATTGTGGGTAAACTAGAACTTCCCTGTCACCGTCCTTGAGGCTACCGTAGTGCCTCTCGGGTGCCTGAAGTTACCCACCTTATCTGCGGAGTGGCCAATGGAATGTCAATCCAGATTGAATCTTTTAGATTCCTTATCAAATCTTCAGTAATCGTTTGTGGTTCTGGAATCACTTCCAGTTCTACCATACTCCCACTTCTGTTTTCTGAAAAAATCCATTTTTTAATAAAACTGTGGCGAGTCTAGAACAATATTGCTATTGTTCATCCAGATGGTAGAAAGTCAACCCGCGTCATAGCCTGGGTCAACCCACAAACAGCCATTACAGAAACGTGCCTTGAGTTGTCCAGTGTCTGGTTTTAATCATAAACCGGACAACTCCCCGTACCTTAACATCGTTAAGATATGAACTGTTCTATATCCAATATAGAAACAGAGGCACTGATTTAATTGAACTAGATTCAAATCATGCAGCTGTCCCCAGCGCATGTCAACTAAATGGAAGGAGGCCGATCAGCGTTACTCAACTTAGGAATACTTCCAATTATGAGTAACCTGAAAGAGAAGCATGATCTCTTTATCATTACTATCAACTGAATACCATACACAAGTATCTACATTTTCGATCTCTTTGAAGAATCCCGATACCTGCTACACCTGGTTCTCTACTCTATTCAAATACCTATAACTCCTCAAAACTTAGACCCTGTGTTTCAACGAAACACATGTCTAAGAACTAGAGAAGTTAAAAGTAAACAGAATATAGTATGAGGACCAACCCCTTTGTCCTAATGGACACTGGACAACATACAATACTCTGTATAAGTCCCTTGAGTCTGATAACTCTTTCACTGTGTGTCGTAGGTTGAAAACTGTACTTATGGTTAAGAAGAATTACACCGCTGTTTAATGCTCCTTACCTAACCATCCACTGATATAGGTAAATGTCGTAGACATAATTTCAGAAAGGTATATCTCACTCTATGAAAATAGACGTACAGATATATCATTTTGAAATTGGTGCATAACAGCGGATATTCAAAACCAAATATTTGCCGACCGGCAAACAGCCCAGGTGATTTCCTCAAATATCACTGATTACAACGAATCCCGATATAATGAGGATAATCACCCAATTCCCAATAACTTACTCCCACTCAACATCTGTAAAACCATACAGATGTGAGAATCGTACCTGGTAAATACATACCCTGGAGTAAGTATCTAATCGGGAAATCCGTTTTCCTTTAACATTACACAGTGAAACTGAAACATTGAAATGTTCCGATGGGGTATTCTGGTATTCCTAGTAATGCCTCTTCCAGATTCACGACTGTAACCGTATAGTTCTTTGCCACCTCTCCAAATCCCTTCATATGTCTTTAGTCTTTACCTTCTGCACACCCTTTTAGGCCAAATGGTTTTCTTCCTTCCCTACCGTTCGGCACCAGCCTATGGTTTGGAAGAAGACTATCCAATAAGCATAATGGGTGTACTGTCCCAATCCTAGGAACACTCGCAATGAGAGAGGGTGAAGATAAAAGACACCTGAATAAATCTTATTCCTATTTCTCCTGGACCAGAATCCATCCCCGAACTGGAACAAGTTCCATTCGAGTTCGTATATAACCATACGATGGAGTATCCAAATGAAACTGTGGATCTTCGTAGTGATACGGAGTGTCCTGGAGAAATACAAAGGTGATGTGGGAGTGGTAACGAAATATTTGGTTTGGTCGTGAATATCTGTTGCAATTTACTTTGCCCTCTTACTAATCCCTTGCTTTGTCTGAACTTAATACCTTCTGCACACCATCGTTATGCTAATTGGTTTTCTTCATTCCCTACCGGTCGGCACCAGCCTAAGGTTTGGAAGAAGACAATCCAATTTGCGTAATAGGTGTACTACCCCTAAACCAAGGAGTACTCGTAACCTGAGAGAGGGTAAAAGGAAAAGACAACTGAATAATCCTATCCGTTTTCTCCAGAACCGGAAACCATCCTCGAATAAATTCTTTCGAGTTCGTATCTAACCATACGATGGTTTTGTCCAATGGAAGTGGACGTTCGTAGTAATACGGGGTGTCCTGGAGAAAAAGGGTAAAAGTAGGAGTGGCAATGAGGTCTGCAACTCTGACAATCCAAAAGCCGGTGTTTAAGAAGGTTCGGTCAACTTGGTCACTGAGTCAAAGTCTTAGGGTCGGGTCAAATGGTCGCTGCCAGAGAGAGAGAGAAAAGAAACACTCAGCGTGCACTCTAACCTAGATCAGAATGGTTACCAATTTATCTAATCAGGAAACCTCCCACTGTACCTCAAATTCTCCTCCAAACCTGAAAGAAGAATTGGTCGGGGTTACCCGAGGAGTAAACTAACTCATCAGTGGGAATCGGGATCCAACTCTCATCGCATGATAACGTGACGGAATCCGCTCACGGTATCACACTCCAGAAGGTATGCGCATATCTGGCAAGTTTCAGTTCTTTTGAAACTCCCGATGTGATTTCTGCCCCATGCTCTTATGACCTTGGCGTGAGGTCAAAATATCATAAGTCACATGTCAAGTTCTGCCCATCATTATCCAGGTTAATTTGAATCCACCCGTACATACCCTTGACGTAGGCCAAAATAGTAGTACGACTGTCCCAAACCAACGCATCTATCTATGCAACAGATAAATACCCGGCAGCTACCAAACACTATGCCTTGGCGTGAGGTCAAAATACATAGCTTGAATACTACCGAATATTTAACTGAAATGATGGAGGGCTACGAATGGTTTCTGGCGAAAACCTTTAACGTAATGAACTTGATATCGTTGAAGGAACGGATAGCTTTTTGAAAATATAGTGACGAAAAACGGTTGCTAAAGAGGTCACTCCCGGTGAAGGGATCTCGGCTCTTTCCCCGTAGAATGGGGTGCAGGATATTCCAACTGAATACCACGGTGCAAAGCAAAAGTAATCGGCTATAGTGAAGTTAATGCCCTGACGCAAACTTTTGTCCAAGGGGTCACTCCCGGTGAAGGGATCTCGGCCCTTGCCTCGTCGACTGAGGAGCAGGATATTCCAAATGAATACCACAATGCAAAACAAAAGTGAACGTCCTTGCAATAACAGCTTTTTGAAAAATGTTCCAACAACATCAGATAAGGTTTGTTTTTAACTTGCATTGATCCGAATCAACGCAGTCCCATCAATTGATCACACCACAAAGAACGAAAATATACTGATGTACGTATATGCCATCCGCATTCGCCACTGGGTCCCGTCATTACCCGTTAGGTTAGCTTACTAACGACAGAGCGGGGACTGGACTAGCGCGGATGCAAAACATATACAACATCTACTAATATATATACCAATATATTATATTTCGCTCAAGGCGTGAATAAAATGCAACATCACAGAAAATGAACAGCATCACAGAAACAATACAGATATCTGGGATCCCCGGGTTTCACAGAGCCGCTGAAACCCGACGTTCCCCTGGTCGTGTGGATAGCCTGTGCAATAAAATCCTAGACCCCTACGGGCGCGGCAAGTCACCCGCCAAAACCTGAAGCGAGGCAGCCCCCTTCAGCCCCGTGAATGGACCACCCAGCACTTCACGGAATCCGGCAACTTGGGCACCCCTCCTGGGTCTAACCTATACCCCCTACGAGTGCGGCGAATAGCCCGCCAATCCTAGAGTGAAGCCCCTTCCGTCTCAATGCCATGAGATGCGGGCTTGTTGCCCTCTAGAACCCGGCTATCCGTGCACCCCTCCGCGGGGTATCCTAGTACAGAAAGTAAAATATACATACAACGGGTACATCGACCGCAACCAGGTCGTGCCCCAAAAGAATAATACAAACAGGCAGTGACGGCAGTCCACATGTCGGACGCTCGCCCCGCAATATCAAATGTACATAATACAACAGCACAGTACTAGCATTGCATCCAGGCTATCCCCCACGACCGATCCGCAACATCACAGCAAATACATAGAACATCAACGTGAAAGTCACGTTCGCAAATCCGTCTAACCGGGCTATAGCAGTTAGACCGGATTTACCGATCGAGTATCATTCACGGTCGCAGATATAATGTAAATACTGTGAAAAATGTGTTTAAAATATCCGACCGATCAAACATTAACAAGTGGGCCCTCAACCAATACTGTAGCAGTCACAGAAAACCTGGGCCCAAATTTAATATCCCAGAACCCCTGAAATAAGCCCACAAGCCCACTGAAAAAATTTGACACTGTGAAGACTCCAGAGTGCGGCGGAAGCGCGGCCCAAGGGGGGGTTTGGCCGCGCTTCCGCGCTCAGGTAGTCGACTGAAGTTGTCGAATTTTCTCAGATGTCTTAGAATTTTGAGTACAACAATTTTATACAACCTGAAAAATTTTTGGAGACAGAAAAATTTCAACAGAAACTGTCGTGGGTGTATTGGGGTTTTCGGACATTTCGATCGATCGGAACAGAAAAACACATTACACAAAGCTAGACTAAGTTAATGGGGAGGCTCTGATACCACTGTAAGTGCACGGCGGCGCCCCGGCCGTCAATCCGGCGCCGGAATGCGGAAGCGGTGAAAAACTTAAATTTTGCGGACTTTGCAAACCGGCACCACCGCGCACTACTACCCGGGATCGTTACCATTAACTAGTCTAGGCTAACAAGAAGATGGGTTAGAGATATACCGACGATCCAAGTCCTCCGGTCTTCTCGCCATCGTCCGGATCTCCTGCGGAAAAGTCCCGTCTCCTCCTCGTCGCCGGAAGTGCACCACATCGCCTACTTTGTTTACGGGCTCCCACCTCAATGCCGAGGCAACTCGGGCACGAAGCCGGCTACTCGACGTGCCCAAGGTTCGTTGTAGAATATGTAGTAGAAGAAGTCTCATTTGGGGTTTATGGAGATGCCATTGTGGTGGAGGAAAAAAGAGCTTGGAGAGAGGTGGGGAAAATGTAGCATACCAAAAATAGAGTAACATTTTCCACACTCAAAATGAAAATCAATCCCATTCCTCTTTGAATGGCCGGCCACACATTTCCCTTTTGTGATTGGAGAGAGAGAGTGAACAAGGTCAAGGGGGAGTGGTTGAACCATCATACAAGGGAGTGTGAAGTTATGATGTGAAGGAATGATAGCTAGGTAAGTCCAACACTCAAAACAACCATCAACAAAACCAAAGTCAATCCATCATGAGAAGGAGAAGTCAATGATGGTGCTCATCATGAAAACCATCATGATGCAACAAGATGCAAAGAACCCCCTCCACAAATGCCTATTTGCAACAATGCAAATAAACCCTCCTCCACCAAACTTCGGCCAATGAACGGAACAAAGGAAATTGGCCGAAACGGAAAGCAAACTGGCAACTCCAGAAAACTGGTCCCGTAATAAATTACAGGAAAACCCCGATACTGTGCATACACACCCGCATCTGTATTTCGACCGAAATACAAATGCAAAGAGACAAAGTCTACACTGTACTATACTAGGATCCGGCTTATACCAAAGCCGGCTAGTAATATCTGTTCGATCCTGATCCGTGCAATACCGCACGTATCTGATCGAACCCTGCCATACACCAATACGGCCTATAGTACAAACTGTCCGATCCTGATCCGTGCAATACCGCACGTATCTGATCCGACCTTGCCATATCTCCATACGGCCTCTACAACCTTTCGCCCGAAAGCTGAGTAACTGAATGTGGGGGACTCTAAAGACTCGTCAACACCTTGGTTGTGGATTTAACCACTAGCACGTCAGAGGTATAAGCCAATACGTAACGGGCTACCAGGTACTGACAAAAAGGGACGTCTGTGAGCGAACTCAGCCTGACACCTACTGAGCCTGTCAGTGACAATATCCGTGCAGTCCGGTCCGTTCGTCTATGAGTATCGCATGGCGGGCCTAGGGGGTTGGTAAAAGTCAGACCCCCAAAAGCGGTACAAGTCGTGTCGGAGTGTAGCCCAGAACACCCTGAGATACTACTGGAATACCTACCAATAAATCTCCTTGCCTTGGCCAAGGACTTTGTGTAATGGCTCTCCTAGACACAGCACGACCTCACCCCCAATACCGGAGAGACGAACCCCTGAAGATACGCTCACTGCCTCCATGTGGCTCGGGACTGGTACCCAACTAAAACCTGTTGCACGACTCCTTTGAGCCGTGGTAGGGTAGTAATCAAAGTACAGTGGGAACTCACACGAGACAAATGACGATCCCAGGTCGATGAACTAACCTCGCACACATGTCACCAGGGAACTGCCATCTGACGTCTGGTATATGACCAACTAGCATGTTCCCGGCGAGTCCTGTCCGGTGTACTCATAACCCAATGAGCACCTGTATACATCTTAGGTGATCCAACTGACACCAGTGGCTTGTGAGACCGGCCACCGCCCCTCGTCGGGGTCTCGACTGTATACACTAGTCTACTAATGGGAGTATCAGATGCCCAGTCTCGAAAACTCCCACGACTAGGGACCTTTTAAGGATAAGCTTATAGACCCCCAGCTCCCACTTATATGATCGCCCTCATACTGCTGGTGGTCAAGCAAGAATCCTAGGGGCTCTATCAACGTGTAATAGCGACGTGTCATGTCACCTAAAGCAGTACACGATGATAAAGGTAAACCAGATAGCGTACTATCATCTCGAGTAATGACTGTCCTACCGGATAGGTCCTCCTCAATCATTACAATCACGTACCTGTGACCTAATAATTGACTCTGAGGGCACTATCTCCAACACTCCTGGACTCTAGTAAGGCTCCACAAGGTGAAATGAACAAGCTTGCTTGAAGCCTTCGAGGCCCAAGATAATTTACGTCGAGGAGACACTAACTCAAGCTACCTCTTCACTAAGTGATGAACTAGTGAAAAAAACAACCCAATCTAAATGGCTAGTAGAGAAGAGGTTGATGAAGTAGGAATTTTGCTTACTTTAGAAATTATTTTCTCACTATTGTTCTTCACTTCTCATGAAGCTAGAAAGCTTGAGGAAGGAGATGAAGAAAGCAAGTGAAGAATGAATTAAGTGGCGAGAATAGCAACCATGGGTGAGTTAGTATCATATACTAACTCATGTAGAGACTAAACCATGGCTAAACAATAATGGTTGGGTTAATAAATATCTTCAAGTAAAACAAAATGAGTGGACTTGGTCAATGGTTCCACAAGCCTCAACCATGTGACAATTTCCAACTAATTTGATTTATTTTAAATAAACAAAACCTCACATTATTATATGCATGGTGTGAGTCTCATACACCCATATAGCATGTGGCATCAAGCATGACACAAAAGATGTACATTAATATATATCACATATATACTAAGTGTAAACTAGTGAGAAAAAGAAATCTTAAGTGAGCTAATATTAGTTAATGTAAGATAATATATCAAATATATAATTATACATTAAATTATTAAAATAACACTTGATTTAATAATCCGGCTATATCACATACGACCGACTAATATCAAATTTATCAACTTGCCGAATCAACACTTGATTCGACAGCCCGGTTATATCACATATAACCGACCGATATCACATATCGCGAGAATAGAATACGGTATGACATACGCGTATTAATCTCGGTCCCGCACATATCACATATGTTCTCCTACTTCGTTTCTCTTGAGCCAGGAAACCTCTGTGTAGGACTCTAAAGACTCGTCAATACACCGGCAGTAGGTGGTGATCATATTAGTCACCCACAAGCCGCAAGCGGTCTGCTAAACATAACGAACACCCGGGTATTGAGCGATCAGAAGATCAACAAGCAAGCCTACTCATACTCCTGCAAATCCAATCAGTAACACTACCGTAAAGTCCGGTCTCTTCGTCTGATATGTCGCATATCACATCCTGGGGGTGGTATACGTCAGACCCCAATAGCCTGATAAGTCAAGCCGATGTGAGGCCCATAACTGTTCGAGAAACTACTGATAACACTTACCAGTAGATCTCAGCAACTCTGGTCAGGGATTTCCTTTTATGACCAATCAAGCATAGCGCAACATCTACCCCCAATATCGGGACAGACGAAATCCCCTCCTATCGCTCATTGCCTCCATGTGACTCAGGACTGTTGTAGGTTTCCTAGGCACGCTAATGAGGTCCTCACAAGGCATCAACCATGCCAATTTCAAATTTTACAAGTGCCGAGAAACCCTAATACGGATCGTTAACTAGAATTTTAGGCGAAACATGCAACTAGTTAACAACTTAACTAAGGGAACGGAAATACAACTTTTGTAGATCCGGTCCTCCACCTCCATAGCTCCATGATGAAGTCTCCTCGCTGCGATCATCGGATCCCGGGCTCTAGCGTCGGCTTCATCGGAGAAATGGGCGGGCATGGTCGTCGGCTTCGATGCCGAAGATGATCTACGTCGAGGCATCACAAGATCAAGCTCCCACTTCACCAAGTCACGAAACTTGTGAAGAAAACACCCTATACTACTTGGCAAGAGGTAGAGAATGAAGAAATAGGAAGTGGGTTCACTTTAGAATTGGATTTCTCACTCTTTTTCCCAAGTTGCCATTAATGGAGGCAAGGTTTTCTTCATGTTGAAGAAAGAGAAGAAGAAGATAATATGATAAGATTTTTTTAAAATAGAAAATAAATGGAATACTTATCATACTCCAACCATGGTCAAGTATAGAGAGTAAACTAGGGTTAGGTGAATGGTTAGGGTTAAGCATGAAGACAAAAATGGTGACTTAGTCAAAGTTTCATGAAGCTTCAATATCAAACAAAGAAAGCCACCATTTTCTCTTTAGCTTTTCCATAATAAATAAATAAATAAATAGATATGAAAATCAAAACCCTAACAATTTAAATAACCATGGTTTAATCTTTACACAAACTCAACTAAGCATGTATCATCAAACATGATACAATCATGTGCACACAAAAATATATCACATATACAATGTGCACGTCAAGTGAGAAAATCCATCTTAAGTGAACCGATACTAGTTAATGCAAAGTAATACATCAAATATATAATTATGCATTAAATCATTAAATCAACACTTGATTTAATGATCCGGTCATATCGCATATAACCGACTAATATCAACAGTAACAACTTATCGAATTAACACTTGATCCGATAACCTGGCTATATTGCATATAACCGATCAATGTCACAAATCGCGAGAATCGAATACAGTATCACATACTGGCATCATTCTCGGTCCCGCACATATCTCATATGCGCTCCTATTTCGTTTCGCTTGAGCCAGGAAACCTCTGTGTAGGACTCTAAAGACTCGTCAATACGCCGGCAGCAGGTGATGATCATATCAAACACCCAGCCGCAAGCGGTCTGCTAAACGTAACGGCCACCCGGGTATTGAGCGACCAGAAGATCGACGAGCAAGCCCGCTCACACTCCTGTGAATCCAACCAGTAACACTTACCGCACAGTCCGGTCTCGTCGTCTGATATGTCGTATATCTCGCCTAGGGGTGGTAAACGTCAGACCCCAATAGCTCGATAAGTCGTGTCGATATGAGGTCTATAACAGTTCGAGAAACTACTGGTAACACTTACCAGTAAATCTCAGCAATCCTGGCCAGGGATTTCCGGTTATAGCCAATCGAGCACAGCGCAACATCAACTCCCTATACCGGGAGAGACGAATCCCCTCCTATCGCTCATTGCCTACATGTGATTCGGGACTGTACCCAAAAGCCACCGTTTTGCACGCCCTCTTGGACGTGGTAAGGTGGAAATCAAAGCACAGTGGGAATCACACAAGACTCTATGACGATCTCGGGTCAACAGATTACTCTGTACCAGTGTCACCAGAGAACTGCCATCTGACGTAAGGTATAATACCATCTGGGAGTTCTCGGCGAGTCCGTCCAGTGTACCCTGTCTCCACTGAGCACCCGTATATCATCTCTGATGTCAAACACCAATGGATATGGGATCATCCATCGCCCATCTGTATGGGTCGAGAAGGTATACGCTAGTCTACTCTGGTATATCGATGCCCTGTCTCGATATACCCACGACTAGGGACCTTGAAGGATGTACTTATGGACTACCATTTCCCCCCTAGTATGATCCGCATCATAGTCCAGGTAGTCAAGTACACATCCTAAGGGCTTTACCAATATGTAACAGAGAGACAATCAGTGTACACGTTAAGGTAAAGAGTAACCAGATAGCATACTATCATGTCGAGCAAGAAAGTCCTCCCTATATATGTCCCAGCATCCACTACAATATACATCCAATGTACAGTAATGGCCTCTAGGGCATACATATAACTAACAATCTCCCACTTGCACTAGGGCCATCTGATAACAGTGGTTGTAGTATCTCATACTCAACCATCCCATAAAAGTCTCTCTCTGGGAAAAGACCTTTGTGAGTGGATCCGCCGTATTTTCCTCTGAGTCTACTCTCCTAACCTCGATCACCCTGGAGATCAACCATCTCCATGATCAGGTGACACTGCCTTAGAATATGTTTGGATCACTGATGGGACCGGCGTTTCTTGGCATAAGCCACAACTCCATTGTCTCACAACGGTTGGAACGTAGTTCATCTCATGAACCAATATACACCCAAACATCCTCTTTGGTAGCATCTTATGTAGCGATGTATCCTGCCTTTATCGTCTAGTTAGCCACGGTATCTAGCTTGGAACTCTTCCCACATACCGTCCCTTTACTGAGGGTAAAGACAATGCCTGTGACTGACTTTCAGTCGTCCTTATCACTCTGGAACCCTTCCAATGATTCTCCCCAGGATCGATTGATACCATCTCACTACATCTAGTGAGAATCCTAACATCCATATAGATCTATCTCATAGATCCAAAACCTAGGATTTAGGAGGTATCATTAAATCCTATATGGAGAATCCTTGTGATGAGCAGAGATTGACCGAGCGTAGCATAGGAAACTCCTTTCTTATCAAGAGTATGACATCCACGTACTCTACGAGGATCACCACCATACTCCCTACTATCTTTTTGTTTATAAAAGGTTCATCTACCATTTTGATGATGTCAAACTCTTTGACTAATCCATCAAAACAGATGTTCCAACTCCGCGATGCCTGCTTTATCACATAAACCATCTTGCACACGTTTCCGTTGCTCCCACTATCTACGAAGCTCTCTGACTGTGTACTTATAGACTCTCTCTTCTAAAACATCATTTAGAAAAGCAGTCATGACACCCAACCGCTAGATATCGTAGTTATGGTATGTAGCCATGGCAAGTAGGATCCGGATGGACTTAAGCATAGCCACTGGAAAAGGTTTCATCATTATCCATACCTGGTCAATGATGCAAACCTTTTAACAAGTCTAGCTTTGAAAGTCTCAACTTTTCCATCTACACCAAGTAATCTTCTTAAGATATACTTGCTCCTGATAGGGATTTAACCCTCCAGATATAGCAACCAAAGTCCATACTTTGTTGGTGTACATGGATTCCGTCTCAGATCACAAAGCATCCAGCCATTCTTACAGAGTCACTACTCTCGATGGCCTGCTCGAAACTAGTTGGGTCATCATCTCATGATGCAATCCTCGCTCCCACTATCATAGAGTAACCAAAGTATCTCTCAGGCGGGTGAGGAACCTTACTAGATCGGCGGAGAGGCCGAGGTTCGTTGGTAATCTACTAAATTGTTTGGTTCTACCAAATCATCTGCTGTAGTTTGTATAGCTGGAACCTTTCCAGTTCTATATAACGGACCCGGCCTCGAGCTTGTCCGGATTTTGCTTTTAGACATAGGCTGGACAACCCCAAATCTTAACCATCTTAAAATATGGGCTCTTCCCTTTCCATATCACATATGAAATGGTAGGCAACTGATTTGATTTGAACCCTATTCAATAGGTATGCAGCTTCTCAAGTGCATAACTCCCAAAAAGGAAATAGGTAACTCAGTAGTACTCATCATAGAGCACGCCTTATCATATTGGGTGTGATTGCTCCGCCCCGATATACCATCGTGCTATGGTGTATACGGAGGAGTAATGCTGAGAGAGAATCTCATTCTCCTTTAGAATAATCCAGGATTTCCGTGCTCAAGTATTCTCCTCCTCGATCTCGTCGAAGGACATAATACTTATACCCGTTTTGGTTCTCTACTTCCAACTTATATTCTGTGAATATCTCAAAAGGTTCGGACTTGTGTTTCAACAGGAGCATAGGTCTGAATCTCGAGAGATTATCAGAGAATGTAATGAAGTACTAAGAACCGGTCTTGGCATGCGTAGACAGGGGACCTTTATACATCAGCATGTATTAATGCCAAAAGTTCACTAACTCTTTCTCTGTTTCCAATAAACAGGGCTATGGTCATCTAATCTTTGTGACATGATTGGCAAGTTTCATAAGATGTAAATTCAAACTGATTTAAATATGCATCTAAAAATGTAACTTCAGCCAGTCGAATCGCATTGATATGACCTAGTCTACAATGCCTCAAGAAGGATTCGTTCATTTCTGAACTCTTCCTCTTGTGTGTGCTCCGTATACTAAGAACTGTAGTTTGATTTAGAACGTTAATGCTTTTAGATAACGTGCCTGAAACGATCAACTTTTGATATAGGAAATGTTCAAAACATTATCCGACAATACAAAATTATATCCTTTCTTTACTAATAAAGAAACTGATATGATTTTGTATATCAGGTTCGGTATCTAATAACATTCGTTCAGAATCAATGTATTTGGAATACAGGGTGACAGTGACCAACAGACTTGGCTGCAACACTTGCCCCGTTTTCTGCCTCATGAAACTTATCACCCGTTCTCAGTTTTTCTACCTTTTTGTAGCCCTATGTAACAGATTACATATCTGGGATCCTGATCCGGTATCAAATACCCAGGATGCAGAGGATACTAAGAAACAGTTCTATATAATGAACACACCCGAAGATGATGCATCTGTTGGAAATAGTGCCCTCAGAGTCAATTATTAGGTCACAGGTACGTGATTGTAATGATTGAGGGAGGACCTATCCCGGTAGGACAGTCTTACTCGAGATGATAGTATGCTATCTGGTTTACCTTTATCATCGTGTACTGTTTTAGGTGACCTGACACGTCGCTATTACACGTTGATAGAGCCCCTAGGATTCTTGCTTGACCACCAGCAGTATGAGGGCGATCATATAAGTGGGAGCTGGGGGTCTACAAGCATATCCTTAAAAGGTCCCTAGTCGTGGGAGTTTCGAGACCGGGCATCGATACTCCATTAGTAGACTAGTGTATACAGTCGAGACCCCGACGAGGGGCGGTGGCCGGTCTCACAAGCCACTGGTGTCAGTTGGATCACCTAAGATGTATACAGGTGCTCATTGGGTTATGAGTACACCGGACAGGACTCGCCGGGAACATGCTGGTTGGTCATATACCAGATGTCAGATGGCAGTTCCCAGGTGACATGTGTGCAGGTTAGTTCATCGACCTGGGGATCGTCATTTGTCTCGTGTGAGTTCCCACTGTACTTTGATTACTACCCTACCACGGCTCAAAGGAGTCGTGCAAACAGGTTTTAGTTGGGTACAGTCCCGAGCCACATGGAGGCAGTGAGCGCATCTTCAGGGGTTCGTCTCTCCCGGTATTGGGGGTGAGGTCGTGCTGTGTCTAGGAGAGCCATTACACAAAGTCCTTGGCCAAGGCAAGGAGATTTACTGGTAGGTATTCCAGTAGTATCTCAGGGTGTTCTGGGCTACACTCCGACACGACTTGTACCGCTTTTGGGGGTCTGACTTTTACCAACCCCCTAGGCCCGCCATGCGATACTCATAGACGAACGGACCGGACTGCACGGATATTGTCACTGACAGGCTCAGTAGGGTGTCAGGATGAGTTCGCTCATCGACGTCCCTTTTAGTCAATAGCTGGTGGCCCGTCACGTATTGGCTTATACCTCTGACGTGCTAGTGGTTAAATCCACAGCCATTGTATTGACGAGTCTTTAGAGTCCACCACACTTTCAGTTACTCAAGCTTTCGGGCGAAACGCTGTAGAGGCCGTATGGAGATATGGCAGGGTCCGATCAGATACATGCGGTATTGCACGGATCAGGATCGGACAGTTTGTACTAGTGGCCGTATGGTTATATGGCAGGGTTCGATCAGATACGTGCGGTATTGCATGGATCAGGATCGAACGGATATTACTAGCCGGCTTTGGTTTAAGCCGGTCCTAGTCTAGTACAGTGTAGATTTTGTCTCTTTGCATTTGTATTTCGGTCGAAATACAAATGCGGGTGTGTATGCACAGTATCGGGGTTTTCCTGTAATTTATTACGGGACCAGTTTTCTGGAGTTGCCAGTTTGCATTCCGTTCCGGCCGGTTTTCCTTTGCTCTTTCCCGGCCGGACTTTTCTGATGGAGGGTGTTATTTGCAAGTTTGCAAATAACACATTGTGGAGGGTTTTATTGCATAAGGTGTGATATGATAAGCATCTTTGCTTTTCATGTAATTATGAGATTAGAAAGGATTTGAGGTTGATAAGAAAGATTGTTATGATGATGTTTAGGATATAGTCACCTTTCTACTTTTCCTACACTCACCTTCCTTCTATGGTTATGCTTCATATTCATTCCTCCACCTTATTCTTATCACTTGATGAAAAATGGAAGAAAGAAAGAGAGAAGAAGAAAAGAGAAGAAGAGAGAGCTTCATCTTTGAGAGAGGTTTTCATTCTTGATCTCATTCCATGCCAAGAAAAATGCAAGCACCATTTTTCTTATCCTTGTTTCCTCCATCATCCACAAATGGCAACCAACCCCAAAGTGAGACATACACTCTACACTATATTCCTACAGCAAATCTTGGACGCGTCGATTCGCCAGCTTCGCGCCCGAGTTGCCTCGGTATTGAGGTGGGAGCCCGTAAAAGTACCCGGCTTCGTGGTGCCTTTTCCGACGAGGAGGAGACGGACGGAGATCCCGCGAGGAGATCGGAGTGGAGATGAAGACCGGAGGACTTGGATCGTATGGTATACTTCTCTACCCCCTCTCTAGATAGCTTAGACTAGTTTAATGGCACGATCCGGTTTTAGTGCGCGGTGGTGCCGTTTTGCCAAGTCCGCAAAAATTTATGTTTACCACCGTTTCCGCGTTTGGCCGTCGGATTGACGGCCGGGGCGCCGCCGTGCACTTACAGTGGTATCAGAGACTCGCCATTAACTTCGTCTAGCTTTTGTGTAATGTGTTTTACGTTTCCGATCGAACAAAATCCCGAAAACCCGTATTTCTTTGCACATCAGTTTCTGTCGAATTTTTTTTGAGTCCAAAAATTTTTCAGGTGGTCTCAGAATGATGTGCAGGGAAAACTAAGCACACTGTAAAAATTTGGTACCTCGATCTCCCCATACCGCCGCGGAAGGGCGGCCAAATCCCTGCTTTGGCCGCGCTTCCGCCGCGGATTTTACTGTTCACCACCCCAAATTTTTCCAGTGTGTTTCTGAGTGATAAGTGTGGTTTTTGGAATATTAAAATTGGGCCCAGGTTTTCTGTGGTTGCTACAGTTTTGTTTGGGGGCCCACTTGTTAATGTTTGATCAATCGGAAAATTTTAAACACATTTTTCACAGTATTTACATTATATCTGCGACCGTGAATGTCACTCGATCGGTAAATCCGGTCTAACTGCTATAGCCCGGTTAGACGGATTTGCGAACGTGATTTTCACATTGATGTTCTATGTATTTGCTGTGATGTTGCGGATCGGTCGTGGGGATAGCCTGGATGCAATGCTAGTACTGTGCTGTTGTATTATGTGCATTTGATATTGCGGGGCGAGCGTCCGACATGTGGACTGCCGTCACTGCCCGTTTGTATTATTCTTTTGGGGCACGACCTGGTTGCGGTCGATGTACCCGTTGTATGTATATTTTACTTTCTGTACTAGGATTGCCCCGCGGAGGGGTGCACGGATGGCCGGGTTCTAGAGGGCAACAAGCCCGCATCTCATGGCATTGAGACGGAGGGGGCTTCACTCTGGGATTGGCGGGCTATTCGCCGCACTCGTAGGGGGTACAGGTTGACCCAGGAGGGGTGCCCAAGTTGCCGGATTCCGTGGAGTGCTGGGTGGTCCATTCACGGAGCTGAAGGGGGCTGCCTCGCTTCAGGTTTTGGCGGGTAACTTGCCGCACCCGTAGGGGTCTAGGATTCCATTGCACAGGCTATCCACACGACCAGGGGAACGCCGGGTTTCAGTAGTGGCTCTGTGAAACCCGGGGATCCCAGATATCTGTATTGTTCTGTGATGCTGTACATTTCTGTGATGTTGCATTTCTTTTCACGCCTTGAGCGAAATATAATATATTGGTATATATATTAGTAGATGTTATATATGTTTTTCATCCGCGCTAGTCCAGTCCCCGCTCTGCCGTTAGTTAGCTAACCTAACGGGTGATGACGGGACCCAGTGGCGAATGCGGATGGCATATACGTACGTCAGTATATTTTCGTTCTTTGTGGTGTGATTAATTGATGGGACTGCGTTGATTCGGATCAATGCAAGTTAAACAAACCTAATCTGATGTTGTTGGAACACTTTTCAAAAAGCTATTATTGCAAGGACGTTCACTTTTGTTTTGCATCGAGATATTCATTTGGAATATCCTGCTCCTCAGTCGACGAGGCAAGGGCCGAGATCCCTTCACCGGGAGTGACCCCTTGGACAGAAGTTTGCGTCAGGGCATTAACTTCACTATAGCCGATTACTTTTGCTTTGCATCGCGGTATTCATTTGGAATATCCTGCACCCCATTCTACGGGGAAAGAGCCGAGATCCCTTCACCGGGAGTGACCTCTTTAGTAAAGGTTTTCGTCACTATATTTTCTAAAAAGCTATCCGTTCCTTCAACGATATCAAGTTCTTTACGTTAAAGGTTTTCGCCAGAAACCATTCGTAGCCCTCCGTCATTTCAGCTAAATATTCGGTAGTATTCAAGCTATGTATTTTGACCTCACGCCAAGGCATAGTGATTGGTAGCTGCCGGGTATTTATCTGTTGCATAGATAGATGCGTTGGTTTGGGACAGTCGTACTACTATTTTGGCCTACGTCAAGGGTATGTACGGGTGGATTCAAATTAACCTGGATAATGACGGGTAGAACTTGACATGTGACTTATGATATTTTGACCTCACGCCAAGGTCATAAGAGCATGGGGCAGAAATCACATCGGGAGTTTCAAAAGTACTGAAACTTGCCAGATATGCGCATACCTTCTGGAGTGTGATACCGTGAGCGGATTCCGTCACGTTGTCATGCGATGAGAGTTGGATCCCGATTCCCACTGATGAGTTAGTATACTCCTCGGGTGACCCCGACTAATTCTTCTTTTAGGTTTGGAGGAGAATTTGAGGTACAGTGGGAGGTTTCCTGATTAGAAAAAGTGATAACCATTCTGATCTAGGTTAGAGTGCACGCTGAGTGTTTCTTTTCTCTCTCTCTCTGGCAGCGACCATTGACCCGACCCTAAGACTATGACTCAGTGACCAAGTTGACCGAACCTACTTAACACTGGCTTTTGGATTGTCAGAGTTGCAGACCTCATTGCCACTCCTACTTTTACCCTTTTCTCCAGGACACCCCGTATTACTGCGAACGTCCACTTCCATTGGACAAAACCATCAAATGGTTAGATACGAACTCGAAGGAATTCGAGGATGGTTTCCGGTTCTGGAGAAAACGGATAGGATTATTCAGTTGTCTTTTCCTTTTACCTTCTCTCAAGTTGTGAGTACTCCTTGGTTTAGGAGATAGTACACCTATTACGCAAATTGGATAGTCTTCTTCCAAATCTTAGGCTGGTGCCGACCGGTAGGGGATGAAGAAAACCAATTAGCATATCGATGGTGTGCAGAAGGTATTAAGTTCAGACAAAACAAGGGATCAGTAAGAGGGCAAAGTAAATTGCAACAGATATTCACGACCAAACCAAATATTTCGTTACCACTCCCACATCACCTTTGTATTTCTCCAGGACACTCCGTATCACTACGAAGATCCCATTTTATTGGATAATCCATCGTATGGTTATATACGAACTCGAAAGGAACTTGTTCCAGTTCGGGGATGGATCCTGGTTCAGGAGAAATAGGAATAAAGTACATTCAGATGTCTTTTATCTTCACCTTCTCTCGCGTTGCGAGTGCTCCTAGGATTAGGACAGTACACCCTTTATGCTTTTTGGATAGTCTTCTTCCAAACCATAGGCTGGTGCCGAACGGTAGGGAAGGAAGAAAACCAATTGGCCTAAAGGGGTGTACATAAGGTAAAGACTAAAGACATATGAAGGGATATGGAGAGGTGGCAAAGAATTATACGGTTATAGTTGTGAATCTGGATGATGGAAGAGGCATTACTAGGAATACCAGGATACCCTATCGAAACATTTCAATGTTTCAGTTCAACTGTGTACTGTTAATGGAAAACTGATTTCCCGATTAGACACTTGCTCCAGGGTATGTATTTACCAGGTTTGATTCTCACATCTGTATGGTTTTACAGATGATGAGTGGGAGTAGGTTATTGGGAATTGGGTGATCATCCTCATTATATCGGGATTCGTTGTAATCGGTGATATTTGAGGAGATCATCTGGGCTGTTTGCCGGTCGGCAAATATTTGGTTTTGAATATCCGCTGTTGTGCACCAATTTCAAATTGATATATCTGTACGTCTATTTTCATAGAGTGAGATATACCTTTTGATATTATGTCGATGACATTTACCTATATCAGTGGATGGTTAGGTAAGGAGCATTAAACAGCGGTGTAATTCTTCTTAACCATAAGTACAGTTTTCAACCTACGACACACAGTGAATGAGTTATCAGACTCAGGGGACTCATACAGGGTATTGTATGTTGTCCAGGGTCCATCAGGACAGAGGGGTTGGTCCTCATACTATATTCGGTTTACTTATGACTTCTCTGGTTTTTAGACAGGTGTTTCGTTGAAACACAGGGTCCGAATTTTGAGAAGTTATAGGTATTTGAATAGAGTAGAGAACCAGGTGTAGCAAGTATCGGGATTCTTCAAATTGATCGAGGATGTAGATACTTGTGTATGGTATTCAGTTGATAGTAATGATAAAGAGAAACTGCTTCTCTTTCAGGTTACTCATAATTGGAAGCATTCCTAAGTTGAGTAACGCTGATCGGCCTCCTTCCATTTAGTTTACATGCACTGGAGACAGCTGCATGATTTGAATCTGGTTAAATTAAATCAGTGCCTCTGTTTCTATATTGGATATAGAACAGTTCATATCTTAACATTGTTAAGGTACGGGGAGTTGTCTGGTTTATGCTTAAAACCAGACACTGGACAACTCAAGGCACGTTTCTGTAATGGCTGTTTGTGGGTTGACCCAGGCTATGACGCGGGTTGACTTTCTACCATCTGGATGAACAATAGCAATATTGTTCTAGACTCGCCACAGTTTTATTAAAAATGGATTTTTCAGAAAACAGTAGTGGGAGTATGGTAGAACTGGAAGTGATTCCAGAACCACAAACGATTACTGAAGATTTGATAAGGAACCTAAAGATTCAATCTGGATTGACATTCCATTGGCCACTCCACAGATAAGGTGGGTAACTTCAGGCACCCGAGAGGTACTACGGTAGCCTCAAGGACGGTGACAGGGAAGTTCTTGTTTACCCACAATTACCATTGCTGTTGTTCCAGGCTGCGAGACCAGGCGGGAGGATGAGTATATCGTCGTTCTAAACTAGTTTTAGAAGTGTACGTCTATATGACTCTGCCAGAGGGTTGTCGTAGTCAGTGGGAGCAGCGGAAGCATTGGTGGACAGGTAGCTTATGTCTATTTATAGACTAAAGCAGATGTAGCGGAGATAGATCATCTATTTCTGACGTGACAGTCATGGGTTTGACTTCATCAGAATAGGGGATGGATCTGTTGAGAAGGTAGTAGGGTGTGATGTCATGGTATCTGGATGACATACACAGAATAGGAAAAGAAACTCCTACACTACAATCGGTTATACTTTGGTCGTCACACAGTGGTTTCTCCACAAAGGAAATGGATTTTATATCTGACATACTGGTTACTGGATCTATGGTTTTAGATCTAGATTTGGGTGGTTTCCCAATCAGGGTACTTGACAGCATTCTAAGAGTATTTAGGATGGACGACTCCTGGCATGGTAGTGTACCTGCAGGTAATGGAGTCACCCTCTCTAAAGGTGTCTTATAGACTAAAGGGGAGAGGGACGTGCATGATTGGCAGATCACTTGCTCAGGCAATTGAGTCAATCGTGAGATGTCAAGTACCACACCAGATGTTGTTCTTGCACTAGATGCAATAAGTTGACATTGATCCAGTCCTGGAGAAACAGTCGGAAGCAGTTCTAGAACATAAGTGAATGTTCTAGGGATATGATAACGGCTGCCTCCTTTAGGAGACGGTTATCATTCCAGGCTTCCAAGGTGACATGGAAGACAAGGAGGTTGTCAGAGTTATAGTTTTCCTTCTGACGAGGGGCAGTATTTTGGACAGGTGGTCCAAGGCAATACTGAGGGTGGCATGGCACGGGATACTGATTAAGTTCAGTTGACGATACAGTCTAAGAAGTTTGGATTTGGAGTTCATTTATGAGCTAGGTCCCATCTGACATCCAGACATTCTAAGACAGGTATTGCTCATTTCGGGAGATGGTTTTCTCCGCGAACTTGAGATATAGAGAGACATAGAAAGAGACACCACAGGCGGATCCACTCACTGAGGCTATTCCTCGAACGCAAGAGTTTCGCAAACAGGCTTTGTGAGACTGACTAGTAGAGGAGTTGGGTGTTCGGTATCACACGGGCTGTGAGTATGCGACATCGCAATTATTAGCCTTGAGTGCAAGTGGGAGATTGTTGGAAATAGTGCCCTCAGAGTCAATTATTAGGTCACAGGTACGTGATTGTAATGATTGAGGGAGGACCTATCCCGGTAGGACAGTCTTACTCGAGATGATAGTATGCTATCTGGTTTACCTTTATCATCGTGTACTGTTTTAGGTGACCTGACACGTCGCTATTACACGTTGATAGAGCCCCTAGGATTCTTGCTTGACCACCAGCAGTATGAGGGCGATCATATAAGTGGGAGCTGGGGGTCTATAAGCATATCCTTAAAAGGTCCCTAGTCGTGGGAGTTTCGAGACCGGGCATCGATACTCCATTAGTAGACTAGTGTATACAGTCGAGACCCCGACGAGGGGCGGTGGCCGGTCTCACAAGCCACTGGTGTCAGTTGGATCACCTAAGATGTATACAGGTGCTCATTGGGTTATGAGTACACCGGACAGGACTCGCCGGGAACATGCTGGTTGGTCATATACCAGATGTCAGATGGCAGTTCCCAGGTGACATGTGTGCAGGTTAGTTCATCGACCTGGGGATCGTCATTTGTCTCGTGTGAGTTCCCACTGTACTTTGATTACTACCCTACCACGGCTCAAAGGAGTCGTGCAAACAGGTTTTAGTTGGGTACAGTCCCGAGCCACATGGAGGCAGTGAGCGCATCTTCAGGGGTTCGTCTCTCCCGGTATTGGGGGTGAGGTCGTGCTGTGTCTAGGAGAGCCATTACACAAAGTCCTTGGCCAAGGCAAGGAGATTTACTGGTAGGTATTCCAGTAGTATCTCAGGGTGTTCTGGGCTACACTCCGACACGACTTGTACCGCTTTTGGGGGTCTGACTTTTACCAACCCCCTAGGCCCGCCATGCGATACTCATAGACGAACGGACCGGACTGCACGGATATTGTCACTGACAGGCTCAGTAGGGTGTCAGGATGAGTTCGCTCATCGACGTCCCTTTTAGTCAATAGCTGGTGGCCCGTCACGTATTGGCTTATACCTCTGACGTGCTAGTGGTTAAATCCACAGCCATTGTATTGACGAGTCTTTAGAGTCCACCACACTTTCAGTTACTCAAGCTTTCGGGCGAAACGCTGTAGAGGCCGTATGGAGATATGGCAGGGTCCGATCAGATACGTGCGGTATTGCACGGATCAGGATCGGACAGTTTGTACTAGTGGCTGTATGGTTATATGGCAGGGTTCGATCAGATACGTGCGGTATTGCATGGATCAGGATCGAACGGATATTACTAGCCGGCTTTGGTTTAAGCCGGTCCTAGTCTAGTACAGTGTAGATTTTGTCTCTTTGCATTTGTATTTCGGTCGAAATACAAATGCGGGTGTGTATGCACAGTATCGGGGTTTTCCTGTAATTTATTACGGGACCAGTTTTCTGGAGTTGCCAGTTTGCATTCCGTTCCGGCCGGTTTTCCTTTGCTCTTTCCCGGCCGGAATTTTCTGATGGAGGGTGTTATTTGCAAGTTTGCAAATAACACATTGTGGAGGGTTTTATTGCATAAGGTGTGATATGATAAGCATCTTTGCTTTTCATGTAATTATGAGATTAGAAAGGATTTGAGGTTGATAAGAAAGATTGTTATGATGATGTTTAGGATCTAGTCACCTTTCTACTTTTCCTACACTCACCTTCCTTCTATGGTTATGCTTCATATTCATTCCTCCACCTTATTCTTATCACTTGATGAAAAATGGAAGAAAGAAAGAGAGAAGAAGAAAAGAGAAGAAGAGAGAGCTTCATCTTTGAGAGAGGTTTTCATTCTTGATCTCATTCCATGCCAAGAAAAATGCAAGCACCATTTTTCTTATCCTTGTTTCCTCCATCATCCACAAATGGCAACCAACCCCAAAGTGAGACATACACTCTACACTATATTCCTACAGCAAATCTTGGACGCGTCGATTCGCCAGCTTCGCGCCCGAGTTGCCTCGGTATTGAGGTGGGAGCCCGTAAAAGTACCCGGCTTCGTGGTGCCTTTTCCGACGAGGAGGAGACGGACGGAGATCCCGCGAGGAGATCGGAGTGGAGATGAAGACCGGAGGACTTGGATCGTATGGTATACTTCTCTACCCCCTCTCTAGATAGCTTAGACTAGTTTAATGGCACGATCCGGTTTTAGTGCGCGGTGGTGCCGTTTTGCCAAGTCCGCAAAAATTTATGTTTACCACCGTTTCCGCGTTTGGCCGTCGGATTGACGGCCGGGGCGCCGCCGTGCACTTACAGCATCAGCATGCACTCTCTTCGTTTGGGCGGCACGGGAATTCTGGTATTCCCCAATTTCCTGCTCTGTCTTATAACCATTATAAGTTGGAGCCGGACCAACGTTCCCCAGCTCAGTATAACAAGTGGGTTCAGTCAATAATCCGTATTATTATCTTGATTAAGGCGTGATATGGTCGCTACCTGGAGAGAGAGAGAGAAGAAAACACTCAGCGTGCGCTCTTGCAAGAATAGATTGGTTATTATTTTATCTAATCAGGATGGCTCCCACTGTTTTTTATCAAATCTTCCTTCAAACCCTAAAAGGAAAGACTAGCCGGGATTAATTACACACTACAAGTTCGCCAATCTTTCAGCCAGGCCAGTGTCGGTACTTTGAGGGAGGTCCCCCGTGCTTTCGCACGAACCTAATTAATGTAAACCTCGTTTTCCCAGAGGCGTAACCTCGTTAACACCTTTCTAGACACCTACTTGATTGGCTAATTGTAATGTGTAAAACTCTCCCAGGAGTAACTCTTACTCACAGCGGGTATCGGGATCCAACTATCTCATAGAAGGTATGCAGTCTCATTGCAAATTTCAAAACTTGAAATTCCCGATAATATTTTGCCCCTAACCTCCTATGACCTTGACAAAGGCCAACAAACCATAGGATGCTAGTCAAGTTCAACCCGTCATTTCCTGATTGAATTAAACCCACCAGCATGACCCTTGAAAAAGGCCAACAAGGTCGCACGACTACCCTAACCCAATCTGCATCATATGCATAAGCAGATAAGCACCAGTCAGCTACCGCACACTACGCCTTGACAAAGGCCAACAAACGCAGCACGAATACTAACTACTACTTATCTGAAATGACGGAGGGCTACGACAGGTTTTTCTGAAAACCTATTGCGTAATGAACTTGATATCGTTGTAGAATCAAATGATTTTAAAATGGAGTGTTTTTGAAGCTTTTCTAGTTTTGCTAAAGGAGTCACTCCCGGTGAAGGGATCGTCGGTCCTTTCCTCGTCGAATGAGATGCGGGATATATCATATATATCACTGTGCAAAGCAAAAACTCTTAAAAGAAATCAGGAGACAAACCGTGTGTGTAGCATCTGCCAGTTATTGCTAAAGGAGTCACTCCCGGTAAAGGGATCTCGGTCCTTTCCTCATCGAATAAGGTGCAGGATATATCACATATACCGCTGTGCAAAGCAAGAACTGTAGCTACCTGTTTTAATTTTTGAAATTCGATTCTACAACATCTTAGGTTTCTTTTACTTTCATTAATCACATTAATGAAGTCCCATCATTTAAGTACCTAAACATCACAGATAAATACGACGTACACTTATGCCATCCGCATTCGCCTCGATATCCCCTCGTGCACCGTTAGGTTAGGTAACTAACGGCAGAGCGGGGCAGGGCTAGCGCGGGTGTAAAACATAAGTAACGCCTATATAATATATCATATATACTATATAAAGTATCCATCACAGAACATATCACATGATCACATCACAGATATCGCAGCAGAAGAATCATATGAAATATTGGATATACTAGGACGTCCGTGTTTTCAATACGAGCCAGTATAAAACACGGATTCTACGGTCGTGATGAATAGCCAAACCCACACCCCTAGACCCCTACGAGAGCGGCAAGAAACCCTACCAATTCTAGAGTTAGGAGACCCGGACTTGACTCCTCGAGTTGGTCTCCCACTGGACTCCAGAACCCGGTTACTTGTGCTCCCCTCCTTGGGTCTATCCTAGTGCGGAAAAGTAAATGATATACAAATGGTGACATCATCCGCAACCTGGAAGTGCCCCAATAAAAGAATATTACATACAAGTTTTTACATGAATGAAAATGAAAAACACTCATCTCACATAAAAACCCCCGGCTCTTCAAACACGATGATCCAATATAACATATCCAGCAACACATAACATCACATGTCATCAACGTAAGTAAATATGCGCATCCCAATTGTCGTTGACATATAGTAACGAAACCGGCGATATCACATATTACACTTACGGTCGCAGAAAAGAAAGTGTAAAACTACAATAGTTGGAATCCGCAACCTCCATAGACATCGCATGCCTAATCAAATGAATTACTTAGACATCGCATGCCTAACAATTATAAACCCCGCATTTTAGTCTCATTATCGAAAACACTTTTCAATATCAAGTCGGGCAATTCAACAAGATTCCCGACATCCTGATCGAATGCTCGTCGCAAACTTTAGTAGGCGGCCGCACCCCCGACGCCGTCGACGAAGCGCACCAAGGCGGAACATCGCTGCCGCGAGCACCCGAACGGATGCTTTCGGCGACGGGGTTCTCCTACAGTCACTTGGTCGGGGCTATGGGGCGAGGCTGTCTATTAAGTTTACCCGGCGAGTATCCGCGTACGCTACGTGATTGCGACGGAGTTTTGATCACATCAAAATTCCGTGGCAACCGATCAAGTGAGACTAAACCGCTAGATTTATAACATTCATTCAGTTATCTCATAACAACTTGTGAATTCCAAATATTGTATCACATTCCGAATAAGATAGAAAATGTTAAACTTTCCGATCGAACAATCGAACACCCAAGTTTTCCCGAAACAGCTCAACACATGAAATAAGTTCAAAGACATTCACTTCATGCCTCAGTACCAACGGTCCAGCCGTAGAAGGGTCAAGCCAACGCCTCACATGTGGCACGCCGTACTGCCCCAAACCCTAAGATTCAAAGGGCAGTTCAAGACGGTCACATAATCGAGTTAAGGTTTGTTGTCTTCTAGAGGGACCATCGCGTTACTTGCACTACTTAGAACGTCCTTAAACCAAAGAAAAATCCAACACTTGGAATTTTTCCGACAGGGGAAAAGGTGGGTATTTATATCCGGTCGAACTTTTTAACATATTCTAAAATATCCGGAAAGCCACAAAGACAAAGTCTGATAATCCGATCGAATCATCTAAGCTCCAAAACACCCTAGAAAACTCAACTCTTGAGTTCAAATTAAAAATTCCCAGAAAACTCAGCACTTGAAAACATGAATTACTGTGCAAAATTCATAAAATAATGTGACAAAATGGCCGCGGAACCGACGCACAAGCCATGCTTGTGCCGCGGTTCCGCCGCGCTTTAGATGAATTAGCCCCACGAATTTCACAGTAATTCAAATAAGACCCTGCTGAATTTTTTAGCAATTTTTAATTCACAAAAATCCAAATTTTCAGAAAATTTCCAGAGAGCATTTTAGAGTTAGGGTTTCGGGTTCGTTCGGATTTCAAACGTCGTCTAGACTTCGCCTAAGGCTCTAGCTAGGCTCTGATACCACTGTAGGGTTTCCTAGGCACGCTAATGAGGTCTCACAAGGCATCAACCATGCCAATTTCAAATTTTACAAGTGCCGAGAAACCCTAATACTGATCGTTAACTAGAATTTTAGGCGAAACATGCAACTAGTTAACAACTTAACTAAGGGAACGGAAATACAACCTTTGTAGATCCGGTCCTCCACCTCCATAGCTCCATGATGAAGTCTCCTCGCTGCGATCATCGGATCCCAGGCTCTAGCGTCGGCTTCATCGGAGAAATGGGCGGGCATGGTCGTCGGCTTCGATGCCGAAGATGATCTACGTCGAGGCATCACAAGATCAAGCTCCCACTTCACCAAGTCACGAAACTTATGAAGAAAACACCCTATACTACTTGGCAAGAGGTAGAGGATGAAGAAATAGGAAGTGGGTTCACTTTAGAATTGGATTTCTCACTCTTTTTCTCAAGTTGCCATTAATGGAGGCAAGGTTTTCTTCATGTTGAAGAAAGAGAAGAAGAAGAAGATAATATGATAAGATTTTTTTAAAATAGAAAATAAATGGAATACTTATCATACACCAACCATGGTCAAGTGTAGAGAGTAAACTAGGGTTAGGTGAATGGTTAGGGTTAAGCATGAAGACAAAAATGGTGACTTAGTCAAAGCTTCATGAAGCTTTAATATCAAACAAAGAAAGCCACCATTTTCTCTTTAGCTTTTCCATAATAAATAAATAAATAGATAGATATGAAAATCAAAACCCTAACCATTTAAATAACCATGGTTTAATCTTTACACAAACTCAACTAAGCATGTATCATCAAACATGATACAATCAAGTGCACACAAAAATATATCACATATACAATGTGCACATCAAGTAAGAAAATCCATCTTAAGTGAACCAATACTAGTTAATGCAAAGTAATACATCAAATATTTAATTATGCATTAAATCATTAAATCAACACTTGATTTAATGATCCGGTCATATCGCATATAACCGACTAATATCAACAGTAACAACTTATCGAATCAACACTTGATCCGATAACCCGGCTATATTGCATATAACCGATCAATGTCACAAATCACGAGAATCGAATACAGTATCACATACTGGCATCATTCTCGGTCCCGCACATATCTCATATGCGCTCCTATTTCGTTTCGCTTGAGCCAGGAAACCTCTGTGTAGGACTTTAAAGACTCGTCAATACGCCGGCAGCAGGTGATGATCATATCAAACACCCACAAGCCGCAAGCGGTCTGCTAAACATAACGGCCACCCGGGTATTGAGCGACCAGAAGATCGACGAGCAAGCCCGCTCACACTCCTGTGAATCCAACCAGTAACACTTACCGCACAGTCCGGTCTCGTCGTCTGATATGTCGCATATCTCGCCTAGGGGTGGTAAACGTCAGACCCCAATAGCTCGATAAGTCGTGTCGATATGAGGTCTATAACAGTTCGAGAAACTACTGGTAACACTTACCAGTAAATCTCAGCAACCCTGGCCAGGGATTTCCGGTTATAGCCAATCGAGCACAGCGCAACATCAACTCCCTATACCGGGAGAGGCGAATCCCCTCCTATCGCTCATTGCCTACATGTGATTCGGGACTGTACCCAAAAGCCACCGTTTTGCACGCCGTCTTGGACATGGTAAGGTGGAAATCAAAGCACAGTGGGAATCACACAAGACTCTATGACGATCTCGGGTCAACAGACTACTCTGTACCAGTGTCACCAGAGAACTGCCATCTGACGAAAGGTATAATACCATCTGGGAGTTCTCGGCGAGTCCGTCCAGTGTACCCAGTCTCCAATGAGCACCCGTATATCATCTCTGATGTCAAACACCAATGGATATAGGATCATCCATCGCCCATCTGTATGGGTCGAGAAGGTATACGCTAGTCTACTCTGGTATATCGATGCCCTGTCTCGATATACCCACGACTAAGGACCTTGAAGGATGTACTTATGGACTACCATGTCCCCACTAGTATGATCCGCATCATAGTCCAGGTAGTCAAGTACACATCCTAAGGGCTTTACCAACATGTAACAGAGAGACAATCAGTGTACATGTTAAGGTAAAGAGTAACCAGATAGCATACTATCATGTCGAGCAAGAAAGTCCTCCCTATATATGTCCCAGCATCCACTACAATATACATCCAATGTACAGTAATGGCCTCTAGGGCATACATATAACTAACAGCTGTACCCAAAAACCACCGTTTTACACGATCTCTTGAACATGGTAAGGTGGAAATCAAAGCACAGTGGGAATCACAAAAGACTCTATGACGATCTCGGGTCGATAGAATAACCTGTACCAGTGTCACAAGAGAACTGCTATCTGACGATTGGTATAATACTATCTAGGAGTTCTCGGCGAGTCCGTTCAGTGTACCCAGTCTCTACTGAGCACCCGTATACCATCTCTGATGTCAAATACCAATGGATATGGGATCATCCATCGCCCATCATATGGGTTGAGAAGCGTATACGCTAGTCTACTCTGAAATATCGATGCCCCGTCTTGATATTCCCACGACTAGGAAATTTTGAAGGATGTACTTACCAAGTACCTCTGGCCCACTAGTATGATCTGCATCATAATCCTGGCAGTCAAGTACTCATCCAAGGGCTTTATCAACATGTAATAGAGAGACAATAACTGTACATGTTAAGATAAAGAGCAACCAGATAGCATACTATCATGTCGAGAAAGAAAGTCCTCCCTATATATGTCCAAGCATCCACTACAATATACATCGCATGTATAGTAATGGTCTCTAGGGCCTACACATAACTAACAATCTCCCACTTGCACTAAGGCCATTTGTTGTAGTATCTCATACTCAACGTCCTATATAAGTCTCTCTAAGAAAAGGCCTTTGTGAGTGGATCCACCGTGTTATCCTTCGCGTCAACTCTCCTTATCTCGATCCCTTGGAGATCAACCATCTCCCTGATCAGGTGATACTGTCCTCAGAATATGTCCGGATCGCTGATGGGACCGATGTTCCTAGGCCAAAACTATAGCTCCATTGTTATCATAATAACAGTTATTGGACGTTCAACGGTAGGAACTATGTACATCTCAGGAACAAGAAATTTCCAGACATCCACTTCGGTAGCATCGTTGGTAGCGATGTATTCAGCCTTTATCGTCTAGATTGCCACGGTATCTAGCTTGGAACTCTTCCAACATACCGTCTCTCCACTGAGGGTAAAGTGTAATATTTCTGAAAATATAAAATATTATTTTTGGAATTTAATATTAAAATAATATATTTCGTGAAAACTAGTCGATTTGCGAAATGGGGATTTTCGTAAAATGGTATAATTATATACCAATATTTGGAAAATAATGGAAGATTAAAATGATTTAATTATTAAAAAGATATTTATTGGATTGGCATTTTTATAATTAATAATATGCAGTTTAAATAAAAATCGATTAGTGCACTACTAATCGCGATTAGGCCAAGTCCGGCTTTTTAATTAATCATAGTTAGTGCACCATGACATGTTGCATTTTGTTACATGTTGTTTCATTGTGTTTGTTTTAGTGGTATTATGCGAACCATTTTGAGAAAAGAGAGTGAATTATTGAGGAGAGAGAAGGGGGGGGAACCAAATGATAGCATGAGAGCATGCCATGAGAGAGAGTGGGGGTGAGATTAAGAGAGAGAGTGAGCCTAAGAGAGAGGGGGCTGCCCTCATTTCTATTCTCCACTTGTTTCTTCATCTTCTTCATCTTCAAGCTCCCCTCACTTCTACCCTCAAGTATCATCTCCAAAACCTTGCTAAAACCCTACACCCTCTTCACTAAAAATGATCACAACCTCTCTACAAACCCATTGGACCTTTCAAAGTTGGATTTTGAAGACTTTGAGCAACTCAAGAAAATTCTTGAGTTGCCAAATGAGGTAATTCCTACACTTCTAGTTTAGGTTTTGAAATTCCTAACATCCTATAGTAGTTTAGAGTTAAATGGATTTAGATTAGTGATATTTGGAAATTCCAAGAGAAGGGTTTGGTGATTGTGTGGACTTGTGATCTGTAGTGGGTGTTTACTTAACCCTTAGTGGTGTTTTACTGGCCAAGACCCGAGATTAGCACCAAAATACGGACTTAGGAATTTTTCCCATGTCGGTTTTGTGAAGTTTTGTTGGCCTACAGGGAATCTGGGGCAACCTGGGATGTTTCTGAGTTAAACAAACAAGTCTAGTGACCCATATTATTGGCCAGAAGACCACCACCCAAGTTGGAACCAATTCCACCCTGCTTTGGCAGGCGAGCTCGGAGATTCTGGCCATGTCGCCGGATTTCTGTAGGTGTCCGGTGTTGAGTTTTTGGCAGTATCTCGCACTCCCTATAACCTATCCCCTGTACTTGCTTGTTTAGTCCCAATTAACCTGAACTAAAATCTGGGAGCTGTTGTGAGTGCTTTGGCTATGTTTACCCGATATTTGAATTCGTGGTTTGGGTAATTGATATTGTATTTGGCCATTGAATGTTTGTACGTCAACGATGAGGGGTGTTATGTTGTTTTTTCATGCGTAAGCTATAGGTTCTAACCTATGAGCACTTTGTCTGCGGTATCGGTTTTCCGGACATTGATTTTAATAGTATTGAGATTGTGTATTGATTGTAGGTACCCTCGCGTGGATTCTGAGACGACGAATCATATCGACTACGGCTGAACAAGGAGTTCCGCAGGTGAGTAGATTTATATCTACGGGGAAGTCGGGTGGATGGCGTATAGAACTCCCGCAAATATTGATATGTGATTTATAGTTTGGAGACAAGAAATGCCACGACTTAAGGTTATAGTTAATGGTTTAGTGTGAAATGATGTGATAGAAAGGATATGAAACGTGAATGTGAATCATGATATACATATGTAGTTGCAAGAGAATCAGTATGAGATTATAGTGGCATGTTATGAGGTCGATAAATACGACATGAAATTAATAAAATGACTGGATGTGAGATATTGATGTGGTGAAAAGAGTATACGATGAGATATGATGACTTAGTTTGGTATGTCATTGCGGATGCGAGGCGATATGAGATAATTGATACCTTTGTCGGTCCCCTGATATGAGATTGATACGGATGTGACCTGAGATATAGGTATATATATAATTATGTGAATGATGAGTGAGACGTCGTACGAGACTTTAGATCCGTACCCTCATTGTTGTATAGGTCGATAGAATTCCTATTCTGTTTGTTTTCTCCACACGCGATGTTTTACCAGATGATTGATCAATACCCTTGATTAGAGGATGCCGTACGATGAATTATACCGTACGTGATGTTGTGAGGCTGGATGTCGATTGATAGATTCACCGACTCGGAGATATTATAGATATCTAATCCCTGTCTACACATCTTAGTTTAGCCTTAATGTAGATGTTAGATTAGATACGTATACCTTATAACGTTGCGCTTATGATTTGCTTTCTGCTACGTTATGGTATTCTCACCGCATTAAATATACCTGTGCTAGTACACCTGCATAATTATCGAGGATGCGTATGTTACACTGACGCAGATTGCCGGCTCACACACTTTCATCATCGATAATTGCTATATCACTTACACAGTAGAATTGCCACATCATGATATTACTCTTAATTGTTCAGTACTGTCATATGACTCGTTGGCATGATATACTTGCTATGCTCACATCATTATGCTATGTTGCATGATATACTTGGTATGCTCACATCATTATACTATGTCATATGATATACTTGATATGCTCATATTTCTGTTCTATGTTAGCATACATCATGCTTTACGATTATATGCATTGAGATGTTGTTTTCATGAGATTCTGGATTTGAGAACCGTGGTTATATTTCAAAAGAAAGTATGTATTGTTTTAAAAATCCGGTTTCTCTAGATATGATATTTCGAGACATCCACCATGAGTTTTCTCGGTTCTGAGATTGGTGTGTGAAACCCGATTCGAGGAGCGGTAGGCACTGTTTGCAGGTACATGGTGGACCCGGTGAGGTACCCGGGGGCAAGAAGACTCGTATAGTTAGGCAGTGAGCCTAGCAGGGGAGCACTACCTACCGGTGATAGTATTTGGACTCGGCGGTTATCTGGAGGATACTGACCGGAGTTGTGAGATGATATGGGCCGATTCGAACTGACAGAGCCCGTGGGCCGATCCGGATTGACGAAGCCCGAGATATGAGGATTTACATGTCGATGTTAGACACGGGTTTCATGATGTTTCGGGTGTCGATGTTGGACACTCAGGTTCCATGATTTTGATGTGTCGTTGATGAACACACGTTGGTTGATATCCTCATATTTACATGCATATGCTTTTATGATGTTTCGAGTGTCGATGTGGGACACTCAGGTTCCATGATGTTGTTGTGTCATTGATGGACACGTGGATGATATCCACATGCATACAGGCATTGATTATATTGTTGGCATATATGCAGACACGGTCACCCGAGATATCATAGTATTACCTTTATGATATAGTTGACCTAGGAATCGTTGTTTTATTCGATTTCTACCTGCTGATGTTTTCTACTTACGAGTTAGCAACTCACCCCCGTTATGCCACTGTTCTTGCAGGTTGACCGCATGGATCAGTAGCGGTATCGCTGGCACACAGCTTGCTTTGGGTGATTTGCTTTGGTAGGTAGGACATATTAGATCGTGCCCACTCTTGTATTATTATTCCTGTTGTATCTAGTTAACTCCATCAATCAGAAACTAGTATTTGTATAAGTTAGTAAAACTTAGCAAGACTTGTGGTTGCGAGACTTAGAGCGATGGGTTATATGTTCGCTTGGTGGGTTTGATGTCTTGCTTTATTTACACTATCTTTTTGTGTTGATCTTCGCCGTTGGGTGTCGTATACATATATATTGGACTTGCGTGGTTGTGATTCCGCCGATTGGCGAAGAGCTAGCTCCCTCTTGGTAATGCCTTTTATATTATCATGTATATGTGGTTTTAAATCAAAATAAACAAGATAGGTGCTACCCAAATTTTTAAAAGACAAAATATATTTTTCAATTAGTAAAATCCACTTGCATTTTTCATGTTCTATTATCTATGCATTTAAGAAAACATTTGATTTCATCATACCTTTATTTCAAAACTTCACCTCTTTTATTTTCTTTAAAGGTTTTGATTTCTGGGCTTCGGCTTACTTAATTTACGTTACGCCTTTAGACGTGACGTGATTTAAGTGCCCGTCACGAACTAAATTTGAGGTCGTGACATAAAGACAAAGCCTGTGACTGATTTTCAGTCGTCCTTATCACTCTGGAAGCTGTAATTGGTAAAGGTCTCCCACTGGAGTTCATCGTTACCAAACACCAAGAACATTTCTTTAGTGTTTCTCAAGTACTTAAGAATGTCCTACACAGCTGTCTAGTGATTCTCCCAAGATCCGATTGATTCCTGATTACTACATCTAGTGAGTCAGCTACATATGGTCTGGTATATAACATCACATACATGATCGAGCCTACAGCCGAAGTATAGGGTATCCCTTGCACACGAGCTCTCTCCAAATCAGTTTTGGAAGACATCTTTTTGGAGAGAGTGATTCCTGAGTAAGTGGGCGAACCACCACGCTTAGAATCTTCCATACTAAACTCCTTTAGTACGGTATTAATGTACCTGGATTTGGGACACTCCCAACATCCACTTAGATCTATCAGCATAGATCATAATCCACAAGATGTAGTAGGTATCATCCAGATCTTCTATGCAGAATACTCGTGATAAGAGGAGCTTGACCGGGTGTAGCATAGGAAACTATTTCCTATCAAGAGTATGTCATCCACGTAGAATACGTGGAAGAAAATCTTACTCTCTACAACCTTCTTCTATATACAAGGTTTATCTACCTTTTTGATGAAGTCGAACTCTTTGACTGCCACATCAAAACAGATGTTCCAACCCCGCGATGCCTGCATTAATCCCGATGGACTTAAGCATAGGGTTTCATCATAAACCACGCCTGGTTATTGAAGAAAACCTTTTACTACAAGTCTAGCTTTGAAAGTCTCAACTTTTCCATCTACACCAAGAATCTTCTCAAGATCCACTTGCTCCCGATGGGTTTTACCCCTTCAGGTGCAACAGTCAATGTCATACTTTGTTGGTGTACATGGATTCCATCTTTGATCGCATAGCATCCAGCCATTTCACAGAGTCCCCACTCGTGATGGCCTGCTTGAACCTGGTTGGGTCATCATCTACCATGATGCAATCCTCGCTCCCACCGTCATCGAGAAAACCGTAGTATCTCTCAAGGGGATGAGGAACCCTACTGGATTCGCGGAGAGGCTGAGGTTCGTCGGAGACTATTGAATCCTTTGGTTTTACCAAATCATCAGCTATTAGTTTGTCCAGCTGGAACTCCTTCCAGTTCTACCTCATGACCACTAATTTCTTCACAAGAAATTCCTTTTCTAAAAAGGTGGCATGCTGAGAAACAAAATAGCTTTTGCTCCTCGGTGGGATAGAAGATATACCCTCGCGAATGTTCGGGATATCCAAAAAACTTATACAGAACTGACTTTGCCTCGAACTTGTCCGGATTCTTCTTTTCAACATTGGCCGGACAACCCCATATCTTAACTCGTTTAGGACATGGTCTCTTCCCATTACATATCTCATATGGAGTGGTAAGCACTGATTTGGATGGAACCCTATTCAAATAGGTATGCAGCTTCTCAAGTGCATAACTCCAAAAGGAAACAGGCAACTTAGCAGTACTCATCATAGAACGCACCATATCTCATAGGGCGCGATACATACGCCCCGACACACCGTTGTGCTGTGGTGTATACGAAGGAGTAAGCTGAGAGAGAATCCTATTCTCTTTTAAATAATCCAAGAACTCCGTGCTCAAGTATTCTTTTCCTCGATCACATCGAAGGACTTTAATACTTCTACCCGTCTGGTTTTAAACTTCAAGCTTATATTCTTTGAATTTCTCAAAAGTTTCAGACTCGTGTTTCAACAGGAACACATGTCCGAATCTTGAGAGATCGTCGATGAATGTAATGAAGTACAAAGAAAAAACTATGGAATTTATAGATATAGGACCGTATACATCATCAGGTATCCGTCCCAAGAGTTCAATAACTCTTTCTCTGTTTCCAGTAAACGGAATTTTGGTTATTGTACATTTGAGACAAGACTGGCAAGTATCACAAGATGAAAATTCGAACAGATTCAAATATTCATCTTTATGTAACTTAGCTAGTCGTGTCGCATTGATATAACCTAGTCTACAATGCCACAAGAAGGATTTGTTCATTTCTGAACTACTCCTCTTGTGTGTGTTCTATATACTTTGAACTGTGGTTTGATTTAGAACGTATATGCCATTACATAACGTGCCTGATCCAATCAACTCTTGATTCAGGAAAATGTTCACAACAATATCCCCAATACAGAATTATATCCTTCTTTAACTCAATAAAGAATCTGATGTAATGTTGTATATCAGGTTCGGTATGTAATAACATTCGTTCAGAATCAATGTATTTACCATTTGGTAATACAAGGTGATATCTGGCAACTGATTTGGCTGCAACAATTGCACCATTCTTTAACACTTAAAGATATATCACCCTATCCCAGTTCTCTACCTCTCTGTAGCCCATGTAACAAATTACATATGTGGGATCCTAATCTGGTATCTCATACCTAGGACGTAGAGGACAATGAGAAACAGTTTTTAGGAATGAACACACCTGAAGAATATGCATCAACATGTTTAGTCGTAGATTGGGTTGCATGGAAATCCGAATATTCCCCTATTTCCTGCTCGGACTTATAACAGTTATAAGATAGAGCGGAACCAATGTTCCCCAGCTCAGTATAATAAGCAGGTTCGGTCAATGCATCTATATTATTATCTTGATTAAGGCGTGACATGGTCTCTACCAGGAGAGAGAGAGTAGAAAACACTCAATGTATGCTCTTGCAAGATCAGATTGGTTATTATTTTATCTAATCGGGATGGCTCCCACTGTTTTTATCAAATCTTCCTTCAAACCCTAAAAGGTAAGACTAGCCGGGATTAATTACACCCTACAAGTTCGCCAATCTTTCGGCCAGGCCAGTATCGGTACTTTGAGGGAGGTTCCCCGTGCTTTCGCATGGACCAAATTAAAATAAACCTTAATTTCCCAGGGGCGTAACCCCGTTAACACCTTTCTAGACACCTACTTGATCGGCTAACTGTAATGTAAAACTCTCCTAGGAGTAACTCTTACTCGCAGTAGGTATCGGGATCCAACTATCTCATAGAAGGTATGCAATCTCATTGCAAATTTCAACACTTGAAATTCCAGATAACATTTTTCCCCTAGCGTCCTATGACCTTGACGAAAGCCAACAAAGTATAGTCCGCTAGTCAAGTTCAACCCGTACATTTCATGATTGAATTAAACCCACCAGCACGACCCTTGACGAAAGACAACAAAGTCGCACGACTACCCTAATCCAATCGCATCGTATGCAGCAGATAAGCACTAAATAGCTACCGCACACTACTCCTTGACGAAAGCCAACAAACGTAGCAAGAATACTAAATACCACTTATCTGAAATGACGGAGGGCAACGACAGGTTTTTAAGAAAACCTTTTGCGCAATGAACTTGATCTCGTTGTAGAATCGAGTGGTTTTGAAAAGAAGTATTTTTTAGGCTTTTACTAGTTTTGCTAAAGAGGTCACTCCTGGTGAAGAGATCTCGGCTCTTTCCTTATCGAATAAGGTGCTGGATATTTCACAAATACCACTATGCAAAGCATGAACTAAAAAAGCAATCAAAAGACAAAACCAAGTGGGTTGTAGCATCTATTAGTTTCGCTAAAGAGGTCCCGGTGAAGGGATCTCGACTCTTTCCTTATCGAATAAGGTGCTGGATATTCTAAAAGGAATACTACTATGTAAAGCAAGAAAAAGATCTACCAGTTTTTAAAACAAGATTCCACAACATTTTTAGGTTTCTTTTATTTCATTAATCTCATTAATGAAGTCCCATCAATTTATGCTTCCCAAGCATCACAGAAGAAACAAAAGCAACAATATTTATTATATATAATATATATAATATAAGCATTCGTATCAGAATATCAAGTGATCACATCACAAAATATTAGCAGCAGAAGAACACATATGAAATATTGGATATACTAGCAAATTCAGTGTTTTAATTAAGCCAATAAAAAACGCGGATTCCACGGTCGCGATGAATAGCCAAACCCACATCCCTAGACCCCTACGAGAGCGGCAAGAAACCCTACCAATTCTAGTTTTAGGAGACCCAGTCTCGACTCCTTGAGATGGTCTCCCACTGGACCCTAGAACCCGGTTACTTGTGCTCCCCGCCTTGGGTCTATCCTAATGCGGAAAAGTAAATAATATACATCAATGGTGACATCATCCTCAACCCGGAAGTGCCCCAATAAAAGAATATTACATACAAGTTTTTACATGAATGAAAAAGAAAAATCCTCATCTCACATAAAAAAAACCCGGCTATTCAAAATACGACGATCCAATATAACATATCATAGCAACACATAACAACACATATCATCAACGTAAGTAAATATGCGTATCCCAATTGTCGTTGACATATAGCAACGAAATCGGCGATACACCACTTATTACACTTACGGTCGCAGAAAAGAAAGTGAAAAACTATAACAATTGGAATCCGCAATCACCTTAGACAACATAAACCCAATGTATCATATACTTTGGATTTCATGCTTAACCAAATGAATTCCTTAGACATCGCATGCCTAACAATTATAAACCCCATATTTTAGTCTCGATATTGAAAACACTTTCCAATAACCAGTCGGGTTATTCAACAAGATTCCCGATGACCTGATCGAATGCTCGTCGGAAACTTTAGTAGACGACCGCATCCCCGATACCGTCGACGAAGTGCACTAAAGCTGAACACCACGGCCGCAAGCATCCGAACGGATGCTTTTGGCGACGGGGTTCTCGTACAGTCACTTGGTCAGGGCTATGGGGCGTGACTATCTAGTAAGGTTACCCGGCGAGTATCCGCATACGCTATGTGATTGCGACGGACTTTTGATCAATATCAAAATTCCGTAGCAACCGATCAAATGAGACTGAATTACTAGATTTATGAAATTCAAATTAGTTTTCACAAAACTAAATTTTGTGGATTCCAAATATTGTATCACAATCACAGATAGCTAGACAACGTTAAACTTTTCGATCGAATCAACAAACACCCAAAAATTCCCAAAGAGCTCAACACTTGAGCGGAGTTTAAAAAGTACCCAGAATATGCCACAACACCTATGGACCAACCGTAGAAGGGCCAACCCTTGCCTCACCTATGGCGCCGCGGAACTACCATAAACCCTAGGGTTTGGTGGCAGTTCCGACGGTCACAGAATCGAGTTAGGGTTTCGTTCTTCTAGAGGGTCCATAGAAAACACCTGCATGATTTTCTGAAGATCTTTAACTTGGAAAAATCCAACTCTTGGAAAATTTCCAGTGAGGGAAAAATTGGGTTATTGATATCCGTTCAAACTTTTTAACGTCGTCTAAATAACCTGAAATGATGTTAGAATTACAACTATGAAACACTCTGAATTGCCTTTACAGAAATATAACATTACATGCAATATCAGTAAAAACAAGCAATACCTGAAACACCAAAATCCAGAGACTGGAACACCACAAAAATTTGAAGCCAAGATTCCACCAAAAATCCGGCGAGCTCGGAATTTTAACAAATGTCGCCGGCCAAAATCCGGCGAGGAGGGTTCAAATTTCTACTGTGGTCATGTTACATCTCATATAACATTTTGCAACTACTTAAAAAAAATTTAGACACTCTGAAAATTTCGACAGAAACTAGGTTTTTATTTCGTGTGTTTCGGAGTTGGTTCGGTTTCGTAATCCTTCAATATCGTCTAATTCTCTAGCATGGCTCTGATACCACTGCTGAGTTCCCTAGGGCGGCCGCTGGGTTTCGGGAGGCATCGTCCATGCCGTTTTCAAAATTTTGGCAGGCTAAAGAACCGTAACGCTAGAATCTTAACTAGAGAATTATACGAACAAGTATATAAACATCTTTACATCTAAGTGAACAAAGAATACAACCATTGTAGACCGGTCCTTCACTTCAATAGCTTCGTGTGAACATCTTTACATCTAAGTGAACATCTTTACATCTAAGTGAACAAGGAATACAACCATTGTAGACCGGTCCTTCACTTCAAAAGCTCCATGTAGTAGTCCTTTCGCTCCAAGTAGTGATCTTCCGGACTCTAGTGAGGCTCCACAAGATGAAATGAACAAGCTTTCTTGAAGTCTTCGAGACCAAAAATGATCTACGTCGAGAAGACACTAACTCAAGCAGCCTCTTCACTAAGTGATGAACTAGTGAAGAAACAACCCAATCTAAATGGCTAGTAGAGAAGAGGTTGATGAAGTAGGAATTTTTCTCACTTTAGAAATTATTTTCTCACTATTGTTCTTCACCTCTCATGAAACTAGAAAGCTTGAGGAAGGAGATGAAGAAAGAAACCATGGAATGAAGCAAGTGAAAAATGAATTAAGTGGTGAGAATAGCAACCATGGGTGGGTGAGTATCATATACTGACTCATGTAGAGACTAAACCATGGCTAAACAATAATGGTTGGGTTAATAAATATCTTCAAGTAAAACAAAATGAGTGGACTTGGTCAATGGTTCCACAAGCTTCAACCATGTGACAATTTCCAAATAATTTGATTTACTTTAAATAAACAAAACCTCACATTATTATATGCATGGTGTGAGTCTCATACACCCATGTAGCATGTGGCTTCAAGCATGACACAAAAGATGTACATTAATAATTATCACATATATACTAAGTGTACACTAGTGAGAAAAAGAAATCTTAAGTGAGCTAATATTAGTTAATGTAAGATAATATATCCAATATATAATTATACATTAAATTATTAAATCAACACTTGATTTAATAATCCGGCTATATCACATAAAACCGACTAATATCAAATGTATCAACTTACCAAATCAACACTTGATTCGACAGCCCGGTTATATCACATATAACCGACCGATATCGCATATCGCGAGAATAGAATACGGTATCACAAACGTGTATTAATCTCGTCCCGTATGTCCTCCTACTTCGTTTTGCTTGATCCAGGAAACCTCTGTGTAGGACTCTAAATACTCGTCAATACGCCGGCAGTAGATGATCATATCAGTCACCCACAAGCCGCAAGCGGTCTGCTAAACATAACGGCCACCCGGGTATTGAGCCATCAGAAGATCAATAAGCAAGCATGCTCATACTTCTATGGATCCAATCAGTAACACTACCGTACAGTTTGGTCTCTTCGTCTGATATGTCGCATATCACAGCCTGGGGGTGGTATACGTCAGACCACAATAGCCTGATAAGTCATGCCGATATAAGGCCCATAACGGTTCGAGAAACTAATGATAACATTTACCAGTAGATATCAGCAACCGTGGCCAGGGATTTCCTGTTATTTCCAATCAAGCATAGCGCAACATCAACCCCCAATACCGGGAGAGACGAAATACCCTCCTATCGCTCATTGCCTCCATGTGACTCGGGACTGTACCCAAAAACCACCGTTTTGCACGATCTCTTGAACGTGGTAAGGTGGAAATCAAAGCACAGTGGTAATCACATAAGACTCTATGACGATCTCGGGTCGACGGACTAACCTGTACCAGTGTCACCAGAGAACTGCTATCTGACGATAGGTATAATACTATCTAGGATTTCTCGGCGAGTCCATTCAGTGTACCCAGTCTCCACTGAGCACCCATATACCATCTCTGATGTCAAACACCAATGGATGTGGGATCATCCATCGCCCATCATATGGGTTGAGAAGCGTATACGCTAGTCGACTCTGGAATATCGATGCCCCGTCTCGATATTCCCACGTCTAGGAACATTTGAAGGATGTACTTACCGACTACCTCTGGCCCACTAGTATGATCTACATCATAATCCTGGCAGTCAAGTACTCATCCTAAGGGCTTTATCAATATGTAATAGAGAGACAATAAGTGTACATGTTAAGATAAAGAGCAACCAGATAGCATACTATCATGTCGAGCAAGAAAGTCCTCCCTATATATGTCCAAGCATCCACTACAATATACATCGCATGTACAGTAATGGCCTCTAGGGCATACACATAACTAATAAAAGGTTGTAACCCTCTTCACTTAGTGTAAAACTTCTTTACTTGCTTACAAAATCCTAATACTCTAGTTAAATTCTAGGTTAGTGTCGCTTAGACCTCTAGATTTTTTTAAATTGCATACTTGATGAATGTGAAAATCTAGTTGAGGTGCCAAGACACTATTTCAGAAAGAAATAAGCATATAAGGTATGGGATGCCATTTTGTAAAGCCGAAGGGGATATGTGTAAACTTGTAAGCCTATATAAGGCAACATGATAATGAAATGAAAGACAATAATTCATTCCCCTCAAAAATTAAGGTTTCTGTGCCCCCTTCTCCATCCTCAAGGTTTTAAACCTTCTTCTCTTTTCTGAATTAAATCAAGAGTTTAACTCTTTCTTTTCCAAAAAGAAATAGTTTTTCACCATAAAACCCATGAAAGGGACCTCAGATCTCCTATCAAATCTGTAAAAGGGATGATTTTTAAATCTTGCCCCCTTTTCTCCAAGCTCCAGCCAATAGAGAGGAGGAAGAAGGAGTCTCGTCTCCAAAAATCCCACTTTGGGGAAGATCTGAGGCTCAAAAGAAGATCCAGGGCTAAAGGGGAGAAGAAAGGGGCCCCCTTTGATCATCTCCGAAGATTTCTGGAAGTTCAACTCCATTTTTCAAAATCTTTTGGAGTTTAACTCCATAAATAAAATATTTTTAGGAGTTTAACTCCATTCAAAATATTTCAGAGTTTAAATCCATAAATAAAATTCTTTTGCGAGTTTAACTTCACTCAAAATCCGAGTTTAACTCCATAAAGATAAAAATCCTCCATTTTTCTAGGAGTTTCCAAAGTCTCTCGGGAGTTTAACTCCTAATCTCGAGGCTAAGCCCCTTTTCTGCAGACGCCCAGTGCCTACGTGCCGGGAGCATGAGGCGCTGGCGCCCAGCACCCACGCACCGAGCACGTGAACCACTGGCGCCCAATGCCCAGGCGTCCTTAGGATGCTACTTACCCATCCTTTTCCCATATACTCCACACTCAAAACACATCTCCTGTTAAAAAAAAAATTTCTAACAGGGCGCTGCCCTGCACCCTGCAAGGGGGCTGCTAGCCCCCTTGATCCCCAGCCTGCTATCCGGGTATCGGGACCCCCGTAAACTCTGCGAGGCCCCCGATATACCCAAAACCCCTTAAGACACACATACACACACTGCACATTGAGTTTGCATGATTAGTTTGACCTGTTAGTCAGAGGTTCCTTCGCTTCAAAAGCAAGGGGTAATTAACGGCAGCTTAGTACGCAGCTTCCGGAGATTTGGATCCCCACAGTCAATAAACCCTAGCCTATTCTAGGTAGGGGGGATTTGTATACGCCTGTAATGCGATGCGTATTCCTATCTCAATAGGGTGACGAAAAACACCCTACAGATTCTGGCACGCCCGGTGGGACCATTTCTCTCATCCCATATTTTGGGTTAAACGTTCATGCGAACTCAATCAACAAATACATCGATCGCCTATACTGAAATCATGCTTCTGTTTGCAGGTTAACAACTTTTAATTGCAATCTCGAACACAGCAACGATGTCTCCCAAGACAAACTTCGTTTCTGACGCAACTTCAGTGACTTACATGGCAAGACAATTGCCCAAGTGATCCTCCCGGCGAGTCTCATGGGGCAGTGGGAGGAGCCTCCATGCTAATTTAGTTCTGTCATCATCTACCCCGCCGGAAGCACTCATCTGGTAGAGACTCCGGCAAACCAAGTGGAAAACCGACCTTAAGGGGCAGGAGGCCAAATGTGGTGGTCTCAAGGGCACCCCAACCCAAACGCAAGTCAGTGTTCGAATGGCTCTCTATGGCCCCAGCTGGGGGCAAAGACGTCGGAACAAAAGAAGTTGCTGGACATCGCGGGTAAGCTCAGGCGATGCCTTCGATGGACGCACGAGCGAATGTCTTATCAAGCCTCCCCATCACTTGGCCTACGGCGGCTTCCCGAAGAGCAGAAGCCTGCCAGGCACTCAAAACAGAGAAGCTGAGGCAGAAGCTGCTCAGATATAGAGCCAACAAAAGGGCCAGGGTCCCGTCCAAGTTGAATTTTATGAAGTTCCAAAGCCTGGACTGCTCCGCCGCCACAGCTGAGCCAGCCGTGAAAATCCGTAATTCTTTTGAATCCTTAAAGTGGGTCCAAAAGAATGGGATGTCTGCCAAAATCAAGAGGACCGAAATTCAAACTGTACTACGAAGGGATGTGTCTAAGCCCCAGCACAAAAGGCATGATACCCCCCTCCTCAGAAGTCTACCAAGCACTTCGTGCTGTGCGAGAGCAATGGGGCAAGGCCAGAAAAGTTGTACCGGCGCCACACGAGAACCTGGCCAGGCAGACCGTTTTCAATCGATTGTCCTTTCCCGAAGCGGAAGAGCCGCTGAAACGGTCCGCGAAATCAGCTACCAGTGATGAAAAGATGGCCGAATATGTTATCCACATGGTCTATATGGTGGGCATGCATCCCAGTGACAATCTTCGCAGCAAAAGTAAGGATAGGGCCACCACATCCTAAGCCCAACCTGGTTTGAATGTGGCTGCCCCTTTCCAAGATCAGCCTCCTCCTCAGGATGATGAAAACCCTCTCGATGAAGCTGATAAACAGAAAGACCCCTCAGCCCACGTGGAATCTAATTCGGACAATGAGGAGGAACCGACTTTCTATCCCAGGGCAGCAGAATAGGAGCTACTTCAAGTGCTCTGAAAACAGCTCAGAAGTAAAGACAAGAAGATGGCCAAACTTTACTCCAAAATTGACGACTTGACAAACGTCGTCTTACAGCTCACAGCCCATGTTGCCTCCAAGCCGCCCAATCAAGTGCAGGGCACTGCTCATGAACCGGGAAACGGTGTCCCGAGGCAGCCGATGCCTATTTCCTCAAATCCAAAGGTGGGCGAGCCATATGAAAATCGGCCGCATCCTATCTCGGGAAATGTCTTGACTACCAATAACAGCAACCCGCTAACGCAAGATCAAATTATGGATTTGGCCGCCAACAAAGTCAAAACATTTATAGCCGAAGCCGAAGCGCAAAAAGATATCAGCAGTAGTGGGAGACCATATCCTGCTCGGTATGATCTGGTAGAGTTTAGTGTGGTTATGTCATCCCCAATTCAAAAGATTCGATGCGACGGGAAATGCAAATCAGCACATCGCCCACTTTAAAACCTCATGCGGGAATACTGGGGGCAATGATGCGCTTCTCCTCTGTCGGTTCGTTAATAGCCTAACCGACATCACTTTCGACTGGTTCGCGAGCATACCGGATGGCTCCGTTACTACTTTCATCCAAATGGAATCTCTGTTTCGACAAAGGTTCATGAGTGTCAGCGATAAGATTACCATTGCCGGCCTTGTAAGGACCAAGCCAAAGAACAACGAAAGCAACACGGATTTTATAATCCGATGGCGCAATCTCTCCATCAAATGTGAGCCACCGTTAGAACAAGAACAGTCTGTCAAACTCCTCATCGGAAATCTCGGTATTTGGATGAATCCTTTTCTATGCACCGCATGTCTCAAGACGTTCTAAGAACTGACCAAGAATGTTCAAATGTTGGAGCGCTCAAAGCAGGAATCTTCCTCGGATTCCCAAAATAGCAATAAATCCAGGAGAAACCGAGAGGACGATAATCGCAAAGGCAGAAATTCCGACGTTACTGAATCTTTTAACACTTTGGCTAACTGAAATAAGTGAAGGATGGGCGAGCCTAATGCCAATCAGCCTTGGAAGCCAGTGTTGGGAGGGGGTGGAGAATCGCCTTTGAAAGAGAAGCTGGATAGGGTCTATTCCTTTAGAAGGGACAAAGTCAGTAAAATATTCAAAGATGCCCTAAGAAACGGTCTACAATTGCTCGAATCAAAAAGACCTCAAGAAACGAATATGACCGATGACCCTAAATATTGCCTCTATCATAAAGTGATAGGTCATTCTATTGAAGACTGCTTTGTCTTTAAAGATTGGGTCGAAAAGCAATACAATGCAGGAGAGATAGAACTGTCTAAAAGCGTGTTAACAAACAGCCAAGCTGTGACCGCCAATTTCATACAAAGAGAGATCGAAACCCTTCGGGAACCTGATTCTCTCAGACATCTGCCTTTCTCTGAAAAGAGAGGACCAAGGCAACAAACTAAGAGGCAAACGAGCAACATTGCCAATGAAAAAGCAATAGACGAGTACACAACCCATACGTTCTACATGATGGAGCTCAGAGAAACAAGTCCTCCTACACCTTATAGCCATGACAATGGCGTGGTTGTTGCTATCCAACACCGGCTAGGTCAAGATGATGAAGAGCCCGCTTATGCAATTAACCCAAAGGGGCCCGTGGTTCTTGCAGAATCGATGCCAGGCTCCAACAATTGACCACCACGTCGTTAAAATGGGAACAGTATGATCACCATGTCGTTAAACTGGGAACATTTGACCACCACGTTGTTAAAATGGGAATAATTGACCACCATGTCGTTAAACTTAGAACATTCGACCCCTAAGCGTTAAACTGGGAGTGTAAAAAGAAAAAAGAAAAAAAACCCGAAATGATGGGGCAACTCGCAATAAGAATCAGCGAGTAAAAAAATGAAAATAAAGCCGAAATGATAGGGAAATCGTGACCTTCGTGATAAGAAAAGCTAAAATGATAGAGCAATCACGGTAAAAAAATGTGTATAAAAATAAATACTTCATACCCCTCCAAAGGCGAATGATGAGTCGCTCCTGAAACCATACTTCAGTTTTAGCAATGCAGATGCCAACAAAATTTCAAATCCCCAAATATCCCAACGGCGAATGATGATTCGCTCCTGCTACCATATTCCAGTGCAGCGATGCAGACACCAACCAAAATCCAAATTCCCAAACGACGAATGATGAGTCGCTCCTGGTACCATATTTCGGTGTAGCAATGCAGAAGCAAACCAAAATCCAAATTCCCAAAATTCTCCTAGCCCTACGGTTGGTCCCTAAATTTACAATCCATGGGCTCAAATAATTCTCATCACAACCATGCCCCACTGCAATCATCAGTCATGCGGCCGGTCTCCACCATCGGAATTATGCTCCATTTAGGAAGACCCACTCATGTGTCCTCACGATACATGAGGAGAACAAAACATACAAGATCCTCTAGACTCGTAAAAAAAACACCCGTGGGATCCTTACGACTCATAATGGAAAAACACACTTGGGGGTCCTTACGACTCCTGAGGAGAAAAAACACCTACGAGATCCTTTCGACTCATAGGAAGAAAATGCTTTTATGGGACCCTTACTGCTCATAAAATTGAAAAGCCTTAGGTGATAGGGACCTAAACCTGTCTCCTAAGCCATCACTCCCCAACAGGCAAAGGAAAATGATGAATTTCTCCTGGCATCTGTGCTCCAGTGTTAGCAACGCTGATGTTAACCCTAAAATTCTAAACTTTCGATCCAATAGACCCTTAAGGTGTAAACTAGGAATAGATGATCCCTAAGTCGTTAAACTGGGAACGAAGGATATCCCTTCATGGAAAATGATGATTCGCTCCGGGTACCATATTCCAGTGTAGTGGTACTGATGCAAAACCAAAACCAAAATTCCCAAATCCTCTCATGGCAAATGATGATTCTCTCCTAGTACCATATTCCAGTGTAGCGATGCTGACGTCAAACAAAAACCCAAATTCCAAGTACCAGGCTCAAAATCCCCGCTAAACGGATAAGAAACTCCTTAATTAAATCAAATCAACAAGTCAACCAACGACCTCCCTGTCAGAATTATGCTCCGTCTTGGAATTAAGTCAACCTACACCCTCTGCGTAGGAATCATGTTTCGTCTCAGAATGAACCCCGTATCGAAATCATGCTTCACCTCGGAGTATCGATCTCCCTGTCGGAATTATGCTTCGTCTCGGAATCAAGTCAACCAACAACCTCTGCGTCGGAATCACATTTTGTCTCAGAATGTACCCTGCGTCGAAATCATGCTTTGCCTCGGAGTATCTGCCTTCCCTGTCGGAATTATGCTCCACCTCAGAATAAAGTCAACCAACGACCTCCCCATCGGAATCAAGCTCCGCCTCGGAATCAAGTCGACCAATGACCTCCCTGTCGGAATTATGCTCCACCTCGAAATCAAGTCAACTAACAATCTCTGCATCGGAATCACGTTTCGTCTCAGAATGTACCCCATGTCGAAATCATGCTTCGCCTCGGAGTATCTGCCTTTCTTGTCGGAATTATGCTCCACCTCGAAATCAAGTCAACCAATTGTTGGCCATAGTGCCCTCAAGCCAATTATCGTAGTTGCAGGCAGGTGATTATGATGATTGAAGGAGGACCTATACCGGTAGAACAGTCTTACTCGAGATGATAGTATGCTATGTGGTTTGTCTTTATCATCACTATTACAGGTTGATAGAGCCCATATGATTCTTGCTTGACTACAGGCATTATGATGGAGATCATATATGTGGGAGCTGGGGGTCTATAAGCAAATCCTTAAATGTCCCTAGTCATAGGAGTTTCGAGACTGGGCATCGATACTCCAGTATAGACTAGTATATACTGATCGAGACCCCGATGAAGGGCGGTGGCCAGGTCTCACAAGCCATTGGTGTTAGTTTGTTCACCTAAGATAGTATACAGGTGCTCATTGGGTTATAAGTACACTGGACGGACTCGCCGGGAGCCTGCTAGTTGGTTTATACCTATTGTTAGATAGCAGTTCCCAGGTGACATGTGTACAGGTTAGTTTGTCGACCTGAGATTATTATTTGTCTCGTGTGAGTTCCCACCGTGCTTTGATTACTACCCTACCACGGCTCAAAGGAGTCGTACAAATAGGTTTTAGTTGCGTACAGTCCCGAGCAATATGGAGGCAGTGAGCGGATCGTTGGGGATTCGTCTCTCCTGGTATTGGGGGATAATGTCGTGTTGTGCACGGGTGGCCATCACCAGAAATCCTCGGCCGGGATAGAAGAGAATTACCGATCCAAGATCGGTAGTTTCTCAGGTGGTGATGTGTTTCATACCGACACTAAATGTCGCGTTATTAGGGGTCTGACTTTATCACCCCCCTAGACTCGATATGTGATACTCTTAGACGAACAGACTGGACTGTACGGATATTGTCACTGTCAGGCTCGGTAGGGGTTTGGATGAGTTTGCTCGTCGGCCTTCCTTTCGCTCAATACCTGGGTAGCCGTTACGTACAGCTAGTGCCGCTGACGTACTTGTGGTTAAACCCACTGCCAGCGTATTAACGAGTCTTTAGAGTCCCACACAGAGGGTTTTTACGGTTCAGGCGATATGGTGTAGATGACGTATGTTGGTACATATAGGTGTCCGGTTAAATATGTATACAGGCTGCACAGACTTTAATCGGACAGTTGATAATACTAGCGGCTTAGGATTAAGCCGGATTATTAAATCAGGTTTTGATTTAATAATTTATATATATGTATTTATATATATGTATTCTAGTATTATTGTTCACTATTCATTTTCTCTCTTGGCTATTCGTATTTTCGTACGAATACGCGTATATGTATTTCGATACGTATACCAGCTTGTATTCCGTATTTGTACTGAATTGTTTCTAGAAGATTGGACAGCTTATTTGTATGATTTTCTTTTTTAGAAAATCATTTGTTTTACAAATGAGGTGGATGGGTGAGTTGGCATGAGCATAGGTCAAGGCATGTAGAGAGGTATGGGTATTGTTTAGTTTAATGTAAAAATGAGATGAGATATTTCTCATTGCATGTTGAGAAAGAAGGGGTTGCCATCACTCTCTAATACCTTTCTCATTTCTTTTCTTCACTTACTTGCTTGCATTCTCTACTCACTTTAACACTTAGCCATTTCTTGAGTTGCCCATGCCACATGTTTCCTTACCTCCTCTTCATCTTCTTGAGTTGCTCATGGATCATTTGTGATGAGAGAAAAATTATAGTGACACATTCCTGCACCCCACTCTCCATTGCTAGCAACCTTGGAGCGTAGGTTGCCTCGCTTGGCGAGGCTGAATCTTGCGCCGTTTCCCTCAGGTGGATCATCGTAGACGGAGGAAGACCAGCGACCAAATTCGATCAAGGAGCTTCTAGGAGCTTGGGATGATGGTTCAAGACCGAAGGACATGGATCAACTCGGTATAACCATCTAACTCCACTCTTTACATTTTTCTAGTTTAGGGTAGATCCGGGTATCGGGTAATGGTAGCGCCAGTTTAGAAAATTTTTGTTCCGCATTTGGCCACAGTTTGATGGCCGTGTTGGATATATGTATGCCTTAGAGGCCATTATATGTATAGTGGACGCGTGTATATATATATATATTTTATATATGACTTTCTTGCTCGACATGATAGTATGCTATCTGGTTTTACTTTATCTGACATGTTAACTTGATACTGTTCATTTGATACATGTCGATAAAGCCCTAAGGATATTAGCTTGACTTCCATGGCTATGATGGAGATCATAATAGTGGGGCATGTGTAGTCTATAAGCATATCCTTAAATGTTCCTAGTCGAAGGTATATCGAGATAGGGCATCGATATTCCAGAGTAGACTAGCGTGTACGTTTCTTGACCCATATGATGGGCGATGGATGATCCCATATCCATTGGTGTTGTGACATCGAAGATTGTATATGGGTAATCAGTGGAGACTAGGTACACTGAACTGACTCACAGAGAATTCCTATATGGTATTATATCTATCGTCGGATAGCAGTTCTCTGGTGACACTGGTACAGGTTAGTCTGTAGACCCGAGATCGTCATAGAGTCTATAACATTTCAGAAAAATAAAATATTATTTTTGGGAATTTTTATAATTTAATATTATTTTTAATGAATATTTTAATATTTCGGTATAATTAAATACCGATAATTTGGGAAAAATTTTGGAAAATTATATAAATTACTTAAAGAGCGTGTTTTATGTGAATTATGCAAATTTTAAGTTTTTATGATTAGTTATACACTAATTTAGTGCTAATCACGATTAAAAATCGCTAATCGGATTTTAAGCACATTTTGTGCAAACATGCACCATATCATTTTATACTTGTTACATAATTTTCTTCCATGGTTTCCTTCATGTTTTAGCATGGTTGTTGATTGTTGGAAAAGAGAAAAGAAAAGAAAAGAAAGGAAAAGAAAAAGGGAAGGAATAATATATATAGGTATGGGTGAGAGAGAAAGGTGTGGGGGTTACTTGACTTTGACCATTCTCTTTGCAATTAATCTCTCTTCACCATTATCCTCTCCCCTCTCTTCACTTGCTGCTGCTGCTGCCCTAGCCCCCCTCCTTCTCTTCAACCCTCTCAAACACCATGAATATCACTCCGAAACCCTATCTCCTTTTCACAAAAAAGATGCACAAGCTCAAGGGAAGCACATTGGACCATGAAAGCAAGGATTTTGGCCACTTGTGGCAACTCAAGAATTTTCTTGAGTTGCCAAATAAGGTAATTTCTGAACCATAAGCTTAGTGTTTCCTTTACTTTTACCCCCATGTTAGATTTGAACTGATATCGGGTAGTTTTGTGGAGTTAGGAAAAACCAAGTTAGGGTTAATGGGAATAGAGAGTGATGATGGATAATTAAGCTCAGTAGAGGCCACACAAACCCCCTAGTGCTAGAATCCAGGCCTAAAACAGAGACTAGAACACCGGAATATGGATTTAGAAAAGCCGATATCGGGAAATTGTGGAATCTGTGAGGGTTATTTGAAATCTGCTATCACCTCGAGACTCTGAAAATTATATTGCATACACAGAGATACATGCAGACACCTAGGAAGCTACCACTAAAACCCCAGCCCCTGTATCATTTTCCAGGCAGCAAATAAAAGCCTTCTGGCCTCAAATTGCGGCCAGACCTGGGCCATTTGGTCTCGATCTTGTTCTGTGGTCCCCACATCAGTGAAATAGACCCTTGGCATATGCAAAATTGACCAATTTGACCTAGGGTAGAATCTGGAGCCTGTTTCCTGAGTTGCTGTTTTGATTCGTGTTTTTGTTTCTCGTATTTTGAATTCTGGAATTTCGTATTGGTGTTTTACCTCGATTACTTGGCGTTTGTACGACGAGATCGAGGGTCGTTTGATGGTTTTGAAAGCGTAGTCTATAGGTTCTAAACTATAGGCATTAGCGTGTCGTTTTGGGTATTTCCGATGTGATTTTAATACGCGTTCCGATTATGTTATTTATGTAGGTACCATCATGTGGATTCCATACGATGAAGAAGATGAAGGCGACATCGACACCGACACGCAGGATGCAAGGTGAGTAGATTATATCTACGAGGGAAGTCGGGTGGATGGCGTATAGCATCCCCGCAGTTCGATGCTTAGTATAGTATATATATACTATTTATGATAGCTTATAGTGTGTGACATGGTTATTCAGGATATGATTAGGTGTACTATGGATAGAATAGGGTTTAGATGTAAACTAGTATAGTTTCCTAGATGCGAACCCTAGAATAGGTTTACACTCACATGCACACACATGCTTATTGCTATATATATACCTACATGATGAGAATAGTGGATGATTTTGGAAGATGAGTCGATGAGATTGGGCGTAGTGCCATGAGATCGGTGATATGATGTGATTCGTATTTGGGATACGACCTGTGATTTTAGCGGGCCTTTAGACGTGTGTTTCACACACACACTTATACTTATATAGATGGTATCGATTTGTACTAGACTTAGATCAGTACCCCAGATCATGTGATATGATGATAAGGATACCTGATAATTGATGAGAGGATTGTGATATTGACCCATACCCAGCTTTTGGGATGCCGTGCGATGATTTACCGTACGAGCTTCATATTGATGATAGATCTGCACTCCTGACTCAAGAATGTCATATGATATTGTATCTTATGCGGTACCTTTGAGGTGGGATCACCAACTATTATATTTACATATATATATTATATCGACTCAGATTTAGGTGGTTTCCATACCCCTCCTAATTGACTCGTTAGTTAGAGCTGTAGTTCTGCTTGTAGATTTAGGCTAGGCCGATATCATACCTATTTCAAAAACTAACGAATCGGGAGTATTTTAAAGACAGGCAAGGGAATTCTATGGATATTTTCAAAAGACGCATCTTTTCTCAAAAACACCGTAGCCCTTATTTTACTAAAAGCCCCGATTCGTCTTATTTCAAATGGCAAACCGTATGACCTTTTATATTGATGCAGATGCGTCACTGTTGCATTTATTAGTCGATTCCTGCATATTCTTGTTATTCGCACCGCATTGCATGGGCAAATGGTTATTGCTATATTAAACTTATGCTGTTAGGACACCAGCACCATTATCGATGATGCATATGTTCCACGTACACCTGCTTGCCGGCTCACACACTTCATCATCGATAATTGCCATATCACTACACGGTAGCTGTGTTGCATTCAGGATATGATCTCTTGCATGGCATACTTGTGTACATACCCATCGTACACCCATACTTACATACATGAGTATTTGCACATACATAGATGATTCTATCTTAATTAGAGATTTGGGAACCGCAAGATACTCTTTAAAACTGATTTATTTTAAAAGAGCGATTTTCCCTCAACGTGTGCATATTACTATTCCATATTGCTTGATATACTGATAGGCTTATATTTCTTTTACATGTCGTATACATCATGCTTTTGATTATACGCATTAAGATATGTTGTTTCCATGATATTTCTGGATTTGGGAACCGTGGATATTTCAAAAGAGATTATATAATTGTTTTAAAAACCCGGTTACCCTTGATATGATATTTCAGTGCGTCCACCATGTGTTTTCTCGATGCTGAGAGCGACATGTGAAACCCGATTCGAGGAGGCGGTGAGGCCGATTGCGGGTACATAGTGGGCCGGTATGGTACCCCGGGGCAAGAAAGGGATGTTGTGTATACAGACGGTGAGACTGGCAGAGGGACTACTACCTACCGGTGATTGTATTTGAGCTCGGCGGATATCCGGAGGATACCGACCGGAGTTGAGAGATGATATGGGCCGATCCGGACTACCGGGGCCCGATATATGAGGATTTTCGTGCCGATGCTAGGCACTGGTTTCATGATGTTTTCGAGTGTCGATGCTTGACACTCAGTTTTCATGATTTTGATATGTCGCGAGCGACACATGTTGATTTACATCCTCATACTTCCATGCATATGATTATGATATTTGCATGCATGATGCTTATTGTCATTGAGTGACACGTGGACGATTTCCGCATACATATATTGACATTGATTACATTGATCATATCTCATATTTATGATATGTTATTACCTGAGGCACTGGCACGAGCACTTGGCACTACACTCATGTACAGGTGTTATATTGCCACCTTATCATGCTTCAGACTTATTCATTTGAGGCTTATATATATCAGATCGTATTGACCTAGGATTATGTTATACATACGATTTCTGCTCTGTGATGTTTTCTACTCACGAGTTAGCAACTCACCCCCGTTGTGCCACAGTTCTTGCAGGTTTTGCCGTACAGGTTCCATGGCGGCATTTCTGGCACACTGCTTCCTTTGCGGGTGATTTGCTTTGGTAGGTGGGTTCTTTTGCATCAGAACCACCATTGTACAAGTATTATTCGGTTGTATCTAGTAATTCCATCAACCAAAACTTGTATATTGTTTCAGCCTTAGAAAACCAGTTATGTATTATTTCGACCTTAGAGTCGCGCGTTATAGTATTATGGTTTTTCATGTTGATTTTGAGTTCCTTTTTAGTTTTGATCCTCGCCTTTTGGCGTTGTATATTATATTGCTTGCGTGGTTGTGACCGTCGATTGACGAAGAGCTAGCTCCCACTTGGGGATGCCTTTTATTGTGCATATATATATTATTCATGTTGTACCCCGTTCGGGGCCAGTATTTACAAAGGAAACTCTGCCGAAATTTTTAGAAAAGATATGGAGGATTTAAAATGCATATTCGGCTTACCTATTTTAAAACCCCTGTTTTAAAAACTTGTTTTCTTCACTTGTTAAAACTATTTCCTTTATTTATTACTTAAAAATAGTTTTACATTTCTGGGCTTTTGGCTTACTTGAATTAGATGGGGTCCTATAGACTTCATATGATTCAAGTGCCAGTCATAGGTTATTTCGGGTCGTGACAAAAGCTGGTATCAGAGCGCTAGGTTAACCTTGGTTCGAGTCTATGTTTGACTATGGAGTGCCTAGAGCGTTTATATATATACGGAACTTAGGCTTGACCTTACGGAACTTAGACTTAGTCGAGGGGGTATTATACCCGAACTTTCGTCGCGTAGGATGACCCTTGGTTGATGGAGTAGGTAGCTTGAGTAGAGTGACGTACGGTACGTATGTTCCGCGGCATATTTACGATATGCTACTCCGCTTAAGAAACCTTAGGATGTACATTTCGTTGCACAGTATTATATTCATTCCTATGATCTACCATCATCGATATTGGTTATGATTTTGCTGCTACGATTACATGGGCAGAGATAGAAACGGCTAGAGTTGCGTCAGCTTGAGCTCGTCACGGATGAGGACTGACCAGGGCGTGATTCCAGAGATGTACGATTGCATAGAGAGGCGTCGTTTTATTGTGTTCTCGCACCGTGAGCGTTTGACAGATCGCTCTTACGAGATTTCCCGGATGTGCTGATCGGCACCAGAGAATCAGGCTACTGCTAGAGGCCAGCCAGGAGGTGATGACCATTGATATATTGCTTATTCATGATGATTGAGGCGCTGTTCGGCGTACAGACGAATGAGCCAGTTGTTGCCGCAAATGACGAGATATCGCCCAGATGTTGGAGCTACTGCAGCATGAGTATATACTTAGAGATACGATGGAAGGTCGCTAGTCACCCAAGGATGAAGGACTAGGACATGTGGTTTGTTCGCTTACCCCAATGCGAGGTCATCAGATTGATTGATTCCAGCTAGAGACGACTTCACGCAGGTTCGTTGGTAGTCGATGGAGGCGATCGAATGTCAGGAACCCATATTCCAAGTTTAAAGTATTCAGAAAGACATGCAAGCGATTCTATGGACCCTCTAGAAGAATGAAATCCTAACTCGACATAATGACCGTGTGAAAACCTTTGAACCTTAGGGTTTGCGGCAGTTCCGCGGCGCCATTAGTGAGGCTTGGGTTTGCCCTTCTACGGCTGGTCCACCAACGCTGTGGTATGTACTCGATATTATTAAACTGTGCCCAAGATATTGAGCTCTTGGGGGATTATGAGGTTTTGACGAATCGATCAAAAGGTTCGACATCTTTCGGATATCATGTGATGGGATACACTGCTTGGGAGACTCCAGATACGAGTATAGCCATTGGAGCGCAGTCCATGCAGCCACGAGAAGACGAGTCTGAATCAGTCGACATTGGAACAAGTGGAGTAAAGAGTTCGCACGAGATTTCGACGAGATGACGTTCTACTCCGCTGACATCAGGGATGCGATATGCATGCAGAGGCATTGTACATAGATATATCTTCTAGAAGGAGTCGCGATGAGCATACAGCCGTTCCGGATCAAGAATTAGCTTTAGTAGAGGACGATGACTTCCTGGCAATTTGGCAGAAACGAGAATTGAGAGAGACTTCGGATTGACCGTAGCCGAGAACATTTGCAGTGCGCAGATAGAGACGTGACATCGGAATAGACGATGATATAGACAAGTGGGACAAGAGGTTGAGGTAAGATGCCGATGAGTTGTTGTTATTCCCCGTTAAGATTAAGGGTCGGATATGTCTATAGAGGCGTTGGGATACGACCATTTTCCGAGAAAATGCTGTGCTGAGGACGCAGATGATCAGAGAAGTGCAAAGATGGAATCGTCCCCGTTAGCACACCTGACAGGGCCGATGAGCCGAAGGATTGCGAGATAGGTAATCTGTCACGACCCGCAGGGTACGGAACGTGACTGGCACTTAAGTTTACGAAACGTCTAAAGACGTCCGTAAAATAAGTAAGCCAAAGCCCAGAAAACAAAACCAATGAAGCAAAAGAGTGAAGAAAACCCAATCATTTGAAAACAAGTTTATCGAATAAGTCATGTAAAACCCTTTTTAAAAACAATACTAATTTTTCCGAAAATTTCGGCAGAGTCTCCTTTGTAAATACTGGCCCCCAAAATGGGTACAACAAAAATATACATGAATCCAACAAAATAGGGCATCCCCAAGCGGGAGCTAGCTCTTCGCCACAAGGCGGTCACAAATCCCACGCAATGTAAATGACAGCAAGCATAATAATCATAATAAAGCATAAGAAAACATCATGTCGACTCAAGTGAGTTCGACCCCAAAATACAGCATAAAAGTCCACAAACCTCACAGTCTCATCTCTAGGTCAATATACAATAAATCTGGTAGAAACAGTAGATGGAGTACACTAGATACAAGAATATACAAGGTGGTACAAAATAATAACATAACCCACCTATGAGCAAATCTCGAGCTCAGGCAAAAGAGGCAAAAGGACAAGTGCGCCCGCCGCTACTGAACTGACGGAGCGGACCTGCAAAAGACTGTGGCACAACGGGGGTGAGTTGCCAACTCGTGAGTAATAAATAACATCTACAAAGGCTATCGTATGCATGCACACAAGCATCCTAGCATCTAAAATACAGGTATGACGGGATGCACTAGCAGGTGTGTATACAACATCAGTGTACTAATATGTATGCAACATGAAAATCTGAGGTCTCAATAGGTATATATAAGAAACATTTTATCTCTTTTTGTTTTTGAAACTCTTTTAGCATGCCAGCATAATACTCAAAGAATCGACGAGAACCGGTGTCCAGCAACGACACCCAAAAGCTGTCTCAATCTCATAAATGTATCTCTGGCCTCAGCCGTCTGGCTGACCCATCTCAAATATCAATATCTCATCATCTAGCGGCCACGGTCGGTATCCTCTGGATATCCGCCGTCCCAAACAGTCACCGTTAGGTAATCCATCCCCTGCCAGGCTCAACGTCATCACCACATTCCTCTTGCCCCGGGGTACCTTACCGGGCCCACCATGTACCCGTGCCGGTTCTTCCACTCCTCGACACGGATTTCCAAATCCACAGCAAACTCATGGTGGACGACACTTACATCACTACAAAACCGCAATTTACATATTTTAAAAAAATATAATAAGTTTAGAAATTTTGCGGCTTCCCCCCCGAAATCCAGCAATATCATAAAATCTCAAGAAATCCTCATAAGTGCTTATATCAATGATAATGAATGCGTATGATATCAATAATCAAGTTGCGATGTGTGATTAATGTATTAAGCATGAACAATTAATATGATGAAGTACATGCACATGAATAGCAATACTACTGTTTCATTTTTAAAAGTTATCTAGTGTGGTGGCATGGCAATTACCAGGGTGTGTGTGTAAACATGAATAGTGCTCATGCTGCATATAAAAACCCTGGTAATGGTGCAGGTGTCCTATGAAATGGTTTCGTATAGGTATGTCAATATAATGCATGGATGCAGCAAATAGTCAATTAAGTATTTCACCCCTAATTACTAACATTACTAAGGATTTGTAAGTTACTAAAACTATCGGGCGGCTTGCGCCATCCAACGATAGTCCCCCGTAGATGTTACATCTACTCACCGGGATCCCTGGCTAGCTGTGTCCAATCACCGCCTTTCCCTTTCGCGCCGCGTCTGACGTCTCCGCGACCGAACCTGGAATTTACATCAATACCAAATATAAGGTTACATATCAAGAACGACGCAAAACCCCAACGAAACTACTAAAGTTCGCTAGCTAGGTACAACGTGCACAAAGTGCGCGGAACACACGCGAAAATCGCAAAAACTGCCAAAAAACGCCGATTTAGTCGCCCGGCAAAACTAAAACCCGACTACCCAAAAATCCGCACTCACGCATCCTAAAAGTCGTAGGATAAGCCCACAATCATCAAGATATCATAAATAATTCATCACATAATTTTTATACAAAACAAGTAAGCATTTGCATTCCAAAATCGGTGCAAAAATCGCCGATTTGCGACAAAACGACTACAATAAAGCATAATTACCCAAGCACACTACAAGCAATCTACAAACACTAATTACAACACAATAGCAATGATTCCAATCCTATTTTCCATAACCACCAATTCTTGAATTTATAACCTAGCAAAATCCAATCAATTTCCACACTTGAAAACTTAATTTAACACAACAAAAGCCCACATAAGAAAATTAATTTCTTAGATTAGGTTAGCAAAATACTAGATAACAATTTAGGTCTAAACAACTAAATAATGTTTTCTAAACCCTAATCAACTCATTTATCAAGCTTCAAATACTATTTTCCATACATAAACCTTCTCTTGAAAATCCTAAAACAACAATTTCACACTTCTAAATTTAACTAAATTAACATAATTGAAAACTACATAAACAAGGTGATCATATAGATTAGTTAATTAACAACTAGATTAACTAAAAGACAAGCTAATTAACTAACATGGCTTCAAAACCCTAGTTAAACAAACTACTCTTCTTTTTTTTTTAACTAGATTAGAAATTATTTAACTTTTAACACTAAACCATGCATTTAAAGGAATTTAGCAACAAAAGAAAGTAACTTTGATGAGAATTATACCTCACTTGAGATCTAGAAAGAATGGATTTTGCTCCAAATGATGCCCTCAAACACCAAGATCCAAGCAAGAATGGCTAAGGATAATGATAGCATAAGGATTTTGTTTGGATTTTTGAATAAAGTGTGGATTTTGATGTGTTTTCTTGAAGAAATTGAAGGAAAATGAAAAGAAAAGAGAGGAAGAAGAGGGTGTGCAGGTTTCGGCCAGTATTGAGGTGAGGGGGAGGGTGTGGGCAAGTGGGGAAAGTCAAGGGTCAAGCCTCCAAAGTCAATGTATCATAACTTATCCATTATAATTAAAATAAATCAATAAACCAACAAATTAACTCAAGAAAGAAACCAAGAAAGAGAGGCCAGAAATTTCTGGACTTGGACAAGGTGGGGCTGTCCTAGGGCTGAGGAAAAAGAGAGAGGGGTTTTACAAAAGAAATTTTATGCAAAAAGGCCCCCTACAAGTCAAAAATTGCAAGTTTTAGCTCAAAATTCAATAAATTCGTTTCATATCATAAAAATTTGTTAAAAATCAAAATAAATTACTAAAAATTTATGTTATCACTAGATTTTAATTATCATAATTTTAGAGATTAAAATTAGCCCGGAAAAATTTGTATTTATCGCTAATTTAATGTATTTTCTTACCGGCTTAAAATAATATTAAAAAATTGAAAAATTAGGGAAAATTTTTAAACGACCAGAATTTCATAATTAACTCATTAGCTACTAAAAACAAGCAATCACCTATCCATTTTAGGTATAAATAGCCCTAAACTGCAAAATAACAAGAAAGACGGTTTTCGGAAAAATACCGAATTTTCACCGAATTTCAGGAAAACACCAAAACGACTTTTCAAGACGCTACAATCTTCCCCCCTAAAAGAAATTCGGTCCCCGAATTTAAAAATATAACTACGTGTACCTTCAAAGAGATGGGGATATTTCTTCCTCATCTCGCCCTCGGTCTCCCAGGTAACCTCCTCGCTGCTCGGGCTACGCCAAAGGACCTTGACGGTTGGTATAATCTTCGACCTCAACTTCTTCACCTGCCGATCCTAGATGGCCACCGGCTGCTCTGCAAAAGAAAGGTCGCGCTCTAGCTGGACTGTCGGGTGCTGAATCGCATGCGAAGGGTCGTGAAGGTACTTGCGGAGCATCGAAACATGGAAGACGGGGTGAACATCGGGAAAGCTGGGAGGAAGAGCCAAACGATAAGCAACAGCGCCAACACGCTCGAGGATCTCGAAGGGACCTACGAATCTAGGGCTAAGCTTCCCCTTTCGCCCAAAACGCATCACGCCCTTCATCGGAGAGACCCTCAGAAAAACATGGTCGCCAACTGCGAACTCTAATCTGCGACGGCGCCTGTCTGCATAGGATTTCTGTCTGCTCTGAGCCGCTCTCATCCGGTCTCGGATCAACTGTATCTTCGATGTCGTCTCCTCAACAAGCTGCGGCCCCAAAATGCTGCTCTCGCTGAGCTCTGTCCAACAAACGGGCGATCTGCATCTCCTCCCATACAATGCCTCGAAAGGTGCCATCTGAATAGTATCCTGGAAGCTGTTGTTGTAGGAGAACTCCACTAGAGGTAAATGATGATCCCAGCTACCACCAAAGTCTAAAACGCACGCTCTGAGCATGTCCTCGAGAGTCTGAATGGTCCGCTCTGCCTGTCCGTCGGTCTGCGGATGAAACGCTGTGCTGAAGCTCAAACGAGTGCCCAAAGCCTCCTGAAGTCTCTGCCAAAGTCGGCTGGTGAACTGAGTGCCTCGATCTGACACGATACAAGTCGGTACGCCATGTAGTCGCACGATCACGTCAATATAGAGCTGAGCATACTGAGCGAAGCTGAAAGTCGTCTTCACTGGCAGGAAGTGAGCCGCTTTCGTCAATCTATCCACGATCACCCAGATGGAGTCGTACCCTCGACTGGTCCTGAGTAGACCCACAACGAAATCCATCGAAATCTGCTCCCATTTCCACTCTGGAATGGGTAACGGCTGTAGCTCTCCCGCGGGCCTCTGGTGCTCGGCCTTGACTTGCTGACAAGTCAGGCATCTCGAAACGAACTCCGCAATGTCCCTCTTCATCCCGTCCCACCAGTAGGTCTCTCTCATATCATGGTACATCTTGGTGGAACCGGGGTGGACACTATACACTGATCGGTGTGCCTCCTCAAGAATGTCGCGCTGCAATCCATCAGCATCTGGTACGCACAGTCTAGATCCATATCGTAAAATCCCCTGATCGTCAACCACGAACTCGGAAAATCTGCCCTGTCCCATCTGTGCCATGATCTCTGAGCAACGGTCGTCACTGCGCTGTGCCTCATATATACGGTCAAGCAACTGTGGGCGTGCACGAACATGCGCGAGCTGTCCCCCTGTCTGAGTGAACTCGAACTCAACTCGGCTGTCGCATAGCATCTGCCAATCTGCTGACGACTGCCTCTGCACTGCGCGCAAAAAGAATAGACTACCCCCGGGCCTCCTACTCAACGCATCTGCCACCACATTTGCCTTGCCGGGGTGATATAAGATCTCGCAGTCGTAGTCTTTCACCAACTCCATCCAACGACGCTGTCTGAGGTTCAGGTCTCGCTGCTGAAATATGTACTTTAAGCTCTTGTGATCGGTGAATATCTGACACGACTCGCCTTAAAGGTAATGTCGCCAAATCTTCAGTGCAAAGACCACTGCAGCCATCTCCAAATCATGAGTGGGGTAGTTCTGTTCATGCTTCTTCAACTGCCGAGAAGCATAAGCGATCACCCGGCCATGCTGCATCAATACGCATCCTAATCCCACTCGCGAAGCATCACAGTATACAACAAATCCGCCTGATCCCGAAGGCAAAGATAATACCGGCGCCGTAGTCAAACAAGTCCGTAGCTGCTGAAAACTGCGCTCGCACTCCTCTGTCCAAACGAAAGGAACCCCCTTCCGGGTCAAACTGGTCAACGGTGCAGCTATATGGGAGAAGTCCTGAACAAAATGCCTGTAGTAGCCCACCAAGCCTAGAAAACTACGGATCTCAGTCACCGATGTAGGTCGGGGCCACTGCTGAACAGCCTCAATCTTCTTCGGGTCCACACAAATGCCGTCTCTCGTAACCACGTGACCCAAGAATCCGACGCTGTCCAGCCAGAATGCACACTTGGAGAACTTCGCGAACAGCTGGTGCTCCCTCAGAGTCTGTAACGTAATCCGCAAGTGCTGCTCGTGCTCCTCTCTGCTCCGGGAGTACACCAAGATATCGTCGATAAACACGATGATGAACAGGTCAAGATACGGCCTGAATGTACGGTTCATCAAATCCATGAATGCTGCCGGGGCGTTGGTGAGTCCGAACGACATCACCAAAAACTCGTAATGGCCGTAGCGCGTGCGGAAAGCTGTCCTCGGTATATCCTCCTGTCGAACTCGCAGCTGATAGTATCCTGATCGCAAGTCGATCCTCGAAAAAATACCCCGCACCCTGAAGCTGGTCGAACAAATCATCAATGCGCGGCAACGGATATCTGTTCCGAACGGTAACTTTGTTCAGCTGGCGGTAGTCGATACATAAGCGCAAACTTCCATCCTTCTTCTTGACAAACAGGACCGGAGCACCCTACGGAGAAACACTAGGTCGAATAAGCCCCTTATCTAACAAATCCTGCAACTGATCCTTCAGCTCTCGAAGCTCTGCCGGGGCCATCCGATAAGGAGGTATAGAAATAGGCCCTGAGCCGGGAATCAAATCAATGCAGAACTCAACATCGCGCTCAGGCGGTAGCCCAGGTAGCTCATCAGGGAAAACATCAGGGAACCCACAAACTACCGGGACCCGGTCCAACGGAACCTCTGCAGCTCGAGTATCACAAATATACGCTAAGAATCCCTGACATCCCTTCCGCAAGAGCTGACCAGCGCGAAGAGACGAAATTAAGCTGGGAAGGGTGACACTACGGTCTCCCCGAATAACAAGGACTGGCTCTCCCGGAAAGCTAAATCTGACTGCCTTCTCACGGCAGTCCACCGAAGCATAACAAGTGGCTAGCCAATCCATACCCAGAAGCACATCAAAGTCCAACATATCGAGGAGTATCAAATCAACTGATGAATCCCTCTCCCCGATACGAACGGAACACAAACGAAATACAAACCGAGCGACAAACGACTCGCCTACCGGAGTAACAACAACAAGCGGCTGATCTAACGACGACGACTCACGGCCCAACATCGGTGCAAAGTGTGTAGATACGTACGAATGTGTGGAACCTGGGTCGAATAATACCCGTGCGTCGAAAGAACAAACTGGCAAGGTACCTGTCACAATGGCATTGCATGCCTGCGCATCCTGCGGTGTCAAAGCAAATACTCGGGCCTGTCCTCCACCGATAGCGGGCTGACCTCGACCTCGGCCTCTGCCTCCTCGTCCTCTCTGAACAGGACCGCCGCGTCCACGGCCTCTCGGTGCACCTAACTGGCGTGTAGCATCGCCTGGGGTAGGAAGTAGGGCTCTCTGAGGAAGGGGTGGTGATGGTGGTAGGGTCACATACGGAACTGTCGCTGCTCCCTGTCGTCTCACCGGACAGTCTCTGACAAGATGGTGCAGACTCCCGCACCCAAAACATCCTGGCGACGGCTGCTGCCCCTGGGGATAAGAACCATATAACTGTCCCCGCCCAAATCCTCTGCCAGGCCTATCTCTCGGAAAGAATCTGGCGCGCTGCCTCTGAGACGGTACATCGGTGCGCATCCTCTTCGGCCCAGAAACGGCCGAAGTCTGTGATATGCGTGTCTCCATCAGCAATGCCGCATCCATAGCAGCTGAATAAGTGTCGTAGTGCTGGACGCCAATGGCAAGATATAGCTGGGCATCAAGTCCCTGTACGAACCTCTTCACCATCTTCTCCTCGGTATCCACCAAATACTGAGCATATCGGGATAACTGTGTAAACTGGATGTCATACTCAGACACCGTCATCCCAGGTGTCTTGACTAAGGACTCGAAGCTGCGAGCTCTGGCGTCACGAACGCTCTCTGGAAGGAAACGGGCTAGAAAGACCGCTGTAAACTCGGCCCAAGTCATAGGCGGCAGACCTGCAGCTCGACCTCTCAAGACTGACTCCCACCATGTCTGCGCGAGACCCTCTAGTCGGAAACTCGCAAGCTCTACCCATCGATCATCCGAACATCTCAGCGAATGGCAGATCCTGGCTAAACTGTCAAGGAACGTCTGTGGGTCCTCCGCTGCCTCGGTGCCGGTGAATACTGGGGGTCTCAGCCTCATGAAATCCTGTAGTGAAACCGGAATGGCCACGGTGGTAGTAGTAGGAGCAGGTATCATGGTCGTCTGTGATGTAGTAGGTACGTCATCCGGCCTCGATGTACGACTGGCTGCAACTAGGGATCCTACCATCTGACGTAGCTCCTGCATGCCTCCCATCATCTGTCGCAACTCCTCCATACCAGTCTCGAGCCTATCCATACAGCCTGGAGAAGGTGGATCGGTCTGTCCCTGCGGCGTAGGCATACCACCCTGCTCAGTCCTAGTCTCGGACGAGCCAGCTCGAATCTCGTCTCTGGCGGCAGCCCTCTGTGCCCTCGTAGCCTTCGGCGGCATAGTGGCTGTTACAGAAAAACGGATAGTAAGGACAGTGCAATAGGATCATAGGATACACGGAATTGAAGAAGGAATTTTTCAAGCAAGTATATCCTAAAGTCACTTAGGCGGAGTACCGTATCGTAAGTATGCCGCGGACATACGCACGCTACGTTACCCTGCTTAAGTCACTTACTCCATCTACCAAGGGTCATCCTACACTCACAAAGGTAAAATCTATCGCTCTGATACCAATTTTGTCACGACCCGTAGGGTACGGAACGTGACTGGCACTTAAGTTTACGAAACGTCTAAAGACGTCCGTAAAATAAGTAAGCCAAAGCCCAGAAAACAAAACCAATGAAGCAAAAGAGTGAAGAAAACCCAATCATTTGAAAACAAGTTTATCGAATAAGTCATGTAAAACCCTTTTTAAAAACAATACTAATTTTTCCGAAAATTTCGGCAGAGTCTCCTTTGTAAATACTGGCCCCCAAAATGGGTACAACAAAAATATACATGAATCCAACAAAATAGGGCATCCCCAAGCGGGAGCTAGCTCTTCGCCACAAGGCGGTCACAAATCCCACGCAATGTAAATGACAGCAAGCATAATAATCATAATAAAGCATAAGAAAACATCATGTCGACTCAAGTGAGTTCGACCCCAAAATACAGCATAAAAGTCCACAAACCTCACAGTCTCATCTCTAGGTCAATATACAATAAATCTGGTAGAAACAGTAGATGGAGTACACTAGATACAAGAATATACAAGGTGGTACAAAATAATAACATAACCCACCTATGAGCAAATCTCGAGCTCAGGCAAAAGAGGCAAAAGGACAAGTGCGCCCGCCGCTACTGAACTGACGGAGCGGACCTGCAAAAGACTGTGGCACAACGGGGGTGAGTTGCCAACTCGTGAGTAATAAATAACATCTACAAAGGCTATCGTATGCATGCACACAAGCATCCTAGCATCTAAAATACAGGTATGACGGGATGCACTAGCAGGTGTGTATACAACATCAGTGTACTAATATGTATGCAACATGAAAATCTGAGGTCTCAATAGGTATATATAAGAAACATTTTATCTCTTTTTGTTTTTGAAACTCTTTTAGAATGCCAGCATAATACTCAAAGAATCGACGAGAACCGGTGTCCAGCAACGACACCCAAAAGCTGTCTCAATCTCATAAATGTATCTCTGGCCTCAGCCGTCCGGCTGACCCATCTCAAATATCAATATCTCATCATCTAGCGGCCACGGTCGGTATCCTCTGGATATCCGCCGTCCCAAACAGTCACCGGTAGGTAATCCGTCCCCTGCCAGGCTCAACGTCATCACCACATTCCTCTTGCCCCGGGGTACCTTACCGGGCCCACCATGTACCCGTGCCGGTTCCTCCACTCCTCGACACGGATTTCCAAATCCACAGCAAACTCATGGTGGACGACACTTACATCACTAGAAAACCGCAATTTACATATTTTAAAAAAATATAATAAGTTTAGAAATTTTGCGGCTTCCCCCCCGAAATCCAGCAATATCATAAAATCTCAAGAAATCCTCATAAGTGCATATATCAATGATAATGAATGCGTATGATATCAATAATCAAGTTGCGATGTGTGATTAATGTATTAAGCATGAACAATTAATATGATGAAGTACATGCACATGAATAGCAATACTACGGTTTCATTTTTAAAAGTTATCTAGTGTGGTGGCATGGCAATTACCAGGGTGTGTGTGTAAACATGAATAGTGCTCGTGCTGCATATAAAAACCCTGGTAATGGTGCAGGTGTCCTATGAAATGGTTTCGTATAGGTATGTCAATATAATGCATGGATGCAGCAAATAGTCAATTAAGTATTTCACCCCTAATTACTAACATTACTAAGGATTTGTAAGTTACTAAAACTATCGGGCGGCTTGCGCCATCCAACGATAGTCCCCCGTAGATGTTACATCTACTCACCGGGATCCCTGGCTAGCTGTGTCCAATCACCGCATTTCCCTTTCGCGCCGCGTCTGACGTCTCCGCGACCGAACCTGGAATTTACATCAATACCAAATATAAGGTTACATATCAAGAACGACGCAAAACCCCAACGAAACTACTAAAGTTCGCTAGTTAGGTACAACGTGCACAAAGTGCGCGGAACACACGCGAAAATCGCAAAAACTGCCAAAAAACGCCGATTTGGTCGCCCGGCAAAACTAAAACCCGACTACCCAAAAATCCGCACTCACGCATCCTAAAAGTCATAGGATAAGCCCACAATCATCAAGATATCATAAATAATTCATCACATAATTTTTATACAAAACTAGTAAGCATTTGCATTCCAAAATCGGTGCAAAAATCGCCGATTTGCGACAAAACGACTACAATAAAGCATAATTACCCAAGCACACTACAAGCAATCTACAAACACTAATTACAACACAATAGCAATGATTCCAATCCTATTTTCCATAACCACCAATTCTTGAATTTATAACCTAGCAAAATCCAATCAATTTCCACACTTGAAAACTTAATTTAACACAACAAAAGCCCACATAAGAAAATTAATTTCTTAGATTAGGTTAGCAAAATACTAGATAACAATTTAGGTCTAAACAACTAAATAATGTTTTCTAAACCCTAATCAACTCATTTATCAAGCTTCAAATACTATTTTCCATACATAAACCTTCTCTTGAAAATCCTAAAACAACAATTTCACACTTCTAAATTTAACTAAATTAGCATAATTGAAAACTACATAAACAAGGTGATCATATAGATTAGTTAATTAACAACTAGATTAACTAAAAGACAAGCTAATTAACTAACATGGCTTCAAAACCCTAGTTAAACAAACTACTCTTTTTTTTTTTTTAGCTAGATTAGAAATTATTTAACTTTTAACACTAAACCATGCATTTAAAGGAATTTTGCAAGAAAAGAAAGTAATTTTGATGAGAATTATACCTCACTTGAGATCTAGAAAGAATGGATTTTGCTCCAAATGATGGCCTCAAACACCAAGATCCAAGCAAGAATGGCTAAGGATAATGATAGCATAAGGATTTTGTTTGGATTTTTGAATAAAGTGTGGATTTTGATGTGTTTTCTTGAAGAAATTGAAGGAAAATGAAAAGAAAAGAGAGGAAGAAGAGGGTGTGCAGGTTTCAGCCAGTATTGAGGTGAGGGGGAGGGTGTGGGCAAGTGGGGAAAGTCAAGGGTCAAGCCTCCAAAGTCAATGTATCATAACTTATCCATTATAATTAAAATAAATCAATAAACCAACAAATTAACTCAAGAAAGAAACCAAGAAAGAGAGGCCAGAAATTTCTGGACTTGGACAAGGTGGGGCTGTCCTAGGGCGGAGGAAAAAGAGAGAGGGGTTTTACAAAAGAAATTTTATGCAAAAAGGCCCCCTACAAGTCAAAAATTGCAAGTTTTAGCTCAAAATTCAATAAATTCGTTTCATATCATAAAAATTTGTTAAAAATCAAAATAAATTACTAAAAATTTATGTTATCACTAGATTTTAATTATCATAATTTTAGAGATTAAAATTAGCCCGGAAAAATTTGTATTTATCGCTAATTTAATGTATTTTCTTACCGGCTTAAAATAATATAAAAAAATTGAAAAATTAGGGAAAATTTTTAAACGACCAGAATTTCATAATTAACTCATTAGCTACTAAAAACAAGAAATTACCTATCCATTTTAGGTATAAATAGCCCTAAACTGCAAAATAACAAGAAAAACGGTTTTCGGAAAAATACCGAATTTTCACCGAATTTCAGGAAAACACCAAAACGACTTTTCAAGACGCTACATAATCCACAGAGAAGGTAGGGACCCAGAGACAGAGGACGCCAGACCGCGAGCAAGAGGCAAGTAGATATCTTGCGCTGCTAGTATTGGATGCACCGACACCTTCCCGAATTTGAAAGAGGATATACCGACAACGGTATTTATGATTTGTGATTTTGTGATTAGATTATCACGTATCCGTCACCTTTGATTTCGTTATTTTAGGTGACCTATTCGCATGATTTATTCTTGATGGCTGAGTTCCATGATATTTGTTTTCATGCACCATGGTTGCACCTACTGGGTATTTATATTTTGCGCATGGTTATCACGCTTGAGGTATTGATTGTGATTTCATGCCTATTTTATACCTGTGATTTGATTTATGCTTCCAGCATAGTTTTCATGCACTTTAGTGTTTGATTTGATTTATGCACGCTGATGCACATGGTTGTGAGCTTATACACCACGGTATACCTGATTTGGATTGAGCCGTATGGTATACTGTCGATTTTGATTTTGATATTGATGTTGATTTCTTGCACTCCGTGCATTTGATTTGGATTTCCGCGCGTGATGAGCGCATGTTTCGAGATACGATTTTGGTGCACACCATATGCACGAAATCGGGATTCCTTGTGCATGTCAGATGCACCTGATTTTGTTGTCAGGCACGCCCGTTGCCCTTAGCAGATGTTTCGTGCACACCCGTTGCACCTAGATGATGTTTCTTTGCACATGTATGGCACATATGTGGATTTTGATTTCCGTGCGCACCAGACGCACAGGGTATTCTTATATATATTTTTTGGGATTTATTCCTTATGGACCAGTACGTTTTTATGATATTTGCTATTTGTTTTCGTACTGAGCAGGACTAGTTAGAGGACAGTAACTGGATATACTTTTGCATGCATTGATAGTTATTGAAGGGATTTCCAAAAAGCGAGCTATAGTCTCAGTATATACCTACGTGTCTGATATGACACGAAACGTTTAAAACGAGAAAACCCTTCTAAATTGTTTTCAAAATGGCGAAACGTACATATTAAACAAAGGATATATACGTATATGGTTATTTTATTATAATAGACGTCCGCCACTGTGCAGTGTTATGCGCATCGCACAGCGACTTGAAAAGATTTGGCATGCATTTACTTCAGATATTTACATGTATAGATTTGATGTCTACATGTACAGTTCTGATTTATACCACATTGGTTTTATTTTGGATTTGACATTGTGTCTTTACCATGATTCCGATTATTGCTGGATGCTTGACGGGGTTTTGTTTCTGAGTGATCTGCTCATTGTTCTTGTGCATGTATTGCGCTATTATGAGTTTTATGTATTGATGATTTCGGAGCCACGACGACTTGGACTTTTATTGAAATGTTTTAAAATTTGGGGGGTTTAAATTTAAATTCGGGGACCGAATTTTTTTAAGGTGGGAAGATTGTAACATTTCAGAAAAATAAAGTATTATTTTTGGGAATTTTTATAATTTAATATTATTTTAAATGAATATTTTAATATTTCGGTATAATTAAATACCGATAATTTGGGGAAAATTTTGGAAAATTATAGAAATTACTTAAAGAGAGTGTTTTATGTGAATTATGCAAATTTTAAGGTTTTATGATTAGTTATACACTAATTTAGTGCTAATCATGATTAAAAATCGCTAATCGGATTTCAAGTATATTTTTTGCAAACATGCACCATATCATTTTATACTTGTTACATAATTTTCTTCCATGGTTTCCTTCATGTTTTAGCATAGTTGTTGATTGTTGGAAAAGTGAAAAGAAAAGAAAAGAAAAGAAAAAGGAAAGGAGTAATATATATAGGTATGGGTGAGAGAGAAAGGTGAGGGGGTTACTTGACTTTGACCATTCTCTTTGCAATTCATCTCTCTTCACCATTATCCTCTCCTCTCTCTTCACTTGCTGCTGCTGCTGCCCTAGCCCCCCTCCTTCTCTTCAACCCTCTCAAACACCATGAATATCACTCCAAAACCCTATCTCCTTTTCACTAAAAAGATGCACAAGCTCAAGGGAAGGACATTGGACCAAGAAAGCTAGGATTTTGGCCACTTGGGGCAACTCAAGAATTTTCTTGAGTTGCCAAATAAGGTAATTTCTGAACCATAAGCTTAGTGTTTCCTTTACATTTACCCCCATGTTAGATTTGAACCGATATCGGGTGGTTTTGTGGAGTTAGGAAAAACCTAGTTAGGGTTAATGGGAATTGAGAGTGATGATGGGTAATTAAGCTATGTAGAAGCCACACAAACCCCTAGTGCAAGAATCCAGACTCCAGACCTAAAATAGAGACTAGAACACCGGAATACGGATTTAGAAAAGCCGATATCGGGAAATTGTGGAATCTGTGAGGGTTATATGAAATCTGCTATCACCCCAAGACTCTGAAAATTATATTGCATACAGAGAGATACATGCAGGCACCTAGGAAGCTACCACCAAACCCCCAGCCCATGTATCATTTTCCAGGCCGCAAATAAAAGTCTTCTGGCCGCAAATTGCAGCCAGACCTGGGCTATTTGGTCTCGTTCTTGTTCTGTGGTCCCCACATCAGTAAAATAGACCCTTGGCATATGCAAAATTGACCAATTTGACCTAGGGCAGAATCTGGAGCCTGTTTCCTGAGTTGCTGTTTTGATTCGTGTTTTCGTTTCTCGTATTTTGAATTCTGGAATTTCGTATTGGTGTTTTACCTCGATTACTTGGCGTTTGTACGACGAGATCGAGGGTCGTTTGATGGTTTTGAAAGCGTAGTCTAAAGGTTCTAACCTATAGGCATTAGCGTGTCGTTTTGGGTATTTCCGATGTGATTTTAATACGCGTTCCGATTATGTTATCTATGTAGGTACCATCATATGGATTCCATACGATGAAGAAGATGAAGGCGACACCGACACCGACATGCAGGATGCAAGGTGAGTAGATTATATCCACGGGGGAAGTCGGGTGGATGGCGTATAGCACCCTCGCAGTTCGATGTTTAGTATAGTATATATATACTATTTATGACAGCTTATAGTGTGTGACATGGTTATTCAGGATATGATTAGGTGTACTATGGATAGAATAGGGTTTAGATGTAAACTAGTATAGTTTCCTAGATGCGAACCCTAGAATAGGTTTACACTCACACGCACACATATGCTTATTGCTATACATATACCTACATGATGAGAATAGTGGATGATTTTTGGAGATGAGTCGATGAGATTGGGCGTAGTGCCATAAGATCGGTGATATGATGTGATTCGTATTTGGGATACGACAGATGATTTTAGCGGGCCTTTAGACGTGTGTTTCACACACACACGTATACTTATATAGATGATATCGATTTGTACTAGACTTAGATCAGTACCCCAGATCATGTGATATGATGATAAGGATACTTGATAATTGATGAGAGGATTGTGATATTGACCCATACCCAGCTTTTGGGATGCCGTACGATGATTTACCGTACGAGCTTCATATTGATGATAGATCCACACACCCGACTCGAGGATGTCATATGATATTGTATCGTACGCAGTACCTTTGAGGCGGGATCGCCGACTATTATATTTACATATATATATTATATCGACTCAGATTTAGATGGTTTCCATACCCCTTCTGATTGACTCGTTAGTTAGAGCTGTAGTTCTGCTTGTAGATTTAGGCTAGGCCGATGTCATACCAATTTCAAAAACTAACGAATCGGGAGTATTTTAAAGACAGGCAAGGGAATTCTACGGATATTTTCAAAAGACGCATCTTTTCTTAAAAACACCGTGGCCCTTAATTTACTAAAAGCCCCGATTCGTCTTATTTCAAACGGCAAACCATATGACCCTTTATATTGATGCAGATGCGTCACTGTTGCATTTATTAGTCGATTCATGCATATTCTTGTTATTCGCACCGCATTGCATGTGCAAATGGTTATTGCTATATTAAACTTATGCTGTTAGGACACCAGCACCATTATCGATGATGCATATGTTCCACGTACACCTGCTTGTCGGTTCACACACTTCATCATCGATAATTGCCATGTCATTACACTATAACACTGTTGCATTCAGGATATGATATCTTGCATGGCATACTTATGTACATACCCATCGTACACCCATACTTACATACATGAGTTTTTGCATATACATAGATGATTCTGGCTTAATTAAAGATTTGGGAACCGCAAGTTACTCTTTAAAACTGATTCATTTTAAAAGAGCGGTTTTCCTTCAACGTGTGCATATTATTATTCCATATTGCATGATATACTGATAGGTTTATATTTCTTTTACATGTCGTATACATCATGCTTTTGATTATACGCATTGAGATATGTTGTTTCCATGATATTTCTAGATTTGGGAACCGTGGATATTTCAAAAGAGATTATATAATTGTTTTAAAAATCCGGTTACCCTTGATATGATATTTCAGTGCGTCCACCATGTGTTTTCTCGGTGCTGAGAGCGACATGTGAAACCCGATTCGAGGAGGCGGTGAGGCCGATTAGGGGTACATGGTGGCCGGTATGTTACCCCGGGGCAAGAAAGGGATGCTGTGTATACAGACGGTGAGCCCGGCAGAGGGACTACTACCTACCGGTGATTGTATTTGAGCTCGGCGGATATCGGGAGGATACCGACCGGAGTTGAGAGATGATATGGGCCGATCCGGACTGCCGGGGCCCGATATATGAGGATTTTCGTGCCGATGCTAGGCACTGGTTTCATGATGTTTTCGAGTGTCGATGCTTGACACTCTGGTTCCGTGATTTTGATATGTCGCGAGCGACACATGTTGATTTACATCCTCATACTTCCATGCATATGTTTATGATATTTGCATGCATGATACTTATTGTCATTGAGTGACACGTGGACGATTTCCACATACATATATTGACATTGATTACATTGATCATATCTCATATTTATGATATGTTATTACCTGAGGCACTGGCACGAGCACTTGGCACTACACTCATGTACAGGTGTTATATTGCCACCTTATCATGCTTCAGACTTATTCATTTGAAGCTTATATATATCTGATCGTATTGACCTAGGATTATGTCATACATACGATTTCTGCTCTGTGACGTTTTCTACTCACGAGTTGGCAACTCACCTTTGTTGTGCCACAGTTCTTGCAGGTTTTTCCGTACAGGTTCCATGGCGGCATTTCTGGCACACTGCTTCCTTTGCGGGTGATTTGCTTTGGTAGGCGGGTTCTCTTGCTTCAGAACCACCATTGTACATGTATTATTCAGTTGTATCTAGTAATTCCATCAACCAAAACTTGTATATTGTTTCAGCCTTAGAAAACCAGTTATGTATTATTTCGACCTTAGAGTCGCGCGTTGTAGTATTATGGTTTTTCATGTTGATTTTGAGTTCCTTTTTAGTTTTGATCATCGCCCTTTGGCGTTGTATATTATATTGCTTGCGTGGTTGTGACCGTCGATTGACGAAGAGCTAGCTCCAGCTTGGGGATGTCTTTTATTGTGCATATATATATTATTCATGTTGTATCCCGTTCGGGGCCAGTATTTACAAAGGAAACTCTGCCGAAATTTTTAGAAAAGATATGGAGGATTTAAAATGGATATTCGGATTACCAATTTTAAAACCCCTGTTTTAAAAACTTGTTTTCTTCACTTGTTAAAACTATTTCCTTTATTTATTACTTAAAAATGGTTTTAGATTTCTGGGCTTTTGGCTTACTTGAATTAGATGGGGTCCTATAGACTTCATATGATTCAAGTGCCATTCACGGGCTATTTTGGGTCATGACAAAAGCTGGTATCAGAGCGCTAGGTTAACCTTGGTTCGAGTCTATGTTTGACTATGCGGAGCCTAGAGCGTTTATATATATACGGAACTAAGGCTTGACCTTACGGAACTTAGACTTAGTCGAGGGGGTATTATACCCGAACTTTCGTCGCGTAGGATCACCCTTGGTTGATGGATTAGGTAGCTTGAGTAGAGTCACGTACCGTACGTATGTTGCGCGGCATATTTACGATACGCTACTCCGCTTAAGAAACCTTAGGATGTACATTTCCTTGCACAGTATTATATTCATTTCTATGATCTACCCTCATCGATATTGGTTATGATTTTGCTGCTACGATTACACGGGCAGAGAGAGCTACGGCTAGAGTTGCGTCAGCTTGAGCTCGTCACAGACGAGGACTGACCAGGGCGTGATTCCAGAGACGTACGATTGCATAGAGAGGCGTCGTTTTATTGTGTTCTCGCGCCATGAGCATTTGACAGATCGCTCTTATGAGATTTCCTGGATGTGCTGATCGGCACCAGAGGATCAGGCTACTGCTAGAGGCCAGCCAGGAGGTGATAACCATTGATATATCGTTTATTCATGATGATTGAGGCGCTGTTCGGCGTAAAGACGAATGAGGCAGTTATTGCTGCAAATGATGGGATATCGCCCAGATGTTAGAGCTACTGCAGCATGAGTATATATTTAGAGATACGATGGAAGGTAGCTAGTCACCCAAGGATGAAGGACTAGGACATGTAGTTTGTTCTCTTACCCCGATGCGAGGTCATCAGATTGATTGATTCCAGCTAGAGACGACTTCACGCAGGTTCGTTGGTAGTCGATGGAGGCGATCGAATGTCAGGAACCCATATTCCAAGTTTAAAGTATTCGGAAAGACATGCAAGCGATTCTATGGACCCTCTAGAAGAATGAAATCCTAACTCGACATAATGACCGTGTGAAAACCTTTGAACCTTAGGGTTTGCGGCAGTTCCGCGGAGCCATTAGTGAGGCTTGGGTTTGCCCTTCTACGACTGGTCCACCAACGCTGTGGTATGTACTCGATACTATTAAACTGTGCCCAAGATATTGAGCTCTTGGGGGATTATGAGGTTTTGACGAATCGATCAAAAGGTTCGACATCTTTCGGATATCATGTGATGGGATACACTGCTTGGGAGACTCCATATACGAGTATAGCCGTTGGAGCGCAGTCCATGCAGCCACGAGAAGACGAGTATGAATCAGTCGACATTGGAACAAGTGGAGTAAAGAGTTCGCACGAGATTTCGACGAGATGACGTTCCACTCCGCTGACATCAGGGATGCGATACGCATGCAGAGGCGTTGTACATAGATATATCTTCTAGAAGGAGTCGCGATGAGCATACAGCCGTTCCGGATCAAGAATTAGCTTTAGTAGAGGACGATGACTTCCGGGCAATTCGGCAGAAATGAGAATTGAGAGAGACCTCGGATTGACCCTAGCCGAGAACATTTGCAGTGCGCAGATAGAGACGTGACATCGGAATAGACGATGATATAGACAAGTGGGACTAGAGGTTGAGGTGAGATGCCGATGAGTTGTTGTTACTCCCCGTTAAGATTAAAGGTCAGATATGTCTACAGAGGCGTTGGGATGCGACCATTTTCCGAGAAAATTCTGTGCTGAGGACGCAGATGATCAGAGAAGTGCCAAGATGGAATCGTCCCCGTTAGCACACCTGACAGGGCCGATGAGCCGAAGGATTGCGAGATAGGTAATCCGCAGAGAAGCTAAGGACCCAGAGACAGAGGACGCCAGACCGCGAGCAAGAGGCAAGTAGATATCTTGCGCTGCTAGTATTGGATGCACCGACACCTTCCCGACTTTGAAGGAGGATATACCGACGACGGTATTTATGATTTGTGATTTTGTGATTCGATTATCATGTATCCGTCACCTTTGATTTCGGTATTTTGGGTGACTTATTCGCATGATTTAGTCTTGATGGCTGAGTTCCATGATATTTATTTTCATGCACCATGGTTGCACCTACTGGGTATTTATATTTTGATTATGGTAATTACGCTTAAGGTATTGATTGTGATTTCATGCCTATTTTATACCTGTGATTTGATTTATGCTTCCAGCATAGTTTTCATGCACTTTAGTGTTTGATTTGATTTGTGCACGCTGATGCACATGGTTGTGAGCTTATACACCACGGTATACCTGATTTGGATTGAGCCGTATGATATACTGTCGATTTTGATTCTGATATTGATGTTGATTTCTTGCACTCCGTGCATTTGATTTGGATTTTCGCGCGTGATGAGCGCATGTTTCGAGATACGATTTTGGTGCACACCAGATACACGAAATCGGGATTCCTTATGCATGTCAGATGCACCTGATTTTGTTGTCAGGCACGCCCGTTGCCCTTGGCAGATGTTTCGTGCACACCCGTTGCACCTAGATGATGTTTCTGTGCACATGTATGGCACATATATGTATTTTGATTTCCGTGCGCACCAGACGCACAGGGTATTCTTATATATATTTTTGGGATTTATTCCTTATGGACCAGTACGTTTTTATGATATTTGCTATTTGTTTTCGTACTGAGCAGGACTAGTCAGAGGACAGTGCCTGGATATACTTTTGCATGCATTCATAGTTATTGAAGGGATTTCCAAAAAGCGAGCTATAGTCTCAGTATATACCTACGTGTCCGATATGACACGAAACGTTTAAAACGAGGAAACCCTTCTAAATTGTTTTCAAAACGGCGGAACGTACATATTAAACAAAGGATATATACGTATATGGTTATTTTATTATAATAGACGTCCGCCACTGTGCAGTGTTATGCGCATCGCACAGCGACTTGAAAATATTTGGCATGCATTTACTTTAGATATTTACATGTATAGATTTGATGTCTATATGTACAGTTCTGATTTATACTACATTGGTTTTATTTTGGATTTGACATTGTGTCTTTACCATGATTCTGATGATTGCGGGATGCTTGACGGAGTTTTATTTCTGAGTGATCTGCTCATTGTTCTTGCGCATGCATTGCGCTATTATGCGTTTTATTTATTGATGATTTCGGAGCCCCGACGACTTGGATTTTTATTGAAATGTTTTAGAATTTGGGGGTTTAAATTTAAATTCAGGGACCGAATTTCTTTAAGGTGGGAAGATTGTAACTTTTCAGAAAAATAAAATATTATTTTTGGGAATTTTTATAATTTAATATTATTTTTAATGAATATTTTAATATTTCGGTATAATTAAATACCTATAATTTGGGGAAAATTTTGGAAAATTATAGAAATTACTTAAAGAGGGTGTTTTATGTGGATTATGCAAATTTTAAAGTTTTATGATTAGTTATACACTAATTTTGTGCTAATCACGATTAAAAATCGCTAATCGGATTTTAAGTATATTTTGTGCAAACATGTACCATATCATTTTATACTTGTTACATAATTTTCTTCCATGGTTTCCTTCATGTTTTTGCATGGTTGTTGATTGTTGGAAAAGAGAAAAGAAAAGAAAAGAAAAGAAAAAGGTAAGGAATAATATATATAGGTATGGGTGAGAAAGAAAGGTGAGGGGGTTACTTGACTTTGACCATTCTTTTTGCAATTCATCTCTCTTCATCATTATCCTCTCCCCTCTCTTCACTTGCTGCTGCTGCCGCCCTAGCCCCCCTCCTTCTCTTCGACCCTCACAAACACCATGAATATCACTCCAAAACTCTATCTCCTTTTCACAAAAAAGATGCACAAGCTCAAGGGAAGGACATTGGACCAAGAAAGCTAGGATTTTGGCCACTTGGGGCAACTCAAGAATTTTCTTGAGTTGCCAAATAAGATAATTTCTGAACCATAAGCTTATTGTTTCCTTTAATTTTACCCCCATGTTAGATTTGAACCGATATCGGGTGGTTTTGTGGACTTAGGAAAAACCTAGTTAGGGTTAATGGGAATTGAGAGTGATGATGGGTAATTAAGCTCAGTAGAGGCCACACAAACCCCCTAGTGCTAGAATCCAGGCCTAAAATTAAGACTAGAACACCAGAATACGGATTTAGAAAAGCCGATATCGGGAAATTGTGGAATCTGTGAGGGTTATATGAAATCTGCTATCACCCCACGACTCTGAAAATTATATTGCATACACAGAGATACATGCAGGCACCTAGGAAGCTACCACCAAAACCCCACCCCCTGTATCATTTTCTAGGCCGCAAATAAAAGCATTCTGGCCGCAAATTGTGTCCAGACCTGGGCCATTTGGTCTCGTTCTTGTTCTGTGGTCCCTACATCCGTAAAATAGACCCTTGGCATATTCAAAATTGACCAATTTGACCTAGGGTAGAATCTGGAGCCTGTTTCCTGAATTGCTGTTTTGATTCGTGTTTTCGTTTCTCGTATTTTGAATTCTGGAATTTTGTATTGGTGTTTTACCTTGATTACTTGGTGTTTGTACGACGAGATCGAGGGTCGTTTGATGGTTTTGAAAGCGTAGTCTATAGGTTCTAACCTATAGGCATTAGCGTGTCGTATAGGCATTAGCGTGTCGTTTTGGGTATTTCCGATCTGATTTTAATACGCGTTCCGATTATGTTATCTATGTTGGTACCATCATGTGGATTCTATACGATGAAGAAGATGAAGGCGACATCGACACCGACACGCAGGATGCAAGGTGAGTAGATTATATCTACGGGGGAAGTCGGGTGGATGGCGTATAGCACCCCCGCAGTTCGATGTTTAGTATAGTATATATATACTATTTATGACAGCTTATAGTGTGTGACATGGTTATTCAGGATATGATTAGGTGTACTATGGATAGAATAGGGTTTAGATGTAAACTAGTATAGTTTCCTAGTTGCGAACCCTAGAATAGGTTTACACTCACACGCACACACATGCTTATTGCTATACATATACCTACATGATGAGAATAGTGGATGATTTTTGGAGATGAGTCAATGAGATTGGGCGTAGTACCATGAGATCGGTGATATGATGTGATTCGTATTTGGGATACGATAGGTGATTTTAGCGAGCCTTTAGACGTGTGTTTCACACACACACGTATACTTATATAGATGGTATCGATTTGTACTTGACTTAGATCAGTACCCCAGATCATGTGATATGATGATAAGGATACCTGATAATTGATGAGAGGATTGTGATATTGACCCATACCCAGCTTTTGGGATGCCGTACGATGATTTACCATACGAGCTTCATATTGATGATAGATCCGCACTCCTGACTCGAGGATGTCATATGATATTGTATCGTACATGGTACCATTGAGGCGGGATCACCGACTATTATATTTACATATATATACTACATCGACTCAGATTTAGATGGTTTCCATACCCCTTCTGATTGAATCGTTAGTTAGAGCTGTAGTTCTGCTTGTAGATTTAGGCTAGGCCGATATCATACCTATTTCAAAAACTAACGAATCGGGAGTTTTTTAAAGACAGGCAAGGGAATTCTATGGATATTTTCAAAAGATACATCTTTTCTTAAAAACACCGTAGCCCTTAATTTACTAAAAGCCCCGATTCGTCTTATTTCAAATGGAAAACCGTATGACCTTTTATATTGATGCAGATGCGTCACTGTTGCATTTATTAGTCGATTCCTGCATATTCTTGTTATTCGCACCGCATTGCATGTCCAAATGGTTATTGCTATATTAAACTTATGCTGTTAGGACACCAGCACCATTATTGATGATGCATATATTCCACGTACACCTGCTTGCCGGCTCACACACTTCATCATCGATAATTGCCATGTCACTACACTGTAGCACTGTTGCATTTAGGATATGATCTCTTGCATGGCATACTTGTGTACATACCCATCGTACACCCATACTTACATACATGAGTATTTGCACATACATAAATGATTCTGGCTTAATTAGAGATTTGGGAACCGCAAGATACTCTTTAAAACTGATTCATTTTAAAAGAGCGGTTTTCCCTCAACATGTGCATATTACTATTCCATATTGCATGATATACTGATAGGCTTATATTTCTTTTACATGTCGTATACATCATGCTTTTGATTATACGCATTGAGATATGTTGTTTCAATGATATTTCTGGATTTGGGAACCGTGGATATTTCAAAAAAGATTATTTAATTTTTTTAAAAACCCGGTTACCCTTGATATGATATTTCACGGCGTCCACCATGTGTTTTCTCGGTGCTGAGAGCGACATGTGAAACCCGATTCGAGGAGTCGGTGAGGCCGATTGCGGGTATATGGTGGGCCGGTATGGTACCCCGGGGCAACAAAGGGATGCTGTGTATACAGACGGTGAGCCCGACAGAGGGACTACTACCTACCGGTGATTGTATTTAAGCTCGGCGGATATCCGGAGGATACTGACCGGAGTTGAGAGATGATATGGGCCGATCCGGACTGCCGGGGCCCGATATATGAGGATTATCGTGCTGATCTAGGCACTGGTTTCATGATATTTTCGAGTGTCGATGCTTGACACTCAGGTTCCGTGATTTTGATATGTCGCGAGCGATACATGTTGATTTACATCCTCATACTTCCATGCATTTGTTTATGATATTTGCATGCATGATGCTTATTGTCATTGAGCGACACATGGACGATTTCCACATACATATATTGACATTGATTACAATGATCATATCTCATATTTATGATATGTTATTACCTGAGGCACTGGCACGAGCACTTGGCACTACACTCATGTACAGGTGTTATATTGCCACCTTATCCTGCTTTAGACTTATTCATTTGAGGCTTATATATATTTGATCGTATTGACCTAAAATTATGCCATACATACGATTTCTGCTCTGTGATGTTTTCTACTCACGAGTTGGCAACTCACCCCCGTTGTGCCACAGTTCTTGCAGCTTTTGCCGTACAGGTTCCATGGCGGCATTTCTGGCACACTGCTTCCTTTGCGGGTGATTTGCTTTGGTAGGTGGGTTCTTTTGCATCAGAACCACCATTGTACATGTATTATTCAGTTGTATCTAGTAATTCCATGAACCAAAACTTGTATATTGTTTCAGCCTTAGAAAACCAGTTATGTATTATTTCGACCTTAGAATCGCGCGTTGTAGTATTATTGTTTTTCATGTTGATTTTGAGTTCCTTTTTAGTTTTGATCCTCGCCCTTTGGCGTTGTATATTATATTGCTTGCGTGGTTGTGACCGTCGATTGACGAAGAGCTAGCTCCAGCTTGGGGATGCCTTTTATTGTGCATATATATATTATTCATGTGGTACCCCGTTCGGGGCTAGTATTTACAAAGGAAACTCTGCCGAAATTTTTAGAAAAGATATGGAGGATTTAAAATGCATATTCAGATTACCTATTTTAAAACCCCTGTTTTAAAAACTTGTTTTCTTCACTTGTTAAAACTATTTCCTTTATTTATTACTTAAAAATGGTTTTAGATTTCTGGGCTTTTGGCTTACTTGAATTAGATGGGGTCCTATAGACTTCATATGATTCAAGTGCCAGTCACGGGCTATTTCGGGTCGTGACAGAGTCTTGTGTGTTCTCCAACTGTACTTTGATTTCCACCCTACCTCGGCTCTACCGAGTCGTGCAAACAGGTGGCTTTTGGGTATAGTCCCGAGACACATGGAGACAGTGAGCGATAGGAGGGGTTTCGTCTCTCCCGGTATTGGGAGTTGATGATGTGTAATGTGCGATTGGCTCTGACTTGAAGTCCCTGGCCAGAGCTGATGAGATTTACTGATAAGTGTTATCAGTAGTTTATCGACCGTTCATAGACCATATCGACATGACTTATTGAGTTATTAGGGCTCGGCGATTCCATCCCTAGATTTGATATGCAGCATATCAGACGAAGAGACCGGACTGTACGGTAAGTGTTGCCAATGGCTCGATGGGAGTTTTGACGGGTTCACTTGTTTTTCTTCTGATCGCTCAATACCCGGGTGGTCGTTACGTTTAGCTGACCGCTTGCGGCTTGTAGGTGTTTTGATATGATCATCCCTTACTACCGGCGTATTGACGAGTCTTAGAGTCCCACACAGTATTTTTCTAGCTCAGGCGAAATGATGTGGTGTGCATATGTGATATGCGCAGGAGCTCGATTAAATACGAATATGTGATACCGTATTTCAATCGGACGTTCGATATTGGTCGGGTCGCATTTGATGTGACTGATTTATTAAATCAAGTGTTGATTTAATATTATTTTTAAGCTCACTTTTAATTAACCCTTTTTCTTTTGGATGTATGCATGTATGTTCACACATACACATGATGATGTGCATGCACACATACACACATACATATGTGTCAAGGTTGATGATACAAAGTAGATGGCAATATAAGACTCACAAGGTTGATAAATATCTAGGTTTTTGTTAATGGATTAAAGGAAAAAGGAAATTAGCATAATGACTCATTTTCTATACACTTCTTATTTGACCATTGACTTTAACCATGGTTTAATTTCCTTTTGTTCTTTAACCCATCCAAATAATATCTAGATATTTAGCCAACCATGGTTATATGTGAGAGTGTCTCATATATAATATTTTCATTTTCATTTTTGAAAATAAGTTTTCATTATTTACACAAAAGTTTTTGCCATCTTCACCTTCCTCCTTTTCCAAGCTCTCTTGAGTTTTGTTTTTAGTGAGGAAATTAAAAAGAAAGGGTTTTTAAGTGAGTTTACAAACTGTTAGTTATATGTATGCCCTAGAGGCCATTACTGAACATTGGATGTATATTGTAGTGGATGCTGGGACATATATAGGAAGGATTTTCTTGCTCGACATGATAGTACGCTATCTGGTTGCACTTTATCTTAACATGTATACTTTCTGTCTCTCTGATTACATGTTGATAAAGCCCATAGGATGTGTGCTCGACTTCCAGGACTATGATGTAGATCATACTAGTGGGGCCTGGATAGTCCATGAGTACATCCTTGAATCGTTCCTAGTCGTGGGAATATCGAGACGGGGCATCGATATTCCAGAGTAGACTAGCGTATATCTTCTCGACCCATGTGATGGGCGATGGATGATCCCATATCCATTGGTGTTTGACATCGAAGATGGTATGCGGGTGCTCAGTGGAGACTGGGTACACTGAACGGACTCGCCGAGAACTCCCAGATGGTATTATACCTCACGTCAGATGGCAGTTCTCTGGTGACACTGGTACAGCTTAGTCTGTTGACCCGAGATCGTCATAGAGTCTTGTGTGTCTCCCACTGTGCTTTGATTTCCACCCTACCACGGCTCTACTGAGTCGTGCAAACAGGTGGTTTTTGGGTACAGTCCCGATTCACATGGAGGCAATGAGCGATAGGAGGGGATTCGTCTCTCCCGGTATTGGGGGTTGATGTTGTGCTATGCTCGACTGGCCATAACAGGAAATCCCTGGCCAGGGTTGCAGTGATATACTGGTAAGTGTTATCAGTAGTTTCACGAATGTTATGGACCTCACGTCGGCATGACTTATCGAGCTATTGGGGTCTGACGTTTACCACCCCTAGGCGAGATATGCGACATATCAGACGAACAGACCGGACCGTACGGTAAGTGTTACTGGTTGGATTCGCAGGAGTGTGAGCGGGCTTGCTCGTCGATCTTCTGATCGCTCAATACCCGGGTGTCCGTTACGTTTAGCAGACCGCTTGCGGCTTGTATGTGATTGATATGATCATCACCTGCTGCCGGCGTATTGACGAGTCTTTAGAGTCCTACACAGAGGTTTCCTGGCTCAAGCGAAACGAAATAGGAGCGCATATGAGATATGTGCGGGACCGAGAATAATACCAGTATGTGATACTATATTCGATTCTCGCGATGTGACATTGATCGGTTATATGCGATATAGCCGAGTTATCGGATCAAGTGTTGATTCGATAAGTTGTTACTGATGATACCAGTCGGTTATGTACGACATGACCGGATCATTGAATCAAGTGTTGATTTAATGATTTAATGCATAATTATATATTTGATATATTACTTTGCATTAACTAGTATCGGTTCACTTTAAATGGATTTTCTCGCTCGGTTGTGCGCATTGCATATGCGATATGATTTTGTGCACTTGTTTGTATCATATTTGATGATACATGCAAATTAGGGTTTGTGTAAAGAATTAAACCTTGGTTAGAGAAATGGTTAGGGTTTTTATTTGATTATTCATTTATTCATTTGTTTTTATTTTTGGAAAATAATTTGCATAAAATAGAATGGTGGCTTCTTTTGTTTTCTTTCATGAAGCTTCATGAACTTTTGACTTAGTCACCATTTTGTCTCATGCTTAACCCTAACCAATTCAATTAACTTAAGTTAATTCTCTACACCTAACCATGGTGAGAATTATGATAAGAATGGATTTTTATTTATTCTTTTATTCTTATCATAATACTTATCTTCTTCTTGCTCTTCTTCTTCTTCATTCTTCTTTGAAGAAAACCAAGCTCCATCAATGGTGATTGTTGGAAAAGAGTGAGAAATCCAAAACTAAAGTCTACCCTCTTCCTATTTCTTCATCCTCTACCTCTTGCCAAGTAGTAGAGTGTGTTTCCTTCACAAGTTTTCATGGCAAGGTGAAGGTGGAGCTTGATCTAGCGATGCCTCGACGTAGATCATCTTCGGCATGGACATCGACGACCTAGCTTGCCCATTCTCCGACGAAGCCGACGCTTGAGCCCGGATTTGATTTGGACAGCGGAGAGGACCTTGTTGCGGAGCTATGGAGGTGGAGCACCGGATCTACAAAGGTTGTATTTCCGTATCTTGTAGTTAAGTGTTAACTAGTTTGCTTGTTTCGCCTAAATATCTAGTAAACGATCCGTAGTCGGGTTTGTAGGCACCCGTAAAATTTGATTTGTGCATGTTTGATCACTTGTGAGACTTCACTAGAGTGCCTAGGAACCCTACAGTGGTATCAGAGCCTAGCTAGAGCCTTAGGCGAAGCGTAGACGGAGTTTGAAGTCCGATCGAACCGAAATCCGATTTCCAAATTGCTCTCTGTACTTTTTTGTAAAATGTGGATTTTTGCAAATTAAAAATATGCGGAAAAATCAGCAGGTAAATCTAAGAATTACGATGCAAAAATTACCTAATGATCTTTCTAAAGTGCGGCGGAACCGCGGCATTAGCGTGCTAATGCGGCCCTTCCGCCGCCGTTTTGTCTTATTAGGCACTCAATTTTGCACAGTAACTCCTATTTTTCAGTGCTGGTTTTCCTGGAAATTTTTAATCTGAAATCAAGAGTTAAGTATTTTGGGTTGTATTGGGAGTTCATACATTCGATCGGATTGTCAAACTTTGTCTATGTGTCGTTCCGGATAATTTTTTGAATATGTTAAAAAGTTCGACCGGATATAAATACCCAATTTTTCCCCTGTCGGGAAATTTCCAAGTGTTGGATATTTCTGTAGTTTAATCACGTTCTAAGTAGTGCAAGTAACACGATGGTCCCTCTAGAAGACAACAAACCTTAATTCGATTATGTGACCGTCTTGAACTACCCTTTGAACCTTCGGGTTTGGGGCAGTACGGCGTGCCACATGTGAGGCGTTGGCTTGACCCTTCTACGGCTGGACCGTTGGTACTGAGGCACGAACTGAATGTTTTTAGACTTGTTTCATGTGTTGATCTGTATCGGGAAAACTTGGGTGTTCGATTGTTCGATCGAAAAGTTTAGCATTTTCTATTTATCCGGAATGTGATACAATAATTGGAATTCACAAATAGTTATGAGATAACGGAATGAATATTATAAACATAGCAGTTTAGTCTCACTTGATCGGTTGCCACGGAATTTTGATGTGATCAAAAGTCCGTTGCAATCACGTTGTGAACGCGGATGCTCGCCGGTAAACTTAATAGACAGCCTCACTCCATAGCCCCGACCAAGTGACTGTAGGAGAACCCCGTCGCCGAAAGCATCCGTTCGGGTGCTCGCGGTGGCGGTGTTCCGCCTTGGTGCACTTCGTCGACGGTATCGGGGGTGCGGCCGTCTACTGAAGTTTGCGACGAGCATTCGATCAGTATGTCGGGAATCCTGTTGAATTGCCCTACTTGATATTGAAAAGAGTTTTCGATAATGAGACTAAAATGCGGGGTTTATAATTGTTAGGCATGCGATGTCTTAAGAATTCATTTGGTCAGGCATGCGATGCCTGAGGTGGTTGCGGATTCCAACTGTTGTAGTTTTACACTTTCTTTTCTGTGACCGTAAGTGTAATATGTGATATCGCCGGTTTCGTTGCTATATGTCAACGACAATTAGGATGCGCATATTTACTTACGTTGATGACATCTGATGTTATGTGTTGCTGGATATGTTATATTGGATCGTCGTGTTTGAATAGCCGGGGGTTTTTATGTGAGATGAGTGTTTTTCATTTTCATTCATGTAAAAACTTGTATGTAATATTCTTTTATTGGGGCACTTCCAGGTTGCGGAAGTAGTCACCGTTTGTATATTATTTACTTTTCTGCACTAGGATAGACCCAAGGAGGGGAGCACAAGTAACCGGGTTCTGGGGTCCAGTGGGAGACCAACTCGAGGAGTCGAGTCCTGGTCTCCTAACCCTAGAATTGGTAGGGTTGCTTGCCGCTCTCGTAGGGGTCTAGGGGTGTGGGATTGGCTATTCATCACGACCGTGGAATCCGTGTTTTATACTGGCTCGTATTGAAAACACGGACGTCCTAGTATATCCAATATTTCATATGTTTCTTCTGCTGTGATTTATCTGTGATCATGTGATGTTCTGTGACAGATATTATATATAGTATATATGATATATTATATAGACGTTGCTTATGTTTTACACCCGCGCTAGCCCTGCCTCGCTCTGGCGTTAGTTACCTAACCTAACGGTGCAGACGGGACATCGAGGCGAATGCGGATGGCATAAGCGTACGTTATATTTATCTGTGATGGTTAGGTGGACTTAAATGATGGGATATTCATTAATGAGATTAATGAAAGAAAATAAACCTAATTGATGTTGTGGAATCGAATTTCAAAATAAAAACAGGTAGCTACAGTTCTTGCTTTGCATTGCGGTGTTCATTATAGAACATCCTGCACCTTATTCGATGAGGAAAGGACCGAGATCCCTTCACCGGGAGTGACTCCTTTAGCAATAACTGGCAGATGCTACAACTCTCGGTTTGTCTTTTGATCGCTTCTATAGTTTTTGCTTTGCACAGTGATATATATGATATATCCCGCACCTCATTCGACGAGGAAAGGGCCGACGATCCCTTCACCGGGAGTGACCCCTTTAGCAAAACTAGAAAAGCTTCAAAAACATTCCATTTAAAAACCATTTGATTCCGCAACGAGATCAAGTTCAAAGCGTTAAAGGTTTTCACAAAAACCAGCCGCAACCCTCCGTCATTTTAGGAAGTAGAGTACTTAGTATTCGTGCTGTGTTTGTTGACCATAGTCAAGGCACAGTGTACGGTAGCTAAGTGATGTCTTCCTACACCGCATATGATGCGATTAGTTAGGACAGTCGCGTGACTTTGTTGACCTTAGTTAAGGGTCATGTGGGTGGGTCTAATTAATCACGAAATGACGGGTAGAACTTGACTAGTACTTATGATTTGTTGACCATAGTTAAGGTCATAGGTGCTAGGGGTAAAAACCTTTATTGGGAGTTTCAAGTGTTGAAATTTGCAATGAGATTGCATACCTTCTATGTGATAGTTGGATCTCGATACCCACTGCGAGTAATTGTTACTCCTGGGAGAGTTTTGCACTTTACAATTAGCCGATCAAGTAGGTGTCTAGAAAGGTGTCAATGGGGTTACGCCTCTGGGAAAACGAGGTTTACTGTAATTAGGTCCGTGCGAAAGCACGGGGAACCTCCCTCAAAGTACCGACACTGGCCTGGCTGAAAGATTGGCGAACTTGTAGAGTGTAATTAATCCCGGCTAGTCTTTCCTTTTAGGGTTTGAAGGAAGATTTGATAAAAACAGTGGGAGCCATCCTGATTAGATAAAATATATAACCAATCTGATCTTGCAAGAGCGCACGCAGAGTGTTTTCTTCTCTCTCTCTCCTGGTAGCGACCATATCACGCCTTAATCAAGATAATAATACGGATGTATTGACCGAACCCGCTTGTTATACTGAGCTGGGGAACGTTGGTCCCGCTCCAACTTATAATTGTTATAAGACAGAGCAGGAAATTGGGGAATACCAGAATTCCTATGCCGCCCAAACGAAGAAAGTGCATATGATGCATCTCCTTCGGGTGTGTTCATTATAAAGAACTGTTTCTCAGTATCCTCTGCATCCTGGGTATATGATACCGGATCAGGATCCCAGATATGTAATCTGTTACATAGGGCTACAAGAGGGTAGAAAAACTGAGAACGGGTGATAAGTTTCATGAGGCAGAAAACGGGGAAAGTGTTGCAGCCAAGTCTGTTGGTCACTGTCACCCTGTATTACGAATACATTGATTCTGAACAAATGCTATTAGATACCGAACCTGATATACAAAATCATATCAGTCTCTTTATTACTAAAGAAAGGATATAATTTTGTATTGATGGATAATGTTTTGAACATTTCCTATATCAAAAGTTGATCGATTCAGGCACGTTATCTAAAAGTATTGACGTTCTAAATCAAACTACAGTTCCTCGTATACAGAACACACACAAGAGGAAGAGTTTAGAAATGAACGAATTCTTCTTGAGGTATTGTAGACTAGGTCATATCAATGCGACCCGACTAGCTGAAGTTACATTTAGATGCATATTTAAATCAGTTTGAATTTACATCTTGTGAAACTTGCCAGTCATGTCACAAAGATATAATGACACCAGCTCTGTTTACTGGAAACAGAGGAAGAGTTGGTAAACTCTTGGGACTGATACATGATGATGTATGTAAGGTCTCCTGTCTACACATGCCAGGACTGGTTCTTTATACTTCATTATATTCTCTGATAATCTCTCAAGATTCAGTCATATGTTCCTGTTGAAACATAAGTCCGAACCTTTTGAGGTATTCACAGAATATAAGTTAGAAGTAGAGAACCAAAATACGGGTATAAGTATTATGTCCTATGATAAGATCAGGGAGGAGAATACTTGTGCATAGAATTCCTGGACTATTCTAAAGGAGAATGAGATTCTCTCTCAGTGTTACTCCTCTGAATACACCACAGCATAACGGTGTATCGGGGGGGGCAATCACACAATATTAGATATCGTGTGCTCTATGATGAGTATTACTGAGTTACCTATTTCCTTTTGGGGTTATGCACTTGAGAAGCTGCATACCTATTGAATTAGGTTTGAATCAAATCACTGCCTACCACTCCATATAAAATATGGTATGGGAAGAACCCATCTCTTAAGTGAGTTAAGATTTGGGGTTGTCCGGCCTATGTTTAAAGCAAAATCCGGACAAGATCGAGGCTGGATCAGTTCTGTAGAACTGGAAAGGTTCCAGCTATACAAAACTGCTAATGATTTGACAGAACCAAAGGATTCAATAGTTTCCGACGAACCTCAGCCTCTCCGCCGATCTAGTAGGGTTCCTCACCCACCTGAGAGATACCTCGGTTTCTCGATGACAGTGGGAGCAAGGATTGCATCATGAGATGATGACCCAACTAGTTTCGAGCAGGCCATCGAGAGTAGGGACTCTGTAAGAATGGCTGGATGCTTAGCGATCTGAGATGGAATCCATGTACACCAGCAAAGCATGGACTTTAGCTGCTATATCTGAAGGGTTAAATCCCCATCAGGAGCAAGTATATCTTGAGAAGATTACTTGGTGTAGATGGAAAAGTTGAGACGTTCAAAGCTAGACTTGTTAAAGGTTTTCGTCATCGACCAGGCGTGGATAATGATGAAACCTTTTTCCAATAGCTATGCTTAAGTCTATCCAGATCCTACTTACCACGGCTACACACCATGACTACGATATCTGGCGGTTGGGTGCCATGACTGCTTCTCTAAATACTGATTTAGAAGAGAACGTCTATAAGAACACAGCCAGAGGGCTTCGTAAACAGCGGGAGCAGCGGAAACGTGTGCAAGTTGCTTTACACAATGAAGCAGGCATCGCGGAGTTGGAACGTCTGTTTTGATGTCATAGTCAAAGTGTTTGACTTCATCAAAATGGTAGACGAACCCTGTATATACAAAAGGGTAGTAGAGAGTAAGGTAGTCATCTTCGTATTGTACGTAGACAACATACTCTTGATAGGAAAAGAGTTTCCTATACTATGATCGGTCAATCTCCTATTATCACAAGGATTCTCCAAATAGGATAAAGATGATACCTCCTAAATCCTGAGATTTGGACCTATGAGATAGATCTAAAGGGATATTAGGGTTCTCACTAGGTATAGTGAGATTGTATCAATCGATCCTGGGGAGAATCACTGGAAGTGTTCCAGGGTGATAAAGACGACTGAATGTCAGTCACAGGCACTGTCTTTACCCTCAGTAAAGGGACGGTATGTTGGAAGAGTTCCAAGCTAGATACCGTGGCAAACTAGACGATAAAGGCTGGTAACATCGCTATTAAAGATACTACCAAAGAGGCAGTTTGGGTGTATATTGGTTCATAGGATGAACTAGGTTCCTACCATTGTGTGACAATGGAACTGTGGCTTTGGCCCTGGAACCCTGGTCCCATCAGTGACCCAGACATAATCTAAGGCAGCATCACCTGATCATGGAGATAGTTGATCTCCAGGATGATCGAGGTTAGGAGAGTAGACTCAGAGGACAACACGGCGGATCCACTCACGAAGGCCCTTTTCCCAAAGAGAGATTTTTATGGGATGGTTGAGTATGTGATACTGCAACCACTGCTACAGATGGCCCTAGTGCAAGTGGGAGATTGTTAGTTATATGTATGCCCTAGAGGCCATTACTGTACATTGGATGTATATTGTAGTGGATGCTGGGACATATATAGGAAGGATTTTCTTGCTCGACATGATAGTACTCTATCTGGTTGCACTTTATCTTAACATGTATACTTTCTGTCTCTCTGATTACATGTTGATAAAGCCCATAGGATGTGTGCTCGACTTCCAGGACTATGATGTAGATCATACTAGTGGGGCCTGGATAGTCCATGAGTACATCCTTGAATCATTCCTAGTCGTGGGAATATCGAGACGGGGCATCGATATTCCAGAGTAGACTAGCGTATATCTTCTCGACCCATGTGATGGGCGATGGATGATCCTATATCCATTGGTGTTTGACATCGAATATGGTATGCGGGTGCTCAGTGGAGACTGGGTACACTGAACGGACTCGCCGAGAACTCCCAGATGGTATTATACCTCACGTCAGATGGCAGTTCTCTGGTGACACTGGTACAGCTTAGTCTGTTGACCCGAGATCATCATAGAGTCTTGTGTGTCTCCCACTGTGCTTTGATTTCCACCCTACCACGGCTCTACTGAGTCGTGCAAACAGGTGGTTTTTGGGTACAGTCCCGATTCACATGGAGGCAATGAGCGATAGGAGGGGATTCGTCTCTCCCGGTATTGGGGGTTGATGTTGTGCTATGCTCGACTGGCCATAACAGGAAATCCCTGGCCAGGGTTGCAGTGATATACTGGTAAGTGTTATCAGTAGTTTCACGAATGTTATGGACCTCACGTCGGCATGACTTATCGAGCTATTGGAGTCTGACGTTTACCACCCCTAGGCGAGATATGCGACATATCAGACGAACAGACCGGACCGTACGGTAAGTGTTACTGGTTGGATTCACAGGAGTGTGAGCGGGCTTGCTCGTCGATCTTCTGATCGCTCAATACCCGGGTGGCCGTTACGTTTAGCAGACCGCTTGCGGCTTGTGGGTGATTGATATGATCATCACCTGCTGCCGGCGTATTGACGAGTCTTTAGAGTCCTACACAGAGGTTTCCTGGCTTAAGCGAAACGAAATAGGAGCGCATATGAGATATGTGCGGGACCGAGAATAATACCAGTATGTGATACTGTATTCGATTCTCGCGATGTGACATTGATCGGTTATATGCGATATAGCCGAGTTATCGGATCAAGTGTTGATTCGGTAAGTTGTTACTGATGATACCAGTCGGTTATGTACGACATGACCGGATCATTGAATCAAGTGTTGATTTAATGATTTAATGCATAATTATATATTTGATATATTACTTTGCATTAACTAGTATCGGTTCACTTTAAATGGATTTTCTCGCTCGGTTGTGCGCATTGCATATGCGATATGATTTTGTGCACTTGTTTGTATCATATTTGATGATACATGCAAATTAGGGTTTGTGTAAAGAATTAAACCTTGGTTAAAGAAATGGTTAGGGTTTTTATTTGATTATTCATTTATTCATTTGTTTTTATTTTTGGAAAATAATTTGCATAAAATAGAATGGTGGCTTCTTTTGTTTTCTTTCATGAAGCTTCATGAACTTTTGACTTAGTCACCATTTTGTCTCATGCTTAACCCTAACCAATTCAATTAACTCAAGTTAATTCTCTACACCTAACCATGGTGAGAATTATGATAAGAATGGATTTTTATTTATTCTTTTATTCTTATCATAATACTTATCTTCTTCTTGCTCTTCTTCTTCTTCATTCTTCTTTGAAGAAAACCAAGCTCCATCAATGGTGATTGTTGGAAAAGAGTGAGAAATCCAAAACTAAAGTCTACCCTCTTCCTATTTCTTCATCCTCTACCTCTTTCCAAGTAGTAGAGTGTGTTTCCTTCACAAGTTTTCATGGCAAGGTGAAGGTGGAGCTTGATCTGGCGATGCCTCGACGTAGATCATCTTCGGCATGGACATCGACGACCTAGCTTGCCCATTCTCCGACGAAGCCGACGCTTGAGCCCGGATTTGATTTGGACAGCGGAGAGGACCTTGTTGCGGAGCTATGGAGGTGGAGCACCGGATCTACAAAGGTTGTATTTCCGTATCTTGTAGTTAAGTGTTAACTAGTTTGCTTGTTTCGCCTAAATATCTAGTAAACGATCCGTAGTCGGGTTTGTAGGCACCCGTAAAATTTGATTTATGCATGTTTGATCACTTGTGAGACTTCACTAGAGTGCCTAGGAACCCTACACAAACCACACAACCATTCTACACTACCCTAGCCCTTTAGTGTAGAGTGTTTGCTTCATTTTGTGAAGCTAAGAGCTTGTTCTAGGAATCTCTGAGTGGATCATCGTAGACGACGAAGGACCTCGAGCGGAGTCGTTCCAAACCTTGTGCAAAGCCGTAGGAGTCTTAAAGACCGAAGGAGTTGGCTATAAAGGTTGTATTTCCTTTTCCTTTAGTTTAGACTTCACATAATGATATTATTACCCTAATCTCTAGTTACGATTCGTAGTTCGTTTGTAATAGCGCTCTAAAATTTAAAAGTTCACTACTATATGTTGTTACAACCTTACTAGAGGTGCTACTACACACCAACATGGTATCAGAGCCTAGCTAGAGATTTAGGGTAAGCCGGACGACGTTTAAAAACTCAATCGAACATGAAAAATGCGATTTTTACATGCTCACTGGAAATTTTTTCAAAAGTTGGAATTTTTGTAGTTAAAAATATGCAGAAAATAAAGCAGGGTTTTCTATGGATCCCCAAGAAAAACGAGCACCTAACTCGACTCAACGACCGCTGAACCACGGCCAAATAGGTGTATTTGCGGCGGTTCCGCGACGCCGTTGGTGAGGCTTGGACCGTGCGCTCTTGCGTTGATTCATAGGTACTATATATATTCTGTTGGAATTTTTTATGCAGGTTCAAGTGTTGAGATCTATTATAACAGTATGTTGATGTGTTGATTGATATATTTTAGCAACGTCTATGTTTTTCAATTGTTGATGTGATATGATGTATAGGATTGTCGTGATCGAATGGCCGGGGGTTTTATGTGAGACGAGAGTTTATCTTTTCATTCATGTAAAATTCATTGTATATATTATTCTTTTATTGGGGCACATCCGGGTTGAGGATGATGTCTCCATTGATATATATTTTACTTTTCCGCATTAGGACAGACCCAAGGAGGGGAGCATGAGTGACCGGGTTCTGGAGTTCAGTGGGAGGCCATCTCGAGGAGTCGAGACCGGGTCTCCTAAATTCCAGAATTGGAAGGGTCACTTGCCGCTCTCGTAGGGGTCTAAGGGTGTGGGCTTGGCTATTCATCAGGACTGTGGAATCCGTATTTTCTATCGTATGCTAAATAGAAAATACGGAGTTCTTAATATATCCTATATTTTCATATATGTGTTTCTGCTGCTAATTATTCTGTAATGTGATTGCTTAATATCTGAGATGAATGTGATATTGTTATATATGTGATATGTAATACTGATTTTCGTTTCTTTCTGTAATGGCTTAGGAACTTAAATGATGGGAATACATTAATGAGATTAATGTAAAAGAAAAGAAACCTAAAGATGTTGTAGAATCGGATTTGAAACCCACTCGGCTCTTTTATGAAAAAGCAAGTTTCACAAGATGCGGAGCTTAAGCCACTCCTTTTCTAAAAAAAATTTAGATTCTACAACGAAATCAAGTTCAAAGCGTTAAAGGTTTTCATAAAAACCATCCGCAACCCTCCGTCATTTTAGGAAGCAGAGTACTTAGTATTCGTGCTACGTATGTTGATTATAGTCAAGGCGTACTGTACGGTAGCTAAGTGATGTCTTCCTAAAAGCATATGATGTGATCGGTTAGGACATTCATGTGATTATGTTGATCATAGTCAAGGGTCATATGGGTGGGTCTAGTTAATCTCAAAATGACGGGTAGAACTTGACTAGTGCTTATTATATGTTGACCATAGCTAAGGTCATAAGCATCTAGGGGTAAAAACCATATCGGGAGTTTCAAGAGTTGATATTTGCAATGAGATTGCATACCATCTATATAATATTTGGATCTCGATCCCACTGTGAGTAAGAGTTACTCCCGGGAGAATTTTGCACTTTACAATTAGTTAATCCAGTAGGTATCTAGAAAGGTGTTAACGGGGTTTGACCTCTGGGAAAAACGAGGTTTATTTTAATTAAGTCCGTGCGCAAACACGGGTAACCTCTCTCAAAGTACCGACACTGACCTGGCTGACCGGTTAGCGAAACTGTAGAATGCAATTAATCCTGGCTAGTTTTCTTTTCAGGTTTGAAAGAAAATTTGATAAAAGCAGTGGGAGACATCGATTAGATAAGATAATAACCAATCTGATCTTTGCAAAAGCATTTCACTGAATGTATTCTTTTCTCTCTCCTAATGGCAAATACCGATGACGGGACTTAAGCTTCTTTTAGAGAAAAACAAACTGACTGGACCAAATTATAAAGAATGGTTGAGGAACTTGAACATTGCACTCACATATGATAAAGTATCATATGTCCTCACTACCAAAGCCCCACCCGTCCAAGGACCTGAATCATCTGTTTCGGATAAGGAGATCCGAAAAACATGGGATATTGATTGCAACACGGCCACGTGCCTCGCGCTTGCTTCTATGGACAATATCCATCAGAAACAGCACGAGAAGATGGATATACAATCCATTATTCTTCATACAAAGAAGTTGTATGAAGAGCAATCTCGTACTTTACGATACGACGCATCTCGAAAGCTGTTTCAGATGCGGCTGGCCCCCGGTGCATCGGTAGGAGACCATGTCTTGAAGATGATTGGTCTTATAGAAGAACATGAGGAACTGGGATGGACTATGGATAATGAGAAATATACATATATTGTTCTACAGTCTCTCTCCCCCGCCTTTGCTCCATTCATAGTGAATTTCAATATGAACGATTTGGAGAAATTATTGCCTGAACTCCTCAATATGTTGGGAAATGCAGAGAGCACGCTTAAGATAGCGAAAACTCCCGCTCTGCTTTATGAGCCATCTTCCTCTTCAGTCCCGAAAGCCAAGGCCAAGGGAAAGAAGAAGAAGAATCCCACCAAGCCGAGAGGTGGAGTTGAAAAGGCGAAGGGGAAAGACAAGTCTGGGACCGCGGGAAGTGTAAAAGGAGAATGTTTTTACTGCCACAAGTCGGGACACTGGAAACGCAATTGTGCTTCGTACCTTGCAGATCTCAAGAAGAAGAAGTATGATGATGCTTCCGCTTCAGGTGTGTTTGTAACTAAAAACGGTTTTTCACTAAACTCTACATCTTGGGTATTAGATACCGGTTCTGGTTCTCATATCTGTAATTGTATGCAGGGATTGAGAAACAGTAGAGTTTTGAAGACTGGGGACCATACTCTACGGGTTGGAAATGGTTCCAATGTACATGTTGTATCCGTAGGAGAGTATCATCTGGGGTTGCTTTCAGGATGTATTTTGGTTTTAAACCCTTGTTATTTTGTACCTAGTATGCTATGTGATATAATATCCGTATCTTTGTTGGACAATGAAGGATATCATTTTGTGTTGCAAAATAATGTTATGAACATTAACTTGAATCATCAGTTGATTGGGTATGGTACACTAAGTAACGGAATTTACGTCCTAAACCAACACACGGTATTCAATATACAACGTACAAATAAAAGAAAGATTTAAGATATAAATGAATCTTTTCTTTGGCATTGTAGACTTGGTCATATTAATGAAACAAGACTAAAAAAGCTACATAAAGATGGATATTTAAAACCTTTTGAATATAAATCTTATGTGACTTGTCAGTCTTGTATCAAAGGTAAAATGACCAAAACTCCGTTTACAGGACACGGAGAGAGAGCTACTGAACTCTTAAGCCTCATACATAGTGATGTATGTGTTAGTGTATATGCCCTAGAGGCCATTACTGTATCATACTAGTTTGTATATTACTTAATGGAAGCTTGGGATATTCACCTTGTATATACAATCTTGCTCAATATAGTAGTATGCTACTTGGTTTGTTTCTATTTCAATGTGTACATGTGTTTATTTTAGTATATCGCCTATACACATTAGTGGAGCCCTTAGGATCTTTGCTTGATTACCAGCGTTGTGATGGCAGTCACACTAGTGGGGCTGGGTAATCTATAAGCACATCCTTATGCAGGTCCCTGGTCGCAGGACTATCGAGACAGGGCATCGATACTCCGGAGTAGACTAGCGCATGCGCTTCTCATCCCAGTGTGGGAGACGGTCTGTCCCACAGCCGTCGGTACGTCGTACTTGAGATAGTATGCGGGTGCTCGTTGGGTTACGAGTACACTGGACAGGACTCGTCGGGAACTGACTAGTTGGTATTATGCCTATCGTCAGTTATCAGTTCCCAGGTGACATGAGTACAGCTTAGTCCGCTGACTTGACACTGTCACTTCACCTCGAGTGTGTTCCCACTGTACTTTGATTACTACCCTACCACGGCTCAAAGGAGTCGTGCAAACAGGTGGTAGTTGGGTGCAGTCCCGAAGCACTTGGAGGCAGTGACAGTTAGACATGATTCGTCTCTCCCGGTATTGGGGGTTGACATCGCGCTGTGTCTAGGAGAGCCATTACACGAGTAGTCCCTGGCCAGGGCAAACGAGATATACTGGTAGGCTTCCAGTGTTATCTCAGGGTGTTTTGGGCTTCACTCCGACACGACTTGTACCGCTATTGGGGGACTGACGTTTACCGCCCCCTAGGCCCGCCATGCGATGTATCAGACGAACAGACCGGACTGTACAGAGAATGTCACATTCAGGCTCAGTAGGAGTTCAGATGGGTTTCGCCTCGTCAGTCTTCTTGTCGGCATCTACCTGGGGACCGTTACGCACAGCTAGTGCCGCTTGCGGTCTATGGTTAAACCCACTGCCAGCGTAGTGTCGAGTCTTTAGAGTCCCACACAGAAAGCTATTCGCCTTTAGGCAAAAGAGTAGAGGTCGCATGGTTTTGCGACAGGTCGCATGGTTTTGTGACAGGGTTCGGTCATATCCGTGCACTTGTGCACGTACAGTGTCCGGACAGTTCACACTAGCGGGCTTTGGTTTAAGCCAGATCCTAGTGTACCTTTTGGGATTGGTTTTATCCAGTTTGCATTCGTGTTCCTCGGAACGCGGATGCGGGTGTGTATGCACAGTTGACAGAGAGACAGAGGCAGAGGATTCTCATTAGGGTTGTTGACCGTTGACAGTTGACTATTGACTTTTTGCTCAACCCTAATGAGAATATGATATGTGATTAACCATTATATTAATTAAGTATTATGGTGACATGGTTGTCGAGGGATTGAATTTGTTGACTTGTTGACTTTTGTTGACTTGTTGACTTTGTTGACCGGTTGACTAGGCTTGACTAGTTGACCATCATGATAACTATAGCTATCATTTCATGGCAAAGACTTTTGCTTGCTTGCTCTTTTGTGCAAAATGAGTGCATGAAATGATATGGCTATGGTTGCTTAAACCATCACATAATACTTGATTGATATGAGGTGTTATGATTGTTTTGGATTATGAGAGCCAAATGAGAAAAGTCTTCTCTCATTCTTTCATGCTCATTCTCTCTCTTATTCTTGAGCTCTCATCTCCTCCTCTTGCTCTCCCTCTCTTGACTCTATGGTTCACTTGTCTCATGAGTTGAGAACCAAGAACCATAGATAAAATCCCATACAAACTCTTCTCTACTCATTCTAGTTCACAAGGTTTAGCAAACCGAGTGAACTAGTTTCTTCAAAGTTCGAAGAAGGAGCCAAAGGTTGAAGCTTTCAGGTGGATCTATCTTCGGCGCAAGGAGACGACGGGGAGAAGCCGATCCGGACGACCATCGAAGCTTGAAGACGAAGGAGTTCGAGATAAAGAAAGGTTAAACCCCCTAACCGAGTAGTTAGCAACTCGTAGTTAGGTTGTTAGTTAGATGTTTAACAAAGATTCGGGTTTTAAGTCCATGTTACCACCTATAAGAAAATCGTTTTTTACCAAATTCCGCATGCCCGAAAGTACCGGGAGAGGTAGCATGGACTTACAGTGGTATCAGAGCCTAGTTAAACTCTATCTAACATGTTAGCAAAGTAGCTAGAAGATCGATCAAAGAAAAAGTCCCGAAATGAACCCCGATATCATACTTGCCGACAATTTTTTATGTTCTGTAAAAATAATAAATCATGCATCAAAAATCGACTCAGGGTTTTTAGAGTGCACTTTAGAAAGACGGTCCCCTGATCTCATCATTGCACCGCGGAAACGCGGCAATAGCTTTCTATTACCGCGGTTCCGCGGCCGTCTTGGCTCCTCTCTGGTTGTTCTTTGCTACAGTGTGCTTATGGGGGTATTTTAGGAATTTTAGTATATGTATTTTCAGCCCAGATTTTCCAGAACGAAAATTTTGAGTTTGGGGCCTAAAAATCCGTATTTTTGATCGAACTTCTAAAAGACTTTAGCTGACGGGTTTTTCTGTAATGTGATATTTGTATTGAACGTCTACTAATCGCTATATGTCTATTAGTAGGGGTTATACAAATCTGTGATCTGTAATGTTATTGGAATGTGTATATGAATATGTTGGATTGTCGCGGGTGAATAGCCGGGGGTTGTGAGACGAGAGTTTTCTTTTCTTTCAATTCATGTAAATTTGTAAATTGATGTAATAATTATTTGTATGGCCGCACAACCGGGTCGGGGTTGTAGCCGTCATTGTATAATTTCTTTTTACAGTTTTTGCTCCTAGGATAGACCCATGGAGGGGGTGCACAAACTACCGGGTATGCCGAAGTGCCGAGTGGCCTACTCACGGAGTTGAGGGAGGTTGCTTCGCTGAGGGTACTTGGCGGGTAGTTTGCCGCACCCGTAGGGGTCTTGGGTGGGGTATTGGCTATTCACCACGACCGTGTAATCTGCTTTTCGTTACAGGCTCGTACGAATTGCGGGTTCCTAGTATATCCAATGTCTTCATCTGTGATCTGAAATGGCTATCATTACAGTATATCTATATATGATATTATTTAGGCGTTGCTTATGTTTTACAGCCGCGCTAGCCCAGCCCCCGCTCTGTCGTTAGTTAAGTAAGCTAACGGGTAATGACGGGGCCCCGTGGCGAATGCGAATGGCATAAGCGTACGTCATATTTTGGTTGTTTTCTGCAATGGTAGGATTAAATGATGGGACGCATTAAAAGAACTAATGCAAGAATATCACGCATTAAAAGAACTAATGCAAGAAAATAAACCAAGTTAAAATCGTTGGAACACTTTCGGAAAACCACTCGGTTCTTTTCAAAACTAACTTTTAAATGCGGAGCTTGAGCCACACCATTTAAAAGCTATCTCGTTCCATCGATTATATCAAGTTCACTACGTTCACGGTTTAGCCAAAACCATTCGTAGCCCTCCGTCGTTTCACATGGATGGTCAATAGTATTCAAGCTATGTTTGTTGGCCAAAGTCAAGGCATAGTGATTGGTAGCTATTGGGTATTCATGTGCAGCATAGATAGATGCGTTAGTTTGGAACCGTCGTACTGCCTTGTTGGCCAAAGTCAAGAGTAGGTGCGGGTGGATTCAAATTAACCTGGAGAACGACGGGAAGAACTTGACGTGTGACTTATGATTTGTTGGCCAAAGTCAAGGTCATAAGAGCATGGGGCAAAAATCCACATCGGGAATTTCAAAAGAACTGAAACTTGCTAGTATTGCATACTATTTGGAGTGTGCTGATTCTGGTAGGATTCCTTCAGTTTCGTCACGCGATGATATTTGGATCCCGATCCTACTGTGAGTATATGCTACTCCTCGGGAAATTTCTCACTACACGATCAATGCTATAAACCTAGTAGGTGTCTAGAAAGGTGTTAGCGGGGCTACGCCACCAAGGAAAAGAGGTTATTTAATTAAGGAACTTCGCGAAAGCGTTGGAAAACCTCCCTCGAAGTACCAACACTGGCCTGGCTGAACGGTTAAGCAAGTATTGTACGGTGAGATTGATCCTGACTAATTCTTCCTTTTTGGTTTGAGGAGGGATTCGAGAAACAGTGGGAGCCATCCTGTTTAGACAAACTAAAAACCACTCTAAACTTGCAAGAGCATCATGTTGAGTGTTTCTTCTCTCTCTCCTAATTGCAGCGACCAATCGACATGACTGGACTTAAGTTACTCCTAGATAAAAACATACTGACAGGGCCAAACTACAAAGATTGGCTCAGGAATGTCAAAATGGCAATCACTTACGACAAGCTGGGGTATCTTCTTACCACCAAAGCTCCCCCTGTCCCTGGTCCCACTTCCAGCGTCGCGGATAAGGAAATCCGTAAGACTTGGGAGATTGATAGCGCGAAGGCCAAGTGCATCGTACTTGCCTCTATGGACAATGAACATCAGAGGAGGCACGAGAATATGGACTTGGAATCCATATTTCTTCATACAAAAGAACTGTATGAAGAGCAATCTCGTATCGCAAGATACGAAGCATCGAAAAAGTTATTTTCGGCAAGGATGGCCGTCGGATCATCAGTAGCAGAAGACGTGCTTAAGATGATCGGCTACATTGAGGAGCTCGCGGACCTAGGGACCACATTGGAGAGTGAGCTCTATACGGACTTAGTTCTCCAGTCCCTTCCTTCCACTTACGCCCAGTTTATACTGAACTTCAACTTACAAGAAAAAGAAGTTGAACTTTCAGAGCTCCTCAACATGCTGAGGAGTGCAGAGGGCGCCCTACAGAAAGGTAGGGAAACATCCACTTTGTTTGTAGGAGGATCATCTTCTTCTAGGTCCAAGGCAAAAGCCAAGGAAAAGAAGAAGAAAGCCCCCGCCAAACCAAGGAGCAGTGTTAGTAAAGTGGATACGAAAGGAAAAGCTAAAGCAACAAAGAAAGCGGGGAAGCTTGTGGATAAGGAAGAATGCTTCTATTGTCATAAGAAAGGACACTGGAAGAATGATTGCAGGGCCTGGAAGGCCAGAACACAGGAATTGAAGCAGGTTGCAGCTTCAGCTTCAGGTGTGTATGTTATTGAAAACTGTCTTTCAATAAACTCTACTTCCTGGGTATTGGATACCGGATCAGGATCTCATATCTGTAATTCTTTGCAGGCGTTGAGAAACCGTAGTGTTTTGAAAGCAGGTGATATGACCCTCAGAGTTGCGAACGGAGCTAGCATGGATGCTAAAGCCGTGGGGGACTATCACCTGGGAATGTCAGATGGACATGTTTTGGTTTTGCGTAATTGTTTTTTTGTACCCAACGCAACTTGTAATATCATTTCTGTATCTTTGGTTTCTAATGAAGGTTATGAATTTGCGTTTGTAAGCAATGTTGTAAACATTCACCTTAATCAAGTTCTGATTGGGTCAGGTACATTGAGCAATGGTAACCAACCACAGATTTTCAATGTCCAGAATACACACAAAAGAAAGTCTCCGGAAATAAATCAGACTTTCTTATGGCATTGTAGACTGGGTCACATCAATGAGAGAAGGTTGACAAAGTTACATACAGAAGGATATTTGAATCCGTTCGAATATCAATCGTATGCCACTTGTCAATCCTGTCTCAAAGGAAAGATGACAAAGTCTCCGTTCACTGGACACGGAGTAAGAGCGAGCGAGCTCTTGGGACTCGTACACAGCGACGTGTGGGGTCCAATGTCTACACATGCGCGAAGCGGTTATTCTTACTTCATTACTTTTACGGATGACTTTTCTAGGTACGGTTATGTCTTCTTAATGAAACATAAGTCCGAAGCCTTTGGAAAATTCCAGGAATATAAGAATGAAGTAGAAAAACAAACCGGCAAAAGTATCAAGATTCTAAGATCGGATCGAAGTGGAGAATACTTAAGTGTCGAATTCCTGAATTACTTAAAAGAGAATGGAATTCTCTCTCAGCTTACTCCTCCATACACTCCGTAACATAACGGTGTATCGGAGAGACGGAACCGAATCCCATTGGATATGGTACGGTCCATGATGAGTAATGCTGAGTTACCGCGATCATTCTGGGGGTATGCGCTAGAATCAGCAGCATACCTTTTGAACCGAGTTCCCACTAAGACTGTGCCTACTACACCATATGAGATGTGGTGTGGGAAGAGACCCTATCTTAATCACATTAAGACATGGGGAAGTCCAGCTTTTGTCAAAAAGCAGCATGCGGACAAGCTCGAGGCACGCTCAGTACAGTGCAAGTTCGTGGGATATCCAAAGAACTCCAAGGGATATTTCTTCTACTGCAAAGAGGAACAAAAGGTTTTTGTTTCTCGTCATGCCTACTTCTTGGAAACTGAGTTTTTGGAAAACCAGATAAGTGGGAGCATAGTAGAACTGGAAGAAATTCCAGAACCACGAGCTATTACTGAAAGCTTAGTGGAACCAGAGGGTTCAAAAGAACAGGACATTCCTACGCCGCTCCGCAGGAGTAGTAGGCAGTCTCATCCGCCCGAGAGAAACTACTGTTTTCTGATAGACGGGGATAGAGAAGATTGCATCATAGATTATGATGAGCCTACTAGCTTCCAACAGCCCGTTCAGAGCGTTGACTCGGTAAAATGGCTGGAAGCAATGCGGACCGAAATGGAGTCCATGTACACCAACAAAGTATGGACGTTGGACATTGCTCCAAACGGGGTAAAACCCGTAGGATGCAAGTGGATCTTCAAAAGGAAGATTGGTGTAGATGGACAGGTTGAGACCTATAAAGCTAGACTTGTGGCAAAAGGTTTTCGTCAAAGACCTGGTTTGGACTATGACGAAACCTTTTCTCCAGTGGCTATGCTGAAATCCATTCGGATCCTTCTTGCCATTGCTGCATTCCACGATTATGAGATTTGGCAGATGGACGTAAAGACAGCTTTTCTAAATGGAAATTTAGAGGAGTGTGTCTATATGGACCAGCCAGAGGGTTTCATTCAGAGTGGGAGCAGCGGAAAGGTGTGCAAGTTGCTTAATTCCATCTATGGACTAAAGCAGGCATCGCGGAGTTGGAACATCTGTTTTGATGAGACGGTCAAGGAATTTGGCTTTATCAAAAATCCAGATGAACCATGCATCTATAGTAGATTTGTAGCGAGAACTGTAGTATTCCTCGTTTTATACGTGGATGACATTCTCTTAATAGGAAATGACATTCCTATGCTACAATCTGTCAAGGGGTTCTTGTCGCACAGGTTCTCCATGAAAGACCTGGGTGATGCCTCATACATCCTGGGGATCCGGATCCATCATGATAGATCCAAGAGGATATTAGGACTTTCACAGTCCAGGTACATCGACACCATACTGAAAAGATTCAGTATGGAAGATTCCAAGCGCGGTAACCTACCGGCTTGTCACGGGATCACCCTCTCTAAAGAGATGTCTCCCAAGACTGATTTGGAGAGGGATCGCATGTCTATTATACCCTACGCTTCTGCGGTAGGCTCTATAATGTATGCGATGTTGTGTACCAGACCGGATGTAGCTTATGCACTGAGTGTGGTAAGCCGGTATCAGTCAAACCCTGGGGAGAAACACTGGATAGCAGTAAAGAACATTCTCAAGTACCTCAGAAGGACTAAGGAGATGTTCTTGGTGTATGGCGGAAAAGACCTCCAGATCGAGGCCTTTGCTGACTCCAGCTTCCAGAGTGACAAGGATGATTCCAAGTCCATGTCGGGTTTTATCTTTACCCTCAATGGAGGGGCGGTGTGTTGGAAGAGTTCCAAACAGGAAACCGTTGCAGACTCGACGATGGAAGCGGAATACATCGCTGCATCTGATGCCGCAAAAGAAGATGTCTGGATGAGGAAGTTCTTGAAAGAGCTTCAGGTGGTTCCGTCCATTGTTGATCCAATACCTCTGTATTGCGACAACAATGGGGCTATAGCTTTAGCGAAGGAACCCAGGTCCCATCAGAGATCCAGACACATCTTGAGGCGGTATCACCTGATCAGGGAGATCGTGGATCGCCAGGAGATTGAGGTTCGGAGAGTCGCTTCAGAAGAAAACACTGCAGATCCATTCAACAAGGCCTTGCCCCAGACTCAGTTCGAGCGGCTGATCGAGATAATAGGTCTTCGATACGCCAGTACATGGCCTCAGTGCAAGTGGGAGATTGTTAGTGTATATGCCATAGAGGCCATTACTGTATCATACTAGTTTGTATATTACTTAATGGAAGCTTGGGATATTCACCTTGTATATACAATCTTGCTCAATATAGTAGTATGCTACTTGGTTTGTTTCTACTTCAATGTGTACATGTGTTTATTTTAGTATATCGCCTATACACATTAGTGGAGCCCTTAGGATCTTTGCTTGATTACCAGCGTTGTGATGGCAGTCACACTAGTGGGGCTGGGTAATCTATAAGCACATCCTTATGCAGGTCCCTGGTCGCAGGACTATCGAGACAGGGCATCGATACTCCGGAGTAGACTAGCGCATGCGCTTCTCATCCCAGTGTGGGAGACGGTTTGTCCCACAGCCGTCGGTACGTCGTACTTGAGATAGTATGCGGATGCTCGTTGGGTTATGAGTACACTGGACAGGACTCGTCGGGAACTGACTAGTAGGTATTATGCCTATCGTCAGTTATCAGTTCCCAGGTGACATGAGTACAGCTTAGTCCGCTGACTTGACACTGTCACTTTGCCACGAGTGTGTTCCCACTGTACTTTGATTACTACCCTACCACGGCTCAAAGGAGTCGTGCAAACAGGTGGTAGTTTGGTGCAGTCCCGAAGCACTTGGAGGCAGTGACAGTTAGATAGGATTCGTCTCTCCCGGTATTGGGGGTTGACATCGCGCTGTGTCTAGGAGAGCCATTACACGAGTAGTCCCTGGCCAGGGCAAACGAGATATACTGGTAGGCTTCCAGTGTTATCTCAGGGTGCTTTGGGCTTCACTCCGACACGACTTGTACCGCTATTGGGGGACTGACGTTTACCGCCCCCTAGGCCCGCCATGCGATGTATCAGACGAACAGACCGGACTGTACGGAGAATGTCACATTCAGGCTCAGTAGGAGTTCAGATGGGTTTCGTCTCGTCAGTCTTCTTGTCGGCATCTACCTGGGGACCGTTACGCACAGCTAGTGCCGCTTGCGGTCTGTGGTTAAACCCACTGCCAGCGTAGTGTCGAGTCTTTAGAGTCCCATACAGAAAGCTATTCACCTTTAGGCAAAAGAGTAGAGGTTGCATGGTTTTGCGACAGGTCGCATGGTTTTGCGACAGGGTTCGGTCACATCCGTGCACTTGTGCACGTACAGTGTCCGGACAGTTCACACTAGCGGGCTTTGGTTTAAGCCAGATCCTAGTGTACCTTTTGGGATTGGTTTTATCCAGTTTGCATTCGTGTTCCTCGGAACGCGGATGCGGGTATGTATGCACAGTTGACGGAGAGACAGAGGCAGAGGATTCTCATTAGGGTTGTTGACCGTTGACAGTTGACTATTGACTTTTTGCTCAACCCTAATGAGAATATGATATGTGATTAACCATTATATTAATTAAGTATTATGGTGACATGGTTGTTGAGGGATTGACTTTGTTGACTTGTTGACTTTTGTTGACTTGTTGACTTTGTTGACCGGTTGACTAGGCTTGACTAGTTGACCATCATGATAACTATAGCTATCATTTCATGGCAAAGACTTTTGCTTGCTTGCTCTTTTGTGCAAAATGAGTGCATGAAATGATATGGCTATGGTTGCTTAAACCATCACATAATACTTGATTGATATGAGGTGTTATGATTGTTTTGGATTATGAGAGCCAAATGAGAAAAGTCTTCTCTCATTCTTTCATGCTCATTCTCTCTCTTGTTCTTGAGCTCTCATCTCCTCCTCTTGCTCTCCCTCTCTTGACTCTATGGTTCACTTGTCTCATGGGTTGAGAACCAAGAACCATAGATAAAATCCCATACAAACTCTTCTCTACTCATTCTAGTTCACAAGGTTTAGCAAACCGAGTGAACACGTTTCTTCAAAGTTCGAAGAAGGAGCCAAAGGTTGAAGCTTTCAGGTGGATCTATCTTCGGCGCAAGGAGACGACGGGGAGAAGCCGATCCGGACGACCATCGAAGCTTGAAAACGAAGGAGTTCGAGATAAAGAAAGGTATAACCCCCTAACCAAGTAGTTAGCAACTCGTAGTTAGGTTGTTAGTTAGATGTTTAACAAAGATCCGGGTTTTAAGTCCATGTTACCACCTCTAAGAAAATCGTTTTTTATCAAATTCCGCATGCCCGAAAGTACCGAGAGAGGTAGCATGGACTTACAGTATGCGGACCAATGTCTACACATGCTAGAGGCGGTTTTTCATACTTCATCACTTTTACTGATGATTTTTCAAGATTCGGACATGTGTTTTTATTGAAGCATAAATCCGAAGCTTTCGAAAAATTCAAGGAGTACAAACTTGAAGTAGAAAAACAACCTGGCTCGAGTATCAAGAAACTTCGATCAGATCGAGGTGGAGAGTATTTAAGCACTGAGTTTTCAGACTTCTTAAAAGAGAATGGGATTCTTTCTCAGCTCACTCCTCCGTACACACCACAGCACAACGGTGTGTCAGAGCAGAGGAATCGTACCCTATTGGATATGGTATGGTCCATGATGAGTGATGCTGAGTTGCCACTTTCTTTTTGGGGACATGCATTAGACATAGTAATTTATCTATTGAATAGGGTTCCATCAAAGACCGTGTCTACCACTGCATATGAGATATGGTGTGGAAGGAGACCATCTCTTAAAAGAGTTAGGATTTGGGGTTGTCCGGCTTATGTCAAAAAGCAGAATCCGGATAAACTCGAGACACGATCGGTCATGTGTAATTTTGTGGGATATCCAAAACACTCGTATGGATATCTATTCTACCACAAGGAGGAACAAAAGGTGTTTGTTTCTCAATATGCCACATTTTTGGAAAATGAAATCTTTACAGACAGTACTGATGGCAAAGTGGTAGAACTAGAAGAGGTTCTAGAGACACAAATTACTCAGGAAGAATTGGTTGACACTGATGTTGCAGTAGAACTTCAAGAACCTCAGCCGCTTCGGAGATCTAGCAGAACTTCTCGCCCGCCGGAGAGATACTATGGGTTTCTCATTGATGGTGATAGAGAAGATTGCATCATGGATGATGATGACCCTACTAGTTTTCAACAAGCTATCACAAGTGGTGACTCAGTGAAGTGGCTCGACGCCATGAGATTCGAAATGGAGTCCATGTACACCAACAAAGTATGGACTTTGGACGTTGCACCTCCTAGGATAAAACCCGTTGGGTGCAAATGGATCTTTAAGAGAAAGATTGGTGTAGATGGACAGATAGAGACCTATAAAGCAAGGCTTGTAGAGAAAGGTTTTCGTCAAAGACCAGGACTGGACTATGATGAAACTTTCTCTCCAGTAGTAATGCTTAAATCCATTCGGATCTTACTTGCTATTTCTGCTCACTACGACTATGAAATCTGGCAGATGGACGTTAAGACTGCATTTCTAAACGGTGATTTAGAAGAGTGCATTTTTATGGATCAGCCAGAGGGCTTCATTGACAGTGGGAGCAGCGAAAAAGCATGTAGGTTGCTTAAATCCATTAATGGATTAAAGCAGGCATCTCGGAGCTGGAACATCTGTTTTGATGATACAATCAAAGAGTTTGATTTTATCAAAAATATAGATGAACCATGCATTTATAAGAAGATTGTAGGGAGTACTGTCACTTTCCTCGTATTGTACGTAGATGATATTCTCTTGATAGGAAATGATATTCCTATGCTACAATCGGTCAAATTATTCTTATCACAAAGGTTCTCTATGAAGGACCTGTGTGATGCCTCGTACATTTTGGGCATAAGGATCTATAGAGATAGATCCAAGAGATTATTGGGATTGTCCCAATCAAAGTACATTGAAACCAACCTAAAAAGGTTTAGTATGGAAGATTCCAAGCGTGGTGCCTTGCCCGCTTGCCATGGAATCACTCTCTCTAAGGACTTTTGTCCAAAAACTGATGAAGAGAGAGCTCGCATGAGCTTTATACCCTACGCTTCAGCCGTAGGACCTATAATGTATGCAATGATATATACCCGCCCTGATGTAGCTTATGCACTAGCTGTAGTGAGTAGGTATCAATCCAACCCAGGGGAGCAACACTGGATAGCTGTGAAGAACATTCTTAAGTACTTGCGAAGGACTAAAGAAATGATATTGGTGTATGGTAATGGGGATCTCCAAATGGAGGCCTTTACCGATTCCAGCTTCCAAAGTGATAAGGATGACAGTAAATCTATCTCAGGGTTTGTATTTACCCTCAATAGAGGGGCGGTATGTTGGAAGAGTTCCAAACAGGATACCGTTGCAGACTCCATGTTGGAAGCTAAGTATATTGCTGCAAATGATGCTGCCAAGGAAGCCGTCTGGATGAGAACGTTCGTTGCGGAGCTAGGAGTAGTTCCAACCATTATTGATCCAATACCATTGTATTGTGATAATAATGGAGCTATGGCGTTGGCCAAAGAACCCAGATCCCATCAAAAGTCCGGACACATCCTCAAGCGATATCATTTGATCCGGGAGATAGTTGATCGCCATGAGATCGAGATTCGGAGAGTAGATAAAAAGGATAACACCGCAGATCCACTCTCCAAGGCACTTCCATAGCCTCAACATGAGCGACTTTATGAGATGTTGGGCATGAGATACGCCAATAATTGGCCTTAGTGCAAGTGAGAGATTGTTGGATATATGTATACCCTAGAGGCCATTATATGTATAGTGGACGCTTGGACGTGTATGTATGTATATATATATATATATATATATATTTGATATATGACTTTCTTGCTCGACATGATAGTATGCTATCTGGTTTTACTTTATCTGACATGTTTACTTGATACTGTTCATTTGATACATGTTGATAAAGCCCTAAGGATATTAGCTTGACTTCCATGGCTATGATGGAGATCATACTAGTGGGGAATGTGTAGTCTATAAGCATATCCTTAAATGTTCCTAGTCAAATCTATATCGAGATAGGGCATCGATATTCAAGAGTAGACTAGCATGTACGTTTCTTGACCCATATGATGGGCGATGGATGATCCCATATCCATTGGTCTTATGACATCGAAGATTGTATACGGGTGCTCAGTGGAGACTGGGTATACTGAATGCACTCTCAGAGAATTCCTATATGGTATTATATCTATCGTCGGATAGCAGTTCTCTGGTGACGCTGGTACAGGTTAGTCTGTAGACCCGAGATCGTCATAGAGTCTCTTGTGTTCTCCAACAGTACTTTGATTTCCACCCTACCATGGCTCTACTGAGTCATGTAAACAAGTGGCTTTTGGGTATAGTCCCGAGACACATGGAGACAGTGAACGATAGGAGGGGTTTCGTCTCTCCCGGTATTGGGACTTGATGTTGTGCAATGTGCGATTGGCTCTGACTTGAAGTCCCTGGCCAGGGCTGATGAGATTTACTGATAAGTGTTATCAGTAGTTTCTCGACCGGTCATAGACCATATCGACATGACTTATTGAGTTATTAGATCTCGACGATTCCATCCCTAGACTTGATATGCAGCATATCAGACGAAGAGACCGGACTGTACGGTAAGTGTTGCCAATGGCTCGACGGGAGTTTTGACGGGTTTGCTTATTTTTCTTCTGATCGCTCAATACCCGGGTGGCCGTTATGTTTAGCTGACCGCTTGCGTCTTGTAGGTGTTTTGATATGATCATCACCTACTGCCGGCATATTGACGAGTCTTAGAGTCCCACACAGGATTTTTCTAGCTCAAGCGAAATGATGTGGTGTGCATATGTGATATGTGCAGGAGCTCGATTAAATACGAATATGTGATACCGTATTTTAATCGGATGTTCGATATTGGTCGGGTCGCATTTGATGTGACCGATTTATTAAATCAAGTGTTGATTTAATATTATCTTTAAGCTCACTTTCAATTAACCCTTTTTCTTTTGGATGTATGCGTGTATGTTCACACATACACATGATGATGTGCATGCACACATACACACATACATATGTGTCATGGTTGATGATACAAAGTAGATGGCAATATAAGACTCACAAGGTTGATAAATATCTAGATTTTTGTTTATGGATTAAAGGAAAAAGGAAATTAGCATAACGACTCATTTTCTACACACTTCTTATTTGACCATTGACTTTAACCATGGTTTAATTTCCTTTTGTTCTTTAACCCATCCAAATAATATCTAGATATTTAGCTAACCATGGTTATATGTGAGAGTGTCTCATATATAATATTTTCATTTTCATTTTTGAAAATAAGTTTTTATTATTTACACAAAAGCTTTTGCCATCTTCACCTTCCTCCTTTTCCAAGCTCTCTTGAGTTTTGTTTTGAGTGAGGAAATTAAAAAGAAAGGGTTTTTAATTGAGTTTACAAACCACACAACCATTCTATACTACCCTAGCCCTTTAGTGTAGAGTGTTCGCTTCATTTTGTGAAGCTAAGAGCTTGTTATAGGAATCTCCGGGTGGATCATCGTAAACGACGAAGGACCTCGAGCGGAGTCGTTCCAAACCTTGTGTGAAGCCGTAGGAGTCTTAAAGACTGAAGGAGTTGGCTACAAAGGTTGTATTTCCTTTTACTTTAGTTTAGACTTCACATAATGATGTTATTACCCTAATCTCTAGTTACGATTCGTAGTTCATTTGTAATAGCGCTCTAAAATTTAAAAGTGCATTACTATATGTTGTTACAACCTTACTAGAGGCGCTACTACACACCAACAGGCCGGGGCACTGCCATAACCCAACATGTTATCAGAGCCAACCCTTAAACCCTTAGCTAGCTTGTTTAGACGATGTTAAAGTGTCGAAACCGAAACAACCCCGGAACGTTGCACTGCACATTCCATTTTCTGTCAATATTTCAAAGTCTTCAAAAAATTATTTTAGCAACTGTAGAAGACTACTTATATGACCACAAGAGCACACACCAAACACGAACCTATTTCACCCTATTAGGACCGACCACATGTGCCTCAAATCTGAGCCGGCCGGCCATAGTGAGGACATGGAAGTTCATATTTTGTGTGTGGTCTGTTCTCAGGAATATTGGTACAGTGGTATTGCTAGTTTAGCTCAGTTTTGATATTGTTTTATCTAGTTGTTTGGGGATATTCGGGGTGTTTCGAAGTCGATAATTTAACACTGTTTAAATGTTTATCAGTACATGCATTACTATCTGCGACCATGAATGTCATTCAAGCGGTACAACTCGTCTAATTGATATATGTTCTTTTAGACGAATTTACGAACGTGACATTCACGTTGATGTTCTATATTGTGCTGTGATTGTGGTTGGATCGTCGTGGTAGATAGCTTGGATAAAATGTTAGTACTATTTAGATTCATTTGTACATTTGATATTGCGGGGCGAGCGTCCGACATGTGGACTGCCATCACTGCCTGATTGTATATTATTTGTTTAGGACACGACCGGGTTGAGGTCGATGTCACCCTTGTACATATTATTTTCTTTTCTGTACTAGGATTACCCCGCGGTGGAGTGCACGAATAGCCGGGTTCTAGAGGGCAACGAGTCAGTATCTCATGGCGTTGAGATGGAGGGGACCTTACTGTAGAATTGGTGGGCTATTTGCCGCACTCGTAGGGGTATTGGTTGACCCACGGAGGGGTGCCCAAGTTACCGGATTCCGTGAAGTGCTTGGTGGCCCATTCACGTTGTGATTGGGGTTGCCTCGCTTCTGGTTTTGGCGGGTAAGTTGCCGTGCTCGTAGGGGTCTAGGTTTTCATTGCACAGGCTATCCACACGACAGGGAACGTCGGGTCTCATTTGCGGCTCAAGTGAAACCCGGGGCTCCAAGATTATCCACCATTCTGTGTTGCTTCTGTAATGCTTCTGTGATGTTGCTTTATATCATGCCTGGGACGATTGTTATATATATTTTTATATATACTAGTAGATGTTGTATATGTTTTGTCACGACCCGAAATATTAGCTCGTGACCAGCACTTAAATCACGCAACGTCTAAAGGAGTAACTTAATTCAAGTAAGCTAAAACCCAGAAATCTAAACCTTTTTAAGAAAAAATAAAGGAGGTGAAGTTTTGAAATAAAGGTATAATGAAATCAAGTTTTCTTAATGCATAGAAAAGGAACATGAAAATGCAAGTGAAATTTTCTAGTTTGAAAATGTGTTTCATCTTTTTAAAAAATTTAGGCAACACCTCCCTTGTATATTTTGATCCCAAACCATAAATACATAACAAGAATAATGGCATCCCCAAGCGGGAGCTAGCTCTTCACCAACCGACGGATCACAACCACGCAAGACAGTATATATAAGTATACGACGCCCAACGGCGAAGGTCACTACAAAAGATAAAGAAATAAGCAAGACATCAAAACCACAAATAGCGGAAAACCCCTCGCTCTATGTCTCGCAACCATAAATCTTACTAAGTCTCATTACTTATACAATTACTAAATTTGATTTGATGGAGTTGACAAGATACAATGTGAAATAGTAAATACAAGAGTAGGTACGATGCAAATGTCTTACCTACTAAGCAAACCACCCAAAAGTAGCTATGTGCCAGCGATGCCGCTACTGATCCGTGCGGTCAACCTGCAAGAACTGTGGTACAACGGTGGTGAGTTGCCAACACGTGAGTAGAAAAACATCAACAAGTAGAAATCGAATAAACAACGACTCCTAGGTTAACTATATCATAAAGGTGATACTATGATATCTAGGGTGACCGGTCTGTATATGTGCCAGCAGGGTAATCAATGCCTAATAGCATGTGGATATTATCCAACAATGTAATCAATGTATGTATGCATGTGGATCTCGTCCACCCATATAATGAATGTATGTATGCATATGAATCTCGTCCACCCATATAATCAATGTATGTATGCATGTGGATCTCGTCCACGTGTCAACCAATGACACAACAACATGCATGTAAATATCATAAAAGCATATGCATGAAGATATGAAGATATAAATCAACGTGTGTCCCTCGCGATACATCAAAATCATGAAACCCGTGCCCAGCATCGGCACGTAAATCCTCATCTCACTCGGGCTCCGTCAGTCCGGATCGGCCCATATCATCTCTCGACTCCGGTCGGTATCCTCCGGATATCCGCCGAGCCCAAGTACTATCACCGGTAGGTAGTGCTCCCCTGCCAGGCTCACCATCTAACAATACGAGTCTTCTTGCCCTGGGGTACTTCACCGGGTCCACCATATACCCGCAGACTGTGCCTACCGCTTCTCGAATCGGGTTTCACATGCCACTCTCAGAACCGAGAAAACACATGGTGGACGCACTGAAATATCATATCAAGAGATACCGGGTTTTTAAAATAGTACATGCTTTCTTTTAAAATAGCCACGATTCTCAAATCTAGAAATCTCATGAAAACAGCATATCTCAATGCGTAAAAGCGTAAAGCATGATGTATGCGACATATAACAGAATGTAAGCATATCCGTATATCATGCAACATGGAACAATAATATGCACCTATCTAAGGAAAACTGCTCTTTTAAATGAATCCAGTTTTTAAAATATATCATGTGGTTCCCAAATCTCCAAAATCAAATACAACATCGTATAATGGTACATATGTGTATGTACGCAAGTATGTTGTACAATATGCATGTACGCAAGTATGGTGTACAATATGTATGTGCGCAAGTATGGTGTACAATATGTATGTGCGCAAGTATGGTGTGTTGGGTTACGGCAGCGCCCCGGCCATCAATCCGACGCCAAATGCGGAACAAAAACTTTACGAAACTCAGCACTGCCGCGACCAAATACCCAGATTGTACTGTTAACCGTTATCTAGCATTCTAGAAATTTAAGTTCAGAGATTATACCGATCGATCCGTGTCCTTCGATCTTCAATCTCTTTCTTAGCTCCTCGCCGCTGTCCCGATCAAGTCCGCTCTCCCGTCTAGCTCGTCGGAATGGCACCACGTCGTTGAATCTTTATACGGGCTCCCGCTTCGAAACGAAGCAACTCGGACATGAATTTTTCTAGCCGACATGTCCAAGAAAGAAGTATAGAGAGTGTAGAAAACTTTGTCTCAAGACATCCATGCTATTGGGTGATGGTAAATGAAGTTGCCATGGTAGAGTTTTATAAGCAAAAGATTTGCAATGGAAACTAAAAATCAGCCTACAAACATGAGGATTGTGCTCTGCCAGGAAGAGAAAGAGGGTTCACTGGGGATATTGTGTGAAGTGGTGAGAAGAGTGTAGCATCAAGTGATGAGTGTAGGAATGAGAGTAAGGAAATCAACACAAGGAATAAAACCCCACTCCAAAGAAAATCCAGCCTAAACAAAATCAAACCCCACCCTCTTATATTTTCACCACATTATAATACTAGGATCCGGCTTAAACCAAAGCCCACCTGTATTATTCGTCTGAAATATGACACGTGCACAAGTGCACGTGTATGTTCGAACTCTACTATAAAACCATACGGCCTCTGATTAGTCGAAAATATTGCATATTTCAGCCGGCAATTTCCCTATCATTTGCATTCATATAGAAGTGTTCGGCATTCATATTTCACATATTAGCAAAACTGTCGCAAAATATCAGATTGCATGTGTTAGACTCTAAAACCGGCACTATAAAAGAAATTGACCGCATTTCATGGCATCGCATCATCTCTATATTGCGCAACACTTGTTTTGAGATCTGTGCAGGAAAATCCCGAAGAAAGGCCAAAAATTTACATGGTACCGATCAAACATGACGCCAACTCAATGATTTGGAATCTGGTATTAATGTAAAGGGAATTCAGGAATTAAATATATCACAAAATACAGAAGAAGACACCAAAAGTCAACACAAGGAAGTTGAAGCCCCAAGGAGCCCAAATGGCCGCGGAACCGCGGCCTAAGCATGCTTGCGCCGCGGTTCCGCGGCCGTATTGCCACGTCATCCACCAAATTTTGCTTCACAATGCTTCACTCAGGGCCCACATTCAGCTCATATATGTCAAATTCCAGAAGACTCCAGAGACTTCTGCCAGATCAGCAAGGTTTGGGATCAACACTAAACTAGCCTATCATTCTAGAAACTTCTCCTTAAACCCTAGCTTAAACCCTAAGCTAAGCCTAACAAACTCTTTCTAGAAGTCTTTCAACAAACTTTTGGAGGGAATTGTAAATTCAAACCTAGACCTAGGGTTTGGGTGATCTATAAATAAGACCCTAGGCTCACTTGTAAAAGAGACTTGATCCTTGACTAGTTCATTTAGCCAGTTTAGATCCATTCACTCTCTTTCTTCATCTTCTTCTTCCACAAGTCTAGTGAGAGGACTTGTGTGAAACCCTAACCCTAATTCCAATCAAAAGCCAAGATCCCGAGTACCCATCAAGCAAGAAGCCTTGCAATCTTTTATGAGCCGAGCCGATCTTCAACAGAGCAAGTGATCCAAGTCGATCCGCGACTCACGGAGCCGAGCGACTCCAATTCAACAATTTAGTTTTTCCTCTTTTAGTTCTTGAGCGACTGCAATCAAATTGTTGATATAAATAAAATGTGATATTCTTTTATCTTGTCTTCTTTAAATTCTCGCATCATGATATCTTTTCAATTCTTGAATGCTTTCTGTGTGATGATGTTTGAGTAATACTCCGCTCGTCGAGGATTCGAGACGATCAATAGAATGATGATGTAATATATCTTAAATCGATTCTTGAATCCTACGAGTTTTGTAAACCCTAGCAAGTTCAAGAATCGACGACCCAATTCGTTGCGATGCTTTCTTGATTGATATCGCTCGAGATTGGGGAGTTACGATCGTTTCTTGAAATTGCTAGAGGCTAGAATGTGAATGATATCTACGAAAGAACAAGTGTTAAACGATGAAACCCTAGTTTCATCAAGAAAGCCTTAACTCTCGTCGATCATCATCGATCTAGTATCAATCCTTCGAAGGACAAGAACATGAAATCTTGAGATTACATCACGTCTATAGATCCGATCGATTCCTACGAGCCTCATTTAGATTCTTGACATTTTGGTTGGAAATATCATCGAAACACTGATTCTTGATTTGTTTATCAGTTTCTTGATTCTTGATTAAACATCGTGACACCTGAATCAATCGATAAATTCTTGAATCATGTTTTCTTTTCTTTTCGATTAACTTTTCGATTCAAACAAATAAAATACAGAAACGAATCGCACAATCCCTGTGGACGATCCTCACTCGCTTACGATCTACAATCGACACCGTAATTGATTGCGGTCAAATATAATTCTTTGATTGTGAATTTTATTCAATATTACCAACTCATTGAAACTCATTCGCTTTATTCGATTTACACAAACAAGAAATCATTACAATCAAATGAAACCATTATCGGGAATCATTTGACTATTTGATACGTTTACATCCAATCAACGAAATTCTATATCAATCAAATGGCGCCGTTGCCGGGGATCGCGCGCTAATTCATTTCATATTATAGTTTGAATTGAAAGAATTATTCCATTGTTATTTTGAGATCAAAATTCGTGCAAACCCTAAACGATTTGTTGTGGTTCATTGCAAGGAAATCTGGAGCTGTTTGGCAATTGAAGAAAATTTTTGGAAAATACCAGAGAGCAGAGGGAGTCTACAGAAGCTCCCTGGTGAATTTTGGTGGAGTGATCTCACCATTCAACCGCGTTTCCGCGGTGGAAGTACCCCTATTGCGGCGGTTCCGCGGCCCCTTTGAGGGATCTCTGTGAAATTTTTTCTCTGTAAGCTTCTTACCTTCTCCTCTCTCCTCTTTTTAGCTCCAACTAACAGTTTCTGCAGGTTTCTTTGCAAATAATCGCAGCGCCGCAAAAAGAAAATTAAATTTGTGCGTGATTTTGTTTCTTGGTTGTTTGCATTCTAATACGGATATTAAGGGGCACGGCCAAATCCAAATTAAGTGGGGATTTCATTACCCTTCCTAGGCCCCGAAAACCACAAAACTTGCATCTGCATTGACCCACACTAACTAAAAAATATCTAGAGATGACTCTAAGGACCGTCGCGCTCAATTAGGACAAGAGAAGACCGTGGGTAATTCATTGCTTATCCGCGTTTTCTTGTGGTGTCTAAGGCGAGTGTGTCTAAGGCTAGTGGTTTTTAATTACGCCCACTACTTGCGTAGTGGAGTACCTTCCCACTTACCTGGCACTTATCCGGCCACAGGGGGACAAAGAGGCAGTGGAGGATTCTATCCTGCGACTTGTCTTTTGGTAGTTAGGAGCGGTCTAGAGCCGGACCTAGGTGACCACTAGATTCTAGGGTTTGTGTGCTGCATTTGTTGTGTCGCATCATTTTTTTTCAAAAAAATCCGTCCCTTTTTCAAAGCAAGCACCGCATTCATTCATTAGCCTTAATTATAAGCCAACGCTGCCACTTGTACTAACCCTTTTTAGTGCAAGATAGGCTGGACACGGGATTCTAGTGCCCGTTTAGTCCGTGTACCCTTTATCGACTCCGAAGTCGATATTTCTCCATTTACCTTTCCTTTACCCACTACCACACCCACACCGATGGATCCGAATCCATCAAACTTCTTTAACCCTAATCTGCCGCCATCCGTTGGTGCGCAGAATCCACCCCACATCTCTCTCCAGGAGAGGTGCTACCCTATTCGAGGTCCTCTTTCGACCTGCTTATCCACACCACCAGCCAATGGGGATAACTTTGAGATTAAGCCCCAGTACATCAATCTTTTACCCAAATTCCATGGACTTGAGACTGAGGACGCTTACGTTTTCATTACCAAATTTGAAAACGTATGCACAATGATGGGTACGTCACAACTTTCAGTGGATGCGATGCGTCTACGACTTCTTCCATTTACATTGTGCGATATAGCCGAGAAGTGGCTATATAACACTACCGCACACTCTATTACGAATTGGGAAGAATTCGTTGCTGCATTCCTTAAGAAATTTTACCCAATACAAAAGACAGCTCGAATCCGTAGCGAACTGAATCAATTTGCCTAGCTCCCTACCGAACCATTCTCTAAATGCTTTGAACGTTTCAAGGATCTATTGGTTCAGTGTCCTCATCACGGCATCCCGAGATGGGAATTGTGCCGAATCATTTATGAGGGCATTAATCCAAACACTAAACAGAGCCTTGAAAACATGTGTCAAGGTACTTTTATGACTAAAGATGATGGGGAAGCTTGGAAGTATTTAGAAGAGTTCGCTGAAAAATCACTACAGTGGGAGAGTGGAACCCAACCATTGAATAGGGGTGGCATACACCAAATAGATATGTCCATAGGTGTTCGAGCTGAAATGGCAGCAATGCAAAAGAAGCTCGACGCTATGGAACACAAATTTGCAGCAGCCTCCCTAAACCCAGTGTCGCTCCCCAAAACTGTTTGTGGGTGCTGTTCTGATCCGTCTCATTTAACGGAAGAATGTCCATTAAACTCTGCGTTTCAAGGTCACGAGCATTCTAATGCCGCATTTCAAAGACCTCGAAATGATCCATATTCTTCCACGTACAATCAGGGTTGGAGGAATCACCCGAATTTCGCTTGGAACCAAAACCAATCTCAAAACACGGTTCCAAACACGAATAATTTTCAAAGGGCTCTTCCTCCACCACAACAGCAACCCCTTCAACTCACTCAGCACCCCTATCAGTCACAAAACTTCCAAAATCAGGTCAACACTCCTACACAGTCTAATGACCTGTTCTGACGAATTCTCTCAATTCACTCAAACTATGAAATCACTTTTATCAAATTTCATAGAGGTTTCGACTGAGGTTAGATCTTCCGTCAGTGAGATAAAGAAAAACTCAGCGTCACAAGCTGAGAGTATCAGATCGATGGAAGCTGAAATCGCACGCCTAAAAGCCGAAATGAGTGCGAGAGAAAAAGGAAAACTTCCCTCTCAACCCCTACAGAATCCTGGGCATTACAATGTAAATGCCATCACAACGTTGAGATCGGGAAGAGTGCTGAACAATCATGTCGGGGAAGGTATTGATGATACTGAAAATCATATCAACATCCCGGCTGAGACCTTTCCACACACACACACTTCTCCTTCTGATCCTTCTTTTTCTACCACACCACTTTCTTGCGAGCCTATTCTCCATTTCCCACTAGGTTCAACACCTGAACCCAACCCTTATAGTTCTACACAGACGGTCCCAATACCTCTTTTGGGACCTCGTCTACCCCCTCTTTCTTCTCCTGTGATGGACCATGCGCTTATTGCGAAAGCTCCTTACCCGAACCGGTTAAGGGGTAATAGAACGAGTCCTCATATGGAGAAAATAATGGAAATGTTCAAACAGGTTAACATCAATATCCCTCTCCTAAATGCAATTCAACAAGTCCCCGCATATGCGAAAATTCTTAAGGACTTGTGCACTAGGAAGAGGAAGACTCAAGTGCCGAAGAAGGTCTTTATGGCTAATAATATTAGCACTGCTTTTATTCCCCAGCTACCAAAGAAACGAAAGGACCCAGGATGTCCTACAATATCGATTTCGATTGGGGGTAAAATCATAAATCGTGCTCTTTTAGACCTTGGCGCAAGTGTTAACCTACTTCTATATTCTGTCTATGAGCAATTAGGGATTGGAGAGCTGAAATCTGCTCACTGCACTCTCCCGATGGCAGACCGATCTATCACCAAACCACGGGGTGAATTAGAGGATGTGTTGATAAAGGTCGGGGAATTTGTTTTCCCTGTAGACTTTATTGTACTCGACACACGGCCTGTAGCAAATTCCGGTGATTCTGGGTCGTCCTTTCCTTGCCACTTCCAACGCTGTTATAAACTGTAGAAATGGTTCAATGAATTTATCATTTGGAAATATGACCATTGAACTAAATATCTACAAAGTTGGAAGTCAGCCATCAGAACCCTCTGCTCATATTTTAGATGTGTGCTCCGTGCATGAGATCGCTCCCGATAGTTGTGGAGCTGAGGATCTTTGCTTTCTAGATATCGACGACATTACCACATCTCTGCTTGATCTTACACATGATCTTAGTGAGGACACTTTTTCTACACTTGATTCCTGCACTCCTGACTTTTCTCTACCCGAGTCTGTATCATTCACAAGCTCTGAGCTTCTTTGCAAATCCAAAAATCACTCAATGATCCCTCCTTCTATCATTTCTCCGCCTGAGTTAGATCTCAAAATTTTACCTTCTCACCTTAAATATGCATATCTAGGTGAGAATGAGTCTTTACCGGTTATAATATCCGCTTCTCTTGCATCAGAGCAAGAGAATGCACTTTTATCGGTATTGAGATCTAACAAAGAGGCGTTTGGTTGGAGTATGGCGGACATCAAAGGGATTAGTCCCTTGATAGTTGAACATCATATACATGTGATGGATGATGCCAGACCAACCCGAGAACCACAGAGACGGTTGAATCCCGTCATGAAGGAAGCGGTTATGAAAGAGATCGTCAAATGCTTAGATAATGGTATTATATACCCCATCTCTGATAGCCAGTGGGTGAGTCCTATACATGTCGTTCCTAAGAAATCCGGCATCACTGTTATAACCAATGAGGCAAATGAGTTGATTCAGAAACGCGCCCAAACTGGGTGGCGTGTATGTATTGATTATAGAAAACTCAATGCTGCCACGAGGAAAGACCACTTTCCTCTACCATTCATTGATCAGATGCTGGAACACTTAGCGGGACGAGAGTATTATTGTTTTATGGACGGATACTCAGGCTATAATCAGGTCCCCATCGCCAAAAAGGATCAAGATAAAACCACTTTTACTTGTCCTTTTGGTACCTTTGCTTACAGTCGTATGCCCTTTGGGTTATGCAATGCTCCCGCTACCTTTCAGCGGTGTATGATGGGGATATTCTCTGATATGGTAGAGAATTTTCTGGAGATCTTTATGGACGATTTCTCGATTTTTGGAGACTCTTTCTCTGATTGCCTATCGAATCTTGACGCTGTTCTTACTCGTTGCAAAGAGAAGAACTTGACATTGAACTGGGAAAAATGCCATTTTATGGTCCAAGAAGGAATTGTACTTGGACATGTTATTTCACAGAAAGGCATTGAGGTTGACAGAGCTAAGATAGATGTCATTCAAAACCTCCCTCATCCCAAAAGCATCAAAGATATTTGATCTTTCCTTGGCCATGCGGGCTTTTATAGGAGATTCATTAAGGACTTTAGCAAAATTGCTAGACCTTTAACTCTTCTCCTGGCCAAGGATACGACCTTCCATTTTGACTCGGACTGCGAGACAGCTTTCGACTCACTTAAACACTTACTCACTTCAGCCCCCGTGTTATCATCACCAAACCGGGACTACCCCTTTGAGCTGATGTGTGACGCGTCTGATTTTGCAGTAGGTGCAGTCTTAGGACAGCACATCGAAAAGATGCCACACGTGATATACTATGCAAGTAAGACCCTGAATGATGCGCAAATCAATTATACAACCACAGAAAAAGAACTCTTAGCGGTTGTATTTGCATTAGAAAAATTCAGGCCTTACTTAATTGGCTCACTTATAGTTGTGTATACTGACCATTCCGCTTTGAAACATCTTCTGGCGAAGAAAGATGCAAAAGGTCGACTAATACGTTGGATCCTTCTGTTACAAGAATTCGATCTTGTTATCAAAGATAAGAAAGGATGTGAAAACGTAGTAGCTGACCATCTTTCACGCATCATTTCTTCCCCTGTGACCCTGCCGAATAATGATTCATTCCCTGATGAACAACTCTTGAACGTATCCGCTGAACCATGGTTCAGGGATATTGTGAACTATCATGCCACGGGACTTATACCGAGCTATTGGTCAAAACAGGACAAATACCGTTTTCTATCCTAAGTAAAACACTTTTACTGGGACGAGCCCTATTTGTTTAAATATTGTCCTGATCAGATCATTCGCCGGTGTGTCCCGAATGAAGAATTCAAGAGTGTTCTTTCTTTCTGTCATGATCAGGCCTGTGGGGGTCACTTTAGTCCTACAAAGACAGCGGAAAAGGTTTTGCAATGTGGATTTTATTGGCCGACCTTATTCAAGGACGCATTTGGGTATTGCAAAACCTGTACACAATGTCAGTATACGGGTAGAATCTCCCAGAGGAATGAAATGCCTCAGCAACCCATTCTGGTTGTTGAAATATTCGATGTTTGGGGCATTGACTTTATGGGTCCCTTTCCCAACTCCTTTGGGAATCTGCACATATTGCTGGCAGTTGATTATGTCTCAAAGTGGGTAGAAGCCATTCCATGTCGCACTAATGACAAGAAAGTTGTCATTAAGTTCTTGAAAGAGAATATCTTCTCGCGATTTGGACACCCACGCGCTATTATTAGCGATAATGGGACACATTTCTGCAACAGGTCTTTCGAGACTCTGATGCGAAAATACTCAATCAACCACCGACTTTCTACACCCTATCATCTCCAAACAAGCGGGCAGGCTGAAATCTCAAACAGACAAATCAAACTTATCCTGGAGAAAACTGTTGCTAAAAATAGAAAAGACTGGTCGACCAAACTGACGGATGCTCTTTGGGAATTCCGAACTGCATATAAGACCGACCTAGGAATGTCTCCATATAGGATAGTGTTTGGAAAAGCATGTCATTTACCCGTCGAGATAGAGCATAAAGCATTGTGGGCTATAAAAGAAATAAACTTTGATCTAAACCTTGCTTGCAACTTTCGGAAGCTGCAACTTAATGAGCTAAGCGAACTCCGCGATGAAGCTTATGATAACGCTGTAATAACAAAGAATAGGACTAAGGTTTTTCATGATAAAAACATTTTGAGGAAAACATTTTTACCTGGTCAACAAGTCCTTCTTTATGATTCACGATTACACCTTCACGCGGGTAAGCTCCGATCTCGATGGAAGGGACCTTTTGTTGTGCGGTCTGTATACCCGCACGGGGTAGTAGAAGTAGAAAATGTTAAAAACGACACATTTTTCAATGTGAATGGACATAGACTTAAGCCGTATTTTTCCACTGACCCCACGGAGGAGCTCTTGTTCTTACAAGAGCCAGTTTACTTTGATTAAAATTCCTCCGTCTCACCTTCATATCCTGTATATCACTGCATCATTTTTTGAATGAAGGTGAATGAAAAGAGTAAGTTTGGGGGAAGTTCTTTACTTATATATTTTGCCCCCACTAATAATTCCCCCCAGGCTTACAGTTTTTGTAGGTATAGCGATTGGCAACAGTGAGGACACTGCTGAAAACAAGTTTGGGGGAGGTTTGTGCTTATTTTTGCATCATTTGCATAAGCACAGAACATTTCCTTTAAAAATCTATAAAAATTGAAAAAAATTTCAAAACTAATAAAAAAATTTAAAAAAATTTCCAAGTATAAAAATAATTTTAATATTTACACTTTTTGTATATAAATAAGATAATGAAAGTTTAGATAGTGAAAAATTACATCCATGAGATTAGAAAAATTTAAGAAAACTAAGAAATTTAGAAGTTTTCTTATACGAACTAGTAATAAGTAGTTATGAGCCGTTGTCCCAAGGGTTAGTAAGATGAAGTAAGTCACTAATCTGAGTATAAAAATAAGTCTGAAAAATATTTTCTATTCTGGAAGCCAAACATTTTGAACGTTGATACCCTGCTATTCGCACTTACACACGTCTTGAAGCCTGGGATAATAGAGGATACCTTGAAATGCTCTTGTCTTAAAGCCGATGTATGAAGGAAATAAAAAAAAGTGAATAAAGAAAATATAAAGTGGTGAGAAAAATGGACACTGGTTTTGTTATCACCAAGGACAATAAAAAAATGTATAGCGAGGGTGCTTCTTCACCTAGTGCCCTAAGGCCAACTGGTCTGGGAGTCACTGCTACGCCTGAGGTGGTGCAAGACGAGGAAAATACACCAAGTAAGCAAGCACATGAGTAATCGGTCGGTTAGTACCTCAAGAAGTATTAACGGTCGCATGAAAGTGTGTGAGCAATCTCAACTTAATATTCATTAATTAAAAAGTACTGAGGCTGATGGGCAAGAGTATGATAGCTTGAATTGAATTCTCCGGGTATAGGGATGTCTTTACATACACGCAGGGTTATATGATCGATGTTTGGAAGAATGATAGTGATGAAGAATAAGACGATGTTTTATTGAGGGAGGACGTGATTTCTAACATCTTTTCATGACCATTAAGATAGGGCTCATGACAACCGAAAAAATAGCTTTGTTGGAAACCCTAATTTTCAAAGCTTTTCTTTTACGATACTTTTCTTTAAATGTAATATTCATGATCTTTCTTTTATTATTGAATTTTGTGGGTGCAATCCGCTGAAAACCCTCAGAAGACAACACTCCTCCTACTAGGGACACATAGAGTTTTAAAGGCTTGTTGCACATGCTCAGTGCAATCGTGTTGCCTACGAAAGTCTGCTAGTTAGTTTTTCTCTTTCTTTATTATCACCTCCTCTTTTTAATAAACAGTTCGATCGAGACGATCGAAATTAAGTTTGGGGGAATTTGATTAGTCGAAAATATTGCATATTTCAGCCGGCAATTTCCCTATCATTTGCATTCATATAGAAGTGTTCGGCATTCATATTTCACATATTAGCAAAACTGTCGCAAAATATCAGATTGCATGTGTTAGACTCTAAAACCGGCACTATAAAGGAAATTGACCGCATTTCATAGCATCGCATCATCTCTATATTGCGCAACACTTGTTTTGAGATCTGTGCAGGAAAATCCAGAAGAAAGGCCAAAAATTTACATGGTACCGATCAAACATGACACCAACTCAATGATTTGGAATCTGGTATTAATGTAAAGGGAATTCAGGAATTAAATATATCACAAAATACAGAAGAAGACACCAAAAGTCAACACAAGGAAGTTGAAGCCCCAAGGAGCCCAAATGGCCGCGGAACCGTGGCCAAAGCATGCTTGCGCCGCGGTTCCGCGGCCGTATTGCCATGTCATCCACCAAATTTTGCTTCACAATGCTTCACTCAGGGCCCACATTCAGCTCATATATGTCAAATTCCAGAAGACTCCAGAGACTTCTGCCAGATCAGCAAGCTTTGGGATCAACACTAAACTAGCCTATCATTCTAGAAACTTCTCCTTAAACCCTAGCTTAAACCCTAAGCTAAGCCTAACAAACTCTTTCTAGAAGTCTTTCAACAAACTTTTGGAGAGAATTGTAAATTCAAACCTAGACCTAGGGTTTGGGTGATCTATAAATAAGACCCTAGGCTCACTTGTAAAAGAGACTTGATCCTTGAATAGTTCATTTAGCCAATTTAGATCCATTCACTCTCTTTCTTCATCTTCTTCTTCCACAAGTCTAGTGAGAGGACTTGTGTGAAACCCTAACCCTAATTCCAATCAAAAGCCAAGATCCCGAGTACCCACCAAGCAAGAAGCCTTGCAACCTTTTATGAGCCGAGCCGATCTTCAACAGAGCAAGTGATCCAAGCCGATCCGCGACTCACGGAGCCGAGCGACGCCAATTCAACAATTTAGTTCTTCCTCTTGTAGTTCTTGAGCGACTGTAATCAAATTGTTGATATAAATAAAAAGTGATATTCTTTTATCTTGTTTTCTTTAAATTCTCGCATCATGATATCTTTTCAATTCTTGAATGCTTTCTGTGTGGTGATGTTTGAGTAATACTCCGCTCGTCGAGGAGTCGAGACGATCAATAGAATGATGATGTAATATATCTTAAATCGATTCTTGAATCCTACGAGTTTTGTAAACCCTAGCAAGTTCAAGAATCGACGACCCAATTCGTTGCGATACTTTCTTGATTGATATCGCTCGAGATTGGGGAGTTACGATCATTTCTTGAAATTGTTAGAGGCTAGAATGTGAATGATATCTACGAAAGAACAAGGGTTAAACGATGAAACCCTAGTTTCATCAAGAAAGCCCTAACTCTCGTCGATCATCATCGATCTAGTATCAATCCTTCGAAGGACAAGAACACGAAATCTTGAGATTACATCACGTCTATAGATCCGATCGATTCCTACGAGCCTCATTTAGATTCTTGACATTTTGGTTGGAAATATCATCAAAACACCGATTCTTGATTTGTTTATCAGTTTCTTGATTCTTGATTAAACATCGTGACACCTGAATCAATCGATAAATTCTTGAATCATGTTTTCTTTTCTTTTCGATTAACTTTTCGATTCAAACAAATAAAATACAGAAACGAATCGCACAATCCCTGTGGACGATCCGCACTCGCTTACGATCTACAATCGACACCGTAATTGATTGCGGTCAAATATAATTCTTTGATTGTGAATTTTATTCAATATTACCGACTCATTGAAACTCATTCGCTTTATTCGATTTACACAAACAAGAAATCATTACAATCAAATGAATCCGTTATGGGGAATCATTTGACTATTTGATACGTTTACATCCAATCAAGGAAATTCTATATCAATCAGCCTCTACAACGTTTCGCCCGAACTTAGAAAACTGTCTGTGGGGGACTCTGATGACTCATCAATACACTGGCTGTAGATTTAACCACTAGCACGTTAGTGGTACTGTAGGGTTCCTAGGCACACTAATGAAGTCTCACAAGGCATCAAACAAGGCTAATTCAAATTTTACTTGTGCCTACAAACCCTAATACGGATCGTTAACTAGATTTATAGGCTATGCGATGCAAGTTAACGACTTTAACTTAAAAGGAAAGGGGCTACAACCTTTGTAGATCCAGTCCACCACTTCCTAGGCTCCGCGATGATGTCCCTCCGCTGTCCAAATCGGATCCCGGACTCTAGCGTCGGCTTCATCGGAAAAATGGGCGGGCTTGGTCGTCGGCTTCGATGCCAAAGATGATCTACGTCGAGGCATCACAAGATCAAGCTCCCACTTCACCAAGTCATGAAACTTGTGAAGAAAACACCCTATACTACTTGGCAAGAGGTAGAGGATGAAGAAATAGGAAGTGGGTTCACTTTAGAATTGGATTTCTCACTTGATTTCTTCACTTGCCATTGATGAGGCAAGCTTTCCTTTTGATGAAGATGAAGATGAAGAGAAAGAATATGATAAGTGTTTAATAATTTAGAAAAGAAAATAAATACTTATCATATACTAACCTTAGTTGAGTGTAGAGAATAGACCATGGTTAACTTGAATGGTTAGGGTTGAGTATAAGACAAGAATGATAACTTAGTCAAAGCTTCATGAAGCTTCAACTAAGAAACAAACCAATCCACCATTCATTTATCCTTTCCAAAATGAAAAAGTAAATAAATAAATGAATAAATAAGTAATGGATAAACAAAACCCTAATCATTAGTTTAACCATGGTTTAATTCTTTACACTTAACATGATATCATCAAACATGATACAATCATGTGCACAAAAGTATATCACATATACAACTTGCACATCAAGTGAGAAAAACCTTTCAAAGTGAACTAATACTAGTTAATGCAAAGTAATATATCAAATATATAATTATGCATGAAATCATTAAATCAATACTTGATTTAACGATCCGGTCATATCGCGTATAACCGACTAGTATCCTATGTATCGGCTTATCGAATCAATCTTCGATTCGATAACTAGGTTATATCGCATATAACCAATCGATACATTCATCGCGAGAATGAAATACGGTATCACATACACGCATTATTCTCGGTCTTGCACATATCTCATATGCGCTCCTATTTCGTTTCGCTTGAGCCAGGAAACCTCTGTATAGGACTCTAAAGACTCGTCAATACGCCGGCAGCAGATGATGATCATATCAAGCACCCACAAGCCGCAAGCGGTCTGCCAAACGTAACGGCCACCCGGGTATTGAACGATCAGAAGATCGACGAGCAAGCCCGCTCACACTCCTGTGAATCCAACCAGCCACACTTACCGTACAGTCCGGTCTGTTCGTCTGATATGTCGTATATCTCGCCTAGGGGTGGTAAACGTCAGACCCCAATAGCTTGATAAGTCATGCTGACATGAAGTCCATGACATGTGTGAAACTACTGATAACACTTACCAGTAGGTCACTGCAACCCTGGCCAGGGATTTCCTGTTATGGCCAGTCGAGCATAGCGCAACATCAACCCCCAATACCGGGAGAGACGAATCCCCTCTTATCGCTCATTGCCTCCATGTGAATCGGGACTGTACCTAAAAACCACCTGTTTGCATGACTCATTAGAGCCGTGGTAGGGTGGAAATCAAAGCACAGTGGGAGACACACAAGACTCTATGACGATCTCGGGTCAACAGACTAAGCTGCACCAGTGTCACCAGAGAACTGCCATCTGACGTAAGGTATAATACCATCTGGGAGTTCTCGGCGAGTCCGTTCAGTGTACCCAGTCTCCACTGAGCACCCGTATACCATCTCTGATGTCAAACACCAATGGATATGGGATCATCCATTGCCCATCACATAGGTCAAGAAGATATACGCTAGTCTACTCTGGAATATCGATGTCCCGTCTCGATATTCCCTCGACTAGGAACATTGATGGATGTACTCATGGACTATCCAGGCCCCACTAGTATGATCTGCATCACAGTCCTGGAAGTCGAGTACACATCCTAAGGGCTTTATCAACATGTAACAGAGAGACAGAAAGTATACACGTTAAGATAAAGAGCAACCAGATAGCGTACTATCATGTCGAGCAAGAAAGTCCTACCTATATATGTCCCAGCATCCACTACTATATATATCCAATGTACAGTAATGGCCTCTAGGGCATACATACAACTAAAAATCTCCCACTTGCACTAGGGCCATCTGTAGCAGTGGTTGCAGTATCACATACTCAACTATCCCCTGAAAGTCTCTCTCTGGGAAAAAGCCTTCGTGAGTGGATCCGCCGTGTTGTCCTCTGAGTCTACTCTCCTAACCTCGATCACCCTGGAGATCAACTATCTCCATGATCAGGTGATGCTTCCTCAGAATATGTCTGGGTCACTGATGGGACCAGGGTTCCAGGGCCAAAGCCACACTTCCATTGTCACACAATGGTAGGAACCTAGTTCATCTTATGAACCAATATACATCCAAACTGCCTCTTTGGTAGTATCTTTAATAGCGATGTTACCAGCCTTTATCGTCTAGTTTGTCACGGTATCTAGCTTGGAACTCTTCCAACATATCGTCCCTTTACTGAGGGTAAAGACAATGCCTGTGACTGACATTCAGTCGTCTTTATCACTCTGGAACCCTTCCAATGATTCTCCCCAGGATCGATTGATACCATCTCACTACATTTAGTTGGAATCCTAGTATCCAATTACATCTATCTCATAGATGAAAACTCAGGATTTAGGAGGTATCACTTTGATCCTATTGGAGAATCCTTGTGATAAGCGGAGATTGACCGAGCGTAGTATAGGAAACCCCTTTCCTATCAAGAGTATGTTGTCTACGTACAATACGAGGATGACCACCTTACTCTCTACTACCTTTTTGTATATACAAGGTTCGTCTACTATTTTGATGATGTCAAACACTTTGACTATTACATCAAAACAGACGTTCCAGCTCCGCGATGCCTGCTTTATTCTGTAAAGCAATCTTGCATACGTTTCCGCTGCTCCCACTGTTTACGAAGCCCTCTGGCTGTGTTCTTATAGACGTTCTCTTCTAAATCATTATTTAGAAAAGTAGTCATGGCACCCAACCACCAGATATCGTAGTCATGGTATGTAGCCGTGGCAAGTAGGATCCGGATGGACTTAAGCATAGCCACTGGAAAAGGTATCATCATTATCTACTCCTGGTTGATGACTAAAACCTTTAACAAGTCTAGTTTTGAAAGTCTTAACTTTTCCATCTACACCAAGTAATCTTCTCTAGATATACTTGCTCCTGATGGGGATTTAACCCTTCAGATATAGCACCCAAAGTCCATACTTTGTTGGTGTACATGGATTCCATCTCAGATCGCTAAAGCATCCAGCCATTCTTACAGAGTCTTTACTCTCGATGGCCTGCTCGAAAATAGTTGGGTCATCATCTCATGATGCATTCCTCGCTCCCACTGTCTACGAGAAACCGAGGTATCTCTTAAGTGGATGAGGAACCTTACCAGATCGGCGGAGAGGCTGTGGTTCATTGGGAACTATTGAATCCTTTGGTGCTGTCAAATCAGCTGCAGTTTTGTATAGCTGGAACCTTTCCAATTCTACAGAACTGACCTTGGCTTGATCTTGTCCGAATTTTGCTTTTGACATAGGCCGGACAATCCCAAATCTTAACTTACTTAAGAGATAGGCTCTTCCTATACCATATCTTATATGGAGTGGTAGGCATTGATTTGAATCGAACCCTATTCAATAGGTATGCAACTTCATAAGTGCATAACTCTCTAAAAGGAAATAGGAAACTCAGTAGTACTTATCATAGAGCGCACCATATCATATAGGGTGTGATTGCTCCGCCCCGATATACCATCGTGCTATGGTGTATACGGAGAAGTAATGCTGAGAGAGAATCTCATTCTCCTTTAGAATAGTCCAGGAATTCCATACACAAGTATTCTCCTCCCTGATCTTATCATAGGACATAATACTTATACCCGTATTTTGGTTCTCTACTTGTAACTTGTGTTCTGTGAATATCTCAAAAGGTTCGGACTTGTGTAGGAACATATGTCTGAATCTTGAGAGATTATCAGAGAATATAATGAAGTACAAAGAACCGGTCCTGGCATGTGTAGACAGGAGACCTTATATACATCATCATGTATCAGTCCCAAGAGTTTACTAACTCTTTCTCTGTTTCCAATAAACAGAGCTATGGTCATCTAATCTTTGTGACATGACCGGCAAGTTTTCATAAGATGTAAATTCAAACTGATTAAATATACAACTAAATGTAACTTCAGCCAGTCGGGTCGCATTGATATGACCTAGTCTACATTGCCTCAAGAAGGATTTGTTCATTTCTGAACTCTTCCTCTTGTGTGTGTTCTGTATACTAGGAACTGTAGTTTGATTTAGAACGTTAATGCTTTTAGATAACGTGCCTGAACCGATCAACTTTTGATATAGGAAATATTCAAAACATTATCCATCAATACAAAATTTTTATCATTTCTTTACTAATAAAGAGACTGATATGATTTTGTATATCAGGTTCGGTATCTAATAGCATTTGTTCAGAATCAATGTATTGGTAATACAGGGTGACAGTGACCAACAGACTTGGCTGCAACACTTGCCCCGTTTTTTGTCTCATGAAATTTATCACCCGTTCTCAGTTTTTCTACCTTTTTGTAGCCCTATGTAACAGATTACATATCTGGGATCTTGATCCGGTATCAAATACCCAGGATTCAGAGGATACTGAGAAACAGTTCTTCATAATGAACACACCCGAAGGAGATGCATCATATGCACTTTCTTCGTTTGGGTGGCATAGGAATTCTGGTATTCCCTATTTCCTGCTCTGTCTTATAACAATTATAAGTTGGAGCAGGACCAACGTTCCCCAGCTCAGTATAACAGGCGGGTTTGGTCAATATCCGTATTATTATCTTGATTAAGGCGTGATATGGTCGCTACCAGAAGAGAGAGAGAAGAAAACACTCTGCGTGCGCTCTTGCAAGATTAGATTGGTTATATATTTTATCTAATCAGGATGGCTCCCACTGTTTTTATCAAATCTTCCTTCAAACCTTAAAAGGAAAGACTAGCCGGGATTAATTACACTCTACAAGTTCGCCAATCTTTCAGCCAGGCCAGTGTCGGTACTTTGAGGGAGGTTCCCCGTGCTTTCGCACGGACCTAATTACAGTAAACCTCGTTTTCCCAGAGGCGTAACCCCGTTGACACCTTTCTAGACACCTACTTGATCGGCTAATTGCAAAGTGCAAAAATCTCCCAGGAGTAACAATTACTCGTAGTGGGTATCGGAATCCAACTATCACATAGAAGGTATGCAATCTCATTGCAAATTTCAACACTTGAAACTCCCGATAAAGGTTTTTACCCCTAGCACTTATGACCTTAACTGTGGTCAACAAATCATAAGCACCAGTCAAGTTCTACCCGTCATTTCATGATTAATTAGACCCACCCACATGACCCTTAACTAAGGTCAACAAAGTCACACGACTGTCCTAACTAATCTCATCATATGCGGTGTAGGAAGACATCACTTAGCTACCGTACACTGTGCCTTAACTAAGGTCAACAAACACAGCACGAATACTAAGTACTCTACTTCCTAAAATGACGGAGGGTTGCGGCTGGTTTTTAAGAAAACCTTTAACACTTTGAACTTGATCTCGTTGAGGAATCAAATGGTTTTTAAATGGAATGTTTTTGAGGCTTTTCTAGTTTTGCTAAAGGGGTCACTCCCGGTGAAGGGATCGTCGACCCTTTCCTCGTCGAATGAGGTGCGGGATATATCATATATATCACTGTGCAAGGCAGAAACTATAGAAGCTATCAAAAGACAAACCGAGGGTTGTAGCATCTGCCAGTTATTGCTAAAGGAGTCACTCCCGGTGAAGGGATCTCGGTCCTTTCCTCATCGAATAAGTTGCAGGATGTTCTATAATGAACACCGCGATGCAAAGCAAGAACTATAGCTACCAGTTTTATTTTGAAATTCTATTCCACAACATCAATTAGGTTTATTTTCTTTCATTAATCTCATTAATGAATGTCCCATCATTTAAGTCCACCTAAATATCACAGATAAATATAACGTATGCTTATGCCATCCGCATTCGCCTCGATATCCCGTCTGCACCGTTAGGTTAGGTAACTAACACCAAAGCGAGGCAGGGCTAGCGCGGGTGTAAAACATAAGCAACGTCTATATAATATATCATATATACTATATACTATATCTATCACAGAACATCACATGATCACATCATAGATAAATCACAGCAGAAGATACATATGAAATATTGGATATACTAGGATGTCCGTGTTTTCAATACGAGCCAGTATAAAACACGGATTCCACGGTCGTGATGAATAGCCAATCCCATACCCCTAGACCCCTACGAGAGCGGCAAGCAACCCTACCAATTCTAGGGTTAGGAGACCCGGACTCGACTCCTCGAGATGGTCTCCCACTGGACCCTAGAACCCGGTTACTTGTTCTCCCCTCCATGGGTCTATCCTAATGCGGAAAAGTAAATAATATACAAAAGGTGACATCTTCCGCAACCTGGAAGTGCCCCAATAAAAGAATATTACATACAAGTTTTTACATGAATGAAAAAGAAAAACACTCATCTCACATAAAAAACCCCGGCTATTCAAACACGACGATCCAATATTACATATCCAGCAACACATAATATCACATGTCATCAACGTAAGTAAATATGCGCATCCCAATTGTCGTTGACATATAGCAATGAAACCGGCGATATCACATATTACACTTACGGTCACAGAAAAGAAAGTGTAAAACTACAACAGTTGGAATCCGCAACCTGCATAGACATCGCATGCCTAATCAAATGAATTCCTTAGACATCGCATGCCTAACAATTATAAACCCCGCATTTTAGTCTCAAAATCGAAAACACTTTTCAATATAAAGTCGGGCAATTCAACAGGATTCTCGACATTCAGATCGAATGCTCGTCGCAAACTTTAGTAGGCGGCCGCACTCCCGATAACGTCGACGAAGTGCACTAAGGCGGAACACCGCTACCGCGAGCACCCGAACGGATGCTTTCGGCGACGGGGTTCTCCTACAGTCACTTGGTCGGGGCTATGGGGCGAGGCTTTCTATTAAGTTTACCGGGCGAGTATCCGCGTACCCTACGTGATTGCGACGGACTTTTGATCATATCAAAATTCAGTGGCAACCGATCAAGTGAGACTAAACTGCTATGTTTATAACATTCATTCAGTTATCTCATAACTCTTTGTGAATTCCAATTATTGTATCACATTCCGGATAAATAGAAAATGTTAAACTTTCCGATCGAACAATCGAACACCCAAGTTTTCCCGATACAGCTCAACACATGAAATAAGTTCAAAGACATTCACTTCATGCCTCAGTACCAACGGTCCAGCCGTAGAAGGGTCAAGCCAACACCTCACATGTGGCACGCCGTACTGCCCCAAACCCTAAGGTTCAAAGGGCAGTTCAAGACGATCACATAATCGAGTTAAGGTTTGTTGTCTTCTAGAGGGACCATCGCGTTACTTGCATTACTCAGAACGTCCTTAAACCACGGAAAAATCCAACACTTGGAAATTTTCCGGCAGGGGAAAAAGTGGGTATTTATATCCGGTCGAACTTTTTAACATATTCTAAAATTACCCGGAAAAACACACACTGACAAAATTAGACAATCCGGTCGAAACACCGAGTTCCCAATACAACCCAGAAAATTCAACTCTTGAATAAATATTAAAAATTCCCAGGAAAACCAGCACTGCAATCTAAGAATTACTGTATAAAATTCGATGCACAACAAGACAAAATGGCCGCGGAACCGCCGCACGAGCCATGCTCGTGCCGCGTAACCGCGGCGCCTTTAAGGAATTAGGCTATCGAATTTTACAGTAACCCTTACAATCTCCTGCTGATTTTTCTGCAAATTTTTAATTCACAAAAATCCACGAATTTCAAAAATGTACAGAGGGCAATATTAGGGTTAGGGTTTCGGTTCGATCGGATTTCTAACTCCGTCTACGCATCGCCTAAGGCTCTAGCTAGGCTCTGATACCACTGTAGGTCAGGCAGCCACCCCATCCAATGGGGTCGCCGTGGCACCAACGGGTCCCTCAGCAACTACTTTTTACGCATGCCCCCTCGCGAGGACTACAACCCGCCGGAACACCTTCCGGTCTCGGGACACCCTGGGGGTAAGAGCCTATGCTTCGCCACACTGTCACACAGTGAGAACCCCCCATAGGTCGACATCTAATGCCTAGTAGCTCTGATACCACTGTAGGGTTCCTAGGCACACTAATGAAGTCTCACAAGGCATCAAACATGGCTAATTCAAATTTTACATGTGCCTACAAACCCTAATACGGATCGTTAACTAGATTTATAGGCTATGCGATGCAAGTTAACGACTTTAACTTAAAAGGAAAGGGGCTACAACCTTTGTAGATCCGGTCCACCACTTCCTAAGCTCCGCGATGATGTCCCTCCACTGTCCAAATCGGATCCCGGACTCTAGCGTCGGCTTCATCGGAAAAATGGGCGGGCTTGGTCGTCGGCTTCGATGCCGAAGATGATCTACGTCGAGGCATCACAAGATCAAGCTCCCACTTCACCAAGTCATGAAACTTGTGAAGAAAACACCCTATACTACTTGGCAAGAGGTAGAGGATGAAGAAATAGGAAGTGGGTTCACTTTAGAATTGGATTTCTCACTTGATTTCTTCACTTGCCATTGATGAGGCAAGCTTTCCTTTTGATGAAGATGAAGATGAAGAAGAAAGAATATGATAAGTGTTTAATAATTTAGAAAAGAAAATAAATACTTATCATTTACTAACCTTAGTTGAGTGTAGAGAATAGACCATGGTTAACTTGAATGGTTAGGGTTAAGTATAAGACAAGAATGATGACTTAGTCAAAGCTTCATGAAGCTTCAACTAAGAAACAAACCAATCCACCAGTCATTTATCCTTTCCAAAATGAAAAAGTAAATAAATAAATGAATAAATAAGTAATGGATAAACAAAACCCTAATCATTAGTTTAACCATGGTTTAATTCTTTACACTTAACATGATATCATCAAACATGATACAATCATGTGCACAAAAGTATATCACATATACAACTTGCACATCAAGTGAGAAAATCCTTTCAAAGTGAACTAATACTAGTTAATGCAAAGTAATATATCAAATATATAATTATGCATTAAATCATTAAATCAATACTTGATTTAACGATCCGGTCATATCGCGTATAACCGACTAGTATCCTATGTATCGGCTTATCGAATCAATCTTCGATTCGATAACTAGGTTATATCGCATATAACCAATCGATACATTCATCGCGAGAATGAAATACGGTATCACATACACGCATTATTCTCGGTCCTGCACATATCTCATATGCGCTCCTATTTCGTTTCGCTTGAGCCAGGAAACCTCTGTGTAGGACTCTAAAGACTCGTCAATACACCGGCAGCAGATGATGATCATATCAAGCACCCACAAGCTGCAAGTGGTCTGCTAAACGTAAAGGCCACCCGGGTATTGAACGATTAGAAGATCGACGAGCAAGCCCGCTCACACTCCTGTGAATCCAACCAGCAACACTTACCGTACAGTCCGGTCTGTTCGTCTGATATGTCGCATATCTCGCCTAGGGGTGGTAAACGTCAGACCCCAATAGCTTGATAAGTCATGCTGACGTGAAGTCCATGACATGTGTGAAACTACTGATAACACTTACCAGTAGGTCACTGCAACCCTGTCAAGGGATTTCCTGTTATGGTCAGTCGAGCATAGCGCAACATCAACCCCCAATACCGGGAGAGACGAATCCCCTCCTATCGCTCATTGCCTCCATGTGAATCGGGACTGTACCTAAAAAACACCTGTTTGCACGACTCATTAGAGCCGTGGTAGGGTGGAAATCAAAGCACAGTGGGAGACACACAAGACTCTATGATGATCTCGGGTCAACAGACTAAGCTGCACCAGTGTCACCAGAGAACTGCCATCTGACGTAAGGTATAATACCATCTGGGAGTTCTCGGCGAGTCCGTTCAGTGTACCCAGTCTCCACTGAGCACCCGTATACCATCTCTGATGTCAAACACCAATGGATATGGGATCATCCATCGCCCATCACATGGGTCAAGAAGATATACGCTAGTCTACTTTGGAATATCGATGCCCCGTCTCGATATTCGCTCGACTAGGAACATTGAAGGATGTACTCATGGACTATCCAGGCCCCACTAGTATGATCTGCATCACAGTCCTGGAAGTCGAGTACACATCCTAAGGGCTTTATCAACATGTAACAGAGAGACAGAAAGTATACACGTTAAGATAAAGAGCAACCAGATAGCGTACTATCATGTCGAGCAAGAAAGTCCTACCTATATATGTCCCAGCATCCACTACTATATATATCCAATGTACAGTAATGGCCTCTAGGGCATACATACAACTAACAGGTACTAGCTGTACGAAACGGTTGCCCATGTATTGATCGGAAGGGAAGCTGACGAGTGAACTCATCTAGAAACCCTACTAAGCCTGACAGTGACAATATCCGTATAGTCCGGTTTGTTCGTCTAAAAATATCGCATATTAGGTCTAGGGGGTGGATAAAGTCAGACCCCTGACAACGCGATAATTCGTGTCGGTATGAAACCCATCACCACCTGAGAAACTACTGATCCGAATCAGTAATTCTCAACTACCTTGGCCAAGGTTTTCTGGTGATGGCCACCTGTGCACTATGCGACATCATCCCCCAATACCGGGAGAGACGAATCCTCGACGATCCGCTCACTGCCTCCATATGGCTCGGGACTGTACCCAACTAAAAACTGTTTGCATGACTCCTTTGAGCCGTGGTAGGGTAGTAATCAAAGCACAGTGGGAACTCATACAAGAAAAATGACGATCTCAGGTCGACAGACTAACCTGTACACATGTCACCAGGGAACTGCTATCTGACTATAGGTATAATACAAACTAGCAGGTTCCCGGTGAGTCATGTCTGCTGTACTCATAACCGAATGAGCACCTGTATACATCTTAGGTGAACTAACCAACACCAGTGGCTTGTAAGACTGCCCACTGCCCCTCGTCGGGGTTTCGAACTGTATACACTAGTGTACTCTGGAGTATCGATGCCCAGTCTCGAAACTCCCACGACTAGGGACACATTAAGGATGTGCTTATAGACCCCAGCTCCCACGTATATGATCGCCATCATACTGCTGGCTGTCAAGCAAGAATCCTATGGGCTCTATTAACATGTACATGATGATAAAGACAAACCAGATAGCATACTATTATCTCGAGTAAGACTGTCCTACCGGTATAGGTCATCCCTCAATCATTGCAATCACGTACCCGTGATCCACTAATTGACTTCGAGGGCACTATATCCAACAATCTCCCACTTGCACTTAAGGCTAATTATTTCTATGTCGCATACTCACATCCCGTGTGATACCGAACATCTAATTCCTCTACTAATCAGTTTCACAAAGCTCGTTTGTAAAACTATTGCATTCGAGAAATAGCCTCAGTGAGTAGATCAGCCCTGATGTTTCTTTCTATATCTCTCTTTATCTCAAGTTCACGGAGAAAGCCATCTCCCGAAATGAGCAATACCTGTCTTAGAATATGTCTGGATATCTGATGGGACCCAGTTCACAAATGAACTCCAAATCCAGTAAACATCTTAGAATGCATCGTCGCTTGAATTTAATCAGTATCTTGCACCAAGCCTCCCACATTATCCGCTTCGACAACCTGTCCAAACTACTGCCCCTCGTCAGAGGGAAAACGATAACTCTGACAGTCACTCTGTCATCCAGGTCACCTTGGAAGCCTGGAATGATAACTGTCTCCCGAAGGAGGCTGCCATTATCAAATCCTTAAAACATTCACTTATGTTCATAAACTGCTTCCTGACTTTTCTCCAGGATTGGATTAATATCTCAACTTATTGCATCTAGTGCAAAAATAACATCTGGTGTGGTATTTGACATCTCATGATTGACTCAATTGCCTAAGCAAGTGATATGCCAATCATGCACACCCCTCTCCCCTTTAGTTTGTAAGACACCTTTAGAGAGGGTGACTCCATCATCTGCAGGTGCACCAGCGTGCCAGGAGTCGTCCATTCTAAATATATTTAGAATACTTTCTAAGTACCCAGATTGGGACACTTCCCAAATCTAGATCTAAAGCCATAGATCTAGTAACCAGAATGCCCGATATAATTGTTAGTGTATATGACCTAGGGGCCATTATTGTATCATACTAGATTGTATATTACTTAATGGAAGCTTGGGATATTCACAGTTGTATATACAGTCTTGCTAAAAATGGCAGTACGCTACTTGGTTTGTGTCTACTTTAATATGTGCATATGTTTCTTGTAACGTATCACTTATACATATTAGTAGAGCCTATAGGATCTTTGCTTCATTACCAGCGTTGTGATGGCAGTCACACTAGTGGGGGCTGGGTAGTCTGTAAGCAACATCTTATACAGGTCCCTGGTCGTTGGATTATCGAGATAGGGCATCGATATTCCGGAGTAGACTAAGTGTGTACGCTTCTCATCCTAGTTGGGGAGATGGTCTGTCCCAAAGCCATTAGTACGTCGTACTGGAGATAGTATACAGGTGCTCGTTAGGTTACGGGTACACCGGACAGGACTCGCAGGGGAACTGATTGGTTGGTATTATACCCTTCATCAGTTAACAGTTCCCAGATGACTTGAGTACAGCATAGTCCGCAGACTTGACACTGCTACTTTGCCTCGAGTGTGTCCCACTGTTCTTAGATTGCTACCCTACCACGGCTCAAAGGAGTCGTGCAAACAGGTAGCAGTTGGGTGCAGTCCCGAGCACTTGGAGGCAGCAGTGGTTAGATAGGATTCGTCTCTCCCGGTATTGGGAGATGATATCGCGCTGTGTCAGAGAGCCATTACGCAAAGTCCCTGGCCAGGGCAAGCGAGATTTACTGGTAGGTTCCAGTAGTTTCTCAGGGTGTAATGGGCTTCGCTCCGACACGACTTATACAGCTATTAGGGGACTGACGCTTGCCGCCCCCTAGGCTTGATATGCGATAGTCTTAGACGAACAGACCGGACTGTACGGAGATTGCCACATCAGGCTCAGTGGGAGTTCGTATGGGTTTCCTTATCGGCTTTCTTATCGACATCTACCTGGGGACCGTTACGTACAGCTAGTGCCGCTTGCGGTCTGTGGTTAAACCCACTGCCAGCGTAGTGTCGAGTCTTTAGAGTCCCACACAGAGAGTTTCCCTGCTCCAGGCGAAACGATATAGAGGTCGTATGGTTTTTACGACAAGGGTTCGGACGAATACATGTGTTTACGCACGTACGACTTTTCGGATAGTTTTTTCTAGCCGGCTTTGGTTTAAGCCAGATTCTAGTATCGGGTTATTGGATTTATACAGTCTAAAGTTTTTCCGTGTTTTCACGGATTGGAGGGGCGTTCTCGTAATTTATCGGAAAGCTTCTAGAAGCTTCTAGAAGAGTGGTGACTAAGGGGTTAAGGTGGCATGAGCATTAAATGCTTAATGACTCATTTGTGTGATTCATCCTTTGTATTAAATGATGCATTAATTAGTTGGTGAGTCATTTGATGAATCACACTAGGTGAATGAATCTAACCATGATGATTAATCATTTATATTATTTATTTGATAAATTGTTGTGGTTGTTAAATTCACATGAGCTCATTATTCATTCTCATTATCATCTTCACCTTCTCTCTCCTCAAGCTCACTCTCTCTTCAAACCCTAATCCTAACCTCTCATGAGTTGAGATCAAGGGTTAGCTAGACTAATACATCCATAACCTCACTCTATATCCCCTAGGTGGCTTAGATTAGCACTTTAAACAACCTAGTTATCTCAAGTTAAAGATTAAGCTTGGCGTAGGAGCTCTCGGGTGGATCGTCTTTGACTCGAGGAGGCCGTTGAGGTGCCAATGTTCCAAGGAGCCTACGAGGAGTGGAGGACCGCGATGAAGACCCGAAGGACTAGTATCGTGAGGTATAACTTCGTATCCGAGTAGTTAAACCTCTAGTTGATAGTTAGCAATGGTTTAGAAACGATTCATGCGCTCAAGTCCGTGTTACGAAGCTTTGATAATCGTTTTTCATATATTCCGCCTCCCCGCAAGTTCATGGGGTGCGTGATATGGACTTACAGTGGTATCAGAGCCAACTAAACCATTACTAGCTTATTAGCAACTAATTAGAAGTTCGATCGACAGAAAAACACGAAAACAAAATTCGAAACCCTAACAGTTCTGATAATTTTAAACATGTCTGAAAAATTATTTGATTTGCCTTAAAATTCACAGCAGGTAAATATAAGAATTCTGGGAAAATACGGAGTTGTAACTCGTCTTGATGGCCGCGGAACCGCGGCAATAGTATGCTTTTGCCGCGGATCCGCGGCGGAGTCAACCCTGAGTTGACTCCGATTTGCTCTAAAATTCATATATTTTGGTGTTCTGTTTTCTTGTATGTTCTGTTTATGCCCAGGTTATTTCGGTACAGGCTTGCTTTTGGGGTAGACACGGAATATGGTATTCGATCGATGTTCTACGATATTTGCTAATTGGGTTTTTATCTGTAATGTTTAATGTGTTCGTAAACCTCCCCTAACTGCTAGTATGTCGGTTGGCAGGGGGTTGCACATTTCTGAAATGTTTACTGTTTGTGTATATGAACTGTGTTGGACTTTTGTGATGATTAGCCGGGGTTTGAGATGTGTTTAATATTCATTCATTCAATGTAAATGTTATATGATGTAATATTCTTTTTCGGGGCACATCCAGGTTGCGGTTGTAGCCACCGTTGTATTATTTCTTTTTACTATTTTTGCTCCTAGGATAGACCCAAGGTGGGGTACACAAACTACCGGGTACATCAAAGTGTTTAGTGGCCTACTCACGTTGTTGAGGGAGACCGCTTCACTTCGGGTACTTGGCGGGTAGTTTGCCGTACCCGTAGGGATCTAGGGTGGGGTAATAGCTATTCATCACAACTGTGTAATCCGTCTTTTATTGCAGGCTCAAAATAAATGCGGATTGCTAGTAAATCCAATAAAGTTCTTCTGTGATCTGGAATGCTTATTATTGCGTCTGACGAATGTACAATATCTATATATGATAGCTATTAGACGCCACTTATGTTTTACACCCGCGCTAGCCCAGCCCCCGCTCTGTCGTTAGTTAAGCAACCTAACGGGTGATGACGGGACCCAGTGGCGAATACGGATGGCATAAGAAGGACGTGGTATTTTTGTTGTTTTCTGCAATGATAAGATTAATTATGGGACGCATTATTATAATGCAAAGAAAATAAACCAAAGTTAAAGTCGTTGGAACAAATTTAAAAAAAACCACTCGGTTATTTTAGAAGAGCAGAATTTTTAAATTACGGAGCTTTAACCACTCCTTTTAAAAAGTATCAGGTTCCTTCGATTATATCAAGTTCGCTACGTTCACGGTTTTGCCAAAACCATTCGTAGCCCTCCGTCATTTCTTATGGATGGTCAGTAGTATTCAAGCTATGTTTGTTGGCCCTTAGTCAAGGCATAGTGTTTGGTAGCTGCTGGGATATTCATTTGTTGCATAGATAGATGCGTTGGTTTGGGACAGTCGTATTACTTTGTTGGCCCTTAGTCAAGAGTATGTACAGGTGGGTTCAAATTAACCTGGACAATGACGGGTAGAACTTGACATGTGACTTATGATTTGTTGGCCCTTAGTCAAGGTCATAAGAGCATGGGGCAAAAATCCACATCGGGAATTTCTAAAGAAACTGAAATTTGCAGAGAGATGCATACCATTTTGGAGTTTGATGAATGTTGATAGGATTCCTTCAACATTATCATACGATGATATTTTGGATCCCGATCCTACTGTGAGTACAAGCTACTTATCAGGAGATTCGTCACTTAACGATCAATACTATAAACCAAGTAGGTGCCTAGAAAGGTGTCAGCGGGGATATGCCCCCAGAGAAAAGAGGTTATTTAATTAAGGAACTTCGCGAAAGCGTTGGAAAACCTCTCTCGAAGTATCGACACTGGCCTGGCTGAACGGTTAAGCAAGTATTGTACGGTGAGAATTGTCCTGACTAATTCTTCTTTTATGGTTTAAAGAAGGATTCGAGAAATAGTGGGAGCCATCCTATTTAGATAAACTTAAAACCAATCTAAACTTGCAACATCATCATGCTAAAATGTTTTCTTCTCTCTCTCTTAAATGCAGCGACCTTGTGACCACACATAGGTTACATCTAGATAACAAATTGACTGAATCTGACTTATATGACTGGCAAAGATCTATCCAGATGTCCATTGCCTATGACAAGCTGGACCACCCTATTACTACTCAAGATCCCGCCGTCCCAGGTCCAGTTTCCACTGTCGCGGATATGGATATCCGTCAGACAAGGGAAAAAGATAAAGCGAAAGCTAAGTGGCTCGTGTTAGCTTCAGTTGATGGTGTATACCAGAAGCAGCACGAGAAGATGGACTTAGTTTCCATCTTTCTCCATAATAAAGATTTATATGGAGAACAATCTCATATCACTAGATATGAAATCTCGAACGAATTAATTCAAGCGAGGATGGCTGACGGGTCATCTGTAGGGGACAACGTCCTTACAATGACTAGCTGTATTGATGAGCTCCAGGACCTGGAGACCACGTTGGGAAACGAGTCAAATACTGACTTGATTCTACAGTCTCTGCCTCCTACCCTGAAGGAAACAAGGGAAGGAGAAGGAAAGAGAAAGGCAAAAGTTTCGGGACTGGATATAGTAAAAGAGGGACGTTCCTATTGTTACAGGAATGAACATTGGCAGAATGATTGCAGGGCTTTAGAAGCTAGTAGCCAGGATACGAAGCATGTTGTGGATTCAGCCTCAAGTGTATTTGTAATAGAGAACTGTATGTCAGTTAACCCTACTTCCTGGGTATTGGATACCGGGTCAGGATCTCACATCTGTAATTCATTACAGTCTCTGAGAAACCGTAGGGTTATCGGGATAGGTGATATGACCCTCACGGTTGCTAACAGAATGAGCATGGACGCTGAATTCGTAGGGGAATATCATCTTGGACTGACAACTGGGCAGATATTGATTCTGCATAACTGTTTTTATGTACCAGGAACAACTTGTAATATCATATCTGTATCCTAACTTTCTAAGGAAGGATATGATTTTACTTTTGTAAGTGATGTGGTTCACATCCACCTAAATCAAGTTCTGATTGGGTCAGGTACATTACAAAACGGAATATACGTATTAAATCAAGCTCAGATTTTCAGTGTCCAGAACACACTTAAAAGAAAGTCTCCAGATATAAATCAGGCTTTCTTATGGCATTGTAGACTAGGTCACATCAATAAGAGAAGGTTGACTAAGTTACATAGAGAAGGATATTTGAATCCGTTCGAATATCAATCTTATGCTACTTGTGAATCTTGTCTCAAAGGAAAGATGACAAAGACTCCGTTTACTGGACACGGAGTAAGAGCAAGCGAGCTCTTAGGACTCGTACACAGTGACGTGTGCGGTCCAATGTCTACACATGCGCGAGGTGGTTATTCCTACTTCATTACTTTTACGGATGATTTCTCTAGGTATGGATATGTCTTCTTAATAAAGCACAAATCCGAGGCCTTTGAGAAATTCCAAGAATACAAGAAAGAAGTGGAAAAACAAACCGGCAAAAGTATCAAGACATTGAGATCTGATCGCGGTGGTGAATACTTAAGTGCCGAGTTCCTAGATTACTTAAAAGAGAATGGAATTCTCTCTCAGCTTACTCCTCCATACACACCACAGCACAACGGTGTATCAGAAAGGAGGAATCGAACCCTATTAGATATGGTTCGTTCCATGATGAGTAAGGCTGAATTACCGCGATCTTTTTGGGGTTATGCGCTAGAATCAGCAGTGTATCTTTTGAACATAGTTCCTACTAAGACTGTGCCTACCACACCATATCAGATGTGGAGTGGAAAGAAACCCTATCTTCAGTATCTGAAGATTTGGGGATGTCCGGCTTTTGTTAAAAAGCAGCATGCGGACAAGCTCGAGGCACGATCAGTACAGTGTAAGTTTGTGGGATATCCAAAGAACTCCAGGGGATATCTATTCTATTTCGCAGAGGAACAAAAAGTTTTTGTTTCTCGTAATGCCCATTTTCTAGAACATGAGTTTTTAGAAAAGGAAACAAATGGGAGCGAAATAGAGCTGGAAGAAATTCCAGAACCACAAACTACAACTGAAAGTATGGTAGAACCAGAGGTTTCAAAAGAAAGGGACATACCAGCACCTATCCGTAGGAGTAGTAGACAATCTCATCCGCCCGAGAGATACTACGGTTTTATCATAGACGGGGATAGAGAGGATTGCACTATTGACTATGATGAGCCTACTAGCTTCCAGCAAGCCATTAAGAGCGGTGACTCAGTAAAATGGCTGGATGCAATGCGGACCGAAATGGAGTCCATGTACACTAACAAAGTATGGACTTTGGACATTGCTCCAGATGGGGTAAAACCCGTAGGATGCAAATGGATCTTCAAAAAGAAGATTGGTGTAGATAGACAGGTTGAAACCAATAAAGCTAGACTTGTTGCAAAGGGTTTCCGTCAAAGACCTGGTTTGGACTATGACGAAACCTTTTCTCCAGTAACTATGCTTAAATCCATTCGGGTCCTTCTTGCTATTGCTGCCTTCCATGATTATGAGATCTGGCAGATGGACATAAAGACGGCCTTTCTAAATGGAAATTTGGAAGAGAGCGTCTATATGGATCAGCCAGAGGGATTCATTCAGAGTGGGAGCAGCGGTAAAGTATGCAAGTTGCTTAAATCCATTTATGGACTAAAGCAGGCATCGCGGAGTTGGAACATCTATTTTGATGATGCTGTCAAAGAATTTGACTTTGTCAAAAATCCAGATGAACCATGCATATACAGTAAGATTGTAGGGAGAGCTGTAGTATTCCTCGTCTTGTACGTGGATGAAATTCTCCTAATAGGAAATGATATTCCTATATTACAGTCAGTCAAAAGATTCTTGTCACATAAATTCTCCATGAAAGACCTGACATTCTGGGGATCCGGATCTATCGTGATAGATCAAAGAGGATATTAGGACTTTCGCAGTCCAGGTACATAGACACCATAGTAAAGAGATTCAGTATGGATGATTCTATGCGTGGTAACCTACCGGCTTTTCACGGAATCACCCTCTCCAAAGAGATGTCTCCCAAGACTGATTTGGAAAGGGATCACATGTCGATTATACCCTACGCTTCTGCGGTAGGCTCTATAATGTATGCGATGTTATGTACCAGACCAGATATAGCATACGCATTGAGCGTTGTAAGCCGGTATCAGGCAAACCCAAGGGAGAAGCACTGGATAGCAGTAAAGAACATTCTCATGTACCTAAGAAGGACTAAGGAGATGTTCTTGGTATATGGCGGAAAAGACCTCCAGATGGAGGCCTTTGCCGACTCCGGCTTCCAAAGTGATAAAGATGACTCCAAGTCCATATCGGGTTATATCTTTACCCTCAATGGAGGGGCGGTCTGTTGGAAGAGTTCCAAACAGGAGACCGTTGCTGACTCAAAAATGGAAGCGGAGTACATAGCTGCTTGCGATGCCGCAAAAGAAGCTGTCTGGATGAAGAAGTTCCTCACAGAACTTCAGGTGGTTCCTTCCAGTATTGGTCCAATACCTCTGTATTGTGACAACAACGGCGCTATAGCTTTAGCGAAGGAACCCAGGTCCCATCATAAGTCCAGACACATCTTAAGGCGGTATCACCTGATCAGGGAGATCGTAGATCGCCAGGAGATCGAGGTGAAGAGAGTAGAGACGGAGAAAACATTGCTGATCCATTCATAAAGGCCCTTCCTCAGACGCAGTTCGAGAGGCTATTCGAGATGATAGGTCTACGATATGCCAGCTCATGGCCCTAGTGCAAGTGGGAGATTGTTAGTGTATATGCCCTAGGGGCCATTATTGTATCATACTAGATTGTATATTATTTAATGGAAGCTTGGGATATTTACAGTTGTATATACAGTCTTGCTAAAAATGGTAGTATGCTACTTAGTTTGTGTCTACTTTAATATGTGCATATGTTTCTTGTAACGTATCACTTATTCATATTAGTAGAGCCCATAGGATCTTTGCTTGATTACCAGCGTTGTGATGGCAGTCACACTAGTGGGGGCTGGGTAGTCTGTAAGCAACATCTTATACAGGTCCCTGGTCATTGGATTATCGAGATAGGGCATCGATATTCCGGAGTAGACTAAGTGTGTACGCTTCTCATTCCAGTTGGGGAGATGGTCTGTCCCACAGCCATCAGTACGTCGTACTGGAGATAGTATACAGGTGCTCGTTAGGTTACGGGTACACCGGACAGGACTCGTAGGGGAACTGATTGGTTGGTATTATACCCGTCATCAGTTAACAGTTCCCAGATGACATGAGTACAGCATAGTCCGCAGACTTGACACTGCTACTTCGCCTCGAGTGTGTCCCATTGTTCTTAGATTGCTACCCTACCACGGCTCAAAGGAGTCGTGCAAACAGGTAGCAGTTGGTGTTAGTTATATGTATGCCCTAGAGGCCATTACTATACATAGGATGTATATTGTAGTGGATGCTGGGACATATATAGGGAGGACTTTCTTGCTCGATATGATAGTATGCTATCTGGTTGATCTTTACCTTAACGTGTATGCTGATTGTCTCTCTGTTACATGTTGGTAAAGCCCTTAGGATGTGTACTAGATTACCTGGACTATGATGCAGATCATACTAGTGGGGACATGGTAGTCTATAAGTGCATCCTTCAAAGTCCCTAGTCATGGGTATATCGAGACGGGGCATCGATATACCAGAGTAGACTAGCGTATACCTTCTCGACCCATACAGATGGGCGATGGATGATCCCATATCCACTGGTGTTTGACATCAGAGATGATATGCGGGTGCTCAGTAGAGACTGGGTACACTGGACGGACTCGCCGAGAACTCCCAGATGGTATTATACCTCACGTCAGATGGCAGTTCTCTGGTGACACTGGTACAGAGTAGTCTGTTGACCCGAGATCGTCATAGAGTCTTGTGTGGTTCCCACTGTGCTTTGATTTCCATCTTACCACGTCCAAGAGGGCGTACAAAACGGTGGTTTTTGGGTACAGTCCCGAGTCACATGGAGGCAATGAGTGATAGGAGGGGATTCGTCTCTCCCGGTATAGGGAGTTGATGTTGCGCAGTGTTCGATTGGCTATAACCGGAAATCCCTGGCCAGGGTTGCTGAGATTTACTGGTAAGTGTTACCAGTAGTTTCTCGAATTGTTATAGACCTCATATCGACACGACTTATCGAGCTATTGGGGTCTGACATTTACCACCCCTAGGCAAGATATGCGACAGATCAGACGATCAGACCGGACTGTACGGTAGTGTTACTGGTTGGATTCACTGGAGTGTGAGCGGGCTTGCTCGTCGATCTTCTGATCGCTCAATACCCGAGTGGCCGTTACGTTTAGCAGACCGCTTGCGGCTTGTGGATGTTTGATATGATCATCATCCGCTGCCGGCGTATTGACGAGTCTTTAGAGTCCTACACAGAGGTTTCCTGGCTCAAGCGAAACGAAATAGGAGCGCATATGAGATATGTGCGGGACCGAGAATAATACGTGTATGTGATACCGTATTCCATTCTCGCGTTGAATGTGTCAAATGGTTGTATGCGATATAACCTAGTTATCGAATCAAGGATTGATTCGATAAGCCGATACATTGAATACTAGTCGGTTGTGTGCGACATGACCGGATCATTGAATCAAGTGTTGATTTAATGATTTAATGCATAATTATATATTTGATATATTACTTTGCATTAACTAGTATTGGTTCACTTTAAATGGATTTTCTCACTTGGTTTATGCACATTGTATATGTGATATATTTTTGTGCACTTGTATGTATCATGTGTGATGATGCATGCTAACTTGTGTTTTGTGTAAAGTTTAAACCATGGTTATGTAATAGTTAGGGTTTTCATTTTCATATCTATTTATTTATTTGTTTATTCATTTTGGAAAATGATAAGCATAATGCAAAATGGTGGCTTTATTTGGAAGCTTGTTGAAGCTTCATGAAGACTTTGACCAAGTGACCATTTTGTCTCATGCTTAACCCTAACCATTCCATTCAACCATGATTAACTCTCTACACATTACCATGGTTACATGATGATAAGTATTCTTATTATTTCCTTTTTTGAAAAAGAACTTATCATAATATTCTTCTTCTTCTTCATATTCTTTCATGAAGAAAAAGCTTTCTTCATCAATGGTGATTGATGATAAAGAGTGAGAAATCCAATTCTAAAGTGAACCCACTTCCTATTTCTTCATCCTCTACCTCTTGCCAAGTAGTAGAGTGTGTTTCCTTCACAAGTTTTCATGGCTTGGTGAAGGTGGAGCTTGATCTAGCGATGCCTCGACGTAGATCATCTTCGGCATGGACATCGACGACCTAGCTCGCCATTTCTCCGACGAAGCCGACGCTAGAGCCCGGGAATTCATTTGGACAGCGAAGGGACTTCGTTGCGGAGCTATGGAGGTGGAGCACCGGATCTACAAAGGTTGTATTTCCGTTTAAACTTTAGTTAAGTGTTAACTAGTTTCATTTATCGCTTAGAAATCTAGCCAACGATCCTTATTAGGGTTTCTCGGCACCGTTAAAATTTGAAATTGGCATGGTTGATGCCTTGTGAGACCTCTAGAGAGTGCCTAGGAACCCTACAGTGGTATCAGAGCCTAGCTAAAGCCTTAGGCGAAGTCCAGACGGAGTTTGAAGTCCGAACGAACCCGAAACCCGATCACAAAAATGCTCTCTGTCCTTTTTTCAAAAACTGGGATTTTTCCAAATTAAAAATGCTTAAAAAATTCAGCAGGGAATTTTAAGAATTACAACGCAAAAATTTACTGATGAACAGTACAAACCGCGGCGGAACCGCGGCAGAAGCCTGCCTTCTGCGGCGGTTCCGCGGCGGAATGATGACGTCATCGTACACTGTTTGCACAGTAACTCCTATTATATTATGCTGGATTTTCTGGGTATTTTTAAAATCTATTCAAGAGTTGAATTTTCTGGATTTGTTTTGGGGATTCGGAGTTTCGATCGGGGTATCAAATTTTGTCTATTTGGCTTTCCGGATAAATTTTAGAATATGTTAAAAAGTTCGACCGGATATAAATACCCAATTTTTCCCCTGTCGGGAAATTTCCAAGAGTTGGATTTTTCCGTAGTTTAACGACATTCTAAGTAGTGCAAGTAACGCGATGGTCCCTCTAGAAGACAACAAACCTTAACTCGATTATGTGACCGTCTTGAACTGCCCTTTGAACCTTCGGGTTTGGGGCAGTACGGCGTGCCACATGTGAGGCGTTGGCTTGACCCTTCTACGGCTGGACCGTTGGTACTGAGGCACGAACTGAATGTTGTTAGACTTATTTCATGCGTTGATCTGTATCGGGAAAACTTGGGTGTTTGACTGTTCGATCGAAAAGTTTAACGTTTTCTATTTATCTGGAATGGGATACAATAATTGGAATACACAATAAGTTATGAGATAACTGAATGAATGTTATAAACATAGCACTTTAGTCTCACTTGATCGGTTGCCACGGAATTTTGATGCGATCAAAAGTCCGTCGCAATCACGTAGCGTACGCGGATACTCGCCGGGTAAACTTAATAGACAGCCTCACTCCATAGCCCCGACCAAGTGACTGTAGGAGAACCCCGTCGCCGAAAGCATCCGTTCGGGTGCTCGCGGTAGCGGTGTTCCGCCTTGGTGCACTTCGTCGACGGTATCGGGGGTGCAGCCGTCTACTAAAGTTTGCGACGAGCATTCGATCAGTTTTTCGGGAATCTTGTTGAATTACCCGACTTAATATTGAAAAGTGTTTTCAATGATGAGACTGAAATGCGGGGTTTATAATTGTTAGGCATGCGATGTCTAAGTAATTCATTTGGTCAGGCATGCGATATCTGAGGTGGTTGCGGATTCCAACTGTTGTAGTTTTACACTTTCTTTTCTCTGACCGTAAGTGTAATATATGATATCGCCGGTTTCGTTGCTATATGTCAATGACAATTGGGATACGCATGTTTGCTTACGTTGATGACATGTGATGTTATGTGTTGCTGGATATGTTATATTGGATCGTCGTGTTTGAATAGCCGGGGGTTTTTATGTGAGATGAGTGTTTTTCATTTTCATTCATGTAAAAACTTGTATGTAATATTCTTTTATTGGGGCACTTCCAGGTTGCGGAAGATGTCACCGTTTGTATATTATTTACTTTTCCGCACTAGGATAGACCCAAGGAGGAGAGCACAAGTAACCGGGTTCTGGAGTCCAGTGGGAGACCAACTCGAGGAGTCGAGTCCGCGTCTCCTAACTCCAGAATTGGTCGGGTTGCTTGCCGCTCTCGTAGGGGTCTAGGGGTGTGGGTTTGGCTATTCATCGCGACCATGGAATCCGTGTTTTATACTGGCTCGTATGGAAAACACGGACGTCCTAGTATATCCAATATTTCATATGTTTCTTCTGCTGCGATATCTGTGATGTGATCATGTGATGTTCTGTGATAGATACAGTATATAGTATATATGATATAGTATATAGGCGTTACTTATGTTTTACACCCGCGCTAGCCCTGCCCCGCTCTGCCGTTAGTTACCTAACCTAACGGTGCATGAGGGGACATCGAGGCGAATACGGATGGCATAAGTGTACGTCGTATTTATCTGTGATGTTTAGGTACTTAATTGATGGGACTTCATTAATGTGATTAATGAAATAAAAGAAACCTAATGATGTTGTAGAATCGAATTTCAAAATAAAACAGGTAGCTACAGTTTTTGCTTTGCACAGCGGTATATGTGATATATCCTGCACCTTATTCGATGAGGAAAGGACCGAGATCCCTTCACCGGAAGTGACTCCTTTAGCAATAACTGGCAGATGCTACACACTCGGTTTGTCTTTTGACTCCTTTAGCAAAACTAGAAAAGCCTCGAAAACACTCCATTTTAAAATTCATTCGATCCTACAACGATATCAAGTTCATTATGCAATAGGTTTTCAGAAAAACCTGTCATAGCCCTCCGTCATTTCAGATAAATCCTGTTTAGTATTCGTGCTGCGTTTGTTGACCTTGTCAAGGCGCAGTTTGCGGTAGCTAACCAGTATTTATCTGCTTATGCATATGATGCAGATTGGGTTAGGGTAGTCGTGCAGCCTTGTTGACCTTGTCAAGGGTCGTGCGGGTGGGTTTGATTCAATCAAGAAATGACGGGTTGAACTTGACTTGCGGTCTATGGTTTGTTGACCTTGTCAAGGTCATAGATCGTTTGGGGCAAAACATTATCGGGAATTTCAAGTGTTGAAATTTGCAATGAGATTGCATACCTTCTATGAGATAGTTGGATCCCGATACCCGCTGCGAGTAAGAGTTACTCCTGGGAGAGTTTTATACATTACAATTAGCCGATCAAGTAGGTGTCTAGAAAGGTGTTAACGAGGTTACGCCTCTGGGAAAACGAGGTTAACATTAATTAGGTTCGTGCGAAAGCACGAAGGACCTCCCTCAAAGTACCGACACTGGCCTGGCTGAAAGATTGGCGAACTTGTAGTGTGTAATTAATCCCGGCTAGTCTTTCCTTTTAGGGTTTGAAGGAAGATTTGATAAAAAGCAGTGGGAGCCATCCTGATTAGATAAAATAATAACCAATCTATTCTTGCAAGAGCGCACGCTGAGTGTTTTCTTCTCTCTCTCTCCAGGTAGCGACCATATCACGCCTTAATCAAGATAATAATACGGAATAATTGACCGAACCCGCTTGTTATACTGAGCTGGGGAACGTTGGTCCCGCTCCAACTTATAATTGTTATAAGACAGAGCAGGAAATTGGGGATTACCAGAATTCCCGTGCCGCCCAAACGAAAAGAGTGCATGCTGATGCATCATCTTCGGGTGTGTTCATTACAGAGAACTGTTTCTCAGTGTCCTTTACGTCCTGAGTATGTGATACCAGATCAGGATCCCAGATATGTAATAGGTTACATAGGGCTACAGAAAGGTAGAGAACTGAGAACGGGTGATAAGTTTCATGAGGCAGAAAACGGGGCAAGTGTTGCAGCCAAGTCTGTTGGTCACTGTCACCCTGTATTATCAGTACATTGATTCTGAACGAATGTTATTAGATACCGAACCTGATATACAAAATCATATCAGTATCTTTATTAGTAAAGAAATGATAAAATTTTGTATTGTTGGATAATGTTTTGAACATTTCCTATATCAAAAGTTGATCGGTTCAGGCACGTTATCTAAAAGCATTGATGTTCTAAATCAAACTACAGTTCTTAGTATACTGAACACACACAACAGGAAGAGTTCAGAAATGAACGAATCCTTCTTGAGGCATTGTAGACTAGGTCATATCAATGTGACCCGACTAGCTAGAATTACATAAAGATGCATATTTAAATTAGTTTGAATTTACATCTTGTGAAACTCGCCAGTCATGTCACAAAGATAAAATGATCATAGCCCTGTTTATTGGAAACAGAGAAAGAGTTGATGAACTCTTGGGATGATACATGTTGATGTATGTAGGTCCCCTGTCTACATTTGCCAAGACCGGTTCTTTATACTTTATTACATTCTCTGATGATCTCTCGAGATTCAGACATATGTTCCTGTTGAAACACAAGTCCGAACCTTTTGAGATATTCACAGAATATAAGTTAGAAGTAGAGAACCAAAACGGGTATAAGTATTATGTCCTTTGATGTGATCAAGGAGGAGAATACTTGAGCACGGAATTCCTGGATTGTTCTAAAGGAGAATGAGATTCTCTCTCAGCATTACTCCTCCGTATACACCATAGCACGATGGTATATCGGGGCGGAGCAATCACACCCTATATGATAAGGTGTGCTCTATGATGAGTACTACTGAGTTACCTATTTCCATTTGGGAGTTATGCACTTGAGAAGCTGCATACCTATTGAATAGGGTTCCAATCAAATCAGTTGCCTACCATTTCATATCTGATATGGAAAGGGAAGAGCCCATGTCTTAAGCAAGTTAAGATTTGGGGTTGACCAGCCTATGTCTGAAAGCAAAATCCGGACAAGCTCGAGGCAAAGTCTGTAATGTTGAACTGGAAAGGTTCCAGCTATACAAACTGCAGCTGATGATTTGATAGAACTAAAGGATTCAGTAGTTACCAACGAACCTCAGCCTCTCCGCCGATCTAGTAGGGTTCCTCACCCGCCTGAGAGATACTTCGGTTTCTCTATGACAGTGGGAGCGAGGATTGCATCATGAGATGATGACCCAACTAGTTTCGAGCTGGCCGTCAGGAGTGGGACTCTGTAAGAATGGCTGGATGCTTAGTGATCTGAGTTGGAATCCTTATACACAAACAAAGTATGGACTTTGGTTGCTATATCTGAAGGGTTAAATCCCCATCAGGAGCAAGTATATCTTGAGAAGATTACTTGGTGTAGATGGAAAAGTTGAGACTTTCAAAGCTAGACTTGTTAAAGGTTTTCGTCATCGACCAGGCGTGGATAATGATGAAACCTTTTCCAGTACCTATGCTTAAGTCCATGCAGATCCTACTTGCCACGGCTACATACCATGACTACGATTTCTGGCGGTTGGGTGTCTTGACTGCTTTTCTAAATGATGTTTTAGAAGAGTGCGTCTGTAAGTACACAGCCAGAGGGCTTCATAGACAGTGGGAGCAGCGGAAACGTGTACAAGATGCTTTATAGGATAAAGCAGGTATCGCGGAGTTGGAACATCTGTTTTGATAAAGTAGTCAAACAGTTTGACATCATCAAAATGGTAGATGAACCTTGTATAAACAAAAAGGTAGTAGGGAGTATGGTGACGATCCTCGTAGAGTACGTGGATGACATACTCTTGATAGGGAAGGAGTTTCCTATGCTACGCTCGGTCAATCTCCGCTTATCACAATCATTCTCCAGATAGGATGAAAGTGATACCTCCTAAATCCTGGGTTTTGGATCTATGAGATAGATCTAATTGGATGTTAGGATTCTCACTAGTTGTAGTGAGATGGTATCAATCGATCCTGGGGAGAATCACTGGAAGGGTTCCAGGGTGATAAGGACGACTGAATGTCAGTCGCAGGCATTGTCTTTACCCTCAGTAAAGGGACGGTATGTTGGAAAAGTTCCAAGCTAGATACCGTGACATACTAGACGATAAAGGCAGGATACATCGCTACTTAAGATGCTACCAAAGAGGCAGTCTGGGTGTATATTAGTTCATAAGATGAACTTTGTTCCTCCCATTGTGTGACAATGAAGTTGTGGCTTATGCCAAGGAACGCCGGTCCCATCAGTGATCCAGACATATTCTAAGGCAGTGTCACCTGATCATGGAGATGGATAATCTCCAGGGTGATCGAGGTTTGGAGAGTAGACTCAGAGGACAACACAGCGGATCCACTCACAAAGGCCTGTTCCCAGAGAGAGATTTTTATGGGATGGTTGAGTATGAGATACTACAACCACTGCTATCAGATGGCCCTAGTGCAAGTGGGAGATTGTTAGTTATATGTATGCCCTAGAGGCCATTACTATACATAGGATGTATATTGTAGTGGATGCTGGGACATATATAGGGAGGACTTTCTTGCTCGACATGATAGTATGCTATCTGGTTGATCTTTACCTTAACGTGTATGCTGATTGTCTCTTTGTTACATGTTGGTAAAGCCCTTAGGATGTGTACTAGACTACCTGGACTATGATGCGGATCATACTAGTGGGGACATGGTAGTCCATAAGTGCATCCTTCAAAGTCCCTAGTCGTGGGTATATCGAGACGGGGCATCGATATTCCAGAGTAGACTAGCGTATACCTTCTCGACCCATACAGATGGGCGATGGATGATCCCATATCCATTGGTGTTTGACATCAGAGATGATATGCGGGTGCTCAGTAGAGACTGGGTACACTGGACGGACTCGCCGAGAACTCCCAGATGGTATTATACCTCACGTCAGACGGCAGTTCTCTGGTGACACTGGTACAGAGTAGTCTGTTGACCCGAGATCGTCATAGAGTCTTGTATGGTTCCCACTGTACTTTGATTTCCATCTTACCACGTCCAACAGGGCGTGCAAAACGGTGGTTTTTGGGTACAGTCCCGAGTCACATGGAGGCAATGAGCGATAGGAGGGGATTCGTCTCTCCCGGTATAGGGAGTTGATGTTGCGCAGTGTTCGATTGGCTATAACCGGAAATCCCTGGCCAGGGTTGCTGAGATTTACTGGTAAGTGTTACCAGTAGTTTCTCGAATTGTTATAGACCTCATATCGACACGACTTATCGAGCTATTGGGGTCTGACGTTTACCACCCCAAGGCAAGATATGCGACAGATCAGATGATCAGACCGGACTGTACGGTAGTGTTACTGGTTGGATTCACTGGAGTGTGAGCGGGCTTGCTCGTCGATCTTCTGATCGCTCAATACCCGGGTGGCCGTTACGTTTAGCAGACCGCTTGCGGCTTGTGGATGTTTGATATAATCATCATCCGCTGCCGGCGTATTGACGAGTCTTTAGAGTCCTACACAGAGGTTTCCTGGCTCAAGCGAAACGAAATAGGAGCGCATATGAGATATGTGCGGGACCGAGAATAATACGTGTATGTGATACCGTATTCCATTCTCGTGTTGAATGTGTCAAATGGTTGTATGCGATATAACCTAGTTATCGAATCAAGGATTGATTCGATAAGCCGATACATTGAATACTAGTCGGTTGTGTGCGACATGACCGGATCATTGAATCAAGTGTTGATTTAATGATTTAATGCATAATTATATATTTGATATATTACTTTGCATTAACTAGTATTGGTTCACTTTAAATGGATTTTCTCACTTGGTTTATGCACATTGTATATGTGATATATTTTTGTGCACTTGTATGTATCATGTGTGATGATGCATGCTAACTTGTGTTTTGTGTAAAGTTTAAACCATGGTTATGTAAAGGTTAGGGTTTTCATTTTCATATCTATTTATTTATTTGTTTATTTATTTTGGAAAATGATAAGCATAATGCAAAATGGTGGCTTTATTTGGAAGCTTGTTGAAGCTTCATGAAGACTTTGACCAAGTGACCATTTTGTCTCATGCTTAACCCTAACCATTCCATTCAACCATGATTAACTCTCTACACATTACCATGGTTACATGATGATAAGTATTCTTATTATTTCCTTTTTTGAAAAAGAACTTATCATAATATTCTTCTTCTTCTTCATCTTCTTTCATGAAGAAAAAGCTTTCTTCATCAATGGTGATTGATGATAAAGAGTGAGAAATCCAATTCTAAAGTGAACCCACTTCCTATTTCTTCATCCTCTACCTCTTGCCAAGTAGTAGAGTGTGTTTCCTTCACAAGTTTTCATGGCTTGGTGAAGGTGGAGCTTGATCTAGCGATGCCTCGACGTAGATCATCTTCGGCATGGACATCGACGACCTAGCTCGCCATTTCTCCGACGAAGCCGACGCTAGAGCCCGAGAATTCATTTGGACAGTGAAGGGACTTCGTTGCGGAGCTATGGAGGTGGAGCACCGGATCTACAAAGGTTGTATTTCCGTTTAAACTTTAGTTAAGTGTTAACTAGTTTCATTTATCACCTAGAAATCTAGCCAACGATCCGTATTAGGGTTTCTCGGCACCGTTAAAATTTGAAATTGGCATGGTTGATGCCTTGTGAGACCTCTAGAGAGTGCCTAGGAACCCTACAGTTGGGTGCAGTCCCGAGCACTTGGAGGCAGTAGTGGTTAGATAGGATTCGTCTCTCAGGGTATTAGGAGATGATATCGCGCTGTGTCAGAGAGCCATTACGCAAAGTCCCTGGCCAGGGCAAGCGAGATTTACTGGTAGGTTCCAATAGTTTCTCAGGGTGTAATGGGCTTCGCTCCGACACGACTTATACAGCTATTAGGGGACTGACGCTTGCCGTCCCCTAGGCTTGATATGCGATAGTCTTAGACGAACAGACCGGACTGTATGGAGATTGCCACATCAGGCTCAGTGGGAGTTCGGATGGGTTTCCTCATCGGCTTTCTTATCGACATCTACCTGGGGACCGTTACGTACAGCTAGTGCCGCTTGCGGTCTGTGGTTAAACCCACTGCCAGCGTAGTGTCGAGTCTTTAGAGTCCCACACAGAGAGTTTCCCTGCTCCAGGCGAAACGATATAGAGGTCGTATGGTTTTTACGACAAGGGTTCGGACGCATACGTGTGTTTACGCACGTATGACTTTACGGACAATTTTTTCTAGCCGGCTTTGGTTTAAGCCAGATTCTAGTATCGGATTATTGGATTTATACAGTCTAAAGTTTTTTCGTGTTTTCACGGATTTGAGGGGTGTTCTCGTAATTTGTCGAGAAGCTTCTAGAAGAGTGGTGACTAAGGGGTTAAGGTGGCATGAGCATTAAATGCTTAATGACTCATTTGTGTGATTCATCCTTTGTATTAAATGATGCATTAATTAGTTGGTGAGTCATTTGATGAATCACACTAGGTGAATGAATCTAACCATGATGATTAATCATTTATATTATTTATTTGATAAATTGTTATGGTTGTTAAATTCACATGAGCTCATTATTCATTCGCATTATCATCTTCACCTTCTCTCTCCTCAAGCTCACTCTCTCTTCAAACCCTAACCCTAACCTCTCATGAGTTGAGATCAAGGGTTAGCTAGACTAATACATCCATAACCTCACTCTATATCCCCTAGGTGGCTTAGATTAGCACTTTAAGCAACCTAATTATCTCAAGTTAGAGATTAAGCATGGCATAGGAGCTCTCGGGTGGATCGTCTTTGACTCGAGGAGGCCGTTGAGATGCCGATGTTCCAAGGAGCCTATGAGGAGTGGAGGACCGCGATGAAGACCCCAAGGACTATTATCGTGAGGTATAACTTCGTATCCGAGTAGTTAAACCTCTTGTTGATAGTTAGCAATGGTTTAGAAATGATTCATGCGCTCAAGTCCGTGTTACGAAGCTTTGATAATCGTTTTTCATATATTCCGCCTCCCCACAAGTTCGTGGGATGCGTGACATGGACTTACAATAATATCCATATCCTTTGTGGAGAAACCACAGTGTGACAACTATAGTATAACCGATCGTAGTATAGGAATTTTACTTCCTACTTTATGTATGTTATCCAAATACCAGGACATCACACCCTACTACCTTCTTATTAGATCCTTCCCCTATTATGATGAAGTCAAAAACCTATGACTGTCACATCAGAAATAGATGATCTATCTCCGCTATATTTGCTTTAGTCTATAAATAGACACTAGCTACTTGTCCAATATGCTTCCGCTGCTCTCACTGACTACAACAACCCAATGGCAGAATCATATACACGTACACTTCTAAAGCTTGTTTAGAATGACGCTATACTCATCCTCCTGCCGGGTCTCATAGTCTGGAAGAGCAGCAATGGCATGTCTGGGTAAACAAGAACCTCCCTGTCACCGTCCTTGAGGCTACTGGAGTACCTCTCGAGTGCCTGAGCTTATCCACCATATCTGCGGAGTGGCTAATGGAATGTCAAACCTGATTGAATCTTTAGGTCTTATTAAATTTTCAGTAATCGTTTGCGGTTCTGGATCACCTCCAGTTCTACCATACTCCCACTTTTGTTTTCTGAAAAAATCCATTTTACTAAAACTGTGGCGAGTCAAGAACAATATAAATATTGATCTTCCTGATGGTAGAAAGTTAACCCTCGTCAAAGCCCGGGATAACCCACAAACAGCCATTATTGAAACGTGCCTTGAGTTTATCCGGATTCTGGTTTTAAGCATCAGCCATACGACTCCCTATACCTTAACATTGTTAAGATATAAATTGGTTATATATATCTAATATAGAAACAAGGGCACTAATTTAATTGGAATTAGATTCAAATCATGCAGCTGTCTCTAGTGATGGTCAACTAAATGGAGAGAGGCCGATCAACATTACTCAACTTAGGAGTGCGTCCAATTATAAGTAACCTGAAAGAGAAACAAGTTTCTCAAAATTATTACTATCAACTGAATTGCTCATACAAGTATCTACATCTTCAATCACCTTGAAGAATCCCGATACTTGCGACACCTGGTTCTCTACTTTATTCTTGTACCTATAACTTCTCAAACTAGGACCTTGTATTTCTACGAAACACTTGTCCCAAACTTGAGAAGTCATAAGTAAACAGAATATAGTACGAGGACCAAGCCCTTTGTCCTAATGGACACTGGACAACAGACAATACTTTGTATAAGTCCGCTGAGTTGAATAACTCAAATCCTGTGCGTCGTAGGTTGAAAACTGTACCCTGGTGATTTTCTCAAATATCACCAATTACAACGAATTCCGATATAATGAGGATGATCACCTAATTCCCAATAACTAACTCCTACTCATCATCTGTAAAACCATACAGATGTGAGAATCAAACCTGGTAAATTCATACCCTGGAGTAAGTATCTAATTTGGAAATCAGTTTTCTATTAACAACGCATAATGAAACTGAAACATAAAAATATTTCAAAGGGGTATCCGGGTATTCTTAGTAATGCCTCTTCCATTATGCAGATTCACTACTGTAACCGTATACTTCGTTGCCATCTCTCCAAATCTCTTTATTTGTCTTTAGTCGTTACCTTCTGTACACCATCGTTAGGCTTAATGGTTTTCTTCCTTTCCTACCGTTCGGCACCATCTTATGGTTTGGATGAAGACTATCCAATAAGTGTAATAGGTGTACTGTCCTAATCCTAGAAGCACTCGCAACTTGAGAGAAAGTGATGATAAAAAACAACTGAATAAACCTTATTCTTATTTCTCCTGAACCAGAATCCATCCTCGAAAAAGTTCCTTCGAGTTCGTATATAACCATATGATGGATTTATCCAATGGAATTGGATGTTCGTAGTTATACGGGGTGTTCTGGAGAAATACAAAGGTAAAGTAGGAGTGGCGATGAAATACGTGGTTTGGTCGTGAATCATAGCAGTCGTATTTTACTTTGCCCTCTTTCTAATCCTTTTATTTGTCTTTACTTATTATCTTCTGCACACCACACTTAGGCTAATTGGTTTTCTTCATTCCCTACCTTTCGGCACTCGCCTATGGTTTGGAAGAAGACTATACAATAAGCGTAATAGGTGTACCCTCTCTTATTCCTAGGAGCCCTCATAACCTGAGAGAAGGTAAAAGGAAAAGACAACTGAATAATCCTATTCAATCTCTTCAAAACCAAAATCCATCCTCGAATCTGGAACAAGTTCCTTCGAGTTCGTATATAACCATACAATGGATTTATCAAATGGAAGTGGATGTTCGTAGTAATACGGGGTGTTCTGGAGAAATGCAAAGGGTAAAAGAAGGAGTGGCAATGATGTATGCAACTCAGAAAATCCAAAAGCCAGTGTTTTAAGAAAGTTCGGTTAACTGGGTCACTAAGTTATAGTCTAAGATGGGGTCATGGTCGTAGTCAAAGAGAGAGAGAGAGAAGAAACACCCTGCGTGCACTCTAACCTGAATGTCTCCCACTGTATCCTCAAATTCTCCTCCAAACATGAAAGAAGAATTAGTCTGAATCACCCGAGGAGTAAACCAACTCATTAGTGGGAATCGGGATCCAACTATCATCTCATGATAACTTGATGGAAGCCACTCAAGTCACTACACTCCAGAAGGTATGCGCAAGACTGGCAAGTTTCCTGTATGTTCGAAACTCCCGATGTGATTTTTACCCCTAGGACCCAAGTGGCCTTGACGAATAATCAACAAATCAAAAGGTCCTAGTCAAGTTCAACCCGTCATTATCTTGATTGTGTTAAACCCACCCGCACGACCCTTGACGAATAATCAACAAAGTCGTACGACTGTCCTAACCAATCCACATGTCCATGCGACAGAAAAGCATTACAGAGCTACCACACACTACCCCTCGGCGAATAGCAACGACAAACGTAGAACGAATACTAAGTAATACTAATCTGAAATGACGGAGGGCTACGGCAGGTTTTTTTGCGAAAAACCTTTAACGTAATGAACTTGATATCGTTGAAGGAATCCAAGTGGTTTTATAAATATATAGTGGCGAAAACTTTTGCTAAAGAGGTCACTCCCGGTGAAGGGATCTGGACTCTTTCCCCGTAGAATGAGGTGCAGGATATTCCAAACTGAATGCCACGATGCAAAGTAAAAAGTAATCGACTATAGTAAAGTTATTACGTTAACGCAAACTTCTGCCCAAGGGGTCACTCCCGATGAAGGGATCTCGGCCCTTGCCTCGTCGAATGAGGTGCTGGATATTCATAACCGAATACCACTGTGCAAAGCAAAAGCCGACGTCTGTAATGTCAGTTTTTTAAAAAATCTTGGATCTAAAAAAATCATGTATAGTTTTGTTTTCCTTGCATTGATAAGAATCAACGCAGTCCCATCAATTAATCACACCAGAGAAGAACGAAAATATAATGTACGTATATACCATCCGCATTCGCCACTGGGTCCCGTCATCACCGGTTAGGTTACTTAACTAACGACAGAGCGGGGACTGGACTAGCGCGGGTGTCAAACATATACAACATCTACTAGTATATATATCAATATATAATAATCGCTCCAGGCATGATAAATGCAACATCACAGAAAAGTAATAAGCATCACAGAACAATACAGATAATCTGGGATCCCCGGGTTTCCTTTGAGCCGCAAGTGAAACCCGACGTTCCCCTGGTCGTGTGGATAGCATGTGCAATGAAAACATTGACCCCTACGAGCACGGAAAGTTACCCGCCAAAACCAGAAGCGAGGCAGCCCCCTTCAGCAAAGTGAATGGACCACCCAATACTTCATGGAATCCGGTAACTTGAGTACCCCTCCTTGGGTCAACCTGTACCCCCTACGAGTGCGGCGAATAGCCCGCCAATTCTAAAGTGAAGCCTCCTCCGTCTCAACGCCATGAGATACGGGCCCGTTGCCCTCTAGAACCCGGCTATCCGTGCACCCCACCGCGGGGTAATCATAGTACAGAAAAGAAAATATATACAAAGGGTAGATCGACCTCAACCCAGTCGTACCCCAAAAGAATAATATACAAACAGGCAGTGACGGCAGTCCACATGTCGGACGCTAGCCCCGCAATATCAAATGTACAAATAAAACTAAACTGCACTAATATTGCACCAAGCTATCCACCACGACAAATCCGCAGCAACAAAGCACAACACAGAACATCAACGTGAATGTCACGTTCGCAAACCCGTCTAAAAGAGCTATAGCGGTTAGACAAGATTTACCGATCAAATGGCATTCACGGTCACAGATAGAAATGTAATGTACTGCAAATTTTAAACAATGTTAGAAAATAACGATTTCGAAATAACCTCCGAATAGCCTCAAACAATCTGATAAAACCATATCCAAATTGGGCTAAACAAACAACACCACTGCACATAGATTCCAGAGACCAGACAACACCCAAAAAACCAAACCCAGAAGCCAAGAAGGGGCCGGCTATAGGGTTACTAGGCACACTAACAAGGCTCTACAAGGCATCGACTATGTCCGTTTAAAAAAAAAATTAGGTGCCTAACAACCCTAAACAAGATCGTGTACTAGAGTTTAGGCGAATCTAATAGCAAGTAAATAATTTTACTCTAAAGGGAACACGAAATACAACCTTTGCAGATCGGTCCTCCACTTCATTTGCTCCTTGTTGAAGTCCCTTCGCTGCGATCAAGGTTCTCCCGGGCTCTTGCATGGCTTCACGACGCGAAGGATACGACCTTGCTTGAAGTCTCCGAGGCCAAAGATGATCTACGTCGAGGGAATTCCGACTCAAGCTTCTACTTCACTAACTAGAGAATTAGTGAAGTAAACACCCTAAACTAAAGTACTAGTCTAGTAGAGGATAGAGAAATAGGAAGTGGGTTCTCTTTAGAATTTTTTTTCTCACAATCTTTCTCACTTTGGATCAAACCCTAGTTTTCTTTTTCTCTTGTTCAAATGAAGAAGAAGAGTGAACAAAAGAAAGTGAAGAGGATAATGATCAAGTGTGAAATCTAACCATTGTGAGTGAGTATCATATACTAACTCATGGTGGGACATAACCATGGCTAATTCTAAATGGTTAGGTCAATAATAATCTAAAGTAAAACAAAGCTAGTGGACTTTTTCAAAGCATCCACAAGCTTCTACAAGCTTTATGCTTATGAAAAAATTCCACTAATTTGTAATTAATTTAAATAAATATAAACCACCATTTATAGTAGTATGGTGTAAGTCTTACACTCCCATGTTTAGTGTATCATCAACCATGATCAAAAGAAAACACTTTTAAGATATATATCACACACACACACACACACACACACACAGATATATATATATATATATATATATATTCAAGTGTGCATATGAGAAAAACCCTAAAGTAAACAAGTGTTAGCAAATGTAAATTAATATATCTAATATACAATTATACACTTAATTATTAAATCAACACTTGACTTAATAATCCGGTCATATCTCATATAACCGGCTAACATCCATTGCATCGACTTATCGAATCAATACTTGATTCGATAACCCGGCTATATCATATATAACCGACCGATATAAAAAGTCACGAGAATAGAATACGGTATCACATACACGCATTATTCTCGGTCTCGCACATATCACATATGTGCTCCTATTTTGTTTCGCCTGAGCCAGTAAAACTTCCGTGTAGGACTCTAAAGACTCGTCAATACGCCAGCAGTAGGTGATGATCATATCAAGCACCCACAAGCCGTCAGCGGTACTAGCTGGATGTAACGGCTACCCGGGTATTGAGCGATCAGAAGATCAGCAAGTAAGCCCGCTCTAACTCCTGTAAAAGCCTGCCGGTAACACTTCCCGTACAGTCCGGTCTCCTCATCTGATATGTCGCATATCAAGTCTAGGGGTGGTAAACGTCAGACCCCAATAACCGATAAGTCATGCTGATGTGAGGCCCATAACGGGTCGAGAAACTACTTGTAACACTTACCAGCAAATCTCTAAATCAGCCCTGGCCAGGGACTTCCCTGTTACGGCCAATCGAGCACAGCGCAACATCAACCCCCAATACTGGGAGAGACGAAACCCCTCCTATCGCTCATTGCCTCCATGTGACTCGGGACTGTACCCAAAAACCACCGTTTTGCACACCCTCATGGACGTGGTAAGGTGGAAATCAAAGCACAGTGGGAATCACACAAGACTCTATGACGATCTCGGGTCTACAGACTAACCTGCATAAGTGTCACCAGAGAACTGCCATCTGACGTGAGGTATTATACCATCTGGGCGTTCTCGGCGAGTCTGTCCGGTGTACCCAGTCTCCACTGAGCACCCGTATACCATCTCTGATGTCAAACACCAATGGATATGGGATCATCCATCGCCCGTCTCATGGGTCGAGAAGAGTATACGCTAGTCTACTCTGGTATATCGATGCCCCGTCTCGATACTCCCACGACTAGGGACCTTGAAGGATGTACTTATGGACTACCATGTCCCCACTAGTATGATCCGCATCATAGTCCAGGTAGTCAAGTACACATCCTAAGGGTTTTACCAACATGTAACTATATGACAGTATAAAGAGACAAGTATACATGTTAAGATAAAGAGCAACCAGATAGCATAATATCATATCGAGCAAGAAAGTCCACTCTATATATGTCCAAGCATCCAATATAATATACATCATTTGTACAATACTGGCCTCTAGGGCATACATACAACTAACAATCTCCCACTTGCACTAGGGCAAGCTACTGTAGTATCGCATACCGAGCATCCCGAAGAGTCTCTCAAACTGTATCTAGGGAATGGCCTTCGTGAGTGGATCCGCTGTGTTGTTCTTCGTGTCAACCCTCCTGACTTCGATCTCCCGGCGATCAACTATCTCCTGGATCAGGTGATACCGCCTTAGAATATGCCTGGATCACTGATGGGACCTGGGTTCCTTGGCCAAAGCCACCACTCCATTGTTATCGCAATACAAAGGTATTGGATGCTCAATGGATGGAACCACTCCAAGTTCAGTAATGAACTTCTTGATCCAGACAGCCTCTTTGGTAGCATCGTTGGCAGCGATGTATTCAGGCTCCATCGTCGAGTCTGCCACGGTTTCCTGCTTGGAACTCTTCCAGCTAACCTCCCCTCCGTAAAGGGTAAAGTCAAATCCTGACTGCGACTTAGAGTCGTCCTTATCACTCTGGAAGCTCGAATCGGTAAAGGACTCCACTTGGAGTTCTCCGTTACCATACACCAAGAGCATCTCCTTAGTCCTTCGTAAGTACTTGAGAATGCTCTTCACAGCTGTCCAGTAACTATCTCCAGGATCAGTTTGATACCTACTCACTACACTTAGTGAGTATGCTACATCGGGTCTGGTACATAGCATCGCGTACATGATAGAGCCTACAGCCGAAGCATAGGGTATCCCTTGCATGCGAGCTCTCTCTAAATCAGTCTTGGGAGACATCTCTTTGGAGAGAGTGAGCCATGAGATTGTGGGTAAAACCCACGTTTGGACTCTTCCATACTAAAACTCTTTAGTATGGTGTCAATGTACCTGGATTGGGACAATCCCAATATCCTTTTAGATCTATCTCTATAGATCATAATTCCCAATATGCAGGAGGCATCACAAAGATCTTTCATTAAGAATCTTTGTGATAAGAAGAGCTTGACCGATTGCAGCATAGGAATGTCATTTCCTATCAGGAGTATGTCGTCCACGTACAATACGAGGAAAACAACCTTACTCCCTGCTACCTTCTTGTAGATACAAGGTCCATCTACGTTTTTGACGAAATCAAACTCTTTGATAACGACGTCAAAGCAGATGTTCTAACTCCGCGATGCTTGCTTTAATCCATAAATGGATTTAAGCAGCTTGCACACCTTCCCGCTGCTCCCACTATCTACGAAGCCCTCTGGCTGAGTCATGTACACGCACTCTTCTAAATCACCGTTTAGAAAGGCAGTCTTAACATCCATTTGCCAGATTTCGTAGTCATGATATGCAGCAATGGAAAGCATGATCCAGATGGATTTAAGCATAGCCACTGGAGAAAAGGTTTCGTCATAGTCCACACCTGGTCTTTGACGAAAACCCTTTGCAACAAGTCTAGCTTTGAAAGTATCCACTTTCCCATCTACACCAAGTTTTTTCTTGAAGATCCACTTGGTCCCAATGGGTTTTACCCCTTCAGGAGCATCTTCCAAAGTCCATACTTTGTTGGTGTATATGGATTCCATCTCGGACCGCATTGCATCCAGCCATTTCACTGAGTCTCCACTCGTGATGGCCTGCTCGAAGCTAGTTGGGTCATCATCAACCATGATGCAATCCTCGCTCCCATCATCCATGAGAAAACCGTAGTATCTTTCAGGTGGGCGAGGAACTCTACTAGATCGGTGGAGTGGCTGGGGTTCACCGGGAACTGCCGAATCCTCTGGCTCTACCAAATCTTCTATCGTAGTCTGTATTGCTGGAACCTCTTCCAATTCTACCTCCGTGCCACTAATCTCTTTTTCAAGAAATTCCTTTTCTAAAAAGGTGGCATGTCGAGAAACAAACAGCTTTTGTTCCTCGGTGTGGTAGAAGATATACCCGTGCGAATGTTTGGGATATCCAATAAACTTACACAGAATGGACCTTGCCGCGAGTTTGTCCGGATTTTGCGTTTTTACATAGGCCGAACAACCCCATATCTTAACATAATTAAGACATGGTCTCTTTCCTTTCCATATCTCATATGGAGTGGTTGGCGCAGATTTGGTGGGAACCATATTAAATAGGTCTGCAGCTGTTTCCAGTGCATACCCCCGGAAGGAAATAGGTAACTCAGCTGTGCTCATCATAGAGAGCACCATATCTAATAGGATGCGGTTCCTCCTTTCTGATACACCGTTGTGCTGTGGTGTATATGGAGGAGTCAGCTGAGAGAGAATCCCATTCTGTTTTAGGAAGTCCAGGAATTGCTCAAGTATTCACCTCCTCGATCAGATCGAAGGATTTTAATACTTTTTCCGGTTTGGTTCTCGACTTCTTGTTTATATTCTCTAAATTTCTCAAAAGCTTCTGATTTGTGTTTCATCAGGAACACATATCCGAATCTAGAGAGATCGTCAGTGAATGTAATGAAGTACGCAGAACCATTCCTGGCATGTGTAGACATGGGGCCGCATACATCACTATGTACCAGTCCCAAGAGTTCGGTAACTCTCTCTCCATGTCCCGTAAACGGAGTTTTGGTCATTTTGCTTTTGAGACATGACTGGCAAGTGTCATAAGATGAAAATTCAAATGGATTTAAATATCCATCCTTATGCAACTTAGCTAGTCGTGTCGCATTGATGTGACCCAGTCTACAATGCCACAAGAAGGATTCATTCAGTTCTGAACTCCTCCTCTTGTGTGTGTTTGTTATGCTCAGAACTGTTGATTGATTTAGAACATAAATGCCATTGCACAACGTGCCTGATCCAACCAACTTTTGGTTAAGGAAAATGTTCATAACATTATCCTGTAATACAAAATTATATCCCTCTTTACTTAGTAAAGAAACCGATATAATGTTGCATATCAGGTTCGACATGTAATAGCATTCGTTCAGAACCAATGTATTACCAGTTGGCAATACAAGGTGATATTCCCCAATGGTTTTAGCTGCAACAATTGCACCATTTCCAATCCTTATGTCTTTATCACCTTCTCCAAGTTCTCTACCTTTCCTAAGCCCATGTAACTGATTACATATATGGGATCCTGACCCGGTATTTAATACCCAGGACGTAGAGCAAATGGAGAAACAGTTCTCCGTAACGAACACACCCGAAGAAAATGCATCAACATGTACTTTCTTCACACGGGTGGCATAGGAATCCTGGTATTCCCCTATATCCTGTTCAGTCCTATAACTCTTATAAGAAAGAACGGGACCAACGTTCCCCAGCACAGTATAACAGGCGGGTTCGGTCAATACATCCATATTATTATCTTTATTAAGGCATGATATGGTCTCTACCTGGAGAGAGAGAGAAGAAAACACTTTAGCTTATGCTCTTGCAAGATCAGATTGGTTATTATCTTATCTAATCAGGATGGCTCCAACTGTTTTTATCAAATCTTCCTTCAAACCCTAAAAGGAAAGACTAGCCGGGATTAATTACACCCTACAACTTCGCCAATCTTTCAGCCAGGCCAGTGTCGGTACTTTGAGGGAGGTTCCCCGTGCTTTCGTACGGACCTAATTAAAGTAAACCTCGTTTTCCCAGAGGCGTAACCCGGTTGACACCTTTCTAGGCACCTACTTGATCGGCTAATTGTCCTGTGTAAAACTCTCCCAGGAGTAACAATTACTCGCAGTGGGTATCGGGATCCAACTATCTCATAGAAGGTATGCAATCTCATTGCAAATCTCAACACTTGAAATTCCCGATAATATTTTGCCCCTAGCGTCCCATGACCTTGACGCAGGCCAACAAACCATAGTGCGCTAGTCAAGTTCAACCCGTCATTTCTTGATTGAATTAAACCCACCCGTGCGACCCTTGACGCAGGCCAACAAAGTCGCACGACTACCCTAATCCAATCTGCATCATATGCATAAGCAGATAAATAATAGTTAGCTACCGCACACTACGCCTTGACGCAGGCCAACAAACATAGCACGAATACTAAATAGGACTTATCTGAAATGACGGAGGGTTACGACAGGTTTTTCTGAAAACTTATTGTGTAATGAACTTGATATCGTTGTAGAATCGAGTGAAATTTTGAAATGGAGTGATTTTGAGGCTTTCATTAGTTTTGCTAAAGAGGTCACTCCCGGTGAAGGGATCTCGGCTCTTTCCTCATCGAATAAGGTGCAGGATATATCATATATATCGCTATGCAAAGCAAAACTCCAAAAGCAATCAAAAGTCAAACCGAGTGTTGTAGCATCTGCCAGTTTTGCTAAAGAGGTCACTCCCGGTGAAGGGATCTCGGCTCTTTCCCCATCGAATAAGGTGCAGGCTATATCATATATATCGCTATGCAAAGCAAAACTGTAGCTATGCTTTTATTTGAAAATTTGATTCTACAACATCTTTTAGGTTTCTTTTCTTTCATTAATCACATTAATGAAGTCCCATCATTTAAGTCACCTAAACATCACAGATAAATACGACGTACACTTATGCCATCCGCATTCGCCTAGATGTCCCCTCGTGCACCGTTAGGTTAGGAAACTAACGGCAGAGCAGGACAGGGCTAGCGCGGGTGTAAAACATAAGTAACGTCTATATAATATATCATATATACTATATATAGTATCTATCACAGCACATCACATGATCACATCACAGATAACGCAGCAGAAGAAACATATGAAACATTGGATATACTAGGACGTCCGTGTTTTATTTTGAGCCTCTATAAAACACGGATTCCACGGTCGCGACGAATAGCCAAACCCACACCCCTAGACCCCTACGAGAGCGGCAAGCAACCCTACCAATTCTAAAGTTAGGAGTCCAGGACTCGACTCCTTGAGTTGGTCTCCCACTGGACTCTAGAACCCGGTTACTTATGTTCTCCTCTTTGGGTCTATCCTAGTGCGGAAAAGTAAATAATATACAAATGGTGACATCAACCTCAACCCGGAAGTGCCCTAATAAAAGAATATTACATACATTTAATTTTACATGAAAGAAAATAAAAACTCTCATCTCACATAAAAACCCCCGGCTATTCAGAACGCGACGATCCAATATAACATATCCAGCAACACATAACATCACATGTCATCAACGTAAGTAAATATGCGCATCCCAATTGTCGTTGACATATAGCAACGAAACCGGCGATATCACATATTACACTTACGGTCACAGAAAAGAAAATGTAAAACTACAACATTTGGAATCCACAATCTCTTTAGACATCGTAAATCCGAAATATCACATATTTCGCATTTCATGCCTAACTGTATGAATTCCACATATTGTATCACATTTCAGATAAATAGACAGTATTAACTTTCCGATCGAATAATCAAATACCCAAGATTTCCATAATAGCTCAATACTTGAGCGGAGTTCAAAAATTCCAGAATACGTCACAGTAGCAACGGTCCAGCCGTAAAAGGGTCAAGCCAACGCCTCGCATGTGGCACGCCGTACTGCCCCAAATCCTAAGGTTCAAAGGGCAGTTCAAGACAGTCACATAATCGAGTTAAGGTTTGTTGTCTTCTAGAGGGTCCATCGCGTCACATGCACGTTTTTCCGGAAGATTTAAACCCGGGAAAAAATTCAACACTTGAAAGTTTTTCGTGCCGGGAAAAATTGAGTTAATGATATCCGTTCGAACACTTTAATACTTTCTAAATTATCCGGAAAAAACAAAACAAAATTAAATTCTCCGATCGAATCGACGATTACAAAATAAACCCCAAAATACTCAACACTTGAGTCAGGTCAAAAATACCCATAAAATAGCAATAACAGAGAAGGGTATTACTGTGCAAAAATTAAAACACAAGCTCACTGTACGGCCGCGGAGCCGCGGCATAAGCAGGGTATTGCCGCGGTTCCGCGGCCATCCGTACGACTCACTTTGTCGTTTTGCACAATAATTCCTAAAATCACCTGCTGAATTTTTTAGGTATTTTTTATTCAGAAAAATCCCAGTTTTGAAAATTTTTACAGAGAGGGGGTTAACTTTGACGTTATCGGGTTCGATCGGGGTTTTAACTTCGTTAACACATCGTCTAATGCTCTAGCTAGGCTCTGATACCACTTTAGGGTTACTAGGCACACTAGCAAGGCTCTACAAGGCATCGTCCATGTCCGTTTAAAAAAAAAATTTAGGTGCCTAACAACCCTAAACAAGATCGTGTACTAGAGTTTAGGCGAATCTAAAAGCAAGTAAACAATTTTACTCTAAAGGGAACACGAAATACAACCTTTGTAGATCGGTCCTCCACTTCATTTGCTCCTTGTTGAAGTCCCTTCACTGCGATCAAGGTTCTCCCGGGCTCTTGCATGGCTTCACGACGCGAAGGATGCGACCTTGTTTGAAGTCTCCGAGGCCGAAGATGATCTACGTCGAGGGAATTCCGACTCAAGCTCCTACTTCACTTACTAGAGAATTAGTGAAGTAAACACCCTAAACTAAAGTGCTAGCCTAGTAGAGAATGGAGAAATAGGAAGTGGGTTCTCTTTAGAATTTTGTTTCTCACAATCTTTCTCACTTTGGATCAAACCCTAGTTTTCTTTTTCTCTTGTTCAAATGAAGAAGAAGATTAACAAAAGAAAGTGAAGAGGATAATGATCAAGTGTGAAGTCTAACCATGGTGAGTGGGTATCATAAACTAACTCATGGTGGGACATAACCATGGCTAATTCTAAATGGTTAGGTCAATAATAATCTAAAGTAAAACAAAGCTAGTGGACATTTTCAAAGCATCCACAAGCTTCTACAAGCTTCATGCTTATGAAAAAATTCCACTAATTTGTAATTACTTTAAATAAATATAAACCACCATTTATAATAGTATGGTGTAAGTCTTACAATCCCATGTTTAGTGTATCATCAACCATGATACAAAAGAAAACACTTTTAATATATATATCACATATATATATATATATTCAAGTGTCCATATGAGAAAAACCCTAAAGTGAACAAGTGTTAGCAAATGTAAATTAGTATATCTAATATACAATTATACACTTAATTATTAAATCAATACTTGACTTAATAATCCGGTCATATCTCATATAACCGGCTAACATCCATTGCATCGACTTATCGAATCAACACTTGATTCGATAACCCGGCTATATCATATATAACCGACCGATACAAAAAGTCGCGAGAATAGAATACAGTATCACATACACGCATTATTCTCGGTCTCGCACATATCACATATGCGCTCCTATTTCGTTTTACCTAAGCCAGTAAAATCTCTGTGTAGGACTCTAAAGACTCGTCAATACGCCGGCAGTAGGTGATGATCACATCAAGCACCCACAAGCCGTCAGCGGTACTAGCTGGACGTAACGGCTACCCGGGTATTGAGCGATCAGAAGATCAGCAAGCAAGCCTGCTCCAACTCCTGTAAAAGCCTGCCGGTAACACTTCCCGTACAGTCCAGTCTCCTCGTCTGATATGTCGCATATCAAGTCTAGGGGTGGTAAACGTCAGACCCCAATAACCGATAAGTCGTGCCGATGTGAGGCTCATAACGGGTCGAGAAACTGCTGGTAACACTTACCAGCAAATCTCTAAATCAGCCCTGGCCAGGGACTTCCCTGTTACGGCCAATCGAGCACAGCGCAACATCAACCCCCAATACCGGGAGAGACGAAACCCCTCCTATCGCTCATTGCCTCCATGTGACTCGGGACTGTACCCAAAAACCACCGTTTTGCATGCCCTCATAGACGTGGTAAGGTGGAAATCAAAGCACAGTGGGAATCACACAAGACTCTATGACGATCTCGGGTCTACGACTAACCTGCACAAGTGTCACCAGAGAACTGCCATCTGACGTAAGGTATTATACCATCTGGGAGTTCTCGGCGAGTCCGTCCAGTGTACCCAGTCTCCACTGAGCACCCGTATACCATCTCTGATGTCAAACACCAATGGATATGGGATTATCCATCGCCCATCTTATGGGTCGAGAAGCGTATACGCTAGTCTACTCTGGTATATCGATGCCCCGTCTCGATACACCCATGACTAGGGACCTTGAAGGATGTACTTATGGACTACCATGTCCCCATTAGTATGATCCGCATCATAGTCCAGGTAGTCAAGTACACATCCTAAGGGCTTTACCAACATATAACTATAAGACAGTATAAAGAGACAAGTATACATGTTAAGATAAAGAGCAACCAGATAGCATACTATCATATCAAGCAAGAAAGTCCTCACTATATATGTCCAAGCATCCATTATAATATACATCATCTATAAAATACTGGGCTTTAGGGCATACATACAACTAACACCGGCGACATCGGATTTTACAGCCTGGGGCTCGGCCAAAATCCGACGAGGTGGTCTCGTTTTTGGGGGATGGTCTTGTGGTCATGTCAGTAGTCTTCTTCACTTGTTAAAATAATTTTTGAAGCCACTTTTTGTAGGGTTCCTAGGCACACCAAGGAGGTCTCACAAGGCATCAACCATGCCAATTTCAAATTTTACGGGTGCCGAGAAACCCTAATACGGATCGTTAACTAGAAATTTAGGCGAACAAGCAACTAGTTAACTACTGAACTAAAAGTATACGGAAATACAACCTTTGTAGATCCGGTCCTCCACCTCCATGGCTCCGCGATGAAGTCTCCTCGTTGTACAAATCGGATCTTGGGCTCTAGCGTCGGCTTCATCGGATAATAAGCGGGCTAGGTCATCGACGACGATGCCGAAGATGATCTACGTCGAGACATCGCTAGATCAAGCTCCAACTTCACCAAGTCAAGAAAACTTGTGAAGGAAACACCCTATACTACTTGGCAAGAGGTAGAGGATGAAGAAATAGGAAGTGGGTAGACTTTAGATTTGGATTTCTCACACTTTTTCTCAAGTTGCCATTGTTGTAGCAAGCTTTCTTCATGTGATGAAGAAGAAGAAGAAGAAAGAATGAATATGATAAGTTATTTAAATCCAAAAGAAAAATGAATACTTATCATATTCAAACCATGGTAATGTGTAGAGAGTTAATCATGGTTAAATGGAATTGTTAGGGTTAAGCATGAGTCAAAATGGTCACTTGGTCAAAGTCTTCAAGAAGCTTCAACAACAAACAAAGTTAGCCACCATTTTCTCTTTATGCTTATCATTTTCCAAAATGAATAAACAAATAAATAAATGAATAAGAAAATGAAAAACAAAACCCTAACCATTTAAATAACCATGGTTCAATCTTTACACAAACTCAAGTAAGCATGTATCATCAAACATGATACAATCAAGTGCACAAAAGTATATCACATATTCAACTTGTGAACTTCAAGTGAGAAAATCAATTTAAAGTGAACCAATACTAGTTAATGCAAAGTAATTTATCAAATATATAATTATGCATTAAATCATTAAATCAACACTTGATTCAATGATCCGGTCATGTCGCACACAACCGACTAGTATACAATGTATCGATTTATCGAATCAATCCTTGATTCGATAACTAGGTTATATCGCATACAACCACTCGACACATTCATCGCGAGAATGAAATACGGTATCACATACACGCATTATTCTCGGTCCCGCACATATCTCATATGCGCTCCTATTTCGTTTCGCTTGAGCCAGGAAACCTCTGTGTAGGACTCTAAAGACTCGTCAATACGCCGGTAGCAGATGATGATCATATCAAGCACCCACAAGCCGCAAGCGGTCTGCTAAACGTAACGGCCACCTGGGTATTGAGTGATCAGAAGATCGACGAGCAAGCCCGCTCATACTCCTGTGAATCCAACCAGAAACACTTACCGTACAGTCCGGTCTGATCGTCTGATTTGTCGCATATCTCGCCTAGGGGTGGTAAACGTCAGACCCCAATAGCTCGATAAGTCGTGTCGATTTGAGGTCTATAACAGTTTGAGAAACTACTGGTAACACTTACCAGTAAATCTCAGCAACCCTGGCCAGGGATTTCCGGTTATAGCCAATCGAACACAGCGCAACATCAACTCCCTATACCGGGAGAGACGAATCCCCTCCTATCGCTCATTGCCTCCATGTGACTCGGGACTGTACCCAAAAACCACCATTTTGCACGCCCTCTTGGACGTGGTAAGATGGAAATCAAAGCACAGTGGGAACCACACAAGACTCTATGACGATCTCGGGTCAACAGACTACTCTGTACCAGTGTCACCAGAGAACTGCCATCTGACGTAAGGTATAATACCATCTGGGAGTTCTCGGCGAGTCCGTCCAGTGTACCCAGTCTCTACTGAGCACCCGTATATCATCTCTGATGTCAAACACCAATGGATATGGGATCATCCATCGCCCATCTGTATGGGTCGAGAAGGTATACGCTAGTCTACTCTGGTATATCGATGCCCCGTCTCGATATACCCACGACTAGGGACCTTGAAGGATATACTTATGGACTACCATGTCCCCACTAGTATGATCCGCATCATAGTCCAGGTAGTCAAGTACACATCCTAAGGGCTTTACCAACATGTAACAGAGAGACAATCAGTGTACGCGTTAAAGTAAAGATCAACCAGATAGCATACTATCATGTCGAGCAAGAAAGTCCTCCCTATATATGTCCCAGCATCCATTACAATATACATCCTATGTACAGTAATGGCCTCTAGGGCATACATATAACTAACAATCTCCCACTTGCACTAGGGCCATCTGTAGCAGTGGTTGCAGTATCTCATACTCAACCATCCCATAAAAGTCTCTCTCTGGGAAAAGGCCTTTGTGAGTGGATTCGCCGTGCTGTTCTCTGAGTCTACTCTCCTAACCTCGATCACCTTGGAGATCAACCATCTCCATGATCAGGTGACACTGCCTTAGAATATGTCTGGATCACTGATGGGACGGCTGTTCCTTGGCATAAGCCACAACTCCATTGTCACACAATGGGAGGAACAAAGTTCATCTCATGAACCAATATACATCCAGACTGCCTCTTTGGTAGCATCTTAAGCAGCGATGTATCCTGCCTTTATCGTCTAGTATGCCACGGTATCTAGCTTGGAACTTTTCCAACATACCGTCCCTTCACTGAGGGTAAAGACAATGCCTGTGACTGACATTCAGTCGTCTTTATCACCCTGGAACACTTCCAGTGATTCATCCCAGGATCGATTGATACCATCTCACTACAACTAGCGAGAATCCTAACATCCATTTAGATCTATCTCATAGATCCAAAATCCAGGATTTAGGAGGTATCATTTTGATCCTATGTGGAGAATCATTGTGATAAGCGGAGATTGATCGAGCGTAGCATAGGAAACTCCTTCTCTATCAAGAGTATGTCATCCACGTACTCTACGAGGATCATCACCATACTCCTTACTACCTTTTCGTATATACAAGGTTCATCTACCATTTTGATGAAGTCAAACTCTTTGACTACCATATCAAAACAGATGTTCCAACTCCGCGATGCCTGCTTTATCCTATAAAGCATCTTGCACACGTTTCCGCTGCTCCCACTGTCTACGAGGCCCTCTGGCTGTGTACTTATAGACGTTCTCTTCTAAAACATCATTTAGAAAAGCAGTCATGGCACCCAACCGCCAGATATCGTAGTCATGGTACGTAGCCGCGGCAAGTAGGATCTGGATGGACTTAAGCATAGCTACTTGAAAAGGTTTCATCATCATCCATACCTGGTCAATGATGTAGACCTTTAACAAGTCTAGCTTTGAAAGTCTCAACTCTTCCATGTACACCAAGTAATCTTCTCAAGATATACTTGCTCCTGATGGGGATTTAACCCTTCAGATATATCAACCAAAGTCCATACTTTGTTGGTGTATAAGGATTCCATCTCAGATCGCTAAGCATCCAGCCATTCTTACAGAGTCTTACTCCTGATGGCCAGCTCGAAACTAGTTGGGTCATCATCTCATGATGCAATCCTCACTCTCACTGTCATAGAGAAACCGAAGTATCTCTCAGGTGGGTGAGGAACCCTACTAGATCGGCGGAAAGGCTGAGGTTCGTTGGTATCTACTGAATCCTCTGGTTGTACCAAATCATCTGCTGTAGTTTGTATAGCTGGAACCTTTCCAGTTCTACATTACAGACCTTGCCTCGAGCTTGTCCGGATTTTGCTTTTCAGACATAGGCCGGACAACCCCAAATCTTAACCAACTTAAGATATGGGCTCTTCCCTTATCATATCAAATATGAAGTGGTAGGCAACTGATTTGATTTGAACCCTATTCAATAGGTATGCAGCTTCTCAAGTGCATAACTCCCAAAAAGGAAATAGGTAACTCAGTAGTACTCATCATAGAGCACACCTTATCATATAGGGTGTGATTGCTCCACCCCGATATACCATCGTGCTATGGTGTATTCGGAGGAGTAATGCTGAGAGAGAATCTCATTCTCCATTAGAATAGTCCAGAAATTCCGTGCTCAAGTATTCTCCTCCTTGATCTCATCAAAGGACATAATACTTATACCCGTATTAGTTCTCTACTTCTAACTTATATTCTATGAATATCTCAAAAGGTTCTGACTTGTGTTTCAACAGGAACATATGTCTGAATCTTGAGAGATTATCAGAGAGTGTAACGAAGCACAAATAACCAGTCCTGGCATTTGTAGATAGGGGACCTTACATACATCAACATGTATCATCCCAAGAGTTCACTAACTCTTTCTCTGTTTCCAGTAAACGGAGCTATGGTCATCTTATCTTTGTGACATGACTGGCAGGTTTCACAAGATGTAAATTCAAACTGATTTAAATATGCATCTACATGTAACTTCAGCTAGTCGGGTCACATTGATATGACCCAGTCTACAATGCCTCAAGTAGGATTCGTTCATTCCTGAACTCTTCCGCTTTTGTGTGTTCCTGTATACTAAAGAACTGTAGTTTGATTTAGAACATCAATGCTTTTAGATAACGTGCCTGAACCGATCAACTTTTGATATAGGAAATGTTCAAAACATTATCCAACAATACAAAATTTTATCATTTCTTTACTGATAAAGAGACTGATATGATTTTGTATATCAGGTCGGTATCTAATAACATTCGTTCAGAATCAATGTGTTGGTAATACAGGGTGACAGTGACCAACAGACTTGGTTGCAACTCTTGCCCCGTTTTCTGCCTCATGAAACTTATCACCCGTTCTCAGTTCTTTACCTATCTGTAGCCCATGTAACATATTACATATGCGGGATCCTGATCCGGTATCATATACCCAGGACGTAAAGGACACTAATAAACAGTTCTATATAATGAACACACCCGAAGATGATGCATCAACATGCACTCTCTTCGTTTGGGCGGCACGGGAATTCTGGTAATCCCCAATTTCTTGCTCTGTCTTATAACAATTATAAGTTGGAGCGGGACCAACGTTCCCCAGCTCAGTATAACAAGCGGGTTCGGTCAATATTCCGTATTATTATCTTGATTAAGGCGTGATATGGTCGCTATCTGGAGAGAGAGAGAAGAAAACACTCGGCGTGCGCTCTTGCAAGAATAGATTGGTTATTATTTTATCTAATCGGGATGGCTCCCACTGCTTTTTATCAAATCTTCCTTCAAACCCTAAAAGGAAAGACTAGCTGGGATTAATTACTCACTACAAGTTCGCCAATCTTTCAACCAGGCCAGTGTCGGTACTTTGAGGGAGGTCCCCCGTGCTTTCGCACGAACCTAATTAATGTAAACCTCGTTTTCCCAGAGGCGTAACCTCGTTAACACCTTTCTAGACACCTACTTGATCGGCTAATTGTAATGTGTAAAACTCTCCCAGGAGTAACTCTTACTCGCAGCGGGTATCGGGATCCAACTATCTCATAGAAGGTATGCAATCTCATTGCAAATTTCAACACTTGAAATTCCCGATAATATTTTGCCCCGAATGATCTATGACCTTGACAAGGTCAACAAACCATAGATCGCAAGTCAAGTTCAACCCGTCATTTCTTGATTGAATCAAACCCACCCGCACGACCTTTGACAAGGTCAACAAGGCCGCACGACTACCCTAACCCAATCTGCATCATATGCATAAGCAGATAAATACTGGTTAGCTACCGCACACTGCGCCTTGACAAGGTCAACAAACGCAGCACGAATACTAAACAGGATTTATCTGAAATGACGGAGGGCTACGACAGGTTTTTCTGAAAACCTATTGCGTAATGAACTTGATATCGTTGTAGAATCAAATGATTTTAAAAATGGAGTGCTTTTGAGGCTTTTCTAGTTTTGCTAAAGGAGTCACTCCCGGTGAAGGGATTGTCGGTCCTTTCCTCGTCGAATGAGGTGCGGGATATATCATATATATCACTGTGCAAAGCAAAAACACTTAAAAGCAATCAAAAGACAAACTGAGTGTGTAGCATCTGCCAGTTATTGCTAAAGGAGTCACTCCCGGTGAAGGGATTGTCGGTCCTTTCCTTATCGAATAAGGTGCAGGATATATCATATATACCGCTGTGCAAAGCAAGAACTGTAGCTACCTGTTTTATTTTGAAATTCGATTCCACAACATCTTAGGTTTCTTTTATTTCATTAATCTCATTAATGAAGTCCCATCATTTAAGTACCTAAGCATCACAGATAAATACGACGTACACTTATGCCATCCGCATTCGCCTCGATGTCCCCTCGTGCACCGTTAGGTTAGGTAACTAACGGCAGAGCAGGGCAGGGCTAGCGCGGGTGTAAAACATAAGTAACGTCTATATAATATATCAAATATACTATATACAGTATCTATCACAGAACATCACATGATCACATCACAGATATCGCAGCAGAAGAATCATATGAAATATTGGATATACTAGGACGTCCGTGTTTTGAATACGAGCCAGTATAAAACACGGATTCCACGGTCGTGATGAATAGCCAAACCCACACCCCTAGACCCTTACGACAGCGGCAAGCAACCCTACCAATTCTAGAGTTAGGAGACCCGGACTCGACTCCTCGAGTTGGTCTCCCACTGGACTCCAGAACCCGGTCACTTGTGCCCTCCTCCTTGGGTCTATCCTAGTGCCGAAAAGTAAATAATATACAAACGGTGACAACTTCTGCAACCTGGAAGTGCCCCAATAAAAGAATATTACATACAAGTTTTTACATGAATGAAAATGAAAAATACTCATCTCACATAAAAACCCCCGGCTATTCAAACACGACGATCCAATATAACATATCCAGCAACACATAACATCACATGTCATCAACGTAACTAAATATGCGCATCCCAATTGTCGTTGACATATAGCAACGAAACCGGCGATATCACATATTACACTTACGGTCACAGAAAAGAAAGTGTAAAACTACAACAGTTGGAATCCGTAATCTCTTTAGACATCGCATGCCTAATCATATGAATTACTTAGACATCGCATGCCTAACAATTATAAACCCCGCATTTTAGTCTCAAAATCGAAAACTCTTTTCAATATCATGTCGGGCAATTCAACAAGATTCCCGACATCCTGATCGAATGCTCGTCGCAAACTTCAGTAGACGGCCGCACCCCTAATGCCGTCGACGAAGTGCACCAAGGCGGAACACCGCTACCGCGAGCACCCGGACGGATGCTTTCGGCGACGGGGTTCTCCTACAGTCACCTGGTCGGGGCTATGGAGTGAGGCTGTCTATTAAGTTTACCCGGCGAGTATCCGCGTACGCTACGTAATTGCGACGGACTTTTGATCACATCAAAATTCCGTGGCAATCGATCAAGTGAGACTAAATTGCTAGATTTATAACATTCATTCAGTTATCTCATAACTTCTTGTGAATTCCAATTGTTGTATCACATTCCGGATAAATAGAAAATGTTAAACTTTCCGATCGAACAATCGAACCCCCAAGTTTTCCCGATACAGCTCATCACATGAAACAAGTCTAACAACATTCAGTTCGTGCCTCAGTACCAACGGTCCAGCCGTAGAAGGGTCAAGCCAATGCCTCACATGTGGCACGTCGTACTGCCCCAAACCCGAAGGTTCAAAGGGCAGTTCAAGACGGTCACATAATCGAGTTAAGGTTTGTTGTCTTCTAGAGGGTCCATCGCGTTACTTGCACTACTTAGAACGTCGTTAAACTACGGAAAAATCCAACACTTGGAAATTTCCCGACAGGGGAAAAATTGGGTATTTATATCCGGTCGAACTTTTTAACATATTCAAAAATTATCCGGAAGCCACATAGACAAAATCTGATAATCCGATCGAATCATCGAATCCCCAAAACAACCCCAGAAAACTCAACTCTTGAGTGCAGATTAAAAGTTCCCAGAGAACAGAGGAAACAGATACGGGCATTACTGTATCAAAACAAATCCCTAATCAGCACAAACGGCCGCGGAACCGCCGCAAAAGGAGGCTATTGCCGCGGTTCCGCGGCGCTACAGTGGAATTAGGGTTTCGTTTTCTGCAGTAATCCTTATAATTTCCTGCTCTATTTTCTGCGAATTTTTAATTGACAAAAATCCAAATTTTTAGAAAATTTCCAGAGAGCATTTTGTATTAGGGTTTCGGGTTCGTTCGGATTTCAAACGTCGTCTAGACATCGCCTAAGGCTCTAGCTAGGCTCTGATACCACTGTAGGGTTCCTAGGCACACCAAGGAGGTCTCACAAGGCATCAACCATGCCAATTTCAAATTTTACGGGTGCCGAGAAACCCTAATACGGATCGTTAACTAGAAATTTAGGCGAACAAGCAACTAGTTAACTACTTAACTAAAAGTATACGGAAATACAACCTTTGTAGATCCGGTCCTCCACCTCCATGGCTCCGCGATGAAGTCTCCTCGCTGTACAAATCGGATCTTGGGCTCTAGCGTCGGCTTCATCGGAGAAAAAGCGGGCTAGGTCATCGACGACGATGCCGAAGATGATCTACGTCGAGACATCGCTAGATCAAGCTCCAACTTCACCAAGTCAAGAAAACTTGTGAAGGAAACACCCTATACTACTTGGCAAGAGGTAGAGGATGAAGAAATAGGAAGTGGGTAGACTTTAGATTTGGATTTCTCACACTTTTTCTCAAGTTGCCATTGTTGTAGCAAGCTTTCTTCATGTGATGAAGAAGAAGAAGAAAGAATGAATATGATAAGTTATTTAAATCCAAAAGAAAAATGAATACTTATCATATTCAAACCATGGTAATGTGTAGAGAGTTAATCATGGTTAAATGGAATGGTTAGGGTTAAGCATGAGACAAAATGGTCACTAGGTCAAAGTCTTCAAGAAGCTTCAACAACAAACAAAGTTAGCCACCATTTTCTCTTTATGCTTATCATTTTCACAAATAAATAAATGAAGAACAAAACCCTAACCATTTGAATAACCATGGTTCAATCTTTACACAAACTCAAGTAAGCATGTATCATCAAACATGATACAATCAAGTGCACAAAAGTATATCACATATACAACTTGTGAACTTCAAGTGAGAAAATCAATTTAAAGTGAACCAATACTAGTTAATGCAAAGTAATATATCAAATATATAATTATGCATTAAATCATTAAATCAACACTTGATTCAATGATCCGGTCATGTCGCACACAACCGACTAGTATACAATGTATCGATTTATTGAATCAATCCTTGATTCGATAACTAGGTTATATCGCATACAACCACTCGACACATTCATCGCGAGAATGAAATACGGTATCACATACACGCATTATTCTCGGTCCCGCACATATCTCATATGCGCTCCTATTTCGTTTCGCTTGAGCCAGGAAACCTCTGTGTAGGACTCTAAAGACTCGTCAATACGCCGGTAGCAGATGATGATCATATCAAGCACCCATAAGCCGCAAGCGGTCTGCTAAACGTAACGGCTACCCGGGTATTGAGTGATCAGAAGATCGACGAGCAAGCCCGCTCATACTCCTGTGAATCCAACCAGTAACACTTACCGTACAGTCCGGTCTGATCGTCTGATATGTCGCATATCTCGCCTAGGGGTGGTAAACGTCAGACCCCAATAGCTCGATAAGTCGTGTCGATTTGAGGTCTATAACAGTTTGAGAAACTACTGGTAACACTTACCAGTAAATCTCAGCAACCCTGGCCAGGGATTTCCGGTTATAGCCAATCGAACACAGCGCAACATCAACTCCCTATACCGGGAGAGACGAATCCCCTCCTATCGCTCATTGCCTCCATGTGACTCGGGACTGTACCCAAAAACCACCATTTTGCACGCCCTCTTAGACGTGGTAAGATGGAAATCAAAGCACAGTGGGAACCACACAAGACTCTATGACGATCTCGGGTCAACAGACTACTCTGTACCAGTGTCACCAGAGAATTGCCATCTGACGTAAGGTATAATACCATCTGGGAGTTCTCGGCGAATCTGTTAGTTATGCATATGCCCTAGAGGCCATTGTTGTACATATGATGTATATTATAATGGATGCTTGGTTATATATAGAGATGACTTTCTTGTTCGTCATGATAGTATGCTATTTGGTTTCACTTTATCTTAACATGTTGACTTGTATTGGTTTACTGTTTTACTCTCACATGTTGATAAAGCCCTTAGGATCTGTACTCGACTACTGGGACTATGATGAGATCATACTAGTGGGGCCGCGGTAGTCGATGAGTACATCTTATAACTGTTCCTAGTCGAGGGTATATCGAGACAGGGCATCGATACACCAGAGTAGACTAGCGTATACGCATCTTTACCCATATGATGGGCGATGGATGATCCCATATCCATCGGTGTTAGACATCAGAGATGGTGTACGGGTGCTCAGTGGAGACTGGGTACACTGGACGGACTCACCGAGAACTCCCAGATGGTGATATACCACAAGTCAGATGGCAGTTCTCCGGTGACACTGGTACAGGGTAGTCTGTAGACCCGAGATCGTCATAGAGTCTTGTGTGATTCCCACTGTGCTTTGATTTCCACCTTACCACGTCCAAGAGGGCGTGCAAAACGGTGGCTTTTGGGTACAGTCCCGAATCACATGGTGGCAATGAGCGATAGGAGGGGATTCGTCTCTCCCGGTATAGGGAGTTGATGTTGTGCTGTGTTCGATTGGCTATAACTGGAAGTCCCTGGCCAGGGCTGATATAGAGATTTACTGGTAAGTGTTACTAGTAGTTTCTCGACCCGTTATGAGCCACACATCGACACGACTTATCGGTTACTGGGGTCTGACGTATACCACCCCTAGACTTGATATGCGACATATCAGACGAACAGACCGGACTGTACGGGAGTGTTACTGGTTGGATTCATAGAAGAACGCACAGGCTAGCTTGTTGATCTTCTGATCGCTCAATACCTCGGTGGCTGTTACGTTTAGCTGACCGCTTGCAGCTTGTGGGTGTTTGATATGATCATCACCTGCTACCGGCGTATTGACGATTCTTTAGAGTCCTACACAGAGGTTTCTTGGCTCAGGCGAAACGGAGTAGAGGCACATATGTGATATGTGCAGGACCGAGAATAATGCGATATAGGATACCGTATTATATTCTCACGATATTTAGTTATGAACCGGGTCATCGGATCAAGTGTTGATTCGATGAATCGGTACATGATATATTAGTCGGTAATATTCGATATAGCCGGATCGTCGGATCAAGTGTTGATTCGATGATTTAATGTATAATAATATATATATGATATATTATTACATTATCTAATATTGGCTCGCTTTATTATTTCATTTTCTCATTGGATGATACATTGATATATATGCGATATATGTTAATTGTATTATTTTCTTTTGTTGCAAATATATAATATATATGTGATATATATTATTGTGACATGATATAATTAATTGTTAAACATGTTTAAGGATGATTAATTGAGGTTAGGGTTTGATTAGGGTTAGTTGCTTCATGCACCTTCTAGAAGCAACTTCTTTTGTCATGGTTAAGATATTTGTTGATGACACATTTTAACCCAACCAAACCCTAACTCTAGTTTATTCTCTACACATTATTAGCCACTCATCCTTGACCATGGTTACTATATCAATCATATAGCTTTGTTTTCTATTCATCACAAAAGAAATAATCTCATTATCTTTTCCATTATCATCTTGCATGTTAAACCCTAATAATCTAGCAAAGATCCCGGCTTTGGGTTGTTCGGCACGTCTAAATTTTTATCCGGGCATGTTTGATGCCTTTTGAACCTTCACAAGAGTGCCTAGGAACCCTACAGTGGTATCAGAGCCTAGCTAGACCATTAGGCGATGTGTTTACGAAGTTAAAACTCCGATCGAACCCGAAACGACAAAATTGGACCCCTCTCTAGAAATTTTTTAAATTTTGGGATTTTTCTGAATTAAAAATATGTAAAAAAAATTAACAGGGAATTCTAAGAATTACCATAAAACCCGAGCCACTAATTCGACTAAACGGCGGCGAAACCGCGGCGCAAGCATGCCTTGCGCGGCGGTTCCGCGGCGGAACAGTGGATTTGTGACACGTGGATTTTATGGTAATGTCCGTAGGTACTTGTTGATGCTTCTGGATATTTTTAACAGTGATTCCAGTATTGTTTAAATCTGGGGTTTATTTTGTAATAGTAGATTCGATCGGAATATTTAAGTTCGTATTTCTTTCCGGATATTTAGAAACTGTTAAACTATTTGAACGGATATCATTAACTAACTGTTTCCCGGTACGGCAAACTTTCAAGTGTTGAAATTTTTTTCGGGTTTAAATCTTTCGGAAAAATTGTACAAGTTAAGCGGTGGACCCTCTAGAAGACAACAAACCTTAAATCGATTATGTGACCGTCTTGAACTGCCTTTTGAACCTTCGGGTTTGGGGCAGTACGGCGTGCCACATGTGAGGCGTTGGCTTGACCCTTCTACGGCTGGATCACCGGTACTGTGACATATTCTGGGATTATTTGAACTCCGCTCAAGAGTTGAGCACTTTGGGAAGTTTTGGGTGTTTGATTATCTGTTCGAAAAGTTTAATACTGTCTATTTATCTGGAATGTGATACAATATGTGGAATTCATAGAGTTAGGCATGAAATGCGAAGTATGTGATATTTCAGATTTACGATGTCTAAAGTGATTGTGGATTCCAAATGTTGTAGTTTTACACTTTCTTTTCTGTGACCGTAAGTGTAATATGTGATATCGCCGGTTTCGTTGCTATATGTCAACGACAATTGGGATGCGCATAATTACTTACGTTGATGATATGTGATATTATGTGTTGCTGTGATATGTTATATTAGATCGTCGCGTTCAGAATAGCCGGGGGTTTTATGTGAGATGAGGGTTTTTATTTTCATTCATGTAAAATTCATTTGTAATGTAATATTCTTTTATTTGGGGCACTTCCAGGTTGCGGTTGCTGTCACCAGTGTATATTATTTACTTTTCCGCATTAGGTAGACCCAAGGAGGGGAGCACAAGTAACCGGGTTCTAGGGTCCAGTGGGAGGCCATCTCGAGGAGTCGAGACCGGGTCTTCTAACCCTAGAATTGACAGCGTTACTTGCCGCTCTCGTAGGGGTCTTGGGATGTGGGTTTGGCTATTCGTCGCGACCGTGGAATCCGTGTTTTATACAGGCTCGTATTGAAAACACGGACGTCCTAATATATCCAATATTTCATATATGTTCTTCTACTGCAATGTTCTGTGATGAGATCATATTACTGCCTGAGACGAATGCTTATACTATATATATATGCTGATATATAAATATTACTGCTTTCGTTTCTTCTGTGATGCTTAGGAAGCATAAGCTGATGGGATATTTATTAATGAGATTAATAAAAAGAAAAGAAACCTAAAGATGTTGTTGAATCAAAAACTTTATAAAAGGGTAGCTACAGTTTTGCTTTGCACAGTGATATATATGATATATCCTGCACCTTATTCGATGGGGAAAGGGCCGACGATCCCTTCACCGGGAGTGACCCCTTTAGCAAATCTGGCAGATGCTACAAAACGCGGTTTGTCTTTTGATTGCTTTTAGAGTTTTGCTTTGCACTGCGGTGTATATGATATATCCTGCACCTTATTCGATGAGGAAAGGGCCGACGATCCCTTCACCGGGAGTGACCCCTTTAGCAAAACTAAGAAAAGCCTAAAAAACACTCCTTTTCAAAACTTCACTCGATTCTACGACGATATCAAGTTCATTACGCTCCGGGTTTTCTGAAAAACCTGCGTAGCCCTCCGTCATTTCAGATAAGTACTTCTTAGTATTCGTGCTGCGTTTGTTGACCATGTTAAGGCGTAGTGTGCGGTAGCTAATTAATACTTATCTGTTAAAACATATGATGTGATTGGATTAGGGTAGTCGTACGACTTTGTTGACCATGTTAAGGGTCGTACGAGTGGGTTTAATTCAATCAGGAAATGACGGGTTGAACTTGGCTAGCGCTTATGATTTGTTGACCATGTTAAGGTCATGAGTTGCTAGGGGCAAAAGTATTATTGGGAATTTCAAGTGTTGAAATTTGCAATGAGATTGCATACCTCCTATGAGATAGTTGGATCCCGATACCCACTGCGAGTAAGTGTTACTCCTGGGAGAGTTTTACACAAGACAATTAGTCATTCAAGTAGGTGTCTAGAAAAGTGTTAACGGGGTTACGCCTCTGGGAAAACGAGGTTTACTTTAATTAGGTCCGTGCGAAAGCACGGGGAACCTCCCTCAAAGTACCGACACTGATCTGGCTGAAAGATTGACGAAATTATAGGGTGTAATTAATCCCGGCTAATCTTACCTTTTAGGGTTTTAAGGTAGATTTGATAAAACCAGTGGGAGACATCCTGATTAGATAAGATAATAACCAATCTAATCTTGCAAGAGCATACGCTAAAGTGTTTTCTTCTCTCTCTCTCCAGGTAGCGACCATGTCAGGCCATAATCAAGATAATAATATGGATGTATTGACTAAACCTAATTATTGTACTGAGCAAGGGAACGTTGGACCCATTCTTTCTTATAAGAGTTATAAGACTGAACAGGAAACAGGAGAATTTCTGGATTCTCAAGCCGCCCAAAAGAACATGCATGTTGATGCATCTTCTTCGGGTGTGTTAGTTATTGAGAACTGTTTCTCAGTTCACCCTACGTCCTGGGTATTAGATACCAGATCAGGATCCCACATATGTAAACAGTTACGTGGGCTACGGAAAGGTAGAGAACTGGGAAAAGGTGATCATTCCGTTCAAGTAGGGAACGGTGCAAGTATTGTAGCCAAAGCAGTTGGCGAATATCACCTTGTATTGCCAAGTCGTAATACACTGATTCTAAATGAGTGCTATTATATACCGAACATGATGTGCAACATTATATCAGTTTCTTTATTGAGTAAAGAAGGATATAATTTTGTAGTACAGGATAATGTTATGAACATATTCCTAGATCAAAAGTTGATTGCATCAGGCTCGTTACATAATGGCATATTCATTCTAAATCAGAATACAGTCCTGAATATACAAAACACACACAAGAGGAAAAGTTCGGAAATGAACGAATCCTACTTGTGGCATTGTAGACTTGGTCATATCAATGCGACACGACTGGCTAAGTTACATAAGGATGGTTATTTGAATCCGTTCGAATTATCATCTTATGATACTTGCCATTCATGTCTCAAAGGAAAAATGACCAAAGCTCCGTTTAGTGGACACGGAGAAAGAGTTACCGAACTCGTAGGACTGATACATAGTGATGTATGCGGTCCCATGTCTACGCATGCCAGGAATGGTTCTTCCTACTTCATTACATTCGCTGACGATCTCTCTAGATTCGGACATGTGTTCCTGATGAAACACAAGTCTGAAGCTTTTGAGAAATTCAGAGAATATAAGCACGAAGTAGAGAAACAAACGGGCAAAAGTATTAAGATCCTTCGATCTGATCGACGAGGAGAATACTTAAGCAATGAGTTTCTAGATTATCTAAAAGAGAATGGGATTCTCTCTCAACTTACTCCTCCTTATACACCACAGCACAACGGTGTATCGGAGCGGAGGAATCGCACCCTATTAGATATGGTGCGCTCTATGATGAGTACAGCTGAGTTACCTATTTCCTTTTGGGGGTATGCGCTTGAGACAGCAGTATACCTATTGAATCAAGTTCCAACTAAATCTGTACCTACCACACCATATGAGATATGGAGTGGGAAGAGACCATGTCTTAAATGAGGTAAGATATGGGGTTGTCTGGCCTATGTCAAAAGGCAAAATCCAGACAAACTCGAGGCACGGTCAGTTCTATGTAAGTTTGTGGGATATCCTAAACATTCAAATGGATATTTTTTCTACCACAGTGAACAACAAAAGGTGTTTATTGCTCAACATGCCACCTTTTTAGAAAAGGAATTTCTTGACAAAGAGATTAGTGGCTCTGAGGTAGAACTGGAAGAAGTTCCAGCAACACAAACTCTAACTGAAGATTTAGTGGAACCAGAGGATTCAGTAGTACCCGACGAACCCCAGCCTCTCCACCGATCTAGTAGGGTTTCTCGTCCACCTGAGAGATACTACGGTTTTCTCATTGATGGTTGAAGCGAGGATTGCATCATGGATGATGATGACCCAACTAGTTTCGAGTAGGCCATCACAAGTGGTGACTCTGTAAAATGGCTGGATGCAATGCGATCTGAGATGGAATCCATGTACACCAATAAAGTATGGATTTTGGAAAATGCTCCTGAAGGGGTAAAACCCATTGGGAGCAAGTGGATTTTTAAAAAGAAATTTGGTGTAGATGGAAAAGTTGAGACTTTCAAAGCTAGACTTGTAGCAAAGGGTTTTCGTCAACGACCAGGTGTGGACTATGACGAAACCTTTTCTCCAGTGGCTATGCTTAAGTCCATCCGGATCTTACTTGCCATTGCTTCATACCATGACTACGAAATCTGGCAAATGGATGTTAAGACCGCCTTTCTAAACGGTGATTTAGAAGAGTGCGTGTACATGACTCAGCCAGAGGGCTTCGTAGATAGTGGGAGCAGCGGAAAGGTGTGCAAGCTGCTTAAATCCATTTATGGGTTAAAGCAAGCATCGCGGAGTTGGAACATCTGTTTTGATGTTGTAGTCAAAGAGTTTGACTTCATCAAAAATATAGATGAACCTTGTATCTATAAGAAGGTAGCAGATGGTAAGGTTGTCTTCCTCGTATTGTACGTGGATGACATACTCTTGATAGGAAACGATATTCCTATGCTGCAATCAGTCAAGCTCTTCTTATCACAGAGATTCTCGATGAAAGATCTAGGTGATGCATCCTGCATATTGGGAATCATGATCTATAGAGATAGATCTAAACGGATACTGGGATTGTCCCAATCCAGGTACATTGACACCATACTAAAGAGGTTTAGTATGGAAGAATCCAAGCGTGGGAACCAACCCACGATATCTGGACTCACTCTCTCCAAAGAGATGTCTCCCAAGACTGATTTGGAGAGAGCTCGCATGCAAGGGATACCCTATGCTTCGGCAGTAGGCTCTATCATGTATGCGATGCTATGTACCAGACCCGATGTAGCATACTCACTAAGTGTAGTGAGTCGGTATCAAGCAGATCCTGGAGAGAGTCACTGGACAGCTGTGAAGAACATTCTCAAGTACTTACGAAAGACTAAGGAGATGTTTTTGGTGTATGGTAACGGAGAACTCCAGGTGGAGTCCTTTACCGATTCCAGCTTCCAAAGTGATAAGGACGACTCTAAGTCGCATTCGGGTTTTGTCTTTACCCTCAATGGAGGGGCGGTTTGTTGGAAAAGTTCCAAACAGGATACCGTTGCAGACTCGACGGTGGAGGCTGAATACATCGCTGCCAACGATGCTTCCAAGGAGGCTGTCTGGATCAAGAAGTTCATTAGTGAACTTGGTGTGGTTCCATCCATTGAGCATCCAATACCTCTGTATTGCGATAACAATGGAGCTGTGGCTTTAGCCAAGGAACCCAGATCCCATCAAAAGTCCAGACATATTCTGAGGCGGTATCACCTGATCAGGGAGATAGTTGATCGCCGGGAGATCGAGGTCAGGAGAGTAGATACGAAGGACAACACTGCGGATCCATTCACGAAGGCTATTCCCCAGATACAGTTTGAGAGATTATTCGGGATGCTAGGTATGAGATACTACAGCAGCTGGCCTTAGTGCAAGTGGGAGATTGTTAGTTATGTATATGCCCTAGAGGCCATTGTTGTACATATGATGTATATTATAATGGATGCTTGGTTATATATAGAGATGACTTTCTTGCTCGTCATGATAGTATGCTATTTGGTTTCACTTTATCTTAATATGTTGACTTGTATTGGTTTACTGTTTTACTCTCACATGTTGATAAAGCCCTTAGGATCTGTACTCGACTACTGGGACTATGATGAGATCATACTAGTGGGGCCGCGGTAGTCGATGAGTACATCCTATAACTGTTCCTAGTCGAGGGTATATCGAGACAGGGCATCGATACACCAGAGTAGACTAGCGTATACGCATCTTGACCCATATGATGGGCGATGGATGATCCCATATCCATCGGTGTTAGACATCAGAGATGGTGTACGGGTGCTCAGTGGAGACTGGGTACACTGGACGGACTCGCCGAGAACTCCCAGATGGTGATATACCATACGTCAGATGGCAGTTCTCCGGTGACACTGGTACAGGGTAGTCTGTAGACCCGAGATCGTCATAGAGTCTTGTGTGATTCCCACTGTGCTTTGATTTCCACCTTACCACGTCCAAGAGGGCGTGCAAAACGGTGGCTTTTGGGTACAGTCCCGAATCACATAGAGGCAATGAGCGATAGGAGGGGATTCGTCTCTCCCGGTATAGGGAGTTGATGTTGTGCTGTGTTCGATTGGCTATAACTGGAAGTCCCTGGCCAGGGCTGATATAGAGATTTACTGGTAAGTGTTACTAGTAGTTTCTCGACCTGTTATGAGCCACACATCGACACGACTTATCGGTTACTGGGGTCTGACGTATACCACCCCTAAACTTGATATGCGACATATCAGACGAACAGACCGGACTGTACGGGAGTGTTACTGGTTAGATTCACAGGAGAACGCACAGGCTAGCTTGTTGATCTTCTGATCGCTCATTACCTGGGTGGCTGTTACGTTTAGCTGACCGCTTGCAGCTTGTGGGTGTTTGATATGATCATCACCTGCTACCGGCGTATTGACGATTCTTTAGAGTCCTACACAGAGGTTTCTTGGCTCAGGCGAAACGGAGTAGAGGCACATATGTGATATGTGCAGGACCGAGAATAATGCGATATAGGATACCGTATTATATTCTCACGATATTTAGTTATGAACCGGGTCATCGGATCAAGTGTTGATTCGATGAATCGGTACATGATATATTAGTCGGTAATATTCGATATAGCCGGATCGTCGGATCAAGTGTTGATTCGATGATTTAATGTATAATAATATATATATGATATATTATTACATTATCTAATATTGGCTCGCTTTATTATTTCATTTTCTCATTGGATGATACATTGATATATATGCGATATATGTTAATTGTATTATTTTCTTTTGTTGCAAATATATAATATATATGTGATATATATTATTGTGACATGATATGATTAATTGTTAAACATGTTTAAGGATGATTAATTGAGGTTAGGGTTTGATTAGGGTTAGTTGCTTCATGCACCTTCTAGAAGCAACTTCTTTTGTCATGGTTAAGATATTTGTTGATGACACATTGTAACCCAACCAAACCCTAACTCTAGTTTATTCTCTACACATTATTAGCCACTCATCCTTAACCATGGTTACTATATCAATCATATAGCTTTGTTTTCTATTCATCACAAAAGAAATAATCTCATTATCTTTTCCATTATCATCTTGCATGTTAAACCCTAATAATCTAGCAAAGATCCCGGCTTTGGGTTGTTCGGCACGTCTAAATTTTTATCCGGGCATGTTTGATGCCTTTTGAACCTTCACAAGAGTGCCTAGGAACCCTACAGAGTCCGTCCAGTGTACCCAGTCTCCACTGAGCACCCGTATATCATCTCTGATGTCAAACACCAATGGATATAGGATCATCTATCGCCCATCTGTATGGGTCGAGAAGGTATACGCTAGTCTACTCCGGTATATCGATGCCCCGTCTCGATATACCCATGACTAGGGACCTTGAAGGATGTACTTATGGACTACCATGTCCCCACTAGTATGATCCACATCATAGTCCAAGTAGTCAAGTACACATCCTAAGGGCTTTACCAACATGTAACAGAGAGACAATCAGTGTACGCGTTAAGGTAAAGATCAACCAGATAGCATACTATCATGTCGAGCAAGAAAGTCCTCCCTATATATATCCCAGCATCCATTACAATATACATCCTATGTACAGTAATGGCCTCTAGGGCATACATATAACTAACACTTTTGGAATTGACAGAGAAAGAATGTGCAGGGGCAGCGTATCGGGTTTTATTCGATTTCTATATGTTAACATTGTCTAAACAAGCTAGATTACAGTTAATAGTTTGGCTCTGATACCATGTTGGGTTACGGCAGCGCCCCGGCCGTCAATCCGATGCCAAATGCGGAACAAAAACTTTACAAAACTCGGCGCTACCGCAACAAAATACCCGGATCGTACTGTTAACCATTATCTAGCATTCTACAAAGTTAAGTTCAGAGATTATACCGATCGATCCGTGTCCTTCGGTCTTCAATCTCTTTCCTAGCTCCTCACCGCTTTCCCGATCAAGTCCGCTCTCCCGTCTAGCTCGTCGGAATAGCACCACGTCGTTGAATCTTTATACGGGCTCCCGCTTCAAAACGAAGCAACTTGGACATGATGTTTGCTAGCCGACATGTCCAAGAAAGAAGTAGAGAGAGTGTAGAAAACTTTGTCTCAAGACACCCAAGTTATTGGGTGATGGTAAATGAAGTTGCCATAGTAGAGTTTTGTGAGCAAAAGATTTGCAATGGAAACTAAAAATCGGCCCACACACATGAGGATTGTGCTCTGCCAGAAAGAGAAAGAGGGTTCACCGGGGATATTGTGTGAAGTGGTGAGAAGAGTGTAGCATCAAGTGATGAGTGTAGGAATGAGAGCAAGGAAATCAACACAAGGAATAAAACCCCACTCCAAAGAAAATCCAGCCTTAACAAAATCAAACCCCACCCTCTTATATTTTAACCATATTATAATACTAGGATCCGGCTTAAACCAAATTCCCACCAGTATTATTCGTCCGAAACATGACCCGTGCACAAGTGCACGTGTATGTTCGAATCCTGCCACAAAACCATAAGGCTTCTACAACGTTTCGCCTGAACTTGGGAAACTGTCTGTGGTGGACTCTAATGACTCATCAATGCACTGGCTATGGATTTAACCACTAGCACGTCAGTGGTACTAGCTGTACATAACGGTTGCCCATGTATTGATCGGAAGGGAAGCTGACGAGCGAACTCTTCCAGAAACCCTACTGAGCCTGACAGAGACAATATCCGTACAGTCCGGTCTGCTAGTCTAAGAGTATCGCATATCGGGTCGAGGGGGTGGATAAAGTCAGACCCCTAACAACGCGATAATTCGTGTCGGTATGAAACCCATCACCACCTGAGAAACTACTGATCCGAATCAGTAATTTTCAACTACCTTGGCCAAGGTTTTCTGGTGATGGCCACCCATGCACTGTGCGACATCAACCCCCAATACCGGGAGAGATAAAACCCCGACGATCTGCTCGCTGCCTCCATGTGGCTCGGGGCTGTACCCAACTAAAACCTGTTTGCACGACTCCTTTGAGCCGTGGTAGGGTAGTAATCAAAGCACAATGGGAACTCATACGATACAAATGATGATCTCAGGTCGACAGACTAACGTGTACACATGTCCCCAGGGAACTGCTATCTGACTATAGGTATAATACCAACTAGCAGGTTCCCGGTGAGTCCTGTCTGGTGTACTCATAACCGAATGAGCACATGCATACATCTTAGGTGAACTAACTGACACCAGTGGCTTGTGAGACCGGCCACCGCCTCTCGTCGGGGTTTCGAACTGTATACACTAGTCTACTTTAGAGTATCGATGCCCAGTCTCGAAACTCCCATGACTAGGGACACATTAAGGATGTGCTTATAGACCCTAGCTCCCACGTATATGATCGCCATCATACTGCTGGCTGTCAAGCAAGAATCCTATGGGCTCTATCAACATGTACATGATGATAAAGACAAACCAGATAGTATACTATCATTTCGAGTAAGACCGTCCTACCAGTATAGGTCCTCCCTCAATCATTGCAATCACGTATCCGTGATCCAATAATTGACTTCGAGGGCACTATATCCAACATGGTGTACAATATGTATGTGCGCAAGTATGGATGTACAGGTAGTATATATGCAAGTATGAGTGTACAATATGTATGTGCGCCAATATGGATGTACAAGTAGGTATATACACTAGTATGAGTGTATAATATGTATGTGCGCCAATATGGATGTACAAGTGGGTATATACGCAAGTATGAGTGTACAATATATATGTGCGCCAATATGGATGTACAAGTGGGTATATACGCTAGTATGACTGTACAATATGTATGTGCGCCAATATGGATGTACAAGTGGGTATATACGCTAGTATGAGTTACAATATGTATGTGCACCAATATGGATGTAGTAATCCTACTGTGTAGTGACATGGCAATTATCGACGATGAAGTGTGTGAGCCGGAAAATCTGTGTACGTGTAACATACGCATCATCGATAATGGTGCAGGTGTACTAGCACAGGTATAAGTAATGCAATGCGAATAACATGAATGCAGCATAAGGTAAATCATATGCAAATGCTGACGGGTATACGTATCTATCATGACCGAGTCAGTGAATCTATCAATCGGCATCTAGCCACACGACACCACGTACGGTATAATCCATCGTACGGCAGCCCCTAGTCAAGGGTATGGATCAAACCTCAAGTCAAACTCATCACGTATGGAAAATCATCCTACGGTGGCATTAAGCTATCAGGGATCCTATCAACCTATAAGATGAGGAGGGTACGGACCTAACATCTCGTACGGCTATCACACGCGATTCATGACATTCTATATATATCTATATGCCTATGTCCCAGGTCACATCCATAACAATCTCGTATCAGGGGACCGACAAGGTATCAATCATCTCAATCGACTCACATTCGTATACCAACATACCATCAAGTTATCATATCACATCGTATATTCCTTTCATCACATTTATCTCTCACATCGAATCAATTCTACATAAACATTCTATCTTACTATAAGTATACGTATCTAATCTAACATACACACCCGAACCATACAAACAGTTTTTGAAAGATGCGAATCGTAGTTTTGAAAGTAGGGGCTACGGTGTTTTTAAAGAAAAAGATATCATTTGAAAATCCGTAACGTCCCTCAAGGTATCTGTTTAAAAGATGCATACGATTTATTAGTTTGGAAATAGGTATGGTTCGGATGACACATCTACGTCGGCTATCTAGTCCTATAGTACCCTAAACGGCAATATAATCAAATATCATTCTCAAATTCCGTCATCACGTACTAGTCGTATCAACACTTTTAACTATCCTTAGTTTCTAATATGGTTCTTTAACTACCCTTTTACTCTATCTATAGTTTTCTATTAAAGGTTTCATTAACCATAATCTATATATAAATCGGTTTCCATCAAAGTGTGCGGGGTGCTATACGCCATCCACCCGACTTCCCTCGTAGATATAGATCTACTCACCTTGATCCTTGCTTGTCGAAGTCGATGACGCCATGCTCCGTCGCCTCAGAATCCACACGAGGGTACCAACAATAATAAACAATCGCAATCGCTATTAACATCAAGTCCGGAAACCAAAACGACACACGGATCGTCTATAGGTTAGAACCTATAGCCCACGTATGGAAAAGCAACAAATTACCCCAAGTCGTTGATGTACAAACATTCACTACCAAATACAAATCCAAATATCAAAACTCATCATTCAAAATATGGAAAACATATCCAAAAATCACATTAATGTGTTCCCAGATTTTGACTCAGGCCAAAAGGAATTGCACAAACAAGTCTAGGGTGCTGTATATGATGTATATGAGCTACTGGACCAACCCCGACACCACATGCCATCAAGTGGCCGGCCACCTACCTACAACATCCGGCCTCCTCGACCCCCTAGGCTCCTCTGGGCTTCGTCTCGTCAAGGTAGTCTCCTAGTACTCTAATTTGGTCCCTGGAGTTGTTTGCTTGTCTCAGAAATTCCCCAGGTTGCTCCAGATTTCCCTGCACACCCAATATACACACAAAACTGATATGGATCAATTCTAAAGTTGGTATTCTCTGTTCTAAACTCAGTTCCAGGTCTAGAATTTGATCCCTAGGGTCTTGTACAGCCACCAACATCACTAACTCCCCCAAAATCCTCAAACTCTTCTCTTGAATTTTCTAAACACCACATATCCTAACCAAACACCTTCTAAACTAATCTAGAATACAAGAAATCTCAAACTAAGCTAAATGGAAGAATTTATACCTCATGGGTGTAGCCAAGCAAAACCCTAGCTCCTCAATGTTGTCAAAATCCCACTTTTCTTTGTCCAATGTGTAGAGGAGAAGGAGGTGATCATTTTTTGTGAAAGGGGTATAGGGTTTTGACAAAGTTTTTGAGATGGATCCTAGTGTTAAGGATGGAGGGAAGTGAGGAAGAAGAAGGAGAAGAAAAATAAATGGTGGAGGATAATGTGGCCGCCCCCCTCTCTCTCTCTCCTTTGTTCTCACCCACTCTCACTAAATTACCCTTTTGCCATTTCTCTTTTCTTTTTCTTTTCCCTTTTAAAATCAAAGCACCATAATACCCATAAAATGACACAAATGCAACAACATGTAACCAAAAGCAATATGACATGGTGCACTAGCCATGAAAAACTGTATAAACGCGAATTTGGCTTAATCGCGATTAGCAGTGCACTAATCGGGTTTTTATCCAAACTGCATATAATAAATTTTTAAAATGCCAAATCCTTTAATTATATTTAAAAATGAATAAATAATTTTAATTTCCATTCATTTCACAATTATTGTTATATATTTATACCCTTTTTCGAAAACCCCAATTTCGCAAATCGGGCAGTTTTCGGGAAAAATATTATTTTAATATTAAATTCCAAAAATAATATTTTATATTTTCTGAAATGTTACAATCTTCCCCCCTTAAAGAAATTCGGTCCTCGAATTTAAATTTAAACCCCAAAATCTAAAACATTTCAATAATCAGTTCAAATCAACGGGGTTCCGAAATCACGGAAGATGGAGAAACAACACAGCGCGTCAAGTGCGCATGAAAACGAGTATAAAACTCAAAATCGAACTCCGTCAAGTGTCACGCAAATCATCGGATTTGCACGCATATCCTCAGAGTTACAATGAAGATACAGATCTCAAAATCCACTATAGAAATCCAATATACATTAGTCAAATACTATAATACGTGTATAGTACGCATCTTTGGAAAACTTTCAAAATCTAAAAAAAATACATGCAAAATCTTTCTGAATCACCGTGTGATGCGTAACTCAAGGCATAAGTGACGGACGCTCATTTGTAAAATAATAAATATAGTCTCGTATATGTTTTGCTCAGATATACGTCCCGTCCATTTTAAAATATCCCAAAATGGTTTTCCTTTATAAACGTTCGTGTCGCCCACGGACACATAGGAAAATAGCGAGACTATAGCTCTTTTTCAAAACTTCTTGGAAAACTTTTAATGCATGCAAAATACTCGGGTACTGTCTCCAGATCAGTCCCGTTCGGCTACTACATAACATAGTGCCCATCATGAAAACAAGGTGCTCAAAAACAAAATCAGCCTCAAATGGTGTGTCCAATAATCACGTGCGTCTGGTGCGCACGGAAATCAAATGCTACGATATGCACAAAAGCCAAAACTAAGTGCAACGGGTGTGCACGAAAGCATCTGTCCAGTGCAACCGGTGTGCACGGCAACAATATCAAGTGCATCTAGAGTGCATCCAGTGCAACTAACATGAACGAATGAAAATCCCAACTGAGTGCATCCGGTGTGCACAAAACCACATCTCATATCATGCGCCCAACATGAGCGAAAATCCAAATCAAGTGCATCCATCATGCACGAAAGAAACCTCATTCAAGTGCATCCGATGCACACAAAAATCCAAAATCAAGCGCCTAATATGCGCAAAAATCCAACCAAAGTGCTTCAGGTTTGTAAGAAACATCTAATGCCGTAGCATGCACGAAAACGAACATCAAGTACAAATGCACACGAAAATACAAATCTGGTAAAATGAATGCTCAAGGACATAAATCGGGTGCAACCAAAGTACGAAGTATAAATCCAGTGCGACAAATGCACAAATACCCGTCCGGTGCAACAAATGCAAGAATGCAAATCCAGTGCAACTAATGTACGAAATACGAATCTGGTGCAGCAAATACACAAATTATAAATCTGGTGCGACAATTGCACGAAATGAAAATCTAGTGCAACTAATGCACGAAGTGCAAATCTGGTACATCCAGTGCACGAAATACAAATACAGTGCATCCAGTGCACGAAATACGAATACAGTTCATCCAGTGCATGAAATACGAATACAGTGCATCCAGTGCACGAAATACGAATACAGTGCATCCAGTGCACGAAATATGAATATAGTGCATCCAGTGCACGAAATACGAATACAGTGCATCCAGTGCATGAAATACGAATACAGTGGATCCAGTGCACGAAATACAAATCCATAACTCAACGTATAAAAGCAACACCGAGTGTACCAGGGTGTATAAAATCGTAAACGAGTGCAACTGCGTGCACAAAACACATATCATTGCACTGCAAGCACATGTAAGCTATACCGAGTGCAAAAATCAAATCGAGTGCGTACCACATGCACAAAATCAAATCAACCGTATGAAATCCACGAAATCATAATTACGTCCAGCCAAGGCACAAACCGAATCTCAAGTGTAATAGATATGCACAAATCACAAATCAACACAACGGTATATAAAATATATATCAAGTACAATATCTATGCACAAAAATGTAAATACCCAATAGGTGCAGCCATGGTGCACGAAAACCAATATCATGAAACTCAATCATCAAAACTCAAATCCAAGCAATATAAGTGTGATACTTGGATCACAAACGCAAATCGCAATAAATGACACTGAGGTACACCTCCTACAATGTCGAAAAATGTCTGTGTGCCTAAAACCGGCAGAACAAGAACATCTGCTCACCTCCTGCTCATGGCCTGGCGTCTTCTATCTCTGGGTCCTCATTTCTCTGTGGATTCACCAATCTCGCAATCCATCGGCTCATCGGCCCGGTCAGGTGTGCTAACGGAAATGATTCCGCTCTGGCACTTCTCTGGTCATCTCTCGGCCAATTATCATGACCGCTCGTAAAGCAGCACGTCACTGGCGTCAGCCTCTGGTCCTCTGAATACTCGTGACACAACTGATCGTCGGTGCAAATCTTATTGCAGCAGTGTCCTAGAAGGAATCCTGCTTAAGGTCTCTTCCGATCTCGCCTATGCCGAACTGTACGGAGGCAGGTACTCTCATATAATCTTTTCTTGCTTTCTGAACATCTGCGTTCTCACCACAACATTTCCTCGGGAACTGGACGTATCCCAACGCCTCTGTATGCATATCAGATCTCTAATCTCGACAGGGAGTAACAACAGCTCGTCAGCGTCTCGCACGAACCTCTGGTTCCACTCGTCTGTATCATCGTCCACTACGACGTCACGCCATGCTATCTGCGCACAGCAACTGTTCTCGGCCACGGTCAATCCGGAGTCTCTCACACGGACTCGAAGTTACAAACTAGGTATCTTCATCACTCTGTGAAGATATCTGTCCGAACAAGTCCTCGGGAACTCGTCCCAACCATCGAAGGAATACTCTCTACTGGTCCGCCCTCAATCAACTCATAACTCATCTGGGTGAGGTCCTCTATCCGAAACTGGTCAACTTGCTGATCTCTTATCACATGATATCTGGACGAAGTCAAAACTTTTCGATTGAGTCATCGAGGTCCCAAATTTCCCGAAGGCTCAACATTTGAGCACAGTCTAAAAATATCCGGTACATACCACAGTACCTCTAGACCAGCCGTAGAAGGGCAAACCCAAGCCTCACTAATGGAATCGCTAAACTGCCACAAACATTAAGGTTCAAAATCAGTTCCATGGTCATCATGTCGAGTTAGGGTTTTATTCTTCAAGAGGTCCACAGAATCGCTAGCATGTTCCTCCGAACACTTTAAATTTGGGAAAAATGGGTTTCTGACACTCGCTCGAACTTTTTAGCTTCGCCTAGCCGACATGTGAATACCCTTCGTCCGCATGCTAAACAATGTCTCAATCCTTCAGGAAAGATGATACATCAACGGTCATCTCGGGATCGGTCTGCTCTAGATCTGAGTAAGACTCTCAACACTGGAAATCTTCAACTCAACTGGGCTTGCGTCGGCGCATCAACCTGACGAATCATCCTCGTCTCTCAACTCGGGATAGACTAGCTATCATCTGTCGTATCTCTGCCTGGAAGCTCCAGCGATCTCAGCTTGTAAGCTCTGGAAGCGATATCCTATCAATCTCAGCAACAGCTGGGTCATCTGTCTGCATGGTAGACGACATCACAGTCTCTGAGGTAGGCTGTAAATGAACAGTCCTCTCGCAACTGGCAGCTCTAACAATGGCTCAATCATCCGGTGCAAAACCAAACACTTGCCTCAACAGGAGGTCCCAACACAACACTACATCGAGACGTTCCCATGTCACCAGATACACAATGGTCAGCCCTCGTACCAGACGAGCTCGCCCTAACCGCAACAATAGCAGCAACTCAAACTGCGCTCAAACCATGGTGACAGGAACCTCAATCGAGTATCGAAGAGAGCAAATCAACGGCAAGAAAGGAAACGACAGATCCAGAATGGATACATGATCATAAGAAGGAACACCATCAATGAGAGTATGATCATGGAAACGAATAGAATCAAGGATCTCAAATGGATGTATAATCATGGGTACGAAGAGAATCATAGACCTCAAAATATGCACATCCTAAGGTTTCTTAAGTGGAGTATCGTATCGTAAATATGTCGCGGAACATATGTTAGTTATATGTATGCCCTAGAGGCCATTACTGTACATACGATGTATATTGTAATGGATGCTTGGACATATATAGGGAGGACTTTCTTGCTCGACATGATAGTATGCTATCTGGTTGCACTTTACCTTAACATGTACTCTGATTGTCTCTATGTTACATGTTGATAAAGCCCTTAGGATATGTACTCAATTACTAGGACTATGATAAGATCATACTAGTAGGGCCACGGTAGTCGACGAGTACATCCTTCAAATGTTCCTAGTCGTGGGAGTACCGAGACAGGGCATCGATACTCCAGAGTAGAATAGCATATGCGCTTCTTGACCCATATGATGGGCGATGGATGATCCCATATCCATTGGTGTTTGACATCAAAGAAGGTATACGGGTGCTCAGTAGAGACTGGGTACACTGGACGGACTCGCCGAGAACTCCCAGATGGTATTATACCTCACGTCAGATGGCAGTTCTCCGGTGACACTGGTACAGGTTAGTCTGTAGACCCGAGATCGTCATAAAGTCTTATGTGATTCCCAGTGTGCTTTGATTTCCATCATACCACGTCCAAGAGGGCATGAAAAAAGGTGGCTTTTGGGTACAGTCCCGAATCACATGGAGACAATGAGCGATAGGAGGGGATTCGTCTCTCCCGGTATAGGGAGTTGATGTTGTGCTGTGTTCGATTGGCTATAACTGGAAATCCCTGGCCTGGGTTGCTGAGATTTACTGTTAAGTGTTATCAGTAGTTTCTCGAACTGTTATAGATCTCATATCGACATGACTTATCAAGCTACTGGGGTCTGACGTTTACCACCCCTAGGCGAGATATGCGACATATCAGACGAAGAGACCGGACTGTACGGGAGTGTTACTGATTGGATTCGCAGGAGAATGTACAGGCTTGCTTGTTGATCTTCTGATCGCTCTATACCTGGGTGGCTGTTACGTTTAGTTGACCGCTTGCAGCTTGTGGGTGTTTGATATGATCATCACCTACTGCCGGCGTATTGACTATTCTTTAGAGTCCTACACAGAGGTTTCTTGGCTCAGGCAAAATGGAGTAGGAGCACATATATGATATGTGTGGGACCGAGAACAATACGTGTATGTGATACCGTATTAGATTCTCGCGATATGAGATATCGGCTGGGTATATGTGATATAGCCGGGTCATCGGATCAAGTGTTGATTCGAAGAACTGATACAGATTATATTAGTCGGTTATTTATGAAATAGCCGGATTATCAGATCAAGTGTTGATTCAATAATTTAATGTATAATTATATATTTGATATATTAAATTACATTAACTGATATATGCTCACTAAAAGATTCTTTTTCTCACTCGGGTAATATATTGATATATATGCGATATATGTTAATTGTATTGTTTTATTTTCTTACAATAAATATTGTATATATGATATATAATATTGTAACATGTTAGGGTTATTAATTCAACATATTTAGTGGAGATTAAATATGGTTAGGGTTTGATTTGGGTTAATCTTTTCTAGAACCTTCTAGAAGGTTTTGTTTTGTTTTATGCAAAGATATTTGTTTTGATATTTTGCAAGATATTTGTTTAACCCAACCCAACCCTTTAAACTTAGTTAAATCTCTACAAGGGTTACATATACCATGGTTGCATTTCTAACCTCACACTTGAGTTTTATTATTCATCACAAAAGGATTAGATCTTCTTCTTCCTTCTTCTTCTTTCATGGAAAATCTTAATAGCTTTTTCATTAGTGATGATTTTGAGTGAGATTAAGAAAACAAAAGAGTGCTAAATTCCTACTTCATCATCCTAATCTACTCTTTCCAATTAGATTAGGATGTTCACTTCATTTAGTGAGTGAGAGCTTGTGTTATAGAAACTTCAAGGTAGATCATCTTTGCTATCGAAGATCGGAAGCAAGCATGCATCTTTCTCTTCGTGGAACCTCTCTAGAGTCCAGATTCTTGATGATCGCAGCGAAGGGACCTCAACACGGAGTTTATGAAGCGAAGGACCGGACTACAAAGGTTGTAATCCCAAACTCTTAGATGTTAAAGTGTTTAACATGCTTTGATACCACTGTAGGGTTACTAGGCACTCTCACAAGGGTCTATAAGGTATCAACCATGCCCGATTAAAAAATTAGACGTGCCGAACAACCCTAACCAAGATGTTACTATGGCATGTGATGGATGTTTTTAAACTAATTTCAAGTGTTTAGAACTATTTGGGAAAACTTAGGTGTTTGATTATTCGATCGGAAAGTTTAACATTGTCTATTTATCTGGAATGTGATACAATATTTGGAATCCATAAGTAGTTATGAGATAACTAATTTGAATGTTATAAATCTAGCGGTTTAGTCTCAGATGATCGGTTGCCACGGGATTTTGATGCAATCAAAAGTTCGTCGCAATCACGTAGCGTACGCGGATACTCGCCGGGTAAACTTAACAGACAGCCATGCCCCATAGCTCCGACCAAGTGACTGTAGGAGAACCCCGTCGCCAAAAGCATCCGTTCGGGTGCTCGCGGCAGCGGTGTTCCGCCTTAGTGCACTTCGTCGACGGCATCGGGGGTGCGGCCGTCTACTAAAGTTTGCGACGAGCATTCGATCAGGATGTCGGGAATCTTGTTGAATTGCCCGACTTGATATTGAAAAGAGTTTTCGATAATGAGACTAAAATGCGGGGTTTATAATTGTTAGGCATGCAATGTTTAAGGAATTCATTTGGTTAGGCATGCGTTGTCTAAGGAGATTGCGGATTTCAACTGTTGTAGTTTTACACTTTCTTTTCTGTGACCGTAAGTGTAGTATGTAGTTGTATCGCCGGTTTTCGTTGCTATACATCAACGACAATCGGTGTATGCATACTTACTTACGTTGATCATATGAGATATTATATGTTGCTGTGATATGTTATATTGGATCGTCGTGTTCTGAATAGCCGGAGGTTTTATGTGAGATGAGAGTTTTTCTTTTTCATTCATGTAAAATTCTTTTGTATGTAATATTCTATTATTGGGGCACTTCCGGGCTGAGGATGATGTCACCATTGTATATTATTTACTTTTCCGCATTAGGATAGACCCAAGGCGGGGAGAACAACTAACCGGGTTCTAGGGTCCAATGGGAGACCATCTCGAGGAGTCGAGACCGGGTCTCCTAATTCTAGAATTGGCAATGTTGCTTGCCGCTCTCGTAGGGGTCTAGGGATGTGGGTTTGGCTATTCATCGCGACCGTGGAATCTGTGTTTTATACAGGCTCGTATTAAAATACGGACGTCCTAGTATATCCAATATTTCGTATATGTTCTTCTGCTGCAATATTCTGTAATGAGATCATATTACTGCCTGAGACGAATGTTTATTTTATATATATGCGATATATGTTATATTACAGATTTCGTTTCAAATGTGATGCTTGTGAAGCATAATAAATGGGACTTCATTAATGAGATTAATGAAAATAAAAGAAACCTAAAGATAGTGTAGAAACTTATTTAAAAACTGGTAGCTCTAGTTCTTGCTTTTCATAGTGGTATTTGTGAAATATCCTGCACCTTATTCGATAAGAAAAGAGCCGACGATCCCTTCACCGGGAGTGACCTCTTTAGCGAAACTAGAAAAGCCTAAAAAACACTCCATTTAAAATCACTCGATTCTACAACGATATCAAGTTCATTACGCAAAGGGTTTTCTTAAAATCCTGTCGTAGCCCTCCGTCATTTCAGATAAGTAATAGTTATTATTCGTACTGCGTTTGTTGACCTTGTCAAGGCGTAGTATGCGGTAGTTTATTACTGCTTATCTGCATAAGCATATGATGCGATTGGATTAGGGTAGTCGTGCGACTTTGTTGACCTTGTCAAGGGTCGTGCAGGTGGGTTTAATTCATATCAGGAAATGACGGGTTGAACTTAACTTGCGGTCTATGGTTTGCTGACCTTGTCAAGGTCATAGATCGCTCGGGGCAAAATATTATCGGGAATTTCAAGTGTTGAAATTTGCAATGAGATTGCATACCTTCTATGAGATAGTTGGATCCCGATACCCGCTGCGAGTAAGAGTTACTCCTGGGAGAGTTTTACACATTACAATTAGCCGATCAAGTATGTGTCTAGAAAGGTGTTAATGGAGTTACGCCCCTGGGAAAATGAGGTTTACTTTAATTAGGTCCATGCGAAAGCACGGGGAACCTCCCTCAAAGTACCGGCACTGGCCTGGCTGAAAGATTGGCGAACTTGTAGAGTGTAATTAATCCCGGCTAGTCTTTCCTTTTAGGGTTTGAAGGAAGATTTGACTAAAACAGTGGGAGACATCCTGATTAGATAAATTGATAACCAATCTAATCTTGTAAAAGCGCATGCTGAGTGTTTTCTTCTCTCTCTCTCCTGGTTGCGACTATGTCACGCCTTAATCAAGATAATAATACGGATGTATTGACTGAACCCGCTTGTTATACTGCGCTAGGAAACATTGGTCCCGCTCCAACTTATAATTGTTATAAGACAGAGCAGGAAATAGGGGATTACCAGAATTCCCGTGCCGCCCAAACGAAGAAAGTGCATGTTGATGCATCTTCTTCGGGTGTGTTCATTACCAAGAACTGTTTCTCAATATCCTTTACGTCCTGGGTATGTGATACCGGATCAGGATCCCGCAAATGTAATCTGTTACATGGGCTACAGATAGGTAGAGAACTGAGAACGGGTGATAAGTTTCATGAGATAGAAATGGTGCAAGTGTTGCAGCCAAGTCTGTTGGTAGTTATCACCCTGTATTACCAGAATACATTGATTCTGAATGAACGTTATTAGATACCGAACCTGATATACAACATCATATCAGTCTCTTTATTAGTAAAGAAGGATATAATTTTGTATTGTTGGATAATGTTTTGAACATTTTCTATATCAAGAGTTGATCGGTTCAGGCACGCTATCTAAAAGCATTGAAGTTCTAAATCAAACTACAGTTCTTAGTATACAGAACACTTTAACGCTTCGAAAATCGTTTAGGCAGTTTTTTGATAATCGGCAAAATAATCGGTCTTTTCCGTAAAAAGTCGAAATAAGTAATTTTCAATTTAAGACAAATTAGTGTGATAAAAATGTAGTAATGGTTTGTATAATCTAGTTATGTTATTTAATGAATATTATGACCATTAGTTTCTTTTAAATATCAAGTTTTGAAGTAAAACGGTAAATTGACATTTTCTAGGTTTTTACGAAATCGGAGGATTTGATCGATTTTAAGGTTTCAATGATTTAAACTATGTTTTATATTATAAATAATAAGTTTTGAAACTACGAGTTGTTTGTTGGTGTTTTATCTCGATCATTAGGCGTCTGTACGCCGATATCGAGCGATATTTGGTTATTTTGCATAAGCGGGTCATAGGTTTTAACCTATGCGCGTTTCGTGCGTCGTTTTGGTTTTGACCGTGATTCAGTTTACGATATTATATATGTTTGTGTGTAGGTACCCCTCACGTGGACTTCGGACGAGGATAAAGAGGAGGGCGACATCGTCTTCGGCAGACAAGGACCAGGTGAGTAGATGTATATCTACGGGGGAAGTCGGGTGGATGGCGTTTAGCACCCCCGCAAATGTAGAATATGAATACTACTTACTGTCATTAGGAAGTCGGACGTGACCTTAGATTCTTGGCAAGTAAGGCCCCATTAAAGACTTTAGGTTGGACTAGATTGATTTAGAAAGACTTTACCAGAGGATGAATGTCTTGGAGAAATTCGTAGGTTTCAGGTAGACACATACACACGCACACACAGAAACTTGGCTAGGTGTATATGTGTATGTGTATATATATACATAGGAATGTGTGCAAGTATATATATATATATACACACACAACATGTATATGTGATATAAGGATGTTATATGATACATGGGGATGAGACGATATAACTGGGCTTGATGCCGTGATCTCTTGGCTATACAGTCGTATTATGATGTTGGCGGATCGTTGGAAAATGAATGGATATGTATACATAAACGATAATAGGTGATGACGACATTAAGATATACGAGACTCTAGAATAGAAGCCGGACTGTAATATGTAACTGAATCACGATATGATATATATATGACTTAATCACGACTTGATATATGTGTCTTAATCAAGATATGATATATGTGACATGATATTTCTGAGGACCAATTGACGATGTATATTTACGCAGACAATGATATATAATTGATGATATTGGGATGTATGCGATTACAGTACAGTACCCTTGATCCTGACATTATTTGATGATGATATTATACGAATGATGATGTATGTAGGTGATATTTGACCCGTACCCCGATATTGGGATGCCGTACGATGGATTTTACCGTACGAGGCATAGATGTGATGATTGATCCGAACTCTTGATTCGAGGAAGTCGTACTACGTACGTGACGCTATTGAGGCTGGATCGCCGACTATTAGAGATATGGACTCAGACCTTAGGTGGATTCTTATTTCTTATCGACTAGTTTCTTTAGTTTAGTTCCTTAGGGGGTTAGATAGATACTAGTTTAGGCTCGAGTCATATAATTGTAGTTAGACATGTATATTACAAATGAGTGGTTAATACATATCCATATTTACATTCAGGTCGTAATCATCATGTTGCATGTTCATACATGTGTTTCTTTAGTCAGTATGAAACTCTGCCTGTTAGGACACCAGCACCATTTCCGATGATGCGCATATTCCACGTACACTTATTTGCCGGCTCACACACATCATCAACGGTAATTGCTATGTCACGTACACTTTAGAACATATTATCTTTTATTGGTAGAATCAGCTAAAGGCTAGATCAATATAATATTGTGATTACTCTCAGGTGTTAGTCTAGACATTGCATTTATTATTTAGACATTTCATGCATTCACATTTTCATGTTATCATGCAGTATTGTGGGCTTATGCCGATACTTATTATTTACTTACTCATGATTTTAGGATTTTGGATTTCTACGAGATTTCTGGATTTTGGGGAAAACTGCAAGAATATATATAAAACTTCTCTCTCTCTCTTCCTATCTTTTTAAAATATAAGTTGCGGTTTTCTCATGATGTATGTGTCGTCCACCATGAGATTTCATGCTTTCTGTTGGATTTCGAGACCCGATTCGAGGAGTGGATGAACCGTCTCGGGTACATGGTGGGCCCGGTATGGTACCCCGGGGCAAGAAGATCGAGTTGTAGACGATGAGCCTGGCAGGGGACGACTACCTACCGGTGATGTCTGGCGCGGCGGATATCCGGAGGATTCCGACCGTTGTCTTGAGATTTGATGATATGGACCGATCCGGACCGACGGAGCCCGAGATATTGAGACTATGAGGTATTGCGACTTGAGATTTACATGTTTTGTGTCGATACTTGATACGGATTTCCATGGATTTCATCGATGATGTTTCAGATTTCTATACAAATTTTACTATGATGAAAGTTAAAGACTTCTTATACAGATATATCCAGATTTTAGGGTTGATTGTTTTACATTTATGGCGCATGCATACTCATTCATATGACATATTACCATTTGAAGCACTGACACGAGCACGGAGCATTTGCACTTACGGGTAGTTTATTACCCTGCACTACTAGATGACTAATGATATGTTAGTATATTAATATGACCTGGGACAGCATCGTGCATTCGATTTCTTTTCGCAGATGTCTTCTACTCACGAGTTAGCAACTCACCCCCGTTGTGCCAAATTTCATTACCGGTTCGATGTACAGGTTTCCTTGGCAGTTTGCTGGCACATCATTTCATTCAGGGTGATTTCCTTGTTAGGTTGGTTCACTTGTGTCAGGACCGCCGTTGTACTTTTATTATTTCATTGGTATCTAGTAAGCTCCATCAACCAGACTTGTATTACTTGATAGTTTAAAGGACCAGTTATTTATTTCGACCTTAGAGTCGCGCTTGTATTATTATAATATCTGGTGGATTTGTTTTCTTTTGAGTTTTGAGCCTCGCCCTTTGGCGTTGTATATTATTATGCGTGGTCTGGTTGTTTCCGCCTGTTGGCGTAGAGCTAACTCCAGGTTGAGGATGCCTTTTTATTGTTTGATATATATTATTCTTGTTTGTACCCGTTTGGGGCCAGTTTTTACAAAGGAGACTCTGCCGAAATTTTTGAGAAAATTGGATGTTGCTTTTAAACTTGTTTTTCTACATGTTTTCCTTTACTTCTTCTTTTATATGGTTTAGATTTTGGGGATTTGGCTTACTTAGATTACGTTGCGCCTCTAGACGCTTCGTAATTTAGGTGCCGGTCACGTTCCGTACTTTCGGGTCATGACAAAGTTGGTATCAGAGAGCTAGGTTTAACCTTTATATAGGTCTAGGATGACCCTTGGTTGATGGAGTAGGTGACTTAGGTACAGTGACGTACCGTGGGTATGATCCGCGGCATACTTACGATACGCTACTCTACTTAAGAAGCCTTAGGGTGTATATTTCTTTGCTCCGTATTCTATTCGTTCCTTTGATCTATCTTCGTCAATATCGGATGGTGGTTTCTGTTACCACGGTCACACGGGCAGAGGGAGCCGTGGCTAGAATGCGATGTCCGTAGGGTATTGTCTATTCTTGGGGATAGAAGCATTATTTAGCGTGCGGACGAAGGGTGTTCACATGTTGTTCAGACGAAGTTAAAAGGTTCGAACGAATGTCAGAAACCCATTTTCCCAAGTTTAAGGTATTCGGAAGAATATGCAGGTATTTCTATGGACCCTCTAGAAGAATGAAACCTAACTCGACATAATGACCACGAGAACGCCTTTGAACCTTAGGGTTTACGGCAGTTCCGTAGTGCCATTAGTGAGGCTTGGGTTTGCCCTTCTACGGCTGGTCCGCAGATGCTGGGGCATGTACTGGATATTTTTAAATTGTACTTGAGTGTTGAGCTCTCGGAGAATTATGGGATTTTGATGAATCGGTCGGAAGGTTTAACGTAGTCCGAATATCAGGTGAAGGGATAGATTACGCGGGAGACTCTCAATATGAGCATAGCCGTTTGTAGCGCAGTCAGCACAGCGATGAGGAGACGAGTCCGAATCAGTCGACATTAGAAAAGGCGCACATTGACGATAGTGCTTACGATTGTGATTTGGTGATTTGAATTTCATGTTTCCGTTGTTTGGATTTTGGTATTTTGAGGATTTTGTTCTACGATTGGTATTTCCTATGTATACATTCATTACACTCTATTCGTGTTTCATATATCAGTGGTATTGATGTTGTTTTGTGCATACCCAGTGCACTCGATTTGGTTTTATACATTTTGAGATATTGATTTGATTTCGTGCATACGGGTTGCACATAATTTTGACGTATGCTTCGACCTAGTCTTCATGCATTTTTCGTATTGTGATTTCGATTTTGATATTCGGTGTATGTTTTCGTGTACCATATGCACTTGATTGAGATTCTTGCGCACACTTAGCGCACTTGATGTGATTTTGTGCACACCAGATGCACTAAATCGGGGTTTTGTGCAGATTAGATGCACCTGATATTATTGTCGTGCATGCCCGTTGCACTTGACGGATGTTTTTGGTGCACACCTGTTGCACTCAGTTTTGTTTCTGTGCGTATTCATAGCATCTGTATTTGGTTTTGATTTCAGTACGCACCGGACGCACATGATATTTTTATACTATGATGGGAAATGATTTCATTATGAGCAGTATGTTTTTATAATCATTACTATTTGACTTAGTAACCTGGCGTGACGTGTATGTTAAATAAAATATGTATATGTATAGCTATTTTTTTTTAAAATAAACGTCCGCTACTTAAGCCGTGACATGCGCATCGCACGGCGATTTTTTTTAAAAAAAAGGTTTTGCATGCTTCTTTATTAATATGTTTAGACGATTTTATTACGATGCGCACTATATAAAAGTTATAGTTTTGATGTATGTCATGTTGGTTTTCGTATTGGGCTTTGATATTTTATTCTCACCATACCACCGATGATTGCGTTATGTTGACGGAGTTTTGAATTTGAGTTATTTACTCGTTTTTCATGCGCATGCATTGCGCTAAGATGTGTTTTATGTATTGATGATTTCGGAGCCCCGACGATTTGAGTGTTTTGGATGAATGTTTTAGTATTTGGGGGGAGTTTTAATTTAAGTTCGGGGACCGAATTTCTTTAAGGGGGAAAGATTGTAACGCTTCAAAAATCGTTTAGGCAGTTTTTCGATAATCGGCAAAATAATCGGTTTTTTCCGTAAAAAGTCGAAATAAGTAATTTTCAATTTAAGAAAAATTAGTGTGATAAAAATGTAGTAATGGTTTGTATAATCTAGTTATGTTATTTAATGAATATTATGACCATTAGTTTCTTTTAAATATCAAGTTTTAAAGTAAAACGGTAAATTGACATTTTCTAGGTTTTTACGAAATCGGACGATTTGATCGATTTTAAGGTTTCGATGATTTAAACCATATTTTATATTATAAATAATAAGTTTTAAAACTACGAGTTGTTTGTTGGTGTTTTATCTCGATCAATCGGCGTTTGTACGCCGATTTCGAGTGATATTTGGTTCTTTTGCATAAGCGGGTCATAGGTTTTAACCTATGCGCGTTTCGTGCATCGTTTTGGTTTTGTCCGTGATTCAATTTATGATATTATATATGTTTGTGTGTAGGTACCCCTCACGTGGACTTCGGACGAGGATGAAGAGGAGGGCGACATCATCTTCGGCAGACAAGGACCAGGTGAGTAGATGTATATCTACGGGGGAAGTCGGGTGGATGGCGTTTAGCACCCCCGGAAACGTAGAATAGGAATATTACTTACTGTCATTAGAAAGTCGGACGTGACCTTAGATTCTTGGCGAGTAGGGCCCCATTAAAGACTTTAGGTTGGACTAGATTGATTTAGAAAGACTTTACCAGAGGATGAATGTCTTGGAGAAATTCGTAGGTTTCAGGTAGACACACACACGCACGCACACACAGAAACTTAGGTTGGTGTATATGTGTATGTGTATATATATACATAGGAACATGTGCAAGTATATATATATACACACACAACATGTATATGTGATATAAGGATGTTATCTGATACATGGGGATGAGACGATATAACTGGGCTTGATGCCGTGATCTCTTGGCTATACAGTCGTATTATGATGTTGGCGGATCATTGGAAAATGAATGGATATGTATACATAAACGATAATAGGTGATGACGACATTAAGATATACGAGACTCTAGAATAGAACCAGGACTGTAATATGTGACTGAATCACGATATGATATATATATGACTTAATCACGACTTGATATATGTGACTTAATCAAGATATGATATATGTGACATGATATTTCTGAGGACCAATTGACGATGTATATTTACGCAGACAATGATATATAATTGATGATATTGGGATGTATGCGATTACAGTACAGTACCCTTGATCCTGATATTATTTGATGATGATATTATACGAATGATGATGTATGTAGGTGATATTTGACCCGTATCCCGATATTGGGATTCCGTACGATGGATTTTACCGTACGAGGCATAGATGTGATGATTGATCCGCACTCTTTATTTGAGAAAGTCGTACTACGTACGTGACGCTATTGAGGCTAGATCGCCGACTATTAGAGATATGGACTCAGACCTTAAGTGGATTCTTATTTCTTATCGACTAGTTTCTTTAGTTTAGTTCCTTAGGGGGTTAGATAGATACTAGTTTAGGCTCAAGTCATATAATTGTAGTTAGACATGTATATTACAAATGAGTGGTTAATATACATCCATCTTTACATTCAAATCGTAATCATCATGTTGCATGTTCATACATGTGTTTCTTTAGTCAGTATGAAACTCTGCCTGTTAGGACACCATCACCATTACTGATGATGCGCATATTCCACGTACACTTATTTGCCGGCTCACACACATCATCATCGGTAATTGCTATGTCACGTACATTTTAGAACATATTATCTTATATTGGTAGAATCAGCTAAAGGCTAGATCAATATAATATTGTGATTACTCTCAGGTATTAGTCTAGACATTGCATTTATTTTTTATACATTTCATGCATTCACATTTTCATGTTATCATGCAGTATTGTGGGCTTATGCCGATACTTATTATTTACTTACTCATGATTTTGGGATTTTGGATTTCTATGAGATTTCTGGATTTTTGGGAAAACCGCAAGAATATATATAAAACTTCTCTCTCTCTCCCCCTCTCTTTTTAAAATATAAGTTGCGGTTTTCTCATGATGTATGTGTCGTCCACCATGAGATTTCATGCTTTCTATTGGATTTCGAGACCCGATTCGAGGAGTGGATGAAACGTCTCGGGTACATGGTGGGCCTGATATGGTACCCCGGTAGACGATGAGCCTGGCAGGGGAAGACTACCTACCGATGATGTCTGGCGCGGCGGATATCCGGAGGATACCGACCGTTGTCGTGAGATTTGATGATATGGGCCGATCCGGACTGACGGAGCCCGAGATATTGAGACTATGAGGCATTGAGACTTGAGATTTACATGTTTTGTGTCGATGCTTGACACGGATTTTCATGGATTTCATCGATGATGTTTCAGATTTCTATACAAATTTTACTATGATGAAAGTTAAAGACTTCTTATACAGGTATATCCAGATTTCAGGGTTAATTGTTTTACATTTATGGTGCATGCATACTCATTCACATGACATATTACCATTCGAAGCACTGACACGAGCACGGAGTATTTGCACTTACGGGTAGTTTATTACCCTGCACTACTAGATGACTAGTGATATGTTAGTATATTAATATGACCTAGGACAGCATCGTGCATTCGATTTCTTTTCGCAGATGTCTTCTACTCACGAGTTGGCAACACACCCCCGTTGTGCAAAGTTTCATTACAGGTTCGATGTAGAGGTTTCCTTGGCAGTTTGCTGGGACATCATTTCATTCAGGGTGATTTGCTTGGTAGGTTAATTCACTTCTGTCAGGACCGCCGTTGTACTTTTATTATTTCATTGGTATCTAGTAAGCTCCATCAACCAGACTTGTATTACTTGATAGTTTAAAGGACCAGTTATTTATTTCAACCTTAGAGTCGCGCTTGTATTATTATAGTATCTGGTGGATTTGTTTTCTTTTGAGTTTTGAGCCTCGCCCTTTGGCGTTGTATATTATTGTGCGTGGTGTGGTTGTTTCCGCCTGTTGGCGTAGAGCTAGCTCCCGCTTGGGGATGCCTTTTTATTGTTTGTATATATATTATTCTTGTTTGTACCTGTTTGGGGCCAGTTTTTACAAAGGAGACTCTGCCGAAATTTTTGAGAAAATTGGATGTTGCTTTTAAACTTGTTTTTCTACATGTTTTCCTTTACTTCTTCTTTTATATGGTTTAGATTTCGGGGCTTTGGCTTACTTAGATTACGTTGCGCCTCTAGTCGCTTCGTAATTTAGGTGCCGGTCACGTTCCGTACTTTCGGGTCGTGACAAACACACACAAGAGGAAGACTTCAGAAATGAACAAATCCTTCTTGAGGCATTGTAGACTAGGTCATATCAATGAGACCCGACTAGCTGAAGTTACATTTAGATGCATATTAAAATTAGTTTGAATTTACATCTTGTGAAATTTGCCGGTCATGTCACAAAGATAAGATGACCACAGCTCTGTTTATTGAAAACAGAGATAGAGTTAGTGAACTCTTGGGATTGATACATGCTGATGTATGAAGGTCCCCTGTCTACACATGCCAAGACCGGTTCTTTGTACTTCATTACATTCACTGATTATCTCTCAAGATCCGGTCATATGTTCCTGTTGAAATACAAGTCTGGAACTTTTGAGAAATTCAATGAATATAAGTTAGAAGTAGAGAACCAAAACGGGTGTAAGTATTATGTCCTTTGATGAGATCAAGGAGGAGAATACTTGAGCATGGGATTCCTAGACTATTCTAAAGGAGAATAAGATTCTCTCTCAAAATTACTCCTCCGTATGCACCACAGCACCTCGGTGTATCGGGGCGGAGCAATAGCACCCTATGTGATATGGTGTGCTCTATGATGAGTACTACTGAGTTTCCTATTTCCTTTTCGGAGTTATGCACTTGAGAAGCTGCATACCTATTGAATATGGTTCCAATCAAATCAGTTGCCTACCACTTCATATGTGATATGGAATGGGAAGAGCCCATATCTTAAGTATGTTAAGATTTGGGGTTGTCCGGCCTATGTCTAAAAGCATAATCCGGACAAGCTCGAGGCAAAGTCAGTTCTGTGGAAGTTTGTTGGATATCCCAAGCATTCGTAAGGGAGTATCTTCTACCAAACCAAGGAACAAAAGATGTTTTGTTTCTCAGCATGCCACCTTTGTGAAAGGGAATTTCTTGTGAAGAAATTATTGGTCATGAGGTAGAACTGGAAAGAGTTCCAGCTATACAAACTGCAGCTAATGATTTGGTAAACCCGGAGGATTCAATAGTTTCCAACGAAGCTCAGCCTCTCCGCCGATCTGGTAGGGTTCCTCATCCACCTGAGAGATACTTCGGTTTCTCTATGACAGTGGGAGCGAGGATTGCATCATGAGATGATGACCCAACTAGCATCGAGCTGGCCATCATGAGTGGGACTCTATAAGAATGGCTGGATGCTTAGCGATCTGAGATGGAATCCTTATACATCAACAAAGTATGGACTTTTGTTGCTTTATCTGAAGGGTTAAATCCCCATCAGGAGCAAGTATATCTTGAGAAGATTACTTGGTGTACATGGAAAAGTTGAGACTTTCAAAGCTATACTTAAAGTCCATCCAGATCCTACTTGCCACGGCTACATACCATGACTACGATATCTGGCGGTTGGGTGTCATGACTGCTTTTCTAAATGATGATTTGGAAGAGAGCGTTTATAAGTACACAGCTAGAAGGTTTCGTAGACAGTAGGAGAAGAAGAAACGTGAGCAAGATGTTTTATGTGATAAATCAGGTATCGCGGAGTTGGAACATCTGTTTTGATGTTGAAGTCAAAGAGTTTGACCTCATCAAAATGGTAGATGAACCTTGTATATACAAAAAGGTAGTAGAGAGTATGGTGGTGATCCTCGTAGAGTACGTGGATGCTATACTCTTGATAGGGAAGGAGTTTCCTATGCTACGCTCGGTCAATCTTTTCTTATCACAATGATTCTCCATATAGGATCAAGATGATACCTCCTAAATCCTGGGTTATGGATCTATGGGATAGATCTAATTGGATGTTAGGAATCTCGCTAGTTGTAGTGAGATGGTATCAAACGATCCTGGGGAGAATCACTGGAAAAGTTCCAGGGTGATAAGGACGACTGAATGTCAGTCGCAGGCATTGTCTTTATCCTCAGTAGATGGAAGGTATGTTGGAAGAGTTCCAAGCTAGATACCGTGACTTTCTAGACGATTAAAGGCAAGATACATCGTTACCAAGGATGCTACCAAAGAGGCAGTCTGGATATATACTAGTTCATGAGTTGAACTTCGTTCCTACCATTGTGTGACAATGGAGTTGTGGCTTATGCCAAGGAACCCCCGTCCCATCAGAAATACAGATATAATTCTTAGGCAGTATCACCTGATCATGGAGATGGTTGATCTCCAGGGAGATCAAGGTTAGGAGAGTAGACACAGAGGACAACAGCAAGGATCCACTCACAAAAGCCTTTTTCCCAGTAGAGACTTTTATGGGATGGTTGAGTATGAGATACTTCAACCACAGATAATTGTTGGTTATGTGATACCACAACAGATGGCCCTAGTGCAAGTGGGAAATTGTTAGTTATATGTATGCCCTAGAGGCCATTACTGTACATATGATGTATATTGTAGTGGATGCTTTGATATATATAGGGAGGACTTTCTTGCTCGACATGATAGTATGCTATCTGGTTGCACTTTATCTTAACATGTATTCTGATTGTCTCTATGTTACATGTTGATAAAGCCCTTAGGATATGTACTCGACTACTGGGACTATGATGAGATCATACTAGTGGGGCCACGGTAGTCGACGAGTACATCCTTCAAATGTTCATAGTCGTGGGAGTACCGAGACAGGGCATCGATACTCCAAAGTAGACTAGCGTATGCGCTTCTTGACCCATATGATGGGCGATGGATGATCCCATATCCATTGGTGTTTGACATCAAAGAAGGTATACGGGTGCTCAGTAGAGACTGGGTACACTGGACGGACTCGCCGAGAACTCCCAGATGGTATTATACCTCATGTCAGATGGCAGTTCTCCAATGACACTGGTACAGGTTAGTCTGTAGACCCGAGATCGTCATAGAGTCTTGTGTGATTCCCACTGTGCTTTGATTTCCATCATACCATGTCCAAGAGGGCGTGCAAAAAGGTGGCTTTTGGGTACAGTCCCGAATCACATGGAGACAATGAGCGATAAAAGGGGATTCGTCGCTCCCGGTATAGGGAGTTGATGTTGTGCTGTGTTCGATTGGCTATAATTGGAAATCCCTGGCCAGGGTTACTGAGATTTACTCGTAAGTGTTATCAGTAGTTTCTCGAACTGTTATAGACCTCATATCGATATGACTTATCAAGCTACTGGGGTCTGACGTTTACCACCCCTAGGTGAGATATACGACCTATCAGACAAAGAGATCGGACTGTACGGGAGTGTTACTGATTGGATTCGTAGGAGAATGTACATGCTTGCTTGTTGATTTTCTGATCGCTCAACATCTGGGTGGCTGTTACGTTTAGCTGACCGCTTGCAGCTTGTGGGTGTTTGATATGATCATCACCTACTGCCGGCGTATTGACGATTCTTTAGAGTCCTACACAGAGGTTTCTTGGCTCAGGCAAAACGGAGTAGGAGCACATATATGATATGTGCAGGACAGAGAACAATATGATACCGTATTAGATTCTCGCGATATGAGATATCGGCCGGGTATATGTGATATAGCCGGGTCATCGGATCAAGTGTTGATTCGATGAACTGATGCAGATTATATTAGTCGGTTATTTGTGAAATAGCCGGATTATCGGATCAAGTGTTGATTCGATAATTTAATGTATAATTATATATTTGATATATTAAATTACATTAACTGATATAAGCTCACTAAAAGATTCTTTTTTCTCACTCGGGTAATACATCGATATATATGCGATATATGTTAATTGTATTGTTTTATTTTGTTACAATAAATATTGTATATGTGATATATAATATTGTAACATGTTAGGGTTATTAATGCAATATGTTTAGTGGAGATTAAATATGGTTAGGGTTTGATTTGGGTTAATCTTTTCTAGAACCTTCTAGAAGGTTTTGTTTTGTTTTGTGCAAAGATATTTGTTTTGATATTTTGCAAGATATTTGTTTAACCCAACCAACCCTTTAACCTTAGTTAAATCTCTACAAGGGTTACATATACCATGGTTGCATTTCTAACCTCACACTTGAGTTTCATTATTCATCACAAAAGGATTAGATCTTCTTCTTTCGTGGAAAAGTTTACTAGCTTTTTCATTAGTGATGATTTTGAGTGAGATTAAGAAAACAAAAGAGTGCTAAATTCCTAATTCATCATCCTAATCTACTCTTGCCAATTAGATTAGGATGTTCACTTCATTTAGTGAGTGAGAGCTTGTGTTATAGAAACTTCAAGGTAGATCATCTTTGTTATCGAAGATCGGAAGCAAGCATGCATCATTCTCTTCGTGGAACTTCTCTAGAGTCCGGATTCTTGATGATCGCAGTGAAGGGACCTCAACACGGAGCTTATGAAGCGAAGGACCGGACTACAAAGGTTGTAATCCCAAACTCTTAGATGTTAAAGTGTTTAACATGCTTTGTTTCACCTAATCTCTAGTTTAAAGATCTTGGTTTGGGTTGTTCGGCATGTCTAATTTTTTAATCGGGCATGGTTGATGCCTTATAGACCCTTGTGAGAGTGTTCAGTAACCCTACAACATACGTACGGTACATCACTCTACTCAAGCTACCTACTCTATCAATCAGGGTCATCCTATGAAACGAAAGTTCGGGCTTAATACCCCAGTGTTCAAGTCTAAGTTCTATAAGGTCAAGCCTAGGTTCCAAAATACATACCCGCCCTAGACTCCGCATAGTCAAACATAGACTCGAACCAAGGTTAAACCTAGCGCTCTGATACCAACTTTGTCACGACCCGAAATATTAGCTCGTGACCAACACTTAAATCACGCAACGTCTAAAGGCGTAACGTAATTCAAGTAAGCTGAAACCCAGAAATCTAAACCTTTTTAAGAAAAAATAAAGGAGGTGAAGTTTTGAAATAAAGATATAATGAAATCAAGTTTTCTTAATGCATAGAAAAGGAACATGAAAATGCAAGTGAAATTTGCTAGTTTGAAAACATGTTTCGTCTTTTTAAAAATTTGGGCAGCACCTCCCTTGTATATTTTGATCCAAAACCACAAATACATAACAAGAATAATGGCATCCCCAAGCGGGAGCTAGCTCTTCGCCAACCGGCGGATCATAACCACGCAAGACAGTATATATAAGTATACGACGCCCAACGGCGAAGGTCGCCACAAAAGATAAAGAAATAAGCCAGACATCAAAACCACAAATAGTGAAAAACCCCTCGCTTTATGTCTCGCAACCATAAGTCTCACTAAGTCTCATTACTTATACAATTACTAAATTTGATTGATGGGGTTGACTAGTGTCACGACCAAAATATTTCGACTCATGACCGGCACTTAGCCACGCTACGTCTACAGGCGTAACGCGACTAAGTAAGCCGAACCCAGAAATCAAAACCATTTAAAATAGTGAGTGTTGAAAGCATTTAGTTAAAGCATTTAGAAAACCTTAAATAATTCAATAAGTTCTTTTAAATTTACATAATCATTTAAATAATTTTGGCAGCATTTCCTTTGTAAAAGTAGCCCCGAGATCGGGTATAAAAGAGGATATGAGTGAAAATGAGATATAATGAAACAAAACATTCCCAAACGGGAGCAATCACGCCCAACGGCAGAAACCATCATCACAAGAGTAATATACGACGCCGTAGCGAAGAATGAGCAATAAGTAAACATCACAGAATATAAACTGCATGTAAAAACAGTCGGCTCCCACGAGCTCGACACCAGAATACAAAATATACATCATCGTCCTCACACAGTATCTAAGTCCAGTACATAAATGGTAGATGGAGAATACTAGATACAAAAGGAGTACAATAAAAGTAATCAGATACCACAACCCACCTAAAATGCAAAACAGCTCTCACACCAACTGTAGTGGTATCTGTAGCGAAAAGATGAAAAAGGCAGCCTGCCGCGACTACTCTGAAGGGCAACCTGCATATACTGTGGCACAACGAGGGTGAGTTGCCAACTCGTGAATAGAAATAACATATAAAGGTAATCGCGAGCATGCACGTACTGCGCTACTCTAACATATGCCAGCAGATGATATCAATGCGAGGTAAGCAGTATATACAATAATCATGCAAGTCCTCTATCAGGTGATATAACTACAGGATGAGATGCAATAATGAATGCTAAGCATGGGAATATAACGGCTACACGGAATGTCAAGGTGGAATAAATATATATATATATATATATATCGTAAATCCCAACAACCCAGACGCCGACACTCCCATCGGCCCTCAAATCCTGTACACCCCTGAGAATCACGAGTGCCCAACATCGGCACCCAAATATCATAAATACTCGTGTCTAGCATCGACACGCCAATCCTCCTCTATCGGGCATACGTCAGTCCGGGTCATCCCTCTCTCAGTATATCAGGCATCCGTCAGTCCGGGTCAGCCCTCTCTCAGTATATCGGGCATCCGTCAGTCCGGGTCAGCCTTCTCTCAATATGCCACTCTAGCACCGAGAAAACACACGGTGGGCGCACCGAAATATCATATCAAGGGAACCGGGTTTTTAAATGATTACATATTTGAAAAGGCCACGGTTCCCAAATCCAGAAATCACATGTAATTCCAACCAATATGCATGTAAATGTGATGTGATATGCGCATCAAGTATTAATATCATGTCAAGTCACATAAAAGATGAGCTACAGCATAATGATCCGGTGTGATACATGCATCAAGTATGAATATCATGGCAATTGTAACGGTGTATGTAACATGCAGGGTAGTGCTCGTGCAACATGAACTGTCAGTAAGGGTGCAGTGTTCTATCAATTCTAGTGTTTATATACATATAGCAGGGAATGCAGTGTGCACTAAATAGTAGCCATGAACAGTCAATGTATGTAAATGTAGCTATAAGGTCCTATCAGCCCTGACGTAGAACGCCATGCGGGCGTTATCCCCGTAGATGTTAAATCTACTCACCGGAGTCTCGCGCTAAGTATAGCCGACGACTTGCTTCCCCTTCTTCGCAGCACCCGTCTCACTCGCCTGCGAACCTAGAATCATACAATATATATCACACATAAGCTCAAATCCATAAAAACGTGATATTACGGTCAAACTAGAAACCCGTGTCGCAAACCAATCGCGCGTGTGCGCGATATGCTAAAACGTGTGATCACGCGCCTGAAACTACCCCGACGTGTCGCGATACGCAGAAACCCCAAACCCACACGCGTATCACGCGTGTCGCGAAGGTTTAAAATACGAGAAATAGGTATATAGTTCCAGATTTTCCTACAGCAAGAATCAAATAAAATTATACATGCCAGGAGCCTAAGGGTTGCAGCAGACACCTATCGGACCAAACCCCAACCCAAACCCCCCCCCATCTGGCCGCAATTTGCGGCCAGATCGAATTTTTCGGCGGCCACTGTACGGAATTAGGGGGTCGGGTTCTACCTGGGGGTCGGCACCTAACCAACATACTGCAGTCTTCTCAAAATTATTCTGAACTCACCGGGTCGATAGCAGTTTACAGAAACACAAAATTTGCCTTAAAACGATGAATTTGCATCAATTAGGAATTTGGTGGTATTTTAGTGCAACTGGGGGCTAAGCTGGGTTAAAATGGCCCTAATAACACTCTATCAACCTGCTAAAACCAAATCACACATCACTTGCTCAAGGTTCCCACTAATCACCACATATCACACTAAATCGCACCAATAAACACTGACCGAAGCAAAACTACACAAAACAAGTAAATTAGGGAGTAAGTTCAGGAAATATACCCCACACTCGACCCTAGGGAGCTGGAGGAAGAAGAAGAAGTGAAGGGAAGGAGCTGCAGCTGGAGTTGTGGCTGCTGCTGCTCACTGCTGCTGCTGCTCTCACTGTTGCTGCTGCTGTTTACTACTGCTTGCTACTGCTGTGGCTTGCTGCTGCTGTGCGGCTTGCTTCTGCTGCTGAGATGGTGTTGTTGCTGCTGTGGAGGTAAGTGGGTGTGTGTGTGTGAGTGAGGTTGAGAAAAAAGAACAAAAGAATGAGAGGAATCATAACCCCAAATGTCACCCCCTCCACTCTCTCTCTTCATTAAATGCAAGCATGGCTTTTGCCATGATGCATTCTCTCTCTCCCATTCTCACCAAGTCAACACCCAAACAAAAATTCAAATTAAAGCAACCATTAAATAACTAATTAAACTTAATTAAAACCCAAAAGACTTAATCCCCATGATTAACCCACCATGGTTATTAATCATGGTATTACCTCATTTAAAAACCCTAGTTTACATGCACATGTGTGTGCAAGCCTAGGAAAATTCTAGTAAAATATTTATTAAATGGGAAAAATATTTGAAACTCAATTTGGTAAACTTTTTATTAAAAACCCTTTATTTAAATATAAATAGTCACTAAACACATCCTAAGGTGTTACAATCTCTCCCCCTTAAAGAAATTCGTCCCCGAATTTCAAAATCTAACTACACGCACCTTCGAAAAGACGGGGGTACTTCTTCCTCATCTCGCTTTCGGTCTCCCAAGTGACCTCCTCGCTGCTCGGACCACGCCAAAGTACCTTGACTGAAGGAATGTCTTTCGATCTCAATTTCTTCACTTGTCGATCCAAGATCATCACCGGCTGCTCTGCATAGGAAAGGTCGCGCTCAAGCTGGATCGTCGGGTGCTGAATCGCATGCGAGGGATCATGAAGATATCTACGGAGCATCGAAACGTGAAATACGGGGTGCACATCTGGAAAACTGGGCGGAAGGGCTAATCGGTATGCAACTGCACCTACACGTTTGAGGATCTCGAAGAGGCCTACATATCTGGGACTGAGCTTCCCCTTCTTCCCAAACCTCATCACACCTTTCATTGGGGAGACCCTCAAGAAAACGTGATCACCAACAGAAAACTCAAGTCTGCGTCGCCGACGGTCCGCATAAGATCTCTGCCTACTCTGGGCTGCTCTCATCCTATCGCGAATCAACTGGATCTTCGCGGTCGTCTCCTCAACAATCTGTGGCCCTAAGATACTACTCTCACTGAGCTCTGTCCAACAGGCAGGCAATCTGCATCTCCTCCCATAAAGAGCCTCAAATGGTGCCATCTGAATGGTCTCCTAGTAGCCGTTATTGTAGGAGAACTCTACTAAGGGCAAGTGATGATCCCAGCTACCTCCGAAATCTAATACACAAGCTCTGAGCATGTCCTCGAGAGTCTGAATAGTCCGCTCTGACTATCCGTCGGTCTGCGGATGGAATGCTGTGCTGAAACTCAAGCGAGTGCCCAAAGCCTCCTGAAGCCTCTGCCATAACCGGCTGGTAAACTGGGTGCCTCTATCGGACACGATACATGTCGGGACTCCGTACAGTCGTACAATCTCATCAATGTAAATATGGGTATACTGAGCAAATCCGAAAGTCGTCTTCACCGGTAGGAAGTGAGCCGCTTTCGTCAAACGATCCACGATCACCCAGATGGAGTCATACCCTCGACTAGTCCTGGGTAGACCCACAATGAAGTCCATAGATATCTGTTCCCATTTCCACTCCGGAATGGGTAACTGCTGGAGCTCTCCCGTGGGCCTCTGGTGCTCAGCCTTGACTTACTGACAAGTCAGGCATCTCGACACAAAATCTGCGATGTCTCTCTTCATTCTGTCCCACCAGTAAACATCTCTCATATCATGATACATCTTGGTGGAACCAGGATGGACGATGTACACCGATCGATGTGCCTCCTCAAGAATCTCGCGCCGCAGTCCCTCAGCATCTGGTACGCACAGTCTAACTCCAAATCATAGTACCCCCTGATCATCGATCACGAACTCGGAAAATCTGTCCTGTCCAATCTGTGCCATGATCTCCGAATATCGGTCATCACTGCACTGTGCCTCAAGTATGCGGTCAAGCAACTGTGGGCGTGCACGAACATGCGCGATCTGTCCTCCAGTCGGCGTGAACTCGAACTGTACCCGGCTGTCGCATAATATCTTCCAATCGGCTGACGACTGCCCCTGTACTGCGCTCAAACAAGATAGACTACCCCCGGGCTTCCTGCTCGAAGCATCCGCCACCACATTCGCCTTGCCCGGGTGATACAAGATCTCGCTGTCGTAATCCTTCACTAACTCCATCCATCGGCGCTGTCTAAGGTTCAGATCTCGCTGCTGAAATATATACTTTAAACTCTTGTGATCAGTGAATATCTGGCACGACTCGCCGTATAGGTAATGTCGCCAGATCTTAAGTGCAAAGACCACTGCAGCCATCTCCAAATCATGAGTGGGGTAGTTCTGTTCATGTTTCTTCAATTGTCGCGAAGCATACGCGATCACCCTATCATGCTGCATCAAAACGCACCTTAGCCCCACTCGAGAAGTATCACAATAGACCACAAATCCGCCTGATCCTGAAGGTAATGATAATACCGATGCCGTAGTCAGCCGAGTCCGTAGCTGCTGAAAACTGTGCTCGCACTCCTCCGTCCAATCGAAAGGAACTCCCTTCCGGGTCAACCCAGTCAAAGGTGTAGCGATACTGGAGAAGTCCTGCACAAATCGCCTGTAGTAACCGGCCAACCCCAAAAAGCTGCGAATCTCCGTAACCGATGTGGGTCTGGGCCAACGCTGAACGACCTCGATCTTCCTCGGGTCTATACATATACCGTCTCGTGAAATCACGTGCCCCAAGAAGTCTACGTTGTCCAGCCAGAAAGCACACTTGGAGAATTTCGCGTAAAGCTGGTGCTCCCTCAAAGTCTGCAGTGTAATCCGCAGGTGCTGCTCGTGCTCCTCATTACTCCGGGAATACACCAAGATATCATCAATGAACACTATGATGAACAGATCCAAATATGCCCGGAAAATACGGTTCATCAAGTCCATGAATGCTGCTGGCGCATTGGTGAGTCCGAACGACATCACCAAAAACTCATAATGGCCGTAGCGCGTACGGAAAGCTGTCCTAGGAATGTCCTCCTGTCGAACCCGCAGCTGATGATAGCCTGATCGTAAATCGATCCTCGAAAAGTACCCTACCCCCTGAAGCTGGTCGAACAAATCGTCGATGCGCGGCAAAGGATACCTGTTCCGCACTATCACCCTGTTCAGCTGGCGGTAGTCGATACACAGACGCAAACTGCCGTCCTTCTTGACGAACAGGACTGGAGCACCCTAAGGAGGAACACTGGGTCGAATAAGTCCCTTATCCAGGAAATCTTGCAACTGACCCTTCAACTCTCGAAGTTCCACCGGGGCCATCCGATAAGGCGGTATGGAAACAGGCCCCGTGCCAGGAACCAAATCAATACAGAAAGAAATGTCGCGCTCGGGCGGTAGCCCAGGAAGCTCGTCAGGGAACACATCATGAAACTCGCTTACAACCGGAACCTGGTCCAATGGAACCTCTGTAGCACTAGCATCGCAAACATAAGCGAGAAATCCCAGACATCCCTTCCTCAAAAGCTGTCTAGCGCGAAAAGAAGAAATCACACTGTGAGGGGCGGCACCACGGTCCCCCAACACAACAAAAACCGACTCGCCGGGAAAGCAGAATCTAACTGTCTTCTCACGGCAGTCCACAGAAGCATAGCACGTGGCTAACCAATCCATGCCCAAAAGAACGTCGAAGTCCAACATCTCGAGAAGGATCAAGTCGACAGGCAACTCTCTCTCGCCAATACAGACGGTACAGGATCGGAACACGTGCCTAGCAACAAACGACTCTCCCATAGGAGTTGTCACAACAAGTGGCTGATCAATCAAACCGGACTCTCTACCCAAACTCGGCACAAAGTGTGTGGATACATACGAGTGCGTGGATCCAGAATCGAACAACATGTGTGCATCAACAGAACATACTGGAAGGATACCTGAAACCACCGCATTGGACGCCTGCGCGTCCTGATGCGTCAAGGCAAAAACTCGTGCCTGCCCTCCACCTGTGACTGGCTGTCCCCTGCCGGCAGCTGGCTGTCCTCTGCCTCGGTCACCTCGTCCTCTATGAACAAATCCTCTGCGACCACGACCTCCCTGTGTATGCTTCTGACGCGGAGTAACAGTAGGTACTATAGGCAACGCCGTCTGGGGTGGTGAAGGTGGTAGTGTGACGTGTGGTGCTGCTACCTCCCTCCTGGGTAACTCAGAACAAGCTCGTACACGATGATAAGAACTCCCGCAGCGGAAACATCCCGACGATGACCGCTGACCCTCCTGGGGATAGGAACTGAATAACCGGCCCCGCCCTGAATCTCTGCTGCCTGCAATACGTCTATCACGACGCCGAAAAGGCTGTCTCTGCGCTGATGTATCCGCACGAACTCTCTTCGGCTCTGGGACTGCTGAAGTCTCAGCAAGGCGCTCCTCGACCAATAGGGCTGCATCTACGGCTGCTGCATATGTCTCGTAATGCTGTGCGCTGATCGCCAGAAACAGGGGTGTAAGCAAGCCTCGGACAAATCTCTTGACTCGCAACTCCTCAGTAGCCACTAGGTACGGAGCATAAACTGATAGCTCGGTAAACAGCACATCGTACTCTACCACTGACATCTCTGGCATCTGGTGCAAGGACTCAAATCTGCGTGCTCGGGCATCCCTCACACTCTGGGAAAGAAAACGGGCAAGGAATAGCGCCACGAACTCGGTCCAGGTCATAGGAGGAAGACCTGCTGCCCTACCCTTCTCGACTGATTCGCACCACTTCTGCGCGAGACCTTCCAGGCGAAAGCTCACGAACTCAACCCATCTCACATCTGTGCATCTGAGGGAACGGCATATCCGAGCCATCCTATCAATGAAAGACTGTGGGTCCTCGGCTATATCGGTGCCTGTGAAAACTGGAGGCTTCAGCCTCATAAACTCTGATAACGATACAGTAATCACCTCCGTAGCTGCAGGGGCAACTGGCTGTGCGGTCGGTACCATCACGGTACCTGCGGCGGATGGAGCTACCTCTGGTCGCTGTGCTCGAAGTGTCTCAACTAGCGATCCTATCATCTGGCGCATCTCCTGCATACTGGATCCCATCGTCTGGCGTATCTCCTGCACACCAGCCCCTAACATAGAAATCTGATCTGTCACGGTAGGAACAGCCTGCTCGGGCACAACCGGTGTACTGCCCGGATAAGTTCTCGTCTCGGACGAGTCAACTCGAATCTCGGCCCTCGCGGCCGCTCTCTGCGCCCTCGTAGTCTTTGGCGGCATAATGGCTGAAAGGAACAATAGGATTCGATAAGGATACGGAAATCGAATCGCAAGAATGTATATACTCAAGAAGAAATTTAAATCAACAAGTCCTAAGGTCTCGTAGGCGGAGTACTGTGTCATGAGTATGCCGCAGAACATACACACGCTACGCTACCCTGCTGCAGCTACCTACTCCATCATACCAGGGTCATCCTACACTCCGAAGGTAAAACCTACGCTCTGATACCAACTTTGTCACGACCCAAATATTTCGACTCATGACCGGCACTTAGCCACGCTACGTCTATAGGCGTAACGCAACTAAGTAAGCCGAACCCAGAAATCAAAACCATTTAAAATAGTGAGTGTTGAAAGCATTTAGTTAAAGCATTTAGAAAACCTTAAATAATTCAATAAGTTCTTTTAAAGTTACTTAATCATTTAAATAATTTTGGCAGCATTTGCTTTGTAAAAGTAGCTCTGAGATCGGGTATAAAGAGGATATGGGTGAAAATGAGATATAATGAAACAAAACATTCCCAAACGGGAGCAATCACGCCCAACGGCGGAAACCATCATCACAAGAGTAATATACGACGCCATAGTGAAGAATGAGCAATAAGTAAACATCACAGAATATAAACTGCATGTAAAACAGTCGGCTCCCACGAGCTCGACACGAGAATACAAAATATACATCATCGTCCACACACAGTATCTAAGTCCAGAACATAAATGGTAGATGGGGAATACTAGATACAAAAGGAGCACAATAAAAGTAATCAAATACCACAACGCACCTAAAATGCAAAACAGCTCTCACACCAACTGTAGTGGTATCTGTAGCCAAAAGATGAAAAAGTCAGCCTGCCGCGACTACTCTGAAGGGCAACCTGCAAACACTGTGGCACAACGGGGGTGAGTTGCCAACTCGTGAATAGAAATAACATATAAAGGTAATCGCGAGCATGCACATACTGCACTACTCTAACATATGCCAGCAGATGATATCAATGCGAGGTAAGCAATATGTACAATAATCATGCAAGTCCTCTATCAGGTGATATAACTACAGGATGAGATGCAATAATGAATGCTGAGCATGGGAATATAACGTCTACATGGAATGTCAAGGTGGAATAAATATATATATATATCGCAAATCCTAACAACCCAGACGCCGGCACTCCCATCGGCCCTCAAATCCTGTACACCCCTGAGAATCACGAGTGCCCAACATCGGCACCCAAATATCATAAATACTCGTGTGTAGCATCGACACGCAAATCCTCCTCTATCGGGCATCCGTCAGTCCGGGTCAGCCCTCTCTCAATATATCGGGCATAAGTCAGTCCGGGTCAGCGCTCTCTCAGTATATCGGGCATCCGTCAGTCCGGGTCAGCCCTCTCTCAGTATATTGGGCATCCGTCAGTCCGGGTCAGCCCTCTCTCAATATGCCACTCTAGCAGCGAGAAAACACACGGTGGGCGCACCGAAATATCATATCAAGGGAACCGGGTTTTTAAATGATTACATATTTGAAAGGCCACGGTTCCCAAATCCAGAAATCACATGTAATCCCAACCAATATGCATGTAAATGTGATGTGATATGTGCATCAAGTATGAATATCATGTCAAGTCACATAAAAGATGAGCTACAGCATAATGATCCGGTGTGATACATGCATCAAGTATGAATATCATGGCAATTGTAACGGTGTATGTAACATGCAGGGTTGTGCTCGTGCAACATGAACTGTCAGTAAGGGTGCAGTGTTCTATCAATTCTAGTGTTTATATACATATAGCAGGGAATGCAGTGTGCACTAAATAGTAGCCATGAACAGTCAATGTATGTAAATGTAGCTATAAGGTCCTATCAGCCCTGACGTAGAACGCCATGCGGGCGATATCCTCATAGATGTTAAATCTACTCACCGAAGTCTCGCGCTAAGTGTAGCCGACGACTTGCATCCCCATCTTCGCAGCGTCCGTCTCACTCGCCTGCGAACCTAGAATCATACAATATATATCACACATAAGCTCAAATCCATAAAAACGTGATATTACGGTCAAACTAGAAACCCGTGTCGCAAACCAATCGCGCGTGTGCGCGATATGCTAAAACGTGTGGTCACGCGGCTGAAACTACCCCGACGAGTCGTGATACGCAGAAACCCCAAAGCCACACGCGTATCACGCGTGTCGTGAAGGTTTAAAATACGAGAAATAGGTATATAGTTCCAGATTTTCCTACATCAAGAATCAAATAAAATTATACATGCCAGGAGCCTAAGGGTTGCAGCAGACACCTATAGGACCAAACCCCAACCCAAACCCTCCCCATCTGGCCGTAATTTATGGCCAGATCGAATTTTTCGGCGGCCACTGTACGGAATTAGGGGGTCGGGTTCTACCTGGGGGATCAGCACCTAACCAACATACTGCAGTCTTCTCAAAATTATTCTGAACTCACCGGGTCGATAGCAGTTTACAGAAACACAAAATTTTCCTTAAAACGATGAATTTGCATCAATTAGGAATCTGGTGGTATTTTAGTGCAGTTGGGGGCTAAGCTGGGTTAAAATGGCCCTAACAACACTCTATCAACCTACTAAAACCAAATCACACATCACTTGCTCAAGGTTCCCACTAATTACCACATATCGCACTAAATCGCACCAATAAACACTAACCGAAGCAAAACTACACTAAACAAGTAAACTAGGGAGTAAGTTCAGGAAATATACCCCGCACTTGACCCTAGGGAGCTGGAGGAAGAAGAAGAAGTGAAGGGAAGGAGCTGCAGCTGGAGTTGTGGCTGCTGCTCTCACTGTTGCTGCTGCTGTTTACTGCTGCTTGCTGCTGCTGTTTACTGCTGCTTGCTGCTGCTGTGGCTTGCTGCTGCTGTGCTGCTTGCTTCTGCTGCTGAGATGGTGCTGTAGAGGTAAGTGTGTGTGTGTGTGAGTGAGGTTGAAAGAAAAGAACAAAAGAATGAGAGGAATCATAACCCCAAATGTCAACTCCTCCACTCTCTCTCTTCATTAAATGCAAGCATAGCTTTTGCCATGATGCATTCTCTCTCTCCCATTCTCACCAAGTCAACACCCAAAGAAAAATTCAAATTAAAGCAACCATTAAATAACTAATTAAACTTAATTAAAAACCAAAAGACTTAATCCCCATGATTAACCCACCATGGTTACTAATCATGGTATTACCTCGTTTAAAAACCCTAGTTTACATGCACATGTGTATGCAAGCCTAGGAAAATTCTAGAAAAATATTTATTAAATTGGGAAAAATATTTGAAACTCAATTTGGTAAACTTTTTATTAAAAACCCTTTATTTAAATATAAATAGTCACTAAACACATCCTAAGGTGTTACAACTAGATACAATGTGAAATAGTAAATACAAGAGTGGGTACGATGCAAATGTCCCACCTACCAAGCAAACCACCAAAAAGTAGTTATATGCCACCGATGCCACTACTGATCCGTGCGGTCAACCTGCAAGAACTGTGGCACAACGGGAGTGAGTTGCCAACTCGTGAGTAGAAAAACATCAACAAGTAGAAATTGAATAAACTACAACTCCTCGGTCAACTATATCATAAAGGTGATACTATGATATCTAGGGTGACCGGTCTGCATATGTGCCAGCAAGGTAATCAATGCCGAATAGCATGTGGATATTATCCAACAATGTAATCAATGTATATATGCATGTGGATCTCGTCCACCCATATAATCAATGTATGTATGCGTGTGGATCTCGTCCACGTGTCAACCAATGACACAACATCATGCATGTAAATATCATAAAAGCATATGCATGAAGGTATGAGGATATAAATCAACGTGTGTCCCTCGCGACACATCAAAATCATGAAACCCGTGCCCAGCATCGGTACGTAAATCGTCATCTCACTCGGGCTCCGTCAGTCCGGATCGGCCCACGAGCTCGTCTGTCCGGATCGGTCCATATTATCTCTCGACTCCAGTCGGTATCCTCCGGATATCCGCCGAGCCCAAGTACTATCACCGGTTGGTAGTGCTCCCCTGCCAGGCTCACCATCTAATAATACGAGTCTTCTTACTGTAGGGTTACTAGGCACTCTCACAGGGGTCTACAAGGCATCAACCTTGGATTCAAAATTTAGACGTGCCGAACAACCCTAACCAAGATCTTTAAACTAGAGATTAGGTGAAACAAAGCATGTTAAACACTTTAACATCTAAGAGTTTAGGATTACAACCTTTGTAGTCCGGTCCTTCGCTTCATAAGCTCCGTGTTGAGGTCCCTTCGCTGCGATCATCATGTACCTGGACTCTAGAGAGGCTCCACGAAGAGAATGATGCAAGCTTGCTTCCGATCTTCGATAACAAAGATGATCTACCTTGAAGTTTCTTTAACACAAGCTCTCACTCACAAATGAAGTGAACACCCTAATCTAAATGGCTAGGATAGATTAGGATATGAAGTAGGATTTTAGCTCTCTTTTATTATCATAATCTCACACCAATCCATCACTAAACCCAAAGCTAGGAAGCTTTGCAAGGAGGAAGAAGAAGAATGAATGAATAATAATTCTTTTGTGATGAATAATGAAATGTTATGATAACTACAAATACAACCATGGTTGACCAAAGAAAAAGCTAACCAATGTAGAGAGTTAACTAGGGTTAAAGGGTGTGCGTTGGGTTAGGAAATATCTTGCAAAATATCTAAATAAAATATCTTTGCAAGAAACAAAATAAAAACTTCTAGAAGCTTCTAGAAAAGATTAACCCAAATCAAACCCTAACCATGTTTAATCTCTACTAATCATGTTGCATTAGTAATCATAACTTGTTACAATATCATATATCACATATACAATATTTATTGTAACAAAATAAAATAATACAATCAACATATATCGCATATATATCAATGTATTATCCGAGTGAGAAAAAGAATCTTTTAGTGAGCATATATCAGTTAATGTAATTTAATATATCAAATATATAATTATACATTAAATTATTGAATCAACACTTGATCCGATAATCCGGCTATTTCACAAATAACTGACTAATATAATCTATATCAATTCATTGAATCAACACTTGATCCGATGATCCGGCTATATCACATATACCCGGCCGATATCTCAAATCGCGAGAATCAAATACGGTATCACATACACGTATTGTTCTTGGTCCCGCACATATCATATATGTGCTCCAACTCCGTTTTGCCTGAGCCAAGAAACCTTTGTGTAGGACTCTAAAGAATCGTCAATACGCCGGCAGTAGGTGATGATCATATCAAACACCCACAAGCTGCAAGCGGTCAGCTAAACGTAACAGCCACCCAGGTATTAAGCGATCAGAAGATCAACAAGTAAGCCTGTACATTCTCCTGCGAATCCAATCAGCAACACTCCCATACAGTCCAGTCTCTTCGTCTGATATGTCGCATATCTCGCCTAGGGGTGGTAAACGCGAAACCCCAGTAGTTTGATAAGTCGTGTCGATATGAGGTCTATAACAATTCGAGAAACTACTGATAACACTTGCCAGTAAATCTCAGCAACCCTGGCCAGGGATTTCCAGTTATAGCTAATCGAACACAGCACAACATCAACTCCCTATACCGGGAGAGGCGAATCCCCTCCTATCGCTCATTGCCTCCATATGATTCGGGACTGTACCCAAAAGCCACCGTTTTGCACGCCCTCTTGGACGTGGTATGATGGAAATCAAAGCACAGTGGGAATCACACAAGACTCTATGACGATCTCGGGTCTACAGACTAACCTGTACCAGTGTCACCAGAGAACTGCCATCTGACGTGAGGTATAATACCATCTGGGAGTTCTCGGTGAGTCCGTCCAGTGTACCCAGTCTCTACTGAGCACCCGTACACCATCTTTAATGTCAAACACCGATGGATATGGCATCATACATCGCCCATCATATGGGTCAAGATGCGTATACGCTAGTCTACTCGGGCGCATCGATGCCCTATCTCGATACACCCTCGACTAGGAACAGTTATAGGATGTACTCGTCGACTACCGTGGCCCCACTGGTATGATCTCATCATAGTCCCAGTAGTCGAGTACATATCCTGAGGGCTTTATCAACATGTAACATAGAGACAATCAGAGTACATGTTAAGATAAAGAGCAACCAGATAGCGTACTATCTTGTCGAGCAAGAAAGTCCTCCCTATATATGTCCAAGCATCCACTACAATATATATCGTATGCACAGTAATGGCCTCTAGGGCATACATATAACTAACAATCTCCGACTTGCACTAGGGCCATCTGTTGTGGTATCGCATACCCAACAATTAGCTGTGGTTGAAGTATCTCATACTCAACCATCCCATAAAAGTTTCTACTGGGAAATAAGCCTTTGTGAGTGGATCCGCGCTGTTGTCCTCTGTGTCTACTCTCCTAACCTCGATCTCCCTGGAGATCAACCATCTCCATGATCAGGTGATACTGCCTAAGAATTATATCTGGATTTCTGATGGGGCGGGGGTTCTTAGGCCGAAGCCATAACTCCATTGTCACACAATGGCAGGAACGAAGTTCATCTCATGAACTTATAAATATCCAAACTGCCTCTTTGGTAGCATCCTTGGTAACGATGTATCTTGCCTTTAATCGTCTAGTATGTCACGGTATGTATCCTGGAACTCTTCCAACATACCGTCCCACCACTGAGGGTAAAGGCAATTCCTACGACTGACATTTAGTCGTCCTTATCACCCTGGAACTTTTCCAGTGATTCTCCCCAGGATCGATTGATACCATCTCACTACAACTAGTGAGAATCCTAACATCCAAAAATATCCATCTCATAGATCCATAACCCAGGATTTAGGAGGTATCACCTTGATCCTATATGGAGAAACATTGTGATATGCGGAGATTGACCGAGCGTAGCATAGGAAACTCCTTCCCTATCAAGAGTATGTCATCCACGTACTCTACGAGGATCACCACCATACTCTCTACTACCTTTTTTTATATACAAGGTTCATCTACCATTTTGATGAAGTCAAACTCTTTGACTACTTCATCAAAACAGATGTTCCAACTCCGTGATGCCTGCTTTATTACATAAAAACATCATGCACATGTTTCCGCTGCTCCCACTATCTATGAAGTCCTCTGGCTGTGTACTTACTGATGCTCTCTTCCAAAACATCATTTAGAAAAGCAGTCATGACACCCAACCACCAGAAATCATAGTCATGGTATGTAGCAATGTCAAGTAGGATCTGGATGGACTTAAGCATAGCTTTGAAAGTCTCAACTTTTCCATGTACACCAAGTAATCTTCTCAAGATATACTTGCTCCTGATAGGGATTTAACCTTTCAGATAAAGCAACCAAAGTCCATACTTTGTTGATGTATAAGGATTCCATCTCAGATCGCTAAGCATCCAGCCATTCTTACAGAGTCCCACTCCTGATGGCCAGCTCGAAACTAGTTAGGTCATCATCTCATGATGCAATCCTCGCTCCCACTGTTATAGAGAAACCAAAGTATCTCTTTGGTGGGTGAGGAACCCTACTTGATCGGCGGAGAGGCTGAGGTTTGTTGGTAACTATTGAATCCTTTGGTTATACCAAATCATCAGCTGCAGTTTGTATAGCTGGAACCTTTCCAGTTCTACCTTTTGACCAATAATTTCATCACAAGAAATTCCCTTTCACAAAGGTGGCATGCTGAGAAACAAAACATCTTTTGTTCCTCGGTTTGGTAGAAGATATTCCCTTGCGAATGCTTGGGATATCCAACAAACTTCCACAGAACTGACTTTGCCTCGAGCTTGTCCGGATTATCCTTTAAGACATAGGCTGGACAACCCCAAATCTTAACATACTTAAGATATGGGCTCTTCCCATTCCATATCACATATGAAGTGGTAGGCAACTGATTTGATTAGAACCCTATTCAATAGGTATGCAGCTTCTCAAGTGCATAACTCCCAAAAGAAATAGGAAACTCAGTAGTTCTTGTCATAGAGCACACCATATCACATAGGGTGCTATTGCTCCGCCCCGATACACCGAGGTGCTGTGGTGTATACGGAGGAGTAATGCTGAGAGAGAATCTCATTTTCCTTTAGAATAGTCCAGGAATCCCGTGCTCAAGTATTCTCCTCCTTGATCTCATCAAAGGACATAATACTTATACCCGTTTTGGTTCTCTACTTCTAACTTATATTCATTGAATTTCTCAAAAGTTCCAGACTTGTGTTTCAACAGGAACATATGTCCGGATCTTGAGAGATAATAAGTGAATGTAATAAAGTACAAACAACCGGTCTTGGCATGTGTAGATAGGGGACCTTCATACATCAGCATGTATCAATCCCACGAGTTCACTAACTCTTTCTCTGTTTCCAATAAACAGAGCTATGGTCATCTTATCTTTGTGACATGACCGGCAAGTTTCACAAGATGTAAATTCAAACTAATTTAAATATGCATCTAAATGTAACTTCAGCTAGTCGAGTCTCATTGATATGACCTAGTCTATAATACCTCAAGAAGGATTTGTTCATTTCTGAACTCTTCCTCTTTTGTGTGTTCTGTATACTAAGAACTGTAGTTTGATTTAGAACGTCAATGCTTTTAGATAACGTGCCTGAACCGATCAACTCTTGATATAGGAAATGTTCAAAACATTATCCAACAATACAAAATTATATCCTTCTTTACTAATAAAGAGACTGATATGATGTTGTTTATCAGGTTCGGTATCTAATAACATTCGTTCAGAATCAATGTATTCTGGTAATACAGGGTGATAACTACCAACAGACTTGGCTGCAACACTTGCACCGTTTCTATCTCATGAAACTTATCACCCGTTCTCAGTTCTCTACCTATCTGTAGCCTATGTAACAGATTATATTTGCAGGATCCTGATTCGGTATCACATACCTAAGACGTAAAGGATATTGAGAAACAGTTCTTGGTAATGAACACACCCGAAGAAGATGCATCAACATGCACTTTCTTCGTTTGGGCGGCACGGGAATTCTGGTAATCCCCTATTTCCTGCTCTGTCTTATAACAATTATAAGTTGGAGCGGGACCAACGTTCCCTAGCACAGTATAACAAGCGGGTTCGGTCAATACATCCGTATTATTATCTTGATTAAGGCGTGACATAGTCGCAACCTAGAGAGAGAGAGAAGAAAACACTCAGCGTGCGCTTTTACAAGATTAGATTTGGTTATCAATTTATCTAATCAGGATGTCTCCCACTGTTTCAGTAAAATCTTCCTTCAAACCCTAAAAGGAAAGACTAGCCGGGATTAACTACACCCTACAAGTTCGCCAATCTTTCAGCCAGGCCAGTGCCGGTACTTTGAGGGAGGTTCCCCGCGCTTTCCCACGGACCTAATTAAAATAAACATCGTTTTCCCAGGGGCGTAACCCCGTTAACACCTTTCTAGACACCTACTTGATCGGCTAATTGTAATGTGTAAAACTCTCCCAGGAGTAACTCTTACTCGCAGCGGGTATCGGGATCCAACAATCTCATAGAAGGTATGCAATCTCATTGCAAATTTCAACACTTGAAATTCCCAATAATATTTTGCCCCAAGCAATCTATGACCTTGACTAAGTCAACAAACCATAGACCGCAAGTAAAGTTCAACCCGTTATTTCCCGATTGAATTAAACCCACCCGCACGACCCTTGACTGAGTCAACAAGGCCGCACGACTACCCTAATCCAATCGCATCATATACTTTGCAGATAAGCACTAATCAGCTACCGCACACTACGCCTTGACTAATTCAACAAACGCAGCACGAATACTAAAGACTAGTTATCTGAAATGACGGAGGGCTACGACAGGTTTTTAAGAAAACCCTTTGCGTAATGAACTTTATGTCGTTGTAGAATCGAGTGATTTTAAATGGAATGTTTTTTAGGCCTTTTCTAGTTTTGCTAAAGAGGTCACTCCCGGTGAACGGATCGTCGGCTCTTTCCTTATCGAATAAGGTGCAGGATATTTCATAAATATCACTATGCAAAGCAAAAACTATAAAAACAATCAAAAGACAAACCGAGTTTGTAGCATCTGCCAGTTTCGCTAAAGAGGTCACTCCCGGTGAAGGGATCTCGGCTCTTTCCTTATCGAATAAGGTGCTGGATGTTCTACAAGGAACACCGCTATGCAAAGCAAGAACTAGAGCTACCAGTTTTTAAACAAGTTTCTACAACATCTTTAGGTTTCTTTTATTTCATTAATCTCATTAATGAAGTCCCATTTTAATATGCTTCACACACATCATATTTGAAACGAAATCTGCAATATAACATATATCTCATATATATAATATAAATATTCGTCTCAGGCAGTAATATGATCTCATCACAGAACATTGCAGCAGAAGAACATATATGAAATATTGGATATACTAGGACGTCCAAGTTTTAATAAGAGCCTGTATAAAACACGGATTCCACGGTCGTGATGAATAGCCAAACCCACATCCCTATACCCCTATGAGAGCGGCAAGCAACACTGCCAATTCTAGGGTTAGGAGACCCGGTCTCGACTCCTCGAGATGGTCTCCTACTGGACCCTAGAACCCGGTTACTTGTGCTCCCCACCTTAGGTCTACCTAATGCGGAAAAGTATATAATATACAATGGTGACATCATCCTCAGCCCGGAAGTGCCTCAATAAAAGAATATTACATACAATGAATTTTACATGAATGAAAAAGAAAAACTCTCATCTCACAAAAAAAACCCGGCTATTCAGAACACGACGATCCAATATAAGATATCACAGCAACACATAATATCTCATATCATCAACGTAAGTAAGTATGCATACACCGATTGTCGTTGATATATAGCAACGAAAACCGGCGATACAACTACATACTATTCTTACGGTCACAAAAAAGAAAGTGTAAAACTACAACAGTTGGAATCCGCAATCTCCTTAGACATCGCATGCCTAACCAAATGAATTCCTTAGACATCGCATGCCTAACAATTATAAACCCCGCATTTTAGTCTCATTATCGAAAACTCTTTTCAATATCAAGTCAGGCAATTCAACAAGATTCCCGACATCCTGATCGAATGCTCGTCGCAAACTTTAGTAGACGGCCGCACCCCCGATGCCGTCGACGAAGTGCACTAAGGCGGAACACCGCTGCCGCGAGCACCCGAACGGATGCTTTTTACGACGGGGTTCTCCTACAGTCACTTGGTCGGGGCTATAGGGCGTGGCTGTCTGTTAAGTTTACCCGGCGAGTATCCGTGTACGCTACGTGATTGCGACGGACTTTTGATCGCATTAAAATCCCGTGGCAACCGATCATCTGAGACTAAACCGCTAGATTTATAACATTCAAATTAGTTATCTCATAACTACTTGTGGATTCCAAATATTGTATCACATTCCAGATAAATAGACAATGTTAAACCTTCCGATCGAATAATCAAACACCCAAGTTTTCCCAAATAGTTCTCAACACTTGAAATTAGTTTAAAAACATCCATCACATGCCACAGTATCAATGGTCCAGCCGTAGAAGGGTCAAGCCAACGCCTCACATGTAGCAACGCCGTACTGCCCCAAACCCTAAGGTTCAAAGGCAGTTCAGACGGTCACATAATCGAGTTAAGGTTTGTGTTCTTCTAGAGGGTCCACCGCGTTACTCGCACGACTTAGAACGTTCTTAAACTACGGAAGAATCCAAAGCTTGGAAATTTTCCGGCAGGGGAAAAAGTAAGTTATAGATATCCGTTCGAACTTTTTAACACGTTCTAAAATTATCCGGAAAAACTTAAACGAAGTTAAATTATCCGATCGAATCAACGAGTCCCTAATACATCCCAGAAAACTCAACACTTGAGTATAATTAAAAATTCCCAGAAGAAAGCATAATTACCTACGGATGTTACTGTGAAAACAGTAAACCCTAAGTCACCTATACGGCCGCGGAACCGCCGCGCAAGACATGGTACGGCCGCGGTTTCGCGGCGCTATAATGGTGTCAGAGTCTCATTTTGCACAGTAATTCCTAAAATACCCTGCTGAATTTTCTGAGAATTTTTAATGCAGAAAAAATCAACATTTTGAAAAATTTCCAGAAACTAGGGTTTTACGGGTATTCGGAGTTCGATTGGACTTTAAACTTCGTCTAGACTTCACCTAAAGCTGTAGCATGGCTCTGATACCACTGAAGGGTTACTAGGCACTCTCACAAGGGTCTACAAGGCATCAACCATGCCCGATTCAAAATTTAGACGTGCCGAACAACCCTAACCAAGATCTTTAAACTAGAGATTAGGCGAAACAAAGCATGTTAAACACTTTAACATCTAAGAGTTTGGGATTACAACCTTTGTAGTCCAGTCCTTCGCTTCATAAGCTCCGTGTTGAGGTCTCTTCGCTGCGATCATCATGTACCCGTACTCTAGAGAGGCTCCACGAAGAGAATGATGCAAGCTTGCTTCCGATCTTCGATAACAAAGATGATCTACCTTGAAGTTTCTATAACACAAGCTCTCACTCACAAATGAAGTGAACACCCAAATATAAATGGCTAGGATAGATTAGGATGATGAAGTAGGATTTTAGCTCTCTTTTATTATCATAATCTCACACCAATCCATCGTAAAACCCAAAGCTAGAAAGCTTTGCAAGGAGGAAGAAGAAGAAGAATGAATAATAATCCTTTTGTGATGAATAATGAAATGTTATGATAACTACAAATGCAACCATGGTTGACCAAAGAAAAAGCTAACCAATGTAGAGAGTTAACTAGGGTTAAAGGGTGTGGGTTGGGTTAGGAAATATCTTGCAAAATATCTAAACAAAATATCTTTGCAAGAAACAAAATAAAAGCTTCTAGAAGTTTTTAGAAAAGATTAACCCAAATCAAACCCTAACCATGTTTAATCTCTACTAATCATGTTGCATTAGTAATCATAACTTGTTACAATATTATATATCATATATACAATATTTATTATAACAAAATAAAATAATACAATTAACATATATCGCATATATATCAATGTATTAACCGAGTGAGAAAAAGAATCTTTTAGTGAGCTTATATCAGTTAATGTAATTTAATATATCAAGTATATAATTATACATTAAATTATTGAATCAACACTTGATCCGATAATCCGTCTATTTCACAAATAACCGACTAATATAATCTGTATCAGTTCATCGAATCAACACTTGATTCGATGACCCGGCTATATCACATATACCCGACCGATATCTCATATCACGAGAATCTAATACGGTATCACATACACGTATTGTTCTCGGTCCCGCACATATCATATATGTGCTCCTACTCTGTTTTGACTGAGCCAAGAAACCTCTATGTAGGACTCTAAAGAATCGTCAATACGCCGGCAGTAGGTGATGATCATATCAGACACCCACAAGCTGCAAGCGGTCAGCTAAACGTAACAGCCACCCAGGTATTGAGCGATCAGAAGATCAACAAGCAAGCCTGTACATTTTCCTGCGAATCCAATCAGTAACACTCTCGTACAGTCCGGTCTCTTCGTCTGATATGTCGCATATCTCGCCTAGGGGTGGTAAACGTCAGACCCCAGTAGCTTGATAAGTCGTGTCGATATGAGGTCTATAACAGTTCGAGAAACTACTGATAAGACTTACCAGTAAATCTCAGCAACCCTGGCCAGGGATTTGCAGTTATAGCCAATCGAACACAGCACAACATCAACTCCCTATACCGGGAGAGACGAATCCCCTCCTATCGCTCATTGCCTCCATGTGATTCGGGACTATACCCAAAAGCCACCTTTTTGCACGCCCTCTTAGACGTGGTATGATGGAAATCAAAGCACAGTGGGAATCACACAAGACTCTATGACGATCTCGGGTTTACAGACTAACCTGTACCAGTGTCACCAGAGAACTGCCATCTGACGTAAGGTATAATACCATCTGGGAGTTCTCGGCGAGTCCGTCCAGTGTACCCAGTCTCTACTGAGCACCCGTACACCATCCTTGATGTTAAACACTGATGGATATGGGATCATCCATCGCCCATCATATAGGTCAAGATGCGTATACGCTAGTCCACTCTGGTGCATCGATGCCCTGTCTCGATACACCCTCGACTAGGAACAGTTATAGGATGTACTCGTCGACTACAGTGGCCCCACTAGTATGATCTCATCATAGTCCCAGTAGTCAAGTACATATCCTAAGGGCTTTATCAACATGTAACATAGAGACAATCAGATTACATGTTAAGATAAAGAGCAACCAGATAGCGTACTATTATGTCGAGCAAGAAAGTCCTCCCTATATATGTCCAAGCATCCACTACAATATACATCGTATGTACAGTAATGGCCTCTACGGTATACATATAACTAACACTTGCCCCGGGATACCTCACCGGGTCCACCATTTACCCGCAGACGGTGCCTACCGCTCCTCGAATCGGGTTTCACATGCCACTCTCAGAACCGAGAAAACACATGGTGGACGCACTGAAATATCATATCAAGAGAAACCGGGTTTTTAAAACAGTACATGCATTCTTTTGAAATAGCCATGGTTCTCAAATCCAGAAATCTCATGAAAACAGTATATCTCAATGCGTAAAAGCGTAAAGCATGATGTATGCGACATATAACAGAATGTAAGCATATCCGTATATCATGCAACATGGAACAGTAATATGCACCTATCGAGGGAAAACCGTTCTTTTAAATGAATCCAGTTTTTAAAATATATCATGCGGTTCCCAAATTTCCAAAATCAAATACAACATCGTATAATGGTGCATATGTGTATGTACGCAAGTATGGTGTACAATATGTATGTACGCAAGTATGGTGTACAATATGTATGTGCGCAAGTATGGATGTACAATATGTATGTGCGCAAGTATGGTGTACAATATGTATGTGCGCAAGTATGGTGTACAATATGTATGTGTGCAAGTATGGATGTACAAGTAGTATATACGCAAGTATGAGTGTACAATATGTATGTGCTCCAATATGGATGTACAAGCAGGTATATACGCAAGTATGAGTATACAATATGTATGTGCGCCAATATGGATGTACAAGTGGGTATATACGCAAGTATGAGTGTACAATATGTATGTGCGCCAATATGGATGTACAAGTGGGTTTATACGCTAATATGAGTGTACAATATATATGTGCGCCAATATAGATGTAGCAATCCTACTGTGTAGTGACATGTCAATTATCGATGATGAAGTGTGTGAGCCGGAAAATCTGTGTACGTGTAACATACGCATCATCAATAATGGTGCAGGTGTACTAGCACAGGTATAAGTAATGCAATGCGAATAATATGAATGCAGCATAAGGTAAATCATATGCAAATGCTGACGGGTATACATATCTATCATGACCGAGTCAGTGAATCTATCAATCGGTATCTAGCCGCACGACACTACATATGGTATAATCCATCGTACGGAAGCCCCTAGTCAAGAGTATGGATCAAACCTCAAGTCAAACTCATCACGTACGAAAAATCATCGTACGGCGGCATTAAGCTATTAGGGATCCTATCAACCTATAAGACGAGGAGGGTACGGACCTAACGTCTCGTACGGCCATCACACATGATTCACGACATTCTATATATATATCTATATGCCTATGTCTCAGGTCACATCCATAACAATCTCATATCAGGGGACCGGCAAGGTATCAATCATCTCAATCGACTCGCATCCGTATACCAACATACCATAGAGTCATTATATCACATCGTATATTCCTTTCATCATATTTATCTCTCACATCGAATCAATTCTACATAAACATTGTATCTTACTATAAGCATACGTATCTAATCTAACATACACACCCGAACCATACAAGCAGTTTTTGAAAGATGCGAATCGTAGTTTTGAAAGTAGGGGCTACGATGTTTTTAAAGAAAAAGATATCATTTGAAAATCCATAACACCCCTCAAGGTATCTGCTTAAAAGATGCATACGATTCATCAGTTTGGAAATAGGTATGGTTCGGATGCACATCTACGTCGGCTATCTAGTCCTATAGTACCCTAAACGACAATATCATCAAATATCATTCTCAAATTCCGTCATCACATACTAGTCGTATCAACACTTCTAACTATCCTTAGATTCTAATATGGTTCTCTAACTACCCTTTTACTCTATCTATAGTTTTCTATTAAAGGTTTCATTAACCATAATCTATATATAAATCGGTTTCCATCAAAGTGTGCGGGGGTGCTATACGCCATCCACCCAACTTCCCCTGTAGATATAGATCTACTCACCTTGATCCTTACTTGTCGAAGTCGATGATGCCTTGCTCCGTCGCCTCAGAATCCACGTGAGGGTACCTACAATAATAAACAATCGCAATCGCTATTAACATCAAGTCCGGAAACCAAAACGACACATGGATCGCCTATAGGTTAGAACCTATAGCCCACGTATGCAAAAGCAACAAATTACCCCTAGTCGTTGATATACAAAAATTCACAACCAAAAACAAATCTAAATATCAAAACTCATCATTCAAAATACAGAAAACATATCCAAAAATCACACTAATGTGTTCCCAGATTTTGACTCAGGCCAAAAAGAGTTGCACAAACAAGTCTAGGGTGCTGTATATGATGTATATGAGCTACTGGACCAACCCCGACACCACATGCCACCAAGTGGCCGGCCACCTACCCACAAAATCTGGCCTCTTTGGCCCCCTAGGCTCCTCTGGGCTTCTTCTCATCAAGGTGGTCTCCAAGTACTCTAATTTGGTCCCTGGAGTTGTTTGCTTGTCTCAGAAATTCCCCGGGTTGCTCCAGATTTCCCTCCACACCCTATATACTCACAAAACCGACATGGATCAATTCTAAAGTTTGTATTCTCTGTTCTGAACTCAGTTCCAGGTCTAGAATTTGATCCCTAGGGTCTTGTACAGCCACCATACATCACTAACTCCCCCAAAATCCTCAAACCCTTCTCTTGAATTTTCTAAACACTACATACCCTAACCAAACACCTTCTAAAATAATCTAGAATACAAGAAATATCAAACTAAGCTAAATGGAAGAATTTATACCTCATGGGTGTAGCCAAGCAAAACCCTAGCTCTTCAATGTTGTCAAAATCCCACTTTTCTTGGTCCAATGTGTAGAGGAGAAGGAGGTGATCATTTTTTGTGAAAGGGGTATAGGGTTTGACAAAGTTTTTGAGATGGATCTTAGGGTTAATGATGGAGGGAAGTGAGGAAGAAGAAGGAGAAGAAAAATAAATGGTGGAGGATAATGTGGCTGCCCCTCTCTCTCCTTTATTCTCACCCACTCTCACTAAATTACCCTTTTGCCATTTCTCTTTTCTTTTTCTTTTCCCTTTTAAAATCAAAGCACCATAATACCCATAAAACAATTCAAATGCAACAACATGTAACCAAAAGTAACATGACATGGTGCATTAGCCATGGAAAACTGTAGAAACACGGATTTGGCTTTATCGCGATTAGCAGTGCACAATCGGGTTTTTATCCAAACTGCTTATAATAAATTTTAAAAATGCCAAATCCTTTAATTATATTTAAAAATGAATAAATCATTTTAATTTCCATTTATTTCACAATTATTGGTATATATTTATACCCTTTTTCGAAAAACCCATTTCACAAATCGGGCAGTTTTCGGGAAAAATATTATTTTAATATTAAATTCCAAAAATAATATTTTATATTTTCTGAAATGTTACATGTTTTGTGTTGGTTATAGTGCCCTCAAGTCAATTATTGAATCACAGGCACGTGATTGCAGTGATTGAGGGAGGACCTATACCGGTAAAACAGTCTTACTCGAGATAATAGTATGCTATCTGGTTTGTCTTTATTATCGTGTACATGCTTCAGGTGACATTACAGATCACTGTTACATGTTGATAGAGCCCATAGGATTCTTTTTTGATTACCAGCAGTATGATGGCGATCATATATATAAGAGTTGGGTAGTCTATAAGCACATCCTTAAAGTGTCCCTAGTCGTGGGAGTTTCGAGATTGGGCATCGATACACCATGAGTAGACTAGTGTATACGGATTGAGACTCCGACGAGGGGCGGTGGCCGGTCTCAAATGCCATTGGTGTCAGTTGGTTCACCTAAGATGTATACAGGTGCTCATTGGGTTATGAGTACACCGGACGGACTCGTCGGGAACATGCTAGTTGGTATTATACTTATTGCCAGATAGCAGTTCCCTGGTGACATATGTACAGGTTAGTATATCGACCTGAGATCGTCATTTGTCTCGTGTGAGTTCCCACTGTGCTTTGATTACTATCCTACCACGGCTCAAAGGAGTCCTGCATGTTAGTTATATGTATGCCCTAGAGGCCATTACTGTACATATGATGTATATTGTAATGGATGCTTGGACATATATAGGGAGGACTTTCTTGCTCAACATGATAGTACGCTATCTGGTTGCTCTTTATCTTAACATGTACTCTGATTGTCTCTATGTTGCATGTTGATAAAGCCCTTAAGATATGTACTCGACTACTGGGACTATGATGAGATCATACTAGTGGGGCCACGGTAGTCGACGAGTACATCCTATAACTGTTCCTAGTCGAGGGTGTATCGAGACAGGGCATCGATACACCAGAGTAGACTAGCGTATACGCATCTTGACCCATATGATGGGCGATGGATGATCCCATATCCATCGGTGTTTGACATCAAGGATGGTGTACGGGTGCTCAGTAGAGACTGGGTACACTGGACGGACTCGCCGAGAACTCCCAGATGGTATTATACCTCACGTTAGATGGCAGTTCTCCGGTGACACTGGTACAGAGTAGTCTGTTGACCCAAGATCTTCATAGAGTCTTATATGATTCCCACTGTGCTTTGATTTCCATCATACCACGTCCAAGAGGGCGTGCAAAAAGGTGGCTTTTGGGTATAGTCCCGAATCACATGGAGGCAATGAGCGATAGGAGGGGATTCGTCTCTCCCAGTATAGGGAGTTGATTTTGCGTTGTGTTCGATTGGCTATAACCAGAAATCCCTGGTCAGGGTTGCTGAGATTTACTGGTAAGTGTTATCAGTAGTTTCTCGAACTGTTATAGACCTCATATCGACACGACTTATCAAGCTACTGGGGTCTGGCATTTACCACCCCTAGGCGAGATATGCGACATATCAGACGACGAGACTGGACTGTATGGGAGTGTTACTGATTGGATTCGCAGGAGAATGTACAGGCTTGCTTGTTGATCTTCTGATCGCTCAATACCTGGGTGGCTGTTATGTTTAGCTGACCGCTTGCAGCTTGTGGGTGTTTGATATGATCATCACCTACTGCCGGTGTATTGACGATTCTTTAGAGTCCTACACAGAGGTTTATTGACTCAGGCAAAACGGAGTAGGGGCACATATGTGATATGTGCAGGACCGAGGATAATGCGATATGAGATATCGTATTATATTCTCGCGATATTTGATATCAGCCGGGTCATCGGATCAAGTGTTGATTCGATGAATCGGTAAATGAGATATTAGTCGGTTATAAGCGATATAGCCGGATTGTCGGATCAAGTGTTGATTCGATAATTTAATATATAATAATATATATGATATATTAAATTACATTAACTAATATTAGCTCACTAAAAGATTCTTTTTCTCACTCGGGTAACACATTGATATATATGCGATATATGTTAATTGTATTATTTTATTTTATTACAATAAATATTATATATGTGATATATAATATTGTAACATGATATGATTACTAATGCAACATGTTTAGTGGAGATTAAACGAGATTAGGGTTTGAATTGGGTTAGTTCATTCATGAACCTTCTAGAAGGTTTTCTTTTGTTTATGCAAAGATATTTTCAAGTGACTCATACTTAACCCAACCCAAACCCTAGACCTAGTTAAATCTCTACAAAGGTTTGGTTGACCGTGGTTGCATAATTAATCATTATCTTCTTTTCATTATTCATCACAAAAGCATTCTAATTATTATTCATCTTCTTCTTGCTTGAGTTCTTTATGAAAAGCTTTCTTGCTTTGATTTTGTGATGAAAAATGAGTGAGAATAAGAAAAAAAATGAGAGCAAAAATCCTACTTCATCATCCACATCTACCTTTGCCCTTCAGATGAGAGCGTTCACTTCATTTAGTGAGTGAGAGCTTGTGTTAATGAAACTTCAAGGTAGATCATCTTTGTTATCGAAGATCGGAAGCAAGCTTGCATCTTTCTCTTCGTGGAGTCTCTCGAGAGTCCGGAACACAATGATCGCTGCGAAGGGATCTCAACACGGAGCTTTAGAAGTGAAGGACCGGATCTACAAAGGTTGTAATCCCAAACTCTTAGTGTTAAAGTGTTTAACATGCTTTGTTTCTCTTAATCTCTAGTTTAAAGTTCTCGTTTAGGGTTGTTCGGCACGGCTAAATTTTAAATCGGGCATGGTTGATGCCTCGTAGACCCTTGTGCGTGTGCCTAGCAACCCTACAGTGGTATCAGAGCCAAGCTAGAGCTTTAGGCGAAGTCTAGACGAAGTTTAAAGTCCGATCGAACCCGGAAACCCCGATTTATACCCTTCTCTGGATATTTTTTAAAAGTGTTGATTTTTTCTAATTAAAAATGCTCAGAAAATTAAGCAGGAGAATCTAAGAATTACTGTGCGGTACGGACACCCAATTCGATCACGTGACCGCGGAACTGCGGCCAAACTACTCACGTGGCCGCGGTTCCGCGGCTGAATAGTGATATTGGGCCCCACCACTTCACAGTATTATTCCTGGTTTCTTTTATACTATTCTGGGAATTTTTAATTCCACTCAAGTGTTGAGTTTTCTAGGTTCTATTGGGGACTCGTTGATTCGATCGGATAATATAACTCCGTTTAAGTTTTTCCGGGAAATTTTAGAAACTGTTAAAAATTTCGAACGGATATCAATAACTCACTTTTTCCCCTGTCGGAAATTTTTTCAAAAGTTGGATTTTTTCTCAAGTTTGAAAGTTTCGAAAAGTCACGCAAGAAACGCGGTGGACCCTCTAGAAGACAACAAACCTTAACTCGATTATGTGACCATCTTGAACTGCTTCTGAACCTTAGGGTTTGGGGCAGTACGGCGTTGCCACATGTGAGGCGTTGGCTTGACCATTCTACGGCTGGACCATCGGTACTGTGGCATGTGATGGATACTTTTTGAACTCCGCTCAAGTGTTGAGCTATTTGGGAAATCTTGGGTGTTTGATTATTCGATCGAAAAGTTTAACATTGTCTATTTATCTGGAATGTGATACAATATTTGGAATCCACATGTAGTTATGAGATAACTAATTTGAATGTTATAAATCTAGCAGTTCAGTCTCAATTGATCGGTTGCCACGGAATTTTGATGTAATCAAAAGTCTATCGCAATCACGTAGCGTACGCGGATACTCGCTGGGTAAACTTAATAGACAGCTATGCCCCATAGCCCCGACCAAGTGACTGTAGGAGAACCCCGTCTCCAAAAGCATCCGTTCGGGTGCTCGCGGCAGCGGTGTTCCGCCTTAGTGCACTTCGTCGACGGCATCCGGGGCTGCGGCCGTCTACTAAAGTTTGCGACGAGCATTCGATCAAGATGTCGGGAATCTTGTTGAATTGCCCGACTTGATATTGAAAAGAGTTTTCGATAAAGAGACTAAAATGCGGGGTTTATAATTGTTAGGCATGTGATATCTAAGGAATTCATTTGGTTAGGCATGAGATGTCTAAGGAAGTTGCGGATTCCAACTGTTGTAGTTTTACACTTTCTTTTCTGTGACCGTAAGTGTAGTATGTGGTGTATCGCCGGCTTGGTTGCTATACATCAACGACAATCGGGATACGCATACTTGCTTACGTTTATGATATGAGATATTATGTGTTGTTGTGATATGTTATATTGGATCGTCGTGTTTTGAATAGCTGGGGTTTTTATGTGAGATGAGAGTTTTTCTTTTTCATTCATGTAAAATTCATTTGTATGTAATATTCTTTTATTGGGGCACTTCCGGGCAGAGGATGATGTCACCATTGTATATTATTTACTTTTCCGCATTAGGTAGACCCAAGGCGGGGAGCACAAGTAACCGGGTTCTAGGGTCCAGTGGGAGACCATCTCGAGGAGTCGAGACCGGGTCTCCTAACCCTAGAATTGGCAGTGTTGCTTGCCGCTCTCGTAGGGGGCTAGGGATGTGAGTTTGGCTATTCATCGTGACCGTGGAATCCGTGTTTTATACAGGCTCGTATTAAAACACGGACGTCCTAGTATATCCAATAATTCATATATGTTCTTCTGCTGCAATGTTCTGTGATGAGATCATATTACTGCCTGAGACGAATGTTTATATTATATATATGGGATATATGTTATATTGCAAATTTCGTTTCAAATGTGATGCTTGTGAAGCATATTAAAATGGGACTTCATTAATGAGATTAATGAAACTATAAGAAACCTAAAGATGTTGTAGAAACTTGTTTAAAAACTGGTAGCTCTAGTTCTTGCTTTGCATAGCGGTGTTCCTTGTAGAACATCCAGCACCTTATTCGATAAGGAAAGAGCCGAGATCCCTTCACCGGGAGTGACCTCTATAGTGAAACTAGAAGATGCTACAAACTCGGTTTGTCTTTTGATTGCTTCTATAGTTCTTGCTTTGCACAGCGGTATTTGTCAAATATCCTGCACCTTATTCGATAAGGAAAGAGCCGACGATCCCTTCACCGGGAGTGACCTCTTTAGCAAAACTAGAAAAGCCTAAAAAACACTCCATTTAAAATCACTCGATTCTACAACGATATCAAGTTCATTACGCAAAGGGTTTTCTTAAAAACCTGTCGTAGCCCTCCGTCATTTCAGATAAGTATTTCATAGTATTCGTGCTACGTTTGTTGGCCTGCGTCAAGGCGTAGTGTTCGGTAGCTATTTATGCTTATATATAAAAGCATATGATGCGATTGAGTTAGGATAGTCGTGCGACTTTGTTGGTCTGCGCCAAGAGTCGTGCGGGTGGGTTTAATTCAATCGGGAAATGACGGTTTGAACTTGACTAGCGGACTATGGTTTGTTGGCCCGCGTCAAGGTCATAAGACCTAGGGGTAAAATATTATTGGGAATTTCAAGTGTTGAAATTTGCAATGAGATTGCATACCTTCTATGAGATAGTTGGATCCCGATACCCGCTGCGAGTAAGAGTTGCTCCTGGGAGAGTTTTACACATTACAATTAGCCGATCAAGTAGGTGTCTAAAAAGGTGTTAACGGGGTTACGCCCCTGGGAAAACGAGGTTTATTTTAATTAGGTCCGTGCGAAAGCACGGGGAACCTCCCTCAAAGTACCGGCAGTGGCCTGGCTGAAAGATTGGCGAACTTGTAGAGTGTAATTCATCCCGGCTAGTCTTTCCTTTTAGGGTTTGAAGGAAGATTTGACTAAAACAGTGGGAGACATCCTGATTAGATAAATTGATAACCAATCTAATTTTGTAAAAGCGCACGCTGAGTGTTTTCTTCTCTCTCTCTCCAAGTAGCGACCATATCACACCTTAATCAAGATAATAATACGGATGTTTTGACCGAACCCGCTTGTTATACTGCGCTAGGGAACGTTGGTCCCGCTCCAACTTATAATTGTTATAAGACAGAGCAGGAAGTAGGGGATTACCAGAATTCCCGTGCCGCCCAAACGAAGAAAGTGCATGCTGATGCATCATCTTCGGGTGTGTTCATTACATAGAACTGTTTCTCAGTATCCATTACGTCCTGGGTATGAGATACCAGATCAGAATCCCGCAAATGTAATTTGTTACATGGGCAACAGAGAGGTAGAGAACTGAGAACGGGTGATAAGTTTCATGAGATAGAAAACGGTGCAAGTATTGCAGCCAAGTCTGTTGGTCACTATCACCCTGTATTACCAGAATACATTGATTCTGAACGAATGTTATTAGATACCGAACCCGATATACAACATCATATCAATCTCATTTAGTAAAGAAGGATATAATTTTGTATTGTTGGATAATGTTTTGAACATTTCCTATATCAAGAGTTGATCGGTTCAGGCACGTTATCTAAAAGCATAGACGTTCTAAATCAAACCACAGTTCTTAACGTATAGAACACACACAAGAGGAAGAGTTCGGAAATGAACAAATCCTTCTTGAGGCATTGTAGACTAGGTCATATCAATGCGACCCGACTAGCTGAAGTTATATATAGATGCATATTTAAATTAGTTTGAATTTACATCTTGTGAAACTTGCCGGTCATGTCACAGAGATAAGATGACCATAGCTCTGTTTATTGGAAACAGAGAAAGAGTTAGCGAACTCTTGGGATTGATACATGCTGATGTATGAAAGTCCCCTGTCTACACATGCCAGGACCGGTTCTTTATACTTCATTACATTCTCTGATGATCTCTCAAGATTCAGACATATGTTCCTGTTGAAACACAAGTCCGAAACTTTTGAGATAATCACAGAATATGAGTTAGAAGTAGAGAACCAAAAACGGGTATAAGTATTATGTCCTTTGATGAAATCAAGGAGGAGAATACTTGAGCACGGAATTCCTGGACTATTCTAAAGGAGAATAAGATTCTCTCTCAGCATTACGCCTCCGTATACACGACAGCACGTCGGTGTATCGGGGCGGAGCAATCACACCCTATGTGATATGGTGTGCTCTATGATGAGTACTACTGAGTTTCCTATTTCCTTTTGGGAGTTATGCACTTGTTAATTTGCATACCTATTGAATAGGGTTCCAATCAAATCTGTTGCCTACCACTTCATATGTGATATGGAAAGGGAAGAGCCATATCTTAAGTTTGTTAAGATTTGGGGTTGTCCAATATATGTCTAAAAGCATAATCCGGACAAGCTCGAGGAAAAGTCAGATCTGTGGAAGTTTGTTGGATATCCCAAGCATACGCAAGGGAAAACCTTCTACCTAACCGAGGAACGAAAGATGTTTTGTTTCTCAACATGCCACCTTTGTGAAAGGGAATTTCTTGTGAAGAAATTAGTGGTCATGAGGTTGAATTGGAAGGAGTTCCAGCAATACAAACTACAGCAGATGATTTAGTAGAACTAAAGGATTCATTAGTAACCAACGTACCTCAGCCTTTCCGTTGATCTAGTAGGGTTCCTCACCAACCTGAGAGATACTTCGGTTTCTCTATGACAGTGGGAGTAAGGATTGCATCATGAGATGATGACCCAACCAGTTTCGAGCTGGCCATCAGGAGTGGGACTCTGTAAGAATGGCTGGATGCATAGCGATCTGAGATGGAATCCTTATACACCAACAAAGTATGGAATTTCATTGCTTTATCTGAAGGGTTAAATCCCCATCAGGAGTAAGTATATCTTGAGAAGATTACTTGGTGTACATGGAAAAGTTGAGGCTTTCAAAGCTATGCTTAAGTCCATCCAGATCCTACTTGCCACTGCTACATACCATGACTACGATATCTATTGGTTGGGTGTCATGATTGCTTTTCTAAATGATGTTTTAGAAGAGAGCGTCTATAAGTACACAGCCAGAGGGCTTCGTAGACAGTGGGAGCAGCGGAAACATGTGCAAGATGTTTTATGTGATAAAACAGGCATCGCGGAGTTGGAACATCTGTTTTGATGCGGTAGTCAAAGAGTTTGACTTCATCAAAATGGTAGATGAACCTTGTATATACAAAAAGGTAGTAGGGAGTATGGTGGTGATCCTCATAGAGTACGTGGATGACATACTCTTGATAGGGAAGGAGTTTCCTATGCTACGCTCGGTCAATCTCCGCTTATCACAAGGATTCTCCGTATAGGATCAAGGTGATACCTCCTAAATCCTGGCTTTTGGATCTATGAGATAGATCTTATTGGATGTTAGGATTCCCACTAGTTGTAGTGAGATGGTATCAATCGATCCTGGGGAGAATCACTGGAAAAGTTCCAGGGTGATAAGGACGACTGAATGTCAGTCCCAGGCATTGTCTTTACCCTCAGTGGAGGGACGGTATGTTGTAAGAGTTCCAAGCTAGAATACCGTGACTTACTAGACGATTAAAGGAAAGATACATCGTTATTAAGGATGCTACCAAAGAGAACAAGGATATCAAATAGGCCTTGAAGGAAGGCATGAATGAGGGGACGGTCTGGATATATAAGTTCATGAGATGAACTTCGTTCCTACCATTGTGTGACAATGGAGTTGTGGCTTTGGCCAAGGAACCCCCATCCCATCAGAAATCCAGATATAATTCTTAAGCAGTATCGCCTGATCATGGAGATGGTTGATCTCCAGGGAGATCGAGGTTAGGAGAGTAGACACAGAGGACAACAGCGCGGATCCACTCACAAAGGCCTTTTTCCCAGTAGAGACTTTTATGGGATGGTTGAGTATGAGATACTTCAACCACAGCTAATTGTTGGGTATGCGACACCACAACAGATGGCCCTAGTGAAAGTGGGAGATTGTCAGTTATATGTATGCCCTAGAGGCCATTACCGTACATATGAGGTATATTGTAATGGATGCTTGTACATATATAGGGAGGACTTTCTTGCTCGACATGATAGTACGCTATATGGTTGCTCTTTATCTTAACATGTACTCTGATTGTCTCTATGTTACATGTTGATAAAACCTTTAGGATATGTACTCGACTACTGGGACTATGATGGGATCATACTAGTGGGGCCACGGTAGTCGACGAGTACATCCTATAACTGTTCCTAGTCGAGGGTGTATCAAGACAGGGTATCAATACACCAGAGTAGACTAGCGTATACGCATCTTGACCCATATGATGGGTGATAGATGATCCCATATCCATCGGTGTTTGACATCAAGGATGGTGTACGGGTGCTCAGTAGAGACTGGTTACACTGGACGGACTCGCCGAGAATCCCAGATGGTATTATACCTCACGTCAGATGGCAGTTCTCCGGTGACACTGGTACAGAGTAGTTTGTTGACCCGTGATCGTCATAGAGTCTTGTGTGATCCCACTGTGCTTTGATTTCCATCATACCATGTCCAAGAGGGCGTGAAAAAAGGTGGCTTTTGGGTAAAGTCCCGAATCAAATGGAGGCAATGAGCGATAGGACGGGATTTGTCTCTCCCGGTATAGGGAGTTGATTTTGCGCTGTGTTCGATTGGCTATAACGAAAATCCCTGGCCAGGGTTGCTGAGATTTACTGGTAAGTGTTATCAGTAGTTTCTCAAACTGTTATAGACCTCATATCGACACAACTTATCAAGCTACAGGGGTCTAACGTTTACCACCCCTAGGCGAGATATGCGACATATCAGATGACGAGACCGGACTGTACGGGAGTGTTACTGATTGGATTCGCAGGAGAATGTACAGACTTGCTTGTTGATCTTCTGATCGCTCAATACCTGGGTAGCTGTTACATTTAGCTGACCGCTTGCAGCTTGTGGGTGTTTGATATGATCATCACCTACAGCCGGCGTATTGACGATTCTTTAGAGTCCTACACAGAGGTTTCTTGACTCAGGAAAAACGGAGTAGGGGCACATATGTGATATGTGCAGGACCGAGGATAATGCGATTTGAGATACCGTATTATATGCTCGCGATATTTGATATCAGCCGGGTCATCGGATTAAGTGTTGATTCGATGAATCGGTAAATGAGATATTAGTCGGTTATATGCGATATAGCTGGATTGTCGGATCAAGTGTTGATTCGATAATTTAATGTATAATAATATATATGATATATTAAATTACATTAACTAATATTAGCTCACTAAAAGATTCTTTTTCTCACTAGGGTAATACATTAATATATATGCGATATATGTTAATTGTATTATTTTATTTTGTTGCAATAAATATTATATATGTGATATATAATATTGTAACATGATATGATTACTAATGCAACATGTTTAGTGGAGATTAAAAGAGATTAGAGTTTGAATTGGGTTAGTTCATTCATGAACCTTCTAGAAGGTTTTCTTTTGTTTTTGCAAAGATATTTTCAAGTGACTCATACTTAACCCAACCCAAACCCTAGCCCTAGTTAAATCTCTACAAAGGTTTGGTTGACCATGGTTGCATAATTAATCATTATCTTCTTTTCATTATTCATCACAAAAGGATTCTAATTATTATTCATCTTCTTCTTGCTTGAGTTCTTTATGAAAAGCTTTCTTGCTTTGATTTTGTGATGAAAAATGAGTGAGAATAAGAAAACAAATGAGAGCAAAAATCCTACTTCATCATCCTCATCTACCCTTGCCCTTCAGATGAGAGTGTTTACTTCATTTAGTGAGTGAGAGCTTGTGTTAATGAATCTTCAAGATAGAACATCTTTGTTATCGAAGATCGGAAGCAAGCTTGCATCTTTCTCTTCGTGGAGCCTCTCAAGAGTCCGGAACACGATGATCGCAGTGAAGGGACCTCAACACGGAGCTTTAGAAGTGAAGGACCGGATCTACAAAGGTTGTAATCCCAAACTCTTAGTGTTAAAGTGTTTAACATGCTTTGTTTCGCTTAATCTCTAGTTTAGAGATCTCGTTTAGGGTTGTTCGGCACGGCTAAATTTTAAATCGGGCATGGTTAATGCCTCGTAGACCCTTGTGCGTGTGCCTAGCAACCCTACAGTGCAAATAGGTTTTAGTTAGGTACAGTCTCGAGCCACATGGAGGCAGTGAGCGGATCGTCAGGGAATTCGTCTCTCCCGGTATTGGGGGTTGATGTCGCGGTGTGCACGGGTGGCCATCACCAGAAATCCTTGGCCAAGGTAGTCGAGAATTACTGATTCGGATCGGTAGTTTCTCAGGTGGTGATGAGCTTCATACCGACACTAAATATCGCGTTATTAGGGGTCTGATTTTATCCACTCTCTAGACCCGATATGCAATACTCATAGACGAACGGACCGGACTGTACGGATATTGTCACTGTTAGGTTCAGTAGGGTTTCAGGATGAGTTTGCTCGGAGGCCTCCATTTCGCTCAATACCTGGGCAGCCGTTATGTACAGCTAGTGCCTCTTACGTGCTTGTAGTTAAACCCACTGCCAGCGTATTGACGAGTCTTTAGAGTCCCACATAGAAGGTTTTCCTAGTTCGGGCGAAACGTTGTAAAGGCCGTATGGTTTTATGGCAGGGTTCGATCATATACGTGTACTTGTGCACGGATCTTGATCAGACGGATAATACTAGTGGGCTTTGGTTTAAGCCGGATCCTAGTATTATATTGTTGGATTACTTTCGTATCGTTGTATCCATATACAGTCGGAATACGGATGCGGGTATGTATATACGGATGAGATGTATTCTTGCAATTCGTTACAAGATAACTTTAGTTGATACCTTTTCTCTTTTTGGATTAAACATTTTGGTTTAAATGTTTAATGGTGGAAATTGTGACTCATTCTTGGCATGGCTAGACTTTTGTCTTGGATAAGATGTTTGTGTATAGTGTTGTGGGATATTTTGTGATGGCTTGTGAGATATTTCTAGTGTAGTTTTTTCTTTTGTTGCCATGACAATAAATCACACAACACACACACAGAAGAAAAGGAGCAGCCATCTCATTTTCTATTCTTGGCTTGCTCACTTGCTTCTTTCTTGAGCTCACAATTCCTCTCATGGACATCTTCTTCAACCTCCACCCTATCTGTCTCATGTGTTGAGAATCCTAGGGTGTATTGAGACAAAGTAATCACACACTCTCTCTACTTCATCTTGTGCATCTAGGCTAGCAAACTGGATGCCCGAGTTGCTTCGATTTTGAAGCGGGAGCCCATATTAAGAATCCTCGACGTGGATCATCTTCGACAAGGGAGACCGGAGAGCGAACTTGATTGGGGAAGCCGCGAGGAGCTTGGGACAGAGGTTGAAGACCGAAAGACATGGATCGATCGGTATAACATTTTTAAACTCCTTTTGTAAAACTAGTATAGGGTTAATGGTACGATCCGTAGTTTAGGGTTCCATTAGAGCCAAGTTTTAAAAGTTTTTGTTCCGCATTTGGCCACGGATTGATGGCCGGGGCGCTGGCGCAGCCTTACATGCTATCAAAACCAACTCATTAACCGCATACTAGTTGGTTTAGACAATGTAAAAGTATCAAAACTGAAACAACCCCAAACAATACCCGATGCATTCCATTTTCTATCGATTTTTATATGGTCTTGAAAAGTTATTTTAGCAACTGCAGAAGACTTCTTAGGTGACCACTAGAACATACCCCAAATACGAACCCAATCCAACAATTTTTGGCCGAGCATAATCCCTCAAAATCCGAGCTGGCCGGCCATTTCAAGACTTCTGGGTTTAGTATTTTAGGTGTCGTCTAGTCTCTGGAATGTTGGTTTAGGGGTATTGCTAGTTTAGCCCAGTTTGGATATGGTTTTATCTAATTGTTTGGGGGCTATTCGGGATTATTTCGAAGTCGATATTTCTAACATCGCTTAAAGTTTACAGTACATACATTTCTATCTGCGACCGTGAATGTCATTAGAGCGGTACAACTTTTCTAATTGCTATAGTTCTTTTAGACGGGTTTGTGAACGCGACATTCGCGTTGATGTTCTGTGTTGTGCTGTGTTGTTGCGGATTCGTCATGGTGGATAGCTTGCGTGCAATGATAGTACAGTTTAGTTTTATTTGTATATTTGATTTCGCAGGGCGAGCGTCCGACATGTGGACTGCCGTCACTGCCTGTTTGTATATTATTCTTTTGGGGCACGACCGGGTTGAGGTCGATATCACCGTTGTACATATTTTCCTTTCTGTACTAGGATTACACCGCGATGGAGTGCATGGATAGCCGAGTTCTGGAGGGCAACGGGTCCGCATCTCATGGCGTTGATGTAAGTCCATGCTACCTCTCCCGGTACTTTCGGGAATGCGGAATTTGGTAAAAAACGAATTTTACGGAGGTGGTAACATGGACCTAAATCCCGGATCTTGGTTAAACATCTATCTAACAACCTAACTATGAGTTTCTAGCTACTCGGTTAGGGGGTTATACCTTGCTTGTCTTGAACTCCTTCGTCTTCAAGCTCCGATGGTGGTCCGATTGGCTTCTTCTCGTCGTCTCCGTACGCCGAAGATAGATCCACCTGAAAGCTCCAACCTTTAGCTCCTTCTTCGTTCTTTTAAGAAACTAATTCACTTGGTTTGCTAAACCTAGTGAACTAGAATGAATAGAGAATACTTTGTGTGGGATTTTATCTATGGTTCTTGATTCTCAACTCATGAGACAAGAGAACCATAGATTAAAGAGAGGGAGCAAGAGCAAAAGGGTGAGAGCAAAAGGAGAGCTCAAGAACAAGATAGAGAATGAGCAAGATAAAATGAGGCTCTCTTTTGTCTTTCACCCTCTCATAATCCAAAGCAATCATAACTCATCATACTAACAAAAGTCTTATGTGATGGTTGAAGCAACCATAACCATATCATTTCATGCACTCATTTTACACAAATGAGCAAGCAAGTAAAAGTCTTTGCCATGAAATGATGGCTATGGTTATCATGATGGTCAACTAGTCAACCCTAGTCAACCGGTCAACAAAGTCAACAAGTCAACAAAAGTCAACAAGTCAACAAAGTCAACAAAAGTCAACAACCATGTCACCATAATACTTAATTAATATAATAGTTAATCACATATCATATTCTGATTAGGGTTGATCAAAAGGTCAATAGTCAACGGTCAACTGTCAACAACCCTAATGAGGATCCACTGCCTCTTTCTCCCTGTCAACTGTGCATACACACCCGCATCCGCATTCCGAGGAACACGAATGCAAACTGGATAAATCCAATCCCATAAGGTACACTAGGATCTGGCTTAAACCAAAGCCCGCTAGTGTAAACTGTCCGGACACTGTACGCGCACAAGTGCACGGATGTGACCGAACCCTGTCGCAAAACCATGCGACCTGTCGCAATACCATGCGACCTCTACTCTTTTGCCTAAAGGCGAAAAGCTTTCTGTATGGGACTCTAAAGACTCGACACTATGCTGGCAGTGGGTTTAACCACAGACCGCAAGCGGCACTAGCTGTGCGTAACGGTCCCCAGGTAATGCCGACAAGAAGACCGACGAGGCGAAACCCATCTGAACTCCTACTGAGCCTGAGTGTGACATTCTCCGTACAGTCCGGTCTGTTCGTCTGATACATCGCATGGCGGGCCTAGGGGGCGGTAAACGTCAATCCCCCAATAGCGGTACAAGTCGTGCCGGAGCGAAGCCCAAAACACCCTCAGATAACACTGGAAACCTACCAGTATATCTCGTTTGCCCTGGCCAGGGACTACTCGTGTAATGGCTCTCCTAGACACAGCGCGATGTCAACCCCCAATACCGGGAGAGACGAATCCTGTCTAACCGTCACTGCCTCCAAGTGCTTCGGGACTGCACCCAACCACTACCTGTTTGCACGACTCCTTTGAGCCGTGGTAGGGTAGTGATCAAAGTACAGTGGGAACACACTCGAGGCGAAGTGACAGTGTCAAGTCAGCGGACTAAGCTGTACTCATGTCACCTGGGAACTGATAACTGACGATAGGTATAATACCAACTAGTCAGTTCCCGATGAGTCCTGTCCAGTGTACCCGTAACCTAACGAGCACCCACATACTATCTCAAGTACGACGTACTGACGGCTGTGGGATAGACCGTCTCCCACACTGGGATGAGAAGCGCATGCGCTGGTCTACTCCGGAGTATCGATGCCCTGTCTCGATTGTCCTGCGACCAGGGACCTGCATAAGGATGTGCTTATAGATTACCCAGCCCCACTAGTGTGACGGCCATCACATCGCTGGTAATCAAGCAAAGATCCTAAGGGCTCTACTAATGTGTATAGGTGATCAGTCGAAAATATTGCATATTTTAACTGGCAATTTCCTTATCATTTGCATCCATATAGAAGTGTACGGTATTCATAATTCACATATTAGCAAATCGGTCGCAAAATATCAGATTACATGTATTCGACCTTAAAACCGGCATTTCTAGGGAAATTGACTGCATTACATTACATAGCATATTTTCCATATCTTGCAACCCCTGTTTCGAAGTCTATGCAGGAAAAGAGAAGCTTGCTCGATCATTACATTGCTCGACCATTACAATTGCTCGTAAACTCACTTAACTCAAATCTGGTATCAACACAGAAGAGTAAGCACAAATCTAAACATCAAAGAAAGCTATAAAAAGCAGTACAAGACCACTGCAGAAGACTCAGATCCCAAGCTCATCAATGCGCCGCGGAAGAGCGGCAGTTAGGGGCTAAACGCGGCGGAAGCGCGGCGGCTACAGGGAATCAGTTCCTCAATTTCAGTGCACAACTCCTGTTTCAGTGGCTACAGCTCAATAATGCTCACAAACTTCCAGAATATCCCAGATACTTCCTCCAGATCAGCAAACACCCAAACTAGCCTAATCTTTCTAGAACTTTCCCTAAACCCTAGCTTAAACCCTAAGCTAACTCCTAACAAACTCCTTCTAGAAACCCTTCAACAAACTTTGGGAGGGAAAGTTCTAATTCAAATCTAACCTAGGGTTTGGGAGTCTATAAATATGACCCTAGGCTCATCATTTGATTATTATTCAACCTTGATTGAAGTTTAGAAAATCAATCTCTTTCTTCATCCCCTCTTCCTCAAGTTTAGTGAGAGAGCTTGTAGGAAACCCTAACCCTAAATCCAACAACAATTCAAGATCTTGAGTGCAAGCCAAGCAAGATGCCTTCAACCCTTTTATGAGCCGAGCCGATCTTCAATCGGGCAAGAGATCAAAGTAGATCCACGATCCACGGAGACGAGCGAAGCCGAGTCAACGATCGATTTCTTCTTCTTGTAGATTCTTGAAAGAATGTATTGAAATTGTTGATTAAATAAAAGGTGATATTCTTTTATCTTGTTTTCTTTAAATTCCGCATCATGTTATCATTACTTTTCTTGAATATTGTCTTTGTGGTGATGTGTGAATAAAACTCCGCTCGTCGGGGAGTCGAAACGATCTTTAGTATGATGATGTAACAAATTTGTAATCGATTCTTGAATCCCACGAGTTTGTAAACCCTAGCAAGTTCAAGAATCGACGACCCAATTCGTTGCGATGCTTTCTTGATCGACATCGCTCGAGATTGGGGAGTTCCGATCGTTTCTTGAAATTGCTAGAGGCTAGAATATAAATGGTATCCTCGAAAGAACAAGGGTTAAGAGATGAAACCCTAATTTCATCAAGAAAACCCTAACTCTCGTCGATCACCATTGATCTAGTATCAATTCTTCGAAAGACAAGAACACGAAACCCTTTAGATTGCATCACGTCTAAAGATCCGATCGATTCCTACGAGCCTTTCTTATATTCTTGATTGTTGATTGGAAATATTATCAAAACAACCGATTCTTGAGTGTTTATAGTTTCTTGATTCTTGAGTAAAGATTAGTGACACTCGAATACAAATCACATCTTGAATCATGTTTTCGTTTATTGTTGCCTAACATTTCATTTCAAACGTATCATAATACAATTGAATTGCACAATCCCTGTGGACGATCCGCACTCATTCATTAACTACATCCGACACCGTGGTTTGATTGCGGTCAATATAATTTTTTTGATTGTGATATCTTTACAAGTTTATTTTACACATCAGAAAAAATTTCAATCAATAGGCGATATACAAAAATAAACACATGTACACATTGAAGTAGAAACAAACCAAGTAGCATACTACTATTTTGAGCAAGATTGTATATACAGCTGAATATCCCAAGCTTCCATTAAGTAATATACAAACTAGTATGATACAGTAATGGCCTCTAGGGCATATACACTAACAATCTCCCACTTGCACTAAGGCCATGTACTGGCGTATCGAAGACCTATCATCTCGATCAGCCGCTCGAACTGAGTCTGGGGCAGGGCCTTGGTGAATGGATCTGCAGTGTTATCTTCTGAAGCGACTCTCCGAACCTCGATCTCCTGGCGATCCACGATCTCCCTGATCAGGTGATACCGCCTCAAGATGTGCCTGGATCTCTGATGGGACCTGGGTTCCTTCGCTAAAGCTATAGCCCCGTTGTTGTCGCAATACAGAGGTATTGGATCAACAATGGACGGAACCACCTGAAGTTCTTTCAAGAACTTCCTCATCCAGACAGCTTCTTTTGCGGCATCAGATGCAGCGATGTATTCCGCTTCCATCGTCGTGTCTGCAACGGTTTCCTGTTTGGAACTCTTCCAACACACCGCCCCTCCATTGAGGGTGAAGAAAAAACCCGACATGGACTTGGAATCATCCTTGTCACTCTGGAAGCTGGAGTCAGCAAAGGCCTCGATCTGGAGGTCTTTTCCGCCATACACCAAGAACATCTCCTTAGTCCTTCTCAGGTACTTGAGAATGTTCTTTACCGCTATCCAGTGTTTCTCCCCAGGGTTTGACTGATACCGGCTTACCACACTCAGTGCATAAGCTACATCTGGTCTGGTACACAACATCGCATACATTATAGAGCCTACCGCAGAAGCGTAGGGTATAATAGACATGCGATCCCTCTCCAAATCAGTCTTGGGAGACATCTCTTTAGAGAGGGTGATCCCGTGACAAGCCGGTAGGTTACCGCGCTTGGAATCTTCCATACTGAATCTCTTCAGTATAGTGTCGATGTACCTGGACTGTGAAAGTCCTAATATCCTCTTGGATCTGTCACGGTAGATCCGGATACCCAGAATGTACGAGGCATCACCCAGGTCTTTCATGGAGAACTTGTGTGACAAGAACCCCTTGACAGATTGTAGCATAGGAATGTCATTTCCTATTAAAAGAATGTCATCCACGTATAAAACAAGGAATACTACAGTTCTCGCTACAAATCTACTATACATGCATGGTTCATCTGGATTTTTGATAAAGCCAAATTCTTTGACTGTCTCATCAAAGCAGATGTTCCAACTCCGCGATGCCTGCTTTAGTCCATAGATGGACTTAAGCAACTTGCACACCTTTCCGCTGCTCCCACTCTGAATGAAGCCCTCTGGCTGGTCCATATAGACACACTCCTCTAAATTTCCATTTAGAAAAGCTGTCTTTACGTCCATTTGCCAGATCTCATAATCGTGGAAGGCAGCAATGGCAAGAAGGATCCGAATGGATTTCAGCATGGCTACTGGAGAAAAGGTTTCGTCATAGTCCAAGCCAGGTCTTTGACGAAAACCCTTTGCTACCAGCCTAGCTTTATAGGTCTCAACCTGTCCATCTACACCAATCTTCCTTTTGAAGATCCACTTGCATCCTACGGGTTTTACCCCGTCTGGAGCAATGTCCAACGTCCATACCTTGTTGGTGTACATGGACTCCATCTCGGTCCGCATTGCATCCAGCCATTTCACTGAGTCAACGCTCTGAACGGCCTGCTGGAAGCTAGTAGGCTCATCATAATCTATGATGCAATCCTCTCTATCCCCGTCTATGAGAAATCCGTAGTATCTCTCGGGCGGATGAGTCTGCCTACTACTCCTGCGGAGCGGCGTAGGAATGTCCTGTTCTTCCGAACCCTCTGGTTCCACTAAACTTTCAGTAATAGTCCGTGGTTCTGGAATTTCTTCCAGTTCTACTGTGCTCCCACTTATCTGGGTTTCCAAAAACTCAGTTTCCAAGAAGTAGGCATGACGAGAAACAAGAACTTTTTGTTCCTCTTCACAGTAGAAGAAATATCCTTTGGAGTTCTTCGGATACCCCACAAACTTGCACTGTACCGAGCGTGCCTCGAGCTTGTCCGCATGCTGCTTTTTGACAAAAGCTGGACATCCCCATGTCTTAATGTGCTTAAGATAGGGTCTCTTCCCACACCACATCTCATATGGTGTAGAAGGCACGGTCTTAGTAGGAACTCGGTTCAAAAGGTATGCTGCTGATTCTAGCGCATATCCCCAGAATGATCGCGGCAACTCAGCGTTACTCATCATGGACCGCACCATATCCAATAGGGTGCGGTTCCGTCTCTCCGATACACCGTTATGTTGTGGGGTGTATGGAGGAGTAAGCTGAGAGAGAATTCCGTTCTCTTTTAAATAGTCCAGGAACTCGGCACTTAAGTATTCTCCACCTCGATCCGATCTTAGAATCTTAATACTTTTGCCGGTCTGTTTCTCTACTTCATTCTTATACTCCTGGAATTTTCCAAAGGCTTCGGACTTATGTTTCATTAAGAAGACATAACCGTACCTTGAGAAGTCATCCGTAAAAGTAATGAAGTAAGAATGGCCGCTTCGCGCATGTGTAGACATTGGACCGCACACATCACTGTGTACGAGTCCCAAGAGCTCGCTCGCTCTTACTCCATGTCCAGTAAACGGAGTCTTTGTTATCTTTCCTTTGAGACAAGATTGACAAGTGGCATACGATTGATATTCGAACGCATTCAAATATCCCTCTGTATGTAACTTAGTCAACCTTCTCTCATTGATGTGACCCAGTCTACAATGCCACAAGAAAGTCTGATTCATTTCCGGAGACTTTCTTTTGTGTGTATTCTGGACATTGAAAATCTGTGGTTGGTTTAATACGTATATACCATTACTCAATGTACCTGACCCAATCAAAACTTGATTAAGGTGAATGTTTACAACATTACTTACAAACGCAAATTCATAACCTTCTTTAGAAACTAAAGATACAGAAATGATATTACAAGTTGCGTTGGGTACAAAAAAGCAATTACGCAAAACCAAAATATGTCCATCTGACATTCCCAAGTGATAGTCCCCCACGGCTTTAGCATCCATGCTAGCTCCGTTCGCAACTCTGAGGGTCATGTCACCTGCCTTCAAAACCCTACGGTTTCTCAACGCCTGCAAAGAATTACAGATATGAGATCCTGATCCGGTATCCAATACCCAGGAAGTAGAGTTTATTGAAAGACAGTTTTCAATAACATACACACCTGAAGCTGAAGCTGCAACCTGCTTCAATTCCTGTGTTCTGGCCTTCCAGGCCTTGCAATCATTCTTCCAGTGTCCTTTCTTATGACAATAGAAGCATTCTTCCTTATCCACAAGCTTCCCCGCTATCTTTGTTGCTTTACCTTTTCCCTTCGTATCCACTTTACTAACACCGCCCCTTGGTTTGGCGGGGGCCTTCTTCTTCTTTCCCTTGGCTTTCGCCTTGGACCTAGAAGAAGATGATCCTCCTACAAACAAAGTGGATGTATCCCTACCTTTCTGTAGGGTGCCCTCTGCGCTCCTCAGCATGTTGAGGAGCTCTGAAAGTTCAACCACTTTTTCTTGTAAGTTGAAGTTCAGTATAAACTGGGAGTATGTGGAAGGAAGGGACTGGAGAACTATATCCGTATATAGCTCACTCTCCAATGTGATCCCTATGTTGCGCCACGGCAGCGCCCCGGCCTCGTACTCGAGGCCAAAATGCGGAATCAAAAATTTTCCTTACTCGGAAACCGGCGCTACCGCGGACAAAGAAAACCCGGATCGTTTACCATTAACCTAATGCTAGCAATCAAGAGATAGGGTGAGAAGTATACCGAGTGATCTGAGTCCTCCGGTCTTCTCTTCATCGTCCCGATCTCCCGCGGAAAGTCTTGTCTCCATATCGTCGCCTCCTCGCCGGAAAGGGCACCACATCGCCTGCGTCTTTTACGGGCTCCCGCCTCAATACCGAGGCAACTCGAGCATGAAGCCGGCAACTCGACATGCTCAAGATATGCTGTAGAATATGTAGTAGATCATGCTAGTCTCATTTGGGGTTTGTGGTTGCCATGATGGAGGAATGGGGTGAGGAAAAATGGTGCTTTCATTTTTCCGAAACAAGAAGAAGAAGGAGATGAAGAATTCCTCCCATAACAAAGATGAACTCTCTCATTCTTTTTCTTTCTATCAACCATGAAAAACTTCTTCCATCAAGTGAGTAGAATAATGTGGAGGAATAAATATATCAAACAAGAGGGAGATGAGTGTAGGAGAGCAAGAAGGGTGACCATATCTAAAGACAAGAAAACATCAACCATGCTTAACCTCCATACCCTTTCCAATCTCAATTAAAGCAAGTGATGGTGCAAGATAAGAATGATATCAAAAAAAGATGCTTTCATAATAAATCCTTATGCAAATAAAACCTCCACCAAATGTAATTTGCAAAACTGCAAATTACCCCCTCCATCAGAAAAGTCCGGCCGGGAAAGAACAAAGAAAAACCGGCCGGAACGGAATGCAAACTGGCAACTCCAGAAAACTGGTCCCGTAATAAATTACAGGAAAACCCCGATACTGTGCATACACACCCGCATCTGTATTCCGACCGGATACAAATGCAATGAGACAAAATCTACACTGTACTAAACTAGGATCCGGCTTAAACCAAAACCGGCTAGTAATATCCGTTCGATCCTGATGCGTGCAATACCGCACGTATCTGATCGAACCCTGCCATATCTCCATACGGTCTCTACAGCGTTTCGCCCGAAAGCTGAGTAACTGAAAGTGTGGTGGACTCTAAAGACTCGTCAATACAATGGCTGTGGATTTAACCACTAGCACGTCAGAGGTATAAGCCAATACGTAACGGGCCACCAGCTATTGACCAAAAGGGACGTCGATGAGCGAACTCATCCTGACACCCTACTGAGCCTGTCAGTGACAATATCCGTACAGTCCGGTCCGTTCGTCTATGAGGATCGCATGTCGGGCCTAGGGGGTTGGTAAAAGTCAGACCCCCAAAGGCGGTACAAGTCGTGTCGGAGTGTAGCCCAGAACGCCCTGAGATACTACTGGAATACCTACCAGTAAATCTCCTGCCTCGGCCGAGGGCTTTGCGTAATGGCTCTCCTAGACACAGCGCGACCTCACCCCCAATACCGGGAGAGACGAACCCCTGAAGATCCGCTCACTGCCCCCCATGTGGCTCGGGACTGTACCCAACTAAAACCTGTTTGCACGACTCCTTTGAGCCGTGGTAGGGTAGTAATCAAAGCACAGTGGGAACTCACACGAGACAAATGACGATCTCAGGTCGATGAACTAACCTGTACACATGTCACCTGGGAACTGCTATCTGACGTTTGGTATAATCCCAACTAGCAGGTTCCCGACGAGTCCTGTCCGGTGTACTCATAACCCAATGAGCACCTGTATACATCTTAGGTGAACCAACTAACACCAGTGGCTTGTGAGACCGGCCACCGCCCCTCGTCGGGGTCTCGACTGTATACACTAGTCTACTAATGGAGTATCGATGCCCTGTTTCGAAACTCCTACGACTAGGGACCTTTTAAGGATGTGCTTATAGACTACCAGCTCCCACGTATATGATCGCCATCATACTGCTGGTAGTCAAGCAAGAATCCTAGGGGCTCTATCAACGTGTAATAGCGACATATCAGGTCACCTAAAACAGTACACGATGATAAAGGTAAACCAGATAGCATACTATCATCTCGAGTAAGACTGTCCTACCGGGATAGGTCCTCCCTCAATCATTGCAATCACGTGCCTGTGATCCAATAATTGACTCTGAGGGCACTATCTCCAACAATCTCCCACTTGCACTCAAGGCTAATTATTGCGATGCCGCATACTCACAGCCCGTGTGATACCGAACACCCAACTCCTCTACTAGTCAGTCTCACAAAGCTCGTTTGCGAAACTATTGCGTTCGAGGAATAGCCTCAGTGAGTGGATCCGCTGTGATGTTTCTTTCTATGTCTCTCTATATCTCAAGTTCGCGGAGAAAGCCATCTCCCGAAATGAGCAATACCTGTCTTAGAACGTCTGGATGTCTGATGGGACCTAGCTCATAAATGAACTTCAAATCCAAACTTCTTAGACTGTATCGTCAACTGAACTTAATCAGTATCCTGCGCCATGCCACTCTCAGCATTGCCTTGGACCACCTGTCCAAAAAACTGCCCCTCGTCAGAAGGAAAACTATAACTCTGACAACCTCCTTGTCGTCCATGTCACCTTGGAAGCCTGGAATGATAACTGTCACTCAAATGAGGCTGTCGTTATCATATCCCTAGAACATCCACTTATGTTCTAAGACTGCTTCCGACTGTTTCTCCAGGATTGGATCAATATCAATTTATTGCATCTAGTGCAAGAACAACATCTGGTGCGGTACTTGACATCTCATGATTGACTCAATTGCCTAAGCAAGTGATCTGCCAATCATGAGTATCCCTCTCCTCTTTAGTCTATAAGACACCTTTAGAGAGGGTGACTCCATCAACTGCAGGTGCACTACCGTGTCAGGAGTCGTCCATTCTAAATACTCATAGAATGCTGTCAAGGTACCCAGATTGGGAAACCACCCAAATCTAGATCTAAAACCATAGATCTAGTAACCAGTATGTCTGATATAATATCCAAGTCCCTTGTGGAGAAACCACTGTGTGACGACCAAAGTATAACCGATCGTAGTATAGGAATATCACTTCCTACTACCTTCTCAACAGATCCACCCCCTATTCTGATGACGTCAAACCTATGACTGTCATATCAGAAATAGATGATCTATCTCCGCTACATCTGCTTTAGTCTATAAATAGACATAAGCCTGATGTCCACCAATGCTTCCGCTGCTCCCACTGACTACGACAACCTTCTGGCAGAGTCATACAGACGTGCAGTTCTAAAGCTAGTTTAGAACGACGCTATACTCATCCTCCTGCCGGGTCTCGCAGCCTGGAACAACAGCAATGGTAATTGTGGGTAAACAAGAACTTCCCTGTCACCGTCTTTGAGGCTACCGTAGTACCTCTCGGGTGCCTGAATTTACCCACCTTATCTGCGGAGTGGCCAATGGAATGTCAAATCAGATTGAATCTTTAGGTTCCTTATCAAATCTTCAGTAATCGTTTGTGGTTCTGGAATTACTTCCAGTTCTACCATACTCCCACTACTGTTTTCTGAAAAAATCCATTTTTAATAAAACTGTGGCGAGTCTAGAACAATATTGCTATTGTTCATCCAGATGGTAGAAAGTCAACCCTCGTCATAGCCTGGGTCAACCCACAATCAGCCATTACAGAAACGTGCCTTGAGTTGTCCAGAGTCTGGTTTTAATCATAAGCCGGACAACTCCCCGTACCTTAACATCGTTAAGATATGAACTGTTCTATATCCAATATAGAACCAGAGGCACTGATTCAATTGAACCAGATTCAAATCATGCAACTATCTCCAGTGCATGAAACTAAATGGAAGGAGGCCGATCAACGTTACTCAACTTAGGAATGCTTCCAATTATGAGTGACCTGAAAGAGAAGCAATTTCTCTTAATCATTACTATCTACTGAACACCATACACAAGTATCTACATCTTCGATCACTTTGAAGAATCCCGATACTTGCTATACCTGGTTCCCTACTCTATTCAAATACCTATAACTCCTCAAAACTTAGACCCTGTGTTTCCACGAAACATATGTCTAAGAACTAGAGAAGTTAAAAGTAAACAGAATATAGTATGAGGACCAACCCCTTTGTCCCAATGGACACTGGACAACATACAATACTCTGTATAAGTCCGCTGAGTCTAACAACTCTTTCACTGTGCGTCGTAGGTTGAAAACTGTACTTATGGTTAAGAAGAATTACACCGCTGTTTGATGCTCCTTACCTAACCATCCACTGATATAGGTAAATGTCATAGACATAATATCAAAAGGTATATCTCACTCTATGAAAATAGACGTACAGATATATCAATTTGAAATTGGTGCATAACCGCGGATATTCAAAACCAAATAACTGCCGTCCGGCAAACAACCCAGGTGACTTCCTCAAATATCACCGATTACAACGAATCCCGATATAATGAGGATGATCACCCAATTCCCAATAACTTACTCCCACTCAGCATCTGTAAAACCATACAGATGTGAGAATCATACCTGGTAAATACATACCCTGGAGCAAGTGTCTAACTGGGAAATCAGTTTTCTATTAACAGTACACAGTGAAACTGAAACATTAAAATGTTTCGTCGGGGTATCCTGGTATTCCTAGTAATGCCTCTTCCATTATCCAGATTCACAACTATAACCGTATAATTCTTTGCCACCTCTCCAAATCCCTTTATATGTCTTTAGTCATTACCTTCTGTACACCCCTTAGGCCAAATGGTTTTCTTCCTTCCCTACCGTTCGGCACCAGCCTATGGTTTGGAAGAAGACTATCCAATAAGCATAATGGGTGTACTGTCCTAGTCCTAGGAGCACTCGCACCGCGAGAGAAGGTGAAGATAAAAGACACCTGAATGTATTTTATTCCTATTTCTCCTGAACGAGGATCCATCCCCGAACTGGAACAAGTTCCTTTCGAGTTCGTATATAACCATACGATGGATTATCCAATAAAATGGGATCTTCGCAGTGATACGGAGTGTCCTGGAGAAATACAAAGGTGATTTTAGGATTGGCGAAGAAATACTTGGTTTGGTCGTGAATATCAGTCGCAACTTACTTTGCCCTCTTACTAATCCCTTGCTTTGTCTTAACTTAATACCTTCTGTACACCGTTTAGGCCAACTGGTTTTCTTCATTCCCTACCGGTCGGCACCAGCCTAAGGTTTGGAAGAAGACTATCCAATTTGTGTAATAGGTGTACTACTCCTAAACCAAGGAGTACTCGCAATGAGAGAAGGTGAAAAGAAAAGACAACTGAATAATCCTATTCGTTTTCTCCAGAACCAGAAACCATCCTCGAAGTCCTTCGAGTTCGTATATAACCATACGATGGTTTTGTCCAATGGAAGTGGACGTTCGTAGTAATACGGGGTGTCCTGGAGAAAAGGGTAAAAGTAGGAGTGGCAATGTGGTCTGCAACTCTGACAATCCAAAAGCCAGTGTTAAGAAGGTTCGGTTAACTTGGTCACTGAGTCATAGTCAAGGGTCGGGTCAATGGTCGCTGCCAAAGAGAGAGAGAAAAGAAACACTCAGCGTGCACTCTAACCTAGATCAGAATGGTTACCAATTTATCTAATCAGGAAACCTCCCACTGTACCTCAAAATTCTCCTCCAAACCTAAAAGAAGAATTAGTCGGGATCACCCGAGGAGTAAACCAACTCATCAGTGGGAATCGGGATCCAACTATCATCGCATGATAACGTGACGGAATCCACTCACGTCACCACACTCCAGAAGGTATGCGCATGTCTGGCAAGTTTCAGTTCTTTTGAAACTCCCGATGTGATTTTTACCCCTAGGACCCAAGTGACCTTGACTGAGCCAACATATCAAAGGATCCTAGTCAAGTTCAACCCGTCATTATCTTGATTGCATTAGACCCACCCGCACGAGTCCTTGACTGAGCCAAAATGACCGTACGACTGTCCTAACCAATCACATATCCATGCAACAGAAAGACACTACATAGCTACCGAACACTACGCCTCGGCTAAGCACGACATACGCAGCACGAATACTAAGTAATACCAATCTGAAATGACGGAGGGCTACGACTGGTTTTTGGCGAAAAACCTTTAACGTAATGAACTTGATATCGTTGAAGGAACTGCACAACTTTTTGTAAAATATAGTGACGAAAACCTTTACTAAAGAGGTCACTCCCGGTGAAGGGATCTCGGCTCTTTCCCCGTAGAATGAGGTGCAGGATATTCCAACTGAATACCACGATGCAAAGCAAAAGTAATCGGCTATAGTGAAGTTAATGCCCTGACGCAAACTTCTGTCCAAGGGGTCACTCCCGGTGAAGGGATCTCGGCCCTTGCCTCGTCGACTGAGGAGCAGGATATTCCAAATGAATACCACAATGCAAAACAAAAGTGAACGTCCTTGCAATAACAGCTTTTTGAAAAGTGTTCCAACAACATCAGAATAGGTTTGTTTATCTTGCATTGATCCGAATCAACGCAGTCCCATCAATTAATCACACCACAAAGAACGAAAATATACTGACGTACGTATATGCCATCCGCATTCGCCACTGGTTCCCGTCATCACCCGTTAGGTTAGCTAACTAACGGTAGAGCGGGGACTGGACTAGCGCGGATGTAAAACATATACAACATCTACTAATATATATACCAATATATTATATTTCGCTCAAGGCGTGATAAAATGCAACATTACAGAAATGTACAGCATCACAGAACAATACAGATATCTGGAAGCCCCGGGTTTCACAGAGCCGCTGCTGAAACCCGACGTTCCCCTGGTCGTGTGCATAGCCTGTGTAATGAAATCCTAGACCCCTACGGGTGCGGCAAGTCACCCGCCAAAACCTGAAGCGAGGCAGCCCCCTTCAGCTCCGTGAATGGACCACCCAGCACTTCACGGAATCCGGTAACTTGGGCACCCCTCCTGGGTCAACCTGTACCCCCTACGAGTGTTAGTTATATGTATGCCCTAGAGGCCATTACTATACATAGGATGTATATTGTAGTGGATGCTGGGACATATATAGGGAGGACTTTCTTGCTCGACATGATAGTACGCTATCTGGATGAACTTTACCTTAACGTGTATACTGATTGTCTCTCTATTACATGATGGTAAAGCCCTTAGGATGTGTGCTTGACTACCTGGACTATGATGCGGATCATACTAGTGGGGACATGGTAGTCCATAAGTACATCCTTCAAAGTCCCTAGTCGTGGGTGTATCGAGATGGGGCATCGATATACCAGAGTAGACTAGCGTATACCTTCTTGACCCATACAGATGGGCGATGGATGATCCCATATCCATCGGTGTTTGACATCAGAGGAGATATACGGGTGCTCAGTAGAGACTGGGTACACTGGACGGACTCGCCGAGAACTCCCAGATGGTATTATACCTCACGTCAGATGGCAGTTCTCTGGTGACACTGGTACAGAGTAGTCTGTTGACCCGAGATCGTCATAGAGTCTTGTGTGGTTCCCACTGTGCTTTGATTTCCATCTTACCACGTCCAAGAGGGCATGCAAAACGGTGGTTTTTGGGTACAGTCCCGAGTCACATGGAGGCAATGAGCGATAGGAGGGGATTCGTCTCTCCCGGTATAGGGGGTTGATGTTGCGCTGTGTTCGATTGGCTATAACAGGAAATCCCTGGCCAGGGTTGCTGAGATTTACTGGTAAGTGTTACCAGTAGTTTCTCGAACAGTTATAGACCTCATATCGACACGACTTATTGAGCTATTGGGGTCTGACGTTTACCACCCCTAGGCGAGATATGCGACAGATCAGACGATCAGACCGGACTGTACGGTAGTGTTACTGGTCGGATTCACTGGAGTGTGAGCGGGCTTGCTCGTCGATCTTCAGATCGCTCAATACCCGGGTGGCCGTTACGTTTAGCAGACCGCTTGCGGCTTGTGGATGCTTGATATGATCATCGTCTGCTGCCGGCGTATTGACGAGTCTTTAGAGTCCTACACAGAGGTTTTCTGGCTCAAGCGAAACGAAATAGGAGCGCATATGAGATATGTGCGGGACCGAGAATAATGCGTGTATGTGATACCGTATTCTATTCTCGCGATAAATATATCGAATGGTTGTATGCGATATAACCTAGTTATCGATTCAAGCGTTGATTCGATAAGCCGATATATTGTATACTAGTCGGTTGTGTGCGACATAACCGGGTCATTGAATCAAGTGTTGATTTAATGATTTAATGCATATTTATATATTTGATATATTACTTTGCATCAACTAGTATCGGTTTACTTAAGATGGATTTTCTCACTCGGGAGTGCGCATTGCATATGCGATATGATTTTGTGCACTTGCTTGTATCATGTTTGATGATACATCCTTTTTGGTTAAGTGTAAAGTATTAAACCTTGGTTAATGAAATGGTTAGGGTTTCTTATTTGTTATTCATTTATCTTATTTTTTTATCCATTTATTTTTGATAAATGAATAAAAGAAAATGAGAAAAAGAATGGTGGCTTCTTTTGTTCTTTAGTTGAAGCTTCATGAAGCTTTGTTCAAGTCAACCATCCTTATCTCATCCTTAACCCTAACCATTCCCACTAACCATGATTCATTCTCTACACTTGACTCTAGTTAAAATTATGATAAGAATTCATTTTCTTTTCTTATTCTATTAACTTATCATAACTATTTTCCTTCTTCTTCTTCCTTGCTTCAAGTGAAGAAGCTTGAGGTCATCAATGGTGGATTGATGTTTTGAGTGAGAAATCCAATTCTAAAGTTAACCCACTTCCTATTTCTTCATCCTCTACCTCTTGCCAAGTAGTAGAGTGTGTTTCCTTCACAAGTTTCATGACTTGGTGAAGGTGGAGCTTGATTCATCGATGCCTCGACGTAGATCATCTTCGGCATGGACATCGACGACCTAGCTTGCCCATTCTCCGACGAAGCCGATCCCAGAGCCCGGATTTGACTTGGACAGCGGAGAGGACTTCGTTGCGGAGCTATGGAGGTGGAGCACCGGATCTACAAAGGTTGTATTTCCGTTTTCTTATTAGTTAAGTGTTAACTAGTTCAATGTTCGCCTAGACATCTAGCCATCGATCCGTACACTAGGGTTTGTAGGCACCATAATTTTTGAAATTGCCATGGTTGATGGCTTGGGAGACCTCACTAGTGTGCCTAGGAACCCTACAGTGGTATCAGAGCCTAGCTAGAGGCTTAGGCGAAGTCCAGACGACATTTGAAGTCCGATCGAACCCGAAAGTCCAAAACAAACATGCTCTCTGTACAATTTTTAAAATCTGGGATTTTTCAACATTAAAAATATTCAGAAAAATCAGTAGGCAATTCTAAGATATACTGTAAAATTCGGTTACCTAATTCCAACATTGCGCCGCGCTTCCGCGGCACGAGCATGGCTCGTGCGGCGGAAGAGCGGCCATTTTGTCGTTTATGGCATCCAACTTTCTACAGTAATTCTTATTGTGCTGTGCTGGTGTTTCTGGGAATTTTTAATATTTTTTCCAGAGTTGAATTTTTCTGAGTTGATTTGGGAATTCGGTGTTTCGATCGGGGTATCAAATTTTGTCTGTGTGGCTTTCCGGATAAATTTTAGAATATGTTAAAAAGTTCGACCGGATATAAATACCCAATTTTTCCCTTATCGGGAAATTTCCAAGTGTTGGATTTTCCATAAGTTTAACGACGTTCTAAGTAGTGCAAGTAACGCGATGGTCCCTCTAGAAGACACAAACCTTAACTCGATTATGTGACCGTCTTGAACTGCCCTTTGAACCTTCGGGTTTGGGGTAGTACGGCGTGCCACATGTGAGGCGTTGGCTTGACCCTTCTACGGCTGGACCGTTGGTACTGAGGTACGAACTGAATGTTGTTAGACTTATTTCATGTGTTGATCTGTATCGGGAAAACTTGGGTGTTCGATTGTTCGATCGGAAAGTTTAACATTTTCTATTTATCTGGAATGGGATACAATAATTGGAATTCACAATGAGTTATGAGATAACTAAATGAATGTTATAAACATAGCAGTTTAGTCTCACTTGATCGGTTGCCACGGAATTTTGATGTGATCAAAAGTCCGTCGCAATCACGTAGCGTACGCGGATACTCGCCGGATAAACTTAATAGACAGCCTCACCCCATAGCCCCGACCAAGTGACTGTAGGAGAACCCCGTCGCCGAAAGCATCCATTCGGGTGCTCGCGGCAGCGGTGTTCCGCCTTGGTGCACTTCGTCGACGGTATCGGGGGTGCGGCCGTCTACTGAAGTTTGCGACGAGCATTCGATCAGACTGTCGGGAATCTTGTTGAATTGCCCGACTAGATATTGAAAAGTGTTTTCGATTTAGAGACTAAAATGCGGAGTTTATAATTGTTAGGCATGTGATGTCTAAGGTATTCATTTGATTAGGCATGCGATGTCTATGCAGATTGCGGATTCCAACTGTTGTAGTTTTACACTTTCTTTTCTGTGACCGTAAGTGTAATATGTGATATCGCCGGTTTCGTTGCTATATGTCAACGACAATTGGGATGCGCATATTTACTTACGTTGATGACATGTGCTGTTATGTGTTGCTGGATATGTTATATTGGATCGTCGTGTTTGAATAGCCGGGGGTTTTTATGTGAGATGAGTGTTTTTCATTTTCATTCATGTAAACACTTGTATGTAATATTCTTTTATTGGGGCGCTTCCAGGTTGCGGGAGTTGTCACCTGTTGTATATTATTTACTTTTCCGCACTAGGATAGACCCAAGGAGGATGGCACAAGTAACCGGGTTCTGGAGTCCAGTGGGAGACCAACTCGAGGAGTCGAGGCCGGGTCTCCTAACCCTAGAATTGGTAGGGTTGCTTGCCTCTCTCGTAGGGGTCTTGGGGTGTGGGATTGGCTATTCATCACGACCGTGGAATCCGTGTTTTATACTGGCTCGTATTGAAAACACGGACGTCCTAGTATATCCAATATTTCATATGTTTCTTCTGCTGCGATATCTGTGATGTGATCATGTGATGTTCTGTGATAGATACAGTATATAGTATATATGATATATTATATAGGCGTTACTTATGTTTTACACCCGCGCTAGCCCTGCCCCGCTCTGCCGTTAGTTACCTAACCTAACGGTGCATGAGGGGACATCGAGGCGAATGCGGATGGCATAAGTGTACGTCGTATTTATCTGTAATGTTTAGGTACTTAAATGATGGGACTTCGTTAATGTGATTAATGAAATAAAAGAAACCTAAGATGTTGTAGAATCGAATTTCAAAATAAAAAGGTAGCTACAGTTCTTGCTTTGCACAGAGGTATATGTGATATATCCTGCACCTTATTCGATGAGGAAAGGACCGAGATCCCTTCACCGGGAGTGACTCCTTTAGCAATAACTGGCAGATGCTACACCCTCGGTTTGTATTTTAATTGCTTTTAAGAGTTTTTGCTTTGCACAGTGATATATATGATATATCCCGTACCTCATTCGACGAGGAAAGGACCGACGATCCCTTCACCGGGAGTGACTCCTTTAGCAAAACTAGAAAAGCCTCAAAAACACTCCATTTCAAAATTCATTTGATTCTACAACGATATCAAGTTCATTACGCAATAGGTTTTCAGAAAAACCTGTCGTAGCCCTCCGTCATTTCAGATAAGTAGTAGTTAGTATTCGTGCTGCGTTTGTTGGCCTTTGTCAAGGCGCAGTGTGCGGTAGCTAACTGGTGCTTATCTGCTTATGCATATGATGCAGATTGAGTTAGGGTAGTCGTGCGACCTTGTTGGCCTTTGTCAAGGGCCGTGCGGGTGGATTTAATTCAATCAGGAAATGACGGGTTGAACTTGACTAGCATCCTATGGTTTGTTGGCCTTTGTCAAGGTCATAGGAGGTTAGGGGCAAAATATTATCGGGAATTTCAAGTGTTGAAATTTGCAATGAGATTGCATACCTTCTATGAGATAGTTGGATCCCGATACCCGCTGCGAGTAAGAGTTACTCCTGGGAGAGTTTTATACATTACAATTAGCCGATCAAGTAGGTGTCTAGAAAGGTGTCAACGGGGTTACGCCTCTGGGAAAACGAGGTTTACAGTAATTAGGTTCGTGCGAAAGCACGGGGGACCTCCCTCAAAGTACCGACACTGGCCTGGCTGAAAGATTGGCGAACTTGTAGTGTGTAATTAATCCCGGCTAGTCTTTCCTTTTAGGGTTTGAAGGAAGATTTGATAAAAAGCAGTGGGAGCCATCCTGATTAGATAAAATAATAACCAATCTATTCTTGAAAGAGCGCACGCTGAGTGTTTTTTTCTCTCTCTCTCCAGGCAGCGACCATATCACGCCTTAATCAAGATAATAATACGGAATATTGACCGAACCCGCTTGTTATACTGAGCTGGGGAACGTTGGTCCCGCTCCAACTTATAATTGTTATAAGACAGAGCAGGAAATTGGGGAATACCAGATTTCCCGTGCCGCCCAAACGAAGAGAGTGCATGATGATGCATCATCTTCGGGTGTGTTCATTATACAGAACTGTTTCTCAGTATCCTTTACGTCCTGGGTATATGATACCGGATCAGGATCCCAGATATGTAATCTGTTACATAGGGCTACAGATAGGTAGAGAACTGAGAACGGGTGATAAGTTTCATGAGACAGAAACCGGGGCAAGTGTTGCAGCCAAGTCTGTTGGTCACTGTCACCCTGTATTACCAATACATTGATTCTGAACAAATGCTATTAGATGCCGAACCTGATATACAAAATCATATCAGTCTCTTTATTAGTAAAGAAATGATAAAATTTTGTATAGTTGGATAATGTTTTGAACATTTCCTATATCAAAAGTTGATCGGTTCAGGTGCGTTATCTAAAAGCATTGATGTTCTAAATCAAACTACAGTTCTTAGTATATGGAACACACATAAGAGGAAGAGTTCAGAAATGAACGGATCCTTCTTAAGGTATTGTAGACTAGGTCAGATCAATGCGACCCGACTGGCTAGAGTTACATATAGATGCATATTTAAATCAGTTTGAATTTACATCTTGTGAAACTCGCCAGTCATGTCACAAAGATAAGATGACCATAGCTCTGTTTAATGGAAACAGAGAAAGAGTTAGCAAACTCTTGGGATAATACATGTTGATGTATGTAAGGTCCCCTGTCTACACATGCCAAGACTGGTTCTTTGTACTTCGTTACATTCTCTGATGATCTTTCGAGATTCAGACCTATGTTCCCGTTGAAACACAAGTCCGAACCTTTTGAGATATTCACAGAATATAAGATAGAAGTAGAGAACCAAAATACGGATATAAGTATTATGTCCTTTGATGTGATCAAGGAGGAGAATACTTGAGCACGGAAATCCTGGTCTATTCTAAAGGAGAATGAGATTCTCTCTCAGCATTACTCCTCCGTATACACCATGGCACGATGGTATATCGGGGCGGAGCAATCACACCCTATATGATATGGTGTGCTCTATGATAAGTATTACTGAGTCACTTATTTCCTTTAGGGAGTTATGCACTTGAGAAGCTGCATACCTATTGAATATGGTTCGAATCAAATCAGTTGCCTACCACTTCATATATGATATGGAAAGGGAAGAGCCCATATCTTAAGTTAGTTAAGATTTGGGGTTGACCGGCCTATGTCTAAAAGCAAAATCCGGACAAGCTCAAGGCAAGGTCTGTAATGTAGAACTGGAAATGTTCCAGCTATACAAACTACAGCACATGATTTGATAGAACCAAAGGATTCAGTAAATTCCAACGAACCTCAGCCTCTCCGCCGATCTAGTAGGGTTTCTCACCCACCTGAGAGATACTTCGGTTTCTCTATGACAGTGGGAGCGAGGAATGCATCATGAGATGATGACCCAACTAGTTTCGAGCTGGCCATCAAGAGTGAGACTCTGTAAGAATGGCTGGATGTTTATCGATCTGAGATGGAATCCTTATACACCAACAAAGTATGGACTTTGGTTGCTATATCTGAAGGGTTAAATCCCCATCAGGAGCAAGTATATCTTGAGAAGATTACTTGGTGTACATGGAAAGGTGAGACTTTCAAAGCTAGACTTGTTAAAGGTCTATGTCATTGACCAGGTATGGATGATGATGAAACCTTTTCGAAGTAGCTATGCTTAAGTCCATCCAGATCCTACTTGCCACGGCTACATACCATGACTACGATATCTGGTGGTTGGGTGTCTTGACTGCTTTTCTAAATGATGATTTGGAAGAGAGTGTCTATAAGTACACAGCCAGAGGGCTTCGTAGACAGTGGGAGCAGCGGAAACGTGTGCAAGATGTTTTATAGGATAAAGCAGGCATCGCGGAGTTGGAACATCTGTTTTGATGAAGTAGTCAAAGAGTTTGATATCATCAAAATGGTAGATGAACCTTGTATAAACAAAAAGGTAGTAGGGAGTATGGTGGTGATCCTCGTAGAGTACGTGGATGACATACTCTTGATAAGAAAGGAGTTTCTTATGCTACGCTCGGTCAATCTCCGTTTATCACAATGATTCTCCATAAAGGATCAGAATAATACCTACTAAATCCTGGGTTTTGGATCTATGAGATAGATCTAATTGGATGTTAGGAATCTCACTAGATGTAGTGAGATGGTATCACATGATCTTGGGGAGAATCACTGGAAGGGTTCCAGGGTGATAAGGACGACTGAGTGTCAGTCACAGGCATTGTCTTTACCCTTAGTAAAGGGACGGTATGTTGGAAGAGTTCCAAGCTAGATACCGTGACATACTAGATGATAAAGGCAGGATACATCGCTACTTAAGATGCTACCAAAGAGGCTGTTTGGATGTATATTGGTTCATGAGATGAACTATGTTCCTCCCATTGTGAGACAATGGAGTTGTGGCTTATGCCAAGGAACGTCCGTCCCATCAGTGATCCAGACATATTCTAAGGCAGTATCACTTGATCATGGAGATGGTTGATCTCCAGGGAGATCGAGGTTAGGAGAGTAGACTCAGAGGACAACACAGCGGATCCACTCATAAAGGCCTGTTCCCAGAGAGAGACTTTTATGGGATGGTTGAGTATGAGATACTACAACCACTGTTACAGATGGCCCTAGTGCAAGTGGGAGATTGTTAGTTATATGTATGCCCTAGAGGCCATTACTATACATAGGATGTATATTGTAGTGGATGCTGGGACATATATAGGGAGGACTTTCTTGCTCGACATGATAGTACGCTATCTGGTTGAACTTTACCTTAACGTGTATACTGATTGTCTCTCTATTACATGTTGGTAAAGCCCTTAGGATGTGTGCTTGACTACCTGGACTATGATGCGGATCATACTAGTGGGGACATGGTAGTCCATAAGTACATCCTTCAAAGTCCCTAGTCGTGGGTGTATCGAGACGGGGCATCGATATACCAGAGTAGACTAGCGTATACCTTCTTGACCCATACAGATGGGCGATGGATGATCCCATATCCATCGGTGTTTGAAATCAGAGGAGATATACGGGTGCTCAGTAGAGACTGGGTACACTGGACGGACTCGCCGAGAACTCCCAGATGGTATTATACCTCACGTCAGATGGCAGTTCTCTGGTGACACTGGTACAGAGTAGTCTGTTGACCCGAGATCGTCATAGAGTCTTGTATGGTTCCAACTGTGCTTTGATTTCCATCTTACCACGTCCAAGAGGGCGTGCAAAACGGTGGTTTTTGGGTACAGTCCCGAGTCACATGGAGGCAATGAGCGATAGGAGGGGATTCGTCTCTCTCGGTATAGGGGGTTGATGTTGCGCTGTGTTCGATTGGCTATAACAGGAAATCCCTGGCCAGGGTTGCTGTGATTTACTGGTAAGTGTTACCAGTAGTTTCTCGAACAGTTATAGACCTCATATCGACACGACTTATTGAGCTATTGGGGTCTGACGTTTACCACCCCTAGGCGAGATATGCGACAGATCAGACGATCAGACCGGACTGTACGGTAGTGTTACTGGTCGGATTCACTGGAGTGTGAGCGGGCTTGCTCGTCGATCTTCAGATCGCTCAATACCCGGGTGGCCGTTACGTTTAGCAGACCGCTTGCGGCTTGTGGATGCTTGATATGATCATCGTCTGCTGCCGGCGTATTGACAAGTCTTTAGAGTCCTACACAGAGGTTTCCTGGCTCAAGCGAAACGAAATAGGAGCGCATATGAGATATGTGCGGGACCGAGAATAATGCGTGTATGTGATACCGTATTCTATTCTCGCGATAAATATATCGAATGGTTGTATGCGATATAACCTAGTTATCGATTCAAGCGTTGATTCGATAAGCCGATATATTGTATACTAGTCGGTTGTGTGCGACATAACCGGGTCATTGAATCAAGTGTTGATTTAATGATTTAATGCATATTTATATATTTGATATATTACTTTGCATCAACTAGTATCGGTTTACTTAAGATGGATTTTCTCACTCGGGAGTGCGCATTACATATGCGATATGATTTTGTGCACTTGCTTGTATCATGTTTGATGATACATCCTTTTTGGTTAAGTGTAAAGTATTAAAACTTGGTTAATGAAATGGTTAGGGTTTCTTATTTGTTATTCATTTATCTTATTTTGTTATCCATTTATTTTTGATAAATGAATAAAAGAAAATGAGAAAAAGAATGGTGGCTTCTTTTGTTCTTTAGTTGAAGCTTCATGAAGCTTTGTTCAAGTCAACCATCCTTATCTCATCCTTAACCCTAACCATTCCCACTAACCATGATTCATTCTCTACACTTGACTCTAGTTAAAATTATGATAAGAATTCATTTTCTTTTCTTATTCTATTAACTTATCATAACTATTTTCCTTCTTCTTCTTCCTTGCTTCAAGTGAAGAAGCTTGAGGTCATCAATGGTGGATTGATGTTTTGAGTGAGAAATCCAATTCTAAAGTTAACCCACTTCCTATTTCTTCATCCTCTACCTCTTGCCAAGTAGTAGAGTGTGTTTCCTTCACAAGTTTCATGACTTGGTGAAGGTGGAGCTTGATTCATCGATGCCTCGACGTAGATCATCTTCGGCATGGACATCGACGACCTAGCTTGCCCATTCTCCGACGAAGCCGATCCCAGAGCCCGGATTTGACTTGGACAGCGGAGAGGACTTCGTTGCGGAGCTATGGAGGTGGAGCACCGGATCTACAAAGGTTGTATTTCCGTTTTCTTATTAGTTAAGTGTTAACTAGTTCAATGTTCGCCTAGACATCTAGCCATCGATCCGTACACTAGGGTTTGTAGGCACCATAATTTTTGAAATTGCCATGGTTGATGGCTTGGGAGACCTCACTAGTGTGCCTAGGAACCCTACAACGAGTGCGGCGAATAGCTTGCCAATTCCAGACTGAAGCCCCCTCCGTCTCAATGCCCTGAGATGCGGGCCCGTTGCCCTCTAGAACCCGGCTATCCGTGCACCCCTCCGCGGGGTAACCCTAGTACAGAAAGTAAAATATACATACACCTGGTGCATCGACCGCAACCAGGTCGTGCCCCAAAAGAATAATACAAACTGGCAGTGACGGCAGTCCACATGTCGGACGCTCGCCCCGCAATATCAAATGTACATAATACAACAGCACTGTACTAGCATTGCATCCAGGCTATCCCCCACGACCGATCCGCAACAACACAGCAAATACATAGAACATCAACGTGAAGGTCACGTTCGCGAATCCGTCTAACCGGGCTATAGCAGTTAGACCGGATTTACCGATCGAGTGACATTCACGGTCGCAGATATAATGTAAATACTGTGAAAAATGTGTTTAAAATTTTCCGATTGACCAAAAATTAACAAGTGGGCCCCCAATCAAAACTGTAGCACTCACAGAAAACCTGGGCCCAATTTTAATATTCCAAAACCCCTAAAATAAGCCCACAAGCCCACTGCAAAAAAATAATCACACGATCCCACAATACTGCGGCGGAAGCGCGGCCAAAAGGGGGTTTTGGCCGCCCTTCCGCGGTCGTACGGATGAGTCATGTCACAAAATTTTTGCAGTGTTCTTAGAACTCCCTGCACATCATTCTGAGACCACCTGAAAAATTTTTGGACTTCAAAAAATTTCGACAGAAACTGATGTGCTAGAAAAATACGGTTTTTGGAAATTTCGGTCGATCGGAAACGCAAACACATCAAACGAAGCTAGGTTAGGTTAATGGCGTGGCTCTGATACCATGTTGCGCCACGGCAGTGCCCCGGCCTCGTACTCGAGGCCAAAATGCGGAATCAAAAATTTTCCTTACTCGGAAACCGGCGCTACCGCGGACAAAGAAAACCCGGATCGTTTACCATTAACCTAATGCTAGCAATCAAGAGATAGGGTGAGAAGTATACCGAGTGATCCGAGTCCTCCGGTCTTCTCTTCATCGTCCCGATCTCCCGCGGAAAGTCTTGTCTCCATATCGTCGCCTCCTCGCCGGAAAGGGCACCACATCGCCTACATCTTTTACGGGCTCCCGCCTCAATACCGAGGCAACTCGAGCATGAAGCCGGCAACTCGACATGCTCAAGATATGCTGTAGAATATGTAGTAGATCATGCTAGTCTCATTTGGGGTTTGTGGTTGCCATGATGGAGGAATGGGGTGAGGAAAAATGGTGCTTTCATTTTTCCGAAACAAGAAGAAGAAGGAGATGAAGAATTCCTCCCATAACAAAGATGAACTCTCTCATTCTTTTTCTTTCTATCAACCATGAAAAACTTCTTCCATCAAGTGAGTAGAATAATGTGGAGGAATAAATATATCAAACAAGAGGGAGGTGAGTGTAGGAGAGCAAGAAGGGTGACCATATCAAAAGACAAGAAAACATCAACCATGCTTAACCTCCATACCCTTTCCAATCTCAATTAAAGCAAGTGATGGTGCAAGATAAGAATGATATCAAAAAAAGATGCTTTCATAATAAATCCTTATGCAAATAAAACCTCCACCAAATGTAATTTGCAAAACTGCAAATTACCCCCTCCATCAGAAAAGTCCGGCCGGGAAAGAACAAAGAAAAACCGGCCGGAACGGAATGCAAACTGGCAACTCCAGAAAACTGGTCCCGTAATAAATTACAGGAAAACCCCGATACTGTGCATACACACCCGCATCTGTATTCCGACCGGATACAAATGCAATGAGACAAAATCTACACTGTACTAAACTAGGATCCGGCTTAAACCAAAATCGGCTAGTAATATCCGTTCGATCCTGATGCGTGCAATACCGCACGTATCTGATCGAACCCTGCCATATCTCCATACGGCCTCTACAGCGTTTCGCCCGAAAGCTGAGTAACTGAAAGTGTGGTGGACTCTAAAGACTCGTCAATACAATGGCTGTGGATTTAACCACTAGCGCGTCAGAGGTATAAGCCAATACGTAACGGGCCACCAGCTATTGACCAAAAGGGACGTCGATGAGCGAACTCATCCTGACACCCTACTGAGCCTGTCAGTGACAATATCCGTACAGTCCGGTCCGTTCGTCTATGAGGATCGCATGTCGGGCCTAGGGGGTTGGTAAAAGTCAGACCCCCAAAGGCGGTACAAGTCGTGTCGGAGTGTAGCCCAGAACGCCCTGAGATACTACTGGAATACCTACCAGTAAATCTCCTTCCTCGGCCGAGGGCTTTGCGTAATGGCTCTCCTAAACACAGCGCGACCTCACCCCCAATACCGGGAGAGACGAACCCCTGAAGATCCGCTCACTGCCCCCCATGTGGCTCGGGACTGTACCCAACTAAAACCTGTTTGCACGACTCCTTTGAGCCGTGGTAGGGTAGTAATCAAAGCACAGTGGGAACTCACACGAGACAAATGACGATCTCAGGTCGATGAACTAACCTGTACACATGTCACCTGGGAACTGCTATCTGACGTTTGGTATAATCCCAACTAGCAGGTTCCCGGCGAGTCCTGTCCGGTGTACTCATAACCCAATGAGCACCTGTATACATCTTAGGTGAACCAACTAACACCAGTGGCTTGTGAGACCGGCCACCGCCCCTCGTCGGGGTCTCGACTGTATACACTAGTCTACTAATGGAGTATCGATGCCCTGTTTCGAAACTCCTACGACTAGGGACCTTTTAAGGATGTGCTTATAGACTACCAGCTCCCACGTATATGATCGCCATCATACTGCTGGTAGTCAAGCAAGAATCCTAGGGGCTCTATCAACGTGTAATAGCGACATATCAGGTCACCTAAAACAGTACACGATGATAAAGGTAAACCAGATAGCATACTATCATCTTGAGTAAGACTGTCCTACCGGGATAGGTCCTCCCTCAATCATTGCAATCACGTGCCTGTAATCCAATAATTGACTCTGAGGGCACTATCTCCAACACCCTAGGTCCGCGAGCTCCTCAATGTAGCCGATCATCTTTAGCACGTGCTCGGCTACTGATGATCCGACGGCCATTCTTGTCGAAAATAACTTTTTCGACGCTTCGTATCTTGCGATACGAGATTGCTCTCCATACAGTTCTTTTGTATGAAGCAATATGGATTCCAAGTCCATATTCTCGTGCCTCCTCTGATGTTCGTTGTCCATCGAGGCAAGCACGAGGCATTTGGCCTTCGCGCTATCAATCTCCCAAGTCTTGCGGATTTCCTTATCCGCGACGCTGGAAGTTGGACCAGGGACAGGGGGAGCTTTGGTGGTAAGAAGATACCCCAGCTTGTCGTAAGTGATTGCTATCTTGACATTCCTGAGCCAATCTTTGTAGTTTGGCCCTGTCAGTTTGTTTTTATCTAGGAGTAACTTAAGTCCAGTCATGTTGATTTGGTCGCTGCAATTAGGAGAGAGAAGAAGAAACACTCAGCATGATGCTCTTGCAAGTTTAGAGTGGTTTTTAGTTTGTCTAAACAGGATGGCTCCCACTGTTTCTCGAATCCCTCCTCAAACCATAAAGGAAGAATTAGTCAGGATCAATCCCACCGCACAATACTTGCTTAACCGTTCAGCCAGGCCGGTGTCGGTACTTCGAGGAAGGTTTTCCAATGCTTTCGCGAAGTTCCTTAATTAAAGAACCTCTTTTCCCTGGGGGCGTAGCCCCGCTAACACCTTTCTAGGCACCTACTAGGTTTATAGCATTGATCGATTAGTGAGAAATTTCCCGAGGAGTAGCATATACTCACAGTAGGATCGGGATCCAAATATCATCGCGTGACGAAACTGAAGGAATCCTACCAGAATCATCATACTCCAAATGGTATGCAAATCTAGCAAGTTTCAGTGCTTATGAAACTCCCGATGTGGATTTTTGCCCCATGCTCTTATGACCTTGACTTTGGCCAACAAATCATAAGTCACATGTCAAGTTCTACCCGTCGTTCTCCAGGTTAATTTGAATCCACCCGCACCTACCCTTGACTTTGGCCAACAAGGCAGTGCGACTGTTCCAAACCAACGCATCTATCCATGCTGCACATGAATACCCAATAGCTACCAATCACTGTGCCTTGACTTTGGCCAACAAACACAGCTTGAATACTATTGACTATTCATGTGAAACGACGGAGGGCTACGGATGCTTTTGGCAAAACCGTGAACGTAGTGAAGTTGATTTGGTTGATGGAACGAGATAGCTTTTAAAAGGAGTGGCTCAAGCTCCGCATTTAAAAGTTGGTTTTGAAAAGAACCGAGTGGTTTTTCGAAAGTGTTCCAACGACTTTAACTTGGTTTATTATCTTGCATTAGTTCTTTTAATGCGTGATATTCTTGCATTAGTTCTTTTAATGCGTCCCATCATTTAATCCTACCATTGCAGAAAATAACCAAAATATGACGTACGCTTATGCCATTCGCATTCGCCACGGGGCCCCGTCATTACCCGTTAGGTTACTTAACTAACGACAGAGCGGGGGCTGGGCTAGCGCGTCTGTAAAACATAAGCAACGCCTAAATAATATCATATATAGATATACTGTAATGATAAACATTTCAGATCACAGATGAATATATTGGATATACTAGGAATCTGTAATTCGCACGAGCCTGTAACGAAAAACAGATTACACGGTCGCGGTGAATAGCCAAATACCCCACCCAAGACCCCTACGGGTGCGGCAAACTACCCGCCAAGTACCCGAAGCGTAGTAACCTCCCTCATCTCCATGAGTAGGCCACTCGACACTTCGGCATACCCGGTAGTTTGTGCACCCCCTCCATGGGTCTATCCTAGGAGCAAAAACAGTAAAAAGAAATTATACAATGACGGCTATAACCCCGACCCGGTTGTGCGGCCATACAAATAATTATTACATCAATTTACAAATTTACATGAATTGAAAGAAAAGAAAACTCTCGTCTCACAACCCCCGGCTATTCACCCGCGACAATCCAACATATTCATATCCACATTCCAGCAACATTACAGATCACAGATTTGTATAACCCCTACTAATCGACATATAGCGATTAGTAGACGTTCAATACAAATATCACATTACAGAAAAACCCGTTAGCTTAAGTCTTTTAGAAGTTCGATCAAAAATACGGATTTTCGGGACCCTAAAATAAAATTTTCGTTCTGGAAAATCTGGGCAGAAAATATATATTCCAAAAATCCCAAAATACCCCAATGAGTAAACTGCAAAAAAGAAAACCCTTGACCGAGTCAACTTGGCCGCGTTTCCGCGGCGGGAGCGTGCTCCCGCCGCGGAAACGCGGCGCTTTGATCGAGTCAGGGGCCCAAATTTTTGCAGTTTCTTTAAAAAAGCCTGAGTCAATTTTAGGTGTGTTCCAAAAAATTTTTCCAGTACTTTTGAAATCGACAGAAAGTTGAAAATTCATGGGTTCGTTTTTGGTACTTTTCTTTGATCGATCTTCTAGTTACTTGCTGACTTGTTAGATAGAGTTTAACTAGGCTCTGATACCACTGTAAGTCCATGCTACCTCTCCCGGTACTTTCGGGAATGCGGAATTTGGTAAAAAACGATTTTTACGGAGGTGGTAACATGGACCTAAATCCCGGATCTTGGTTAAACATCTATCTAACAACCTAACTATGAGTTTCTAGCTACTCGGTTAGGGGGTTATACCTTGCTTGTCTTGAACTCCTTCGTCTTCAAGCTCCGATGGTGGTCCGATTGGCTTCTTCTCGTCGTCTCCGTACGCCGAAGATAGATCCACCTGAAAGCTCCAACCTTTAGCTCCTTCTTCGTTCTTTGAAGAAACTAATTCACTTGGTTTGCTAAACCTAGTGAACTAGAATGAGTAGAGAATACTTTGTGTGGGATTTTATCTATGGTTCTTGATTCTCAACTCATGAGACAAGAGAACCATAGATTAAAGAGAGGGAGCAAGAGCAAAAGGGTGAGAGCAAAAGGAGAGCTCAAGAACAAGAGAGAGAATGAGCAAGAAAAAATGAGGCTCTCTTTTGTCTTTCACCCTCTCATAATCCAAAGCAATCATAACTCATCATACTAACAAAAGTCTTATGTGATGGTTGAAGCAACCATAACCATATCATTTCATGCACTCATTTTACACAAATGAGCAAGCAAGTAAAAGTCTTTGCCATGAAATGATGGCTATGGTTATCATGATGGTCAACTAGTCAACCCTAGTCAACCGGTCAACAAAGTCAACAAGTCAACAAAAGTCAACAAGTCAACAAAGTCAACAAAAGTCAACAACCATGTCACCATAATACTTAATTAATATAATAGTTAATCACATATCATATTCTCATTAGGGTTGATCAAAAGGTCAATAGTCAACGGTCAACTGTCAACAACCCTAATGAGAATCCACTGCCTCTGTCTCCCTGTCAACTGTGCATACACACCCGCATCCGCGTTCCGAGGAACACGAATGCAAACTGGATAAATCCAATCCCATAAGGTACACTAGGATCTGGCTTAAACCAAAGCCCGCTAGTGTAAACTGTCCGGACACTGTACGCGCACAAGTGCACGGATGTGACCGAACCCTGTCGCAAAACCATGCGACCTGTCGCAATACCATGCGACCTCTACTCTTTTGCCTAAAGGCGAAAAGCTTTCTGTGTGGGACTCTAAAGACTCGACACTACGCTGGCAGTGGGTTTAACCACAGACCGCAAGCGGCACTAGCTGTGCGTAACGGTCCCCAGGTAATGCCGACAAGAAGACCGACGAGGCGAAACCCATCTGAACTCCTACTGAGCCTGAGTGTGACATTCTCCGTACAGTCCGGTCTGTTCGTCTGATACATCGCATGGCGGGCCTAGGGGGCGGTAAACGTCAGTCCCCCAATAGCGGTACAAGTCGTGCCGGAGCGAAGCCCAAAACACCCTGAGATAACACTGGAAACCTACCAGTATATCTCGTTTGCCCTGGCCAGGGAGTACTCGTGTAATGGCTCTCCTGGACACAGCGCGATGTCAACCCCCAATACCGGGAGAGACGAATCCTGTCTAACCGTCACTGCCTCCAAGTGCTTCGGGACTGCACCCAACCACTACCTGTTTGCACGACTCCTTTGAGCCGTGGTAGGGTAGTGATCAAAGTACAGTGGGAACACACTCGAGGTGAAGTGACAGTGTCAAGTCAGCGGACTAAGCTGTACTCATGTCACCTGGGAACTGATAACTGACGATAGGTATAATACCAACTAGTCAGTTCCCGACGAGTCCTGTCCATTGTACCCGTAACCTAACGAGCACCCGCATACTATCTCAAGTACGACGTACTGACGGCTGTGGGACAGACCGTCTCCCACACTGGGATGAGAAGCGCATGCGCTGGTCTACTCCGGAGTATCGATGCCCTGTCTCGATAGTCCTGCGACCAGGGACCTGCATAAGGATGTGCTTATAGATTACCCAGCCCCACTAGTGTGACGGCCATCACATCGCTGGTAATCAAGCAAAGATCCTAAGGGCTCTACTAATGTGTATAGGCGATATACAAAAATAAACACATGTACACATTGAAGTAGAAACAAACTAAGTAGCATACTACTATTTTGAGCAAGATTGTATATACAAGGTGAATATCCCAAGCTTCCATTAAGTAATATACAAACTAGTATGATACAGTAATGGCCTCTAGGGCATATACACTAACAGTTGAGAAGGAGGGGGCCTCACTCTAGAATTGGCGGGCTTTTCGCCGCACTCGTAGGGGGTGCAGGTTGACCCAAGGTGGGGTGCTCAAGTTACCGGATTCCGTGAAGTGCCGGATGGCCCATTCACTTTGCTGAAGGGGGCTGCCTCGCTTCTGGTTTTGGCGGGTAACTTGCCGCACTTGTAGGGGTCTAGGTTTTTATTGCACAGGCTATCCACACGACCAGGGGAAAGTCGGGTTTCACTTACGGCTCAAAGGAAATCCGGGGCTCCCAGATTATTTGTTTTGTTCTGTGATGCTTATTGCTTATCTGTGATGTTGCATTTATCACTCCTGGAGCGATTATTATATATTGCTATATATATACTAGTAGATGTTGTATATGTTTTATACTCGCGCTAGTCTAGTCCCCGCTCTGTCATTGTTAAGTAACCTAACGGGCGATGACGGGACCCAGTGGCGAATGTGGATGGTATATACGTACGTCATATTTTCGTTCTTTTCTGGTGTGATTAATTGATGGGACTGCGTTGATTCAGATCAATGCAAGGAAAACAAATTTATTCGATGTTGTTGAAACAATTTTTAAAAAGCTGTTATTACAAGGACGTTTTCTTCTGTTTTGCACAGTGGTATTTGGTTATGAATATCCAGCACCTCATTCGACGAGGCAAGGGCCGAGATCCCTTCATCGGGAGTGGCCCCTTGGGCAGAAGTTTGCGTCAGGATAATAACTTTACTATAGTCGATTACTTTTTGCTTTTCATCATGATATTCAGTTGGAATATCCTGCACCTCATTCCACGGGGAATGAGCCGAGATCCCTTCACCGGGAGTGACCTCTTTAGCAATGGTTTTCGCCACTATATATTTGTAAAAAGCTATCTGGTTCCTTCAACGATATCAAGTTCATTATGTTAAAGGTTTTTCGCCAAAACCATTCGTAGCCCTCCGTCATTTCAGACGGGTAGCACATAGTATTCATGCTATGTTTGTTGGCCTTCGTCAAGGCATAGTGTATGGTAGCTGCTTATTACCTTTCTGTTTCATAGATAGATGCGTTGGTTTGGGACAGTCATACAGCCTTGTTGGCCTTCGTCAAGGGCGAGTACGGGTGGGTTCAAATTAACCTGGACAATGACGGGTAGAACTTGACATGTGACTTATGATTTGTTGGCCTTCGTCAAGGTCATAAGAGTATGGGGTAAAAATCACATCGGGAGTTTCAAACATACAGGAAACTTGCCAGACATGTGCATACCTTCTGGAGTGTGATAACGTGAGTGGATTTCATCAGGTTATCATGCGATGATAGTTGGATCATAATACCCATTGATGAGTTGGTTTAGTCCTCGGGTGATTTTAGATGATCCCGACTAATTCTTCTTTCAGGTTTGGAGGAGAATTTGAGGATACAGTAGGAGACATCCTGATTAGATAAAGTGATTAATCATTCTGATCTAGGTTAGAGTGCACACAGAGTGTTTCTTTTCTCTCTCTCTCTCTCTCTTTGGCAGCGACCATGTCCCGACCCTAGACTATAACTCAATAACCAAGATAACCGAATTTTTTTAAAACACTGGCCTTTGGATTGTCAGAGTTGCATACATCATTGTCACTCCTACTTTTACCCTTTGCTTTTCTCTGGAGCATTCCGTATCACTACGAAGATCCACTTATTGGATATGACCATCGTATAGTTACATACGAACTCGAAGAAACTTTTTTCAGATTCGAGGATGGTTTCCGGTTCTGGAGAAAATGAATAGGACTATTCAGTTGTCTTTTCCTTTTACCTTCTCTCAGATGTGAGGGCTCCTAGGATTAGGAGAGCGTACACCTAATGCGGTTATTGGATAGTCTTCTTCCAAACCATTGACTGGTGCCGAAAGGTAGGGAAACAACAAAACCAATTAGCCTAAGTGTGTTGTACATGAGGTAATAAGTAAAGACAGATAAAGGGATTAGAAAGAGGGCAAAGTAAATTGCGACTGCTATCATTCACGACCAAACCAAGTATTTCATCGCCACTCCTACTTCACCTTTGTATTTCTCCAGAACACCCCGTATCACTACGAAGATCCACAATTATTGGATAATCCATCATATAGTTACATACGAACACGAAGGAACTTGTTCCAGTTCGAGGATGGATTCTGGTTCAGGAGAAATAGAATAAGGATTATTCAGTTGTCTTTAATCTTTACCTTCTATCAGGTTGCGAGTACTCCTAGGATTAGGAGAGTACACCTATTATGCTTATTGGATAGTCTTCTTCCAAACCATAGGCCGGTGCCGAACGGTAGAGAAGGAAGAAAACCATTTAGCCTAAGGATGGTGTACAGAAGGTAATGAGTAAAGACAGATAAAGGGATTTGGAGAGATTGCAAGGAAATATACAGTTACAGTCATGAATCTGGATAATGGAAGAGGCATTACTAGGAATACCCAGCTACCCCTTCTAAACATTTTCATGTTTCAGTTTCTCTGTGCATTGTTAATTGAAAACTGATTTCCCAATCAGATCCTTACTCCAGAGTATGTATTTACCAGGTTTGATTCTCACATCTGTATGGTGTTACAGATGATGAGTGGGAGTAAGTTAATGGGAATTAGGTGATCATCCTCATTATATCGGGATTCGTTGTAATTGGTGATATTTGAGGAAATCGCCTGGGGTTTTTTCATGACGGCAAATATTTGGTTTTGAATATCCGTTGTTATGCACCAATTTCAAATTGATATATCTATACGTTTATTTTATAAAGTGAGATATAAATTTTTGAAATTATGTCCATGACATTTACCTATATCAGTTGATGGTTAGGTAAGGAGCATTCAACAGCGGTGTAATTCTTCTTAACCATAGTACAGTTTTCAACCTACGACGCACAGGGTTTGAGTTATTCAACTCAGGGGACTTATACAAAGTATTGTATATTGTCCAGTGTCCATTAGGACAGAGGGGTTGGTGCTCGTACTATATTTTGTTTACTTGTGACTTCTCTAGTGTTTAGACAAGTGTTTCGTAGAAATACAAGGTCCAAGTTTTGAGAAGTTATAAGTACAAGAATAAAGTAAAGAACCATGTGTTGCAAGTATCAGGATACTTCAAGGTGATCGAAGATGTAGATACTTGTATTTGGTATTCAGTTGATAGTAATGGTTTTGAGAACTTGCTTCTCTTTCAAGTCACTCATATTTGGATGCACTCCTAAGTTGAGTAATTGTAATGCCTTAAATTTCGGTTAGTGTTACTTTAGACGTTAGTGCGGGTTTACTGTAAAAGTTTACCAATTCGGGTTCCTCACATTTTATAACATTTAATTAATAATTTTATTATTATTTGTTATGGAATGCACGCACGTGTGCACGTTAATGTGAGGGTTTGTTTGTGTTAATCTTGTTCTTAGCAAACATGACACTTAACCATTTATCTAATCTTTGCTTTAATCCTTTGCCTTAACCCTAATCCTTAATCCTTTGCCTAGATCTTTTGTGTGAGAGAGAGATATTTGTTTTAGAAGTGAGGAGGTGGCATGGTGTGTGTGAAAGCATTAATGGTGAGTTAATGATAATGGTTACACTCACCTCATCTCTCATCTCTCACCCTACACTCACCTCCCTCTCTCTTTAACCTCACACTCACTCATTTCTCTATCTCTTTTATTCTTTCATTCCTCTCTCATCACAACTGAACACTTCTTCATTTCCTTCACAGTCCATATCAAATCCTTCACAAAACTCACAAAAATCACATCTTTTGCTTGGATTTGCCTCTTGGATGCCTTGGAGCTTGCAAAGCTTGGATCTTTGAGTTCTTTTGTGTAGGTAATGATCTCTGTCTGTTCTTTATGTATTTATGGTGTTGTGTAGAATTTTAGTTTTAGTTTAGAATGTTTAAAGTTAAGTTTTTGTGCAAATATCGTATTTTTAGTTTCAATATATAACATTTGTGATCTGCTGTGACCCGAAGAGTTTACTAGAAAACCAAACAATGTAATTGTGTTATACCTGAGACCATAGGACTTTACCTGGAGCACAAACATCCCTGCTCGGACCATGGCCGGTGACACTCCATAGAATTCCGGCGACCTCGGCCCCTGGGTGGAGTTGGAGTTTGGGTTTTTGTGGGTAGGTGTCTGCAGTGGTTTAGATGTGTTTGGTCTTGTTTGGTTGTTGAGTTTTCTCTGTATACAAAATCTGGGATCACTTGGGTAGTTTCTTGTTTTGCGTCTAAGCGCGATACGTTATACGACACGGATCATGCACTTTGTGTGATTTTTCTCTTGGGTTGGTTTTGTCGTGTCGCTACGCACGTTAGCCACAATACGAACACTTGAGAGCATGTTTTGTGTTGTTACGTCGGTCAAATCTAGTTTGTATGTGCTTTGGGTCTATTACTAATATATACTTGCTTTGTTGTTTTATTGTTTTAAGTTCGCAGGCGAGGACGTCAGACGCTGCGAAGAAAGGAAAACAGGTGGTAGGCTTCACTTAGCCAGGAGCGTTGGTGAGTAGATTTAACATCTACAGGGGAATCGCCCGAATGTTGTTATGCGTCTGGGCTAGAGATGTTAACATTGTCGCATATTCTATTTCATATATAGAGTTGCGCATACACCTTATTGCTTAGTTACTTGTTATGCTTGGACTAGTACCCTTAAAACACTGCACATATTATTGACGACTCATGTTGCACGAGCAATGATTGTATGCCACACAAACCGTCAATAATTGCCATGTCACGCACAACACACATATAGATATGATATTGTTTCGTTAGGGACATTGTGACATTGATTCATACTTCTTTATGCATGTGACATATAGCATACTTGTATACATACATGCTTACACATATGCCTTGACATGCTTACATGCTAGTTACCTGTATACCTATAGGGTATTGTACCATTAGCGATAGGTACATACACACATAATGACATAACTACATGTATACCTTACTTACATACCTCACTTATACCTGGAGGGTATATTACATCATTACTGATAGGTAGATACTTATATTTTGCTATACCTTTATGTTTACACATATATCTGGCTATAGCTACATGTTTACCTTTATTTGATGTTATATAGACTTGGAGAAATTAGGAACCGCATGATATTTATATTAACTTATTGCAGTTAAATAGCGGTTTTTCCTTTATATGTTCACATTTCAGTTTTATGTTGCATATATTATATTCATGGATTTTCGCATTGAAATATGGATTGTTTCATGATGTTTTCTGGATTTAGGGACCGTGGTAGTTTCATGAAATTATGCATTATTTGAAAAACCCGGTTTCCCTTAATATGATATTTCAGTACCCACCATGAGTTTTATCGGTTCTGAAATATATACCCCACGAGAGAAAAGGAGGGGACCATGTGCGGTTACATGGTGGAGGCCGAAGGTACCCCGGGGCAAGAATCTCAGTGAGGAGATGAGTTAGTGGGGGAAACATACCTACCTGTGACAGTACCAATGACTCGGCGATTATTGTGGGGATACCTACGGGAGTCATGTACGTATTGATACGTCGAGAGGCGAGGGTCAGAGCTAGGCACTCGAGCTTTCGGTATAGCGTATGATACGTACCTATCAGGGTGCCAGTCGTGGTGACAGCACCTGATAGATCAGCATTTTTGTGTCGATACTTGACACATTGGTTTCATGATATTTTACTCCTAAGTATATATAACAGTGGAATGGGACGCTGTTATATATATATATATATATATATATATATATTAGTGGAATGGGACGCTAATATATATGTATACATATAAATTCATGTACTTCATCATAATTATTCATGCAAATTTACTTAGGATATAAGAGATTCACTTGATATTGGATTTAGGACATTTGAGATTCATTTGATATTGGATTCAGGATATATGAGATTTACTTGATATTATACATTCAGGATTTGTGAGACTTATATGATATGAGAGCCAATTTAGGGGCTGATTTAAGGAATTGGGATTTGGATTGTCTTGATGGACTTTGGTCCTACCACGATGTCAGGATTCCGTGGAAATGACATGTTTTCATTCCATACTCTACACTTATTGTTATGCACTGCTTCATGCATTAGTGTACCTGCTAGAGTACCTTCCATGACAGTTGTATTTACATACTCTTATTTTATATGCATTGCTTCATTTATTAGTTGTACCTGCTAGTGTACCTTTCATGACTGTTGCATATATACATTATCATATCATCGCTTCATGTATTAGTTGTACCTGATAGAGTACCTTACATGATTGTTGCATACAGATTGTCATATTATTATTGCTTCATATATTAGTTGTACCTGATATAGTACTTTTCATGACTATTGCATTCATATGATCATTTATTGCTTAGCTTGCATATGTTAGATTCGCGCTATACGTGCATACTTGCGATTACCAACATATGTTATTTACTATTCACGAGTTGGCAACTCACCCCCGTTGTGCCTCAGGGTTTTGCAGGTTGTTCCCCAGAGTAGTCGAGGCAGGTTATTCATCTATCTTATCATCTTTTGCTGCGGATACCGCTTCAGCTCATAGTGTGCAGTTTTGCTTAGGTGGGTTTTGTGGTTATCCGTTCATGTTGCTTATTGTATATTCGTTGTATCCTGTTATAACAACCTAGTTCATTTATACCAATTCCAGTTCCCGTATTTACTTATCTGTGGTATTTTCTTGATTTATCGTGTTTTAGGTGCGAATGGTATTTTACATTTTACATTGCATTCGACCCGACCCGCTTGCTTGAACCTGTTGATTCATATTTATGAATTACACTGACTTGTTACGTAGACTGTGCATTTCATGAATACTGCATACTGGCATTTCATCTGGCATTGCATATTTTACCATATAACATTTTAGGTCATGGAAAATATTTTAATATTTCATAACATAGCCTGCATGATACCCCTAACCACGTGGTAGCATCCGCGCATCTTGTACTCGTCCCGTTCAGTGAAACGGACGTGTTTGGATGGCTATGCGCACGTACGTGCATCCGTTCTTGGGGGTATGCATTTTTGTTATCTGAGCATTCATTTTGAAATTTGGAAGTCACATATATTTTTCGTATTTTAAATCTGAAATTTTAGAACCGACCCGGGCGCGTTTTGAAATATTTTGTATCCTGCCTAATTTCAAACTTATTTAATATTTAATATTTATATTGAAATTCGTTAACTGTTTATAATAACAAACCAAAATCTTTTAAAATTTTAAAAATCCTAATTCCTAACAACCCAACTCACCCCCAGCTATCTCTCATTGGCCGTGGCCCCCACTCCCTCTCTCTTTCCTTCTCTCTCTATCTTTTCTCTCTCTCTTCTCTCTTTCTTTCTCTCTTTCTCTCTCCTCGCTAACTTCTAAAATTCTTTCTCCTCACTATTCACTTCCATCTCTCTCTCTCCTCTCTTTCTTTATCTCTCTCTCTCTCTCCCCCAATATATTATATATCCATCTTCCTCTCTCCTCATTTTCTTTTTCAAACCCGCAAGACCCACCAAACCCTATCCGTCGCCTGCCTCGCCATCGACGACCGTAACCCATCACTTTCATCACCTCATCGCCGCTACCTCAACCTCTCCTCGTCCTCACCTCCATTCTCCCTCTTTCCTTCTCCAAACCCAGAACCCGAGCACCCCCTGCACACCACTACACCGTTGGCGAGGATCGCCGGAGTTGATCTCATCGTCGCCCCCGTTCCCTGACTCCTGTGCACCCCAGTGAGCCCTTCCTTCCTTCCCCTTTCACTTTTCTTTCTTTCTTTCTTCTTTTCTTTCCTTCTTTCTTGAAAACTGTTTTCTGTCTACAGTAGTTCACCGGAGCCGGACGTGATGTCGACGATCCCAACGATCCTGACGTTGTACCTGACTTGTGTGGTCACCTTTGTGCGTTGTTTGGAACCGTTCCGTGTACCGTGCGCGCGTCGCGACATTTCGCCGACGTGAGACGTTCCGTACACATCCGTTTCTTGATCCGTCTAGGCAAGTTAATCTTGCTACATGCTATATAACTCATTTTATACCTATTTAAATAAATACCATACCTGTAGTTTAAATTTAGTACCCCATGTTTAGTTTTATAACGTTTCGATGTTCCGTTTGTATCCGTTTATATCATTTTAGATCTAGGTCATGGAAAACCTATCTTGTTGCATACTAGATTATAATACACTGCACCCATATCAATATTTATGTCACATAGTGCTTAGTTGTACATCCCACAGTACCATTTTATAGTTTTATAACCTTTCGGATACCCGTTTGCATCCATTTCATTTAGAATATATATAATTGCATCCATAGATCATATTAATGCATAATACTGTGATATTAACACCCCATGATTAATAAAGTGTATCTTAATTAATATTGGAACTATAAATGTAATCCTAATCGATAATTGTGCATCCATACCTTGAATTTATATCTATTGGCATACCACATCACATTATTCCATTTTATTGTTACATTAGTACTCCATACTTGTTTTTGTGTACCCATGCTTATTACAATTTGATTTTGAGCACCCACTTGATACTTGTGCACCCCTTGACATGACTTGATACACCACTACTTGACGCGACTCGATACATGTACACTACTTGACATGATTGGATCCATATACACTACCTGACATGACCTGATGTACCACAGCTTGACACATTACCTGATCTTGTTACTAATGCCGACAATCTTGACATGTTGTCCCTACGGAAATTTCCTGTTGTCTATCCAGATAAACCTGTACTTGCCTAATCCTGTGTTGGCATTAACTCCAGATTTATCAATACCTAACTTGAACACATAACCTGGGGGTATGGCGAAATCAATGATGAAACCTGAGTTGTAACTCGACAGTTCGATGCCTTTACTGATCAGTCTTACGGCCTAGGCCAGCCCCGGGATGATGCTGCTGACATCATTCATCGTTACATACTACCTTTTACTGCCTAGCGGCACGTCTCGGATTCAGCCCGAGAATCTTGACCGTGGTCCCGGGCATGCACAGGATACTATTAAGTTACATCGACGATTCATTAAATTGATTTCACAGAATTGAGAGTAGTTAACCCAGTATTTAGTTCAGATTACTCACTGCACGTCACATGTACTTTTACCCTTCACTGTTCCATAGTTATGTTACTGTTATACCTGTTTTACCGTTCATACTCATACCTGCATGACTTGCTACTCCTTGATGTATTATTGCTTGATAATATGACGCACTGACGTCTGGGTTTTGCATGGCCCAGATTCTTTACCTTTGCTCCAGGCCGAGCAGGAGCATTTCAGTGAACAAGCCGAGCAGTGATGACCTGTTATTAGTTTATTTTACTTTCCTTTCAGCATTTTCATTCCTGATGTGAGCCCGCATTATGGGACGTACATTCCAGTTTATTATTGTATTGGTTCTTTTTTCTTCCGCATTATTTTACTCTTGACTCGTTTGTTCTAGCTTATGGACATGGGTTAAATAGTTTATTATTGTTCTTGATATCTCTACAGCCGTAATGTGACTGTGGAAGGATATTTTCTATCCACAGGTAGCATGGTTGGCTCTGTCATGTGCCTATATTAGCGTACTCTGGGCAGCGGGGCGTGACAGGGTTGGTATCAGAGCTATAAAATTTAGGTTAATCGGGTTTGATTCTTTTTGTAGTTGGGTATTGGACCCAATACATGAATCAGAATACTCGTGATTAGGAACATGTCCTGCCACTTTGCCATCTTGCCATTTTTTGAATCTTAACTTCCTCCTGATTCTACCTTGACGATATGCAAACCTCTTTTGCATCTCGACTTGAAACCTGGTTTTCTATTGTTTATCTCTAGAACTTAGGCGACTTGGGTGGAGTTATATAATTATAGCTATGTACCGCGACATGGTTATAATGCGGTAACTTGGAGTTCTAGTTTTGATTCATGATCATCATTCATCGCAATTTTTGAATCTTGTTTATCATACTAATCCTCTTTGGTGTCTTGGTTGCAGGATCATGGAAGCCAGGAATCTACTATCGTACCATAGGCATATGGATGACGCCACTTTGCTTGGACTAATTTGTGACTTGCTAGAGGACCACAAGCAGCAGATCGAACAGAAGTCGGCGTTCACACCAAACCAAACGCCCGTACGCAGAGGCATTCCGGTGAACCGACGTAGCATGACACCTATGAAGAAGCCAGTTTTTCTTAATCAAAAGGGAAGGGTGTTGTGCGATTACTGCCAACGACCGGGTCATTTCTGGAGAGATTGTCGAAGGAGACTTGGACTCTGTCTTATTTGTGGATCAGCTGATCATACCATTGGCACTTGTCCGTCAAGGCTAAGTTTGAAGGAAGATACTCAGAAACCACCGCAGAAGCAGTTTCAGGGACAGAAGCAGCTGACTCAGGGACCCAATCAAGCTCGAGCATTTACCCTGACGGCTGAGGAAGCTAAGGCTTCAGGAGAAGTTGTTTCAGGTATCCTACTTGTTCATGGTTTTCCCGCATTAGCGTTATTTGATTCTAGTGCATCCCATTGTTTTAGGTCGTCCAAGTTTATTGCTACACACTGGATTGCTTGCACGACCCTGTCTAGTTGTTGGGACATACACACTGGGAATGGGAAGATCATATCTAGTAGAGAATATAAGGATTGTTCTGTTGTTGTTTGCGGACAGGAGCTGTTTGCAGATTTCTGAGTGATTGATACCGGCAGTTATGAAGTTGTCTTGGGAATGGATTTTCTCGGCACTTTCCATGCTCATATTGATTATAGGACAAAGAAAGTGATTTTCCAGATTCCCGGACATCCGGAGTTTATCTTTACTGGAGGAAGCAGTTCTGTCGGGCCAGTCGAGTTTAGGGCTAGGCCGACAAATAATGTTCTTTCATCGATGGAAGTCGATAAAGAAGAAGCGCCAACTAAAGTTCGAGATTTCATGGACGTGTTCGAGGACATATCAGGTTTATCACCGAAACGAGACGTGGAGTTCGCGATTGATCTTGTTCCTGGTGCAGCGCCAATCTCTAAAGCATACTATCCAATGGCACTAGTGGATTTGGAAGAAGTCAAGAAGCAGGTTGCTGAATTACTTGAGAAGGGTTGGATCCCAGCAGTAATTAACCTTGGGGAGCTCCAGTTCTTCTAGTCAAGAAGAAAGATGGCACTAGGAGGATGTGCATCGATTATCGAGAATTAAACCGGGTGACTATAAAGAACAAGTACCCGATCCCTCGCATTGGCGAATTATTCGAACAGCTTAGTGGCGCAAGGGTATTCTCGAAGCTGGATTTGCGATCCGGATATCATCAGGTCCGAGTTAAATCAGAAGATATTTGCAAGACTGCGTTCCGAACTCGGTATGGACATTACGAGTATTTAGTGATGCCCTTCGGAGTAACGAATGCACCGGAGTTATTTATGAACTTGATGAACCGAATATTTTCACCATTCTTGGACCAGTTTATAGTGGTGTTCATTGATGATATTCCGGTCTACTCAAAGAGCATAGAAGAGCATGCAGAACACTTGAAGATCGCACTGCAGACATTGAGTCAAGAAAGATTGTATGCAAAGATTAGCAAGTGCGAGTTTTGGCTTGAGGAAGTGAAGTTTTTGGGGCATGTCATGTCCGGAGATGGAATCGCCGTTGATCCGAAAAGATTACAGCAGTTCGAGATTGGCCGATTCCGAAGAACGTTGCTGAGATCAGAAGCTTTCTTGGACTTGCCGGGTATTACCGAAGGTTTGTGGAGAATTTTACTCGTTTGGCTGAGCCTTTGACCAAGCTTACGCACAAGGAAGTACCATTCGTGTGGACGGATATGTGTGCGTCAGCTTTTGAGGCGTTGAAGCAGAGATTGATAACCGCTCCTATTTTGACCGTACCAGATAGTTTCGAAGGATTGGTGATTCACAGCGACGCATCTGGGAAAGGATTGGGATGTGTTTTGATGCAGCATGGAAAGGTTATAGCTTACGCATCGAGACAGTTGAAGACCCATGAGATGAATTACCCAACTCATGACTTGGAGCTAGCAGCTGTGATTTTCGATTTGAAGATTTGGAGACACTACTTATTGGGCGAAAGGGTCGAAGTTTTCACTGATCACAAAAGCTTGAAGTATGTGTTCACACAGAAGGAGCTTAATATGAGGCAGCGTAGATGGTTGGATCTGATGGCTGACTACGATCTTGATCTTAAGTACCATCCGGGGAAAGTTAATGTTATGCCGGATGCGCTTAGTCGGTTGCCAGCAATTCAGATGTTGACTGCACAGAAAGAACTTATTGAAGACTTTCGAAGATTTGAATTGGAGATTGTGCTACCACATTCTTCGGGACAGTTGATGCGGCTGCAAGTACAATCGTCGTTGATCGAAAGTATTAAAGCAGCGCAATTGCAGGACCCAAGATTGCAGAAGTTTCGAGAACAGGTTGAAGCTGGACTTCGAACGGACTTGTTGATTCATGAAGATGGTTCGTTGCGGTAAGGTAGCCGTTTGTGTGTGCCAAAGGGAGATAGTCTCGAAGAAGTTATGAAGGAGGCGCACGGTTCTGCATATTCCGTACATCCAGGAGGCATGAAGATGTACCGAGATCTACGACAGCATTTCTGGTGGGAAGGCATGAAACGGGAGATTGCCCGCTTTGTAGCATGGTGCTTGGTGTGTCAGCAAGTTAAAGCTGAACATCAAAGGGTTGCTGGTTTATTGCAACCACTTCCGATTCCTCAATGGAAGTAGAAACATATAACCATGGATTTCATGACGGCTCTACCGCGGAGTCCAAAAGGCAACAATGCATTTTGGATTATTGTTGATCGATTGACCAAGGCAGCTCATTTAATACCATTTTGAGTTGGTCAATCAACAGAAGCTTTGGCAGAACGGTACATGCAGGAGATTGTAAGATTGCACGGAGTACCGGTGAGCATCATGTCCGATCGTGACACCCGTTTTTTATCACACTTCTGGAGGAGCTTACAGGAAAGTTTGGGGACTCGATTGAAGTTTAGCACAGCTTATCATCCTCAGACTGACGGCCAGTCGGAGAGAACGATCCAAACTCTTGAAGATATGTTGAGAGCTTGCATGTTAGACTTCAAGGGTTTATGGGAGGATCATCTACACTTGGTGGAGTTTTCTTACAATAACAGTTTCCAGGCGACTATTCAGATGGCTCCATTCGAAGCATTATATGGTCGCAAGTGTCGTTCACCTGTCTGTTGGGACGATGTTAGAGAACAAAGATTGTTGGGACCGGATTTGATTATGTAAACAGTGGAGAAAGTTAACACTATCCGGAATCATATGAAGGCAGCACAAGATCGGCAGAAGAGTTGGGCCGATACATCGAGAAGACCTCTAGAGTTCGCTGTTGGTGATTTGGTATTCTTGAAGATATCAACGACTAGAGGGGTGATTCGTTTTGGAAGTCGAGGCAAGCTTAGTCCTCGATTCGTTGGGCCTTTCGAGATTTTGGAGCGTGTTGGAGAAGTGGCGTATCGATTGGCTTTACCGCAATCCTTGGCGAATGTTCATGACGTGTTTCACGTATCTCAACTCCGTAAATATGTTCGAGATGAAACACATGTGCTAGACCATTCAGAGCTGACTGTACGTGAAGATTTAACCTTTGAGGAGCGACCGATGTCGATTGTGGATCGAAGAGAAAAGGTTTTTAAGAACAAGCTTATCCCACTTGTACTTGTCTCTTGGGGAAATCGCTCACATGGAGAATCAACTTGGGAACGAGAAGATGAAATCCGGCAGAAGTTTCCACATCTATTCTTGTAGGTTCTTGATTGTTTATCCTTTCTTGTTCTTGGAATTTCGAGGACGAAATTCTTTTTGTAGTTGGGTATAATGTAACAACCTAGATCATTTATACCAATTCCAGTTCCCGTATTTACTTATCTGTGGTATTTTCTTGATTTATCGTGTTTTGGGTGCGAATGGTATTTTGCATTTTACATTGCATTCGACCCGACCCGCTTGCTTGAACCTGCTGATTCATATTTATAAATTACCCTGACTTGTTACGTAGACTGTGCATTTCATATATACTGCATACTGGCAATTCATCTCGCATTGCATATTTTACCATATAACATTTTAGGTCACGGAAAATATTTTAAAATTTCATAACATAGCCTGCATGATACCCCTAACCACGTGGTAGCATCCGCGCATCCTTTTCTCGTCCCGTTCAGTGAAACGGACGTGTTTGGATGGCTACGCACACGTACGTGCATCCGTTCTGCGGGTATGCATTTTCGTTACTTGAGCATTCATTTTGAAATTTGGAAGTCGCATATATTTTTTTTATTTTAAATCTGAAATTTTTGACCCGACCCGGACGCGTTTTGAAATATTTTGTATCCTGCCTAATTTCAAACTTATTTAATATTTAATATTTATATTTAAATTCGTTAACTGTTTATAATAACAAACCAAAATCTTTTAAAATTTTAAAAATCCTAATTCTTAACAACCCAGCTCACCGCCAGCTATCTCTCATTGGCCGTGGCCCTCACTCCCTCTCTCTTTCCTTCTCTCTCTCTTTTCTCTCTCTCTACTCTCTTTCTCTCTCCCCGCTAACTTCCAAAATTCTTTCTCCTCACTATTCACTTCCCTCTCTCTCTCTCCTCTCTTTCTTTATCTCTCTCTCTTTCCCTATATATTATATATCCCTCTTCCTCTCTCCTCATTTTCTTTTTCAAACCCGCGAGACCCACCAAACCCTAGCCATCGCCTCCGTCGCCTGCCTCGCCGTCGACGACCGCACCCCATCATTTTCATCACCTCATCGTCGCCACCTCAACCTCTCCTCGTCCTCACCTCCATTCTCCCTCTCTCCTTCTCCAAATCCAAAACCAGAGCACCTCCTGCACACTACTACACCGCCGGCGAGGATCACCGGAGTTGATCTCGTCGTCGCCCCCCGTTCCCTGACCCCTGTGCACCCCAGTGAGCCCTTCCTTCCTTCTCCTTTCCCTTTTCTTTCTTTCTTTCTTCTTTTCTTTCCTTTTTTCCTCAAAACTATTTTCTGTCTACAGTAGTTCGCCAGAGCCGGACGTGATGTCGACGATCCCGACGATCCAGATGTCGTACCTGACTTGTGTGGTCACCTTTGTGCATTGTTTGGAACCGTTCCGTGTACCATGCGCGCGTCGCGACATTTCGCTGACGTGAGACGTTCCGTACACATCCGTTTGTTGATCCGTCTTGACAAGTTAATCTTTCTACATGCTATATAACTCATTTTATACCTATTTAAATAAATACCATACCTGTAGTTTAAATCTAGTACCCCATGTTTAGTTTTATAACGTTTCGATGTTCCGTTTGCATCCGTGTATATCATTTTTGATCTAGGTCATGGAAAACCTATCTTGTTGCATACTAGATTACAATATACTGCACCCATATCAATATTTATGTCACATAGTGCTTAGTTGTACATCACACAGTACCATTTTATAGTTTTATAACCATTCGGATACCCGTTTGCATCCATTTCATTTAGAATATATATAATTGCATCCATAGATCATAATAATGCATAATACAGTGATATTAACACCCCATGTTTAATAAAGTGTATCCTAATTAATATTGGAACTATAAATGTAACCCTAATCGATAATTGTGTATCCATACCATGAATTTATATCTATTGGCATACCACATCACATTATTCCATTTTATTGTTACATTAGTACTCCAGCTATACAAACTGCAGCTGATAATTTGGTAGAACCAAAGGATTCCATAGTAACCAACGAACCTCAGCCTCTCCGTCGATCTAGTAGGGTTCCTCACCCACCTGAGAGATACTTCGGTTTCTCTATGACAGTGGGAGCGAGGAATGCATCATGAGATGATGACCCAACTAGTTTCGAGCAGGCCATCAGGAGTGGGACTCTGTAAGAATGGCTGGATGTTTAGTGATCTGAGATGGAATCCTTATACACCAACAAAGTATGGACTTTGGTTGCTTTATCTGAAGGGTTAAATCCCCATCAGGAGCAAGTATATCTTGAGAAGATTACTTGGTGTACATGGAAAAGTTGAGACTTTCATAGCTATGCTTAAAATCCATCCAGATCCTACTAGCCACGGCTACATACCATGACTACGATATCTGGCGGTTGGGTGTCATGACTGCTTTTCTAAATGATGATTTGGAAGAGAGCGTCTATAAGTACACAGCCAGAGGGCTTCGTAGATAGTGGGAGCAGCGGAAACGTGAGTAAGATGTTTTATGTGATAAATCAGGCATCGCGGAGTTGGAACGTCTGTTTTGATGTGGTAGTCAAAGAGTTTGACTTCATCAAAATGGTAGATGGACCCAGTATATACAAAAATGTAGTAGAGAGTATGGTGGTGATCTTCGTAGAGTACGTGGATGACATACTCTTGATAGGGAAGGAGTTTCCTATGCTACGCTCGGTCAATCTCCGCTTATCACGAGGATTCTCCGTATAGGATCAAGGTGGTACCTCCTAAATCCTGGGTTATGGATCTATGAGATAGATCTATTTGGATGTTAGGATTCTCACTAGTTGTAGTGAGATGGTATCAATCGATCCTGGGGAGAATCACTGGAAAAGTTCCAGGGTGATAAGGACGACTGAATGTCAGTCGCAGGCATTGTCTTTACCCTCAGTGGAAGGACGGTATGTTGGAAGAGTTCCAAACTAGATACCGTGACTTACTAGACGATTAAAGGCAAGATACATCGTTACCAAGGATGCTACCAAAGAGGCAGTCTGGATATATATAAGTTCATGAGATGAACTTCGTTCCTGCCATTGTATGACAATGGAGTTGTGGCTTTAGCCAAGGAACTACCGTCCCATCAGAAATACAGATATAATTCTTAGGCAGTATCACCTGATCATGGAGATGGTTGATCTCCAGGGAGATCGAGGTTAGGAGAGTAGACACAGAGGACAACAGCGCGGATCCACTCACAAAGGCCTTTTTCTTAGAGATTTTTATGGGATGGTTGAGTATGAGATACTTCAATCGCAGCTGATTGTTGGGTATGTGATACCAAAATAGATGGCCCTAGTGCAAGTGGGAGATTGTTAGTTATATGTATGCCCTAGAGGCCATTACTGTACATACGATGTATATTGTAATGGATGCTTGGACATATATTGTTAGGTTTACCTAGCACCTCATGAAGGGTTTGGAAGCATCACATGTGCCAAAATCAAATTTTTTAAGGTGTTAAGTGAACATACAAAGAATCATCACTAGAAATTTAGGGTTTCATTATATTGACATCTTCACAAGTAGAAAAAGCTAGGTTTTTTATAGTACAACCTTTGTAGTTCCCTACGCTAGACTCCTTGGCTACTTGAGGGTTGGAAAAAGGTTCGCTTGAGATCCTCAAGGTCCACGACGATCCACCCGAAGCTCCTTTGCCCAAAGCTCCTTGCTTTACTCGATATGTGAATGAAGTAGAGCAAACACCCTATACAAATGGGCTAGATGTGTGTAGTATTTGTTAGTTATATGTATGCCCTAGAGGCCATTACTGTACATAGGATGTATATTGTAGTGGATGCTGGGACATATATAGGTAGGACTTTCTTGCTCGACATGATAGTACTCTATCTGGTTACTCTTTATCTTAACATGTATACTTGCTGTCTCTCTATTACATGTTGATAAAGCCCTTAGGATATGTGCTCGACTTCCAGGGACTGTGATGTAGATCATACTAGTGGGGCCTGGGTAGTCCATGAGTACATCCTTTAATGTTCCTAGTCGTGGGAATATCGAGACGGGGCATCGATATTCCAGAGTAGACTAGCGTATATCTTCTCGACCCGTGTGATGGGCGATGGATGATCTCATATCCATTGGTGTTTGACATCAGAGATGGTATGCGGGTGCTCAATGGAGACTGGGTACACTGAACGGACTCGCCGAGAACTCCCAGATGGTATTATACCTCACGTCAGATGGCAGTTCTCTGGTGACACTGGTACAGCTTAATCTGTTGACCCGAGATCTCATAGAGTCTTGTGTGTCTCCCATTGTGCTTTGATTTCCACCCTACCACGGCTCTACTGAGTCGTGCAAACAGGTGGTTTTTGGGTACAGTCCCGATTCACATGGAGGCAATGAGCGATAGGAGGGGATTCGTCTCTCCCGGTATTGGGGGTTGATGTTGCGCTATGCTCGACCGGCCATAACTGGAAATCCCTGGCCAGGGTTGCAGTGATTTACTGGTAAGAGTTATCAGTAGTTTCACGCTTGTTATGGACCTTACATCGACATGACTTATCAAACTATTGGGGTCTGACGTTTATCACCACTAGGCGAGATATGCGACATATCAGACGAACAGACCGGACTGTACGGTAAGTGTTACTGGTTGGATTCACAGGAGTGTGAGCGGGCTTGCTCGTTGATCTTCTGATCACTCAATACCCGGATGGCCGTTACGTTTAGCAGACCGCTTGCGGCTTGTGGGTGTTTGATATGATCATCACCTACTGCCGGCGTATTGACGAGTCTTTAGAGTCCTACACAGAAGTTTCCTGGCTCAAGCGAAACGAAATAGGAGCGCATATGAAATATGTGCGGGACCGAGAATAATGCCAGTATGTGATACTGAATTTTATTCTCGCGATTTGTTTCATTGGACGGTTATACACGATATAGCCGGGTTACCGAATCAAATGTTGATTCGATATATTGATACACATGATATTAGTCGGTTATGACCGGATCGTTAAATCAAGTGTTGATTTAATGATTTAATGTATAATTATATATTTGATATATTACTTTACATTAACTAGTATTGGTTCACTTAAGATTATTTTTCTCACTAGATTGTGCACATTGTATATATGATATATGTTTGTGCACTAGTTTGTATCATGTTTGATGATACAAGAAAACTTGGGTGTGTGTATACTTTAAACCATGTTTAGGTTAATGGTTAGGGTTTTAACTTATTTATTTATTTATTTTGGTTAAAAACTAAATGGTGGCTTTTCTTACTTTGCTAGAAGTTTCATGATACTTCAAGCAACTTTGACAAAGTCTTAACCATTTTGTTTTTATCCTTTGACCTAACCATTTATCTAAACTATGGTTTGCTCTCTACATGAGTTAATCTCACCCATGGTTGCAACATGATAGACTTCACTTGAATTTTCTTTTTGACATAATTCATTTTTCTTTCTTCTTCTTCTTCTTCTTCATGAAGTGAAGAAAGCTTACTAGAAAATTTCAAGTGTTGAAATCAAGTGAGAAATCCAAATCCAAAGTGAACCCACTTCCTATTTCTTCATCCTCTACCACTAGCCATGTAGTAGAGTGTGTTATCTTCATAAGTTTCATGACCAAGTGAAGATGGAGCTTGAGTTTGAGTCGCCTCGACATAGATCATCTTCGGCATCGAAGTCAACGACCTAGCCCGCTCATTTCTTTGATGAAACCAACACTAGAGTCCGGGATCCCGATGATCGCAGCGGAAGGACGTCAACACGGAGCTAAAGAAGTGGAGGACCGGATCTACAAAGGTTGTAATCCTGTTCACTTGTAGTTAAAGTTGTTAACTTGTTTTGTATCGCCTTATCTCTAGTTAACGATCTCAATTAGGGTTTCTCGGCACATGAAAAAATTTGATTTTGGCATGGTTGATCAGTTGTAGAACCTCATGGGTATGCCTAGGAACCCAACAGTATGATGATGTGGTTTGTATTCTATAATCAAAACTCTTTCTTTTTATCAACCTCACTCAAAGAAATTATCAAGAGAGGAAGAAGAAGATGGTGGCTAAGCTTTCTCTCAAATGGAAATGTTATTAGAGTGAATAATTGAAATGAGAAAAGAATAATCTATATTAATCCTTCTCACTTCAACCATGGTTAGAATTATCTTGATCTTTATCAAATGAGTTAAGAGGCAAAAGGATAATTAACTCAAGGTTAAAAAGTGGTTGAAGCATGGTCAAAGATGATAAGCATTAACCTTGTGTGAATTATCCTTTCCCTTTTTCAAAATGATAAATAAATAGATAATAACTACAATATAAGTCTTGCATTGCCACCAAATATGTATCAACAACCATGATACAATGTATGTATGTATGTATGTATCCATGCACATCATCATGTGCATACATGCATGCATACAAAAATAGAAAAAGAGTTTAATTAAAGAATTAATCTAAAAGTCATTCGTTAAATCAACACTTGATTTTGCAAACCGGTCATATCACATACGACCCGACCAATAGAAAATGCCCGATTAATATACGGTATCATATATCCGTATTTAATCGGGTCCCCACGCATATCTCATATGCACACCACATCTTTTCACCTGAGCCAGGAAACTTCATTGTGAGACTCTAAGACTCGTCAATACTCCGGCAGTAGGTAATGATCATATCAAATACCTACAAGCCGCAAGCGGTCAGCTAAACGTAACGGCCACCCGGGTATTGAGCCATCAGAAGAAAACAAGCGAACCTGTCACAACTCCCGTCGAGCCAACCGGCAACACTACCGTACAGTCCGGTCTCTTCGTCAGATATGCTGCATATCGAGTCTAGGGATGGTAACGTCGACCTCAATAACTCAATAAGTCGTGCCGATGAGTGGTCTATAGCAGATCGAGAAACTACTGATAACACTTATCGGTAAATCTCAACAACTCTGGCCAGGGACTTACTGATATAGCCAATCGAGCACAGCACAGCATCAACTCCCAATATCGGGAGAGACGAAACCCCTCCTATCACTCATCGCCTTCGTGTGTCTTGGGACTGTACCCAACGGCCACCTATTTGCACGACTCAGTAGAGCCGTGGTAGGGTAGTAATCAAATTACAGTGGGAGAACACACAAGACTCTATGACGATCTCGGGTCTACAGACTAACCTGCACCAGTTGTTGGATATAGTGCCCTCAGAGTCAATTATTGGATCATATGCACGTGATTGCAATGATTGAGGAGGACCTATGCCGGTAGGATAGTCTTCCTCGAGATGATAGTATGCTATCTGGTTTATCTTTATCATCGTGTACTGCTTTAGGTGACCTTACGATCGCTATTACACGTTGATAGAGCCCCTAGGATTCTTGCTTGACTACCAGCAGTATGAGGGCGATCATATACGTGAGAGCTGGAGTCTATAAGCACATCCTTAAAAGGTCCCTAGTCGTGGGAGTTTCGAGACAGGGCATCGATTCTCCAGAGTAGACTAGTGTATACAGTCGAGACCCTGACGAGGGGTGGTGGCCGGTCTTACAAGCCACTGGTGTCAGTTGGTTCACCTAAGATGTATACAGGTGCTCATTTGGTTATGAGTACACCGGACAGGACTCGCCGGGAGCCTGCTAGTTGGTATTATACCTGACGTCAGATAGCAGTTCCCAGGTGACATGTGTACAGGTTAGTTCATCGACCTGAGATCGTCATTTATCTCGTATGAGTTCCCACTGTGCTTTGATTACTACCCTACCACGCTCAAAGGAGACGTGCAAACAGGTTTTAGTTGGGTACAGTCCCGAGCCACATGGAGGCAGTGAGCGGATCTGCAGGGGTTCGTCTCTTCCGGTATTGGGGGTGATGGCGCGCTGTGTCTAGGAGAGCCAGTACATGAAAAGTCCTTGGCCAAGGCAGGAGCTTTGCTGGTAGGTATTCCAGTAGTATCTCAGGGTGTTCTGGGCTACACTCCGACACGACTTGTACCGCTTGTTCCCCTCCGAAGGACGGCGCGACTGGACGTCTTGCCTGAGATTCGGGGGCAGATGCTAATTGGTGCTATCCGTCCACCTCTCCGAAGATGCCAAGTTGATTTATGGCACCGTGTATCGAAGGTTTAAACGGATGCGTCCGATGTAGCAGACTTCGTCAGATTCCCCCTCGCTTAAGGGGTTTTTGATTGTGGGGACGCTCTTCCCTGCAGGCGCAAGCCCCTGCAGTTAATTACGCTACCGCATCGCGGTAACCACTTTCTCCTTCTCCAGATGGTCACTTCGTGTCGCATGTGTTTATTTTGTGTTTAGTTGCCCGTGGATTGTATACGGAGACTGAGTTATGTCGTCGCCCGTAGGGCGTGGACTAGTCCAAATCCGTATTATCTTAGATTTGGGTTTGGGGGTTTTGGGTTTAAGGATACGTTAGCCTCATTCGAGACTAAGATCGACTTAAACGTTTGTTAAGGATACGTTAGTCTAGTTTTCAGACTGAGATCAACTTAACGGGATCGTTTAGATCCAACAATAGAGCAATTAAGGGAGCCCTGTTGTTTAGTTTAGTGACATTGCGGTCAATAAGTAGTTTAAGGATATTGCGGTCCAGTGTTAGTTTTAAGACGTTGCGGTCAAGGTTAAGGACGTCATAGTCCATGGATTTAAGGACTCCACAGTCCGATGTTAGTTTTAAGACATCACGGTCAAGGTTAAGGACCTCATAGTCCATGAGTTTAAGGACCCCACAGTCCGTTGTTAGTTTTAAGACATCCCGGTCAAGGTTAAGGACCTCATAGTCCATGAGTTTAAGGACCCCACAGTCCGTATTAATATATGGTCATCGGGACCCGTCACCTCTTTGAAGACGTTGAGGAATTACAACGCCAAGTATCAAAGGAGTGAAGAGATGTACCCTTAAACCGAGATAGATTAAATAATCTTTGGCCCAATTTGGAACCAAGACCAATTAATTATATTATGAGCCCATTGGCTCAGTTGAATTTGAATTGAGGACTTATGGCCAGCTTGGGCTAAGTCCAATCATGTTTAGGATATTGGCCCTCTGTTGGTCCATTAGAGGAGAGGCTTTGCCTCTAGACACTTAGCCAATGGGGCTAAAGTTAGTGTTAAACACTAAAGATCAATCAGTGTTGAACACTGAGAATGAGATTGACAAGTTAGAGTTTAACACTAAAAGATAGTTAGTGTTAAACACCAGCAACAGGGCTTTCAAATTAGTGTTTATACACTACAACAAATCAGTATTAAACACTGGCAATGGAGATTTCAAATTAGTGTTTAACACTAAGGCAGATCAATGTTAAATACTGGAAACAGGGTTTTCCAGGTTGGTGTTCAACGCTAAGAAAGTCAGTGTTAAACACTGTAAATAGATGTTTCCCAAATTAGTGTTTAAACACTAAGAAAATCAGTGTTGAACACTGGATATAGCGGTTTCAATTTTAGTGTTAAACACTAAGGCAAGAGGGGTCACGTGGTAGCACGTGAGAGCGCCCTCAATTCATTTTATTCCACCAAAAGTATTGAATACTTTGGAGCATCACGTTCTGTCCTGTGATGGGAATTCTGGTGTTTGTCCGTTAAAGCTTCAGCCAAGGGGTCACGTGGTAGCACGTGATAGAGCCATGTTTCCTTTTATTTTGTTCTACAGATAAGTGTTTAACACTTTTAATTCTGAAAGCCATCACGTGTGGGCACGTGATGGGGGCCTGCGCTTTGATCTGTTAGACTGTTCATTAGGGGTCACGTGTCGACACGTGAGGGCGCCCTAAAGCTCTTTTCTGTTTCTTTTCAGGGGTCACGTGGTAGCGCGTGACCCTATTCCTTTTCCTGTTTGAAGATTTGTTTATCTTTTTAAGAATTGAATTCTTCATAGGGTTAAACCCTAGCAATAACTTTAGAGGAATTAAATTCCTACTTTCTTTTGAAGAATTATATTCTTAAATAGGGTTAAACCCTCATTTCTTCTTTCTTGAGGGAATTAAATTCCTGTCATTTTAACAGAACTAAGTTCTTAACTAGGGTTAAACCCTGATTCTGTTCATTCTGAAGGAATTAAACTCCCATAACATAGGGTCAAACCCTAATTTTATTTTAAAGGAATTAAATTCCTATAGTTTTGTGAGAATTAAATTCTCGAGCTTCCATTCCCTCTCTATGCTTTGGATCTGCATGGCAGGATCTCAACCCATTGAGAATTAAATTCTCAATTCGAGGGGAAATGTGCACTTTACAGATCCTCCACTAAAAAGAGAACTATGTTCTTCTGTTTTATATCAGAGTTAAACTCTGTGGAGAATTAAATTCTCTTTTTCTTTCAAAAAGCCTTCCCTTTCTTACCTAGGGTTTTCTTTTGCAGAGGATCCAAATTCCTCCAAAGTATCAAGGCTCTCCTTTTTTTTATGTATCGATTCCTCCTGCATGTATATCCCTCTGTGTGTCTCTTGGCTTCTATTTATAGGAGAAGCAGCCGAATCAATTAGTTTTGGTGAATCTTTTATTGAGAGATTTAATTTGTATTCACCATTCGTTTTGGACCTTTGGATTATTAGGTGAATTTTATTCACCATTGGATTTTAAATCCAGAGATTCTCCTTTGTTATTTCGGTTAGATTTTAAAGGGGAAATCTTTCCAAATTCAGGCTTTTTCCATAGATAGGTGATATTTAAGAATCTTTAAATTTTTAATTCAATCGGTTCCTTCGGAAAGATTTGAGAGGCCTTTTCTCAGAATTTAATTCTGTTGACAGATAGGCTTTGAAAGCCGGTCACGTGTAGCCACGTGACCCTTGGTCACGTGTGGGCACGTGACCCCCCTTGGAACGAGACCTCTTCTTCCTTTTTGCGCTCTGCCTTCTGGCTGCCGCCTAGCCGTCACGTGCCACCACGTGCCCCCTGGTCACGTGTGAGCACGTGACCCTCGTCTGGCGCCTTTTTCTTGATTTAATCAGGGAGTTGAGTCTGCTGCTTTTGAGTGTCACGTGCCAACACGTGACCCTGGTCACGTGGGAGCACCTGACCCTTTCTGAAGCCCTTTTCCTTGATTTGATTAGGGAACCGGTTTCCCTTTGAAGCTGCTTTTAAATGTTACGTGCCAACACGTGATCCAGGTCATGTGGGAGCACGTGACCCTTTCTGAAGCCCTTTTCTTTGATGTACACGGGAAGCTGAATCTGCCTTGCCGATACTTTTAAATGTCACGTGCCAACACGTGACTGCTGGTCACGTGGTAGCACGTGATGCCTCCTTCGTAACCTTTCCTGATTTTAAATCAGGAAACACCGCTATTGGGGGTCTGACTTTTACCAACCCCCTAGGCCCGCCATGCGATACTCATAGACGAACGGACCGGACTGTACGGATATTGTCACTGACAGGCTCAGTAGGGTTTCAGGTTGAGTTCGCTCATCGACGTCCCTTTTGGTCAATAGCTGGTGGCCCGTCACGTATGGCTGATACCTCTGACGTGCTAGTGGTTAAATCCACAGCCATAGTATTGACGAGTCTTTAGAGTCTACCACACTCAGTTACTCAGGTTTTGGGCGAAACGCTGTAGAGGACGTATGGAGATATGGCAGGGTTCGATCAGATACGTGCGGTATTGCACGGATCGTGATCGGACGGTTTTTACTAGCCGGCTTTGGTTTAAGCCGGATCCTAGTATTAGATAGTGTAGATTTTGTCTCTTTGCATTTGTGTTCAGTGGGAATACAAATGCGGGCATGTATTTGCAGTAGCGGGGTTTTCCTTTAATTTATTACGGGATCAGTTTTCTGAAGTTACCAGTTTGCATTCTGTTCCGGCCGGTTTTCCTTTGTTCCTTCACGGCCGGACTTTATCGTTGGAGGGTGTTATTTGCAGTTTGCAAATAACATTTTGTGGAGGGGGTTCATTGTGATTGTGTCTTCCTCATGATGAGATTCCTTTTGCATCATATGTCTTGCTTTAAATGAGAAAGGTTTTGGATGAGAGTTGATTTGGTTTGGATTAGAAATGGAGGTGACCTTTTTCCATCATGATCTTCACACATTATCTTCATATATTTGTTTATGCCATTTTTCTCTCTCCCATTATTCTATCTTCAAAAGGGGCCGGCCACTTTGAGTGAGGATGAGTGAGTTCATTTTTGATGAGGGAAAACTTTGTTCATCTCATTTTTCCTTGCTACACAATTTCATATACCTCACTCCAAAGTCCATTCTTGATTCCTCCATTCATGGCAACTTCTACCCGCAAGAGACAAACCATTCTACACTACTCTACTTCAACCTTGGACGCGTCGGCTAGCCAACTTCGCACCCGAGTTGCCTCGGTCCAGAGGTGGGAGCCCGTAAACGAACCCGGCTAGGTAGTGCCCTTTGCGATGAGGAGGTGACGGACGGAGATTCCGCGGGAGATCGGAGCGGAGACGAAGACCGAAGGACACAGATCGCTTGGTATATCTCTTCACCCATCTTTTTAGTTTGCTAGTAGCTAGGTTAATGGCCCGATTCGGGTTAAAAGTGCGCGGTGGTGCCGGTTTGCTAGTTTGCAAAGTTTTTCGTTTCCGCATTCCGGCGTCGGATCGACGGTCGGGGCGCCGCCGTGCACTTATATTGGTATCAAAGCCACGCCATTAACCATGCCTAGCTTGCTCTAGTATGTTTAGAACTCGATCGAACAAAAAAATCCCGAAAACCCGATTTCAAGTTGCACAGTTTCTGTCGAAATATTTTTTGAGTCTAAAAATTTTTGAGGTTGTTGCAGAATACTGTGCATGGAAACCTAAGCACTCTGTGAAAATTTGGTCACGAGATCTCACCATACCACTGCGGAACCGCGGCCAAACCCATGCTTGGGCCGCGGTTCCGCTGCGCTTTTAACTGTTCAGCGCACCAAATTTTTTCAGAGAGCTCCAGTGTAGAAAATAGGGTTTTTTGGAATATTCTTTTTGGGCCCAGATTTTCTGTGAGTGCTACAGTACTGCTTGGGGCCCACTTCGATAAATTTGTTCGATCGGATATTTTAAACATGTTAGTTCACAGTATTTACATTATATCTGCGACTGTGAATGTCATTCGATCGGTAAATCGTGTCTAACTGCTATAGCCCTTTTAGACGGATTTGCGAACGTGACATTCACGTTGATGTTCTGTGTTGTGCTGTGATTTTGCTGATTGGTCGTGGGGGATATCCTGGTTGCAATATTAGTACAGTTTTGTTTTATATGTACATTTGATATTGCGGGGCGAGCGTCCGACCTGTGGACTGCCGTCACTGCCTGTTTGTCTTATTCTTTTGGGGCACGACCGGGTCAAGGTCGATGTACCCGTTGTATGTATATTTTACTTTCTGTACTAGGATTACCCCGCGGAGGGGTGCACGGATAGCCGGGTTCTAGAAGACAACAAGCCCACATCTTATGGCGTTGAGACGGAGGGGGTTTTACTCTAGAATTGGCAGGGCTATTCGCCGAACTCGTAGGGGGTACAGGTTGACCGAGGAGGGGTGCCCAAGTTACCGGATTCCGTGAAGTGCTGGGTGGTCCATTCACGTTGCTGAAGGGGGCTGCCTCGCTTCAGGTTTTGGCGGGTAACTTGCCGCGCCCGTAGGGGTCTAGGATCTCATTGCACAGGCTATCCACACGACCAGGGGAACGTCGGGTTTCAGTAGCGGCTCTATGAAACCCGGGGATCCCAGATATCTGTATTGTTCTGTGATGCTGTACATTTCTATGATGTTGCATTTTATCACGCCTTGAGCGAAATATTATATATTGATATATATACTAGTAGATGTTGTATATGTTTTGCATCCGCGCTAGTCCAGTCCCCGCTCTGTCGTTAGTTAGCTAACCTAACGGGTGATGACGGGACCCAGTGGCGAATGCGGATGGCATATACGTACGTCATTATTTTCGTTCTTTGTGGTGTGATCAATTGATGGGACTGCGTTGATTCGGATCAATGCAAGATAAACAAACCTATTCTGATGTTGTTGGAACATTTTTCAAAAAGCTGTTATTGTAAGGGCGTTCTCTTTTGTTTTGCACAGTGGTATTCAGTTGGAATATCCTGCTCCTCAGTCGACGAGGCAAGGGCCGAGATCCCTTCACCGGGAGTGACCCCTTGGACAGAAGTTTGCATCAGGGCAATAACTTCACTATAGCCGATTGCTTTTGCTTTGCATCGTGGTATTCAGTTGGAATATCCTGCACCTCATCCTACGGGGAAAGAGCCGAGATCCCTTCACCGGGAGTGACCTCTTTAGCAAAGGTTTTCGTTACTATATTTTTCTAAAAAGCTATCCGTTCCTTCAACGATATCAAGTTCATTACGTTAAAGGTTTTCGCCAGAAACCATTCGTAGCCCTCCGTCATTTCAGAACGGTAGCACTTAGTATTCATGCTATGTATGTTGGCCTTCATCAAGGCATAGTGTATGGTAGCTATTTGTTACTAATCTGCAGCATAGATAGATGCGTTGGTTTGGGACAGTCGTACTACTATTTTGGCCTTCGTCAAGGGTATGTACGGGTGGGTTCAAATTAACCTGGATAATGACGGGTAGAACTTGACATGTGACTTATGATATGTTGGCCTTCGTCAAGGTCATAAGAGCATGGGGCAAAAATCCACATCGGGAGTTTCTAAAGAAACTGAAACTTGCCAGATATGCGCATACCTTCTGGAGTGTGATAACGTGAGCGGATTCCGTCACGTTATCATGCGATAATAGTTGGATCCCGATTCCCACTGATGAGTTGGTTTACTCCTCGGGTGATCCCGGCTAATTCTTCTTTCAGGTTTGGGGAAGAATTTGACGTTACAGTGGGAGGTTTCCAGATTAGATAAAGTGATAACCATTCTGATCTAGGCTAGAGTGCACGCTGAGTGTTTCTTTTCTCTCTCTCTTTGGAAGCGACCATTGACCCGACCCTAGACTATGACTCAGTGACCAAGTTGACGGAACCTTCTTAACACTGGCTTTTGGATTGTCAGAGTTGCATACCTCATTACCACTCCTACTTTTACCCTTTTCTCCAGGACACCCCGTATTACTACGAACGTCCACCTCCATTGGACAAAACCATCATATGGTTATATACGAACTCGAAAGAATTTATTCGAGGATGGTTTCCGGTTCTGGAGAAAACAAACAGGAATAAGGTTTATTCGGATGTCTTTTATCTTTACCTTCTCTCGCATTGCGAGTGCTCCTAGGATTAGGACAGTACACCCATTATGCAAATTGGATAAGTCTTCTTCCAAACCTTAGGCTGGTGCCGAACGGTAGGGAATGAAGAAAACCAATTAGCTTAAACGGTGTACAGAAGGTATTAAGTTAAGACAAAGAAAGGGATTAGTAAGAGGGCAAAGTAAATTGCGACTGCTATTCACGACCAAACCAAGTATTTCTTCGCCAATCCTAAATCACCTTTGTATTTCTCCAGGACACTCCGTATCACTACGAAGATCCCAAGTTTATTGGATACTCCATCGTATGGTTATATACGAACTCGAAAGGAACTTGTTCCAGTTCGGGGATGGATCCTGGTTCAGGAGAAATAGGAATAAGGTTTATTCGGTTGTCTTTTATCTTCACCTTCTCTCGCATTGCGAGTGCTCCTAGGATTAGGACAGTACACCCATTATGCTTATTGGATAGTCTTCTTCCAAACCATAGGCTGGTGCCGAACGGTAGGGAAGGAAGAAAGCCATTTGGCCTAAAGGGGTGTGCATAAGGTAATGACTAAAGACATATAAAGGGATTTGGAGAGATGGCAAAGAAATATACGGTTACAGTTGTGAATCTGGATTATGGAAGAGGCATTACTAGGAATACCCGGATACCCCATCGAAACATCTCAATGTTTCAGTTTCACTGTGTACTGTTAAAAGAAAACTGATTTCCCAATTAGACCTTGCTCCAGAGTACGTATTTACCAGGTATGATTCTCACATCTGTATGGTTTTACAGATGATGAGTGGGAGTAAGCTATTAGGAATTAGGTAATCATCCTCATTATATCGGAATTCGTTGTAATTGGTGATATTTGAGGAAGTCACCTGGGTTATTTGCCAGTCGGCAAATATTTGGTTTTGAATATCCGTTGTTATGCACCAATTTCAAATTGATATATCTGTACGTCTATTTTTATAGAGTGAGATATACCTTTTTGAAATTATGTCTATGACATTTACCTATATCTGTGGATGGTTAGGTAAGGAGCATTGAACAGCGGTGTAATTCCTCTTAACCATAAGTACAGTTTTCAACCTACAACACACAGTGAATGAGTCATTTGACTCAAGGGACTTATACAGAGTTATATGTATTGTCTAGTGTCCATTAGGACAGAGGGGTAGGTACTCGTACTATATTCGGTTTACTTATGACTTCTCTAGCTTTAGATAAGTGTTTCGTAGAAACACAGGGTCTGAGTTTTGAGAAGTTATAGGTATAAGAATAGAGTAGAGAACCAGGTATTGCAAGTATCGGGATTCTTCAAGGTGATCAAAGATGTAGATACTTGTGTATGGTATTCAGTTGATAGTAATGAGAACTTGCTTCTCTTTCGGGTTACTCATAATTGGAAGCATTCCTAAGTTGAGTAACGATGATCGGTCTCTTTCCATTTAGTTAACATGCACTGGAGACAGCTGCATGATTTGAATCTGGTTCAATTAAATCAGTGCCTCTGTTTCTATATTGGATATAGAACAGTTCATATCTTGACATTGTTAAGATACGGGGAGTTGTCCGGCTTATGCTTAAAACCAGACTCCGGATAACTCAAGGCACGTTTCAGTAATGGCTGTTTGTGGGTCGACCCGGGATATGACGAGGGTTGACTTTCTACCATCTGGATGATCAATAATGATATTGTTCTTGACTCGCCACAGTTTTAATAAAAATGGATTTTTTCAGAAAACAGTAGTGGGAGTATGGTAGAACTGGAAGTGACTCCAGAACCGCAAACGATTACTGAAGATTTGATAAAGAACCTAAAGATTCAATCTGGTTTGACATTCCATTGGCCACTCCGCAGATAAAGTGGGTAACCTCAGGCACCCGAGAGGTACTTCGGTATGCTCAAGGACGGTAGCAGGGAGGTTCTTGTTTACCCAGACTTGCCATCGCTGTTGTTCCAGATTGTGAGACCCGACAGGAGGATGAGTATAGCGTCGTTCTAAACTTGCTTTAGAAGTGTACGTGTATATGACTCTGCAAGAAGGTTGTCGTGGTCAGTGGGAGCAGCGGAAGCATTGGTGGACAAGTAGCTTGTGTCTATTTATAGACTAAAGCTGATGTAGCGGAGATAGATCATCTATTTCTGATGTGACAGTCATAGGTTTGACTTCATCGGAATAAGGGATGGATCTGTTAAGAAGGTAGTAGGGTGTGATGTCCTTGTATTTGGATGACATACACAGAGTAAGAAGTCATATTCCTATACTACGATCGGTTATACTTTGGTCGTCACACAGTGTTTTCTCCACATAGGAATTGGATCTTATATCGTACATTCTGGTTACTAGATCTATGGTATTAGATCTAGATTTGGGTGGTTTCCCAATCTGGGTACTTAGACAGCATTCTATGAGTATTTAGAATGGACGACTTCTGGCACGGTAGTGTACCTGCAGGTGATGGAGTCACCCTCTCTAAAGGTGTCTTATAGACTAAAGTAGAGAGGGATGTGCATGATTGGCAGATCACTTGCTTAGGCAATTGAGTCAATCATGAGATGTCAAGTACCACACCAGATGTTGTTTTTGCAGTAGATGCAATAAGTTGATATTGATCCAATCCTGGAGAAACAGTCGGAAGCAGTTTTAGAACATAAGTGGATGTTCTAGGGAAATGATAACGGCAGCCTCCTTTTGGAGACGGTTATAATTCCAGGCTTCCAAGATGACATGGACGACAGGGTGGTCGTCAGAGTCATAGTTTTCTCTCTGACGAGGTGCAGTATTTTGGACAAGTAGTCCAGGTGGATACTGAGGGAAGGATGGCACAGGATACTGATTAAGTTCAGTTGACGATACAGTCTAAGAAGTTTGGATTTGGAGTTCATTTATGAGCTAGGTCCCATCAAACATCCAGACATTCTAAGACAGGTATTGCTCATTTCGGGAGATGGCTTTCTCCGTGAACATGGGATATAGAGAAACATAGAAAGAAACATCACAGCGGATCCACTCACTGAGGCTATTCCTCGAACGCAATAGTTTCGCAAACGAGCTTTGTGAGACTGACTAGTAGAGGAGTTGGGAGTTCGGTATCACACGGGATGTGAGTATGCGACATCGCAATAATTAGCCTTGAGTGCAAGTGGGAGATTGTTAGATATAGTGCCCTCAGAGTCAATTATTGGATCATAGGCATGTGATTGCAATGATTGAGGAGGACCTATGCCGGTAGGACAGTCTTACTCGAGATGATAGTATGCTATCTGGTTTATCTTTATCATCATGTACTGCTTTAAGTTACCTTACGAGTCGCTATTACACGTTGATAGAGCCTCTAGGATTCTTGCTTGACTACCAGCAGTATGAGGGCGATCATATACGTGAGAGCTGGAGTCTATAAGCACATCCTTAAAAGGTCCCTAGTCGTGGGAGTTTCGAGACAGGGCATCGATTCTCCAGAGTAGACTAGTGTATACAGTCGAGACCCCGACGAGGGGCGGTTGCCGGTCTCACAAGCCACTGGTGTCAGTTGGTTCACCTAAGATGTATACAGGTGCTCATTGGGTTTTGAGTACACCGGACAGGACTCGCCGGGAGCCTGCTAGTTGGTATTATACCTGACGTCAGATAGCAGTTTCCAGGTGACATGTGTACAGGTTAGTTCATCGACCTGAGATCGTCATTTGTCTCGTGTGAGTTCCCACTGTGCTTTGATTACTATCCAACCACGCTCAAAGGAGACGTGCAAACAGGTTTTAGTTGGGTACAGTCCCAAGCCACATGGAGGCAGTGAGCGGATCTGCAGGGGTTCGTCTCTCCCGGTATTGGGGGTGAGGTCGCGCTGTGTCTAGGAGAGCCAGTACATGAAAAGTCCTTGTCCAAGGCAGGAGATTTGCTGGTAGGTATTCCAATAGTATCTCAGGGTGTTCTGGGCTACACTCCGACACGACTTGTACCGCTATTGGGGGTCTGACTTTTACCAACCCCCTAGGCCCGCCATGCGATGCTCATAGACGAACGGACCGGACTGTACGGATATTGTTACTGACAGGCTCAGTAGAGTTTCAGGATGAGTTCGCTCATCGACGTCCCTTTTGGTCAATAGCTGGTGGCCCGTCACGTATGGCTTATACCTCTGACGTGCTAGTGGTTAAATCCACAGCCATAGTATTGACGAGTCTTTAGAGTCCACCACACTCAGTTACTCAGGTTTCGGGCGAAACGCTGTAGAGGCCTTATGGAGATATGGCAGGGTTCGATCAGATACGTGCGATATTGCACGGATCGTGATCGAAAGGTTTTTACTAGCCGGCTTTGGTTTAAGCCGGATCCTAGTATTAGATAGTGTAGATTTTGTCTCTTTGCATTTGTGTTCAGTGGGAATACAAATGCGGGCATGTATTTGCAGTAGCGGGGTTTTCCTGTAATTTATTACGGGATCAGTTTTCTGAAGTTGCCAGTTTGCATTCTGTTCCGGCAGGTTTTCCTTTGTTCCTTCACGGCCGGACTTTATCGTTGAAGGGTGTTATTTGCAGTTTGCAAATATCATTTTGTGGAGGGGGTTCATTGTGATTGTGGCTTCCTCATGATGAGATTCCTTTTGCATCATATGTCTTGCTTTAAATGAGAAAGGTTTTGGATGAGAGTTGATTTGGTTTGGATTAGAAATGGAGGTGACCTTTTTCCATCATGATCATCACACATTATCTTTATATATTTGTTTATGCCATTTTTCTCTCTCCTATTATTCTATCTTCAAAGGGGGCCGGCCACTTTGAGTGAGGATGAGTGAGTTCATTTTTGATGAGGGAAAACTTTGTACATCTCATTTTTCCTTGCTACACAATTTCATATACCTCACTCCAAAGTCCATTCTTGATTCCTCCATACATGGCAACTTCTACCCGCAAGAGACAAACCATTCTACACTACTCTACTTCAACCTTGGACGCGTCGGCTAGCCAACTTCGCGGCCGAGTTGCCTCGGTCCAGAGGTGGGAGCCCGTAAACGAACCCGGCTATATGGTGCCCTTTCCGACGAGGAGGTGACGGACGAAGATTCTGCGGGAGATCGGAGTGGAGACGAAGACCGAAGGACACGGATCGCTTGGTATATCTCTTCACCCATCTTTTTAGTTTGCTAGTAGCTAGGTTAATGGCCCGATCCGGGTTAAAAGTGCGCGGTGGTGCCGGTTTGCTAGTTTGCAAAGTTTTTCGTTTCCGCATTCCGGCATCGGATCGACGGCCGGGGCGCCGCCGTGCACTTACACCAGTGTCACCTGAGAACTGCTATCCGACAATAGATATAATTCCATATAAGAGTTCTCGGTGAGTCCGTCCAGTGTACCCAGTCACCACTGAGCACCCGTATACGATCTCGATGTCAAACATCGATGAATGTGGGAACATCCATCGCCCATCATATGGGTCTAGTATCATATACGCTAGTCTACTCTGGTATATCGATGCCCCGTCTTGATACACCTACGACTAGGGACATTCCAGGATATGCTTATAAACTACAGATGTCCCACTAGTATGATCTCTATCATAATCACAGTAGTCAAGCCTATATCCTCAGGGCTTTATCAACATGTGTGAATGAATAAAAGCATGATCAAATCAACATGTCAGATAAAGAAGAACCAGATAGCATACTATCATGTCGAGCAAGAATGTACACTGAGTATATATATATATACATGTATAAATACATCCACTATCATATAATAGCCTCTAGGGCATACATATATCCAACAATCTCCCACTTGCACTAAGGCCAGTTATTGGCGTATCCCATACCCAACATCTCAAAAAGTCCTTCATGCTGCGGCTGAGGGAGGGCCTTGGTGAGTGGATCCGCGGTGTTATTTTTTGTATCTACTCTCTTAATCTCGATCTCGCGGCAATCTACAATCTCCCAGATCAAATGAAAGCGCCTCAGGATGTGTCTGGACCGCTGATGGGACCTGGACTCCTTGGCGAACGCCATAACCCCATTATTATCACAATACAATGGTATTGGATCAATAATGGTAGGAACTACTCCTAGCTCCGAGACGAACTTCTTCATCCAAACGGCTTCCTTGCCGGCATCATTCGCAGCAATGTACTCAGCCTCCATCGTAGAGTCTGCAACGGTATTCTGTTTGGAACTCTTCCAACTTACCGCCCCTCCATTGAGGGTAAATACAAACCCGGAGATAGATTTGCTGTCGTCTTTATCGCTCTGGAAGCTCGAATCGGTAAAGGCCTCCATTTGGAGATCTCCATAACCATACACCAAGAAAAATTCTTTAGTCCTTCGCAAGTACTTAAGAATGTTCTTCATAGCTACCCAATGATTCTCCCCTTGGTTGGATTGATACATGCTTACAACACTAAGTGCATAAGCTACATCTGGGCGTGTACATAACATCGTATACATTGTAGATCTTACTGCCGAAGCATAGGGTATAATGCTCATGCGAGCACTCTCTTCATCGGTCTTTGGGCAAGAGTCCTTGGAGAGAGTGACCCCATGGCAAGCGGGTAAGGCACCCCGTTTGGAGTCTTCCATACTAAACCTTTTTAGGATGGTGTTGATGTACCTGGTTTGGGACAATCCCAATAACCTCTTGGATCTATCCCTATAGATCCTTATGCCCAGAATGTATGTGGCATCACCCAGGTCCTTCATGGAGAACCTTAGTGATAAGAAAGATTTGACCGACTGTAGCATAGGAATATCATTTCCTATCAGAAGAATGTCATCCACGTACAATACGAGGAATGTGGCAGCTCTCCCTACAGCTTTCTTATAAACACAAGGTTCATCTAGATTTTTGATGAAATCAAACTCTTTGATAACATCATCGAAACAGATGTTCCAACTCCGTGATGCCTGCTTTAACCCATATATGGATTTTAAGTAATTTACATGCTTTCCCGCTGCTCCCACTGTCAATGAAGCCCTCTGGCTGATCCATATAAACGCATTCTTCCAAACTTCCATTTAGAAATACCGTTTTAACGTCCATCTGCCAGATTTCATAGTCGTAGTGAGCAGCAATAGCATGTAGGATTCGAATGGATTTAAGCATGGCTACGGGAGAAAAAGTCTCGTCATAGTCCAAACCTGGTTTTTGACGAAAACCCTTCGCCACAAGTCTTGCCTTATAGGTCTCCACCTGCCCATCTACACCAATCTTTCTTTTAAAGATCCATTTGTGTAACGCCTTGAAATGTCGTTTTGGTGTTTTCCCGAAAATCGGTGAAAATTTGGTATTTTTCCGTAAATCGTTTTTTTTGTTATTTTGCAGTTTAGGCCTAATTATACCTAATTTGGATAGGTAATTGCTAGTTTTTAGTAGCCAATGAGTTACTTATAAATTTCTTGTCATTTAAAAATTTTCCCTAATTTTTCAATTTTTAATATTATTTTAAGCCGGTAAAAAAAATACATTAAATTAGCGATAAATACAAATTTCTTTGGGCTAATTTTAATCTTTAAAATCATGTTAATTAAAATCTAGTTGTAATATAAATTTTTAGTATTTTATTTCAAATTTTAATGGGTTTTTATTATGGGAAACAAAAAAATAATTATTTTGAACTAAAACTTGGAATTTTGGACTTGTGGGGGGTCTTTTTGCATAGAATTTTTTTTGTGCAATCACTCACATTCTCACCCCTCCATCTTGGCCGAGCCTCACTGCTGGAAATCCCCTCAAAATTTTCTTTGACTCATGTGAAAGAATTGGTATGAAAAGGAATAAAATATATTAATTAGAGTATGGTGTACTTGTGAATGGAATGGGCTTTGACTTGGAAAAAATTCCGCAATCCCACACCATTCTCCCCCACTCCCTTCCTACTTGGCCGAGAGCAACCAGCAGCAACCCCCCTTTTCTTTTTCCCTAAATTCTCCATCTCCTTTTGCTTCAATTTCATCCAAAAATCCACCGAAATCCCTAATTTTCTTCACAAATTCAACACAAAACCATATTCTATCTCTTCTCAAGCCCAAATTGGTTTAAATCTTGGAGAAAGATGGCATCTTGGGAGGCTATAGCAACATAGGGTTTGGGCTTGTGAGGTATAATTTCAATCTTTGGCTAATTTGTAGTTTAAAGTGTGCTAATTAGAACTTGAAAATTGATTTAGTGTTAAAATTATGGCTAATTTCTAATCTAGTTTTTTTTTTAGTTCATGGTTTGAATTTTAACAAGGGTTTTAGAAACCATTAATAGGTTAATTAAGTTATTTTGCTTTCTAGGGTTTTACACTAACCTAATTAATGGAGTTACTTTGCTTAAGTGGTTTCAAATTATGCTAATCTAAGTTAATCTAGTGTGAAATTTGGATTGCTATTGCTATTTAGAAAAATCAAGAAAGGGTTTGCTTATGGAAATTAGGTTTTTAAGCATGGTTAATGTGTTGAAATTTAGTGTAGTGGCTATCTAATGGTGTGACTTGGGTGATTATGCTAGATTGGAGTCTTTTTGTCGCAAATCCGCGAAGTTGCACGAATTTGGAAGTCTTTTGTGCTTACTAGTTTTTATTAAATTATTGTGGTGCTGTATTTGCAATATCTTGATGATTGTATTGGCATCTCCTACGACTTTTTGGGTGTGTGAATGCGGATTTTTGGTTTTATCGGGTTTTAGCCTTGCCGGGCGCCCAAAACGACGATTCTAGTTAGTTTTTGCGATTTTCGTGTTTGTTCCGCGCACCTTATGCACATTGTGCCTAACTTATGAACGTAGATATTCTCGTTTGGGATATGCGTCGTTTCATGATATGTAACCTTATGTTTTGTATTGATGCAAATTCCAGGTTCTGTCGCGAAGACTTCGGACGCGGCACGAAAAGGGAAAGCGGTGATTGGACGTAGCTAGCTGAGGATTCCGGTGAGTAGATGTAACATCTACGGGGGACTATCGTTTGGATGGCGCAAGTCGCCCGATAGTTTATGTAGTTTAAGATTTCTAGTAATATTAGTAACTACATCCATGCTTTATTTGACATACATATGCGAACCCATTCTATAGGACACCTGCACCATTGCCAGGGTTTTTATATGCAGCACGAGCACTATTCATGCGTACACACACGCCCTGGTAATTGCCATGCCACCACACTAGATAAACTATAATTTGAAACCTTTTATTATAATTGATGCTTAAACCTGTGCTATTGCCTTTAAATCCTTAAAATGAAATCGTAGGATTGCTATTCATGTGCATGTACCTCATCATATCATATGTTCATGCCTAGTCTATTAATCATACATCGCAACTTGATCATTGATACCATATGCATTCATTATCATTGACATATGCACTTATGAGGATTTCTTGAGATTTATGATATTTCTGGATTTCGGGGGAAAGCCGCAGAATTTCTAAAACTTACTACTTTTTTAAAATATGCAAATTGCGGGTTTCTAGTGATGTAAGTGTCGTCCACCATGAGTTTTGCTGTGGTTTTCGAGACCCGTTTCGAGGAGTTGGATGAACCGTCTCGGGTACATGGTGGGCCCGGTAAGGTACCCCGAGGCGAGAAGGTCGTGTTGTTGACGTTGAGCCTGGCAGGGGATGGATTACCTACCGGTGACTGTTTTGGCACGGCGGATATCCAGAGGATACCAACCATGGCCGCGAGATGATGAGATATTGATATTTGAGATGGGTCAGCCGGACGGCTGAGGCCAGAGATACTACGATATGGATATATGAGATTTGAGACAGTTTTGAGGTGTCGTTGCTGGACACAGATTCTTGTTGATTCTATTGGTATTGTGCTGATATTTCAAAAGAGATTCCTAAAGGAAAAATATGATTTCTTATACTTACACATGCAGATCATGAGGTGATTCATATTGCATACATACCTGCTAGTATATTCATGTTGCATACATACCTGCTAGTATATCCTGCCATACCTGTATTATAGATGCTAGGATGCTTGTGTGCATGCTTGCGATAGCCTATATAGATGTTATTTATTACTCACGAGTTGGCAACTCACCCCCGTTGTGCCACAGCCTTTTGCAGGTCCGCTCCGTCAGTACAGTAGTGGCGGGCGCACTTACTTCTTTTGCCTCTTTTGCCTGGACTCGAGGCTTTTGCTCGTAGTTGGGTTGTATTATTATTTTGTACCACCTTGTATATTATTTGTATCTAGAGTACTCCATCTACTGTATCTACCAGTATTGTTGTATATTGACCTAGAGACTAGACTGTGAGATTTGTGGGCTTTTTATGCTGTATTTTGGGGTCGAGCTCACTTGAGCCAACATGTTGCTTCTTACTTATGCCTTTTTATGCTTATTTTGCATATTGCTGATTTATATTACGTGGGATTTGTGACCGCCTTGTGGCGAAGAGCTAGCTCCCGCTTGGGGATGCCCTTTTTGTTGTATTTATATATATTCTTGTTATACCCATTTTGGGGGCCAGTATTTACACAGAAGACTCTGTCGAAATTTTTGGAAAAATTGATATTGTTTTTAAAAAAAGACTTGATATGACTCATTTGTTAAAGTCGCTTTCAATGGATTGGTTTTCCTTCACTCTTCTGCTTATTTGGTTTTGATTTCTGGGCTTTGGCTTACTTATGTTACGGACGCCTTGAGATGTTACATAACTTAAGTGCCAGTCACGTTCCGTACCCTGCGGGTCGTGACAAAGTTGGTATCAGCGCGATAGGTTTTACTTTTTTAAGTGTAGGATGACCCTTGGTAGATGGAGTAAGTGACTTAAGCAGGGTAACGTAGCGTGCGTATGTCCGTGGCATACTTGCGATACGGTACTCCGCCTAGGTGACTTTAGGATTTACTTGCTTGAAATTCCTTCTTCAATTCCGTGTATCCTATGATTCTATTGCACTGTTCTTATCATCCTGTTTCCTATACCAGCCACTATGCTGCCGAAGGCTACGAGAGCGCAGAGGGCTGCCGCCCGAGATGAGATCTGAGCAGGCTCGTCCGAGACGAGGACCGAGCAGGGTGGTATACCTACGCCTCAGGGACAGACTGATCCTCCTTCCCCAGGACGCATGGACAGGCTAGAGTCTGGTATGGAGGAGTTACGACAGATGATGGGAGGTATGCAGGAACTACGACAGATGGTGGGATCCTTAGTAGCGGCCAGTCGTGCACTGAGATCGGAGGATGTACCTACCACATCACAGACTACCATGGTACCTGCTGCCCAGACAGTTGCTACTACTACTACCGTGGCTATCCCAGTATCGCTACAGGATTTCATGAGGCTGAGACTTCCAGTCTTCACGGGCACCGATGCAGCAGAGGATCCGCAGACATTTCTTGACAGTTTAGCCAGGATCTACCGTTCGCTCAGATGTTCTGACGATCGATGGGTGGAGCTTCCGAGTTTCCATCTAGTGGGCCTCGCGCAGACATGGTGGGAGTCAGTCTTGAGAGGTCGAGCTGCAGGTCTACCGCCTATGACTTGGGCCGAGTTTACAGCAGTCTTTCTAGCTCGTTTCCTCCCAGAGAGCGTTCGTGACGCCAGAGCTCATAGTTTTGAGGCCTTGATCAAGACCCCAGGGATGACGGTGTCAGAATATGACGTCCAGTTCACGCAGTTATCCCGATATGCTCCGTATTTGGTAGATACCGAAGAGAAGATAGTGAAGAGGTTCGTGCAGGGACTTGACACCCAGCTATTTCTTGCTATTGGCGCCCAGAACTTCGACACTTATTCAGCTGCTATGGATACGGCTTTACGGATGGAGGCACGCATATCGCAGACTTCGGCCGTTTCTGGGCCGAAGAGGATTCGCACCGATGTGCCGTCGCAGAGGCAGCGTGCCAGATTCTTTCCGAGAGATGGGCCTGGCAGAGGAATTGGACGGGGTCAGTTATATGGTTCATATCCACAGGGACAGCAGCCGTCGCCATGATGTTTTAGGTGCGGGAGTCCGCACCACCGTATCAGAGACTGTCCGGTGAGACGACAGGGAGCAGCGACAGTTCCACATGTGACCCTACCACCATCACCACCTCCTCCCCAGAGAGCTCTACTTCCAACCCCAGGCGATGCTCCACGTCAATTAGGTGCACCCAGAGGCCGTGGACGTGGCGGTCCTATTCAGAGAGGACGAGGAGGCCGAGGCCGAGACCGAGGACAGCCAGTTATTGGTGGGAGTCAGGCCCGAGATTTTGCTTTGATGCCGCAGGATGCACAGGCATCCAACGCCGTTGTGACAGGTACCTTGCCAGTTTGTTCTTTTGATGCGCGGGTATTATTCGACCCAGGTTCCACACATTCGTACGTATCTACACACTTTGCACCGATGTTGGGCCGTGAGTCATCGTCATTAGATCAGCCGCTTGTTGTTATTACCCCGGTAGGCGAGTCGTTTGTCGCTCGTTTTGTGTTTCGATTGTGTTCCGTTCGTATCGGGGAGAGGGATTCGTCGGTTGATTTGATTCTCCTCGATATGTTGGACTTTGATGTGCTTCTCGACATGGATTGGCTGGCCACTTGTTATGCTTCGGTGGACTGCCATATGAAAGCAGTCAGATTTAGCTTTCCGGGAGAGCCAGTCCTTGTTATTCAGGGAGACCGCAGCGTCACCCTTCCCAGCTTGATTTCGTCTCTTCGCGCTGGTCAGCTCTTGCGGAAGGGATGTCAGGGATTCTTAGCTTACATTTATGATACTCGAGCTGCAGAGGTTCCTTTAGACTGGGTTCCGATTGTTTGTAAGTTCCCTGATGTTTTCCCTGACGAGCTGCCTGGGTTACCGCCTGAGCGCGACGTTGAGTTCTGCATTGACTTGATTCCCGGCTCGGGGCCTATTTCCATACCGCCTTATCGGATGGCCCCGGCAGAGCTTAGAGAGCTGAAGGATCAGTTGCAGGATTTGTTAGATAAAGGGCTTATTCGACCGAGTGTTTCTCTGTGGGGTGCTCCGGTCCTGTTTGTCAAGAAGAAGGACGGAAGTTTGCGCTTATGTATCGACTACCACCAGCTGAACAAAGTTACCGTGCGGAACAGATATCCTTTGCCACGCATTGATGATTTGTTCGACCAGCTTCAGGGTGCGGGATATTTTTCGAGGATCGACTTGCGATCAGGATACCATCAGCTGCGAGTTCGACAGGAGGATATACCGAGGACAGCTTTCCGCATGCGCTACGACCACTATGAGGTTTTGGTGATGTCGTTCGGACTCACCAACGCCCCAGAAGCATTCATGGAATTGATGAACCGTATATTCCGGCCGTATCTCGACCTGTTCATCATAGTGTTCATTGATGATATTTTGGTGTATTCCCGGAGCCGAGAGGAGCACGAGCAGCACTTGCGGATTACGTTGCAGACTTTGAGGGAGTACCAGCTGTTCGCAAAGTTCTCCAAGTATGCATTCTGGCTGGATAGCGTTGGTTTCTTGGGTCACATGATTACGAGAGATGGCATATGTGTGGATCCGAAGAAGATCGAGGCTATTCAGCAGTGGCCCAGACCGACCTCAGTTACGGAGATCCGCAGTTTCCTAGGCCTGGCTGGCTAATACAGGCGATTCATTCAGGATTTCTTCCGTATTGCTGCACCTTTGACCTGATTGACCCGAAAGGGAGTTCCTTTCGTTTGGACGGAGGAGTGAGAGCACAGTTTTCAGCAGCTACAGACTTGTTTGACTACGGTGCCGGTATTATCTTTGCCGTCAGGATCAGGCGGATTTGTGGTCTATTGTGACGCTTAACGTGTGGGGTTAGGATGCGTATTGATGCAGCATGACAGGATGATCGTGTATGCTTCGCGGCAGTTGAAGAAACATGAACGGAACTACCCCACTCACGATTTGGAGATAGCTGCAGTGGTCTTTGCACTTAAGATCTGGCGACATTACCTATACGGCGAGTCGTGTCAGATATTCACTGATCACAAAAGCTTAAAGTATATATTTCAGCAGCGAGACCTGAATCTCAGACAGCGCCGTTGGATGGAACTAGTAAAGGACTACGATTGCGAGATTTTGTATCACCCGGGCAAGCCTAATGTAGTAGAGGATGCTTTGAGTAGGAGGCCCGGGGGTAGTCTATCTTGTTTGCGTGCAGTACAGGGGCAGTCGTCGGCAGATTGGCAGACTTTATGCGACAGCCGGGTTGAGTTCGAGTTCACTCCGACAGGGGGACAGCTTGCGCATGTTCGTGCACGTCCACAGTTACTTGACCGTATTTGAGAGGCACAGCCCAGCGATGACCGTCTTTCAGAGATCATGGAGCAGATTAGGCAGGGCAGAGATTCCGAGTTCGTGATCGATGATCAGGGAGTACTGCGATTTGGGACTCGACTGTGCGTACCAGATTCTGAGGAACTGCGGCGTGAGATTCTTGAGGAGGCGCATAGATCGACATACAGCGTTCATCCGGGTTCCACCAAGATGTACCACGATTTGCGAGATGTTTACTGGTGGGACGGAATGAAGAGGGACATCACTGACTTCGTATCGAGATACCTGACTTGTCAGCAAGTCAAGGCTGAGCACCAGAGGCCAGCAGGAGAGTTGCAGCCTTTGCCCATCCCGGAGTGGAAATGGGAGCAGATTTCGATGGACTTTGTTGTGGGTCTACCCAGGACCAGTCGAGGGTATGATTCCATTTGGGTGATCGTGGATCGTTTGGCGAAAGCGGCTCACTTCCTGCCAGTGAAGACGACTTTCAGTTTTGCTCAGTATGCCCAGATTTACATCGACGAGATCGTACGACTGCATGGAGTCCCGACGTGTATCGTGTCCAACCGAGGCACCCAGTTTACCAGCCGACTATGGCGGTGACTTCAGGAGGCATTGGGCACCCGTTTGAGATTCAGCACAGCATTTCATCCGCAGACCGACGGCCAGTCAGAGCTGACCATTCAGACTCTTGAGGACATGCTCCGAGCGTGCGTTTTAGACTTCGGAGGTAGCTGGGATCATCATTTACCCTTAGTGGAGTTCTCCTACAACAACAGCTTCCAGGATACTATTCAGATGGCACCTTTCGAGGCATTGTATGGGAGGAGATGCAGATCGCCCGTCTGTTGGAAAGAGCTCAGCGAGAGCAGTATTTTGGGGCCGCAGCTTGTTGAGGAGACAACCATGAAGATACAGTTGATTCAGGACCGGATGAGAGCTGCTCAGAGCAGGCAGAAATCATATGCAGACAGGCGCCGTCGCAGGCTAGAGTTCGCAGTTGGCGATCATGTTTTTCTGAGGGTCTCTCCGATGAAGGGCGTAATGCGATTTGGGCGAAAAGGAAAGCTTAGTCCCAGATTTGTAGGTCCCTTCGAGATCCTCGAGCGTGTCAGCACAGTTGCGTATCGTTTGGCTCTTCCACCCAGCTTTCCCGATGTTCACCCCGTCTTCCATGTTTCGATGCTCCGCAAGTACCTTCATGACCCTTCGCATGCGATTCAGCACCCGACAGTCCAGCTAGAGCACGACCTTTCTTTTGCAGAGTAGCCGGTGGTCATCCTGGATCGGCAGGTGAAGAAATTGAGATCGAAAGTTATACCAACCGTCAAAGTCCTTTGGCGTGGCCCGAGCAGCGAGGAGGTCACCTGGGAGACCGAGGACGAGATGAGGAAGAAATATCCCCATCTCTTTGAAGGTACGCGTAGTTATATTTTTAAATTCGGGGACCGAATTTCTTTAAGGGGGGAAGATTGTAACGCCTTGAAATGTCGTTTTGGTATTTTCCCGAAAATCGGTGAAAATTTGGTATTTTTTCGTAAATCGTCTTTTTTGTTATTTTGCAATTTAGGCCTAATTATACCTAATTTGGATAGGTAATTGCTAGTTTTTAGTAGCCAATGAGTTACTTATAAATTTCTGGTCATTTAAAATTTTTCCCTAATTTTTCAATTTTTAATATTATTTTAAGCCGGTAAAAAAAATACAATAAATTAACGATAAATACAAATTTCTTTGGGCTAATTTTAATCTTTAAAATCATGTTAATTAAAATCTAGTTGTAATATAAATTTTTAGTATTTTATTTTAAATTTTAATGGGTTTTTATTATGGGAAACAAAAAAATAATTATTTTGAACTAAAACTTGCAATTTTGGACTTATGGGGGGTCTTTTTGCATAGAATTTTTTTTGTGCAATCACTCACATCCTCACCCCTCCATCTTGGCCGAGACTCACTGCTGGAAATCCCCTCAAAATTTTCTTTGACTCATGTGAAAGAATTGGTATGAAAAGGAATAAAATATTAATTAGTGTATGGTGTACTTGTGAATGGAATGGGCTTTGACTTGGAGAAAATTCCACAATCCCACACCATTCTCCCCCACTCCCTTCCCACTCGGCCGAGAGCAACCAGCAGCAGCCCTCCTTTTCTTTTTTCCTAAATTCTCCATCTCCTTTTGCTTCAATTTCATCCAAAAATCCACCGAAATCCCTAATTTTCTTCACAAATTCAACACAAAACCTTATTCTATCTCTTCTCAAGCCCAAATTGGTTTAAATCTTGGAGAAAGATGGCATCTTGGGAGGCTATAGCAACATAGGGTTTGGGCTTATGAGGTATAATTTCAATCTTTGGCTAATTTGTAGTTTAAAGTGTGCTAATTAGAACTTGAAAATTGTTTTAGTGTTAAAATTATAGCTAATTTCTAATCTAGTTATTTTTTAGTTCATGGTTCGAATTATAACTAGGGTTTTAGAAACCATTAATAGGTTAATTAAGTTATTTTGCTTTCTAGTGTTTTACACTAACCTAATTAATGGAGTTACTTTGCTTAAGTGGTTTCAAATTATGCTAATCTAAGTTAATCTAGTGTGAAATTTGGATTGCTATTGCTATTTAGAAAAATCAAGAAAGGGTTTGCTTATGGAAATTAGGTTTTTAAGCATGATTAATGTGTTGAAATTTAGTGTAGTGGCTATCTACTGGTGTGACTTGGGTGATTATACTAGATTGGAGTCTTTTTGTCGCAAATCCACGAAGTTGCACGATTTTGGAAGTCTTTTGTGCTTACTAGTTTTTATTAAATTATTGTGGTGATGTATTTGCGATATCTTGATGATTGTATTGGCATCTTCTATGACTTTTTGGGTGTGTGAATGCGGATTTTTCGTTTTTTCGGGTTTTAGCCTTGCCGGGCGCCCAAAACGACGATTCTAGTTAGTTTTTGCGATTTTCGTGTGTGTTCCGCGCACCTTGTGCACGTTGTGCCTAGCTTGTGAACGTAGATATTCTCGTTTTGGATTTGCGTCGTTTCATGATATGTAACCTTATGTTTTTTATTGATGCAAATTCCAGGTTCGGTCGCGGAGACTTCGGACGCGGCACGAAAAGGGAAAGCGGTGATTGGACGTAGCTAGCTGAGGATTCTGGTAAGTAGATGTAACATCTACGGGGGACTATCGTTTGGATGGCGCAAGTCGCCCGATAGTTTATGTAGTTTAAGATTTTTAGTAATATTAGTAACTATATCCATGCTTTATTTGACATACATATGCGAACCCATTCTATAGGACACCTGCACCATTGCCAGGGTTTTTATATGCAGCACGAGCACTATTCATGCGTACAAACACGCCCTGGTAATTGCCATGCCACCACACTAGATAACCTATAATTTGAAACCTTTTATTATAATTGATGCTTAAACCTGTGCTATTGCCTTTAAATCCTTAAAATGAAATCGTAGGATTGCTATTCATGTGCATGTACCTCATCATATCATATGTTCATGCCTAGTCTATTAATCATACATCGCAACTTGATCATTGATACCATATGCATTCATTATCATTGACATATGCATTTATGAGGATTTCTTGAGATTTATGATATTTCTGGATTTCGGGGGAAAGCCGCAGAATTTCTAAAACTTACTACTTTTTTAAAATATGCAAATTGCGGTTTTCTAGTGATGTAAGTGTCGTCCACCATGAGTTTTGCTGTGGTTTTCGAGACCCGTTTCGAGGAGTTGGATGAACCGTCTTGGGTACATGGTGGGCCCGGTAAGGTACCCTGGGGCGAGAAGGTCGTGTTGTTGACGTTGAGCCTGGCAGGGGATGGATTACCTACCGGTGACTTTTTTGGCACGGCGGATATCCAGAGGATACCGACCATGGACGCGAGATGATGAGATATTGATATTTGAGATGGATCAGCCGGACGGCTGAGGCAAGAGATACTACGATATGGATATATGAGATTTGAGACAGTTTTGAGGTGTCGTTGCTGGACACAGATTCTTGTTGATTCTATTGGTATTGTGCTGATATTTCAAAAGAGATTCCTAAAGGAAAAATATGATTTCTTATACTTACACATGCAGATCACGAGGTGATTCATATTGCATACATACCTGCTAGTATATTCATGTTGCATACATACCTGCTAGTATATCCTGCCATACCTGTATTATAGATGCTAGGATGCTTGTGTGCATGCTTGCGATAGCCTATATAGATGTTATTTATTACTCACGAGTTGGCAACTCACCCCCGTTGTGCTACAGCCTTTTGCTGGTCCGCTCCGTCAGTACAGTAGCGGCGGGCGCACTTACTTCTTTTGCCTCTTTTGCCTGGACTCGAGGCTTTTGCTCGTAGTTGGGTTGTATTATTATTTTGTACCACCTTGTATATTATTTGTATCTAGAGTACTCCATCTACTGTATCCACCAGTATTTTTGTATATTGACCTAGAGACTAGATTGTGAGATTTGTGGGCTTTTTATGCTGTATTTTGGGGTCGAGCTCACTTGAGCCGACATGTTGCTTCTTACTTATGCCTTTTTATGCTTATTTTGCATATTGCGTGGGATTTGTGATCGCCTTGTGGCGAAGAGCTAGCTCCCGCTTAGGGATGCCCTTTTTGTTGTATTTATATATATTCTTGTTGTACCCATTTTGGGGGCCAGTATTTACAAAGGAAACTCTGCCGAAATTTTCGGAAAAATTGATATTGTTTTTAAAAAATGGCTTGATATGACTCATTTGTTAAAGTCGCTTTCAATGGATTGGTTTTCCTTCACTCTTCTGCTTATTTGGTTTTGATTTCTGGGCTTTGGCTTACTTATGTTACGGACGCCTTGAGACGTTTCGTAACTTAAGTGCCAGTCACGTTCTGTACCCTGCGGGTCGTGACAATTTGCACCCCACAGGTTTTACCCCAGGGGTACAACGTCCAAAGTCCATACTGACTCCATTTCGGATCTCTTGGCATCCAGCCACTTCACAGAGTCTCCACTCATGATAGCTTGCTGAAAGCTGGTAGGATCATCATCCTCCATGATGCAGTCTTCTCCATCACCATCAATGAGGAAACCGTAGTACCTCTCCGGTGGGCGAGAAGTCCTACCAGACCTACGGAGTGGCCAAGGCTCCTCAGTTTCTATTGCAATAGCCGGTTCAACCAAGTCGTCATTTGTTGTTTGCGTCTCTAGAACCTCTTCTAGATCTACCACATTGCCATCAGCTTTATCTGTGAAAAACACTTTTTCCAAGAATGTGGCATACTGAGAAACAAACATCTTTTGTTCCTCCTTGTGGTAGAATAGATATCCATAAGAATTCCTTGGATTTCCCACAAAGTTACACATGACCGACCGTGTCTCGAGTTTGTCCAGATTCTGCTTTTTAACATAGGCCGGGCAACCCCAAATCTTAATTATCTTAAGAGATGGTCTCTTCCCATGCCATATCTCATATGGCATGGTAGACACGGTTTTGGTTGGGACCCTGTTCAATAGAAACGCTGCAGTCTCCAATGCATGCCCCCAAAATGAGACGGGTAACTCAGCATCACTCATCATGGAACGGACCATATCTAATAGGGTCCGATTCCGTCGTTCAGACACACCGTTGTGCTGTGGTGTGTAAGGAGGAGTGAGCTGAGAGAGAATCCCATTCTCTTTTAGGAAGTTTGCAAATTCTGTACTGAGGTACTCCCCACCTCGATCTGATCGAAGCATTTTGATACTCAAGCCGGTTTGTTTTTCTACTTCGAGTTTATATTCAGTGAATTTCTCGAAAGTTTCGGATTTGTACTTTAATAAAAATACATGACCGAATCTTGAGAAATCGTCAGTGAAAATAATGAAGTATGAAAAGCCGCCTCTAGCCTGTGTAGACATTGGCCCACATACATCACTATGTATGAGGTCTAGGAGCTCAGTAGCTCTTTCTCCGTGTCCGGTGAACGGAGTTTTGGTCATTTTACCCTTGATATAAGACTGGCAAGTTGCATAAGATTTATATTCAAAAGGGTTTAAATATCCATCTTTGTGTAACTTGTTTAGTCTTGTTTCGTTAATATGACCAAGTCTACAGCGCCAAAGAAAAGCTTTATTTATTTCTGAAAGTTTTCTTTTATTAGTGTGTTGTATGCTGAAACTGTGTGTTGATTTAGGACGTATATCCCGTTATTAAGCGTACCATACCCAACCAATATTTGATTCAGGTGAATGTTCATAACATTGTTCCGCAATACAAAATTATATCCTTCATTGTTTAACAAAGAAACAGATATTATATTACAAAGCATACTAGGTACAAAATAACATGGGTTTAAAACCAATATACACCCAGATGGCAACCCCAAGTGATACTCTCCTACTGCGACTGTATGTACATTAGAACCATTTCCAACGCGGAGAGTATGGTCACCTGTCTTCAAAACCTTGCTATTTCTCTGCCCCTGCATAGAATTGCAAATGTGAGAACCTGGACCGGTATCTAATACCCAGGAAGCAGAGTTTATTGAAAAACAGTTTTCTGTCACAAACACACCTGAAGCGGAAGCATCCCCATGCTTCTTCTTGAGATTTAAGTACTCCGTGCAGTTGCGCTGCCAATGTCCTTTTTTGTGGCAGTGAAAACATTCCCCTTTCCCCGATTCTCCAGCTTTGGACTTGTCCTTCCCCTTAACCTTTTTAACTCCACCCCTAGGATTGGTGGGTTTCTTCTTTTTCTTTCCCTTGGCCTTAGCCTTTGGGCGAGAAGAGGAAGATTGCCCAACACTCAAAATGGAAGTTTTCACTGATTTCAGTGTGCTCTATGCACTCCTTAACATATTAAGGAGTTCAGGTAGTTCCTTCTCCATGTTGTGCATGTTGAAGTTAACTATAAAATGAGCAAAGGTGGAGGGGAGAGACTGCAGAATAATATTCGTATATTGTTCGTTGTCCATCGTTCATCCAAGGTCCTCAAGCTCTTCTATGAGAGCTATCATCTTCAGAACATGGTCTCCTACTGGTGTGCCAGAGGCCATTCTCATCTGAAACAATTTCTTTGATGCATCGTATCGTAATACGCGGGATTGCTCTCCATACAACTCCTTTGTATGGAGGAATATGTCATGAATGTCCATATTCTCGTGCTGCTTTTGATGTGTGTTATCCATCGATGCAAGCGCGAGGCATTTGGCCGTGGCACAGTCAGCGTCCCATGTCTTGCGGACTTCTTTATCCGCAACTGAGGATTTTGGACCTGGGACGGGCGGGGCTGGAGCCGTGAGGACATATGATACTGTATCATAAGTCAAGGCTATTTTCAGATTCCTCAGCCAGTCTTTTTAATTGGTCCCATTCAGTTTATTTTTATCTAGTAGAAGCTTGAGTCCTGTCATGGGTATCTGCCATTAAGAGAGAGAAAAGAATACACTCAGCGAAAGCTCTTGCAAAGATCAGATTGGTTATTATCTTGTGTAATCGATGTTTCCCACTGCTTTAATCAAGTTTTTCTTTCAAACCTTAAAAAGAAAACTAGCCAGGATTAATTACAGTCTACAACTTCGCTAACCGTTCAGCCAGGCCAGTGTCGGTACTTGAGGGAGGTTCCCCGTACTTTTGCACGGACCTAATTAAAGTAAACCTCGTTTTCCCAGAGCCGTAGCCCTGTTAACACCATTCTAGACACCTAGTGAGTTAGCTAATTGTAAACTGCAAAACTCTCCTGGGAGCAACTATTGCCCACAGTGGGATCGGGATCCAACCATCATATGGAAGGTATGCAATCTCATTGCAAATTTCAACTATTGAAATTCCCGATGTGGTTTTTACCCCTAGTACCTATGACCTTAACTATGGTCAACAAATCATAAGTACCAGTCATGTTCTACCTGTTATTTCTTGATTAATTAGACCCACTCATATGACCCTTAACTATGGTCAACAAAGTCGCATGAATGTCCAAATTAATCTGCATCATATGCAGTGTAGGAAGACATCACTTAGCTACCGTACACTACGTCTTAGCTATAGTCAACAAACGTAGCACGAATACTAAGTACTCTACTTCCTAAAATGATGGAGGGTTGCGGATGATTTTTAAGAAAATCTTTAACGCTTTGAACTTGATATCGTCGTAGAATCAAATGGTTTTCAAAAGGAGTGGCTTGAGCTCCGCAGTTTTGAAATGTAGCTTTTCATAAAGAGCCGAGTGGTTTTCAAATCCGATTCTACATCATCTTTTTAGGTTTATTTTCTTTACATTAATCATATTAATGTAGTCCCATCATTTAAGTCCTTAAGCCAATCACAGAAAAGAAACGAAAATACAGCGTACGCTTATGCCATCCGCATTCGCCGCAATATTCCGTTATGCACTGTTAGGTTACTTAACTAACGGCATATCGGGATGGGACTAGCGCGGGTGTAAAACATAAGCAACGTCTACTATATATCTCATATATAATATATCATTCGTCTCAGATATCACATCACAGAATACAGGCAGCAGAAACACAGATATGATGGGATATACTAGGATGTCCGTATTTAGTATTTAGCCAATCAATAGAAAATACGGATTCCATAGTCGCGATGAATAGCCAAGCCCACACCCCTAGACCCCTACGAGAGCGGCAAGCGACCCTACCAATTCTGGAGTTTAGGAGACCCGGTCTCGACTCCTCGAGATGGCCTCCCACTGAACCCCAGAACCCGGTCACTTGTGCTCCCCTCCTTGGGTCTATCCTAATGCGGAAAAGTAAATAATATACAACACTGGTGACATCAACCTCAACCCGGAAGTGCCCCAAATAAAAGAATATTACATTACATTTGAATTTTACATGAATGAAAAGAAAACTCTCATCTCACATTAAAAACCCTGGCTATTCAATCGCGACAATCCTGCATATCATATCTCAGCAACACATAATATCATATATCATCAACGTAAGTAAGTATGCATACCCCGATTGTCGTTGATGTATAGCAACGAAACCGGCGATATGCGACATACTACACTTACGATTACAGAAAAGAAAGTGTAAAACTACAACATTTGGAATCCACATTTTCTTTAGACATCGTAAATCCGAAATATCACATACTTCGCATTTCATGCCTAATTACATGAATTCCACATATTGTATCATATTCCAGATAAATAGACAGTATTAAAGTTTTCGATCGAATGATCAAATACCCAAAATTTCCTAATAGCTCAACACTTGAACGGAGTTCAAAAATCCCAGAATGTGTCACAGTAGCAGTGGTCCAGCCGTAGAAGGGTCAAGCCAACGCCTCACATGTGGCACGCCGTACTGCCCCAAACCCTAAGGTTTAGAGGCAGTTCAGACGTCACATAATCGAGTTAAGCTTTGTGTTCTTCTAGAGGGTCCACCACTTAACTTGCATGTATTTCCGAAAGATTTAAACCCGAGAAAAAATCAACACTTGAAAGTTTTTCGTGCCGAGAAAAAGTGAGTTAATGATATTCGTTCGAACATTTTAATACTTTCTAAATTACCCGAAAACAGCACGAAATTAAATATTCCGATCGAATCAACGAACCCAAAATTATTCCCAGAACACTCAACACTTGAATCAGATTAAAAATACACAAAAAATATACAAGCAGGTAAGAATATTACTGTACAAAAACGAGGCAATATAACATCTTTAAGGCCGCGGATCCACGGCCCAAGCAAGGTCTGGCCGCGGTTCCGCGGCGGCATGTATTGTTTATGGCTTCATTTTTTACATAAATTCTTAGAATTGCCTGCTGAATTTTTTAAGTATTTTTAATTCTGAAAAAACACAGTTTTTAAAAAATGTACAGTGAGGGGTTAAAAATGCGTATTTCGGGTTCGATCGGAGTGTTAACTTCGCCAAAGCGTCGCCTAAAGCTCTAGCTTGGCTTTGATACCATTGTTAGGTTTACCTAGCAACTCATGAAGGGTTTGGAAGCACCACATGTGCGTAAATCAAATTTTTTAAGGTGCTAAGTGAACATACAAAGAATCATCACTAGAAATTTAGGGTTTCATTACATTGACATCATCACAAGTAGAAAAAGCTAGGGTTTTGAGAGTACAACCTTTGTAGCTCCCTACGCTAGACTCCTTGGCAACTTGAGGGTTGGAAAAAGGTTCGCTTGAGATCCTCAAGGTCCACGACGATCCACCCGATGCTCCTTTGCCCAAAGCTCCTTGCTTTACTCGATATGTGAATGAAGTAGAGCAAACACCCTACACAAATGGGCTAGATGTGTGTAGTATGATGATGTGGTTTGTATTCTATAATCAAAACTCTTTCTTTTTATCAAGCTCACTCAAAGAAATTATCAAGAGAGGAAGAAGAAGATGGTGGCTAAGCTTTCTCTCAAAAGGAAATGTTATGAGAGTGAATAATATTAATCCTTCTCACTTCAACCATGGTTAGAATTATCTAGATGTTTATCAAATGAGTTAAGAGGCAAAAGGATAATTAACTCAAGCTTAAAAAGTTGTTGAAGCATGGTCAAAGATGATAAGCATTAACCTTGTGTGAATTATCCTTTCCCCTTTTCAAAATGATAAATAAATAGATAATAACTGCAATATAAGTCTTGCATTGCCACCAAATATGTATCAACAACCATGATACAATATATGCATGTATGTATCCATGCACATCATCATGTGCATACATGCATGCATACAAAAATAGAAAAAGAGTTTAATTAATGAATTAATCTAAAAGTCATTTGTTAAATCAACACTTGATTTTGCAAACCGGTCATATCACATACGACCCGACCAATAGAAAATGCCCGATTAATATACAGTATCATATATCCGTATTTAATTGGGTCCCCACGCATATCTCATATGCACACCACATCTTTTCGCCTGAGCCAGGAAACTTCATTGTGGGACTCTAAGACTCGTCAATACTCCGGCAGTAGGTAATGATCATATCAAATACCTACAAGCCGCAAGTGGTCAGCTAAACGTAACGGCCACCCGGGTATTGAGCGATCAGAAGAAAACAAGCGAACCTGTCACAACTCCCGTCGAGCCAACCGGCAACACTACCGTACAGTCCGGTCTCTTCGTCAGATATGCTGCATATCGAGTCTAGGGATGGTAACGTCGACCTCAATAACTCAATAAGTCGTGCCGATGAGTGGTCTATAACAGATCGAGAAACTACTGATAACACTTATCGGTAAATCTCAATAGCCCTGGCCAGGGACTTACTGATATAGCCAATCGAGCATAGCACAGCATCAACTCCCAATACCGGAAGAGACGAAACCCCTCCTATCGCTCATCGCCTTCGTGTGTGTCAGGACTGTACCAACGGCCACCTGTTTGCACGACTCAGTAGAGCCATGGTAGGGTGGTAATCAAAGTACAGTGGGAGAATACACAAGACTCTATGACGATCTCGGGTCTACAGACTAACCTGCACCAGTGTCACCTGAGAACTGCTATCCGACAATAGATATAATTCCATATAAGAGTTCTCGGTGAGTCCGTCCAGTGTACCCAGTCACCACTGAGCACCCGTATACGATCTCGATGCCAAACATCGATGAATGTGGGAACATCCATCGCCCATCATATGGGTCTAGTATCATATATGCTAGTCTACTATGGTATATCGATGCCCCGTCTCGATACACCTACGACTAGGGACATTCCAGGATATGCTTATAAACAACAGATGTCCCACTAGTATGATCTCTATCATAATCACAGTAGTCAAGCATATATCCTTAGTGCTTTATCAACATGTGTGAATGAATAAAAGTATGATCAAATCAACATGTCAGATAAAGAAGAACCAGATAGCGTACTATCATGTCGAGCAAGAATGTACACTGAGTATATATATATATATATATACATGTATAAATACATCCACTATCATATAATGGCCTCTAGGGCATACATATATCCGACATATATAGGGAGGAATTTCTTGCTCGACATGATAGTATGCTATCTGGTTGAACTTTATCTTAACATGTACTCTGATTGTCTCTATGTTACATGTTGATAAAGCACTTAGGATATGTACTCGACTACTGGGACTATGATGAGATCATACTAGTGGGACCACGGTAGTCGACGAGTACATCCTATAACTGTTCCTAGTCGAGGGCGTATCAAGACAGGGCATCGATGCACCAGAGTAGACTAGCGTATACGCATCTTGACCCATATGATGGGCGATGGATGATCCCATATCCATTGGTGTTTGACATAAAGGATGGTGTACGGGTGCTTAGTAGAGACTGGGTACACTGGACGGACTCGCCGAGAACTCCCAGATGGTATTATACCTCATGTCAGATGGCAGTTCTCCGGTGACACTGGTACAAAGTAGTCTGTTGACCCGAGATCGTCATAGAGTCTTGTGTGATTCCCACCGTGCTTTGATTTCCATCATACCACGTCCAAGAGGGCGTGCAAAAAGGTGGCTTTTGGGTACAGTCCCGAATCACATGGAGGCAATGAGCGATAGGAGGGGATTTGTCTCTCCCGGTATAGGGAGTTGATGTTGTGCTGTGTTCGATTGGCTATAACTGGAAATCCCTGGCCAGGGTTGCTGAGATTTACTGGTAAGTGTTATCAGTAGTTTCGACACGACTTATCAAGCTACTGGGGTCTGACGTTTACCACCCCTAGACGAGATATGCGACATATCAGACGACGAGACCGGACTGTACGGGAGTGTTACTGATTGGATTCACAGGAGAATGTACAGGCTTGCTTGTTGATCTTCTGAGTGCTTAATACCTGGGCGGCTGTTACGTTTAGCTGACCGCTTGCAGCTTGTGGGTGTTTGATATGATCATCACCTACTGCCGGCGTATTGACGATTCTTTAGAGTCCTACACAGAGGTTTCTTGACTGAGGAAAAACGGAGTAGAGGAACATATGTGATATGTGCAGGACCGAGGATAATGCGATATGAGATACCGTATTATATTCTCACGATATTTGATATCAGCCGGGTCATCGGATCAAGTGTTGATTCGATGAATCGGTAAATGAGATATTAGTCAGTTATATGCGATATAGCCGGATTGTCGGATCAAGATTTGATTCGATAATTTAATGTATAATAATATATATGATATATTAAATTATATTAACTAATATTAGCTCACTAAAAGATTCTTTTTCTCACTAGGGTAATACATTGATATATATGCGATATATGTTAATTGTATTATTTTATTTTGTTATAATAAATATTATATATGTGATATATAATATTGTAACATGATATGATTACTAATGCAACATGTTTAGTGGAGATTAAACAAGGTTAGGGTTTGAATTGGGTTAGTTCTTTCATGAACATTCTAGAAGGTTTTTCTTTTGTCATGAAAAAGATATTATGCTTGATATTTTATAATGACTCATTCTTAACCCAACCCAAACCCTAGCCCTAGTTAAATCTCTACAAAGGTTTAGTTGACCATGGTTAAATTATTAATCATATATTATTTTATTATTCATCACAAAAGGAAAAAAAATTGATTATTCTTCATGTTCTTCCTTGAGTTCTTCATGGAAAAGCTTTCTAGTTTTTTCAAAGGTGATGAAAATGAGTGAGAAATAGAATACAAATGAGAGCATAAATCCTACTTCATCATCCTCATCTATCCTTGCCATTTAGATGAGGGTGTTCACATTATTTAGTGAGTGAGAGCTTATGTTAATGAAACTTCAAGGTAGATCATCTTTGTTATCGAAGATCGGAAGCAAGCTTGCACCTTTCTCTTCGTGGAACCTCTCGAGAGTCCGGATGCACGATGATCGCAGCAAAGGGACCTCAACACGGAGCTTAAGAAGTGAAGGACCGGATCTACAAAGGTTGTAATCCCCCTCACTTAGTGTTAATGGGTTTAACATGCTTGTTTTCGCCTAATCTCTAGTTTAAAGATCTAGTTAAGGGTTGTTCGGCACGGCTAAATTTTAAATCGGGCATGGTTGATGCCTTGTAGACCCTTGTGCGTATGCCTGGTAACCCTACAGTGGTATCAGAGCCAAGCTAGAGCTTTAGGCGAAGCCTAGGCGAAGTTTAAAGTCAGATCGAACTCCGAATACCCGTTTAAACCTAGTTTCTGGAAATTTTTCTAAAAGTTGACTTTTTTCATATTAAAAATACTCAAAAAAATCAGCAGAGAATTATATGGAATACTGTAAAAAACGACATTGTAATTCGCATAAAGAGCCGCGGAACCGCGGCAGGACCCAGGGTCGCGCGGCGGTTCCGCGGCCGTACGGACGAATTATTATTAGTTTTTGCTACAGTATTATCCGTAGGTAATTATGCTTGCTTTTGGGAATTTTTAATTATACTCATGTGTTGAGTTTTCTGGAGATGTTTTGTATTCGTTGATTCGATCGGATTATTTAGCTTCGTTTAAGTTTTTCCGGATAATTTTTAGAACGTATTAAAAAGTTCGAACGGATATCAATAACTCGGTTTTTTCCCTGCCGGAAAATTTCCAAGTGTTGGATTTTTCCGTAGTTTAAGAACGTTCTAAGTCGTGTAAGTAACGCGGTGGACCCTCTAGAAGACAACAAACCTTAACTCGATTATGTGATCGTCTTGAACTGCCTCTAAACCTTAGGGTTTGTGGCAGTACGGCATGCCACATGTGAGGCGTTGACTTGACCCTTCTATGGCTGGACCATTGGTACTGTGGCATGTGATGGATGTTTTTAAGCTAATTTCAAGTGTTGAGAACTATTTGGGAAAACTTGGGTGTTTGATTATTCGATCGGAAAGTTTAACATTGTCTATTTATCTGGAATGTGATACAATATTTGGAATCCATAAGTAGTTATGAGATAACTAATTTGAATGTTATAAATCTAGCAGTTCAGTCTCAGATGATCGGTTGCCACGGAATTTTGATGTGATCAAAAGTCCGTCGCAATCACGTAGCGTACGCGGATACTCGCCGGGTAAACTTAATAGACAGCCATGCCCCATAACCCCGACCAAGTGACTGTAGGAGAACCCCGTCACCAAAAGCATCCATTCGGGTGCTCGCGGCAGCGGTGTTCCGCCTTAGTGCACTTCGTCGACGGCATCCGAGGGTGCGGCCGTCTACTAAAGTTTGCGACGAGCATTCGATCAGGATATCGGGAATCTTGTTGCATTGCCCGACTTGATATTGAAAAGAGTTTTCGATAATGAGACTAAAATGCGGGGTTTATAATTATTAGGCATGGAATGTCTAAGAAATTCATTTGGTTAGGCATGCGATGTCTAAGGTGGTTGCGGATTCCAATTGTTGTAGTTTTACTCTTTCTTTTCTGCGACCGTAAGCGTAGTATGTGGTGTATCGCCGGTTTCGTTGCTATACATCAACGACAATCGGGATACGCATACTTGCTTACGTTGATGATATGAGATATTATGTGTTGCTGTGATATGTTATATTGGATCATCGTGTTCTGAATAGCCGGGGGCTTTATGTGAGATGAGAGTTTTTTCTTTTTCATTCGTGTAAAGTTTAATTGTATGTAATATTCTTTTATTGGGGCACTTCCGGGCTGAGGATGATGTCACCATTGTATATTATTTACTTTTCCGCATTAGATAGACCCAAGGCGGGGAGCACAAGTAACCGGGTTCTAGGGTCCAGTGGGAGACCATCTCGAGGAGTCGAGATCGGGTCTCCTAACCCTAGAATTGGCAGTGTTGCTTGCCGCTCTCGTAGGGGTCTAGGGATGTGGGTTTGGCTATTCATCGCGACCTTGGAATCCGTGTTTTATACAGGCTCGTATTAAAACACAGACGTCCTAGTATATCCAATATTTCATATATGTTCTTCTGCTGCAATGTTCTGTGATGAGATCATATTACTGCCTGAGACGAATGTTTATATTATATATATGAGATATATGTTATATTACAGAATTCGTTTCGAATGAGATGCTTGTGAAGCATAATAAAATGGGACTTCATTAATGAGATTAATGAAATTAAAAGAAACCTAAAGATGTTGTAGAAACTTGTTTTAAAAACTGGTAGCTCTAGTTCTTGCTTTGCATAGCGGTGTTCCTTGAAGAGCATCCAGCACCTTATTCGATAAGGAAAGAGTCGAGATCCCTTCACCGGGAGTGACCTCTTTAGTGAAACTAGCAGATACTACAAACTCGGTTTGTCTTTTGATTGCTTCTATAGTTTTTGCTTTGTATAGTGGTATTTGTGAAATATCATGCACCTTATTCGATGAGGAAAGAGCTGACGATCCCTTCTCTGGGAGTGACCTCTTTAGCAAAACTAGAAAAGGACTAAAAAACACTCCATTTAAAATCACTCGATTCTACAACGATATCAAGTTCATTACGCAAAGGGTTTTCTTAAAAACCTGTCGTAGCCCTCCGTCATTTCAGATAAATAGTATTTAGTATTCGTGCTGCGTTTGTTGGCCTTTGTCAAGGCGTAGTGTGAGGTAGCTGATTACTGCTTATCTGTATAAACATATGATGTGATTGAGTTAGGGTAGTCATGCGACTTTGTTGGCCTTTGTCAAGGGTCGTGCGGGTGGGTTTAATTCAATCAGGAAATGACGGGTTGAACTTGACTAGCAGCCTATGGTTTGTTGGCCTTTGTCAAGGTCATAGGAGGCTTGGGGCACAATATTATTGGGAATTTCAAGTGTTGAAATTTGCAATGAGATTGCATACCTTCTATGAGATAGTTGGATCCCGATACCCGCTGCGAGTAAGAGTTACTCCTGGGAGAGTTTTACACATTACAATTAGCCGATCAAGTAGGTGTCTAGAAATGTGTCAACGGGGTTACGCCCCTGGGAAATTGAGGTTTACTTTAATTAGGTCCGTGCGAAAGCACGGGGACCTCCCTCAAAGTACCGACACTGGCCTGGCTGAAAGATTGGCGAACTTGTAGAGTGTAATTAATCCCGGCTAGTCTTTCGTTTTAGGGTTTGAAGGAAGATTTGACTAAAACAGTGGGAGCCATCCTGATTAGATAAATTGATAACCAATCTAATCTTGTAAAAGCGCACGTTGAGTGTTTTCTTCTCTCTCTCTCTCCAGGTAGCGACCATGTCACGCCTTAATCAAGATAAAAATACGGATGTATTGACCGAACCCGCTTGTTATACTGTGCTAGGGAACGTTGGTCCTGCTCCAACTTATAATTGTTATAAGACAGAGCAGGAAATAGGGGATTACCAGAATTCCCGTGCCACCCAAACGAAGAAAGTGCATGCTGATGCATCATCTTCGGGTGTGTTCATTACTGAGAACAGTTTCTCAGTATCCTTTACGTCCTGGGTATGTGATACCGGATCAGGATCCCAAATATGTAATTTGTTACATGGGATACAGATAGGTAGAGAACTGAGAACGGGTGATAAATTTCATGAGATAGAAACGGTGCAAGTGTTGCAGCCAAGTCTGTTGGTAGTTATCACCCTGTATTACCAGAATACATTGATTATGAACGAATGTTATTAGATACCGAACCTGATATACAACATCATATCAGTCTCTTTATAAGTAAAGAAAGGATATAATTTTGTATTGTTGGATAATGTTTTGAACATTTCCTATATCAAGAGTTGATCGGTTCAGGCACGTTATCTAAAAGCATAGACATTCTAAATCAAACTACAGTTCTTAATGTATAGAACACACGCAAGAGGAAGACTTCAGAAATGAACGAATTCTTCTTGAGACATTGTAGAGTAGGTCATATCAATGCGACCCGACTAGCTGAAGTTACATATAGACGCATATTTAAATTAGTTTGAATTTACACTTGTGAAACTTGCCGGTCATGTCACAGAGATAAGATGACCACAGCTCCATTTATTGGAAACAGAGAAAGAGTTAGTAAACTCTTGGGATTGATACATGCTGATGTATGAAGGTCCTCTGTCTACACATGCCAGGACCGGTTTTTTGTACTTCATTACATTCACTGATGATCTCTCAAGACTCCGACTTATGTTCCTGTTGAAACACAAGTCCGAAACTTTTGAGATAATCACAGAATATAAGATAGAAGTATAGAACCAAAAACGGGTATAAGTATTATGTCCTTTGATGAGATCAGGGAGGAGAATACTTGAGCACGGAATTTCTGGACTATTCTAAAGGAGAATGAGATTCTTTCTCAGCATTACTCCTCCGTATACACCATAGCACGATGGTATATCGGGACGAAGCAATAGCACCCTATGTGATACGGTGTACTCTATGATGAGTACTACTGAATTTCCTATTTCCTTTTGGGAGTTATGCACTTGAGAAGCTGCATACTTATTGAAAATGGCTCAAATCAAATCAGTTGCCTACCACTTCATATGTGATATGGAATGGGAAGAGCCCATATCTTAAGTAAGTTAAGATTTGGGGTTGTTCGACCTATGTCTAAAAAGCAAAATCCGGACAAGCTCGAGGCAAAGTCAGTTCTGTGGAAGTTTGTTGGATATCCCAAGCATTCGCAAGGGAATATCTTCTACCAAACCGAGGAACAAAAAATGTTTTGTTTCTCAGCATGCCACCATTGTGAAAGAGAATTTCTTGTGAAGAAATTATTGGTCATGAGGTAGAACTGGAAAGAGTTCCAGCTATACAAACTGCAGCTGATGATTTAGTAGAACCAAAAGATTCAATAGTAACCAATGAAGCTCAGCCTCTCCGCCGATCTAGTAGGGTTCCTCACCCACCTGAGAGATACTTCGGTTTCTCTATGACAGTGGGAGCGAGGAATGCATCATGAGATGATGACCCAACTAGTTTTGAGCAGGCCATCAGGAGTGGGACACTGTAAGAATGGCTGGATGCTTAGTGATCTGAGATGGAATCCTTATACACCAACAAAGTATGGACTTTAGTTGCTTTATCTGAAGGTTAAATCCCCATCAGGAGCAAGTATATCTTGAGAAGATTACTTGGTATACATGGAAAAGTTGAGACTTTCATAGCTATGCTTAAAGTCTATCCAGATCCTACTTGCCACGGCTACGATATCTGGCGGTTGGGTGTCATGACTGCTTTTCTAAATGATGATTTGGAAGAGAGCGTCTATAAGTACACAGCCAGAGGGCTTCGTAGATAGTGGGAGCAGCGGAAACATGAGCAAGATGTTTTATGTGATAAATCAGGCATCGCGGAGTTGGAACGTCTGTTTTGATGCGATAGTCAAAGAGTTTGACTTCATCAAAATGGTACATGAACCTAGTATATACAAAAAGGTAGTAGAGAGTATGGTGGTGATCCTCGTAGAGTACGTGGATGACATACTCTTGATAGGGAAGGAGTTTCCTATGCTACGCTCGGTCAATCTCCGCTTATCACGAGGATTCTCCATATAGGATCAAGATGATACCTCCTAAATCCTGGGTTATGGATCTATGAGATAGATCTATTTGGATGTTAGGATTCTCACTAGCTGTAGTGAGATGGTATCAATCGATCCTGGGGAGAATCCCTGGAAAAGTTCCAGGGTGATAAGGATGACTGAATGTCAGTCGCAGGCATTGTCTTTACCCTCAGTGGAGGGACGGTATGTTGGAAGAGTTCCAAGCTAGATACCGTGACTTAATAGACGATTAAAGGAAAGATACATCGTTACCAAGGATGATACCAAAGAGGCAGTTTGGATATATATAAGTTCATGAGATAAACTTCGTTCCTACCATTGTATGACAATGGAGTTATGGCTTTAGCCAAGGAACTACCATCCCATCAGAAATCCAGATGTAATTCTTAGGCAGTATCGCCTAATCATGGAGATGGTTGATCTCCATGGAAATCGAGGTTAGGAGAGTAGACACAGAGGACAACAGCGCGGATCCACTCACAAAGGCCTTTTTCCCAATAGAGACTTTTATGGGATGGTTGAGTATGAGATACTTCAACTGCAGCTAATTGTTGGGTATGTGATACCACAACAGATGGCCCTAGTGTAAGTGGGAGATTGTTAGTCATATATATGCCCTAGAGGCCATTACTGTACATACGATGTATATTGTAATGGATGCTTTGTCACGTCCCGAAAGTACGGAACATGACCGGCACTTAAACTACGAAACGTCTCGAGGCGTACGTAATCTAAGTAAGCCGAAAACCCAGAAATCCAAACCAAGAAAAGTAGTAGAGTGAAGGAAAAACCAACTTAAAACAAGTAGTTTCAATAGCATAAGCCGAATTATGCGTTTTAAAAACATCAAGTATTTTATGAAAATTTCGGCAGAGTCTCCTTTGTAAATACTGGCCCCCAAACGGGATACAACATGAATAGTATACGAAATCAATAAAAAAGGCATCCTCAAGCGGGAACTAGCTCTTCGTCAATCGACGGTCACAACCACACAAGCAATATAATATACAACGCCAAGGGCGAGGATCACAATTCAAAAGGAAACTCAAAACAGTAAGAAATCCATAGAAATACAACGTGCGACTCTAAGGTCGAAAGAATAAACATCACCGGTCTCTATCTCTGAAATAAATACATATTTGGTTGATGGAACTTTTAGATACAACAGAATAATAATATACAAGGTATAATGATGGGTACGATACAAATAAACCCACCTACTAGCAAATCACCCGGAATGAAAATAGTGCCAGCAAGCCGTAATGAAACCTGTATGGCAAAACCTGCAAGAAACTGTGGCACAACGGGGGTGAGTTGCCAACTCGTGAGTAGAAAAACATCTACGAACAGAAATCGCATGAACAACGCAATCCTAGGTCAACGATCATAATATATCCTCAAATATATAACCAGCAGCCTATAACAATGGGTAGGGTAAATGTCTAACCCAAGTGTAATCCCAAGTGCCCGTGTCAGTGTCTCAGGTAGCAATATATCATGTGGATGATGTATGAATGCATGAAAACAGAATACATGTACTAAAGAAACTGCTTTCATAATTTAGTGAGATTTCCTTTTTATTTTTAAAATGAGGTATCATAAATGAAATCAGCATAAACAGTGTCTAGTATCGACACAAAATATAAATCTCAATGTCTCAAAATCTCAGGCTCCGGCTATCCGGAGTGGCCTGTATCATCAAATCTCAGTACCTCAATATCTCAAAATCTCAATGTCTCAATCTCAATATCTAGGGCGCCGTCAGTCCAGACCGGCCCCTACCATCCATCTCAAGTCCACGACGGTATCCTCCGGATATCCGACGCGTCGGGTAAAATCACCGGTAGGTAGTCTCCCCCTGCAGGCTCACATCGTCATCACCACGCGCTTCTTGCCCCGGGGTACCTTACCAGGTCCACCATGTACCCAAAACGGTTCCTCCACTCCTCGAACTCGGGTCTCACATGTCGCTCTCAGCACCGAGAAAACACATGGTGGACGCACTGAAATATCATATCAAGGGTAACCGGGTTTTTAAAACAATTACATATTCTCTTTTGAAATACCCGCGGTTTCCAAATCCAGAAATATCATGGAAATCCGAATCCAAAACCTCAATAGCACATAAACTAGTGAATATAGGCATGAGAATCCATGAATGCGGCATAACAATGAATAACAGTATGCATGAAGTGACAAGTAATAACTACAATGTCTAAACTGGCATATAAGGGAAGTACACAAATATCATGTCAAACTACTAACTAACAAGCTAAGTCTAGCAATAGTATTTTCTAAGTGTACGTGACATGACAATTACCGATGAAGATGTGTGTGAGCCGGCAAGTAAGTGTACGTGGTACATACGCATCATCGGTAATGGTGCTGGTGTCCTAACAGCACGATATCAATAATGAAATATGAATTACCATAAGTATGCGATGCGGAGCAACAACAATAATGTGCGGGAGCTGAATACTAAACACAATGATAACTAATCTGCATTTAATATAAATCTAGTCTAACAACTACACTAAACTATAGGGCTGAGCTAACAGGCTAACTGAAGGTAAGGAAGCCGCCTAACATCTGAGTCGATACACACACACACACACACACACACACACACACATATATATATATATATAAGAGTCGGTGATCACGCCTCAATAATATCACATCCGATACCATATCTATAATCAGATATTCCCAAGTCAAGAGTGCGGATCAAACATCAATATATAGCCCGTACGTAAATCCGTCGTACGGCATCCCAAATCTGGGTACGGGTCAATATCACATTCATCATATTATTCATCTGGTATCCTTTTTATCAAAGATCATAATCCGGGTACTGATCTATGCCTAGTACAATACTAATATCATCGATATAATCATGATCTGACTACTGATCAACAGTCTCATACAAACCGATATCATCAGCACATATCATCATGAAGGAGTATACATCGCCCAATACGGCCTATTATCAACATCCTAGCATATCATATCTCATATCACGATCACATGTCGACCATTTTATTCATATCACTATTCACATGGTATCATCGTCCAAAGATCCGCTATAACATCATGACGTATCTCAAATACGAATTTTGCCATTTGCCATATCACCGATCTCACGGCCTCAACTCAAATCTCATCGACTCATCTCAATACCAAGTATCATCCTTAAATCCGTATGTGAACACATAGTCCCATACCCATGTGGAAACATAACTATATAATCCCATATACACACATATGAAAGAAGAATGTACGCAAGTATGGGTGTGTGTGTGTGTGTGTGGTGCAACCACTACTCTAGGGTTTCGCAACACTAAATTAATCCAAACACACCAAATATCCATATTTATCATCAATAATCTCAAGCAATATATATAATCAATACATGTGTGTATACGTATTCGTATACATCACCACGAACTGCGGGGGTGCTATACGCCATCCACCCGACTTCTCCCCGTAGATATAAATCTACTCACCTGGTCCTCGCTTGCCGGTGACGACGTCGCCATGCGCTTGCTTGTCGTCTCGAAGTCCATCTGGGGTACCTACATGTCACCACGTATCGTAACGCATAAAAACCAAATCCGAAATCGAAACGGTATATGAAAACCAAATCGGCACGCGTATCACGCATAGGTCAAAACCTATCGCCTACGCATGCAAGAATAGCCAAACCAACCCTCGATGTCGATGTACAAATACCAACCCATCGAGAGAAACCCAAACACACCCATTTATACATTCACAATCACTAATTATAATAAGAAATATGTTGCAATTCACAAAAACCTCAAACTCACTTTAAAAGCTATTTTTCAGAAAAACTAGCAAGCAAAATTAACCGTTTTAGTACAACACTTGATATTTAAACAAATCTAGCGGCCACAATATCCACTGAACATTATAAATAAGTCATGAAAACCCTAACCAGATTTTAAATTCTCAATTTTAAATTAATTACCAAAACCTAGTTTACAAATATATGTGATTTGGACAAACTACATATAACAAGTGCAAATTAATCAACCAAACTAGGTTTTACATACATTAAGATGTTAAACTAAACATTGCATCCCTAATGATATAATAAAAACCCTAATTAACATCACAAACCCTTACTATATTTTTCCAAACATTCAATTAAACCCAAATTATTAACTAATTATGCTTGATTTAAAGTATTCAAACAACAATTTTAACAAAAGGTCAAGATTTATACCTCACAAGATTTGAGATCTAGCATGAAAATCTTGACCTCCAATTTGAAAACTTTTCACCAAGATCCATGTTATAGGGGCTAAAGAAAAATAGGTAGGAGCTTGATTTGGATTTTGGAATTTTTTTTGTAGGGATTTTGAGGCAAAAATGGTGGATTTTTGATGAGGGAAGAGAGGAAGAAATGAAGGGGCTGAAGGAAGGGGGGCTCGGCCAGGTGCAGGTGGGGAGTGTGGAGGGTGTGTGAGGTGGGGAAAAGTCAAGTGAGGAAAGTCCAAGTCCACAAAAGTCAAAGCACATACTCCTTTTACCATTTCTCTCATTTCTTTTGTTTTCTTTTCTTTGCTTTAGTGAGATGAGGGGCCCAAGAAGTTGGGCTGTCAAGGGGGCTCGGCCATGAGGGAAAATTGGGGTGTGTGTGAGTGCAAGTGGGGAAAACAAAAAGATAAATATTATACCCCCAATTCCATTAACACTAATTTCACTATTTAAGCCTTTTTGTTCGATATTTTCTAAAACCATTTGGCAGCTTCATTTCATTTCAAAAATAACATGTTTAAATTTTGTTTAATGTGTTATGATGTACAAAATTTGTTTCAACCCATTCCAATTTGTAATTTTCCCTAATTAAATGTATTAGTGACGGCTTAAAATAATATTAAAATAATTAATTTTGGAAAAAATTTCAGAAAATTAGAAATTTTACCTGTGGCTCAATAAACACCAAATACTAGCAATTACATAACAAGAATATGTATATTTAATTTTATAATAAAGATATTTGTATTTTGACATTTTACAGAAAACCCCCTTATTTTACCGATTTTTCCGAAATTTCACCGAAACGATTTTCAAAACGTTACATGTTTGGACATATATAGGGAGGACTTTCTTGCTCGACATGATAGTATGCTATCTGGTTGTACTTTATCTTAACATGTACTCTGATTGTCTCTATATTACATGTTGATAAAGCCCTTAGGATATGTACTCGACTACTGGGACTATGATGAGATCATACTAGTGGGGCCACGGTAGTCGACGAGTACATCCTATAACTGTTCCTAGTCGAGGGTGTATCGAGACAGGGCATCGATGCACCAGAGTAGACTAGCGTATACGCATCTTGACCCATATGATGGGCGAAGGATGATCCCATATCCATCGGTATTTGACATCAAGGATGGTGTACGGGTGCTCAGTAGAGACAGGGTACACTGGACGGACTCGCCGAGAACTCCCAGATGGTATTATACCTCACGTCAGATGGCAGTTCTCCGGTGACACTGGTACAGAGTAGTCTGTTGACCCGAGATCGTCATAGAGTCTTGTGTGATTCCCACTGTGCTTTGATTTCCATCATACCAGGTCCAAGAGGGTATGCAAAAAGGTGGCTTTTGGGTACAGTCCCGAATCACATGGAGGCAATGAGCGATGGGAGGGGATTCGCCTCTCCCGGTATAGGGAGTTGATGTTGTGCTGTGTTCGATTGGCTATAACTAGAAATCCCTGGCCAGGGTTGCTGAGATTTACTGGTAAGTGTTATCAGTAGTTTCTCGAACTGTTATATACCTCATATCGACATGACTTATCAAGCTACTGGGGTCTGACGTTTACCACCCCTAGGCGAGATATGCGACATATCAGACGACGAGATCGGACTGTACGGGAGTGTTATTGACTGGATTCACAGGAGAATGTACAGGCTTGCTTGTTGGTCTTCTGAGCGCTCAATACCTGGGTGGATGTTACATTTAGCTGACCGCTTGCCGCTTGTGGGTGTTTGATATGATCATCACCTACTGCCGGCGTATTGACGATTCTTTAGAGTCCTACACAGAGGTTTCTTGACTCAGGCAAAACGGAGTAGGGGCACATATGTGATATGTGCAGGACCAAGGATAATGCGATATGAGATACCGTATTATATTCTCACGATATTTGATATCAGCCGGGTCATCGGATCAAGTGTTGATTCGATGAATCGGTAAATGAGATATTAGTCGGTTATATACGATATAGCAGGATTGTCGGATCAAGTGTTGATTCGATAATTTAATGTATAATAATATATATGATATATTAAATTACATTAACTAATATTAGCTCACTAAAAGATTCTTTTTCTCACTCGGGTAATACATTGATATATATGCGATATATGTTAATTGTATTATTTTATTTTGTTACAATAAATATTATATATGTGATATATAATATTGTAACATGATATGATTACTAATACAACATGTTTAGTGGAGATTAAACAAGGTTAGGGTTTGAATTGGGTTAGTTCTTTCAAGAACATTCTAGAAGGTTTTTCTTTTGTCATGAAAAAGATATTATGCTTGATATTTTGTAATGACTCATTCTTAACCCAACCCAAACCCTAGCCCTAGTTAAATCTTTACAAAGGTTTAGTTGACCATGGTTACATTATTAATCATATATTATTTCATTATTCATCACAAAAGGAAAAAAAAATTTGATTATTCTTCATGTTCTTCCTTGAGTTCTTCATGGAAAAGCTTTCTAGCTTTTTCAAAGGTGATGAAAATGAGTGAGAAATAGAAAACAAATGAGAGCATAAATCCTACTTCATCATCCTCATCTATCATTGCCATTTAGATGAGGGTGTTCACTTCATTTAGTGAGTGAGAGCTTGTGTTAATGAAATTTCAAGGTAGATCATCTTTGTTATCGAAGATCGGAAGCAAGCTTGCACCTTTCTCTTCGTGGAACCTCTCGAGAGTCCGGATGCACGATGATCCCAGCGAAGGGACCTCAACACGGAGCTTAAGAAGTGAAGGACCGGATCTACAAAGGTTGTAATCCCTCTCACTTAGTGTTAATGTGTTTAACATGCTTGTTTTCACCTAATCTCTAGTTTAAAGATCTTGTTAAGGGTTGTTCGGCACGACTAAATTTTAAATCGGGCATGGTTGATGCCTTGTAGACCCTTGTGCGTGTGCCTTATAACCCTACAGTAACTCGACAGTTCGATGCCTTTACTGATCAGTCTTACTGGCTAGGCCAGCCCCGGGATGCTGCTGCTGACATCATTCATCGTTACATACTACCTTTTACTGCCTAGCGGCACGTCTTGGATTCAGCCCGAGAATCTTGACCGTGGTCCCGGGCATGCACGGGATACTATTGAGTTATATCGACGATTCATTAAATTGATTTCACAGAATTGAGAGTAGTTAACCCAGTATTTAGTTCAGATTACTCACTACACGTCACATGTGCTTTTACCCTTCACTGTTCCATATTTATGTTACTGTTATACCTGTTTTACCGTTCATACTCATACCTGCATGACTTGCTACTCCTTGATGTATTATTGCTTGATATTATGACGCACTGACGTCCGGGTTTTGCATGGCCCAGATTCTTTAGCTTTGCTGCAGGCCGAGCAGGAGCATTTCAGTGAACAGGCCAAGCAGTGAGGACCTGTTATTAGTTTATTTTACTTTCCTTTCAGCATTTTCATTCCTGATGTGAGCCCGCATTATGGGACGTACATTCCAGTTTATTATTGTATTGGATCTTTTTGCTTCCGCATTATTTTACTCTTGACTCGTTTATTCTGGCTTATGGGCATGTGTTAGATAGTTTATTATTGTTCTTGATATCTCTACAGCCGTAATGTGACTGTGGAAGGATATTTCCTATTCACAGGTAGCATGGTTGGCTCTGTCACGTGCCTATATTAGCGTACTCTGGGAAGCGGGGCGTGACACCTGTACTCTCCATCTACTAGTTTCATGTTTGACTTAGAGACTTGATGTGAGGATGATATTGTATATTATTTTGTGACTTGGAGGTCTTTTATGCAGTTTTATTTATATCGTCTTTTATTTCTTCGCTACGGTGTCGTATATCTGTTGTGGTGGTTGTTTTCCGCCTTTGGGGGTGTTTTTTCTCCCGTTTGGGGATGCTTTACTTATATTTATGTTTTACCCATTTTGGGGCTGGTTTTTACAAAGGTGGTGCAGCCAAAATTTTAAAGGAAATAAAGTTAGCCTTTTAAAGAATTTGGGTTGAGATTTCAAAGGTTTTAAAATGTTATTATTTCTTACTACTTTTGATGGTTTAGATTGCTGGGTTTTCGGCTTACTTAAATTGCGTTACGCCTGTAGACGTTGCGTAGTTTAATGGCCGTCACGTGCCAATTTCGGGTCGTGACAAAGTTGGTATCAGAGTGCTAGGTTTTACCTTTCGGAGTGTAGGATGACCTTGGTATGATAGAGTAGCTAGCTTAAGCAGAGTAACGTAGTGTGTGTATGTCCGTGGCATACTCACGACGCGGTACTCCGCCTAAAGTGACCTAATTACTAATTGCTTGAAATTCCTTCCTTGATATTATATCCTTGTGATTCGATTACCGTATTCTTATCGAATCCTATTTCTATTTATAGCCTTTGCCGCTGTTGGCTAAGGGGACTCAGAGAGGTGCAGCGAGGGCCGAGGTCAGAATTGACACGGGTGGGACGAGGACTGACCAGGATGGCACGCTCGTTGCACATGAGCAGATGGACCGCCTTCGACAGATTGTATCGCTAGGCTTGTGGCAGAGATGCAGGCCTTGCGCTAGACGATGAGGTCTTTGGTTGAGGCCAGTAGGGTGCAGCGACAGGAGGTTGTCACCCCTGTTACCCAGTTGTTCCTTACGGTTAGTACACAGCATTCTGTCACCTACATAGCACCAGTGGATGCAGCCCCAGTTGACAAGGCACGCCTTCCAGAGACTTTGGGAGTTTTGGAACAGTGGAGGACTCGTACCGATGTACCAGCTCAGAGATGGAGGCTTAGTCGTAGAGACAGATATCGGGCATGTCACGGGAGTAACGGAGGCTTGGGACGAGGTCAGTCTTTTAGCTCGTATTTCCCGGAGGGTCGGCAACCATGGATCGGATGCTATCGGTGCGGGGTCCTTCATCACCACATCAGGCGTTGTTCCCTAACACCGCATCAGGGTCATATTCAGAGAGGTCGTGGACACGGAGGGTTCGCTCAGAGGGGTCAGGTTTGCAGAGGAGGAGTTCAGCCAGTTGCGGGTAGGGGGCAGACACGAGAGTTTGCTTCTACTCATCGGGACGCGCGGGCGTCCAATACAGAGTTTTTAGGTATTCTTAATTTGTATGTTTTTTTTGATGCACTTGTTTGTTTTACACACTTTGTGCCGTGTTTGGGCCGAGAGTCGATTAGCTAGATCAGCCGTTCATTGTGTTAACTTCTGTCAGTGATTCTTTTGTTGTGCAACACGTGTTTCGGTCGTGTGCCAATCGGATAAGAGATAGAGATCCGTCCGTCGTTTTAATCCTTCTAGAGATGTTGGATTTGACGTTCTCCTGGGCACGGACTGGTTAGCTACGTGCTAGGCGTCTGTGGATCTGTCGCATGGAAACAGTCAGGTTTTGTTTTCCCGGCGAGTTAGTTCTTGTTGTGCAGGGGGACAGTGGTGCCGCCTCTCACAGCTTGAATTCAGCCTTTTTCGCTAGTCGGCTTTTGAGGAGAGGATGTCGAGAATTCTTGCTTTAATTGGTGATACTGGAGCCACTGTGAGTTTGTTGGACCGGTTTTCCATCGTATGAGAGTTTTCCGACGTTGTTCCAGATGAGCCGACGGAGCTTAGGGAGCTTAGGGATCAGCTGTAAAGTTTTTTGTTGGGGGGTCTTATGCGTCTAAGTGTTTCGCTTTGGGGAGCTCCTATTCTGTCCGTCAAGGAGAAGGACGGCAGTTGAGGTGGTGTATCGATGGATCGTCAATTGAACCGACTTACGGTGCGAATAGTTATCCTTTACCTCGCATTGACGATTTCTTCGATCGGCTCCAGAGTGCAAGACATTCTTCTAAGTTTGTTTGGGATCAGTTCATCATTGTTGTGGGTTCGGAGTGATGACATTCCGAAGACTGCTTTTGCGCGTGCTACGGACAGTATGTGTTTTGGTGGTGTCGTTGGACTTACCAATGCCTTAGCAGCATTTGTGGATGTGATGAACCAGATTTCTTCAGGCCGTTCCTCGACCAGTTTATTGTTGTGCCAATGATGGCATTCTGGTCTTTCCTAATGTGTCGTGAGGAACAGGAGTAGCACTAGAGGATTTGTTTTGCAGATATTGGAAGAGCGCCAGCTGTTTGCTAGATTCTCAGAGTGTTCCTTCAGGCTTGATTGTGTTGACTCCTAGGTCTTGTAGTTGCGGGAGACGGTTTTGTATGGTTCCGAGGAAGATCGAGGCCGTACAACTTTGGCCCATACTTATATCCGGGACGAAGGTCCACAGATTTTTGGGCTTAGCAGGTTATTACCGCTGTTTCGTGCAGTATTACTAGTGTATCGCTGCACAGTTGACTGGACTGCCCGGAAAGGGGGTTCTTTTCTTTGGACTGAGGCATGCGTGCGGAGTTTTCAGCAGTTGAAGATTCGGTTGACAACTGCACCAGTTCTTTCTTTGCTTTCTGGTTCAGGCGACTTTGTTGTTTAACTATGATGTTTCGCGAGTGGGGCTCGATTGTGTACTGAGGTGACACTATAGAGTTATCGCTTTTGCTTCCCGACAGTTGGAGGAAGTACGAACATGATATCCCACTCATGATTTGGAGATGGTCGCGATGGTCGTGCGTTGGAGATTTGGGGACACTACTTGTTCGGAGAGTCGTGTCAGATTTTCACGGACCACCAGAGCTTAATGTACATCTTCCTGCAGCAGGTTTTGAGTGTTGAGACAGTTTTCTGCAGATTTACAGTTCTTGTGCGATCGTTCAGTACAGCTTAAGTTCGCCTCTACTGAGAGGACAGCTTGCTCATGTCCGCGCCCGTCCACTTTTCCTCAATCGCTTTCGTGAGGCACATCCTGCCGATGCTCGATCGTCTGAGATTCTTGAGCATACTCGGCTGGGTAAAGATTCGGAGTCCTTGATTTTTGACCAGATGTGTTACGTTTAGGGACGCGTTTGTGTGTACCAGTTGCTGATGGGCAGAGACGCGAAATCGTAGAGCAGGCACATCGGTCGGCTTTCTGTGTTCATTCAAGTTCCACCAACATTTGACGTGACTTGTGAGATAGTTACGGGTGGGCAGGGATGTAGTGAGAAGTTTCGGATTTCGTTTCAAGATGTATGTCTTGTTGTGTGCTAAGGTTGAGCATCTGAGACCGGCTGGAGAGTTGCAACTTTTAACCATTCCAAAGTGGGAATGGGAGCAGATCTCCATGAATTTCGTTGTGGTGTCTACCCAACTCTAGACAGGGTGTGACTCCATTTGGGTGTTTGTTGTCTGGTTATGCTCAGTTTGCTCAGTTGTTCTTTGTTAAGTTTGTGCGTTGCACGGAGTTCCTTCACGCGTTGTATCCAATAAAGGCACCCTGTTTGCTTGTTGTCTTGGGCAGAAGCTTCAGGAAGCCTTGGGTACTGGTTGAGCTTTAGCTCCGCTTTCCATCCGTTGGCTGATGGTTAGACAGAACGGACTATACAGACTCTGGAGGATATGCTTGTGCGTACGTACTAATTGTTGTCGGCAGTTGGGATCGTCACTTGCCATTGTTAGGGTTCTTCTTCGATAGTTGTTATCAGGAGGCACTCCAATTGGCAACCTTTAGGTTTTGTTTGGTAGGTTGTGTCGATCGCCATTCTGTTTTTCTGACTCTGAGTGAGTAGGATTTTTGGACCCCAGCTAGTCTAGAGACTTCGGAGATGATCCAGTTGGTTCAGGTCAGGATGAGGATAACCCAGTGCAAACAGAGGTCTTATGCCGACCGTGGGGGTTGCAAACTTGAGTTCGCAGTGGGAGCTCATGTATTCATAAGGACTTTTCCGATCAATGACGTGTTGAGTTTTGGGAAGCTTATCCTAGGACTATAGGTCCTTCTGAGATCCTTAAAGCGAGTTAGTTTCGTTGCCTTTAATTTGGCACTTCCGCCCAAATTATTGAGTATTCATCCCGTATTTCCTTGTGTCAATACTTTGTGAATACCTTCATGACCTTTCTCACATGATTCAACACCAGACCATTTTGCTTGGACGCAATCTTTTCGTTCACCGGCAGCCAATTATGTTAATGGCTCGGCAGGTGGAGAAACTTCGGTCAAGGGTCTTGCTATCTGTGAAGGGTTTTCTTGGGCGTAGCCGTATAGTGAGGTGATCACTTGGAAGGCTGCGAGCGAGAATTTTGAGATTTGCACTCATCTCTTTGAAGGTACGCTTGGTAAGAATTTTAAATTCGGGGACGAATTTTTATAAGGGGGAGATTGCAACGCCTTAGATTTCGGTTAGTGTTAGTTTAGACGTTAGTGCAGGTTTACTGTAAAAGTTTACCAATTCGGGTTCCTCACATTTAATAACATTTAATTAATAATTTTATTATTATTTGTTATGGTATGCACGCACGTGTGCACGTTAATGTGAGGGTTTGTTTGTGTTAATCTTGTTCTTAGAAACCATGACACTTAACCATTTATCTAATCTTTACTTTAATCCTTTGCCTTAACCCTAATCCTTAATCCTTTCCCTAGATCTTTTGTGTGAGAGAGAGATATTTGTTTTGGAAGTGAGGAGGTGGCATGGTGTGTATGAAAGCATTAATGGTGAGTTAATGCTAATGGTTACACTCACCTCATCTCTTACCCTACACTTACCTCCCTCTCTCTTTAACCTCACACTCTCTCATTCCTCTATCTCTTTTATTCTCTCATTCCTCTCTCATCATAACTGAACACTTCTTCATTTCCTTCACAATCCATATCAAATCCTTCACAAAACTCACAAAAATCACATCTTTTGCTTGGATTTGCCTCTTGAATGCCTTGGAGCTTGCAAAGCTTGGATATTTGAGTTCTTTATGTAGTTATGGTGTTGTGTAGACTTTTAGTTTTAGTTTAGAATGTTTAAAGTTAAGTGTTTATGCAAATATCGTATTTTTAGTGTCAATATATGACATCTGTAATCTGCTGTGACCCGGAGAGTTTACTAGAAAACTAAACAATGTAATTGTGTTGTACCTGAGACCATAGGAATTTACCTGGAGCACGAACATCCCTGCTCGGACCATGGCCGACGACACTCCATAGAATTCCGGCGACCTCGGCCCCTGGGTGGAGTTGGGGTTTGGGTTTTTGTGGGTAGGTGTCTGCAGTGGTTTAGGTGTGTTTGGTCTTGTTTGGTTGTTGAGTTTTCTCTGTATAGAAAATCTGGGATCACTTGGGTAGTTTCTTGTGTTGCGTCTAAGCGCGATACGTTATACGACACGGATCGTGCACTTTGTGTGATTTCGCTCTTGGGTTGGTTTCGTCGTGTCGCTACGCACGTTAGCCACAATACGAACACTTGAGAGTATGTTTTGTATTGTTGCGTCGGTCAAATACAGTTTGTACGTGTTTTGGTCTATTACTAATATATACTTGCTTTGTTGTTTTATTGTTTTAGGTTCGCAGGCGGGGACGTCAGACGCTACGAAGAAAGGAAAATAGGTAGAAAGCTTCACTTAGCCAGGATCGTTGGTGAGTAGATTTAACATCTACAGGGAAATCGCCTGCATGGCGTTATGCGTCTGGGCTAGAGATGTTAACATTGTCGCATATTTTATTTTACATATAGAGTTGCGCATACACCTTATTGCTTAGTTACTTGTTGTGCTTGGACTAGTACCTTTAGGACACTGCACATATTATTGACGACTCATGTTGCACGAGCACTGATTGTATGCCACACACACCATCAATAATTGCCATGTCATGCACAACACACATATAGATATGATATTGTTTGGTTAGGGACATTGTGACATTGATTCATATTTCTTTATGCATATGACATATAGCATACCTGTATACGTACATGCTTACACATATGCCTTGACATGCTTACATGCTAGTTACCTGTATACCTATAGGGTATTGTACCATTAGCGATAGGTACATTCACACATAATGACATAGCTACATGTATACCTAGCTTACATACCTCACTTATGTTAGTGTATATGCCCTAGGGCCCATTATTGTATCATACTAGGTTGTATATTACTTAATGGAAGCTTGGGATATTCACAGTTGTATATAACAGTTTTGCTAAAAATGGTAGTATGCTACTTGGTTTGTGTCTACTTTAATATGTGCATATGTTTCTTGTAACGTATCACTTATACATATTAGTAGAGCCCATAGGATCTTTGCTTGATTACCAGCGTTGTGATGGCAGTCACACTAGTAGGGGCTGGGTAGTCTGTAAGCAACATCCTATACAGGTCCCTGGTCGTTGGATTATCGAGATAGGGCATCGATATTCCGGAGTAGACTAAGTGTATACGCTTCTCATCCCAGTTGGGGAGATGGTCTGTCCCACAGGCTTCAGTACGTCGTACTAGAGATAGTATACAGGTGTTCGTTTGGTTACGGGTACACCGGACATGACTCGCCGAGGAACTGATTGGTTGGTATTATACCCATCGTCAGTTATCTGTTCCCAGATGATATGAGTACAGTATAGTCCGCAGACTTGACACTGCTGCTTCGCCTCGAGTGTGTCCCACTGTTCTTAGATTGCTTCCCTACCACTGCTCAAAGGAGTCGTGCAAACAGGTAGCAGTTGGGTCAGTCCCGAGCACTTGGAGGCAGTGGCGGTTAGACAGGATTCGTCTCTCCCGGTATTGGGGTTTGATATCACGCTGTGTCAGAGAGCCATTACGCAAAGTCCCTGGCCAGGGCAAGCGAGATATACTGGTAAGTTCCAGTAGCTTCTCAGGGCGTAATGGGCTTCGCTCCAACACGACTTATACAGCTATTAGGGGACTGACGCTTGCCGCCTCCTAGGGTTGATATGCGATAGTCTTAGACAAACAGACCGGACTGTACGGAGATTGTCATATCAGGCTCAGTGGGAGTTCGGATGATTTACCTCGTCGGCCTTCTTATCGACATCTACCTGGGGACCGTTACGTACAGCTAGTGCCGCTTGCGGTCTGTGGTTAAAACCTACTGCCAGCGTAGTGTCGAGTCTTTAGAGTCCCACACAGAGAGTTTCCCTGCTCCAGGCGAAACGATATAGAGGTCGTATGGTTTTACGACAAGGGTTCGAACGCGTACGTGTGTTTACGCACGTATGAGTTTTTCGGACAGTTTTTACTAGCCGGCTTTGGTTTAAGCCAGATTCTAGTATCGGGTTATTGGATTTATACAGTCTAAAGTTTTTCCGTGTTTTCACGGATTAGAGGGGTATTCTCGTAATTTGTCGGGAACCTTCTAGAAGATGGTGACTAAGGGGGTTAAGGTGGCATATACATTGAATGAGATTAGTGAGTCATATGGATGATTCATCCATGTCATTAATACTTCATAATTGCTTAATGACTCAAGGAGATGAATCACCATAAGATATTTATCAAGCATGGTTGTAAATCAATTTCTTTTCTTTTCTTGAAAAACAATAATGCTTGATATATATTATGATAGCTCATTTTCTCATTTGATTATCATATTCATCTTCTCTCTCCTCAAGCTCTCTCTCTTCAAAACCCTAATCCTCCCCTCTCATGTGTTGAGTACAAGGGTTAGCTAGACTAATACATCCATAATCTCACTCTATATCCTCTAGGTAGCTTAGATTAGCACTTTAAGCAACCTAGTTATCTCAAGTTTGAGATTAAGCTTGGCGTAGGAGCTTTCGGGTGGATCGTCTTTGATTTGAGGAGGTCGTTGAGGTGCCGATGTTCCAAGGAGCCTATGAGGAGTGGAGGACAGCTATGAAGACCCGAAGGACATGGTTCTTGAGGTATAATCACTTCACATAGTAGTTTAGAACTTCTATGATTGATGTTAGTTATCGGTTAGCTTCGATTCATGCGGTTAGTCGATGTTTAAGCAAAGAACAAGATCGTTTTTCTATTTCCGCCTCCCTGCAAGTCGTGGGGTATTGCACATCGACTTACAATGGTATCAGAGCCTCGCTAAACAATAAATAACTAATTAGCAAAGTCGTAAAGATTTCGAACGCAAAAGGCAACCGAAAACATCGCCGATTATCACACTTGCTGTCGATTTTTAAACTGGCTCCAAAAATTTTTCAGGGTGCTTCAGAATAACAAGCAGGGAAAATTAGGGATACTGAAGAAATTTGGGCCTGTGACTCGACTATCTCACCGCGGAACCACGGCGTATCCATGGGATCTGTGGCGGATCCGCGGCCGAGTTAGGCCCGAGTCAGCCCCAATTTCTTCAGTAACTCATAGGTGTTAACAGTGATGTTTCTGGGATGTTTTATTTTCTGCTAAGATCTCAGGTTCACAGAGAAGTATTGGAATAGAATCTAAAAGCGTTTTTCCGATCGAAATTTTGCGATGTTTGCTAATATGATTATATCTGTGTTTGTATAATGTGTTCGTAAACCTCCCCTAACTGCTAGTATATCGGTTGGCAGGGGGTTGCACATTTCTGTAATAGATTTTATCTGTTTGTGTATATGAACTGTGTTGGACTGTTGTGATGTATAGCCGGGGTTATGTGAGGGGTTATTATTTAATTCATTTGATGTAAATGTAATTTGTTGTAATATTATTTTGCGGGGCACATCCAGGTTGCGGTTGTAGCCACCGTTGTATTATTTCATTTTACTATTTTTGCTCCTAGGACAGACCCAAGGTGGGGTGCACAAACTGCCGGGCGGGTAGTTTGCCGTACCCGTAGGGGTCTTGGGTGGGGTAATGGCTATTCATCACAACTGTGTAATCCGTCTTTTGTTGCAGGCTCAAAACAAACACGGATTGCTTGCAAATCCAATAAAGTTCATCTGTGATCTGAAATGAATATTATTGCGTCTGACGAATGTACAATATCTATATATGATAGCTATTAGACGTCACTTATGTTTTACACCCGCGCTAGCCCAGCTCCCGCTCTGTCGTTAGTTAAGTAACCTAACGGGTGATGACGGGACCCCGTGGCGAATGCGGATGGCATAAGAGGACGTTGTATTTTCGTTGTTTTCTGCAATGATAAGATTAATGATGGGACGCATTATTATGCAAAGAAAATAAACCAAAGTTTAAATCGTTGGAACAAATTTAAAAGAAACCACTCGGTTATTTTAAAAGTGCAGAATTTTTAATTGCGGAGCTTTAGCCACTCCTTTTAAAAAAGTATCAGGTTCCTTCGATTATATCAAGTTCACTACGTTCACGGTTTTGCTAAAACCATTCGTAGCCCTCCGTCATTTCATTTGGGTATTCAGTAGTATTCAAGCTATGTATATTTGGCCCTTAGTCAAAACATAGTGTTTGGTAGCTGCTGGCGTATTCATTTGTTGCATAGATAGATGCGTTGGTTTGGAACAGTCGTATTACTTTTCTTAGCCCTTAGTCAAGAGTATGTACGGGTGGGTTCAAATTAACCTGGATAATGGTGGGAAGAACTTGACATGTGACTTATGACATATTTGGCCCTTAGTCAAAGTCATAAGAGCATGGGGCAAAAATCCACATCGGGAATTTCTAAAGAAATTGAAATTTGCAGAGAGAAGCATACCATTTTGGAGTTTGATGAATGTTGGTAGGATTCCTTCAACATTATCATACGATGATATTTTGGATCCCGATCCTACTGTGAGTATATACTACTTATCAGGAGATTCGTCACTTAACGAATAATGCTATAAACTAAGTAGGTGCCTAGAAAGGTGTCAGCGGGGTTACGCCCCCAGAGAAAAGAGGTTATTTAATTAAGAAACTTCGCGAAAGCGTTGGAAAACCTCCCTCGAAGTATCGACACTAGCCTGGCTGAACGGTTAAGCAAGTATTATACGGTGAGAATTGTCCTGGCTAATTCTTCTTTTATGGTTTGAGAAGGGATTCGAGAAACAGTGGGAGCCATCCTGTTTAGATAAATTAAAAACCAATCTAAACTTGCAACAGCATCATGCTAAAATATTTTCTTCTCTCTTTTAATTGCAGCGACCTTGTGACCACACATAGATTACATCTAGATAACAAATTGGCTGAATCTGACTTATATGACTGGCAAAGGTCTGTCCAGATGTCCATTGGCTATAACAAGCTGGACCGCCCTATTACTACTCAAGATCCCGCCGTCCCGGGTCCAGTTTCCACTGTCGCGGATATGGATATCCGTCAGACAAGGGAAAAAGATAAAGCGAAAGTTAAGTGCCTCGTGTTAGCTTCAGTTGATGGTGTATACCAGAAGCAGCATGAGAAGATGGACTTAGTTTCCATCTTTCTCTATAATAAAGTTTTATATGGAGAGCAATCTCATATCACTAGATATGAAACCTCGAACGAATTAATTCAAGCGAGGTTAGCTGACTGTAGGGGACAACGTCCTTACAATAACTAGCTGTATTGATGAGCTCCAGGACCTGGAGACCGCGTTGGGAAACGAGTCAAATACTGACTTGATTCTACAGTCTTTGCCTTCTACCCTGAAGGAAACCAGGGAAGGAGAAGGAAAGAGAAAGGCAAAAGTTTCGGGACTGGATATAGTAAAACAGGGACGTTCCTATTGTTGCAGGAATAAACATTGCTAGAAAGATTGCAGGGCTTTAGAAGACAATAACCAGGATACGAAGCATGTTGTGGCTTCAGCCTCAAGTGTATTTGTAATTGAAGACTGTATGTCAATAAACTCTACTTCCTGGGTACTAGATACCGGAGCAGGATCTCATATCTGTAATTTATTACATGCTTTGAGAAACAGTAGAGTTATAAAGGTAGGTGATTGGTCTCTCAGAGTTGCAAACGGAATGACAGTGAACGCTGAATCCGTGGGAGAATATCGCCTAGGTTTGACAAGTGGGCATATATTTATTTTACAGAACTGTTTATATGTACCTAGTATGACTTGTAATATCATATCAGTGTCATCACTTTCGAGAGAGGGATATGATTTTACATTCGTAAGTTATGTAGTTAACATCCACCTAAATCAAGTTCTGATTGGGTCCGATACATTAGATAACGGTATATACGTATTAAGTCAAGCTCAGGTTTTCAATGTCCAGAACACTCTTAAAAGAAAGTCTCCAGAAATAAATCAGGCTTTCTTATGGCATTGTAGACTAGGTCACATCAATGAGAGAAGGTTGAATAAGTTACATAAAGAAGGATATTTGAATCCGTTTGAATATCAATCTTATGCTACTTATGAATCTTGTCTCAAAGGAAAGATGACAAAGACTCCGTTCACTGGACACGGAGTAAGAGCAAGCGAGCTCTTAGGACTCGTACACAGTGACGTGTGCGGTCCAATGTCTACACATGCGCGAGGTGGTTATTCCTACTTCATTACTTTTACGGATGATTTCTCTAGGTACGGATATGTCTTCTTAATGAAGCATAAATACGAGGCCTTTGAAAAATTCCAAGAATACAAGAATGAAGTGGAAAAACAAACAGGCAAAAGTATAAAAACACTGAGATCTGATCGAGGTGGTGAATACTTAAGTGCCGAGTTCCTGGGTTACTTAAAAGAGAATGGAATTCTCTCTCAGCTTACTCCTCCATACACACCACAACATAACGGTGTATCAGAAAGGAGGAATCGAACCCTATTGGATATGGTTCGTTCTATGATGAGTAACGCTGAGTTACCGCGATCATTTTGAGGATATGCACTAGAATCAGCTGCATATCTTTTAAACCAGGTTCCCACCAAGACTGTGCCTACCACACCATATCAGATGTGGAGTGGGAAGAAACCCTATCTTCAGTATCTAAAGATTTAGGGATGTCCGGCTTATGTTAAAAAGCAGCATGCGGACAAACTCGAGGCACGATCAGTACTATATAAGTTTGAGGGATATCCAAAGAACTCCAGGGGATATCTATTCTATTACGCAGAGAAACAAAAGGTTTTTGTTTCTCATAATACCCATTTTCTAGAATATCAGTTTTTAGAAAAGAAAACTAGTGGGAGCGAAATAGAACTGGAAGAAATTCCAGAAACACAAACTACTACTGAAAGTTTGGTAGAACCAGAAGTTCAAGAAGAACAGGACATCCCGACGCCACTCCGCAGGAGTAGTAGGCAATCTCATCCGCCCGAGAGATACTACGGTTTTCTCATAGACGGGAATAGAGAGGATTGCACTATTAATTATGATGAGCCTACTAGCTTCCAGCAAGCCATTCAGAGCGGTGACTCAGTAAAATGGCTGGATGCAATGCGGACCGAAATGGAGTCCATGTACACCAACAAAGTATGGACTTTGGAAATTGCTCCAGATGGGGTAAAACCCGTAGGATGCAAATGGATCTTCAACAAGAAGATTGGTGTAGATAGACAGGTTGAAACCTATAAGGCTAGACTTGTTGCAAAGGGTTTCCGTCAAAGACCTGGTTTGGACTATGACGAAACCTTTTCTCCAGTGGCTATGCTTAAATCTATTCCGGTCCTTCTTGCTATTGTTGCCTTCCACGATTATGAAATCTGGCAGATGTACGTAAAGACGGCCTTTCTAAATGGAAATTTGGAAGAAAGCGTCTATATGGATCAGCCAGAAGGATTCATTCAGAGTGGGAGCAGCGGTAAAGTATGCAAGTTGCTTAAGTCCATTTATGGACTAAAGCAGGCATCACGGAGTTGGAACATCTGTTTTGATGATGCTGTCAAAGAATTTGACTTTATCAAAAATCCAGATGAACCATGCATATACAGTAAGATTGTAGGGAGAGCTGTAGTATTCCCCGTCTTGTACGTGGACGACATTCTCCTAATAGGAAATGATATTCCTATGTTACAGTCAGTCAAAAGATTCTTGTCACATAAATTCTCCATGAAAGACCTAGGTGATGCCACCTACATTCTAGGAATCCGGATCTATCGTGATAGATCAAAGAGGATGTTGGGACTTTCGCAGTCCACGTATATAGACACCATAGTGAAGAGATTCAGTATGGATGATTCTAAGCACGGTAACCTACCGGCTTTTCACGGAATCACCCTCTCCAAAGAGATGTCTCCCAAGACTGATTTGGAAAGGGATCGCATGTCGATTATGCCCTACGCTTCTGTGGTAGGCTCTATAATGTATGCGATGTTATGTACCAAACCGGATGTAGCATACGCATTGAGCGTAGTAAGCCAGTATCAAGCAAACCCAGGGGAGAAGCACTGGATAGCAGTAAAGAACATTCTCAAGTACCTAAGAAGGACTAAGGAGATGTTCTTAGTATATGGCAGAAAAGACCTCCAGATGGAGGCCTTTGCCGACTCCGGCTTCCAGAGTGACAAAGATGACTCCAAGTCCATGTCGGGTTATGTCTTTACCCTCAATAGAGGGGCGGTCTGTTGGAAGAGTTCCAAGCAGGAGACCGTTGCTGACTCAATAATGGAAGCGGAGTACATAGCTGCTTGCGATGCCGCAAAAGAAGCAGTCTGGATGAAGAAGTTCCTCACGGAACTTCAGGTTGTTCCTACCAGTGTTGGTCCAATACCTCTGTATTGTTACAACAACGGCGCTATAGCTTTAGCAAAGGAACCCAGGTCCCATCAGAAGTCCAGACACATCTTAAGGCGGTATCACCTGATCAGGGAGATTGTAGATCGCCGGGAGATCGAGGTGAAGAGAGTAGAGACGGAGAATAATATTGCTGATCCATTCACAAAGGTCCTTCCTCAGACGCAGTTCGAGAGGCTATTCGAGATGAAAGGTCAACGATATGCCAGCTCATGGCCCTAGTGCAAGTGGCAGATTGTTAGTGTATATGCCCTAGGGGCCATTATTGTATCATACTAGGTTGTATATTACTTAATGGAAGCTTGGGATATTCACAGTTGTATATAACAGTCTTACTAAAAATGGTAGTATGCTACTTTGTTTGTGTCTACTTTAATATGTGCATATGTTTCTTGTAACGTATCACTTATACATATTAGTAGAGCCCATAGGATCTTTGCTTGATTACCAGCATTGTGATGGCAGTCACACTAGTGGGGGCTGGGTAGTCTATAAGCAACATCCTATACAGGTCCCTGGTCGTTGGATTATCGAGATAGGGCATCGATATTCCGGAGTAGACTAAGTGTATACGCTTCTCATCCCAGTTAGGGAGATGGTCTGTCCCACAGCCATCAGTACGTCGTACTAGAGATAGTATACAGGTGCTCGTTAGGTTACGGGTACACCGGACAGGACTCGCTGAGGAACTGATTGATTGGTATTATACCCATCGTCAGTTATCAGTTCCCAGATGACATGACTACCGCATAGTCCGCAGACTTGACACTGCTGCTTCGCCTCGAGTGTGTCCCACTGTTCTTAGATTGCTTCCCTACCACGGCTCAAAGGAGTCGTGCAAACAGGTAGCAGTTGGGTACAGTCCCGAGCACTTGGAGGCAGTGGCGGTTAGACAGGATTCGTCTCTCCCGGTATTGGGGGTTGATATCGCACTGTTTCAGAGAGCCATTACGCAAAGTCCCTGGCCAGGGCAAGCGAGATATACTGGTAGGTTCCAGTAGCTTCTCAGGGCGTAATGGGCTTCGCTCCGACACGACTTATACAGCTATTAGGGGACTGACGCTTGCTGCCTCCTAGGCTTGATATGCGATAGTCTTAGACAAACAGACCGGACTGTACGGAGATTGTCACATCAGGCTCAGTGGGAGTTCGGATGATTTACCTCGTCGGCCTTCTTATCGACATCTACCTGGGGACCGTTACGTACATCTAGTGCCGCTTGCGGTCTGTGGTTAAACCCACTGCCAGCGTAGTGTCGAGTCTTTAGAGTCCCACACAGAGAGTTTCCCTGCTCCAGGCGAAACGATATAGAGGTCGTATGGTTTTACGACAAGGGTTCGAACGCGTACGTGTGTTTAGGCACGTACGAGTTTTTCGGACAGTTTTTACTAGCCGGCTTTGGTTTAAGCCAGATTCTAGTATCGGGTTATTGGATTTATACAGTCTAAAATTTTTCAGTGTTTTCACGGATTGGAGGGGCATTCTCGTAATTTGTCGGGAACCTTCTAGAAGATGGTGGCTAAGGGGGTTAAGGTGGCATATACATTGAATGAGATTAGTGAGTCATATGGATGATTCATCCATGTCATTAATGCTTCATAATTGCTTAATGACTCATGGAGATGAATCACCATAAGATATTTATCAAGCATGGTTGTAAATCAATTTCTTTTCTTTTCTTGAAAAACAATAATGCTTGATATATATTATGATAGCTCATTTTCTCATTTGATTATCATATTCATCTTCTCTCTCCTCAAGCTCTCTCTCTTCAAAACCCTAATCCTCCCCTCTCATGTGTTGAGTACAAGGGTTAGCTAGACTAATACATCCATAACCTCACTCTATATCCTCTAGGTAGCTTAGATTAGCACTTTAAGCAACCTAGTTATCTCAAGTTTGAGATTAAGCTTGGCGTAGGAGCTTTCGGGTAGATCGTCTTTGATTCGAGGAGGTCGTTGAGGTGCCGATGTTCCAAGGAGCCTACGAGGAGTGGAGGACAGCGATGAAGACCCGAAGGACATGGTTCTTGAGGTATAATCACTTCACATAGTAGTTTAGAACTTCTATGATTGATGTTAGTTATCGTTTAGCTTCGATTCATGCGGTTAGTCAATGTTTAAGCAAAGAACAAGATCGTTTTTCATATTTCCGTCTCCCCGCAAGTCGTGGGGTGTTGCACATCGACTTACAACTTATACCTGGAGGGTATATTATATCATTACTGATAGGTAGATACTTATACTTTGCTATACCTTTATGTTTACACATATATCTGGCTATAGCTACATGTTTACCTTTATTTGATGTTATATAGACTTAGAGAAATTAGGAACCGCGTGATATTTATATTAACTTATTACAGTTAAATAGCGGTGTTTCCTTTATATGCTCACATTTCAGTTTTATGTTGCATATATTATATTCATGGATTTTCGCATTGAGATATGGATTTTTTCATGATGTTTTCTGGATTTGGGGACCGTGGTAGTTTCATGAAATTATGCATTATTTGAAAAACCTGGTTTCTCTTGATATGATATTTCAGCACCCACCATGAGTTTTATCGGTTCTGAAATATATACCCCACGCGAGGAAAGGAGGGGTCCGTATGCGGGTACATGGTGGGGGCCGGAGGTACCCCGGGGCAAGAATCACAGTGAAGAGATGAGTTAGTGGGGGAAACATACCTACCGGTGACAGTACCAATGACTTGACGGTTATCGTGGGGATACCAAGGGAGTCATGTACGTATTGCTACGTCAAGAGGCGAGGGTCAGAGCTAGGCACTCGAGCTTTCGGTATAGCGTATGATACGTACCTATCAGGGTGCCAGTCGTGGTGACAGCACCTGATAGATCAGCATTTTTGTGCCGATACTTGACGCATTGGTTTCATGATATTTTACTCCTAAGTATATATAACAGTGGAATGGGACGCTGTTATATATGCATGTGTGTATATATATATATATATATATATATATATATATTAGTGGAATGGGACGCTAATATATATGTATATATATAAATTCATATACTTCATCATAATTATTCATGAAAATTTACTTAGGATATAAGAGATTCACTTGATATTGGATTTAGGACATTTGAGATTCATTTGATATTGGATTCAGGATATATGAGATTTACTTGATATTGTACATTCAGGATTTGTGAGACCTATATGATATAAGAGCCAATTTAGGGGCTGATTTGAGGAATTGGGATTTGGATTGTCTTGATGGACTTTGGTCCCACCACGATGTCAGGATTCCGTGGAAATGATATGTTTTCATTCCATACTCTACACTTATTGTTATGCACCGCTTCATGCATTAGTGTACCTGCTAGAGTACCTTCTATGATTGTTGCATTTACATACTCTTATTTTATATGCATTGCTTCATGTATTAGTTGTACCTGCTAGTGTACCTTTAATGACTGTTGCATATATACATTATCATATCATTGCTTCATGTATTAGTTGTACCTGATAGAGTACCTTACATGATTGTTGCATACAGATTGTCATATTATTATTGCTTCATGTATTAGTTGTACCTGATATAGTAATTTTCATGACTATTGCATTCATATGATCATTTATTGCTTAGCTTGCATATGTTAGAATTGAGTTGTACGTGCATACTTGCGATTACCAGCATATGTTATTTACTATTCATGAGTTGGCAACTCACCCCAGTTGTGCCACAGGGTTTTGTAGGTTGTTCCCCAGAGTAATCGAGGCAAGCTATTCACCTATCTTATCATCTTTTGCTGCGGATACCGCTTCAGCTCATAGTGTGCAGTTTTGCTTAGGTGGGTTTTGTGGTTATCCGTTCATATTGCTTATTGTATATTCGTTGTATCCTGTACTCTCCATCTACTACTTTCATGTTTCACTTAGAGACTTGATGTGAGGACGATATTGTATATTATTTTGTGACTTGGAGGTCTTTTATGCAGTTTTATTTATATCGTCTTTTATTTCTTCGCTACGGCGTCGTATATCTGTTGTGGTGGTTGTTTTCCGCCTTTGGGCGTGTTTTTGCTCCCGTTTGGGGATGCTTTACTTATATTTATGTTGTACCGATTTTTGGGGCTGGTTTTTACAAAGGAGGTGCTGCCAAAATTTTAAAGGAAATAAAGTTAGACTTTTTAAAGAATTTGGGTTGGGATTTCAAAGGTTTTAAAATGTTATTATTTCTTACTACTTTTGATGGTTTTGATTGCTGGGTTTTCGGCTTACTTAAATTGCGTTACGCCTGTAGACGTTGCATAGTTTAAGGGCCGTCACGTGCCAATTTCGGGTCGTGACAGTAATGTTGATCGCCCTCTCTTCATTTAGTTGACATGCACTGGAGACAGCTGTATGATTTGAATCTGGTTTCAATTAAATCGGTGCCTCTGTTTCTATATTGTATATATAATGGTTCATATCTTAATGATGTTAAGGTATATGGAGTTGTCCGGCTTATGCTTAAAACCAGACTCTGGACATACTCAAGGCACATTTCTGTAATGGCAGTTTGTGGACTATCTCGGGCTATGACGAGGGTTAACTTTCTACCATCTGAAAGATCAATAGTGATATTGTTCTTGACTCGCCACAGTTTTGGTAAAATGGACTTTTTCAGAAAACAGTAGTGGGAGTATGGTAGAGCTGGAAGAGATTCCAGAAGCACAAACGATTACTAAAAATTTAATAGAACCTAAAGATTCAATCAGGTTTTACATTCCTTTAGCCACTCCGCGGATATGGTGGGTAATCTCGGGCGCCCGAGAGGTACTTCGATATCCTCAAAGACGGTGACAGGGAGGTTCTTGTTTACCTGGACTTGACACTACTATTGTTCCAGACTATGAGACCTGGCAGAAGGTTAAGTATAGTGTCATTCTAAACTAGCTTTAGAAGTGCACGTGTATATGACTCTGCCAGAGGGTTGTTATGGTCGGTGGGAGTAGCGAAAGCATAGTGGACAAGTAGCTTGTGTCTATTTATAGACTAAAGCAGATATGGCGGAGATAGATCATCTATTTTTGATGTGACGGTCATAGGTTTTGACTTCATCGGAATAGGAGATGGATCTATTAAGAATGTAGTAGGGTGTGATGTCCAGGTATTTTGATGACATACACATAGTAGGAAGTGAAATTCCTATACTACGATCGGTTATACTGTGGTTGTCACACAGTGGTTTCTCCATATAGGTTGAAGATATAATATCAGGCATTCTGGTTACTGGATCTATGGTTTAAGATGTAGATTTGGGTAGTTTCCCAATCTGGGTACTTTGACAGTATTCTAAAGATGTTTTAGAATGGACGAGTCCTGGCATGGTGATGTACCTGTAGGTGATGGAGTCGCCCTCTCTAAAGGTGTCTTACAGACTAAAGGGGAGAGGGATGTGCATGATCAGCATATCACTTGCTTAGGCAATTGAGTCAATCATGAGATGTCAAGTACTACACCAAATATTATTTTTGCACTAGATGAAATAAGATGATATATTAATCCAATCCTGGAGACACATTCGGAAGCAGTTTATGAACATAAGTATATGTTCTAGGGATATGATAACGACAACCTCCTTCGGGAGACAGTTATTATTCCCGGCTTCCAAGGTGACCTGGATGACAGAGTGACCGTCAGGGTTATAGTTTTCTCTCTGATGAGGGGTATTATTTTGGACAGGTAGTCCAAGCGGATACTGAAGGAAGCATGACGCAGGATACTAATTAAATTCAGTTGACGATACAGTCTAAGAAGTTTGCTGGATTTGGAGTTCATTTGTGAACTGGGTCCCATCAGATATCCATACATATTCTAAGACAGGTATTGCTCATTTCGGGAGATGACTTTCTCCACGAACTTGAGATAAAGAGAGATATAGAAAGAAACATCAGAGCGGATCCACTCACTGAGGCTATTTCTCGAACGCAATAGTTTTACAAAAGAGCTTTGTGAAACTAATTAGTAGAGAAGTTGGGTGTTCGGTATCACACGGGCTGTGAGTATGCGACGTCGCAATAATTAGTCTTAAGTGCAAGTAGGAGATTGTTGGCTATAGTGCCCTCAAGTCAATTATTGGATCGCAGGCACGTGATTGCAGTGATTGAGAGAGGACCTATACCAGTAGAACAGTCTTACTCGAGATGATAGTATACTATCCGGTTTGTCTTTATCATCGTGTGCATGCTTCAAGTGACATTACAGATCACTATTACATGTTGATAGAGCCCATAGGATTCTTGCTTGACTACCAGCAGTATGATGGCGATCATATACGTGAGAGTTGGGTGGTCTATAAGCACATCCTTAAAGTGTCCCTAGTCATGGGAGTTTCGAGACTGGGCATCGACACTCCATGAGTAGACTAGTGTATACGGATCGAGACCCCGACGAGGGGCGGTGGCCGATCTCACAAGCCATTGGTGTTAGTTGTTTCACCTAAGATGTATACAGGTGCTCATTGGGTTATGAGTACACCGGACGGACTCACCGGGAACATGCTAGTTGGTATTATACTTATTGTCAAATAGCAGTTCCCTAGTGACATATGTACAGGTTAGTCAATCGACCTGAGATCGTCATATGTCTCGTGTGAGTTCCCATTGTGCTTTGATTACTACCCTACCACGGCTCAAAGGAGTCATGCAAACAGGTTTTAGTTAGGTACAGTCCCGAGCCACATGGAGGCAGTGAGCGGATTGTCACGGGATTCGTCTCTCCCGGTATTGGGGGTTGATGTCGCGGTGTACACGGGTGGCCATCACTAGAAATCCTTGGCCAAGTTAGTCAAGAATTACTGATTCGGATCAATAGTTTCTCAGGTGGTGATGAGCTTCATACCGACACTAAATATCGCGTTATTAGGGGTCTGACTTTATCCACCCCCTAGATCCGATATGCGATACTCATAGACGAATTGACCGGACTGTACGGATATTGTCACTATTAGGCTCAGTAGGGTTTCAGGATGAGTTTGCTCGTCGGCCTCCCTTTCGCTCAATACCTGGGCAGCCGTTACGTACAGCTAGTGCCACCGACGTGCTTGTGGTTAAACCCACTGCCAGCGTATTGACGGGACTTTAGTGTCCCGCACAGAGGGTTTCCCTAGTTCAGGAGCAACATTATAGAGGTCGTATAGTTTTATGGCAGGGTTCGATCATATACGTGCACTTGTGCACGGATCATGATCGGACGGATAATATTAGTGGGCTTTGGTTTAAGCCGGATCCTAGTATTATATTGTTGAATTACTTTCGTCTCGTTGTATTCGTATTCAGTCGGAATACGGATGCGGGTATGTATATACGGATGAGGGGTATTCTTGTAATTCGTTACAAGATAACTTTAGTTGATGCCTTTTCTCTTTTTGGATTAAACATTTTGGTTTAAATGTTTAATGGTGGAAATTGTGACTCATTTTTGGCATTGCTAGACTTTTGACTTGGTTAAGATATTTGTGTATAATGTTGTGGGATATTTTTTGATGGCTTGTAAGATATTTCTAGTGTAGTTTTTTCTTTTGTTGCCATGACAATAAATCACACAACACACACACACACAAGAAAAGGAGCAGCTATCTCATTTTCTTTTCTTGGCTTGCTCACTTGCTTTTTTCTTGAGCTCACACTTTCCTCTCATGGGCATCTTCTTCAACCTCCACCATATCCATCTCATGTGTTGAGAATCGTAGGGTGTATTGAGATAAAATAATCACACACACTCTCTACTTCATCTTGTGCATCTAGTCAAGCAAACTGGATGCCCGAGTTGCTTCGGTTTTGAAGCGGGAGCCCGTATTAAGAATCCTCGATGTGGATCGTCTTCGAAGAGGGAGACCGGAGAGCGAACTTGATCGGGGAATCCGCGAGGAGCTTGGGACAGAGGTTGAAGACCGAAGGACACAGATTAATTGGTATAACATCTCTAAACACCTTTTGTAGAACTAGTATAGGGTTAATGGTACGAGCCGTAGTTTAGGATTCCGTTAGCGCCAAGTTTCAAAAGTTTTTGTTCCGCATTTGGCCACGGATTGATGGCAGGGGCGCTGGCGTAGCCTTACATTTTGCACCTGCGCTAGTCCATTCCCCGCTCTGTCGTTAGTTAAGTAACCTAACGGGTGATGACGGGACCCAGTGGCGAATGCGGATGCATATACGTACATCATATTTTCGTTCTTTTCTTGTGTGATTTATTGATAGGACTGAATTGATTTTGATCAATCCAAGGATAAAACAAACCTATATATGATGTTGTTGGAACCAAGTTTTAAAAAACTGATATTACAGACGTTCTCTTTTGCTTTGCACAGTGGTATTCCGTTATGAATATCCAGCACTTCATTCGACGAGGCAAGGGCCGAGATCCCTTCATCGGGAGTGACCCCTTAGGCAGAAGTTTGCGTCAACATAATAACTTCACTATAGTCGATTCTTTTGTTTTGCACGGTGGTATTCCGTTATGAATATCCTGCACCTCATTCGATGAGGAAAGAGCCGAGATCCCTTCACAGGGAGTGACCTCTTTAGTAAAAGTTTTCGCCACTATATATTTGTAAAACCACTCGGTTCCTTCAACGATATCAAGTTCATTACGTTAAAGGTTTTTTCCCAAAAACCAGCCGTAGCCCTCCGTCATTTCTTATAAGTATTGCTTAGTATTCGTGCTGCGTTTGTTGACTGTGTCAAGGCATAGTGTGCGGTAGCTAAGTAGTGCTTGTTTGTGGCATATTAATGTGATTGGTTAGGACAGTCGTGCGACCTTGTTGACTGTGTCAAGGGCTCGTACAGGTGGGTTTAATGCAATCCTGGATAATGACGGGTTGAACTTGACCAGGACTCTTTGATTTGTTGACTGTGTCAAGGTCACTTGGGTCCTAGGGGTAAAAACACACATCGGGGGTTTCAAACATACAAGAAACTTTCCAAGTATGCGCATACCTTCTGGAGTGTGGTGACTTGAGTAGCTTCCATCAAGTTATCATGCGATGATAGTTGGATCCCGATTCCCACTGATGGGTAGGATTACTCCTCGGGTGATTTTAGATGATCCCAACTAATTCTCCTTTTAGGTTTGGAGGAGAATTCGAGGAAACAGTGGGAGCCATCCTGATTAGATAAAGTGATTAACCATTCTGATCTAGGTTAGAGTGCACGCTGAGTGTTTCTTTTCTCTCTCTCTCTCTCTGGCAGCGACCATGGCCCGACCCCTAACTAAAACTCATGAACCAAGTTAACCGAACCTTCTTAAAACACATTGGGTTTTGGATTTTCATTTAGTCACATATATCATTGCCACTTCTATATCACCTTTACATTTCTCCATAACACCCCGTATCACTACGAACATCCACTCCTATTGGATAAATCCATCATATAGTTACATATGAACTCGAAGGAACTTGTTCCAGATTCGACGATAGATTCTGGTTCAGGAGAAATTGAATAGGATTATTCGGTTGTCTTTTCCCTTTACCTTCTCTCAGGTTGTGAGGGCTCCTAGGATTAGGAGAGGGTACACCTATTGCGCTTCTTGGATAGTCTTCTTCCAAACCTCAGGCTGGTGCAGAACGGTAGGGAAGGAAGAAAACCAATTAGCCTAATGATGGTGTACAGAAGGTAATAAGTGAAGACATATAAAGGGATTTGAATAAGGGCAAAGGAAATTGCGACTGCTATCATTCACGACAAAACCGTGTATACCCCTGCCACTCCCACATCCACTTTGGATATCTCCAGAACACTTTGTATCACTATGAACGTCCATGATGCTTGGACATGCCATCGTATAGTTAGATACGAACTCGAAGGAATTCGTTCTATATTCGAGGATGGTTTCTGGTTCAGGAGAAATAGAATAGGATTATTCAGATGTCTTTTCACATTACCTTCTCTCAGGTTGCGAGGTCTCCTGGCATAAGGAGTGTACACCTATTACGCTTATTGGATAGCATTCTTCCAAACCTTAGGCTGATGCCGAAGGATAAGGAAGGAAGAAAACCAATTAGCCTAAAGAAGGTGTACAGAAGGTAGTAAGTAAAGATATAATAAAGAGATTGAAGTGAGGGCAGGTAAGTATATGGTTATTGTCATGAATCAAGATATTGGAAGAGGCGTTACTAGGAATACCAGGTTAACCCCTTCGAAACATTTTCATGTTTCAGTCCGACTATGTCACGACCCAAATGTGGCACTTGACCGGCAATTAAATCACGTGACATCTAAAGACATCGACGTGGTTCAAGTAATCTGAAACCCGGAATCTAAACCCTTTTTGAAAATATTGGAGGTGATTTTAAAATAGTCCTCAGATGAAATCAATCTTAAAAATAACATTAAAGTTTAAGTAGGTGTATTGAAAAACATTTATGACGTTTTGAAAACTTGGCATCACCTCCTTTGCATTTTTATAAAAACCAGATACCACATAATAATAAAGATAGCATCCCAACGAAAGCTAGTCTCCACGTCCAAACGATGGAGCAACCAACAATCTAAATCAGAAATCGACTTCAAAGAGTGCAACATTACCACTCTTAAACTCTAAGTCTTGCTACTAAGTCCATAACATACCACTTCTAAGTTGATGGAGTTTCCATTAGATACAAGAATATATAAATAATCAAGAGTGGGTATGATACAATAATAACCCACTTACCTATCAATCCTCGAAAAGAATGTGTGCTCAAGCCGCTGATAATCTAAGCGGTAAAACCTGCAAGAAGCTATGGCACAACGGGGATGAGTTTCCAACTCAGTGCATAAAAGTACATCTAAAGGTAGAAATCAAAATGCATGACGATACCTAGGTCATATGTATAGTCCTATCATAATCTGTGCCAATATACTATATGATCTGCATATGTGCAATACTAACTATCATGCAATCCTAAGTATAATATCTTCATGTCATATGAGTCAAAATCATGAATCCATATTTCTTGTTGGAATTCCTTTTTGAATGTCTGTACAAATATATGCAGGTACTGTCCTCCGGATCAGTCCTGGTTGAATCCACTAATAATATCTAACTGTGTACCTCATGATAATGATCATATCAATATATATAGAGAGATGTCCAGTATCGACATCGAAATCCGAAATCTCTCGTGTCCATCATCGACACGTAAATACAGATACCGTCAACACCATCTCAACAGATGATCGCCACTCGATATCCCGGTTACGATCAATATCCCCTGGATATCTGTCGTGCCCAATCGAACCCCGGTCAGTATCCCCTGGATATCTGCCGTGCTCACTTCTATCTCCGGAACCGAGTATCCTCGTTAGGCTCCCCGCCTATAATGCGGCTATCCTGCCCCTTGGCCCCGACCGGGTCCACCATGTATCCGACTGTATACCCTCCCACTCAGTCTGGATATTTCACAAATCCGGAACCGTATAGCCACCCCACCCGGTCCGAAATCAAAATCAGGAAACACAAAACTCATGGTGGACATTTAACTCATCATATCAAAATATCAAGTAAGAAATAAGAATACTTGCATAGATTATATTGATGATATATAATATATACATATATAACAGTGTCTCATACCATAGATATATATCATCAGGAGTAAAATATCCAGAAAATCCATAAAAACCAATTACAGCATCTATAATACTAATATTCGTAATTTACAACAGGAATAAAGAAAGACTACGTAATTATATCACATATTTATAGATTTCAATTCTACTGTGAAATGGTACTACTAATGATGTGTAGTGTAGCATATACGTCTGTGCTCGTGCAACATGGCAATCATTAGTATTTGTGCAAGTGTTTTACGGTGTAACAACCTATTTATTTTAATACATATATAACAGCACGGTTCTACAGTGACATGGCAGTACCAATGAGGTGTAGTGTAACATACATTCACGTGCTTATGTAGCATAGTACTCATTGGTATTTGTACAGTGTTCTATCAGAGTGTGCGTAACGCAGAAACGTATAATATTGATAATATAATGCAAACATGTAAAGTAATCTAAACGTAACTATTGAAATTACTTGTTATGAGCTATACCGTTTTCTTTAGAAATGATTGAAACGTTAAGTTTGAAATAAGGAAGCTGCCCTAGATTTAAAATAGATATCCATTTTAGAAACTAGCACGCATCCTAGTATTTTTTATTTAAAAGACAACGAATAGTAGTTTTTAAAAGAATATAGCTCACACCAGTATTACATCCTAAAACAGAATATAACCTAACTCTATGATTCAAAGGATAAATTGGCCATTGTTGGGGTAAAAATTTGCAACCCGGTTGACCGAGTCAAAGTCAAGGTCAACCCCAAAGCTAGGTTGGCCCAAGCCCAGGTCAAGCGGACCCATGCCCAAGTCGAGCCCGCGGCCAGCCTCCCCATGCCAACAACAAAATCATGTCATAAATAATTTTTATGTATTTTTTTATGCATGAATGTAAACAAAATGGGCATAAAGCCAAATTCTGGTAAGCCCATAGCTTATGTGCAAAAATGAAATGGCACATGAGCCATGGGATGGGCAAAACGCCATTTTTGTAAAGCCCAAGGGGCTATATGTAAATATGTAAGCCTATATAAGGCAAAATGATGATGAATAAAAGAAAAACACTTTTTCATTCCCCCAAAAACTAGGGTTCTTTGTGCCTCCTGCTCCTTCTCCAAGGTTCTAAACCTTCTCATTTCTTTTAAATTAAATCAAGAGTTTTACTCTTTCTTTTCCAAAACTAAGTAGCTTTCCACCACAAAACCCACAAAGGGGAACTCAGATCTCCCATCAGATCTAAAAGAGGAGTGATTTTTAAAATCCCCTACTTCTTGATCTTCAAGATCCGGCCAAACAACAGGAAGAAGAAGAAGACCCCCCTTCATCAGTTTCAAAACATCCTAGGAGTTTAACTCCATATATATATATATAATAAATATTTCCTTTTTTTGAAGCATAGCTTCTGGTTCTAGGCTAACAGCCTCCTTTTCTCGCCGGCGCTCAAGCGCAGAGCGCCCGCGTGCCGACACGTGGCGCGCTTGCGCCCAAGCGCTCAGCGCTCGAGCGCAAAGCGCCCACGTGCCGATACATGGCGCGTTTGCATTACAGCGCCGCAAAGCGTCCACATGCCGACACGTGGCGTGTTTGCGCTCAAGCGCAAATGCTCGAGCAGCAAGTCGCCCCGGTGCTGACACGTGGCGCGCTTGCGCTCGAGCGCAAGCGCTCGAGCGCAAGTCGCCCCCGTGCCGACACGTGGCGCATTTGCGCTCAGGCACAAGTCGCCCCCGTGCCAACACGTGGCACGCTTGCGCTCAAGCGCCCAGCGCTCAAGCGCAAGTCGCTCCCGTGCCGACACGTGGAGCGCTTGCGCTCGAGCGTCAGGCGCTGAAGTGCAAAGCGCCTATGTACCGACGCATGGCGCGCTTGCGCTCAAGCACCCAGCGCTCAAGCGCAGAGCGCCCACGTCCCGACACGTGGCACTCTAGCGCGTGAGCGCACAACACCTAAGCGCACAGCGCTCGAGGCACTGGCCCTCACGCATCCTTTGGATGTCTTTTCCCCCCGTTATATATATATATATACATACATACATACATATATATATATACATATGCATGCATATGTACACATACACATACTCCACGACACTGCCCCTGTTAGAAAAAAATTCTAACAAGGCGCTGCCACGCACCTCGCAAGGGGGCTGCTAGCCCCCTTGACCCCCAGCCCGCTATCCGGGTAGCGGGACCCCGTAAACCTCTGCATGGCTCCCGATATATCCAAACCCGCCTTTCAAAACATAACACGCATACACTGCACATCGAGTTCGCATGACCAGTTTAACCCGTCAATCGAAGGTTCCCTCGCTCCAAAGGCAAGGGGTAATTAACGGAAGCTTAGTTCGCGGCTGCCGGAGATTCGGATCCCCACAATCATTAAACCCCGGCCTACCCCAGGCAGGGGGAATCTGTAGTATGCTTGACAAGTGCGCGCGTATTCCCATCTCAATGGGGTGACAAAAAACAGCCTACAGATTCTGGCACGCCCGGTGTGACAAATCTCTCCTCCCATATTTCGGGTTAAACGTTCATGCGAACTCAATCAATATACATGTCTATATTTATACTAAAATAATGCTTTTTCATGCAGGTTTTCAAGCAATCACTTTTCAACAATGTCTCCAAAGATGAACTCAGCTCTCAGCACGGCTCCCGTCTCCTACACATTGAAGATAGACTCCAGGACGGTCCTCCCGGCAAGTCTCGGGCGACAATGGGAGGAGCCGCTGCTACCATTCGGCTCTATTATGTTCATACTAGTTGGCGCCATCCCAGCTCCTCAAGCTCCGGTAATAGACAAACCGGTCTCGAAAGGCAAGAGGCCGAATGTGGTGATCTCGAGGGCGCCCCAACCCAAACGCAAGTCGGTGTCTGAACGACTTTCCTTGGCCCCAACTGGGGGCAAGGCCATCAACACCAACAAAGCTACAAAGCGTCTTGAGCAATCTCCAGCGACGCCTCCGAAAACTGCTCGATTGGGTGTCTTCTCAAGCATCCCTATCACTCGGCCTATGGCGGCTTCCCAAAGAGCAAAAGCCTGCCAAGCGCTTAAGGCAGAGAAGCTGAGGCAGAAGCGGCTCAGATATAGATCCAACAAAAGGGCTAGGGCTCTGGTTATGTTAAAATTTATGAATTTCCAAAGCCCGGACCGCTCCGCGAAACTATCTGCCAAAGATAAAGAGATGGCTGGGTATGTGGTTCGCACTGTCTATATGGTCGGACATGAAGAAACGAATCCTCCTCTTCTTCACAGCCATGGTGATGATATGGTTGACGCTACCCAGCATCGGCTCGATCTAAATGATGAAGAGCCCGCTCAGCCCGATAAGACAGAGGAGCCTGTAGTTCCTGCGTAATTGAGCTCAGGCAATAAAGATTACCCGGTTATCATAGCCGGAACTACAAAACAAGTATTATTCCAATGGCTTCAAAGGCAATTTCAGGACAGGGATGAGAAGATGGCCGAGGTCTATTCCAAAGTCGATGAGCTGGTAAACGTCGTGGCAGATCTCGTGACCCAAGTCGCCCGATTGCAATTACAGCAGAATCAAATTTTGGCTCATGAGCCAGGGATTGATACCAGGGGGCAGCCAACTGATATCCCTTCCAACCTAAAAGCGGAGCGCCTTCACGAAAAACGGCCGCAATCAGCCTCCAGTCCCTCCGATACATACGCCGGGGGGGAATCGCCTCTGAAAGAGAAGCTGGAAAAGGTCTATTCCTTCAAAAGGGAAAAAGTCCACAAGATATTCAAGGACGCCCTAAGAGACGGTCTACAACTGCCGGAATCAAAGAGACCGCAAGAAGCGAATATGACCGACGACACAGAATATTGCCCCTATCACAGGGTGATAGGTCATGCCATTGAGGACTGCTTCGTTTTCAAAGATTGGGTCGAAAGGCAATATAAGACGGGAGTGATAGAACTGTCTAAAGGCGCGTTAGCAAACAGTCAAGCTACGACCGCCGATTTCATGCAAATGGAGAACGGAGCCTTTCGGGAACCTAATCCTCCCAGACATGTGCTATTATCTGAAAAGGGCGAACGAAAGACCGATCGGCCTCGAGGACCAGCATCATTAAAGGCACCTACTCCAATGGAGAGAATGAAGAAGGTATACTCCTTCAGGAGGGATGAAGTCCGCAAAATATTCACGGACGCCTTGAACAACGGTCTGCAACTGCCTGTTCCAAAGAGGCCACAGGAAATGAACATGACCGGCAATCCCGTATACTGCCCATATCATAGAGTGGTGGGTCATACCATCGAAGACTGCTATATTTTCAATGATTGGGCAGAGGACCAATATAAGCTTGGAAAAACCTCACAATCCTCGGATGTATCGGCAAGCCACGGAGCTAGGCCATCAACACAGCTCCGCCAAGATCAAAGTTCAAGGAGCTGGGATAAGCAAAAAGGACAACCACGTCGTTAAACTGGGAACAGCTGACCACCATGTCATTAAACTGGGAACAATCGACCTTTAAGTCGTTAAACTGGGAATGTAAAAATATACATATACATATATATATATATATATATGTAAATAAACAAAAAAAATGTGTAAATAAAAGAAAAATAGAGAAAAGCCGAAATGATGGGGCAACTCGCAGTAAAAATCAGCGAGTAAAATAAAGATGAAAATAAGCCGAAATGGTGGGGCAACCGCGAATAAAAGCCGAAATGATAGGGCAATCGCGATCTTCGCGATAAGAAAAGCTGAAAGGATAGAGCAATCATGGTAAAACAAAAAAAAAACACAAACAAAAATCCAATTTTTCAAAATTCCCTCGGCCCTACGGTTAGTCCCCAAATTGACTACCGTATACAATCCACGGGCTCAAATAATTCTCATCATACCTATGCCCCTGGATAGACCTCTAAGTCTTTAAATTGGAAACAGATGACCTCTAAGTCTTTAAACTGGAAACAGATGACCACTATGTCGTTAAACTGGAAACAGATGACCACTATGTCGTTAAACTGGAAACAGATGACCTCTACGTCGTTAAACTGGAAACAGATGACCACCACGTCGTTAAACTGGAAACAGATGACCTCCAAGTCGTTAAACTAGAAACAGATGACCTCTAAGTCTTTAAACTGGAAACAGATGACCACCACGTCGTTAAACTGGAAACAGATGACCTCCAAGTCGTTAAACTGGAAACAGATGACCTCCAAGTCTTTAAACTGGAAACAGATGACCTCTAAGTCTTTAAACTGGAAACAGGACTTCTAAGTCTTTAAACTGGAAACAGATGACCTCCAAGTCTTTAAACTGGAAACAGATGACCTCTAAGTCTTTAAACTGGAAACAGACAACCTCTACGTCGTTAAACTGGAAACAGATGACCTCTAAATCGTTAAACTGGAAACAGTCGACCTCTAAGTCGTTAAACTGGAAACAATTGACCTCTAAGTCGTTAAACTGGAAATAGATGACCACTAAGTCGTTAAACTGGAAACCAATGACCTCTAAGTCTTTAAACTGGAAATAGATGACCTCTAAGTCGTTAAACTGGAAACAGTAGACCTCTAAGTCGCTAAACTGGAAACAGATGACCTCTAAGTCGTTAAACTGGAAACAGATGACCACCACGTCGTTAAACTGGAAACAGATGACCACTAAGTCGTTAAACTGGGCACCACAGACCCCGAAGTCTTTAAACTGGAAACAGATGACCTCTAAGTCGTTAAACTGGAAACAGTCGACCTCTAAGTCATTAAACTGGGAACGAGGGAAATCCACTGATGTGTCCTCACGATACATGAGGAGAACAAACCTTTGTGGGATCCTTACGACTCATAAAGGAAAAACACACTTAGGAGTCCTTACGACTCCTAAGGAGAAAATACACCTGCGGGATCCTTACGACTCGTAGGGAGAAAATGCTTTTATGGGACCCTCACGGCCCATAAAATTGAAAAGTCTTAGGTGACAGGGATCTAAACCTGTCTCCTAAGCCATCGCTCCCCAACCCCAAGTGGCGAATGATGAGTCGCTCCTGGTACCATATTCCAGTGCAGCGATGCAGACGCCAACCAAATTCCAAATCCCATACCCCGATGGCGAATGATGAGTCGCTCCTGGTGCCATATTCCAGTGCAGCGATACAGACGCCAACCAAATTCGAAATCCCATACCCCGATGGCGAATGATGAGTCGCTCCTGGTGCCATATTCCAGTGCAGCGATGCAGACGCCAACCAAATTCCAAATCCCATACCCCGATGGCGAATGATGAGTCGCTCCTGGTGCCATATTCCAGTGCAGCGATGCAGACGCCAACAAGGTCCTGAAATTTTTCCGGCCCTACGGTCTGGATCATACATCCTGCAAAACCGTATACAATCCACGGGCGTAAAACAATCCCGATCTCTCAAAAAAACGGTATGTCCACAAGCAAAATGGGCACGGAAGAAAACCCGAAAGGGCTCCGTGAGTAAAAACAGCAGGACTGCCGGCGAGTTTGTGAAAACCCGAAAGGGCGCAAACTCGTAAAAAAAAAGAAAGAGAAATGAAATGCACTCGCAAAGTCCTCTCGACTTTGTGAGTAGAAAATTCCCTCGTGAGATCCCTACGAATCAAAAAGGAGCAACACACTTAGGAGTCCCCACGACTCCTAAGGAGAAAATACACCAACGGGATCCTTACGACCCGTAGGGAGAAAATGCTTTGTGAGACCCTTACGGCTCACAAAATGGAAAATCCTTAGGTGACAAGGATCTAAAGCTGTCTCCTAAGCCACCAATTCCCAAATCCTCCCGGGGCACATGATGAGTTGCTCCTGGCATTATTCCAGTGCAGCAATGCAGATGCCAAACAAAAACCAATTCCCAAATCCTCCCGGGGCAAATGATGAGTTGCTCCTGGCATTACTCCAGTGCAGCAATGCATATGCCAAACAAACCAAATCCCAAATCCTCCCGGGGCACATGATGAGTTGCTCCTGGCATTATTCCAGTGCAGCAACGCAGATGCCAAACAAAAAAAAACAATTCCCAAATCCTCTCAAGACAGATGATGATTCGCTCCTGGTACCATATTCCAGTGTAGCGATCCTGATGTCAACCCAAATCAAATCAAACCAACAACCTCTATGGCGGAATCATGCTCCGTCCCAGAATTTACCCCATGTCGAAATCATGCTTCGCCTCGGGATATCTACCTTCCCTGCCGGAATTATGCTCCGCCTCGGAATCAAGTCAACCCGCGACACTCCGCACCGGGGAAAAGTCGATCAGCGACACTCCGTGCCGGGGAAAAGTCAACCAGCGACACTCCGCGCCGGGGAAAAGTCGATCAGCGACACTCCGTGCCGGGGAAAAGTCAACCCGACACTCCGCGCCGGGGAAAAGTCGATAAGCGACACTCCGTGCCGGGGAAAAGTCAACCCGACACTCCGCGCCGGGGAAAAGTCGATCAGCGACACTCCGTGCCGGGGATAAGTCAACCCGACACTCCGCGCCGGGGAAAAGTCGATCAGCGACACTTCGTGCCGGGGAAAAGTCAACCAGCGACACTCCACGCCGGGGAAAAGTCGATCAGCGACACTCCGTGCCGGGGAAAGTCAACCCGACACTCCGCGCCGGGGAAAAGTCGATCAGCAACACTCCGTGCCGGGGAAAAGTCAACCCGACACTCCGCGCCGGGGAAAAGTCGATCAGCGACACTCCGTACCGGGGAAAAGTCAACCCGACACTCCGCTCCGGGAAAAATTCGATCAGCGACACTCCGTGCCGGGGAAAAGTCAACCCAACACTCCGCACCGGGGAAAAGTCGATCAGCGACACTCCGTGCCGGGGACACGTCAACCAGCGACACTCTGCATCGGGGAAACGTCCAACACAGACACTCCGCATTAGGGAAACGTCAACCAGCGACACTCTGCATCGGGGAAACGTCCAACACAGACACTCCGCATCAGGGAAACGTCCAACAGCGACACTCCGTGCCGGGGAAACGTCAAGCAGACACTCCGTGCCGGGGACACGTCAACCAGCGACACTCCGCATCGGGGAAACGTCCAACACAAACACTCCGCATCAGGGAAACGTCCGACAGTGACACTCCGTGCCGGGGAAACGTCAAGCAGACACTCCGTGCCGGGGATACGTCAACCAGCGGCACTCCGCCTCGGGGAAACGTCGACCGGCGACACTCCGTGTCGGGGACACGTCTACCAAATCGCTTCGGATCAGAGCGTCGACCGTCCACGTCATAAAAAGGGCAGTGCAGGCTTCCCACAAATCGGGAACCAAATCGCTCCGGATCAGAGCGTCGACCGTCCGTGTCGCAAAAAGGGCAGTGCAGGCTTCCTACAAAGCAGGAACAAGATTGCTCCGGGCCAGGGAAACGTCTACCACGGACACTCCATCTCGGAGACGCGTCAAGCGTCGACCGTCCATGTCGTAAAAAAGGCAGTGCATTGCGAAAAGTGGGAACCAAAGCAAGTCGCCTCCAGGCAAAAGAAGATCCATCAATTTCATGCACACGACCCACATATGTTGTGTGCATTTATTGATGGGGGGCAATTTGTTGGGGTAAAAATTTACACCCTGGTTGACCGAGTCAAAGTCAAGGTCAACCCCCAAGCTAGGTGGGCCCAAGCCCAGGTCAAGCGGGCCCATGCCCAAGTCGAGACCGCGGCCAGCCTCCCCATGCCAACAACGAAATCATGTCATAAATAATTTTTATGTAATTTTTTATGCATGAATGTAAACAAAATGGGCATAAAGCCAAATTCTTGTAAGCCCATGGCTTATGTGCAAAAATAAAATGGCACATGAGCCATGGGATGGGCAAAACGCCATTTTTGTAAAGCCCAGGGGGCTATATGTAAATATGTAATCCTATATAAGGAAAAATGATGATGAATAAAAGAAAAACACTTTTCATTCCCCCAAAAAATAGGGTTCTTTGTGCCTCCTGCTCCTTCTCAAAGGTTCTAAACCTTCTCATTTCTTTTAAATTAAATCAAGAGTTTTACTCTTTCTTTTCCAAAACTAAGTAGCTTTCCACCACAAAACCCACAAAGGGGAACTCAGATCTCCCATCAGAAATAAAAAAGGAGTGATTTTTAAAATCCTCTACTTCTTGATCTTCAAGATTCGGCCAAACAACAGGAGGAAGAAGAAGAACCCCCCTTCATCAGTTTCAAAACATCCTAGGAGTTCAACTCCATATATATATATATATATAATAAATATTTCCTTTTTTTTTGAAGCATAGCTTCTGGTTCTAGGCTAAAAGCCTCCTTTTCTCGCCGGCGCTCAAGCGCAGAGCGCCCGCGTGCCGACACGTGGCGCGCTTGCGCCTAAGCGCTCAGCGCTCGAGCGCAAAGCGCCCACGTGCCGACACGTGGCGCGTTTGCACTATAGCGCCCTGTGCTCAAGCGCAAAGTGCCCAAGTGCCGACACGTGGCGCGTTTGCGCTCAAGCACAAACGCTCGAGCGCAAGTCGCCCCGGTGCCGACACGTGGCGCGCTTGCGCTGGAGCGTAAGTCGCCGCGGTGCCGACATGTGGCGCGCTGGCGCTCGAGCGCAAGTCGCCCCCGTGCCAACATGTGGCGCATTTGCGCTCAAGCGCAAGTGCTCAGGCGCAAGTCGCCCCCGTGCCGATACGTGGCACGCTTGCGCTCAAGCGCCCAGCACTCAAGCGCAAGTCGCTCCCGTACCGACAAGTGGCGCGCTTGCGCTCGAGCGTCAGGCGCTGAAGCGCAAAGTGCCCACGTACCGACGCGTAGCGCGCTTGCGCTCCAGCGCCCAGCGCTCAAGCACAGAGCGCCCACGTGACACTCTAGCGCCTGAGCGCACAGCACCTAAGCGCACAGCGCTCGAGGCGCTGGCCCCCACGCATCCTTTGGATGTCTTTTCCCTCCATTTATATATATATATATATATACATACATATATATATATATATACATATGCATGCATATGTACACATACACATACTCCACGACACTGCCCCTGTTAGAAAAAAATTTGCAAACCCCCCTTTCAAAACACAACACACATACACTGCACATTGAGTTCGCATGACCAGTTTAACCCGTCAATCGGAGGTTCCCTCGGTCCAAAGGCGAGGGGTAATTAACGGCAACTTAGTTCGCGGCTGCCGGAGATTCGGATCCCCACAATCATTAAACCCCGGCCTACCCCAGGCAGGGGGAATCTGTAGTACGCCTGACAAGCGCACGCGTATTCCCATCTCAATGGGGTGACGAAAAACACCCTACAGCCGTTATTCGGCATACAAAGTTCATCATTTCCAATACGTATAAATCCTTGTATTATATCTCATCATATCACTATATATGTATCATCTCAAGTCTAGCGTGATCCCTCGTACAAATCATCAAACCATATCCATATCGTGTCACTGTATCTGTATCATCACAAGTATGGCATGATCCCTCGTACAAATCCACCTAACCATATCCATATCGTATCACTGTATCTCATCTATAACTATGCATAAAACTGTATGAAATTGAAGGACATGCTAGATGCGATACCATATAAATATCTTGAATAAATACTAAACTAACTAGATATCATAATACTATTTGTAAGGTTGCGGGGGTGCTATACGCCATCCACCCGACTTCCCCAGTAGATGTAAATCTACTCACCAGCTTAGAAGCTCGCTGAATCCACGCTGCTACATCGCCCACTTCATCTCGGAATCCTCGAATCATACCTATATTCGTATTTAAATCGTATAGAAGTAAATATTATATCGAAAACAAAAACAACAAGCTAAACGCCCGTAGGTTAGAACCTACAGCACACTTAGCCCAAAAACATCAATATAATTCTGTCGTTAACGTATAAACGTCAACGGTTCAGCTGCAACATCAAAATACGAAAACTCCGTATCGTAATTATCTGAAATTTGATAAACCATTTCTAAAACGTTCCCAGATTTTACTGTGTACATATTTAAACAACACAAATAATACAGAGACTTGTAAAATACCAACTTAAAGCTACAGCAGAAAAACCAATACCAATTACATAGGTAAGGCCGGCGTCGCCGGAATTTTATGGTGGGTCGCCGGATTTTGTGGTAAGTTTGGGGCTTAGGTTTTCAATGTACTTTTGGTCTTGTTAGTTTTTCTAGTGATTATTCCTACTAGTTCCAGATTCACTTTCTGTAGTTAAATTATCACCAACACTAAACATGCTATGTGTGGTATATATAATTTTACTCCTAAACTGATATTAGCTTACAGATTTAACCTACTGAAAAACAAACTTATTTAAACAATACCAATCACATTAATCCACACCCATAGACCTTCCCTAAAAACCACATAAGCCAACTCTCCAAGAAATCCGGCGAGATCGGATTTTGTGTGTTGGTCGCCAGCTAAAATCCGAGCACTGGGGTTCGTTTTCTTATGGTTAATCCTAGGTCTAGATTATAAGGTTCGGGTATTGTTTGATCAATCTATTTATCATTTAAACTAGAGCAGATTCAAACAGAGGCTAAACTTATCAAAATACGATATTACGATATTCGATTTCTAATGTAAAACAGTTTCAGAACCAAAATCATACAGGGTTCAAGGATTATACCTACAGCAAGATCACTGGAAAATCTTCCTCTAAGATGCACATGCTCAAGGTCCCAGCTAGAGGGTGATGGTTAAAATCCTTAGCACTTGTTCTTCTTCTCTTCTCTCTTTTCTTATTTTCTTTTGTGTGTTCTAATGTTTTTCTTTTCTTTTCCTTCTCTTTAATCTTCTGATCTTATGAACTGAACAATGGTGTGAGATAAGGAAAAGAGTGAGGGTTTGTTGTAGAGAAAGGAGGAGGTGGAAAGTGCAAGATGGTGGTGTAAAGGGAAGGAGGAGGAGGTGTCACACAAGTAGTGAGGTGGGGTTTCATGCAATTAGGTGGTGGTGCAAGGAAAAAGGTGGGATTTTCATGCAAGAATGAGGTGGACATATGAAGTGTCATCTATGATATGCTATGCCATGGTTACAACTTAAGCTTAACATGACCTTACCCTTTTTTCATAACAACCCTTAACAAATTCTAATTTGCATAAAGAAGCTAATCTTTTCACTAAAACCCTAGTGATTCATTAATATTACAACTAAACTTCAAATTTAATTTGTTTCACATATCACTTATGAAATATTCTATTTTGTTTCAATAACCTTGTAAGTTAATATTTTATTATTTAATTAACTAAATTAATTTATTATCTAAATTTTCGAAATGTTACAGACTGTGCGATGTTAATTGAAAATTGTTTTCCCAATTGGAATCTAACTCCAGGGTATGTATTTACCAGATCAGTTTCTCACATCTGTATGATATTACAGATGGTGAGTGGGAGTAAGATATTGGGAATTGGGTGATTAGATCCTCATCATATCGGAATTCATTGTAATTGGTGATATTTGAGGAAATTGTCTGGTTTTTGCCTAATGACAAATATTTGGTTTTGAATATCCGTTGTTATGCACCAATTTCAAACTGATATATCTGTACGTTTATTTTATAAAGTGAGATATAACTTTTTGAAATTATGTCTGTGACATTTACCTATATCAGTTGGTGATTAGGTAAGGTGCATTCAACAGAGGTGTAATTCTTCTTAGCCATGGTACAGTTTTCAACCTACGACGTACAGGGTTTGAGTTATTAAACTCAGTGGACTTATACAAAGTATTGTATGTTGTCCGGTGTCCATTAGGACAAATGGGTTGCTACTCGTACTATATTCTATTTACTCATGACTTCTCCAGTTCTAGACACTTATTTCGCTGAAATGCGACGTCCAAATTTTGAGAAGTTGTAGATATAAGAATAAAGTAGAGAACCATATGTTGCAAGTATCAGGATTCTTCAAGGTGATCGAAGATGTAAATACTTGTATATGGTATTCCGTTGATAGTAATAGTTCTGAGAATTTGCTTCTCTTTCGGGTTACTCATATATGGATGCACTTCTAGTTGAGTAATGTTGATTGGCCCCATTCTATTTGGTTGATGTACACTGGAGACAGCTGCATGATTTTGAATCTGGTTCCAATTAAATTAGTGCCTTTGTTTCTATATGGTATATAGAATCAATTTATATCTTAACGATGTTAAGATATAGGGAGTTGTCCGGCTGATGCTTAAAACCAGAATCCGGATAAACTCAAGGCACGTTTCAGTAATTGCAGTTTGTGGGTTATCCCGGGTTTTGACGAGGTTAAATTTCTACCATCAGGAAGATCAATAGTGATATTGTTCTTGACTCGCCATAGTTTTAGTAAAATGGATTTTTTCAGAAAACAGATGTGGGAGTATGGTAGAACTAGAAGTGATTCCAGAACCACAAACAATCACTGAAGATTTAATAGAACCTGAGAATTCAATTGGATTTGACATTCCATTTGCCACTCCGAAGATTTGGTGGGTAACCTCAGGCACCCGAGAGGTACTTCGGTCTTCTCAGAGACGGTGACAGGGACGTTCTTGTTTACCCAGATTTGCCATTGCTGCTGTTCTAGGCTATAAGACCAGACAGGAGGATGAGTATAGCGTCGTTCTAAAACTAGCCTTACAAGTGCATGTGTATATGACTCTGCCAGAGGGTTGTTGTAATCAGTGGGAGCAGCGGAAGCATAGTGGGCATGTAGCTTATGTTTATTTGTAGACTAAAGCAGATATAGCGGAAATAGATCATCTATTTTTGATGTGACAGTCATAGGCTTTGACTTCATCAAAATAGGAGATGGATCTGGTAAGAAGGTAGTAGGGAGTCATGTCTTGGTATTTGGATGACATACTCTTGATAGGAAGAGATCTTCTTATACTACGATCGGTTATACAGTGATTGTCACAAGGTTTTTCTCCATATAGGATATGGATAAAATATCAGGTTTTTTGGTCACTAGATCTATGGTTTTAGATCTAGATTTGGGAAGTGTCCCAATTTGGGTACTTGATACTATTCTAAAGTGTTTTAGAATGGACGACTCCTGGCATGGTGGTGTACCTGCAGGTGATGGAGTCACCCTCTCTAAATGTGTCTTACAGACTAAAGGGAAGAAGGCTCTGCATGATTAGCATATCACTTGCGTAGGCAATTGAGTTAATCATGAAATGTCAAGTACCACACCAGATGTTGTTTTTGCACTAGCTAAACATATATTAATCCAATCCTGGAGAAATGTAGGGAAGCAGTTTATGTCTGAGTTATAGTTTTTCCCTCTTCTGAGGGACTGTATGTTGGACAGGTGGTCCAAACAGATACTGAGGAAGGCATGGCGCAGGATACTGATTAAATTCAGTAGACGATACAGTCTAAGAAGTTTGCTGGATTTGGAGTTCATTTTTTAACTGGGTCCCATCAGATATCCAAACATATTCTAAGACAAGGTATTGCTCATTTCGGGAGATGGTTATTCTCTACGAAGTTGAGATATAGAGAGATAAAGATAGAAACACTGGAGCGGATCTACTCACTGAGGCTATTTCTCGAACACAATAGTTTCACAAACGAGCTTTGCGAGACTGATTAGTACAGAAGTTGGGTGTTCGGTATCACACGGGCTGTGAGTATGCAACACCGTAATAATTAGCCTTAAGTGCAAGTGGGAGATTGTTGTCCATAGTGCCCTCAAGGCAATTATTGTAGTTGCGGGCAGGTGATTATGATGATTGAGGGATGACCTATACCGGTAGAACAGTCTTACTCGAGATGATAGTATGCTATCTGGTTTGTCTTTATCATCACTATTACATGTTGATAGAGCCCATAGGATTCTTGATTGACTACCAGCATTATGATTGCGATCATATATGTGGGAGCTGGGGGTCTATAAGAAAATCCTTAAATGTCCCTAATCGTGGGAGTTTCGAGACTGGGCATCGATACTCCAGTATAGACTAGTGTATACTGATCGAGACCCCGACGAGGGGTGGCGGCCAGGTATCACAAGCCTTGGTGTTTGTTTGTTCACCTAAGATAGTATACAGGTGCTCATTGGGTTATGAGTATACAGGACGGACTCGCTGGGAACCTACTAGTTGGTATTATACCTATTGTCAGATAGCAATTCCCAGGTGACATGTGTACAGGTTAGTCTATCGACCTGAGATCGTCATTTGTCTCGTATGGGTTCCCACTGTGCTTTGATTACTACCCTACCACGGCTCAAAGGAATCGTGCAAACAGGTTTTAGTTGGGTACAGTCCCGAGCCACATGGAGGTAGTAAGCGGATCGTCGGGGATTCGTCTCTCCTGGTATTGGGGGTTGATGTCGCGTTGTGCACGGGTGGCTATCACCAGAAATCCTCGGCCGGGATAGACGAGAATTACCGATCCAAGATCGATAGTTTCTTAGGTCGTGATGGGTTTCATACCGACACTAAATGTCGTGTTATTAGGGGTCTGACTTTATCACCCCCTACACTCGATATGCGATACTCTTTGACGAACAGACCGAACTGTACGGATATTTTCACTGTCAGGCTCGGTACGGGTTTGGATGAGTTTGCTCGTCGGCCTTCCTTTCGCTCAATACCTGGGTAGCTGTTACGTACAGCCAGTGCCGCTGACGTGCTTGTGGTTAAACCCACTGCCAGCGTATTGATGAGTCTTTAGAGTCCCACACAGAGGGTTTTCATGGTTCAGGCGATATGGTGTAGATGACGTATGTTGGTACATACAGGTGTCCGATTAAATATGTGTACTGGCTGCACAGACTTTAATCGGACGGTTGATAATACTAGCGGCTTAGGATTAAGCCAGATTATTAAATCGGGTTTTGATTTAATAATTTATATATATGTATTTATATATATGTATTCTAGTATTATTGTTCACTATTTATTTTCTCTCTTGGCTATTCGTATTTTCGTACGAATACGCGTATACGTATTTCGATACGTATACCAGGTTGTATTCCGTATTTGTACGGAATTGTTTCTAAAAGATTGGACACCTCATTTGTATGATTTTCTTTTTTAGAAAATCATTTGTTTTACAAATTAGGTGGATGGGTGAGTTGGCATGAGCATGGGTCAAGGCATGTAGAGATGTATGGGTATTGTTTAGTTTAATGTAAAAATGAGATGAGATATTTTTCATTGCATGTTGAGAGAGGGGGGCTGCTATCACTCTCTAATGCCTTGCTCATTTCTTTTCTTCACTTGCTTACTTTCTTGCATTCTCTACTCACTTTAACACTTAGCCATTTCTTGAGTTGCTCATGCCGCATGTTTCCTTACCTCCTCTTCATCTTCTTGAGTTGCTCATGGATCATTTGTGATGAGAGAAAAATTATAGCGACACATTCCTACACCCCCACTCTCCATTGCTAGCAACCTTGGAGCGTCGGTTGCCTCGCTTGGCGAGGCAGAAGCTTGCGCTGTTTCCCTTAGGTGGATCATCGTAGATGGAGGAAGACCGGCGACCAAATTCGATCAAGGAGACTCTAGAAGCTTGGGATGATGGTTCAAGACCGAAGTACACGGATCAACTCGATATAACCATCTAACTCCTCTCTTTACATATTGCTAGTATAGGGTTTAGGGTAGATCCGGGCATTGGGTAATGGTAGCGCCGGTTTAGAAAATTTTTGTTCCGCATTTGGCCACGGTTTGATGGCCGGGCCGCTGCCGTAACCCAACCCCAATAACATCTACGTTGGAATCATCTTCATCTCAGAAGGTACCCCATATCGAAATCATGCTTCGCCTCAGAGTATATGCCTTTCCTGTCGGAATTATGCTTCGCCTGGGTATCAACCTTTGCATCGAAACTATATTTCGTTCAGAATATCAACTCTGCGTCGGAATCATGCTTCGTCTCAGAATGTGCCCCATGTCGAAATCTTGCTTCGCCTCGGAATTTCTGCCATCCTTGTCGGAATTATGCTTCGCCTGGGAATCAACCTCTGCATCGGAACTATATTTCGTTCAATGTACCAACCTCTACGTCGGAATCATACTTCGTCTCAGAATGTGCCCCATGTCAAAATTAATGCTAGCCTCATAGTATATACCTTCCCTGTCAGAATTATGCTTCACCTGGAATCAACCTCTGGATCGGAACTATGTTTCGTTAAGAATATCAACCTCTGCGTCAGAATCATACTTCGTCTCAAAATGTGCCCCGTGTCGAAATCATGCTTCGCCTCGGAATTTCTGCCTTCCCTCTCGGAATTATGCTTCGCCTGGGAATCAACCTCTTCATAGGAACTATGTTTCATTTAGAATACCAACCTATGCGTCGGAATCATGCTTTGTCTCAGAATGTGCCCCGTGTTGAAATGATATTTCACCTCGGAATGATGCTCCGACCCCTGGAATTATACTCCGCACCTCGAAATGATGCTCCGACCCCCGGAATTATTCTCTGCACCTCGGAATGATGCTCCGATCCCCGGAATTATGCTCCGCACCTCGGAATTATGCTCCCGGAATGATGCTCCGCCCCCGGAATGACGTTCCACCTCGAAGTCAAGCTCTTCATGAAAGAAGATCCATCAATTTCATGCACACAACCTATGTATACAGTGTGCATTCATTGATGGGGGCACTTTGTTGGGGTTAAAATTTACACCCAAAGGTCGAGGTCAATAAGTTAAAGCCAATGCCCAAAAAGTGGGCCCGGGCCCAAGCCCTGAATCCAAGTCAAGTGGGCCTATGCCCAAGTCGGACCCGAACATGAAGAGGCCAGCCTCTCCCATGCCAAGAAGAAAATTATGAAATAAATAATTTTGATGTAATTTTTATAAATGTAAGGAAAATAGGCATAAAGCTAAATTTTTGTAAATCCTATAGCTCATGTGCAAAAAGAAATAAGCCCATGAGGTATGGGATGGGCAAAATGCCATTTTGTAAAGCCCAAGAGACTATGTGTAAACTTATAAGTCTATATAAGGTAACATGATAATGAAATGAAAGACAATAATTCATTCCCCTGAAAAATTAGGGTTTCTGTGCCTCCCTCTCCTTCCTCAAGGTTTTAAACTTTCTTCTCTTTTCTGAATTAAATCAAGAGTTTAACTCTTCCTTTCTAAAAAGAAATAATTTTTCACCATAAAACCCACGAAGGGGAGCTCAGATCACCCATCAAATCTCTAAAATGGGAGATTTTTAAGTCTCACCCTCTTTTCTCCAAGATCTAGCCAATAAAGAGGAGGAAGAAGGAGACCCATCTCCAAAAATCCCACTTTGGAGAAGATCCAGGGCTAAAGATGAGAAGAAAGGGGTCCCCTTTGATCATCTCTGAAGATTTCTGGGAGTTCAACTCCATTTGTTAAAATCTTTTGGAGTTTAACTCCATAAATAAAATCCTTTTAGGAATTTTACTCCATAAATAAAATTCTTTTGGGAGTTTAACTCCACTCAAAATCCTTTTGGGAGTTTAACTCCATAAAGAAAAAAATCCTCCCTTTTTCTAGGAGTTTCCAAAATCTCTCGGAAGTTTAACTCCTAATCCTGGGGCAAAGCCATCTTTTTCTGCAGGCGCCCGGCGCCCACATGCCGAATGCGTGAGGCACTGGCGCCCACCGCCCATGCGTCTTGCACGTGACCCAGGGGCGCCCGACACCCACATGTCGGGCGCTAGCGCCCATGTGCCAAGCAAGTGAACCGCTGGCGCCCAGCGCCCACGCGTCCTTAGAACGCTACTCACCCCTCTTTTTCCCATACACTCAACACTCAAAACACATCTCCTGTTAGAAAAAAATTCTAACGGGGCGCTTCCCCGCACCCCGCAAGGGGGCTGCTAGCCCCCTTGACCCTCAGCCCGTTATCCGGGTAGCGGGACCCCGTAAACTCTGCGAGGCCCCCGATATACTCAAACCCCCTCAAGACACACATACACACACTGCACATTGAGTTCGCATGATTAGTTTGACCCGTCAGTTAGAGGTTCTTTCGCTTCAAAGGCAAAGGGTAATTAACGACAGCTTAGTCCGCGGCTGCCGGAGATTTGGATCCCCATAATCAATAAACCCCAGCCTACCCTAGGTAGGGAAATCTGTATACGCCTGCACGCGATGCGTATTACCATCTCAATGGGATGACGAAAAACAATATACAGCTATCTTTCAAACCTGCTAGTATTACTAAAAAGTTTGATTAAAGCGCGTGTATAAAATGCACAGGTTCGATCGAACACCCGGGCGTATCTAATTACGCATACTACACCATTTTGTTAGCGATATATGCCCTAGAGGCCATTATTGTATAGTATATTGTATAGTACAGGTTTGTATATTACATTTTGGAAGCCTGGGATATACACGGATATAATAACAGTCTTGCTCAATATGGTAGTATGCTACTTGGTTTGATTCTATCTTAATATGTGTATATATTTCTTTTAACGTATCGCTAATAGCCCTTAGGATCTTTGCTTGACTACCAGCGTTGTGATGGCAGTCACTGTTAGTGTATATGCCCTAGAGGCCATTATTGTATCATACTGGATTGTATATTACTTAATGGAAGCTTGGGATATTCACAGTGGTATTGACAGTCTTGCTCAAAATGGTAGTATGCTACTTGGTTTTTTTCTACTTCAATATATGCATGTGTTTCTTTTAACATATAGCTTATACATATTAGTAGAGCCCTTAGAATCTTTGCTTTACTACCAGCGTTGTGATAGCAGTCACACTAGTGGGGGTTGGGTAGTCTACAAGCACATCCTTATACAGGTCCCTAGTCATAGGATTATCGAGACAGGGCATCGATACTCTAAAGTAGACTAGTGTATACGCTTCTCATCCCAGCAGGGGAGATGGTCTGTCCCACAGCCATTAGTACGTCGTACTAGAGATAGTATGCAGGTGCTCATTAGGTTACGAGTACACCGGATAGGACTCGTTGGGAACTGTTGGTTGGTACTATACCTATCATCAGGTAGCGGTTCCCAGGTGACATGAGTACAGCTTAGTCCGTTGACTTGACACTGCTACTTCGTCTCATGTGTGTTCCCACTGTTCTTAGATTGCTACCCTACCACGGCTCTATTGAGTCGTGCAAACAGATAATAGTTGGGTGCAGTCCCGAAGCACTTGGAGGCAGTGGCGGTTAGATAGGATCCGTCTCTCCCGATATTGGGGTTGATATCACGCTGTGTTTAGAGAGCCATTACAGAAAGTCCCTGGCCAGGGCAAGTGAGATTTACTGGTAGGTATTTCAGTAGTTTCTCAGGGTATTCTGGGATACACTCCTACACGACTTATACCGCTATTAGGAGTTTGACGTTTACCATCCTCTTGGCCCGATATGCGATACTCTTACACGAACAAACCGGACTGTATGGAGATTGTCACATTTAGGCTCAGTAGGAGTTCGGGTGGGTTTTCCTCATCAGCCTTCTTATCGACATCTACCTGGGGACCGTTACATACAGCTAGTACCGCTTGCGGCCTATGGTTAAACCCACTGCCAGCATTGTGTCGAGTCTTTAGTGTTCCACACAGAGGGTTTTCCACCTTTGGGTGAAACGATGTAGAGGTCGTATGGTTTTACGATAGAGTTCGTTCACATACGCGTACTTATGCACGTATGGTGTTCGGACGGTTGATATTAGTAGTTTTTGGTTTAAGCCAGATCCTACTATTAGATTGTTGGGTTAGTTTAGTCTCATTGTATTCGTGTTCTCGGAACACGGATGCGAGTATGTATATACGGATGGGAAGGACATAGAAGGAGACACCTCATTAGGGTTTTGATCATTGACTTGATTAAAACCATTATGAGGTGGAGGAAATTGTTTACTAATTTTTATTAATGATAATTGTGTCATGGCTATCTGGTTTAACCATTTGACTTGGTTTACTTTTGTTGACTTAGATATTTTTGTCGGGCACTAGATATTTTTGCTTAGCATTAATTGTGACATGCTTATGGTCAAATCAATGTAATCATCTCAATTATCAAAATAAAAGGTTGGTTTTCTATTTCCTCAAATTCATTCTCTTCATTAATCTCTACACTCATTTTTCTCTCCTTCTTCCTTCTCATAACCCTAGTGTCTCATGAGTTGAGAATCAAGGGTTAGTAAGACTTAGCCACCAAAATCACTCTCTACTTACTCTAGGCTACTTAGTTTAGCACACCTAGTACCCTAGTTACTTCATTTTGGAGGTTGGAGCTCAAGGTAGAGACCTTCGGGTGGATCATCTTTGACGTGGAGAAGCTGGTGAGGAGGCACCATCCACAACCACTCCAAGGAGCTCACAACAAGGAGAAGCACAACAAGGAGAAGAAGGACTCGAAGTTTGAGGTATAATCATCTAACATAGTAGTTACAACTCCTAGTTAGTTTGTTAGTTAGAGTTTAGCAAAGATCCTTATGCACAGTCGATGTTACCTTGTAAGAAAATTTTGTTTTTACCCTTTCCGCCTCCCCGTTAACTAGCGGGGTGAGTGACATCGACTTACAGTGGTATCAGAGCCTAGCTAAACCATAACTAACATGTTAGCAATGTTTTTAGAACTTCGATCACGGAAAAATCCTGAAAACACGATACATTTTTGCACTTTCTGTCGATTTTCAGATCTGGTCTAAAAATTATTTCAGAGACCTGAAAAATACGTGCAGGCTTTTTATAGATCACTAAAGAAATTTGGGCGCCTAAATCGGTTAGACCACTGTGGATCCGCGGCAGAACCAAGCGTTCTGCCTCCGTTCCGCGGCTGAGTCGACTCCGAGTGGGCCCAAATTTCCTCTGGTGGTCTCTGAGGTTGTGTTGTGTTTTCTGGGATATTTTGTTTCTGCTCAGGAATTTTTGTGTACGGTATTGTACTGGGAGTAGATTCAAATGTGGTTATTGATTGAAATTCTATGAACTTTGGCTAATCGGATTATATCTGTGATGTGTTGTATGTGTTGAACGTCTACTAATCGCTATACGTCGATTAGTGGGGGTTACACATATCTGTGATCTATGATATTGGTTTGTGTATATGAACTTGTTAGATTGTCGTGGATGAATAGCCGGGGATGTGAGATGAGCATTTTTTCTTTCATTTGATGTAAATTGTAAATTAATGTAATATTATTTTATGGTCGCACATCCGGGTTGAGGTTGTAGCCACCTTTGTATATTATTTCTTTAACGGTTTTATGCTCCTGGGATAGACCTAAGATGGGGTGCACAAACTACCGGGTACTTTGAAGTGCCGAGTGGCCTACTCACTTTGTTGAGAGAGGTTGCTTCACTTCGGGTATTTGGCGAGTAGTTTGCCACACCCGTAGGGGTCTAGGGTGGGGTTTGGCTATTCATCACGACCGTGGAATCCGTCTTTCGTTACAGGATGAAACGAAACGCGGACTCCTTGTATATCCAATGTGTTCATCTGTGATCTGGAGTGTCTATCATTGCGTCTGACGAATGAATATATCTATATATGATATCTAGTAGACATTGCTTATGTTTTACATCCACGCTAGTCTAGCCCCCGCTCTGTCGTTAGTTAAGTAACCTAACAGGTGATGACGGGGTCCCGTGGCGAATGCGGATGGCATAAGCGTACGTTATATTTTCGTTGTTTTCTGCAATGGTAGGATTAATTGATGGGACTGCATTAAATTAATGCCAAGCAAACAAACCAAAGTTGAATCGTTGGAACAATTTCAAACTAGGTTTTTTCAAAACAGCAAAACTTTTAAAATGCGGAGCTTAAACCACTCCTTTCAAAAGCTATCAGGTTCCTTCGATTATTTCAAGTTCACTACGTTCACGGTTTCGCCAAAACCATTCGTAGCTCTCTATCATTTCAGTTAGATATTCAGTATTCAAGCTATGTATTTTGACCTTCGCCAAGGCATAGTGATTGGTAGCTGCTGAATGTTTATTTGTAGCATAGATAGATGTGTTGGTTTGGGACAGTCATACTGTTATTTTGGCCTTCGTCAAGGGTATGTACGGGTGGGTTCAAATTAACCTGGATAATGATGGGTAGAACTTGACATGTGACTTATGATATGTTGGCCTTCGTCAAGGTCATAAGAGCATAGGGCAAAAATCCACATCGGGAGTTTCTAAAGAAATTGAAACTTGCTAGTATTGCATATCATTTGGAGTGTAATAATTTTGGTAGGATTCCTTCAAGTTTATCATACGATAATATTTGGATCCCGATCCCACTGTGAGCATATGCTACTCCTTGGGAGATTTTCACTTAATGATCAATGCTATAAACCAAGTAGGTGTCTAGAAAGGTGTTAGCGGGGCTACGCCCCCAGGGAAAAGAGGTTACTTAATTAAGGAACTTCGCGGAAGCATCGTAAAACCTCTCTCGAAGTACCGACACTAGCCTGGCTTAATGGTTAAGCAAGAATTGTACGGTGAGATTAATCCTGACTAATTCTTCTTTTATGGTTTGAGGAAGGATTCGAGAAATAGTGGGAGCCATCATATTTAGATAAACTAAAAACCAATCTAAATTTGCAAGAGCATCATGCTAAAGTGCTTCTTCTCTCTCTCCTAATTGCAGCGACCACAAACATGATGGGCCTTAAGTTACTATTAGATAAAAATATATTGATAGGGCCAAACTACAAAGATTGGTTCAGAAATGTCAAGATGGCAATAACTTATGACAAGTTAGGCTATGTCCTTACTACAAAAGGCCCCGCCGTCCCAGGTCCAGAATCCAGTATCGTGGATAAGGAAATCCGTAAGACCTAAGAGATTGACTGCGCGAAGGCCAAGGGCCTCGTGCTTGCCTCTATGGACAATGAACATCAGAGGAGGCACGAGAATATGGATCTAGAATCCATATTCCTCTATACCAAGGAATTATATGGAGAGCAATCTCGTATCTCAAGATACGAGACCTCGAAGAAGCTATTTCAGGCGACGTTGGCCGTCGGATCATCTGTAGGGGAACACGTCCTTAAGATGATTAGCTATATTGAAGAGCTCGCGGACCTCGGGACCATGTTAGAGAATGAGTTGTAAACAGACTTGATTCTCCAGTCCCTTCCTTCCACCTATGCTCAGTTTATCTTGAATTTTAATATTCAAGGTAAAGAAGTTGAACTTCCAAAACTCCTCAACATGTTGAGGAGTGCAGAGGGCACCCTGCAGAAAGCAAGGGAAACACCCACTCTGTTTGTTGGTGGTGCTTCCTCTTTTAGGTCTAAGGCGAAAGCCAAAGGAAAGAAGAAGAAGGCCCCCACCAAACCGAGAGGCGGTGTTAGTAAGGTGGAAGCAAAGGGAAAGGCAAAAGTGGCAGGGCCGATAGTAGGAAAGGAGGAATGCTTCTACTGTCATAAAAAGGGCCATTGGAAGAAAGATTGCAAGGCTTGGAAGGCCAAGAACCAGGACCCGAGGCAAGTTGTGGCTTCGGCTTCAGGTGTGTTTGTAATTGAAAACCGTCCGTCAATCAACTCTACTTCCTGGGTATTGGATACCGGATCAGGATCTCATATATGCAATTCTTTGCAGGCACTGAAAAGCCATAGAGTTCTGAAGACCGGTGATATGACCCTCAGGGTTGCTAACGGAGCGAGCGTGGATGCTGTGTCCATAGGGGAATATCACCTTGGATTGACGAGTGGACATATTTTGGTTTTTCACAACTGTTTTTGTGTACCTAGTTTGACTTGTAATATCATTTCTTTATCTTTATTATCAAAAGAATGTTATGATTTTACGTTTGTAAGCGATGCCGTAAACATCCACCTTAATCATGGTCTGATTGGGTCAGGTACTCTAAACAACGGTATATACGTATTAAACCAACTACAAATTTTCAATGTCCAGAACACACTTAAAAGATAGTCTCCGGAAACAAATCAGGCTTTCTTATGGCATTGTAGACTAAGTCACATCAATGAGACAAGATTAACCAAGTTACATAAAGAAGGATATTTGGATCCGTTCGTATATCAATCTTATGCAACTTGTCAATCATGTCTCAAAGGAAAGATGACAAAGACTCCGTTCACTGGACACGGAGTAAGAGCGAGTGAGTTCTTGGGGCTCATACATAGCGACGTGTGTGGTCCAATGTCTACACATGCAAGAAATGGTTATTCCTATTTCATTACTTTTACGGATGATTTCTCTAGGTATGGATATATTTTCTTAATGAAACATGAATCCGAGGCCTTTGAGAAATTCCGGGAATATAAGAATGAAGTAGAAAAACAAACCGGAAAAAGTATCAAGACACTGAGATCTGATCGAGGTGGTGAATACTTGAATGCCGAGTTCTTGGATTATCTAAAAGAGAATGGAATTCTCTCTCAGCTTACTCCTCCATACACTCCACAACACAACGGTGTATCGGAGAGACGGAACCGAACCCTATTAGATATGGTACGTTCTATGATGAGTAACGTTGAGTTACCGCGATCATTCTGGGGCTATGCACTAGAATCAGCTGCATATCTTTTGAAAAAGGTTCCTACAAAGACTGTGCCTACCACACCATATCAGATGTGGAGTGGGAAGAAACCCTATCTTCAGTATCTGAAGATATGGGGATGTCCAGCTTTTGTTAAAAAGCAGGATACGGACAAACTCGAGGCACACTCAGTACTGTATAAGTTTGTGGGATATCCAAAGAACTCCAAGGGGTATCTTTTCTATTATGCAGAGGAACAAAAGGTTTTTGTCTCTAGTCATGCCCATTTTCTGGAACATCAGGTTTTAGAAAAAGAAACAAGTGGGAACGCAATAGAACTGGAAAAAATTCCAGAACCATAAATTATTACTGAAAGCTTGGTGGAACCAGAAGTTTCAAAAGAACAGGACATTCCCGCACCACTCCGCAGGAGTAGTAGGCTTTCTCATCCGCCTGAGAGATACTACGGTTTTCTTATAGACGGGGATAGAGAGGATTGCATCATTGATAATGATGAGCCGACTAACTTCCAGCAAGCCATTCAGAGCACTGACTCGGTAAAATGGCTGGATGCAATGCGGACCGAGATGGAGTCCATGTACACCAACAAAGTATGGACTTTGGACATTGCTCCAGAAGGGGTAAAAACCGTAGGCTGTAAGTCCACATTACCCGTCCCGCTTCTTTCGCGGATGCGGAAATGGTGAAAAACGATTTTTTCGGTGAAGGTAACATGGACTCTAGAAAAGGATCTTTGCTAAACTAACATCTAGCAACCTAACTATAAGTTTAACTACTATGTTAGGGGTTATACCTAGTCTTGAAGTCCTTCTCTTCTTCTCCTTGAAGTGGTCGGATCGACCTCACCTCATCATCTCCTTGTGCCGAAAATGGATCCACCCGAAAGCTTCTACCTTTGGCTCCTACCTCAATCGAGAGGAAACTAAAATCCTTGGCTTGCTAGACCTCGAACTTTAGAATGAGTAGAGAAGGTTTTTTTAGAGTTTTATCTCAATGGCTCATGTTTCTCAACTCATGAGACATGAGAGCCATGAGCAAGAGGAAAAGGGGGAGCTTGGATGAGAGAGAATCAATATGATAGAATGAGAAAGACTTTTTACAACCATGCTCTCAAAAACAAAAATAATCATGATAATAATAATAATTAAGTATTTGTGATGGTTCATTTCAATGGCATTATCATTTCATGCACTCATTTTGTAAAGAACAACAAGCAAGCAAAAGTCATAGCCATGAAATGATAGCCATGAAATGATAGCCATGAAATGATGATGGTCAATAAGTCCAAAATAGTCAACCGGTCAACAAAGTCAACAAGTCAACAACAGTCAAACTTTCAACCCAACCATGGCACAATAATACTTAATTAATATTATTATTAATCATATTTCTTATTCTCATTAGGGTTTAGAAAAAGTCAACAGTCAACAACCCTAATGAGAATCCTCAGCCTCTGTCTCTGTCAACCGTGCATACACACCCGCATCCGCGTTCCGAGGAACACGAATACAAACGAGATAAAACCAATCCCAAAAACGTATACTAGGATCTGGCTTAAACCAAAGCCCGCTAATAATAACTGCCCGGACACCAAACGTGCACAAGTGCACAGATGTGAACGAACCCTGTCGCAAAACCATGCAACTTCTGCTCTGTTTTGCCCAAAGGCGAATAGCTCTCTGTGTGGGACTCTAAACACTCGACACTACGCTGGCAGTGGGTTTAACCACAGGCCGCAAGCGGTACTAGCTGTACGTAACGGTCCCCAGGTAGATGCCGATAAGAAGACTGATGAGGTGAACCCATCCGAACTCCTACTGAGCTTGAATGTGACAGTCTCCGTACAGTCCGGTCTGTTCGTCTGAGAACATCGCATGGCGGGCCTAGGGGGCGATAAACGTCAGTCCCCTAATAGCGGTACAAGTCGTGTCGGAGTGTAGCCCAGAACACCCTGAGATAACACTGGAAACCTACCAGTATATCTCGCTTGCCCTGGCCAGGGACGACTATGTGTAATGGCTCTGCTTGACACAGCACGATATCAACTCCCAATACCGGGAGAGACTAATCCTGTCTAACCGTCACTGCCTCCAAGTGCTTCGGGACTGCACCCAACTACTACCTGTTTGCACGACTCCTTTGAGCAGTGGTAGGGTAGTAATCAAAGTACAGTGGGAACACACTCGAGGCGAAGTGACAGTGTCAAGTCAGCGGACTAAGCTGTACTCATGTCACCTGGGAACTGATAACTGACGATAGGTATAGTACCAACCAACAGTTCCCGACGAGTCCTGTCCAGTGTACTCGTAACCTAACGAGCACCCGCATACTATCTCAAGTACGACGTACTGACGGCTGTGGGACAGACCATCTTCCCTGCTGGGATGAGAAGCGCATACGCTAGTCTACTCCGGAGTATCGATGCCCTGTCTCAATAGCCCTACGACTAGGGACCTGTATAAGGATGTGCTTGTAGATTACCCAGCCCCCACTAGTGTGACTGCCATCACAACGCTGGTAATCAAGCAAAGATCCAAAGGGCTCCACTAATGTGCATAGGCGATATGCTAAAAGAAACACATGTACACATTAAAGTAGAAATAAACCAAGTAGCATACTACCATTTCGAGCAAGATTGTCTATACAACTGTGAATATCCCAAGCTTCCATCAAGTAATATACAAACTAGTATGATACAGTAATGGCCTCTAGGGCATATACACTAACAATCTCCCACTTGCACTAAGGCCATGTACTGGCGTATCGAGGACCTATCATCTCGATCAGCCGCTCGAACTGAGTCTGGGGTAAGGCCTTCGTGAGTGGATCTGCAGTGTTATCTTCTGAATTTACTCTCTTCACCTCGATCTCCCGGTGATCTACGATCTCCCTGATTAGGTGGTACCGCCTCAATGTGCCTGGACTTCTGATGGGACCTAGGTTCCTTCGCTAAAGCTATAGCGCCGTTGTTGTCACAATACAGCGGTATTGGATCAACAATGGTAGGAACCACCAGAAGCTCCGTGAGGAACTTCTTCATCCAGACAGCTTCCTTTGCGGCATCGCAAGCAGCTATGTACTCCGCTTCCATAGTTGAGTCAGCGACGGTTTCCTGCTTGGAGCTCTTCCACCAAACCGCCCCTCCATTGAGGGTAAAGACATAACCCGACATGGACTTGGAGTCATCCTTGTCACTCTGGAAGCTGGAGTCAGCAAAAGCCTCGATCTGGAGGTCTTTTCCGCCATACACCAAGAACATCTCCTTAGTCCTTCTCAAGTACTTGAGAATGTTCTTTACTGCTATCCAGTGTTTCTCCCCTGGGTCCGACTGATACCGGCTTACAACGCTCAATGCGTATGCTACATCTGGTCTGGTACACAACATCGCATACATTATAGAGCATACCGCAGATGCGTAGGGTATAGATAACATGCGAGCCCTTTCCAAATCAGTCTTGGGAGACATCTCTTTGGAAAGGGTGATCCCGTGACAAGCCGGTAGATTACCGCGCTTGGAATCTTCTATACTGAATCGTTTCAGTATGATGTCGATGTACCTGGACTGTGAAAGTCCCAACATCCTCTTAGATCTATCACGATAGATCTGGATCCCCAGAATGTAGTTGGCATCGCCCAGGTCCTTCATTGAGAACCTCTATGACAAGAATCCTTTGACTGGCTGTAGCATAGGAATATCATTTCCTATTAGGAGAATGTCATCCACGTACAAGACGAGGAATACCACAGTTCTCCTTACAATCTTACTGTAAATGCATGGTTCATTTGGGTTTTTGATAAAGTCGAATTCTTTGACAGTATCATCAAAGCAGATGTTCCAACTCCGCGATGCTTGCTTCAGTCCATAGATGGACTTGAGCAACTTGCACACCTTACCGCTGCTCCCACTCTGAATGAATCCCTCCGGCTGATCCATATAGACGCACTCTTCCAAATTTCCATTTAGGAAAGCCGTCTTTACGTCCATCTGCCAGATCTCATAATCGTGGAAGGCAGCAATGGCAAGAAGGATCCGAATGGATTTGAGCATAGCTACTAGAGAAAAGGTCTCGTCATAGTCCAAACCAGGTCTTTGACGAAAACCCTTTGCAATAAGCCTAGCTTTATAGGTTTCGACCTGCCCATCTACACCAATCTTCTTTCTGAAGATCCATTTGCAGCCTGCGGGTTTTACCCCTTCTGGAGCAAAGTCCAAAGTCCAAACTTTGTTGGTGTACATGGACTCCATCTCGGTCCGCATTGCATCCAGCCATTTTACTGAGTCACCGCTCTGAATGGCTTGCTGGAAGCTAGTAGGCTCATCATAAGCAACAGTGCAATCCTCTCTATCCCCGTCTATGGGAAAACCGTAGTATCTCTCGGACGGATGAGACTACCTACTACTCCTGCGGAGTGGCGCAGGAATGTCCGGTTCTCCTGAAACTTCTGGTTCTTCCAAGCTTTCAGTAATAGCTTGTGGTTCTGGAATTTCTTCCAGTTCTATTGCGCTCCCACTTATCTGACTTTCTAAAAATTCAGTTTCCAAGAAGTGGGCATTGTTAGTTATATGTATGCCCTAGAGGCCATTACTATACATAGGATGTATATTGTAGTGGATGCTGGGACATATATAGGGAGGACTTTCTTGCTCGACATGATAGTATGCTATCTGGTTGCTCTTTACCTTAACGTGTATACTGATTGTCTCTCTGTTACATGTTGGTAAAGCCCTTAGGATGTGTGCTTGACTACCTGGACTATGATGCGGATCATACTAGTGGGGACATGGTAGTCCATAAGTACATCTTTCAAAGTCCCTAGTCGAGGGTGTATCGAGACGGGGCATCGATATACCAGAGTAGACTAGCGTATACCTTCTCGACCCATACAGATGGGCGATGGATGATCCCATATCCATTGGTGTTTGACATCAGAGGTGATATACAGGTGCTCAGTAGAGACTGGGTACACTGGACGGACTCGCCGAGAACTCCCAGATGGTATTATACCTCACGTCAGATGGCAGTTCTCTGGTGACACTGGTACAGAGTAGTCTGTTGACCCGAGATCGTCATAGAGTCTTGTGTGGTTCCCACTGTGCTTTGATTTCCATCTTACCACGTCCAAGAGGGCGTGCAAAACGGTGGTTTTTGGGTACAGTCCCGAGTCGCATGGAGGCAATGAGCGATAGGAGGGGATTCGTCTCTCCCGGTATAGGGAGTTGATGTTGCGCTGTGTTCGATTGGCTATAACAGAAATCCCTGGCCAGGGTTGCTGAGATTTACTGGTAAGTGTTACCAGTAGTTTCTCGAAATGTTATAGACCTCATATCGACACGACTTACCGAGCTATTGGGGTCTGACGTATACCACCCCTAGGCAAGATATGCGACATATCAGACGATCAGACCGGACTGTACGGTAGTGTTACTGGTTGGATTCATTGGAGTGTGAGCGGGCTTGCTCGTCGATCTTCAGATCGCTCAATACCCGGGTGGCCGTTACGTTTAGCAGACCGCTTGCGGCTTGTGGATGTTTGATATGATCATCATCCGCTGCCGGCTTATTGACGAGTCTTTAGAGTCCTACATAGAGGTTTCCTGGCTCAAGCGAAACGAAATAGGAGCGCATATGAGATATGTGCGGGACCGAGAATAATGCGTGTATGTGATACCGTATTCCATTCTCGTGATGAATGTGTCGAATGGTTGTATGCGATATAACCTAGTTATCGAATCAAGGATTGATTCGATAAGCCGATACATTGTATACTAGTCGGTTGTGTGCGACATGACCGGATCATTGAATCAAGTGTTGATTTAATTATTTAATGCATAATTATATATTTGATATATTACTTTGCATTAACTAGTATCGCTTCACTTTAAGATGGATTTTCTCACTCGGATGTGCGCATTATATATGTGATATGATTTTGTGCACTTGCTTGTATCACGTTTGATGATACATGCTTTTTGTTTAAGTGTAAAGTATTAAACCTTGGTTAATGAAATGGTTAGGGTTTATTATTTGTTATTCATTTATCTTATTTAATTATCCATTTAATTTTGATAAATGAATAAAAGAAAATGAGAAAAGAATGGTGGCTAATTTTGTTTCATGTTGAAGCTTTGATCAAGTCAACCATTCTTATCTCATCCTTAACCCTAACCATTCCCACTAACCCTAGTTTAATCTCTACACTTTACCATGGTTACCTTTATGATAAGAATGATTATTCTTTTCTTTTCTAATTAATCTTATCATAATATTCTTCTTCTTCTTCCTTTCTTCAAGTGAAGAAAGCTATGCTCCATCAATGGTGATTGATGGAAATGAGTGAGAAATCCAATTCTAAAGTTAACCCACTTCCTATTTCTTCATCCTCTACCTCTTGCCAAGTAGTAGAGTGTGTTTCCTTCACAATTTTTCATGGCTTGGTGAAGGTGGAGCTTGATCTAGCGATGCTTCGACGTAGATCATCTTCGGCACGTCGTCGATGACCTAGCCCGTCCATTCTCCGATGAAGCCGACGCTAGAGCCCGGGAACTCATTTGGACAGCGAGGGGACTTCGTTGCGGAGCTATGGAGGTGGAGCACTGGATCTACAAAGGTTGTATTTCCGTATTCTTTATAGTTAAGTTGTTAACTAGTTTTGTTTCGCCTAGAAATCTAGCCAACGATCCGTTCTAGGGTTTCTCGGCACCGTTTAAATTTGAAATTGGCATGGTTGATGCCTTGTGAGACCTCATTAGGGTGCCTAGGAACCCTACAGTGGTATCAGAGCCTAGCTAGAGCCTTAGGCGAAGTCTAGACGGAGTTTGAAGTCCGAACGACCCGAAAACCCAAACCCAAATTTGCTCTCTGGACAATTTTGAAAAACTGGGATTTTTCCAGATTAAAAATATTCAGAAAACTCAGTAAAATAATCGAAGAATTACTGTTTAAAACGGGGCTCTGAATCGTTAATAGTGCGGCGGAACCGCCGCATATGCATGCCTAATGCGGCGGTTCCGCGGCAGGTTTGACTCTTCAGTCACTTTTATCTGCACAGTAATTCTTATATATTATTTCTGGTGTTTCTGGGAATTTTTAATATTTATTCAAGAGTTGAATTTTCTGGAGTTGTTTTGGGGATTCGGTGTTTCGATCGGAGTATCAAATTTTGTCTATGTGGCTTTCCGGATAAATTTTAGAATATGTTAAAAAGTTCGACCGGATATAAATACCCAATTTTTCCCCTGTCGGGAAATTTCCAAGTGTTAGATTTTTCCGTAGTTTAACGACGTTCTAAGTAGTGCAAGTAACGCGATGGACCCTCTAGAAGACAACAAACCTTAACTCGATTATGTGACCGTCTTGAACTGCCCTTTGAACCTTCGGGTTTGGGGCAGTACGGCGTGCCACATGTGAGGCGTTGGCTTGACCCTTCTACGGCTGGACTGTTGGTACTGAGGCACGAACTGAATGTTGTTAGACTTATTTCATGTGTTGAGCTGTATCGGGAAAACTTGGGTGTTCGATTGTTCGATCGAAAAGTTTAGCATTTTCTATTTATCCGGAATGTAATACAATAATTGGAATTCACAAATTGTTATGAGATAACGGAATGAATATTATAAACGTAGCAGTTTAGTCTCACTTGATCGGTTGCCATGGAATTTTGATGTGATCAAATGTCCGTAGCAATCACGTAGCGTACGCGGATACTCGCCGGGTAAACTTAATAGACAGCCTCACTCCATAGCCCCGACCAAGTGACTGTAGAAGAACCCCGTCGCCGAAAGCATCCGTTCGGGTGCTCGCGGCAGCGGTGTTCCGCCTTGGTGCACTTTGTCGACGGCGTCGGGGGTGCGGCCGCCTACTAAAGTTTGCGACGAGCATTCGATCAGTCTTTCGGGAATCTTGTTGAATTGCCCGACTTGATATTGAAAAGTGTTTTCGATAATGAGACTAAAATGCGGGGTTCATAATTGTTAGGCATGCGATGTCTAAAGAATTCATTTGGTCAGGCATGCGATGTCTGAGGTGGTTGCGGATTCCAACTGTTGTAGTTTTACACTTTCTTTTCTGTGACCGTAAGTGTAATATGTGATATCGCCGGTTTTGTTGCTATATGTCAACTACAATTGGGATACGCATGTTTGCTTACGTTGATGACATGTGATGTTATGTGTTGCTGGATATGTTATATTGGATCGTCGTGTTTGAATAGCCGGGGTTTTTTTATGTGAGATGAGTGTTTTTCCATTTTCATTCATGTAAAAACTTGTACGTAATATTCTTTTATTGGGGCACTTCCAGGTTGCGGATGTTGTCACCACTTGTATATTATTTACTTTTCTGCATTAGGATAGACCCAAGGAGGGGAGCACAAGTAACCGGGTTCTGGGGTCCAGTGGGAGACCAACTCGAGGAGTCGAGTCCGGGTCTCCTAACCCTGGAATTGGTAGGGTTACTTGTCGCTCTCGTAGGGGTCTAGGGGTGTGGGATTGGCTATTCATCACGACCGTGGAATCCGTGTTTTATACTGGCTCGTATTGAAAACTGTTAGTGTTTATGCCCTAGAAGGCCATTACTGTATCATACTAGCTTGTATATTACTTAATGGAAGCTTAGGATATTCATATGTATATAACAGTCTTGCTAAACATGGTAGTATGCTACTTGGTTTTTCTATCTTAATATGTTAGTGTACGTATTGATAGAGCTCTTAGGATCTTGCTTGTCTACCAGCGTTGTGATGGCAGTCACACTAGTGGGGGCTGGGTAGTCTACAAGCACATCCTTATTCAGGTCCCTGGTCGTTGGATTATCGAGACAGAGCATCGATATCCGGAGTAGACTAGTGTGTACGCTTCTCATCCCAGTTGGGGAGATGGTCTGTCCCACAGCCGTCAGTACGTCGTACTGGAGATAGTATGCAGGTGCTCGTTAGGTTACGGGTACACCGGACAGGACTCACAGGGAACTGTTGGTTGGTTTGATACCAGTCGTCAGTGAACAGTTCCCAGGTGACATGAGTACAGCGTAGTCCGCAGACTTGACACTGCTACTTCGCCTCGAGTGTGTCCCACTGTTCTTAGATTGCTACCCTACCACGGCTCAAAGGAGTCGTGCAAACAGGTAGCAGTTGGGTGCAGTCCCGAGCACTTGGAGGCAGTGGTGGTTAGACAGGATTCGTCCCTCCCGGTATTGGGAGTAGATATCGTGCTGTGTCAGAGAGCCATTACGCAAAGTCCCTGGCCAGGGCAAGCGAGATTTACTGGTAGGTTCCAGTAGTTTCTCAGGGTGTAATGGGCTTCACTCCGACACGACTTATACCGCTATTAGGGGACTGACGCTTGCCGCCCCCCTAGGCCCGATATGCGATAGTCTTGGACGAACGGACCGGACTGTATGGAGATTGTCACATCAGACTCAGTAGGAGTTCGGATGGGTTTACTCATCGGCCTTCTTATCGACAACTACCTGGGGACCGTTACGTACAGCTAGTGCCGCTTGCGGTCTGTGGTTAAACCCACTGCCAGCGTAGTAGTCGAGTCTCTAGAGTCCCACACAGAGAGTTTCCTACTCCAGGCGAAACGATATAGAGGTTGCATGGTTTTGCGACAAAGGGTTCGGACGCATACGTGCGTTTACGCACGTACGACTTTCGGACAGCTTTTACCAGTCGGCTTTGGTTTAAGCCAGTTACTGGTATCGGGTTATTGGATTTTTACAGTCTAAAGTTTTTCCGTATTTTTGCGGATCGGAGGGGCGTTCTCGTAATTGTTCGAGAAGCTTTTAGAAGACGGTGACTAAGGAGGGTTATGTGTCATATTCATTGAATGAGGTTATGAGTCATGGTGGTGATTCATTCATTTCATTAATGCACATTTATTGCTTAATGACTCATGCTAATGAATCACCACTAGATATTTTATGAAGCATGATTTATCATCACTCTTTATTCTTTTTCTTATTATTAGAAAATGCTTCATATATGATATGATACTCATAAACTTATCTCATAATATTATTCACATTCTCTCTCCTCAAGCTCTCTCTCTTCAAAAGACTAATCCTCACCCTCATGTGTTGAGATCTAGGATTAGTAAGACTAATCAATCCATAACCATCTCTATATTACACCTAGCTTCTTTGATTAGCAATCCAAGAAGGTTAGTTGCCTCAAGCTTAGAGGTTTAGCTTGGAGTTTTGCTCTCGGGTGGATCGTCTACTACCTAGAGAAGGCCGAGGAGAACAAGGAGATCGTAAAGACGAAGGACTAGTATCGATAGGTATAATCCCTTAACACTATAGTTTTGTATAGCTATGTGTTCGGTTATTAGTTGTTTAGCTTCGATTTAAGCGGTTAGTCGATGTTCGTTCTTTAGACTTGATCGTTTTTGAAAATTCCGCCTCCCCACAAGTACTGGGGTGTACTACATCGACTTACAGTGGTATCAGAGCCTCGCTAAACACTAAATAACTTGTTTGCAAATTTGTACGAATTTCGAACGGATAAACAAAGCCGGAAAACCCTAAATCTGTTCAGTTTCTGTCGAACTTAAAATGAAGTCCTAAAATTTTTCAGGTCATCTTAGAAAGCTAGAAAAGAGTCCAGGAGAACACCCAAAAAATTTGGGCTTCTGATTCGTCTAGAGTGCCGCGGAAGGGCGGCGGATCCCACCGATCCGCCGCGCAACCGCGGCCTAGTTGACGAGTCAGGAACTCGTCTTTTTTGGGTGGGTCCCCTGTGGTGTTTTGGGTTTTCTTGAATGTTTAATTATTGCTCAGGTTACTGTTTAACAGAGCAGATTTTGGAGCAATATTGATGTTGTTTATTCGATCGAAATTGTACAGTATTTGCATATGGATTATATCTGTGATTGTTTAATGTGTTCGTAAACCTCCCCTAACTGCTAGTATGTCGGTTGGTAGGGGGTTGCACATTTCTGAAATGGTTATATCTGTTTGTGCATATAAACTGTATTGGACTGTTGTGGTGTATAGCCGGGGTTTGCAATGGGTTATTGTTTAAATTCATTTGTTGTAAATGTAAATTGTTGTAATATTATTTTTGCGGGGCACTTCCAGGTTGCGGTTGTAGCCACCGTTGTATTATTTCATTTTACTGTTTTTGCTCCTAGGACTGACCCAAGGTGGGGTACACAAACTGCCGGGCGGGTAGTTTGCCGTACCCGTAGGGGTCGAGGGTGGGGTAACGGCTATTCATCACAACTGTGTAATCTGTCTTTTCTTGCAGGCTCGAAAGAAATACAGATTGCTTGCAAATCCAATATTGTTTATCTGTGTTCTGGAATGAATATCATTGCGTCAGACGAATGTAAAATATCTATATTTATGATAGCTATTTAGACGTCACTTATGTTTTACACCCGCGCTAGCCCAGCCCCCGCTCTGTCGTTAGTTAAGTAACCTAACGGGTGATGACGGGACCCAGTGGCGAATGCGGATGGCATAAGAGGACGTTGTATTTTCGTTGTTTTCTGCAATGATAGGTTAATGATGGGACGCATTATCTGTAATGCAAAGAAAACAAACCAAAGTTTAAATCGTTGGAACAATTTAAAAGAAACCACTCGGTTATTTTTAAAACAGATATTTTTAAATGCGGAGACTTAACCACTCCTTTAAAAGCTATCAAGGTTCCTTCGATTATATCAAGTTCACTACGTTCACGGTTTCGCCAAAACCAGTCGTAGCCCTCCGTCATTTCTTATGGATAGTCAGTAGTATTCAAGCTATGCTTGTTGGCATACGTCAAGGCATAGTGTTTGGTAGCTGCTGGGGTATTCATTTGTTGCATAGATAGATGTGTTGGTTTGGGACAGTCGCATTACCTTGTTGGCATACGTCAAGGGTATATACGGGTGGATTCAAATTAACAAGATAATGATGGGCAGAACTTGACATGTGACTTATGATTTGTTGGCATACGTCAAGGTCATAAGAGCATGGGGCAAAAACTTATATCGGGAATTTCTAAAGAAACTGAAATTTGCAAAGAGATGCATACCATTTGGAGTTTGATGAATGTTGGTAGGATTCCTTCAACATTATCATACGATGATATTTGGATCCCGATCCTACTGTGAGTATATGCTACTTATCAGGATATTCGTCACTTAACGATCAATGCTATAAACCTAGTAGGTGTCCAAAAAGGTGTCAGCGGGGTTACGCCCCCAGAGAAAAGAGGTTATTTAATTAAGGAACTTCGCGAAAGCGTTGGAAAACCTCCCTCGAAGTATCGACACTGGCCTGGCTGAACGGTTAAGCAAGTATTGTACGGTGAGAATAGTCCTGGCTAATTCTTCTTTTATGGTTTGAGGAAGGATTCGAGAAACAGTGGGAGCCATCCAGTTTAGATAAACTAAAAACCACTCTAAACTTGCAAGAGCATCATGCTAAAGTGTTTTCTTCTCTCTCTCCTAATTGCAGCGACCCTGAAAATGACTGGACTTAAGTTACTTTTAGAAAAGAATATACTGACGGGGCCAAACTATAAAGATTGGCTGCGGAATGTCAAAATGGCCTTGACCTATGACAAACTGGGGTACGTCCTCACCGCTACGGCACCTGCTGTCCTTGGTCCCAAATCCAGCAATGCGGATAAGGAAATCCGCAAAACCTGGGATTTAGATTGCGCGAGAGCCAAGTGCATCGTACTTGCCTCTATGAACAACGAACATCAGAGGAGGCACGAGGATATGTCTCTAGATGGCATATTTCTCCATACAAAGGAACTTTATAGAGAGCAATCTCGTATTGCAAGATACGAGACCTCGAAGAAACTATTTCGAGCGAGGTTGGCTGTCGGGTCATCGGTAGGTGAACATGTCCTACAGATGATCGGCTATATTGAGGAGCTCGCAGACCTTGGGATGACTTTGGATAATGAGCTCTATACAGACCTTATTCTCCAGTCCCTTCCTCCCACCTACGTCCAGTTTATCCTCAACTTCAACCTTCAAGGAAAAGAAGTTGAACTTGCGGAACTCCTGAACATGTTAAGGAGTGCAGAGGGCACCTTACAGAAGGTAAGGGAAACACCCGCTATGTTTGTTGGCGGTTCATCTTCTTCAGGGTCCAAGGCTAGGGCCAAAGGAAGGAAGAAGAAGGCCGCACCCAAACCTAGAGGAGGTGTTAGTAAGGTGGGAAAGAAGGGAAAGAAAAAGCTTGCAGCACCGGTAGTTGGCCAGGATGAGTGCTTCCACTGTCACAGGAAAGGGCACTGGAAGAAGGATTGCAAGGCGTGGAACGCCAAGAACCAGGAACCGAAGCAAGCTGTGGCTTCGACTTCAGGTGTGTTTGTAATTGAGAATTGTCTGTCAATCAACTCTACTTCCTGGGTATTGGATACCGGATCAGGATCTCATATTTGCAATTCATTGCAGGCACTGAGAAACCGTAGGGTGCTGAAGGAAGGTGATATGATCCTCAGGGTTGCTAACGGAGCTAGCGTGGGAGCTGCGTCCGTCGGGGATTATCACCTAGGATTGACGAGTGGACATATTTTGGTTTTGCATAACTGTTATTTTGTACCAAGCTTAACGTGTAATATCATATCAGTTTCCTTGTTGTCAAATAAAGGTTATGATTTCACGTTTGTAAGAGATGTTGTTAACATCCACCTTAATCATGGCTTGATTGGGTCCGGTACTCTAAATAACGGAATATATGTTCTAAACCAACTCCAAATTTTCAATGTCCAGAACACACTAAAAAGAAAGTCTCCAGATTTAAATAAAGCTTTCTTATGGCATTGTAGACTGGGTCACATCAATGAGAGAAGGTTGACTAAGTTGCATAGAGAAGGATATTTAGACACGTTCGAATATCAATCTTATGACACTTGTCAATCCTGTCTCAAAGGAAAGATGACAAAGACTCCGTTTACTGGACAAGGAGTAAGAGCGAGCGAGCTCTTAGGACTCATACACAGTGATGTATGCGGTCCAATGTCTACACATGCAAGAGGTGGTTATTCCTACTTCATTACTTTTACAGACGATTTCTCTATGTTTGGACATATCTTCTTGATGAAGCATAAATCCGAGGCCTTTGAGAAATTCAAGGAGTACAAGAGTGAAGCGGAAAACCAAACAGGCAAAAGTATTAAGACACTGAGATCTGATCGAGGTGGAGAATACTTAAGTACCGAGTTCCTAGGTTACCTAAAAGAGAAAGGAATTCTCTCTCAGCTTACTCCTCCATACACTCCATAGCATAACGGTGTATCGGAGAGACGGAATCGAACCCTATTGGATATGGTACGATCCATGATGAGTAATGCTGAGTTACCACGATCTTTCTGGGGGTATGCGCTAGAATCAGCGATACATCTTTTGAACAGAGTTCCAACCAAAACTGTGCCTACCACACCATATCAGATGTGGAGTGGGAAGAAACCCTATCTTCAGTACCTGAAGACATGGGGATGTCCAGCTTTTGTAAAAAAGCAGCATCCGGACAAGCTCGAGGCACGCTCAGTAGAGTGTAAGTTTGTGGGATATCCGAAGAACTCTACAGGATATTGTTTCTATTACGCAGAGGAACAAAAGGTTTTTGTTTCTCGTCATGCCCGCTTCTTAGAAACTGAATTTTTGGAAAATCAGAAGAGTGGGAGCGTAGTAGAACTGGAAGAAATTCCAGAACCACAAACTGCTACTGAAAGTTTGGTAGAACCAGAGGTTCAAGAAGAACAGAACATTCCCGCACCCCTCCGCAGGAGTAGTAGGCCGTCTCATCCGCCTGAGAGATACTACGGTTTTCTCATTGATGGGGATAGAGAGGATTGCATCATAGATGATGATGAACCTACTGACTTCCGGCAGGCCATCCAGAGCGGCGACTCGGTACGATGGCTAGATGCAATGCGGACCGAGATGGAGTCCATGTACACCAACAAAGTATGGACTTTGGACTTTGCTCCAGATGGGGTAAAACCCATAGGATGCAAATGGATCTTCAAGAAAAAGATTGGTGTAGATGGACAGGTGGAAACCTATAAGGCTAGACTTGTTGCAAAGGGTTTTCGTCAAAGACCTGGTTTGGACTATGACGAAACTTTTTCTCCAGTGGCTATGCTCAAATCCATTCGGGTCCTTCTTGCTATTGCTGCCTTCCATGATTATGAAATCTGGCAGATGGACGTAAAGACGGCTTTTCTGAATGGAAATTTAGAAGAGAGCGTCTATATGGATCAGCCAGAGGGTTTCAATCAGAGTGGGAGCAGCGGGAAAGTATGCAAGCTGCTTAAGTCTATTTATGGACTAAAGCAGGCATCGCGGAGTTGGAACATCTGTTTTGATGAGACAGTCAAAGAATATGACTTTATCAAAAATCCAGATGAACCGTGCATATATAGTAAAGTTGTGGCCAGAAGTGTCGTATTCCTCGTCTTGTACGTGGATGACATTCTATTGATAGGAAATGACATTCCTATGCTACAATCTGTCAAAGGATTCTTGTCACACAGGTTCTCCATGAAAGACCTGGGTGATGCCTCTTACATTCTGGGGATCCGGATCTATCGTGATAGATCCAAAAGGATGTTGGGACTTTCGCAGTCCAGGTATATCGACACTGTACTGAAAAGATTCAGTATGGAAGATTCTAAGCGCGGTAATCTACCGGCTTGTCACGGAATCACCCTCTCCAAAGAGATGTCTCCCAAGACTGATTTGGAAAGGGAACGCATGTCTATTATACCCTACGCTTCTGCGGTAGGCTCTATAATGTATGCGATGTTGTGTACCAGACCAGATGTAGCTTACGCACTGAGCGTGGTAAGCCGGTATCAGTCAGACCCAGGGGAGAAACACTGGATAGCAGTAAAGAACATTCTCAAGTACCTGAGGAGGACTAAGGAGATGTTCTTGGTTTACGGCGGAAAAGACCTCAGGTTGGAGGCCTTTGCTGATTCCGGCTTCCAGAGTGATAAGGACGATTCCAAGTCCATGTCGGGTTATGTCTTTACCCTCAATGGAGGGGCGGTGTGCTGGAAGAGCTCCAAGCAGGACACCGTTGCTGACTCGACGATGGAAGCGGAGTATATTGCTGCTTGCGATGCCGCAAAAGAAGCAGTCTGGATGAAGAAGTTCCTAACAGAACTTCAGGTGGTTCCTACCATAGTTGATCCAATACCTCTGTATTGCGACAACAACGGAGCTATAGCTTTAGCGAAGGAACCAAGGTCCCATCAGAAGTCCAGACACATCTTAAGGCGGTATCACCTGATCAGGGAGATCATTGATCGTCAGGAGATCGAGGTTCGGAGAGTTGCTACTGAAGAGAACATTGCTGATCCATTCACGAAGGCCCTTCCTCAGATTCAGTTCGAGAGGCTACTCGAGATCATCGGTCTGCGATATGCCAGTACATGGCCCTAGTGCAAGTGGGAGATTGTTAGTGTTTATGCCCTAGAAGGCCATTACTGTATCATACTAGCTTGTATATTACTTAATGGAAGCTTGGGATATTCACATGTATATAACAGTCTTGCTAAACATGGTAGTATGCTACTTGGTTTTTCTATCTTAATATGTTAGTGTACGTATTGATAGAGCTCTTAGGATCTTGCTTGTCTACCAGCGTTGTGATGGCAGTCACACTAGTGGGGGCTGGGTAGTCTACAAGCACATCCTTATTCAGGTCCCTGGTCGTTGGATTATCGAGACAGAGCATCGATATCCGGAGTAGACTAGTGTGTACGCTTCTCATCCCAGTTGGGGAGATGGTCTGTCCCACAGCCGTCAGTACGTCGTACTGGAGATAGTATGCAGGTGCTCGTTAGGTTACGGGTACACCGGACAGGACTCACAGGGAACTGTTGGTTGGTTTGATACCAGTCGTCAGTGAACAGTTCCCAGGTGACATGAGTACAGCGTAGTCCGCAGACTTGACACTGCTACTTCGCCTCAAGTGTGTCCCACTGTTCTTAGATTGCTACCCTACCACGGCTCAAAGGAGTCGTGCAAACAGGTAGCAGTTGGGTGCAGTCCCGAGCACTTGGAGGCAGTGGCGGTTAGACAGGATTCGTCCCTCCCGGTATTGGGAGTAGATATCGTGCTGTGTCAGAGAGCCATTACGCAAAGTCCCTGGCCAGGGCAAGCGAGATTTACTGGTAGGTTCCAGTAGTTTCTCAGGGTGTAATGGGCTTCACTCCGACACGACTTATACCGCTATTAGGGGACTGACGCTTGCCGCCCCCCTAGGCCCGATATGCGATAGTCTTGGACGAACGGACCGGACTGTATGGAGATTGTCACATCAGACTCAGTAGGAGTTCGGATGGGTTTACTCATCGGCCTTCTTATCGACAACTACCTGGGGACCGTTACGTACAGCTAGTGCCGCTTGCGGTCTGTGGTTAAACCCACTGCCAGCGTAGTAGTCGAGTCTCTAAAGTCCTACACAGAGAGTTTCCTACTCCAGGCGAAACGATATAGAGGTTGCATGGTTTTGCGACAAAGGGTTTGGACGCATACGTGCGTTTACGCACGTACGACTTTCGGACAGCTTTTACCAGTCGGCTTTGGTTTAAGCCAGTTACTGGTATCCGGTTATTGGATTTTTACAGTCTAAAGTTTTTCCGTATTTTTGCGGATCGGAGGGGCGTTCTCGTAATTGTTCGAGAAGCTTCTAGAAGACGGTGACTAAGGAGGGTTATGTGTCATATTCATTGAATGAGGTTATGAGTCATGGTGGTGATTCATTCATTTCATTAATGCACATTTATTGCTTAATGACTCATGCTAATGAATCACCACTAGATATTTTATGAAGCATGATTTATCATCACTCTTTATTCTTTTTCTTATTATTAGAAAATGCTTCATATATGATATGATACTCATAAACTTATCTCATAATATTATTCACATTCTCTCTCCTCAAGCTCTCTCTCTTCAAAAGACTAATCCTCACCCTCATGTGTTGAGATCTAGGATTAGTAAGACTAATCAATCCATAACCATCTCTATATTACACCTAGCTTCTTTGATTAGCAATCCAAGAAGGTTAGTTGCCTCAAGCTTAGAGGTTTAGCTTGGAGTTTTGCTCTCGGGTGGATCGTCTACTACCTAGAGAAGGCCGAGGAGAACAAGGAGATCGTAAAGACGAAGGACTAGTATCGATAGGTATAATCCCTTAACACTATAGTTTAGTATAGCTATGTGTTCGGTTATTAGTTGTTTAGCTTCGATTTAAGCGGTTAGTCGATGTTCGTTCTTTAGACTTGATCGTTTTTGAAAATTCCGCCTCCCCACAAGTACTGGGGTGTACTACATCGACTTACAAAAACACGGACGTCCTAGTATATCCAATATTACATATGTTTCTTCTGCTGTGATTTATCTGTGATCATGTGATGTTCTGTGATAGATATTATATATAGTATATATGATATATTATATAAACGTTTCTTATGTTTTACACCCGCGCTAGCCCTGCCCCGCTCTGCCGTTAGTTACCTAACCTAACGGTGCAGACGGGACATCGAGGCGAATGCGGATAGCATAAGCGTACGTTATATTTATCTGTGATGTTTAGGTGGACTTAATTGATGGGATATTCATTAATGAGATTAATGAAAGAAAATAAACATAATTGATGTTGTGGAATCGAATTTCAAAATAAAAACAGGTAGCTACAGTTCTTGCTTTGCATCGCAGTGTTCATTATAGAACATCCTGCACCTTATTCGATGAGGAAAGGACCGAGATCCCTTCACCGGGAGTGACTCCTTTAGCAATAACTGGCAGATGCTACAACCCTCGGTTTGTCTTTGATCGCTTCTATAGTTTCCGCTTTGCACAGTGATATATATGATATATCCCGCACCTCATTCGACGAGGAAAGGGCCGACGATCCCTTCACCGGGAGTGACCCCTTTAGCAAAACTAGAAAAGCCTCGAAAACATTCCATTTAAAAACCATTTGATTCCGCAACGAGATCAAGTTCAAAGCGTTAAAGGTTTTCACAAAAACCATTCGCAACCCTCCGTCATTTTAGGAAGTAGAGTACTTAGTATTCGTGCTGTGTTTGTTGACCATAGTCAAGGCACAGTGTACGGTAGCTAAGTGATGTCTTCCTACACCGCATATGATGCGATTAGTTAGGACAGTCATGTGGCTTTGTTGACCTTAGCCAAGGGTCATGTGGGTGGGTCTAATTAATCACGAAATGACGGGTAGAACTTGACTAGTACCTATGATTTGTTGACCTTAGCCTAGGTCATAGGTGCTAGGGGTAAAAACCATTATCGGGAGTTTCAAGTGTTGAAATTTGCAATGAGATTGCATACCTTCTATGTGATTGTTGGATCCCGATACCCACTGCGAGTAATTGTTACTCCTGGGAGAGTTTTGCACTTTGCAATTAGCCGATCAAGTAGGTGTCTAGAAAGGTGTCAACGGGGTTATGCCTCTGGGAAAACGAGGTTTACTGTAATTAGGTCCGTGCGAAAGCACGGGGAACCTCCCTCAAAGTACCGACACTGGCCTGGCTGAAAGATTGGCGAACTTGTAGAGTGTAATTAATCCCGGCTAGTCTTTCCTTTTAAGGTTTGACGGAAGATTTGATAAAAACAGTGGGAGCCATCCTGATTAGATAAAATAAAAACCAATCTATTCTTGCAAAAGCGCACGCTGAGTGTTTTCTTCTCTCTCTCTCCTGGTAGCGACCATATCACGCCTTAATCAAGATAATAATACGGATTTTTGACCGAACCAGCTTGTTATACTGAGCTGGGGAACGTTGGTCCCGCTCCAACTTATAATTGTTATAAGACAGAGCAGGAAATTGGGGAATACCAGATTTCCCGTGCCGCCCAAACGAAGAGAGTGCATGCTGATGCATCATCTTCGGGTGTGTTCATTATACAGAACTGTTTCTCAGTATCCTCCGCATCCTGGTATATGATATCGGATCAGGATCACAGATATGTAATCTGTTACATAGGGCTACAAAAGGGTAGAAAAACTGAGAACGGGTGATAAGTTTCATGAGACAGAAAACGGGGCAAGAGTTGCAGCCAAGTCTGTTGGTTACTGTCACCCTGTATTCCAAATACATTGATTCTGAACGAATGTTATTAGATACCGAACCTGATATACAAAATCATATCACTCTCTTTATTAGTAAAGAAAGGATATAATTTTGTATTGTTGGATAATGTTTTGAACATTTCCTATATCAAAAGTTGATCAGTTCAGGCACGTTATCTAAAAGCGTTGATGTTCTAAATCAAACTACAGTTCTTAGTATATGGAACACACATAAGAGGAAGAGTTCAGAAATGAACGGATCCTTCTTAAGGTATTGTAGACTAGGTCAGATCAATGTGACCCGACTAGCTGAAGTTACATGTAGATGCATATTTAAATCAGTTTGAATCTACATCTTGTGAAACTTGCCAGTCGTGTCACAAAGATATAATGACACTAGCTCTGTTTAATGGAAACAGAGAAAGAGTTAGTGAACTCTTGGGATGATACATGTTGATGTATGTAGGTCCCCTGTCTACACATGCCAAGACAGGTTCTTTGTACTTCATTACATTCTCTGATAATCTCTCAAGATTCAGACATATGTTCCTGTTGAAACACAAGTCCGAACCTTTTGAGATATTCATAGAATAAAAGTTAGAAGTAGAGAACCAATAAGGGTATAAGTATTATGTCCTTTGATGTGATCGAGGAGGAGAATACTTAAGCACGGAAATCCTGGACTTTTCTAAAGGAGAATGAGATTCTCTCTCAGCATTACTCCTCCGTATACACTATAGCACGATGGTATATCGGGGCGGAGCAGATACACCCTATATGATAAGGTGTGCTCTATGATGAGTACTACTGAGTTACCTATTTCCTTTTTGGGAGTAATGCACTTGAGAAGCTGCATACCTATTGAATAGGGTTCGAATCAAATCAGTTGTCTACCATTTCATATGTGATATGGAAAGGGAAGAGCCCATGTCTTAAGCTAGTTAAGATTTGGGGTTGTCTGGCCTATGTTTAAAAGCAAAATCCGGACAAGCTCGAGGCAAGGTCTGTTATGTACAACTGGAAAGGTTCCAGCTATGCAAACTACAGAAGATGATTTGATCGAACCAAAGGATTCAGTAGATTCCAACGAAACTCAGCCTCTCCACCGATCTAGTAGGGTTCCTCACCCACCTGAGAGATACTTCTGTTTCTCTATGACAGTGGGAGCGAGGATTGCATCATGAGATGATGACCCAACTAGCTTCAAGCTGGCCATCAGGAGCGAGACTCTGTAAGAATGGCTGGATGTTTAGCGATCTGAGATGGAATCCTTATACACCAACAAAGTATGGACTTTGGTTGCTATATCTGAAGGGTTAAATCCCCATCAGGAGCAAGTATATCTTGAGAAGATTACTTGGTATAGATGGAAAAGTTGAGACTTTCAAAGCTAGACTTGTTAAAGGCTTTCGTCATCAACCAGGCGTGGATAATGATGAAACCTTTTCAAGTATCTATGCTTAAGTCCATCCAGATCCTACTTGCCACGGCTACATACCATGACTACGATATTTGGCGGTTGGGTGTCATGATAGCTTTTCTAAATGATGTTTTAGAAGAGTGCGTCTATAAGTATACAGCCAGAGGGCTTCGTAGACAGTGGGAGCAGCGGAAACGTGTGCAAGATGCTTTATAGGATAAAGCAGGCATCGCGGAGTTGGAACATCTGTTTTGATGAAGTAGTCAAAGAGTTTGACATCATCAAAATGGTAGATGAACCTTGTATATACAAAAAGGTAGTAGGGAGTATGGTGGTGATCCTCGTAGAGTACGTGGATGACATACTCTTGTTAGGGAAGGAGTTTCCTATGCTACGCTCGATCAATCTCCGCTTATCACAATGATTCTCCACATAGGATCAAAGTGATACCTACTAAATCCTGGATTTTGGATCTATGAGATAGATCTAATTGGATGTTAGGATTCTTACTAGTTGTAGTGAGATGGTATCAATCGATCCTGGGGAGAATCACTGGAAGGGTTCCAGGGTGATAATGACGACTGAATGTCAGTCGCAGGCATTGTCTTTACCCTCAGTAAAGGGACGGTATGTTGGAAGAATTCCAAGCTAGATACCGTGACATACTTGTAGGGTTCCTAGGCACTCTCAAGAGGTCTCACAAGGCATCAACCATGCCAATTACAAAAATTATGGTGCCGAGAAACCCTAGACTACGGATCGTTGGCTAGAAAACTAGGCGAAAAGCTAACTAGTTAACACTTAACTAAAAGTTTAACGGAAATACAACCTTTGTAGATCCGGTGCTCCACCTCCATAGCTCCGCAACGAAGTCGTCTCCGCTGTCCAAAAGGAATCCGGGCTCTAGAGTCGGCTTCGTCGGAGAAAAAGCTAGCTAGGTCGTCGATGTCCATGCCGAAGATGATCTACGTCGAGGCATCGCTAAATCAAGCTCCACCTTCACCAAGCCTTGAAAACTTGTGAAGGAAACACACTCTACTACTTGGCAAGAGGTAGAGGATGAAGAAATAGGAAGTGGGTAAACTTTAGAATTGGATTTCTCACTCTAATTCTCACTTTGCCATTAAAGCCAGTGAAGCTTTTTCTTGAAGTGAAGAAGAAGAAGATGATGATGAATATGATGAGTTAATTAGAAAATAGAAAAATAAAAGAATACTTATCATAATCTTAACCTTAGTTAAGTGTAGAGAATTGACTAACGTTGGGTTGAATGGTTAGGGTTAAGGATGAGAACAAAAGGTCAACAAGTCAAAGCTTCATGAAACTTCAACTAAAAACAAAAGTAGCCATCATTCATTTATCTTCCAATTTATTCAAAATGAATAAATAAATAAGATAAATGAATAAGTAAAACCCTAATCAACAACTTAACCTTGGTTTAATTCTTTATACTTAACCAAAAAGCATGCATCATCAAACATGATACAAACATGTGCACAAAATCATATCGCATATGCAATGTGCACAATTCAAGTGAGAAAATCCATTTAAAGTGAACTAATACTAGTTAATGCAAAGCAATATATCAAATATATATAATTATACATTAAATCATTAAATCAACACTTGATTCAATGATCCGGTCATATCGGATATAACCGACTAGTATCATATGTATCGGCTTATCGAATCAATCCTTGATTCGATAACTAGGTTATATCGCATATAACCATTCGACACATTCATCGCGAGAATGAAATACGGTATCACATACACGCATTATTCTCGGTCCCGCACGTATCTCATATGCGCTCCTATTTCATTTCGCTTGAGCCAGGAAACCTCTGTGTAGGACTCTAAAGACTCGTCAATACGCCGGCAGCGGATGATGATCATATCAAACACCCACAAGCCGCAAGCGGTCTGCCAAACGTAACGGCCACCCGGGTATTGAGCGATCAGAAGATCGACGAGCAAGCCCGCTCACACTCCTGTGAATCCAACCAGTAACACTTATCGTATAGTCCGGTCTGTTCGTCTGATATGTCGCATATCTCGCCTAGGGGTGGTAAACGTCAGACCCCAATAGCTCGATAAGTTATGCCGACTTGAGGTCCATAACATTCGTGAAACTACTGATAACTCTTACCAGTATATCACTGCAACCCTGGCCAGGGATTTCCTGTTATGGCCAGTCGAGCATAGCACAACATCAACCCCCAATACCGGGAGAGACGAATCCCCTCCTATCGCTCATTGCTTCCATGTGAATCGGGACTGTACCCAAAAACCACCTGTTTGCACAACTCAGTAGAGCCGTGGTAGGGTGGAAATCAAAGCACAGTGGGAGACACACAAGACTCTATGACGATCTCGGGTCAACAGACTAAGCTGTACCAGTGTCACCAGAGAACTGCCATCTGACGTGAGGTATAATACCATCTGGGAGTTCTCGGCGAGTCCGTTCAGTGTACCCAGTCTCCACTGAGCACCCGCATACCATCTTTGATGTCAAACACCAATGGATATGGGATCATCCATCGCCCATCTCATGGGTCGAGAAGATATGCGCTAGTCTACTCTGGAATATCGATGCCCCGTCTCGATATTCCCTCGACTAGGAACATTTCAAGGATGCACTCATGGACTACCCAGGCCCCACTAATATGATCTACATCATAGTCCTGGAAGTCGAGTACATATCCTAAGGGCTTTATCAACATGTAATCAGAGAGACAGAAAGTATACATGTTAAGATAAAGTGCAACCAGATAGCGTACTATCATGTCGAGCAAGAAAGTCCTTCCTATATATGTCCCAGCATCCACTACAATATACATCCAATGTACAGTAATGGCCTCTAGGGCATACATATAACTAACAATACTAGACGATAAAGGCTGGATACATCGCTACTTAAGATGCTACCAAAGAGGCTGTTTGGGTGTATATTGGTTCATGAGATGAACTAGGTTCCTACCATTGTGTGACAATAGAGTTATGGCTTGTGCCAAGGAACGCTCGTCCCATCAGTGATCCAGACATATTCTAAGGCAGTATCACCTGATCATGGAGATGGTTGATCTCTAAGGGATCGAGGTAAGGAGAGTAGACTCAGAGGACAACACAGCGGATCCACTCACAAAGGCCTGTTCCCAGAGAGAGACTTTTATGGGATGGTTGAGTATGAGATACTACAACCACTGCTACAGATGGCCCTAGTGCAAGTGGGAGATTGTTAGTTATATGTATGCCCTAGAGGCCATTACTATACATAGGATGTATATTGTAGTGGATGCTGGGACATATATAGGGAGGACTTTCTTGCTCGACATGATAGTATGCTATCTGGTTGCTCTTTACCTTAACGTGTATACTGATTGTCTCTCTGTTACATGTTGGTAAAGCCCTTAGGATGTGTGCTTGACTACCTGGACTATGATGCGGATCATACTAGTGGGGACATGGTAGTCCATAAGTACATCCTTCAAAGTCCCTAGTCGAGGGTGTATCGAGACGGGGCATCGATATACCAGAGTAGACTAGCGTATACCTTCTCGACCCATACAGATGGGCGATGGATGATCCCATATCCATTGGTGTTTGACATCAGAGATGATATACGGGTGCTCAGTAGAGACTGGGTACACTGGACGGACTCGCCGAGAACTCCCAGATGGTATTATACCTCACGTCAGATGGCAGTTCTCTGGTGACACTGGTACAGAGTAGTCTGTTGACCCGAGATCGTCATAGAGTCTTGTGTGGTTCCTACTGTGCTTTGATTTCCATCTTACCATGTCCAAGAGGGCGTGCAAAACGGTGGTTTTTGGGTACAGTCCCGAGTCACATGGAGGCAATGAGCGATAGGAGGGGATTCGTCTCTCCCGGTATAGGGAGTTGATGTTGCGCTGTGTTCGATTGGCTATAACAGGAAATCCCTGGCCAGGGTTGCTGAGATTTACTGGTAAGTGTTACCAGTAGTTTCTCGAAATGTTATAGACCTCATATCGACACGACTTATCGAGCTATTGGGGTCTGACGTATACCACCCCTAGGCAAGATATGCGACATATCAGACGATCAGACCGGACTGTACGGTAGTGTTACTGGTTGGATTCACTGGAGTGTGAGCGGGCTTGCTCGTCGATCTTCAGATCGCTCAATACCCGGGTGGCCGTTACGTTTAGCAGACCGCTTGCGGCTTGTGGATGTTTGATATGATCATCATCCGCTGTCGGCGTATTGACGAGTCTTTAGAGTCCTACATAGAGGTTTCCTGGCTCAAGCGAAACGAAATAGGAGCGCATATGAGATATGTGCGGGACCGAGAATAATACGTGTATGTGATACCGTATTCCATTCTCGCGATGAATGTGTCGAATGGTTGTATGCGATATAACCTAGTTATCGAATCAAGGATTGATTCGATAAGCCGATACATTGTATACTAGTCGGTTGTGTGCGACATGACCGGATCATTGAATCAAGTGTTGATTTAATTATTTAATGCATAATTATATATTTGATATATTACTTTGCATTAACTAGTATCGGTTCACTTTAAGATGGATTTTCTCACTCGGATGTGCGCATTATATATGTGATATGATTTTGTGCACTTGCTTGTATCACGTTTGATGATACATGCTTTTTGTTTAAGTGTAAAGTATTAAACCTTGGTTAATGAAATGGTTAGGGTTTATTATTTGTTATTCATTTATCTTATTTAATTATCCATTTAATTTTGATAAATGAATAAAAGAAAATGAGAAAAGAATGGTGGCTAATTTTGTTTCATGTTGAAGCTTCTTGAAGCTTTGATCAAGTCAACCATTCTTATCTCATCCTTAACCCTAACCATTCCCACTAACCCTAGTTTAATCTCTACACTTTACCATGGTTACCTTTATGATAAGAATGATTATTCTTTTCTTTTCTAATTAATCTTATCATAATATTCTTCTTCTTCTTCCTTTCTTCAAGTGAAGAAAGCTATGCTCCATCAATGGTGATTGATGGAAATGAGTGAGAAATCCAATTCTAAAGTTAACCCACTTCCTATTTCTTCATCCTCTACCTCTTGCCAAGTAGTAGAGTGTGTTTCCTTCACAAGTTTTCATGGCTTGGTGAAGGTGGAGCTTGATCTAGCGATGCTTCGACGTAGATCATCTTCGGCACGTCGTCAATGACCTAGCCCGTCCATTCTCCGATGAAGCCGACGCTAGAGCCCGGGAACTCATTTGGACAGCGAGGGGACTTCGTTGCGGAGCTATGGAGGTGGAGCACCGGATCTACAAAGGTTGTATTTCCGTATTCTTTATAGTTAAGTTGTTAACTAGTTTTGTTTCGCCTAGAAATCTAGCCAACGATCCGTTCTAGGGTTTCTCGGCACCGTTTAAATTTGAAATTGGCATGGTTGATGCCTTGTGAGACCTCATTAGGGTGCCTAGGAACCCTACAGGCATGCTGAGAAACAAAAACCTTTTGTTCCTCTACGGAATAGAAAAGATACCCCCTGGAGTTCTTTGGGTATCGCACAAACTTACACAGTACTGAGCGTGCCTCGAGCTTGTCCGCATGCTGCTTCTTTACAAAAGCTAGACATCCTCATGTCTTAAGATACTTAAGACAGGGTTTCTTCCCACTCCACATCTGATATGGGGTTGTAGGCACAGTCTTGGTTGGAGCCTTGTTCAAGAGATATGCAGTTGTTTCTAGTGCATAACCCCAGAAAGATCGTGGTAACACAGCCTTACTCATCATAGAACGAACCATATCCAATAGGGTTCGATCCGCCTTTCAGATACACCGTTGTGTTGTGGTGTGTATGGAGGAGTAAGCTGAGAGAGAATTCCATTCTCTTTTAAGTAGTCCAGAAACTCGGCACTCAAGTATTCACCACCTCGATCAGATCTCAGTGTCTTGATACTTTTGCCTGTTTGTTTTTCAACTTCATTCTTGTATTCCCGAAATTTCTCAAAGGCCTCGGATTTATACTTCATCAGGAAGGCATGTCCATACCTAGAGAAATCATCTGTGAAAGTAATGAAGTATGAATAACCACTTCGCGCATGTGTAGACATTGAACTACATACGTCACTGTGTATGAGTCCCAAGAGCTCGCTCGCTCTTACTCCGTGTCCAGTGAACGGAGTCTTTGTCATCTTTCCCATGAGACAAGATTCACAAGTGGCATAAGACTGATACTCGAACGGATTCAAGTATCCCTCTTTATGTAACTTAGTTAACCGTGTCTCATTGATGTGATCCAGTCTACAATGCCATAAGAAAGACTGATTTGTTTCCGGAGACTTTCTTTTAAGTGTGTTCTGGACACTGAAATTCTGAGCTTGATTTAATACGTATATCCTGTTTTCTAATGTACTTGACCCAATCAGAACTTGATTCAGGTGGATGTGGACCACATCGCTTACAAAAGTAAAATCATATCCTTCCATAGAAAGTAAGGATACAGATATGATATGTCATGACCCACAGAGTACGGAACGTGACCGGCACTTAAGTTACGAAACGTCTCAAGGCGTCCGTAAGATAAGTAAGCCGAAGGTCAGAAATCAAAACCCAATTAAGAATTGGAGTGAAGGAGAAACCATTTTTATTTAAAGCACCTTGTTTCATACAGCTGATCAGCGTGAAGAGAAGAAATCAATATGTGAGGGGCGGCACCACGGTCCCCCTGCACAATAAAAGCCGTCTCGTCGGGAAAACAAAATCTAACTGTCTTCTCGCGGCAGTCCACCGACGCATAGCACGTGGCTAACCAATCCATGCCTAAAAGAACGTCGAAGTCCAACATCTCAAGAAGGATCAAGTCGACAGGCAACTCTCGCTCGCCAATACGGACGGTACAGGATCGGAACACGTACCTAGCGACAAATGACTCTCCCACGGGAGTGGTCACAACAAGCGGCTGATCAAGAAAACCGGACTCCCTACCCAAACTCGGCACGAAGTGTGTGGAAATGTAAGAGTGCATGGATACGGGATCAAACAACACGTGTGCATCAATAGAGCATACTGATAGGGTACTTGTCACGACGGCATTGGACGCCTGCGCATCCTGGGGTGTCAACGCAAATACCCGGGCCTGACCTCCTCTAATAGCGGGCTGACCTCATCCTCGGCCTCGGCCTCTACCTCCTCGTCCCCTCTGGATCGGTCCACCGCGTCCATGGCCTCTGGGTGCACCTAACTGGCATGGAGCATCTCCTGTGGTAGGAAGTAGAGCTCTCTGAGGAGGGGGCGATGATGGTGGTAGGGTCACATGCAGAACTGTCGCCGCTCTCTGTCGTCTCGCTGGACAATCTCTAACACGGTGGTGTAGACTCCCGCACCCATAGCATCCTGGCGACGACTGTTGTCCCTGTGTGTACGATCCATACAGCTGACCTCGTCCAAACCCTCTGCCGGCCCTATCTCTCGGAAAGAATCTAGCATGCTGCCTCTGATCTGGCGTGCCGGTACGAATCCTCTTCGGCCCGGGAATGGCCGAAGTCGCTGAAATACGTGCCTCCATCCGCAATGCTGTATCCATAGCCGTCGAATAGGTATCGAAGTGCTGGGCGCCAATGGCAAGAAATAGCTGGGCATCCAGTCCCCGTGTGAACCTCTTCACCCTCTTCGCCTCGGTATCCACCAGATACGGAGCATATCGGGACAACTGTGTCAACTGGACGTAATACTCAGACACCGTCATCCCTGGTGTCTTGATCAAGGCCTCAAAACTACGAGCTCTAGCGTCACGAACGCTCTCCGGAAGGAAACGGGCTAGAAAGACTGCTGTGAACTCGGTCCAGGTCATGGGCGGTAGACCTGCAGCTCGTCCTCTCAGAACTGACTCCTACTATATCTGTGCGAGGCCCACTTGTCGGAAACTCGCTAGCTCTACCCATCGGTCATCAGAACACCTCAACGAGTGGCAGATCCTGGCCAAACTGTCAAGGAACGTCTGCGGGTCCTGTGCTGCATCGGTACCCATAAAGACTGGAGGTCTTAGCCTCATGAACTCCTGTAGTGAAACCGGGATGGTCACGGTGGTAGTAGTAGGAGAAGGTATCATAGTAGTCTGGGATGTAGTAGGTACGTCCTCCGGCCTCGGTACACGACTGGCCGCAACTAAGGATCCTACCATCTGACGTAGCTCCTGCATATTTCCCATCATCTGTCGCAGCTCCTCCATACCAGTCTCAAGCCTATCCATACGGCCTGGGGAAGGCGGATCAGTCCATCCCTGCGGTGTAGGCATACCACCCTGCTCAGTCCTAGTCTCGGACGAGCCAGCTCGAATCTCGTCTCGGGCGGTAGCCCTCTGTGCTCTGGTATCCCTTTGCGGCATAGTGACTGGTACAGGAAACAGGACAATAAGAACGGTGCAATAGAATCGAAGGATACACGGAATTGAAGAAGGAATTTCAAGCAAGTATATCCTAAAGTCACTTAGGCGGAGTACCGTATCGCAAGTATGCCGCGGACATACATACGCTACGCTACCCTGCTTAAGTCACTTACTCCATCTACTAAGGGTCGTCCTACACTCGGAAAGGTGAAACCTATCGCTCTGATACCAACTTTGTCATGACCCGAAGAGTACAAAACGTGACCGGCACTTAAGTTACGAAACGTCTCAAGGCGTCCGTAAGATAAGTAAGCCAAAGCCCAGAAATCAAAACCCAATTAAGAATTGGAGTGAAGGAGAAACCATTTTTATTTAGAGCACCTTGTTTCATTTAGTTTCATTAAATCTCTTTTTATGAAAAACAACTTCCTTTTCCCAATTTCCGGCAAAATCTTCTTGTAAAATAGTCCCCCCAACGGGTACAATAGAAATATAAGTGAATATGGCATCCCCAAGCGGGAGCTAGCTCTTCGCCTCAAGGCGGTCACAAATCCCACGCAATGTAAAATAGCAATGTGCATAAATAAGCATGAAGCATAAGTAAAATAACATGTCGACTCAAGTGAGCTCGACCCTAAATAACATAAATCCACAAGTCTCACAACCTCGCCTCTAGGTCAATATACAGTAATCCAAATAAACTGGTACAGCTGAAATAGTAGTAGTAGATGGAGTACTCTAGATACAATGAACATAAATAAGGTGGTACAAAATGATAACAACCCACCTATGAGCAAAAGCCTCGAGTCCAGGCAAAAAGAGCAAAAGAGGCAAAAGTATCCGCCGCTACAGTGCTGACGGAACGGACCTGCAGAAAAGCTGTGGCACAACGGGGGTGAGTTGCCAGCTCGTGAGTAATAAATAACATCTACAAAGTCTATCGCATGCATGTACACAAGTATCCTAGCATCCCTAGAATTGGTATGGCTATATGTACTAGCAGGTATGTATGTATCATCAGTGTACTATCAAGTATGTATGTCACATGGATGTAATAACAGGTATGCTATATGAGTCAACTCAAGATCTCATCATGTAGGTATAAGAAATATTCTTCCTTTGTTTTTGAAACTCCTTTCAAATATCAGCGTAAAATCCAGGAAAATCAATAAAATCCATGTCTAGCAACGACACCTCAAAACCGTCTCAAATCTCATATATCCATATCAAGTATCTCTGGCCTCAGCCGTCCAGCTGATCCATATCAAATATCAATATCCCAATCCAGCGGCCACGGTCGGTATCCTCTGGATATCCGCCGTGCCAAATGAAGTCACCGGTAGGTAATCCGTCCCCTGCCAGGCTCAACGCCATCTCCTGCGATCTTCTTGCCCCGGGGTACCGGTACCGGGCCCACCATGTACCCGAGACAGTTCATCCACCTCCTCGAAACGGGTCTCGAAAACCACATCAAACTCATGGTGGACGACACCTTACATCACTTAGAAAACCGCAACTTTTATATTTTAAAAGATTATAAGTTTGAAATCTTGCGACTTTCCCCCGAAATCCAGAAATATCATAAATCTCATGAAATCATTATGAATGCATATGTCAATGATAATGAATGCATGTGGTATCAATTTGCAATGTATGATGTATACTAGGCATGAGCAAATGATATGCTAATACATATGCACGAGAATAGCAATTCTTATGATTTTGTTTTATAGATGTATAGCAATAACACATTTCTAAACATTAATTATTAACATGTTTCAGATTACAAGTTATCTAGTGTCGTGACATGGAAATTACCAGGGTGTGTGTGTACACAGGAATAGTGCTCGTGCTGCATATAAAAGCTTGGTAATGGTGCATGTGTCCTACAAATGAGCTTGCGAATATGGAACAACATATAGATCCAAACTGCAGCAATTATCATGCAAGTACTATTATTCTAATGTCACAAGTAATATCAAGTTTACTATTTTCAGGTTTATTAATCTATCGGGCGACCTGCGCCATCCAAACGATCGTCCCCCGTAGATGTTAAATCTACTCACCCGTGATCCCGCGCTAGGTGTGTCTGACCACCTGCTTCCCTTTCTCCGCTGCGCTTGAAGTCCCCGCCGGCGAACCTAGAATTTACAAAAGTCACATACACCAGGAAAATCCTGCAAAAACACGATATATCGATAAAAAGGGATACGCGTGCGTGAAACTAAACGCGCGTGCACACGACACGTCGCGACGCGCACAAACCCACCAGAACCTACTCTGACACGCTGTGTCGCGCAGCGCGCCACAGAACCACGTGTGTCACGCGCGTGTCGCACAAGTTTTAAAACATCGAAAACACGTTATTAGCTCCAGATTTTTCCTCTGGACCCAACTTAAAAAGTTGCAGGTACCTACAGACTAAGCTACCAAGGAAGACCCTACACCCAAAATCCCCACACCCCACCCCCTACTCTGGCCGCAATTTGCGGCCAGAATGATTAAACCGGCGGCCGAGAGGGGGAGGTGGGTCCCCGTGCTCTGTGTGTGTGTCCCTACCAATCTCACCATGCTACAGTTTTCACAATTTTTACCTGAGTGGATCGGGTCAAAAGCAGATTTTAGAAAGGCTAAAAGTCGCTAAAACTGCTAATTTATGCCAAGTCGGACAAATCGGGTATTTCTATGGAGTCTGGGACAAATCTTGGTTCCACAAGTCCTAACAGCACTTACTAAGGTTATATTAACAATCCATACCACCACTTTGCCAAAATTCCCCTAAATTACCCAAAATTACCATTAAAGCACATACTAAACCATAACTAAGCTAGATAACCATAATTTTAGCAATTAGGAGTCGGGTTAAGGGATTATACCTCTAGAGACCCTAGGTGAAGGAGAAGAGAAGAGTAGGAGGGGGTGTGCTGTTGCTACAGCTCCTGGTGCTGCAAACTTGGGCTGAAAAAGAGCTGATCTGCACTTGCTGTTCTGAAACTGGCTGAAGCTTACAGAAGCAGCTGTTGTTGCTGTTGTTTGTGATGGTGTGGCTGTTGTTGTGGTGTTGGTTTGTTGGGGTTGTGTTGGTGTAGCTGGTGTGGGGTTGATGGCTGAGGCCACTGCTGTTTTTAAGGTGATTGTTTGCTGTTTCAGCTGATGCTGCTGTTGTGTTTTTGTTTTGGTGTTTGCTTTGTGTTGCTGTAGCGGCAGCAGGGGTTGTATTGTGGCTGTTGGGGGTGAAGTGTGGTGTTGGGGTAGCTGCTGCTGATGGAGGGTATATTAGGGGCTGGAATGATGATATATGGCTGATGTTTTGGGCTGATGGTGCTGTTTTGGTGGCTGAAACAGCTGCTGTTTCAGCAGCTGAAGGGCTGATTGGTGATGGTTTGGGTGGCTGATGTGTGTGTGTGAGAGAAGGATTTGAGGTTGGGGCTATTTGTAATGATGTTAGCGGCTGAAGTAGCTATTTGTGCAGCAGTTAATGTGCTGTTTTGTGAAGAACTGAAGCTGAAGTGTGCTGAAATGAGCTGAGATTGGGCTTATGGTGAATCATCAGCTGCTGTAGCAGCAATAGGGGCTGGTTTGGGTGGCTGATTTGATGGTATTTGGGCTGATAATTGTGTGTGTGAGTGAGAGAGGTGTGAGTTTGAGGAGACATGCAAAAAGGTTTGAGTTGAAATGGTGTGACTTAACCTTAAACCATCATTACAACCATCACATCTCTCTCTCTCTCAAGAAAGTCAACCTTAAAACACCCTAAACACCCTTAGTCAAAACCAACCACCCTAATTAAACCTAATTAGCCAAAACAAGTGTGTTAGACCACCATGGTTAACTTAAACATGGACAACCCACAAGCTCAATTATATGGCCAACCCTAGTCTTAACCCTAGTTAACATGCACAAGTGTGTGCGGTCGAAATAAAATTCCACTAAAATAACCATAAAACCAGATAAATCACTAAAAATCCGTTTTGGTAAACTTTTTACCAAAAACCCCACATTAACACACAATTACCACTAACCCTAAACTCCGGTGTTACATGATATTACAAGTCGCACCCGGTACATACAAACAGTTACGCAGAATCAATATCTTCCCAGTTGTCAGTCCAAGATGATATTTCCCTACGGATTCAGCGTTCATGCTCATTCCGTTAGCAACCCTGAGAGTCATATCACATATCCTGATAACCCTACGGTTTCTCAGAGCCTGTAACGAATTACAGATGTGAGATCCAGATCCGGTATCCAATACCCAGGAAGTAGGGTTAACTGACTTACAGTTCTCTACTACAAACACACCCGAAGCCGAAGACACAACATGCTTCGAATCCCGGCTACTGGTGTTTCTAACCCTGCAATCCTTCTGCCAATGTCCATTCCTGTAACAATAGGAACGTCCCTCTTTTACTACATCCAGTCCCGAAACTTTTGCCCTTCCCTTTCCTTCTACTTCCCTGGTTTCCTTCAGGGTATAAGCAGAGGGCAGGGACTGTAGAATCAAGTCAGTATTTGACCCGTTCTTCAACGTGGTCTTCAGGTCCGTGAGCTTATGATAGCCGGTCTCTGCAAGGATGTTGCCCCCTACAGATGACCCAATATCCAACCTCGCTTGAAGCAATTCGTTCGAGGTCTCATATCTTGCGATACGAGATTGCTCTCCATATAAATCTTTGTTATGGAGGAAGATAGAAACTAAGTCCATCTTCTCGTGCTGCCTCTAGTATACACCATCAACTGAGGCCAACACGAGGCACTTGGCTTTCGCACAGTCTTTTTCCGATGTCTTACGGATATCAATATCCATGACAGGGGAAACTGGTCCTGAGACGGCAGGGGTTTGATTAGTTAAGAGGTGTCCCAGCTTGTCACGGGCAATGGACATCTGGACAGACCTTTGTCAATCATAACAGTCAGATTCAGTCATTTTATTATCTAAATGTAACTATGTGTGGTCACTAGGTCGCTGCAATTAAGAGAGAGAGAAGAAAACACTCAGCATGATACTCTTGCAAGTTTAGATTGGTTTTTAATTTATCTAAACAGGATGGCTCCCACTGTTTCTCGAATCTCTCCTCAAACCAAAAAGGAAGAATTAGTCGGGATCAATCTCACCGTACAATACTTGCTTAACCGTTCAGCCAGGCCAGTGTTGGTACTTCGAAGGAGGTTTTCCAACGCTTTCGCGAAGTTTCTTAATTAAAGAACCTCTTTTCCCTGGGGGCGTAGCCCCGCTAACACCTTTCTAGACAACAACTTGGTTTATAGCATTGATCGTTAAGTGAGAAATTTCCCGAGGAGTAGCATATACTCACAGTAGGATCGGGATCCAAATATCATCGTGTGATAAAACTGAAGGAATCCTACCAGAATCATCACACTCCAAATGGTATGCAGCACTAGAAAGTTTCAGTTTCTTTAGAAACTCCCGGTGTGGATTTTTGCCCCATGCTCTTATGACCTTGACGAAGATAAACAAATCATAAGTCACATGTCAAGTTCTACCCGTCATTGTCCAGGTTAATTTGAACCCACCCGTATATACCCTTGACGAAGGTCAACAAGGTAATACGACTGTCCCAAACCAACGCATCAATCTATACTACATATGAACACCCAACAGCTACCAATCACTATACCTTGACGAAGGTCAACAAACATAGCTTGAATACTATTGAATATTCATATGAAATGACGGAGGGCTACGAATGGTTTTGGCAAAACCGTGAACGTAGTGAATTTGATATAATCAAAGGAACGAGATAGCTTTTAAAAGGAGTGGCTTAAGCTCCGCGTTTAAAAGTTGTGTTTGAAAAGAAACCGAGTGGTTTTGAAATTGTTCTAACGACTTTAACTTTGGTTTATTTTCTTGCATTAATTTAATGCGTCCTATCATTTAATCCTACCATTGCAGAAAACAACGAAAATATGACGTACGCTTATGCCATCCGCATTCGCCATGGGACCCCGTCATTACCCGTTAGGTTACTTAACTAACGACAGAGCGGGGGCTGGACTAGCGCGGATGCAAAACATAAGTAACGCCTAATTAGATATCATATATAGATATATACATTCGTCAGATGCAATGATAGCCATTCCAGATCATAGATGAACACATTGGATGTACTAGAAATCCGCGTTTCGTTCGAGCCTGCAACGAAAAGCGGATTACACGGTCGCGATGAGTAGCCAAGACCCCACCCTAGACCCCTACGGGTGCGGCAAACTACCCGCCAAATACCTGAAGTGAAGCAACCTCCCTCAACAACGTGAGTAGGCCACTCGGCACTTTGAGGTACCCGGTAATTTGTGCACCCCACCTTGGGTCTATCCTGGGAGCAAAAACAGTAAAAGAAATAATATACAATGGCGGCTACAACCTCATCCCGGATGTGCGGCCATACAAATAATATTACATCAATTGCATATTACATCAAATGAAAAGTTAAAGAAAACTCTCATCTCACAACCCCCCGGCTATTCATCCGCGACAATCCAACGAATTCATATACACATACCAGCAACATTACAGATCATAGATATGTATAACCCCCACTAATCGACATATAGCGATTAGCAGAGGTTCAATACATATATCACATCACAGATATAACCCATTAGCTAAATTCTATAGAAGTTCGATCAAAATACGGATTTGTAACCACCCCAAACACAAATTTGTTTTCTGGAAAATCTGGGCAGAAACAACATATTCCAAAAATCCTAAAACATCACACAGAACACTCTGCAGAAAAATCGATCCACGGCCGAGTCAACTGTAGGGTTCCTAGGCAGGCTAATGAAGTCTCACAAGGCATCAACCATGCCAATTTCAAATTTTACGAGCGCCGAGAAACCCTAATGCGGATCGTCGACTAGAATTTTAGGCGAAACATTAAACCAGTTAACAACTTAACTAAAGGTAAGAAGCTACAACCTTTGTAGATCCGGTTATCCACTTCCTGTGCTCCACGTAGTCGTCCCCTCGCTGTCCATCTCGAATCCCGGACTCTCGCATCGGCTTCATCGGAGAAATAAGCGGACTAGTCGTCGGCTACGATGCCGAAGATGATCTACGTTGAGGTTACACAAGATCAAGCTCCAACTTCACCAAGTTGTGAAACTTGTGAAGAAAACACCCTATACTACTTGGCAAGAGGTAGAGGGTGAAGAAATAGGAGGTGGGTTCACTTTAGAATTGGATTTCTCACTCTTTTTCTCAAGGTGCCATTAATGGAGGCAAGGTTTTCTTCATGAAGATGAAGAAGAAGAAGAAGAAGAAGATAGAATATGATAAGTATTAGATTAAAAAGAAAATAATGTGAATACTTATCATATACTAACTATGGTAAGGTGTAGAGAATAGATCATGGTTAGTTAGAATGGTTAGGGTTAAGCATGAAGACAAAATGGTAACAAAGTCAAACCTTCATGAAGCTTCAACTAAATCCAAAGAATGCCACCATTTTCTTCATAATCCTTTCCAAAATCAATAAATAAATAAATGAGTAAGAAAAAGAAAACCCTAACCATTACACAACCATGGTTTAATCTTTACACAAAACACAAGTTAGCATGCAACATCAAGCATGATACAATCAAGTGCACACTAAAATATATCACATATACAATGTGCACTTCAAGTGAGAAAATCCCTTTAAAGTGAACCAATACTAGTTAATGTAAAGTAATATATCAAATATATAATTATACATTAAATCATTAAATCAACACTTGATTCAATGATCCGGTCACGTCGCACATAACCGACTAGTATCCAATGTATCGACTTATCGAATCAGCCTTTGATTCGATAACTAGGTTATATCGCATACAACTAATCGAAACATTCATCGCGAGAATGAAATGCGGTATCACATACACGCATTATTCTCGGTCCCGCACATATCTCATATGCGCTCCTATTTCGTTTCGCTTGAGTCAGGAAACCACTGTGTAGGACTCTAAAGACTCGTCAAAACGCCGGTAGCAGATGATTATCATATCAAGCACCCACAAGCCGCAAGCGGTCTGCTAACCGTAACGGCCACCCGGGTATTGAGCGATCAGAAGATCGATGAGCTAGCCCGCTCATACTCCTGTGAATCCAACCAGTAACACTTACCGTACAGTCCGGTCTGTTCGTCTGATATGTCGCATATCAAGTCTATGGGTGGTAAACGTCAGACCCCAATAACCGATAAGTCGTGCCGATGTGAGGCTCATAACGGGTCGAGAAACTACTGGTAACGCTTACCAGCAAATCTCTGATCAGCCCTGGCCAGGGACTTTCCTGTTACGACCAATCGAGCACAGCGCAACATCAACCCCCAATACCGGGAGAGACGAAACCCCTCCTATCGCTCATTGCCTCCATGTGACTCGGGACTGTACCCAAAGACCACCGTTTTGCACGCCCTCATGGACGTGGTAAGGAGGAGATCAAAGCACAGTGGGAATCACACAAGACTCTATGACGATCTCGGGTCTACAGACTAACCTGCACAAGTGTCACCTGAGAACCGCCATCTGACGTGAGGTATAATACCATCTGGGAGTTCTCGGCGAGTCCGTCCAGTGTACCCAGTCTCCACTGAGCACCCGTACACCATCTCTGATGTCAAACACCAATGGATATGGGATCATCCATCGCCCATCTCATGGGTCGAGAAGCGTATACGCTAGTCTACACTGGTATATCGATGCCCCGTCTCGATACACCCATGACTAGGGACCTTGAAGGATGTACCTATAGACTACCATGTCCCTACTAGTATGATCCGCATCATCGTCCAGGTAGTCAAGTACACATCCCAAGGGCTTTACCAACATGTAACTACAAGACAGTTTAAAGAGACTAGTATACATGTTAAGATAAAGAGTAACCAGATAGCATACTATCATATCGAGCAAGAAAGTCATCTCTATATATGTCCAAGCATCCAATATAATATACATCATCAGTACAATACTGGCCTCTAGGGCATACATACAACTAACAATCTCCCACTTGCACTAGGGCCAGCTGCTGTAGTATCGCATACCGAGCATCCCGAAGAGTCTCTCAAACTGTATCTGGGGAATGGCCTTCGTGAGTGGATCCGCCGTGTTGTTCTTCGTGTCAACCCTCCTGACCTCGATCTCCCGGCGATCAACTATCTCCCGGATCAGGTGATACCGCCTCAGAATATGCCTGGATCGCTGATGGGACCTAGGTTCCTTGGCCAAAGCCACTGCTCCATTGTTATCGCAATACAAAGGTATTGGATGCTCAATGGATGGAACCACTCCAAGTTCAGTGATGAACTTCTTGATCCAGACAGCCTCTTTGGCAGCATCGTTGGCAGCTATGTATTCAGCCTCCATCGTCGAGTCTGCCACGGTTTCCTGCTTGGAACTCTTCCAGCTAACCGCCCCTCCGTAAAGGGTAAAGACAAATCCCGACTGCGACTTAGAGTCGTCCTTATCACTCTGGAAGCTCGAATCGGTAAAGGACTCCACTTGGAGTTCTCCGTTACCATACACCAAGAGCATCTCTTTAGTCCTTCGTAAGTACTTGAGAATGCTCTTCACAGCTGTCCAGTGACTCTCTCCAGGATCAGCTTGATACCTGCTCACTACACTTAGTGAGTATGCTACATCGGGTCTGGTACATAGCATCGCGTACATGATAGAGCCTACAGCCGAAGCATAGGGTATCCCTTGCATGCGAGCTCTCTCCAAATCAGTCTCGGGAGACATCTCTTTGGAGAGAGTGACTCCAGAGATCGTGGGCAAGTTCCCACGCTTGGATTCTTCCATACTAAACCTCTTTAGTATGGTGTCAATGTACCGAGATTGGGACAATCCCAATATCCGTTTGGATCTATCTCTATAGATCCTAATTCCCAATATGCAGGAGGCATCACCAAGATCTTTCATCAAGAATCTTTGTGATAAGAAGAGCTTGACCGATTGCAGCATAGGAATATCATTTCCTATCAAGAGTATGTCGTCTACGTACAATACGAGGAAGACAACCTTACTCTCTGCTACCTTCTTGTAGATACAAGGTTCATCTGGATTTTTGACGAAATTAAACTCTTTGATAACGACGTCAAAGCAGATGTTCCAACTCCGCGATGCTTGCTTTAATCCATAAATGGATTTAAGCAGCTTGCACACCTTCCCGCTGCTCCCACTGTCTACGAAGCCCTCTGGCTGAGTCATGTACACTCACTCTTCTAAATCACCGTTTAGAAAGGCGGTCTTAACATCCATTTGCCAGGTTTCGTAGTCATGATATGCAGCAATGGCAAGCATGATCCGGATGGATTTAAGCATAGCCACTGGAGAAAAGGTTTCGTCATAGTCCACTCCTGGTCTTTGACGAAAACCTTTTGCAACAAGTCTAGCTTTGAAAGTCTCCACTTTCCCATCTACACCAAGTTTTTTCTTGAAGATCCACTTGCTCCCAATGGGTTTTACCCCTTCAGGAGCAACTTCCAAAGTCCATACTTTGTTGGTGTACATGGATTCCATCTCGGACCGCATAGCATCCAGCCATTTCACTGAGTCCCTACTCGTGATGGCCTGCTCGAAGCTAGTTGGGTCATCATCCTCCATGATGCAATCCTCACTCCCACCATCCATGGGAAAACCGTAGTATCTCTCAGGTTGGTGAGGAACCCTACTAGACCGGTGGAGAGGCTGAGGTTCATTGGGAACTACTGAATCCTCTGGTTCAACCAAATCTTCTTTCGTAGTCTGTATTGCTGAAACCTCTTCCAGTTCTACCTCCTTGCCACTAATCTCTTATTCAAGAAATTCCTTTTCTAAAAAGGTGGCATGTCGAGAAACAAACACCTTTTATTCCTCGGTGTGGTAGAAGATATACCCGCGCGAATGTTTGGGATATCCAATAAACTTACACAGAATGGACCTTGCCGCGAGTTTGTCCGGATTTTGCGTTTTTACATATGCCGGACAACCCCATATCTTAACATAAATAAGACATGGTCTCTTTCCTTTCCATATCTCATATGGAGTGGTTGGCACGGATTTGGTGGGAACCATATTCAATAGGTCTGCAGCTGTTTCCAGTGCATATCCCCAGAAGGAAATAGGCAACTCAGCTGTGCTCATCATAGAGCGCACCATATCTAATAGGGTGCGGTTCCTCCGTTCTGATACACCGTTGTGCTGTGGTGTATATGGAGGAGTCAGCTGAGAGAGAATCCCATTCTATTTTAGGAAGTCCAGGAATTCATTGCTCAAGTATTCACCTCCTCGATCAGATCAAAGGATTTTAATACTTTTTCCGGTTTGGTTTTCGACTTCTTGTTTATATTCTCTAAATTTCTCAAAAGCTTCTGATTTGTGTTTCATCAGGAACACATATCCGAATCTAGAGAGATCGTCAGTGAATGTAATGAAGTACGAAGAACCATCCCTGGCATATGTAGACATGGGACCGCATACATCAGTATGTATTAGTCCCAAGAGTTCGGTAACTCTTTCTCCGTGTCCCGTAAACGGAGTTTTGGTCATCTTGCCTTTGAAACATGACTGGCAAGTGTCATAAGATGAAAATTCAAATGGATTTAATTACCCATCCTTATGCAACTTAGCTAGTCGTGTCGTATTGATGTGACCCAGTCTACAATACCACAAGAAAGATTCGTTCAGTTCAGAACTCTTCCTCTTGTGTGTGTTTGTTATGCTCAGAACTGTTGATTGATTTAGAACATAAATGCCATTGCACAACGTGCCTGATCCAACCAACTTTTGGTTACGGAAAATGTTCATAACATTATCCTATAATACAAAATTATATCCCTCTTTACTTAATAAAGAAACCGATATAATGTTGCATATCAGGTTCGGCATGTAATAGCATTCGTTCAGAACCAATGTATTACCAGTTGGTAATGCTAGGTGATATTCCCCGACAGTCTTAGCTGCAACTATTGCACCATTTCCAACTCTTATGTCTTTATCACCTTCTCCAAGTTCTCTACCTTTCCTTAGCCCATGTAACTGAATACATATATGGGATCCTGACCCGGTATCTAATACCCAGGACGTAGAGCAAATGGAGAAACAGTTCTCTGTAACGAACACACCCGAAGAAATTGCATCAACATGTACTTTCTTCATTCGGGTGGCATGGGAATCCTGGTATTCCCCTATGTCCTGTTCATTCCTATAACTCTTATAAGAAAGAACGGAACCAACATTCCTCAGCACAGTATAACATGCGGGTTTGGTCAATACATCCATATTATTATCTTTATTAGGGCATGACATGGTCGCTACCTGGAGAGAGAGAGAAGAAAACACTTTAGCGTATGCTCTTGCAAGATCAGATTGGTTATTATCTTATCTAATCAGGATGGCACCCACTGGTTTTTATCAAATCTTCCTTCAAACCCTAAAAGGAAAGACTAGCCGGGATTAATTACACACTACAAGTTCGCCAATCTTTCAGCCAGGCCAGTGTCGGTATTTTGAGGGAGGTCCCCCGTGCTTTCGCACGAACCTAATTAATGTAAACCTCGTTTTCCCAGAGGCGTAACCCCATTGACACCTTTCTAGACACCTACTTGATTAGCTAATTGCAATGTGTAAAACTCTCTCAGGAGTAACTCTTACTCGCAGTGGGTATCGGGATCCGACTATCTCATAGAAGGTATGCAATCTCATTGCAAATTTTAACACTTGAAATTCCCGATAATATTTTTCCCCTAGCGTCTTATGACCTTGACGTAGGCCAACAAACCATAGTGCGCTAGTCAAGTTCAACCCGTCATTTCCTGATTGAATTAAACCCACCTGCACGACCCTTGACGCAGGCCAACAAAGTCGCACGACTACCCTAATTCAATCTGTATAATATGCATAAGCAGATAAATACTAGTTAGCTACCACACACTACGCCTTGACGCAGACCAACAAACGTAGTACGAATACTAACTACTACTCATCTGAAATGACGGAGGGCTACGACAGGTTTTTCTGAAAACCTATTGCGTAATGAACTTGATATCATTGTAGAATCAAATGAAGTTTTGAAATGGAGTGATTTTGAGGCTTTTCTAGTTTTGCTAAAGGGGTCACTCCCGGTAGAGGGATCGTCGGCCCTTTCCTCATCGAATGAGGTGCGGGATATATCATATATATCACTGTGCAAAGCAGAAACTATAGAAGCAATCAAAAGCAGACCGAGTATGTAGCATCTGCCAGTTATTGCTAAAGGAGTCACTCCCGGTGAAGGGATCTCGGTCCTTTCCTCATCGAATAAGGTGCAGGGTATATCATATATACCGCTATGCAAAGCAAGAACTGTAGCTACCTGTTTTGTTTAAAATTTGATTCTACAACATCTTAGGTTTCTTTTCTTTCATTAATCACATTAATGAAGTCCCATCATTTAAGTCACCTAAACATCACAGATAAATACGACGTACACTTATGCCATCCGCATTCGCCTGGATGTCCCCTCGTGCACCGTTAGGTTAGGTAACTAACGGCAGAGCAGGGCAGGGCTAGTGCGGGTGCAAAACATAAGTAACGTCTATATAATATATCATATATACTACATACTGTATCTATCATAGAACATCACATGATCACATCACAGATATCGCAGCAGAAGAAACATATGAAACATTGGATATTCTAGGACGTCCGTGTTTTCAATACGAGCCAGTATAAAACACGGATTCCACGGTCGTGATGAATAGCCAATCTCACATCCCTAGACCCCTACGAGAGCGGCAAGTAACCCTACCAATTCTAGGGTTAGGAGACCCGGACTCGACTTCTCGAGATGGTCTCCCACTGGACCCTAGAACCCGGTTACTTGTGCTCCCCTCTTTGGGTCTATCCTAATGTGGAAAAGTAAATAATATACAAACGGTGACATCTTCCGCAACCTGGAAGTGCCCCAATAAAAGAATATTACATACAAGTTTTTACATGAATGAAAATGAAAAACACTCATCTCACATAAAAACCCCCGGCTATTCAAACACGACGATCCAATATAACATATCCAGCAACACATAACATCACATGTCATCAACGTAAGTAAATATGCGCATCCCAATTGTCGTTGACATATAGTAACGAAACCGGCGATATCACATATTACACTTACGGTCACAGAAAAGAAAGTGTAAAACTACAACAGTTGGAATCCGCAACCACTTTAGACATCGCATGCCTAATCAAATGAAATACTTAGACATCACATGCCTAACAATTATAAACCCCGCATTTTAGTCCCATTATCGAAAACTCTTTTCAATATCAAGTGAGACTAAACCGCTAGATATATAACATTCATCCGGTTATCTCATAACTGTTTGTGAATTCCAATTATTGTATCCCATTCCGGATAAATAGAAAATATCAAACTTTCCGATCGAACATTCGAACACCCAAGTTTTCCCAAAACCGTTCAACACATGAAATAAGTTCAAAGACATTCACTTCATGGCTCAGTACCAACGGTCCAGCCGTAGAAGGGTCAAGCCAACGCCTCACATGTGGCACGCCGTACTGCCCCAAACCCGAAGGTTCAAAGGGCAGTTCAAGACGGTCACATAATCGAGTTAAGGTTTGTTGTCTTCTAGAGGGACCATCGCGTTACTTGCACTACTCAGAACGTCTTTAAACCACAGAAAAATCCAACACTTGGAAATTTTCGGCAGGGGAAAAGTTGGGTATTTATATCCTGTCGAACTTTTTAACATATTCTTAAATTATCCGGAAAAACACACAGACAAAATTTGATAATCCGATCGAATCTTTGATTCCCAATACAACCCCAGAATACTCATCTGTAGAGTCACAATAAAAATACCCAGAAAATATAGCATTCAATTATATGAATTACTGTGCAGAAATCATTGGACAAGGGGACAGTACGGCAGCGGAACCACAGCACATGCCAAGCATGTGCCGCGGTTCCGCAGTGGCTTTATAGATTTAGACCCTCGTTTTTCACAGTAATTCAAATAAGACCCTGCTTATTTTTCTGCATATTTTTAATTGACAAAAATCCAAATTTTCAGAAAATTTCCAGAGAGCATTTTGGAAATGGGTTTCGATGTTCGTTCGGATTTCAAACATCGTCAAAGCATCGCCTAAGGCTCTAGCTAGGCTCTGATACCACTGTAGGGTTCCTAGGCACGCTAATGAAGTCTCACAAGACATCGACCATGCTAATTTCAAATTTTACGAGTGCCGAGAAACCCTAATGCGGATCGTCGACTAGAATTTTAGGCGAAACATTAAACTAGTTAACAACTTAACTAAAGGTAAGAAGCTACAACCTTTGTAGATCCAGTTATCCACTTCCTGTGCTCCACATAGTCGTCCCCTCGCTGTCCATCTCGAATCCCGGACTCTCGCATCGGCTTCATCGAAGAAATGAGCGGACTAGTCGTCGGCTACGATGCCGAAGATGATCTACATTGAGGTTACACAAGATCAAGCTCCAACTTCACCAAGTTGTGAAACTTGTGAAGAAAACACCCTATACTACTTGGCAAGAGGTAGAGGGTGAAGAAATAGGAGGTGGGTTCACTTTAGAATTGGATTTCTCACTCTTTTTCTCAAGGTGCCATTAATGGAGGCAAGGTTTTCTTCATGAAGATGAAGAAGAAGAAGAAGAAGAAGATAGAATATGATAAGTATTAGATTAAAAAGAAAATAATGTGAATAATTATCATATACTAACTATGGTAAGATGTAGAGAATAGATCATGGTTAGTTAGAATGGTTAGGGTTAAGCATGAAGAAAAAATGGTAACAAAGTCAAACCTTCATGAAGCTTTAACTAAATCCAAAGAATGCCACCATTTTCTTCATAATCTTTTCCAAAATCAATAAATAAATAAATGAGTAAGAAAAAGAAAACCCTAACCATTACACAACCATGGTTTAATCTTTACACAAAACACAAGTTAGCATACAACATCAAGCATGATACAATCAAGTGCACACTAAAATATATCACATATACAATGTGCACTTCAAGTGAGAAAATCCCTTTAAAGTGAACCAATACTAGTTAACGCAAAGTAATCTATCAAATATATAATTATACATTAAATCATTAAATCAACACTTGATTAAATGATCCGGTCATGTCGCACATAACCGACTAGTATCCAATGTATCGACTTATCGAATCAGCCTTTGATTCGATAACTAGGTTATATCGCATACAACCAATCGAAACATTCATCGCGAGAATGAAATGCGGTATCATATACACGCATTATTCTCGGTCCCGCACATATCTCATATGCGCTCCTATTTCGTTTCGCTTGAGCCAGGAAACCTCTGTGTAGGACTCTAAAGACTTGTCAATACGCCGGTTGCAGATGATAATCATATCAAGCACCCACAAGCCGCAAGCGGTCTGCTAAACGTAACGGCCACCCGGGTATTGAGCGATCAGAAGATCGATGAGCTAGCCCGCTCATACTCCTGTGAATCCAACCAGTAACACTTACCGTACAGTCCGGTCTGTTCGTCTGATATGTCGCATATCAAGTCTAGGGGTGGTAAACGTCAGACCCCAATAACCGATAAGTCGTGCCGATGTGAGGCTCATAACGGGTCGAGAAACTACTGGTAACGCTTACCAGCAAATCTCTGATCAGCCCTGGCCAGGGACTTTCCTGTTACGGCCAATCGAGCACAGCGCAACATCAACCCCCAATACCGGGAGAGACGAAACCCCTCCTATCGCTCATTGCCTCCATGTGACTCGGGACTGTACCCAAAGACCACCGTTTTGCACGCCTTCATGGACGTGGTAAGGTGGAGATCAAAGCACAGTGGGAATCACACAAGACTCTATGACGATCTCGGGTCTACAGACTAACCTGCATAAGTGTCACCTGAGAACCGCCATCTAACGTGAGGTATAATACCATCTGGGAGTTCTCGGCGAGTCCGTCCAGTGTACCCAGTCTCCACTGAGCACCCGTACACCATCTCTGATGTCAAACACCAATGGATATGGGATTATCCATCGCCCATCTCATGGGTCGAGAAGCGTATACGCTAGTCTACACTGGTATATCGATGCCCCTTCTCCATACACCCACGACTAGGGACCTTGAAGGATGTACCTATAGACTACCATGTCCCCACTAGTATGATGCGCATCATAGTCCAGGTAGTCAAGTACACATCCTAAGGGCTTTACCAACATGTAACTACAAGACAGTTTAAAGAGACTAGTATACATGTTAAGATAAAGAGTAACCAGATAGTATACTATCATATCGAGCAAGAAAGTCATCTCTATATATTTCCAAGCATCCAATATAATATACATCATCAGTACAATACTGGCCTCTAGGGCATACATACAACTAACATCAACTCGGCCGCGGATCCGTGGCCAAACGCTTGTTTTGGCCGCGGTTCCACGGTGAGTTGGTCGACTCGCTGGATCGTTTTTGCTGTGTGTTTACAGAAAACCCTGAGACGATTTTTCAGATGTGTAAAATTATTTTTTGAGCTGTTTAAAAAATCGACAGCAAGCATGGTTTTCGGGCCTGTTTTGTGATTTTTTCTCCGATCGAAATTCTAGATACTTTGCTAACATGCTAGATAGTGTTTAGCCAGGCTCTGATACCACTGTAAGTCAACGTTACCCGTCCCGATTCTTTCGGGGACGCGGAAATGGTGAAAAACGATTTTTTCGGTGAAGGTAACATGGACTCTAGAAAAGTATCTTTGCTAAACTAACATCTAGAAACCTAACTGTAAGTTTAACTACTATGTTAGGGGTTATACCTAGTCTTGAACTCCTTCTCTTCTTCTCCTTGAAGTGGTCGGATCAGCCTCACCTCGTCGTCTCCTTGTGCCGAAGATGGATCCAACCGAAAGCTTCTACCTTTGACTCCTACCTCAATCGAGAGGAAACTAAAATCCTTGGCTTGCTAGACCTCGAACTTTAGAATGAGTAGAGAAGTGTTTTTAGAGTTTTATCTCAATGGATCATGTTTCTCAACTCATGAGACATGAGAGCCATGAGCAAGATGAAGAGGGAGAGCTTGGATGAGAGAGATTCAATATGATAGAATGAGAAAGACTTTTTACAACCATGCTCTCAAAAACAGAAATAATCATGATAATAATAATAATTAAGTATTTGTGATGGTTCATGTCAATGGCATTATCATTTCATGCACTCATTTTGTAAAGAACAACAAGCAAGCAAAATTCATAGCCATGAAATGATAGCCATGAAGTGATGATGGTCAACAAGTCCAAAATAGTCAACCGGTCAACAAAGTCAACAAGTCAACAAAAGTCAAACTTTCAACCCAACCATGGCACAATAATACTTAATTAATATTATTATTAATCATATTTCTTATTCTCATTAGGGTTTAGAAAAAGTCAACAGTCAACAACCCTAATGAGAATCCTCTGCCTCTGTCTCTGTCAACCGTGTATACACACCCGCATCCGCGTTCCGAGGAACACGAATACAAACGAGATAAAACCAATCCCAAAAACGTATACTAGGATCTGGCTTAAACCAAAGCCTGCTAGTAATAACTGCCCGGACACCAAACGTGCACAAGTGTATGGATGTGAACGAACCCTGTCGCAAAACCATGCAACCTCTACTCTGTTTTGCCCAAAGGCGAATAGCTCTCTATGTGGGACTCTAAAGACTCGACACTACGCTGGCAGTGTGTTTAACCACATGGCATAAGCGGTACTAGCTGTACGTAACGGTCCCCAGGTAGATGCGGATAAGAAGACTGATGAGGTGAACCCATCCGAACTCCTACTGAGCCTGAATGTGACAGTCTCCGTACAGTCCGGTCTGTTCATTTGAGAATATCGTATGGCGGGCCTAGGGGGCGATAAACGTCAGTCCCCTAATAGCGGTACAAGTCGTATCGGAGTGTAGCCTAGAACACCCTGAGATAACACTGGAAACCTACCAGTATATCTCGCTTGCCCTGGTCAGGGACGACTATGTGTAATGGCTCTCCTTGACACAGCGCGATATCAACTCCCAATACCGGGAGAGACGAATCCTGTCTAACCGTCACTGCCTCTAAGTGCTTCTGGACTGCACCCAACTACTACATGTTTGCACGACTCCTTTGAGCCGTGATAGGGTAGTAATCAAAGTACAGTGGGAACACACTGGAGGCGAAGTGACGGTGTCAAGTCAACGAACTAAGCTGTACTCATGTCACCTGGGAACTGATAACTGACGATAGGTATAGTACCAACCAACAGTTCCCGATGAGTCCTGTCCAGTGTACTCGTAACCTAATGAACACCCACATACTATCTCAAGTACGACGTACCGACGACTATGGGACAGACCGTCTCCCCTGCTGGGATGAGAAGCGCATACGCTAGTCTACTCCGGAGTATCGATGCCCTGTCTCGATAGTCCTACGACTAGGGACCTGTATAAGGATGTGCTTGTAGATTACCCAGCCCCCACTAGTGTGACTGCCATCACAACGCTGGTAATCAAGCAAAGATCCTAAGGGCTCCACTAATGTGTATAGGCGATATGCTAAAAGAAACACATGTACACATTAAAGTAGAAACAAACCAAGTAGCATACTACCATTTCGAGCAAGATTGTCTATACAACTATGAATATCCCAAGCTTCCATCAAGTAATATACAAACTAGTATGATACAGTAATGGCCTCTAGGGCATATACACTAACATAGGCTGCAAATGGATCTTCAGAAAAAAGATTGGTGTAGATGGAAAGGTTGAAACCTATAAGGCTAGACTTGTTGCAAAGGGTTTTCATCAAAGACCTGGTTTTGACTATGACGAAACCTTTTCTCCAGTGGCTATGCTCAAATCCATTCGGATCCTTCTTGCCATTGCAGCCTTCCACGATTATGAGATTTGGCAGACGGACGTAAAAACCGCTTTTCTAAATGGAAATTTAGAAGAGTGTGTCTATATAGACCAGCCAGAGGGTTTCATTCAGAGTGGGAGCAGCGGGATAGTGTGCAAGTTGCTTAAATCCATCTATGGACTAAAGCAGGCATCACGGAGTTTGAACATCTGTTTTGATGAAACGGTCAAAAAATTTGACTTTATCAAAAATCCAGATGAGCTATACATTTATAGTAAGATTGTAGCACGAATTGTTGTATTCCTCATCTTGTACGTGGATGACATTCTCTTGATAGGAAATGACATTCCTATGCTACAATCTGTCAAAGGTTTATTGTCACACAAGTTCTCCATGAAAGACCTGGGTGATGCCTCTTACATTCTGCGGATCCAGATCTATCATGATAGATCTAAGAGGATGTTGGGACTTTCACAATTCAGGTACAACGACACCATACTGAAAAGATTCAGTATGGAAGATTCTAAGCGCGGTAATTTATCGGCTTGTCACGGAATCACCCTCTCCAAAGAGATGTCTCCCAAGACTGATTTGGAAAGAGATCGCATGTCTATTATACCCTACGCTTCTGCAGCATGCTCTATAATGTATGCGATGTTGTGTACTGTCACGCCCCGCTTCCCGGTATACGGGCAGAGAACGCGACTGGCCGCTACGTATTTACTCTGAAGTAAATACGCTAAGCGTATCTAAGCAATATAAATAAAAATGCACAATAGACAAAAGATATAATTGAACAGCAACTTTATTTATTAACATTCTTTTACCGTACATGGAAAAGTAAATACATCTGAATGAAAGCAATTCCTAAACAGTAGCATAACAGAAAAGGAAATACAGAATGTAAAAGAAAAAGTACAAGTGAAACTACAGCTCGGGATCTTCAGCAAACTGGTCCAAGTCTTCGGCGCTGGGCTCGATCTCTAGAAGGTCCGAAACACCTGACGACATTCAAAGAAGAAGAAAGAGAATGTCGTCAGCGAACAAATCGCTTGGTAAGTCCCAAAGATATGGAAGAAGTAGAATAGACAGAGAGAGAGAGAGAGAAAGAGGAAGAGAGTGGCTTTTAAAGTTATATTTGATTGTTGTAATGTTGTATTTAGTGTTAACGTTATTGTTTGTAGCTTGGTACAGAAGGATGCCAGTGTATACGAGAGGAGTCTCTATATGCCAGAGACTAAAGGCAAATGTAAGTACAAGGATCCATTAGAAAGCCGGGAACAACGGCGTGGTATTCAGGTTAGGTGTCTTAAATCTTGCAGTCTCGTGCCACTTCTAACACCTTCCGTACCAATCTACCCCTTAAACCCCGCGAAGTATCGTTTGAATTGTTTGTATTGTATTGCAACTTGTATTGTCTTATAATATAGATTGTATAATTGGATGACTTGCCGAAACCTTGATATCAGTAAATGGTTGTAACTGGAGAATCATGTAAATGGATGTATATCTATGGTTCACTTCGGTCAATACAGATTGAATAGATTGAATATATGTATTCATGGATTCATATTGAATTGTTATAATGTAGATTGTACTTGAATCATATTCAAGTCAGATTGATTATAATGAGACTCAGTCTGAGTCGGAACAATTAGAAAAGAAATTGAAATCTTGATTGTTTTGATGTTATCGGTAACCGCTGCACATGGGCGGCAGGATTTTTGTCTTTTTCAAAAACGATTACCGTGATGATAACACCGTTGTTAAGTTGTCTACCTTAAATAGGCAAGCACCCACTTCTCCGGCTCCCTGAGGCTCAAGAGATTGGTCCCCGCTTAAACCTATGTTTACTAGGGTCCTTATTGTAATTTATAAAACTTGAGGGGGTTTTATTTAAAAATAATTTGTATAATTTTCAAAATACACCTCAAGTATTTTATTATCGTCTTTAGAGTTTTGATTGATGTAGATTTGATATATGTGACATTTTTAGTGAATAAAACCTAATTTTCATAATATAGGGTATTTATTTGTAATATTGAACTTAAATGGAGTTTCATGGTACTTTCAAGTAAAATGATTCTTTTTGATTTAGAAAAGTTGGAATATTTATATTATATCAAAAATAGAAATTTTGATAACACATATATATATATATATATTTATATAAAAATAATTTTAATATATTATATTTCTAGAAATCTCATTTTCTTAAGATATTTGAATTTTAAATCTCTCGAGACCGAATGCTCCTTGCGGAGGTCTGCATCTTGCACTACCAAGTCCGAGGATGTGCGATAATCCACACCATCCCGAACGAGTTCCCCAAATGGGTTGTAGCGGGCTTTGCAAAGATTTGTGTAAATACATATTTCTTGTAGAAAAAGGTTTTATTAGTAAATGGTATTTATATGTAAAATCTTGTTTTTCCGTATTCTATGTTCCCGAAACGTATTGTGCTATGTTGCATATGAGTGTTGTGAGGTGGTAGGTCATTACCTCGTGATCTACTTAAAACTATAGCAAGATTATTGATGTTTTAAAGTCAAAAGTAAACTGCATGGTATTTTACTGAAAAAAGTACGATAAAAATTGAAATAGAAATCCCTTTTGATATGGAACTTGTTCAATATGACTTGTTAATGTTTAATAGTCAACATGTAAGGGTTTGGTATGTTTGTATTTAAGAAAAAGTGTGATTTTTAGGAAGAACCGAATCGGAAATCGGATTAACTCCGATTCCGTCGGGTTTTATTAATACGAGTTTTTAGAAAAGAATATAGAAGAGCGAGGTGGGACTTACATGTTTAGAGTCAAGAGAAGAGGGAGAGGAAGTGGTAGGAGTTTCCGGTGTGTCGTTTCGTCGTCGGGAGCTCCTAGGTGCGTCGTTTCGTCGCCGGGAGCTCCTAGGATCGTCGTCGGAATCTCGCCGGAGTTTCGGCCTTCGCTAACTTCACTTGCACCCAAAAATTCTAGAGAGTTTTCTTGATAGTTTTGGACAGAGTTTGTGATTGAGGGGGTGTGTTTAGGGGTGGTATTTATAGGGTAAAGATAAGGTTAGGGTAGGTGAAAGGTTGTATTGAAAATGTAATAAAAATTGTATTAAAAATATGGTTTAATAGGGTTTTAATTGGATTTTAAAGGCTCTGGAAATGTGCAGGAAATTTAAACTATACAGGGGTGTTAAGAAGATCAAGGGACACAACTTTTGTGTTGGGGAATCGGCGATCCGGCCGAGTCCGGCCGGCGGAGGCGGGCCGAGTCGGCCGAGTCGCCTGCCGATCCGGCCGGTTCCGGGGTGCCACGTGTCCCTCGTCGTCTTGTCTTCTCCCTGGTCCAGTTTGTTTTATTTGTGACTTTTGGTCTTACGGGTTTAACACGTGTAGACTCTTGGAATTCTAAATGTTTAAAGAGAAATCAATATTAAAAATAATGTGGGGGACGGGATTTGAACTCTGGTGCTTTGGTTCAGTAGTGCAAGGTCTTACTAATAAGCTAAAAGCTCCTTCTTGCTATTAAAAAGCAAAAAAACTTATAACTTGTACTCTGGCAAAAATTCCCCTTTCTGTATTTTTTGAAAAAATTGTATAGAAAGTTGTACCGGAAGTTTAGGGTTGTTACATGTACCAGACCAGATGTAGCTTATGCACTGAGTGTTGTAAGCCGGTATCAGTCAAACCCTGGGGAGAAGCACTGGATAGCAGTAAAGAACATTTGATTTAGTGTAATTCTCGGATGTGTTTGTAAAAAGCAAGTATCGAATCAATTGTTTCCCGATAACGGTTTCATTTGATCGATAATAGTATCTTGTATCGGTATTTAGAAAATTGTATAAAGAACTCACAATCAAAGAATTATATTTGACCGCAATCAACTACTGTGTCAGTTGTAGATCGTAAGCGAGTGCGGATCGTCCACAGGGATTGTGCGATTCGTTTCAATGTTTAATTTGTTTGAATCGAAAAGTTAATCGAAAAGAAAAGAAAACATGATTCAAGAATTTATCGATTGATTCAGGTGTCACGATGTTTAATCAAGAATCAAGAAACTGATAAACAAATCAAGAATCGGTGTTTTGATGATATTTCCAACCAAAATGTCAAGAATCTAAATGAGGCTCGTAGGAATCGATCGGATCTATAGACGTGATGTAATTTCAAGATTTTGTGTTCTTGTCCTTCGAAGGATTGATACTAGATCAATGATGATCGATGAGAGTTAGGGCTTTCTTGATGAAACTAGGGTTTCATCGTTTAACCCTTGTTCTTTCATCGATATCATTCATATTCTAGCCTCAAACAATTTCAAGAAACGATCGTAACTCCCCAATCTCGAGTGATATCAATCAAGAAAGCATCGCAACGAATTGGGTCGTCGATTCTTGAACTTGCTAGGGTTTACAAAACTCGTAGGATTCAAGAATCGATTTAAGATATATTACATCATCATTCTATTGATCGTCTCGACTCCTCGACGAGCGAGTATTACTTAAACATCATTACACAGAAAGTATTCAAGAATTGAAAAGATATCATGATGCGAGAATTTAAAGAAAACAAGATAAAAGAATATCACCTTTTATTTCTATCAATAATTTGATTACAGTCGCTCAAGAACTACAAGAGGAAGAACTAAATTGTCGAATTGGCGTCGCTCGGCTCCGTGAGTCTCGGATCGGCTTGGACCACTTGCTCTGTTGAGGATCGGCTTGGCTCATAAAAGGTTGCAAGGCTTCTTGCATGATTGGTACTCGGGATCTTGGCTTTTGATTAGAATTAGGGTTAGGGTTTCGCACAAGCCCTCTCACTAGACTTGTGGAAGAAGAAGATGAAGAAAGAGATAGAATGGCTCTCAAATGAACTAATGGATTGATTTTTCCAAGATTGAATCCTTTCTTTACAAGTGAGCCTAGGGTCTTATTTATAGAACACCCAAACCCTAAGCTTTTGAGTTCCCTCCAAAAGTTTGTTGAAAGACTTCTAGAAGTAGTTTGTTAGGCTTAGCTTAGGGTTTAAGCTAGGGTTTAGGGAGAAGTTTCTAGAATGATAGGCTAGTTTAGTGTTGATCCCAAAGCTTGTTGATCTGGCAGAAGTATCTGGAGTCTTCTGGAAATTGTTGTGTCTTTATGAAGTGTGGGCCCTGAGAGAAACATTTTGCACTGAGATTGAGGAGCTAACTCCTTGGACCCACCGCGGATCCGCGGCTCAAGCAGGCTCCTGCCGTGGATCCGCAGCTGTCTGTGGGGCTTGGGCCTTAGTATTTCTACTGTGGTCTTGGGATGCCATTTGGGGCTTTATCTGATATGTTGATTTTTGTTTGTCCTTTTGGATTGATACCAGAACTGAAAACATTGAGTTGACGTAACGTTTTAGCTGTACCCTGTAAATTTTTGGCCTTTCTGCTGGATTTTCCTGCACAGATCTCAAAACAAGTGTTGCGCAAATGTAGGGATGATGCGATGCCATGAATTGTAGTCAATTTCCTTTATAGTGCCGGTTTTAGAGTCTAACACATGCAATCTGATATTTTGCGACAGTTTTGCTAATATGTGAATTATGAATGCCGAACACTTCTATATGAATACAAATGATGAGGAAATTGCCGGCTAAAATTTGCAATATTTTCGACTAATCAAATTCCCCCAGACTTAATTTCGATCGTCTCGAGCGAACTTTTTTATTAAAAAGAGAAGGAGAAAATAAAGAAAGAGAAAAACTATCTAGCACACTTTCGTAGGCAATACGATTGCACTGAGCACGTGCAACAAGCCTTTAAACCTCTAGGTGTCCCTAGTAGGAGGAGTGTTGTCTCCTGAGGGTTTTCAGCGGATTGCACCCACAAAATCCAATAATAAAAGAAAGATCGTGAATATTACATTTAAAGACAAGAATTGTAAAAGAAAAGCTTCGAAAATTAGTGTTTCCAGCTAAGCTAGCTTTTCGGTTGTCATGAGCCCTATCTTAATGGTTATGAAAAAATGTTAGAAATCACGTCCTCCCTCAATAAAACATCGTCTTATTTTTCATTCCTATCTTTCTTCAAAACATCGATCATATAACCCTGCGTGTGTGTAAAGACATCCCTACACCCGGAGAATTCAATTCAAGCTATCATACTCTTGCCCATCAGCATCAGTACTTTTTAATTAATGAATATTTAGATGAGATTGCTCACTCACTTTCAAGCAACCGTTAATACTTCTTGAGGTACTAACCGACCGATTACTCATGTGCTTGCTTATTTGGTGTATTTTCCTCGTCTTGCACCACCTTAGGCATAGCAGTGACTCCCAGACCAGTTGGCCTTAGGGCACTAGATGAAAAGGCACCCTCGCTATATATTTTTTTATTGCCCTCGGTGATAACAAAACCAGTGTTCATTTTTCTCACCACTTTATATTTTTCAATTTTTTTTCTTTTTATTTCCTTCATACATCGGCTTAAAGACAAGAGCATTTCAAGGTATCCTCTACTATCCCAGACTTTAAGACGTGTGTAAGTGCGAATAGCAGGGTATCAACGTTCAAAAATGTTTGGCTTCCAGAATAGAAACTATTTTTCAGACTTATTTTTATCCTCAGATTAGTGACGTCCTTTATCTTACTAACCCTTGGGACAACGGCTCATAACTACTTATTACTAGTTCGTATAAGAAAACTTCTAATTTTCTTAGTTTTCTAAAAATTTTCCAATCTCATGGATGTAATTTTTCACTATCTAAACTTTCATAATCTTATTTATGTACAAAAAGTGTAAATATTAAAATTATTTTTATACTTGAAAATTTTTAAATTTTTATGGGTTTTGAAAATTTTTCAATTTTTTATAGATTTTTAAAGAAATGTTTTGTGCTTATGCAGATGATATGCAAATGATGCGAAAATAAGCACAAACCTCCCCCAAACTTGTTTTCAACAGTGTCCTCACTGTTGCCAACCGCTATACCTACAAAACTGTAAGCCTGGGGGTGAATTATTAGTGGGGGAAAAATATATAGGTGAAGAACTTCCCCCAAACTTACTCTTTTCACTCACCTTCATTCAAAACATGATGCAGTGATATACAGGATATGAAGGTGAGACGGAGGAAAATTTAATCCACATAAACTGGCTCTTGTAAGAACAAGAGCTCCTCCGTGGGGTCAGTGGAAAAATACGGCTTAAGTCTATGTCCATTTACTTTGAAAAGGGTGCCGTTTTTAACATTTTCTACTTCTACTGCCCCGTGCGGGTATACAGACCGCACAACAAAAGGTCCCTTCCAACGAGATCGGAGCTTACCTGCATGAAGGTGTAATCGTGAATCATAAAGAATGACTTGTTGACCAGGTGAAAATGTTTTTCTCAAAATATTTTTATCGTGAAAAACCTTAGTCCTATTCTTTGTGATTACAGCGTTATCATAAGCTTCATCGCGGAGTTCGCTTAGCTCATTTAATTGCAGCTTCCGAAAGTTGCAAGCAAGGTTTAGATCAAAATTTATTTCCTTAATAGCCCACAATGCTTTATGCTCTATCTCGACAGGTAAATGACATGCTTTCCCAAACACTATCCTATATGGAGACATTCCTAGGTCGGTCCTATATGCAGTTCTGAATGCCCAAAGAGCATCCGTCAGTTTGGTCGACCAGTCTTTTCTATTTTTAGCAACAGTTTTCTCCAGGATAAGTTTGATTTGTCTGTTTGAGATCTCAGCCTGCCCGCTTGTTTGGGGATGATAGGGTGTAGAAAGTCGGTGGTTGATTGAGTATTTTCGCATCAACGTCTCGAAAGACCTGTTGCAGAAATGTGTCCCATTATCGCTAATAATAGCGCGTGGGTGTCCAAATCGCGAGAAGATATTCTCTTTCAAGAACTTAATGACAACTTTCTTGTCATTAGTGCGACATGGAGTGGCTTCTACCCATTTTGAGACATAATCAACCGCCAGCAATATGTACAGATTCCCAAAGGAGTTGGGAAAAGGACCCATAAAATCAATGCCCCAAACATCAAATATTTCAACAACCAGAATGGGTTGCTGAGGCATTTCATTCCTCCGGGAGATTCTACCCGTGTACTGACATTGTGTACAGGTTTTGCAATAGTCAAATGCGTCCTTGAATAAGGTCGGCTAATAAAATCCACATTGCAAAACCTTTTCCGCAGTCTTTCTAGGACCAAAGTGACCCCCACAGGCCTGATCATGACAAAATGAAAGAACACTCTTGAATTCTTCATTCGGGACACACCGGCGAATGATCTGATCAGGACAATATTTAAACAAATAGGGCTCGTCCCGGTAAAAGTGTTTTACTTGGGATAGAAAACGATATTTGTCCTGTTTTGACCAATCGCTCGGTATAAGTCCCGTGGCATGATAGTTCACAATATCCCTGAACCATGGTTCAGCGGATATGCTCAAGAGTTGTTCGTCAGGGAACGAATCATTGATCGGCAAGGTCACAGGGGAGGAAATGATGCGTGAAAGATGGTCAGCTACTACGTTTTCACATCCTTTCTTATCTTTGATAACAAGATCGAATTCTTGTAACAGAAGGATCCAACGTATTAGTCGACCTTTTGCATCTTTCTTCGCCAGAAGATGTTTTAAAGCGGAATGGTCAGTATACACAACTATAGAAGAGCCAATTAAGTAAGGCCTGAATTTTTCTAATGCAAATACAACCGCTAAAAGTTCTTTCTCGGTGGTTGTATAATTGATTTGCGCATCATTCAGGGTCTTACTTGCATAGTATATCACGTGTGGCATCATTTTGATGTGCTGTCCTAAGACTGCACCTACTGCAAAATCAGATGCGTCACACATCAGCTCAAAGGGGTAGTCCCAGTTTGGTGATGATAAAACGGGGGCTGAAGTGAGTGAGTGTTTAAGTGAGTCGAAAGCTGTCTCGCAGTCCGAGTCAAAATGGAAGGTCGTATCCTTGGCCAGGAGAAGAGTTAAAGGTCTAGCAATTTTGCTAATGTCCTTAATGAATCTCCTATAAAAGCCCGCATGGCCAAGGAAAGATCGAATATCTTTGACGCTTTTGGGATGAGGGAGGTTTTGAATAACATCTATCTTAGCTCTGTCAACCTCAATGCCTTTCTGTGAAATGACATGTCCAAGTACTATTCCTTCTTGGACCATAAAATGGCATTTTTCCCAGTTCAAAGTCAAGTTCTTCTCTTTGCAACGAGTAAGAACAGCGTCAAGATTCGCTAGGCAATCGGAAAAAGAGTCTCCAAAAATCGAGAAATCATCCATAAAGATCTCCAGAAAATTCTCTACCATATCAGAGAATATCCCCATCATACACCGCTGAAAGGTAGCGGGCGCATTGCATAACCCAAAGGGCATGCGACTGTAAGCAAAGGTACCAAAAGGACAAGTAAAAGTGGTTTTATCTTGATCCTTTTTGGCGATGGGGACCTGATTATAGCATGAGTATCCGTCCATAAAACAATAATACTCTCGTCCCGCTATGCGTTCCAGCATTTGATCAATGAATGGTAGAGGAAAGTGGTCTTTCCTCGTGGCAGCATTGAGTTTTCTATAATCAATACATACAAGCCACCCAGTTTGGGCGCGTGTCTGAATCAACTCATTCGCCTCATTGGTTATAACAGTGATGCCGGATTTCTTAGGAACGACATGTATAGGACTCACCCACTGGCTATCGGAGATGGGGTATATTATACCATTATCTAAGCATTTGACGATCTCTTTCATGACTGCTTCCTTCATGACGGGATTCAACCGTCTCTTTGGTTCTCGGGTTGGTCTGGTATCATCCATCACATGTATATGATGTTCAACTATCAAGGGACTAATCCCTTTGATATCCGCCATACTCCAACCAAACGCTTCTTTGTTAGATCTCAATACCGATAAAAGTGCATTCTCTTGCTCTGATGCTAGAGAAGCGGATATGATAACCGGTAAAGACTCATTCTCACCTAGATATGCATATTTAAGGTGAGAAGGTAAAATTTTGAGATCTAACTCAGGCGAAGAAATGATAGAAGTAGGGATCATTGAGCGATTTTTGGATTTACAAAGAAGCTCAGAGCCGGTGAAAGATACAGACTCGGGTGGAGGAAAGTCAGGAGTGCAGGACTCAAGTGTAGGTAAAGTGTCCTCACTAAGATCATGTGTAAGATCAAGCAGAGATGTGGTAATGTCATCGAGATCAGTAAAGCAAAGATCCTCAGCTTCATAACTATCGGGAGCGATCTCATGGACAGAGCACACATCTAAAATATGAGCAGAGGGTTCTGATGGCTGACTTCCAACTTTGTAGATATTTAGTTCAATGGTCATATTTCCAAATGATAAGTTCATTGAACCATTTCTACAGTTTATAACAGCGTTGGAAGTGGCAAGGAAAGGACGACCCAGAATCACCGGAATTTGGCCCCGGGGGTTTGCTACAGGATGTGTGTCGAGCACAATGAAGTCTACAGGGAAAACAAATTCCCCGACCCTTATCAATACATCCTCTAATTCACCCCTTGGTTTGGTGATAGATCGGTCTGCCATCTGGAGAGTGCAGTGAGCAGGTTTCAGCTCTCCAATCCCTAATTGCTCATAGACAGAATAAGGGAGCAGGTTAACACTTGCGCCAAGGTCTAAAAGAGCACGATTTATGTTTTTACCCCCAATCGTAATCGATATTGTAGGACATCCTGGGTCCTTTCGTTTCTTTGGTAGCTGGGGTATAAAAGCAGTGCTAATATTATTAGATATGAAGACCTTCTTCGGCACTTGAGTCTTCCTCTTCCTAGTGCACAAGTCCTTAAGAATTTTCGCATAAGCGGGGACTTGTTGAATCGCATCTACGAGAGGGATATTGATGTTAACCTGTTTGAACATTTCTATAATTTTCTCCATATGTGGACTCGTTCTATTACCCCTTAACCGGTTCGGATAAGGAGCTTTCGCAATAAGCGCAGGGTCCATCACAGGGGAAGGAAGAGGGGGTAGACGCGGTCCCAAAAGAGGTGTGGGGACCGTCTGTGTAGAACTATAAGGGTTGGGAGAAGGTGTAGAGCCTAGTGGGAAATGGAGAATAGGCTCGCGAGAAAGTGGTGTGGTAGAAGAAGAAGGATTAGAAGGAGAAGTGTGTGTGTGTGGAAAGGTCTCAGCCGGGGTGTTGATATGATTTTCAGTATCATCAATACCTTCCCCGACATGATTGTTCAGCACTCTTCCCGATCTCAACGTTGTGACGGCATTTACATTGTAATGCCCAGGATTCTGTAGGGGTTGAGAGGGAAGTTTCCCTTTTTCTCTCGCACTCATTTCGGCTTTTAGTCGTGCGATTTCAGCTTCCATCGTTTTGATACTCTCAGCTTGGGACGCTGAGTTTTTCTTTATCTCACTGACGGAAGATCTAACCTCGGTCGAAAGCCCTATGAAATTTGATAAAAGTGATTTCATGGTTTGAGTGAATTGAGAGAACTCGTCAGAACAGGACTGCATAGGATTAGACTGTGCAGGAGTGTTGCCCTGGTTTTGGAAATTTTGTGACTGATAAGGGTGCTGAGTGAGTTGAAGGGGTTGCTGTTGTGGTGGAGGAAGAACCCTTTGAAATTGATTCGTGTTTGGAACCGTGTTTTGAGATTGGTTTTGGTTCCAAGCAAAATTCGGGTGATTCCTCTAACCCTGATTGTACGTGGAAGAATATGGAGCGTTTCGAGGTCTTTGAAATGCGGCATTAGAATGCTCGTGACCTTGAAACGCAGAGTTTAATGGACATTCTTCCGTTAAATGAGACGGATCAGAACAGCACCCACAAACAGTTTTGGGGAGTGACACTGGGTTTAGGGAGGCTGCTGCAAATTTGTGTTCCATAGCTTCGAGCTTCTTTTGCATTGCTGCCATTTCAGCTCGAACACCTATGGACACATCTATTTGGTGTACGCCACCCTTATTCAATGGTTGGGTTCCACTCTCCCACTGTAGTGATTTTTCAGCGAACTCTTCTAAATATTTCCAAGCTTCCCCATCATCTTTGGTCATAAAAGTACCTTGACACATGTTTTCAAGTCTCTGTTTAGTGTTTGGATTAATGCCCTCATAAATGATTCGGCAAAGCTCCCATCTCGGGATGCCGTGATGAGGACACTGAACCAATAGATCCTTGAAACGTTCAAAGCATTTTGAAAATGGTTCAGCAAGGAGCTGGGCAAATTGATTCAGTTCGCTACGGATTCGAGCTGTCTTTTGTATTGGGTAAAATTTCTTAAGGAATGCAGCGACGAATTCTTCCCAATTCGTAATAGAGTGTGCGGTAGTGTTATATAGCCACTTCTCGGCTATATCGCACAATGTAAATGGAAGAAGTCGTAGACGCATCACATCCACTGAAAGTTGTGACGTACCCATCATTGCGCATACGTTTTCAAATTTGGTAATGAAAACGTAAGCGTCCTCAGTCTCGAGTCCGTGGAATTTGGGTAAAAGATTGATATACAGGGGCTTAATCTCAAAGTTATCCCCGTTGGCTGGTGGTGTGGATAAGCAAGTCGAAAGAGGACCTCGAATAGGGTAGCACCTTTCCTGGAGAGAGATGCGGGGTGGATTCTGTGCACCAACGGACGGCGGCAAATTAGGGTTAAAGAAGTTTGATGGATTCAGATCCATCGGTGTGGGTGTGGTAGTGGGTAAAGAAAAGGTAAATGGAGAAATATCGACTTCGGAGTCGATAAAGGGTACACGGACTAAACGGGCACTAAAATCCCGTGTCCAGCCTATCTTGTACTAAAAAGGGTTAGTACAAGTGGCAGCGTTGACTTATAATTAGGGGTAATGAATGAATGCGGTGCTTGCTTTGAAAAAGGGACGGATTTTTGAAAAAATGATGCGACAAAATAAATGCAGCACACAAACCCTAGAATCTAGTGGTCACCTAGATCCGGCTCTAGACCGCTCCTAACTGCCAAAAGACAAGTCGCAGGATAGAATCCTCCACTGTCTCTTTGTCCCCCTGTGGCCGGATAAGTGCCAGGTAAGTGGGAAGGTACTCCACTACGTAAGTAGTGGGCCTAATTAAAAACCACTAGCCTTAGACACACTCGCCTTAGGCACCACAAGAAAACGCGGATAAGCAATGAATTACCCACGGCCTTCTCTTGTCCTAATTGAGCTCGACAGTCCTTAGAGTCTTCTCTAGATTTCTTTTAGTTAATGTGGGTCAATGCGGATGCAAGTTTTGTGGTTTTCGGGGCCTAGGAAGGGTAATGAAATCCCGACCTAATTTGGATTTGGCCGTGCCCCTTAATTTCCGTATTAGAATGCAAACAACCAAGAAATCAAAATCACGCACAAATTTAATTTTTGCTTTTGCGGCACTGTGATTATTTGCAAAGAATCCTGCAGCAAAGTGTTAGTTGGAGCTAAAAAAAGGAGAGAGAAGGAGGTAAGAAACTTACAGAGAAAAAATTGCACAGAGATCCCTCAAAGGGGCCGCGGTTCCGCCGCAATAGGCCTCTAATGCCGCTCTTCCACGGTCGAGGTGTTGGATCACTGAACCAAACTTCTTCAGGGAGCTTCTGTGGACTCCTTCAGCTCTCTGGTATTTTCAAAAAAATTTCTTCAATTGCCAAACAGCTCCAGATTTCCTTGCAATGAACCACAACAAATCGTTTAGGGTTTGCACGAATTTTGATCTCAAAATAACAATGGAATAATTCTTTCAATTCAAACTATAATATGAAACGAATTAGCGCGCGATCCCCGGCAACGGCGCCATTTGATTTAGTGTAAATCTCGGATGTGTTTGTAAAAAGCAAGTATCGAATCAATTGTTTCCCGATAACGGTTTCATTTGATCGATAATAGTATCTTGTATCGGTATTTAGAAAATTGTATAAAGAACTCACAATCAAAGAATTATATTTGACCGCAATCAACTACGGTGTCAGTTGTAGATCGTAAGCGAGTGCGGATCGTCCACAGGGATTGTGCGATTCGTTTCAATGTTTAATTTGTTTGAATCGAAAAGTTAATCGAAAAGAAAAAAAAAACATGATTCAAGAATTTATCGATTGATTCAGGTGTCACGATGTTTAATCAAGAATCAAGAAACTGATAAACAAATCAAGAATCGGTGTTTTGATGATATTTCCAACCAAAATGTCAAGAATCTAAATGAGGCTCGTAGGAATCGATCGGATCTATAGACGTGATGTAATTTCAAGATTTCGTGTTCTTGTCCTTCGAAGGATTGATAGTAGATCAATGATGTTCGATGAGAGTTAGGGCTTTCATGATGAAACTAGGGTTTCATCGTTTAACCCTTGTTCTTTCATCGATATCATTCACATTCTAGCCTCTAACAATTTCAAGAAACGATCGTAACTCCCCAATCTCGAGCGATATCAATCAAGAAAGCATCGCAACGAATTGGGTCGTCGATTCTTGAACTTGCTAGGGTTTACAAAACTCGTAGGATTCAAGAATCGATTTAAGATATATTACATCATCATTCTATTGATCGTCTCGACTCCTCGACGAGCGGAGTATTACTCAAACATCATCACACAGAAAGTATTCAAGAATTGAAAAGATATCATGATGCGAGAATTTAAAGAAAACAAGATAAAAGAATATCACCTTTTATTTATATCAACAATTTGATTACAGTCGCTCAAGAACTACAAGAGGAAGAACTAAATTGTCGAATTGGCGTCGCTCGGCTCCGTGAGTCTCGGATCGGCTTGGACCACTTGCTCTGTTGAAGATCGGCTCGGCTGATAAAAGGTTGCAAGGCTTCTTGCTTGATGGGTACTCGGGATCTTGGCTTTTGATTGGAATTAGGGTTAGGGTTTCACATAAGCCCTCTCACTAGACTTGTGGAAGAAGAAGATGAAGAAAGAGATAGAATGGCTCTCAAATGAACTAATGGATTGATTTTTCCAAGATTGAATCCTTTCTTTACAAGTGAGCCTAGGGTCTTATTTATAGAACACCCAAACCCTAAGCCTTTGAGTTCCCTCCAAAAGTTTGTTGAAAGACTTCTAGAAGTAGTTTGTTAGGCTTAGCTTAGGGTTTAAGCTAGGGTTTAGGGAGAAGTTTCTAGAATGATAGGCTAGTTTAGTGTTGATCCCAAAGCTTGCTGATCTGGCAGAAGTATCTGGAGTCTTCTGGAAATTGTTGTGTCTTTATGAAGTGTGGGCCCTGAGAGAAACATTTTGCACTGAGATTGAGGAGCTAACTCCATGGACCCACCGCGGATCCGCGGCTCCAGCAGGCTCCTGCCACGGATCTGCGGCTGTCTGTGGGGCTTGGGCCTTGGTATTTCTGCTGTGGTCTTGGGATGCCATTTGGGGCTTTATCTGATATGTTGATTTTTGTTTGTCCTTTTGGATTGATACCAGAACTGAAATCATTGAGTTGACGTAACGTTTTAGCTGTACCCTGTAAATTTTTGGCCTTTCTGCTGGATTTTCCTGCACAGATCTCAAAACAAGTGTTGCGCAAATGTAGGGATGATGCGATGCCATGAATTGTAGTCAATTTCCTTTATAGTGCCGGTTTTAGAGTCTAACACATGCAATCTGATATTTTGCGACAGTTTTGCTAATATGTGAATTATGAATGCCGAACACTTCTATATGAATGCAAATGATGAGGAAATTGCCGGCTAAAATATGCAATATTTTTGACTAATCAACATTCTAAAGTACCTGAGAAGGACTAAGGATATGTTCTTGGTTTACGGCGGAAAAGACCTCCAGATCTAGGCCTTTGCGGACTCCAGCTTCCAAAGTGACAAGGATGACTCCAAGTCCATGTCAGGTTATGTCTTTACCCTCAATGGAGGGACGGTCTGTTGGAAGAGTTCCAAGCAGGACACCGTTGCTGACTCGATGATGGAAACGGAGTATATCGCAGCTTCTGATGCCGCAAAAGAAGCAGTCTGGATGAGGAAGTTCTTAACAGAACTTCAGGTGGTTCCGTCTATTGTTGATTCAATACCTTTGTATTGTGACAACAACGGGGCTATAGCTTTAGCAAAGGAACCCACGTCCCATCAGAAGTCCAGACACATCCTAAGGCGATATCACCTGATCAGGGAGATCGTGGATCGCCGGGAGATCGAGATTCGGAGAGTTGCTACAGAGGACAACACTGCAGATCCATTCACAAAGGCCATCCCTCAGACACAGCTCGAGAGGCTATTCGAGATGATAGGTCTGCGATATGCCAGCACATGGTCCTAGTGCAAGTGGGAGATTGTTAGTGTATATGCCCTAGAGGCCATTATTGTATCATACTGGATTGTATATTACTTAATGGAAGCTTGAGATATTCACAATGGTACTGACAGTCTTGCTCAAAATGGTAGTATGCTACTTGGTTTGTTTCTACTTCAATATATGCATGTGTTTCTTTTAACATATCGCTTATACATATTAGTAGAGCCCTTAGGACCTTTGCTTGACTACCAGCATTGTGATGGCAGTCACACTAGTGGGGGTTGGGTAGTCTACAAGCACATCCTTATACAGGTCCCTAGTCGTAGGATTATCGAGACAGGGCATTGATACTCTATAGTAGACTAGTGTATACGCTTCTCATCCTAGCAGGGGAGATGGTCTGTCCCACAGCTATTAGTATGTCGTACTGAAGATAGTATGCAGGTGCTTGTTACGTTACGATTACACCGGACAGGACTCGTTAGGAACTGCTGGTTGGTACTATACTTATCGTCAGGTAGCGGATCCCTGGTGATATGAGTACAGCTTAGTCCGTTGACTTGACACTGCTACTTCGCCTCAAGTGTGTTCCCACTGTTCTTAGATTGCTACCCTACCACGGCTCTGTTGAGTCATGCAAACAGGTAGTAGTTGGGTGCAGTCCCGAAGCACTTGGAGGCAGTGGCGGTTAGATAGGATTCGTCTCTCCCGGTATTGGGGTTGATATCACGCTGTGTTTGGAGAGCCATTACACTAAGTCCCTGGCCAAGGAAAGTGAGATTTACTGGTAGGTATTCCAGTAGTTTCTCAGGGTGTTCCGGGCTACACTCTGACACGACTTATACCGCTATTAGGGGTCTGACGTTTACCATCCCCTAGGCCCGATATGCGATATTCATACACAAACAGACCGGACTGTATGGAGATTGTCACATTGAGGATCAGTAGGAGTTCGGATGGGTTTTCCTCATCGGCCTTCTTATCGACATCTACCTGGGGACCATTATGTACAACTAGTACCGCTTGCGGCCTATGGTTAAACCCACTGCCAGCGTAGTGTCGAGTCTTTAGAGTCCCACACAGAGGGTTTTCCACCTTTGGGCGAAACGATGTAGAGGTCGTATGGTTTAACGACAAGGTTCGTTCACATACGCATACTTATGCACGTATGGTGTTCGGAAGGTTATTAGTAGTGGACTTTGGTTTAAGCCGGATCCTAGTATTAGATTGTTCGGTTAGTTTAGTGTCATTGTATTCGTGTTTCTCGGAACACGGATGCGGATATGTATATACGGATGGGAAGGACATAGAAGGAGACACCTCATTAGGGTTTTGACCATTGACTTGATTAAAACCATTATGAGGTGGAGGAAATTGTTTACTAATTTTTATTAATGATAATTGTGTCATGGCTAATTGGTTTGACCATTTGACTTTGTTGACTTTTGTTGACTTAGATATTTTTATTGGACACTAGATATTTTTGCTTAGCATTAATTGTGACATGCTTATGGTCAAATCAGTGTAGCTATCTCAGTTATCAAAATAAAAGGTTGGTTTTCTCTTTCCTCAAGTTCATTCTCTTCATTATTCTCTACATTCATTTTTCTACTTCTCCCCTCTCATAATCCTAGTGTCTCATGAGTTGAGAATCAAGGGTTAGTGAGACATAGCCACCAAAATCACTCTCTACTCACTCTAGGCTATTTAGTTTAGCACACTTAGTACCCTAGTAACTTCATTTTGGAGGTTGGAGCTCAAGTTAGAGACCTTCGGGTGGACCATCTTTGACGTGGAGAAGCCGGTGAGGAGGCACCATCCACAACCACTCCAAGGAGCTCACAACAAGGAGAAGCACAACAAGGAGAAGAAGGACTCGAAGCTTGAGGTATAATCATCTAACATAGTAGTTACAACTCCAAATTAGTTTGTTAGTTAGAGTTTAGCAAAGATCTTTATGCATAGCCGATGTTACCTTGTAAGAAAATTTTGTTTTTACCATTTCCGCCTCCCCGTTAACTAGCGGGGTGAGTGACATCGACTTACAGTCACACCAGTGGGGGCTGGATAGTCTATAAGCACATCTTTATACAGGTTCCTAGTCGTAGGATTATCGATACGGCGCATCGATACTCCAGAATAGACTAGTGTATACGCTTCTCATTCCAGCAGGGGAGATGGTCTGTCCCACAACCATTAGTACGTCATACTGGAGATAGTATATTGGTGCTCATTGGGTTATGAGTTACACTGGACAGACTCGTGGGGAACTGCTGGTTGGTTTTATACCTATCATTGGGTAGCAGTTCCCAGGTGACATGAGTACAGGTTAGTCCGTTGACTTGACATCGCTACTACGCCTCGAGTGTGTTCTTACTGTACTTAGATCACTACCCTACCACGGCTCTTCTGAGTCGTGCAAACAGGTACTGGTTAGGTGCAGTCCTGAAGCACTGGGAGGCAGTAGTAGTTAGATAGGATTCATCTCTTCCGGTATTGGGGGTTGATATCGTGCTGTGTTCGGAAAGCCATTACACAAAGTCCCTGGCCAGGGTAAGCGAGATTTATTGGTAGGTACTCCGGTAGTTTCTCAGGGTGTTTTGGGCTCTACTCCGACACGACTTATTATGCTATTAGGGGTCTGACGGTTACCGCCCCCTAAGCCCGATATGCGATACTCTTAGACGAACAGACCGGACTGTGCGGAGATTGTCATAGATAGGCTCAGTAGGAGTTCGGATGAGTTTGCTCATCGGCCTTCTTATCGACAGATACCTGGGTAGTCGTTATATGCAGCTAGTACCGCTGACGTGCTTGTGGTTAAACCCACTTCCAGCTTACTATCGAGTCTTTAGAGTCCCACATAGAGGGTTTCGCTGCTTCGGGCAAAAGATGTAGAGGCCGTATGGTTTTACGGCAGGGTTTCGATCACATACGTGTACTTGTGCACGTATGATGTTCGGGCGGATAATAATAGTGGGCTTTGGTTTAAGCCAGATCCTAGTATTATATTCTTGGATTATTTTCGTCTCTTTGTATTCGTAATTTTCGGAATACGGATATGAGTATATACATACGGTGAGGGGTATTCTTGTAATTATGCAAGGGTGCTTCTAGAAGAAGACACCTCATTTGTGATTTAATCTATTTGATTAAATGATTAAAGAGGTGGAGGTATGAGGTGTGGATTTTCATTAAATGAAGCATGGCTACTTGGTGACTCATGCTTTGGTGACTATTGAAGCATGCTTAATTCATTGTTTGTGAATTATTGATATGCTTCATTATTCACAGGACTTATCCATTCTCATTCAATTATCATCACTACACTCTCTCTCCTCCAAGCTCTATTCTTCTTCCTCATCCCTAAAAGTCTCATATGTTGAGAAACCTAGGGTATTTTGAGACATATTAATCTATCATCACTCTCTACATCATCTAGTCTATCTAGTTTAGCGAACTAGGTACCTTAGTTACTTCGGTTTAGAGGTAAGAGCTCAATGTACATACTCTAGGGTGGATCGTCTTTGACGCGAGGATACCGACCTTGCAAGCTCGATCCGATCTTCGAGGAGCCAAGGAGAGGAGAACAAGAAGACCAGAAGGACTAGTACATGGAGGTATAACATTCTACATAGTAGTTAAATCTCTAGTAGTTTAGCTAGTTAAGGTTCAAGTAAAGATCCTGGAGCTTAGTCCGTGTTGCGAAGCATAGAAAAATAGATTTTTTGCAATTACGCCTCCCCGCGAACCCACGTGGTGCATGACATGGACTTACAGTGGTATCAGAGTCTACTAAACCTTAACTAGCTAGTTAGCAAGTAGTTAGAACTTCGATCGTCGGAAAAACCCGAAATCATTACATCAAAACCCTAGCTTGCTGTCGTTTTTAAAATCTGGTCTGAAACATATTTCAGAGGCCTTAAAATTACAAGCAGGGAATTCTAAGAACACAAAAGAAAAACTAGCCAGTAACTAACCAAGACGACTGCGGAAGCGCGGCGAAACGGTGTATTTCGCGGCGGTTCCGAGGCCAAGTCAAGGCCGAGTTGACTCGGTTTTCTTCTAGAGGTCTTATTTGTGGTGTTGTGATTTCTGGTATATTTGGTTTCTACCCAGTATTGTTTGTGTGCTGGTTAGTACATGGGGTAGACACGGAAAATATATTCGATCGAAATTCTAATGTTCTTGGCTAATGATGTTCTGTGTTGTTTATATGTGTTCATAAACATCCGCTAATTTCTATAAGTCGATTATTTGGGGGTTGCACATATCTGGTTTGTGTATATGGAGTATTGGATCGTCGTGGATGAATAGTCGGGGGTGTGAGAAGAGCGTTTTTCTTTCATTCATATAAATTTGTAATTTGATGTAATATTATTTTGCGAGGAACATCCGGGTTGAGGTTGTATCCACCGTTGTATTATTTCATTTACGGTTTTTGCTCCTACGATAGACCCAAGGTGGGTTGCACAAACTACTGGGTTCTTGAAGTGCCGAGTGGCCTACTCATTTTATTGAGGGAGGTTGCTCCACTTCGGGGATTTGGCGGGTAGTTTGCCTCACCCGTAGGGGTTTAGGATGGGGTTTGGCTATTCATCATGACCGTGGAATCCATTTTTCGTTATAGGCTTAAATGAACGCGGAATTCATAGTATATCCAATATGTTCATCTGTGATCTGGAATGCCTATTATTGCGTAAGACGAATGGATATAAATATATGATATATGATAGACGTTGCTTATGTTTTGCACCCACGCTAGTCCAGCCCCCGCTCTGCCGATAGTTAAGTCACCTAACGGTGAATGACGGGGCCCAGTGGCGAATGCGGATGGCATAAGCAAACGTTGTATTTTCGTTTCTTTCTGCAATGATAGGGTTAAATGATGGGACCGTATTAACATTGACTAATGCAAAGAAAACAAACCAAAGATTAATCGATGGAACAGTTTCAAAACCACTCGGTTTTCTTCAAAACGAAACTTTTAAAAGCGGAGCTTAAACCACTCCTTTAAAAGCTATCATGGTTCTTTCGACTAAATCAAGTTCATTACGTTCACGGTTTCGCCAAAACCATTCGTAGCCCTCCGTCATTTCAGATGGGTATTCAGTAGTATTCAAGCTATATATTTTAACCTTCGCCAAGGCATAGTGATTGGTAGCCGCTGGGTATTCATCTGTAGCATAGATAGATGCGTTGATTTAGGACAGTTGTACTGCTATTTTGGCCTTCATCAAGGGTATGTACGGATGGGTACAAATTAACTTAGACAATGACGCGTAGAACTTGACTTACGACTTATAATATGTTGGCCTTCGTCAAGGTCATAAGAGATTGGGGCAAAAATCCACATTGGAAGTTTCTAAGGAAATTGAAACTTGCTAGTGTTGCATACCATTTGGAGTGTGATGATTTTGGTAGGATTCCTTTAAGGTTGTCACATGATGATATTTGGATCCCGATCCTACTGTGAGTATCCTCTACTCCTCGGGAGATTTTTCACTAAAACAATCAATGCTATAAACCAAGTAGGTGTCTAAAACGGTGTTACCGGGGCTACGCCTCCAGTGAAAAGAGATTATTTAATTAAGGAATTTTGCGAAAGCGTTGGAAAACCTCCCTCGAAGTACCAACACTAGCCTGGCCGAAATGTTAAGCAAGAATTGTAGGGTGAGATTAATCCTGACTAACTCTTCTTTTATGTTTTGAAGGAGGATTCGAGAAATAGTGGGAGCCATCCTGTTTAGATAAACTGATAACCATTCTAAACTTGAAAGAGCATCATGCAGAGTGTTACCTCCTCTCTCTCTTGACTGCAGCGACAAAAATGACTGGGCTTAAGTTACTGCTAGAAAAAAACATATTGACTGGGCCAAACTATAAAGATTGGCTAAAAAATGTCCAGATGGCCATAACCTATGACAAGCTGGACTACCTCCTTACTACTAAATCCCCTACCGTCCCAGGTCCAGATTCCAGCGTCGTGGATATTGAGATCCGTAAGACATGGGATATTGACAGTGCGAGAGCCAAAAGCCTCTTGTTGGCCTCAATGGATAATGAACACCAGAGGCGGCACGAGAAGATGGGCTATAAAAGATTTATATGGAGATCAATCTCGTATCGCAGGATGTGAGACCTCGAAGAAATTATTTCAAGCGAGATTGGCTGTCGGGTCATCTATAGGGGACCATGTCCTTAAGATGATCAGCTTGATTGAAGAGCTCGCGAACCTTGGGACGACGTTGGAGATTGAGTAATATACTGTCTTGGATCTACAGTCCCTCCCTTCTACCTACGCCCAGTTTATCTTGAATTTCAATATTCAAGGGAAGGAGGTTTCACTTCCAGAACTTCTCAACATGCTGAGGAGCGTTGAGGGCACCGTGCAGAAATCCACGGAGACACCCGCTCTGCTTATTGGAGGATCTTCTTCTTCTAGATCCAAGGCGAAGGCCAAAGGGAAAAAGAAAAAGGCCCCCACCAAGCCAAAAGGCGGTGTTAGTAAGATAGAGGGAAAGGGCAGGGCAAAAGTTTCGAGACCAACGGTAGGAAAGGATGAATGTTTCTATTATCACAGGAAAGGCCATTGGAAGAAGGACTGCAGGGCTTGGAAAGCCAGTAACCAGGATTCAAAGTGTTAGTTATATGTATGCCCTAGAGGCCATTACTATACATATGATGTATATTGTAGTGGATGCTTGGACATATATAGGGAGGACTTTCTTGCTCGACATGATAGTATGCTATCTGGTTGATCTTTACCTTAACGTGTACACTGATTGTCTCTCTGTTACATGTTGGTAGAGCCCTTAGGATGTGTACTTGACTACCTGGACTGTGATGCGGATCATACTAGTGGGGACATGGTAGTCCATAAGTACATCCTTCAAAGTCCCTAGTCGTGGGTATATCGAGACGGGGCATCGATATACCAGAGTAGACTAGCGTATACCTTCTCGACCCATATAGATGGGCGATGGATGATCCCATATCCATTGGTGTTTGACATCAGAGATGATATATGGGTGCTCAGTGGAGACTGGGTACACTGGACGGACTCGCCGAGAACTCCCAGATGGTATTATACATTACGTCAGGTGGCAGTTCTCTGGTGACACTGGTACAGAGTAGTCTGTTGACCCGAGATCGTCATAGAGTCTTGTGTGGTTCCCACTGTGCTTTGATTTCCACCTTACCATGTCCAAGAGGGCGTGCAAAACGGTGGTTTTTGGGTACAGTCCCGAGTCACATGGAGGCAATGAGCGATAGGAGGGGATTCGTCTCTCCCGGTATAGGGAGTTGATGTTGCGCTGTGTTCGATTGGCTATAACCGGAAATCCCTGGCCAGGGTTGCTGAGATTTACTGGTAAGTGTTACCTGTAGTTTCTCGAACTGTTATAGACCTCATATCGACACAACTTATCGAGCTATTGGGGTCTGACGTTTACCACCCCTAGGCGAGATATGCGACATATCAGACAACGAGACCGGACTGTACGGTAAGTGTTACTGGTTGGATTCACAGGAGTATGAGCGGGCTTGCTCGTCGATCTTCTGATCGCTCAATACCCGGGTGGCCGTTACGTTTAGCAGACCGCTTGCAGCTTGTGGGTGATTGATATGATCATCATCTGCTGCCGGCGTATTGACGAGTCTTTAGAGTCCTACACAGAGGTTTCCTGGCTCAAGCGAAATGAAATAGGAGCGCATATGAGATATGTGCGGGACCGAGAATAATGCGTGTATGTGATACCGTATTTCATTCTCGCGATGAATGTGTCGAATGGTTGTATGCGATATAACCTAGTTATCGAATCAAGGATTGATTCGATAAAACGATACATTGTATACTAGTCGGTTGTGTGCGACATGACCGGATCATTGAATCAAGAGTTGATTTAATGATTTAATACATAATTATATATTTGATATATTACTTTGCATTAACTAGTATTGGTTCACTTTAAATGGATTTTCTCACTTGCTTTGCACAAGTTGTATATGTGATATACTTTTGTGCACTTGATTGTATCATGTTTGATGATACATGTTTACTTGGGTTTGTGTAAAGATTAAACCATGGTTATATGAATGGTTAGGGTTTTCTTTTCTTGTTTATTTATTTATTTATTTATTTCTTTTTGGAAAAGATAATGAAAGAAAATGGTTGCTTATTTTGTTTGATTTTGAAGCTTCATGAAGCTTTGACTAAGTGACCATTTTGTCTCATGCTTAACGCTAACCATTCCACATAACCCTAGTTCATTCTCTAAACTTGACCATGGTTATTATTATGATAAGTATTCTTTTTCATTTCCTTTTTGATTAACTTATCATAATATTCTTTCTTCTTCTTCTTCATCTTCTTCAATGAAGAAAGCTTGACTTCATCAACGGTGACCTGATGAAATGAGTGAGAAATCAAATTCTAAAGTGAACCCACTTCCTATTTCTTCATCCTCTACCTCTTGCCAAGTAGTATATGGTGTTTCCTTCACAAGTTTTCATGGCTTGGTGAAGGTGGAGCTTGATCTAGTGATGCCTCGACGTAGATCATCTTCGGCATCGTCGTCGATGACCTAGCCCGCTTTTTCTCCGATGAAGCCGACGCTAGAGCCCGGGATTTGATTTGGACAGCGAGGAGACTTCATCGCGGAGCTATGGAGGTGGAGCACCGGATCTACAAAGGTTGTATTTCCGTTCTTTTAGTTAAGTAGTTAACTAGTTGCTTGTTTCGCCTAAATATCTAGTTAACGATCCGTATTAGGGTTTCTCGGCACCCGTAAAATTTGAAATTGGCATGGTTGATGCCTTGTGAGACCTCCTTAGTGTGCCTAGGAACCCTACAGTGGTATCAGAGCCTAGCTAGAGCCTTAGGCGATGCGTAGACGGAGTTAGAAGTCCGATTAAACCGAAACCCTAACCCCAAAATAGCTCTCTGGACTTTTTCCAAAAACTGGGATTTTTCCAGATTAAAAATTCTTAAAAAATTCAGCAGGGAATTCTAAGAATTACGATGCAAAAATTATCTCATGATCCCTCTATTGCGCGGCGGAACCGCGGCAGAAGCCTGGCTTCTGCGGCGGTTCCGCGGCCACTTGATAGAATTTGCCTACAAACTTTGCACAGTAATTCATGTTTTCAGCAGCTGAGGTTTCTGGGAATTTTTAATATTTATTCAAGAGTTGAATATTCTGGGTTGTATTGGGGGTTCGAAGATTCGATCGGATTATCAGATTTTGTCTTTGTAGCTTTTCGGATATTTTGGAATATGTTAGAAAGTTCAACCAGATATAAATACCCAACTTTTCCCCTGTCGGGAAATTTCCAAGTGTTGGATTTTTCCGTGGTTTAAAGACGTTCTAAGTAGTGCAAGTAACGCGATGGACCCTCTAGAGGACAACAAACCTTAACTTGATTATGTGACCGTCTTGAACTGCCTTTTGAACCTTAGGGTTTGGGGCAGTACGGCGTGCCACATGTGAGGCGTTGGCTTGACCCTTCTACGGCTGGACCGTTGGTACTGAGGCATGAACTGGATGTTTTTAAACTTGTTTCATGTGTTGATCTGTTTCGGGAAAATTTGGGTGTTCGTTTGTTCGATCGGAAAGTTTAACATTTTCTATTTATCTGGAATGTGATACAATAATTGGAATTCACAAGCAGTTATGAGATAACTAATTTGAATGTTATAAACATAGCACTTTAGTCTCACTTGATTGGTTGCCACGGAATTTTGATGTGATCAAAAGTCCGTCGCAATCACGTAGACTACGCGGATACTCGCCGGGTAAAATTAATAGACAGCCTCACTCCATAGCCCCGACCAAGTGACTGTAGGAGAACCCCGTCGCCGAAAGCATCCGTTCGGGTGCTCGCGGCAGCGGTGTTCCGCCTTGGTGCACTTCGTCGACGGCGTCGGGGGTGCGGCCGCCTACTAAAGTTTGCGACGAGCATTCGATCAGGATTCCAGGAATCTTGTTGAATTGCCCGACTTGATATTGAAAAGAGTTTTCGATAATGAGACTAAAATGCGGGGTTTATAATTGTTAGGCATGCGATGTCTAAAGAATTCATTTGATTAGGCATGTGATGTCTAAAGAGATTGCGGATTCCAACTGTTGTAGTTTTACACTTTCTTTTCTGTGACCGTAAGTGTAATATGTGATATCGCCGGTTTCGTTGCTATATGTCAACGACAATTGGGATGCGCATATTTACTTACGTTGATGACATGTGATGTTATGTGTTGCTGGATATATTATATTGGATCGTCGTGTTTGAATAGCCGGGGGTTTTTATGTGAGATGAGTGTTTTTCATTTTCATTCATGTAAAAACTTGTATGTAATATTCTTTTATTGGGGCACTTCCAGGTTGCGGAAGATGTCACCCTTTGTATATTATTTACTTTTCCGCACTAGGATAGACCCAAGGAGGGGAGCACAAGTAACCGGGTTCTGGAGTCCAGTGGGAGACCAACTCGAGGAGTCGAGTCCGGGACTCCTAACTCTAGAATTAGTAGGGTTGCTTGCCGCTCTCGTAGGGGTCTAGGGGTGTGGGTTTGGCTATTCATCACGACCGTCGAATCCGTGTTTTATACTGGCTCGTATTGAAAACACGGACGTCCTAGTATATCCAATATTTCATATGATTCTTCTGCTGCGATATCTGTGATGTGATCATGTGATGTTCTGTGATAGATACTGTATATAGTATATATGATATATTATATAGATGTTACTTATGTTTTACACCCGCGCTAGCCCTGCCCTGCTCTGCCGTTAGTTACCTAACCTAACGGTGCACGAGGGGACATCGAGGCGAATGCGGATGGCATAAGTGTACGTCGTATTTATCTGTGATGTTTAGGTACTTAAATGATGGGACTTCATTAATATGATTAATGAAATAAAAGAAACCTAAGATGTTGTAGAATCGAATTTCTAAAAATAAAACAGGTAGCTACAGTTCTTGCTTTGCACAGAGGTATATGTGATATATCCTGCACCTTATTCGATGAGGAAAGGACCGAGATCCCTTCACCGGGAGTGACTCCTTTAGCAGTAACTGGCAGATGCTACAACCCTCGGTTTGTCTTTTGATAGCTTCTATAGTTTTTGCTTTGCACAGTGATATATATGATATATCCCGCACCTCATTCGATGAGGAAAGGACCGACGATCCCTTCACCGGGAGTGACTCCTTTAGCAAAACTAGAAAAGCCTCAAAAGCACTCCATTTTTAAAATCATTAGATTCTACAACGATATCAAGTTCATTACGCAATAGGTTTTCAGAAAAACCTGTCGTAGCCCTCCGTAATTTCAGATAAGTACTAGTTAGTATTCGTGCTACGTTTGTTGACTATGTTAAGGCGTAGTGTGCGGTAGCTAATTAGTGCTTATCTGCATAAGCATATGATGCGATTGGATTAGGGTAGTCGTGCGACTTTGTTGATTATGTTAAGGGTCGTGCGGGTGGGTTTAATTCAATCGGGAAATGATGGGTTGAACTTGACTAGCACTTATGATTTGTTGACTATGTTAAGGTCATATAGCTACTAGGGGCAAAATATTATCGGGAATTTCAAGTGTTGAAATTTGCAATGAGATTGCATACCTTCTATGAGATAGTTGGATCCCGATACCCGCTGCGAGTAAGAGTTACTCCTGGGAGAGTTTTACACATTACAATTAGCCGATCAAGTAGGTGTCTAGAAAGGTGTTAACGAGGTTACGCCTATGGGAAAACGAGGTTTACATTAATTAGGTTCGTGCGAAAGCACGGGGGACCTCCCTCAAAGTACCAACACTGGCCTGGCTGAAAGATTGGCGAACTTGTAGTGTGTAATTAATCCCGGCTCGTCTTTCCTTTTAGGGTTTGAAGGAAGATTTGATAAAAACAGTAGGAGTCATCCTGATTAGATAAAATAATAACCAATCTATTCTTGCAAGAGCGCACGCTGAGTGTTTTCTTCTCTCTCTCTCCAGGTAGCGACCATATCACGCCTTAATCAAGATAATAATACGGATCTTTGACCGAACCCGCTTGTTATACTGAGCCGGGGAACGTTGGTCCCGCTCCAACTTATAATTGTTATAAGACAGAGCAGGAAATTGGGGAATACCAGATTTCCCGTGCCGCCCAAACGAAGAAAGTGCATATGATGCATCTCCTTCGGGTGTGTTCGTTACATAGAACTGTTTCTCAGTATCCTCTGCGTCCTGGGTATTTGATACCGGATCAGGATCCCAGATATGTAATCTGTTACATAGGGCTACAAAAAGGTAGAAAAACTGAGAACGGGTGATGAGTTTCATGAGACAGAAAACGGGACAAGTGTTGCAGCCAAGTCTGTTGGTCACTGTCACCCTGTATTACCAGAATACATTGATTCTGAACGAGTGTTATTAGATACCGAACCTGATATACAAAATCATATCAGTCTCTTTATCAGTAAAGAAATGATAAAATTTTGTATTGTTGGATAATGTTTTGAACATTTCCTATATCAAAAGTTGATCGGTTCAGGCACGTTATCTAAAAGCTTTGATGTTCTAAATCAAACTACAGTTCTTTAATATACAGAACACACACAAGAGGAAGAGTTCAGAAATGAACGAATCCTTCTTGAGGTATTGTAGACTAGGTCATATCAATGCGAACCGACTAGCTGAAGTTAAATATAGATGCATATTTAAATCAGTTTGAATTTACATCTTGTGAAACTTGTCAGTCATGTCACAGAGATAAGATGACCATAGCTCCGTTTACTGGAAACAGAGAAAGAGTTAGTGAACTCTTGGGATGATACATGTTGATGTATGTAGGTCCCCTGTCTACACTTGCCAAGACCGGTTCGTTATACTTCATTACATTCTCTGATGATCTTTCAAGATTCAGACCTATGTTCCTGTTGAAACACAAGTCCGAACCTTTTGAGATATTCACAGAATATAAGTTAGAAGTAGAGAACCAAAATAAGGGTATAAGTATTATGTCCTATGATGAGATCAAGGAGGAGAATACTTGAGCACGGAATTCTTGGACTTTTCTAAAGGAGAATGAGATTCTCTTTCAGCATTACTCTTCTGTATACACCAAAGCACCATGGTATATCAGCGCGGAGCAAAAACACCCTATGTGATAAGGTGTGCTCTATGATGAGTACTACTGAGTTACCTGTTTCCTTTTGGGAGTTATGCACTTGAGAAGCTGCGTACCAATTGAATAAGGTTCCAATCAAATCAGTTGCCTACCACTTCATATGTAATATGATAAGGGAAGAGCCCATTTCTTAAGTTAGTTAAGATTTGGGGTTGTCCAGCCTATGTCTGAAAAGCAAAATCCGGACAAGCTCGAGGCAAGGTTTGTAATGTAGAACTAGAAAGGTTCCAGCTATACAAACTACAGCAGATGATTTGATAAAACCAAAGGATTCAATAGTTACCAAGGAACCTCAGCCTCTCCGCCGATCTAGTAGGGTTCCTCACCCACCCAAGAGATACTTCGGTTACTCTATGACAGTAGGAGCGAGGATTGCATCATAAGATGATGACCCAACTAGTTTCGAGCTGGCCATCAGGAGTGGGACTCTATAAGAATGGCTGGATGCTTAGCGATCTGAGATGGAATCCATGTACACCAACAAAGTATGGAATTTGGTTGCTATATCTGAAGGGTTAAATCCCCATCAGGAGCAAGTATATCTTGAGAAGATTACTTGGTGTGCATGGAAGAGTTGAGACTTTCTAAGCTAGACTTGTTAAAAGTCTACATCATTGACCAGGTATGGATGATGATGAAACCTTTTCTAAGTAGCTATGCTTAATTCCATCCAGATCCTACTTGCCACGGCTACATACCATGACTACAATATCTGGCGGTTGGGTGCCATGACTGCTTTTCTAAATGTTGTTTTAGAAAAGAACGTCTATAAGTACACAGCCAGAGGGCTTCGTAGACAGTGGGAGCAGCGGAAACGTGTACAAGATGCTTTATAGGATAAAGCAGGTATCGTGGAGTTGGAACATCTTTTTTGATGTGTTAGTCAAAGAGTTTGACATCATCGAAATGGTAGATGAACCTTGTATAAACAAAAGGGTAGTAGGGAGTATGGTGATGATCCTCGTAGAGTACGTGGATGACATACTCTTGATAAGAAAGGAGTTCCCTATGCTACGCTCGGTCAATCTCCGCTCATCATAAGGATTCTCCATATAGGATTTAATGATACCTCCTAAATCCTGGGTTTTGGATCTATGAGATAGATCTAATTGGATGTTAGGATTCTCACTAGTTGTAGTGAGATGGTATCAACCGATCCTGAGGAGAATCACTGGAAGGGTTCCAGGGTGATAAAGACGACTGAATGTCAGTCACAGGCATTGTCTTTACCCTCAGCAAAGGGACGGTATGTTGGAAGAGTTCCAAGCTAGATACCGTGGCATACTAGACGATAAAAGCTGGATACATCGCTATTTGAGATGCTACCAAAGAGGCAGTCTCGGTGTATATTAGTTCATGAGATGAACTTCGTTCCTCCCATTGTGTGACAATGGAGTTGTGGCTTATGCCAAGTAACGCCGGTCCCATCAGTGATCCAGACATATTCTAAGGCAGTGTCACCTGATCATGGAGATAGTTGATCTCCAGGGGATCAAGGTAAGGAGAGTAGACTCAGAGGACAACACGGCGGATCCACTCACAAAGGCCTTTTCCCAGAGAGAGACTTTTATGGGATGGTTGAGTATGAGATACTACAACCACTGCTATCAGATGGCCCTAGTGCAAGTGGGAGATTGTTAGTTATATGTATGCCCTAGAGGCCATTACTATACATAGGATGTATATTGTAGTGGATGCTTGGACATATATAGGGAGGACTTTCTTGCTCGACATGATAGTATGCTATCTGGTTGATCTTTACCTTAACGTGTACACTGATTGTCTCTCTGTTACATGTTGGTAGAGCCCTTAGGATGTGTACTTGACTACCTGGACTGTGATGCGGATCATACTAGTGGGGACATGGTAGTCCATAAGTACATCCTTCAAACTCCCTAGTCGTGGGTATATCGAGATGGGGCATCGATATACCAGAGTAGACTAGCGTATACCTTCTCGACCCATACAGATGGGCGATGGATGATCCCATATCCATTGGTGTTTGACATCAGAGATGATATACGGGTGCTCAGTGGAGACTGGGTACACTGGACGGACTCGCCGAGAACTCCCAGATGGTATTATACCTTACGTCAGATGGCAGTTCTCTGGTGACACTGGTACAGAGTAGTCTGTTGACCCGAGATCGTCATAGAGTCTTGTGTGGTTCCCACTGTGCTTTGATTTCCACCTTACCACGTCCAAGAGGGCATGCAAAACGGTGGTTTTTGGGTACAGTCCCGAGTCACATGGAGGCAATGAGCGATAGGAGGGGATTCGTCTCTCCCGGTATAGGGAGTTGATGTTGCGCTGTGTTCGATTGGCTATAACCGGAAATCCCTGGCCAGGGTTGCTGAGATTTACTGGTATGTGTTACCTGTAGTTTCTCGAACTGTTATAGACCTCATATCGACACGACTTATCGAGCTATTGGGGTCTGACGTTTACCACCCCTAGGCGAGATATGCGACATATCAGACGACGAGACCGGACTGTACGGTAAGTGTTACTGGTTGGATTCACAGGAGTATGAGCGGGCTTGCTCGTCGATCTTCTGATCGCTCAATACCCGGGTGGCCGTTACGTTTAGCAGACCGCTTGCGGCTTGTGGGTGATTGATATGATCATCATCTGCTGCCGGCGTATTGACGAGTCTTTAGAGTCCTGCACAGAGGTTTCCTGGCTCAAGCGAAACGAAATAGGTGTGCATATGAGATATGTGCGGGACCGAGAATAATGCATGTATGTGATACCGTATTTCATTCTCGCGATGAATGTGTCGAATGGTTGTATGCGATATAACCTAGTTATCGAATCAAGGATTGATTCGATAAAACGATACATTGTATACTAGTCGGTTGTGTGCGACATGACCGGATCATTGAATCAAGAGTTGATTTAATGATTTAATGCATAATTATATATTTGATATATTACTTTGCATTAACTAGCCATTGTTCACTTTAAATGGATTTTCTCACTTGCTTTGCACAAGTTGTATATGTAAGTCTACGCTAGCGCCCCGGCCGTCTACAGACGCCAAATGCGGAATAAAAACTTTTAAACTGGCGCTATCGTATACTTTAACCCTGATCTGCCATTATTGCTAAACTAACAAACTGTAAAGAGTGTAGAAAGGTTATACCGAACGATCCGAGTCCTTCGTTCTTTAACCATCATCCCACGCTCCGTTGCGGCTGCTCCGATCTCGTCGATCTCCGATATCCTCGTCGAGGTGGCACCACATCACCGATTCTTTAAACGGGCTCCCGCCTCTGACTCGAGGCAACTCGATCGTCAAGTTTGCTAGAAGAGACGACCAAGATTGATGTAGAGAATGAGTAGATGACTTTGTCTCACTTCGTCCAAAACCGTGGACGATCGGTTAATGAAGTTGCCGTGGAAATCGGGTGATGGAATGAAATGAACTGTAGAATTCCATACACCCCAAATACTATCATAGTCTTTTCTAACCAAAATGAAGCATCAAGTGAAGTGAGGAGGAGAGAGAGGGCCGGCCATTTTATATGATGGAGGGAGGTGACCGTAGGAGCAAGTGGTGACCTTAAGCAAAAAGCTTCTCACTAAATATCCTAAGGAAAACAAGAAGCTTTAATAACAAAGCATGAGTCACTTTAAAAACATTGAATCTAATAAGCTAGTCATCAAGCATTAATGACACCATTAAAAGCAACCAATGAAAACTCAACACCAATAATCCTAGTCACCTCATCTAGAATCTTCTAGAAGAATCCACACTCATCTCAAGAAAAGATAAACCCGTCTTTAACCAAATGTTAAAAGACGGCTGATAGAAAACTGGAAACTGGCAACTTCCAAAAGTGATCCTGAAACGAATTTCAGGACAACCCCAAAACTGTATAAATATACCCGCACTTGTATTACGACCGAATACAAATGCAACTGAGACAAAGATATTATACCTACTCAATATAATACTCGGATCCGGCTTAAACCAAAGCCGACCAGTATCATCTGCCAGAAAACTGACACGTGCGTAAACGCACGTGCATTTTCCGAACCCTGCCATAAAACCATACGGCCTCTACAACGTTTCGCCCGAAACTTGGGAAACTGTCTGTGGGGGACTCTAATGACTCTTCAGTACCCTGGCAGTGGGTTTAACCACAAACCGTCAGCTGCACTAGCTATGCGTGACGGTTGCCCACGGACTGATCTCAAGGGAGGCTGATGAGCGCACTCAAGGGTGGCCGATGAGCTAACACATCCAGAAACCCTACTGAGCCTAACAGTGACAATGTATATACAGTCCGGTCCATTCGTCAATGAGTATCGCATATCCGCCTAGGGTGCTAGTAACGTCAGACCCCCAGAAGCAGTATAAGTCGTGTCGGAGTGAAGCCCAATAACACCCTGAGATACTACTTGAGTACCTACCAGTAAATCTCCTGCCACGGCCGTGGGCTATGTGTAATGGCTCTCCTAGACACAGCACGATCTTGCCCCCAATACCGGGAGAGACGAATCCCCTGCCGATCCGCTCACGTGCCTCCATATGGCTCGGGACTGTACCCAAAAGCTACCTGTTTGCACGACTCCTTTGAGCCGTGGTAGGGTAGAAATCAAAGCACAGTGGGAACTCACACGAGATAAATGACGACCTCAGGTCGATGAACTAACCTGTACACATGTCACCAGGGAACTGCTATCTGACGATAGGTATAGTACTAACTAGCAGATTCCCGGCGAGTCATGTCCGGTGTACTCATAACCCAATGAGCACCTGTATACATCTTAGGTGATCCAACTGACACCAGTGGCTTGTGAGACCGGCCACCGCCCCTCGTCGGGGTCTCGACTGTATACACTAGTCTACTCCAGAGTATCGATGCCCTGTCTCGAAACTCCCACGACTAGGGACCACAATTAAGGATATGCATATAAACTACCCAACTCTCACGTATATGATCGCCATCATACTGTTGGTAGTAAAGCAAGATCCTAAGGGCTCTATCAAAGTGTAACATGCAATCAGTCACCTGAACATGTACACGACTGATAAAGGCAAACCAGATAGTATACTATCATCTCGAGTAAGACTGTCCTACTGGGATAGGTCCTCCGCAATCATTGCAATCACGTACCTGCGATCCAATAATTGACTATGAGGGCACTATCTCCAACAATCTCCCACTTTCACTCAAGGCTAATTATTGCGATGTCGACTACTCACAGCCCGTGTGAAACCGAACATCCAACTCCTCTACTAATCAGTTTCACAAAGCCCGTTTGTAAAACTATTGTGTTCGAGAAATAGCCTCAGTGAGTGGATCCGCCTAGAAGTATCTTTCTATAACTCTCTTAATCTCAAGTTCGCGGAGAAAACCATCTCCCGAATCGAGTAATACCTGTCTTAGAATATGTCTGGATATCAGATGGGGCCTTAGTTCATAAATGAACTCCATATCCAAACTTCTTAGACTGTATGGATCACTGAACCTAATCAGTATCCGGCACCATGCCACCCACAGTATCCTCTGGAACCACCTGTCCATAATACTGTCCCTCGTCAGAGGGAAAACTAAAACTCTGACAATCACTCTGTCATCCATGTCACCCTTGAAGCCTGGAATGATAACCGTCTCCCGAAAGAGGCTGCCGTTATCAAATCCGTTGAACATGTACTAATGTTCTAAAACTGCTTCCTTATGTTTCTCCAGGATTGGATTAATACAAACTTATTGCATCTAGTGCAAAAACAACATTTGGTGCGGTACTTGACATCTCATGATTGACTCAATTGCCTAAGCAAGTGATCTGCCAATCATGCACATCCCTCTCCCCTTTAGTCTATACGACACCTTTAGAGAGGGTGACTCCATCACCTGCAGGTACAGTACCATGCTAGGAGTCATTTATTCTAAAAATCATTAGAATACTGTCAAAGTACCCACATTGGGAAACTACCCAAATTCAGATCTAAAACTATAGATCTAGAAACCAGAATGTCAAATATTATATCCATATCCTGTCTGGAGAAACAACTGTGTGACGATCAGAGTACAACCGATCGTAGTATAGGAATTTTACTTCCTACTCTGTGTATGTCATCCAAATACCATGACATCACACCCTACTACCTCCTTAACAGATCCATCCCCTATTCTGATGAAGTCAAACCTATGACTTTCACATCAAAATTAGATGATCTATCTCCGCTATAACTGCTCTAGTCTATGAATAGACATAAGCTACTTGCCCTCTATGCTTCCGCTGCTCCCACTGAATACGACAACCCTCTGGCAGAATAATATACACGTACACTTCTAAAGCTAGTTTAGAACGACGCTATACTTATCCTCCTGCCTGGTCTCATAGTCTGGAACAACAGTAGTGTCAAGTCTGGGTAGATAAGAACCTCCCTGTCACCGTCCTTGAGGCTACCGAAGTACCTCTCGGGTGTCTGAGGTTACCCACCAAATCTGCGGAGTGGCTATTGGAATGTCAAACCTGATTGAATATATAGGTCCTATTAAATCTTCTGTAATCGTTCGCGGTTCTGGAATCACTTCCAGTTCTACCATACTCCCACTACTGTTTTCTGAAAAAGATCCATTTTACTAAAACTGTGGCGAGTCAAGAACAATATCACTATTGATCTTCCAAATGGTAGAATATCAACCCTCGACATAGCCAGGGTCAACCCACAAACAGCCACTACAGAAACGTGCCCTGAGTTATCCAGAGTCTGGTTTTAAGCATAAGCTGGACAACTCCCCGTACCTTAATTTCTTTTAAGGTACTATCCATTCTATATCCAATACAGAAACTTTGGCACTTATTTAATTGGAACCATATTCAAATCATGCAGCTGTCTCCAGTGCATATCACTTTAATGGAAAAAGGCTAATCAGCATTACTCAACTTCGGAATCCATCCAATTATGAGTAACCTGAAAGAGAAACACTTTTCTCAAAACCATCACTATCATCTGAATACCAATCACAAGAATCTACATCTTCGATCTCTTTGAAGAATCCCGATACTTGTGATATCTGGTTCTCTACTTTATTCTTATACCCACAACTTCTCAAAACTTAGACCTTGTATTTCTACGAAACACTTGTCTAAATACTAGAGAAGTTATAAGTAAACAGAACATAGTACGAGGACCTACCCCTTTGTCCTGATGGACACTGGACAACATACAATACTCTGTATAAGTCCGCTGAGTTGAACAACTCATAACCTGTGCGTTGTAGGTGGAAAACTGTACCCTGGCGATTTCCTCAAATATCACCAATTACAACGAATTCCGATATAATGAGGATGATCACCAAATTCCCAATATCTTACTCCCACTCATCATCTGTAAAACCATACAGATATGAGAATGAAACCTGGTAAATACATACCCTTGGAGTAAGTGTCTAATCGGGAAAACAGTTTTCCTTAACAATGCACTGAAACATGAAAATGTTTCGTAGGGGTATCCTGGTATTCATAGCAATGCCTCTTCCGTAAACCAATTCATGACTTCAACCGTATATTTTATTGCCATCTTTCCAAAATCACTTTATTTGTCTTTAGTCGTTACCTTCTGTACACCATCGTTAGGCTAAATGGTTTTCTTCCTTCCCTACCATTCGGCACCAGCCTATGGTTTGGAAGAAGACCATCCAGTAAGCATAATAGGTGTACCCTCCTAAACCAAGGAGTACTCGCATCTTGAGAGAAGGTGATGATAAAAGACAACTGAATAATACCTTATTCCTGTAAAAGTGAAACAGGAGTGGCGATGAAGTACGCGGTTTTGGTCGTGAATGATATCAGTCGCAATTTACTTTGCCCTCTTTCTAATCCCTTTATTTTGTCTTTACATATTACCTTCTGCACACCCTACTTAGGCTAATTGGTTTTCTTCATTCCCTACCTTTCGGCACCAGCCTATGGTTTGGAATAAGACTATCCAATAAGCGTAATAGGTGTACTCTCCTAAACCAAGGAGCTCTCGCAACCTGAGAGAAGGTGATAATAAAAGACAACTGAAAAAAACAATTCTATTTCTCCTGAACCTGGATCCATCCTCGAAGAAGTCCCTTCGAGTTCGTATATAACCATACGATGGATCTATCCAATGGAAGTGGATATCCGTAGTAATACGGGTGTTCTGAGAAATTCAAAGGGTAAAAGAAAGAGTGGCAATGACTTATGCAACATAGACAATCCAAAAGCCAGTATTTTAAGAAGGTTCGGTCAACCTGGTCACTGAGTCATAGTCTAGGGTCGGTCAAAGGTCGCTGCCAAAGAGAGAGAGAGAAAAGAAACACTCTGCGTGCACTCTAACCTAGATCAGAATGGTCATCTCTTTATCTAATCCAGAAACCTCCCACTGTCCTGTCAAATTCTCCTCCAAACCTAAAGAAGAATTAATCGGGATGACCCGAAGAGTAAACCAACTCATCAGTGGGAATCGGGATCCAACTCTCATCGCATGATAACGTGACGGAATCCACTCACGTTATCACACTCCAGAAGGTATGCGCATACTTGGCAAGTTTCAGTTTCTTTAGAAACTCCCGATCAGATTTTTACCCCATGTTCTTATGACCTTGGCGAATGTCAACAAATCATAAGTCACATGTCAAGTTCTGCCCGTCATTATCTTGTTAATTCGAACCCACCTGTACATACTCTTGACGAAAGCCAACAAGGTAATACGACTGTCCCAAACCAACACATCTATCTATGCAACAAATGAATACCCCAGCAACTACCAAACACTATGCCTTGATGAAAGCCAACAAACATAGCTTGAATATTACTGACCATCCATAAGAAACGACGGAGGGCTACGACTGGTTTTTGGCGAAAAACCTTTAGCGTAGTGAACTTGATATCGCTGAAGGAACCTGATAGCTTTTTAAAATATAGTGGCGAAAACCTTTTGCTAAAGAGGTCACTCCCGGTGAAGGGATCTCGGCTCTTTCCTCGTGGAATGAGGTGCAGGATATTCCACTGAATACCGCTATGCAAAGCAACATGTAATCGACTATAGTGAAGTTATTACCCTGACGCAAACTTCTGCTCAAGGGGTCAGTCCCGGTGAAGGGATATCGGCCCTTGCCCCGTCGAATGAGGTGCAGGATATTCCAACCGAATATCTCTATGCAAAACAAAAGGAAACGTCTTTGTAATAACACTTTTTAAATTGTTCCAACAACATCAAACAGGTTTGTTTTACTTTGCATTGATCAGAATCAACGCAGTCCCATCAATCAATCACACCAGAAAAGAACGAAAATAAAATGTACGTATATGCCATCCGCATTCGTCACTGGGTCCCGTCATCACCCGTTAGGTTACTTAACTAACGACAGAGCGGGGACTGGACTAGCGCGGGTGTAAAACATATACAACATCTAATAGTATATAAACCAATATACATAATCGCTCCAGGCGTGATAATATGCAACATTACAGAAAAGTAATAAGCATCACAGAACAATACAGATATCTGGGATCCCCGGGTTTCACAGAGCCGCTGCTGAAACCCGACGTTCCCCTGTCGTGTGGATAGCCTGTACAATGAAACCTAGACCCCTACGGGTGCGGCAAGTTACCCGCCAAAACCTGAAGCGAGGTAGTCCTCCACAGCATAGTGAATGGAACACCCGGCACTTCACGGAATCCGGTAAATTGAGCACTCCTCCTTGGGTCAACCTGTACCCCCTACGAGTGCGGCGAATAGTCTGCCAATTTTAGAGTGGGGCCCCTCTGCCTCCCAAAGCCATGAGATGCAGACCCGTTGCCCTCCAGAACCCGGCTATCCGTGCACTCCGTCGCGGGGCAAAACCTAGTACAGTAATGAAAAATAGTACAATAGGTACATCGACAGCAACCTGGTCGTGCCCCAAAAGAATATTATACAACAGGCAGTGACGGCAGTCCACATGTTGGACGCTCGCCCCGCAATATCAAATGTACAAATAAACTCAAACTGTACTACCATTGCACACTGCTATCCACCACGACAAATCCGCAACAACACAGCACAACACAGAACATCAACGCGAATGTTACGTTCGCAAACCCGTCTAAAAGAACTATAGCAATTAAACGCGGTTTACCGATCAAATGACATTCCCAGTCGGAGATATAATGTAAGCACTGTAAACTAACGTGTTTAAATTTCGATCGACAAAATATCAAGAAGTGGGCCCCACGGCTTACTGGTGAACAGTAACAAAATCTGGGCCAAAACGATATTTACCAAAAACCCCAAAATCCAATAGAGAACCCACTGACAAAATTTGGGAGCACGTGCTTCCCACGTGGCCGCGGATGCGCGGCCAAACCATGGGTTTGGCCGCCCTTCCGCGGCAGCTTGGAGGAATCACGACCCCAAATTTTGTCGTGGCTCTTAAAAACGCCTGCACAGATTTTTAAGACATCTAGAAATAATTTTTGAGACCATTTAAAATCAACAGAAACTGTCGGGCATGGATTTTGCAATTTTCGATTTCCGGTTCGATCGATGTTTTAAACGCGTTAGCACAAGTTAGCATAGCAAAATGGTTAGGCTCTGATACCATTGTAAGTCTACGCTAGCGCCCCGGCCGTCTACAGACGCCAAATGCGGAATAAAAACTTTTAAACTGGCGCTATCGTATACTTTAACCCTGATCTGCCATTATTGCTAAACTAACAAACTGTAAAGAGTGTAGAAAGGTTATACCGAACGATCCGAGTCCTTCGTTCTTTAACCATCATCCCACGCTCCGTTGCGGCTGCTCCGATCTCGTCGATCTCCGATATCCTCGTCGAGGTGGCACCACATCACCGATTCTTTAAACGGGCTCCCGCCTCTGACTCGAGGCAACTCGATCGTCAAGTTTGCTAGAAGAGACGACCAAGATTGATGTAGAGAATGAGTAGATGACTTTGTCTCACTTCGTCCAAAACCGTGGACGATCGGTTAATGAAGTTGCCGTGGAAATCGGGTGATGGAATGAAATGAACTGTAGAATTCCATACACCCCAAATACTATCATAATCTTTTCTAACCAAAATGAAGCATCAAGTGAAGTGAGGAGGAGAGAGAGGGCCGGCCATTTTATATGATGGAGGGAGGTGACCGTAGGAGCAAGTGGTGACCTTAAGCAAAAAGCTTCTCACTAAATATCCTAAGGAAAACAAGAAGCTTTAATAACAAAGCATGAGTCACTTTAAAAACATTGAATCTAATAAGCTAGTCATCAAGCATTAATGACACCATTAAAAGCAACCAATGAAAACTCAACACCAATAATCCTAGTCACCTCATCTAGAATCTTCTAGAAGAATCCACACTCATCTCAAGAAAATATAAACCCGTCTTTAACCAAATGTTAAAAGACGGCTGATAGAAAACTGGAAACTGGCAACTTCCAAAAGTGATCCTGAAACGAATTTCAGGACAACCCCGAAACTGTATAAATATACCCGCACTTGTATTACGACCGAATACAAATGCAACTGAGACAAAGATATTATACCTACTCAATATAATACTCGAATCCGGCTTAAACCAAAGCCGACCAGTATCATCTGCCCGAAAACTGACACGTGCGTAAACGCACGTGCATTTTCCGAACCCTGCCATAAAACCATACGGCCTCTACAACGTTTCGCCCGAAACTTGGGAAACTGTCTGTGGGGGACTCTAATGACTCTTCAGTACCCTGGCAGTGGGTTTAACCACAAACCGTCAGCTGCACTAGCTATGCGTGACGGTTGCCCACGGACTGATCTCAAGGGAGGCTGATGAGCGCACTCAAGGGTGGCCGATGAGCTAACACATCCAGAAACCCTACTGAGCCTAACAGTGACAATGTATATACAGTCCGGTCCGTTCGTCAATGAGTATCGCATATCCGCCTAAGGGGCTAGTAACGTCAGACCCCCAGAAGCAGTATAAGTCGTGTCGGAGTGAAGCCCAATAACACCCTGAGATACTACTGGAGTACCTACCAGTAAATCTCCTGCCACGGCCGTGGGCTATGTGTAATGGCTCTCCTAGACACAGCAGGATCTCGCCCCCAATACCGGGATAGACGAATCCCCTGCCGATCCGCTCACGTGCCTCCATATGGCTCGGGACTGTACCCAAAAGCTACCTGTTTGCACGACTCCTTTGAGCCGTGGTAGGGTAGAAATCAAAGCACAGTGGGAACTCACACGAGACAAATGACGACCTCAGGTCGATGAACTAACCTGTACACATGTCACCAGGGAACTGCTATCTGACGATAGGTATAGTACTAACTAGCAGATTCCCGGCGAGTCTTGTCCGGTGTACTCATAACCCAATGAGCACCTGTATACATCTTAGGTGATCCAACTGACACCAGTGGCTTATGAGACCGGCCACCGCCCCTCGTCGGGGTCTCGACTGTATACACTAGTCTACTCCGGAGTATCGATGCCCTGTCTCGAAACTCCCACGACTAGGGACCACAATTAAGGATATGCATATAAACTACCCAACTCTCACGTATATGATCGCCATCATACTGTTGGTAGTAAAGCAAGATCCTAAGGGCTCTATCAAAGTGTAACATGCAATCAGTCACCTGAACATGTACACGACTGATAAAGGCAAACCAGATAGTATACTATCATCTCGAGTAAGACTGTCCTACTGGGATAGGTCCTTCGCAATCATTGCAATCACGTACTTGCGATCCAATAATTGACTATGAGGGCACTATCTCCAACAGTATATGTGATATACTTTTGTGCACTTGATTGTATCATGTTTGATGATACATGTTTACTTGGGTTTGTGTAAAGATTAAACCATGGTTATATGAATGGTTAGGGTTTTCTTTTCTTGTTTATTTATTTATTTATTTTTGGAAAAGATAATGAAAGAAAATGGTGGCTTATTTTGTTTGATTTTGAAGCTTCATGAAGCTTTGACTATGTGACCATTTTGTCTCATGCTTAACCCTAACCATTCCACATAACCCTAGTTCATTCTCTACACTTGACCATGGTTATTATTATGATAAGTATTCTTTTTCATTTCCTTTTTGATTAACTTATCATAATATTCTTTCTTCTTCTTCTTCATCTTCTTCAATGAAGAAAGCTTGACTTCATCAATGGTGACTTGATGAAATGAGTGAGAAATCAAATTCTAAAGTGAACCCACTTTCTATTTCTTCATCCTCTACCTCTTGCCAAGTAGTATAGGGTGCTTCCTTCACAAGTTTTCATGGCTTGGTGAAGGTGGAGCTTGATCTAGTGATGCCTCGACGTAGATCATCTTCGGCATCGTCGTCGATGACCTAGCCCGCTTTTTCTCCGATGAAGCCGACGCTAGAGCCCAGGATTTGATTTGGACAGCGAGGAGACTTCATCGCGGAGCTATGGAGGTGGAGCACCGGATCTACAAAGGTTGTATTTCCGTTCTTTTAGTTAAGTAGTTAACTAGTTGCTTGTTTCGCCTAAATATCTAGTTAACGATCCGTATTTGGGTTTCTCGGCACCCGTAAAATTTGAAATTGGCATGGTTGATGCCTTGTGAGACCTCCTTAGTGTGCCTAGGAACCCTACACAAAGCACGTTGTGGCTTCGGCTTCAGGTGTGTTTATGATTGAAAACTGTCTGTCAATCAACTCTACTTCCTGGATATTGGATACCGGATCAGGATCTTATATCTGTAATTCTTTGCAGGCACTGAGAAGACATAGAGTTTTGAAGGCGGGTGATATGACTCTCAGGGTTGCTGACGGAATGAGCGTGGATGCGGTATCCTAGGGGAATATCATATAGGATTGACAGGTGGACATATTTTTGTTTTGCGCAACTGTTTTTGTGTACCTAGTTTGACTTATAATATCATTTTTGTATCTTTATTATCTAAAGAAGGTTATGATTTTACATTTGTAAGCGATGTCGTAAACATCCACCTTAATCATGGTTTGATTGGGTCGGGTACACTAAATAATGGTATATACGTATTAAATCAAGCTCAAGTTTTCAACGTTCAGAACACGCTTAAAAGAAAGTCTCCAGAATTAAATCAAGCTTTCTTATGGCATTGTAGACTGGGTCACATCAACGAAACACGGTTGACGAAGTTATATAAAGAGGGATATTTGGATCCATTGGAATATCAGTCTTATGCAACTTGTCAATCTTGTCTCAAAGAAAAGATGACAAAAACTCCGTTCACTGGACACGGGGTAAGAGCGAGCGAGCTCTTGGGATTCATGCACAGCGATGTGTGTGGTCCAACGTCTACACATGCAAGAAATGGTTATTCCTATTTCATTACTTTTACGAATGATTTCTCAAGGTATGGACATGTATTCTTGATGAAACATAAATCCGAGGCCTTTAAGAAATTCCGGGAATATAAGGATGAAGTGGAAAAACAAACAGGCAAAAGTATCAAGACACTTAGATCTGATCGAGGTGGTGAGTACTTAAGTGCCGAGTTCCTAGGTTATTTAAAACAGAATGGAATTCTCTCTCAGCTTACTCCTCTACATACACCTCAACACAACGGTGTATCGGAAAGGCGGAACAGAACCTTATTGGATATGGTACGTTCCATGATGAGTAACGCTGAGTTGCCGTGATCCTTCTGGGGTTATGCACTAGAATCAGCTGCATATTTTTTGAACAAGATTCCTACCAAGACTGTGCCTACCACACCATATCAGATGTGGAGTGGGAAGAAACCCTATCTTAAGTATCTAAAGATATGGGGATGTCTACCTTTTGTAAAAAAGCAGCATGCGGACAAGCTCGAGACACACTCAGTACAGTGTAAGTTTGTGGGATACCCAAAGAACTCCAAGGGGTATCTTTTCTATTACGCGGAGGAACAAAAGGTCCTTGTTTCTCGGCAGGCCCACTTTTTGGAAAATCAATTTCTTGAAAAAGAGATAAGTGGGAGCGCAATAGAACTAGAAGAAATTCCATAACCACAAGTCATTACTGAATGTATGGTGGAACCAGAAGTTTCGAAAGAACAGGACATCCCCGCGCCACTCCGCAAGAGTAATAGGCAATCTCATCCGTCCGAGAGATACTGTGGTTTTCTTATAGACGGGGATAGAGAGGATTACATCATCGACGATGATGAGCCAACTAGCTTCCAGCAAGCCATTCAGAGCAGAGACTCGGAAAAATGGATGGGTGCAATGCGGACCGAAATGGAGTCCATGTACACCAACAAAGTATGGACTTTGGACATTTCTCCAGAAGGGGTAAAACTCTTAGGCTGCAAATGGATCTTCAAAAAGAAGATTGGTGTAAATGGACAGGTTGAAACCTATAAAGCTAGACTTGTTGCAAAAGGTTTTCATCAAAAACCTGGTTTGGACTATGATGAAACCTTTTCTCCTGTGTCTATGCTCAAATCCATTCGGATCCTTCTTGCCATTGCTTCCTTCCATGATTATTGTAAGTCGATGTCGCGAACCTCGCGTGTTCGCGGGGAAGCGGGATATGTAAAAAATGATTTTTCAAAACTCGCAACACCGACTTGAACTCCAGGATCGAAACTAAATCCTAACTAGCTAACTAGCAATAAGGTTTAACTACTTGGATGAAAGTTATACCTCACGATACCAAGTCCTTCGGTAGCTATTTACTACTTATCTACAGCATATGATGCGATTGGATTAGAGTATTCGTACGGCGTTGTTTGGCATTCGTCAAGGGTCGTGCGGGTGGGTTTAATTCAATCAAGAAATGTACGGGTTGAACTTGACTAGCGGACTATGGGTTGTTTGGCATTCGTCAAGGTCATAGCACGTTAGGGGCAGAAGCATTGTCGGGAATTTCAAGTGTTGAAATTTGCAATGAGATTGCATACCTCCTATGAGATAGTTGGATCCCGATACCCACTGCGAGTAAAAGTTACTTCTGGGAGAATTTTACACAGGACAATTAGCCGATCAAGTAGGTGTCTAGAAAAGTGTTAACGGGGTTATGCCTGTGGGAAAACGAGGTTTATTTTAATTAGGTCCGTGCGAAAGCACGGAGAACCTCCCTCAAAGTACCAACACTAACCTGGCTGAAAGATTGGCGAACTTGTAAGGTGTAATTAATCCCGGCTAGTCTTACCTTTTAGGGTTTTAAGGAAGATTTGATAAAAAGCAGTGGGAGCCATCCTGATTAGATAAGATAATAACCAATCTAATCTTGCAAGAGCATACGCTAAAGTGTTTTCTTCTCTCTCCCTCTCCAGGTAGCGACCATGTCAGGCCTTAATCAAGATAATAAAATGGATGTATTGACTGAACCCGCTTTTTATACTGAGTAGGGGAACGTTGGTCCCGCTCCCACTTATAATTGTTATAAGTCTAAGCAGAAAATAGGAGAATATCTGGATTCTCACGCCACCCAAATGAAGAATAAGTATGTTGATGCATCTTCTTCAAGTGTGTTAGTTATCGAGAACTGTTTCTCAGTTCACTCTACGTCCTGGGTATTAGATACCGGATCGGGATCCCACATATGTAATATGTTACGTGGGCTACGTAAAGGTAGAGAACTGGGAATGGGTGATCATTCCGTAAGAGTAGGGAATGGTGCAGATGTTGCAGCCAAGGCAGTTTGCGAATATCACCTTGTGTTACCAAATGGTAATATATTAGTTCTGAACGAATGCTATTACATTCCGACCCTGATATGCAATCTTATATCAGTTTCTTTATTGAGCAAAGAAGGATATAATTTTGTAGTACAGAATAATGTTATGAACATATTCCTGGATCAAAAATTGATTGGATCAGGATCGTTAAATAATGGCATATACGTTCTCAACCAAACTACAGTACTTAACATACAAAACACACACAAGAGGAAGAGTTCAGAAATGAACGAATCCTTCTTGTGGCATTATAGACTAGGTCATATCAATGCGACACGGCTAGCTAAATTGCATAAGGATGGATATTTGAATCCGTTCGAATTTTCATCTTATGACACTTGCCAGTCATGTCTTAAAGGCATATTGACCAAAACTCCGTTTAGTGGACACGGAGAAAGAGTTATAGAACTCTTGGGACTGATACATAGTGATGTATGTGGTCCCATGTCTGCACATTCCAGGAACGGTTCTTCCTACTTCATTACATTCACTGACGATCTCTCAAGATACGGACATTTGTTCCTGTTGAAATATAAGTCTGAAGGTTTTGAGAAATTCAGAGAATATAAGAGCGAAGTAGAGAACCAAACGGGCAAAAGTATTAAGATCCTTCGATCAGATCGAGGAGGAGAATACTTGAGCAATGAGTTCCTGGACTATCTAAAAGAGAATGGGATTCTCTCTCAGCTTACTCCTCCCTATACACCACAGCACAACGGTGTATCGAAGCAGAGGAATCGCACCCTATTAGATATGGTGCGCTCTATGATGAGCAATGCTGAGTTGCCTATTTCCTTTTTGGGTTATGCGCTTGAGACAGCCATACACCTATTGAATATGGTTCCTACCAAATCAATGCCTACTACTCCATATGAGATATGGAAGGGGAAGAGACCGTCTCTTAAGTATGTTAAGATATGGGGTTGTCCGGCTTATGTCAAAAGGCACAATCCGGAAAAACACGAGGCAAGGTCTGTCCTGTGTAAGTTTGTAGGATATCCTAAGAACTAACAAGGGTATATCTTCTACCACACCGAGGAACAAAAAGTGTTTATTTCTCGACATGCCACTCTCTTAGAAAAGGGTTTTCTTATGAAACAAATTAGTGGCAATGAGGTAGAACTGGAAGAGTTTCCAGCGACACAAACTACGACAGAAGATTTGGTGGAACCAGAGGATTCAGTAGTCCCCGACGAACCCCAGCCTCTCCGCCGATCTAGAAGGGTTCCTCATCCACCTGAGAGATACTATGGTTTTCTCGTAGATGGTGGAAGCGAGGATTGCATCATGGAAGATGATGACCCGACTAGCTTCGAGCAGGCCATCACGAGTGGGGACTCTGTGAAATGGCTGGATGCAATGTGATCTGAGATGGAATCCATGTACACCAACAAAGTCTGGAATTTGGAAGTTGCTCCTGAAGGGGTAAAACTCATTGGAAGCAAGTGGATCTTTAAGAAGAAACTTGGTGTAGATGGAAATGTGGAGACTTTCAAAGCTAGACTTGTCGCAAAGGGTTTTCATCAATGAACAGGTGTGGATTATGATGAAACCTTTTCTCCAGTGGCTATGCTAAAGTCCATCCGGATCTTACATGCCATTGCTTCATACCATGACTACGAAATCTGGCAAATGGATGTTAAGACCGCCTTTCTAAATGGTGATTTAGAAGAGTGCGTGACTCAGCCAGAGGGCTTCGTAGATAGTGGGAGCAGCGGAAAGGTGTGCAAGCTGCTTAAATCCATCTATGGGTTAAAGTAGGCATCGCGGAGTTGGAACATCTGCTTTGATGTTGTAGTCAAAGAGTTTGACTTCATCAAGAATGTAGATGAACCTTGTATTTACAAGAAGGTTGCAGAGAGTAAGGTTGTCTTCCTCGTATTGTACATAGATGACATACTCTTGATAGGAAATGATGTTCCTATACTGCACTCGGTCAAGCTCTTCTTATCACATAGATTCTCAATGAAAGATCTAGGTGATGCCTCCTACATTTTGTGAATTAAAATCTATAGAGATAGATCTAAACGGATACTGGGATTGTCCCAATCCAGGTACATTAACACCATACTAAAGAGGTTTAGTATGGAAGAATCCAAGCGTGGGAACCAACCCACGATCTCTGGACTCACTCTCCCCAAAGAGATGTCTCCCAAGACTGATTTGGAGAGAGCTCGCATGCAAGGGATACCCTAAGCTTCGGCAGTAGGCTCTATCAAGTATGCGATGCTTTGTACCAGACCTGATGTAGCATACTCAATAAGTATAGTGAGTAGGTATCAAGCAAATCCTGGAGAGAGTCACTAGACAGCTGTGAAGAACATTCTCAAGTACTTACGAAGGACTAAGGAGATGTTCTTGGTGTATGGTAACGGTGAACTCCAGGTGGAGTCCTTTACCGATTCGAGCTTCCAAAGTGATAAGGACGACTCTAAGTCGCACTCGGAATTTGTCTTTACCCTCAATGGAGGGGCGGTGTGTTGGAAGAGTTCCAAACAGGAAACCGTTGCTGACTTGACGATGGAGGCTAAATACATCGCTGCCAACGATGCTGCCAAAGAGGCTGTCTGGATGAAGAAGTTCATCACTGAACTTGGAGTGGTTCCATCCATTGAGCATCCAATACCTTTGTATTGTGACAACAATGGAGCTGTGGCTTTGGCCAAGGAACCTAGGTCCCATCAGAAGTCCAGACATATTCTGAGGCGGTATCACCTGATCCGGGAGATAATTGATCGCCGGGAGATCGAGGTCAGGAGAGTTGATACGAAGGACAACACTGCGGATCTACTCACGAAGGCCATTCCCCAGACACAGTTTGAGAAACTCTTCGCGATGTTAGGTATGAGATACTACAACAGCCGGCCTTAGTGCAAGTGGGAGATTGTTAGTTATATATATGCCCTAGAGGCCATTGTTGTACATATGATGTATATTATAGTGGATGCTTGGATATATATAGAGAGGACTTTCTTGCTCGACATGATAGTATGCTATTTGGTTTCACTTTGTCTTAACATGTTGACTTGTATTGGTTTACTGTCTTGCTCTCACATGTTGATAAAACCCTTAGGATATGTACTTGACTACTGGGACTATGATGAGATCATACTAGTGGGGCCAGGGTAGTCAAAGAGCATATCCTATAACTGTTCCTAGTCGAGGGAGTATCGAGACAGGGCATCGATACTCCAGGATAGACTAGCGTATACGCATCTTGACCCATATGATGGGCGATGGATGATCCCATATCCATCGGTGTTTGACATCAAAGATGGTGTATGGGTGCTCAGTAGAGACTGGGTACACTGAACGGACTCGCCGAGAACTCCTAGATGGTATTATACCAATCGTCAGAGAGCAGTTCTCCGGTGACACTGGTACAGGCTAGTCTGTAGACCCGAGATCGTCATAGAGTCTTGTGTGATTCCCACTGTGCTTTGATTTCCACCTTACCACGTCCAAGAGGGCGTGCAAAACGGTGGGTTTTGGGTACAGTCCCGAATCATGGAGGCAATGAGCGATAAGAGGGTTTCGTCTCTCCCGGTATAGGGAGTTGATGTTGTGCTGTGTTCGATTGGCTATAACTGGAAGTCCCTGGCCAGGGCTGATATGGAGTACTACTGGTAAGAGTTATCAGTAGTTTCTCGACCTGTTATGAGCCTCACATCGACACGACTTATCAGTTACTAGGGTTTGACGTTTACCACCCCTAGACTGGATATGCGACATATCAGACGAAAAGACCGGACTGTACGGTAGTGTTACTGATTGGATTCATAGGAGAATGTACAGGCTTGCTTGTTGATCTTCTGATCGCTCAATACCTGGATGGCTGTTATGTTTAGCTGACCGCTTGCAGCTTGTGGGTGTTTGATAAGATCATCACCTACTGCCGGCGTATTGACGATTCTTGAGGGTCCTACACAGAGGTTCCTATCTCAGGAAAAACGGAGTAGGAGCACATATGTGATATGTGCGCGACCGAGAATATTACGATATACAACAACAACTGAGCCTTTTATCCCAAGCATATGGGGTAGGCTACATGAACCAACATGAGAATCACGCCGGGTCCAGCACATGAATCCTCCGCCTCCACTCACTCCTATCGAACAATATACTTTCATCGAGTCCTTTGGCAACCATATAGTTTCGTATCACCTCCATCCATGTTTTCTTCGGTCTCCCTTTTTCCTTTTTTCCATTGCCCATATCGAGAGTATCTATTCGTCGAACCGGTGCTTCCATAGGTCTGCGTCGCACATGACCAAACCATCTTAGCCGATTTTCCCGCATCTTCTCCTCCACAGGTACTACACCAACTTTTGCACGAATATCCTCATTTCGCATCTTATCTTTTCTAGTGTTACCGCACATCCAACGAAGCATGCGCATCTCCGCTACATACATCTTCTGTGTATGATGCTTCTTAGGAGCCCAGCATTCTGTACCATATAATAAGGCAGGTCGAATAGCGCTCCGATAAAACATCCCTTTCAATTTTAACGAAAAGTTACAATCACACAAAATCCCTGTTGCACTCCTCCATTTCAACCAACCAGCTTGGATTCTTTGATTAACATCACTATCGATCTCCCCATCCTTTTGGATGATGGAACCTAGATATCTAAACTGGTCGCTCGGTGATATCTCTTGCCCTTCCAATGTTATACTAATAGGGTTTGACTTCTCTGGTTACTAAATTTGCAATGCATATATGCTGTCTTGGACTTGCTCAATCTGAATCCCCGAGATTCCAATGTTTGCCTCCATAATTCCAATTTGGCATTAACCCCTGCTTTCGTCTCATTTACTAGAACAATATCATCAGTGAATAGCATACACCAAGGTACCTCATCTTAGATAGTTCTAATAAGTTCATCCATCACGATGGTAAACAGGAATGGACTTAATGCAGATCCTTGATGTAAACCAATTGTAATCGGAAAATCACTCGTTAAGCCGCCGCAGGTTCTGACATTTTCCACTACTCCATCGTACATATCCTTGATTATGTCAATATACTTGACGGGGGGCCCCTTCTTCATCATTGTCCCCCATAATACCTCTCTAGGTACCCTGTCGTACGCTTTTTCTAAATCAATAAATATCATATGCAAATCTTTTCTCCTCTCTCGAAAACGCTCGACAAGTTGACGAAGAAAATGAATAGCCTCTGTCGCCGATCGTCCAGGCATGAACCCAAACTTGTTCTCTGTTATCTTAATATCCTTCCTTAGCCTGTGTTCAATCACTCTCTTCCAAAGTTTCATGGTGTGACACATAAGTTTTATTCAACGGTAGTTTGAGCAACTTTGAATGTCACCCTTATTCTTGTAGATAGGTACAAGGATACTTTTCCTCTATTTATTTGGCATCTTTTTTGTCTGCCAAATCTTATTAAACAGATCTGTCAGCCATTTAACGCCTATTTCTCCTAAGCATCTCCAAATCTCAATAGGAATCCCGTCAGGACCAATCACTTTTCTTAAACTCATTTTGTTCAAAGCTTCTTTAACCTTAGGTAGTCTTATTTTAAGCATGAAATCACGGTTTATATCTCATTACGATATTAGATACCATATTCTATTCTCGCGATATATGATATCGGCCGGGTATATGTGATATAGCCGGGTCATCGGATCAAGTGTTGATTCGATGAATCGGTACATGTTATATTAGTTGGTTATATGCAATATAGCTGGATTGTCGGATCAAGTGTTGATTCGATAATTTAATGTATAATTATATATGTGATATATTATATTACGTTAACTAATATAAGATCGCTTTATTGATTCATTTTCTCACCGGATAATACATTGATATATATGCGATATATGTTAATTGTATTATTTTCTTTTGTTACAAAAATATATTATATATGTGATATATAATATTGTAACAAGTTAGGGTTACAAATGCAACATGTTTTGTGGAGTTTAAACAAGTTAGGATTTGGATTTGGGTTAGCTTTTGGGTTAGCTTTTTCATGAAGCTTCATGAAGCTTTCTTTTGTCTTTAGCTTGATAATTTGTGTAGATATTTGTTAACCCAACCCAAACCCTTTACCAATGGTTTATTCTCTACATGAGTTAAGCCCTTCATTCTTAACTCATGGTTGCAATTGTAACCAAAAACAATAATTCATTATTCATCACAAAAGGATTAGCATCTTCTTCTTCTTCATTCTCTTGAAAGAAAACCTTCACTAGCTTTTCATTTGTGATGAATTAGTGTGAGAAATTGAAAACAAAAGAGAGCTAAATTCCTACTTCATCATCCTCATCTATTTTAGCCACTTAGATTAGGGTGTTCACTTCTCTAATTACTTCATTAGTGAAGTGTAAGCTTGGGTTAGAGATTCTTCAAGGTAGATCATCTTAGATCATGAAGACTACAAGCAAGGTGTCTCAATTACCTTATGGAGACACTCGAGAGTCGGAGTTCATGTTGATCACAGTGAAAGGACCTCAACACGGAACTTATGAAGTGAAGGAATGGACTACAAAGGTTGTAATCCTTATCTCTTTACTTCTTTGTAAGTGATACAAACTTTGTTACCCTAGATATTCTAGCATGATTCATAGTTAGTTAGCTTTGCACCTCTCTAAATTTTAAATTGGCATGAGTGATGCTACCAAACCCTAGACTAGGTGCAAGGGTAACCCAACAGAATGGACTCACCGAGAATTCCTATATGGTATTATATCTATCGTCGGATAGCAGTTCTCTGGTGACACTGGTACAGGTTAGTCTGTAGACCCGAGATCGTCATAGAGTCTTGTGTGTTCTCCCACTGTACATTGATTTCCACCCTACCACAGCTCTACTAAGTCGTCCAAACAGGTGGTTTTTAGGTATAGTCCTGAGACACATGGAGACAGTGAGCGATAGGAGGGGTTTCGTCTCTCCCGGTATTGGGAGTTGATGTTGTGCAATGTGCGATTGGCTCTGACTTGAAGTCCCTGGCCAGGGCTGATGAGATTTACTGATAAGTGTTATCAGTAGTTTCTTGACCGGTCATAGTTCATATCGACATGACTTATTGAGTTATTAGGGCTCGACGATTCCATCCCTAGACTTGATATGCAGCATATCAGACGAAGAGACCGAACTGTACGGTAAGTGTTGCCAATGGATCGACGGGAGTTTTGACGGGTTCGCTTGTTTTTCTTCTGATCGCTCAATACCCGGGTGGCCGTTACGTTTAGCTGACCGGTTGCAGCTTGTAGGTGTTTTGATATGATCATCATCTACTGCCGGCGTATTGACGAGTCTTAGAGTCCCATACAGGATTTTTCTAGCTTAGGCGAAATGATGTGGTGTGCATATGTGATATGCGCAGGAGCTCGATTAAATACGAATATGTGATACCGTATTTTAATCGGGCGTTCACTATTGGTTGGGTCGTATTTGATATGACCGATTTATTAAATCAAGTGTTGATTTAATATTAACTTTTAGCTCATTTTTAACTAAACATTTTCTTTTGGATGTATGCATATATGTTTATACATACACATGATGATGTGCATGCACACATACATACATACATACATACATATGTATCATGGTTGATGATGCATAGAAGATGGCAATACAAGACTTACATGGTTGATAAATATCTTCTATTTTGTTTATGGATTAAAGAAAAAGGAAATTAGCTAAATGACTCATTCTTTCTACACAATTCTTAGTTGACCTTTGACTTAACCCTAGTTAGATTTCCTTTGTTCTTTAACTCATCCACAAAATATCTAGATATTTAGATAACCATGGTTATTTTTTAGAGTGTCTCATATATATTCTTTGTTTTTCATTTTATTAAAAAAAGTTTTATCACAATATTTTGACAAAAGCTTTGCCTTCTTCTTCTTCTTCCTTCTTCAATCTCTCTTGAGTTTTAAAAGAGTGAGGAACTTAAAAAGAAAAGGTTTTTAAGTGAGTTCACAAACCACACAACCATTCTACACTACCCTAGCCCTTTAGTGTAGAGTGTTTGAGCTTGACCTAGAAATCTCCGGATGGATCATCGTAGATGACGAAGGACCTTGAGCGAAGTCGTTCCAAGCTTCGTGCAAAGCTGTAGGAGTCTAAAAGAGTGAAGGAGTTGGCTACAAAGGTTGTATTTCCTTTTCCTTTAGTTTAGACTTCACATATTGTTGATATTACCCTAATCTCTAGTTACGATTCGTAGTTCGTTTGTAATAGCCTTCTAGAATTTGAAAGTTCACTAATTTATGATGTTGTAACCCAACTAGAGGCGCTACTACACACCAACACGGATAACTATTATACCCTACGCTTCTGCGGTAGGCTCTATAATGTATGCAATGTTGTGTACCAGACCATATGTAGCTTACGCACTGAGCGCGATAAGCAGGTATCAGTCAAACCCAGGGGAGAAGAACTGGATAGCAGTAAAGAACAGTCTCAAGTACTGAGAAGGACTAAGGAGATGTTCTTAGTCTACGGCGGAAAAGACCTCTAGATCGAGACCTTTGCTGACTCCAGCTACCAGAGTGATAAGGATGACTCCAAATCCATGTCGGGTTATGTCTTTACCTTCAATGGAGGGGCAGTATGTTGGAAGAGCTCCAGGCAGGACACCGTTGCTGACTCGACGATGGAAGCGGAGTATATCGCTGCATGTGACGCCGTGAAAGAAGCAGTCTGGATAAGAAAGTTCGTAATAGAACTTCAGGTGGTTTCGTCCATTGTTGATCCAATACCGCTGTATTGTGAAAACAACGACGCTATAGCTTTAGCGAAGGAACCAAGGTCCCATCAGAAGTCCAGACACATCTTGAGGCGGTTCCACCTGATCAGGGAGATCGTTGATCGCCGGGAGATCGAGGTGCGGAGAGTTGACACGGAGGACAACACTGCAGATCTATTTACAAAGGACATCCCTCAGATACAATTCGAGAGGCTATTCGAGATGATAGGTCTGCGATATGCCAATACATGGCCTTAGTGCAAGTGGGAGATTGTTAGTGATATATGCCCTAGAGGCTATTATTGTATAGTACTGGTTTGTATATTACATTTTAGAAGCTTGGGATATACACGGATATAATAACAGTCATCCTCAATATGGTAGTATGCAACTTGGTTTGATTCTATCTTAATATGTGTATATGTTTCTTTTAACGTATCGCTAATACATATTGATGGAGCCCTTAGGATCTTTGCTTAACTACCAGCGTTGTGATGGCAGTCACAGTAGGGAGGGCTGGGTAGTCTATAAGCATATCCTTATACAGGCCCCTAGTCATAGGATTATCAATACGGGGCATCGATACTTCAGAGTAGACTAGTGTATACGCTTCTCATCCCAGCAGGGGAGATGGTCTATCCCACAGACATTAGTAGGTCATACTGGAGATAGTATACAGGTGCTCATTGGGTTATGAGTTATACTGGATGGACTCGTAGGGAACTGCTGGTTGGTTTTATACTTATCGTCAGGTAGCAGTTCCCAAGTAACATGAGTACAGGTTAGTCCATTGACTTGACATCGCTACTTCGCCTCGAGTGTGTTCCCATTGTACTTAGATCACTACCCTACAACGGCTCTTCTGAGTCGTGCAAACAGGTAGTGGTTGGGTGCAGTCCCGAAGCACTGGGAGGCAGTAGTAGTTAGATAGGATTTTTCTCTCCCGGTATTGGTGTTGATATCGCGCTGTGTTCGGAAAGCCATTACACAAAGTCCCTAGCCAGGGCAAGCGAGATTTACTGGTAGGTACTGATTGTTATAGTTATTCAAGACTGTGTAGTGTCAAATCAAATAGTCCCCGGCAACGGCGCCATTTGATTGATCAAAAAATTTCGATTGTGCGTAAGTAAAAGTATCAAATCAAATACTCACATGATCCCTGATAACAGTTTCATTTGATTGTAATGATTTCTTGTTTGTGTAAATCGAATAAAGCGAATAAGTTTCTATATGTAGGTAATATTGAATAAAATTCACAATCAAAGAATTATATTTGACCGCAATCAATTACGGTGTCGGTTGTAGATCGTAAGCGAGTGCGGATCGTCCACAGGGATTGTGCGATTCGTTTCTGTATTTAATTTGTTTGAATTGAAAAGTTAATCGAAAAGAAAAGAAAACATGATTCAAGAATTTATCGATTGATTCAGGTGTCACGAGTTTAATCAAGAATCAAGAAACTAATAAACAAATCAAGAATCGGGTTTCGATGATATTTCCAACCAAAATGTCAAGAATCTAAATGAGGCTCGTAGGAATCGATCGGATCTATAGACATGATGTAATCTCAAGGTTTCGTGTTCTTGTCCTTCGAAGGATTGATAGTAGATCGAAGATGATCGACGAGAGTTAGGGTTTTCTCGATGAAACCAGGGTTTCATCATTTAACCCTTGTTCTTTCATCGATATCATTCATATTCTAGCCTCTAACAATTTCAAGAAACGATCGTAACTCCCCAACCTCGAGCGATATCAATCAAGAAAGCATCGCAACGAATTGGGTCGTCGATTCTTGAACTTGCTAGGGTTTACAAAACTCATCGGATTCAAGAATCGATTTAAGATATATTACATCATCATTCTATTGATCGTCTCGACTCCTCGACGAGCGGAGTATTACTCAAACATCATCACACAGAAAGCATTCAAGAATTGAAAAGATATCATGATGCGAGAATTTAAAGAAAACAAGATAAAAGAATATCACCTTTTATTTATATCAACAATTTGATTACAGTCGCTCAAGAACTACAAGAGGAAGAACTAAATTGTTGAATTGGCGTCGCTCGGCTCCGTGAGTCACGGATCGGCTTAGACCACTTGCTCTGTTGAAGATCGGCTCGGCTCATAAAAGGTTGCAAGGCTTCTTGCTTGATGGAGTACTCGGGATCTTGGCTTTTGATTGGAATTGGGGTTAGGGTTTCACACAAGTCCTCTCACTAGACTTATGGAAGAAGATGAAGAGAGTGAATGGATCTAGATTGACACTAAAATTGGCTAAAGATTATTAGATTCGTAACCCTAGGTCTAGGCTTCTATTTAGACTTCCCAAACCCTAGGTCTAGGTTTGAAATTACAATTCCCTCCAAAAGTTTGTTGAGGCTTCTAGAAGGAGTTTGTTAGGCTTAGCTTAGGGTTTAAGCTAGGATTTATGGAGAAGTTCCTAGAATGATAGGCTGGTTTAGTGTTGATTCCAAAGCTTGCTGATCTGGCAGAAGTCTCTGGAGTCTTCTGGAAATTGACATGTCTTTCTGAAGTGTGGGCCCTGAGAGAAGCATTGTGCACTAAAATTGAGGAAGTGATGAGGCAATACGACCGCGGAACCGCGGCGCAAGCAGGCTCCGGCCACGGTTCCGCGGCCATGATGGCTCCTTGGCACTTGGGGCTTCTTCTGTGGTCTTGGAATAGTATTTGTAGCTTTATCTGATGTGTTGATTTGTACTTTCCCCTTTGTATTGATACCAGAATTGAAATCATTGAGTTGCCGTAATATTTGATCGGTACCGTATAAATTTTGGTCTTTCTTCTGGATTTTCCTGCACAGATCTTAAAACAAGTGTTGCGCAATATAGGAATGATGCGATGCCATGAAATGCGGTCAATTTCCCTAGAAATGCCTGTTTTAGAGTCTAACACATGCAATCTGATATTTTGCAACAGTTTTGCTAATATGTGAAATATGAATACCGTACACTTCTAAATGAGTGCAAATGATAGGGAAATTGCCGTGTTAAAAATACAATATTTTCGACTAATCAAATTCCCCCAAACTTAATTTCGATCGTCTCGAGCGAACTGTTTTATTAAAAAGAGAAGGAGAAAATAAAGAAAGAGAAAAAACTAACTAGCACACTTTCGTAGGCAACACGATTGCACTGAGCACGTGCAACAAGCCTTTAAACCTCTAGGTGTCCCTAGTAGGAGGAGTGTTGTCTCCTGAGGGTTTTCAGCGGATTGCACCCACAAAATCCAATAATAAAAGAAAGATCATGAATATTACATTTAAAGAAAAGAATTGTAAAAGAAAAAACTTTGAAAATTAGGGTTTCCAACTAAGCTAGCTTTTCGGTTGTCATGAGCCCTATCTTAATGGTCATGAAAAGATGTCAGAAATCACGTCCTTCCTCAATAAAACATCGTCTTATTCTTCATCTCTATCTTTCGTCCAAACATCGATCATATCACCCTGCGTGTGTGTAAAGACATCCCTACACCCGGAGAATTCAATTCAAGCTATCATACTCTTGCCCATCAGCCTCAGTACTTTTTAATTAATGAATATTTAGATGAGATTGCTCACACACTTTCATGCGACCGTTAATACGTCTTGAGATACTAACCGACCGATTACTCATGTACTTTCTTACTTGGTGTATTTTCCTCGTCTTGCACCACCTCAGGCATAGCAGTGACTCCCAGACCAGTTGGCCTTAGGGCACTAGGTGAAAAGGCACCCTCACTATATATTTTTTATTGCCCTTGGTGATAACAAAACCAGTGTTCATTTTTCTCACCACTTTATAATTTTTTTTTCATTTCATTTTTTTTATTTCCTTCATACTTTTGGCTTTAAGACAAGAGCATTTCAAGGTATCCTCTACTATCCCAGGCTTCAAGACGTGTGTAAGTGCGAATAGCAGGGTATCAACGTTCAAAATGTTTGGCTTCCAGAATAGAAACTATTTTTCAGACTTATTTTTATCCTCAGATTAGTGACGTCCTTCATCTTACTAACCCTTAGGACAACGGCTCATAACTGCTTATTACTAGTTCGTATAAGAAAACTTCTAATTTTCTTAGTTTTCTTAAATTTTTCCAATCTCATGGATGTAATTGTTCACTATCTAAACTTTCATTATCTTATTTATGTACAAAAAAGTGTAAATATTAAAATTCTTTTTCTATAAAAATTTTTAAATTTTTATTGGTTTTGAAAATTTTTCAATTTTTATAGAAAAAGAAATGTTTTGTGCTTATGCAGATGATATGCAAATGATGCAAAAATAAGCACAAACCTCCCCCAAACTTCTTTTCAACAGTGTCCTCACTGTTGCCAACCGCTATACCTACAAAAACTGTAAGCCTGGGGGGAATTATTAGTGGGGGCAAAATATATAAGTGAAGAACTTCCCCCAAACTTACTCTTTTCACTCACCTTCATTCAAAAGATGATGCAATGATATACTGGACATGAAGGTGAGACGGAGGAATTTTAATCAAAATAAACTGGCTCTTGTAAGAACAAGAGCTCCTCCGTAGGGTCAGTGGAAAAATACGGCTTAAGTCTATGTCCATTCACTTTGAAAAAGGTGCCGTTTTTAACATTTTCTACTTCTACTGCCCCGTGCGGGTATACAGACCGCACAACAAAAGGTCCCTTCCATCGAGATCGGAGCTTACCCACGTGAAGGTGTAATCGTGAATCATAAAGAATGACTTGTTGACCAGGTGAAAATGTTTTCCTCAAAATGTTTTTATCGTGAAAAACCTTAGTCCTATTCTTTATGATTATAGCGTTATCATAAGCTTCTTCGCGGAGTTCGCTTAGCTCATTTATTTGCAGCTTCCAAAAGTTGCAAGCAAGATTTAGATCAAAATTTATTTCTTTTATAGCCCACAATGCTTTATGTTCTATATCGACGGGTAAGTGACATGCTTTTCCAAACACTATCCTATATGGAGACATCCCTAGGTCCGTTTTATATGCAGTCCTGAATGCCCAAAGAGCATCCGTCAGTTTGGTCGACCGGACTTTTCTATTTTTAGCAACAGTTTTCTCCAGGATAAGTTTGATTTGTCTGTTTGAGATTTCAGCCTGCCCGCTTGTCTGGGTATGATAGGGTGTAGAAAGTCGGTGGTTGATTGAGTATTTTCGCATCAGAGTCTCGAAAGACCTGTTGCAGAAATGTGTCCCATTATCGCTAATGATAGCGCGTGGGTGTCCAAATCGCGAGAAGATATTCTCTTTTAAGAACTTAATGACAACTTTCTTGTCATTAGTGCGACATGGAATGGCTTCTACCCACTTTGTGACATAATCAACCGCCAGTAATATGTACAAATTCCCAAAGGAGTTGGGAAAGGGACCCATAAAATCAATGCCCCAAACATCGAATATTTCAACAACCAAGATGGGTTGCTGAGGCATTTCATTCCTCTGGGATATTCTACCCGTGTACTGACATTGTGTACAGGTTTTGCAATACTCAAATGCGTCCTTGAATAAGGTTGGCCAATAAAATCCACATTGCAAAACCTTCTCCGCTGTCTTTCTAGGACCGAAGTGACCCCCACAGGCCTGATCATGACAGAAAGAAAGGACACTCTTGAACTCTTCATTCGGGACACACAGGCGAATGATCTGATCAGGACAATATTTAAACAAATAGGGCTCGTCCCAGTAAAAGTGTTTTACTTGGGAAAGAAAACGGTATTTGTCCTGTTTTGACCAATCGCTCGGTATAAGTCCCATAGCATGATAGTTCACAATATCCCTGAACCATGGTTCATTGGATATGCTCAAGAGTTGTTCGTCAGGGAACGAGTCATTAATCGGCAGGGTCACAGGGGAAGAAATGATGCGTGAAAGATGGTCAGCTACTACGCTTTCACATCCTTTCTTATCTTTGATAACAATTTGTAACAGAAGGATCCAACGTATTAGTCGACCTTTTGTATCTTTCTTCACCAGAAGATGTTTTAAAACGGAATGGTCAGTATACACAACTATAGGTGAGCCAATTAAGTAAAGCCTGAATTTTTCTAATGCAAATACAACCGCTAAGAGTTCTTTTTCTGTGGTTGTATAATTGATTTGCGCATCATTCAGGGTCTTACTTGCATAGTATATCACGTGTGGCATCTTTTCGATGTGCTGTCCTAAGACTGCACCTACTGCAAAATCAGATGCGTCACACATCAGCTCAAAGGGGTAGTCCCAGTTTGGCGATGATAAAACGGGGGCTGAAGTGAGTGAGTGTTTAAGTGAGTCGAAAGCTGTCTCGCAGTCCGAGTCAAAATGGAAGGTCGTATCCTTGGCCAGGAGAAGAGTTAAAGGTCTAGCAATTTTGCTAAAGTCCTTAATGAATCTCCTATAAAAGCCCGCATGGCCAAGGAAAGATCGAATATCTTTGACGCTTTTGGGATGAGGGAGGTTTTGAATGACATCTACTTTAGCTCTGTCAACCTCAATGCCTTTCTGTGAAATGACATGTCCAAGAACAATTCCTTCTTGGACCATAAAATGTCATTTTCCCCAGTTCAAAGTCAAGTTCTTCTCTTTGCAACGAGTAAGAATAGCGTCAAGATTTGCTAGGCAATCAGAAAAAGAGTCTCCAAAAATCGAGAAATCGTCCATAAAGATCTCCAAAAAATTCTCTACCATATCAGAGAATATCCCCATCATACACCGCTGAAAGGTAGCGGGAGCATTGCATAACCCAAAGGGCATGCGACTGTAAGCAAAGGTACCAAAAGGACAAGTAAAAGTGGTTTTATCTTGATCCTTTTTGGCGATGGGGACCTGATTATAACCTGAGTATCCGTCCATAAAATAATAATACTCTTGTCCCGCTAAGCGTTCCAGCATTTGATCAATGAATGGTAGAGGAAAGTGATCTTTTCTCGTGGCAGCATTGAGTTTTCTATAATCAATACATACACGCCACCCAGTTTGGGCACGTGTCTGAATCAACTCATTTGCCTCATTGGTTATAACAGTGATGCCGGATTTCTTAGGAACGACATGTATAGGACTCACCCATTGGCTATCGGAGATGGGGTATATAATACCATTATCTAAGCATTTGACGATCTCTTTCATGACCGCTTCCTTCATGACGGGATTCAACCGTCTCTGTGGTTCTCGGGTTGGTCTGGCATCATCCATCACATGTATATGATGTTCAACTATCAAGGGACTAATCCCTTTGATGTCCGCCATACTCCAACCAAACGCCTCTTTGTTAGATCTCAATACCGATAAAAGTGCATTCTCTTGCTCTGATGCAAGAGAAGCGGATATTATAACCGGTAAAGACTCATTCTCACCTAGATATGCATATTTAAGGTGAGAAGGTAAAATTTTGAGATCTAATTCAGGCTGAGAAATGATAGAAGGATGGATCATTGAGCGAGTTTTGGATTTACAAAGAAGCTCAGAGCCTGTGAAAGATACAGACTCGGGTGGAAAAAAGTCAGAAGTGCAGGACTCAAGTGTAGGTAAAGTGTCCTCTCTAAGATCTTGTGTGAAATCAAACAGAGATGTGGTAATGTCGTCGAGATCAGTAAAGCAAAGTTCATCAGCCCCACAACTATCGGGAGCGATCTCGTGGACAGAGCACACATCTAAAATATGAGCAGAAGGTTCTGATGGCTGACTTCCAACTTTGTAGATATTTAGTTCAATGGTCATATTTCCAAATGATAAGTTCATTGAACCATTTCTACAGTTTATAACAGCGTTGGAACTGGCAAGGAAAGGACGACCCAGAATCACGGGAATTTGGCCCTGGGGGTTTGCTACAGGCTGTGTGTCGAGTACAATGAAGTCTACAGGGAAAACAAATTCCCCGACCTTTATCAACACATCCTCTAATTCACCCCTTGGTTTGGTAATTGAACGGTCTGCCATCTGGAGAGTGTAGTGAGCAGGTTTCAACTCTCCAATCCCTAATTGCTCATACACAGAATATGGAAGAAGGTTAACACTTGCGCTAAGGTCTAAAAGAGCACGATTTATGTTTTTACCCCCAATAGAAATCGATATTGTAGGACATCCTGGGTCCTATCGTTTCTTTGGTAGCTGGGGGATAAAAGCAGTGCTGATATTATTAGCCATAAAGACCTTCTTCGGCACTTGAGTCTTCCTCTTCCTAGTGCACAAGTCCTTAAGAATTTTCGCATAAGCGGGGACTTGCTGAATAAGATCTAGGAGAGGGATATTGATGTTAACCTATTTGAACATTTCTATAATTTTCTCCATATGAGCACTCATTCTATTACCCCTTAACCGATTCGGGTAAGGAGCTTTCGCAATAAGCGCAGGGTCCATCACAGGAGAAGGAAGAGGGGGTAGACACGCTCCCAAAAGAGGTGTGGGGACCGTCTGTGGAGAACTATAAGGGTTGGGTTCAGGTGTCGAGCCTAATGGGAAATGGAGAATAGGCTCGCGAGAAGGTGGTATGGTAGAAGAAGAAGGATCAGAAGGAGAAGTGTGTGTGTGTGGAAAGGTCTCAGCCGGGGTATTGATATGATTTTCAGTATCATCAATACCTTCCCCGACATGATTGTTCAGCACTCTTCCCGATCTCAACGTTGTGATGGCATTTACATTGTAATGCCCAGGATTCTGTAGGGGTTGAGAGGGAAGTTTCCCTTTTTCTCTCGCACTCATTTCGGCTTTTAGGCGTGCGATTTCAGCTTCCATCGATCTGATACTCTCAGCTTGGGATGCTGAGTTTTTCTTTATCTCACTGACGGAAGATCTAACCTCAGTCGAAACCTCTATGAAATTTGATAAAAGTGATTTCATGGTTTGAGTGAATTGAGAGAATTCGTCAGAACAGGTCATAGGATTAGACTGTGCAGGAGTGTTGACCTGATTTTGGAAGTTTTGTGACTGATAGGGGTGCTGAGTGAGTTGAAGGGGTTGCTGTTGTGGTGGAGGAAGAGCCCTTTGAAAATTATTCGTGTTTGGAACCGTGTTTTGAGATTGGTTTTGGTTCCAAGCGAAATTCGGGTGATTCCTCCAACCCTGATTGTACGTGGAAGAATATGGATCGTTTCGAGGTCTTTGAAATGCGGCATTAGAATGCTCGTGACCTTGAAACGCAGAGTTTAATGGACATTCTTCCGTTAAATGAGACGGATCAGAACAGCACCCACAAACAGTTTTGGGGAGCGACACTGGATTTAGGGAGGCTGCTGCAAATTTGTGTTCCATAGCGTCGAGCTTCTTTTGCATTGCTGCCATTTCAGCTCGAACACCTATGGACACATCTATTTGGTGAACGCCACCCCTATTCAAGGGTTGGGTTGCACTCTCCCACTGTAGTGATTTTTCGGCGAACTCTTCTAAATACTTCCAAGCTTCCCCATCATCTTTGGTCATAAAAGTACCTTGACACATGTTTTCAAGGCTCTGTTTAGTGTTTGGATTAATGCCCTCATAAATGATTCGGCACAATTCCCATCTCGGGATGCCGTGATGAGGACACTGAACCAATAGATCCTTGAAACGTTCAAAGCATTTTGAAAATGGTTCAGTAGGGAGCTGGGCAAATTGATTCAGTTCGCTACGGATTCGAGCTGTCTTTTGTATTGGGTAAAATTTCTTAAGGAATGCAGCGACGAATTCTTCCCAATTCGTAATAGAGTGTGCGGTAGTGTTATATAGCCACTTCTCGGCTATATCGCACAATGTAAATGGAAGAAGTCGTAGACGCATAGCATCCACTGAAAGTTGTGACGTACCCATCATTGCGCATACGTTTTCAAATTTGGTAATGAAAACGTAAGCGTCCTCAGTCTCGAGTCCGTGGAATTTGGGTAAAAGATTGATATACTGGGGCTTAATCTCAAAGTTATCCCCGTTGGCTGGTGGTGTGGATAAGCAGGTCGAAAGAGGACCTCGAATAGGGTAGCACCTCTCCTGGAGAGAGATGCGGGGTGGATTCTGCGCACCAACGGACGGCGGCAGATTAGGGTTAAAGAAGTTCGATGGATTCGGATCCATCGGTGTGGGTGTGGTAGTGGGTAAAGAAAAAATAAATGGAGAAATATCGACTTCGGAGTCGATAAAGGGTACGCGGACTAAACGGGCACTAGAATCCCGTGTCCAGCTTATCTTGTACTAAAAAGGGTTAGTACAAGTGGCAGCGTTGACTTATAATTAGGGGTATGAATGAATGCGGTGTTTGCTTTTGAAAAAGGGACGGATTTTTGAAAAAATGATGCGACACAACAAATGGAGCACACAAACCCTAGAATCTAGTGGTCACCTAGGTCCGGCTCTAGACCGCTCCTAACTGCCAAAAGACAAGTCGCAGGATAGAATCCTCTACTGTCTCTTTGTCCCCCTGTGGCTGGATAAGTGCCAGGAAAGTGGGAAGGTACTCCACTACGTAAGTAGTGGGCCTAAGTAAAAACCACTAGCCTTAGACACCACAAGAAAACGCGGATAAGCAATGAATTACCCACGGCCTTCTCTTGTCCTAATTGAGTGCGACGGTCCTTAGAGTCATCTCTAGATATTTTTTAGTTAATGTGGGTCAATGCGGATGCAAGTTTTGTGGTTTTCGGGGCCTAGGAAGGGTAATGAAATCCCCACCTAATTTGGATTTGGCCGTGCCCCTTAATATCCGTATTAGAATGCAAACAACCAAGAAACAAAATCTCGCACAAATTTAATTTTTGCTTTTGCGGCGCTGCGATTATTTGCAAAGAAACCTGCAGAAATTTGTTAGTTGGAGCTAAAAAGAGGAGAGAGGAGAAGGTAAGAAATCACCTGAGAGAAAAATTTTGCAGAGAACCCTCAAGACCACCGCGGTTCCGCCGCAATAGGCTTCAAATGCCGCGCTTCCACGGTCTCTTGATGAGATCACTGAACCAAAAATTTTCAAGGAGCTTCTGTAGACTCCCTCTGCTCTCTGGTATATTCCAAAAATTTTCTTCAATTGCCAAACAGCTCCAGATTTCCTTGCAATGGACCACAACAAATCGTTTAGGGTTTGCACGAATTTTGATCTCAAAATAACAATGGAATAATTCTTTCAATTCAAACTATAATATGAAACGAATTAGCGCGCGATCCCCTACAACGGCGCCATTTGATTGTTATAGTTATTCAAGACTGTGTAGTGTCAAATCAAATAGTCCTCGGCAACGGCGCCATTTGATTGATCAAAAAATTTCGATTGTGCGTAAGTAAAAGTATCGAATCAAATACTCAAATGATCCCTGATAACGGTTTCATTTGATTGTAATGATTTCTTGTTTGTGTAAATCGAATAAAGCAAATAAGTTTCTATGTGTAGGTAATATTGAATAAAATTCACAATCAAAGAATTATATTTGACCGCAATCAATTACGGTGTCGGTTGTAGATCGTAAGCGAGTGCGGATCGTCCACAGGGATTGTGCGATTCGTTTCTGTATTTAATTTGTTTGAATTGAAAAGTTAATCAAAAAGAAAAGAAAACATGATTCAAGAATTTATCGATTGATTCAGGTGTCACGAGTTTAATCAAGAATCAAGAAACTGATAAACAAATCAAGAATCGGATTTCGATGATATTTCCAACCAAAATGTCAAGAATCTAAATGAGGCTCGTAGAAATCGATCGGATCTATAGACGTGATGTAATCTCAAGGTTTCGTGTTCTTGTCCTTCGAAGGATTGATACTAGATCGATGATGATCGACGAGAGTTAGGGTTTTCTCGATGAAACCAGGGTTTCATCATTTAACCCTTGTTCTTTCATCGATATCATTCATATTCTAGCCTCTAACAATTTCAAGAAACGATCGTAACTCCCCAACCTCGAGCGATATCAATCAAGAAAGCATCGCAACGAATTGGGTCGTCGATTCTTGAACTTGCTAGGGTTTACAAAACTCGTAGGATTCAAGAATCGATTTAAGATATATTACATCATCATTCTATTGATCGTCTCGACTCCTCGACGAGCGGAGTATTACTCAAACATCATCACACAGAAAGCATTCAAAAATTGAAAAGATATCATGATGCGAGAATTTAAAGAAAACAAGATAAAAGAATATCACCTTTTATTTATATCAACAATTTGATTACAGTCGCTCAAGAACTACAAGAGGAAGAACTAAATTGTTGAATTGGCATCGCTCGGCTCCGTGAGTCGCGGATCGGCTTGGACCACTTGCTCTGTTGAAGATCGGCTCGGCTAATAAAAGGTTGCAAGGCTTCTTGCTTGATGGGGTACTCGGGATCTTGGCTTTTGATTGGAATTAGGGTTAGGGTTTCATACAAGTCCTCTCACTAGACTTGTGGAAGAAGATGAAGAGAGTGAATGGATCTTGATTGATACTAAAATTGGCTAAAGATTATTAGATTCTTAACCTTAGGTCTAGGCTTCTATTTATAGACTTCCCAAACCCTAGGTCTAGGTTTGAAATTACAATTCCCTCCAAAAGTTTGTTGAGGCTTCTAGAAGGAGTTTGTTAGGCTTAGCTTAGGGTTTAAGCTAGGGTTTAAGGAGAAGTTTCTAGAATGATAGGCTAGTTTAGTGTTGATTCCAAAGCTTGCTGATCTAGCAGAAGTCTCTGGAGTCTTCTGGAAATTGACATGTCTTTCTAAAGTGTGGGCCCTGAGAGAAGCATTGTGCACTAAAATTGAGGAAGTGATGAGGCAATACGGCCGCGGAACCGCGGCGCAAGCAGGCTCCGGCCGCGGTTCCGCGGCCATGATGGCTCCTTGGCACTTGGGGCTTCTTCTGTGTTCTTGGAATAGTATTTGTAGGTTTATCTGATGTGTTGATTTGTACTTTCCCCTTTGTATTGATACCAGAATTGAAATCATTGAGTTGGCGTAATATTTGATCGGTACCGTATAAATTTTGGCCTTTCTTCTGGATTTTCCTGCACAGATCTTAAAACAAGTGTTGCGCAATATAGGAATGATGCGATGCCATGAAATGCGGTCAATTTCCCTAGAAATGCCGGTTTTAGAGTCTAACACATGTAATCTGATATTTTGCAACAGTTTTGCTAATATGTGAAATATGAATACCGTACACTTCTAAATGAGTGCAAATGATAGGGAAATTGCCGTGTTAAAAATACAATATTTTCGACCAATCAGGTACTCCTATAGTTTCTCAGGGTGTTTTGGGCTCTACTCCGACACGACTTATTGCGCTTTTAGAGGTCTGACGGTTACAGGCCCCCTAGGCTCGATATGCGATACTCTTAGACGAACAGACCGGACTGTACGGAGATTGTCACAGATAGGCTTAGTAGGAGTTCGGATGAGTTTGCTCATCGGCCTTCTTATCGACGGATACCTGGGTAGCCGTTAGGTGTAGTTAGTACCGCTGATATGTGTAAGTCTACGATAGTGTCCCGGCCGTCTATCCGAGGCCAAACGCGGAACAAAAACTTTTTTCTAAACCGGCGCTAACGCAAACTTTTACCCGGATCGTACCATTAACCTAAACTAGCTAACTACAAAGAAGTTAAGAATGGCTATACCGATCGATCCATGTCCTTCGGTCTTTATCCCTCATCTTAAGCTTCTCACGGCATCTCCGATCTCGCTCGATCTCTGATCTCTTCGTCGAAGTGGCACCACATCTAGAAGACTTTTTATGGGCTCCCGCTTCAAACCGAAGCAACTCGGACATGAAGTTTGCTAGCCGACATGTCTAAGGTGAAGTAGAGAATGTGTGTGATAATTTTATCTCAAGCATCCATTGATTCTCAACATATGAGATGGTATAGATGGAAGTCGAAAAGATGCCATTAATGGAGATTGTGAGCTCAAGAAGAAAGAGGAAGAAGAAGAGCTTTCTTTTGTATGTGATAAAAATGAGAGAGAGGACTAGCAAAAAAGCATCTCAAGAGCCAACCCCTACTCATATGGCTGCCCTCTCTCTCTCTCTCTCTCACACACACACAATTAAATCAATAAACAAGTGGCATGGCACAAAAATAATACCATGAGTCATCACCCATGCACATGCCACAATTAATGCTCCTCATGATGACTTGAGCTCATAATTACCACTAATAAACATTAATCCAAATGTTTATGACAATAAATAGAATGGCATCTTCTAATGTAAACTCATGACGGATCACAAGGATACCCCTCATCAGTATATACATACCTGCATCCGCATTCCGACTGAATGCGAATACAATGAGACTAAATTAATCCAACAAATCTTATACTAGGATCCGGCTTAAACCAAAACCCCTAGTATGATCCGTCCAAATATGATCCGTGCACAAGTGCACGTATATGATCGAACCCTGCCATAAAACCATACGGCCTCTGCAACGTTTTGCCCGAAACTTGGGAAACTATCTGTGGGGGACTCTAAAGACTCGTCAATACGCTAGCAGTGGGTTTAACCACAAGCACGTCAGTAGCATTAGCTGTACGTAATTGCTACCAAGGTATTGAGCAAAGGGAGGCCGACGAGCAAACTCATCATTGTTCTCCTCCGAACACAGAGACGCGACCGCATAGGTCCGTCTTGCCTGAATTTGGGGGCAGATGCTAATTGGTGCTATCCGTCCACCTCTCCGAAGATACCAAGTTGATTTATGACACCATGTATCGAAGGTTTAAACGGATGCGGCCGATGTAGCAGACTTCATCAGATTCGCCCTCATGATGAGGGGTTTTTGATTGCGGGGACGCTCTTCCCTGCAGGCGCAAGCCCTTGCAGTTAATTACGCTACCGCATCGTGGTAACCATTTTCTCCTTCTCCAGATGGTCACTTCGTGTCGTGTGTGTTTATTTTATTTTTTGGTTGCCCATGGATTGTATACGGAGACTAATTTATATTGTCGCCCGTAGGGCGTGGATTAGTCCAAATCCGTATTTTCTTAGATTTGGGTTTTGGGTTAGGGTTTAAGGAAACGTTAGTCTTATTTGAGACTAAGATCAACTTAAACGTTCGTTGAGGATACGTTAGTCTAATTTTAGACTAAGATCAACTCAACGGGATCATTTAGATCCAACAAGAGAGCATTTGGGCTCTATTGTTTAGTTTAGGGACATTGCGGTCGATTAGTTTAAGGACATTACGGTCCAGTCATAGTCTGTAAAGGTTAAGGACATCATAGACCATGGGCTAAGGGACCCCACAGTCCGAGGTTAAGGACATCATAGGCCATGGGCTTAAAGACCCCACAGTCCGTAGTTTAAAGACGCCATAGTCTATAAAGTTTAAGGACATCATAGTCCATGAGTCCCACAGTCCATGGAATGATTGGTTATTGGGACCCGTCACCTCTCTGAAGATGTTGAAGGATTACAACGACAAATATCAAAGAAGTGAAGAGATGTACCCTTGAACCAATGTTGATGTAAGTCCACGTTGCTCACCCCGGTTCTTACGGGGAGGCGGAAATGGCGAAAAACAATTTTTGGCGCAAAGGCAACATGGACTAAAAGAAGGATCTTTGCTAAACTACACACTAGCAAACTACATGAGGTGCTATCAACTATGCCATAGAGATTATACCTCACGATACCGGTCCTTCAGATCTTCTCTACGGTGTCCTGCTCGTCCATCCAAGCTCCGAGGATCGATCCGGATCTTGGTCACCTCCGCGGACCTCTTGAGTCGAAGACGATCCACCCGAGAGTTGTGCTCCGAGCTCCACCTTGAGCCGAGGTAACTAGGGCAACAAGATCGCTAGTCTTGTTGTCCTAGGATTTGTAGAAGAGATAGATGGAAGTGTTTGTCTATTTGGATCCTTTTTCTCTCAACACATGAGATCAAAGGAATTTTCAAGAGGAGGAAGATGAAGATAGCAACCATGGAGCTTTTTCATTTCTTTTTCAAGGGAGAGAATGAGAAATGAATTGTGAACCAAAGAAAATGAACCATGGTTGCAATAATACACAAACATCATCATTACTAATCTTTTCATGATAAAGTTGATGGCAACAATTGACTTGACCATTTTCATAATCCAAAAAATAAAAAGAAATCCAAAAAAAACTCTAGACCTCTCATGAAGGTCCAAGTCAACTTTGGTCAAACGGTCAACAAAGTCAAGTATGGTCAAATGGTCAAAGCAATTAGCCATCATATAATTATCACTAAAAAGATTAGTAAATAATTTCCCCGGCTCATAATGGTTTTGACCGAACGAACTGCCAAAACCCTAATGAGTCCGCCTCAAAATGGTTTTGACCGAATTAACTGTCAAAACCCTAATGAGGCACCTCCTCCTTCTTCGCTCCTCAAAACTGTGCATACACACCCGCATCGGCATTCCGTAGAATGCGAATGCACAGAAGACAAAACAAATCCATCCGTGCAATACTAGGATCCGGCTTAAACCAAAGCCCACTAGTATTGCCTGCCCGAACAGCATACGCACACAAGTGCACGTAAGTGATCGTAGCCCTGCCGTAAAACCATACGGCCTCTACACGTTTCGCTCAGTGCAGGGAAACTCTCTGTGTGGGACTCTAAAGACTCGACACTACGCTGGCAGTGGGTTTAACCACAGACCGCAAGCGGCACTAGCTGTACGTAACGGTCCCCAGGTAGATGTCGATAAGAAGGCCGATGAGGTAAACCCATCCGAACTACTACTGAGCCTGTATGTGACAATCTCCGTATAGTCCAGTCCGTTCGTTTAAGAATATCGCATGGCGGGCCTAGGGGGGTGGTAAACGTCAGTCCCTTAATAGCAGTACAAGTCGTGTCAGAGTGTAGCCTAGAACACCCTGAGATAACACTAGAAACCTACCAGTATATCTCGCTTGCCCTGGCCAGGGACTACCTGTGTAATGGCTCTCCTAGACACAGCGCGATATCAACCCCTAATACCGGGAGAGACGAATCCTGTCTAACCGTCACTGCCTCCAAGTGCTTCGGGACTGCACCAACCTACTACCTGTTTGCACGACTCCTTTGAGCCGTGGTAGGGTAGTAATCTAAGTACAGTGGGAACACACTCGAGGCAAAGTGACAGTGTCAAGTCAGCGGACTAAGCTGTACCCATGTCACCTGGGAACTTATAACTGACGATAGGTATAATACCAACCATCAGTTCCCGACGAGTCTTGTCCAGTGTACTCGTAACCTAACGAGCACCCGCATACTATCTCAAGTACGACGTACTGACGGCTGTGGGACAGACCGTCTCCCGTGCTGGGATGAGAAGCGTATACGCTGTTAGTTGTATGTATGCCCTAGAGGCCAGTATTGTACTGATGATGTATATTATATTGGATGCTTGGACATATATAGAGATGGCTTTCTTGCTCGATATGATAATATGCTATCTGGTTACTCTTTATCTTAACATGTATACTAGTCTCTTTAAACTGTCTTGTAGTTACATGTTGGTAAAGCCCTTAGGATGTGTACTTGACTACCTGGACTATGATGCGGATCATACTAGTGGGGACATGGTAGTCTATAGGTACATCCTTCAAGGTCCCTAGTCGTGGGTGTATCGAGACGGGGCATCGATATACCAGTGTAGACTAGCGTATACGCTTCTCGACCCATGAGATGGGCGATGGATGATCCCATATCCATTGTTGTTTGACATCAGAGATGGTATACGGGTGCTCAGTGGAGACTGGGTACACTGGACAGACTCGCCGAGAACTTCCAGATGGTATTATACCTCATGTCAGATGGCAGTCCTCAGGTGACACTTGTACAGGTTAGTCTGTAGACCCGAGATCGTCATAGAGTCTTGTGTGATTCCCACTGTGCTTTGATCTCCACCTTACCACGTCCATGAGGGCGTGCAAAACGGTGGTTTTTAGGTACAGTCCCGAGTCACATGGAGGCAATGAGCGATAGGAGGGGTTTCGTCTCTCCCGGTATTGGGGGTTGATGTTGCGCTGTGCTCGATTGGCCGTAACAGGGAAGTCCCTGGCCAGGGCTGATCAGAGATTTGCTGGTAAGTGTTACCAGTAGTTTCTCGACCCGTTATGAGCCTCACATCGGCACGACTTATCGGTTATTGGGGTCTGACGTTTACCACCTCTAGACTAGATATGCGACATATCAGACGAACAGACCGGACTGTACGGTAAGTGTTGCTGGTTGGATTCACAGGAGTGTGAGCGGGCTAGCTCGTCGATCTTCTGATCGCTCAATACCCGGGTGGCCGTTACGTTTAGCAGACCGCTTGCGGCTTGTGGGTGCTTGATATGATCATCACCTGTTACCGGCGTATTGACGAGTCTTTAGAGTCCTACGCAGAGGTTTCCTGGCTCAAGCGAAACGAAATAGGAGCGCATATGAGATATGTGCGGGACCGAGAATAATGCATGTATGTGATACCGTATTTCATTCTCGCGATGAATGTTTCGATTTGTTGTATGCGATATAACCTAGTTATCGAATCAAAGTTTGATTCGATAAGTCGATTCACTTGATACTAGTCGGTTATGTGCGACATGACCGGATCATTGAATCAAGTGTTGATTTAATGATTTAATGTATAATTATATATTTGATATATTACTTTGCATTAACTAGTATTGGTTCATTTAAAAAGGATTTTCTCACTTGAAGTGCACATTGTATATGTGATATATTTTGTGTGCACTTGATTGTATCATGTTTGATGATACATACTTACTTGGCTTTGTGCAAAGAATTAAACCATGGTTATGATAATGGTTAGGGTTTTGAGTTATTCACTTATTTATTTATCCATTCTTTTATGAGAAATAGATAAAAGGAAAACAAAATGGTTTCTTTTTATCATGAAGCTTGTTGAAGCTTCATGAAGCTTTGACTAAAGTGACCATTTTGTCTTCATCCTTAACCCTAACCATTCCCACTAACCATGGTCTATTCTCTACACCTAACCAAGGTTAGAAGATGATAAGTATTCATTTTATTAGTCTTTTTAAGAATACTTATCATATTCTATCTTCTTCATCATCTTCTTCTTCAAAAAAAAGCTTGCCACCATTAATGGCATCTTGAGCAAAAGTGTGAGAAATCCAATTCTAAAGTGAACCCACCTCCTATTTCTTCACCCTCTACCTCTTGCCAAGTAGTACAGGGTTTTTTCTTCACAAGTTTCACAACTTGGTGAAGTTGGAGCTTGATCTTGTGTAACCTCGACGTAGATCATCTTCGGCATCGTAGCCGACGACTAGTCCGCTCATTTCTCCGATGAAGCCGATGATAGAGTCCGAGATCCGACTTGGACAGCGAGAGGATGTCTACGTGGAACTAAGGAATTGGAGAACTGGATCTACAAAGATTGTAGCTTCTTACTTTTAGTTAAGATGTTAACTAGTTTCACTTTTCGCCTAAAATTCTAGTTAACGATTCGTATTAGGGTTTCTCGGCACTCGTAAAAATTGAAATTGGCATGGTTGATACCTTGTGAGACTTCATTAGCGTGCCTAGGAACCCTACAGTGGTATCAGAGCCTAGCTAGAGCCTTAGGCGATGCTTTGACGATGTTTGAAACCCGATCGAACCCGAAACCCTAATTTTTCCACGCTCTCTGGACTTTTTCTAAAAACTGGGTTTTTTCCAGATTAAAAATGCTTAAAAAATTCAGCAGGGAATTATAAGAATTACGATGCAAAAATTATCTCATGATAAGCTAAGAGTGCGGCGGAATCGCGGCAGAAGCCTGGCTTCTGCGGCGGTTCCGCGGCCAGATGATGACATCATCATTCCCTTTTTGCACAGTAATTCCTACTTTATGATGCTGAGTTTTCTGGGAATTTTTAATTTGACTCAAGAGTTGAGTATTCTGGGGTTGCATTGGGAATCGTAGATTCGATCGGATTATTAAACGTCGTCTATGTGTTTTTCCGGATAACTTTAGAATATGTTACAAAGTTTGACCGGATATAAATATCCAACTTTTCCCCTGCCGGAAAAATTTCCAAGTGTTGGATTTTTCTGTGGTTTAAAGACGTTCTTAGTAGTGCAAGTAACGCGATGGTCCCTCTAGAAGACAACAAAGCTTAACTCGATTATGTGACCGTCTTGAACTGCCCTTTGAACCTTCGGGTTTGGGGCAGTACGGTGTTCCACATATGAGGCGTTGGCTTGACCCTTCTACGGCTGGACCGTTGGTACTGAGGCATGAAGTGAATGTCTTTGAACCTATTTCATGTGTTGAACGGTTTCGGGAAAACTTGGGTGTTCGAATGTTCGATCGGAAAGTTTAATATTTTCTATTTATCCGGAATGGAATACAATAATTGGAATTCACAAACAGTTATGAGATAACTGAATGAATGTTATAAATCTAGCGGTTTAGTCTCACTTGATATTGGAAAGAGTTTTCGGTAATGAGACTAAAATGCGGGGTTTATAATTGTTAGGCATGTGATGTCTAAGTATTTCATTTGATTAAGATGTCTAAAGAAGGTTGCGGATTCCAACTATTGTAGTTTTACACTTTCTTTTCTGTGACCGTAAGTGTAATATGTGATATCGCCGGTTTCGTTGCTATATGTCAACGACAATTGGGATGCGCATATTTACTTGCGTTGATGACATGTGATGTTATGTGTTGCTGGATATGTTATATTGGATCGTCGTGTTTGAATAGCCGGGGGTTTTTATGTGAGATGAGTGTTTTTCCTTTTCATTCATGTAAAAACTTGTATGTAATATTCTTTTATTGGGGCACTTCCAGGTTGCGGAAGATGTCACCGTTTGTATATTATTTACTTTTCCGCATTAGGATAGACCCAAGGAGGGGAGCACAAGTAACCGGGTTTTAGGGTCCAGTGGGAGACCATCTCGAGGAGTCGAGTCCGGGTCTCCTAACCCTAGAATTGTTAGGGTTGCTTGCCGCTCTCGTAGGGGTCTAGGGGTGTGGGATTGGCTATTCATCATGACCATGGAATCCGTGTTTTATACTGGCTCGTATTAAAAATACGGACGTCCTAGTATATCCAATATTTTATATGATATTTTCTGCTGCGATATCTATGATGTGATCATTTGATATTGTAGGGTTCCTAGGCACGCTAGTGAGGTCTCCCAAGCCATCAACCATGGCAATTTCAAAAATTATGGTGCCTACAAACCCTAAACTACGGATCGATAACTAGATGTCTAGGCGAACAATGAACTAGTTAACACTTAACTAAAAGTTTAACGGAAATACAACCTTTGTAGATCCGGTGCTCCACCTCCACGGCTCCGCAACGAGGTCCTCTCCGCTGTCCAAATCAAATCCGGGCTCTAGAGTCGACTTCGTCGGAGAAAAAGGGAGCTAGGTCGTCGATGTCCATGCCGAAGATGATCTACGTCGAGGCATCGCTAGACCAAGCTCACAACTTCACCAAGTCAAGAAACTTGTGAAGTAAACACACTCTACTACTTGGCAAGAGGTAGAGGATGAAGAAATAGGAAGTGGGTAGACTTTAGAATTGGATTTCTCACTCATATGCATCAATCACCATTGATGAGGTGAAGGTTTCTTCACTTGAAGAATGAAGAAGAAGAAGGAAATAGTTATGATAAGTTAAAATAAAAAGAAAAGAATAATCCAATCTTTATCATAACTTAACCATGGTTATGTGTAGAGATTGAACTAGGGTTAAATCAAATGGTTAGGTTAAGCATGAGATAAGAATGGTGGACAAAGTCAAAGGTTCATGAATCTTCATGAAAAAACAAAGAAAGCCTCCATTCTTCTCATTTCATTTTCCAAAAAGAAAATAAATAAATAAATAAATAAATAGATATGAAAAACAAAACCCTAACCATTTGAATAACCATGGTTTAATCTTTACACAAACTCAAGTTAGCATGCATCATCAAACATGATACATACAAGTGCACAAAAACATATCGCATATGCAATGCGCACGAACCAAGTGAGAAAATCCGTCTAAAGTGAACCGATACTAGTTAATGCAAAGTAATATATCAAATATATAATTATACATTAAATCATTAAATCAACACTTGATTCAATGATCCGGTCATGTGCACATAACCGACTGGTATCATTAGTAACATCTTATCGAATCAACACTTAATCCGATAACCCGGCTATATCGCATATAACCGATCAATGTCACATCGCGAGAATCGAATACAGTATCACATACTCGTATTATTCTCGGTCCCGCACATATCTCATATGCGCTCCTATTTCGTTTCGCTTGAGCCAGGAAACCTCTGTGTAGGACTCTAAAGACTCGTCAATACGCCGGCAGCAGATGATGATCATATCAAACACCCACAATCCGCAAGCGGTCTGCTAAACGTAACGGCCACCCGGGTATTGAGCGATCTGAAGATCGACGAGCAAGCCCGCTCACACTCCAGTGAATCCGACCAGTAACACTACCGTACAGTCCGGTCTGTTCGTCTGATATGTCGCATATCTCGCCTAGGGGTGGTAAACGTCAGACCCCAATAGCTCGATAAGTTATGCCGACGTAGGGTCCATAACATTCGTGAAACTACTGATAACTCTTACCAGTATATCACTGCAACCCTGGCCAAGGATTTCCTGTTATGGCCAGTCGAGCATAGCACAACATCAACCCCCAATACCGGGAGAGACGAATCCCCTCCTATCGCTCATTGCCTCCATGTGAATCGGGACTGTACCCAAAAACCACCTGTTTGCACAACTCAGTAGAGCCGTGGTAGGGTGGAAATCAAAGCACAGTGGGAGACACACAAGACTCTATGACGATCTCGGGTCAACAGACTAAGCTGTACCAGTGTCACCAGAGAACTGCCATCTGACGTGAGGTATAATACCATCTGGGAGTTCTCGGCGAGTCCGTTCAGTGTACCCAGTCACCACTGAGCACCCGCATACCATCTTCGATGTCAAACACCAATGGATATGGGATCATCCATCGCCCATCGCATGGGTCGAGAAGATATGCGCTAGTCTACTCTGGAATATCGATGCCCCGTCTCGATATTCCCTCGACTAGGAACAATTCAAGGATGTACTCATGGACTACCCAGGCCCCACTAGTATGATCTACATCATAGTCCTGGAAGTCGAGTACACATCCTATGGGCTTTATCAACATGTAATCAGAGAGACATAAAGTATACATGTTAAGACAAAGTGCAACCAGATAGCGTACTATCATGTCGAGCAAGAAAGTCCTACCTATATATGTCCCAGCATCCACTACAATATACATCCAATGTACAGTAATGGCCTCTAGGGCATACATATAACTAACAATCTCCCACTTGCACTAGGGCCATCTGTAGCAGTGGTTGCAGTATCACATACTCAACCATCCCCTAAATTGTCTCTCTTTGGGAAAAGGGCCTTCGTGAGTGGATCCGCCGTGTTGTCCTCTGAGTCTTCTCTCCTAACCTCGATCACCCTGGAGATCAACTATCTCCATGATCAGGTGATGCTTCCTCAGAATTTGTCTGAGTCACTGATGGGACCAGGGTTCCAGGGTCGAAACCACGCTTCCATTGTCATACAATGGCAGGAACCTGGTTCATCTTATGAACCAATATACACACAAACAGCCTCTTTGGTAGTATCTTTAATAGCGATGTTACCAGCCTTTATCGTCTAGTTTGCCACGGTATCGAGCTTGGAACTCTTCCAACATACCGTCCCTTTACTGAGGGTAAAGACAATGCCCGTGACTGACATTCAGTCGTCTTTATCACCCTGGAACTCTTCCAGTGATTCTCTTCAGGATCGATTGATACCATCTCACTACATCTAGTGAGAATCCTAGCATCTAATTACATCTATCTCATAGATGAAAACTCAGGATTTTAGGAGGTATCACTTTGATCCTATTTGGAGAATCCTAGTGATAATAGGAGATTGACCGATCGTAGTATAGGAAACTCTTTTCCTATCAAGAGTATGTTGTCTACGTACAATACGAAGATGACCACCTTACTCTCTACCACCCTTTTGTATATACAAGGTTCGTCTACCATTTTGATGAAGTCAAACACTTTGACTATCATATCAAAACAGACGTTCCAACTCCGCGATGCCTGCTTCATTATGTAAAGCAACTTGCACACGTTTTCGCTGCTCCTACTGTTTACGAAGACCTCTGGCTGTGTTCTTACAGACGTTCTCTTCTAAATCAGTATTTAGAAAAGCAGTCAGGGCACCCAACCACCAGATATCCCAGTCATGGTATGTAGCCGTGGCAAGTAGAATCTGGATAGACTTAAGCATAGCTACTGGAAAAAGGTTTCATCATTATCCACGCCTGGTCGATGACGAAAACCTTTAACAAGTCTAGCTTTGAAAGTCTCAACTTTTCCATCTACACCAAGTAATCTTCTCAAGATATACTTGCTCCTGATGGGGATTTAACCCTTCAGATTTAGCAACCAAAGTCCATACTTTGTTGGTGTATAAGGATTCTATCTCAGATCGCTAAGCATCCAGCCATTCTTACAGAGTCCCTACTCTCGATGGCCTGCTCGAAACTAGTTGGGTCATCATCTCATGATGCAATCCTTGCTCCCACTGTCATCGAGAAACGGAGGTATCTCTCAGGCGGATGAGGAACCCTACTAGATCGGCGGAGAGGCTGAGGTTCGTCGGAAACTATTGAATCCTTTGGTTCTACCAAATCATTAGCAGTTTTGTACAGCTGGAACCTTTCCAGTTCTACAGAACTGATCTTGCCTCGATCTTGTCCGGATTTTGCTTTTGACATAGGCCGGACAATCCCAAATCTTAACTTACTTAAGAGATAGGTTCTTCCCATACCATATCTTATATGGAGTGGTAGGCAGTGATTTGATTCAAACCTAATTCAATAGGTATGCAGCCTCTCAAGTGCATAACTCCCAATAGGAAAAAGGTAACTCAGTAGTACTCATCATAGAGCACACCTTATCATATAGGGTGTGATAGCCCCGCCCCGATATACCATCGTGCTATGGTGTATACGGAGGAGTAATGCTGAGAGAGAATCTCATTCTCCTTTAGAATAATCCAGGAATTCTATGCACAAGTATTCTCCTCTCTGATCTCATCATAGGACATAATACTTATACCCGGTTATTGGTTCTCTACTTCTAACTTATATTCTGTGAATACCTCAAAAGCTTCGGACTTATGTTTCAGCAGGAACATAAGACTGAATCTTGAGAGATTATCAGAGAATATAATGAAGTATAAAGAACCAGTCCTGGCATGTGTAGACAGGAGACCTTACATACATCATCATGTATCGGTCCCAAGAGTTCATTAACTCTTTCTCTGTTTCCAATAAACAGAGCTATGGTCATCTTATCTTTGTGACATGATTGGCGAGTTGCACAAGATGTAAATTCAAAACGATTTAAATATACATCTAAATGTAACTTCAGCCAGTCGGGTCGCATTGATCTGACCTAGCATACAATACCTCAAGAAGAATCCGTTCATTTCTGAACTCTTCCTCTTGTGTGTGTTCCATATACTAAGAACTGTAGTTTGATTTAGAACATCAATGCTTTTAGATAACGCACCTGAACCGATCAACTTTTGATATAGGAAATGTTCAAAACATTATCCAACTATAAAAAATTTTATCATTTCTTTACTAATAAAGAGACTGATATGATTTTGTATATCAGGTTCGGCATCTAATAGCATTTGTTCAGAATCAATGTATTGGTAATACAGGGTGACAGTGACCAACAGACTTGGCTGCAACACTTGCCCCGGTTTCTGTCTCATGAAACTTATCACCCGTTCTCAGTTTTTCTACCTTTTTGTAGCCCTATGTAACAGATTACATATCTGGGATCCTGATCCGGTATCATATACCCAGGACGCAGAGGATACTGAGAAACAGTTTTTTTGTAATGAACACACCCGAAGGAGATGCATCATATGCACTTTCTTCGTTTGGGCGGCATAGGAATTCTGGTATTCCCCTATATCCTGCTCTGTCTTATAACAATTATAAGTTGGAGCGGGACCAACGTTCCCCAGCTCAGTATAACAAGCGGGTTCGGTCAAAAATCCGTATTATTATCTTGATTAAGGCGTGATATGGTCGCTACCAGGAGAGAGAGAGAAGAAAACACTCAGCGTGCGCTCTTGCAAGAATAGATTGGTTATTATTTTATCTAATCAGGATGGCTCCCACTGCTTTTTATCAAATCTTCCTTCAAACCCTAAAAGGAAAGACTAGCCGGGATTAATTACACACTACAAGTTCGCCAATCTTTCAGCCAGGCCAGTGTCGGTACTTTGAGGGAGGTCCCCCGTGCTTTCGCACGAACCTAATTAATGTAAACCTCGTTTTCCCAGAGGCGTAACCTCGTTAACACCTTTCTAGACACCTACTTGATCGGCTAATTGTAATGTATAAAACTCTCCCAGGAGTAACTCTTACTCGCAGCGGGTATCGGGATCCAACTATCTCATAGAAGGTATGCAATCTCATTGCAAATTTCAACACTTGAAATTCCCGATAATATTTTTACCCCTAGCACCTATGACCTTAACTATGGTCAACAAATCATAAGTACTAGTCAAGTTCTACCCGTCATTTCGTGATTAATTAGACCCACCCACATGACCCTTAACTAAGGTCAACAAAGTCACGCGACTGTCCTAACTAATCGCATCATATGCGGTGTAGGAAGACATCACTTAGCTACCGTACACTGTGCCTTGACTATGGTCAACAAACACAGCACGAATACTAAGTACTCTACTTCCTAAAATGACGGAGGGTTGCGGCTGGTTTTTGTGAAAACCTTTAACGCTTTGAACTTGATCTCGTTGCGGAATCAAATGGTTTTTAAATGGAATGTTTTTGAAGCTTTTCTAGTTTTGCTAAAGGGGTCACTCCCGGTGAAGGGATCGTCGGCCCTTTCCTCGTCGAATGAGGTGCGGGATATATCATATATATCACTGTGCAAAGCGGAAACTGTAGAAGCGATCAAATGACAAACCGAGGGTTGTAGCATCTGCCAGTTATTGCTAAAGGAGTCACTCCCGGTGAAGGGATCTCGGTCCTTTCCTCATCGAATAAGGTGCAGGATGTTCTATAATGAACACCGCGATGCAAAGCAAGAACTGTAGCTACCTGTTTTATTTTGAAATTCGATTCCACAACATCAATTAGGTTTATTTTCTTTCATTAATCTCATTAATGAATATCCCATCATTTATATTACCTAAACATCACAGATAGATATAACGTACGCTTATGCCATCCGCATTCGCCTCGATGTCCCCTCGTGCACCGTTAGGTTAGGTAACTAACGGCAGAGCGGGGCAGGGCTAGCGCGGGTGTAAAACATAAGTAACGTCTATATAATATATCATATATACTATAATATCTGTCACAGAACATCAGAACATCGCATGATCACAGATAGAACACAGCAGAAGAAACATATGAAATATTGGATATACTAGGACGTCCGTGTTTTCAATACGAGCCAGTATAAAACACGGATTCCACGGTCGTGATGAATAGCCAATCCCACACCCCTAGACCCCTACGAGAGCGGCAAGCAACCCTACCAATTCTAGGGTTAGGAGACCCGGACTCGACTCCTCGAGTTGGTCTCCCACTGGACCCCAGAACCCGGTTACTTGTGCTCCCCTCCTTGGGTCTATCCTAGTGCAAAAAAGTAAATAATATACAAACGGTGACTACTTCCGCGACCTGGAAGTGCCCCAATAAAAGAATATTACATACAAGTTTTTACATGAATGAAAATGAAAAAACACTCATCTCACATAAAAACCCCCGGCTATTCAAACACGACGATCCAATATAACATATCCAGCAACACATAACATCACATGTCATCAACGTAAGTAAATATGCGCATCCCAATTGTCGTTGACATATAGCAACGAAACCGGCGATATCACATATTACACTTACGGTCACAGAAAAGAAAGTGTAAAACTACAACAGTTGGAATCCGCAATCTCCTCAGACATCGCATGCCTGACCAAATGAACTACTTAGACATCGCATGCCTAACAATTATAAACCCCGCATTTTAGTCTCAAAATCGAAAACACTTTTCAATATCAAGTCGGGTAATTCAACAAGATTCCCGACATCCTGATCGAATGCTCGTCGAAAACTTTAGTAGGCGGCCGCACCCCCGATACCGTCGACGAAGTGCACCAAGGCGGAACACCGCTGCCGCGAGCACCCGAACGGATGCTTTCGGCGACGGGGTTCTCCTACAGTCACTTGGTCGGGGCTATGGGGTGAGGCTGTCTATTAAGTTTACCCGGCGAGTATCCGCGTACTCTACGTGATTGCGACGGACTTTTGATCACATCAAAATTCCGTGGCAACCGATCAAGTGAGACTAAACTGCTATGTTTATAACATTCATTTAGTTATCACATAACTACTTGTGAATTCCAATTATTGTACCCCATTCCAGATAAACAGAAAATGTTAAACTTTTCGATCGAACAATCGAACACCCATGTTTTCCCGATACAGATCAACACATGAAATAAGTCTAACAATATTCAGTTCGTGCCTCAGTACCGACGGTCCAGCCGTAGAAGGGTCAAGCCAACGCCTCACATGTGGCACGCCGTACTGCCCCAAACCCGAAGGTTCAAAGGGCAGTTCAAGACGGTCACATAATCGAGTTAAGGTTTGTGTCTTCTAGAGGGACCATCGCGTTACTTGCACTACTTAGAACGTCGTTAAACTTATGGAAAATCCAACACTTGGAAATTTCCCGACAGGGGAAAAATTGGGTATTTATATCCGGTCGAACTTTTTAACATATTCTAAAATTTATCCGGAAAGCCACACAGACAAAATTTGATACCCCGATCGAAACACCGAAGCTCCAAAACATTCCAGATTATTCAACACTTGAATAAAATTTTAAAAATATCCAGAGAACTCAGCACAGTTAAATAGGAGTTACTGTGCAAACTTCCCAACAGAAAACGACAAAACGGCCGCGCTTCCGCCGCACGAGCCATGCTCGTGCCGCGGAAGCGCGGCGCTTTTATGGAATTAGGGCTACGAATTGCACAGTTACTCTTAGATTTTCCTGCATGTTTTTCTGAATATTTTTAATGTGGAAAAATGCACTGTTTTGAAAAAAGTACAGAGAGCATATTTGTTTTGGAGTTCCGGGTTCGTTCGGACTTCAATTTCCGTCTGGACTTCGCCTAAGGCTCTAGCTAGGCTCTGATACCACTGTAGGGTTCCTAGGCACGCTAGTGAGGTCTCCCAAGCCATCAACCATGGCAATTTCAAAAATTATGGTGCCTACAAACCCTAAACTACGGATCGATAACTAGATGTCTAGGCGAACAATGAACTAGTTAACACTTAACTAAAAGTTTAACGGAAATACAACCTTTGTAGATTCGGTGCTCCACCTCCACGGCTCCGCAACGAGGTCCTCTCCGCTGTCCAAATCAAATCCGGGCTCTAGAGTCGACTTCGTCGAAGAAAAAGGGAGCTAGGTCGTCGATGTCCATGCCGAAGATGATCTACGTCGAGGCATCGCTAGATCAAGCTCACAACTTCACCAAGTCAAGAAACTTGTGAAGTAAACACACTCTACTACTTGGCAAGAGGTAGAGGATGAAGAAATAGGAAGTGGGTAGACTTTAGAATTGGATTTCTCACTCATATGCATCAATCACCATTGATGAGGTGAAGGTTTCTTCACTTGAAGAATGAAGAAGAAGGAAATAGTTATGATAAGTTAAAATAAAAAGAAAAGAATAATCCAATCTTTATCATAACTTAACCATGGTTATGTGTAGAGATTGAACTAGGGTTAAATCAAATGGTTAGGTTAAGCATGAGATAAGAATGGTGGACAAAGTCAAAGGTTCATGAATCTTCATGAAAAAACAAAGAAAGCCTCCATTCTTCTCATTTCATTTTCCAAAAAGAAAATAAATAAATAAATAAATAAATAGATATGAAAAACAAAACCCTAACCATTTGAATAACCATGGTTTAATCTTTACACAAACTCAAGTTAGCATGCATCATCAAACATGATACATACAAGTGCACAAAAACATATCGCATATGCAATGCGCACGAACCAAGTGAGAAAATCCGTCTAAAGTGAACCGATACTAGTTAATGCAAAGTAATATATCAAATATATAATTATACATTAAATCATTAAATCAACACTTGATTCAATGATCCGGTCATGCGCACATAACCGACTGGTATCATTAGTAACATCTTATCGAATCAACACTTGATCCGATAACCCGGCTATATCGCATATAACCGATCAATGTCACATCGCGAGAATCGAATACAGTATCACATACTCGTATTATTCTCGGTCCCGCACATATCTCATATGCGCTCCTATTTCGTTTCGCTTGAGCCAGGAAACCTCTGTGTAGGACTCTAAAGACTCGTCAATACGCCGGCAGCAGATGATGATCATATCAAACACCCACAAGCCGCAAGCGGTCTGCTAAACGTAACGGCCACCCGGGTATTGAGCGATCTGAAGATCGACGAGCAAGCCCGCTCACACTCCAGTGAATCCAACCAGTAACACTACCGTACAGTCCGGTCTGTTCGTCTGATATGTCGCATATCTCGCCTAGGGGTGGTAAACGTCAGACCCCAATAGCTCGATAAGTTATGCCGACGTAGGGTCCATAACATTCGTGAAACTACTGATAACTCTTACCAGTATATCACTGCAACCCTGGCCAGGGATTTCCTGTTATGGCCAGTCGAGCATAGCACAACATCAACCCCCAATACCGGGAGAGACGAATCCCCTCCTATCGCTCATTGCCTCCATGTGAATCGGGACTGTACCCAAAAACCACCTGTTTGCACAACTCAGTAGAGCCGTGGTAGGGTGGAAATCAAAGCACAGTGGGAGACACACAAGACTCTATGACGATCTCGGGTCAACAGACTAAGCTGTACCAGTGTCACCAGAGAACTGCCATCTGACATGAGGTATAATACCATCTGGGAGTTCTCGGCGAGTCCGTTCAGTGTACCCAGTCTCCACTGAGCACCCGCATACCATCTTCGATGTCAAACACCAATGGATATGGGATCATCCATCGCCCATCGCATGGGTCGAGAAGATATGCGCTAGTCTACTCTGGAATATCGATGCCCCGTCTCGATATTCCCTCGACTAGGAACAATTCAAGGATGTACTCATGGACTACCCAGGCCCCACTAGTATGATCTACATCATAGTCCTGGAAGTCGAGTACACATCCTATGGGCTTTATCAACATGTAATCAGAGAGACATAAAGTATACATGTTAAGACAAAGTGCAACCAGATAGCGTACTATCATGTCGAGCAAGAAAGTCCTACCTATATATGTCCCAGCATCTACTACAATATACATCCAATGTACAGTAATGGCCTCTAGGGCATACATATAACTAACAGATATCTTCTGATGGATACAGTATATAGTATATATGATATATTATATAGACGTTACTTATGTTTTTCACCCGCACTAGCCCTGCCCTGCTCTGCCGTTAGTTACCTAACCTAACGGTGCATGAGGGGACATCCAGGCGAATGCGGATGGCATAAGTGTACGTCGTATTTATCTGTGATGTTTAGGTGAATTAAATGATGGGACTTCATTAATGTGATTAATGAAAGAAAAGAAACCTAAGATGTTGTAGAATCAAATTTTAAACAAAACAGGTAGCTACAGTTCTTGCTTTGCATAGCGGTATATATGATATACCCTGCACCTTATTCGATGAGAAAAGGGCCGAGATCCCTTCACCGAGAGTGACCCCTTTAGCAATAACCGGCAGATGCTACACACTCGGTTTGACTCTTGATTGCTTCTATAGTTTCTTCTTTGCACAGAGATATATATGATATATCCCGCACCTTATTCGACGAGGATAGGGCCGACGATCCCTTCACCGGGAGTGACCCCTTTAGCAAAACTAGAAAAGCCTCAAAATCACTCCATTTCAAAACTTCATTTGATTCTACAACGATATCAAGTTCATTATGCAATAGGTTTTCAGAAAAACCTGTCGTAGCCCTCCGTCATTTCAGATAAGTTGCATATAGTATTCGTGCTACATTTGTTGGCTTTCGTCAAGGTGTAGTGTGCGGTAGCTATGTGCTGCTTATCTGCTGCATATGATGCGACTGGATTAGGGTAGTCGTACGGCTTTGTTGGTTTTCGTCAAGGGTCATGCGGGTGGATTTAATTCAGTCAAGAAATGTACGGGTTGAACTTGACTAGCGGGCTGTGGTTTGTTGGCTTTCGTCAAGGTCATAGCACGCTAGGGGCAAAAGACTTATCGGGAGTTTCAAGTGTTGAAATTTGCAATGAGATTGCATACCTTCTATGAGATAGTTGGATCCCGATACCCACTGTGAGTAAGAGTTACTCCTGGGAGAGTTTTCCACATTGCAATTAGCTGATCAAGTAGGTGTCTAGAAAGGTGTCAACGGGGTTACGCCTCTGGGAAAACGAGGTTTACATTAATTAGGTTCGTGCGAAAGCACAGGGGACCTCCCTCAAAGTACCGACACTGGCCTGGCAGAAAGATTGGCGAACTTGTAGTGTGTAATTAATCCCGGCTAGTCTTTCCTTTTAGGGTTTGAAGGAAGATTTGATAAAAACCAGTGGGAACCATCCTGATTAGATAAGATAATAACCAATCTGATCTTGCAAGAGCATACGCTGAAGTGTTTTCTTCTCTCTCTCTCCAGGTAGCGACCATGTCATGCCCTAATAAAGATAATAATATGGATGTATTGACTGAACCCGCATGTTTTACTATGCTGGGGAACGTTGGTTCCGTTCTTTCTTATAAGAGTTATAGGAATGAACAGGAAATATGGGAATACCAGGATTCCCAAGCCACCCGAATGAAGAAAGTACATGATGATGCATTTTCTTCGGGTGTGTTCGTTACAGAGAACTGTTTCTCCATTTGCTCTACGTCCTGGGTATTAGATACCGGGTCAGGATCCCATATATGTAATCAGTTACATGGGCTCAGGAAAGGTAGAGAACTTGGAGAAGCTGATAAAGACATTAGAGTTGGAAATGGTGTAATTGTTGCAGCTAAAACTGTCGGGGAATATCACCTTGCATTACCAACTGCTAATACATTGGTTCTGAACGAATGCTATTACATGCCGAACCTAATATGCAACATTATATCAGTTTCTTTATTGAGTAAAGAGGGATATAATTTTGCATTACAGGATAATATTATGAACATTTTCCGTCACTAAAAGTTGGTTGGATCAGGCACGTTGTGCAATGGCATTTATGTTCTAAATCAATCAACAGTTCTGAGCATAACAAACACACACAAAAGGAAGAGTTCAGAACTGAACGAATCCTTCTTGTGGCATTGTAGACTGGGTCACATCAATGCGACACGACTGGCTAAGTTGCATAAGGATAGATATTTGAAACCATTCGAATTTTCATCTTATGACACTTGCTAGTCATGTCTCAAAGGAAAGATGACCAAAACTCCGTTTACAGGACACGGATAAAGAGTTACCGAACTCTTGGTACTGATACATAGTGATGTATGCGGTCCCTTGTCTACACATGCCAGGGATGGTTCTTCGTACTTCATTACATTCACTGACGATCTCTCAAGATACGGACATGTGTACTTAATAAGACACAAGTCTGAAGCTTTTGAGAAATTTAGAGAATATAAACAAGAAGTCGAAAACCAAACCGGAAAAAGTATTAAAATCCTTCGATCTGATCGAGGAGGTGAATACTTGAGCAATGAATTCCTGAACTTCATAAAAGAGAATGGGATTCTCTCTCAGCTGACTCCTCCATATACACCACAGCACAACGGTGTATCAGAACGGAGGAACCGCACCCTATTAGATATGGTGCGCTCTATGATGAGCACAGCTGAGTTACCTATTTCCTTCTGGGGGTATGCGCTTGAGACAGCCATACATCTATTGAATATGGTCCCCACCAAATCTGTGCCTACCACTCCATATGAGATATGGAAAGGGAAGAGACCATGTCTTAACTATGTTAAGATATGGGGTTGTCCAGCCTATGTCAAACAACAAAATCCGGACAAACTCGAGGCACGGTCTGTTTTATGCAAATTTATAGGATATCCCAAGAATTCACAAGGGCATATCTTCTACCACCCTGAAGAACAAAGAGTGTTTGTTTCTCGGCATGCCACCTTTTTAGAAAAGGAATTTCTTGAAAAAGAGATTTGTGGTCATGAGGTAGAACTGGAAGAAGTTCCAGCTACAGAAGCCACAGCAGAAGATATGGTGGAACCAGAAGATTCAGTAGCTTCCAATGAACCTCAGCCTCTCCGCCGATCTAGTAGGGTTCCTCGCCAACCTGAGAGATACTACGGTTTTCTCATGGATGGTGGGAGCGAGGATTGCATCATGGAGGATGATGACCCAACTAGCTTCGAGCAGGCCATCACGAGTAGGGACTCAGTGAAATGGCTGGATGCTATGCGGTCCGAGATGGAATCCATGTACACCAACAAAGTATGGACTTTGGAAGTTGCTCTTGAAGGGGTAAAACCCATTGGGAGCAAATAGATCTTCAAGAAAAAACTTGGTGTAGATGGGAAAGTGGAGACTTTCAAAGCTAGACTTGTTGCAAAGGGTTTTCGTCAAAGACCAGGTGTGGACTATGACGAAACCTTTTCTCCAGTGGCTATGCTTAAATCCATCCGGATCATGCTTGCCATCGCTGCATATCATGATTACGAAATCTGGCAAATGGATGTTAAGACCGCCTTTCTAAATGGTGATTTAGAAGAGTGCGTGTACATGACTCAGCCAGAGGGCTTCGTAGACAGTGGGAGCAGCGGGAAGATGTGCAAGCTGCTTAAATCCATTAATGGATTAAAGCAAGCATCGCGGAGTTGGAACATCTGCTTTCACGTCGTTATCAAAGAGTTTGATTTCGTCAAAAATCCAGATGAACCTTGTATCTACAAGAAAGTAGCAGAGAGTAAGGTTGTCGTCCTCGTATTGTACGTGGACGACATACTCTTGATAGGAAATGATATTCCTATGCTGCAATCGTTCAAGCTCTTCTTATCACAAAGATTCTCGATGAAAGATCTTGGTGATGCCTCCTGCATATTAGGAATTAGGATCTATAGAGATAGATCCAAACGGATATTGGGATTGTCCCAATCCAGGTACATTGACACCATACTAAAGAGGTTTAGTATGGAAGAATCCAAGCGTGGGAACTTGCCCACGATCTCTGGAGTCACTCTCTCCAAAGAGATGTCTCCCAAGACTGATTTGGAGAGAGCTCGCATGCAAGGGATACCCTATGCTTCGGCTGTAGGCTCTATCATGTACGCGATGCTATGTACCAGACCCGATGTAGCATACTCACTAAGTGTAGTGAGCAGGTATCAAGCTGATCCTGGAGAGAGTCACTGGACAGCTGTGAAGAGCATTCTCAAGTACTTACGAAGGACTAAAGAGATGCTCTTGGTGTATGGTAACGGAGAACTCCAAGTGGAGTCCTTTACCGATTCGAGCTTTCAGAGTGATAAGGACGACACTAAGTCGCAGTCGGGATTTGTCTTTACCCTTTACGGAGGGGCGGTTAGCTGGAAGAGTTCCAAGCAGGAAACCGTGGCAGACTCGACGATGGAGGCTGAATACATCGCTGCCAACGATGCTGCCAAAGAGGCTGTCTGGATCAAGAAGTTCATTACTGAACTTGGAGTGGTTCCATCCATTGAGCATCCAATACCTTTGTATTGCGATAACAATGGAGCAGTGGCTTTGGCCATGGAACCTAGGTCCCATCAGCGATCCAGGCATATTCTGAGGCGGTATCACCTGATCCGGGAGATAGTTGATCGCCGGGAGATCGAGGTCAGGAGGGTTGACACGAAGAACAACACGGCGGATCCACTCACGAAGGCCATTCCCCAGATACAGTTTGAGAGACTCTTCGGGATGCTCGGTATGCCATACTACAGCAGCTGGCCCTAGTGCAAGTGGGAGATTGTTAGTTGTATGTATGCCCTAGAGGGCAGTATTGTACTGATGATGTATATTATATTGGATGCTTGGACCTATATGTAAGTCTACGTTAGCACCCAGGCCGTCTATAGACGCCAAATGCGGAACAAAAACTTTTTAACTGGCGCTATCGTATACTTTAACCCGGATCTGCCATTATTGCTAAACTAACAAACTGTAAAGAGTGTAGAAAGGTTATACCGAACGATCCTTGTCCTTCGTTCTTCAACCATCATCCCACGCTCCATTACGGCTGCTCTGATCTCGTCGATCTCCGATCTGCTCGTCCAGGTGGCACCACGTCAACGATTCTTTAAACGGGCTCCCGCCTCTGACTCGAGGCAACTCGGTCGTCAAGTTTGCTAAAAGAGACGACCAAGATTGATGTAGAGAATGAGTAGAAGACTTTGTCTCGTTCCGTCCAAAGCTATGGACGAACGGTTAATGAAGTTGCCACTCGAATTGGGTGATGGAATGAAATGAGCTGCGAAATTCCATACACCCCAAAATCCATCATAATCTTTTTACCAGATGAAAACTCAAGTCAGAGTGAGAGAGGAGAGGGCCGGCCATATATAGGGAAGAGGAGGGTGAGTGTAGGAGAGGGGGGGTGACCACAAGAAAATATCATGTGTGAACATAAACAAATATCTCTAGTGTGAACACAAACAAATATCTCAAGTGTGAACACAAAGTGTGAACACACCAAAAGCAACCAATGAAAATACAACACCATTTAACCTAGTCACCTCATCTAGATGCTTCTAGAAACTTCCACACTCATCTCAAGAAAAGATAAATCCGTCTTTAACCGAATGTTAAAAGACGGCTGATAGAAAACTGGAAACTGGCAACTTCCAAAAGTGATCCTGAAACGACTTTCAGGATAACCCCGTAACTGTATAAATATACCCGCATTTGTATTATGACTGAATACAAATGCAACTGAGACAAAGATAATATATCTACTCAATACAATACTCGGATCCGGCTTAAACCAAAGCCGACCAGTATCATCTGTCCGAAATCTGACACGTGCGTAAACGCACGTGCATTTTCCGAACCCTGCCATAAAACCATACGGCCTCTACAATATTTCGCCCGAACTTGGGAAACTGTCTGTGGGGGACTCTAATGACTCGTCAGTACCCTGGCAGTGGGTTTAACCACAAACCGTCAGTGGCACTAGCAATGCGTAACGGCTGCCCATGGACTGACCTCAAGGGATGCCGATGAGCGAACTCATTCGGAAACCCTACTGAGCCTAACAGTGACGATGTATATACAGTCCGGTCCGTTCGTCCATGAGTATCGCATATCTGCCTAAGGGGCTAGTAACGTCAGACCCCCAATAGCAGTATAAGTCGTGTCGGAGTGTAGCCCAATAACACCCTGAGATACTACTGGAATACCTACCAGTAAATCACCTGCCACGGCCATGGGCTTTGTGTAATGGCTCTCCTAGACACAGCACGATCTCGCCCCCAATACTGGGAGAGACGAATCCCCTGCCGATCCGCTCACGTGCCTCCATATGGCTCAGGACTGTACCCAAAAACTACCTGTTTGCACGACTCCTTTGAGCCGTGGTAGGGTAGAAATCAAAGCACAGTGGGAACTCACACGAGACAAATGACGACCTCAGGTCGATGAACTAACCTGTACACATGTCACCAGGGAACTGCTATCTGACGATATGTATAATACCAACTAGCAGGTTCCCGGCGAGTCCTGTCCGGTGTACTCATAACCCAATGAGCACCTGTATACATCTTAGGTGATCCAACTGACACCAGTGGCTTGTGAGACCGGCCACCGCCCCTCGTCAGGGTCTCGACTGTATACACTAGTCTACTCCGGAGTATCGATGCCCTGTCTCGAAACTCCCACGACTAGGGACCACAATTAAGGATATGCATATAAACTACCCAACTCTCACGTATATGATCGCCATCATACTGTTGGTAGTAAAACAAGATCCTAAGGGCTCTATCAAAGTGTAACATGTAATCAGTCACCTGAACATGTACACGACTGATAAAGGCAAACCAGATAGCATACTATCATCTCGAGTAAGACTGTCCTACCGGTATAGGTCCTCCGCAATCATTGCAATCACGTGCCTGCGATCCAATAATTGACTATGAGGGCACTATCTCCAACAATCTCCCACTTGCACTCAAGGCTAATTATTGCGATGTCGACTACTCACAGCCCGTGTGAAACCGAACATCCAACTTCTCTACTAATCAGTTTCACAAAGCTCGTTTGTAAAACTATTGTGTTCGAGAAATAGCCTCAGTGAGTGGATCCGCCTAGAAGTATCTTTCTATGTCTCTCTTTATCTCAAGTTCGCGGAGAAAGCCATCTCCCGAATTGAGTAATACCTGTCTTAGAATATGTCTGGATATCTGATGGGACCTAGTTCATAAATGAACTCCAAATCCAAACTTCTTAGACTGTATCGATCACTGAACCTAATCAGTATCCGGCACCATGCCACCCACAGTATTCTCTTGGACCACCTGTCCATAATACTGTCCCTCGTCAGAGGAAAAACTATAACTCTGACAATCACTCTGTCAACCATGTCACCTTTGAAGCCTGGAATGATAACCGTCTCCCGAAGGAGACTGCCGTCATCAAATCCGTAGAACATGTACTTATGTTCTAAAACTGCTTCCTTATGTTTCTCCAGGATTGGATTAATACAAACTTATTGCATATAGTGCAAAAACAACATTTGGTGTGGTACTTGACATCTCATGATTGACTCAATTGCCTAAGCAAGTGATCAGCCAATCATGCACATCCCTCTCCCCTTCTGTCTGTAAGACATCATTAGAGAGGGTGACTCCATCACCTGCAGGTACACCACCATGCTAGGAGTCGACTATTCTAAAAACCATTAGAATATCTGTCAAAGTACCCACATTGGGAAACTACCCAAATCTAGATCTAAAACCATAGATCCAGAAACCAGAATGTCAAATATTATATCCATATCCTGTCTGGAGAAACAACTGTGTGACGACCACAGTACAACCGATCGTAGTATAGGAATTTTACTTCCTACTCTGTGTATGTCATCCAGATACCATGACATCACACCCTACTACCTTCTTAACAGATCCATCCCCTATTCTGATGAAGTCAAACCCATGACTGTCACATCAAAATTAGATGATCTATCTCCGCTATAACTGCTCTAGTCTATAAATAGACATAAGCTACTTGCCCACTATGCTTCCGCTACTCCCACTGACCACAACAACCCTCCTACCGGGTCTCATAGCCTGAAACAACGGTAATGTCAAGTCTGGGTAGATAAGAACCTCGCTGTCACCGTCCTTGAGGCTACCAAAGTACCTCTCGAGTGTCTGAGGTTACCCACCATATCTGCGGAGTGGCTAATGGAATGTCAAACCTGATTGAATATATAGGTCCTATTAAATTTTCCGTAATCGTTCGCGGTTCTGGAATCACTTCCAGTTCTACCATACTCCCACTACTGTTTTCTGAAAAAATCCATTTTACTAAAACTGTGGCGAGTCATGAACAATATCACTATTGATCTTCCAAATGGTAGAATATCAACCCTCGTCATAGCCAGGGTCAACCCACAAACAGCCATTACAGAAACGTGCCCTCAGTTATCCAGTGTCTGGTTTTAAGCATAAGCTGGACAACTCCCCGTACCTTAACATCTTTTAAGGTACGAACTATTCTATATCCAATATAGAAACTTTGGCACTTATTTAATTCAAACCATATTCAATCATGTAGCTGTCTCCAGTGCATATCAACTTTATGGAAATAGACTAATCAGTATTACTCAACTTAGGAATCCATCCAATTATGAGTAACCTGAAAGAGAAACAAGTTTCTCAAAATCATTACTATCATCTGAATACCAATCACAAAATTCTACATCTTCGATCTCTTTGAAGAATCCCGATACTTGTGACACCTGGTTCTCTACTTTATTCTTATACCCACAACTTCTCAAAACTTAGACCTTGTATTTCTACGAAACACTTGTATAAAAACTAGAGAAGTCATAAGTAAACAGAACATAGTACGAGGACCTACCCCTTTGTCCTGATGGACACTTGGACAACATACAATACTCTGTATAAGTCCGCTGAGTTAAACAACTCAAAACCTGTGCATCGTTGGTTGAAAACTGTACCCTGGCGATTTCCTCAAATATCACCAATTACAACGAATTCCGATATAATGAGGATGATCACCTAATTCCCAATAACTTCCTCCCACTCATCATCTGTAAAAATCATACAGATATAAGAATGAAACCTGGTGAATACACACCCTGGAGTAAGTATCTAATCGGGAAAACAGTTTTCTTTTAACAATGCACTGAAACATGAAAATGTTTCGTAGGGGTATCGTGGTATTCATAGTAATGCCTCTTCCATAATCAAATTCATGACTTCAACCGTATATTTTATTGCCATCTCTCCAATCCCTTTATTTTTCTTTAGTCATTACCTTCTGTACACCATCGTTAGGCTAAATGGTTTTCTTCCGTCCTTACCGTTCGGCACCAGCCTATGGTTTGGAAGAAGACTATCCAATAAGCGTAATAAGTGTAACTTCCTAAACCAAGGAGTACTCGCATCTTGAGAGAAGGTGATGATAAAAGACATCTGAATAATACCTTATTCTTTTAAAGGTGAAATAGGAGTGGCGATGAAGTACGCGGTTTTGGTCATGAATGATAACAGTCGCAATTTACTTTGCCCTCTTTCTAATCCCTTTATTTTGTCTTTATATATTACCTTTTGCACACCCTACTTAGGCTAATTGGTTTTTTTCGTTCCCTACCTTTCGGCACCTGCCTATGGTTTGGAATAAGACTATCCAATAAGCGTAATAGGTGTACTCTCCTAAACCAAGGAGCCCTCGCAACCTGAGAGAAGGTGATAATAAAAGACAACTGAATAAACCAATTCTATTTCTCCTGAACCTGGATCCATCCTCGAAGAAGTCCATTCGAGTTCGTATATAATCATACGATGGATCTATCCAATGGAAGTGGATGTCCGTAGTAACACGGGTGTTCTGAAAAATGCAAAGGGTAAAAGAAGGAGTGGCAATGACTTATGCAACATAGACAATCCAAAAGCCAGTATTTTAAGAAGGTTCGGTCAACTTGGTCACTGAGTCATAGTCTAGGGTCGGTCAAAGGTCGCTGCCAAAGAGAGAGAGAAAAGAAACACTCTGCGTGCACTCTAACCTAGATCAGAATGGTTATCACTTTATCTAATCCGGAAACCTCGCACTGTCCTGTCAAATTCTCCTCCAAACCTGAAAGAAGAATTAATCGGGATCACCCGAAGAGTAAACCAACTCATCAGTGGGAATCGGGATCCAACTCTCATCGCATGATAACGTGATGGAATGCATCCACGTTACTCATACTCCAGAAGGTATGCGCATACTTGGCAAGTTTCAGTTTCTTTAGAAACTCCCGATATGATTTTTGCCCCATGCTCTTATAACCTTGGCGTTAGGTCAAAATGTCATAAGTCACATGCCAAGTTCTACCCGTCACTATCTTATTAATTTGAACCCACCCGCACATGCCCTTGGCGTTAGGTCAAAATGGCAGAACGGCTGTCCCAAACCAACTCATCTATCTATGCAACAATTGAATACCCAGCAGCTACCAAACACTATGCCTTGGCGTTAGGTCAAAATACATAGATTGAATACTACTGAATACCCAAAAGAAGTGACGGAGGGCTACGGCTGGTTTTTGGCGAAAAACCTTTAACGTAGTGAACTTGATATCGCTGAAGGAACCTGATAGCTTTTTAAAATATAGTGGCGAAAACCTTTTGCTAAAGAGGTCACTCCCGGTGAAGGGATCTCGGCTCTTTCCTCATGGAATGAGGTGCAGGATATTCCACTGAATACCGCGGTGCAAAACAACATGTAATCGACTATAGTGAAGTTATTACCCTGACGCAAACTTCTGCCCAAGGGGTCAGTCCCGGTGAAGGGATATCGGCCCTTGCCCCGTCGAATGAGGTGCAGGATATTCCACTGAATACCGCTATGCATAACAAAAGGAAACGTCTTTGCAATAACACTTTTAAATTTGTTCCAACAACTGCAAACAGGTTTGTTTTACTTTGCATTGATCAGAATCAACGCAGTCCCATCAATTAATCACACCAGAAAAGAACGAAAATAAAATGTACGTATATGCCATCCGCATTCGTCACTGGGTCCCGTCATCACCCGTTAGGTTACTTAACTAACGACAGAGCGGGGACTGGACTAGCACGGGTGTAAAACATATACAACATCTAATAATATATAAACCAATATACAATAATCGCTCCAGGCGTGATAATATGCAACATTACAGAAAAGTAATAAGCATCACAGAACAATACAGATAATCTGGGATCCCCGGGTTTCACAGAGCCGCTGCTGAAACCCGACGTTCCCCTGTCGTGTGGATAGCATGTGCAATGAAACCTAGACCCTTACGGGTGCGGCAAGTTACCCGCCAAAACCTGAAGCGAGGCAGCCCCCTACAGCATAGTGAATGGACCACCCAGCACTTCACGGAATCCGGTAATCTTGGGCACCCCTCCTTGGGTCAACTTGTACCCCGTACGAGTGCGGCGAATGGTCTGCCAATTCTAGAGTGAGGCCCCTCGCCTCTCAAAGCCATGAGATGCGGACCCGTTGCCCTCCAGAACCCGGATATCCGTGCACTCCGTCGCGGGGCAAAACCTAGTACAGTAATGAAAAATAGTACAACAGGTACATCGACCGCAACCTGGTCGTGCCCCAAAAGAATATTATACAACAGGCAATTACGGCAGTCCACATGTTGGACGCTCGCACCGCAATATCAAATGTACAAATAAATCCAAACCGCACTACCATTGCACACTGCTATCCACCACGACAAATCCGCAACATCACAGCACAACACAGAACATCAACGCGAATGTCACGTTCGCAAACCCGTCTAAAAGAACTATAGCAATTAGACGCGGTTTACCGATCAAATGACATTCCCGGTCGGAGATATAATGTAAGCACTGTAAACTAACATGTTTAAATTTCGATCGACTAAATATCACAAAGTGGGCCCCACGAACAACTGGTGAACAGTAACAAAATCTGGGCCCAAAAGATATATACCAAAAACCCCAAATTCCAACAAAGAAGACACTGTGCAAATTTGGTGCACTGATTCAATAGAACGGCCGCGGATGCGCGGCCAAACCATGGGTTTGGCCGCGATTCCGCGGCAGTTTGGTGGAATCACGTGCTCAAATTTGGTCGGTGTGCTTCTAAAACCCTGCGCAACTTTCTGTGATATGTAGAATAATTTTAGGACCCCATTTAAAATCGACAGAAACTGTGAAGCTTGAAAATTGTGTTTTTCGATATCCGGTTCGATCGATATTTTAAACGCGTTAGCACAAGTTAGAAAAGCAAAATGGTGAGGCTCTGATACCACTGTAAGTCTACGTTAGCACCCAGGCCGTCTATAGACGCCAAATGCGGAACAAAAACTTTTTAACTGGCGCTATCGTATACTTTAACCCGGATCTGCCGTTATTGCTAAACTAACAAACTGTAAAGAGTGTAGAAAGGTTATACCGAATGATCCGAGTCCTTCGTTCTTCAACCATCATCCCACGCTCCATTGCGGCTGCTCTGATCTTGTCGATCTCCGATCTGCTCGTCCAGGTGGCACCACGTCAACGATTCTTTAAACGGGCTCCCGCCTCTGACTCGAGGCAACTCGGTCGTCAAGTTTGCTAAAAGAGACGACCAAGAATGATGTAGAGAATGAGTAGAAGACTTTGTCTCGTTCCGTCCAAAGCTATGGACGAACGGTTAATGAAGTTGCCACTCGAATCGGGTGATGGAATGAAATGAGCTGTGAAATTCCATACACCCCAAAATCCATCATAACCTTTTTACCAGATGAAAACTCAAGTCAGGGTGAGAGAGGAGCGGACCGGCCATATATAGGGAGGAGGAGGGTGAGTGTAGGAGAGGGGGGGTGACCACAAGAAAATATCATGTGTGAACACAAACAAATATCTCTAGTGTGAACACAAACAAATATCTCAAGTGTGAACACAAAGTGTGAACACACCAAAAGCAACCAATGAAAATACAACACCATTTAACCTAGTCACCTCATCTAGATGCTTCTAGAAACTTCCACACTCATCTCAAGAAAAGATAAATCCGTCTTTAACCGAATGTTTAAAGACGGCTGATAGAAAACTGGAAACTGGCAACTTCCAAAAGTGATCCTGAAACGACTTTCAGGATAACCCCGTAACTGTATAAATATACCCGCATTTGTATTACGACTGAATACAAATGCAACTGAGACAAAGATATTATATCTACTCAATACAATACTCGGATCCGGCTTAAACCAAAGCCGACCAGTATCATCTGTCCGAAATCTGACACGTGCGTAAACGCACGTGCATTTTCCGAACCCTGCCATAAAACCATACGGCCTCTACAACATTTCGCCCGAACTTGGGAAACTGTCTGTGGGGGACTCTAATGACTCGTCAGTACCCTGGTAGTGGGTTTAACCACAAACCGTCAGCGGCACTAGCAATGCGTAACGGCTGCCCATGGACTGACCTCAAGAGATGCCGATGAGCGAACTCATCCGGAAACCCTACTGAGCCTAACAGTGACGATTTATATACAGTCCGGTCCGTTCGTCCATGAGTATCGCATATCTGCCTAAGGGGCCAGTAACGTCAGACCCCCAATAGTAGTATAAGTCGTGTCGGAGTGTAGCCCAATAACACCCTGAGATACTACTGGAATACCTACCAGTAAATCTCCTGCCACGGCCGTGGGCTTTGTGTAATGGCTCTCCTAGACACAGCACGATCTCGCCCCCAATACCGGGAGAGACGAATCCCCTGCCGATCCGCTCACGTGCAACCATATGGCTCGGGACTGTACCCAAAAACTATTTGTTTGCACGACTCCTTTGAGCCGTGGTAGGGTAGAAATCAAAGCACAGTGGGAACTCACACGAGACAAATGACGACCTCACGTCGATGAACTAACCTGTACACATGTCACCAGGGAACTGCTATCTGACGATATATATAATACCAACTAGCAGTTTCCCGGCGAGTCCTGTCCGGTGTACTCATAACCCAATGAGCACCTGTATACATCTTAGGTGATCCAACTGACACCAGTGGCTTGTGAGACCGGCCACCGCCCCTCGTCGGGGTCTCGACTGTATGCACTAGTCTACTCCGGAGTATCGATTCCCTGTCTCGAAACTCCCACGACTAGGGACCACAATTAAGGATATGCATATAAACTACCCAACTCTCACGTATATGATCGCCATCATTCTGTTGGTAGTAAAGCAAGATCCTAAGGGCTCTATCAAAGTGTAACATGTAATCAGTCACCTGAACATGTACACGACTGATAAAGGCAAACCAGATAGCATACTATCATCTCGAGTAAGACTGTCCTACCGATATAGGTCCTCCGCAATCATTGCAATCACGTGCCTGCGATCCAATAATTGACTATGAGGGCACTATCTCCAACAATATATAGAGATGACTTTCTTGCTCGATATGATAGTATGCTATCTGGTTACACTTTATCTTAACATGTATACTAGTCTCTTTAAACTGTCTTGTAGTTACATGTTGGTAAAGCCCTTAGGATGTGTACTTGACTACCTGGACTATGATGCGGATCATACTAGTGGGGACATGGTAGTCTATAGGTACATCCTTCAAGGTCCCTAGTCGTGGGTGTATCGAGACGAGGCATCGATATACCAGTGTAGACTAGCGTATACGCTTCTCGACCTATGAGATGGGCGATGGATGATCCCATATCCATTGGTGTTTGACATCAGAGATGGTATACGGGTGCTCAGTGGAGACTGGGTACACTGGACGGACTCGCCGAGAACTCCCAGATGGTATTATACCTCACGTCAGATGGTAGTTCTCAGGTGACACTTGTACAGGTTAGTCTGTAGACCCGAGATCGTCATAGAGTCTTGTGTGATTCCCACTGTGCTTTGATCTCCACCTTACCACGTCCATGAGGGCGTGCAAAACGGTGGTTTTTGGGTACAGTCCTGAGTCACATGGAGGCAATGAGCGATAGGAGGGGTTTCGTCTCTCCCGGTATTGGGGGTTGATGTTGCGCTGTGCTCGATTGGCCGTAACAGGGAAGTCCCTGGCCAGGGCTGATCAGAGATTTGCTGGTAAGTGTTACCAGTAGTTTCTCGACCCGTTATGAGCCTCACATCGGCACGACTTATCGGTTATTGGGGTCTGACGTTTACCACCCCTAGACTTGATATGCGACATATCAGACGAACAGACCGGACTGTACGGTAAGTGTTGCTGGTTGGATTCACAGGAGTGTGAGCGGGCTAGCTCGTCGATCTTCTGATCGCTCAATACCCGGGTGGCCGTTACGTTTAGAAGACCGCTTGCGGCTTGTGGGTGCTTGATATGATCATCACCTGCTACCGGCGTATTGACGAGTCTTTAGAGTCCTACGCAGAGGTTTCCTGGCTCAAGCGAAACGAAATAGGAGCGCATATGAGATATGTGCGGGACCGAGAATAATGCGTGTATGTGATACCGTATTTCATTCTCGCGATGAATGTTTCGATTGGTTGTATGCGATATAACCTAGTTATCGAATCAAAGATTGATTCGATAAGTCGATTCATTTGATACTAGTCGGTTATGTGCGACATGACCGGATCATTGAATCAAGTGTTGATTTAATGATTTAATGTATAATTATATATTTGATATATTACTTTGCATTAACTAGTATTGGTTCATTTTAAAAGGATTTTCTCACTTGAAATGCACATTGTATATGTGATATATTTTGTGTGCACTTGATTGTATCATGTTTGATGATACATACTTACTTGGCTTTGTGCAAAGAATTAAACCATGGTTATGATAATGGTTAGGGTTTTGAGTTATTCACTTATTTATTTATCCATTCTTTTATGAGAAATAGATAAAAGGAAAACAAAATGGTTTCTTTTTATCATGAAGCTTGTTGAAGCTTCATGAAGCTTTGACTAAAGTGACCATTTTGTCTTCATCCTTAACCCTAACCATTCCCACTAACCATGGTCTATTCTCTACACCTAACCAAGGTTAGAAGATGATAAGTGTTCATTTTATTATTCTTTTTAAGAATACTTATCATATTCTATCTTCTTCATCATCTTCTTCTTCAAGAAAAAGCTTGCCACCATTAATGGCATCTTGAGCAAAAGTGTGAGAAATCCAATTCTAAAGTGAACCCACCTCCTATTTCTTCACCCTCTACCTCTTGCCAAGTAGTATAGGGTGTTTTCTTCACAAGTTTCACAACTTGGTGAAGTTGGAGCTTGATCTTGTGTAACCTCGACGTAGATCATCTTCGGCATCGTTGCCGACGACTAGTCCGCTCATTTCTCCGATAAAGCCGATACTAGAGTCCGAGATCCGACTTGGACAGCGAGAGGACGTCTACGTGGAGCTAAAGAAGTGGAGAACCGGATCTACAAAGGTTGTAGCTTCTTACTTTTAGTTAAGATGTTAACTAGTTTCACTTTTCTCCTAAAATTCTAGTTAACGATCCGTATTAGGGTTTCTCGGCACTCGTAAAAATTGAAATTGGCAAGGTTGATGCCTTGTGAGACTTCATTAGCGTGCCTAGGAACCCTACATACGCTAGTCTACTCCGGAGTATCGATGCCCTGTCTCGATAGTCCTACGACTTGGAACTTGTATAAGGATGTGCTTATAGATTACCCAGCCCCCACAAGTGTGACTGCCATCACAACGCTGGTAATCAAGCAAAGATCCTAAGGGCTCTACTAATATGTATAAGCTATATGCTAAAAGAAACACATGCACATATTGAAGTAGAAACAAACCAAGTAGCATACTACCATTCTGAGCAAGATTGTCTATACAACTGTAAATATCCCAAGCTTCCATCAAGTAATATACAAACTAGTATGATACAGTAATGGGCTCTAGGGCATATACACTAACAATCTCCCACATGCATTAAGGCCATGTAATGGCGTATCGAAGACCTATCATCTTGATCAGCCGCTCAAACTGAGTCTGGGGTAGGGCCTTTGTGAGTGGATCTGCAGTGTTATTCTCCGAATCTACTCTCTTCACCTCGATCTCCCGGCGATCTACGATCTCCCTGATCAGGTGGTACCGCCTCAAAATGTGCCTGGACTTCTGATAGGACCTGGGTTCCTTCGCTAAAGCTATAGCGCCGTTGTTGTCGCAATACAGCGGTATTGGATCAACAATGGTAGGAACCACCTGAAGCTCCGTGAGGAACTTCTTCATCCAGACAGCTTCCTTTGCGGCATCGCAAGCAGCTATGTACTCCGCTTCCATAGTTGAGTCAGCAACGGTTTCCTGCTTGGAACTCTTCGAGCAAACTTCCCTTCCATTGAGGGTAAAGACATAACCCGACATGGACTTGGAGTCATCCTTGTCACTCTGGAAGCTGGAGTCAGCAAAAGCCTCGATCTGGAGGACTTTTCCGCCATACACCAAGAACATCTCCTTAGTCCTTCTCAGGTACTTGAGAATGTTCTTTACCGCTATCCAGTGTTTCTCCCCTGGGTCCGACTGATACCGGCTTACAACGCTCAATACGTATGCTACATCTGGTCTGGTACAAAACATCGCATACATTATAGAGCCTACCGCAGAAGCATAGGGTATAATATACATGCGATCCCTTTCCAAATCAGTCTTAGGAGACATCTCTTTTGAGAGGGTGATCCCGTGACAAGCTGGTAAATTACCGCGCTTGGAATCTTCCATACTGAATCTTTTCAGTATGGTGTCAATGTACCTGGACTGCGAAAGTCCCAACATCCTCTTAGATCTATCACGATAGATCTGGATCCCCAGAATGTAGTTGGCATCGCCCAGGTCCTTCATGGAGAATCTCTGTGACAAGAATCCTTTGACTGACTGTAGCATAGGAATATCATTTCCTATTAAGAGAATATCATCCACGTACAAGACGAGAAATACCACAGTTCTCCCTACAATCTTACTGTAAATGCATGGTTCATCTAGGTTTTTGATAAAGTCGAATTCCTTGACAGTATCATCAAAGCAGATGTTCCAACTCCACGATGCCGGCTTCAGTCCATAGATGGACTTTAGCAACTTGCACACTTTACTGCTGCTCCCACTCTGAATGAATCCTTCCGGCTGATCCATATAGACGCACTCTTCTAAATTTCCATTTAGGAAAGCAGTCTTTACGTCCATCTGCCAGATTTCATAATCGTGGAAAGCAGCAATGGCAAGAAGGATCCGAATGGATTTGAGCATAGCCACTGGAGAAAAGGTCATAGTCCAAACCAGGTCTTTGACGAAAACCCTTTGCAACAAGTCTAGCTTTATAGGTTTCAACCTGCCTATCTACACCAATCTTCTTTCTGAAGATCCATTTGCAGCCTACGGGTTTTACCCCTTCTGGAGCAAAGTCCAAAGTCCAAACTTTTTTGGTGTACATGGACTCCATCTCGGTCCACATTGCATCCAGCCATTTTACCGAGTCACCGCTCTGAATGGCTTGCTGGAAGCTAGTAGGCTCACCATAATCTATAGTGCAATCCTCTCTATCCCCGTCTATGAGAAAACCGTAGTATCTCTCGGGCGGATGAGACTGCCTACTACTCCTGCGGAGTGGCATTGGGATGTCCGGTTCTCTTGAAACTTCTGGTTCTTCCAAGCTTTCAGTAATAGCTTGTGGTTCTGGAATTTCTTCCAGTTCTATTGCGCTCCCACTTATCTGATTTTCTAAAAATTCAGTTTCCAAGAAGTGGGCATGCTGAGAAACAAAAACCTTTTGTTTCTCTGCGGAATAGAAAAGATACCCGTGGAGTTCTTTGGGTATCCCACAAACTTACACAATACTGAGCGTGCCTCGAGTTTGTCCGCATACTGCTTTTTTACAAAAGCTGGACATCCCCATGTCTTAAGATACTTAAGACAGGGTTTCTTCCCACTCCACATCTGATATGGGGTGGTAGGCACAGTCTTGATTGGAGCCTTGTTTAAGAGATATGCAGCTTTTTCTAGTGCATAATCCCAGAAAGATCACGGCAACTCAGCCTTACTCATCATGGAACGAACCATATCCAATAGGGTTCGATTCCGCCTTTCCGATACACCGTTGTGTTGTGGTGTGTATGGAGGAGTAAGCTGAGAGAGAATTCCATTCTCTTTTAAGTAGTCCAGAAACTTGGCACTCAAGTATTCACCACCTCGATCAGATCTCAGTGTCTTGATACTTTTGCCTGTTTGTTTTTCAACTTCATTCTTGTATTCCTGAAATTTCTCAAAGGCCTCAGATTTGTGCTTCATTAGGAAGACATATCCATACCTAGAGAAATCATCTGTAAAAGTAATGAAGTATGAATAACCACTTCGCGCATGTGTAGACATTGGACCACACACATCACTATGTATGAGTCCCAAGAGCTCGCTTGCTCTTTCTCCATGTCCAGTGAACGGAGTCTTTGTCATCTTTCCCATGAGACAAGATTCACAAGTGGCATAAGACTGATACTCGAACGGATTCAAGTATCCCTCTTTATGTAACTTTGTTAACCGTGTCTCATTAATGTGACCCAGTCTACAATGCCATAAGAAAGCCTGATTTGTTTCCGGAGACTTCATTTTAAGTGTGTTCTGGACACTGAAGATCTAAGCTTGATTCAATACGTATATCCCGTTTTCTAATGTACCTTGCCCAATCAGAACTTGATTTAGGTGGATGTTGACCACATCGCTTACAAAAGTAAAATCATACCCTTCCTTAGAAAGTAAGGATATAGATATGATATTACAAGTCGCACCTGGTACATAAAAACAGTTACGCAGAATCAATATCTGCCCAGTTGTCAGTCCAAGATGATATTCCCCTACGGATTCAGCGTACATGCTCATTCCGTTAGCAACCCTGAGAGTCATATCACCTATCTTGATAACCGTACGGTTTCTCAGAGCCTGTAACGAATTACAGATGTGAGATCCTGATCCGGTATCTAATACCCAGGAGGAAGGGTTAACTGACATACAGTTCTCTATTACAAACACACCCGAAGCCGAAGCCACAACATGCTTCGAATTCTGGCTACTGGCTTTGATAGCCCTGCAATCCTTCTGCCCATGTTCATTCCCGTAACAATAGGAACGTCCCTATTTTACTACATCCATTCCCAAAACTTTTGCCCTTCCCTTTCCTTCTACTTCCCTGGTTTCCTTCAAGGTAGAAGGTAGAGACTGTAGAATCAAGTCAGCATCTGACCCGTTCTTCAACGTGGTCTTCAGGTTCGTGAGCTTAAAATAGCTGGTCTCTATAAGGACGTTGCCCCCTACAGAAGACCCGATAGCCAACCTCGCTGGAAGCAATTCGTTCGAGGTCTCATATCTTGCGATGCGAGATTGCTCTCCATATAAATCTTTGTTATGGAGGAAGATAGAAACTAAGTCCATCTTCTCGTGCTGCCTCTGGTATATACCATCAACTGAGGCTAACACGAGGCACTTGGCTTTCGCACAGTCTTTTTCCGATGTCTTGCGGATATGAATATCCATGACAGGGGAAACTGGACCTGAGACGTCGGGGACTGGATCAGTCAAGAGGTGTCCCAGCTTGTCATGGGCAATGGACATCTGGACAGACCTTTGCCAGTCATAACAGTCAGATTCGGTCATTTTATTATCTAGATGTAACCTATGTCTGGTCACTGGGTTGCTGCAATTAAGAGAGGGAGAAGAAAACACTTAGAATGCTGCTCTTGCAAGTTTAGATTGGTTTTTAATTTATCTAAACAGGATGGCTCCCACTGTCTCTCGAATCCCTCCTCAAACCATAAAGGAAGAATTAGTCAGGATCAATCACACCGTACAATACTTGCTTAACCGTTCAGCCAGGCCAGTGTCGGTACTTCGAGGGAGGTTTTCCAACGCTTTCGCGAAGTTCCTTAATTAAATAACCTCTTTTCCCTGTGGGCGTAGCCCCGCTAACACCTTTCTAGACACCTACTTGGTTTATAGCATTAATCGTTAAGTGAGAATGTTCCCGAGGAGTAGCATATACTCACAGTAGGATCGGGATCCAAATATCATCGTGCGATAAAACTGAAGGAATCCTACCAGAATCATCACACTCCAAATGGTATGCAGCACTAGCAAGTTTCAGTTTCTTTAGAAACTCCCGATGTGGATTTTTGCCCGATGCTCTTACGACCTTGACGAAGGTCAACAAATCATAAGTCACATGTCAAGTTCTACCCGTCATTGTCCAGGTTAATTTGAACCCACCCGTATATACCCTTGACGAAGGTCAACAAGGTAATACGACTGTCCCAAACCAACGCATCTATCTATGCTACATATGAACACCCAACAGCTACCAATCACTATGCCTTGACGAAGGTCAACAAACATAGCTTGAATACTATTGAATATTCATATGAAATGACGGAGGGCTACGAATGGTTTTGGCGAAACCGTGAACGTAGTGAACTTGATATAATCGAAGGAACGAGATAGCTTTTAAAAGGAGTGGTTCAAGCTCCGCATTTAAAAGTTGGTTTTTGAAAAGAACCGAGTGGTTTTGAAAGTGTTCCAACGACTTTTACTTGGTTTATTTTCTTGCATTAATTTTAATGCGTCCCATCATTTAATCCTACCATTGCAGAAAACAACGAAAATATGACGTACGCTTATGCCATCCGCATTCGCCTCGGGGTCCCGTCATCACCCGTTAGGTTACTTAACTAACGACAGAGCGGGGGCTGGACTAGCACGGATGCAAAACATAAGCAAAGCCTAAATAGATATCATATATAGATATATACATTCGTCAGATGCAATGATAGCCATTCCAGATCACAGATGAACACTTTGGATATACTAGGAATCTGCGATTCGTTCGAGCCTGCAACGAAAAGCGGATTACACGGTCGCGATGAATAGCCAAACCCCACCCTAGACCCCTACGGGTGCGGCAAACTACCCGCCAAGTACCCGAAGCGAAGCAACCTCCCTCAACAACGTGAGTAGGCCACTCGGCACTTCGAGATACTCGGTAGTTTGTGCACCCCATTTTGGGTCTATCCTAGGAGCAAAAACAGTAAAAGAAATTATACAATGGCGGCTACAACCTCATCCCGGATGTGCGGCCAAAAATAATATTACATCAATTACAAATTTTACATGAATGAAAGAAAAAGAAACTCTCATCTCACATCCATCCGGCTATTTATCCGCGACAATCCAACGAGTTCGTATACACAAACCATCAACATTACAGATCACAGATATGTATAACCCCCACTAATCGACGTATAGCGATTAGCAGACGTTCAATACATGTATCACATCACAGATAATATCCATTAGCCAAAGTCTACGGAATTTCGATCAAAATACGGATTTGTAACCACCCCAAAAACAAATTTGTTCTCTGGAAAATCTGGGCAGAAACAAACTATACTAAAACTCCCAAAACATCCAAATAATAACACTGCACAAAACCCGGTCCACGGCCGAGTCAACTCGGCCGCGGATCCGCGGCAGGAAGAATGTTCTTTCCGCGGATCCACGGCGCTTTGACCGAGTCACTGGATCATTTTTATTCTGTGTTTTTACAAAACCCTGAGCTGATTTTTCATGTATGCTAAATCATTTTTAGAGCAGTATAAAAAATCGGCAGAAACATGGTTTTTCCGGACGTGTTTTGCGATTTTTTTCCGATCGAAATTCTTAACACTTTGCTAACTTGCTAGTTTATGTTTAGCTAGGCTCTGATACCACTGTAAGTCCACGTTGCTTACCCCGGTTCTTACGGGGAGGCGGAAACGGCGAAAAACAATTTTTGGCGCAAAAGCAACATGGACTAAAAGAAGGATCTTTGCTAAACTACAAACTAGCAAACTACATGAGGTGATATCTACTATGCCATAGAGATTATACCTCACGATACTGGTCCTTCGGGTCTTCTCTCCGCTTTCCTGCTCGTCCATCCAAGCTTCGAGGATCGATCCGGATCTTGGTCACCTCCGCGGCCCTCTTGAGTCGAAGACGATCCACCCGAGAGTTGTGCTCCGAGCTCCACCTCGAGCCGAGGTAACTAGGGCAACAAGATTGCTAGTCTTGATGTCCTAGGATGTGTAAAAGAGGTAGATGGAAGTGTTTGTCTATTTGGATCCTTTTTCTCTCAACACATGAGATCAAAGGAATTTTCAAGAGGAGGAAGATGAAGCTAGCAACCATGGAGCTTTTTCATTTCTTTTTCAAGAGAGAGAATGAGAAATGAATTGTGAACCAAAGAAAATGAACCATGGTTGCAATAATACACAAACATCATCATTACTAATCTTTTCATGATAAAGTTGATGGCAACAATTGACTTGACCATTTTCATAATCCAAAAAATAAAAAGAAATCCAAAGGAAACTCTAGACCTCTTATAAAGGTCCAAGTCAATTTTGGTCAAACGGTCAACAAAGTCAAGTATGGTCAAATGGTCAAAGCAATTAGCCATCATATAATTATCACTAAAAAGATTAGTAAATAATGTCCCCGGCTCATAATGGTTTTGACCGAACGAACTGCCAAAACCCTAATGAGTCCGCCTCAAAATGGTTTTGACCGAATCAACTGTCAAAACCCTAATGAGGCACCTCCTCCTTCTTCGCTCCTCAAAACTGTGCATACACACCCGCATCCGCATTCCGTAGAATGCGAATGCACAGAAGACAAAACAAATCCATCCGTGCAATACTAGGATCCGGCTTAAACCAAAGCCCACTAGTATTGCCTGCCCGAACAGCATACGCACACAAGTGCACGTAAGTGATCGTAGCCCTGCCGTAAAACCATATGGCCTCTACACGTTTCGCTCAGTGCAGGGAAACTCTCTGTGTGGGACTCTAAAGACTCGACACTACGCTGGCAGTGTGTTTAACCACAGACCGCAAGCAGCACTAGCTGTACGTAACGGTCCCCAGGTAGATATCGATAAGAAGGCCGATGAGGTAAACCAATCCGAACTCCTACTGAGCCTGTATGTGACAATCTCCGTACAGTCCGGTCCTTTCATCTGAGAATATCGCATGGCGGGCCTAGGGGGTGGTAAACGTCAGTCCCCTAATAGCGGTACAAGTCGTGTCGGAGTGTAGCCTAGAACACCCTGAGATAACACCGGAAAGCTACCAGTATATCTCGCTTTCCCTGGCCAGGGACTACCTGTGTAATGCCTCTCCTAGACACAGCGCGAATTAACCCCTAATACCGGGAGAGACGAATCCTGTCTAACCGTCACTGCCTCCAAGTGCTTCAGGACTGCACCCAACTACTACCTGTTTGCACGACTTCTTTGAGCCGTGGTAGGGTAGTAATCTAAGTACAGTGGGAACACACTCGAGGCGAAGTGACAGTGTTAAGTCAGCGGACTAAGCTATACTCATGTCACCTGAGAACTGATAACTGACGATAGATATAATACCAACCATCAGTTCCCGACGAGTCCTGTCCAGTGTACTCGTAACCTAACGAGCACCCGCATACTATCTCAAGTACGACGTACTGACGGCTATGGGACAGACCGTCTCCCGTGCTGGGATGAGAAGCGTATACGCTAGTCTACTCCGGAGTATCGATGCCCTGTCTCGATAGTCCTACGACTAGGGACCTGTATAAGGATGTGCTTATAGATTACCCAGCCCCCACAAGTGTGACTGCCATCACCACGCTGGTAATCAAGCAAAGATCCTAAGGGCTCTACTAATATGTATAAGCGATATGCTTAAAGAAACACATGCACATATTGAAGTAGAAACAAACCAAGTAGCATACTACCATTTTGAGTAAGATTGTCTATACAACTGTGAATATCCCAAGCTTCCATCAAGTAATATATAAACTAGTATGATACAGTAATGGCCTCTAGGGCATATACACTAACAGTTGATTGGGTCCAATTTAGGACTTAGATCAATTAATTAGATTATGAGCACATGTGCTCAGTCAAATCTGAATTGAGGACTTATGGTCCACTTGGGCTAAGTTCAATTAGGTTTGAAATGTTGGACCTTTGTTTGGACTGTTGAACATTTGTCTGGGGCTCAGCCCCACATTATTTAGCAATGCTAAACATGAGTCTGGTTTCTGACCATATGTTTATCTTTTATTGAGTGTTGAGCACTCATATGCCATATGAGATGATCAATCTTGGAAGACAAGGGTGTATTTGAGGCTCAGTCAAAATGGGAGTCTTTCCTCTAGAAGACTTAGCCAATTTGGGCTAAGTCTGGTTTTAAAATAGTGTTAAACACTAGAGGATATCTGGCGGTCATGTGTCCCAACGTGATGTATTTAAAAGAGTGTTAAACACTGGGGACAAAACGCTCAAAATAGTGTTAAACACTGAAAATGAGGTGGTCACGTGGCGTCACGTGAGGCGCCTGAGAATTAGGCCAAACCTCCTTTATTTTACTCTCGAATCTGCAAATAAGTGTTAAACACTTAGCCTTCGTAATCATCACGTGTGGACACGTGATAGTGCCAATGTATTGGATATTAATTCCTCTGGCTTCCCTCATTTGCCCTTTTAAAAAAGGTGTCTGTCAGGGGTCACGTGAGGACACGTGAGGCGCCATAAATTAGTACTGCCTTTGGATTTGTTCCCTTTTGTTAAGAGAGTCACGTGTGAGCACGTTAGGTATTGCCTCCAAGCTTTTTCTTTCTCATCTTGAGGAGTCTATTTAAGAGTCACATAGGGGCATGTGACCATGTCTTACTCTTTCTTTTTTACTCATTAAGGAGGAGGGTCACGTGTTACCACGTGACCAAGTTGGGTACTGCTCTCTTTACGTGCATGGAGAGTTAAATCCCTTGTTTAAGAATTAAATTCTTGGGTAGGGTTAAACCCTAATTTTGTTTGGAGAAATTAAATTTCTATGTATTTGGAAGAATTAAATTCTTATGTAGGGTTAAACCCTAATTTCATTTAAAAGAATTAAATTCCTATGTATTTAGAAGAATTAAATTCTTAAAACTCAACTCTCCCTCTAAGTTTTGGATCTGCATGGCAGAATCTACCCGATGAGAATTAAATTCTCAACTTATGGGGCGATCTGCTTCTGCAGATCTTCAACCAAAGGAAGAACTAAGTTCTTATTCAGAAGAGTTAAACTCTTAGTTTGAGAATTAAATGTAAGTCCACGTTACCCGTCCCCGGTTCTTTGGGGTTGCGGAAATGGTGAAAAACGATTTTTCATGAAAGGTAACATGGACTCAAAAACCGGATCTTTGCTAAACAAACTATCTAACAACCTAACTAAGAATTTAGCTACTATGTTAGAGGTTATACCTAATCTTGAACTCTTTCTCTTTGACTCCTTATGGTGGTCGTAACGGCCTCACCTCGTCGTCTCCTTGTGCCGAAGATGGATCCACCCGAAAGCTTCTACCTTTGGCTCCAACCTCAATCTAGAGGAAACTAGAATACTTGGCTTGCTAGACCTTGTACACTAGGATGAGTAGAGAAGTGTTTTTGGTTTTATCTCTATGGTTCTTGTTTCTCAACTCATGAGACAATAGAACCATGAGTTAGAGAGAGAGCAAGAGGAAGAGGGAGAGCTTGAGGATGAGAGAGAATCAATATGATAGAATGAGAAAGACTTTTACAACCATGCTCTAAAAAGGAAAATAATCATCATAATAATAATAATTAAGTATTTTGTGATGGTTCATGTCAATGGCATTATCATTTCATGCACTCATGTCGTAAAGAACAACAAGCAAGCCAAAAGTCATAGCCATGAAATGATAGCCATGCAATGATGATGGTCAATAAGTCCAAACTAGTCAACCGGTCAACAAAGTCAACAAGTCAACAAAGTCAAACTTTCAACCCAACCATGGCACAATAATACTTAATTAATATTATTATTAATCATATTTCCTATTCTCATTAGGGTTTAAAAAAATTCAACAGTCAACAACCCTAATGAGAATCCTCTGCCTCTGTCTCTGTCAACTGTGCATACACACCCGCATCCGTGTTCCGAGGAACACGAATACAAACGAGATAAAACCAATCCCAAAACGTATACTAGGATCTGGCTTAAACCAAAGCCCGCTAGGAATAACTGCCCGGACACCAAACGTGCACAAGTGCGCGGATGTGACCGAACCCTGTCGCAAAACCATGCGACCTCTACTCTTTTGCCTAAAGGCGAATAGCTCTCTGTGTGGGACTCTAAAGACTCGACACTACGCTGGCAGTGGGTTTAACCACAGACCGCAAGCGGCACTAGCTGTGCGTAATGGCCCCCAGGTAAATGCCGATAAGAAGACTGACGAGGTGAACTCATCCGAACTCCTACTGAGCCTGAATGTGACAGTCTCCGTACAGTCCAGTCTGTTCGTCTGAGAATATGGCATGGCGGGCCTATGGGGCGGTAAACGTCAGTCCCCTAATAGTGGTACAAGTCGTGTCGGAGTGTAGCCCAGAACACCCTGAGATAACACTGGAAACCTACCAGTGCATCTCGCTTGCCCTGGCCAGGGACGACTGTGTGTAATGGCTCTCCTTGACACAACGCGATATCAACTCCCAATACCGGGAGAGACGAATCTTGTCTAACCGTCACTGCCTCTAAGTGCTTCGGGACTGCACCCAACTACTACCTGTTTACACGACTCCGCTGAGCCGTGGTAGGGTAGTAATCAAAGTACAGTAGGAACACACTCGAGGCCAAGTGACAGTGTCAAGTCAGCGGACTAAGTTGTACTCATGTCACCTGGGAACTGATAACTGACAATAGGTATACTACCAACCAATCAGTTCCCGACGAATCCTATCCAGTGTACTCGTAACCTAACGAGCACCCGCATACTATCTCAAGTACGACGTACTGACGGCTGTGGGACAGACCGTCTCTGTCACGACCCGAAAGTACGGAACATGACCGGCACTTAGACTACGAACATCTCGAGGCGTACGTACCCTAAGTAAGCCGAACCCAGAAATCCAAACCAAGAAAAGTAGTAGAAGGTAGGAAAAACCATATCAAATCAACCAGTATGCAACATAATATACAACGCCTAAAGGCGAGGATTACAACAGAAAAGGAAACTCCAATCAGAATGAAATCCATAGAAATGTAACACGCGACTTTAAGGTCGAAAGAATAAACATCCCTGGTCTCTATCTCAAATAAGTACATGTTTGGTTGATGGAACTTCTAGATACAACTGAAACATAATATACAATGTATAATGATGGGTACGATACAAATAAACCCACCTACTAGCAAGTCACCCGAAAAAACAGTGCCAGCAAAGCCGTAATGACACCTGTACAGCAAGACCTGCAAGAAACTGGGGCACAACGGGGGTGAGTTGCCAACTCGTGAGTAGAAAAACATCTACGAACAGAAAATCGCATGTATGACGCAATCCTAGGTTATACGATCATAATATATAATCCTTAAATATATAACCAGCAACGTATAATAATGGCTAGGGTAAATATCTAACCCAAGTGTAATCCCATGTGCCCGTGTCAGTGCCTCAGGTAGCAATGTATCATATGGATGATGTATGAATGCATAAAACAGAATGCATGTACTGAAGAAAAACTGCTTTCATAAATCAGTGAGATTTCTGTATTTTAAAAATGAGGTACCATAAATGAAATCAGCATAACACAGTGCCCAGCATCGACACAAAACAAGTGTCCAAATATCTCGATATCTCTGTGTCACAATCTCTGTACCTCAATATCTCAAAATCTCAATGTCTCAATCACAATATCTAGGGCGCCGTCAGTCCAGACCGGTCCCTACCATCCATCTCAAGACCATGACGGTATCCTCCGTATATCCGACGCGTCGGTAAAATCACCGGTCGGTAGTGCTCCCCTGCCAGGCTCAACGTCAACAACACGATCCTCTTGCCCCGGGGTACCGCACCGGGCCCACCATGTACCCGAAACGGTTCCTCCACTTCTCGAACTCGGGTCTCACATGTCACTCTCAGCACCGAGAAAACACATGGTGGACGCACTGAAATATCATATAAAGGGTAACCGGGTTTTTAAAACAATTACATAATCTCTTTGAAATACCCACGGTTCCCAAATCCAGAAATATCATAGAAACAACATATCTCAATGCGCATAATCAGAAAGTATGATGTATGTGACATATCAATGAAGTTCAAGTATCACAGTATAACATGCAACATGGAATAATAGTATGCACATATAAGGGTCGTATCCTGATGCAATAATACTACTGTGTAGTGACATGGAAATTACCGATGAAGATGTGTGTGAGCCGGCAAATAAGTGTACGTGGTACATACGCATCATCGGTATTGGTGCGGGTGTCCTAACATCATGATATCAATAATGGAATATGAATCACAACAGTATGCAAAGCGGAGCAACAACAATAAGGTGCGGGAGCTGAATACTAAACACAATGATAGCTAAACTGCATCTAATGCATAAGAGTTATATAGCTACACCAACTATAAGGCTGAGCTAAAGCTAACAGTAGGTGAGAGAAACCGCCTAATCTCTGAGTCGATACATATATATATATACATATATAGTCGGTGATCCCGCCTCGATAATATCACATCCGATAACATATCTCTATAATCAGTTATTCCCAAATCAAGAGTATGGATCAAACATCAAAATATAGCTCGTACGTTAATCCGTCGTACGGCATCCCCAAATCTGGGTACTGGTCAATATCACATTCGTCATATCATTCATCTGGTATTCTCTTTATCAAATATCATAATCTTGGTACTGACCTACGTCTAGTACAAAGCTAACATCATCACTATAATCATGATCTGACTACTGATCAACAGTCTCGTATGAATCGATATCATCAGCACATATCATCTCAAGGAGTATACATCGCCCAAGGCGGCCTATCATCAATATCTTGTCATATCATATCATATCATATCTCGTAACGTAATCACATGTCGATCATTACATATATATGTCACTATTCATATGGCATCATCATCCCAAATCCGCTAAAGCATCAAGACGTATCTCAAATACGAATTTTACCGTATCACCGATATCATAATCTCGGATCAAATATCATCGACTCATCTCAATCCCATGTATCATCCTCAAATCCGTATGTGAACACATAGTCCCATACCCATGTGACCACATAACTATATAGAATCCTATATATGCACATATGAAATAAGGATGTATGCAAGTATGTATGTGTGTGTGTGTATGTGTAGTGCAACCAATACTCTAGGGTTCGTAACATATCACCAATCCAACACAACAATATCCATCATAAACATTATCATTAATTTCAAACAACATATAATAATTGTTGGTGTGTATACGCATCCGTATACATCACCACGAACTGCGGGGGTGCTATACGCCATCCACCCGACTTCTTCCCGTAGATATAAATCTACTCACCTTGCTTATGTGTGCCGATGCCGATGTCGCCATTTGTATCTCCAACGCCTCGACGTCACGTGGGGTACTACAAGGATATCACACGCTAAAACACATGAAAACCGTGTCGGAAACCAAAACGGTACACGCTATGCCAATAGGCAAAAACCTATAGCCTCGCGTGCAAACACAGCCAATAACCCTCTGTTAGTTATATGTATGCCCTAGAGGCCATTACTGTACATAGGATGTATATTGTAGTGGATGCTGGGACGTATATAGGGAGGACTTTCTTGCTCGACATGATAGTATGCTATCTGGTTACTCTTTACCTTAACGTGTATACTAATTGTCTCTCTGTTACATGTTGGTAAAGCCCTTAGGATGTGTGCTTGACTATCTGGACTATGATGCGGATCATACTAGTGGGGACATGGTAGTCCAAAAGTACATCCTTCAAAGTCCCTAGTCGTGGGTATATCGAGACGGGGCATCGATATACCAGAGTAGACTAGCGTATACCTTCTCGACCCATACAGATGGGCGATGGATGATCCCATATCCATTGGTGTTTGACATCAGAGATGATATACGGGTGCTCAGTAGAGACTGGGTACACTGGACGGACTCGCCGAGAACTCCCAGATGGTATTATACCTCACGTCAGATGGCAGTTCTCTGGTGACACTGGTACAGAGTAGTCTGTTGACCCGAGATCGTGATAGAGTCTTGTGTGGTTCCCACTGTGCTTTGATTTCCATCTTACCACGTCCAAGAGGGCGTGCAAAACGGTGGTTTTTGGGTACAGTCCCGAGTCACATGGAGGCAATGAGCGATAGGAGGGGATTCGTCTCTCCCGGTATAGGGGGTTGATGTTGCGCTGTGTTCGATTGGCTATAACAGGAAATCCCTGGCCAGGGTTGCTGAGATTTACTGGTAAGTGTTACCTGTAGTTTCTCGAATTGTTATAGACCTCATATCGACACGACTTATCGAGCTATTGGGGTCTGACGTTTGCCACCCCTAGGTGAGATATGCGACATATCAGACGATCAGACCGGACTGTACGGTAGTGTTACTGGTTGGATTCACTGGAGTGTGAGCGGGCTTGCTCGTCGATCTTCAGATCGCTCAATACCCGGGTGGCCGTTACGTTTAGCAGACCGCTTGCGGCTTGTGGGTGTTTGATATGATCATCACCTGCTGCCGGCGTATTGACGAGTCTTTAGAGTCCTACACAGAGGTTTCCTGGCTCAAGCGAAACGAAATAGGAGCGCATATGAGATATGTGCGGGACCGAGAATGATACCAGTATGTGATACTGTATTCGATTCTCGCGATATGTGACGTTGATCGGTTATATGTGATATAGCCGGGTTATCGGATCAAGTGTTGATTCGATAAGTTGTTACTGTTGATATTAGTCGGTTATATGCGATATGACCGGGTCGTTAAATCAAGTGTTGATTTAATGATTTAATGCATAATTATATATTTGATATATTACTTTGCATTAACTAGTATCGGTTCACTTTAAATGGATTTTCTCACTCGGGTGTGCGCATTGCATATGCGATATGATTTTGTGCACTTGCTTGTATCATGTTTGATGATACATGCAATACTTGGTTAAATGTATGTTTAAACCGTAGTTAGTTAATGGTTAAGGGTTTTAAATGATTTATTTATTGTTTTATTTATTTTTGGAAAAAGGAAAATGGTGGCATTATTTATTTCTTTTGTTGAAGTTTCTTGAACTTTTGAAAAGTCCACCATTTTTGTTTTATGCCAAACCCTAACCACTCACTAACTTTGGTTAACTCTCTACACTTAACTATGGTAAGTGTTGTGATAAGATTGAATTTTCTTTTCTATTCAAAATAACTTATCATAATATTTATCATCTTCTTCCTCTTCTTCTTCTTCATGAAGATACCTTCCTCCATCAATGGTGATTGATGCAAATGAGTGAGAAATCCAATTCTAAAGTCTACCCACTTCCTATTTCTTCATCCTCTATCTCTTGCCAAGTAGTAGAGTGTGTTTCCTTCACAGGTTTCTTGACTTGGTGAAGTCGGAGCTTGATTTAGCGATGCCTCGACGTAGATCATCTTCGGCATGGACATCGATGACCTAGCCTGTCCATTCTCCGATGAAGCCGACGCAAGAGCCCAAGACTTGTTATGGACAGCGAGGAGACTTCATTGCGGAGCTATGGAGGTGGAGAACCGGATCTACAACGGTTGTATTTCCGTATCTTATAGTTAAGTGTTAACTAGTTTACTTTTCGCCTAGAATTCTAGCCAACGATCCGTACACTAAGGTTTCTCGGCACCGTAATTTTTGAAATTGGCATGGTTGATGCCTTGTGAGACCTCACTAGGGTGCCTAGGAACCCTACAGTGGTATCAGAGCCTAGCTAGAGCCTTAGGCGAAGTCCAGACGGAATTTGAAGTCCGAACGAACCCGAAACCCGATCACAAACTTGCTCTCTGGACTTTTTCTAAAATCTGGAATTTTTCGATATTAAAAATGCTTAAAAAATTCAGCAGGGAATTATAAGAATTACGACACAAAAATTGAGTCATGAACAGTAAATATCGCGGCGGAACCGCGGCCGAAGCTTGGCTTCTGCGGCGGTTCCGCGGCGAGATGATGACGTCATCCTCCTATGTTTGCACAGTAACTCTTATTATATTATGCTGGATTTTCTGGGTATTTTTAAATTTTATTCAAGAGTTGAATTTTCTGGGATTGTTTTGGGGATTCGAATGTTCGATCGGATTATCAAATTTTGTCTGTTTGGCTTTCCGGATAAATTTTAGAATATGTTAAAAAGTTCGACCGGATATAAATACCCAATTTTTCCTCTGTCGGGAAATTTCCAAGTGTTGGATTTTTCCGTAGTTTAACGACGTTCTAAGTAGTGCAAGTAACTCGATGGACCCTCTAGAAGACAACAAACCTTAACTTGATTATGTGACCGTCTTGAACTGCCCTTTGAACCTTAGGGTTTGGGGCAGTACGGCGTGCCACATGTGAGGCGTTGGCTTGACCCTTCTACGGCTGGACCGTTGGTACTGAGGCACGAACTGAATGTTGTTAGACTTATTTCATGTGTTGAGCTGTATCGGGAAAACTTGGGTATTCGACTGTTCGATCGGAAAGTTTAACATTTTCGGTTTATCTGGAATGGGATACAATAATTGGAATTCACAAGTAGTTATGTGATAACTGAATGAATGTTATAAACATAGCAGTTTAGTCTCACTTGATCGGTTGCCACGGAATTTTGATATGATCAAAAGTCCGTCGCAATCACGTAGCGTACGCGGATACTCGCCGGGTAAACTTAATAGACAGCCTCACTCCATAGCCCCGACCAAGTGACTGTAGGAGAACCCCGTCACCGAAAGCATCTGTTCGGGTGCTCCCGGTAGCGGTGTTCCGCCTTGGTGCACTTCGTCGACGGTATCGGGGGTGCGGCCGCCTACTTAAGTTTGCGACGAGCATTCGATCAAAATGTCGGGAATCTTGTTGAATTACCCGACTTGATATTGAAAAGTGTTTTCGATTTTGAGACTAAAATGCGGGGTTTATAATTGTTAGGCATGCGATGTCTAAGTAATTCATTTGGTCAGGCATGCGATGTCTGAGGTGGTTGCGGATTCCAACTGTTGTAGTTTTACACTTTCTTTTCTGTGACCGTAAGTGTAATATGTGATATCGCCGGTTTCGTTGCTATATGTCAACGACAATTGGGATGGACATATTTACTTACGTTGATGATATGTGATATTATGTGTTGCTGGATATGTTGTATTGGATCGTCGTGTTTGAATAGCCGGGGGTTTTTATGTGAGATGAGTGTTTTTCATTATCATTCATGTAAAAATCTGTATGTAATATTCTTTTATTTGGGGCACTTCCAGGTTGCGGAAGATGTCACCGTTTGTATATTATTTACTTTTCCGCACTAGGATAGACCCAAGGAGGAGGGCACAAGTAACCGGGTTCTGGAGTCCAGTGGGAGACCAACTCGAGGAGTCGAGTCCGGGTCTCCTAACTCTAGAATTGGTAGGGTTGCTTGCCGCTCTCGTAGAGGTCTAGGGGTGTGGGTTTGGCTATTCATCGCGACCGTGGAATCCGTGTTTTATACTGGCTCGTATTGAAAACACGGACGTCCTAGTATATCCAATATTTCATATGTTTCTTCTGCTGCGATATCTGTGATGTGATCATGTGATGTTCTGTGATAGATACAGTATATAGTATATATGATATATTATATAGACGTTACTTATGTTTTACACCCGCGCTAGCCCTGCCCCGCTCTACCGTTAGTTACCTAACCTAACGGTGCACGAGGAGACATCGAGGCGAATGCGGATGGCATAAGTGTACGTCGTATTTATCTGTGATGTTTAGGTAGCTGAATGATGGGACTTCATTAATGTGATTAATGAAATAAAAGAAACCTAAGATGTTGTAGAATCGAATTTCAAAATAAAACAGGTAGCTACAGTTCTTGCTTTGCGCAGCGGTATATGTGATATATCCTGCACCTTATTCGATAAGGAAAGGACCGAGATCCCTTCACCGGGAGTGACTCCTTTAGCAATAACTGGTAGATGCTACACACTCGGTTTGTCTTTTGATTGCTTTTAAGTGTTTTTGCTTTGCACAGTGATATATATGATATATCCCGCACCTCATTCGACGAGGAAAGGACCGACGATCCCTTCACCGGGAGTGACTCCTTTAGCAAAACTAGAAAAGCCTCAAAAACACTCCATTTCAAAATTCATTCGATCCTACAACGATATCAAGTTCATTACGCAATAGGTTTTCAGAAAAACCTGCACGTAGCCCTCCGTCATTTCAGATAAGTACTAGTTAGTATTCGTGCTGCGGTTGTTTGGCATGCGTCAAGGCGTAGTGTACGGTAGCTAACTAGTGCTTATCTGCTAGCATACGATGCGATTGGATTAGGGTATTCGTACGGCGTTGTTTGGCATGCGTCAAGGGTCGTGCGGGTGGGTTTAATTCAATCAAGAAATGTACGGGTTGAACTTGACTAGCAGACTATGGGTTGTTTGGCATGCGTCAAGGTCATAGCGAGCTAGGGGCAAAATATTATCGGAAATTTCAAGTGTTGAAATTTGCAATGAGATTGCATACCTTCTATGAGATAGTTGGATCCCGATACCCGCTGCGAGTAAGTGTTACTCCTGGGAGAGTTTTATACATTACAATTAGCCGATCAAGTAGGTGTCTAGAAAGGTGTCAATGAGGTTACGCCTCTGGGAAAACGAGGTTTACATTAATTAGGTTCGTGCGAAAGCACGGGGGACCTCCCTCAAAGTACCGACACTGGCCTGGCTGAAAGATTGGCGAACTTGTAGTGCGTAATTAATCCCGGCTAGTCTTTCCTTTTGGGGTTTGAAGGAAGATTTGATCAAAAGCAGTGGGAGCCATCCTGATTAGATAAAATAATAACCAATCTATTCTTGCAAGAGCGCACGCTGAGTGTTTTCCTCTCTCTCTCTCCTGGTAGCGACCATATCACGCCTTAATCAAGATAATAATACGGATTATTGACCGAACCCGCTTGTTATACTGAGCTGGGGAACGTTGGTCCCGCTCCAACTTATAATTGTTATAAGACAGAGCAGGAAATAGGGGATTACCAGAATTCCCGTGCCGCCCAAACGAAGAGAGTGCATGCTGATGCATCATCTTCGGGTGTGTTCGTTACAAAGAACTGTTTCTCTGTATCCTCTACATCCTGGGTATATGATACCGGATCAGGATCCCAGATATGTAATCTGTTACATAGGGCTACAGAAAGGTAGAGGACTGAGAACGGGTGATAAGTTTCATGAGGCAGAAAACGGGGCAAGTGTTGCTGCCAAGTCTGTTGGTCACTGTCACCCTGTATTACAATACATTGATTCTGAACGAATGTTGTTAGATACCGAACCTGATATACAAAATCATATCTGTCTCTTTATTAGTAAAGAAACGGTAAGATTTTGTATTGTTGGATAATGTTTTGAACATTTCCTATATCAAAAGTTGATCGGTTCAGGCACGTTATCTAAAAGCGTTAATGTTCTAAATCAAACTACAGTTCTTAGTATACGGAACACACACAAGAGGAAGAGTTCAGAAATGAACGGATCCTTCTTAAGGTATTGTAGACTAGGTCAGATCAATGTGACCCGACTAGCTGAAGTTACATGTAGATGCATATTTAAATCAGTTTTGAATTTACATCTTGTGAAACTCGCTAGTCATGTCACAAAGATATAATGACACCAGCTCTGTTTATTGGAAACAGAGAAAGAGTTGGTTGACTCTTGGGATGATACATGTTGATGTATGTAATGTCTCCTGTCTACACATGCCAGGACTGGTTCTTTATACTTCATTATATTCTCTGATAATCTCTCAAGATTCAGTCATATGTTCCTGTTGAAACATGAGTCCGAACCTTTTGAGATATTCACAGAATATAAGCGAGAAGTAGAGAACCAAAATACGGGTATAAGTATTATGTCCTTTGATGAGATCGAGGAGGAGAATACTTAAGCACGGAAATCCTGGATTATTCTAAAGGAGAATGAGATTCTCTCTCAGCATTATTCCTCCTTATACACCATAACACGATGGTAAATCGGGGTGGAGCAATCACACCCTATATGATAAGGTGTGCTCTATGATGAGTAATACTGAGTTACCTATTTCCTTATTGGGAGTTATGCACTTGAGAAGCTGCATACCTATTGAATAGGGTTCAAATCAAATCAGTTGCCTACCACTTCATATTTGATATGATAAGGGAAGAGCCCATCTCTCAAGTTAGTTGAGATTTGGGGTTGTCCATCCTATGTCTGAAAAGCAAAATCCGGACAAGCTCGAGGCAAGATCTGTTATGTATAACTGGAAAGGTTCCAGCTATACAAACAACAGCAGATGATTTGGTAGAACCAAAGGATTCAGTAGATTCCAACGAACCTCAGCCTCTCCGCCGATCTAGTAGGGTTCCTCACCCACCTGAGAGATACTTCGGTTTCTCTATGACAGTAGGAGCGAGGACTGCATCATGAGATGATGACCCAACTAGTTTCGAGCTGGACATCGAGAGTAAGACTCTGTAAGAATGGCTGGATGCTTAGTGATCTGAGATGGAATCTATAGACACCAACAAAGTATGGACTTTGGTTGCTATATCTGAAGGGTTAAATCCCCATCAGGAGCAAGTATATCTTGAGAAGATTACTTGGTGTAGATGGAAAAGTTGAGACTTTCAAAGCTAGACTTATTAAAAGTTTGCTTCATTGACCAGGTGTGGATAATGATGAAACCTTTTCAAGTAGCTATGCTTAAGTCCATCCAGATCCTACTTGTCATAGCTACATACCATGGCTACGATATCTGGTGGTTGGGTGTCATGACTGCTTTTCTAAATGATGTTTTAGAAGAGTGCGTCTATAAGTACATAGCCAGAGGGCTTCGTAGACAGTGGGAGCAGCGGAAACGTGTGCAAGATGCTTTATAGGATAAAGCAGGCATCGCGGAGTTGGAACATCTCTTTTGATGGACAAGTTAAAGAGTTTGACATCATCAAAATGGTAGATGAACCTTGTATAAACAAAAAGGTAGTGGGGAGTATGGTGTTGATCCTCGTAGAGTACGTGGATGACATACTCTTGATAAGAAAGGAGTTTCCTATGCTACGCCCGGTCAATCTCCGCTTATCACAATGATTCTCCATATAGGATCAAAGTGATACCCCCTAAATCCTGGATTTTGGATCTATGAGATAGATCTAATTGGATGTTAGGATTCTCACTAGTTGTAGTGAGATGGTATCTATCGATCCTGGGGAGAATCACTGGAAGGGTTCCAGGGTGATAAAGACGACTGAATGTCAGTCGTAGGCATTGTCTTTACCCTCAGTAAAAGGACGGTATGTTGGAAGAGTTCTAAGCTAGATACCGCGGCATACTAGACGATTAAGGCTGCATACATCGCTACTTAAGATGCTACCAAAGAGGATGTTTGGGTGTATATTGGTTCATGAGATGAACTACGTTCCAACCATTGTGAGACAATGGAGTTGTGGCTTATGCCGAGGAACGTCCGTCCCATCAGTGATCCAGACATATTCTAAGGCAGTATCACCTCATCATGGAGATGGTTGATCTCCAGAGAGATCGAGGTTAGGAGAGTAGACTCAGAGAACAACACGGCGGATCCACTCACGAAGGCCTATTCCCAGAGAGAGACTTTTACGGGATGGTTGAGTATGAGATACTACAACCACTGCTACAGATGGCCCTAGTGCAAATGGGAGATTGTTAGTTATATGTTTGCCCTAGAGGCCATTACTGTACATAGGATGTATATTGTAGTGGATGCTGGGACGTATATAGGGAGGACTTTCTTGCTCGACATGATAGTTTGCTATCTGGTTACTCTTTACCTTAACGTGTATACTATTGTCTCTCTGTTACATGTTGGTAAAGCCCTTAGGATGTGTGCTTGACTATCTGGACTATGATGCGGATCATACTAGTGGGGACATGGTAGTCCAAAAGTACATCCTTCAAAGTCCCTAGTCGTGGGTATATCGAGACGGGGCATCGATATACTAGAGTAGACTAGCGTATACCTTCTCGACCCATACAGATGGGCGATAGATGATCCCATATCCATTGGTGTTTGACATCAGAGATGATATACGGGTGCTCAGTAGAGACTGGGTACACTGGACGGACTTGCCGAGAACTCCCAGATGGTATTATACCTCACGTCAGATGGCAGTTCTCTGGTGACACTGGTACAGAGTAGTCTGTTGACCCGAGATCGTCATAGAGTCTTGTGTGGTTCCCACTGTGCTTTGATTTCCATCTTACCACGTCCAAGAGGGCGTGCAAAACGGTGGTTTTTGGGTACAGTCCCGAGTCACATGGAGGCAATGAGCGATAGGAGGGGATTCGTCTCTCCCGGTATAGGGGGTTGATGTTGCGCTGTGTTCGATTGGCTATAACAGGAAATCCCTGGCCAGGGTTGCTGAGATTTACTGGTAAGTGTTACCTGTAGTTTCTCGAATTGTTATAGACCTCATATCGACACGACTTATCGAGCTATTGGGGTCTGACGTTTGCCACCCCTAGGTGAGATATGCGACATATCAGACGATCAGACCGGACTGTACGGTAGTGTTACTGGTTGGATTCACTGGAGTGTGAGCGGGCTTGCTCGTCGATCTTCAGATCGCTCAATACCCGGGTGGCCGTTACGTTTAGCAGACCGCTTGCGGCTTGTGGGTGTTTGATATGATCATCACCTGCTGCCGGCGTATTGACGAGTCTTTAGAGTCCTACACAGAGGTTTCCTGGCTCAAGCGAAACGAAATAGGAGCGCATATGAGATATGTGCGGGACCGAGAATGATACCAGTATGTGATACTGTATTCGATTCTCGCGATATGTGACGTTGATCGGTTATATGTGATATAGCCGGGTTATCGGATCAAGTGTTGATTCGATAAGTTGTTACTGTTGATATTAGTCGGTTATATGCGATATGACCGGGTCGTTAAATCAAGTGTTGATTTAATGATTTAATGCATAATTATATATTTGATATATTACTTTGCATTAACTAGTATCGGTTCACTTTAAATGGATTTTCTCACTCGGGTGTGCGCATTGCATATGCGATATGATTTTGTGCACTTGCTTGTATCATGTTTGATGATACATCCAATACTTGGTTAAATGTATGTTTAAACCGTAGTTAGTTAATGGTTAAGGGTTTTAAATGATTTATTTATTGTTTTATTTATTTTTGGCAAAAGGAAAATGGTGGCATTATTTATTTCTTTTGTTGAAGTTTCTTGAACTTTTTAAAAGTCCACCATTTTTGTTTTATGCCAAACCCTAACCACTCACTAACTTTGGTTAACTCTCTACACTTAACTATGGTAAGTGTTGTAATAAGATTGAATTTTCTTTTCTATTCAAAATAACTTATCATAATATTTATCATCTTCTTCCTCTTCTTCTTCTTCATGAAGATACCTTCCTCCATCAATGGTGATTGATGCAAATGAGTGAGAAATCCAATTCTAAAGTCTACCCACTTCCTATTTCATCATCCTCTACCTCTTGCCAAGTAGTAGAGTGTGTTTCCTTCTCAAGTTTCTTGACTTGGTGAAGTCGGAGCTTGATTTAGCGATGCCTCGACGTAGATCATCTTCGGCATGGACATCGATGACCTAGCCCGTCCATTCTCCGATGAAGCCGACGCTAGAGCCCGGGACTTGTTATGGACAGCGAGGAGACTTCATTGCGGAGCTATGGAGGTGGAGAACCGGATCTACAAAGGTTGTATTTCCGTAACTTATAGTTAAGTGTTAACTAGTTTACTTTTCGCCTAGAATTCTAGCCAACGATCCGTACACTAGGGTTTCTCGGCACCGTAATTTTTGAAATTGGCATGGTTGATGCCTTGTGAGACCTCACTAGGGTGCCTAGGAACCCTACACCCTCTGCCGTGGGCGTTCAAACGCCACCCGACAGAAACGAATCACCGAATACCAAAATCCATGCTAAAACAAGTCATAAATCATGCGCCAACTCAAGTAAATCAACCCAGATTCTACCCTGTTTGGAATCAGACAAAACTAGACATACCCAGGGTCAAGTTTACAGGTAAAAAAGTCGTGCACCAAAAACGAGGGGGTTTCACCCTGCTCTGGCCACAAATTGCGGCCAGGGGGAATATATCTGTGGCCAGAAAATGGAGTTGGGGGCTAGGGTTTTGGGTGTTGGTTTCTATCTGTCTGCATATCTCACTGCCAAGTCAAAATTATTTTAGGAGGTCCCGGTTGATAGCAGTTTTCAGAAAAGCCACAAAGTCGACAAAATCGCTAAATTACGCCAAGTCGAATAAATCTGGTATTTGGGTGAAATCTGGAACAATCTTGGGTTAACTGGTCTCAAATACACCTAATAATGCTATACCAACATTCAAAACCATCACTTGGCCAAATCTCACTCAAATTTTCCTAAACTAGCACTAATCTACATAATAACAAGAGATTTCAGCTAACTAACCATAACTGAGCATGAAAAAAGTTGGGTTGCAAGATTATACCTCAAGGGGTCCTAGAATGAAGGAGAAGGGAAGGAGGAAGGATGAAGGGCTGTTGCTGGACTGCTGAGTTGCTCCTACAGCTGCTGGTGTTGTTCCTGTAGCAGCTGCTGATGCTGTTTTGCTGGTTCTGTTGCAGCTGCTGTTGCTTTTCTTTTGTTGTTGTTGCAGGAATTGTTGTGGTGGTTTTTGTGGTTGGGGTTGTTGTGTTGGGGCTGATGTTGTTGTTTGATATTGGGGTGTGGTGAAGTGTGAGGTTGTAGTATGATGAGGGTGTGGAGTTGTTTTAAATGATGCTGCTGCTGTGGCTGTAGATGCTGATGCAATTGGGGCTGAAATGTGTTGATGGTGGCTGAAGTGTTGATATTGGGGGCTGTTGTTTAGGATGATGCAGCTGCTGCTGATGTTTTTGAAGGGGTGTGATGTGTGAGAGTGAGAGGGAGAGATGTGAGAGATGAGAGTGGGAGATGTGAGTGAAATGAGAGGGAGTGATATGAGTGAGAGGGGGGTGTGAAAGAGCACAAAGGATATTGAAGGATGAGATGGATCATGGCACACCCTAGCCACCTCTCTCTCTCTCTCTCTTATTAATTGCTTGCATGACAACCATCAAATCCTCTCTCTCTCTTGCCATAAGTCAACCCTAACCTTAACCAATTTTAATCAAAGCCACACCCTTAATTAAGCTCATCAACTTAACCAAATGGTTCAACCCATCATGGTTGCCTAAACTTGGCTAACCCACCATGCTCATCTAACTTGGTAACCCTAGACTACCATGAATCCAAAACATGAAACAAGTGTGACAAGTGTGGAAAATGATATGTGCACATTTTTGCACAAAAGTCCAAAAATCTAATTAGCGATTTTTAATCGCGACTAACACTAAAATAGCATATACTTAACTATAAAAACTTAAAAATGGTATATTTCCACAAAATACCCTATTTTAGAATTTCCATAATTTTCCCCGGAATTTTCCCCATTTATCGGTATTTAATTATACCGAAATATTAAAATATTCATTAAAAATTAATATTAAATTATGAAAATTCCCAAAAATAATATTTTATTTTTTTGAAATGTTACAGTATTCCCCCCTTAAAGAAATTCGGACCCCGAATTTAAATTTAAACCCCAAATACTAAAACATTTCAGTAAAAATCCAAATTGTTGAGACTCCGGAAACATCAATACATAGCGAATATCACAAAAATGTACTGCTCTATTAGAAATCAATTCCCAAAAATGTATATATAAGAATATCCTTTGCGTCTGGTGCGCAAGGAATCAAAATCCATATATGTGTCATACAGGTGCACAAAACAACATCTAGGTGCAACTGGTGTACACGAAACATCTGTCATAGGCAACGTGTGTGCCTGACAGCAAAATCAGGTGTATCTGACATGCACGAAGAATCCCGATTTAGTGCATCTGGCGTGCACCAAAATCGTATATCAAATTACTAAACGTGCGTGAAAACTATGCTGGAAGTGTAAATCAAATAACTGCATAAGATAGGCGTGAAATCACAATCAATACCTCAAATATAATAATTATGCGCAAAATATAAATACCCAGTGGGTGCATGAAAACAAATATCATGAAACTCAGCCATCAAGACTAAATCATACAAACAGAACGCCCAAAATACCGAAATCCAAGATGATGGATACGTGATAACCGAATCACAAAATCACAAATCATAAATACCGTCGTCGGTGGTTCCTCCTTCAAGGTCGAGAAAGTGTCGGTGCATCCAATGCTAGCAGCACAAGATATCTACTTGCCTCTTGCTCACGGTCTGGCATCTTCTGTCTCTGGGTCCTTATCTTCTCTGTGGATTACCAATCTCACAATCAATCGGCTCATTGTCCCTGACAGGTGTGCTAATGGGGATGATTCCATTCTGGCACTTCCCTGGTCCTCTCTCGGTCAATCCTCACGACCACTCATAAAGCAGCATGTCACTAGCGTCGGCCTCTGGCTCTCTGAATGCACATCACACATCTGTTCTTGATGCAAATCTTATTGCAGCAGTATCCTGAAAGGAATCCCGTTTAAGGTCTCTTCCGATCTTGCCTATGCCGATCTGTACGGAGGCTGGTACTCTTACATAATCCTTTCTCATTTTTTGGACATCTGCGTGTTCCGCACACATTTCCTTGAAAACTGGCCGTATCCCAATACCTCTGTAAGCCTATCAGTCCCTAGCCTCGACGAAAAGTAATGACAGCTCGTCAGTGTCTCGCACGAACCTCCGGTTCCACTTGTCTTAATCGTCGTCCACTATGACGTCACGCCATGCCATCTACGCACTGCACTGTTCTCGGCCACGGTCAATCCGAAGTCTCTCGCACGGACTCGAAATTGCGTTCTCTGTAGCTTCATCATTCTGTAGGAGATGTCTGGCCGAACAGGTCTTCGGGAACGCGTCCCAACCATCGGGGGAATACTCAATACTCGTCTGTCCTCGATCAACTCACAATGCATCTGGGTAAGGTCTTTTATCCGAACCCGGTCGACTATCTCGTCGACGATGCCGAACTTGGCCCGCTGGGTGTGCGCAATAAGACCACTCCTGGGTCCAGGTCTTCTCGTATTTCGTTTTTGCCGAATTGCCCGGAAGCCACCGTCCTTTACTTAAGCAAATTCTTGTTCCGGAACAGCTGCATCCTCATCGCGACTCCTTCTGGAAGGTATATCCAAGTACAATGCCTCGGCATGCGCATCGCATCTCTGATGTCGGCGGAGTGGAACGTCATCTTATCCAGATCTTGTACGAACATCTTACTCCACTTTTCTCTAATGTCGACTGCTTCGGACTCGTCTCGTCGTGGCTGCATGGACTGAGCTCCAACGGCTATCCTCGTACCTGGAGTCTCCCACGAAAGGTATCTCACCACCTAGCATCCGAATGAAATCGAGCCATTTGATCGATTTGTCAAAACCTCATAATCCCCCAAGAGCTCAACATCTTGGGTACAGTTTAATAGTATCGAGTACATACCACAGCATCGGTGGTCCAGCCGTAGAAGGGCAAACCCAAGCCTCACTAATGGGGCCGGAGAACTGCCGCAAACCCTAAGGTTCAAAAGCCTTCACACAGTCATTATGTCGAGTTAGGGTTTCATTCTTCTAGAGGGACCATAGAATTTCCTGCATGTCCTTCCGAATACTTTAAACTTGGAATAATAGGTTTCTGACATTCGATCGTCTCTGTCGACTCTCAACGTCTCCGTGTGAAGTCGACCCTAGCTGGAATCAATCTATCTGATGACCTCGCATCGGGGTAGCGAACGATCCCCATGCCCTAGTCATTCATTCTTGGTGACTAGCGACCTTTCATCATCTCTTAGTACAACTCGTACCATAAAAGCTCCAACATCTGGGGCGATATCTCATCGTTCGCAGCGATAACTGGTTCACTCATCTGCACGCTGAACCATGCTTCAATCATCATGAATAAGCAATACTTTAACGGTCATCAACGTCTGGCTGGCCTCTGTCAGTGGCTCAATCCTCCGGTGCTAATCTGCACGTCCGAGTAATCTCATACGGCGACCCATCCAACTCTCGTGGTGCGAAAACATCATAAAAAGACACATCTCTGCAATCGTATGTCGCCGGAATCACGCCCTGGTCAGTCCTCGTTCGTGACGAGCTCGTGTTGACCGCAACTCTAGCCGTAGCTCTCCCTACCCGTAATCGTGGCAGCAAACCATAATTGGTACCGATGAGGCTAGATCAGGAATGAATATAATACTGAACAAGGAAATGTACATCCTAAGGCTTCTTAAGTGGAGTGGTGTATCGTAAATATGCCGCGGAACATACCCACGGTACGTCACTCTACTTTAGTCACCTTTCCATCAACCCGGGGTCATCCTACGCTTCGAAGGTAAAACCTAACGCTCCGATACCAATTTTGTCACGACCCGAAAGTACGGAACATGACCGGCACTTAGACTACAAACGTGTCGAGGCGTACGTACCCTAAGTAAGTCGAACCCAGAAATCCAAACCAAGAAAAGTAGTAGAGGGTAGGAAAAACCATATCAAATCAACCAGTATGCAACATAATATACAACGCCTAAAAGCGAGGATCACAATAGAAAAGGAAACTCCAATCAGAATGAAATCCATAGAAATGTAACACGCGACTCTAAGGTCGAAAGAATAAACATCCCTGGTCTCTATCTCAAATAAGTACATGTTTGGTTGATGGAACTTCTAGATACAACTGAAATATAATATACAATGTATAATGATGGGTACAATACAAATAAACCCACCTACTAGCAAGTCACCCGAAAAAAGCAGTGCCAGCAAAGCCGTAATGACACCTGTACGGCAAGACCTGCAAGAAACTGGGGCACAACGGGGGTGAGTTGCCAACTCGTGAGTAGAAAAACATCTACGAACAGAAAATCGCATGTATGACGCAATCCTAGGTCATACAATCATAATATATAATCCTCAAATATATAACCAGCAACCTATAACAATGGCTAGGGTAAATATCTAACCCAAGTGTAATCCCATGTGCCCGTGTCAGTGCCTCAGGTAGCAATGTATCATATGGATGATGTATGAATGCATGAAACAGAATGCATGTACTGAAGAAAAACTGCTTTCATAAATCAGTGAGATTTCTGTATTTTAAAATGTGGTACCATAAATGAAATCAGCATAACACAGTGCCCAGCATCGACACAAAACAAGTGTCCAAATATCTCGATATCTCTGTGTCACAATCTCTGTACCTCAATATCTCAAAATCTCAATGTCTCAATCACAATATCTAGGGCGCCGTCAGTCCAGACCAGCCCCTACCATCCATCTCAAGACCACGACGGTATCCTCCGGATATCCGACGCGTCGGTAAAATCACCGGTCGGTAGTGCTCCCCTGCCAGGCTCAACGTCAACAACACGATCATCTTGCCCCGGGGTACCGCACCGGGCCCACCATGTACCCGAAACGGTTCCTCCACTCCTCGAACTCGGGTCTCACATGTCACTCTCAGCACCGAGAAAACACATGGTGGACGCACTGAAATATCATATCAAGGGTAACCGGGTTTTTAAAACAATTACATAATCTCTTTGAAATACCCACGGTTCCCAAATCCAGAAATATCATAGAAACAACATATCTCAATGCGCATAATCAGAAAGTATGATGTATGTGACATATCAATGAAGAGCAAGTATCACAGTATAACATGCAACATGGAATAATAGTATGCACATACAAGGGTCATATCCTGATGCAATAATACTACTGTGTAGTGACATGGCAATTACCGATGAAGATGTGTGTGAGCTGGCAAATAAGTGTACGTGGTACATACGCATCATCGGTAATGGTGCTGGTGTCCTAACATCATGATATCAATAATGGAATATGAATCACAACAGTATGCAATGTGGAGCAACAACAATAAGGTGCGGGAGCTGAATACTAAACACAATGATAGCTAAACTGCATCTAATGCATAAGAGTCATATAGCTACACCAACTATAAGGCTGAGCTAAAGCTAACAGTAGGTGAGGGAAACCGTCTAATCTCTGAGTCGATACATATATATATATATATATATATATACATATATAATCGGTGATCCCGCCTCGATAATATCACATCCGATACCATATCTCTATAATCAGTTATTCCCAAATCAAGAGTGCGGATCAAACATCAAAATATAGCTCGTACGTTAATCCGTCGTACGGCATCCCCAAATCTGGGTATGGGTCAATATCACATTCGTCATATCATTCATCTGGTATTGTCTTTATCAAATATCATAATCTGGGTACTGACCTACGTCTAGTACAAAGCTAACATCATCACTATAATCATGATCTGACTACTGATCAACAGTCTCATATGAATCGATATCATCAGCACATATCATCTCAAGGAGTATACATCGCCCAAGGCGGCCTATCATCAATATCTTGTCATATCATATCATATCATATCTCGTAACGTAATCACATGTCGGTCATTACATATATATGTCACTATTCATATGCATCATCATCCCAAATCCGCTAAAGCATCAAGACGTATCTCAAATACGAATTTTACCATATCACCGATATCATAATCTCGGATCAAATATCATCGACTCATCTCAATCCCATGTATCATCCTCAAATCCGTATGTGAACACATAGTCCCATACCCATGTGAACACATAACTATTTAGAATCCCATATATGCACATATGAAATAAGGATGTATGCAAGTATGTATGTGTGTGTGTGTATGTGTAGTGCAACCAATACTCTAGGGTTCGTAACATATCACCAATCCAACACTCCAATATCCATCATAAACATTATCATTAATTTCAAACAACATATAATAATTGTTGGTGTGTATACGCATCCGTATACATCACCACGAACTGCGGGGGTGCTATACGCCATCCACCCGACTTCTCCCCGTAGATATAAATCTACTCACCTTGCTTATGTGTGCCGGTGCCGATGTCGCCATTTGTATCTCCAACGACTCGACGTCACGTGGGGTACCTACAAGGATATCACACGCTAAAACACATGAAAACCGTGTCGGAAACCAAAACGGTACACGCTACGCCAATAGGCAAAAACCTATAGCCTCGCGTGCAAACACAGCCAATAACCCTCTGCCGTGGGCGTTCAAACGCCACCCGACAAAAATGAATCACCGAATACCAAAATCCATGCTAAAACAAGTCATAAATCATGCGCCAACTCAAGTAAATCAACCCAGATTCTACCCTGTTTGGAATCAGACAAAACTAGACATACCCAGGGTCAAGTTTACAGGTAAAAAAGTCGTGCACCAAAAACAAGGGGGTTTCACCCTGCTCTGGCCGCAAATTGCGGCCAGGGGGAATATATCTGCGGCCAGAAAATGGAGTTGGGGGCTAGGGTTTTAAGTCTTGGTTTCTATCTGCCTGCATATCTCACTGCCAAGTCAAAATTATTTTAGGAGGTCCCGGTTGATAGCAGTTTCCAGAAAAGCCACAAAGTCGACAAAATCGCTAAATTACGCCAAGTCGAATAAATCTGGTATTTGGGTGAAATCTGGAGCAATCTCGGGTTAACTGATCTCTAATACACCTAATAAGGCTATACCAACATTCAAAACCATCACTTGGCCAAATCTCACTCAAATTTTCCTAAACTAGCACTAATCTACATAATAACAAGAGATTTCAGCTAACTAACCATAACTGAGCATGAAAAGAGTTGGGTTGCGAGATTATACCTTAAGGGGTCCTAGAATGAAGGAGAAGGGAAGGACGAAGGTGGAAGGGCTGTTGCTGGACTGCTGAGTTGCTCCTACAGCTGCTGGTGTTGTTCCTGTAGCAGCTGCTGATGCTGTTTTGCTAGTTCTGTTGCAGCTGCTGTTGCTTTTCTTTTATTGCTGTTGCAGGAATTGTTGTGGTGGATTTTGTGGTTGGGGTTGTTATGTTGGGGCTGATGTTGTTGTTTGATATTAGGGTGTGGTGAAGTGTGAGGTTGTAGTATGATGAGGGTGTGGTGTTGTTTTAAATGATGCTGCTGCTGTGGCTGTAGATGCTGATGCAATTAGGGCTGAAATGTGTTGATGGTGGCTGAAGTGTTGATATTAGGGGCTGTTGTTTAGGATGATGCAGCTGCTGCTGATGTTTTTGAAGGGGTGTGATGTGTGAGAGTGAGAGGGAGAGATGTGAGAGATGAGAGTGGAAGATGTGAGTGAAATGAGAGGGAGTGATATGAGAGAGAGGGGGGTGTGAAAGAGCATAAAGGATATTGAAGAATGAGATGGATCATGGCACACCCTAGCCACCTCTCTCTCTCTTATTAATTGCTTGCATGACAACCATCAAATCCTCTCTCTCTCTTGCCATAAGTCAACCCTAACCTTAACCAATTTTAATCAAAGCCACACCCTTAATTAAGCTCATCAACTTAACCAAATGGTTCAACCCATCATGGTTGCCTAAACTTGGCTAACCCACCATGCTCATCTAACTTGGTAACCCTAGACTACCATGAATCCAAAACATGAAACAAGTGTGACAAGTATGGAAAATGATATGTGCACATTTTTGCACAAAAGTCCAAAAATCCAATTAGCGATTTTTAATCACGACTAACACTAAAATAGCATATACTTAACCATAAAAACTTTAAAATGGCATATTTCCACAAAATACCCTATTTTAGAATTTCCATAATTTTTCCCGGAGTTTTCCCCATTTATCGGTATTTAATTATACCGAAATATTAAAATATTCATTAAAAATTAATATTAAATTATGAAAATTCCCAAAAATAATATTTTATTTTTTTGAAATATTACAGTCCCCCCTGCTGGGATGAGAAGCGCATACGCTAGTCTACTCCGGAGTATCGATGCCCTGTCTCGATAGTCCTACGACTAGGGAGCTGTATAAGGATGTGCTTGTGGATTACCCAGCCCCCACGAGTGTGACTGCAATCACAACGCAGGTAATCAAGCAAAGATCCTAAGGGCTCCATTAATGTGTATAGGCGATATGTTAAAGGAAACACATATACACACATTGAAGTAGAGACAAACCAAGTAGCATACTACTATTTTGAGCAAGATTGTCTATACAATGGTGAATACCCCAAGCTTCCATTAAGTAATATACAAACTAGTATGATACAGTAATGGCCTCTAGGGCATATACACTAACAATCTGCCACTTGCACTAAGGCCATGTACTGGCGTATCGAAGACCTATCATCTCGATCAGCCGCTCGAACTGAGACTGGGTAAGGCCTTCGTGAGTGGATCTGCAGTGTTATCTTCTGAATTTACTCTCTTCACCTCGATCTTCCGGCGATCTACGATCTCCCTGATCAGGTGGTACCGCCTCAAAATGTGCCTGGACTTCTGATGGGACCTGGGTTCCTTCGCTAAAGCAATAGCGCCGTTGTTGTCACAATACAGCGGTATTGGATCAACAATGGTAGGAACCACCTGAAGCTCCGTGACAAGCTGGTAGATTACCGCTCTTGGAATCTTCCATACTGAATCGTTTCAGTATGGTGTCGATGTACCTGGACTGTGAAAGTCCCAACATCCTCTTAGATCCATCACGATAGATCTGGATCCCCAGAATATAGTTGGCATCGCCCAGGTCCTTCATGGAGAAGCTCTGTGACAAGAATCCTTTGACTGACTGTAACATAGGAATATCATTTCCTATTAGGAGAATATCATCCACGTACAAGACGAGGAATACTACAGTTCTCCCTACAATCTTACTGTAAATGCACGGTTCATCTGGGTTTTTGATAAAGTCGAATTCTTTGACAGTATCATCAAAGCAGATGTTCCAACTCCGCGATGCCTGCTTCAGTCCATAGATGGACTTGAGCAACTTTCACACCTTACCGCTGCTGTAGGGTTCCTAGGCACACTAATGAGGTCTCACAAGGCATCAACCATGCCAATTTCAAATTTTACAAGTGCCGAGAAACCCTAATACGGATCGTTAACTAGATTTTAGGCGAAAAGTGAAACTAGTTAACAACTTAACTAAAGGGTAAACGGAAATACAACCTTTGTAGATCCGGTCCTCCACCTCCATAGCTCCATGACGGTGTACCCTCGGTGCGATCATCGGATCCCGGACTCTAGCGTCGGCTTCATCGGAGAAATGGGCGGGCTAGGTCGTCGACTTCGATGCCGAAGATGATCTACGTCGAGGCAACACAAGATCAAGCTCCAACTTCACCAAGCCATGAAACTTGTGAAGAAAACACCCTATACTACTTGGCAAGTGGTAGAGGATGAAGAAATAGGAAGTGGGTTCACTTTAGAATTGGATTTCTCACTCTTTTTCTCAAGTTGCCATTGATTGAGGCAAGCTTTCTTCATGTTGAAGAAGGAGAAGAAGAAGAAGATAATATATGATGAGTTATTTTCAAAATAGAAAATAAAATCAATACTTATCATATGGCAACCATGATTAGGTGTAGAGAATAGACTATGGTTAGTGGGAATGGTTAGGGTTAAGCATGAGACAAATATGGTGGACTTGTTCAAAGCTTCATGAAGCTTCAACAAGCAAACAAAGAAAGCCACCATATCATTTTCTTTTCCAAAATAAATAAATAAATAAATAAGAACAAAACCCTAATCATTACATAACCATGGTTTAATCTAAACATACACCCAAACATGCATGTATCATCAAACATGGTACAAGAAAGTGCACAAAAATATATCACATATACAATGTGCACATCAAGTGAGAAAATCCTTTTAATGTGAACCAATATTAGTTAATGCAAAGTAATATATCAAATATATAATTATACATTAAATCATTAAATCAACACTTGATTTAACGATCCGGTCATATCGCATACAACCGACTAATATCCAATGTATCGGCATATCGAATCAATCCTTGATTCGATAACTAGGTTATATCGCATACAACCATTCGATACATTCATCGTGAGAATAGAATGCAGTATCACATACTGGTATTATTCTCGGTCCTGAACACATCTCATATGTGCTCCTATTTCGTTTCGCTTGAGCCAGGAAACCTCTGTGTAGGACTCTAAAGACTCGTCAATACGCCGGCAGCAGGTGATGATCATATCAAACACCCACAAGCCGCAAGCGGTCTGCTAAACGTAACGGCCACCCGGGTATTGAGCGATCAAAAGATCGACGAGCAAGCCCGCTCATACTCCTGTGAATCCAACCAGTAATACTTACCGTACAGTCCGGTCTCGTCGTCTGATATGTCGCATATCTCGCCTAGGGGTGGTAAACGTCAGACCCCAATAGCTCGATAAGTCGTGTCGATATGAGGTCTATAACAGTTCGAGAAACTACTGGTAACACTTACCAGTAAATCTCAGCAACCCTGTCCAGGGATTTCCGGTTATAGCCAATCGAACACAGCGCAACATCAACTCCCTATACCGGGAGAGACGAATCCCCTCCTATCGCTCATTGCCTCCATGTGATTCGGGACTGTACCCAAAAACCACCGTTTTGCACGCCTTCTTGGACGTGGTAAGGTGGAAATCAAAGCACAGTGGGAATCACACAAGACTCTATGACGATCTCGGGTCAACAGACTACTTTATACCAGTGTCACCAAAGAACTGCCATCTGACTTAAGGTATAATACCATCTGGGAGTTCTCGGCGAGTCCGTCCAGTGTACCCAGTCTCCACTGAGCACCCGTATATCATCTCTGATGTCAAACACCAATGGATATGGGATCATCTGTCGCCCATCTGTATGGGTCGAGAAGGTATACGCTAGTCTACTCTGGTATATCGATGCCCCATCTCGATATACCCACGACTAGGGACTTTGAAGGATGTACTTATGGACTACCATGTCCCCACTAGTATGATCCGCATCATAGTCCAGGTAGTCAAGTACACATCCTAAGGGCTTTACCAACATGTAACAGAGAGACAATCAGTGTACACGTTAAGGTAAAGAGCAACCAGATAGCATACTATCATGTCGAGCAAGAAAGCCCTCCCTATATATGTCCAAGCATCCACTACAATATACATCCTATGTATAGTAATGGCCTCTAGGGCATACATATAACTAACAGCTGCTCCCACCCTGAATGAATCCCTCCGGCCGATTCATATAGACGCACTCTTCCAAATTTCCATTTAGGAAAGCCGTCTTTATGTCCATCTGCCAGATCTCATAATCGTGGAAGGCAGCAATGGCAAGAAGGATCCGAATGGATTTGAGCATAGCCACTGGAGAAAAGGTCTCGTCATAGTCTAAACCAGGTCTTTGACGAAAACCCTTTACAACAAGTCTAGCTTTATAGGTTTCAACCTGCCCATCTACACCAATCTTCTTTCTGAAGATCCATTTGCAGCCTACAGGTTTTACCCCTTCTGGAGCAAAGTCCAAAGTCGAAACTTTGTTGGTGTACATGGACTCCATCTCGGTCCGCATTGCATCCAGCCATTTTACTGAGTCACCGCTCTGAATGGCTTGCTGGAAGCTGGTAGGCTCATCATAATCAACAGTGCAATCCTCTTTATCCCCGTCTATGAGAAAACCGTAGTATCTCTCGGGCGGATGAGACTGCCAACTACTCCTGCGAAGCGGCGCAGGAATGTCCGGTTCTCCTGAAACATCTGGTTCTTCCAAGCTTTCAGTAATAGCTTGTGGTTCTGGAATTTCTTCCAGTTCTATTGCGCTCCCACTTATCTGACTTTCTAAAAATTCAGTTTCCAAGAAGTGGGCATGCTGAGAAACAAAAACCTTTTGTTCCTCTGCGGAATAGAAAAGATACCCCCAGGAGTTCTTGGGGTATCCCACAAACTTACACAGTACTGAGCGTGCCTCGCGCTTATCCGCATACTGCTTCTTTACAAAAGCTGGACATCCCCATGTTTTAAGATACTTAAGACAGGGTTTCTTCCCACTCCACATCTGATATGGGATGCTAGGCATGGTCTTGGTTGGAGCCTTGTTCATGAGATATGCAGCTGTTTCTAGTGCATAACCCCAGAAAGATCGCGGTAATTCAGCCTTACTCATCATGGAACGAACCATATCCAATAGGGTTCGATTCCTCCTTTCAGATACACCGTTGTGTTGTGGTGTGTATGGAGGAGTACGCTGAGAGAGAATTCCATTCTCTTTTAAGTAGTCCAGAAACTCGGCACTCAAGTATTCACCACCTCGATCAGATCTCAGTGTCTTTATACTTTTGCCTGTTTGTTTTTCAACTTCATTCTTGTATTCCTGAAATTTTTCAAAGGCTTCGGATTTATGCTTCATCAGGAAGTCATGTCCATACCTAGAGAAATCATCTGTAAAAGTAATGAAGTATGAATAACCACTTCGCGCATGTATAGACATTGGACCACACACGTCACTGTGTATGAGTCCCAAGAGCTCGCTCGCTCTTTCTCCGTGTCCAGTGAACGGAGTCTTTGTCATCTTTCCCGCGAGACAAAATTCACAAGTGGCATAAGACTGATACTCGAACGGATTCAAGTATCCCTCTTTATGTAACTTTGTTAACCGTGTCTCATTAATGTGACCCAGTCTACAATGCCATAAGAAAGCCTGATTTGTTTCCGGAGACTTTCTTTTAAGTGTGTTCTGGACACTGAAAATCTGAGCTTGATTTAATACGTATATCCCGTTTTCTAATGTACCTGACCCAATCAGAACTTGATTTAGGTGGATGTGGACCACATCGCTTAAAAAGTAAAATCATATCCTTCCTTAGAAAGTAAGGATACAGATATGATATTACAAGTCGCACCTGGTACATATAAACAGTTACACAGAATCAATATCTGCCCAGTTGTCAGTCAAAGATGATATTCCCCTACGGATTCAGCGTTCATGCTCATTCCGTTAGCAACCCTAAGAGTCATATCACCTATCTTGATAACCCTACGGTTTCTCAGAGCCTGTAACGAATTACAGATGTGAGATCCTGATCTGGTATCCAATACCCAGGAAGTAGGGTTAACTGACATACAGTTCTCTATTACAAACACACCCGAAGCCGAAGCCACAGCATGCTTCGAATCCTGGCTACTGGCTTTGCTAGCCCTGCAATCCTTCTGCCAATATTCATTCCCGTAACAATAGGAACGTCCCTCTTTTACTACATCCAGCCCCGAAACTTTTGCCCTTCCCTTTCCTTCTTCTTTCCTGGTTTCCTTCAGGGTAGAAGGTAGAGACTATAGAATCAAGTCAGCATCTGACCCGTTCTTCAATATGGTCTTCAGGTCCGTGAGCTCAAAATAGCTGGTCTCTATAAGGACGTTGCCCCTTACAGATGACCCGATAGCCAACCTCGCTTGAAACAATTCGTTCGAGGTCTCATATTTTGCGATACGAGATTGCTCTCCATATAAATCTTTGTTATGGAGGAAGATGGAAACTAAGTCCATCTTCTCGTGCTGCCTCTGGTATGCACCATCAACTGAGGCCAACACGAGGCACTTGGCTTTCGTACAGTCTTTTTCCGATGTCTTACAGATATCAATATCCATGACAGGGGAAACTGGTCCTAAGACGGCAGGGGTTTGATTAGTTAAGAGGTGTCCTAGCTTGTCACGGGCAATGGACATCTGGACAGACCTTTGCCAATCATAACAGTCAGATTCAGTCATTTTATTATCTAGATGTAACCTATGTGTGGTCACTAGGTCGCTGCAATTAAGAGAGAGAGAAGAAAACACTCAGCATGATTCTCTTGCAAGTTTAGATTGGTTTTTAATTTATCTAAACGGGATGGCTCCCACTGTTTCTCGAATCCCCCCTCAAACCAAAAAGGAAGAATTAGTCGGGATCAATCTCACCGTACAATACTTGCTTAACCATTCAGCCAGGCCAGTGTTGGTACTTCGAGGGAGGTTTTCCAACGCTTTCGCGAAGTTCCTTAATTAAATAACCACTTTTCTCTGGGAGCGTAGCCCCGCTAACACCTTTCTAGACACCTACTTGGTTTATAGCATTGATCGTTAAGTGAGAAAGTTCCCGAGGAGTAGCATATACTCACAATAGGATCGGGATCCAAATATCATCGTGTGATAAAACTGAAGGTATCCTATCAGAATCATCACACTCTAAATGGTATGCAGCGCTAGCAAGTTTCAGTTTCTTTAGAAACTCCCGATGTGGATTTTTGCACCATGCTATTATGACCTTGACGAAGGTCAACAAATCATAAGTCACATGTCAAGTTCTACCCGTCATTGTCCAGGTTAATTTGAACCCACCCGTATATACCCTTGACGAAGGTCAACAAGGTAATACGACTGTCCAAAACCAACGCATCTATCTATACTACATATGAACACCCAACAGCTACCAATCACTATGCCTTGACGAAGGTCAACAAACATAGCTTGAATACTATTGAATATTCATATGAAATGATGGAGGGCTACGAATGGTTTTGGCAAAACCGTGAACGTAGTGAACTTGATATAATCGAAGGAACCTTGATAGCTTTTAAAAGGAGTGGCTTAAGCTCCGCGTTTAAAAGTTGTTTTTGAAAAGAAACCGAGTGGTTTTGAAATTGTTCCAACGACTTTAACTTTGGTTTATTTTCTTGCATTAATTTAATGTGTCCCATCATTTAATCCTACCATTGCAGAAAACAACGAAAATATGACGTACGCTTATGCCATCCGCATTCGCCATGGGGCCCCGTCATTACCCGTTAGGTTACTTAACTAACGACAGAGCGGGGGCTAGACTAGCGCGAATGCAAAACATAAGCAACGCCTAAATAGATATCATATATAGATATATACATTCGTCACATGCAATGATAGCCATTCCAGATCACAGATGAATACTTTGGATATACTAGGAATCTGCGATTCGTTCGAGCCTGCAACGAAAAGCGGATTACACGGTCGCGATGAATAGCCAAGACCCCACCCTAGACCCCTACGGGTGCGGCAAACTACCCGCCAAGTACCCGAAGTGAAGCAACCTCCCTCAACAACGTGAGTAGGCCACTCGGCACTTCGAGGTACCCGGTAGTTTGTGCACCCCCTCCTTGGGTCTATCCTAGGAGCAAAAACGGTAAAAGAAATTATACAATGGCGACTACAACCTCATCCCTGATGTGCGGCCATATAAATAATATTACATGAATTGAAAGATAAAGAAAACTCTCATCTCACAACCCCCCGGCTATTCATCCGCGACAATCCAACGAATTCATATACACATACCATCAACATTACAGATCACAGATATGTATAACCCCCACTAATCGACGTATAGCGATTAGCAGACGCTCAATACATATCACATCACAGATATAACCCGTTAGCTAAAGTCTATAGAAGTTCGATCAAAATACGGATTTGTAACCACTCCAAAACACAAATTTGTTTTCTGGAAAATTTGGGCAGAAAAAACATATTTTAAAAATCCCAAAACACCTCACTGAACACACTGCAGGAAAAATTGCCCACGGCCGAGTCAACTCGGCCGCGGATCCGCGGCGAGAGCACGCTCTGGCCGCGGTTCCGCGGTGCTTTAACCGAGTTAATGGACCATTTTTCTTGTGTATTCTTAAAAAACCCTGAGCCGATTTTTAGTGTATGATTTATTATTTTTTGAACAGAAATAAAAATTGGCAGAAAGTTGATTTTTCGGGGTGTTTTTCGGGTTTTTTTTTTTTCCGATCGAAATTCTAGATACTTTGCTAATATGCTAGATAGTGTTTAGCTAGGCTCTGATACCACTGTAAGTCCACATTACCCATCCCCGGTTCTTTGGGGTTGCGGAAATGGTGAAAAATGATTTTTCATGAAAGGTAACATGGACTCAAAAACCGGATCTTTGCTTAACAAACTATCTAACAACCTAACTAAGAGTTTAGCTACTATGTTAGGGGTTATACCTAATCTTGAACTCCTTCTCTTCGACTCCTTGTGGTGGTCGGAACGGCCTCACCTCGTCGTCTCCTTGTACTGAAGATGGATCCACCCGAAAGCTATTACCTTTGGCTCTAACCTCAATCTAGAGGAAACTAGAATACTTGGCTTGCTAGACCTTGTACACTAAGATGAGTAGAGAAGTGTTTTGGGTTTTATCTCTATGGTTCTTGTTTCTCAACTCATGAGACAATAGAACCATGAGCTAGAGAGAGAGCAAGAGGAAGAGGGAGAGCTTGAGGATGAGAGAGAATCAATATGATAGAATGAGCAAGACTTTTACAACCATGCTCTCAAAAGGAAAATAATCATCATCATAATAATAATTAAGTATTTTGTGATGGTTCATGTCAATGGCATTATCATTTCATGCACTCATATTGTAAAGAACAACAAGCAAGCCAAAAGTCATAGCCATGAAATGATAGCCATGCAATGATGATGGTCAACAAGTCCAAACTAGTCAACCGGTTAACAAAGTCAACAAGTCAACAAAGTCAAACTTTCAACCCAACCATGGCACAATAATACTTAATTAATATTATTATTAATCATATTTCCTATTCTCATTAGGGTTTGGAAAAAGTCAACAGTCAACAACCCTAATGAGAATCCTCTGCCTCTGTCTCTGTCAACTGTGCATACACACCCGCATCCGTGTTCCGAGGAACACGAATACAAACGAGATAAAACCAATCCCAAAACGTATACTAGGATCTGGCTTAAACCAAAGTCCGCTAGTAATAACAGCCCGGACACCAAACGTGCACAAGTGCGCGGATGTGACCGAACCCTGTCGCAAAACCATGCGACCTCTACTCTTTTGCCTAAAGGCGAATAGCTCTCTATGTGGGACTCTAAAGACTCCACACTACGCTGGCAGTGGGTTTAACCACAGACCGCAAGCGGCACTAGCTGTGCGTAACGGCCCCCAAGTAGATGCCGATAAGAAGACTGACGAGGTGAACTCATCCGAACTTCTACTGAGCCTGAATGTGACAGTCTCCGTACAATCCGGTCTGTTCGTCTGAGAATATCGCATGGCGGGCCTAGGGGGCGGTAAACGTCAATCCCCTAATAGCGGTACAAGTCGTGTCGGAGTGTAGCCCAGAACACCCTGAGATAACACTGGAAACCTACCAGTGCATCTCGCTTGCCCTGGCCAGGGACGACTGTGTGTAGTGGCTCTCCTTAACACAGCGCGATATCAACTCCCAATACCGGGAGAGACGAATCCTGTCTAACCGTTACTGCCTCCAAGTGCTTCGGGACTGCACCCAACTACTACCTGTTTACACGACTCCTTTGAGCCATGGTAGGGTAGTAATCAAAGTACAGTGGGAACACACTCGAGGCGAAGTGACAGTGTCAAGTCAGCGGACTAAGCTGTACTCATGTCACCTGGGAACTGATAACTGACGATAGGTATAGTACCAACCAATCAGTTCCCGACGAGTCCTGTCCAGTGTACTCGTAACCTAACGAGCACCCGCATACTATCTCAAGTACAACGTACTGACGGCTGTGGGACAGACCGTCTCCCCTGCTGGGATGAGAATCGCATACGCTAGTCTACTCTGGAGTATCGATGCCCTGTCTCGATAGTCCTATGACTAGGGACCTGTATAAGGATGTGCTTGTAGATTACCCAGCCCCCATGAGTGTGACTGCCACCACAACGCTGGTAATCAAGCAAAGATCCTAAGGGCTCCACTAAGGTGTATAGGCGATATGTTAAAAGAAACACATGTACACACATTGAAGTAGAGACAAACCAAGTAGCATACTCCTATTTTGAACAAGATTGTCTATACAATGGTGAATATTCCAATCTTCCATTAAGTAATATACAAACTAGTATGATACAGTAATGGCCTCTAGGGCATATACACTAACATTAAATTCTCTTTTTTCTTTTGTAGAAGCTTATAGGATGATCTCCCACCTAGGATTTCTTTCTTTTCTCAAGAAACCTTCTTTTCTCTCTAGAGAATTAAATTATCTTTTCTTCTGTATTCTCTCTCTATTGTTCTCTTCCTTCTTCTTTTTTTCTTCTCTTCTTGGCTCCTATTTATAGGAGAAAGAAAAGAATCAGTTTGTTTAATCAATCTTTCATTGAAAGAGTTTAATTGAATTTTGTAACCAACATGATCTTTTAGATCACTCAGTGAATTTTATTCACCATTAGATTTTTAATCCAAATGATATTCTGTCTGTTATTCTTGGTACATTTCAGGAAAATCTTTCCTTGTATAGAATCTTTCTATAAATTGGTGATTTTTAATCACCATTAGATTTTTAATCCAACGGTACTCCGCTTTACAGAGCGCAATCGTTTTTTTTTTGGAAAGATCTAAGGAAATAATTTTTTTCAACTAGGGTGTCCGATTTCCCTTAATTAGAATTTAATTCTATTAGTTCAGAAGGTTTAAGAGCCTTTCACGTGTTAGCATGTGACCCTACTGATTGACCATTTAATTAGAATTCAATTCTGTTAATTCAGAGATATTAGGAACCCATCACGTGTTGGCACATGACCCCCTGATTAAGCATTTAACCAGAATTTAATTCTGTTGTTTTAAAGAACTCAGGAACTATCACGTGTCAGCACGTGACCCTTGGTCACCTGTGGGTACGTGATGCCCATTAGGGTTTTTCCCTGTTGTTTTATTATACCTTTAATTCTTTTCAGTAGGTTTAAAGGCCCATAACGTGTGGGCACGTGACCCCATTTGATTAGGATTCAATTCTTATCATTTCAGAGCCCTCAGGAAGCCATCACGTGTCGGCACGTGACCCCCGATCACGTGTGTGCATGTGATGCCCCATTGGGGTTTTTCCTTGTATTTTATGAAGGAACAATCATGAAACCCTACTGAGCCTGTCAGTGACAATATCCGTACAATCCGGTCCGTTCGTCTATGATTAACGCATATCGGGACTAGGGGGCTGGTAAACGTCAGACCCCCAAAAGCGGTATAAGTCGTATCGGAGTGTATCCCAGAACACTCTGAGACACTACTGGAATACCTACCAGTAAATCTCATATGCCTTGGCCAAGGACTTCGTGTAATGGCTCTCTTAGACACAGCGCGATCTCACCCCCAATACCGGGAGAGACGAAACCCCTGCCGATCCGCTCACTGCCTCCATGTGGCTCGGGACTGTACCCAACTAAAACCTGTTTGCACGACTCTTTTGAGCCGTGGTAGGGTAGTAATCAAAGCACGGTAGGAACTCACACGAGACAAATGAGGATCTCAGGTCGATAGACTAACCTATACACATGTCACCAGGGAACTGCTATCTGATGTCGGGTATAATACCAACTAGCATGTTCCCGGCGAGTCCTGTCCGGTGTACTCATAACCCAATGAGTACCTGTATATGTCTTAGGTGAACCAACTGACACCAATGGCTTGTGAGACCGTCCATCGCCCCTCGTTGGGGTCTCGATCGTATACACTAGTCTACTCATGGAGTATCGATGCCCAGTCTCGAAACTCCCATGACTAAGGACACTTTAAGAATATGCTTATAGACTACCCAACTCTCACGTAGATGATCTCTATCATACTGCTGGTAGTCAAGCAAGAATCCTAAGGGCTCTATCAACGTGTAATAGTGATCTGTAATATCACCTAAAGCATGTACATGATGATAAAGAAAAACCAGATAGCATACTATCATCTCGAGTAAGACTGTCCTACCGGTATAGGTCCTCCCTTAATCATTGCAATCACGTGCCTGCGATCCAATAATTGACTTGGAGGGCACTATATCCAACAACATGCTTGTGGTTAAACCCACTGCCAGCGTTCTATCGAGTCTTTATTGTCCCACATAAAAGGTTTCTCTGCTTCGGGCAAAAGATGTAGAGGTCGTATGGTTTTACAGCAGGGTTTCGATCACATACGTGTACTTGTGCATGTATAATGTTTGGGCAGATAATTCTAGTGGATTTTGGTTTAAGCCAGATCCTAGTATTATATTCTTGGATTATTTTTACCTCTTTGTATTCGTATTTTTCGGAATACAGATATGGGTATGTATATACAGTGGGGGGTATTCATGTAATTATGCAAGGGTGCTTCTAGAAGAAGACACCTCAATTGTGATTTAATCTATTTGATTAAATGATTAATGAGGTGGAGGTATGAGGTGTGGATTTTTATTAAATGAAGCATGGCTACTTGGTGACTCATGCTTTCGTGACTATTGAAGCATGCTTGATTCATTGTTTGTGAATTATTGATATGCTTCATTTTTCACAAGACTTATCCATTCTCATTCAATTATCATCACTACAATCTCTCTCCAAGCTCTCTTCTTCTTCCTCTAACCCTAAAAGTCTCATGTGTTGAAAAACCTAAGGTATTTTGAGACATATTAATCCATCACTCTCTACATCATCTAGGCTATCTAGTTTAGCGAACTAGGTACCTTAGTTACCTCGGTTTAGAGGTAGGAGCTCAAAGTACATACTCTCGGGTGGATCGTCTTTGACGCGAGGAAGCCGACCTTGCAACCTCGATCCGATCTTCGAAGAGCCAAGGAGAGGAGAACAAGAATACCAGAAGGACTAGTACACAGAGGTATAACATTCTACATAGTAGTTAAATCTCTAGTACTTTAGCCAGTTAAGCTTCTAGTAAAGATCCTGGAGTTTAGTCCGTGTTACGAAACATAGAAAAATCGTTTTTTTGCAATTCCGCCTCCCCGCGAACCCGCGGGGTGCGCGACATGGACTTACACGTTTCGCCTGAATCGGGAAACCCTCTATGTGGGACTCTAAAGACTCGACAATACTCTGGCAGTAGGTTTAACCACAAGCACGTCAGTGGCACTAGCTATACATAACGGCTACCCAGGTATCTGTCGAATTGAAGATCGACAAAAAGACTCGTCCAAACCCCTACTGAGCCTATAGGTGATATTCTCTGTACAGTCTGGTCTGTTCATCTGAGAGTATTGCATATTGGGCCTAAGGGGTAGTATACGTCAAACCCCTATTAGCACGATAAATAGTGTCGGTGTGGAACCCGATACAACCCGAGAAACTACTGGTATACCCACCAATAAATCTCACTTGCCCTGGACAAGAACTTGTGGTATCGACAAAACGTAGACAACGCGATATCGATTCCCTATACCGGGAGAAGCGAATCCCTTCTATCACCTTCTTCCTCCAAGTGCTTCAGGACTGCACCCAACTATTACCGATTTGCACGACTCTTTAAAGCCGTGGTAGGGTAGTAATCTAAGTACAGTGGGAACACACTCGAGATTAAGGATGATGTCAGGTCTTCGAACTAACCTGTTCTCATGTCACCAGAGAACTGCTATTCGACAATAGGTATAATACCAACTAGCAATTCCTAGTGAGTTCATCCAGTGTAACTCATAACCTAATGAGCACCTGTATACTATCTTTGGTACCGTGTAACAATGGTTGCGGGACCGGCCATCTCCCCTGATGCGGATAAGAAACGTATACACCAGTCTACTCTGGAGTATCAATACCTGATCTCGATAATCCTACGAGTAGGGACAATTTTAAGGATGTGCATATAAACTACCCAGCCCCCACAAGTATGATTGTCATCACAATGCCGGTAGTTAAGCAAAAGATCTTACGGGCTCTATCAACATGTATTAGCGATACGTAAAAAGGAACATATACACATCTTAAGATAGAGACAAACCAGATAGCATACTATCATATCGAGCAAGACTGTCTTATACATATATGTATCCCAAGCATCCTAAATGTAATATACAATCCTATACTATACAATAATGGCCTCTATGGTATATATATCTAACATTAAGTGCTCCCACTGTCTCCATACCTTATATGCAACAATACGGTCACTGCTCTAAGCAGATGACGTTTTGCACTTAATTTCACCTTCATATGCTTCTCTAGTATAAAAGGGATCTCTCGTGTGAGGGAGAGTTCCTACCTACTGACGCATCTTTATTAAATGTGTGCCCTGTACACATCGTGTATCCTATACGCTTCACGTACCATGTACACTTGTACTTCATGCCAGAAATATTCAAACAAAATATACATATCCATCCCAAATAATAAAGAAAGAAAGCTACATACCATCAATCTTAAAATATGCATTTATAAATCCGCCACCTACAAATGTCATATATAAGAGTAAGGTCTATCAAGCTATTTGAAATGCAACATGTCATCTAAGACGATGCCTATACAAACATAGCGTTACTCGAATATTTCCTTCATCATCGGATCCCCGATCGTCTGACCTGAAGGAAGACCCTATAACTTAGACCACCTTCTCATGCCTCTTACTCCTTGATGAACTATCATTAGATTTGTTAGTGCTTCAACTTCTCATATATATGGGATTGTTTGAGTATGCTATTATTGAACTGATGTCACAACAAAGAGAAACCATGTTTCCCTTATGTGTGGAATCACGCGCAGACTCCCGAAGGATCACTGCAGCTTAGCAGGCTCTTTGGCTACTTCTTAGGTAGCCACATGGTCCACCTCCTTGGTGAAAATGCTACACAACCTGCTTCTTGCTGCTCCGGGTGATGACCCTGCTATTATGGAAAAAAGCACGTATGAACATAGATACGACCATATCCAGATTGCCGGCCCAGTCTGCATTTCTATGTCCACATAACTACAAGTCTGATCTCTCATAGCACAAGGTATAGTGTATCAATTCCATGTAAATACATGAAAAACTCTTGTTACTTCATCCCAACAAGCAGACCCTCAACACCAAGTCCAATGGCAAGGGTTATATGTCTGGTCAAGTACACACCATGCATACATTTGACTACCGAATTTGCAAAATGGAACCCACAAAATATGTCTCTCTTCGTCAAGAGTCTTATAGCTGTAAGTGTATAGTGCTCCTTGCAATGATTACTACGGCTATGCAGAATCAAAAACTTTAAAATTTCTTGAGCACTACACACTAAAACCCTAGAATACAAGTCCAAACACTAAACTAAACCTTAAACTACAAGAGTTTAACTACTGAGTATGAACTACAACCTTTAAAGTCGGTCCTTAGGGTCTTGTGTAGTCTTCTCCTTGAGCTCCTAGGGTTGAAGGATCGGGCTTTCGAGATCGATCTACCGTGTTGAAGACGATCTACCCAAGGATGCCAATCCAAGCGATAGCTTCCAAGAAGCAACTAAAGATTAAGTCTTGCTAGGACTAAATGCTTAAGGGTGTAGTTATAAATCAAGATGCTCACTTTTTACATTCTCAAAACTCTAGTGAGCAAGTGAGGAAGAAGATGAAAAAGAGATGGCAACTAGAGAAAATATCAATAATATGATCAACTTCTCTCATTCTCACCTTTTCTCTTCATATACCTTTTAAAATAAAATAGTAATAGAAGTGAGTAGGCTTGTGACTCACTAGTGTAAGTCACAAGCCCACACTCTTCATGAAATTAGAAGAAATGAGATGAAGAGAATGGCCACCTCACTAAGTGCACATACACACACATATATATAAATGTATGTATATAATAAAGTATACTAAAACCCATATTTATATTAAATACGTATACCGTATTTCTACCAAAATACGAATACCGTATTTGTACCGAAAATACAAAATACGCGTATTCATATTTAGAAAGAAATACATGTATTTGTATTAAGACACAAATACCCATATTCATACAAATACACATATTCGTATAAATATCGTATTTGTGTTAAAATACAAATACCCAATAGAGAGCAATATAATACTAGCATCAAATCTAGCTGTCTTCCAAACCTGCTAGTATTACTAAATAGTCCGATTAAAGCACGTGTATAAAATACACGTGTTCAATCGAACACCCGGGCATATCTAAATACGCAAACTATACCGTTTCGTCTGAACCGGAAAACCCTCTGTGTAGGACTCTAAAGACTCAACAATAGTCTGGTAGTGGGTTTAACCACAAGCACGTCAGTGGCACTAGCTATACGTAACAGCTATCCAGTTATCCGTCGAAAGGAAGATCGATAAGAAAACTTTTCCGAACCCCTACTGAGCCTATAGGTGACATTCTCCGTACAGTCTGATATGTTCGTCTAAAAGTATCGCATATCGAACCTAGGAGGTGGTAAACGTCAGACCCCTAATAGCGCAACAAATCATGTCGGTGTGGAACCTAATACAACCTGAGAAACTACTGGAGTACCTACCAATCAATCTCACTTGGCCTGGCCAGAGATCTGTAGTATTGCTAACCATACACAGCACGATATCAACTCTCAATACTGGAAGAGAAGAATCCCTTCTATCACCTACTGCCTCTAAGTGCTTCGGGACTGTACCCAACTACTACCGGTTTGCATGATTCTTTAAAGCTGTGGTAGGGTAGTAATCTAAGTACAGTGGAAACACACTCGAGACTAATAGTGATGTCAAGTTATTGGACTAACATGTACTCATGTCACCATAGAACTGCTATCCGACGATAGGTATAATACCAACCAGCGGTTCCTAACGAGTCTGTCCAGTGTAACTCATAACCCAATGAGCACCTATATAGTATCTTTGGTATCGTATACCAATAGCTGCGGGATAGAGCATCTCCCCTGATAGGGATAAGAAACATATACACTAGTCTACTCTGGAGTATCGATGCCCGGTCTCGATAATCCTACGATTAAGGACAATTTTAAGGATGTGCTTATAAACTACCCAGCCCCCACAAATGTGATTGCCATCACAATGCTGGTAGTCAAGCAAAGATTCTACGGGCTCTATCTGAAAGTCTACCTTAACACCACCATGAGATTCTATTGGTATCAAGCATGCCACAATTTAATTTTTATTAGGTGCTAAGTTAGACTAACAAGATCATTACTAGATTATTAGGGTTTGCCTTTGTGATGTGATTAAACCAAGAGAAGAAAAGAGCATACAACCTTTGTAGTTTGAGTCCTTTTCTTCAATAGCACCGGGTTGAAGTCCACGCGACTCTACTAGGCTCCTTTTCGAGTTGAACGAACCTCCTTCGTGATTTTCGCGCCAAAGACGATCCACCCGAAGTCCACAAGATCAAGCTAACCCTTCACTAATCTCATTAGTGAAGGCAACACTCCACATCAAATTGCTAATCTAATGTGTAATGGTGAAGTAGGGGTTGTTAAAATCTCACAAGATTGTGTTTAAGCTTCATGATTCACATCTCATGTGAGGGTTGAAGCTTGAACCATGACATTTGAGGAGGAAGATGAAGCTAGAAAGCAACCATGGGAGCAACTCAAGAAAAATGGCTAAGTGTTGAGAATGAGACTAGAATGAATGGCAACTCTTGACCCCTACTCATTCAAGCATAGAATTTTGCAATATAAAATTGCAACCATGCTTGAATAGTGAGTCAAGATGAATAAACCCCATGCTTGCAACCATGCTCTCATTTTCCACATCTTTCCTATTTTTCTCAAAAATAGAAAATCAAGCCATGCTACATATTATATATATATATAAATAATATATATATATATATATATATATATTAATACATATAAGAAAATATTTAGTGAGCTAATGATATTAGTTAAGATATAATTATATCACATATAATATATATCACATTATTAAATCAACACTTGATTTAATAATCCGGTTATATCACATATGACCGACTAATATCATTTATCTGTATATCACATTATCAAATCAACACTTGATTCGACAATCGGGTTATATCACATATTGTTGGGTTTTGCCGGCGCCCCGGCCATCAATCCGTGGCCAAATGCGGAACAAAAACTTTCAAAACTTTGGCGCAAGCAAAACCCGCAAAGGATCGAACCAAAAACCCTATACTAGTAAACATGCAAAGAGGAGTTTAGAGAGGTTATACCGATCGATCCGTGTCCTTCGGCCTTTAACCATCATCCCAAGCTCCTTGTGGCTGCCCCGAACGAGTTCGCTCTCTGGTCTCCCTCGTCAAAGATGTAAGTCTACGGTAGCGCCCCGGCCGTCAATCCGAGACCAAATGCGGAACAAAAACTTTTACTAAACTGGCGCTAACGCAGACTTTCACCCGGATCGTACCATTAACACTAAACTAGCTAACTACACAAAAGTTTAGAATGGCTATACCGATCGATCCGTGTCTTTCGGTCTTTAGCCATCATCTTAAGCTCCTCTCGGCATCTCCGGTCTCTCTCGATCTCCGGTCTCCTCGTCGAAGTGGCACCACATCTAGAAATCTTTTTACGGGCTCCCGCTTCAAACCGAAGCAACTCGGACATGAAGTTTGCTAGCCGACATGTCCAAGGTGATGTAGAAAATGTGTGTGATAATTTTGTCTCCTACACTCAATGATTCTCAACACATGAGATGGAATGAGTGGAGGTTAAAGAAGAAGCCATTAGAGAGGAACTTGTGAGCTCAAGAAGAAAGAAGAAGAAGAAGAAGAGCTTGCTTTTTTGTGAGATGAAAATGAGAGAGCACTAGCATAATAATCTCAAGAGCTCACCCCACTACTTAGTGGCTGCCCTCTCTCTCTCTCCATCTCAATCTCGCTCAATAAAAACAATAATTAAATGGAAATTGCACAAAAAATGATACCATAAGTCACCAAATTGCACATGCCTCATTTAATGCCCTTAATCATGTCTTGAGCTCATAATTTCCACCAATAAACATTAATCCAAATGTTTATGACAATAAATAGAATGGCAGCTTCTTAAAGTAAACTCGCGACGGATTACAAGGATACCCCTCACCTGTATATACATACCTGCATCCGCATTCCGGCTGAATACGAATGCAATGAGACTAAAGTAATCCAACAAATCTAATACTAGGATCCGGCTTAAACCAAAGCCCACTAGTATGATCCGTCCGATCATGATCCGTTCACAAGTGCACGTATATGATCGAGCCCTACCATAAAACCATAAGGCCTCTACAACGTTTCGCCCGAACTTAGGGAACTTTTTGTGGGGGACTCTAACGACTCGTCAATACACTGGCAGTGGGTTTAACCATAAGTACGTCAGTGGTACTAGCTGTACGTAACGGGCGCCCAGGTATTGACCAAAAGGGAGGTCGATGAGAGAACTCATCCTGAAACCCTACTGAGCCTGTCAGTGACAATATCCGTACAGTCCGGTCCGTTCGTCTATAAGTATCGCATATCGGGCCTAGGGGGCTGGTAAACGTCAGACCCCTAATAGCAGTATAAGTCGTGTCAGAGTGTAGCCCAGAACACCCTGAGATACTACTGGAATACCTACCAGTAAATCTCACTTGCCTTGGCTAAGGACTTTGTGTTGGCTCTCCTAGACACAGCATGATCTCACCCCCAATACCGGGAGAGACGAATCCCCTGCTGATCCGCTCACTGCCTCCATGTGGCTCGGGACTGTACCCAATTAAAACCTATTTGCACGACTCCTTTGAGCCATGGTAGGGTGGTAATCAAAGTACAGTGGGAACTCACACGAGACAAATGACGATCTCAGGTCGATGGACTAACCTGTACACATGTTACCAGGGAACTGCTATCTGACGACAGGTATAATACCAACTAGCATATTTCCGGCGAGTCTTGTCCGGTGTACTCATAACCCAATGAGCACCTGTATATGTCTTAGGTGAACCAACCGACACCAATGGCTTGTGAGACCAGCCATCGCCCCTCGTCGGGGTCTCGATCGTATACACTAGTCTACTTATGGAGTATCGATGCCCAGTCTCGAAACTCTCATGACTAGGGACACTTTAAGGATGTGCTTATAGACTACCCAACTCTCACGTATATGATCGCCATCATACTGCTGGTAGTAAATCAAGAATCCTAAGGGCTCTATCAACATGTAATAGTGATATGTAATGTCACCTAAAGTATGTACACGATGATAAAGACAAAGCAGATAGCATACTTTCATCTCGAGTAAGACTGTCCTACCGGCATAGGTCCTCCCTCAATCATTGCAATCACATACCTACGATCCAATAATTGACTTTGAGGGCACTATATGCAACAATCTCCCACTAGCACTTAAGGCTAATTATTGCGATGTCGCATACTCACAGCCCGTGTGATACCGAACACCCAACTCCTCTACTAATCAGCTTCACAAAGCTCGTTTGCGAAACCATTGCGTTCGAGAAATAGCCTCAGTGAGTGGATCCGCCCTGAAGTTTCTTTCTATGTCTCTCTTAATCTCAAGTTCGCGGAGAAAACCATCTCCTGAAATGAGCAATACGTGTCTTAGAATATGTCTGGATATCTGATGGGACTTAGTTCATAAATGAACTCCAAATCCAAACTTCTTAGACTGTATCGTAAACTGAACTTAATCAGTATCCTGCGCCATGCCTCCCTCGGTATCCGTTTGGACCACCTTTCCAAACTATGGCCCCTCGTCAGAGGGAAAACTATAACTCTGACAGTCACTCTGTCATCCAGGTCACCTTGGAAGCCTGAAATGATAACCGTCTCCCGAAGGAGGCTACCGTTATCACATCCCTAGAACATCCACTTATGTTCTAAAACTGCTTCCGAACGTTTCTCCACGATTGGATTAATATCAAGTTATTGCAGCTAGTGCAAAAACATCTGGTGTAGTACTTGACATCTCATGATTGACTCAATCGCCTAAGCAAGTGATATGCCAATCATGTACATCCCTCTCCTCTTTAGTTTTTAAGACACCTTTAGAGAGGGTGACTCCATCACCTGTAGGTACACCACCATGCCAGGAGTCGTCCATTCTAAAACACCTTTAGAATGCAGTCTAAGTATCCAGATTGGGACACTTCCCAAATCTACATCTAAAACCATAGATCTAGTAACCAGAATGCCTGATGTTATATCCATATCCTGTATGGAGAAACCACTATGTGACAACCATAGTATAACCAATCATAGTATAAGAATATCACTTCCTACTCTGTGTATGTCATCTAAATACCACGACATCACACTCTACTACCTTCTTAACAGATCCATCCCCTATTCTGATGAAGTCAAAACCTATGACTGTCATATCAAAAATAGATGATCTATCTCCGCTTTATTTTCTTTAGTCTATAAATAGACACAAGTTACTTGTCTACTATGCTTCCGCTGCTCCCACTGACTACAACAACCCTCTGGCAAAGTCATATACACGTACACTTCTAAAGCAAGTTTAGAACGACGCTATATTCATCCTCCTGCCGGGTCTCATAATCTGGAACAGCAGCAATGGCAAGTCTGAGTAAACAAGAACCTCCCTGTCACTGTCCTTGAGGATACCGAAGTACCTCTCGGGCACCTGAAGTTACCCACCATATCTGCGGAGTGGCTAATGGAATGTCAGACCTGATTGAATCTTTAGATCCTATTAAATTTTTAGTAATCATTTGCAGTTCTGGAATCACTTCCAGTTCTACCATACTCCCGCTACTGTTTTCTGAAAAAGTCCATTTTACTAAAACTGTGGCGAGTGAAGAACAATATCACTATTGATCTTCCAGATGGTAGAAAGTCAACCCTCGTCATAGCCCGGGTTAACCCACAAACTGCCATTACAGAAACGTGCATCGAGTCATCCAGTGTCTGGTTTTAAGCATAAGCCGGACAACTCCATATACTTTAACATTGTTAAGATATTAACTGTTCTATATCCAATATAGAAATAGAGGCACTGATTTAATTGGAACCAGATTCAAATCATGCAGCTGTCTCCAGTGCATGTCAACTAAATGGAGAGAGGCCGATCAGCATTACTTAACTTAGGAGTGCATCCAATTATGAGTAACCTGAAAGAGAAATAAGTTTCTCAAAACCATTACTATTAACTGAATACCTCACACAAGTATCTACATCTTCGATCACCTTGAAGAATCCTGAGACTTGCGACACCTGGTTCTGTACTTTATTCTTGTACTTATAACTTCTCAAAACTTAGACCTTGTATTTCTACGAAACACGTGTCTAAAACTAGAGAAGTCATAAGTAAATAAAATATAGTACGAGTACCAACCTCTCTGTCTTAATAGACACTGGACAACATACAATACTCTGTATAAGTCCCCTGAGTTGAATAATTCAAACCCTGTGCGCCGTAGGTTGAAAACTGTACTATGATTATGAAGAATTACACCACTGTTCAATGCTCCTTACCTAACCATTAATTGATATAGGTAAATATCATAGACATAATTTTAAAAAGATATATCTCACTTTATAAAATAAATGTACAGATATATGAATTTTAAATTGGTGCATAATAACGGATATTCAAAACCAAATATTTGTCGTCCGGGCAAAAACCCAGGCGATTTCCTCAAATATCACCAATTACAACGAATTCCGATATAATGAGGATGATCACCTAATTCCCAATAACATACTCCTACTCATCATCTGTAAAACCATACAGATGTGAGAATCATACCTGGTAAATACATACCCTGGAGTAAGGATCTAATGGGGAAATCAGTTTTCCTTTAACAACACATAGTGAAACTGAAATATGAAAATGTTTCGAAGGGGTATCCAGGTATTCCTAGTAATGCCTCTTCCATTATCCAGATTCATGACTATAACCGTATATTTCTTTGTCATCTCTCCAAATCCCTTTATATGTTTTTAGTCATTACCTTCTGTACACCTCCTTAGGCTAAATGGTTTTCTTCCTTCCCTACCGTTCGGCACCAACCTATGGTTTGGAAGAAGACTATCCAACAAGCATAATAGGTGTATTCTCCTAATCCTAGGAGTACTCACAACCTGAGAGAAGGTAAAGATAAAAGACAACTGAATAAACCTTATTCCTATTTCTCCTGAACCAGAATCCATCCTCGAACTAGAACAAGTTCCATCGAGTTCGTATATAACCATACGATGGATTTATCCGATGTTCGTAGTGATACGGGGTGTTCTGGAGAAATACAAAGGTGAAATAGGAGTGGCGATGAGTTACTCGGTTTGGTCGTGAATGATAGCAGTCGCAGTTTACTTTGCCCTCTTTCTAATCCCTTTATTTGTCTTTACTTATTACCTTCTGTACACCAAACTTAGGCTAATTGGTTTTCTTCATTCCTTACCTTTCGGCACCTCCCTATGGTTTGGAAGAAGACTATCCAATAAGCGCAATAGGTGTACTGTCTCCTAATCCTAGGAGGCCTCATAACCTAAGAGAAGGAAAAAGGAAAAGACAACTGAATAATTTTATTCAATCTCTCCAAATCCAGAATCCATCCTCGAATCTGGAACAAGTTCCTTCGAGTTCGTATATAACCATACGATGGATTTATCCAATGGAAGTGGATATTCGTAGTGATACGGAGTATTCTGGAGAAATGCAAAGGGTAAAAGAAGGAGTGGCATTGATGTATGCAACTCAGACAATCCAAAATCCAATGTTTTAAGAAAGTTCGGTTAACTTGGTCACTGAGTCATAGTCTAGGGTCGGGCCATGGTCGTTGCCAAAGAGAGAGAGAGAAAAGAAACACTCTGCATGCACTCTAACCTAGATCAGAATGGTTATCAATTTATCTAATCAGGAAGACTCCCACTGTATCCTCAAATTCTCCTCTAAACCTGAAAGAAGAATTAGTCAGGATCATCTAAAATCACCCGAGGAGTAAACCAACTCATCAGCGGGAATCGAGATCCAACTATCATCGCATGATAACGTGAAGGAATCCATTTACGTTATCACACTCCTGAAGGTATGCACATGCCTGGCAAGTTTCAGTTTCTTTAGAAACTCCCGATGTGATTTTTACCCCATGCTCTTATGACCTTGACGAAGGCCAACATATCATAAGTCACATGTCAAGTTCTACCCGTCATTGTCCGGGTTAATTTGAACCCACCCGTACTCGCCCTTGACGAAGGTCAACAAGGTTGTATGACTGTCCCAGACCAATGCATCTATCTATGCAACAGAAAGGTAACAAGCTGTAACATTTCAGAAAATATAAAATATTATTTTTGGAATTTAATATTAAAATAATATATTTCCAGAAAACTGCCCGATTTGCGAAATTGGGCTTTTCGAAAAAGGGTATAAATATATACCGATAATTGGGAAATAAATGGAAATTAAAATAATTTATTCATTTAATAATATATTTAATGGATTTGTCATTTTTAAAATTTATTATATGCAGTTTTGATAAAAACCCGATTAGTGCACTGCTAATCGCGATTAAGCAAAATCCGTGTTTCTACAGTTTTTCATGGCTAGTGCACCATAACATGTTACATGTTATTTCATGGTGTTATTTTATTTGGGTGTATGTGTTTTGGTGAGAAAAGAGTGAGAAAATGTGTCATGATGAGTGAGGAGAGAGAAAGGGGATATAATGATGACTTGGAGAGAGAGAGAGAGATTGAGAATAATTGAGAGAGGGGGGGCTGCCTCCATTTTCATTCCTCCACCATTTTCATCTCCTTCTTCATTTTACTCACCCTCATCTCCCTCCACCTTCAAGCCCTAGATCCATCTCCAAATAATCCCCAAAACCCTAAACCCCTTTCACAAAAACGATCCCCTCTTCATGCTCATCACTTTGAACCAAACAAAGTGGGATTTTGGCAACATTGGGACTAATAGGGTTCTCTTGAGCTCATCCATGAGGTATAATCAGTTCCACTTAGTTAGTTTTAGTTTTCTTGTGTTTGTGATAATTTAGAAGTTAAATTGGTTTGGTGGTTGTGGAGATAGAAACCCCTAGAGAAGGTTTAGGCTAAAAGATGGTTTTGGTGAACTCTTGTGGCTGTGCAAGACCTGAGATTTAGTGTAGTAACCCAAAATACGGAATTGGGATTTTAGTTCATGTCGGTTTTGTGAGAGATAAGGGTGTGCAGGGAAATCTGGAGCAACCCGGGGGAATTTTGAGTATAGTAAACAATACCAGAGACCCATTTTAGACCAGAGGAGACCACCATAAGAAAACAAAGCCCAACTGAGCATGGGGGGCGAGCTCGCCGGATTTTCTAGGGGTGGGGCCGGCCACTTGGTTGTCTGAGGTGTCGGGGTTGGTCCAGTAGCTCAAATACACAATATACATCACTCTAGACTTGTTTGCTTGGCTTTATTTGACCTGAGTCAAAATCTGAGAGCAGTTTAGTGTGATTTTAGCTATGTTTTCCGTATTTCGAAATGATAATTCTTGATATTTGGTTGTTGAATGTTTGTACATCAACTACTAGGGGTAATTTGTTGGTTTTGCATACGTGGGCTATAGGTTCTAACATATAGGCGATCCGTATGCCGTTTTGGTTTTCGGACTTGATGTTAATAGCGATTGAGATTGTTTATTATTATAGGTACCCTCGCGTGGATTCCGAGGCTACGGAGCGTGGCTTCAACGACTTCGGCAAGCGAAGACTACGGTGAGTAGATCTATATCTACCAGGGAAGTCGGGTGGATGGTGTATAGCACCCCCGCAAAGTATTGATGGAAACTGATTTATAGAATATGGTTAAGGAAACCTAGATTTGGAAACTAGGGTTAGAGTTAAATGATAGTTAGTGAAACCATACTAGAAACTAAAGATAGTTAGAAATGATATAATACGGCTAATATGTGATGACGGGATTTGAGGATGATGTTTGACGATATTGCCATTTAGGATACTATAAGACTAGATATTCGACGTAGATGTGTCATCCGAACCATACATATTTCTAAACTAAATAGTCGTATGCATTTTTTTAACAGATACCTTGAGGGACGTTACGGAATTTCAAATGATATCTTTTCCTTAAAAACACCGTAACCCCTATTTTAAAAACTACGACTCGCTCTTTAAAAATCTGATTGTATGGTTCAGGTGTGTATGTTAGATTAGATACTTATACTTTTAGTAGAGATAGAATGTTATGTAAACTCGAATTGATGTGAGATATAAATGCGATGAAAGAATATAAGAAGGATATGATGATATGACGATATTTTGGTATACGGATGCGAGTCGATTGAGATGGTTGATACCTTGTCTGTCGCCTGATATGAGATCGTTATGGATATGATCTGGGACATAGGTATATAGTTACATTTATATATGTTGTGAGCATGTGTGATATGCCGTACGTGACGTTAGGTCCGTACCCCCCTCATTGTCGTAAAGGTTGATAGGATCCCTAATGTTTTAAATGCCGCCGTACGATGATCTTTTCCGTACGTGATGAGTTTGATTTTATGATTGATCCATACCCTTGACTAGAGGATACCGTACGATGGATTATACCGTAAGTGACATAGTGTGGCTGGATGCGGATTGATTGATTCACCGACTCGATCATGTTAGATACGTATACCCGTCAGTATTTGCATATGATTACCTTATGCTGCATTCATATTATTCTCATTGCATTGCTTATATCTGTGCTAGTACACCTGCACCACTATCGATGATGCGTATGTTACACTTAAACCGATCTGCCGGCTCACACACTTCATCATCGATAATTGACATGTCACTACACAGTAGGGTTGCTGCATCATGATATGCATATTGTACATCCATTTTGGCGCACATACATATTGTACACTCATGCTTGCGTATATACCACTTATACACCCATATTCGTGCACATATATAGTGATACATCTGTACTTGCGTATATACATATTGTACCTACATAAATAACTGGCTTTATTGGGAAATTGGGAACCGCATGTTATATTTTAAAAACTGGAAACATTTAAAAGAGCGGTTTCCCTTAATACGTCATACCACTGTTCCACACTGCATGATATATGGATATGGATACATTTTTATCAAATGTCGCATACATCATGCTTTATGATTTTACGCATTGAGATATGCTGTTTTTCATGAGATTTCTGGATTTGAGAACCGTGGCTATTTCAAAGGAAAATATGTACTGCTTTAAAAACCCGGTTTCTCTTGATATGATATTTCAGTGCGTCCACCATGTGTTTTCTCGGTTCTGAGAGTGACATGTGAAACCCGATTCGAGGAGGCGGATGATTCCATTTGCGGGTACATGGTGGACCCGGTATGGTATCCCGGGGCGAGAGAGAGATTTCGTGTTGATGACGATGAGCCTGGCAGAGGGACTACTACCTACCGGTGATTGGTTGGGCCTGGCGAATATCCGGAAGATGCCGACAGAGTCGAGGGATGATATGGGCCGATCCGGACTGACGGAGCCCGTGGGCCGATCCGGACTGACGGAGCCCGAGAGATGAGGATTTACATGTCGATGCTGGATACGGGTTTCATGATGTTTTCGGGTGTCGATGTTGGACACCCAGGTTCCATGATTTTGATATGTCGCGAGGGACACCGTTGATTTATATTCTCATACTTTCATGCACACTCTTTTATGATATTTACGTGCATACAGACATTGATTATATGGGTGGACGAGATCCACATGCATACATGCATTGTTTATACTGTTGGATGTTATCCACATGCTTAGGCATTGACTACCTTGTTGGCACACATACCGACCCGGTCACCCTAGATATCATAGTATTACCTTTATGATATAGTTGACCTAGGGGTCGTTATTTATTCGATTTCTACTTGTTGATATATTTCTATTCACGAGTTGGCAACTCACCCCCGTTGTGCCACAGTTCTTGCAGGTTGCTCGCATGGATCAGTAGCGGCATCGCTGGCACACAGTTGCATTCGGATGTTTTGCTTTGGTAGGTGGGACATTTGTATCGTACCCACTCTTGTATCTATATTTCATATTGTATCTAGATAACTCCATCAATCAAAATTAGTAAATTGTATAAGTAATGAAACTTAGTGGGATTGTGGTTGCGAGACTTAGGGCGGGGGGTTTTCCGCTACTTGTGGTTTTTATGTCTTGCTTTTCTTTATCTTTTGTGGTGATCTTCGCCGTTGGACGTCGTATACTTATATATATTGTCTTGCGTGGATGTGATGCGCCGTTTAGCGAAGAGCTAGCTCCCGCTTGGGGATGCCTTTATCATTATCTTGTATATGTGGTTTTGGATCAAAATATACAAAGGAGGTGCTGCCCAATTTTTTTAAAAGACGAAACATATTTTCAAACTAGTAAATTCCACTTGCATTTTCATGTTCCTTTTCTATGCATTTTAAGAAAACTTGATTTCACTATACCTTTATTTCAAAACTTCACCTCCTTTATTTTTTTAAAAAGGTTTAGATTTCTGGGTTTCAGCTTACTTGAATTACGTTACGCCTTTAGACGTTGCGTGATTTAAGTGCTGGTCACGAGCTAATATTTTGGGTCGTGACAAAGTTGGTATCAGAGCGCTAAGTTTAACCTTGGTTCGAGTCTATGTTTGACTATGCGGAGTCTAGGGCGAGTATGTATTTCGGAACCTAGGCTTGACCTTACGGAACTTAGACTTGAACAGGGGGGTATTAGACCCGAACTTTCGTTTCATAGGCTGACCCTGATTGATGGAGTAGGTAGCTTGAGTAGAGTGACGTAGCGTACGTATGTTTCACGGCATATTTACGACACGATACTCCATTTAAGAAACCTTAGGATGTACACATTTTTGAGATCTATGATTCTCTTCATACCCATGATTATACATCCATTTGAGATCCTTGATTCTATTCGTTTCCATGGTCATACTCTCATTGATGTTCTTTCTTGTGATCATGTATCCATTCTGGATCTGTCGTTTCCTTTCTTACCGTTGATCTGCTCTCTTCGATACTCGATTAAGGTTCCTGTCACCATGTTTGAGCGCAGATTGAGCTGCTGCTAATGTTGCGGTCAGGGCGAGCTCTTCTGGTACGAGGGCTGGCCATTGTGTTTTCTGGTGACATGGGAACGTCTCGATGTAGTGTTATGTTGTGACCTCCTGTTCAAGCGAGTATTTGGTTTTGCACCATATGATCGGGGCCACTATTAGAGGCTGCCTGTTGTGAGAGTACTGTCGATGTACAAACTACCGCAAAGATTGTGATGTTGCCTACCGTGCAGACAGATGACCCAGCTGTTGCTGAGATTGATGGGATGTCGCTTCCAGAGCTTACGAGCTGAGATCGCTGGAGCTTCCAGGAAGAAATGCGATAGGTGATAGCTAGTCTACCCCGATTTGAGAGACGAAGGTGATTCGTCAGATTGATGCGCCGACGCAGGCCCAGTTGAGTTAGAGATTTTCAGTGTGGAGAGTCTTACTCAGATCTAGAGCAGACCGATCCAGAGATGACCGTTGATGTATCGTCTTTCCTGGAGGATTAAGGCATTGTTTAGCATGCGGACGAAGGGTTTTCACATGTCGGCTAGGCGAAGCTAAAAAGTTCAGACGAGTGTCAGAAACCCATTTTTCCCAAGTTTAAAGTGTTCGGAGGAACATGCAGGTAATTCTGTGGACCCTCTAGAAGAATGAAACCCTAACTCAATATGATGACCATGGAACCGCTTTTGAACCTTAGGGTTTGCAGCAGTTTAGCGGTGCCATCAGTGAGGCTTGGGTTTGCTCTTCTACGGCTGGTCCAGAGGTACTTTGGTATGTACCAGATATTTTTAGACTGTGCTCAGGTGTTGAGCTTTCGGGAAATTTTGGAACCTTGATGACTCGATCGAAAAGTTTGACGTCGTCCGGATATCATGTGATAAGAGACCAGTAAGCTGACCAGCTTCGGATAGAAGACCTCACCCAGATGTGTTATGAGTTGATCAAGGACGGACGAGTATTGAGTATTCCTCCGATGGTTGGGACGAGTTCCCGAGGACGTGTTCAGCTAGATATCTTCTACAGAGTGATGAAGATACCGAGTTCGTGACTTCGAGTCCATGTGAGGGACTCCGGATTGACCGTGGCCGAGGACAGTTGCAGTGTGTAGATAGCATGGCGTGACGTCATAGTGGGCGATGGTACAGATGAGTGGAAACAGAGGTTCATGCGAGACGCTGACGAGCTATTGTTACTCCCCATCGAGATTAAAGATTTGATGTGCATACAAAGGCGTTGGGATGCGGCCAGTTCCCGAGGAAATGTTGTGGTGAGGACACAGATGTCCAGAGAATAAGAAAAGATTATGTAAGAGTACCAGCCTCCGTACAATTCGGCATAGGAGAGATCAAAAAAGACCTTGAGCAGGATTCCTTCCAGGACACTGCTGCAATGAGATTTGCACCCAGGATCAGTTGTGTCATGAGTATTCAGAGGGCCAGATGCCGACGCCGGTGACATGCTGCCTTACGCGTGGTCGTGATGATTGACCGAGAGATGACCAGAGAAGTGCCAGATGTAAGTCCACGTTGCGACCCCCGGTTCTTACGGGGAGGCGGAAACGATATAAAATCAAAATTTTAACGCAAGAGGCAACATGGACTAAGCGAGGTCGGGATCTTTACCTAAACTAAAACTAGCATACTAAGCTAAAGATATTTAGCTACTCGGATGAAGATGGTTATACCTAAACTTGAACTCCTTCTCTTTAAGCTCCGATGGTGGTTCGATGGCTCCTTCTCGTTGTCTCCGTACGCCGAAGATAGATCCACTTGAAAGCTCCAACCTTTAGCTCCTTCTTCGTTCTTTGAAGAAACTAGTTCACTTGGTTTGCTAAACCTAGTGAACTAGAATGAGTAGAGATGATTTAGAATGGGATTTTATCTATGGTTCTTGATTCTCAACTCATGAGACAAGAGAACCATAGATCAAGATAGGGAGCAAGAGGTTGAGGGTGAGAGCAAGAGGAGAGCTCAAGAACAAGAGAGAGAATGAGCAAGAAAGAATGAGCAAGTATTTTGTCTCTCACCCTCTCATAATCCAAAGCAATGATAACTCATCATATCAACAAAAGTCTTATGTGATGGTTGAAGCAACCATAACCTTATCATGTCATGCACTCATTTTACTCAAATGAACAAGCAAGTAAAAGTCTTTGGCATGAAATGATAACCATGGTTATCATGATGGTCAACTAGTCAAGCCTAGTCAACCGGTCAACAAAGTCAACAAGTCAACAAAAGTCAACAAGTCAACAAGGTCAACAAAAGTCAACAACCAAGTCACCATAATACTTAATTAATATAATAGTTAATCGCATATCATATTCTCATTAGGGTTGAGCAAAAAGTCAAAAAGTCAACGGTCAACTGTCAACAACCCTAATGAGAATCCGCTGCCTCTGCCTCCCTGTCAACTGTGCATACACACCCGCATCCGCGTTCCGAGGAACACGAATGCAAACTGGATAAATCCAATCCCATAAGGTACACTAGGATCTGGCTTAAACCAAAGCCCGCTAGTGTAAACTGTCCGGACACTGTACGTGCACAAGTGCACGGATGTGACCGAACCCTGTCGCAAAACCATGCGACCTGTCGCAATACCATGCGACCTCTACTCTTTTGCCTAAAGGCGAAAAGCTTTCTGTGTGGGACTCTAAAGACTCGACACTACGCTGGCAGTGGGTTTAACCACAGACCGCAAGCGGCACTAGCTGTGCGTAACGGTACCCAGGTAATGCCGACAAGAAGACCGATGAGGCGAAACCCATCTGAACTCCTACTGAGCCTGAGTGTGACATTCTCCGTACAGTCCGGTCTGTTCGTCTGATACATCGCATGGCGGGCCTAGGGGGCGGTAAACGTCAGTCCCCCAATAGCGGTACAAGTCGTGCCGGAGCGAAGCCCAAAACACCCTGAGATAACACTGGAAACCTACCAGTATATCTCGTTTGCCCTGGCCAGGGACTACTCGTGTAATGGCTCTCCTAGACACAGCGCGATGTCAACCCCCAATACCGGGAGAGACGAATCCTGTCTAACCGTCACTGCCGCCAAGTGCTTCGGGACTGCACCCAACCACTACCTGTTTGCACGACTCCTTTGAGCCGTGGTAGGGTAGTGATCAAAGTACAGTGGGAACACACCCGAGGCGAAGTGACAGTGTCAAGTCAGCGGACTAAGCTGTACTCATGTCACCTGGGAACTGATAACTGACGATAGGTATAATACCAACTAGTCAGTTCCCGACGAGTCCTGTCCAGTGTACCCGTAACCTAACGAGCACCCACATACTATCTCAAGTACGACGTACTGACGGCTGTGGGACAGACCGTCTCCCACACTGGGATGAGAAGCGCATGCGCTGGTCTACTCCGGAGTATCGATGCCCTGTCTCGATAGTCCTGCGACCAGGGACCTGCATAAGGATGTGCTTATAGATTACCCAGCCCCACTAGTGTGACGGCCATCACATCGCTGGCAATCAAGCAAAGATCCTAAGGGCTCTACTAATGTGTATAGGCGATATACAAAAATAAACACATGTACACATTGAAGTAGAAACAAACCAAGTAGCATACTACTATTTTGAGCAAGATTGTATATACAAGGTGAATATCCCAAGCATCCATTAAGTAATATACAAACTAGTATGATACAGTAATGGCCTCTAGGGCATATACACTAACAATCTCCCACTTGCACTAAGGCCATGTACTGGCGTATCGAAGACCTATCATCTCGATCAGCCGCTCGAACTGAGTCTGGGGCAGGGCCTTGGTGAATGGATCAGCTGTGTTATCTTCTGAAGCGACTCTCCGAACCTCGATCTCCTGGCGATCTACGATCTCCCTGATCAGGTGATACCGCCTCAAGATGTGCCTGGATCTCTGATGGGACCTGGGTTCCTTCGCAAAAGCTATAGCCCCGTTGTTGTCGCAATACAGAGGTATTGGATCAACAATGGACGGAACCACCTGAAGTTCTTTCAAGAACTTCCTCATCCAGACAGCTTCTTTTGCGGCATCAGATGCAGCGATGTATTCCGCTTCCATCGTCGAGTCTGCAACGGTTTCTTGTTTGGAACTCTTCCAACTCACCGCCCCTCCATTGAGGGTAAAGACAAAGCCCGACATGGACTTGGAATCATCCTTGTCACTTTGGAAGCTGGAGTCAGCAAAGGCCTCGATCTGGAGGTCTTTTCCGCCATACACCAAGAACATCTCCTTAGTCCTTCTTAGGTACTTGAGAATGTTCTTTACCGCTATCCAGTGTTTCTTCCCAGGGTTTGACTGATACCGGCTTACCACACTCAGTGCATAAGCTACATCCGGTCTGGTACACAACATCGCATACATTATAGAGCCTACCGCAGAAGCGTAGGGTATAATAGACATGCGATCCCTCTCCAAATCAGTCTTGGGAGACATCTCTTTAGAGAGGGTGATCCCGTGACAAGCCGGTAGGTTACCGCGCTTGGAATCTTCCATACTGAATCTCTTCAGTATGGTGTCGATGTACCTGGACTGTGATAGTCCTAATATCCTCTTGGATCTGTCACGGTAGATCCGGATACCCAGAATGTACGAGGCATCACCCAGGTCTTTCATGGAGAACCTGTGTGACAAGAACCCCTTGACAGATTGTAGCATAGGAATGTCATTTCCTATTAAGAGAATGTCATCCACGTATAAAACGAGGAATACTACAGTTCTTGCTACAAATCTACTATAGATGCATGGTTCATCTGGATTTTTGATAAAGCCAAATTCTTTGACCGTTTCATCAAAGCAGATGTTCCAACTCCGCGACGCCTGCTTTAGTCCATAGATGGACTTAAGCAACTTGCACACCTTTCCGCTGCTCCCACTCTGAATGAAACCCTCCGGCTGGTCCATATAGACACACTCCTCTAAATTTCCATTTAGAAAAGCTGTCTTTACGTCCATTTGCCAGATCTCATAATCATGGAAGGCAGCAATGGCAAGAAGGATCCGAATGGATTTCAGCATGGCTACTGGAGAAAAGGTTTCGTCATAGTCCAAGCCAGGTCTTTGACGAAAACCCTTTGCTACCAGCCTCGCTTTATAGGTCTCAACCTGTCCATCTACACCAATCTTCCTTTTGAAGATCCACTTGCATCCTACGGGTTTTACCCCGTCTGGAGCAATGTCCAACGTCCATACCTTGTTGGTGTACATGGACTCCATTTCGGTCCGCATTGCATCCAGCCATTTCACTGAGTCAACGCTCTGAACGGCCTGCTGGAAGCTAGTAGGCTCATCATAATCTATGATGCAATCCTCTCTATCCCCGTCTATGAGAAAACCGTAGTATCTCTCGGGCGGATGAGACTGCCTACTACTCCTGCGGAGCGGCGTAGGAATGTCTTGTTCTGTTGAACCCTCTGGTTCCACTAAACTTTCAGTAATAGTCCGTGGTTCTGGAATTTCTTCCAGTTCTACTGTGCTCCCACTTATCTAGGTTTCCAAAAACTCAGTTTCCAAGAAGTAGGCATGACGAGAAACAAGGACTTTTTGTTCCTCTTCACAGTAGAAGAAATATCCTTTGGAATTCTTTGGATATCCCACAAACTTGCACTGTACTGAGCGTGCCTCGAGCTTGTCCGCATGCTGCTTTTTGACAAAAGCTGGACATCCCCATGTCTTAATATGCTTAAGATAGGGTCTCTTCCCACACCACATCTCATATGGTGTAGTAGGCACGGTCTTAGTAGGAACTCGGTTCAAAAGGTATGCGGCTGATTCTAGCGCATACCCCCAGAATGATCGCGGTAACTCAGCGTTACTCATCATGGACCGCACCATATCCAATAGGGTGCGGTTCCGTCTCTCCGATACACCGTTATGTTGCGGGGTGTATGGAGGAGTAAGCTGAGAGAGAATTCCGTTCTCTTTTAAATAGTCCAGGAACTCGGCACTTAAGTATTCTCCACCTCGATCCGATCTTAGAATCTTAATACTTTTGCCGGTCTGTTTCTCTACTTCATTCTTATACTCCTGGAATTTTCCAAAGGCCTCGGACTTATGTTTCATCAAGAAGACATAACCGTACCTTGAGAAGTCATCCGTAAAAGTAATGAAGTAAGAATGTCCGCTTCGGGCATGTGTAGACATTGGACCGCACATATCACTGTGTACGAGTCCTAAGAGCTCGCTCGCTCTTACTCCTTGTCCAGTAAAAGGAGTCTTTGTCATCTTTCCTTTGAGACAAGATTGACAAGTGGCATACGATTGATATTCGAACGCATTCAAATATCCTTCTGTATGTAACTTAGTCAACCTTCTCTCATTGATGTGACCCAATCTACAATGCCATAAGAAAGTCTGATTCATTTCCGGAGACTTTCTTTTGTGTGTATTCTGGACGTTGAAAATCTGTGGTTGGTTTAACACGTATATACCATTACTCAATGTACCTGACCCAATCAAAACTTGATTAAGGTGAATGTTTACAACATTACTTACAAACGCAAATTCATAACCTTCTTTAGAAACTAAAGATACAGAAATGATATTACAAGTTGCGTTGGGTACAAGAAAGCAATTACGCAAAACCAAAACATGTCCATCTGACATTCCCAGGTGATAGTCCCCCACGGCTTTAGCATCCATGCTAGATCCGTTCGCAACTTTGAGGGTCATGTCACCTTCCTTCAAAACCCTACGGTTTCTCAACGCCTGCAAAGAATTACAGATATGAGATCCTGATCCGGTATCCAATACCCAGGAAGTAGAGTTTATTGAAAGACAGTTTTCAATAACATACACACCTGAAGCTGAAGCTGCAACCTGCTTCAATTCCTGTGTTCTGGCCTTCCAGGCCCTGCAATCATTCTTCCAGTGTCCTTTCTTATGACAATAGAAGTATTCTTCCTTATCCACAAGCTTCCCCGCTATCTTTGTTTCTTTACCTTTTCCCTTCGTATCCACTTTACTAACACCGTCCCTTGGTTTGGCGGGGGCCTTCTTCTTCTTTCCCTTGGCTTTCGCCTTGGACCTAGAAGAAGATGATCCTCCTACAAACAAAGTGGATGTATCCCTACCTTTCTGTAGGGTGCCCTCTGCGCTCCTCAGCATGTTGAGGAGCTCTGAAAGTTCAACCTCTTTTTCTTGTAAGTTGAAGTTCAGTATAAACTGGGCGTAAGTGGAAGGAAGGGACTGGAGAACTATATCCGTATATAGCTCACTCTCCAATGTGATCCCTAGGTCAGCGAGCTCCTCAATGAAGCCGATCATCTTTAGCACGTGCTCGGCTACTGATGATCCGACGGCCATTCTTGTCGAAAATAACCTTTTCGACGCTTCGTATCTTGCGATACGTGATTGCTCTCCATACAGTTCTTTTGTATGAAGCAATATGGATTCCATGTCCATATTCTCATGCCTCCTCTGATGTTCGTTGTCCATCGAGGCAAGCAGGAGGCACTTGGCCTTCGCGCTATCAATCTCCCAAGTCTTGCGGATTTCCTTATCCGCGACGCTGGAAGTTGGACCAGGGACAGGGGGAGCTTTGGTGGTAAGAAGATACCCCAGCTTGTCATAAGTGATTGCTATCTTGACATTCCTGAGCCAATCTTTGTAGTTTGGCCCTGTCAGTTTGTTTTTATCTAGGAGTAACTTAAGTCCAGTCATGTTGATTGGTCGCTGCAATTAGGAGAGAGAAGAAGAAACACTCAGCATGATGCTCTTGCAAGTTTAGAGTGGTTTTTAGTTTGTCTAAACAGGATGGCTCCCACTGTTTCTCGAATCCCTCCTCAAACCATAAAGGAAGAATTAGCCGGGATCAATCCCACCGCACAATACTTGCTTAACCGTTCAGCCAGGCCGGTGTCGGTACTTCGAGGGAGGTTTTCCAACGCTTTCGCGAAGTTCCTTAATTAAAGAACCTCTTTTCCCTGGGGGCGTAGCCCCGCTAACACCTTTCTAGGCACCTACTAGGTTTATAGCATTGATCGATTAGTGAGAAATTTCCCGAGGAGTAGCATATACTCACAGTAGGATCGGGATCCAAAAATCATTGCGTGACGAAACTGAAGGAATCCTACCAGAATCATCACACTCAAAATGGTATGCAAATCTAGCAAGTTTCAGTACTTATGAAACTCCCGATGTGGATTTTTGCCCCATGCTCTTATGACCTTGACTTTGGCCAACAAATCATAAGTCACATGTCAAGTTCTGCCCGTCGTTCTCCAGGTTAATTTGAATCCACCCGCACCTACCCTTGACTTTGGCCAACAAGGCAGTACGACTGTTCCAAACCAACGCATCTATCTATGCTGCACATGAATACCCAATAGCTACCAATCACTGTGCCTTGACTTTGGCCAACAAACACAGCTTGAATACTATTGACTATTCATGTGAAACGACGGAGGGCTATGGATGGTTTTGGCAAAACCGTGAACGTAGTGAACTTGATTTGGTCGATGGAACGAGATAGCTTTTAAAAGGAGTGGCTCAAGCTCCGTATTTAAAAGTTGTTTTGAAAAGAACCGAGTGGTTTTTCGAAAGTGTTCCAACGACTTTAACTTGGTTTATTATCTTGCATTAGTTCTTTTAATGCGTGATATTCTTGCATTAGTTCTTTTAATGCGTCCCATCATTTAATCCTACCATTGCAGAAAACAACCAAAATATGACGTACGCTTATGCCATTCGCATTCGCCACTGGGCCCCGTCATTACCCGTTAGGTTACTTAACTAACGACAGAGCGGGGGCTGGGCTAGCGCGTCTGTAAAACATAAGCAACGCCTAAATAATATCATATATAGATATACTGCAATGATAAACATTTCAGATCTCAGATAAATACATTGGATATACTAGCAATCTGTAATTTGTACGAGCCTGTAAGAAAAACAGATAACACGGTCGCGGTGAATAGCCAATACCCCACCCAAGACCCCTACGGGTGCGGCAAACTACCCGCCAAGTACCCGAAGCGTAGCAACCTCCCTCATCTCCATGAGTAGGCCACTCGACACTTCGGCATACCCGGTAGTTTGTGCACCCCTCCATGGGTCTATCCTAGGAGCAAAAACAGTAAAAAGAAATTATACAATGACGGCTACAACCCCGACCCGGTTGTGCGGCCATACAAATAATTATTACATCAATTTACAAATTTACATGAATGGCAAGAAAAGAAAACTCTCGTCTCACAACCCCCGGCTATTCACCCGCGACAATCCAACATATTTATATACACATTCCAGCATCAAACACAGATCATGTATAACCCCGACCAATCGACTTATAGCGATTAGCCGACGTTCAATACATGCAAACATCACAGATATAACCATCATAGTCAAAGTGCAGTGAAGTTCGGAAAAAATACGGAATTATAGGACCCCAAAAGGAAATTTCTTTTCTGGAAAATCTGGGCACATATAATATATTTTAAAAATCTCAAAACCAACACAGACACACACTGCACGAAAAACAATGCACAGAAGACGACAAAGAGCGGCGCTTCTGCGGCGGATGCCTAGCTCGCGCGGCGGAAGGGCGGCGGTTTGGACGAATTACTGTATCGTTTTTCTTGGGTGTTCACACAAAACCCTGAGCCGAATTTACAAGTGTAAAGTTTTTCATTTTGAGCCAAAAAAATTTCAACAGAAACTCAGTTTTTGTAAAAGTTTGGTTTTTGGATTTTTCCGGTTCCGAACTTCGTTACACTTCACTACCAAGCTAGTTTAAGTTTAGTTAGGCTCTGATACCACTGTAAGTCCACGTTGCGACCCCCGGTTCTTACGGGGAGGCGGAAACGGTATAAAATCAAAATTTTAACGCAAGAGGCAACATGGACTAAGCGAGGTCGGGATCTTTACCTAAACTAAAACTAGCATACTAAGCTAAAGATATTTAGCTACTCGGATGAAGATGGTTATACCTAAACTTGAACTCCTTCTCTTCAAGCTCCGATGGTGGTTCGATGGCTCCTTCTCGTTGTCTCCGTACGCCGAAGATAGATCCACTTGAAAGCTCCAACCTTTAGCTCCTTCTTCGTTCTTTGAAGAAACTAGTTCACTTGGTTTGCTAAACCTAGTGAACTAGAATGAGTAGAGATGATTTAGAATGGGATTTTATCTATGGTTCTTGATTCTCAACTCATGAGACAAGAGAACCATAGATCAAGAGAGGGAGCAAGAGGTTGAGGGTGAGAGCAAGAGGAGAGCTCAAGAATAAGAGAGAGAATGAGCAAGAAAGAATGAGCAAGTATTTTGTCTCTCACCCTCTCATAATCCAAAGCAATGATAACTCATCATATCAACAAAAGTCTTATGTGATGGTTGAAGCAACCATAACCTTATCATGTCATGCACTCATTTTACTCAAATGAACAAGCAAGTAAATGTCTTTGGCATGAAATGATAACCATGGTTATCATGATGGTCAACTAGTCAAGCCTAGTCAACCGGTCAACAAAGTCAACAAGTCAACAAAAGTCAACAAGTCAACAAGGTCAACAAAAGTCTACAACCAAGTCACCATAATACTTAATTAATATAATAGTTAATCGCATATCATATTCTCATTAGGGTTGAGCAAAAAGTCAAAAAGTCAACGGTCAACTGTCAACAACCCTAATGAGAATCCGCTGCCTCTGCCTCCCTGTCAACTGTGCATACACACCCGCATCCGCGTTCCGAGGAACACGAATGCAAACTGGATAAATCCAATCCCATAAGGTACACTAGGATCTGGCTTAAACCAAAGCCCGCTAGTGTAAACTGTCCGGACACTGTACGTGCACAAGTGCACGGATGTGATCGAACCCTGTCGCAAAACCATGCGACCTGTCGCAATACCATGCGACCTCTACTCTTTTGCCTAAAGGCGAAAAGCTTTCTGTGTGGGACTCTAAAGACTCGACACTACGCTGGCAGTGGGTTTAACCACAGACCGCAAGCGGCACTAGCTGTGCGTAACGGTCCCCAGGTAATGCCGACAAGAAGACCGACGAGGAGAAACCCATCTGAACTCCTACTGAGCCTGAGTGTGACATTCTCCGTACAGTCCGGTCTGTTCGTCTGATACATCGCATGGCGGGCCTAGGGGGCGGTAAACGTCAGTCCCCCAATAGCGGTACAAGTCGTGCCGGAGCGAAGCCCAAAACACCCTGAGATAACACTGGAAACCTACCAGTATATCTCGTTTGCCCTGGCCAGGGACTACTCGTGTAATGGCTCTCCTAGACACAGCGCGATGTCAACCCCCAATACCGGGAGAGACGAATCCTGTCTAACCGTCACTGCCTCCAAGTGCTTCGGGACTGCACCCAACCACTACCTGTTTGCACGACTCCTTTGAGCCGTGGTAGGGTAGTGATCAAAGTACAGTGGGAACACACCCGAGGCGAAGTGACAGTGTCAAGTCAGCGGACTAAGCTGTACTCATGTCACCTGGGAACTGATAACTGACGATAGGTATAATACCAACTAGTCAGTTCCCGACGAGTCCTGTCCAGTGTACCCGTAACCTAACGAGCACCCACATACTATCTCAAGTACGACGTACTGACGGCTGTGGGACAGACCGTCTCCCACACTGGGATGAGAAGCGCATGCGCTGGTCTACTCCGGAGTATCGATGCCCTGTCTCGATAGTCCTGCGACCAGGGACCTGCATAAGGATGTGCTTATAGATTACCCAGCCCCACTAGTGTGACGGCCATCACATCGCTGGTAATCAAGCAAAGATCCTAAGGGCTCTACTAATGTGTATAGGCGAGATACAAAAATAAACACATGTACACATTGAAGTAGAAACAAACCAAGTAGCATACTACTATTTTGAGCAAGATTGTATATACAAGGTGAATATCCCAAGCATCCATTAAGTAATATACAAACTAGTATGATACAGTAATGGCCTCTAGGGCATATACACTAACACCAGAATGGAATCGTCCCCGTTAGCACACCTGACTGGCCCGATGAGCCGATAAATTGCGAGATTGGTAAATCCACAGAGAAATGAAGACCCGGAGACAGAAGACGCCAGACCGTGAGTAGGAGGCAAGCGGATATTCTTGTTCTGCCGGTATTAGGCGCACCGATTTATTTTTCGACATTGTAGGAGGTGTACCTCAATGTCCTTTGTTGCGATTTGCGTTGTGATCAGAGTATCACGCTTATATCACTTGGATTTGAGTTTTTGTGACGAGTTTCCTAATATTGACTTGTGCATAGTTATTGCACTTGAGATATGTTTTTATACACCGTTATGTTGGATTTTGATTTGTGCATATTTATTGCACTTGATATCGGTTTTGTGCCTTGGCTGCAAATGTTTATGATTTCGTGGATTTCATACAGTTGGTTCGATTTTGTGCGTGTGGTACGCACGCGATTTGATTCTGCACTCGGTATAGCTTATATGTTTTTGCAGTGCATTGATATGTGTTTTGTGCACGCAGTGGCACACGTTTATGATTTTGTACACCTTGGCACACTCGGTGTTGCTTTTTATACGCGTTTGAGTTATATGATGCATTCCATGCACTTGTTGCACCCGATTTGTATCTGTATTTTATGCACTGGATGTAGGGTTCCTAGGCACACACATGAGGTTCCACAAGGCATCAACCATGCCAAAATCAAATTTTATATGTGCCGAGAAACCCTAATCAAGATCGTATACTAGAGGTAAGGCGAAACAAAAAGAAAGTAAACTACTTTACTACTAAGTGAAACGAATTACAACCTTTGTAGATCCGGTCCTTCACTTCTAAAGCTCCGTGTTGACGTCCCTTCGCTGCGATCATCGGGATCCCGGACCCTAGCGATGGTTTCTGCGAAGAAATGAGCGGGCTAGGTCGTTGACTTCGAGGCCGAAGATGATCTACGTCGGAGAGACTCAAACTCAAGCTATTCCTTCACTTGGTCAAGAACTTTGTGAAGAGAACACCCTATACTACATGGCAAGTAGTAGAGGATGAAGAAATAGGAAGTGGGTTCACTTTGGATTTGGATTTCTCACTCTAAATCTTCACTTAAAAATTTCAAGCAAGCTTTCTTCTTCTTGAAGAAGAAGAAGAAAGAAAGAAAAGAATGAATAATCAATAATAGAAAATGAATAATCAAGTGAAGTCTATCATTTTGCAACCATGGGTGAGTTAACTTATGTAGAGAGTAAACTAGAGTTTAGGTTGATGGTTAGGTCAAAGAACAAAACAAAATGGTTAGACTTTTTCAAAGATGCTAAGAAGCTACATGAAGCTTGAAGCCAAAACAAGAAAAGCCACCATTTAGATTTACCAAAATAAATAAATAAATAAATAAAAACCAAGCATTAACCTAAACATGGTGTAAGTCATACACACACCCAAGTTTGCATGTATCATCAATCATGATACAAACTAGTGCACAAACATATATCATATATACAACTTGTGCACATCAAGTGAGAAAATCAATCTTAAGTGAACAAATACTAGTTAATGTAAAGTAATATATCAAATATATAATTATACATTAAATCATTAAATCAATACTTGATTTAATGATCCGGTCATAACCGACTAATATCATGTGTAACAACTTATCGAATCAACACTTGATCCGATAACCCGGCTATATCGCATACAACCGATCAATGTCACGAATCGCGAGAATAGAATATGGTATCTCATATCGTATTAATCTCGGTCCTGCACATATCTCATATGCGCTCCTATTTCGTTTCTCTTGAGCCAGAAAACCCCTGTGTAGGACTCTAAAGACTCGTCAATACGCCGGCAGTAGGTGATGATCATATCAAACACCCACAAGCCGAAAGCGGTCTGCTAAATGTAACGGCCACCCGGGTATTGAGCGATCAGAAGATCAACGAGCAAGCCCGCTCACACTCCTGCGAATCCAACCAGTAACACTTACCGCACAGTCCGGTCTGTTCATCTGAAACGTCGCATATCTCACCTAGAGGTGGTAAACGTCAGACCCCAGTAGCTTGATAAGTCATGCCGATATAAGGTCCATAACAAGCATGAAACTACTGATAACACTTACCAGTAAATCAGTGCAACCCTGGCCAGGTATTTCCAGTTATGGCCAGTCGAGCATAGCGCAACATCAACCCCCAATACCGGGAGAGACGGATCCCCTCCTATCGCTCATTGCCTCCATGTGAATCGGGACTGTACCTAAAAAACCACCTGTTTGCATGACTCAGTAGAGCCGTGGTAAGGTGGAAATCAAAGCACGGTGGGAGACACACAAGACTCTATGACGATCTCGGGTCAACAGACTAAGTTGTACCAGTGTCACCAGAGAACTGCCATCTGACGTGAGGTATAATACCATCTGGGAGTTCTCGGCGAGTCCGTTCAGTATACCCAGTCTCCACTGAGCACCCGCATACCATCTCTGATGTCAAACACCAATGGATATGGGATCATCCATCGCCCATCACATGGGTCGAGAAGATATACGCTAGTCTACTCTGGAATATCGATGCCCCGTCTCGATATCCCCACGACTAGGAACATTGAAGGATGTACTCATTGTCTACCCAGGCCCCACTAGTATGATCTACATCATAGTCCTGCAAGTCGAGTACATATCCTAAGGGCTTTATCAACACGTAACAGAGAGACAGTAAGTATACATGTTAAGATAAAGAGCAACCAGATAGCGTACTATCATGTCGAGCAAGAAAGTCCTACCTATATATGTCCCAGCATCCACTACAATATACATCTCATGTACAGTAATGACCTTTGGGGCATACATATAACTAACAATGGATGCACTGTATTTGATATTTCGTGCACTAGATGCACCGGATTTATATTTTGTGCCCTTGATGCACCAGATTAGTATTTTTTTACGTTGTTGCACTAGACTTGCATTTTATGCGTTTATTGCACCAGGCAGATATTTCATGCATTGGTTACACTAGATTTATACTCAGTACCTTGGTTGCACTTGATTTATGTTTTTGAGCATTATTTCACCAGGTTTATGTTTTGTGCGCATTGGAGGCACTTGAGTGAGATTCTACTCGTGCCTGTTGGATGCCCTTGATTTGGATTTTATCCGTGCATATTGGATGCGATTTCATTCGTGCGGGACAGATGCACTTGATTTGTATTTTCGCGCATGTTGGGCGCATGATATGAGATGTGATTTTGTGCACACCGGATGCACTCAATTGGGATTTCATTCGTGCATGTTAGTTGCACCGGATGCACTCTAGATGCACTTGATATTGTTGTCGTGCACACCCGTTGTACTAGACAGATGCTTTCGTGCACACCCATTGCACTTAGTTTTGCTTTTGTGTATATTGGTAGCACTTGTATTTGGACTTGATTTCCGTGCGCACCAGACGCATGTGATTGCTGGATACGCCTTTTGAGGCCGATTTTGCTTTGAGCACTTTGTTTTCATGATAGGTACTATATATTATATAGTAGCCAAACAGGACTGATCTGAGGATAGTACCTGAGTACTTTGCATGCATTAAAAGTTTACCAAGAGGTTTTTGAAAAAGAGCTATAGTCTCGCTATTTCCTACGTGTCCGTGGGCGACACGAACATTTATAAAGAAAAACCTTTTGGGATATTTTGAAGACGACGGAACGTGTATTTAGGAAAAACATATATGGACATATATTATTATTTTAAAATGAGCGTCCGTCACTTATGCCGTAAGTTACGCATTCACGCGGCGATTTAGAAAGATTTTTTGCATGAGTTTTATTTAGTTCTTGAAGGTTTTCTAAGGATGCGTACTATACACATATTACAGTATTTAACTAGTGTATATTGGATTTCAGTAGTGGATTTAGAGATCTGTATCTCTATTGTAACTCCAAGGATAGGCGTGTAGATCAGATGATTTGCGTGACGCTTGACGGAGTTCGATTTTGAGTTTTGTACTCGTTTTCATGCGCACTTGACGCGCTGTGTTACTTCTATATCTTCCGTGATTTCGGAGCCCCGTTGATTTGAGTTGATTATCGAAATGTTTTAGATTTTGGGGGTTTAAATTTAAATTCGGGGACCGAATTTATTTAAGGGGGGAAGATTGTAACATTTCAAAAAATATAAAATATTATTTTTGGAATTTAATATTAAAATAATATATTTCCCGAAAACTGCCCGATTTGCGAAATTGGGATTTTCGAAAAATGGTATAAATATATACCGATAATTGGGAAATAAATGGAAATTAAAATGATTTATTCATTTAATAATATATTTAAAGGATTTGGCATTTTTAAAATCTATTATATGCAGTTTTGATAAAAACCCGATTAGTACATTGCTAATCGCGATTAAGCTAAATTCGAGTTTCTGCAGTTTTTCATAGCCAGTGCACCATGACATGTTACATGTTATTTCATGGTGTTGTTTTATTTGAGTGTATGTGTTTTGGTGAGAAAAGAGAAACAAAAGGTCTCATGATGAGTGAGGAGAGAGAAAGGAGACATAATGATGACTTGGAGAGAGAGAGTGAGAATAATTGAGAGAGGGGGGCTGCCTCCATTTTCATTCCTCCAACATTTTCATCTCCTTCTTCATTTTACTCACCCTCATCTCCCTCCACCTTCAAGCCCTAGATCAATCTCCAAATAATCCCCAAAATCCTAAACCCCTTTCAAAAAAAACGATCCCTTCTTCATGCTCATCACTTTGAACCAAACAAAGTGGGATTTTGGCAATAATAGGACTACTAGGGTTCTCTTGAGCTCATCCATGAGGTTTAATCATTTCCACTTAGTTAGTTTTAGTTTTCTTGTGTTTGTGATAATTTAGAAGTTAAATTGGTTTGGTGGTTGTGGAGATAAAAACCCCTAGAGAAGGTTTAGGCTTAAATATGGTTTTAGTGAACTCTTGTGACTGTGCAAGACCTGAGATTTAGTGTAGTAACCCAAAATACGGAATTGGGATTTGAGTTCATGTCGGTTTTGTAAGAGATAAGGGTGTGCAGGGGAATCTGGAGCAACCAAGGGGAATATTGAGTATAGCAAACAATACCAGAGACCCATTTTAGACCAGAGGAGACCACGATGAGAAAATGAAGTCCAACTGAGCATGGGGAGCCGAGCTCGCCGGATTTGCTAGGGGTAGGGCCGGCCACTTGGTTGTCTGGGGTGTCGGGGTTGGTCCAGTAGCTCAAATACACAATATACATCACCTTAGACTTGTTTGCTTAGCTTTATTTGACCCGAGTCAAAATCTGAGAGCAATTTAGTGTGATTTTAGCTATGTTTTCCATATTTGAAATGCAAATTCTTGATATTTGGTTTTGTATTTGGTTGTTGAATGTTTGTACATCAACGACTAGGGGTAATTTGTTGGTTTTGCATACGTGGGCTATAGGTTCTAACCTATAGGCAATCCGTGTGCCGTTTTGGTTTTCGGGCTTGATGTTAATAGCGATTACGATTGTTTATTATTGTAGGTATCCTCGCATGGATTCCGAGGTGACAGAGAGTGGCTTCAACGACTTTGGCAAGCGAAGACTACGGTGAGATCTATATCTACCGGGGAAGTCGGGTGGATGGTGTATAGCACCCCCGCAAAGTTTTGATGGAAACTGATTTATAGAATATGATTAAGGAAACCTAAATTTGGAATATATAGTTAGAGTTAAATAATAGTTAGTGAAACCGTATTAGAAACTAAGGATAGTTAGAAATGATATAATACGGCTAATATGTGATGACGGGATTTGAGGATGATGTTTGACGATATTGCCGTTTAGGATACTGTAGGACTAGATATTCGACGTAGATATGTCATCCGAACCATACATATTTCTAAACTGAAGAGTCGTATGCATCTTTTAAACAGATACCTTGAGGGACATTATGGAATTTCAAATGATATCTTTTCCTTAAAAACACTGTAACCCTTATTTTAAAAACTACTACTCGCTCTTTAAAAATCTGATTGTACGGTTCGGGTGTGTATGTTAGATTAGATACTTATACTTTTAGTAGAGATAGAATGTTATGTAAACTCGACTTGATGTGAAATATAAATGCGATGAAAGAATATAAGACGGATATGATGATATGACGATGTTTTGGTGTACGGATGCGAATCGATTGAGATGGTTGATACCTTGTCAGTCCCCTGATATGAGATCATTATGGATGTGACCTGAGACATAGGTATATAGTTACATTTATATATGTTGTGAACATGTGTGATATGCCGTACGTGACGTTAGGTCTGTACCCCCCTCATTGTCGTAAAGGTTGATAGGAACCCTAATGTTTTAAATGCCGCCGTACGATGATCTTTTCCGTACATGATGAGTTTGATTTTATGATTGATCCATACCCTTGACTAGAGGATGACGTACGATGGATTATACCGTACGTGACATTGTGTGGCTGGATGCCGATTGATTGATTCACCGACTCGATCATGTTAGATACGTATACCCGTCAGTATTTGCATATGATTACCTTAAGCTGCATTCATATTATTCTCATTGCATTGCTTATATTTGTGCTAGTACACCTGCACCACTATCGATGATGCGTATGTTACAGTTACACAGATCTGCCGGCTCACACACTTCATCATCGATAATTGCCATGTCATTATACAGTAGGGTTGCTGCATCATGATATGCATATTGTACATCCATTTTGGCGCACATACATATTGTACACTCATGCTTGCATATATACCACTTATACACACATATCCATGCACATATATAGTGATACATCTATACTTGCGCATATACATATTGTACCTACATAAATAACTGGCTTTATTGGGAAATTGGGAACCGCATGTTATATTTTAAAAACTGGAAACATTTAAAAGAGCGGTTTCCCTTAATACGTCATACCACTGTTCCATACTGCATGATATACGAATATGCATACATTTTTATCATATGTCGCATACATCATGCTTTATGATTTTACGCATTGAGATATGCTGTTTTTCATGAGATTTCTGGATTTGAGAACCGTGGCTATTTCAAAGAAAAGTATGTACTGTTTTAAAATCCCGGTTTCTCTTGATATGGTATTTCAGTGCGTCCACCATGTGTTTTCTCGGTTCTAAGAGTGACATGTGAAACCCGATTCGAGGAGGCGGATGATTCCGTTTGCAGGTACATGGTGGACCCGGTATGGTACCCCGGGGCGAGAGAGAGATTTCGTGTGGATGAGGATGAGCCTGGCAGAGGGACTACTACCTACCGGTGATTGGTTGGGCCTGGCGGATATCCGAAGGATACCGACCGGAGTCGAGAGATGATATGGGCCAATCCGGACTGACGGAGCCCGTGGGCCAATCCGAACTGATGGAGCCCGAGAGATGAGGATTTACGTGTCGATGCTGGACACGGGTTTCATGATGTTTTCGGGTGTCGATGTTGGACACCCAGGTTCCATGATTTTGATGTGTAGTGAGGGACACCGTTGATTTATATCCTCATACTTCCATGCACACTCTTTAATGATATTTACGTGCATACAGACATTGATTATATGGGTGGACGAGATCCACGTGCATACATGCATTGTTTATAATGTTGGATGTTATCTACATGCTTATAGGCATTGACTACCTTGTTGGCACACATACCGACCCGGTCACCATAGATATCATAGTATTACTTTTATGATATAGTTGACCTAGGAGTCGTTATTTATTTGATTTCTACTTGTTGATATATTTCTATTCACGAGTTGGCAACTCACCCCCGTTGTGCCACAGTTCTTGCAGGTTGCCCGCATGGATCAGTAGCGGTATCGCTGGCACACAGTTGCATTCGGGTGTTTTGCTTTGGTAGGTAGGACATTTGTATCGTACCCACTCTTGTATCTGTATTTCATATTGTATCTAGATAACTCCATCAATCAAAATTAGTAAATTGTATAAGTATTGAGACTTAGTGGGATTGTGGTTGCGAGACTTAGGGCGAGGGGTTTTTCGCTACATGTGGTTTTTATGTCTTGCTTTTCTTTATCTTTTGTGGTGATCTTCGTCGTTGGGCGTCGTATGCTTATATATATTGTCTTGCATGGATGTGATCTGCCGTTTGGCGAAGAGCTAGCTCCTGCTTGGGGATACCTTTATCATTATCTTGTATATGTGGTTTTGGATCAAAATATACAAAGGAGGTGCTACCCAATTTTTTTAAAAGACGAAACATATTTTCAAACTAGTAAATTCCACTTGCATTTTCATGTTCCTTTTCTATGTATTTTAAGAAAACTTGACTTCACTATACGTTTATTTCAAAACTTCACCTCCTTTATTTTCTTAAAAAGGTTTAGATTTCTGGGTTTTAGCTTACTTGAATTACGTTTCGCCTTTAGACGTTGCATGATTTAAGTGCTGGTCACGAGCTAATATTTTGGGTCGTGACACAAGCAACTACCATACACTATGCCTTGACGAAGGTCAACAAACATAGCATAAATACTAAGTGCTACCCGTCTGAAATGACGGAGGGCTACTAATGGTTTTTGGCGAAAAACCGTTAACGTAATGAACTTGATATCGTTGAAGGAACCGGATAGCTTTTTACAAAAATATAGTGGCGAAAACCTTTGCTAAAGAGGTCACTCCTGGTGAAGGGATCTCGGCTCTTTCCCCGTAGAATTAGGTGCAGGATATTCTAAACTGAATACCGTGATGCAAAGCAAAAAGTAATCGATTATAGTGAAGTTACTATCCTGACGCAAACTTCTACCCAAGGGGTCACTCCCGATGAAGGGATCTCGGCCCTTGCCTCGTCGAATGAGGTGCTGGATATTCCAAACTGAATACCGCTGTACAAAGCAAATGAAAACGTCCTTTTAATAACAGATTTTTGAAAACTGTTCCAACAACATCGAATAGGTTTGTTTTACTTGCATTGATCTGAATCAATGCAGTCCCATCAAGTAATCACACCGATAAAGAACGAAAATATGATGTACGTATATGCCATCTGCATTCGCCACTGGGTCCTGTCATCACCTGTTAAGTTACTTAACTAATGACAGAGCGAGGACTAGACTAGCGCGGGTGTAAAACATATACAACATCTACTTGTATATATATCAATATACAATAATCGCTCCAGGCGTGAAAAATACAACATCACAGAAATGTAATAAGCATCAGAGAACAATACAGATATCTGGAAGCCCCGGGTTTCCTTTGAGCCGCAAGAGAAACCCGACATTCCCCTGGTTATGTGGATAGCCTGTGCAATGAAACCTAGACCCCTACGAGTGCAGCAAGTTACCCGCCAAAACCTGAAGCGAGGCAGCCCCCCTTCATCAACGTGAATGGACTACCCAGCACTTCACGGAATCTGGTAACTTGAGCACCCCTCCTTGGGTCAACCTGTACCCCCTACGAGTGCGGAGAATAGCCCGCCAATTCTAGAGTGAAGCCCCCTCCGTCTCAAAGCCATAAGATGCAGGCCCGTTGCCCTCTAAAACCCGGCTATCCGTGCACTCCACCGCGGGGTAATCCTAGTACAGAAAAGAAAATATGTACAACGGGTATAACGACCTCAACCCGGTCGTGCCCCAAAAGTATAATATACAAACAGGCAGTGACGGCAGTCCACATGTCAGACGCTCACCCAGCGATACCAAATGTATAAATAAATCCAAACTGCACTGACATTGCACACAGCTATCCACCACGACAAATCCGCAACAATATAGCACAACACAGAATATCAACGTGAATGTCGCGTTCACAAACCCTTCTAAAAGAGCTATAGCTATTAAACAAGATTTACCGCTCGAATGATATTCACGGTCGCAGATAGTAATGTAAGTACTGTGAACTAACGTATTTAAAATTCCGATCGACAAAACTTCCCAAAGTAGCCCCAAGTGCAAATCCAGCACTCAAATAAAACTGGGCCTAAAAAAATATTCCAGAAACCACAATTCCACATGAAATACATCCAGAAAGAAAATGAAGCTCTGAGCCTACATTTCCTCCGCGGATCCACGGCAAACATGCCAATTCTGCCGCAGTTCCGCGGCGTAATGATGGGATCGAGCTTTCAAATTTCTTCAGGGGTCTTAGGAAAGCCTGCACGATTTTCTGACATACTGAAAATAATTTTTCGACCACAAAAAAATTTCGACAGAAAATTCATGAATGGAAATGCGGTTTTGGAAATTTTGTTCGATCGAGGTTTTAAACATGTTAGAACAAGCTAGTATGGGTTAATGGCGTGGCTCTGATACCATGTAAGTCTACGGTAGTGCCCCGGCCGTCAATCCGAGGCCAAATGCGGAACAAAAACTTTTACTAAACCGGCGCTAACGCAGACTTTCACCCGGATCGTACCATTAACACTAAACTAGCTAACTACAAAGAAGTTTAGAATGGCTATACCGATCGATCCGTGTCCTTCGGTCTTTAGCCATCATCTTAAGCTCCTCGCGGCATCTCCGATCTCTCTCGATCTCCAGTCTCCTCGTCGAAGTGGCACCACATCTAGAAATCTTTTTAGGGGCTCCCGCTTCAAACCGAAGCAACTCGGATATGAAATTTGCTAGCCGACATGTCTAAGGTGATGTAGAAAATGTGTGTGATAACTTTGTCTCCTACAGTCAACGATTCTCAACACATGAGATGGAATGAGTGGAGGTTAAAGAAGAAGCCATTGGAGAGGAACTTGTGAGCTCAAGAAGAAAGAAGAAGAAGAAGAGCTTGCTTTTGTGTGAGATGAAAATGAGAGAGCACTAGCATAATAATCTCAAGAGCTCACCCCACTACTTAGTGGCCACCCTCTCTCTCTCTCCATCTCAATCTCACCCAATAAAAACAATAATTAAATGGACATTGCACAAAAAATGATACCATGAGTCACAAAATTGTACATGCCTCATTTAATGCCCTTAATCATGTCTTGAGCTCATAATTTCCACCAATAAACATTAATCCAAATGTTTATAACAATAAATAGAATGGAATCTTCTTAAAGTAAACTCGTGACGGATCACAAGGATACCCCTCGCCTGTATATACATACCTGCATCCGCATTCCGGCTGAATACGAATGAAATGAGACTAAAGCAATCCAACAAATCTAATACTAGGATCCGGCTTAAACCAAAGCCCACTAGTATGATCCGTCCGATCATGATCCATGCACAAGTGCACATATATGATCGAGCATTGCCATAAAACCATACGGCCTCTACAACATTTCGCCCGAACATGGGAAAACTTTCTGTGGGGGACTCTAAAGACTCATCAATACACTGGCAGTGGGTTTAACTACAAGAACGTCAGTGGTACTAGATGTACGTAACGGGCGCCCAGGTATTGACCAAAAGGGAGGCCGATGAGCGAACTCATCCAGAAACCCTTCTGATCCTGTCAGTGACAATATCCGTACAGTCCGGTCCGTTCATTTACGAATATCGCATATCGGGCCTAAGGGGCTGGTAAACGTCAGACCCCCAATAGCGGTATAAGTCGTGTCAGAGTGTAGCCTAGAACACCCTGAGATACTACTGGAATACCTACCAGTAAATCTCACTTGCCTTGGCCAAGGACTTCATGTAATGGCTCTCCTAGACACAACGTGATCTCACCCCCAATACCGGGAGAGACGAATCCCCTGCCGATCCGCTCACTGCCTCCATGTGGCTCGGGACTGTACCCAACTAAAACCTGTCTGCATGACTCCTTTGAGCCGTGGTAGGGTGGTAATCAAAGTACAGTGGGAACTCACATGAGACAAATGACGATCTCAGGTCGATGGACTAACCTGTACACATGTCACCAGGGAACTGCTATCTGACGACAGGTATAATACCAACTAGCATGTTCCCGGCGAGTCCTGTCCGGTGTACTCATAACCCAATGAGTACTTGTATACGTTTTAGGTGAACCAACTGACACCAATGTCTTATGAGACTGGCCATCTCCCCTCGCCAGGGTCTCGATCGTATACACTAGTCTACTCATGGAGTATCGATGCCCAGTCTCGAAACTCCCACGACTAGGGATACTTTAAGGATGTGCTTATAGACTACCCAACTCTCAAGTATATGATCGCCATCATACTGCTGGTAGTCAAGCAAGAATCCTAAGGGCTCTATCAACGTGTAATAGTGATCTGTAATGTCACCTAAAGCATGTACACGATGATAAAGACAAACTAGATAGCATACTATCATCTCGAGTAAGACTGTCCTACCGGCATAGGTCATCCCTCAATCATTGCAATCACGTACCTGCGATCCAATAATTGACTTTGAGGGCACTATATCCAACAGAAGAGGTTCCACGTCAAGGATTCTTTATACGGGCTCCCGCTTCTAAACCGAAGCAACTCGGACATTAAGTTTGCTAGCCGAGATGACCAAGATGAAGTAGAGAGTGTGTGATTACTTTGTCTCAATACACTCTAAGATTCTCAACACATGAGAGGGATAGAGTGGAGGTTGAAGAAGATGCCCATGGTAGAAATTGTGAACTCAAGAAAATAGCAAGTGAACAAAAAACCAACCCCAAAGAAAATGAGATGGATGCCCCATATTTTTGTAGTGAGTATTTAGATATATTGAAGTGAGTAATTGAGCCACACACTCACACAAAATATCTCTACACTCACACACTTACAATAAATATCTAAGCTCACTAAAAAATATCTTAGCCATGACAAAAACATGTTATGCCAAGAATGAGTCACAATTTCCACTTTAAACATTTAAACAAAAATGTTTAATCCACAAATAGAAAATGGCATCAACTAAAGTTATCTTATAACGAATTACAAGAATACCCCTCATCCGTATTTTGACTGAATACGAATACTACGAGACGAAAGTAATCCAACAATCTAATACTAGGATCCGGCTTAAACCAAAGCCCACTAGTATGATCCGTCCGATCATGATCCGTGCACAAATGTACGTATATGATCGAACCCTGCCATAAAACCATACGGCCTCTACAACGTTTCGCCCGAACTAGGGAAACCCTCTGTGTGGGACTCTAAAGACTCGTCAATACGCTGGAGGTGGGTTTAACCATAAGCACGTCAGTGGCACTAGCTGTACGTAACGGCTACCCAGGTATTGAGCGAAAGGGAGGTCGACGAGCGAACACATCTTCAAACCCAACTGAGCCTAACAGTGACAATATCCGTACAGTCCGATCCATTCGTCTATGAGTATCGCATATCGGTCCTAGGGGGATGGTAAACGTCAGACCCCTAAAAGCGGTATAAGTTGTGTCGGAGTGTATCCCAGAACACCCTGAGATACTACTGGAATACCTACAAGTAAATCTCACATGCCTTGGCCAAGGACTTCGTGTAATGGCTCTCCTAGACACAGCGTGATCTCACCCTCAATACCGGGAAAGACGAAACCCCTGCCGATCCACTCAATGCCTCCATGTGGCTCGGGACTGTACCTAACTATAACCTGTTTGCACGGCTCCTTTGAGCCGTGGTAGGGTAGTAATCAAAACACAGTGGGAACTCACACAAGACAAATGACGATCTCAGGTCGATAGACTAACCTGTACACATGTCACCAGGGAACTGCTATCTGACGTCAGGTATAATACCAACTAGTATGTTCCCGGCGGGTCCTGTCCGGTGTACTCATAACCCAATGAGCACCTGTATACGTCTTAGGTGAACCAACTGACACCAATGGCTTGTGAGACCAGCCATCGCCCCTCGTCGGGGTCTTGATCATATACATTAGTCTACTCATGGAGTATCGATGCCCAGTCTCGAAACTCCCACGACTAGGGACACTTTAAGGATGTGCTTATAGACTACCCAACTCTCACGTATATGATCGCCATCATACTACTAGTAGTCAAGCAAGAATTCTATGGGCTCTATCAACATGTAATAGTGATCTGTAGTGTCACCTGAAGCATGTACACGATGATAAAGACAAACCAGATAGCATACTATCACCTCGAGTAGGACTGTTCTACCGGTATAGGTCCTCCCTCAATCATTGCAATCACGTGCTTGCAATCCAATAATTGACTTGAGGGCACTATAGCCAACAATCTCCCACATGCACTTAAGGCTAATTATTGTGGTGTCGCATACTCACAGCCCGTTTGATACCGAACACCCAACTCCTCTACTAATCAGTTTCACAAAGCTCGTTTGTAAAACTATTGCGTTCGAGAAATAGCCTCAGTGAGCGGATCCGCTCTGATGTTTATTTCTATGTCTCTCTTTATCTCAAGTTCACAGAGAAAGCCATCTCCCGAAATGAGCAATACCTGTCTTGGAATATGTCTGGATATCTAATAGGACCCAGTTCATAAATGAACTCTAAATCCAGCAAACATCTTAGACTGTACCTTCTACTGAATTTAATCAGTATCCTGCGCCATGCCTCACTCAGTATCCGCTTGGACCACCTGTCCAAACTACTGCCCCTCTTCAAGAGGGAAAACTATAACTCAGACAGTCACTCTGTCATCCAGGTCACCTTGGAAGCCTGGAATGATAATCGTCTCCCGAAGGAGGCTGGTGTTACCATATCCCTAGAACAATCACTTATGTTCTAAAACTACTTCCGAACGTTTCTCCAGGATTGGATTAACACATCAACTTATTGCATCTAGTGCAAAAACAACATCTGGTGTGGTACTTGACATCTCATGATTGACTCAATTGCCTAAGCAAGTGATATGCCAATCATGCACATCCCTCTCCCCTTTAGTCTGTAAAACACCTTTAGAGAGGGTGACTCCATCACCTGCAGGTACACCACCATGCCAGGAGTCGTCCATTTTAAAACACCTTTAGAATACTGTCTAAGTACCCTGATTGGGAAACTACCCAAATCTAGATCTAAAACCATAGATCCAGTAATCAGAATGTCTGATATAATATCCATATCATATATGGGGAAACCACTGTGTGACAACAACAGTATAACCGATTGTAGGATAGGAATTTTACTTCCTGCAAAGTGTATGTCATCCATATACCAGGACATCACACCCTACTACCTTCTTAACAGATCCATCTCCTATTCTAATGAAGTCAAAGCCTATGACTTTCACATCAAAAATAGATGATATGCCTCCGCTATATCTGCTTTACTCTATAAATAGACATAAGCTACTTGTCCACTATGCTTCCGCTGCTCCCACTGACTACAACAACCCTCTGGCAGAGTCATATAAACGTGCACTTCTAAAGCTAGTTTAGAACGACGCTATACCCATCCTCCTGTCGGGTCTCATAGTCCGAAACAACAGTAGTGTCAAGTCTGGGTAAACAAGAACCTCCCTATCACCGTCTTTGAGGATATCGAAGCACCTCTCGGGTGCCTAAGGTTACCCACCATATCTGCGGAGTGGCTAATGGAATGTCAAACCTGATTGAATCTTTTGGTCCCATTAAATTTTCAGTAATCTTCTGTGGTTCTGGAATCACTTCCAGTTCTGCCATACTCCCACTACTCTTTTCTGAAAAAGTCCATTTTATTAAAACTGTGGCGAGTCAAGAACAATATCACTATTGATCTTCCAGATGGTAGAAAGCTAACCCTCGTCATAGCCCGGGTTAACCCACAAACTGCCATTACTGAAACGTGCCTTGAGTTATCCAGAGTCTGGTTTTAAGCATAAGCCGGACAACTCCATATACCTTAACATCGTCAAGATATGAACCATTCTATATACAATATAGAAACAGAGGCACTGATTTAATTGGAATCAGATTCAAATCTTGCAGCTGTCTCCGGTGCATGTCAACTAAATGGAAGGAGGCCGATCAGTGTTACTCAACTTAGGAGTGCATCCAAATATGAGTAACCTAAAAGAGAAGCAAGTTCTCAAAACCATTACTATCAACTGAATACCAAACACAAGTATCTACATCTTCGATCAGCTTGAAGAATTCCGATACTTGCAACATAAGGTTCTCTATTTTATTCTTATACCTATAACTTCTCTAAACTCGGACCTTGTATTCCTACGAAACACTTATCTAAAACTGGAGAAGTCACAAGTAAACAGAATATAGTATGAGGACCAATCTCTCTGTCTTAACGGACACTGGACAATATATAATACTTTATATAAGTCCCCTGAGTTGAATAACTCAAACCCTGTGCGTTGTAGGTTGAAAACTGTACTATGGTTATGAAGAATTACACCGCTGTTTAATACTCCTTACCTAACCATCAACTGATATAGGTAAATGTCATGGACATAATTTCAAAAGGTTATATCTCACTTTATGAAATAAACGTACAGATATATCAGTTTGAAATTGGTGCATAACAACGGATATTCAAAACCAAATATTTGCCGTCCGACAAAAGCCCAGGCGATTTCCTCAAATATCACCAATTGCAACGAATCCCGATATAATGAGGATGATCACCTAATTCCCAATAAATTACTCCCACTCATCATCTGTAAAAACCATACAGATGTGAGAATCGGACCTGGTAAATACATACCCTGGAGTAAGGATCTAATTGGGAAATCAGTTTTCAATTTACAACGCATAGTGAAAATGAAACATGAAAATGTTTCGAAGGGGTATCCGGGTATTCCTAGTAATGCCTCTTTCATTATCCATATTCATGACTATAACCGTATCTTTCCATTGTCATCTCTCCAAATCCCTTTATTTGTCTTTACTCATTACCTTCTGTACACCATCCTTAGGCTAAATGGTTTTCTTCTTCCCTACCGTTCGGCACCAACCTCTGGTTTGGAAGAAGACTATCCAATAAGCGTAACAGGTGTACTCTCCTAATCCTAAGAGCCCTCACAACCTGAAAGAAGGTAAAGATAAAATACAACTGAATAAACATTATTCTATTTCTCCTGAACCAGAATCCATCCTCGAACTGGAACGAGTTCCTTCGAGTTCGTATATAACCATACGATGGATTATCCAATAACTGTGGATCTTCGTAGTGATACGGGGTGTTATGGAAAAATACAAAGGTGAAGTAGGAGTGGCGATGAAATACGTGGTTTGGTCGTGAATGATAACAGTCGAATTTTACTTTGCCCTCTTTCTAATCCCTTTATCTGTCTTTACTCATTACCTCCTGTACACCACACTTGGGCTAATTGGTTTTCTTCTTTCCCTACCTTTCGGCACCTGCCTATGGTTTGGAAGAAGACTATCCGATAAGCACAATATGTGTACTCTCTTCTAATCCTAGGAGCCCTCACATCCTGAGAGAAGGTAAAAGGAAAAGACAACTGAATAGTCCTATTCAATTTCTCTAGAACCGGAAACCATCCTCGAATCTGGAACAAATTCCTTCAAGTTCGTATATAACTATACGATGGTCATATCCAAATAAATGTGGATCTTCGTAGTGATACGGAATGTTCCGGAGAAAAGTAAAGGGTAAAAGAAGGAGTGGCAATGATGTATGCAACTCAGACAATCCAAAAGCCAGTGTTTTAAGAAAGTTCGGTTAACTTGGTCACTGAGTTATAGTCTCGCTGCCAAAGAGAGAGAGAAAAGAAACACTCTGTGTGCACTCTAACCTAGATCAGAATGGTTAATCACTTTATCTAATCAGGATGTCTCCCACTGTATCCTCAAATTCTCCTCCAAACCTAAAAGAAGAATTAGTCGGGATCTAAAATCACCCGAGGAGTAAACCAACTCATCAGTTGGTATCGGGATCCAACTATCATCGCATGATAACCTGATGGAATCCACTCATGTTATCACACTCCAGAAGGTATGCGCATGCCTGGCAAGTTTCCTGTATGTTTGAAACTCCCGATGTGATTTTTACCCCATGCTCTTATGACCTTGACGAAGGTCAACAAATCATAAGTCACATGTCAAGTTCTACCCGTCATTGTCCAGGTTAATTTGAACCCACTCGTACTCGCCCTTGACGAAGGTCAACAAGGCTGTACGACTGTCCCAAACCAACACATCAATCTATGCAACAGAAAAGTAACAAACAGCTACCATACAATATGCCTTGATGAAGGTCGACAAACATAGCATAAATACTAAGTGCTACCCGTTTGAAATAACGGAGGGCTACGAATAGTTTTTGGAAAAAAACCTTTAACGTAATGAACTTGATATCGTTGAAGGAACCGGATAGCGTTTTACAAATATATAGTGGCGAAAACCTTTGCTAAAGAGGTCACTCCCGGTGAAGGGATCTTAGCTCTTTCCTCATAGAATGAGGTGCAGGATATTCTCAGTGAATACCTCGATGCAAAGCAAAATGTAATCGACTATAGTGAAATTATTACCCTGACGCAAAATTCTGCCCAAGGGGTCACTCCCGATGAAGGGATTTCGGCCCTTACCTCGTCGAATGAGGTGCTGGATATTCATAACCGAATACCACTGTGCAAAACAAAAGAGAACGTCCTTATAATAACAGCTTTTTGAAAATTGTTCCAACAATATCGAATAGTTTTGTTTTCCTTGCGTGGATCCGAATCAACGCGGTCCCATCAATTAATCGCACCACAAAAGAACGAAAATATGATTTACGTATATGCCATCCGCATTCGCCACTGGGTCCCGTCATCACCCGTTAGGTTACTTAACTAACGACAGAGTGGGGACAGGACTAGCGCGGGTGTAAAACATATACAACATCTACTAGTATATATATAGAAATATACAATAATTGCTCCAGACGTGATAAATGCAACATCACAGATAAGTAATAAGCATCGCAGATCAATACAGATAATCTGGGAGCCCCGGGTTTCCTTTGAGCCGCAAGTGAAACCCTACGTTTCCCTGGTCATGTGGATAGCCTGGCCAATGAAAACCTAGACCCCTACAAGCGCGGCAATTTACCCGCCAAAACCAAAAGTGAGGCAGCCCCTTCAGCAAAGTGAATGGGTCACCCAACACTTCACGGAATCCGATAACTTGAGCACCCCTCCTTGGGTCAACCTGTACCCCCTACGGGTGCAGAGAATAGCCTGCCAATTCTAGAATGAGGCCCCCTCCTTTTCAACGCCATAATATGCGGACCCGTTGCCCTCCAGAACCTGGCTATCCGTGCACTCCATCGCGGGGTAATCCTAGTACAGAAAAGAAAATATGTACAACGGTGACATCGACCTCAACCCGGTCGTGTTCCAAACAAATAATATACAAACATGCAGTGAAGGCAGTCCACATGTCGGACGCTCACCCCGCAATATCAAATGTACAAATGAAACTAAACTGCACTACCATTGCACCCAAGGCTATCCATCACGACAATACGCACAAAACATAACCAGATTTATCCACAGAAACAAGCAACCGAATCAAGTGTGTAACCCCGTCTAATTGAGCATATAGCAATTAGACAACATTACCAACATATTAACGCATGCAAACAAACTCACGACATTAAAATTCCAAAACACAATTAGCACACATCCCAAATATACTAAGGATCAAAAACCAAGTGCACTAAATATCCAAAAAAGTCGAGTTTTGAGTCAATTCGGGGGTCCGAATCAAAACGAAACATACCCGAACCTTCACGGGGAGTTAGAGCATGAAATTAACTTCAAGTCAGGGGGCCTAGATAGGGTACCCTACCCCCAAGGCCACCACGAGGTGGCCAGAGGGTGAAGCAGACCCGAAACTGCCCATGCAGGGGCAGTTTCGGGTCCCCACCCCCAAGACCACCATGTTGTGGTCTTGGGGAGTGGGCCCAGCCGTTCGGTCTCCCCTGGGGTCTCCCCGGGGTGCCCACGCAGTACCCCACGGCTTCTCGGTTCAAACCGAGAGCCCGCGGGGTATGCAAACATCTAAAAACTCAAAAATTCGGGACTGTTTTTTCGACAGTTTTCGATGCCCAAAAAAACTTGAATTCTAATGTCACAACTAGCTAGTTTAAGGTGTTTGGGTGGCTTTGATACCATGTTGGGTTTTTCCGACGCCCCGGCCATCAATCCGTGGCCAAATGCGGAACAAAAACTTTCAAAACTTTGGCACAAACAAAACCCGCACAAGATCGAACCAAAAACCCTATACTAGCAAACATGCAAAGAGGAGTTTAGAGAGGTTATACCGATCGATCCGTGCCCTTCGGTCTTTAACCATCATCCCAAGCTCCTCGCGGCTGCCCCGAACGAGTTCACTCTCCGGTCTCCCTGGTTGAAGAGGCTCCACATCGAGAATTCTTTATACGGGCTCCCGCTTCTAAACCGAAACAACTCGGATATCAAGTTTGCTAGCCGAGATGACCAAGATAAAGTAGAGAGTGTGTGATTACTTTGTCTCAATACATTCTAGGATTCTCAATACACGAGAGAGATAGAGTGGAGGTTGAAGAAGATGCCCTTGGTGGAAATTGTGAACTCAAGAAAATAGCAAGTGAGCAAAAAACCAACACCAAAGAAAATGAGATGGCTTCTCCATATTTTTGTAGTGAGTATTTAGATATATTGTAATGAGTAATTGAGCCACACACTCACACAAAATATCTCTACACTCACACACTTACAATAAATATCTAAGCTCACTAAAAAATATCTTAGCCATGATAAAAACATGTCATGCCAAGAATGAGTCACAATTTCCATTTTAAACATTTAAACAAAAATGTTTAATCCACAAATAGAAAATGGCATCAAATAAATTTATCTTGTAACGAATTACAGGAATACCCATCATTCGTATATACATACCCGCATCCGTATTCTGACTGAATACGAATACTACGAGACGAAAGTAATCCAACAATCTAATACTAGGATCCGGCTTAAACCAAAGCCTACTAATATGATCCGTACGATCATGATCCACGTACGAGTGTACGTATATGATCGAACCCTGCCATAAAACCATACGGCCTCTACAACGTTTCGCCCGAACTAGGGAAACCCTCTATGTGGGACTCTAAAGAATCGTCAATACACTGACAGTGGGCTTAACCACAAGCACGTCAGTGGCACTAGCTGTACGTAACGGCTACCCAGGTATTGAGCAAAAGGGAGGCCGACGAGCGAACTTATCTTGAAACCCTACTGAGCCTGACAGTGACAATATTCGTACAGTCTGGTCCGTTCATCTATGAGTATCGCATATCGGGCCTAGGGTGATGGTAAACGTAAGACCCCTAATAGCGGTATAAGTCGTGTCGGGGTGTAGTCCAGAACACCCTGAGAAACTACAGGAATACCTACCAGTAAATCTCACTTGCCTTGGCCAAGGACTTAGTGTAATGGCTCTTCAAACACAGCGCGATATCAACCCCCAATACCGGGAGAGACGAATCCCCTGCCGATCCGCTCACTGCCTCCATATGGCACGAGACTGTACCCAACTAAAACCTGTTTGCACGACTCCTTTGAGCCATGGTAGGGTAGTAATCAAAGCACAGTGGAAACTCACATGAGAAAAATGACGGTCTCAGGTCAATAGACTAACCTGTACACATGTCAACAGGGAACTGCTATCTGACGATAGGTATAATACCAACTAGCATGTTCCCGGCGAGTCCGTCCGGTGTACTCATACCCAATGAGCACCTGTATACTATCTTAGGTGAACCATCTGACACCAATGGCGTGTGAGACCGGCCATCCCCCCTCGTCAGGGTCTCGATCCATATACACTAGTATACTCACGGAGTATCGATTCCCAGTCTCGAAACTCCCACGACTAAGGACACTTTAAGGATGTGCTTATAGACTACCTAACACTCACGTATATGATCGCCATCATACTGCTGGTAGTCAAGCAAGAATCCTATGGGCTCTATCAACATGTAATAGTAATCTGTAGTGTCACCTGAAGCATGTACATGATGATAAAGACAAACCAGATAGCATACTATCATCTCGAGTAAGACTGTTCTACCGGTATAGGTCATCCCTCAATCATTGCAATCACGTGCCTGCGATCCGATAATTAACTTGAGGGCACTATCGCCAACACATATAACCGAACCGATAACAGATAACTGCCAGATTACAATACAGTATCACATACACATATTTAATCAGGCCCACACACATATCACATATGTGTCCTACTTCGTTTCGCTTGAACCAGGAAATATCTATGTGGGACTCTAAGACTCGTCAATACGCCAGCAGTAGGTGATGATCACATCAGTCACCTACAAGCCGTCAGCGGTACTAGCTGGACGTAACGGCTACCCGGGTATTGAGCGATATGAAGATCAACAAGCAAGCTCATCCATACTCTCCATGAATCCTATCAGTAACACTACCGTACAGTCCGGTCACTTCGTCAGATATGTCGCAAATCATGTCTAGGGGTGGTAAACGTCAGTCCCCAGTAACGTGATAAGTCATGCCGATGTCTGGCCTATAACGGTTAAAGAAACTACTGATAACTCTTATCAGTAAATCTCAGCAGCAGCCCTGGCCAGGGACTTCCAGTTATAGCCAATCGAGTATAGCGCAACATCAACCCCCAATACCGAGAGAGACGAAACCCCTCCTATCACTCATTGCCTCCATGCGACTCGAGACTGCACCCAAAATCCACCTGTTTGCACGCCTCCATTGAGCTGTGGCAAGGAGGAAATCAAAGCACAGTGGGAGCCACAAAAGACTCTATGACGATCTCGGGTCTACAGACTAACATTTACCAGTGTCACCAGAGGACTGCTATCTGACGATAGGTATACTACCATATAGGAGTCCTCGGCGAGTCCTGTTCGGTGTACCCATTCTCCAATGAGCACCTATGTACAATCTTTGATGTCACACACCAATGGTTGTGGGATCAACCATCGCCCTCTAAAGGACAAGAAACGTACACACTAGTCTACACTGGAATATCGATGCCCTGGTCTCGATATTCCCACGACTAGGAACTAATTAAAGGATGCACTTGTGGACCACCCTGGCCCTACTAGTATGATCTCATCATAATCTTGGTAGTCAAGTACATATCCTAAGGGCTTTGTCAACATGTGAGAGAAAGACAGTATAAATACCAGTCTACATGTTAAGATAAAGGTAACCTGATAGCATACTATCATGTCAAGCAAGAAATTCTTCTATAAATATGACTAAGCATCCACTATATCACCAATAATAGCCTCTAAGGCATACATATTACTAACAATCTCCCACTAGCACTAAGACTAGTTGTTGTAGTATCCCATACCCAACATCCCAAAAGTATCTCGATATAGCATCTGGGGGATGGCCTCGGTGAGTGGATCCGCTATGTTATCCTCTGTGTCAACTCTCCTAACCTCGATCTCCCGGAAATCAACTATCTCCCTGATCAGGTGATACTGTCTAAGAATATGTCTGGATCGCTGACGGGACCGGGGGTCCTAGGCCAAAGCCACAGCTCTATTGTCATCCCAATACACAGGTACTGGATGCCTAATGGTAGGAACCAAGTTCATCATATGAACTTTTTCATCCAGACAACCTCTTTAGAAGCATCGTTCGTAGCGATGTAATTAGCTTCTATCGACGAGTCTGCTACGGTATATAGCTTGGAACCCTTCCAACATACCGTCCCTCCGCTGAGGGTGAAGACAAAACCCGAGACTGACATTCAGTCGTCCTTATCACTCTGGAAGCTCGAATCGGTAAAGGACTCCATCTGGAGTTCACCGTTACCATACACCAAGAACATCTCTTTAGTCCTTCTCAAGCACTTAAGAATGTTCTTCAGCTGTCCAGTGGTTTTCCCAAAGATCTTTTCGATACTTATTCACTACACCTAGTGAGTAAGCTACATCTGGTCTGGTACATAACATCGCATACATGATTGACCCGTCTGCCAAAGAATAGGGTATCCCTTGTATGCAAGCCATCTCCAAATCAGTCTCGAAAGACATCTCTTTGGAGAGAATGATTCCTGAATAAGCGGGTACATTACCACGCTTAGAATCATCCATACTAAACCCCTTTAGCATGGTGTCTATGTACGTGGATTGGGACAATCCCAAATCCATTTAGATCTATCTCTATAGATCTATATCCCCAGGATGTAGGACACATCAGTTAAATTTTTCATGGAGAACCTCTGTGATAAGTGGTGCTTGACCGAGTGTAGAATAGGAACACCCTTTCCTATCAAGAGTATGTCATCCGCGTACAATACAAGGAAGACAACCATACTCTCTACAACCTTCTTATTTATACATGGCTCATCTACCTTTTTTATGAAGTCAAACTCTTTGACAGCTTCATTAAAACAGATGTTCCATCTCCGCGATGCCTGCTTTAACCCGTAGATGGATTTAAGTAGCTTGCACATGCTTCCGCTGCTCCCACTGTTTACGAAGCCCTCTGGCAGTGTCATATACACGCCCTCTTCTAAATCACCATTTAGAAAAGCGGTTTTGACGTGCAGTCTGCCAGATATCGTAGTCATGGTAAGAAGCAATGGCAAGTATGATCCTGATGGACTTAAGCTTAGCGACAAGTCTAGCTTTGAAAGTATCAACTTTTCCATCTACACCAAATTATCTTTCTCAAAGATCTCTTTGCTCCCGATGGGTTTTACCCCTTCAGGAGCAACATGCAAAGTCAAAACTTTACTGGTGTATATGGATTCCATCTCAGATCGCATAGCATACAGCCATTTCACATAGTCTCCACTTATGATGGCATGCTCGAAACTAGTTAGTGTCACGACCCGAAATATTAGCTCGTGACCAGCACTTAAATCACGCAACGGCAATCTCATCAAATATCATCCTCAAATCCCGTCATCACATATTAGTCGTATCATATCACTTCTAACTATCATTTAGTTTCTAATATAGTTTCTCTAACTATCATTTAAGTATATCTATAGTTTTCTATTAAAGGTTTCCTTAACCATTTACTATGAATCGGTTTCCATCAAAAACTTGCGGGGGTGCTATACGTCATCCACCCGACTTCCCCCGTAAATATAGATCCACTCACCTTGGTCTTCGCTTGCCGAAGTCGATGACGCTATGCTCCGTCGCCTCAGAATCCATGCGAAAGTACCTACAATAACAACACATATCGTAACGCGTATTAAAATCAAGGCGGAAAACCAAAACGGCACACGCTTCGCTCACAGGTTAAAATCTAAAGCCTTGCATGCAAAACACGACCAATAACCCTGGTCGTTGACGTTCAAACGCCACACGACGGAAACACAATACCAAATACCAAATTCAAATTCATTAAAAGCCGCAAAACAATTTCAGAAACCATGTAAAACACTCCCAGATTTTAGCCTAGGTCAAATTAGTCAATTCTGCACATATGGAGGGTCTAATTTACTGGAGATAAAGCCCTGGAACCAACATGGACCAAATCCACCCTACTCTGGCCGTAAATTCCGGCCAGAATGATTAAATCTACGGCCATTGGGTGGAATTGGGGTCTCGGGTCTCTGTGGTAGCTTCCTGGGTGCCTGCATATGTCACTATGTTCGCTAAATAATTTTCCAGGTCCCCGAGTGTTAGCAGGTCCCCGAGTGTAAGATGACCGTGGTATGATGGAGTAGGTAGCTGCAGCAGAGTGGCGTAGCGTGCGTATGTTCCGCGGCATACTCACGACACGGTACTCCGCCTAAGCGACCTTAGGACTTATTGATTAAATTTCCTTTATGATCGTATACATCCTTGTGATTCGATTTTCGTATCCTCATCGAATCCTACCTTCTTTCCAGCCATTATGCCGCCAAGGACTACGAGGGTGCAGAGAGAGGCCGGGAGAGCCGAGGTTCGAGTTGATTTATCTGAGACGAGGACTGATCCGAGTAGTGCCCATGTTGTACCAGGACAGATTGTTTCTCCTACGAAGGGTCAGATCGCTAGACTAGTGGCAGAGATGCAGAGCTTGCGCCAGACGATGAGCTCATTGGTAGAGGTCGTTCGAGCGCAGCGACAGGTGGTTGTCACCCCTGTTAACTAGTTGTTCCTTGCGATCATCATGCAGTATTTCGTCCCCTACATAGCACCGGTGGAGGCAGCCCCAGTTTACGAGACACGTCTTCCAAAGACCGTGAGAGTTCCGGAACAGTTGTGGAATCATACTGGTGTACCAGCCCAGAGCAGAGGCTTAGGACGAGGACAGTCGTTTGGCTTCCATCCCCAGGCAGGACAGCAGGCAGCGCGTAGGTGTTTACGATGCGGAAGCCTTCAACACCTCATCAGGCAGTGTTCCTTCACAGCACGTCAGGGTCATATTTTGAGACGTCGTGGACGCAGAGGGTTTGCACAGAGGGGTCAGGCTAGTAGAGGAGGAGTTCGATCAGTCGCAGATGAAGGACAGGCACAAGTTTTCGTTTTGACTCATCGGGACGCGAGCGCGTCCAATGCGGAGCCTACAGGTACTCTTTCAGTATGTTCTTTTGTTGCACTCGTATGTTTACACTTTTCGTGCCGAGTTTAGGACGAGAGTCATGCTGGGTAGATTAGTCGTTTGTTGTGTTAACTTCCGTCAGCAATCCTTTTGTTGTGCAACACGTACTTCGGTCTTGTGCCGATCGGATAGGAGATAGAGATTTATCTGCTATTTTGATCCTCCTAGAGATGTTGGATTTGGCGATCTCCTGGGCACGGACTGGTTAGCTACGTGTTAGGTGTTGTGGGCTACCGTGAGGAAACAGTTAGGTTTTGTTTTCCCGGGCAAGTCAGTTCTTGTTGTGCAGGTGGATAGTGGTGCCGCCTCTTATAGCTTGAATTTAGCCTTGTTCGCTAGTCGGCCCTGAGAAGAGGTCGGGAATTCTTGGCGTTTTTCGTGATGCTGTAGACACAGTTGGGTTGTTGGACCGGTTTTCTTTCGTGCGAGAATTTTTCCGACGTCATTCCAAGATGAGCCGGCAAAGCTTAAGGAGCTAAGGATCTGCTGCAGAGTGGTTGTTGAGGGAGTTGTGCGTCCGAGTGTTTCGCATTTAGGAAGCTCCTATTTCTGTTCGTCCAGGAGGAAAACGACAGATTGAGGTTGTGTATTGATGGATCGTCACTTGAATCGGCTTATGGTACGGATAAGTATCATGTACCTCGCATTGACGATTTCTTCGATCAGCACCAAAGTGCGAGACTTTGTCTAAGTTCGTTTGGGATCGGGTCATCATTGTTGCGGGTCCGAAGTGATGACATTCCGAAGACTGCCTTGTGCGTGCTACAGGCTTTGTGTGTTTTGGGTGTGTCACTGGACTCACCAATGCTCTAGCAGCATTCGTAGGTGTGATGAACTGGTTTTCTTCGGGCCGTTCCTCGACCAGTTGTTGTTGTGTTGTTTTACGACATCCTAGTTTTTTTAGTGTGCCTTGAGGGTTAGGGTAGCACTTGAGGATCTGTTATACGGATACTGGGAGAGCCCCAGCGGTTTACTAGATTCTCGGAGTGTTCCCTTCAAGCTTGTTGTGTTGACTCCTAGGTTTTGTAGTTACGGAGACGAATTGGTATGGTTTCAAGGAAGATCGTGGCCGTACAGCTTAGGCCCAAGTTGTGAGCAGGACGGAGGTCTGCGGATTTTTGGCTTAGCAGGTTTTACCGCCGTCTCACGCAGGATTGCTAGTGTAATGCTGCCCCGTTGACTTGATTGACTGGAATGGAGGTTTCTTTTCTGTAGACTGAGGCTTGTGTACGGAGTTTCCGCAGTTGAAGACTCGGTTAACAACTGCATCAGCTCCTTCTTTGCTTTTGGCTCGGGCGACTTTGTGGTTTAACTGTGATGTTTCGTGAGTAGGACTCGAATGTGTACCGAGGTGACATAATGGAGTTATCGCTTTTGCTTCCTTACATTTGGAGGAAGTACGAGAAGGATATCCCACTCCTGATCTGGAGATGGCAGCGATGGTTTTGCGTTGGAGATTAGAGACACCACTTGTTTGAGAGTCGTATCAGATTTTCACGGACCACCAGAGTTAAAGGTACCTCTTCCTGTGGCGGAATTTGATTGTTGTGATAATCCTCCGCAGATTCACAGTTCTTGTGCGATCGTTGAGTACGACATAATTTTGTCTCTTCTGAGGAGACAGCTTGCTCATGTCCGCGCCCGACCACTTTTCTTAAATCGCCTTCGCGAGACACTGCCCGCCGACGCTCGTTCGTCAGGGATATTGGAGCCTACTCGGCTGGGTAATGTTTTGGAATCCTTGACTTGTGGCAAGGGTGTGCTAGGCTAGAGAGACACTTGTGTACCTAGTATTATAGGGGAGAGACGAGGAATCCTAGGGCAGGCACATCGGTCAACTCTCTGTACTCATTCAAGCCCCACCAACTGTTAACGTGACTTGTAAGGTAGTTACGGGAGGGCAGGGATAGAAAGAGAAGTCTTTGGATTCGTTTTAAGTGTCTGTCTTATTGTGTGCTTGAGTTGAGCAGCTGAGACTGACGGGAGAGTTGCAACTTTTAACCGTTCCAAAGAGGGAACGAGAGCAGATCTCCCTGAATTTTCATTATGGTGTCCACCCAGGAGTTGTCAGGATGTGACTCCATTCGGATGCTTGTCATCCAGTGATACTCAGTTGTTCTTGTTAGGTTGTGCATATGTAGAAATTGTTGTCGGCAGTTGGGGATCGTCGCTTGCCATCGATAGGGTTCTCCTTTGATAGCAGTTATCAGGAGACACTCCAATTGGTAACCTTTAGGATTAGAGGTTAGGTTATGTCGATCACCAGTCTGTTTTTCCTAACTCCGTGTTATAGGATTATTGGACCTCAGCTAGTTTAGAAATTTCGGAAATGACCCGGTTGTTTTGGGTCAGGATGAGAATGGTCTATTGCGGATAGAGATCAGATGCTGACCAACAGATTCGAGTTCACAATGGCAGATCATGTATTCCCACGGAAATTTCCGATAGATGACATGTTGAGTTTTGGGAAGCTTTCCAGGATAGTAAGTCTTTTTAGGATCCCTAAGGCGAGTTGGTTCGTTGCCTTAAGTTGGGCACTTCCACCCAGATTATTGAGTATTCACCCCGTATTCCCTATGTCGATACCTTGCATTTACCTTCATGACATTTCTCATTGGATTCAGCGCCAGACCATTTAGTTCGAGCGTGATCCTTCGTTCACCCACCAGCCAGTTGTAATATTGGACCGGCAGGTGAAGAAACTTCGATCGAGGGTCTTGCCATCAGTGAAGATATTCTGGTGGATCCCAAACGGTAAGGGAATCACTTGGGAGGCTGAAGGCGAGATGAGGAAGAAGTTCCCTCATCCCTCTGAAGGTATGCGTAGCTTTGTATTTTAAAATTCGGGGACGAATTTTCTTTAAGGGGGGAAGATTGTAACACCTTGGGTCGTGTTTAGGGGTTAATTATATTTTAATAGATAGTTTTTGGTAAAAAGTTTACCAAATTAAGTTTCAGATATTTTATTCTAGTTAATGAATATTTTATAAGGATTTTTCTAGGCACACACACACTTGTACATGTAAACTAGGGTTTAGAATTGGGGTTAAAACCATGATTAGCAACCATGAAGGGTTAACCTATTGTATTAAGTGTTTTGGAATTTAATTGGGTTTTATTTATTTTTGTGTTTTTCTTTTCTTTTATGAGAAATGATGTGGACCTTGTTGACTTGGTGAGAGAGAAAGAGTATGGGCTTCATGGTTGAGCCATGCTCATTAAATGAAGAAAGAGAGAGAGAGAGAGGGGTCTTTGACTTGTGCTCTCATTTCCCTCCTCATTCTCATTCTCACAACTCTCACACACACACACACACACACTCAGCCGAGAGAGAGAGAGGCAGCAGCTGCAGAGGCAGCATCAGCAGCAGCTGCAGCAAGCAATAACAACAGCAGCAGCAGGCAGCAGCAGCAGCAACACCAACAGCGGCCCTCAGCAGCTGCAGCAGCACTTCCCATCCTCTCCACCTCCTTCTCCTTGCACCTAGGGTCTTGTAAGGTATAAAATCCGAGCCCAACTTCTTGTTTGTTTAACGTATGTGTAGTTTAGCTTCGGTTTGTGTAAAAAGTGAGATTTTGTGCTTGAAATGGTGATTTGTGTGGACTTATGGTTTAGTGCTGTTAATATTGGTTAACCTAGCCTAATTAGGTGTTATTAAAGCCATGTAAACCTAGTTATACCCCAGATTACACCAAAATACCATAGGGTTTCAAATTGTGCAAATTTAGTGTTTTTAAGTGAACTTTTTGGATTTTTGTGATCTGCTATAGGCCCGAGTAGTTCAGGTTGAAATTGAGTTAACTGGAGCTTGTATACAAGGTATAGACCACACCACCAGAGCCCGAGACCCCCACCCCATATGGAGGCCGCCGATTTATTCATTCTGGCCGCAATTTGCGGCCAGATAGGGGAATTTTTGGGTGATGTTTGGATGGGTAGGAGTCTGTTGTTATTTCTAGGCCAGTGGTATGTATAGTTTTGTAAGTTGTTAGCCTGGGTAGAATCTGGGACGTTATATCGTATTTCTAGTACGTTTGGTTCGCGCGATACGCGCGATACGCGAGAGGGTTCCATGATTCAGCGTATCGCGGCGTATCGGGGTTAGTTTTAGACGCGTGCATACGTTTAGCGTATCGTATACACGCGTGTTTAGTTCGCAACGCGAGCGTATCGTTTGATGTCGATATCACGTTTTGCGAGATAGTTGCTTATATATGGATTCTTGTGTAATTCCAGGTTCGCAGGCGGGTACGTCGGACGAAGCTAAGAAAGGGAAGCAGGTGGTCGGCTACGAGTAGTGCACGACTAGGTGAGTAGATTTAACATCTACGGGGAAATCGCCCGTATGGCGTTAAGCGTCAGGGCGAGTTAGGATATTAGATTGTAGATGTTCATATGGACTGTAGTAGCATACATTATTGTTGCATATAGAAATGATAGCACAGAACACTGCACTGTCACTAACGGTTCAAGTCGCACAAGCACGATTGATATGCTACACTCACACCGTTAGTGATTGCCATGGCACACACATTATAGGATTTCTATAAATCATATATCATACTGATTCTACCTTATTGATGTTGTCATGATTTGCCGCATCACATCATATGTTATATCCATATTTGGGCACATATGCATCACATACCCCTACTGGTACTACGTGCACACATATTGAGATGTTCATACCTGCGCACATGCACACTGTATATTCGTACCAGTGCACACATATTGAGATGTTCATACCTGCGCATATGCACACTGTATATTCGTACCAGTGCACGCATATATTGATATCTTCATACCTGCGCACATGCACACTGTATATTCATACCAGTGCACACATATATTGATATCTTCATACTTGCTTAGATTACGCATTGAGATATGTTGTTTCCATGTTAATTCTGGATTTGGGGAACCGTGGATATTTCAAAGAGAATAGTTAATTATTTAAAAACCCCGGTTTCCCTTGATATGATATTTCGGTGCGTCCACCATGTGTTTTCTCGGTACTAGAGTGATATATGTAAACCCGAATCGAGGAGTTGGATGAGGCCGATTACGGGTACATGGTGGACCCGGTATGGTACCCCGGGGCGAGAACGGTTTCGCTGTGTAGTAGACGGTGAGCCTGGCAGAGGGACTACTACCTACCGGTGATTGGTTGGACCTGGCGGTTATCCGGAGGATACCGACCAGAGTCTATGGATGGATACGGGACGACTCGTACTGCCGGGGCTGAGGGCCGATACCGCAGACAGAGCCCGTGGTCTGATCCGGACTGACGGATGCCCTATACAGGAGGATTTGCGTGTCGATGCTTGGCACGAGTATTTCTTGATATTTTGGATGCCGATGTTGGGCACTCACGGTTATATGAGATTTATAGGATTGGAGGACCGAGGAGGATGACGACGCCTGAGTAGTATTGGGTTATTGGGTACATTGATGGGTACCGATTATACTTTCCACGATGACATTCCGTGTAGATGTTATATTTCCCATGCTCAAAATGTAGTAATTGATATCTCACCCTGTACCTATTATACCTGATATAGTATACATTGCATACCCTGTTCATTCTATATAGGGTTGTTAGATTGCATTGCTATACATGATCATTGCATACCCTGTTCATTCTATATAGGGTTGTTAGATTGCATTGTTACACCTGATCATCACAGTTCTTGCTCATCACATGGAGATGTTATTAGACCGCACTTGTTGCATATTTGAGCATCCAGTTCTTCATATAGATGTTATCTGTTGATATAGGTTATAGTATCGTAGCACGTGCATACTCGCGATTACCTTTATATGTTATCTTCTATTCATGAGTTGGCAACTCACCCCCGTTGTGCCACAGTGTTTGCAGGTTGCCTTCGGAGTAGTCGCGGCAGGCTGCATTCTTGCATCTTTTGACACAGATACCCCTACAGTTGGTGTACTAGCTCTTTTACTGATAGGTGGGTTTTGTACGGTATCTGGTTATCTTTCAGTTATGTACATTGTTGTATCTAGTACTCTCCATCTACCACTTATGTATTGACTTAGAGACCAGTTGTGAGGACGATATATATTATTTTGTATTCTGGCGTCGAGCTCGTTGTGAGCCGACTTTACTTATGCAGTTCATTCCATCTGTGATGTTTCCCACCTGTTGCTCTTTTTCTTCGCTACGGCGTCGTATATTGTTATCTTAGTGATTCTCTACTTAAGATTTCTTGACATCTTAGTAATTTGTTCTATTAAATGCTTAATTCACTCTATACTTTTATTGGTTTGATTTCTGGGTTTCCGGCTTACTTAGTCGCGTTACGCCTGTAGACGTTACGTTGTTAAGTGCCGGTCACGGGCCAAACTTTGGGTCGTGACAAATCCTCACTTCCAGTGTCTAAGAGAAAACCGTAGTATCTCTCAGGTAGATAAGGAACCCTACTAGATCTGCGGAGTGGCTTCGTTTCGTCAGGGACTATTGAATCCTCCGGTTCCAATAAATCGTCGGTTATAGTTTGCGTTGCTGGAACTTCTTCCAGTTCTACCTCTTTGCCACTAATTTCTTTCACAAGAAATTCATTTTCTAAAAAGGTGGCATGTCGAGAAACAAAACACCTTTTGTTCCTCGGTGTGGTAGAAGATATTCCCTCGCTAGTGTTTGGGATATCCTACAAATTTGCACAGAACTGACCTTGCCTCGAGCTTGTCTAGATTTCGCTTTTCAGCATAGGCCGGACAACCCTATATCTTAACTCGTTTAAGAGATGGTCTCTTTACATTCCATATCTCATATGGAGTGGTAGGAAGCGGATTTGATCGAAACTCTATTCAATAGGTATGCATCTTCTCAAGTGCATGTCCCTGAAAGGAAATAGGCAACTCAGCAGTACTCATCATAGAGCGCACCATATCTCATACGGTGCGATTCCTCCATCCCGATATACTGTTGTGCTGTGGTGTATACGGAGGAGTAAACTAAGAGAGAATCTCATTCTCTTTTAAATAGTCTTGGAATTCCGTGCTCCGGTATTCTTCTCCCCTATCATATCGAAAGATATGAATACCTTTACCTATCTAATTCTCAACTTCGTACTTATATTCCTTGAAATTCTCAAAAGATTCAGATTTGTGTTTCAACAATAACACATGTCCGTATCTTGAGAGAACATCGGTGAATGTAATAAAGTACGCGGGACCATCCCTGGCATGTGTAGACATAGGACTGCATACATCACTATGTATCTGTCCAAGAGTTCAGTAGCTCTTTCTCCGTTTTCAGTAAACGGGGATTTGGTCACCTAGTGTTTGAGACATGACTGGCAAGTTTCATAAGATGTAAATTCGAACGGATTCAAATATGCATCCTTATGGAACTTTAGCTAGTCTTGTTTCATAGATATGACCCAGTCTACAATGCCACAAGAAGACTTCGTTCATTTCTGAAATGTTCCTCTTGTGTGTGTACGTTTAGAACTGTAGTTTGATTCAGAATGTGTACACTGTTATACAACATACCTTACCCAATCAACACTTGATTTAGGAAAATATTCACAATATTTATTGGTACGAAATAACAGTCGCTAAGAATCAATGTATTACCAGTTGGTAACATCAGGTGATATCTGCTAACTGCTTTGGCTGCAACAATTGCACAATTCTCTACTACTAGAGACATATCACCCTTTCCCAGTTCTCCACCTTTCAGTAGCCCATGTAACAAATTACATGTGTGGGATCCTGATTCGGTATCCAATACCCTGGACGTAGAGATAACTGAGAAACAGTTCTTAGTTATGAACACACCCGAAGACAATGCATCAACATGCTTTTTCTTCGTTTGGGTGGTATGGAAATCCGAATATTCCTATATTCTTTGCTCAGACATATGACACTCATAAGATGGAGTGGAACCTAGCCCAGTATGATAAGTAGGTTCGGTCAATACATCCATATTATTATCTTGATTAAGGCATTTCATTGGTCGCTACTAAGAGAGAGAGAAGGATAATCACTTTGCGTGCACTCTTTGCAAGATTAGATTGGATTTTTATCTAATCAGGATGGCTCCCACTGTTTTTATCAAATCCTCCTTCAAACCCTAAAAGGTAAGATTAACCGGGATTAATTACACCCGACAAGTTCGCCAATTTTCAGCCAGGCCAGTGTCGGTACTTTGAGGGAAGTTCCCCGTGCTTTTGCACGGACCTAATTAAAATAAACCTCATTTTCCCAGGGGCGTAACCCCATTAACAACTTTCTAGACACCTACTTGATCGGCTAATTGTAAAGTGCAAAATTCTCCAAGGAGTAACTCTTACTCGCGGTGGGTATTGTTAGTTATATGTATGCCCTAGAGGACATTACTGTACACGGGATGTATATTGTAGTGGATGCTTGGACATATATAGGGAGGACTTTCTTGCTTGACATGATAGTATGCTATCTGGTTGCACTTTATCGTAACATGTTGACTTGTATAGGTGATGGTGTCTTGCGCTCACATGTTGATAAAGCCCTTAGGATGTGTACTTGACAACCAGGACTATGATAGAGATCATACTAGTGGGGCCAAGGGTAGTCCATAAGTACACCCTATAATTGTTCCTAGTCGTGGAGTATCGAGACAGGGCATCAATACTTCAGAGTAGACTAGCGTATGTGCTTTTCGACCCATATGATGGGCGATGGATGATCCTACATCCATTGGTGTTTGACATCAGAGAAGATATACGGGTGCTCAGTGGAGACTGGGTACACTGAACGGACTCGCCGAGAACTCCTAGATGGTATTATACCTATCGTCAGATAGCAGTTCTCTGGTAACACTGGTACAGGTTAGTCTGTCGACCCGAGATCGTCAAAGAGTCTTGTGTGATTCCCACTGTGCTTTGATTTCCACCATACCACAATCACGAGATCGTGCAAAAAGATGGTTTTTGGGTACAATCCCGAGTCACATGGAGGCAATGAGCGATAGGAGGGGATTCTTCTCTCCCGGTATTGGGAGTTGATGTTGCGCTATACTCGATTGGCCATAACATGAAATCCCTGGCCAGGCTTGCTGAGATTTACTGCTAAGTGTTACCAGTAGTTTCTCAAACCGTTATGGACCTTGCATCGTCCTGACTTATCAGGCTATTGGGGTCTGACGTTATACCACCCCCAGGATGTGATATGCGACATATCTGACGAAGAGACCGGACTGTACGATAGTGTTACTGATTGAATTCGCAGAAGTATGAGCAGGCTTTCTTGTTGATCTTCTGATCGCTCAATACCCGGGTGGCCGTTACGTTTAGAAGACCGCTTGCGGCTTGTGGGTGTTTGATATGATCATCACCTACTGCCGGCGTATTGACGAGTCTTTAAAGTCCTACACAAAGGTTTCCTGGTTCATGCGAAATGGAGTAGGAGCACATATGTGATATGTGCGGGACTGAGATTAATGCGCATATATGATACCGCATTCTATTCTCGTGATAAATGATATCGGTCGGTTATATGTGATATAACCGCATTATCGGATCAAGTGTTGATTCGATAAATTGATTCATATGATATTAGTCGGTTGTATGTGATATAGCCGGATTATTAAATTAAGTGTTGATTTAATAATTTAATGTATAATTATATATTTAATATATTGAATTACATTAACTAATATTAGCTCACTTAAACATTTCTTTTTCTCACTTGTATGCATATAGTATATATGTGATTTATATTAATGTACAACTTTTGTGTCATGCTTGATGCCATATGTTACATGGGTGTATGAGACTTACTGTCACGTCCCACTTCCAAAAATACGGAATACGAGGGGTGACAAGGCCAGCCATGCTCCTACGATCAAGAAAATATCCTGCCGTAGTCACACTTCGGCTTCTAGCTTTATGTGGTAATCAGTAATCCATGCAAAGGTAATGAGAAATGCAGTCACTAAATCAAAACATATATAAAACTAACCAGATAGAGTCAAAGGGAAGATAGCACTGACATCGCTGATCTAGATGTCCGCAATATCCTCAAGGTACGACAGGTACTGATCCGAGCTAAGTCCACTTCTCACTCTGAGCATGCATACTCAGGTCGTCAGAGCGACACAATAGCAATATATATATATATAAACATAAGTAAACACGTGCAATGATGATGAACATTAAACAGTAAACATGGAGTAATGACATGAGCATGACGTAACTAGTACAGGTAAACAGTAAAGCAGGTATATCGAATCAATAATCAATGCATGTCCATGTCACTGAACCTATCAGTCTCTATGTCCCACTGTCCAGGTCGCTAAACCTATCGTCAATCCAAGTGTGAGCATCAACCACGCAGGAGTATCCCCAGCCCAAGGGTAGGGCCCCAGGGGAAAGGGAACACGGGCTCGAATCACGCACGATAATAATCAGTAACACCATCCATATAACTTCCAAAATCACGGTATATGCCGGCAATGGGACTCCCGAGATTCCGTTGAGCTCACACTCAAACTATCCCACACCTCCTGGTCTTCATCAAACACCAACCATAAACCCAAATACTAGTGTAGGGTTTCTAGGCACTCTAATGGAGTCTCACAAGTGATCAAACATGCACAAATCAAATTTTACGGGTGCCTACAAACCCTAATACGGAACGTCAACTAGATATATAGGCGAAGCAAGCAAGTAAACGGAAATATAGCTAAAGGAAAGGGGCTACAACCTTTGTAGATCCGGTCCACCACCTCCTAGGCTCCGTGATGAAGTCCTCTCGCTGTCCAAATCATATCTTGGGCTCTAGCGTCGGCTTCATCGGAGAAAAACGGGCTAGGTCATCGACGACGATGCCGAAGATGATCTACGTCGAGGCATCGCTAGATCAAGCTCCAACTTCACCAAGTCAAGAAAACTTGTGAAGGAAACACCCTATACTACTTGGCAAGAGATAGAGGATGAAGAAATAGGAAGTGGGTAGACTTTAGATTTGGATTCCACACACTTTTTCATCAATCACCATTGATGTAGCAAGCTTTCTTCTCATTAAAGAAGAAGACGAAGAAGAAGAAGATGATATATATCATAAGTCTTTTAAAATAAAATCAATATGATACTTATCATAATCTCAACCATGGTTTAGTGTAGAGATTTAACTAAGGTTAGATGAGTGGTTAGGGTTAAAGAAAAGACAAGAATGGTGACTTAGTCAAGGTTTCAAGAAGCTTCAACTAAAAACAAAACAAGTCCACCATTTATCTTTCTCTTTATCATTTTCTTTTTCCAAAATAAACAAAAAGAATAAATAAATGATTAAGTAAACAAAATGATACCCTAACCACTAACTAACCATGGTTTAATACTTTACACAAAACCAAGCTAGAATGTATCATCAAACATGATACAATCATGTGCACAAAATATATCACATATACAATGTGCATATAAGTGAGTAAATCCATTTAAAGTGAACCAATACCAGTTAATACAAAGTAATATATCAAATATATAATTATACATTAAATCATTAAATCAACACTTGATTCAATGATCCGGTCATGTCGCATATAACCGGCTAGTATCCAACGTATCGGCTTATCGAATCAATCCTTGATTCGATAACTAGGTTATATCGCATACAACCAATCGATACATTCATCGCGAGAATGGAATACGGTATCATATACACGCATTATTCTCGGTCCCGCACATATCTCATATGCGCTCCTATTTCGTTTCGCTTGAACCAGGAAACCTCTGTGTAGGACTCTAAAGACTCGTCAATACGCCGGCAGCAGATGATGATCATATCAAACACCCACAAGCCGCAAGCGGTCTGCTAAACGTAACGGCCACCCGGGTATTGAGTGATCAGAAGATCGACGAGCAAGCCCGCTCACACTCCTGTGAATCCAACCAGTAACACTTACCATACAGTCCGGTCTGTTCGTCTGATATGTCGCATATCTCGCCTAGGGGTGGTAAACGTCAGACCCCAATAGCTCGATAAGTCATGCCGACGTGAGGTCCATAACTTTCATGAAACTACTGATAACTCTTACCAGTATATCACAGCAACCCTGGCCAGGGATTTCCTGTTATGGCCAGTCGTGCATAGCGCAACATCAACCCCCAATACCGGGAGAGACGAATTCCCTCCTATCGCTCATTGCCTCCATGTGAATCGGGATTGTACCCAAAAACCACCTGTTTGCACGACTCAGTAGAGCCGTGGTAGGGTGAAAATCAAAGCACAGTGGGAGACACACAAGACTCTATGACGATCTCGGGTCAACAGACTAAGCTGTACCAGTGTCACCAGAGAACTGCCATCTGACGTGAGGTATAATACCATCTGGGAGTTCTCGGCGAGTCCGTTCAGTGTACCCAGTCTGCACTGAGCACCCGCATACCATCTCCGATGTCAAACACCAATGGATATGGGATCATCCATCGCCCATCATATGGGTCGAGAAGATATACGCTAGTCTACTCTGGAATATCGATGCCCCGTCTCGATATTCCCTCGACTAGGAACAATGAAGGATGTACTCATTGACTACCCAGGCCCCACTAGTATGATCTGCATCATAGTCCTGGAAGTCGAGTACACATCCTAAGGGCTTTATCAACATGTAATCAGAGAGACAGAAGGTATACATGTTAAGATAAAGAGCAACCAGATAGCGTACTATCATGTCGAGCAAGAAAGTCCTACCTATATATGTCCCAGCATCCACTACAATATACATCCAATGTACAGTAATGGCCTCTAGGGCATACATATAACTAACAATCTCCCACTTGCACTAGGGCCATCTGTAGCAGTGGTTGTAGTATCTAATACTCAACCATCCCCTAAAAGTCTCTCTTTGGGAAAAAGGCCTTCGTGAGTGGATCCGCCGTGTTGTCCTCTGAGTCTACTCTCCTAACCTCGATCACCCTGGAGATCAACTATCTCCATGATCAGGTGATGCTGCCTCAGAATATATCTGGGTCACTGATGGGACCAGGGTTCCAGGGCCAAAGCCACAGTTCCATTGTCATACAATGGCAGGAACCTAGTTCATCTTATGAACCAATATACACCCAAACTTCCTCTTTGGTAGTATCTTTAATAGCGATGTTACCAGCCTTTATCTTCTAGTTTGTCACGGTATCTAGCTTGGAAATCTTCCAACATACCGTCCCTTTACTAAGGGTAAAGACAATGCCTGCGACTGACATTCAGTCATCCTTATCACTCTGGAACCATTCCAGTGATTCTCCCCAGGATCGATTGATACCATCTCACTACAACTAGTGAGTATCCTAATATCCAATTAAATCTATCTCATAGATCCAAAGCTTAGGATTTAGTAGGTATAACTTTGATCCTATATGGAAAATCATTGTGATAAGCGGAGATTGATCGAGCGTAGCATAGGAAACTCCTTCCCTAAAAAGAGTATGTCATCCACGTATTCTACGAGGATCGTCACCATACTCCCTACTACCTTCTTGTTTATACAAGGTTCATCTACCATTTTGATGATGTCAACTTCTTTGACTAATCCATCAAAACAGATGTTCCAACTCCGCGATGCCTGCTTTATCTTATAAAGCATCTTGCACACGTTTCCGCTGCTCCCACTGTCTACGAGGCCCTCTGGCTGTGTTCTTATAGACGTTCTCTTCTAAATCAATATTTAGAAAAGTAGTCATGGCACCCAACCACCAGATATCGTATTCATGGTATGTAGCCGTGGCAAGTAGGATCTGGATGGACTCAAGCATAGTCCCTAGAAAAGGTTTCATCATTATCCACACCTGGTTGATGACTAAAACCTTTAACAAGTCTAGCTTTAAAAGTCTCAACTTTTCCATGTACACCAAGTAATCTTCTCAAGATATACTTGCTCCTGATGGGGATTTAACCCTTCAGATATAGCAACCAAAGTCCATACTTTGTTGGTGTATAAGGATTCCATCTCAGATCACTAAACATCCAGCCATTCTTACAGAGTCCCTACTCTCGATGGCCTGCTCGAAACTGATTGGGCCATCATCTCATGATGCAATCCTCGCTCCCACTGTCATCGAGAAACCGAGGTATCTCTCAGGCAGGCGAGGAACCCTACCAGATCGGCGGAGAGGCTGAGGTTCGTCGGGGACTATAGAATCCTTTGGTTCTGTCAAATTTTCAGCTGTAGTTTCGTATAGCTGGAACCTTTCCAGTTCTACAGAACTGACTTTGCCTCGATCTTGTCCGGATTTTGCTTTTGACATAGGCCGGACAATCCCAAATCTTAACTTACTTAAGAGATAGGATCTTCCCACACCGTATCTTATATGGAGTGGTAGGCACTGATTTGATTCGAACCTAATTCAATAGGTATGCAGCTTTTCAAGCGCATAACTCCCAAAAGGAAATAGGTAACTCAGTAATACTCATCATAGAGCACACGATATCTAATATTGTGTGATTGCTCCGCCCCGATACACCGTTGTGCTGTGGTGTATTCAGAGGAGTAATACTGAGAGAGAATCTCATTTTCCTTTAGAATAGTCCAAGGATTCCATGCACAAGTATTCTCCTCCCTGATCTCATTATAGGACATAATACTTATACCCGTATATTGGTTCTCTACTTCCTACTTATATTCTGTGAATACCTCAAAAGGTTCGGACTTATATTTCAGCAAAAATATATGACTGAATCTTGAGAGATTATCAGAGAATATAATGAAGTATAAAGAACCAGTCCTGGCATGTGTAGACAGGAGACCTTACATACATCATCATGCATCAGTCCCAAGAGTTTACTAACTCTTTCTCAGTTTCCAGTAAACAGAGCTGGTGTCATTATATCTTTGTGACATGACTGGCAAGTTTCACAAGATGTAAATTCAAACTGATTTAAATATGCATCTAAATGTAACTTCAGCTAGTCGGGTCGCATTGATATGACCTAGTCTACAATACCTCAAGAAGAATTTGTTCATTTCTGAACTCTTCCTCTTGTGTGTGTTCAGTATACAAGGAACTGTAGTTTGATTTAGAACGTCAATGCTTTTAGATAACGTGCCTGAATCGATCAACTTTTGATATAGGAAATGTTCAAAACATTATCCAACAATACAAAATTATATCATTTCTTTACTTATAAAGAGACTGATATGATTTTGTATATCAGGTTCGGTATCTAATAGTATTTGTTCAGAATTAATGTATTGGTAATACAGGGTGACAGTGACCAACAGACTTGGCTGCAACACTTGCCCCGTTTTCTGCCTCATGAAACTTATCACCCGTTCTCAGTTTTTCTACCTTTTTGTAGCCCTATGTAACAGATTACATATCTGGGATCCTGATCCGGTATCATATACCCAGGATGTAGAGGATACTGAGAAACAGCCCTATGTAATGAACACACCCGAAGGAGATGCATCATATGCACTGTCTTCGTTTGGGCGGCATAGGAATTCTGGTATTCCCTATTTCCTGCTTTGTCTTATAACAATTATAAGTTGGAGCGGGACCAACGTTCTCCAGCTCAAAATAACAAGCGGGTTCGGTCAATACATCCATTTTATTATCTTGATTAAGGCGTGATATGGTCGCTACCAGGAGAGAGAGAGAGAAGAAAACACTCTGCGTGCGCTCTTGCAAGATCAGATTGGTTATATATTTTATCTAATCAGGATGGCTCCCACTGTTTTTATCAAATCTTCCTTCAAACCTTAAAAGGAAAGACTAGCCGGGATTAATTACACTCTACAAGTTCGCCAATCTTTCAGCCAGGCCAGTGTCGGTACTTTGAGGGAGGTTCCCCGTACTTTCGCACGGACCTAATTACAGTAAACCTCGTTTTCCCAGAGGCGTAACCCCGTTGACACCTTTCTAGACACCTACTTGATCGGCTAACTGTAAAGTGCAAAACTCTCCCAGGAGTAACAATTACTCGCAGTGGGTATCAGGATCCAACTATCATATAGAAGGTATGCAATCTCATTGCAAATTTCAACACTTGAAACTCCCGATAAAGGTTTTTACCCCTAGCACCTATGACCTTAACTATGGTCAACAAATCATAAGCACTAGTCAAGTTCTACCCGTCATTTCGTGATTAATTAGACCCACCCACATGACCCTTAACTAAGGTCAACAAAGTCACGCGACTGTCCTAACTAATCGCATCAAATGCGGTGTAGGAAGACATCACTTAGCTACCGTACACTGTGCCTTGACTATGGTCAACAAACACAGCACGAATACTAAGTACTCTACTTCCTAAAATGACGGAGGGTTGCAAATGGTTTTTGTGAAAACCTTTAACGCTTTGAACTTGATCTCGTTGCGGAATCAAATGGTTTTTAAATGGAATGTTTTCGAGGCTTTTCTAGTTTTGCTAAAGGGGTCACTCCCGGTGAAGGGATCGTCGGCCCTTTCCTCGTCGAATGAGGTGCGGGATATATCATATATATCACTGTGCAAAGCGAAAACTATAGAAGCGATCAAAGACAAACCGAGTGTGTAGCATCTGCCAGTTATTGCTAAAGGAGTCACTCCCGGTGAAGGGATCTCGGTCCTTTCCTCGTCGAATAAGGTGCAGGATGTTCTATAATGAACACCGCAATGCAAAGCAAGAACTGTAGCTACCTGTTTTCATTTTGAAATTCGATTCCACAACATCAATTAGGTTTATTTTCTTTCATTAATCTCATTAATGAATATCCCATCATTTAAGTCCACCTAATCATCACAGATAAATATAACGTATGCTTATGCCATCCGCATTCGCCTCGATGTCCCGTCTGCACCGTTAGGTTAGGTAACTAACGCCAGAGCGAAGCAGGGCTAGCGCGGGTGTAAAACATAAGCAACGTCTATATAATATATCATATATACTATATATAATATCTGTCACAGAACATCACATGATCACAGATAAATCACAGCAGAAGATACATATGAAATATTGGATATACTAGGACGTCCGTGTTTTCAATACGAGCCAGTATAAAACACGGATTCCACGATCGTGATGAATAGCCAATCCCACACCCCTAGACCCCTACGAGAGCGGCAAGTAACCCTACCACTTCTAAGGTTAGGAGACCCGGACTCGACTCCTCGAGTTGGTCTCCCACTGGACCCCAGAACCCGGTTACTTGTGCTCCCCTCCTTGGGTCTATCCTAGTGCAGAAAAGTAAATAATATACTAGTGGTGACAACATCCGCAACCTGGAAGTGCCCCAATAAAAGAATATTACATACAAATTTTTACATGAATAAAAATGAAAAACACTCATCTCACATAAAAAAACCCCGGCTATTCAAACACGACGATCCAATATAACATATCCAGCAACACATAACATCGCATGTCATCAACGTAAGTAAATATGCGCATCCCAATTGTCGTTGACATATAGGAACGAAACCGGCGATATCACATATTACACTTACGGTCACAGAAAAGAAAGTGTAAAACTACAGCAGTTGGAATCCGCAACCTCCTCAGACATCGCATGCCTGACCAAATGAAATACTTAGACATCGCATGCCTAACAATTATAAACCCCGCATTTTAGTCTCATTATCGAAAAATCTTTTTAATATCAAGTCGGGCAATTCAACAGGATTCCCGACATTCTGATCGAATGCTCGTCGCAAACTTTAGTAGACGGCCGCACCCCCGAAACCGTCGACGAAGTGCACCAAGGCGGAACACCGCTACCGCGAGCACCCAAACGGATGCTTTCGGCGACGGGGTTCTCCTACAGTCACTTGGTCGGGGCTTTGGAGTGAGGCTGTCTATTAAGTTTACCCGGCGAGTATCCGCGTACACTACGTGATTGTGACGGACTTTTGATCACATCAAAATTCCGTGGCAACCGATCAAGTGAGACTAAAGTGCTATGTTTATAACATTCATTCAGTTATCACATAACTTTTGTGAATTCCAATTGTTGTATCACATAACGGATAAACAGAAAATGTTAAACTTTCCGATTGAACATTCGAACACCCAAGTTTTCCCGAAACAGCTCAACACATGAAATAAGTCTAACAACATTCAGTTCGTGCCTCAGTACCAACGGTCCAGCCATAGAAGGGTCAAGCCAACGCCTCACATGTGGCACGCCGTACTGCCCCAAACCCGAAGGTTCAAAGGGCAGTTCAAGACGGTCACATAATCGAGTTAAGGTTTGTTGTCTTCTAGAGGGTCCATCGCGTTACTTGCACTACTTAGAACATCGTTAAACTATGGAAAAATCCAACAATTGGAAATTTCCCGGCAGGGGAAAAAGTGGGTATTTATATTCGGTCGAACTTTTTAACATATTCTAAGATTATCCGGAAAAGCACACAGACAGAATTAGACAATCCGATCGATACACCGAGTCCCCAATACGACCCAGAAAATGCAACTCTGGAAAAAATTATTAAAATCCCCAGGAAAGCCAGCACAGACAACTAAGAATTACTGTGCAAAATTGGATGCACAAAACGACAAAATGGCCGCGGAACCGCCGCATGAGCGAGCTCATGCCGCGGATCCGCGGCGCCTTTATGGAATCAGGCCCTCGAATTTTACAGTAAGCCTTAGATCTTCCTGCTGATTTTTCTGAATATTTTTAATCTACAAAAATCCACATTTTACAGGATTGTCCAGAGAGCATTTTCAAGTCGGGGTTTAGGGTCGATCGGACTTCTAATTCCGTCGGGACTTCGTCTAAGGCTCTAGCTAGGCTCTGATACCACTGTAGGGTTCCTAGGCACTCTAATGGAGTCTCACAAGTGATCAAACATGCACAAATCAAATTTTACGGGTGCCTACAAACCCTAATACGGATCGTCAACTAGATATATAGGCGAAGCAAGCAAGTAAACGGAAATATAGCTAAAGGAAAGGGGCTACAACCTTTGTAGATCCGGTCCACCACCTCCTAGGCTCCGTGATGAAGTCCCCTCGCTGTCCAAATCATATCTTGGGCTCTAGCGTCGGGTTCATCGGAGAAAAACGGGCTAGGTCATCGACGACGATGCCGAAGATGATCTACGTCGAGGCATTGCTAGATCAAGCTCCAACTTCACCAAGTCAAGAAAACTTATGAAGGAAACACCCTATACTACTTGGCAAGAGGTAGAGGATGAAGAAATAGGAAGTGGGTAGACTTTAGATTTGGATTCCACACACTTTTTCATCAATCACCATTGATGTAGCAAGCTTTCTTCTCATTAAAGAAGAAGATGAAGAAGAAGAAGATGATATATATCATAAGTCTTTTAAAATAAAAACAATATGATACTTATCATAATCTCAACCATGGTTTAGTGTAGAGATTTAACTAAGGTTAGATGAGTGGTTAGGGTTAAAGAAGAGACAAGAATGGTGACTTAGTCAAGGTTTCAAGAAGCTTCAACTAAAAACAAAACAAGTCCACCATTTATCTTTCTCTTTATCATTTTCTTTTTCCAAAATAAACAAAAAGAATAAATAAATAATTAAGTAAACAAAATGATACCCTAACCACTAACTAACCATGGTTTAATACTTTACACAAAACCAAGCTAGAATGTATCATCAAACATGATACAATCATGTGCACAAAATATATCACATATACAATGTACATATAAGTGAGTAAATCCATTTAAAGTGAACCAATACCAGTTAATGCAAAGTAATATATCAAATATATAATTATACATTAAATCATTAAATCAACACTTGATTCAATGATCCGGTCATGTCGCATATAACCGGCTAGTATCCAACGTATCGGCTTATCGAATCAATCCTTGATTCGATAACTAGGTTATATCGCATACAACCAATCGATACATTCATCGCGAGAATGGAATACGGTATCACATACACGCATTATTCTCGGTCCCGCACATATCTCATATGCGCTCCTATTTCGTTTCGCTTGAACTAGGAAACCTCTGTGTAGGACTCTAAAGACTCGTCAATACGCCGGCAGCAGATGATGATCATATCAAACACCCACAAGCCGCAAGCGGTCTGCTAAACGTAACAGCTACCCGGGTATTGAGCGATCAGAAGATCGACGGGCAAGCCTGCTCACACTCCTGTGAATCCAACCAGTAACACTTACCGTACAGTCCGGTCTGTTCGTCTGATATGTCGCATATCTCGCCTAGGGGTGGTAAACGTCAGACCCCAATAGCTCGATAAGTCATGCCGACGTGAGGTCCATAACTTTCGTGAAACTACTGATAACTCTTACCAGTATATCACAGCAACCCTGGCCAGGGATTTCCTGTTATGGCCAGTCGTGCATAACGCAACATCAACCCCCAATACCGGGAGAGACGAATCCCCTCCTATCGCTCATTGCCTCCATGTGAATCGGGACTGTACCCAAAAACCACCTGTTTGCACGCCTCAGTAGAGCCGTGGTAGGGTGGAAATCAAAGTACAGTGGGAGACACACAAGACTCTATGACGATCTCGGGTCAACAGACTAAGCTGTACCAGTGTCACCAGAGAACTGCCATCTGACGTGAGGTATAATACCATCTGGGAGTTCTCGGCGAGTCCGTTCAGTGTACCCAGTCTGCACTGAGCACCCGCATACCATCTCCGATGTCAAACACCAATGGATATGGGATCATCCATCTCCCATCATATGGGTCGAGAAGATATACGCTAGTCTACTCTGGAATATCGATGCCCCGTCTCGATATTCCCACGACTAGGAACAATGAAGGATGTACTCATTGACTACCCAGGCCCCACTAGTATGATCTGCATCATAGTCCTGGAAGTCGAGTACACATCCTAAGGGCTTTATCAACATGTAATCAGAGAGACAGAAGGTATACATGTTAAGATAAAGAGCAACCAGATAGCGTACTATCATGTCGAGCAAGAAAGTCCTACCTATATATGTCCCAGCATCCACAACAATATACATCCAATGTACAGTAATGGCCTCTAGGGCATACATATAACTAACAACTAGTCGGTCCATGGCAAGTCTACGAGAGAACTGGAGACAGGATCTCCATCAAGCATGTCTCGACTGGTACCCAAGATAAATGGACTGTGTTTGACGCCTTACCTATGACACTAATATAAGTGCTTCCATAACCGTCCCATACCAGTTATAGTTACACTTACATATGAAGGGTTACCTACGACGGCAGCAAGGTTTCGGGAGCCATCGTCCATGCCAAATTAAAAATTTTCCGATTTATATAACCCTAACATAGATCGTCTACTAGAAATAAACGGAAAGATATATGCAAACACTTTGCAATAAGTAAAGAGAGCAAGGAATACAACCTTTGTAGACCGGTCCTTCACATCAATAGCTCCGTGTAGAAGTCCCCTCCGCTGCGATCTCAAGCTCCGGACTCTAAAGAGGCTCCGTAGAAGAAACGAACGTGCTTGCTTCGAAGACTTCGAGGCCGAAGATGATCTACGTCGGGGAGACACTAACTCAAGCTATTCCTTCACTAAGTCATGAACTTTGTGAAGAGAACACCCCATACTACATGGCAAGTAGTAGAGGATGGTGAAGTAGGAAGTGGGCTCACTTTAGAATTCATTTTCTCACACTTATTCTCATAGTACCATTAGAGCTAGCAAGCTTTTTCATGGAGCTTGATCAAGAAGAAGAAGAAAGAATAAATCATCATATGAATTATCTCACCTCAATAATGTAACCATGGGTGAGTTAAGCTATCATGCTTAACTCATGTAGAGAATTGACCAAGGTATAAGGTTAAGGGTTGGGTTAACTAAATAACCTAAAGAATGACAAAAGAGTTGACTTTGTCAATGTTTCCATAAGCTTCATGAAAGCTTGAGAACATTGACTAAGTCTTTCTCTTTTGTTATTCTTTGAACATAAACAAAACCCTAATTTAACCTAATCATGGTATAAGTCTCATACATCCATCTTTTATGTATCATCAAGCATGATACAAACATGTACACTTGCATATATCACATATAAATAATGTGCACAATCTAGTGAGAAAATAAATCTTAAGTGAGCAAATACTAGTTAATGTAATGTAATATATCAAATATATAATTATACATTAAATTATTAAATCAACTCTTGATTTAATAATCCGGCTATAACCGACTAATATCATATGTAACAACTTATCGAATCAACACTTGATCCTATAACCCGGCTATATCGCATACAACCGATCAATGTCACAAATCACGAGAATAGAATACGGTATCACATATCGTATCAATCTCGGTCCTGCACCTATCACATATGTGCTCCTACTCCGTTTCGCTTGGGCCAGGAAACCCCTGTGTAGGACTCTAAAGACTCGTCAATACGCCGGCGGTAGGTGATGATCATATCAAACACCCACAAGCCGCAAGCGGTCTGACAAACGTAACGGCCACCCAGGTATTGAGCGATCAGAAGATCAACAAGAAAGTCTGCTCACACTCCTGTGAATCCAATCAGTAACACTACCGTACAGTCAGGTCTCTTCGTCTGATACGTCGCATATCTCGTTTAGGGGTGGTAAACGTCAGACTCCAGTAACTCGATAAGTCATGTCGATATGAGGCTCATAACGGGTCGAGAAACTACTGATGACACTTACCAGTATATCTCTGAAGCTGCCTTAGCCAAGGACTTCCTGTTATAACCAATCGAACACAGCGCAACATCAACTCCCTATACCGGGAGAGGCGAAACCCCTCCTATCGCTCATTGCCTCCATATGACTCGGGACTGTACTCAAAAGCCACCGTTTTGAACACCCTCTTGGATGTGGTAAGGTAGAAATCAAAGCACAGTAGGAATCATATAAGACTCTATGACGATCTCGGGTCTACAGACTAACCTGTACCAGTGTTACCAGAGAACTGCCATCTGACGTGAGGTATAATACTATCTGGGAGTTCTCGGCGAGTCCGTCCAGTGTACCCAGTCTCCACTGAGCACCCGTACACTGTCTCTGATGTCAAACACCAATGGATATAGGATCATCCATCGCCCATCTGTATGGGTCGAGAAGCTATACGCTAGTCTACACTGGTATATCGATGCCCTGTCTCGATACACTTACGACTAGGAACATTTGAAGGATGTACTTAGCGACTACTCTGGCCCCACTAGTATGATCTGCATCATAGTCCTGGTAGTCAAGTACTCATCCTAAGGGCATTATCAACATGTAACATAAAGACAATCAGAGTACATGTTAAGATAAAGTGCAACCAGATAGCATACTATCATGTCGAGCAAGAAAGTCCTCCCTATATATGTCCAAGCATCCACTACAATATACATCGTATGTACAGTAATGGCCTCTAGGGCATACATATCACTAACAATCTCTCACTTGCACTAGGGCCATCTTTTGTAGTATCTCATACCCAACAATCAGCAGTGGTTGAAGTATCTCATACTCAACCATCCCATAAAAGTCTCTACTGGGAAATAGGCCTTTGTGTGTGGATCCGTGCTGTTGTCCTCTGTGTATTCTCTCATAACCCCGATCCCCTTGGAAATCAACCATCTCCATGATCAGGTGATAATGCCTCAGAATATGTCTGGATCAATGATGGGACGGGGGTTCCCAGGCCAAAGCCACAACTCCATTGTCACACAATGGTAGGAACTAAGTTCATCTCATGAACTAAAATACATCAAAACTACCTCTTTGGTAGTATCCTTGGTAGCAATGTATCCAGCCTTTATCGTCTAGTATGCCACGGTATGTATCTTGGAACTCTTCCAACATACCGTCCCTCCTCTGAGGGTAAAGACAATGCCTGTGACTGACATTCAGTCGACCTTATCACCCTGGATCCTATCCAGTGATTCTCCCTAGGATCGATTGATACCATCTCACTACTACTAGTGAGAATCCTAACATCCACTTAGATCTATCTCATAGATCCAAAAACCAGGATTTAGGAGGTATCACCTTAGTCCTATATGGAGAATCCTTGTAATAAGTGGAGATTGACCGAGCATAGCATAAGAAACTCCTTTCCTATCAAGAGTATGGCATCCACGTACAATACAAGGATCACCACCATACTCCCTACTACCTTTTTGTATATACAAGGTTCATCTACCATTTTGATAAAGTCAAACTCTTTGACTATCACATCAAAACAGCTGTTCCAACTCCGTGATACCTGCTTTAACTCATAAAGCAACTTGCATACGTTTCCGCTGCTCCCACTGTCTACGAAGCCTTCTGGCTGTGTACTTATAAACGCTATCTTCTAAATCATCATTTAGAAAAGCAGTCATGACACCCAACCGCCAGATATCGTAGTCATGGTATGTAGCAATGGCAAGTAGGATCTGGATGGACTTAAGCATAGCTTTGAAAGTCTCAACTTTTCCATGTACACCAAGTAATCTTCTCAAGATATACTTGCTCCTGATGGGGATTTAACCCTTCAGATAAAGCAACCAAAGTCCATACTTTGTTGGTGTATATGGATTCCATCTCAGATCGCTTAGCATCCAGCCATTCTCACAGAGTCCCCACTCCTGATGGCCAGCTCGAAACTAGTTGGGTCATCATCTCATGATGCAATCCTCGCTCCCACTGTCATAGAGAAAACCGAAGTATCTCTCAGGTGTGTGAGGAACCCTACCAGATCGGCGGAGAGGCTGAGGTTCATTGGAAGCTATTGAATCCTCCGGGTTTACCAAATCATCAGCTACAGTTTGTATAGCTGGAACTCCTTCCAGTTCTACCTTATGATCACTAATTTCTTCACAAGAAATTCCCTTTCTCAAAGGTGGCATGCTGAGAAACAAAACAACTTTTGTTCCTCAGTGTGGTAGAAGATATTCCCTTGCGAATGCTTGGGATATCCAACAAACTTCCATAGAACTGACCTTGCCTCGAGTTTGTCCGGATTTTGCTTTTAGACATAGGCCGGACAACCCCAAATCTTAACATCCTTAAGAGATGGGCTCTTTCCATACCATATCTCATATGGAGTGGTAGGCACCTGATTTAATTGGAACCCTATTCAATAGGTATGCAGCTTCACAAGTGCATAACCCCCAAAAGGAAATTGGCAACTCAGTAGTACTCATCATAGAGCACACCATATCACATAGGGTGCGATTGCTCCGTCCCGATGCACCGACGTGCTGTGGTGTATACGGAGGAGTAATGATGAGAGAGAATCTTATTCTTCTTTAGAATAGTCCGGGAATTCCGTGCTCAAGTATTCTCCTCGCTGATCACATCAAAGGACATAATACTTATACCCATTTTGGTTCTCTAATTCTAACTTATATTCTGTGAATATCTCAAAAGGTTCAGACTTGTGTTTCAACAAGAACACATGTGCGAATCTTGAGAGATCATCAGTGAATGTAATGAAGCACTAAGAACCAGTCCTGACATGTGTAGACAGGGGACCTTCATACATCAGCATGTATCAATCCCAAGAGTTCACTAACTCTTTCTCTGTTTCCAATAAACGGAGCTATGGTCATTTTATCTTTGTGATATGAATGGCAAGTTTCACAAGATGTAAATTCAAACTGATTTAAATATGCATCTTTATGTGACTTAGCTAGTCGGGTCGTATCGATATGACCTAGTCTACAATGCCTCAAGAAGGATTCGTTCATTTCTGAACTCTTCCCCTTGTGTGTGTTCCGTACGTTAAGAACTGTAGTTTGATTTAGAACGTATATGCTTTTAGATAATATGCCTGAACCGATCAACTCTTGATATAGGAAATGTTCAAAACACTATCCAACAATACAAAATTATATCCTTCTTTACTAATAAAGAGACTGATAGGATGTTGTATATCAGGTTCGGTATCTAATAACATTCGTTCAGAATCAATGTATTTGGTAATACAGGGTGATAACTGCCAACATACTTGGCTGCAACACTTGCATCGTTTCCAACTCTTGAAACTTATCACCCATTCTCAGTTCTCTACCTATCTGTAGCCCATGTAACAGATTACATATGCGGGATCCTGATCAGGTATCTCATACCCAGGACGTAAAGGATACTAAGAAACAGTTCTCTGTAATGAACACACCCGAAGAAGATGCATTATCATGTACTTTCTTCGTTTGGGCAGCACGGGAATTCTGGTAATCCCCAATTTCCTGTTCGGTCTTATAACAATTATAAGTTGGAGCAGGACCAACGTTCCTTAGCGCAGTATAACAAGCGGGTTCAGTCAATACATCCGTATTATTATTATATTGATTAAGACGTGACATGGTCGCTACCTGGAGAGAGAGAGAAGAAAACACTCAGCGTATGCTTTTGCAAAATTAGATTGGTTATTATTTTATCTAATTAGGATGGCTCCTACTGTTTTAGTCAAATCTTCCTTCAAACCCTAAAAGGAAAGACTAACCGGGATTAATTACACCCTACAAGTTCGCCAATCTTTCAACCAGGCCAGTGCCGGTACTTTGAGGAAGGTTCCCCGTGCTTTCGCACGGACCTAATTAAAATAAACCTCGTTTTCCCAGAGGCATAACCTCGTTGACACCTTTCTAGACACCTACTTGATCGGCTATTTGTAATGTGTAAAACTCTCTCAGGAGTAACTCATACTCGCAGTGGGTATCGGGAACCAACTATCTCATAGGTGGTATGCAATCTCATTGCAAATTTCAACACTTGAAATTCCCTATAATATTTTACCCCTAGCATCCTAAGACCTTGACGAAAGCCAACAAACCATAGGCTGCTAGTCAAGTTCAACCCGTCATTTCCCGATTGAATTAAACCTACCCGCATGACCCTTGACGAAAGACAACAAAGTCGCAAGATTACCCTAACTCAATCGCATCATATGCTTATGCAGATAAGCATAAATAGCTACCACACACTACGCCTTGACGAAAGCCAACAAACGTAGCACGAATACTATGAAGTACTTATCTGAAATGACGGAGGGCTACGACAGGTTTTTAAGAAAACCCTTTGCGTAATGAACTTGATCTCGTCGTAGAATCAAATGATTTAAATGGAGTGTTTTTGAGGCCTTTGCTAGTTTTGCTAAAGAGGTCACTCCCGGTGAAGGGATCGTCGGCTCTTTCCTTATCGAATAAGGTGCAGGATATTCACAATACCACTGTGCAAAGCAAAAACTAGAAAATCAATCAAAAGACAAAACCGAGGGTTGTAGCATCTGCCAGTTATTGCTAAAGAGCTCACTGCCGGTGAAGGGGTCTCGGCTTTTTCCTTATCGAATAAGGTGCTGGATGTTCTACAAGGAATACCGCTATGCAAAACAACAACTAGAGCTACCTGTTTTTGAAAATTCGATTCCACAACATCTTTAGGTTTCTTTTATTTCATTAATCTCATTAATGAAGTCCCATCATATAAGTTACCTAAACATCACAGATAATACAACGTACGCTTATGCCATCCGCATTCACCTCGATGTCCCCTCGTGCACCGTTAGGTTAAGTAACTAACGGCAGAGCGGGGTAGTGCTAGCATGGGTGTAAAACATAAGCAACATCTATATAATATATCCTGTATCCATCTCAACATATCAAATGATCACATCACAGATATCGCAGCAAAAGAACAACATATGAAATATTGGATATACTAGGATTTCCGTGTTTTATTTTAAGCCTGTATAAAACACGGATTCCACGGTCGTGATGAATAGCCAAATCCACACCTCTAGACCCCTACGAGAGCAGCAAGTAACCCTACCAATTCTAGAGTTAAGAGACCAGGTCTCGACTCCTCGAGATGGTCTCCTACTGGACCCTAGAACCCGGTTACTTATGCTCCCCGCCTTGGGTCTATCCTAATGCGGAAAAGAAAATAATATACAATGGTGACATCATCCTCAACCCGGAAGTGCCCCAATAAAAGAATATTACATACAATGAATTTTACATGAATGAAAATAAAAACCCTCATCTCACATAAAACCCCCGGCTATTCAAAACACGACGATCCAATATAACATATCCAAGCAACACATAATATCACATGTCATCAACGTAAGTAAATATGCGTATCCCAATTGTCGTTGACATATAGCACTGAAAATGGCGATACACCACATATTACACTTACGGTCGCAGAAAAGAAAGTGAAAAACTACAACAGTTGGAATCCGCAACCACCTTAGACATCACATGCCTGGCCAAATGAATTCCTTAGACATCACATGCCTAAGAATTATAAACCCCGCATTTTAGTATAAATATCGAAAACTCTTTTCAATATCAAGTCGGGCAATTCAACAAGATTCCCAACATCCTGATCGAATGCTCGTGGGAAACTTTAGTAGACGGCCGCACCCCCGATGCCGTCGACGAAGTGCACTAAAGCGGAACACCGCTGCCGCGAGCACCCAAACAGATGCTTTTGGCGACGGGGTTCTCCTACAGTCACTTGGTCGGGGCTATGGGGCCTGGCTATCTATTAAGTTTACCCGGCGAGTATCTGCGTACGCTACATGATTGCGACGGACTTTTGATCACATCAAAATCCCATGGCAACCGATCAAATGAGACTAAACCGCTAGATTTATAACATTCATTCTAGTTATCTCATAACTACTTGTGGATTCCAAATATTGTATCCCATCACATAATATCCGGACGAAGTTAAACTCTTCGATCGATTCATCAAAAGTCCCACAATTTTCCGACAGCTCAACAGTTAAGCACAGTTTTAGTAATACCCAGAAGATGCCACAGTACCTATGAACCAGCCGTAGAAGGGTCAAGCCAACACCTCACATGTGAAACGCTAAACTACCACAAACCCTAGGGTTCAGTGGCGGTTTTGACGGCCACATAATCGAGTTAAGGTTTACGTTCTTCTAGAGGGTCCACAGAATCACTTGCATATTTTTCCGAATACGTTAAACTTGGAAAAATGGGTTTTTGACATTCGATCGAACTTTTTAACATTGTCTAGACAATATGTGAAACACCCGAAACAATATTAAAACTACGAATACGAAACACTCCGATTTGCTTATAGTGTAAAATTACATCACATGCAAAATTAGCAAAAATAAACAACACCTGAAAGATCAAAACCAAGTCACTGGAACACATGCAAAATATCAGGGGGGTGCTCGTTTTGGCCCGATATGGACCCTATGGTGGCCGGCCACTTTTTCAAGAAACCCCCTGAAATTTTTGCAGTGTTCATGATATATCATATACATCACTCTGTACTTGTTTAAAAAAAATTTTGACAACTTTAAAAAAACGACAGCAAGCAGGTTTTCTGTTTCAAGTTTCGGAGTTGTTTCGGTTTCGTAATCTTAACAAAATCTGTATAAATTTCTAGCATGGCTCTGATACCACTAAAGGGTCACCTACGACGGCAGCAAGGTTTCGGAAGGCATCGTCCATACCAAATTAAAAATTTTCCGATTTAGATAACCCTAACATAGATCGTCTACTAGAAATAAACGGAAAGATATATGCAAACACTTTCCAATAAGTAAAGAGAGCAAGGAATACAACCTTTGTAGACCGGTCCTTCACTTCAATAGCTCCGTGTAGAAGTCCCCTCCGCTGCGATCTCAAGCTCAGGACTGTAGAGAGGCTCCGTAGAAGAAACGAACGTGCTTGCTTCGAAGACTTCGAGGCCGAAGATGATCTACGTCGGGGAGACACTAACTCAAGTTATTCCTTCACTAGTTCATGAAATTTGTGAAGAAAACACCCCATACTACATGGCAAGTAGTAGAGGATAGTGAAGTAGGAAGTGGGCTCACTTTAGAATTCATTTTCTCACACTTATTCTCATAGCAGCATTAGAGCTAGCAAGCCTTTTCATGGAGCTTGATCAAGAAGAAGAAGAAAGAATAAATCATCATATGAATTATCTCACCTCAATAATGTAACCATGGGTGAGTTAAGCTATCATGCTTAACTCATGTAGAGAATTGACCAATGTATAAGGTTAAGGGTTGGGTTAACTAAATATCATAAAGAATGACAAAAGAGTTGACTTTGTCAATATTTCCACAAGCTTCATGAAAGCTTGAGAATTTGACTAAATCTTTCTCTTTTGTTATTCTTTGGACATAAACAAAACCCTAATTAAACCTAATCATGGTATAAGTCTTATACACCCATCTTGTATGTATCATCAAGCATGATACAAACATGTACACTTGCATATATCACATATAAACAATGTACACAATCTAGTGAGAAAATAAATCTTAAGTGAGAAAATACTAGTTAATGTAATGTAATATATCAAATATATAATTATACATTAAATTATTAAATCAAATCTTGATTTAATAATCCGGCTATAACCGACTAATATCATGTGTAACAACTCATCGAATCAACACTTGATCCTATAACCCGGCTATATCGCATACAACCGATCAATGTCACAAATCACGAGAATAGAATACGGTATCATATATCGTATCAATCTCGGTCCCGCACATATCACATATGTACTCCTACTCCGTTTCTCTTGAGCCAGGAAACCCCTGTGTAGGACTCTAAAGACTCGTCAATACGCCGGCAGTAGGTGATGATCATATCAAACACCCACAAGCCGCAACCAGTCTGCCAAAGGTAACGGCCATCCAGGTATTGAGCGATCAGAAGATCAACAAGCAAGCATGCTCACACTCCTGCGAATCCAATCAGTAACACTACCGTACAGTCCGGTCTCTTCGTCTGATACGTCGCATATCTCTTCTAGGGGTGGTAAACGTCACACCCCAGTAACTCGATAAGTCGTGTCGATATGAGGCTCATAACGGGTCGAGAAACTACTGATAACACTTACCAGTATATGTCTGAAGCTTCCTTGGCCAAGGACTTCCTGTTATAGCCAATCGAACACAACGCAACATCAACTCCCTATACCGGGAGAGACGAAACCCCTCCTATCGCTCATTGCCTCCATGTGACTCGGGACTGTACCCAAAAGCCACTGTTTTGCACACCCTCTTGGACGTGGTAAGGTGGAAATCAAAGCACAGTGGGAATCACACAAGACTCTATGACGATCTCGGGTCTACAGACTAACATGTACCAGTGTCACCAGAGAACTGCCATCTGATGTGAGGAATAATACCATCTGGGAGTTCTCGGCGAGTCCTTCCAGTGTACCCAGTCTCCACTGAGCACCCGTATACTGTCTCTGATGTCAAACACCAATGGATATGGGATCATTCATCGCCCATCTGTATGGGTCGAGAAGCTATACGCTAGTCTACACTGGTATATCGATACCCTGTCTCGATACACCTACGACTAGGAACATTTGAAAGATGTACTTAGCGACTACTCTGTCCCCACTAGTATGATCTGCATCATTGTCCTGATCGTCAAGTGCTCATTCTAAGGGCTTTATCAACATGTAATATAGAGACAATCAGAGTACATGTTAAGATAAAGTGCAACCAGATAGCATACTATAATTCGAGCAAGAAAGTCCTCCCTATATATGTCCAAGCATCCACTACAATATACATCGTATGTACAGTAATGGCCTCTAGGGCATACATATCACTAACAACATATGCCCCGTAGGCGTCGACAATGCAATAATTTAACTGGTTCCGCTGATTGTGTACAAGTACGTGTCACTTCACTTATTCATTCACGTTTTAACACTAACGTACTTCCCACAATCCAATCACTAATATCTATCACTGGATAATGTACACGATCACTAAGTTACCAATGTAATGACCTCTACATGATATGATGAAAATGCAATAATTACGATATGAATAAAATATCAGCAACTGATGTCCTACCACTTGCATAATTTACTATAAATCAAATGTAAAGAATTAAGAAAAACAATAAAAAAAAGGGTAAGCAGTATGTTTAATTATCTGTCCATTAAAATTGGTTTCGCGTCAATCAGATTTCAGGTTTGCTAGTTATGTTCATTTTAAGTGTTTACTGCTGGAAATCCAATTTCTGAACCGGAAGTCCGTTCTGTAACACATTTTACCCCCAGCTGGGGGCCTAATTAGGCGACGCTACAATTGGATAATATTTAGGTTTAACAGTTAGATTTCCAACGCATCATACAGATCAGTAATATCCTCTATGTACTGGGAGATATGTTCAGTTTAATATCAAAGTGTACAAACTGTCACTGCAGAAAACTGCAGGACACCTAGGTACGTTAAAATGAAAATTAAATATCAACTGACGGTGGAACCGCACGGGATCAGATTCAGGTGTTAGCTAACTAAATTATCTATGCGACCATATGGGGCTCTGTGCATTTTCAGTTTAAAATAAGGGTATACAGGTGTTCCAAAGCCCGGTATCCAAAACGAAACGCTTCCCCGGACTGCAGTTCACGGCCGTGAATCGCCTCAGGATTCATCATTACAACTTGTCAAAATGCAAAGATGAACTATGGGGTGCTATATTTTTATCTGTTGGCTTCGATACAAGCCATAGAACTCTAGGGTCCGATATATAAATAATTTAATATGATTTTATCCGTTCAGCTCATCCGAGAAAAACCAGCCTCCACAACGGTTATTGGGTTGTCGTTTTAAGGGGTTAACCAACTTTATCTTATAGTCAAACTTATGTACGATGTTCATTAACAACGCAGGATTCCATTGATCATGAGTTCCGCCACATTAAAATAGGTTTTGATATAGGGTATCACGCTGATCGATCTCGATTGTGCCTATTGGTGCATATAGTCTAATTAAACATTTATTTTGGTTTGTAAAAATAGTAGCATGTAAGCAAGTGAGGAATTCACTTGCCTTCAGTCACTTGATATAGAAGCGACACCGCTGCAGAGTTTGTCTCGACACACGAGATGGCGCGATGCTGGACACGGGCACGTGGCGTGAGCGCGATGCGCGGTGATCCGGTACTGGACGCGGTGGCGACATGGGCGTGATACGGCAGTGGGCGTGGTCCTGGCTCGGTGCGTAGCACGGCGCGACACGGCACTGGGCACAGTCCTGACTCGATGCGTGGTGCGAGTGCGGCACGGCGCATGCACGGGGGCTGGCACGACGTGGCACAGGGGCTGGCACGACGTGGCACGGGGAGTAGGTACGGGACGCAACACGTCTGGGTACGCGATGACAAGGAGGCGGGCATAGTAGTGGGCACGATATGGCACGGTGCTGGGTACGAAGTGGGTGCTGTCGTGACACACAGGTGGGCACGGCGTGACGCGGGAGTGGGTCCGCAATGAGGTGGCTTGGCAAAGGCGGCGATGGTTCAGGCGAACGGCTAGGAGTCAGCGATGGCTCGGCAGTAGGGAGCTCGAGTCGATGATGACACTAGCTAACTCCGATGAGGTGGCCGTAGACGGGGGTTATGCAGTGAGGAGGTGTGGTGGCCGGCAGTAAGGGGAACTCGGGTGCAGTAGGTTCCTCCGGTTGAAGCTCGGCTGCTCTGGTCTTCCAAGGAGATGGGCATAACGACGGATGATCGGAGCTTGGAGGGCCGATGCAGGCGCAGAGGTAGCAACAACGGTGATGGGTGCTTGGAGCTCGCAGCTCGAAGGTGGGGAGCAGAGGTGGAAAGGAGACGGGGATCGAGCTTGTCGGCAGGGTCGCGCTGGTGGTGGCCGCGGTGATGGTCCGAGCTCGGGAGAAGTTCGGTGATGCAGGGGAGTCGTCGATGGTTGTTGTGGGGACTTGGTGCGGGGGGAGTTAGGACGAGGACGAGGTCGCGGAGGGAGAGCGGGTTAAGCGGAGGAAGTTGTGAGGGGCGAGGACGTGGTCGCATGGGCGGAGCGGGTCGCGGGGATGTGGGGTGAGGGAACGGGTCGTGGGCATGAGGAGGGGGCAAAGCAAGGGAAATGAGCAGGAAAAGGAAGACGAGGGAGGAAGAAGGAGGAAGCAGGTCGGGTATGGGTTGGGTGTGGGTGTCGGGTCGGGTGTTAGGGAGTAGGCCTGGGCTAGGGAGAAAGAGAGAGAGAAAAGGAGAGTTGGGTTGGGGGTTTAGGTTTAGGTAAAATAAAATAAAACAAAACGGTTTAAGGTTTAGATTAGGTTTTAAGGATTTAGAGAAATTAGAATAAATAATTTTAAAGGTTAGGGTTTAAAAATAGAATATATGTCACGACCCAAGTTTAGCCCGTGACCGGCACTTAACCACGTGACGTCTAAAGGCGTAACGCGACTAAGTAAGCCGAAACCCAGAAATCAAAACCTTTAAAAGTTTAGAGTGTTTAAAACATTTAGAAAACTTTAAGTTGTTTAGTAGAATTCTTTAAAGTTCAAGTTATCATTTTTAAGAATTTTGGCAACATTTCCTTTGTAAAACTAGCCCCGAAATCGGGTACAAGGCGAAATATGAGTAAAATGATACACATAATGAAATAAGCATCCCAATGGGAGCAATCACGCCCAACGGCGGAAACAAACACCGCAATGATAATATACGACGCCGTAGCGAAGAAAGAGTAAAAAAATAAGTGAAGTCGACATGAAATATAAAACTGCATAAATAAAGTCGGCTCACAACGAGCTCGACACCAGAGTACAATAATATATATCGTCCTCACAACTGGTCTCTAAGTCAATACATAAGTAGTAGATGGAGAATACTAGACACAATGATGTAAACAGCTGGAAAATAAACAGATACCGTACAAAACCTACCTATCAGCAAAATGGCTAGTATGCCAACCGCAGTGGTATCTGTGTCAAAAGATGTAAGAAAGCAGCCTGCCGTGACTACTCCGAGGGGCAACATGCAAACAATGTGGCACAACGGGGGTGAGTTGCCAACTCGTGAATAGTAGATAACATATAAAGGTAATCGCGAGTATGCACGTGCTGCGATACACTAACCTATGCCAATAGATAACATCTATATGATGAACTGGATGCTCAAATCATGCAACAAATGCGATCTAATAACATCTCTATGTGATGAGCAAGGTATGCAATAATCGTGCATAGCATGTGTACTCTAACAGGTACTACTGATACAGGATGAGATGTGCAATACTAAATACTGAGCTTGGGAATAAGTAATATCTACGCGGAATATCAACATGGAAAATAACTGGTGTCCATCAATACACCAAATCCCAGAAAAGACTCAGGCGCCGTCATCCTCATCGGTCCTCAAATCCTATAAATCTCATAGAATCGTGAGTGCCCAACATCGGCACTCGAAATATCATAAAATCAGCCGTGTCTAACATCGACACGCAAATCCTCAAGTATCGGGCTCCGTCCATCGGATCGGCCCACGGGCTCCGTGTGCGGAATCGGCCCTCGGCCCTGGCAGTACGCGTTGTCCCGTATCCATCTATCGACTCTGGTCGGTATCCTTTGGATAATCGCCAGGTCTAACCAATCACCGGTAGGTAGTAGTCCCTCCGCCGGGCTCACCGTCTAACAATACGAGTCTTCTTGCCCCGGGGTACCATACCGGGTCCACCATGTACCCGCAATCGGTGCCTACCGCTCCTCGAATCGGGTATACTCACACAAGCTCTCTGGAACCGAGAAAACTCATGGTGGACGCACTGAAATATCATATCAAGAAAAACTGGGTTTTTAAAACAGTGCGTATTTTCTTAAAATGATACCATGGTTCTCAAATCCAGAAATCATATGAATCCAAAAACTCAATGCGTAAATCCATGCAATGTATCGTATGATACTGAGAGTAAAAGAAAGGGAAAACCGCTCTTTTAAAAGAATCCAGTTTTGAAAATATCTCATGCGGTCCCTATTTTCATGAAATCAAAACAATATCATCCATGCATGCGGCATATGTATGTATGTAGGTATGGATGTGCAAATGGATATATACGCGAATATGAGTGTAGCACTAGTATGAATATACAGTGTGCATGTGCGCAGGTATGAAGATATCAATATAAGTGTGCACTGATATGAATATACAGTGTGCATGTGCGCAGGTATGAAAATATCAATATACGTGTGCGCTGGTATGAATATACAGTGTGCATGTGCGCAGGTATGAAGATATCAATATAAGGGTGCACTGGTATGAATATACAGTGTGCATGTGCGCAGGTATGAAAATATCAATATATGTGTGCGCTGGTATGAATATACAGTGTGCATATGCGCAGGTATGAAGATATCAATATATGTGTCAATATGCGACAAGTCATGACAATCAGTAATGATGCGGCACTCAAATCGATATGTATAATGCGTAGCAATCCTATAGTGCAAGTGTCATGGCAATCACTAACGGTGTGAGTGTAACATACAAGTGGTGCTCGTGCAGCTTTAACCGTTAGTGACAGTGCAGTGTTCTATATCTACCATTACTATATGCAATAAGGGAAGTATGCTACGCTAATGCACATGAACATCTACGACTAAATATCCTATCACTCCCTGATGCTTAACGCCATACGGGAGATTTCCCCGTAGATGTTAAATCTATTCAGCTGGTCGCGTGCTAAGTATAGCCGACCACCTGCTTTCCTTTCCTAGCGGTGTCTGACGTACCTGCCTGCGAACTTGGAATTTACACAAAGAATCCATATATAAGCAAATATCTCGCAAAAACGCGATATCGAAATCAAACGAAACACTCGTGTCGTGAGCTAAACGCGCGCGTATACGTAACGTGTGTGCATACGCCAAAACCCAACGCGACATGCTGTGGCACACAGCGACACGCTGTGATTCACAGCAAACCAGCTCAACACGTATCGCACGTGTCGCGCAAGTCCCACTATGCTAAAAATAGGTAAACGGTCCCGAATTTAATCTGGAGCAAAAACAAGAAAATCAAACAAGGCCAAACCCTTCACAATTGTAAGTCCACGTTGCCCACCCCGGTGCTTGCGGAGAGGCGGAAAACGGAATAAAAATCGGATTTTTATCATGCTAGGCAACATGGACTAGACAAAGGAGGATCTTTGCTAAACAAAAACTAACTAAAAGCTAACTAGATTTAGTTATAAGGTAGAAAGGTTATACCTTGGGCTTTATGTCCTTCTCTCCTTGCTCCTTGGAGTGGTAGAAAGGGATCACCTTGTCGCCTTCTCTAGTCGAAGAAGGATCCACCCGAGAGCCTCAACCTTTGGCTTCAACTTCAAGCTAGAAGTAACTAAGGTGCTAGAAGTGCTAATCCTAGAACCCTAGATGAGAGTAGAGATTATCTAGAAGAGGTTTTCTCAAGCTCAAGTGTTTCTCAACACATGAGAGGGGAGAGCTTGAGAGAGAGGAAGAGGAGGAGAGAGAATGAATATCATAGAATGAGAGAATAATGAAGCATTCTTACATATATGTGTGAATTATTGTAAATTGATAATTAGTGAGATAATTGTCATGGCTTAATCAAGACATGACCATTATCATTTCATATTTAATGCTAATTGCAAGGATCAAAGAGCATCTTTTATATGGAATGATGATGGTCAAAGTGTCAACCAAGGTCAACAAGTCAAGAGTGGTCAAATAGTCATCAACCCTAACCATGCACAATTATATATAACTAATATCAATTAACCATAATACACACATAAGCATTAGGGTTAGCAAAATGACAATGGTCATTAACCCTAATCAAAGTCCTCTCCCTCTGTCTCAATCAACTGTGTATACGCACCCGTATTCGTGATCCGAGGAACACGAATACAAAGAGATAAAATCAATCCCAAATCATATACTAGGATCTGGCTTAAACCAAAGCCCGCTAGTATAAGCTATCCGGACAGCAAACGTGCACAAGTGCGCGGATGTGAACGAACCCTGTCGCAAAACCATGCGACCTCTACTCATTTTGCCTAAAGGCGAATAGCTCTCTGTGTGGGACTCTAAAGACTCGACACTACGCTGGCAGTGGGTTTAACCACAGACCGCAAGCGGCACTACCTGTACGTAACGGTCCCCAGGTAGATGCCAATAAGAAGACTGACGAGGTGACCCCATCTGAACTCCTACTGAGCCTGTATGTGACAGTCTCCGTACAGTCCGGTCTGTTCGTCTGATACATCGTATGGCGGGCCAAGGGGGGCGGTAAACGTCAGTCCCCTAATAGCGGTACAAGTCGTGTCGGAGTGTAGCCCAGAACACTCTGAGATAACACTGGAAACCTACCAGTATATCTCGTTTGCCCTGGCCAGGGACTACTCGTGTAATGGCTCTCCTAGACACAGCGCGATATCAACCCCCAATACCGGGAGAGACGAATCCTGTCTAACCGGCACTGCCTCCAAGTGCTTCGGAACCGCACCCAAAAACTACCTGTTTGCACGGCTCCTTTTAGCCGTGGTAGGGTAGTGATCAAAGTGCAGTGGGAACACACTCGAGGCGAAGTGACAGTGTCAAGTCAGCGGACTAAGCTGTACTCATGTCACCTGGGAACTGATAACTGACGATAGGTATAATACCAACCAACAGTTCCCGACGAGTCCTGTCCAGTGTACTCGTAACCTAACGAGCACCCGCATACTATCTCAAGTACGACGTACTGACGGCTGTGGGACAGACCGTCTCCCACGCTGGGATGTGAAGCGCATACGCTAATCTAATCTGGAGTATCGATGCCCAGTCTCGATAGTCCAACGACTAGGGACCTGTATAAGGATGTGCTTATGGATTACCCAGCCCCCACAAGTGTGAGCGCCATCACAACGCTGGTAATCAAGCAAAGATCCTAAGGGCTCTACTAATATGTATTTAAGCGATATGCTAAAAGAAACACATGCACATATTAAAGTAGAGACAAACCAAGTAGCATACTACCATTTCGAGCAAGATTGTATATACAACTGTGAATATCCCAAGCTTCCATCAAGTAATATACATACTAGTATGATACAGTAATGGCCTCTAGGGCATATATACTAACAATCTCCCACTTGCACTAAGGCCATGTACTGGCGTATCGAAGACCTATCATCTCGATCAGCCGCTCGAACTGAGTCTGGGGTAAGGCCTTCGTGAATGGATCTGCAGTGTTATCTTATGAAGCAACCCTCCGAACCTCGATCTCCTAGCGGTCCACGATCTCCCTGATCAGGTGATACCGCCTTAAGATGTGTCTGGATTTCTGATGGGACCTGGGTTCCTTCGCTAAAGCTATAGCCACGTTGTTGTCGCAATACAGAGGTATTGGATCAACAATGGATGGAACCACCTAAAGTTCTTTCAAGAACTTCCTCATCCAGACAGCTTCTTTTGCGGCATCAGATGCAGCGATGTATTCCGCTTCCATAGTCGAGTCAGCAACGGTTTCCTGTTTGGAGCTCTTCCAACACACCGCCCCTCCATTGAGGGTAAAGACAAAACCCGACATGGACTTGGAATCATCCTTGTCACTCTGGAAGCTGGAGTCAGCAAAGGCCTCAATCTGGAGGTCTTTTCCGCCATATACCAAGAACATCTCCTTAGTCCTTCTCAGGTACTTGAGAATGTTCTTTACTGCTATCCAATGTTTCTCCCCAGGGTTTGACTGATACCTGCTTACCACACTCAGTGCATAAACCACATCTGGTCTGGTACACAATATCGCATACATTATAGAGCCTACCGCAGAAGCGTAGGGTATAATAGACATGTGATCCCTCTCCAAATCAGTCTTGGGAGACATCTCTTTGGAGAGGGTGATTCCATGACAAGCCGGTAGATTACCGCGCTTGGAATCTTCCATACTGAATCTTTTCAGTATGGTGTCGATGTACCTGGACTGTGAGAGTCCTAAAATCCTCTTGGATCTGTCACGGTAGATCCGGATCCCCAGAATGTATGAGGCATCACCCAGGTCTTTCATAGAGAACCTGTGTGACAAGAACCCCTTGACAGATTGTAGCATAGGAATGCCATTTCCTATTAAGAGAATGTCATCCACGTATAAAACGAGAAATACTACAGTTCTCGCTACAAATCTACAATAGATGCATGGTTCATCTGGATTTTTGATAAAGCCAAATTCCTTGACCGTCTCATCAAAACAGATGTTCCAACTCCGCGATGCCTGCTTTAGTCCATAAATGGACTTAAGCAACTTCCACACCTTTCCGCTGCTCCCACTCTGAATGAAACCCTATGGCTGGTCCATATAGACACACTCCTCTAAATGTCCATTTAGAAAAGCGGTTTTTACGTCCATCTGCCAAATCTCATAATCGTGGAAGGCAGTAATGGCAAGAAGGATCCGAATGGATTTCAGCATAGCTACTGAAGAAAAGGTTTCGTCATAGTCCAAACCAGGTCGCTGACGAAAACCCTTTGCAACCAGTCTAGCTTTATAGGTCTCAACCTGTCCATCTACACCAATCTTCCTTTTGAAGATCCACTTGCATCCAACGGATTTTACCCTATCTGGAGCAATGTCCAACGTCCATACTTTGTTGGTGTACATGGACTCCATTTCGGTCCGCATTGCATCCAGCCATTTTACCGAGTCGACGCTCTGAATGGCTTGCTGGAAGCTAGTAGGCTCATCACAATCTATGATGCAATCCTCTCTATCCCCGTCTATGAGAAAACCGTAGTATCTCTCGGGCGGATGAGACTGCCTACTACTCCTGCGGAGTGGCATGGGAATGTCCTGATCTTTCGAACCTTTGGTTCTACTAAGCTTTCAGTAATAGCTCGTGGTTCTGGAATTTCTTCCAGTTCTATTGCGCTCCCACTTATTTCTTTTTCTATGAACTGGTGTTCTAGAAAGTGGGCAAGGCGAGAAACAAAAACTTTTTGTTCCTCTTCGCAATAGAAGAAATATCCCTTGGAGTTCTTTGGATATCCCACAAATTTGCACTGTACTGAGCGTGCCTCGAGCTTGTCCGCATGCTGCTTTTTTACAAAAGCTGGACATCCCCATGTCTTAATGTGATTAAGATAGGGTCTCTTCCCAAACCACATCTGATATGGTGTAGTAGGCACAGTCTTAGTTGGAACTCGGTTCAAAAGGTATGTAGCTGATTCTAGCGCATATCCCCAGAACGATCGCGGCAACTCAGCGTTACTCATCATAGACCGTACCATATCCAATAGGGTTCGGTTCCGTCTCTCCGATACACCATTATGTTGCGGAGTGTATGGAGGAGTAAGCTGAGAGAGAATTCCATTCTCTTTTAAGTAACCCAAGAACTCGGCACTCAAGTATTCACCACCTCGATCAGATCTCAGTGGCTTGATACTTTTGCCTGTTTGTTTTTCTACTTCATTCTTGTATTCCTGGAATTTTTTAAAAGCCTCGGATTTATGTTTCATTAAGAAGACATAACCGTACCTTGAAAAGTCATCCGTAAAAGTAATGAAGTAAGAATAACCGCTTCGTGCATGCGTAGACATTGGACCGCACACGTCGCTGTGTACGAGTCCCAAGAGCTCGCTCGCTCTTACTCCGTGTCCAGTGAACGGAGTCTTTGTCATCTTTCCTTTGAGACAGGATTGACAAGTTGCATATGACTGATATTCGAACGGATCCAAATATCCTTCTGTATGTAACTTAGTCAACCTTCTCTCATTGATGTGACCCAGTCTACAATCCCATAAGAAAGTTTTATTGATTTCTGGAGACTTTCTTTTGTGTGTATTCTGGACATTGAAAATCTGTGGTTAGTTTAATACGTATATACCGTTGTTTAATGTACCTGACCCAATCAAAACTTGATTAAGGTGAATGTTCACTACATTACTTACAAATGCAAATTCATAACCTTCTTTAGATAATAAAGATACAGAAATGATATTACAGGTTGCATTTGGTACAAAATAACAACTACGCAAAACCAAAAAGTGTCCATCTGACATTCCCAGGTGATAGTCCCCCACGGCCTCAGCATCCATGCTAGCTCCGTTTGCAACTCTGAGGGTTATGTCACCTGCTTTCAAAAACCTACGCTTTCTCAATGCCTGCAAAGAATTACAGATATGAGATCCTGATCCGGTATCCAATACCCAGGAAGTAGAGTTTATTGATAGATAGTTTTCAATAACATACACACCTGAAGCTGAAGCCGCAACTCGCTTCAGATCCTGGGTTCTGGCCTTCCAAGCCTTGCAATCCTGTTTCCAGTGTCCACTTTTGTGACAGTAAAAGCACTCTTCTTTCCCCACAAGCTTCCCCGCTACCTTTGTTGATTTTCCCTTTCCCTTCGTATCCACTTTACTAACACCGCCCCCTGGTTTGGCTGGGGCTTTCTTCTTCTTTACTTTGGATTTCGCCCTGGACTTAGAAGAGGAAGATCCTCCTACAAACAAAGTGGATGTTTCCCTACCTTTTTGTAGGTTGCCCTCTGCACTCCTCAGCATGTTGAGGAGCTCTGAAAGTTCAACTTCCTTTTCCTGTAAGTTGAAGTTCAGGATGAACTGGGCGTAAGTGGAAGGAAGGGACTGGAGAATCAAGTCCATATAGAGCTCATTCTCCAACGTAGTCCTAAGTTCCGCGAGCTCCTCTATGTAGCCAATCATCTTAAGCACGTGTTCCGCTACCGATGATCCGACGGCCAACCTTGCCGAAAACAACTTCTTCGACACTTCGTATCTGACGATACGAGACTGCTCTCCATACAGTTCTTTTGTATGAAGAAATATGGACTCTAGGTCCATATTCTCGTGCCTCCTCTGATGTTCGTTGTCCATCGAGACAAATACGAGGCATTTGGCCTTCGCGCAATCTATTTCCCAGGTCTTACGGATTTCCCTATCCGCGACACTGGTTTTGGGACCTGGGATAGGGGGAGCTTTGGTGGTAAGGAGATACCCCAACTTGTCGTAAGTGATTGACATCTTGACATTCCTGAGCCAATCTTTGTAGTTTGGCCATGTCAGTATGTTTTTATCTAGTAATAACTTAAGTCCGGTCATGTTGAATGGTCGCTGCAATTAGGAGAGAGAAAAGAAACACTTTAGCATGATGCTCTTGCAAGTTTAGAGTGGTTTTTAGTTTGTCTAAACAGGATGGCTCCCACTGTCTCTCGAATCCCTTCTCAAACTATAAAGAAAGAATTAGTCGGGATCAATCTCACCGTACAATACTTGCTTAACCGTTCAGCCAGGCCAGTGTCGGTACTTCGAGGGAGGTTTTCCAACGCTTTCGTGAAGTTCCTTAATTAAGTAACCTCTTTTCCCTGTGGGCGTAGCCCCGCTAACACCTTTCTAGACACCTGCTAGGTTTATAGCATTGATCGTTAAGTGGGAGTTTTCCCGAGGAGTAGCATATACTCACAGTAGGATCGGGATCCAAATATCATCGCGTGATAAAACCGAAGGAATCCTACCAGAATCATCACACTCCAAATGGTATGCAGCGCTAGCAAGTTTCAGTACTTATGAAACTCCCGATGTGGATTTTTGCCCCATGCTCTTATGACCTTGACTTTGGCCAAAATATCATAAGTCGCATGTCAAGTTCTACCTGTCATTCTCCTGGTTAATTTGGACCCACCCGTACCTACCCTTGACTTTGGCCAAAATGGCAGCACGACTGTCCCAAACCAACGCATCTATCTATGCTGTACATGAATACCCAATAGCTACCAATCACTATGCCTTGACTTTGGCCAAAATACATAGCTTGAATACTTTTTGACCATTCATGTGGAATGACGGAGGGCTACGAATGGTTTTGGCGAAACCGTGAACGTAGTGAACTTGATATAATCGATGGAACGAGATAGCTTTTAAAAGGAGTGGTTCAAGCTCCGCGTTTAAAAGTTTAGTTTTGAAAAGAACCGAGTGGTTTGCAAAGTGTTCCAATCGACTTTTACTTGGTTTATTTTCTTGCATTAGTTCTTTTAATGCGTCCCATCATTTAATCCTACCATTGCAGAAAACAACCAAAATATGACGTACAATTATGCCATTCGCATTCGCCACGGGGCCCCGTCATCACCCGTTAGGTTACTTAACTAACGACAGAGCGGGGGCTGGGCTAGCACGGCTGTAAAACATAAGCAACGACTAAATAGTTATAGTATATAGATATATAGCAATGATAGACATTACAGATCACAGATGAATACATTGGATATACTAGGAATCCGCAATCCGTTCGAGCCTGCAACGAAAAGCGGATTACACGGTCGCGGTGAATAGCCAATACCCCCCCAAGACCCCTACGGGTGCGGCAAACTACCCGCCAAGTACCCGAAGCGAAGCAACCTCCCTCAATACCGTGAGGAGGCCACTCGGCACTTCGAGATACCCGGTAGTTTGTGCACCCCCTCCATGGGTCTATCCTAGGAGCAAAAACAGTAAAAATAATTATACAATGACGGCTACAACCCCGACCCGGTTGTGCGGCCATACAAATAATATTACATCAATTTACATATTACATGAATGAAAGAAAAAGAAACACTCATCTCACATCCACCCCTGCTATTCACCCGCGACAATCCAACGCATTCATATACACATACCATCAACAAACACAAATCACAGATATGTATAACCCCCACTAATCGACGTATAGCGATTAGCAGACGTTCAATACATATAAACATCACAGATATAACCCTTTAGTCAAAGTGTAGTGAAGTTCGATCAAAAATACGGATTTATAGGCCCCCAAAAACAAATTTCTTTTCTGGAAAACCTGGGCACAAATAAACCATCTTAAAAATCCCAAAACCATGTCAGAAGAACACTGCACCAAACTAGATCCAGAACCGAGTCAACTCGGTCGCGGTTGCGCGGCAATAGCTTGCTATTGCCGCGGAACCGCGGCGCTTTGAACTATTCACTGGACCGGGTTTGGTGAGTTTCTTAAAAAAAACCTGAGATGATTTTTGACGTATGATTTTTTATTTTTAGAGCAGAAAAAATTTCAACAGAAAGTTAGGGTTTTCATGTTTTGGTTTTGCGATTTTTCCGATCAAACTTCCATACACTTTACTATCTAGCTAGTTTATGTTTAGTTAGGCTCTGATACCACTGTAAGTCCACGTTGCCCACCCCGGTGCTTGCGGGGAGGCGGAAAACGGAATAAAAATCGGATATTTATCATGCTAGGCAACATGGACTAGACAAAGGAGGATCTTTGCTAAATAAAAACTAACTAGATTTAGCTATAGGGTAGAAAGGTTATACCTTGGGCTTTATGTCCTTCTCTCCTTGCTCCTTGGAGTGGTAGAAAGGGATCACCTTGTCGCCTTCTCTAGTCGAAGAAGGATCCACCCGAGAGCCTCAACCTTTGGATTCAACTTCAAGCTAGAAGTAACTAAGGTGCTAGAAGTGCTAATCCTAGAACCCTAGATGAGAGTAGAGATTATCTAGAAGAGGTTTTCTCAAGCTCAAGTGTTTCTCAACACATGAGAGGGGAGAGCTTGAGAGAGAGGAAGAGGAGGAGAGAGAATGAATATCATAGAATGAGAGAATAATGAAGCATTCTCACATATATGTGTGAATTATTGTAAATTGATAATTAGTGAGATAATTGTCATGGCTTAATCAAGACATGACCATTATCATTTCATATTTAATGCTAATTGCAAGGATCAAAGAACATCTTTTATATGGAATGATGATGGTCAAAGTGTCAACCAAGGTCAACAAGTCAAGAGTGGTCAAATAGTCATCAACCCTAACCATGCACAATTATATATAACTAATATCAATTAACCATAATACACACATAAGCATTAGGGTTAACAAAATGACAATGGTCATTAACCCTAATCAAAGTCCTCCCCCTCTGTCTCAATCAACTGTGCATACGCACCCGTATTCGTGATCCGAGGAACACAAATACAAAGAGATAAAACCAATCCCAAATCATATACTAGGATCTGGCTTAAACCAAAGCCCGCTAGTATAAGCTGTCCGGACAGCAAACGTGCACAAGTGCGCGGATGTGAACGAACCCTGTCGCAAAACCATACGACCTCTACTCATTTTGCCTAAAGGCGAATAGCTCTCTGTGTGGGACTCTAAAGACTCGACACTACGCTGGCAGTGGGTTTAACCACAGACCGCAAGCGGCACTAGCTGTACGTAACGGTCCCCAGGTAGATGCCGATAAGAAGACTGACGAGATGACCCCATATGAACTCCTACTGAGCCTGTATGTGACAGTCTCCGTACAGTCCGGTCTGTTCGTCTGATACATCGCATGGCGGGCCTAAGGGGCGGTAAACGTCAGTCCCCTAATAGCGGTACAAGTCGTGTCGGAGTGTAGCCCAGAACACCCTGAGATAACACTGGAAACCTACTAGTATATCTCGCTTGCCGTGGCCAGGGACTACTCGTGTAATGGCTCTCCTAGACACAGCGCGATGTCAACCCCCAATACCGGGAGAGACGAATCCTGTCTAACCGTCACTGCCTCCAAGTGCTTCGGGACTGCACCCAAAAACTACATGTTTGCATGACTCCATTGAGCCGTGGTAGGGTAGTAATCAAAGTGCAGTGGGAACACACTCGAGGCGAAGTGACAGTGTCAAGTCAGCGGACTAAGCTTTACTCATGTCACCTGGGAACTGATAACTGACGATAGGTATAATACCAACCAACAGTTCCCGACGAGTCCTGTCCAGTGTACTCGTAACCTAACGAGCACCCGCATACTATCTCAAGTACGACGTACTGACGGCTGTGGGACAGACCGTCTCCCACGCTGGGATGAGAAGCGCATACGCTAGTCTACTCCGGAGTATCGATGCCCTGTCTCGATAGTCCAACGACTCGGGACCTGTATAAGGATGTGCTTATGGATTACCCAGCCCCCACGAGTGTGAGCGCCATCACAACGCTGGTAATCAAGCAAAGATCCTAAGGGCTCTACTAATATGTATATAAGCGATATGCTAAAAGAAACACATGCACATATTAAAGTAGAGACAAACCAAGTAGCATACTACCATTTCGAGCAAGATTGTATATACAACTGTTAATATCCCAAGCTTCCATCAAGTAATATACATACTAGTATGATACAGTAATGGCCTCTAGGGCATATACACTAACAACAATATCAACAGACATCTAACTACCCAAAATTCAACACAAAACCACACTATTGGGCCGGCGGCTATAGGGGTGATACCGGCCCAAAACCGGTGGAGTGTGCCCAGGTCCCTACACTAGGATCCTAACACCATTCATATCCTAGTGTATATGTTTGCTTACTAAAAATATTACCCTAGTAACAGCAGATTTCATGTATCATAAGGGTTTAGCTTAAAACGACACAAACATTAAGTTACAACAATAGGGTATTTCTGTGGAACTACGTGATTTTATAAAAATCCTGCGATACCAACAGCATATAAAAGAGCTAGTCTAACCTTAAACCATCCTGAAACATCCTATTCTCTAACCAAAACATCAATTTTAACGTCAAAGCTCACAAAACACCAAAAACACTAAATTTTAACTAAACCAACCCAGATTCTGAGGCAAAGCCCACAACGCAAGAACCCAAAAAACCAAACAACACCAACCTCAGGAAAATCCCCACAGACACCCACCTACATAAAACACAAACACCCAGAACTTCAGGGGGCTGGCGACGCCGGATTTGGTGGGGTGGTCGCCGGTTTTCAGGTGAGGGAAAGGGCTCGGGTTGCGACACACTAGCCTATACTGCCTGCACACTATTCTGCATGTGTTTGCTAGGCTAGAAAATGATCAGAAATGCAGCAAATCTCAATATCCTATAATATGTTTCAAACCGTATTTTAAAGTTTCAAGTTTTAGACTTTAAGGCGATTAAGCTAAATCTACTGACACTACTAGGCTAAAACAGCAAAACTAACCACATACTAGGGTTGATTACGCTATAACAACCTTAACTTAGCTTAATCTTCCCACATAACACCAATCTAGCACTAAACTCACACTATTCGCTAATCGAAGCTAAAACAACACATAATCTTAGCAACGAGGAGTTGGGTTTAAGAAATATACCCCAAACGGCCTTAGGAAGCAGGAGGAAGGAGATGAAGAGGAAAGGAAGAAGGTGCTGCTGCTGCTGGTCACTGCTGCTGCTTGCTTCTCCTGCTGCTGTTATTGCTTCTGCTGCTGATGCTGTTGCTGCTCTTGTTGCTGCTGCTGTGCTGGGGCTGCTGCTGCTGTGCTTAGGCTACTGGTGTTGATGCTGGTGCTGCTTGTGCTGCTGCTGCTGCATGGAGCTGCTGCTGCTGGGTGTTGCTTCTGCTTGCAACTGCTGCTGCTGTTGCTTTGTTGTTGTTGCTGTGCTGGGGTTGCTGCTGCTGTGCTGAGGCTGTGTGTGTGTGAGTGAGAGAGTGTTGCGAGAAAAGAGTGTTGTTAGAAAAAGAAATGAGGGAATAAGAGAGTCAACCCCCGTTAAAAAAAATACCCTTAATTAAAACCCAATTACTTAATTAAACTTAAAATTTGCTTAAGGAAAACGGTTGATCCACCATGGTTGCTAATCATGGTTCAACCCCATTTTTAACCCTAGTTTACATGTACAAGTGTGTGCAAGCCTAGGAAAATTCTAATAAAATATTCATTAAATTTGATAAAATATTTGAAAATCAATTTGGTAAACTTTTTATTAAAAATCATATATTTAAATATAATTAGCCACTAAACCCATCCTAAGGTGTTACAATATAGAAATATTTAAATTTAGGAAAATTTGGAAAACACAATTTACAAATACGGAAAAATATTCACAAGGGATCGGGGTATTACATCATACCCCACTTATGTAAAATTTAGTCCTCGAAATTTAAAATAAACGATAAGATATAAAATACTACGCGAAAAGCAACAAAATCAAATACTATTATATAGCGATTTATGCAAAAGCAACTAGGTGAAAATCAAAAGGTCTATATATATGGATAATAAGTAGCACAACTAAAAGAATAGGTATAAGTATGAACAAGGCATAACCATTCATAGTAACAAACAATATATACATTTACAAGGAAAGATATAATAACATCGATAAACAATAGTGAAAGATTTGCCGATAAGCCAAAAACATTTTAGTAAAAATACCGATCAGGTAATTTTAAAATAACTTGAGAAAACCCATATGGCGAAATAAGTGAAAATAAAATAAAATAGTATGTGCCGCATATAGTTGCGGTATTGAAAATGTGAAGAATAGTGAAGCACTTAGAATAAGTAAAACGGAAGTAGTTAATAACACGTAATTTTTTTCGATACACACAAAATAACGAAAACTAAATTTCGAATAGCAACGTCACTGAATGTAATTATAGTAATAAAAGATAGCACTAATAATGTATAAAGGGCTAGCCAGGGTATGGATCACAGTGGAGTATGGCCCATTCAAAAGAAGTCGGAATGCAGTACTTTGATTAGAATGTTGAAGAGACCAGGGTCAGGTTACTACAAGGTGCAAGGATGAAGAGTAATGAATCTCGGGTAGAAAGGAAATTATTAGGGAGGGGAAACCGGTCAATGCATCATGTGAATCAATACTCAAGGATTTGCGCACTCAGAAACTTTATTATTATTATTTTTTTTTTAAAAATTTAAACAAGGCATACGTGAAAGATAAAAGTGGCCCTAAGCTATACATAGGTTTATTTGGCCAGAGGAAACAAAGATAAATAGCGTCAGTCGCGGTTATGGAAGTTCAACAGGTTATGGTAAGCTCGCGCGCTAAGATAGGGGCGTCTATTTCCATAGCGCCTCGCAGGGATCGCCACTGGTGGTTCTTCCGCCTCGAATTCCTCCCCACTCGAGATTTCATCCTCCGACTCTTCCTCGGCTGGGGCCTCGTTTTCAGGTTCTTCCCTCACCGGGTTTTCTTCTCCCGGTTCTTCTTCCTTGGCTAGATCTTCTTCATCGTGGTTTGCTTCCACGTGATTCACCTCTTCTAGATCTTCTTCCACTGGATTCTCTTTTACTGGGTTTTCTTCCACTGGATTCTCCTCAGGATCTTCCTCTTCTGGATTTTCTTCTACCGGGTCTTCCTCATGATCTTCCTCCATCGGGTCCTCTTCGGGATCCTCTTCTTCGTTGTCAAAGTCGCTGATCATGTCTTCTTCTGAGGCTACGACTCTCTCGTCCTCGGAATCGCTGTTGCTGAAATTAACCTGTGGGCCGTCGACCTCGTCATCTGAACTCACCAGCATGCAGTCCAAGGAAACGCTGGACCGAGTGTCCACATCGAGAGGCGGCACTTCTCCAGGATTGTCCATGGCCGAAAAAGAGGGAGTCATGATCAGATAGTGGAACACACAAAGAAAATAACCAAAGATGTGGAGCACATGGAAAAGATACGGCAGGTAAGGACTGAAAAATCAAAATTTTGAATAATGATGCAGCAAGCAGTATAAGGAAAATGAGTGTCAAGGGAACGATACATAAAGCACAACTCAAGTTTGTTTCCCTTTTTTCTCATTTAAACTAAGGGGTTCAACAAAATACAAGGTTTGGATGGAAAGAAACAAATACTAAATAAAATTACATGGTTTTTATTGAAAGCAGGAAGGGTGATAATTCTGCGTTGATATCTAAACCGTTGCGCTCTCGTCAAGCGAGTCAAATCCCACGCTGGGTCCGTACTATCCTCAAAGCTCGAACTACGAAACAACAAAGTTACATAGCAGAAGTGGAGAGCGTGGGCGAATCTCCTCCTTGTAGCTCTTTCCTTCAAGGGCAACCATTGATAAGATGCTCGTTGGATCCACAAATCAGGCATTGCCCTTTAGCGCTACGACAGTCCCTCTGAAGGTGTCCTGGTCTCTTGCAGTATCCACAACGTTGAGTTCTCCGCTGCTTCCGTTGCTGAGGAACAAATGGACGCTTCATCTTCACATCTCTCCTTTGCTTATCAGGGATTCTCTTATGATTGGAAGCTTCCGCTGGTGCCTGAGCCATTTTCCTTCTTAATCCTTCAGCTAAAAGGTCGTTTGTTTGCTCCTGGGCTTCCATCAAGCCTTGCAGTACACCCAAAATCTCGACGGTCTGACTCTGGGGAGTAGAGAAAGAAGAAAAGTCGTTGAAAGACATGGTCCTGAAACAACAATTTTAGGACGACATAAGGTACAATATATAAGAATCAGAATAAGATGTAGAACGAAGCGAGAATAGGTGGTGAGCGAAACTCAATCGAGCGGGAGTCAAGTGTAGAACTCCAAGTCACTCAGACAGGGTACAGTATTGTAACTATGCTGCAGTTCATAATTACAATCACATAGCTCTACTAAGTCACCCAAAACTCTAGCAGATGGATCAAAATATGTAGCAGAACACACTATATAAATCAAGATCAAGGATAACAAGTTTACAATCTAGACCGAAGGGTGGCTTAGATTGTCAAGCCCTACACGGAAACTGTAATCACATTCTAAACCTGGCTCTGATACCAACAAAACCATGTCACGCCCTGCTTCCCAAAATACGGAATACGAGGGGTGACAAGGCCAGCCATGCTCCTACGATCAAGGAAATATCCTGTCGTAGACACACTTCGGCTTCTAGCTTTACGTGATAATCAGTAATCCATGCGCAGGTAATGAGAAATGTAGTCACTAAATCAAAACAGATATAAAACTAACCAGATAGATTCAAAGGGAAGATAGCACAGACGTCGCTGATCTAGATGTCAGCAATATCCTCAAGGTACGACAGGTGCTGATCTGAGCTAAGTCCACTTCTCACTCTGAGCATGCATACTCAGGTCGTCAAAGCGACATAATAGCAATATATATATATATATATAAACATATGTAAACATGTGCAATGATGATGAAAATGAAACAGTAAACATGGAGTGATGACATGAGCATGAAGTAACCGGTACAGGTAAACAGTAAAGCAGGTATATCGAATAAGTAATCAATGCATGTCCATGTCACTAAACCTATCAGTCTCTAAGTCTCACTGTCCAGGTCTCTAAACCTATCGTCAGTCCAAGTGTGAGCATCACCATGCAGGAGTATCCCCAACCTAAGGGTAGGTCCTAAGGGGTAAGGGAACACGGGCCCGAATCACGCACGATAATAATCAGTAACACCATCCATATAACTCCCAAAATCATGGTATATGCCGGCGATGGGACTCCCGAGATTCCGTTGAGCTCACACTCAAACTACCCCACACCCCGTGGTCTACATCAAACACCGACCATAAACCCAAATACTAGTCGGTCCATGGCAAGTCTACGCGAGAACTGGAGACAGGATCTCCATCAAGCATGTCTCGACTGGTACCCAAGATAAATGGACTGTGTTTGACGCATTACCTATGACAGTAATATAAGTACTTCCATAACCGTCCCATACCAGTTATAGTTACCCTTACATATGCCCCATAGGCGTCGACAATGCAATAATTTAACTGGTTCCGCTGATTATGTACAAGTACTTGTCACTTCACTTATTCATTCACATTTTAACACTAACGTACTTGCCACAATCCAATCACTAATATCTATCACTGGGTAATGTACACGATCACTAGGTTACTAATGTAATGACCTCTACATGATATGATGAGAATGCAATAATTACGATATGAATAAAATATCAGCAACCAGTGTCCTACCACTTGCATAATTTACTATAAATCATACGTACAGAATTAAGCAAAACAATAAAAAAAAAGGGTAAATAGTATGTTTAATTATCTGTCCATAAAAATTGGTTTCGTGTCAATCGGATTTCAGGTTTGCAAGTTATGGTCATTTCATTTTAAGTGTTTACTGCTGGAAATCCAATTTCTGAACCGGAAGTCCGTTCCGTAACACATTTTAACCCCAATTGGGAGCATAATTAGGCGACGCTACAGATGGATAATATTTAGGTTTAATAGTTAGGTTTCCAACGCATCAGACGGATCAATAACATCCGCTGTGTTCTGGGATATATGTTCAGTTTAATATCAAAGTGTGCAAACTGTCACTGCAGAAAACTGCAGGATACCTAGGTACATTAAAATGCAAATTAAATATCAAATGACGGTGGAACCGTACGGGATCAGATTTAGGTGTTAGCTAACTAAATTATCTATGCGACCATATAGGGTTCTGTGCATTTTCAGTTTAAAATAAGGGTATACAGGTGTTCCAAAGCCCGGTATCCAAAACGAAAAGCTGCTCCGGACTGCAGTTCAGGGCCGTGAATCGCCTCAGGATTCATCGTTACGAGGTGGCTTGGCAGAGGCGGAGACGGTTCAGGCAACGGCTAGGAGTTCAACGATGGCTCGGCAGTGGGGAGCTCGAGTCGATGATGAAGCTAGGGAACTCCGGTGAGGTAGATCTGGATGGGGGTTATGCAGTGAGGAGGTGTGGTGGCCGGCAGTAAGGGGAACTCGGGTGCAGTAGGTTCCTCCGGTTGGAGCTCGCCTGCTCTGGTCTTCCGAGGAGGTGGGCACAACGATGGATGATCGGAGCATGGAGGGCCGATGCAGGCGCAGAGGTAGCAGCAACGGTTATGGGTGCTTGGAGCTCGCAGCTCGGAGGTGGGGAGAAGAGGAGGAAAGGAGACGGGGATCGAGCTCGTCGGTAGGGGTCGCGCTGGTGGTGGCCGCGGTGATGGTCCGAGCTCGGGAGAAGTTCGGTGATGCAGGGGAGTCATCAGTGGTTGTCGTGGGGACTTGGTGCGAGGGGAGTTGGGACGAGGACAAGGTCGCGGAGGGGAGAGCGGGTTGAGCGGAGGAAGTTGCGAGGGGCGATGATATGGTCGCTTGGGCGGAGCGGGTCACGGGGATGTGGGGTGAGGGAACGGGTGTTAGGCGCGAGGAGGGGCGAAGTATGGGAAATGAGCGGGAAAAGGAAGACGATGGAGGAAGAAGGGGGAAGCGGGTCGGGTATGGGTCGGGTGTGGGTGTCGGGTCGGGTGTTAGGGAGTGGGCCTGCGCTAGGGAGAAAGAAAGAGAGAAAAGGAGAGTTGGGCCGGGGTTTGGGTTTAGGTAAAATAAAATAAAATAAAAAGGTTTAAGGTTTAGATTAGGTTTTAAGGATTTAGAGAAATTAGAATAAATAATTTTAAAGGTTAGGGTTTAAAAATAGAATATAGAAATATTTAAATTTAGGAAAATTTGGGAAACACAATTTACAAATATGGAAAAATATTCACAAGGGATCTGGGTATTACACTTACACCATAGTTATGATAATCCTAAGGTTTTTATTTATCTTGGTAATTCACAAATTAATGGTAATTAATCACATGGTTGAAGCTTGTAGAAGCTTGTGGAACCATTGACCAGGTCCACTCATTTTGTTTTACTTAAAGATATTTATTAACCCAATCATTATTGTTAACCCATGGTTTATTCTCTACATGAGTTAGTGTATGACACTAACTCACACATGGTTGCTATTCTCACCTCATGAGTTCATTCTTTCATTCTTCTTCACTTGAGCTTCTTCTTCCTCATGAAAAGCTTTCTAGCTTTTGAAAATGGTGAGAAAATATTGTGAGAAAATTAAATCTAAAGTGGGCCCATTTCCTACTTCATCATCCTCTACTATTAGCCATTTAGTTTAGGATGTTTTCTTCACTAAACCTTAATTTAGTGAAGAGGTAGCATGAGCTTGAGTCTTCTCGGCGTAGATCATTTTCGGCCTCGAAGACTTCGAGCAAGTTTGCATCTTTCACCTTGTAGACCCTATCAAGAGTTCGGGAGATCATTACTCGTAGTGAAGGAACTTCTACACGGAGCATTTGATGTGAAGAACCGGTCTACAAAGGTTGTATTCCGCATTCACTTAGTTGTAAAATTGTTTACATATCGTTTTGTTTGATTCTCTAGTTAAGAGTCTAGAGTTATGGTTCTTTAGAACGGCAAAAATTTGAAAACGGCATGGACGATACCTCCCGAAACCTTGTTGCCGACCTAGGGAACCCAACAGTGGTATCAGAGCCAAGCTAGAGATTTAAACGATATTTGTTAGATTACGAAACCGAAACTGCTCCGAAACTTGAAACACTAAATCTGGGTTCTGTCGAATTTTTAAAGTGCTCTAAAAAATTTTTAAACAACTGCAGAATGTTGTATGAGATATAACATGAACACTGTGAAAACTTGAAGTCATTTGGTCAGTTTTTGGCCGAGCAGATTAGCCTAAAACCCGAGGAGGCCGGCCCCATTAAGACTTCTGGGCTTCAAATTTTTCAGTGTTCCAGGGTCTGGATTTTGGTGTTTCATGTTAGTGTATATGCCCTAGAGGCCATTACTGTATCATACTAGTTTGTATATTACTTAACGGAAGCTTGGGATATTCACAGTTGTATAGAAAATCTTGCTCAAAATGGTAGTATGCTACTTGGTTTGTTTCTACTTTAATATGTGCATGTGTTTCTTTTAGCATATCGCTTATACATATTAGTGGAGCCCTTAGGATCTTTTCTTGATTACCAGCGTTGTGATGGCAGTCACACTAGTGGGGGCTGGGTAATCTACAAGCACATCCTTATACAGGTCCCTAGTCGTAGGATTATCGAGATAGCGCATCGATACTCCGGAGTAGACTAGCGTATGCGCTTCTCATCCCAGCAGGGGAGATGGTCTGTCCCACAGCCATTAATACGTCATACTGGAGATAGTATGCGGGTGCTCGTTAGGTTACGAGTACACTATACAGGATTCGTCGGAAACTGTTGGTTGGTACTATACCTATCGTCAGATAACAGTTCCCAGGTGACAGGAGTACAGCTTAGTCCATCGACTTGACACTGCTACTTCGCCTCGAGTGTGCTCCCACCGTACTTTGATTACTACCCTACCACGGCTCAAAGGAGCCGTACAAACAGGTAGTAGTTGGGTGCAGTCCCGAAGAACTTGGAGGCAGTAGCGGTTAGATAGGATTCGTCTCTCCCGGTATTGGGGGTTGATATCGCGCTATGTCTAGGAGAGCCATTACACAAAGTCCCTGGCCAGGACAAGCGAGAATTACTGGTAGTGTTTCCAGTAGTTTCTCAGGGTGTTCTGGGCTACACTCCGGCATGACTTGTACCGCTATTAGGGGTCTGACGTTTACCACCCCCTAGGCCCGACATGCGATACTCATAGACGAACAAACCGGACTGTACGGAGATTGTCATATTCAGGCTCAGTAGGAGTTCGGATGGGTTCACCTCATCAGTCTTCTTATCAGCATCTACCTGGGGACCGTTACGTACAGCTAGTACCGCTTGCGGCCTGTGGTTAAACCAACTACCAGCATAGTGTCGAGTCTTTAGAGTCCCACACAGAGGGTTGTTCGCCTTTGGGCAAAACAAAGTAGAGGTCGCATGGTTTTGCGACGGGGTTCGTTCACATCCGCGCACTTGTGCACATTTGGTGTCCGGGCAGTTATTACTAGCGGGCTTTGGTTTAAGCCAGATCCTAGTATTTGTTTTGGGATTGGTTTTGTCTCATTGTATTCGTGTTCCTCGGAACGCGGATGCGAGTGTGTATGCACAGTTGACAGAGGCAAAGGAATCTCATTAGGGTTATTGACCGTTGACTTTTTCTTAACCCTAATGAGAATGAGAAATATGATTAATGATATTAATTAAGGATAATTGTGCCATGGTTTGGTTGACCATTTGACTTTTATTGACCTTTTGACTTTGGTTGACCGGTTGACTTTTGTTGACCTTTTGACCATCATCATTTCATTTGCAAGATGCTTCTTGTTTCTTGCAAAATGCATTTAATGTTGAAATGATAATGGTCATTCCAAACTAACCATCACATTTTCCTTAGTTGTTATTATTATTATTATTATTATTATTATTATTATTATTCTCATTTTGAGAGCATGGTTGTAGATTTTCTAGTTCATTCTTTTCTTGCACTAGTTCATTCTTTTCTTGCACACGCTCTCTCATGTAAAGCTCTCCCTCTTCCTCTCTCAAAGCTCTCATCTTTCATGTGTTGAAAACCATGAGCTTTGTGAGATAAAACCATCAAGACATCACTCTACTCATTCTAGGGTTCTTAGTTTAGCAAGCCAAGCACTCTAGTTACCTCTTGGTTGAAGTAGGAGCTCAAGGAAGAGGCCTTCGGATGGATCTATCTTCGGTAAAGAGAAGACGACGAGGAGGAGCCGTCTACACCACTCCAAGGAGCAAGCAAGAAGGAGGACCACAACAAGAAGAGAAGGAGTTCAAGATCTAGGTATAACCATCTTACATAGTAGCTAGAGCCTGTAGTTACTTTGTTAGTTTTTTTTTAGCAAAGATCCTCTATGTTTAGTCTATGTTACCTTGTGTTAAAAATCCGTTTTTTACCTATTCCGCCTCCCCGTAAGCACCGGGATGGGTAACGTGGACTTACAGTGGTATCAGAGCCTAGCTAAACAACAACTAGCATGTTAGCAAAGTGTTTAGAACTTCGATCCGAAAAAAAATCGCAAAATACGTCAAAATCTCATACTTTCTGCCAATTTTTAAAACAGCCCTAAAAATATTTCCACACACCTTAAAAATCCGTGCAGGGTATTTTAGGAACAGCCAAGATAAATAAGCCCCTGAGTCGATCAAGCCGCCGCGGAAGCGCGGCGAAACCACGCGTTTCGCCGCGGATCCGCGGCCAAGTCGACTCGGTCGCGACTCGTTTTTCCTGCAGTGTTCTCAGTTTGTTGTTTTGTGATTTTTAAGATGATTTGTTTCTGCCCAGATTCTTCAGAGAACAGTATTGTTTTTGGGGTAGTTTCAAAATGATATATTGATCGAAATTCTATAAACTTTAGCTAATTGGTTATATCTGTAATGTGATATATGTACTGAACGTCGACTAATCGCTATACGTCGATTAGTGGGGGTTGTACATATCTGTGATCTGTGTTGTTGGATTGTGTATATGAACTTGTTGGATTGTCACGGATGAATAGCCGGGGTTTGTGGGATAAGAATTTCTTTATCTTTCATTTGATGTAATATTATTTTTATGGCCGCACATCCGGGATGAGGTTATAGCCGCCATTGTATATTATTTCTTTTACTGTTTTTTGCTCCTAGGATAGACCCATGGTGGGGTGCACAAACTACCGGGTACTTTGAAGTGCCGAGTGGCCTACTCACGTTGTTGAGGAAGATTGCTTCACTTCGGGTACTTGGCAGGTAGTTTGCCGCACCCGTAGGGGTCTAGGGTGGGGTTTTGGCTATTCTTTGCGACCGTGTAATCCGTCTTTCGTTGCAGGCTCGAACGAAACGCGGATTCCTAGTATATCCAATGTGTTCATCTGTGATCTGGAATGGCTATCATTGCATCTGACGAATGTATATATCTATATATGATATCTAGTAGGCGTTTCTTATGTTTTGCATCCGTGCTGGTCCAGCCCCCGCTCTGTCGTTAGTTAAGTAACCTAACGGGTGATGACGGGGCCCGGTGGCGAATGCGGATGGCATAAGCGTACGTCATATTTTCGTTGTTTTCTGCAATGGTAGGATTAATTGATGGGACGCATAAAATTAATGCAAAGAAAACAAACCAAAATTGAGTCGTTAGAACAATTTCAAAACCACTCGGTTTTTTCAAAACAGAAAAACTTTTAAAAACGCGGAGCTTAAACCACTCCTTTTAAAAGCTATCAGGTTCCTTCGATTATATCAAGTTCACTACGTTCACGGTTTCGCCAAAACCATTCGTAGCCCTCCGTCATTTCAGTTAAATATTCAGTAGTATTCAAGCTATGTATTTTGACCTTCGCCAAGGCATAGTGATTGGTAGCTGTTGAATATTTATCTGTAGCATAGATAGATGCGTTGGTTCGGGACATTCGTACTACTATTTTGGCCTTCGTCAAGGGTATGTACGGGTGGGTTCAAATTAACCTGGATAATGACGGGTAGAACTTGACATGTGACTTATGATATGTTGGCCTTCGTCAAGGTCATAAGAGCATGGGGCAAAAATCCACATCGGGAGTTTCTAAAGAAACTGAAACTTGCTAGTGCTGCATACTAATTGGAGTTTGATAATGTTGGTAGGATTCCTTCAGCATTATCTCATAATGATATTTGGATCCCGATCCTACTGTGAGTATCCGCTACTCCTCGGGAAACTTTTCACTTAACGATCAATGCTATAAACCAAGTAGGTGTCTAGAAAGGTGTTAGCGAGGCTACGCCCACAAGGAAAAGAGGTTATTTAATTAAGGAACTTCGCGAAAGCGTCGTAAAACCTCCCTCGAAGTACCGACACCAGCTTGGCTGAACGGTTAAACAAGTATTGTACGGTGAGATCAATCCCGACTAATTCTTCTTTTATGGTTTAAGGAAGGATTCGAGAAACAGTGGGAGCCATCCTGTTTAGATAAACTAAAATCCAATCTAAACTTGTAAGAGCATCATGCTAAGTGTTTTCTTCTCACTCTCTTAAATGCAGTGACCGGTGACCAGACATAGGCTACATCTAGATAATAAAATGACTGAATCTGACTGTTATGATTGGCAAAGGTCTGTCCAGATGTCCATTACCCATGACAAGCTGGGACACCTCCTAACTAATCAAACCCCTGCCGTCTCAGGACAAGTTTCCCCTGTCACGGATATTGATATCCGTAAGACATCGGAAAAAGACTGTGCAAATGCCAAGTGTCTCGTGTTGGCCTCAGTTGATGGTGCATACCAGAAGCAGCACGAGAAGATGGACTTAGCTTCTGTCTTCCTCCATAACAAAGATTTATATGTAGAGCAATCTCGTATCGCAAGATATGAGACCTCGAACGGATTGCTTTAAGCAAGGTTGGCTTTCGGATCATCTGTAGGGGACAACGTTCTTATAGAGACTACCTATTTTGATGAGCTCACGGACCTAAAGACCACGTTAGAGAACGGGTCAAGTACTGACTTGATTCTACAGTCTCTGCCCTCTACTTATACCCTGAAGGAAACCAGTGAAGAAGAAGAAAAGGGAAGGGCAAAAGTTTTGGGACAAGATATAGTAAAGGAGGGACGTTCCTATTATTATGGGAATGAACATTGGCAGAAGGATTGCAGGGCTAGCAAAGCCAGAAGCCAGGATTCGAAGCATGTTGTGGCTTCGGCTTCGGGTGTGTTTGTAATAGAAAACTGTATGTCAATTAACCCTACTTCCTGGGTATTGGATACCGGATCAAGATCTCACATCTGTAATTAATTACAGGCTCTGAGTGTAGAGTTATCAGGATAGGTGATATGACTCTCAGGGTTGCCAACGGAATGAGCGTGGACGCTGAATCCGTAGGGGAATATCACCTTGGATTGACAAGTGGGCAGATATTGATTCTGCGTAACTGTTTGTATGTACCTAGTATGGCTTGTAATATCATATCTGTATCCATACTTTCTAAGGAAGGATATGATTTTACTTTTGTAAGCGATGTGGTCCACATCCACCTAAATCAAGTTCTGATTGGGTCAGGTACAATAGAAAACAAAATATACGTATTGAATCAAGCTCAGGTTTCAGTGTCCAGAACACACTTAAAAGAAAGTTTCCGGAAACAAATCAGGCTTTCTTATAGCATTGTAGACTGGGTCACATTAATGAGACACGGTTAACAAAGTTACATAAAGAGGAATACTTGAATCCGTTTGAGTATCAGTCTTATGCTACTTATGAATCTTGTCTCATGGGAAAGATGACAAAAACTCCGTTCACTGGATACAGAGTAAGAGCGAGCAAGCTCTTGGAACTCATACACAGTGACGTGTGTGGTCCAATGTCTACACATGCGCGAAGTCGTTATTCATACTTCATTACTTTTACGGATGATTTCTCTAGGTATGGACATGTCTTCCTGATGAAGCATAAATCCGAGGCCTTTGAGAAATTTCGGGAATACAAGAATGAAGTTGAAAAACAAACAGGCAAGAGTATCAAGACACTGAGATCTGATCGAGGTGGTGAATACTTGAGTGCCGAGTTTTTGGACTACTTAAAAGAGAATGGAATTCTCTCTCAGCTTACTCCTCCATACACACCACAACACAATGGTGTATCTGAAAGGCGGAATCGAACCCTATTGGATATGGTTCGTTCCGTAATGAGTAAGGCTGAGTTACCGCGATCCTTCTGGGGTTATGCACTAGAATCAGCTGCATATCTTTTGAACAAGGTTCCCTCCAAGACAAAGCCTACCACACCATATCAGATGTGGTGTGAGAAGAAACCCCATCTTCAATATCTGAAGATATGGGGATATCCAGCTTTTCTTAAAAAGCAGCATGCGGACAAACTCGAGGCACGCTCAGTACTGTGTAAGTTTGTAGGATACCCAAAGAACTCCAGGAGGTATCTTTTCTATTACGCAGAGGAACAAAAGGTTTTTGTTTCTCGTCATGCCCACTTTCTGGAATATCAGTTTTTAGAAAAAACAAGTGGGAGCGCAGTAAAACTGGAAGAAATTATAGAACCACAAGCTATTACTGAAAGCTTGGTAGAACCAGAAGTTTCAGGAGAACCGGACATCCCAGCGCCACTCCGCAGGAGTAGTAGGCAGTCTCATCCGCCTAAGAGATACTACGGTTTTCTCATAGACGGGGATCGAGAGGATTGCGTCATTGAAAATGATGAACCTACTAGCTTCCAGCAAGCCATTCAGAGCGGCGACTCAGTAAAATGGCTGGATGCAATGCGGACCGAGATGGAGTCCATGTACACCAACAAAGTTTGGACTTTGGACATTGCTCCAGAAGGGGTAAAACCCGTAGGCTGCAAATGGATCTTCAGAAAGAAGATTGGTGTAGATGGGCAGGTTGAAATCTATAAAGCTAGACTTGTTGCAAAGGGTTTTCGTCAAAGACCTGGTTTGGACTATGACGAAACTTTTTCTCCAGTGGCTATGCTCAAATCCATTCGGATCCTTCTTGCCATTGCTGCCTTCCACGATTATGAGATCTGACAGATGGACGTAAAGACGGCTTTTCTAAATGAAAATTTGGAAGAGTGCGTCAATATGGATCAGCCGGAGGGTTTCATTCAGAGTGGGAGCAGCGGTAAAGTGTGCAAGTTGCTTAAGTCCATTTATGGACTGAAGCAGGCATCGCGGAGTTGGAACATCTGCTTTGATGATACTGTCAAAGAATTTGACTTTATCAAAAATCCGGATGAACCATGCATTTACAGTAAGATTGTAGGGAGAACTGTGGTATTCCTCGTCTTGTACGTGGATGACATTCTCCTAATAGGAAATGACATTCCTATGCTACAGTCAGTCAAAGGATTCTTGTCACATAGGTTCTCCATGAAGGACCTGGGCGATGCCAACTATATTCTGGGGATCCAGATCTATCATGATAGATCTAAGAGGACGTTAGGAATTTCGCAGTCCAGGTACATCGACACCATACTGAATCGATTCAGTATGGAAGATTCAAAGCGCGGTAATCTACCGGCTTGTCACGGAATCACCCTCTCCAAAGTGATGTCTCCCAAGACTGATTTGGAAAGGGCTCGCATATCATCTATACCCTACGCATCTGCGGTAGGCTTTATAATGTATGCAATGTTGTGTACCAGACCAGATGTAGCATACGCACTAAGCGTTGTAAGCCGGTATCAGTCGGACCCAGGGGAGAAACACTGGATAGCAGTAAAGAACATTCTCAAGTACCTGAGAAGGACTAAGGAGATGTTCTTGGTGTATGGCGGAAAAGACCTCCAGATCGAGGCCTTTGCTGACTCCAGCTTCCAGAGTGACAAGGATGACTCCAAGTCCATGTCGGGTTATGTCTTTACCCTCAATGGAGGGGCGGTTTGCTGGAAGAGCTCCAAGCAGGAAACCGTTGCTGACTAAAGTATGGAAGCGGAGTACATAGCTGCTTGCGATGCCTCAAAGGAAGTTGTCTGGATGAAGAAGTTCCTCACGGAGCTTTAGGTGGTTCCTACCATTGTTGATCCGATACCGCTGTATTGTGAAAACAACGGCGCTATAGCTTTAGCGAAGGAACCCAGGTCCCATCAGAAGTCCAGACACATTTTGAGTCGGTATCACCTGATCAGGGAGATTGTAGATCGCCGGGAGATCGAGGTGAAGAGAGTAGATTCGCTGAATAACACTACAGATCCATTCACGAAGGCCATACCCCAGACTCGGTTCGAGCGGCTAATCGAGATGAAAGGTCTTCGATACGCCAGTACATGGCCCTAGTGCAAATGGGAGTTGTTAGTGTATATGCCCTAGAGGCCATTACTGTATCATACTAGTTTGTATATTACTTAATGGAAGCTTGGGATATTCACAGTTGTATAGACAATCTTGCTCAAAATGGTAGTATGCTACTTGGTTTGTTTCTACTTTAATATGTGCATGTGTTTCTTTTAGCATATCGCTTATACATATTAGTGGAGCACTTAGGATCTTTGCTTGATTACCAGCGTTGTGATGGCAGTCACACTAGTGGGGGCTGGGTAATCTACAAGCACATCCTTATACAGGTCCCTAGTCGTAGGATTATCGAGACAGGGCATCGATACTCCAGAGTAGACTAGCGTATATGCTTCTCATCCCAGCAGGGGAGATGGTCTGTCCCACAGCCATTAGTACGTCGTACTGGAGATAGTATGCGGGTGCTCGTTAGGTTACGAGTACACTGGACAGGACTCGTCGGGAACTGTTGGTTGGTACTATACCTATCGTCAGATAACAATTCCTAGGTGACAGGAGTACAGCTTAGTCCATCGACTTGACACTGCTACTTCGCCTCGAGTGTATTCCCACTGTACTTTGATTACTACCCTACCACGGCTCAAAGGAGCCGTGTAAACAGGTAGTAGTTGGGTGCAGTCCCGAAGCACTTGGAGGCAGTAGCGGTTAGATAGGATTCGTCTCTCCCGGTATTGGGGGTTGATATCGCGCTGTGTCTAGGAGAGCCAGTACACAAAGTCCCTGGCCAGGGCAAGCGATAATTACTGGTAGTGTTTCCAGTAGTTTCTCAGGGTGTTCTGGGCTACACTCCGGCACGACTTGTATCGCTATTAGGGGTCCGACGTTTACCGCCCCCTAAGCCCGACATGCGATACTCATAGACAAACAGACCGGACTATACGGAGATTGTCACATTCAGGCTCAGTAGGAATTCGGATGGGTTCACCTCATCAGTCTTCTTATCGTCATCTACTTGGGGACCGTTATGTACAGCTAGTACCGCTTGCGGCCTGTGGTTAAACCCACTGCCAGCGTAGTGTCGAGTCTTTAAAGTCCCACACTGAGGGTTGTTCGCCTTTGGGCAAAACAGAGTAGAGGTCGCATGGTTTTGTGATGGGGTTCGTTCACATCCGCGCACTTGTGCACGTTTGGTGTCCGGGAAGTTATTACTAGCGGGTTTTAGTTTAAGATCCTAGTATTTGTTTTGGGATTGGTTTTGTCTCATTGTATTCGTGTTCCTAGGAACGCGGATGCGGGTGTGTATGCACAGTTGACAGAGGCAGAGGAATCTCATTAGGGTTATTGACCGTTGACTTTTTCTTAACCCTAATGAGAATGAGAAATATGATTAATGATATTAATTAAGGATAATTGTGCCATGGTTAGGTTGACCATTTGACTTTTGTTGACCTTTTGACTTTGGTTGACCGGTTGACTTTTGTTGACCTTTTGACCATCATCATTTCATTTGCAAGATGCTTCTTGTTTCTTGCAAAATGCATTTAATGTTGAAATGATAATGGTCATTCCAAACTAACCATCACATTTTCCTTAGTTATTATTATTATTATTATTCTCATTTTGAGAGCATGGTTGTAGATTTTCTAGTTCATTCTTTTCTTGCACTAGATCACACTCTCTCATGCAAAGCTCTCCCTCTTCCTCTCTCAAAGCTCTCATCTTCCATGTGTTGAAAACCATGAGCTTTGTGAGATAAAACCATCAAGACATCACTCTACTCATTCTAGGGTTCTTAGTTTAGCAAGCCAAGCACTCTAGTTACCTCTTGGTTGAGGTAGGAGCTCAAGGTAGAGGCCTTCGGGTGGATCTATCTTCGGCAAAGAGAAGACGACGAAGAGGAGCCGTCTACGCCACTCCAAGGAGCAAGCAAGAAGGAGGACCACAACAAGAAGAGAAGGAGTTCAAGATCTGGGTATAACCATCTTACATAGTAGCTAGAGCTTGTAGTTACTTTGTTAGTTTTTGTTTAGCAAAGATTCTCTATGTTTAGTCCATGTTACCTTGTGTTAAAAATCCGTTTTTTAACTATTCCGCCTCCCCATAAGCACCGGGGTGGGTAACGTGGACTTACATTTCAGGTGTTGCTAGTTTTTGCTAAATTTGCATGTGATGTTAACTTTCTTCAAAGGCAACTCGGAGTGTTCGTAGTCGTAATTCTAACATGTATTCGGGTTATTTAGACGATGTTAAAAAGTTCGAATGGATATCAATAACCCAATTTTTCCCCCGCTGGAAATTTTTCAAGAGTCGGATTTTTTCCGAGTTTAAAATCTTCAGAAAATCATGCAAGCCATTCTGTGGACCCTCTAAAAGAACGATACCCAATCCCGACTTTTTGGATCGCGGAACCGTGGTCATACCCTAGGGTTTGCCGCAGTTCTGTGGCGACATGAATGAGGCATGGGTCGGCCCTTCTACGGATGGTTCATAGGAGCTGTAGCATGTTCTGGGTACTTTTTGAACTCCGCTCAAGTGTTGAGCTTGTTGGGAAATTTTGGGTGCTTGCTTATTCGATCGAAAAGTTTAACTTCGTCTAGCTATCTGTGATTGTGATACAATATTTGGAATCCACAAAAATAGTTATGAGATAACTAGTTTGAATTTTATAAATCTAGCGGTTTAGTCTCATTTGATCGGTTGCGACGGAATTTTGATGTGGATCAAAAGTCCGTCACAATTACGTAGTGTACGCAGATACTCGCTGGGTAACCTTACTAGATAGCCACGCCCCATAGCCCCGACCAAGTGACTATAGGAGAACCTCGTCGCCAAAAGCATCCGTTCGGGTGCTCGCGGCCGCGGTGTTCCACCTTAATGCACTTCGTCGACGGCATCGGGGGTGCGGCCGTCTACTAAAGTTTCAGACGAGCATTCGATCAAGTTATCGGAAATCTTGTTGAATTACCCGACAGATTATTGGAAAGTGTTTTCAATATCGAAACTAAAATGCGGGATTTATAATTGTTAAGCATGTGATGTCTAAGGAATTCATTTGGTTAGGCATGAAATCCAAATTATGAGACACATTGGGTTTATGATGTCTAAAGTGGTTGCGGATTCCAATTGTTGTAGTTTTTCACTTTCTTTTCTGCGACTGTAAGTGTAATATGTGGTGTATCGCCGGTTTCGTTGCTATATGTCAATGACAATTGGGATACGCATATTTACTTACGTTTATGATATGTGATGTTATGTGTTTCTATGATATGTTATATTGGATTGTCGTGTTTTGAATAGCCGGGGGTTTCATGTGAGATGAGAGTTTTTCATTTTCATTCATGTAAAAGCTTGTATGTAATATTCTTTTATCGGGGCACTTCCGGGTTGAGGGTGATGTCATAATTGATGTATATTATTTACTTTTCCGCATTAGGATAGACCCAAGGAGGGGAGCACAGGTAACCGGGTTCTAAGGCCTAGTGGGAGACCATCTCGAGGAGTCGAGACCGGGTCTCTTAACTCTAGAATTGGTAGGGTTGCTTGCCGCTCTCGTAGGGGTCTAGGGATGTGGGTTTGGCTATTCATCGCGACCGTGGAATCCGCATTTTTTATTGGCTTAATTAAAACACAGAATTCCTAATATAGCCAATATTTCATATGTGTTCTTCTGCTGCTGATATTTTGTGATGTGATCACTTGATATGTTCTGAGACAAATGCATATATTATATATATGATATATAATAACTATTGCTGCTTTCGTTCTTATGTGATGCTTAGGAAGCATAATTTGATGGGACTTCATTAATTAGATTAATGAAAGAAAAAGAAACCTAAAGATGTTGCAGAATCTTGTTTTAAAAACCGGTAGCTCTTGTTCTTGCTTTGCTGTAGCATTTTGAAAATTTAGAAATAAATAAAATTAATTAATTAAATAATAAAATATTAAATTAAAAAGTTATTAAAACCAAATAAGACATTTTCATAAGTAGTGTGTAAAATAAATTAAATTAAAATTTTAGTATGTAACATTAATCAATTACAAGGGTTTTAGTGATAAATTTAGCTTCGTTTTAATTAAAATAGTGTTATGCAATAACATAGGTAGTGAGGGGTTGTTATGCAAAATTTAGGAAATTGTGCAAATTTGAATTGATTAAGGGTGTAAATGAAAAAGGAGTACAAAACATTTTAGCTCAGAATTTTATTACAAATTAAAAAAAATTGATGAGATAATGCAAGGACACCTCCTACTTGCATGCGCGCACGTACACACACACACAACACCTCCTCCTTGCATGAGGATGGCACCCTTTGGTCTTTGACACCTCCTCCTTCACCTTATCTTTTCCTTTTCTCATATATATAGCTTGTGTTCAGATCTGTAGCATTTTTAAAACCTGAAAATTTAAAGAAAGAAAAAGAAAACCAAAACAAAACCAAGAAGAACAAGAGAAAGGAGAAGAAAAGAAATAAGTTTAAGATTTTCCTCACCATCAAGCTAGGACAAGGAGCTTGTGCATCCTGGAGGGTGTTCTTCCAACAAGTTATTTGTAGGTAAAATCCTTAATCACGGTAGGGATTTAATTCTGTAACTAGTTCAAAATTTGAAATCAAAGTGTCTAGAATATCGTATTTTAGGCAAAAATCGAGTCTGTTTGAATCTGTTATAGTTTAGATAAAAGTTGATTTAACCAAACAGTGCCAAATTGTTGTATGTTGGACCTAGAACAACCTATAGAAACACGAACCAAAGGGATCGGTTTTAGACCGGCGACATGAAGGAGGATTCCGGCGTCGCCGGATTTGTAGGAAGGTATGGTGATTTAGGTTTTGGGTTAGGTATCTGTATAGATGTTGGGTTATTTTGGTATTGTTTAATCAAGTTAATTTAACTGTATATGGAATCTGGGGACTAATATCGTAAAAGTGATCAAAGTTTTTAAATACGACACGGGTAAAACATAACACGTTCTGTTTCTGTCGCGATGCAGCGCTGGGTTAAATTTCAGTGAGATTAAGTGTTAGATCGTTTGCAATAGTCGTACGTAGTAGAATTAGCAAGTACAACTTGTGTTTTCTTGAAATTGGCCGTATTGGAGTTAGATGTTTCCTTATACAAGTAAATTTCGATGTTAGATTCAAATACGGGAACTTCGGAGGCCGCAAGGAAAGGAAAAGGATTGGCGATTCTTGAGTAGTTACGACGTATTTCCGGTGAGTAAACTAAACATCTACCGGGGGATTGTGTAAAGATGGCGTGATACGCCCGTATTTTGTTAATTTGAAAGATTGGCTGTATATGCCAAGTTAACAACATACATTCACACATACATATACATCATCATGTTAATAGTTGTTAGAACACTGCATAATTATCGACGAGTTATGCCGCACGTACACATTTTTACATGTTATACTACACCTCGTCGATATTAACATGTCACTTTTACACTTAGTAATTATCCTGTTAACTATGATTCTATCATACTTTAAACATTATTAACAATAGTACTTTACATAAATGACATCATGTTTCGTATTTAAATGTTCGGAGTTGATATAAGAGGAAATTGCATTATTGAGGATTTATGATTTTGAGTTTTTCCTATGCTATTGCATAAATCCAGTGATTTTCATGATTGATGTGACATGTCCACCATGAGATGTTTTTATGATTTGATTTTATTCCGAATCGAGTGGGGGAGCTATACGGTCGTGGATGTATACGTTATCCAGACTGGGTGGGGGAAATATAAAGTTGGATACATGGTGGACCCGGTCAAGACCGAGGGGCACGATAGCTGCATTTGAGGCGGGGGAGCCTAGCGAGGTTACTCGATACCAGAGATAGTGGTGAAATACGGCGGATATCTAGATGATACCGACCGGTATTATTGATTACAGGATCGTTCGAGGAATGATGCCTGAGAGAAATGGAAATTTTATGTCGATGATGGACACGGAAAGATGAATTTTATTGGGAATAAATGATGAGATTTCAGTTTTGGTTATGTGATTTATAGTACAGATTCATGCTTTCCATATGCTATCATATATCATACATGCTCTCATTTCAGTTAATTATGATCGTCGTATTTACATTATCAGCCGATATATGTTAGCTTTATTCACTGAGTTGGCAACACACCCCCGTTGTGCCACAGTTCCTTACAGGAGTAGAGTGGACGGTTAGAAGTAGTGCAGATCCATTTTTTCAGCGTTTATCGCATCTTTTGATAGGTGGGTTACATATGTAGTAACCTTCTCTTTTAATATTGTATTTTGGATCTAGAAAATCTCCATCAGACTTTGTAGTATGACTTAGAATGAGATATGGTTATATGTATATTATTTGACAGGTGAGATCATTGTTATATTAGAAGATATTTCTTTTATTTAAGTTTGGGATTCTAGTTGATATCATATATATTGAGTATTTATTTCCGCTGTTAATATTGTTGGTCCCAACTAGGGATGCAACCAAACTTAACAATTTGTAGTTGCTTTTATTATGCATTCACTAGTAAGTTACTGCTAAGATCTTAATTACATAAAACTGTGATTTTTACTTAAAAACTAAATTTTTATAAAAAATTCCGCAAAAAGGATTTGATCTTGGTTTTTGGCTTACTCGGGTTGTGTAAATATCTTTAGATATTATACAATCTAAGTGCCGGTCACATCCAAACTTTGGGTCATGACATTTGCATAGCGGTATTCCTTGTAGAATATCCAGCACCTTATTCGATAAGGAAAGAGCCGAGATCCCTTCACCGGGAATAACCTTTTTAGCGAAACTAGCATATACTACAACCCACTCGGTTTGTCTTTTGAATGATTCTATAGTTTTTGCTTTGCATAGTGGTATTTGTGAAATATCCTGCACCTTATTCAATAAGGAAAGAGCCGAGATCCCTTCACCGGGAGTGACCTCTTTAGCGAAACTAGTAAAAGCCTCAAAAACACTCCTTTTAAAAAATCACTCGATTCTACAACGATATCAAGTTCATTACAAAAATGGTTTTCATAAAAACCTGCCGTAGCCCTTCGTCATTTCAGATAAGTATTTTTTAGTATTCGTGCTGCGTTTATTGGCCTTTGTCAAAGCGTAGTGTGCGGTAGCTGATTAGTGCTTGTCTGCTTGAGCATATGATGCGATTGAATTAGGGTAGTCGTGCGACCTTGTTGGCCTTTGTCAAGGGTTGTGCGTGTGGGTTTAATTCAATCAGGAAATGACGGGTTGAACTTGACTAGCATCCTATAGTTTGTTAGCCTTTGTCAAGGTCATAGGACGTTAGGGGCAAAAGATTATCATGAATTTCAAGTATTGAAATTTGCAATGATATTGCATACCTTCTATGAGATAGTTGGATCCCGATACCCACTGCGAGTAAGAGTTACTCCTGGGAGAGTTTTACACATTACAATTAGCCGATCAAGTAGGTGTCTAGAAAGGTGTTAACCCCTAGGAAAATGAGGTTTATTTTAATTAGGTCCGTGCGAAAGCACGGGGAAGCTCCCTCAAAGTACCGACACTGGCATGGCCGAAAGATTGGCTAACTTGTAAGGTGTAATTAATCCCGGCTAGTCTTACCTTTTAAGGTTTGAAGGAAGATTTGATAAAAACGGTGGGAGCCATCCTGATTAGATAAAATAATAACTAGTCTGATCTTATAAAGAGGGCACGCAGAGTGTTTTCTTCTCTCTCTCCTGGTAGAGACCATGTCACGCCTTAATCAAGATAATAATATAGATGCATTGACCAAACCTGCTTATTATACTGTGCTAGGGAACATTGGTTCCGCTCTATCTTATAATTGTTATAAGTCCGAGCAGGAAATAGGGGAATATCCGGATTCCCATGCCACCCAATCGAAGAAAGTGCATGTTGATGCATCTTCTTCGGGTGTGTTCATTACCGAGAACTGTTTCTCAGTATCATATACGTCCTGGGTATGTGATACCGGATCAGGATCCCGCATATGTAATTGTAAGTCCATGTCACGCACCCCACTAACTCGCGGGGAGGCGGAATATATGAAAAACGATTATCAAAGCTTCGTAACACGGACTTGAGCGCATGAATCGTAATCTAAACCATTGCTAACGATATACTAGAGGTTTAACTACTCGATACCGGAGTTATACCTCACGTTACATGTCCTTCGGGTCTTCATCGCTGTCCTCCACTCCTCGTAGGCTCCTTGGAACATCGGCAACTTCACGGCCTCCTCGAATCAAAGACGATCCACCCGAAAGCTTCTACGCCAAGCTTAATCTCAAACTTGAGATAACTAGGTTGCTTAAAGTGCTAATCTAAGCTACCTAGAGGATATAGAGTGAGGTTATGAATGTTTTAGTCTATCTAACCCTTGATCTCAACACATGAGAGGTTAGGGTTAGGGTTTCAAGAGAGAGTGAGCTTGAGGAGAGAGAAGGAGAAGATGAGAGTGAGAACAAAAATCCTTCTCACTTGAATATATGATACATAATGAATTATCAATTAATATCAATTAATTGATTATTCACCATGTTTCATTTAATCAAGGAGAGTGATTCATCATATGAGTCATTAGATCATTAATGAAGCATTAATGATATGATGAATCATATAAATGAGTCACACAAAGTAATCATGAAAAAGCCACCTCAACCCCTCATGTCACCACTCTTCTAGAACCTTCTCGACAAATTACGAGAACGCCCCTCCAATCCGTGAAAACACGGAAAAACTTTAGACTGTATAAATCCAATAACCTTATACTAGAATCTGGCTTAAACCAAAGCCGGCTAGTATAAACTGTCCGAAAAGTCATACGTGCGAAAACACACGTATACATCCGAACGCTCGTCGTAAAACCATACGACCTCTATATCGTTTCGCCTGGAGCAGGGAAACTCTCTGTGTGGGACTCTAAAGACTCGACACTACGCTGGCAGTGGGTTTAACCACAGACCGCAAGCGGCACTAGCTGTACGTAACGGTCCCCAGGTAGATGTCGATAAGAAGGCCGATGAGGTAAATCATCCGAACTCCCACTGAGCCTGATGTGACAATCTCCGTACAGTCCGGTCTGTTCGCCTAAGACTATCGCACATCAAGCCTAGGGGGCGGCAAGCGTCAGTCCCCTAATAGCTGTATAAGTCGTGTCGGAGCGAAGCCCATTACGCCCTGAGAAGCTACTGGAACCTACCAGTATATCTCGCTTGCTCTGGCCAGGGACTTTGCGTAATGGCTCTCTGACACAGTGCGATATCATCTCCCAATACCGGGAGAGACGAATCCTATCTAACCGCCACTGCCTCCAAGTGCTCGGGACTGCACCCAACTGCTACCTGTTTGCACGACTCCTTTGAGCCGTGGTAGGGTAGCAATCTAAGAACAGTGGGACACACTCGAGGCGAAGCAACAGTGTCAAGTCTGCGGACTATGCTGTACTCATGTCACCTGGGAACTGACAACTGACGATGGGTATAATACCAACCAATCAGTTCCTCGGCGAGTCCTGTCCGGTGTACCCGTAACCTAACGAGCACCTATATACTATCTCCAGTACGGCGTACTGATGGCTGTGGGACAGACCATTTCCCCAACTGGGATGAGAAGCGTATACACTTAGTCTACTCCGGAATATCGATGCCCTATCTCGACAATCCAACGACCAGGGACCTGTATAGGATGTTGCTTACAGACTACCCAGCCCCACTAGTGTGACTACCATCACGACGCTGGTAATCAAGCAAAGATCCTATGGGCTCTACTAATATGTATAAGTGATACATTATAAAAGACATATGCACATATTAAAGTAGACACAAACCAAGTAGCATACTACCATTTTTAGCAAGACTGTATATATAACTGTGAATATCCCAAGCTTCCATTAAGTAATATACAATCTAGTATGATACAATAATGGCCTCTAGGGCATATACACTAACAATCTCCCACTTGCACTAGGGCCATGAGCTGGCATATCGTAGACCTATCATCTCGAATAGCCTCTCGAACTGCGTCTGAGGAATGGCCTTTGTGAATGGATCAGCAATGTTATCCTCCGTCTTTACTCTCTTCACCTCGATCTCCCGGCGATCTATGATCTCCCTGATCAGGTGATACCGCCTTAAGATGTGTCTGGACTTCTGATGGGACCTGGGTTCCTTCGCTAAAGCTATAGCGCCGTTGTTGTCACAATACAGAGGTATTGGATCAACACTGGTAGGAACCACCTGAAGTTCTGTGAGGAACTTCTTCATCCAGACTGCTTCTTTTGCGGCATCGCAAGCAGCTATGTACTCTGCTTCCATCGTTGAGTCTGCAACGGTCTCCTGCTTGGAACTCTTCCAACAGACCGCCCCTCCATTGAGGGTAAAGACATAACCCGACATGGATTTGGAGTCATCTTTGTCACTCTGGAAGCCGGAGTCGGCAAAGGCCTCCATCTGGAGGTCTTTTCCGCCATACACCAAGAACATCTCCTTAGTCCTTCTCAGGTACTTGAGAATGTTCTTTACTGCTATCCAGTGCTTCTCCCCTGGGTTTGCTTGATACCGGCTTACTACGCTCAATGCGTATGCTACATCTGGTCTGGTACATAACATCGCATACATTATAGAGCCTACCGCAGAAGCGTAGGGTATAATCGACATACGATCCCTTTCCAAATCAGTCTTGGGAGACATCTCTTTGGAGAGGGTGATTCCGTGACAAGCCGGTAGGTTACCGCGCTTAGAATCATCCATACTGAATCTCTTCACTTTGGTGTCTATGTATGTGGACTGCGAAAGTCCCAACATCCTTTTTGATCTATCACGATAGATCCGGATCCCCAGAATGTAGGTGGCATCACCCAGGTCTTTCATGGAGAATTTATGTGACAAGAATCTTTTGACTGACTGTAACATAGGAATATCATTTCCTATTAGGAGAATGTCATCCACGTACAAGACGAGGAATACTACAGCTCTCCCTACAATCTTACTGTATATGCAAGGTTCATCTGGATTTTTGATGAAGTCAAATTCTTTGACAGCATCATCAAAACAGATGTTCCAACTCCGCGATGCCTGCTTTAGACCATAAATGGACTTAAGCAGCTTGCATACTTTACCGCTGCTCCCACTCTGAATGAATCCTTCTGGCTGATCCATATAGACGCTCTCTTCCAAATTACCATTTAGAAAGGCCGTCTTTACGTCCATCTGCCAGATTTCATAATCGTGGAAGGCAGCAATAGCAAGAAGGACCCGAATAGATTTAAGCATAGCCACTGGAGAAAAGGTTTCGTCATAGTCCAAACCAGGTCTTTGACGGAAACCCTTTGCAACAAGTCTAGCTTTATAGGTTTCAACCAGTCTATCTACACCAATCTTCTTTTTGAAGATCCATTTGCATCCTACGGGTTTTACCCCATCTGGAGCAATGTCCAAAGTCCATACTTTGTTGGTGTACATGGACTCCATTTCGGTCCGCATTGCATCCAGCCATTTTACTGAGTTACCGCTCTGAATGGCTTGCTGGAAGCTAGTAGGCTCATCATAGTCAATAGTGCAATCCTCTCTATCCCCGTCTATGAGAAAACCGTAGTATCTCTCGGGCGGATGAGATTGCCTACTACTCCTGCGGAGTGGCGTTGGGATGTCCTGTTCTTCTTGAACTTCTGGTTCTACCAAACTTTCAGTAGTAGTTTGTGTTTCTGGAATTTCTTCCAGTTCTATTTCGCTCCCACTAGTTTCTTTTTCTAAAAACTGATTTTCTAGAAAATGGGTATTACGAGAAACAAAAACCTTTTGTTCCTCTGCGTAATAGAATAGATATCCCCTGGAGTTCTTTGGATATCCCACAAACTTACATAGTACTGATCGTGCCTCGAGTTTGTCCGCATGCTGCTTTTTAACATAAGCCGGACATCCCCAAATCTTTAGATACTGAAGATAGGGTTTCTTCCCACTCCACATCTGATATGGTGTGGTAGGCACAGTCTTGGTGGGAACCTGGTTCAAAAGATATGCAGCTGATTCTAGTGCATATCCCCAGAATGATCGCGGTAACTCAGCGTTACTCATCATGGAATGAACCATATCCAATAGGGTTCGATTCCTCCTTTCTGATACACCGTTATGTTGTGGTGTGTATGGAGGAGTAAGCTGAGAGAGAATTCCATTCTCTTTTAACTAACCCAGGAACTCGGCACTTAAGTATTCACCACCTCGATCAGATCTCAGTGTCTTTATACTTTTGCCTGTTTGTTTCTCCACTTCATTCTTGTATTCTTGGAATTTCTCAAAGGCCTCGGATTTATGCTTCATTAAGAAGACATATCCATACCTAGAGAAATCATCCGTAAAAGTAATGAAGTAGGAATAACCACCTCGCGCATGTGTAGACATTGGACCGCACACGTCACTGTGTACGAGTCCTAAGAGCTCGCTTGCTCTTACTCCGTGTCCAGTGAACGGAGTTTTTGTCATCTTTCCTTTGAGACAAGATTCACAAGTAGCATAAGATTGATATTCGAACGGATTCAAATATCCTTCTTTATGTAACTTAGTCAACCTTCTCTCATTGATGTGACCTAGTCTACAATGCCATAAGAAAGCCTGATTTATTTCTGGAGACTTTCTTTTAAGAGTGTTCTGGACATTGAAAACTTGAGCTTGACTTAATACGTATATACCGTTATCTAATGTACCGGACCCAATCAGAACTTGATTTAGGTGGATGTTAACTACATCATTTATGAATGTAAAATCATATCCCTCTCTAGAAAGTGAGGACACTGATATGATATTACAAGTCATACTAGGTACATATAAACAGTTATGTAAAATCAATATATGCCCACTTGTCAAACCTAGGCGATATTCTCCCATGGATTCAGCGTTAACTGTTATTCCGTTTGCAACTCTGAGAGACCAATCACCTACCTTTATAACTCTACTGTTTCTCAAAGCATGTAATGAATTACAGATATGAGATCCTGCTCCGGTATCTAGTACCCAGAAAGTAGAGTTTATTGACATACATGTTAGTGTATATGCCCTAGAGGCCATTACTGTATCATACTAGTTTGTATATTACTTAATGGATGCTTGGGATATTCACCTTGTATATACAATCTTGCTCAAAATAGTAGTATGCTACTTGGTTTGTTTCTACTTCAATGTGTACATGTGTTTATTTTTGTATATCGCCTATACACATTAGTAGAGCCCTTAGGATCTTTGCTTGATTACCAGCGATGTGATGGCCGTCACACTAGTGGGGCTGGGTAATCTATAAGCACATCCTTATGCAGGTCCCTGGTCGCAGGACTATCGAGACAGGGCATCGATACTCTGGAGTAGACCAGCGCATGCGCTTCTCATCCCAGTGTGGGAGACGGTCTGTCCCACAGCCGTCAGTACGTCGTACTTGAGATAGTATGCGGGTGCTCGTTAGGTTACGGGTACACTGGACAGGACTCGTCGGGAACTGACTAGTTGGTATTATACCTATCGTCAGTTATCAGTTCCCAGGTGACATGAGTACAGCTTAGTCCGCTGACTTGACACTGTCATTCCGCCTCGAGTGTGTTCCCACTGTACTTTGATCACTACCCTACCACGGCTCAAAGGAGTCGTGCAAACAGGTAGTGGTTGGGTGCAGTCCCGAAGCACTTGGAGGCAGTGACGGTTAGACAGGATTCGTCTCTCCCGGTATTGGGGGTTGACATCGCGCTGTGTCTAGGAGAGCCATTACACGAGTAGTCCCTGGCCAGGGCAAACGAGATATACTAGTAGGTTTCCAGTGTTATCTCAGGGTGTTTTGGGCTTCGCTCCGGCACGACTTGTACCGCTATTGGGGGACTGACGTTTACCGCCCCCTAGGCCCTCCATGCGATGTATCAGACGAACAGACCGGACTGTACGGAGAATGTCACACTCAGGCTCAGTAGGAGTTCAGATGGGTTTCGCCTCGTCGGTCTTCTTGTCGGCATTACCTGGGGACCGTTACGCACAGCTAGTGCCGCTTGCGGTCTGTGGTTAAACCCACTGCCAGCGTAGTGTCGAGTCTTTAGAGTCCCACACAGAAAGCTTTTCGCCTTTAGGCAAAACAGTAGAGGTCGCATGGTATTGCGACAGGTCGCATGGTTTTGCGACAGGGTTCGGTCACATCCGTGCACTTGTGCACGTACAGTGTCCGGACAGTTTACACTAGCGGGCTTTGGTTTAAGCCAGATCCTAGTGTATCTTATGGGATTGGATTTATCCAGTTTGCATTCGTGTTCCTCGGAACGCGGATGCGGGTGTGTATGCACAGTTGACAGGGAGGCAGAGGCAGCGGATTCTCATTAGGGTTGTTGACAGTTGACCGTTGACTATTTGACTTTATGCTCAACCCTGATGAGAATATGATATGTGATTAACTATTATATTAATTAAGTATTATGGTGATATGGTTGTTGACTTGTTGACTTTTGTTGACTTTGTTGACTTGTTGACTTTTGTTGACTTGTTGACCGGTTGACTAGGCTTGACTAGTTGACCATCATGATAACCATGGTTATCATTTCATGCCAAAGACTTTTACTTGCTTGCTCATTTGAGTAAAATGAGTGCATGACATGATAAGGTTATGGTTGCTTCAAACCATCACATAAGACTTTTTTGATATGATGAGTTATGATCACTTTGGATTATGAGAGGGTGAGAGACAAAATACTTGCTCATTCTCTCTCTTGTTCTTGAGCTCTCTTGTTCTTGCTCTCACCCTCAACCTCTTCCTCCCTCTCTTGATCTATGGTTCTCTTGTCTCATGAGTTGAGAATCAAGAACCATAGATAAAATCCCATTCTATTTCTTCTCTACTCATTCTAGTTCACTAGGTTTAGCAAACCAAGTGAACTAGTTTCTTCAAAGAACGAAGAAGGAGCTGAAGGTTGGAGCTTTCAAGTGGATCTATCTTCGGCATACGGAGACGACGAGAAGGAGCCATCGGACCACCACCGGAGCTTGAAGACGAAGGAGTTTAAGACAAGCTAGGTATAACCCCCTAACCGAGTAGCTAGAAACTCTTAGTTAGGATGTTAGATAGAAGTTTAACCAAGATCCGGGTTTTAGGTCCATGTTACCATCGTTAAGAAAATCGCTTTTTTACCAAATTCCGCATTCCCGAAAGTACCGGGAGAGGTAGCATGGACTTACAGTGGTATCAGAGCCAGGTTAAACTCTATCTAGCATGTTAGCAAATAACTAGAAGATCGATCAACGAAAAAGTCCCGAAACAAAACCCCAAATTTTCAACTTTCTGTCGATTTTAAAAGTGCTGGAAAACCTTTTTAAAATACACCTAAAATCGGCTCAGGCTTTTCTTTGAACACACAAAAAAAAATTTCACATGATTCGTTTAAACGGCCGCGGAAGCGCGGCGGGAGCACGCTTCCGCCGCCCTTCCGCGGCGGCGTTGACTTGTCATCGGAAATTTTTTCGTGCAGAGTGTTCACAGGGTTGTTTTGGGATTTTTCGAATATATATTTTCTGCCCAGATTTTTCAGAACGAAAATTTTATTTTGGGGTCCCGAAAATCCGTATTTTTGATCGAACTTCTAAAAGACTTGAGCTAACGGGTTTTTCTGTAATGTGATATTTGTATTGAACGTCTACTAATCGCTATATGTCGATTAGTGGGGGTTATACAAATCTGTGATCTGTAATGTGCTGGATTGTGTATATAAATATGTTGGATTGTCGCGGGTGAATAGCCGGGGGTTGTGAGACGAGAGTTTTCTTTTCTTGCAATTCATGTAAATTTGTAAATTGATGTAATAATTATTTGTATGGCCGCACAACCGGGTCGGGGTTGTAGCCGTCATTGTATAATTTCTTTTTACTGTTTTTGCTCCTAGGATAGACCCATGGAGGGGGTGCACAAACTACCGGGTATGCCGAAGTGTCGAGTGGCCTACTCATGGAGATGAGGGAGGTTACTACGCTTCGGGTACTTGGCGGGTAGTTTGCCGCACCCGTAGGGGTCTTGGGTGGGGTTTTGGCTATTCACCGCGACCGTGTAATCTGTTTTTTGTTACAGGCTCGTACAAATTACAGATTCCTAGTATATCCAATGTATTTATCTGTGATCTGAAATGTTTATCATTGCAGTATATCTATATATATGATATTATTTAGGCGTTGCTTATGTTTTACAGACGCGCTAGCCCAGCCCCCGCTCTGTCGTTAGTTAAGTAACCTAACGGGTAATGACGGGGCCCCGTGGCGAATGCGAATGGCATAAGCGTACGTCATATTTTGGTTGTTTTCTGCAATGGTAGGATTAATTGATGGGACGCATTAAAAGAACTAATGCAAGAATATCACGCATTAAAAGAACTAATGCAAGATAATAAACCAAGTTAAAGTCGTTGGAACACTTTCGAAAAACCACTCGGTTCTTTTCAAAACCAACTTTTAAATGCGGAGCTTGAGCCACTCCTTTTAAAAGCTATCTCGTTCCATCGACCAAATCAAGTTCACTACGTTCACGGTTTTGCCAAAACCATTCGTAGCCCTCCGTCGTTTCGTATGAATATTCAACAGTATTCAAGCTGTGTTTGTTGACCTTCGTCAAGGCATAGTGATTGGTAGCTATTGGGTATTCATATGTAGCATAGATAGATGCGTTGGTTTGGGACATTCGCATTACCTTGTTGACCTTCGTCAAGGGTATATACGGGTGGATTCAAATTAACCTGGATAATGACGGGCAGAACTTGACATGTGACTTATGATTTGTTGACCTTCGTCAAGGTCATAAGAGCATGGGGCAAAAATCCACATCGGGAGTTTCATAAGTACTAAAACTTGCTAGATTTGCATACCATTTGGAGTGTGATGATTCTGGTAGGATTCCTTCAGTTTCGTCACGCGATGATATTTGGATCCCGATCCTACTGTGAGTATATGCTACTCCTCGGGAAATTTCTCACTTAACGATCAATGCTATAAACCTAGTAAGTGCCTAGAAAGGTGTTAGCGGGGCTACGCCCCCAGGGAAAAGAGGTTCTTTAATTAAGGAACTTCGCGAAAGCGTTGGAAAACCTCCCTCGAAGTACCGACACCGGCCTGGCTGAACGGTTAAGCAAGTATTGTACGGTGGGATTGATCCTGACTAATTCTTCCTTTATGGTTTGAGGAGGGATTCGAGAAACAGTGGGAGCCATCCTGTTTAGACAAATTAAAAACCACTCTAAACTTGCAAGAGCATCATGCTGAGTGTTTCTTCTTCTCTCTCCTAATTGCAGCGACCAATCAACATGACTGGACTTAAGTTACTCCTAGATAAAAACAAACTGACAGGGCCAAACTACAAAGATTGGCTCAGGAATGTCAAGATAGCAATCACTTATGACAAGCTGGGGTATCTTCTTACCACCAAAGCTCCCCCTGTCCCTGGTCCAACTTCCAGCGTCGCGGATAAGAAAATCCGCAAGACTTGGGAGATTGATAGCGCGAAGGCCAAGTGCCTCCTGCTTGCCTCGATGGACAACGAACATCAGAGGAGGCATGAGAATATGGACATGGAGTCCATATTGCTCCATACAAAAGAACTGTATGGAGAGCAATCACGTATCGCAAGATACGAAGCGTCGAAAAAGTTATTTTCGACAAGAATGGCCGTCGGATCATCAGTAGCCGAGCACGTGCTAAAGATGATCGGCTTCATTGAGGAGCTCGCTGACCTAGGGATCACATTGGAGAGTGAGCTATATACGGATATAGTTCTCCAGTCCCTTCCTTCCACTTACGCCCAGTTTATACTGAACTTCAACTTACAAGAAAAAGAGGTTGAACTTTCAGAGCTCCTCAACATGCTGAGGAGCGCAGAGGGCACCCTACAGAAAGGTAGGGATACATCCACTTTGTTTGTAGGAGGATCATCTTCTTCTAGGTCCAAGGCGAAAGCCAAGGGAAAGAAGAAGAAGGCCCCCGCCAAACCAAGGGGCGGTGTTAGTAAAGTGGATACGAAGGAAAAAGCAAAAGCAACAAAGATAGCGGGGAAGCTTGTGGATAAGGAAGAATGCTTCTATTGTCATAAGAAAGGACACTGGAAGAATGATTTTAGGGCCTGGAAGGCCAGAACACAGGAATTGAAGCAGGTTGCAGCTTCAGCTTCAGGTGTGTATGTTATTGAAAACTGTCTTTCAATAAACTCTACTTCCTGGGTATTGGATACCGGATCAGGATCTCATATCTGTAATTCTTTGCAGGCGTTGAGAAACCGTAGTGTTTTGAAAGCAGGTGACATGACCCTCAGAGTTGCGAACGGAGCTAGCATGGATGCTAAAGCCGTGGGGGACTATCACCTGGGAATGTCAGATGGACATGTTTTGGTTTTGCGTAATTGCTTTTTTGTACCCAACGCAACTTGTAATATCATTTCTGTATCTTTAGTTTCTAAAGAAGGTTATGAATTTGCGTTTGTAAGTAATGTTGTAAACATTCACCTTAATCAAGTTTTGATTGGGTCAGGTACATTGAGTAATGGTATATACGTGTTAAACCAACCACAGATTTTCAACGTCCAGAATACACACAAAAGAAAGTCTCCGGAAATGAATCAGACTTTCTTGTGGCATTGTAGATTGGGTCACATCAATGAGAGAAGGTTGACTAAGTTACATACAGAAGGATATTTGAATGCGTTCGAATATCAATCGTATACCACTTGTCAATCTTGTCTCAAAGGAAAGATGACAAAGACTCCGTTTACTGGACAAGGAGTAAGAGCGAGCGAGCTCTTAGGACTCGTACACAGTGACGTGTGCGGTCCAATGTCTACACATGCCCGAAGCGGACATTCTTACTTCATTACTTTTACGGATGACTTCTCAAGGTACGGTTATGTCTTCTTGATGAAACATAAGTCCGAGGCCTTTGGAAAATTCCAGGAGTATAAGAATGAAGTAGAGAAACAGACCGGCAAAAGTATTAAGATTCTAAGATCGGATCGAGGTGGAGAATACTTAAGTGCCGAATTCCTGAATTACTTAAAAGAGAATGGTATTCTCTCTCAGCTTACTCCTCCATACACTCCGCAACATAATGGTGTATCGGAGAGACGGAACCGAACCCTATTGGATATGGTTCGGTCCATGATGAGTAACGCTGAGTTACCGCGATCATTCTGGGGATATGCACTAGAAGCAGCTGTGTATCTCTTGAACAAGGCTCCCACCAAGACTGTGCCTACCACCCCATATGAGATGTGGACTGGGAAGAAACCCTGTCTTAAGTATCTTAAGGTATGGGGATGTCCAGCTTTTGTAAAGAAGCAGCATGCGGACAAGCTTGAGGCACGTTCAGTGCAGTGTAAGTTTGTGGGATACCCAAGGAACTCCAGGGGGTATCTTTTCTATTCCGCTGAGGAGCAAAAGGTCTTTGTTTCTCAGCATGCCCGCTTCTTGGAAACTGAGTTTTTAGAAACCCAGATAAGTGGGAACACAATAGAACTGGAAGAAGTTCCAGAACCACAGACTGTTACTGAAAGCTTAGTGGAACCAGAGGGTTCAACAGAACAGGACATTCCTACGCCACTCCGCAGGAGTAGTAGGCAGTCTCATCCGCCCGAGAGATACTACGGTTTTCTCATAGACGGGGATAGAGAGGATTGCATCATAGATTATGATGAGCCTACTAGCTTCCAGCAGGCCGTTCAGAGCGTTGACTCAGTGAAATGGCTGGATGCAATGCCGACCGAAATGGAGTCCATGTACACCAACAAGGTATGGACGTTGGACATTGCTCCAGACGGGGTAAAACCCGTAGGATGCAAGTGGATCTTCAAAAGGAAGATTGGTGTAGATGGACAGGTTGAGACCTATAAAGCTAGGCTGGTAGCAAAGGGTTTTCGTCAAAGACCTGGCATGGACTACGACGAAACCTTTTCTCCAGTAGCCATGCTGAAATCCATTCGGATCCTTCTTGCCATTGCTGCCTTCCACGATTATGAGATCTGGCAAATGGACGTAAAGACAGCTTTTCTAAATGGAAATTTAGAGGAGTATGTCTATATGGACCAACCAGAGGGTTTCATTCAGAGTGGGAGCAGCGGAAAGGTGTGCAAGTTGCTTAAGTCCATCTATGGACTAAAGCAGGCATCGCGGAGTTGGAACATCTGCTTTGATGAGACGGTCAAAGAATTTGGCTTTATCAAAAATCCAGATGAACCATGCATCTATAGTAGATTTGTAGCAAGAACTGTAGTATTCTTCGTTTTATACGTGGATGACATTCTCTTAATAGGAAATGACATTCCTATGCTACAATCTGTCAAGGGGTTCTTGTCACACAGGTTCTCCATGAAAGACCTGGGTGATGCCTCGTACATTCTGGGTATCCGGATCTACCGTGACAGATCCAAGAGGATATTAGGACTTTCACAGTCCAGGTACATCGACACCATACTGAAGAGATTCAGTATGGAAGATTCCAAGCGCGGTAACCTACCGGCTTGTCACGGGATCACCCTCTCTAAAGAGATGTCTCCCAAGACTGATTTGGAGAGGGATCGCATGTCTATTATACCCTACGCTTCTGCGGTAGGCTCTATAATGTATGCGATGTTGTGTACCAGACCGGATGTAGCTTATGCACTGAGTGTGGTAAGCCGGTATCAGTCAAACCCTGGGGAGAAACACTGGATAGCGGTAAAGAACATTCTCAAGTACCTGAGAAGGACTAAGGAGATGTTCTTGGTGTATGGCGGAAAAGACCTCCAGATCGAGGCCTTTGCTGACTCCAGCTTCCAGAGTGACAAGGATGATTCCAAGTCCATGTCGGGTTTTGTCTTTACCCTCAATGGAGGGGCGGTGTGTTGGAAGAGTTCCAAACAGGAAACCGTTGCAGACTCGACGATGGAAGCGGAATACATCGCTGCATCTGATGCCACAAAAGAAGCTGTCTGGATGAGGAAGTTCTTGAAAGAACTTCAGGTGGTTCCGTCCATTGTTGATCCAATACCTCTGTATTGCGACAACAACGGGGCTATAGCTTTAGCGAAGGAACCAAGGTCCCATCAGAAATCCAGGCACATCTTGAGGCGGTATCACCTGATCAGGGAGATCGTGGATCGCCAGGAGATCGAGGTTCGGAGAGTCGCTTCAGAAGACAACACTGCAGATCCATTCACCAAGGCCTTGCCCCAGACTCAGTTCGAGCGGCTGATCGAGATGATAGGTCTTCGATACGCCAGTACATGGCCTTAGTGCAAGTGGGAGATTGTTAGTGTATATGCCCTAGAGGCCATTACTGTATCATACTAGTTTGTATATTACTTAATGGATGCTTGGGATATTCACCTTGTATATACAATCTTGCTCAAAATAGTAGTATGCTACTTGGTTTGTTTCTACTTCAATGTGTACATGTGTTTATTTTTGTATATCGCCTATACACATTAGTAGAGCCCTTAGGATCTTTGCTTGATTACCAGCGATGTGATGGCCGTCACACTAGTGGGGCTGGGTAATCTATAAGCACATCCTTATGCAGGTCCCTGGTCGCAGGACTATCGAGACAGGGCATCGATACTCCGGAGTAGACCAGCGCATGCGCTTCTCATCCCAGTGTGGGAGACGGTCTGTCCCACAGCCGTCAGTACGTCGTACTTGAGATAGTATGCGGGTGCTCGTTAGGTTACGGGTACACTGGACAGGACTCGTCGGGAACTGACTAGTTGGTATTATACCTATCGTCAGTTATCAGTTCCCAGGTGACATGAGTACAGCTTAGTCCGCTGACTTGACACTGTCATTCCGCCTCGAGTGTGTTCCCACTGTACTTTGATCACTACCCTACCACGGCTCAAAGGAGTCGTGCAAACAGGTAGTGGTTGGGTGCAGTCCCGAAGCACTTGGAGGCAGTGACGGTTAGACAGGATTCGTCTCTCCCGGTATTGGGGGTTGACATCGCGCCGTGTCTAGGAGAGCCATTACACGAGTAGTCCCTGGCCAGGGCAAACGAGATATACTGGTAGGTTTCCAGTGTTATCTCAGGGTGTTTTGGGCTTCGCTCCGGCACGACTTGTACCGCTATTGGGGGACTGACGTTTACCGCCCCCTAGGCCCGCCATGCGATGTATCAGACGAACAGACCGGACTGTACGGAGAATGTCACACTCAGGCTCAGTAGGAGTTCAGATGGGTTTCGCCTCGTCGGTCTTCTTGTCGGCATTACCTGGGGACCGTTACGCACAGCTAGTGCCGCTTGCGGTCTGTGGTTAAACCCACTGCCAGCGTAGTGTCGAGTCTTTAGAGTCCCACACAGAAAGCTTTTCGCCTTTAGGCAAAACAGTAGAGGTCGCATGGTATTGCGACAGGTCGCATGGTTTTGCGACAGGGTTCGGTCATATCCGTGCACTTGTGCACGTACAGTGTCCGGACAGTTTACACTAGCGGGCTTTGGTTTAAGCCAGATCCTAGTGTATCTTATGGGATTGGATTTATCCAGTTTGCATTCGTGTTCCTCGGAACGCGGATGCGGGTGTGTATGCACAGTTGACAGGGAGGCAGAGGCAGCGGATTCTCATTAGGGTTGTTGACAGTTGACCGTTGACTATTTGACTTTATGCTCAACCCTGATGAGAATATGATATGTGATTAACTATTATATTAATTAAGTATTATGGTGATATGGTTGTTGACTTGTTGACTTTTGTTGACTTGTTGACTTTGTTGACTTGTTGACTTTTGTTGACTTGTTGACCGGTTGACTAGGCTTGACTAGTTGACCATCATGATAACCATGGTTATCATTTCATGCCAAAGACTTTTACTTGCTTGCTCATTTGAGTAAAATGAGTGCATGACATGATAAGGTTATGGTTGCTTCAAACCATCACATAAGACTTTTTTGATATGATGAGTTATGATCACTTTGGATTATGAGAGGGTGAGAGACAAAATACTTGCTCATTCTTTCTTGCTCATTCTCTCTCTTGTTCTTGAGCTCTCTTGTTCTTGCTCTCACCCTCAACCTCTTCCTCCCTCTCTTGATCTATGGTTCTCTTGTCTCATGAGTTGAGAATCAAGAACCATAGATAAAATCCCATTCTATTTCTTCTCTACTCATTCTAGTTCACTAGGTTTAGCAAACCAAGTGAACTAGTTTCTTCAAAGAACGAAGAAGGAGCTGAAGGTTGGAGCTTTCAAGTGGATCTATCTTCGGCATACGGAGACGACGAGAAGGAGCCATCGGACCACCACCGGAGCTTGAAGACGAAGGAGTTCAAGACAAGCTAGGTATAACCCCCTAACCGAGTAGCTAGAAACTCTTAGTTAGGATGTTAGATAGAAGTTTAACCAAGATCCGGGTTTTAGGTCCATGTTACCATCTTTAAGAAAATCGCTTTTTTACCAAATTCCGCATTCCCGAAAGTACCGGGAGAGGGAGCATGGACTTACAGTACAGTCTTCAATTACAAATACACTTGAGGCTGAAGCCACAACATGCTTCGTATCCTGGTTACTGGCTTCTAAAGCCCTGCAATCACTCTGCCAATGCCCAATCCCATAGCAATAGGAATGTCCCTCAATAGGGTGGTCCAGCTTGTCATAGGCAATGGACATTTGGACAGACTTTTGCCAGTCATATAAGTCAGATTCAGTCAAATTTTTATCTAGATGTAACCTATGTGTGGTCACAGGGTCGCTGCAATTTAAGAGAGAGAAGAAGATACTATTAGCATGATGCTCTTGCAAGTTTAGAGTGGTTTAATTTATCTAAACAGGATGGCTCCCACTGTTTCTCGAATCCCTCCTCAAACCATAAAAGAAGAATTAGCCAAGACAATTCTCACCGTACAATACTTGCTTAACCGTTCAGCCAGGCCAGTGTCGATACTTCGAGGGAGGTTTTCCAACGCTTTCGCGAAGTTCCTTAATTAAATAACCTCTTTTCTCTGGGGGCGTAACCCCGCTGACACCTTTCTTGGCACCTACTTGGTTTATAGCATTGATCGTTAAGTGACGAATCTCCTGATAAGTAGTATATACTCACAGTAGGATCGGGATCCAAGATATCATCGTATGATAATGTTGAAGGAATCCTACCAACATTCATCAAACTCCAAAATGGTATGCTCCTCTCTGCAAATTTCAGTTTCTTTAGAAATTCCCGATGTGGATTTTTGCCCCATGCTTTTATGACTTTGACTAAGGGCCAAATATGTCATAAGTCACATGTCAAGTTCTACCCATCATTATCCAGGTTAATTTGAACCCACCCGTACATACTCTTGACTAAGGGTCAAGAAAAGCAATACGACTGTTCCAAAACAACGCATCTATCTATGCAACAAATGAATACCCTAGCAGCTACCAAGCACTATGTTTTGACTAAGGGCCAAATATACATAGCTTGAATACTACTGAATACCCAAATGAAATGACGGAGGGCTACGAATGGTTTTGGCAAAACCGTGAACGTAGTGAACTTGATATAATCGAAGGAACCTGATACTTTTTAAAAGGAGTGGTTAAAGCTCCGCAATTAAAAAATCTGATTCTTTTAAAATAACCGAGTGGTTTCTTTTAAATTTGTTCCAACGATTAAACTTTGGTTTATTTTCTTTGCATTATAATAATGCGTCCCATCATTTATCCTATCATTGCAGAAAACAACGAAAAATACCACGTCCTCTTATGCCATCCGCATTCGCCACGGGGTCCCGTCATCACCCGTTAGGTTACTTAACTAACGACAGAGCGGGGGCTGGGCTAGCGCGGGTGTAAAACATAAGTGACGTCTAATAGCTATCATATATAGATATTGTACATTCGTCAGACGCAATAATAAGCATTCCAGATCACAGATAAACTTTATTGGATATGCAAGTAATCCGCGTTTCTTTTGAGCCTGCAATGAAAGACGGATTACACAGTTGTGATGAATAGCCATTACCCCACCCCAGACCCCTACGGGTACGGCAAACTACCCGCCAAGTACCAGAAGTGAAGCGGTCAGCCTCAACACTTCAAAATACCCGGTAGTTTGTGCACCCCACCTTGGGTCTATCCTAGGAGCAAAAACAGTAAAAAGAAATAATACAACGATGGCTACAACCGCAACCTGGATGTGCCCCGAAAAATAATATTACAACTTATTACAATTACATCGAATGAATTAATACAATAACCCATCACAAAACCCGGCTATTCACCACAACAGTCCAATACAGTTTATATACACAAACAGATAAAATCCATTACAGAAATGTGCAACCCCCTGCCAACCGACATACTAGCAGTTAGGGGAGGTTTACGAACACATTAAACATTACAGATAAAGATCCAATAAGCAAATTGATTAGAACATCGATCGATTACTTATATCCGTGTCTACCCCCAAAAGAAAATCATCACAGAGGCAACCTGGGCAGAAACAGTATATACAGGAAAACAAAAAAACCCAAAATTATGAATTACTGTGAAACTCCGAGTCAACTCGGCGTTGACTCGGCGGCGGATCCGCGGCATAAGCTCTCTATTGCCGCGGATCCGCGGCCGTTTTGTCGAGTTGCCTCCTCGAATTTTCCCAGATTTCTTATAATTCCCTGCTGTGAATTTTAAGGTATGTCAAAAAATTTTTGCGACACTTTTAAAATTAACAGAAACTGTCAAGGATTTAGGGTTTTGTTTTCCGTGTTTTTCCGTCGATCGAACTTCTAATCAGTTGCTAACAAGCTAGTAATGGTTTAGTTGGCTCTGATACCACTATAAGTCCATGTCACGCACCCCACTAACTCGCGGGGAGGCGGAATATATGAAAAACGATTATCAAAGCTTCGTAACACGGACTTGAGCGCATGAATCGTAATCTAAACCATTGCTAACGATATACTAGAGGTTTAACTACTCGGTACCGGAGTTATACCTCACGTTACATGTCCTTCGGGTCTTCATCGCTGTCCTCCACTCCTCGTAGGCTCCTTGGAACATCGGCAACTTCACGGCCTCCTCGAATCAAAGATCCACCCGAAAGCTTCTACGCCAAGCTTAATCTCAAACTTGAGATAACTAGGTTGCTTAAAGTGCTAATCTAAGCTACCTAGAGGATATAGAGTGAGGTTATGAATGTTTTAGTCTATCTAACCCTTGATCTCAACACATGAGAGGTTAGGGTTAGGGTTTCAAGAGAAAGTGAGCTTGAGGAGAGAGAAGGAGAAGATGAGAGTGAGAACAAAAATCCTTCTCACTTGAATATATGATACATAATGAATTATCAAATAATATCAATTAATTGATTATTCACCATGTTTCATTTAATCAAGGAGAGTGATTCATCATATGATTCATTAGATCATTAATGAAGCATTAATGATATGATGAATCATATAAATGAGTCACACAAAGTAATCATGAAAAAGCCACCTCAACCACTCATGTCACCACTCTTCTAGAACCTTCTCGACAAATTACGAGAACGCCCCTCCAATCCGTGAAAACACAGAAAAACTTTAGACTGTATAAATCCAATAACCTTATACTAGAATCTGGCTTAAACCAAAGCCGGCTAGTATAAACTGTCCGAAAAGTCGTACGTGCGAAAACACACGTATACATCCGAACGCTCGTCGTAAAACCATACGACCTCTATATCGTTTCACCTGGAGCAGGGAAACTCTCTGTGTGGGACTCTAAAGACTCGACACTTCGCTGGCAGTGGGTTTAACCACAGACCGCAAGCGGCACTAGCTGTACGTAACGGTCCCCAGGTAGATGTCGATAAGAAGGCCGATGAGGTAAATCATCCGAACTCCCACTGAGCCTGATGTGACAATCTCCGTACAGTCCAGTCTGTTCGCCTAAGACTATCGCATATCAAGCCTAGGGGGCGGCAAGCGTCAGTCCCCTAATAGCTGTATAAGTCGTGTCGGAGCGAAGCCCATTACGCCCTGAGAAGCTACTGGAACCTACCAGTATATCTCGCTTGCCCTGGCCAGGGACTTTGCGTAATGGCTCTCTGACACAGTGCGATATCATCTCCAAATACCGGGAGAGACGAATCCTATCTAACCGCCACTGCCTCCAAGTGCTCGGGACTGCACCCAACTGCTACCTGTTTGCACGACTCCTTTGAGCCGTGGTAGGGTAGCAATCTAAGAACAGTGGGACACAATCGAGGCGAAGCAGCAGTGTCAAGTCTGCGGACTATGCTGTACTCATGTCACCTGGGAACTGACAACTGACGATGGGTATAATACCAACCAATCAGTTCCTCGGCGAGTCATGTCCGGTGTACCCGTAACCTAACGAGCACCTGTATACTATCTCCAGTACGGCGTACTGATGGCTGTGGGACAGACCATTTCCCCAACTGGGATGAGAAGCGTATACACTTAGTCTATTCCGGAATATCGATGCGCTATCTCGACAATCCAACGACCAGGGACCAGTATAGGATGTTGCTTACAGACTACCCAGCCCCACTAGTGTGACTGCCATCACGACGCTGGTAATCAAGCAAAGATACTATGGGCTCTACTAATATGTATAAGTGATACGTTACAAGAGACATATGCACATATTAAAGTAGACACAAACCAAGTAGCATACTACCATTTTTAGCAAGACTGTATATATAACTGTGAATATCCCAAGCTTCCATTAAGTAATATACAATCTAGTATGATACAATAATGGCCTCTAGGGCATATACACTAACAGTAATATGTTACTGTAAGGTTCCTAGGCATGCTAATGAGGTCTCATAAGGCATCAACCATGCCAATTTCAAATTTTACAAGTGCCGAGAAACACTAATACGGATCGTTAACTAGAATTTTAGGCGAAACATGCAACTAGTTAACAACTTAACTAAGGGAACGGAAATACAACCTTTGTAGATCCGGTCCTCCACCTCCATAGCTCCATGATGAAGTCTCCTCGCTGCGATCATCGGATCCCGGGCTCTAGCGTTGGCTTCATCGGAGAAATGGGCGGGCATGGTCGTCGGCTTCGATGCCGAAGATGATCTACGTCGAGGCATCACAAGATCAAGCTCCCACTTCACCAAGTCACGAAACTTGTGAAGAAAACACCCTATACTACTTGGCAAGAGGTAGAGGATGAAGAAATAGGAAGTGGGTTCACTTTAGAATTGGATTTCTCACTCTTTTTCTCAAGTTGCCATTAATGGAGGCAAGGTTTTCTTCATGTTAAAGAAAGAGAAGAAGAAGAAGATAATATGATAAGATTTTTTAAAATAGAAAATAAATGGAATACTTATCATACTCCAACCATGGTCAAGTGTAGAGAGTAAACTAGGGTTAGGTGAATAGTTAGGGTTAAGCATGAAGACAAAAATAGTGACTTAGTCAAAGCTTCATGAAGCTTCAATATCAAACAAAGAAAGCCACCATTTTCTCTTTAGCTTTTCCATAATAAATAAATAAATAAATAGATATGAAAATCAAAACCCTAACCATTTAAATAACCATGGTTTAATCTTTACACAAACTCAACTAAGCATGTATCATCAAACATGATACAATCAAGTGCACACAAAAATATATCACATATACAATGTGCACATCAAGTGAGAAAATCCATCTTAAGTGAACCGATACTAGTTAATGCAAAGTAATACATCAAATATATAATTATGCATTAAATCATTAAATCAACACTTGATTTAATGATCCGGTCATATCGCATATAACCGACTAATATCAACAGTAACAACTTATCAAATCAACACTTGATCCGATAACCCGGCTATATCGCATATAACCGATCAATGTCACAAATCGCGAGAATCGAATACAGTATCACATACTGGCATCATTCTCGGTCCCGCACTTATCTCATATGCGCTCCTATTTCGTTTCGCTTGAGCCAGGAAACCTCTGTGTAGGACTCTAAAGACTCGTCAATACGCCGGCAGCAGGTGATGATCATATCAAACACCCACAAGCCGCAAGCGGTCTGCTAAACGTAACGGCCACCCGGGTATTGAGCGACCAGAAGATCGACGAGCAAGCCCGCTCACACTCCTGTGAATCCAACCAGTAACACTTACCGCACAGTCCGGTCTCGTCGTCTGATATGTCGCATATCTCGCCTAGGGGTGGTAAACGTCAAACCCCAATAGCTCGATAAGTCGTGTCGATATGAGGTCTATAACAGTTCGAGAAACTACTGGTAACACTTACCAGTAAATCTCAGCAACCCTGGCCAGGGATTACCGGTTATAGCCAATCGAGCACAGCGCAACATCAACTCCCTATACCGGAAGAGACGAATCCCCTCCTATCGCTCATTGCCTACATGTGATTCGGGACTGTACCCAAAAGCCACCGTTTTGCACGCCCTCTTGGACGTGGTAAGGTGGAAATCAAAGCACAGTGGGAATCACACAAGACTCTATGTCGATCTCGGGTCAACATACTACTCTGTACCAGTGTCACCAGAGAACTGCCATCTGACGTAAGGTATAATACCATCTGGGAGTTCTCGGCGAGTCCGTCCAGTGTACCCAGTCTCTACTGAGCGCCCGTATATCATCTCTGATGTCAAACACCAATGGATATGGGATCATCCATCGCCCATCTGTATGGGTCGAGAAGGTATACGCTAGTCTACTCTGGTATATCGATGCCCTGTCTCGATATACCCACGACTAGGGACCTTGAAGGATGTACTTATGGACTACCATGTCCCCACTAGTATGATCCGCATCATAGTCCAGGTAGTCAAGTACACATCCTAAGGGCTTTACCAACATGTAACAGAGAGACAATCAGTGTACACGTTAAGGTAAAGAGTAACCAGATAGCATACTATCATGTCGAGCAAGAAAGTCCTCCCTATATATGTCCCAGCATCCACTACAATATACATCCAATGTACAGTTATGGCCTCTAGGGCATACATATAACTAACAATCTCCCACTTGCACTAGGGCCATCTGATAGCAGTGGTTGCAGTATCTCATACTCAACCATCCCATAAAAGTCTCTCTCTGGGAAAAGGCCTTTGTGAGTGGATCCGCCGTGTTTTCCTCTGAGTCTACTCTCCTAACCTCGATCACCCTGGAGATCAACCATCTCCATGATCAGGTGACACTGCCTTAGAATATGTCTGGATCACTGATGGGACCGGCGTTTCTTGGCATAAGCCACAACTCCATTGTCTCACAATGGTTGGAACGTAGTTCATCTCATGAACCAATATACACCCAAACATCCTCTTTGGTAGCATCTTATGTAGCGATGTATCCTGCCTTTATCGTCTAGTTAGCCACGGTATCTAGCTTGGAACTCTTCCAACATACCGTCCCTTTACTGAGGGTAAAGACAATGTCTGTGACTGACTTTCAGTCGTCCTTATCACTCTGGAACCCTTCCAGTGATTCTCCCCAGGATCGATTGATACCATCTCACTACATCTAGTGAGAATCCTAACATCCATATAGATCTATCTCATAGATCCAAAACCTAGGATTTAGGAGGTATCATTAAATCCTATATGGAGAATCCTTGTGATGAGCGGAGATTGACCGAGCGTAGCATAGGAAACTCCTTTCTTATCAAGAGTATGACATCCACGTACTCTACGAGGATCACTACCATACTCCCTACTACCTTTTTGTTTATACAAGGTTCATCTACCATTTTGATGATGTCAAACTCTTTGACTAATCCATCAAAACAGATGTTCCAACTCCGCGATGCCTGCTTTATCACATAAACCATCTTGCACACGTTTCCGCTGCTCCCACTGTCTACGAAGCCCTCTGACTGTGTACTTATAGACTCTCTCTTCTAAAACATCATTTAGAAAAGTAGTCATGACACCCAACCACTAGATATCGTAGTTATGGTATGTAGCCATGGCAAGTAAGATCCGGATGGACTTAAGCATAGCCACTGGAAAAGGTTTCATCATTATCCATACCTGGTCAATGATGCAAACCTTTTAACAAGTCTAGCTTTGAAAGTCTCAACTTTTCCATCTACACCAAGTAATCTTCTCAAGATATACTTGCTCCTGATGGGGATTTAACCCTCCAGATATAGCAACCAAAGTCCATACTTTGTTGGTGTACATGGATTCCGTCTCAGATCGCAAAGCATCCAGCCATTCTTACAGAGTCACTACTCTCGATGGCCTGCTCGAAACTAGTTGGGTCATCATCTCATGATGCAATCCTCGCTCCCACTGTCATAGAGTAACCGAAGTATCTCTCAGGCGGGTGAGGAACCTTACTAGATCGGCGGAGAGGCCGGGGTTCGTTGGTAATCTACTGAATTCTTTGGTTCTACCAAATCATCTGCTGTAGTTTGTATAACTGGAACCTTTCCAGTTCTATATAACAGACCTGGCCTCGAGCTTGTCCGGATTTTCCTTTTAGACATAAGCTGGACAACCCCAAATCTTAACCATCTTAAGATATGGGCTCTTCCCTTTCCATATCACATATGAAATGGTAGGCAACTGATTTGATTTGAATCCTATTCAATAGGTATGCAGCTTCTCAAGTGCATAACTCCCAAAAAGGAAATAGGTAACTCAGTAGTACTCATCATAGAGCACACCTTATCATATTGGGTGTGATTGCTCCGCCCCGATATACCATCGTGCTATGGTGTATACGGAGGAGTAATGCTGAGAGAGAATCTCATTCTCCTTTAGAATAATCCAGGATTTCCGTGCTCAAGTATTCTCCTCCTCGATCTCGTCAAAGGACATAATACTTATACCCGTTTTGGTTCTCTACTTCCAACTTATATTCTGTGAATATCTCAAAAGGTTCGGACTTGTGTTTCAACAGGAGCATAGGTCTGAATCTCGAGAGATTATTAGATAATGTAATGAAGTACTAAGAACCGGTCTTGGCATGTGTAGACAGGGGACCTTTATACATCAGCATGTATTAATCCCAAAAGTTCACTAACTCTTTCTCTGTTTCCAATAAACAGGGCTATGGTCATCTAATCTTTGTGACATGACTGGCAAGTTTCATAAGATGTAAATTCAAACTGATTTAAATATGCATCTAAAAATGTAACTTCAGCCAGTCGAATCGCATTGATATGACCTAGTCTACAATGCCTCAAGAAGGATTCGTTCATTTCTGAACTCTTCCTCTTGTGTGTGTTCCGTATACTAAGAACTGTAGTTTGATTTAGAACGTTAATACTTTTAGATAACGTGCCTGAAACGATCAACTTTTGATATAGGAAATGTTCAAAACATTATCCGACAATACAAAATTATATCCTTTCTTTACTAATAAAGAAACTGATATGATTTTGTATATCAGGTTCGGTATCTAATAACATTCGTTCAGAATCAATGTATTTGGAATACAGGGTGACAGTGACCAACAGACCTGGCTGCAACACTTGCCCCGTTTTCTGCCTCATGAAACTTATCACCCGTTCTCAGTTTTTCTACCTTTTTGTAGCCCTATGTAACAGATTACATATCTGGGATCCTGATCCGGTATCAAATACCCAGGATGCAGAGGATACTGAGAAACAGTTCTATATAATGAACACACCCGGGGATGATGCATCAACATGCACTCTCTTCGTTTGGGCGGCACGGGAATTCTGGTATTCCCCAATTTCCTGCTCTGTCTTATAACCATTATAAGTTGGAGCGGGACCAACGTTCCCCAGCTCAGTATAACAAGCGGGTTCAGTCAATAATCCATATTATTATCTTGATTAAGGCGTGATATGGTCGCTACCTGGAGAGAGAGAGAAGAAAACACTCAGCGTGCGCTCTTGCAAGAATAGATTGGTTATTATTTTATCTAATCAGGATGGCTCCCACTGTTTTTTATCAAATCTTCCTTCAAACCCTAAAAGGAAAGACTAGCCGGGATTAATTACACACTACAAGTTCGCCAATCTTTCAGCCAGGCCAGTGTCGGTACTTTGAGGGAGGTCCCCCGTGCTTTCGCACGAACCTAATTAATGTAAACCTCGTTTTCCCAGAGGCGTAACCTCGTTAACACCTTTCTAGACACCTACTTGATCGGCTAATTGTAATGTGTAAAACTCTCCCAGGAGTAACTCTTACTCACAGCGGGTATCGGGATCCAACTATTTCATAGAAGGTATGCAATCTCATTGCAAATTTCAACACTTGAAATTCCCGATAATATTTTGCCCCTAACCTCCTATGACCTTGACAAAGGCCAACAAACCATAGGATGCTAGTCAAGTTCAACCCGTCATTTCCTGATTGAATTAAACCCACCCGCATGACCCTTGACAAAGGCCAACAAGGTCGCACGACTACCCTAACCCAATCTGCATCATATGCATAAGCAGATAAGCACCAGTCAGCTACCGCACACTATGCCTTGACAAAGGCCAACAAACGCAGCACGAATACTAACTACTACTTATCTGAAATGACGGAGGGCTACGACAGGTTTTTCTGAAAACCTATTGCGTAATGAACTTGATATCGTTGTAGAATCAAATGATTTTAAAATGGAGTGTTTTTGAGGCTTTTCTAGTTTTGCTAAAGGAGTCACTCCCGGTGAAGGGATCGTCGGTCCTTTCCTCGTCGAATGAGGTGCGGGATATATCATATATATCACTGTGCAAAGTAAAAACTCTTAAAAGCAATCAGAAGACAAACCGTGTGTGTAGCATCTGCCAGTTATTGCTAAAGGAGTCACTCCCGGTAAAGGGATCTCGGTCCTTTCCTCATCGAATAAGGTGCAGGATATATCACATATACCGCTGTGCAAAGCAAGAACTGTAGCTACCTGTTTTAATTTTTGAAATTCGATTCTACAACATCTTAGGTTTCTTTTACTTTCATTAATCACATTAATGAAGTCCCATCATTTAAGTACCTAAACATCACAGATAAATACGACGTACACTTATGCCATCCGCATTCGCTTCGATGTCCCCTCGTGCACCGTTAGGTTAGGTAACTAACGGCAGAGCGGGGCAGGGCAAGCGCGGGTGTAAAACATAAGTAACGCCTATATAATATATCATATATACTATATAAAGTATCCATCATAGAACATATCACATGATCACATCACAGATATCGCAGCAGAAGAATCATATGAAATATTGGATATACTAGGACGTCCGTGTTTTCAATATGAGCCAGTATAAAACACGGATTCCACGGTCGTGATGAATAGCCAAACCCACACCCCTAGACCCCTACGAGAGCGGCAAGCAACCCTACCAATTCTAGAGTTAGGAGACCCGGACTCGACTCCTCGAGTTGGTCTCCCACTGGACTCCAGAACCAGGTTACTTGTGCTCCCCTCCTTGGGTCTATCCTAGTGCGGAAAAGTAAATGATATACAAATGGTGACATCATCCGCAACCTGGAAGTGCCCCAATAAAAGAATATTACATACAAGTTTTTACATGAATGAAAATGAAAAACACTCATCTCACATAAAAAAACCCCGGCTATTCAAACACGACGATCCAATATAACATATCCAGCAACACATAACATCACATGTCATCAACGTAAGTAAATATGCGCATCCCAATTGTCGTTGACATATAGCAACGAAACCGGCGATATCACATATTACACTTACGGTCGCAGAAAAGAAAGTGTAAAACTATAATAGTTGGAATCCGCAACCTCCATAGACATCGCATGCCTAATCAAATGAATTACTTAGACATCGCATGCCTAACAATTATAAACCCCGCATTTTAGTCTCATTATCGAAAACACTTTTCAATATCAAGTCGGGCAATTCAACAAGATTCCCGACATCCTGATCGAATGCTCGTCGCAAACTTTAGTAGGCGGCCGCACCCCCGACGCCGTCAACGAAGCGCACCAAGGTGGAACATCGCTGCCGCGAGCACCCGAACGGATGCTTTCGGCGACGGGGTTCTCCTACAGTCACTTGGTCGGGGCTATGGGGCGAGGTTGTCTATTAAGTTTACCCGGCGAGTATCCGCGTACGCTACGTGATTGCGACGGAGTTTTGATCACATCAAAATTCCGTGGCAACCGATCAAGTGAGACTAAACCGCTAGATTTATAACATTCATTCAGTTATCTCATAACAACTTGTGAATTCCAAATATTTTATCACATTCCGAATAAGATAGAAAATGTTAAACTTTCCGATCGAACAATCGAACACCCAAGTTTTCCCGAAACAGCTCAACACATGAAATAAGTTCAAAGACATTCACTTCATGCCTCAGTACCAACGGTCCAGCCGTAGAAGGGTCAAGCCAACGCCTCACATGTGGCACGTCGTACTGCCCCAAACCCTAAGGTTCAAAGGGCAGTTCAAGACGGTCACATAATCGAGTTAAGGTTTGTTGTCTTCTAGAGGGACCATCGCGTTACTTGCACTACTTAGAACGTCCTTAAACCACAAAAAAATCCAACACTTGGAATTTTTCCGACAGGGGAAAAGGTGGGTATTTATATCCGGTCGAACTTTTTAATATATTCTAAATTATCCGGAAAGCCACAAAGACAAAGTCTGATAATCCGATCGAATCATCTAAGCTCCAAAACACCCCAGAAAACTCAACTCTTGAGTTCAAATTAAAAATTCCCAGAAAACTCAGCACTTGAAAACATGAATTACTGTGCAAAATTCATAAAATAATGTGACAAAATGGCCGCGGAACCGCCGCACAAGCCATGCTTGTGCTGCGGTTCCACCGCGCTTTAGATGAATTAGCCCCACGAATTTCACAGTAATTCAAATAAGACCCTGCCGAATTTTTTAGAAATTTTTAATTCACAAAAATCCAAATTTTCAGAAAATTTCCAGAGAGCATTTTAGAGTTAAGGTTTCGGGTTCGTTCGGATTTCAAACGTCGTCTAGACTTCGCCTAAGGCTCTAGCTAGGCTCTGATACCACTGTAGGGTTCCTAGGCACGCTAATGAGGTCTCACAAGGCATCAACCATGCCAATTTCAAATTTTACAAGTGCCGAGAAACACTAATACGGATCGTTAACTAGAATTTTAGGCGAAACATGCAACTAGTTAACAACTTAACTAAGGGAACGGAAATACAACCTTTGTAGATCCGGTCCTCCACCTCCATAGCTCCATGATGAAGTCTCCTCGCTGCGATCATCGGATCCCGGGCTCTAGCGTCGGCTTCATCGGAGAAATGGGCGGGCATGGTCGTCGGCTTCGATGCCGAAGATGATCTACGTCGAGGCATCACAAGATCAAGCTCCCACTTCACCAAGTCACGAAACTTGTGAAGAAAACACCCTATACTACTTGGCAAGAGGTAGAGGATGAAGAAATAGGAAGTGGGTTCACTTTAGAATTGGATTTCTCACTCTTTTTCTCAAGTTGCCATTAATGGAGGCAAGGTTTTCTTCATGTTGAAGAAAGAGAAGAAGAAGAAGATAATATGATAAGATTTTTTAAAATAGAAAATAAATGGAATACTTATCATACTCCAACCATGGTCAAGTGTAGAGAGCAAACTAGGGTTAGGTGAACGGTTAGGGTTAAGCATGAAGACAAAAATGGTGACTTAGTCAAAACTTCATGAAGCTTCAATATCAAACAGAGAAAACCACCATTTTCTCTTTAGCTTTTCCATAATAAATAAATAAATAAATAGATATGAAAATCAAAACCCTAACCATTTAAATAACCATGGTTTAATCTTTACACAAACTCAACTAAGCATGTATCATCAAACATGATACAATCAAGTGCACACAAAAATATATCACATATACAATGTGCACATCAAGTGAGAAAATCCATCTTAAGTGAACCGATACTAGTTAATGCAAAATAATACATCAAATATATAATTATACATTAAATCATTAAATCAACACTTGATTTAATGATCCGGTCATATCGCATATAACCGACTAATATCAGCAGTAACAACTTATCGAATCAACACTTGATCCGATAACCCGGCTATATCGCATATAACCGATCAATGTCACAAATCACGAGAATCGAATACAGTATCACATACTGGCATCATTCTCGGTCCCGCACATATCTCATATGCGCTCCTATTTCGTTTCGCTTGAGCCAGGAAACCTCTGTGTAGGACTCTAAAGACTCGTCAATACGCCGGCAGCAGGTGATGATCATATCAAACACCCACAAGCCGCAAGCGGTCTGCTAAACGTAACGGCCACCCAGGTATTGAGCGACCAGAAGATCGACGAGCAAGCCCGCTCACACTCCTGTGAATCCAACCAGTAAGACTTACCGCACAGTCCGGTCTCGTCGTCTGATATGTCGCATATCTCGCCTAGGGGTGGTAAACGTCAGACCCTAATAGCTCAATAATTCGTGTCGATATGAGGTCTATAACAGTTCGAGAAACTACTGGTAACACTTACCAGTAAATCTCAGCAACCCTGGCCAGGGATTTCCAGTTATAGCCAATCGAGCACAGCGCAACATCAACTCCCTATACCGGGAGAGACGAATCCCCTCCTATCGCTCATTGCCTACATGTGATTCGGGACTGTACCCAAAAGCCACCGTTTTGCATGCCCTCTTGGACGTGGTAAGGTGGAAATCAAAGCACAGTGGGAATCACACAAGACTCTATGACGATCTCGGGTCAACAGACTACTATGTACCAGTGTCACCAGAGAACTGCCATCTGACGTAAGGTATAATACCATCTGGGAGTTCTCGGCGAGTCCGTCCAGTGTACCCAGTCTCCACTGAGCACCCGTAAATCATCTCTGATGTCAAACACCAATGGATATGGGATCATCCATCGCCCATCTGTATGGGTCAAGAAGGTATACGCTAGTCTACTCTGGTATATCGATGCCCTGTCTCGATATACCCACGACTAGGGACCTTGAAGGATGTACTTATGGACTACAATGTCCCCACTAGTATGATCCGCATCATAGTCCAGGTAGTCAAGTACACATCCTAAGGGCTTTACCAACATGTAACAGAGAGACAATCAGTGTACACGTTAAGGTAAAGAGTAACCAGATAGCATACTATCATGTCGAGCAAGAAAGTCCTCCCTATATATGTCCCAGCATCCACTACAATATACATCCAATGTACAGTAATGGCCTCTAGGGCATACATATAACTAACAGTTACATGGGCTACAGAAATGTAGAGAACTGGGAATGGGTGATATGTCTCTAAGTGTTGGAGAATGGTGCAATTGTTGCAGCCAAACCAGTTGGCAAATATCACCTTATATTAATACATTGATTTTGAACGAATGTTATTACATACCGAACCTGATATAAAATATTACATCAGTTTCTTTAATGAGTTAAAGAAGGATATAATTCTGTATTGGAGGATAATGTTGTGAACATTTTCCTGAATCAAGAGTTGATTCAATCAGGCACATTATATAATAGCATACATTTTCTAAATCAAACAACAGTTCAAAGTATCTAGAACACACACAAGAGGAATAGTTCAGAAATGAACGAATCTTTCTTGTGGCATTGTAGACTAGGTCATATTTATGCAACACGACCAGCTAAGTTACATAAGGATGAATATTTGAATCTGTTCGAATTTTCATCTTATGATACTTGCCAGTCTTGTCTCAAAGGTACAATGACTAAAACTCCGTTTACTAGAAACAGAGAAAGAGTTACTATACTCTTGGGACGGATACATGATGATGTATACGGTCCTATGTCTACAAATGCCAAGGTTGGTTCTTCGTACTTCATTATATTCACTGATCTTCTCTCAGGATTCGGACATGTGTTCCTGTTGAAACACAAGTCTAAAACTTTTGAGAAATTCAAAGAATATAAGCTTGAAGTTAAGAACCAAACGGGTAGAAGTATTAAGTCCTTCGATGTGATCGAGGAAGAAAATAATTAGGCATGGAGTTCCTGGATTATTTAAAGGAGAATGAGATTCTCTCTCAGCTTACTCCTTCGTATACACCACAGCACCATGATGTATCGGGGCGGAGGTATCGCACCCTATGAGATATGGTGCGCTCTATGATGCGTACTGTTGAGTTACCTGTTTCTTTTTGGTGTTATGCACTTGAGAAGCTACATACCTATTGAATGGGGTTCCATCCAAATCATTGCCTACCACTCCATATGAGATATGGTATGGGAAAAGACCATGTCTTAAACGAGTTAAGATAGGGGGTTGTCCGGCCTATATTGAAAGGCAGAATCCGGACAAGCTCGAGGCAAGGTCAGTTCTGTGTAAGTTTGTTAGGATATCCCAAACATTTGTGAGGGAATATCTTCTACCACTCTGAGGAGCAAAAGGTGTTTTGTTTCTCAGCATGCCACCTTTTTAGAAAAGGAATTTCTTGTGAAGAAATTAGTGGACATGAGGTAGAACTGAAAGGAGTTCCAGCTAGACAAACTAACAGCTGATGGTTTGGTGAAACCAAAAGATTCAATAGTCTCCAACGAACCTCGGCCTCTCCGCGAATCTGGTAGGGTTCTTCATCCACTTGAGAGATACTACGGTCTTCTCGGTGACAGTAGGAGCGAGGATTGCATCATGAGATGATGGCCTAACCAGGTTTAGGCAGGCCATCACGAGTAGGGACTCTGTGAAATGGTTGGATGCTATGCGATCAAAGATGGAATCCATGTACACCAACAAAATATGACTTTAAATGTTGCACCTGAAGGGGTAAAACCCATTGGGAGCAAATTGGATCTTGAGAAGATTCTTGGTGTAGATGGAAAAGTTGAGACTTTCAAAGCTATGCTTAAGTCCATCAGGATTAAAGCAAGCATCGTGGAGTTGGAACATCTGTTTTGATATGGCAGTCAAAGAGTTTGACTTCATCAAAATGGTAGATGAACCTTGTATATACAAGAAGGTTGTAGAGAGTAAGATTGTCTTCCATGTATTGTACGTAGATGACATACTCTTGATAGGAAATGGTTTCCGATGCTACAGTCGGTCAAGCTCCTCTTATCACGAAGATTCTCAAAGGAAGATCTGGATGATACCTACTGCATCTTATAGATTATGATCTATGGTAATAGATCTAAGTGGATATTGGGAGTGTCCCAAATCCAGGTACATTAACGCTATACTAAAAGGGTTTAGTATGGAAGATTCTAAGCGTGGTGGTTCGCCCACTTACTCATGGATCACTCTCTCCAAAAAGAAGTCTCCCGAGACTGATTTGGAGAGAGCTCGCATGCAAGGGATACCCTATGCTTCCGCAGTAGGCTCTATCATGTATGCGATGTTATGTACCAAACCAGATGTAGATAACTCACTAAGTGTAGTGATCAGGAATCAATCGGATCTTGGGAGAATCACTGGATAGTTGTGGAGGATATTCTTAAATACTTGAGAAGCACTAAAAGAAAGTTCTTGGTTCGAGCTTCCAGAGTGATAAGGACGAATGAGAGTCAGTCACAGGCATTGTCTTTACCCTCAGAGTAGGGACGGTATGTTGGAAGTGTTCAAAGCTAGATACCGAGACATACTAGACGATAAAGGCTGAATACATTGCTACCAATGATGCTGCCAAAGTGGCTGTCTGAGCATTTCTTGTTCATGAGATGAACATGGTTCCTACCATTAAGCGTCTAATAACTGTTATTATGACTACAATAGAGTTGTGGATTTAGCCTAGGAACACCGGTCCCATCAGCGATCCAGACATATTCTGAGGCAAGTATCACCTTATCAGGGAGATGGTTGATCTCTAAGGGATCGAGGTAAGGAGAGTAAATTATGAGGTTAACACTGCGGATCCACTCACCAAGGCCGGCTTCCCCAAATACTATTTGAGAGATTTTGGGATGGTTGAGTATGGGATACTACAACCACTGCTAAATTGTTGGGTATTGGATACTACAACAGATGGCCTTAGTGCAACTAGGAGATTGTTACTTATATGTATGCCCTAGAGGCCATTACTGTACATGGGATGTATATTGTAGTGGATGCTTGGACATATATAGGGAGGACTTTCTTGCTCGACATGATATTATTCTATGTGGTTGCACTTTATCTTAACATGTTGACTTGTATAGGTGATGCTGTCTTGCTCTCACATATTGATAAAGCCCTTAGAATATGTACTTGACTAGCAGAACTATGATGGAGATCATACTAGTGGGGCCAAGGGTAGTCCACAAGTACACCCTATAATTGTTCCTAGTCATGGGAGTATCGAGACAGGGCATCGATACTCCAGAGTAGACTAGCGTATGCGCTTCTCGACCCATATGATGGGCGATGGATGATCCCACATCCATTGGTGTTTTGACATCAGAGAAGGTATACGGGTGCTCAGTGGAGATTGGGTACACTGAACGGACTTGCCGATAACTCCTAGATGGTATTATACCTATCGTCAGATAGCAGTTCTCTGGTGACACTGGTACAGCTTAATCTGTCGACCCGAGATCGTCATAGAGTCTTGTGTGATTCCCACTGTGCTTTGATTTCTACCATGCCACGGTCAATAGATCGTGCAAAAAGGTGGTTTTTGGGTACAGTCCAGAGTCACATGAAGGCAATGAGCGATAGGAGGGGATTCGTCTCTCCCGGTATTGGGAGTTGATGTTGCGCTATGCTCGATTGGCCATAACATGAAATCCCTGGCCAGGGTTGCTGAGATTTACTGGTAAGTGTTACCAGTAGTTTCTCGAACCATTATGGACCTTGCATCGGTATGACTTATCAGGCTATTGGGGTCTGACGTTATACCACCCCCAGGCTGTGATATGCGACATATTGATTGTTAGAGGTTGTGCGTGTTCAAGTTTTAGTTTAAATACCGCAATCAAGACGGTTTCGCTTGTAGCTAGCCGGTTGAGTACGGGTCGTCCGCAGGGAGATGGGAGTGTTTTTCTATGTGTTTAACGAGTTAAGTCCGAGAGTTCAGAGTTGTTTGTGATTATCTAAGTGTTAAGTTGATGTTTTAAAGAGAGCTTGTTAGGGTTAGGATTAGGTTAGTTTGAGTTAGGAGTCTCCACATCTTTCATTGCCCCTCTTAATATCGGTGTTACGGTAATCGGCAACAACGGGGATTAGCACGACTAGGAAGGAACTTGCGAGTATAAGCTAGGCTTTCCAACGCATAAGTCCTTCCTTTTGGTGCTTGTCCGTCCGTTCTTGGCTCTTAGCCATAACCTCCGATTAATTCAACCACAACCGGTCTCACTACGGAATCACCGCTATCATGTAGGATAGGGTGCCGTAAGGAGCGGATTGTGGTTCAATTAACGGGAGTCGATTTAAGCTGTTGGGCAAGGAAAGAGTGAGAGAGATTTCCTTCTCTCAAACTTCCCTTATCCTACCCTAACAAGTATGAACTACTCACACATCATGATACGGAAAAATAAAACAAAACAAAAGAGGAAGATAGAAAGAAGGAGATTAGAGGAATACGACTAGCTATTTGCGACCTCACCTTGGCGAGGATCGAGCGTAAGCATCATTGTCGTATTAAGGATAAAGAAAAAGAGAGAAGAAAGAAACAACAAGAAAATAACAACTACTTAACAAATTAAAATTACAACAATTAACAAGATAAAGAGACAAGCATGATAATAAATGGTTCTTCTTTATTTATCACTCTTCACTCATAAGCTCACTACAAGTTTCAATGGAGAAGAGGTGAGAAGAGGAAGAAGAAACACACTAAACTTAGCAAAATGAAAATACAAGAATGGACCCTTTCCTTCACAAAGTTCTGGGCTATTTATAGGCCAAAAAATGAAAACCTAGGGCAACCACCAGAACCCAAATACAAAGACCAAAATACCCCTGAAAAGTGGTCGGCTGAAGCCACCATACGGCCGCGGAACCGCCGCCTATGGCCCCTATTGGCCGCTGTTCCGCCGCCCTATGGGTGAGTTGGGGTGTCGGCTTCTGTGTACTTCCCTGGTCTTCTGTCCCCTCTTGTCTGGTATATGTATTTTCTGAAAATACTTTCAAATTTCTTCCAGAATTTCTGTTGAGGAAAGGTGGACTTTTTGTGGATGTTTTTGTCATGATTGCCTCGAGCTCTGCGTAGATTTCTTGGATCTTGTGCTGCCATGGAGCCTTGTGCATGAAAACGACATTGATTTGACATTTTGTCTTCCTAAACTGGTATCTGGCAACATACGGATGAAGAGCGGAGACCGTGTTTTATCTGTGGTTGGCAGGAACCCGGATTTTGTCGTGTTTTTCATGAATTTCACCGTTTTAGAACCGAGAACCTGTATCCTGCAATTGACTAGCAAACACGGCTCAAGAGTATCTACCGATATGCAATGTGACAAAAATTGGGCGGTATGAAAATGCAAAAATCTGATATGAACACATATCTGACGAAGAGACCGGACTGTACGGTAGTGTTACTGATTGGATTCGCAGGAGTATGAGCAGGCTTGCTTGTTGATCTTCTGATCGCTCAATACCCCGGTGGCCGTTACATTTATCAGACTGCTTGCGGCTTGTGGGTGTTTGATATGATCATCACCTACTGCCAGCGTATTGACGAGTCTTTAAGGTCCTACATAGAGGTTTCCTGGTTCATGCGAAACGGGTAGGAGCACATATGTGATATGTACAGGACCGAGATTAATGCGCGTATGTGATACCGCATTCTATTCTCACGATATGTGATATCAGTCGGTTATATGTGATATAGCCGGGTTATCGGATCAAGTGTTGATTCGATAAGTTGATTCATATGATATTAGTCGGTTGTATGTGATATAGCCGGATTATTAAATCAAGTGTTGATTTAATAATTTAATGTATAATTATATATTTGATCTATTGAATTACATTAACTAATATTAGCTCACTTAAACATTTCTTTTTCTCACTTGTGTGCATATAGTATATATGTGATATATATTAATGTACAACTTTTGTGTCATGCTTGATGCCACATGTTACATGGGTGTATGAGACTTACACCATGGTTTTGATAATCCTAAGGTTTTTATTTATCTTGGTAATTCACAAATTAGTGGTATTTAGTCACATGGTTGAAGCTTGTAGAAGCTTATGGAACCATTGACCAAGTCCACTCATTTTGTTTTACTTAAAGATATTTATTAACCCAACCATTATTGTTAACCCATGGTTTATTCTCTACATGAGCTAGTGTATGACACTAACTCACCCATGGTTGCTATTCTCACCTCATGAGTTCATTCTCTCATTCTTCTTCACTTGAGCTTCTTCTTCCTCGTGAAAAGCTTTCTAGCTTTTGAAAATGGTGAGAAAATATTGTGAGAAAAAGAAATCTAAAGTGAGCCTATTTCCTACTTCACCATCCTCTACTATTAGCCATTCAGTTTAGGGTGTTTGCTTCACTAAACCCTAATTTAGTGAAGAGGTAGCATGAGCTTGAGTCTCCTCGACGTAGATCATTTTCAGCCTCGAAGACTTCGAGTAAGTTTGCATCTTTCACCATGTGGATCCTCTCAAGAGTTCGGGAGATCATTACTCACGGCGAAGGGACTTCTACACGGAGCATTTGAAGTGAAGGACCGGTCTACAAAGGTTGTATTCCGCATTCACTTAGTTGTAAAATTGTTTACATATCGTTTCGTTTGATTCTCTAGTTAAGATTCTAGGGTTAGGGTTCTTTAGAACGGCAAAAATTTGAAAACGGCATAGACGATGCCTCCCAAAACCTTGCTGCCGACCTAAGGAACCCAACAGGTATCACGATCCAACTATCACATAGAAGGTATGCAATCTCATTGCAAATTTCAACACTTGAAATTCCCGATAATGTTTTTACCCCTAGCGTCCTATGACCTTGACGGAGGCCAAACTACCCATAGGGCGCTAGTCAAGTTCAACCCGTTCATTTCTTGATTGAATTAGACCCACCCGCACGACTCTTGACGGAGGCCAAACAATATCGTACAAATACCCTAATCCAATCGCATCTCATGCTACAGATAAGTACTAATCCGCTACCGTACACTATGCCTTGACGGAAGCCAAACTACCGTAGCACGAATACTAAAATAGCACTTATCTGAAATGACGGAGGGCTATGCAGGTTTTTAAGAAAACCATGAGCGTAATAAACTTGATATCGTTGTAGATCTAATGTTTTTGAAAAGGAGTGTTTTTTTTGGCTTTTGCCAATTTTTCTAAAGAGGTCACTCCCGGTGAAGGGATCTCGGCTCTTTCCTCATCGAATGAGGTGCAGGATATTCAGGAATACCACTATGAAAACAAGAACTATAAAAGCAATCAGAAACAAAACCGATTGAGTTGTAGCATTAGCTAGTTTTGCTAAAGAGGTCACTCCCGGTGAAGAGATCTCGGCTCTTTCTTCATCGAATGAGGTGCTGGATATTCATCAAGGAATACCACTATGCAAAGCAAAAACTAGAGCTACCCTTTTTGAAAATTTGATTCTACAACATCTTTTGGTTTCTTTCTTTTCATTAATCACATTAATGAAGTCCTATCAATTAATGTTTTCTAAATATTACAGAAAAATGAAACGAAAATAGAACGTATGCTTATGTCATCCGCAGTCGCCACGGGGCCCCGTCATGCACCGTTAGGTTACTTAACTACCGGCAGAGTGGGGGCTGGACTAGCGCGGGTACAAAACATAAGCAACGTTTATTCTATATCATATATATAATATTATATTCGTCTCACGCAGTTATATGATCAACATCACAGAATCAAGCAGCAGAAGCAACATATGAAATATTGGATATACTAGGATGTCCGTGTTTTAAATTTAGCCAATAATGTAAAACACGGATTCCACATTCGTGATGAATAGCCAAACCCACATCACTAGACCCATACGAGAGCGGCAAGTAACCCTGCCAATTCTAGAGTTAGGAGACTCGGTCTCAACTCCTTGAGATGGTCTCCCACTGGACTCTAGAACCCGGTTACTTGTGCTCCCCACCTTGGGTCTATCCTAATGCGGAAAAGTAAATAATATAAAACAATGGTGGCATCATCCTTAACCCGGAAGTGCCGCAATAAAAGAATATTACATTGAATTTTACAAGAATGAAAATATAAAAACTCTCATCTCACACCCCGGCTATTCATTCACGACGATCCATTGAATCATATCAACAGCAACACATGATATCACACATCATCAACGTAAGCAAATATGCGTATCCCTAAAACTTTTTGACATATAGCAATTAGATCGGGATACGCCACATATTACACTTACGGTCGCAGAAAAGAAACAGAAAACTACAATGATTAGAATCCGCAATACCCATGACATCATAAACCCGGAATATCTCATATTCCGGATTCCATGCCTAACATGTAAAACTTGAATTTTGTGAAAGGTTCCTAGGCACCCTATAGTGGTCTCACAAGGCATCGAACATGCCAATTTAAAAAAAATGGTGCCGAGAAACCCTAGACAACGGATCTTAGACTAGAAGTTTAGGCGAAACGGAAAACTAGTTAACTATTTAACTAAAGTTGAGATGCTACAACCTTTGTAGATCCGGATTTCCGCCTCCTTAGCTCCACGTGGTCATGCCCTCGCTGTCCATCATGAATCCTCGACTCGATCATCGGCTTCATCGGGAAAGCAAGCGGAATAGGTCGTCGGCTTTGTGTCAAAGGCGATCTACGTCGAGGTTGCACAAACTCAAGCTCCGACTTCACAAACTTGTGAAACTTGTGAAGTAAACACCCAAAACAACTTGGCAAGAGGTAGAGGGTGAAGAAATAGGAGGTGGGTTCACTTTGGAAATGGATTTATCTCACTAGATCTCAAGTTGCCATTGTTGTAGCAAGCTTGAAGAAGAAGAAGAAGATGAGCTCAAGAAAAGAATATGATAAGTCTTGTGTTAAAAATAAATTTAAATCAAATACTTATCATAACTTGAACTAGGGTTAAGTGTAGAGAATTAACCATGGTCACTTGGATGGGTTAGGGTTAAGCATGAAGATAAGGATGGTTAGCAAAGTCAAAGCTTCATGAAGCTTCAATATAAAACAAACTTAGCCACCATTCTTATCATAACTCATTTCAAATAAATAAATAAACAAATAAATAAATAAATGAATATGCAAAACCCTAATTATCAAATTAACCATGGATTAATTCTATAAACTTAACTATATGATCAAGTATCATCAAACATGATACAAAGTAGTGCACTAAAGCATATCACATATACAATGTGCATCAAGTGAGAAAAATCCGTTTAAAGTGAACCAATACTAGTTAATGCAAAGTAATATATCAAATATATAATTATACATTAAATCATTAAATCAACACTTGATTCAATGATCCGGTCATGTCGCACATAACCGACTAGTATTCAATGCATCGATTTATCGAATCAATGATTCGATAACTAGGTCATATCAAATATAACCAATCGAAACATATATCACGAGAATGAAATGCGGTATCACATACACGCATTATTCTCGGTCTCGCACATATCTCATATGCGCTCCTATTTCGTTTCGCTTGAGCCAGGAAACCTCTGTGTAGGACTCTAAAGACTCGTCAATACGCCGGTAGCAGATGATGATCATATCAAGCACCCACAAGCCGCAAGCGGTCTGCTAAACGTAACGGCCACCCGGGTATTGAGCGATCAGAAGATCGACGAGCTAGCCCGCTCACACTCCTGCGAATCCGACCAGTAACACTTACCGTACAGTCCGGTCTCTTCGTCTGATATGTCGCATATCAAGTCTAGGGGTGGTATACGTCAGACCCCAATAACCCGATAAGTCGTGCTGATGTGAGGCTCATAACGGGTCGAGAAACTACTGGTAACACTTACCAGCAAATCTCTGATCAGCCCTGGCCAGGGACTTCCCTGTTACGGCCAATCGAGCACAGCGCAACATCAACTCCCAATACCGGGAGAGACGAAACCCCTCGTATCGCTCATTGCCTCCATGTGACTCGGGACGGTACCCAAAGACCACCGTTTTGCACGCCCTCATGGACGTGGTAAGGTGGAGATCAAAGCACAATGGGAATCACACAAGACTCTATGACGATCTCGGGTCTACAGACTAACCTGTACAAGTGTCACCTGAGAACTGCCATCTGACGTGAGGTATAATACCATCTGGGAGTTCTCGGCGAGTCCGTCCAGTGTACTCAGTCTCCACTGAGCACCCGTATACCATCTCTGATGTCAAACACCAATGGATATGGGATCATCCATCGCCCATCACATGGGTCGAGAAGCGTATACGCTAGTCTACTCTGGTATATCGATGCCCCGTCTCGATACACCCACGACTAGGGACCTTGAAGGATGTACTTATGGACTACCATGTCCCCACTAGTATGATCTGCATCATAGTCCAGGTAGTCAAGTACAAATCCTAAGGGCTTTACCAACATGTAACTATAAGACAGTATAAAGAGACTAGTGTACATGTTAAGATAAATAGCAACCAGATAGCATACTATCATGTCGAGCAAGAAAGTCATCTCTATATATGTCCAAGCATCCAATATAATATACATAATCTGTACAATACTGGCCTCTAGGGCATACATAGAACTAACAATCTCCCACTTGCACTAGGGCCAGCTGCTGTAGTATCTCATACCGAGCATCCCGAAGAGTCTCTCAAACTGTATCTGGGGAATGGCCTTCGTGAGTGGATCCGCCGTGTTGTTCTTCGTGTCAACTCTCCTGACCTCGATCTCCCGGCGATCAACTATCTCCCGGATCAGGTGATACCGCCTCAGAATATGCCTGGATCGCTGATGGGACCTGGGTTCCTTGGCCAAAGCCACCGCTCCATTTTTATCGCAATACAAAGGTATTGGATGCTCAATGGATGGAACCACTCCAAGTTCAGTAATGAACTTCTTGATCCAGACAGCCTCTTTGGCAGCATCGTTGGCAGCGATGTATTCAGCCTCCATCGTCGAGTCTGCCACGGTTTCCTGCTTGGAACTCTTCCAGCTAACCGCCCCTCCGTAAAGGGTAAAGACAAAGCCCGACTGCGACTTAGAGTCGTCCTTATCACTCTGGAAGCTGGAATCGGTAAAGGACTCCACTTGGAGTTCTCCATTACCATACACCAAGAACATATCTCTAGTCCTTCGCAAGTACTTGAGAATGCTCTTCACAGCTGTCCAGTGACTCTCTCCAGGATCAGCTTGATACCTGCTCACTACACTTAGTGAGTATGCTACATCGGGTCTGGTACATAGCATCGCATACATGATAGAGCCTACTGCTGAAGCATAGGGTATCCCTTGCATGCGAGCTCTCTCCAAATCAGTCTTGGGAGACATCTCTTTGGAGAGAGTGACTCCAGAAATCGTGGGCATGTTCCCACGCTTGGACTCTTCCATACTAAACCTCTTTAGTATGGTGTCAATGTACCTGGATTGGGACAATCCCAAAATCCGTTTGGATCTATCTCTATAGATCCTGATCCCCAATATGCAGGAGGCATCACCAAGATCTTTCATTGAGAATCCTTGTGATAAGAAGAGCTTGACCGATTGCAGCATAGGAATATCATTTCCTATCAAGAGTATGTCGTCCACGTACAATACGAGGAAGACAACCTTACTCTCTGCCACCTTCTTGTAGATACAAGGTTCATCTGGATTTTTGACGAAATCAAACTCTTTGATAACGACGTCAAAGCAGATGTTCCAACTCCGCGATGCTTGCTTTAATCCATAAATGGATTTAAGCAGCTTGCACACCTTCCCGCTGCTCCCACTGTCTACGAAACCCTCCGGCTGAGTCATGTACACGCACTCTTCTAAATCACCATTTAGAAAGGCGGTCTTAACATCCATTTGCCAGATTTCGTAGTCATGAAAGGCAGCAATGGCAAGCATGATTCGGATGGATTTAAGCATAGCCACTGGAGAAAAGGTCTCGTCATAGTCCACACCTGGTCTTTGACGAAAACCCTTTGCTACAAGTCTAGCTTTGAAAGTCTCCACTTTCCCATCTACACCAAGTTTCTTCTTGAAGATCCACTTGCTCCCAATGGGTTTTACCCCTTCAGGAGCAATTTCCAAAGTCCATACTTTGTTGGTGTACATGGATTCCATCTCGGACCGCATAGCATCCAGCCATTTCACTGAGTCCCCACTCGTGATGGCCTGTTCGAAGCTAGTTGGGTCATCATCCTCCATGATGCAATCCTCGCTTCCACCATCCATAAGAAAACCGTAGTATCTCTCAGGTTGGCGAGGAACCCTACTAGATCGGCGGAGAGGCTGAGGTTCATTGGGAGCTACTGAATCTTCTGGTTCCACTAAATCTTCAGTTACTGTTTGTGTATCTGGAACCTCTTCCAGCTCTACCACTTTGCCACTAATTTCTTTTTCAAGAAATTCCTTTTCTAAAAAGGTGGCATATTGAGAAACAAACACTTTTTGTTCTTCAGCATGGTAGAAAAAATATCCTTGGGAATTCTTAGGATATCCCACAAACTTGCAAAGAATTTACCGTGCCTCGAGTTTGTCTGGATTTTGTCTTTTGACATAGGCCGGACAACCCCATATTTTAACTCGTTTAAAATATGGTCTCTTCCCACTCCATATCTCATATGGTGTGGTAGGTACAGATTTAGATGGAACTTGATTCAATAGGTATGCTGCTGTCTGCAGCGCATATCCCCAGAAGGAAATAGGTAACTCAGCTGTGCTCATCATAGAGCGCACCATATCTAATAGGGTGCGGTTCCTCCGTTCAGATACACCGTTGTGCTGTGGTGTATATGGAGGAGTCAGCTGAGAGAGAATCCCATTCTCTTTTAGGAAGTCCAGGAATTCATTGCTCAAGTATTCACCTCCTCGATCAGATCGAAGGATTTTAATACTTTTTCCGGTTTGGTTCTCGACTTCTTGTTTATATTCTCTAAATTTCTCAAAAGCTTCTGATTTGTGTTTCATTAGGAACACATATCCGAATCTAGAGAGATCGTCAGTGAATGTAATGAAGTACGAAGAACCATCCCTGGCATGTGTAGACATGGGACCACATACATCACTATGTATCAGTCCCAAGAGTTCGGTAACTCTTTCTCCGTGTCCCGTAAACGGAGTTTTGGTCATCTTTCCTTTGAGACATGACTGGCAAGTGTCATAAGATGAAAATTCGAAAGGTTTCAAATATCCATCTTTATGCAACTTAGCCAGTCGTGTCACATTGATGTGACCCAGTCTACAATGCCACAAGAAGGATTCGTTGAGTTCAGAACTCTTCCTCTTGTGTGTGTTTGTTATGTTCAGAACTGTTGATTGATTTAGAACAAAAATGCCATTGCATAACGTGCCTGATCCAACCAACTTTTGGTTATGGAAAATGTTCATAACATTATCCTGTAATACAAAATTATATCCTTCTTTACTTAGCAAAGAAACCGATATAATGTTGCATATCAGGTTCGGCATGTAATAGCATTCGTTCAGAACCAATGTATTTCCAGTTGGTAATACAAGGTGATATTCTCCGACAGTCTTAGCTGCAACAATTGCACCATTTCCAACTCTAATGTCTTTATCACCTTCTCCAAGTTCTCTACCTTTCCTAAGCCCATGTAACTGATTACATATATGGGATCCTGACCCGGTATCCAATACCCAGGACGTAGAGCAAATGGAGAAACAGTTCTCAGTAATGAACACACCCGAAGAAAATGCATCAACATGTACTTTCTTCATTCGGGTGGCATGGGAATCCTGGTATTCCCCTATATCCTGTTCAGTCCTATAACTCTTATAGGTAAGAACGGAACCAACGTTCCCCAGCACAGTATAACTTGCGGGTTCGGTCAATACATCCATATTATTATCTTTATTAAGGCATGAAATGGTCGCTACCTGGAGAGAGAGAGAAGAAAACACTTTAGCGTATGCTCGTGCAAGATCAGATTGGTTATTATCTTATCTAATCAGGATGGCTCCCACTGCTTTTTATCAAATCTTCCTCCAAACCCTAAAAGGAAAGACTAGCCGGGATTAATTACACACTACAAGTTCGCCAATCTTTCAGCCAGGCCAGTGTCGGTACTTTGAGGGAGGTCCCCCGTGCTTTCGCACGAACCTAATTACTGTAAACCTCGTTTTCCCAGAGGCGTAACCTCGTTAACACCTTTCTAGACACCTACTTTATCGGCTAATTGTAATGTGTAAAACTCTCCCAGGAGTAACTCTTACTCGCAGTGGGTATCGGGATCCAACTATCTCATAGAAGGTATGCAATCTCATTGCAAATTTCAACACTTGAAATTCCCGATAATCTTTTGCCCCTAGCAGCTATATGACCTTAACATAGTCAACAAATCATAAGTGCTAGTCAAGTTCAACCCGTCATTTCCCGATTGAATTAAACCCACCCGCACGACCCTTAACATAGTCAACAAAGTCGCACGACTACCCTAATCCAATCGCATCATATGCTTATACAGATAAGCACTAATTAGCTACCGCACACTACGCCTTAACATAGTCAACAAACGTAGCACGAATACTAACTAGTACTTATCTGAAATGACGGAGGGCTACGACAGGTTTTTCTGAAAACCTATTGCGTAATGAACTTGATATCGTTGTAGAATCAAATGAAGTTTTGAAATGGAGTGATTTTGAGGCTTTTCTGGTTTTGCTAAAGGAGTCACTCCTGGTGAAAGGATCTCGGTCCTTTCCTCATCGAATAAGGTGCGGGGTATATCATATATACCGCTATGCAAAGCAAAAACCCAAAAGCAGTCAAAAGCAAACCGAGACTGTAGCATCTGCCAGTTATTGCTAAAGGAGTCACTCCCGGTGAAGGGATCTCGGTCCTTTCCTCATCGAATAAGGTGCGGGGTATATCATATATACCGCTGTGCAAAGCAAGAACTATAGCTACCTGTTTTATTTTAAAATTCGATTCTACAACATCTTAGGTTTCTTATCTTTCATTAATCACATTAATGAAGTCCCATCATTTAAATACCTAAACATCACAGATAGATATGACGTACACTTATGCCATCCGCATTCGCCTCGATGTCCCCTCGTGCACCGTTAGGTTAGGTAACTAACGACAGAGCAGGGCAGGGCTAGCGCGGGTGTAAAACATAAGTAACGTCTATATAATATATCATATATACTATATACTATATCCATCACAGAATCACAACACAGATATCGCAGCAGAAGAAACATATGAAATATTGGATATACTAGGACGTCCGTGTTTTCAATACGAGCCAGTATAAAACACGGATTCCACGGTCGTGATGAATAGCCAATCCCACACCCCTAGACCCCTACGAGAGCGGCAAGCAACCCTGCCAATTCTAGGGTTAGGAGACCCGGACTCGACTCCTCGAGTTGGTCTCCCACTGGACCCCAGAACCCGGTTACTTATGCTCCCCTCCTTGGGTCTATCCTAATGCGGAAAAGTAAATAATATACAAAAGGTGACATCTTCCGCTACCTGGAAGTGCCCCAAATAAAAGAATATTACATACAAGTTTTTACATGAATGAAAATGAAAAACACTCATCTCACATAAAAACCCCCGGCTATTCGAACACGCGATCCAATATAACATATCCAGCAACACATAACATCACATGTCATCAACGTAAGTAAGTATGCATACCCCAATTGTCGTTGACGTATAGCAACGAAACCGGCGATATGAACATACTACACTTACGGTCACAGAAAAGAAAGTGTAAAACTACAACAATTGGAATCCGCAATCTCTTTAGACATCGCATGCCTAACAGATATAAATCCCGCATTTTAGTCTCATTATCGAAAACTCTTTTCAATTTCATATGGGACTAAATTGCTAGATTTATAACATCCATTCAGTTATCTCATAACTACTTGTGAATTCCAATTATTGTATCCAGTTCCGGATAAATAGAATATATTAAACTTTCCGATCGAACATTCGAACACCCAAGTTTTCCCGACATCGATCAACACATGAAATAGGTTCAAAAACATTCACTTCGTGCCTCAGTACCAACGGTCCAGCCGTAGAAGGGTCAAGCCAACGCCTCACATGTGGCACGCCGTACTGCCCCAAACCCGAAGGTTCAAAGGGCAGTTCAAGACGGTCACATAATCGAGTTAAGGTTTGTTGTCTTCTAGAGGGACCATCGCGTTACTTGCACTACTTGGAACGTCTTTTAACCACAGAAAAGTCCAACACTTGGAATTTTTCGGCAGGGGAAAATTTGGGTATTTGTATCCGGTCAAACTTTTTAACATATTCTACAGTTATCTGGAAAAACACAAAGACGAAATTTGATAATCCGGTCGAAACACTGATTCCCAATAGTACCCCAGAATACTCTTCTGTAAAGTCACAATAAAAATATCCCAGAAAACACAGCATTGTCTTATATGAGTTACTGTGCAGAAAATATTAAACAAGGGAATAGTAAGGCCGCGGAACCGCCGCACATGCCTAGCATGTGCCGCGCTTCCGCGGTGGAAAAGTTGAGTTACCCCCTCGTATTTCACAGTAATTCTAATAACACCCTGCTTGATTTTCTACATATTTTTAATTGACAAAAATCCGAATTTTTAGAAAAAGTCCAGAGAGCATTTTAAGGTTTTGGATTTCGGTTCGATCGGGTTTCAAACGTCGTCGGGACTTCGCCTAAGGCTCTAGCTAGGCTCTGATACCAGTGAAAGGTTCCTAGGCACCCTATAGTGGTCTCACAAGGCATCGAACATGCCAATTTAAAAAAAATGGTGCCGAGAAACCCTAGACAACGGATCTTAGACTAGAAGTTTAGGCGAAACGGAAAACTAGTTAACTATTTAACTAAAGTTGAGATGCTACAACCTTTGTAGATCCGGATTTCCGCCTCCTTAGCTCCACGTGGTCATGCCCTCGCTGTCCATCATGAATCCTCGACTCGATCATCGGCTTCATCGGGAAAGCAAGCGGAATAGGTCGTCGGCTTTGTGTCAAAGACGATCTACGTCGAGGTTGCACAAACTCAAGCTCCGACTTCACAAACTTGTGAAACTTGTGAAGTAAACACCCAAAACAACTTGGCAAGAGGTAGAGGGTGAAGAAATAGGAGGTGGGTTCACATTGGAATTGGATTTATCTCACTAGATCTCAAGTTGCCATTGTTGTAGCAAGCTTGAAGAAGAAGAAGAAGATGAGCTCAAGAAAAGAATATGATAAGTCTTGTGTTAAAAATAAATTTAAATCAAATACTTATCATAACTTGAACTAGGGTTAAGTGTAGAGAATTAACCATGGTCACTTGGATGGGTTAGGGTTAAGCATGAAGATAAGGATGGTTAGCAAAGTCAAAGCTTCATGAAGCTTCAATATAAAACAAACTTAGCCACCATTCTTATCATAACTCATTTCAAATAAATAAATAAACAAATAAATAAATAAATGAATATGCAAAACCCTAATTATCAAATTAACCATGGATTAATTCTATAAACTTAACTATATGATCAAGTATCATCAAACATGATACAAAGTAGTGCACTAAAGCATATCACATATGCAATGTGCATCAAGTGAGAAAAATCCGTTTAAAGTGAACCAATACTAGTTAATGCAAAGTAATATATCAAATATATAATTATACATTAAATCATTAAATCAACACTTGATTCAATGATCCGGTCATGTCGCACATAACCGACTAGTATTCAATGCATCGATTTATCGAATCAATGATTCGATAACTAGGTCATATCAAATATAACCAATCGAAACATATATCACGAGAATGAAATGCGGTATCACATACACGTATTATTCTCGGTCTCGCACATATCTCATATGCGCTCCTATTTCGTTTCGCTTGAGCCAGGAAACCTCTGTGTAGGACTCTAAAGACTCGTCAATACGCCGGTAGCAGATGATGATCATATCAAGCACCCACAAGCCGCAAGCGGTCTGCTAAACGTAACGGCCACCCGGGTATTGAGCGATCAGAAGATCGACGAGCTAGCCCGCTCACACTCCTGCGAATCCGACCAGTAACACTTACCGTACAGTCCGGTCTCTTCGTCTGATATGTCGCATATCAAGTCTAGGGGTGGTATACGTCAGACCCCAATAACCCGATAAGTCGTGCTGATGTGAGGCTCATAACGGGTCGAGAAACTACTGGTAACACTTACCAGCAAATCTCTGATCAGCCCTGGCCAGGGACTTCCCTGTTACGGCCAATCGAGCACAGCGCAACATCAACTCCCAATACCGGGAGAGACGAAACCCCTCGTATCGCTCATTGCCTCCATGTGACTCGGGACTGTACCCAAAGACCACCGTTTTGCACGCCCTCATGGACGTGGTAAGGTGGAGATCAAAGCACAATGGGAATCACACAAGACTCTATGACGATCTCGGGTCTACAGACTAACCTGTACAAGTGTCACCTGAGAACTGCCATCTGACGTGAGGTATAATACCATCTGGGAGTTCTCGGCGAGTCCGTCCAGTGTACTCAGTCTCCACTGAGCACCCGTATACCATCTCTGATGTCAAACACCAATGGATATGGGATCATCCATCGCCCATCACATGGGTCGAGAAGCGTATACGCTAGTCTACACTGGTATATCGATGCCCCGTCTCGATACACCCACGACTAGGGACCTTGAAGGATGTACTTATGGACTACCATGTCCCCACTAGTATGATCTGCATCATAGTCCAGGAAGTCAAGTACAAATCCTAAGGGCTTTACCAACATGTAACTATAAGACAGTATAAAGAGACTAGTGTACATGTTAAGATAAATAGCAACCAGATAGCATACTATCATGTCGAGCAAGAAAGTCATCTCTATATATGTCCAAGCATCCAATATAATATACATAATCTGTACAATACTGGCCTCTAGGGCATACATACAACTAACATTTTGGTCTCAAATTGAAAACGCTTTTCAATTAGTTGTCGGATAATTCAACAAGATTCCCGACTTAGTGATCGCGTACAATACACAATTACGACGGAGTTTTGATTCGAATCAAAACTTCGTTGCAATCGATCAATTGAGACTAAACGACTAGGTTTACAATATACTAACTAGTTTTCATAAAACTGCAGGGTTACCTAAGACGGCAGCAAGGTTTCGGGAGGCATCGTCCATGCCAAATTCAAATTTTTGTCGTTTTAGCTAACCCTAACTAAGAATCGTTAATTAGAAATCGACGGAAAATAAAATGCAAACACTTTGCAATTCTAGTGAGCAAGGAATACAACCTTTGTAGACCGGTCCTTCACTTCAATAGCTCCATGTAGTAGTCCCTTCACTGCGATCGTGAACTCCGGACTCTAAAGAGACTCCCATGAAGAAACGAACATGCTTGCTTCGATGTCTTCGAGGCCGAAGATGATCTACGTCGAGGAGACACTAACCCAAGTTATCTCTTCACTAATTATGATATTAGTGAATCAAACACCCTATACTAAATGGCAAGTAGTAGAGGATGATGAAGTAGGAAGTGGGCTCACTTTATATTTCATTTTCTCACACTTTTTCCATCAACTCCATTGAAGCTAGAAAGCTTTGAGGAAGAAAAAGAAGAAGAAGAATATGAACTCATATGAATTAATCATCCAAAATGAATTATTGCAACCATGGGTGAGTTAAGCCCTCATGCCTAACTCATGTAGAGAATAAACGAAGGGGTAAGGTTAAGGGTTGGGTTAACAAATATCCTAAGGAATGACAAAAGAGTGGACTTTGTCAATGTTTCTACAAGCTTCATTCCAAGCTTGACAACATTGACCAAGTCATCTCTCTTTTGTTATAACTTAAGAAATAAATAAAATCCTAACTTAACCCTAGCATAATTTAAGTCTCATACACCCATCTTACTATGTATCATCAAGCATGACACAAAATAATGTACACATGCATATATCACATACACACAATGTGGACAAACTAAGTGAGAAAAGAATCATAAGTGAGCTAATACTAGTTAATGTAATGTAATGTAATATATCTAATATATAATTATACATTAGATTATTGAATCAACTCTTGATTTAATAATCCGGTTATATCACATATAACCGACTAATATCATAATGTAACATCTTATCGAATAAACACTTGATCCGAAACCCGGCTATATCACATATAACCTTTCATGTCACACATCGCGAGAATAGAATGCGGTATCACATATCGCATTAATCTCGGTCCCGCACATATCACATGCTCCTACTCCGTTTCGCTTGAGCTAGGAAACCCCTGTGTAGGACTATAAAGACTCGTCAATACGCCGGCAGCAGGTGATGATCATATCAAACACCCACAAGCCGCAAGCGGTCTGCTAAACGTAACGGCCACCCAGGTATTGAGCGATCAGAAGATCAATAAGCAAGCCTGCTCGTACTCTTGCGAATCCAATCAGTAACACTACCGTACAGTCCGGTCTTTTCGTCTGATATGTCGCATATCTCATCTAGGGGTGGTAAACGTCAGACCCCAGTAACTCGATAAGTCGTGTCGATATGAGGCTCATAACGGGTCGAGAAACTACTAATAACACTTAACAGTATATCTCTAAAGCAGCCCTGGCCAGGGAATTTCTGTTATAGCCAATCGAGCACAGTGCAACGTCAACTCCCTATACCGGGAGAGAAGAAACCCCTCCTATCGCTCATTGCCTCCATGTGATTCGGGACTGTACCCAAAAGCCACCGTTTTGCACGCCCTCTTGGATGTGGTAATGTGGAAATCAAAGCACGGTGGGAATCACACAAGAATCTATGACGATCTCGGGTCTACAGACTAACTTGTACCAGTGTCACCAGAGAACTACCATCTGACGTGAGGTATAATACCATCTGGGAGTTCTCGGTGAGTCCGTTCAGTGTACCCAGTCTCCACTGAGCACCTGTATACTGTCTCTGATGTCAAACACCAATGGATATGGGATCATCCATCTCCCATCTAAATGGGTCAAGAAGCTATACGCTAGTCTACTCTGGTATATCGATGCCATGTCTCGATACACCTATGACTAGGAACATTTGAAGGATGTATTTAGCGACTACACAGTCCCCACTAGTATGATTTGCATCATAGTCCTGGTAGTCAAGTACTCATCCTAAGGTCTTTATCAACATGTAACATAAAGACAATCAGAGTACATGTTAAGATAAAGAGCAACCAGATAGCATACTATCATGTCGAGTAAGAAAGTCCTCCATATATATGTCCAAGCATCCACTACAATATACATCGTATGTACAGTAATGGTCTCTAGGGCATACATATCACTACATATCACTAACAAAAACTAATTAATCTGGATTCTAATAATTGTATCACACACATCATAAAGCTTGTAAAGTAACTGCGATATTAGAATTCCGCACGCAATTAGCAAACTTAACCAATTTTTCCAAACGCGAAAAATCCAGTAAGCTAAAGTTCCAAAACCGATTGTTTTAAGCCAATCCGGGAGTCGAAACGAACTCGAAACCCGCCCGAATCTTCACTGGGGAGAAGACCCAAGAATAACTTGTTAGTTATATGTATGCCGTAGAGGCCATTACTGTACATTGGATGTATATTGCAGTGGATGCTGGGACATATATAGGGAGGACTTTCTTGCTCGACATGATAGTATGCTATCTGGTTACTCTTTACCTTAACGTGTACATTGATTGTCTCTCTGTTACATGTTGGTAAAGCTCTTAGGATGTGTACTTGACTACCTGGACTATGATGCGGATCATACTAGTGGGGACATGGTAGTCCATAAGTACATCCTTCAAGGTCCCTAGTCGTGGGTATATCAAGACGGGGCATCGATATACCAGAGTAGACTAGCGTATACCTTCTCGACCCATACAGATGGGCGATGGATGATCCCATATCCATTGGTGTTTGACATCAGAGATGATATACGGGTGCTCAGTGGAGACTGGGTACACTGGACGGACTCGCCGAGAACTCCCAGATGGTATCATACCTTACGTCAGATGGCAGTTCTCTGGTGACACTGGTACAGAGTAGTCTGTTGACCCGAAATCGTCATAGAGTCTTGTGTGGTTCCCACTGTGCTTAGATTTCCACCTTACCACGTCCAAGAGGGCGTGCAAAACGGTGGTTTTTGGGTACAGTCCCGAGTCACATGGAGGCAATGAGCGATAGGAGGGGATTCGTCTCTCCCGGTATAGGGAGTTGATGTTGCGCTGTGTTCGATTGGCTATAACCGGAAATCCCTGGCCAGGGTTGCTGAGATTTACTAGTAAGTGTTACCAGTAGTTTCTCGAACTGTTATAGACCTCATATCGACACGACTTATCGAGCTGTTGGGGTCTGACGTTTACCACCCCTAGGCGAGATATGCGACATATCATACGACGAGACCAGACTGTACGGTAAGTGTTACTGGTTGGATTCACAGGAGTGTGAGCGGGCTTGCTCGTCGATCTTCTGATCGCTCAATACCCGGGTGGCCGTTACGTTTAGCAGACCGCTTGCGGCTTGTGGGTGTTTGATATGATCATCACCTGCTGCCGGCGTATTGACGAGTCTTTAGAGTCCTACACAGAGGTTTCCTGGCTCAAGCGAAACGAAATAGAAGCGCATATGAGATATGTGCGGGACCAAGAATAATGCGTGTATATGATACCGTATTCCATTCTCGCGATGAATGTATCGAATGGTAGTATGTGATATAGCCTAGTTGTCGAATCAAGGATTGATTCGATAAGCCGATACATAGGATACTAGTCGGTTATATGCGATATGACCGGATCGTTAAATCAAGTGTTGATTTAATGATTTAATGTATAATTATATATTTGATATATTACTTTGCATTAACTAGTATTGGTTCACTTTAAATGGATTTTCTCACTTGAATATCACAAATTGTATATGTGATATACTTTTGTGCACTTGATTGTATCATGTTTGATGATACATGTTTACTTGGTTAAGTGTAAAGAATTAAACCATGGTTAAGTTAATGATTAGGGTTTTCTTTTTCTTACTTTTTTATTTATTTATTTATTTTGGAAAAGATAAGAAATGAAATGGTTGCTAGTTTTGTTTTTCTTTGAAGCTTCTTGAAGTTTTGACTAAAGTGACCATTTTGTCTCATATTTAACCCTAACCATTCCACTTAACCCTAGTACATTCTCTACACCTAACCAAGGTTATAAAATGATAAGTGTTGATTTTATTTTCTATTTTTAATAACACTTATCATATTCTTGCTTCTTCTTCTTCATCTTCAACATGAAGAAAACCTAGCTACCATCAATGGCAACTAGTGAAAATGAGTGAGAAATCCAATTCTAAAGTGAACCCACTTCCTATTTCTTCATCCTCTACCTCTTGCCAAGTAGTATAGGGTGTTTTCTTCACAAGTTTCATGACTTGGTGAAGTGGGAGCTTGATCTAGTGATGCCTCGACGTAGATCATCTTCGGCATCGATGCCGACGACCAAGCCCGCCCATTTCTTCGATGAAGCCGATGCTAGAGTCCGGAATCCGATTTGGACAGCGGAGGGACATCATCGCGGACCTTAGGAAGTGGTGGACCGGATCTACAAAGGTTGTATTTCCGTTCACTTAGTTAAGTTGTTAACTAGTTACCTTTTTCGCCTAAAATTCTAGTTAACGATCCGTATTAGGGTTTCTCGGCACTTGTAATTTTTGAAATTGGTATGGTTGAAGCCTTGTGAGACCTCATAAGCGTGCCTAGGAACCCTACAGTGGTATCAGAGCCTAGCTAGAGCCTTAGGCGATGCATAGACGATCGAAGAAGTCCGATCGAACCCGAAACCCTAACCCGACAACCCTCTCTGTACATTTTTCAAATTTGTGGATTTTTGTAAATTAAAAATATGCAGAAAAATCAGCAGGGAATCTTAAGAATTACTGTGCAACACGTGTCTATGATTCAACTAATACGCGGTGGAACCGCGGCACGAGCATGGCTCGTGCGGCGGTTCCGCGGCCGTTTTGTCACTTTGTTCATTGAAAATTGCACAGTAATGTTACATTTTGTCTCCTGTATTTTCTGGGTATTTTTATGATATACTCAAGAGTTGAGTATTCTAGGTTGTATTGGGATTCGGGTATTTCGATCGGATTGTCTAATTTTGTCTGTGTGTTTTTCCGGGTAACTTTAGAATATGTTAAAAAGTTCGACCGAATATAAATACCCACTTTTTCCCCTGTCGGGAAATTTCCAAGTGTTGGATTTTTCCGTAGTTTAACAACGTTCTAAGTAGTGCAAGTAACATGATGGTCCATCTAGAAGACAACAAACCTTAACTCGATTATGTGACCGTCTTGAACTGCCCTTTGAACCTTCGGGTTTGGGGCAGTACGGCGTGCCACATGTGAGGCGTTGGCTTGACCCTTCTACGGCTGGACCGTTGGTACTGAGGCATGAACTGGATGTTTTTAAACTTATTTCATGTGTTGAGCTGTATCGGGAAAGCTTGGGTGTTCGATTGTTCGATCGGAAAGTTTAACATTTTCTATTTATCCGGAATGTGATACAATAATTGGAATTCACAAGAAGTTATGAGATAACTGAATGAATGTTATAAACATAGCAGTTTAGTCTCACTTGATCGGTTGCCACGAAATTTTGATGTGATCAAAAGTCCGTCGCAATCACGTAGCGTACGCGGATACTCGCCGGGTAAACTTAATAGACAGCCTCACTCCATAGCCCCGACCAAGTGACTGTAGGAGAACCCCGTCGCCGAAAGCATCCGTCCGGGTGTTCGAGGTAGCGGTGTTCCGCCTTGGTGCACTTCGTCGACGGTATCAGGGGTGCGGCCGCCTACTAAAGTTTGCGACGAGCATTCGATCAGGATGTCGGGAATCTTGTTGAATTGCCCGACTTGATATTGAAAAGAGTTTTCGATAATGAGACTAAAATGCGGGGTTTATAATTGTTAGGCATGCGATGTCTAAGGAATTCATTTGATTAGGCATGCGATGTCTAAAGGGGTTGCGGATTCCAACTGTTGTAGTTTTACACTTTCTTTTCTGTGACCGTAAGTGTAATATGTGATATCGCCGGTTTCGTTGCTATATGTCAACGACAATTGGGATGCGCATATTTACTTACGTTGATGAAATGTGATGTTATGTGTTGCTGGATATGTTATATCGGATCGTCGTGTTTGAATAGCCCGGGGTTTTTATGTGAGATGAGTGTTTTTCATTTTCATTCATGTAAAAACTTGTATGTAATATTCTTTTATTGGGGCACTTCCAAGTGGCGGAAGATGTCACCCTTTGTATATTATTTACTTTTCCGCACTAGGATAGACCCAAGGAGGGGAGCACAAGTAACCGGGTTCTAGAGTCCAGTGGGAGACCTGTAGGGTTCCTAGTGAATTCCCGGGCTCTAGCGTCGGCTTCGTCGGAGAATAGGCGAGCTAGGTCGTCGATGTCCATGCCGAAGATGATCTACGTCGAGGCATCGCTAAATCAAGCTCCGACTTCACCAAGTCAAGAAACTTGTGAAGAAAACACACTCTACTACTTGGCAAGAGGTAGAGGATGAAGAAATAGGAAGTGGGTAGACTTTAGAATTGGATTTCTCACTCATTTCCATCAATCACCATTGATGGAGCTTGCTTTCTTCAAGTGAAGAAAGGAAGAAGAAGAAGAAAGATATTATGATAAGTTATTTTAAAATCAATAGAAAAACAAAACTTATCATAATGTTAACTATAGTCAAGTGTAGAGAATGAATCATGGTTAGTGGGAATGGTTAGGGTTAAGGATGAGATAAGAATGGTTGACTTGATCAAAGCTTCATGAAGCTTCAACTAAACTCCAAATAAAGCCACCATTCTTTTCTCTTCTTTTCCAAAATGAATAAACAAATAAATAAATGAATAAATAAAGGAAATTAAACCCTAACCATTCTTTTAACCATGGTTTAATTCTTTGCACTTAACCAAGTAAACATGTATCATCAAACATGATACAATCAAGTGCACAAAATCATATCGCATATGTAATGCGCACATCCGAGTGAGAAAATCCATCTTAAAGTGAACCGATACTAGTTAATGCAAAGTAATATATCAAATATATAATTATACATTAAATCATTAAATCAACACTTGATTTAACGATCCGGTCATATCGCATATAACCGACTAGTATCCTATGCATCGGCTTATCGAATCGACCTTCGATTCGATAACTAGGTTATATCACATACAACCAATCGATACATTCATCGCGAGAATAGAATACGGTATCACATACACGCATTATTCTCGGTCCCGCACATATCCCATATGCGCTCCTATTTCGTTTCACTTGAGCCAGGAAACCTCTATGTAGGACTCTAAAGACTCGTCAATACGCCGGCAGCAGGCGATGATCATATCAAACACCCACAAGCCGCAAGCGGTCTGCTAAACGTAACGGCCACCCGGGTATTGAGCGATCAGAAGATCGACGAGCAAGCCCGCTCACACTCCTGTGAATCCAACCAGTAACACTACCGTACAGTCCGGTCTGATCGTCTGATATGTCGCATATCTCGCCTAGGGGTGGTAAACGTCAGACCCCAATAGCTCGATAAGTCGTGTCGATATGAGGTCTATAACACTTCGAGAAACTACTGGTAACACTTACCAGTAAATCTCAGCAACCCTGGCCAGGGATTTCCTGTTATAGCCAATCGAACACAGCGCAACATCAACCCCCTATACCGGGAGAGACGAATCCCCTCCTATCGCTCATTGCCTCCATGTGACTCGGGACTGTACCCAAAAACCACCGTTTTGCACGCCCTTTTGGACGTGGTAAGATGGAAATCAAAGCACAGTGGGAACCACACAAGACACTATGACGATCTCGGGTCAACAGACTACTCTGTACCAGTGTCACCAGAGAACTGCCATCTGACGTGAGGTATAATACCATCTGGGAGTTCTCGGCGAGTCCGTCCAGTGTACCCAGTCTCCACTGAGCACCCGTATATCATCTCTGATGTCAAACACCAATGGATATGGGATCATCCATCGCCCATCTGTATGGGTCGAGAAGGTACACGCTAGTCTACTCTGGTATATCGATGCCCCGTCTCGATACACCCACGACTAGGGACTTTGAAGGATGTACTTATGGACTACCATGTCCCCACTAGTATGATCCGCATCATAGTCCAGGTAGTCAAGTACAGATCCTAAGGGCTTTACCAACATGTAACAGGGAGACAATCAGTGTACACGTTAAGGTAAAGATCAACCAGATAGCATACTATCATGTCGAGCAAGAAAGTCCTCCCTATATATGTCCCAGCATCCACTACAATATACATCCTATGTATAGTAATGGCCTCTAGGGCATACATATAACTAACAATCTCCCACTTGCACTAGGGCCATCTGTAGCAGTGGTTGTAGTATCTCATACTCAACCATCCCATAAAAGTCTTTCTCTGGGAACAGGCCTTTGTGAGTGGATCCGCTGTGTTGTCCTCTGAGTCTACTCTCCTAACCTCGATCTCCCTGGAGATCAACCATCTCCATGATCAAGTGATACTGCCTTAGAATATGTCTGGATCACTGATGGGACCGGCGTTCCTTGGCATAAGCCACAACTCCATTGTCTCACAATGGTAGGAACGTAGTTCATCTCATGAACCAATATACACCCAGACTGCCTCTTTGGTAGCATCTTAAGTAGCGATGTATCCTGCCTTTATCGTCTAGTATGTCACGGTATCTAGCTTGGAACTCTTCCAACATACCGTCCCTTTACTGAGGGTAAAGACAATGCCTGCGACTGACATTCAGTCGTCTTTATCACCCTGGAACCTTTCCAGTGATTCTCCCCAGGATCGGTTGATACCATCTCACTACAACTAGTGAGAATCCTAACATCCAATTAGATCTATCTCATGGATCCAAAACCCAGGATTTAGGGGGTATCACTTTGATCCTATATGGAGAATCATTGTGATAAGCGGAGATTGATCGAGCGTAGCATAAGAAACTCCTTTCTCATCAAGAGTATGTCATCCACGTACTCTACGAGGATCGTCACCATACTCCCTACTACCTTTTTGTTTATACAAGGTTCATCTACCATTTTGATGATGTCAACATTTTTGACTAATCCATCAAAACAGATGTTCCAACTCCGCGATGCCTGCTTTATCCTATAAAGCATCTTGCACACGTTTCCGCTGCTCCCACTGTCTACGAAGCCCTCTGGCTGTGTACTTATAGACGCTCTCTTCTAAATCATCATTTAGAAAAGCAGTCATGACACCCAACCACCAGATATCGCAGTCATGGTAAGTAGCCGTGACAAGTAGGATCTGGATGGACTTAAGCACAGATACTGGAAAAAGGTTTTATCATTATCCACGCCTGGTCGATGACGAAAAGCTTTAACAAGTCTAGCTTTGAAAGTCTCAACTTTTCCATCTACACCAAGTAATCTTCTCAAGATATACTTGCTCCTGATGGGGATTTAACCCTTCAGATATTGCAACCAAAGTCCATACTATGTTGGTGTATAAGGATTCCATCTCAGATCGCTAAGCATCCATCCATTCTTACAGAGTCTTACTCCTGATGGCCAGCTCGAAGCTAGTTGGGTCATCATCTCATGATGCAATCCTCGCTCCCACTGTCATAGAGCAACTGAAGTATCTCTCGGGTGGGTAAGGAACCCTACTAGATCGGCGGAGAGGCTGAGGTTCGTTGGTAACTATTGAATCCTTTGGTTCTATCAAATCATCAGCTGTATTTTGTATAGCTGGAACCTTTCCAGTTCTACATAACAGATCTTGCCTCGAGCTTGTCCGGATTTTGCTTTTAGACATAGGCCGGACAACCCCAAATCTTAACTAGCTTAAGACATGGGCTCTTCCCTTTCCATATCACATATGAAATGGTAGGCAACTGATTTGATTGGAACCCTATTCAATAGGTATGCAACTTCATAAGTGCATAACTCCCAAAAAGGAAAAAGGTAACTCAGTAGTACTCATCATAGAGCACACCTTATCATATAGGGTGTGATTGCTCCGCCCCGATATACCATCGTGCCATGGTGTATACGGAGGAGTAATGCCGAGAGAGAATCTCATTCTCCTTTAGAATAATCCAGGATTTCCGTGCTCAAGCATTCTCCTCCTTGATCTCATTAAAGGACATAATACTTATACCCGTTTTGGTTCTCTACTTCTAAATCATATTCTGTGAATATCTCAAAAGGTTCTGACTTGTGTTTCAACAGGAACATATGTCTGAATCTTGAGAGATTATCAGAGAATGTAATGAAGTACAAAGAACCAGTCTTGGCATGTGTAGACAGGGGACCTACATACATCAACATGTATCATCCCAAGAGTTCACTAACTCTTTCTCTGTTTCCAGTAAACGGAGCTATGGTCATCTTATCTTTGTGACATGACTCGCAAGTTTCATAAGATGTAAATTCAAACTGATTTAAATATGCATCTACATGTAACTTCAGTTAGTTGGGTCACATTGATATGACCTAGTCTACAATGCCTCAAGAAGGATCCGTTCATTTCTGAACTCTTCCTCTTGTGTGTGATCCATATACTAAGAACTGTAGTTTGATTTAGAACATCAATGCTTTTAGATAACGTGCCTGAACCGATCAACTTTTGATATAGGAAATGTTCAAAACATTATCCAACTATACAAAATTTTATCATTTCTTTACTAATAAAAAGATGGATATGATTTTGTATATCAGGTTCGGTATCTAATAACATTCGTTCAGAATCAATGTATTGGTAATACAGGGTGACAGTGACCAACAGACTTGGCTGCAACACTTGCCCCGTTTTCTACCTCATGAAACTTATCACCCGTTCTCAGTTCTCTACCTTTCTGTAGCCCTATGTAACAGATTACATATCTGGGATCCTGATCTGGTATCACATACCCAGGACGTAAAGGACACTGAGAAACAGTTCTATATAATGAACACACCCGAAGATGATGCATCATCATGCACTCTCCTCGTTTGGGCGGCACGGGAAATCTGGTATTCCCCAATTTCCTGCTCTATCTTATAACAATTATAAGTTGGAGCGGGACCAACGTTCCCTAGCTCAGTATAACAAGCGGGTTCGGTCAATAATCCGTATTATTGTCTTGATTAAGGCGTGATATGGTCGCTACCAGGAGAGAGAGAGAAGAAAACACTCAGCGTGCGCTCTTGCAAGAATAGATTGGTTATTATTTTAACTAATCAGGATGGCTCCCACTGCTTTTTATCAAATCTTCCTTCAAACCCTAAGGAAAGACTAGCCGGGATTAATTACACACTACAAGTTCGCCAATCTTTCAGCCAGGCCAGTGTCGGTACTTTGAGGGAGGTCCCCCGTGCTTTCGCACGAACCTAATTAATGTAAACCTCGTTTTCCCAGAGGCGTAACCTCGTTAACACCTTTCTAGACACCTACTTGATCGGCTAATTGTAATATGTAAAACTCTCCCAGGAGTAACTCTTACTCGCAGCGGGTATCGGGATCCAACTATCTCATAGAAGGTATGCAATCTCATTGCAAATTTCAACACTTGAAATTCCCGATAATATTTTGCCCCTAGCAGCTATATGACCTTAATATAGTCAACAAATCATAAGTGCTAGTCAAGTTCAACCCGTCATTTCCCGATTGAATTAAACCCACCCGCACGACCCTTAACATAGTCAACAAAGTCGCACGACTACCCTAATCCAATCACATCATATGCTTATGCAGATAAGCACTAATTAGCTACCGCACACTACGCCTTAACATAGTCAACAAACGTAGCACGAATACTAACTATTACTTATCTGAAATGACGGAGGGCTACGACAGGTTTTTCTGAAAACCTATTGCGTAATGAACTTGATATCGTTGTAGAATCAAATGATTTTAAAATGGAGTGTTTTTTAGGCTTTTCTAGTTTTGCTTAAGGAGTCACTCCCGGTGAAGGGATCGTCGGTCCTTTCCTCGTCGAATGAGGTGCGGGATATATCATATATATCCCTGTGCAAAGCAAAAACTCTTAAAAGCAATCAAAAGACAAACCGAGTGTGTAGCATCTGCCAGTTATTGCTAAAGGAGTCACTCCCGGTGAAGGGATCTCAGTCCTTTCCTCATCGAATAAGGTGCAGGATATATCACATATACCGCTGTGCAAAGCAAGAACTGTAGCTACCTGTTTTGTTTTGAAATTCGATTCTACAACATCTTAGGTTTCTTTTATTTCATTAATCTCATTAATGAAGTCCCATCAATTAAGTACCTAAACATCACAGATAAATACGACGTACACTTATGCCATCCGCATTCGCCTCGATGTCCCCTCGTGCACCGTTAGGTTAGGTAACTAACGGCAGAGCGGGGCAGGGCTAGCACGGGTGTAAAACATAAGTAACGTCTATATAATATATCATATATACTATATACAAGTATCCATCACAGAACATCACATCATCACATCACAGATATCGCAGCAGAAGAAACATATGAAATATTGGATATACTAGGACGTCCGTGTTTTCAATACGAGCCAGTATAAAACACGGATTCCACGGTCGTGATGAATAGCCAAACCCACACCCCAAGACCCCTACGAGAGCGGCAAGCAACCCTACCTATTCTAGAGTTAGGAGACCCGGACTCGACTCCTCGAGTTGGTCTCCCACTGGACTCCAGAACCCGGTTACTTGTGCCCTCCTCCTTGGGTCTATCCTAGTGCGGAAAAGTAAATAATATACAAAGGGTGACAACTTCCGCAACCTGGAAGCGCCCCAAATAAAAGAATATTACATACAGATTTTTACATGAATGAAAATGAAAAACACTCATCTCACATAAAAACCCCCGGCTATTCAAACACGACGATCCAATATAACATATCCAGCAACACATAACATCACATGTCATCAACGTAAGTAAATATGTCCATCCCAATTGTCGTTGACATATAGCAACGAAACCGGCGATGTCACATATTACACTTACGGTCACAGAAAAGAAAGTGTAAAACTACAACAGTTGGAATCCGCAACCACCTCAGACATCGCATGCCTGACCAAATGAATTCCTTAGACATCGCATGCCTAACAATTATAAACCCCGCATTTTAGTCTCATTATCGAAAACACTTTTCAATATCAAGTCGGGCAATTCAACAAGATTCCCGACATCCTGATCGAATGCTCGTCGCAAACTTTAGTAGGCGGCCGCACCCCCGATACCGTCGACGAAGTGCACCAAGGCGGAACACCGCTACCGCGAGCACCCGGACGGATGCTTTCGGCGACGTGGTTCTCCTACAGTCACTTGGTCGGGGCTATGGAGCGAGACTGTCTATTAAGTTTACCCGGCGAGTATCCGCGTACGCTACGTGATTGCGACGGACTTTTGATCACATCAAAATTCCGTGGCAACCGATCAAGTGAGACTAAACTGCTATGTTTATAACATTCATTCAGTTATCTCATAACTCATTGTGAATTCCAATTATTGTATCCCATTCCAGATAAATAGAAAATGTTAAACTTTTCGATCGAACAGTCAAACACCCAAGTTTTCCCGATACAGATCAACACATGAAACAAGTCTAACAACATTCAGTTCGTGCCTCAGTACCAACGGTCCAGCCGTAGAAGGGTCAAGCCAACGCCACACATGTGGCACGCCGTACTGCCCCAAACCCGAAGGTTCAAAGGGCAGTTTAAGACGGTCACATAATCGAGTTAAGGTTTGTTGTCTTCTAGAGGGTCCATCGAGTTACTTGCACTACTTAGAACGTCGTTAAACCACGGAAAAATCCAACACTTGGAAATTTCCCGACAGGGGAAAAATTGGGTATTTATATCCGGTCGAACTTTTTAACATATTCTAAAAATTATCCGGAAAGCCACATAGACAAAATTTGATACTCCGATCGAAACACCGAATCCCCAAAACAAACCCAGAAAATTCAACTCTGGAAAAAAATATTAAAAATTCCCAGAAAATCCAACTTCAGAAAATAAGAATTACTGTGCAAACTAGGGAAGCTGACGTCATCAACTTGCCGCGGAACCGCCGCAGAAGCCAGGCTTCTGCCGCGGTTCCGCCGCCGTTTACACTGTTCATCGAAAAAATTTTGCATCGTAATTCTTACTTTTCCCTGCTGAATTTTTTAGCAATTTTTAATTTGGAAAAATCCCAGTTTTTGAAAAAAGGACAGAGAGCAATTTTGGTTTGGGGTTTCGGGTTCGTTCGGACTTCAAATTCCGTCTGGACTTCGCCTAAGGCTCTAGCTAGGCTCTGAGACCTCATTAGGGTGCCTAGGAACCCTACTATTCTCGCGATGAATGTATCGATTGGTTGTATGCGATATAACCTAGTTATCGAATCGAAGGTCGATTCGATAAGCCGATGCATAGGATACTAGTCGGTTATATGCGATATGACCGGATCGTTAAATCAAGTGTTGATTTAATGATTTAATGTATAATTATATATTTGATATATTACTTTGCATTAACTAGTATCGGTTCACTTTAAGATGGATTTTCTCACTCGGATGTGCGCATTACATATGCGATATGATTTTGTGCACTTGATTGTATCATGTTTGATGATACATGTTTACTTGGTTAAGTGCAAAGAATTAAACCATGGTTAAAAGAATGGTTAGGGTTTAATTTCCTTTATTTATTCATTTATTTATTTTTTTATTCATTTTGGAAAAGAAGAGAAAAGAATGGTGGCTTTATTTGGAGTTTAGTTGAAGCTTCATGAAGCTTTGATCAAGTCAACCATTCTTATCTCATCCTTAACCCTAACCATTCCCACTAACCATGATTCATTCTCTACACTTGACTATAGTTAACATTATGATAAGTTTTGTTTTTCTATTGATTTTAAAATAACTTATCATAATATCTTTCTTCTTCTTCTTCCTTTCTTCACTTGAAGAAAGCAAGCTCCATCAATGGTGATTGATGGAAATGAGTGAGAAATCCAATTCTAAAGTCTACCCACTTCCTATTTCTTCATCCTCTACCTCTTGCCAAGTAGTAGAGTGTGTTTTCTTCACAAATTTCTTGACTTGGTGAAGTCGGAGCTTGATTTAGCGATGCCTCGACGTAGATCATCTTCCGCTTGGACATCGACGACCTAGCTCGCCTATTCTCCGACGAAGCCGACGCTAGAGCCCGGGAATTCACTAGGAACCCTACAAGACCAACTCGAGGAGTCGAGTCCGGGTCTCCTAACTTTAGAATTGGTAGGGTTGCTTGCCGCTCTCGTAGGGGTCTAGGGGTGTGGGTTTGGCTATTCATCGCGGCCGTAGAATCCGTGTTTTATACCGGCTCATATTGAAAACACGGACGTCCTAGTATATCCAATATTTCATATGATTCTTCTGCTGCGATATCTGTGATGTGATCATGTGATATGTTCTGTGATGGATACTTTATATAGTATATATGATATATTATATAGATGTTACTTATGTTTTACACCCGCGCTAGCCCTGCCCTGCTTTGCCGTTAGTTACCTAACCTAACGGTGCATGAGGGGACATCGAGGCGAATGCGGATGGCATAAGTGTACGTCGTATTTATCTGTGATGTTTAGGTACTTAAATGATGGGATATTCATTAATGAGATTAATGAAATAAAAGAAACCTAAGATGTTGTAGAATCGAATTTCAAAATTAAAACAGGTAGCTACAGTTCTTGCTTTGCACAGTGATATATATGATATATCCTGCACCTTATTCGATAAGGAAAGGACCGAGAACCCTTCACCGGGAGTGACTCCTTTAGCAATAACTGGCTGATGCTACAACTCTCGGTTTGTCTTTTGATTGCTTCAATAGTTTCTGCTTTGCACAGTGATATATATGATATATCCCGCACCTCATTCGATGAGGAAAGGACCGACGATCCCTTCACCGGGAGTGACTCCTTTAGCAAAACTAGAAAAGCCTCAAAAACACTCCATTTTAAAATCATTTGATTCTACAACGATATCAAGTTCATTACGCAATAGGTTTTCAGAAAAACCTGTCGTAGCCCTCCGTCATTTCAGATAAGTCCTATTTAGTATTCGTGCTACGTTTGTTGACCTCCGTCAAGGCGTAGTGTGCGGTAGCTAACTAGTATTTATCTGCTTATGAATATGATGCAGATTGGATTAGGGTAGTCGTGCGGCCTTGTTGACCTCCGTCAAGGGTCGTACGGGTGGGTTTAATTCGATCAAGAAATGACGGGTTGAACTTGACTAGTAGCCTATGGTTTGTTGAACTCCGTCAAGGTCATAGGATGCTAGGGGCAAAATATTATCGGGAATTTCAAGTGTTGAAATTTGCAATGAGATTGCATACCTTCTATGAGATAGTTGGATCCCGATACCCACTGCGAGTAAGAGTTACTCCTGGGAGAGTTTTACACATTACAATTAGCCGATCAAGTAGGTGTCTAGAAAGGTGTTAACGAGGTTACGCCTCTGGGAAAACGAGGTTTACATTAATTAGGTTCGTGCGAAAGCACGGGGGACCTCCCTCAAAGTACCGACACTGTCCTGGCTGAAAGATTGGCGAACTTGTAGCGTGTAATTAATCCCGGCTAGTCTTTCCTTTTAAGGTTTGAAGGAAGATTTGATTAAAACAGTGGGAGCCATCCTGATTAGATAATATAATAACCAATCTATTCTTGCAAGAGCGCACGCTGAGTGTTTTCTTCTCTCTCTCTCCAGGTAGCGACCATATCACGCCTTAATCAAGATAATAATACGGAAGTATTGACTGAACCCACTTGTTATACTGAGCTGGGGAGCGTTGGTCCTGCTCCAACTTATAATTGTTATAAGATAGAGCAGGAAATTGGGGATTACCAGAATTCCCGTGCCGCCCAAACGAAGAGAGTGCATGCTGATGCATCATCTTCGGGTGTGTTCATTACAGAGAACTGTTTCTCAGTATCCTTTACGTCCTGGGTATGTGATACCAGATCAGGATCCCAGATATGTAATCTGTTACATAGGGCTACAAAAAGGTAGAAAAACTGAGAATGGGTGATAAGTTTCATGAGGCAGAAAACGGGGCAAGTGTTGCAGCCAAGTCTGTTGGTCACTATCACCCTGTATTCCAAATACATTGATTCTGAACGAATGTTATTAGATACCGAACCTGATATACAAAATCGAATCAATCTCTCTATTAGTAAAGAAATGATAAAATTTTGTATAGTTGGATAATGTTTTGAACATTTCCTATATCAAAAGTTGATCGGTTCAGGCGCGTTATCTAAAAGTATTGATGTTCTAAATCAAACTACAGTTTTTTAGTATACGGAACACACACAAGAGGAAGAGTTCAGAAATGAACGAATCCTTCTTGAGGTATTGTAGACTAGGTCATATCAATGCGACCAGACTAGCTGAAGTTACATATAGATGCATATTTAAATCAGTTTGAATTTACATCTTATGAAACTTGCCAGTCATGTCACAGAGATAAGATGACCATAGCTCCGTTTACTGGAAACAGAGAAAGAGTTAGTGAACTCTTGGGATGATACATGTTGATGTATGTAGGTCCCCTGTCTACACTTGCCAAGACCGGTTCTTTATACTTCATTACATTCTCTGATGATCTTTCGAGATTCAGACCTATGTTCCTGTTGAAACACAAGTCCGAACCTTTTGAGATATTCACGGAATATAAGTTAGAAGTAGAGAACCAAAATACGGGTATAAGTATTATGTCCTTTGATGTGATCAATGAGGAGAATACTTGAGCACGAAATTCTTGGACTTTTCTAAAGGAGAATGAGATTCTCTCTCAGCATTACTCCTCCGAATACACCATAGCACGATGGTATATCGGGGTGGAGCAATCTCACCCTATATGATAAGGTGTGCTCTATGATGAGTACTACTGAGTTACCTATTTCCTTTTTGGGAGTTATGCACTTGAGAAGATGCATACCTATTGAATAGGGTTCAAATCAAATCAGTTGCCTACCATTTCATATGTGATATGATAAGGGAAGACCCATATCTTAAGTTGGTTAAGATTTGGGGTTGTCCGGGCTATGTCTAAAAGAAAAATCCGGACAAGCTCGAGGCAAAGTCAGTTATGTAGAACTGGAAATGTTCCAGCTATACAAACTGCGGCTGATGATTTGATAGAACCAAAGGATTCAATAGTTACCAACGAACCTCAGCCTCTCCGCCAATCTAGTAGGGTTTCTCACCCACCTGAGAGACACTTCTGTTTCTCTATGACAGTGGGAGCGAGGATTGCATCATGAGATGATGACCCAACTAGTTTCGAGCAGGCCATCAGGAGTGCGACTATGTAAGAATGGCTGGATTCTTAGCGATCTGAGATGGAATCCTTATACACCAACAAAGTATGGACTTTGATTGCTATATCTGAAGGGTTGAATCCCTATCAGGAGCAAGTATATCTTGAGAAGATTACTTGGTGTAGATGGAAAAGTTGAGACTTTCAAAGCTAGACTTGTTAAAGGTTTTTGTCATTGACCAGGCGTGGATAATGATGAAACCTTTTCCAGGGGCCTATGCTTAAGTCCATCCAGATCCTACTTGCCACGGCTACATACCATGACTACGATATCTGGTGGTTGGGTGTCATGACAGCTTTTCTAAATGATGTTTTAGAAGAGAACGTCTATAAGTACACAGCCAGAGGGCTTCGTAGACAGTGGGAGCAGCGGAAACGTGTACAAGATGCTTTATAGGATAAAGCAGGTATCGCGGAGTTGGAACATCTGTTTTGATGTCTTAGTCAAAGAGTTTGACATCATCAAAATGGTAGATGAACCTTGTATAAACAAAAAGGTAGTAGGGAGTATAGTGACGATCCTCGTAGAGTACGTGGATGACATGCTCTTGATAGGGAAGGAGTTTCCTATGCTACGCTCGGTCAATCTCCGCTTATCACAATGATTCTCCATATAGGATCAAAGTGATACCTCCTAAATCCTGGGTTTTGGATCTATGAGATAGATCTAATTGGATGTTAGGATTCTCACTAGGTGTAGTGAGATGGTATCAATCGATCCTGGGGAGAATCACTGGAAGGGTTCCAGAGTGATAAGGACGACTGAAAGTCAGTCACAGGCATTGTCTTTACCCTCAGTAAAGGGACGGTATGTTGGAAGAGTTCCAAGCTAGATACCGTGGCATACTAGACGATAAAGGCTGGATACATCGCTACTTAAGATGCTACCAAAGAGGCAGTCTGGATGTATATTTGTTCATGAGATGAACTTAGTTCCTCCCATTGTGTGACAATGGAGTTGTGGCTTATGCCAAGGAACATCCATCCCATCAGTGATCCAGACATATTCTAAGGCAGTATCACCTGATCATGGAGATAGTTGATCTCCAGGGTGATCGAGGTCGGGAGAGTAGACTCAGAGGACAACACGGCAGATCCACTCACAAAGGCCTTTTCCCAGAGAGAGACTTTTATGGGATGGTTGAGTATAAGATACTACAACCACTGCTATCAGATGGCCCTAGTGCAAGTGGGAGATTGTTAGTTATATGTATGCCCTAGAGGCCATTACTGTACATTGGATGTATATTGCAGTGGATGCTGCGACATATATAGGGAGGACTTTCTTGCTCGACATGATAGTATGCTATCTGGTTACTCTTTCCCTTAACGTGTACATTGATTGTCTCTCTGTTACATGTTGGTAAAGCCCTTAGGATGTGTACTTGACTACCTGGACTATGATGCGGATCATACTAGTGGGGACATGGTAGTCCATAAGTACATCCTTCAAGGTCCCTAGTCATGGGTATATCGAGACGGGGCATCGATATACCAGAGTAGACTAGCGTATACCTTCTCGACCTATACAGATGGGTGATGGATGATCCCATATCCATTGATGTTTGACATCAGAGATGATATACGGGTGCTCAGTGGAGACTGGGTACACTGGACGGACTCGCCGAGAACTCCCAGATAGTATCATACCTTACGTCAGATGGCAGTTCTCTGGTGACACTGGTACAGAGTAGTCTGTTGACCCGAGATCGTCATAGAGTCTTGTGTGGTTCCCACTGTGCTTTGATTTCCACCTTACCATGTCCAAGAGGGCGTGCAAAACGGTGGTTTTTGGGTACAGTCCCGAGTCACATGGAGGCAATGAGCGATAGGAGGGGATTCGTCTCTCCCGGTATAGGAAGTTGATGTTGCGCTGTGTTCGATTGGCTATACCGGAAATCCCTGGCCAGGGTTGCTGAGATTTACTAGTAAGTATTACCAGTAGTTTCTCGAACTGTTATAGACCTCATATCGACACGACTTATCGAGCTGTTGGGGTCTGACGTTTACCACCCCTAGGCGAGATATGCGACATATCAGACGACGAGACCGGACTGTACGGTAAGTGTTACTGGTTGGATTCACAGGAGTGTGAGCGGGCTTGCTCGTCGATCTTCTGATCGCTCAATACCCGGGTGGCCGTTACGTTTAGCAGACCGCTTGCGGCTTGTGGGTGTTTGATATGATCATCACCTGCTGCCGGCGTATTGACGAGTCTTTAGAGTCCTACACAGAGGTTTCCTGGCTCAAGCGAAACGAAATAGGAGCGCATATGAGATATGTGCGGGACCGAGAATATTGCGTGTATGTGATACCGTATTCCATTCTCGCGATGAATGTATCGAATGGTAGTATGTGATATAACCTAGTTGTCGAATCAAGGATTGATTCGATAAGCCGATACATAGGATACTAGTCGGTTATATGCGATATGACCGGATCGTTAAATCAAGTGTTGATTTAATGATTTAATGTATAATTATATATTTGATATATTACTTTGCATTAACTAGTATTGGTTCACTTTAAATGGATTTTCTCACTTGAATATCACAAGTTGTATATGTGATATACTTTTGTGCACTTGATTGTATCATGTTTGATGATACATGTTTACTTGGTTAAGTGTAAAGAATTAAACCATGGTTAAGTTAATGATTAGGGTTTTCTTTTTCTTATTTATTTATTTATTTATTTATTTTGGAAAAGATAAGAAATGAAATGGTTGCTAGTTTTGTTTTTCTTTGAAGCTTCTTGAAGCTTTGACTAAAGTGACCATTTTCTCTCATATTTAACCCTAACCATTCCACTTAACCCTAGTACATTCTCTACACCTAACCAAGGTTAGAAAATGATAAGTGTTGATTTTATTTTCTATTTTTAATAACACTTATCATATTCTTGCTTCTTCTTCTTCATCTTCAACATGAAGAAAACCTAGCTACCATCAATGGCAACTAGTGAAAATGAGTGAGAAATCCAATTCTAAAGTGAACCCACTTCCTATTTCTTCATCCTCTACCTATTGCCAAGTAGTATAGGGTGTTTTCTTCACAAGTTTCATGACTTGGTGAAGTGGGAGCTTGATCTAGTGATGCCTCGACGTAGATCATCTTCGGCATCGAAGCCGACGACCAAGCCCGCCCATTTCTTCGATGAAGCCGATGCTAGAGTCCGGAATCCGATTTGGACAGCGGAGGGACATCATCGCGGAGCTTAGGAAGTGGTGGACCGGATCTACAAATGTTGTATTTCCGTTCACTTAGTTAAGTTGTTAACTAGTTACCTTTTTCGCCTAAAATTCTAGTTAACGATCCGTATTAGGGTTTCTCGGTACTTGTAATTTTTGAAATTGGCATGGTTGATGCCTTGTGAGACCTCATAAGCGTGCCTAGGAACCCTACATAACTATCGAATGGGGGGCCTAAAGGGGGTACCCCACCCCTGAGGCCACCATGAGGTGGCCAGAGGGTGAGGCAGACCCGAAACTGCCTATGGTGGGGCAGTTTCGGGTCCCCACCGCCAAGACCACCTTGTGGTGGTCTTAGGCCCAGCTGTTCGGTCCACCCCGAGGTGTACCTGGGGTGCGCACGCTCCACCCTGCGGCTACTCGGTTCGAACCGTGAGCCCGCGGGGTGTGCAAACAACTCAAAACCTCAATTTTGAAATTGTTTTTATCGGCAGTTTTTGCGCGACAAAAACGACGGATTTCTAACGACGCTAAAAGTTACTCTAATGTTCTAGCTTGCCTTTGATACCATGAAAGTCTACCTTAACACCACCATGAGGTTCTAGAGGTATCAAGCATGCCATATTTTAATTTTTATTAGGTGCTAAGTTAGACTAACAAGATCATTACTAGATTATTAGGATTTTCCTTTGTGATGTGATTAAACCAAGAGAAGAAAAGAGCATACAACCTTCATAGTTTGAGTCCTTCTCTTCAATAGCTCCGGTTTGAAGTCCACGCGACTCTGCTAGGCTCCTTTTCGAGTTGAACGAACCTCCTTCGTGATCTTCGCGCCAAAGACGATCCACCCGAAGTCCACAAGCTCAAGCTAACCCTTTACTAATCTCATTAGTGAAGGCAACACTCCACATCAAATTGCTAATCTAATGTGTAATGGTGAAGTAGGGGTTGTTAAAAGCTCACAAGATTGTGTTCAAGCTTCATAATTCATATCTCATGTGAGGGTTGAAGCTTGAACCATGACATTTGAGGAGGGATGAAGCTAGAGAGCAACCATGGGAGCAACTCAAGAAAAATGGCTAAGTGTTGAGAATGAGACTAGAATGAATGGAAACTCTTGACCCCCACTCATTCAAGCATGGAATTTTGCAATATAAAATTGCAACCATGTTTGAATAGTGAGTCAAGATGAATAAACTATGGATAATCCTCATGCTTGCAACCATGCTCTCATTTTCCACCTCTTTTCTATTTTTCTCAAAAATAGAAAATCTAGCCATGCTACATATATATATATTTATATATATATATATATATATATATTTATATATATATATATATATATATATATATATTTATATATATATATATATATTAATACATATATGAAAATATTTAGTGAGCTAATGATATTAGTTAAGATATAATTATATCACATATAATATATATCACATTATTAAATCAGCACTTGATTTAATAATCCGGTTATATCACATATGACCGACTAATATCATTTATCTGTATATCACATTATCAAATCAACACTTGATTCGACAATCGGGTTATATCATATATAACCGAACCGATAACAGATAACTGCCAGATTACAATACGGTATCACATACACGTATTTAATCAGGCCCACACACATATCACATATGTGTCCTACTTCGTTTCGCTTGAATCAGGAAACTTCGGTGTGGGACTCTAAAGACTCATCAATACGCCAGCAGTAGGTGATGATCACATCAGTCACCTATAAGCCGTCGGCGGTACTAGCTGGACGTAACGGCTACCCGGGTATTAAGAGATATGAAGATCAACAAGCAAGCTCGTCCATACTCTCCATGAAGCCTATCAGTAACACTACCGTAAAGTCCAGTCTCTTCGTCAAATATGTCGCATATCATGTCTAGGGGTGGTAAATGCCAGTCCCCAGTAACGTGATAAGTCATGCCGATGTATGGACTATAACGGTTCGAGAAACTACTTATAACTCTTATCAGTAAATCTCAGCAGCAGCCCTGGCCAGGGACTTGCAGTTATAGCCAATCGAGCATAGCGCAACATCAAGCCCAAATACCGGGAAATACGAAACCCCTCCTATTGCTTATTGCCTCCATGTGACTCGGGACTGTACCCAAAAACCACCGTTTTGCACGTTCTCTTGAACGTGGTAAGGTGGAAATCAAAGCACACTGGGAATCACACAAGACTCTATGACGATCTCGTGTCTACAGACTAACATGTACCAGTGTCACCAGAGGACTGCTATCTGACGATAGGTATACTACCACATAGGAGTCCTCGGCGAGTCCTGTTCGGTGTACCAATTCTCCAATGAGCACCTATGTACAATCTTTGATGTCACACACCAATGGTTGTGGGATCAACCATCGCCCTCTAAGGGACAAGAAACGTACACACTAGTCTACACTAGAATATCGATGCCCCGGTCTCGATATTCCGACGACTAGGAACTAATTAAAGGATGTGCTTGTGGACCACCCTGGCCCCACTAGTATAATCTCATCATAATCCTGGTAGTCAAGTACATATCCTAAGGGCTTTATCAACATGTGAGAGCAAGACAGTATAAATATCAGTCTACATGTTAAGATAAAGGTAACCTGATAGCATACTATCATGTCGAGCAAGAAAGTCTTCTATATATATGTCCAAGCATCCACTATATCACCAATAATAGCCTCTAGGGCATACATATTACTAACGCTATCAACATGTATTAGCGATACGTAAAAAGAAACATATACACACGTTAAGATAGATACAAACCAGATAGTATACTATCATATTGAGCAAGATTGTTTTATACATGTATATATTCCAAGCATCCAAAATGTAATATACAATCATGTACTATACAATAATGGCCTCTAGGGCATATATCCCTAATAATCTCTCATTTGCACTAAGGCCATGTATTGGCGTATCGCAGACCTATAGTCTCGAATAGTCACTCAAACTGTGTCTGAGAGATGGCCTTTGTGAGTGGATCTGCAGTGTTTTCTTTCGTGTCTACTCTTCGTACCTCGATCTCCTGGCGATCTACGATCTCCTGGCGATCTACGATCTCCCTGATCAGGTGATACCGCCTCAAGATGTGTCTAGATCTCCGATGGAACCGTGGTTCCTTCGCTAAAGCTATAGCCACGTTTTTATCACAATACAAAGGTATTGGGTCAACAATGGATGGAACCACCTGAAGTTCTGTAATGAACTTTCTCATCCAGACTGCTTTTTTTGCGGCATCACAAACAGCGATATACTCTGCCTCCATTATCGAGTCAGCAACAGTGTCCTGTTTGAAGCTCTTCCAACAGACCGCCCCTCCATTGAGGGTGAATACATAACCGACATAGATTTGGAGTCATCCTTGTCACTCTGGAAGCTGGAGTCAGTGAAGGCCTCAAATTTACTGCCATATACCAAGAACATCTCCTTAGTCCTTCTCAGGTACTTGAGAATATTCTTTACTGCTATCCAGTGCTTTTCCCCTGGGTTTGACTGATACCTGCTTACCACGCTCAGTGCGTAAGCAACATCTGGTCTGGTACACAACATCGCATACATTATAGATCCTACTGCCGAATCATAGGGTATAATACTCATGCGATCCCTCTCCAAATCAGTCTTAGGAGATATTTCTTTGGAGATGGTGATTCCGTGACAAGCGGGTAAATTACCGCTCTTGGAATCTTCCATACTAGATCTTTTGAGTATGGTGTCAATGTACCTGGACTATGAGAAGCTTTAAAACAAGTTATAGTTAAGATTTCGGGTATCTGCGAAAGTCCCAACATCCTCTTAGATCTATCATGATAGATCTTGATCCCCAGAATGTAGGAGTTATCACCCAGGTCTTTCATGGAGAACTTCTGTGACAAGAAGCTTTTGATGGATTATAGCATAAGAATATCATTTCCTATCAAGAGAATGTCATCCACATACAAGACGAGAAATACCACCGTTCTCGCTATAATTTTCTTATAAATAAATGGTTCATCTATATTTTTGGTAAAGTCAAATTCTTTGACCACCTCTGTTAGATATGTATGCCTTAGAGTCCATTATTGTATAGTACGGGATTTTATATTACATTTGGATGCTTGGGATATATATGTATAGGACAGTCTTGCTCGACATGATAGTATGCTATCCGGTTTGTCTTTATCTTAACATGTGTATATGTTCCCTTTTACGTATCGCTAATACAAATTGATAAAGCCCGTAGGATCTTTTCTTGACTACCAGCGTTGTGATGGCAATCATACTTGTGGGGCTGGGTAGTTTATAAGCACATCCTTAAATTGTCCTTAGTCGTAGGATTATCGAGACCGGGTATCGATACTCCAGAGTAGACTAGTGTATATGTTTCTTATCCCTATCAGGGGAGATGGCCTGTCCCGCAGCCATTGGTATACGGTACCAAAAATAGTTTACAGGTGCTCATTAGGTTATGAGTTACACTGTACAGACTCACTGGGAACTGCTAGTTGGTATTATACCTATCGTCGGATAGCAGTTCTCTGGTGGCATGAGTACAGGTTTGTTCGATGACTTGATATTACCATTAGTCTTGAGTGTGTTCCCACTGTACTTAGATTACTACCCTACCACGGCTTTAAAGAATCATGCAAACAGGTAGCAGTTGGGTGCAGTCCTGAAGCATTTGGAGGTAGTAGGTGATAGAAGGGATTCGTCTCTCCCGGTATTGAGAGTAGATATCACACTTGTGCGGTTGGCCGATACCACAAGTCTCTGGATAGGGTAGGTGAGATTTATTAGTATGATTGTCAATAGTTTCTCGAGTGGTATTGGTTTCCACACCGACACGATTTATCGCGCTAATAGGGGTCCGACGTTTACCACCCCCTAGACCCGATATGCGATACTCTCAGACGAACGGACCGGACTGTACGGAGAATATCACATATAGGCTCAGTAAGGGTACAGACGAGATTGTCTTATCGGCCTTCCTTCCGACAGATACCTGGGTAGCCGTTACACACAGCTAGTGCTGCTGACGCGCTTATGAGTTTTTGGGGTCTCTTCAGTAAACTCACTGCCAGCATATTGTCAAGTCTTTAGAGTCCTACACAGAGTTTTTTCCTACCTTGGCGAAACATTGTAGTTACCGTACTGGGTGCGTGCGGGAGTCCGATTGAAACTAGTGGTGACACACTGACGACAATCGTATGTCCGGAAATACTAGCCGCTTCTTTTGGAGAAACGAATATTTAATCGGGTTACGATTTAATATTAGATGCATGTAATTTATTGTACGTATTTTCTAGTATTTTGTAACTTATTAATTTAGTCTCTTTATAGTTGGAATTTAATTACAAATGTTTTGTTTATGGATGCAATTTTGCATTTGCATAAATAATTAGGTTTTGCATTTAAATTCCATATTCTTTTTCTCTTTGTTTCCTCCTTAAGGCTTTGTTGTGCCTAAGGCATAACTTATGCCTCTTGTATTGTTGGAGGATGACACTTGTAATCCTTGATTTTGGATGGACAAGTGTAAGATATGTGAGAATAAAGGGTTGAGATGGATATATGAGATGAGAGGTTGTATATATATTATTCTCATATGAGAATTATAGAAAAGTTTTTTTTTTCATTCTACCATCTCCTTTATCTCTCCTAGGGTTTTCCTCTTCTCTCCAAAAAGAGAAAAGAAAACTAAAAGAGAAGAAGAAAGTTTAGAGGCTATTTTAGTTTGTTCAAACATACTACAACCTAGAGTTAATTAGCTTAGCAACCTATTATCTCTAGTTAACCCTAGTTTAGGGTTTTAAGCCAAGTTTAAGGAGGAGCTCAAGGTGGATCTTCTTTGATCTAGCGGAGGCCTCTAGCTCACCTCAACCTTCACCCTTGCCTGTTTTTCTAGCTATTCAAGGATGTAAGTATAGTTATATCCTTGTATGACTACTTCTAGTGCATGTTTTTTGTTTCAAGTTTAGAAATTTAGCCAAGATTCCTCTTTTGCTTACTAATAGCTCTCTCGATTTTTCGAAAACCATGATAGCTATGTTGTAAATTCCTTGTAGAGAGCCCATAGTAACCCTTCAGTTTCATCAAAGTAGATGTTCTAACTCTGCGATACCTGTTTTAATCCATAAATGGATTTAAACAACTTGCACACTCTTCCACTGCTCCCACTCTCTATGAAACCCTCTGGCTGATCCATATAAACACACTCTTCCAAAGATCAATTCAGAAAAGCGGTCTTAACGTTCATCTGCAAAATTTCGTAATTATGGAAGGCAGCAATGGCAAGTAGGATCCAAATGGATTTAAACATAGCCACTGGAGAAAAGATTTCATCATAGTCCAAGTCAGGTCTTTAACGAAAACCTTTTGCTATAAGTCTAGCTTTATAGGTTTCAACCTATCCATATGCACCAATATTCTTTTTGAAGATCCATTTGCAGCCTACGAGTTTTACCCCTAGAGGTGTAACGTCCAAAGTCCAAACTTTGTTGGTGTATATGGATTCCATCTCGAACCTCATAGCGTCCAGCCACTCTACTGAGTCTCTGCTCGTAACGGCCTGCTGGAAACTAGTAGGCTCATCATTATCGATGATGAAATCATTTCTATCGCCATCTACGAGAAATCCATAGTATCTCTCGAGTGGATGATACTGCCTACTAGATCTGCGGAGTGACGTAGGTACGACCGGTTCTTTTGAAACTTTGAGTTCTACTAAGCTTTCAGTAATAGATTATGGTTTTAAAATTTATTCCAGTTCTATTTCGCTCTCACTTATTTCTTTTTCAAGAAACTGAGTCTCCAGAAAGTGAAAATGTCAAGAAACAAAAACCTTTTGTTTCTCTGCATAATAGAAAAGATACCCCCTGAAATTTCTTGGGTATCACACAAACTTGCACAATACTGATCGTGCATTGAGCTTGTCCGCATGCTGATTTTTAACAAAAGCTGGACATCCCCATATCTTAAAATACTTAAGACGGGGTTTCTTCCCACTCCACATTTCATATGGAGTGGTAGGCACTGACTTAATTGGAACTTTGTTCAAAAGATATGCAGCAGGTTCTAGTGTGTAATCCCAAAAGGATCGCGGTAACTCAGCATTACTCATCATTAAACGCACTATATCTAGTAAGGTGTGGTTCCGCCTTTCCGATACACCGTTGTGTTGAGATGTAAGCTGAGAGAGAATTCCATTCTCTTTTAAATATCCCATGAACTCTGCACTCAAGTATTCACCACCCCGATCAGATCGAAGTGTCTTGATACTTTTGCTTGTTTGTTTTTCTACTTCATTTTTTTACTCCTGGAATTTCTCAAAGGTCTCGGATTTATGTTTCATCAAGAATACATGTCCATACCTTGAGAAATCATCGGTAAAAGTAATGAAGTAGGAATAACCACTTCTTGCATGTGTAGACATTAGACCACACACGTCGATGTGTATGAGTCCCAAGAGCTCGATAGCTCTTTCTCCGTGTCTAATGAATGGAGTCTTTGTCATCTTTTCTTTGAAACATGATTGAAAAGCAGTATAAGATAGATACTCAAACGGATCTAAATATCCATCTTCATGTAATTTCGTCAACCGTGTTTCATTGATGTGACCTAGTCTACAATGTCATAAGAAAGCTTTACTTAATTCTGGATTCTTTCTTTTGAGTGTGTTCTGGACATTGAAAACATGATATTGATTTAATACGTATATACCGTTGTCTAGTGTACCGGACCCAATAAAACTATAATTAAGGTGAATGTTAACAACATCGCTTACAAATGTAAAATCATAACCTTCTTTAGATAGTAAAGATACACAGATGATATTACATGTCATACTAGGTATACAAAAACAGTTACGCAAAATCAAAATATTTCCACTTGTCAATCCTAGGTGATATTCCCCTACGGAAACAGCATCCACGCTCGCTCCATTTGCAACCCTGAGGGTCATATCACCTGCCTTCAAAACTCTACAGTTTCTCAGTGTCTGCAATGAATTACAGATATGAGATCCTGAACCGGCATCCAATACCCAGAAAGTAGAGTTTATTGACAAACAGTTCTCAATCATAAACACACATGAAGTCGAAACCACAACTTGCTTCAAATCCTGGTTCTTTGCTTTCCAAGCCCTACAGTCCTTCTTCCAATGACCTTTCTTGTGATAATAAAAGCATTCCTATTTTACCACTGTTGGCCCCCAACTTTTGCCTTCTCCTTTTCCTGTACCTTAGCAACACCGCCTTTCAATTTGGTGGGGGCTTCTTCTTCTTCCCCTTGGATTTCGTCTTGGATCTAGAGGAAAAAGGTTCCCCAACAAGAAGAGCGGGTATCTCCCTGAATTTCTTTAGGGTACCCTCTGCACTCCTCAACATGTTAAGGAGCTCTAGAAGTGTAACTTACTTTCCTTGTATATTGAAGTTCAATATAAACTGGGTATAGGCAAAGGGGAAAGACTGTAGAATCAAGTCCGTGTACAACTTTTTCTCCAATGTGGTCCCAAGGTACACAAGCTCTTTAATGAAGCTGATCACCTTAAGGACGTGATCCCCTACAAATGACCCGACAACCAACCTCGCCTGAAATAGTTTCTTTGAGGTCTCGTATCTTGTGATACGAGATTGCTCTCCATATAAATCCTTAGTATGGAGGAAGATGGAAGATAAGTCCATCTTTTCATGCCGCCTCTGGTGTTCATTATCCATAGAGACCAGCATGAGGAACTTGGCTTTCGCACTGTCTATATCCCAAGTCTTATGGATCTCAATATCCGCGATGGTGGAATCTGGACCTGGAACGGCGGGGGATTTAGTAGTAAAGAGGTAGCCCAACTTATCATAAGTAATGGCCATCTGGACATTTCTTAGCCAATCTTTATAGTTCGGCCCCGTCAATATGTTTTTGTCTAATAGTAACTTAAGCCCGGTCGTCTTAGTCATTGCAATTAGGAGAGAGAGAAGAAACACTCAGCATAGATACTCTTGCAAGTTTAAATTTTTTTTTAGTTTATCTAAATAGGATGGCTCCCACTGTTTTCTCGAATTCTCCTTCAAATCATAAAAGAAGAACTAGTCGGGATTAATCGCACCCTACAATTCTTGCTTTAACCTTTCGTCCAGGCTAGTGTCGGTACTTCGAAAGAGGTTTTACAATGCTTTTGCGATGTTCCTTAATTAAATAACCTCTTTTCCCTGGAGATGTTGCCCCACTAACACCTTTCTAGGCACTTACGGGTTGTTTTATTGATCGTAAAGTGAAAAAATCTCCCAAAGAGCAATAATAATTACTCACGGTGGGATTGGGATCCAACTATCATTGTATGATAACTTTGAAGAAATCCTACCAGAATCATCACACTCCAGAAGGCATGCAAAACTAGCAAGTTTCCTTTTCCTTTGAAACTCCCAATGTGGTTTTTGCCCCAAGCGCTTATGACCTTGACGAAGGCCAAAATATCATAAGACGCAAGTCAAGTTCTACCCGTCATTATCCTGATTAAGCTAGACCCATTCATACAAACCCTCAATGAAGGACAAAATGGTTGTACGCCTGTCCAAGATTAACGCATCTATCTATGTTACAGACAAATATCCATTAGCTACCAATCACTATACCTTGGCGAAGATCAAAATACGTAGCTTGAATACTGGTGGATACTGTTAATGATATATGCCCTAGAGGCCATTATTGTATAGTACTGGTTGTATATTGCATTTTAAAAGCATAGGATATACACGGATATAATAACAGTCTTGCTCAATATGGTAGTATGCTACTTGGTTTGATTCTATCTTAATATGTGTATATATTTCTTTTAACGTATCACTAATATATATTGATGGAGCCCTTAGGATCTTTGCTTGACTATCAGCGTTGTAATTGCAGTCACACTAGTGGGGGCTGGATAGTCTATAAGCACATCCATATATAGGTCCCTAGTCATAGGATTATCGAGACGGGGCATCGATACCCAAGAGTAGACTAGTGTATACGCTTCTCATCCCAGCAGGGGAGATGGTCTGTCCCACAGCCATTAGTACATAGTACTGGAAATAGTATACAGGTGCTCATTGGGTTATGAGTTACACTGGACAGAATCGTGGAGAACTGCTGGTTAGTTTTATACCTATCGTCAGATAGCAGTTCCCAGGTGACATGAGTATAGGTTAGTCCGTTGACTTGACATCGTTATTTCGCCTCGAGTGTGTTCCCGCTGTACTTAGATCACTACCCTACCATGGCTCTTCTGAGTCATGCAAACAAGTAGTGGTTGGGTGCGGTCCCGAAGCACTGGGAAGTAGTAGTGGTTAGATAGGATTCGCCTCTCCCGGTATTGGGGGTTGATATCGCGCTGTGTTCGAAAAGCCATTACACAAAGTCCCTGGCCAGGGCAAGCGAGATTTACCGGTATATACTCCAGTAGTTTCTCAGGCTGTTTGGGCTCTACTCTGACACGACTTATTGCGCTATCAGGGGTCTGATGGTTGCCTCCCCCCTAGGCTCGATATGTGATACTCTTAGACGAACAGACCGGACTGTACGGAGATTGTCACAGATAGGCTTAGTAGGAGTTCGGATGAGTTTGCTCATCGGCCTTCTTATCGACAGATACCTGGGTAGCCATTACGTGCAGCTAGTACCGCTGACGTGCTTATAGTTAAATCCACTGCCAGCGTACTATCGAGTCTTTAGAGTCCCACACAGAGGGTTTCCCTACTTCGAGCAAAAGATGTAGAGACCGTATGGTTTTACGGCAGGGTTTCGATCACATACGTGTACTTGTGCATGGATGATGTTCAGGCGGATAATACTAGAGGGCTTTGGTTTAAGTCAGATACTAGTATTATATTCTTGGATTATTTTCGTCTCTTTGTGTTTGTATGTTTCGGAATACGGATACGGGTATGTATATACGGTGAGGGGTATTCTTGTAATTATGCAAAGGTACTTCTAGAAGAAGACACCTCATTTGTGATTTAATCTATTTGATTAAATGATTAATGAGGTAGAGGTATGAGGTGTAGGGTTGCCTAGCACGACAGCAAGATTTCGGAAGGCATCATCCATACCGTTTTTAATGTTTCGCCATGCTAAATAACCCTAACCCAAGAATCTTAACTAGAGAATTAGACGATATAAGAATGTAAACAACTTTACATCAAGTGAACAAGGAATACAACCTTTGTAGACCGGTCCTTCACTTCACATGCTCCGTGTAGTAGTCCCGCGACTCCACTAGGCTCCACTTGAGGCTTTGGACGAGCTTCCTCCGATGACCTTCGTGCCGAAGATGATCCACGCGAAGTCCCTCTAACTCAAGCTACCTATATACTAAACTCTTTAGCGTAGGAAACACGCTACACTCGATCGCTAGTCAAGTGTAGGATGGTGAAGTAGAGGATGTTAAAAGCTCACAACTTTATGTTCAAGCTTCATAGTTCACATCACATGTGAGGGTTGAAGCTTGAACCATGACATGAAGAGGAAGAAGAAGCTAGATAGAAACCATGGGAGCAACTCAAGAAAAAGGCTAAGTGTTGAGAATGAACTCAAGAATGAATGGCAACACTTGACCCCCACTCATTCAAGCATGGAATTTTGCAATATAAAATTGCAACCATGCTTGAATAGTAAGTCAAGATGAATAAACAAGTATAAATCCCATGCTTGCAACCATGCTCTCTTTTTCCACCTCATTTCTATTTTCACAATATAGAAATTCATATGCCATGCTTCATTATTATATATATATATATATATATATTTAAAATGAAGAATAATTAGTGAGCTAATGATATTAGTTAAGACATAATTATATCACATATAATATATATCACATTATTAAATCAACACTTGATTTAATAATCCGGTTATATCACATATGACCGACTAATATCATTCATCTGTATATCACATTATCAAATCAACACTTGATTCGACAATCTGGTTATATTACATATAACCGAACCGATAACAGATAACTGCCAAATTACAATACGGTATCACATACACGTATTTAATCAGGCCCACACACATATCACATATGTATCCTACTTCGTTTCGCTTGAACCAAGGAACTTCTGTATGGGACTCTAAAGACTCGTCAATACGCCAGCAGTAGGTGATGATTATATCAGTCACCTACAAGCCGTCAGTGGTACTAGCTGGACGTAACGGTTACCCGGGTATTGAGCGATATGAAGATCAACAAGCAAGCTTGTCCATATTCTCTATGAAGCCTATCAGTAACACTACCGTACAGTCCGGTCTCTTCGTCCGATATGTCGCATATCAAGTCTAGGGGTGGAAATCGTCAGACCCCAGTAACGTGATAAGTCATGCCGATGTCTGCCCTATAACGGTTCAAGAAACTACTGATAACACTTATCAGTAAATCTCGGCAGCAGCCCTAGCAAGGGACTTCCAGTTATAGCCAATTGAGCATAGCGCAACATCAACCCCCAATACCGGGAGAGACAAAACCCCTCCTATTGCTCATTTCCTCCATGTGACTCGGGACTGTACCCAAAAACCACCGTTTTGCACGTTCTCTTGAACGTGGTAAGGTGGAAATCAAAGCACACTGGGAATCACACAAGACTCTATGACGATCTTGGGTCTATAGACTAACCTGTACCAGTATCACCAGAGGACTGCTATCTGACGATAGGTATACTACCACATAGGAGTCCTCGGCGAGTCCTGTTCAGTGTACCCAGTCTCCACTGAGCACCCGTATACCATCTTTGATGTCAAACACCAATGGATGTAGGATCATCCATCGCCCATCATATGGGTCAAGAAGCGTATACGCTAGTCTACTCTGGAATATCAATGCCCTGTCTCGATATACCCTCGACTACGAACAATTAAAGGATGTACTTTTGGACCACGCTGGCCCCACTAGTATGATCTCATCATAGTCCTAGCAGTCAAGTACATATCCTAAGGGATTTATCAACATATAAGAGACAGACAGTATAAATACCAGTCTACACGTTAAGATAAAGGTAACCAGATAACATACTATCATGTCGAGCAAGAAAGTCCTCTCTGTATATGTCCAAGCATCCACTATAATATACATCATATGTACAATAATGGCCTCTAGGACATACATATAACTAATAATCTCCCACTTGCACTAAGGCCAGTTGTTGTAGTATCTCATACCCAATGTCCCAAAAGTCTCTCTAATAGCATCTAGGGGATGGCCTTGGTGAGTGGATCCGCTGTGTTATCTTCTGTTTCAACTCTCCTAACCTCGATCTCCCAGAGATCAATTATCTCCCTGATCAGGTGATACTGTCTAAGAATATGTCTGGATTGCTGACGGGACCTAGGCCAAAGCCACAGCTCCATTGTCATCACAATACTTAGGTATTGGATGCCCAATGGTAGGAACCTAGTTCATCTCATGAACTCTATTCATCCAGACAACCTCTTTAGCAGTATCGTTGGTAGCGATGTAATTAGCCTCTATCAACAAGTCTGCTACGGTATATAGCTTGGAACCCTTCCAACATACCGTCCCTCCACTGAGGGTGAAGACAAAACCCGAGACTGACTTTCAGTCGTCCTTATCACTCTGGAAGCTCGAATCGGTAAAGGACTCCATCTGGAGTTCACCGTTACCATACACCAAGAACATCTCTTTAGTCCTTCTCAAGCACTTAAGAATGTTCTTCAGCTGTCCAGTGGTTTTCCCAAAGATCTTTTCGATACTTATTCACTATACCTAGTGAGTAAGCTACATCTGGTCTGATGCATAATATCGCATACATAATTGACCCATCTGCCAAAGCATAGGGTATCCCTTGTATGCGAGCCCTCTCTAAATCAGTCTCGAGAGACATCTCTTTGGAGAGAGTGATTCCTGAACAAGCGGGTACATTACCACGCTTAGAATCATCCATACTAAATCTCTTTAGTATGGTGTCTATGTACCTGGATTTGGACAATCCCAAATCCATTTAGATCTATCTCTATAGATCTATATCCCCAGGATGTAGGAGACATCAGTTAGATCTTTCATGGAGAACCTGTGTGACAAGAGGTGCTTGACCGAGTGTAGCATAGGAACGCCTTTCCTATCAAGAGTATGTCATCCACGTACAATACGAGGAAAACAACCATACTTTTTACAACCTTCTTATTTATACATGGTTCATCTACCCTTTTGATGAAGTCAAACTCTTTGACAGCTTCATTAAAACATATGTTTCATCTCCGCGATACCTGCTTTAACCCGTAGATGGATTTAAGCAGCTTGCACATTTCTTCCGCTGCTCCTACTGTCTACGAAGCCCTCTGGCAATGTCATATACGCTCTCTTCTAGATCACCATTTAGAAAAGCGGTTTTGACGTGCAGTCTGCTAGATTTCATAGTCATGGTATGCAGTCATGGTATGCAGCAATGACAAGTAGGATCCTGATGGACTTAAGCTTAGCGACAAGTCTAGCTTTGAAACTCACAACTTTTCCATCTACACCAAATTATTTTTCTCAAAGATCCTCTTTCTCCCGATGGGTTTTACCCCTTCAGGAGCAACATCCAAGGTCAACACTTTGTTGGTGTACATGGATTCCATATTAGATCGCATAGCATACAGCCATTTCACATAGTCTCCACTTGTGATGACCTGCACGAAACTAGTTAGTTCATCATCTCCATGATGCAATCCTCGCTCCCACCGTCTACGAGAAAATCGTAGTATCTCTCAGGTGAATGAGGAACCCAACTAGATCTGCGGAGTGGCTTCGGTTCGTCAGGGACTATTGAATCCTCCGGTTCCAATAAATCGTCAGTTTATATTTTCTTTTTGCTGGAAATACTTCCAGTTCAACCTCATTGCCACTGATTTCTTCCACAAGAAATTCCTTTTTCTAAAAGGGTGGCATGTCGTGAAACAAAACTCTTTTTGCTCCCCGGTGTGGTAGAAGATATACCCTCGCGAATGTTTGGGATATCCTACAAACTTGCACAGAACTGACCTTGCCTCAAGCTTGTCCGAATTTTGCTTTTCAACATAGGCCGGACAACCCCATATCTTAACTCATTTAAGAGATGGTCTCTTCACATTCCATATCTCATACGGAGTGGTAGGCAACAGATTTGGTCGGAACTCTATTCAATAGGTATGCATCTTCTCAAATGCGTGTCCCCGAAAGGAAATAGGCAACTCAGCAGTACTCATCATAGAGCGCACCATATCTCATAGGGTGTGTCACGACCCAAAAGTTAGGCCCGTAACCGGTACTTAAACTACGTAACGTCAACAAGCGTACGCAGTTAAGTAAGCCGAAACCCAGAAATCTAAACCACCCAAAACTGGATAAGTGGAGAAAAACATAGTTTTAAAACATTCGGAAAATCTCAAGTAAAATCTTTAACTTTAGTTTTCTTTCTTGAAAATTTCGGCAGCACCTCCTTTGTAAAAACTAGCCCTGAAAACGGGTACAACATAGAATATAAATAAAGCATCCCAAACGGGAGCAACTCACGCCCAACGGCGGAGACAACCACCACAAGCATATATACGACGCCGTAGCGAAGAAATATAAATGAAAACAGCATAAGGAGGTAAAACTTAACAACAAGACCGGCTCCCATGAGCACGGCACCCAAAGTCACCAAAATATATACAACACCGAAACCTCACAACTCGTCTCTAAGTCAAATACAAGAAGTGGTAGATGGAGAATACTAGATCCAACAAAAAGATATCCAAAGTATATAAACGGATAACCACGAACCCACCTAATAGCAACGGCCTCACAGCCAAATGTAGCGGTATCCACAAAGTATAGATAAGAAGGCGCCCTGCCGCGACTACACCGAGGGTAAGTCCTGCAAAACACTGTGGCACAACGGGGGTGAGTTGACAACTCATGACTAGTAAATAACATCATACTGTAATCGCAAGTATACACGAACATCGATAAATCTATCACATGTAATCTGATAGCATAAGTATGGCAATATAAATATACAACAATCATGTAAAGGTACATCATCAGGGTACTACAACTACATGAAACAATGCATATCAAAATAAATCCTGAGTGTGGGATGATATAAATAATCTCATGCACAAATCATAAGCATGGAAAAACGCGGTGTAAATCAACAACACCCCAAATCCCAAAATCCTCAGATCGGCCCTACGATCGGCCCTGTAAATCTCATGTAACCTGAGTGTCAAACATCGACACCCGAAACATCATGAAAACTGGTACCCAGAATCGACACATAAATACTCGTATCCATACGTTCTTCGAATCCTAAGTATCCAAAATCGACACTTGTGATCCACGTATCGGTCCTCTGATATCCCTACGTTCCTCGAAACCCAAGTGTCCAACCTCGACACTCGTATTCTACGTATCGGTTGCTCTGATATACATACGTTCCTCGAAACCCAAGTGTCCAACCTCTACACTTGTGTTCCACGTATCGGTTTCTAATATCCATAAATCTCTCGGAATATAAGTGCCTAACATCGACACTAGAAATCCCCAAATCGCATGAAAACATATCTCAAATGCGTAAATCCAAGCAATATAACATATGCAACATAGAACAACAATATGAGCATATCACGGGAAAAGTCTGCTTTTTAAATGCATCAAGTCATTAAATATATCACGCGGTTCCCAAGTATCTGAATCCCATATATATATATATATATATATAACAGCGTCCCATTCCACCGATATATATCGTATAAAACTGAACATGTAACAATAGCAAAGTATATGTGTGAGCATGTAGGTATAGCAAGGCATATGTGTAAGCATGTAGGTATAACAAGGCATATGTGTAAGCATGTAGGTATAGCAAGGCATACTATATGTCATATACGCCATCGCACAAAATAAATGCCTCTATGTCGCTAACCAAAAGCAAGGTATATCATATGAATATCTGTGCTGTGCGTATCATAGCAATTACCGACAGTGTGTGTGTAGCATACAATAGGTGCTCGTGCAATATAGACTGTCAATAATAGTGCAGTGTACAATAGGTACAGGTTCAGGCATAAGTAACTATATGCAATGAAGTTCATATGTAATCAACTCATATGCGAATAACATGCAGCTATCAAATCATATCCAGCCCTGACCCATAACGCCATACAGGCGATTTTCCTGTAGATGTTAAATCTACTCAACGATGATCTCGAGCTACGAAAATCCGACCACCTGCTACCCTTTATTCGCAGCGTCCGAAGTCCCCGCTTGCGACCCTAAATTTTCACAAACACATCACATAAGCTAAATATCCTACGCTAACACAAAGATACGAAACGCAAGGATAACGCCCAGAAAATTACGCTGCACGCCTAGTGCACAAAACGCGCACGACATCGGCACAACCCTAGCTAAGATCGCTAAACTACGCAACCACCAAGTCTAGACCCCGATCGTACCGATCGCGCAAACACGACATAATAAAATACGAGCAAGATTATATATATAACCTCGCAACGCCTATTCGAACCCACGTTCAAAATTCACCGAAACCTATTAAGCAACTTATCGCATAAATTTCACAAGTCTAAAGCTAACACCATTCTAACGATTACAAACATCGCAAAACAGCTTAACTAGGTTATCCAAACCATTTCCATAATTTTAATCTCACCCAAATATGTATTAGTAAAACCTAGTTTGCTAAAAACTCAATTAGACAAATTACGAATTAACAACAACTTTCATCCACTAGATTAAGTTTTCAAAGTCTTCACTTTAACCATTATTCAACACAAACCCTAACTTGATTTTTACACAATTATCATGAATGAATTAAACATGAATTTAAAGCTATATTTAAACAATTAAATAGCTTGCATAATGATTTAAACCTAGCAATTAAGGATTAGGGTTTGAAATTATACCTCCTCAAGAACACAAACTAGCAACAACTCCAAATTTTTCCCTCCAAAATGAAGCTTTTCTTGAAGATCTATGCTAGTTTAGAGAAGAAGAATGATGGGTTATGTTTTGTTTAAGAGTTTTGTGGATTTATTTAAGGATTTTTGAAGATTTTATGAGCTTGGAGATGAAGAAAAGAGCAAAGAAAATGAAGTGGGCAGCACAAAGAGGAGGCTCGGCCAAATGTGAAGTGGGGTTGTTTTGTGAAAATTGTGTGGAGAAAATTCTAGCAAAAAAACAATAAATGCTCATTAATGCAAAATGCCACCTTTCTTTTCTTTTCTTTTCTTTTAAAAAAATTTTTCCTTTATCATAAAATATCTAGATATTAGGCAAGAATGGATTAAGACTAATTCTAGTGATTTGTTTAGCATAGATTCACATTAGAGTAATTAACCCAAGCCAGAAATGTAATTACCACTAATTAAGTGCATAATTAACCACTTAAATTAATATTTAAAATAGGGAAAAATTCTATGTGAACTAAAACTTTCAATTGACCCCCAAAGCCAGCAAACTAGCTTCATTCTAGCTAAACTAGGTGTCCTCAACTCTATACAGAAGTTTGATCACAATCGGGTTAAAACGGAAAATAATGACTATTTTACCCTAAAACGGAAAAATTCGCATAACGATTTCTAAAACGTTACAATCTCCCCCGTGAAAGAAATTCGGTCCCCGAATTAAAATTTAACTACGTGTACCTTCGAAGAGATGAGGGAATTTCTTCCGCATCTCGCTCTCGGCCTCCCAAGTGATCTCCTCACTAGTAGGGCTACGCCAAAGAACCTTCACAGATTACAAGACCTTTGACCGAAATTTCTTCACCTGCCGATCCAATATAACTATCGGCTGCTCGGTGAACGAAATATCGCGCTCAAGCTGAACGGTCTCATGCTGAATCATGTGAGAAGGGTCATGAAGGTATCTACGAAGATCGACACGTGGAACACGGGGTGAACATCCGGAAAACTGGGCGGGAGCACCAAACGGTAAGCAACATAACCCACTCGCTCAAGGATCTCGAAAGGACCTACAAATCTGGGACTGAGCTTTCCCCTCTTCCCAAATCGCATAACGCCCTTCATGGGAGAAATACTTAGGAATACATGATCCTCCACTGCGAACTCTGCGACGACGACAGTCGGTATAAGACTTCTTCTTGCACTGGGCTGCTCTCATCCTGTCCTGTATCAGCTAGATCTTCTCCATAGTCTCCTGAACTAGCTGGGGTCCCAAAACCCTACTCTCGCTAAGTTCGGTCCAACAGACTGGCGATCGACACTTCCTACCGTACAAAGCCTTAAAAGGTGCCATCTGAATAGTCTCCTGAAAGCTGTTGTTGTAGGAGAACTCAATCAACGGCAAATGACGATCCCAACTGCCACCAAAATTAAGCACACACGCACGGAGCATATCCTCCAGAGTCTGTATAGTCCGCTCCGACTGACCATCGGTCTGTGGATGAAAACTGGTGCTAAAACTCAACCGGGTACCCAAAGCTTCCTGAAGCTTCTGCCAAAGACGGCTAGTAAACTGGGTACCTCTGTCGGATACGATGCATGTGGGAACACCATGCAAACGCACAATCTAATCTATGTACAACTGAGCATACTGAGCATAACCAAAAATGGTCTTCACTGGAAGGAAGTGAGCCACTTTCGTCAACCGGTCAACAATCACCCAAATGGAGTCATACCCTCGACTAGTCCTGGGTAGACCCACCACGAAGTCCATGGAAATCTGCTCCCATTTCCACTCAGGAACAGGTAAAGGCCGCAACTCTCCAGCCGGTCTTTGATGCTCAGCCTTGACTTGCTGACAATTCAGGCACCTCGAAACGAAGTCGGAAATATCGCACTTCATCCCTTCCCACCAGTAAAAGTCTCTCAAGTCACGGTACATCTTTGTGGAACCTGGATGAACGCTAAAGGCCAACTGATGTGCCTTCTCTAGGATCTTGCGTCTCAACCTATCAGCATCTGGTACACACAAGCTAGTCCCGCATCGTAGCATACCCTGGTCATCAATCATGAACTCTGAAACTGTACCCTGCCGAACAAGCTCAAGAATCTCAGACAAACGGGCATCACTGGGCTGCGCCTCACGGATACGATCAAAAAGTAGTGGACGGGCGCGGACATGAGCAAGCTGTCCCCCAGTGGAAGTGAACTCAAACTGTACTCTGCCATCGCACAAGATCTGCCAATCTGCAGAAGACAGACGCTGAACTGCGCTCAATAGGGACAAGCTATCCCGGGGCCTACGACTCAAAGCATCAGCTACCACATTCGCCTTGCCCGGGTGATAAAGGATCTCACAATCATAATCCTTCACAAGCTCCATCCAACGGCGCTGTCTCAGATTCAGATCCCGCTGCTGGAAGATGTACTTCAAGCTCTTATGATCCATGAAGATCTGACACGACTCCCCGTACAAGTAGTGTCTCCAAATCTTCAACGTAAAGACCACCGCGGCCATCTCAAGATCGTGAGTGGGGTAATTATGCTCGTGCTTCTTCAGCTGCCTAGAAGCATAAGCAATCACTCTATCATGTTGAATCAGTACACAACCGAGCCCCACTCGAGAAGCATCATAATAAACAACATAGCCGCCCGATCCAGAAGGCAAAGATAGAACTGGTGCCGTCGTCAACCGAGTCTTCAACTGTAGAAAACTCTGCTCGCACGCATCAGTCCAAAGAAAAGCAACCCCCTTCTGGGTCAGTTCGGTCAGCGGTGCAGCGATACTCGAAAAATCCTGCACGAAATGGCGATAATAACCAGCTAAGCCCAAAAAGCTGAGGACCTCAGTCACAGATACAGGTCTGGGCCAAAGCTGCACTGCCTCGATCTTCCTCGGGTCTATAAGTGTAAGTGCACGGCGGCACCCCGGCCGTCAATCCGAGGCCAAAATGTGGAAACGATGATTTACTTAAACTTTTGAACCGGCACCACCGCGCACAAAAATCCCGGATCGGGCCATTAAACTAATTCTAGCTAACTAAAGAACGGGTAGAGAGATATACCGAGCGATCCGTGTCCTTCGGTCTTCTCGCCGTCGTCCCGATCTCCCGCGGAATCTCCGGTCGTCACCTCCTCGCCGGAAAGGCACCACATCGCCGGCTTCTTTTACGGGCTCCCACCTCTGGACCGAGGCAACTCGGGCACGAAGTTGGCGAGTCGACGTGCCCAAGATTTGCTGTAGAATAAGTGTGGAACTCTATGTCTCATGGGGTTTGTAGGAAGTTGCCTTTTGGTGGAGGAAATGATATAAACCCATTTGGAGATGAACTTGGGATTTTTAGCATGGAAATGAGACTCATTTCTCACCTCTCAAAAATGGACAGCCCCCATGACATTTGGCGGCCATAACTTAAGAACACCCTGAGATACTACTGGAATACCTACCAGTAAATCTCCTGCCTTGGCCAAGGACTTTTCATGTACTGGCTCTCCTAGACACAGCGTGACCTCACCCCCAATACCGGGAGAGACGAACCCCTGCAGATCCGCTCACTGCCTCCATGTGGCTCGGGACTGTACCCAACTAAAACCTGTTTGCACGTCTCCTTTGAGCGTGGTAGGGTAGTAATCAAAGCACAGTGGGAACTCACACGAGACAAATGACAATCTCAGGTCGATGAACTAACCTGTACACAAGTCACCAGGGAACTGCTATTTGACGTCTGGTATAATCCCAACTAGCAGGTTCCCAGCGAGTCCTGTCCGGTGTACTCATAACCCAATGAGCACCTGTATACATCTTAGGTGAACCAACTGACACCAGTGGCTTGTGAGACCGGCCACCACCCCTCGTCGGGGTCTCGACTGTATACACTAGTCTACTCTGGAGAATCGATGCCCTGTCTCGAAACTCCCACGACTAGGGACTGTTTAAGGATGTGCTTATAGACTACCAGCTCTCACGTATATGATCGCCCTCATACTGCTGGCAGTCAAGCAAGAATCCTAGGGGCTCTATCAACGCGCAATAGTGACCTGTAAGGTCACCTAAAGCAGTACACGGTGATAAAGATAAACCAGATAGCATACTATCATCTTGAGTAAGACTGTCCTACCGGGATAGGTCCTCCCTTAATCATTGCAATCACGTGCCTGTGATCCAATAATTGACTCTGAGGGCACTATCTCCAACAATCTCCCACTTGCACTCAAGGCTAATTATTGCGATGTCGCATACTCACAGCCCGTGTGATACCGAACACCCAACTCCTCTACTAGTCAGTCTCACAAAACCCGTTTGCGAAACTATTGCGTTCGAGGAATAGCCTCAGTGAGCGGATCCGCTTTGATGTTTCTTTCTATGTCTCTCTATATCTCAAGTTCGCGGAGAAACCCATCTCCCGAAATGAGCAATACCTGTCTTAGAATATGTCTGGATGTCTGATGGGACCTAGTTCATAAATGAACTCCAAATCTAAACTTCTAGACTGTATCGTCAACTGAACTTAATCAGTATCCTGCGCCATCCTTCCCTCAGTATCCATCTGGACCACCTGTCCAAAATACTGCCCCTCGTCAGAGGGAAAACTATAACTCTGATGGCCACCCTGTCGTCCAGGTCACCTTGGAAGCCTGAAATGATAACTGTCTCATGAACGAGGCTGTCGTTATCATATCCCTAGAACGTCCACTTATGTTCTAAAGCTGCTTCCGATTGTTTCTCCAGGATTGGATCAATATCAACTTATTACATCTACTGCAAGAACAATATCTGGTGTGGTACTTGACATCTCATGATTGACTCAATTGCCGAAGCAAGTGATCTGCCAATCATGCACATCCCTCTCCCCTTTAGTCTGTAAGACACCTTTAAGGAGGGTGACTCCATCATCTGCAGGTACACTACCGTGCATGGAGTCGTCCATTCTAAATACTCATAGAATGCTGTCTAAGTACCCAGATTGGGAAACTACCCAGATTGGGAAACTATAGATCTAGTAACCAGAATGTTTGATATAATATCCAATTCCTTATGTGGAGAAACCACTGTGTGACAACCAAAGTATAACCGATCGTAGTATAGGAATATCACTTCCTATTCTGTGTATGTCATCCAAATACCAGGACATCACACCCTACTACCTTCTTAACAGATCCATCCCCTATTCTGATGAAGTCAAACCTATGACTGTCACATCAGAAATAGATGATCTATCTCCGCTATATCTGCTTTAGTCTATAAATAGACATAAGCCACTTTTCCACCATGCTTCCGCTGCTCCCACTGACCCTGACAACCCTCTGGCAGAGTCATATAGACGTGCATTTCTAAAGCCTGTTTAGAACGACGCTATATTCATCCTCCTACCGGGTCTCACAGTCTGGAACAACAGCAATGGAAAGTCTGGGTAAACAAGAACCTCCCTGTCACCGTCCTTGAGGCTACCGGAGTACCTCTCGGGTGCCTGAGGTTACCCACCATATCTGCAGAGTGGCCAATGGAATGTCAAACCAGATTGAATCTTTAGGTTCCTATCAAATTTTCAGTAATCGTTTGCGGTTCTGGAATCAGTTCCAGTTCTACCATACTCCCACTGCTGTTTTCTAAAAAAATCCATTTCTTTTAAAATTGTGGCGAGTCAAGAACAATATCACTATTGATCTTCCAGATGGTAGAAAATCAACCATCGTCATAGCCTGGGTCAACCCACAAACAACCATTACGGAAACGTGCCTTGAGTCGTCCAGAGTCTGGTTTTAAGCATAAGCCGGACAACTCTCCGTATCTTAACAATGTCAAGATATGAACTGTTTTATATCTAATACAGAAACAGAGGCACTGATTTAATTGAACCAGATTCAAATTATGCAGCTGTCTCCAGTGCATGTCAACTAAATGGAAAGAGGCTGATCAACGTTACTCAACTTAGGAGTGCTTCCAATTATGAGTAATCTGAAAGAGAATCAAATTCTCTTAACCATTACTATCAACTGAATACCCTGCACAAGTATCTACATCTTCGATCACCTTGAAGAATCCTGATACTTGCAATAACTAGTTCTCTACTTTACTCTTATACCCATAACTTCTCAAAATTCAGACCTTGCGTTTCTACGAAACACTTGTCTAAAAACTAGAGAAGTCATAAGTAAACCGAATATAGTACGAGAACCAACCCCTATGTCCTAATGGACACTGGACAATATACAATCCTCTGTATAAGTCCCTTGAGTCTAATAACTCATTCCCTGTGTGTCGTAGGTTGAAAACTGTACTTATGGTTAAGAAGAATTACACCGCTGTTTAATGCTCCTTACCTAACCATCAACTGATATAGGTAAATGTCATCGACATAATTTCAAAAAGCTATATCTCACTCTATAAAAATAGACGTACAAATATATCAATTTGAAAATGATGCATAACAGCGGATATTCAAAACCAAATATTTGCCGTCCGGGAAACAACCCAGGTGACTTCCTCAAATATCACCGATTACAACGAATCCCGATATAATGAGGATGATCACCTAATTCCCAATAACTTACTGCCACTCATCATCTGTAAAACCATACAGATGTGAGAATCAATCCTGGTAAATACATACCCTTGAGCAAGTGTCTAATTGGGAAATCAGTTTTCTTTTGACAGTACATAGTGAAACTGAAACATTTGAAATGTTTTGATGGGGTATCCTGGTATTCCTAGTAACGCCTCTTCCATTATCAGATTCACAACTGTAACCGTATATTTCTATACCATCTCTTCACATCCCTTCATATGTCTTTAGTAATTACCTTCTGTACACCCCTTTAGGCCAAATGGTTTTCTTCCTTCCCTACCGTTCGGCACCAGCCTATGGTTTAGAAGAAGACTATCCAATAAGCATAATGGGTGTACTGTCCTAATCCTAGGAACACTCGCAATGCGAGAGAAGGTGAAGATAAAAGACAACCGAATAAACCTTATTCATATTTCTCCTGAACCAGAATCCATCCCCGAACTGGAACAAGTTCCTTTCGAGTTCGTATATAACCATACGATGGAGTATCCAATAAACTGTGGATCTTTGTAGTGATACGGAGTGTCCTGGAGAAATACAAAGGTGAAGTGGGAGTGGTAATAAAATACATGGTTTGGTCGTGAATAGCAGTCGCAATTTACTTTGCCCTCCTTCTAATCCCTTTCTTTGTCTTTACATAATACATTCTATACACCATCGTTAGGCTAATTGGTTTTCTTCATTCCCTACTGGTCGGCATCAGCCTAAGGTTTGGAAGAAGACTATCCAATTTGCGTAATAGGTGTACTATCTCCTAAACCAAGGAGTACTCGCAACCTGAGAGAAGGTAAAAGGAAAAGACAACTGAATAGTCCTATTCGTTTTCTCCAGAACCGGAAACCATCCTCGAATAAATTCCTTCGAGTTCGTATATAACCATATGATGGTTTTGTCCAATGGAAGTGGACGTTCGTAGTAATACGGGGTGTCCTGGAGAAAAGGGTAAAAGTAGGAGTGGCAATGAGGTTTGCAACTCTGACAATCCAAAAGCCAGTGTTTAAGAAGGTTCGGTAAATTTTGGTTTCTGAGTCATAGTCTAGGGTCGGGTCAATGGTCGCTGCCAAAGAGAGAGAGAAAAGAAACACTCAGTGTGCACTCTAATCTAGATCAGAATGGTTATTACTTTATCTAATCTGGAAACCTCCCACTGTAACGTCAAATTCTTCTCCAAACCTGAAAGAAGAATTAGTCGGGATCACCCGAGGAGTAAACCAACTCATCAGTGGGAATCGGGAACCAACTATCATCGCATGATAACGTGACGGACTTCGCTCACGTTATCACACTCTAGAAGGTATGCGCATATCTGGCAAGTTTCAGTTTCTTTAGAAACTCCCGATGTGATTTTTGCCCCATGCTCTTATGACCTTGACGAAGGCCAACAAATCATAAGTCACATGTCAAGTTCTACCCGTCATTCTCCAGGTTAATTTGAACCCACCCGTACAAGCCCTTGACTTTGGCCAATAAGGCTATACGACTGTCCCAAACCAACGCATCTATCTATGCTGCAGAAAGGCAACAAGTAGTTACCATACACTATGCCTTGACGAAAGCCAACAAACATAGCATGAATACTACGTGCTACCCGTCTGAAACGACGGAGGGCTACGAATGGTTTCTGGCAAAAACCTTTAACGTAATGAACTTGATATCGTTGAAGGAACTGGATAGCTTTTTAAAAATATAGTGACAAAAACCTTTGCTAAAGAGGTCACTCCCGGTGAAGGGATCTCGGCTCTTTCCCCGTAGAATGAGGTGCAGGATATTCCAACTGAATACCACGATGCAAAGCAAAAGTAATCGGCTATAGTGAAGTTATTGCCCTGACGCAAACTTCTGTTTAAGGGGTCACTCCCGGTGAAGGGATCTCGGCCCTTGCCTCGTCGACGGAGGACCTGGATATTCCAACTGAATACCACTGTGCAAAACAAAAGTGAACGTCCTTGCAATAACAGCTTTTTGAAAATAAGTTCCAACAACATCAGAATAGGTTTTTTTAACTTGCATTGATCCGAATCAATGCAGTCCCATCAATTGATCACACCACAAAGAACGAAAATAATGACGTACGTATATGCCATCCGCATTCGCCACTGGGTCCCGTCATTACCCGTTAGGTTAGTTAACTAACGACAGAGCGGGGACTGGACTAGCGCGGATGCAAAACGTATACAGCATCTACTAGTATATATATCAATATATAATATTTCGATCAAGGCGTGATAAAATGCAACATCACAGAAATGTAATAAGCATCACAGAATAATACAGATATCTGGGATCCCCGGGTTTCACAGAGCCACTACTGAAACCCGACGTTCCTCTGGTTGTGTGGATAGCCTGTGCAATGAAAACCTAGACCCCTACGGGCGCGGCAAGTTACCCGCCAAAACCTGAAGCGAGGCAGCACCCTTCAGCAACGTGAATGGACCACCCAGCACTTCACGGAATCCGGTAACTTGGGCACCCCTCCTGGGTCAACCTGTACCCCCTACGAATGCGGCGAATAGCCCACCAATTCTAGAGTGAGGCCCCCTCCGTCTCAATGCCATGAGATGCGGGCCCGTTGCCCTCTAGAATCCGGCTATCCGTGCACCCCTCCGCGGGGTAATCCTAGTACAGAAAGTAAAATATACATACAACGGGTACATCGACCTCGACCCGGTCGTGCCCCAAAAGAATAATACAAACAGGCAGTGACGGTAGTCCACATGTCGGACGCTCGCCCCGCAATATCAAATGTACATATAAAACGAAACTGTACTACCACTGCAACCAGGCTATCCCCCACGACCAATCCACAACATCACAACACAACATAGAACATCAACGTGAATGTCACGTTCGCAAATCCGTCTAACCGGGCTATAGCAGTTAGACAGGATTTACCGATCAAGTGACATTCACGGTCGCAGATATAATATAAATACTGTGAACTAACATGTTTAAAATTTTCGATCGATCAAAATTATCGAAGTGGGCCCCAAGCATTACTGTAGCACTCACAGAAATTCTGGGCCCAAAAAGAATATCCCAAGAACCTATTTTCAACCCAGAAGCCCACTGGAAAAAATTGGTGAACTGAAGCTTAATTCCTGCGGCGGAACCGCGGCCAAAGTGGGGTTATGGCCGCGGTTCCGCGGCCCTATTGAAGGATCATGTCACCAAATTTTTACAGTGATCTTATAAAACTCTGCACATCATTCTGCAACAACCTGAAAAATTTTTAGAGCCAAAAAAATTTCGACAGAGAACTGATATACATGAAAATGTGGTTTTGGGATTTTTGTTCGATCAAAACTTTAAACATACTAGTGCAAGCTAGACTAGGTTAATGGCATTGCTCTGATACCATTGTAAGTGCACGGCGGCGCCCCGGCCGTCAATCCGAGGCCAAAATGCGGAAACGATGATTTACTTAAACTTTTGAACCGGCACCACCGCGCACAAAAATCCCGGATCGGGCCATTAAACTAATTCTAGCTAACTAAAGAACGGGTAGAGAGATATACCGAGCGATCCGTGTCCTTCGGTCTTCTCGCCGTCGTCCCGATCTCCCGCGGAATCTCCAATCGTCACCTCCTCGCCGGAAAGGCACCACATCGCCGACTTCTTTTACGGGCTCCCACCTCTGGACCGAGGCAACTCGGGCACGAAGTTGGCGAGTCGACGTGCCCAAGATTTGCTGTAGAATAAGTGTGGAACTCTATGTCTCATGGGGTTTGTAGGAAGTTGCCTTTTGGTGGAGGAAATGATATAAACCCTTTTGGAGATGAACTTGGGATTTTTAGCATTGAAATGAGACTCATTTCTCACCTCTTAAAAATGGACAGCCCCCATCACATTTGGCCGGCCATAACTTAAGAATGGGGAGAGAGGAAAAATTGAGAGGGGAGAGTCATACAAAGGGGGTGAGCCAAAAGAATAATCCAAGAGAGAGAGAAAATGTGATGATGATAAACAATGATCACAAAGCAAGAACCTCGCTCCAAAACCCAATCATTTCCTACAAAGGTCAAGCCATCATGAGTGAAGAAAGTCAAGGTCAAACAAGAGCTATCATGAAGCAACAATATGCAAAAAAAGACCCTCCAAAATGCTTATTTGCACAAATGCAAATAAGCCCTCCTCCACCAAACTTCAGCCAATGAAAGATACAAAGAAAAATGGCCGAAATGGAAAACAAACTGGCAACTTCAAAAAACTGATCCCGTAATAAATTACAGGAAAACCCCGCTACTGTATATACATACCCGCATTTGTATTCCGACCGAATACAAATGCAAAGAGACAAAATCCACACTGTACAATACTAGGATCCGGCTTAAACCAAAGCCTGCTAGTATTATCCGTCCGATCATGATCCATGCAATACCGCACGTATCTGATCGAACCCTGCCATATCTCCATACGGCCTTTACAGCGTTTCGCCCGAAACTTGAGAAACTGGTCTGTGGGGGACTCTAAAGACTCGTCAATATTTTGGTTGTGGATTTAACCACTAGCACGTCAGAGGTATTAGCCAATACGTGACGGGCTACCAGGTATTGACCAAAAGGGACGTCGATGAGCGAACTCATCCTGACACCCTACTGAGCCTGTCAGTGACAATATCCGTACAGTCCGGTCCATTCGTCTATGAGCATCGCATGGCGGGCCTAGGGGGTTGGTAAAAGTCAGAGCCCCAAAAGCGGTACAAGTCGTGTCGGAGTGTAGCCCATAACACCCTGAGATACTTCTGGAATACCTACCAGTAAATCTCCTGCCTCGGCCGAGGGCTTTGTGTAATGGCTCTCCTAGACACAGCGCGACCTCACCCCCAATACCGGGAGAGACGAACCCCTGCAGATCCGCTCACTGCCTCCATGTGGCTCGGGACTGTACCCAACTAAAACCTGTTTGCACGTCTCCTTTGAGCGTGGTAGGGTAGTAATCAAAGCACAGTGGGAACTCACACGAGACAAATGACGATCTCAGGTCGATGAACTAACCTGTACACATGTCACCAGGGAACTGCTATCTGACGTCTGGTATAATCCCAACTAGCAGGTTCCCGGCGAGTCCTGTCCGGTGTACTCATAACCCAATGAGCACCTGTATACATCTTAGGTGAACCAACTGACACCAGTGGCTTGTGAGACCGGCCACCGTCCCTCGTCGGGGTCTCGACTGTATACACTAGTCTACTGTGGAGAATCGATGCCCTTTCTCGAAACTCCCACGACTAGGGACCGTTTAAGGATGTGGTTATAGACTACCAGCTCTCACGTATATGATCGCCCTCATACTGCTGGCAATCAAGCAAGAATCCTAAGGGCTCTATCAACGCGCAATAGTGACCTGTAAGGTCACCTAAAGCAGTACACGATGATAAAGATAAACCAGATAACATACTATCATTCTGAGTAAGACTGTCCTACCGGGATAGGTCCTCCCTCAATCATTGCAATCACGTGCCTGTGATCCAATAATTGACTCTGAGGACACTATCTCCAACAACAAGAATACCATCTCCAGTCACCACATGACCCAAGAAATCAACACTATCAAGCCAAAATGCGCACTTTGAGAATTTAGCATACAGCTGGTCCTCTCTCAATGTCTGCAAAGCAATCCTCAAGTATTGCTCATGCTCCTCACGACTCCTAGAGTAGACCAAAATGTCATCAATAAACACAATAATGAACTGGTCGAGGAACGGTCTGAAAATCCGGTTCATCAGATCCATGAACACTGCTGGCGCATTAGTGAGTCTGAACGACATCACCAAAAACTCATAATGCCCATAGCGCGTACGAAAAGCAGTCTTTGGAATATCATCATACCGAACCCGCAACTGATGATAACCCGAATGCAAATCAATCTTAGAAAAATGTTTCGCACCCTGGAGCTGATCAAATAAATCGTTAATGAGAGGTAAAGGATACCTATTCCGCACCGTAATTCGGTTCAATTGACGATAATCCATACACAATCTCAAACTGCTGTCCTTCTTCTTGACGAACAGAACAGGAGCTCCCCACGGAGAAACACTTGGACGCATAAGTCCCCTATCAATCAACTCTTGCAATTGATCTTTAAGCTCTCTAAGCTCTACCGGAGCCATCCGATAAGGCGGTATAGAAATAGGCCCCATGCCAGGAATCAGATCAATGCAAAACTCAATATCGCGCTCTGGCGGCAACCCAGGTAACTCATCGGGAAAAACGTCGGGAAACTCTCGCACAGTAGGAACCTGGTCCAACGACTCCATTGTGGCTCCAGTATCATGAATGAAAGCCAAGAATCCCCGACATCCTCTCCTCAAAAGCCGACTAGCGCACATGACAGAAATCAAACTGTGAGGGGCAGCACCACGGTCCCCCTGCACAACAAACACTGACTCGCCGGGAAAACAAAACCTAACAGTCTTCTCGCGGCAGTCCACGGACGCATAGCAAGTAGCTAACCAGTCCATGCCCAGGAGAACGTCGAAGTCCAATATCTCAAGAAGGATCAAGTCGACGGACAAATCTCTATCTCCTAAACGGACAGCACACGACCGGAACACGTGTCACGCAACAAACGACTCTCCAACAGGAGTAGTCATGACAAGCGGATGATCTAGCAAACATGACTCTCGGCCCAAATACGGCACAAAGTGCGTAGAAACATACGAATGCGTAGATCCCGGATCAAAAAGAACATGTGCATCAAAAGTGTTAGTTATGTATATGCCCTAGAAGCCATTGTTGTACATATGATGTATATTATAATGGATGCTTGGATATATATAGAGATGAGTTTCTTGCTCGTCATGATAGTATGCTATTTGGTTTCACTTTATCTTAACATGTTGACTTGTATTGGTTTACTGTTTTTCTCTCACATGTTGATAAAGCCCTTAGGATCTGTACTCGACTACTAGGACTATGATGAGATCATACTAGTGGGGCCATGGTAGTCGATGAGTACATCCAATAACTGTTCCTAGTCGAGGGTATATCGAGACAGGGCATCGATACACCAGAGTAGACTAGCATATACGCATCTTGACCCATATGATGGGCGATGGATGATCCCATATCCATCGGTGTTTGACATCAGAGATGGTGTACGGGTGCTCAGTGGAGACTGGGTACACTGGACGGACTCGCCGAGAACTCCCAGATGGTGATATACCACACGTCAGATGGCAGTTCTCCGGTGACACTGGTACAGGGTAGTCTGTAGACCCGAGATCGTCATAGTGTCTTGTGTGATTCCCACTGTGCTTTGATTTCCACCTTACCACGTCCAAGAGGGCGTGCAAAACGGTGGCTTTTGGGTACAGTCCCGAATAATATGGAGGCAATGAGCGATAGGAGGGGATTCGTCTCTCCCGGTATAGGGAGTTGATGTTGTGCTGTGTTCAATTGGCTATAACTGGAAGTCCCTGGCCAGGGCTGCTATAGAGATTTACTGGTAAGTGTTACTAGTAGTTTCTCGACCCGTTATGAGCCACACATCGACACGACTTATCGGTTATTGGGGTCTGACGTTTACCACCCCTAGACTTGATATGCGACATATCAGACAAACAGACCGGACTGTACGGGAGTGTTACTGATTGGATTCACAGGAGAACGCACAGGCTAGCTTGTTGATCTTCTGATCACTCAATACCTGGGTGGCTGTTACGTTTAGCTGACCGCTTGCAGCTTGTGGGTGTTTGATATGATCATCACCTGCTACCGGTGTATTGACGATTCTTTAGAGTCCTACACAGAGGTTTCTTGGCTCAGGCGCAACGGAGTAGAGGCACATATGTGATATGTGCAGGACCGAGGATAATGCGATATGAGATACCGTATTATATTCTCGCGATATTTAGATATGAACCGGGACATCGGATCAAGTGTTGATTCGATGAATCGGTACATGATATATTAGTCGGTTATATTCGATATAGCCGGATCGTCGGATCAAGTGTTGATTCGATGATTTAATGTATAATAATATATATGATATATTATTACATTATCTAATATTGGCTTGCTTTATTATTTCATTTTCTCACTGGACGATACATTGATATATATGCGATATATGTTAATTGTATTATTTTCTTTTGTTGCAAATATATAATATATATGTGATATATATTATTGTGACATGATATGATTTATTATTAAACATGTTTAAGGATGATTAAATGAGGTTAGGGTTTGATTAGGGTTAGTTGCTTCTTGCACTTTCTAGAAACTTTTTCTTTTGTCATGGTTAAGATATTTGTTGATGACTCATTGCTAACCCAACCAAACCCTAACTCTAGTTTATTCTCTATAAACTATTAACCACTTATCCTTGACCATGGTTGATATATCAATCATATAGATTTCTTTTCTATTCATCACAAAAGGATTTATCATTTTCTATTATCATCTTCTTCTCTCTTGATTTTGAGCTCACTAGAAATTCATTTTGTGATGATAAATTATGAGAAAATGATTTAAAAAGAAAGCATAAATACTACTCTCTCATCCTCATCTCATCTAGCCCATGAGATTAGTGTGTTCATCTCTTTAGAGTGAGAAAGCTTGAGTTATTGAAACTTCGACGTAGATCATCGGAGATTTGGAACACTTCAAGCTAGCATGGATCGTTCGAGTCGTGGAGCCTCTCTTGAGTCCAGGAGATCGTGGATCGCGGCGAAGGGACTTCTACTCGGAGCTTGTGAAGTGAAGGAGCGGACTACAAAGGTTGTAATCCCTCACACTTAGCTTAAAAGATGTAATCTTGTATGCTTAACCCTAATTATCTAGCAAAGATCCTGTCTTTGGGTTGTTCGGCACATGTAAAATGTTATTCGTGCATGTTTGATGCGTTATGAACCTTCACAAGTGTGCCTAGTAACCCTACAGTGGTATCAGAGCCAGGCTAGAGTATTAGGCGACGTGTTAACGAAGTTAAAACTCCGATCGAACCCGAACCGACAAAATTTACCCCCTCTCTGGAAATTTTTCAAAATCTGGGATTTTTCTGAATTAAAAATACCTAAAAAAATCGGCAGGGAATTCTAAGAATTACCATGAAACACAGGCCCACAACTCCACTAAACCGCGGCGGAACCGCGGCGAAAACATGGTTTCCGCGGCGGTTCCGCGGCGGAATTTTGGAATTGTGACACGTGGTTTTCATGGTAATATCCGTAGGTGCTTGTTGATGCTTCTGGGTATTTTTAAAAGTGATTCAAGTGTTGTTTAATCTGGGGTTTATTTTGTAATCGTAGATTCGATCGGAAAATTTAAATTCGTTATTATTTCCGGATATTTAGAAACTGTTAAACTATTTGAACGGATATCATTAACCCACTTTATCCCGGCACGGCAAACTTTCAAGTGTTGAATTTTTATCGGGTTTAAATCTTTCAGAGAAATTATACAAGTTAAGCGGTGGACCCTCTAGAAGACAACAAACCTTAACTCGATTATGTGACCGTCTTGAACTGCTTTTTGAACCTTCGGGTTTGGGGCAGTACGGCGTGCCACATGTGAGGCGTTGGCTTGACCCTTCTACGGCTGGATCACTGGTACTGTGACATATTCTGGGATTATTTGAACTTCGCTCAAGTGTTGAGCACTTTAGGAAATTTTGGGTATTTGATTATCTGTTCGAAAAGTTTAATACTGTCTATTTATCTGGAATATGATACAATATGTGGAATTCATAGAGTTAGGCATGAAATGCGAAGTATGTGATATTTCGGATTTACGATGTCTAAAGTGATTGTGGATTCCAAATGTTGTAGTTTTACACTTTCTTTTCTGTGACCGTAAGTGTAATATGTGACATCGCCGGTTTCGCTGCTATATGTCAACGACAATTGGGATGCGCATATTTACTTACGTTGATGATATGTGATATTATGTGTTGCTGTAATATGTTATATTGGATCGTCGCGTTCTGAATAGCCAGGGGTTTTATGTGAGATGGGGGTTTTTATTTTCATTCATGTAAAATTCATTTGTATGTAATATTCTTTTATTGGGGCACTTCCAGGTTGCGGATGTTGTCACCCTTGTATATTATTTACTTTTCCGCATTAGGTAGACCCAAGGTGGGGAGCACAAGTAACCAGGTTCTAGGGTCCAGTGGGAGGCCATCTCAAGGAGTCAAGACCGGGTCTCCTAACCCTAGAATTGGCAGTGTTACTTGACGCTCTTGTAGGGGTCTTGGGATGTGGGTTTGGCTATTCGTCGCGACCGTGGAATCCGTGTTTTATACAGGCTCGTATTGAAAACACGGACGTCCTAGTATATCCAATAATTCATATATGTTCTTCTGCTGCAATGTTCTGTGATGAGATCATATTACTGCCTGAGACGAATGCTTATACTATATATATATGCTGATATATAAATATTACTGCTTTCGTTTCTTCTGTGATGCTTAGGAAGCATAAGCTGATGGGATTTTATTGATAAGATTAATAAAAAGAAAAGAAACCTAAAGATGTTGTAGAATCAAAACTTTATAAAAAGGGTAGCTACAGTTTTGCTTTGCACAGCAGTATATATGATATGCCCTGCACCTTATTCGATGAGGAAAGAGCCGGGATCCTTTCACCGGGAGTGACCTCTTTAGCGAAACTGGCAGATGCTACAAACTCGCGGTTTAGTTTTTGACAGCTTATATAGTTCTTGCTTTGCACAGCGATATATATGATATATCCTGCACCTTATTCGATGAGGAAAGGGCCGACGATCCCTTCACCCGGAGTGACCCCTTTAGCGAAACTATGAAAAGCCTCAAAAACACTCCTTTTCAAAAACCACATGATTCTACGACGATATCTAGTTCATTACGCTCAGGGTTTTTCTGAAAAACCTACGTAGCCCTCCGTCATTTCAGATAGATATTATTTAGTATTCGTGTTACGCTTGTTAGCTTGCGTCAAGGCGTAGTGTGCGGTAGCTAACTAGTATTTATCTGTTTATGCATATGATACAGATTAGATTAGGGTAGTCGTGCGACTTTGTTGGCCTGCGTCAAGGGTCGTGCGGGTGGGTTTAATTCAATCAAGAAATGACAGGTTGAACTTGACTAGCGCACTATGGTTTGTTGGCCTGCGTCAAGGTCATAGGACACTAAGGGCAAAATATTATCGGGAATTTCAAGTGTTGAAATTTGCAATAAGATTGCATACCTCCTATGAGATAGTTGGATCCCGATACCCACTGCGAGTATGAGTTACTCCTGGGAGAGTTTTACACAGGACAATTAGCCGATCAAGTAGGTGTCTAGAAAAGTGTTAACGGGGTTACGCCTCTGGGAAAACGAGGTTTACTTTAATTAGGTCCGTGCGAAAGCACGGGGAACCTCCCTCAAAGTACCGACACTGATCTGGCTGAAAGATTGACGAAATTGTAGGGTGTAATTAATCCCGGCTAATCTTACCTCTTTGGGTTTGAAGGTAGATTTGATAAAAACAGTGGGAGACATCCTGATTAGATAAGATAATAACCAATCTAATCTTGCAAGAGCATACACTAAAGTGTTTTCTTCTCTCTCTCTCCAGGTAGCGACCATGTCAGGCTATAATCAAGATAATAATATGGATGTATTGATTGAACCCGATTATTGTACTGAGCAAGGAAACGTTGGACCCGTTTTTTCTTATAAGAGTTATAAGACTGAACAGGAAACAGGAGAATATCTGGATTCTCACGCCGCCCAAAAGAACATGCATGTTGATGCATCTTCTTCGGGTGTGTTAGTTATTGAGAACTGTTTCTCAGTTCACCCTACGTCCTGGATATTAGATAACGGATCAGGATCCCACATATGTAAATTGTTATATGGGCTACGAAAAGGTAGAGAACTGGGAAAAGGTGATCATTCCGTTCAAGTAGGGAACGGTGCAAGTATTGTAGCCAAAGCAGTTGGCGAATATCACCTTGTATTACCAAGTCGTAATACACTGATTCTAAATGAGTGCTATTATATACCGAACATGATGTGCAATATTATATCAGTTTCTTTATTAAGTAAAGAAGGATATAATTTTGTAGTAAAGGATAATGTTATGAACATATTCCTAGATCAAAAGTTGATTGCATCAGGCTCGTTACATAATGGCATATTCATTCTGAATCAGAATACAGTCCTGAATATACAAAACACACACAAGAGGAAAAGTTCAGATATGAACGAATCCTACTTGTGGCATTGTAGACTTGGTCATATCAATGCGACACGACTAGCTAAGTTACATAAGGATGGTTATTTGAATCCGTTCGAATTATCATCTTATGATACTTGCCATTCATGTCTCAAAGGAAAAATGACCAAAGCTCTGTTTAGTGGACACGGAGAAAGAGTTACCGAACTCTTAGGACTGGTACATAGTGATGTATGCGGTCCCATGTCTACGCATGCCAGGAATGGTTCTTCCTACTTCATTACATTCACTGACGATCTCTCAAGATTCGGATATATGTTCCTGATGAAACACAAATCTGAAGCTTTTGAGAAATTCAGAGAATATAAGCACGAAGTAGAGAACCAAACGGGCAAAAGTATTAAGATTCTTCGATCTGATCGAGGAGGTGAATACTTAAGCAATGAGTTCCTAGATTTTCTAAAAGAGAATAGGATTCTCTCTCAGCTTACTCCTCCTTATACACCACAGCACAACGGTGTATCGGAGCGGAGGAATCGCACCCTAGTAGATATGGTGCGCTCGATGATGAGTACAGCTGAGTTACCTATTTCCTTCTGGGGGTATGCACTGGAGACAGCTGCAGACCTATTGAATATGGTTCCCACCAAATCTGTGCCAACCACTCCATATGAGATATGGAAAGGAAAGAGACCATATCTTAATTATGTTAGGATATGGGGTTGTCCGGCATATGTGAAAACACAAAATCCGGACAAACTCGGCGCAAAGTCTATTCTGTGCAAGTTTATTGGATATCCCAAACATTCGCGCGGGTATATCTTCTACCACACCGAAGAACAAAAGGTGTTTGTTTCTCGGCACGCCACCTTTTTAGAAAAAGAATTTCTTGCAAAAGAAATTAGTGGCTTTGAGGTAGAACTGGAAGAAGTTCCAGCAGAACAAACTACAACAGATGATTTAGTGGAACCAGAGGATTCAGTAATACCCGACGAACCCCAGCCTCTCCGCCGAACTAGCAGGGTTTCTTGTCCACCTGAGAGATACTACGATTTTCTCATTGATGGTGGAAGCGAGGATTGCATCATGGACGATGATGACCCGACTAGTTTCGAGCAGGCCATCACGAGTGGTGACTCTGTGAAATGGCTGGATGCAATGCGATTTGAGATGGAATTCATGTACACCAACAAAGTATGGGCTTTGGAAAATGCTCCTGAAGGGGTAAAACCCATTGGGAGCAAGTGGATTTTTAAAAAGAAATTTAGTGTAGATGGAAAAGTTAAGACTTTCAAAGATAGACTTGTAGCAAAGGGTTTTCGTCAACGACCAGGTGTGGATTATGACGAAACCTTTTCTCCAGTGGCTATGCTTAAGTCCATCCGGATCTTACTTGCCATTGCTGCATACCATGACTACGAAATCTGGCAAATGGATGTTAAGACCGCCTTTCTAAACGGTGATTTAGAAGAGAGCGTGTACATGACTCAGCCAGAGGGCTTCGTAGATAGTGGGAGCAGCGGAAAGGTGTGCAAGCTGCTTAAATCCATTTATGGGTTAAAGCAAGCATCGCGGAGTTGGAACATCTGTTTTGATGTTGTAGTCAAAGAGTTTGACTTCATCAAAAATATAGATGAACCTTGTATCTATAAGAAGGTAGCAGAGGGTAAGGTTGTCTTCCTCGTATTGTACGTGGATGATATACTCTTGATAGGAAATGATATTCCTATGCTGCAATCAGTCAAGCTCTTCTTATTACAGAGATTCTCAATGAAAGATCTAGGTGATGCCTCCTGCATATTGGGAATCATGATCTATATAAATAGATCTAAACGGATACTGGGATTGTCCCAATCCAGGTACATTGACACCATACTAAAGAGGTTTAGTATGGAAGAATCCAAGCGTGGGAACCAACCCACGATCTCTGGACTCACTCTCTCCAAAGAGATGTCTCCCAAGACTGATTTGGAGAGAGCTCGCATGCAAGGGATACCCTATGCTTCGGCAGTAGGCTCTATCATGTATGCGATGCTATGTACCAGACCCGATGTAGCATACTCACTAAGTGTAGTGAGTCGGTATCAAGCAGATCCTGGAGAGAGTCACTGGACAGCTGTGAAGAACATTCTCAAGTACTTACGAAGGACTAAGGAGATGTTCTTGGTGTATGGTAACGGAGAACTCCAGGTGGAGTCCTTTACCGATTCCAGCTTCCAAAGTGATAAGGACGACTCTAAGTCGCACTCGGGATTTGTCTTTACCCTCAATGGAGGGGCGGTATGTTGGAAGAGTTCCAAACAGGATACCGTTGCAGACTCGACGATGGAGGCTGAATACATCGCTGCCAACGATGCTGCCAAAGAGGCTGTCTGGATCAAGAAGTTCATTAGTGAACTTGGTGTGGTTCCATCCATTGAGCATCCAATACCTCTGTATTGCGATAACAATGGAGCTGTGGCTTTGGCCAAGGAACCCAGATCCCGTCAGAAGTCCAGACATATTCTGAGGCGGTATCACCTGATCAGGGAGATAGTTGATCGCCGGGAGATCGAGGTCAGGAGAGTAGATACGAAGGATAACACTGCGGATCCATTCACGAAGGCTATTCCCAAGATACAGTTTGAGAGATTATTCGGGATGCTAGGTATGAGATACTACAGCAGCTGGCCTTAGTGCTGTTAGTGTATATGCCCCAGAGGCCATTACTGTATCATACTAGCTTGTATATTACTTGATGGAAGCTTGGGATATTCACAGTTGTATATACAATCTTGCTCGAAATGGTAGTATGCTACTTGGTTTGTCTCTGCTTTAATATGTGCATGTGTTTCTTTTAGCATATCGCTGATATACATATTAGTAGAGCCCTTAGGATCTTTGCTTGATTACCAGCGTTGTGATGGCGCTCACACTCGTGGGAGCTGGGTAATCCATAAGCACATCCTTATACTGGTCCCTGGTCGTTGGACTATCGAGACAGGGCATCGATACTCCGGAGTAGACTAGCGTATGCGCTTCTCATCCCAGCATGGGAGACGGTCTGTCCCACAGCCGTCAGTACGTCATATTTGAGATAGTATGCGGGTGCTCGTTAGGTTACGAGTACACTGGACAGGACTCGTCGGGAACTGTTGGTTGGTATTATACCTATCGTCAGTTATCAGTTCCCAGGTGACATGAGTACAGCTTAGTCCGCTGACATGACACTGTCACTTCGCCTCGAGTGTGTTCCCACTGCACTTTGATTACTATCCTACCACGGCTCAAAGGAGTCGTGCAAACAGGTAGTTTTTGGGTGCAGTCCCGAAGCACTTGGAGGCAGTGACGGTTAGACAGGATTCGTCTCTCCCGGTATTGGGGTTGACATCGCGCTGTGTCTAGGAGAGCCATTACACGAGTAGTCCCTGGCCAGGGCAAGAGAGATATACTGGTAGGTTTCCAGTGTTATCTCAGGGTGTTCTGGTCTACACTCCGACACGACTTGTACCGCTATTAGGGGACTGACGTTCACCGCCCCCTAGGCCCGCCATACGATGTATCAGACGAACAGACCGGACTGTACGGAGACTGTCACATACAGGCTCAGTAGGAGTTCAGATGGGGTTCACCTCGTCAGTCTTCTTATCGACATCTACCTGGGGACCATTACGTACTGCTAGTGCCGCTTGCGGTCTGTGGTTAAATCCACTGCCAGCGTAGTGTCGAGTCTTTAGAGTCCCACACAGAGAGCTATTCGCCTTTAGGCAAAATGAGTAGAGGTCGCATGGTTTTGCGACAGGGTTCGTTCACATCCGCGCACTTGTGCACGTTTGCTGTCCGGACAGCTTATACTAGCGGGCTTTGGTTTAAGCCGGATCCTAGTATATGATTTGGGATTGGTTTTTTCTCTTTGTATTCGTGTTCCTCGGATCACGAATACGGGTGCGTATGCACAGTTGCTTGAGACAGAGGGAGAGGACTTTGATTAGGGTTAATGACTATTGTCATTTTATTAACCCTAATGCTTATGTGTGTATTATGGTTAATTGATATTAGTTTAAATAATTGTGCATGGTTATGGTTGTTGACCATTTGACCTCCTTGACTTGTTGACCTTGGTTGACACTTTGACCATCATCATTTCATTTGAAAGATGCTCTTTGATCCTTGCAATTTGCATTAAAAATGAAATGATAATGGTCATGTCTTGATTAACCATGACAATTATCTAGCTAATTATCTAATTACAATAATTCACACATATATGTGAGAATGGTTTATTTTTCTCTCATTCTATCATTTGCTTTCTCCCTCAAGCTCTCCCCTCTCCCTCAAGCTCTCCCCTCTCATGTGTTGAGAAATACTTGAGCTTGAGAAAAACCTCTTCTTGATAATCTCTACTCTCATCTAGGGTTCTAGAATTAGCATTTCTTGCATCCTAGTTACTTCTAGCTTGGAGTTGTAGCCAAAGGTTGAGGCTTTCGGGTGGATCTTTCTTCGACGTGAGAAGACGACAAAGGTGACCTCTTTCCACTACTCCAAGGAGCAAGGAGAGAAGGACATAAAGCCCAAGGTATAACCTTTCTAACACTTAGCTAGTTTCTAGTTAGCTTTAGCTTGTTTTTGTTTAGCAAAGATCCTTCTTTGTCTAGTCCATGTTGCCTAAGTTGATAAAAATTTGATTTTTATTCCGTTTTCCGCCTCCCCGTAAGTACCGGGGTGGGAAACGTGGACTTACAGTGGTATCAGAGCCTAACTAAACATAAACTATCTAGGTAGTAAAGTGTATGGAAGTTCGAATCGGAAAAATCGAAAAACCGAGTTTTCAAAAACCCAACTTTCTGTTAAAATTTTTTTCTGTTCAAAATGAAATAAATCATACTCCAAAAATCATCTCAGGGTTTTGTGAAGAAAGCCACCAAAAACGATCCAGAGATTCGACCAAAGAGCCGCGGTTCCGCGGCAATAGCAAGCTATTGCCGCGCAACCGCGGCCGTTTTGGCTCGGCTCTAGGTCGAGTTTGGTGAAGTGTTTTTCTGGCTTGGTTTTGGGATTTTTAAGATGGTTTATATGTGCCCAGATTTTCCAGAATAGAAATTTGTTTTTGGGGGCCTATAAATCCGTATTTTTTTTTCGAACTTCACTACACTTTGACTATAAGGGTTATATCTGTGATGTTTATATGTATTGAACGTCGGCTAATCGCTATATGTCGATTAGTCAGGGTTATACATATCTGTGATCTGTGTTTGATGATGGTATGTGTATATGAATGCGTTGGATTGTCGCGGGTGAATAGCCGGGGTGGATGTGAGATGAGTGTTTCTTTTTCTTTCATTCATTGTAATATGTAAATTGATGTAATAATATTTGTATGGCCGCACAACCGGGTCGGGGTTGTAGCCGTCATTGTATAATTCTTTTTACTGTTTTTGCTCCTAGGATAGACCCATGGAGGGGGTGCACAAACTACCGGGTATCTCGAAGTGTCGAGTGGCCTACTCACGGTGGTGAGGGAGGTTGCTTCGCTTCGGGTACTTGGCGGGTAGTTTGCCGCACCCGTAGGGGTCTTGGGTGGGGTATTGGCTATTCACCGCGACCGTGTAATTCGCTTTTCGTTGCAGGCTCGAACGGATTGAGGATTCCTAGTATATCCAATATATTCATCTGTGATCTGTAATGTCTATCATTGCTATATATTTATATATGATAACTATTTAGGCGTTGCTTATGTTTTACAGCCGCGCTAGCCCAGCCCCCGCTCTGTCGTTAGTTAAGTAACCTAACGGGTGATGACGGGGCCCCGTGGCGAATGCGAATGGCATAAGCGTACGTCATATTTTGGTTATTTTCTGCAATGGTAGGATTAAATGATGGGACGCATTAAAAGAACTAATGCAAGAAAATAAACCAAGTAAAAGTCGGTTAGAACACTTTGAAAACCACTCGGTTCTTTTCAAAACTAAACTTTTAAACGCGGAGCTTGAACCACTTCTTTTTAAAAGCTATCTCGTTCCATTGATTATATCAAGTTCACTACGTTCACGGTTTCGCCAAAACCATTCGTAGCCCTCCGTCATTCCACATGAATGGTCAAAAGTATTCAAGCTATGTATTTTGGCCAAAGTCAAGGCATAGTGATTGGTAGCTATTGGGTATTCATGTGCAGCATAGATAGATGCGTTGGTTTGGGACAGTCGTGCTGCCATTTTGGCCAAAGTCAAGGGTAGGTACGGGTGGGTCCAAATTAACCAGGAGAATGACGGGTAGAACTTGACATGTGACTTATGATATTTTGGCCAAAGTCAAGGTCATAAGTGCATGGGGCAAAAATCCACATCGGGAGTTTCATAAGTACTGAAACTTGCTAGCGCTGCATACCATTTGGAGTGTGATGATTCTGGTAGGATTCCTTCGGTTTTATCACGCAATGATATTTGGATCCCGATCCTACTGTGAGTATATGCTACTCCTCGGGAAAACTCTTACTTAACGATCAATGCTATAAACCTAGTAGGTATCTAGAAAGGTGTTAGCGGGGTTACGCCCACAGGGAAAAGAGGTTACTTAATTAAGGAACTTCGCGAAAGCGTTAGAAAACCTCCCTCGAAGTACCAACACTGGCCTGGCTGAACGGTTAAGCAAGTATTGTACGGTGAGATTGATCCTGACTAATCCTTTCTTTACGGTTTGAGAAGGGATTCGAGAGACAGTGGGAGCCATCCAGTTTAGACAAACTAAAAACCACTCTAAACTTGCAAGAGCATCATGCTAAAGTGTTTCTTTTCTCTCTCCTAATTGCAGCGACCATTCAACATGACCGGACTTAAGTTATTACTAGATAAAAATATACTGACAGGGCCAAACTACAAAGATTGGCTCAGGAATGTCAAGATGGCAATCACTTACGACAAGTTGGGATATGTCCTTACCACCAAAGCTCCCCCTGTCCCAGGTCCCAAAACCAGTGTCGCGGATAGGGAAATCTGTAAGACATGGGAAATAGATTGCGCGAAGGCCAAATGCCTCGTACTTGCCTCGATGGACAACGAACATCAGAGGAGGCACGAGAATATGGACCTAGAATCCATATTTCTTCATACAAAAGAACTGTATAGAGAGCAGTCTCGTATCGCAAGATACGAAGTGTCGAAGAAGTTGTTTTCGGCAAGGTTGGCCGTCGGATCATCGGTAGCGGAACACGTACTTAAGATGATTGGCTACATAGAGGAGCTCGCGGACCTTGGGACCATGTTGGAGAATGAACTCTATACTGATTTAATTCTCCAGTCCTTTCCTTCCACTTACGCCCAGTTTATCATTAACTTCAACATGCAAGGAAAGGAGGTTGAACTTTCCGAACTTCTAAACATGTTGAGGAGTGCTGAGGGCACCCTACAGAAGGGTAGGGAGACATCCACTTTGTTTGTAGGAGGATCTTCCTCTTCTAGATCCAGGACGAAAGCCAAGGGTAAGAAGAAGAAAGCCCCTGCCAAACCAAGAGGCGGTGTCGGTAAAGTGGATACGAAGGGAAAAAGAAAAGCAACAAAGATAGCGGGAAAGCTGGTGGGGAAGGAAGAATGCTTCTATTGTCACAAAAGTGGTCACTGGAAACAGGATTGCAAGGCTTGGAAGGCCAGAACACAGGATTTGAAGCGAGTTGCAGCTTCAGCTTCAGGTGTGTATGTTATTGAAAACTGTCTATCAATAAACTCTACATCCTGGGTATTGGATACCGGATCAGGATCTCATATCTGTAATTCTTTGCAGGCGTTGAGAAAGCGTAGAGTTTTGAAGGCAGGTGACATGACCCTCAGAGTTGCAAACGGTGCTAGCATGGATGCTGAGGCCGTGGGGGACTATCAGCTGGGATTATCGGATGGACACTTTTTGGTTTTGCGTAGTTGTTATTATGTACCAAATGCAACCTGTAATATCATTTCTGTATCTTTATTATCTAAGGAAGGTTATGAATTTGCATTTGTAAGTAATGTAGTGAACATTCACCTTAATCAAGTTTTGATTGGGTCAGGTACATTGAACAACGGTATATACGTATTAAACCAACCACAAATTTTCAATGTCCAGAATACACACAAAAGAAAGTCTCCAAAAATCAATAAAACTTTCTTATGGCATTGTAGAATGGGTCACATCAATGAGAGAAGGTTGACTAAGTTACATACAGAAGGATATTTGGATCCGTTCGAATATCAATCGTATGCAACTTGTCAATCCTGTCTCAAAAGAAAGATGACAAAGACTCCGTTCACTGGACACGGAGTAAGAGCGAGCGAGCTCTTAGGACTCGTACACAGCGACGTGTGCGGTCCAATGTCTACAAATGCACGAAGCGGTTATTCTTATTTCATTACTTTTACGGATGACTTTTCAAGGTACGGTTATGTCTTCTTAATGAAACATAAATCCGAGGCTTTTGAAAAATTCCAGGAATATAAGAATGAAGTAGAAAAACAAACAGGCAAAAGTATCAAGGCACTGAGATCTGATCGAGGTGGTGAATACTTGAGTGCCGAGTTCCTGGGTTACTTAAAAGAGAATGGAATTCTCTCTCAGCTTACTCCTCCATACACTCCGCAACATAACGGTGAATCGGAGAGACGGAACCGAACCCTATTGGATATGGTACGGTCCATGATGAGTAACGCTGAGTTGCCGCGATCGTTCTGGGGATATGCGCTAGAATCAGCTGCATACCTTTTGAACCGAGTTCCAACTAAGACTGTGCCTACTACACCATATCAGATGTGGTGTGGGAAGAGACCCTATCTTAATCACATTAAGACATGGGGATGTCCAGCTTTTGTAAAAAAGCAGCATGCGGACAAGCTCGAGGCACGCTCAGTACAGTGTAAGTTTGTGGGATATCCAAAGAACTCCAAGGGATATTTCTTCTATTGCGAAGAGGAACAAAAGGTGTTTGTTTCTCGCCATGCCCACTTTCTAGAACACCAGTTCATAGAAAAAGAATTAAGTGGGAGCACAATAGAACTGGAAGAAATTCCAGAACCACGAGCTATTACTGAAAGCTTAGTAGAACCAGAAGGTTCGAAAGATCAGGACATTCCCACGCCACTCCGCAGGAGTAGTAGGCAGTCTCATCCGCCCGAGAGATACTACGGTTTTCTCATTGACGGGGATAGAGAAGATTGCATCATAGATTTTGATGAGCCTACTAGCTTCCAGCAAGCCATTCAGAGCGTCGACTCGGTAAAATGGCTGGATGCAATGCGGACCGAAATGGAGTCCATGTACACCAACAAAGTATGGACGTTGGACATTGCTCCAGATGGGGTAAAACCCGTAGGATGCAAGTGGATCTTCAAAAGGAAGATTGGTGTAGATGGACAGGTTGAGACCTATAAAGCTAGACTGGTAGCTAAGGGTTTTTGTCAGCGACCTGGTTTGGACTATGACGAAACCTTCTCTCCAGTAGCTATGCTGAAATCCATTCGGATCCTTCTTGCCATTGCTGCCTTCCACGATTATGAGATTTGGCAGATGGACGTAAAGACAGCTTTTCTAAATGGACATTTAGAGGAGTGTGTCTATATGGACCAGCCAGAGGGTTTCATTCAGAGTGGGAGCAGCGGAAAGGTGTGCAAGTTGCTTAAGTCCATTTATGGACTAAAGCAGGCATCGCGGAGTTGGAACATCTGTTTTGATGAGACGGTCAAGGAATTTGGCTTTATCAAAAATCCAGATGAACCATGCATCTATTGTAGATTTGTAGCGAGAACTGTAGTATTCCTCATTTTATACGTGGATGACATTCTCTTAATAGGAAATGACATTCCTATGCTACAATCTGTCAAGGGGTTCTTGTCACACAGGTTCTCCATGAAAGACCTGGGTGATGCCTCATACATTCTGGGTATCCGGATCTACCGTGACAGATCCAAGAGGATATTAGGACTTTCGCAGTCCAGGTACATCGACACCATACTGAAGAGATTCAGTATGGAAGATTCTAAGCGCGGTAATCTCCCGGCTTGTCACGGGATCACCCTCTCCAAAGAGATGTCTCCCAAGACTGATTTGGAGAGGGATCGCATGTCTATTATACCCTACGCTTCTGCGGTAGGCTCTATAATGTATGCGATATTGTGTACCAGACCGGATGTGGCTTATGCACTGAGTGTGGTAAGCAGGTATCAGTCAAACCCTGGGGAGAAACATTGGATAGCACTAAAGAACATTCTCAAGTACCTGAGAAGGACTAAGGAGATGTTCTTGGTGTATGGCGGAAAAGACCGCCAGATTGAGGCCTTTGCTGACTCCAGCTTCCAGAGTGACAAGGATGATTCCAAGTCCATGTCGGGTTTTGTCTTTACCCTCAATGGAGGGGCGGTGTGTTGGAAGAGCTCCAAACAGGAAACCGTTGCTGACTCGACTATGGAAGCGGAATACATCGCTGCATCTGATGCCGCAAAAGAAGCTGTCTGGATGAGAAAGTTCTTGAAAGAACTTCTGGTGGTTCCGTCTATTGTTGACCCAATACCTCTGTATTGCGACAACAACGGGGCTATAGCTTTAGCGAAGGAACCCAGGTCCCATCAGAAATCCAGACACATCTTGAGGCGGTATCACCTGATCAGGGAGATCGTGGATCGCCAGGAGATCGAGGTTCGGAGGGTTGCTTCAGAAGATAACACAGCAGATCCATTCACCAAGGCCTTGCCCCAGACTCAGTTCGAGCGGCTGATCGAGATGATAGGTCTTCGATACGCCAGTACATGGCCTTAGTGCAAGTGGGAGATTGTTAGTGTATATGCCCTAGAGGCCATTACTGTATCATACTAGCTTGTATATTACTTGATGGAAGCTTGGGATATTCACAGTTGTATATACAATCTTACTCGAAATGGTAGTATGCTACTTGGTTTGTCTCTGCTTTAATATGTGCATGTGTTTCTTTTAGCATATCGCTGATATACATATTAGTAGAGCCCTTAGGATCTTTGCTTGATTACCAGCGTTGTGATGGCGCTCACACTCGTGGGAGCTGGGTAATCCATAAGAACATCCTTATACTGGTCCCTGGTCGTTGGACTATCGAGACAGGGCATCGATACTCCGGAGTAGACTAGCGTATGCGCTTCTCATCCCAGAGTGGGAGACGGTCTGTCCCACAGCCGTCAGTACGTCGTACTTGAGATAGTATGCGGGTGCTCGTTAGGTTACGAGTACACTGGACAGGACTCGTCGGGAACTGTTGGTTGGTATTATACCTATCGTCAGTTATCAGTTCCCAGGTGACATGAGTACAGCTTAGTCCGCTGACTTGATACTGTCACTTCGCCTCGAGTGTGTTCCCACTGCACTTTGATTACTACCCTACCACAGCTCAAAGGAGTCGTGCAAACAGGTAGTTTTTGGGTGCAGTCCCGAAGCACTTGGAGGCAGTGACGGTTAGACAGGATTCGTCTCTCCCGGTATTGGGGGTTGACATCGCGCTGTGTCTAGGAGAGCCATTACACGAGTAGTCCCTGGCCAGGGCAAGAGAGATATACTGGTAGGTTTCCAGTGTTATCTCAGGGTGTTCTGGGCTACACTCCGACACGACTTATACCGCTATTAGGGGACTGACGTTCACCGCCCCCTAGGCCCGCCATGCGATGTATCAGACGAACAGACTGGACTGTACGGAGACTGTCACATACAGGCTCAGTAGGAGTTCAGATGGAGTTCACCTCGTCAGTCTTCTTATCGACATCTACCTGGGGACCGTTACGTACAGCTAGTGCCGCTTGCGGTCTGTGGTTAAACCCACTGCCAGCGTAGTGTCGAGTCTTTAGAGTCCCACACAGAGAGCTATTCGCCTTTAGGAAAAATGAGTAGAGGTCGCATGGTTTTGCGACAGGGTTCGTTCACATCCGCGCACTTGTGCACGTTTGCTGTCCGGACAGCTTATACTAGCGGGCTTTGGTTTAAACCGGATCCTAGTATATGATTTGAGATTGGTTTTTTCTCTTTGTATTCGTGTTCCTCGGATCACGAATACGGGTGCGTATGCACAGTTGCTTGAGACAGAGGGAGAGGACTTTGATTAGGGTTAATGACTATTGTCATTTTATTAACCCTAATGCTTATGTGTGTATTATGGTTAATTGATATTAGTTTAAATAATTGTGCATGGTTATGGTTGTTGACCATTTGACCTCCTTGACTTGTTGACCTTGGTTGACACTTTGACCATCATCATTTCATTTGGAAGATGCTCTTTGATCCTTGCAATTTGCATTAAAAATGAAATGATAATGGTCATGTCTTGATTAACCATGACAATTATCTAGCTAATTATCTAATTACAATAATTCACACATATATGTGAGAATGGTTTATTTTTCTCTCATTCTATCATTTGCTTTCTCTCTCTTGTTCTTCCTCTCCCTCAAGCTCTCCCCTCTCATGTGTTGAGAAACACTTGAGCTTGAGAAAAACCTCTTCTTGATAATCTCTACTCTCATCTAAGGTTCTAGAATTAGCACTTCTTGCACCCTAGTTACTTCTAGCTTGGAGTTGTAGCCAAAGGTTGAGGCTTTCGGGTGGATCTTTCTTCGACGTGAGAAGACGACAAAGGTGACCTCTTTCCACTACTCCAAGGAGCAAGGAGAGAAGGACATAAAGCCCAAGGTATAACCTTTCTAACACTTAGCTAGTTTCTAGTTAGCTTTAGCATGTTTTTGTTTAGCAAAGATCCTTCTTTGTCTTGTCCATGTTGCCTAAGTTGATAAAATTTTGATTTTTATTCTGTTTTCCGCCTCCCCGTAAGTACCGGGGTGGGCAACGTGGACTTACAAGTGCAAGTGGGAGATTGTTAGTTATGTATATGCCCTAGAGACCATTGTTGTACATATGATGTATATTATAATGGATGCTTGCATATATATAGAGATGACTTTCTTGCTCGTCATGATAGTATGCTATTTGGTTTCACTTTATCTTAACATGTTGACTTGTATTGGTTTACTGTTTTTCTCTCACATGTTGATAAAGCCCTTAGGATCTGTACTCGACTACTGGGACTATGATGAGATCATACTAGTGGGGCCATGGTAGTCGATGAGTACATCCTATAACTGTTCCTAGTCGAGGGTATATCGAGACAGGGCATCGATACACCATAATAGACTAGCGTATACGCATCTTGACCCATATGATGGGCGATAGATGATCCCATATCCATCGGTGTTTGACATCAGAGATGGTGTACGGGTGCTCAGTGGAGACTGGGTACACTGGACGGACTCGCCGAGAACTCCCAGATGGTGATATACCACATGTCAGATGGCAGTTCTCCGGTGACACTGGTACAGGGTAGTCTGTAGACCCGAGATCGTCATAGTGTCTTGTGTGATTCCCACTGTGCTTTGATTTCCACCTTACCACGTCCAAGAGGGCGTGCAAAACGGTGGCTTTTGGGTACAGTCCCGAATCATATGGAGGCAATGAGCGATAGGAGGGGATTCGTCTCTCCCGGTATGGGGAGTTGATGCTGTGCTGTGTTCGATTGGCTATAACTGGAAGTCCCTGGCCAGGGCTGATATAGAGATTTACTGGTAAGTGTTACTAGTAGTTTCTCGACCCGTTATGAGCCACACATCGACACGACTTATCGGTTATTGGGGTCTGACGTTTACCACCCCTAGACTTGATATGCGACATATCAGACGAACAGACCGGACTGTACGGGAGTGTTACTGATTGGATTCACAGGAGAACGCACAGGCTAGCTTGTTGATCTTCTGATCGCTCAATACCTGAGTGGCTGTTACGTTTAGCTGACCGCTTGCAGCTTGTGGGTGTTTGATATGATCATCACCTGCTACCGGCGTATTGACGATTCTTTAGAGTCCTACACAGAGGTTTCTTGGCTCAGGCGAAACGGAGTAGAGGCACATATGTGATATGTGCAGGACCGAGGATAATGCGATATGAGATACCGTATTATATTCTCGCGATATTTAGATATGAACCGGGACATCGGATCAAGTGTTGATTCGATGAATCGGTACATGATATATTAGTCGGTTATATTCGATATAGCCGGATCGTCGGATCAAGTGTTGATTCGATGATTTAATGTATAATAATATATATGATATATTATTACATTATCTAATATTGGCTTGCTTTATTATTTCATTTTCTCACTGGACGATACATTGATATATATGCGATATATGTTAATTGTATTATTTTCTTTTGTTGCAAATATATAATATATATGTGATATATATTATTGTGACATGATATGATTTATTATTAAACATGTTTAAGGATGATTAAATGAGGTTAGGGTTTGATTAGGGTTAGTTGCTTCTTGCACTTTCTAGAAGCTTTTTCTTTTGTCATGGTTAAGATATTTGTTGATGACTCATTGCTAACCCAACCAAACCCTAACTCTAGTTTATTCTCTACAAACTATTAGCCACTCATCCTTGACCATGGTTGATATATCAATCATATAGATTTCTTTTCTATTCATCACAAAAGGATTTATCATTTTCTATTATCATCTTCTTCTCTCTTGATTTTGAGCTCACTAGAAATTCATTTTGTGATGATAAATTATGAGAAAATGATTTAAAAAGAAAGCATAAATACTACTATCTCATCCTCATCTCATCTAGCCCATGAGATTAGTGTGTTCATCTCTTTAGAGTGAGAAAGCTTGAGTTATTGAAACTTCGACGTAGATCATCGGAGATTTGGAACACTTCAAGCTAGTATGGATCGTTTGAGTCGTGGAGCCTCTCTTGAGTCCGGGAGATCGTGGATCGCGGCGAAGGGACTTCTACTCGGAGTTGTGAAGCGAAGGAGCGGACTACAAAAGTTGTAATCCCTCACACTTAGCTTAAAAAATGTAATCTTGTATGCTTAACCCTAATTATCTAGCAAAGATCTTGTCTTTGGGTTGTTCGGCACATGTAAAATTTTATCCGTGCATGTTTGATGAGTTATGAACCTTCACAAGTGTGCCTAGTAACCCTACAAAAAGAACATACAGAAAGGATACCTGAAACCACTGCATTGGACGCCTGCGCGTCCTGATGAGTCAAGGCAAACACCCGAGCCTGTCCTCTACCGGCGACTGGCTGACCTCTGCCTCTACCACCCCGCCCTCTCGAAACAAAACCACCGTGACCCCGACCTCTCTGCACATGAGTCTGACATGGAGCAACAACAGGCATAAGGGGCAACGTCCTCTGAGGTGGTGAAGGTGGTAAGGTAACCTGCGGTACAGCTGCCTCACTCACACGTGGCTCAGCACAATCTCGAGCCCGATGACCCCGACTCCCGCACCGGTAACATCCAGAAGCAAACTGCTGACTCTTCTGAGGATAAGAGCTAAAAAGCCGACCTCGTCCCGAACCTCCAGTACCCCCAGTTTCTGAACGGTAACTGTTACGACGTCTAAATGCCCGCCTCCCCGCTGAATCACCAGTAAGAACCTTCTTCGGTTTCGGAGCAACCGACGACTCAGAAAGACGCTCCTCTGGGCTGCGTCTACCGCTGCTGCATAGGTGTCGCAATGATGAATGCTGATAGCGAGGAACAAATGGGTAAGCAGGCCTCGAACAAACCACTTGACCCGCATCTCCTCCATATGTCACGACCCGAAAGTACGGAACGTGACCGGCACTTAAATTACGAAGCGTCTAGAGGCGCCACGTAACCTAAGTAAGCCGAAGCCCAGAAATCTAAACCATGAAAAAGAAGAAGAAGCAGTAAAATAAAACAAGTATAAAATCATCAGCAAATTTTACCAAAATTTTCGGCAGAGTCTCCTCTGTAAAAACTGGCCCCCAAACGGGTACAACAAGTATAATATACATAAACAATAAAAAGAATCCCCAAACGGGAGCTAGCATCAACGCCAACAGACGGAAACAACCACAGCAAGCACAATAATATACAACGCCAATAAGCGAGGCTCAAAACTCAAAAGAAAACAAAACCACCAGATCTGAATAATACATGCGCGACTCTAAGGTCGAAATAAAAGACTGGTCCTATAAACTTATCAAGTAATACAAATATGGTTGATGGAGCTTACTAGATACAAATGAATGAATAAAAGTACAATGGTGGTTCGGATACAAGTGAACCAACCTACCGTGCAAATCACCCTGAAGAAAAGATGTGCCAACAAGCTGCCACGGAAACCTGTACATCGAACCTGTAAAGAATTTGGCACAACGGGGGTGAGTTGCCAACTCGTGAGTAGAAGACATCTACGAAAAGAAATCGAATGCACGACGCTATCCTAGGTCATAATAATACACTACTATATCCCAAACATCTAGTAATAGCAGGGTAATACCACGTGTAAGTGCAACTACTCCGTGTCGTGTCAGTACCTCATATAATACTATGTCATATGAATGAAATGCATGCACCATGAATGTAAAGTAACAAATCCTGAAATCCAGATATATATGTATAAGAAATGTTTAGCTGTTATCATAGTAGAATGTGTATAAGAATCTGAAATCTCAATAATGAAATCCATGCAAATCCGTGTCAAATATCGACACAACACATGTAATCTCAAGTCTCAATATCTCGGGCTCCGTCAGTCCGGATCGGCCCATATCATCAAATCTCACGACAACGGTCGGTATCCTCCAGATATCCGCCGCGCCAGACATCACCGGTAGGTAGCCTTCCCCTGCCAGGCTCATCGTCTACAACTCGATCTTCTTGCCCCGGGGTACCATACCGGGCCCACCATGTACCCGAGACGGTTCATCCACTCCTCGAATCGGGTCTCGAAATCCAACAGAAAACATGAAATCTCATGGTGGACGACACATACATCACGAGAAAACCGCATCTTATTTTAAAAAGAGAAGAGGAGAGAGAGAGAAGTTTTATATATTTTTGCGGTTTTCCCCAAAAATCCAGAAATCTCATAGAAATCCAAATCTCAAAATCATGAGTAAGCATATGATAAGTGTCGGCATATGCCCATACTACTGCATGATAACATGAAAATATGAATGCATGAATGTCTAAGCAATAAATATCATGTCTGTACTAATGTCAGAGAATAATCACAATATTATAACGGTCTAGTTGTTAACTGATTCTGTCCATAAAAGTCAATATGATCTAAAGTGTACGTGACATAGCAATTACCGATGATGATGTGTTTGAGCCGGCAAATAAGTGTGCGTGGAATATGCGCATCATCGGTAATAGTGCTGGTGTCCTAACAGGTAAAGTTTATACTGATTATAGCAACATATAAAAGAACATGCACCATGATAATTACAGTATGAATGTAAATACAGATGTGCATTATCCACTCCTCTGCGAGATACGAGTACAACTACCACTATGTGAGTCGAACCTAAACCAGTGTCCATCTAACATCCTAAGGAACTAAACCTAATAGACTAGTCAGTAAGAAACTAGAGTCTACCTAAGGTCTGAATCAATATCTCTAATAGTCGGCGATCCCGCCTCAATAGCGTCACGTACGTAGTACGGCTTCCTCGAATCAAGAGTGCGGATCAATCGTCAAATCTAAACCTCGTACGGCAAAATCCATCGTACGGCATCCCAATATCGGGGTACGGTCAAGTATCTCCTAGGTGTCTCCTCATTTGTATAATGTCATCATCAGCACATCTCATGATCAAGGTGTTAAACTGTGATCGCATACATCAATCATATATCATTGCCATCATGATAAGCATCATTAGTTTATCCTCAGAAATATCATGTCATATGTATCATATTGTGACTAGGTCATACTTATATGATATCGGCATCAGGTCACAACAATATAATGTCGTAATCAAGTTATACATATATCATATCGTGATCAGTCACAAGTTACAGTCCGGGTACAATTCTAGCGTCCCATGTACATCAATATCACCACCACTCTTTATAATTTATATATTCATGTTCATTATCTCATTCTCTAATGATCCGCTAATACTTTAATACGACTGTATAGTCAAGAATCACGGCATCAAGCCCAGTTATACTGTTTCATCATGCCTCAAATATCATATCACATCAATGAATCCCATATACATGTTGTATATATATACACCTATACCTAGTTTTATATACGTATACACATATACGTATACTCCATGTCGAGTTTTAGTGTGTGCGTGTGTGTTTCTATCAGAAACCTACGAACCTTTCCCAAAGTATTCATCCTCAGGTATGGTTTTCCTAAATCAGTCTAGTCCCGCCTAGGGTCATTACTAGGGTCCTGCTCAGTAAGAATCTAGGGTCACATCGGGTTTTCTAATGTCAATAAGTACTATTCCTATTCTACGTTACGGGGGTGCTAAACGCCATCCACCCGACTTCCCCCCGTAGATATGCATCTACTCACCTGGTCCATGTCTGCCGACGACGGTGTCGCCATCCTCCGCTTCATCGACCGCAGTCCACTTGAAGGGTACCTAAACGCAAACATATAAATATTATCGTAAACTGAATCACATACGAAAGTCAAACGATTTAAAGGAGCAAGCATAGGTTAAAACCTATGTCCCGTCCACGCAAAAGAACCAAATACCGCTCGATATCGGCGTACAAACTCCGATGGATCGAGATAACATCATCAAACAACTTATAGTTTTAAAATACATTACTTATACCATAAAACACGATTAAATCCATCGAAACCCTAAAATCTATCAAACCGTCCAATTTCGTAAAACCCGAAATTGCCAATTTACCGTTTTTCATCAAAACTTGACATTTAAATGAAACCAATAGTTATAAAACTCATTATATAGCATAACTAGACTATATAAACCGTTACTATATTTTTATTACACAAATTTATATTAATTTGAAATTTCTAGTTTGCAACATTTAACAATTTTCAACATTTTTCAAGCAAAGCACCACAATTCCACCACAAAACATGATTTGCATGAATTAATGTATTAAACCACAATTCATAATGATAATGATTCAATGAAACCATAAATTATATTTTTAATCACATTTATTTAGAAATTCCTAAAATCTAGTTTACAAAATAATAGCATTTTATTACTATTTTTCCAATTATCAAAGTAATCTAGTGATCAAACTAAGTTTTTCATTCAATTAATGTGCTAATATTCTCATTAAAACTACCATCTAATGATAGCAACTTAAATTGGAATTTTATATTAGCCACAAACACATTTTAGAAAAATCTAGTTAGCTAATTTCCTTATTTAAAACAATTTTAAATGAAAATTTTACAATTTAACAACCATATAATATTTTCCAATTCTAAAAGTGTTAAACTAACTATTATAACCTTAATTAATTATTAAAAACCCTAACTTGAATTTACAACCCTAACTTGCATTTTTTTTAAAAAAACATAGAATTAATTCATTAAATCTAATTAAGCTTAAATGATCATCTAATAACAATAAATCAAAAGAAAGAAATTTATACCTCCAAAATGTGAAGTCCAAACAAGAAATGAGCCTCCAAAATACATGCTTTCCCACTCCAAAATCCATATAAAAAAGGGTAGAGAATAAAGGGTATGAAGAGATTAGGATTTTGTGTATTTTTTGTTGAATTTTTGATGTATTTTGATGGATTTTTGTGCAAAAATGAGGTGGGAAATGGGGGGGGCAGCCATGGGGGGTTGTGGCCGGCCTTGAGGGAGTGAGGGAGAGAAAGGAATGATTAAGGAAAAGTGTAGAAGTTTCAAGAGGAGAAATATCACTTAAAGGTCTTTTCATGGTTTATTTAATTATTTATTTATTTGTTTACTATAGCAACTCAAGAAAACTCTAGAAAATAGGAAAAATTTGCAAATAAATTTTGCATGATACACACTAATTTCTAACATGCCATGGTTCCTTTTTACAAATTAAAACCATTTAAATTTGTAATTTACACTAATTTAGTGTAAAAATAAAGCTTATGTTAATATTTAAAATAATTAATTTAGGAAAAATATTTTATTAAACTAAAAATTTATAAGTGGCTAAATAAACACCATTTACTAGTAATTTAATAATTAAAATAGATGTATTAAAAATTATAATGAAAACAATCACGGTTTGGTTTTACGAAAAATACATTTTACTTTACCGAAAATCCTAAAATTCACTTAAACACTTTTATTCATTTAATTATTTATTTAATTATTTTTAAAACGTTACAATCTTCCCCCCTTTAAGAAATTCGGTCCCCGAATTTAAATTAAAACTCCCCTTCCAAATACTAAAACATTTAGCAAAACACTCAAATCGTCGGGGCTCTGAAATCATCAATACATAACAAAATCAACTCCGTCAAGCATGACGCAATCATCGGAGTTATGGCGATAATAAAATATCATAACTCAATGTGAAAACCATCATAATATACATCAATCTATAACTTATATATAGTTCGCATCCTAGTAAAATCGCCGAATCATCATAATAAAGAAGCATACAAATACCCCTCTTGAAAATCGCCGTGCAATGCACGTGTCACGGCATAAGTACGGACGTTTAAATTTTTAAAAAAAATAACTATATATATATCTTTTATTTAACATACACGTCCCGCCTGGTTACTAAATCAAATAATAATGATTATGAAAACATACTGCTCAAACTAAAATCAATCCCAATCACATCAATAAAATGTCATGTGCGTCCGGTGCGCACTGAAATCGAAACCAAATGCAGAAACCATGAATACCCACAAAACAAAACTAAGTGCAACAGGTGTGCATCAAAAACATCTGTCAAGTGCAACGGGCGTGCACGACTCAAAATCAGGTGCATCTAATCTGCACAAAACCCCGATTTAGTGCATCTGGTGTGCACAAAATCGCATCAAGTGCGCCAAGTATGCGCAAGAATCCTAATCAGGTGCACATGGAGCACGAAAACATACATCGAATATCAGACTCGAATCACAGTACGAAAATGGATAAAAACTAGGTCGAAGCATATATCAAAATCATGTGTAACCCATATGCACGAAATCAAATCAAAATCTCAAAATATATAAAACCAAATCAAGTGTACTAGGTGCGTACTAAACCACATCAATACAACTGATATATGAAACACAGATAGAATGAAGGTACACACAGGAAATACCAATCGTAGAACAAAGTCCTCAAAATACAAAAATCCAATCAACGAAAATAGGAAATTCAAATCACTAAATCACAATCGTAAACACTATCGTCAATGTGCGCCTCTTTCCTCTGATGTCGACTGCTTCGAACTCGTTCTTTCATAGGTGTGCTGACTGCGCTACCAACAGCAATACTCATGTCTAGAGTCTCCCACGTAGTCGATCCCTTCACCTGATATCCGGACTACATTAAACTTTTCGATCGATCCATCAAAATCCCATAATTCCCCGAGAGCTCAACACTCAAGTACAGTTTAAAAATATCCGGTACATACCCCAGCATCGATGATCCAGCTGTAGAAGGGCAAACCCAAGCCTCACTAATGGCACTGCGAAACTGCCGTAAACCCTAAGGTTTAAGGGCGTTCTCGTGGTCATTATGTCGAGTTAGGGTTTCATTCTTCTAGAGGGTCCATCGAAATACCTGCATGTTCTTCCGAATACTTTAAACTTAGGAAAATGGTTTTCTGATAATCGTTCGAACCCTTTAACTTCATCCGGACGGCATGTGAATACCCTTCGTCCGCACGCTAAGCAATGCTTCAATCCTCAAGAACAACCAATACTCTAATGGTTATCGCATTCGAGCCGCAGCTTCCTCTACCCGTGCGCCCGTGGTAACAGAAACCACCATCCGACATTGACGAAGATAGATCAAAAGAACGAATGGAATACGGTGCAAACAATATAAATCCTAGGGCTCCTTAAGCAGAGTAGCGTATCGTAAGTATGCCGCGGACCATACCCACGGTACGTTACTCTACCTAAATCGCCTACTCCATCAACCAAGGGTCACCTAGACTTATACAAGGTTAAACCTAGCGCTCTGATACCAACTTTGTCACGACCCGAAAGTACGGAACATGACCGGCACTTAGATTACGAAGCGTCTAGAGGCGCCACGTAACCTAAGTAAGCCGAAGCCCAGAAATCTAAACCATGAAAAAGAAGAAGAAGCAGTAAAAGAAAACAAGTATAAAATCATCAGCAAATTTTACCAAAATTTTCGGCAGAGTCTCCTCTGTAAAAACTGGCCCCCAAACGGGTACAACAAGTATAATATACATAAACAATAAAAAGCATCCCCAAACGGGAGCTAGCATCAACGCCAACAGACGGAAACAACCACAGCAAGCACAATAATATACAACGCCAATAGGCGAGGCTCAAAACTCAAAAGAAAACAAAACCACCAGATCTGAATAATACATGCGCGACTCTAAGGTCGAAATAAAAGACTGGTCCTATAAACTTATCAAATAATACAAATATGGTTGATGGAGTTTACTAGATACAAATGAATGAATAAAAGTACAATGGTGGTTCGGATACAAGTGAACCAACCTACCGTGCAATCACCCTGAAGAAAAGATGTGCCAACAAGCTGCCACGGAAACCTGTACATCGAACCTGTAAAGAATTTGGCACAACGGGGGTGAGTTGCCAACTCGTGAGTAGAAGACATCTACGAAAAGAAATCGAATGCACGACGCTATCCTAGGTCATGATAATACACTACTATATCCCAAACATCTAGTAATAGCAGGGTAATACCACGTGTAAGTGCAACTAATCCGTGTCGTGTCAGTACCTCATATAATACTATGTCATATGAATGAAATGCATGCACCATGAATGTAAAGTAACAAATCCTGAAATCCAGATATATATGTATAAGAAATGTTTAGCTGTTATCATAGTAGAATGTGTATAAGAATCTGAAATCTCAATAATGAAATCCATGGAAATCCGTGTCAAACATCGACACAACACATGTAATCTCAAGTCTCAATATCTCGGGCTCCGTCAGTCCGGATCGGCCCATATCATCAAATCTCACGACAACGGTCGGTATCCTCCGGATATCCGCCGCGCCAGACATCACCAGTAGGTAGCCTTCCCCTGCCAGGCTCATCGTCTACAACTCGATCTTCTTGGCCCGAGGTACCATACCGGGCCCACCATGTACCCGAGACGGTTCATCCACTCCTCGAATCGGGTCTCGAAATCTAACAGAAAACATGAAATCTCATGGTGGACGACACATACATCACGAGAAAACCGCATCTTATTTTAAAAAGAGAAGAGGAGAGAGAGAGAAGTTTTATATATTTTTGCGGTTTTCCCCAAAAATCCAGAAATCTCATAGAAATCCAAATCTCAAAATCATGAGTAAGCATATGATAAGTGTCGGCATATGCCCATACTACTGCATGATAACATGAAAATATGAATGCATGAATGTCTAAGCAATAAATATCATGTCTGTACTAATGTCAGAGAATAATCACAATATTATAGCGGTCTAGTTGTTAACTGATTCTATCCATAAAAGTCAATATGATCTAAAGTGTACGTGACATAGCAATTACCGATGATGATGTGTGTGAGCCGGCAAATAAGTGTGCGTGGAATATGCGCATCATCGGTAATAGTGCTGGTGTCCTAACAGGTAAAGTTTATACTGATTATAGCAACATATAAAAGAACATGCACCATGATAATTACAGTATGAATGTAAATACAGATGTGCATTATCCACTCCTCTGCGAGATACGAGTACAACTACCACTATGTGAGTCGAACCTAAACCAGTGTCCATCTAACATCCTAAGGAACTAAACCTAATAGACTAGTCAGTAAGAAACTAGAGTCTACCTAAGGTCTGAATCAATATCTCTAATAGTCGGCGATCCCGCCTCAATAGCGTCACGTACGTAGTACGGCTTCCTCGAATCAAGAGTGCGGATCAATCGTCAAATCTAAAACTCGTACGGTAAAATCCATCGTACGGCATCCCAATATCGGGGTACGGTCAAGTATCTCCTAGGTGTCTCCTCATTCGTATAATGTCATCATCAGCACATCTCATGATCAAGGTGTTAAACTGTGATCGCATACATCAATCATATATCATTGCCATCATGATAAGCATCATTAGTTTATCCTCAGAAATATCATGTCATATGTATCATATTGTGACTAGGTCATACTTATATGATATCGGCATCAGGTCACACCAATATAATGTCGTAATCAAGTTATACATATATCATATCGTGATCAGTCATAAGTTACAGTCCGGGTACTATTCTAGCGTCCCATGTACATCAATATCACCACCACTCTTTATAATTTATATATTCATGTTCATTATCTCATTCTCTAATGATCCGCTAATACTTTAATACGACTGTATAGTCAAGAATCACGGCATCAAGCCCAGTTATACTGTTTCATCATGCCTCAAATATCATATCACATCAATGAATCCCATATACGTGTTGTATATATATATATACACCTATACCTAGTTTTATATACGTATACACATATACGTATACTCCATGTCGAGTTTTAGTGTGTGCGTGTGTGTTTCTATCAGAAACCTACGAACCTTTCCCAAAGTATTCATCCTCAGTTATGGTTTTCCTAAATCAGTCTAGTCCCGCCTAGGGTCATTACTAGGGTCCTGCTCAGTAAGAATCTAGGGTCACATCGGGTTTTCTAATGTCAATAAGTACTATTCCTATTCTACGTTACGGGGGTGCTAAACGCCATCCACCCGACTTCCCCCCGTAGATATGCATCTACTCACCTGGTCCATGTCTGCCGACGACGGTGTCGCCATCCTCCTCTTCATCGCCCGCAGTCCACTTGAAGAGTACCTAAACGCAAACATATAAATATTATCGTAAACTGAATCACATACGAAAGTCAAACGATTTAAAGGAGCAAGCATAGGTTAAAACCTATGTCCCGTCCACGCAAAAGAACCAAATACCGCTCGATATCGGCGTACAAACTCCGATGGATCGAGATAACATCATCAAACAACTTATAGTTTTAAAACACATTACTTATACCATAAAACACGATTAAATCCATCGAAACCCTAAAATTCATCAAACCGTCCAATTTCGTAAAACCCGAAATTGCCAATTTACCGTTTTTCATCAAAACTTGACATTTAAATGAAACCAATAGTTATAAAACTCATTATATAGCATAACTAGACTATACAAACCGTTACTATATTTTTATTACACAAATTTATATTAATTTGAAATTTCTAGTTTGCAACATTTAACAATTTTCAATATTTTTCAAGCAAAGCACCACAATTCCACCACAAAACATGATTTGCATGAATTAATGTATTAAACCAGAATTCATAATGATAATGATTCAATGAAACCATAAATTATATTTTTAATCACATTTATTTAGAAATTCCTAAAATCTAGTTTACAAAATAATAGCATTTTATTACTATTTTTCCAATTATCAAAGTAATCTAGTGATCAAACTAAGTTTTTCATTCAATTAATGTGCTAATATTCTCATTAAAACTACCATCTAATGATAGCAACTTAAATTGGAATTTTATATTACCCACAAACACATTTTAGAAAAATCTAGTTAGCTAATTTCCTTATTTAAAACAATTTTAAATGAAAATTTTACAATTTAACAACCATGCAATATTTTCCAATTCTAAAAGTGTTAAACTAACTATTATAACCCTAATTAATTATTAAAAACCCTAACTTGAATTTACAACCCTAACTTGCATTTTTTTTTTAAAAACATAGAATTAATTCATTAAATCTAATTAAGCTTAAATGATCATCTAATAAGAATAAATCAAAAGAAAGAAAATTATACCTCCAAAATGTGAAGTCCAAACAAGAAATGAGCCTCCAAAATACATACTTTCCCACTCCAAAATCCATATAAAAAAGGGTAGAGAATAAAGGGTATGAAGAGATTAGGATTTTGTGTATTTTTTGTTGAATTTTTGATGTATTTTGATGGATTTTTGTGCAAAAATGAGGTGGGAAATGGGGGGGCAGCCATGGGGGGTTGTGGCCGGCCTTGAGGGAGTGAGGGAGAGAAAGGAATGATTAAGAAAAAGTGTAGAAGTTTCAAGAGGAGAAATATCACTTAAAGGTCTTTTCATGGTTTATTTAATTATTTATTTATTTGTTTACTATAGCAACTCAAGAAAGCTCTAGAAAATAGGAAAAATTTGCAAATAAATTTTGCATGATACACACTAATTTCTAACATGCCATGGTTCATTTTTACAAATTAAAACCATTTAAATTTGTAATTTACACTAATTTAGTGTAAAAATAAAGCTTATGTTAATATTTAAAATAATTAATTTAGGAAAAATATTTTATTAAACTAAAAATTTATAAGTGGCTAAATAAACACCATTTACTAGTAATTTCATAATTAAAATAGATATATTAAAAATTATAATGAAAACAATCACGGTTTGGTTTTACGAAAAATACATTTTACTTTACCGAAAATCCTAAAATTCACTTAAACACTTTTATTCATTTAATTATTTATTTAATTATTTATTTAATTATTTTTAAAACATTACACCGTAGCTACCAAATACGTAGCATACACAGACAGCTCAGTAAACAGCACATCATACTCAGCCACCGTCATCCCCGGAGTCTGGCGTAACGACTCGAATCTGCGCGCTCGAACATCCCTGACGCTCGGTGGAAGAAAACACGCGAGAAACACCGTCACGAACTCAGCCCGGGTCATAGGAGCAAGACCTGCGGCTCTGCCCTTCTCCAAGGACTCACACCACTTATGGGCCAGACCCTCCAGAATAAAGCTCGCAAACTCCACCCATCTCGCGTCGGAGCATCGGAGCGAACGACAAATCCTGGCCATCCGGTCAATAAACGACTGTGGATCCTCGGCTGCATCTGTGCCAGTGAAAATGGAGGCTTTAGCCTCATGAACTCTGACAGTGACACGGTGATAACCTCTGGAGCTGTAGCTACGACTTACGGAATAGTAAATACCATCGCGGTCCCCGCAACGGTTGGAACAACTGCCTGCCCCTGCACTCGAATGGCCTCAACTAAAGATCCAATCATCTGGCGCAAGTCCTGCATACCAGCCCTAAGCATAGCAATGTGCTCCGGTACGACAGGCGTACCGCCCTGGTCATTCCTCGTCTCAGATGAGTCAACTCTGACCTCGGCCCTCGCGGCCGCTCTCTGTGCTCTCGTAGTCTTCGGCGGCATATAGGCTGGAAATTGAAACAAGATTCGATAAGGAAACAGGAATCGAATCACAAGGATATATATAATCATGGAAAGAATTTTCAATCAATAAGTCCTAAGGTCACTTAGGCAAAGTACCGTGTCGTAAGTATGTCGCGGAATATACGCATGCTACGTTACTCTGCTTATGCTACCTACTCCATCATACCAAGGTCATCCTATACTCCGAAAGGAAAAATCTAGCGCTCTGATACCAACTTTGTCACGACCCAAAAGTTAGGCCCGTAACCGGCACTTAAACTACGTAACGTCAACAGGCATACGCACTTAAGTAAGCCAAAACCCAGAAATCTAAACCACCCAAAACTGGATAAGCGGAGAAAAACATAGTTTTAAAACATTCGGAAAATCTCAAGTAAAATCTTTAACTTTAGTTTTCTTTTTTAAAAATTTCGGCAGCACCTCCTTTGTAAAAACTAGCCACGAAAACGGGTACAACATAGAATATAAATAAAGCATCCCAAACGGGAGCAACTCACGCCCAACGGCGGAGACAACCACCACAAGCATATATACGACGCCGTAGCGAAGAAATATAAATGAAAACAGCATAAGGAGGTAAAACTTAACAACAAGACCGGCTCCCATGAGCACGGCACCCAAAGTCACCAAAATATATACAACACCGAAACCCCACAACTCGTCTCTAAGTCAAATACAAGAAGTGGTAGATGGATAATACTAGATCCAACAAAAAGATATCCAAAGTATATAAACAGATAACCACAAACCCACCTAATAGCAACAGCCTCACAGCCAAATGTAGCGGTATCCACAAAGTACAGATAAGAAAGCGCCCTGCCGCGACTACACCGAGGGTAAGTCCTGCAAAACACTGTGGCACAACGGGGGTGAGTTGACAACTCATGACTAGTAAATAACATCATACTGTAATCGTAAGTATGAACGAACATCGATAAATCTATCACATGTAATCTGATAGCATAAGTATGGCAATATGAATATGCAACAATCATGTAAAGGTATATCATCAGGGTACTACAACTACATGAAACAATGCATATCAAAATAAATCCTGAGTGTGGGATGATATAAATAATCTCATGCACAAATCATAAGCATGGAAAAACGCGGTGTAAATCAACAACACCCCAAATCCCAAAATCCTCAGATCGGCCCTCCGATCGGCCCTGTAAATCTCATGTAACCTGAGTGTCAAACATCGACACCCGAAATATCATGAAAACCGGTGCCCAGCATCGACACATAAATACTCATATCCATACGTTCCTCGAATCCTAAGTGTCCAAAATCGACACTTATGATCCACGTATCGGTCCTCTGATATCCCTACGTTCCTCGAAACCCAAGTGTCCAACCTCGACACTCATGTTCCACGTATCGGTTGCTCTGATATACATACGTTCCTCGAAACCCAAGTGTCCAACCTCTACACTTGTGTTCCACGTATCGGTTTCCAATATCCATAAATCTCTCGGAATATAAGTGCCTAACATCGACACTAGAAATCCCCAAATCGCATGAAACATATCTCAAATGCGTAAATCCAAGTAATATAACATATGCAACATAGAACAACAATATGAGCATATCACTGGAAAAGTCCGCTATTTAAATGCATCAAGTCATTAAATATATCACGCGGTTCCCAAGTATCCGAATCTTATATACATATATAACAGCGTCCCATTCCACCGATATATATCGTATAAAACTGAACATGTAACAATAGCAAAGTATATGTGTGAGCATGTAGGTATAGCAAGGCATATGTATAAGCATGTAGGTATAACAAGGCATATGTGTAAGCATGTAGGTATAACAAGGCATACTATATGTCATATGCTCCATTGCACAAAATAAATGCCTCTATGTCGCTAACCAAAAGCAAGGTATATCATATGAATATCTGTGTTGTGCGTATCATGGCAATTACCGACAGTGTGTGTGTAGCATACAATAGGTGCTCGTGCAGCATGGACTGTCAATAATAGTGCAGTGTACAATAGGTACAGGTTCAGGCATAACAAGTAACTATATGCAATGAAGTTCATATGCAATCAACTCATATGCGAATAACATGCAGCTATCATATCATATCCAGCCCTGACACATAACGCCATACGGGCGATTTCCCCGTAGATGTTAATTCTACTCACCGATGATCTCGAGCAATGAAAATCCGACCACCTGCTTCCCTTTATTCGCAGCGTCCGAAGTCCCCACTTGCGACCCTAAAATTTCACAAACACATCACATGAGCTAAATATTCTATGCCAACACAAAGATACGAAACGTAAGGATAACGCCCAGAAAATTACACTGCGCACCTACTGCACAAAACGCACACGACATCGGCACAACCCTAACTAGGATCGCTAAACTACGCAACCACCAAGTCTAAACCCCGATCGTACCGATCAAGCAAACACAACACAATAAAATACGAGCAAGATTATATATATAACCTCGCAATGCCCATTCGAACCCACGTTCAAAATTCACCGAAACCTAGTAAGCAACTTATCGTATAAATTTCACAAGTCTAAAGCTAACACCATTCTAGCGATTACAAACATCGCAAAACAGCTTAACTAGGTTATCCAAACCATTTCCATAATTTTAATCTCACCCAAATATGTATTAGTAAAACCTAGTTTGCTGAAAACTCAATTAGACAAATTAGGAATTAACAACAACTTTCATCCTCTAGATTAAGTTTTCAAAGTCTTCACTTTAACCATTATTCAACACAAACCCTAACTTGATTTTTACACAATTATCATGAATGAGTTAAACATGAATTTAAAGATATATTTAAACAATTAAATAGCTAGCCTAATGATTTAAACCTAGCAATTAAGAATTAGGGTTTGAAATTATACCTCCTCAAGAACACAAACTAGCAACAACTCCAAATTTTTCCCTCCAAAATGAAGTTTTTCTTGAAGATCTATACTAGTTTAGAGAAGAAGAATGATGGGTTATGTTTTGTTTAAGAGTTTTGTGGATTTATTTAAGGATTTTTGAAGATTTTATAAGCTTGGAGATGAAGAAAAGAGCAAAGAAAATGAAGTGGGCAGCACAAAGAGGGGCCTCGGCCAAATGTGAAGTGGGGGTGTTTTGTGAAAATTGTGTGGCGAAAATTCTAGCAAAAAACAATAAATGTTCATTAATGCAAAATGCCACCTTTCTTTTCTTTTCTTTTCTTTTAAAAAAAATTCCTTTATCACAAAATATCTAGATATTTGGCAAGAATGGATTAAGACTAATTCTAGTGATTAGTTTAGCATAAATTCACATTAGAAGTAATTAACCTAAGACAAAAATGTAATTACCACTAATTAAGTGCATAATTAACCACTTAAAATAATATTTAAAATAGGAAAAAATTCTATGTGAACCAAAACTTCCAATTGACCCCCAAAGCCAGCAAACTAGCTTCATTCTAGCTAAACTAGATGCCGTCAAGTCTATACAGAAGTTTGATCACAATCGGGTTAAAACGGAAAACGCTGACAATTTTACCCTAAAACGGAAAAATTCGCATAACGATTTCTAAAACGTTACAGGGTGCGATTCCTCCACCCCGATATACCATTGTGCTGTGGTGTATACGGAGGAGTAAGCTGAGAGAGAATCTCATTCTCTTTTAAATAGCCTCGAAATTCCGTGCTTAAGTATTCTCATCCCCGATCATATCGAAGGATTTGAATACCTTTACCCATTTGGTTCCCATCTTCATACTTATATTCATTGAAATTCTCAAATGATTCAGTTTTGTGTTTCAACAAGAACACATGTCCGTATCTTGAGAGAACATCGGTGAATGTAATAAAGTACGCGGAACCATCCCTGGCATGTGTAAACATAGGACTGCATACATCACCATGTATCTGTCCAAGAGTTCTGTAGCTCTTTCTCCGTTTCCAGTAAACGGAGATTTGGTCACCTAATCTTTGAGACATGACTGACAAGTTTCATAAGATGTAAATTCGAACGGATTCAAATATGCATCCTTATGAAACTTTAGCTAGTCTTGTCTCATCTACATGACCTAGTCTACAATGCCACAAGAAGACTTCGTTCATTTCTGAACTGTTTCTCTTGTGTGTGTTCTGTACATTTAGAACTGTAGTTTGATTCAGAACGTGTACACTGTTATACAGCATACCTTGCCCAATCAACACTTGATTTAGGAAAATATTCACAATATTATTGGTACAAAATAACAGTCGCTAAGAATCAATGTATTACCTGTTGGTAACACAAGGTGATATTTGCCAACTGTTTTGGCTGCAACAATTGCACCATCTCTACTACTAGAGACATATCACCCTTTCCCAGTTCTCCACCTGTCTATAGCCCATGTAACAAATTACATGTGTGGGATCCTGATCCGGTATCCTATACCCAGGACGTAGAGGTAGCTGAGAAACAGTTCTTGGTAACGAACACACCCGAAGACAATGCATCAACATGCTTATTCTTCGTTTGGGCGTGGGAATCCGAATATTCCCTTATTCCTTGCTCAGACTTATGACAATCATAAAGTCGAGCGGAACCTAGCCCAGTATAATAAGCAGGTTCGATCAATACATCCATATTATTATCTTGATTAAGGCATGCCATTGGTCACTACCAGGAGAGAGAGAAGGATAATCACTTTGCGTGCGCTCTTTGTAAGATTAGATTGGTTATTATCTTATCTAATCAGGATGGCTCCCACTGTTTTTATCAAATTTTCCTTTAAACCCTAAATGGTAAGACTAGCCGGGATTAATTACACCTTACAATTTCGCCAATCTTTCAGCCAAGCCAGTGTCGGTACTTTGAGGGAGGTTCCCGTGCTTTCGCACGGACCTAATTAAAATAAACCTCATTTTCCAAGGAGCGTAACCCCGTTAACACCTTTCTAGACACCTACTTGATCGGCTAATTGTGATGTGTAAAACTCTCCCAGGAGTAACTCTTACTCGTAGTGGGTATCGGGATCCAACTATCTCATAGAAGGTATGCAATCTCATTGCAAATTTCAACACTTGAAATTCCCAATAAGGTTTTTTACCCCTAGTAACTTATGACCTTAACTATAGTCAACAAATTATAAGCACTAGTTAAGTTCTACCCATCATTTCGTGATTAATTAGACCCACTTATATGACCCTTAACTATGGTCAACAAAGTCATACAAATGTCCTAATTAATCGCATCATATGCTGTGTAGGAAGACATCACTTAGCTACCGTACACTACGCCTTAACTGTGGTCAACAAACGTAGCATGAATACTAAGTACTCTACTTCCTAAAATGACGGAGGGTTGCAGATGGTTTTTATGAAAACCTTTAACGCTTTGAACTTGATCTCGTTATAGAATCGAGTGATTTTGAAAAGGAGTGTTTTTTAGGCTTTTGCTAGTTTTGCTAAAGAGGTCACTCCCGGTGAAGGGATCTCGGCTCTTTCCTCATCGAATGAGGTGCTAGATATTCTACAAGGAATACCGCTATGCAAAGCAAAAACTAAAAAAAACAATCAAAAACAGAACCGAGTGTGTTGTAGCATCTGCTAGCTTCTGCTAAAGAGGTCACTCCCGGAGAAGGGATCTCGGCTCTTTCCTCATCAAATGAGGTGCTAGATATTCTACAAGGAATACCACTATGCAAAGCAAAAACTAGAGCTACCATTTTTGAAAATTTGATTCTACAATATCTTTAGGTTTATTTCTTTTTCATTAATCTCATTAATGAAGTCCCATCAATAATGTTTCCTAAGCATCACAGAAGAAACGAAAATACAACGTACGCTTATACCATCCGCATTCGCCACAGTGTCCCGTTATGCACCGCTAGGTTACTTAACTAACGGCATAGCGGGACGGGACTAGCGCAGGTGCAAAACATAAGCAACGTTTATTATATATCATTTATATAATAATAAAGCATTCGTCTCACGCATATAAAGTGATCACATCACATAATGTCAGCAGCAGAAGTCAACATATGAAATATTGGATATATTAGGAGATCCGTGTTTTATATTAAGCCTTTAAAAAAACGGATTCCACGATCGCGATGAATAGCCAAATCCACATCCCTAGACCCATACAAGAGCGGCAAGCAACCCTACCAATTCTAGAGTTAGGAGACCCGGTCTTGACTCCTCGAGTTGGTCTCCCACTGGACTCTAGAACCCGGTTACTTGTGCTCCCCACCTTGGGTCTATCCTAATGCGGAAAAGTAAATAATATATAACAAGGGTGATATCATCCTCAACCCGGAAGTGCCCAATGAAAGAATATTACATACAAGTTTTTTTACATGAATGAAAATGAAAAACTCTCATCTCACGCAAAAAACCCCGGCTATTCAAACACGATGATCCAATATAACATATCCCAGCAACACATAACATCGCATGTCATCAACGTAAGTAAATATGCATACCCCAATTGTCGTTGACATATAGCAACGAAACCGGCGATATATCACATATTACACTTACGGTCGCAGAAAAGAAAATGTAAAACTACAACATTTGGAATCCGCAACCTCCTTAGACATCATAAACCCAAAATATCACATACTTCAGATTTCACGCCTAACCATTCGAATTCCAAATATTGTATCACATTCTACAAATAGCTAGACGATGTTAAACATTCCGATCGAATCAACAAACACCCAAAATTTCCCAAAGAGCTCAACACTTGAGCACATTTTTAAAAACACTCATAACATGCCACAGTGCCTATGGACCAACCGTAGAAGGGCCAACCTTTGCCTCACCTATGGCGTTGTGGAACTATCGTAAACCCTAGGGTTTGGCGATGGTTCCTGCGGTCATAGAATCGAATTAGGGTTTCATTCTTCTAGAGGGTCCATAGAATTACTTGCATGATTTTTGAATGTTTTTTTTAACTTCGAAAAAATCTAACTTTTGGAAAATTTCCAGCGAGGGAGACAATTGGGTATTTGATATTCGTTTGAAATTTTTAACGCCGTCTAAGATTACCCGAAACGATATTAGAATTACGACTACGAAGCACTCCGAATTGCCTTTACCAAAAAAAACCATCACATGCAATTTCAATAAAAATAAGCAACACCTAAAACACCAAAACCCAGATATCAAACCACCAAACCAAAACGAACCCAGAACGATGAAGAAAAACCGGCCAGGCCGGATTTTTTAAGTGTGTCGCCGGGTCAAATCCGGCGGATGGGGTTTGTATTCATTTTCATATTACATCTCATGTAACATTCTGCAGTTGCTTAAAAAAATTTCGAGGACTTTTAAAAATCGACAGAAACTGGGTTTTGTGTTTCGATGTTTCGGAGTTGTTTTGGTTTCGTAATTCTACAAACATCGTCTGATTGTCTAGCTTGGCTCTAATACCACTGTGTAGGGTTCCTAAGCACTCTCAAGAGGTCTCACAAGGCATCAACCATGCTAATTTCAAAAATTATGGTGCCGAGAAACCCTAGTGTATGGATCGTTGGCTAGAAATCTAGGCAAAAAGAAACTAGTTAACACTTAAATACAAGAATACGGAAATACAACCTTTGTAGATCTGGTTCTCCACCTCCATAGCTCCGCAACGAAGTATCCTCGCTGTCCATATCGAGATCTGGGCTCTTGCGTCGGCTTCATCGGAGAAGAAGCGGGCTAGGTCATCGACGACGTGCCGAAGATGATCTACGTCGAAGCATCACTAGATCAAGCTCCACCTTCACCAAGCCATGAAAACTTGTGAAGGAAACACACTCTACTACTTGGCAAGAGGTAGAGGATGAAGAAATAGGAAGTGGGTAAACTTTAGAATTGGATTTCTCACTCAATTCCATCAATCACCATTGATGGAGCTTGCTTTCTTCTTGAAGAAGAAGATAAATGTTATGATAGAAATTATTAAAATTGAAAAGAAAATCCATTCTTATCATAAGCAAACCATGGTTAGGTGTAGAGAATTAACTATGGTTAGATGAGTGGTTAGGGTTAGAGAAGAGACAAGAATGGTGGACTTGTTCAAAGCTTCAAGAAGCTTCAAATAAAACAAAACTAGCAACCATTCTTTTCTCTTTATCTTTTCTAAATGAAATAAATAGATAAATAAATAAGAAAAGGAAATGAAACCCTAACCACTTAAGTAACCATGGTTTAATTCTTTACACAAACCCAAACTAGCATGTATCATCAAACATGATACAATCAAGTGCACAAAACTATATCGAATATACAATGTGCACTTCCGAGCGAGAAAATCCATTTAAAGTGAACCGATACTAGTTAATGCAAAGTAATATATCAAATATATAATTATGCATTAAATAATTAAATCAACACTTGATTCAATGATCCGGTCATGTCGCACACAACCGACTAGTATACAATGTATCGTCTTATCGAATCAATCCTCGATTCGATAACTAGGTTATATCGCATACAACCATTCGACACATTCATCGCGAGAATAGAATACGGTATCACATACACGCATTATTCTCGGTCCCGCACATATCTCATATGCGCTCCTATTTCGTTTCGCTTGAACCAGGAAACCTCTGTGTAGGACTCTAAAGACTCGTCAATACGCCGGCAGCAGGTGATGATCATATCAAGCACCCACAAGCCGCAAGTGGTCTGCTAAACGTAACGGCTGTAAGTCCACGTTGCGACCCCCGGTTCTTACGGGGAGGCGGAAACGGTATAAAATCAAAATTTTAACGCAAGAGGCAACATGGACTAAGCTAGGTCGGGATCTTTACCTAAACTAAAACTAGCATACTAAGCTAAAGATATTTAGCTACTCGGATGAAGATGGTTATACCTAAACTTGAACTCCTTCTCTTCAAGCTCCGATGGTGGTTCGATGGCTCCTTCTCGTTGTCTCCGTACGCCGAAGATAGATCCACTTGAAAGCTCCAACCTTTAGCTCCTTCTTCGTTCTTTGAAGAAACTAGTTCACTTGGTTTGCTAAACCTAGTGAACTAGAATGAGTAGAGATGATTTAGAATGGGATTTTATCTATGGTTCTTGATTCTCAACTCATGAGACAAGAGAACCATAGATCAAGAGAGGGAGCAAGAGGTTGAGGGTAAGAGCAAGTGGAGAGCTCAAGAACAAGAGAGAGAATGAGCAAGAAAGAATGAGCAACTCTTTTGACTTTCACCCTCTCATAATCCAAAGTGATCATAACTCATCATATCAAAAAAGTCTTATGTGATGGTTAGAAGCAACCATAACCTTATCATGTCATGCACTCATTTTACTCAAATGAGCAAGCAAGAAAAAGTCTTTGGCATGAAATGATAACCATGGTTATCATGATGGTCAACTAGTCAAGCCTAGTCAACCGGTCAACAAGTCAACAAAAGTCAACAAGTCAACAACCATATCACCATAATACTTAATTAATATAATAGTTAATCACATATCATATTCTCATTAGGGTTGAGCATAAAGTCAAAAAGTCAACGGTCAACTGTCAACAACCCTAATGAGAATCCGCTGCCTCTGCCTCCCTGTCAACTGTGCATACACACCCGCATCCGCGTTCCGAGGAACACGAATGCAAACTGGATAAATCCAATCCCATAAGGTACACTAGGATCTGGCTTAAACCAAAGCCCGCTAGTGTAAACTGTCCGGACACTGTACGTGCACAAGTGCACGGACGTGACCGAACCCTGTCGCAAAACCATGCGACCTGTCGCAATACCATGCGACCTCTACTCTTTTGCCTAAAGGCGAAAAGCTTTCTGCGTGGGACTCTAAAGACTCGACACTACGCTGGCAGTGGGTTTAACCACAGACCGCAAGCGGCACTAGCTGTGCGTAACGGTCCCCAGGTAATGCCGACAAGAAGACCGACGAGGCGAAACCCATCTGAACTCCTACTGAGCCTGAGTGTGACATTCTCCGTACAGTCCGGTCTGTTCGTCTGATACATCGCATGGCGGGCCTAGGGGGCGGTAAACGTCAGTCCCCCAATAGCGGTACAAGTCGTGCCGGAGCGAAGCCCAAAACACCCTGAGATAACACTGGAAACCTACCAGTATATCTCGTTTGCCCTGGCCAGCGACTACTCGTGTAATGGCTCTCCTAGACACAGCGCGATGTCAACTCCCAATACCGGGAGAGACGAATCCTGTCTAACCGTCACTGCCTCCAAGTGCTTCGGGACTGCACCCAACCACTACCTGTTTGCACGACTCCTTTGAGCCGTGGTAGGGTAGTGGTCAAAGTACAGTGGGAACACACTCGAGGCGGAGTGACAGTGTCAAGTCAGCAGACTAAGCTGTACTCATGTCACCTGGGAACTGATAACTGACGATAGGTATAATACCAACTAGTCAGTTCCCGACGAGTCCTGTCCAGTGTACCCGTAACCTAACGAGCACCCGCATACTATCTCAAGTACGACGTACTGACGGCTGTGGGACAGACCGTCTCCCACACTGGGATGAGAAGCGCATGCGCTGGTCTACTCCGGAGTATCGATGCCCTGTCTCGATAGTCCTGCGACCAGGGACCTCCATAAGGATGTGCTTATAGATTACCCAGCCCCACTAGTGTGACGGCCATCACATCGCTGGTAATCAAGCAAAGATCCTAAGGGCTCCACTAATGTGTATAGGCGATATACAAAATATAAACACATGTACACATTGAAGTAGAAACAAACCAAGTAGCATACTACTATTTTGAGCAAGATTGTATATACAAGGTGAATATCCCAAGCATCCATTAAGTAATATACAAACCAGTATGATACAGTAATGGCCTCTAGGGCATATACACTAACAATCTCCCACTTGCACTAAGGCCATGTACTGGCGTATCGAAGACCTATCATCTCGATCAGCCGCTCGAACTGAGTCTGGGGCAGGGCCTTGGTGAATGGATCTGCAGTGTTATCTTCTGAAGCGACTCTCCGAACCTCGATCTCCTGGCGATCCACGATCTCCCTGATCAGGTGATACCGCCTCAAGATGTGCCTGGATCTCTGATGGGACCTGGGTTCCTTCGCTAAAGCTATAGCCCCGTTGTTGTCGCAATACAGAGGTATTGGATCAATAATGGACGGAACCACCTGAAGTTCTTTCAAGAACTTCCTCATCCAGACAGCTTCTTTTGCGGCATCAGATGCAGCGATGTATTCCGCTTCCATCGTCGAGTCTGCAACGGTTTCCTGTTTTGAACTCTTCCAACACACCGCCCCTCCATTGAGGGTAAAGACAAAACCCGACATGGACTTGGAATCATCCTTGTCACTCTGGAAGCTGGAGTCAGCAAAGGCCTCGATCTGGAGGTCTTTTCTGCCATACACCAAGAACATCTCCTTAGTCCTTCTCAGGTACTTGAGAATGTTCTTTACCGCTATCCAGTGTTTCTCCCCTGGGTTAGACTGATACCGGCTTACCACACTCAGTGCATAAGCTACATCCGGTCTGGTACACAACATCGCATACATTATAGAGCCTACCGCAGAAGCGTAGGGTATAATAGACATGCGATCCCTCTCCAAATCAGTCTTGGGAGACATCTCTTTAGAGAGGGTGATCCCGTGACAAGCCGGTAGGTTACCGCGCTTGGAATCTTCCATACTGAACCTCTTCAGTATGGTGTCGATGTACCTGGACTGTGAAAGTCCTAATATCCTCTTGGATCTGTCACGGTAGATCCGGATACCCAGAATGTATGAGGCATCACCCAGGTCTTTCATGGAGAACCTGTGTGACAAGAACCCCTTGACAGATTGTAGCATAGGAATGTCATTTCCTATTAAGAGAATGTCATCCACGTACAAAACGAGGAATACTACAGTTCTCGCTACAAATCTACTATAGATGCATGGTTCATCTGGATTTTTGATAAAGCCAAATTCTTTGACCGTCTCATCAAAGCAGATGTTCCAACTCCGCGATGCCTGCTTTAGTCCATAGATGGACTTAAGCAACTTGCACACCTTTCCGCTGCTCCCACTCTGAATGAAACCCTCTGGGTGGTCCATATAGACACACTCCTCTAAATTTCCATTTAGAAAAGCTGTCTTTACGTCCATTTGCCAGATCTCATAATCGTGGAAGGCAGCAATGGCAAGAAGGATCCGAATGGATTTCAGCATGGCTACTGGAGAAAAGGCTTCGTCGTAGTCCAAGCCAGGTCTTTGACGAAAACCCTTTGCTACCAGCCTAGCTTTATAGGTCTCAACCTGTCCATCTACACCAATCTTCCTTTTGAAGATCCACTTGCATCCTACGGGTTTTACCCCGTCTGGAGCAATGTCCAACGTCCATACCTTGTTGGTGTACATGGACTCCATTTCGGTCCGCATTGCATCCAGCCATTTCACTGAGTCAACGCTCTGAACGGCCTGCTGGAAGCTAGTAGGCTCATCATAACCTATGATGCAATCCTCTCTATCCCCGTCTATGAGAAAACCGTAGTATCTCTCGGGCGGATGAGACTGCCTACTACTCCTGCGGAGTGGCGCAGGAATGTCCTGTTCTGTTGAACCCTCTGGTTCCACTAAGCTTTCAGTAACAGTCTGTGGTTCTGGAACTTCTTCCAGTTCTATTGTGTTCCCACTTATCTGGGTTTCTAAAAACTCAGTTTCCAAGAAGCGGGCATGCTGAGAAAAAAAGACCTTTTGCTCCTCAGCGGAATAGAAAAGATACCCCCTGGAGTTCCTTGGGTATCCCACAAACTTACACTGTACTGAACGTGCCTCAAGTTTGTCCGCATGCTGCTTTTTTACAAAAGCTGGACATCCCCATACCTTAAGATACTTAAGACAGGGTTTCTTCCCAGTCCACATCTCATATGGGGTGGTAGGCACAGTCTTGGTGGGAGCCTTGTTCAAGAGATACGCAGCTGCTTCTAGTGCATATCCCCAGAATGATCGCGGTAACTCAGCATTACTCATCATGGACCGAACCATATCCAATAGGGTTCGGTTCCGTCTCTCCGATACACCGTTATGTTGCGGAGTGTATGGAGGAGTAAGCTGAGAGAGAATACCATTCTCTTTTAAGTAATTCAGGAATTCGGCACTTAAGTATTCTCCACCTCGATCCGATCTTAGAATCTTAATACTTTTGCCGGTCTGTTTCTCTACTTCATTCTTATACTCCTGGAATTTTCCAAAGGCCTCGGACTTATGTTTCATCAAGAAGACATAACCGTACCTTGAGAAGTCATCCGTAAAAGTAATGAAGTAAGAATGTCCGCTTCGGGCATGTGTAGACATTGGACCGCACACATCACTGTGTACGAGTCCCAAGAGCTCGCTCGCTCTTACTCCATGTCCAGTAAACGGAGTCTTTGTCATCTTTCCCTTGAGACAGGATTGACAAGTGGCATACGACTGATATTCGAACGCATTCAAATACCCTTCTGTATGTAACTTCGTCAACCTTCTCTCATTGATGTGACCCAATCTACAATGCCATAAGAAAGTCTGATTTATTTCTGGAGACTTTCTTTTGTGTGTATTCTGGACATTAAAAATCTGTGGTTGGTTTAACACGTATATACCATTACTCAGAGTACCTGACCCAATCAATACTTGATTAAGGTGAATGTTTACAACATTACTTACAAACGCAAATTCATAACCTTCTTTAGAAACTAAAGATACAGAAATGATATTACAAGTTGCGTTGGGTACAAAAAAGCAATTACGCAAAACCAAAACATGTCCATCTGACATTCCCAGGTGATAGTCCCCCACGGCTTTAGCATCCATGCTAGCTCCGTTTGCAACTCTGAGGGTCATGTCACCTGCCTTCAAAACCCTACGGTTTCTCAACGCCTGCAAAGAATTACAGATATGAGATCCTGATCTGGTATCCAATACCCAGGAAGTAGAGTTTATTGAAAGACAGTTTTCAATAACATACACACCTGAAGCTGAAGCTGCAACCTGCTTCAATTCCTGTGTTCTGGCCTTCCAGGCCCTGCAATCATTCTTCCAGTGTCCTTTCTTATGACAATAGAAGCATTCTTCCTTATCCACAAGCTTCCCCGCTATCTTTGTTGCTTTTCCTTTTCCCTTCGTATCCACTTTACTAACACCGCCCCTTGGTTTGGCGGGGGCCTTCTTCTTCTTTCCCTTGGCTTTCGCCTTGGACCTAGAAGAAGATGTTCCTCCTACAAACAAAGTGGATGTATCCCTACCTTTCTGTAGGGTGCCCTCTGCGCTCCTCAGCATGTTGAGGAGCTCTGATAGTTCAACCTCTTTTTCTTGTAAGTTGAAGTTCAGTATAAACTGGGCGTAAGTGGAAGGAAGGGACTGGAGAACTATATCCGTATATAGCTCACTCTCCAATGTGATCCCTAGGTCAGCGAGCTCCTCAATGAAGCCGATCATCTTTAGCACGTGCTCGGCTACTGATGATCCGACGGCCATTCTTGTCGAAAATAACTTTTTCGACGCTTCGTATCTTGCGATACGTGATTGCTCTCCATACAGTTCTTTTGTATGGAGCAATATGGACTCCATGTCCATATTCTCATGCCTCCTCTGATGTTCGTTGTCCATCGAGGCAAGCAGGAGGCACTTGGCCTTCGCGCTATCAATCTCCCAAGTCTTGCGGATTTCCTTATCCCCGACACTGGAAGTTGGACCAGGGACAGGGGGAGCTTTGGTGGTAAGAAGATACCCCAGCTTGTCATAAGTGATTGCTATCTTGACATTCCTGAGCCAATCTTTGTAGTTTGGCCCTGTCAGTTTGTTTTTATCTAGGAGTAACTTAAGTCCAGTCATGTTGATTGGTCGCTGCAATTAGGAGAGAGAAGAAGAAACACTCAGCATGATGCTCTTGCAAGTTTAGAGTGGTTTTTAGTTTGTCTAAACAGGATGGCTCCCACTGTTTCTCGAATCCCTCCTCAAACCATAAAGGAAGAATTAGCCGGGATCAATCCCACCGCACAATACTTGCTTAACCGTTCAGCCAGGCCGGTGTCGGTACTTCGAGGGAGGTTTTCCAACGCTTTCGCGAAGTTCCTTAATTAAAGAACCTCTTTTCCCTAGGGGCGTAGCCCCGCTAACACCTTTCTAGGCACCTACTAGGTTTATAGCATTGATCGATTAGTGAGAAAATTTCCCGAGGAGTAGCATATACTCACAGTAGGATCGGGATCCAAATATCATTGCGTGACGAAACTGAAGGAATCCTACCAGAATCATCACACTCCAAATGGTATGCAAATCTAGCAAGTTTCAGTACTTATGAAACTCCCGATGTGGATTTTTGCCCCATGCTCTTATGACCTTGACGAAGGTCAACAAATCATAAGTCACATGTCAAGTTCTGCCCGTCATTATCCAGGTTAATTTGAATCCACCCGTATATACCTTTGACGAAGGTCAACAAGGTAATGCGAATGTCCCAAACCAACGCATCTATCTATGCTACATATGAATACCCAATAGCTACCAATCACTATGCCTTGACGAAGGTCAACAAACACAGCTTGAATACTATTGAATATTCATACGAAACGACGGAGGGCTACGAATGGTTTTGGCAAAACCGTGAACGTAGTGAACTTGATTTGGTCGATGGAACGAGATAGCTTTTAAAAGGAGTGGCTCAAGCTCCGTATTTAAAAGTTGTTTTGAAAAGAACCGAGTGGTTTTTCGAAAGTGTTCCAACGACTTTAACTTGGTTTATTATCTTGCATTAGTTCTTTTAATGCGTGATATTCTTGCATTAGTTCTTTTAATGCGTCCCATCATTTAATCCTACCATTGCAGAAAACAACCAAAATATGACGTACGCTTATGCCATTCGCATTCGCCACGGGGCCCCGTCATTACCCGTTAGGTTACTTAACTAACGACAGAGCGGGGGCTGGGCTAGCGCGTCTGTAAAACATAAGCAACGCCTAAATAATATCATATATAGATATACCGCAATGATAAACATTTCAGATCACAGATAAATACATTGGATATACTAGGAATCTGTAATTTGTACGAGCCTGTAACAAAAACAGATTACACGGTCGTGGTGAATAGCCAATACCCCACCCAAGACCCCTACGGGTGCGGCAAACTACCCACCAAGTACCCGAAGCGTAGCAACCTCCCTCATCTCCATGAGTAGGCCACTCGACACTTCGGCATACCCGGTAGTTTGTGCACCCCTCCATGGGTCAATCCTAGGAGCAAAAACAGTAAAAAGAAATTATACAATGACTGCTACAACCCCGACCCGGTTGTGCGGCCATACAAATAATTATTACATCAATTTACAAATTTACATGAATTGCAAGAAAAGAAAACTCTCGTCTCACAACCCCCGGCTATTCACCCGCGACAATCCAACATATTTATATACACATTCCAATATCAAACACAGATCATGTATAACCCCGACCAATCGACTTATAGCGATTAGCCGACGTTCAATACATGCAAGCATCACAGATATAACCATCATAGTCAAAGTGCAGTGAAGTTCGGAAAAAAAAATACGGAATTATAGGACCCCAAAAGGAAATTTCTTTTCTGGAAAATCTGAGCACATATAATATATTTCAAAAATCCCAAAACCAACACAGACACACACTGCACGAAAAACGATGCACAGAAGACGACAAAGCGCGGCGCTTCCGCGGCGGATGCCTAGCTCGCGCGGCGGAAGGGCGGCGGTTTGGACGAATTACTGTATCGTTTTTCTTGGGTGTTCACACAAAACCCTGAGCCGAATTTACAAGTGTAAAGTTTTTCATTTTGAGCCAAAAAAATTTCAACAGAAACTCAGTTTTTTGTAAAAGTTTGGTTTTTGGATTTTTCCGGTTCCGAACTTCGTTACACTTCACTACCAAGCTAGTTTAAGTTTAGTTAGGCTCTGATACCACTGTAAGTCCACGTTGCGACCCCCGGTTCTTACGGGGAGGCGGAAACGGTATAAAATCAAAATTTTAACGCAAGAGGCAACATGGACTAAGCTAGGTCGGGATCTTTACCTAAACTAAAACTAGCATACTAAGCTAAAGATATTTAGCTACTCGGATGAAGATGGTTATACCTAAACTTGAACTCCTTCTCTTCAAGCTCCGATGGTGGTTCGATGGCTCCTTCTCGTTGTCTCCGTACGCCGAAGATAGATCCACTTGAAAGCTCCAACCTTTAGCTCCTTCTTCGTTCTTTGAAGAAACTAGTTCACTTGGTTTGCTAAACCTTAACTAGCTTAAGACATGGACTCTTCCCTTTCCATATCTCATATGGAGTGGTAGGCAACTGCTTTGATTCGAACCCTATTCAATAGGTATGCAGCTTCTCAAGTGCATAACCCCTAAAAGGAAATAGGTAACTCAGTAATACTCATCATAGAGCACACCATATCAAATAGGGTGTATGTGCTCCGCCCCGATATACCATCGTGCTATGGTGTATACGGAGGAGTAATGCTGAGAGAGAATCTCATTCTCCTTTAGAATAGTCCAGGAATTCCATGCACAAGTATTCTCCTCCCTGATCTCATCATAGGACATAATACTTATACCCGTATTTTGGTTCTCTACTTCTAAATCATATTCTGTGAATATCTCAAAAGGTTCGGACTTGTGTTTCAACAGGAACATATGTCTGAATCTTGAGAGATTATCAGAGAATGTAATGAAGTACAAAGAACCGGTCTTGGCATATGTAGACAGGGGACCTAACATACATCAACATGTATCATCCCAAGAGTTCACTAACTCTTTCTCTGTTTCCATCAAACAGAGCTATGGTCATCTTATCTCTGTGACATGACTGGCGAGTTTCACAAGATGTAAATTCAAACTGATTTAAATATGCATCTTTATGTAACTCTAGCTAGTCGGGTCACATTGATCTGACCTAGTCTACAATGCCTCAAGAAGAATTCGTTCATTTCTGAACTCTTCCTCTTGTGTGTGTTCCATATACTAAGAACTGTAGTTTGATTTAGAACATCAATGCTTTTAGATAACGTGCCTGAACCGATCAACTTTTGATATAGGAAATGTTCAAAACATTATCCAACAATACAAAATTTTATCATTTCTTTACTAATAAAGAGACTGATATGATTTTGTATATCAGGTTCGGTATCTAATAACATTCGTTCAGAATCAATGTATTTGTAATACAGAGTGACAGTGACCAACAGACTTGGCTGCAACTCTTGCCCCGTTTTCTGCCTCATGAAACTTATCACCCGTTCTCAGTTCTCTACCTTTCTGTAGCCCTATGTAACATATTACATATCTGGGATCCTAATCTGGTATCACATACCCAGGACGTAAAGGATACTGAGAAACAGTTCTCTGTAATGAACACACCCGAAGATGATGCATCAGCATGCACTCTCTTCGTTTGGGCGGCACGGGAATTCTGGTAATCCCCTATTTCCTGCTCTGTCTTATAACAATTATAAGTCGGAGCGGGACCAACGTTCCCCAGCTCAGTATAACAAGCGGGTTCGGTCAATATTCCGTATTATTATCTTGATTAAGGCGTGATATGGTCGCTACCTGGAGAGAGAGAGAAGAAATCACTCAGCGTGCGCTCTTGCAAGAATAGATTGGTTATTATTTTATCTAATCAGGATGGCTCCCACTGCTTTTTATCAAATCTTCCTTCAAACCCTAAAAGGAAAGACTAGCCGGGATTAATTACACACTACAAATTCGCCAATCTTTCAGCCAGGCCAGTGTCGGTACTTTGAGGGAGGTCCCCCGTGCTTTCGCACGAACCTAATTAATGTAAACCTCGTTTTCCCAGAGGCGTAACCCCATTGACACCTTTCTAGACACCTACTTGATCGGCTAATTGTAATGTATAAAACTCTCCCAGGAGTAACTCTTACTCGCAGCGGGTATCGGGATCCAACTATCTCATAGAAGGTATGCAATCTCATTGCAAATTTCAACACTTGAAATTCCCGATAATATTTTGCCCCGAACGATCTATGACCTTGACAAGGTCAACAAACCATAGACCGCAAGTCAAGTTCAACCCGTCATTTCTTGATTGAATCAAACCCACCCGCACGACCCTTGACAAGGTCAACAAGGCCGCACGACTACCCTAACCCAATCTGCATCATATGCATAAGCAGATAAATACTGGTTAGCTACCGCACACTGCGCCTTGACAAGGTCAACAAACACAGCACGAATACTAAACAGGATTTATCTGAAATGACGGAGGGCTACGACAGGTTTTTCTGAAAACCTATTGCGTAATGAACTTGATATCGTTGTAGAATCAAATGATTTTAAAATGGAGTGCTTTTGAGGCTTTTCTAGTTTTGCTAAAGGAGTCACTCCCGGTGAAGGGATCGTCGGTCCTTTCCTCGTCGAATGAGGTGCGGGATATATCACATATATCACTGTGCAAAGCAAAAACACTTAAAAGCAATCAAAAGACAAACCGAGTGTGTAGCATCGACCAGTTATTGCTAAAGGAGTCACTCCCGGTGAAGGGATCTCGGTCCTTTCCTTATCGAATAAGGTGCAGGATATATCACATATACCGCTATGCAAAGCAAGAACTGTAGCTACCTGTTTTATTTTGAAATTCGATTCTACAACATCTTAGGTTTCTTTTAATTCATTAATCACATTAATGAAGTCCCATCATTTAAATACCTAAACATCACAGATAAATACGACGTACACTTATGCCATCCGCATTCGCCTCGATGTCCCCTCGTGCACCGTTAGGTTAGGTAACTAACGACGGAGCGGGGCAGGGCTAGCGCGGGTGTAAAACATAAGTAACGTCTATATAATATATCATATATACTATATACAGTATCTATCAAAGAACATCACATGATCACATCACAGATATCGCAGCAGAAGAAACATATGAAATATTGGATATACTAGGACGTCCGTGTTTTCAATACGAGCCAGTATAAAACACGGATTCCACGGTCGTGATGAATAGCCAAACCCACACCCCTAGACCCCTACGAGAGCGACAAGCAACCCTACCAATTCTGGAGTTAGGAGACCCGGACTCGACTCCTCGAGTTGGTCTCCCACTGGACTCCAGAACCCGGTTACTTGTGCTCCCCTCCTTGGGTCTATCCTAGTGCAGAAAAGTAAATAATATACATCAACGGTGACAACTTCCGCAACCTGGAAGTGCCCCAATAAAAGAATATTACATACAAGTTTTTACATGAATGAAAATGAAAAACACTCATCTCACATAAAAACCCCCGGCTATTCAAACACGACGATCCAATATAACATATCCAGCAACACATAACATCACATGTCATCAACGTAAGTAAATATGCGCATCCCAATTGTCGTTGACATATAGCAACGAAACCGGCGATATCACATATTACACTTACGGTCACAGAAAAAAAAGTGTAAAACTACAACAGTTGGAATCCGCAACCACCTCAGACATCGCATGCCTGACCAAATGAATTACTTAGACATCGCATGCCTAACAATTATAAACCCCGCATTTTAGTCTCAAAATCGAAAACTCTTTTCAATATCAAGTCGGGCAATTCAACAAGATTCCCGACATCCTGATCGAATGCTCGTCGCAAACTTCAGTAGACGGCCGCACCCCCGATACCGTCGACAAAGTGCACCAAGGCGGAACACCGCTACCGCGAGCACCCGTACGGATGCTTTCGGCGACGGGGTTCTCCTACAGTCACTTGGTCGGGGCTATGGAGCGAGGCTGTCTATTAAGTTTACCCGGCGAGTATCCGCGTACGCTACGTGATTGCGACGCACTTTTGATCACATCAAAATTCCGTGGCAACCGATCATGTGAGACTAAACTGCTATGTTTATAACATTCATTCAGTTATCTCATAACTGCTTGTGAATTCCAATTATTGTATCACATTCCGAATAAAATAGAAAATGTTAAACTTTCCGATCGAACAATCGAACACCCAAGTTTTCCCGAAACAGATCAACACATGAAATAAGTCTAACAACATTCCGTTCGTGCCTCAGTACCAACGGTCCAGCCGTAGAAGGGTCAAGCCAACGCCTCACATGTGGCACGCCGTACTGCCCCAAACCCGAAGGTTCAAAGGGCATTTCAAGACGGTCACATAATCGAGTTAAGGTTTGTTGTCTTCTAGAGGGTCCATCGAGTTACTTGCACTACTTAGAACGTCTTTAGACTACGGAAAAATCCAACACTTGGAAATTTCCCGACAGGGGAAAAATTGGGTATTTATATCCGGTCGAACTTTTTAACATATTCTAAAATTTATCCGGAAAGCCACATAGACAAAATCTGATACTCCGATCGAAACACCGAATCCCCAAAAGAACCCCAGAAAATTCAACTCTTGAATAAATATTAAAAATTCCCAGAAAATCCAGCACTATTAGGAGTTACTGTGTAAGATTCGCTGAACAATAATGCCGTACGGCCGCGGAACCGCCGCACGAGCCTTGCTCGTGCCGCGGAACCGCGGCAGTTTGATGGAGTTACGAGCACGAATTTCACAGTACCTCTTAAATTCACCTGCTGATTTTTCTGCATATTTTTAATGTTGAAAAACTCACTGTTTTCAAAAATGTACAGAGAGCATGGAAATTTTGGACTTTCGGGTTCGATCGGACTTCAAACTCCGTCTAGACTTCGCCTAAGGCTCTAGCTAGGCTCTGATACCACTGTAGGGTTCCTAGGCACTCTCAAGAGGTCTCACAAGGCATCAACCATGCCAATTTCAAAAATTATGGTGCCGAGAAACCCTAGTGTATGGATCGTTGGCTAGAAATCTAGGCAAAAAGAAACTAGTTAACACTTAACTACAAGAATACGGAAATAAAACCTTTGTAGATCCGGTTCTCCACCTCCATAGCTCCGCAACAAAGTATCCTCGCTGTCCATATCGAGATCCGGGCTCTTGCGTCGGCTTCATCGGAGAAGAAGCGGGCTAGGTCATCGACGACGTGCCGATAATGATCTACGTCGAAGCATCACTAGATCAAGCTCCACCTTCACCAAGCCATGAAAACTTGTGAAGGAAACACACTCTACTACTTGGCAAAAGGTAGAGGATGAAGAAATAGGAAGTGGGTAAACTTTAGAATTGGATTTCTCACTCAATTCCATCAATCACCATTGATGGAGCTTGCTTTCTTCTTGAAGAAGAAGATAAATGTTATGATAGAAATTATTAAAATTGAAAAGAAAATCCATTCTTATCATAAGCAAACCATGGTTAGGTGTAGAGAATTAACTATGGTTAGATGAGTGGTTAGGGTTAGAGAAGAGACAAGAATGGTGGACTTGTTCAAAGCTTCAAGAAGCTTCAAATAAAACAAAACTAGCAACCATTCTTTTCTCTTTATCTTTTCTAAATGAAATAAATATATAAATAAATAAGAAAAGGAAATGAAACCCTAACCACTTAAGTAACCATGGTTTAATTCTTTACACAAACCCAAACTAGCATGTATCATCAAACATGATACAATCAAGTGCACAAAACTATATCGAATATACAATGTGCACATCCGAGCGAGAAAATCCATTTAAGGTGAACCGATATTAGTTAATGCAAAGTAATATATCAAATATATAATTATGCATTAAATAATTAAATCAACACTTGATTCAATTATCCGGTCATGTCGCACACAACCGACTAGTATACAATGTATCGTCTTATTTAATCAATCCTCGATTCGATAACTAGGTTATATCGCATACAACCATTCGACACATTCATCGCGAGAATAAAATACGGTATCACATACATGCATTATTCTCGGTCCCGCACATATCTCATATGCGCTCCTATTTCGTTTCGCTTGAACCAGGAAACCTCTGTGTAGGACTCTAAAGACTCGTCAATACGCCGGCAGCAGGTGATGATCATATCAAGCACCCACAAGCCGCAAGCGGTCTGCTAAACGTAACGGCCACCCGGGTATTGAGCGATCTGAAGATCGACGAGCAAGCCCGCTCACACTCCAGTGAATCCAACCAGTAACACTACCGTACAGTCCGGTCTGATCGTCTGATATGTCGCATATCTCGCCTAGGGGTGGTAAACGTCAGACCCCAATAGCTCGATAAGTCGTGTCGATATGAGGTCTATAACAATTCGAGAAACTACTGGTAACACTTACCAGTAAATCTCAGCAACCCTGGCCAGGGATTTCCTGTTATAGCCAATCGAACACAGCGCAACATCAACCCCCTATACCGGGAGAGACGAATCCCCTCCTATCGCTCATTGCCTCCATGTGACTCGGGACTGTACCCAAAAACCACCGTTTTGCACGCCCTCTTGGACGTGGTAAGATGGAAATCAAAGCACAGTGGGAACCACACAAGACTCTATGACGATCTCGGGTCTACAGACTAACCTGTACCAGTGTCACCAGAGAACTGCCATCTGACGTGAGGTATAATACCATCTGGGAGTTCTCGGCGAGTCCGTCCAGTGTACCCAGTCTCTACTGAGCACCCGTATATCATCTCTGATGTCAAACACCGATGGATATGGGATCATCCATCGCCCATCTGTATGGGTCGAGAAGGTATACGCTAGTCTACTCTGGTATATCGATGCCCCGTCTCGATACACCCTCGACTAGGGACTTTGAAGGATGTACTTATGGACTACCATGTCCCCACTAGTATGATCCGCATCATAGTCCAGGTAGTCAAGCACACATCCTAAGGGCTTTACCAACATGTAACAGAGAGACAATCAGTATACACGTTAAGGTAAAGTTCAACCAGATAGCATACTATCATGTCGAGCAAGAAAGTCCTCTCTATATACGTCCCAGCATCCACTACAATATACATCCTATGTACAGTAATGGCCTCTAGGGCATACATATAACTAACACACTGTATTTATGGAATGTGATACAATATTTGGAATTCGAATGGTTAGGTGTGAAATCCAAAATATGTGATATTTCGGGTTTATGATGTCTAAGGAGGTTGCGGATTCCAAATGTTGTAGTTTGACATTTTCTTTTCTGCGACCATAAGTGTAATATGTGGTGTATCGTCGGTTTCGTTGCTATATGTCAACGACAATTGGGGTACGCATATTTACTTACGTTGATGACATGTGATTTTATGTGTTGCTGGGATATGTTATATTAGATCGTCGTGTTTGAATAGCCGGGGTTTTTTGCATGAGAAGAGAGTTTTTCATTTTCATTCAAGTAAAAAAAACTTGTATGTAATATTCTTTTAATGGGGCACTTCCGGGTTGAGGATGATGTCAGTCTTGTTGTATATTATTTATGAGGTGTTGATTATCATTTAATGAAGCATGGCTACTTGGTGACGCATGGGGTGACTCATGCTTTGGTGACTATTAAAGCATGCTTGATTCATTGTTTTGAATTATTGGTATGCTTCATTATTCACAACACTTAGCCATTCTCACTTCAATGCTCATCACTAAGCTCTGCGATGCTTCTTCGGGAACAACCGGAAAGAGACTCAGACGGGGCATGCCACGCATCACTCACAGATAAGAGCACTCTCATCTCCTCAAGCTTTCCTCTTCCTCAACCCTAAACGTCTCATGTGTTGAGAAACCTAGGATATTTTGAGACATATTAATCCATCATCACTCTCTACATCCTCTAGGCTATCTAGTTTAGAGAACTAGGTACCCTAGTTACCTTGGTTTAGAGGTAGGAGCTCAAAGTACACATTCTCGGGTGGATCATCTTTGACACGAGGAGGCCGACGATCAAGCGTGATCCGTACACTCTTCGAGGAGCTCAAGAAGAGGAGGAGGAGAACAAGAAAACCAGAAGGACTAGTACATGGAGGTATAACATTCTACATAGTAGTTAAACCTCTAGTAGTTTGTTAGTTAAGGTTCAAGTAAAGATCCTGGAGTTTAGTCGGTGTTGCGAAGCTTGTAAAAATCGTTTTTTACACATTCCGCCTCCTCGCGAACCCGCAGGGTGCGCGACATCGACTTACAGTGCTATCAGAGCCTACTAAACCTTAACTAGCTAGTTAGCAAGTAGTTAGAACTTCGATCGTCAGAAAAATCCGAAATAACAATTTCAAACCCATGCTTGCTGTCGTTTTTAAAAACTGATCAGAAAATTATTTCAGTGGCTTTAAAATTACAAGCAGGGTATTTTAAGAACACAGAAGAAAAACGAGGAGGTAACTCGCCAAGACCACCGCAGAATCACGGCAAAACAGTGAGTTTCGCCGCGGTTCCGCGGCCGAGTCAAGACCGAATTGCTCCGATTTTCTTCTGTGGGTCTTATTTGTGGAGTTGTGATTTCTGGCATATTTGGTTTCTACCTAGTATTGTTTGTGTACTGGTTTGTACATGGGGTAGACACGGAAAATACATTCGATCGAAATTCTAAAGTTCTTGGCTAATGGGTTTTCTGTGTTTGTATATATGTGTTCGTAAACTTCCGCTAATTGCTATACGTCGATTAGTTCGGGTTGCACATATGTGTATTGTATAGATGGAGTATTGGATCGTCGTGGATGAATAGCCAGGGGGTGTGAGAAGAGTGTTTTCTTTTCTTTCATTCATGTAAATTTGTAATGTAGTGTAATATTATTTTGCGGGGCACATCCGGGTTGAGGTTGTAGCCACCGTTATATTATTTCATTTACGGTTTTTGCTCCTAGGATAGACCCAAGGTGAGGTGCACAAACTACCGGGTTTTTGAAGTGCCAAGTGGCCTACTCATTTTATTGAGGGAGGTTGCTCCACTTCGGGGATTTGGCGGTAGTTTGCTGCACCCATAGGGGTCTAAGTGGGGTTTGGCTATCCATCACGACCGTAGAATCCGTCTTTCGTTATAGACTTAAACGAAATGCGGAATTCCTAGTATATCCAATATATTCATCTGTGATCTGGAATGCCTATTATTGCGTGAGAAGAATGGATATATATATATATGATATATAATAAACGTTGCTTATGTTTTGCACCCGCGCTAGTCCAGCCCCCGCTCTGCCGTTAGTTAAGTAACCTAACGGCGAATGATGGGGCCCAGTGGCGAATGCGGATAGCATAAGCGTACGTTGTATTTTCGTTTATTTCTGCAATGATAGGGTTAAATGATGAGACCGCATTAATATTGATTAATGCAAAGAAAACAAACCAAAACTTAATCGTTGAAACACTTTCAAAACCACTCGGTTTTCTTTAAAAAGCAACTTTTAAAAGCGGAGCTTAAACCACTCCTTTAAAAGCTATCATGGTTCCTTCAACTAAATCATGTTCATTACGTTCACGGTTTCGCCAAAACCATTCGTAGCCCTCCGTCATTTTAGATGGGTATTCAGTAGTATTCAAGCTATGTATTTTGACCTTCGCCAAGGCATAGTGATTGGTAGCTGCTGGGTATTCATCTGTAGTATAGATAAATGCGTTGATTTAGGACAGCCGTACTGCTATTTTGGCCTTCGTCAAAGGTATGTACAGATGGGTTCAAATTAACCTGGACAGTGACGGGTAGAACTTGACTTGCGACTTATGATATGTTGGCTTTCGTCAAGGTCATAAGAGCTTGGGGCAAAAATCCACATCGGGAGTTTCTAAGGAAATTGAAACTTGCTAGTGTTGCATACCATTTGGAGTGTGATGATTTTGGTAGGATTCTTTCAAAGTTGTCACACGATAATATTTGGATCCCGATCCTACTGTGAGTATCCGCTACTCCTCGGGAGATTTTTCACTAAAACAATCAATGCTATAAACCAAGTAGGTGCCTAGAACGGTGTTAGCGGGGTTACGCCTCCTGGGAAAAGAGGTTATGTAATTAAAAAACTTCGCGAAAGCGTTGGAAAACCTCTCTCGAACTACTAACGCTAGCCTGGCCGAAAAGTTAAGCAAGAATTGTAGGTTGAGATTAATCCTGACTAATTCTTCTTTTATGGTTTGAGGGAGGATTAGAGAAACAGTGGGAGCCATCCTGTTTAGATAAACTAATAACCATTCTAAACTTGTAAGAGCATCATGATGAGTGTCACCTCCTCTCTCTCTTGACTGCAGCGACGAAAATGACTGGGCTTAAGTTGCTGCTAGAAAAAAACATATTGACTGGGCCAAACTATAAAGATTGGCTAAGGAATGTCCAGATGTCCTTTACCTATGAAAAGCTGTAATACCTCCTTACCACCAAAGCCCCCGCCGTCCCAGGTCCAGATTCCACCGTCACGGATGTTGAGATCCGTCAGACATGGGAAAAAGACAGTGCGAGAGCCAAGTGCCTCGTGTTAGCCTCAATGGATTATGAACACCAGAGGCAGCACAAGAAGATGGACTTAGCTTCCATCTTCCTCCATACCAAAGATTTATATGAAGAGCAATCTCGTATCGCAAGATAGGAGACGTCAAAGAAATTATTTCAGGCGTGGTTGGCTATCGGGTCATCTGTAGAGGACCATGTCCTTAAGATGATCGGCTTGATTGAAAAGCTCGCGAACCTAGAGACCACATTGGAGAACGAGTTATATACTGACTTAGTTCTACAGTCCATCCCTTCATCTACGCCCAGTTTATCTTGAATTTCAACATTTAAAGGAAGAAAGTTTCACTTCCAGAACTCCTCAACATGTTGAGGAGTACTGAGGGCACCCTGGAGAAATCCAAGAAGACACCCGCTCTGCTTAATAGGGGATCTTCCTCTTCTAGATCCAAGGCGAAAGCCAAGGGGAAGAAGAAGAAGGCCCCTACCAAGTCGAATGGTGGTGTCAGTAAGGTAGAGGGAAAGGGCAGGGCAAAAGTTTCGGGGCCGACGGTAGGGAAAGAGGAATGTTTCTATTGTCATAGGAAAGGCTATTGGAAGAAGGACTTCAGGGCTTAGAAAGCCAGTAATCAGGATTCGAAGCACGTGTGGCTTCAACTTCAAGTGTGTTTATGATTGAAAGTTGTCTGTCAATTAACTCTACTTCCTGGGTAATATATACCGGATAAGGATCTCATATCTGTAATTCATTGCAGGCGCTGAGAAACCGTAGAGTTATCAAGGCAGGTGATATGACTCTCAGGGTTGCTAACGGAATGAGCGTGGATGCTATATCCGTAGGAGAATATCACTTAGGATTGACAAGTAGGCAGATTTTGATTTTGCATAACTATTTGTGTGTACCTAGTTTGACATGTAATATCATCTCTGTATCTTTACTATCTAAAGAAGGTTATGATTTTACATTTGTAATCGATGTCGTCCACATCCACCTTAATCATGGTTTGATTGGGTCAGGTACACTAGATGACGGTATATACGTATTAAATCAAGCTCAGGTTTTCAACGTCCAGAACACACTTAAAAGAAAGTCTCCAGAATTAAATCAAGCTTTCTTATGGCATTGTAGACTGGGTCACATCAATGAAACACGGTTGACGAAGTTACATAAAGAGAGATATTTGGATCCGTTCGAATATCAGTCTTATACAACTTGTCAATCATGTCTCAAAGGAAAGATGGCAAAGACTCCGTTCACTGGACATGGGGTAAGAGCGAGCGAGCTCTTGGGACTCATACACAGCAATGTGTGTGGTCTAATGTCTACACATGCAAGAAGTGGTTATTCCTATTTCATTACTTTTACGGATGATTTCTCAAGGTATAGACATGTATTCTTGATGAAACATAAATCCGAGGCCTTTGAGAAATTCCGGGAATATAAAAATGAAATGGAAAAATAAACAGGCAAAAGTATCAAGACATTTAGATCAGATCGAGGTGGTGAATACTTAAGTGCCGAGTTCCTAAGTTATTTAAAAGAGAATAGAATTCTCTCTCAGCTTACTCTTCCATACACACCTCAACACAATGGTGTCGGAAAGGCGGAACCGAACCTTATTGGATATGGTACGTTCTATGATGAGTAACGCTGAGTTACCGCGATCCTTCTGGGGTTATGCACTAGAATCAGCTGCATATCTTTTGAACAAGATTCCTACCAAGACTGTGCCTACCACACCATATCAGATGTAAAGTGGGAAGAATCTTAAGTATCTGAAGATATGGGGATGTCCAGCTTTTGTAAAAAAGCAGCATGCGGACAAGCTCGAGGCACGCTCAGTACTGTGTAAGTTTGTGGGATACCCAAAGAACTCCAGAGAGTATCTTTTCTATTACGCGGAGGAACAAAAGGTCTTTGTTTCTCGGCATGCCCACTTTTTGGAAAATCAATTTCTTGAAAAAGAGATAAGTGAGAGCGCAATAGAACTTAAAGAAATTCCAGAACCATAAGCTATTGCTGAAAGCATGGTGGAACCAGAAGTTTCGAAAGAACAGGACATCCCTGCGCCACATCACAGGAGTAGCAGGCAGTCTCATCCGCTCGAGAGATACTGCGGTTTTCTCATAAACGGGGATAGAGAGGATTGCATCATCGACGATGATGAGCCAACTAACTTCCAGAAAGCCATTCAGAGCAGAGACTCGGTAAAATGGCTGGATGCAATGCGGACCGAAATGGAGTCCATGTACACCAACAAAGTATGGACTTTGGACATTGCTCCAGAAGGGGTAAAACCTGTAGGCTGAAAATAGATCCTCAGAAAGAAAATAGGTGTAGATGGACAGGTTGAAACCTATAAGGCAAGACTTGTTGCAAAAGGTTTTCGTCAAAGACCTGGTTTGGAATATGATGAAACCTTTTCTCCGGTGGCTATGCTCAAATCCATTCGGATCCTACTTACCATTGCTGCCTTCCACGATTATGAAATTTGGCAGATGGATGTAAAGACCGCTTTTCTGAATGGAAATTTGGAAGAGTGTGTTTATATGGATCAGCCGGAGGGTTTCATAAAGAGTGGGAGCAGCAGAACAGTGTGCAAGTTGCTTAAATCCATTTATGGATTAAAGCAGGCATCGCGAAGTTGGAACATCTATTTTGATGAGACGGTCAAAGAATTCGACATTATCAAAAATCCAAATGAACCATGTATTTATAGTAAGATTGTAGCGAGAACTGTGATATTCCTCGTCTTGTACATGGATGACATTCTCCTGATAGGAAATGACATTCCTATGTTACAATCAGTCAAAGAATTCTTATCATAAAGGTTTTCCATGAAAGACCTGGGTGATGCCTCTTACATTCTGGGGATCCAGATCTATCGTGATAGATCTAAGAGAATATTGGGACTTTCACAGTCCAGATATATCAACACCATACTGAAAAGATTTAGTATGGAAGATTCAAAGCGCGGTAATCTACTGGCTTGTCACGGAATCACCCTCTCCAAAGAGATGTCTTCCAAGACTGATTTGGAAAGGGCTCGCATGACTATTATACCATACGCTTCTGCGGTAGGCTCTAGAATCAATGCGATGTTGTGTACCAGACCAGATGTAGCTTATGCACTGAGCATGGTAAGCAAGTAACAGTCAAACCCTGGGGAGAAGCACTGGATAGCAGTTAAGAACATTCTTAGGTACCTGAGAAGGACTAAGGAGCTGTTCTTGGTGTACGGCGGAAAAGACCTCCAGATCGAGGCCATTGCTGACACCAGCTTCAAGTTAGTTATATGTATGCCCTAGAGGCCATTACTGTACATATGATGTATATTATAATGGATGCTTGGACATATATAGGGAGGACTTTCTTGCTCGACATGATAGTATGCTATCTGGTTGTACTTTATCTTAACATGTACTCTGATTGTCTCTATGTTACATGTTGATAAAGCCCTTAGGATATGTACTCGACTATTGGGACTATGATGAGATCATACTAGTGAGGCCACGGTAGTCGATGAGTACATCCTATAACTGTTCCTAGTCGATGGTGTATCGAGACAGGGCATCGATACACCAGAGTAGACTGGCGTATACGCATCTTGACCCATATGATGGGTGATGGATGATCCCATATCCATCGGTGTTTGACATCAAGGATGGTGTACAGGTTCTCAGTAGAGACTGGGTACACTGGACGGACTCGCCGAGAACTCCCAGATGGTATTATACCTCACGTCAGATGGCAGTTCTCCGGTGACACTGGTACAGAGTAGTCTGTTGACCCGAGATCGTCATAGAGTCTTGTGTGATTCCCACTGTGCTTTGATTTCCATCATACCACGTCCAAGAGGACGTGCAAAAAGGTGGCTTTTGGGTACAGTCCCGAATCATATGGAGGCAATGAGCGATAGGAGGGGATTCGTCTCTCCCGGTATAGGGAGTTAATGTTGCGCTGTGTTCGATTGGCTATAACTGGAAATCCCTGGCCAGGGTTGCTGAGATTTACTGGTAAGTGTTATCAGTAGTTTCTCGAACTGTTATAGACCTCATATCGACACGACTTATCAAGCTACTGGGGTCTGACGTTTACCACCCCTAGACGAGATATGCGACATATCAGACGACGAGACCGAACTGTACGGGAGTGTTACTAATTGGATTCACAGGAGAATGTACAGGCTTGCTTGTTGATCTTCTGAGTGCTCAATACCTGGGTGGCTGTTATGTTTAGCTGACCGCTTGCAGCTTGTGGGTGTTTGATATGATCATCACCTACTGCCGGCGTATTGACGATTCTTTAGAGTTCTACACAGAGGTTTCTTGGCTCAGGTAAAACGGAGTAGGGGCATATATGTGATATGTGCAGGACCGAGGATAATGCGATATGTGATACCGTATTCTATTCTCGCGATATTTGATATCAGCCGGGTCATCGGATCAAGTGTTGATTCGATGAATCGGTAAATGATATATTAGTCGGTTATATGCGATATAGCCGGATTGTCGGATCAAGTGTTGATTCGATAATTTAATGTATAATAATATATATGATATATTAAATTACATTAACTAATATTAGCTCACTAAAAGATTCTTTTTCTCACTCGGGTAATACATTGATATATATGCGATATATGTTAATTGTATTATTTTCTTTTGTTACAATAAATATTATATATATGATATATAATATTGTAACATGATATGATACTAATGCAACATGTTTAGTAGAGAGTAAACAAGATTAGGGTTTGATTTGGGTTAATGCTTTCTAGATGTTTCTAGAAGGTTTTCTTTTGTTTTTGCAAAGATATTTTCAAATGACTCATGCTTTAACCCAACCCAAACCCTAGCCCTAGTTAATTCTCTACATGAGTTTAGTTGAGCATGGTTGCATTATTCATCATATTTATCTTTTCATTATTCATCACAAAATTTTTCTAATTCATTATTCATCTTCTTCTTCCTTCTTTCTTTCATGGAAAAAGCTTACTAGCTTTTTTCCAAGTGATGATTATGTGTGAGAAAAAGATTATAAATGAGAGCTAAAATCCTACTTCATCATTCTCATCTACCCTTGCCCTTTAGATAAGAGTGTTCACTTCATTTAGTAAGTGTTAGCTTGTGTTAATGAAACTTCAAGGTTGATCATCTTTGTTATCGAAGATCGGATGCAAGACTGCATCTTTCTCTTCGTGGAGCCTCTCAAGAGTCCGGAACACGATGATCGCAGCGAAGGGACCTCAACACGGAGCTTAAGAAGTGAAGGACCGGATCTACAAAGGTTGTAATCCCTCTCACTTGGTGTTAAAGTGTTTAACATGCTTAGTTTCGCATAAACTCTAGTTTAAAGATCCGGCTTTGGGTTGTTCGGCACGGCTAAAATTTTAATCGGGCATGGTTGATACCTCCTAGACCCTTGTGAGCGTGCCTAGCAACCCTACAGTGGTATCAGAGCCAAGCTAGAGCTTTAGCCGAACTCTAGACGAAGTTTAAAGTCCGATTGAACTCCGACACACCCGAGTATACCCCTCTCTGGACATTTTCTAAAAATGTGATTTTTTCTGCATTAAAAATACTCAAAAAAACAAGCTGGAAAAACTAAGAATTACTGTGAAGTACGGCCCACTAATTCGCTCATTCGGCCGCGGAACCGCCGCCAAACCCTTAGTTTGGCCGAGGTTCCACGGCCAAAATTTTGAATTAGTCCCTGTAACTTCATATATTTATTCTTAGATCCTTTCTTGTTATTTTTTTCTGGTAATTTTTTAATTCCACTCAAGTGTTGAGTTTTCTAGAGTTGTATTGGGGACTCGTTGATTCGATCGGATAATTTAACTTTGTTTAGTTTGTCCGGGTAATTTTTAGAACCTGTTAAAAAGTTCGAACGGATATCAATAACTCACTTTTTCCCCAGTCGGAAAATTTTTCAAAGGTTGGATTTTTTCTCGAGTTTGAAACTTTCTAAGTCGTGCATGTAACGCGGTGGACCCTCTAGAAGACAACAAACCTTAACTCGATTATGTGACCGTCTTGAATTGCCTCTAAACCTTAGGGTTTGTGGCAGTACGGCGTACCACATGTGAGGCGTTGGCTTGACCCTTCTACGGCTGGACCATCGGTACTGTGGCATGTGATGGATATTTTTGAACTCCGCTCAAGTGTTGAGCTATTTGGGAAATCTTGGGTGTTTGATTATTCGATCGGAAAGTTTAACACTATCTTTTTATCTGGAATGTGATACAATATTTGGAATCCACATGTAGTTATGAGATAACTAATTTGAATATTATAAACATAGCAGTTTAGTCTCAATTAATCGGTTGCCACGGAATTTTGATGTGATCAAAAGTCCGTCGCAATCACGTAGCGTACGTGGGTACTCGCCGGGTAAACTTAATAGATAGCCACACCCCATAGCCCCGACCAAGTGACTGTAGGAGAACCCCGTCGCCAAAAGAATCCGTTCGGGTGCTCGCGGCAGTGGTGTTCCGCCTTAGTGCACTTCATCGACGGCATCCGGGGGTGCGGCCGTCTACTGAAGTTTGCGACGAGCATTCGATCAGCATGTCGGGAATCTTGTTGAATTGCCCAACTTGATATTGAAAAGAGTTTTCGATAATGAGACTAAAATGCGGGGTTTATAATTGTTAGGCATGCGATGTCTAAGGAATTCATTTGGTTAGGCATGCGATGTCTAAGGAGGTTGCGGATTCCAACTGTTGTAGTTTTACACTTTCTTTTCTGTGACCGTAAGCGTAGTATGTGGTGTATCGCCGGCTTCGTTGCTATACATCAACGACAATTGGGATACGCATACTTGCTTACGTTGATGATATGAGATATTATGTGTTGCTGTGATTTGTTATATTGGATCGTCGCGTTTTAAATAGCCGGGGGTTTTATGTGAGATGAGGGTTTTTATTTTCATTCATGTAAAATTCATTTGTATATAATATTCTTTTATTGGGGCACTTCCGGGCTGAGGATGATGTCACCATTGTATATTATTTACTTTTCCGCTTTAGGTAGACCTAAGGCGGGGAGCACAACTAACCGGGTTCTAGGGTCCAGTGGGAGACCATCTCGAGGAGTCGAGACCGGGTCTCCTAACCCTAGAATTGGCAGTGTTGCTTTCCCCTCTCGTAAGGGTCTAGGGATGTGGGTTTGCCTATTCATCACGACCGTGGAATCCGTGTTTTATACAGGCTCGTATTGAAAACACGGACGTCCTAGTATATCCAATATTTCATATATGTTCTTCTGCTGCAATATTCTGTGATGAGATCATATTACTGCCTGAGACGAATGTTTATATTATATATATGAGATATATATTACATATTGTCCATTTTGTTTCATATCTAATGCTTGTGAAGCATAATTAAAATGGGACTTCATTAATGAGATTAATGAAATAAAAGAAACCTAAGATGTTGTAGAAACTTATTTAAAAACTGGTAGCTCTAGTTCTTGCTTTGCATAGCGGTGTTCCTTGTAGAACATCCAGCACCTTATTCGATAAGGAAAGAGCCGAGATCCCTTCACCGGGAGTGACCTCTTTAGTGAAACTAGCAGATGCTACAAACTCGGTTTGTCTTTTGATTGCTTCTATAGTTCTTGCTTTGCATAGTGATATTTGTGAAATATCCTGCACCTTATTCGATGAGGAAAGAGCCGACGATCCCTTCACCGGGAGTGACCTCTTTAGCGAAACTAGAAAAGCCTCAAAAATATTCCATTTAAAATCACTCGATTCTACAACGATATCAAGTTCATTAAGCAAAGGGTTTTCTTAAAAACCTGTCGTAGCCCTCCGTCATTTCAGATAAGTACTAGTTAGTATTCGTGCTACGTTTGTTGACCATGTTAAGGCGTAGTGTGCGGTAGCTGATTAGTGCTTATCTGTATAAGCATATGATGCGATTGGATTAGGGTAGTCGTGCGACTTTGTTGACCATGTTAAGGGTCGTGCGGGTGGGTTTAATTCAATCGGGAAATGACGGGTTGAACTTGACTAGCACTTATGATTTGTTGACATGTTAAGGTCATATAGCTGCCAGGGGTAAAATATTATTGGGAATTTCAAGTGTTGAAATTTGCAATGAGATTGCATACCTTCTATGAGATAGTTGAATCCCGATACCCGCTGCGAGTAAGAGTTACTCCTGAGAGAGTTTTACACATTACAATTAGCCGATCTAGTAGGTGTCTAGAAAGGTGTTAACGGGGTTACGCCCATGGGAAAACGAGGTTTACTTTAATTAGGTCCGTGCGAAAGCATGGGGAACCTCCTTCAAAGTACCGGCACTGGCCTGGCTGAAAGATTGGCGAACTTGTAGCGTGTAATTAATCCCGGCTAGTCTTTCCATTTAGGGTTTGAAGGAAGATTTGACTAAAACAGTGGGAGACATCCTGATTAGATATATTAGATAACCAATCTAATCTTGCAAGAGCATACGCTGAGTGTTTTCTTCTCTCTCTCTCTCCAGGTAGCGACCATATCACGCCTTAATCAAGATAATAATACGGATATATTGACCGAACCCGCTTGTTATACTGAGCTGGGGAACGTTGGTCCCACTCCAACTTATAATTGTTATAAGACAGAGCAGGAAATTAGGGATTACCAGAATTCCCGTGCCGCCCAAACAAAGAAAGTGCATACCGATGCATCATCTTCGGGTGTGTTCATTACAGAGAACTGTTTCTCAATGTCCTTTACGTCCTGGGTATGAGATACCGGATCAGGATCCCGCATATGTAATCTGTTACATGGGCTACAGAAAGGTAGAGAACTGAGAACGGGTGATAAGTTTCATGAGACAGAAAACGGTGCAAATGTTGCAGCCAAGTCTGTTGGTCACTGTCACCCTGTATTACCAGAATACATTGATTCTGAACGAATGTTATTAGATACCGAACCTGATGTACAACATCATATCAGTCTCTTTATTAGTTAAGAAAGGATATAATTTTGTATTGTTGGATAATGTTTTGAACATTTCCTATATCAAGAGTTGATCGGTTCAGGCACGTTATCTAAAAGCATTGACGTTCTAAATCAAACCACAGTTCTTAGTGTACAGAACACACACAAGAGGAAGAGTTCAGAAATGAACGAATCCTTCTTGAGGCATTGTAGACTAGGTCATATCAATGCGACCCGACTAGCTAAAGTTACATATAGATGCATATTTAAATTAGTTTGAATTTACATCTTGTGAAACTTGCCGGTCATGTCACAGAGATAAGATGACCACAGCTCCGTTTTTTGGAAACAGAGAAAGAGTTGGTGAACTCTTGGGATTGATACATGCTGATGTATGAAGGTCCCCTGTCTACACATGCCAAGACCGGTTCTTTTTACTTCATTACATTCACTGATTGTCTCTCGAGATTCGGACATATATTCCTGTTGAAACACAAGTCTGAAACTTTTGAGAAATTCAATGATTATAAGTTGGAAGTAGAGAACCAAAAACGAGTATAAGTATTATGTCCTTTGATGAGATCAAGGAGGAGAATACTTGAGCACGGAATTCCTGGACTATTCTAAAGGAGAATGAGATTCTCTCTCAGCATTACTCCTCCGAATACACCATAGCACGATGGTGTATCGGGGCGGAGCAATCACACCCTATTTGATATGGTGTGCTCTATGATGAGTACTACTGAGTTTCCTATTTCCTTTTGGGAGTTATGCACTTGAGAAGCTGCATACCTATTGAATGTGGATTCAATAATTTCCAACGAACCTCAACCTTTCCGCCGATCTAGTAGGGTTCCTCACCCACCTGAGAGATACTTCGGTTTCTCTATGACAGTGGGAGCGAGGATTACATCATGAGATGATGACCCAACTAGTTTCGAGCTGGCCATCAAGAGTAGGACTCTATAAGAATGGTAGATGCTTAGCGATCTGAGATGGAATCCTTATACACCAACAAAGTATGGACTTTAGTTGCTTTATCTGAAGGGTTAAATCCCCATCAGGAGCAAGTATATCTTGAGAAGATTACTTGGTGTACATGGAAAAGTTGAGACTTTCAAAGTTATGCTTAAGTCCATCCAGATCCTACTTGCCACGGCTACATACCATGACTACGATATCTGGTGGTTGGGTGTCATGACTGCTTTTCTAAATGATGTTTTAGAAGAGAGCGTCTATAAGTACACAGCCAGAGGGCTTCGTAGACAGTGGGAGAAGCAGAAACGTGTGTAAGATGTTTTATGTGATAAAACAGGCATCGCAGAGTTGGAACATCTGTTTTGATGTGGTAGTCAAAGAGTTTGACTTCATCAAAATGGTAGATGAACCTTGTATATACAAAAAGGTAGTGGGGAGTATGGTGGTGATCCTCGTAGAGTACATGGATGACATACTCTTGATAGGGAAGGAGTTTCCTATGCTACGCTCGGTCAATCTCCGCTTATCACAAGGATTCTTCATATAGGATCATAGTGATACCTACTAAATCCTGGGTTTTGGATCTATGAGATAGATCTAATTGGATGTTAGGACTCTCACTAGTTGTAGTGAGATGGTATCAATCGATCCTGGGGAGAATCACTGGAAAAGTTCCAGGGTGATAAGGACGACTGAATATCAGTCGCAGGCATTATCTTTACCCTCAGTGGAGGGACGGTATGTTGGAAGAGTCCCAAGCTAGATACCGTGACTTACTAAACGATTAAAGGCAAGATACATCGTTACCAAGGATGCTACCAAAGAGGCAGTCTGGATACATAAGTTCGTAAGATGAACTTCGTTCCTACCATTGTATGACAATGGAGATGTGGCTTTAGCCAAAGAACTACCGTCCCATCAGAAATCCAGATATAATTCTTAGGCAGTATCACCTGATCATGGAGATGGTTGATCTCCAGAGAGATCAAGGTTAGGAGAGCAGACACAGAGGACAACAGCGCGGATCCACTCACAAATACATTTTTCCCAGTAGAGACTTTTATGGGATGGTTGAGTATGAGATACTTCAACCACAGCTAATTGTTGGGTGTGCGATGCCACAACAGATGGCCCTAGTGCAAGTGGGAGTTTGTTAATTATATGTATGCCCTAGAGGCCATTACTGTACATATGATGTATATTGTAATGGATGCTTGGACATATATAGGGAGGACTTTCTTGCTCGACATGATAGTATGTTATCTAGTTGTACTTTATCTTAACATGTACTCTGATTGTCTCTATCTTACATGTTGATAAAGCCCTTAGGATATGAACTCGACTACTGGGACTATGATGAGATCATACTAGTGGGGCCACGGTAGTCGAGGAGTACATTCTATAACTGTTCCTAGTCGAGGGTGTATCGAGACAGGGCATCGATACACCAGAGTAGACTAGCGTATACGCATCTTGACCCATATGATGGGCGATGGATGATCCCATATCCATCGATGTTTGACATCAAGGATGGTGTACGGGTGCTCAGTAGAGACTGGGTACACTGGATGGACTCGCCGAGAACTCCCAGATGGTATTATACCTCACGTCAGATGGCAGTTCTCCGGTGACACTGGTATAGAGTAGTCTGTTGACCCGAGATCGTCATAGAGTCTAATGTGATTCCCACTGTGCTTTGATTTCCATCATACCACGTCCAAGAGGACGTGCAAAAAGGTGGCTTTTGGGTACAGTCCCGAATCACATGGAGGCAATGGGCGATAGGAGGGGATTCGTCTCTCCCGGTATAGGGAGTTAATGTTGTGTTGTATTCGATTGGCTATAACTGGAAATCCCTGGCCAGGGTTGCTGAGATTTACTGGTAAGTGTTATCAGTAGTTTCTCGAACTGTTATAGACCTCATATCGACACGACTTATCAAGCTACTGGGGTCTGACGTTTACCACCCCTAGGCAAGATATGCGACATATCAGACGACGAGACCGGACTGTACGGGAGTGTTACTGATTGGATTCACAGGAGAATGTACAGGCTTGCTTGTTGATCTTCTGAGCGCTCAATACCTGGGTGGCTGTTACGTTTAGCTGACCGCTTGCAGCTTGTGGGTGTTTGATATGATCATCACCTACTGCCGGCGTATTGACGATTCTTTAGAGTTCTACACAGAGGTTTCTTGGCTCAGGTAAAACGGAGTAGGGGCACATATGTGATATGTGCAGGACCGAGGATAATGCGATATGTGATACCGTTTTCTATTCTCGTGATATTTGATATCAGCCGAGTCATCGGATCAAGTGTTGATTCGATGAATCGGTAAATGATATATTAGTCGGTTATATGCGATATAGCCGGATTGTCGAATCAAGTGTTGATTCGATAATTTAATGTATAATAATATATATGATATATTAAATTACATTAACTAATATTAGCTCACTAAAAGATTCTTTTTCTCACTCGGGTAATACATTGATATATATGCGATATATGTTAATTGTATTATTTTCTTTTGTTACAATAAATATTATATATGTGATATATAATATTGTAACATGATATGATACTAATGCAACATGTTTAGTAGAGAGTAAACAAGATTAGGGTTTGATTTGGGTTAATGCTTTCTAGATGTTTCTAGAAGGTTTTCTTTTGTTTTTGCAAAGATATTTTCAAATGACTCATGCTTTAACCCAACCCAAACCCTAGCCCTAGTTAATTCTCTACATGAGTTTAGTTGAGCATGGTTGCATTATTCATCATATTTATCTTTTCATTATTCATCACAAAAGTTTTCTAATTCATTATTCATCTTCTTCTTCCTTCTTTCTTTCATGGAAAAAGCTTACTAGCTTTTTTCCAAGTGATGATTATGTGTGAGAAAAAGATTATAAATGAGAGCTAAAATCCTACTTCATCATTCTCATCTACCCTTGCCCTTTAGATAAGAGTGTTCACTTCATTTAGTAAGTGTTAGCTTGTGTTAATGAAACTTCAAGGTTGATCATCTTTGTTATCGAAGATCGGAAGCAAGACTGCATCTTTCTCTTCGTGGAGCCTCTCAAGAGTCCGGAACACGATGATCGCAGCGAAGGGACCTCAACACGGAGCTTAAGAAGTGAAGGACCGGATCTACAAAGGTTGTAATCCCTCTCACTTGGTGTTAAAGTGTTTAACATGCTTAGTTTCGCATAAACTCTAGTTTAAAGATCCGGCTTTGGGTTGTTCGGCACGGCTAAAATTTTAATCGGGCATGGTTGATGCCTCCTAGACCCTTGTGAGCGTGCCTAGCAACCCTACACTTCAGAGTGAAAGGATGACTCTAAGTCCATGCCGGGTTATGTCTTTACCCTCAATGGAGGAGCGGTCTGTAGGAAGAGCTCCATGCTGGACACCGTTGCTAACTCGACGATGGAAGCAGAGTATATCGCTACATGAGAAGCCGCGGAAGAAGCAGTCTGGATAAGGAACTTCAGGTTGTTTCATCCATTGTTGATCTAATTTCGCTGTATTGTGATAACAATGGCGCTATAGCTTTAGCGAAGGAACCAAGGTCCCATCAAAAGTCCAGACACATCTTGAGGCGGTTCCACCTGATCAGGGAGATCGTTGATCGCCGGGAGATCGAGCTGCGGAGAGTTGACACGGAGGAAAACACTGCAGATACATTCACAAAGGACATCTCTCAGACAAAGTTCGAGAGGCTATTAGAGATGATAGGTCTGCGATATGCCAATACATGGCCTTAGTGCAAGTGGGAGATTGTTAGGGATATATGCCCTAGAGGCTATTATTGTATAGTACCGGTTTGTATATTACATTTTGGAAGCTTGGGATATACACGGATATAATAACATTCTTGCTCAATATGGTATTATGCTACTTGGTTTGATTCTATCTTAATATGTGTATATGTTTCTTTTAACGTATCGCTAATACATATTGATGGAGCCCTTAGGATCTTTGCTTGACTTCCAACGTTGTGATGGTAGTCACACTACTGAGGGCTGGGTAGTCTATAAGCACATCCTTATATAGGTCCCTAGTCATGGGATTATCGAGACGGGGCATCGATACTCCAGAGTAGACTAGTGTATACGCTTCTCATCCCAGCAGGTGAGATGGTCTGTCCCACAACCATTAGTACGTCGTACTGGAGATAGTATACAGGTGCTCAATGGGTTAAGAGTTACACTGGACGGACTCGTGGGGAACTGCTGGTTGGTTTTATACCTATCGTAAGGTAGCAGTTCCCAGGTGATATGAGTACAAGTTAGTCCGTTGACTTGATATCGCTATTTCGCCTCGAGTGTGTTCCCACTGTACTTAGATCACTACCCTACCACGGCTCTTCTGAGTCATGCAAACAGGTAGTGGTTGGGTGCAGTCCCGAAGCACTGGGAGGCAGGAGTGGTTAGATAGGATTCGTCTCTCCCGGTATTGGGGGTTGATATCGCGCTGTGTTCGGAAAGCCATTACACAAAGTCCCTGGCCAAGGCAAGCGAGATTTACTGGTAGGTACTCCACTAGTTTCTCAAGGTGTTTTGGACTCAACTCCGACACGACTTATTGCGCTATTAGGGGTCTGACGGTTGCCGCCCCCTATGCCCGATATGCGATAATCTTAGACGAACAGACTGGACTGTACGGAGATTGTCATAGATACGCTTAGTAGGAGTTCGGATGAGTTTGCTCATCGGCCTTCTTATCGACAGATACCTAAGTAGCCGTTACGTGCAGCTAGTACCGCTGACGTGCTTATGGTTAAACCCACTGCCAGCGTACTATTGAATCTTTAGAGTCCCACACAGAGGGTTTCCCTGCTTCGGGAAAAAGATGTAGAGGCTATATGGTTTTACGGCAGGGTTTCGATCACATACGTGTACTTGTGCACAGATGATATTCGGTCGGATAATACTAGAGGGCTTTGGTTTAAGCCAGATCCTAGTATTATATTCTTGGATTATTTTCGTCTCTTTGTATTCGTATTTTTCGGAATACGGATACGGGTATGTATATACGGTGAGGGGTATTCTTGTAATTATGTCACGGCCCAAAATATTAGCTCGTGACCAGCACTTAAATCACGCAACGTCTAAAGGCGTAACGGAATTCAAGTAAGCTGAAACCCAGAAATCTAAACCTTTTAAGAAAAATAAAGGAGGTGAGGTTTTGAAATAAAGGTATAACGAAATCAAGTTTTCTTAATGCATACAAAAGGAACATGAATGATGCAAGTGAAATTTACTAGTTTGAAAACATGTTTCGTCTTTTTAAAAATTTTGGCAGCACCTCCTTTGTATATTTTGATCCAAAACCACATATACAAGATAATGATAAAAGCATCCCCAAGCGGGAGCTAGCACTTCGCCAAACGGCGGATCACAACCATGCAATACAGTATAAATAAGTATACGACGCTCAACGGTGAAGTTCACCACAAAAACATAAATAAATAAGCAAGACATCAAAACCACAAGTAGCGAAAAACCCCTCGCTCTAAGTCTCGCAACCACAATCTCTCTAAGTCTCATTACTTATACAATTTACTAATTTTGATGGATGGAGTTAACTAGATACAATAAGAAATATAGATACAAGAGTAGGTACGATACAAATGTCCCACCTGCCAATGCAAAACACCCGAATGCAACTGTGTGCCAGCGATGCCGCTACTGATCCGTGCGGTCAACCTGCAAGAACTGTGGCACAACGGGGGTGAGTTGCCAACTCGTGAGTAGAAAAAATATCAACAGATAGAAATCGAATAAACAACGACTCCTAGGTCAACTATATTATAAAGGTAATACTATGATATATAGGGTGACCGGGTCGAATATGTGCCAACAAGGTAGACAATGCCTAAAAGCATGTGGATAACATCCAACAGAAATAATCAATGCATGTATGCATGTGGATCTCGTCCACCCATATAATCAATGTATGTATGCATGTGGATCTCGTCCACCCATATAATCAATGTATGTATGCATGTGGATCTCGTCCAACCATATAATCAATGTCTGTATGCATGTGGATCTCGTCCACCCATAAAATCATTGTCTGTATGCACGTAAATATCATAAAAGAGTATGCATGAAAGTATGAGGATATGAATCAACGGTGTCCCTCACGACACATCAAAATCATGGAACCTGAGTGCTTAGCATCGACACTCGAAAACATCATGAAAACCGTGCCCAGTATCGGCACATAAATCCGCATATATCGGGCTCCGTCAGTCCAGATCGGCCCACGGGCTCCGTCAGCCCGGATCGGCCCATATCATCTCTCGACTCCGGTCGGTATCCTTCGGATATCCGCCGAGCCCAAATACTATCACCGGTAGGTAGTAGTCCCTCTGCCAGGATCACCGTCTGTATATACAGCATCCCTTTCTTGCCCCGGGGTACCATACCGGGTCCACCATGTACCCGCAATCGGCCTCATCCGCCTCCTCGAATCGGGTTTCACATGTCGCTCTCAGAACCGAGAAAACACATGGTGGACGCACTGAAATATCATATCAAGAGAAACCGGGTTTTTAAAACAGTACATGCTTTCTTTTGAAATCGCCACGGTTCTCAAATCCAGAAATCTTATGAAAACAGCATATCTCAATGCGTAAAATCATAAAGCATGATGTATGCGACATATGATAGAAATGTAAGCATATCCGCATAACATGCAACATGGAACAGTGATGCGACAATATCAGGGAAAACCGCTCTTTTCAAATGAATCACGTTTTTAAATGTATACTGCGGTTCCCAATTGCTCCATAAAACCAGTTATCTATCTAGGTACAATATGTATATGCGCAAGTATAGAGTTACCAATGTATATGTGCACCAATATGGATATACAAATGTGTATATGCGCAAGTATGGATGTATCAATGTATATGTGCACCAATATGGATATACAAATGTGTATGTGCGCAAGTATGGAAGTATCAATGTATATGTGCACCAATATGGATATACAAATGTCACGACCCGAAATTACGGAACGTGGCCGGCACTTAGATTACGAAGCGTCTAGAGGCGCAACGTAACCTAAGTAAGCCGAAGCCCAGAAATCTAAACCATAAAAATGAAGAAAACAAGTTTAAAACCATCATCCAATTTTCCCAAAAATTTCGGCAGAGTCTCCTTTGTAAAAACTGGCCCCAAACGGGTACAAACAAGAATAATATATATACAAACAATAAAAAGTATCCCCAAACGGGAGCTAGCTCTACGCCAAAAGGCGGAAACAACTACATCAATGCTCAATAGTATACAACGCCAAAGGACGGGGCTCAAAACTCAAAAGAAAACAAAACCACCAGATATCATAATAATACAAGCGCGACTCTAAGGTCGAAATAAACAACTGATCCAGTAAACTATCAAGTAATACAAGTTTGGTTGATGGAACTAGATACAAATGAAATAATAAAAGTACAATGGCGGTCCAGATACAAGTGAACCAACCTACCGTGCAAATCACCCGGAATGAAATGATGTGCCAGCAAGCTGCCAGGAAAACCTGTACATCGAACCTATAATAAAATTTGGCACAACGGGGGTGAGTTGCCAACTCGTGAGTAGAAGATATCTGCGAAAAGAAATCGAATGCACGACGCTATCTTAGGTCATAATAATATACTAATATACTACTAATCAGCTAGTAATGGCAGGGTAATAAACTACGTGTAGTGCAAAAGCTCCGTGCCCATGTCAGTGCCTCAAATAGTAATATGTCATGTGAATGAGTATGCATGCACCATGAATGTAAAACAATAAATCCTGAAATCTGGATATATCTGTATAAGAAATCTTTAGTTTTTATCAGGGTAAAATTTGTATAGAAATCTGAAATATCAACAATGAAATCCATGGAAATCCGTGTCAAGCATCGACACAAAACATGTAAATCTCAAGTCTCAATACCTCATAATCTCAATATCTCATAGTCTCAATATCTCGGGCTCCGTCAGTCCGGATCGGCCCATACATCAAATCTCACGACAACGGTCAGTATCCTCCGGATATCCGCCGCACCAGACATCACCGGTAGGTAGTCCTCCCCTGCCAGGCTCATCGTCTACAACTCGATCTTCTTGCCCCGGCGTACCATACCGGGCCCACCATGTACCCGAGACGGTTCATCCACTCCTCGAATCGGGTCTCGAAATCCAACAGAAAACATGAAATCTCATGGTGGACGACACATACATCATGAGAAAACCGCATCTTATGTTTTAAAAAGAGAGGAGGAGAGAGAGAGAAGTTTTTATATATTCTTGCGGTTTTCCCCAAAAATCCAGAAATCTCATAGAAATCCAAAATCCCAAAATCACGAGTAAGTATATAATAAGTGTCGGCATATGCCCCATAATACTGCATGATAACATGAAAATGCGGATGCATGAAATGTCTAAGTAATAAATACCATGTCTATACTAACACCAAAGAGTAATCACAATATTATATCGATCTAGTTGTTAGCTGATTCTATCAATAAAAGATAATATGATCTAAAGTGTACGTGACATAGCAATTACCGATGATGATGTGTGTGAGCCGGCAAATAAGTGTGCGTGGAATATGCGCATCATCGGTAATGGTGTTGGTGTCCTAACAGGCAGAGTTTTATACTGATTATAGAAACATATGTATGAACATGCAACATTATGATTACGGTATGAATGTAAAGACGGATATGTAATAACCATTCATCTGTGATATACAAGTATAACTACAACTATATGACTCGAGCCTAAACTAGTGTCTATCTAACCTCCTAAGGAACTAAACCTAAGAAACTAGTCAATAAGAAATAAAAGTCCACCTAAGGTCTAAATCCATATCTCTAATAGTCGGCGATCCAGCCTCAATAGCGTCACATACGTAGTACGGCTTCCTCGAATCAAGAGTGCGGATCAATCATCATATCTATGCCTCGTACGGTAAAATCCATCGTACGGCATCTCAATATCGGGGTACGGGTCAAGTATCACCTACGTGTCTCATCATTCGTATAATATCATCATCAACACATGTCAAGATCAAGGTGCTATACTGTAATCGCATACATCATCATATATCATTGCCAGCATAAATATACATCGTTAATTTATCCTCAGAAATATCCTGTATATGTATCATATCGTAATCAAGTCACACCTATATGATATCGTAATCAAGTCACACCTATATGATATCGTAATCAAGTCACACCTATATGATATCGTAATCAAGTTACACATATATCATATCGAGATCAAGTCACACCTATATGATGTCGTAATCAAGTCACACATATATCATATCAGAATTTCAGGCACAGGTTACGGTCCGGGTTCTATTTTAGAGTCCCATATACTTCAAGATCATCACCACCCTTTATTATTGTTCATGTATACAAATCCATTATCTCATTTTCTAATGATCCGCTAACATCATCACACGACTGTATAGCCAAGAATCACGGCATCAGCCCAGTTATATTGTTTCATCCCCGTGTGTCATATCACATCCTTGTATCACATATACGTATCGTGTATATATATATATATACCTACACCTAGTCCTATATATATATATATACATACACGTATACACCACGTCAAGTCTCAGTGTGTGCATGTGTGTGTATCTACCTGAAACCTACGAATCTCCTCCAAGATATTCATCCTCGGGTAAGGTCTTTCTAAATCAATCTAGTCCAACCTAAGGTCACTACTAAGGTCCTACTCACCGAAATTCTAAAGTCACGTCTGGCTTCCTAATGACAATAAGTACTTATTCCTATTCTACGCTTGCGGGGGTGGTAAACGACATCCACCCGACTTCCCCCCGTAGATATATATCTACTCACCTGGTCCTTGTCTGCCGAAAATGATGTCGCCCTCCTCTTCTTCCTCGTCCGAAGTCCACGTGAGGGGTACCTATATGCAAACATGTATAATATCATAAACTGAATCACGGACAAAAATCAAAACGACGCACGAAACGCGCATAGGTTAAAACCTATGTCCCGCTCATGTAAAAGAACCAAATATCGCTCGATATCGGCGTACAGACGCCGATTGATCGAGATAAACATCAACAAACAACTTATAGTTTAAAAACTCGTTACTTATAATATAAAACATGATTTAATCCATCAAAACCCTAAAAATCAATCAAATCGTCCGATTTCGAAAAACCCGAAAACGCCAATTTACCGTTTTACTTCAAAACTTGATGTTTAAAAGAAACTAATGGTCATAATATTCATTAATTAGCATAACTAGACTATATAAACCATCACTATATTTTTAACACCCTAATTTATATTAGTTTGAAAATTCTAGTTTGCAAACTTGCCCGATTTCGATACTTTTAAGGAAAATTTCACAATATCACATCTAAGCTGGATTTTGCATGAATTAATGCATTAAAGTACAATTCATGATGATAATGATACAATGAAACCATAAATTATATTTTAAATTTCATTTATTTAAGAATTTCCAAAATCTAGTTAGCAAAAATCGCATTTTTATTTGTATTTTTCAATTACCAATAGAAACTAGTAATCAATTTAAGTTTTTCATTCCACCAACAAATTAATATCCTCATTAAAACCACAATCTAGTATTACAAACATTAATTGGAATTTTATCTCACCAATATATACAATATATAGAAATCTAGTTTGCAAAATGGATTAATTTAAACAATTTTGGATAAACAATTTACAATATATCATCCATACAAGATTTTCCACTTCTAAAAATGTTAAACTAGTTATTATAACCCTACTTAATTAATAAAAACCATAACTTAATTTTATAAACCCTAAATTGAATTTTAAAACTTGTAGATAGAAATTATTTATTAAATCTAATTATGCTTAAATGAAACATCTAATAACAATAAATCAAAAGAAGAAGATTTATACCTCCACAATATGAAATCCAAACATGAAAATAAGCCTCCAAAATGAATGCTTTCCATCTCCAAAATCCATGTAAAGATGAGCAAAGAATAGAGGGTAGGAATTTATTAGGATTTTGTGGATTTTGTATGAATTTTTGATGAATTTTGATGATTTTTAATGCAAAAATGATGGGGGGAAAATTTTGGGGCTGCCCATGGAGGTGAGGCGGCCATGAGGTGAGGAAAAGAGAGGAGAGTGAGAAAAGGTGAAGAAAAGTGTAGAAGGTTTCACAAAAATATCATACCATTAAGTCTTTTCATGAATTTATTTAAAAATTCTTTATTTTCTTCACTCCATTTGACCTAGAATGGTCTAGAACCATTATAAAATTTTGAAAATAAATTTTGCATGAAACACACTTGATTCTAAGATGTAATGGTTCATTTTTGCAAATTTAACCCATTCAAATTTGTAATTTACACTAATTTAGTGTAAAAATAAAGCTTATATTAATATTTAAAATAATTAATTTAAGAAAAATATTTAATTAAACTAAAAATTTATAAGTGGCTAAATAAACACCATTTACTAGTAATAACATAATTAAAATAGGTATTTTTAAATTTATAGTGAAAAATAATTACGGTTTAGTTTTATGAAAACTACGTTTTACTTTACCGAAAATTATAAAATTCACTTAAACGATTTTATTTATTTAATTAATTATTTAATTATTTTTAAAATGTTACAATCTTCCCCCTTTTAAGAAATTCGGTCTCCGAATTTAAATTAAAACTCCTCCCAATTACTAAAACATTCAGCCAAAACACTCAAATCCTCGGGGCTCCGAAATCATCAATACATAACTAAAATCAACTCCGTCAAGCATAATACAATCATCGGAGTTATGGCGAAAATAAAATACCAAAACCCATACGAAAACCAACATAATATACATCAAAACTACAACTTATATACTGTGCGCATCATAGTAAAATCGTCCAAACATCTGGATTAAAAAGCATGCAAGAACCTCTTTTGAAAATCGCCGTGTGATGCACGTGCCACGGCATAAGTAGCGGACGTTTATTTTAAAAAAAATAGATATATATATATATATATATATATATATCTTTTATTTAACATACACATCCCGCCTGGTTACCAAATCAATAGTAATGATTATAAAAACATACTGATCAAACTGAAATCAAGCACAATCAGATCATAAAAATATCATGTGCGTCCGGTGCGCACTGAAATCGGAACCAAATACAGATACCACGAATACACACAAAACAAAACGAAGTACAACAGGTGTGCACCAAAAACATCTGTCAAGTGCAACGGGCGTGCACGACTCAATATCAGGTGCATCTAATCTGCACAAAACCCGATTTAGTGCATCTGGTGTGCACAAAATCGCATCAAGTGCGCAAGAATCTCAATCAGGTGCACATGGTGCACGAAAACATACACCGAATATCAAAATCGAAATTACAGTACGAAAGTGCATGAAAACTAGGTCGAAGCATATGTCAAAATCATGTGTAACCATATGCACGAAATCAAATCAAAATCTCAAAATGTATTAAAACCAAATCAAGTGCACTGGGTACGTACTAAACAACATCAATACCACTGATATAGGAAACACAAATAGAATGTAATGAAGGTACACATAGGAAATACCGTAGAACAAAGTCCTCAAAATACCAAAATCCAATCAACGGAAATATGAAATTCAAATCACCAAATCACAATCGTAAACACTATCGTCAATGTGCGCCTCTTTCCCCCTTTCCTCTAGTGTCGACTGCTTCGAACTCGTCTCTTCCTGAGTGTGCTGACTGCGCTACCAACGGCCGTACTCATATCTAGAGTCTCCCACGTAGTCGATCCCTTCACCTGATATCCGGACTACATTAAACTTTTTGATCGATCCATCAAAATCCCATAATTCTCCGAGAGCTCAACACTCAAGTACAGTTTAAAAATATCCAGTACATACCCCAGCATCAATGGTCCAGCCGTAGAAGGGCAAACCCAAGCCTCACTAATGGCACCGCGGAACTGCCGTAAACCCTAAGGTTCAAGGGCGTTCTCGTAGTCATTATGTCGAGTTAGGGTTTCATTCTTCTAGAGGGTCCATCGAAATACCTGCAAGTTCTTCCGAATACCTTAAACTTGGGAAAATGGTTTTTTTCTGATAATCGTTCGAACCCTTTAACTTCGCCTGGACACCATGTGAATACCCTTCGTCCGCATGCTAAACAATGCTCCAATCCTCAAGAATGAACAATACCCTAATGGTTATCGCATTCGAGCCGCAGCTCCCTCTGCCCGTGCGCCCGTGGTAACAGAAACCACCCTCCGATATCGACAAAGATTGATCAAGAAACGAATGAAATGCGGTGCAAACAAATGTACATCCTAAGGCTACTTAAGAAGAGTAGCGTATCGTAAGTATGCTGCGGATCATACCCACGGTACGTCACTCAACCTAAGTCGCCTACTCCATCAACCAAGGGTCACCTAGACTTATACAAGGTTAAACCTAGCGCTCTGATACCAACTTTATCACGACCCGAAATTACGGAACGTGACCGGCACTTAGATTACGAAGCATCTAGAGGCGCAACGTAACCTAAGTAAGCCGAAGCCCAGAAATCTAAACCATAAAAATGAAGAAAACAAGTTTAAAAGTATCATCCAATTTTCCCAAAAATTTCGGCAGAGTCTCCTTTGTAAAAACTGGCCCCAAACGGGTACAAACAAGAATAATATATATACAAATAATAAAAAGCATCCCCAAACGGGAGCTAGCTCTACGCCAAAAGGCGGAAACAACCACATCAATGCACAATAGTATACAACGCCAAAGGGCGAGGCTCAAAACTCAAAAGAAAACAAAACCACCAGATATCATAATAATACAAGCGCGACTCTAAAGTCGAAATAAACAACTGATCCAGTAAACTATCAAGTAATACAAATTTGGTTGATGGAGCTTTCTAGATACAAATGATATAATAAAAGTACAATGGCGGTCCAGATACAAGTGAACCAACCTACCGTGCAAATCACCCGGAATGAAATGATGTGCCAGCAAGCTGCCAGGAAAACCTGTACATCGAACCTGTAATAAAATTTGGCACAACGGGGGTGAGTTGCCAACTCGTGAGTAGAAGATATCTGCAAAAAGAAATCGAATGCACGACGCTATCCTAGGTCATAATAATATACTAATATACTACTAATCAGCTAGTAATGGCAGGGTAATAAACTACGTGTAGTGCAAAAGCTCCGTGCTCGTGTCAGTGCCTCAAATAGTAATATATCATGTGAATGAGTATGCATGCACCATGAATGTAAAACAATAAATCCTGAAATCTGGATATATCTGTATGAGAAATCTTTAGATTTTATCAGGGTAAAATTTGTATAGAAATCTGAAATATCAACGATGAAATCCATAGAAATCCGTGTCAAGTATCGACACAAAACATGTAAATCTCAAGTCTCAATACCTCATAATCTCAATATCTCATAGTCTCAATATCTCGGGCTCCGTCAGTCCGGATCGGCCCATATCATCAAATCTCACGACAACGGTCGGTATCATCCGAATATCCGCCGCGCCAGACATCACCGGTAGGTAGTCCACCCCTGCCAGGCTCATCGTCTACAACTCGACCTTCTGGACCCGGGGTACCATACCGGGCCCACCATGTACCCGAGACGGTTCATCCACTCCTCGAATCGGGTCTCGAAATCCAACAGAAAACATGAAATCTCATGGTGGACGACACATACATCATGAGAAAACCGCATCTTATGTTTTAAAAAGAGAGGAGGAGAGAGAGAGAAGTTTTTATATATTCTTGCGGTTTTCCCCAAAAATCCAGAAATCTCATAGAAATCCAAAATCCCAAAATCACGAGTAAGTATATGATAAGTGTCGGCATATGCCCCATAATACTGCATGATAACATGAAAATGCGGATGCATGAAATGTCTAAGTAATAAATACCATGTCTATACTAACACCAGAGAGTAATCACAATATTATATCAATCTAGCTGTTAGCTGATTCTATCGATAAAAGATAATATGATCTAAAGTGTACGTGACATAGCAATTACCGATGCTGATGTGTGTGAGCCGGCAAATAAGTGTGCGTGGAATATGCGCATCATCGGTAATGATGCTGGTGTCCTAACAGGCAGAGTTTTATACTGATTATAGAAACATATGTATGAACATGCAACATTATGATTACGGTATGAATGTAAAGACGGATGTGTAATAACCACTCATCTGTGATATACAAGTATAACTACAACTATATGACTCGAGCCTAAACTAGTGTCTATCTAACCTCCTAAGGAACTAAACCTAAGAAAGTAGTCAATAAGAAATAAGAGTCCACCTAAGGTCTAAATCTATATCTCTAATAGTCGGCAATCCTGCCTCAATAGCGTCACGTACGTAGTACGGTTTTCTCGAATCAAGAGTGCGGATCAATCATCATATCTATGCCTAGTACGGTAAAATCCATCGTACGGCATCTCAATATCGAGGTACGGGTCAAGTATCACCTACGTGTCTCATCATTCGTATAATATCATCATCAACACATGTCAAGATCAAGGTGCTATACTGTAATCGCATACATCATCATATATCATTGCCAGCATAAATATACATCGTTAATTTATCCTCAGAAATATCCTGTATATGTATCATATTGTGATTAAGTCACACTTAAATCATATCGTAATCAAGTCACACCTATATGATATCGTAATCAAGTTATACATATATCATATCGAGATCAAGTCACACCTATATGATGCCGTAATCAAGTCACACATATATCATATCAGAATTTCAGGCACAGGTTACGGTCCGGGTTCTATTTTAGAGTCCCATATACTTCAATATCATCACCACCCTTTATTATTATTCATGTATACAAATCCATTATCTCATTTTCTAATGATCCGCTAATATCATAATACGACTGTATAGCCAAGAATCACGGCATCAGCCCAGTTATATTGTTTCATCCCCGTGTGTCATATCACATCCTTGTATCACATATATGTATCGTGTATATATATATACCTACACCTAGTCCTATATATATATATATATATATATATACATACATACACGTATACACCACGTCGAGTCTCAGTGTGTGCATGTGTGTGTATCTACCTGAAACCTACGAATCTCCTCCAAGATATTCATCCTCGGGTAAGGTCTTTCTAAATCAATCTAGTCCAACCTAAGATCACTACTAGGGTCCTACTCACCGAAATTCTAAAGTCACGTCTGGCTTCCTAATGACAATAAGTACTTATTCCTATTCTACGCTTGTGGGGGTGCTAAACGCTATCCACCCGACTTCCCCCCGTAGATATATATCTACTCACCTGGTCCTTGTCTGCCGAAAATGATGTCACCCTCCTCTTCTTCCTCGTCCGAAGTCCACGTGAGGGGTACCTATACGCAAACATGTATAATATCGTAAACTGAATCACGGACAAAAATCAAAACGACGCACGAAACGCGCATAGGTTAAAACCTATGTCCCGCTCATGCAAAAGAACCAAATATCGCTCGATATCGGCGTACAAACGCCGATTGATCGAGATAAACATCAACAAACAACTTGTAGTTTAAAAACTCGTTACTTATAATATAAAACATGATTTAATCCATCAAAACCCTAAAAATCAATCAAATCGTCCGATTTCGAAAAACCCGAAAACGCCAATTTACCGTTTTACTTCAAAACTTGATGTTTAAAAGAAACTAATAGTCATAATATTCATTAATTAGCATAACTAGACTATATAAACCATCACTATATTTTTAACACCCTAATTTACATTAGTTTGAAAATTCTAGTTTGCAAACTTGCCCGATTTCGATACTTTTAAGGAAAATTTCACAATATCACATCTAAGCTGGATTTTGCATGAATTAATGCATTAAACTATAATTCATGATGATAATGATACAATGAAACCATAAATTATATTTTAAATTTCATTTATTTAAGAATTTCCAAAATCTAGTTAGCAAAAATCGCATTTTTATTTGTATTTTTCAATTACCAATAGAAACTAGTAATCAATTTAAGTTTTTCATTCCACCAATAAGTTAATATCCTCATTAAAACCACAATCTAGTGTTACAAATATTAATTGGAATTTTATCTCACCAATATATACAATATATAGAAATCTAGTTTGCAAAATGGATTAATTTAAACAATTTTGGATAAACAATTTACAATATATCATCCATACAAGATTTTCCACTTCTAAAAATGTTAAACTAGTTATTATAACCCTACTTAATTAATAAAAACCATAACTTAATTTTATAAACCCTAACTTTAATTTTAAAACTTGTAGATAGAAATTATTTATTAAATCTAATTATGCTTAAATGAAACATCTAATAACAATAAATCAAAAGAAGAAGATTTATACCTCCACAATATGAAATCCAAACATGAAAATAAGCCTCAAAAATGAATGCTTTCCATCTCCAAAATCCATGTAAAGATGAGCAAAGAATAGATGGTATGAATTTATTAGGATTTTGTTGATTTTTTATGAATTTTTGATGAATTTTGATGATTTTTAGTGCAAAAATGATGGGGGGGGGGAAATTTTGGAGCTGCCCATGGAGGTGAGGCCGGCCATGAGGTGAGGAAAAGAGAGGAGAGTGAGAAAAGGTGAAGAAAAGTGTAGAAGGTTTCACAAAAATATCACACCATTAAGTCTTTTCATGAATTTATTTAAAAATTCTTTATTTTCTTCACTCCATTTGATCTAAAATGGTCTAGAACCATTGTAAAATTTTGAAAATAAATTTTGCATGAAACACACTTGATTCTAAGATGCAATGGTTCATTTTTTCAAATTTAACCCATTCAAATTTGTAATTTACACTAATTTAGTGTAAAAATAAAGCTTATGTTATTATTTAAAATAATTAATTTAAGAAAAATATTTAATTAAACTAAAAATTTATAAGTGGCTAAATAAACACCATTTACTAGTAATAACATAATTAAAATAGGTATTTTTAAATTTATAGTGAAAAATAATTACGGTTTAGTTTTATGAAAACTACGTTTTACTTTACCGAAAATTATAAAATTCACTTAAACGATTTTATTTATTTAATTAATTATTTAATTATTTTTAAAATGTTACAACAAATGTGTATGTGCGCAAGTATGGATGTATCAATGTATATGTGCACCAATATGGATATACAAATGTATATGTGCGCAAGTATGTTATGCGAAGAGTCATATCATGATATCATTTGAAAATCCGTAACATCCCTCAAGCTATATATTTAAAAGATACATACGATTCTTCGGTTTAGAAAAAGGTATGGTTCGGATGACGCATCTATATCGACTATCTAGTCCTACAGTACCCTAAACGACAATATCAACAAACGTCGTCCTCGAATTCCGTCATCCTATAATAGTCGTAACATATCACTTCTAACTATTCTCTAGTTTCTAATATAGTTTCATAGCCATCTTCATTCTAACCCTAGTTTCCTAATCTAGGTTTCCTTAACCATATTCTATAAATCAGTTTTCCATCAAAACTTTGTGGGGGTGCTATACGCCATCCACCCAACTTCCCCCATGGATATGATCCACTCACCTTGCTCTTGCTTGCCGATGTCGATGACGGCACGCTCCGTCGCCTCGGAATCTACACGAAGGTACCTATATATCATAACACATCGCAATTGCGTATTAAAAATCAAGGAGGAAAATCAAAACGGCACACGTTTCGCTCATAGGTTAAAACCTATAGCCTAGCATGCAAAACACGACCAATAACCCTGGTCGTTGACGTTCAAACGCCACACGACGGAAACACAATGCCAAATACCAAATTCAAATTCATTAAAAGCCGCAAAACAATTTCAGAAACTAAGTAAAACACTCCCATATTTTCCCCAGGTGACAATTAGCCAATTTTGCATACAGGAGGGGTCAAATTTGTTGAAAAAGGAGCCATGGACCAAACCTGGGACCCTATTTCCCTGCTCTGGCCGCAAATTGTGGCCAGAATGGATATATTTGCGGCCTTGGGTTGGGGTATGGGGCTAGGGTTTTAGTGGTAGCTTCCTAGGTGCCTGCACGACTCCTTGTGTTTGCAATTTAATTTTCAGGTCACCCGGGTTACTCCAGATTCCAAAATACCCTCGAAATTCACACAATTATACGATGTCGGGGTTTCTAAGTCCGTGTTTTGGGTTCCATCCCCTGTTCTACGTCAGTAAAACACCACTCAAGCCTTGTTAACAGCCACTAGGCATCACCCAATCCACACAACACTCAAACCCTTCACTAGAAATTTCTAACATCACTAAACGAGTTCTAAGTTAAACCAAAATGCTAGGAATTCAAACTAAACTAACATGGAAAGAGATATATCTCCCATGGCAACCCAAGAAAACCTTAGCTCGACCAAAGTAACCAAAATCGAAATTTGCTTTGTCCAATGTGTAGAGGGTGAAGAGGGGATTAACTTTTGTGAAAGGGGTTTAGGGACTTGGGGATTATTTGGAGATGAATTTAGGGCTTTAACTAGAGGGAAGTGGGCTTGAGGAAGATGAAGAGGGAGAATAAAATGATGGGGGAAAAGCATGGCAGCAGCCCTCCTCTCTTTCTCACTTATTCACACACTCTCTCTCTCTCTCCTATCATACCCTTTTCACTAAATTACCCTTTTGCCATTTCTTTTTCTTTTCTCTTTTAAATTTCAAAACTAAATCACATAATACCCATAAAACAATACAAATGAAATAACATGTAACATGTCATGGTGCACTAATCATGAAAACTGTAGAAACACGGATTTGGCTTAATCGCGATTAGCAGTGCACTAATCGGGTTTTTATCAAAACTGCATATAATAAATTTTAAAAATACCAAATTCTTTAAATATATTTTTAAATGAATAAATCATTTTAATTTCCAATTATTTCACAATTATTGGTATATATTTATACCCTTTTTCGAAAACCCCAATTTCGCAAATCGGGTAGTTTTCGGGAAATATATTATATTAATATTAAATTCCAAAAATAATATTTTATATTTTCTGAAATGTTACAATCTTCCCCCCTTAAATAAATTCGGTCCCCGAATTTAAATTTAAACCCCCAAAATCTAAAACATTTCAATAATCAGCTCAAATCAACGGGGCTCCGAAATCACGGAAGATGCAGAAATAACACAGCGCGTCAAGTGCGCATGAAAACGAATACAAAACTCAAAATCGAACTCCGTCAAGCGTCACGCAAATCATTGGATTTGCACGCATATCCTCGGAGTTACAATAGAGATGCAGATCTCGAAATCCACTACTGAAATCCAATATACACTAGTCAAATATTATAATACGTGTATAGTACGCATCTTTGAAAACTCCAAAATCTGAATAAAATACATGCAAAATCTTTTCTAAATCTCCGCGTGAATGCGTAACTCACGGCATAACTGACGGACGCTCATTTTAAAATAATAATATATGTCCATATATGTTTTCTTAAATACACGTTCCGTCGTTTTCAAAATATCCCAAAAGGTTTTCCTTTATAAACGTTCGTATCGCTCACGGACACGTAGGAAATAGAGAGACTATAGCTCCTCTTGAAAACCCTTTTAGTAATCTTTTAATGCATGCAGAGTACTCAGGTACTGTCCTCAGATCGGTCATGTTTGGCTACTACACAATATAGTGCCCATCATGAAAACAAAGTGCTCAAAAGCAAAATCAGCCTCAAAAGGTGTATCCAATAATCATATGCATCTGGTGAGCACGGAAATCAAATCCAAACACAGGTGCCACTATACGCACAAAGCAAAACTAAGTGCAACGGGTGTGCACAAAAGTATCTGTCCACTGCAACGGGTGTGCATGACAACAATATCTGGTGCACCTACTGTGCACGAAAACAACATCTGGTGCATCAACTGCACGAAATACAATCAATAACTCAAACGCATAAAAAGCAACACCGAGTACACCAAGGTGTATAAATCAAAATCGTGTGCAACTATGTGCACAATATCCGTATCAATACACTGCAAGCACATGTGAGTTATACCGAGTGCGAAAATCACATCATCCGTATGAAATCCATGAAATCATAAACACATGCTACGATGGTACAATATCGACATCAAACGCAATAGGCATGCACAAATTGCAAATCAACACAACGGTGTATAAAATATATATCATGTGTGATAACTATGCGCAAAAAAATGTAAATACCCAGTAGGTGAATCCATGGTGCACGAAATCAATATCAGGAAACTCCTCATCAAAACTCAAATCCAAGAGATATAAGCGTGATACTCAGATTACAACGCAAATCGCAATAAATGACATCGAGGTACACCTCCTACAATGTCGAAAAAAGTCGGTGCGCCCAAAACTGGCAGAGCAAGAACATCCGCTCGCCTCCTGCTCACGGTCTGGCGTCCTCAGTCCCTGGGTCCTTATCTTCTCTACAGATTCACCAAACTCGCAATCTATCGGCTCATCGGCCCGGTCAGGTGTGCTAACGGAAACGATTCCGCTCTAGCACTTCTCTGGCCATCTCTCGGTCAATCATCATGACCACTCGTAAAGCAGCAAGTTACTGGCGTCGGCCTCTGGTCCTCTGAATTCATGTGACACCTCTGATCCTGGGTGCAAATCTCATTGCAGCAGTGTCTTGGAAGGAATCCTGCTCAAGGTCTCTCCAATCTTGCCTATGCCGAACTGTACGGAGGCCGGTACTCTTACATAATCTTTTCTCATTCTGAACATCTGCGTTCTCAGCAGAACATTCCCTCGGGAACTGGCCGTATCCCAAAGCCTCTGTATGCGTATCAGATCTCTAATCTCGACGGGGAGTAACAACCGCTCGTCAGCATCTCGCATGAACCTCTGGCTCCACTCGTCTTTATCATCGTCCGCTTCGACGTCATGACTTGCTGTCTGCGTACTGCTACTGTTTCGGCCACGGTCAATCCGAAGTCTCTCACACGGACTCGAGATCGCAAACTCGGTATCTTCATCACTCTGTAGAAGATCTCTAACCGAACACGTCCTCGGGAACTTGTCCCAACCATCGGAGAAATACTCAATACTCGTCCGTTCTCTATCAACTCACAACGCATCTGGGTGAGGTCCTCTATCCGAAGCTGGTCAGCTTACTGGTCTCTTATCACATGGTATCCGGACGACGTCAAACTTTTCGATCGAGTCATCAAGGTTCCAAAATTTCACGAAGGCTCAGCACCTGAGCACAGCTTAAAAATATCTGGTGCATACCACAGTACCTCTGGACCAACCGTAGAAGGGCAAACCCAAGCCTCACTGATGGAACCGCTAAACTGCCACAAACCCTAAGGTTCAAAGCAGTTCCATGGTCATCATGTCGAGTTAGGGTTTCATTCTTCTAGAGGGTCCACAGAATTACCTGCATGTTCCTCCGAACACTTTAAACTTGGGAAAAATGGGTTTCTGACACTCGTTCAAACTTTTTAGCTTCTCCTATACAACATGTGAATATTCTTCGCCCGCATGCTAAACAATGCCTCAATCCTCCAGGAAAGGCGATACATTGGCGGTCATCTCTGGATCGATCTGCTCTAGGTATGAGTAAGATTCTCTCCACGCTGGAAATCTTCAACTCAACTGGGCCTGCATCGGCGCATCAATCTGACGAATCACCTTCGTCTCTCAACTCGGGGTAGACTAGCTATCATCTGTCGCATTTCTGCCTGGAAGCTCCGGCAATCTTAGCTCGTAAGCTCAGGAAGCGACATCCCATCAATCTCAGCAACAGCTGGGTCATCGGTCCACACGGTAGATGACATCACAATCCCTGAGGTAGGCTATACATCAACAGTCCTCTCGTAACTAGCAGCCTCTGTCAATGGCCCGATCATCCGATGTAAAACCAAACACTCGCCTCTACAAGAGGTCACAACACAACCACTACATCGAGACGTTCCCATGTCACCAGAAAACACAATGGTCAGCCCTCGTACCAGACGAGCTCGCCCTGACCGCAATACTAGCAGCAGCTCAAACTGTGCTCAAACCATGGTGACAGGAACCTCAATCGAGTATCGAAGAAAGCAGATCAACGGCATGAGAGGAAACGACAGATCCAGAATGGATACATGATCATAAGAAGGAACGGCATCAATGAAAGTATGATCATGGAACTAATGGAATCGATGATCTCCAATGGATGTATAATCATGGGTACGAAGAGAATCATAGATCTCAAAATATGCACATCCTAAGGTTTCCTAAGTGGAGTATCGTATAGTAAATATGCCGCGGAACATACGTACGGTACGTCACTCTACTCAAGCTACCTACTCCATCAATCAGGGCCAGCCTATGAAACGAAAGTTCGGGTCTAATACACCCCCACCCCCCCACCCCCCATTCAAGTCTAAGTTCCGTAAGGTCAAGCCTAGGTTCCGAAATACATACCCACCCTAGACTCCGCATAGTCAAACATAGACTCGAACAAAGGTTAAACCTAGCGCTCTGATACCAATTTTGTCACGACCCGAAATATTAGCTCGTGACCAGCACTTGAATCACGCAACGTCTAAAGGCGTAACGGAATTCAAGTAAGCTGAAACCCAGAAATCTAAACCTTTTAAGAAAAATAAAGGAGGTGAGGTTTTGAAATAAAGGTATAATGAAATCAAGTTTTCTTAATGCATAGAAAAGGAACATGAATGATGCAAGTGAAATTTACTAGTTTGAAATCATGTTTCGTCTTTTTAAAAATTTTGGCAGCACCTCCTTTGTATATTTTGATCCAAAACCACATATACAAGATAATGATAAAGGCATCCCCAAGCGGGAGCTAGCTCTTCGCCAAACGGCAGATCACAACAACGCAATACAGTATAAATAAGTATACGACGCCCAACGGTGAAGTTCACCATAAAAAGATAAATAAATAAGCAAGACATCAAAACCACAAGTAGCGAAAAACCTCTCGCTCTAAGTCTCGCAACCACAATCTCTCTAAGTCTCATTACTTATACAATTTACTAATTTTGATAGATAGAGTTAACTAGATATAATAAGAAATATAGATACAAGGGTGGGTACGATACAAATGTCCTACCTGCCAATGCAAAACACCCGAATGCAACTGTGTGTCAGCGATGCCGCTACTGATCCGTGCGGTCAACCTGCAAGAACTGTGGCACAACGGGGATGAGTTGCCAACTCGTGAGTAGAAAAAATATCAACAGATAGAAATCGAATAAACAACGACTCCTAGGTCAACTATATCATAAAGGTAATACTATGATATCTAGGGTGACCGGGTCGAATATGTGCCAACAAGGTAGACAATGCCTAAAAGCATGTGGATAACATCCAACAGAAATAATCAATGCATGTATGCATGTGGATCTCGTCCACCCATATAATCAATGTATGTATGCCTGTGGATCTCGTCCACCCATATAATCAATGTCTGTATGCATGTGGATCTCGTCCACCCATATAATCAATGTTTGTATGCACGTAAATATCATAAAAGAGTGTGGATGAAAGTATGAGGATATGAATCAACGGTGTCCCTCACGACACATCAAAATCATGGAACCTGAGTGCCAAGTATTGACACTCGAAAACATCATGAAAACCATGCCCAGCATCGGCACATAAATCCTCATATATCGGGCTCCGTCAGTCCGGATCGGCCCGCGGGCTCCGTCAGTCTGGATCGGCCCATATCATGTCTCGACTCCGGTCGGTATCCTCCGGATATCCGCCGAGCCCAAATACTATCACCGGTAGGTAGTAGTCCCTCTGCCAGGCTCACCGTCTGTATACACAGCATCCCTTTCTTGTCCCGGGGTACCATACTGGGTCCACCATGTACCCGCAATCGGCCTCATCCGCCTCCTCGAATCGGGTTTCACATGTCGCTCTCAGAACCGAGAAAACACATGGTGGACGCACTGATATATCATATCAAGAGAAACCGGGTTTTTAAAAAAGTATATGCTTTCTTTTGAAATCGCCACAGTTCTCAAATCCAGAAATCTCATGAAAACAGCATATCTCAATGCGTAAAATCATAAAGCATGATGTATGCAACATATGATAGAAATGTAAGCATATCCGCATATCATGCAATATGGAACAGTGATGCGACAATATCAGGGAAAACCGCTCTTTTAAAATGAATCACGTTTTTAAATGTATATTGCGGTTCCTAATTGCTCCATAAAACCATTTATCTATCTAGGTACAATATGTATATGCGCAAGTATAGAGGTACCAATGTATATGTGCACCAATATGGATATACAAATATGTATATGCGCAAGTATGGATGTATCGATGTATATGTGCACCAATATGGATATACAAATGTTTATGTGCGCAAGTATGGAAGTATCAATGTATATGTGCACCAATATGGATATACAAATGTGTATGTGTGCAAGTATGTTATGCGAAGAGTCATATCATGATATCATTTGAAAATCCGTAATATCCCTCAAGGTATATATTTAAAAGATACATACGATTCTTCGGTTTAGAAAAAAGTATGGTTCGGATGACGCATCTACATCGACTATCTAGTCCTACAATACCCTAAACGGCAATATCGACAAACGTCGTCCTCGAATTCCGTCATCCTATAATAGTCGTAACATATCACTTCTAACTATTCTCTAGTTTCTAATATGATTTCATAGCTATCTTCATTCTAACCCTAGTTTCCTAATCTAGGTTTCCTTAACCATATTCTATAAATCAGTTTTCCATCAAAACTTTGTGGGGGTGCTATACGTCATCCACCCGACTTCCCCCGTGGATATAGATCCACTCACCTTGCTCTTACTTGCCGATGTCGATGACACCACGCTCCGTCGCCTCGGAATCCACGCGAAGGTACCTACATATCATAATACATCGCAATTGCGTATTAAAAATCAAGGCGGAAAACCAAAACGGCACACGTTTCGCTCATAGGTTAAAACCTATAGCGTAGCATGCAAAACACGACCAATAACCCTGGTCGTTGACGTTCAAGCGCCACACGACGGAAACACAATGGAAAAATACCAAATTCGAATTCATTAAAAGCCGCAAAACAATTTCAGAAACTAAGTAAAACACTCCCATATTTTCCCCAGGTGACAATTAGCCAATTTTGCATACAGGAAGGGTCAAATTTATTGAAAAAGGAGCCATGGACCAAACCTAGGACCCTATTTCCCTGCTCTGGCCACAAATTGCAACCAGAATGGATATATTTATAGCCTTGGGTTGGGGGATGGGGCTAGGGTTTCAGTGGTAGCTTCCTAGGTGCCTGCACGACTCCCTGTGTTTGCAATTTAATTTTCAGGTCACCCGGGTTACTCCAGATTCCAAAATACCCTCGAAATTCACACAATTATACGATGTCGGGGTTTCTAAGTCTGTGTTTTGGGTTCCATCCCCTGTTCTAGGTCAGTAAAACACCACTCAAGCCTTGTTAACAGCCACTAGGTATCACCCAATCCACACAACACTCAAACCCTTCACTAGAAATTTCTAACATCACTAAACGAGTTCTAAGTTAAACCAAAATGCTAGGAATTCAAACTAAACTAACATGGAAAGAGATATACCTCCCATGGCAACCCAAGAAAACCCTAGCTCGACCAAAGTCACCAAAATCGAAATTTGCTTTGTCCAATGTGTAGAGGGTGAAGAGGGGATTAACTTTTGTAAAAGGGGTTTAGGGATTTGGGAATTATTTGGAGATGGATTTAGGGCTTTAAGTGGAGGGAAGTAGGCTTGAGGAAGATGAAGAGGGAGAATAAAATGATGGGGGGAAAGCATGGCAGCAGCAGCCCCCCCCCCTCTCTTTCTCACTTATTCACACTCTATCTCTCTCTCCAATCATACCTTTTTCACTAAATTACCCTTTTGCCATTTCTTTTTCTTTTCTCTTTTAAATTTCAAAACCAAATCACATAATACTCATAAAATAATACAAATGAAATAACATGTAACATGTCATGGTGCGCTAACCATGAAAACTGTAGAAACACGGATTTGGCTTAATCGCTATTAGCAGTGCACTAATCAGGTTTTTATCAAAACTGCATATAATAAATTTTAAAAATACCAAATCCTTTAAATATATTTTTAAATGAATAAATCATTTTAATTTCCAATTATTTCACAATTATTGGTATATATTTATACCCTTTTTCGAAAACCCCAATTTCGCAAATCGGGCAGTTTTCGGGAAATATATTATTTTAATATTAAATTCCAAAAATAATATTTTATATTTTCTAAAATGTTACAAATTATGCAAGGGTGCTTCTAGAAGAAGACACCTCATTTGTGATTTAATATATTTGATTAAATGATTAATGAGGCGGAGGTTTGAGGTGTTGATTATCATTTAATGAAGCATGGCTACTTGGTGACTCATGGGGTGACTCATACTTTGGTGACTATTGAATCATACTTGATTCATTGTTTTGAATTATTGGTATGCTTCATTATTCACAACACTTAGCCATTCTCACTTCAATGCTCATCACTACACTCTTATCTTCTCAAGCTTTCTTCTTCTTCCTCAACCCTAAAAGTCTCATGTGTTGAGAAACCTAAGATATTTTGAGACATATTAATCCATCATCACTCTCTACATCCACTAGTGTTACGACCCGAAATTGGCACGTGACGGCCCTTAAACTACGCAACGTCCACAGGCGTAACGCAATTTAAGTAAGCCGAAAACCCAGCAATCTAAATCATCAAAAGTAGTAAGAAATAAGAACATTTTTAAAGCTTTCGAAATCTCAACCCAAATTCTTTAAAGTCCAACTTTTCTTTCTTAAAAATTTTGGCAACACCTCCTTTGTAAAAACTAGCCCCAAAATAGGTACAACATAAATATAAGTAAAGCATCCCCAAACGGAAGCAAAAACACGCCCAACGGCGGAAAACAACCACCACAACAGATATACGACGCCGTAGCGAAGAAATGAAAGACGATATAAATAAAACTGCATAAAGACCTCCAAGTCACAAAAATAATATACAATATCGTCCTCATATCAAGTCTCTAAGTCATACAAGATAATGGTAGATGGAGAGTACGGGATACAACGAATATACAATAAGCAACATGAACGGATAACCACAAAACCCACCTAAAGCAAAACTGCACACTGTGAGCCGAAGCGGTATCCGCAGCAAAAGATGATAAGATAGATGAATAGCCTGCCTCGACTACTCTAGGGAACAACCTGTAAAACACTGTGGCACAACAGGGGTGAGTTGCCAACTCATGAATAGTAAATAACATATGCAGGTAATTGCAAGTATGCACATACAGCACGAATCTAACATATGCAAGCTAATAGAAATAAATGGTCATATATATGCAATAGTCATGAAAGGTACACTAGTAGGTATAACTAATACATGAAGCAGTAATATGACAATGCATATGCAACAGTCATGTAATGTACTCTATCAGGTACAACTAATACATGAAGAAATGATATGACAATGTATATATGCAACAGTCATGAAAGGTACCCTAGCAGGTACAACTAATACATGAAGCAATACATATAAAATAAAGTATGTAAATGCAACAGTCATGGAAGGTACTCTATCAGGTACTACTAATACATAAAGCAGTGCATAAACAATAAATGCGAAGTATGGGATGAAACATGTCATTTCTACGGAATCCTGATATCGTGGTAGGACCAAAATCCATCAAGACAATCCAAATCCCAATTTCCTCAATCAGCTTCCAAATTGGCTCTCATATCATGTAAGTCTCACAAATCCTGAATATACAATATCAAATAAATCTCATATATCCTGAATGTACAAAATCAAGTAAATCTCATATATCATGTATCCAATATCAAGTGAATCTCAATTATCCTGAACCCAACATCAAGTGAATCTCCAATATTCTAAATCCAATATCAAGTGAATCTCAAATATCCTAAGTATAATTGCATGAATAATTAAGATGATGTATATGAATTGATATGTATACATATATATTAGCGTCCTATTCCACTAATATATATATATATATATATATATATATGCATATATAACAGCGTCCCATTCCACTGTTATATATACTTAGGAGTAAAAATATCATGAAAACAAGTGTCTAGCATCGACACATAAATACTCATATCCATACGTTCCTCGAATCGTAAGTGTCTGGTATCGACACCCGTGATCCACGTATCGGTCTTTCTCATATTTATACGTTCCTCGAATCGTAAGTGTCCGGTATCGACACCCGTGATCAACGTATCGGTTTAAAACAAATCTCAGAGTGGATGCATCCAAATATCAAGTAAGAATAAGAATACTTGCATAATTTCATGAAAACCACCACGGTCCTCAAATCCAGAAAACATCATGAAAAATCCATATCTCAATGCGAAAATCCATGAATATAATATATGCAACATAAAACTGTAATATGAGCATATAAAAGAAAAGTCGCTATTTAACTGCAACAAGTTAATATATATATCATGCGGTTCCTAATTTCTCTAAGTCTATATAACATCAAATAAAGATAAACATATAGTTATAGCCAGATATATGTGTAAATATAAAGGTATAGCAAGGTATATGTATCTACCTATCAGTAATGATGTAATATACCCTCCAGGTATAAGTGAAGTATGTATGCAAGGTATACATGTAGCTATGTCATTATATGTGCATGTACCTATTGCTAATGGTACAATACCCTATAGGTATACAGGTAACTAACATGTAAGCATGTCAAGGTATATGTGTAAGCATGTGGGTATACAGGTATGCTATATGTCATATGCAATAAGGAATATGAATCAATGTCATAATGTCCCTAACCAAACAATATCATATCTATATGTGTGTTGTGCGTGTCATGGCAATTATTGACGGTGTGTGTAGCATACAATCAGTGCTCGTGCAACATGAACCGTCAATAATAGTGCGTGTCCTAAGGGTACAAGTCCAAGCATAACTAGTAACTAAGCAATAAGGTGTATGCGCAACTCTATATATGAAATAGAATATGCGATAATATTATAACATCTCTAGCCCAGACGTATAACGCCATGCGGGCGATCCCCCTGTAGATGTTAAATCTACTCACCAACGCTCTTGGCTAAATAAAGCCAACCACCTGTTTCCCCTTCTTCGCAGTGCCCGATGTCCCCACCTGCGAACCTAAAGCATAACACAACAAAACAAGTATATATTAGCAATAGATCCAAAACACATACAAACTGCACTGACCAACGTGACAACACAAACGTACTCTCAAGTATTCGTATTGTAACTAACGTGCATAGAGACACTACGAAACCAACTCAAGAGCAACAGAACACAGAACACGAACCGTATCGGATAACGTAACGCATGAAACGAAACACAAAAAATACGCAAAGTGGTCCCAAATTTTGCTATACCAACAATCTGTAAAAGTTGCAAGTACCATGAGACCACATACAACCCCAGAGACCCCTACACCAAAACTCACCACCTCAGTCCCCACTCTAGCCGCAAATTGCGGCCAGAACCATTAAATCTACGGCCGTAACAAGAGGGAATGGGCTCGTATTTTGAGGATAGATTCTAGGTCACTACACTAGGTCACTGTGATGGGAACTTTTGCAACAATTACCTGGTTTGATAGCAGATCATCCCAGACCCCAAAACAACACTAAAAAATACGATATTTGCACGAAACGATACAATACGCGATCTAAACTGAAACTAATAAGCTACGCTACACAATAACCACCTAATTAACAGAAAAAGATCATTACCTAACCAAAAGAACTCAAAGATCCTAGCTTCCCAAGCTCCAAGGCATCCAAAAGGCAAATCAAGTCCAAAGATGTAATTTTTGTGAGTTTTTATGAAGTTTGTGATGGTTTTGTGAAGGAATGATGAAGTGTTCAGTTTGAGAGAATGAAGGAGATGAGAATATGAGCAAGAGATAGAGAAAAAGAGAGAGTGTGAGGATAAAGAGAGAGGGAGGTGAGTGTAGGGTGAGAGTGAGGTGAGTGTAACCCCTTTGCATTAACTTCCAATTAATGCATTCACACACACCATGCCACCTCCTCACTTCCAAAACAAATATCTCTCTTCTCTCATAAAAGATCTAGGAGTATAGGGTTAAGGATTGGATTAAAACAAGGATTAGGATAAAGTAAAGGATTAGATTAGGTTAAGTTATCAAGGTCACTAATCTAGATTAGCACAAACAAACCCTCACATTAACGTGCACACATGCGTGCATGCCATAACAAATAATAATAATTTATTAATTAAATGTTATAAAATGTGAGGAACCGAAATTGGTAAACTTTTTACTAAAACCCACATTATCGTCTAAACTATCACTAACCGAAATCTAAGGCGTTACAATCCCCCCTTATAAAAATTCGTCCCCGAATTTAAAATTCTCACTAAGCATACCTTCAAAGAGATGAGTACAAAAACTCCCAAATCTCGCTCGCAGTCTCCCAAGTGATCACCTCACTATACGGCTACGCCAAGAACCTTCACATATAGCAAGACCCTTGACCGAAGTCCCTCCACCTGCCGATCCACAATAACTATCGGCTGATGGTGAGCGAAAGATCGCGTCCAAAAGAATGGTCTGGTGCTGAATCATGTGAGAAAGGTCATGAAGGTATTTGCGAAGTATCGACACAAGGAAAATGGGTGAATACTCAATAATCTGGGCGGAAGTGTCATATTATAGGCAACGGAACTAACTCGCTTGAGGATCTCAAAAGGACTTACAATCCTGGGATAAGCTTCCCAAAACTCAACACGTCATTCATCGGAAAAACCCGTAGGAATACATGATCTCCCACTGCGCACTCAAGTCTGCGACCACCACGGTCGGCATAAGACCTCTGTCTGCACTGGGCTACTCTCATCCTGACCTGAACCAACTGGATCATCTCCAAAGTCTGTAGACTAGCTGGGGTCCAAAAATCCTACTTTCGCAGAGTTGGAAAAACAGAATGGCGATCGACACGACCTAACAACAAAACCTAAAGGTTGCCAATTGGAGTGCCTCCTGATAACAGCTATCGAAGGAGAACCCTAATAATGGCAAGTGACGATCCCAACTGTCAACACAACTAGTACGTACGCACAAGCATATCCTACAGAGCCTGTATAGCCCGCTCGCATAAACCCTCGTCCTGCGGATGGAAAAATCGGAGCTAAAGCTCAACCAGTACCCAAGGTTTCCTGAAGCTTCTGCCCAAGACGGCAAGCGAAAAGGGTGACTCTATTGGATACAACGCATGAAGGAACTCCATGCAAACGCACAAACTTAACAAAGAACAACTGAGCAAACTGAGCACAACCGGATAACAAACACCCAAATGGAGTCACACCCTGTCTAGACCTGGGTAGACACCACAACGAAATTCATGGAGATCTGCTCCCATTCCGACTCTGGAACGGTTAAAGGTTGCAACTCTCCAGCCGATCTCAAATGCTCAACCTTAGCTCACAACAAGACAGACACCTTGAAATGAAATCCGAAACTTCATTCTTCATCCCTGCCCACCTGTAACTATCTCACAAGTCACGTCACATATTGGTGGAACTTGAATGAACACAGAAAGTTGACCGATGTGCCTGCTCTAGGATTTCGCGTCTCTACCCATCAGTAGTAGGTACACACAAACGCGTCCCAAAACGTAGAACACCCTGGTCACAAATCAAGGACTCCGAATCTTTACCCAGCCGCTCAAGAATCTCTGACAAACGAGCATCGGCGGGCTGTGCCTTGCGAAAGAGATTAAGGAAAAGTGGTCGGGCGCGGACATGAGCAAGCTGTCCCCTCAGTAGAGACGAACTTAAGCTGTACTCAACGATCGCACAAGAACTGTAAATCTGCAGAAGACTGTCTCAGAACTGCGCACAGCTGGAACAAGCTAACCCTGGGCCTACGACTCCAGCATCAGCTACCACAATCGCCTTGCCACAGGAAATAAAGGATCTCACAAACACAATCCTTCACAAGCTCCATCCCATGGCGCTGTCTCAACAATCAAAACCCGCTGCAGGAAGATGTACATTATGCTCTGGTGGTCCGTGAAAATCTGACAAGACTCTCCAAACAAGTAGTGCCTCCAAATCTCCAACGCACGACCACCGCGGCCATCTCCAGATCATGAGTGGGATATCCTGCTCATACTTCCTCTAAATGTCGGGAAGCAAAAGCGATAACTCTATAGTGCCACATCAGTACACAATCGAGACCCACTCGCGAAACATCACAGTTAAACAACAAGTCACCCGAACCAGAAAGCAAGAAAGAACTGGTGCAGTTGTCAACCAAGTCTTCAACTGCCAAAAACTCCGCACGCATGCCTCAGTCCAAATCGCCAGGTGGCTCGCTCTAGGTGCATGAGTTGCTTTGCTGGCTGGCGTAAAATTCGTAAGAAAAAGAACCTCCTTTCCGGTCAGTTTAGTCAACGGTACAGCGATACACTAGCAATCCTGCACGAAACGGTGGTAAAAACCTGCTAAGACCAAAAATATGCGGACCTCCGTCCCGTACACAAGTCTGGGCCAAAACTGTATGGCCTCGATCTTTCTCGGAACCATACAAAACCATCTCCCGTAACTACAAGACCTAGGAGCTAACACAATCAAGCCTCAAGGAACACTCCGAGAATTTAGCAAACAGCTGGCGCTCTCCCAAATGTGTGCACAACAAATCCTAAAGTGCTGCTCCTGTTCCTCAAGACACATTGGAATAGACCAAAATGTCATCAATGACACAACAATAAACTGGTCGAGGAACGGCCTGAAGAAATCTGGTTCATCACATCCACGAATGCTGCTAGGGCATTGGTGAGTCCAACGACACCACCAAAACACATACTGCCCGTAGCGCGCACAAAAGCAGTCTTCGGAATGTCATCACTCTGAACCCGCAACAATGATGACCTGATCCCAAACAACTTAGAAAAAAGTCTCGCACTCTGGAGCTGATCAAGAAATCATCAATGCGAGGTAAAGGATACATTTCCGCACCGTAAGCCGGTTCAATTGACGATCAATCAATACACAACCTCAAACTGCCGTCTTCCTCTTTGACAAACAGAATAGGAGCTCCCCAAAGAAAAACACTCAGACGCACAAACCCCCAACAAACAACTCTGCAGCTGATCCTTAAGCTCCCTAAGTTTCGCCGGCTCACTTAGAACAACGTCAGAAAACTCTCGCACGAAAGGAACCCGGTCCAACAATCCCACTGTGGCTCCAGTATCACGAATGAAAGCCAAGAATCCTCGACATCTTCTCCTCTAAAGCCGACTAGCGAAAAAGGTTGAATTCAAGCTGTGAGAGGCGGCACCACTGTCCCCCTGCACAACAAGAATTGACTCGCCGGGAAAACGAAACCTGACTGTTTCCTCGCGGCAGTCCACAGACGCCTAGCACGTAGCTAACCAGTCCGTGCCCAGGAGAAAGTCAAATCCAACCTCTCTAGAAGGATCACAACGACGGACGAATCTCTATCTCCTATCCGATTAGTACACGACCAAAATACGTGTCACGCAACAAAAGAATCGCTGACAGAAGTTAATACAACAAACGGCTGATCTAGCTAACACGACTCTCGGCCCAACCACGGCACAAGGTGTGTAAAACAAACAAGTGCATCAAAAGAACATACGAATTAAGAATACCTGAAAACTCTGCATTGGACGCCCGCGCGTCCCGATGAGTAGAAGCAAACTCTCGTGTCTTCCCCCCACCACAACTGACTGAACTCCTCCTCTGCCAACCCGTCCCCTCTGAGTGAATCCTCCACGACCATGACCTCTCCGAACACGGGTCTGACGCGGTGCTAAGGAACAATCCCTGATGAGGTGATGAAGGCTCTCGCACCAGAAACATCCACGCAGTGACTGCTGACCCTCCTGGGGATGAGAGCTGAATGACTGTCCTCGTCCTAAGCCTCTATTACTCCCGCGACGGTCACGAAATCTGTCTCGATGACTACGCCTCTATCTCTGAGCTGGCACACCGGTACGAGTCCTCCACTGTTCCGGAACTCCTAAAGTCTCTGGAAGACGTGCCTCGTCAACTGGGGCTGCATCCACTGGTGCTATATAGGTGACGGAATGCTGTGTACTAACCGCAAGAAACAACTGGGTAACTAGGGTGACAACCTCCTGTCGCTGCGCTCTACTGGCCTCAACCAAAGACCTCATCGTCTGGCGCAAGTCCTGCATCTCTACCACAAGCCTAGCGATACGATCTGTCGAAGGCGGATCCATCTGCTCATGTTCAACGAGCGTACCATCCTGGTCAAATCTCGTCCCACACGAGTCAACTCTGATCTCGGCCCTCGCTGCACCTCTCTGAGTCCCTATAGTCATCGACGGCAAAGGCTATAAATAGAAATAGGATTCGATATGAACACGGAAATCGAATCACAAGGATATGTATCATCAAGGAAGGAATTTCAAGAAATTTGTAATTGGGTCACTTTAGGCGGAGTACCGCGTCGTGAGTATGTCGCGGACATACACACACTACGTTACTCTGCTCAAACTACCTACTCCATCATACTAAGGCCATCCTACACTCCGAAAGGTAAAACCTAGCGCACTGATACCAATTTTGTCACGACCCGAAATTGGCACGTGACGGCCCTTAAACTACGCAACGTCCAAAGGCATAACGCAATTTAAGTAAGCCGAAAACCCAGCAATCTAAACCATCAAAAGTAGTAAGAAATAAGAACATTTTTAAAGCTTTCGAAATCTCAACCCAAATTCTTTAAAGTCCAACTTTTCTTTCTTAAAAATTTTGGCAGCACCTCCTTTGTAAAAACTAGCCCCAAAAATGGGTACAACATAAATATAAGTAAAGCATCCCCAAACGAGAGCAAAAACACGCCCAACGGCGGAAAACAACCACCACAACAGATATACGACGCCGTAGCGAAGAAATGAAAGACGATATAAATAAAACTGCATAAAGTCCTCCAAGTCATAAAAATAATATACAATATCGTCCTCACATCAAGTCTCTAAGTCATACAAGATAATGGTAGATGGAAAGTACAGGATACAACGAATATACAATAAGCAACATGAACGGATAACTACAAAACCCACCTAAAGCAAAACTGCACACTGTGAGCCGAAGTGGTATCCACAGCAAAAGATGATAAGATAGATGAATAGCCTGCCTCGACTACTCTGCGGAATAACCTGCAATACACTATGGCACAACGGGGGTGAGTTGCCAGCTCATAAATAGTAAATAACATATGCAGGTAATCGCAAGTATGCACGTACAGCGCGAATCTAACATATGTAATCTAACAGCAATAAATGGTCATATATATGCAATAGTCATGAAAGGTACACAAGCAGGTATAACTAATACATGAAGTAGTAATATGACAATATGTATGCAACGGTCATGTAATGTACTCTATCAGGTACAACTAATACATGAAGAAATGATATGACAATGTATATATGCAACAGTCATGAAAGGTACTCTAGCAGGTACAACTAATACATGAAGTAATGCATATAAAATAAAGTATGTAAATGCAACAGTCATGGAAGGTACTCTATCAGGTACTACTAATACATGAAGCAGTGCATAAACAATAAATGCGAAGTATGGGATGAAACATGTCATTTCCACGGAATCCTGATATCGTGGTAAGACCAAAATCCATCAAGACAATCCAAATCCCAATTTCCTCAATCAGCCCCCAAATTGGCTCTCATATCATGTAAGTCTCACAAATCTTGAATGTACCAAATCAAATAAATCTCATATATCCTGAATGTACAAAATCAAGTAAATCTCATATATTCTGTATCCAATATCAAGTGAATCTCAATTATCCTGAACCCAACATCAAGTGAATCTCCAATATTCTAAATCCAATATAAAGTGAATCTCAAATATCTTAAGTATAATTGCATGAATAATTAAGATGATGTATATGAATTGATATGTATACATAAATATTAGCGTCTCATTTCACTAATATATATATATATATATATATATAGATAACAGCGTCCCATTCCACTGTTATATATACTTAGGAGTAAAAATATCATGAAAACAAGTGTCTAGCATCGACACATAAATACTCATATCCATACGTTCCTCGAATCGTAAGTGTCCGGTATAGACACCCGTGATCCACGTATCGGTCTTTCTCATATTTATACGTTTCTCGAATCGTAAGTGTCCGGTATCGACACCCGTGATCGACGTATCGGTTTAAAAAAAATCTCAGAGTGGATGCATCCAAATATCAAGTAAGAATAAGAATACTTGCATAATTTCATGAAAACCACCACGGTCCTCAAATCCAGAAAATATCATGAAAAATCCATATCTCAATGCGAAAATCCATGAATATAATATATGCAACATAAAACTGTAATGTGAGCATATAAAAGAAAAGTCGCTATTTAACTGTAACAAGTTAATATATATCATGCGGTTCCTAATTTCTCTAAGTCTATATAATATCAAATAAAGGTAAACATGTAGTTATAGCCAGATATATGTGTAAACATAAAGGTATAGCAAGGTATATGTATCTACCTATCAGTAATGATGTAATATACCCTCCAGGTATAAATGAAGTATGTATGCAAGGTATACATATAGCTATATCATTATGTGTGTATGTACCTATTGCTAATGGTACAATACCCTATAGGTATACAGGTAACTAGCATGTAAGCATGTCAAGGCATATGTGTAAGCATGTAGATATACAGGTATGCTATATGTCATATGCAATAAGGAATATGAATCAATGTCACAATGTCCCTAACCAAACAATATCATATCTATATGTGTGTTGTGCGTGTCATGGAAATTATTGACGGTGTGTGTAGCATACAATCAGTGCTCGTGCAACATAAACCGTCAATAATAGTGCAGTGTTCTAAGGGTACAAGTCCAAGCACAACTAGTAATTAAGCAATAAGGTGTATGTGCAACTCTATATATGAAATAGAATATGCGATAATATTATAGCATCTCTAGCCCAGACGCATAATGCCGTGCGGGCGATTCCCCTGTAGATGTTAGATCTACTCACCAACGCTCCTGGCTAAGTAAAGCCAACCACCTGTTTCCCCTTCTTCGCAACGCCCGATGTCCCTTCCTGCGAACCTAAAGCATAACACAACAAAACAAGTATATATTAGCAATAGATCCAAAACACGTACAAACTGCACTGACCAACGCGACAACACAAACGTACTCTCAAGTGTTCGTATTGTAGCTAACGTGCATAGCGACACTACGAAACCAACTCAAGAGCAACAGAACACAGAACACGAACCGTATCGGATAACGTAACGCGTGAAAAGAAACACAAGAAATACGCAAAGTGGTCCCAGATTTTGCTATACCAACAATCTGTAAAAGTTGCAAGTACCATGAGACCACATACAACCCCAGAGACCCCTACACCAAAACTCACCACCTCAGTCCCCACTCTGGCCGCAAATTGCGGCCAGAACCATTAAATCTGCGGCCGTAACAAGAGGGAATGGGCTCGTATTTTGAAGGTAGGTTCTAGGTCACTACACTAGGTCACTGTGATGGGAACTTTTGCAACAATTACCAGGTTTGATAGCAGATCATCCCAGACCCCAAAAAAACACTAAAAAAAATACGATATTTGCACGAAATGATACAATACGCGATCTAAACTGAAACTAATAAGCTACGCTATACAATAACCACCTAATTAACAGAAAAAGATCATTACCTAACCAAAAGAACTCAAAGATCCTAGCTTCCCAAGCTCCAAGGCATCCAAGAGATAAATCAAGTCCAAAGATGTGATTTTTGTGAGTTTTGTGAAGTTTGTGATGGTTTTGTGAAGGAATGATGAAGTGTTCAGTTTGAGAGAATGAAGGAGATGAGAATATGAGCAAGAGATATAGAAAAAGAGAGAGAGTGAGGATAAAGAGAGAGGGAGGTGAGTGTAGGGTGAGAGTGAGGTAAGTGTAACCCCTTTGCATTAACTTCCAATTAATGCATTCACATACACCATGCCACCTCCTCACTTCTAAAACAAATATCTCTCTTCTCTCACAAAAGATCTAGGAGTTTGGGGTTAAGGATTAGGATAAAGCAAAGGATTAGATTAGGTTAAGTTGTCAAGGTCACTAATCTAGATTAGCACAAACAAACCCTCACATTAACGTACACACGTGCGTGCATGCCATAACAAATAATAATAATTTATTAATTAAATGTTATAAAATGTGAGGAACCCAAATTGGTAAACTATTTACCAAAACCCGCATTATCGTCTAAACTATCAGTAACCGAAATCTAAAGTGTTACATCTAGGCTATCTAGTTTAGAGAACTAGATACCCTAGTTATCTCGGTTTAAAAGTAGGAGCTCAATGTAAGTGCGCGGCGGCGCCCCGGCCGTCAATCCGAGGCCAAAATGCGGAAACGATACTTTACTTTAACTTTTGAACCGGCACCACCGCGCACTTTGAAACCCGGATCGGGCCATTAATCTAATCCTAGATAACAAGAGAAGGGGTAGAGAGATATACCGAACGATCCGTTTCCTTCGGTCTTCTCGTTATCGTCCCGATCTCCCCGCGGAATCTCCGGTCTTCATCTCCTCGTCGGAAGGGCACCACATCGCCGGGTTCTTTTATGGGCTCCCACTTCTGGACCGAGGCAACTCGGGCATGAAGTTGGCGAGCCGACGTGCCCAAGGATGCTCTAGGTTAACTGTAGAACTTATGTCTCATAGGGTTGTAGAAGTTGCCATGGTTTTAGTGGAGAAGGAGAAGTAGGCTTTTTGTGGAGCTATCCGAATTTTTGCAAGCCAAAAGAGATGAAATCCCACACCAAAAAATTGGGACAGCCCCCATCATCTTGTGGCCGGCCATATGCAAGGAGAGTGAGAGAGAGAGTAAAGCAAAATCGGGGGAAGCAATAATACACCAAAGAGAGAGAGAAAGGGTGATGATGATCAAGAATCATCACAAGCAAATCCAACACTCCATCAACCATCATCACACCCAAAGTCAAGCAATCATGAAGTCATGGAGTCAATGAAAGCTACACCCATCATGAAAACTATCATGAAGAAAAAAGTCTTCTCAATTGTTAATTGCACAATTGCAAATAACCCCCTCCACCAAATTTCAGCCAAAGACAGAAACAAAGGAAAATGGCCGAAACGGAAAACAAACTGGCAACTTCAGAAAACTGATCCCGTAATAAATTACAGGAAAACCCCGCGACTGTATATACATACCCGCATTTGTATTCCGACCGAATACAAATGCAATGAGACAAAATCTACACTGTACAATACTAGGATCCGGCTTAAACCAAAGCCCGCTAGTATTATCCGTCCGATCATGATCCATGCAATACCGCACGTATCTGATCGAACCCTGCCATATCTCCATACGGCCTCTGCAGCGTTTCGCCCGAAACTTGAGTAACTGTCTGTGGGGGACTCTAAAGACTCGTCAATACTATGGCTGTGGATTTAACCACTAGCACGTCAGAGGTATTAGCTATACGTAACGGGCTACCAGCTATTAACCTAAAAGGACGTCTGTGAGCGAACTCATCCTGACACCCTACTGAGCCTGTCAGTGACAATATCCGTACAGTCTGGTCCGTTCGTCTATGAGCATCACATGGCGGGCCTAGGTGGTTGGTAAAAGTCAGACCCCCAAAAGCGGTACAAGTCGTGTCGGAGTGCAGCCCAGAACACCCTGAGATATTACTGGAATACCTACCAGTAAATCTCCTACCTTGGCCAAGGACTTCGTGTAATGGCTCTCCTAGACACAGCGCGACCTCACCCCCAATACCGGGAGAGACGAACCCCTGCAGATCCGCTCACTGCCTCCATGTGGCTCGGGACTGTACCCAACTAAAACCTGTTTGCACGTCTCCTTTGAGCGTGGTAGGGTAGTAATCAAAGTACAGTGGGAACTCACACGAGACAAATGACTATCTCAGGTCGATGAACTAACCTGTACACATGTCACCAGGGAACTGCTATCTGACGTCAGGTATAAGACCAACTAGCATGTTCCCGGCGAGTCCTGTCCGGTGTACTCAAAACCCAATGAGCACCTGTATACATCTTAGGTGAACCAACTGACACCAGTGGCTTGTGAGACCGGCCACCGTCCCTCGTCGGGGTCTCGACTGTATACACTAGTCTACTCTGGAGTATCGATGCCCTGTCTCGAAACTCCCACGACTAGGGACCTTTTAAGGATGTGCTTATAGACCCCAGCTCCCACGTATATGATCGCCCTCATACTGCTGGCAGTCAAGCAAGAATCCTAGGGGCTCTATCAACGTGTAATAGCGACCTGTCAGGTCACCTAAAGCAGTACACGATGATAAAGATAAATCAGATAGCATACTATCATCTTGAGTAAGACTGTCCTACTGGGACAGGTCCTCCCTCAATCGTTGCAATCACGTGCCTGTGATCCAATAATTGACTCTGAGGGCACTATCTCCAACACTCAAAGTACATACTCTTGGGTGGATCATCTTTGACGCGAGGAGGCCGACGATCAAGCGCGATCCGTACACTCTTCCAGGAGCTCAAGAAGAGGTGGAGGAGAATAAAAAGACCAGAAGGACTAATACACGGAGGTATAACATTCTACATAGTAGTTAAACCTCTAGTAGTTTTTTATTTAAGGTTTAAGTAAAGATCCTGGAGTTTAGTCGATGTTGCGAAGCTTGTAAAAATCGTTTTTTGCATATTCCGCCTCCCCGCGAACCCGCGGGGTGCGCGACATCGACTTACAGATACCTATCTGAAATGACGGAGGGCTACGGCTAGTTTTAGCAAAAACCGTGAATGTAATGAACTTGATATAGTCGAAGGAACCGAATAACTTTTAAAAGGAGTAGTTTAGGCTCCGCTTTTAAAAGTTGTTTTTAAAGAAAACCAAGTTGTTTTTTAAATTATTCCAACGACTTGAAGATTTTTGGTTTGTTGCCTTTACACTAATTAGAATTAATGCGGTCCCATTATTTAACCCTATCATTGCAGAAAAAATGAAAATAGAATATACGCTTATGCCATGCTCATTCGCCACAGGGTCCCGGGTCTTCACCGTAAGGTTACTTAACTTACGGCAGGACGGGGACAGGACTAACGCGGATGCAAAACATAAGCAACGTTTATTATATATAATCTATATATACCCATTCATATCACGTAATGATAAATATCATAGATCACAACAGAAGCAACACAAATGAAAATATTGAATACACTAGAATTTCCGTGTTTCATTTTAGCCTCGAACGAAAAACGGATTCCACGGTCATGATAAATAGCCAAAACTCTCACCCTAGTTCCCTACGGGTGAGGCAAACTTGTTAGTTATATGTATGCCCTAGAGGTCATTACTGTACATGTGATGTATATTGTAGTGGATGCTTGGACATATATAGGGAGGACTTTCTTGCTCGACATGATAGTATGCTATCTGGTTGCTCTTTATCTTAACATGTACACTTATTGTCTCTCTATTACATGTTGATAAAGCCCTTAGGATGAGTACTTGACTACCAGGATTATGATGCAGATCATACTAGTGGGGCAGAGGTAGTCGGTAAGTACATCCTTCAAATGTTTCTAGTCGTGGGAGTATCGAGACGGGGCATCGATATTCCAGAGTAGACTAGCATATACACTTCTCGACCCATGTGATGGTCGATGGATGTGTTAGTTATATGTATGCCCTAGAGGCCATTATTGTACATGAGATGTATATTATAGTGGATGCTTGGACATACATAGGGAGGACTTTCTTGCTTAACATGATAGTATATTATCTGGTTACTCTTTATCTTAACATGTACACTGATTGTCTCTATATTACATGTTGATAAAGCCCTTAGGATATGTACTTGACTACCTGGATTATGATGCGGATCATACTAGTGGGGAAAAGGTAGTCGGTAAGTACATCCTTTAATGTCCCTAGTCGTGGGTGTAGGCATCGATATACCAGAATAGACTAGCGTATAGCTTCTCGACCCATGTAGATGGGCGATGGATGATCCCATATCCATTACTGTTTGACATCATAGATGGTGATTGTTAAGAATTTTTAGGATGTGTAGTAGAAAATAGAATAGAAATTCACAACCAAAAATTATTTGACCGCAATCAACTACGGTGTCGGATGTAGTTTGTATGTGAGTGCGGATCGTCCACAGGGAAAGTGTAATCGTTCGTCTTTCGAATTAGATGAATTGAAACTTTAATGAAAAGAAAACAAACAATTCAAGATTTGTATTTGAAGTTCAAGAATTAGAAAAATCTAGATCTAATAACAAGAAAAGATGGAATCAAGAATTGATAGTTTGTTGATTTTTCCAAACCAAATCTCAAGAATCGAAATGAGGCTCGTAGGAATCGATCGGATCTATAGATGTGATGTAATCTTACAATTACGTATTCTTATCCTTCGATGAATTGATACTAGATCGATGATGATCTACGAGAATTAGGGATTTCTTGTGAAACTAGGGTTTCATCTCATCCCTTGTTCCTTCGTGGATATCATTCACATTCTAGCCTCTAGTAAATTCAAGAAACGATCGTAGATCCCTAATTTCGAGCGATCACAATCAAGAAAGCATCGCAACGAAACTAGGTCATCGATTCTTGAACTTGCTAGGGTTTACAAAACTCGTAGGACTTAAAAAATAGTATTAAGATTTGTTACATCATCATTCTACAATCGTCTCGACTCCTTTACGAGCGGAGTTTTACTCACACATCACAACAAGAACAACAATTACAAATTGAGATCTAATCATGATGCAAGAATTAAAAGAAAGCAAGATAAAAGAATTTCACCTTTTATTTATATCAACAATTTAGTTACATTCGCTCAAGAACTACAAGAGGAAGCACTCGATCGTCGATTTGGCTTCGCTCGTCTCCGTGGATCGCGGATCGGCTTGGATCACTTGCCCGATTGAAGATCGGCTCGGCTCCTAAAAGGTTGAAGGCTTCTCGCTTGATTTGGTACTCAAGATCTTGGATTTGGAGTGGAATTAGGGTTAGGGTTTCGCACAAGCCTTGTCACTAGACTTGTGGAAGAAGATGAAGAAAGAGGATGATGAGAGAAAACTAACTAATGATTACCTAATGATGAACAATGGTGAACAACCTCAACCTTTAGATCTAGGCTCTATTTATAGATAACCAAACCCTAGATCTAGAATTCAAATTTCAAATTTCCCTCCAAAATGAACAACTTTTCCCTCCAAAATGAACAACTTTTCCCTCCAAAATGAACTACCTCATTTGAATTTGAATTTTCCCTCCAAAATGAACAACTTTTCCCTCCAAAATGAACTACCTCATTTGAATTTGAATTTTCCCTCCAAAATGAACAACTTTTCCCTCCAAAATGAACTACCTCATTTGAATTTGAATTTTCCCTCCAAAATGAGGTTGTTAGAAAGAATCTTCTAGAAAAAGTTTGTTGGAAGGAATATTCTAGAATGAGGTTGTTAAAAGGAGGCTTCTAGAAGAAGGTTGTTGGAGAGAGCTTTCTAGAAGAAGGTTGTTATAAAGAGGCTTCTAGAAGAAGTTAGTTGGAGGGAGGCTTCTAGAACTAGGTTGTTAGGCCGAGCCTTCTAGATGAAGCCACGTGGAGTTTCTGGAGAGTTCTGGAAGCTTTGCCGTTAGAAATAAGCACATGGGGAAAATCTGCTTCTCTGCTGACGTCATCATGCCACGGATCCGCGGCGGGAAGCGCCCATTGGCCTTGAATAAATTTCTGGAATTTTACTGCCAGATCACCAGACTTAGACTTGGTGTAATTTTTATCAGCACTTTTGACAATTTGGCTCGGTTTCTGGAATTTCCTGCACAGACTTCGAAACAAGTGTTGCGCAAATACAGAAATGATGCGATGCCATGAAATGCGGTTAATTTCCCTTAAAGTGTCGGTTTAAAAGTCTAATACATGCAATCTCATATTTTGTGACAGATTTGCTAATATGTAGAATATGAATGCCGAACACTTCTAAATGTATGCAAATGTTAAGGAAATTGCCGGCTAAAATATACAATATTTTCGACTGATCAAATACCCCCAAACTTAATTTCGATCGTCTCGAGCGAATGTTTTATTAAAAAGAGAAGGAGAAAATAAAGAAAGAGAAAAACTAACTAGCACACTTTCGTAGGCAACACGATTGCACTGAGCACGTGCAACAAGCCTTTAAATCTCTAGGTGTCCCTAGTAGGAGGAGTGTTGTCTCCTGAGGGTTTTCAGCGGATTGCACCCACAAAATCCAATAATAAAAGCAAGATCATGAATATTACATTTAAAGACAAGAATCGTAAAAGAAAAGCTTTGAAAATTAGGGTTTCCAACTAAGCTAGTTTTTGGGTTGTCATGAGCCCTATCTTAATGGTCATGAAAAAATGTTAGAAATCACGTCCTCCCTCAATAAAACATCGTCTTATTTTTCATTCCTACCTTTCTTCCAAAACATCGATCATATCACCCTGCGTGTGTGTAAAGGACATCCCTACACCTGGAGAATTCAATTCAAGCTATCATACTCTTGCCCATCAGCCTCAGTACTTTTTAATTAATGAATATTTAGATGAGATTGCTCACACACTTTCATGCGACCGTTAATACTTCTTGAGGTACTAACCGACCGATTACTCATGTGCTTGCTTATTTGGTGTATTTTCCTCGTCTTGCACCACCTTAGGCATAGCAGTGACTCCCAGACCAGTTGGCCTTAGGGCACTAGGTGAAGAAGCACCCTCGCTATACATTTTTATTGCCCTTGGTGATAACAAAACCAGTGTTCATTTTTCTCACCACTTTATATTTTCTTTATTCATTTTTTTTTCTTTTTATTTCCTTCATACTTTTGGCTTTAAGACAAGAGCATTTCAAGGTATCCTCTACTATCCCAGGCTTCAAGACGTGTGTAAGTGCGAATAGCAGGGTATCAACGTTCAAAATGTTTGGCTTTCAGAATAGAAACTATTTTTCAGACTTATTTTTATCCTCAGATTAGTGACTTCCTTCATCTTACTAACCCTTGGGACAACGGCTCATAACTACTTATTACTAGTTCGTATAAGAAAACTTCTAATTTTCTTAGTTTTCTTAAATTTTTTCTAATCTCATGGATGTAATTGTTCACTATCTAAACTTTTATTATTTTATTTATGTACAAAAATATTTTTATAGTTTTGAAATTTTTTAAAATTTTTTTATAGGTTTTTGAAAATGTTTTGTGCTTATGCAAAGTATGATGCAAATGATGCGAAAATAAGCACAAACCTCCCCCAAACTTGTTTTCAACAGTGTCCTCACTGTTGTCATCTGCTATATCTCGAAAAATCTGTAAGCCTGGGAGGAATTATTAGTGGGGGCAAAATATATAAGTGAAGAACCTCCCCCAAACTTATTTTTGGCTCAACATTTTGTAAAAATTTTCTTTTGTTTTCAAGAGCCAGAAAAATGTACCCCCCCAAACTTGAGTTATGCAATGTTAAGCTTTGAAAATCACATGAGGGGGGTCAAAAATCATTGGTCGATGCCAAGCTTTGCAAAGACCGAATGTCAACACCAACCAATCAAAAATTTTATCAATGCAGTGCTCTGGTTGGTGGAAGAAGAAGTGGGGAAAGGTCAAGTGGTGGAAGAGAGTGTGCGTGCGTCTCATTTTGGAGAGACGATGCAGTGAATGTGATGGATTACTCGCATTCTTTTTACAATTCAGAAGAAGGGGTGGAGGTTCAATTTCAATGATTGGGACACGATTCATCTCAACACCCGTGTCATTTAAAAATGCGAGTTCATCAGCGAAGATCTCTTCAAAAGTTCCATCTATACCCCGATGAATAATGTCATCACAAAGTATGGGGTGATCTTCAGACTCTAAGAACAGTTCATAATCAGTGTTAATTGTTGACCCGGACATCTCGGTGGAAGAGTCCGTATGTGTATTATACATAGTTGGGTCAAACAATAACGTATGGAAAGAGTCAAGATCGATAACAGGAGGATCATCAAATTCGCTGCTGTCGACATCCATTAAGTCGACAGAACATACCTGAGCAGTAGGTTCGGAGGGTACACTTCCCAACTTGTAAATGTTCAGCTCTATTGACCTATTTCCGAAGGATAGGGTCATAGAACCGTTACGACAGTTGATAATAGCGTTGGAAGTGGCCAAAAAAGGGCGACCTAAAATCACTGGAATTTGATTCCGTGGGTTCGCTACAGGCTGTGTATCAAGTACAATAAAATCCACAGGGAATACAAATTCCCCGATTTTTATTAACACATCCTCCAGTTCACCCCTAGGTTTAGTGATTGATCGGTCAGCCGTCTGGAGAGTTATGCTCGAGGGCTTTAACACTCCGATACCTAGTTGCTCATATACCGAGTAAGGAAGTAAGTTAACACTAGCGCCAAGGTCAAGTAACGCACGGTTGATGTGTTTCTCCCCAATAGAAATGGAAATAGTAGGAAACAGCCAGGGTCCTTACGTTTCCGTGGTAATTGTTGGGGAAAAGTCGTGTCTACAGTACTTGACATGAAGATTTTTTTAGGCACTCGAGTCTTCCTCTTCCTAGTGCACAAGTTCTTAAGAATTTTCGCATAGAACGGAACTTGTTGAATAGCATCTAGGAGAGGGATGTTAATGTTAACTTCCTTAAACATGTCCACAATCTTCTCCATTTTGGCATCATGTTTCTTGGGCCTCAACCTATTTGGAAATGGAGCTCTATCAATAAGTGTTGGGTCCAACATTTGTGGAGAAGTTTGTGGGGGTGGAAAAGATGAGGTGGGTGGAGGGTTCGAGCCTTTGGGAAACGAAGAATAGGCTCGGAAGAAGAAGGTAAGTTAGACGAAATAGGGTAAGAAGTAGAAGTGTGAGTGGAAGTGGAAGCCGGGGTGTTAATGATCAATTCATCATTACCAATTTGATCACCCGAATGATTGTCTAGCACTCTTCCAGATCTCAACGTTGTAAAAGCGTCCACATTAGTGTAATGTGAAGGTCTAGGATCAGGTACGGGTTGAGATGGAAGATTCCCTTCTTCTCTAGCACTTATTTCGGCTGTTATTCGTTCAATTTGTGCTTCCATTGATTTGATATTCTCATTTTGAGTGAGAATGATCTTTATCATATTATCGATGGAAGATTGAAAACTTGCCGACTCTTGGATGGATTGTTTCAAGAAAGTAACCAAGGTTTGCACCAGTGCAGAGATATTATCAGTACCGGCCAATTGCAAAGAGTTTTCATGTAGTGCAAAAGTGTTGGCAGGATTTTGAAAATTTTGCGGTTGGAAGGGGTGCTGACTCAATTGAAGTGGTGGTTGCTGTTGTGGTGGAGGGACCCTTTGAAAATTGTTTAGGATTGGAACCGTGTTTTGAGATTGTGATTGGTTCCAAGCAAAGTTCGGGTGATTCCTCCAATCTTGATTATATGAGGAAGAAGAGGGATAGTTTCCAGGTCTTTGCTGAAGTGCAGTATTAGTGTGACCTTGAAACGGTACATTCAAAGGACATTCTTCCGTCAAATGTGAAGGGTTTGAACAGCAGCCACACACGGTTTTGGGAAGTGTGGATTGGTTTAGGGAGGCTGAAGAGATTTTGTTTTCTATAGCGTCGAGTTTCCTTTGTATTGCGGCCATTTCGGCTTTCATGGTGACGGAAACATCGAGCTGATTTACATCTTCGCTAGGTGGTGGTGGTCTAACACTTTCCCATTGTGATGTGTTTTGAGCTAAATCTTCTAGGTATTTCCAAGCTTCACCATCATCTTTAGATAGGAATTGGCAATGACACATGGTTTCAAGCATCTGTCTAGTAGTGAGATCAATGCCCTCATAGATAATTCGACATAAATCCCATCTGGAGATTCTGTGATGAGGGCATTGGATAAGAAGATCCTTGAACCGTTCGAAGCATTTCCAAAATGGTTCATTGGGAAGTTGGGTAAATTTAGAGATTTCGCTCCGAACACGGGCGGTCTTGTGATTGGGATAAAATTTCTTAAGGAATGCTGCAACGAATTCGTCCCATGTTCAAATAGAATGTGCGGGTGTGATGTAAAGCCACTTCTCGGCTAAATCGCACAAAGTGAATGGGAGAAGACGTAAACGCAGAGCATCCAAAGACAGTTGTGAATTCCCCATCAAAGCACATACGTTTTCAAATTTGGAAATAAACATGTATGCGTTTTCAGAATCAAGACCATGAAATTTGGGTAAAAGTTTGATGAATTGGGGGTTGATTTCAAAATTTTCCCCGTTGGCAGGTGGTATAGAAAGACAGGTGGGAAGGGTAACACGTGTAGGATAGCATCTCTCTTGGAGAGAAATGCGTGGAAGATTCTGCGCACCTGCGGGCGGTGGCAGAGTAGTGTTAAAGTTTGATGGATTTGGGTCCATCGCGGTTGTGGTGGGTGGTAGGGGAGAAGATGAAGAATTACCGACTCTGGGGTCGATAAAAGAAACGCGGACAAGACGGGAAATGGAATCCCGTGTCCAGCCTAACTTTGTGCTAAATGGTTGTAGCACAAGTGGCAGCGTTGGTATAATTAGAGGAAATGAAGTGTTGGTGTTTGTTTTGAAAAATGATACGGATTTTTTTTTTGAAAAATGATGCGATCACAACAAATGCAACAAGCAAAACCTTAAAATCTAGTGGTCACTTAGGTCAGACTCTAGACCGCTCCTAACTGCCAAAAGACAAGTCGCAGGATAGAATCCTCCACTGCCTCTTTGTTCCCCTGTGGCCGGATAAGTGCCAGGTAAGTGGGAAGGTACTCCACTACGTAAGTAGTGGGCCTAATTAAAAACCACTAGCCTTAGACACACTCGCCTTAGACACCACAAGAAAACGCGGATAAGCAATGAATTACCCACGGCCTTCTCTTGTCCTAATTGAGCGCGACGGTCCTTAGAGTCATCTCTAAATTTCTTTTAATTAATGAGGGTAAATGCGGATACAAGTCGTGTCGGAGTGCAGCCCAGAACACCCTGAGATATTACTGGAATACCTACCAGTAAATCTCCTACCTTGGCCAAGGACTTCGTGTAATGGCTCTCCTAGACACAGCGCGACCTCACCCCCAATACCGGGAGAGACGAACCCCTGCAGATCCGCTCACTGCCTCCATGTGGCTCGGGACTGTACCCAACTAAAACCTGTTTGCACATCTCCTTTGAGCGTGGTAGGGTAGTAATCAAAGTACAGTGGGAACTCACACGAGACAAATGACTATCTCAGGTCGATGAACTAACCTGTACACATGTCACCAGGGAACTGCTATCTGACGTCAGGTATAAGACCAACTAGCATGTTCCCGGCGAGTCCTGTCCGGTGTACTCATAACCCAATGAGCACCTGTATACATCTTAGGTGAACCAACTGACACCAGTGGCTTGTGAGACCGGCCACCGTCCCTCGTCGGGGTCTCGACTGTATACACTAGTCTACTCTGGAGTATCGATGCCCTGTCTCGAAACTCCCATGACTAGGGACCTTTTAAGGATGTGCTTATAGACCCCAGCTCCCACGTATATGATCGCCCTCATACTGCTGGCAGTCAAGCAAGAATCCTAGGGGCTCTATCAACGTGTAATAGCGACCTGTCAGGTCACCTAAAGCAGTACACGATGATAAAGATAAATCAGATAGCATACTATCATCTTGAGTAAGACTGTCCTACTGGGACAGGTCCTCCCTCAATCGTTGTAATCACGTGCCTGTGATCCAATAATTGACTCTGAGGGCACTATCTCCAACACTCAAAGTACATACTCTTGGGTGGATCATCTTTGACGCGAGGAGGCCGACGATCAAGCGCGATCCGTACACTCTTCCAGGAGCTCAAGAAGAGGTGGAGGAGAATAAAAAGACCAGAAGGACTAATACACGGAGGTATAACATTCTACATAGTAGTTAAACCTCTAGTAGTTTTTTATTTAAGGTTTAAGTAAAGATCCTGGAGTTTAGTCGATGTTGCGAAGCTTGTAAAAATCGTTTTTTGCATATTCCGCCTCCCCGCGAACCCGCGGGGTGCGCGACATCGACTTACAGATACCTATCTGAAATGACGGAGGGCTACGGCTAGTTTTAGCAAAAACCGTGAATGTAATGAACTTGATATAGTCGAAGGAACCGAATAACTTTTAAAAGGAGTAGTTTAGGCTCCGCTTTTAAAAGTTGTTTTTAAAGAAAACCAAGTTGTTTTTTAAATTATTCCAACGACTTGAAGATTTTTGGTTTGTTGCCTTTACACTAATTAGAATTAATGCGGTCCCATTATTTAACCCTATCATTGCAGAAAAAACGAAAATAGAATATACGCTTATGCCATGCTCATTCGCCACAGGGTCCCGGGTCTTCACCGTAAGGTTACTTAACTTACGGCAGGACGGGGACAGGACTAACGCGGATGCAAAACATAAGCAACGTTTATTATATATAATCTATATATACCCATTCATATCACGTAATGATAAATATCATAGATCACAACAGAAGCAACACAAATGAAAATATTGAATACACTAGAATTTCCGTGTTTCATTTTAGCCTCGAACGAAAAACGGATTCCACGGTCATGATAAATAGCCAAAACTCTCACCCTAGTTCCCTACGGGTGAGGCAAACTTGTTAGTTATATGTATGCCCTAGAGGTCATTACTGTACATGTGATGTATATTGTAGTGGATGCTTGGACATATATAGGGAGGACTTTCTTGCTCGACATGATAGTATGCTATCTGGTTGCTCTTTATCTTAACATGTACACTTATTGTCTCTCTATTACATGTTGATAAAGCCCTTAGGATGAGTACTTGACTACCAGGATTATGATGCAGATCATACTAGTGGGGCAGAGGTAGTCGGTAAGTACATCCTTCAAATGTTTCTAGTCGTGGGAGTATCGAGACGGGGCATCGATATTCCAGAGTAGACTAGCATATACACTTCTCGACCCATGTGATGGTCGATGGATGTGTTAGTTATATGTATGCCCTAGAGGCCATTATTGTACATGAGATGTATATTATAGTGGATGCTTGGACATACATAGGGAGGACTTTCTTGCTTAACATGATAGTATATTATCTGGTTACTCTTTATCTTAACATGTACACTGATTGTCTCTATATTACATGTTGATAAAGCCCTTAGGATATGTACTTGACTACCTGGATTATGATGCGGATCATACTAGTGGGGAAAAGGTAGTCGGTAAGTACATCCTTTAATGTCCCTAGTCGTGGGTGTAGGCATCGATATACCAGAATAGACTAGCGTATAGCTTCTCGACCCATGTAGATGGGCGATGGATGATCCTATATCCATTACTGTTTGACATCATAGATGGTGATTGTTAAGAATTTTTAGGATGTGTAGTAGAAAATAGAATAGAAATTCACAACCAAAAATTATTTGACCGCAATCAACTACGGTGTCGGATGTAGTTTGTATGTGAGTGCGGATCGTCCACAGGGAAAGTGTAATCGTTCGTCTTTCGAATTAGATGAATTGAAACTTTAATGAAAAGAAAACAAACAATTCAAGATTTGTATTTGAAGTTCAAGAATTAGAAAAATCTAGATCTAATAACAAGAAAAGATGGAATCAAGAATTGATAGTTTGTTGATTTTTCCAAACCAAATCTCAAGAATCGAAATGAGGCTCGTAGGAATCGATCGGATCTATAGATGTGATGTAATCTTACAATTACGTATTCTTATCCTTCGATGAATTGATACTAGATCGATGATGATCTACGAGAATTAGGGATTTCTTGTGAAACTAGGGTTTCATCTCATCCCTTGTTCCTTCGTGGATATCATTCACATTCTAGCCTCTAGTAAATTCAAGAAACGATCGTAGATCCCTAATTTCGAGCGATCACAATCAAGAAAGCATCGCAACGAAACTAGGTCATCGATTCTTGAACTTTCTAGGGTTTACAAAACTCGTAGGACTTAAAAAATAGTATTAAGATTTGTTACATCATCATTCTACAATCGTCTCGACTCCTTTACGAGCGGAGTTTTACTCACACATCACAACAAGAACAACAATTACAAATTGAGATCTAATCATGATGCAAGAATTAAAAGAAAGCAAGATAAAAGAATTTCACCTTTTATTTATATCAACAATTTAGTTACATTCGCTCAAGAACTACAAGAGGAAGCACTCGATCGTCGATTTGGCTTCGCTCGTCTCCGTGGATCGCGGATCGGCTTGGATCACTTGCCCGATTGAAGATCGGCTCGGCTCCTAAAAGGTTGAAGGCTTCTCGCTTGATTTGGTACTCAAGATCTTGGATTTGGAGTGGAATTAGGGTTAGGGTTTCGCACAAGCCTTGTCACTAGACTTGTGGAAGAAGATGAAGAAAGAGGATGATGAGAGAAAACTAACTAATGATTACCTAATGATGAACAATGGTGAACAACCTCAACCTTTAGATCTAGGCTCTATTTATAGATAACCAAACCCTAGATCTAGATTTCAAATTTCAAATTTCCCTCCAAAATGAACAACTTTTCCCTCCAAAATGAACAACTTTTCCCTCCAAAATGAACTACCTCATTTGAATTTGAATTTTCCCTCCAAAATGAACAACTTTTCCCTCCAAAATGAACTACCTCATTTGAATTTGAATTTTCCCTCCAAAATAAGGTTGTTAGAAAGAATCTTCTAGAAAAAGTTTGTTGGAAGGAATATTCTAGAATGAGGTTGTTAAAAGGAGGCTTCTAGAAGAAGGTTGTTGGAGAGAGCTTTCTAGAAGAAGGTTGTTATAAGGAGGCTTCTAGAAGAAGTTAGTTGGAGGGAGGCTTCTAGAACTAGGTTGTTAGGCCGAGCCTTCTAGATGAAGCCACGTGGAGTTTCTGGAGAGTTCTGGAAGCTTTGCCGTTAGAAATAAGCACATGGGGAAAATCTGCTTCTCTGCTGACGTCATCATGCCACGGATCCGCGGCGGGAAGCGCCCATTGGCCTTGAATAAATTTCTGGAATTTTACTGCCAGATCACCAGACTTAGACTTGGTGTAATTTTTATCAGCACTTTTGACAATTTGGCTCGGTTTCTGGAATTTCCTGCACAGACTTCGAAACAAGTGTTGCGCAAATACAGAAATGATGCGATGCCATGAAATGCGGTTAATTTCCCTTAAAGTGTCGGTTTAAAAGTCTAATACATGCAATCTCATATTTTGTGACAGATTTGCTAATATGTAGAATATGAATGCCGAACACTTCTAAATGTATGCAAATGTTAAGGAAATTGCCGGCTAAAATATACAATATTTTCGACTGATCAAATACCCCCAAACTTAATTTCGATCGTCTCGAGCGAATGTTTTATTAAAAAGAGAAGGAGAAAATAAAGAAAGAGAAAAACTAACTAGCACACTTTCGTAGGCAACACGATTGCACTGAGCACGTGCAACAAGCCTTTAAATCTCTAGGTGTCCCTAGTAGGAGGAGTGTTGTCTCCTGAGGGTTTTCAGCGGATTGCACCCACAAAATCCAATAATAAAAGCAAGATCATGAATATTACATTTAAAGACAAGAATCGTAAAAGAAAAGCTTTGAAAATTAGGGTTTCCAACTAAGCTAGTTTTTGGGTTGTCATGAGCCCTATCTTAATGGTCATGAAAAAATGTTAGAAATCACGTCCTCCCTCAATAAAACATCGTCTTATTTTTCATTCCTACCTTTCTTCCAAAACATCGATCATATCACCCTGCGTGTGTGTAAAGGACATCCCTACACCTGGAGAATTCAATTCAAGCTATCATACTCTTGCCCATCAGCCTCAGTACTTTTTAATTAATGAATATTTAGATGAGATTGCTCACACACTTTCATGTGACTGTTAATACTTCTTGAGGTACTAACCGACCGATTACTCATGTGCTTGCTTATTTGGTGTATTTTCCTCGTCTTGCACCACCTTAGGCATAGCAGTGACTCCCAGACCAGTTGGCCTTAGGGCACTAGGTGAAGAAGCACCCTCGCTATACATTTTTATTGCCCTTGGTGATAACAAAACCAGTGTTCATTTTTCTCACCACTTTATATTTTCTTTATTCATTTTTTTTTCTTTTTATTTCCTTCATACTTTTGGCTTTAAGACAAGAGCATTTCAAGGTATCCTCTACTATCCCAGGCTTCAAGACGTGTGTAAGTGCGAATAGCAGGGTATCAACGTTCAAAATGTTTGGCTTTCAGAATAGAAACTATTTTTCAGACTTATTTTTATCCTCAGATTAGTGACTTCCTTCATCTTACTAACCCTTGGGACAACGGCTCATAACTACTTATTACTAGTTCGTATAAGAAAACTTCTAATTTTCTTAGTTTTCTTAAATTTTTTCTAATCTCATGGATGTAATTGTTCACTATCTAAACTTTTATTATCTTATTTATGTACAAAAATATTTTTATAGTTTTGAAATTTTTTAAAATTTTTTTATAGGTTTTTGAAAATGTTTTGTGCTTATGCAAAGTATGATGCAAATGATGCGAAAATAAGCACAAACCTCCCCCAAACTTGTTTTCAACAGTGTCCTCACTGTTGTCATCTGCTATATCTCGAAAAATCTGTAAGCCTGGGAGGAATTATTAGTGGGGGCAAAATATATAAGTGAAGAACCTCCCCCAAACTTATTTTTGGCTCAACATTTTGTAAAAATTTTCTTTTGTTTTCAAGAGCCAGAAAAATGTACCCCCCCCAAACTTGAGTTATGCAATGTTAAGCTTTGAAAATCACATGAGGGAGGTCAAAAATCATTGGTCGATGCCAAGCTTTGCAAAGACCGAATGTCAACACCAACCAATCAAAAATTTTATCAATGCAGTGCTCTGGTTGGTGGAAGAAGAAGTGGGGAAAGGTCAAGTGGTGGAAGAGAGTGTGCGTGCGTCTCATTTTGGAGAGACGATGCAGTGAATGTGATGGATTACTCGCATTCTTTTTACAATTCAGAAGAAGGGGTGGAGGTTCAATTTCAATGATTGGGACACGATTCATCTCAACACCCGTGTCATTTAAAAATGCGAGTTCATCAGCGAAGATCTCTTCAAAAGTTCCATCTATACCCCGATGAATAATGTCATCACAAAGTATGGGGTGATCTTCAGACTCTAAGAACAGTTCATAATCAGTGTTAATTGTTGACCCGGACATCTCGGTGGAAGAGTCCGTATGTGTATTATACATAGTTGGGTCAAACAATAACGTATGGAAAGAGTCAAGATCGATAACAGGAGGATCATCAAATTCGCTGCTGTCGACATCCATTAAGTCGACAGAACATACCTGAGCAGTAGGTTCGGAGGGTACACTTCCCAACTTGTAAATGTTCAGCTCTATTGACCTATTTCCGAAGGATAGGGTCATAGAACCGTTACGACAGTTGATAATAGCGTTGGAAGTGGCCAAAAAGGGGCGACCTAAAATCACCGGAATTTGATTCCGTGGGTTCGCTACAGGCTGTGTATCAAGTACAATAAAATCCACAGGGAATACAAATTCCCCGATTTTTATTAACACATCCTCCAGTTCACCCCTAGGTTTAGTGATTGATCGGTCAGCCGTCTGGAGAGTTATGCTCGAGGGCTTTAACACTCCGATACCTAGTTGCTCATATACCGAGTAAGGAAGTAAGTTAACACTAGCGCCAAGGTCAAGTAACGCACGGTTGATGTGTTTCTCCCCAATAGAAATGGAAATAGTAGGAAACAGCCAGGGTCCTTACGTTTCCGTGGTAATTGTTGGGGAAAAGTCGTGTCTACAGTACTTGACATGAAGATTTTTTTAGGCACTCGAGTCTTCCTCTTCCTAGTGCACAAGTTCTTAAGAATTTTCGCATAGAACGGAACTTGTTGAATAGCATCTAGGAGAGGGATGTTAATGTTAACTTCCTTAAACATGTCCACAATCTTCTCCATTTTGGCATCATGTTTCTTGGGCCTCAACCTATTTGGAAATGGAGCTCTATCAATAAGTGTTGGGTCCAACATTTGTGGAGAAGTTTGTGGGGGTGGAAAAGATGAGGTGGGTGGAGGGTTCGAGCCTTTGGGAAACGAAGAATAGGCTCGGAAGAAGAAGGTAAGTTAGACGAAATAGGGTAAGAAGTAGAAGTTGATGTTGCGCAGTCACATGGAAAACGGTGGTTTTTGGGTACAATCCCGAGTCACATGGAGGCAATGAGCGATAGGAGGGGATTCGTTTCTCCCGGTATAGGGAGTTGATGTTGCGCAGTGCTCGATTGGCCATAACAGTAAGTCCTTGGCCAGGGCTGTCTCTGAGATTTACTGGTAAGTGTTATCAGTAGTTTCTCGACCCGTTATGAGCCTCACGTCGGCACGAGTTATCGAGTTATTGGGGTCTGACGTTTACCACCCCTAGACGAGATATGCGACGTATCAGACGAAGAGACCGGACTGTATGGTAGTGTTACTGATTAGATTAGCAGGAGTATGAGCAGGCTTGCTTGTTGATCTTCTGATCGCTCAATACCCGGGTAGCCATTACGTTTAGCAGACCGCTTGCGGCTTATGGGTATTTGATATGATCATCACCTACTGCTGACGTATTGACGAGTCTTTAGAGTCCTACACAGAGGTTTCCTGGTTCATGCGAAACGAAGTAGGAGCACATATGTGATATGTGCGGGACCGAGATTAATACGATATGTGATACCGTATTCTATTCTTGCGATTTGTGTCATCGGTCGATTATATGAGATATAGCCGGGTTATCAAATTAAGTGTCGATTCGTTAAGTTGATACACATGATATTAGTCGGTTGTATGTGATATAGCCGGATTATTAAATCAAGTGTTGATTTAATAATTTAATGTATAATTATATATTTGATGTATTAAGTTACATTAACTAATATTAGCTCACTTATGATTTCTTTTCTAACTTGTGTGCATATGTATATATGTGATATATATTAATGTACATGTTTTTGTGTCATGCTTGATGATACATGTTTCATGGGGGGGTGACTTACACCATGCTTGATGTAATAAAGGGTTTTATTTATTTAAGGTTAATCAAAATTAGTGGAAATTGGTTTAATGGTTGAAGCTTGGAGAAGCTTGCGAAACCATTGACCAAGTCCACTCATTTTGTCATACTTAAGATATTTATTAATCCAACCATTACATTAACTATGGTTTAGTCTCTACAAGGGTTAATATTTGATATTAACTCACCCATGGTTTACATTCTACACTTGCAAATTTTCCATGGTTGCATTTCTTCATCTCCTTCCTCAATCTCACTAGCTTTTGGGAGATGATGAAAATGAGTGAGAAAATTAAATCTAAAGTGAGCCCATTTCCTACTTCATCATCCTCTACTATATTAGCCATTTAGTTTAGGGTGTTTGCTTCACTAATCTACCATTAGTGAAGAGGTAGCATGAGCTTGAATCTCCTCGACATAGATCATCTTCGGTCTCGAAGACTTCGAGCAAGCTTGTTCCGTTCATCTTGTGGAGCCTTTCTAGAGTCCGGGATTTCACTACTTGCAGCGAGGGGACTACTACACGGAGCTATTAAAGTGAAGGACCGGTCTACAAAGGTTGTATTCCTCATTCACTTAGATGTAAAGTTGTTTACATGTTGTTTTGTCGGATTTTCTAGTAAAGATTCTTGGGTTAGGGTTAGCTAGAACGGCAAATTTTTGAAATTGGCATGGACGATGCCTCCCAAAACCTTGCTGCCGTGCTAGGCAACCCTGTAGTGGTATCAAAGACATGCTAGAAAATTATATGATGTTTTTAAGATTACGAAACCGAAACGACTCTGAAACTTGAAACACGAAAACTTAGTTTCTGTTGAATTTAAAAAATCTACAAAAAAATTTTAAACAACTGCAGAATGTTGTATGTGATATAGCATGAACATAGAAGAAAATTAAAGCAATTTGGGAATGGTTTGGCCGGCCACAACCCCCCAAAATCCGAGCTCCTCGGCCCAAGTATGGAATTTTGGCTTCAAATTTCTTGTGCGTTCCAGTCTCTAGGTTTTGGTGTTTCAGGTGTTGTTTGTTTTTGCTAAATTTGCATGTGACGTTAACTTTCAGCAATGGCAACTCGGAGTGTTTCATAATCGTAATTCTAACATGTATTCGGGTTATTTAGACGATGTTAAAAAGTTTGAACGGATATCAATAACCTAATTTTTTCCCGCTGGAAATTTTCCAAGTGTTGGATTTTTTCCGAGTTTAAAATCTTCAGAAAATCTTGCAAACGATTCTGTGGACCCTCTAGAAGAACGATACCCAAACTCGACTTTTTGGATCGTGGAACCATGGTAATACCCTGGGGTTTGCCGCAATTCCGTGGTGATATGAGTGAGGCATGGGTCGGCCCTTCTACGGTGGTTCATAGGAGCTGTGGCGGTTTCTGGGTACATTTTGAACTCCGCTCAAGTGTTGAGCTTGTTCGGAAATTTTGGGTGCTTGCTTATTCGATCGAAAAGTTTAACTTCGTCTAGCTATTTGTGATTGTGATACAATATTTGGAATCCACATAATTAGTTATGAGATAACTAGTTTGAATTTTATAAATCTAGCAGTTTAGTCTCATTTGATCGGTTGCCACGGAATTTTGATGTGGATCAAAAGTCCGTCGCAATTACGTAGTGTACGCGGATACTCTCCGGGTAACCTTATTAGATAGCCACGCCCCATAGCCCCGACCAAGTGACTGTAGGAGAACCCCGTCGCCAAAAGCATCCGTTCAGGTGCCCGCGGCTGCGGTGTTCCGCCTTAGTGCACTTCGTCGACGCCATCGGGGATGCGGCCTTCTACTAAAGTTTCCGACGAGTATTCGATCAGGTTATCGGGAATCTTGTTGAATTACCCGACAGGTTATTGGAAAGAGTTTTCAATATCGAGACTAAAATGCGAGATTTATAATTGTTAGGCATGTGATATCTAAGGAATTCATTTGGTTAGGCATGAAATCCAAAGTATGTGATACATTGGGTTTATGATGTCTATGGTGGTTGCGAATTCCAACTATTGTAGTTTTTCACTTTCTTTTCTGCGACCGTAAGTGTAATATATGGTGTATCACCGGTTTCATTGCTATACGTCAATGACAATTGGGATATGCATATTTACTTACGTTGATGACATGTGATGTTATGTGTTTCTGAGATATGTTATATTGGATCGTCGTGTTTGAATAGCCGGGGGTTTTTATGTGAGATGAGAGTTTTTCATTTTCAGTCATGTAAAAACTTGTATGTAATATTCTTTTATTGGGGCACTTCCGGATTGAGAATGATGTCACTATTGATGTATATTATTTACTTTTCCGCATTAGGATAGACCCAAGGAGGGGAGTACAAGTAACCGGGTTCTAGAGTCCAGTTGGAGACCATCTTGAGGCATTGAGTCCGGGTCTCCTAACTCTAGAATTAGTAGGGTTGCATGCCACACTCGTAGGGGTCTAGGGATATGGGTTTGGCTATTCATCACGACCGTGGAATCCGTGTTTTATACAGGCTTAATTTAAAACCCGGAAATCCTAGTATATCCAATATTTCATATGTGTTTTCTGCTGCGATATTCTGTGATGTGATCACTTGATATGTTGAGATAGATACTATAAATAGTATATGTGATATATTATATAGATGTTGCTTATGTTTTACACCCGCGCTAGCCCTGCCCCGCTCTGCCGTTAGTTACCTAAACTAACGGTGCATGACGGGACATCGAGGCGAATGCGGATGGCATAAGCGTACGTTATATTTATCTGTGATGGTTAGATAACTTAAATGATGGGACTTCATTAATGAGATTAATGAAAGAAAATAAACCTAAAGATGTTGTGGAACCGAATTTTCAAAAACAGGTAGCTCTAGTTCTTACTTTGCATAGTGGTGTTTCTTGTAGAATATCCTGCACCTTATTCAATAAGGAAAGAGCCGAGATCCCTTCACCGGGAGTGACCTCTTTAGCAATAACTGGCAGATGCTACAACACTCGGTTTCGTCTTTTGATTGCTTTTCTAGTTCTTGCTTTGCATAGTGGTATTATGAATATCCTGCACTTCATTCGACGAGGAAAGAGCCGAGATCCCTTCACCGGGAGGGACCTCTTTAGCGAAACTAGCAAAAGCCTCAAAAACACTCCATTTAAATCATTTGATTCTACAACGATATCAAGTTCATTACGCAAAAGGTTTTCTTAAAAACCTATCGTAGCCCTCCGTCATTTTAGATAAGTACTACATAGTATTCGTGCTACGTTTGTTGGCCTTCGTCAAGGCATAGTGTGCGGTAGCTATTTAGTGCTTATCTGCTTAAGCATATGATGCGATTGAGTTAGGGTAGTCATGCGACTTTGTTGGCCTTCGTCAAGGGTCATGCGGGTAGGTTTAATTCAATCATGAAATGTACAGGTTGAACTTGACTAGCGGCCTATGGTTTGTTGGCCTTCATCAAGGTCATAGGAAGCTAGGGGCAAAATTATCGAGAATTTCAAGTGTTGAAATTTGCAATGAGATTGCATACCTTCTATGAGATAGTTGGATCCCGATACCTACTGCGAGTAATTGTTACTCCTGGGAGAGCTTTACACATTACAATTAACCGATCAAGTAGGTGTCTAGAAAGGTGTCAACGGGGTTACGCCCCTGGGAAAACGAGGTTTATTTTAATTAGGTCCGTGCAAAAGCACGGGAAACCTCCCTCAAAGTACCGGCACTGGCCTGGCTGAAAGATTGGCGAACTTGTAGAGTGTAATTAATCCCGGCCAGTCTTTCCTTTTAGGGTTTGAAGGAAGATTTGATAAAAACATTGGGAGCCATCCTGATTAGATAAAATAATAACCAATCTAATCTTGCAAGAGCATACGCTGAGTGTTTTCTTCTCTCTCTCTCTCCAGGTAGCGACCATGTCATGCCTTAATCAAGATAATAATATGGATGTATTGATCGAACCCGCTTGTTATACTGGGCCGGAGAACGTTGGTCCCGCTCTACCTTATAATTGTTATAAGATCGAGTAGGAAATAGGGGATTACCAGGATTCCCGTGCCGCCCAAATGAAGAAGATGCATGATGATGCATCTTCTTTGGGTGTGTTCATTACCAAGAACTATTTCTCAGTATCCTCTACGTCATGGGTATGAGATACCAGATCAGGATCCCACTTATGTAATTTATTACATGGGCTACATATAGGTAGAGAACTGAGAATGGGTAATAAGTTTTAAGAGTTGGAAACGGTGCAATTGTTGCAGCCAAGGTGTTGGCGGTTACATCCTGTATTATCAAATACATTGATTCTGAACGAATGTTATTAGATACCGAACCTGATATGCAACATTATATCAGTTTCTTTATTTACTAAAGAAGGATATAATTTTGTATTGTTGGATAATGTTTTAAACATTTCCTATATCAAGAGTTGATCGGTTCAAGCACGTTATCTAATGGCATATACGTTCTAAATCAAATCACGGTTCTTAATGTACAGAACACACACAAGAGGAAGAGTTCAGAAATGAACGAATCCTTCTTGAGGCATTGTAGACTAGGTCACATCAATATGACCCGACTAGCTAAGTTACATTAAGATGCATATTTAAATCAGTTTGAATTTACATCTTGTGAAACTTGCCAGTAATGTCACAAAGATAAAATGATCATAGCTCCGTTTACTGGAAACAGAGAAAGAGTTAGTGAACTCTTGGGATTGATACATGATGATGTATACAGGTCCCCTGTCTACAGATGCCAGGATTGGTTCTTTGTACTTCATTACATTCACTGATGATCTCTCAAGATTCGGACATATGTTCCTGTTGAAACACAAGTCTGAAACTTTTGAGAAATTCAAAGAATATAAGTCAGAAGTAGAGAACCAAATGGGTATAAATAGTATGTCCTTTGATGTGATCAGGGAGGATAATACTTGCGCACGGAAATCCTGGACTATTCTAAAGGAGAATGAGATTCTCTCTCAGCATTAATCATCCGTATACACCACAGTACGTCGGTGTATCGGGGCGGAGCAACCACACCCTATTTGATATGGTGCACTCTATGATGAGTACTACTGAGTTGCCTATTTTCTTTTGGGAGTTATGCACTTGAGAAGCTGCATACCTGTTGAATTGGGTTCCAACCAAATCAGTGCCTACCACTCCATATGTGATATGGTATGGGAAGATCCCATGTCTTAAGCAAGTTAAGATTTAGGGTTGTCCGGCCTATGTCTAAAAGCAAAATCCGGACAAGCTCGAGGCAAAGTCAATTCTGTGGAAGTTTGTTGGATATCTCAAGCATTCGCAAAGGAATATCTTCTACCGCACCGAGGAACAAAAGGTGTTTTATTTCTCGGCATGCCATCTTTTTAGAAAAGGAATTTATTTTGGAAACAAATTTATGGTCATGAGGTAGAACTGGAAGGAGTTCTAGCTATACAAACTACAGCTGATGATTTGGTAGAACCAGAGGATTCAATAGCTCCCGACGAAGCTCAGCCTCTCTGCCGATCTATTAGGTTTCCTCATCCGCCTGAGAGATACTTCGGTTTTCTCAATGATAGTAAAAGCGAGGATTGCATCATGAGATGATGACCTAACTAGTTTCGAGCAGGCCATCAAGAGTGGGGACTCTGTAAGAATGGCTGGATGCTATGCGATCTGAGATGGAATCTATGTACACCAACAAAGTATGAACTTTGGTTGCTATATCTGAAGGGTTAAACCCCCATCAGGAGCAAGTATATCTTGAGAAGATTACTTGGTGTTGATGGAAAAGTTGAGACTTTCAAAGCTATACTTGTTGTAAAAGGTTCTCGTCATCGACCAGGTGTGGTTTATGATGAAACCTTTTCTCCGATAGCTATGGTTAAGTCTATCCGGATCCTACTTGCCATTGCTACATACCATGACTACGATATCTAGCGGTTGGGTGTCATGACTGCTTTTCTAAATAGTGATTTAGAAGAAAGCGTCTATAAGTACACAGCCAGAAGGCTTCGTAAACAGTGGGAGCAACGGAAACGTGTGCAAGTTGCTTTACGGGTTAAAGCAGGCATCGCGGAGTTGGAACATCTATTTTGATGTGGTAGTCAAAGCGTTTGACTTCATCAAAATGGTAGATGGACCTTATATATACAAAAGGGTAGTAGAGAGTATGGTGGTCTTCCTCGTATACGTAGATGACATACTCTTGATAGGAAAGGAGTTTCCTATGCTACACTCGATCAATCTCCTCTTATCACATTGATTCTCCATATAGGATCAAGGTGATACCTCCTAAATCCTGGGTTTTGGATCTATGAGATAGATCTAAGTGGATGTTAGGATTCTCACTAGGTGTAGTGAGATGGTATCAATAGATCCTGGGGAGAATCACTGGATAGCTTCCAGGGTGCAGGGTGGTAAGGATGACTGAAAGTCGGTTACAGGCATTGTCTTTACCCTCAGTGGAGGGACGGTATGTTGGAAGAGTTCCAAGTTAGATACCGTGGCATACTAGACGATAAAGGCTGGATACATTGCTACCTACGATGCTACCAAAGAGGTAGTCTGGTTGCATATTAGTTCATGAAATGAACTCTGTTCCTACCATTGTGTGACAATGGAGTTGTGGCTTATGCCTACGAACCCCCGTCCCATCAGTTATCCAGATATATTCTAAGCCAGTATCACCTGATCATGGAGATGGTTGATCTCCAGGGAGATCGAGGTTAGGAGAATAGACTCAGAGGACAACACGGCGGATCCACTCACAAAGGCCTTTTCCTAAGAGAGACTTTTATGGTATGGTTGAGTATGGGATACTACATCCACTGCTGATTGTTGGGTATTGGATACTACAATATAAGGCCCTAGTGCAAGTGGGAGATTGTTAGTTATATGTATGCCCTAGAGGCCATTATTGTACATGAGATGTATATTATAGTGGATGCTTGGACATACATAAGGAGGACTTTCTTGCTCAATATGATAGTATGCTATCTGGTTACTCTTTATCTTAACATGTACACTGATTTTCTCTCTGTTACATGTTGATAAAGCCCTTAGGATGTGTACTTGACTACCTGGATTATGATGCGGATCATACTAGTGGGACAAAGGTAGTCGGTAAGTACATCCTTTAATGTCCTAAGTCGTAGGTGTATCGAGAAGGGGCATCGATATACCAGAGTAGACTAGCATATAGCTTTTCAACCCATGTAGATGGGCGATGGATGATCCCATATACATTGGTGTTTGACATCAGAGATGGTATACGGGTGCTCAGTGGAGACTGGGTACACTGGACGGACTCGCCAAGAACTCCCAGATGGTATTATACCTAACGTCAGATGGCAGTTCTCTGGTGACACTGGTACAGGTTAGTCTGTCGACCCAAGATCGTCATAGAGTCTTGTGTGATACCCACTGTGCTTTGATTTCCACCTTACCACGTTCAAGAGAACGTGTAAAACGGTGGTTTTGGGGTACAATCCCGAGTCACATGGAGGCAATGAGCGATAGGAGGGGATTCGTCTCTCCTGGTATAGAGAGTTGATGTTGTGCAATGCTTGATTGGCCATAACAGTAAGTCCCTGGCCAGGGCCGTCTCTGAGATTTACTGGTAAGTATTATCGGTAGTTTCTCAACCCGTTATGAGCCTCACATCGGCATGACTTATCGAGTTATTGGAGTCTGACGTTTACCACCCCTAGACGAGATATGCGACGTATCAGACGAAGAGACCGGACTGTACGGTAGTGTTACTGATTGGATTCGTAGGAGTATGAGTAGGCTTGCTTGTTGATCTTTTGATCACTCAATACCTGGATGGCCGTTACGTTTAGAACCCGCTTGCGACTTGTGGGTGTTTGATATGATCATCACCTACTGCCGGCGTATTGACGAGTCTTTAGAGTCCTACACAGAGGTTTCTTGGTTCATGCGAAACGAAATAGGAGCACATATGTGATATGTGCGGGACCGAGATTAATACGATATGTGATACCGTATTCTATTCTCGTGATTTGTGTCATCGGTCGGTTATATGAGATATATCCGGGCTATCGAATCAAGTGTTGATTCGATAAGTTGATGCACATGATATTAGTTGGTTATATGTGATATAGCCGGATTATTAAATCAAGTGTTGATTTAATAATTTAATGTATAATTATATATTTGATATATTAAGTTACATTAACTAATATTAGCTCACTTATGATTTATTTTCTCACTTGTGTGCATGTGTATATATGTGATATATATTAATGTACATGTTTATGTGTCATGCTTGATGATACATGCTTCATGGGTGTGTGTGTGACTTACACCATGCTTGATGTAATAAAGGGTTTTATTTATTTAAGGTTAATCAAAATTAGTGGAAATTGGTTTAATGGTTGAAGCTTGGAGAAGCTTGTGGAACCATTGACCAAGTCCACTCATTTTGTCATACTTAAGATATTTATTAACCCAGCCATTACATTAGCCATGGTTTAGTCTCTACAAGGGTTAATATTGATATTAACTCACCCATGGTTTACATTCTACACTTGCAAATTTTCCATGGTTGCATTTCTTCGTCTCCTTCCTCAAGCTCACTAGCTTTTGGGAGATGATGAAAATGGGTGAGAAAATTAAATCTAAAGTGAGCCAATTTCCTACTTCATCATTCTCTACTATATTAGCCATTTAGTTTAGGGTGTTTGCTTCACTGATCTACCATTAGTGAAGAGGTAGCATGAGCTTGAGTCTTCTCGACATAGATCATCTTCGGTCTCGAAAACTTCGAGCAAGCTTGTTCCGTTCATCTTGTGGAGCCTTTTTAGAGTCCGGGATTTCACTACTTACAGCGAGGGGGTTACTACACGGAGCTATTGAAGTGAAGGACCAGTCTACAAAGGTTGTATTCCTCATTCACTTAGATGTAAAGTTGTTTACATATTGTTTCGTCGGATTTTCTAGTAAAGATTCTAGGGTTAGCTAGAACGGCAAATTTTTGAAATTGGTATAGACGATGCCTCCCGAAATCTTGCTGCCGTGTTAGGAAACCCTGCAGGATGATCCCATATCCATTGGTGTTTGACATCAGAGATGGTATACGGGTGCTCAGTAGAGACTGGGTACACTGAACGGACTCGCCGAGAACTCCTAGATGGTATTATACATATCGTCAGATAGCAGTTCTCTGGTGACACTGGTACAGGTTAGTCTGTCGACCCGAGATCTCCATAGAGTCTTGTGTGATTCCCATTGTTCTTTGATTTCCACCTTACCACGTTCAAGAGATCGTGCAAAACGGTGGTTTTTGGGTACAGTCCCGAGTCACATGGAGGCAATGAGCGATAAGAGGGGATTCGTCTCTCCCGGTATTGGGGGTTGATATTGCGCTATGCTCGATTGGCCATAACAGGAAATCCCTGGCCAGGGTTGCTGAGATTTAATGGTAAGTGTTATCAGTAGTTTCTTGAACCGTTATGGACCTTGCATCGGCATGACTTATCTGGCTATTAGGGTCTGACATTATACCACCCCCAGGCTGTGATATGTGACATATCAGACGAAGAGACCGGACTGTACGGTAGTGTTACTGATTGGATTCGCAGGAGTATGAGCAGGCTTGTTTGTTGATCTTCTGATCTCTTAATACCCGGGTGGTCGTTATGTTTAGCAGACCGCTTGCGGCTTGTGGGTGTTAGATATGATCATCACCTACTGCCGGCGTATTGACGAGTCTTTAGAGTCCTACACAGAGCTTTCCTGGCTCATGCGAAACGAAGTAGGAGCACATATGTGATATGTGCGGGACCGAGATTAATGCATGTATGTGATACCGCATTCTATTCTCGCGATATGTGATATCAGTCGGTTATATGTGATTTAGCCGGGTTATCGGATCAAGTGTTGATTCGATAGAATGATACATTTGATATTACTCGGTTGTATGTGATATAGCCGGATTCTCAAATCAAGTGTTTATTTGATAATTTAATGTATAATTATATATGTGATATATTAACTTATATTAACTAATATATACTCACTAAACATTTCTTTTCTCACTTGTGTGCATATTGTATATATGTGATATATATTAATGTACATTTTATTTGTGTCATGCTTGATGCCACATGCTTCATGGGTGTATGAGACTTACACTATACTTAGGATAATCCTAGGGTTTTATTTATCAAAATAATTCAAAAATTGGATGGAAATTGTCATGGCTACAAACTTGTAGAAGCTTATGGAACCATTGACTAAGTCCACAAGTTTTGTTTTGCTTGAGATATTTATTAACCTAACCATTATCCATAGCCATAGTTAAGTCTCTACATGAGTTAGTATATGACACCAACTCAACCATGGTTGCTATTCTCACCTCATGAGTTTCATTTCTCTTCATCACTTCATCTTCTTCTTCATTGAAAAAAAGCTTGCTAGCTTTTTTCTAATTGAGAAAATATTGTGAGAAAATTAAATCTAAAGTGAGCCCATTTCCTACTTCATCATCCTCTACTATATTAGCCATTTAGTTTAGGGTGTTTGCTTCACTAATCTACCATTAGTGAAGAGGTAGCATGAGCTTGAGTCTCCTCGACGTAGATCATCTTCGGCCTCGAAGATTTCGAGCAAGCTTGTTCATTTCTTCATGTGAACCCTTACTAGAGTCCGCGTGTTCACTACTTGGAGCGAAGGGACTACTACACGGAGCTTTAGAAGTGAAGGACCGGTCTACAAAGGTTGAATTCCTCATTCACTTTGTATGCAAAGTTGTTTGGTTTAATTCTCTAGTTAAGATTCTAGGGTTATGGTTCTTTAGTACGGCAAAAAAATTTGAAATTGGCATAGACGATACCTCCCGAAACCTTGCTGCCGCCCTAGGAAACCCTACAGTGGTATCAGAGCCAAGCTAGAGATTTAAACGATATTTGTTAGATTACGAAACCGAAACTACTCCGAAACTTGCAACGCTAAAACCTAGTTTCTGTCGAATTTTAAATGGCCTCTAAAAAATTTTTTAGCAACTGCAGAATGTTGTATGAGATATGACATGAACACCAAGAAAATTTGAAGGGGTTTGCTCGGAAAATGGCCGGCCACAATGAGGGAAAATCCGAGCTCCTCGGCCCAGTTCAGGAATTTTGACTTCAAATTTTCATGGTGTTCCAGTCTCTGGGTTTTGGTGTTTCAGGTGTTGCTAGTTTTTACTAAATTTGCATGTGATGTTAACTTTCTGCAAAGGAAATTCGGGGTGTTTCATAATCGTAATTCTAACATCTATTCAGGTTATTTAGACGGCGTTAAAAAGTTCGAACGGATATCAATAACCCATATTTTCCCTCGCTGGAAATTTTCCAAGAGTTGGATTTTTTTCAAGTTTAAAATCTTCAGAAAATCATGCAAGCGATTCTGTGGACCCTCTAAAAGAACGATACCCAAACTCGACTTTTTGGATCGCGGAACCGTGGTAATACCCTAGGATTTGCGGCAGTTCCATGGAGACATAGGTGAGGCATGGGTCGGCCCTTCTACGGATGGTTCATAGGAGCTATAGCATGTTCTGGGTACTTTTTGAACTCCGCTCAAGTGTTGAGCTCTTTGGGAAATTTTGGGTGTTTGTTTATTCGATCGAAAATTTTAATATCGTCTAGCTATCTGTGATTGTGATACAATATTTGGAATCCACATAATTAGTTATGTGATAACTAGTTTGAATTTTATAAATCTAGCAGTTTAGTCTCATTTGATCGGTTGCCACGGAATTTTGATGTGGATCAAAAGTCCGTCGCAATTACGTAGTATACGCGGATACTCGCCGGGTAACCTTATTAGATAGCCACGCCCCATAACCCCGACCAAGTGACTATAGGAGAACCCCGTCGCCAAAAGCATCCATTCGGGTGCTCGCGGCCGCGGTGTTCCGCCTAAGTGCACTTCGTCGACGGTATCGGGGGTGCGGCCGTTTACTAAAGTTTCTGACGAGCATTCGATCAGGTTATCAGGAATCTTGTTGAATTACCCAACAGGTTATTAGAAAGTGTTTTCAATATCGATACTAAAATACAGGGTTTATAATTGTTAGGCATGTGATGTCTAAAGAATTCATATGGTTGGGCATGAAATCCAAAGTATGTGATAAATTGGGTTTATGATGTCTAAGGTGGTTGTGGATTCCAATTGTTGTAGTTTTTCACTTTCTTTTATGCGACCGTAAGTGTAATATGTGGTATATCGCCAGTTTCGTTGTTATACGTCAACGAAAATTGGGATACGCATATTTACTTACATTGATGACATGTGATGTTATGTGTTGCTGTGATATGTTATATTGGATCGTCGTGTTTTGAATAGCCGGGGGTTTTTATGTGAGATGAGAGTTTTCATTTTCATTCATGTAAAATCTTGTATGTAATATTCTTTTATTGGGGCACTTCCGGGTTGAGGATGATGTCACCATTGATGTATATTATTTACTTTTCCGCATTAGGATAGACCCAAGAAGGAAAGCACAAGTAACCGAGTTCTAGGGTCCAGTGGGAGACCATCTCGAGGAGTCGAGACCGGGTCTCCTAACTCTAGAATTGGGAGGGTTGCTTGCCGCTCTCGTAGGGGTCTAGGGATGTGGGTTTGGCTATTCATCGCGACCGTGGAATCCGTGTTTTATACAGGCTTAATTTAAAACACGGAATTCCTAGTATATCCAATATTTCATATGTGTTATTCTGCTGCTGATATTCTGTGATGTGATCACTTGATATGTTGAGACGATTGCTTATATTATATATATGAGATATAATAAATATTGTTGCTTTCGTTTCTTCTGTGATACTTAGGAAGCATATAATTAATGGGACTTCATTAATGAGATTAATGAAAGAAAAAGAAACCTAAAGATGTTGTAGAAACTTGTTTTAAAAACTGGTAGCTCTAGTTCTTGTTTTGCATAGCGGTATTCCTTGTAGAATATCCAGCACCTTATTCGATAAGTAGAGAGCCGAGATCCCTTCATCGGGAGCGACCTCTTTAGCGAAACTGGAAGATACTACAACCCACTCGGTTTGTCTTTTGATTACTTCTATAGTTTTTGCTTTGCATAGTGGTATTTGTGAAATATCCTCCACCTTATTCGATAAGGAAAGAGCCGAGATCCCTTCACCGGGAGTGACCTCTTTAGCAAAACTAGTAAAAGCCTCAAAAACACTCATTTTCAAAATCACTCAATTCTACAACGAGATCAAGTTCATTACGCAAAGGGTTTTCTTAAAAACCTGTCGTAGCCCTCCGTCATTTCAGATAAGTAGTATTTAGTATTCGTGCTGCGTTTGTTGGCCTTTGTCAAGGCGTAGTGTGCGGTAGCTGACTGGTGCTTATCTGCTTAAGCATATGATGCGATTGGATTAGGGTAGTCGTGCGACTTTGTTGGCCTTTGTCAAGGGTCGTACGGGTGGGTTTAATTCAATCAGGAAATGACGGGTTGAACTTGACTAGCATCCTATGGTTTGTTGGCCTTTGTCAAGGTCATAGGAGGTTAGGGGCAAAATGTTATCGGGAATTTCAAGTGTTGAAATTTGTAATGAGATTGCATACCTTCTATGAGATAGTTGGATCCCGATACCCACTGCGAGTAAGAGTTACTCCTGAGAGAGTTTTACACATTACAATTAGCCGATCAAGTAGGTGTCTAGAAACGTGTTAACGGGGTTACGTCCCTGGGAAAACGAAGTTTACTTTAATTAGGTCCGTGCGAAAGCATGGGGAACCTTTCTCAAAGTACCGACACTGGCCTGGCCGAAAGATTGGCAAACTTATAGGGTGTAATTAATCCCGGCTAGTCTTACCTTTTAGGGTTTGAAGGAAGATTTGATACAAACAGTGGAAGCCATCCTGATTAGATAAAATTATAACCAATCTAATCTTGCAAGAGCGCACGCAGCGTGTTTTCTTCTCTCTCTCCTGGTAGCGACCATGTCACGCCTTAATCAAGATAATAATATGGATGCATTGACCAAACCTGCTTATTATACTGAGCTGGGGAACGTTTGTTCCGCTCTATTTTATAATTGTTATAAGTCCGAGCAGGAAATAGGGGAATATCCGGATTCCCATGCCACCCAATCGAAGAAAGTGCATGTTGATGCATCTTCTTCGGGTGTGTTCATTACCGAGAATTGTTTCTCAGTATCCTCTACGTCTTGGGTATGAGATACCGGATCAGGATCCCGCATATGTAATATGTTACATGGGCTACAGATAGGTAGAGAACTGGAAATGGGTGATATGTCACTAAGTGTAGAGAATGGTGCAAGTGTTGCAGCCAAATCAGTTGGCAAATATCACCTTGTATTAATACATTGATTCTGAACGAATGTTATTACATACCGAACCTGATATACAACATTACATATGTTTCTTTAATGAGTTAAAAAAAGGATATAATTCTGTATTGGAGGTTATGTTGTGAATATTTTCCTGAATCAAGAGTTGATTTGATCAGGCACGTTATATAATAGCATATACGTTCTAAATCAAACCACAGTTCAAAGTGTATAGAACACACACAAGAAGAATAGTTCAGAAATGAACGAATCCTTCTTGTGGTATTGTAGACTAGGTCATATCAATGCGACAAGACCAGTTAAGTTACATAAAGATGAATATAAGAATCTGTTCGAATTTTCATCTTATGATACTTGCCAGTCTTGTCTCAAAGGTAAAATGACCAATACTCTGTTTACTGGAAAGAGAGAAAGAGTTACTGAACTCTTAGGACGGATGCATGATGATGTATACGGTCCTATGTCTACAAATGCCAGTCTTGGTTCTTCATACTTCATTATATTCATTGATCATCTCTCAAGATTCAAACATATGTTCCTGTTGAAACACAAGTCTGAAACTTCTGAGAAATTCAAGGAATATAAGCTTGAAGTTGAGAACCAAATGGGTAGAAGTATTAATGTCCTACGATGTGATCGAGGAGGAGAATACTTGGGCATGGAGTTCCTGGATTTTCTAAATGGAGAATGGGATTCTCTCTCAGCTTACTCCTTCGTATACACCACAGCACAATGGTGTATCGGGCGGAGGTATCGCACCTTATGAGATATGGCGCACTCTATGATGAGTATTGTCGAGTTACCTGTTTCCTTTTGGAGTTATGCACTTGAGAAGCTGCATACCTATTGAATGGGGTTCCATCCAAATCAGTACCTACCACTCCATATAAGATATGGTATGGGAAGAGACCATCTCTTAAACGAGTTACGATATGGGTTGTCCGGGCTATGTTGAAAAGCAAAATCCGGACAAGCTCGAGGCAGGGTCAATTCTGTAAGTTTGTTAGATATCCCAAACATTTGCAAGGATATATCTTCTATCACTCTGAGGAGCAAAAGCTGTTTTGTTTCTCAGCATGCCACCTTTTAGAAAAGGAATTTCTTGTGAAGAAATTTGTGGTCATGAAGTAGAACTGGAAGGAGTTCTAGCTAGACAAACTAACAGCCGATGATTTGGTGAAACCAAAGGATTCAATAGTCTCCAACGAACCTCAGCCTCTCCGCAAATCTGATAGGGTTCCTCATCCGCTTGAGAGATACTATGGTCTTCTCGGTAACAGTGGGAGCGAGGATTGCATCATGGTAGATGATGGCCCAACTAGGTTCATACAGGCCTTCACAAGTGGAGACTCTGTGAAATGGCTGGATGCTATGCAATCAAAGATAGAATCCATGTACACCAACAAAGTATGACTTTGAATGTTGCACCTGAAGGGTTAAAACCCATTGGGAGAAAATGGATCTTGAGAAAATTCTTAGTGTAGATGGAAAAGTTGAGACTTTCAAAGCTATGCTTAAGTCCATCAGGATTAAAGCAAGCATCGCAAAGTTGGAACATCTGTTTTGATGTGGCAGTCAAAGAGTTTGACTTCATCAAAATGGTAGATGAACCTTGTATATACAAGAAGATTGTAGAGAGTAAGGTTGTCTTACACGTATTGTATGTAGATAACATACTCTTGATAGGAAATGGTTTCCTATGCTACACTCGGTCAAGCTCCTCTTATCACGAGGATTCTTCATAGAAGATCTGGATGATACCTACTACATCTTATGGATTATGATTTATGGTGATAGATCTAAGTGGATGTTGGGAGTGTCCCAAATCTAGGTACATTAACACCATACTAAAGGGGTTTAGTATGGAAGATTCTAAGCGTGGTGGTTCGTCCACTTACTCAGGAACCACTCTCTCCAAAAAGATGTCTTCCAAGACTGATTTGGAGAGAGCTCGCATGCGAGGGATACCCTATGCTTCGGCAGTAGGCTCTATCATGTGTGCGATGTTATGTACCAGACCAGATGTAGCTAACTCACTAGGTATGTGATCAGGAATCAATCGGATCTTGGGAGAATCACTGGACAGCTGTGGAGGACATTCTTAAGTACTTGAGAAGCACTAAATGAATGTTCTTGGTTCGAGTTTCCAGAGTGATAAGGTCGACTGAAAGTCAGTCACAGGCATTGTCTTTACCCTCAGTGGAGGGACGGTATGTTGGAAGAGTTCCAAGCAATATACCGTGGCAAACTAGACGATAAAAGCTGAATACATTGCTACCAACGATGCTGCCAAAGTGGCTGTCTGGGCATTTATTGTTCATGAGATGAACATGGTTCCTACCGTTGAGCATCCAATAACTGTTATTGTGACAACAATGGAGTTATGGATTTGGCCTAGGAACACAGGTCCCATCGGCGATCCAGACATATTCTGAGGTAAGTATCACCTGATCAGGGAGATGGTTGATCTCCAAGGGATCGAGGTCAGGAGAGATGACGCGAAGGATAATACGAAGGATCTACTCACAAAGGCCTTACCCTAGAGAGACTTCTATAGGACGTTGAGTATGAGATACTGCAACAAATGACCTTAGTGCAAGTGAGAGATTGTTAGTTATATGTATGCCCTAGAGGCCATTACTGTACATGTGATGTATATTGTAGTGGATGCTTGGACATATATAGGGAGGACTTTCTTGCTCGACATGATAGTATGCTATCTGGTTGCTCTTTATCTTAACATATACACTTATTGTCTCTCTATTACATGTTGATAAAGCCCTTAGGATGAGTACTTGACTAACAGGATTATGATGTAGATCATACTAGTGGGGCAGAGGTAGTTGGTAAGTACATCCTTCAAATGTTCCTAGTCGTGGGAGTATCGAGACGGGGCATCGATATTCCAGAGTAGACTAACGTATACGATTTTCGACCCATGTGATGGGCGATGGATGATCCCATATCCATTGGTGTTTGACATCAGAAATGGTATACGGGTGCTCAGTGGAGACTGGGTACACTGAATAGACTCACCGAGAACTCCTAGATGGTATTATACCTATCGTCAGATAGCAGTTCTCTGGTGACACTGGTACAGGTTAGTTTGTCGACCCGAGATCGCCATAGAGTCTTGTGTGATTCCCACTGTGCTTTGATTTCCACCTTACCACGTTCAAGAGATCATACAAAATGGTGGTTTTTGGGTACAGTCTCGAGTCACATGGAGGCAATGAGCGATAGGAGGGGATTCGTCTCTCCCGGTATTGGGGGTTGATGTTGCGCTATACTCGATTGGCCATAACAGGAAGTCCCTGGCCAGGGTTGCTGAGATTTACTGGTAAGTGGTATCAGTAGTTTCTCAAACCGTTATGGACCTTGCATCGGCATAACTTATCAGGCTATTGGGGTCTGATGTTATACCACCCCCAGGCTGTGATATGCGACATATCATACGAAGAGACCAGACTGTCCGGTAGTGTTACTGATTGGATTCGCAAAAGTATGAGCAGGCTTGCTTATTGATCTTCTGATCGCTCAATACCCGGGTGGCCATTACGTTTAGCAGACCGCTTGCGACTTGTGGGTGTTTGATATGATCATCACCTACTGCCGGCGTATTGACGAGTCTTTAGAGTCCTACACAGAGGTTTCCTGGTTCATGCGAAACGAAGTAGGAGCACATATGTGATATGTGCGGGACCGAGATTAATGTGTGTATATGATACCGCATTCTATTCTCGCGATATATGATATCAGTCGGTTATATGTGATATAGCCAGGTTATCGGATCAAGTGTTGATTCGATAGAATGTTACATTTGATATTAGTCGGTTGTATGTGATATAGCCGGATTATCAAATCAAGTGTTGATTTGATAATTTAATGTATAATTATATATGTGATATATTAACTTACATTAACTAATATATGCTCACTAAATACTTCTTTTTCTCACTTGTGTGCATATTGTATATATGTGATATATATTAATATACATTTTATTTGTGTCATGCTTGATGCCACATGCTTCATGGGTGTATGAGACTTACACTATACTTAGGATAATCCTAAGGTTTTTATTTATCAAAGTAATTCAAAAATTGGATGGAAATTGTCATGGCTACAAGCTTGTAGAAGCTTATGGAACTATTGACTAAGTCCACAAGTTTTGTTTTGCTTGAGATATTTATTAACCTAACCATTATCCATAGCCATAGCTAAGTCTCTACATGAGTTAGTGTATGACACTAACTCACTCATGGTTTCTATTCTCACCTCATGAGTTTCATTTCTCTTCATCACTTCATCTTCTTCTTTATTGAGAAAGAGCTTGCTAATTTTCTAAGTGAGAAAATATTGTGAGAAAATTAAATCTAAAGTGAGCCCATTTCCTACTTCATCATCCTCTACTATATTAGGCATTTAGTTTAGGGTGTTTGCTTCACTAATCCACCAGTAGTGAAGAGATAGCATGAGCTTGAGTCTCCTCGACGTAGATCATCTTCGGCCTCGAAGACTTCGAGCAATCTTGTTCATTTCTTCATGTGAACCCTTACTAGAGTTCGGTTGTTCACTACTTGGAGCGAAGGGACTACTACACGGAGCTTTAGAAGTGAAGGACCGGTCTACAAAGGTTGTATTCCTCATTCACTTTGTATGCAAAGCTGTTTGCATGTTGTTTGGTTTAATTCTCTAGTTAAAATTCTAGGGTTAGGGTTCTTTAGTACGGCAAAAAAAATTGAAATTGGCATGGACGATGCCTCCCGAAACCTTACTGCCGCCCTAGGGATGTTGGATATAGTGCCCTCAAAGTCAATTATTGGATCGCAGGTACTTGATTGCAATGATTGAGGGAGGACCTATACCGATATGACAGTCTTGCTCGAGATGATAGTATGCTATCTGGTTTGTCTTTTTCATCGTATACATGCTTTAGTTCACTATTACATGTTGATAGAGCCCATAGGATTCTTGCTTGACTGCCAGCAGTATGATGGCGATCATATACGTGGGAGCTGGGGTCTATAAGCACATCCTTAAAGTGTCCCTAGTCGTGGGAGTTTCGAGACAGGGCATCGATACTCCAGAGTAGACTAGTGTATACAGTCGAGACCCCGACGAGGGGCGGTGGCCGGTCTCACAAGCCATTGGTGTCAGTTGGTTCACCTAAGATGTATACATGTGCTCATTGGGTTATGAGTACACCGGACAGGACTCGCCGGGAACATGCTTGTTGGTATTATACATATCGTCAGATAGCAGTTCTCAGGTGACATGTGTACAGGTTAGTCTGTCGACCTGAGATCGTTATTTGTCTCGTGTGAGTTCCCACTTTGCTTTGATTACTACCCTACCACGGCTCAAAGGAGTCGTGCAAACAGGTTTTAGTTGGGTACAGTCCCGAGCCACATGGAAGCAGTGAGCGGATCGTCGGGGATTCGTCCCTCCTGGTATTGGGGGTGAGATCGCTCTGTGTTTAGGAGAACCATTACACGAAATCCCTGGTCAGGGTAATCGAGATTTAATGGTTGGTATTCCAGTAGTATCTCAGAGTGTTCTGGGCTACTCTCTGACACGACTTATACCGTTAATGGGGGTCTGACGTTTACCAGCCCCCTAGGCCCTATATGCGATACTCATAGATGAACGGACCGGACTGTACGGATATTGTCACTGTCAGGCTCATTAGGGTTTCTGGATGAGTTCGTTCATCGGCTTCCCCTTCCTTCAATACATAGGCAACCGTTACATACAGCTACTACCTCTGATGTGCTAGTGGTTATACCCAGTGCCGGTGTATTGATGAGTCATTAGAGTTCCCCACAGACAGTTTCCCAAGTTCGGGCGAAACGTTGTAGAGGCCGTATGGATATATGGCGGGGTTCGATCATATCCGTACACTTGTGCACGGATCATGATCGGACGGATAATACTAGCGGGCTTTGGTTTAAGCCGGATCCTAGTATTATATATTGTAGGAATATTTTTGTCTCATTACATTTGTATTCGGTCAGAATACAAATACGGGTATGTATTTACAGTTGAGGTGTAATCTCGTAATTTGTTACGGGATTATTTTGGGAGTTGCCAGTTTCCTTTTCCGTTTAAAACATCTTGATACATGTTTTCCTACTTTGTTCTCTGACCTTGACTTTGTCAAATCCCTGTGCTGGCACTGAATTTCGTGGGCTGCAGTGAGTTGGCAGCATGGGTGATTGGCATGGTCTTTATTTACTAAAGCATGGTCTTGATTATCCTTGGTGGGGGCTCCCTGCAAGTTTCCTATTTTCTTTTCCTATGCTTATTGGCCGAACCTTGTGGCCAGGGGGCTGCTTGAAATTTCGCATGGCAATGCGCAGGATATAGATTGTGTTGGTGCTGGAGGGGGTTCCTTGCATATCGGCAAGTTTTAATGGGCAAGGGCTTTTCTATGGTAGGAGTGGCTGAAAATGGAGTGGGGTGAAAGGAATTGTTTAAAAGTGGCTGTGAGCTTGAGGGGCAAGGTGAATATCTAGTGTGATTAATTTACTTGCATGCTTGATTTTTGGGTAGACCACCTGTTCATCCAAAAATCCCCTGAGGAGTTTTCTTGCAGTGGCCGAGCTCCTTCTCTTTCGGCAAGCTTGATTCTTCTTTGCTAAAATTCTTTTGCTCACATTACATCCATGGCAACTCTATTAACCTCCACCCAATTGCTTGGGTAATATGAGACAAATTATTCTACACTATCTCTACATCATTCTTGGACATGTCGGCTAGCAAACTTCATGTCCGAGTTGCCTCGGTTCGAGACGGGAGCCCGTATAAAGATTCATTGACGTGGTGCCACTTTGACGAGCGAGACCGGGAGCGGACTTCGTCAGCACAGCAACGGGAGTTCGGTGCAAAGATTAAAGACCGAAGGACACGGATTGATCGGTATAATTTCCTAACTCCTTTTACATATTGCTAGTTTACGGTTAATGGAAAGATCCGGTTTTTGGGTCGCGGTGGCGCCGGTTCCCTAAAAAGTTTTTTGTTCCGCATCCAGCGTCGGTTTGATGGCCGGGGCGCCGCCGTGGCCCAACATGGTGTCAGAGCCACCCATTAACCGTATACCAGCTTGTTCTAACATGTTTAAAACGTCGATCGAAAGAAATTTTCAAAACTGCAATTTCAAGTTCAAAGCTTCTGTCGAAATTTATTTGTCATCGAAAAATTATTTTGGGTATTTCAGAAAAACGTGCAGGCTTTTATTAGACTCTGGGAGAAATTTAGTTGGGTGATACCTCAGGAACGCCATGGAACCGCGGCCATACCTACGTTTTGGCCGCGGTTCCGCCGCCGTTTTGGTGCTTCATTTCATCAATTTTCTTCTGGAGGTCATACGCTTGGAATTATGGTTTCTGGAATTTTTAGTTTTGGCCCAGATTATTTTGAGTGCTGGATTTGTACTTGGGGCCCACCTCGGGAAATTTTTGTCGATCGAAAATTTAAAAAAGTTAGTTAACAGTGCTTTACATTACTATCTGTGACCGTGAATGTCATTCGATCGGTAAAACTTGTCTAATTGCTATAGTTCTTTTAGACGGGTTTTGCGAACGTGACATTCACGTTGATGTTCTGTGTTGTGCTGTGATGTTGCGGATTTGTCGTGTTGGATAGCTCATGTGCAATGGTAGTGCTGTTTGGATTTATTTATACATTTGATATTGCGGGGCGAGCGTCCGACATGTGGGCTGCCGTCACTGCCTGTTTGTATATTATTCTTTTGGGGCACAACCGGGATGAGGTCGATTTACCCGTTGTATATATTTTCTTTTCTGTACTAGGATTACCCCGCGGTGGGGTGCACGGGTAGCCAGGTTCTAGAGGGAAACGGGCCTGCATCTCATGGCTTTGAGACGGAGGGGGCTTCACTCTAGAATTGGCGGGCTATTCGCCGCACTCGTAGGGGGTATAGGTTGACCCAAGGAGGAGTGCTCAAGTTACCAGATTCCGTGAAGTGCTGGGTGGTCCATTCACGTTGTTGAAGGGGGCTGTCTCGCTTCAGGTTTTGGCGGGTAACTTGCCGCGCTCGTAGGGGTCTAGGTTTCATTGCACAGGCTATCCACACGACCAGGGGAACGTCGGGTTTCATTTTCGGCTCAAAGGAAACCCGGGGATCCCAGATTATCTGTATTGTTCTGTGATGCTTATTACTTTTCTGTGATGTTGCATTTATCATGCCTGAAGCGATTATTATATATTGATATATATACTAGTAGATGTTGTATATGTTTTACACCCGCGCTAGTCCAGTCCCCGCTCTGTCGTTAGTTAAGTAACCTAACGGGTGATGACGGGACCCAGTGGCGAATGCGGATGGCATATACGTACATCATATTTTCGTTCTTTTCTGGTGTGATCAATTGATGGGACTGCGTTGATTCTTATCAACGCAAGGAAAACAAACCTATATTTGATGTTGTTGGAACCAAATTTTCAAAAAAACCTGTTATTGTAAGGACGTTATCTTTTGTTTTGCATAGTGGTATTCGGTTATGAATATCCAGCACCTCATTCGACGAGGCAAGGGCCGAGATCCCTTCACCGGGAGTGACCCCTTGTACAGAGGTTTGCGTCAGGGTAATAACTTCACTATAGTCGATTACTTTTTGCTTTGCATCATGATATTCAGTTGGAATATCCTGCACCTCATTCGACGGGGAAAGAGCCGAGATCCCTTCACCGGGAGTGACCTCTTTAGCAAAGGTTTTCGCCACTATATTTTTATAAAAGTTATCCGGTTCCTTCAACGATATCAAGATCATTACGCTAAAGGTTTTTCGCCAAAAACCAGACTTAGCCTGTTAGTTATATGTATGCCCTAGAGGCCATTGCTATACATAGGATGTATATTGTAGTAGATGCTGGGATATATATAGGGAGGACTTTCTTGCTCGACATGATAGTATGCTATCTGGTTGCTCTTTACCTTAACACTGATTGTCTCTCTGTTACATGTTGGTAAAGTCCTTAGGATGTGTACTTGACTACCTGGACTATGATGTGGATCATACTAGTGGGGACATGGTAGTCCATAAGTACATCCTTCAAAGTCCCTAGTCGTGGGTGTATCGAGACGGGGCATCGATATACCAGAGTAGACTAGCGTATACCTTCTCGACCCATACAGATGGGCGATGGATGATCCCATATCCATTGGTGTTTGACATCAGAGATGATATACGGGTGCTCAGTGGAGACTGGGTACACTGGACGGACTCGCCGAGAACTTCCAGATGGTATTATACCTTACGTCAGATGGCAGTTCTCTGGTGACACTGGTACAGAGTAGTCTGTTGACCCGAGATCGTCATAGAGTCTTGTGTGGTTCCTACTGTGCTTTGATTTCCATCTTACCACGTCCAAGAGGGCGTGCAAAACGGTGGTTTTTGGGTACAGTCCCGAGTCACATGGAGGCAATGAGCGATAGGAGGGGATTCGTCTCTCCCGGTATAGGGGGTTGATGTTGCGCTGTGTTCGATTGGCTATAACCGGAAATCCCTGGCCAGGGTTGCTGAGATTTACTGGTAAGTGTTACCTGTAGTTTCTCGAAATGTTATAGACCTCATATCGACACGACTTATCGAGCTATTGGGGTCTAACGTTTACCACCCCTAGGCAAGATATACGACATATCAGACGAACAGACCGGACTGTACGGTAAGTGTTACTGGTTGGATTCACAGGAGTATGAGCGGGCTTGCTCGTCGATTTTCTGATCGCTCAATACCCGGGTGGCCGTTACGTTTAGCAGACCGCTTGCGGCTTGTGGGTGTTTGATATGATCATCACCTGCTGCCGGCGTATTGACGAGTCTTTAGAGTCCTACACAGAGGTTTCCTGGCTCAAGCGAAACGAAATAGGAGCGCATATGAGATATGTGCGGGACCGAGAATAATGCGTGTATGTGATACCGTATTCTATTCTCGCGATGAATGTATCGATATGGTTGTATGCGATATAACCTAGTTATCGAATCAACGATTGATTCGATAAGCCGATACATTGGATATTAGTCGGTTATATGCGATATGACCGGATCATTAAATCAAGCGTTGATTTAATGATTTAATGCATAATTATATATTTGATATATTACTTTGCATTAACTAATATTGGTTCACTTTAAATGGATTTTCTCACTTGCATTGCACAAGTTGTATATGTGATATACTTTTGTGCACTTGATTGTATCATGTTTGATGATACATGTTTACCTTGGGTTTGTATAAAGATTAAACCATGGTTATATGAATGGTTAGGGTTTTCTTTTCTTATTCATTTATTTATTTATTTATTTATTTATTCTTTTTGGAAAATAAATGGCATAATGAGAAAAATGGTGGCTTTCTTTGTTTGCATCTTGAAGCTTCATGAAGCTTTGACTTAGTGACCATTTTGTCTCATGCTTAACCCTAACCACTCAATCTAACCTTAGTTAAATCTCTACACTAAACCATGGTTTGTATATGATAAGAATTGATTTTTCTTTTCTATTTTATCATTCTTATCATATCATTATCTTCATCTTCTTCTTCTTCTTCACATGAAGAAAGCTTGCCTCATCAATGGCAAGTGAAGAAATCAAGTGAGAAATCCAATTCTAAAGTGAACCCACTTCCTATTTCTTCATCCTCTACCTCTTGCCAAGTAGTATAGGGTGTTTTCTTCACAAGTTTCATGACTTGGTGAAGTGGGAGCTTGATCTTGTGATGCCTCGACGTAGATCATCTTCGGCATCGTAGTCGATGACCTAGCCCGCCCATTTCTCCGATGAAGCCGACGCTAAAGCCCGGGATTCGATTTGGACAGCGAGGAGACTTCATTGCGGAGCTATGGAGGTGGAGGACCGGATCTACAAAGGTTGTATTTCTGTTTAACTCTTAGTTAAGTTGTTAACTTCTTGCTAGTTTCGCCTAAAATCTAGTTAACGATCCGTATTAGGGTTTCTCGGCACCCGTAAAATTTGAAATTGGCATGGTTGATGCCTTGTGAGACTTTATTAGAGTGCCTAGGAACCCTACAGTGGTATCAGAGCCTAGCTAGAGCCTTAGGCGATGCGTAGACGATGTTAGAAACCCGATCGAACCCCGAAACCCTAACTTTTAACCCTCTCTGGACTTTTTCTGAAAAAGTGGTTTTTTCCAAATTAAAAATGCTTAAAAAATTCAGCAGGAAATTCTAAGAATTACGGTGCAAAAATTACCTAATGATCTGTCTAAAGCGCAGCGGAACCGCGGCATTAGCCGCCTATTGCGGCGGTTCCGCGCTCATTTAGTCTCTTCGGTCAACCATTTTTGCACAGTAACTTCTTTATTTAAATGCTGAGTTTTATGGGAATTTTTAATATTTATTCAAGAGTTGAATTTTCTGGGTTGTATTGGGAGTTCGTATATTCGATCGGATTATCAAACTTTGTCTATGTGTTTTTCCGGGTAATTTTAGAATATGTTAAAAAGTTCGACCGGATATAAATACCCAATTTTTCCCCTGCCGGAAAATTTCCAAGTGTTGGATTTTTCCGTGGTTTAAAGACGTTCTAAGTAGTGCAAGTAACGCGATGGACCCTCTAGAAGACAACAAACCTTAACTCGATTATGTGACCGTCTTGAACTGCCCTTTGAACCCTCGGGTTTGGGGCAGTACGGCGTGCCACATGTGAGGCGTTGGCTTGACCCTTCTACGGCTGGACCGTTGGTACTGAGGCATGAAGTGAATGTTTTTGAACTTATTTCATGAGTTGATCTGTATCGGGAAAACTTGGGTGTTTGAATGTTCGATCGGAAAGTTTAACATTTTCTATTTATCTGGAATGGGATACAATATTTGGAATTCACAAGTTGTTATGAGATAACTGAACGAATGTTATAAACATAGCACTTTAGTCTCACTTGATCGGTTGCCACGGAATTTTGATGCAATCAAAAGTCCGTCGCAATCACGTAGCGTACGCGGATACTCACCGGGTAAACTTAATAGACAGCCTCGCTCCTTAGCCCCGACCAAGTGACTATAGGAGAACCCCGTCGCCGAAAGCATCCGTCCGGGTGCTCGCGGTAGCGGTGTTCCGCCTTGGTGCACTTCGTCGACGGCGTCGGGGGTGCGGCCGCCTACTAAAGTTTGCGATGAGCATTCGATCAGGCTGTCGGGAATCTTATTGAATTGCCTGACTTGATATTGAAAAGTGTTTTCGATTTTGAGACTAAAATGCGGGGTTTATAATTGTTAGGCATGCGATGTCTAAGGAATTCATTTGATTAGGCATGTGATGTCTATGCAGGTTGCGGATTCCAACAGTTGTAGTTTTACACTTTCTTTTCTGTGACCGTAAGTGTAATATGCGATATCGCCGGTTTCGTTGCTATATATCAACGACAATTGGGATGCGCATATTTACTTACGTTGATGACATGTGATGTTATGTGTTGCTGGATATGTTATATTGGATTGTCGTGTTTGAATAACCGGGGGTTTTTATGTGAGATGAGTGTTTTTCATTTTCATTCATGTAAAAACTTGTATGTAATATTCTTTTATTGGGGCACTTCCAGGTTGCGGAAGATGTCACCCGTTTGTATATTATTTACTTTTCCGTACTAGGATAGACCTAAGGAGGGGAGCACAAGTAACCGGGTTCTGGAGTCCAGTGGGAGACCAACTCGAGGAGTCGAGTCCGGGTCTCCTAACTCTAGAATTAGTAGGGTTGCTTGCCGCTCTCGTAGGGGTCTAGGGGTGTGGGTTTGGCTATTCATCACGACCGCGGAATCCGTGTTTTATACTGGCTCGTATTAAAAACACGGACGTCCTAGTATATCCAATATTTCATATGATATTTTCTGCTGCGATATCTGTGATGTGATCATGTGATGTTCTGTGATAGATACAGTATATAGTATATATGATATATTATATAGATGTTACTTATATTTTACACCCGCGCTAGCCCTGCCCTGCTCTGCCGTTAGTTATCTAACCTAACGGTGCACGAGGGGACATCGAGGCGAATGCGGATGGCATAAGTATACGTCGTATTTATATATGATGTTTAGGTACTTAAATGATGGGACTTCATTAATGTGATTAATGAAAGTAAAAGAAACCTAATGATGTTGTAGAATCGAATTTCAAAAATAAAACAGGTAGCTACAGTTCTTGCTTTGCACAGCGGTATATGTGATATATCCTGCACCTTATTCGATGAGGAAAGGACCGAGATCCCTTCACCGGGAGTGACTCCTTTAGCAATAACTGGCAGATGCTACACACTCGGTTTGTCTTTTGATTGCTTTTAAGAGTTTTTGCTTTGCACAGTGATATATATGATATATCCCGCACCTCATTCGACGAAGAAAGGACCGACGATCCCTTCACCGGGAGTGACTCCTTTAGCAAAACTAGAAAAGGCCTCAAAAACACTCCATTTTAAAATCATTTGATTCTACAACGATATCAAGTTCATTACGCAATAGGTTTTCAGAAAAACCTGTCGTAGCCCTCCATCATTTCGGATAAGTGGTAGTTAGTATTCGTGCTACGTTTGTTGACCTGCGTCAAGGCGTAGTGTGCGGTAGCTAACTAGTATTTATCTGCTTATGCATATGATGCAGATTGGATTAGGGTAGTCGTGCGACTTTGTTGGCCTGCGTCAAGGGTCGTGCGGGTGGGTTTAATTCAATCAGGAAATGACGGGTTGAACTTGACTAGCGGGCTATGGTTTGTTGGCTTTCGTCAAGGTCATAGCACGTTAGGGGCAAAATGAATATCGGGAATTTCAAGTGTTGAAATTTGCAATGAGATTGCATACCTTCTATGAGATAGTTGGATCCTGATACCCGCTGCGAGTAAGAGTTACTCCTGAGAGAGTTTTACACATTACAATTAGCCGATCAAGTAGGTGTCTAGAAAGGTGTTAACGAGGTTACGCCTCTGGGAAAACGAGGTTTACTGTAATTAGGTTCGTGCGAAAGCACGGGGGACCTCCCTCAAAGTACCGACACTGGCCTGGCTGAAAGATTGGCGAACTTGTAGCGTGTAATTAATCCTGGCTAGTCTTTCCTTTTAGGGTTTGAAGGAAGATTTGATAAAAACAGTGGGAGCCATCCTGATTAGATAAAATAATAACCAATCTGATCTTGCAAGAGCGCACGCTGAGTATTTTCTTCTCTCTCTCTCTCCAGGTAGCGACCATATCACGCCTTAATCAAGATAATAATACGGATGTATTGACCGAACCCGCTTGTTATACTGAGCTGGGGAACGTTGGTCCCGCTCCAACTTATAATTGTTATAAGACAGAACAGGAAATTGGGGAATACCAGATTTCCCGTGCCGCCCAAACGAAGAAAGTGCATATGATGCATCTCCTTCGGGTGTGTTCGTTACACAGAACTGTTTCTCTGTATCCTCTACGTCGTGGGTATTTGATACCGGAACAGGATCGCAGATATGTAATATGTTACATAGGGCTACAGAAAGGTAGAGAACTGAGAACGGGTGATAAGTTTCATGAGACAAAAAACGGGGCAAGTGTTGCAGCCAAGTCTGTTGGTCACTGTCACCCTGTATTCCAAATACATTGATCCTGAACGAATGTTATTAGATACCGAACCTGATATACAAAATCATATCGATCTCTTTATTAGTAAAGAAATGATAAAATTTTGTATAGATGGATAATGTTTTGAACATTTCCTATATCAAAAGTTGATCGGTTCAGGCACGTTATCTAAAAGCATTGATGTTCTAAATCAAACTACAGTTCTTAGTATACAGAACACACATAGGAGGATGAGTTCAGAAATGAACAAATCCTTCGTGAGGCATTGTAGACTGGGTCATATCAATGCAATCCGACTGGCTGAAGTTACATTTTAGATGCATATTTAAATCAGTTTGAATTTACATCTTGTGAAACTTGCCAGTCATGTCACAAAGATAAGATGACCATAGCTCTGTTTATTGGAAACAGAGAAAGAGTTGGTAAACTCTTAGGATGATACATGTTGATGTATGTAAGGTCCCCTGTCTACATATGCCAGGACTGGTTCTTTGTACTTCATTACATTCTCTGATGATCTTTCGAGATTCAGACCTATGTTCCTGTTGAAACACAAGTCCGAACCTTTTGAGATATTCACAGAATATAAGTTAGAAGTAGAGAACCAAAATACGGGTATAAGTATTATGTCCTATGATGAGATCAGGGAGGAGAATACTTGTGCATGGAATTCCTGGACTTTTCTAAAGGAGAATGAGATTCTCTCTCAGCATTATTCCTCCGTATACACCATAGCACGATGGTATATCGGGGCGGAGCAATCATGTAACACCTTAGGATATGCTTAGTGAATAATTATATTTAAATATTGGGTTTTTAACAAAAAGTTTACCAAATTGTGTTTTAAATATTTTTCCTAATTTGATAAATATTTTTCCAAAATTTTCCTAGGCTTGCACACACATGTGCATGTAAACTAGGGTTTTTAAAATGAGTTATACCATGATTATTAACCATGGTGGGTTAATCATGGGATTAAGCCTTTTGGGTTTTAAGTGGGTTTGATTAGCTAATTAAAAGTTACTTAATTTAATTTGTGTTAGGTGTTGACTTATGAGAGAGAGGGAGTGGGCATCATGGCTCAAGCCATGCTTGCCATTAATGAAGAGAGAGAGAGGAGGGTTGACAATTAGTCTTGGGTGTTTTCCTCTCATTTCTTTGCTTTTCTCTCAATTCTCACACACCCACACACTCACACAACACACACACTTACCTCAGCTCCAGAACCAAGCACAGCAACTGCAGCTTCTTCCCCTCATTTCCTCTGCTTCCTTCAGCTTCCTAGGGTTAAGTATGAGGTATATTTCCTAACTTGCTTCCCTAGTTTGCTTGGTTGGCGTAGATTTGCATCGGTTAGTGGTTTTTAGTGCGTTTTAGTGTGATATGGGGTGTTTAGTGGGAACTTTGTGCTAATGTGATGTGTTATGGTTTCAGTAGGTTGTTAATGAGTTATTGAGGCCATGTTAACCTAGTTTAACCCCGATTGCACTAAAATACCACCAGTTTTCCTATTTGATGCAACTTTGTCGTTTTTAAGTAAAAACTGAGTTTCTGGAAACTGCTTTTGACCCGTTGAGTTCAGAGTGAAATTGGGAAGACTGCAGTATAGTGGAGGTGTGCTGATACCCTAGATTTAACCCGACCCCCTAATTGCTACAGTAGGCCGCCAATTATCTCTTTCTGGCCGCAAATTGCGGCCAGATGGGTAGGGTTTGGGTTGGTGTTTGGTCCTGTAGGTGTCTGCTAGTGAGTAGGGTTCTGTGATATATATATTTTTTCAAGTTTAGTTATGTGTAGAAATCTGGGACCAAATACCTATTTTGCCGTTTTTCTAAACCTTCGCGACACGCGTGATACGTGAGTAGGTTTGGGGTTTTTGCGTATCGCGACGCGTCGGGGTAGTTTCAGGCGCGTGATCACACGTTTTAGCGTATCGCGCACACGCGCGATTGGTTTGCGACACGGGTTTCTAGTCGGACCGTAATGTCGCGTTTCTGTGAAATTGAGCTTATGTGTGATATATGTTATGTGATTCTAGGTTCGCAGGCCAGTGAGACGGACGCTGCGAAGAAGGGCAAGCAAGTTGTTGGATACACCTAGCGCGAGACACGGTGAGTAGATTTCACATTTACGGGGATATCGCCCGCATGGCGTTATGCGTCAGGGCTGATAGGACCTTAGTATATATTTTGCATTTACCCCATGGACTGTCATTGCATATTGCATTTCCTGCTGTATTTATAGATATATGCTTAGAACTGATAGAACACCGCACTATTACTAACGGTTTATGTTGCACGAGCACTATTTGCATGCTACACACACCGTTAGTAATTGCCATGCCACACTCACTGTAGAGCTGCCTTGATTATATTGTTATAGTTTATCTTACATATGATTGGTGATGATTTCCTGGACATTGGGAGCCGCATGACATCTTTAAAACGGAAACTATTTTAAAAAAAGCGGTTTTCCCTTATACCCATATCATGGATTGATTTACATTGTACCACCCATTGGATTTACTTATTATCGATGGATTTTCATGTGATTTCTGGTTTTGAAGACCGTGGGATTATTTAAGAAAAGATGCACTATTTTGAAAAACCCGGTACCTCGTGATATGATATTTTGGTGCGTCCACCACGCGTTTTCTCGGTGCTGAGACGTGTGCTTGAAACCCGATTCGAGGAGTGGATGTTCCGTTTGCGGGTTCGTGGTGGGCCCGGTATGGTTCCCCTCGGCGAGATGATCGATGGGTTTGCCAATTGAGCCTGGAGGCGGGCGAGTACCTACCGGTGATTGGTTGGACGTGGCAGTTGTCCGGAGGATACTGACCAGAGTCGAGAGATGGATGCGGGATGATCCGTACTGCCGGGGCCGAGGGCCGATACCGCAAACGGACCCCGTGGGCCGATCCGGACTGACGGAGCCCGATATACAAGGATTTGCGTGTCGATGCTGGACACGAGTATTTTATGATATTTTGGGTGCCGATGTTGGGCACTCATGATTTCTCAGAGATATACAGGATTTGAGGGCCGATGGGTGTGCCGGCGCCTGAGTGTATTTGGGATTTGGGTGCAGCCTGAGGCACCGTCTATTGTTTTCCATGTTGACATATCCATGTAGATGTTATTTATCCCATGCTCGGTATTGATTACTATATACCTCATCCTGTAGCACTTACCTGATAGAGCACTTGCATTACTATTGCATCCACTGTTTGGCATGCATTGATATCATCTGATGGCATTAGTAGAGCCATTCTATATGTGCATGCTCGCGATCACCTTTATATGTTATCTCTATTCACGAGTTGGCAACTCACCCCCGTTGTGCCACAGTATTTGCAGGTTGCCCTTGGGAGTAGTCACGGCTGGCTGTTTACCGCATCTTTTGGCACAGATACCATTGCTGAGGCGAGTTAGCCTTTTGCTGTTAGGTGGGTTTTGTACGGTATCTGTTATCTTTCAGTTGTATATTGATGTATCTAGTATTCTCCATCTACCTTTCTGTATTGACTTAGAGACAGTTGTGAGGACGTTATGTATGATTTTATATCCTGGTGTCGAGCTCGCATGTGAGCCGACTTTATATTATGCAATCTTACCATTTGTGATATTGTCCTTGCTTACTGTGTATTCTTCGCTACGGCGTCGTATATCATGTTGTGATGCTTTATTCATTTCACCTGTTATTTCTGCCACACCTTGCTTTTACCCGACTTGCGGGACAAATGTTTAAAAAGGAAATGTTGCCAAAATTATAAAGTTATAACTCTTGAACCTAAAAGGATTTCTACTAAATTAATAAAAGTTTTTCGGACATGTATGACTATTTTTACGGAAATGCTTTAATCACTCTTTATTTATTGGTTTTGATTTCTGGGTTCGGCTTACTTAGCCGCGTTACGCCTGTAGACGTTGCGTGGTTAAGTGCCGGTCACGAGTCGAAACTCTCGGGTCGTGACAAATCACACCCTATATGATAAGGTGTGCTCTATGATGAGTAATACTGAGTTACCTATTTCCTTTTTGGGAGTTATGCACTTGAGAAGCTGCATACCTATTGAATAGGGTTCAAATCAAATCAGTTGCCTACCACTTCATATTTGATATGATAAGGAAAGAGCCCATCTCTTAAGTTAGTTAAGATTTAGGGTTGTCCAGCTTATGTCTGAAAAGCAAAATCCGGACAAGCTCGAGGCAAGGTCAGTTATGTAGAACTAGAAATGTTCCAGCTATACAAACTGCGGCTGATGATTTGATAGAACCAAAGGATTCAATAGTTACCAACGAACCTCAGCCTCTCCGCCGATCTAGTTGGGTTTCTCACCCATTTGAGAGATACTTATGTTTCTCTATGACAGTGGGAGCGAGGAATGCATCATGAGATGATGACCCAACTAGTTTCGAGCTGGCCATCAGGAGTGGGACTCTGTAAGAATGGCTGGATGCTTAGTGATCTGAGATGGAATCCTTATACACCAACAAAGTATGGACTTTGGTTGCTATATCTGAAGGGTTAAATCCCCATCAGGAGCAAGTATATCTTGAGAAGATTACTTGGTGTAGATGGAAAAGTTGAGACTTTCAAAGCTAGACTTGTTAAAGCTTTTCGTCATCGACCAGGCGTGGATAATGATGAAACCTTTTCAAGTGGCTATGCTTAAGTCCATCCAGATCCTACTTGCCACGGCTACATACCATGACTACGATATCTGGCGGTTGGGTACCATGACTGCTTTTCTAAATGATGTTTTAGAAGAGAACGTCTATAAATACACAGCCAGAGGGCTTCGTAGACAGTGGGAGCAGCGGAAACGTGTACAAGATGCTTTATAGGATAAAGCAGGTATCGCGGAGTTGGAACATCTGTTTTGATGAGTTAGTCAAAGAGTTTGACATCATCAAAATGGTAGATGAACCTTGTATATACAAAAAGATAGTAGAGAGTATAGTGATGATCCTCGTAGAGTACGTGGATAACATACTCTTGATGGGGAAGGAGTTTCCTATGCTACGCTCGGTCAATCTCCGCTTATCACAAGCATTCTCCATATAGGATCAAAGTGATACCTCCTAAATCCTGGGTTTTGGATCTATGAGATAGATCTAATTGGATGTTAGGATTCTCACTAGTTGTAGTGAGATGGTATCAATCGATCCTGGGGAGAATCACTGGAAGGGTTCCAGGGTGATAAGGACGACTGAGAGTCAGTCACAGGCATTGTCTTTACCCTCAGTAAAGGGACGGTATGTTGGAAGAATTCCAAGCTAGATACCGTGGCATACTAGACGATAAAGGCTTGATACATCGCTACTTAAGATGCTACCAAAGAGGCTGTCTGGGTGTATATTTGTTCATGAGATGAACTTTGTTCCTCCCATTGTGTGACAATGGAGATGTGGCTTATGCCAAGGAACGCCGGTCCCATCAGTGATCCAGACATATTCTAAGGCAGTACCACCTGATAATGGAGATGGTTGATCTCCAGGGTGATCGAGGTTAGGAGAGAAGACTCAGAGGACAACACGGCGGATCCACTCACAAAGGCCTTTTCCCAGAGAGAGACTTTTATGGGATGGTTGAGTATGAGATACTATAACCACTGCTACAGATGGCCGTAGTGCAAGTGGGAGATTGTTAGTTATATGTATGCCCTAGAGGCCATTGCTATACATAGGATGTATATTAGAGTGGATGCTGGGACATATATAGGGAGGACTTTCTTGCTCGACATGATAGTATGCTATCTGGTTGCTCTTTACCTTAACACTGATTGTCTCTCTGTTACATGTTGGTAAAGCCCTTAGGATGTGTACTTGACTACCTGGACTATGATGTGGATCATACTAGTGGGGACATGGTAGTCCATAAGTACATCCTTCAAAGTCCCTAGTCGTGGGTGTATCGAGACGGGGCATCGATATACCAGAGTAGACTAGCGTATACCTTCTCGACCCATACAGATGGGCGATGGATGATCCTATATCCATTGGTGTTTGACATCAGAGATGATATACGGGTGCTCAGTGGAGACTGGGTACACTGGACGGACTCGCCGAGAACTCCCAGATAGTATTATACCTTACGTCAGATGGCAGTTCTCTGGTGACACTGGTACAGAGTAGTCTGTTGACCCGAGATCATCATAGAGTCTTGTGTGGTTCCCACTGTGCTTTGATTTCCATCTTACCACGTCCAAGAGGGCGTGCAAAACGGTGGTTTTTGGGTACAGTCCCGAGTCACATGGAGGCAATGAGCGATAGGAGGAGATTCGTCTCTCCCGGTATAGGGGGTTGATGTTGCGCTATGTTCGATTGGCTATAACCAGAAATCCCTGGCCAGGGTTGCTGAGATTTACTGGTAAGTGTTACCTGTAGTTTCTCGAAATGTTATAGACCTCATATCGACACGACTTATCGAGCTATTGGGGTCTGACGTTTACCACCCCTAGGCGAGATATGCGACATATCAGACGAACAGACCGGACTGTACGGTAAGTGTTACTGGTTGGATTCACAGGAGTATGAGCGGGCTTGCTCGTCGATCTTCTGATCGCTCAATACCCGGGTGGCCGTTACGTTTAGCAGACCGCTTGCGGCTTGTGGGTGTTTGATATGATCATCACCTGCTGCCGGCGTATTGACGAGTCTTTAGAGTCCTATACAGAGGTTTCCTGGCTCAAGCGAAACGAAATAGGAGCGCATATGAGATATGTGTGGGACCGAGAATAATGCGTGTATGTGATACCGTATTCTATTCTCGCGATGAATGTATCGATATGGTTGTATGCGATATAACCTAGTTATCGAATCAACGATTGATTCGATAAGCCGATACATTGGATATTAGTCGGTTATATACGATATGACCGGATCGTTAAATCAAGCGTTGATTTAATGATTTAATGCATAATTATATATTTGATATATTACTTTGCATTAACTAATATTGGTTCACTTTAAATGGATTTTCTCACTTGCATTGCACAAGTTGTATATGTGATATACTTTTGTGCACTTGATTGTATCATGTTTGATGATACATGTTTACCTTGGGTTTGTGTAAAGATTAAACCATGGTTATATGAATGGTTAGGGTTTTCTTTTCTTATTCATTTATTTATTTATTTATTTATTTATTCTTTTTGGAAAATAAATGGCATAATGAGAAAAATGGTGGCTTTCTTTGTTTGCATCTTGAAGCTTCATGAAGCTTTGACTTAGTGACCATTTTGTCTCATGCTTAACCCTAACCACTCAATCTAACCTTAGTTAAATCTCTACACTAAACCATGGTTTGTATATGATAAGAATTGATTTTTCTTTTCTATTTTATCATTCTTATCATATCATTATCTTCATCTTCTTCTTCTTCTTCACATGAAGAAAGCTTGCCTCATCAATGGCAAGTGAAGAAATCAAGTGAGAAATCCAATTCTAAAGTGAACCCACTTCCTATTTCTTCATCCTCTACCTCTTGCCAAGTAGTATAGGGTGTTTTCTTCACAAGTTTCATGACTTGGTGAAGTGGGAGCTTGATCTTGTGATGCCTCGACGTAGATCATCTTCGGCATCGTAGTCGATGACCTAGCCCGCCCATTTCTCCGATGAAGCCGACGCTAGAGCCCGAGATTCGATTTGGACAGCGAGGAGACTTCATTGCGGAGCTATGGAGGGGGAGGACCGGATCTACAAAGGTTGTATTTCCGTTTAACTCTTAGTTAAGTTGTTAACTTCTTGCTAGTTTCGCCTAAAATCTAGTTGACGATCCGTATTAGGGTTTCTCGGCACCCGTAAAATTTGAAATTGGCATGGTTGATGCCTTGTGAGACCTCATTAGAGTGCCTAGGAACCCTACATAGCCCTCCGTCATTTCTTACAAGTATTATTTAGTATTCGTGCTGCGTTTGTTGACCTAGTCAAGGCGTAGTGTTCGGTAGCTAAGTAGTGCTTGTTTGTTGCATTTTAAATGCGATTGGTTAGGACAGTCATGCGGCCTTGTTGACCTAGTCAAGGGCACGCGCGGGTGGGTTTAATGCAATCCAGGATAATGACGGGTTGAACTTGACTAGCGGTTTATGGTTTGTTGACCTAGTCAAGGTCATAAACCGCTTGGGGTAAAAATCACATCGGGAGTTTCAAACATACAGGAAACTTGCCAGGCTTGCACATACCTTCTGGAGTGTGATGACGTGAGTGGCTTCCATCACGTTATCATGCGATAATAGTTGGTGTTAGTTGTATGTATGCCCTAGAGGCCAGTATTGTACAGATGATGTATATTATATTGGATGCTTGGACATATATAGAGATGACTTTCTTGCTCGATATGATAGTATGCTATCTGGTTGCTCCTTATCTTAACATGTACACTTGTCTCTTTAAACTGTCTTATGGTTACATGTTGGTAAAGCCCTTAAGATGTGTACTTGACTACCTGGACTGTGATGCAGATCATACTAGTGGGGACATGGTAGTCCATAAGTACATCCTTCAAGGTCCCTAGTCGTGGGTGTATCAAGACGGGGCATCGATATACCAGAGTAGACTAGCGTATACGCTTCTCGACCCATGAGATGGGCGATGGATGATCCCATATCCATTGGTGTTTGACATTAGAGATGGTATACGGGTGCTTAGTGGAGACTGGGTACACTGGACGAACTCGCCGAGAACTCCCAGATGGTATTATACCTCACGTCAGATGGCAGTTCTCAGGTGACACTTGTACAGGTTAGTCTGTAGACCCGAGATCGTCATAGAGTCTTGTGTGATTCCCACTGTGCTTTGATCTCCACCTTACCACGTCCATGAGGGCGTGCAAAACGGTGGTCTTTGGGTACAGTCCCGAGTCACATGGAGGCAATGAGCGATAGGAGGGGTTTCGTCTCTCCCGGTATTGGGGGTTGATGTTGCGCTGTGCTCGATTGGCCGTAACAGGGAAGTCCCTGGCCAGGGCTGATCAGAGATTTGCTGGTAAGTGTTACCAGTAGTTTCTCGACCCGTTATGAGCCTCACATCGGCACGACTTATCGGTTATTGGGGTCTGACGTATACCACCCCTAGACTTGATATGCGACATATCATACGAACAGACCGGACTGTACGGTAAGTGTTACTGGTTGGATTCACAGGAGTGTGAGCGGGCTAGCTCGTCGATCTTCTGATCGCTCAATACCCGGATGGCCGTTACGTTTAGCAGACCGCTTGCGGCTTGTGGGTGCTTGATATGATCATCATCTGCTACCGGCGTATTGACGAGTCTTTAGAGTCCTACACAGAGGTTTCCTGGCTCAAGCGAAACGAAATAGGAGCGCATATGAGATATGTGCAGGACCGAGAATAATGCGTGTATGTGATACCGTATTCCATTCTCGCGATGAATGTATCGAATGGTTATATTCGATATAACCTAGATATCGAATCAACGATTGATTCGATAAGCCGATACATAGGATACTAGTCGGTTATATGCGATATGACCGGATCGTTAAGTCAAGTGTTGATTTAATGATTTAATGTATAATTATATATTTGATATATTATTTTGCATTAACTAGTATTGGTTCACTTTAAATGGATTTTCTCACTTGATGTGCAAGTTGTATATGTGATATACTTTTGTGCACATCTTTGTATCATGTTTGATGATGCTTGCTCATTTGGTTAAGTGTAAAGAATTAAACCTAGGTTAAGAAAGTGATTAGGGTTTTAATTATCCATTCTTTTATTTATTGATTTTGGAAAAAGAATGGGATAAGGATACAAAATGGTTGCTTTCATTCTTGAACCTTTGTGAAGCTTCATGAAGCTTTGACCAAAGTGACCAATTTGTCTTCATGCTTAACCCTAACCACTCTTCTAACCTTGGTCAATTCTCTACACCTAACCATGGTTCCTATTATGATAAGTATTCATTTCTTTTTCATTTTTGATTAACTTATCATAATATTTTCCTTCTTCTTGATCTTCTTCTTCAAGAAAGAAAGCTTGATGCCATCAATGGCAACTTGAGTTCTAAAGTGAGAAATCCAATTCTAAAGTGAACCCACCTCATATTTCTTCACCCTCTACCTCTTGCCAAGTTGTTTTGGGTGTTTTCTTCACAAGTTTCACAAATTTGTGAAGTCGGAGCTTGAACTTGTGATGCCTCGACGTAGATCATCTTCGGCACGAAGCCGACGACCTAGTCCGCCCATTTCTCCGATCAAGCCGACGATTGAGTCCGGGATTCGAGATGGACAGCGAGAGGACGCCTACGTGGAGCTAAGAAAGTGGAGAACCGGATCTACAAAGGTTGTAGCCTCTCTCCTTTAGTTAAGATGTTAACTAGTTTCGTTTTCGCCTAAACTTCTAGTCAACGATCCGTATTAGGGTTTCTCGGCACCCGTAAAATTCAAAATTGGCATGGTTGATGCCTTGTGAGACCTCTTGAGAGTGCCTAGGAACCCTACAGTGGTATCAGAGCCTAGCTAGAGCCTTAGGCGAAGTCTAGACGACGTTTGAAACCCGATCGAACCGAAACCCTAAATTCCACGATGCTCTCTGGAAATTTTCTGAAAATTTGGATTTTTGTGAATTAAAAATATGCAGAAAAATAAGCAAGTATTTCTAAGAATTACAGTGAAGTACGATCTCATGATTCCACAAATGTGCGGCGGAACCGCGGCATTAGCATGCTAATGCGGCAGTTCCGCGGCCAACTTGTCCCTTCTCCTCTTGATTTCTGCACAGTAATTCTTATATTTTAATGCTATATTTTCTGGGTATTTTTATTATGACTCTAGAGTTGAGTATTCTGGAGTTGTATTGGGAATCGAAGATTCGATCGGATTATCAAATTTCGTCTATGTGTTTTTCCGGATAATTTAAGAATATGTTAAAAAGTTCGACCGGATAAAAATACCCAACTTTTCCCCTGCCGGAATATTTCCAAGTGTTGGATTTTTCTGTGGTTTAAGGACGTTCTGAGTAGTGCAAGTAACGCGATGGTCCCTCTAGAAGACAACAAACCTTAACTCGATTATGTGACCGTCTTGAACTGCCCTTTGAACCTTCGGGTTTGGGGCAGTACGGCGTGCCACATGTGAGGCGTTGGCTTGACCCTTCTACGGCTGGACCGTTGGTACTGAGGCATGAAGTGAATATCTTTGAACCTATTTCATGTGTTGAACGGTTTCGGGAAAACTTGGGGGTTCGAATGTTCGATCGGAAAGTTTAATATTTTCTATTTATCCGGAATGGGATACAATAATTGGAATTCACATACAGTTATGAGATAACTGAATGAATGTTATAAATCTAGCGGTTTAGTCTCACTTGATATTGAAAAGAGTTTTCGATAATGGGACTAAAATGCGGGGTTTATAACTGTTAGGCATGTGATGTCTAAGTATTTCATTTGATTAGGCATGTGATGTCTAAAGAGGTTGCGGATTCCAACTGTTGTGGTTTTACACTTTCTTTTCTGTGACCGTAAGTGTAATATGTGATATCGCCGGTTTCGTTGCTATATGTCAACGACAATTGGGATGCGCATATTTACTTACGTTGATGATATGTGATGTTATGTGTTGCTGGATATGTTATATTGGATTGTCGTGTTTGAATAGCCGGGGGGTTTTTATGTGAGATGAGTGTTTTTTCATTTTCATTCATGTAAAAACTTGTATGTAATATTATTTTATTTGGGGCACTTCCAGGTTGCGGAAGTTGTCACCTTTTGTATATTATTTACTTTTCCGCATTAGGATAGACCCAAGGAGGGGAGCACAAGTAACCGGGTTCTGGGGTCCAGTGGGAGACCAACTCAAGGAGTCGAGTCCGGGTCTCCTAACCCTAGAATTGGTAGGGTTGCTTGCCGCTCTCGTAGGGGTCTGAGGGTGTGGGATTGGCTATTCATCACGACCGTAGAATCCGTGTTTTATACTGGCTCGTATTGAAAACACGGACGTCCTAGTATATCCAATGTTTCATATGTTTCTTCTGCTGCGATATCTGTGATGTGATCATGTGATGTTCTGTGATAGATAAAGTATATAGTATATATGATATATTATATAGACGTTACTTATGTTTTGCACCCGCACTAGCCCTGCCCTGCTCTGTCGTTAGTTACCTAACCTAACGGTGCACGAGGGGACATCGAGGCGAATGCAGATGGCATAAGTGTACGTCGTATTTATCTGTGATGTTTAGGTATTTAAATGATGGGACTTCATTAATGTGATTAATGAAAGAAAAGAAACCTAAGATGTTGTAGAATCAAATTTTAAACAAAACAGGTAGCTACAGTTCTTGCTTTGCATAGTGGTATATGTGATATACCCTGCACCTTATTCGATGAGGAAAGGACCGAGATCCCTTCACCGGGAGTGACTCCTTTAGAAATAACTGGCAGATGCTACACACTCGGTTTGACTTTTGATTGCTTCTATAGTTTCTGCTTTGCACAGTGATATATATGATATATCCCGCACCTCATTCGACGAGGAAAGGGCCGACGATCCCTTCACCGGGAGTGACCCCTTTAGCAAAACTAGAAAAGCCTCAAAATCATTCCATTTCAAAACTTCATTTGATTCTACAACGATATCAAGTTCATTACGCAATAGGTTTTCAGAAAAACCTGTCGTAGCCCTCCGTCATTTCAGATAAGTACTAGTTAGTATTCGTGCTACGTTTGTTGACTATGTTAAGGCGTAGTGTGCGGTAGCTAATTAGTGCTTATCTGCATAAGCATATGATGCGATTGGATTAGGGTAGTCGTGCGACTTTGTTGACTATGTTAAGGGTCGTGCGGGTGGGTTTAATTCAATCGAGAAATGACGGGTTGAACTTGACTAGCACTTATGATTTTTTGACTATGTTAAGGTCATATAGCTGCTAGGGGCAAAATATTATCGGGAATTTCAAGTGTTGAAATTTGCAATGAGATTGCATACCTTCTATGAGATAGTTGGATCCCGATACCCACTGCGAGTAAGAGTTACTCCTGGGAGAGTTTTACACATTGCAATTAGCTGATCAAGTAGGTGTCTAGAAAGGTGTCAACGGGGTTACGCCTCTGGGAAAACGAGGTTTACATTAATTAGGTTCGTGCGAAAGCACGGGGGACCTCCCTCAAAGTACCGACACTGGCCTGGCTGAAAGATTGGCGAACTTGTAGTGTGTAATTAATCCCGGCTAGTCTTTCCTTTTAGGGTTTAAAGGAAGATTTGATAAAAACCAGTGGGAGCCATCCTGATTAGATAAGATAATAACCAATCTAATCTTGCACGAGCATACGCTAAAGTGTTTTCTTCTCTCTCTCTCCAGGTAGCGACCATTTCATGCCCTAATAAAGATAATAATATGGATGTATTGACCGAACCCGCATGTTATACTGTGCTGGGGAACGTTGGTTCCGTTCTTTCCTATAAGAGTTATAGGACTGAGCAGGATATAGGGGAATACCAGGATTCCCATGCCGCCCGAATGAAGAAAGTACATGATGATGCATTTTCTTCGGGTGTGTTCGTTACAGAGAACTGTTTCTCCATATGCTCTACGTCCTGGGTATTAGATACCGGGTCAGGATCCTATATATGTAATCAGTTACATGGGCTTAGGAAAGGTAGAGAACTTGGAGAAGGTGATAAAGACATTAGAGTTGGAAATGGTGCAATTGTTGCAGCTAAGACTGTCGGGGAATATCACCTTGTATTACCAACTGGTAATACATTGGTTCTGAACGAATGCTATTACATGCCGAACTTGATATGCAACATTATATCGGTTTCTTTATTGAGTAAAGAGGGATATAATTTTGTATTACAGGACAATGTTATGAACATTTTCCGTAACCAAAAGTTGGTTGGATCAGGCACGTTGTGCAATGGCATTTATGTTCTAAATCAATCAACAGTTCTGAGCATAACAAACACACACAAGAGGAAGAGTTCTGAACTGAACGAATCCTTCTTGTGGCATTGTAGACTGGGTCACATCAATGTGACACGACTGGCTAAGTTGCATAAGGATGGATATTTGAATTCGTTCGAATTTTCATCTTATGACACTTGCCAGTCATGTCTCAAAGGCAAGATGACCAAAACTCCGTTTACGGGACACGGAGAAAGAGTTACCGAACTCTTGGGACTTATACATAGTGATGTATGCGGTCCCATGTCTACACATGCCAGGGATGGTTCTTCGTACTTCATTACATTCACTGACGATCTCTCTAGATTCGGATATGTGTTCCTGATGAAACACAAATCAGAAGCTTTTGAGAAATTTAGAGAATATAAACAAGAAGTCGAGAACCAAACCGGAAAAAGTATTAAAATCCTTCGATCTGATCGAGGAGGTGAATACTTGAGCAATGAATTCCTAGACTTCCTAAAAGAGAATGGGATTCTCTCTCAGCTGACTCCTCCATATACACCACAGCACAACGGTGTATCAGAACGGAGGAACCGCACCCTATTAGATATGGTGCGCTCTATGATGAGCACAGCTGAGTTACCTATTTCCTTCTGGGGATATGCACTGGAAACAGCTGCAGACCTATTGAATATGGTTCCTACCAAAACCGTGCCAACCACTCCATATGAGATATGGAAAGGAAAGAGACCATGTCTTAATTATGTTAAGATATGGGGTTGTCCGGCATATGTAAAAACGCAAAATCCGGACAAACTCGTGGCAAGGTCCATTCTGTGTAAGTTTATTGGATATCCCAAACATTCGCGCGGGTATATCTTCTACCACACCGAGGAACAAAAGGTGTTTGTTTCTCGACATGCCACCTTTTTAGAAAAGGAATTTCTTGAAAAAGAGATTAGTGGCAAGGAGGTAGAACTGGAAGAGGTTCAAGCAATACAGACTACGACAGAGGATTTGGTTGAACCAGAGGATTCAGTAGCTCCCGACGAACCCCAGCCTCTCCGCCGATCTAGTAGGGTTTCTCGCCAACCTGAGAGATACTACGGTTTTCTCATGGATGGTGGGAGCGAGGATTGCATCATGGAGGATGATGACCCAACTAGCTTCGAGCAGGCCATCACGAGTAGGGACTCAGTGAAATGGCTGGATGCAATGCGGTCCGAGATGGAATCCATGTACACCAACAAAGTATGGACTTTGGATGTTGCTCCTGAAGGGGTAAAACCCATCGGGAGCAAGTGGATCTTCAAGAAAAAACTTGGTGTAGATGGGAAAGTGGAGACTTTCAAAGCTAGACTTGTAGCAAAGGGTTTTCGTCAAAGACCAGGTGTGGACTATGACGAAACCTTTTCTCCAGTGGCTATGCTTAAATCCATCCGGATCATGCTTGCCATCGCTGCATATCATGATTACGAAATCTGGCAAATGGATGTTAAGACCGCCTTTCTAAATGGTGATTTAGAAGAGTGCGTGTACATGACTCAGCCAGAGGGCTTCGTAGACAGTGGGAGCAGCGGCAAGGTGTGCAAGCTGCTTAAATCCATTTATGGGTTAAAGCAAGCATCGCGGAGTTGGAACATCTGCTTTGACGTCGTTATCAAAGAGTTTGATTTCGTCAAAAATCCAGATGAACCTTGTATCTACAAGAAGGTGGCAGAGAGTAAGGTTGTCTTCCTCGTATTGTACGTGGACGACATACTCTTGATAGGAAATGATATTCCTATGCTGCAATCGGTCAAGCTCTTCTTATCACAAAGATTCTCGATGAAAGATCTTGGTGATGCCTCCTGCATATTGGGAATTAGGATCTATAGAGATAGATCCAAACGGATATTGGGATTGTCCCAATCCAGGTACATTGACACCATACTAAAGAGATTTAGTATGGAAGAATCCAAGCGTGGGAACTTGCCCACGATCTCTGGAGTCACTCTCTCCAAAGAGATGTCTCCCAAGACTGATTTGGAGAGAGCTCGCATGCAAGGGATACCCTATGCTTCGGCTGTAGGCTCTATCATGTATGCGATGCTATGTACCAGACCCGATGTAGCATACTCACTAAGTATAGTGAGCAGGTATCAAGCTGATCCTGGAGAGAGTCACTGGACAGCTGTGAAGAGCATTCTCAAGTACTTACGAAGGACTAAAGAGATGCTCTTGGTGTATAGTAACGGAGAACTCCAAGTGGAGTCCTTTACCGATTCGAGCTTCCAGAGTGATAAGGATGACTCTAAGTCGCAGTCGGGATTTGTCTTTACCCTTTACGGAGGGGCGGTTAGCTGGAAGAGTTCCAAGCAGGAAACCGTGGCAGACTCGACGATGGAGGCTGAATACATCGCTGCCAACGATGCTGCTAAAGAGGCTGTCTGGATCAAGAAGTTCATTACTGAACTTGGAGTGGTTCCATCCATTGAGCATCCAATACCTATGTATTGCGATAACAATGGAGCGGTGGCTTTGGCCAAGGAACCCAGGTCCCATCAGCGATCCAGGCATATTCTGAGGCGGTATCACCTGATCCGGGAGATAGTTGATCGCCGGGAGATCGAGGTCAGGAGGGTTGACACGAAGAACAACACGGCGGATCCACTCACGAAGGCCATTCCCCAGATACAGTTTGAGAGACTCTTCGGGATGCTCAGTATGCGATACTACAGCAGCTGGCCCTAGTGCAAGTGGGAGATTGTTAGTTGTATGTATACCCTAGAGGCCAGTATTGTACAGATGATGTATATTATATTAGATGCTTGGACATATATAGAGATGACTTTCTTGCTCGATATGATAGTATGCTATCTGGTTGCTCTTTATCTTAACATGTACACTTGTCTCTTTAAACTGTCTTATGGTTACATGTTGGTAAAGCCCTTAGGATGTGTACTTGACTACCTGGACTGTGATGCAGATCATACTAGTGGGGACATGGTAGTCCATAAGTACATCCTTCAAGGTCCCTCGTCGTGGGTGTATCGAGACGGGGCATCGATATACCAGAGTAGACTAGCGTATACGCTTCTCGACCCATGAGATGGGCGATGGATGATCCCATATCCATTGGTGTTTGACATCAGAGATGGTATACGGGTGCTCAGTGGAGACTGGGTACACTGGACGGACTCGCCGAGAACTCCCAGATGGTATTATACCTCACGTCAGATGGCAGTTCTCAGGTGACACTTGTACAGGTTAGTCTGTAGACCCGAGATCGTCATAGAGTCTTGTGTGATTCCCACTGTGCTTTGATCTCCACCTTACCACGTCCATGAGGGCGTGCAAAACGGTGGTCTTTGGGTACAGTCCCAAGTCACATGGAGGCAATGAGCGATAGGAGGGGTTTCGTCTCTCCCGGTATTGGGGGTTGATGTTGCGCTGTGCTCGATTGGCCGTAACAGGGAAGTCCCTGGCCAGGGCTGATCAGAGATTTGCTGGTAAGTGTTACCAGTAGTTTCTCGACCCGTTATGAGCCTCACATCGGCACGACTTATCGGTTATTGGGGTCTGACGTATACCACCCCTAGACTTGATATGCGACATATCATACGAACAGACCAGACTGTACGGTAAGTGTTACTGGTTGGATTCACAGGAGTGTGAGCGGGCTAGCTCGTCGATCTTCTGATCGCTCAATACCCGGATGGCCGTTACGTTTAGCAGACCGCTTGCGGCTTGTGGGTGCTTGATATGATCATCATCTGCTACCGGCGTATTGACGAGTCTTTAGAGTCCTACACAGAGGTTTCCTGGCTCAAGCGAAACGAAATAGGAGCGCATATGAGATATGTGCAGGACCGAGAATAATGCGTGTATGTGATACCGTATTCCATTCTCGCGATGAATGTATCGAATGGTTATATTCGATATAACCTAGATATCGAATCAACGATTGATTCGATAAGCCGATACATAGGATACTAGTCGGTTATATGCGATATGACCGGATCGTTAAGTCAAGTGTTGATTTAATGATTTAATGTATAATTATATATTTGATATATTATTTTGCATTAACTAGTATTGGTTCATTTTAAATGGATTTTCTCACTTGATGTGCAAGTGTATATGTGATATACTTTTGTGCACATCTTTGTATCATGTTTGATGATGCTTGCTCATTTGGTTAAGTGTAAAGAATTAAACCTAGGTTAAGAAAGTGATTAGGGTTTTAATTATCCATTCTTTTATTTATTGATTTTGGAAAAAGAATGGGATAAGAATACAAAATGGTTGCTTTCATTCTTAAACCTTTGTGAAGCTTCATGAAGCTTTGACCAAAGTGACCAATTTGTCTTCATGCTTAACCCTAACCACTCTTCTAACCTTGGTCAATTCTCTACACCTAACCATGGTTCCTATTATGATAAGTATTCATTTCTTTTTCATTTTTGATTAACTTATCATAATATTTTCCTTCTTCTTGATCTTCTTCTTCAAGAAAGAAAGCTTGATGCCATCAATGGCAACTTGAGTTCTAAAGTGAGAAATCCAATTCTAAAGTGAACCCACCTCCTATTTCTTCACCCTCTACCTCTTGCCAAGTTGTTTTGGGTGTTTTCTTCACAAGTTTCACAAATTTGTGAAGTCGGAGCTTGAACTTGTGATGCCTCAACGTAGATCATCTTCGGCACGAAGCCGACGACCTAGTCCGCCCATTTCTCCGATCAAGCCGACGATTGAGTCCGGGATTCGAGATGGACAGCGAGAGGACGCCTACGTGGAGCTAAGGAAGTGGAGAACCGGATCTACAAAGGTTGTAGCCTCTCTCCTTTAGTTAAGATGTTAACTAGTTTCGTTTTCGCCTAAACTTCTAGTCAACGATCCGTATTAGGGTTTCTCGGCACCCGTAAAATTCAAAATTGGCATGGTTGATGCCTTGTGAGACCTCTTGAGAGTGCCTAGGAACCCTACAGTTGGATCCCGATTCCCACTGATGAGTTAGTTTACTCCTCGGGTGACCCCGACTAATTCTTCTTTCAGGTTTGGAGGAGAATTTGAAAAAACAGTGGGAGGTTTCCTGATTAGATAAAATGATTAACCATTCTGATCTAGATTAGAGTGCACGCAGAGTGTTTCTACTTTTTCTCTCTTTGACTGCGACCATGACCCGACCCTAGACTATAACTCAATGACCAAGTTAACCGAACTTTCTTATAACACTGGCTTTTGGATTGTCTGAGTTGCATACATCATTGCCACTCTTTCTTTTACCTTTTGAGTTTCTCCAGAACATCTCGTATCACTACGAACATCCAATTCCATTGGATAAATCCATCGTATGGTTATATACGAACTCGGAGGAACTTCTTCGAGGATGGATTCTGGTTCTGGAGAGATCGAATGGGATTATTCAGTTGTCTTTTCCATTTATCTTCTCTCAAGTTGTGAGGGCTCCTAGGATTAGAAGAGGGTACACCTATTACGCTTATTGGATAGTCTTCTTCCAAACCATAGGCAGATGCCGAAAGGTAGGGAATGAAGAAAACCAATTAGCCTAAGTTGGGTGTACAGAAGGTAATAAGTAAAGACAAAATAAAGGAATCAGAAAGAGGGCAAAGTAAATTGCGACTGCAATCATTCACGACCAAACTACGTATTTCATCGCCACTCCTAATTCACCTTTGTATTTCTCCAGAACACCCCGTATCACTACGAACATCCAATTCCATTGGATAAATCCATCGTATGGTTATATACGAACTCGAAGGAACTTTTTCGATGATGGATTCTTGTTCAGGAGAAATAGGAATAAGGTTTATTCAGTTGTCTTTTATCCTTACCTTCTCTCAGGTTGCGAGTACTCCTAGGATTAGGAGAGTCCACATATTATGCTTATTGGATAGTCTTCTTCCAAACCATAGGCTGGTGCCGAACGGTAGGGAAGGAAGAAAACCATTAATCCTAACGATGGTGTACAGAAAGTAACGACTAAAGACAAATAAAGGGAATTGGAGAGATGGCGGGGAAATATACGGTTACAGTCATGAATTTGGATAATGGAAGAGGCATTACTAGGAATACCCGGATACCCCTACGAAACATTTTAATGTTTCAGTTTTACCGTGTATTGTTAATAGAAAACTGATTTCCCAATTAGCTCTTGCTCCAGGATATGTATTTACCAGGTATGATTCTCATATCTGTATGGTTTTACAGATGATGAGTGGGAGTAAGTTATTGGGAATTAGATGATCATCCTCATTATATCGAAATTCGTTGTAATTGGTGATATTTGAGGAAATCGCTTGGGTACAGTTTTCAACCTATGATGCACAGAGTTTGAGTTATTCGACTCAGGGGACTTATACACAGTATTGTATATTGTCCAGTGTTCATTAAGACAAAGGGGTTGGACCTCGTACTGTATTCTGTTTACTTGTGACTTCTTAAGTTTTAGACAAGTGTTTCGTAGAAATGCAAGGTCCAAGTTTGAGAAGTTATAGGTACAGGAATAAAGTAGAGAACCATGTGTTGCAAGTATCAGGATTCTTCAAGGTGATCGAAGATGTAGATACTTGTGGTTGGTATTCAGTTGATAGTAATAGTTTTGAGAAACTTGTTTCTCTTTCAGATTACTCATAATTGGATGCACTCCTAAGTTGAGTAATGTTGATCGGACTCTCTCCATTTAGTTGACATGCACTGGAGACAGCTGCATGATTTGAATCTGGTTCCAATTAAATCAGTGCCTCTAATTCTATATTGTATATAGAATGGTTCATATCTTAACGTTGTTAAGGTATGGGGAGTTGTTCGGTTTATGCTTAAAACCAGACTCTGGATAACTCAAGGCACGTTTCTGTAATGGCAGTTTGTGGGTTAACCCGGGCTTTGACGAGGGTTGATTTTCTACCATCTGGAAGATCAATAGTGATAGTGTTCTTGACTCGCCACAGTTTTAGTAAAATGGAATTTTTCAGAAAACAGTAGTGGGAGTATGGTAGAACTGGAAGTAATTCCAGAACCGCAAACGATTACAGAAAATTTAATAGAACCTAAAGATTCAATCAGGTTTGACATTCCATTAGCCACTCCGCAGATATGTGGGTAACCTCAGGCGCCCGAGAGATACTTCGGTATCCTCAAGGACGGTGACAGGGAGGTTCTTATTTACCCAGACTTGCTATTACTGCTGTTCCAGACTATGAGACCCGGCAGGAGGATGAGTATAGCATCGTTCTAAACTAGCTTTAGAAATGCACGATTATATGATTCTGCCAAAGGGTTGTCGTAGTCAGTGGGAGCAGCGGAAGCGTAGTGGACAAGTAGCTTATGTCTATTTATAGACTAAAGCAGATATAGTGGAGATAGATCATCTATTTTTGATGTGACAGTCATGGGCTTTGACTTCATCAGAATAGGAGATGGATCTGTTAAGAAGGTAGTAGGGTGTGATGTCCTGGTACTTGGATGACATACACATAGTAGGAAGTGAAATTCCTACACTACGATCGGTTATACTGTGGTTGTCACACAGTAGTTTCTCCACATAGGATATGAATATAATATCATATGTTGTTTTTTGCACTAGATGCAATAGGTTGATATATTATTCCAATCCTGGAGAAATGTTCGGAAGCAGCTTATGAACATAAGTGGTTGTTCTAGGGATTTGATAACGACAGCCTCCTTTGGGAGACAGTTATCATTCTAGGCTTCCAAGGTGACCCGGATGACAGAGTGACTGTCAGAGTTATAGTCTTCCCTCTGATGAGGGGCAGTAGTTTGGACAGGTGGTCCAAGCGGATATTGTGGGAGGCATGATACAGGATACTGATTAAATTCAGTTGACGATACAGTCTAAGAAGTTTGCTGGATTTGGAGTTCATTTATGAACTGGGTCCCATCAGATATCCAGACATATTCTAAGACAGGTATTGCTCATTTCGGGAGATAGCTTTCTCCGCGAGTTTGAGATATAGAGAGATATAGAAAGGAACATCGGGGCGGATCCACTCACCGAGGCTGTTTCTCGAACACAATAGTTTTACAAACGACCTTTGTGAAACTGATTAGTAGAGGAGTTAGATGTTCGATACCATACGAGCTGTGAGTACGCGACATCGCAATAATTAGCCTTAAGTGCAAGTGGGAGATTGTTGGATATAATGCCCTCAAAGTCAATTATTGGATCGCAAGTACGTGATTGCAATGATTGAGGGAGGACCTATACCGATATGACAGTCTTGCTCGAGATGATAGTATGCTATCTGGTTTATCTTTTTCATCGTATACATGCTTTAGTTCACTATTGCATGTTGATAGAGCCCATAGGATTCTTGCTTGACTGCCAGCAGTATGATGGCGATCATATACGTAGGAGCTGGGGTCTATAAGCACATCCTTAAAGTGTCCCTAGTCGTGGGAGTTTTGAGACAGGGCATCGATACTCCAGAGTAGACTAGTGTATACAGTCGAGACCCCGACGAGGGGCGGTGGCCGGTCTCACAAGCCATTGGTGTCAGTTGGTTCACCTAAGATGTATACAGGTGCTCATTGGGTTATGAGTACACCGGACAGGACTCACCGGGAACATGCTAGTTAGTATTATACATATCGTCAGATAGCAGTTCTCAGGTGACATGTGTACAGGTTAGTCTGTCGACCTGAGATCGTCATTTGTCTCGTGTGAGCTCCCACTGTGCTTTGATTACTACCCTACCGCGGCTCAAAGGAGTCGTGCAAACAGGTTTTAGTTGGGTACAGTCCCGAGCCACATGGAGGCAGTGAGCGGATCGTCGGGGATTCGTCTCTCCCGGTATTGGAGGTGAGATCGCTCTGTGTTTAGGAGAACCATTACACGAAATCCCTGGCCAGGATAATCGAGATTTAATGGTTGGTTTCCAGTAGTATCTCAGGGTGTTCTGGGCTACTCTCTGACACGACTTATACCGCTATTGGGGGTCTGACGTTTACCAGCCTCCTAGGCCCTATGCGATACTCATAGACGAACGGACCGGACTATACGGATATTTTCACTGTCAGGCTCATTAGGGTTTCTGGATGAGTTCGCTCATCGGCTTCCCCTTCCTTCAATACATAGGCAACCGTTACGTACAGCTAGTACCCCTGACGTGCTAGTGGTTATACCCAGTGCCGGTGTATTGATGAGTCATTAGAGTTCCCCACAGACAGTTTCCCAAGTTCGGGTGAAACGTTGTAAAGGCCGTATGGATATATGGCGGGGTTCAATCATATCCGTACACTTGTGCACAGATCATGATCGGACGGATAATACTAGCGGGCTTTGGTTTAAGCCGGATCCTAGTATTATATATTGTAGGAATATTTTTGTCTCATTGCATTTGTATTCGGTCAGAATATAAATGCGGGTATGTATTTACAGTTGAGGTGTAATCTCGTAATTCGTTACGGGATTATTTTGGGAGTTGCCAGTTTCCTTTTCCATTTAAAACGGCTTGATCCATGTTTTCCTACTTTGATCTCCCTGTGCTGGCACTGAATTTCGCGGGCTGCAGTGAGCTGGCAAAATGGGTGATTGGCATGATCTTTATTTATTGAGGCATGGTCTTGATTATCTTTGGTGGGGGGTTCCCTGCAAGCTTCCCATTTTCTTTTCCTATGCTTATTGGCCGAACCTTGTGGCCAGGGGGCTGCTTGAAATTTCGCATGGCAATGCGCAGGATATAGATTGTGTTGGTGCTGGAGGGGGGTCCTTGCATATCGGCAAGTTTTAATGGGCAAGGGCTTTTCTATGGTAGGGGTGGCTGAAAATGGAGTGGGGTAAAAGGAATTGTTTAAAAGTGGCTGTGAGCTTGAGGGGCAAGGTGAATATATCTAGTGTGATTAATTTACTTGCATGCTTGATTTTTGGGTAGACCACCTGTTCATCCAAAAATCCCCAGAGGAGTTTTCTTGCATTGGCCGAGCTCCTTCTCTTTAGGCAAGCTTGATTCTTCTTTGCTAAAATTCTTTTGCTCACATTACATCCATGGCAACTCTATTAACCTCCACCCAATTGCTTGGGTAACATGAGACAAATTATTCTACACTATCTCTACATCATTCTTGGACATGTCGGCTAGCAAACTTCATGTCCGAGTTGCCTCGGTTCGAGGCGGGAGCCCGTATAAAGATTCATTGACGTGGTGCCACTTTGACGAGCGAGACCGGGAGCGGACTTCGTCAGCGCAGCAACGGGAGTTCGGTATGAAGATTAAAGACCGAAGGACACGGATCGATCGGTATAATTTCCTAACTCCTTTTACATATTGCTAGTTTACGGTTAATGGAAAGATCCGGTTTTTGGGTCGCGGTGGCGCCGGTTCCCTAAAAAGTTTTTTGTTCCGCATCCGGCGTCGGTTTGACGGCTGGGGCGCCGCCGTGGCCCAACAAGGGAACCCTACAAAACTACCTGCTAAATCCTCGAAATAGAGCAACCTCTCTCAATAAGATGAGTAGTTCACTCATCACTTCAAGAACTTGGTAGTTTGAGCACCCTACCTTGGGTCTATCCCCGATACAAAATAGACTCTTGTGTTCTCGACACATGATTTGCTTACACAAACTTTTCTGCTCCCAGCAGAAGCCCTACTTCCACTCAGTACCCTGACAAGTGGAGCGGCTCAAATTCCTACGGTCAAATGTTTAGACTTATTATTTTCATTATTGTCAGCACAATTCACCATGTCAGATCACTTAAATTGTTGGCGCATTATTCCTGATTTCTTAGCTCGATTGAACTCTTCTTGCATTAGTACACCTGTAAGTTTACTATACTCTCTACAATAGGGTTTATAACATGGTGGAAGAGATAATTTTAAAAATCTAGAGAGCAACTACAAGCAAATATAGGATCATGAACAACTACAACATGCAACAAAACTAGTGAGCTAAAAACAAGAGTTGGCGAACTATAACCTTTGTAGCACGTTCGCCATCTCTCCTTATACTCCGGCTAGTCTCCATGAAACTCGGAACAAGCTTACTCGATGATTTTCTTGCCGAAGATGATCCATCTTGAGATAACTCCAACACAAGCTTTAGCTTCGAATTGATCTTATCAAAATAAAGCAACCCACTAATTAAATTTGCTAAGGACGATTAGTAGAAGATGTAGAATAATTAGCTCATTAATTTTTCTCTTTTATTTTTCCATTTCTCGCTTGAGAAAAACTCAAGAGTAGAAGCCATGGAGATGAGGTGATGAGAGTATGAAGAAGATATGTTTCAAGATAAGAATGGCTAAAGATAAGAATCCATCATTATCCAAAATGAGTCATCAAAGAAAAAACATCTCATCAATTCTACAACTATCTAAAATGCATGATTCATTCTCTTTTCTTTTTCCATATAAGTCTTATACTCCCATCTCTAATATATCAACACACATTACACAATATTTATATCAAATATAAATATTAATAAAGAGAAGAAAATAATAAAGTGAGCATGATGTTAGTTAATATAAATATATATTTAATTATTAAATCAACACTTGATTTAATAATCCGGCTATATCATATATATACCGGCTAATATCAATAAACACCCGATTAAAATATGTGTATCAAATACACGTATTTAATCGAATTCCTGCACGTATCTCTATACATGCCCTACATCATTTCGCATATGCTGGGAAATCTCTGTGTAGGACTCTAAAGACTCGACAATACACTGGCAGTAAGTTAGGATCGTATCCATGGCCCACAAGCACGTCAGCGGTACTAGCTGCACGTAACGGCTATCCAGGTATTGATCAAAAAAAGGTCAACGACCAAGCTCATCTGAACCCTGCAAAGTCTATCAGTGACATTACCGTACAGTCTAGTCTCTTTGTCTAAGAGTATTGCATATCGAGTCTAAGGTTTTGAATATGTCAGACCCCAATAACTCGATAAGTCATACGACAGAGGACATAACCAACCGGAAATACAACTGATGACACTTATCAGTTTATCTCCACTGCGATGGCCATCGACTTGTGGTTATAGTCATGTCCTGCACAGCGCGGCATCAACTCCCTATACCGGGAGAGACGAATCCTCTCGACCGCTCACTACCTCCATATGCTTCGGAACTATACCCAATAAAAACATGTTTGCATGACTCCTTTGAGCTATGGTTGGTTAGAATTCTAAGTATAATAGGAACACACATGAGACACTATGGCGATCTCAGGTCCTAGGGACTACCATGTACTCATGTCAGCAAAGAACTGCTACCTGATATTGGTATATTACCAACTAGGAGTTCTCGGTGAGTTCATCCAGTGTAACTCATCTAATGAGCACATGTATACAATCCTTGATGTCAAACACCAATAGCTACAGGATCAGTTATCGCCCTTCAACCGGGTTAGGAAACGTACACACTAGTTTAAACTGGAGTACTGATACCCAGTCTCGATACTCCTACGACTATGGACAATTAAGGATGTGCTTATCGACTACTCGAGCCCTAATAGTATGATCTCCATTATCGTCCTGGTAGTCAAGCAAAATCCTAGGGCTTTATCCCATGTCTAATCGATACGTGTGTAACATTTTAAAAATAATTAAATAATTAATTAAATAAATAAAATCGTTTAAGTGAATTTTATAATTTTCGGTAAAGTAAAACGTAGTTTTCATAAAACTAAACCGTAATTATTTTTCACTATAAATTTAAAAATACCTATTTTAATTATGTTATTACTAGTAAATGGTGTTTATTTAACCACTTATAAATTTTTAGTTTAATTAAATATTTTTCTTAAATTAATTATTTTAAATATTAACATAAGCTTTATTTTTTTTACACTAAATTAGTGTAAATTACAAATTTGAATGGGTTAAATTTGCAAAAATGAACCATTGCATCTTAGAATCAAGTGTGTTTCATGCAAAATTTATTTTCAAAATTTTACAATGGTTCTAGACCATTCTAGGTCATATGGAATGAAGAAAATAAAGAATTTTTAAATAAATTCATGAAAAGACTTAATGGTGTGATATTTTTGTGAAACCTTCTACACTTTTCTTCACCTTTTCTCACTCTCCTCTCTTTTCCTCACCTCATGGCCGGCCTCACCTCCATGGGCAGCCCCAAAATTTTTCCCCCATCATTTTTGCATTAAAAATCATCAAAAATCATCAAAAATTCAATAAAAAATCCAAAAAATCCTAATAAATTCCTACCCTCTATTCTTTGCTCATCTTTACATGGATTTTAGAGATGGAAAGCATTCATTTTGGAGGCTTATTTTCATGTTTGGATCTCATGTTGTGGAGTTATAAATCTTCTTCTTTTGATTTATTGTTATTAGATATTTCATTTAAGCATAATTAGATTTAATAAATAATTTCTATCTATAAGTTTTAAAATTCAAGTTAGGATTTATAAAATTAAGTTATGGTTTTTATTAATTAAGTAGGGTTATAATAACTAGTTTAACAATTTTAGAAGTGAAAAATCTTGTATGGATGATATATTGTAAATTGTTTATCCAAAATTGTTTAAATTAATCCATTTTGCAAACTAGATTTCTATATATTGTATATATTGGTGAGATAAAATTCCAATTAATATTTGTAACACTATATTGTGGTTTTAATGAGGATATTAACTTGTTAGTGGAATGAAAAACTTAAATTGGTTACAAGTTTCTATTGATAATTGAAAAATACTAATAAAAAATGCGATTTGGCTAACTAGATTTTGGAAATTCTTAAATAAATGAAATTTAAAATATAATTTATGGTTTCATTATATCATTATCATTATGAATTGTAGTTTAATACATTAATTCATGCAAAATCCAGTTTAAATGTGATATTGTGAAATTTTCCTTAAAAGTATCAAAATCGAGCAAGTCTGCAAACTAGAATTTTCAAACTAATATAAATTAGGGTGTTAAAAATATAGTGATGGTTTATATAGTCTAGTTATGCTATTTAATGAGTTTTATGACCATTAGTTTCATTTAAATATCAAGTTTTGAAGTAAAACGGTAATTTGGCGTTTTCGGGTTTTTCGAAATCGGACGATTTGATTAATTTTTAGGGTTTTGATGGATTAAATCATGTTTTATATTATAAGTAACGAGTTTTTAAACTACAAGTTGTTTGTTGATCTTTATCTCGATCAATCGGCATTTGTACGCTGATATCGAGCGATATTTGGTTTTATTGCATGAGCGGGACATAGGTTTTAACCTATGCGCATCTCGTGCGTCGTTATGGCTTTGTCTGTGATTCAGTTTACGATATTATATGTGTTTGCGTATAGGTACCCCTCACGTGGACTTCGGACGAGGAAGAAGAGGAGGGCGACATCATTTTCGGCAGACAAGAACCAGGTGAGTAGATGTATATCTACGGGGGGAAGTCGGATGGATGGCGTTTAGCACCCCCGCAAACGTAGAATAGGGATAGTACTTATTGTCATTAGGAAGCCAGACGTGACCTTAGATTCTTGATGAGTAGGACCCTAGTAATGACCCTAGGTTGGACTAGACTGATTTACAAAGACCATACCAGAGGATGAATACCTTAGAAGAGATCCGTAGGTTTCAGGTAGATACACACACGCACACACTGAGACTCGACGTGGTGTATACGTGTGTGTGTGTGTGTATATATATATAGGACTAGGTGTAGGTATATATATATACACAATACGTATATGTGATACAAGGATGTGATATGATACACGGGGATGAAACAATATAACTGGGCTGATGCCGTGATTCTTGGCTATACAGTCGTGTTATGATGTTAGCGGATCATTAGAAAATGAGATAATGGATTTGTATACTTGAACAATAATAAAGGGTGGTGATGATATTGAAGTATATGGGACTCTAAAATAGAACCCGGACCGTAACCTGTGCCTGAAATTCTGATATGATATCATATAGGTGTGACTTGATTACGACATCATATAAGTGTGACTTGATTTCGATATCATATATGTGTGACTTGATTACGATATCATATACGTGTGACTTGATTACGATATGATCTAAGTGTGACTTAATCACAATATGATACATATGACATGATATTTCTGAGGATAAATTAACAATGTATATTTATACTGACAATGATATATGATTGATGTATGCGATTACAGTATAGCACCTTGATCTTGACATGTGTTGATGATGATATTATACGAATGAAGAGACACGTAGGTGATACTTGACCCGTATCCCGATATTGGGATGCCGTACAATGGATTTTACCATACGAGGCATAGATATGATGATTGATCCGCACTCTTGATTCGAGGAAGCCGTACGTGACACTATTGAGGATGGATCGCCGACTATTAGAGATATGGATTCAGACCTTAGGTGGACTCTTATTTCATATTGACTAGTTTCTTAGGTTTAGTTCCTTAGGAGGTTAGATGGACACTAATTTAGGCTCGAGTCATATAGTTGTAGTTATACTTGTATATCACAGATGAGTGGTTATTACACATCCGTCTTTACATTCATACCGTAATCATAATGGTGCATGTTCATTCATATGTTTCTATAATCAGAATAAAACTTTACATGTTAGGACACCAGCACCATTACCGATGATGCGCATATTCCACGCACATTTATTTGCTGGCTCACACACATCATCATCGGTAATTGCTATGTCACGTACACTTTAGATCATATTATCTTTTATTGATACAATCAGCTAACAGCTAGATCGATATAATATTGTGATTACTCTCTGGTGTTAGTATAGATATGGTATTTATTACTTAGACATTTCATGCATTCGCATTTTCATGTTACCATGCAGTATTATGGGGCATATGCCGACACTTATCATATACTTACTCATGATTTTGGGATTTTGGATTTCTATGAGATTTCTGGATTTTTGGGGAAAACCGCAAGAATATATAAAAACTTCTCTCTCTCTCCTCCTCTCTTTTTAAAACATAAGATGCGGTTTTCTCGTGATGTATGTGTCGTCCACCGTGAGATTTCATGTTTTCTGTTGGATTTCGAGACCCGATTCGAGGAGTGGATGAACCGTCTCGGGTATATGGTGGGCCCGGTATGGTACCCCGGGGCAAGAAGATCGAGTTGTAGACGATGAGCCTGGCAGGGGAGGACTACCTACCGGTGATGTCTGGCGCGGCGGATATCCGGAGGATACCGACCGTTGTCATGAGATTTGATGATATGGGCCGATCCGGACTGACGGAGCCCGAGATATTGAGACTATGAGACATTGAGATTATGAGGTATTGAGACTTGAGATTTACATGTTTTGTGTCGATGCTTGACACGGATTTCCATGGATTTCATCGTTGATATTTCAGATTTCTATACACATTTTACCATGATAAAAGTTAAAGATTTCTTATACAGATATATCTAGATTTCAGGATTGGTTATTTCACATTCATGGTGCATGCATACTCATTCACATGACATAGTTCTATATGAGGCACTGATACGAGCACGGAGCATTTGCACTTACACGTAGCTTATTATCCTGTCTTTACTTGATGACTAGTAGTATATTAGAATATTATTATGACCTAGAACAGCGTCGTGCATTTGATTTCTTTTCGCAGATATCTTCTACTCATGAGTTGGCAACTCACCCCCGTTGTGCCAAATTTTATTATAGGTTCGATGTACAGGTTTTCCTGGCAGCTTGCTGGCACATCTTTTCATTCAGGGTGATTTGCACGGTAAGTTGGTTCACTTGTATCTGGACCGCCATTGTACTTTTATTATTTCATTTGTATCTAGAAAACTCCATCAACCAAACTTGTATTACTTGATAGTTTACTGGATCAGTTGTTTATTTCGACCTTAGAGTCGCGCTTGTATTATTATGATATCTGGTGGTTTTGTTTTCTTTTGAGTTTTGAGCCTCACCCTTTGGCGTTGTATACTATTGTGCATTGATGTGGTTGTTTCCGCCTTTTGGCGTAGAGCTAGCTCCCGTTTGGGAATGCTTTTTATTGTTTGTATATATATTATTCTTGTTTGTATCCGTTTGGGGCCAGTTTTTATAAAGGAGACTCTGCCGAAATTTTTGAAAAAATTGGATGTTGCTTTTAAACTTGTTTTCTACATGTTTTCCTTTACTTCTTCTTCTTCTTTATGGTTTAGATTTCTGGGCTTCGGCTTACTTAGGTTACGTTGCGCCTCTAGACGCTTTGTAATCTAAGTGCCGGTCACGTTCCGTACTTTCGGGTCGTGACAAAGTTGGTATCAGAGCGCTAGGTTTAACCTTGTATATGTCTAGGGGTGACTCTTGGTTGATGGAGTAGGCGACTTAGATAGAGTGACGTACCGTGGGTATGATCCGCGGCATACTTACGATACGCTACTCTTCTTAAGTAACCTTAGGATGTACATTTGTTTGCACCGCATTTCATTCGTTCCTTTGATCTATTTTCGTCGATATCGGAGGGTGGTTTCTGTTACCACGGGCGCACGGGCAGAGGGAGCTGCGGCTCGAATGCGATAACCATTAGGGTATTGGTTATTCTTGAGGATTGAAGCATTGTTTAGCGTGCGGACGAAGGGTATTCACATGCCGTCCAGACGAAGTTAAAGGATTCGAACGATTATCAGAAAACCCATTTTCCCAAGTTTAAGGTATTCGGAAGAACATGCAGGTATTTCTATGGACCCTCTAGAAGAATGAAACCCTAACTCGACATAATGACCACGAGAACGCCCTTGAACCTTAGGGTTTACGGCAGTTCCGCGGTGCCATTAGTGAGGCTTGGGTTTTCCCTTCTACGGCTGGACCATCGATGCTGGAGTATGTACCGGATATTTTTAAACTATACTTGAGTGTTGAGCTCTCGGGGAATTATGGGATTTTGATGGATCGATCGAAAAGTTTAATGTAGTCCGGATATCAGGTGAAGGGATCGACTACGTGGAAGACTTTAGATATGAGTATTGCCGTTGGTAGCGCAGTCAGCACACCTATGAAGAGACAAGTTCGAAGCAGTCGACACCAGAGGAAAGGGGGAAAGAGGCGCACATTGACGATAGTGTTTACGATTGTGATTTGGTGATTTGAATTTCATATTTCCGTTGATTGGATTTTTTTTTTGGTATTTTGAGGATTTTGTTCTACGATTGGTATTTCTTATGTGTACATTCATCATATTCTATGCGTGTTTCGTATATCGGTTGTAGTGATGTTGTTTAGTACATACCCAGTGCACTTGATTTGGTTTTTATACATTTTGAGATTTGGATTTGATTTCGTGCATATGGTTACACATGTTTTTGACATATGCTTCGACCTAGTTTTCATGCATTTTCGTACTGTGATTTCGATTTTGATATTCGGTGTACGTTTTCGTGCACCATGTGCACCTGATTGAGATTCTTGCGCACACTTGGCGCACTTGATGCGATTTTGGGCACACCAGATGCACTAAATCGGGGTTTTGTGCAGATTAGATGCACCTGATATTAGAGTCGTGCACGCCCGTTGCACTTGACAGATATTTTTGGTGCACACATGTTGCACTCAGTTTTGTTTTTGTGTGAATTCATGGCATCTGTATTTGGTTTCGATTTCAGTGCGCACCGGACGCACATGATATTTTTATGATGTGATTGGGATTGATTTCAGTTTGATCAGTATGTTTTTATAATCATTACTATTGATTTGGTAACCAGGCGGGACGTGTATGTTAAATAAAACATATATATATATATAGCTATTTTTTTTAAAATAAACGTCCGCTACTTATGCCATGGCACGTGCATCACACGGCGATTTTCAAAAGGGGTTCTTGCATGCTTCTTTATCCAGATGTTTTGACGATTTTACTATGATGCGCACAATATATAAGTTGTAGTTTTGATGTATATTATGTTGGTTTTCGTATTAGGCTTTGGTATTTTATTTTCGCCATAACTCCGATGATTGTGTTATGCTTGACGGAGTTGATTTTAGTTATGTATTGATGATTTCGGAGCCCCGACGATTTGAGTGTTTTGGCTGAATGTTTTAGTAATTGGGGGGAGTTTTAATTTAAATTCGGGGACCGAATTTCTTAAAGGGGGGAAGATTGTAACATTTTAAAAATAATTAAATAATTAATTAAATAAATAAAATCGTTTAAGTGAATTTTATAATTTTCGGTAAAGTAAAACGTAGTTTTCATAAAACTAAACCGTAATTATTTTTCACTATAAATTTAAAAATACATATTTTAATTATGTTATTACTAATAAATGGTGTTTATTTAGCCAATTATAAATTTTTAGTTTAATTAAATATTTTTCTTAAATTAATTATTTTAAATATTAACATAAGCTTTATTTTTTTACACTAAATTAGTGTAAATTACAAATTTGAATGGGTTAAATTTGAAAAAATGAACCATTGCATCTTAGAATCAAGTGTGTTTCATGCAAAATTTATTTTCAAAATTTTACAATGGTTCTAGACCATTCTAGGTCAAATGGAGTGAAGAAAATAAAGAATTTTTAAATAAATTCATGAAAAGACTTAATGGTGTGATATTTTTGTGAAACCTTCTACACTTTTTTTCACCTTTTCTCACTCTCCTCTCTTTTCCTCACCTCATGGCCGGCCTCACCTCCATGAACAGCCCTAAAATTTTTCCCCCATCATTTTTGCATTAAAATTCATCAAAATTCATCAAAAATTCAATAAAAAATCCATAAAATCCTAATAAATTCCTACCCTCTATTCTTTGCTCATCTTTACATGGATTTTGGAGATGGAAAGCATTCATTTTGGAGGCTTATTTTCATGTTTGGATCTCATGTTGTGGAGGTATAAATCTTCTTCTTTTGATTTATTGTTATTAGATGTTTCATTTAAGCATAATTAGATTTAATAAATAATTTCTATCTATAAGTTTTAAAATTCAAGTTAGGGTTTATAAAATTAAGTTATGGTTTTTATTAATTAAGTAGGGTTATAATAACTAGTTTAACATTTTTACAAGTGGAAAATCTTGTATGGATGATATATTGTAAATTGTTTATCCAAAATTGTTTAAATTAATCCATTTTGCAAACTAGATTTCTATATATTGTATATATTGGTGAGATAAAATTCCAATTAATGTTTGTAACACTAGATTGTGGTTTTAATGAGGATATTAACTTGTTGGTGGAATGAAAAACTTAAATTGGTTACTAGTTTCTATTGATAATTGAAAAATACTAATAAAAAATATGATTTTGCTAACTAGATTTTGGAAATTCTTAAATAAATGAAATTTAAAATATAATTTATGGTTTCATTATATCATTATCATCATGAATTGTAGTTTAATACATTAATTCATGCAAAATCCAGTTTAGATGTGATATTGTGAAATTTTTCTTAAAAGTATCGAAATCGGGCAAGTTTGCAAACTAGAATTTTCAAACTAATATAAATTAGGGTGTTAAAAATATAGTGATGGTTTATATAGTCTAGTTATGCTATTTAATGAGTTTTATGACCATTAGTTTCATTTAAATGTCAAGTTTTGAAGTAAAACGGTAATTCGGCGTTTTCGGGTTTTTCGAAATCGGACGATTTGATTGATTTTTAGGGTTTTGATGGATTAAATCATGTTTTATATTATAAGTAACGAGTTTTTAAACTACAACTTGTTTGTTGATGTTTATCTCGATCAATCGGAGTTTGTACGCCGATATCGAGCGATATTTGGTTCTTTTGCATGAGCAGGACATAGATTTTAACCTATGCGCGTTTCGTGCGTCGTTTTGACTTTGTCTGTGATTCAATTTATGATATTATATGTGTTTGCGTATGGGTACCCCTCACGTGGACTTCGGACGAGGAAGAAGAGGAGGGCGACATCATTTTCGGCAGACAAGGACCAGGTGAGTAGATGTATATCTACGGGGGGAAGTCGGATGGATGGCGTTTAGCACCCCCGCAAACGTAGAATAGGGATAGTACTTATTGTCATTAGGAAGTCAGACGTGACCTTAGATTCTTGATGAGTAGGACCCTAGTAATGACCCTAGGTTGGACTAGACTGATTTACAAAGACCATACCAGAGGATGAATACCTTGGAAGAGATCCGTAGGTTTCAGGTAGATACACACACACGCACACACTGAGGCTCGACGTGGTGTATACGTGTGTGTGTATGTATATATATATAGGACTAGGTGTAGGTATATATATATACACAATACGTATATGTGATACAAGGATGTGATATGATACACGGGGATGAAACAATATAACTGGGCTGATGCCGTGATTCTTGGCTATACAGTCGTGTTATGATGTTAGCGGATCATTAGAAAATGAGATAATGGATTTGTATACTTGAACAATAATAAAGGGTGGTGATGATATTGAAGTATATGGGACTCTAAAATAGAACCCGGACCGTAACCTGTGCCTGAAATTCTGATATGATATCATATAGGTGTGACTTGATTACGACATCATATAAGTGTGACTTGATTTCGATATTATATATGTGTGACTTGATTACAATATCATATACGTGTGACTTGATTACGATATGATCTAAGTGTGACTTAATCACAATATGATACATATGACATGATATTTCTGAGGATAAATTAACGATGTATATTTATGCTGACAATGATATATGATTAATGTATGCGATTACAGTATAGCACCTTGATCTTGACATGTGTTGATGATGATATTATACGAATGATGAGACACGTAGGTGATACTTGACCCGTACCCCGATATTGGGATGCCGTACGATGGATTTTACCGTACGAGGCATAGATATGATGATTGATCCGCACTCTTGATTCGAGGAAGCCGTACGTGACGCTATTGAGGCTGGATCGCCGACTATTAGAGATATGGATTCAGACCTTAGGTGGACTCTTATTTCTTATTGACTAGTTTCTTAGGTTTAGTTCCTTAGGAGGTTAGATGGACACTAGTTTAGGCTCGAGTCATATAGTTGTAGTTATACTTGTATATCACAGATGAGTGGTTATTACATATCCGTCTTTACATTCATACCGTAATCATAATGGTGCATGTTCATTCATATGTTTCTATAATCAGAATAAAACTTTGCCTGTTAGGACACCAGCACCATTACCGATGATGCGCATATTCCACGCACACTTATTTGCCGGCTCACACACATCATCATCGGTAATTGCTATGTCACGTTCACTTTAGATCATATTATCTTTTATTGATACAATCAGCTAACAGCTAGATCGATATAATATTGTGATTACTCTCTGGTGTTAGTATAGATATGGTATTTATTACTTAGACATTTCATGCATTCGCATTTTCATGTTATCATGCAGTATTATGGGGCATATGCCGACACTTATCATATACTTACTCATGATTTTGGGATTTTGGATTTCTATGAGATTTCTGGATTTTTGGGGAAAACCGCAAGAATATATAAAAACTTCTCTCTCTCTCTCCTCCTCTCTTTTTAAAACATAAGATGCGGTTTTCTCGTGATGTATGTGTCGTCCACCGTGAGATTTCATGTTTTCTGTTGGATTTCGAGACCCGATTCGAGGAGTGGATAAACCGTATCGGGTACATGGTGGGCCCGGTATGGTACCCCGGGACAAGAAGATCGAGTTGTAGACGATGAGCCTGGCAGGGGAGGACTACCTACCGGTGATGTCTGGCGCGGCGGATATCCGGAGGATACCGACCGTTGTCATGAGATTTGATGATATGGGCCAATCCGGACTGACGGAGCCCGAGATATTGAGACTATGAGACATTGAGATTATGAGATATTGAGACTTGAGATTTACATGTTTTGTGTCGATACTTGACACGGATTTCCATGGATTTCATCATTGATATTTCAGATTTCTATACACATTTTACCATGATAAAAGTTAAAGATTTCTTATATAGATATATCTAGATTTCAGGATTGGTTATTTCACATTCATGGTGCATGCATACTCATTCACATGACATAGTTCTATATGAGGCACTGATACGAGCACGGAGCATTTGCACTTACACGTAGCTTATTATCCTGTCTTTACTTGATGACTAGTAGTATATTAGTATATTATTATGACCTAGGATAGCGTCGTACATTCGATTTCTTTTCGCAGATATGTTCTACTCACGAGTTGGCAACTCACCCCCGTTGTGCCAAATTTTATTACAGGTTCGATCTACAGGTTTTCCTGGCAGCTTGTTGGTACATCTTTTCATTCAGGGTGATTTGCACGGTAGGTTGGTTCACTTGTATCTGGACCGCCATTATACTTTTATTATTTCATTTGTATCTAGAAAACTCCATCAACCAAACTTGTATTACTTGATAGTTTACTGGATCAGTTGTTTATTTCGACCTTAGAGTCGCGCTTGTATTATTATGATATCTGGTGGTTTTGTTTTCTTTTGAGTTTTGAGCCTCGCCCTTTGGCGTTGTATACTATTGTGCATTGATGTGGTTGTTTCCGCCTTTTGGCGTAGAGCTAGCTCCCGTTTGGGGATGCTTTTTATTGTTTGTATATATATTATTCTTGTTTGTATCCGTTTAGGGCCAGTTTTTACAAAGGAGACTCTGCCGAAATTTTTGAGAAAATTGGATGTTGCTTTTAAACTTGTTTTCTACATGTTTTCCTTTACTTCTTCTTCTTTTTTATGGTTTAGATTTCTGGGCTTCGGCTTACTTAGGTTACGTTGCGCCTCTAGACACTTCGTAATCTAAGTGTCGATCACGTTTCGTACTTTCGGGTCATGACAACGTGATAGTGAATAAAACGCATCACATAAAATATAAAGACAAACCAGATAGCATATTATCATCTCGAGTAAGATTGCTCTCTCATATAGGTCCTCCTTCAATTACAATAATTACCTTAGGGGCACATATATCCAACAACACATGCTCTTGTGCACTGTTGACCTCGTCAACATATCAACAACGCTCTTGGTTCTATCATCCCTGGCGATTAAAGCTTAAGCCTCAGTTACTCAAACGTACTAGCAAACGTCATCGCATTCGCTTTCGGTATAGCTAATTGCTTCATATATCGAGTAGAAAAATATGTAACCGTCTATTACTATCGCTCAACAGTCTAACTGGAGCAACACTCTTCAGATCCCAGATCGATGAAGATATAAGTCTTAAGTGTATCCACATTATATGGTTCGACTCCTTATGTGAAAATAAGGTCAAACCGAGAAATAATGTAATATTGCTACGTCGCGTAGATTACCTCATAACCATCACATAACTTATCTCTTGGCGTGTAAATACCATGTAACTGCCGCTCAGCATAAACCGCGAGTGCTTGGCAATAAATCCTATGATCACTAATGACATTGCTCTTCATCACGTCTAATACGTAGAACGATCTTAGATGCGCCAATCCTCTGAAGATCGCTGCATCTCGATAATGCTGCGTCGTGAAGCCCCACTACATCGCTGCCACCTTGTTGTCACTAGCGTCCAAGTCTTTCAGGTTGTTCAAGTAACATTAAACTAATTTTTCTGTTATATTATGTTATCGCCATCTATCATCCCATCCCTGGTGAGGCTGACGATATCTTGACTTTATTATGGATACGTTAAGACTATTGACATTTGCTAGAGCATCGTTCTTTCCAAAAGAACATTCCATTTTCAATTTCTCTTAGCAACAATAATAAACCTACAACCTGAAGAAAGAGAAGAGGGCCCAAGTCCCCAACCACATTCTCCAAAAATGTAAAGTTTAAAATTGTGTTAAGATAATCGAATAACGGATTATAGATTTTCTAGAAATGGAATAGATTGGGTAGTTGAATTTAGACTCACGTTTCCTCACGAAATCTCCTACTTGAAATTTGTCAGATTTTTATTAATGAATGCAGCATGCGTCTTTATTCATTAAGTATGCAACTCCACAATATGTAACAAACAATCTAACAAATTTCACTGTTTATTAAACTACCATATTTAATCTTGTCCGTTTTATTAGGATTTTCCGTTTATCATGAAATTTGGCACACGTCCTAGACGCTCCCGCTTGAACAACTACTTATCAAATCTCTAATATTTTATGTGATTGAAATTTTTGGCAAGCAACAAAATTTTTTGAAAAAAATAACTCACAGAGTTAGAGGAAAAAACCCTACAACTAACGCATAACATGAGTGGAAAATCCAAAAAAAAAATAATTTTTCTTGATTTTCTGAAATTTCTAAAATTTTCTGGATTTTTTTAATTTAAATATTTCAAAAAAACGAGCTCAGCTCGCGTTGGAGACTCCGAGCTCAGCTCGGGTTGAAACCCACCCGAGCCCAGTTCCGGTTGGAGGTCGTGCTCTCTAAAAATATCTATTTTTTTTTTAAATAACTGTTCTTTTGTTTTTAAGATTAAAAAATTCCTTAAAAAATCCAGAAAAATCTTATCTTAATTTTATATTTATTTTTTCTTTCAAAAAAAAATATTTGGCCTTGCCCAAACAAAACAAATACGAGAAAATTTCCTTTCATACAGAAAAATATTTTTTTTTGTAAAAAATATACTTTTTTGTTAAAAAAATATCCGGTCCTTGCTAAAATCCAAAAAAAAATTCTCAAAAGTTTATTGAAAAAGAACAGGGTTAGGGTTTTGAAACTTTCGCAACCTAGCCGCCATAAAATTCTCACCAAAAGAAAATTAAATTTTACACAAAAAAACAAAATCCAATCTTTTTGAAAAAATTATTCTCACGATTTGTTCCATGGCCAATTCCGCATCATGAAACTAAATTCTATATATCAAAACGTCAATAAAAATTAGATCTAATCTAGTATGACTTATGATGCAATGTAAATTGATAGATCTATGAAAATCCATCACCAACGTTAACCCTAATAATCATAGATCTGTTAAAAATAAATAAATAAAATAGTTTTAATCTAATTTTAGACCAAAAAACTCAACTTTCAAGTTGCAACTTTTATAAAAACACAGATTTAAGATCTACGAACGTGAGAATACAAGTTCTGATACCAATATAGCAAAAATGTGCATAGATACATAAACATGACACAATCATGGCAGTGGAAACAATTACATATCTATGCAAGGGTTTTACTGATATACCTGATCCGATGATGGGATCGTTATTCTCGTCTATGTCACGTTGTGGATCCTGAGACTCTCGCCGCCACGCAACGGCCGGAAGGAAACCACACTCTAATCGAGCGAGAATCCACCACGTAATCATCCTGCTAACCAACCATAATAGAACAAGGATGATGAAAGAAGATGACGGCTAACATGTTGGATCTCCTAGATCACTCTAGATTTCTCTTACCCTCTTAGATAATTAACCCTACCCCCAATATATAGTATCTAAATATATATTAATATACCACCAGAAGGGGCCGGTATTGGGCCGGGTGAAGCCCAGCAACCAGCAAAAATAAAAATACTGCGGCAGGTGCTGCTCTTAGAGATTCTAATGGCAAGATCGTCTTTGCAACAAATTTTTTTAATGGTGTTGGTGGTATTATTGATGCTGAAGCAAAAGCCATGCTGGATGGTCTTATCGAATGCAAAAATCTAAACCTGTTTGTGATTGAAATCGAAACAGATTCTATTCTAAGGTATTTCCTGATTTCTTAAATGGCTTATGTTCACCCCCTTGGAGAATCAGGTATACTGTCAAGGCAATTTTGTACTCAATGGATTGCTTACAGGTCTCAGTGTCTCACATTTATAGAGAGAAAAATAATTTAATGGCTGATTATTTAGCAAAGGAAGGCCTGTGCTCTATGTGCTCCAGTTCTTATTTCTGCAATCTCCCTGAGTTCTTTACTGTGCTGTTTTCTCGAGATAACTCTCAGTTGTTAAACTTGAGGTGTCAGTAAACAGCTGCTTGCTGTTGCATTTCCTGTTTTGTGTACAGTTTTTAGTGTTCTGTTTCGTTCCTGCCTATCCTGTATGAACCTTTACACTCTGTATGCTGTTGCTCGTATTGATATAAAAAAGCGATTTTGAACAACAACAAAAAAACTCGTACAAGACGCCACATGACCGGATAATCCCAAAATGCCTTATACTTACACTAAACAATCCTAAAATGAACCGAATTTGATTTTTTTGGAAAAAAACTTCTTCCCTTTTTTTTTATAATGAATGTATCCTGCAATGGGTTAACGACCTTTTTAAAGTTGTATTATATCAAAAATCAACGACTGTGTTTTATAAACTATACCCTCCAGATTTTATAAAATGCCATCTATATTCCATTCGCTTGTTATATGCTTTTGTAACATGCAAACTTGTTTTAAGTTGTTATAAAGAAGTATCTCTATCGGTCATCACAAACCAAGTGTCATCTCATTGTTCCGGACAACTAGACTTGTCAATGGATCGGGTATAGACCGGATCCGCTGCAGGAAAAAAAAAGATTTGGAATTGATTCTAAACCCGTTGATCTAGATCGATTAAAATGTTTAATTAATAGGTCGGGTCTGGACAACCCATTCGTCACTTCACGGGATCCACTTACTTAATTAGATCTCATGTAATGCTCTTAGATTAAATCATATCAAAAAACATATTTAGTTGGCTAAATCATATCAACAAAATATTTAATGGTTTCGGGGCAAATTCGTCAATAAAAACATTGGTTAGGGTCCGACATTAAAATGTAGCATGGACACAGTTGCTGTCAAAGATTGCATGCATCCCTGTGTCGTGATTCCTAAATCAGTCGGCATCAGTATCTGTTTACAAACAGACGAAGCAGCTGATCATTAATCCCATTCATAACAGCGACACCTGCTGTACTTGGAAATACCTCGGTTCCCTCTTTCACTCCGCCATTTTCCTCTCTCTCTCTCTCTCTCTCTCTCGCTGGAAAATAAAAAGGAGAAAGAGGAAGTAGAGAATGGCGGCTAGGTTTAGGGTTTTGGGGATCGAGTTCCCGCCATTCATCCCCAAGGAGGTGGAGAGGATCAGGGACGCGCCGGCGCGGGACCTCGCCGTGAGGATCCAGAGGCTCCCTGTGAATGCAAGTATCAGATTTATGGTTTTTGTTTTGTTTGATTCGAAATTAGAGTGTTTGAGTTGTTTTCGGTTGATTTATTGGCAAATATCGATTTAATTGCTGATGATGCTGATAAATGTGGGATTTCTGATGCATGCATCAGTTCTACTAGCACGAGCTGTGAAAATTTTGGTTTTTGTTTTGTTTGATTTGAAATTAGAGTGTTTTGAGTTGTTTTCGGTTGATTTATTGGTGAATATCGATTGAATTGCTGATTATGCTGACAAATGTTGATGCATGCATTAGTTCTGCGATTATGAGCAGAGCAGATTATTCGCGGTGCGGAACAGATCGATTTGATTGTACCAATTTGTTTACTTGGTTAAAAATTCAGAGATTTTAACCTAGTAAAATTGTTTGTTCAGTAATTTAGAGTTGAAGATGATGTTGTTAATTCAGGAAAGGCGATGGTTTTACTTGTTAAAATACTCAATTTATTTGAAAATATGTTGAAAGTTTAATCGGAAGCTAATGCCTTTGGTATTTCGGATTGAACAAATTCCGTGGATTAGAATTTTGCATCTGTTGACTAGTCATCAATAGCAATTATTCATGCTAGTGGTTTACAGCCTTAATCTTTCACAGCGCTGTAACTATTTAGATGTTATTTCAGTTTTTCTTTTATTCTTACTCATTTATTACAGATCGATAGTGTTGGTTGTTGTCTAGTTAATATAACATGTAATCTATCCATGCTTGCAACTGGAGGTGAAATAATAAGATGTTGAGGTCCTTATCACAATGCTGGAATTGGCCTAAGTAGGGTTTTGGTTGCTTTGCGTGTGCTTGGATATTCTTTAAATAACTTAAAATTTTCTTTTAAATTAATACGCTTCATGTGTTAATTTTATTAGATATTGTTTTGTGAAGTCTTGGAGAAACTTGGTTATATTTTAGCATATTTTGTTTGAGAATTGGTCCCTCGCGACCTTGCCCACCCTGTCCCACTAGGGAGGGGGATGGTGGTGGCGGTGGTTGAAGGAATGCGCTATGTAGGTTGTGGCACGGCTTAAACTTGTGATTTTCCTCTTGTAATATCAAGTCTTACTAAGTGGCTTCAGTTTTCTCTTTCTGTAATATGTGGTACTTGGTAATCTAACAATTGCAATTGCCTGTTATAGAGCTGGATGGAGTTTTTGCTTTTCTTCATGTAGAAGTCCCCAAAACTTGTCTAAAAGGTTTTTGTTCTTGTTGGTTGTTTGGTAATTGATACGAAAGGTTTTGTTGATTGACTCCAAAATCAAAGTAATCTTGGAAACAAGAAGAAAACACCCATATTTAAAAGCTATGTTTCTGACATAGAACATGAACCTATATGCTTTGGCCATATGTTGGATTAGATTAGTAATTAAGTGAAATTTAAAAGCTAAATAATAATACTAGTTTTAGCGATAAATTGAAATTCGTTTGGAACAGTCATCAGATGCAGTAATTCGTCATTTAGAGACCAAGGAAAGCTCGGCTCCGTGGGACTCCTTCCCTATGCTACTATGAGATGATAGGATTTGCTTGTGAGGATGAGGGAAAACACAAATAATATCAATCTATTGTCAATGTCCTATTGTTAAGTTGTGTTAATCCTAGCTCGCTTATGGCAAGTTCTTAGAGTAAACTGCAGAGTAAAAAAACAACCACCAGCTTCTAACGAGAGAGAACTGAATAATTATAAAAATACATTTGTAATTTACTAGTACTACTATTGTGTAGAAAATACATGTGTGCAGAAAATACATGTGTGCATTATCTGTACACTAAGCTTCAACAAGTAAATTTACATAAGGATTATGAAAAATGTTGTTTGACACTCAAATTTAGTAGCGTGTAGAAAGTTTCTTCTCTTTTGCTTGAAACCATTTCGTAATTTCTCTAGAACTAAGACGTGGGTTTACAGGTGAGCTTCTTGAGAAAATCTATCATGAGTAGCTGTGTGACGCCCTTGCAACGTAAGAGAACAGAGGTAATTGTTCTCCTTCATGGCTTTGACAGGTATGCCAGCTCTAAATATTCCTCACACATGCATGCATGTATTCACTCATTCATATATGCATGGTTCATGGTTCGCCACACACGCATGTATGGAGAGCCGTATACTTTTGTGTATTTTGGGTGTTTGGTTGTTTGCTAATTTTTTTTGGAGGGGTGGTGGCGGCGGCGGGGGTGGGGGTGGTTATATGAAGAAATCTGCATGTGCTAATTACACTCGACATGCAGTGGAGATATTAAGAGATTAAATATCCCTGTTTCCTAACAAATAATCTTGTGTAACAATTTCCCTATCTCTAAGAGCTATTTCATAGCACTAAATATCCAACATGGCCATCAATGATGGCTGCATTGTCATTTTTTGGTGATTTGGCTTGTTTTGACCATGTATCTCATTCTGGAAAGCAGAATATTTATATTTGCGCCAAATGTTTTTATTAGCCTACTTGAAGGACCAGTTTGCTTTTGCACTTTTTCCTATTTCTTATTATCAATTGCTACTGTGTTGAATGTTATATATAGTTCTTGTTTAGAATGGAGTTATATGTATCCATTGCTTGAGGATGCTGGGCTGGAGACATGGGCACTGGATATTCTTGGATGGGGTTTCTCTGATTTAGGTACATTTTTGTTGTATTTAGACATGCTTCATGACAGAATACAAGCTGGAGACAGAATTCTGGTACCAGACAGTTTCAAATGTTCATTCAAATATCAAAATCTTATTCACAATCACCTGTTAACGCTTTTGTGACATTTGTTAGAATTTCTTCCACCATGTAACATTGCTGCCAAGCGGGAACACCTATATCAGGTATTTCTGCTCTTCTACTGATGCAGTTTGAACAGTACAATTTCAATGCTGTATTTTCTGATTTTTGAGCTTTCCTGATGACTTGGAATTTTATGTAATAATGCCTGTGTTACATAGTATTCCATTTTCTAATAGGGTTTTGGTTCTCCTGCTTCTTAAGCTTCTTTTTACTCCACCAAAACTCCAAGTTAACGCACCCCTGTAGGCTGAGCAACCATGTGTATTGTGTTTTTGGTTCTTTTGCTTCTTAAGTTCCTTGCCATTGCATCAAAACTCCAAGTTAACACACCCCTGCAGGTTGAGAAACCATTTAATTGGCATTTGCACATTTTCTTTTTGGAAAAAATTATCTGCTTTTTAATTACATGGTCGGTCTGGTACCATTTTAAAGTCCCTAACACCGTACCAGGGCTCTGAAGTTATGACGAGGATTAAGGAATATACATTATACATCTATTTTATAACAGTCCAAACACCTATGCATGTTATGTTGAGTCATTTGGGTTTATATGGGAACATGGTATTATTTGTCTCTTTGGCATAACTTATGCGTACCTTGTACCAAAGTATCACCTCAGTTAAATGCTTTATGTGTACAGCCTTTCTTAATCTAAAAGGGATTTAGATGTTGGCTCCTTACTAGGTGTTCTCTGTTAATTTGTTTTTGTGCAAATACTAGCATGACATTACTTGAACAGATAGATATTACTACCCATGAAATGTCTGCCAATTTTATTGGCATGCTCATAGTTAGCACCAACTCATTTAGGATTGGCATTGAGCTGGCAACAGGTCATAACAAATTGGTCAGTCTTTTGTGGATCTTTTGCAATTTTTCAGGTTGTCCCCATAGATGACCTCTTCTGATCGGAAAATGTTTAAATGATTAATGATGGTTACCTTGCAGTAATATAAGTTTCGTTAGTTTGATAGACTGAAAATCTTAATGACATGTTGCTTCCTATTCATCATGATATACTACTCTATTGTAAGGCTTATTTACTAAAAACTCCCCTCGGGTTTGGGCCCGTGACAGAAAACTACCATTACTTTCAAAATGACAGAAAACTACCACGACTTGACGGTCAACGTTACTGTTCATATCAATTGACCATTTTGCCCTTTTCATAATTAATTATTAACAATTTTTAAATAATTATTAGATGGTAATTTAGGAAAATTAACTATGGTGGTCGTGGAGGAGGTCGGTGGTCTTGGCGGGTGAAGGAAGTCGCCGGCGGCCAGAGGAGGGCATCGGAAAAGGAAATTATTGTTAGAATAGGGGTAATTTTGGGTTTTTAATTTTTTTGCTGACATGGCGACAACATGGCACACTTAGTGCTGATGTGGCCCTGTTAAGTTTGGTAGTTTTCTGTCGTTTTGAAAGGTAGTGGTAGTTTTCTGTCACGGGCCCAAATCTAAGGGGAGTTTCCAGTAAATAAACCTTATTGTAATGAAATCTATTTTAATTATAAAATTTATATTACGGCATTTCTTGTGAATTTGTACTGTAGCTTTGGAGGTCATATATTCAAAGGCCCATGGTATTAGTTGGACCGAGCCTTGGTGCTGCAGCTGCCATTGATTTTGCAGCCAACCATCCAGAAGCGGTATGTTTTAATGTTTTTCTTCACCCTCCATGTAGATTTAATATTTGTTACACATTTTGTGTTAATCTGTTTTTGTTTAGTTTAGAAAATGAGAGTTTAAAAATTCTTGATGTGGCGAAATTTATGGCTCATCACTACTACATTTCTTGCTGATTATAAATTCATCTATTCTTCCATAAATATCCCTTGATTATCTTCTCCCGTGTCCATTAGGTAGCAAAATTGGTTTTGATCGATGCGAATGTATATGCAGAAGGCACAGGAAATATGAGAAAATTACCTAAAGCCCTAGCTTATGCTGGAGTAAGTTGTTGCATTCTTTTTTTGATTCTTACGAATTTGTGATTTGATGTTGCATCTTTTGACAATTTTGCAAAGGCTAGTGTCAATTAGTGCTTGATAATTTCAAATCAGTTTCTGTATCTGTTTGCACTAAAATTCATATTTGGAGCCAACAGTATTATTTTGAAATATGACATATACGGGAGTCACACATAAATTTACATTGATACGGTAGAATTAACTATTTCATCCTTATGCTAGGTAGCTGTATTGAAGAGCTTCCTGTTGCGGCTTTTTGCAATTTCCTTGGCCTTCAATAAAATTTCATTTTCTGCCTCCATTGACCGAGCAAATGTAAGTGATCTGCAGATTTATTGGTTTTTTAATAAAAATTTATTGTATGGAACACGCTCATGCAAGTAAATGCTGTCTCTGTATGATTGGTTTTGGTTCAGGTTATGTTCTTAAATAATTTATTCTCTGCTTTTTGCAGTGTATTTTAGTTGGCAAGCTTGTTCTATTGGTTCATTTATAAACTGGTGGTGTCATTTTGGAGTTCATTTAAATATTAAGACTAAAAGTCACATTTTTTGTTCAATTGGATGATTAGTTTGGGTGTCTAAATGCGATGTAATCATGAAAGGAAATAACCCAAGAAAGTAGCTGAAAGACGCAAAAGAAAAGAATAAAAGTCAGCACACCCTTAGAATTATATTGTGCTGATTATTTCATTCAAGTATTAGAATTTAGGTTAACATCGTATTTTACGAATGAACACCAGTATATCATGTTAAATCACAATCTCATGGGACTCTCTTAACAAGACCAATAAATAAAATAAGGACTCTGTAAGAATTTCTGAAGAAAGACATAAATATTGCCTACATGCTTGGTCATGGTAGTTTTTTTTGTGTGTGGAATGAACTTTGAGCCAGCTGCAACGCATGGCTTGATTGTGTCTGTTACACTACTGAACCATTTTCTGATTTCAGGTGGGTCGGCTACACTGCTTACTACCCTGGTGGGAAAATGCAACTGTTGACTTTATGCTCAGTGGGGGCTATAATGTTGGCCATCAAATAAAGCAGGTAACTGGTTGTATCGAATTTCTGATGTCAGTAACATTATGATGTTTTACTTGTATGAACTAAATGGAGATCTTTTGATCAATTGCTATTTGAACTCTGAGTACTTGTATATTTAAGCAGTCCGGTAGTAATGTTAACTGTAGTAAAACAGAACTCAGATGCTACAATTAACAGGGAGCCAAGAAATTTTCATGAACCGACTAAATTTGATATGAGATACGGATGATTAACTGGAATATCTTTCTTTGCCTTGTATTCTTAGATATCTACATATATGATCACTTCGTATGGCGAAGCATATCCCCATGTATAACACGAATCTAGTCCATTATGATGTTCCTTGGTTACTTGTGAAAGCTTTATAAATGAGTTCTCGTTTCTAGTTTAACTTTCAGACACTTCTCATGCCTAGCCTTTTCCTTGAAAAACGGTGCTGACAAAGCTTCATGGAAGGTTAGACAATGTTTTACGACCGGCTTTCTTAACTTTCAAATAATACCAAATCTCTGGTTCTGGAAACTATGAAAAGAGAGTGGTTTGTTATTATCCTAAATAACCAGCCCGGCATACTCTGTGTTCTTCTAGATTATGGGTAGAAATAGGAGAAAGAGGATATATTATATAAGTTTGACATGTCAGATAACATATTAGGATATGCTTATTCCTTTCACCTCACTTCTTGAATTATAAGAGAATACTTTAGAATAATAGTTTTATTAGAGCCATTATAAACAAAGGGTTTGAGATCAACTGCATCAACTATGACATGCAATACAATAATCTCTCATGGAAAATTGGCTTAATTCCCAAAAACCACCAAAAATTCATGGGCTATTGGAAGTAACTACCAAAAACTTTGATAATTACAGATAACTAACAAATGTATGTACATCCTTAAAATTTCTTAAAAGTATTTTGGTAGCTTATTTAATATTTAGTAAACAGGTGTGGTAGTTTATTGAACATTTACTAAACAAATTTGGTAGTTTTTTGAACATTTATGAAACATTTTGGTAGTTTATTTTGTATAAATTTTACATGTTTCCGTATACATGGTAGTTACCTGTAATTATCAAAGTTTTTGGTAGTTACTTCCAACAACCCCTAAGTTTTTGGTAATTTTTGGGAATTAAAAGGAAAAGCTAAAAGGTCAAGACGTACAAGAATTCATTCTAAAAGTTAAGGACTTGTTGAATTATAAATGATTTGTGTTAAAATTCACCATATACTGACATTTTATTTTAGACGCAGTATAAAAATGACTATTTGCTATTTATGGTAATAGGTTGTGCAAACTAAATAGTTTGAAAGGTTCTTATGATATAAGCCATTAATACAAAGCTATATCGGACAATATTCTCCCACAAATTGGTATATTGATATCCGTCCTCACCTTGCGGACCTGCTTGTTTTGAGTTCCTGTGTTACATACATCCAAACCAATGCACCAACATAGTTAGTGATTAATAATAATTGTCAAATGGTCTTTCTGCCCGCCTTGATTTCTTACATAGCAATCTCTTCTTCTTATTCCTTGCTTCTATCTACACTTCAGCTTAACAAATGCAACTTGATTAATAATAGTAAGGGAAGAAATGTAAGTTCTGAACGACCATCCACCTCTTTCTCATGTGCTTCTATGCTAACCACATGTAAATCGAGCAACAACATCTTATTATTGACTGCCCCTCCATATGTTCGCCGTGGATGAAATTGTGTGGCAATAGATGCTTACAACAGTGCTCTAAGTGTAATGGGTATAGTTTGGTCGCTGTAGCAAAAGCACAACATGGACTTGCAATCATGGCCAAGCATGGGTTTAAATATTGGGATTGTCTAGCAGCTAACACCTAATGGACAGTTGGACACTATTTTCTACCTTGCAAGCAAACTGTATCGAGACTTCTACCCCCCCCCCCCCCACCTCTCTCCCCAACACTTCTCTGATGATGTTTCTTGACGAAAATCAATGCTTATTCTTCAGAAGAGAAGAAGAAAGCACTAAGAGGTATAAATATATAGCCATACTTTCAGTTTTAATTTCTGCAGCTATCATACTTTTAGAGTTGTTCGTGGACAATGGGCGGATCCTCTAAATTTAAGGCACTTGAAAGCAGCAACTTAACAATCCAAATTTATGCTATGCTTCATGTGGAATACACGACATCTATATCATTTTAGAAGCATTCGTCATCAAATGTATCCAAAATAAAAATCCACAGCTAGCCATAACACATTTTAATAGTCAAGCCAATGTTCCTGCAAATAATACTTAACCACTACAAAAGGTACAGAGGGAGGAGCGTTTCAAGGAGAAGTGAAGCGAAGTGCGAGGTACGAAGTTGAAGGAGAGGGTATTAAGGTAAAAGATAACAAAAATATATCTTGCTATAGAGATAATTGTCAACTAAAAGACACATACGAAGTTGGGGCCTTACATTGTGGGGATGCATCACAATGTAGAACACAAGGTTAATGTAGAGCCTTTTCTGTAAAATGTGGTCCAGTATAGAGAACAAGGTTCCATGAAATATTTGTCCAAGTTTCATATCATCTGTCTGCGACTGTAAAACGAGTTGCTAGGAGAGGGGCTCTTTGTAATTGGTATCCTATACATTCTCTTAGAGTTGAAGGGACATTTGTAAGACTCGGATTTATGATAAATTTACTATAATGAATTGCAACTAACTTGGGAGCATAATAACACCTGATACTAATAGCCAAACAAAGAATTCTGAGGACTAATATTTATTGTACCTATTTGTTGGGGGATCAATATCCAAGGAACCACTACAAATTGGCGCTTCCAAGTTCTGTTCCAAGTCTTTAAACATTCACCAACCCAGCTATGTTCATATATATCTGCATATTGTGACTGTATCCATCTCTATCTGTATGCTAGGTTCTTTAAAATGTCTAGTATCTATTTATTAGCGGCATATTGTTCAGTGCTCCTGCCTGTTTGACTGAAGCATTCTTAGAATTGCTGTATTCCTTTCATTTGATATATTATCTTGCCAAAGAGAATTGCCAATCATAAACTCGGTAGCTTCTTGAAATTTAATTGAAACTTAGTCTATTCGCCTATGTGTATTTCAGCTACTTTCCTAGTTACAAATGAATGGACCCTATAGTTTTGTTCCATGATCAGACTTCAAACTGTTGATTTTTACAGATAAAACACAAAACGCTCATCATATGGGGAGCAAACGACCAAATTTTGAGCAACACTTTGGCGCAGGTTTGTTTATCTATCCGAGACCTGACTTTTAATGTTCTTGATATTAGATTTTGCCAAATGTGAAAGTTTAGCTTCCCATGTGGGAGCAACCTCCATAGACAAGTTGGCGTACAAAAATATTTTGATAATTTTATAACATAGTTACATACCATCAATATTAATGAATAATTATTTAGTCTTCAGCATCGCAACATATTTTAGGAATGTTATTGCAGTCAACGACTCAACGTGATTCTCTTTCACAGGAGGGAGTGGGGCATAATGAAACTTTACAGTTGTGCACACGAACAAAGCGTTTCCATCCATCTTAAGCTCTGAGTTAATTACTTAGGCTTAGATATTAACACCCAATTGAAATAAAATTTTCACCAGTAATTTCATTGCATGGGTTTGTTGAGGTACTATAATCCAAGAGGCAGCGAAAGTGAAGTAAATAGAAACAATGTCTGGAAACATCGATTATTAACCCACACCATGCAACAATGTTGTGGAAACCAGAGTGGAAAGGATGGAGGGTAGGCTTCAAGCAAGGCTAATATTTAAACATAATTGAAAATAAAAATAAAAAATCGAAGAGTTCAAACAAAAAGAATAAATTTGCTTTTTCTTCCTTCTTCTGATGATTTATATGAGTACAGTTTATATGCGACAACAAAAGAGCACATTGAAGCATCTTAATATTTCAGACATCATCAATGCATGGTCAAAATAGACAATTTTAAAGAATGTAGACTACAATGAAATCATTAAGACTTAAATGCTATTATATATCAATAGCTCATACCTTGCAAAAGAAATGAAAATGAATATTGTTAGGAGTAAAAGAAGATGCATGTAAGTGAGGCATACAAAAGGATACTGCACGGGCATCAATCCCAAATTATTACTGCACATGAAGTTTCAACATAAACAGTTATTCTGTGCATAATCAACTTTTATTTTTATTTTTTTTAATCTTGTCGAATGTATTCGTTTTACGATTATCTTGAATCATGCTTCATATCTTCATGACATAATGCACAGAGATTGCAAGATGAGCTTCAAGATTCAGTTTTACATCAGATACCAGAATGCGGCCATCTCCCTCACATAGAGAAGCCAGATCTCGTAGCTAAGTTGATCCTGGATTTTCTTCGATGAGATTATAGCTTAAAATCTGCATGTGCAATTTCTCAAACTATTGCTTCTGTAAGTCACTATGTTTATATGCTTCAAATCAAGGGTTCATTAGAAAAACGGTGTAATAATTAACTATAAGAATACAGGATAACTCTTTGCATATGGTGTCACATCTTGAAAAGTGTTTTGTACATGTTGCAAATAAGGCCTTAGGACATAGCAAGTTTTCTCCAATTATATCAAAGTGCCTCGGGGCTATAAAATGTGAATTTCAGTGTTACTTTATATGGTTTCTAAGGATTCAAATCTTAGTTTATACCTCCCAAAATCAATGTTTTATTTGAAAAGAAACAAGGAAAAAGGAAGGAAAATAAGACGGACTCTATTTTTTTCCCCACCTACACGATTATTATTGAATTCTCTTTGTATTCTTTTCTTTCCCTCTTTTAGAGGACCAAACCTATAAAAGTGTTGCACACCATATCTTGAGATCCTAAGAAGTAATTCCTTGTTGGCTGCATTTTGAGTGGATGTGTTATTTCGGCCACATTCAATAATTTTCACTCTTCTATAAGATGTTTTCTTTTTATTTTCATTCCTTGGGATCTTATACCTGCACGTTATTTTCTATAAATAAAGCTATATTTATTCATGTCTATCTAAGCACAGAGAAATTAAGCGAAGAAAAAATAAAAATAAATAAAAACAACGGAAGAAATTGCATTTCATTTCGTGCAATAGCTGAATTTGTGGATGATTGCATCCCCAAATAGATGTACACGGTACAAAAGGTGCTCTGCTTTTCTGATTTTCGTGAATAAAACATAATAACATAATAGCGGAAACATAATATTCACATAACATCCAAAGGTAGAAGAATTGGTAAAGCATAGGATTTGTGATAAAAGGGTCACGGGTTCAAGAACGTTGAAGGAAATTGACTGGATTAAAGATCCAGTAGAAGCCGCATTTGATCAAAATGGTCAAATGTGGTTGAAGGAAAAATCGACTGGATTAAAGATCCAATATTAGTTGCATTTGACCAACAAAAATGGTCGAATGCTGTAGATAACCGTAAAGAAAACAAGGGCTGAGATTTCTTGAACGCAAGGATTTTTGGAGGTTCTTAAGAATCGATTTCTATTCCATATCAACACCATTAACTCTTTAAACCCACCATTTCATCCAAATTAAACCAATCTACCCAAACCCAATTGTTCAGCTAGCTAACTTGATCAAAGCTTATTTGTTTCTCTTCTTTTAATTAACATAATCATTCAGATCACATCCATTCCATCACTCTATTTTCCTAATTTTTAGCCCATAATATGTCATTTTATATCTTTGTTCTCACACATGTATGTATAAATATTTACAGAAGAATGAGAAATCAGGAGCAGTGAATATTTTGTCCAAAAAAACATGCCAAATATATAAAAATGAAGTACAATTATTTACATATCACATTTGATATCACAATAGATAACCAAACAATTAAATTATTATATACATATCGCATTCAATATCACAATAGATAACCAAACAATTTCCAAAAGTATCTCAATATATCAATCTTTAATTCGAAACGGCAATGCAAATAACATTTCATTTGCCACAATAATATCATGGAGTCAGCGGATTTGCTCGAATTCGATTTTTAACAGCGCCTTGTTTTCAGAATGGAGAAATAAAAGAAATGAAAAACATTAAGAGAGATAAAGAGGTGAGGGTTTATGAGAGTGAAAATAGGTTCGGTGGGTTTGGGGTTTCGTCCAAAGGATGTGGCCTAAGGGTGAACCAAGTGGGTTTAAGAACTTAAATTGATTCTTAAGTGGGTGGTCCCTACCTCCGAAAATCCTTGCACCTCCGTACTGGTTTTTTTACGATAGATAGATAACCGCATTCCACCATTTTGGTCAAATTTGGCTTCTACAGGATCCGCATCCTTCATATTGAGCACAGGCTGACAATTATTATTCTCTTGGCGGACAACGTTTGGAAATTGCAGATTTTTCAAAAATAATTAGCAAGAAATGATGTTCGCCTAAAATTATTTAGCAAAATAGTGTTGGTGGACAGATTAGGAAAATTGAGCATGATTTAACTAAAACCGCACTTTAGAAATGCGGTTTTGGATATGCTCCTCAGCCCTAAGTCCTGTAGCAACCCGTCTTGGTGGATTCTCGCCTTGACTAAAACCGCACTTTAGAAGAAGTGCGGTTTTGGGTATGAAAATCACTTAGCTCCTCAGCCCCAAAGTCCTGCAGCACTCCCCTTCGATCGATTCTTGCCATGGCCTCCCTCTCCGCCGCCGTCGCTCGACCTGTCAAATCTTATACAAAAACCAAAATTCTCTCTCTTATATCTGCCCGAGATCAAAGCTGCTCGAACTTAGATCTGCTCGACATAAGAGGATGATGGAGGCTCACTGGTTGTTGATGATGGGTGCTCGGATGTTGATGATAATCGGTGCTCTGATGAGGGTGTTGTTGGGTGTCGGATTGAGGTAGCTGATGGTTGAATGCCCGAGATCTGGAGGTGAGGGTGATGAAAATCGATGAAGTCGAGGGGGAGCTCGAGTCAAGGTGATACTTTTCATGAAGGGGACCAAGGATTTCTTTCCATGTGGCTTCTAATCAACCCATCAATATCATTTTGCTAAATATGTTCAGGCAAACGTCATTTTACTGAATATTTTTGAAAAATCGGTAATTTCCTATAATTGTCCTTCTCATGGCTCCTCGAACTAACTGTTGAGTTAGAATTTCTTTAGCGCACCAACTTTTACGGTTTTTATCGGTCTTAGTAACAATCATTTTTTCTTGTTATCTTTATTACTATGTCCGGATGAGAAAGGGTGAGAAAGGATGAGAAAGGGTGAGAAAGGCTTGTGACAGCCAACGTAAAACTTTGTCACATTCTATGACATGAACCATAATAAGAATATCGTTGGGGCGTCCCCTGCTCAGCGACGCGCTACATCGGATCCCGGGTGTAGTGTTAAGTATGCAAGGGCTTCTAGGTCGTCGTCCAGATGCGGCGCGCTATATCGGACCCCGGGTGTAGTGACAAATAAGCAAGGGTCGTCATCCAGAAACGGCGCGCTACATCGGACCCCGGGTGTAGTGACAAATAAGCAAGGGTCATCGTTTAGAGACGGCGTGCTACATCGGACCCCGGGTGTAGTGACAAATAAGCAAGGGTTGTCGTCCAGAGACGGCGCGCTACATCGGACCCCGGGTGTAGTGACAAATAAGCAAGGGTTTCATAGGCTCCGTCTAGCTTCCTGGAACATAGGTTCCCTTATGGGTAGGCTAATAGAATTAGTGGAGGTGATGATTAGGAGGAGAGTTGGTATTATGTGTTTGCAAGAAACTAAGTGGGTAGGTGAAAAGAGTAGAGTCATAGAGCCTTGGGGCTATAAGCTTTGGTATACGGGTAGAGATAAAAATCGTAATGGGGTAGGCATAATCATAGATAGACGGTTGCTTGAGGATATAGTTGAGATTAGGAGAAAAGGTGATAGAATTTTACTAGTTAAGCTTATTCTAGGTGGAGAGATCCTTAATGTTATTAGTGTTTATGTACCACAAATAGGTCTTGATGACGCTAGAAAGCGTCTATTCTGGGAGGATTTAGACGAGGTGGTGCAAAGTATATCTAGTGGAGAGAAGTTATTTATTGGTGGTGATCTTAATGGACATGTAGGTACTGGTCGTAGTGGGTTTGATACTATCCATGGAGGTTTTGGTTTCGGACAAAGGAATGAAGCAGGTGACTCGATTTTAGATTTTGCTTTATCTTATGACTTGATCTTAGCAAACACCTGGTTTAGGAAAAGAGAGTCCCACCTTATCACTTTTAGGAGCGGATCAAGTGCTAGTCAAATAGACTTTTTTCTGACGAGAAGAATAGATAGAGGTTGTTGTATCGACTGTAAGGTAGTGCCAGGTGAGAGTGTAACCACTCAACATAGGCTTTTAGTTCTAGATTTTCGATTTAGAAGAGAACCTAGGAAGATTAGACGTAAGGTAGTGTAACACCCGAGCCCAATGCTACTATTTTCTGTTATTGGTTGAGCATTAGATATTACTCATTTCATCTTGCTTATTTGGGTCTTACTGTAAAATTTTATCTGGCTAAGTCATTCTGCATATAACAAATTTTAGCATCTAAAATAAAATTAAAAAAATATTCATCTTGGCCTACTTGACACCCTTAGTCTCGTGGTAGCGTCCGTGCATTGTATTCTCGTCCCGTTCAGTGAAACGGGCGAGTTTGGATGGCTACGTGCACGTGCGTGTGTCCGTTTTGGGAGTATGCTTTTTAATCATAAAACATTTCATTTTAAAATTTGGAACCCGCCTAAAATCCTATTATTTGAATTTCGAATTTTTGGACCCAATCCGGACGCAATTTGAAAATGTTTCATTTGGCGCCAAAATCCTAAATTTTAATATTATTAAAACCTTCGCATATATTTTTCTAACTAATCTGATATCTTACTGTTCATTACCTATCTTTTAAATCTTTAAGTTAACCATATAATATTTTTTACAATCTTTTATATCCTTCTCAATTTATTCTCTCAGCCAATCGCAACCTCCCCTTTAACCCCCGTGGGCCCCACTTTCTCTCTCTCCCTCTTCTCTCTCTCTCCACTTTCTCTCTCTCTCTCCCCCGTATATATTCTCTCGTACTTCTCTTTATCATTTTTCCTCTTCTTGCTTCATGTCTCGTTTCTCATTTCTTTTAACTGTTCTTTTGTTGCCGGAATTCCGTCGTGCCGGTGACGTTTCTCGACGTTCCAGCGAGGTACCCCGACCCGTGTGGTTCCTTTGTTCGTCGTTTGGGTTCATTCCGTGAACCGTGCGCCCGTCGCGAGTTTTCCCCGCCGACGGTTAACGTTCCGTTTTCCCGATTCGCGACCCATCGAGGCAAGTTAATCTTGCTACATGCTATATACTTTTATAATCTTCATTTTATAATGTTATACATTTGAAAATCTTATAGTTTACACATGAAACGTCGTTGAAAAATCGGATATGACAAATCTGAAATTTACTGTACACCTTATCTTATAAAATTCATTATAAATCATAGAAAAATCATTAGTATACGTTCTTTAGTTCGTTACGAAGCTAATTCAGAATACTATAACTTTATGAAGTATTTACTGGCAAAATAAATTGGTTAAATAACGTAAAATGCAAATGAAAGTGTCTCCAAACTGCTGTCCAGGGAAATTCCAGCAGCAAACTTTCAACTTCGAATATTCATAACTTTTTGTAGGGATAACCTGAGATGCTTATACTTATAAAAATGAAAACCTTATTGAATTATCTTTGTTTTGGTATAAGATACGTCCCTTTTGGAGAACATTTGTTATTTTTAAGCTATTTTACAAATTAGGGTGACGCTGAATTTCTGAACGCAACCTTCTTGTACATGGTTAATCAATACAGCTTTTATAGTTACTAATCGCTTTGAATATGCTATCCATATTAATATTATTATATAAATATTTATATCACATATTGCTTAGTTGTACATCCCACACTACCATTTTACAGTTTTATAACTTTTCGGATACCCGTTTGCATCTATCGCATTTAAGATACATATAATTGCAAGCATAGATCACACTATTACATAATAATGTGATATTAACACTCCATGTTTAATAAATTGCATCCTAATTAATATTAGAACTATAAATGTAACCCTAATCGATGACTGTGCATCCATATCCTTGAAATTATATTTATTTACATATCATATTACATGTTCCAGTTTATTGTTCTGATAGTACTCATGCTTGTTTATTTATACATATGCTTATGTTAGTTTGATTATGAGCACCCACACGACATCTTGTGCTTCCTGACATGACCTGTTACACTTCCTACTTGACATGACATGGTACCGTACACTCTTGACATGACATGACACCCTATACATATCGACTCAACCTGTTAAAACGTGACCTGACCTGTTACCTGATTTCATGCCTAATGCCGACAAACCTGACCATTCCTGCTGTCTATCCAGACAGACCTACTTTACCTGATTTTGTGTTGGCATTAGTCCTTGACTATTGAATACCTGACCTGACATACATAACTTGGGGGTATGGGGAAATCAAAGGTGAAACCGACTTGTAACTCAACAGTTCGATACTTGTTCTGATCAGTCTTACGGGCTTGGCCAGTCCGGGAGTGACGATGCAGACATCACTCATCCATCCTACTACCTACTTTACTGCCTAGCGGCAGGTCTCGGATTCAGCCCTGAGAACCTTGACCGTGGTCCCGGGCACGCACGGGATACTATTGAGTTACATCGACGATTCATCAATTGATTTCAAAGACTTTAGAATAGAAAACCTGTTAGAACAGTTTAGTTACCCATTGCACATTGCCCTGCACTGTTGTTTCATATTACTGCTTTATTCATGTTTATTCCTGCATTGCTTATTACCATGTTCATATTATATTATTGGTTGACATGACGCGCTGACGTCTGGGTTTTGCATGGCCCAGATTCTTTACCACTGTCGACGACTGAGCAGGAGTACTTCAGCCAGCAGGCTGATTTGTGAGTTCTGTAGTGGTTAGTTCATTTATTGCATTTTATTTCCAGGTGTGATCCCGCATTACGGGACGTACCTTTCTATTATTGCATTGGATCATTTGCTTCCGCACTTATTGTTTATTGATTCTTGTTATTATGGACTTGGACATGTATTAGATTAGTTTATTATTTTGTTCTTGATATCTCTACAACCGTAATGTGACTGTGGATGGATATTTCCTACCCACAGGTAGCATGGTTGGCTATGTCACGTGCCCAATCTTGCGTACTCTGGGAAGCGGGGCGTGACATGGTTCTTTTGGTATCAGAGACATAGGTTAATTGGGTTGATTCTTTGTAGTTGGGTATTGTACCCAATACACGAATCAGAATACCCGTGTTTAGGAAACATGTCCAGCCACATTGACCGTTTTACCATTCTTGAATCACATTCTTCCTGATTATATCTTTTACGACGTGCAAACTTACTTTGCATTGTCAACTCGAAAACCTAATTTCTTGTTATCTCTAGGACTTAGGCGACTTGGGTGGAGTTAAGTAATTGCGGCTATGATACCACGGCATAGCTACAATGCGGTACTCTATTTAAGTATCTTGGAGTTCTAGCCTTGATCCACATTCAGAATCTATCATCATGCTAATGTTGGGTGTTTTGAGTTCAGGATTATGACAGGTAAGAAGTTGAAGACTTACCAGAGGCGTGTGAACGAAGCCGCCATGCTTGGAGTGATAAGAGGAATGCTGGAAATCAAAGAGACAGACTGAGCTGATCCAGCAATAGCAGATTCGTTTCAGGAAGGTTTGCAGATCGTTCAGCAGTCTGTAAACAACGATGGAACTAGACCAGTCGAACGAGTAGGGACTGTAGCAGATTTCAGACTTTTGGGTCCGTCTACTTTCACTGGTCTGGAGGAGCCGTTGCCAGCCGAGCAGTGGCTAGTGACACGGAGAATTAGCTGATTGCGGCACAGATTCCAGAGGACAAAGGAGTTGATGTAGTGCGCATTCAACTAGTGGATTACGCCCGAGAGTGGTGGCTTGTGGAGGAGAACCGCTTGCCCCAGGCCAAGCAGTGGGCGGATTTCTCTAAGAGTTTACGGGAGAAGTCCTTCCGCGGACTGCGCGGAGGAAATGGAAGAGAAGTTCATCGGACTAAGACAGAATGGAGCAACCGTGGACATGCATGCAGCAGAATGGACGAGACTCAGTAGTCTTGCTGGACCTTTCGTGGCCAACAATGTAGACAGCAGTTGCGGTAAGGACGCAGTTCTGTCGGGCCAGTCGAGTTTAGGGCTAGGCCGACAAACAGTATTCTTGCAGCTATGGAAGTTGATAGTAATGAAGAGCCGGCAGTTGTTCGCGATTTTATGGACGTATTTGAAGATATATCGGTCTTACCGCCGAAGCGAGATGTGGAGTTCGCGATTGACCTTATTCCTGCTGCAGCGCCAGTATCAAAATCTTATTATCCGATGGCACCAGTGGAATTGGAAGAAGTTAAGAAACAAGTTGGTGAATTACTCGAGAAGGGTTGGATTCGAAGCAGCAACTCACCTTGGGGAGCTCCAGTTCTTCTAATAAAGAAGAAGGATGGCACGAGAAGGATGTGCATCAACTATCGAGAATTGAACCGGGTGACTATTAAGAACAAGTACCCGATCTCTCGCATTGGAGAACTTTTGAACAGCTTAGTGGCGCGAGAGTATTCTCGAAACTGGATTTGCGATTCGGATATCATCAGGTCCCAGTGAAAACAGAAGATATTTGCAAGACGGCGTTCCGAACTCGGTATGGACATTATGAGTACTTAGTGATGCCCTTCGGAGTAACGAATGCGCCGGCAGTATTCATGGACTTGATGAACCGAATCTTTTCACCGTTCTTAGATCAGTTCATTGTGGTATTCATTAACGATATTCTGGTTTACTCGAAGAGTTTTGAAGAGCATGCTGAGTATTTGAAGATCGCACTGCAGACGTTGAGACAAGAGAAATTGTATGCGAAGATGAGTAAGTGCGAGTTTTGGCTGGAGGAAGTAAGGTTTTCGGGGCATGTTGTGTCTGGCGATGGCATCGCCGTCGATCCCGAGAAGATTACAGCAGTTCAAGATTGGCCTATTCCAAAGAATGCTGCTGAAATAAGAAGTTTCCTTGGATTAGCCGGATACTACAGGAGATTTGTGGAGAACTTTGCTCGTCTGGCAGAGCCGTTGACCAAGCTTAAGCGCAAGGAGGTACCTTTTGTATGGACGGATAAGTGTGCGCTGGCTTTTGAGACGTTGAAGCAGAAGTTGATAACCGCCCCTATCCTGACCGTACCAGACAATTCCAGAGGACTGGTGATTCACAGCGACGCATCTGGGAAAGGATTGGGATGTGTTTTGATGCAGCATGGGAAGGTCATAGTATACGCATCAAGACAACTGAAGACTCATGAGAAGAACTATCCGACTCATGACTTAGAGCTTGCAGCCGTGATCTTCGCCCTGAAGATTTGGAGACACTACCTTTTGGGCGAGAGAGTTGAAGTCTTTATAGATCATAAGAGCTTGAAGTATGTGTTCACACAGAAGGAGCTTAACATGAGACAGCGTAGATAGTTGGAGCTGATGGCCGACTACGATCTTGATCTTAAGTACCATCCGGGGAAGGTTAATGTTGTGCCGGATGCGCTCAGTCGGTTACCAGCAATTCTGATATTGACTACGCAGAGGGAGATCATTGCAGATTTTCGAAAATTTGACTTGGAAGTTGTGCTACCGCGTTCTACGGGACAGTTGATGCAATTGCAAGTACAGTCGTCTTTAATTGAGAAAATTAAAGCAGCACAATCGCAAGATCCTAGACTGCAAAAGTTTCGAGAGCAGGTTGAAGCCGGACTACGAACAGATTTACTGGTCCACGAAGATGGTTCGTTGAGGTATGGTAGCCGTTTGTGTGTGCCAAAGGGGGATGTTCGTGAAGAGCTTATGAAGGAGGCACACAGTTCAGCTTATTCTATACATCCAGGAGGTACAAAGATGTACCAAGATATTCGACAGCATTTCTGGTGGGAAGGCATGAAACGGGAGATTGCTCGCTTCGTGGCTAAGTGCTTGGTATGTCAGCAAGTCAAGGCTGAACACCAAAGGGTTGCTGGTTTATTGCAACCATTTCCAATTCCTCAGTGGAAGTGGGAACATATAACCATGGATTTCGTGACGGCTTTACCGCGGAGTCCAAAAGGCAACAATGCAGTATGGGTGATTGTTGATCGGTTGACCAAGGCAGCTCACTTTATTCCTTTCCGGGTTGGTCAATCAACGGAGACTTTGGCAGAGCGGTACATGCAGGAGATTGTAAGATTGCATGGCGTACCGGTGAGCATCGTGTCCGATCAGGACACTCGGTTCTTATCACACTTCTGGAGGAGTTTACAGGAAAGTTTGGGGACTCGATTGAAGTTTAGCACCGCTTATCATCCTCAAACTGATGGACAATCGGAGAGAACGATCCAGACTCTTGAAGATATGTGGAGAGCATGCATGTTAGACTTCAAGGGTTCTTGGGAGGATCATCTACACCTGGTGGAGTTTTCGTACAACAATAGCTTCCAAGCAACTATTCAGATGGCTCCGTTTGAAGCACTGTATGGTCGTAAGTGCCGTTCACCTGTTTGTTGGGATGATGTTGGTGAACGAAGGTTACTAGGACCAGATTTGGTGGTACAGACAGTCGAGAAGGTGAATTCAATCAGAAAGCATATGAAGGCAGCTCAGGACCGACAGAAAAGTTGGGTTGACACGTCAAGAAGACCTCTAGAGTTCGCCGTGGGTGATTTGGTATTCTTGAAGCTATCACCGACTAGAGGGGTGATTCGTTTTGGGAGTCGAGGAAAGCTTAGTCCTCGATTCATTGGACCCTACGAGATATTGGAGCGCACTGGAGAGGTAGCGTACCGTTTGGCGTTACCGCAGTCCTTGGCAGATGTGCACGATGTGTTTCACGTATCTCAACTACGAAGGTATGTTCGAGATGAAACACACGTCTTGGATCATTCGGAGTTAACAGTACAGGAAGACTTGACTTTTGAGGAGCGACCGATTGAAATCGTGGATCGAAGGGAAAAGGTCCTTAAGAACAAGGTTATCCCCCTTGTGCTAGTTTCTTGGGGTAATCGATCGCATGGAGAGTCCACATGGGAGCGAGAAGACGAGATCCGACAGAAGTTTCCTCACCTTTTCCTGTAGTTTTCTATCTTGTATTCTTGGAATTTCGAGGACGAAATTCTTTTGTAGTTGGGTATAATGTAACACCCGAGCCCAATGCTACTATTTTCTGTTATTGGTTGAGCATTAGATATTACTCATTTCATCTTGCTTATTTGGGTCTTACTGTAAAATTTTATCTGGCTAAGTCATTCTGCATATAACAAATTTTAGCATCTAAAATAAAATTAAAAAAATATTCATCTTGGCCTACTTGACACCCTTAGTCTCGTGGTAGCGTCCGTGCATTGTATTCTCGTCCCGTTCAGTGAAACGGGCGAGTTTGGATGGCTACGTGCACGTGCGTGTGTCCGTTTTGGGAGTATGCTTTTTAATCATAAAACATTTCATTTTAAAATTTGGAACCCGCCTAAAATCCTATTATTTGAATTTCGAATTTTTGGACCCAACCCGGGCGCAATTTGGAAATGTTTCATTTGGCGCCAAAATCCTAAATTTTAATATTATTAAAACCTTCGCATATATTTTTCTAACTAATCTGATATCTTACTGTTCATTACCTATCTTTTAAATCTTTAAGTTAACCATATAATATTTTTTACAATCTTTTATATCCTTCTCAATTTATTCTCTCAGCCAATCGCAACCTCCCCTTTAACCCCCGTGGGCCCCACTTTCTCTCTCTCCTTCTTCTCTCTCTCTCCACTTTCTCTCTCTCTCTCCCCCTTATATATTCTCTCGTACTTCTCTTTATCATTTTTTCTCTTCTTGCTTCATGTCTCGTTTCTCATTTCTTTTAACTGTTCTTTTGTTGCCAGAATTCCGTCGTGCCGGTGACGTTTCTCGACGTTCCAGCGAGGTACCCCGACCCGTGTGGTTCCTTTGTTCGTCGTTTGGGTTCATTCCGTGAACCGTGCGCCCGTCGCGAGTTTTCCCCGCCGACGGTTAACGTTCCGTTTTCCCGATTCGCGACCCATCGAGGCAAGTTAATCTTGCTACATGCTATATACTTTTATAATCTTCATTTTATAATGTTATACATTTGAAAATCTTATAGTTTACACATGAAACGTCGTTGAAAAATCGGATATGACAAATCTGAAATTTACTGTACACCTTATCTTATAAAATTCATTATAAATCATAGAAAAATCATTAGTATACGTTCTTTAGTTCGTTACGAAGCTAATTCAGAATACTATAACTTTATGAAGTATTTACTGGCAAAATAAATTGGTTAAATAACGTAAAATGCAAATGAAAGTGTCTCCAAACTGCTGTCCAGGGAAATTCCAGCAGCAAACTTTCAACTTCGAATATTCATAACTTTTTGTAGGGATAACCTGAGATGCTTATACTTATAAAACTGAAAACCTTATTGAATTATCTTTGTTTTGGTATAAAATACGTCCCTTTTGGAGAACGTTTGTTATTTTTAAGCTATTTTACAAATTAGGGTGACGCTGAATTTCTGAACGCAACCTTCTTGTACATGGTTAATCAATACAGCTTTTATAGTTACTAATCGCTTTGAATATGCTATCCATATTAATATTATTATATAAATATTTATATCACATATTGCTTAGTTGTACATCCCACACTACTATTTTACAGTTTTATAACTTTTCGGATACCCGTTTGCATCTATCGCATTTAAGATACATATAATTGCAAGCATAGATCACACTATTACATAATAATGTGATATTAACACTCCATGTTTAATAAATTGCATCCTAATTAATATTGGAACTATAAATGTAACCCTAATCGATGACTGTGCATCCATATCCTTGAAATTATATTTATTTACATATCATATTACATGTTCCAGTTTATTGTTCTGATAGTACTCATGCTTGTTTATTTATACATATGCTTATGTTAGTTTGATTATGAGCACCCACACGACATCTTGTGCTTCCTGACATGACCTGTTACACTTCCTACTTGACATGACATGGTACCGTACACTCTTGACATGACATGACACCCTATACATATCGACTCAACCTGTTAAAACGTGACCTGACCTGTTACCTGATTTCATGCTTAATGCCGACAAACCTGACCATTCCTGCTGTCTATCCAGACAGACCTACTTTACCTGATTTTGTGTTGGCATTAGTCCTTGATTATTGAATACCTGACCTGACATACATAACTTGGGGGTATGGGGAAATCAAAGGTGAAACCGACTTGTAACTCAACAGTTCGATACTTGTTCTGATCAGTCTTACGGGCTTGGCCAGTCCGGGAGTGATGATGCTGACATCACTCATCCATCCTACTACCTACTTTACTGCCTAGCGGCAGGTCTCGGATTCAGCCCTGAGAACCTTGACCGTGGTCCCGGGCACGCACGGGATACTATTGAGTTACATCGACGATTCATCAATTGATTTCAAAGACTTTAGAATAGAAAACCTGTTAGAACAGTTTAGTTACCCACTGCACATTGCCCTGCACTGTTGTTTCATATTACTGCTTTATTCATGTTTATTCCTGCATTGCTTATTACCATGTTCATATTATATTATTGGTTGACATGACGCGCTGACGTCTGGGTTTTGCATGGCCCAGATTCTTTACCACTGTCGACGACTGAGCAGGAGTACTTCAGCCAGCAGGCTGATTTGTGAGTTCTGTAGTGGTTAGTTCATTTATTGCATTTTATTTCCAGGTGTGATCCCGCATTACGGGACGTACCTTTCTATTATTGCATTGGATCATTTACTTCCGCACTTATTGTTTATTGATTCTTGTTATTATGGACTTGGACATGTATTAGATTAGTTTATTATTTTGTTCTTGATATCTCTACAACCGTAATGTGACTGTGGATGGATATTTCCTACCCACAGGTAGCATGGTTGGCTATGTCACGTGCCCAATCTTGCGTACTCTGGGAAGCGGGGCGTGACAGGTAGAGCCTAAAATTAAATGGTGGTGATTGAAAGAAGCTAACCAAAAGGCTTTTATAGATCGTGTAGTACAAGAAGCAGATTGGCAGTCGGAAGATGATCCAGACAAAACATGGTACAAAATGGCTAGTTGTATCAAGAAGGTAGCTAGAGACCTACTTGGTGAGTCGAGAGGTGGTGCTCCACCATCTAAGGACATATCATGGTGGAATGAAAATGTAAAGGCGGCTATTAAAATTAAAAGGGATTCTTATAAAGATTTGAAGAAAAGTAGAGATATGGAAAGATTTGAGAAGTACAAAATGGCTAAAAAGGAGGTTAAGAAAGCTGTTCGGGAAGCTAAATCTAAGGTCTATAAGGAGGTGTACGACAAATTAGACACTAAAGAGGCTGCAAATGATATATACAGGATTGCTCGGATGCGGGAAAGGAAGACTAGAGACTTATGTGCGGTGAAGTGTGTCAAAAATGAAAATCAGAAGGTTTTAGTTCGAGACGAGGATATCAAGGAAAGATGGAGAGATTATTTTGACAAATTGTTCAATGAGAGCTTTACTAAGAATTTGGATGGACTTGTCATTCAATCTAAAGATATAAACCGTGATTTCATGCGTAAAATAAGACTTCCTGAGGTTAAAGAAGCTTTGAACAGAATGGGTTTAAAAAAAGCGGTTGGTCCTGACGGGATTCCTATCGAGATTTGGAGATGCTTAGGAGAAATAGGCGTTAAATGGCTGACAGATCTGTTTAATAAGATTTGGCAGACAAAAAAGATGCCAAATGAATGGAGGAAAAGTATCCTTGTACCTATCTACAAGAATAAGGGTGACATTCAAAGTTGCTCAAACTACCGTGGAATAAAACTGATGTGTCACACCATGAAACTTTGGGAGAGAGTGATTGAACACAGGCTAAGGAAGGATATTAAGATAACAGAGAACCAGTTTGGGTTCATGCCTGGACGATCGACGACAGAGGCTATTCATTTGCTTCGTCAACTTGTTGAGCGTTTTCGAGAGAGGAGAAGAGATTTGCATTTGATATTTATTGATTTAGAAAAAGCGTACGACAAGATACCTAGAGAGGTATTATGGGGGACAATGATGAAGAAGGGGATCCCCGTCAAGTATATTGACATAATCAAGGATATGTACGATGGAGTAGTGGCAAATGTCAGAACTTTCGGCGGCTTAACGAATGATTTTCCGATCACTATTGGTTTACATCAAGGATCTGCATTAAGTCCATTCCTGTTTACCATCGTGATGGATGAGCTTACTAGAACTATCCAAGATGAGGTACCTTGGTGTATGCTATTCGCTGATGATATTGTTCTAGTAAATGAGACGAAAGCAGGGGTTAATGCCAAATTGGAATTATAGAGGCAAACATTGGAATCTCGGGGATTCAGATTGAGCAGGTCCAAGACAGCATATATGCACTGCAAATTTAGTAGCCAGAGAAGTCAAAACCATATTGGTATAACATTGGAAGGGCAAGAGATATCACCGAGCGACCAGTTTAGATATCTAGGTTCCATCATCCAAAAGAATGGAGATATCGATAGTGATGTTAATCAAAAGATCCAAGCTGGTTGGTTGAAATGGAGGAGTGCAACAGGAATTTTGTGTGATTGTAACTTTCCGTTAAAATTGAAAGGGAAGTTTTACCGGAGCGCTATTCGACCTGCCTTATTATATGGTACAGAATGCTGGGCTCCTAAGAAGCATCATACACAGAAGATGCACGTAGTGGAGATGCGCATGCTTCGTTGGATGTGCGGTAACACTAGAAAAGATAAGGTGCAAAATGAGGATATTCGTGCAAAAGTTGGTGTAGCACCTGTGGAGAAGAAGATGCGGGAAAACTGGCTAAGATGGTTTGGTCATGTGCGACGCAGACCTATGGAAGCACTGGTTCGACGAATAGATACTCTCGATATGGGCAGTGGCAAACGGGCAAAAGGGAGACCGAAGAAAACATGGATGGAGGTGATACGAAACGATATGGTTGCCAAAGGACTCAATGAAAGTATATTGTTCGATAGAAGTGAGTGGAGACAGAGAATTCATGTGCTGGACCCGGTGTGATTCTCATGTTGGTTCATGTAGCCTACCCCATATGCTTGGAATAAAAGGCTTAGTTGTTGTTGTTGTTTATTACTACGATAACTCAAACCAAAAATGCATGGGTTGCCATATTTCTCTTTCTCAAGAAAAGGTCAAAAAAAATTGAGAAAACCGTTTTAATCTACTCACATTCTAAAATATGTCCACCTCATCCACTTCACTTCACGCAAACACACACACTCTCTCTCTCTCCCACTCTCACACATTAACTAAAATCCCCCCCTTTTCGCTCAAAAAATAGATATGCATCTACACTAAAAAAAATGGAAAGTACTTATAATATTTTGATTTCTCATATAGATCATGCTAGGATTTTGCATGTGCTGTGTATGAAAATGTATTCTAATTCGGTAATAAATAATCATGTTACATATTCGTATCATATTTGTATTATAACCTCCAAATCAATCGGTAGCATATCACGTATCTACTTTTGAACTTAAAATTTAATTACAACATTACGTAACATATATAATAAATCATAATTTAAGAAAGATCAATTACCTAATTAATTATTTATTATGAAGAGGTCTTCTTAAAAGGAGAATCCTTAAATCTTTACTTTTAAAATATAAGTTAACAGTATATAAATTAATAAAACAACTCATAGTTTGCAAATATTTTTTATTTTTATATATTTCAAGAGAGAACGGGTTATCAGCTAGCTAGCTGATATTAAACGGTCAACTAACCCTATTACATAGCCCAATCCGATCATCAAATCGACGATCCGTTTCGGTCACTTTGTTCTGCACATAGAGTACGTTAATCTATGTGGATTAAATTTTAACCACTTTGACACCATTTATGTCTACACATTTTTATTGTGTTTAATAGCCATACATTTTTTAAATGCTTGATCCATCCTTCATAATGTATCATATCGATTAAAATTTTACACACATAGATCACTCAATGTGTGCAACAAGGTGGTTGGAGCGGATCGTCGATTTAACGATCGGATTTGGGCTATGTAATAAGCTAGCCGACGGTTTAATATCAGCTAGTTAGCTGATAACCCGTTTCCTCATATTTCAAACAGTTGTAAATCTTTTATAGTATTTATTCGTGAATTTTCAAATCTTAAAAATCTTTAAACTTTTTAAGACTTAAAAATATTGACAAGTAGTTGTAAATCTTTTTAAATTTTTATTTTTGAATATATCAGGAAAATAAATCTTTTCAAATCTTCCAAGTTATTTGTTAATATTTTTAAATCCATCTTTTTATAATTTTAATTTTGGAGTTTTTTAAATATTTAAAAATTATATTACTTTTTTCTTTATTTTGGGCCAAGCAATCTTTTTATCTTATCGTTTTTGGACAAACTAAATATTAACAATAAATCATCATCAAACCATTTTAGCATAAATTTATTATTATATTCTTAAATGCGTTTCTTTTTTGTTTTTATTTTTGGATCTTAGATCTTGTAAATCTGTTTAAATTTTTATATTTATCAAATCTTTGTAAATAGTTTTAGTTTTCATTTGAGTTTTGCTTTTATCTTTAAAATTATTTTAAAATTTTCTTTCATTTTGGAAGTCTGTCATGCACACAATTGTTGCTTAATTAATAAGAAAGTTTTATTTTCTTAACTAAAATTTAGATATCTTTATTGTCCTAATAATTTATCAAAAAATATCCTTTTAAAGAATTGTAATTATTTCTTTGAATAAAGTTTATAAGAAAAAAGTAACTAAAAAAATTCATATCTTATAAATATTAATGATTTTTAGTTTTTTAATCTTTTGACTTAAAAATCTTTTCGATTTTATGTAAGCTTTTTATTTTTCGGCATATTAATTTAAGATTTAGTTAGGATAGCAATTTTATTTAGTTAGAATAGTATGATATGGATTGAGATTTTAATTGATGATTTTAGTTAGGATAATAATAGATTTTTAAATGTGAATTTTAGGGAGATAGCAAACCATTTCACTTGGATGGGGATTTTTAATTAGTTGGGATAGAGAATTACTTGAGAAATGACGGACCAAAAAGAAATATCTATTTGCTTTTAAGAGCGTTGTTATAATATTAGGCACTATTATTTAACAATGAAATATGTGTGAAGCACATGTTAACTAAAGGTTGGCACGTAGCATGTTATTTTTATGAAAAACTTAAAAATTGTAATTTTTTTTTCTTATTTCTAAACTAACCACCTCTCTTTCCCCCTCAACGTAGGCATCCCTTAATCTGGGAACTATAGAAACGGAAAATTATACACAACCCCCTCGTTATTTATTCATTCATATATGTTCACATTAGTATATTCCTTTCTTATATTTCACGCGCTTGGCATGAATTGTAGCGGTTGTTAACAAGTTTGCAAGAAATGAAACAGCAGTAGCTGTAGCTTGTGGAATGCCTGGATTGTTCTCAAACCACACCGACAACAGCCAATTTATTTCCACATCAAACCGAAACAAATATGCATACCAAAACAAAAACAGAAAAACAGATACGGAGATGAATATAAAAATGAATGACGGATGCGAAGACAGATATGAATATATATATTAAAAAGGAGACAGATATGAATATATATATTAAAAAATTCAAGATAAAAAAAATATGGATACTTAACGGACTATTACTGTGAATGATACATCTGGATTGATATTTGATACTCTTTTCTAACAAAACAACTAAAAAATGAAAGAAATCTATCGATCCATGCCTCATTTCAAACCATCCAAACCATCACCCATTTAAATATTTATTGCCTCCTTAGAACTCAAATTTTTCCTAATCTCCCCCCCTCCCTCTCTGTCACAACCAAGTCATCAGTTGCTAAAAATAAGACAAGTCTAGAGCTTATTCTAAAATCACGGTGTTTAGATTTTAACCAAATAACATTTTTACATCCATGGGCATCACACATGCAGAAAACTATAATAAGAACCATCAACATCAAAATCAAATCACTTCGCACAACCAAGTGATTTGCATGGCTGCCATTAACACCAGTGCTTGAGGGGCCAAGGCCAAGGTCGCCAGTGGTTGAAGTTGAACCCCCAGGGGCAGTGGGGGTGAGTTTGGGGTGATGTAGGTGCCCCCACCTCCGCCGCCTCTTATACGTGGAGACAGTGATGACTGATGAGCCAGGGGTGGCGCTTGATGAGCCTGGAGTTGTGGGGGAGGTGCTGGGGGTCCCTATTGTCCCTGCAGCACTGTTTAACAAAAGAAACCATGAAACAATACAAAAGCATTAATTAGATCCATGATTATTGAATAAGTTCCAGCTTGGTTGAAAGTTTTTCCTATACATTCGCTCAATCAGATCTGCGAAGGTGATATGGGTCTAGGGTTTGGCTCTGAGGTATGAGAGATCATCAAATCATCATCATTAAATCAATCGATCATAGTATGCGATAATTAATCTTATACACTCCTGTTATCAAGTAGCTGCGGCGTCCAAGCTGCCTTACCATGGTTAAAGAAGAGATGATATGGAAGCAGAGGATAAGTTTTAAATGAAATTAGGGTAAACTATAACGGGGGTTTTGTGCAATTTATCCCCAAAAAAACCCCTTTGGTTGTGTCAACTTTAAAACCAAACAGGCCCTAAAAGGCCAACTAAATTGAAACATAGGAGAACCAAACCAACCCTAACAGGGAAAAAGGAGGGGTGTTTCCTGCAATTTAACCTTTCTACGTATTAGATATGAGACACAAGCAATGAAGTTTGTTCATTAGATCACCATCATCATCAGCTTTGCTTAACTTTTTTAAGAAACAAAGACTCAGATTTTAAATTCTTCTTCTTATAATCTCTACTATTGCAATGCAAACTCATGGGGGACATGTGGCACTTCCAATTTCAAATCAAAGGAAAATTTTGAAAAGGGGAAAAAATCCTTAATTCTTTTGACAAATACATCTCACTTAAATTAGCCATTGGAACAGGGTAGTTTTAATATAAATAACCACACTCTAATTATGGTCACATGCATCGCACGTGCCAAAAACTAGCATGAATAAATGAAATCCTATGCCATCAAGTGGCTGCAGCACCCAAGCTAACTCGCCATGGCTGCAGTAATGGTGAGATTGATGAAGATGACTACATTTGAGATGGAAATGTGTTTGCCAACACAGGGCAAGCCGTGCATAATTGAGAGGCTTCCATGCAATTTAGCCATTTTACTTGATCCATATTTTTATTTATGCAACCTAACAGGCCCTTACCTCATAATGAGTAATAATTTCGGTAACCTTCTGACTAGAATGATTCTTCCAAAAAAGAAAAAAGTTCCAGCAACAAGCAGGTGATCGCCTATTTGGTTAGCAACAAAAAAGAATTGCAACATTTGTTGCATGCGGCATGTCACGCCCCGCTTCCCAGAGTACGCAAGATTGGGCACGTGACATAGCCAACCATGCTACCTGTGGGTAGGAAATATCCATCCACAGTCACATTACGGTTGTAGAGATATTAAGAACAAAATAATAAACTAATCTAATACATGTCCAAATCCATAATAACAAGAATCAATAAACAATAAGTGAGGAAGCAAATGATCCAATACAATAAATAAACAGTACGTCCCATAATGCGGGCTCACATTTGGAAATGAAATGAAATAAATAAACTAAACCCTAAAGAACTCACAGTTCAGCCTGCTGGCTGAAATACTCCTGCTCGGTCGACGATAGTGGTAAGGAATCTGGGCCATGCAAAACCCAGACGTCAACGCGTCATGTCAACCAATTAATATAATATAAACATGGTAATAAGCAATGCAGGTATGAACATGAAATAAGCAATATTATGAAACAACAGTGCAGGGTAATGTGCCATGGGTAACTAAACTGTTCTATCAGGTTTCTACTCTAAAGTCTTTGAAATCAATTGATGAATCGTCGATGTAACTCAATAGTATCCCGTGCGTGCCCGGGACCACGGTCAAGGTTCTCGAGGCTGAATCCGAGACGTGCCGCTAGGCAGTAAAGATAGGTAGTAGAATGGACGAGTGATGTCAGCATCATCACTCCCGGACTGGCCAAGCCCGTAAGACTGATCAGAACAAGTATCGAACTGTTGAGTTACAAGTCGGTTTCACCTTTGATTTCCCCATACCCCCAAGTTATGTATGTCAGGTCAGGTATTCAGTAGTCCAGGATTAATGTCAACACAGGATCAGGGAACAGGTCAGGTTTGTCTGGATAGACAACACGAGTGGTCCATGAGGACCCCAAGTCAAGTTTGTCGGCATGAGATCATGTAACAGGTCAGGCCATATTTCAACAGGTTGAGTCGAGATGTACAGGGTGTCATGTCTGGTGTATCAGTATGTAAATATATGTCAGGTGTGGCAGGGTCGAGTCAATATGCAATGTGACCGAGTATGTGCTCTCAACAGGTGTACGATCAAATAAGTAACAGCAGCAAGAAAGTAATTAACAATAACGGTTCACTTAATCACAATGGTACGAGAATATGATGCAGCAGTATTAGACTAGCAGGTTTGAGCACACTTGGGTGCAATAATCATAAAGTGAAACAATATCAATAACATGACGTAATGAAGCTACATGAATTAAACTAAAGCATCGTAATTGTCTCATGGGTGATTTAACAAACGAAGCAAGGATGATCTACTTAGTTTAGTTAGTTAAAGTGTGGGTTGATAGCAGACCGATTAATTTCAAGAAACTACCATACCGATTCAACGTTAAGAATAATTGTAACCGTCAATTCTGAGTTATAATATGATATCGATATTACTAATAGCTGTGTGGTTATAGTAAATAATATGATGATTAAGTTTGTAGCAAAACTTGATCTTGTGTACTAGCATGTTAAAGCAAGTATTCGGATACTTGCCTCGACGGTTTCGCGAACCGGAAAGCACGGATGCAATGTCGGCAGAAAACACGAGACGGGTGCACGGACTACGGATCGAGTCCCAACAGCGAACAACGGGATCACACGGACCAGGGTACCTCGCTGGAGCGTCGGGTCCAAACGACGGCACGGTCGGATTCCGGCAAAAGTCATCGGCAACGAAGTTAGCAACATGATATACGTAACAAAGATCAGCGGGGGGGATCTAGCACTAATGGAAAGTAAAGGGATGCTTACAGGGAGACACCAGGGGGCAACCACGGCGAGGCAGCGACGGCGGCTGCGAAGGCTGGACAGCCTCTGGGTTCGCTGGAGAGGGTGGTGCGACGAGTAGAGGAGGGTGGTGGTCTGCTCTGGTGATCAAGGGAGGAAGGAGGTGGTCGGAGGCAATGGACGGCGAGTTTCCCGGCGACCTGGGGTTGGGTGAAGGCGCGGAAAGAGACGGAGGAAGGAGGTAGGAAGGTGCGGCTAGGCTGAAGAGGCGATGACGACGACGGCGAGGTCGCGGGGAGGTCGGCGGCGCAAGCACGAGGAGCTAGGGTTAGGGTTCGAAGGTTGTTCTCGTGATGGAGGAGAAGAAGGAGGCGGCTGCGAATATATAAAGGAAGAGAGAGAGAGATTGGAGAGAGGGTGAGGGATTTTAGAGAGAGAGAGAGAAAGAGAATAGAGAGAGATAGAGAGAGACGGAGAGAGAGAAAGGGAAAAGGGGGCCCACGAGAAATTATGAGACTCCTGATTGGCTGAGGGATTTATTCAAAAGATTTAAAATATTTTTTAGAAATCTTGCACAGTTAAAATATATATGATTGTTAAGGGATTGAAATATATGAATGGTTTAATATATATTAATATTTGGGATTTTGGCGCCAAATAAAACATTTCCAAATCGCGCCCGGGTTGCGCCCAAATGTTCCAAATTCAAATTATAGGATTTTAAGCGGGTTCCAACTTTTGAAAAGAGGTGTTTAATGATTAAAATGCATACCCCCAAGTCGGACACTTGCACGCGCGCGTAGCCGTCCAAACTTGCCCGTTTAGCCGAACGGAAAGAAATCTCGCCACGCGGACGCTACCACGCGACTAGTGGCGACGAGTAGGCCAACATGGATATTTTTAATTTCATTTTAGGTGTTAAAATTTGTTATGTGCCAAAATGACTTAACCGGTTAAAATTTAGCAATAAACACCAAACAATCAGGATAATTGGAATGAGCAATATATAACACTCAACTAATAATAGAAATAGTACTATTTGGGCTCGGGTGTTGCACGGCATTTGTTGCAAAAAAAAAATGACCCAAATCCATTGTTTGGGTATCAAGTTTTGTAATTGGATTTCCAATTCCAAAGCATTTTTTGTGTTTGGTGGAATAAAAAAATTGAAGGAAATGCAACATTTGATGCAAATTTGCAGTGGCATATACAAAGCTTACGTGACACCCCATAATAATTAATATGCTCACTGTTCCCAAAGTTGCAACTCTTGTTACAACCAAAATAGATGCAACAAATGTCACAAGAATTTGATGCTTTTTGCATCTCTATTTCCATTTCCAACTCAAGTTTGTTGTTAACCAAACATAGGAAATGGAAATTTTTTGCAACAAATGTTGCATGCATCTCCATTTCCTAGCTACCAAACAGCCCCTAAATGCAAGGAATGCAGTATTCTTCCCTTAAAAAGAGGTTTAAATAAAGACTTCTAGAAGCTTAAAATATCTTAGAGCAAAAAGGGGGGACAAACAAATGAAAATCCTTGACCAAAAGCCAGAAAGAAGAAAAGATCAACTTTTGAAAAAGGAAAATAAAGGAAAAGAGAAAACTGAGGCTCCGATTCGCCTTAAATTAATTATAATATCAGATGAATCTAATTTTTATTTTGTTGATTAATGGCATCATCTAAGAAACTTCTAGTCTAGTTATAATAGTAAAGAAATCAGATGAATCAATATCCTCTCTGAGCTAGTCAGAGGCTGCAGCATTCAAGCTACCTCGCCATTGCTGCTAAAGAGATGAGATTGATGCATGCTGAAGATTGCTTCTTAGATTCTCACTATCATCATCGCCTCTTTTACAAAAGCAAAGGAAAAGACTCAAAAACAAAGCAGGTGTTGGCCAAAGAGAGGAAGGTAAACAATCTGAAGTTAAGTTTTGTTAACATTCTGAAGTTAATTTTTGCTAAAGAGGTAAGATTGATGCATGCTGAATTGAAAGTGAGGAAGTGCCAAATTGGCCCTAATTGGGGGAAATGTGGGGTGTTTCCTGCAACTTAGCCCTTTTCCTTCATCAGATCAGAAAGATGCTAACAATGAAGTCTGTTCCTTGGATCATCATCCTTGCCTTTTTCAAAAAAGATAAAGGCTCAGATTTTGAAAGGGAAGTTTTATCGGAGCGCTATTCGGGCTGCCTTATTATATGGTACAGAATGCTGGGCTCCTAAGAAGCATCATACACAGAAGATGCATGTAGCGGAGATGCGCATGCTTCGTTGGATGTGCGGTAACACTAGAAAAGATAAGGTGCGAAATGAGGATATTTGTGCAAAAGTTGGTGTAGCACCTGTGGAGGAGAAGATGCGAAAAAACCGGCTAAGATGGTTTGGTCATGTGCGACTCAGACCTATGGAAGCACCGGTTCGACGAATAGATACTCTCGATATGGGCAATGGCAAAAGGGCAAAAGGAAGACCGAAGAAAACATGGATGGAGGTGATACTAAATGATATGGTTGCCAAAGGACTCAATGAAAGTATATTGTTAGATAGGAGTGAGTGGAGGCAGAGGATTCATGTGCTAGACCCGGCGTGATTCTCATGTTGGTTCATGTAGCCTACCCCATATGCTTGGGATAAAAGGCTCAGTTGTTGTTGTACAAAGGCTCAGATTATTAACCATATTATGAGATGATCAATCCTCTGATATCTATCTCTAACGAGTGACTCCAGTATCAAGGCTACCTCGCCATGGCCACAAAAGACATGAGATTGATAAAGGGGATAAATTTTTAAAACGAAAAAATGTTAACCGGGCAAAACTCAGGTTCTCCAAGTGAGGATCCTCTGATTCATTTCTTCCATGCTATGATAATTGGCAAAATGTGGTGTTTACTGCAATTTAGCCTTTATATTCATCAGATATGAGAGATACAAACACTTAAGTTTGTTTCTTAGATCATCATCATTGTCTTTTTTCTAGAGAGAGGGGCTCAGATCATTAATCAGTCTACCATATCATAACATAAGATAAATAATTCTCTGATTTCAGTACCTACTATCAAAGGCTGCAGCATTCCAAACTGCCTCGCCATGGCTCCTGCGAGATGAGATCAATGAAGAAGATTAGTTTTGAATTGCAACGGTGTTGCCAAACTGGAACAAATTGTGAAAAAGTGAGGGATTTCCCTGCAATTTAGCCTTTCTACTCACAGGATCTGCTGGGTGAAATTATCTGCAGCTTTCTGAGCCTCTGAAAACAAAGAAATGCTTATTTCCCAAAAACAACCAAAAGATTTGTTTTCGCAGGTAGCTACCAAAAGGTTTCAAAACTACAAGAAACTGCCATGGTTAATGGCTCATGTTCATAACCAATCTATCATAACATGCGATGATCAGTCTTCTGATTCACTATCTACTAACCTGTGGCTGCAGCATCCAAGCTACCTTGCCACGGAATTTTGAAATGAAACAACCTGATTGCTTCATTATGCTTGCCTTCTTTACAAAGACCATGCATAAATGTAGTTCCAGCTACCAACCCTTTACTTTCTTTTATAATCTTTTCAAATTTCTAAATTTTGCAAAGCCAATAGAACAATGAGAATAATGGGGGAAAGAGACCCTAGGAGGCTTTTTCGTTAGGTGGCGTTAAAAATCTACACCCTCCAATATTTTATTCGACGATCAGCACCCATCATCATCATCTTTATCATCCAAGACGTGCATATAGCAAATTTCATGTGATTCTATCACTTTTCCAAGCTCTAACACTCTTGGAGATAAAATAGGTAATCCTCTCATTCACTCTATGCTATCAACTAGCTGCAGCATCCAAGCTGCCTCGCCATGATTACATAAGAGACGAGTTTTAATGCAGCAAATAGATTATGGAATGAAACTGTGTTAGTGCTCTCTCAGTCCCAGGTTCAATGTAAAAAAATAAAACACCAATTATCTCAACTCCATAACCAAACTGACCCTACATGGGCAAAAATGAGTGATGTTTTCTCGATTTTAGGCTTTTTACTCATCAGATCAAAGAGATGCAAACAATGTAGTCTGTTCATTAGATCATCATCATTGCCCTTCTTAAAGGCTCAGATTATTAATTAATCTACCATAATAGGAGATAATCAGCCCTCTGATTTGATCTCTATATCAAGTGGCCGCAGCTGCCAAGCTACCTCGCCAAGACAAAGAAAAGACTAGATCGATGCAGAGAAGAAGTTTTGAAATCAAACTGTTAAGAATTAAAAATCTCAATTTTTAAATTTTCCAATTTAGAAGTGCCTATCCCCCTCGTGTTCTAATTATAATAGTAGAGATCTAGGCCTCGTTTGGCAGCAAGGTTTCCGAAACCAGGAGAGAGGCTCGGATTCTGAATCAATCCACCATAAATGAGATAATAGATCTTATTCTTAAGGAGCATTCTTCATCAAAAAATAAAATAAATTAAAACAAAATAAAATGGGATAATAAACCATCAATTATCTTCTCTTCTAGCGAGTGGCTGCAGCATGCAAGCTACCTCACCAAAGATCACCGCAAAAAGGACAAGTTTTTGAAATGGAACTGTGCCAAACTAGGCTTAAAAAGGACAATTACATTGAAACAGAGGGGATAATGGGACCATATTAGCCTTTAATCGGCCAAAAAATGAAGGGAGTTTCCTGCAAGTTAAGCATCTTTTCCACCAGATCTGAGAGAATCAAACCCTGAAAGTTTGTTGCTTAGAATCATCATTGCCTCTTAAAGAAAAATTAAGGGTAAATTGTCAAAACCCCGCAAGCAGATTTTTCTGCTGACAGAAACCCCCGGGCTCAAAGCGGTTGTCAAAAACCCGTGGAAAATTTAGCTATTTCCAAATTTCACCCCCCATGAACCCTAAATGGGGGGGGGGGGGGGAAGGTAATGAGAGTTGGTGTTTGGTTTCATTAGATCTGAAAGATCGTCTTCCTCGTCATTATATCCTCATCATTACACACACACACACACACACACACAGAGAGAGAGATGAGGATCAGATTCAGATTCAGTATACCTAGTAGCTGCAGCATCCAAGCTACCTCGCCATGGGGTTTATCGCCGCCGCCGCCTATTTCTTTCAGGACCTGTTTGAGAATGAAGCTAGGCTAAAAATCAAACTGTAAAAAGGGGAAAACAAAAACTTTAAAAAAAATGTTGCTTATAGAAACAAAGGAAAATTGTTGATCACCAGCAAGAAAGTAAAACGCCAATTTAAAACAAAATAGAATCAGAAGACAACATATAAGTGAGACTCGGATTCTCCTTTATATATATATAAACAAAGAGAAAATAATGAAGAAAAGAGGCTCTAGACTTTTTCGTTAGGTGGCGTCAAAAAACCTCCACGACTTTTTCTGACGATCGGCACCCATCATCTTCTTTATCATGTAAGATGTGGATACACCAAATTTCATGTGATTCCACAATTTTTCCACCGTTGAATTAGTAATGTAATCTATTGTCGGTAACCATTAATTTTGCACCCACTAAATCAACGGTGAAAATATGATGGAATCACATCAAATTTGGTGTATCCACATCTAACATAAAAAAGATGATGATGATGGGTGCTGATCATCGAAAAAAATCGTGGAGGGAGTATTTCGACGCCATAGAAGGAAATTCTCTCATATGGCATCTTGCCTCCATTGTGTGTGTGTGTGTGGTGAGATGGGATTCTTAAAGTGAGATGGAAAATCCGACTATCATCCATCAATCAAAAAGACGATCGGCTCCATACATCTTCTACATGTCGATCAACATGTGTACAAATTTTTTGATGATTTAGACACTTCTATGGTATGGATATCACGTTCGCAAAATAGATGGTTGTTAAAGCATCGTACAAATTGCATGACATTGCATACCCTTGATGCATGACTTACAAGCCTTTAAATCATCTAGTTTTTTATACATGCACATATTTTGACGTGTAGAACATGATGCAAAAATTCGATCGTCGATTCAACGGTCGTATTTTTCCATCTCACTTTTAAGAATCCCATCTCACCGTCTCACCCACCCACCCACACACACACACTTTGATTCCTCTCTCTGCTAACGGGTGGCTGCAGCATTCAAGCTACCTCTCAATTGTTGTAGAAGAGCTTAGATCAATTCACAGGGTATTGAAGAAATGAAACCATGGCTTCAATATAGCACGGCCTCATACTTTCTTGTTTACCAAACAAGCCCTTAATCATGATAGCGGGGAATATAATGGCAGAGAATCCCACTCCAAAATTGTTACACACTTTATCTGAGATCTGACACTGATATTTGTTTCTCATCATCATCATCATTGCTCTTTTGAAAAAGAAAGAGAGAAAACACATAGGGTATAAGAAATTTCAGTGGCCGTGAAAACTCCCGTCTCTCTTTTAATTAGGGGGAAAAGAAAAATGGGAAAAAGGAGAGATGAAATCGATGCAGAGAATAAGTTTTAAAATGAAATTAGGGTAAACTAGCGGGGTTTTCAGCAATTTATCCAAAGAAAAACTTTGGCTGTCTTAACTTTAAAACCAAACAGGCCATAAAAGGCCAACTAAATTGAAACAAATAAGGAACCAAACTATAGCCCTAATTGGGAGAAAGGAGGGGTGCTTCCTGCAATTTAGCTCCTGTGCATTCGACGTGGGAGACACAAGCACTGAAATTGTTTCTTAGATCACCATCATCATCAGCTTTGCCTACCTATGTAAGAAATAAAGGCTCAGAACATAAATTAGTCCATCATAATCTCTACTATTTTAATGCACACTCAAGGGGGAAGTGGCACTTCAAATTTCAAATCAAAGGACAAATTAGAAAAGGAGTAAAAATCCTTAATTCTTATACAATACACATCACTATAACATCTTTAAAATTAGCCGTTGGAACAGGGTTAGTTTAGATAACCGACCTCTAATTATGGTCACGTGCATCACACGTGCCAAAAACTAGTATGAATAGATGAATTCTATGCTATCAAGTGGCTGCAGTAATGATGAGATTGATGAAGACGACTAGTTTTGAGATGGAACTGTGATGCCAACATAGGTCAAATTGTGCATAATTCAAAGGCTTCCATGCAATTTATCCATTCTACTTGATCCATATTTTTAGTTATGCGGCCAAACAAGCCCTCACCTGATACTGAGTTATTTTCAGTAACCTTCTGACTATAATGATTCACAAAGAAAAGGAAAAAAAGGAAAAAGTTCCAGCAACAAGCTGGTGATCGAGACTAAATGCAAGGAATGCGGTATTCTTCCCTTTAAAAAGTTTTTTAAAAGACTTCAATAAACTTATAATATCTCAGAGCAAAAAGGGAGGAAAAAACAAAACAAAATATTTGACCAAAAGCCAGAAAGAAGTAAAAATCAATTAAAAAAAGGAAAATAAAGGAAAAGAGAAAATCGAGGCTCAGATTCCTTTAATTATAATATTAAAGGCTCAAGTTTTGTGATAGTTTCATGTAGTTTTTGAAAGTTTTGTGGTAGTTTCTTGCGTATTTAACAAGAATTTGGCAGTTTCTCGTAATCAGGCCAAACTATTTGGCAGTTTTCTGGAATTAAACCAATATGAGATGAATCAATATCCATGCTGAGCTAGCCACAGGCTGCAGCATTCAAGCTAACTCGCCTCGCCATTGCTGTAAACGAGATAAGATTGCTGCACACTGAAGTTTGTTTCTTCGATCTTCATTATCATCATCTCCTCTTTTAAAAAAGCAAAGGAAAAGATGTTAGTGTATATGCCCTAGGGGCCATTATTGTATCATACTAGCTTGTATATTACTTAATGGAAGCTTGGGATATTCACAGTTATATTAACAGTCTTGCTAAACATGGTAGTATGCTACTTGGTTTGTAGCTATCTTAATATGTGTGTACGTATTGATAGAGCGCTTAGGATCTTTCTTGACTACCATCGTTGTGATGGCAGTCACACTAGTGGAGGCTGGGTAGTCTACAAGCACATCCTTTTTTTCATGTCCCTAGTCATAGGATTATCGAGACAGGGCATCGATACTCCGGAGTAGACTAGTGTATACGCTTCTCATCCCAGTTGGGGAGATGGTCTGTCCCACAGCCATTAGTACGTCGTACTGAAGATAGTATATAGGTGCTCGTTGGGTTACGGGTACACCGGACAGGACTCGCAGGGAACTGTTGGTTGGTATTATACCCGTCGTCAGTTAACAGTTCCCAAGTGACATGAGTACAGCATAGTCCGCAGACTTGACACTGCTGCTTCGCCTCGAGTGTGTTCCCACTGTTCTTAGATTGCTACCCTACCACGGCTCAAAGGAGTCGTGCAAACAGGTAGCAGTTGGGTGCAGTCCCGAAGCACTTGGAGGCAGGGGCGGTTAGACAGGATTCGTCTCTTCCGGTATTGGGAGTTGATATTGCGCTGTCTGGAGAGCCATTACGCAAAGTCCCTGGCCAGGGCAAGCGAGATTTACTGGTAGGTTTTCCAGTAGTTTCTCAAGGTGTAATGGGTTTCGCTCCGACACGACTTATACCGCTTTTAGGGGACTGACGCTTGCCGCCCCCTAGGCCCGATATGCGATAGTCCTAGACGAACAGACCGGGACTGTACGGCGATTGTCACATCAGACTCAGTAGGAGTTCGGATGGATTTTCTCATCGGCCTTCTTATCGACATCTACCTGGGGACCGTTACGTACAGCTAGTGCCGCTTGCGGTCTGTGGTTAAACCCACTGCCAGCGTAGTAGTCGAGTCTTTAGAGTCCCACACAGAGAGTTTCCCTGCTTCGGACGAAACGATATAGATGTCGTATGGTTTTATGACAGGGTTCGGACGCATACGTGTTTTTACGCACGTACGATGTTCGGACAGTTTTTACTAGCCGGTTTTGGTTTAAACCAGATTCTAGTATCGGATTATTGGATTTATACAGTCTAAAGTTTTTCCGTGTTTTCACGGATAGGAGGAGCGTTCTCGTAAATTGTCGAGAAGCTTCTAGAAGGATGATGACTTGGAGGCTAAGGTGGCATTTGCATTTATTGGATTAATGAGTCATGAAGTGATTCATCCATGGAGTTAATGATGCATTAATGATTTAAATGACTCATGAGATGAATCACTATATGAATTAATGAAGCATGATGACACATTATTATTTGTTATTCATTTTAATTATATCATATGCTTCATATATTCAAATGATATCATTATTCCAAAAGGATTCTCACTCTCACCTTCTCTCTCCTTAAGCTCTCTCTTTTCAAACCCTAACCCTAACCTCTCATGTGTTGAGATCAAGGGTTAGCAAGACTTGTTAATCCCTAATCCTACTCTATATTCCCTAGGTTGCTTAGATTAGCACTTTGAGTAACCTAGTTATCTCAAAATTAGAGGCAAAGCTTGGAGTAGTAGCTCTCGGGTGGATCATCTATTACAAAAAGAAGGCCGACGAGAAGGTGCTTAACGAGAAGAAGGACTTGGTTCATTAGGTATAATTTTCTTTCATAGTAGCTAATTACTCCTATGATAGTGTTAGTTATAGTTTAGCAAAGATCCGTTCGGTTAGTCGATGTTAATTTTAAAAAATGATTGTTTTTCATATTTCCGCCTCCCCGCAACTAGCGGGTGTACAACGTCGACTTACAGTGGTATCAGAGCCTCGCTAAACCATAACTTGTTAGCAAAGTCGTTAGAAAATCGATTGCAAAACGAACCGGAAAAAACATCAGATTCACCAAGTTTCTATCGATTTTAAAACGGGGTCTAAAAATTTTTCAGGGACCTCTAAAATTACATGCAGGAAAATATAAGAATACTGGAGAAATTTGGGATCCTGAATCGGCCAAAACGCCGCGGATTCGCGGCCAATCCAAGCGATCCGCCGTGGATCCGCTGCCGAGTTGGGGCCGAGTCAGCCCAAAGTTCCCCAGTAACTCTTCTGTGATGTTTTTGTTCTTTCTGGAATGTTTATTTTCTGTTCAAGTCTCAGGTGTACAGAAAAGTTTTTGGAGTAGAATCTATTGTGTTTGCTCGATCGAAATTCTACGATGTTTGACTAATTAGATTATATCTGTGATTTGTATAATGTGTTCTTAAACCTCCCCTAACTGCTAGTATGTCGGTTGGCAGGGGGTTGCACATTTCTGTAATGATTTTACTGTTTGTGTTTGTGGACTTGTTGGATTGTCGTGAATGGATAGCCGGGGATGTGAGACGAGCGTGTCTTTTATTCAAATGTATTTGTAAATTGTTGTAATATTATTTTGCGGGGCACATCCAGGTTGCGGTTGTAGCCACCGTTGTATTATTTCATTTTACTAATTTTTGCTCCTAGGATAGACCCAATGTGGGGCACACAAACTACTGGGTACTTTGAAGTGTTTAGTGGCCTACTCACATTGTTGAGGGAGACCGCTTCACTTCGGGTACTTGGCGGGTAGTTTGTCGTACCCGTAGGGGTCTAGGGTGGGGTTTTGGCTATTCATCACGACTGTGTAATCCGTCTTTCTTTGCAGACTCAAAAGAAATGCGGATTCGTAGAAAATCCAATATGTTCATCTGTGATCTGGAATGCCTATTATTGCGTCTGACGAATATACAATATCTATATATGATAGCTATTTAGACGCCACTTATGTTTTACACCCGCGCTAGCCCAGCCCCCGCTCTGTCGTTAGTTAAGTAACCTAACGGGTGAATGACGGGGCCCAGTGGCGAATGCGGATAGCATAAGAGGACGTTGTATTTTCGTTGTTTTCTGCAATGATAGGTTAATGATGGGACGCATTATATTAATGCAAAGAAAATAAACCAAAGTTGAATCGTTGGAACAGTTTAAAAGAAACCACTCGGTTATTTTTAAAACAGAAGATATTTTTAATTGCGGAGCTTTTAACCATTCCTTTTAAAAAGCTATCAGGTTCCTTCGGTCATATCAACTTCACTACGTTCACGGTTTCGCCAAAACCATTCGTAGCCCTCCGTCATTTCATTTGGGTATTCAGTAGTATTCAAGCTATGTATTTTGGCCAAAATCAAGGCATAGTGTTTGGTAGCTGCTGGGTATTCATTTGTTGCATAGATAGATGAGTTAGTTTGGGACAGTCGTATTATCATTTAACCAAAGTCAGGGGTATGTACGGATGGGTTCAAATTAACAAGATAATGATGGGTAGAACTTGACATGTAACTTGTGACATTTTGACCAAAACCAAGGTCATAAGAGCATGGGGCAAAAATTTATATCGGGAATTTCTAAAGAAACTGAAATTTGCAAAGAGATGCATACCATTTGGAGTGTGATGAATGTTGGTAGGATTCCTTCAGCATTATCACACGATAATATTTGGATCTCGATCCTACTGTGAGTATATGCTACTCATCAGGAGATTCGTCACTTAACGATCAATGCTATAAACCAAGTAGGTGCCGAGAAAGGTGTTAGCAGGGCTACGCCCCCGGAAAAAGAGGTTATTTAATTAAGGAACTTCGCGAAAGCGTTGGAAAACCTCTCGAAGTACCGACATTGGCCTGGCTGAACGGTTAATCAAGTATTGTACGATGAGAATAGTCCTCGCTAGTTCTTCCTTTTTGGTTTGAGGAGGGATTCGAGAAACAGTGGGAGCCATCCAGTTTAGATAAACTAAAAACCACTCTAAACTTGCAAGAGCATCATGCTAAAGTGTTCTCTCTCTCTCCTAATTGCAGCGACCCAGAATCCTAATTGCAGCGACCCAGAACATGACAGGACTTAAGTTACTACTAGAAAAAAATATATTGACAGGGTCAAACTATAAAGATTGGTTGCGGAATGTCAAGATGGCTTTAACTTATGACAAATTGGGGTATGTCCTTACCACTAAGGCACCTGCTGTCCCTGGTCCTAAATCCAGTAATGCGGATAAGGAAATCCACAAAACCTGGGAGTTAGATTGTGCGAAGGCCAAGTGCATCGTGCTTGCCTCGATGAATAATGAATATCAGAGGAGGCACTAGGATATGGATCTTGAATCCATATTTCTCCATACAAAGGATCTGTATGGGGAGCAATCTCGTATAGCAAGATACGAGACCTCAAAGAACTTGTTTCAGGCGAGATTGGCCGTCGGATCATCTGTAGGAGAACATGTTCTAAAGATGATTGGCTATATAGAAGAGCTCGCAGACCTTGGGACGACTTTGGAGAACGAGCTCTATACAGACTTTATTCTCCAGTCCCTTTCTTCCATCTACGCCCAGTTTATTCTGAATTTCAACATTCAAAGAAAAGAAGTTGAACATCCAGAACTCCTTAACATGTTGAGGAGTGCAGAGGGCACCTTGCAGAAGGCAAGGGAAACACCCGCTATGTTTGTTCGCGGTGCTTCTTCTTCCGGGTCCAAGGCTAAGGCCAAAGGAAGGAAGAATAAGGCCGCCACCAAACCTAGAGGAGGTGTTAGTAAGGTGGGAGTGAAGGGAAAAAAAAGATTGCGGTGCCAATAGTGGCAAAGGATGAGTGCTTCCACTGTCATAGGAAAGGGCACTGGAAGAAAAATTGCAAGGCTTGGATTAGCAAGAACCAGGAACCGAAGCAAGCTGTGGCTTCGACTTCAGGTGTGTGTAATTGAGAATTGTATGTCAATCAACTCTATTTTCTGGGTATTGGATACCGGATCAGGATCTCATATATGCAATTCATTACAGGCACTGAGAAACCGTAGAGTGCTGAAGGTTGGTGATATGATCCTGAAGGTTGCTAACGGAGCTAGCGTGGGAGCTGTGTCCGTAGGAGATTATCACCTTGGATTGACGAGTGGACATATTTTGGTTTTGCATAACTGTTTTTGTGTACCTAGTTTAACGTGTAATATCATATCAGTTTCCTTGTTATCAAAAGAAGGTTATGATTTCACGTTTGTAAGCGATGTTGTTAACATCCATCTTAATCATGGTTTGATTGGGTCCGGTACACTGGATAACGGTATATATGTCTTAAACCAATTACAGATTTTCAATGTCCAAAACACACTAAAAAGAAAGTCTCCAGATTTAAATAAGGCTTTCTTATGGCATTTGTAGACTAGGTCACATCAATGAGACAAGGTTAACTAAGTTACATAAAGAAGGATATTTTGATTCGTTCGAATATTAATCTTATGCTACTTGTCAATCATGTCTCAAAGGAAAGATGACAAAGACTCCATTCACTGGGCATGGAGTAAGAGCGAGCGAGCTTTTAAGACTCATACACAGCGATGTATGTGGTCCAATGTCTACACATGCAAGAGGTGGTTTTTCCTATTTCATTACTTTTACGGATGATTACTCTAGGTACGGATTCATTTTCTTGATGAAACATAAATCCGGGGCTTTTGAGAAATTCCAAGAGTACAAGAATGAAGTAGAAAACCAAACCGGCAAAAATATCAAGACACTAAGATCTGATCGAGATGGTGAATACTTAAGTGCCGAGTTCCTAGGTTACCTAAAAAAGAAAGGAATTCTCTCTCAACTTACTCCTCCATACACTCCACAGCACAACGGTGTATCGGAGAGACGGAATCGAACCCTATTGGATATGGTACGTTCCATGATGAGTAATGCTGAGTTACCGCGATCTTTCTAGGGTTATGCGCTAGAATCAGCGGCATATCTTTTGAACGGGGCTCCTACCAAGACTGTACCTACCACGCCATATCAGATGTGGAGTGGGAAGAAACCCTATCTTCAGCATCTGAAGATATGGGGATGTCCAGCTTTTGTTAAAAAGCAGCATGCGGACAAACTCGAGGCACGATCAGTACAGTGTAAGTTTGTGGGATATCCAAAGAACTCCAAGAGGTATTTCTTCTATTACGCAGAGGAACAAAAGGTTTTTGTTTCTCGTCATGCCCATTTTCTAGAACAGCAGGTTTTAGAAAAGAAAACAAGTGGGAGCAAAATAGAACTGGAAGAAATTCCAGAACCACAAACTACTGCTGAAATTTTGGTAGAATCAGTAGTTCAAGAAGAACAGGACATTCCCGCACCCCTCCGCAGGAGTAGTAGGCCGTCTCATCCCCTTGAGAGATACTACGGTTTTCTCATAGATGGGGATAGAGAGGATTGAATCATTGATGATGATAAACCTACTAGCTTCCAGCAGGCCATCCAGAGCGGCGACTCGGTACGATGGCTAGATGCAATGCGGAACGAAATGGAGTCCATATACACCAACAAAGTATGGACTTACTATGCTCCAGGTGGGGTAAAACCCATAGGATGCAAATGGATCTTCAAGAAAAAGATTGGTGTAGATGGACAGGTGGAAACCTATAAGGCTAGACTTGTTGCAAAGGGTTTTCGTCAAAGACCTGGTTTGGACTATGACGAAACTTTTTCTCCAGTGGCTATACTCAAATCCATTCGTATCCTTCTTGCCATTGCTGCCTTCCATGATTATGAAATCTGGCAGATGGACGTAAAGACGGATTTTCTGAATGGTAATTTAGAAGAGTGCGTCTATATGGATCGGCCAGAAGGTTTCAATCAGAGTGGAAACAGCGGGAAAGTGTGCAAGTTTCTTAAGTCCATTTATGGACTGAACCAGGCATCGCGGAATTGGAACATCTATTTTGATGAAACGGTCAAAGAATATGACTTTATCAAAAATCCAGATGAACCATGTATATATAGTAAAATTGTAGTAAGAAATGTCGTATTTCTCGTCTTGTTCGTGGATGACATTCTATTGATAGGAAATGACATTCCTATGCTACAATCTGTCAAAGGATTCTTGTCACACAGCTTCTCCATGAAAGACCTGCGTGATGCCTCTTACATTCTGGGGATCCGGATCTATCGTGATAGATCCAAGAGGATGTTGGGACTTTCGCAGTTCAGGTATATCAACACTATACTGAAAAGATTCAGTATGGAAGATTCTAAGCGCGGTAATCTATCTGCTTGTCACGGAATCACCCTATCCAAAAAGATGTCTCCCAAGACTGATATGGAAAGAGATCGCATGTCTATTATACCCTACGCTTCTGCGGTAGGCTCTATAATGTATGCGATGTTGTGCACCAGACCAGATGTAGCTTACGCACTGAGCGTGGTAAGCAGGTATCAGTCAAACCCAAACACTGGATAGCAGTAAAGAACATTCTCAAGTACCTGAGAAGGACTAAAGAGATGTTCTTGGTTTACGGCGGAAAAGACCTCAAGATCGAGGCCTTTGCTGATTCCAGCTTCCAGAGTGATAAGGATGACTCCAAGTCCATGTCAGGTTATGTCTTTACCCTCAATGGAGGGGCGGTGTGCTGGAAGAATTCCAAGCAGGACACCGTTGCTGACTCGACGATGGAAGCGGAGTATATTGCTGTTTGCGATGCCGCAAAAGAAACGGTCTGGATGAAGAAGTTCCTAACATAACTTCAGGTGGTTCCTGCCATTGTTGATCCAATACCTCTGTATTGCGACAACGGAGCTATAGCTTTAGCAAAGGAACCCAGGTCCCATCAGAAGTCCAGACACATCTTAAGGCGGTATCACCTGATCAGGAAGATCATAGATCGCCGGGAGATCGAGGTCCGGAGAGTTGCTACAGAGGAGAACATTGCTGATCCATTCACAAAGGCCTTACCTCAGATTCAGTTCGAGAAGCTACTTGAGATGATCGGTCTTCGATATGCTAGTACATGGCTCTAGTGCAAGTGGGAGATTGTTAGTGTATATGCCCTAGAAGCCATTATTGTATCATACTAGCTTGTATATTACTTAATGGAAGCTTGGAATATTCACAGTTATATTAGCAGTCTTACTAAATATGGTAGTATGCTACTTGGTTTGTATCTATCTTAATATGTGTACGTATTGATAGAGCCCTTAGGATCTTGCTTGACTGCCAGCGTTGTGATGGCAGTCACACTAGTGGGGGCTGGGTAGTCTACAAGCACATCCTTTTTTTCAGGTCCCTAGTCGTAGGATTATCGAGACAGGGTATCGATACTCCGGAGTAGACTAGTGTGTACGCTTCTCATCCCAGTTGGGGAGATGGTCTGTCCCACAGCCATTAGTACGTCGTACTGGAGATAGTATACAGGTGCTCGTTGGGTTACGGGTACACCGGACAGGACTCGCAGAGAACTGTTGGTTGGTATTATACCCGTCGTCAGTTAACAGTTCCCAGAAGACATGAGTACAGCATAGTCCGCAGACTTGACACTGCTGCTTCGCCTCGAGTGTGTTCCCACTGTTCTTAGATTGCTACCCTACCACGGCTCAAAGGAGTCGTGCAAACAGGTAGCAGTTGGGTGCAGTCCCGAAGCACTTGGAGACAGTGGCGGATAAACAGGATTCGTCTCTCCCGGTATTGGGAGTTGATATCGCGCTGTGTCTGGAGAGCCATTACGCAAAGTCCCTGGCCAGGGCAAGCAAGATTTACTGATAGATTTTCCAGTAGTTTCTCAAGATGTAATGGGCTTCGCTCCGACACGACTTATACCGCTTTTAGGGGACTGACGCTTGCCGCCCCCCTAGGCCCGATATGCGATAGTCCTAGACGAACAGACCGGACTGTACGGAGATTGTCACATATAGGAGTTCGGATGGGTTTCCTCATCGGGCTTCTTATCGACATCTACCTGGGGACCGTTACGTACAGCTAGTGCCGCTTGCGGTCTGTGGTTAAACCCACTGCCAGCGTAGTAGTCGAGTCTTTAGAGTCCCACACAGAGAGTTTACCTGCTTCGGGCGAAGCGATATAAAGGTCGTATGGTTTTACGACAGGGTTCGGACGCATACGTGTTTTTACGCACATACGATGTTCGGACAGTTTTTACTAGCCGGCTTTGGTTTAAGCAAGATTCTAGTATCGGATTATTGGATTTATACAGTCTAAAGGTTTTCCGTGTTTTCACAGATAGGAGGGGCGTTCTCGTAAATTGTCGAGAAGCTTCTAGAAGGATGATGACTTGAAGGCTAAGGTGGCATTTGCATTTATTGGATTAATGAGTCATGGAGTGATTCTTCCATGGAGTTAATGATGCATTAATGATTTAAATGACTCATGAGATGAATCATTATATGAATTAATGAAGCATGATGACACATTATTATTTGTTATTCATTTTAATTATATCATATGCTTCATATATTCAAATGATATCATTATTCCAAAAGGATTCTCACTCTCACCTTCTCTCTCCTCAAGCTCTTTCTCTTCAAACCCTACCCCTAACCTCTCATGTGTTGAGATCAAGGGTTAGCAAGACTTATTAATCCCTAATCCTACTCTATATTCCCTAGGTTGCTTAGATTAGCACTTTGAGTAACCTAGTTACCTCAAGATTAGAGGCAAAGCTTGGAGTAGTAGCTATCGGGTGGATCGTCTATTACAAAGAGGAGGCCGACGAGGAGGTGCTTAACGAGAAGAAGGAGGACTTGGTTCATTAGGTATAATCTTCTTTCATAGTAGCTAATTACTCCTATGATAGTGTTAGTTATAGTTTAGCAAAGATCCGTTCGGTTAGTCGATATTAGTTTAAAGAAAAAGATTGTTTTTCATATTTCCACCTCCCCGCAACTAGTGAGTGTACAACGTCGACTTACAAAAGACACAAAAACAAAGCAGGTGTCGGCAAAAGAGAGGAAAGGTAGCATTCTGAAGTTATTTATGAAACTCCGGTTTAGAAAACTAAACTCCAATCCCAAACAGGACCTAAATTTAAAGTGTGGAAGTACCAAATTGGTCATAACTGGGCAGTGTGGGGTGTTTCCTACAACTTACCCCTTTTCCTCATCAGATCAGAGAGATGCTAACAATGAAGTTTGTACCTTGGATCATCATCATCGCCTTTTTTTTTTTTGAAAAGATAAAAAGGCTCAGATTAATAATTAACCTATCATACTATGAGATGATCAATCCTCTGATATCAATCTCTCTATCAAGTGGCTGCAGCATCAAGGCTACCTCGCCATGGCCACAAGAGACATGAGATTGATGCAGAGGATTAGTTTTAAAACGAAAAAGTGTATATCAGGCAAAACTCTGGTTCTCCGGGTGAGTAATCTCTGTTATATTTCCTCCATGCTATGAAAATTGGGTAAAACTGAGTGGTGTTTACTGCAATTTAGCCTTTTTATACATCAGACATCAGATACAAACACTTGAGTTTGTTCCTTAGATCATCATCATTGCCTTTTTTTCCCCTAGAGAAAGAGGCTCAGATCTTTAATCGGTTTATCATATCATAACGTAAGATAAACAATTCTCTAATTTTAGTAACTACTATCAATGGCTGCAGCATCCAAACTGCCTCGCCATGGCTCCAGCAAGATGAGATCGATGAAGATGATAAAGTTTTGAATTGAAACCATGTTGCCAAACTGGAGCAAATTGTGCAAAAGTGAGGGATTTTCCTGCAATTTGTCCTTCCTACTCACATGATCTGCTGGGTGATAATATATCTGCAACTTTCTGAGCCTCGGAAAATAATGGATTGCTTATTTCCCAATAACCAAAAAAATTGAAGTAGGAGAATGGTTTTGGGGGTTTAAAACCCTAGCCCCGACATCCCTTGTTAGATATCAGAGAAACTTTTTGACAAATCGGGGGACCTTTAAGAAATCATTTAGAGATTTGGAGGAGGAAATGGTAATTATCAAGTATAGGGTGGTTTTTTAGTAATTAGCCAAGTTTTGAGGGACCATTTAGTAAAAACCCTAGAGCGGGTCAGACAAGGCCGCTGAGCCTGATGAACTTCTTTTAAAATCAACATCGAATTGAGAGTCCCGAAGTCAAGCAGTTCTCCTTTCCCCTCAGTTTATTTCCAGATCAGGTATGGTCTTATCGAGGGTCCAATCGAGAAAATCACTCCAAAGAAAGGCATTCGTCGCAGTCCGCTCCTCTCCCGTCTGGTCGAGCTGTCAAATTTGGACGGTTTGAAGATGGCGATGGTGATTGAGCCGGTGCTGAAGTTGCCTGAGTTTGATATATATATATATATATATATATATAGAGAGAGAGAGAGAGAGAGAGAGAGAGGATTCAGCATATAGAGTAGCTGCAGCGTCCAAGCTGCCTCGCCATGGCTGCAGAAGAGATCAGATCGAAAAAGATCATAAGCTTAGAAATGCAAATGTCTCACCAAACACCAAAAATCGTTCCTTTTATCGTCGCCGCCGCCTATTTCTTTCAAAAATAAAGAGAGAAATTTGAGGAGAAAAGAGAGAAGAACAAGAGTTGGGGTTTGGATTAAGATTTTTTTGAACCCCAAAAAAATTGGTTTCTTGAAAAACCACTCCTAAAACATAGGGTAAATCGTGCATAATTGAGAGGCTTCCATGCAATTTAGCCATTTTACTTGATCCATGTTTTCAGTTATGCAACCAAACAAGCCCTTAACCTGATAAATTGTAATAATTTTAGTAACCTTCTGGCTATAAGGATTCAAAAAAAAAAGTTCCAGCAACAAGCTGCTGATCAAGACTAGATGCAAGATGCGCAGTAAGCATACCTTAAAAAAAAGTTTATATAAAGATTTCTAAAATCTTAAAATATCTCAGCGCGTAAAGGTAAAAAACAAAAGAAAATCCTTGGCCAAAAGCTAGAAAGAAGAAAAGGTCAATTTAAAAAAAAGGAAAATAACTAAAAAAAAAGAACACTGAGGCTAAATTTCAACTTGTTACCATGAACTTTAGGCATTTTCCACGAGTGGCACACTGAACTTTTAAAATGATGGATTGCTATCACGAACTTTCAGAGCATCACAAAACTACCATAACGGCGTTAACGGAAAATTAGAAAATGACTATACTGCCCTTTATATAAATTAACAAAAATAAGGTATTAACTTTTTTTTTGGAATTCTTTTTTAAATTTATATAAAAGGGTAGTATATTTTAACCAAATAAGTTTAAAAAGTATTTATTTTGTTGAATAATAACATCATCTAAGAGACTTCTAGTTATAATAATAAAGATATCTGATGAATCAATATCCTCCTGAGCTAGTCTGAGGCTGCAGCACTCAAGCTACCTCGCCATTGCTACAAAAGAGATAAGATTGATGCACACTGAAGTTCGTTCCTTAGATCCTCACTATCATTGCCTCTTGTACAAAAGCAAAGGAAAAGACCAAAAACAAAGCAGGTGTTGGCCAAAGGGAGGAAAGTTAGCATTCTTTTGCTAACTTTTGCTAACTTTATGAAACTCCGGTTAGAAAACTTTAACTCCAATCCCAAACATGACCTAAATTGAAAGTGATGAAGAACCAAATTGGCCCTAATCGGGTGAAATGTGGGGTGTTGCCTTCTCCTCATCAGATCAGAGAGATGCTGACAATGATCATCATCATCGCCTTTTTTTGAAAAGATAAAAAGGCTCAGATTATTAATTAATCCATCATACTACGATAATTGGGCAAAACTTGTTTCCCACAATTTAGCCTTTTTATTCATCAGATGCTGACATTTAAGTTTGCTCCTTAGATCATCATCATTGCCTTCTTTTCATTAATCGGTCTAGCTCATATGCTTAAGGAAGACCGAAGAAAACATGGATGGAGGCGATATGAAAAGATATGGATGCCAAAGGCCTTAATGAAAGTACAATGTTCGATAGGAATGAGTGAAGGCGGAGGATCCATGTGCTTGACCCGGCATTATTCTCATGTTGGTTCATGTAGCATACCCTATATGCTTGGGATAAAGGCTCAGTTGTAGTAGTTGTTGTTGTTGTATCATTAATTAGTCTACCATAAATTGATTTCAATTTTATGGTCTAACATAGTCTTCTATAGCGCCATATCAGCAGTACAAAAAATTAAATGTAGAATTTTCTTTAACAAATATTTAATAGATACAATCATTAACTGAATCAGTTATAACTATACAATCATGTCTACCAATCTTAAATAACTACTAGAATCATTGCAAAAACAAATTAACCACTACCACCATCATGTAAGTTTTAATCTTCTCTAATTGTTTTAATTCAAATTAAAATAATTAAACATAATTTTTATTTGAACACGTGCATCGCACATGCAAGACACTATTCATAACATAAGATAAACAATTCTCTGATTTCAGTAACTGCTATCAATGGCTGCAGCATCCAAACTGCCTCAACATGGCTCCAGCAAGATGAGATCGATGAAGATAAGTTTTGAATTGAAATTGTGTTGCCAAACTAGAGCAAATTGGACAAAAGTGAGGGATTTCCCTGCAATTTGGCCTTTCTACTCACAGGATCTGCTGGGTGATAATGTATCTGCAACTTTCTGAGCCTCCGAAAATAAAGAATTGCTTATTTCCCAAACAAACAAATGATTTGTTTTCGCGGCTAACTACCAAAAGGTTTCAAAGTTACGAGAAGCTACCATGGTTAGCTACTAGATATTGCAGACAACTATACAAATATTGCAGGCAGGGGTTTTTGACAATGGAAAACTTTTCCGGGGGTTTCTGACGAGATTCTTTGGGCCAGGGGTTTTTTGACAGCAGAAAACCTTTCTAGCGGGGGGGGGGGGGTGTTTGGCAATTTTCCCTACATGGATTCCACTATTCCGCTAGGAAAAGTATTCTTCTTACTCTTTTCATTATAAGAGTAGAGATGAGATAGGCAATCCAGTAATTCACTCCGTGGTATCAAGCAGCTGCAGCATCCAAGCTGCCTCGCCACGATTACATTACATAAGAGACGAAGATTAATGCAGCAGATAAACTTTGAAATGAAACTGTGTTAGTGCTCTCTCAGTCCCAGTTCAAAGTAAGAAAAAAAAATGCCGAATATCTTAACTACATAACCAAACAGGCCTTAAGGACAACTAAATTGAATCAAAGGAAGTACCAAACTGGCCCTACATAGGCAAAAATAAGGGACGTTTCCTGCAATTTAGCCTTTCTACTCATTGGATCAAAGAGATGCAAACAATGTGGAATGTTCCTTAGATAGTCATCGTTGTCCTTTTCCTAAGGAAAAAAACAAAGCTCGGAGTATTAGTTAAACTATCATAATATGTGATAATCAACCCTCTGATTTCAATCTTTCTATCAAGTGGCTGCAGCATCAAAGCCACCTCGGCATGGTCACAGAAGTGATGAAGGAGATAAGTTTTGAAACCAAACTGCTAAGAACCAAGGATTTCAAATTTTTTACCTTTTCAATTTTCCTTTTTGCAAGTGCTTCTAGTTATTATAGTAGAGATCTAGGCTTCCTTTTGGCAACAAGGTTTCTGAAACCATATGAGAGAGAGAGAGAGAGCGCGCAGAGGCTCGATTACTGAATCTATGTATCATAAAATGAGAACAGATCTTAAAGAGCGATCTTCACAAGAAAAAAAATTAAACACAATAGAATTGAGATTAAATCCTGAATTAACCAGTGGCCGCAGCATGCAAGCTACCACGCCAAAGATCAATGCAATGGGCAGCTTTTCGAAATGGAACTGCGCCAAACTAGGATTAAAAAGGACAATTAGATTAAAACAGAGGGAATAAAGGTACCAAATTAGCCTGAATCGGCCAAAAAATGAAGGGAGTTTCCTGCAAGTTAAGCATCTTTTCCACCAGATCTGAGAGAATCAAACCCTGAAAGTTTGTTCCTTTAAAGAAAGGAAGGGTTTTTCTTGATTATTATCCCTCAAAACTTAAGCTATTTCCACATATCACCCCCATAAACCCTAAATGGAGAAAAAAATTGGGACATTAGAGTTAGGGTTTGGTTTCATTGGATATGAGAGATCGTCGTCGTCACCGTCGTCATTAGAGAGAGAGAGAGAGAGAGAGAGAGAGATGAGGATCAGATTTAGATTCGGCGTACCTAATAGCTGCAGCATCGAAGCTGCCTCGCCATGGATGCAGAAGAGATAAGATCGACGAAGATGATGATAAGCTTTCAAATACAACTGTGTCGCCAGAAACTAAAAATCTTTCCGTTTATCGCCGCCGCCGCTTATTTCTTTCAAAAACCAGCTTGGGTTTTTTTTTGGATGATTTACCCAAAAAATATAGATTTGAGGAGCCAAAAGGGAGACTAACAAGGGCTAGGGTTCCCCCTGAGAAACCGTCACACACTTTATAATTGCCGGCTTTCTTTTTCTCCTTCGGCAAAATGCTTCTTAAGATCTGCAAAGAATCTGGTTATTTTTTGGTACTAAAGTTTCATTAAGCTCTTATAAAGAAGCAACCATCACAGTCATTTCGGACCCGCTGCAATAAGGCGATTGGGAGTGTCATCTCAATAAATCCAACTGCACCATCCAATGCTTTTGTATTAATCAGAAAACCAGCTTCTGCATTTCCTTCACGGAATATATGTGTAGCTCTAAACTCGAACAACCATGTCCCTTCCTAGATATCCTCCAGCATTAGCAATGCAATGCTAGAAGGATTGCCTTCGTGGCTAATCCATCCGATAACCAGAAGAGAATCACCCTCAAGCCAGAGTTTACTTGCATGCAGCTCAAAAACAGCAATCATGGCAGCTTCTCTAGCCGCCGACAGCTCAACCAAAGGAATAGTTAGCCCTGAAAGTCGCCAACCTTTAGCTAGAAGAACGTATCCATTCTCATCCCGAAAAAAAAACGCTCATGCCATATAATACTCATTGACCGAACCATCGAAATTCACCTTGATTTCATCGTGTCGTGAGTGTGACCATTGAAAGGGAGGGGTATGGGGAGGGTGTCCAGAGGACACAGGGTCACACCAGTTAGCTATCATGAGGTTGAGTAAATTCCAAATTCATGACACCAGTACTCCTTTGCAAGAAACAACACCTTATCGCGGACCTTGTCAGGTGCCGGAGCAATTCCATTAAAAACCACCTCGTTTCGTTGTTTCCAAATTATCCAAGCTCCGTACATTAGAAAAGCTTGTCTGAGACGTTGTTGACTACCGCATCGCCCTGACAAGGATTTGGTTTCTATTATGAGTTCATCGACCATTTAAATAATAAGATCATTATCCCCAACCACCACAAGTAAAGTTTCCCAACAGAGTCTAGCAATCGAGCACTAGATGGTAGCATGATCTATGGTTTCAAAGTAAGCACCACATTGTTGGATATAATGCCCTCAAAGTCAATTATTGGATCGCAGGTATGTGATTTCAATGATTGAGGGAGGACCTATACCGGTAGGACAGTCTTACTCAAGATGATAATATGCTATCTGGTTTGCCTTTATCAGTCGTGTATAGGTTCAGGTAACTGATCACTATTACACGTTGATAGAGCCCTTAGGATCTTGCTTAACTACCAACAGTATGATGGCGATCATATACGTGAGGGTTGGGTAGTCCATAAGCACATCCTTAAAAGTGGTCCCTAGTCGTGGGAGTTTCGAGACAGGGCATCGATACTCCGGAGTAGACTAGTGTATACAGTCGAGACCCCGACGAGGAGCGGTGGTTGGTCTTACAAGCCGCTGGTGTCAGTTGGATCACCTAAGATGTATACAGGTGCTCATTGGGTTATGAGTACACCGGACATGACTCGCCGGGAACCTGCTAGTTGGTATTTATACCTAGCGTCAGATAGCAGTTCCCTAGTGACATGTGTACGGGTTAGTTCATCGACCTAAGGTCGTCATTTGTCTCGTGTGAGTTCCCACTGTGCTTTGATTTCTACTCTACCACGGCTCAAAGGAGTCGTGCAAACAGGTCTTTTTTGGGTACAGTCCCGAGCCACATGGAGGCAGGTGAGCGGATCGGCAGGGGATTCGTCTCTCCCGGTATTGGGGGTGAGATCGCGCTGTGTCTAGGAGAGCTATTACACATAGCCCTCGGCCGAGGCAGGAGATTTACTGGTAGGTACTCCAGTAGTATCTCAGGGTGTTTTGGGCTATACTCCGACACGACTTATACCGCTATTGGGGGTCTGACGTTACCAGCCCCTAGGCCCGATACGCGATACCCATAGATGAACGGACCGGACTGTATGTATATTGTCACTGTTAGGCTCAGTAGGGTTACAGGATGAGTTTGCTCATCGGCTTCCCTTGAGGTCGGTACATGGGCAGCCGTTACGCACAGCTAGTGCCGCTGACGACTTGTGGTTAAACCCACTGCCAAGGTACTGATGAGTCATTAGAGCCCCCCATAGATAGTTTCCCAAGTTCGGGCGAAACGTTGTAGAGGCCGTATGGTTTTATGGCAGGGTTCGGAAAATGCACGTGCGTTTACGCACGTGTCATATTTCGGGCAGATAATACTGGTGGGCTTTGGTTTAAGCTGGATCCATGTATTATATTGAGTCGGAATATTTTAGTCTCTCGTATTCGTATTCGGTCGGAATACGGATACAGATATGTATATACAGGTGAGGGGTATTTTCGTATTCCGTTACGAGAATATTTTAGAAGATGTATTTCTTTTTGGATTAATCATTTTGGTTTAAATGATTATTGGATTTTGGAAATGGTGACTCATTTTTTATGACACATGAATTCTAGAATGTTCACTAATGACTCATTAGCATGAGTCATCTAGCGAGTCATTAAGGAATTAATGTGTTTTGTTTTGTGAAGAGATATTTGTGGTTGTTTTGTGAGATATTTTGATAAAATATTTTTCTTTTGGATTTTAAAAGAAAACAACCTCATTCATCTATTCACAAGAGAAGGAAAAGAGAGGAGATTATTATGCTTAGTTTTCTTTTGCTCTCTTGAATTTCATGTGTAGGGTTCCTAGGCACACTAATGAGGTCTCACAAGGCATCAACCATGCCAATTTCAAATTTTACGGGTGCCGTGAAACCCTAATACGGATCGTTGGCTAGAAGTTTAGGCGAAACTAGAACTAGTTAACAACTTAACTAAATGGTAAACGGAAATACAACCTTTGTAGATCCGGTTCTCCACCTCCATGGCTCCGCGATGATGTCTCTTCGCTGTACAAATCGGATCTTGGGCTCTAGCGTCGGCTTCATCGGAGAAAAAGCGGGCTAGGTCATCGACGACGATGCCGAAGATGATCTACGTCGAGGCATCGCTAGATCAAGCTCCAACTTCACCAAGTCATGAAACTTGTGAAGAAAACACACTCTACTACTTGGCAAGAGATAGAGGATGAAGAAATAGGAAGTGGGTTCACTTTAGAATTGAATTTCTCACTCTTTTTCATCAATCACCATTGATGGTCCAAGGTTTCTTCATGTTGAAGATGAAGAAGAAGAAGAAGAAAATGTTATGATAAGTTATTATGAAAAAGAATAATAAAATCATTCTTATCATAATATTAACCATGGTAATGTGTAGAGAGTTAATCATGGTTGAATGGAATGGTTAGGGTTAAGCATGAGACAAAATGGTCACTTGGTCAAAGTCTTCATGAAGCTTCATCAAGCTTCATGAATGAAAAGAAACCATTTTCTCTTTACATGCCTAAAAAGGAAATAACCTAAATAATTAGTTAAGATAATCAAAACCCTAACCATTTAAATAACCATGGTTTAATTCTTTACACAAAAACCCTAGCAAACATGTATCATCAAACATGATACAATCAAGTGCACAAAAAATATATCACATATACAATGTGCACATCCGAGTGAGAAAATCCATTTAAAGTGAACCAATACTAGTTAATGCAAAGTAATATATCAAATATATAATTATGCATTAAATCATTAAATCAACTCTTGATTCAATGATCCGGTCATGTCGCACACAACCGACTAGTATCCTATGTATCGGCTTACCGAATCAATCCTTGATTCGATAACTAGGTTATATCGCATACAACCATTCGATACATTCATCGCGAGAATGGAATACGGTATCACATACACGCATTATTCTCGGTCCCGCACATATCTCATATGCGCTCCTATTTCGTTTCGCTTGAGCCAGGAAACCTCTGTGTAGGACTCTAAAGACTCGTCAATACGCCGGCAGCAGATGATGATCATATCAAACACCCACAAGCCGCAAGCGGTCTGCTAAACGTAACGGCCACCCGGGTATTGAGCGATCAGAAGATCGACGAGCAAGCCCGCTCATACTCCTGTGAATCCAACCAGTAACACTTACCGTACAGTCCGGTCTGATCGTCTGATATGTCGCATATCTCGCCTAGGGGTGGTAAACGTCAGACCCCAATAGCTCGATAAGTCGTGTCGATATGAGGTCTATAACAGTTCGAGAAACTACTGGTAACACTTACCAGTAAATCTCAGCAACCCTGGCCAGGGATTTCCGGTTATAGCCAATCAAACACAGCGCAACATCAACTCCCTATACCGGGAGAGACGAATCCCCTCCTATCGCTCATTGCCTCCATGTGACTCGGGACTGTACCCAAAAACCACCGTTTTGCACGCCCTCTTGGACGTGGTAAGGTGGAAATCAAAGCACAGTGGGAACCACACAAGACTCTATGACGATCTCGGGTCAACAGACTACTCTGTACCAGTGTCACCAGAGAACTGCCATCTGACGTAAGGTATAATACCATCTGGGAGTTCTCGGCGAGTCCGTCCAGTGTACCCAGTCTCTACTGAGCACCCGTATATCATCTCTGATGTCAAACACCAATGGATATGGGATCATCCATCGCCCATCTGTATGGGTCGAGAAGGTATACGCTAGTCTACTCTGGTATATCGATGCCCCGTCTCGATACACCCACGACTAGGGACCTTGAAGGATGTACTTATGGACTACCATGTCCCCACTAGTATGATCCGCATCATAGTCCAGGTAGTCAAGCACACATCCTAAGGGCTTTACCAACATGTAACAGAGAGACAATCAATATACACGTTAAGGTAAAGAGTAACCAGATAGCATACTATCATGTCGAGCAAGAAAGTCCTCCATATGTATGTCCCAGCATCCACTACAATATACATCCAATGTACAGTAATGGCCTCTAGGGCATACATATAACTAACAATCTCCCACTTGCACTAGGGCCATCTGATAGCAGTGGTTGTAGTATCTCATACTCAATCATCCCATAAAAGTCTCTCTCTGGGAAAAGGCCTTTCGTGAGTGGATCCGCCGTGCTGTCCTCTGAGTCTACTCTCCTAACCTCGATCACCCTGAAGATCAACCATCTCCATGATCAGGTGATACTGCCTTAGAATATGTCTGGATCACTGATGGGACGGGCGTTCCTTGGCATAAGCCACAACTCCATTGTCTCACAATGGTAGGAACGAAGTTCATCTCATGAACTAATATACACCCAAACAACCTCTTTGGTAGCATCTTAAGTAGCGATGTATCCAGCCTTTATCGTCTAGTATGTCACGGTATCTAGCTTGGAACTCTTCCAGCATACCGTCCCTTTACCGAGGGTAAAGACAATGCCTGTGACTGACACTCAGTCGTCTTTATCACCCTGGAACACTTCCAGTGATTCTTCCCAGGATCAATTGATACCGTCTCACTACAACTAGTGAGTATCCTAATATCCATTTAGATCTATCTCATAGACCCAAAACCCAGGATTTAGTAGGTATCACTTTGATCCTATGTGGAGAATCATTGTGATAAGCGGAGATTGATCGAGCGTAGCATAGGAAACTCTTTCCTTATCAAGAGTATGTCATCCACGTACTCTACGAGGATCGTCACCATACTCCCTACCACCTTTTTGTTTATACAAGGTTCATCTACCATTTTGATGATGTCAACTTCTTTGACTAACACATCAAAATAGACGTTCCAACTCCGCGATGCCTGCTTTATCCTATATAGCATTTTGCACACGTTTCCGCTGCTCCCACTATCTACGAAGCCCTCTGGCTGTGTACTTATAGACGTTCTCTTCTAAAACATCATTTAGAAAAGCAGTCATGACACCCAACCACCAGATATCGTAGTCATGGTATGTAGCCGTGGTAAGTAGGATCTAGATGGACTTAAGCATAGCTCCTTAGAAAAAGGTTTCCTCATGATCCACACCTGGTCAATGATACAAACCTTTAACAAGTCTAGCTTTGAAAGTCTCAACTTTTCCATCTACACCAAGTAATCTTCTCAAGATATACTTGCTCCTGATGGGGATTTAACCCTTCAGATATTGCAACCAAAGTCCATACTTTGTTGGTGTACATGGATTCCATCTCATATCGCTAAGCATCCAGCCATTCTTACAGAGTCCCTACTCTCGATGGCCTGCTCGAAACTAGTTGGGTCATCATCTCATGATGCAATCCTCGCTCCCACTGTCATCGAGAAACCGAAGTATCTCTCAGGTGGGTGAGGAACCCTACTAGATCGGCGGAGAGGCTGAGGTTCGTTGGAATCTACTGAATCCTTCGGTTCTACCAAATTATCAGCTGCAGTTTGTATAGTTGGAACCTTTCCAGTTCTACATAACAGATCTTGTCTCGAGTTTGTCCGGATTTTGCTTTTAGACATAGGCCGAACAACCCCAAATCTTAACTAGCTTAAGACATGGGCTCTTCCCATACCATATCTCATATGGAGTGGTAGGCAACTGATTTGATTCGAACCCTTTTCAATAGGTATGCAGCTTCTCAAGTGCATAACTCCCAAAAGGAAAATAGGAAACTCGGTAGTACTCATCATAGAGCACACCATATCAAATAGGGTGTATCTGCTCCGCCCCGATATACCATCGTGCTATGGTGTATACGGAGGAGTAATGCTGAGAGAGAATCTCATTCTCCTTTAGAAAAGTCCAAGAATTTCGTGCTCAAGTATTCTCCTCCTTGATCTCATCAAAGGACATAATACTTTTACCCGTATTGGTTCTCTACTTCAAACTTATATTCTGTGAATATCTCAAAAGGTTCGGACTTGTGTTTCAACAGGAACATATGTCTGAATCTTGAGAGATTATCAGAGAATGTTATGAAGTACAAAAAACCAGTCCTGGCATATGTAGACAGGGGACCTTACATACATCAACATGTATCATCCCAAGAGTTTACTAACTCTTTCTCTGTTAACAGTAAACGGAGCTATGGTCATCTTATCTCTGTGACATGACTGGCAAGTATCACAAGATGTAAATTCAAACTGATTTAAATATGCATCTAAAATGTAACTTCAGCCAGTCGGATCGCATTGATATGACCTAGTCTACAATGCCTCAAGAAGGATTCGTTCATTTATGAACTCTTCCTCTTGTGTGTGTTCCGTATACTAAGAACTGTAGTTTGATTTAGAACATCAATGCTTTTAGATAACGTGCCTGAACCGATCAACTTTTGATATAGGAAATGTTCAAAACATCATCCAACAATACAAAATTTTATCATTTCTTTACTAATAAAGAGATTGATATGATTTTGTATATCAGGTTCGGTATCTAATAACATTCGTTCAGAATCAATGTATTGGTAATACAGGGTGACAGTGACCAACAGACTTGGCTGCAACTCTTGCCCCGTTTTCTGCCTCATGAAACTTATCACCCGTTCTCAGTTCTCTACCTTTCTGTAGCCCTATGTAACAGATTACATATCTGGTATCTCATACCCAGGACGTAAAGGATACTGAGAAACAGTTCTTTGTAATGAACACACCCGAAGATGATACATCATATGCACTTTCTTCGTTTGGGCGGCATAGGAATTCTGGTATTCCCCAATTTCCTGCTCTGTCTTATAACAATTATAAGTTGGAGCGGGACCAACGTTCCCCAGCTCAGTATAACAAACGGGTTCGGTCAATAATCCGTATTATTATCTTGATTAAGGCGTGACATGGTCGCTACCAGGAGAGAGAGAGAAGAAAACACTCAGCGTGCGCTCTTGCAAGATCAGATTGGTTATTATTTTATCTAATCAGGATGGCTCCCACTGCTTTTTATCAAATCTTCCTTCAAACCCTAAAAGGAAAGACTAGCCGGGATTAATTACACACTACAAGTTCGCCAATCTTTCAGCCAGGCCAGTGTCGGTACTTTGAGGGAGGTCCCCCGTGCTTTCGCACGAACCTAATTAATGTAAACCTCGTTTTCCCAGAGGCGTAACCTCGTTAACACCTTTCTAGACACCTACTTAATCGGCTAATTGTAATGTGTAAAACTCTCCCAGGAGTAACTCTTACTCGCAGCGGGTATCGGGATCCAACTATCTCATAGAAGGTATGCAATCTCATTGCAAATTTCAACACTTGAAATTCCCGATAATATTTTGCCCCTAGCGTCCTATGACCTTGACGGAGGTCAACAAACCATAGGCTACTAGTCAAGTTCAACCCGTCATTTCTTGATCGAATTAAACCCACCCGCACGACCCTTGACGGAGGTCAACAAGGACGCACGACTACCCTAATCCAATCTGCATCATATGCATAAGCAGATAAATACTAGTCAGCTACCGCACACTACGCCTTGACGGAGGTCAACAAACATAGCACGAATACTAAGTAGGACTTATCTGAAATGACGGAGGGCTACGACAGGTTTTTCTGAAAACCTATTGCGTAATGAACTTGATATCGTTGTAGAATCAAATAAATTTTTGAAATGGAGTGTCTTTGAGGCTTTTCTAGTTTTGCTAAAGGAGTCACTCCCGGTGAAGGGATCGTCGGTCCTTTCCTCGTCGAATGAGGTGCAGGATATATCATATATATCACTGTGCAAAGCAAAAACTCTTAAAAGCAATCAAAAGACAAACCGAGTGTGTAGCATCAGCCAGTTATTGCTAAAGGAGTCACTCCCGGTGAAGGGATCTCGGTCCTTTCCTCATCGAATAAGGTGCAGGATATATCACATATACCTCTGTGCAAAGCAAGAACTGTAGCTACCTGTTTTAATTTTGAAATTCGATTCTACAACATCTTAGGTTTCTTTTATTTCATTAATCATATTAATGAAGTCCCATCATTTAAATACCTAAACATCACAGATAAATACGACGTACACTTATGCCATCCGCATTCGCCTCGATGTCCCCTCGTGCACCGTTAGGTTATGTAACTAACGGCAGAGCGGGGCAGGGCTAGCGCGAGTGCAAAACATAAGTAACGTCTATATAATATATCATATATACTATATAAAGTATCCATCACAGAACATCACATGATCACATCACAGATATCGCAGCAGAAGAAACATATGAAATATTGGATATACTAGGACGTCCGTGTTTTCAATACGAGCCAGTATAAAACACGGATTCCACGATCGTGATGAATAGCCAAACCCACACCCCTAGACCCCTACGAGAGCGGCAAGCAACCCTACCAATTCTGGAGTTAGGAGACCCGGACTCGACTCCTCGAGTTGGTCTCCCACTGGACCCCAGAACCCGGTTACTTGTGCTCCCCTCCTTGGGTCTATCCTAGTGCGGAAAAGAAAATAATATACAAAGGGTGACATCTTCCGCAACCTGGAAGTGCCCCAATTAAAGAATATTACATACAGATTTTTACATGAATGAAAATGAAAAACACTCATCTCACATAAAAAACCCCGGCTATTCAAACACGACGATCCAATATAACATATCCAGCAACACATAACATCACATGTCATCAACGTAAGTAAATATACGCATCCCAATTGTCGTTGACATATAGCAACGAAACCGGCGATATCACATATTACACTTACGGTCACAGAAAAGAAAGTGTAAAACTACAACAGTTGGAATCCGCAACATGCATAGACATCGCATGCCTAATCAAATGAATTCCTTAGACATCGCATGCCTAACAATTATAAACCCCGCATTTTAGTCTCAAAATCGAAAACACTTTTCAATACCAAGTCGGGCAATTCAACAAGATTCCCGACATCCTGATCGAATGCTCGTCGTCAACTTCAGTAGACGGCCGCACCCCCGATACCGTCGACGAAGTGCACCAAGGCGGAACACCGCTACCGCGAGCACCCGAACGGATGCTTTCGGCGACGGGGTTCTCCTACAGTCACTTGGTCGGGGCTAAGGGGTGTAGCTGTCTATTAAGTTTATCCGGCGAGTATCCACGTACGCTACGTGATTGCGACGGACTTTTGATCACATCACAATTCCGTGGCAACCGATCAAGTGAGACTAAACTGCTATGTTTATAACATTCATTCAGTTATCTCATAACTACTTGTGAATTCCAATTATTGTATCCCATTCCAGATAAATAGAAAATGTTAAACTTTCCGATCGAACATTCAAACGCCTAAGTTTTCCCGAAACAGCTCAACACATGAAACAAGTTTAAAAACATCCAGTTCATGCCTCAGTACCAACGGTCCAGCCGTAGAAGGGTCAAGCCAACGCCTCACATGTGGCACGCCGTACTGCCCCAAACCCGAAGGTTCAAAGGGCAGTTCAAGACGGTCACATAATCGAGTTAAGGTTTGTTGTCTTCCAGAGGGACCATCGCGTTATTTGCACTACATAGAACGTCGTTAAACTACGGAAAGATCCAACACTTGGAAATTTCCCGACAGGGGAAAAGGTGGGTATTTATATCCGGTCGAATTTTTTAACATATTCAAAAATTATCCGGAAAGCCAAATAGACAAAGTTAAACAATCCGATCGAAACACCGAGTCCCCAATACAACCCAGAAAACTCAACTCTTGAGTTCAGAAAAAAAATATTCCAGGAAAACCAGCACTGCAAAATAGGAATTACTGTGCAAAATTCAATGGGAGAAGAGACAAAATGGCCGCGGAACAGCCGCATTAGCACGCTAATGCCGCGGTTCCGCCGCACTTTAGACAGATCATTAGGTAATTTTTGCACCGTAATTCTTAGAATTTCCTGCTGAATTTTCTGCATATTTTTAATCTTGAAAAAACCCAATTTTTGGAAAAAGTCCAGAGAGCAAATTTTTGTTAGGGTTTCGGTTTAATCTGACTTCAAACTCCGTCTACGCATCGCCTAAGGCTCTAGCTAGGCTCTGATACCACTGTAGGGTTCCTAGGCACACTAATGAGGTCTCACAAGGCATCAATCATGCCAATTTCAAATTTTACGGGTGCCGTGAAACCCTAATACGGATCGTTGGCTAGAAGTTTAGGCGAAACTAGAACTAGTTAACAACTTAACTAAATGGTAAACGGAAATACAACCTTTGTAGATCCGGTTCTCCACCTCCATGGCTCCGTGATGATGTCTCCTCGCTGTATAAATCGGATCTTGGGCTCTAGCGTCGGCTTCATCGGAGAAAAAGCGGGCTAGGTCATCGACGACGATGCCGAAGATGATCTACGTCGAGGTATCGCTAGATCAAGCTCCAACTTCACCAAGTCATGAAACTTGTGAAGCAAACACACTCTACTACTTGGAAAGAGGTAGAGGATGAAGAAATAGGAAGTGGGTTCACTTTAGAATTGAATTTCTCACTCTTTTTCATCAATCATCATTGATGGTCCAAGGTTTCTTCATGTTGAAGATGAAGAAGAAAATGTTATGATAAGTTATTATGAAAAAGAATAATAAAATCATTCTTATCATAATATTAACCATGGTAATGTGTAGAGAGTTAATCATGGTTGAATGGAATGGTTAGGGTTAAGCATGAGACAAAATGGTCACTTGGTCAAAGTCTTCATGAAGCTTCATCAAGCTTCATGAATGAAAAGAAACCATTTTCTCTTTACATGCCTAAAAAGGAAATAACCTAAATAATTAGTTAAGATAATCAAAACCCTAACCATTTAAATAACCATGGTTTAATTCTTTACACAAAAACCCTAGCAAACATGTATCATCAAACATGATACAATCAAGTGCACAAAAAATATATCACATATACAATGTGCACATCCGAGTGAGAAAATCCATTTAAAGTGAACCAATACTAGTTAATGCAAAGTAATATATCAAATATATAATTATGCATTAAATCATTAAATCAACTCTTGATTCAATGATCCGGTCATGTCGCACACAACCGACTAGTATCCTATGTATCGGCTTACCGAATCAATCCTTGATTCGATAACTAGGTTATATCGCATACAACCATTCGATACATTCATCGCGAGAATGGAATACGGTATCACATACACGCATTATTCTCGGTCCCGCACATATCTCATATGCGCTCCTATTTCGTTTCGCTTGAGCCAGGAAACCTCTGTGTAGGACTCTAAAGACTCGTCAATACGCCGGCAGCAGATGATGATCATATCAAACACCCACAAGCCGCAAGCGGTCTGCTAAACGTAACGGCCACCCGGGTATTGAGCGATCAGAAGATCGACGAGCAAGCCCGCTCATACTCCTGTGAATCCAACCAGTAACACTTACCGTACAGTCCGGTCTGATCGTCTGATATGTCGCATATCTCGCCTAGGGGTGGTAAACGTCAGACCCCAATAGCTCGATAAGTCGTGTCGATATGAGGTCTATAACAGTTCGAGAAACTACTGGTAACACTTACCAGTAAATCTCAGCAACCCTGGCCAGGGATTTCCGGTTATAGCCAATCAAACACAGCGCAACATCAACTCCCTATACCGGGAGAGACGAATCCCCTCCTATCGCTCATTGCCTCCATGTGACTCGGGACTGTACCCAAAAACCACCGTTTTGCACGCCCTCTTGGACGTGGTAAGGTGGAAATCAAAGCACAGTGGGAACCACACAAGACTCTATGACGATCTCGGGTCAACAGACTACTCTGTACCAGTGTCACCAGAGAACTGCCATCTGACGTAAGGTATAATACCATCTGGGAGTTCTCGGCGAGTCCGTCCAGTGTACCCAGTCTCTACTGAGCACCCGTATATCATCTCTGATGTCAAACACCAATGGATATGGGATCATCCATCGCCCATCTGTATGGGTCGAGAAGGTATACGCTAGTCTACTCTGGTATATCGATGCCCCGTCTCGATACACCCACGACTAGGGACCTTGAAGGATGTACTTATGGACTACCATGTCCCCACTAGTATGATCCGCATCATAGTCCAGGTAGTCAAGCACACATCCTAAGGGCTTTACCAACATGTAACAGAGAGACAATCAATATACACGTTAAGGTAAAGAGTAACCAGATAGCATACTATCATGTCGAGCAAGAAAGTCCTTCCTATGTATGTCCCAGCATCCACTACAATATACATCCAATGTACAGTAATGGCCTCTAGGGCATACATATAACTAACATCATGAGTTCATCATTTCCAAACCCTAGCATCTTCTTCAACCTCCACCCTAACTCTCTCATGTGATGAGAACCCTAGGGTATTTGAGACAAAGTATTCTACTCGTTCTCTACTTCATCTTGGTCATCTCTTTTAGCAGACTTGATGACCGAGTTGCCTTGGTATAGTGGCGGGAGCCCGTTTAAAGATCCGTAGATGTGGTGCCACCTCGAGGAGGAGATAGGAGATCGGAGTTGCTGCGAGGAGCGTGGGATGGCTAAAGACCGAAGGACTCGGATCGATCGGTATAGCCTTTCTACCTCTTTACAGTTTGTTAGTTTAGCGTTAATGGCAAGATCCGGGTTATAGTATGCGATAGCGCCAGTTATAAAAGTTTTTGTTCCGCGTTTGGCGTCAGATTGACGGCCGGGGCGCTACCGTAGACTTACATGGTATCAGAGCCACGCCATTAACCTTTACTAACTTGTTCTAACGTGTTTAAAATATCGATCGAACGAAATTTCCGAAACCGCGGTTTTTAGGCTAAAGTTTCTGTCGATTTTTAAAACTGGTTTAAAAATCATTTTGAGCATCTCAGAAAATCGTGCAGGCTTTTTTAAGGCCACTGTAGAAATTTGGTTCACTGATTCAACAGTACTGCCGCGGAACCGCCGCACAAACCATGGTTTGGCCGCGGTTCCGCCGCCAGTTTGTGGGAACAGTACCCCGTTTTTCTTCTGTGGGTTTTTCATAGGGAATTGTAGTTTCTGGAATATTTCTTTTGGGCCCAGATTTTATTAGTGTACTGCAGATGTACGTGGGGCCCACTTCGGGAAGTTTTGTCGATCGGAATTTTAAACTTGTTAGTTTACAGTACTTACATTATATCTCCGACCGTGAATGTCATTCGAGCGGTAAATTGCGTCTAATTGCTATAGATTTTTTAGACGGGTTTGCGAATGTGACATTCGCGTTGATATTCTGTGTTGTGCTGTGATGTTGCCGATTTGTTGTGGTGGATAGCAGTGTGCAATGGTAGTGTGGTTTGGATTTATTTGTACATTTGATATTACGGGGTGAGCGTCCAACATGTGGACTGCCGTCACTGCCTGTTTGTATAATATTCTTTTGGGGCACGACTGGGCTGAGGTCGATGTACCTGTTGTACATATTTTTCATTTCTGTACTAGGTTTTATCCTGCGACGGAGTGCACGGATAGCCGGGTTCTGGAGGGCAACGGGTCCGCATCTTATGGCTTTGAGAGGCAGAGGGGCCTCACTCTAGAATTGGCAGACCATTCGCCGCACTCGTAGGGGGTACAGGTTGACCCAAGGAGGGGTGCCCAAGTTACCGGATTCCATAAAGTGCAGGGTGGTCCATTCACTTTGCTGTAGGGGCTGCCTCGCTTCAGGTTTTGGCGGGTAACTTGCCGCACCCGTAGGGGTCTAGCTTTCATTGCACAGGCTATCCACATGACCAGGGGAACGTCGGGTTTCAGCAGCGACTCTGTGAAACCCGGGGATCCCAGATTATCTGTATTGTTTTGTGATGCTTATTACTTTTCTGTAATGTTGCATTTATCACGCCTGGAGCGATTATTGTATATTGGTATATATATTAGTAGATGTTGTATATATTTTACACCCGCGCTAGTCCAGTCCCCGCTCTGTCGTTAGTTAAGTAACCTAACGGGTGATGACGGGACCCAGTGACGAATGCGGATGGCATATACGTACATTTTATTTTCGTTCTTTTCTAGTGTGATTAATTGATGGGACTGCGTTGATTCTGATCAATGCAAAGGAAAACAAACATGTTTGGACGTTGTTGGAATAGTTTTAAAAAGTGTTATTACAAAGACGTTTTCTTTTGTAATGCACAGTGGTATTCAGTTGGAATATCCTGCACCTCACTCGACGAGGTAAGGGCCGAGATCCCTTCACCGGGAGTGACCCCTTGGGCAGAAGTTTGCATCAGGGTAATAACTTCACTATAGTCGATTACATGTTGCTTTTCATCGCGGTATTCAGTTGGAATATCCTGCACCTCATTCCTCGAGGAAAGAGCCGAGATCCCTTCACCGGGAGTGACCTCTTTAGCAAAGGTTTTCGCCACTATATTTTTATAAAAAGCTATCAGGTTCCTTCAACGAGATCAAGTTCATTACGTTAAAGGTTTTTCGCCAAAAACCAGTCGTAGCCCTCCATCATTTCTTTTGGGTATTCAGTAGTATTCAAGCTATGTATTTTAACCAAAGCTAAGGCATAGTGTTTGGTAGCTGCTGGGTATTCATTTGTTGCATAGATAGATGAGTTGGTTTGGGACAGTCGTTATGCCATTTTGGCCAAAGTCAAGGGCATGTGCGGGTGGGTATAAATTGACAAGATAATGATGGGTAGAACTTGGCATGTGACTTATGGCATTTTGGCCAAAGTCAAGGTCATAAGAGCATGGGGCAAAAATCACATCGGGAGTTTCTAAAGAAACTGAAACTTGCCAAGTATGCGCATACCTTCTGTAGTGTGATAACATGAGTGGATTCCTTCACGTTATCATGCGATGAAAGTTGGATCCCGATTCCTACTGATGAGTTGGTTTACCCTTCGGATGATCCCGATTGATTCTTCTTTCAGGTTTGAAGGAGAATTTGACAGTACAGTGGGAGGTTTCCTAATTAGATAAAGTGATAACCATTCTGATCTAGGTTAAAGTGCACGCAGAGTGTTTCTTTTCTCCCTCTCTTTGGCAGTGACCTTTGACCGACCCTAGACTATGACTCAGTGACCGGGTTGACCGAACCTTCTTAAAATACTGGATTTTGGATTGTCTGAGTTGCATAAGTCATTACCGCTCCTTCTTTTACCCTTTGCATTTCTCAGAACACCTCGTATCACTACGAACATCCACTTCCATTGGATAGATCCATCGTATGGTTATATACGAACTCGAAGGGACTTCTTCGAGGATGGATCCAGGTTCAGGAGAAATTGAATTGGTTTATTCAGTTGTCTTTTATTATCACCTTCTCTCAGGTTGCGAGGGCTCCTTGGTTTAGGAGAGTACACCTATTACGCTTATTGGATAGTCTTCTTCCAAACCATAGGCAGGTGCCGAACGGTAGGGAATGAAGAAAACCAATTAGCCTAAGTAGGGTGTACAGAAGGTAATAAGTAAAGACAAAATAAAGGGATAAGAAAGAGGGCAAAGTAAATTGCGACTGCTATCATTCATGACCAAACCGCGTACTTCATCGCCACTCCTACTTCACCTTTGCTTTTTTCCCCAGTTCGGGAGAAATAGATTAAGGTATTATTCAGTTGTCTTTTATCATCACCTTCTCTCAGGTTGCGAGTACTCCTTGGTTTAGGAGAGTACACCTATTATGCTTACTGGATAGTCTTCTTCCAAACCATAGGCTGGTGCCGAACGGTAGGGAAGGAAGAAAACCACTTAGCCTAAAAGAGTGTACAGAAGGTAATGAATAAAGACAAATAAAGGGATTTGGAGAGATGACAAAGAAATATACGGTTACAGTCATGAATAGGATTATGGAAGAGGCATTACTAGGAATACCAGGATACCCCTACGAAACATTTTCATATTTCAGTTTCACTGTGCATTGTTAAAAAGAAAACTGATTTCCCGATTAGATACTTACTCTAGGGTATGTATTTACCAGGTATGATTCTCACATCTGTATGGTTTTACAGATGATGAGTGGGAGTAAGTTATTGGGAATTAAGTGATCATCCTCATTATATCGGAATTCGTTGTAATTGGTGATATTTGAGGAAATCGCCTGGGTTTTTGCCGGACGGCAAGTATTTGGTTTTGAGTATCCATTGTTGTGCACCAATTTCAAACTGATATATCTGTACGTTTATTTTTATAAAGTGAGATATAACTTTTTGAAATTATGTCCGTGACATTTGCCTATATCAGTTGGCGATTGGGTAAGGAGCATTGAACAACGGAGTAGTTCTTAACCATAAGTACAGTTTTCAACCTACGATGCACAGGTTTTGAGTTATTCAACTCAGCGGACTTATACAGAGTATTGTATGTTGTCCAGTGTCTATCAGGACAAAGGGGTTGGTTCTCGTACTATATTCTGTTTACTTGTAACTTCTCTAGTTTTTAGACAAGTGTTTCGTAGAAATACAATGTCTAAGTTTTGAGAAGTTGTGGGTATAGGAATAAAGGAGAGAACCAGATGTCGCAAGTATCGGGATTCTTCAAAGAGATCGAAGATGTAGATACTTATGATTGGTATTCAGTTGATAGTAATGGTTTTGAGAAACTTGTTTCTCTTTCAGGTTACTCATAATTGGATGCATTCCTAAGTTGAGTAATGCTGATTAGCTTCTCTCCATTAAGTTGATATGCGCTGGAAACAGCTGCATGATTAGAATCTGATTCCAATTAAATAAGTGCCAAAGTTTCTATATTGGATATAGAATGGTTCATATCTTAACGATGTTAAGGTACGGGGAGTTGTCCGGCTTATGCTTAAAACCAGACTCTGGATAACTCAGGGCACGTTTCTGTGATGGCAGTTTGTGGGTTGGCCCAGGCTATGACGAAGGTTGACTTTCTACCATCTGGAAGATCAATGGTGATATTGTTCTTGACTCGCCACAGTTTTAGTAAAATGGATTTTTTCAGAAAACAGTAGTGGGAGTATGGTAGAACTGGAAGTGATTCCAGAACCGCAAACGATTACGGAAAATTTAATAGGACCTAAAGATTCAATCAGGTTTGACATTCCATTAGCCACTCCGCAGATATGGTGGGTAACCTCAGACACCCGAGAGATACTCCGGTAACCTCAAGGACGGTGACAGGGAGATTCTTGTTTACCCAGACTTGACACTACTGTTGTTCCAGGCTATGAGACCCGGTAGGAGGTTAAGTATAGCGTCGTTCTAAACTGGATTTAGAAGTACACGTATATATTATTCTGCCAGAGGGTTGTTGTGGTCAGTGGGAGCAGCGGAAGCATAGTGGGCAAGTAGCTTATGTCTATTTATAGACTTGAGCAGATATAGCGGAGATAGATCATCTAATTTTGATGTGACAGTCATGGCTTTGACTTCATCAGAATAGGGGATGGATCTGTTAAGAAGGTAGTAGGGTGTGATGTCCTGGTATTTGGATGACATACACAGAGTAGGAAGTAAAATTCCTATACTACGATCGGTTATACTTTGGTTGTCACACAGTTGTTTCTCTACACAGGATATAGATATAATATTGGACATTCTGCTAACTAGATCTATGGTTTTAGATCTAGATTTGGGTAGTTTCCCAAAGTGGGTACTTTGACAGTATTCTAATAGTATTTTAGAATAGATGACTCCTGGCATGGTGGTGTACCTGCAGGTGATGGAGTCACCCTATCTAAAGGTGTCTTACAGACTAAAGGGGGGAGGGATGTGCATGATTGGCATATCACTTGCTTAGGCAATTGAGTCAATCGTGAGATGTCAAGTACCACCCCAGATGTTGTTTTTGCACTAGATACAATAAGTTTGTATTAATCCAATCCTGGAGAAACACAAGGAAGCAGTTTTAGAACATAAGTGAATGTTCTACGGATTTGATGACGGCAGCCTCCTTCGGGAGACGGTTATCATTCCAGGCTTCAAAGGTGACATGGATGACAGAGTGATTGTCAGAGTTATAGTTTTCCCTCTGACGAAGGGGGCAGTATTATGGACAGGTGGTCCAAGAGGATACTGTGGGAGGTATGGTGCTGGACACTGATTAGTTTCAGTTGTCGATACAGTCTAAGAAGTTTGGATTTAGAGTTCATTTATAAACTAGGTCCCACCAGATATCCAGACATACTCTAAGACAGTTATTACTCAATTCGGGAGATGGCTTTCTCCGCGAACTTGAGATTAAGAGAGACATAGAAAGAAATATCGGGGCGGATCCACTCATTGAGGCTATTTCTCGAACACAAGAGTTTTACAAACGAGCTTTGTAAAACTGATTAGTAGAGGAGTTGGGTGTTCGGTATCACACGGGCTGTGAGTATGCGACATCGCAATAATTAGCCTTAAGTGCAAGTGGGAGATTGTTGGATATAGTGCCCTCAAAGTCAATTATTGGATCACAGGTATGTGATTTCAATGATTGAGGGAGGATCTATACCGGTAGGACAGTCTTACTCGAGATGATAGTATGCTATCTGGTTTGCCTTTATCAGCCGTGTATAGGTTCAGGTAACTGATCACTATTACACGTTGTTAGAGCCCTTATGATCTTGCTTGACTACCAACAGTATGATGGCGATCATATACGTGAGAGTTGGGTAGTCCATAAGCACATCCTTAAAAGTGGTTCCTAGTCGTGGGAGTTTCGAGACAGGGCATAGATACTCCGGAGTAGACTAGTGTATACAGTCGAGACCCCGACGAGGGGCGGTGGCCGGTCTCACAAGCTACTGGTGTCAGTTGGATCACCTAAGATGTATACATGTGCTCATTGGGTTATGAGTACACCGGACAGGATTCGCCGGGAACCTGCTAGTTGGTATTTATACCTAGCGTCAGATAGCAGTTCCCTGGTGACATGTGTACTGGTTAGTTCATCGATCTGAGGTCATCATTTGTCTCGTGTGAGTTCCCACTGTGCTTTGATTTCTACCCTACCACGGCTCAAAGGAGTCGTGCAAACAGGTCTTTTTTGGGTACAGTCCCGAGCCACATGGAGGCAGGTGAGCGGATCGGCAGGGGATTCGTTTCTCCCGGTATTGGGGTGAGATCGCGCTGTGTCTAGGAGAGCCATTACACATAGCCCTCGATCGAGGTGGGAGATTTACTGGTAGGTACTCCAGTAGTATTGTTTCCCCCAATCAGAGCAAAGCTCTGCTGAAAATTCAAAATTCAAAAATTCTGAAGCAACGCTTCAAGTCTCGGGCGCAACGCGCCACATGTCAGGCGCTGATACGTCAGCGCAGCGCCTAAGAAGGCGCACCCAACCAGAGCAAAGCTCTATTAAAGAAAGCAACGCTTCAGTTGCGCAGGTGCTGCGCTGCGCGACACGTGTCAGCGCGGATGCGCTAGCGCAGTTGCACTGCGCGACACGTGTCAGCGCGGATGCGCTCGCGCAGTTGCGCTGCGCTGTGCGCTGCGCGACACGTGTCACGCGCTGGGGCATCTGCGCCAAACAGAATTAAAATTTTAAGAAATCTTTTCTGTTCTTTTTAAAACAAGAAGATTTTCTTCTGCAAAGCAGAAGCCCTTGGATCAAAGATCCAACGGTGGGGAAAATTCCCCAAATCACTCAGAGAAAGATCTCTTTAACAAATTTAACTAATTTATGGGCACTATAAAAAGGACCCTAGGCCTCAATTAAAAGGCATCAACATCTTTCTAAAAAAAAAATGGAGAGAAGAGAACTCTGAGAAACTCCTCAAGAATAAAAAAGGTAAAAACCTTTAGAAAAAGAGAAAGTTCTCTTATGAATAGATTATAGATCTAAAAACAAGATCAATGATCTTTAATAAAAATAAAATAAAACAAAAATAGTGCTTTGCACTTTTCATGAACCTTTGGTTCTCTGAGATAAGAAAAACAAGAAAAAACTTATTTTTCTTTGATCTAAATTAGATCAAGAAATCAAATAGTGCTTTGCACTTCTGTTCTTGAATCTAAAAGATTCTTGGTGCTTTGCACTTACAAACTGCGCTGTTGCGCTCTTGGGGGAGCGCCACGTGTCAGCATCTAAACCACTTGCGCTATGCGCTCTTGAAATAAGAGTTTTACTCTCTGGAGTTGGCGCAACTCACCAGAGCGCGCCACGTGTCAGCAGCGCAACAGCGCAGCGCATTGCACTGTTGCGCTTGCGCTCACCAGAGCGCGCCACGTGTCAGCAGCGCAACAGCGCAGCGCACTGCACTGTTGCGCTTGCGCTCACCAGAGCATGACACGTGTCTTCACCACAAGCGCTTGCGCTCAGTGAGTGGCGCAAAGCGCCTAACAAATGCAATGCAGGGCCAAGCCCAATTAAAAGACCAAACAGGCCAAATTAAATTGATGCTCTGCATCATTTATAAATGGGCAAAGCCCAAACAAAAATAATAAAATGCTATGCAGATGCCTTGTAGAGCCCAAAATAAATTGATGCTCTGCATCTTTTATGGGCAGAGCCCAAACAAGAAAATAGAAGTAATGCAATGCATTATTTAAGTATGGGCAAAGCCCTAACACAGGTCTAATGGACTAAAAATAAATAAAATGTTGAACATTTTCAACTGGACTTAGCCTAATTCTGGCCGTAAGTCCTTAAATTAAATTGAACTGAGCACAAATGCTCTCTCAAATCAATTTATATCCGGTTCGAGGGTACATCTCCGAACTCCTTTGACATCCGTCGTTGTAATTCCTCAACGACGTCAAAGAGGTGACGGGTCCCAACGACCACACATCGATACGGACTGCGGGGTCCTTAAACTCGTGGACCGAAACGTCCTTAAACTAATATCGGACCGAAACGTCCTTAAACTAATATCGGACCGAAACGTGCTTAAACTAATGTTGGACCGAAACGTCCTTAAACTAATATCGGACCGAGACGTCCCTAAACTAATATCGGACCACCACGTCCCTAAACTGGCGATGGACCACCACGTCCACAAACTGGAACATGGACCACCACGTCCCTAAACTGGAACAATAGAGCCTCCAAATGCTCTTTTGCCGGATCTAAACGGTCCCGTTTAAGTTGATCTTAGCCCCAAACACGGCTAACGTATCCTTAAACATTCAAATGGACTATAAAACCCTAAATCAGCTTTGGCTCGAGGGTACATCTCCGAAATCCTCTGACACCTATCGTTGTAATCCTTCAACGACGTCAGAGAGGCGACGAGTCCCGACGGCCCTATATTAAATGGATCACCCCGTTAAGTTGATCTTAGTCCCAAACAGGACTAACGTATCCTTAACGAACGTTTAAGTTGATCTTAGCCGCAACGCGACTAATGCATCCTTAAACTAAAAACACCAAACCCAAATCTAATTAAATACGGATTTGGACTAATCCACGTCCTACGGGTGACGGCATTACTCAGTCTCCGTATACAATCCACGGGCAACCACAAACAAAACAAACACACACGACACGAAGTGAAATTCTGGAGAAGGAGAAAGTGGCTACCGCACGCGGTAGCGTAATTAACTGCAGGGGCTTGCGCCTACAGGGAAGAGCGTCCCCACAATCAAAAACCCCTCTAGCGAGGGGGAATCTGACGAAGTCTGCTACATCGGCCGCATCCGTCTAAACCTCCGATACACGGTGCCATAAATCAACTTGGTATCTTCGGAGAGGTAGACGGATAAAACCATATAGCATCTGCCCCGAATCTCAGCGTCAGGACACAGCGGTCCTGTGCGCCGCCTTTCGGAGGGGAACAGATTCTGGCACGCCCGGTGGGACCTCTTCCTCTTTCCACTCCACACTTCGTGTGTCGTGTTCACGAACGAATCGCGGTTTACAGTGGTTGCCTGTGGATTCGAGGTACTAAGATTTGGTGTCTTGCTCCGTGCAGAAAACATAAGATCAATGGTTTCAAACTGCACTGCCTACAACTGCAATTCTCGCTCGGTCCTTGCTGGAGGAGTGACTTATGGGCCCCAAGCGGCCTCCCTTTTCAAAATGCCGGTGGAGCAGGTGGCTCAAACCACCACTGGACTATTTTTTGGGACCATGCTCCCACCAATGAGCTTCAACGCCCCAATGACATTGCAAGAAGCTCCAAAGAAGTCGGTCTTCGATCGACTTACCACTGCCGCGACCCCTCTCAACAGGTCGCCCAACTCCACTGCTTCAGGTTTTAATGGATTAAGCCAGAACTCCATCGGGCCCATGAAGAAGCCTGCCCTATGATTAGTATGAAAACTTGTGTTACCGCAATCAGAAACGGCGTCGCTTTGCAGCTAGCCGGTGAGTACGGGTCGATCCACAGAGATGGGTAAATTTCTTATTGTGTCTTTACGAGTTGATTCTAAATGTTGTTTGGGTTGATTAAATCTAAAACCTAGATCTATTAATAAACTAAGTTAATCTAATTTAATGTCTCGCCAGGTTAGGTTTAGAGGAAGTTTGGAGATTTAAGGTTTCCTCACCGCTTTCAATGCCTTATTATTGATCTATTAGATGTTACAGTAATTATCCATAAAGTGGATAAGAATCTTTTGGGAAGATATTTCTTCCTCTAGATTCGTATCCTTCCTTTATCGATAATTACCCTAACCTCCATGGAAAACGCGCGCAACCGGCCCTTTATACTACGGTTCATCGTTACCTCGAGGGGTAGGATGCCGTAGGGAGCGGTTGTGCGCGCATGCATGGAGTTCTAACTCTTAGGTGTGGATGTCATGAAAGGGGTGAGAGATCTCATCTCTTAAACCTTTCCCTAAGGCTAACCCTAACGAGCGAGGAGATTACTCGCTCATTAGGGGATGATAAAACATACTAATTAAAAGAAAATAAAAGCAAGAAAATAAAATTACCTACTGATTTGATGGCCCCCTCCAAGCAAGAAAACAGAACAGATCTGAATTTTATTTATTGAAAAGAGGCATACATTTTACAGATTTTGAGTACAATTTATAAGCAAACAGTGAAGTTAGGGTGGCAGACTCTCGTAGATATGCAATTACAGATTTGCCCCCTAAAAATCCCAACACCCGCACCGTCGCATCGACACAAGAAGTCGGTGCCGACACGGGCTCTGAATGGCCGCGGAACCGCGACATTGGTTGGCTTGGGCCGCGGTTCCGCGGCCCTTTGGTGAGCTTAGCTCACCCAACTTCTGGGCTTGGTTCAGGACTTCTTGGGCTTCCTTTTTTTATACTTCTTTTCTCTGTTGGGCTTCTTAGTCTTCTCCAGATCTTCAGTGAAAACTTGTAAGGATCTTTTGACCGTTTCACTTTCGTCTTTTTGGACCTTGCACTGTTCTTCGTCTCGGCTTGAGTAAGATCCGTCTGCTTGTTGGTCAAAAGTCCCTTTTCTGTATCAACTTTCGTCTTTTTGGACCTTGCACTGTTCTTCGTCTCGGCTTGAGTAAGATCCGTCTGCTTGTTGGTCAAAAGTCCCTTTTCTGTATCAACTTTCGTCTTTTTCACTGTATTCGCTCCAAGAGTCTGTATCCTGTAATACGCAACAAACGTGCGTCAAGAGTACCTGTTTATCTATAAAACGGATAAGAATAGGGGGATGAAAAATGCAATATTATGGTCTGAACAAATACCCCCAAACTTATCTTTTGCTCGTCCTCGAGCAAACTTATTTTTATTCACTAAAATCCTAACCGCACTTTCGCAGGGAAACGCGATTGCACTGAGCACGTGCAACAAGCCGTTAAATCTCTAGGTGTCCCTAGTAGGAGGAGTGTTGTCTCCTGAGGGTTTTCAGCGGATACTACCCACAAAATCCTATCAATTCAGCATATTGACTTTTGTTCTCCAATTAGGTTTTCTAACTAAGAATTCTATTATCATCGACTCGTAAATTATCTACCCATATTTTTCTCGCTTCCTCATCATTTAACTTAAGATTATATATGTTCTATAGACTTATTTAGCTTTCGGCATCTCTTAAGTCTTCCTTCTAGGGTTTCATCTCTATTTAGGAATTTCTATCAACTCTACTAAAGATACAAGTTCTATCTTTCATTCCTTTCTCTTATCTAAACTCTAATCACATATCCCCACGTGTGTGTATAGATCACCCCTACACTTGGAAATTCAAATTAAGCAATCGTACTCTCGTCCATTGTCCAAAGCACTTATTAATTCGTGAATTTTGAATTTTCGCTTACACATCCTTCATGCGATCGTTAATACTTCTTGAGGTACTAACAACCGATTACAAGATGCGTTAGCACTTTAAAGCGTACTTCCTAATTTTTGCAACACCCAAGGCTTTTAGCAGTGACTCCCAAACCAGTTGGTCTAAGGCACTGGTGATGAAGCACCCTCGCTAAAGATTTTTCTATTTTTACAGTCTTAAGTAATCACAAAAACCAGTGTCCATTTTTTTTCTCTTTATTCACTTTTTTTAATTTTCATTGTACTAAGGACTTTTAGACAAGAGCATTTCAAGGTCTCTTCTACTATTCTAAGTTTCAAGGTGCGTGATTGTGCAAGTTGTAGGGTATACATTTTCAGAATCTAGACTTAAGCTAGGAACTATTTTTCAAACTTATACTCTAATAAGAATATCAATACTCTTCCCTTGTTTCGACTTAGTCCAAGAAGTGAACCCAAAATTTGCCTATTTCTAAATAAACTACAAGGCATATACTTTCTACCGTTAAACTTTAAGAAATGTTATTCTTAGGGTTTTTAATTCACTAAGTCTAAGATCTAGTTGTTCCTAACTAGTTAACATATATGTCAAACTCTAGTCAAATAAGGCCAAAATTGAATACAAGTATTCTTATAATTTTCAAATTTTTTCAATTTTTATGGGTTTTCAAATAAGTATGCAAATGCAAAAATATGTACAAATGAATGCGAAGGAAGAAAACGTACCGAGCATACCCCCAAACTTGAACTTGACAGTGTCCTCACCGTCATGCTAAACCAAGAGGGTCAAAATACCGGCATTTTCCTCTTTATTTATTTATAATTTTTTATTGTTAAGGAAAACAAAAATATATACAGAAAGGCCCTCCCCCAAACTTCATTTAAACTATGTTAGACATTACTGCCAAACTTTGCATAGATCAAAAGTCAATACCAACCAGTTGAAAAATTTATCAGTAAAGAGTATTGGTTGGTGGAAGAATAAGTTGTGGCGGTCCAAAAAGAATTGGGGAAGATAGAAGTGGTGGTATGGAAGGTATGGAGGTGAATAGACAGGAGGTGGTGATGAATCAAAACGAGAATGGGAATGATCAGCAATCAGTGGAATATTGGCATTCTCGTCGCTTATTAAAAGAAATGGGGGTGGTTCAACTTCTAAAAGAGGAGGTTGACTAACCACAAGATCCCCAAACTGTTCCTGTGGGTCCTCTATTGACGTGGCATCATCCATCAATTTCATATGATATTCAATTATAAGGGAACTGATCTCCTCGATGTCCGCCATAGTCCAACCGAAAACTTACCGCCTATCTTGTAAGACTTTTAAAATAGCGTTCTCTTGCTCGAAAGCTAGAGAGGCTGATATTATAATGGGAAAAATCTCATTCTCACCTATGTAAGCATATTTAAGGTGAGGCGGTAAGGATATGAGTTCGAGTTTCGGAGGCGAACGAATCATTGCGGAATCTAACTCGAACTCAAAGGACTCCAACACAGGTTCGAAATCACTGCAAACAACCGATTCGGATGGCTCAACTAACTCATCCACAAATTCAAAAGACTCATATTCGGGCTGTGAGTCGTCATTATCCGAAAAAGTGAAACATTCATAATCCATATCGGTTGTGTCAACTGTGGTAGGCTCAAGGAGGGACGCACTAGTGGCGTCAAAACTGTTTTCATCAAACAAGAATCTTTCAAGCTCGCAGTCCTCCTGCGTGATTTCGTGAATAGAGAAAACTTCTCGTGTACTAGTTTTAGGCATGGGGGGCAGACTTCCCATCTTATAAATATTGAACTCACTAGACATCTTCCCAAAGGATAGAGTCATGGAGCCATTGCGACAGTTTATTACAGTATTGGAAGTGGCCAAAAATGGTCGACCGAGGATCACCGGAATTTGGTTCCGTAGGTTAGCAACAGGTTGTGTATCCATAACAATAAAATCAACGGGGAATATGAACTCCCTAACTTTGATCAACACATCCTCTAGCTGACCCCTAGGATGGGTGATCGATCGATCAGCCATTTGGAGAGTACAACGAGTGGGTTTCAACTCTCCAACCCCTAATTGTTCGTACACGGAGTAGGGAATCGGTTAACACTAGACCCAAGATCTAAAAGTGCTCGATTAATTTTTTTATCCCCAATTGTGATTGAAATCGTAGGACAGCCGGGGTCCTTTCGTTTTTGGGGTAAGGTTTGATGGTGGTTAATAGCATTGCTCACTGCACTAGCCACTAGCACTTTTTTGGGTACTTGAGATGCCTTTCTCTTCGAGGTGCATAAGCCCTTTAAGATTTTCGCGTATGAAGGGACTTGTTGGATAGCATCCAAGAGAGGTATATTTATGCTAACCTGCTTAAATATCTCCACAATCTTCTTCACCTGTGCAGTTGGTTTATTGGGACTCAACCTGTTTGGAAATGGAGCATTTGGAAAATTCGTTGAGTCAAATGTCCGTGGAGTAGAATGTGGAGTAGGAACGGATCCCGGTGTAGATGTGTTCATGTTGTGAGCAATGGGTCCATTCGAGCAAGAAGAAGTAGAGCCGTGTGAAGGGTGGAGAATAGGCTCTAAAGAAAAAGGTGAAGAAGAAAGTGAAGAAAATGAAGAAGGGGAAGATGACGATGGAGGAAAAGAAGGAGAAGAAGAAGAAGAAGAACCACCGGCGGGGATGTCATCACTAGTATCCACATTATTTTGCAACACTCTTCCGGATCTCAACGTGGTCACCGCATTTACATTGTGATTGTGATATGCATTTTGTGTGTGACAGGGATTTGGCAATGGTTGAGATGGAAGCTTTCCCTTTTCTCTCTCGCTCAACGCAGCAGTTAATTGTGCAATTTGTGCCTCAATAGATTTGATACTTTGATCGTGTGAAGCATTGTTATTCATCAAAGACTGAACATAATTTTCAAATCTTGCTGCGGATTCAGTAGATTGCTTGAGAAATGCATCTCGACTTTTTTCTAGCGAGATAACCTTATCATCATTTGATTGAACAAAATTGTTCGTTTGATTTGTATAAGGTTGTTGTTGGAAAGGTTGCTGGTTTTGAGTTTGTGAAGGTGCTTGTTGTTATTGTGGAGGAGGTCTTTGAAAATTGCTATTCCCTTGGAACCGTTGATTTGGGTGACTCCTCCACCCCTGATTGTATGTCGAAGAGTATGGATCGTTTCTTTGTCGTTGCTGAAATGCAGCATTGGCTTGATCCTGTCCTTGAATAGGTAGGTGCATTATAAGGACACTCTTCGGTTAGATGTGATGGGGCCGAACAACAAGCACAAACAGTTCGTGGAGGTAAAGCAGGGGCAGGAGAAGACGATGAGATTTTGGTCTCAATGGCTTCTAGCTTTTTCATAAGTGCGGCCATCTCGGCCTTCATAGCAATCGACATATCTACTTGATGTATGCCTGCCCTAGATTGACCAACAGAAGAAGATGACGTGGTCTTGGTACTCTCCCACTGAATTGTTTGCTCACTAAGATCCTCAAGAAACTGCCACGCTTCGTCGCTAGACTTGGAAAGAAAATGACCTTGACATATAGTTTCTAGCAACTGCTTCGTTGCCGAGTTCAATCCCTCATATAATGTTTGGCAAAGTTGCCAACTTTCGATCCCATGATGAGGGCATTGAACGAGCAGGTCTTTAAATCTCTTGAAGCACTTCCAAAATGGTTCGGAAGGAAGCTGTGAAAATTGTATAATTTCGTTACGGATTCTAGCAGTTTTGTGATGAGGATAGAACTTTTTCAGAAAAGCTCTCACAAACTCGTCCTAATTTCTAATAGAATGTGATGCGGTGCTATATAGCCACTTCTCGGCTAGGTCACATAAGGTGAAAGGAATGACCCTTAACCTTATAGCGTCATCACTTAATTGGGTCGTTTTCATCATAGCGCAAACGTTTTGGAATTTATTAATAAAAATATACGCATCTTCCGATTCCAAACCATGAAATTTTGGCAGCATATTGATGAAATGTGGTTTTATTTCAAAGTTGTCCCCATTTGCCGGTGGGGGTGAAAGACATGTAGGTAAAGACGTGCGGACGGGGTAGAAGAGATCCTGGAGCGCAACTCGTGCGGGCGCTACAACAGGCGGAAGATTCTAGTTATTCGCACCTAACGGAGGTGGAATCATTCCCGTTGGTAAGGTATAGTTGGGGTCGTGTCCCGACATACCTTCAAAAGAAGAATTTAAAGGTGGAGGTAAGGAAATGGAGGGAATTTCGACGAAGGGTTCGTCGAAGGGTTCGTCGGTCGGTACCAACGAAACACGGACTAATCGGGCGTTAGTATCCCTAGTCCAAAGTGACATACACTAAAGGAGTAGTGTAGTCAGAAAAAATAGAAAAACAGAATATGGGGGTAAGATAACGTCAATGGAGGGAAGTGATGGAAGTGAGTTGCAAGGTTTCTTAACGACAAGTTGCAAGTTTTGAAAAGATTATTTTTTCTTTTTTTTTTCCTTTTATGTGAGAGTTTTGCAAAGAAGTTTTTTTTTTTGGAAAGGGACTCGTGACACAAATGTATCAACCACACATGCACAATCAGGCCTAGATCTAGGGCCGCCTAGGTCTGCTAGACAGCTCCTAACTAGGGCTAGAAATAGGATCTCAAACCGCCTCTTCACGGACAAGTACGGCCAGGTAAGTGGGAAGGAACCACCACTACAGTGGGCCTAATTAATAACCACTAGCCTAGACACCGCAATGTCAGTTAGGATAAACGGCCGATGCCTATACTAGAACTTTTTCTATTGAGCTCGATGTCCTTGGGTCTGAGTCTAGTCTTTTTTAATTAATTTTGGTCAATGCACATGCTTTAGGTGTTTTCTGGGGTCCTGGGAAGGGTGATGAAATCCCCACCCAATCTGAGTTTGGTCAATTAGCCCCTTAAAGTCCGATTAAATTATGCAAAACAATAAAATTCACTTGCAATCAAATTTTTAGCGCGGCGCAAAGAAACCTGCAGAAAATCTGTTATTTAGAAGGGGGAGAAAGATTTTTTTAGCGCAAAGAATTCCTGCAGAAAATTTTTACAGGGAGATATATGAGGTTGCAGAGGGGAGAATGAGGGATCAAACCCTGCAAAATTGAAGCGCTGACGTGGCAATTGCGCGGCGGAACCGCGGTAAGAAACCCACTTATGCGGCGGAAGCGCGGCAGTTTAGTGGGTTCATCATCTGAAAAAGTTTGTACTGTTCAGTGCTTGCAATTCCTCTCTGTTCTTATGCACCAACTTCTGTTTTGCCCTCTGTAAATTTTCAGATTTGCAATCCTTCGCTGTTCCTGCAAGATTCAAACCACATACCCTTCAAACAGATCAAAATTGATAATTTTTTATTTCTTTTTTATTATTTTCAGATTTTTATAATTTTTAAAATTTATATCAACCCGAAAATACACAAAAAGAAATTTTACGCCATCCCCGGCAACGGCGCCATTTGATTAGTATGAAAACTTGTGTTACCGCAATCAGAAACGGCGTCGCTTTGCAGCTAGCCGGTGAGTACGGGTCGATCCACAGAGATGGGTAGATTTCTTATTGTGTCTTTACGAGTTGATTCTAAATGTTGTTTGGGTTGATTAAATCTAAAACCTAGATCTATTAATAAACTAAGTTAATCTAATTTAATGTCTCGCTAGGGTTAGGTTTAGGAGAAGTTTGGAGATTTAAGGTTTCCTCACCGCTTTCAATACCTTATTATTGATCTATTAGATGTTACAGTAATTATCCATAAAGTGGATAAGAATCTTTTGGGAAGATATTTCTTCCTCTAGATTCGTATCCTTCCTTTATCGATAATTACCCTAACCTCCATGGAAAACGCGCGCAACCGGCCCTTTATACTACGGTTCATCGTTACCTCGAGGGGTAGGATGCCGTAGGGAGCGGTTGTGCGCGCATGCATGGAGTTCTAACTCTTAGGTGTGGATGGCATGAAAGGGGTGAGAGATCTCATCTCTCAAACCTTTCCCTAAGGCTAACCCTAACGTGCGAGGAGATTACTGCTCATTAGGGGATGATAAAACATACTAATTAAAAGAAAATAAAAGCAAGGAAATAAAATTACCTACTGATTTGATGGCTCCCTCCAAGCAAGAAAACAGAACAGATCTGAATTTTATTTATTGAAAAGAGGCATACATTTTACAGATTTTGAGTACAATTTATAAGCAAACAGTGAAGCTAGGGTTACAGACTCTCGTAGATATGCAATTACAGATTTGCCCCCTAAAAATCCCAACACCCGCACCGATGCACCGACACAAGAAGTCGGTGCCGACACGGGCTCTTAATGGCCGCGGAACCGCGGCATTGGTTGGCTTGGGCCGCGGTTCCGCGGCCCTTTGGTGAGCTTAGCTCACCCAACTTCTGGGCTTGGTTCAGGACTTCTTGGGCTTCCTTTTTTTATACTTCTTTTCTCTGTTGGGCTTCTTAGTCTTCTCCAGATCTTCAGTGAAAACTTGTAAGGATCTTTTGACCGTTTTACTTTCGTCTTTTTGGACCTTGCACTGTTCTTCGTCTCGGCTTGAGTAAGATCCGTCTGCTTGTTGGTCAAAAGTCCCTTTTCTGTATCAACTTTCATCTTTTTGGACCCTGCACTGTTCTTCGTCTCGGCTTGAGTAAGATCCGTCTGCTTGTTGGTCAAAAGTCCCTTTTCTGTATCAACTTTCGTCTTTTTCACTGTATTCGCTCCAAGAGTCTGTATCCTGTAATACGCAACAAACGTGCGTCAAGAGTACCTGTTTATCTATAAAACGGATAAGAATAGGGGGATGAAAAATGCAATATTATGGTCTGAACACCATACCAGAAGACGTTATCCCGAAGCGGATAGCCATCCCAGCTCCCGTTCTTGGCGAAGTCACCAAGGTTGCTTCCCACGCTCGGAAGTCCGCTTCTGACAGGTTGGCCGTCCCCGTTCAACGGACGTCGGTTTTTAAAAGGCTGGTACCAGCATATTCTGACCAACACGGGGGGCATGAGGAGGCCACCCCTATAGCTGAAACAACTCCATTAGCACGATATGCTCGACGTCGCCACTGGCGCCGAGTAAAGAAGGCTGGGGGCAACTCCCCCTCTGGGATAACTCTGCCAGCTCCAACGGTGGGGACCGATGCTGCTGTTCCAACCGGGAACAGCTTTGAATCGCTAAACACGGTGCGCAGAAACTCTCCTACTGTGGTGCTGAAGCGAACTCCTTCACCTATAGAGAATACTCCAGAGAAGAAGCTAGAACAACCCCCTCAACGGCTGTCCTCTAAAATTTACAGAGTCTGGCGACAGGTCTAGGAGTCAGTGATTGATGAAAACTATCTCCGCCAATGAAAAAAAATGAAGGTTCGGCAAGAGAAGGATTACTCCGTCAAGTCTCAAAAACCAATAGTTACCCGGGTGCCCATTGCAACGGCCCCCTTAACTCCAATCACTCAGAAGAAAAGGAGGCCGCAAAAAGCCCCTGTGAACATGGCGAAGTATAAAAGCGCTGAACACAAACGCCCCAAATCTGGGGGCATGGTGGTGCACACTGTTTATATGGCTTCTGGAAAGGAGGAAAGCCGCACTTCTATGGGCTACCGACCGGTCACCCGATCCGTGACGAAAGCCCAGGAGCAACAACAAAAGCTTCAGGAAATGATGACTACAATGGCTGCACTCACTGAGCCAAAAGAAAGCTCTGAAACGTCTTCGGATGAGCGTCAAGAAAAAGAAACCGACGCTGACTTTTTACGCAGAGTCCTCAAAAAGAGGGACAAAGAAGCCGCAGAGCAAGCGGCTAACATAAAACAGATGGCGCTCCTCTTCCAAGATATGGTAGGGATGATGTTACAGCCGGACCCTCCGGCTGAAGATCCTCCGATCGTCCTTGAAGACGACATGGGAGAAACGTCAAATCCTCCACCGGCTTTGTCAACAGCCAAGGAGGAGACAATATCCAAAGCTGACTTGGACGAATATATAGCTCAGCAGATCCGGGTTCATCAGGTGAATGAAGCGGCTGGGCAAATTGCTAGAACCGGACGATCGTATCCAAGCTGGTACGACCAAATCAGTTACCAGCCGGGATATACGATCCCTAAATTCCACGTATATAAAGGGACAGGGAATCCGCATCAGCATGTCGCTCAATTCAGGGCCTTATGCGGCAATACTGGAGGTGATGACAAATTGTTGCTACGTCAATTCGTTGGTAGCTTAGCAGAAACAGCCTTTGAATGGTATTCGGAGCTACCTAACGACTCTGTCAAAACATTTACAGAGATGGAGCTGCTGTTTACACAAAGATTCACGAGTGCTAGTGAACGCACCCCGATAACAGCACTAATAAATGCCAGAATAAGGCCAAGCGAAACGTGGGTCCAATACGCAACACGATGGCGAAACCTATGGTCGAAATACGAACAACGCATAGAAGAGGCATCTGCGGTAGGCATGTTTGTGGGCACTCTCGATCCGCAGGCGACCATCTCGCAATTCATGATGTTCTTCAGGCCGACCACCTTCCAGGCCTTGATTGACAAATTAGCCCAAATGGACCAGATGGGCCATAGACCGTCTCCTCCAAAATCAGATTCCCGAGATGAGAAAGGAAAAGGGAAAGCGATCATCGTCGCCAATGCTCAACAACAGTCGAGCAACTCAAAGCCGGTCGTTCGCCAAAACAACGTGCGTCCACGCCCATCCCTCGAAGAGAGGCTAGGACGTCCTTACTCGTTTCCTCAGAATAAAACGAGAAGACTGTTTGAGCTGGCAGTGCGTAACAGACTCATCAATCTGCCGAGTCCAAAGCGTCTGTCGCAGCCAGGCGATCTTAATAATCCTAATTATTGCCCTTACCACCAAACGGTAAATCACCCGATTGAGGATTGTTTCGTTTTTAAGGGATGGATCGAGGATCAATACCTGCAAGGCAAGTTCGCGCTGTCTGAAAGCTGGAAGGTAAACCCACCACAGCCGCACTCTCCAAAGAAGACGGACACGCCGGGGGCAGCTTGTTCTTTAGTCAAGGATGAAAACAATGGAGAAACTCATCGGATGAATCCGAAGACTACGTAGCGACTTGTCATATGATTTCTCATTCACTGACGGATGATAAAGAGGCTCCTTACGCTGAAAAACCAATGGCGAATCCTAAGCCGGAGATTCTACAGCCATCAGACGAGTTGATCGATGTCTTCCTAAGTGAAATTCGTCTGAAAGCAAAAGCTAATCAAGAGCGTGAAATGGCCATACTAGAAAGAACCAAGGTATTCCCGTCAAATCAAAAGCCATACACTGCGGGTAAAAACAAATTCAAGACGAGGAAACGGTTCGCCAAAGCTCTATCAGTAGGAATGAAGCTACCGCCCTCTGAAGAAAATTCTTTCTCTGAGGTAGAGATGCACCCTAACTTCTGTTTATATCATCAGAAGATCATACATCCTACTGAAGACCGCGAGTCCTTTAACTGTTGGTGGCAAGGGTATGTCGCTCAAAAGCAACACTTCGGCAGGACAAAGTGTGAAGCTTGTGGACATCGGAAAAATGCGATATATGAGCGCAAAGGAGCCGCCGCAAACTGTCATATAGCCGACTTCAAGGGATCACAAATTATCACCTTTGGAAGCGACTCTGACGAAGAAGCTATCCCCAACTTTTCCCTCGGGGAATCTATTTCGAAAATAAAGGAATTGAGAAGCTGCGAGAACGTTCAGCCATGTAATCGCACGCTATTCAAAAAAAATCTCGGCCCCGTAAACAAGGGACCGAACAAAAAGAATAAAAGAAAAGGAAAAACGGCCCTCGTCGCCAGCGCTCAACAACAATCAGGTGACCCTAGACCGGTTGCTCGCCAAAGCAACAAGCGGCAACCCCTCCAAGAAAAGTTGAAACGTCCTTACTCGTTTCCGCAAGATAAAACAAGGGGACTGTTCGAGCTGGCGGTGTGCAACAGACTCATCAATCTGCCTGGCGTTGATCTTTGCGATAACAAAGCTTAGGCACTATGCGTTGGCGCATGAGGTCCGTCTCATTTCAAAGGTGGACCCCCTTAAATACTTGATGTCAAAGGCCATATTGACGGGTACACTCGCTAAATGAGCCCTACTCTTGATGGAGTTTTCAATAACATATCAACCTCTCAAGGCAGTGAAAGGCCAGGCCATCGTCGACTTCCTCGCTGAGCATCCCATACCCGCCGATTCTCCTCTAAATTGCGATCTTCCAGACGAACATGCGTTTGATGTGATCGACGGTGGTGTTACCCGATGGGAGCTCTATTTCGATGGAGCATCTTCCGTAAAGAAGCGCAAACAAAGTACCCATATAATCAAATCAGGGGTAGGACTCATCTTTGTAACTCCACAAGGAGGGATAATGCGCTTCGCTTTCTCCTTAACAGAGCCTAGGACAAACAATGAAGCCGAATACGAAGCTCTGATAGCGGGCCTCGAGATCGCCATCGACATGGGAATTGAAAATCTCCTCATATATGGAGATTCCCAACTGGTCGTTAGTCAAGTAAACGACGACTACCAGACATGCAAACCAGAATTGGTGAAGTACGGCGAAAAAGTGCAACAACTGTTGACCCAAATTCCTTCCTACACTTTGGAAAACATACCGCACGCGGAAAATAGCAAAGCAGACGCATTGGCTAAACTTGCTAAAGAACTGGCTGACGAGAATCTCGATGACGTCAGAATCATGGTACAAAGCCGTCGGGTGTTTGCCCCAGCAGAAATATCTCTGGAATCATCCGAAGAAAAAGGAGCGAACGAGCAGACTACCCTGCAAGTAAAAGACCGGGAAAATACCGAGGATTGGAGAGAAATCTTCATAGATTACTTCAAGTCCCACCGAATGCCTGAAGAAGCATCCACAAGACATTAGCTCATGAAACGAGCTCTGTCTTTCGCCTTCGTCAATGATATTCTGTACAAGAGGTCGTTTGATTCTCTGTGGCTGAGATTCTTAGGACCTGACGAAGCGAAAAGAGTCGTTCAGGAAGTTCACGACGGACTCTGCAGTTCTCACCAAGCGGGCCCAAAGATGAAGTTGAAGATAAAACGGATGGGCTACTACTGGCCCACGATGATTTAAGACTGCCTCGAATATGCGAAGCAGTGTCACTCGTGTCAAATTCATGGGGATTTCATCCACCAGCATCCAAATCCATTACATCCAACGGTGGCTAGCTGGCCATTCGAAATGTGGGGGACTGACATAGTCGGCCCTATCGAACCAGCATCGTCTAGGGGACATCGTTTCATCCTGGCGACGACTGACTACTTCTCTAAATGGGCAGAAGCAGTACCGTTAAGAGAAGTGAAGACGGAAAATATCCTCCACTTCTTCAAGACGCACGTCATATATCGGTTTGGAACTCCGCGACGGATCATCTCCGATAACGGGCCAGCTTGCAGAAGCCACAAGATCAGTCGCTTTGCGCAACAGCATAATATAGACTGGAGATATTTCTCGGTTTATAATCCACGAGCTAATGGTCTAGCTGAAGCCTTCAACAAGACCCTGACGAAAATCATGAAAAAGACGGTGTCCCGAAATAAGAGAGACTGGCATGAGAGGCTGCAAGAAGCTCTCTGGGCATATCGAACTACGTTCAAGACGGCCACAAGCACAACGTCGTACGCGTTGGTATTTGGGACGGAAGCAGTACTCCCCCTCGAGATAGAGTTACCCTCTCTACGAGTGGCAGTCCACTACGAGCTGACGGACGAAGAAAATGCTCACCTTCGGCTTGAGGAGCTTGACGCCCTTGATGAAACCCGGCTCATAGCGCAACAAAATCTGGAGGCCTATAAAGCAAAGATGACGCGCTCATATGAAAGACTGACCCGACCGAGGACATTTTGCCAAGGCGAACTCGTGCTAGTGGTCAAAAGGCCTATGATCCCCAATCGCGCCAAGCGATGAAAATTCGAGCCAAACTATGAAGGCCCGTACATCATAGATAAGGTCTACCAGGGTGGGGCCTATCTACTCATGGACATGCACGGTGAAAGACCTTTCAGGCCAATAAACGGTCGCTTCCTAAAGAGATACTATGCTTAATGATCCACAGCCTAGGTCAATGATAGATGACGACAACTATGTCCCCTCGCTATCTTCCTAAACTCAAGCTTTATAAGCAGTAGTCGGCCTTCTCCATGATGGACCGAAATGTCCTTAAACTAATAGCAGACCGAAACGTCTTTAAACTACTACCGCAGCATCTTTAGACTGATGAGATATAAAAAAAACATATAAAAAAAACAAAAAAAACGGTATGTCCATAAGCAAAAAGGGCACTGATGAAAACCTGAAAGGGCTCCGTGAGTAAAAACAGCAGGGCTACCGGCGAGTGTTCGTGAAAACCCGAAAGGGCGCGACCTCGTAAAAAAAAGAGAAAAAAAATATATAAAAATAAAAAGAATAAAAAAAAACGGTATGTCCATAAGCAAAATAGGCGCGGATGAAAACCCGAAAGGGCTCCGTGAGTAAAAACAGCAGGGCTACCGGCGAGTGTTTGTGAAAACCTGAAAGGGCGCAACCTCGTTAAAGGACACTTATAGGGTCCTCTCGACCTTATAAGGAGAAACCACCCACGTGAGATCCTTACGACTCACAAGGGAGCAGCACACTTAGGGATCCCCACGATTCCTAAGGAGAAAATACACTTGCGAGATCCTCACGACTCGTAAGGAGAACTCTCTTATGGGACCCTCACGGCTCATAAGAGTTGAAAGTCTTAAGTTACAGAGACCTAAACCTGTGCTTAAGCAACCCCCACAACTTCCGATATTGCCCTACAAGTGGCTCAATACTGACCCTTGTATATAATCCACGGGCGCGAATAAACATTTCCCTAATCAAGTCTCATCTGAGACTGGGGATATGTTCGCATGATGAACAACCCTTATAAGTCGTCTCGACTTACAAGGAGAAAACCCTCTTGTAGGATCCTTACGACTTACAGAGGAAAATACACTTAGGAATCCTCACGATTCCTAAGGAGAAAATACACCTACAAGATCCTCACGACTTGTAGGGAGAAATACCTTTGTGAGACCCTTACGGCTCATGAAGTTAAAAACCTTAGACAACAGGACCCTAACCCTGGTCGCTAAGCCACCTTTGTTCAATATCGACAGAGGCAGATGATGATTCGCTCCTGGCAATATCCCAGTTGTAGCGGTGCTGATGCCGAAATCGGTGTCTAATTCCAGGTTTACGGCGGAAAGCCAGTAGGCCACACATGCATACGAAAAATAGCCGAAATGATTGGGCAACTTGCAATAAAAAGCAGCAAGTAAAAATGTATGCATGCAAAATAGCCGAAATGATTGGGCAACTCGCAATAAAAAAAAATAGTAGCGAGTAAAAATAAAATAAATAGCCGAAATGATTGGGCATCGCGAAAAATAGCCGAAATGAATGGGCGATCGCGACCTTCGCGATATAAAAGCTGAAATGATAGAGCATCGCGGAGATAAAACAAAAAAAAATGATGATAAAACTTTGGCCCTACAGTTAAGATCACATCGATCCCTGTATACAATCCAAGGGCGTGAACAAAGAGGGAACCATACTTTCCCAACAAGCTCCGCCAGAAGACGAAGCCAAATCTCGACGGTTCATTCCAACTTCGAAAAAACCAGTGTCTTCAGCCAACTCCTCGACTCACGGATACAAACACTCCTTGACGAGAGCCTCCTGATCTGCGTCGACTCGCAGAGCCACCAGTGCCTCCGTGGGAAATCCCCGTCTCGTTTCAAACCCCAAGGAAACAAATAATCCTTGGCGCTTGGGAAACAAATAATCCCTAACAAATTCCTCGACTCACGGATACAAACACTCCTTGACGAGAGCCTCCTGATCTGCGTCGACTCGCAGAGCCACCAGTGCCTCCGTGGGAAATCCCCGACTCGTTTCAAACCCCAAGGAAACAAATAATCCTTGGCGCTTGGGAAACAAATAATCCCTAGCAAATTCCTCGACTCACGGATACAAACACTCCTTGACGAGAGCCTCCTGATCCGCGTCGACTCGCAGAGCCACCAGCGCCTCCGTGGGAAATCCTCGACTCGTTTCAAACCCCAAGGAAACAAATAATCCTTGGCGCTTGGGAAACAAATAATCCCTGGCAAACTCCTCGACTCACGGATACAAACACTCCTTGACGAGAGCCTCCTGATCCGCGTCGACTCGCAGAGCCACCAGTGCCTCCGTGGGAAATCCCCGACTCGTTTCAAACCCCAAGGAAACAAATAATCCTTGGCGCTTGGGAAACAAATAATCCCTAGCAAATTCCTCGACTCACGGATACAAACACTCCTTGATGAGAGCCTCCTGATCCGCGTCGACTCGCAGAGCCACCAGTGCCTCCGTGGGAAATTCTCGACTCGTTTCAGACCCCAAGGAAACAAATAATCCTTGGCGCTTGGGAAACAAATAATCCCTGGCAAACTCCTCGACTCACGGATACAAACACTCCTTGATGAGAGCCTTCTGATTCGCGTCGGCTCGCAGAGAAACTGTGTCTCCGCGGGAAATTCCCGATTCGTCTCAATATGCAAATGAAGCCTCAGGCAGCAGGGACTAAAAAAAAACTTGCTTCCTGAACAATGGGACCCTGCAAGTCAATCCAAAATGGTCTCTTGCATACTATTCACGGGTCTCACTCTCCAAATTCGAATTTCGACGAGGAGGGAAACAACCGCTTGTGGGTCCTCTCGACTCGTAAGAGGGAAAAATTCTCTTATAGGATCCTTACGACTTGTAAGAGAAAACAACACTTAGGAATCCTCACGATTCCTAAGGAGAAAGCCCACCTACGAGATCCTCTCGATCCGTAGGGAGAAGAATCTCTATGAGACCCTCACGGCTCATGGAGTTGAAAAGTCTTAGGCAGCAGATCCGAAACTGCGGCCTAAGCCATCGCTATTTCTTAAGGAAATCGGGATACTCATTCTAATCATCCGTTAACCATGTTTGCTAAAGTGATATGCTGATAGTAAAAGAAAGAGAAGACGAAGAAAATGACACATGACAAAAAAGGTGTATCTTTTATTCATAAACTTGATCGGGTACAGGATACATTATGTCAAAGAAAAAAATATATATATACATTCTTTTATCTACAAGTACAAACGATACAAAGATGGATAGCTACTGAGGAGGAAGTGTTTTTAGTAAATCCACAAGCTGCTCTCGCACTTCCTTCAGCGCCTCCTCCTGAGCGGCTGCCGCGGCCACCTCCGCTTCCACCCGGGCTCGCTGCTGCAAGAAAGATGAAAGTTGCTCCTCCGCCGCCTTCTGGGCTGCTTCCTGGCTAGGTGCATCTCGCTCGACAACATCAAGGTGTTGCCTCAATGATAACCCTTCAGAAAGACATTGCAGGAGGCCCTCAAAGACAGCCTTCAGCCGTGCGGCGTTGGCCTCCACCCGAACATGCAGTTGGACGGATTTGCTTGAAGTTTCACCACGCTCCTTGCGCCTTGAAATGACTTCTTGTTCGAGGTGGCGGAAGTAAAGAGCGCTCTGCTCAATCCACACTGTTCTTTGATTACTGGCAGCCAAGGCCTCGGGAGCGGGACGCAGCGACTCCAACTGATATAGGCGACCCTCGATCTCCCTACAATGGTTAACCCAGGATGCGACGATGCCCTCATCATGAAAGTTCACGAGTATTGCTAGCATCGGGTTAACCATCATAGCGAAGTCTGTGGCAGATGTAGGAGTTTCAATGTCGAGTTCCTCGACGTAGTCACTCAACATGCGCAGACTATTCGCGGCGCCTTTTGAAGACAGACTCCTCAGATAAGGACCCGCCGGCATTATGATGCGAGATTCGAAGGGCGCCGAGACCGGAACGACAGCTGAAAAGAAACAAGATGTGATCAGATAACAGTTTTGAAAATAAAGAAGGAAGACTTTATCAATGTGATAGTCGCTGTACCAGCTGAGGCAGGTGGCAGAGTCGGAAGAGTCGGCAACGCAGCCCGTCTTTCATCCCCTCCTTCGATTTGTAACACTGCAGTCGAGATAAAAAAAGGGGGGTTTAGAAATAATCCCATCAATAAAGAAAGAAGGATGTCATTGGAAATCATACTCACCAACGCCACCAGAGGAAGAAGCAAGCTCGGATGGGAAGGAGAAGTGTGGGAGCAATATCTGGTAAAGATGGTCAAAAAGTACTCCTGAAAAGACACAACAGCACGACTTCAGTACATAAAAACTATACATCTGAAAGATAAGATTAATAAGTTGCGGACCCATACCTTCCAACATCGTAGATGGTATAAGAGAGGGTTGAGAGGTGACTACCGCCAAGGCAGTCGTTGAAGGCGCTCCTTCAAGCAGTGGGGCATCGGCACTGGCTGCACCTGCGTTACAAGAAAGGTGAACTTGTCAGAAAGGATTGTAAAATAAGAAAGACAGTAACCTAAGGTTTACCTGAGGAGCTCCCGGCCGAAACAGAAGCGACTCCCTCCTCTATCGACATGAGGCCACCGCCCGTAGCCTCATCACCCGACTCGATGGGGACCGTCGTCATGCTACCGCGACCAGGAGACGGCAGGAGATCGTAAGCAGGGAGGGCAATGATTGGAGTGTTGCCGGATTCTTGGAAGGAAGTGGCTGACTCTTCCCCGAGAGTCGTATCTATCTCACCCGCAACTACTTCGAGCTCCGCCGTCTCCATCGGCTCATCCACTGTCACCACGAGGTCGCCGGCCTCAAGCGCCTCGCCCACCACCACCCTCGGTTCAGTTATAATGATCATATCATCTGCCACCGCTTCAGGTTCGGCATCAATGACCTTCTCGGCTGCAGGCCCCTCGACCTCCACCTCAGGCTCCAAAGCCACAACGACGTTGCCCAGCGTCGGCTCGAGTTCGGCAGGTACCGCCTCCTCTGTTTCTTTGGGATCAACGGTTTCCGCCTCCCCCTCGATCGGACTCGGCCCTGCAAGATAAGGGATATAAGGACCAATGACATTAAAAATCCTTATAACAAAAAACTCTGAGAGAAATATTACCTGAAGCGGATCTACCGTTTGCGCTCCGAATTGCGCGCGCCACCTTTCTGCGGGCAGTGGATAGGGCGACAGGGGCCTCTTCAGATGGAGTATCAGCACGAGGGGCGGTGCTGGGACCCGCTCCCATAGCCAAGGCAGCCATGCGCGCCTTCGCCTCACACCTCAGCCGCTTCCTTTCCTCCCGGGCTGTCGCGATGGACCTTAGTGATGCCTCCTTCAAGGCGTCGTCATCCTCGTTCAGGGATGCCTCCAGAGCCTTTAAGGCATCCTTCATCGGCTCTTCAAGACGAACCTCCTGCGGTGGCCCAGAGGAAGCGGGAACATCGGCAGCTGGTAAAACATCTGCGTCGCTTGGTGGAAACGGTATTGAGGTTTCTGCAATAAAAAGAGAGAGGTTAGATCGACCATAACACGAGGGAGATGGAGACTTGATGGATTAAAACTTACTAAGGCCCATAGACGCTCTAAGACGTTCCTCCTCCTGGAAAGTCTTCAAAGAAGCGGCGATGGCTTCTTCATCAGTGATGCCTGTTGGAAGGAAAGAAAGAAAAGTGTTACTCAAAAGCAATAAGGAAGATATGTTACAATAAAGAAAATGTGACTAGTAGTTACCTGATTGCGCAAGCTTAGCCAGCCACGCGTCACGCTTCGCCAACCACGCCGAAGTTTCGAGAGCGGCTTCCAAGTCTGTATCGTCCGGCGGTGGCATCACTAGTCCTTCGTTCGTCCCGTATTCGATCAGGCCCTCGGCATAGGGAGCATGGGGTTCCTGGCCGAACACGACATCTGCAGCGAAGAGCGATTTCTTTTTCTTCTGCCCTCCGCCCCTAGGCTCACGTGAGATCGACTTCCGTTTAGCAGCCACCTTGGGACGACGGGTCCCGATGTCCGCACCCACGCCAGACTCCGGCGAGGATACAACCACTGTCTCCGCCGGAGCACGGGGCGCTGCAGGTGCATCTGCGACATCAGGGAGCGACGAGCCACGTGGAGGGCTTCGCGCACGCGATGGTCCGGTTCTAACCTCTTTTAAAGGGGCAACTACTGGGGTCCTTGGGACCAAAGGAGCGTTGCGATCGGTACCTGGAGGCACACCCTTACGATCGACCAACAGTCGCCTTTCCTCCTTTATAACTGCTCCTGTTGCATGATTGTACCAGTCTTTGTACACGTTGAGGAGTCTTGGAGCATAAGCCGGCGCATTGATAAAAAAATGAGAGCTCGTATTCAGGCGCATGAAATGGTGCAGTGCGTTCTCCATCCCTTCTTCAGTGGCAGTGGGTTCCAGCAAGAAGGCTTCCAAGGGGACCCCTTGATCGTAGCCCAGTTGTTGAGCAAAACGATGCGGGTTATACCTCATAAAAATTGCCACACCATTCTGCCTAAAGACTAAGAAACCCGGTCTAATGGAATATAAGTGAAGGGTCTCCCGAGCCGTCAAAACTGAGGCTCCATCTTTAAAGACATCTTGTAATGGCCGCGTCACAGTGGTAGACACCTTTCCAATGGTCAATACCTTATCGACAAAGGACATACCGGCTCCAACGGTGTGAGGGCGAAGGAGTAAGCCCCTGGTGTTCCGCGGTGATGGGGTTACAATTGATGCGCCGATCAGCTGTATAATGCGGGGAAAACCGCACTTGTCAAAGAACGAGGGCCTTTTATGCATGCCGAAGACACCCGCTGTGTGTAGCTCGAGCCACGATGCAAAGTAATGCATCGGGAAGACCACATGCAGTACCCCGGGCTCATTAGCATCCGCTGCTCGACTGAGGCCATGGTATAAGTGCGCCAAGCCAGCAATCCCAACAGCTACCTTTATCCCGATAACCATCCGGTGGGCTGGGTAAAAGACAGAGGGTCACATCTGATGAGAGTGCATTGGGATCGCAAACCAGCTCAGCCACAATCCAAGAAATCCTAAGAAAAAGGCCTCCTCATCCATTCCAGGGGCCGCAATTTCTGCAAATGACATAGTAGGGAAGTCCGGAAGAAAAAAACCCTTTTGATCTATATCCTTCTCCGGTAGGTTGTCCACACCTAGACCGAAAGGGTCATCCAGGGTGGCGGACTTGGCAGTTTCCGATGAGATGACGCTTGGACGAAGGAAACGAGCAATGAAGTCCTCAAAGTTAACTCCCCGACCCCCATGTTCGACGAAGAGGGACTCATATATGTTCAACACTTTAATCAAGCTTGGGAATTGATGTTGAACGACATTCTCTGGTGTGACCCCCCTTACCATCGGCCTAGCACCAAAGACGTACACATCTGTCGGGAGCAGCTCCTCATAATGTTCCCCCATCACTGGTAAGCCGGATACCTCCGCAAACTCCTCCAAGGAGATTGACACTTCCCGATCCATGGCAAGGAAAGTGTGGGTAGGAATATTCCATTACTCCAAGAAAGCTTTGAACCACCAGGTGGGGAGCGTGGGATACTGGAAAAGAGAGACGTAGACCGCAGTGTACAGTCCTAATCTTATCAACTGCGACTTCTTCGTCGACAGGATGTACCGGGCCCACGGCAGATAGCCAATCGGGTGGCGGGGGATCAGACCAAGGTTATACGATTGCCCCCAAGGTCGTGCTTCACCCTGACAGATGCGGCGCCCTAGGATGTCCAAAACCATAGGATGCTGAACCGGTATCGCATCTATAGCGGGATGTAGAAACCCCTTCGATGTCCAATCAACCATCTCCACGGCATACTGCACTGGGGGTGGGCTGGCATAATGAATCGCCATTATGGGTTCCGACGGCACCGCGCACGTGAAGCTCCGTCGACCCATGATAATCTGATTATACCACGACCCCCAAAGGTGGAGACTCTTGTATTCCGGGTCATGGTCCTTGATCATGGCTAGAACCTCGCGGTCCAAGGGCGCTTCAGGAAACCCTTCCTCCGAGCGGGCGAACGGGAACGAAGTATCGAGAGACATGGTCACTGCGAGGGAACAAAAAATAGCCATTAGTGCTGCAATTCCAACGCTTAGCGTTTAAAAAAAAAACTTTTTGAATTTAAAAATTAATTAAATTAAAATTAATCACACCACACTGCAGTGCAGTGGGTAGGGGACCAAATGGGGACCCACAAAATCTGGATGAAAGTACCTCATTTAATAAGACAGCCCCATCATTGGGTGAGGCTGTCAATTAATGAAAAGATTCCCAAGAGAATATTCTCATCAATGGGAAATCCCCAGAGACAAGGAGAAAATCTCCTCTTTTAGAGCAAAGCTCTGTCACAGAGGGACACTTGTCAAACTCTGGTCTCAGGGGAATAGGATTCCTTAAAAGAGCATAGCTCTGTGGTAATAATGGAAAGATCCATCAGAAATTTTTTAACACTTAAAAGAATTAAAAATTTTTGGAAACTTGAAAGATTCATGAAAAATTTATACAAAGACTCTTCGTTTTTCAAATCTAAAAGAGCTATTTTTAGATCTATGAGCAAAACTCTGTTCATGGGTTAAAACCCATGAACAAGATACCTGTAGATCTATAAGTTTTGAGAGCAAAGATCTGTTTGTGAAACCCCAATGGGGATCTCTTTAGATCAAAAGATCTGTGAGAGTAAAGCTCTTTGGTTAAGATTAATTTAAATTAATTTGATTTAAATTAATTTTTACCTAAAGTTTCTAACTTTGGGAATGAGCAAAGCTCTGAAGTTCTTAAGCAAGAGCAAAGCTCTGTTGAAATCAAAAATCTTAAAACGGTAAGATTTTTCTAAGGGCCAGAGGTCCTATTTATAAGGCGCTTGCGTCTCTTGAGCTCACCCCTTGATCCAACAGTCAGGGGCTTGCCACCGCTGCACTCACGTGAGCGCCACGTGAGCGCAACGGTGGGGGGCATTTGTTTCCCCCAATCAGAGCAAAGCTCTGCTGAAAATTCAAAATTCAAAAATTCTGAAGCAACGTTTCAAGTCTCGGGCACAACGCGCCACATGTCAGGCGCTGATACGTCAGCGCAGCGCCCAAAAAGGCGCACCCAATCAGAGCAAAGCTCTATTAAAGGAAGCAACGCTTCAGTTGCGCAGGCGCTGCGCTGCGCGACACGTGTCAGCGCGGATGCGCTAGCGCAGTTGCGCTGCGCTGTGCGCTGCGCGACACGTGTCACGCGCTGGGGCATCTGCGCCAAACAGAATTAAAATTTTAAGAAATCTTTTCTGTTCTTGTTAAAACAAGAAGATTTTCTTCTGCAAAGCATAAGCCCTTGGATCAAAGATCCAACGGTGGGGAAAATTTCCCAAATCACTCAGAGAAAGATCTCTTTAACAAATTTAACTAACTTATGGGCACTATAAAAAGGACCCTAGGCCTCAATTAAAAGGCATCAACATCTTTCTAAAAAAAAAAGGGAGAGAAGAGAACTCTGAGAAACTCCTCAAGAATAAAAAAGGTAAAAACCTTTAGAAAAAAGAGAAAGTTCTCTTATGAATAGATCATAAATCTAAAAACAAGATCAATGATCTTTAATAAAAATAAAATAAAACAAAAATAGTGCTTTGCACTTTTCATGAACCTTTGGTTCTCTGAGATAAGAAAAACAAGAAAAAACTTATTTTTCTTTGATCTAAATTAGATCAAGAAATCAAATAGTGCTTTGCACTTCTGTTCTTGAATCTAAAAGATTCTTGGTGCTTTGCACTTGCAAACTGCGCTGTTGCGCTCTTGGGGGAGCGCCACGTGTCAGCATCTAAACCACTTGCGCTATGCGCTCTTGAAATAAGAGTTTTGCTCTCTGGAGTTGGCGCAACTCACCAGAGCGCGCCACGTGTCAGCAGCGCAACAGCGCAGCGCACTAGCGCAGCGCATTGCACTGTTGCGCTTGCGCTCACCAGAGCGCGCCACGTGTCAGCAGCGCAACAGCGCAGCGCACTGCACTGTTGCGCTTGCGCTCACCAGAGCATGACACGTGTCTTCACCACAAGCGCTTGCGCTCAGTGAGTGGCGCAAAGCGCCTAACAAATGCGATGCAGGGCCAAGCCCAATTAAAAGACCAAACAGGCCTAATTAAATTGATGCTCTGCATCATTTATAAATGGGTAAAGCCCAAACAAAAATAATAAAATGCTATGCAGATGCCTTGTAGAGCCCAAAATAAATTGATGCTCTGCATCTTTTATGGGCAGAGCCCAAACAAGAAAATAGAAGTAATGCAATGCATTATTTAAGTGTGGGCAAAGCCCTAGCACATGTCTAATGGACTAAAAATAAATAAAATGTTGAACATTTTCAACTGGACTTAGCCCAATTCTGGCCGTAAGTCCTTAAATTAAATTGAACTGAGCACAAATGCTCTCTCAAATCAATTTATATCCGGTTCGAGGATACATCTCCGAACTCCTTTGACATCCGTCGTTGTAATTCCTTAACGACGTCAAAGAGGTGATGGGTCCCAACGACCACACATCGATACGGACTGCGGGGTCCTTAAACTCGTGGACCGAAACGTCCTTAAACTAATATCGGACCGAAACGTCCTTAAACTAATGTTGGACCGAAACGTCCTTAAACTAATATCGGACCGAGACGTCCCTAAACTAATATCGGACCGAGACGTCCCTAAACTAATATCGGAACAATAGAGCCTCTAAATGCTCTTTTGCCGGATCTAAACGGTCCCGTTTAAGTTGATCTTAGCCCCAAACACGGCTAACGTATCCTTAAACATTCAAATGGACTATAAAACCCTAAATCAGCTTTGGCTCGAGGGTACATCTCCGAAATCCTCTGACACCTATCGTTGTAATCCTTCAACGACATCAGAGAGGCGATGAGTCCCGACGGCCCTATATTAAATGGATCACCCCGTTAAGTTGATCTTAGTCCCAAACAGGACTAACGTATCCTTAACGAACGTTTAAGTTGATCTAGCCGCAACGCGACTAATGCATCCTTAAACTAAAAACACCAAACCCAAATCTAATTAAATACGGATTTGGACTAATCCACGTCTTACGGACGACGACATTACTCAGTCTCCGTATACAATCCACGGGCAACCACAAACAAAACAAACACACACGACACGAAGTGAAATTCTGGAGAAGGAGAAAGTGGCTACCGCGCGCGGTAGCGTAATTAACTGCAGGGGCTTGCGCCTGCAGGGAAGAGCGTCCCCACAATCAAAAACCCCTCTAGCGAGGGGGAATCTGACGAAGTCTGCTACATCGGCCGCATCTGTCTAAACCTCCGATACACGGTGCCATAAATCAACTTGGCATCTTCGGAGAGGTAGACGGATAAAACCATATAGCATCTGCCCCGAATCTCAGCGTCAGGACACAGCGGTCCTGTGCGCCGCCTTTCGGAGGGGAACAAGTATCTCAGGGTTTTCTGGGCTACACTCTGACACGACTTATACCGCTATTGGGGGTCTGACGTTACCAGCACCCTAGGCCCGATATGCGATACTCATAGACGAACGGACCGGACTGTATGTATATTGTCACTGTTAGGCTCAGTAGGGTTACAGGATGGGTTCGCTCATCGGCTTCCCTTGAGGTCAGTACATGGGCAGGCGTTACGCACAGCTAGTGCCGCTGACGACTTATGGTTAAACCCACTGCCAGGGTACTGATGAGTCATTAGAGTCCCCCACATATAGTTTCCCAAGTTCGGGCGAAATGTTGTAGAGGCCGTATGGTTTTATGGCAGGGTTCGGAAAATGCACGTGCATTTACGCACGTGTCATATTTCGGGCAGATAATACTGGTGGGTTTTGGTTTAAGCCGGATCCATGTATTATATTGAGTCGGAATATTTTAATCTCTCGTATTCGTATTCGGTCGGAATACGGATACAGGTATGTATATACAGGTGAGGGGTATTTTCGTAATCTATTACGAGAATATTTTAGAAGATATATTTCTTTTTGGATTAATCATTTTGGTTTAAATGATTATTGGATTTTGGAAATGGTGACTCATTTTTGATGACACATGAATTCTAGAATGTTCACCAATGACTCATTAGCATGAGTCATCTAGTGAGTCATTGAGGAATTAATGTGTTTTGTTTTGTGAAGAGATATTTGTGGTTGTTTTGTGAGATATTTTGATAAGATATTTTTCTTTTGGGTTTTAAAAGAAAACAACCTCATTCATTTATTCACAAGAGAAGGAAAAGAGAGAAGATTATTATGCTTAGTTTTCTTTTGCTCTCTTGAGTTTCATGAGTTCATCATTTCCAAACCCCAGCATCTTCTTCAACCTCCACCCTAACCCTCTCATGTGATGAGAACCCTAGGGTGTTTGAGACAAAGTATTCTACTCATTCTCTACTTCATCTTGGTCATCTCTTTTAGCAGACTTGATGACCGAGTTTCCTCGGTATAGAGGCGGGAGCCCGTTTAAAGATCCGTAGATGTGGTGCCACCTCGAGGAGGAGATAGGAGATCGGAGTTGCCACGAGGAGCGTGGGATGATGGCTAAAGACCGAAGGACTCGGATCAATCGGTATAGCCTTTCTACCTCTTTACAGTTTGTTAGTTTAGCGTTAATGGCAAGATCCGGGTTATAGTATGCGATAGCGCCAGTTATAAAAGTTTTTGTTCCACGTTTGGCGTCAGATTGACGGCCGGGACGCTACCGTAGACTTACACACATAAGGAACAATTATCAACGACGCAATAGCCGCGTCTCTGTAACTCATGCCTCACAGCAATACGATCCCCACATGAGCTGCTACCAAAAAGTACGAACCCGGGGCCCTGCATAAGAATGTCATAGCCAAGACGTTGTTAAGGATTCTGTCTCTGATTCACCGAGGATAAGCTTTGCATACACTTCTTTCACAACCCAGCATCATCCTTAGCCCGGTAGCACAAAGGTAGAGATCTAACAGAACAAGCCAAAATGTCCCCGAATAAAGAGCCTATTAGAACACTGTTCCACTCAACATTTGCTATTAAACCGCTAACTGTAGGAAATCGTTCGATCAAATCTAATGAAATGAATATTGACCATTTGCTTAGAGGCACGAAAACAATCCTGTTGGGAACTCATGCACACTAGCAAGCTAATTTTAGAAGATAGCAATATGGATTTTAAAAATTTTCTAGTTTGGTAAAGTTCCAAAATCATGAATCAAACTAAAGTGCTAGAACTTGTAAACAAAAACCCAATGAGCTAAACTAATCTACTATGTGTAGAATACTCACATCCTCAAGTTTTGTTCAAGAGCTCCAATGTTGTGGACTCCAGCTAGCTCTCAAGAGCTTCGGATCACGCTTGCAAGCCGGTTCTCCTTCGCCGAAATGATCCATCCGAGAGAACCTAGTCCAAGCTCTAGCTTCACACAAAAACAACCTAGTGAAGCAACTAAGGTGCACAACTTGCTAAGAAGTGAAGCTTAGGGATGTAGTGTGTGTGTTCTAGTATTTTTCTATCTCATTTTCTTCTTGATTCTCATCACATGAGAAGGTAGAAGAAAAGAATGAAGAAGGAGGAGCCATGGAGGTGAGAGCAACTAAATAGTTGAAAGAATAACCTTTCAAATTCAAGCATGCCCTTTTTCCTTTTATTAAAACGATTTCACCAAATATAAAAGCAACCATGCTTGAATGGTATGACCAAATGAATAAATAATTCATTTGGCCATACCTTCCACCATTTCTCCCCTCCACCTCATTTCATAATATCTATTTTCCAAAAATAGAAAATCAACATAAATGAGACATCCACCTTAAAGAATGTATTTTTGTACGAATACAAAAATACGTCCCCTCAAATATATGCTCGTATTCGTATTAATATACGAATACCCAAGAGATAGAAAAACACAATGAATATAATATTAGAATATACATATTAAAATACATATATGCAAATTATTAAATCAAAACTTGATTTAATAATCCGGCTTAATTCTAAGCCGGATAGTATTATCATCCGCCCGATTAAAGTCCGTGTAGCCAGTACACAAACTTAATCGGAACTCTGCACGTATCAATATACGGTCATTATATCATTTCGCTTGAACTGGGAAAACCCTCTGTGTGGGACTCTAAAGACTCAACAATACACTGGCAATAGGTTTAACCACAAGCACGTCAATGGCACTAGCTGTACGTAATGGCTACCCAGATATTGAAAAAAAGAAAAGCTGACGAGCAAACTCATCCATACCCCTACTGAGGCTGTCTGTGACAATCTCCGTACAGTCCAGTCTTTTCGTCTAAGAGTATAGCATACCGATTTTAGAGGATGGATAAAGTCAGACCCATAAAAACGCGATATGTCTTATCGGTATGAAGCCTATTACCCATTGAAAAACTAATGATCCAAATCAGTAAATCTCGTCCATCTTGGCCAAGAATTTCTGCTGATGGCCACCCGTGCACAGCGCAACATCTACCCCCAATACCAGGAGAGATGAATCCCTGACGATCCACTCACTGCCTCCATATGGCTCGGGACTGTACCCAACTAAAACCTACTTGCATGACTCCTTTAAGCCATGGTAGGGTATGTTAGGAATATGTATGCCCTAGAGGCCATTATTGTATGATATAGTGGATGCTTGGACATATATATAGAGGACTTTCTTGCTCGACATGATAGTATGCTATCTGGTTGCTCTTTATCTTAACATGTACATTTGTATTATTATATTGTCTCTCTGATACATATTGATAAAGCCCTTAGGATGTAGGCTTGACTACCAGGACTATGATGTAGATCATACTACTGGGGCTTGTGTAGTCTACAAGTACATCCTTTAATAGTTTCTAGTCGAGAGAATATCGAGACAAGGCATCGATATTACAGAGTAGACTAGTGTGTACGTTTCTTAACCCTGTATGGGGCGATGGTTGATCCCACAACCATTGGTGTTTGACATCAAAGATTGTGCACGGGTGCTCATTAGAGAATGGGTACACCGAACAGGACTCGCCGAGAACTCCTAGATGGTACCACACCTATCGTCAAATAGCAGTTCTCTGGTGACACTTGTACAGGTTAGTCTGTAGATCCGAGATCGTCATAGTGTTTTGTGTGGTTCCCACTGCGCTTTGATTTCCTCCTTACCATCGCTTAAAGGAGTCGTGCAAACAGGTGGATTTTGGATACAGTTCCGAGTCACATAGAGGCAGTGAGCGATGGGAGGGATTCTGTCTCTTCCGGTATTGGGAGTTGATGTTGCGCTAAGCTCGATTGGTTATAACAGCAAATCCCTAGCTAGGGCTGATGAGATTTACTGGTAAGTGTTATCAATAGTTTCTCGAAAGGTTATAGGCCACACATCGGCTTGACTTATCAAGTTAGTGGGGGTCTGACGATTCTACCCCCAGACTCGATATACGACATATCAGACGAAGAGACCGGACTGTACGGTAAGTGTTGCTTATAGGCTTTACGGGAATTTGGACAAGTTTACTTGTTGATCTTCTATTCGTTCAATACCTGGGTAGCCGTTACGTTCAGTTAGTACCGCTGACGGCTTATGGGTATCTGATATGATCATTACCTACTGCTGGCGTATTGACGAGTTTTTGAGTCCCACACAAAGATTTCTTAGCTCAAGCGAAACGAAGCAGGGCATATACGGAGATATGTGCGGGAGCTTGATTAAATACGAGTATGTGATACCGTATTCTAATCTAGTAATATTTGATATTGGTTAGGTTATATGTGATATAACCGGATTATTGAATCAAGTTTTGATTCAATAATTTGATTTATGTATATATATATATATATTTGATATTGGCCAGTTATATATGATATGACCGGATTATTGAATCAAGTGTTGATTTAATATCTAATATTGAATATTAATCGGTTATATGTGATATAACCAGATAATTGAATCAAGTGTTGATTTAATATTTTGATACACACGCACACACGCGCACACACACACACATATGATATTAGTCGGTTATATATGATACAACCGGATTATTGAATCCAGTGTTGATTTAATAATTTGATATGTATATATATATATATATATATATATATATATATATAAACTAATATTAGCTCACTTTAAATTTTCTTCTCTTTATATATATAATTATATATGTGATATATATTTATATATAAATTGATATTGTATCATGGTTGATGATACATAGGATTAGGATGTATGATAATCACACTAGACTAAAGATTATTGGGATGATTTATTTTTTAAGAAAAATAGAAAATGTGGAAAATGAGTCATGGGTTTGGATGCTTGGAAAAGCATTGAGAAGCCATGACTCATCTCCTCATTTTTGTTTTACTCTTAGATATTTATTCATCCCAATCTTATCTCCAGCACATGGTTCACTCTCACACTCATTCATCCAAATTCATCTCCTTCTCTTCTCCTTTCTAGGATTTTCTTCAGTTGAAGAAAAGAGAAGAGAAAAAGATCTCTAGTGAGCAAATCTCCTACTTCATCAACCTACACTAATCTAGTCCATTAGTTTAGATTGTTTGCTTCACTAATACCTTGATTAGTGAAGAGTGAGCTTGAGCGAAAGAGACTTCAAGGTGGATCATTTTCGGCACCGAAGACTTCAAGCAAGCTCGATCCTTTCTTCAAGTGGAGCCTTGAGAAGAGTTCTAGGGACCACTACTTGGAGCTTTAGAAGTGAAGGACTTGGTCTACAAAGGCTGTAAATCTCTATCACTTAGTTTAGAACTTGTTTTCTTGCTACAAAACCCTAATTCTCTAGTTAGATTCTAGGTTAGTATGACTTAGCACTCTAGATTTTTTTAAATTGCATACTTGATACATGTAGAAACCTAGTAGAGGTACTAAGACGGACTTTCATGGTATCAGAACCAAGCTAGAGACTTAGGCGTAGTCTAAACGACATTAAAGTGTTCGATCGAAGTTTCAAAACCTACATTTCACATAGTTTTTGTCCATTTTTCAAAAGTTGAAATTTTCCAGATTAAAAATTCTCAGAAAATCATGCAGGTAATTCTATGGAGCCCTGAGAAGAACGAGAGCCTAACTCCAACAAATGGCCACGGAACCGCCGCCTAAACCATGTTTTGGCTGCTGTTTCGTAGCTGATTTGAGGGGTTATGGACTCGTTTTTCTTCTGCTGCTTCATTGTGTCATTTTGGACTTTTTGGGTATTTTTGGTGAGGTTCAAGTTGTTGAGGTCTCTGTGATTTGCTGGTGTTTGAAATATCGATCGAAATGTTTAACATCGTTTAGATAGATTTGATATATGATACAATTTTTGGAATCCACATTGATTAGTTTTGTGAAAACTAGTTATTGATTTGTAAATCTCGCGTTTTAGTCTCATTTAATGGATTGCCACGGAGTTTCGATTTGGATCAAAACCCCGTCGCAATCTCGTATTGTACACGAACACTTGCCGGGAGACACTACTAGACAGCCACGCCCCATAACCCAGACCAAGTGACTATAGGAGAACCCTATGTCCGGAAGCATCCACTCGGGTGCTCGCGGCCACGGTGTTCTGCCCAAGTGCACTTCGTTGACGGCATCGGGGGTGCGGCCATCTACTAAAGTTCCCGACGAGCATTCGATCAAATAATCGGGAATCTTGTTGAATTGCCCAACTTGTTTTGAAAAGTGTTTTCAATTCGAGACTTAAATGCAAGGTTTATAGGGTTAGGCATGAAATCCGGAATATGTGATATTCCGGGTTTATGATGTCTAAGGATGATGCGAATTCTAATTATTGTAGTTTTCATTTCTTTTCTGCGACCGTAAGTGTAATATATGGCAGTATCTCCGATCTCGTTGCTATACGTCAACGACATTAGGGATATGCATATTTACTTACGTTGAAGACACATGATGTTATTGTGTTGCTGGTTGATAGGTTATATTGGATCGTCGTGATTGAATAGTCGGGGGGTTTTGCGTGAGACAAGATTTTTTCAATTTTCATTCATGTAAAAATTTGTATGTAATATTCTTTTATTGGGACACTTTCGGGTAGAGGTTGTTGTCTCCATTGATGTGTTAGTGTATATGCCCTAGAGGCCATTACTGTATCATACTAGTTTGTATATTACTTAATGGAAGCTTGGGATATTCACAGTTGTATATACAATCTTGCTCGAAATGGTAGTATGCTACTTGGTTTGTCTCTGCTTTAATATGTGCATGTGTTTCTTTTAGCATATTGCGGGTATACATATTAGTAGAGCCCTTAGGATCTTTGCTTGATTACCAGCGTTGTGATGGCGCTCGCACTCGTGGGAGCTGGGTAATCTATAAGCACATCCTTATACAGGTCCCTGGTCGTTGGACTATCGAGACAGGGCATCGATACTCCGGAGTAGACTAGCGTATGCGCTTCTCATCCCAGTGTGGGAGACGGTCTGTCCCACAGCCGTTAGTACGTCGTACTTGGGATAGTATGCGGGTGCTCGTTAGGTTACGAGTACACTCGACAGGACTCGTCGGGAACTGTTGGTTGGTAATATACCTATCGTCAGTTATCAGTTCCCAGGTGACATGAGTACAGCTTAGTCCGCTGACTTGACACTGTCACTTCGCCTCGAGTGTGTTCCCACTGCACTTTGATTACTACCCTACCACGGCTCAAAGGAGTCGTGCAAACAGGTAGTTTTTGGGTGCAGTCCCGAAGCACTTGGAGGCAGTGACGGTTAGACAGGATTCGTCTCTCCCGGTATTGGGGGTTGACATCGCGCTGTGTCTAGGAGAGCCATTACACGAGTAGTCCCTGGCCAGGGCAAGCGAGATATACTGGTAGGTTTCCAGTGTTATCTCAGGGTGTTCTGGGCTACACTCCGACACGACTTGTACCGCTATTAGGGGACTGACGTTCACCGCCCCCCTAAGCCCGCCATGCGATGTATCAGACGAACAGACCGGACTGTACGGAGACTGTCACATACAGGCTCAGTAGGAGTGCAGATGGGGTTCACCTCGTCAGTCTTCTTATCGACATCTACCTGGGGACCGTTACGTACAGCTAGTGCCGCTTGCGGTCTGTGGTTAAACCCACTGCCAGCGTAGTGTCGAGTCTTTAGAGTCCCACACAGAGAGCTATTCGCCTTTAGGCAAAATGAGTAGAGGTCGCATGGTTTTGCGACAGGGTTCGTTCGCATCCGCGCACTTATGCACGTTTGCTGTCCGGACAGTTTATACTAGCGGGCTTTGGTTTAAGCCGGATCCTAGTATATGATTTGAGATTGGTTTTTCTCAGAGTATTCGTGTTCCTCGGATCACGAATGCGGGTGCGTATGCACAGTTGCTTGAGATTGGGGGAGAGGACCTTGTTTAGGGTTAATGGCTTTTGTCATTTTATTAACCCTATTGATTTTGTGTGGATTATAGTTAATTGATAATTAGCTTAATAATTGTGCATGGTTGTTGTTGACAATTTGACTTCATTGACTTGTTGACCTTGTTGACAACTTGACCATAATCATTTCATTTGGAAGATGCTCTTTGATCTTTGCAAAATTGAAATGATAATGGTCATGTCATGATTTATCATGACAATTTTCAAGCTAATTATCCAATTAAAATTATCCACACATATTAGTGAGAATGGCTCACTAATAATTGATTCTCTCATATCATTTCTCTCTCTTGCTCATCCTCTCCCTCAAGCTCTCTCCCTCTCATGTGTTGAGAAACAAAAAGCTTGAGAAAAACCTTCACTTGATCCTCTCTACTCTCTTCTAGGGTTCAAGTCTTAGCATTTCTTGCACTCTAGTTACTCCTAGCTTGGAGTTGAAGCTAAAGGTAGTGGCTTTCGGGTGGATCGTTCTTTGACGGAAGGAGACAAGCAAGGTGAACTCTTTCAACCATTCCAAGGAGCAAGGAGAGAAGGACTTTGAGCTCAAGGTATAACCTTTCCATCACTTAGCTACTTTGTAGTTAGGGTTAGCAAGTTTATGTTTAGCAAAGATCCTTAAAGCATAGTCCATGTTGCCTATAGTTGATAAAAATCAAATTTTTATTATGTTTTCCGCCTCCCCGTAAGCACCGAGGTGGGCAACACGGACTTACAGTGGTATCAGAGCCTAACTAAACCTAAACTAGCTAAGTAGTTAAGTGTAACGAAGTTTCGAAACCGGAAAATCGAAAAACCAAACTCGCAAAACCCCAAGTTTCTGTTAATTTTTTTTCTGGTCAAAATGAAATTTGTTATATACCAAAAATTATCTCAGGGTTTTGTGTAAAACACCACCAAAAACGAACCAGAGAGGAGACTAGAGGACCGCGCTTCCGCGGCATAAGGAAGCTCTTGCCGCGGAAGCGCGGCCGTCTTGTCCCCTCTCTGCATCGTTTTTGGTGCAGTATATTTCTGTGTTGGTTTTAGGATTTTTAGGATATGTTATATGTGCCCAGATTTTCCAGAACTAAAATTTACTTTTGGGGGCCTATAAATCCGTATTTTTTTCGGAACTTCACTACACTTTAACTATATCGGTTATATCTGTGATGCTTGTATGTATTGAACGTCGGCTAATCGCTATAAGTCGATTAGTCGGGGTTATACATCTCTGTGATCTGTGATTGTTGGTTTGTGGATATGAATGGATTGGATCGTCGCGGGTGAATAGCCGGGTTGGATGTGAGATGAGCGTTATTTTTTCTTTCATTCATTTGTAATATGTAAATTGATGTAATAATATTATTTGTATGGCCGCACAACCTGGTCGGGGTTGTAGCCGTCATTGTATAATTCTTTTTACTGTTTTTGCTCCTAGGATAGACCCATGGAGGGGGTGCACAAACTACCGGGTATCCCGAAGTGCCGAGTGGCCTACTCACGGTGGTGAGGGAGGTTGCTTCGCTTCGGGTGCTTGGCGGGTAGTTTGCCGCACCCGTAGGGGTCTTGGGTGGGGTTTTGGCTATTCACCGCGACCATGTAATCCGCTTTGCGTTGCAGGCTCGAACGCATTGCGGATTCCTAGTATATCCAATGTATTCATCTGTGATCTGTAATGTCTATCATTGCTATATATTTATTTATAATAACTATTTAGGCGTTGCTTATGTTTTACAGCCGCGCTAGCCCAGCCCCCGCTCTGTCGTTAGTTAAGTAACCTAACGGGTGATGACGGGGCCCCGTGGCGAATGCGTATGGCATAAGCGTACGTCATATTTTGGTTGTTTTCTGCAATGGTAGGATTAAATGATGGGACGCATTAAAAGAACTAATGCAAGAAATAAACCAAGTAAAAGTCGATTGGAACACTTTGAAAACCACTCGGTTCTTTTCAAAACTAAAACTTTTAAACGCGGAGCTTGAACCACTCCTTTTAAAAGCTATCTCGTTCCATCGATTATATCAAGTTCACTACGTTCACGGTTTCGCCAAAACCATCCGTAGCCCTCCATCATTTCGGTTAAATATTCGGTAGTATTCAAGCTATGTATTTTGACCTCACGCCAAGGCATAGTGATTGGTAGCTGCCGGATATTTATCCGTTGCATAGATAGAATGCGTTGATTTGAGACAGTCGTACTGCCGTTTTGGCCTACGTCAAGGGTAGGTACGGGTGGGTTCAAATTAACCAGGATAATGATGGGAAGAACTTGACATGTGACTTATGACATTTTGACCTCACGCCAAGGTCATAAGAGCATGGGGCAAAAATCTACATCGGGAGTTTCATAAGTACTGAAACTTGCTAGCGTTGCATACCATTTGGAGTGTGATGATTCTGGTAGGATTCCTTCGGTTTTATCACGCGATGATATTTGGATCCCGATCCTACTGTGAGTATATGCTACTCCTCGGGAAAACTCTCACTTAACGATCAATGCTATAAACCTAGTAGGTGCCTAGAAAGGTGTTAGCGGGGCTACGCCCACAGGGAAAAGAGGTTACTTAATTAAGGAACTTCGCGAAAGCGTTGGAAAACCTCCCTCGAAGTACCGACACTGGCCTGGCTGAACGGTTAAGCAAGTATTGTACGGTGAGAATGATCCCGGCTAATCCTTTTCTTTACGGTTTGAGAAGGGATTCGAGAGACAGTGGGAGCCATCCAGTTTAGACAAACTAAAAACCACTCTAAACTTGCAAGAGCATCATGCTAAAGTGTTTCTTTTCTCTCTCCTAATTGCAGCGACCATTCAAGATGACTGGACTTAAGTTACTATTAGATAAAAACATATTGACAGGGCCAAACTACAAAGATTGGCTCAGGAATGTCAAGATGGCTATCACTTATGACAAGCTGGGGTATATACTTACCACCAAAGCTCCCCCTGTCCCAGGTCCCACCTCCAGCGTCGCGGATGTAGAAATCCGTAAGACATGGGAGATAGATTGCGCGAGGGCCAGATGCCTCGTACTAGCCTCGATGGACAACGAACATCAGAGGAGGCACGAGAATATGGACCTAGAGTCCATATTTCTCCATACAAAAGAACTGTATGGAGAGCAGTCTCGTATCGCAAGATACGAAGTGTCGAAGAAGCTCTTTTCGGCAAGGTTGGCCGTCGGATCATCGGTAGCGGACCACGTGCTTAAGATGATCGGCTACATAGAGGAGCTCGCGGACCTTGGGACCACGTTGGAGAATGAACTCTATACCGATTTGATTCTCCAGTCCCTTCCTTCCACTTACGCCCAGTTCATTCTTAACTTCAACATGCAAGGAAAGGAGGTTGAACTTGCCGAACTTCTGAACATGTTGAGGACTGCTGAGGGCACCCTACAGAAGGGTAGGGAGACATCCACTTTGTTTGTAGGAGGATCTTCCTCTTCTAGGTCCAGGGCGAAAGCCAAGGGCAAGAAGAAGAAAGCCCCCGCCAAACCAAGAGGCGGTGTCGGTAAAGTGGATACGAAGGGAAAGGGTAAAGCAACAAAGGTAGCGGGGAAGCTGGTGGGGAAGGAAGACTGCTTCTATTGTCACAAAAGTGGTCACTGGAAACAAGATTGCAAGGCTTGGAAAGCCAGAACACAGGATTTGAAGCGAGTTGCAGCTTCAGCTTCAGGTGTGTATGTTATTGAAAACTGTCTATCAATAAACTCTACATCCTGGGTATTGGATACCGGATCAGGATCTCATATCTGTAATTCTTTGCAGGCGTTGAGAAAGCGTAGAGTTTTGAAGGCAGGTGACATGACCCTCAGAGTTGCGAACGGTGCTAGCATGGATGCTGAGGCCGTGGGGGACTATCACCTGGGATTATCAGATGGACACTTTTTGGTTTTGCGTAGTTGTTATTATGTACCAAATGCAACCTGTAATATCATTTCTGTATCTTTATTATCTAAAGAAGGTTATGAATTTGCATTTGTAAGTAATGTAGTGAACATTCACCTTAATCAAGTGTTGATTGGGTCAGGTACATTGAACAACGGTATATACGTTTTAAACCAACCACAGGTTTTCAATATCCAGAATACACACAAAAGAAAGTCTCCAGAAATTAATAAAACTTTCTTATGGCATTGTAGACTGGGTCACATCAATGAGAGAAGATTGACTAAGTTACATACTGAAGGATGTTTAGATCCGTTCGAATATCAATCGTATGCAACTTGTCAATCCTGTCTCAAAGGAAAGATGACAAAGGCTCCGTTTTCTGGACACGGAGAAAGAGCGAGCGAGCTCTTGGGACTCGTACACAGCGACGTGTGCGGTCCAATGTCTACACATGCGCGAAGCGGTTTTTCTTACTTCATAACTTTTACGGATGATTTTTCAAGATTCAGACATATCTTCTTAATGAAGCATAAATCCGAAGCTTTTGATAAGTTCCAGGAATATAAGAATGAAGTAGAAAAACAAACAGGCAAAAGTATCAAGATCCTAAGATCGGATCGAGGAGGAGAATACTTAAGTGCCGAATTCCTGAATTACTTAAAAGAGAATGGAATTCTCTCTCAGCTTACTCCTCCATACACTCCGCAACATAACGGTGTATCGGAGAGACGGAACCGAACCCTATTGGATATGGTACGGTCCATGATGAGTAACGCTGAGTTACCGCGATCATTCTGGGGATATGCGCTAGAAACAGCTGCAAATCTTTTGAACCGTGTTCCCACTAAGACTGTGCCTACCACACCATATGAGTTATGGAGTGGGAAGAAACCTTATCTTCAATACTTGAAAATTTGGGGATGTCCAGCTTATGTCAGAAAGCAGCATACGGACAAGCTCGAGGCACGCTCAGTACTGTGCAAGTTTGTGGGATACCCAAAGAACTCCAGGGGGTATCTTTTCTATTACGCAGAGGAACAAAAAGTCCTTGTTTCTCGTAATGCCCATTTTCTGGAACATCAGTTTTTAGAAAAAGAAATAAGTGGGAGCAATAGAACTGGAAGAAATTCCAGAACCACAAACTATTACTGAAAGTTTAATGGAACCAGAAGGTTCAAAAGAACAGGACATTCCTACGCCACTCCGCAGGAGTAGTAGGCAGTCTCATCCGCCCGAGAGGTACTACGGTTTTCTCATTGACGGGGATAGAGAGGACTGCATCATAGATTGTGATGAGCCTACTAGCTTCCAGCAAGCCATTCAGAGCGTCGACTCGGTAAAATGGGCTGGATGCAATGCGGACCGAGATGGAGTCCATATACACCAACAAAGTATGGACGTTGGACATTGCTCCAGACGGGGTACAAACCCGTAGGATGCAAGTGGATCTTCAAAAGGAAGATTGGTGTAGATGGACAGGTTGAGACCTATAAAGCTAGACTGGTAGCAAAGGGTTTTCGTCAGCGACCTGGTTTGGACTATGACGAAACCTTTTCTCCAGTAGCTATGCTGAAATCCATTCGGATCCTTCTTGCCATCGCTGCTTTCCACGATTATGAAATTTGGCAGATGGACGTAAAGACAGCTTTTCTAAATGGTCATTTAGAGGAGTGTGTCTATATGGACCAGCCAGAGGGTTTCATTCAGGGTGGGAGCAGCGGAAAGGTGTGCAAGTTGCTCAAGTCCATTTATGGACTCAAGCAGGCATCGCGGAGTTGGAACATCTGTTTTGATGAGACGGTCAAAGAATTTGGCTTTATCAAAAATCCAGATGAACCATGCATCTATTGTAGATTTGTAGCGAGAACTGTAGTATTCCTCGTTTTATACGTGGATGACATTCTCTTAATAGGAAATGACATTCCTATGCTACAATCTGTCAAGGGGTTCTTGTCACACAGGTTCTCCATGAAAGACCTGGGTGATGCCTCATACATTCTGGGTATCCGGATCTACCGTGACAGATCCAAGAGGATATTAGGACTCTCGCAGTCCAGGTACATCGATACCATACTGAAGAGATTCAGTATGGAAGATTCCAAGCGCGGTAATCTACCGGCTTGTCACGGGATCACCCTCTCCAAAGAGATGTCTCCCAAGACTGATTTGGAGAGGGATCGCATGTCTATTATACCCTACGCTTCTGCGGTAGGCTCTATAATGTATGCGATGTTGTGTACCAGACCGGATGTGGCTTATGCACTGAGTGTGGTAAGCAGGTATCAGTCAAACCCTGGGGAGAAACATTGGATAGCAGTAAAGAACATTCTCAAGTACCTGAGAAGGACTAAGGAGATGTTCTTGGTGTATGGCGGAAAAGACCTACAGATTGAGGCCTTTGCTGACTCCAGCTTCCAGAGTGACAAGGATGATTCCAAGTCCATGTCGGGTTTTGTCTTTACCCTCAATGGAGGGGCGGTGTGTTGGAAGAGCTCCAAACAGGAAACCGTTGCTGACTCGACTATGGAAGCGGAATACATCGCTGCATCTGATGCCGCAAAAGAAGCTGTCTGGATGAGGAAGTTCTTGAAAGAACTTCAGGTGGTTCCGTCCATTGTTGACCCAATACCTCTGTATTGCGACAACAACGGGGCTATAGCTTTAGCGAAGGAACCCAGGTCCCATCAGAAATCCAGACACATCTTAAGGCGGTATCACCTGATCAGGGAGATCGTGGATCGCCAGGAGATCGAGGTCCGGAGAGTTGCATCAGAGGATAACACAGCAGATCCATTCACCAAGGCCTTGCCCCAGACTCAGTTCGAGCGGCTGATCGAGATGATAGGTCTTCGATACGCCAGTACATGGCCTTAGTGCAAGTGGGAGATTGTTAGTGTATATGCCCTAGAGGCCATTACTGTATCATACTAGTTTGTATATTACTTAATGGAAGCTTGGGATATTCACAGTTGTATATATAATCTTGCTCGAAATGGTAGTATGCTACTTGGTTTGTATCTGCTTTAATATGTGCATGTGTTTCTTTTAGCATATTGCGGGTATACATATTAGTAGAGCCCTTAGGATCTTTGCTTGATTACCAGCATTGTGATGGCGCTCGCACTCGTGGGAGCTGGGTAATCTATAAGCACATCCTTATACAGGTCCCTGGTCGTTGGACTATCGAGACAGGGCATCGATACTCCGGAGTAGACTAGCGTATGCACTTCTCATCCCAGTATGGGAGACGGTCTGTCCCACAGCCGTTAGTACGTCGTACTTGGGATAGTATGCGGGTGCTCGTTAGGTTACGAGTACACTGGACAGGACTCGTCGGGAACTGTTGGTTGGTAATATACCTATCGTCAGTTATCAGTTCCCAGGTGACATGAGTACAGCTTAGTCCGCTGACTTGACACTGTCACTTCGCCTCGAGTGTGTTCCCACTGCACTTTGATTACTACCCTACCACGGCTCAAAGGAGTCGTGCAAACAGGTAGTTTTTGGGTGCAGTCCCGAAGCACTTGAAGGCAGTGACGGTTAGACAGGATTCGTCTCTCCCGGTATTGGGGGTTGACATCGCGCTGTGTCTAGGAGAGCCATTACACGAGTAGTCCCTGGCCAGGGCAAGCGAGATATACCGGTAGGTTTCCAGTGTTATCTCAGGGTGTTCTGGGCTACACTCCGACACGACTTGTACCGCTATTAGGGGACTGACGTTCACCGCCCCCCTAGACCCGCCATGCGATGTATCAGACGAACAGACCGGACTGTACGGAGACTGTCACATACAGGCTCAGTAGGAGTGCAGATGGGGTTCACCTCGTCAGTCTTCTTATCGACATCTACCTAGGGACCGTTACGTACAGCTAGTGCCGCTTGCGGTCTGTGGTTAAACCCACTGCCAGCGTAGTGTCGAGTCTTTAGAGTCCCACACAGAGAGCTATTCGCCTTTAGGCAAAATGAGTAGAGGTCGCATGGTTTTGCGACAGGGTTCGTTCGCATCCGCGCACTTGTGCACGTTTGCTGTCCGGACAGTTTATACTAGCGGGCTTTGGTTTAAGCCGGATCCTAGTATATGATTTGAGATTGGTTTTTCTCAGAGTATTCGTGTTCCTCGGATCACGAATGCGGGTGCGTATGCACAGTTGCTTGAGATTGGGGGAGAGGACCTTGTTTAGGGTTAATGGCTTTTGTCATTTTATTAACCCTATTGATTTTGTGTGGATTATAGTTAATTGATAATTAGCTTAATAATTGTGCATGGTTGTTGTTGACAATTTGACTTCATTGACTTGTTGACCTTGTTGACAACTTGACCATAATCATTTCATTTGGAAGATGCTCTTTGATCTTTGCAAAATTAAAATGATAATGGTCATGTCATGATTTATCATGACAATTTTCAAGCTAATTATCCAATTAAAATTATCCACACATATTAGTGAGAATGGCTCACTAATAATTGATTCTCTCATATCATTTCTCTCTCTTGCTCATCCTCTCCCTCAAGCTCTCTCCCTCTCATGTGTTGAGAAACAAAAAGCTTGAGAAAAACCTTCACTTGATCCTCTCTACTCTCTTCTAGGGTTCAAGTCTTAGCATTTCTTGCACTCTAGTTACTCCTAGCTTGGAGTTGAAGCTAAAGGTATTGGCTTTCGGGTGGATCGTTCTTTGACGGAAGGAGACAAGCAAGGTGAACTCTTTCAACCATTCCAAGGAGCAAGGAGAGAAGGACTTTGAGCTCAAGGTATAACCTTTCCATCACTTAGCTACTTTGTAGTTAGGGTTAGCAAGTTTATGTTTAGCAAAGATCCTTAAAGCATAGTCCATGTTGCCTATAGTTGATAAAAATCAAATTTTTATTATGTTTTCCGCCTCCCCGTAAGCACCGGGGTGGGCAACACGGACTTACATGATGTATATTATTTAATTTTCCGCATTAGGATAGACCTAAGGCGGGGAGCATAAGTAACCGGGTTCTAGAGTCCAGTGGGAGGCCATCTTGAGGAGTCGAGACCGGTCGCTTAACTCTAGAATTGGTAGGATTGCTTGCCGCTCTCGTAGGGGTCTATGGATATAGGCTTGGCTATTCATCACGACCATGAAATCCGTGTTTTTCATTACTGGCTTAATCTAAAACACGGACCTCCTAAAATATCTTATATTTCATATATTTGCTTATGCTGATTTCTGTGATGTGATGTGATCATATAACTGCATGAGACGAATACTACTTATATATATGATATACTAGTAGACACTATATATGTTTTACATCCGCGCTAGTCCTGACCCCGCCCTGCCGTAAGTTAAGTAACCTTACGGTGAAGACCCGGGTCTCTGTGGCGAATGCGGATGGCATATATATGTATTTTATTTTCGTTTCTTCTGTGATATTTAGGAAAAATAAATGATGGGACATCATTAATGAGATTAACGAAAAGAAAAGAAACCTAAAGATATTGTAGAATCAAATTTTTCAAAAAGGTAGCTCTAGTTCTTGCTTTGCATAGCGGTATTCTGTTATGAATATCCAGCACCTCATTCAATGAGGAAAGAGCCTAGATCCCTTCACCGGAAATGATCTCTTTAGCAAAACTAGCAAATGCTACAACCTACTCGGTGTGTTTTGAAAACTATTCGATTTTAAAAGCGGAGCTTAAACCATTCATTTTCAAATCACTAGATTCTATAACGATATCAAGTTCATTACGTTAAAGGTTTTCTTCAAAACCAGTCATGGCCCTCCGTCATTTCAGATAAGTACTATTTAGTATTCGTGCTGCGTTTGTTGACTATAGTCAAGACGTAGTGTGCGGTAGCTGATTAGTGCTTATCTGCCGCATATTGATGTGATTAGATTAGGGCAGTCGTACAGCCTTGTTGACCATAGTTAAGGGTCGTGCGGGTGGGTTTAATTCAATCACGAAATGACTGGTTGAACTTGACTAGCGCTTATGATTTTTTGATCATAGTTAAGGTCATATGTCGCTAGGGGTAAAAACAGATATTAGGAATTTCAAGTGTTGAAATTTGCAATGAGATTGCATACCTTCTATATGATAGTTGGATGCTGATACTATAAGTCGATGTACTACACCCCAGAACTTGTGGGGAGGCGGAATTTTCTAAAACGATCTTGTTTAGTGAACGAACATCGACTAACCGCTTGAATCGAAGCTAAACTATAAATAACCAAACACAAAGTGTTTCTAAACTACTGTGTTTAGGGATTATACCTAATGAACCAACTCCTTCGTCTTTACGATCTCTTTGTCCTCCTCGGCCTTCTCTAGGTAGTAGACGATCCACCCGAGAGCAAAACTCCAAGCTAAACCTCTAAACTTGAGGCAACTAACCTTCTTGGATTGCTAATCAAAGAAGATAGAATGAAATAGAGTGATGGTTATGGATTGATTAGTCTTTCTAATCCTTGATCTCAACTCATGAGAGGGGAGGATTAGTCTTTGAAGAGGGAGAGCTTGAGGAGAGAGAAGGTGAGAATGAACATCAAATGAGAATAGTAAATCTATCATAATAAATATGAAGCATTCTTATTTATGAGAAAAAGAATAATACATAATGAATAAGCATGCTTCACAAATATCTAATGGTGATTCATTGTCATGACTCACCAAGCATTTATCATGCATTAATGATATGCATGAATCACCCTCATGACTCACTAAACTCATTTAATGCAAATGACACATAACCCTCCTTAGTCACCATCTTCTAGAAGCTTCTCGAGTAATTACGAGAACGCCCCTCCGATCCGTAAAAATACGGAAAAACTTTAGACTGTATAAATCCAATAACCGGATACCAGTAACTGGCTTAAACCAAAGCCGACTGGTAAAAACTGTCCGAAAGTCGTACGCGCGTAAACGCACGTATGCGTCCGAACCCTTTGTCGCAAAACCATGCGACCTCTATATCGTTTCGCCTGGAGTAGGAAACTCTCTGTGTGGGACTCTAGAGACTCGACTACCACGCTGGCAGTGGGTTTAACCACAGACCGCAAGCGGCACTAGCTGTACGTAACGGTCCCCAGGTAGTTGTCGATAAGAAGGCCGATGAGGAAACCCATCCGAACTCCTACTGAGTCTGATGTGACAATCTCCATACAGTCCGGTCCGTTCGTCCAAGACTATCGCATATCGGGCCTAGGGGGGCGGCAAGCGTCAGTCCCCTAATAGCGGTATAAGTCGTGTCGGAGGGAAGCCCATTACACCCTGAGAAACTACTGGAACCTACCAGCAAATCTCGCTTGCCCTGGCCAGGGACTTTGCGTAATGGCTCTCTGACACAGCACGATATCTACTCCCAATACCGGGAGGGACGAATCCTGTCTAACCGCCACTGCCTCCAAGTGCTCGGGACTGCACCCAACTGCTACCTGTTTGCACGACTCCTTTGAGCCGTGGTAGGGTAGCAATCTAAGAACAGTGGGACACACTCGAGGCGAAGTAGCAGTGTCAAGTTTGCGGACTATGCTGTACTCATGTCACCTGGGAACTGTTCACTGACGACTGGTATCAAACCAACCAACAGTTCCCTGTGAGTCCTGTCCGGTGTACCCGTAACCTAACGAGCACCTGCATACTATCTCCAGTACGACGTACTGACGGCTGTGGGGCAGACCATCTCCCCAACTAGGATGAGAAGCGTACACACCAGTCTACTCCGGAGTATCGATGCTCTGTCTCGATAATCCAACGACCAGGGACCTGAATAAGGATGTGCTTGTAGACTACCCAGCCCCCACTAGTGTGACTGCCATCACAACGCTGGCAGACAAGCAAGATCCTAAGAGCTCTATCAATACGTACACTCACATATTAAGATAGAAAAACCAAGTAGCATACTACCATGTTTAGCAAGACTGTTATATACATGTGAATATCCCAAGCTTCCATTAAGTAATATACAAACTAGTATGATACAGTAATGGCCTTCTAGGGCATAAACACTAACAATCTCCCACTTGCACTAGGGCCATGTACTGGCATATCGTAGACCAATGATCTCGAGTAGCCTCTCGAACTGAATCTGAGGAAGGGCCTTCGTGAATGGATCAGCAATGTTCTCTTCAGAAGCAACTCTCCGAACCTCGATCTCCTGACGATCAATGATCTCCCTGATCAGGTGATACCGCCTTAAGATGTGTCTGGACTTCTGATGGGACCTTGGTTCCTTCGCTAAAGCTATAGCTCCGTTGTTGTCGCAATACAGAGGTATTGGATCAACTTGGTAGGAACCACCTGAAGTTCTGTTAGGAACTTCTTCATCCAGACTGCTTCTTTTGCGGCATCGCAAGCAGCTATATACTCCGCTTCCATCGTCGAGTCAGCAACGGTGTCCTGCTTGGAGCTCTTCCAGCACACCGCCCCTCCATTGAGGGTAAAGACATAACCCGACATGGACTTGGAATCGTCCTTATCACTTTGGAAGCCGGAATCAGCAAAGGCCTCTAACCTGAGGTCTTTTCCGCCGTAAACCAAGAACATCTCCTTAGTCCTCCTCAGGTACTTGAGAATGTTCTTTACTGCTATCCAGTGTTTCTCCCCTGGGTCTGACTGATACCGGCTTACCACGCTCAGTGCGTAAGCAACATCTGGTCTGGTACACAACATCGCATACATTATAGAGCCTACCGCAGAAGCGTAGGGTATAATAGACATGCGTTCCCTTTCCAAATCAGTCTTGGGAGACATCTCTTTGGAGAGGGTGATTCCGTGACAAGCCGGTAGGTTACCGCGCTTAGAATCTTCCATACTGAATCTTTTCAGTACAGTGTCGATATACCTGGACTGCGAAAGTCCCAACATCCTCTTGGATCTATCACGATAGATCCGGATCCCCAGAATGTACGAGGCATCACCCAGGTCTTTCTTGGAGAACCTGTGTGACAAGAATCCTTTGACAGATTGTAGCATAGGAATTTCATTTCCTATCAATAGAATGTCATCCACGTACAAGACGAGGAATACGACACTTCTGGCTACAACTTTACTATATATGCACGGTTCATCTGGATTTTTGATAAAGTCATATTCTTTGACTGTCTCATCAAAACAGATGTTCCAACTCCGCGATGCCTGCTTTAGTCCATAAATGGACTTAAGCAGCTTGCATACTTTCCCGCTGCTCCCACTCTGATTGAAACCCTCTGGCTGATCCATATAGACGCTCTCTTCTAAATTTTCATTCAGAAAAGCCGTCTTTACGTCCATCTGCCAGATTTCATAATCATGGAAGGCAGCAATAGCAAGAAGGACCCGAATGGATTTGAGCATAGCCACTGGAGAAAAAGTTTCGTCATAGTCCAAACCAGGTCTTTGACGAAAACCCTTTGCAACAAGTCTAGCCTTATAGGTTTCCACCTGTCCATCTACACCAATCTTTTTCTTGAAGATCCATTTGCATCCTATGGGTTTTACCCCATCTGGAGCAAAGTCCAAAGTCCATACTTTGTTGGTGTACATGGACTCCATTTCGGTCCGCATTGCATCTAGCCATCGTACCGAGTCGCCGCTCTGGATAGCCTGCTGGAAGTCAGTAGGTTCATCATCATCTATGATGCAATCCTCTCTATCCCCATCTATGAGAAAACCGTAGTATCTCTCAGGCGGATGAGACGGCCTACTACTCCTGCGGAGGGGTGCGGGAATGTTCTGTTCTTCTTGAACCTCTGGTTCTACCAAACTTTCAGTAGCAGTTTGTGGTTCTGGAATTTCTTCCAGTTCTATTTCGCTCCCACTTATTTCCTTTTCTAAAAACTGATATTCTAGAAAATGGGCATTACGAGAAACAAACACCTTTTGTTCCTCTGCGTAATAGAATAGATACCCCTTGGAGTTCTTTGGATATCCCACAAACTGACACTTTACTGATCGTGCCTCGAGCTTGTCCACATGCTGCTTTTTAACAAAAGCTGGACATCCCCATATTTTCAGATACTGAAGATAGGGTTTCTTCCCACTCCACATCTGATATGGTGTGGTAGGCACAGTCTTGGTAGGAACCATGTTCAAAAGATATGCCGCTGATTCTAGCGCATAACCCCAGAAAGATCGCGGTAACTCAGCATTACTCATCATGGATCGTACCATATCCAATAGGGTTCGATTCCGTCTCTCCGATACACCGTTATGCTGTGGAGTGTATGGAGGAGTAAGCTGAGAGAGAATTCCTTTCTCTTTTAGGTAACCAAGGAACTCGGCACTCAAGTATTCACCACCTCGATCAGATCTAAGTGTCTTGATACTTTTGCCGGTTTGGTTTTCTACTTCATTCTTATACTCTCGGAATTTCTCAAAAGCCTCGGATTTATGTTTCATCAGATAAATGAATCCGTATCTTGAGTAATCATCCGTGAAAGTAATGAAATAGGAAAAACCACCTCTCGCACGTGTAGACATTGGACCGCATACATCACTGTGTATGAGTCCTAAGAGCTCGCTCGCTTTTACTCCTTGTCCAGTAAATGGAGTCTTTGTCATCTTCCCTTTGAGACAGGATTGACAAGTGTCATAAGTTTGATATTCGAACGAGTCCAAATATCCTTCTCTATGCAACTTAGTCAACCTTCTCTCATTGATGTGACCCAGTCTATAATGCCATAAGAAAGCTTTATTTAAATCTGGAGACTTTCTTTTTAGTGTGTTCTGGACATTGAAAATTTGGAGTTGGTTTAAAACATATATGCCGTTATTTAGAGTACCGGACCCAATCAAACCATGATTAAGGTGGATGTTAACAACATCTCTTACAAACGTGAAATCATAACCTTTATTTGATAACAAGGAAACTGATATGATATTACACGTTAAGCTTGGTACAAAATAACAGTTATGCAAAACCAAAATATGTCCACTCGTCAATCCTAGGTGATAATCCCCGACGGACGCAGCTCCCACGCTAGCTCCGTTAGCAACCCTGAGGATCATATCACCTTCCTTCAGCACTCTACGGTTTCTCAGTGCCTGCAATGAATTGCAAATATGAGATCCTGATCCGGTATCCAATACCCAGGAAGTAGAGTTGATCGACAGACAATTCTCAATTACAAACACACCTGAAGTCGAAGCCACAGCTTGCTTCGGTTCCTGGTTCTTGGCGTTCCACGCCTTGCAATCCTTCTTCCAGTGTCCTTTCCTGTGACAATGGAAGCACTCATCCTGGCCCACTACCGGTACCGCAAACTTTTTCTTTCCCTTCTTTCCCACCTTACTAACACCTCCTCTAGGTTTGGGTGCGGCCTTCTTCTTCCTTCCTTTGGCCCTAGCCTTGGACCCGGAAGAAGATGCACCGCCAACAAATATAGCGGGTGTTTCCCTTGCCTTCTGCAAGGTGCCCTCTGCACTCCTTAACATGTTCAGGAGTTTCGCAAGTTCAACTTCTTTTCCTTGAAGGTTGAAGTTGAGGATAAACTGGGCGTAGGTGGGAGGAAGGGACTGGAGAATAAGGTCTGTATACAGCTCATTATCCAAAGTCGTCCCAAGATCTGCGAGCTCTTCAATATAGCCGATCATCTGTAGGACATGTTCACCTACCGATGACCCGACAGCCAACCTCGCTCGAAACAAGTTCTTAGAGGTCTCGTATCTTGCTATACGAGATTGCTCTCCATAAAGTTCCTTTGTATGGAGAAATATGCCATCTAGGGACATATCCTCGTGCCTCCTCTGATGTTCATTGTTCATTGAGGCAAGCACGATGCACTTGGCTCTCGCGCAATCTAAATCCCAGGTTTTGCGGATTTCCTTATCCGCATTGCTGGATTTGGGACCAGGGACAGCAGGTGCCGTAGCGGTGAGGATGTACCCCAATTTGTCATAGGTCAAAGCCATTTTGACATTCCACAGCCAATCTTTATAGTTTGGCCCTGTCAGTATATTTTTCTCTAAAAGTAACTTAAGTCCAGTCATTTTCAGGGTCGCTGCAATTAGGAGAGAAAGAAGAAAAACTCTTTAGCATGATGCTCTTGCAAGTTTAGAGTGGTTTTTAGTTTATCTAAACTGGATGGCTCCCACTGTTTCTCGAATCCTTCCTCAAACCATAAAAGAAGAATTAGCCAGGACTATTCTCACCGTACAATACTTGCTTAACCGTTCAGCCAGGCCAGTGTCGATACTTCGAGGGAGGTTTTCCAACGCTTTCGCGAAGTTCCTTAATTAAATAACCTCTTTTCTCTGGGGGCGTAACCCCGCTGACACCTTTCTGGACACCTACTAGGTTTATAGCATTGATCGTTAAGTGACGAATATCCTGATAAGTAGCATATACTCACAGTAGGATCGGGATCCAAATATCATCGTATGATAATGTTTAAGGAGTGCTACCAACATTCATCAAACTCCAAATGGTATGCATCTCTTTGCAAATTTCAGTTTCTTTAGAAATTCCCGATATATATTTTTGCCCCATGCTCTTATGACCTTGGCGTTGGTCAAAATATCATAAGTCACATGTCAAGTTCTGCCCATCATTATCTTGTTAATTTGAACCCATCCGTACATATCCTTGACGTTGGCCAAAATGATCATACGACTGTCCCAAACTAACTCATCTATCTATGCAACAAATGAATACCCAGCAGCTACCAAACACTATGCCTTGGCGTTGGTCAAAATACATAGCTTGAATACTACTGAATACCCAGATGAAATGACGGAGGGCTACGACTGGTTTTGGCGAAACCGTGAACGTAGTGAACTTGATATATCCGAAGGAACCTGATAGCTTTTAAAAGGAGTGGTTAAAGCTCCGCATTTAAAAATATCTGTTTTTAAAATTAACCGAGTGATTTCTTTTAAAATGTTCCAATGATTTAAACTTTGGTTTGTTTTTCTTTGCATTATAGATAATGCGTCCCATCATTAACCTATCATTGCAGAAAACAACGAAAATACAACGTCCTCTTATGCCATCCGCATTCGCCACGGGGTCCCGTCATCACCCGTTAGGTTACTTAACTAACGACAGAGCGGGGGCTGGGCTAGCGCGGGTGTAAAACATAAGTGACGTCTAAATAGCTATCATATATATAGATATTTTACATTCGTCTGACGCAATGATATACATTCCAGAACACAGATAAACAATATTGGATTTGCAAGCAATCTGTATTTCTTTTGAGCCTGCAAGAAAAGACAGATTACACAGTTGTGATGAATAGCCGTTACCCCACCCTCGACCCCTACGGGTACGGCAAACTACCCGCCCGGCAGTTTGTGTACCCCACCTTGGGTCAGTCCTAGGAGCAAAAACAGTAAAATGAAATAATACAACGGTGGCTACAACCGCAACCTGGATGTGCCCCGCAAAAATAATATTACAACAAATTACATTTACAACAAATGAATTAAACAATAACCCATTGCAAACCCCGGCTATACACCACAACAGTCCAATACAGTTTATATGCACAAACAGATATAACCATTACAGAAATATGCAACCCCCTGCCAACCGACATACTAGCAGTTAGGGGAGGTTTACGAACACATTAACAATCACAGATATAATCCAATATGCAAATACTGTACAATTTCGATCGATTAAACATCATTAATATTGCTCCAAAAACTGCTCTGTAAAACTGAAACCTGAGCAAATATTAAATATTCCAGAAAACACCAAATACCAGAGAGGACCCACACATGAAAGATGAGTCCATGACTCGGCAACTCGGCCGCGGAACCGCGGCGGATCGGTGGGATCCGCCGCGCTTCCGCGGCGCTTTAGTCGATTCATGGGCTCAAATTTCATGGGTGTTCTCCTGGACTCTTTTCAAGCTTTCTGAGCTTACCTGAAAAATTTTTAGACTTCATTTTAATTTCGACAGAAACTTGACAGATTTAGGGTTTTCCGGCTTCGTTTTTCCGTTCGAAATTCGTACAAATTTGCAATAAAGTTATTTATTGTTTAGCGAGGCTCTGATACCACTGTAAGTCGATGTACTACACCCCAGAACTTGTGGGGAGGCGGAATTTTCAAAAACGATCTTGTTTAGTGAACGAACATCGACTAACCGCTTGAATCGAAGCTAAACTATAAATAACCAAACACAAAGTGTTTCTAAACTACTGTGTTTAGGGATTATACCTAATGAACCAACTCCTTCGTCTTTACGATCTCTTTGTCCTCCTCGGCCTTCTCTAGGTAGTAGACGATCCACCCGAGAGCAAAACTCCAAGCTAAACCTCTAAACTTGAGGCAACTAACCTTCTTGGATTGCTAATCAAAGAAGATAGAATGAAATAGAGTGATGGTTATGGATTGATTAGTCTTTCTAATCCTTGATCTCAACTCATGAGAGGGGAGGATTAGTCTTTGAAGAGGGAGAGCTTGAGGAGAGAGAAGGTGAGAATGAACATCAAATGAGAATAGTAAATCTATCATAATAAATATGAAGCATTCTTATTTATGAGAAAAAGAATAATACATAATGAATAAGCATGCTTCACAAATATCTAATGGTGATTCATTGTCATGACTCACTAAGCATTTATCATGCATTAATGATATGCATGAATCACCCTCATGACTCACTAAGCTCATTTAATGCACATGACACATAACCCTCCTTAGTCACCATCTTCTAGAAGCTTCTCGAGTAATTACGAGAACGCCCCTCCGATCCGTAAAAATACGGAAAAACTTTAGACTGTATAAATCCAATAACCGGATACCAGTAACTGGCTTAAACCAAAGTCGACTGGTAAAAACTGTCCGAAAGTCGTACGCGCGTAAACGCACGTATGCGTCCGAACCCTTTGTCGCAAAACCATGCGACCTCTATATCGTTTCGCCTGGAGTAGGAAACTCTCTGTGTGGGACTCTAGAGACTCGACTACCACGCTGGCAGTGGGTTTAACCACAGACCGCAAGCGGCACTAGCTGTACGTAACGGTCCCCAGGTAGTTATCGATAAGAAGGCCGATGAGGAAACCCATCCGAACTCCTACTGAGTCTGATGTGACAATCTCCATACAGTCCGGTCCGTTCGTCCAAGACTATCGCATATCGGGCCTAGGGGGGCGGCAAGCGTCAGTCCCCTAATAGCGGTATAAGTCGTGTCGGAGGGAAGCCCATTACACCCTGAGAAACTACTGGAACCTACCAGCAAATCTCGCTTGCCCTGGCCAGGGACTTTGCGTAATGGCTCTCTGACACAGCACGATATCTACGCCCAATACCGGGAGGGACGAATCCTGTCTAACCGCCACTGCCTCCAAGTGCTCGGGACTGCACCCAACTGCTACCTGTTTGCACGACTCCTTTGAGCCGTGGTAGGGTAGCAATCTAAGAACAGTGGGACACACTCGAGGCGAAGTAGCAGTGTCAAGTCTGCGGACTATGCTGTACTCATGTCACCTGGGAACTGTTCACTGACGACTGGTATCAAACCAACCAACAGTTCCCTGTGAGTCCTGTCCGGTATACCCGTAACCTAACGAGCACCTGCATACTATCTCCAGTACGACGTACTGACGGCTGTGGGACAGACCATCTCCCCAACTGGGATGAGAAGCGTACACACCAGTCTACTCCGGAGTATCGATGCTTTGTCTCGATAATCCAACGACCAGGGACCTGAATAAGGATGTGCTTGTAGACTCCCAGCCCCCACTAGTGTGACTGCCATCACAACGCTGGTAGACAAGCAAGATCCTAAGAGCTCTATCAATACGTACACTCACATATTAAGATAGAAAAACCAAGTAGCATACTACCATGTTTAGCAAGACTGTTATATACATGTGAATATCCCAAGCTTCCATTAAGTAATATACAAACTAGTATGATACAGTAATGGCCTTCTAGGGCATAAACACTAACAGATACCCACTGCGAGTAAGAGTTACTTCTGGGAGAGTTTTCCACTTTACAATTAGCTAATCCAGTAGGTGTCTAAGAAAGGTGTTAACGGGGTTATGCCCCTGCGGAAATGAGGTTATTTAATTAGTTCCATGCGAAAGCACGAGGAGACTCTCTCGGAGTACCAATACCTGCCTGGCTGACCGATTGGCGAACTTATAGGGTGTAATTAATCCCGGCTAATCTTACATTTTACAGTTTGAAGGAAGATTTGATAAAAATAGTGGGAGCCATCCTGATTAGATAAGATAATAACCAGTTTAATCTTGCAAGAGTGCACGCTAAAGTGTTTTCTTCTCTCTCTTCAGGTAGCGACAATGTCACGCCTTAATCAAGATAATAATATGGATGCATTGACCGAATCCGCTTATACTAGGCTGGGGAACGTTGGTTCCGCTCTATCATATGACTGTCATAAGTCTGAGAAAGGGATAGGGGAATGTCAGGATTCCCACGCAACCCGAACGAAGAAAGAGCATTTTAATGCATCTTTTTCGGGTGTGTTAATTATTGAGAACTGTTTCTCAGTCTGCTCTATGTCTTGGGTATTAGATACCGGATCAGGATCCTTCGTTTATAATTTGTTATAAGGGTTAAAGAGAAGTAGAGAACTGGGAAAGAGTGATATATCTCTCAGAATAGGGAACGGAGCAATTGTTGCTGCCGAAACTATCGGCGAATATCACTTAGTATTATCAAATGGTAATACATTGATTTTGAACGACTGCTATTACGTATCGTCGATAATGTGCAATATTATATCCGTTTCTTTATTACATAGAAAATGATATAACTTTGCATTAGAGAAAAATGTTATGAACATTTTCCTAAATCAAATATTGATTGGGTTTGGTACGTTGTGTATGTAACACTTTGAAATTCGTTTAGATTAATTTCGTGTTAATTAGCGATAATGCGTGTTTTTCATAAAATCTCCTAATCAATAAATTTCCACATAAATTGGAATAAATCAAATTTTTAATAGTGAAAATATGTAAATATTTATAATGGTGTTTTATTAAGTATTAATTAGTTTAGTGTTCACTTAGTTAGCAAATTTTCTTAACTATTTTTTTCCTAAGCAAAATTTAATGTAGCATGCATGCACAATTTTCACCCTAGGTTAATTGGTGCTTAGCAACCATAACAACTTAACACATAATATGACACATTCTTCATATTTCCTCTTATCCTTTTAAAACCATAACAAAACAAATCAAATTAAGAAAATAAGAAAAAGAAAAGAAAAGAGAGGCATGGTGCATTTAATGAGCATGGAGGGCTTTGACTTGGGGGCTTTCTCTCTCTCTCACTATCATTTCCTTGCACCTCAGCAGCAGCAGCTCCTGCAGCCTCCTCCCTCATTCTCTTCTTCTTCTCATCATTTCTAACCTCAACTCCCCACTAAAATACCTCATTTATCACACCAACCTCATATTTATCACTTCAATGTACTCCTTTGTTGGTTCTTGAGCCAAATCTGAGCTCTAGGAGGCAAGGCCAGCAAGTTGTGCCACTACTTGACCATTGTGAGGTATTAAGCCTACCGTACTCATCTTTTTCCTAAACTTGTAGTTTAATTAGCTTAATTTAGTGTTAAGTAGTGTTTTAGTGCTAATGGTGTGGTTTAAGTGATGATTGGGTTATGTTAAGGTTGTTTTGGCTTGATTAACTTAATCAAGTGCTATTAGTGTCGTTTAATCCAAATCTTTGCTTCATTTTACACTAAAATACCATATTGTTTTAATTTAGTGTTAATTAACATTTTAGTTAAGATTTTGGGTAGTTTTGTGATCTGCTTTTAATCCGAGTGCCTCAGGCAAAAGTTGCAAATACCGAGACTTAGTTACTGGGCTAGGATCACACACACAAAGCACGATACCCCACTTCCCATCCCAGGCCGCAATTTTAAGTGTTTTGGCCGCAATTTGCGGCCAGATGGTGTGTGTGGGTGTCGGGGTTTGGGCCATGGGAGTCTGCTACATATTTAAGACCTTTGGTATATGCAACTTTTCCTATTTCAACTTGTATCAAAATCTGGAACCAATTAGGTTGTTTTTAGCACTTTTAGACTTGCGCGACATGCATGTTCTTGGTTTGGGTCTGGTGTTTGCTGTGCATCGCAGCGTGTCAGGGTGGTTTCAGACGTATGTACATACGTTTCGGTGTTTCGAATGCACACGCGTTTAGCTTGCGACGCTAGTTTCTCGTATGATCTTAATATCACGTTTTTGAGGATTTTAACCTTATGTGTGTTGCTTCGTGTAAATTCTAGGATCGCAGGCGGGGACTTCGGACGCCGCGAAGAAGGGGAAGCAGGTGGTCGGATATACTTAGCTCGAGATCACCGGTGAGTAGATTTAACATCTACGGGGAAATCGCCCGTATGGCGTTATGCGTCAGGGCTTGGTAGGATATTGTAGCCGCATGTTATATTCATATATATTGATTGTGCATATGTACCATTGTTGCATACCCCTCTCTTGTTGCATATGGACGTAGTATTTATAAGAAACAACACTGTTACTAACGGTTCATGCTTGCACGAGCACTATCTGTATGCCACACACACACCGTTAGTAATTGCCATGACACTCACACTATAGAATTGCTATGAACCATACATCGTTTAGCGTACCTCATTATTGATGATTAGACATGATTTTTTTGTTCCCTTGTATGCATACCTATTTGTGTATTTACATACTTGCATCTTCATACTTGCATATGCATACATACTTGCGCATATACCTACTTGTACATACGCGCTTACATACACCCATACTTGTTATGCATCCTTGATGACGTTGGACTTGATTTTGGGGAATTGGGAACCGCATGACATATTTTAAAATTGTATTCATTTAAATAGAGCGGCTTTCCCTTGATATGCTCATATTACGGCTTCATGTTGCATACATCATATTGCATGGATTTACGCATTGAATTTTGGATTTCATGTGATTTATTGGATTTGAGAACCGTGGTATAATTTCAAGAAAAGAATGCATTGTTTTGAAAACCAGGTTCTCTTGATATGATATTTCAGTGCGTCCACCATGCGTTTTCTCGGTTCTGAGACGTGTGCTAGAAACCCGATTCGAGGAGTTGGATGATCCGTTTACGGGTTCATGGTGGACCCGGTATGGTACCCCGGGGCGAGAACGGATTTGCTGTGCAGTAGACGATGAGCCTGGCAGAGGGACTACTACCTACCGGTGATTGGTTGGACCTGGCGATTATCCAGAGGATACTGACCAGAGTAGAGAGATGGATATTAGGACGACCCATACTGCCGGGGCCCGATGGCCGATTCCGCAGACGGAGCCCGTGGGCCGATCCGGACTGACGGAGCCTGATATACGAGGATTTGCGTGTCGATACTGGACACGAGTATTTCATGATGTTTTCCAGTGCCGATGTTGGGCACTCAGGTTCCATGAGATTTACAAGATATGATGGCCGATTAGATTGACGGCGCTTGAGTTATTGGGATTTGGGGTGTATTTGGTAGACACCGGGTTTTTCCACGATGATGATTTGTGTAGATGATATTTCATCCCATGTTCAGTATTCATTGATATGCATTGCATCATGAATTTATAGTACCTGATAGAGTACCTCACATGATTATTGCATACCCAGATTATCATATTGATGTTATCAGATTGCACATGTTAGAGTATCGCAGTATGTGCATACTTGCGATTATCTGTATATGTTATTTACTATTCACGAGTTGGCAACTCACCCCCGTTGTGCCACAGTGTTTTGCAGGTAGACCCTCAGAGTAGTCGCGGCAGGGCTACATCATTGTATCTTTGCTACGGATACCGCTACAGTTGGCGTGTGATCCGGTTTGCTTATTGGTTGGTTTTGCGATTATCCGTTTACTTTTCATTGTACACTTTATTGTATATAGTACTCTCCATTTACCATTTCATGTATTGACTTAGAGACCAGTTATGAGGACGATGTGGTATATTATTTTGTACTCTGGATGTCGAGCTCGTGTGAGCCGACTTTATTTATGCAGTTTTATCTTTCATGCTGTTTTTCACTATATCGTTCATTTCTTCGCTACGGCGTCGGATATTATCTTTTGGTGGTTGTTTCCGCCGTTGGGCGTGATTGCTCCCGTTTGGGATGTTTTAATTATATCATGTGATGTCTTACTTGTATCTTATGCTTGTACTCGTTTCGGGGCTAGTTTTTATAAAGGAGGTGCTGCCGAAATTTTTAAGAAATTAATTTAAACTTTAAAGATTTTTACTCAAGATTTCTAAATGTTTTAAACCAATTTTTTCTTCACTCACTACCCTTAATGGTTTTTATTTCTGGGTTTCGGCTTACTTAATCGCGTTACGCCTGTAGACGTTATGTGGTTAAGTGCCGGTCACGGGCCGAATTCTGGGTCGTGACAGCGTAACAGTATATACGTTCTAAATCAAAATACAGTTCTGAATATACAAACACACACAAGAGGAAAAGTTCGGAAATGAACGAAGCCTTCTTGTGGCATTGTAGACTTGGTCATATCAATACGACTAGACTAGCTAAGTTGCATAAAGATGGACATTTGAATCCGTTCGAATTTACATCTTATGAAACTTGTCAGTCAGGTTTCAAAGGCAAGATGACCAAATCTCCGTTTACAGGACACGGAGAAAGAGCTACTGAACCCTTGGGACTGATACATAGTGATGTATGCGGTCCTATGTCTACACATGCCAGGAATGGTTTCTCGTACTTCATTACATTCACCGATGATCTCTCAAGATTCGGACATGTGTTCCTGTTGAAACACAAATCTGAAGTTTTTAAGAAATTCAAGAAATATAAGAGCGAATTAGAGAACCAGATGGGTAAAAGTATTAAAATTCTTCGATCTGATCGAGAAGGAGAATATTTAAGCACGGAATTCCGAGATTATCTAAAAGAGAATGGAATTCTCTCTCAGCTTACTCCTCCGTATACACCATAGCACAATGGAGTATTGGAGAGGAGGAATCACACCCTATTAGATATGGTGCGCTCTATGATGAGTATTGCTGAGTTACCTATTTCCTTTTGGGGTTATGCACTTGAGACAACTGCATACCTATTGAATAGGGTTCCGACCAAATCCGTGCCTACCACTCCATATGAGATATGGTATGGGAAGAGACCATCTCTTAAATGAGTTAAGATATGGGGTTGTCCGGCCTATGTTAAAAACAGAATCCGGACAAACTCAAAACACGATCAGTTCTTTGCAAGTTTATGGGATATCCAAAGAATTCTTATGGATATATCTTCTACCACATTGAGGAACAAAAAGTGTTTGTTTCTCAATATGCCACCTTTTAAGAAAAGGAATTTCTTATGAAAGAAATTAGTGTTAATGAGGTGGAGCTGGAAGAAGTTCCAGCTACACAAACTACAACTGATGATTTGGTAGAACCGGAGGATTCAATAGTCCCTGATGAACCTTAGCCATTCCGCAGATCTAGTAGGGTTCCATATCCACCTGAGAGATACTATAGTTTTCTCATAGACGGTGGGAGTGAGGATTGCATCATGGAAGATGCTGACCCAACTAGTTTCGAGCAGACCATCATAAGTGGGGACTCTGTGAAATGGCTGGATACTATGCGATCTGAGATGGAATCCATGTATACCAACAAAGTATGGACTTTGGAAGTTGCTCCTGAAGGGGTAAAACCCATTGGTAGCAAGTGGATCTTCAAGAAGAAACTTGGTGTAAATGGATAGGTTGAGATCTTCAAAACTAGACTTGTAGCAAAAGGTTTTCGTCAACGACCAGGTGTCGACTATGATGAAACCTTTTCTCCAATCGCTATGCTTAAGTCCATCAGCATCCTACTTGCCATTGCTGCATACCATGACTATGAAATCTAGTAGATGGATGTCAAGATTGCTTTTCTAAATGGTGATTTAGAAGAGAGCATGTATATGACACAGCCAGAGGGCTTCTGTCACGACCCGAAATATTAGCTCGTGACCAGCACTTGAATCATACAACGTCTAAAGGCGTAACTGAATTCAAGTAAGCTGAAACCCAGAAATCTAAACCTTTTAAGAAAATAAAGGAGGTGAGGTTTTGAAGTAAAGGTATAATGAAATCAAGTTTTCTTAATGCAAAGAAAAGGAACATGAATGATGTAAGTAAAATCTACTAATTGAAAACATGTTTTGTCTTTTAAAAATTTTGGCAGCAGCTCCTTTGTATATTTTGATCCAAAACCACAAATACATAATAAAGATAATGGCATCCCCAAGTGGGAGCTAGCTCTTCGCCAAAACGGCGGATCACAACCACGCAATACAGTATAAATAAGTATACGAGGCCCAACGGCGAAGTTCACCACAAAAAGATAAGAAAAGAGCAAGATATAACCCCAAAAGTGAATATAAAACCCATCGCTCAAATCTCGCAACTACAAGTCTCACTAAGTCCCATCACTTATACAATTTACAACTTTTGATTGATGGAGTTAACTAGATACAATATGAAATATAGATACAAGAGTGGGAATGATACAATTATCCCACCTACCAATGCAAAACACCCGAATGCAACTGTGTGCCAGCGAAGCCGCTACCGATCCAAGCGGTCAACCTGCAAGAACTGTGGCACAACGGGGGTGAGTTACCAACTCGTGAGTAGAAAAATATCAACAGATAGAAATCGAATAAACAACGACTCCTAGGTCAACTATATCATAAAGGTAATACTATGATATCTAGGGTGATCGGGTCTGTATATGTACCAACAAGGTAGTCAATACCTATATGCATGTGGATAACATCCAACAGTAATAATCAATGCATGTATATGGATCTCGTCCAACCATAATCAAGGTATGTTTGCATGTGGATCTCGTCCACCCAAAATCAACGTCTGCATGCACGTAAATATCATAAAGGGTGTGCATGAAAGTATGAGGATATATATATCAACGGTGTCCCTCTCGACACATCAAAATCATGGAACCTGAGTGCCTATCATCGACACTCGAAAACATCATGAAAACCGTGCCCAGCATCGGCACGTAAATCCTCATATATCGGGCCCCGTCTGCGGAATCGGCCCTCGGCCCCGGCAGTACGGGTCATCCCATATCCATCTATCGACTCTGGTCAGTATCCTCCGGATAACCGCCAGGTCCAAGCAATCACCGGTAGGTAGTGGTCCCTCTGCCAGGCTCACCGTCTACCTACACAGCAGATCCATTCTCGCCTCGGGGTACCATACCGGGTCCACCATGTACCCGCAATCGGCCTCATCTAGCTCCTCGATTCGGGTTCACAAGTCACATGTCTCAGAACCGAGAAAACGCATGGTGGACGCACTGAAATATCATATCAAGAGAAACCGGGTTTTTAAATCAGTACATGCTTTCTTTGAAATAGCCACGGTTCTCAAATCCAGAAATCTCATGAAAACAGCATATCTCAATGCGTAAAATCATATAGCATGATGTATGCGACATGTGATGGAAATGTAATCATAACAGTATATCATGATGCAGCAATCCTACTGTGTAGTGACATTGCAATTATCGATGATGAAGTGTGTGAGCCGGCAAATCTGTGTGCGTGTAACATACGCATCATCGATAATAGTGCAAGTGTACTAGCACAAGTATAAGCTACGCGATGGGAATAATATGAATGCAGCATAAAGGAAATCATATGCAAATGCTGACGGGTATACGTATCTAATATGACCGAGTCTGGGAATCTATCAATCGGCATCCAGCCTAACCACATCGCGTACGGTATGATCCATCGTACGGCAACCTCTAGTCAAGGGTAAGGATCAATCATCAAGTCAAACTCATCACGCACGGAAAATTATCGTACGGCGGCATTAAGCTAATAGGGATCCTATACGACAAATGAGGGTACGGCCTGAAATCACGTACGGCCTATCATCCATGATTCACAACATTCTATATATATCTATATATATATCTATATACCTATGTCCCAGGTCACATCCGCAATAATCTCACATCAGGGGACCGACAGGGTATAAATCATCTCGATCGACTCGCATCCGTATACCAACATACCATCAGGTCATCATATCCGTCTTATAATCTTTTCATCGCATTTATAACTTATATCCAGCCGAGTTTACCTAAACATTCTATCTCTACTATAAGTATAGGTATCTAATCTAACATACACATCCAAACCATACAATCGGACTTTTAAAGAAGCGAATCGTAGTTTTTAAAATAGGGGTTACGGTGTTTTTAAGAAAAAGATATCATTTGAAAATCCGTAACATCCTTCAAGGTATATTTTTAAAAGATACATACAACTCTTCGGTTTAGAAAAAGGTATGGTTCGGATGCGCATCTACATCGACTATCTAGTCCTACGGTACCCTAAACGGCAATATCGGCAAACGTCGTCCTCGAATCCCGTCATCACATAATAGCCGTGTTATCTCATTTCTAACTATCCTTAGTTTCTAATATAGTATCACTAACTATCCTTTACTATAACCCTAGTTTCCTAATCTAGGTTTCCTAACCATATTCTATAATCAGTTTTCCATCAATACTTTACGGGGGTGCTATATGCCATCCACCCGACTTCCCCCGTGGATATAGATCCACTCACCTGGTCTTCACTCGCTGAAGTTGATGACGCCATGCTCCGTCGCCTCGGAATCTATGCGAAGGTACCTACAATAATCAACAGTCGCAATGCATATTAAAATCGAATCCGAAAAACCGATACGGCGCACGGTGCACTCATAGGTTAGAACCTATGGCCTACATGTGCAAAAACAATCAAACAACCCTTGTTGTCGATGTACAAACATCCAACAACCCAATACAAATCTAAATATTAAGAAAGTGCATTTTAAAATACGGAAAACATAGCCTAAAATACACCAAAATGCTCTCAGATTTTCCCCAGGTGACAATTAGCCAATTTTGCATATAGGAGGGGTCTATTTTACTGACATAGGAGCTACAGATGAAGCAAGAACCACAAATGAGGTACCAAGGTCGCAAATTGCGGCCCAGGGGATTAAATCTGCGGCCCAAAGGTGTAACATTTCGAAATAATAAAAATATTATTTTTAGGGAATATTTATAATTTAATATTATTTTATTGAATATTTTAATAATTCGGTATATTTAAATCCAAATAAATAGGGGAAAATTTTGGAAAAGTTATGGAAAATTCTAAAATAGGGTAATTTAGAGAATTATGCCATTTCTAAGTTTAATTGATTAGTTATATGCTAATTTAGTGTTAATCGTGATTAAAAATCGCTAATCGGTTTTTCTAGCTTTTTGTGCAAAACATGCACATATCATCTTTCTTACACTTGTGCATTTTTCCACCATGGTTTCTCATTTGGATTTACTATTTGAGTGAGAAGGAATTTATAGAAAAGAAAAAGAAAAGAAAAAAGAAAGGGGAATATTATATGAGGTATGGTGAGAGAGAGAGAGGTATGGGCTTCTTTGACCAAGGACTCAACCATTTCCTTTGATCCCAACACTCATTTTCTTCCCCTCTCCCTCAACTCTCTGCAGTTGCTGCTGCTCCTCACCTCCCTCCCCACTTTACCTTCTCAAAACATCTCAAAAACATCACCAAAACCCCATATTCATTTCATTAAAAGTGTGCACAAGCTCAAGATCTACACATTGGACCAAGGAAGCAAGGATTTTAGCCACTAGGGGCAACTCAAGAAAATTCTTGAGTTGTCAAATGAGGTATTTTTCTGGATCATTAACTTAGTTTTAGCATTTCCTTTACCCCCATGTTTAGATTGAACCGATATTGTGTGATATTGTGGAGTTAAGGAAAACCTAGTTAGGGTTTGAGTAAATTATGAGTTGTAATGTGAAATTGAGTTCAGTAGAGGCTACACCAACCCCCTAGTGCATGAATTGAGACCCTAACTTGAGACTTAAGGCCCGGAATACGGATTTAGAAACCGATATCGGAAAGTTTGTGGAATCTGTGAAGGTTATTTGAGATCTGCTATCAACCCGAGTCTCTGAAAATTATATTGAATGGACAGTGACATGTGCAGGCACCCTGGAAGCTAACCCCAAGACCCTAGCCCCTAACTCCTAGACCCGGCCGCAGATTTATCCTGCTTGGCCGCAAATTGCGGCCTGGACCCCACCATTTTGCCTCGTTCTGGTTCTGTAGCTCCTACATGTGTAGATTAGGCCCCTGGCACGTATAGATTTGTCTAATTTGACCTATGGTGACATCTGGAGCCTTTTTCCTTAGTTGCTGTTTTGGATTTGTGTTTCCGTATTCCGTATTTATAGTTCTGAAATTATGTATTATGTTTTACCTCGACCATTTGGCGTTTATACGACGATATCGAGGGTTTATTGATGGTCTTGAAGGCGTGCCCATAGGTTCTAACCTATAGGCCCCTTATCGTATCGCTTTAGGTTTGGTGTGCCGTTTTAGCCTTGATTTGGTTTTAATACGCATTACGATACTTTGACGTGTAGGTACCTATGAAGACTTCGGGATGACGAGCGAGCGCGTGGCGATGTTGACAAATGAAGACGCAAAGTGAGTAGATTATATCTACAGGGGGAAGTCGGGGGATGACGTATAGCACCCCCCGCAGTCCATAGTTGATATACTATATATGATAGTTATAGTGTGTCATGGATATTGTGTTAGGCGTTTTATGGATAGTTTAGGCTTAGAAGTAAACTAGTGTAGTTCATAGCTACGAACCCTAGAATAGGTTTACACCCACACGCACATCCTTGCATATTCACTATACTTACACTGCGTTGATGATGATATTGGATGACTTTGGAGATGAGTCGATGATATTGGGCTTGGTGCCGTGAGATCGGTGATTTGATATGATTTGTATTTGGGATACGATATGTGATTCTTAGCGGGCCTTTGGGCATGTGTTTTACCCCCGCATTCATAATTATATAGATGGTATCGATTTGTACTAGACTTAGATTCAGTATCCCAGATTATGTGTATGATGATAAGAATACCAGGTACTTGATGAGATAATGTGATATTGACCCGTACCCAGCTATTGGGATGCCGTACGACGATTTACCGTACGAGCTTTATATTGATGATAGATCCACACTCATGACTTGAGGATTGTTATATGATATACTGTATTGTACGCGATACTATTGAGGCGGGATCACTGACTATTATATATATACATATTTATATCGACTTAGATTTAGGTGGATTCCATACCCCTTCCGGTTGACTTGATACTTAGATCTGTGGTTTGCATAATAGATGTTAAACTAGACCCAAGTCATACCTATTACAAAAACTCGATTTGTGTTATTTCAAATGGCAAGCTGCATTATTATTCATTTACCATTTATTCTACGGCTCGCATTGCATTGCATGCTCATATGTTAATGATTCATATTCCTTGTGCACATGCCTTTACATAGTTGCATGCTTATATTAGTGTTCTTGTTGCATGTATTATAATTCATGGATTTCGCACTGTGATATGGTTGCATATGATGATTCTGGATTGTTTTACTCCTGCATATATAAATCAGTGGTATAGGACGCTAAAATATATATGTATACCCATAGAGTATATATATATTAGTGGTATGGGACGCTGATATATATATATATATATATATATATATATATATATATACGCATACTTAATATATCATCATGATGATCTATGCAAATTTACATATGCATTATGAGAGGAGCCTATGAGCTCGATGTGAGAGGAGCCTATGTGCTCGGAGCCTATGAGCTCGATGTGAGAGGAGCCTATGTGCTCGGAGCGTATGAGCTCGATGTGAGAGGAGCCTATGAGCTCGATGTGAGAGGAGCCTATGTGCTCGGGGCCTTTATGGTCGATAGTATATTATATCTCCCCTACCCCACATTTATTGTATATGCATTGCATCACATATTAGTAGTACCTGATAGAGTACCTTCATGAATGCTGCATACATGTCGGATACATGATATATGGATTTCATTTAATATTGAGATATATAGTTTGTGTCAATGCTCGACGTTGATTTTCTGATGATTTCATTCACGATATCTCCTGTTTTCATTTTACCGCATACATACATCATATTTGTGATATATTGTTACGTGGGGCACTGGCACGAGTACTTGGCACTACACTTATGTTCAGATGTTACATTGCCACTTTACTATGCTTTAAACTTATTCATTTGAGGTTTATATTATTTCTGATCGTTTTGACTTAGGTTTATGTCATGCTTCCAATTTCTGCTTGTAGATATTTTCTATTCACGAGTTGGCAACTCACCCCTGTTGTGCCACAGTTCTTGCAGGTTTTGCCGTACAGGTTCCATAGCGGCATTTCTGGCACATTGCTTCCTTTGCGGGTGATTTGCTTGGTAGGTGGGTTCTTTGCGTCAGAACCACCCTTGTATATGTATTATTCTTTGTATCTAGAAATTCCATCAGCTAAAACTTGTATATTGTTTCAGACTTAGACACAAGTGATGTATTATTTCGACCTTAGAGTCGCGCTCAGTAGTATTATGATTTTCTTGCTTATTAGAGATTCTCTTGGGTTTGATCCTCGCCCTTCGGCGTTGTATATTGTATTGCTTGTGTGGGTTGTGCTCTTTGCTTAGGCGTAGTAAGTGTTTGATAAAATGCCACATTGGAAAATAATTTACAAAATATGTTTCTTTACTCTAAGGTTTTAGATTTCTGGGCTTTTGGCTTACTTGTATCAGATGGAGTCCTATAAACTCCATATGGTTCAAGGGCCAGTCACGTGCTCTTTTGGGTCATGACAAAGTTGGTATCAGAGCGCTAGGTTAACCTTGGTTCGAGTCTAAGTTTGACTATGTGGAGCGTAGGGCGTCTATATATATACGGAACTTAGGCTTGACCTTACGGAACTTAGGCTTGACCTTACGGAACTTAGTCGAGGGGGTATTAGACCCGAACTTTCGTCGCGTAGGATGACCCTTGGTTGATGGAATAGGTGACTAAAGTATAGTGACGTACCGTGGGTATGTTCCACGGCATACTTACGATACGCTACTCCGCTTAAGGAACCTTAGGATGTACATATTTTCGAGATCGGTGATTCTTTTCATATCCATGATTATACATCCATTTGAGATCCTCGATTCTGTTAGTTTCATGATCATACCTTCATTGATGCTGTTCCTTCTTATGATCATGTATCCACTCTGGATCTGTTGTTCTCTTCTTGCTATTGATCTGCTCTCTTCGATACTCGATTGAGGTTCCTGTCGCCATGTTTGAGCGCAGTTCGGGCTGCTGCTAGAGTTACGGTCAGTGTGAGCTCGTCTGGTACGAGGGCCACCATTGTGTTTTCTGGTGACATGGGAACGTCTCGAGTTAGTATTGGTGACTGTGACCTCTAGTGGAGGCGAGTGCTTGGTTTTGCACCGGATGATCAGACCATTGTTAGAGCTGTCAGTTGAGAGAGAACTGTTGATGTACAGCATACCTTAGAGGTGATGATGTCGCCTACCGTGCAGAGAGATGAAACAACTGTTGCTGAGATTGACAGGATGTCGCTTCCGGAGCTTACGAGCTGAGATCGCCGGAGTTTCTAGGCAGATATAAGATAGACGATAGAGAGTCTACCCGGTTTGAGAAACGAAGGTGATTCGTCCGATTTATGCGCCGGAGCAGGCCCAGTTGAGTTAAAGATTTCCAGTGCGGAGAGTCTTACTCCGATCTAGAGCAGACCGATTTAGAGATGACCGCCAATGTATTGCCTTTCCTGAAGGATTGAGGCGCTATTCAGCGTACAGACGAATAAACCAGTTGCTGCTGCAAATGACGAGATATCGCCCAGATGGTTGGGGATACTGCAGCATGAGCATGTACTTAGAGATATGATGGATGGTCGCTAGTCACCGAGGGTGGATGACTAGGGCGTGCGGTTCGTTCGCTTACCGATGCAAGGTCATCAGATAGGTTGCTTCCAGCTAGAGACGACTTCACGCAGAGACGTTGAGAGTCGATAGAGACGATCGAATGTCAGGAGCCCATTTTCCAAGTTTAAAGCATTCGGATGGACATGCAGGCAATTCTATGGACCCTCTAGAAGAATGAAACCCTAACTCGACATAATGACCGTATGAAAGCCCTTGAACCTTAGGGTTGCGGCAGTTCTGCGGCGCCATTAGTGAGGCTTGAGTTTGCCCTTCTACGGCTGGATCATTGATGCTGTGGTATGTACTCGATGCTGTTAAACTGTACCCAAGATGTTGAGCTCTTGGGGGATTAAGAGGTTTTGACAAATCGATCGAATGGTTCGACTTCCTTCGGATGCTAGGTGGTGAGATGCATTTCTTGGGAGACTCCAGATACGAGGATAGCCATTGGAGCGCCGTCCATGCAGCCACGATGAGATGAGTCCGAAGCAGTCGACATTGAGGCAGAGTGAAGTAGAGAGTTCGCAAGAGATTTCGACGAGATGACGTCCCACTCCGCTGACATCAGAGATGCGATACGCACGCAGGGGCGTTGTATATGGATACATCTTCCAGAAAAAGGCGCGATAAGTATGCAGCCGTTCCGGAACAAGAATTAGTTTTAGCAATGGATGATGACTTCCGGGCAATCCGGCAGGAATGAGATTTGAGAGAGAGACCTCGACAAGACCTTTCTGGAATATGATACGAGAAGACCTAGACCCAGGAGTGGTCATATTACGCAGACCCAGCAGGCCAGAGTTCGGCATCGCCGACGAGGTAGTTGACCAGGTTCGGATAAAGGACCTCACCCAGATGCGTTGTAATTGATCGAGGACGAAAGAGTATTGAGTATTCCTCCGATGGTTGGGACGCGTTCCCGAGGACCTGATCGTCCAGACATCTTCTATAGAATGGTAAAGCTACAGAGTACGCAATTTCGAGTCCGTGCGAGAGACTTCGGATTGACCGTGGCCGAGAACAGTGCAGTGCGTAGATAGCATGGCGTGACGCCATAGTGGACAACGATAGAGACAAGTGGAACCAGAGGTTTGTGCGAGACGCTGACGAGCTGTCATTACTTCCCGTCAAGGCTAGAGACCTGATATTCTTACAAAGGCGTTAGGATGCGACCAATTTCCGAGAAAATGTTGTGCAGAGGACACAGATGTCCATCGAGTGAGAAGAGATTATGCAAGAGAGCCAGCCTCCGTACAGTTCGGCATAGGCAAGATCGAAGGAGACCTTGAGCAGGATTCCTTCCAGGATAGTGCTGCAATGATGTTTTCACCCAGGATCAGATGTGTGATGTGCATTCAGAGAGCCAGAGGCCGACGCCAGTGACATACTGCTTTACGAGTGGTCGTGAGGATTGACCGAGAGATGACCAGAGAAGTGCCAGAACGGAATCGTCCCCGTTAGCACACCTGACAGGGCCGATGAGCCGATTGACTGCTGTTAGTTATATGTATGCCCTAGAGGCCATTACTGTACATTGGATGTATATTGTAGTGGATGCTGGGACATATATAGGGTGGACTTTCTTGCTCGACATGATAGTATGCTATCTGGTTACTCTTTACCTTAACGTGTACATTGATTGTCTCTCTGTTACATGTTGGTAAAGCCCTTAGGATGTGTACTTGACTATCTGGACTATGATGCGGATCATACTAGTGGGGACATGGTAGTCCATAAGTACATCCTTGAAAGTCCCTAGTCGTGGGTGTATCGAGATGGGGCATCGATATACCAGAGTAGACTAGCGTGTACCTTCTCGACCCATACAGATGGGCGATGGATGATCCCATATCCATTGGTGTTTGACATCGGAGATGATGTACGGGTGCTCAGTAGAGACTGGGTACACTGGACGGACTCGCCGAGAACTCCCAGATGGTATTATACCTTACGTCAGATGGCAGTTCTCTGGTGACACTGGTACAGAGTAGTCTGTAGACCCGATATCGTCATAGAGTCTTGTGTGGTTCCCACTGTGCTTTGATTTCCATCTTACCATGTCCAAGAGGGTGTGCAAAACGGTGGTTTTTGGGTACAGTCCCGAATCACATGGAGGCAATGAGCGATAGGAGGGGATTCGTCTCTCCCGGTATAGGGAGTTGATGTTGCGCTGTGTTCGATTGGCTATAACAGGAAATCCCTGGCCAGGATTGCTGAGATTTACTGGTAAGTGTTACCAGTAGTTTCTCGAATTGTTATAGACCTCATATCGACACGACTTATCGAGCTATTGGGGTCTGACGTTTGCCACCCCTAGGCAAGATATGCGACATATCAGACGACGAGACCGGACTGTACGGTAGTGTTACTGGTTGGATTCACAGGAGTGTGAGCGGGCTTGCTCGTCGATCTTCTGATCGCTCAATACCCGGGTGGCCGTTACGTTTAGCAGACCGCTTGCGGCTTGTGGGTGTTTGATATGATCATCATCTGCTGCCGGCGTATTGACGAGTCTTTAGAGTCCTACACAGAGGTTTCCTGGCTCAAGCGAAACGAAATAGGAGCGCATATGAGATATGTGCGGGACCGAGAATAATGCGTGTATGTGATACCGTATTCCATTCTCGCGATGAATGTATCGATTAGGTTATATGCGATATACCCTAGTTATCGAATCAAGGATTGATTCGATAAACCGATACATTGGATACTAGTCGGTTATATGTGATATGACCGGATCGTTAAATCAAGTGTTGATTTAATGATTTAATGTATAATTATATATTTGATATATTACTTTGCATTAACTAGTATCGGTTCACTTTAAATGGATTTTCTCACTCGGGTGTGCGCATTGCATATGCGATATGATTTTGTGCACTTGATTGTATCATGTTTGATGATACATGCTTCTTGGTTAAGTGTGAAGTATTAAACTATGGTTAAGTGGATGATTAGGGTTTTTACTTATTCTTTTAGTGATTTATTTATACATTTATTTATTTTGTTTTGACAAAAGAAAATTAAATGCAAAGAGAAAAATGGTGGAATTCTTTTGTTCATTCATGAAGCTTCATGAATACTTTGACTTTGTGACAATTTTGTCTCATGCTTAATCCTAACCATTCCACTTAACTCTAATTAATTCTCTACACCTAACCTTGGTTAGCTTATGATAAGAATTGTTTTCTTTTCTATTTCATATAATTCTTATCATAACAATATTCTTCTTCTTCTTCATTTTCTTCATGTGAAGAAAGCTTGCCTCCATCAATGGCAAGTGATGATAAAGAGTGAGAAATCCAATTCTAAAGTGAACCCACTTCCTATTTCTTCATCCTCTACCTCTTGCCAAGTAGTAGAGTGTGTTTCCTTCATAAGTTTTCATGACTTGGTGAAGTTGGAGCTTGATCTAGCGATGCCTCGACGTAGATCATCTTCGGCACGAAGCCGACGACCTTGCCCGCCCATTTCTCCGATGAAGCCGACGCTAGAGCCCGGATTTTGATTTGGACAGCGGAGAGGAGTTCATCACGGAGCTATGGAGGTGGAGGACCGGATCTACAAAGGTTGTATATCCATTCTCTTATTTAAAGTAGTTAACTAGTTGTTTTGTCGCCTAAATTTCTAGCCAACGATCCGTATTAGGGTTTCTCGGCACCGTTAATTTTTGAAATTGGCATGGTTGATGCCTTGTGAGACCTCTTGAGAGTGCCTAGGAACCCTACAGTGGTATCAGAGCCTAGCTAGAGCATTAGGCGATGTCTAGACGAAGTTTGAAACCCGAACGAACCGAAACCCTAACACAATCCATGCTCTCTGGACTTTTTCTATAAACTGGGATTTTTCCAGATTAAAAATTCTTAAAAAATTTAGCAGGAAGATCTAAGAGTTATGGTGCAAAACGACATCCTAATTCATCTAACCCACCGCGGTTCCGCGGCATGAGCCTGGCTCATGCGGCGGTTCCGCGGCCGTACGGTCGTATTTCACTGTCATTGTTGCACAGTAACTCCTCTTTTCTGATGCTGGATTTTATGGGAATTTTTGAATTTTATTCAACAGTTGAATTTTCTGGGGTTGTTTTGGGGATTCGGTGTTTCGATCGGAGTATCAGATTTTGTCTATTTGGCTTTCCGGATAATTTTTGAATATGTTAAAAAGTTCGACCGGATATAAATACCCAATTTTTCCCCCTGTCGGGAAATTTCCAAGTGTTGGATTTTTCCGTAGTTTAACGACGTTCTAAGTAGTGCAAGTAACGCGATGGTCCCTCTAAAAGACAACAAACCTTAACTCGATTATGTGACCGTCTTGAACTGCCCTTTGAACCTTAGGGTTTGGGGCAGTACGGCGTGCCACATGTGAGGCGTTGGCTTGACCCTTCTACGGCTGGACCGTTGGTACTGAGGCACGAACTGAATGTTGTTAGACTTATTTCATGTGTTGATCTGTATTGGGAAAACTTGGGTGTTCGATTGTTCGATCGGAAAGTTTAACATTTTCTATTTATCTGAAATGGGATACAATAATTGGAATTCACAAGAAGTTATGAGATAACTGAATGAATGTTATAAACATAGCACTTTAGTCTCACTTGATCGGTTGCCACGGAATTTTGATGTGATCAAAAGTCCGTCGCAATCACGTAGCGTACGCGGATACTCGCCGGGTAAACTTAATAGACAGCTACACCCCATAGCCCCGACCGAGTGACTGTTGGAGAACCCCGTCGCCGAAAGCATCCGTTCGGGTGCTCGCGGCAGCGGTGTTCCGCCTTGGTGCACTTCGTCGACGGTATCAGGGGTGCAGCCGTGTACTGAAGTTTGCGACGAGCATTCGATCAGGATGTCGGGAATCTTGTTGAATTACCCGATTTGATATTGAAAAGTGTTTTCGATTTTGAGACTAAAATGCGGGGTTTATAATGGTTAGGCATGCGATGTCTAAGTAATTCATTTGATTAGGCATGCGATGTCTATGGAAGTTGCGGATTCCAACTGTTGTAGTTTTACATTTTCTTTTCTGTGACCGTAAGTGTAATATGTGATATCGCCGGTTTCGTTGCTATATGTCAACGACAATTGGGATGCGCATAATTACTTACGTTGATGACATGTGATGTTATGTGTTGCTGGATATGTTATATTGGATCGTCGTGTTTGAATAGCCGGGGTTTTTTATGTGAGATGAGTGTTTTTCATTTTCATTCATGTAAAAACTTGTATGTAATATTCTTTTATTGGGGCACTTCCAGGTTGCGGAAGATGTCACCCTTTGTATATTATTTACTTTTCCGCACTAGGATAGACCCAAGGAGGGGAGCACAAGTAACCGGGTTCTGGAGTCCAGTGGGAGAGCAACTCGAGGAGTCGAGTCCGGGTCTCCTAACTCTAGAATTGGTAGGGTTGCTTGCCGCTCTCGTAGGGGTCTAGGGGTGTGGGTTTGGCTATTCATCGCGACCGTGGAATCCGTGTTTTATACTGGCTCGTATTGAAAACACGGACGTCCTAGTATATCCAATATTTCATATGTTTCTTCTGCTGCGATATCTGTGATGTGATCATGTGATGTTCTGTGATGGATACTATATATAATATATAAGATATATTATATAGACGTTACTTATGTTTTACACCCGCGCTAGCCCTGCGCCGCTCTGCCGTTAGTCACCTAACCTAACGGTGAACGAGGGGACATCGAGGCGAATGCGGATGGCATAAGTGTACGTCGTATTTATCTGTGATGTTTAGGTACTTAAATGATGGGACTTCATTAATATGATTAATGAAATAAAAAGAAACCTAAGATGTTGTAGAATCGAATTTCAAAAATAAAACAGGTAGCTACAGTTCTTGCTTTGCACAGCGGTATATATGATATATCCTGCACCTTATTCGATGAGGAAAGGACCGAGATCCCTTCACCGGGAGTGACTCCTTTAGCAATAACTGGCAAATGCTACACACTCGGTTTGTCTTTTGATTGCTTTTAAGAGTTTTTGCTTTGCACAGTGATATATATGATATATCCCGCACCTCATTCGACGAGGAAAGGACCGACGATCCCTTCACCGGGAGTGACTCCTTTAGCAAAACTAGAAAAGCCTCAAAAGCACTCCATTTTAAAATCATTTGATTCTACAACGATATCAAGTTCATTACGCAATAGGTTTTCAGAAAAACCTGTCGTAGCCCTCCGTCATTTCAGATATGTACTGGTTAGTATTCGTGCTACGTTTGTTGACCTCTGTCAAGGCGTAGTGTGCGGTAGCTGATTAGTGCTTATCTGTATAAGCATATGATGTGATTGATTTAGGGTAGTCGTGCGACCTTGTTGACCTCTGTCAAGGGTCGTGCGGGTGGGTTTACTTCAATCAGGAAATGACGGGTTGAACTTGACTAGCAGTCTATGGTTTGTTGACCTCTGTCAAGGTCATAGGACGCTAGGGGCAAAATATTATCGGGAATTTCAAGTGTTGAAATTTGCAATGAGATTGCATACCTTCTATGAGATAGTTGGATCCCGATACCCGCTGCGAGTAAGAGTTACTCCTGGGAGAGTTTTATACATTACAATTAGCCGATCAAGTAGGTGTCTAGAAAGGTGTCAACGGGGTTACGCCTCTGGGAAAACGAGGTTTACACTAATTAGGTTCGTGCGAAAGCACGGGGGACCTCCCTCAAAGTACCGACACTGGCCTGGCTGAAAGATTGGCGAACTTGTAGTGTGTAATTAATCCCGGCTAGTCTTTCCTTTTTGGGTTTGAAGGAAGATTTGATAAAAAGCAGTGGGAGCCATCCAGATTAGATAAAATAATAACCAATCTATTCTTGCAAGAGCATACGCTGAGTGTTTTCTTCTCTCTCTCTCTCCAGGTAGCGACCATATCACGCCTTAATCAAGATAATAATACGGATATTTGATCGAACCCGCTTGTTATACTGAGCTGGGGAACGTTGGTCCCGCTCCAACTTATAATTGTTATAAGACAGAGCAGGAAATTGGGGATTACCAGAATTCCCGTGCCGCCCAAACGAAGAGAGTGCATGCTGATGCATCATCTTCGGGTGTGTTCATTATACAGAACTGTTTCTCAGTATCCTTTACGTCCTGGGTATGTGATACCAGATCTGGATCCCAGATATGTAATCTGTTACATAGGGCTACAGAAAGGTAGAGAACTGAGAACGGGTGATAAGTTTCATGAGGCAGAAAACGGGGCAAGTGTTGCAGCCAAGTCTGTTGGTCACTGTCACCCTGTATTCCAAATACATTGATTCTGAACGAATGTTATTAGATACCGAACCTGATATAAAAAATCATATCAGTCTCTTTATTAGTAAAGAAATGATAAAATTTTGTATTGTTGGATAATGTTTTGAACATTTCCTATATCAAAAGTTGATCGGTTCAGGCACATTATCTAAAAGCATTAATGTTCTAAATCAAACTACAGTTCTTTAGTATACGGAACACACACAAGAGGAAGAGTTCAGAAATGAACGAATCCTACTTGAGGCATTGTAGACTAGGTCATATCAATGCGACCCGACTAGCTGAAGTTACATGAAGATGCATATTTAAATAAGTTTGAATTTACATCTTGTGAAACTTGCCACTCATGTCATAGAGATAAAATGACCATAGCTCCGTTTACTGGAAACAGAGAAAGAGTTAGTGAACTCTTGGGATGATACATGTTGATGTATGTAGGTCCCCTGTCTGCATATGCCAGGACTGGTTCTTTGTACTTCGTTACATTCTCTGATAATCTCTCAAGATTCAGACATATGTTCCTGTTGAAACACAAGTCCGAACCTTTTGAGATATTCACGGAATATAAGCAAGAAGTAGAGAACCAAAATGGGTATAAGTATTATGTCCTTTGATGTGATCAAGGAGGAGAATACTTGAGCACGGAAATCCTGGATTATTCTAAAGGAGAATGAGATTCTCTCTCAGCATTACTCCTCCGTATACACCATAGCACGATGGTATATCGAGGCGGAGCAGTTACACCCTATTTGATATGGTGTGCTCTATGATGAGTACTACTGAGTTACCTTTTTCCTTTTTGGGAGTTATGCACTTATGAAGTTGCATACCTGTTGAATAGGGTTCCGATCAAATCAGTTGCCTACCACTTCATATTTGATATGGAAAGGGAAGAGCCCATATCTTAAGTTGGTTAAGATTTGGGGTTGTCCAGCCTATGTCTGAAAAACAAAATCCGGACAAGCTCGAGGCAAGATCTGTTATGTAGAACTGGAAAGGTTCCAGCTATACAAACTACAGCTGATGATTTGAAAGAACCAAAGGATTCAGTAGATTCCAGCGAACCTCAGCCTCTCCGCCGATCTAGTAGGGTTTCTCACCCACCTGAGAGAGATATTTCGGTTTCTCTATGACAATGGGAGCGAGGATTGCATCATGAGATGATGACCCAACTAGTTTCGAACTGGCCATCAGGAGTGAGACTCTATAAGAATGGCTGGATGCTTAGCGATCTGAGATGGAATCCATGTACACCAACAAAGTATGGACTTTGGTTGCAATATCTGAAGGGTTAAATCCCCATCAGGAGCAAGTAAATCTTGAGAAGATTACTTGGTGTAGATGGAAAAGTTGAGACTTTCAAAGCTAGACTTGTTAAAGCTTTTCGTCATCGACCAGGCGTGGATAATGATGAAACCTTTTCAAGTAGCTATGCTTAAGTCCATCCAGATCCTACTTGCCATGGCTACATACCATGACTACGATATCTGGCGGTTGGGTGCCATGACTACTTTTCTAAATAATGATTTAGAAGAGAACGTTTATAAGTACACAGCCAGAGGGCTTCGTAGACAGTGGGAGCAGCGGAAACGTGTGCAAGATGCTTTATGGGATAAAGCAGGCATCGCGGAGTTGGAACATCTGTTTTGATGTGGTAGTCAAAGAGTTTGACATCATCAAAATGGTAGATGAACCTTGTATAAACAAAAAGGTAGTAGGGAGTATGGTGACGATCCTCGTAGAGTACGTGGATGACATGCTCTTGATAGGGAAGGAGTTTCCTATGCTACGCTCGGTCAATCTCCGCTCATCACAATGATTCTCCATATAGGATCAAAGTGATACCTCCTAAATCCTGGGTTTTGGATCTATGAGATAGATCTAAATGGATGTTAGGATTCTCACTAGTTGTAGTGAGATGGTATCAATCGATCCTGGGGAGAATCACTGGAAGGGTTCCAGAGTGATAAGGACGACTGAAAGTCAGTCACAGGCATTGTCTTTACCCTCAGTAAAGGGACGGTATGTTGGAAGAGTTCCAAGCTAGATACCGCGACATACTAGACGATAAAGGCTGGATATATCGCTACTTAAGATGCTACCAAAAAGGCTGTTTGGGTGTATATTGGTTCATGAGATGAACTAGGTTCCTACCATTGTGTGACAATGGAAGTGTGGCCTAGGCCAGGGAACCCCGGTCCCATCAGTGACCCAGACATATTCTAAGGCAGTATCACCTGATCATGGAGATGGTTGATCTCCAGGGTGATCGAGGTTAGGAGAGCAGACTCAGAAGATAACACGGCGGATCCACTCACGAAGGCCTATTCCCAGAGAGAGACTTTTACGGGATGGTTGAGTATGAGATACTACAACCACTGCTACAGATGGCCCTAGTACAAGTGGAAGATTGTTAGTTATATGTATGCCCTAGAGGCCATTACTGTACATTGGATGTATATTGTAGTGGATGCTGGGACATATATAGGGAGGACTTTCTTGCTCGACATGATAGTATGCTATCTGGTTACTCTTTACCTTAACGTGTACATTGATTGTCTCTCTGTTACATGTTGGTAAAGCCCTTAGGATGTGTACTTGACTACCTGGACTATGATGCAGATCATACTAGTGGGGACATGGTAGTCCATAAGTACATCCTTGAAAGTCCCTAGTCGTGGGTGTATCGAGATGGGGCATCGATATACCAGAGTAGACTAGCGTGTACCTTCTCGACCCATACAGATGGGCGATGGATGATCCCATATCCATTGGTGTTTGACATCGGAGATGATATACGGGTGCTCAGTAGAGACTGGGTACACTGGACGGACTCGCCGAGAACTCCCAGATGGTATTATACCTTACGTCAGATGGCAGTTCTCTGGTGACACTGGTACAGAGTAGTCTGTAGACCCGAGATCGTCATAGAGTCTTGTGTGGTTCCCACTGTGCTTTGATTTCCATTTTACCACGTCCAAGAGGGCATGCAAAATGGTGGTTTTTGGGTACAGTCCCGAATCACATGGAGACAATGAGCGATAGGAGGGCATTCATCTCTCCCGGTATAGGGAGTTGATGTTGCGCTGTGTTCGATTGGCTATAACAGAAAATCCCTGGCCAGGGTTGCTGAGATTTACTGGTAAGTGTTACCAGTAGTTTCTTGAATTGTTATAGACCTCATATCGACACGACTTATCGAGCTATTGGGGTCTGACGTTTGCCACCCCTAGGCAAGATATGCGACATATCAGACGACGAGACCGGACTGTACGGTAGTGTTACTGGTTGGATTCACAGGAGTGTGAGCGGGCTTGCTCGTCGATCTTCTGATCGCTCAATACCCGGGTGGCCGTTACGTTTAGCAGACCGCTTGCGGCTTGTGGGTGTTTGATATGATCATCATCTGCTGCCGGCGTATTGACGAGTCTTTAGAGTCCTACACAGAGGTTTCCTGGCTCAAGCGAAACGAAATAGGAGCGCATATGAGATATGTGCGGGACCGAGAATAATGCGTGTATGTGATACCGTATTCCATTCTCGCGATGAATGTATCGATTAGGTTATATGCGATATACCCTAGTTATCGAGTCAAGGATTGATTCGATAAACCGATACATTGGATACTAGTCGGTTATATGTGATATGACCGGATCGTTAAATCAAGTGTTGATTTAATGATTTAATGTATAATTATATATTTGATATATTACTTTGCATTAACTAGTATCGATTCACTTTAAATGGATTTTCTCACTCGGGTGTGCGCATTGCATATGCGATATGATTTTGTGCACTTGATTGTATCATGTTTGATGATACATGCTTCTTGGTTAAGTGTGAAGTATTAAACTATGGTTAAGTGGATGATTAGGGTTTTTACTTATTCTTTTAGTGATTTATTTATACATTTATTTATTTTGTTTTGACAAAAGAAAATTAAATGCAAAGAGAAAAATGGTGGAATTCTTTTGTTCATTCATGAAGCTTCATGAATACTTTGACTTTGTGACAATTTTGTCTCATGCTTAATCCTAACCATTCCACTTAACTCTAATTAATTCTCTACACCTAACCTTGGTTAGCTTATGATAAGAATTGTTTTCTTTTCTATTTCATATAATTCTTATCATAACAATATTCTTCTTCTTCTTCATTTTCTTCATGTGAAGAAAGCTTGCCTCCATCAATGGCAAGTGATGATAAAGAGTGAGAAATCCAATTCTAAAGTGAACCCACTTCCTATTTCTTCATCCTCTACCTCTTGCCAAGTAGTAGAGTGTGTTTCCTTCACAAGTTTTCATGACTTGGTGAAGTTGGAGCTTGATCTAGCGATGCCTCGACGTAGATCATCTTCGGCACGAAGCCGACGACCTTGCCCGCCCATTTCTCCGATGAAGCCGACGCTAGAGCCCGGATTTTGATTTGGACAGCGGAGAGGAGTTCATCACGGAGCTATGGAGGTGGAGGACCGGATTTACAAAGGTTGTATATCCATTCTCTTAGTTAAAGTAGTTAACTAGTTGTTTTGTCGCCTAAATTTCTAGCCAACGATCCGTATTAGGGTTTCTCGGCACCGTTAATTTTTGAAATTGGCATGGTTGATGCCTTGTGAGACATCTTGAGAGTGCCTAGGAACCCTACAACTGCGAGGTAGGTAATCCGCATAGAAGATAAGGACCCAGAGTCAGAGGATGCCAGACCGTGAGCAAGAGGCAAGTAGATATCTTGTGCTGCTAGCATTGGATGCATCGACTCCTTCTCGACCTTGAAGGAGGAACTACCGACGACGGTACTTATGATTTGGTTTTGATATACGATCTTGGTGCACGCCAGATGCACTAAATCGAAATTCTTCGTGCATGTCAAATGCGCCTGATTTTGCTGTCAGGCACACACGTTGCCTATGACAAATGTTTCGTGCACACCAGTTGCACCTAGATGTTGTTTTGTTCACCTGTATGACACATACATGGATTTTGTTTCCGTGCGCACCAGACGCACCGGATATTCTTATATACATTTTTGTGGATTGATTTCTTAGAGAGCAGTCCACTTTGATGATATTCGCTATGTATTGATGTTTTCGGAGCCCCGACAAATTGGATTTTGCTGAAATGTTTTAGTATTGGGGGTTTAAATTTAAATTCGGGGACCGAATTTATTTAAGGGGGGTAGATTGTAACATTTCGAAATAATAAAAATATTATTTTTAGGGAATATTTATAATTTAATATTATTTTATTGAATATTTTAATAATTCGGTATATTTAAATCCAAATAAATAGGGGAAAATTTTGGAAAAGTTATGGAAAATTCTAAAATAGGGTAATTTAGAGAATTATGCCATTTCTAAGTTTAATTGATTAGTTATATGCTAATTTAGTGTTAATCGCGATTAAAAATCGCTAATCAGTTTTTCTAGCTTTTTGTGCAAAACATGCACATATCATCTTTCTTACACTTGTGCATTTTTCCACCATGGTTTCTCATTTGGGTTTACTATTTGAGTGAGAAGGAATTTATAGAAAAGAAAAAGAAAAGAAAAGAGAAAGGGGAATATTATATGAGGTATGGTGAGAGAGAGAGGTATGGGCTTCTTTGACCAAGGACTCAACCATTTCCTTTGATCCCAACACTCATTTTCTTCCCCTCTCCCTCAACTCCCTGTAGTTGCTGCTGCTCCTCACCTCCCTCCCCACTTCACCTTCTCAAAACATCTCAAAAATATAAACCCCATATTCATTTCATTAAAAGTGTGCACAAGCTCAAGATCTACACATTGGACCAAGGAAGCAAGGATTTTGGCCACTAGGGGCAACTCAAGAAAATTCTTGAGTTGCCAAATGAGGTATTTTTCTGGATCATTAACTTAGTTTTAGCATTTCCTTTACCCTCATATTTAGATTGAACCGATATTGTGTGATATTGTGGAGTTAAGGAAAACCTAGTTAGGGTTTGAGTAAATTATGAGTTGTAATGTGAAATTGAGTTCAGTAGAGGCTACACCAACCCCCTAGTGCATGAATTGAGACCCTAACCTGAGACTTAAGGCCCAGAATACGGATTTAGAAACCGATATCGGAAAGTTTGTGGAATCTGTGAAGGTTATTTGAGATCTGCTATCAACCCGAGTCTCTGAAAATTATATTGAATGGACAGTGACATGTGCAGGCACCCTGGAAGCTAACCCCAAGACCCTAGCCCCTAACTCCTAGACCCGGCCGCAGATTTATCCTGTTTGGCCTCAAATTGCGGCCTGGACCCCACCATTTTGCCTCGTTCTGGTTCTGTAGCTCCTACATGTGTAGATTAGGCCCCTGGCACGTATAGATTTGTCTAATTTGACCTATGGTGAAATCTGGAGCCTTTTTCCTTAGTTGCTGTTTTGGATTCGTGTTTCCGTATTCCGTATTTATAGTTCTGAAATTATGTATTGTGTTTTACCTCGACCATTTGGCATTTATACGACGATATCGAGGGTTTATTGATGGTCTTGAAGGCGTGCCCATAGGTTCTAACCTATAGGCCCCTTATCGTATCGTTTTAGGTTTGGTGTGCCGTTTTAGCCTTGATTTGGTTTTAATACGCATTACGATACTTTGACGTGTAAGTACCTATGAAGACTTCGAGATGACGAGCGAGCGCGTGGCGATATCGACAAATGAAGACACAAAGTGAGTAGATTATATCTACAGGGGGAAGTCGGGGGATGACGTATAGCACCCCCCGCAGTCCATAGTTGATATACTATATATGATAGTTATAGTGTGTCATGGATATTGTGTTAGGTGTTTTATGGATAGTTTAGGCTTAGAAGTAAACTAGTGTAGTTCATAGCCACGAACCCTAGAATAGGTTTACACCCACACGCACACCCTTGCATATTCACTATACTTACACTGCGTTGATGATGTTATTAGATGACTTTGGAGATGAGTCGATGATATTGGGCTTGGTGCCATGAGATCGGTGATTTGATATGATTCATATTTGGGATACGATATGTGATTCTTAGCGGGCCTTTGGGCATGTGTTTTACCCCCGCATTCATAACTATATAGATGGTATCGATTTGTAGAAGACTTAGATTCAGTATCCCAGATTATGTGTATGATGATAAGAATACCAGGTACTTGATGAGATAATGTGATATTGACCCGTACCCAGCTATTGGGATGCCGTACGACGATTTACCGTACGAGCTTTATATTGATGATAGATCCGCACTCATGACTTGAGGATTGTCATATGATATACTGTATTGTACGCGATACTATTGAGGCGGGATCACTGACTATTATATGTAGGGTTCCTAGGCACACTAATGAAGTCTAGCAAGTGATCAAACACGGCCAATTTAAATTTTACAAGTGCCTACAAACCCTAATACGGATCATTGACTAGATATATAGGATATGCTATTCAAGTTAACGACTTTTAACTAAAGGAAAGAAGCTACAACCTTTGTAGATCCGTTTCTCCACTTCCATAGCTCCATGATGAAGTCCGCTCCGCTATCCAAATCGAACCATGACTCTGGCATCAGCTTCATCGGAGAAATGGGCGGGCTTGGTCGTCGGTTCGATGCCGAAGATGATCTACGTCGAGGCATCGCAAGATCAAGCTCCAACTTCATAAAGCCTTGAAAACTTGTGAAGGAAACACCCTATACTACTTGGCAAGAGGTAGAGGATGAAGAAATAGGAAGTGGGTTCACTTTAGAATTGGATTTCTCACTTGTTTTCATCACTTGCCATTGATATAGCAAGCTTTTCTTCATGGAAGATGAAGATGAAGAAGAAGAAGATATGATATGTTATTTTTTTAATTTGATAAATAAATCGATACTTATCATGTCTTTAACCATGGTTTAGTGTAGAGATTTAACTAAGGTTAGATGAGTGGTTAGGGTTAGAGAAGAGACAAGAATGGTGGACTTGTTCAAAGCTTCAAGAAGCTTCAAAGAAAAAACAAAACTAGCAACCATTCTTTTCTCTTTATCTTTTCTAAAATAAATAAATAAATAGATAAAAGAATAAGTAAATGAAATGAAACCCTAATCACTAACTAACCATGGTTTAATTCTTTACACAAACCCAAGCTAGAATGTATCATCAAACATGATACAATCATGTGCACAAAAAATATATCACATATACAATGTGCACAATTCAAGTGAGAAAATCCATTTAAAGTGAACCAATACTAGTTAATGCAAAGTAATATATCAAATATATAATTATACATTAAATCATTAAATCAACACTTGATTCAATGATCCGGTCATGTCGCATATAACCGGCTAGTATCCAATGTATCGGCTTATCGAATCAATCCTTGATTCGATAACTAGGTTATATCGCATATAACCATTCGATACATTCATCGCGAGAATAGAATACGGTATCACATACACGCATTATTCTCGGTCCCGCACATATCTCATATGCGCTCCTATTTCGTTTCGCTTGAGCCAGGAAACCTCTGTGTAGGACTCTAAAGACTCGTCAATATGCCGGCAACAGATGATGATCATATCAAACACCCACAAGCCGCAAGCGGTCTGCTAAACGTAACGGCCACCCGGGTATTGAGCGATCAGAAGATCGACGAGCAAGCCCGTTCACACTCCTGTGAATCCAACCAGTAACACTTACCGTACAGTCCGGTCTGTTCGTCTGATATGCCGCATATCTCGCCTAGGGGTGGTAAACGTCAGACCCCAGTAGCTCGATAAGTCATGCCGACGTGAAGTCCATGACATGTGTGAAACTACTGATAACACTTACCAGTAGGTCACTGCAACCCTGGCCAGGGATTTCCTGTTATGGCCAGTCGAGCATAGCGCAACATCAACCCCCAATACCGGGAGAGACGAATCCCCTCCTATCGCTCATTGCCTCCATGTGAATCGGGACTGTACCCAAAAACCACCTGTTTGTACGCTCAGTAGAGCCGTGGTAGGGTGGAAATCAAAGCACAGTGGGAGACACACAAGACTCTATGACGATCTCGGGTCAACAGACTAAGCTGTACCAGTGTCACCAGAGAACTGCCATCTGACGTGAGGTATAATACCATCTGGGAGTTCTCGGCGAGTCCGTTCAGTGTACCCAGTCTCCACTGAGCACCCGCATACCATCTCTGATGTCAAACACCAATGGATATGGGATCATCCATCGCCCATCACATGGGTCGAGAAGATATACGCTAGTCTACTCTGGAATATCGATGCCCCGTCTCGATATTCCCACGACTAGGAACATTGAAGGATGTACTCATGGACTACCCATGCCCCACTAGTATGATCTGCATCATAGTCCTGGAAGTCGAGTACACATCCTAAGGGCTTTATCAACATGTAACAGAGAGACAGAAAGTATACATGTTAAGATAAAGAGCAACCAGATAGCGTACTATCATGTCGAGCAAGAAAGTCCTACCTATATATGTCCCAGCATCCACTACAATATACATCCAATGTACAGTAATGGCCTCTAGGGCATACATATAACTAACAATCTCCTACTTGCACTAGGGCCATCTGTAGCAGTGGTTGCAGTATCACACACTCAACCATCCCCTAAAATTCTCTCTTTGGGAAAAGGCCTTCGTGAGTGGATCCGCCGTGTTGTCCTCTGAGTCTACTCTCCTAACCTCGATCAACCTGGAGATCAACTATCTCCATGATCAGGTGATGCTGCCTCAGAATTTGTCTGGGTCACTGATGGGACCAGGGTTCCAGGGCCGAAGCCACACTTCCATTGTCATACAATGGTAGGAACCTAGTTCATCTTATGAACCAATATACCCCCAAACTGCCTCTTTGGCAATATCCTTAATAGCACTGTTACCAGCCTATATCGTCTAGTCTGCCACGGTATCTAGCTTGGAACTCTTCCAACATACCGTCCCTTTACTGAGGGTAAAGACAATGCCTGTGACTGACATTCAGTCGTCTTTATCACCCTGGAACCCTTCCAGCGATTCTCCCCAGGATGGCGAAGGTATCACCTTTATCCTATTTGGAGAATCCATGTGATAATAGGAGATTGACCGATCGTAGTATAGGAAACTCTTTTTCCAATCAAGAGTATGTTGTCTACGTATAATACGAAGACGATCGCCTTATTCTCTACTACCCTTTTGTATATACAAGGTTCGTCTACCATTTTGATGAAGTCAAACACTTTGACTATCACATCAAAACAGACGTTCCAACTCCGCGATGTCTGCTTCATTATATAGAGCAACTTGCACACGTTTCCGCTGCTCCCACTGTTTACGAAGCCCTCTGGCTGTGTTCTTATAGACGTTCTCTTCTAAATCATTATTTAGAAAAGTAGTCATGGCACCCAACCACCAGATATCGTAGTCATGGTATGTAGCCGTGGCAAGTAGGATCTGGATGGACTTAAGCATATTCCCTGGAAAATGTTTCATCATTATTCGTACCTGGTTGATGACTAGAACCTTTAACAAGTCTAGCTTTGAAAGTCTCAACTTTTCCATCTACACCAAGTAATCTTCTCAAGATATACTTGCTCCTGATGGGGATTTAACCCTTCAGATATAGCAACCAAAGTCCATACTTCGTTGGTGTATAAGGATTCCATCTCAGATCGCTAAGCATCCAGCCATTCTTACAGAGTCCCTACTCTCGATGGCCAGCTCGAAACTAGTTGGGTCATCATCTCATGATGCAATCCTCGCTCCCACTGTCAACGAGAAACCGAGGTATCTCTCAGGCGGATGAGGAACCCTACTATATTGGCGGAGAGGCTGAGGTTCGTTGGAATCTACTGAATCCTTTGGTTCTACCAAATCACCTGCTGTAGTTTGTATAGCTGGAACCTTTCCAGTTCTACACAACAGACCTTGCCTTGATCTTGTCCGGATTTTTGCTTTTAGACATAGGCCGGACAACCCCAAATCTTAACTAACTTAAGATATGGGCTCTTCCCTTTCCATATCACATATGAAGTGGTAGGCAACTGATTTGATTCGAACCTAATTCAATAGGTATGCAGCTTCTCAAGTGCATAACTTCCAAAAAGGAAATAGGCAACTCAGTAGTACTCATCATAGAGCACACCTTATCATATAGGGTGTGATTGCTCCGCCCCGATATACCATCGTGCTATGGTGTATACGGAGGAGTAATGCTGAGAGAGAATCTCATTCTCCTTTAGAATAGTCCAGGAATTCCGTGCTCAAGTATTCTCTTCCTTGATCTCATCAAAGGACATAATACTTATACCCGTATTGGTTCTCTACTTCTAACTTATATTCTGTGAATATCTCAAAAGGTTCGGACTTGTGTTTCAACAAGGACATATGTCTGAATCTAAAGAGATCATCAGAGAATGTAATGAAGTACAAAGAACCAGTCTTGGCATGTGTAGACAGGGGACCTACATACATCAACATGTATCATCCCAAGAGTTCATTAACTCTTTCTCTGTTTCCAGTAAACGGAGCTATGGTCATCTTATCTTTGCGACATGACTGGCGAGTTTCACAAGATATAAATTCAAACTAATTTAAATATGCATCTAAAATGCAACTTCATCCAGTCGGGTCGCATTGATATGACCTAGTCTACAATGCCTCAAGAATGATTCGTTCATTTCTGAACTCTTCCTCTTGTGTGTGTTCTGTATACTATGAACTGTAGTTTGATTTAGAACGTCAATGCTTTTAGATAACGTGCCTGAACCGATCAACTTTTGATATAGGAAATGTTCAAAACATTATCCAACAATACAAAATTTTATCATTTCTTTACTCATAAAGAAACTGATATGATTTTGTATATCAGGTTCGGTATCTAATAGCATTTGTTCAGAATCAATGTATTGGTAATACAGGGTGACAGTTACCAACAGACTTGGCTGCAACACTTGCCCCGTTTTCTGTCTCATGAAACTTATCACCCGTTCTCAGTTTTTCTACCCTTTTGCAGCCCTATGTAACAGATTACATGTCTGGGATCCTGATCCGGTATCAAATACCCAGGATGCAGAGGATACTGAGAAAACAGTTCTTTGTAATGAACACACCCGAAGGAGATGCATCATATGCACTTTCTTCGTTTGGGCGGCAAAGGAATTCTGGTATTCCCCAATTTCCTGCTCGGTCTTATAACTATTATAAGATGGAGCGGGACCAACGTTCCCCAGCTCAGTATAACAAGCGGGTTCGGTCAATACATCCATATTATTATCTTGATTAAGGCGTGATATAGTCGCTACCTGGAGAGAGAGAGAAGAAAACACTCTGCGTGCGCTCTGTCAAGATTAGATTGGTTATAATTTTATCTAATCAGGATGGCTCCCACTGTTTTTTTATCAAATCTTCCTTCAAACCTTAAAAGGAAAGACTAGCCGGGATTAATTACACTCTACAAGTTCGTCAATCTTTCAGCCAGGCCAGTGTCGGTACTTTGAGGGAGGTTCTCCGTGCTTTCGCACGGACCTAATTACAGTAAACTTTGTTTTCCCAGAGGCGTAACCCCGTTGACACCTTTCTAGACACCTACTTGATCGGCTAATTGCAAAGTGCAAAACTCTCCCAGGAGTAGCAATTACTCGCAGTGGGTATCGGGATCCAACTATCATATAGAAGGTATGCAATCTCATTGCAAGTTTCAACACTTGAAACTCCCGATAATGGTTTTTACCCCTAGCACCTATGACCTTGGCTAAGGTCAACAAATCATAAGTACTAGTCAAGTTCTACCCGTCATTTCGTGATTAATTAGACCCACCCACATGACCCTTGGCTAAGGTCAACAAAGCCACATGACTGTCCTAACTAATCGCATCATATGCTGTGTAGGAAGACATCACTTAGCTACCGCACACTACGCCTCGGCTATGGTCGACAAACGTAGCACGAATACTAAGTACTCTACTTCCTAAAATGACGGAGGGCTGCGAATGGTTTTTGTGAAAACCTTTAACGCTTTGAACTTGATCTCGCTGCGGAATCAAATGGTTTTTAAATGGAATGTATTTGAGGCTTTTCTAGTTTTGCTAAAGGGGTCACTCCCGGTGAAGGGATCGTCGGCCCTTTCCTCGTCGAATGAGGTGCGGGATATATCATATATATCACTGTGCAAAGCGGAAACTATAGAAGCGATCAAAGACAAACCAAGGGTTGTAGCATCTGCCAGTTATTGCTAAAGGAGTCACTCCCGGTGAAGGGATCTCGGTCCTTTCCTCATCGAATAAGGTGCAGGATGTTCTATAATGAATACCGCGATGCAAAGCAAGAACTGTAGCTACCTGTTTTATTTTGAAATTCGATTCCACAACATCTTTTAGGTTTATTTTCTTTCATTAATCTCATTAATGAATATCCCATCATTTAAGTCCACCTAATCATCACAGATAAATATAACGTACGCTTATGCCATCCGCATTCGCTTCGATGTCCCGTCTGCACCGTTAGGTTAGGTAACTAACGGCAGAGCGAGGCAGGGCTAGCGCAGGTGTAAAACATAAGCAACGTCTATATAATATATCATATATACTATATACTGTATCTATCACAGAACATCACATGATCACATCACAGATAACGCAGCAGAAAAATATCATATGAAATATTGGATATACTAGGACGTCCGTGTTTTCAATACGAGCCAGTATAAAACACGGATTCCACGGTCGTGATGAATAGCCAATCCCACACCCCTAGACCCCTACGAGAGCGGCAAGTAACCCTACCAATTCTAGGGTTAGGAGACCCGGACTCGACTCCTCGAGATGGTCTCCCACTGGACCCTAGAACCCGGTTACTTGTGCTCCCCTCCTTGGGTCTATCCTAGTGCAGAAAAGTAAATAATATACATCAACGGTGACATCTTCCGCAACCTGGAAGTGCCCCAATAAAAGAATATCACATACAAGTTTTTACATGAATGAAAATGAAAAACACTCATCTCACATAAAACCCCCCCGGCTATTCAAACACGACGATCCAATATAACATATCCAGCAACACATAACATCACATGTCATCAACGTAAGTAAATATACGCATCCCAATTGTCGTTGACATATAGCAACGAAACCGGCGATATCACATATTACACTTACGGTCACAGAAAAGAAAGTGTAAAACTACAACAGTTGGAATCCGCAATCTCATTAGACATCGCATGCCTAATCAAATGAATTCCTTAGACATCGCATGCCTAACAATTATAAACCCCGCATTTTAGTCTCATTATCGAAAACTCTTTTCAATATCAAGTCGGGCAATTCAACAGGATTCCCGACATTCAGATCGAATGCTCGTCGCAAACTTCAGTAGACGGCCGCACCCCCGACGCCGTCGACAAAGTGCACCAAGGCGGAACACCGCTACCGCGAGCACCCGAACGGATGCTTTCGGCAACGGGGTTCTCCTACAGTCACTTGGTCGGGGCTATGGAGTGAGGCTGTCTATTAAGCTTACCCGGCGAGTATCCGCGTACGCTACGTGATTGCGACGGACTTTTGATCACATCAAAATTCTATGGCAACCAATCAATTGAGACTAAACTGCTATGTTTATAACATTCATTCAGTTATCTCATAACTACTTGTGAATTCCAATTATTGTATCAAATTCCGAATAAGATAGAAAATGTTAAACTTTCCGATCGATCAATCAAACACCAAAGTTTTCCCGATACAGCTCAACTCATGAAATAAGTTCAAAGACATTCACTTCGTGCCTCAGTACCAACGGTCCAGCCGTAGAAGGGTCAAGCCAACGCCTCACATGTGGCACGCCGTACTGCCCCAAACCCGAAGGTTCAAAGGGCAGTTCAAGACGGTCACATAATCGAGTTAAGGTTTGTTGTCTTCTAGAGGGACCATCGCGTTACTTGCACTTCTCAGAACGTCTTTAAACCACGGAAAAATCCAACACTTGGAAATTTTCCGGCAGGGGAAAAATTGGGTATCTATATCCGGTCGAACTTTTTAACATATTCAAAATTACCCGGAAAAACACACTGACAAAATTAGACAATCCGATCGATACACCGAGGCCCCAATACAACCTAGAAATTTCAACTCTTGAATAAATATTAAAAATTCCCAGGAAAACCAGCACTGCAAATAATTAATTACTGTGCAAAATTCGATGAACAATACGACAAAACGGCCGCGGAACCGCCGCACGAGCCATGCTCGTGCCGCGGAACCGCGGCTGATTGATGGAATTATGGACTCAAATTTTACAGTAACTCTTACAATTTCCTGCTGATTTTTCTGCATATTTTTAATATAGAAAAAACCACATTTTACAAAATTGTCCAGAGAGCATGTTTAAAATCGGGGTTTCGGGTCGATCGGACTTTTAACTCCGTCTACGCATCGCCTAAGGCTCTAGCTAGGCTCTGATACCACTGTAGGGTTCCTAGGCACACTAATGAAGTCTAGCAAGTGATCAAACATGGCCAATTTAAATTTTACAAGTGCCTACAAACCCTAATACGGACCGTTGACTAGATATATAGGCTATGCGATGCAAGTTAACGACTTTTAACTAAAGGAAAGAAGTTACAACCTTTGTAGATCCGTTTCTCCACCTCCATAGCTCTATGATGAAGTCCTCTCCGCTATCCAAATCGAACCATGACTCTGGCATCGGCTTCATAGGAGAAATGGGCGGGCTTGGTCGTCGGTTCGATGCCGAAGATGATCTACGTCGAGGCATCGCAAGATCAAGCTCCAACTTCACCAAGCCTTGAAAACTTGTGAAGGAAACACCCTATACTACTTGGCAAGAGGTAGAGGATGAAGAAATAGGAAGTGGGTTCACTTTAGAATTGGATTTCTCACTTGTTTTCATCACTTGCCATTGATGTAGCAAGCTTTTCTTCATGGAAGAAGAAGATGAAGAAGAAGAAGAAGATATGATATGTTATTTTTTTAATTTGATAAATAAATCAATACTTATCATGTCTTTAACCATGGTTTAGTGTAGAGATTTAACTAAGGTTAGATGAGTGGTTAGGGTTAGAGAAGAGACAAGAATGGTGGACTTGTTCAAAGCTTCAAGAAGCTTCAAAGAAAAAACAAAACTAGCAACCATTCTTTTCTCTTTATCTTTTCTAAAATAAATAAATAAATAGATAAAAGAATAAGTAAATGAAATGAAACCCTAATCACTAACTAACCATGGTTTAATTCTTTACACAAACCCAAGCTAGAATGTATCATCAAACATGATACAATCATGTGCACAAAAAATATATCACATATACAATGTGTACAATTCAAGTGAGAAAATCCATTTAAAGTGAACCAATACTAGTTAATGCAAAGTAATATATCAAATATATAATTATACATTAAATCATTAAATCAACACTTGATTCAATGATCCGGTCATGTCGCATATAACCGGCTAGTATCCAATGTATCGGCTTATCGAATCAATCCCTGATTCGATAACTAGATTATATCGCATATAACCATTCGATACATTCATCGTGAGAATAGAATACGGTATCACATACACGCATTATTCTCGGTCCCGCACATATCTCATATGCGCTCCGATTTCGTTTCGCTTGAGCCAGGAAACCTCTGTGTAGGACTCTAAAGACTCGTTAATACGCCGGCAGCAGATGATGATCATATCAAACACCCACAAGCCGCAAGCGGTCTGCTAAACGTAACGGCCACCCGGGTATTGAGCGATCAGAAGATCGACGAGCAAGCTCGCTCACACTCCTGTGAATCCAACCGGTAACACTTACCGTACAGTCCGGTCTGTTCGTCTGATATGCCGCATATCTTGCCTAGGGGTGGTAAACGTCAGACCCCAGTAGCTCGATAAGTCATGCCGACGTGAAGTCCATGACATGTGTGAAACTACCGATAACACTTACCAGTAGGTCACTGCAACCCTGGCCAGGGATTTCCTGTTATGGCCAGTCGAGCATAGCGCAACATCAACCCCCAATACCGGGAGAGACGAATCCCCTCCTATCGCTCATTGCCTCCATGTGAATCGGGACTGTACCCAAAAACCACCTGTTTGCACGACTCAGTAGAGCCGTGGTAGGGTGGAAATCAAAGCACAGTGGGAGACACACAAGACTCTATGACGATCTCGGGTCAACAGACTAAGCTGTACCAGTGTCACCAGAGAACTGCCATCTGACGTGAGGTATAATACCATCTGGGAGTTCTCGGCGAGTCCGTTCAGTGTACCCAGTCTCCACTGAGCACCCGCATACCATCTCTGATGTCAAACACCAATGGATATGGGATCATCCATCGCCCATCACATGGGTTGAGAAGATATATGCTAGTCTACTCTGGAATATCGATGCCCCGTCTCGATATTCCCACGACTAGGAACATTGAAGGATGTACTCATGGACTACCCAGGCCCCACTAGTATGATCTACATCATAGTCCTGGAAGTCGAGTACACATCCTAAGGGCTTTATCAACATGTAACAGAGAGACAGAAAGTATACATGTTAAGATAAAGAGCAACCAGATAGCGTACTATCATGTCGAGCAAGAAAGTCCTACCTATATATGTCCCAGCATCCACTACAATATACATCCAATGTACAGTAATGGCCTCTAGGGCATACATATAACTAACATTATATGTATATACATATTTATATCGACTTAGATTTAGGTGGATTCCATACTCCTCCCGGTTGGCTTGATACTTAGATCTGTGGTTTGCATAATAGATGTTAGACTAGACCCATGTCATACCTATTACAAAAACCCGATTTGTGTTATTTCAAATGGCAAGCTGCATTATTATTCATTTACCATTTATTCTACGGCTCGCATTGCATTGCATGCTCATATGTTAATGATTCATATTCCTTGTGCACATGCCTTTACATAGTTGCATGCTTATATTAGTGTTCTTGTTGCATGTATTATAATTCATGGATTTCGCACTATGATATGGTTGCATATGATGATTCTGGATTGTTTTACTCCTGCATATATATATCAGTGGTATGGGACGCTGAAATATATATGTCTACCCATAGAGTATATATATATTAGTGGTATGGGACGCTGATATATATATACGCATACTTAATATATCATCATGATGATCTATGCAAATTTACATATGCATTATGAGAGGAGCCTATGTGCTTGGAGCCTATGAGCTCGATGTGAGAGGAGCCTATGTGCTCGGAGCCTATAAGCTCGATGTGAGAGGAGCCTATGTGCTCGGAGCCTATGAGCTCGATTGGAGAGGAGCCTATGTGCTCGGGGCCTTTATGGTCGATGGTATATTATATCTCCCCTACCCCACATTTATTGTATATGCATTGCATCACATATTAGTAGTACCTGATAGAGTACCTTCATGAATGCTGCATACATGTCGGATACATGATATATGGGTTTCATTTGATATTGAGATATATAGTTTGTGTCAATGCTCGACGTTGATTTTCTGATGATTTCATTCACGATATCTCCTGTTTTCATTTTACCGCATACATACATCATATTTGTGATATATTGTTACGTGAGGCACTGGCACGAGTACTTGGCACTACACTTATGTTCAGATGTTATATTGCCACTTTACTATGCTTTAAACTTATTCATTTGAGGTTTATATTATTTCTGATCGTTTTGACTTAGCTTTATGTCATGCTTCCAATTTCTGCTTGTAGATATTTTCTATTCACGAGTTGGCAACTCACCCCCGTTGTGCCACAGTTCTTGCAGGTTTTGCCGTACAGGTTCCATAGCGGCATTTCCGGCACATTGCTTCCTTTGCGGGTGATTTGCTTGGTAGGTGGGTTCATTGCGTCAGAACCACTCTTATATATGTATTATTCTTTGTATCTAGAAATTCCATCAGTCAAAACTTGTATATTGTTTCAGACTTAGACGCAAGTGATGTATTATTTCGACCTTAGAGTCGCGCTCAGTAGTATTACGATTTTCTTGCTTATTGGAGATTCTCTTGGGTTTGATCCTCGCCCTTCGGCGTTGTATATTGTATTGCTTGTGTGGGTTGTGCTCTTTGCTTAGGCGTAGTAAGTGTTTGATAAAATGCCACATTGGAAAATAATTTACAAAATATGTTTCTTTACTCTATGGTTTTAGATTTCTGGGCTTTTGGCTTACTTGGATCAGATGGAGTCCTATAGACTCCATATGGTTCAAGGGCCAGTCACGTGCTCTTTTGGGTCGTGACAAATGGTTAGGGTTTGGTCTCGGGTCTCTGTGGTAGCTTCCTGGGTGCCTGCATGTGCTACATTGTTTGCAAAATTATTTTCAGAGGCTCCGAGTGTTACCTGATTCCATTTTACATCCACAGAATTCACAATTCATCCGATATCGGTTTCTAAATCCGTATTCCGGGTTTCTAGTCTCTGGTTTGAGTCTTAATTCTAACACTAGGGGGTTTGTGTGGCCTCTACTGAACTTAATTACCCATCACCACTTTCAATTCCCATTAACTCTAACTAGGTTTTTCCTAAGTCCACAAAACAACTCGATATCGATTCAAATCTAACATGGGATTATAAGTAATGGAAACACTAAGCTTATGGTTCAGAAATTACCTTATTTGGCAACTCAAGAAAATTCTTGAGTTGCCCCAAGTGGCCAAAATCCTTGCTTTCTTGGTCTAACGTGCTTCTCTTGAGCTTGTGCACCTTTTTTGTGAAGTGGGGATTATGTTTTGGAGTTGTTTTGGGTGTGATTGTGATGCCTTAAGATGGAGGAGGAAGAGGGGGCAGCAGCAGCAGCTGAAGAAAGTTGAGGGGAGAGAAGATGAGGTAAAATGGTGGAGAAATGGTTCAAAACCCTTGTTGACTCTCACCCACTCTTTCTCTCACTTCACCATACCTAATATTATATCCTAAATCCTTTTCCCTTTTTCTTTTCTTTTCCCCTCTCCAATAAATCATCAACCATGATAAAAACATGTAGGAAGCCATGGGAAAATATGTAACAAGTGTAGAAAAGATACGGTGCATGTTTTGCCCTAATACGCTTAAAGCGCGATTAGCGATTTTTAATCGCGATTAGCGATAAATTAGCATATAATTAATCATAAAAACATTAAAAATGGCATAATTCTATAAAACACCCTCTTTTAGAATTTTCCATAATTTTTCCCAATTTATCGGTATTTAATTATACCGAAATATTAAAATATTCAATATAATATTATTTAATTATAAAAATTCCTAAAAATAATATTTTATTTTTCTGAAGTGTTACAGCTTCATCGACAGTGGGAGCAGCGGAAAGGTGTGCAGGCCGCTTAAATCAATTTATGGATTAAAGTAGACATCACGGAGCTGGAACATCTGTTTTGATGTAGCAGTCAAAGAGTTTGACTTCATCAAAAACGTAGATGAAACTTGTATATATAAAAAGGTTATAGAGAGTAATGTTGTCTTCCTCGTATTGTACATGGATGATATACTCTTGATAGGAAATGATGTTCCTATGCTGCACTCGGTCAAACTCTTCCTATAACAAAAGTTCTCCATGAAAGATCTGGATGATGCCTCCTGCATTCTGGAGATAAAGATCTATAAGGATATATCTAAAAGGATGTTGGGATTATCTCAATCGAGATACATAGACACCATACTAAAGAGGTTTAGTATGGAAGATTCTAAGCGTGGTAATTTACCCGCTTGCTCAGGAATCACTCTCTCCAAAGATATGTTTCCCAAGACTGATTTGGAGAGGACTCGCATGAACATGATACCCTATGTTTCTGCAGTTGGGTCTATCATGTACGCGATATTATGCACCAGACCGAATGTAGCTTACGTACTTAGTGTGGTAAGTAGGTATCAATCAGACCTAGGGGAGAAGCACTGGACAGCTGTGAAGAACATTCTTAAGTACTTGAGAAAGACTAAAGAAATGTTCTTGGTGTATGGTAACGGAGAACTCCAAGTGGAGTCCTTTACCGATTCGAGCTTCCAGAGTGATAAGGACGACAGTAGGTTTGTCTTGGGTTTTGTCTTCACCTTCAATGGAGGGGCGGTAGGTTGGAAGAGTTCCAAGCAAGATACCATTGCAGACTCGATGATGGAGGCTGAATACATCGCTGCCAAAGAGGCTGTCTGGATGAAGAAGTTCATTGCTGAACTTGGTATGGTTCTATCTATTGAGGATCCAATACCCTTTGTATTACGATAACAATGGAGTTATGGCTTTGGCAAGGGAACCCCGGTCCCATCAGCGATTTAGACATATTCTGAGGTGGCATCACCTGATCCGGGAGATAGTTGATCTCCGGGAGATCGAGGTCGGGAGAGTAGATACGAAGGAAAACACGACGGATCCACTCACGAAGGCCCTCCCCCAGACGTCGTTTGAGACACTTTTTGGGATGTTGGGTATGCTATAGTACAACAACTGACCTTAGTGTGAGTGAGATATTGTTAGGAATATGTATGTCCTAGAAGCCATTATTGTATGATATAGTGGATGCTTAGACATATATATAGAGGAATTTCTTGCTCGACATGATAGTATGATATCTAGTAGCTCTTTATCTTAACATGTACACTTGTATTGTTATACTGTCTCTCTGATACATATTGATAAAGACCTTAGGATGTAGGCTTGACTACCAGGACTATGATGTAGATCATACTAGATGGGCTTGTGTAGTCCGCAAGCACATCCTTTAACAGTTCCTAGTCGAGAGAATATCGAGACAGGGCGTCGATATTCCAGAGTAGACTAGTGTGTACATTTCTTGATCCTGTATGGGGCGATGGTTGATCTCACAACCATTGGTGTTTGACATCAAAAAATGTGCACGTGTGCTCATTAGAGAATGGGTACACCGAACATGACTCGTCGAGAACTCCTAGATGGTACCATACCTATCATCAGATAGCAGTTCTCTGGTGACACTTGTATATGTTAGTCTGTACACCCGAGATCGTCATAGTGACTTGTGTGGTTCCCACTGTGCTTTGATTTCCTCCATACCACGGCTCAAAGGAGTCATACAAATAGGTGGATTTTGGGTATAGTCCCGAGTCACATAGAGGCAGTGAGCGATAGGAGGGTTTTGTCTCTCTCGGTATTGGGAGTTGATGTTGCGCTATACTCGATTGGCTATAATAGCAAGTCCCTGGTCAGAGCTGATGAGATTTACTGGTAAGTGTTATCATTAGTTTCTCTATAACATTTCAGAAAATAAAATGTCATTTTTGGGAAATTAAATAATTAAAATAATAAATTTTATAAATATTAGAAAATATTTGGAAATTTATATAATTATTGATTTTGAAAGTGTTAAGTTGACTTGGGTATTTTATAATTAATTATACAATTATTTGTATACGATTTTATTTCTAAACTTGATAATTATTCACTAATCATACACTAATCATACTTATGTGCATGGCATGCAGCATGATATGTTGCAAAAACACTTGTTACATTTTATTGAACCATGGCTATATTTCATTACATTTAAACTTGGTTTTGCACTTGATTTTTAGAAAAAGGGAAAAAGAAAAGAAATGAGATGAGAGTGACTTGATGGGACAAGTATCATGGGGCATGCGAGAGAGAGAGAGAGAGAGAGAGAGATAGAGAGAGAGGGAGAGAAGGAAACTTCTACAAACCCTTATGGTTTCTCTTCTTCACTCCTTCACCATTCTTCTCCTTCTTTATCTCCTCACCCTCCATCTCTTCTACCACCTCAAGCCACCCCCAAAACCAAGCCAAAAACCTTATACCCCTTCACAAAATTTGTTCACAACCCCACTACAAAGACCATGGTGGTATCAAGCTAAGATTTTGAAGACTTTGAGCAACTCAAGAAAATTCTTGAGTTGCCAAATGAGATATATTCCTAGACCTTTAGTGTTGTTTTAGTTTCCCCTTATGTTCTAATTTAGTTCAAAGTTAAACAAGTAAGGTTAAGTGAGGTTAGGAAATTCCTAGTTGAGGGTTAGGTGATTCTTGACGTGTGATGGTGAAATTGAGGATTAAATAGTGACTAAACCTTTGTAGTGTTGGTATTTTTGAGTTAAACCTGAGACCAAAACCCCGAACTTAAACCTTAGATTTTCTGATGTCGGTTTCTTTAAATTGTGAGGACTACAGGGAATCTGGAGCTGTAGGATTACTAGGCACACTCATGAGGTTCTACAAGGCATCTACCATGCCAAAATCAAAATTTTTATGTGCCGAACAACCCTATGCAAGATCGTATACTAGAGATTAGGCGAAACTAAAAGCAAGTAAACTACTTTACTACTAAGTGAAAGGGATTACAACCTTTGTAGATCCGGTCCTTCACTTCTAATGCACCGTGTTGACGTCCCTTCGCTGCGATCATCGAGATCCCGGACCCTACCGATGGTTTCTTCGGAGAAATGAGCGGGCTAGGTCGTTGACTTCGAAGCCAAAGATGATCTACGTCGAGGAGACTCAAACTCAAGCTCCATCTTCACTTGGTCATGAACTTTGTGAAGAGAACACCCTATACTACATAGCAAGTGGTAGAGGATGAAGAAATAGGAAGTGGGTTCACTTTGGATTTGGATTTCTCACTCTTTTTCTTCACTTGAAATTTTTCTAGCAAGGTTTTTCTTCACTTGAAGAAGATGAAGAAGAAGAAAAGAATAAGAATGAATAATGAATTAACTAAAATGAATAATCAAGTGAAGTATATCATAATGCAACCATGGGTGAGTTAACCTTTGTAGAGACTAAACCCTAGTTTAAGTTAATGGTTAGGTTATGAAAATCTCATGCAAAACAAAATGGTTGGACTTTGTCAAAGATGCTTGAAAGCTTCATGAAGCTTCAAGCAAAGACAAAGAAGGCCACCATTTTGTTTTACCAAAATAATTAAAAACCTAAATCATTAACTTAAATATGGTGTAAGTCATACACACACCCAAGTTTGCTTGTATCATCAATCATGATACAAACTAGTGCACAAACATATATCACATATACAACTTGTGCACATCAAGTGAGAAAATCAATCTTAAGTGAACAAATACTAGTTAATGTAAAGTAATATATCAAATATATAATTATACATTAAATCATTAAGTTGATACTTGATTTAATGATCCGGTCATATCGCATATAACCGACTAATATCAAGTGTATCAATATATCGAATCAACACTTGATTCGGTAACCCGGCTATATCTCATATAACCGTCCGATGATACAAATCGCAAGAATAGAATACAGTATCACATACTGGTATTATTTTCGGTCTCGCACAGATCTCATATGCGCTCCTATTTCGTTTCGCTTGAGCCAGGAAACCTTTGTGTAGGACTTTAAAGACTCGTCAATACGCCGGCAGTAGGTGGTGATCATATCAATCACCCACAAACCGCAAGCGGTCTGCTAAACGTAACGGCCATCCGGGTATTGATCGATCAGAAGATCAACGAGCAAGCCTGCTCACACTCCTGTGAATCCAATCAGTAACACTTACCGCACAGTCCGGTCTGTTCGTCTGATATGTCGCATATCTCTCCTAGGGGTGGTAAACGTCAGACCCCAGTAGCTTGATAAGTCATGCCGATGTAAGGTCCATAACAAACATGAAACTACTGATGACACTTACCAGTAAATCAGTGCAACCCTGGCCATGGATTTCCAGTTATGGCCAGTCGAGCATAGCGCAACATCAACCCACAATACCGGGAGAGACGAATCCCCTCCTATCGCTCATTGCCTCCATATGAATCGGGACTGTACCCAAAAACCACTTGTTTGCACGACTCAGTAGAGCCGTGGTAGGGTGGAAATCAAAGCATAGTGGGAGACACACAAGACTCTATGACGATCTCGGGTCAACAGACTAAGCTGTACCAGTGTCACCAGAGAACTGCCATCTGACGTGAGGTATAATAGCATCTGGGAGTTCTCGGCGAGTCCGTTCAGTGTACCCAGTCATCACTGAGCACCCGCATACCATCTCTGATGTCAAACACCAATGGATATGGGATCATCCATCGCCCATCTGTATGGGTCGAGAAGGTACACGCTAGTCTACTCTGGTATATCGATGCCCCATCTCGATACACCCACGACTAGGGACTTTCAAGGATGTACTTATGGACTACCATGTCCCCACTAGTATGATCTGCATCATAGTCCTGGAAGTCGAGCACACATCCTAAGGGCTTTATCAACATGTAATAGAGAGACAACAAGTATACATGTTAAGATAAAGAGCAACCAGATAGCGTACTATCATGTCGAGCAAGAAAGTCCTACCTATATATGTCCCAGCGTCCACTACAATATACATCTCATGTACAGTAATGGCCTCTAGGGCATACATATAACTAACAATCTCCCACTTTCACTAGGGCCATCTATAGCAGTGGTTGCAGTATCACATACTCAACCATCCCATAAAAGTCTCTCTCTGGGAAAAGGCCTTTGTGAGTGGATCCGCCGTGTTGTCCTCTGAGTCTACTCTCCTAATCTCGATCACGTTGGAGATCAACTATCTCCATGATCAGGTGATGCTGCCTCATAATATGTCTGGGTCACTGATGGGACCGGGGTTCCTGGGCCAAAGCCACACTTCCATTGTCATACAATGGTAGGAACCTAGTTCATCTCATGAACTAATATACACCCAAACTGCCTCTTTGGTAGTATCTTTGATAGCGATGTCACTAGCCTTTATCGTCTAGTTTGCCACGGTATCTATCTTGGAACTCTTCCAACATACCGTCCCTCTACTGAGGGTAAAGACAATGCCCGCGACTGACATTCAGTCGTCCTTATCACCCTGGAACCTTTCCAGTGATTCTCCCCAGGATCGATTTATACCATCTCACTACAACTAGTAAGAAATATAACATCCAATTAGATCTATCTCATAGATCCAAAACCCAGGATTTAGGAGGTATCACTTTGATCTTATATGGAGAATCCATGTGATAAGAGAAGATTGACCGAGCGTAGCATAGGAAACTCTTTTCCTATCAAGAGTATGTTGTCCACGTACAATATGATGATGACCACCTTACTCTCTACTACCTTTTGGTATATATAAGGTTCATCTACCATTTTGATGAAGTCAAACTCTTTGACTACCACATCAAAACAGATGTTCCAACTCCGCGATGCCTGCTTTATTCTGTAAGGCAACTTGCACACTTTTCCGCTGCTCCCACTGTTTACGAAACCCTCTGGCTGTGTACTTATAGATGTTCTCTTCTAAATCAGTATTTAGAAAAATAGTCATGACACCCAACCACCAGATATCGTAGTCATGGTATGTAGCAATGTTAAGTAGGATCCGGATGGACTTAAGCATAGCCACTGGAAAAGGTTTCATCATTATCCACGCCTGGTCGATGATGAAAAACTTTAACAAGTCTAGCTTTGAAAGTCTCAACTTTTCCATCTACACCAAGTAATCTTCTCAAGATATACTTGCTCCTGATGGGGATTCAACCATTCAGATATAGCATTCAAAGTCCATACTTTGTCGGTGTACATGGATTCCATCTCAGATCGCTAAGCATCCAGCCATTCTTACAGAGTCCCTACTCTTGATGGCCTGCTCGAAACTAGTTGGGTCATCATCTCATGATGCAATCCTCGCTCCCACTGTCATCGAGAAACCAAAATATCTCTCAGGCAGGTGAGGAACCCTACTAGATCGGCGGAGAGGCCGAGGTTCGTTGGGGACTATTGAATCCTTTGGTTCTATCAAATCATCAGCTGTAGTTTGTATAGCTGGAACTACTTCCAGTTCTACAGAACTGACCTTGCCTCGATCTTGTCCGGATTTTTCTTTTGACATAGGCCGGACAATCCCAAATCTTAACTTGCTTAAGAGATGGGTTCTTCCCATACCATATCTTATATGGAGTGGTAGGCACTAATTTGATTGGAATCCAATTCAATAGGTATGCAGCTTCTTAAGTGCATAACCCCCAAAAGGAAACAGGTAACTCAGCAGTACTCATCATAGAGCGCACCATATCATATAGGGTGTGATTGCTCCGCCCCAATACACCGACGTGCTGTGGTGTATACGGAGGAGTAATGCTGAGAGAGAATCTCATTCTCGTTTGGAATAGTCCAGGAATTCCATGCACAAATATTCTCCTCCCTGATCTCATCATAGGACATAATACTTATACCCGTTTTGGTTCTCTACTTCTAACTTATATTCATTGAATTTCTCAAAAGCTTCTGACATGTGTTTCAACAGGAACATGTGTCCGAATCTTGAGAAATCATCAGTGAATGTAAGGAAGTACAAAGAACCAGTCCTGGCATATGTAGACTGGGGACCTTTATACATCATTATGTATCAGTCCCAAGAGTTTACTTACTCTTTCTCTGTTTCGAGTAAACAGAGCTATGGTCATCTTATCTTTATGACGTGACTGGCAAGTTTCACAAGATGTAAATTCAAACTGATTTAAATAAGCATCTAAATGTAACTTTAGCTAGTCGGGTCACATTGATATGACCTAGTCTAAAATACCTCAAGAAGGATTCGTTCATTTCTGAACTCTTCCTCTTGTGTGTGTTCTATATACTAAGAACTGTAGTTTGATTTAGAATGTATATGCTTTTAGATAACGTGCCTGAACCGATCAACTATTGATATAGGAAATGTGCAAAACATTATCCAACAATACAAAATTATATCCTTTCTTTAGTAAATAAAGAGACTGATATGATGTTGTATATCAGGTCTGGTATCTAATAACATTCGTTCAGAATCAGTGTATTCTGGTAATACAGGGTGATAGTGACCAACAGACTTGGCTGCAACACTTGTACCGTTTTCTGTCTCATGAAACTTATCACCCGTTCTCAGTTCTCTACCTTTCTGTAGCCCATGTAACAGATTACATATGCGGGATCCTGATCCGGTATCTAATACCCAGGACGTAGAGGATACAGAGAAACAGTTCTTTATAATGAACACACCCGAAGAAGATGCATTATTATGCACTTTCTTCGTTTGGGTGGCACGGGAATCCTGGTATTCCCCTATTTCCTGCTCTGTCTTATAACAATTATAAGTTGGAGCGGGACCAACGTTCCCCAGCTCAGTATAACAAGCGGGTTCGGTCAATACATCCATATTATTATATTGATTAAGGCGTGACATGGTCTCTACCTGGAGAGAGAGAGAGAAGAAAACACTCTGCGTGCGCTCTTGCAAGATTAGATTGGTTATATATTTTATCTAATCAGGATGGCTTCCACTGTTTTTATCAAATCCTCCTTCAAACCCTAAAAGGAAAGACTAGCCGGGATTAATTACACTCTACAAGTTCGCCAATCTTTCAGCCAGGCCAGTGTCGGTACTTTGAGGGAGGTTCCCCGTGCTTTCGCACGGACCTAATTAAAGTAAATCTTGTTTTCCCAAGGGTGTAACCCCGTTGACACCTTTCTAGACACCTACTTGATCAGCTAATTGCAAAGTGCAAAACTCTCCCAGGAGTAACAATTACTCGCAGTGGGTATCGGGATCCAGCTATCATATAGAAGGTATGCAATCTCATTGCAAATTTTAACACTTGAAACTCCCGATTAAGGTTTTTACCCCTAGCACTTATGACCTTAACTATGGTCAACAAATCATAAGCACTAGTCAAGTTATACCCGTCATTTCGTGATTAATTAGTCCCACCCACATGACCTTTAACTAAGGTCAACAAAGTCATGCGACTGTCCTAACTAATCGCATCATATGCGGTGTAGGAAGACATCACTTAGCTACCGTATACTGTGCCTTGACTATGGTCAACAAACACAGCACGAATACTAAGTACTCTACTTCCTAAAATGACGGAGGGTTGCGGATGGTTTTTAATAAAACCTTTAACGCTTTGAATTTGATCTCGTTGTAGAATCAAATGGTTTTGAATGGAATGTTTTTGAGGGTTTTACTAGTTTCGCTAAAGAGGTCACTCCCGGTGAAGAGATCTCTGCTCTTTCCTCGTCGAATGAGGTGCAGGATATTCAAAATACCACTATGCAAAGCAAGAACTAGAAAAGCAGTCAAAAGACAAACCGAAGGTTGTAGCATTTGGTAATTATTGCTAAAGAGGTCACTCCCGGTGAAGGGATCGTCGGCTCTTTCCTTATCGAATAAGGTGCTGGATGTTCTACAAGGAACACCGCTATGCAAAGCAACAACTAGAGCTACCTGATTTTTGAAATTCGATTCCACAACATCTTTTAGGTTTATTTTCTTTCATTAATCTCATTAATGAATGTCCCATCATTTAAGTCCACCTAAACATCACAGATAAATACAACGTACACTTATGCCATCTGCATTCGCCTCGATGTCCCGTCTGCACCGTTAGGTTAGGTAACTAACGACAGAGCGTGGCAGGGCTAGCGCGGGTGTAAAACATAAGCAACGTCTATATAATATATCATATATACTATATACAGTATCTATCTGAACATATCACATGATCACATCACAGATAACGCAGCAGAAAATATCATATGAAAATATTGGATATACTAGGACGTCCGTGTTTTATTTTGAGCCTATATAAAACACGGATTCTACGGTCATGATGAATAGCCAATCCCACACCTCTAGACCCCTACGAGAGTGGCAAGCAACCCTACCAATTCTAGAGTTAGGAGACCCGGACTCGACTCCTCGAGATGGTCTCCCACTGGACCCTAGAACCCGGTTACTTGTGCTCCCCTCCTTGGGTCTATCCTAATGCGGAAAAGTAAATAATATACAATGGTGACATCATCCTCAGCCCGGAAGTGCCCCAATAAAAGAATATTACATACAAGTTTTTACATGAATGAAAATGAAAAACACTCTTCTCACATAAAAACCCCCGGCTATTCAAACACGACGATCCAATATAACATATCCAGCAACATATAACATCACATGTCATCAACGTAAGTAAACATGCGTATCCCAATTGTCGTTGACATATAGTAACGAAACCGGTGATATCACATATTACACTTATCGCAGAAAAGAAAGTGTAAAACTACAACAGTTGGAATCCGCAACCCCTTTAGACATCGCATGCCTAACCAAATGAATTCCTTAGACATCGCATGCCTAACAATTATAAACCCCGCATTTTAGTCTCATTATCGAAAACTCTTTTCAATATCAAGTCGGGCAATTCAACAAGATTCCCGACATCCTAATCGAATGCTCGTCGTAAACTTTAGTAGATGGTCGCACCCCCGGATGCCGTCGACGAAGTGCACACTAAGGCGGAACACCACCACCGCGAGCACCCGAACGGATGCTTTTGGCTACGGGGTTCTCCTACAGTCACTTGGTCGGGGCTATGGGGCGTGGCTGTCTATTAAGTTTACCCGGCGAGTATTCGCATACGCTACGTGATTGCGACGGACTTTTGATCGCATCAAAATTCCATGGCAACCGATCAATTGAGACTAAACTGCTAGATTTATAACATTCAAATAAGTTATCTCATAACTACTTGTGGATTCCAAATATTGTATCACAATCCAGATAAATAGACAATGTTAAACTTTCCGATCGAATAATCAAAACACCCAAGTTTTCCTGATAGCTCAACACTTGAGGGGAGTTTAAAAAAACATCCATTTCATGCCACAGTACCAACGGTCCAGCCGTAGAAGGGTCAAGCCAACGCCTCACATGTGGCACGCCGTACTGCCCCAAACCCTAAGGTTCAATAGGCAGTTCAAGACGGTCACATAATCGAGTTAAGGTTTGTTGTCTTCTAGAGGGTCCATCGTGTTACTTGCACGATTTAGACGTTCTTAAACAACGGAAAAATCCAACACTTGGAAATTTTCCGGCAGGGGAAAAAGTGAGTTATTGATATCCGGTCAAACTTTTTAACACTTTCTAAATTACCCAGAAAAACACAGACAAAGTTAAACTTTCCGATCGAATCAACGAACTCCCAATACAACCCAGAAAACTCAATACTTGAGTATAAATTAAAAATTTCCAGAAAACACAGGAACTATACAAGGATATTACTGTGCAAACAGTGTAGCATAAAGCTACAGAATGGCCGCGGAACTGCCGCGCCACAGTAGGGTTGCTAGGCACACTCATGAGGTTCTACAAGGCATCTACCATGCAAAAATCAAAATTTTTATGTGCCGAACAACCCTATGCAAGATCGTATACTAGAGATTAGGCGAAACTAAAAGCAAGTAAACTACTTTACTACTAAGTGAAAGGGATTACAACCTTTGTAGATCCGGTCCTTCACTTCTAATGCTCCGTGTTGACGTCCCTTCGCTGCGATCATCGGGATCCCGGACCCTAGCGATGGTTTCTTCGGAGAAATGAGCGGGCTAGGTCGTTGACTTCGAAGCCAAAGATGATCTACGTCGAGGAGACTCAAACTCAAACTCCATCTTCACTTGGTCATGAACTTTGTGAAGAGAACACCCTATACTACATGGCAAGTGGTAGAGGATGAAGAAATAGGAAGTGGGTTCACTTTGGATTTGGATTTCTCACTCTTTTTCTTCACTTGAAATTTTTCTAGCAAGGTTTTTCTTCACTTGAAGAAGATGAAGAAGAAGAAAAGAATAAGAATGAATAATGAATTAACTAAAATGAATAATCAAGTGAAGTATATCATAATGCAACCATGGGTGAGTTAGCCTTTGTAGAGACTAAACCCTAGTTTAAGTTAATGGTTAGGTTATGAAAATCTCATGCAAAACAAAATGGTTGGACTTTGTCAAAGATGCTTGAAAGCTTCATGAAGCTTCAAGCAAAGAAAAAGAAGGCCACCATTTTGTTTTACCAAAATAATTAAAAACCTAAATCATTAACTTAAATATGGTGTAAGTCATACACACACCCAAGTTTGCTTGTATCATCAATCATGATACAAACTAGTGCACAAACATATATCACATATACAACTTGTGCACATCAAGTGAGAAAATCAATCTTAAGTGAACAAATACTAGTTAATGTAAAGTAATATATCAAATATATAATTATACATTAAATCATTAAGTCGATACTTGATTTAATGATCCGGTCATATCGCATATAACCGACTAATATCAAGTGTATCAATATATCGAATCAACACTTGATTCGGTAACCCGGCTATATCTCATATAACCGTCCGATGATACAAATCGCAAGAATAGAATACAGTATCACATACTGGTATTATTCTCGGTCCTGCACATATCTCATATGCGCTCCTATTTCGTTTCGCTTGAGCCAGTAAACCTCTGTGTAGGACTCTAAAGACTCGTCAATACGCCGGCAGTAGGTGGTGATCATATCAATCACCCACAAGCCACAAGCGGTTTGCTAAACGTAACGGCCACCCGGGTATTGATCGATCAGAAGATCAATGAGCAAGCCTGCTCACACTCCTGTGAATCCAATCAGTAACACTTACCGCACAGTCCGGTCTGTTCGTCTGATATGTCGCATATCTCGCCTAGGGGTGGTAAACGTCAGACTCCAGTAGCTTGATAAGTCATGCCGATGTAAGGTCCATAACAAGCATGAAACTACTGATAACACTTACCAGTAAATTAGTGCAACCCTGGCCAGGGATTTCCAGTTATGGCCAGTCGAGAATAGCGCAACATCGACCCCCAATACCGGGAGAGAAGAATCCCCTCCTATCGCTCATTGCCTCCATGTGAATCGGGACTGTACCCAAAAACCACCTGTTTGCACGACTCAGTAGAGCCGTGGTAGGGTGGAAATCAAAGCATAATGGGAGACACACAAGACTCTATGACGATCTCGGGTCAACACACTAAGCTGTACCAGTGTCACCAGAGAACTGCCATCTGACGTAAGGTATAATACCATCTGGGAGTTCTCGGCGAGTCCGTTCAGTGTACCCAGTCATCACCGAGCACCCGCATACCATCTCTGATGTCAAACACAAATGGATATGGGATCATCCTTCGCCCATCACATGGATCGAGAAGATATACGCCAGTCTACTCTGGAATATCGATGCCCCGTCTCGATATTCCTACGACTATGAACATTGAAGGATGTACTCATTGACTACCCAGGCCCCACTAGTATGATCTGCATCATAGTCCTGGAAGTCGAGCACACATCCTAAGGGCTTTATCAACATGTAATAGAGAGACAACAAGTATACATGTTAAGATAAAGAGCAACCAGATAGCGTACTATCATGTCGAGCAAGAAAGTCCTACCTATATATGTCCCAGCATCCACTACAATATACATCTCATGTACAGTAATGGGCTCTAGGGCATACATATAACTAACAGGAGCAACCTGGTGTTAGTTATATGTATGCCCTAGAGGCCATTACTATACATAGGATGTATATTGTAGTGGATGCTTGGACATATATAGGGAGGACTTTCTTGCTTGACATGATAGTATGCTATCTGGTTGCTCTTTACCTTAACGTGTACACTGATTGTCTCTCTGTTACATGTTGGTAAAGCCTTTAGGATGTGTACTTGACTACCTGGACTATGATGCAGATCATACTAGTGGGGACATGGTAGTCCATAAGTACATCCTTCAAGGTCCCTAGTCGTGGGTGTATCGAGACGGGGCATCGATATACCAGAGTAGACTAGCGTATACCTTCTCGACCCATACAGATGGGCGATGGATGATCCCATATCCATTGGTGTTTGACATCAGAGATGATATACGGGTGCTCAGTGGAGACTGGGTACACTGGACGGACTCGCCGAGAACTCCCAGATGGTATTATACCTTACGTCAGATGGCAGTTCTCTGGTGACACTGGTACAGGTTAGTCTGTAGACCCAAGATCGTCATAGAGTCTTGTGTGATTCCCACTGTGCTTTGATTTCCACCTTACCACGTCCAAGAGGGCATGCAAAACGGTGGTTTTTGGGTACAGTCCCGAATCACATGGAGGCAATGAGCGATAGGAGGGGATTCGTCTCTCCCGGTATAGGGAGTTGATGTTGCGCTGTATTCGATTGGCTATAACCGGAAATCCCTGGCCAGGGTTGCTGAGATTTACTGGTAAGTGTTACCAGTAGTTTCTCGAACTTTTATAGACCTCATATCGACACGACTTATCGAGTTATTGGGGTCTGACGTTTACTACCCCTAGACGAGATATGCGACATATCAGACGATCAGACCGGACTGTACGGTAAGTGTTACTGGTTGGATTCACAGGAGTGTGAGCGGGCTTGCTCGTCGATCTTCTGATCACTCAATACCCGGGTGGCCGTTACGTTTAGCAGACCGCTTGCGGCTTGTGGGTGCTTGATATGATCATCACCTGCTGCCGGCGTATTGACGAGTCTTTAGAGTCCTACACAGAGGTTTCCTGGCTCAAGCGAAACGAAATAGGAGCGCATATGAGATATGTGCGGGACCGAGAATAATACCAGTATGTGATACTGTATTTGATTCTCGCGATTTGTGACATTGATCGGTTATATGCGATATAGCCGGGTTATCGGATCAAGTGTTGATTCGATAAGATGTTACTATTGGATATTAGTCGGTCATATGCGATGTGACCGGGTCGTTAAATCAAGTGTTGATTTAATGATTTAATGTATAATTATATATTTGATATATTACTTTACATTAACTAATATTGGTTCACTTAAGATGTTTTTCTCACTTGTTTGTGCACATTGTATATGTGATATATTTTTGTGCATAAGATTGTATCATGTTTGATGATACATGCAAACTTGGGTGTATGTTTGATTTAAACCTTGGTTAAGTAAATGGTTAGGGTTTTTATTTATTTATTCATTTATTTATTTATTTCTTATGGATATAATAAAATGGTGGCTTTTTGTTTTATACTTGAAACTTCTTGAAGCTTTGAAAAGCTTTGACCATTTTGTTGTTTTCCTTAACCCTAACCATTCACATAAACCATAGTTTATTCTCTACACTCTACCATGGTTGGATTATGATAAGAATGAATGGGATTTTCTTTTTAAAAATATCCCTTTTATTCTTTCATCTTCATCATCTTCATCAAGCTTTATGAAAGCTTGCAAGCTTCAATGGTGAAATGAGAAAAAGAGTGAGAAATCCAATTCTAAAGTGAACCCACTTCCTATTTCTTCATCCTCTACCATTTGCCAAGTAGTATAGGGTGTTTTCTTCACAAGTTTCATGGCTTGGTGAAGTTGGAACTTGATCTTGTGTTGCCTCGACGTAGATCATCTTCGGCATCGAAGTCGACGACCTAGCCCGCCCATTTCTCCGATGAAGCCGACGCTAGAGCCCGGGATTCGATGATCGCAGCGAGGGGACTTCATCACGGAGCTATGGAAGTGGAGGACCGGATCTACAAAGGTTGTATTTCCGTTCACTTTTAGAGTAAAGTCGTTTATTCGCATTTGTTTCGCCTATTCTCTAGTTAACGATCTTTGCTTAGGGTTTCTCGGCATATAATTTTTGAATTTGGCATGGTTGATGCCTTGTGAGACCTCATTAGTGTGCCTAGGAACCCTACAGTGGTATCAGAGCCTAGCTAAAGTCTTAGGCGATGCGTAGACGGAGTTAGAAGTCCGATCGAACCGAAACCCTAATCTCAAATTGCTCTCTGTACATTTTTTTAAATCGGGGATTTTTGAGAATTAAAAATATGCAGAAAATTCAGCAGGCCTTTCTAAGAGTTACTGTGCAAATTCGAGTGACTAATTCAATTAAAGTGCCGCGGAACTGCGGCACGAGCATGGCTCGTGCGGCGGTTCCGCGGCCGTTCTGTGGTTTCATTTATCACATTTTGCACAGTAATGTTTAACAGTTGGTCCTGAGTTTTCTGGGAATTTTTAATTTTCACTCTAGAGTTGAGTTTTCTAGGTTGTATTGGGAGTTCAAGGATTCGATCGGATTGTCAAACTTTGTCTGTATTTTTCCGGATAATTTAGAATATGTTAGAAAGTTCGACCGGATATAAATACCCACTTTTTCCCCTGCCGGGAAATTTCCAATTGTTGGATTTTTCCGTAGTTTAATGACGTTCTAAGTAGTGCAAGTAACGCGATGGTCCCTCTTGAAGACAATAAACCTTAACTCGATTATGTGACCGTCTTGAACTGCCCTTTGAACCTTAGGGTTTGGGGCAGTACGGCGTGCCACATGTGAGGCGTTGGCTTGACCCTTCTACGGCTGGACCGTTGGTACTGAGGCATGAAGTGAATGTTTTTAAACCTATTTCATGTGCTGATTTGTTTTGGGAAAACTTGGGTGTTTGATTGTTCGATCGGAAAGTTTAACATTTTCTAATTATCTGGAATTTGATACAATAATTGGAATTCACAAGTAGTTATGAGATAACTGAATGAATGTTATAAATCTAGCACTTTAGTCTCACTTGATCGGTTGCCACGGAATTTTGTTGTGATCAAAAGTCCGTCGCAATCACGTAGCGTACGCGGATATTCGCCGGGTAAACTTAATAGACAGCCTCGCCCCATAACCCTGACCAAGTGACTGTAGGAGAACCCCGTCGCCGAAAGCATCCGTTCGGGTGCTCGCGGCAGCGGTGTTCCGCCTTGGTGCACTTCGTCGACGGCGTCGGGGGTGCGGCCGCCTACTAAAGTTTGCGACGAGCATTCGATCAGGATGTCGGGAATCTTGTTGAATTGCCCGACTTGATATTGAAAAGAGTTTTCGATAAATGAGACTAAAATGCGGGGTTTATAATTGTTAGGCATGCGATGTCTAAGGAATTCATTTGTTTAGGCATGCGATGTCTAAAGAGGTTGCGGATTCCAACTGTTGTAGTTTTACACTTTCTTTTCTGTGACCGTAAGTGTAATATGTGATATCGCCGTTTTCGTTGCTATATGTCAACGACAATTGGGATACGCATGTTTACTTATGTTGATGACATGTGATGTTATGTATTGCTGGATATGTTATATTGGATCGTCGTGTTTGAATAGCTGGGTTTTTTTAATTTGAGATGTGTGTTTTTCATTTTTATTCATGTAAAAACTTGTATGTAATATTCTTTTATTGGGGCATTTCCAGGTTGCGGAAGATGTCACCTTTTGTATATTATTTACTTTTCCGCATTAGGATAGACCCAAGGAGGGGAGCACAAGTAACCGGGTTCTGGAGTCCAGTGGGAGACCAACTCGAGGAGTCGAGTCCGGGTCTCCTAACTCTAGAATTGGTAGGGTTGCTTGCCGCTCTCGTAGGGGTCTAGGGGTGTGGGTTTGGCTATTCATCGCGACCGTGGAATCCGTGTTTTATACTGGCTCGTATTGAAAACACGGACGTCCTAGTATATCCAATATTTCATATGTTTCTTCTGCTGTGATATCTGTGATGTGATCATGTGATATATTCTGTGATAAATACTGTATATAGTATATACGATATATTATATAGATGTTACTTATGTTTTACACCCGCGCTAGCCCTGCCCTGCTCTGCCGTTAGTTACCTAACCTAACGGTGCACGAGGGGAGATCGAGGCGAATGCGGATGGCATAAGTGTACGTCGTATTTATCTATGATGATTAGGTAAATTTAAATGATGGGACTTCATTAATATGATTAATGAAAGTAAAAGAAACCTAAAGATGTTGTGGAATCGAATTTCAAAAATAAAACAGGTAGCTACAGTTCTTGCTTTGCACAGCAGTATATATGATATATCCTGCACCTTATTCGACGAGGAAAGGGCCGACGATCCCTTCACCGAGAGTGACCCCTTTAGCAATAACTGGCAGATGCTACACACTCGGTTTGTATTTTGATAGCTTCTATAGTTTTTGCTTTGCACAGTGATATATATGATATATCCCGCATCTCATTCGACGAGGAAAGGGCCGACGATCCCTTCACCGGGAGTAACCCCTTTAGCAAAACTAGAAAAGCCTAAAAAACACTCCATTTCAAAATTCATTCGATCCTACAACGATATCAAGTTCATTACGCAATAGGTTTTCATAAAAACCTGTCGTAGCCCTCCGTCATTTCAGATAAGTACTAGTTAGTATTCGTGCTGCGGTAGTTTGGCATTCGTCAAGGCGTAGTGTACGGTAGTTAACTAGTGTTTATCTGCTTATGCATATGATGCAGATTGGATTAGGGTATTCGTACGGCGTTGTTTGGCATTCGTCAAGGGTCGTGCGGGTGGGTTTAATTCAATCAAGAAATGTACGGGTTGAACTTGACTAGTGGACTATGGGTTGTTTGGCATTCGTCAAGGTCATAGAACACCAGGGGCAAAATATTATCGGGAATTTCAAGTGTTGAAATTTGCAATGAGATTGCATACCTTCTATGAGATAGTTGGATCCCGATACCCGCTGCGAATAAGAGTTACTCCTAGGAGAGTTTTACACATTACAATTAGCCGATCAAGTAGGTGTCTAGAAAGGTGTTAACGAGGTTACGCCTCTGGGAAAACGAGGTTTACATTAATTAGGTTCGTGCGAAAGCACGGGGGACCTCCCTCAAAGTACCGATACTGGCCTGGCTGAAAAATTGGCGAACTTGTAGCGTGTAATTAATCCTGGCTAGTCTTTCCTTTTAGGGTTTGAAGGAAGATTTGATAAAAACAGTGGGAGCCATCCTGATTAGATAAAATAATAACCAATCTATTCTTGCAAGAGCGCACGCTGAGTGTTTTCTTCTCTCTCTCTCCAGGTAGCGACCATATCACGCCTTAATCAAGATAATAATACGGATGTATTGACCGAACCCGCTTGTTATACTGAGCTGGGGAACGTTGGTCCCGCTCCAACTTATAATTGTTATAAGACAGAGCAGGAAATAAGGGGAATACCAGGATTCCCATGCCGCCCAAACGAAGAAAGTGCATATGATGCATCTCCTTCGGGTGTGTTCATTACAAAGAACTGTTTCTCTGTATCCTCTACGTCCTGCGTATTTGATACCGGATCAGGATCCCAGATATGTAATCTGTTACATAGGGCTACAGAAAGATAGAGAACTGGGATCGGGTGATATGTTTCATGAGACAGAAAACGGGGCAAACGTTGCAGCCAAGTCTGTTGGTCACTGTCACCCTGTATTCCAAATACATTGATTCTAAACGAATGTTATTAGATACCGAACCTGTTATACAAAATCATATCAGTCTCTTTATTAGTAAAGAAATGATAAAATTTTGTATTGTTGGATAATGTTTTGAACATTTCCTATATCAAAAGTTGATCGGTTCAGGCACGTTATCTAAAAGCATTAATGTTCATCAAACTACAGTTCTTAGTATACAGAACACACACAAAAGGAAGAGTTCAGAAATGAACGAATTCTTCTTGGGGCATTGTAGACTAGGTCATATCAATGCGACCCGACTAGCTGAAGTTACTTGTAGATGCATATTTAAATCAGTTTGAATTTACATCTTGTGAAACTTGCCAGTCATGTCACAAAGATATAATGACACCAGCTCTGTTTATTGTGTAGGGTTCCTAGGCACACTAATGAGGTCTCACAAGTGATAAAACATGGCCAATTCAAAATTTTCCAAGTGCCTACAAACCCTAATACGGATCGTTAACTAGATTTATAGGTGATGCGATGCAAGTAAACAACTTTAACTTAAAGGAAAGAAGCTACAACCTTTGTAGATCCGGTCCTCCACCTCCTAGGCTCCATGATGACGTCCCTCCGCTGTCCAAATTAAATCCATGACTCTAGCATTGGCTTCATCGGAGAAAAGGGCGGGCTAGGTCATCGACTACGATGCCGAAGATGATCTACGTCGAGGCATCACAAGATCAAGCTCCCACTTCATCAAGTCATGAAAATTGTGAAGAAAACACCCTATACTACTTGGCAAGAGGTAGAGGATGAAAAAATAGGAAGTGGGTTCACTTTAGAATTGGATTTCTCACTCTTTTTCATAAGTTGCCATTGATGGTGACATGGTTTCTTCATGTTGAAGATGAAGAAGAAGAAGAAAGAATTATGATAAGTATATTTTCAAAAAGAAAAATAAATGAATACTTATCATTTGGCAACCATGGTTAGGTGTAGAGAATGGACTATGGTTAATTTAAATGGTTAGGGTTAAGCATGAGACAAGAATGGTGGACTTGTTCAAAACTTCATGAAGCTTCAACAAACAAACAAACAAAGCCACCATTCTTTCTTTATCTTTTTCAAAAAAAGAATTATAAATAAATAGATAAGTAATTAAACAAAAACCCTAATCATTAACTTAACTATGGTTCAATTCTTTACATAAACCCAAGTGAGCATGTATCATCAAACATGATACAAACAAGTGCACAAAAGTATATCACATATACAACTTGTGTACATCAAGTGAGAAAATCCTTTTAAAGTGAAAAAATACTAATTAATGCAAAGTAATATATCAAATATACAATTATGCATTAAATCAATACTTGATTTAACGATCTGGTCATATCGCATATAACCGACTAGTATCCTATGTATCGGCTTATCGAATCAATCCTTGATTCGATAAAAAGGTTATATCGCATATAACCAATCGACACATTCATCGCGAGAATGGAATACGATATCACATACACGCATTATTCTCGGTCCCGCACATATCTCATATGTGCTCCTATTTCGTTTTGCTTGAGCCAGGAAACCTCTGTGTAGGACTCTAAAGACTCGTCAATACGCCGGCAGCAGATGATGATCATATCAAGCACCCATAAGCCGCAAGCGGTCTGCTAAACGTAACGGCCACCCGGGTATTGAGCGATCAGAAGATCGACGAGCAAGCCCGCTCACACTCCTGTGAATCCAACCGGTAACACTTACCATACAGTCCGGTCAGTTCGTCTGATATGTCGCATATCTCGCCTAGGGGTGGTAAACGTCAGATCCCAGTAGCTCGATAAGTCATGCCGACGTGAAGTCCATAACATGTGTGAAAACACCGATGACACTTATCAGTAGATCACTGCAACCCTGGCCAGGGATTTCCTGTCATGGCCAGTCGAGCATAGCGCAACATCAACCCCCAATACCGGGAGAGACGAATCCCCTCCTATCGCTCATTGCCTCCATGTGAATCGGGACTGTACCCAAAAACCATCTATTTGCACGACTCAGTAGAGCCGTGGTAGGGTGGAAATCAAAGCACAGTGGGAGACACACAAGACTCTATGACGATCTCGGGTCAACAGACTAAGCTGTACCAGTGTCACCAGAGAACTACCATCTGACGTGAGGTATAATACCATCTGGGAGTTCTCGGCGAGTCCGTTCAGTGTACCCAGTCTCCACTGAGCACCCGTATACCATCTCTGATGTCAAACACCAATGGATATAGGATCATCCATCGTCCATCGCATGGGTCGAGAAGATATACGCTAGTCTACTCTGGAATATCGATGCCCCGTCTCGATATTCCCTCGACTAGGAACATTGAAGGATGTACTCATTGACTACCCAGGCCCCACTAGTATGATCTGCATCATAGTCCTGGAAGTCGAGTACACATCCTAAGGGCTTTATCAACATGTAATCAGAGAGACAGAAAGTATACATGTTAAGATAAAGAGCAACCAGATAGCGTACTATCATGTCGAGCAAGAAAGTCCTACCTATGTATGTCCCAGCATCCACTACAATATACATCCAATGTACAGTAATGGCCTCTAGGGCATACATATAACTAACAATCTCCCACTTGCACTAAGGCCATCTGTAGCAGTGGTTGCAGTATCACATACTCAACCATCCCATATAATTCTCTCTCTGGGAAAAAGCCTTTGTGAGTGAATCCGCCGTGTTGTCCTCTGAGTCTACTCTCCTAACCTCGATCACCCTGGAGATCATCTATCTCCATGATCAGGTGATGCTGCCTCAGAATATGTCTGGGTCACTGATGGGACCAGGGTTCCCGGGCCAAAGCCTTACATCCATTGTCGTACAATGGTAGGAACCTAGTTCATCTTATGAACCAATATACACCCAAACTGCCTCTTTGGTAGTATCTTTAATAGCGATGTTACCAGCCTTTATCATCTAGTTTGTCACGGTATCTAGCTTGGAACTTTTCCAACATACCGTCCCTTTACTAAGGGTAAAGACAATGCCTGTGACTGACATTCAGTCGTCCTTATCACTCTGGAACTTTTCCAGTGATTCTCCCCAGGATCGAGAAGGTATCACCTTTATCCTATTTGGAGAATCCTTATGACAAGAGGAGATTGACCGTGTGTAGTATAAGAAACTCTTTCTCTATCAAGAGTATGTCATCCATGTACTCTACGAGGATCACTACCATACTCCCTACTACCTTTTTGTATATACAAGGTTCATCTTCCATGATGTCAAACTGTTTGACTAACTCATCAAGACAGATGTTCCAACTCTGCGATGCCTGCTTCATCACATAAAACATCTTGCACACGTTTCCGCTGCTCCCACTGTTTACGAAGCCCTCTGGCTGTGTTCTTATAGACGTTCTCTTCTAAATCATTATTTAGAAAAGTAGTCATGGCACCCAACCACCAGATATCGTAGTCATGGTATGCAGCAATGGCAAGTAGGATCTGGATGGATTTAAGCATAGTCCCTGGAAAAGTTTCATCATTATCCATGCCAGGTTGATGATGGAAAAACCTTTAACAAGTCTAGCTTTGAAAGTCTCAACTTTTCCATCTACACCAAGTAATCTTCTCAAGATATACTTGCTCCTGACGGGGATTTAACCCTTCAGATATAGCAGCTAAAGTCCATACTTTGCTGATGTACAGGGATTCCATCTCAGATCACTAAGCATCCAGCCATTCTTACAGAGTCCCTACTCTCGATGGCCAGCCCGAAACTAATTGGGTCATCATCTCATGATGCATTCCTCGCTCCCACTGTCATCGAGAAACCGAGGTATCTCTTAGGCGGATGAGGAACCCTACCAGATCGGCGGAGAGGCTGAGGTTCGTTGGGAACTATTGAATCCTTTGGTTCTGTCAAATCATCAGCTACAGTTTTGTATGGCTGGAACCTTTCCAGTTCTACAGAACTGATCTTGCCTCGATCTTGTCCGGAATTTGCTTTAGACATAGGCCAGACAACCCTAAATCTTAACTAACTTAAGAAATAGGCTCTTCCCATACCATATCTTATATGGAGTGGTAGGCAGCGATCTGATTCGAACCTAATTCAATAGGTATGCAGCTTCTCAAGTGCATAACCCCCTTTAAAAGAAACAGATAACTCGGTGATACTCATCATAGAGCACACCATATCACATAGGGTGCTAATACTCCGCCCTGATACACCGTAGTGCTGTGGTATATTCAGAGAGTAACACTGAGAGAGAATCTCATTCTTCTTTAGAATAGTCCAGGAATGCCATGCACAAGTATTCTCCTCCCTGATCTTATCATAGGACATAATACTTATACTCGTATTTTGGTTCTCTACTTCTAGCTTATATTCTGTGAATATCTCAAAAGGTTCGGACTTGTGTTTCAACGGGAACGTATGTCTGAATCTTGAGAGATTATCAGAGAACGTAATGAAGTATAAAGAACCAGTCTTGGCATGTGTAGACAGGGGACCTTACATACATCATCATGTATCAGTCCCAAGAGTTTACTAACTCTTTCTCCGTTTACAATGAACAGAGCTATGGTCATCTAATCTTTGTGACATGATTGGCAAGTTTCACAAGATGTAAATTCAAACTAATTTAAATATGCATTTAAATGTAACTTCAGCCAGTCGGGTCGCATTGACATGACCTAGTCTACAATGCCTCAAGAAGGATTCGTTCATTTCTGAACTCTTTCTCTTGTGTGTGTTCCGTATACTAAGAACTGTAGTTTGATTTAGAACGTCAATGCTTTTAGATAACGTGCCTGAACCGATCAACTTTTGATACAGGAAATGTTCAAAACATTATCCATCAATACAAAATTTTATCATTTCTTTACTGATAAAGAGACTGATATGATTTTGTATATCAGGTTCGGTATCTAATAGCATTTGTTCAGAATCAATGTATTGGTAATACAGGGTGACAGTGACCAACAGACTTGGCTGCAACACTTGCCCTGTTTTCTGTCTCATGAAACTTATCACCCGTTCTCAGTTTTTCTACCTTTTTGTAGCCCTATGTAACGGATTACATATCTGGGATCCTGATCCGGTATCATATACCCAGGGTGCGGAGGATACTGAGAAACAGTTCTTTATAATGAACACACCCGAAGATGATGCATCAGCATGGACTCTCTTCGTTTGGGCGGCACGGGAATTCTGGTATTCCCTAATTTCCTGCTCTGTCTTATAACAATTATAAGTTGGAGCGGGACCAACGTTCCCCAGCTCTGTATAACAAGCGGGTTCGGTCAATAATCCATATTATTATCTTGATTAAGACGTGATATGGTCGCTACCTGGAGAGAGAGAGAAGAAAACACTCAGCGTGCGCCCTTGCAAGATCAGATTGGTTTTAATTTTATCTAATCAGGATGGCTCCCACTGCTTTTTATCAAATCTTCCTTCAAACCCTAAAAGGAAAGACTAGCCGGGATTAATTACACACTACAAGTTCGCCAATCTTTCAGCCAGGCCAGTGTCGGTACTTTGAGGGAGGTCCCCCGTGCTTTCGCACGAACCTAATTAATGTAAATCTCGTTTTCCCAGAGGCGTAACCTCGTTAACACCTTTCTAGACACCTACTTGATCGGCTATTTGTAATGTGTAAAACTCTCCCAGGAGTAACAATTACTCGCAGTGGGTATCGGGATCCAACTATCACATAGAAGGTATGCAATCTCATTGCAAATTTCAACACTTGAAACTCCCGATAATGGTTTTTACCCCTAGCACCTATGACCTTGGCTAAGGTCAACAAATCATAAGTACCAGTCAAGTTCTACCCGTCATTTCGTGATTAGTTAGACCCACCCACATGACCCTTGGCTAAGGTCAACAAAGCCACATGACTGTCCTAACTAATCGCATCATATGCGGTGTAGGAAGACATCACTTAACTACCGTACACTGTGCCTTGACTATGGTCAACAAACACAACACGAATACTAAGTACTCTACTTCCTAAAATGATGGAGGGTTGCGAATGGTTTTTACGAAAACCTTTAACGCTTTGAACTTGATCTCGTTGCGGAATCAAATGGTTTTTAAATGGAATGTTTTCCGAAGCTTTTCTAGTTTTGCTAAAGGGGTCACTCCCGGTGAAGGGATCGTCGGCCCTTTCCTCGTCGAATGAGGTGCAGGATATATCATATATATCACCGTGCAAAGCAGAAACTATAGAAGCGATCAAAGGACAAACCGAGTGTGTAGCATCTGCCAGTTATTGCTAAAGGAGTCACTCCCGGTGAAGGGATCTCGGTCCTTTCCTTATCGAATAAGGTGCAGGATGTTCTATAACGAACACCGCGATGCAAAACAAGAACTGTAGCTACCTGTTTTTATTTTGAAATTCGATTCCACAACATCAATTAGGTTTATTTTCTTTCATTAATCTTATTAATGAACGTCCCATCATTTAAGTCCACCTAAACATCACAGATAAATATAACGTACGCTTATGCCATCCGCATTCGCCTCGATGTCCCGTCTGCACCGTTAGGTTAGGTGACTAACGCCAGAGCGAGGCAGGGCTAGTGCGGGTGTAAAACATAAGCAACGTCTATATAATATATCATATATACTATATACAATATCTATTTGAACATATCACATGATCACATCACAGAAATCGCAGCAGAAGATACATATGAAATATTGGATATACTAGGACGTCCGTGTTTTCAATACGAGCCAGTATAAAACACGGATTCCACGGTCGTGATGAACAGCCAATCCCACACCCCTAGACCTCTACGAGAGCGGCAAGCAACCCTACCAATTCTAGGGTTAGGAGACCCGGACTCGACTCCTCGAGATGGTCTCCCACTGGACCCTAGAACCCGGTTACTTGTGCTCCCCTCCTTGGGTCTATCCTAATGCGGAAAAGTAAATAATATACAAAAGGTGACATCTTCCGCAACCTGGAAGTGCCCCAATAAAAGAATATTACATACAAGTTTTTACATGAATGAAAATGAAAAACACTCATCTCACATAAAAGTCCTCCGGCTATTCGAACACGACGATCCAATATAACATATCCAGCAACACATAACATCACATGTCATCAACGTAAGTAAGTATGCATACACCGATTGTCGTCGACGTATAGCAACGACAATCGGCAATACCACTACATACTACACTTACGGTCACAGAAAAGAAAGTGTAAAACTACAACAGTTGGAATCCGCAACCTCTTTAGACATCACATGCCTAATCAAATGAAATACTTAGACATCACATGCCTAACAATTATAAATCCCGTATTTTAGTCTCATTATCGAAAACTCTTTTCAATGTCAAGTCGGGCAATTCAACAGAATTCCCGACATCCTAATCGAATGCTCGTCGCAAACTTTAGTAGGCGGCCGCACCCCCGACACAGTCGACGAAGTGCACCAAGGCGGAACACCGCTGCCGCGAGCACCCGAACGGATGCTTTCGGCGACGGGGTTCTCCTATAGTCACTTGGTTGGGGCTATAGGGTGAGGCTGTCTATTAAGTTTACCCGGCGAGTATTCGCGTACGCTACGTGATTGCGACGGACTTTTGATCACATCAAAATTCCGTGGCAACCGATCAAATGAGACTAAACTGCTATGTTTATAACATTCATTCAGTTATCTCATAACTTATTGTGAATTCCAATTATTGTATCACATTCCGGACAAATAGAAAATGTTAAACTTTCCGATCGAACAATCGAACACCCAGGTTTTCCCAATGCAGCTCAACACATGAAATAAGTCTAAAAACATTCAGTTCATGCCTCAGTACCAACGGTCCAGCCGTAGAAGGGTCAAGCCAACGCCTCACATGTGGCACGCCGTACTGCCCCAAACCTTAAGGTTCAAAGGGCAGTTCAAGACGGTCACATAATCGAGTTAAGGTTTGTTGTCTTCTAGAGGGACCATCGCGTTACTTGCACTACTTAGAACGTCATTAAACTACGGAAAAGTCCAACAATTGGAAATTTCCCGGCAGGGGAAAAGGTGGGTATTTATATCCGGCCGAACTTTTTAACATATTCTAAAATTATCCGGAAAAACACACAGACAAAATTAGACAATCCGATCGAAACACCGAGTCCCCAATACAACACAGAAAATTCAACTCTTGAATAAATATTAAAAATTCCGAGGAAAACCAGTACTGCAAAATAAGAATTACTGTACAAAATTCAATGCATGATAAGACAAAACGGCCGCGGATCCGCCGCACGAGCCATGCTCGTGCCGCGGAACCGCGGCGGTTTGATGGAATTAGGGAATCGAATTTCACAGTAACTCTTAGATATTCCTGCTGATTTTTCTGCATATTTTTAATTCTCAAAAATCCACAAAATTCAAAAATGTACAGAGAGCAATTTTTGAGTTAGGGTTTCGGTTCGATCGGACTTCTAACTCCGTCTACGCATCGCCTAAGGCTCTAGCTAGGCTCTGATACCACTGTAGGGTTCCTAGGCACACTAATGAGGTCTCACAAGTGATAAAACATGGCCAATTCAAAATTTTCCAAGTGCCTACAAACCCCAATACGGATCGTTAACTAGATTTATAGGTGATGCGATGCAAGTAAACAACTTTAACTTAAAGGAAAGAAGCTACAACCTTTGTAGATCCGGTCTTCCACCTCCTAGGCTCCATGATGACGTCCCTCCGCTGTCCAAATTAAATCCATGACTCTAGCATTGGCTTCATCGGAGAAAAGGGCGGGCTAGGTCATCGACTACGATGCCGAAGATGATATATGTCGAGGCATCACAAGATCAAGCTCCCACTTCACCAAGTCATGAAACTTGTGAAGAAAACACCCTATACTACTTGGCAAGAGGTAGAGGATGAAGAAATAGGAAGTGGGTTTACTTTAGAATTGGATTTCTCACTCTTTTTCATAAGTTGCCATTGATGGTGACATGGTTTCTTCATGTTGAAGATGAAGAAGAAGAAGAAAGAATTATGATAAGTATATTTTCAAAAAGAAAAATAAATGAATACTTATCATTTGGCAACCATGTTTAGGTGTAGAGAATGGACTATGGTTAATTTAAATGGTTAGGGTTAAGCATGAGACAAGAATGGTGGACTTGTTCAAAGCTTCATGAAGCTTCAACAAACAAACAAACAAAGCCACCATTCTTTCTTTATCTTTTTCAAAAAAAGAATTATAAATAAATAGATAAGTAATTAAACAAAAACCCTAATCATTAACTTAACCATGGTTCAATTCTTTACATAAACCCAAGTGAGCATGTATCATCAAACATGATACAAACAAGTGCACAAAAGTATATCACATATACAACTTGTGTACATCAAGTGAGAAAATCCTTTTAAAGTGAAAAAAATACTAATTAATGCAAAGTAATATATCAAATATACAATTATGCATTAAATCATTAAATCAATACTTGATTTAACGATCCGGTCATATCGCATATAACCGACTAGTATCCTATGTATCGGCTTATCGAATCAATTCTTGATTCGATAACTAGGCTATATCGTATATAACCAATCGATACATTCATCGCGAGAATGGAATACGATATTGTTGCGCCACGGCAGCGCCCCGGCCTCGTACTCGAGGCCAAAATGCGGAATCAAAAAATTTTCCTTACTCGGAAACCGGCGCTACCGCGGACAAAGAAAACCCGGATCGTTTACCATTAACCTAATGCTAGCAATCAAGAGATAGGGTGAGAAGTATACCGAGTGATCCGAGTCCTTCGGTCTTCTCTTCATCGTCCCGATCTCCCGCGGAAAGTCTTGTCTCCATATCGTCGCCTCCTCGCCGGAAAGGGCACCACATCGCCTGCGTCTTTTACGGGCTCCCGCCTCAATACCGAGGCAACTCGGGCATGAAGCCGGCAACTCGACATGCTCAAGATATGCTGTAGAATGTAGTGTAGAAGATGCTTGTCTCATTTGGGGTTTGTTGCCATGGTGATGGAGGAATCAAGAATAGAAAAATGGTGCTTGCATTTTTCTAGCAAGAAAATGAGATCATGAATGAAACTCTTAAGATGAAGCTCTCTTCTTCTTCTTCTCTTTCTCTTTTTCTCTCATGAAAAAAATTTATATCCCAAAATGAGAATGGTGGAGGAGGTAATATGAAGCATGAAGGGAGGTGAGTGTAGGAGTGAAGAAAAGGTGACCACATCAAGAGACAAAGAAACATCAACCATGCTTCACACATTTAAACCCATACCCTTTCATAAATGCAAGTGATGGAGCAAAAGATAATGATGCTATCATAATCAATCTTTATGCAAGAAACCCCTTCCACAAATGTTATTTGCACAATTGCAAATAACCCCCTCCATCGGAAAAGTCCGGCCGGGAAAGAACAAAGGAAAACCGGCCGGGACGGAATGCAAACTGGCAACTCCAGAAAACTGGTCCCGTAATAAAATACAGGAAAACCCCGACACTGTGCATACACACTCGCATCTGTATTCCGACCGGATACAAATGCAATGAGACAAAATCTACACAGTACTAAACTAGGACCGGCTTAAGCCAAAGCCGGCTAGTAAAATCCGTTCGATCCTGATCCGTGCAATACCGCACGTATCAGATCAAACCCTGCCATATAACTATACGGCCACTAGTACAAACCGTCCGATCCTGATCCGTGCAATACCGCACGTATCTGATCGGACCGCGCCATATCTCCATACGGCCTCTACAGCGTTTCGCCCGAAAGCTGAGTAACTGAAAGTGTGGTGGACTCTAAAGACTCGTCAATACAATGGCTGTGGATTTAACCACTAGCACGTCAGAGGTATAAGCCAATACGTAACGGGCCACCAGCTATTGACCAAAAGGGACGTCGATGAGCGAACTCATCCTGACACCCTACTGAGCCTGTCAGTGACAATATCCGTACAGTCCGGTCCGTTCGTCTATGAGGATCGCATGTCGGGCCTAGGGGGTTGGTAAAAGTCAGACCCCCAAAGGCGGTACAAGTCGTGTCGGAGTGTAGCCCAGAAAGCCCTGAGATACTACTGGAATACCTACCAGTAAATCTCCTGCCTCGGCCGAGGGCTTTGCGTAATGGCTCTCCTAGACACAGCGCGACCTCACCCCCAATACCGGGAGAGACGAACCCCTGCAGATCCGCTCACTGCCTCCATGTGGCTCGGGACTGTACCCAACTAAAACCTGTTTGCACGACTCCTTTGAGCCGTGGTAGGGTAGTAATCAAAGCACAGTGGGAACTCACACGAGACAAATGACGATCTCAGGTCGATGAACTAACCTGTACACATGTCACCTGGGAACTGCTATCTGACGTCTGGTATAAGACCAACTAGCAGGTTCCCGGCGAGTCCTGTCCGGTGTACTCATAACCCAATGAGCACCTGTATACATCTTAGGTGAACCAACTGACACCAGTGGCTTGTGAGACCGGCCACCGCCCCTCGTCGGGGTCTCGACTGTATACACTAGTCTACTAATGGAGTATCGATGCCCAGTCTCGAAACTCCCACGACTAGGGACCTTTTAAGGATGTGCTTATAGACTACCAGCTCCCACGTATATGATCACCATCATACTGCTGGTCGTCAAGCAAGAATCCTAGGGGCTCTATCAACGTGTAATAGCGACATGTCAGGTCACCTAAAGCAGTACACGATGATAAAGATAAACCAGATAGCATACTATCATCTCGAGTAAGACTGTTCTACCGGGATAGGTCCTCCCTCAATCATTGCAATCACGCGCCTGTGATCCAATAATTGACTCTGAGGGCACTATCTCCAACAATCTCCCACTTGCACTCAAGGCTAATTATTGCGATGTCGCATACTCACAGCCCGTGTGATACCGAACACCCAACTCCTCTACTAGTCAGTCGCACAAAGCCTGTTTGCGAAAACTATTGCGTTCGAGGAATAGCCTCAGTGAGTGGATCCGCTGTGATGTTTCTTTCTATGTCTCTCTATATCTCAAGTTCGCGGAGAAAGCCATCTCCCGAAATGAGCAATACCTGTCTTAGAATGTCTGGATGTCTGATGGTGCCTAGCTCATAAATGAACTCCAAATCCAAACTTCTTAGACTGTATCGTCAACTGAACTTAATCAGTATCCTGCGCCATGCCTCCCTCAGTATTGTCTTGGATCACCTGTCCAAAATACTGCCCCTCATCAGAAGGAAAACTATAACTCTGACAACCTCCTTGTCGTCCATGTCACCTTGGAAGCCTGGAGTGATAACTGTCTCCTAAAGGAGGCAGCCGTTATCATATCCCTAGAACATTCACTTATGTTCTAAAACTGCTTCCGACTGTTCCTCCAGGATTGGATCAATATCAACTTATTGCATCTAGTGCAAGAACAACATCTGGTGTGGTACTTGACATCTCATGATTGACTCAATTGCCTAAGCAAGTGATCTGCCAATCATGCACATCCCTCTCTACTTTAGTCTATAAGACACCTTTAGAGAGGGTGACTCCATCAACTGCAGGTGCACTACCGTGCCAGGAGTCGTCCATTCTAAATACTCATAGAATGCTGTCAAGCTACCCAGATTGGGAAACCACCCAAATCTAGATCTAAAACCATACATCTAGTAACCAGTATGTCTGATATAATATCCAAGTCCTTTGTGGAGAAACCACTGTGTGACGACCAAAGTATAACCGATCGTAGTATAGGAATATCACTTCCTACTACCTTCTCAACAGATCCATCCCCTATTCTGATGACGTCAAACCCATGACTGTCACATCAGAAACAGATGATCTAACTCCGCTATAACTGCTTTAGTCTATAAATAGACATAAGCCTGAAGTCCACCAATGCTTCCGCTGCTCCCACTGACTACGACAACCCTCTGCCAGAGTCATATAGACGTGCACTTCTAAAGCTAGTTTAGAACGACGCTATACTCATCCTCCTGCCGGGTCTCGCAGCCTGGAACAACAACAATGGCAAGTGTGGGTAAACAAGAACTTCCCTGTCACCGTCCTTGAGGCTACCGGAGTACCTCTCGGGTGCCTGAAGTTACCCACCTTATCTGCGGAGTGGCCAATGGAATGTCAAAACAGATTGAATCTTTAGGTTCCTTATCAAATCTTCAGTAATCGTTTGCGGTTCTGGAATCACTTCCAGTTCTACCATACTCCCACTACCTTTTTTTTGAAAAAAAAACCATTTTTAATAAAACTGTGGCGAGTTAAGAACAATATCACTATTGATCTTCCAGATGGTAGAAAATCAACCCTCGTCATAGCCTGGGTCAACCCACAAACAGCCATTACAGAAACGTGCCTTGAGTTGTCCAGTGTCTGGTTTTAATCATAAGCCGGACAACTCCCCGTACCTTAACATCGTTAAGATATGAACTGTTCAATATCTAATATAGAACCAGAGGCACTGATTTAAATGAACCAGATTCAAATCATGCAGCTATCTCCAGTGCATGTCAACTAAATGGAAGGAGGCCGATCAGCGTTACCCAACTTAGGAATGCTTCCAATTATGAGTAACCTGAAAGAGAAGCAAGTTCTCATTACTATCAACTGAATACCATACACAAGTATCTACATCTTCGATCACCTTGAAGAATCCCGATACTTGCTACACCTGGTTCTCTACTCTATTCAAATACCTATAACTCCTCAAAACTTAGACTCTGTGTTTCCACAAAACACTTGTCTAAAAACTAGAGAAGTCATAAGTAAACCGAATATAGTACGAGGACCAACCCCTCTGTCCTGATGGACCCTGGACGACATACAATACTCTGTATAAGTCCCTTGAGTCTGATAACTCATTCACTGTGTGTCGTAGGTTAAAAACTGTACTTATGGTTAAGAAGAATTACACCGCTGTTTAATGCTCCTTACCTAACCATCCACTGATATAGGTAAATGTCGTAGACATAATTTCAAAAAGGTACATCTCACTCTATATAAATAGACGTATAGATATATCAATTTGAAATTGGTGCATAACAGCGGATATTCAAAACCAAATATTTGCCGACCGGCAAATAGCCCAGATGATCTCCTCAAATATTACCGATTACAACGAATCCTGATATAATGAGGATGGTCACCTAATTCCCAATAACTTACTCCCACTCATCATCTATAAAACCATACAGATGTGAGAATCATACCTGGTAAATACATACCCTGGAGTAAGTATCTAATCGGGAAATCAGTTTTCTTTTAACATCACACAGTGAAACTGAAACATTGAAATGTTTCGGTGGGGTATTCCGGTATTCTTAGTAATGCCTCTTCCATTATCCAGATTCACAACTGTAACCGTATATCTCTTTGCCATCTGTCCAAATCCCTTTATATGTCTTTAGTCATTACCGTCTGCACACCCCTTTAGGCCAAATGGTTTTCTTCCTTCCCTACCGTTCGGCACCAGCCTATGATTTAGAAGAAGACTATCCAATAAGCATAAAAGGTGTACTGTCCTAATCCTAGGAACACTCGCAATGCGAGAGAAGGTGAAGATAAAAGACACCTGAATGAACCTTATTCCTATTTCTCCTGAACCAGAATCCATCCCCGAACTGGAACAAGTTCCTTTCGAGTTCGTATATAACCATACGATGGAGTATCCAATAAGCTGTGGATCTTCGTAGTGACACGGAGTGTCCTGGAGAAATACAAAGGTGATTTAGGATTGGCGAAGAAATACTTGGTTTGGTCGTGAATATCAGTCGCAATTTACTTTGCCCTCCTACTAATCCCTTGCTTTGTCTTAACTTAATACCTTCTGCACACCATCGTTATGCTAATTGGTTTTCTTCATTCCCTACCGGTCGGCACCAGCCTAAGGTTTGGAAGAAGACTATCCAATTTGCGTAATAGGTGTACTACTCCTAAACCAAGGAGTACTCGCAACCTGAGAGAAGGTGAAAAGAAAAGACAACTGAATAGTCCTATCCGTTTTCTCCAGAACCAGAAACCATCCTCGAAGTCCTTCGAGTTCGTATCTAACCATACGATGGTTTTGTCCAATGGAAGTGGACGTTTGCAGTAATACGGGGTGTCCTGGAGAAAAGGGTAAAAGTAGGAGTGGCAATGAGGTCTGCAACTCTGACAATCCAAAAGCCTGTGTTAAGAAGGTTCGGTCAACTTGGTCACTGAGTCATAGTCCAGGGTCGGGTCAATGGTCGCTGCCAAAGAGAGAGAGAAAAGAAACACTCAGCGTGCACTCTAACCTAGATCAGAATGGTTATCACTTTGTCTAATCTGGAAACCTCCAACTGTACCTCAAATTCTCCTCCAAACCTGAAAGAAGAACTAGTCTGGGTCACCCGAGGAGTAAACTAACTCATCAGTGGGAATCGGGATCCAACTATCATCGCATGATAACTTGACGGAATCCACTCAAGTCACCACACTCCAGAAGGTATGCGCATGCCTGGCAAGTTTCAGTTCTTTTGAAACTCCCGATGTGATTTTTACCCCAAGCGGTTTATGACCTTGACTAGGTCAACAAACCATAAACCGCCAGTCAAGTTCAACCCGTCATTATTCTGGATTGCATTAAACCCACCCGTACGTGCCCTTGACTAGGTCAACAAGGCCGCACGACTGTCTTAACCAATCCCACTTATGCAACAAACAAGTACCACTTAGCTACCGAACACTACGTCTTGACTAGGTCAACAAACGCAGCACGAATACCAAATAATACCTGTAGGAAATGACGGAGGGCTACGGCTGGTTTTTGGCGAAAAACCTTTAACGTAATGAACTTGATATCGTCGAAGGAACTGCATAGCCTTTTATAAAAATATAGTGACGAAAACCTTTGCTAAAGAGGTCACTCCCGGTGAAGGGATCTCGGCTCTTTCCCCGTAGAATGAGGTGCAGGATATTCCAACTGAATACCACGATGCAAAGCAAAAGTAATCGGCTATAGTGAAGTTAATGCCCTGACGCAAACTTCTGTCCAAGGGGTCACTCCCGGTGAAGGGATATCGGCCCTTGCCTCGTCGACTGAGGAGCAGGATATTCCAAATGAATACCACGATGCAAAACAAAAGTGAGCGTCCTTGCAATAACAGCTTTTTGAAAAAATGTTCCAACAACATCAGATTAGGTTTGTTTAGCTTGCATTGATCCGAATCAACGCAGTCCCATCAATTGATCACACCAAAAAGAACGAAAATATACTGACGTACGTATATGCCATCTGCATTCGCCACTGGGTCCCGTCATCACCCGTTAGGTTAGCTAACTAACGGCAGAGCGGGGACTGGACTAGCGCGGATGAAAAACATATACAACATCTACTAATATATATACCAATATATAGTATTTCGCTCAAGGCGTGATAAAATGCAACATCACAGAAATGTACAGCATCACAGAACAATACAGATATCTGGAAGCCCCGGGTTTCACAGAGCCGCTGCTGAAACCCGACGTTCCCCTGGTCGTGTGGATAGCCTGTGCAATGAAATCCTAGACCCCTACGGGCGCGGCAAGTCACCCGCCAAAACCTGAAGCGAGGAAGCCCCCTTCAGCACCGTGAATGGACCACCCAGCACTTCACGGAATCCGGTAACTTGGGCACCCCTCCTGGGTCAACCTGTACCCCCTATGAGTGCGGCGAATAGCCCGCCAATTCCAGACTGAAGCCCCCTCCGTCTCAATGCCCTGAGATGCGGGCCCGTTGCCCTCTAGAACCCGGCTATCCGTGCACCTCTCCGCGGGGTAACCCTAGTACAGAAAGTAAAATATACATACACCGGGTACATCGACCGCAACCAGGTCGTGCCCCAAAAGAATAATACAAACAGGCAGTGACGGCAGTCCACATGTCGGACGCTCGCCCCGCAATATCAAATGTACATAATACAACAGCACTGTACTAGCATTGCATCCAGGCTATCCCCCACGACCGATCCGCAACATCACAGCATAAACATAGAACATCAACGTGAAAATCACGTTCGCAAATCCGTCTAACCGGGCTATAGCAGTTAGACCGGATTTACCGATCGAGTGACATTCACGGTCGCAGATATAATGTAAATACTGTGAAATAATGTGTTTAAAATTTTCCGATTGACAAAAAATTAACAAGTGGGCCCCCAAACAAAACTGTAGCACTCACAGAAAACCTGGGCCCAATTTTAATATTCCAAAACCCCTAAAATAAGCCCACAAGCCCACTGAAAAAAGTTGGTGAAGTGAAGCCTACTTCCTGCGGCGGAAGCGCGGCCAATAAGGGGATATGGCCGCTCTTCCGCGGTCGTACGGAACGGTCACTTTCCCAAATTTTTGCAGTATTCTTAGAACTCGCTGCACATCATTCTGAGACCACCTGAAAAATTTTTAGACTCCAAAAAATTTCGACAGAAACTGATTGTGCTAGAAAAATACGGTTTTTGGAAATTTTGGTCGATCGGAAACGCAAACACATCAAACGAAGCTAGGTAAGGTTAATGGCGTGGCTCTGATACCATGTTGCGCCACGGCAGCGCCCCGGCCTCGTACTCGAGGCCAAAATGCGGAATCAAAAAATTTTCCTTACTCGGAAACCGGCGCTACCGCGGACAAAGAAAACCCGGATCGTTTACCATTAACCTAATGCTAGCAATCAAGAGATAGGGTGAGAAGTATACCGAGTGATCCGAGTCCTTCGGTCTTCTCTTCATCGTCCCGATCTCCCGCGGAAAGTCTTGTCTCCATATCGTCGCCTCCTCGCCGGAAAGGGCACCACATCGCCTGCGTCTTTTACGGGCTCCCGCCTCAATACCGAGGCAACTCGGGCATGAAGCCGGCAACTCGACATGCTCAAGATATGCTGTAGAATGTAGTGTAGAAGATGCTTGTCTCATTTGGGGTTTGTTGCCATGGTGATGGAGGAATCAAGAATAGAAAAATGGTGCTTGCATTTTTCTAGCAAGAAAATGAGATCATGAATGAAACTCTTAAGATGAAGCTCTCTTCTTCTTCTTCTCTTTCTCTTTTTCTTTCATGAAAAAAATTTATATCCCAAAATGAGAATGGTGGAGGAGGTAATATGAAGCATGAAGGGAGGTGAGTGTAGGAGTGAAGAAAAGGTGACCACATCAAGAGACAAAGAAACATCAACCATGCTTCACACATTTAAACCCATACCCTTTCATAAATGCAAGTGATGGAGCAAAAGATAATGATGCTATCATAATCAATCTTTATGCAAGAAACCCCTTCCACAAATGTTATTTGCACAATTGCAAATAACCCCCTCCATCGGAAAAGTCCGGCCGGGAAAGAACAAAGGAAAACCGGCCGGGACGGAATGCAAACTGGCAACTCCAGAAAACTGGTCCCGTAATAAAATATAGGAAAACCCCGACACTGTGCATACACACTCGCATCTGTATTCCGACCGGATACAAATGCAATGAGACAAAATCTACACAGTACTAAACTAGGACCGGCTTAAGCCAAAGCTGGCTAGTAAAATCCGTTCGATCCTGATCCGTGCAATACCGCACGTATCAGATCAAACCCTGCCATATAACTATACGGCCACTAGTACAAACCATCCGATCCTGATCCGTGCAATACCGCACGTATCTGATCGGACCGCGCCATATCTCCATACGGCCTCTACAGCGTTTCGCCCGAAAGCTGAGTAACTGAAAGTGTGGTGGACTTTAAAGACTCGTCAATACAATGGCTGTGGATTTAACCACTAGCACGTCAGAGGTATAAGCCAATACGTAACGGGCCACCAGCTATTGACCAAAAGGGATGTCGATGAGCGAACTCATCCTGACACCCTACTGAGCCTGTCAGTGACAATATCCGTACAGTCCGGTCCGTTCGTCTATGAGGATCGCATGTCGGGCCTAGGGGGTTGGTAAAAGTCAGACCCCCAAAGGCGGTACAAGTCGTGTCGGAGTGTAGCCCAGAACGCCCTGAGATACTACTGGAATACCTACCAGTAAATCTCCTGCCTCGGCCGAGGGCTTTGCGTAATGGCTCTCCTAGACACAGCGCGACCTCACCCCCAATACCGGGAGAGACGAACCCCTGCAGATCCGCTCACTGCCTCCATGTGGCTCGGGACTGTACCCAACTAAAACCTGTTTGCATGACTCCTTTGAGCCGTGGTAGGGTAGTAATCAAAGCACAGCGGGAACTCACACGAGACAAATGACGATCTCAGGTCGATGAACTAACCTGTACACATGTCACCTGGGAACTGCTATCTGACGTCTGGTATAAGACCAACTAGCAGGTTCCCGGCGAGTCCTGTCCGGTGTACTCATAACCCAATGAGCACCTGTATATATCTTAGGTGAACCAACTGACACCAGTGGCTTGTGAGACCGACCACCGCCCCTCGTCGGGGTCTCGACTGTATACACTAGTCTACTAATGGAGTATCGATGCCCAGTCTCGAAACTCCCACGACTAGGGACCTTTTAAGGATGTGCTTATAGACTACCAGCTCCCACGTATATGATCGCCATCATACTGCTGGTCGTCAAGCAAGAATCCTAGGGGCTCTATCAACGTGTAATAGCGACATGTCAGGTCACCTAAAGCAGTACACGATGATAAAGATAAACCAGATAGCATACTATCATCTCAAGTAAGACTGTTCTACCGGGATAGGTCCTCCCTCAATCATTGCAATCACGCGCCTGTGATCCAATAATTGACTCTGAGGGCACTATCTCCAACAGATATCACATACACGCATTATTCTCGGTCCCGCACATATCTCATATGTGCTCCTATTTCGTTTTGCTTGAGCCAGGAAACCTCTGTGTAGGACTCTAAAGACTCGTCAATACGCCGGCAGCAGATGATGATCATATCAAGCACCCACAAGCTGCAAGCGGTCTGCTAAACGTAACGGCCACCCGGGTATTGAGCGATCAGAAGATCGACGAGCAAGCCCGCTCACACTCCTGTGAATCCAACCAGTAACACTTACCGTACAGTCCGGTCAGTTCGTCTGATATGTCGCATATCTCGCCTAGGGGTGGTAAACGTCAGACCCCAGTAGCTCGATAAGTCATGCCGACGTGAAGTCCATAACATGTGTGAAAACACCGATAACACTTATCAGTAGATCACTGCAACCCTGGCCAGGGATTTCCTGTCATGGCCAGTCGAGCATAGCGCAATATCAACCCCCAATACCGGGAGAGACGAACCCCCTCCTATCGCTCATTGCCTCCATATGAATCGGGACTGTACCCAAAAACCACCTGTTTGCACGACTCAGTAGAGCCGTGGTAGGGTGGAAATCAAAGCACAGTGGGAGACACACAAGACTCTATGACGATCTCGGGTCAACAGACTAAGCTGTACCAGTGTCACCAGAGAACTGCCATCTGACGTGAGGTATAATACTATCTGGGAGTTCTCGGCGAGTCCGTTCAGTGTACCCAGTCTCCCCTGAGCACCCGTATACCATCTCTGATGTCAAACACCAATGGATATGGGATCATCCATCGCCCATCGCATGGGTCGAGAAGATATACGCTAGTCTACTCTGGAATATCGATGCCCCGTCTCGATATTCCCTCGACTAGGAACATTGAAGGATGTACTCATTGACTACCCAGGCCCCACTAGTATGATCTGCATCATAGTCCTGGAAGTTGAGTACACATCCTAAGGGCTTTATCAACATGTAATCAGAGAGACAGAAAGTATACATGTTAAGATAAAGAGCAACCAGATACGTACTATCATGTCGAGCAAGAAAGTCCTACCTATGTATGTCTCAGCATCCACTACAATATACATCCAATGTACAGTAATGGCCTCTAGGGCATACATATAACTAACATATCGGAAACAGAGAAAGAGTTAATAAACTCTTGGGATTGATACATGTTGATGTATGTAAGGTCCCCCGTCTATACATGCCAGGACCGGTTCTTTGTACTTCATTACATTCTCTGATGATCTCTCAAGTTTCAGTCATATGTTCCTGTTGAAACACAAGTCCGAACCTTTTGAGATAATCACAGAATATAAGTTAGAAGTAGAGAATAAATACGGGTATAAGTATTATGTCCTTTGATGAGATCAAGGAGGAGAATACTTGTGCATAGAATTCCTGGACTATTCTAAAGGAGAATGAGATTCTCTCTCAGCATTACTCCTCCGAATACACCATAGCACGATGGTATATCGGGGCGGAGCAATAACACCCTATGTGATATGGTGTGCTCTATGATGAGTACTACTGAGTTTCCTATTTCCTTTTGGGAGTTATGCACTTATGAAGTTGCATACCTATTGAATAGGGTTCTGATCAAATCAGTTGCCTACCACTTCATATGTGATATGGAAAGGGAAGAGCCCATATCTTAAGTTAGTTAAGATTTGGGGTTGTCTGGCCTATGTCTAAAAGCAAAATCCGGACAAGCTCGAGGCAAGGTCAGTTATGTAGAACTGGAAAGGTTCCAGCTATACAAACTATAGCAGATGATTTGGTAGAACCAAAGGGTTCAGTAGATTCCAACGAACCTCAGCCTCTCCGCCGATCTAGTAGGTTTCCTCATCCGCCTGAGAGATACTTCGGTTTCTCGATGACAGTGGGAGCGAGGATTGCATCATGAGATGATGACCCAACTAGTTTCGAGCAGGCCATCGAGAGTAGGGACTCTGTAAGAATGGCTGGATGCTTAGCGATCTGAGATGGAATCCTTATACACCAACAAAGTATGGACTTTAGTTGCTTTATCTGAAGGGTTAAATCCCCATCAGGAGAAGTATATCTTGAGAAGTTTACTTGGTGTACTTGGAAAAGTTGAGACTTTCAAAGCTAGACTTGTTAAAGGTTTTCGTCATCGACCAGGCGTGGATAATGATGAAACCTTTTCTAGTGGCTATGCTTAAGTCCATCCAGATCCTACTTGCCACGGCTACATACCATGACTACGATATCTGGTGGTTGGGTGTCATGACTACTTTTCTAAAATGATGTTTCAGAAAAGAGTGTCTATAAGTACATAGCCAGCGGGCTTCGTAGACAGTGGGAGCAGCGGAAACGTGTGCAAGTTGCTTTATTGGATAAAGTAGACATCGCAGAGTTGGAACGTCTATTTTGATGTAGTTGTCAAAAAGTTTGACTTCATCAAAATGGTAGATGAACCTTGTATATACAAAAAGGTAGTAGGGAGTATGGTGGTGATCCTCGTAGAGTACGTGGATGACATACTCTTGATAAGAAAGGAGTTTCCTATGCTACGCTCGGTCAATCTCCGCTTATCACAATGATTCTCCGCATATGATCAAAATGATACCTGCTAAATCCTGGGTTTTAGATCTATGAGATAGATCTAATTGGATATTAGGATACTCACTAGTTGTAGTGAAATGGTATCAATCGATCCTGGGGAGAATCACTGGAAAGGTTCCAGGGTGATAAAGACGACTGAATGTCAGTCATAGGCATTGTCTTTACCCTCAGTAAAGGGACAGCATGTTGGAAGAGTTCCAAGCTAGATACCGTGGCATACTAGACGATAAAGGCTGGATACATCGCTACTTAAGATGCTACCAAAGAGGCAGTCTGGATGTATATTTGTTCATGAGATGAACTTAGTTCCTCCCATTGTGTGATAATGGAGTTGTGGCTTATACCAAGGAACGTCCGTCCCATCAGTGATCCAGACATATTCTGAGGCAGTATCACCTGATCGTGGAGATGGTTGATCTCCTGGTGATCAAGGTTAGGAGAGTAGACTCAGAGGACAACACGGCGAATCCACTCACAAAGGTCTTTTCCCAAAGAGAGACTTTTATGGGATGGTTGAGTATGAGATACTACAACCACTACTATCAGATGACCCTAGTACAAGTGGGAGATTGTTAGTTATATGTATGCCCTAGAGGCCATTACTATACATAGGATGTATATTGTAGTGGATGCTTGGACATATATAGGGATGACTTTCTTGCTTGACATGATAGTATGCTATCTGGTTGCTCTTTACCTTAACGTGTACACTGATTGTCTCTCTGTTACATGTTGGTAAAGCCCTTAGGATGTGTGCTTGACTACCTGGACTATGATGCGGATCATACTAGTGGGGACATGGTAGTCCATAAGTACATCCTTCAAGGTCCCTAGTCGTGGGTGTATCGAGACGGGGCATCGATATACTAGAGTAGACTAGCGTATACCTTCTCGACCCATACAGATGGGCGATGGATGATCCCATATCTATTGGTGTTTGACATCAGAGATGATATACGGGTGCTCAGTGGAGACTGGGTACACTGGACGGACTCGTCGAGAACTCCCAGATGGTATTATACCTTACGTCATATGGCAGTTCTCTGGTGACACTGGTACAGGTTAGTCTGTAGACCCGAGATCGTCATAGAGTCTTGTGTGATTCCCACTGTGCTTTGATTTCCACCTTACCACGTTCAAGAGGGCGTGCAAAACGGTGGTTTTTGGGTACAGTCCCGAATCACATGGAGGCAATGAGCGATAGGAGGGGATTCGTCTCTCTCGGTATAGGGAGTTGATGTTGCGCTGTGTTCGATTGGCTATAACCGGAAATCCCTGGTCAGGATTGCTGAGATTTACTGGTAAGTGTTACCAGTAGTTTCTCAAACTGTTATAGACCTCATATCAACACGACTTATATAGTTATTGGGGTCTGATGTTTACCACCCCTAGACGAGATATGCGACATATCAGACGATCAGACCGGACTGTATGGTAAGTGTTACTGGTTGGATTCACAGGAGTGTGAGCGGGCTTGCTCGTTGATCTTCTGATCGCTCAATACCCGGGTGGCCGTTACGTTTAGCAGACCGCTTGCGGCTTGTGGGTGCTTGATATGATCATCACCTGCTGCCGGCGTATTGACGAGTCTTTAGAGTCCTACACAGAGGTTTCCTGGCTCAAGCGAAACGAAATAGGAGCGCATATGAGATATGTGCGGGACCGAGAATAATACCAGTATGTGATACTGTATTTGATTCTCGCGATTTGTGACATTGATCGGTTATATGCGATATAGCCGGGTTATCGGATCAAGTGTTGATTCGATAAGATGTTACTATTGGATATTAGTCGGTCATATGCGATGTGACCGGATCGTTAAATCAAGTGTTGATTTAATGATTTAATGTATAATTATATATTTGATATATTACTTTACATTAACTAATATTGGTTCACTTAAGATGTTTTTCTCACTTGTTTGTGCACATTGTATATGTGATATATTTTTGTGCACAAGATTGTATCATGTTTGATGATACATGCAAACTTGGGTTTATGTTTGATTTAAACCTTGGTTAAGTAAATGGTTAGGGTTTTTATTTATTTATTCATTCATTTATTTATTTCTTATGGATATAATAAAATGGTGGCTTTTTGTTTTATACTTGAAACTTCTTGAAGCTTTGAAAAGCTTTGACCATTTTGTTATTTTCCTTAATCCTAACCATTCACATAAACCATAGTTTATTCTCTACACTCTACCATGGTTGGATTATGATAAGAATGAATGGGATTTTCTTTTTAAAAATATCCCTTTTATTCTTTCATCTTCATCATCTTCATCAAGCTTTATGAAAGCTTGCAAGCTTCAATGGTGAAATGAGAAAAAGAGTGAGAAATCCAATTCTAAAGTGAACCCACTTCCTATTTCTTCATCCTCTACCACTTGCCAAGTAGTATAGGGTGTTTCTTCACAAGTTTCATAGCTTAGTGAAGTTGGAGCTTGATCTTGTGTTGCCTCGACGTAAATCATCTTCGGCATCGAAGTCGACGACCTAGCCCGCCCATTTCTCCGATGAAGCCGACGCTAGAGCCCGGGATCCGATGATTGCAGCGAGGGGACTTCATCACGGAGCTATGGAGGTGGAGGACCGGATCTACAAAGGTTGTATTTCCGTTCATTTTTAGAGTAAAGTCGTTTATTCGCATTTGTTTCGCCTATTCTCTGGTTAACGATCTTTGCTTAGGGTTTCTCGGCATATAATTTTTGAATTTGGCATGGTTGATGCCTTGTGAGACCTCACTAGTGTGCCTAGGAACCCTACACCTGGTTTAGTTATATGATAATCAAACATATACATTAACCTAATTAGAACCCTAGGACACCACCACGAGAAAACGAGACCAAATCTCCTCACTTATACCGGCGACACCGGGAAATTTGGAGTTCTCGCCGGGTTATTTTGGTAGTATGATGATGGGTCTTTGCTAGTAGCTCCTAATCCTTATACCCTAGCCCCTTGCATTGTTTGTTTAATCCCAAAATACCCGAGGCAAAATTTAGGAGCATTTAGTGTTGGTTTTAATTATGTTTTCCGATTTCAAAGACTTGGTTTTTGGTATTTGAATGTGGATTTGGTCATTGGATGTTTGTACGTCAACGACGAGGCTTTTATGATTGTTTTCGTATGCGTAGGCTATAGGTTGTAACCTATAGTCACCTCGCGTGTCGTGTTGGTTTTTGAATCGAATATTTGATGTGTTACGACATGTTGTGATATGTAGGTACCTCTACGTGGACTTCGGGACGACAAGGGAGAGCGTGGCTCATTGACTTCTGCAAGCAAGGATCAAGATGAGTAGATGTATATTTACGGGGGAAGTCAGGTGGATGGCGTATATGTTGGAGATAGTGCCCTCAGAGTCAATTATTAGGTCACAGGTACGTGATTGCAACGATTGAGGGAGGACCTATCCCGGTAGGACAGTCTTACTCGAGATGATAGTATGCTATCTGGTTTACCTTTATCATCGTGTACTGCTTTAGGTGACCTTACAGGTCGCTATTACACGTTGATAGAGCCCCTAGGATTCTTGCTTGACCACCAGCAGTATGAGGGCGATCATATAAGTGGGAGCTGGGGGTCTATAAGCATATCCTTAAAAGGTCCCTAGTCGTGGGAGTTTCGAGACAGGGCATCGATACTCCAGAGTAGACTAGTGTATACAGTCGAGACCCCGACGAGGGGCGGTGGCCGGTCTCACAAGCCACTGGTGTCAGTTAGTTCACCTAAGATGTATACAGGTGCTCATTGGGTTATGAGTATACCGGACAGGACTCGCCGGGAACATGCTAGTTGGTCATGTACCAGACGTCAGATGGCAGTTCCCTGGTGACATGTGTACAGGTTAGTTCATCGACCTGGGGATCGTTATTTGTCTCGTGTGAGTTTCCACTGTACTTTGATTACTACCCTACCACGGCTCAAAGGAGTCGTGCAAACAGGTTTTAGTTGGGTACAGTCCCGAGCCACATAGAGGCAGTGAGCGTATCTTCAGGGGTTCGTCTCTCCCGGTATTGGGGGTGAGGTCGCGCTGTGTCTAGGAGAGCCATTACACGAACCCCTCGGCCGAGGCAGGAGATTTACTGGTAGGTATTCCAGTAGTATCTCAGGGTGTTCTGGGCTACACTCCGACACGACTTGTACCGCTTTTGGGGGTCTGACTTTTACCAACCCCCTAGGCCCGCCATGCGATGCTCATAGACGAACGGACCGGACTGTACGAATATTGTCACTGACAGGCTCAGTAGGGTGTCAGGCTGAGTTCGCTCATCGACGTCCCTTTTGGTCAATGCCTGGTAGCCCGTTACGTATTGGCTTATACCTCTGACGTGCTAGTGGTTAAATCCACAACCAAGGTGTTGATGAGTCTTTAGAGTCCCCCACATTCAGTTACTCAAGCTTTCGGGCGAAAAGCTGTAGAGACCGTATGGAGATATGGCAGGGTCCGATCAGATACGTGCGGTATTGCACGGATCAGGATCGGACGGTTAGTACTATTGGCCGTATGGATATATGGCAGGGTTCGATCAGATACGTGCGGTATTGCACGGATCAGGATCGAACGGATATTACTAGCCGGCTTTGGTTTAAGCCGGATCCTAGTATAGTACAGTGTAGATTTTGTCTCATTGCATTTGTATTTCGGTCGGAATACAAATGCGGGTGTGTATGCACAGTATCGGGGTTTTCCTGTAATTTATTACGGGACCAGTTTTCTGGAGTTGCCAGTTTGTTTTCCGTTTCGGCCAATTTCCTTTGTATCGTTCATTGGCCGAAGATTGGTGGAGGAGGGCTTATTTGCATTGTTGCAAATAAGTATTTGTGGAGGGGGTCTTTGAATATTATTGTATCATGATACTTGCACCATCATTTGACCTCTTTCGACCATGATGGCTTGACTTATGTTTTCATGATGGTAGTGGTGGAGTGTTGGCCTTTGATTGTCATCATGCTTGTTGATGATGAAGTGTGATGATTGTTGTTTGAGTGTTGGACTTTCCTTGTGATCATTCCTTTGCATGATAGCCTTCTCTCTCTCTCCTTTTGGATTATTGGATGGCTCTCTCATTCTTTTGATACACACTCCATTCTCTCCTCTCCCACCATGCCATGGCCAGCCAAGAAGGGCTGTCCATTTTTATTAGTGTGGGTTTTTGCTTCATTTCATGCTCCAAAAATCCCCAAGTCCCTCCACACATAGCTTTTGTATCACCCCTCCACCAAAATGGCAAACCCCATATAACCCCAAATGAGACATGGTTCTTCACTACACATTCTACAGCAAACCTTGGGCACGTCGACTAGCCAGCTTCGTGCCCGAGTTGCCTCGGCATTGAGGTGGGAGCCCGTAAAAGATGTAGGCGATGTGGTGCACTTCCGGTGACGAGGTGGAGACAGGACATTCCGCGGGAGATCGGGACGACGACGAGAAGACCGGAGGACTCGGATCAGTCGGTATATCTCTATTCCCTATCTTGTAGTTAGCTAAGACTAGTTAATGGTTCGATCCTGGTGTTTAGTGCGCGGTGGTGCCGGTTTGCTAGCTTTCAAAACTAAAGTTTTTCGCTTCCGCATTTGGCCTTGGGATGGAGGCCGGGCCGCCGCCGTGCACTTACAGTATAGCACCCCCGCAACAGTAGAATATGGTATTACTATATTAGTAAGTTTGGATGCGATATTTGGATACTTAGCAAATAGGGTATTTAGAAGACCTTAGGTTAGATTAGGTTGATCTAGGAAGACGTATCCATAGGATGATTACCTTGGTGGCGAATCCTCGTAGCCACACACGCACGCACGCATACACACACTTGATTTTTGGGTGTATGTGTGTGTGTGTGTATGTATGTGAGTGTGTGTGTGTGTGTGTGTGTGTGTGTGTGTGTGTGTGTGTGTGTGTGTGTGTACATATACACGGATGATGAGGATAGCATGTGATATGTGGAGATGAGTCGATATGATCGGGCATGATGCCGTGAGATTTTGGTATGTGATTGAGTCGTGATATGGTATATGATATGATATTATAATGGATCGTTGGGCGATATGTATTCATGCATACGATAATATGTGAACTGATGATATTAGCATGTACGAGACCTTAGATCCGTACCCCTGATCATGATATTGTACGAGGATGATACCGTACAAATGATGATGTATATATGATATTTGACCCATACCCTTGATTTTGGGGATGTCGTACGATAGATTTTACCGTATGAGATATAAATATGATGATTGATCCGCACTCTTGACTCGAGGATGCCGTACTATGTATTATATAGTACGTAAGCTATGAGGCTGGATCGCCGACTACTAGGTATATCTACTCGGGATATATTTAGATTTTCTTATCCTTCCGACTAGTTTCTTAGTTAGTCTTTTAGTTTTTGAGGTAGATGCCAGACTAGGTCCGAGTCATACCTTTCAAAACTAACAAATCGTGAGTATTTTCAAAGGACAACCTGAGGGATGTTACAGAACTTTTCAAAGGACGTATCTTTTCTCAAAACACCACAGCCCTCCTTTTCTAAAAACCACGATTCCTGCTATTTCAAAACACAAAAACCGTATGACTCATACAGAGATATATATACTTTTTAATGTTGCTCTTACTATTCATTTTTCCGTTATTTTCATGTTGTTTTCATTGCATATTATATTAAATTGTGTTTTTACTAGCTGTTATGATCTCGCTTTCTAGGACACCTGCACCATTACTGATGATGCGCATGTTACACGTACACTTGCTTGCCGTCTCACATACATCATTATCGGTAATTGCCATGTCACGTACACTTTATAAAACTTTAATTCATTGGTGTAACCTGCTAGCTGGTAGTTTCAACATATTCCTAATATGCTTACTCTCATATGCTAGTTTAGATATTGTATTACTTACTTAGATACCCCATGCAATATATATTCATTCTGCTATGCAAAATTATGGGGCTTTATGCCGATATTCACTGTTTATTGACTCTTGATTTGGGATTTCGGATTTTCCATAAGATTTCTGGATTTGGGGGAAAACCGCAAGAATTTTATAAACTTATTATCATTTTAAAAATGAATGTTGCGGTTTTCTCGTGATATGATGTATATGGCGTCCACCATGAGTTTTCCCGATTGAGTTGGTTTTCGAGACCCGATTTGAGGAGTAGGATGAACCATTTCAGGAATATGGTGGACCCGGTAAGGTATCCCGGGGCAAGAAGCTCGAGTTGTAGACGATGAGCCTGGTAGGGACAGACTACCTACCGGTGATATTTGGCGCGACGGATATCCAGAGGATACCGACCGTAGTCATGTGATTGGATGATATGGGCCGATCCGGACCGACGGAGCCCGGGATTTGAGGATTTTGTGTCGATGTTTGACACGGATTTCTGTCGATTTCATTGATAATACTCCAGTTTTTATACTAAAATCTTACTGAGATAAGAACACAGGTTTCTCATACAGATATATTCTGGTTTCATTCTTGATGCATTCATACATCATATATATGACATGTTGCTACTTGAGGCACCGACACAAGTAATTGGTATTACACTTATGCTTAGATTATTACCCTTGCCATTACTAGATGTTTCATTGTTATAATTGAGTATGTTACTGTATGACCTAGGAGATCGTCATACATGCGATTTCTACTCGGTGATGTTTTCTACCAATGAGTTGGCGACTCACCCCCGTTGTACCACAGTTTCTTACAGGTTTAGCTGTACAGGTTCCTTAGCGGCTTCGCTGGCACACCACTTCCTTCCAGGTGATTGCTTTGGTAGGTGGGTTCACTTGCATCGTGACCACCATTGTACTTTATTTATTTCAGTTGTATCTAATTTAAAGCTCCATCAGCCAGACTTGTATTTTTAGTAGACTTAGATAGCTATAGTTTGTATATTCTTTCGGCCTTAGAGTCGCGCTCATGTATTTTATTATTGTTTCTGGTTTTCTTTATGATGCTTAGTTTTCTCGCTTTCTTTCTAAGTTTTGATCCTCGCCCTTCGGCGTTGTATATTTATTTTATCTTGCGTGGTTGTTTCCACCAATTGGCGAAAAGCTAGCTCCCGCTTAGGGATGCCTTATATATTATTGCTTGTATTCGTTTTTGGGTTAAAAATTACAAAGGAGGTGCTGTCCGAATTTCAAACGACAAAAAGGGTTTTCAAGTTTGATACAAATATAGCGTTTTCATATATTACTACATATGTATATATAAGAATAAGTTTGATTTCAGTAAACCTTATTTTAAAGCCGCGCCTCCATAATTTTTTCCCTAAGAAGGTTTAGATTTCTGGGCTTTTGGCTTACTTGAATTAGGTGGGGTCTTATAGACTTCACATGATTCAAGTGCCAGTCACGTGCCTTTTCCGGATCGTGACAAAGTTGGTATCAGAGCGTTAGGTTTAACCTTAGTTCGAATCTAGGTTTGACTATGCGGAGTCTAGGGCGTATATTTATATTCAGAACCTAGACTTGGCCGAGGGGATATTAGACCCGAACTTTCGTTGCGTAGGTTGACCTTGGTTGATGGAGTAGGTGACTTAAGTAGAGTGACGTACCATGTGTATGTTCCGCGGCATACTTACGATACGCTACTCCACTTAAGAAGCCTTAGGATATACATTTCTTTGCACCGTATTCTATTCGTTCCTATGAGCTATCCTCATCGATGTTTGATTGTGGTTTCTGTTACCATGGCTACATGAGTAGAGAAAGCTGTGGCTAGAGGTGCGGTCAGCACGAGCTCGTCATGAACGAGGACTGACCAGGGTGCAATTCCGGTGACACACGATTACATTGATATATTGTTTTACTATGTTTTCCGTTGATGTGAGCATTTCAATGCGTTGTTTTGCTAAGATTTCTTGTTGACGCAAGAGCAGATCCACACCAGATGATTGGGCCACCGCTAGAGGCCAGCTAGAATGTGAAAACTGTTAATGAACCGTCTATTCTTGATGATTGAGGCATTGTCTATCATGCAGACAGATGGGCCAGCTGTGGCTGCGATTGACAAGATATCGCCCCAGACTTTGAAAGCCATTACAGCATGAGATTACACTCAAAAATGTGATAGAAGATCGCTAGTCACCTTTGGATAAGACTAGGATCTTTTGTTCGTTTGGATGTTTCAATGCGAGGTCATCAAATGACTAACTTCAGCTAGAAAAGGACCTCACACATGCGTGTCGTGAGTCGATCGAGAAAGGACTAGCGTAAGCACATCGCTTCGATGATTTGGACGAGTCCCCGAGAATGTAATTGGCCAGATGCCTACTACAGGATATTGGAGATGCCATGTCCGTAGTTTCGAAAGAGACTCCAAATATGACTATAGTCAATTGGAGCGTACTTCACACAGCTACGAGGAGAAAATTCCGAATTGGACTATATCGAAAAGAAGCGGAGTAAGAGGTTCATACAAGATCTTGACGAAATGATGTTCTACTCTGTTGATGTCAGAGACTTGTTACGCACGCAGAGGCGTTGGATGCGGACGTACTTCCAGAGAAAGGTCATGATGAGTATGCAGCTGTTCCGGAACAAGAAATGGATTAAGTAAAGAGTGATAACTTCCGGGCAGTTCGACAGAGACGAGATTTGGGAGAGACCCCGACATAATCTTTCTGGAATACTACACGAAAAGACTTGGACCCAGGATCAGTCGTATCATGCACACTCAGTGGGCCAGAGTTTGCCATCGTTGATGAGATACGTTACGAGTGACTATGTTAATTGGTCAGAAGATCTACAGAGAAGGCGCCAGACCGTGAACAAGAGACAAGTCGATATTCTTTCTCTACCAGCCTTGGATGCACCTCGACGACTGTTATTATATTGCGTCTTGGCGATTTAGAGATCGCATTTTCATCGTTTTATTTCGGTATTCTGATGATTAGTTTCTTGATTGGAATCTATGTGCACCATGGTTGCACTCAATTCGTGTTCCATATATCAGTGTACAGATATTCGTTTTGTGCATACCCATTGCACTTGATTTTGATTTTTATACATTATGAGATATTGATTTGTTTTCATGTATATTCGTTGCACTTGATTTTGATTTTATGAACACAGTGTGCACATGAATTGACTTATTACATTCGGTATAGTTACACGAGTTTTTGGTATTGGTATGATTTTGTGCACGCAGATGCGCATGCTTGTGAGTTTATATACCACGGTATACTTTATTTGATTTGGTGTATGTCATATACCGTTGATTTCGATTTTGATACTCGATGTTCGTTTTCGTGCACCTTGTGTACTCGATTGAGATTCTTGCGCACACTTGGCACACTTGATACGATTTTGTGCACACCAGATGCACTAAATCGAGATTTTTCGTGCATATTAGATGCTCCTGATATTGTTGTCGTGCACACCCGTTGCACTCGACATATGTTTTCGTGCACACCAGTTGCACTTAGATTTTATTTCTGTGCACATGTATGACACCTGTATTTGATTTCGATTTCCGTGTGCACCAGTTGCATGTGGCATTTTTATACTCTATTGAGATTGGTTCCATTTCGAGCATCATATTTTCATGACTTATATACTATATGGTTTAGTAACCAAACAGGACTAGTCTGAGGACAGTACCTGGATATTTTGCATGCATCAATATTTATGGAAGGGATTTTAAAAAAAAAAATGAACTATAGTCTCGATATTTTCCTACGTGTCTATGATGACATGAAACTTTACAAAAAAAAAACTTTCTAAATCATTTTTCAGGGGCGGGATGTATATGTTAAACAAAAGATATGTTTATATATATAACTATTTTCGTTAAAATAAACGTCTGCTACTTGTGCCATGATACGCGCATCGCACGACAATTTGAAAAGGATTTTGCATCCACTTTCCTTTGGCGTTTGACGGAGTTTTGATTTTGAGCTTTATACTCGTTTTCATTGCGCATGCACTGCGCTATGGTACGTTTTATGTATTCGTGATTTCAGAGCCCCAACGACGTGATTGTTTTACTGAAATGTTTTAAGTATTTGGGGGAGTTTAAATTTAAATTCGGGGACCGAATTTATTTAAGGGGGAAGATTGTAACATTTCAGAAAATAAAATGTTATTTTTGGGAAATTAAATAATTAAAATAGTAAATTTTATAAATATTAGAAAATATTTGGAAATTTATATAATTATTGATTTTGAAGATGTTAAGTTGACTTGGGTATTTTATAATTAATTATACAATTATTTGTATACGAGTTTATTTCTAAACTTGATAATTATTCACTAATCATGCACTAATCATACTTATGTGCATGGCATGCACCATGATATGTTGCAAAAACACTTGTCACATTTTATTGAACCATGGCTATGTTTCATTACATTTAAACTTGGTTTTGCACTTGATTTTTAGAAAAAGGGAAAAAGAAAAGAAATGAGATGAGAGTGACTTGATGGGACAAGTATCATGGGGCATGTGAGAGAGAAGGAAACTTCTACACACCCTCATGGTTCCCCTTCTTCACTTCTTCATTTTCTCGTCACCATTCTCCTCCTCCTTCATCTCCTCACCCTCCACCTCTTCTACCACCTCAAGCCACCCCCAAAACCAAGCCAAAAACCTTATACCCCTTCACAAAAATTGTTCACAACACCACTACAAAGACCATGGTGATATCAAGCTAAGATTTTGAAGACTTTGAGCAACTCAAGAAAATTCTTGAGTTGCCAAATGAGATATATTCCTAGACTTTTAGTGTTGTTTTAGTTTCCCCTTTTGTTCTAATTTAGTTCAAAGTTAAACAAGTAAGGTTAAGTGAGGTTAGGAAATTCCTAGTTGAGGGTTAGATGATTCTTGACGTGTGATGGTGAAATTGAGGATTAAATAGTGACTAAACCCTTGTAGTGTTGGTATTTTTGAGTTAAACCTGAGACCAAAACCCCAAACATGAACCTTAGATTTTCCGATGTCGGTTTCTTTAAATTGTGAGGACTACAGGGAATCTGGAGCAACCTGGTTTAGTTATATGATAATCAAACATATACATTAACCTAATTAGAACCCTAGGACACCACCACGAGAAAACGAGACCAAATCTCCTCACTTGGACCGGCGACACCGAGAAATTTGGAGTTCTCGCCGGGTCATTTTGGTAGTATGATGATGGGTCTTTGCCAGTAGCTCCTAATCCTTATACCCTAGCCCCCTGTATTGTTTGTTTAATCCCAAAATACCTGAGGCAAAATCTGGGAGCATTTAGTGTTGGTTTTAATTATGTTTTCCAATTTCAAAGACTTGGTTTTTGGTATTTGAATGTGGATTTGGTCGTTGGACGTTTGTACGTCAATGATGAGGGTTTTATGATTGTTTTCGCATGCATAGGCTATAAGTTCTAACCTATAGGCACCTCGCGTGTCACGTTAGTTTTTGAATCAGATATTTGATGTGTTACGATATGTTGTGAAATGTAGGTACCTCCGCGTGGATTTCGGGACGACAAGGGAGAGCATGGCGCCATTGACTTCTGCAAGTAAGGATCAAGATGAATAGATATATATTTACGGGGAAGTCGGGTGGATGGCGTATAGCACCCCGCAACAGTAGAATAGGGTATTACTATATTAGTAAGTTTGGATGCGATATTTGGATACTTAGTGAATAGGGTATTTAAAAGACCTTAGGTTAGATTAGGTTGATCTAGGAAGACGTATCCATAGGATGATTACCTTGGTGGCGAATCGCAGGTTATACGTAGCCCCACACACACGCGCGCATACACACACACACTTGATTTTTGGGTGTATGTGTGTGTATATATATGTATGTGAGTATGTGTGTATATATATACACACATATACACGGGTGATGAGGATAGTATATGATATGTGGAGATGAGTCAATATGATCAGGTATAATGCCGTGAGATTTTGGTATGTGATTGAGTCGTGATATGGTATATGATATGATATTATAATGGATCGTTGGGCGATATGTATTCATATATACGACAATATGTGAATTGATGATATTAGCATGTACGAGGCCTTAGATCTGTACCCCTGATCATGATATTGTACGAGGATGATACCATACGAATGATGATGTATATATGATATTTGACCCGTACCCTCGATTTTGGGGATACCGTACAATGGATTTTACCGTACGAGATATAAATATGATGATTGATCTGCACTCTTGACTCGAGGATGCCGTATTATGTATTATACAGAACGTAACGCTATGAGGCTGGATCACCGACTACTAGGTATATCGACTCGGAATATATTTAGATTTTCTTATTCTTCCGACTAGTTTCTTAATTAGTCTTTTAGTTGTTTAGGTAGATGCTAGACTAGGTTTGAGTCATACCTATTTTCAAAACTAACGAATCGTGAGTATTTTCAAAGGACAACCTGAGAGATGCTACTGAACTTTTCAAAGGACATATCTTTTCTCAAAACATCGCAGCCCATACTTTTCTAAAAACCACGATTCATGCTATTTCAAAACACAAAAACCGTATGACTCGTACACAGATATGTATACTTTTTAATGTTGCACTTACTATTCATTTTTCCGTTATTTTCATGTTGTTTTCATTGCATATTAGATTAAATTGCGTTTTTACTAGCTGTTATGATCTCGCTTTCTAGGACACCTGCACCATTACCGATGATGCGCATGTTACACATACACTTGCTTGCCGGTTCACACACATCATCATCGGTAATTACCATGGCACGTACACTTTAGAAAACGTTAATTCATTTGTATAACCTGCTAGCTGGTAGTTTCAACATATTCCTAGTATGCTTACTCTCATATACTAGTTTAGATATTGCATTACTTACTTAGATACCACATGCATTATATATTCATTCTGCTATGCAAAATTGTGGGGCTTTATGCCGATATTCATTATTTATTGACTCTTGATTTGGGATTTCGGATTTTCCATGAGATTTTTGGATTTGGGGGAAAACCGCAAGAATTTTATAAACTCATTATCATTTTAAAAATACAAGTTGCGGTTTTCTCATGATATGATGTATATGGAGTCCATCATGAGTTTTCCTGATTGAGTTGGTTTTCGAGACCTGAATTGAGAAGTAGGATGAACCGGTTCGGGTACATGGTGAACCCGGTAAGGTTCCCTGGGGCAAGAAACTCGAGTTGTAGACGATGAGCCTGGCTGGGGCAGACTATCTACCAGTGATATTTGGCGCGGCGGATATCCGGAGGATACCGATCGTAGTCGTTAGATTGGATGATATGGGCCGATCCGGACCGACGGAGCCCGGGATTTGAGGATTTTGTGTCGATATTTGACACGGATTTCTGTCGATTTCATTGATGATACTCCAGTTTTTATACTAAAATCTTACTGAGATAAGAACACAGCTTTCTCATACAGATATATTCTGGTTTCATTCTTGATGCATTCATACATCATATATATAAGATGTTTCTACTTGAGGCACTGACACGAGTACTTGGTATTACACTTATGCTTAAATTATTACCCTTGACACTACTAGATGTTTCAGTGTTATAATTGAGTATGTTACTGTATGACCTAGGAGATCGTCATACATGCGATTTCTACTCGGTGATATTTTCTACTCACGAGTTGGCGACTCACCCCCTTTGTACCACAATTTCTTGCAGGTTTAGCCGTACAGGTTCCTTAGCGGTTTCGCTGGCACACCACTTCCTTCCGGGTGATTTCTTTAGTAGGTGGGTTCACTTGCATCGTGACCACCATTATACTTTATTTATTTCAGTTGTATCTAATTTAAAGCTCCATCAACCAGACTTGTATTTTTAGTAGACTTAGATAGCTATAGTTTGTATATTCTTTCGGCCTTAGAGTCGCGCTCATGTATTTTATTATTGTTTCTGGTTTTCTTTATGATGCTTAGTTTTCTTGCTTTCTTTCTGAGTTTTGATCCTTGCCCTTCGGCGTTGTATATTTATTTTATCTTGCGTGGTTATTTCCACCAATTGGCGAAGAGCTAGCTCCCGCTTAGGGATGCCTTATATATTATTGCTTGTATTCGTTTTTGGGTTAAAAATTACAAAGGAGGTGCTGTCCGAATTTCAAACGACAAAAAGGGTTTTCAAGTTGGATACAAATATAGCGTTTTCATATATTACTATATATGTATATATAAGAATAAGTTTGATTTCAGTAAACCTTATTTCAAAGCTGCACCTCCATTATTTTCTTCCTAAAAAGGTTTCAATTTCTGGGCTTTTGGCTTACTTGAATTAGGTTGTAACGTTTTGAAAATCGTTTAGGTGAAATTTCCGATAATCGGTAAAATAACTGGTGTTTTCCGTAAAAACCAGAAAATAATTATTTTTCCACATAAACTTAAATATACCTATTTTAGCTATATAAATGCTAGTATTTGGTATTTAATTGGTCACTTGTAAATTTCTAGTTTACTAAAATATTTTCCGTAATTAATTGTTTTAATATTATTTTAAGCTTTCACTAATACATTTAATTAGTGAAAATTACAAATTGGAATGTGTTAATACAAGCTTTGTGCATCATGATATATTAAACCAAAGGGTAACAAGTTGTTTTTGAATTTAAATGAAATTTTCAACATGGTTCTAGAAATTTTAGAAGTAGAGTTTTAAAAAAGAAATAAAAAGAAAATATTAAACAATGAAGCATGGTGTTAGATAATGGAGTTATGGACTTTTTCATGACTTCACAAACACACCCACACCTTCTCTCCTTCCCTCTAGGCTGCTGGCCGAGCCTCCTCATGCAGCCCCCCAAGTCTTCATCTCATTTTCACTTCTTTACCTCATAAAAAAATACTATAATTTGAAGGGAATAAAATGGGTTAAAGATTAATTGAGGTATGGCTTTCTTTGACTTGGCTAACATCCACACACACACATTTCACTCTCTCTTTCCCTTTAAGGCTACCAGCCGAGCCTTCCCCCATGGCTGCCCCAAATTTTCTCACCTCTTTCCACTTCAAAAATCTTCAAAAAAATCAAAAGAAAATCTCACAAACTCCAAATCCATTCTTTACTCATTATTCCTTGGCCCATCTAGCATGTATTTTGAAGCAAAGTTAGCATTTTGGAGGCTATGTTTTGCAGGTGTGGACCTCATTCCAAATGATTTTTAGGTATAATCTTAACCCAATGTTTACTTGATATTTAATCACTTCAATTTGGCTAATTTTGATGTTTAATTGTGGTTCTAAATGCTAACTTGAACTTTCTAGAATAGAGTTGAGATCAAATTAGGGTTTTTATAAATTGATCATGGTTTGAATGTGTAGTTTAACACTTTAGGATATGTAAAACCCAGTCTAGTTGCTAATTTGTTAATTGTTACATTTAATTTGTCTTAATTATATAACTTTGCAAACTAGGTTTTTTAATTAATGTGTAATTAGATGAAACTAAATTTAATTAGGGTTTGAGTGGCTTAATTAAGATGTCTAGTGAGTATTGTGGCCACTAGTTTGTTAAAACATCTAGATTTGCGCGAAAACGGTAAATGGATGCTTACTAGGTTTTCAGAATTAAATCGATTTTAACTAAGTTGCGGTTTTGTTGATTTCTAACCTATTCACTAAGATATTTAATGCGTTGTGAATGTGCGATTGGGTTTTAGACATGGTTGTGGTCACGTATAGTGACCCTAGTTGTGGTTTGTGGCGTTGTCGCGAGCGCGTTTGTGCACCAAGTGCGTGCGCGTTTAATTTGCACGCATTGATTGACTTGTATTTGTTTGTGTCCGCGAATATATATATATATATATATATATATATATATATATATATATATATTTATTCTCTTTTTCCTTGTGCACGTTTCTAGGATCGGGTGCAGAGGCGTCAGATGTAGCGCAGAAATGACAGAGCTGAAATCAGATCAGATTAGCCGAGGCGTCCAGGTGAGTAGATATATATTTACGGGGGAGGTCGGGTGGATGGCATATAGCACCCCCGTAGTTTCGTAGTATAGCATGTGAATATATATATATATATGTGTGTGTGTGTGTGTGTGTGTGTGTGTGTATTGTGAGACGCGCATAATTGGCAAGGAAAGCTTTAGGAGATCATTGGTCAGTGTTAGCGAAATTTGAAGAAAGTGTTTTAGTTAGTTTCTTAGTCGCGAACCCTAGAGTAATGTTGACACACACACACACACACTTGCACACACGTGATATGGTATTGGGTGTGTGTGTATATATATATATATATATATATGGATGCGTTGGTGCATACACACACATACACACATATGTACGTATACACGGGTGATGAGGATAGTATATGATACTTGGAGATGAGCCGATATGATCGGGCATGATGCCGTGAGATTATGATATGTGTTTGGGTTGTGATATGAGATACGACAGGGTATTATAGCGGTTCGTTGGGCGATGCGATTTTATTCACCGGCGGATATATGTTTGATGGTATTGATATGTACTAGACTATAGAACGGTACTCCTGATTCAGGATATTATGATGATGATACCATATGAATAATATGAGATATATATGATAATTGACCCATACCCCGATTTGGGATGCCGTACGATGGATTTTACCGTACGAGACATAGATATGATGATTGATCCGCACTCTTGATTAGAGAATGTTGTATTATATATTTTATCGTACGTGACGTTATTGAGGCGGGATCACCGACTACTAGATATATCGACTCAGACTTAGGTGGATTTCCTTACCCGTTCGATTAGTCTCTTAGCTTCGTCCTGTAGTTTATTTGGTAAATATTAGACTGGCTCGAGTCATACTTTTTTTTTTAAAACTAACGAACCGTGACCATTTTTAAAAGACAGGCCGAGGGATACTACGGATTTTCTAAAGGACGTATCTTTTCTCAAAAACATCGTAGCCCCTATTTTCTAAAAACTACGATTCGTGCTATTTTAAATGCCATGACTGTATGACTCGTATATATAAACGTACATTCTTATATGTTGCGGTTACTACATCATTTTCCTTATATTCATGCTGTTCTCATCGCATTGCATGCTTATAAATGTGTTTCTTTAGTTATTATGAACCCCTGTTGTCAGGACACCAGCACCATTACCGATGATGCGTATGCTTCACGTACACTTGCTTGCCGGCTCACATACATCATCATCGGTAATTTTTATGTCACGTACATATTAGAAAATATTACTTCGTAAGTATAAATTGCTAGCTGGTAGTTGCAACAAAGTACTAGTATGATTGCTGTCATATACTAGTTTAGTTATTGCATTCCTTACTTGATACCCGGTGCATTCATATATTCATTTGGTAATGTACCATTCTGGGGCTTTATGCCGATATTCACTGTTCACTGACTCGTGATTTTGAGATTTCGGATCTTTCATGAGATTTCTGGATTTGGGAAACCGCATGTGAATATTTAAAAGCTTATGATTATTTTAAAAGAGAAAGATGCGGTTTTCCTTGATATGATGAGTAGCGTCCACCATGATGTTTTCTTGGTTCTGAGTTGGTTTTCGAGACCCGATTCGAGGAGGAGTATGAACCGTCTGCGGGTACATGGTGGACCCGGTGAGGTACCCTGGGATGAGAGTGATTATGATGATGAGCCTGGCAGGGGAGTACTATCCACCGGTGATTTTATGGAAACTCGACGGATATCCGGAGGATACCGTTCGGAGTTATGAGAGAGATGGATATATGGGCCGATCCGGACCGACGGAGCCCATGGGCCGATCCGGACTGACGGAGCCCGAGATTTGAGTATTATGTGTCGCTGTCGGACACGGATTTCGAGATGTTTTGAGTGCCGATGCTGGGCACTCGGGTTTTATCATAATTTGTGTGTCGTTGCTGGACACACGTTGGATGATGCATTAGTACATGTCATGCATCGATATATTATTACTCATGACACAGACACGAGTACTTTGATATCACACTTATGATATACTGTCACCCTTATTGTAGTATTGTATATTTTTTGTATGACCTAGGAGAGAGTTATACATACGGTTTCTTCTCGGTGATGTTTTCTACTCATGAGTTGGCAACTCACCCCCGTTGTGCCACAGTTTCTTGCAGGTTGGCCGTACAGGTTTCATTGCGGCTCGCTGGCACACTGCTTCCTTCCGGATGATTGTTTTGGTAGGTGGGTTCACTTGTATCATGACCACTGTTGTACTTTATTTATTTCAGTTGTATCTACTAAACTCCATCAACCAGACTTTTATTATTTGATAGACTTAGAAGACCAGTTGTATATTCTTTCGACCTTAGAGTCGCGGGCTTGTATTATTATGATTCTTTTTTGGTTTTCTTGAGAATGTTTGGATTCTTTTCTGAGTTTTGTTCCCCGCCCTTCGGCGTTGTATATTATATTGCATTGCGTGGTTGTTTCCGCCAATTGGCGAAGAGCTAGCTCCCGCTTGGGGATGCCGTTATTCATTATTATGTATTTTATGTGTTGTACCCATTTGGGGGCCAGTATTTACAAAGGAGACTCTACCAAAATTTTTGGGAAAATATGAAGTTGTTTTTAAAATGTTTAATGCCTTATTTTGTTAAAACCACTTGCTTTAAAACTAGTTTTCCTTCACTCTTTTCTTTAAAAATGGTTTAGATTTCTGGGCTTTTGGCTTACTTGAATTAGGTGGGATCCTATAGACTTCATATAATTCAAGTGCTCGTCACGTGCTATTTCGGGTCGTGACATAGGTAGGGTCCTATAGTCTTCACATGATTCAAGTGCCAGTTACTTGCCTTTTTTGGGTCATGACATTCTCGAAAGGTTATAGGCCACACATCGGCACGACTTATCAAGTTAGTGGGGGTCTGACGATTCCACCCCCGAGACTCGATATGCGACATATCAGACGAAGAGACCGGACTATACGGTAATTGTTGCTTATAGGCTTTACAGGATTTTGGACAAGCTTGCTTGTTGATCTTCTATTTGTTCAATACCTGGGTAGCCGTTACGTCCAGCTAGTACCGCTGACGTCTTGTGGGTATCTGATATGATCATTATTTACTGCTGGAGTATTGATGAGTCTTTAGAATCCCACACAGAGGTTTCCTAGCTCAAGCGAAACGAAGTAGGGAACATATGGAGATATGTGCGGGAGCTTGATTAAATACGAGTATGTGATACCATATTCTAATCTAGCGATATTTGATATCGGTTAGGGATATTTGATATCGGTAGGTTATATGTGATATAATCGGAATATTGAATCAAGTGTTGATTCAATGATTTGATTTATGTATATATATATTTGTTATTGGCCTGTTATATATGATAACCGGATTATTGAATCAAGTATTGATTTAATATCTAATATTGAATATTAGTCGGTTATATGTGATATAACTGGATAATTGAATCAAGTGTTGATTTAATGTTTTGATATACATAAATATATATATGATATTAGTCGGTTATATATGATATAACCAGATTATTGAATCAAGTGTTGATTTAATAATTTGATATATATATATATATATTTATATATTTGATATATATATATATATATTAACTAATATTAGCTCATTTTAAATTTTCTTCTCTTTATATATATAATTATATATATGTGATATATATATTTATATATAAATTGATATTGTATCATGGTTGATGATACATAGGATTAGAATGTATGAGAATCACACTAGACTAAAGATTATTGGGATGATTTATTTTTTAAGAAAAATAGAAAATATGGAAAATGAGCCATGGCTTTGGATGCTTGGAGAAGCATTGAGAAGCCATGACCCATCTCCTCATTTTTGTTTTACTCTTAGATATTTATTCATCCCAATCTTATCTCTAGCACATGGTTCACTCTCACACTCATTCATCCAAATTCATCTCCTTCTCTTCTCATCTTTAGGTTTTTCTTGAGTTGAAGAAAAGAGAAAAAGATTTCTAGTGAGCAAATCTCCTACTTCATCAACCTACACTAATCTAACCCATTAGTTTAGGTTGTTTGCTTCACCAATACCTTGATTAGTGAAGAGTGAGCTTGAGTGAAAGAGACTTCAAGGTGGATCATTTTTGACATTGAAGACTTCAAGCAAGCTCGATCATTTCTTCAAGTGGAGTCTTGAGAAGAGTTCTAAGGACTACTACTTGGAGCTTTAGAAGTGAAGGATTTAGTCTACAAAGGTTGTAAACCTCCATCACTTAGTTTATAACTTGTTTTCTTGCTATAAAACTCTAATTCTCTAGTTAGATTGTAGGTTAGTATGACTTAGCATTCTAGATTTTTTAAAATTGCATACTTGATGCTTGTAGAAACCTAGTAGAGGTGCTAAAACAGACTTTCAAGGTAGTAATCAAAACATAATGGGAACTCACATGAGACAAATGACGATTGTCACCCCCCGCTTCCTAAGATACCAAAATTTCGGGACGTAACTCGGACAGCCTTGCTACCTATAGTAAGGAAATGTCCTTCCATAGTCACATTAAGGCCGTCGATCAGTAATCAAGAATAAATAATCTAACTATCCATCTCTAAACCTGTCTTATAGCCACGATAAATAATAACAGGAAACGATAGTGAAAGCAGCAAAGATCCAAGAAAATAAGAGAATACATAAACCATAAATAAGAACCATATCAGTGGAATGATCCCCACCAATCGGTGATCATATCGATATACTCATGATTCTCATATGCTAGAGTCAAGTATCTGGGCCATGCAAAACCCAAATATCAGTGCGTCATAAATATCATAATAATAATAAACTGAACAATGTGTTATACAGGATATCACATGCAAGAGTGGGGCATGAGTATAAACAACATCAATCAAAGGTATATAACAAGCAAGCAATAGGTAGTCAAACATTCACCTGTATCTTAGGGTCTGCGTTTCTAGGGTAACTATCCTATAGGTATTTAAAACTAATGAATGTACTCCTCCATGTAACTCAGAAGTATATATCCCGTTGTCCTCCAGGACAACGGATCAAGATGTATGAATCAAGAATGATTCTGTTCCATTACCCCCCGGAACAATGGAAACATGTAATATCCTTTTAAGTTACACTTCAATTACACTTTTGATTTCTCCATTCCCTCAGGTTTCGTTTTCCAAGTCAGGTATGATTATAATATCTACTTAATGCTGTTAGAAATATGTATACCCTAGAGGCCATTATTGTATATTATTGTGGATGCTTGGACATATATACAGAGAACTTTCTTACTCGACATGATAGTATTATAATATTTCAGAAAAATAAAATATTATTTTTAGGAATTTTTATAATTAAATAATATTATAATAAATATTTTAATAAGGCGGTATAATTAAATACCGATAAATTGGGAAAAATTTGGAAAATTATGGAAATTACTGAAATGAAGGTGTTTTATGTGAAATATACAAATTATAAATTTTTATGATTAATTATACACTATTTAGTGCTAATTGCGATTAAATATTGCTAATCGCGCATTAAGCTTGTTTTGTGCAAAACATGCACCATGTCATTTTAACACTTGTTACATTTTATCATGGCTTTACTTTATTTCTTCATGCTTGATTTGAGTTTTATTATGAGAAGAAGAAGAAAATAAAAGAAAAAGAAATGAAAATGGAAAAGAATAAAGAATGAGGGATGGGCATGGGAGAGAGAGGGGGTGAGGGGTCAAAGCATAGTTTTGGGTTCTTGTTTCTTTCCTCATCTTCATCTTCTCCCTCTCTTCTCTTCAGCCCATGGCAGCACCTCACACCCCCACTACTACAAACCCTCAAAATATCATTAAAACAAACTCCAAAGCTCATCCCCACTTCACAAAAAACTTGCACAAGCTCACAAGCTACACTATGGACCAAGAAAGTTTGCATTTTGGTGCTTTGAAATTCATGAGTGCCAAAGGAGATAATTTATGCACCATCATAATTGTATTTCGATTCCTTAAGTATCCATACAAGTTTAGAATCGATATTGTGTAGTTTAGCGAACTTTGAAAATTTCAAGTTAGGGATTTGGGTTGAATTGATCCTAAAGGTGAAATTGAGCTGTAAATAGGGATTACAACCCCTGTTGTGATGATGTAATGGACTGAACTTGAGACTTAAACCCCAGATTATGAATTAGAAACCCGATATCGGAAAAATTGTGGATTCTGTGAGAGTATAATGAAATCTGCTAACACCCGGAGGACCTGAAAATTATTTATCAAACACAGAGGAGTATGAAGGCAACCTATGACCCCCCACCAAAACCCTAGCCCCTATATCCTCAACATGGCCACAAATATATTCGTTCTGGCCGCAATTTGCGGCCAGACTTAGTTCAAATTGGTTCTTATTGGTTCTGTGGCTTTATCTTCAGTAAACTAGACCCCTCCCATATGTAAAATTAGCTAATTTGACCAAGGGTAAAATCTGAGACCATTTTCTTGAGTTGCTGCCTTGTATTTCGCGATGTTTTTGAATTTAAGTTTTGGTATTTGTCATTCTATTCCATCGTGTGGCATTTGAACGCCAACGACTAGAGTTATTGGTTGTGTTTTGCATGCGAGACTATAGGTTTTAACCTATCGGTGTTTCGTGCGACCTTTTGGTTTTCATGTGTGGTTTCGTTTACAATGCTATATGTGATATGTAGGTACCTCACGAGAACTCCGAGACTACAAGTAAGCGCGTGGCGACATCGGCATCGGCAAGCGAAAATCAAGTGAGTAGATTTATATCTACGGGGAAGTCGGGTGGATGGCGTATAGCACCCCCGCAAAGTTGTGAGAAATGATGGGATGTGATATATATACTTTTATATGTTAGTGTGTGATATGAAACTTAACAAAAAAAGCTTTAGGAGATTAGGGGTTAGTGTTAGCGAGAATTGAAGAAAGGAATTTAGTCGATTTCTTAGTCGTGAAACCCTAGAGTAAAGATTTGCATACACGCACATACACATACTCGCATACATTTACTTCCTTGTGCGTATTAGGGACATATATATTTTGGTATTCATACGCTTGGATGATGAGAATGTTATATGATACTTGGGAATGAGTCGATCTGATCGGGCATGATGCCGTGAGATATTTAATATATGACCGAGATATGTCATGATGTTATAGCGAATCGTTGGACGACGATACCGTGCGGATGATGATATATATATATATTATAGTTGACATATGATCGAGATATGAGATGAGATATGTTATAATATTTATAAGGATCGCTTAGGCGATGTATGCTTCTATATGATAATATGTGTGGATGATATCGGATTGTAGGAGACTTTAGATCAGTAGTCAGATCATGATATTGCCGATGATATTAGTAGTGTACTAGACTTAGATCAGTACCCCGCGCTCATGATATGTGATGATGTGGATACCAGATGAATAATGAGATAAATGTGATATTTAACCCGTATCCAGATTTGGGGATGCCGTACGATAGATTTACCGTACGAGATATAGTTATGAGGATAGATCCGCACTCTTGACTCGAGGATGTCATATTATTTATTGTATCGTACGTGATACTATTGTGGCGAGATCACCGACTACTAGATATATATATATAGATCGACCCAGACTTAGGTGGATTCCCTTACCCTTTGACTGGGCTCGAGTCATGCTCATTTTCAAAAGTGGAGAATCGTGAGTATTTTTTATATACCAAACTGTATGACTCATATATTGGGTAGGTATATTTTTCAGTGTTGCTGTTACTACATCACTTTCTGTATATTCATGATGTTTCATCGCATTTCATGCTTGTACATATATTATCTGTAATTATCATGAAACCCTGCTGTCAGGACACCAGCACCATTATCGATGATGCGTATGTTCCACGTACACCTGCTTGCCGGCTCGCACACATCATCATCGGTAATTGCCATGTCACGTACACTTTAGAAAATACTATTCATTGACATAGTTTGCTAGTTGATAGTTGCAATATGTTATAGCTTTCATATGCTAGTTTAACTATTGCATTTATTGCATGATATCCGATGCATTCATATATTCATTGGTCATGCGGTATTATGGAGATTTATGCCGATATTCACTGTTTACTTACTCTTCATTCTTGGATTTCGGATTTCCATGAGATTTCTGGATTTGGAGGAAAACCGCAAGAATATATATAAACTTCTCTCTCTCTCTTATTAAAATGCAAGTTGCGGTTTTCTCATGATGTATGAGTCGTACACCATGAGTTTTCATGATTGCTGTTAGTTTTCGAGACCCGTTGCGAGGAGAGGATGAACCGTCTCGGGTACATGGTGGGCCCGGTAACGTACCCCGGGGCAATAAGCTCGAGTTGTAGACGATGAGCCTGGTAGGGGATCACTACCTACCGGTGATTTTACCTGACGCGGCGGATATCCGGAGGATACCGTGGTCGTGTGATTTGATGTTATAGGCCGATCCAGACTGACGGAGCCCTAGATATTGAGATATTGAGATATTGGGATTCGAGACACTGAGATTTTAAGATTTGAGATATTGGAATATTGAGATATTGAGATACTGAGATTTATGTTTTGTGTCGATGCTTGACACTGATTTCTTTGTTGATTTCATGATGTATCATGTTTCCATTCTTCATGCATTCATACATCATATATCTGATATGTTGCTATCTGAGGTATTGACACGAGCATGTAGTATTACACTTATACATAGGTGGACCAGGATATTTATTTGAGGATGTTACTTGTTATGACCTAGGATAGCGTCATACATGCGATTTCTACTCGTAGATGTTTTCTACTCACGAGTTGGCAACTCACCCTGTTGTGCCACAGTTCCTTACAGGTTTTGCCGTATAGGTTTCGTTGCGGCTTTGCTAGCACATTGTTCCTTCCGGGTGATTGCCTTGATAGGTGGTTTCTTTTGCATCAGGACCACCATTGTTTATTTGTTATTTCAATTGTATCTAGTAAAACTCCATCAACCAGATATGTATATTATTTCGACCTTAGAGTCACGCGTTGTATTATTATGGTTTTCTTTGATGTCTTGAGTTTCCTTTTTGAGTTTTGATCCTTGCCCTTGGGCGTTGTATATTATATTGCTTGCGTCGTTGTGACCGTCAATTGACGAAGAGCTAGCTCCCGCTTGGGGATGCTTTTTTTCATTATATATGCTTTATCAGGTTTGTACCCGTTTGGGGTCAATTTTTACAAAGGAAACTCTGCCGAAATTTTCAGAAAAGACTTGAGATTTTAAAAATGCATACTTCGGCTTATGTTGTTAAACTTCTTGCTTTAAAATTGGTTTTTCCTTCACTCTACTGCTTTACTTGGTTTGGATTTCTGGGTTTTGGCTTACTTAGATTACGTACGCCCCGAGACGTTTCGTAGTTTAAGTGCCGGTCATGTTCCGTACTTTTCAGGTCGTGACAAAGTTGGTATCAGAGCGTTAGGTTTTACCTCCTGAGTATAGGATGACCCTTGGTTGATAGAGTAGGTGGCTCAAGTAGAGTGACGTACCGTGTGTATATTCCGTGGCATACTTACGATACGATACTCCGCTTAAGAAGCCTTAGGATGTACATTTCTTTGTATAGTATTATATTCATTCCTATGATCTATCCTCATTGGTACCAGTTTATGGTTTTGTTATCATGGTTGTACGGGCGTGGAGAGCTACGGCTAGAGTTGCGGTCAGCACGAGCTCGTCACGGACGAGGACTGACCAGGGCGTGATTCCAGGGACATACGATTGCATAGAAGCGTCATTTATTGTGTTTTCGCGCCATGAGCATTTGATAGATCGCTTTTACGAGATTACTCGGACGTGCAGATCAACACCAGAGGATTGAGCCACTGATAGAGGCCAGCCAAAATGTGATGACCGTTGATGTATCGCCTATTCATGATGATTGAAGCACTGTTCAGCGTGCAGAAGAATGAGCCAGTAGTTGCTGCGAACGACGAGATATCGCCCCAGATGTTAGAGCTATTGCAGTACGAGTTGTACTTAGAGATATGACAGAAGATCGCTAGTCACCCAAGGATGAATGACTAGAATATGTGGTTCGTTCGCTTACCCCGATATGAGGTCATCAGATTGATTGATTCCAGTTAGAGACGACTTCACGCTGATACGTTGAGAGTCGATATAGACGATCGAATGTCAGGAACCCATTTTCCAAGTTTAAAATATTCGGAAAACAATGCAAGTAATTCTACGGACTCTCTAGAAGAATGAAACCCTAACTCGACATAATGACCATGGAACGCCGATGAACCTTAGGGTTTGCGGCAGTTCAGCGGTGCCATTAGTGAGGCTTGGGTTTGCCCTTCTACGGTTGGTCCATAGGTGATGTGGCATATATTCGATACTATTAAACTGTACCCAAGTTGTTGAGCTCTTGGGGGATTATGTAACCTCGACGAATCGATCGAAAAGTTCGACATCATTCGGATATCATGTGATGGGATACATTACTTGGGCAACTCCAGATACGAGTATAGCCGTTGGAGCGCAGTCCATGCAGCCACGAGGAGACGAGTCCGAATCAGTCGACATTGGAGAAAAGTGGAGTAAAAGGTTCGTGCGAGATCGTGACGAGAGGACGTTCCACTCCGCTGACATCACAGATGTGATACGCATGCAGAGGCGTTGTAAATGGATATATCTTCCAGGAGGAGTCATGATGAGTATGCAGCCGTTCCGGAACAAGAAAGAGATATAGTAAAAGATGATAACTTCTGGGCAGTTCGGCAGAAATAAGATTTGCGAGAGATTTCGACAGAACCTTTCTGGAATACTATATGAGGATACTTGGACCCAGGAGCGGTCATATTGTGCACACCCAGCAGGCCAGAGTTCGACACCGTCGACGAGACATGTTATGAGTGACCACGACAGTTGACCGGAGATTCTTAGAGGATGTGCTTGAGCGGGACTATTCTGCCATACTTGATTTCGGTATTTTGGGCGATCTATTCGCATGACTGAGTTTTGATGACTGAGTTTCATGATATTTGTTTTCGTGCACCATGGTTGCACCTACTGGGTATTTACGTTTTTGTGCATAGTTATTGCACTTGAGATATGTTTTTGTACACCGTGTGTTGATTTATGATTTGTGCGTATTTATTACCCTTGATATTGGTTTGTGCCTTGGCTGCACATGTTTATGATTTCGTGGATTTCCTACGGTTGAGTTGATTTTGTGCATATGGTATGCAATCGATTTGGTTTTTGCACTCGGTATAGCTTACATGTGCTTGCAGTGCATTGATACGTGTTTTGTGCATGCAGTTGCACACGTTTATGATTTTATACACCTTGGCACACTCGGTGTTAGCTTTTATACGCATTTGAGTTATTGATGCTTCTCCGTTCACTTGTTGCACCCGATTTGTATTTAGTGCACTGGATGCACTGTATTTGTATTTTGTGCACTGGATGCACCGGATTCGTATTTCGAGCATTTGTTGCACCAGCTAGGTATTTTGTGCATTGGTTGCACCGGATATATACTCTGTACCTTGGTTGCACCCGATATATGTCTTGAGCATTTGTGTTACGAGATTTGGTTTTGTGCGCTCCGGATGCACTCGATTGGGACTTTCATTCGTGCATGTTAGTTGCACTGGATTGAGATTTTGTGCACCACAGTTGCACTTGATTTTGATTGGATATTATCCGAGATGTTGATGTTGATTTCATGCCTATGGTATGCATATGATTTGACTTATGTTTTCGGCATAGTTTTCATGCACTTTTAGTATTTTGATTCGCTTTTGTGCATGCTGATGCACATGATTGTGAGATTATATACCACGGTATATCTGATTTAGATTTTGATTGAAATATGTTGTATACCGTCGATTTCGATTGTGATACTCGATGTTTGTTTTGTGCACCTTATGCACCTGATTGGATTCTTACGCATTTTGACGCGTTTGGATTGGATTTTGCGCATGTTCGGCGCTTGATATTGGATTTCGTGATTTCGTGCATGTTGGATGCACATGATTTAGATTTTATTCGTGCATGATGGATGCACCTGATTTGGATTTTCGCGCATGTTGGGCGCATGATATGAGATACGATTTTGGTGCACACCAGATGCACTAAATCGGGCTTTTTTGTGCATATCAGATGCACCTGATATTGTTGTCATGCACACCAGTTGCACTGGACAGATGCTTTCGTGCACACCCGTTGCACTTAGATGTTGGTTCTGTGCACATATATGGCACATTCATGGATTTTGATTTCCATGCGCACTAGACGCACGTAACATTCATATGCACATTTCGGGATTGATTCTTATGGAGCAGTACGTTTTTATGATATTTACTATTTGTTTTCGTACTGTGCAGGACTAGTCAGAGGACAGTACCTGGATATGTTTTGCATGCATTGATAGCTATCAAAGGGATTTCCAAAAAGGGAGCTATAGTCTCAGTATTTACCTACGTGTCTGAGATGACACGAAACATTTATAAAGGAAACCCTTCTTAATTATTTCAAAACGGCGGGACGTACGTATTAAACAAAATATATATACATATATGGTTATTTTCTTACAATAGACGTCCACCACTGTGCAGTGTTATGCGCATCGCACAACAACATGAAAGGTTTAGCATGCATTTCCTACAGATGTTTACATGGATAGTTTTGATGTATATCATATTGGTTTCGTTTTAGATTTGACATTTGTGTCTACACCATGACTCCAATGATTACGGGATACTTGACGGAGTTTTGATTTGGAGTTATCTGCTCATTGTTCATGCGCATGCATTGCACTATGATGCATTTTACGTATTGATGATTTCGGAGCCCCAACGACATGGACTTTTACCGAAATGTTTTAGTATTTGAGAGGTTTAAATTTAAATTCGGGGACCGAATTTCTTTAAGGGGGGAAGATTGTAACATTTCAGAAAAATAAAATATTATTTTTGGGAATTTTTATAATTAAATAATATTATAATGAAAATTTTAATAAGGCGGTATAATTAAATACCGATAAATTGGGAAAATTTGGAAAATTATGGAAATTACTGAAATGAAGGTTCTTTATATGAAATATGCAAATTATAAGTTTTTATGATTAATTATACACTATTTAGTGCTAATCGTGATTAAATATCGCTAATCGCGCATTAAACTTGTTTTGTGCAAAAGATACACCATGTTATTTTAACACTTGTTACATTTTATCATGGCTTTACTTTATTTCTTCATGCTTGATTTGGGTTTTATTATGAGAAGAAGAAGAAAAGAAAAGAAAAAGAAATGAAAATGGAAAAGAATAAAGAATGAGGGATGGGCATGAGAGAGAGAGAGAGAGAGAGTGAGGGTTCAAAGCATGGTCTTGGGTTCTTGTTTCTTTCCTCATCATCATCTTCTCCCTCTCTTCTCTTCAGCCCATGGAAGCACCTCACACCCTCTCCTCTACAAACCCTCAAAACACCATTAAAACAAACTCCAAAGCTCATCCCCACTTCACAAAAAACTTGCACAAGCTCACAAGCTACACTGTGGACCAAGAAAGTTTGCATTTTGGTGCTCTAGGGGATTCATGAGTGCCAAAGGAGGTAATTTCTGCACCATCATAATTGTATTTCGATTCCTTAAGTATCCATACAAGTTTAGAATCGATATTGTGTAGTTTAGCGAACTTTGAAAATTTCAAGTTAGGGATTTGGGTTGAATTGATCCCAAAGGTGAAATTGAGGTGTAATTATGGATTACAACCCCTGTTGTGATGATGTAGTGGACTGAACCCGAGACTTAAACCCCGGATTATGAACTTAGAAACCCGATATCGGAAAAATTATGGATTCTGTGAGAGTATAATGAAATCTGCTAACACCTGAGGGACCTGAAAATTATTTAGCAAACACAGAGGAGTGTGAAGGAAACCTATGACCCCCCACCAAAACCCTAGCCTATATATCCTCAACATGGCCACAAATATATTCGTTCTGGTCATAATTTGCGGCCAGACCTGGTTCAAATTGGTTCATATTGGTTCTGTGGCTTTATCTTCAGTAAACTAGACCCCTCCCATATGCAAAATTGGCTAATTTGACCTAGGGTAAAATCTGGGACCATTTTCTTGAGTTGCTGCCTTGTATTTCGCGATGTTTTTGAATTTAAGTTTTGGTATTTGTCATTGTATTCCGTCGTGTGGCATTTGAACGCCAACGACTAGAGTTATTGGTTGTGTTTTGCATGCGAGACTATAGGTTTTAACCTATCGGTATTTCGTGCGACCTTTTGGTTTTCATGTGTGATTTCGTTTACAATGCTATATGTGATATGTAGATACCTCACGAGAACTTTGAGACGACAAGTAAGCGCGTGGCGACATCGGCATCGGCAAGCGAAAATCAAGTGAGTAGATTTATATCTACGGGGGAAGTCGGGTGGATGGCGTATAGCACCCCCGCAAAGTTGTGAGAAATGATGGGATGTGATATATATACTTTTATATGTTAGTGTGTGATATGAAACTTAACAAGAAAAGCTTTAGGAGATTAGGGGTTAGTGTTAGCGAGAATTGAAGAAAGGAATTTAGTCGATTTCTTAGTCGTGAAACCCTAGAGTAAAGATTTGCATACACGCACATACACATACTCGCATACATTTACTTCCTTATGCGTATTAGGGACATATATATTTTGGTATTCATACGCTTGGATGATGAGAATGTTATATAATACTTGGGAATGAGTCGATCTGATCGGGCATGATGCCGTGAGATATTTAATATATGACCGAGATATGTCATGATGTTATAGCGGATCGTTGGACGACGATACCGTGCGGATGATGATATATATATATATATTATAGTTGACATATGATCGAGATATGAGATGAGATATGTTATGATATTTATAAGGATCGCTTAGGCGATGTATGCTTCTATATGATAATATGTGTGGATGATATCGGATTGTAGGAGACTTTAGATCAGTAGCTAGATCATGATATTGCCGATGATATTAGTAGTGTACTAGACTTAGATCAGTACCCCCTGCTCATGATATGTGATAATGTGGATACCAGATGAATAATGAGATAAATGTGATATTTGACCCGTAGCCAGATTTGGGGATATCGTACGATAGATTTACCGTACGAGATATAGTTATGAGGATAGATCGGCACTCTTGACTCGAGGATATCATATTATTCATTTTATCGTACGTGATACTATTGAGGCGAGATCACCGACTACTAGATATATATATAGATCGACCCAGACTTAGGTGGATTCCCTTACCCTTTGACTGGGCTCGAGTCATACTCATTTTCAAAAGTGGAGAATCGTGAGTATTTTTTATATACCAAACTGTATGACTCGTATATTGGGTAGGTATATTTTTCAGTGTTGCTGTTACTACATCACTTTCTGTATATTCATGATGTTTCATCGCATTGCATGCTTGTACATATGTTATCTGTAATTATCATGAAACCCTACTGTCAGGACACCAGCACCATTACCAATGATGCGTATGTTCCACGTACACCTGCTTGCCGGCTCACACACATCATCATCGGTAATTGCCATGTCACGTACACTTTAGAAAATACTATTCATTGACATAGCTTGCTAGTTGATAGTTGCAATATGTTATAGTTTTCATATGGTAGTTTAACTATTGCATTTATTGCATGATATCAGATGCATTCATATATTCATTGGTCATGCAGATTATGGAGATTTATACCGATATTCACTGTTTACTTACTCTTCATTCTTGGATTTCGAATTTCCATGAGATTTCTGGATTTGGGGGAAAACCGCAAGAATATATATAAACTTCTCTCTCTCTCCCTCTTTTTAAAATGCAAGTTGCGGTTTTCTCATGATGTATAAGTCATCCACCATGAGTTTTCATGATTGCTGTTGGTTTTTGAGACCCGTTGTGAGGAGAGGATGAACCGTCTCGGATACATGGTGGGCCAGGTAAGGTACCCCAGGGCAATAAGCTCGAGTTGTAGACGATGAGCCTGACAGGGGAGCACTATCTACCGGTGATTTTACCTGGCGTGGCGGATATCCGGAGGATACCGTCCGTGGTCGTGTGATTTGATGGTATGGGCCGATCCGGACTGACGGAGCCCTAGATATTGAGATACTGAGATATTGGGATTCGAGACACTGAGATTTTGAGATTTGAGATATTGGGATATTGAGATACTAAGATTTATGTTTTGTGTCGATACTTGACATTGATTTCTCTGTTGATTTCATGATGTATCCTGTTTCCATTCGTCATGCATTCATACATCATATATCTAATATGTTGCTTTCTGAGGTACTGACACGAACATGTAGTATTACACTTATACATAGATGGACCAGGATATTTATTTGAGAATGTTATTTGTTATGACCTAGGATAGCGTCATACATGCGATTTCCACTCGTAGATATTTTCTACTCACGAGTTGGCAACTCACCCCTGTTGTGCCACAGTTCTTTGCAGGTTTTGCCGTACAGGTTTCATTGCGGCTTTGCTAGCACATTGTTCCTTCCGGATGATTGCCTTGATAGGTGGTTTCTTTTGCATCAGGACCACCATTGTTTATTTGTTATTTCAGTTGTATCTAGTAAAAATCCATCAACCAGACATGTATATTATTTCGACCTTAGAGTCGCGCGTTGTATTATTATGGTTTTCATTGATGTCTTGAGTTTCCATTTTGAGTTTTGATCCTCGCCCTTGGGCGTTGTATATTATATTGCTTGCGTGGTTGTGACTGTCAATTGACGAGGAGCTAGCTCCCGCTTGGGGATGCCTTTTTTCATTATATATGCTTTATCGGGTTTGTACCCGTTTGGGGTCAGTTTTTACAATGGAAACTTTGCCGAAATTTTCAGAAAAGGCTTGAGATTTTAAAAATGCATACTTCGACTTTTGTTGTTAAACTTTTTGCTTTAAAATTGGTTTTTCCTTCACTCTACTGCTTTACTTGGTTTGGATTTCTGGGTTTTGGCTTACTTAGATTACGTACGCCTCGAGATATTTCGTAGTTTAAGTGCCGGTCATGTTCCGTACTTTTCGGGTCGTGACAAGTATGCTATTTGGTTGCTCTTTATCTTAACATGTGCACTTGTTTTAGTTTACTATTTCATTGATACATGTTGATAAAGCCCTTAGGATGTTGGCTTGGCTACCAGGACTATGATGCAGATCATACAAGTAGGGCTTGTGTAGTCTACAAGCACATCCTTAACAGTTCCTAATCGAGAGAGTATCGAGACAGGGTATCGATATTCCAGAGTAGACTAGTGTGTACGTTTCTTGACCCTATATGGGGCGATGGTTGATCCCATAACCATTGGTGTTTGATATCAAAGATTGTACACATGTGCTCATTGGAGAATGAGTACATCGAACAGGACTTGCTGAGAACTCCTAGATGGTACCATACCTATCGTCAGATAGCAGTTCTCTGGTGCCAAGATCATCATAGTGTCTTGTGTGGTTCCCACTGTGCTTTGATTTCCTCCCTACCACGACTCAAAGGAGTCGTATAAACAGGTGGTTTTTGGGTACAGTCTCGAGTCACATGGAGGAAGTGAGCGAAAGGAGGGGTTTCATCTCTCACGGTATTGGGAGTAGATATTGCGATATGCTCGATTGGCTATAACAGTAACTCCCTGGCCAGGGCTGATGAGATTTACTGGTGACTATTATCAGTAGTTTCTCAAAAAGTTATAGGCCACACATCGGCATGACTTATCGAGTTAGTGGGGTCTGACGATTCCACTCCCCAGACTTGATATGCGACGTATCAGACGAAGTGACCGGATTGTACGGTAAGTGTTGCTTATAAGCTCTACGGAAGTTTGGACAAGTTTGCTTGTTGATCTTCTATTCGTTCAACACCTGGGTAGCCGTTACGTTCATCTAGTACCGCTGATGGCTTGTAGGTCTCTGATGTGATCATTACCTACTGCTGGCGTATTGACGAGTCTTTAGAGTCCCATATAGTGGTTTCCTAGCTCAAGCAAAACAAAATAGGGCACGTATAAAGATATGTGCGGAAGCTTGATTAAATATGAGTATATGATACCATATTCTAATCTAGCGTTTTTGATATCAACCCAGTTATATATGATATAATTGGATTATTGAATCAAGCGTTGATTCAATGAATTGATATGTATATATATGTTTATATATTTGATATTAGCCGGATTATATATGATATAACCAGATTGAATCAAGTATTGATTTAATAATTTGATATATATATTAACTAATATTAAATATTAGCCGGTTATATATGATTTAACCGGATTATTGAATCAAGTGTTGATTTAATGTTTTGATATAAATATATATTTGATGTTAGCTGGGTTATATATGATATAACTGGATTATTGAATCAAGTGTTTATTTAATAATTTGATATATATTTATATATTATATATATATATATATAAACTAATATTAAGCTCACTTAAGATTTTCTTCTCTTTATGTGTGTGTGTGTGTGTGTGTGCGCGCGCGCGCGCGCGTGTGTGTGTGTGTGTATTTATATTGTACCATGGTTGATGATACTTTGAACAAGGATATATGAGAATCACACAAAGAGTTGAAGAAAAGAAGATAATGATGTATATTTAAAAGAATAAGAAAAAGAAAAGAAGAATGAGTCATGGCTTTGGATGCTTGGAGAAGTCATGACTCATCTTCAATTCTTATTTTATTCTAAGATATTTCTCATTCCTATTCTCATCTCATCTTATCTCTTGAGCTCATGGTTCAACACACTTCCAAGTTCATTTTCCTTCTTCATCTTCTCACTAGTTTTCTAAGGTTGAGAAAAAGAAAAAGAGAAAGAAATTTTATAGTGAGCAAAATTCATACTTCATCAACCTACACTACTCTAGCCTATTAGTATGGGTTGTTAACTTCACTAATATCTTGATTAGTGAAGTATGAGCTTGAATGGGAGTTGCCTCAAGGTGGATCATCTTCGACAACGAAAACTACAAGCAAGCTCGTTCCATTCTTCAAGGGGAGTCAAAGAAGAGTTCTAGAGACTACTACTTGGAACTTTAGAAGTGAAGGACTAGAATACAAAGTTTGTAGACTCTCTTCGCTTAGTTTAGAACATTGTTTGCTAACTATAAAACCCTAATTCTCTAGTTCAATTCCTGTTTTGTATACTTAGATCTCTAATTTTTAAAAATTGCATGCTTGATGCTCATTGGAACCTATTAAAGGTGCTAAGACATACTTTCAAATGCCAACACAGGAACATGCAGGTACATGTTATGTCTATCTAGAGAACATGTTATGTCCATTAGGACAACAACTCAGGATTGTTGGAATCGGTAAATATTATAGGCAAGCGGGTACAAGCAAGATAACAATATCTGTAACAAGATAACGGGTTATAAGCATGTCAAGGATAGTGTACTCAGTCAGGTAACGTGTCTATATCACAGTGACATATTATAATCAAGTCATGTATACAGCAGGCAATATCGTTATAACCGAATATCGGTAAACACTAACGGATATAGATCAACTATTTCTTGTTCCTGATATTAATTTGACAGGATTGAGAATAGTATTTTGTCATGACTCTTGAATATTGTAACTAGATAGCAACATAGACTAAACTGGTAGTTATCAAATTAATTGGTGGCATGAAATGAAACCTATAGTATTATGTTTCACCAATATTGATTAATGTGAGTATTTTATACTCGATATTTAAACTTATAACAAACAGACAGTTATTAACTAGAAAATGCAAATGTAATCATTAATATATCTAAACTACTATTTTATATTTTAATTTCTATATTTTGTATTTAAAACTTCTATCTCATAATGTTAACTTACCAAATAGTGTTGATTAGTTATATCTACATAAAATATTATTATATATTAAACTTATTATTAAATATACGTAACATGAAATGATACAGTTATAATAGCGTTACAACACTGTGTAAATTTGTCGTAACTATAGCATGTAGCAAGTAAAGAACATGTCTCGATCTCGACGAATACGGATACGAACACGAACGGACACGGAACGTGTCACGACCCGAAATTCGGCCCATAACCGGCACTTAAACTACGTAACGTCTACGGGCGTACGCAACTCAAGTAAGCCGAAACCCAGAAATCTAAACCACCCAAATCTGGATCAACGGAGAAAAACACAGTTTTAACATTTTGAAAATTTCAAGTAAAATCTCTAACTATGGTTTTCCTTCTTGAAAATTTCGGCAGCACCTCCTTTGTAAAAACTAGCCCCGAAAATGGGTACAACACAGATAAAATATAAAGAATCCCAAATGGGAGCAAAATCACGCCCAACGGCGGAGACAATCACCACAACATGTATACGATGCCGAAGCGAAGAAATATCAAAGAAACGACTATAATAAGAAGTAAACTTTCCAATATAACCGGCTCCCACGAGCACGACACCCAAAGTCACCAATATAATACAACACCAAATCCTCACAAGTCGTCTCTAAGTCATATACAAACAGTGGTAGATGGAGAATACTAGATCCAACAAAAAGATATACAAAATACAGACAGATAACCGCAAACCCACCTAAAACCAAAGGCCTCACTGCCTAATGTAGCGGTATACGCAAAAATAGAGATGATAAGACGCCCTGCCGCGACTACTCAGAGGGAAAGTCCTGCAAAACACTGTGGCACAACGGGGGTGAGTTGCCAACTCGTGAATAGTAATTAACATCATACTGTAATCGCAGGTATGCACGAACAGCGATCTATCTATCACATGTAATCCGATAGCATAAGTATGATAAGTGAATATGCAACAATCATATAAAGGTACATCATCAGGGTACTACAACTACATGAAGCAATGCATATCAACATAATCCTGAGTGTGTGGGATGATACAATAAAATCTCATGCAAAATCATCAGCATGGAAAAACACCAATGTCCCTCACTGACACATCAAATCCCAAATCCTCAGGCACCGCATCCACAGATCGGCCCTCACATCCTGTAAGTCTCATGGAACCCGAGTGTCTAACACCGACACCCGAAACATCATGAAAACATATACCTGTAAGTATATATATATATAAGGATATTAACCACATATGTCCACCGACGATACGTAAAAATCATGGAAACCTGAGTGTCTAACACCGACACTCGAAACACCATGAAACCCGTGTCTAATATCGACACGTAAATCCTCATAACTCAGGCGCTGTCACCATGACTGGCCCTGACGATATGTCATACATCACTCCGGTCGGTATTCCCACGATAACCGCCGAGTCCAAATACAATCACCGGTAGGTAGTGGCCCCACCGCCAGGCTTATCGTCTACACCACGAAATCACCACTCGCCCCGGGGTATCATACCGGGTCCACCATGTACCCGTAGACGGTGCCTCCCGCTCCTCGAATCGGGTATCACAAGCAAAATCTCAGAACCGAGAAATCATATGGTGGACTCACTGAAATATCATATCAAGAGAAACCGGGTTTTCAAACAATACATAGTTTTCTTGAAATACCCCCACGGTTCTCAAATCCATAAATCATATGAAATCCATATCTCAATGCGTAAAATCGATATAAAACTGATATATGCAACATAAAACGTCAATATGAGCATATAAAGGGAAAACCGCTCTTTAAATAAATCCAGCTTTTAAAATATATCTTGCGGTTCCCAAAATCCTCCGAAAACAAATACAGTATCATATGAGGTGTACATGTAAGTGCAGCAAGGTTTAAGTATCTACATGTAAGCAAGTGGGTATGATGCATTTCATAAGCGCAAAGATCAACAACTCAATATCGCATATAAAAACGATAACTCTGAGGGTCTATACAACTATAGCAAGCATATGCGGTATACATGTCAGTATGTGTGCATGATGTACATGTCGCTGTAATGTACTATGTGGGTGTACATGTCAATATGTATGCATGATGTACAAGTAACTGAAATCGAGTATGTGGTGTACATGTCAATATGTATGCATGATGTACAAGTAACTGAAATCGAGTATGTGGTGTACATGTTAATATGTATGCATGATGTACAAGTAACTGAAATCGAGTATGTGGTGTACATGTCGCTAAAGTAAGATATACGTGAAGTGGAATAAGGGTCACTACCTCAACTATTCCTGCCCAATGCAATATCACGTATGTATGTGCCCATAATATTTCATATGCACAATGGAATAAGAGTTACCACTCCAATCATTTCTATCCACTACCATATCACATATGTAGGTGTCAACAATATATCATATGCACAATGGGAAAAGGGCTACTACCTCAACTATCCCTATCCACTACCGTATCACGTATGCAGGTGGTATGTGCGTGTCATGGCAATTACTGACGATGTGGGTGTAGCATAATATTTAGTGCTCGTGCAACATGAACCGTCAGTAATGTGTCATATCTAAAGGTACGAGTCAAGTACAACAGATAATGCTATGCAATGACATTCATATGAAAGTAACTAATATGCAAATACTATGCAGCTAACATATTATATTCACCCCGACGCATAACGCCATACGGGCGATTTCCCCGTAGATGTTAAATCTACTCACCATGGTCTCCAGCTATATAAATCCGACCACCCGCTTCCCCTTGTTCGCAGCGTCCGAAGTCCCCGCTTGCGACGCTATAATTTCACAAACACAAGAAATAATACGAACATCTCAGAATCGATCAATATAACGCAAAACTACGTATTCAAAAACGCACCAACACACTAAACTAACTCGCGAGTGTACGTCTAGTGGCTAACGTGCGTCACGATACCACAAAACCCAACTGAGTACAGCAGCAGCACAAGCTTATGACTCGTGTCGCAATACGTATCACGTGGACTCAAAACACTAGATTATAGGTAATCGATCCCAGATTTTGCATACTAAATTTACTAAAAAAGTAAACAGTAGCAAACACCCCTAGCCAACAGCAGACAACAACCCACAGAAGACCAACCCCATCCCTCTCCTACCTAGCCGGCGTCGCCGGAGCTTGCCTTAAGGGTCGCTGGCCCCGGCCGGTGAGGTGGCCCCCGTGTCTCAGGTGGTGTTTCAGGTTCACTAGTACATCTCTAAAATTTTGTTTTGACAAACACTAAAAACTCCAGGTCACAGCAGGTATAGAAGTTCTAAAAAGACTTTAAAAACCTGATATCGCACTAATCGATATAAAAAGCATGCTACGCTACAACCAACGAGCAAAACAACATACAAACTCCTAATTAACTGTGTAGGGGTTATACCTAACAATCTTGCTCACAAGATTCAAGCTTTCCCTTGCTCCAAGTGATCCAAGAAGTAAGAACAAGGATTTTTGGTAAGTTTTGTGATATGTTTGGGATTTTGAGGATTTAGTGTGCTAGAATGATGCAAGAATGGAAAAGAAATGAGAAAGGGGTAGTAGAGGGAGAGGGGATCTTGGCCAAGGGAGTGAGGTGGGAGTTTGGTGAGGGTTTCCTAGCAATTACCAACCTTAAATGCCATTAAATGCATTCATACTCAAACATGCACACATGCATGCATCTACAATCTATTTCTTTTCTTTTCTTTATCTTTATTCCAAATTCACAACAAATATCTAGATATGTGAGAAGGTTTGGATTAACTCAATTTAAATTAAAGAAAAGATCACGTAACAGAAATTTCCCAAAATGTGAATACCGCATTAAAATAACATTAAAATTGGGAAAAATTCTAATTGAACCAAAACGTCCCATATACCCCCAAAGCTTGCGCACTAGCTTTATTTTAGCTAAACTAGGTGCTGGAAAGTATATATGGTCGTTTGATCACAGTCGGGTCAAAACGGAAAATACCGATAATTTAACCCTAAAACGGAAAAATTCTCATAACGATTTCTAAAACGTTACAATCTCCCCCCTATAGAAATTCGGTCCCCGAATTAAAATTAACTGCTAAGCGTACCTTCAAAGAGATGAGGAAATTTCTTCCGCATCTCGCTCTCGGCCTCCCAAGTGATCTCCTTACTAGTAGGGCTACGCCATAGAACCTTCACAGACGGCAAGACCCTTGACCGAAATTTCTTCACCTGCCGATCCAAAATAACTACCGGCTGCTCGGTGAACGAAAGATCGCGCTCAAGCTGAACGGTCTCGTGCTGAATCATGTGAAAAAGATTATGAAAGTATCTATGAAGCATCGACACATGAAAACAGGGTGAACATCTGGAAAACTAGGCGGGAGCGCTAAACGATAAGCAACAGAACCCACTCGCTCAAGGATCTCGAAAGGACCTACAAATCTGGGACTGAGCTTCCCCTTCTTTCCAAATCGCATAACGCCCTTCATCGGAGAAATCCTCAGGAATACATGATCCCCCATCATGAACTCAAGTCGGCGACGGCGACGGTCGGCATAAGACTTTTGCCTGCACTGGGCTGCTCTCATCCTGTCCTGAATCAGCTGGATCTTCTCCGTAGTATCCTGAACTAGCTGGGGTCCCAAAACTAGACTCTTACTAAGCTCGGTCCAACAGACTGGCGATCGATACTTCCTACCATATAAAGCCTCAAAAGGTGCCATCTGAATAGTTTCCTGAAAGCTATTGTTGCAGGAGAACTCAATCAACGACAAGTGACGATCCCAACTGCCACCAAAATCAAGCACACATGCACGAAGCATATCCTCCAGAGTCTGAATAGTCCGCTCCGACTGACCATCGGTCTGCGGATGAAAAGCGGTGCTAAAACTCAACCGGGTACCCAAAGCTTCCGGGTACCCAAAGCTTCCTGAAGCTTCTGCCATAGATGGCTAGTAAACTGGGTGCCTCTATCGGATACTATGCATGTGGGAACACTGTGCAAACGCATAATCTCATCTATATACAGCTGCGCATACTGAGTATACCCGAAAGTGGTCTTCACTGGAAGGAAGTGAGCCGCTTTCGTCAACCGGTCAACAATCACCCAAATGGAGTCATACCCCTTACTGGTCCTGGATAGACCCACAATGAAGTCTATGGAAATCTGCTCCTATTTCCACTCCGGAACGGGTAAAGGCTGCAACTCTCTTGCCGGTCTCTGATGCTCAGCCTTGACTTGCTGACAAGTCAGGCACCTCGAAACGAAGTCCGAAATATCGCGTTTCATCCCTTCCCACCAGTAGAAGTCTCTCAAGTCACGGTACATCTTAGTGGAACCTGGATGAACGTAAAGGCCGACTGATGTGCCTGCTCTAGGATCTCGCGTCTCAACCCATCAGCATCTGGTACACACAAGCGAGTCCGGCATCGTAGCATACCCTGGTCATCAATCATGAACTTCGAAACTGTACCCTGTCGAACAAGCTCAAGAATCTCGGACAAACGGGCATCACTGGGTTGCACCTCACGGATACGATCAAATGACTGTGGACGGGCGCGGACATGAGCAAACTGTCCCCCAGTGGAGGTGAACTCGAACTGCACTCTACCATCACACAAGAGCTGCCAATCTGCAGACGACTGACGCTGAACTGCGCTCAACTGGGACAGGCTACCTCCGGGCCTATGACTCAAAGCATCATCTACCACATTCGCCTTGCCCGGGTGATAAAGGATCTCACAATCATAATCCTTCACTAGCTCCATCCATTGGCGCTGTCTCAGGTTCAGATCCCGTTGCTGGAATATATACTTCAAACTCTTGTGATCCGTGAAGATCTGACACGACTCTCCGTACAAGTAGTGTCTCCAAATCTTCAACGCAAAGACAACCGCGGCCATCTCAAGATCGTGAGTAGGGTAATTCTGCTCGTGCATCTTCAGCTGCCTAGAAGCTTACGCAATCACCCTATCATGCTGCATTAAAACACAGCCGAGCCCCACTCGAGAAGCATCACAATAAACAACATAGCCGCCCGATCCAGAAGGTTAAGAAAGAACTGGTGCTGTCGTCAACCGAGTTTTCAACTGCTGAAAACTCTGCTCGCACGCATCAGTCCAGAGAAAAGGAACTCCCTTTCGGGTCAGTCCCGTCAACGGTGCAGCGATACTCGAGAAATCCTGCACAAAGCGGCGATAATAACCAGCTAAGCCTAAAAAGCTGCGGACCTCAGTCACCGATACAGGTCTGGGCCAAAGCTGTACAACCTCGATCTTTTTCGGGTCCACAAGAATACCATCACCAGTCACCACATGACCCAGGAAGTCAACTCTATCAATCCAAAATGCGCACTTTGAGAATTTAGCATACAGCTGGTGCTCTCTCAATATCTGCAAAGCAATTCTCAAGTGCTGCTCATGCTCCTCATGACTCCTAGAGTAGACCAGTATGTCATCAATAAACACTATAATAAATTGGTCGAGGAATGGCCTGAAAATCCGGTTCATCAGATCCATGAACGCTGGCGCATTGGTGAGTCCGAACGACATCACCAAAAACTCAAAATGCCCATAGCGCGTACGAAAAGAAGTCTTCGGAATATCATCATTCTGAACCCGCAATTGATAATAACCCGAACGTAAATCAATCTTTGAAAAATATTTCGCACCCTGGAGCTGATCAAATAAATCGTCAATGCGGGGTAAAGGATATCTGTTCCGCACCGTAACTCGGTTCAACTGACGATAATCCACACATAGCCTCAAACTGCCGTCCTTCTTCTTGACGAACAGAATAGGAGCTCCCCACGGCGAAACACTCGGAAGCACAAGTACCAAATCAAGCAACTCTTGCAATTGATCTTTAAGCTCTCTAAGCTCTGCCGGAGCCATCCGATAAGGCGGTATAGAATAGGCTCCGTGCCCGGAATCAGATCAATGCAGAACTCAATATCGCGCTCTGGTGGCAACCCAGGTAACTCATCGGGAAAGACATCGGGAAACTCTCGCACGGTAGAAACCTGGTCCAACAACTCCACTGTGGCCCCAGTATCATGAATGAAAGACAAGGATCCCCGACATCCCCTCTTCAAAAGCCGACTAGCGCACAGAACAGAAATCAAACCGTGAGGGGCGGCACCACGGTCCCCCTGCACAACAAATACTGACTTGCCGGGAAAAAAAAATCTAACTGTCTTCTCACGGCAGTCCACGGACGCATAGCAAGTAGCTAGCCAGTCCATGCACAACAGAACGTCGAAGTCCAACATCTCAAGAAGGATCAAGTCGACGGACAGATCTCTGTCTCCTAAACGGACAGCACACGATCGGAACACATGTCGCGCAACAAACGACTCTCCCACCTGAGTAGTCACGACAAGTGGCTGATCCAGCAAACACGACTCTCGGCCTAACCTCGGCACGAAGTGCGTAGAAACATACGAATGCGTAGATCCCGGATCAAAAAGAACATGTGCATCAAAAGAATATACAGAAAGGGTACCTGAAACCACAGCATTGGACGCCTGAGCGTCCTGGTGAGTCAAGGCAAAAACCCTAGCCTGTCCTCTACCGGCTACTGGCTATCCCCTGCCTCTGCCACCTCGTCCTCTCGGTACAAAACCACCGCGACCACAACCTCTCTGAGTAGGAATCTGATGCGGCGCAACAACAGGAATAAGAGGCAACGCTCTCTGAGGCGGAGAAGGTGGTAAGGTAACCTGGGTACTACTGGCCCTCTCTGACGCACCACGGTACAATCCCGAACAAGGTGATGTAGACTGCCATACCCGAAGCATCCATAAGATGGTCGCTGGCCCTCCTGGGAATAAGAACTGAATAACAGGCCACGTCCCACGTCTCTGCTACTCCCCGAGTCTAAAGGAACTCTGCCTCGGCGTGCAAACCTCTGTCTCCGTGCTGGTACATCCGTACGAGTCCTCTTCAGTTCCGAAACAACCGATGACTCAGCTAGACGCTCCTCCACTAATAGAGCTGCATCGAAAGCTGCCGCATACGTGTCGCAATGCTGAATGCTGATGGCTAGGAACAACTGGGTAAGTAGGCCTCGAACAAACCTCTTCACCCTCATCTTCTCAGTCGCCACCAGGTACGGAGCATACACCGACAGCTCGGTAAACAGCACATCATACTTAGACACCGTCATCCCCGGAGTCTGACGTAACGACTCAAATTTGCGCGCTCGCGCATCCCCGACGCTCGGTGGAAGAAAATGGGTGAGAAACACTGTCACAAACTCAGCCCAGGTCATAGAAGCAAGACCAGTGGCTCTGCCCTTCTCCAAGGACTCACACCACTTCTGGGCCAGACCCTCCAGACGAGAACTGGCAAACTCCACCCATCTCTCATCAGAGCATCGGAGTGAACGACAAATCCTGGCCATCCGGTCGATGAACTACTGCGGATCCTAAGTAACATCTGTGCCAGTAAACACCGGAGGCCTCAGCCTCATAAAATCTGTCAGTGACACAGCAATAACCTCCAAAGCTGCAACTGCGACTGCCGGAACAGTAGGTACCATCGTTGTCCCTGCAGCGGGTGGAGCAACTGCCTGCCCCTGCGCTGGGATGGTCTTTACTAAAGTCCCCACTATCTGGCGCAGATCCTGCATACCAGCTCCAATCATAGCAATGTGCTCCAGTACAACAGGCGTACCGCCCTGGTCAGTCCTCGCATCAGACGAGTCAATTCTGACCTCGGCCCTCGCAGCCGCTCTCTGTGCCCTCGTAGTCTTCGGCGGCATATAGGCTGGAAATTGAAACAAGATTCGATAAGGAACAGGAATCGAATCAGGAATCAAATCACAAGGATGTATATCATCACGGAAGAATATCAATCAATAAGTCCTAAGGTCACTTAGGCAGAGTACCGTGTCGTAAGTATGCCGCGGAACATACCCATGCTACGTCACTCTGCTCAAGCTACCTACTCCATCATATCAAGGTCATCCTATACTCCGAAAGGTAAAACCTAACGCTCTGATACCAACTTTATCACGACCCGAAATTCGGCCAGTAACCGGCACTTAAACTAAGTAACGTCTACAGGCGTACGCAACTTAAGTAAGCCGAAACCCAGAAATCTAAACCACCCAAATCTGGATCAACGGAGAAAAACACAGTTTTAACATTTTGAAAATTTCAAGTAAAATCTCTAACTCTGGTTTTCCTTCTTGAAAATTTCGGCAACACCTCCTTTGTAAAAACTAGCCCCGAAAACGGGTACAACACAGATAAAATATAAAGCATCCTAAATGGGAGCAAAATCACGCCCAACGACGGAGACAATCACCACAACATGTATACGACGCCGAAGCGAAAAAATATCAAAGAAACGACTATAATAAGAAGTAAACTTTCCAACATAACCGGCTCCCACGAGCACGGTACCCAAAGTCACCAATATAATACAACACCGAATCCTCACAAGTTGTCTCTAAGTCATATACAAACAGTGGTAGATGGAGAATATTAGATCCAACAAAAAGATATACAAAGTACAGACAGATAACCGCAAACCCACCTAAAAGCAAAGGCTTCACTGCCTAATATAGCGGTATCCACAAAAGTAGAGATGATAAGACGCCCTATGTAACATTTTAAAAATAATTAAATAATTAATTAAATAAATAAAATTGTTTAACTGAATTTTATAATTTTCGGTAAAGTAAAACGTAGTTTTTATAAAACTAAACCGTAATTATTTTTCACTAAAAATTTAAAAATACCTATTTTAATTATGTTATTACTAGTAAATGGTGTTTATTTAGCCACTTATAAATTTTTAGTTTAATTAAATATTTTTCTTAAATTAATTATTTTAAATATTAACATAAGTTTTATTTTTACACTAAATTAGTGTAAGTTACAAATTTGAATGGGTTAAATTTGAAAAAATGAACCATTGCATCTTAGAATCAAGTGTGTTTCATGCAAAATTTATTTTCAAAATTTTATAATGGTTCTAGACCATTCTAGGTCAAATGGAGTGAAGAAAATAAAGAATTTTTAAATAAATTCATGAAAAGACTTAATTGTGTGATATTTTTGTGAAACCTTCTACACATTTCTTCACCTTTTCTCACTCTCATCTCTTTTCCTCACCTCATGGCCGGCCTCACCTCCATGGGCAGCCCCAAAATTTCCCCCCTCATCATTTTTGCATTAAAAATTATCAAAATTCATCAAAAATTCAATAAAAAATCCACAAAATCCTAATAAATTCCTACCCTCTATTCTTTGCTCATCTTTACATGGATTTCGGAGATGGAAAGCATTCATTTTGGAGGTTTATTTTCATGTTTGGATCTCATGTTGTGGAGGTATAAATCTTTTTCTTTCGATTTATTGTTATTAGATGTTTCATTTAAGCATAATTAGATTTAATAAATAATTTCTCTCTACAAGTTTTAAAATTCAAGTTAGAATTTATAAAATTAAGTTATGGTTTTTATTAATTAAATAGGGTTATAATAACTAGTTTAACATTTTTATAAGTGGATAATCTTGTATGGATGATATATTGTAAATTGTTTATCCAAAATTGTTTAAATTAATCCATTTTGCAAACTAGATTTCTATATATTGTATATATTGGTGAGATAAAATTCCAATTAATGTTTGTAACACTAGATTATGGTTTTAATGAGGATATTAACTTGTTGGTGGAATGAAAAACTTAAATTGGTTACTAGTTTCTATTGATAATTGAAAAATACTAATAAAAATGCGATTTTGCTAACTAGATTTTGGAAATTCTTAAATAAATGAAATTTAAAATATAATTTATGGTTTCATTATATCATTATCATCATGAATTGTAGTTTAATGCATTAATTCATGCAAAATCCAGTTTAGATGTGATATTGTGAAATTTTCCTTAAAAGTATCGAAATCGGGCAAGTTTGCAAACTAGAATTTTCAAACTAATATAAATTAGGGTGTTAAAAATATAGTGATGGTTTATATAGTCTAGTTATGCTAATTAATGAATATTATGACCATTAGTTTCTTTTAAACATCAAGTTTTGAAATAAAACGGTAAATTGGTGTTTTCAGGTTTTACGGAATCGGACGATTTGATCGATTTTTAGGGTTTCGATGGATTAAATCATGTTTTATATTATAAGTAATGAGTTTTTTAAACTACAAGTTGTTTGCTGATGTTTATCTCGATCAATCGGCATTTGTATGCCGACATCGAGCGATATTTGGTTCTTTTGCATGAGCGGGACATAGGTTTTAACCTATGCGCGTTCCGTGCGTCGTTTTGACTTTTGTCCGTGATTCAGTTTACGATACTATATATATGTTTGCGTATAGGTACCCCTCACGTGGACTGCGGGCGATGAAGAAGAGGATGGCGACATCATTTTCGGCAGACAAGGACCAGGTGAGTAGATGTATATCTATGGGGGGAAGTTAGGTGGATGGCGTTTAGCACCCCCGCAAACGTAGAATAGGGATAGTACTTATTGTCATTAGGAAGCCAGACGTGACCTTAGATTCTTGATGAGTAGGACCCTAGTAATGATCCTAGGTTGGACTAGACTGATTTAGAAAGACCATATCAGAAGATGAATACCTTGGAAGAGATTCGTAGGTTTCAGGTAGATACACACACACATGCACACACTGAGATTCGACGTGGTGTATACGCGCCTATATATATATAGGACTAGGTGTAGGTATATATATATACACATAATACGTATATGTGATACAAGGATGTGATATGATACACGGGGATGAAACAATATAACTGGGCTGATGCCGTGATTCTTGGCTATACAGTCGTGTTATGATGTTAGCGGATCATTAGAAAATGAGATAATGGATTTGTACACTTGAACAATAATAAAGGGTGGTGATGATATTGAAGTATATGGGACTCTAAAATAGAACCCGGACCGTAACCTGTGCCTGAAATTCTGATATGATATCATATATGTGTGACTTGATTACGATATCATATAGGTGTGACTTGATTACGATATGATCTAAGTGTGATTTAATCACAATATGATACATATGACATGATATTTCTGAGGATAAATTAAAGATGTATATTTATGCTGACAATGATATATGATTGATGTATGCGATTACAGTATAGCACCTTGATCATGACATGTGTTGATGATGATATTATACGAATGATGAGACACGTAGGTGATACTTGACCCGTACCCCTATATTGGGATGTCGTACGATGGATTTTACCGTACGAGGCATAGATATGATGATTGATCCGCACTCTTGATTCAAGGAAGCCATACTACGTACGTGACGCTATTGAGGCTGGATCGCCGACTATTAGAGATATGGATTCAGATCTTAGGTGGACTCTTATTTCTTATTGACTAGATTCTTAGGTTTAGTTCCTTAGGAGGTTAGATGGACACTAATTTAGGCTCGAGTCATATAGTTGTAGTTATACTTGTAGATCACAGATGAGTGGTTATTACACATCCGTCTTTACATTCATACCGTAATCATAATGGTGCATGTTCATTCATATGTTTCTATAATCAGAATAAAACTTTGCCTGTTAGGACACCAGCACCATTACCGATGATGCGCATATTCCACGCACACTTATTTGCCGGCTCACACACATCATCATCGGTAATTGCTATGTCACGTACACTTTCGATCATATTATCTTTTGTTGATACAATCAGCTAACAGCTAGATCGATATAATATTGTGATTACTCTCTGGTGTTAGTATAGATATGGTATTTATTACTTAGACATTTCATGCATTCGTATTTTCATGTTATCATGCAGTATTATGGGGCATATGCCGACACTTATCATATACTTACTCATGATTTTGGGATTTTGGATTTCTATGAGATTTCTGGATTTTTAGCGAAAGCCGCAAGAATATGTAAAAACTTCTCTCTCTCTCCTCCTCTCTTTTTAAAACATAAGATGCGATTTTCTCGTGATGTATGTGTCGTCCACCATGAGATTTCATGTTTTCTGTTGGATTTTGAGACCCGATTTGAGGAGTGGATGAACCGTCTCGGGTATATGGTGGGCCCGGTATGGTACCCCAGGGCAAGAAGATCGAGTTGTAGACGATGAGCTTGGCAAGGGAGGACTACCTACCAGTGATGTCTGGCGCGGCGGATATCCGGAGGATACTGACCGTTGTCGTGAGATTTAATGATATAGGCCGATCCGGACTGACGGAGCCCGAGATATTGAGACTATGAGACATTGAGATTATGAGGTATTGAGACTTGAGATTTACATGTTTTGTGTCGATGCTTGACACGGATTTCCATGGATTTCATCGTTGATATTTCAGATTTCTATACACATTTTACCATGATAAAAGTTAAAGATTTCTTATACAGATATATCTAGATTTCATGATTGGTTATTTCACATTCATGGTGCATGCATACTCATTCACATGACATAGTTCTATATGAGGCACTGAGACGAGTACGGAGCATTTGCACTTACACGTAGCTTATTATCCTGTCTTTACTTGATGACTAGTAGTATATTAATATATTATTATGACCTAGGACAGCATCGTGCATTCGATTTCTTTTCGCAGATATTTTCTACTCACGAGTTGGCAACTCACCCCCGTTGTGCCAAATTTTATTACAGTTTCGATGTACAGGTTTTCCTGGCAGGTTGCTGGCACATCTTTTCATTCAGGGTGATTTGCACGGTAGGTTGGTTCACTTGTATCTGGACCGCCATTGTACTTTTATTATTTCATTTGTATCTAGAAAACTCCATCAACCCAACTTGTATTACTTGATAGTTTACTGGATCAGTTGTTTATTTCGACCTTAGAGTCGCGCTTGTATTATTATGATATCTGGTGGTTTTGTTTTCTTTTGAGTTTTGAGCCTCGCCCTTTGGCGTTGTATACTATTGTGCATTGATTGGGTTGTTTCCACCTTTTGGCGTAGAGCTAGCTCCCGTTAGGGGATGCTTTTTATTGTTTGTATATATATCATTCTTGTTTGTACCCGTTTGGGGCCAGTTTTTACAAAGGAGACTCTGCCGAAATTTTTGAGAAAATTGGATGTTGCTTTTAAACTTGTTTTCTACATGTTTTCCTTTACTTCTTCTTCTTTTTATGGTTTAGATTTCTGGGCTTCGGCTTACTTGGGTTACGTTGCGCCTCCAGACGCTTCATAATCTAAGTGTCGGTCACGTTCCGTACTTTCGGGTCGTGACACTTTGTCGCGACTACTCAGAGGGAAAGTCCTGCAAAACACTGTGGCACAACGGGGGTGAGTTGCCAACTCGTGAATAGTAATTAACATCATACTGTAATCGCAGGTATGCACGAACAACGATCTATCTATCACATGTAATCCAATAGTATAAGTATGATAAGTGAATATGCAACAATCATGTAAAGGTTCATCATCAGGGTACTACAACTACATGAAGCAATGCATATCAACATAATCCTGAGTGTGTGAGATGATACAATAAAATCTCATGCAAAATCATCAGCATGGAAAAACACCAGTGTCCCTTACTGACACATCAAATCCCAAATCCTCAGGCACCGCATCCACAGATCGGCCCTCACATCCTGTAAGTCTCATGGAACCTGAGTGTCTAACACCGACACCCGAAACATCATGAAAACATATACCTGTAAGTATATATATATAAGGATATCAACCACGTATGTCCACTGACGATACGTAAAAATCATGGAAACCTGAGTGTCTAACACCGACACTCGAAACACCATGAAATCCGTGTCTAACATCGACACGTAAATCCTCATAACTCAAGCGCTGTCACCATGACTGGCCCTGACAATATGTCATACATCACTCCGGTCAGTATCCCCACGATAACCGCCGAGTCCAAATACAATCACCGGTAGGTAGTGGCCCCACCGCCAGGCTTATCGTCTACACCACGAAATCACCACTCGCCCCGGGGTACCATACCGGGTCCACCATGTACCCATAGACGGTGCCTCCCGCTCCTTGAATCGGGTATCACAAGCCAAATCTCAGAACCGAGAAATCACATGGTGGACGCACTGAAATATCATATCAAGAGAAACCGGGTTTTCAAACAATACATAGTTTTCTTGAAATACCCCCACGGTTCTCAAATCCATAAATCATATGAAATCCATATCTCAATGCGTAAAATCGATATAAAACTGATATATGCAACATAAAACGTCAATATGAGCATATAAAGGGAAAACCGCTCTTTAAATAAATCCAGCTTTTAAAATATATCTTGCGGTTCCCAAAATCCTCCGAAAACAAATACAACATCATATGAGGTGTACATGTAAGTGTAGCAAGGTTTAAGTATCTACATGTAAGCAAGTGGGTATGATGCATTTCATAAGTGCAAAGATCAACAACTCAATATCGCATATAAAAACGATACCTCTGAGGGTCTATACAACTATAGCAAGCATATGCGGTATACATGTCAGTATGTGTGCATGATGTACATGTAGCTGTAATGGACTATGTGGGTGTACATGTCAATATGTATGCATGATGTACAAGTAACAGAAATCGAGTATGTGGTGTACATGTCAATATGTATGCATGATGTACAAGTAACTGAAATCGAGTATGTGGTGTACATGTCGCTAAAGTAAGATATACGTGAAGTGGAATAAGGGTCACTACCTCAACTATTCCTGCCCAATGCAATATCACGTATGTATGTGCCCACAATATTTCATATGCACAATGGAATAAGAGTTACCACTCTAATCATTCCTATCCACTACCATATCACATATGTAGGTGTCAACAATATATCATATGTACAATGGGATAAGGGCTACTACCTCAACTATCCCTATCCACTACCGTATCACGTATGTGGGTGGTATGTGCATGTCATGGCAATTACTGACGATGTGGGTGTAGCATAATATTTAGTGCTCGTGCAACATGAACCGTTAGTAATGTGTTATTTCTAAAGGTACGAGTCAAGTACAACAGATAATGCTATGCAGTGACATTCATATGAAAGTAACTAATATGCAAATACTATGCACCTAACATATCATATTCGCCCCGACGTATAACGCCATACGGGCGATTTTCCCGTAGATGTTAAATCTACTCACCATGGTCTCCAGCTATGTAAATCCGACCACCTGCTTCCCCTTGTTCGCAGCGTCCGAAATCCCTGCTTGCGACGCTATAATTTCACAAACAGAAGAAATAATGCGAACATCTCAGAATCGATCAATATAACGCAAAACTACGTATTCAAAAACGCACCAACACACTAAACTAACTCGCGAGTGTACGTCTAGTGGCTAACGTGCGTCACGATACCACAAAACCCAACTGAGACAGCAGCAGCACAAGCTCACGACTCGTGTCGCAATACGTATCACGCGGACTCAAAACACTAGATTATAGGTAATTGATCCCAGATTTTGCATACTAAATTTACTAAAAAAGTAAACAGTACCAAACACCCCTAGCCAACAGCAGACAACAACCCACAGAAGACCAACCCCATCCCTCTCCTGCCCAGCCGGCGTCGCCGGAGCTCGCCTTAAGGGTCGCCGGCCCCGGCCGGTGAGGTGGCCCCCGTGTCTCAGGTGGTGTCTCAGGTTCACTAGTACATCTCTAAAATTTTGTTTTGACAAACACTAAAAACTTCATGTCACAGCAGGTATAAAAGTTCTAAAAAGACTTTAAAAACCCGATATCGCACTAATCGATATAAAAAGCGTTCTACGCTACAACCAACGAGCAAAACAACATACAAACTCCTAATTAACAGTGTAGGGGTTATACCTAACAATCTTGCTCACAAGATTCAAGCTTTCCCTTGCTCCAAGTGATCCAAGAAGCAAGAACAAGGATTTTTGGTAAGTTTTGTGATATGTTTGGGATTTTGAGGATTTAGTGTGCTAGAATGATGCAAGAATGGAAAAGAAATGAGCAAGGGGCAGTAGAGGGAGAGGGGATCTCGGCCAAGGGAGTGAGGTGGGAGTTTGGTGAGGGTTTCCTAGCAATTACCAACCTTAAATGCCATTAAATGCATTCATACTCAAACACGCACACATGCATGCATCTACAATCTATTTCTTTTCTTTTCTTTATCTTTATTCCAAATTCACAACAAATATCTAGATATGTGAGAAGGTTTGGATTAACTCAACTTAAATTAAAGAAAAGATCACGTAACAGAAATTTCCCAAAATGTGAATACCGCATTAAAATAACATTAAAATTGGGAAAAATTCTAATTGAACCAAAACGTCCCATATACCCCCAAAGCTTGTGTACTAGCTTTATTTTAGCTAAACTAGGTGCTGGTAAGTCTATATGGTCGTTTCATCACAGTCGGGTCAAAACGGAAAATACCGACAATTTAATCCTAAAACGGAAAAATTCTCATAACGATTTCTAAAACGTTACAGAACGATGGAAAACCCAAATCACTCCGAGCTTACCCTCTGTTGGGTGCCTTCTTCACTACATAAATTTATACTACACTAGAACAAAGGTAGATCACACTAACAACCTACTGAATTTCCAAATTATAGTATGCCCTCGTGGTCCATGGTTTCTGGGCATGAAAATAGCACCAACTCGTCAAAGGTTCATCGGACTGATATCATGCAGTAATACTTCGACAATTCTTTGAGAATCTTTCCAAATTCCAGTCATGCTTTATAACTGTTTGCATTCCGCAAAGAGAAAAACCTGTAGCATTTGAGACAACAAGTGAAATTTTTATCAAGAATTCTAATTTTGTTTAAAATAATATAAAATATAACATTGGAGAAGTTTAATGTGTGTGTTCATGGACATGTATATTCATAAACCTACATAGTATCATAGTATATATTATATATAACTAATAATATGTAAAAGATATTACAAATCTCTGATCCGTCTTTTCTAAATCTCAAGAAAATATATTGGAAATAATCTATAGATACGTAGCCCCCTTAAAGCATAAATCTAAGGGTTTAAAGAAAATATTCCAATCTAACATCACACTCAATATCTTAGAATGTTAGGATTTAGATGTAATAGATAATAGTCAATAAAATAACATAAGATGTTCAAATAAGATAAGACATGCTAAAAATTAATATATGTAAATATCCATAAAGTATAGCTACCATAAAAATATATACATATAATTTAAATATTATATATCCGTTGTTTAAGATTCATATAGATTTAGTCTATAGATAAATATCAATAAAATATACTCTATCAAATTATCAACCCATAACGGATTTCACACAAGCGGGTCGGGTCTGATAAACACACATACTATCCAAACACCAATCACAACCCAAACAATAATAATTAAGAGAAATTCAAAATACTAATTAATATTGTACGATCGTGTTAGGGTGTTACATTATACCCAACTACAAAAGAATTTCGTCCTCGAAATTCATGAAATAGGAAAAGACAAGAACAATGAAGATATGGATCTAACGAAAGTGGTATGGAAACTTTTGTCGAATTTTGTCTTTACGTTCCCAAGTAGATTCTCCATGCGAGCGATTTCCCCACGGAATAAGCACTAGAGGGATCACTCTATTCTTGAGAACATTTTCTTGTCGATCCAAACTAACCATCAGTTGCTTTTCATAAGTCAAATTCTCCCTCACTATCAATTTCGAGTGGTCTAGAATGCGCGTCTCATCTCGAACATACTTATGAAGTTGAGATACATAAAACACATCAAGAACACCCACCAAGGATGGTGGTAAAACCAATCGATAAGCCACTTCTTCAATACGTTCAATGATATCGAAAGGCCCCACGAATCGAGGACTAAACTTGCCTCGACTACCAAACCGGATTGCTCCCCTAGTCGGTGATATCTTCAAGAACACATAATCACGAACAACAAACTCTAATGGTCTTCTTCCAGTATCTGTCCAAGTTTTCTGTCGATCTTGTGCCACCTTCATATGACCACGAATCAAGTTAACTTTCGCCACAGTTTGCACAATCAGTTCCGGTCTCAACAATCTTCTTTCTCCAATATCGCGAGCGACACTTATGACCGTACAAAGCCTTTGAATGGAGCCATCTATATAGTTGTCTGAAAACAGTTATTGTATGAGAACTCCACTAAATGTAAATGATCCTCCCATGAACCCTTAAAGTCTATCATGCAAGCTCTCAACATATCATTAAGAGTTTGGATCGTTCTCTGGACTGTCCATCTGTCTGAGGATGATAGACCGTACAAAACTTCAAGTGAGTTCCTAAACTTTGTTATAGACTCCTCCAAAAATGAGATAGGAATCGAGTGTCACGATCAGAAACCATACTCACCGATACTCTATGCAATCTCACAATTTCCTGCATGTACCTCTCCGCTACAGCCTCTGTCAACTGACCGACTCGAAATGGTATAAAATGAGCTGCCTTATTCGGTTGATCGACGATCACCCATACCGCGTTATTGCCCTTTGGACTCCGTGATAATGCTGTTACGAAATCCATGGTTTTATGTTCCCACTTCCATTGAAGAATCGGAAGTGGTTGCAATAAACCAGCTATCCTTTGATCTTCAGTCTTGACTTGCTGACACACCAACCACCTCGACACGTAACGAGCGATCTCTCTTTTCATGCCTTCCCACCAAAAATGCTGTCGCAAATCTGTTGGATATGTATGCCTTAGAAGCCTGTATTGTATAGGATGTGTTAGTTGTATATATGCCCTTGTTGTACATATGATGTATATTATAGTGGATGCTTGGATATATATAGAGAGGACTTTCTTGCTCGACATGATAGTATGCTATTTGGTTTCACTTTATCTTAATATGTTGACTTGTTTTGGTTTACTGTCTTGATCTCACATGTTGATAGAGCCCTAAGGATATGTACTTGACTACTCGGACTATGATGAGATCATACTAGTGGGGCTAGGGTAGTCAATGGGTACATCCTATAACTGTTCCTAATCGAGGGTGTATTGAGAAAGGGCATCGATACACCAGAGTAGACTAGCGCATACGCATCTTGACCCATATGATGGGCGATGGATGATCCCATATCCATCGGTGTTTGACATCAAAGATGGTGTACGGGTGCTCAGTGGAGACTGGGTACACTGAACGGACTCGCCGAGAACTCCTAGATGGTATTATACCTATTGTCAGGCAGCAGTTCTCCGGTGACACTGGTACAGGTTAGTCTGTAGACCCGAGATCGTCTAGAGTCTTGTGTGATTCCCACTGTGCTTTGATTTCCACCTTACCACGTCCAAGAGGGCGTGTAAAATGGTGGATTTTGGGTACAGTCCCGAATCACATGGAGGCAATGAGTGATAGGAGGGATTTCGTCTCTCCCGGTATAGGGAGTTGATGTTGTACTGTGTTCGATTGGTTATAACTGGAAGTCCCTGGCCAGGGCTGATATGGAGTGCTACTAGTAAGAGTTATCAGTAGTTTCTCGATATGTTATGAGCCTCACATCGACACGACTTATCGGTTACTGGGGTCTGACGTTTACCACCCCTAGACTGGATATGTGACATATCAGACGAAGAGACCGGACTATACGGTAGTGTTACTGATTGAATTCATAGGAGAATGTACAGGCTTGCTTGTTGATCTTCTGATCGCTCAATACCTGGGTGGCTGTTACGTTTAGCTGACCGCTTGCAGCTTGTGGGTGTTTGATATGATCATCACCTACTGCCGGCGTATTGACGATTCTTTAGAGTCCTACACAGAGGTTTCCTGGCTCAGGCAAAGCGGAGTAGGAGCACATATGTGATATGTGCGGGACCGAGAATAATACGATATGAGATACTATATTCTATTCTCGCGATATGAGATATCGGCCAGGTATTTGTGATATAGCCGGGTCATCGGATCAAGTGTTGATTCGATAAAATGGTACATGTTATATTAGTCGGTTATATGTAATATAGCCGGATTATCAGATCAAGTGTTGATTCGATAATTTAATGTATAATTATATATGTGATATATTAAGTTACGTTAACTAATATAAGCTCTCTTTATTGATTCATTTTCTCACTGGATAATACATTGATGTATATGCGATATATGTTAATTGTATTATTTTCTTCTGTTACAAAATATATTGTATATGTGATATATAATATTGTAACATGTTAGGATTACAAATGCAACATGGTTTTTGGGTGTAAACCAAGTTAGGCTTTGGATTAGGGTTAGCTTTTTGGTTAGCTTTTGCATGAGGTTCATGGATGCTTCATGAAGCTTTGCCTTTGTCTTTATTCCTTGATATTTTGTGAAGATATTTGTTAACCAAACCCAAACCCTTAACCTATGGTTTATTCTCTACAAGGGTTAAGGCTTTCATTCTTAACCCATGGTTGCAATTGTAACCACAACAATAATTCATTATTCATCACAAAAGGATTAGCTTCATTTTCTTCTTCTTCTTGCTCTTGAAAAAGCTTCACTAGCTTTTGTGTTTGTGATGATAAATGATGAGAAATTGAAAACAAAAGAGTGTAAAATTCCTACTTCATCATCCTCATCTATTCTAGCCACTTAGATTAGGGTGTTCACTTCTTTAATTACTTCATTAGTGAAGTGTAAGCTTGGATTAGAGATTCTTCAAGGTAGATCATCTTAGATCAAGAAGACTTCAAGCAAGATGCATCATTCACATATTGGAGCCTCACGAGAGTCGGAGTTCTTGATGATCGCAGTGAAGGGACCTCAATACAGAGCTTATGAAGCGAAGAAACGGACTACAAAGGTTGTAATCCCACTCTCTTTACTACTTTGTATGTGATACAAACTTGTTACCCTAGATTTTCTAGTAAAGATTCATGGTTTGCTTGTTTTGCACCTCTCTAATTTTTAAAGTGGCATGAGTGGTACTACCAAACCCTAGACTAGGTGCAGGGAAAGCCCAACAGTGGTATCAGAGCCAAACTAGAATTCTAAATATAGTGTTAAAACAATTACGAAAATGAAATCGACTCCGAAATACGATATTATGCTAACCCCATTTTGCTCTCTGTAAATTTTCAAACAAGTCCTTTAAAAAATTTTCAAACAGGTGCAGAATGATATTTGGGACATACTAAGAACATGGGAGAAATACGGAGGGAGGGGCTCGGTTTTTGGCCGATCCCTAGGCCTGAAAATCCGGCCAGGCCGGCCCCATGGCCTCCTCTGCCCTCCGTATTCCCCCTGTGCTCTCATGTCTCCATTTTGGGTATCCTAGTATTGTTTATTTAGCCCAATTTTCATGTGATGATTAGTTTCTTCTGGGGCTAATTCGTAGTGCTTCGTAGTCATATAACTTAACACTGTATTGGTAACCTTGACTATTTTTAGCAGTTCGATCGAACTTCGCACACCACATTTTGTACCCCGCTGAAATTTCCAAGTGTTCTAATTTTCCGAAGTTGATTATATTCGTAAAATCATGCAAGTAACCCTATGGACCCCCTAGAAGACTATAATAACCTTAACTCGATTCTATGCCCATGGAACCGCGTTCGAACCTTCGGGTTTGCCGTAGTTCCGTGGTATCATAGGTGAGGCGTTGGTTAACTCCTTCTATGGCTGGTCTGTGGACACTGTGGCACGGTTTTTGAGTGTTTTGACTTTGCTCAAGTGTTGAGCTCATGGGGGTAATTTGTAAGTGTACGTTGATTCGATCGAAACGTTAAACATCGTCTTGATATTCTGTGATTGTGATACAATATGTGGAATTTATATAGTTAGGCATGAAATCCGTAATATGTGATATTTCGGGTTGACAATGTCTAAGGCGATTATGGATTCCAAATGTTGTAGTTTTTCACTTTCGTTTCTGCGACCGTAAGTGTAGTATGTGGGGTATTGCCGGCTTTGTTGCTATACATCAACGACAATCGAGCTACGCATACTTGCTTATGTTGATGATATGAGATATTATGTGTTGCTGTGATATGTTATATTGGATCGTCGTGTTCTGAATAGCCGGGGGTTTTATGTGAGATGAGAGTTTTTATTTTCATTCATGTAAAATTCATTGTATATAATATTCTTTTATTGGGGCACTTCCGGGTTGAGGATGATGTCACCATTGTATATTATTTACTTTTCCACATTAGGATAGACCCAAGGAGGGGAGCACAAGTAACCGGGTTTTACGGTCCAGTAGGAGGCCATCTCGAGGAGTCGAGACCGGGTCTCCTAACCCTGGAATTGACAGCGTTACTTGACGCTCTCGTAGGGGTTTAGGAATGTGGGTTTGGCTATTCATCGCGACCGTGGAATCCGTATTTTATACAGGCTCGAAATAAAATACGGACCTCCTAGTATATCCAATATTTCATATGTTTCTGCTGCTGCTGATATACTGTGATGTGATCATATTATATGCGTGAGAGGAATGCTTTATTATTGTATATATGATATATAATAAACGTTGCTTATGTTTTACACCAGCGCTAGTCCCGTCCTGGTATGCCGTTAGTTAAGTAACCTAACGGTGCATAATGGAAAATTGTGGCGAATGCGGATGGCATAAGCGTACGTTGTATTATCGTTTCTTCTGTGATGCTTAGGAAGCATAAATGATATGATTTATTAATGAGATTAATAAAAGAAAAGAAACCTAAAAGATGTTGTAGAATCAAATTTTCAAAAAGGGTAGCTACAGTTTTTGCTTTTGCATAGTGGTATATATGATATACCCTGCACCTTATTCGATGAGGAAAGAGCCGAGATCTCTTCACCGGGAGTGACCTCTTTAGCAAAACTGGTAGATGCTACAAACTCACGGTTTAGTTTTTGATTGCTTCTATAGTTCTTGCTTTGCACCGCGGTATTTATGAAATATCCTGTACCTTATTCGATAAGGAAAGAGCCGAGATCCCTTCACCGGGAGTGACCTCTTTAGCGAAACTAGAAAAGCCTAAAAAACACTCCTTTTCAAAATCACTTGTTTCTACAACGATATCAAGTTCATTACGCTTATGGTTTTCTGAAAAACCTGCGTATCCCTCCGTCATTTCAGATGAGTCCTACTTAGTATTCGTGCTACGTTTGTTGACCTCCGTTAAGGCGTAGTGTACGGTAGCTGACTAGTATTTATCTGCTGCATATGATGCGATTGTTTTAGGGTAGTCGTACGACCTTGTTGACCTCCGTCAAGGGTCGTGCGGGTGGGTTTAATTTAATCAGGAAATGACGGGTTGAACTTGACTAGTAGCCTATGGTTTGTTGACCTCCGTCAAGGTCATAGGACGCTAGGGGAAAAATATTATCGGGAATTTCAAGTGTTGAAATTTGTAATGAGATTGCATACCTTCTATGAGATAGATGGATCCTGATACCCACTGCGAGTAAGAGTTACTCCTGGGAGAGTTTTACACATGACAATTAGCCGATCAAGCAGGTGTCTAGAAAGGTGTTTACGGGGTTATGCCTCTGGAAAAACGAGGTTTATTTTAATTAGGTCCGTGCGAAAGTACAGGGACCTCCCTCAAACTACCAACATTGACCTGGCTGAAAGATTGGCGAACTTGTAAAGTGTAGTTAATCCCGGCTAGTCTTACCTTTTACGATTTTAAGGAAGATTTGATAAAAAGCAGTGGGAGTCATCCTGATTAGATAAGATAATAACCAATCTAATCTTGCAAGAGCATACGCTAAAGTGTTATCTTCTTTCTCTCTCCAGATAGCGACCATGTCAGGTCCTAATCAAGATAATAATATGGATGTATTGACTGAACCCGCTTGTTATACTGAGCAAGGGAACGTTGGTCCCGCTCCCACTTATAATTGTTATAAGTCCGAGCAGGGAATAGTAGAATATCTGGATTCTCACGCCACCCAAACGAAGAATAAGCATGTTGATGCATCTTCTTCAGGTGTGTTAGTTATCGAGAACTGTTTCTTAGTTCACTCTACATCCTGAGTATTAGATACCGGATCTGGATCCCATATATGTAATATGTTACATGGGCTACGGAAAGGTAGAGAACTGGGAGAGGGTGATCATTCCATAAAAGTAGGGAATGGTGCAAATGTTGCAGCCAAAGCAGTTGGCGAATATCACCTTGTGTTACCAAATGGTAATACATTGATTCTGAACGAATGCTATTACATTCCGACCCTGATATGCAATCTTATATCAGTTTCTTTATTGAGTAAAGAGGGATATAATTTTATAGTACAAGATAATGTTATGAACATCTTCTTGAATCAAAAGTTGTTGGATCAGGCTCGTTAAATAATGGCATATACGTTCTCAATCAAACTACAGTACTTAATGTGCAAATCACACACAAGAGGAAGAGTTCAGAAATGAACGAATCATTCTTGTGGCATTGTAGACTAGGTCATATCAATGTGACACGGCTAGCTAAATTGCATAAGGATGGATATTTGAATCCGTTCGAATTTTCATCTTATGACACTTACCAGTCATGTCTCAAAGGCAAGATGACCAAAACTCCGTTTAGTCGACACGGAGAAAGAGTTACTGAACTTTTAGGGATGATACATAGTGATGTATGTGGTCACATGTCTACACATGCCAGAAACGGTTCTTCCTACTTCATTACATTCACTGACGATCTTTCAAGATATAGACATGTGTTCCTTTTGAAACACAAGTCTGAAGCTTTTGAGAAATTCAGAGAATATAAGAACGAAGTAGTGAACCAAAAAGGTAAAAGCATTAAAATCCTTCGATCTGATCGAGGAGGAGAATACTTGAGCAATGAGTTCCTGGATTATCTAAAAGAGAATGGGATTATCTAAAAGCTTACTCCTCCTTATACACCACAACACAACGGTGTATCGGAACGGAGGAATCGCACCCTATTAGATATAGTGCGCTCTATGATGAGCACTGTTGAGTTGCCTATTTCCTTTTGGGGGCATGCGCTTGAGACAGCCATATATCTATTGAATAGAGTTCCAACCAAATTAGTGCCTACCACTCCATATGAGATATGGGAGGGGACGAGACCGTGTCTTAATTTTATTAAGATATGGGGTTGCCCGGCCTATGTCAAAAAGCAAAATCCGGACAAGCTCGAGGCAAGATCAGTTCTGTGTAAGTTTGTAGGATATCCCAAGCATTGACGATGACATATCTTCTACCACCCTGAGGAACAAAAGGTATTTGTTGCTCACCATGCCACCTTTTTAGAAAAGGAATTTCTTGAAAAAGAAATTAGTGGCAATGAGGTAGAACTGGAAGAAATTCCAGCTACACAAACTGCAACGGAAGATTTGGTGGAACCAGAGAATTCAGTAGTTCCCAACGAACCCCAGCCTCTCCGCCGATCTAGTAGGGTTCCTCATCCACCTGAGAGATACTATGGTTTTCTCATTGATGGTGGGAGCGAGGATTGCATCATGGAAGATGATGACCCGACTAGCTTCGAGCAGGCCATCACTAGTGGAGACTCTGTGAAGTGGCTGGATGCAATGCGATCTGAGATGGAATCCATGTTCACCAACAAAGCATGGACTTTGGAAGTTGCTCCTGAAGGGGTAAAACCCATTGGGAGCAAGTGGATCATTAAGAAGAAACTTGGTGTAGATGGAAAAGTGGAGACTTTCAAAGCTAGACTTGTTGCAAAGGGTTTTCGTCAACGACCAGGTGTGGATTATGGCGAAACCTTTTCTCCAGTGGCTATGCTTAAGTCCATCCGGATCTTACTTGCCATTGCTGCATACCATGACTACGAAATCTGGCAAATGGATGTCAAGACCGCCTTTCTAAATGGTGATTTAGAGGAGTGAGTGTATATGACTCAGCCAGAGGGATTCGTAGATGGTGGGAGCAGCGGAAAGGTGTGCAAGCTGCTTAAATCCATCTACGGGTTAAAGCAGGCATCGCGGAGTTGGAACATCTATTTTGATGTTGTAGTCAAAGAGTTTGACTTCATCAAGAACGTAGATGAACCTTGTATATACAAGAAGGTTGTAGAGAAAGGTCGTCTTCTTCGTATTGTACGTAGATGACATACTCTTGATAGGAAATGATGTTCCTATGCTGCACTCGGTCAAGCTCTTCTTATCACATCAATTCTCAATGAAAGATCTAGGTGATGCCTCCTGCATTTTGGGAATCAAGATCTATAGAGATAGATCTAAACGGATACTGGGATTGTCCCACTCCAGGTATATTGACACCATACTAAAGAGGTTTAGTATAGAAGAATCCAAGCGTGGGAACCAACCCACGATCTCTGGAATCACTCTCTCCAAAGAGATGTCTCCCAAGACTGATTTGGAGAGAGCTCGCATGCAAGGGATACCCTATGCTTCGGCAGTAAGCTCTATCATGTACGCGATGCTATGTACCAGACCCGATGTAGCATACTCACTAAGTGTAGTGAGTAAGTATCAAGCAGATCTAGGAGAGAATCACTGGACAGTTGTGAAGAACATTCTCAAGTACTTGAGAAGAACTAAAGAGATGTTCTTGGTGTATGGTAACGGAGAACTCCAGGTGGAGTCCTTTACCGATTCAAGCTTCCAAAGTGATAAAGACGACTCTAAGTAGCATTCGGGATTTGTCTTTACCCTAAATGGAAGGGCGGTTTGTTTGAAGAGTTCCAAGCAAGAAACCGTGGCAGACTTGATGATGGAGGCTGAATACATCGCTGCCAACGATGCTGCCAAAGAGGCTGTCTTAATGAAGAAGTTCATCGCTGAACTTGGTGTGGTTCCTTCCATTGAGCATCCAATACCTTTGTATTGTGATAACAATGGAGCTATGGATTTGGCCAAGGAACCCAGATCCCATTAGAAGTCCAGACATATTCGGAGGCGGTATCACCTAATCCGGGAGATAGTTGATCGCCGCGAGATCGAGGTCAGGAGAGTTGACATGAAGGACAACACTGCGGATCCACTCACGAAGGCTATTCTCTAGATATAATTTGAGAGACTCTTCGGGATGTTGGGTATTAGATACTACAACAGCTGGCCTTAGTGCAAGTGGGAGATTGTTAGTTGTATATATGCCCTAGAGGCCATTGTTGTACATATGATGTATATTATAGTGGATGCTTGGATATATATAGAGATAACTTTCTTGCTCGACATGATAGTATGCTATTTGGTTTCACTTTATCTTAACATGTTGACTTGTATTGGTTTACTGTCTTGCTCTCACATGTTGATAAAGCCCTTAGGATATGTACTTGACTATTGGGAAAATGATGAGATCATACTAGTGGGGCCAGGGCAGTCAACGAGTGCATCCTATAACTATTCCTAGTCGAGGGTGTATCGAGACAGGGCATCGTTACACCAGAGTGAGTAGCGCATACGCATCTTGACCCATAACTTGACCCATATGATGGGCGATGGATGATCCCATATCCATCGGTGTTTGACATCAAAGATGGTGTACGGGTGCTCAGTGGAGAATGAGTACACTAAACGGACTCGCCGAGAACTCCTAGATGGTATTATACCTATTTTCAGATAGCAGTTCTCCGGTGACACTGGTACAGGTTAGTCTGTAGACCCGAGATCGTCATAGAGTCTTGTGCGATTCCCACTGTGCTTTGATTTCCACCTTACCACGTCCAAGAGGGCATGCAAAACGGTGGCTTTTGGGTACAGTCCCGAATCACATGGAGGCAATGAGCGATAAGAGGGGTTTCGTCTCTCCCGGTATAGGGAGTTGATGTTGTGCCGTGTTCGATTGGTTATAACTGGAAGTCCCTGGCCAGGGCTAATATGGAGTGCTACTGGTAAGAGTTATCAATAGTTTCTCGATATATTATGAGCCTCACATCGACACGATTTATCGGTTACTGAGGTCTGACGTTTACCACCCCTAGACTGGTATGCGACATATCAGATGAAGAGACCAGACTGTACGGTAGTGTTACTGATTGGATTCACCGGAGAATGTACAGGCTTGCTTGTTGATATTCTGATCGCTCAATATTCGGGTGGCTGTTACGTTTGTTGGGGTCAAAATTTGCATCCCGGTTGACCGAGTCAAAGTCAAGGTCAACCCAAAGCCAGGTGGGCCCAAGCCCAGGTCAAGCGGGCCCATGCCCAAGCCAAGCCCGCGGCCAAGCCTCCCCATGCCAATAACAAAATCATGTAATAAATAATTTTTATGTAATTTTTTATATATGAATGTATGCAAAATGGGCATAAAACCAATATTTTGTAAGCCCATGGCTTATGTGCAAAATTGAAATGGCACATGAGCCATGGGATAGGCAAAATGCCATTTTGTGAAGCCTAAGGGGCTATATGTAAATATGTAAGCCTATAAAAGGCAACATGATGATGAATAAAATAACACTTTTCATTCTCTCAAAAACCTAGCGTTTGTGCCTCTTTCCCCTTTCTGAAGGTTCCAAACCTTCTTCTTTCTTTTGAATTAAATCAAGAGTTTTACTCTTCTTTTTTCAAAACTAAATAGTTTTTCACCACAAAACCCATAAAGAGGAACTTGGATCTGTCATTAGATCTTAAAAAGAAGAGATCTTTAAAATCTCACATCTCTTGATCTTCAAGATCCGGCCAAACAAAGGAAGAAGAAGGAGACTCATCTCCAGAAACCCCACTTGGGGGAAGAACTAGGGCTCAAGGGGAGAAGCCCTTCATCAGCTTCAAAACATCCTAGGAGTTTAACTCCAAATATATACATACATATATATATATATAATAAATATTTCCTTTCTGAAGCATAGCTTCTGGTTTTGGGACTAAAAGCCTCCTTTTTCTCGCCGGCGCCCAAGCGCTCAAGCGCCAAGCGCCCACGTGCCGACACGTGGTGCGCTAGCGCTCGAGCGCCCATGTGCCGACACGTGGCGCGCTTGCGCTCAAGCGCCCAGCGCTCAAGCGCCCAGCGCTCAAGTGCAAAGCACCTACGTGCCGACACGTGGCGCGCTTGCGCTCAAGCGCGAAGCGCCCACGTGCCGACATGTGGCGCGCTTGCGCTCCAGCGCCCTGCTCTTAAGCGCGAAGCGCCCACATGCCGACACGTGGTGCGCTTGCACTCAAGCGCCCAGCGCTCAAGTGCAAAGCGCCCATATGCCGACACGTGGCGCGCCAGCGCTCTTGCGCTCAAAGCGCTGGCCCCACGCATCCTTTGGATGTCTTTTCCCCCATTTATATATACATGTATATATATACATATGTATACATATGTACACATACACATACTCTACAACACTCTCCCTCCCAAAATTTTTTTTTGGGCCGGGGCGCTGCCCCGCACCCCGCATGGGGGCTTGATCAGTCGAAAATACTGCATTTTTAACACGGCAATTTCCTTATCATTTGCACTCATCTAGAAGTGTTCGGTATTCATATTGTACATATTAGCAAATCATCTCTGAAATACCAGATTGCATGAGTTAGACTTTTAAACCGGCACTTTAAGGGAAATTGACTGTGTTTCATGGCATCGCATCATCCTTGTATTGCGCAACTCTTGTCTTGGGGACTAATGCAGTGTAAGTCCACGTTGCGACCCCCGGTTCTTACGGGGAGGCGGAAACGGTATAAAATCAAAATTTTAACGCAAGAGGCAACATGGACTAAGCTAGGTCGGGATCTTTACCTAAACTAAAACTAGCAAACTAAGCTAAAGATATTTAGCTACTCGGATGAAGATGGTTATACCTAGCTTGTCTTGAACTCCTTCGTCTTCAAAGCTCCGATGGTGGTCCGATGGCTTCTTCTCGTCGTCTCCGTACGCCGAAGACAGATCCACCTGAAAGCTCCAACCTTTAGCTCCTTCTTCGTTCTTTGAAGAAACTAGTTCACTTGGTTTGCTAAACCTAGTGAACTAGAATGAGTAGAGAGGAAATAGAATGGGATTTTATCTATGGTTCTTGATTCTCAACTCATGAGACAAGAGAACCATAGATCAAGAGAGGGAGCAAGAGGTTGAGGGTGAGAGCAAGAGGAGAGCTCAAGAACAAGAGAGAGAATGAGCAAGAAAGAATGAGCAACTCTTTTGTCTTTCACCCTCTCATAATCCAAAGTGATCATAACTCATCATATCAAAAAAGTCTTATGTGATGGTTAGAAGCAACCATAACCTTATCATGTCATGCACTCATTTTACTCAAATGAGCAAGCAAGAAAAAGTCTTTGGCATGAAATGATAACCATGGTTATCATGATGGTCAACTAGTCAAGCCTAGTCAACCGGTCAACAAGTCAACAAAAGTCAACAAGTCAACAAAGTCAACAAGTCAACAAAAGTCAACAAGTCAACAAGTCAACAAGTCAACAAAAGTCAACAAGTCAACAAAGTCAACAAGTCAACAAAAGTCAACAAGTCAACAACCATATCACCATAATACTTAATTAATATAATAGTTAATCACATATCATATTCTCATTAGGGTTGAGCAAAAAGTCAAAAAGTCAACGGTCAACTGTCAACAACCCTAATGAGAATCCGCTGTCTGTGCCTCCCTGTCAACTGTGCATACACACCCGCATCCGCGTTCCGAGGAACACGAATGCAAAATGGATAAATCCAATCCCATAAGGTACACTAGGATCTGGCTTAAACCAAAGCCCGCTAGTGTAAACTGTCCGGACACTGTACGTGCATAAGTGCACGGATGTGACCGAACCCTGTCGCAAAACCATGCGACCTGTCGCAATACCATGCGACCTCTACTCTTTTGCCTAAAGGCGAAAAGCTTTCTGTGTGGGACTCTAAAGACTCGACACTACGCTGGCAGTGGGTTTAACCACAGACCGCAAGCGGCACTAGCTGTGCGTAACGGTCCCCAGGTAATGCCGACAAGAAGACCGACGAGGCGAAACCCATCTGAACTCCTACTGAGCCTGAGTGTGACATTCTCCATACAGTCCGGTCTGTTCGTCTGATACATCGCATGGCGGGCCTAGGGGGCGGTAAACGTCAGTCCCCCAATAGCGGTACAAGTCGTGCCGGAGTGAAGCCCAATACACCCTGAGATAACACTGGAAACCTACCAGTATATCTCGTTTGCCCTGGCCAGGGACTACTCGTGTAATGGCTCTCCTAGACACAGCGCGATGTCAACCCCCAATACCGGGAGAGACGAATCCTGTCTAACCGTCACTGCCTCCAAGTGCTTCGGGACTGCACCCAACCACCACCTGTTTGCACGACTCCTTTGAGCCGTGGTAGGGTAGTGATCAAAGTACAGTGGGAACACACCCGAGGCGAAGTGACAGTGTCAAGTCAGCGGACTAAGCTGTACTCATGTCACCTGGGAACTGATAACTGACGATAGGTATAATACCAACTAGTCAGTTCCCGACGAGTCCTGTCCAGTGTACCCGTAACCTAACGAGCACCCGCATACTATCTCAAGTACGACGTACTGACGGCTGTGGGACAGACCGTCTCCCACACTGGGATGAGAAGCGCATGCGCTGGTCTACTCCGGAGTATCGATGCCCTGTCTCGATAGTCCTGCGACCAGGGACCTGCATAAGGATGTGCTTATAGATTACCCAGCCCCACTAGTGTGACGGCCATCACATCGCTGGTAATCAAGCAAAGATCCTAAGGGCTCTACTAATGTGTATAGGCGATATACAAAAATAAACACATGTACACATTGAAGTAGAAACAAACCAAGTAGCATACTACTATTTTGAGCAAGATTGTATATACAAGGTGAATATCCCAAGCATCCATTAAGTAATATACAAACCAGTATGATACAGTAATGGCCTCTAGGGCATATACACTAACAATCTCCCACTTGCACTAAGGCCATGTACTGGCGTATCGAAGACCTATCATCTCGATCAGCCGCTCGAACTGAGTCTGGGGCAAGGCCTTGGTGAATGGATCTGCAGTGTTATCTTCTGAAGCGACTCTCCGAACCTCGATCTCCTGGCGATCCACGATCTCCCTGATCAGGTGATACCGCCTCAAGATGTGCCTGGATCTCTGATGGGACCTGGGTTCCTTCGCTAAAGCTATAGCCCCGTTGTTGTCGCAATACAGAGGTATTGGATCAACAATGGACGGAACCACCTGAAGTTCTTTCAAGAACTTCCTCATCCAGACAGCTTCTTTTGCGGCATCAGATGCAGCGATGTATTCCGCTTCCATCGTCGAGTCTGCAACGGTTTCTTGTTTGGAACTCTTCCAACACACCGCCCCTCCATTGAGGGTAAAGACAAAACCCGACATGGACTTGGAATCATCCTTGTCACTCTGGAAGCTGGAGTCAGCAAAGGCCTCGATCTGGAGGTCTTTTCCGCCATACACCAAGAACATCTCCTTAGTCCTTCTCAGGTACTTGAGAATGTTCTTTACCGCTATCCAGTGTTTCTCCCCAGGGTTTGACTGATACCGGCTTACCACACTCAGTGCATAAGCTACATCCGGTCTGGTACACAACATCGCATACATTATAGAGCCTACCGCAGAAGCGTAGGGTATAATAGACATGCGATCCCTCTCCAAATCAGTCTTGGGAGACATCTCTTTAGAGAGGGTGATCCCGTGACAAGCCGGTAGGTTACCGCGCTTGGAATCTTCCATACTGAATCTTTTCAGTACGGTGTCGATGTACCTGGACTGAGAAAGTCCCAATATCCTCTTGGATCTATCACGATGGATCCGGATCCCCAGGATGTATGGGGCATCACCCAGGTCTTTCATGGAGAACCTTTGTGATAAGAACCCCTTGACAGATTGTAGCATAGGAATATCATTTCCTATTAAGAGAATGTCATCCACGTATAAAACGAGGAATACTACAGTTCTCGCTACAAATCTACTATAGATGCATGGTTCATCTGGATTTTTGATAAAGCCAAATTCCTTGACCGTCTCATCAAAACAGATGTTCCAACTCCGCGATGCTTGCTTTAGTCCATAGATGGATTTAAGCAACTTGCACACCTTTCCGCTGCTCCCACTCTGAATGAAACCCTCTGGCTGATCCATATAGACACACTCCTCTAAATTTCCATTTAGAAAAGCGGTTTTTACGTCCATCTGCCAAATCTCATAATCGTGGAAGGCAGCAATGGCAAGAAGGATCCGAATGGATTTCAGCATGGCTACTGGAGAAAAGGTTTCGTCGTAGTCCAAGCCAGGTCTTTGACGAAAACCCTTTGCTACCAGCCTAGCTTTATAGGTCTCAACCTGTCCATCTACACCAATCTTCCTTTTGAAGATCCACTTGCATCCTACGGGTTTTACCCCGTCTGGAGCAATGTCCAACGTCCATACCTTGTTGGTGTATATGGACTCCATTTCGGTCCGCATTGCATCCAGCCATTTCACTGAGTCAACGCTCTGAACGGCCTGCTGGAAGCTAGTAGGCTCATCATAATCTATGATGCAATCCTCTCTATCCCCGTCTATGAGAAAACCGCAGTATCTCTCGGGCGGATGAGACTGCCTACTACTCCTGCGGAGCGGCGTAGGAATGTCCTGTTCTGTTGAACCCTCTGGTTCCACTAAGCTTTCAGTAACAGTCTGTGGTTCTGGAATTTCTTCCAGTTCTATTGTGTTCCCACTTATCTGGGTTTCCAAAAACTCAGTTTCCAAGAAGCGGGCATGCTGAGAAACAAAAACCTTTTGTTCCTCAGCGGAATAGAAAAGATACCCCCTGGAGTTCCTTAGGTATCCCACAAACTTACACTGTACTGAACGTGCCTCAAGCTTGTCCGCATGCTGCTTTTTTACAAAAGCTGGACATCCCCATACCTTAAGATAATTAAGACAGGGTTTCTTCCCAGTCCACATCTCATATGGGGTGGTGGGCACAGTCTTGGTAGGAGCCTTGTTCAAGAGATACGCAGCTGCTTCTAGTGCATATCCCCAGAATGATCGCGGTAACTCAGCGTTACTCATCATGGACCGAACCATATCCAATAGGGTTCGGTTCCGTCTCTCCGATACACCGTTATGTTGCGGAGTGTATGGAGGAGTAAGCTGAGAGAGAATACCATTCTCTTTTAAGTAATTCAGGAATTCGGCACTTAAGTATTCTCCTCCTCGATCCGATCTTAGAATCTTAATACTTTTGCCGGTCTGTTTCTCTACTTCATTCTTATACTCCTGGAATTTTCCAAAGGCCTCGGACTTATGTTTCATCAAGAAGACATAACCGTACCTTGAGAAATCATCCGTAAAAGTAATGAAGTAAGAATGTCCGCTTCGGGCATGTGTAGACATTGGACCGCACACGTCACTGTGTATGAGTCCTAAGAGCTCGCTCGCTCTTACTCCTTGTCCAGTAAACGGAGTCTTTGTCATCTTTCCTTTGAGACAAGATTGACAAGTGGCATACGATTGATATTCGAACGCATTCAAATATCCTTCTGTATGTAACTTAGTCAACCTTCTCTCATTGATGTGACCCAATCTACAATGCCATAAGAAAGTCTGATTCATTTCCGGAGACTTTCTTTTGTGTGTATTCTGGACGTTGAAAATCTGTGGTTGGTTTAACACGTATATACCATTACTCAATGTACCTGACCCAATCAAAACTTGATTAAGGTGAATGTTTACAACATTACTTACAAACGCAAATTCATAACCTTCTTTAGAAACTAAAGATACAGAAATGATATTACAAGTTGCGTTGGGTACAAAAAAGCAATTACGCAAAACCAAAACATGTCCATCTGACATTCCCAGGTGATAGTCCCCCACGGCTTTAGCATCCATGCTAGCTCCGTTCGCAACTTTGAGGGTCATGTCACCTGCTTTCAAAACACTACGGTTTCTCAACGCCTGCAAAGAATTACAGATATGAGATCCTGATCCGGTATCCAATACCCAGGAAGTAGAGTTTATTGAAAGACAGTTTTCAATAACATACACACCTGAAGCTGAAGCTGCAACCTGCTTCAATTCCTGTGTTCTGGCCTTCCAGGCCCTGCAATCATTCTTCCAGTGTCCTTTCTTATGACAATAGAAGCATTCTTCCTTATCCACAAGCTTCCCCGCTATCTTTGTTGCTTTGCCTTTTCCCTTCGTATCCACTTTACCAACACCGCCCCTTGGTTTGGCGGGGGCCTTCTTCTTCTTTCCCTTGGCTTTCGCCTTGGACCTAGAAGAAGATGATCCTCCTACAAACAAAGTGGATGTTTCCCTACCTTTCTGTAGGGTGCCCTCTGCGCTCCTCAGCAAGTTGAGGAGCTCTGATAGTTCAACCTCTTTTTCTTGTAGGTTGAAGTTCAGTATAAACTGGGCGTAAGTGGAAGGAAGGGACTGGAGAACTATATCCGTATATAGCTCACTCTCCAATGTGATCCCTAGGTCAGCGAGCTCCTCAATGAAGCCGATCATCTTTAGCACATGCTCGGCTACTGATGATCCGACGGCCATTCTTGTCGAAAATAACTTTTTCGACGCTTCGTATCTTGCGATACGTGATTGCTCTCCATACAGTTCTTTTGTATGGAGCAATATGGACTCCATGTCCATATTCTCATGCCTCCTCTGATGTTCGTTGTCCATCGAGGCAAGCAGGAGGCACTTGGCCTTCGCGCTATCAATCTCCCAAGTCTTGCGGATTTCCTTATCCGCGACACTGGAAGTTGGACCAGGGACAGGGGGAGCTTTGGTGGTAAGAAGATACCCCAGCTTGTCATAAGTGATTGCTATCGTGACATTCCTGAGCCAATCTTTGTAGTTTGGCCCTGTCAGTTTGTTTTTATCTAGGAGTAACTTAAGTCCAGTCATGTTGATTGGTCGCTGCAATTAGGAGAGAGAAGAAGAAACACTCAGCATGATGCTCTTGCAAGTTTAGAATGGTTTTTAATTTGTCTAAACAGGATGGCTCCCACTGTTTCTCGAATCCCTCCTCAAACCATAAAGGAAGAATTAGCCGGGATCAATCCCACCGCACAATACTTGCTTAACCGTTCAGCCAGGCCGGTGTCGGTACTTCGAGGGAGGTTTTCCAACGCTTTCGCGAAGTTCCTTAATTAAATAACCTCTTTTCCCTGGGGGCGTAACCCCGCTAACACCTTTCTAGGCACCTACTAGGTTTATAGCATTGATCGTTTAGTGAGAAATTTCCCGAGGAGTAGCATATACTCACAGTAGGATCGGGATCCAAATATCATCGCGTGATGAAACTGAAGGAATCCTACCAGAATCACCACACTCCAAATGGTATGCAAATCTAGCAAGTTTCAGTACTTATGAAACTCCCGATGTGGATTTTTGCCCCATGCTCTTATGACCTTGACGAAGGTCAACAAATCATAAGTCACATGTCAAGTTCTGCCCGTCATTATCCAGGTTAATTTGAATCCACCCGTATATACCCTTGACGAAGGTCAACAAGGTAATGCGAATGTCCCAAACCAACGCATCTATCTATGCTACATATGAATACCCAATAGCTACCAATCACTATGCTTTGACGAAGGTCAACAAACACAGCTTGAATACTTATTGAATATTCATACGAAACGACGGAGGGCTACGAATGGTTTTGGCGAAACCGTGAACGTAGTGAACTTGATTTAATCGATGGAACGAGATAGCTTTTAGAAGGAGTGGCTCAAGCTCCGCATTTAAAAGTTATTTTGAAAAGAACCGAGTGGTTTTTCGAAAGTGTTCCAACGACTTTAACTTGGTTTATTATCTTGCATTAGTTCTTTTAATGCGTGATATTCTTGCATTAGTACTTTTAATGCGTCCCATCATTTAACCCTACCATTGCAGAAAACAACCAAAATATGACGTACGCTTATGCCATTCGCATTCGCCACTAGGCCCCGTCATTACCCGTTAGGTTACTTAACTAACGACAGAGCGGGGGCTGGGCTAGCGCGTCTGTAAAACATAAGCAACGCCTAAATAGTAAGCAATGATAGATATTACAGATCACAGATGAATGCATTGGATATACTAGCAATCCGCAATCCTTTCGAGCCTGAAACGAAAAGCGGATAACACGGTCGCGGTGAATAGCCAAATACCCCACCCAAGACCCCTACGGGTGCGGCAAACTACCCGCCAAGTACTCGGTAGTTTGTGCACCCCTCCATGGGTCTATCCTAGGAGCAAAAACAGTAAAAAGAATTATACAATGACGGCTACAACCCCGACCCGGTTGTGCGGCCAAACAAATAATATTATTACATCAATTTACATTTACAATGAATGAAAGAAAAACAAAAGCTCATCTCACATCCACCCCGGCTATTCACCCGCGACAGTCCAACACATTCATATACACATTCCAGCACATTACAGATCATGTATAACCCCGACTAATCGACTTATAGCGATTAGCCGACGTTCAATACATGCAAGCATCACAGATATAACCATCATAGTCAAAGTGCAGTGAAGTTCGGAAAAAATACGGAATTATAGGACCCCAAAAGGAAATTTCTTTTCTGGAAAATCTGGGCACATATAATATATTTTAAAAATCCCAAAACCAACACACAAACACACTGCACGAAAAACGATGCAGAGAAGACAACAACTCGCGGCGGTTCCGCGGCGGCTAAGAAGGCTCACGCGGCGGAAGGGCGGCAGTTTAGACGAATCACTGTATCGTTTTTCTTGGGTGTTCACACAAAACCCTGAGCCGAATTTACAAGAATAAATTTTTTCATTTTGACCAGAAAATATTTCAACAGAAACTCAGGTTTTTGTAAAGTTTGGTTTTTGGATTTTTCCGGTTCCGAACTTCGTTACACTTCACTACCAAGCTAGTTTAAGTTTAGTTAGGCTCTGATACCACTGTAAGTCCACGTTGCGACCCCCGGTTCTTACGGGGGGGCGGAAACGGTATAAAATCAAAATTTTAACGCAAGAGGCAACATGGACTAAGCTAGGTCGGGATCTTTACCTAAACTAAAACTAGCAAACTAAGCTAAAGATATTTAGCTACTCGGATGAAGATGGTTATACCTAGCTTGTCTTGAACTCCTTCGTCTTCAAAGCTCCGATGGTGGTCCGATGGCTTCTTCTCGTCGTCTCCGTACGCCGAAGACAGATCCACCTGAAAGCTCCAACCTTTAGCTCCTTCTTCGTTCTTTGAAGAAACTAGTTCACTTGGTTTGCTAAACCTAGTGAACTAGAATGAGTAGAGAGGAAATAGAATGGGATTTTATCTATGGTTCTTGATTCTCAACTCATGAGACAAGAGAACCATAGATCAAGAGAGGGAGCAAGAGGTTGAGGGTGAGAGCAAGAGGAGAGCTCAAGAACAAGAGAGAGAATGAGCAAGAAAGAATGAGCAACTCTTTTGTCTTTCACCCTCTCATAATCCAAAGTGATCATAACTCATCATATCAAAAAAGTCTTATATGATGGTTAGAAGCAACCATAACCTTATCATGTCATGCACTCATTTTACTCAAATGAGCAAGCAAGAAAAAGTCTTTGGCATGAAATGATAACCATGGTTATCATGATGGTCAACTAGTCAAGCCTAGTCAACCGGTCAATAAGTCAACAAAAGTCAACAAGTCAACAAAGTCAACAAGTCAACAAAAGTCAACAAGTCAACAACCATATCACCATAATACTTAATTAATATAATAGTTAATCACATATCATATTCTCATTAGGGTTGAGCAAAAAGTCAAAAAGTCAACGGTCAACTGTCAACAACCCTAATGAGAATCCGCTGTCTGTGCCTCCCTGTCAACTGTGCATACACACCCGCATCCGCGTTCCGAGGAACACGAATGCAAAATGGATAAATCCAATCCCATAAGGTACACTAGGATCTGGCTTAAACCAAAGCCCGCTAGTGTAAACTGTCCGGACACTGTACGTGCACAAGTGCACGGATGTGACCGAACCCTGTCGCAAAACCATGCGACCTGTCGCAATACCATGCGACCTCTACTCTTTTGCCTAAAGGCGAAAAGCTTTCTGTGTGGGACTCTAAAGACTCGACACTACGCTGGCAGTGGGTTTAACCACAGACCGCAAGCGGCACTAGCTGTGCGTAACGGTCCCCAGGTAATGCCGACAAGAAGACCGACGAGGCGAAACCCATCTGAACTCCTACTGAGCCTGAGTGTGACATTCTCCATACAGTCCGGTCTGTTCGTCTGATACATCGCATGGCGGGCCTAGGGGGCGGTAAACATCAGTCCCCCAATAGCGGTACAAGTCGTGCCGGAGTGAAGCCCAATACACCCTGAGATAACACTGGAAACCTACCAGTATATCTCGTTTGCCCTGGTCAGGGACTACTCGTGTAATGGCTCTCCTAGACACAGCGCGATGTCAACCCCCAATACCGGGAGAGACGAATCCTGTCTAACCGTCACTGCCTCCAAGTGCTTCGGGACTGCACCCAACCACCACCTGTTTGCACGACTCCTTTGAGCCGTGGTAGGGTAGTGATCAAAGTACAGTGGGAACACACCCGAGGCGAAGTGACAGTGTCAAGTCAGCGGACTAAGCTGTACTCATGTCACCTGGGAACTGATAACTGACGATAGGTATAATACCAACTAGTCAGTTCCCGACGAGTCCTGTCCAGTGTACCCGTAACCTAACGAGCACCCGCATACTATCTCAAGTACGACGTACTGACGGCTGTGGGACAGACCGTCTCCCACACTGGGATGAGAAGCGCATGCGCTGGTCTACTCCGGAGTATCGATGCCCTGTCTCGATAGTCCTGCGACCAGGGACCTGCATAAGGATGTGCTTATAGATTACCCAGCCCCACTAGTGTGACGGCCATCACATCGCTGGTAATCAAGCAAAGATCCTAAGGGCTCTACTAATGTGTATAGGCGATATACAAAAATAAACACATGTACACATTGAAGTAGAAACAAACCAAGTAGCATACTACTATTTTGAGCAAGATTGTATATACAAGGTGAATATCCCAAGCATCCATTAAGTAATATACAAACCAGTATGATACAGTAATGGCCTCTAGGGCATATACACTAACATGCAGGAAATTCCAGAAGCAGAGCCCAAATTGGGAAAAGAACTGATAAAAGATACGCCAACTCAAAGGCTAGAGATCTGGAAGTGATCAGAAGCTAATTACAAGATTCAACATATTTTATAAAGGCCCACAAGTCAGCCCAAACGCTTACCTGAAATCCCAAGCTTCAAGGCTTCAAAAGCGCCGCGGTTCCGCGGCGGGAGCCCGCTTGCGCCGCAGAACCGCGGCGGCTCTAAGGCTTCAGCTCCTCAATTTTTCTACACGTGTCCCCTATAACGGCCAAAGCTTCCAGAAGACCCCAGAAGCTCCACGTGGCGCATCTAGAATGCTCGGCTTAACAAACTATTTCTAGAAGGCTCTCTTAACAAACTTTTGGAGGGAAATTCAAATCTTGTGCTAACTAACTTGTGGAGGGAAAATTCAAATTTAAATCCTAGATCTAGAATTTTGAGGTCTATTTAAGAGAGCCTAGATCTAGGGTGAAGGTTGTTCAAGAATCACCATCCTCTTCTACCCACAAGTTGAGTGACACAACTTATGCCTCAAAAATCCAATTCAAAATCAAGATCAAGATCCCGAGAGCAATTCAAGCAAGAGAGCCTTCAACCTTTAGAAGCGACGCCGGATTTCAACGGAGCAAGAGATCCACGCCGATCCGCGACTCAAAGAGCCGAGCGAAGCCAAAATCGACGATCTAGTTCCTTCCTTTTGTAAATTCAAGAGAGTTGTAACGAAATTTGTCGATAAATAAAGGTGAATTTTCTATATTCTTGCTTATCTTTAATTCAAGCATAATGATTAGATCTCAATTTGTGATTGTGTTTGTGATCATGATGTTTGAGTAATCTCCGCTCGTGTAGGAGTTGTGACGATCTTTAGATGATGATGATTCAGATATTTTTACAATTCTTAAATCCTATAATGTTTGGAAATTCTAGTGAATCAAATGATTAATGACCTACTTTTGAGATGATGCTTTCTTGATCATGTTCACTCGAAACTAGGGAACATCTATTGACCAATTGATTAACTAGAAACTAGAATTTGAATGCGATCCATCGAAAGGACAAAGGATGAGTTGCGAAATCCCTAATTTCTTCGCAAGATCCTTAAACCTCGATGAATTTGCATCGATCTAGTATCAATTCGTTAATGGATAAGAATGAGTAATCATTAGATCTCATTACATCTATAGATCCGATCTACTCCTACGAGCCATACTTCTAATCTTGATTGTTGGTTGGAAATTATCACACATCTCAATTCTTGTTTTTAATGTTTCTTTTAAATCTAGATTTTTCTTATTCTTGATCTTCAATTACAAATCATGAATTGTTTTCTTTTCTTTGCCTTAAATTTTCAACTCATCTAATTCGAAAATTGAACGGATCTCACTTTCCCTGAGGACGATCCGCACTTACTAACGCGCTACAATCGACACCGTTATTGATTGCGGTCAAATATTTTTTGGTTGTGATTTCTAAATTCTATTCAATTGTCTAAAACTACACAACCCGAAATCATCATTCAATCAAATGGCGCCGTTGCCGGGGATCGTGTGCTGTTTGTTCATTTTTTGAAATTTGAGTTGAAAAGTTTATTCCATCTAATATTTTTAAGATCAAAACTCGCGCAAAACACTAAACGAGTTGTTGTGGTTAATTGCAAGGAGATCTGGAGCTTGCTGTGAAATTGGAAAATTATTTGGAGAATTCCAGAGAGCTAGGGAAGTGATCAGGAGTGCTCTGGTAAATTTTTGTGCAGAGAGGAGCTCAAGGTGCGGCGGAATCGCGGCAAAGGGCGACTTGTGCGGCGGAATCGCGGCTTGGTGGGAGCTTCTCCGTACCAAATTTTCTCAGGTCATTCCTTCCTTTCTTATCTCCTTCCTCATCTGCTCCAATTAACAATTTGTTGTAGGATTCTTTGCAAAAATCGCAGCGCCGCAAAAAGCAAAATAAATTGTGCTTGTTTTTTATTTTGTGGTTGTTTGCATAATTAATACGGACATTAAGGGGCACGGCTAAATTCAGATTAGGTGGGGAGTTCATTACCCTTTCTAGGCCCCAAAAATCACAAACCTGCATCCGCATTACCCTCATTAACTAAAAAATATCTAGAGATGACTCTAAGGACCGTCGCGCTCACTTAGGACAGAAGAAGGCCGTGGGTAATTCATTGCTTATCCGCGTTTCTTTTTGTGGTGTCTAAGGCAAGTGTGTCGAAGGCTAGTGGTTACTTAATTAGGCCCACTACTTACGTAGTGGAGAACCTCCCACTTACCTGGCACTTACCTGGCCACAGGAGAAACAAAGAGGCAGTGGAGGATTTTATCCTGCGACTTGTCTTTTGGAAGTTAGGAGCGGTCTAGAGTTTTGACCTAGGTGACCATAGATTTTAGGGTTGCTTGTTGCATTTGTTGTGATCGCATCATATTTTCAAAATCCGTATCATTTTTCAAAACAAACACCGCTTTCATTCATTCATTCCCCTAATTATAAATCACGCTGCCACTTGTACTAACCCCTTTTTAGTGCAAGATAAGCTGGACACGGGATTCTAGTGCCCGACTTGTCCGCGTCCCCTCGATCAACTCCGCAGTCGGTATTTCTCCATTTACCTTTCTTTTACCCACCACCACACCCACACCGATGGATCCGTCTCCATCGAACCTCTTTTCCGCTGCTCTGCTGCCGTCCGTTGGTGCGCAGAATCCTCCCCGCATCTCTCTCCAAGAGAGGTGCTACCCTTTGAGAGGTCCTCTCTCGACCTGCTTATCCATTCCACCAGCCAACGGGGATAACTTTGAGATTAAGCCCAGTACATCAACCTTCTACCTAAATTACACGGTCTCGAGACTGAAGACGCATACGTTTTTATCACCAAATTTGAAAACGTATGCGCAATGATGGGTACATCGATGCCATGCGTCTACGACTTCTTCCATTTACCTTGTGCGATATAGCCGAGAAGTGGCTGTATAACACCACCGCACATTCCATCACAAATTAGGAAGAATTCGTTGCGGCATTCCTTAAGAAATTCTACCCTATGCAAAAGACAGCTCGAATCCGTAGCCAACTATATCAATTCTCCCAGCTTCCGGCTGAACCATTTTCAAAATGCTTTGAATGATTCAAGGATCTTTTGGTTCAATGCCCACATCACGGCATCCCGAGATGGGATCTTTGCCGAATCATATATGAGGGCAGTAACCCTACCACTAAACAAAACCTTGAAAACATGTGTCAAGGCACTTTTATGACCAAGGATGATGGGGAAGCATGGAAACTTTTAGAGGAGTTCGCTGAAAAGTCCTTACAGTGGGAGACTGGAACCCAGTCATCGAGTAGGGGTGGCGTACACCAAATAGACGTGTCCATAGGTGTTCGAGCTGAGATGGCAGCAATACAAAAGAAGATCGACGCTATGGAACACAAATTCTTAGCAGCCTTCCTAAACCCAATGTCGCCCCCTAAAACTGTTTGTGGGTGCTGTTCTGATCCGTCTCACTTAACGGAAGAATGTCCATTAAACTCTCAGTTTCAAGGTCTCGAGCATACCAATGCCGCATTTCAAAGACCTACAAACGATCCATATTCTTCCACGTACAATCAGGGTTGGAGGAATCACCCGAATTTTGCTTGGAACCAATCCCAAAACACGGTTCCAAACCCGAATCAATTCCAAAGGGTCCTTCCTCCACAACAGCAACCATTTCAGCTCACCCAGCACCCCTACCAGTCACAAAATTTCCAAAACCAGGTCAACCCTCCTGCACCGTCAAATCCTATGCAGTCGACCTGTTCTGACGAGTTCTCTCAATTCGCTCAAACCATGAAATCACTCGTGTCAAATTTCATGGAAGTGTCGGCCGAGGTTAAGTCTTCCGTTGGTGAGATAAAGAAAAACTCAGCATCCCAAGCTGAGAGTATCAGAACGATGGAAGCTGAGATTGCACGACTTAAGGCCGAAATGAGTGCGAGAGAAAAAGGGAAACTTCCGTCTCAACTCCTACCGAATCTTGGGCATTACAATGTAAATGCCGTCACAACGTTGAGATCAGGAAGAGTGCTGGATAACCATGTTGGGGAAGAAGTTGATGATATTGAAAATCCTATCAACACCCCGACTGAGACCTTTCCTCACACACACGCTTCTACTTCTGATTCTTGTTCTTCTACCTCACCGCCTTCTCGCGAGCCTATTCTCCATTTCCCTCTAGGCTCGACACCTCAGCCCACCTCTTCTAGTTCTCCACAGACGATCCCCACTCCCATTTTGGGATCAGGTCCACACACACTTCCTTCTCCTATGATGGACCCAGCGCTCATTGCTAAAGCACCTTACCCGAACCGGTTATGGGCTAACAAATCGAGTCCACATTGGAGAAGATCATTGACATGTTTAAGTAAGCTAACATCAACATCCCTCTCCTAGATGCCATCCAAAAAGTTCCATCCTATGCGAAAACTCTTAAGAACTTGTGCACTAGGAAGAGGAAGACTCAAGTGCCCAAGAAAATATTCATTGCAAAGACTGTAGACACGGCTTCCCCCAGCATTTACCGAGAAAACATAAGGATCCTGGATATCCTACTATTTCCATTTCTATTGGGGAAAAACACATCAACCGTGCTCTACTAGACCTTGGCGCTAGTGTTAACTTGCTTCCATACTCGGTTTATGAGCAACTAGGTATCGGAGAGTTGAAACCATCTCCTTGCACTCTCCAGATGGCTGACCAATCAATCACCAAACCTAGGGGTGAACTGGAGGATGTGTTAATAAAAATCGGGGAATTTATATTCCCTGTGGACTTTATTGTAATTGATGCATAGCCTGTAGCGAACCTATGAAATCAAATTCTGGTGATTTTAGGTCGCCCCTTTTTGGCCACTTCCAACGCTGTCATCAACTGTCGTAATGGTTCTATGACCCTATCCTTCGGGAATAGGTCAATAGAGCTGAACATTTACAAGTTGGGAAGTGTACCCTCTGAACCTACTGTTCAGGTCTGTTCTGTCGACTTAATGGATGTCGACAGCAGCGAATTTGATGATCCTCATGATACTGATCTTGACTCTTTTCATACGATGTTGTTTGACCCTACTATGTATCATACACATACGGACTCTTCCACCGAGATATCCGGGTCAACAACTAACACCGATTATGAACTGCTTTTAGAGTCTGAAGATCACCCCGTACTTTGTGATGACATTATTCTTCGGGGTATTGACGGAACTATTGAGGAGATCTTCGCTGATGAACTTGCATTTTTGAATGACACGGGTGTTGAGATGAATCATCTCCCAATCAATGAAATTGAACCTCCACCCCTTCTTCTGAACTGTAAAAAGAATGCGAGCAATCCATCACATTCACTGCATCGTCTCTCCAAAATGAGACGCACACACATTCTATTCCACCGCTTACCCTTTCCCCACTTCTTCTTCCACCAACCCAAGCACTGCATTGATAAAATTTTTGAATGGTTGGTGTTAACGTTCGGTCTTTGCAAACCTTGGCATCGACCACTGATTTTTGACCCCCTCATGTGATTTTCAAAAGATTGACATTGCATAACTCAAGTTTAGGGGGCAATTTTTCTTGCTCTTGAAAAGAAAATTTTTACAAAAATTTCGAGCCAAAAATAAGTTTGGGGGAGGATCTTCACTTATATATTTTGTCCCCACTAATAAATTCCTCCCAGGCTTACAGGTTTTGTAGATATAGCGGTTGGCAACAGTGAGGACACTGTTGAAAACAAGTTTGGGGGAGGTTTGTGCTTAGTTTTGCATCATTTGCATATCATTTGCATAAGCACAAAACGTTTTTTCAAAAACCCATAAAAATTTTGTGTAAAAATTTTTTGTAAATAATTTTTCAAAACCCATGAAAACCTATAAAAATTTAAATTTTTTTTCAAAATCCATAAAAATTCAAAAATTTTCAAAACTTATACAAATTTTTAAAATTTTTAAAATATAAAAATATTTAATATTTATGATAATAAAAGATTAGATAGTGAACAATTACATCCATGAGATTAGAAAAATTTAAGAAAACTAAGAAAATTAAAAGTTTTCTTATACGAACTAGTAATAAGTAGTTATGAGCCGTTGTCCCAAGGGTTAATAAGATGGAGGAAGTCACTAATCTGAGGATAAAAATAAGTCTGAAAAATAGTTTCTATTCTGGAAGCCAAACATTTTGAACGTTGATACCCTGCTATTCGCACTTACACACGTCTTGAAGCCCGGGATAGTAGAGGATACCTTGAAATGCTCTTGTCTTAAAGCCAAAAGTATGAAGGAAATAAAATAAAAGAAATGAATAAAAAAAATAAAGTGGCGAGAAAAAAAAAATGGACACTGGTTTTGTTATCGCCGAGGGCAATAAAAAATTTATAGCGAGGGTGCCTCTTCACCTAGTGCCCTAAGGCCAACTGGTCTGGGAGTCACTGCTATGCCTGAGGTGGTGCAAGACGAGGAAAATACACCAAATAAGCAAAGCACATGAGTAATCGGTCGGTTAGTACCTCAAGAAGTATTAACGGTCGCATGAAAGTGTGTGAGCAATTTCAGTTAAATATTCATTAATTAAAAAGTACTGAGGCTGATGGGCAAGAATATGATAGCTTGAATTGAATTCTCCAGGTGTAGGGATGTCCTTTACACACACGCAGGGTGATATGATCGATGTTTGGAAGAAAGATAGGAATGAAGAATAAGACGATGTTTTATTAAGGGAGGACGTGATTTCTGACATCTTTGACCATTAAGATAGGGCTCATGACAACCGAAAAGCTAGCTTAGTTGGAAACCCTAATTTTCAAGGTTTTTCTTTTACAATTCTTGTATTTAAATGTAATATTCATGACTTCCTTTTATTATTGGATTTTGTGGGTGCAATCCGCTGAAAACCCTCAGGAGACAACACTCCTCCTACTAGGGACACCTAGAGGTTTAAAGGCTTGTTGCACGTGCTCAGTGCAATCGTGTTGCCTACGAAAGTGTGCTTTTCTCTTTCTTTATTTTCTCCTTCTCTTTTTAATAAAGCAGTTCGATCGAGACGATCGAAAATAAGTTTGGGGGAATTTGATCAGTCGAAAATACTAGATTTTTAACACGGCAATTTCCCTATCATTTGCACTCATCTAGAAGTGTTCGGTATTCATATTGTACATATTAGCAAATCATCTCTGAAATACCAGATTGCATGACTTAGACTTTTAAACCGGCACTTTAAGCGAAATTGACTGTGTTTCATAGCATCGTATCATCCTTGTATTGCGCAACTCTTGTCTTGGGGACTAATGCAGGAAATTCCAGAAGCAGAGCCCAAATTGGGAAAAGAACTGATAAAAGATACGCCAACTCAAAAGCTAGAGATCTGGAAGTGATCAGAGGCTAATTACAAGATTCAACATATTTTATAAAGGCCCACAAATCAGCCCAAACGCTTACCTGAAATCCTAAGCTTCAAGGCTTCAAAAGCGTCGCGGTTCCGCGGCGGGAGCCCGCTTGCGCTGCAGAACCGCGGCGGCTCTAAGGCTTCAGCTCCTCAATTTTTCTACACGTGTCCCCTATAATGGCCAAAGCTTCCAGAAGACCCCAGAAGCTCCACGTGGCGCATCTAGAAGGCTCGGCTTAACAAACTATTTCTAGAAGGCTCTCTTAACAAACTTTTGGAGGGAAATTCAAATCTTGTGCTAACTAACTTGTGGAGGAAAAATTCAAATTTAAATCCTAGATCTAGAATTTTGAGGTCTATATAAGAGAGCCTAGATCTAGGGTGAAAGTTGTTCAAGAATCACCATCCTCTTCTACCCACAAATTGAGTGACACAACTTGTGCCTCAAAAATCCAATTCAAAATCAAGATCAAGATCCCGAGAGCAATTCAAGCAAGAGAGCCTTCAACCTTTAGAAGCGACGCCGGATTTCAACGGAGCAAGAGATCCACGCCGATCCGCGACTCAAGGAGCCGAGCGAAGCCGAAATCAACGATCTAGTTCCTTAATTTTGTAAATTCAAGAGAGTTGTAACGAAATTTGTCGATAAATAAAGGTGAATTTTCTATATTCTTGCTTATCTTTAATTCAAGCATAATGATTAGATCTCAATTTGTGATTGTGTTTGTGATCATGATGTTTGAGTAATCTCCGCTCGTGTAGGAGTTATGACGATCTTTAGATGATGATGATTTAGATATTTTTACAATTCTTAAATTCTATAATGTTTGGAAATTCTAGTGAATCAAATGATTAATGACCTAGTTTCGAGATGATGCTTTCTTGATCGTGTTCACTCGAAACTAGGGAACATCTATTGACCAATTGATTAACTAGAAGCTAGAATTTGAATGCGATCCATCGAAAGGACAAAGGATGAGTTGCGAAATCCCTAATTTCCTCGCAAGATCCTTAAACCTCGATGAATTTGCATCGATCTAGTATCAATTCGTTAATGGATAAGAATGAGTAATCATTAGATCTCATCACATCTATAGATCCGATCTACTCCTACGAGCCATACTTCTAATCTTGATTGTTGGTTGGAAATTATCACACATCTCAATTCTTGTTTGTAATGTTTCTTTTAGATCTAGATTTTTCTTATTCTTAATCTTTAATTACAAATCATGAATTATTTTCTTTTCTTTGCCTTAAATTTTCAACTCATCAAATTCGAAAATTGAACGGATCTCACTTCACTTTCCCTGAGGACGATCCGCACTTACTAACGCGCTACAATCGACACCGTTATTGATTGCGGTCAAATATTTTTTGGTTGTGATTTCTAAATTCTATTCAATTGTCTAAAACTACACAACCCGAAATCATCATTCAATCAGGGCTGCTAGCCTCCTTGACCCCTAGCCCGCTATCCGGGTAGTGGGATCCCCGTGAAAACTCTGCGTGGCTCCCGATATATCCAAACCCCCCTTCCAAAACAACACACACGTACACTGGACATTGAGTTCGCATGACCAGTTTAACCCGTTAATCGGAGGTTCCCTCGCCCCAAAGGCGAGGGGTAATTAACGGCAGCTTAGTCCGCGGCTGCCGGAGATTCGGATCCCCACAATCAATAAACCCCGGCCTACCCTAGGCAGGGGGAATCTGTAGTATGCCTGACAAGCGCGCGCGTATTCCCATCTCGATGGGGTGACGAAAAACACCCTACAACGTTTAGCTTTGACCGCTTGCAGCTTGTGGGTGTTTGATATGATCATCACCTACTGCCAGCGTATTGACGATTCTTTAGAGTCCTACACAGAGGTTTCCTGGCTCAGGCAAAGCGGAGTAGGAGCACATATGTGATATGTACGGGACCGAGAATAATACGATATGAGATACCATATTCTATTCTCGCGATATAAGATATCGGCCGGGTATATGTGATATAGCCGGGTCATCGGATCAAGTGTTGATTCGATGAAACAGTACATGCTATATTAGTCGGTTATGTGTAATATAGCCGGATTATCGGATCAAGTGTTGATTCGATAATTTAATGTATAATTATATATGTGATATATTAAGTTACGTTAACTAATTTAAGCTCGCTTTATTGATTCATTTTCTCACTGGATAATACATTGATGTATATGTGATATATGTTAATTGTATTATTTTCTTCTGTTACAAAATATATTGTATATGTGATATATAATATTGTAACATGTTAGGGTTACAAATGCACCATTTTTGGGTTTAAACCAAGTTAGGGTTTGGATTAGGGTTAGCTTTTGGGTTAGCTTTTGCATGAGGTTCATGGGTGCTTCATGAAGCTTTGACTTTGTCTTTATTCCTTGATATTTTGTGAAGATATTTGTTAACCAAACCCAAACCCTTAACCTATGGTTTATTCTCTACAAGGGTTAAGGCTTTCATTCTTAACCCATGGTTGCAATTGTAACCACAACAATAATTCATTATTCATCACAAAAGGATTAGCTTCATCTTCTTCTTCTTCTTGCTCTTGAAAAAGCTTCACTAGCTTTTGTGTTTGTGATGATAAATAGTGAGAAATTGAAAACAAAAGAGTGTAAAATTTCTACTTCATCATCCTCATCTATTCTAGCCACTTAGATTACGGTGTTCACTTCTTTAATTACTTCATTAGTGAAGTGTAAGGTTGGGTTAGAGATTCTTCAAGTTAGATCATCTTAGATCAAGAAGAGTTCAAGCAAGATGCATCATTCACCTCTTGGAGCCTCACGAAAATCGGAGTTCTTGATGATCGCAGCGAAGGGACCTCAACACGGAGCTTATGAAGCGAAGGAATGGACTACAAAGGTTGTAATCCTACTCTCTTTACTTCTATGTATGTGATACAAACTTGTTACCCTAGATTTTCTTGTAAAGATTCATGGTTTGCTTGCTTTGCACCACTCTAATTTTTAAAGTGGCATGGGTGATGCTACCAAACCCTAGACTAGGTGCAAGGAAGCCCAACAGGATGCTAGGGATATGTATGTACATGGCAATTTTGCTCAGTTGTACAGTATACTATTTGAGTTGTCTTTATCTGAACATGTGTATTTTTTTCTCACTGCTTTATATTGCTTATACACATTGATAAAGACTCGTTATAGTAGTATATTATTTTGGTTTGTCTTTATCTTAACATGTGCATATGTTATACTTGATATTACATATGGCCAATATATGTTGATAAAGCCCGTAGGATTTTGCTTGACTACCAGCATTATGATGGTGATCATACTTGTGGGGGCTGGGTAGTCCATAAGCACATCCTTAAATATCCCAAGTCATAGGATTATCGAAACCGGGTTTCGATATTCCAGAGTAGACTTGTGTATACGTTTCTAGACCCCGGCGAGGGGTGGTGGTTAGTCCCATAGCCATTGGTGTGATCACCTAAGATTGTATACAGGTGCTCACTGAGGGTGAGTACACCGGACGGACTCACCGAGAACTTCCAGATGGTATTATACATATCGTCAGATAGGGGTTCTCAGGTGACATGAGTACGGATTAGTCTTTAGACCTGAGATCGTCATTTGTCTTGTGTGAGTTCCCACTGTACTTAGATCACTACCCTACCACGGCTTTACTAAGACGTGCAAACAGGTTTTGCTTGGGTACAGTCCCGAGCCACATGGAGGCAATGAGCAATTTTCAGGGATTCGTCTTTCCCGGTATTGGAGTCGATATCACACTGTGTCCAGTTGGCCATAACCATAAGACCTTGGCCAAGGCAATTAAGATTTACTGATGGTTAAATCAGTAGTTTCTCGGACCAGTCCTGAGCCACATCGACACGACTTATCGGGTCAGTAGGGGTCTGACGTTTACCGTCCCCTAGACCCGGTATGCGATACTCTTAGACGAAGAGACCGGACTGTACAAAGATTGTCACAGATAGGCTTAGTAGGGGTTCAGATGAGCTTGCTCGTCGGCTTTCTTTTCGACAGTTACCTGGGTAGCCGTTACGTACAGTTAGTGTCTCTAACGTGCTTATGATTAAACCCACTACCAGCATACTGTCAAGTCTTTAGAGTCCCATACAGAGAGTTTCCCTGGTTTAGGCGAAATGATGTAAAGGATGTATGTTTATACGTGTAGGGTTCTGATTATTTACGTGTAGTTGCGCGAAATTTAATCGGATGGATTATAATACTAACGGGCTTATGATTAAGCCGGTTTGTTAAATCAGATATTGATTTAATGCTAGTATTATATAAGTAGTATTATTTTATCTCTAGGGTATTCATATTTTGGTATGAATACGGGTATCTATATACTGAAGAAAGTATTTTGTATTTATACAAAATATTTTCTAGAAGATGACACCTCATTATGTATTTTTCTATTTATTAGAAATAGAAAATGAGGTGGAAGGGTGAGGTGGCTTCAAGCATGGTGAGAAGCATGTCTATTGGTTTTATTTATTCATTTGGGAAAACTATTCAAGCATGGTTGATATTCTTTATTGAAAAAAGATATGCTTGATATTTTCCTTAGCCATTTTTCTTCCATCAATCTAGCTTTGCCATTCTCTCCCCTCTCTTAAGTTCATCTTCTTCCTATAACTCTAACTCTCTCATGAGTTGAGAAACATAGAATTTTAGAGATAGAAAAACACTACTAAATATCTCTACATCACCTAAGCAAACTAGATTAACAAACTAGTTTGTTTAGTTGCTTCTTTTTGAGGTGCAAGCTTGGATTAAAAAATCTCGGATGGATCATCTAGGATCAAGAAGGCCCTCAAGCAAGGTTGATCAAGGATCCCTAGGAGCACAAGAGGAAGGAGTTTTGAAGACCCGAAGAACATGAATCGTTTCGGTATAAAACTTTTATCATTGTAGATAAACTCCTAGTAATTGCTAGTTTAGGGTTATGGTTTGATCACTTAGGTTTTTGTTGGTTGTGCTTACTCAAAATTTATTTTTGTGGATTCCGCCTCACTACTTCCATTGTAGAGTGAGAAAAACTAACAAACATGGTATCAAAGACACTCTATAAGCCTTAACTAGCTTTTTACGATGCTTTAATTTTGCCGTTTTCATTGCGCAAAAAGTGCCGCCAAAAATTCAAGTTTTGAGATGCTTGCACTCTCCGCAGGTTCACGGTTTGGACCGAGAAGCTACGAGGTGTTGCGTGGGTACCTCAGGGGTCACCCCGGGGGTACGAAGGTCGGGCCCACCCCCCGAGACCTCCACAAGGTGGCCTTGGGGGTGGGGACCCGAGATTACCCCAAAAGGGTAGTCTCGGGTCTGCCCTCCTTTGTGGGCCACCTTGTGGTGGCCCCCAAGGGTTGGTACCCCTTTTAGCCCCCCAGACAACAGTTAATTTTGGGTACTTCGCTATCATGAAGATTCGGACAAGTTTCAAGTTCGTTTCGATTCCCGGATTAGCTTCAAACGATGAAATTTTAGGATTTAGTGAACCGTTTTTCCGGGTTTGGGAAAACTTGTTTTTGTTTGCTATTTGTGCACGAAATTCTTTTGTTGTAGCCTTCGGTACTTGGTTATATGATGCATATATGTGTTGTGAACATTTTCTAATCGCTATTCGTCGATTAGAAGGGGTTACACGCATCTGGTTATTACGATATTTATTTCTGTGATGTTTTGGATGGATTGTTGTGATGGATAGCCTTTAGTGCAATGTTTGTTGTACAGTTTTGAATTCATTTATATATTTATTATTGCAGGGCAAGCATCTGACATATGGACTACCGTTTCTACCAGCTTGTATATTCTTTTATTAGGGCACGGCCGGGTTGAGGTCGATGTCACCATTGTATATATTTTTCTTTTCTGTACTAGGATTACCCCGCGGTGGAGTGCTCGAGTTGCCGGGTTATAGAAGGCAACGGGCCTCCATCTCATGGCGTTGAGATCGAGAGGCCTTACTCTAGAATTGGCTGGTTATTCCCTGCACTCGTAGGGTGTATAGGATGACCTACGGAGGGGTGCTCAAGTTACCGGATTCCGTGAAGTGCTGGGTGGCCCATTCACTTCATTGATTGGGATTGCCTCACTTCCGGGATTGGCGGGTAACTTACCGTGCTCATAGGGGGTTTTGGTTTTATATTACATAGGCTATCCACACGACCGGGGAACGTCGAGTTTTATTTGCAGCTCAAATGAAAGCCGGGGATCTTAGATTATCCACTATTCCTTTTTGCTTATCACTTTTATGTGATGTTGCTTATATCATGCTTGGGACGAATGGTTATATATATACATATATATGCATATATATGCATATATATGCATATATATATATATATATATATATATATTAGTAGATATTGTATACGTTTTGCATCCGCGCTAGCCCTGCTCCCGCTCTGCCGTTAGTTAAGTTATCTAACGGCGCATGACGGGGCCCCGTGGCGAATGCGGATGGTATATACGTACATTATATTTTCGTTCTTTTATGTTGTGATAGGAATAAATTGATAGGACCGCGTTAATTTTGATTAATGCAAGAAAAATAAACCTAAATGATATTGTTGGAACAAATTTCGAAAATCTATAGTCGTATTCTTTTGCTTTGCATAGAGATATTCGGTCATGAATATCCCACACCTCATTCGATGGGGCAAGAGCCTAGATCCCTTCACGGGGAGTGTTCTCTTGAGTAAAAGTTTACGTTACTATAAATTACTCAGTTTTCTTCAAAACCACCAGTTTTCAAAAGTGGAGCCTAAACCACTCCTTTTCAAAACTGCTCAGTTCCTTCAACGATATCAAGTTCATTATGTTAAAAAACCAGCCATAGCTCTCCATCATTTTAGATAATGAGTGCTGCATTTGTTGACCTCTGACAAGGCGTAGTGAACGGTAGCTAGGTGGTGATTTTCTGTTGCATAGTGATGCGATTGGTTAGGACAGTCATGCGGCCTTATTGACATCCGTCAAGAGTCGTACGGGTGGGTCTAATGCAATCAAGATAATGACGAGTTAAACTTGACTAACGACTTAAGATTTGTTGACCATCGTCAAGGTCATAAGTCGTTAGGGGCAAAACCCGCATCGGGAGTTTCAAATATATAGGAAAGTTGCTAGTGTTGCATACCTTCTAGAGTGTGGTTACAAGAGTGGCTTCCATCTAGGTTATCACACGATGATAGTTGGTTCCAAATCCCACTGATGAGTAGGATTACTCTTGGATGATATTTTTCACTTCACAATTAGCTAACCTATTAGGTGTCCAGAAAAGTGTTAACGGGGCTACGCCTCTACGAAAACGGGGTTTATTTTAATTAGGTCCGTGCAAAAGCACGAAGAACCTCCCTAGGAGTACCAACACCCACCTGGTTGAACGGTTAGAGAATTTGTAAGGTGTAAATAATCCCGACTAGTTCTCCTTTTAAGGTTCGAAAAAGAATTCGAGGAAACAGTGGGAGACATCCTGATTAGATAAACTAATAACCAATCTAATCTTGTAAGAGCGCACGCTGAGTGTTTCTTTTCTCTCTCTCTAGGTAGCAACCATGTCACGTCCTAATCAAGATAATAAAGTGTTTTACTTGACCGAACTAGCTTATTGCACATGGCCGAAGAACGTCGGTTCAGCTGTAACTTCTGACAACTGTCACGGGTATGGGAAAGGGAAAGAGGACTATCAGGAATTCCATATGATCCTAGTGAAGGAGAAGCATTCTAATGCATTTTCTTCGGGTGTATTTATTATTGAAAACTGTTTTTCGGTCAACCCTACATCCTGGGTACTAGATACCGGATCAAGATCTCATATTCGTAATTTATTACAAGGACTGGGAAAAAGTAGAATGATTGGACCGGGTAATATGTCCCTCAGAGTAAAGAACAGAGCACTAGTTGATGCTGCTGCAATCGGCGAATATCACCTTATGCTGCCAAGTAGCAATACTATGATTTTAAACAATTGTTACTATGTACCTTCCATGCTCTGCACTATTATATCAGTTTCTTTACTAGATAAAGATGAATATAACTTTGTTCTAGATAGAAATATCATGAATATCGACCTTAATCAGGTACTGGTTGTAGAAGGCACATTATGCAATGGTATCTATGTTTTCAATTAAAACACAGTTTTCAGCATACAAAACACATGCAAGAGAAAGAGTTCAGATGTGAACGAAGCCTACTTGTGGCATTATATACTTGGTCATATCAATGAGAAAAGACTATCTATGTTACATAAAGATGGATATTTGAATCCGTTCAAATTTTCATCTTATGAAACTTGCCAGTTTTGTCTCAAAGGAAAGATGACCAAAACTCCATTTACAGGGCACGGAGAAAGAGTTACAGAGATCTTGGGACTCATACACAGCGATCTATGTGATCCAATGTCTATACATGCAAAGGGTAGATTCTCGTACTTCATTACATTTACTAATGATCTCTCTAGATTCGGACATGTATTCTTGATAAAACACAAATCCGAAGTTTTTAAGAAATTCAAGGAATATAAGAACGAAATGGAGAACGAGACTGGAAAAAGTATTAATATCCTCCGATCTGATCGGGGATGGGAGTACTTAAGTACGGAATTCCTTGACTATCTAAAAGAGAATGGAATTCTTTTAGCTTACTCCTCCGTATACACCACAGCACAATGCTGTATTGGAGCGGAGGAATCACACCCTTTTGGATATGGTTCGCTCCATGATGAGTAATGCTGAGTTACTTCTTTCATTATGAGAATATGCGCTTGTGTCAGCAGTATACCTATTTAATCAAGTTCTGTCTAAATCCGTGCCTCAAACTCCATATGAAATATGGAGAGGAAGGAGACCATATCTTAAACGCGTTAAGATATAGGGTTGTCTTGCCTATGTTAAAAAATATAATCCATACAAATTAGATGCACGATAAGTATTATGTAAATTTGTAGGATATCCAAAGCATTCAAATGGATATATGTTCTACCATACCGAAGAACAGAAAGTTTTCATTGCTCAGCACACCATCTTTTTAGAAAAGGAATTTATTGTAGAAGCATGGTAGAACTGGAAGAAATTCCGGAACCACAAACTACAAATGAAGATTTGGTAGAATCTCAGGATTCAATAATCTCGGATGAACCCCAGCCACTCCGCAGATCTAGCAGGATTTCTTGTCCGCCCGAGAGATACTACGGTTTTCTCATAGATGGGGATCAAGAGGATTGTATCTTGAAAGAAGATGATCCTACTAGTTTTCAGTAGGCCATTACCAGTAGAGACTCAGTAAAATGGCTGGATGCTATGCAATCCGAAATGGAGTCCATGTACAGCAACAAAGTTTGGACTTTGGATCCTGCTCCTCCTGGGGTAAAACCCGTTGGATGCAAGGGATTTTCAAAAAAAATATTGGTGTAGATAGACAGGTGGAAACCTATAAGGTTAGACTTGTTGCAAAGGTTTTCGTCAAAGACCAGGAGTGGACTATGACGAAATCTTTTCTCCAGTGGCTATGCTGAAATCCATTCGGATCCTACTTGCCATTGTTGCCTTCCATTACTATGATATCTGGCAGACTGACTTAAAAACAACTTTTCTAAATGGAAGTTTAGAAGAGTGCGTTTATCTGGATCAGCCGGACGGATTTGTAGACAGTGGGAGCAGCGGGAAGGTGTGCAAGTTGCTTAAATCCATTTATAGATTAAAGCAGGTATCACAGAACTAGAACATCTGTTTTGATGAGACAGTCAAGGAATTTAACTTCATCAAAAATGATGATGAGCCATGTATCTACAAGAAGATTGCAGGAAAAACTGTCGTATTCTTAGTCTTGTACGCAGACGGCATTCTCTTGATAGGAAATGACATTCCTATACTGCAATTGGTCAAGCCGTTCTTGTCACAAAAGTTCTCTATGAAAGACCTGGGTGATGCCTCCTACATTCTGGGGATTATGATCTACAGAGATGGATCCAAGAAATTGTTGGGACTTTCACAGTCCAGGTACATAGAGACCATACTGAAGAGATTTGATATGGAAGATTCCAAGCGCGTTAATATACCGCTTTGCATGGAATCACTCTCTCCAAAGAGATGTCTCCCAAGACTGATGAAGAAAGGGCTCGCAAGAGCATTATACCCTATGCTTCGGCAGTAGAATCTATAATATATGCGATGCTATGTACAAGACCAGATGTAGCATACGTGCTTAGCGTGGTAAGCCGGAATCAGTCGAACCCAGGTGAGAATCATTGGACAGCTGTAAAGAACATTCTCAAGTACCTAAGAAGGACTAAGGATATGTTCTTGGTTTACGGTAATGGAGACCTCCAGGTTGAGTCCTTTACAGACTTAAGATTCCAAAGTGACAAGGATGACAACACGTCTATCTCGGGTTTTGTGTTTACCCTTAACGGAGGGACGGTTTGTTGGAAGCGCTCCAAACAGGACATTGTTGCAAACTCGACGATGGAGGCTAAATACATTGCTACCAATGATGCCGCAAAAGAAGCGGTCTAGATGAAGAAGTTCATTACTGAACTCGAGGTTGTTCCATCCGTTGTTAATCCAATACCTTTGTATTGCGATAACAATAGGGCTATGGCTTTAGCGAAGGAACCACGGTCCCATCAGACATCCAGACACATCTTGAGGCGGTATCATCTGATCAGGGAGATCATAGATTGCCGGGAGATCGATGTCCGGAGAGTAGATACGAAGGACAATACGACGGATCCATTTACCAAGGCCCTCCCTCAAGCACAGTTCGAGTGACTTTTTGAGATGTTGGGTATGCGATACGTCAACAATTGACCTTAGAGCAGACATTGGGTATTCGGTACGCCAATTACAGGCCTTAGTGCAAGTGGGAGATTGTTGGATATGTATTCCCTAGAGGCCTGTATTGTATTAGATACTAGGGATATGTATATACAGGACAATCTTGCTCAGTTGTATAGTATACTATTTGAGTTGTCTTTATCTGAACATGTGTATTTGTTTTTCTCACTGCTTTATATTGCTTATACACATTGATAAAGTCTCGTTACAGTGGTATACTATTTTGGGTTGTCTTTATCTTAACATGTGCATATGTTATACTCGATATCATATATGGCCGATATATATTGATAAAGCCCGTATTATTTTGCTTGATTACTAGCGTTATGATAGCGATCATACTTATGGGGGCTGGGCAATCCATAAGCATACCCATAATGTCCTTAGTCGTAGGAGTATCAAGACCGGGCATCGATATTCCAGAGTAGACTTGTGTATACGTTTCTAGACCCCGGAGAGGGGAGGTGGTTGGTCCCACGACTATTGGTGAGATCACCTAAGATTGTATACAGATGATCACTGACGGTGAGTACACTGGACGAACTTGCCGAGAACCTCAAGATGGTATTATACCTATCATCAGATATCGGTTCTCAGGTGACATGAGTACAGGCGGTCTTTAGATCTGAGATCGTTATTTGTCTCATGTGAGTTCCCACTATACTTAGATCACTACCCTTCATGCAAACAGGTTTGGTTGGGTCCAGTCCCGAGCCACCTGGAGACAGTTAGCGATTGTCAGGGATTCGTCTCTCCCAGTATTGGGGGTTGATTTCGCACTGTGTCCGGTTGGCCATAACCATAAGACCTTGGCCAAGGCAGTTGAGATTTACTAATGGTTAGATCAGTAGTTTCTCAGATCGGTCCTAAGCCATATCTACATGACATATCGGGTCAGTAGGGGTCTGACGTTTACCATCCCCTAGACTCGGTATGCGATGCTCTTAGACGAAGAGACCAGACTGTACGTAGATTGTCACGGATAGGCTCAGTAGGGGTTTGGATGAGCTTGCTTGTCGGCCTTCTTTTTGACAGGTACCTGGGTAGCCGTTACGTACATCTAGTGCCGCTGACGCGCTTGTGGTTAAACCCACTGCCCGCGTACTGTCGAGTCTTTAGAGTCCCATACAGAGGGTATTCCTTGTTCAGGCGAAACGATGTAGATGATGTATGTTTGTACGTGCAGGGTTCCGATTATTTACGTGTACTAGTTGCGTGAAATTTAATCGAATGGATTATAATACTAGCGGGCTTAGGATTAAGCCGGTTTGTTAAATCAGATATTGATTTAATGCTAGTATTATATATGTAGTATTATTCTATCTCTAGGGTATTCATATTTTGGTATGAATACGGGTATCTATATACGAAAAAACGTATTTTGTATTTATACAAAATACCTTCTAGAAGATGACACTTCATTATGTATTTTTCTATTTATTAGAAATAGAAAATGAGGTGGAGGGGTGAGGTGGCTTCAAGCATGGTGAGAAGCATAGCTATTGGTTTTATTTTTTCATTTGGGTAAACTATTCAAGTATGGTTGATATTCTTTATTAAAAAGATATGCTTGATATTTTCCTTAGCCATTTTTCTTCCATCAATCTAGCTTTGTCATTCTCTCTCCTATCTTGAGTTCATCTTCTTCCTAAAACTCTAACTCTCTCATGAGTTCAGAAATATAGAGTTTTAGAGATAGACAACACTACTAAACATCTCTACATCACCTAAGCAAACTAGATTAGCAAACTAGTTTGTTTAGTTGCTTCTTTTTTAGTTTAGTTGCTTCTTTTTTAGTTTAGTTGCATCTTTTTTAAGTGCAAGCTTGGACTACAAACTCTCGGGGGGATGTTCAGTCGAAAATATTGCACTCTTTACAGGACAATTTGCTTACTTTTCTTAATCATCTAAACGTGTTTGTTATAAATATAACACATATTAGAAGTTTATCTGCAAGATACCATTTACCATGTGTTTATATATTATAATCAACATTATGAAAATGTGCTTAATATTTTGATACGCTTATCATATCAAATTGTATCTCAAATATAACTAATATTGTTCATTGAGATATTCTGCAAGTTTAGCTCAGGTTAGATATCAGGAATCAAGAATCTGCCGATAAAATAAAGAAAGTCGAAGAATCAAATACTGGCAGAAACTCAGAAGAGATAAGAAGGTTCTAGACATCAAAGAAATACCCAAATACCAACACAAAAAGACTCTAGAAGTTTGAAGCAAAGATCTCACCATTAAGCGGCAGAACCGCGGCCGAGTCAGGTCGAGTCGCCGCGGATCCGCGGCGGATTTAAGGAATTAGGGTTTGGAAATTTTCTGGAATCTTCTTCGTAACAAACTTTGTTTGTTGGGGGCTTCGGTTACTGGTTTTGGGGCTATATAAAGGACCGATGGCTACATCTAAAAAACATCTAATGATCTAAAAAGATCAATCCCAAAGATCAAAAACCAATCTAAAAAGGATCTAAGATCAAGAATCTACGATCTTGAGATCCAAGATCAAGAAATCATCGAGAAATCAATCAAGGATCAATTAATCAAGTCTCCTTTACACGAAGCCAATCACCGTCAATGAGCAAGCGATCCAAGACAGGTCCAAGATTCGAGGTGATCAAGCGACGTAATCGACGGTACATCTACTTCTTCGAGGCAGAGATCGAGAGAAAATTCTTCTTCCTCTTGTAATCTAAACTCGAAGAATTATATTGTGAAGTTGAGTAATAAAAGTAGAACATTAGTTTTATCATTTCTCTTTCTTTTAAATTCCGCATTATGAATTCTTTCTTTATTCTTTCTTTTATTTTCATGATGTATGAGTAATTCTTTGCTTGATAGGATTCGTAGGATTAGGGTAGATCAATGGATGAGAAAATACCATACCCCTTTTAAGTCTTATGAAGTTGATAAAACTTTAGCAAAAGAATCGTCAACATCCTTATCGGGCGCGATATTAAATTCTTGATAATCTTGACCACGATTTGCGATAAGATTGATGATCTTTTTGTTAAGGGCTAGACATGAATGGTATCAATGAAAGGACAAGGGTCAATAGAGGATAAATCCCAGTTTCTTCCAAAGAACCCTAATTCTCATTCATCGCTATCAATCTATTTTTAAATCTATCAATAGATAAGAGGAGTGATCTTTATTAGTCATCCATGGCTACTAAATCCTAAAGAATCCTACAAGCCTTCTTCATATAAATTTTCTTGATAATTCAATTAGATCTTGAAACAATTTTCTTGATAATTCAATTAAATCTTGAAACCATTTTCTTGATTTAGATCTTGAAACTATCTTCTTGATTTTCTTTTTTTTATTTCTTTCGATCCATCTAAAGCAAGAATTATAAAATTCCACGAATCTCAGAGGACGACCTGTATTCACCACAGCTAGCTACACACGACGCCGTGCTAATTGCGGTTACTTTACTAAAACTTCTTCTTTTTCTTAATTTTCCAAAAATTACAAGATCAATCAAATAGCGCCATTGCCGGGGATTCATGCGTAATTTTTTCTTTCTTGCTATTTGGGTTGAAATATTATTATTCCATCAAAATATAAATCAATAACGCATCTTGTGCTTAACGATTAGTGTGTGAATTTTTTGCAAGGGGATCTGGAATCTCTGTAGCAGGGAGATAAAGATTCGGAAGCATTCATCAAGACCATAGAAGTAAGGGAAGCAACTGTAGCAAAAAGAGTTTCAAGAACCCTCGACTAGGCGGCGGAACCACGGCAATAAGCATATATGGCGGCGGAACCACGGCGGCTTGGGTGAATTAGGGTTTCAAGTCTCTCTGGTATATTTTCTATCTTCTTCTCTCTCCTTTGAAAAATCCAATAAAAAATTTTCTGCAAGATTCTTTGCAAAAATTTGCCGCTTAAATTTTTTTTTTGCGTGCTTTGTTTTCGGGTTGTTTTTGCATATTGTAATACGGACAATTAAGGGCAAAGACCAAATTCAGATCAGGTGGGGATTTCATTACCCTTCCTAAGCCCCACAAATCACAAAACTAGTATCCGCATCACCCTTCATTAATTAAAAAATATCTAGATCAAGACTCTAAGGACCGTCACGCTCAATTAGGACAGAGGAAGGTCGTGGGTAATCTACTGCTTATCCGCATTTATTTTGAGGTGTCCAGGCAAGTGTGTCTAAGGCAAGTGGTTACTTAATTAGGCCTGCTATTTTGGTGATTCGTATAGCGGATACCTCCCACTTACCTGGCACTTACCTCGTCACAAGAGGGATAAAGAGGTAGTAGAGGATCGATCCTGCGATTTGTCTTCTGGAAGTCTAGGAGCAGTCTAGTGACTTGACCTAGGTAACCTTAGATCTAGGGTTGATTGTGCATTTTTTGTGATTTGTCAAAGTCCGACCTTTTTCAAAACCAAACTTTTCTTTTTACATAATTCTCACAAACGCTGCCACTTGCGCTAAACCCACTTAGTGCATGCTCGGCTGGACACGGGATTCTAGTGCCCGTCTTGTCCGCGTTTCTTTTATCGACTCCGAAGTCGGTAATTCTTCGTTTTTTTTCTCCCCACCCACAACATCGACCGAGATTGACGGTTCTTCATCAAATTTTAATAACACCACTCTGCCACCACCCGCAGGTGCGCAGAATCCACCATACATCTCTCTCCAAGGGAGATGCTACCCTATACGTGGTCCCCTTTCTACTTGTCTATCTATTCCATAAGCTAATGAGGATAATTTTGAAATCAAACCCCACTTTATCAATCTTTTGCCTAAATTTCACGGGCTTGAGTCTGAAGACGCATACGTTTTTATCACCAAATTCGAAAATGTATGTGCTATGATGGGCACTTCACAACTTTCTGTGGATGCTATGCATTTACGTCTTCTCTCGTTTACTTTGTGCGATTTAGCCGAAAAATGGCTTTATAACACAACTGCACGCTCTATTTCCAATTGGGATGAATTCGTTATAGCATCCCTTAAGAAATTTTATCCCAATCATAAGACCGCCCGTGTTCGGAGCGAAATCAACCAGTTTACCCAGCTTCCGAATGAACCATTTTGGAAATGCTTTGAATGGTTTAAGGATCTGCTTGTCCAATGTCCTTATCACGGAATCCATAAATGGGATCTGTGCCGAATTATATATGAGGGCATTACCCCAGCGACAAAGCAGATGCTTGAAACTATGTGTCAATGCAATTTCATGTCCAAAGACAATGGTGAAGCCTGGAAATTTCTGGAAGATCTTGCTGAACACACTTTGCAGTGGGAAAGCGTTAGACCACCATCATCTAAGGGTGGTATCTATCAGCTCGATGTTTTCATCGCAGTAAAAGCCGAAATGGCAGTAATGCAAAAGAACTCGAAGCTATGGAAAACAAATTTTTATTAGCCTCTCTAAATTAGGTGACGCTCCCTAAAACCGTATGTGGATGCTGTTCCGATCCATCGCATCTGACGGAAGAATGTCCTTTGAATTCTCCGTTTCAAGGTCAAGAACACACTAATGCTGCTTTTCAGCAGCGACCTAAAAACGATCCTTATTCTTCCACATATAATCAGGGTTGGAGGAATCACCCTAATTTTGCTTGGAACCAACACCAAACCCAAACTCAAAATACGGTTCCAAACCAAAATAACTATCAAAGGATTCCTCCACAGCAACAGCAACCACCACAGAGTTAGCACCCTTTTCAACCACAAACTTTTCAAAATCCGGCCAACAATTCCTCACCTTATAATAATTCCTTCCAAACGGCCGGTTTTTAAAACTCCTCTACACTCGAACGAACCTTGGAAATGTTGATAAAACATTCCATGCAAACGTCGGCTGATATAAAGTCTTCTATCGATACATTAACAAAGGACTCCGCTTCTCATGGTGAGAGTATAAAATCGATAGAAGCACAAATTGCACAATTGAATGCCGCGATGAGTGCTAGAGAGAAAGGGAACCTTCCATCTCAACCCCTACCGAAACTTGGCCACTCACAACATCATAATGTGAGTACCATTGCCACGTTGAGATCGGGAAGAGTGCTGAACAACCAAGTCAGTGAATAGCTTGATAATGAGGAATCAATCAATGATACCCCGGCTTCCACTTCTAACCCTATATCGTCTAATCTACCATCTTCTTCTGAGCATATTCTCCGTTTTCCCGTAAGCTCGAACCCTCCTCCCACCTCCTTGAGTCAACCTAACATCCCAACTCCAATTCTGGGATCCGTTCTACCCCTTCAATCTTCTCTAATATTGGACCCAACTCTTATTGATAAAGCTCCTTATCCAAATAGGTTAAGGGGAAACAAGCCAAGTCCACAAATAGAGAAGATTATGGAAATGTTTTGTAACGTTTTGAAAATCGTTTAGGTGAAATTTCGGATAATCGGTAAAATAAGTGGTGTTTTCTGTAAAAACCAAGGTACAATTATTTTTCAACATAGAATTAAATATACCTATTCTAGCTATGTAATTGCTAGTATATGGTATTTAATGGGTCACTTATAAAATTTCTAGTTTACTAAAATATTTTAAATAATTAATTATTTTAAATATTATTTTAAGCCTTCACTAATACATTTAATTAGTGATAATTACAAATTGGAATGGGTTAATACAAGTTTTGTGCATCATGACACATTAGACCAAAATGTAACATCTTGTTTTTGAAATGAAATGAAATTTTCATTTGGTTCTTGAAATTTAAAGAAAAAGTTTAAAGAGAGTAATAAAATAAATGAAATAATGAGACATGAAGGATGTTGTGTGTGGGGGGGGTCACCACTCTCCTCACTTACCCTCACCTCACCCTCTCATTTGTGGCCAAAATCCCTGCTGCAGCAGCCCCCCAAATCCCCCAAGTCCCCACAAAAAAAAAAGAAAAAGAAATGAAAAGGGAAAAGAAAAGTATAATAAACATTGAGGTATGGGTTTAATACTTGAAGTATGGTTTCCTTACTTGGACTTTTTCACACCCAACACCTCACTCCACTCCCTCACCTCTTGGTCGAGCCCTCCCCAAAAAAATCTGCAGCAGCCCCTTCTCCTTGTTTCTCCCCTCTTTCACCACAAAAAAAAAAATCTACAAAATTGCATCAAAAATCAAGAAAAAACCCTACTAATTCCAATTTTAATCCTTACCCATTTTTCCTTGGCTACCCTAGTATGGATCTTGGTGAAAAGAAGTAAGTTTAGGGGCTAAATTGCAAGCTAGATCCCTTGTTTGTGAGGTATAAATCTTAACCAAATTGTTTAATTTTTGCTATAATACTTCAATATAAGCTAATTAGATGCTTAATTAGATTTTCATTGCAAACTTGGAAATTCAAGAATAGGGTTTGAATTCAAGTTAGGGTTTTGAGTATTTGGATTATGGTTGTATGATATATTTAACATCTTAAGACATGTAAAAGCAAAGTTAGTTGCTAGTTTGCTAATTGTTATTTTAAAAATTATCCAAATTATATATTTTGCAAACTAGATTTTTATAATTAATGCTAATAGGTGAGATAAAAATCTATTTAATGTTTATGTGACCTAATTAAGATATTGAGTGAGCATTTTGGCCACTAGATTTGTTAGAATATCAAGTTTTGAATAAAAATGGAAATTGATGCTTACTAGTTTTTTTTTTGAAAAAAATCGATTTAAATGAAGTTGAGGTTTGGGTGAATTATAACCTATTTCACATAATATATGATGTGTTGTGAACGTGCGATTGGTGCGATTGGGTTTTTGGTTTGGTAGTTGTCGAGTTTAGCGACCCTAGTTGTAGTTTGTGGCGTTGTCGCGGCGCGTTTCGTGCACCAAGTGTGTGCGCGTTTAGTCAGTGCGCGTGGTTGACTTGTATTGGTTGTGTCCGCGACTAATTATATAATTATTCTCTTTTTGCTTGTGTACGATTCTAGGATCGGATGCAGAAGCGTCGGATGTGGCGCGGAAATGGCAGAGCTGAAATCAGATTAGATTAGCCGAGGCGTCCAGGTGAGTAGATGTATATCTACGGGGGAAGTCAGGTGGATGGCGTATAGCACCCCCATAGTTTCGTAGTGTAGCGTGCAAAAATGTTATATTTATATAAATATATATATTATGAGACATAAATAATTAGCAAGGAAGGCTTTAGGAGATCATGGGTTAGTATTGGTGTATTTGAAAGAAAATACTTTTAGTTAACTTCTTAGTCGCGAACCCTAGAGTATAGGTTGATATACACACACATGTACACACGTGATATGTTTTTGGTGTATATGGTACTCAGAGGATGAGGATAGTATATGATACTCGGAAGAGAGTCGATATGATCGGGCATGATGCCGTGAGATCGGTTATGTGATTTGGGTCGTGTTATGAGATACGACATGATATTAAAGCGGATCGATGGGCGATGTGTTTCATACACACGCGGATATATATTGATGGTATTGGAATGTACTAGACTTTAGATCAGTACCCTTAGTTCATGATATATTGATAATGTTGCCATATGATAATGTGATATATGTGATATTTGACCCGTACACCGAATTGGGATGCCGTACGATGGATTTTACCATACGGAGTATAAATATGATGATTGATCCGCACTCTTGATTCGAGGATGTCATATTATATATTTTATCGTACGTGACGCTATTAAGACGGGATCGCCGACTATTAGATATATCGACTCAGACTTAGGTGGATTTCCTTACTCTTTCGATTAGTTTCTGAGTTTAGTCCTGTAGTTTATCAGGTAGATGTTAGACTGGGCTCGAGTCATACTTATTTTCAAAACTAACGAATCGTGAGTATTTTAAAGACATGCCAATGGATACTACGGATATTTCAAAGGACGTACCTTTCTTAAAAATATCGTAGCCATTTTTTCTATAAACCACGATTCGTGCTATTTCAATAGCCAAAACTGTATGACTCGTATATATATAAATGTATATTCTTATATGTTGCGGTTACTACACCTTTTACCATATAGTCATGTTGTTCTTATCGCATTGCATGATTGTACTTGTGATTTCTTTTGTTATTATAAACCCATGCTGTCAGGACACCAGCACCATTACTGATGATGCGTATGCTCTACGTACACTTGTTTGCCGGCTCACACACATCATCATCGGTAATTTTCATGTCATGTACACACTAGAAATAGTATTTCATTGATATAACCTGCTAACTGGTAGTTCAACATATTAGTAGTATGCTTGGTTTCATGAGCTAAATTAGATATTGCATTCTTTTACTTAGATATCCATGCATGTGTATTTATCTATTTGTCATGAAATATTATGGGGTTTTATACCGGTAAATCACTGTTTATTTACTCTCAATTTTGGGATTTGATATTTCCATGAGATTTCTGGATTTGGAGAAACCGCAAGAATTTTATAAACTCATTTTCATTTCTAAAAGATAGAAAATTACGGTTTTCTCGTGTTATGATGTGAGAGGTGTCCACCATGAGTTTTCTCGGCTCTTGAGCTGTATCTTACACCCGATTCGAGGAGGAGGATGAACTGTCTGCGGGTGCATGGTGGAACCGGTGCGGTACCCCGGGGCAAGATGGTCGCAGATGATGGCGTTGAGCCCGACAGGGGAACACTACCGACCGGTTATTTATGACGCGGCGGATATCCGGAGGATACCGACGTAGTAGTGAGATATTGATGATTTGGGCCAGTCGGATTGCTGAAGCCCGGGGCCAGTCCGGATTGCCGGAGCCCGAGATATTGAGACATTGAGATACTGATATTTTATGATATGGGCCAGTCCGGATTGCCGGAGCCCCGAGATATTGAGATATTGGGATATATATTTTGCGTCGATACTTGACACGGATTCTCTGTAGATTTCATTGATGATACTTCGATTTTTATACAAAAATCTCACTGAGATAAGAAAACAGTTTTCTCATTCAAAATGTATTTTGTTTTCAAGCATTCATACATCATATATGTGATACGTTGCTACCTGAGGCACTGACACGAGCACTTGGTATCATACTCATGTTTAGATAATTACCCTCGCCACTATTAGATGTTTCAGGGTATATATTATGAGAATATTATTGTATGACCTAGGATAGAGTCATACATGCGATTTCTGCTCGGTGATGTCTTCTACTCACGAGTTGGCAACTCACCCCCGTTGTGCCACAGTTTATTACAGGTTTTGCCGTACAGGTATCCTTGGCGGCTTTGCTGGCACACTGCTTCTTTCCGGGTGATTGCTTTGGTAGGTTGGTTCACTTGCATCGTGACCACCGCAGTACTTTTATTTATTCGTAAACTCCATCAACCAGACTTGTATATTTGATAGACTTAGAAGACCAGTTGTATATTCTTTCGACCTTAGAGTCGCGCGTTTGTATTATTATGATTCTTCTCTGGTTTTCTTAAAGTTGTTGGTTTTCTTCTGAGTTTTGATCCTCGCCCTTCGCGTTGTATATTATATTGCTTGCGTGGTGGTTTCCGCCAATTGGCGAAGAGTGAGCTCCCGCTTGGGGATGCCGTTATTCATTATTATGTATTTCATGTGTTGTACCCGTTTGGGGGCCAGTATTTACAAAGAAGACTCTGCCGCAATTTTCGGGAAAATATGATGTTACTTTTAAAATGTTTAATGCCTTATTTTGTTAAAACCACTTGCTCTAAAACAAGTTTTTCCTTCACTCTTTTCTTTAAAAATGATTTAGATTTCTGGGCTTTTGGCTTACTTGAATTATGTGGGGTCCTATAGACTTCACATGATTCAAGTGCCAGTCACGTGCTATTTCGGGTCGTGACAAAGTTGGTATCAGAGCGCTAGGTTTAACCTTGGTTCGAGTCTAGGTTTGACTATGAGGAGTCTAGGGCATATATATATATATATATATATATATATATATATATATATTCAGAATCTAGGCTTGACCTTACGGAACTTAGACTTGGTCGAGGGGGTATTAGACCCGAACTTCGTTGCATAGGTTGACCTTGGTTGATGGAGTAGGTGACTTAAGTAGAGTGACGTACTGTATGTATGTTCCGCGGCATACTTACGATACGCTACTCCGCTTAAGAAGCCTTATGATGTACATTTCTTTGCATCGTATTCTATTCGTTCATTTAATCTATCCTCATCGATATCGGTTTGTGGTTTTTGTTACCACGGTTGCACGGGCAGAGAGAGCAGCGGTTAGAGTTGCGGTCAGCATTAGCTCGTCTTGGACGAGAACTGACCAGGGCGAAATTTCGGTGACACACGATTGCATATATGTGTCGTTTTATTGTGCTTTTCGCGACATGAGCGTTTTGATGGATTGTTTTTACTAAGATTCTCGAACGTGCAGATCAGCATCAGAGGATTGGGCCACTGCTAGAGGCCAGCCAGAATGGGATGACTGTCAATGCACCGTTTATTCTTGATGATGGAGGCATTGTCTATCGTGCGGACGGATGAGCTAGTTGCTACTGCAACTGATAAGATATCACCCCAGATGTTTGAAGCTATTGCAGCACGAGTTGTACTTAGAGATGTGATAGAAGATCGCTAGTCACCCATGGATGAATGACTAGGACATGTGGTTCGTTTGCATACCCCGATGCGAGGTCACCAGATTGATTTACTTTAGCTAGAGAAGACTTCACGCAGGTACGTTGAAAGTCGATTGAAAACGAACGAATGTCAGAAACCCCTTTTTCCAAGTTTAAGGTATTCGAAAAAATATGCAAGTAATTCTGTGAACCCTCTAGAAGAATTAAAACTTAACTCGACATAATAACCATAGAACCACTTTTGAACCTTAGGGTTTGCGGCAGTTCCGCGGTGCCATTAATGAGGCTTGGGTCTGCCCTTCTACGGCTGGTCCATATGTACTGTGGTATGTACTGGATATTTTTAAACTGTGCTCAAGTGTTGAGCTCTCGGGGAATTATGTGATTTTGATGAATCGATCGAAAAGTTTAACGTCGTCCGGATATCATGTGATGGGATACAATACTAGGAATCCACAAGAAGGCTAATTTGAATTTTATAAATCTAGCAATTTAGTCTCAGTTGATCGGTTGCCATTGGATTTTGATGAGATGATGTTCCACTCCATTGACATCAGAGATGTGATACGCATGCATAGGCATTGTATATAGATATATCTTTCAGAAAGAGCCGTGATGAGTATACAGCTGTTCCGGAATAAGAAATGGATTTAGTAAAGGGTGATAACTTCCGGGCAGTTTGGCAGAAACGAGAATTGGGAGAGACCCCGACAGAATCTTTTTGGAATACTACACGAGAAGACTTGGACCTAGGATCGATCGTATTTCGCACATCCAGTAGGCCAGAATTCGGCATCATCGACGAGACAGTTATGAGTGACCACGATAGTTGGCCGAAGATCTTTTAGAGGATGTGCCTGTTGGATATAGTGCCCTCAGAATCAATTATTGGATCACAGGCACATGATTGCAATGATTGAGGGAGGACCTATATCGGTGGGACAGTCTTACTCAAGATGATAGTATGCTATCTGGTTTATCTTTATCATCGTGTACATGCTTTAGGTGACATTACAGGTCACTATTGCACGTTGATAGAGCCCATAGGATTCTTGCTTGACGGCCAGCAGTATGATGGTGATCATATACGTGGGAGCTGGGGTCTATAAGCACATCCTTAAAGTGGTCCCTAGTCATGGGATTTTAGAGACAGGGCGTCGATACTCCGGAGTAGACTAGTGTATACAGTCGAGACCCCGACGAAGGGCGGTGGCCGGTCTCACAAGCCATTGGTGTCAGATGGTTCACCTAAGATGTATACAGGTGCTCATTGGGTTATGAGTACACCGGACAGGACTCGCCGGAACATGCTAGTTGGAGTTGGTATTATACATGACGTCAGATAGCAGTTCCCTGGTGACATGTGTACAGATTAGTTCATCGACCTGAGATCGTCATTTGTCTCGTGTGAGTTCCCACTGTACTTTAATTACTACCCTACCACGGCTCAAAGGAGTCGTGCAAACAGGTTTTAGTTGGGTAAAGTCCCGAGCCACATAGAGGCAGTGAGCGGATCGGTAGGAGTTGTTCCCCTCTGAATGGCAGCCTGGACTTTGCGTCTGGTCTGAGATTCGGGGCAGATGCTATATGGTTTTATCCGTCTACCTCTCCGAAGATGCCAAGTTGATTTATGACACCGTGTATCGGAGGTCTAGACGGATGCGGCCGATGTAGCAGACTTCGTCAGATTCCCCCTCCGGGTGAGGAGTTTTTGATTGTAGGGACGCTCTTCCCTGCAGGCGCAAGCCCCTGCAGTTAATTACGCTACCGCATCGCGGTAACAACTTTCTCCTTCTCCAGAATTTCACTTCATGTCGTATGTGTTTGTTTTGTTTATGGTTGCCCGTGGATTGTATACGGAGACTGAGTAATGTCGTCGCCCGTAGGACGTGGATTAGTCCAAATCCGTATTTACTTAGATTTGGGTTTGGTGTTTTTAGTTTAAGGATGCATTAGTCGCGTTGCGGCTAAGATCAACTTAAACGTTCGTTAAGGATACGATAGTCCTGCTTTAGACTAAGATCAACTTAACGTGATAATCCATTTAATATCTGGCCATCGGGACTCGTCACCTCTCTAACGTCGTTGAAGGATTACAACGGCAGATGTCAGAGGAGTTCAGAGATGTACCCTTGAACCAAGCTTGATTTGCAGTTTTATAGTTCGTTTGAATGTTTAAGGATACGTTAGCCGTGTTTGGGGGCTAAGATCAACTTAAACGAGATCGTTTAGATCTGGCAAAAGAGTATTTGGAGGCTCTATTGTTCCAGTTTAGGGACGTAGTGGTCCATGCTCCAGTTTAGGGACGCGGTGGTCCATATTCCAGTTTAAGGACGTGGTGGTCCATTGCCAGTTTAGGGACGTGGTGGTCCATTTTCCAGTTTAGGGACATAGTGGTCCATATTCTAGATTAAAGACGTGGTGGTCCGTTATTAGTTTAGGGACGTTTCGGTCCGATATTAGTTTAGGGACGTTTCGGTCCGATATTAGTTTAAGGACGTTTCGGTCCACGAGTTTAAGGACCCCGCAGTCCATATATCTGTGGTCGTTGGGACCCGTCACCTCTCTGACGTCGTTGAAGGATTACAACGACAGGTGTCAGAGAAGTTCGGAGATGTACCCTTGAACCGATAGTAAATTGATTTAAGAGAGCAATCTTGCTCAGTCAATTTAATTTAAGGACTTATGGCCAAAATTGGGCTAAGTCCAGTTGAAATGTTCAACATTTTATTTGCTTCTGCATTGCATTTCTTTTTTTATTTTTATTTGGGTTTTGCCCAGAAGGATGCAGAGCATCAATTTGTTTTGGGCTCTGCCCTTTATAAATGATGCAGAGCAACAATTTGTTTTGGGCTCTCCCCTTTATAAATGATGCAGAGCATCAATTTTATTTGGGCTCTGCCCTTTTATTGCTTTGCAATTTATTTTGGCCTGCTTGGTCTTTTTGATTTGAGCCTGACCCTTTTAGGAAATGCATTGCATTTATCAGGCGCTTTGTGCCAATCAGAGAGCGCAAGCGCCCAAGAGCGCAACAGTGCAGATTTATAAGTGCAAAGCACTATTAATTTGAGAATCTTTTTATATTCAAGAACAGAAGTGCAAAGCACTGTTAGATTTCTTGATCTAATTTAGATCAAAGGAAAAGATAAGTTTTTTTCTTATCTTAAAGAACCAAAGGTTCATGAAAAAGTGCAAAGCACTATTTTTATTTTTATTTATTCATTTTATTTAGTTATGTTTAAAGATCAATGATTTTGTTTTTAGATCACTGATCTGTTCATAAGAGAATTTTCTCTTCTTTCAAAGGTTTTTACCTTTTTTGTTCTTGAGGAGTTCTTCAGAGTCCTCTTTCTTTCTTTTTTTTAGAAAAAATGTTGATGCCTTTTAATTGAGGTCTGGGGTCCTTTTTATAGTGCTCATAAATTAGTTAAATTTGTTAAAAAGATGTTTCTCTAAGTGATTTGGGGAATTTTCCCCACCGTTGGATCTTTGATCCGAAGGCCTCTGTTTTACAGAAGAAAATTTTCTTGTTCTAACAAGAACAGAAAATATTTCTCAGAATTTTAATTCTGCTTGGCGCAAATGCTCCAGAGCGTGACACGTGTCGCGCAGCTGAATTTTCTTTTTGTGCGCATCTGCGCTGACACGTGTCGCGCAGCGCACAGCGCAGCTGCGCTGACACGTGTCGCGCAGTGCGCAGCGCAAGTGCGCTTGCGCAACTGTAGTTTTTTTTTGTGCGCATCTTCGATGACACGTGTCGCGCAGCGCACAACGCAGCTGCGCTGACACGTGTCACGCAGCGCAAGTGTGCTTGCGCAACTGTAGTTTTTTTTTGTGCGCATCTGCGCTGACACGTGTCGCGCAGCGCACAGCGCAGCGTAAGTGCGCTTGCGCAATTGTAGTTTTTTTTTAATGCGCATCTGCGTTGACACGTGTCGCGTAGCGCACAGCGCAGCTGCGCTGACACTTGTCGTGCAGCGCACAGCGCAAGTGCGCTTGCGCAATTTTTTTTGAGCTTTGCTCTGATGGAGTACGCTACCTTGGGCGCTGCGCTCCCTGCGCTGGTGTGTCTGATTTTGACACGTGGCGCTCTGTACGCAGCGCAAGAGATCTGAAGCGTTGCTTCATTTATTTTAATTTTAATTTTCAATATAGCGCTTTGCTCTTATTGGGGAAACAGAAGCGTTGCTTCGTTTCCCGCCTTGGAATTTGAACAGAGCTTTGCTCTGATTGGGGTAAACAAATGCCCCCCCACCGTTGCGCTTACGTGGCTCTAAACGTGAGCACAACAGTGGTGGAATTCCAACCGCTGCGGTAACTCTTAGGAGTTGAAAGGGTATTTGATGCGTATAACTAGGACCTTTGGTCCTTTAGATGATTTTCATCTTCACAATTTTACTTTCAGAACTCAGAGCCCTGCTCTCTTGTTTAAACACTTTTAAAATTTCAGCTTTAGAGAATTTTAGGTAAAAATATTAATTTTGATTAAATTAAATCAGTTTTAAGAGCCTTGCTCTCAATAGATCCCTGATCTAAAGAAGACCCATTTAGGGTTTCACTTAACAGAGCTTTGCTCTAAGGGGGTCTATAGAAGACTAAGGAGAGCCCTATTAGGGTTCCATTAATAGAGCTTTGCTCTCTGAAAGATCTTCCCTGTATTTTCTCATTTCATTAATGGAGCTTTGCTCCTTCCAAATCATTCAACAGAACTCCTAGGAGTTTTTCATTGATCTTGGAGTTTAACGATGGCGTTTTATTCCTCGGTGTATTATATCGTTTTGCTTAATCAGTCTTTCTGATAATTCTGTTGATCCTCTTTCACAGGAACAATGGACGCCCACATGCATGCTCTTAACGAGATCATCTCTTACGGGGACATCCTCCGACTTGGCCGCTCTAAAAATCGAGAGTTCACAAACGAGGAGTGTGCTGAAATAATGAGCCGCTTCGATGCGTACAATGGTCCTCTGCTTCCGCGGCGTTCCTCCCTACTTAAGCTTATCGTGGGAGCCATCTGGGAAGCGCTTCCCCTGTTCTGTTCCGGTATGCCGCTTAGGGCGCTGGATGCCGCTGAGGATAAGGTGCACTCGGTGTACCTGTTGAACTTTATCTCAAAGAGACGGAGAGACAGTCTTATCGATCTCTTGCACGAGGTCTTTCAACAGTCTGCCATACTCGCTGCTTATCGGAGGGTGGAAGACATCAGGGGGGACCCTAACGCTTGTGCTCGTGAAAGGAAGCACACAAGGATGGTCCGCGAGGCTTGGAAAGTCATAGATAGGGTCGCTTTTGAATTCCTCAATCCATGCCCTGGATCTGAGGTTATTCCATTGTAACTTTCGTTTATTGTTTTTATGACTGTAAGAACTTCGGGCAAAATTATTTTTTTTATCCCAGCTTGTCTTTATTATATATCTTTTGTCCTGAGTCTTTTTGCCCATGCATGAATGAATGTGTCTTGAACGCTTGATCAAATGTAAATCGGATGCTCTTTCTGTTGCTTTTCCTCTTTCTCAGCATGTCGTCACAATTAGCAGGTAATAGAGTAAGCTTCTTGATTTCTTCACAAGATAGCGAGGGCTTAGTCCGCAGGTTCAGATCTGCTGCCTAAGACTTTTCAACTCTATGAGCCGTGAGGGTCTCATAGAGACTTTTCTCCCTACGGATCGAGAGGATCTCGTAGGTGGGTTTTCTCCTTAGGAATCGTGAGGATCGCTAAGTGTGTTTTCTCTTATAAGTCGTAAGGATCTTATAAGAGATTTTTCCCTCTTACGAGTCGAGAGGACTTGTAAGCGGTTGTTCCCTCCTTGTCGAAGTTCGACGTTGGAGAGTGAGACCCGTGGATGGTATGTAAGAGACCGTTTTGGGTCAACTTGCGGGGTCCCAGCGCTTAGGAAACAGGTTTCTTTTATGCCCACTGCCTAAGGCTTTATCTCACGAGTCGAGCCTCCTCGACAATTTTTTCACAAGTCGAGACGAATCGAGCGTTTCTCACAAGAACATCTTAACGTCGCATTTAACCTGCTCTTTACGACAGAAGCCCGTTAAGGTTGGTGGTACTTAGGGTTTTGGCCATCGTACCGTCGCAGAAGCTGATATAGTCCTCGATAGGCAATCATGCTGTTCGAGTAGCCTTGCGACTGCCGTGTCTCTGATCCCTTCGGGGGCTGGACAAGACGTCTTCAAGCAATCCTCCTTGGCAGTTTGACCGTCGGAAGAGCAAGCGTTAGGAATTTTCCATGTCGCTTTTTACTTGAGGTTAGGCTTATTTTGGTGAGCCCCGATGAGTCATAACCACTCCGCGCTGGTGTGGGGATGATCTCCGATAGTCTTTCGGGCTTTATGTGAGTTGCCGTCAAGACCCTGAAACTAGGAATTTGGCCTTTGCTTCGTTTGCTGGCATGGCGTCTGCTGTATCGAGACGAATGTTGTGGTGGGAACTAGGGATTTTGCCGTGGCTCCGTTTGTTTGATGACGTTGCGTCTGCTGTGTCGAGACGAACGTTGGGGTGACATCTTATCTGCTGTATCGAGACGGACGTCGAGGTGGTGACCATTCTGTGCTGGTGCGAGATGATCTCCGATTGTCTTTCTGGTTTTATATGAGTTACCGTCAAGACGTCGAAGCTAGGAATGTGGCCTTCGCTTCGTTTGCTTTGGTGTGTCCAAATCCTGTTGGAGGAAGAACGCTGGGGTTGACATTTCGTCTGCTGTATCGAGACGAACGTCAAGGTGGTGACCACTCTGTGCTGGTGCGAGATGATCTCCGATTATCTTTCCGGTTTTATGTGAGTTACCGTAAAGACGTTGAAGCTAGGAATGTGGCCTTCGCTTCGTTTGCTTTGTCACGTCCGAATCCCTGCTGGAGGAAGAATGCTGGGGTGACAACTCGTCTGCTGTATCGAAACGAACGTCGAGGAGGTGACCACTTCATGTGAGATGATCTCCGGTGGTCTTTCAGGCTTTATATGACTTGCCGTTAAGACCTTGAAGCTAGGAATTTGGCCTTCGCTTCATTTGCTCACACTGCGTCTGGTGTATTGAAACGAATGCTGAGGTGGAGCTGGGATTTTGCCGTCACTCCGCTTGGTTTCGACCATGGGGTCTTTTGTTAACTTTGCATGTACACCCTGCTGGACTGCGAAGGAACGCCATTGTTGACATTGCGTCTGCTGTAACGAGACGAATGCTAAGGTGGAGTTGGGATTTTGCCGTTACTCCACTTTGTTTCGACCGTGAGGTCTTTTGTTGACGTTGCATCTGCCTCCAGCTGGACTGCGGAGGAACGCTGTTGTTGACATTGCGTCTACTGTATCGAGACGAACGTTGGGGTGACATCTCGTCTACTGTATCGAGACGGACGTCGAGGTTGTCTCTAGGTTGCTGATGAACCGTCGAGTTTTGGAACTAGGGATTTTGCCGTGGCTCCATTTGTTTGATGATTGTTGCGTCTGCTGTGTCGAGACGAACGTCGAAGTGGTGACCATTCCGCACTAGTGTGAGATGATCTCCAGTTGTCTTTCAGGCTTTATATGACTCGCCGTTAAGACCTTGAAGCTAGGAATTTAGCCTTCGCTTCGTTTTCTTTGCCACGTCTGAATCTCCGCTTGTTTGATGATGTTGCGTCTGCTGTGTCGAGACGAACGTCGAGGTGGTGACCATTTCATGCTGACATGAGACGATCTCCAGTTGTCTTTCTGGCTTTATATGACTCGCCGTTAAGACCTTAAAGCTAGGAATTTAGCCTTCGCTTCGTTTGCTTTGTCACGTCCGAATCCTGTAAGAGGAAGAACGCTGGGGTAACAATTCGTCTGCTGTATCGAAACGAACGTCGGGGTGGAGCTGGAATTTTGCTGTGGCTCCGTTTGTTTGATTGTTAGGTCGTAGATATTGCCGTTAAGATTTGGCTCCGTTTTCTGATGGAGCATTGGGAAGGAAAGGGTGCCTCCTTCTTTGTTTGTGCTCCTGGATCGTATACAGGGATTGCTGTACTATCGCCTGTAGGGCCAAAGTTTCATTCATTCATTTTTTTTATTTCCGCGATGCTCTATCATTTCAGCTTTTATATCGCGAAGGTCGCGATTGCCCAATCATTTCGGCTATTTTTCGCGGTGCCCAATCATTTCGGCTATTTATTTTATTTTTACTCGCTGCTTTTTATTGCGAGTTGCCCAATCATTTCGGCTATTTTGCATGCATACATTTTTACTTGCTGCTTTTTATTGCAAGTTGCCCCATCATTTCGGCTATTTCGTATACATGTGTGGCTCGCTGATTTTTTATCGCGAGTATGGAACTTGGAATCTGACACCAATCTCAGCATCAGTATCGCTACAACTGGAATATTGCCAGGAGCGAATCATCATTTTCCATGAAGGGACTTGGAATTTGATACCGTTTTAGGCATCAGCATCGCTACAACTGGGATATTGCCAAGAGCAAATCATCATTTGCCTTTGTCGATATCGAACAAAGGGTGGCTTAGTAAACAGGGTTAGGATTCTGTCGACTAAGGCTTTTGACTTCATGAGCCGTAAGGGTCTCACAAAGGTATTTCTCCCTACAAGTCGTGAGGATCTCGTAGGTGTGTTTTCTCCTTAGGGATCATGAGGATTCCTAAGTGTATGTTCCTATGTAAGTCGTAAGGATCTTACAAAAGGGTTTTCTCCTTATAAGTCGAGAGGACTTGCAAGGGTCGTTCACCGTATGGACATATCCCTAGTCACGGATGGGACTTGATTAGGGAATGTTTATTCGCGCCCGTGGATTGTATACAAGGGTCAGTATCGAGCCGCTTGTAGGGCCATAACGAAAGTTGTGGGGGTTGCTTAAGCATAAATTTAGGTCTCTGTAACTTAAGATTTTCAAATCTTATGAGCCGTGAGGGTCCCATAAGAGAGTTCTCCTTACGAGTCGTGAGGATCTCGCAAGTGTATTTTCTCCTTAGGAATCGTGGGGATCCCTAAGTGTGCTGCTCCTTTTGTGAGTCGTAAGGATCTCATGCGGGTGGTTTCTCCTTACAAGGTCGAGGGGACCTTATAAGTGTCTTTTAACGAGGTTGTGCCCTTTCGGGTTTTCACGAACACTTGCCGGTAGCCCTGCTGTTTTTTACTCACGGAGCCCTTTCGGGTTTTCATCCGTGCCCGTTTCGCTTATGGACATACCGTCTCTTTTTTTTTTTGTGTTTACGAGGTCGCGCCCTTTCGGGTTTTCACGAACACTCGCCGGTATTCCTGCTGTTTTTACTCACGGAGCCCTTTCGGGTTTTCATCCGTGCCCGTTTTGCTTATGGACATACCGTCTCTTTTTTTTTTTTTTTATTTACGAGGTCGCGCCCTTTCGGGTTTTCACGAACACTCGCCGGTAGTCCTGCTGTTTTTACTCACGGAGCCCTTTCGGGTTTTCATCCGTGCCCGTTTTGCTTATGGACATACCATATTTTACTTTTTTTTTTATTCTTTATATATATATTTTTTTATATATATTTTTTTATCTCGTCAGCCTAAGGATGCTGCGGTAGTAGTTTAAAGACATTTCGGTCATTTGCAAGTTTTAGGATATTGCGGTCCATCATTAGTTTAAGGACATCTCGGTCCGCCGTCGCCGTAGTTGAGGCGAATATCTAGTTTATTGACTTTTCGGTCTGTGGGTCCTTCCTCATGAATGAGCATGATGCCCCCAGCGTATCCGTCTTTTTCGGAGCGTGCGGTTGTGGCGGATTCATCTTCCAATTTTCGAACAACGCGAACTTGCCTTGTTGGTATTGGTCTTCAACCCAGTTCTTGAAGACGTAGCAGTTCTCGATCAGATGACCTACTGTTTGATGGTAAGGGAAATAATTAGGATTATTAACATCGCCTGGCCGCAACGGACATTTTGGACTCGGCAGTTTGATGAGTCTGTCGCACACTGCCAGCTCGAACAGTCCCCTTGTTTTATCTTGCGGAAACGAGTAAGGACGTTTCAACTTTTCCTGGAGGGGTTGCCGCTTGTTGCTTTGGCGAGCAACCGGTCTAGGGTCACTTAATTGTTGTTGAGCGCTGGCGACGAAGGCCGTTTTTCCTTTTCCTTTATCCTTTTTGTTCGCTCCGTTGTTTGCGGGGCCGGGATTTTTCCGAGTAGCGTGCGATTGCATGGCTGAACGTTCTCGCAGCTTCTCAATTCCTTTATTTTCGAAATAGATTCCCCGAGGGAAAAGTTGGGGATAGCTTCTTCGTCAGAGTCGCTTCCAAAGGTGATAATTTGTGATCCCTTGAAGTCGGCTATATGACAGTTTGCGGCGGCTCCTTTGCGCTCATATATCGCATTTTTCCGATGTCCACAAGCTTCACACTTTGTCATGTCAAAGTGTTGCTTTTGAGCGACATACCCTTGCCACCAACAGTTAAATGACTCGCAGTCTTCGGTAGGATGTATGATCTTCTGATGATATAAGCAGAAGTTAGGGTGCATCTCTACCTCAGCGAGAGTATTTTCTTCAAAGGGCGGTAGCTTCATTCCTACTGATAAAGCTTTGGCGAACCTTTTCCTCGTCTTGAATTTGTTTTTATCCACAGTGGATGGCTTTTGATTTGACGGGAATGCCTTGGCTTTTTCCAGTATGGCCATTTCACGCTCTTGATTGGCTTTTGCTTTCAGACGAATTTCATTTAGGAAGACATCGATCAGCTCGTCTGATGGCTGTAGAATTTCCGGTTCGGGGTTCGCCATTAGTTTCTCGGCGGAAGAAGCTTCTTTATTATCTGTCAGTGAGTGAGAAATCACATGAAAAGTCGCTACGTAGTCTTCGGATTCATCTGATGAGTTTTCTCCATCGTTTTCATCCTTGACTAAAGAACAAACTGCCCCCGGCGTGTCCGTCTTCTTTGGAGAGTGCGGCTGTGGTGGGTTTACCTTCCAGTTTTCCGACAGCGTGAACTTGCCTTGTAGGTACTGATCCTCGATCCATCCCTTAAAGACGAAACAATCCTCAATCGGGTGACTTACCGTTTGGTGGTAAGGGCAATAATTGAGATTATTAAGATCGCCTGGCTGCGATAGACGCTTTGGACTCAGCAGATTGATGAGTCTGTTGCGCACTGCTAGCTCGAACAGTCTTCTCGTTTTATTCTGAGGAAACGAGTAAGGACGTCCTAGCCTCTCTTCGAGGGATGGGCGTGGACGCACGTTGTTTTGGCGAACGACCGGCTTTGAGTTGCTCGACTGTTGTTGAGCATTAGCGACGACGATCGCTTTCCCTTTTCCTTTCTCATCTCGGGAATCTGATTTTGGAGGAGACGGTCTATGGTCCATCTGGTCCATTTGGGCTAATTTGTCAATCAAGGCCTGGAAGGTGGTCGGCCTGAAGAACATCATGAATTGTGAGATGGTCGCCTGCAGATCGAGAGTGCCCACAAACATGCCTACCGCAGGTGCTTCTTCTATGCGTTGTTCGCATTTTGACCATAGGTTCCGCCATCGTGTTGCGTATTGGACCCACGTTTCGCTTGGCCTTATCCTGGCATTTATCAGTGCTGTTATCGGGGTGCGTTCACTAGCACTCGCGAATCTTTGTGTAAACAGCAGCTCCATCTCCGCAAATATTTTGACAGAGTCATTAGGTAGCTCCGAATACCATTCAAATGCTGTTTCTGCTAAGCTGCTGACGAATTGGCGAAGCAACAATTTGTCATTGCCTCCAGTGTTGATGTGGATTTCCTGTCCCTTTATATACGTGGAATTTAGGGATCGTGTATCCCGGCGGGTAACTGATTTGGTCATACCAGCTTGGATAGGGTCGTCCAGTTCTAACAGTTTGCCCAGCCGCTTCACTCGCCTGATGAGCTCGTATTTGCTGAGCTATATAGTCGTCAAGCGCGGCCTTGGAAATGGTTTCTTCTTTGGCCGTTGAAAGAGCCAGAGAAGGATCAGATGTTTCCCCTCCGTCATTTCCGACAATGACTGGAGGGTCTTCAGCTGGAGGGTCCGGCTGTAACATCATCCCTACCATGTCTTGGAAGAGGAATGCCATTTGTTTTATGTTAGCCGCTTGTTCTGTGGCTTCTGTGTCCTTCTTTTTGAGGATTCTACGTAAGAAGTAAGCATCAGTCTCTTGTTCGTGATACTGCTCTGATGATTCTTCCGAACTTTCTTTCGGTTCAGTAAGTGCATCCATCACAGTCATCATTTCCTGAAGCTTCTGTTGCTGCTCTTGGGCTTTCGTCACAGATCGGGTGAGCGGTCGGTGACCCGTCGAAGCACGGCTTTCCTCCTTTCCACAAGTCATATAAACGGTGTGCACCACCATGCCCCCAGACTTGGGGCGTTTGTGTTCGGTGTCTTTGCGATTTGCCAAAGACACAGGGGCTTTTTGCGGCCTCCTTTTTTGAGTGATTGGAGTTAAGGGAGCCGTTGTAGTGGGCATCTAAGTAGCTTTTGTTTTTTGTGGCTTGACAGAGTAATCCTTCTCCTGCCGCACCTTCATCTTTTTCTGTCGGCAGAGATAGTTTTCATCAATTACCGACTCTTGGACCTGTCGCCAGACTTTGTAAATTTTAGAGGACAGCCGTTGAGGGGGTTGTTCTAGCCTCTTCTCCGGAGTATTTTCTACAGGTGAAGGAGTTCGTTTCGGCGCCGTAGTAGGAGAGTTTCTGCGCACCGTATTCAGCAATTCGAAGTTGTTCCTGATTGGAACAGCAACATCGTGTAGGGTTCCTAGGTACACTAATGAGGTCTCACAAGGCATCAACCATGCCAATTTCAAATTTTACAGGTGCCGAGAAACCCTAATACGGATCGTTAACTAGAATTTTAGGCGAAACACGAAAACTAGTAAACAACTTTACTAAGGGAACGGAAATACAACCTTTGTAGATCCGGTTCTCCACCTCCATGGCCCCGTGATGAAGTCCTCTCGCTGTCCATATCGGATCCCGGGCTCTAGCGTCGGCTTCATCGGAAAAATGGACGGGCTAGGTCATCGACTACGATGCCGAAGATGATCTACGTCGAGGCATCGCAAGATCAAGCTCCCACTTCACCAAGTCATGAAACTTGTGAAGAAAACACCCTATACTACTTGGCAAAAGGTAGAGGATGAAGAAATAGGAGGTGGGTTCACTTTAGAATTGGATTTCTCACTCTTTTTCTCAAGTTGCCATTGATGGAGGCAAGCTTCCTTCATGTTGAAGAAGGAGAAGAAGAAGAAGATAATATGATAAGTATTATTCCAAAAAGAAAATAAATGAATACTTATCATAATGTCAACCATGATTATGTGTAGAGAGTAAACTATAGTTAGGTGAATGGTTAGGTTTAGGATGAAGACAAAGTGGTGGACTTTCAAAGATGCTTTGAAGCTTTAAGAAGTTTCAAGCAAAGAAAGAAAAATAAATCCACCATTTTATCTTTTCCAAAAATAATAAATAAATAAATAAATTAATTAATTAAAACCCTAACCATTTACTTAACTAAGGTTTAATCAAACATACACACAAACATGCATGTATCATCAAACATGATACAATCAAGTGCACATCAAGTGAGAAAATCCATTTAAAGTGAACAAATATTAGTTAATGCAAAGTAATATATCAAATATATAATTATACATTAAATCATTAAATCAACACTTGATTTAACGATCCGGTCATATCGCATATAACCGACTAATATGCAATGTATCGGCTTATCGAATCAATCGTTGATTCGATAACTAGGTTATATCACATACAACCATTCGATACATTCATCGCGAGAATGTAATACGGTATCACATACACGCATTATTCTCGGTCCCGCACATATCTCATATGCGCTCCTATTTCGTTTCGCTTGAGCCAGGAAACCTCTGTGTAGGACTCTAAAGACTCGTCAATACGCCGGCAGCAGATGATGATCATATCAAACACCCACAAGCCGCAAGCGGTCTGCCAAACGTAACGGCCACCCGGGTATTGAGCGATCAGAAGATCGACGAGCAAGCCCGCTCATACTCCTGTGAATCCAACCAGTAACACTTACCGTACAGTCCGGTCTCGTCGTCTGATATGTCGCATATCTCGCCTAGGGGTGGTAAACGTCAGACCCCAATAGCTCGATAAGTCGTGTCGATATGAGGTCTATAATAGTTTGAGAAACTACAGGTAACATTTACCAGTAAATCTCAGCAACCCTGGCCAGGGATTTCCGGTTATAGCCAATCGAACACAGCGCAACATCAACTCCCTATACCGGGAGAGACGAATCCCCTCCTATCGCTCATTGCCTCCATGTGATTCGGGACTGTACCCAAAAGCCATCGTTTTGCACGCCCTCTTGGACATGGTAAGGTGGAAATCAAAGCACAGTGGGAACCACACAAGACTCTATGACGATCTCGGGTCAATAGACTACTCTGTACCAGTGTCACCAGAGAACTGCCATCTGACGTAAAGTATAATACCATCTGGGAGTTCTCGGCGAGTCCGTCCAGTGTACCCAGTCTCCACTGAGCACCCGCATATCATCTCTGATGTCAAACACCAATGGATATGGGATCATCCATCGCCCATCTGTATGGGTCGAGAAGGTATACGCTAGTCTACTCTGGTATATCGATGCCCCGTCTCGATATACCCACGACTAGGGACCTTGAAGGATGTACTTATGGACTACCCTGTCCCCACTAGTATGATCCGCATCATAGTCTAGGTAGTCAAGTACACATCCTAAGGGCTTTACCAACATGTAACAGAGAGACAATCAGTGTACACGTTAAGGTAAAGAGCAACCAGATAGCATACTATCATGTCGAGCAAGAAAGACCTCCCTATATATGTCCCAGCATCCACTACAATATACATCCAATGTACAGTAATGGCCTCTAGGGCATACATATAACTAACAATCTCCCACTTGCACTAGGGCCATCTGATAGCAGTGGTTGTAGTATCTCATACTCAACCATCCCATAATAGTCTCTCTCTGGGAATATGCCTTCGTGAGTGGATCCGCCGTGTTATCCTCTGAGTCTACTCTCCTAACCTTGATCACCCTAGAGATCAACCATCTCCATGATCAGGTGATACTGCCTTAGAATATATCTGGATCACTGATGGGACGGGTGTTCCTTGGCACAAGCCACAACTCCATTGTCACACAATGGGAGGAACTAAGTTCATCTCATGAACTAATATACACCCAGACAGCCTCTTTGGTAGTATCTTAAGTAGCAATGTATCCAGCCTTTATCGTCTAGTATGCCACGGTATCTAGCTTGGAACTCTTCCAACATACCGTCCCTCCACTGAGGGTAAAGACAATGCCTGTGACTGACATTCAGTCATTCTCATCACCCTGGAACACTTCCAGTGATTCTTCCCAGGATCAATTGATACCATCTCACTACAACTAGTGAGAATCCTAACATCCAGTTAGATCTATCTCATAGATCCAAAACCCAGGATTTAGCAGGTATCACTTTGATCCTATGTGGAGAATCATTGTGATAAACGGAGATTGACCGAGCGTAGCATAGGAAACTCCTTTCTTATCAAGAGTATGTCATCCACGTACTCTACGAGGATCATCACCATACTCCCTACTACCTTTTTGTTTATACAAGGTTCATCTACTATTTTGATGATATCAAACTGTTTGACTACTACATCAAAACAGATGTTCCAACTCCGCGATACCTGCTTTATCCTATAAAGCATCTTGCACACATTTCCGCTGCTCCCACTGTCTACGAAGCCCTCTGGCTGTGTACTTATAGACGTTCTCTTCTAAAACATCATTTAGGAAAGCAGTCATGACACCCAACCGCCAGATATCGTAGTTATGGTATGTAGCCATGGCAAGTAGGATCCGGATGGACTTAAGCATAGCTCCTTAGAAAAGGTTTCATCATGATCCATACCTGGTTAATGATGCAAACCTTTAACAAGTCTAGCTTTGAAAGTCTCAACTTTTCCATGTACACCAAGTAATCTTCTCAAGATATACTTGCTCCTGATAGGGATTTAACCCTTCAGATAAAGCAACTAAAGTCCATACTTTGTTGGTGTATAAGGATTCCATCTCAGATCACTAAGCATCCAGCCATTCTTATAGAGTCCCACTCCTGATGGCCAGCTCGAAACTAGTTGGGTCATCATCTCATGATGCAATCCTCGCTCCCACTGTCATAGAGAAACCGAAATATCTCTCAGGTGGGTGAGGAACCCTACTAGATCGGCGGAGAGGCTGAGGTTCGTTGGTAACTATTGAATCCTTTGGTTCTGTCAAATCATCAGCTGCAGTTTTGTATAGCTGGAACCTTTCCAGTTCTACATAACAGATCTTGCCTCGAGCTTGTCCGGATTATGCTTTTAGACATAGCCCGGACAACCCCAAATCTTAACTAGCTTAAAACATGGTCTCTTCCCATACCATATCAAATATGAAGTGGTAGGCAACAGATTTGATTTGAACCCTATTCAATTGGTATACAGCTTCTCAAGTGCATAACCCCCAAAAGGAAATAGGAAACTCAGTAGTACTCATCATAGAGCACACCATATCACATAGGGTGCTATTGCTCCGCCCCGATATACCATCGTGCTATAGTGTATACGGAGGAGTAATTTTGAGAGAGAATCTCATTCTCCTTTAGAATAATCCAGGATTTCCGTGCACAAGTATTCTCCTCCTCGATCTCATCAAAGGACATAATACTTATACCCGTGTTTTGGTTTTCTACTTCTAAATCATATTCTGTGAACATCTCAAAAGGTTCGGACTTGTGTTACAACAGGAACATATGTCTGAATCTTGAGAGATTATCAGAGAATGTAACGAAGTACAAAGAACCAGTCCTGGCATATGTAGACAGGGGACCTTACATACATCAACATGTATCATCCTAAGAGTTTACTAACTCTTTCTCTGTTTCCAGTAAACCAAGCTATGGTCATCGTATCTTTGTGACATGACTGGCAAGTTTCATAAGATGTAAATTCAAACAGATTTAAATATGCATCTATGTGCAACTTAGCTAGTCGGGTCGCATTGATATGACCTAGTCTACAATACCTCAAGAAGGATTCGTTCATTTCTGGACTCTTCCTCTTGTGTGTGTTCTGTATACTAAGAACTGTAGTTTGATTTAGAACATCAATGCTTTTAGATAACGTGCCTGAACCGATCAACTTTTGATATAGGAAATGTTCAAAACATTATCCAACAATACAAAATTTTATCATTTCTTTACTGATAAAGAGACTGATATGATTTTGTATATCAGGTTCGGTATCTAATAACATTCGTTCAGAATCAATGTATTGGTAATACAGGGTGACAGTGACCAACAGACTTGGCTGCAACTCTTGCCCCGTTTTCTGCCTCATGAAACTTATCACCCGTTCTCAGTCCTCTACCTTTCTGTAGCCCTATGTAACAGATTACATATCTGGGATCCTGATCTGGTATCACATACTCAGGACGTAAAGGATACTGAGAAACAGTTCTCTGTAATGAACACACCCGAAGATGATGCATCAGCATGCACTTTCTTCGTTTGGGCGGCACGGGAATTCTGGTAATCCCCAATTTCCTGCTCTGTCTTATAACAATTATAAGTTGGAGCGGGACCAGCGTTCCCCAGCTCAGTATAACAAGTGGGTTCGGTCAATAATCCGTATTATTATCTTGATTAAGGCGTGACATGGTCGCTACCTGGAGAGAGAGAGAAGAAAACACTCAGCGTATGCTCTTGCAAGATCAGATTGGTTATTATTTTATCTAATCAGGATGGTTCCCACTGTTTTTATCAAATCTTCCTTCAAACCCTAAAAGGAAAGACTAGCCGGGATTAATTACACACTACAAGTTCGCCAATCTTTCAGCCAGGCCAGTGTCGGTACTTTGAGGGAGGTGCCCCGTGCTTTCGCACGAACCTAATTACAGTAAACCTCATTTTCCCAGAGGCGTAACCCCATTGACACCTTTCTAGACACCTACTTGATCGGCTAATTGTAATGTGTAAAACTCTCCCAGGAGTAACAATTACTCGCAGCGGGTATCGGGATCCAACTATCTCATAGAAGGTATGCAATCTCATTGCAAATTTCAACACTTGAAATTCCCGATAATATTTTGCCCCTAGCGTCCTATGACCTTGACGGAGGTCAACAAACCATAGGCTACTAGTCAAGTTCAACCCGTCATTTCTTGATCGAATTAAACCCACCTGCACGACCCTTGACGGAGGTCAACAAGGCCGCACGACCACCCTATTCCAATCTGCATCATATACATAAGCAGATAAATACTAGTTAGCTACCGCACACTACGCCTTGACGGAGGTCAACAAACGTAGCACGAATACTAAGTAGGACTTATCTGAAATGACGGAGGGCTACGACAGGTTTTTCTGAAAACCTATTGCGTAATGAACTTGATATCGTTGTAGAATCAAATGATTTTAAAATGGAGTGCTTTTGAGGCTTTTCTAGTTTTGCTAAAGGAGTCACTCCCGGTGAAGGGATCGTCGGTCCTTTCCTCGTCGAATGAGGTGCGGGATATATCATATATATCACTGTGCAAACAAGAAACTATAGAAGCTATCAAAAGACAAACCGAGGGTGTAGCATCTACCAGTTATTGCTAAAGGAGTCACTCCCGGTGAAGGGATCTCGGTCCTTTCCTCATCGAATAAGGTGCAGGATATATCATATATACCTCTGTGCAAAGCAAGAACTGTAGCTACCTGTTTTATTTTGAAATTCGATTCTACAACATCTTTAGGTTTCTTTTACTTTCATTAATCACATTAATGAAGTCCCATCATTTAAGTACCTAAACATCACAGATAAATACGACGTACACTTATGCCATCCGCATTCGCCTCGATGTCCCTCGTGCACCGTTAGGTTAGGTAACTAACGGCAGAGCGGGGCAGGGCTAGCGCGGGTGTAAAACATAAGTAACGCCTATATAATATATCATATATACTATATACAGTATCCATCACATAACATATCACATGATCACATCACAGATATCGCAGCAGAAGAATCATATGAAATATTGGATATACTAGGACGTCCGTGTTTTCAATACGAGCCAGTATAAAACACGGATTCCACGGTCGCGATGAATAGCCAAACCCACACCCCTAGACCCCTACGAGAGTGGCAAGCAACCCTACCAATTCTAGAGTTAGGAGACCCGGACTCGACTCATCGAGTTGGTCTCCCACTGGACTCCAGAACCCGGTTACTTGTGCTCCCCTCCTTGGGTCTATCCTAGTGCGGAAAAGTAAATAATATACAAACGGTGACATCTTTCGCAACCTGGAAGTGTCCCAATAAAAGAATATTACATACAAGTTTTTACATAAATGAAAATGAAAAACACTCATCTCACATAAAAACCCCCGGCTATTCAAACACGACGATCCAATATAACATATCCAGCAACACATAACATCACATGTCATCAACGTAAGTAAATATGCGCATCCCAATTGTCGTTGACATATAGCAACGAAACCGGCGATATCACATATTACACTTACGGTCACAGAAAAGAAAGTGTAAAACTACAACAGTTGGAATCCGCAATTTGTTTAGACATCGTATGCCTAATCAAATGAAATACTTAGACATCATATGCCTAACAATTATAAACCCCGCATTTTAGTCTCATTATCGAAAACACTTTTCAATATTAAGTCGGGCAATTCAACAAGATTCCCGACATCCTGATCGAATGCTCGTCGCAAACTTCAGTAGGCGGCCGCACCCCCGACGCCGTCGACAAAATGCACCAAGGCGGAACACCGCTGCCGCGAGCACCCGAACGGATGCTTTCGGCGACGGGGTTCTCCTACAGTCACTTGGTTGGAGCTATGGAGTGAGGCTGTCTATTAAGTTTACCCGGCGAGTATCCGCGTACGCTACGTGATTGCGACGGACTTTTGATCACATCAAAATTCCGTGGCAACCGATCAAGTGAGTCTAAACCGCTAGATTTATAACATTCATTCAGTTATCTCATAACAACTTGTGAATTCCAAATATTGTATCACATTCCGAATAAGATAGAAAATGTAAAACTTTCCGATCGAACAATCGAACACCCAAGTTTTCCCGAAACAGCTCAACACATGAAATAAGTTCAAAGACATTCACTTCATGCCTCAGTACCAACGGTCCAGCCGTAGAAGGGTCAAGCCAACGCCTCACATGTGGCATGCCGTACTGCCCCAAACCCGAAGGTTCAAAAGGCAGTTCAAGACGGTCACATAATCGAGTTAAGGTTTGTTGTCTTCTAGAGGGACCATCGCGTTACTTGCATTACTTAGAACGTCGTTAAACCACGGAAAGATCCAACACTTGGAAAATTCCCGACAGGGGAAAAATTGGGTATTTATATCCGGTCGAACTTTTTAACATATTCAAAAATTAACCCGGAAAAACACATAGACAAAGTTTGATAATCCGATCGAATATACGAACCCCCAATACAACCCAGAAAACTCAACTCTTGAGTAAAAATTAAAAATTCCCAGAAAATACAGCACCCAAATATAGGAATTACTGTGCACAGACCAACTGAAGAAAAGACAAAATGGCCGCGGAACCGCCGCATTAGCCATGCTAATGCCGCGGTTCCGCCGCACTTTAAGGGAATCATGGGTACGGGCTTCACAGTAATTCTTACAATTCCCTGCTGAATTTTCTGCATATTTTTAATGTGGAAAAATCCCCGAAATTAAAAAATGTACAGAGAGCATTTTTTGGGTTAGGGTTTTGGTTCGATCGGACTTCTAACTCCGTCTATGCATCGCCTAAGGCTCTAGCTAGGCTCTGATACCACTGTAGGGTTCCTAAGCACACTAATGAGGTCTCACAAGGCATCAACCATGCCAATTTCAAATTTTACAAGTGCCGAGAAACCCTAATACGGATCGTTAACTAGAATTTTAGGCGAAACACGAAAACTAGTAAACAACTTTACTAAGGGAACGGAAATACAACCTTTGTAGATCCGGATCTCCACCTCCATGGCCCCGTGATGAAGTCCCCTCGCTGTCCATATCGGATCCCGGGCTCTAGCGTCGGCTTCATCGGAGAAATGGGCGGGCTAGGTCATCGACTACGATGCCGAAGATGATCTACGTCGAGGCATCGCAAGATCAAGCTCCCATATCACCAAGTCATGAAACTTGTGAAGAAAACACCCTATACTACTTGGCAAGAGGTAGAGGATGAAGAAATAGGAGGTGGGTCCATTTTAGAATTGGATTTCTCACTCTTTTTCTCAAGTTGCCATTGATGGAGGCAAGCTTCCTTCATGTTGAAGAAGGAGAAGAAGAAGAAGATAATATGATAAGTATTATTCCAAAAAGAAAATAAATGAATACTTATCATAATGTCAACCATGATTATGTGTAGAGAGTAAACTATAGTTAGGTGAATGGTTAGGTTTAGGATGAAGACAAAGTGGTGGACTTTCAAAGATGCTTTGAATCTTCAAGAAGCTTCAAGCAAAGAAAGAAAAATAAATCCACCATTTTATCTTTTCCAAAAAGAATAAATAAATAAATTAATTAATTAATTAAAACCCTAACTATTTACTTAACTAAGGTTTAATCAAACATACACACAAACATGCATGTATCATCAAACATGATACAATCAAGTGCACATCAAGTGAGAAAATCCATTTAAAGTGAACAAATATTAGTTAATGCAAAGTAATATATCAAATATATAATTATACATTAAATCATTAAATCAACACTTGATTTAACGATCCGGTCATATCGCATATAACCGACTAATATGCAATGTATCGGCTTATCGAATCAATCGTTGATTCGATAACTAGGTTATATCACATACAACCATTCGATACATTCATCGCGAGAATGTAATACGGTATCACATACACGTATTATTCTCGGTCCCGCACATATCTCATATGCGCTCCTATTTCGTTTCGCTTGAGCCAGGAAACCTCTGTGTAGGACTCTAAATACTCGTCAATACGCCGGCAGCAGATGATGATCATATCAAACACCCACAAGCCGCAAGCGATCTGCCAAACGTAACGGCCACCCGGGTATTGAGCGATCAGAAGATCGACGAGCAAGCCCGCTCATACTCCTGTGAATCCAACCAGTAACACTTACCGTACAATCCGGTCTCGTCGTCTGATATGTCGCATATCTCGCCTAGGGGTGGTAAACGTCAGACCCCAATAGCTCGATAAGTCGTGTCGATATGAGGTCTATAACAGTTTGAGAAACTACAGGTAACACTTACCAGTAAATCTCAGCAACCCTGGTCAGGGATTTCCGGTTATAGCCAATCGAACACAGCGCAACATCAACTCCCTATACCGGGAGAGACGAATCCCCTCCTATCGCTCATTGCCTCCATGTGATTCGGGACTGTACCCAAAAGCCACCGTTTTGCACGCCCTCTTGGACGTGGTAAGGTGGAAATCAAAGCACATTGGGAACCACACAAGACTCTATGACGATCTCGGGTCAACAGACTACTCTGTACCAGTGTCACCAGAGAACTGCCATCTGACGTAAAGTATAATACCATCTGGGAGTTCTCGGCGAGTCCGTCCAGTGTACCCTGTCTCCACTGAGCACCTGCATATCATCTCTGATGTCAAACACTAATGGATATGGGATCATCCATCGCCCATCTGTATGGGTCGAGAAGGTATACGCTAGTCTACTCTGGTATATAGATCCGGCAAAAGAGTATTTGGAGGCTCTATTGTTCCAGTTTAGGGACGTGGTGGTCCATATTCCAGTTTAGGGACGTGGTGGTCCGTTGCCAGTTTAGGGACGTGGTGGTCCATTTTCCAGTTTAGGGACATAGTGGTCCATATTCCAGTTTAAAGACGTGGTGGTCCGTTATTAGTTTAGGGACGTTTCGGTCCGATATTAGTTTAAGGACGTTTCGGTCCACGAGTTTAAGGACCCCGCAGTCCATTTACGTGTGGTCGTTGGGACCCGTCACCTCTCTGACGTCGTTGAAGGATTACAACGACAGGTGTCAGAGAAGTTCGGAGATGTACCCTTGAACCGATAGTAAATTGATTTAAGAGAGCAATCTTGCTCAGTCAATTTAATTTAAGGACTTATGGCCAAAATTGGGCTAAGTCCAGTTGAAATGTTCAACATTTTATTTGCTTCTGCATTGCATTTCTTTTTTTATTTTTATTTGGGTTTTGCCCAGAAGGATGCAGAGCATCAATTTGTTTTGGGCTCTGCCCTTTATAAATGATGCAGAGCATCAATTTGTTTTGGGCTCTCCCCTTTATAAATGATGCAGAGCATCAATTTTATTTGGGCTCTACCCTTTTATTGCTTTGCAATTTATTTTGGCTTGCTTAGTCTTTTTGATTTGGGCCTGACCCTTTTAGGAAATGCATTGCATTTATCAGGCGCTTTGCGCCAATCAGAGAGCGCAAGCGCCCAAGAGCGCAACAGTGCAGATTTATAAGTGCAAAGCACTATTAATTTGAGAATCTTTTTAGATTCAAGAACAGAAATGCAAAGCACTGTTAGATTTCTTGATCTAATTTAGATCAAAAGAAAAGATAAGTTTTTTTCTTATCTTAAAGAACCAAAGGTTCATGAAAAAGTGCAAAGCACTATTTTTATTTTTATTTTTTCATTTTATTTAGTTATGTTTAAAGATCAATGATCTTGTTTTTAGATCACTGATCTGTTCATAAAAGAATTTTCTCTTCTTTCAAAGGTTTTTACCTTTTTTGTTCTTGAGGAGTTCTTCAGAGTCCTCTTTCTCTCTTTTTTTTTAGAAAAAATGTTGATGCCTTTGAATTGAGGTCTGGGGTCCTTTTTATAGTGCTCATAAATTAGTTAAATTTGTTAAAAAGATCTTTCTCTAAGTGATTTGGGGAATTTTCCCCACCGTTGGATCTTTGATCCGAAGGCCTCTGTTTTACAGAAGAAAATCTTCTTGTTTTAATAAGAACAGAAAAGATTTCTCAGAATTTTAATTCTGCTTGGCGCAAATGCTCCAGAGCGTGACACGTGTCGCGCAGCTGAATTTTTTTTATGCGCATCTGCGCTGACACGTGTCGCGCAGCGCACAGCGCAGCTGCGCTAACACGTGTCGCGCAGCGCGCAGCTCAAGTGCACTTGCGCAACTGTAGTTTTTTTTGTGCGCATCTGCGCTGACACGTGTCGCGCAGCGCAAGTGCGCTTGCGCAACTGTAGTTTTTTTTTGTGCGCATCTGCGCTGACACGTGTCGCGCAGCGCACAGCGCAGCGCAAGTGCGCTTGCGCAATTGTAGTTTTTTTTTGTGCGCATCTGCGTTGACACGTGTCGTGCAGCGCACAGTGCAGCTGCGCTGACACGTGTCGCGCAGCGCACAGCGCAGCGCAAGTGCGCTTGCGCAACTTTTTTTTTTTGAGCTTTGCTCTGATGGAGTACGCTACTTTGGGCGCTGCGCTCCCTGCGCTGGTGTGTCTGATTTTGACACGTGGCGCTCTGTACGCAGCGCAGGGGATCTAAAGCGTTGCTTCATTTATTTTAATTTTAATTTTCAATATAGAGCTTTGCTCTTATTGGGGAAACAGAAGCGTTGCTTCGTTTCCCGCCTTGGAATTTGAACAGAGCTTTGCTCTGATTGGGGTAAACAGGGGTTTCGTCTCTCCCGGTATTGGGGGTGAGATCGCGCTGTGTCTAGGAGAGCCATTACACGAAGTCCTTGGCCAAGACAGGAGATTTACTGGTAGGTATTCCAGTAGTATCTTAGGGTGTTCTGGGCTCGGCACGACTTGTACCGCTTTTGGGAGTCTGACTTTTACCAACCCCCTAGGCCCGACATGCGATGCTCATAAACGAACGGACCGGACTGTACGGATATTATCACTGACAGGCTCAGTAGGGTGTCAGGATGAGTTCGCTCATCGACCTCCCTTTTGGTCAATACCTGGTAGCCCGTTACGTACGGCTAGTCTCCCACAGACAGTTTCTCAAGTTTCGGGCGAAACGTTATAGAGTCCGTATGGATTTATGGCAGGGTTCGAACATACGCGTGCACTTGTGCACGTGTCATGGTTTGGACGGATAATACTAGCGGGCTTTGGTTTAAGTCGGATTCTAGTATTGTACAGTGTAGATTTTGTCTCATTGCATTTGTATTCGGTCGAAATACAAATGCGGTTATGTATATACAGTTGTGGGGTTATCCTGTAATTTGTTACCGGATCGCTTTTTGAAGTTGCCAGCTTGCTTTCTCTTTTTGGCCAAATTCCTTTTCTATTGTTCTTTGGCTGAATTTTCCTTGGATGGGGTTCCTTGCAAAAGTGGCTTTACTAAATGCAGGGGGTTTTCTGTGGTGGCTGGGGCTCCAGCAGAATTCTGGAGTGTTCTTGATTGATTGAGTGCTTCTTGAGCCATCTTGTAGCATTTATTGGATTGGATATTGGTGTTGATGTTGGTGTGACTTTTTCCCTCATTATCAACACACATTTGCTTATGCTCACCCTCTCTCCTCTTCATTTTCTTTCTATGGCCAAGAGCACAAATTGGGCAGCCCCAATTTGGTGTGTGAGGATTTTTGTTTCATTTTCATTGCAAAGAAAAATCTTCAAGCTCATTCCATCTCACTTCCTCATTGTGGCAATTTCGATTAACCCTCGAGACAAAGCGTTCTACACTTATTCTACAGCAACCTTGGACACGTCGGCTAGCAAACTTCATGTCCGAGTTGCCTCGGTTCAGAGGTGGGAGCCCGTAAAAAGACTTCTTGATGTGGTGCCCTTCCGACGAGGAGACCGGAGATCGTAGACGCCGCGAGGAGCTTGGGATGGTGGCCAAACACCGAAGGACACGGATCGATCGATATAGCTTTCTAACCCTTCTCTAGTTGCTAGTTATAGGTTAATGGTTCGATCCAGGATTAAAGTCTGCGATAGCACCAGTTTCAAGTTTTGAAAAAGTTTTCGTTTCCGCATTTTGGCTTCGGACAGACGGCTGGGGCGCTACCGTAGACTTATAGTGCCAGAGCGGCACTGTTGCCGTCATCATTCTATATTGGGCCATTGAACCGAGGAGTTATGTAACTAGCAATTCACAGTGAGAGACGGGAGCCTAAAGGCACAAGGCGCCAGACTATGAAAAGGAGGCAAGTAGATATCTTGCTCTGCCAGCTTTGGATGCACCGACACCTTCTCGAATTTGAAGGAAGGACATATCGACGACAGTTTTTATGAGTTGTGATTTGGTGATTCGAATATCACGTGTCCGTCATTTGGGATTTTGGTATTTTGGGCGATTTATTTGCATGATTGAGATTTTGTGCACCACAGTTGCACTCGATTTCGATTTGATGCCGTTCAAGATGTTTGATTTTGATTTCATGCCTATGGTATGTATGTGATTTGACTTGTGCCTTCGGCATAGTTTTCATGCACGTTTAGTACTTTGATTCGATTTTGTGCATGCTGATGCACGTGGTTGTGAGATTTTATACCACAGTATACCTGATTTGGATTGAGGTATGTTGTATACCGTCGATTTCGATTGTGATATTCGATATATGTTTTCGTGCACCTTATACACTTGATTTAGATTCTTGCGCATACTTGGCGCGCTTGATGCGATTTTGGTGCACACCAGATGCACTAGATCGGGATTCTTCGTGCATATCAGATGCACCTGATGTTGTTGTCAGGCACACCCGCTGCCTTGACAGGTGTTTTCGTGCACACCCATTGCACTTAGATTTTGTTTCTGTGCACATGTATGGCACATTCATGGATTTCGATTTCTGTTCGCACCAGACGCGCGTAGCATTATTGCATATACTATTGGGTATGATTTCCTTTGAGCAGTACGTTTTATGATATTTACTATTTGGTATAGTAGCTGAACAGAACTAGTCCGAGTACAGTACCTGAATATGTTTCGCATGCATCGATAGTTACCGAAGGGATTTCCAAAAAGGAGCTATAGTTTTAGTATTTTCCTGTGTGTCCGAGATGACACGAAACTTGTTACAAAGGAAACCCTTCTAAATTATTTTAAAACGGCGGGACGTGTATGTTAAACAAAGGATATATATATATATATATATATATATATATATATATATATATATTCTTACAATAAACGTCCGCTACTTGTGCCGTGATACGCGCATCGCACAGCAACTTGGAAAAGGTTTGGCATGCATTTTATTTTTCCAGATGTTTTGACAAGTTTACAACGATGCGTACTATGTACATGTTATAGTTTTAAGTATATCATGTTGGTTTTCGTATTGGACTTTGACATTGGTATTTTCACCATGACTCCGATGATTGCGTGATACTTGACGGAGTTTTGATTTTAAGTTATATACTAGTTTTCATGCGCATGCATTGCGCTGAGATGTGTTTTAAGTATTGATGATTTCGGAGCCCCGACAACTTAATTGTTTTGCTGAAATGTTTTAGTATTTGGGGGAGTTTTAATTTAAATTCGGGGACCGAATTTTTTTAAGGGGGAAGACTGTAACGTTTTGAAAATCATTTAGGTGAAATTTTGGATAATCGGTAAAATAACTAGTGCTTTCCGTAAAACCAAGGTACAATTATTTTTCAACATAGAATTAAATATACCTATTCTAGCTATGTAATTGCTAGTATTTGGTATTTAATGGGTCACTTATAAAATTTCTAGTTTACTAAAATATTTTCCGTAATTAATTATTTTAAATATTATTTTAAGCCTTCACTAATACATTTAATTAATGATAATTACAAATTGGAATGGGTTAATACAAGTTTTGTGCATCATGACACATTAGACCAAAATGTAACATATTGTTTTTGAAATGAAATGAAATTTTCTTTTGGTTCTTGAAATTTAAAGAAAAAGTTTAAAGAGAGTAATAAAATAAATGAAATAATGAGACATGAAGGATGTGTGTGGGGGGGGGTGTGGTCACCACTCTCCTCACTTACCCTCACCCCACCCTCTCATTTGTGGCCGAAATCCCTACTGCAGCAACCCCCCAAATCCCCCAAGTCCCCACAAAGAAAGAAGAAAAAGAAATGAAAAGGGAAAAGAAAAGTATAATAAACATTGAGGTATGGGTTTAATACTTGAAGTATGGTTTCCTTACTTGGACTTTTTCACACCCAACACCTCACTCCACTCCCTCACCTCATGGCCAATCCCTCCCCAAAAAAATCTGCAGCAGCCCCCTCCCCTTGTTTCTCCCCTCTTTCACCACAAAAAAGTCTACAAAATTGCATCAAAAATCAAGAACCCCCCCCACTAAGTCCAATTTTAATCCTTACCCATTTTTCCTTGGCTACCCTAGTATGGATCTTGGTGAAAAGAAGCAAGTTTGGGATTGCAAGCTAGATTCCTTGTTTGTAAGGTATAAATCTTAACCAAATTGTTTGATTTTTGCTATAATACTTCAATATAAGCTAATTAGATGCTTAATTAGGTTTTCATTGCAAACTTGGAAATTCAAGAATAGGGTTTGAATTCAAGTTAGGGTTTTGAGTATTTGGATTATGGTTGTGTGATGTATTTAACATCTTAAGACATGTAAAAGCAAAGCTAGTTGCTAGTTTGTTAATTGTTATTTTAAAAATTGTCCAAATTATATATTTTGCAAACTAGATTTTTATAATTAATGCTAATAGGTGAGATAAAAATTTAGTTAATATTTATGTGACCTAATTAAGATATTAAGTGAGCATTTTGGCCACTAGATTTGTTAAAACATCAAGTTTTGAATAAAAATGGAAATTGATGCTTACTAGTTTTTTTTTGAAAAAAATCGATTTAAATGAAGTTGAGGTTTGGATGAATTATAACCTATTTCACATAATATATGATGTGTTGTGAATGCACGATTGGTGCGATTGGGTTTTTGGTTTGGTAGTTGTCGCGTTTAGCGACCTTAGTTGTAGTTTGTGGCGTTGTCGCGGCGCGTTTCGTGCACCAAGTGTGTGCGCGATTAGTCAGTGCGCGTGGTTGACTTGTATTGGTTGTGTCCGCGACTAATTATATAATTATTCTCTTTTTGCTTGTGTGCTATTCTAGGATCGTATGCAGAGGCGTCGGATGTTGCGTGGAAGTGGCAGAGCTGAAATCGGATCAGATTAGCTGAGGCGTCCAGGTGAGTAGATGTATATCTACGGGGAAAGTCAGGTGGATGGCGTATAGCACCCCCGCAGTTTCGTAGTGTAGCGTGCAAATATGTTATATTTATATAAATATATGTATTGTGAGACGTAAATAATTAGCAAGGAAGGCTTTAGAAGATCATGAGTTAGTAGTAGTATATTTGAAAGAAAGTACTTTTAGTTAACTTCTTAGTCGCGAACCCTAGAGTATAGGTTGACACACACACACATGCACGCACGTGATATGTTTTTAGTTTATATGGTTATATGTATATATATATGTGTGTGTGTGTGTGTGTGTTTGTGTGTGTGTGTGTGTGTGTGTGTGTTTGGATGTGTTAATATACACACACACACACACACACACACACACACACGTATACACGGGTGATAAGGATAGTATATGATACTCGGAGGAGAGTCGATATGATCGGGCATGATGCCATGAGATCGGTTATGTGATTTGTGTCGTGTTATGAGATACGACATGATATTATAGCGGATCGATGGGTGATGTGTTTCATACACATGCGAATATATGTTTATGGTATCGGATTGTACTAGACTTTAGATCAGTACCCTTAGTTCATGATATATTGATAATGATGCCATATGATAATGTGATATTTGTGATATTTGACCCGTACCCCGAATTGGGATGTCGTACGATGGATTTTACCGTACGGAGTATAAATATGATAATTGATCCGCACTCTTGATTCGAGGATGTTGTATTATATATTTTTATCGTACGTGACGCTATTGAGGCGGGATCACCGACTACTAGATATATCGATTCAGACTTAGGTGGATTTCCTTACCCTTTCGATTAGTCTCTGAGTTTAGTCCTGTAGTTTATCAGGTAGATGTTAGACTGGGCTCGAGTCATACTTATTTTCAAAACTAACGAATCATGAGTATTTTAAAGACAGGTCGAAGAATACTATGGATATTTCAAAGGACGTACCTTTCTTAAAAACATCGTAGCCCTTATTTTCTAAAAACCACGATTCGTGCTATTTCAATAGCCAAAACTGTATGACTCGTATATATATAAATGTATATTCTTATATGTTGTGGTTACTACCCCTTTTTCCATATATTCATATTGTTCTTATCGAATTGCACGATTGTACTTGTGATTTCTTTTGTTATTATAAACCCATACTGTCAGGACACCAACACCATTACTGATGATGCGTATACTCCACGTACACTTGCTTGCCGGCTCACACACATCATCATCGGTAATTTCCATGTCACATACACACTAGAAAAAGTATTTCATTGATATAACTTGCTAGCTGGTAGTTCAACATATTAGTAGTATGCTTGGTTTCATGAGCTAAATTAGATATTGCATTCTTTTACTTAGATATCCATGCATGTGTATTTATCTATTTGTCATGAAATATTATGGGGCTTTATGCCGATAAATCACTGTTTATTTACTCTCGATTTTGGGATTTGATATTTCCATGAGATTTCTGGTTTTGTAGAAACCGCAAGGATTTTATAAACTCATTTTCATTTCTAAAAGATAGAAACTTGCGGTTTTCTCGTGTTATGATGTGAGAGGTGTCCACCATGAGTTTTCTCGGCTCCTGAGCAGTATCTTACACCCGATTCGAGAAGGAGGATGAACCGTCTGCGGGTGCATGGTGGACCCGGTGCGGTATCCCGGGGCAAGATGGTCGCAGATGATGGCGTTGAGCCCGGTAGGGGAGCACTACCGACCGGATATTTGTGACGCGGTGGATATCCAGAGGATACCGACGCAGTCGTAAGATATTGATGATTTGGGCCAGTCCGGATTGCCGGAGCCCGAGATATTGAGACATTGAGATACTGATATTTTATGATATGGACCAGTCCGGATTGCTGTGGCCCTAAATATTGAGATATTGGGATATATATTTTGTGTCGATACTTGACACGGATTCTCTGTAGATTTCATTGATGATACTTCAATTTTTATACAGAAATCTCACTGAGATAAGAAAACAATTTTCTCATTCAAAATGTATTCCGTTTTCATGCATTCATACATCATATATGTGATACGTTGCTACTTGAGGCACTGACACGAGCACTTGGTATCATACTCATGTTTACATAATTACCCTCGCCACTATTAGATGTTTCAGGGTATATATTATGAGAATATTATTGTATGACCTAGGATAAAGTCATACATTCGATTTTTGCTCGGTTATGTTTTCTACTCACGAGTTGGCAACTCACCCCCATTGTGCCACAGTTTCTTGCAGGTTTTGCCGTACAGGTTTCTTTGGCGGCTTTGCTGGCACACTGCTTCTTTCTGGGTGATTGCTTTGGTAGGTGGGTTCGTTTGCATCGTGACCACCGCAGTACTTTTTTTTATTCAGTTGTATCTAGTAAACTCCATCAACCAGACTTGTATATTTGATAGACTTAGAAGACCAGTTGTATATTCTTTCGATCTTAGAGTCGTGTGTTTGTATTATTATGATTCTTCTCTCGTTTTCTTAAAGTTGTTGGTTTTCTTCTGAGTTTTGATCCTCGCCCTTCGGTGTTGTATATTAAATTGCTTGCGTGGTGGTTTCCACCAATTGTCGAAGAGCTAGCTCCCGCTTGGGGATGCAGTTATTCATTATTATGTATTTCATGTGTTGTACCCGTTTGGGGGCCAGTATTTACAAAGAAGCCTCTGCCGAAATTTTCGGGAAAATATGATGTTGCTTTTAAAATGTTTAATACCTTATTTTGTTAAAACCACTTACTTTAAAACAAGTTTTTCCTTCACTCTTTCTTTAAAAATGGTTTAGATTTTTGGGCTTTTGGCTTACTTGAATTAGGTGGGGTCCTATAGACTTCACATGATTCAAGTTCCAGTCACGTGCCATTTCGGGTCGTGACATATTTAAACTGGTTAACATAAATATCCCTCTCTTAGATGCTATACAACAAGTTCTGGCTTATGCGAAAATACTTAAGGACTTGTGCACTAGGAAGAGAAAAACTCAAGTGCCGAAAAAGGTATTCATGACGAGTAATGTAAGCACAGTTTTTACCCCGCAATTACCTAAGAAACGTAAGGACCCTGGCTGTCCTACAATCTCTATTTCTATTGGGGGTAAAAATATCAATCGTGCTCTACTCGACCTTGGCGCTAGTGTTGACTTGCTTCCTTACTCTATCTACGAGCAGTTAGGTATTGGAGAGTTGAAACCTACCCACTGCACTCTCCAGATGGTAGATCGATCTATCTCCCAACCTAGGGGTGAGCTTGAGGATGTGTTGATAAAAGTCGGGGAATTTATATTCCCTGTGGAATTTATTGTTCTAGATACACAACCTGTAGCGAACCCACGAAACCAAATTCCGGTGATTCTCGGTCGACCCTTCTTAGTCACTTCCAACACTGTCATTAATTGTCGTAACGGTTCTATGAACCTATCCTTCAGGAAGATGACAATTGAGATTAATATTTACAAGCTAGGAAGTCAACCATATGAACCTTCTACTCATCTAATTAATGTCTGTTCTTTCAATGAGATAGCTTCCGACAGCTGCAAGGTTGAGGAACTTTGCTGTAATGATCTCGACGACACTAATATGTCATTGTTTGATTTAGCAAATTATTATAGTGAGGACAACTTTGATGAGTCCACCCTCGAGTTCGAACCTTTTGACTCATCGTAAAAGTCAGTAGCACTTTCCGAGTCAATATCCTACGCAGGTTATGAACTTCTTAGGGAGTCCGAGTATCATTTCCTTACCCTACCTTCTGTCGTCTCTCCGCCGACATTAGATCTCAAACTGATACCTTCTCATCTTAAATATGCATATTTAGGTGAGAATGAGTCTTTGCCCGTAATCATATCCGCTTCTCTAGTTTTAGAGCAAGAGAACGCTCTTTTGATGGTCTTGAGATCAAATCGGCAAGCATTTAGTTGGACAATGGCAGACATCAAAGAGATTAGTCCTTTGATTGTTGAACATCATATACATTTAATGGATGAAGCCAAACCAACCCGAGACCCACAAAGACGATTAAATCTTGTCATGAAGGAGGCGGTAAAAAAAGAAATCGTCAAGTACCTAGATAGTGCTATAATTTACCCAATCTCTGATAGCCAATGGGTAAGTCCTATTCATGTAGTCCCTAAAAAATCTGGCATCACGGTCATAACTAATGAGTCTAATGAGTTGATCCAAACACGCACCCAAACTGGGTGGCGTGTATATATTGATTATAGGAAACTCAATGCCGCAACGAGGAAAGATCACTTCCCTCTACCTTTCATTGACCAGATGTTGGAACGATTAGCTGGACATGAATATTATTGTTTCTTGGAAGGATACTCTGGCTATAACCAGGTCCCCATTGCCGAAAAGGATCAAGATAAAACAATATTTACTTGTCCTTTCGGTACCTTTGCTTATAGACGCATGCCCTTTGGGTTATGCAACACTCCCGCGACATTTCAGCGGTGTACGATGGGGATATTCTCAGACATGGTCGAGAATTTTCTGGAGATATTTATGGACGATTCTTTATATTTGGGAACTCCTTTGAGAATTGCCTTTATCATCTTGGCGCGGTTCTTACCCGATGTAAGGATAACAACTTAACTTTGAATTGGGAAAAATTCCATTTCATGATCCAAGAAGGTATCGTGCTTGGACATGTCATTTCACGAAAAGGCATTAAGGTAGACAGAGCTACAATAGATGTCTTCCATAACCTTCCTCATCCCAAATGTGTCAAAGATATACGATCCTTCCTTGGTCATGCAGGATTTTATAGGAGATTCATTAAAGATTTTAGCAAAATTGCTAGACTCTTAACTCTTCTCTTGGCCAAGAATACAACATTTCACTTCGATTCAGATTGCGAGGATGCTTTTGACTCACTTAAAAGCTCCCTCAGGACAGCCCCCGTTCTATCATCTCCTGATTGGAACCACCCGTTCGAGCTTATGTGTGATGCATCAGATTTTGCTATTGATGCAGTCTTAGGACAACACATTAATAAGATGCCACATACAATTTATTATGCAAGAAAGATCTTGAATGATGCTTAAATTAATTATACAACTACTGAGAAAAAACTCTTGGCAATTGTATTTGCATTAAAAAAATTCAGGCCTTACTTGATTGGCTCACCGATAGTGGTTTACACCGATCACTCCGCCCTAAAACATCTTTTATCGAAGAAGGATGCTAAGGCCAGGTTTATACGTTGGATCATGTTATTACAAGAATTTGATCTTGTCATACGAGATAAGAGTGGATGTGAAAACGTAGTAGCCGACCATCTTTAACGCATCTCTTCTTCACCTACAGTCACCTTACCAATAAACGACTCTTTCCCTGACGAACAGCTCTTGACCGTATCCTGCGAACCTTGGTTCGTGGATATTGTGAATTATCTAGCTATGGGACTTATTCCCAGCGAATGGTCTAAACAAGACAATCATCGATTTCTATCCCGAGTAAAGAACTTTTACTGGGATGAACCTTATTTGTTTAAGTATTGTCCCGACCAAATCATTCGCAGATGTGTCCCTAATGATGAATTCAAGTGTGTATTGTCTTTCTGTCATGATCAGGCATGTGGTGGTTACTTTGGTCCACGTAAAATGGCGGAGAAAGTTTTGCAATGTGGTTTTTACTAGCCTACATTATTTAAAGATGCATACGATCATTGCAAAACTTGTCTAAGGTGTCAACACAAAGGTCGGATTTCACAAAGAAATGAGATGTCGCTCCAACCTATATTTGTTGTGGAGATATTCGATGTTTGGGGTATTGATTTTATGGGCCCTTTTCCCAACTCTTTTGGGAATTTATTTATCTTGTTAGCGGTTGATTACGTCTCGAAATGGGTGGAAGCGATACCATGTCACACTAATGACAACAAGGTTGTTATTAAGTTCCTTAAAGAAAATATCTTTTCGCGATTCGGACACCCTCGCTCTATAATTAGTGACAACGGGATGCATTTCTGTAATCGGTCTTTCGAGAATTTGATGCGGAAATATTCAATCAACCATAAACTTTCTACACCCTATCATCCCCAAACGAGCGGGCAAGCTGAGATTTCCAATAGGCAGATCAAACAAATTTTGGAGAAGACAGTTTCTAAAAACCGTAAAGATTGGTCAACCAAATTGATGGATGCTCTTTGGGTATTCCGTACCGCTTATAAGACTGATCTTGGTATGTCTCCTTACCGCCTAGTATTTGGAAATGCTTGACACCTTCCTGCCGAGATCGAACATAAAGCAATGTGGGCTATTAAAGAATTTAACTTCGATTTCAATCAAGCCTGCAACTTTCGGAAGCTGCAATTAAATGAGCTAAGAGAACTCCGCGATGAAACTTATGATAATGCGGTTATAGTAAAGAGTCGGACTAAAGTGTTCCACGATAAAAATCTTCTTAGAAAAACTTTTACCCCGGGACAACAAGTCCTTCTTTACGATTCTCGTCTCCATCTTCATGCGGGTAAGCCAAGATCTCGTTGGAAAGGACCATTTGTGGTGCGGTATGTATACCCGAACGGGGCAGTTGAAGTTGAAAATATTAAAAACCGTTATATTTTTAAAGTGAATGGGTATAAATTAAAACCGTATTTTTCCACTGACCGCGCGGAGGAGCTCCTGTTTTTACAGGAGTCGCTTTATCATAACTAAATTTCCTCCACCTCACTTCCATGTCTCGATAATATTGTCTCATCCTAAGAATGGAGGTGAGTGAAAAATGACTTAACTGAATATCTGTATATGAAAAATAAGTTTGGGGGAGATTTTCATGTTCATTTATTTTTATCGCCGTTAATAACTTTTCCTCCCAAGTCAGATTTAAAAGATGACAACAGTGAGGACACTGCTGTAAACAGGTTTGGGGGAGGTTTGTGCTTATTTACGCATTACTTTGTATTACACTTTGCATAAGCACAATTTTTTTCTTTGATAATGAAAGATTAGAAAGTGAAAAATTACATTTAAAAGATTGGAAGATTTTAAGAAAACCCAGAAAGTTAGATGTTTTCTTAAACAAAACTAGTAATAAGTAGTTATGAGCTGTTGTCCCAAGGGTTAGTAAGATGAAGGGGTCATCAATCTAAGGATAAAAATAAGTCTGAAAAATAGTCCCTATTCTTGAGACTAAACATTTGAACGTTGATACCCTACTATACGCACTTACACACATCTTGAAACTTGGGATAGTAGAGGATACCTTGAAATGCTCTTGTTTAAAAGCCAAAGTACGAAGAAAATATAAATGAAGCATAAAAGTATAAAATGGTGAAGAAAAATGAACACTGGTTTTGTAATCACCAAGGGAGCATAAAAAAATATAGCGAGGTTGCTTTATCATCTAGTGCCTTAGACCAACTGGTTTGGGAGCCACTACTAAGCCTTATGTATTGCAAGACGGGGAAATTGCTAATTACGCCTAATAAGTGAGCACATTTAGTAATCGGTCGGTTAGTACCTCAAGAAGTATTAACGGTCGCATGAAGAATGTGTGAGCAATTCCATCTAAAATATTCACCGACTAAAAAGTACTGAGGTAGATGGACAAGAGTATGATAGCTTGAATTGAATTCTCCGAGTGTAGGGATGTCTTTTACACATATCTAGGGGCATATGATCGGTGTTTGGAAGAAAGGTAGAGAGGAAGACTAAAGGCGATGTTTTATTGAGGGATGATGTGATTTCTGACATTTTTCATGACCATTAAGATATGGCTCATGTCAACCGAAAAGCTAGTATTGTTGGAAACTCTTATTTTCGAGATCTTTCTTTTATAGTTCTTATCTTTATATGTAACTTTCACCATCTTTCTTTTATTATGGAATTTTATGGGTGTAATCCGCTAAAAACCCTCAGGAGACAACACTCTTCCTACTAGGGACACCTGGAGGTTTAACGGCTTGTTGCATGTGCTCAGTGCAATCGTGTTGCCTACGAGATGCCGCTCCAACCCTACCGTTGTTCTCACGTCGCTTGCACATAGGTGCAACAGTGCCCAACTTTGAGCCATCCGATCCATCTTGGGATTTGAGAAATCTGTACCGACCCCTATCAGTTTAAATAGGGCATTAAACCCTAAGCGACAGCTGTATTTCCATCTTCCTTGAGAATTTTATTCTCCATTAGAGCTTAGCATTTGTTTCTTAAAGCCTGGTTCTTCATTTTTCATAGATATTCATTGTAGAACCACTCTGCCAAAATTTTCTTGGTAAGAGACTTCTTCAGCAGAGCTTAGCTCTTGCCTTTAGAAATTTTTTAGAAGATTGACTCCATTTTTAATCACAGAGATTAGCTCTAGGAATTTTCTTGAAGTTCTGACTTCATTTATAATCATAGAACTTAGTTCTAGGAATTTTTAATCTTAAATTGTCTTCCCTTTGGGGATTTTCTTGAAGCTTTAACTTCATTTGTTATCAACAGAATTTAATTCTGATTTTAATTTCAAATCTTCTCCTCTTTGAGGATTTTCTTGAAATTTTAATCAACAGAGCTTTGTTTTGACAATTTATCATAGAACTTAGTTCCGGTCTCCATTTTTAGATATTCTTCCCCTTTAAGGATTTTCTTGAAATTTTAATCAACAGAGGTTTGCCCTGACATATTTGATATCAAATCTCCTGTTTGGAGATTTTTAGGACTTAACTCTATTTATTTTGTAGAGTTGTGCTCTAATCTTAATTGTTTTTTCTTTTGGGGAAATTTTTGGTATTTTATACCATTTTTATAAAACATAGCTTAGCTCTTATTATTATTAAACCAAGCCTCAGAGAATCTTTTTAGATTTCTCTATTGGGCACATGTTTCAATCATTAATGAGTTGCCCATAGTTCCATAACATAAACTCATGTCCCTTGGCTAACGCTTCTTTTGCCCCTTTTTAGGTACAATGGCTAGTCATTTGTATGACATCGAGGAGATTGTCTCCTATGAGGAGATTCGCATTCAAGGCTAAGAATATATTGTCGCCCAATACTGCAATGCATTGCTTCAATGATTACAACAGTCGATTGCTCCCTCGCCGCTCCGCCCTTTTGAAGATTGTCGTCAGATCGATCTGGGAAGCTCTACCTGAGCTTAATGAGGCTATACTGCTCTAGGCGCTTGATGATACTGAAGGTGAAGTGCATTCGGTATATCTGATGGGCCTGATCTCGAAGAAACGAAGAGATGATCTTGTCACTATCTTGCACCGTGTTTTCCAACAAAAAGCGATAATATTCTCGTACCAGAAGATAGAAGACATCAGCGGTGATCCCGAATCTTGCATTTGGGAGAAGATGCATAAGAAGATAGTTAATGAAGCCAGAAGTGCTTTACTCAAACTTGCCTTTAAGTTTGAGAATCCATGTCCGGAATTTAGCGTTCTGCCGCTATAGATCCTGAATGATATAATAGCGCCTGCTTTTTAATTTTGTCTTTTGTTTCCTCTGTAGTTGTCCTTGGCTAGCAGTATGTAGTTCCTTTTTTTTTGAAGTATAAATGAAAGTCATTTTTTAATTTATTTGCACCTCTCTGTCTTTTGATTGTCCTAACCTGGTATGAACTAGTTTATTCACTCATTTCGGAGTTTTTAGTTTATTCACTCATTTCAGAGCTTCTAGTTTATTCACTCATTGCGGAGTTTCTAGTTTACTCACTCATTTCGGAGTGTTTAATTTATTCACTCATTTCGGAGAGTTTTTAGTTTACCTCACTTAGGTTTACAGGAAAACACGCCCTAATATTGGATGTAGATAACCCCCACTCTTTTATGACAGAGGCCCGTTAGGTTTGTGGTACTAGATTTAAGTCCATCGTACAGTCGCGTTGGCTGATGTTTTGCTCGATATGCAGTCCCTTAAGTTGCTGCTCGAGTAACCCCCGTATTTCGTGTCTCTGATCCTTTCTGAGGCTGGACAATACACCCTCAAATAATCTTCTTAGGTTGGAATATCGTATTACCATCGGAAGATCAAGCGTTAGGTAGTGCCGTGGCACTTTTTATTTGAGGTTAGGCTTAATTTGAACCCCCGATGAGTCATAATCGCACCTTTCTGGGATGGGATGACATCCAATGATTTTTAGACTTTATATGTATTGCCGTCAAGACCCGAAGTTAGGAATATTCCGTCACTTCGTTTTTGCTTTGGCGTCGCGCTGTTTCTTCGCTGAAATAAGGTAGGCATCCGAATGATCTCTGTGCTGTATGTATTGCAATCGAGATCTGGAGCTAGAATTTTCCATCACTCCACTTTTATTTGGCCGTTGCGTCTGCACCCTGCTAGAATGAGGACGAACGTCGAGATGATCTTTAGGCGGTAGGTGTTCCCATCGAGATCTGAAACTTCTTTTGACGAAGCATGGTGGGAAAATATGGTTCCCTTTCTTTCATTTATGCCCATGGATTGTATATAAGAGTCGGTATGGACCTACTTGTAGGGCAGAAAATTTTTATTTCATTATTTATTTTATTTTATTTATTTCTGCGATGCTCTATCTTTTCAGCTTTTCATATTGCGAAAATCGCGATTGCCCAATCATTTTGGCTATTTTTCACGGTGCCCAATCATTTCGGCTATGTCATTTTTTTGTTTTTTACTCGCTACTTTTATTGCGAGTTGAGAATTTAGAATCTGATACCAATTTTTGCATCAGTATCGCTACAACGGGAATGTTCCCAGAAGCGAATCATCGTTTGCTTTTGTTGATTTGAACAAAGGAGGCTTAGCAAACAGGGTTAAGATCCTATCGACCAAGGCTTTTGACTTTACGAGCCGTAAAGGTCTCATAAAGGTATTTCTCCTTACAAGTCATGAGGATCTCATAGGTGTATTTTCTCCTTAGAAGTCGTGAGGACTCCTAAGTGGTATTTTCTCTTGCAAGCGTAAGGACTCCAAGTGCCGTTCACCATGTTAAACGATGTTTCTCATTCTCCGTGGGACTTAGTCGAGAATATATTTATTTACGCCCATGGATTTTATACAAGGGTCAATATTGGACTGCCTGTAGGGCATAAATTTATGGGGTTTTGATGGCTTAAGCACGGGTTTAGATCCCTATAACTTAAGACTTTTGAATTCTATAAGCCGTGAGGGTCTTATAGAAGGTATATTCTCCTAACGGATCGTGAGGATCTCGTAAGTGCATTTTCTCCTTAAGAGTCATATAAATTCCTAAGTGTGTTGTTCCTTTGTGAATCATAAGGATCTCATGCAGGTGTTTTCTCCTTATAAAGTCATGAGGACTTTGCAAGTGCATTTTTTAAATGAGCTCGTGCCTTTTCGGGTTTTCACAAATTCGCCGGTAGCCCTGCTATTTTTACTCATGGCGCCCTTTTGGATTTTCATTCGTGCCCACGTATCATTTTTTAGGCGGCCCGTAAGGTAAGCACCATTAGCTGTATGCTCCGATCTTTTTTTGAAGGCCGCATCATGTAGACCTAGGAGAGGTATGAAATGTTTGTACCCGTGGATTGTATACGGCGATCAATATAGGGATCCACCGTAAGGCTAAACATGTTAGTTTAGGAACTTTCCAGTCCGTTTTTAGTTTAGGAACATTTCGGTCAATGGCTAGTTTAAGAACGTAGTGGTCCAATATTAGTTTAAGGACTTCTTGGTCTATTTTTAGTTTAGGCACGTTTCGGTCCAATGTTCCCATGTTTGGGACAAAGTTTTAGTTTAAGGACATTTCGGTCCAGAGCCAGTTTAAGGACGTAGTGGTTCAATATTAGTTTAAGGACTTCTCGGTCCATTTTTAGTTTAGGGACGTTTCGGTCCAATGCTCCATGTTAGAACAAAGTTTTAGTTTAAGGACGTTTCGGTCCAATACCGCCGTGTTTTGGAGGCAAGTATTAATTTAAGGACCACTTTCAGAGTTTTGACTCAGAAAGATAGCAAGCGGACACAGGCGTCGTCATCTACAATTGACCTAAGTCACGACTTTTCAGGCGTAGTACTTTTTGAGGAATCGACCATTTATCGACCGGAATGGCCTTTCGCCATGCATGTCCATGAGCAGATAAACTCCACCTTGGTAGACCTAATCTATAATATACGGGCCTTCATAGTTCGGCTCAAACTTTCCCTGTTTTGCACGATTGGGAATCATCGGTCTTTTGACAACCAGCACGAGTTCATCTTGGCGGAATATTCTCGGCCTAGTCAGTCTTTCATATGACCATGTCATCTTTGCCTTATAAGCCTCCAGGTTTTTCTGTGCTATAAGGCGGGTTTCATCGAGATCATCGAGCTCCTCAAGCCTGAAATGAGCATTTTCTTCATCCGTTAGCTCGTATTGGACCGCTACTCGTAATGAAAGGAGTTATATCTCCAGTGGGAGCACTGCTTCAGTGCCAAACACCAATGCATATGATGTTGGATTTGTGGCCGTCTTGAATGTTGTTCGGTATGCCCAAAGAGCTTCATGCAACCTTTCGTGCTAGTCTTTTTTGTTTCTGGACACCGTCCTTTTTATAATCTTAGTCAAGGTCTTGTTAAATGTTTCAACTAGATCGTTAGCTCAAGGATTATAGACCGAGGAGTATCTCCAGTCTATCTTGTGCTGCTGTGGGAAGCGACTTATTTTGTGGCTTCTATAAGCAAGTCCGTTATTTGAGATTATCCGTCGCAGAGTCCCAAACCGGTAGATGACATGGGTTTTGAAGAAGTGGAGGATATTCTCCGTCTTCACTTCCCTTAACGGCACTGCTTCTGCCCATTTAAAGAAGTAGTCGGTTGTTGCCAGTATAAACTGGTGTCCTTTGGATGATGCCGGTTCGATAGGGCCAATTATATTGGTTCCCCACATTTCGAATGGCCAACTGGCCACTGTCGGGTGCAGCGGATTTGGGTGCTGATGTATGAAGTCCCTGTGAATTACACTGATTCGCATATTCGAGACAGTCCCGAATCATCGTGGGCCAATAGTATCCCATTCTTTTTATCTTCAGCTTCATCTTTGGCCCAGCTTGATAGGAACCGCAAAGTCCGTTGTGTATTTTTTGGACGAATTTCTTTGCTTTCTTCGGCCCTAGGCACCTTAAGAAGTCGAATGATCTCTTATATAGAGTATCATTGATGAAGGTGAATGACAAAGCTCGTTTCATGAGCTGATGTCTAGACTACGCATCTTTGAGCATTCGTTGGGACCTGAAGTAGTCTATGAAGAATTCCCTCCAGTCCATGACCTCTTATTCGTCCTCTAGTTGAAAGACTACTTGTTCGGTCATTTCTTTTGTTTTGGGTGGCCCTTTTAGGTTTTCATCTGAAGATGTATCTGTTGGCGCGAGGATCCTGCGGCTTTTTACAATGATCCTTATGTCATCGAGGTCTTTGTCGGCCAATTTTTTAGCCAACTTGGGTAGTGGATCCACTTTGCTGTTTTCCGCTCGCGGTACGCTTTCTAGGATATATGAAAGGATTTGGGTCAACAGCTGCTGCACTCTTTCGTCATACCTTATTAGTTCTGGCTTGCATGTCTGATAGTCGCTGTTTACTTGACTAACAATCAGCTGATAGTCTCCATATATGAGGAGGTCCTTGATTCCCATATCGATAGCGGTCTCAAGACCGGCTATCAAAGCTTCATATTCCGCTTCGTTATTGGTCCTGGGTTCCGTCAAGGAGAGGGCGGAACGCAATATTCCTCCTTATAGGGTCACAATGATAAGACCCACCCCGGCTTTGATTATGGGAGTATTCTATTTTTCCTCTTCATGGAAGAGACTCCATCGGAGTAGAGTTCCCACTGAGACTCATTTCCTTCTTTTTCTTCTTGAACTACGTCGAATGTGTGTTCATCCAAAAGCTTACAATTTATAGAAGAGTCGGCTGGTATCAGATGTTCCGTGAGATCGGCGATGGCTTGTTCTTTCACCGCTTTGAATGGTCAATACGTTATCGCGAATTCCATCAGTAGGAGGGCCTATTTTGCAAGCCTTCCCGTCAGTATGGATTTTGACATCAAATATTTGAGAGAATCTACCTTTGATATAAGGTGGACCTCATGCGCCAATCCATAGTGTCTGAGCTTCGTTATTGTGAAGATCAACACGAGGCAATTCTTTTCGATGGGAGAATAGTTGCTTTCTGCCCCCAGGAGAACTCGACTTAGATAATAGAGAGCTATCTCCTTCCCTTGATCGTTCTTTTATGTCCATAGCACGCCCAGAGCACTTTCGAGGGCCGTTGTGTACAAGATAAGGGGTTTTCCCTTAACCAGGGTGGCTAATACCGACGGATTTTACAGGTATTGTTTGATTTCGTCTTGTGCATTTTGACACTTCTGATCCCAGACGAGCGGGGTCCTTTTCTTCATCAGATGGCTATAGGGGCGATATTTTTCGAAGAGGTTGGTTATGAACCGCCGGATATACACGAGCTTTCTTTGGAGAGACCGCAGTTATTTGAGGTCCTTGGCGAAGGCATTTCTATAATCGCCTTGATTTTTTAGGGATCGATTTCGATGCCTCGGTGAAGAATGATGAATCCCAAGAATTTTCCTGAGGAGACTCTATACACGCATTTTAGAGGGTTCATCTTCAGATTATACTTCCGAAGACATTGGAACACTATTTTTAGATGTTCCCGATGCTCCTCATGAGTTTACTTTTAATAACGAGGTCGTTGATATAGCACTCGACGACCTTGTGTATGAGATCATCGAAGATCTTTGTCATGGCTCTCTGGTAAGTGGCTCCAGCATTTTTCAAACTGAAGGGCATTACCTTATAGCAGAATACGCCCAACGGAGTCCGGAAGGCAGTATGCTTTTGGTCCTCAAGATCCATTTTTATTTGGTTGTATCTTGAAGATCCATCCATGAAGGAGAAGACCTCGTGGGTGGATGTGTTATCGATCATCAGCTCGGTAACGGGTACTGAGAAGTCGTCTTTCGGGCATGCTTTGTTAAGGTCCCGAAATTCCACGCAGATGCAAACCGTCCTATTTTTCTTCATCACCGGGACGATTGTAGCGATCCCGTTGAAATATTGAATCTCTAGGATGAAGCCGGAGTCAATTAGTTTCTTGACTTCAGCGTTGATACTTATCTTAAGTTCAAGACACATTCTTATTGGCTCCTGTTTTCCTAGCTTTATGCCTGGCGATATGGCCAGTTTATATACCGCTACTTCTGGATCTAGACCCGGTATTTTGGAATAGTTCCATGCAAAGCTATCTTTGTATCGCGAACCGGAAAAGGCACGTGACTGGAACTTGAATCACGTAAAGTCTATAAAACCCCACCTAATCCAAGTAAGCCAAAAGCCCAGAAATTTAAACCTTTTTAGGAAAATAATAGAGGTTAAGTTTTGAAATAAAGGTATAATAAAATCAGGTTCTTTAATTGCATGTGTAATGTTATATGAAAATGCAAATGGATTATATACTATAGTTGAAAACATTTTCGACATTTGAAATTTGGGCAGCACCTCCTTTGTAAATTTTAATCCGAAACCAATACAAAGCAATAATAATAAGCATCCCCAAGCGGGAGCTAGCTCTTCGCTAATTGGCGGAATCACAACCACACAAATGATATGTATACGACGCCCTAAGGCAAAGATCAAACACAAAAAAGAAAGAAAACCAAAACATAATCAAGAAAACAGAAATAAGGAATGAACACACATCCGTGACTCTAGGTCCGAAAGAATATACAATCTGTGATCTTCTAAGTCTACTAAATATACAAAGTCTGGTTGATGGAGTTTTTAACTAGATACAATTGAATAAAAATACAAGTACAAATGGTGGTTGTAATGCAAGTGTACCCCACCTACCAAAGCAAATCACCCGGAAGGAAACTGTGTGCCAGCAAGCCGCTACTGAATCCGTGCGGTCAAACTTGCAAGAAAACTGTGGCACAACGGGGGTGAGTTGCCAACTCATGAGTAGAAGGACATCACCGGGTAGAAATCGAATGTATGACGATCTCTTAGGTCATACAGTAAAATAATACTAATATTGAGTGGTAACAAGGATGATAACGTTAGCATAAGTATATACTAATATAATCGTGAAAGTGTTTCTTAGCACCACCACTGGGTTTTAACAGGCATCAAGCATGCAATTTTAAAATTTTTGGGGTGCTAAGTGTTGGGTTTACCTAGCACCTAATTAAGAGTTTGGAAGCATCACACATGCCATAATTAAATTTTTTAAGGTGCTAAGTTAACTAAACTAGAATCTTAACTAGAATTTTAGAGTAACAAGCTAAGTATCATATACTAAAAGGAGATTCTATCACTAAGTGTAGAGATTACAACCTTTGTAGACCTCCCTTGGTGACTCCTTGGACCTTTGAGTGTTTGGAATGGATAGCTAGAGTCCTTCCTTGTCCACGATGATCCATCCGAAGTCCCTTTGCCCAAAGCTCCTTACTTTACTAGATTTGTGAAAGAAGTATAGCAAACACCCTATACAAATGGGCTAGATGTGTGTAGAATGATGAGGTGGTTTGTATTCTTTAATCAAAACCCTTTCTTTTTATCAACCTCACTCAAGAGAAAACTCAAGAGAGCTTGGAGGAAGAAGAAGATAATGGTGGCTAAGCTTTTCTCAAGAGATAATGATCATGATATGTGAAAAGAATGAGAATAGAAAATATATATATATTTTCCACTCTCATCCTTAACCAAGGGTTAACAAATATCTAGATATTTATTTAGGAGAAAAAGAAATATAGAAACTTAACTCATGGTGGGAGCTATGGTTAAAAGAATGGTCAAGGATAATTATCCTACCATGAATTAATTTTCTATTTCTTTAACTTTAAAATAAATATATATATATATATGGATATTTATTAACATGTGAGTCTTGCATTGCCACCATTTGTGTATCAACAACCATGATACAATGTATGTATATATGTGTCCATGCACATCATCATGTGCACACATGCATGCATACATCAATTAAGAAAAGGGTTTAATAAAGAATTAATCTAAAAGTCAAATATTAAATCAACACTTGATTTAACAAACCGGTCATATCACATATGACCCGACCAATAGAAAAACGCCCAATTAAATATACGGTATTACATACACGCATTTAATCGGGTCCCTGCGCATATCTCATATGCACACCACATCTTTTCGCTTGAGCCAGGAAACTTCATTATGGGACTCTAAGACTCGTCAATACGCCGGCAGTAGATGATGATCATATCAACCACCCACAAGACGCAAGCGGTCAGCTAAACGTAACGGCCACCCGGGAATTGAGCGATCAGAAGAAAACCAGTGAAGCTGTCAAAACTCCAGTCGAGCCAACCGGCAACACTTACCGTACAGTCCGGTCTCTTCATCAGATATGCTGCATATCGAGTCTAGGGATGGAATCGTCGACCCCGATAACTCAATAAGTCATGTCGGTGAATGGCTCATAATAGATCGAGAAACTACTGATAACACTTATCAGTAAATCTCAGCAGCCCTGGCCAGGGACTTCCTGTTATAGCCAATCGAGTATAGCACAAAATCAACCCCCAATACCGGGAGAGACAAAACCCCACCTATCGCTCATTGCCTCCATGTGCCTCGGGACTGTACCCAAAGTCCACCTGTTTGCACGACTCAGTAGAGCCGTGGTAGGGTGGAGATCAAAGTACAGTGGGAGGACACACAAGACTCTATGACGATCTTGGGTCTACAGACTAACCTGTACCATTGTCACCTGAGAACTGCTATCCGATGATAGATATAATACCACATAGGAGTTATCGGCGAGGCTGTTCAGTGTACCCAGTCTCCATTGAGCACCCGCATACAATATTTGGTGTCAGCACACCAGATGGATATGGGATCATCCATCGCCCATCATATGGGACAAGAATGGTATACGCTAGTCTACTCTGGAATATCGATGCCCCGTCTCGATATACCCATGATTAGGAACAGTTTAAAGGATATGCTTATAAACAACAGGTGTCCTACTAGTACGATCTACATCATAGTCCCAGTAGTCAAGCAAATATGCTATGGGCTTTATCAACATGTACCAAATGAATAAGATGCATGATCAAATGAACATGTCAAGATAAAGTAAACCAGATAGCATACTATCATGTCGAGCAAGAAAGTCATCTACATACATATATACGTCCAAGCATCCACTATACATATAATGGCCTTTAGGGCATACATATATATAACAATCTCCCACTTGCACTAAGGCCAATTATTGGCATATCTCATATCCAACATCTCAAAAATTCGCTCATGCTGCGGCTGTGGATGGGCCTTGGTGAGTGGATCCGCGGTGTTATTTTTTGTATCTACTCTTCGAATCTCGATCTCCTGGCGATCTACTCTCTCCCGGATCAAATGATATCGCCTCAGGATGTGTCTGGACTTCTGATGGGACCTTGGTTCTTTGGCTAACGCCATAGCCCCATTATTATCACAATACAATTTTATTGGATCAACAATGGTTGGAACTACTCCTAGTTCCGCGATGAACTTCCTCATCCAGATGGCTTTCTTGGCAGCATCATTTGCAACAATATACTCAGCTTCCATCGTGGAGTCTGCAACGGTATCCTGTTTAGAACTCTTCCAACTAACCGCCCCTCCATTGAGGGTAAATACAAACCCTGAGATAGATTTGCTGTCATCCTTATCACTTTAGAAGCTGGAATCGGTAAAGGCCTCCATTTGGAGATCCCCATTACCATACACCAAGAATAGTTCTTTAGTCCTTCGCAAGTACTTAAGAATGTTCTTCACTGCTATCCAATGTTTCTCCCCTGGGTTGGATTGATACCTGCTTACTACAGCTAGTGCATAAGCTACATCAGGGAGAGTACATAACATTGCATACATTATAGAACCTACGGTTGAAGCGTAGGGTATAACGCTCATGCGAGCTCTCTCTTCATCAGTCTTCGGACAGAAGTCTTTAGAGAGAGTGATTCCATGACAAGCAGGCAAGGCACCATGCTTGGAATCTTCCATACTAAACCTTTTTAGGATGGTGTCAATGTACTTTGATTGGGACAATCCTAATAATCTCTTGGATCTATCTCTATAGATCCTTATGCCCAACATGCACGAGGCATCGCCCAGGTCCTTCATGGAGAACCTTTGTGATAAGAATAATTTGACCGATTGTAGCATAGAAATATCATTTCCTATCAAGAGAATGTCATCCACGTACAATACTAGGAATGTGACAGTACTCTCTACAATCTTCTTATAAATGCATGGTTCATCTATATTTTTGATAAAATCAAACTCTTTGATTGTATCATCAAAGAAGATGTTCCAGCTCCGTGAGGCCTCCTTTAATCCATAAATGGATTTAAGCAACCTACATGCTTTCCCGCTGCTCCCACTGTTAATGAAGCCCTCTGGCTGATCCATATAAACGCATTCTTCTAAATCACCATTTAGAAATACAGTTTTAACGTCCATCTGCCTGATTTCATAGTCGTAGTAAGCAGCAATAGCAAGTAGGATCCGAATGGATTTAAGCATTGCTACAGGAGAGAAAGTTTCATCATAGTCCAATCCTGGACTTTGACGAAAACCTTTCGCTACAAGCCTTGCTTTATAGGTCTCTACCTGTCCATCTACACCAATTTTTCTCTTAAAGATCCATTTGCACCGTTTTATCCCAGAAGGTGCAACGTCCAAAGTCCATACTTTGTTGGTGTACATGGACTCCATTTCGGATCTAATGGCTTCCAGCCACTTTACTGAGTCACCACTCGTGATAGCTTGCTGAAAACTAGTAGGGTCAACATCATCCATGATGCAATCTTCTCTATCACCATCAATGAGAAAACCATAGTATCTCTCCAGTGGGCGAGAAGTTCTACTAGATCTCCGGAGCGACTGAGCTTCTTGAAGTTCTACTGCAACGTCAGTTTCAACCAATTCGTCATGAGTAATTTGTGTCTCTAGAACCTCTTCTAGTTCTACCGCATTGCCATCATCATCTTTTGTAAAAATCTCATTTTCTAAAAATGTAGCATGTTGAGAAACAAACACCTTTTGTTCCTCCTTGTGGTAGAATAGATATCCATACGAATATTTTGGATATCCCACAAATTTACACATGACCGATCGTGTCTCGAGTTTGTCTGGATTCTGCTTTTTAAAAAAATCCGGACAACCCCATATCCTAACTCTTTTAAGAGATGGTCTCTTTCCACTCCATATCTCATATGGAGTGGTAGACACGGTCTTGGTTGGAACCCTGTTTAACAGATACATTGTTGTCTCTAATGCATGTCCTCAAAAGGAAAGCGGTAACTCAGCATCACACATCATGGATCGTACCATATCTAATAAGGTACGATTCCTCTATTCTGACACACCGTTGTGCTGTGGCATGTAAAAAGGAGTGACCTGAGAGAGAATCCCATTCTCTTTTAAGAAGTCTGAAAATTCTGTACTTAAATACTCTCCACCTCGATCCGATCGAAGTTTCTTAATACTCAAGCCTGTTTGTTTTTCTACTTCAAATTTTTACTCCTTGAATTTCTCAAAAGCTTCAGATTTATGCTTTAACAAAAACACGTGTCTGAATCTTGAGAAATCATCAGTAAAAATAATGAAGTAAGAAAAACCGCCTCTAGCATGTGTAGACATTGGTCCGCATACATCACTATGTATGAGGCTCAAGAGTTCCACAGCTCTTTCTCCATGTCCAGTAAACGGAGTTTTGGTCATTTTACTTTTGATACAGGACTGGCAAGTCGCATAAGATTTATATTCAAAAGAATTTAAATATCCATCTTTATGTAGCTTGTTTAGTCTTCTTTCATTAATATGACCAAGTCTACAATACCAAAGAAAAGCTTCATTTATATCTGAAAACTTTCTTTTATTAGTATGTTGTATATTGAAAACTGTGTGTTAGTTCAGGACGTAAATACCGTTATTTAGTATACCATACCCAATCAACTGTTGATTCAAGTTAATGTTCATAATATTATTCTGCAACACAAAATGATGTCCTTCATTGTCCAACAAAGAAACAGATATTATATTACATAGCATACTTGGTACATAATAACACGGGTTCAAAACAAAAATACAACCCGAAGGCAACCCCAGATGATACTCTCCTACGGATATAGCATGTACATTGGAACCATTTCCAACCCGCGGAGTATGGTCACCAGTCTTCAAAACACTACTGTTTCTCAATCCCTGCATACAATTGCAGATGTGAAAACCAGAACTAGTATCTAATACCCAAGATGCAGAGTTTATAGAAAAACAGTTTTCAGTTACAAACACACCTGAAGCGGAAGCATCAACATGCTTCTTCTTCTTGAGATCAGCAAAATACACAGCACAGTGGCGTTTCCAATTTCCCGACTTGTGGCAGTAAAAACATTCTCCTTTTCCATTTCCTGCGACCCCAGATTTGTCTTTCCCCTTCGCCTTTTGAACTCCACCTTTCGGTTTGATGGGTTTATTCTTCTTCTTTTCCTTGGCCTTAGCTTTTACGACGGAAGAAGAAGATGGCCCAGCAAGCAGAGCGGGAGTCTTCGCTGTCTTAAGCGTGCTCTCTGCACTTCTCAACATATTGAGAAGTTCAGAAAATGATTTCTCCAAATCGTTTATATTGAAATTCACTATGAACGGAGCAAAGGCCGGGGGGGACTGTAGAACAATATCTGTATATTGCTCATTATCCATGGTCCATCCTAGTTCCTCAAGTTTTTCTATAAGACCAATTATCTCCATCCTAGTGCCTCAAGTTTTTCTATAAGACCAATTATCTTCAGAACATGTTCTCCTACTGATGTTCCAGGGGCCATATGCATCTGAAACAACTTTCGAGATGTCTCGTATCGTAAAGTCCGAAATTGCTCTTCATACAACTCCTTTGTATGAAGAAAGATGGATTGAACATCCATCTTCTCGTGTTGCTTCTGATGAATATTGTCCATAGAAGCAATCGCGAGGCACTTGGTCGTGTCACAGTCAATATCCCATGTTTTTCGGATCTCTTTATCCGGAACAGATGATTCAGGTCCTGGGATTGGTGGGGCTTTAGTAGTGAGGACATATGATACTTTATCATATGTGAGTGCAATGTTCAAGTTCCTCAACCATTCTTTATAATTCGGTCCTGTCAGTTTGTTTTTCTCTAAAAGAAACTTAAGTCCTGTCATCAGTATCTGCCATTAGGAGAGAGAAAAGAATACACTCAGCGAAATGCTCTTGCAAACAATTAGATTGGTTATTATCTTATCTAATCGATATTTCCCACTGCTTTTATCAAATTTTCTTTCAAAACATGAAAAGAAAACTAGCCAGGATTAATTACATTCTACAGTTTCGCTAATCGGTCAGCCAGGCCAGTGTCGGTACTTTGAGGGAGCTTCCCCGTGCTTTCACACGGACCTAATTAAAATAAACATCATTTTCCCAGAGGTCAAACCCCGTTAACACCTTTCTAGACACCTATTGGGTTAGCTAATTGTAAAGTGCAAAACTCTCCTGGGAGTAACTCTTACTCACAGTGGGATCAGGATCCAACTATTATATAGATGGTATGCAATCTCATTGCAAATTTCAACTCTTGAAACTCCCGATATGGTTTTTACCCCTAGCTGCTTATGGCTATGGTCAACATATCATAAGCACTAGTCAAGTTCTACCCGTCATTTCGAGATTAACTAGACCCACCCATATGACCCTTGACTATGATCAACATAATCACATGAATGTCCTAACTGATCGCATCATATGCTTTGTAGGAAGACATCACTTAGCTACCGTACACTACGCCTTGACTATAATCAACATACGTAGCATGAATATTAAGTACTCTGCTTCCTAAAATGACGGAGGGTTGCGAATGGTTTTTATGAAAACCTTTAACGTTTTGAACTTAATCTCGTTGTAGAATCAAAACAGTTTAGAAAAGGAGTGGCTTAAGCTCCGCATCTTTTGAAACTTGCATTTTTCATAAAAAGGTCGAGTGGGTTTCAAATCTAATTCTACAACATCTTTAGGTTTCTTTTTCTTTACATTAATTTTATTAATGTAGTCCCATCATTTAAGTTCTTAAGCCATCACAGAAAAGAAACGAAAATAGAATGTACACTTATGCCATCCGCATTCGCCACAGTGTCCCGTTATGCACCGTTAGGTTACTTAACTAACGGCATAGCGGGGCGGGACTAGCGCAGGTGTAAAATATAAGCAACGTTTATTATATATCATATATATAATAATAATCCATTCGTCTCAGATACTAAGTAATCATATTACAGAATATCAACAGCAGAAGAACATATGAAAATAAAAGGATATCTAGGATGTCCGTATTTTGTATTAAGCCAACAATAGAAAATACGGATTCCATAGTCATGATGAATAGCCAAGTCCACACCCCTAGACCCCTACAAGAGCGGCAAGTGACCCTACCAAATCTAGAGTTTAGGAGACCCGGTCTCGACTCCTCGAGATGGCCTCCCACTGAACCCTAGAGCCCGGTCACTTATGCTCCCCTCCTTGGGTCTATCCTAATGCGGAAAAGTAAATAATATACAATAATGGAGACATCATCCTCAACCCGGAAATGCCCCAAATAAAATAATATTACATACAATTGATTTATACATGAATGAAAATAAACTCTCATCTCACATAAAACCCCCGGCTATTCCATCACGACAATCCTGCACATCATATCACAACAACACATAATATCTCATATCATCAATGTAAGCAAGTATGCGTACCCGATTGTCGTTGATGTATAGCAACGAAATCGGCGATACACCACATACTACACTTACGGTCGCAGAAAAGAAAATGAAAAACAACAACAATTGGAATCATAACTGCCCTTAGATATCAAAAACCCGGGATATCACATATCAAAGATTTCATGTCCAATAATGTAAAGCTCACATTTAGGTCTCACCCATGAAAACACTTTTCAAATTAATTCGGATAATTCAACAATATTTCCGATTAAACCCGAGACCGAAATGTTAGATTTACACGCAACAAACAAATTTGTAGATTCCAATTATTGTATCACATTCTCAAATACTAGGCGCAGTTAAAACATTCGATCGAACGATCAATTACCCAAATAATTCTCAGAAAGCTCAACACTTAAGCAATTTTAAAATACACCAGAGACTGCTACAACCTCATACGGGCCAGCACAAGAAGGCACAGTCCACGCTTCACCAATGGCACCGCGGAGCAAAATGACCATTTTGGCCGCGGTTCCGCGGTCGTTAAGTCGAGTTAGGGCTTCGTTCTTCCTATGGGCCCATACAATTCCCTGCACGTTTTTCTGAGTATTTTTAATGTGAAAAAATCCAACTTTTTGAAAAATTTCCAGAGAGCATGATCCGGGCAACATGGTTCGATCGTTCGAGGTTTTTAACGTCGTCTAGGTTACTCTAAAGCTCTAATTTGGCTCTGATACCATTGTTGGGTTTACCTAGCACCTAATCAAGAGTTTGGAAGCATCACACATGCCACAATTAAATTTTTTAAGGTGCTAAGTTAACTAAACTAGAATCTTAACTAGAATTTTAGAGTAACAAGCTAAGTATCATATACTAAAAGGAGATCCTATCACTAAGTGTAGATATTACAACCTTTGTAGACCTCCCTTGGTGACTCCTTGGACCTTTGAGAGTTTGGAATGGATAGCTAGAGTCCTTCCTTGCCCACGATGATCCATCCGAAGTCCCTTTGCCCAAAGCTCCTTGCTTTACTAGATTTATGAAAGAAGTATAGCAAACACACTACACAAATGGGCTAGATGTGTATAGAATGATGAAGTGGTTTGTATTCTATAATCAAAACCCTTTCTTTTTATCAACCTCACTCAAGAGAAAACGCAAAAGAGCTTGGAGGAGGAAGAAGATAATGGTGGCTAAGCTTTTCTCAAGAGATAATGATCACGAAATGTGAAAAGAATGAGAATAGAATATATATATATTCCACTCTCATCCTTAACCAAGGGTTAACAAATATCTAGATATTTATTTAGGAGAAAAAGAAATATAGAAACTTAACTCATGGTGGGAGCTATGGTTAAAAGAATGGTCAAGGATAATTATTCTACCATGAATTAATTTTCTATTTCTTTAACTCTAATATATATATGGATATTTATTAACATGCGAGTCTTGCATTGCCACCATTTGTGTATCAACAACCATGATACAATGTATGTATGTATGTGTCCATGCGCATCATCATGTGCATACATGCATGCATACATCAATTAAGAAAAGGGTTTAATAAAGAATTAATCTAAAATTCAAATGTTAAATCAACACTTGATTTAACAAACCGGTCATATCACATACGACCCGACCAATAGAAAAACGCCCGATTAAATATACGGTATCATATACACGCATTTAATCGGGTCCCTGCGCATATCTCATATGCACACCACATCTTTTCACCTGAGCCAGAAAACTTCATTATGGGACTCTAAGACTCGTCTATACGCCGGCAGTAGGTGATGATCATATCGACCACCTATAAGCCGCACGCGGTCAGCTAAACGTAACGGCCACCCGGGTATTGAGCGATCAGAAGAAAACCAGCAAAGCTGTCAAAACTCCCGTCGAGCCAACTGGCAACACTTACTGTACAGTCCGGTCTCTTCGTCAGATATGCTGCATATCGAGTTTACGGATGGAATCGTCAACCCCAATAACTCAATAAGTCATGCCGGTGAATGGCTCATAACAGATCAAGAAACTACTGATAACACTTATCAGTAAATCTCAGCAGCCCTGGCCAGGGACTTCCTGTTATAGCCAATCGAGCATAGCACAATATCAACCCTCAATACCGGGAGAGATGAAACCCCTCTTATCGCTCATTGCCTCCATGTGCCTCGGGACTGTACCCAAAGTCCACCAATTTGCACGACTCAGTAGAGCCGTGGTAGTGTGGAGATCAAAGTACAGTGGGAGGACACACAAGACTCTATGGCGATCTTGGGTCTACAGACTAACCTGTACCGGTGTCACCTGAGAACTGCTATCCGACGATAGATATAATACCACATAGGAGTTCTCGGTGAGTCCGTTCAGTGTACCCAGTCTCCACTGAGCACCCGCATACAATATTTGGTGTCAGCACAACAGATGGATATTGGATCATCCATCGCCCATCATATGGGACAAGAATGGTATACGCTAGTCTACTCTGGAATATCGATGCCCCGTCTCGATATACCCATGACTAGGAACAGTTTAAAGGATATGCTTATAAACTATAGGTGTCCTACTAGTACGATCTACATCATAGTCCCAGTAGTCAAGCAAATATCATATGGGCTTTATCAACATGTACCAAATGAATAAGATGCATGATCAAATGAACATGTCAAGATAAAGTAAACCAGATAGCATACTATCATGTCGAGCAAGAAAGTCATCTATTTACACATATATACGTCCAAGCATCCACTATACATATAATGGCCTCTAGGGCATACATATATACACTAAGCTATATTAAACTAGAATCTTAACTAGAGTATTAGGGTTTATAGCATGATATAAAAAAACTACATTAAGTGAAAGAGATTACAACCTTTGTATACTATGTCCTTCACTTCTATAGCTCCGGGTAGTAGTCCGTACGACTCCTCTTGGCTCCACTTGAATAAAGGATCGAGCTTGCTTCGTGATCTTCGCGTCGAAGATGATCCACCCGAAGTTTCTCTAGGTTAAGCTACCACTTCACCAATCTCCTATTAGTGAATGAAACAAACTAATCTAAAGTGCTAATCTAGATTAGGATGATGAAGTAAGTTTATTGGCTCACTTAGAATTCACTAAAGCCCTAGGGTTCACAACACATGTGAAGGCTACAGCTTTAAGGAAGAAGAAGAAGAAAATGGAGATGGCAAGCAAATGAGCTAAGTAAAGAACAAGTATAGAATGGCTCTCCAATGTGTTCACTTATTGAAGCATGTAAAATATCTCAATAATAAATTATCAACCATAATAATGAGGTGTCTCCTTCTAGAAGCATACCTTGTAAAATTACAAGAATGCCCTCACCATATATACATATCCGTATTCGTATTCCGAAAAATACGAATACTATGAGATGATAACAATCCAATAATATAATACTAGGATCCGGCTTAAACCAAAGCCCACTAGTATTATTCACCCGAACAGCATGCGTGTAGCCAGTACACGTATGTGATCGGAACCCTGCTGTAAAACCATACGACCTCTACATCGTTTCGTCCGAAGCAGGGAAACCCTCTGTGTAGAACTTTAAAGACTCGTCAATATGCCAGCAATAGGTAATGATCTCATCAGTTACCCACAAGCCGTCAGCGGTACTAGCTGGATGTAACGGCTACCCAGGTATTGAGCGAATAGAAGATCAACAAGCAAACTTGTCCAAACTCCCTTGAAGCCTATAATCAACACTTACTGTACAGTCCGGTCTCTTCGTTAGATAAGTCGCATATCGAGGCTAGGGGTAGAATCATCAGACCCCAGTAACTTGATAAGTCATGCCGATGTATAGCCTATAACGGTTCGATAAACTGCTGATAACACTTACCAGTAAATCTCATCAGCCCTGGCTAGGGACTTGGTGTTATAGCCAATCGAGTATAGCGCAACATCAACTCCCAATACCGGGAGATACGAAACCCCTCCTATCGCTCACTGCTTCTATATGACTCAGGACTGTACCCAAAATCCACCTGTTTTCATGACTCCTCTGAGCCATGGTAGGGAGGAAATCAAAGCACAGTGGGAACCACACAAGACACTATGGCGATCTCGAGTCTACAGACTAACCTCTACCAGTGTCACCGGAGAATTACGATCTGACGATAAGTATAGTACCATCTAGGAGTTCTCGGCGAGTCCTGCTTGGTGTACCCATTCTCTAACGAGCACATGTGCATAATCTTTGATGTCAAACACCAATGGTTATGGGATCAACCATCGTCCCCTACAGGGTCAAGAAACATACACACTAGTCTACTCTGGAATATCGATGCCCTGTCTCGATATCCCCTCGACTAGGAACTATTAAAGGATGTGCTTGTGGACTATCCAGGCCCCACTAGTATGATCTGCATCATAGTCCTGGGATTTAAGTCCACATCCTAAGGGCTATATCAATATGTATAAGAAAGACAGTATAATAATACAAGTGTACATGTTAAGATAAAAAGCAACCAGATAGCATACCATCATGTCAAGCAAGAAAGTCCTATATATATATGTCCAAGCATCCACTATATCATACAATAATGGCCTGTAGGGCATACATATTCCTAACAAATCATGTCCGTGTCATAATGTGGTACCATGTCAACTGTATCATATATATGTGTATAGGTGTATCATCTAACGTGTATCTATCAACGACACACCAAATAAACATAAAAACCCGAGTGCCCAGCATCGACACTCGAAAACATCATAAAAACTGTGTCCAGCAGCGAAACATAAATACTCATATCTCGGGCTCCGTCTCATTGGATCGGACCTCAAATCCATCTGATCACACGACTCCGGTCGGTATCCTCCGGATATCCGCCGAGCCAAACTATCACCGGTCGGTAGTGCTCTCGTGCCGGGCTCAACGTCTCTCTATATGATCTTCTTATCCTGGGGTACCGTACCGGATTCACTATGTACCCGCAAATGGTACCTCCTCTCTCCTTGAATCGGGTATACATATTGCTCAGAACCGAGAAAACTCATGGTGGACGCTACACATCATATCAAGGAAAACCGCATTTTTCTTTTAAAATGATAATAAGTTTTCAAAATTCACATGTGGTTTCCTAAATCCAAAAATCTCATGAAAACCGAAATCTTATAAACATGAACCAATAATGAAAACAATGAATACCGGCACAGAGCCAATCTACAGTGCATAACCAGAATGTGTGTATATACATACATATATATATACATACATACATACATATATGTATATATATATACATACATACATATATATATATACATACATACATATACATATATATATGTGTGTGTGTGTGTGTGCGCGCGTGTTGGGTTACGGCAGCCCCCTAGCCGTCAATCCGAGGCCAAATGCGGAACAAAAACTTTTCAAACTTGACGCTACCACAACCAAATACCCGGATCATGCCATTAACCGTTAACTAGCAAACTATAAAGTGAGTTCAGAGATTATACCGATCGATCCGTGTCCTTCGGTCTTCAATCTCCATCCCATGCTTGTCGCGGCTGCCCTGACAAAGTTCACCCTCCGGCCTCGCTTGTCAAAGTGGCACCACATCGAGGAATCTTTATACGGGCTCCCGCTTCAAACCGAAGTAACTCAGACAGGATGTTTGCTAGCCGACATGTCCAAGGTAAAGTAGAGATAGTGTGTGTTACTTTGTCTCAATACACTCTAGGATTCTCAACACATGAAAGGGATATAGTGGAGGTTGAAGAAGAAGCCATTGGAGGAAGAAGTTGTGAGCTTAAGTTTTTCTCTAATGAGGAAATGGCATTGCTATTGTGTGAGATCTTTTGTGTGAGCTCACTTGAATAACTCAAGACCAAAACCATAGCCATATATGGCTGCCCTCTCTCACCAAAATATCCCACACCATAATAATTATCAATAAAGAAATGGTCATGGCACAAAAAAATCACACCATGAGTCACCAAAATAGCACATGCCATAATCAATGCCCTAGGTTAAAACTTATGCTCACAATTTCCACGTAATAAACTTTAAACCAAAAGTTTAAATCAAGAAAAAGAAATGGCATCAACTAAAGTAATCTCATAACGGATCACAAGAATACCCCTCATCCGTATATACATACCCGCATCCGTATTCCGACTGAATACGAATACTACAAGATAAAAGTAATCCAACAATCTAATACTAGGATCCGGCTTAAACCAAAGGCCACTAGTATGATCCGTCCGATCATGATCCATGCATAAGTGCACGTATATGATCGAACCCTTCCATAAAACCATACGGCCTCTACAACGTTTTTCCCGAACATGGGAAACTTTCTGTGGGGGGACGCTAAAGACTCGTCAATACGCTGGCAGTAGGTTTAACCATAAGCACATCAATGGCACTAGCTGTACATAAGGGCTGCCTATGTATTGAGCGAAAGAGAAGCTGACGAGCGAACTCATTCTGAAACTCTACTGAGCCTATCTATAACAATCTCCGTACAGTCCGGTCTGTTCGTCTATGAGTATCACATATCGGGCCTAGGGGGATAGTAAACATCAGATCCCCAATAGCGGTATAAGTCGTGTAGGAGTGTAGCCCAGAACACCTTGAGAAACTACTGGAATACCTACCAGTAAATCTCACTTGCTTTGGCCAAGGATTTTGTGTAATGGCTCTTCAGACACAGCGCGATATCAACCCCAAATACCGTGAGAGACGAATCCTGTCTAACTGCCACTGCCTCCAAGTGCTTCGGGACTACACCTAACTACTACCTGTTTGCACGATTCCTTTGAGCCGTGGTAGGGTAGCAATCAAAGAACAGTGGGAACACACTTGAGGCAATGTAGCAGTGTCAAGTCAACGGACCAAGCTATACACATGTCACCTAGGAACTACTCCTGACGATAGGTATAGTACCAATCAGCAGTGCCCCTGTGAGTCCGCCCGGTGTACTCATAACCTAATGAGCACCTGTATACTATCTTAGGTGAACCGACTGACACCAATGGCTTGTGAGACCAGCCACCGCCCCTCGTCGGGGTCTCGATACGTATACACTAGTCTACTCATGGAGTATCGATGCCCAGTTTCGAAACTCCCACGACTAGGGACACTTTAAGAATATGCTTATCGACTACCCAACTCTCACGTATACGATCGCCATTATACTGCTGGTAGTCAAGCAAGAATCCTATGGGCTCTATCAACATGTAATAGTGATCTGTAATGTCACCTAAAGCATGTACATGATAATAAAGAAAAACCAGATAGCATACTATTATCTCGAGTTAGACTGTCCTACCGGTATAGGTTCTCCCTCAATCATTGCAATCACGTGCCTGCGATCCAATAATTGACTTTGAGGGCACTATAGCCAACAATCTCCCACTTGCACTTAAGGCTAATTATTGCGATGTCACATGCTTACAGCCCGTGTGATACCGAACACCCAACTCTTCTACTAATCAGTTTCACAAAACTCATTTGTGAAACTATTGCTTTCGAGAAATAGCCTCAGTGAGTGGATCCGCCCTGATGTTTTTTCTATGTCTCTCTTAATCTCATGTTCGCGGAGAAAGCCATCTCCCGAAATGAGCAATACCTATCTTAGAATATGTCTGGATGTCTGATGGGATACAGTTCACAAATGAACTCTAAATCTAGCAAACTTCTTAGACTGTATCGTCAACTGAATTTAATCTGTATCCTGCGCCATGCCTCCCTCAGTATCCGCTTGGACCATCTGTCCAAACTACTTCCCCTCACAGAGGAAAGTCTATAACTCTGACAGTCACTCTATCAACCAGGTCACCTTGAAAGCCTGGAATGATAACCGTCTCCCGAAGAAGGCTGCCGTTATCAAATCCCTAGAACATCTACTTATGTTCTAAAACTATCGAACGTTTCTCCATGATTGGATTGATATCTCAACTTATTGCATCTAGTGCAAAAACAATATCTGGTGTGGTACTTGACATCTCATGATTGACTCAATTGCCTAAGCAAGTGATATGTCAATCATGCACATCCCTCTCCCCTCTAGTCTGTAAGACACATTCAAAGAGGGTGACTCCATCATCTGCAGGTACACCACCATACCAGGAGTCGTCCATTCTAAAACACCTTTAGAATACTGTCTAAGTACCCAGATTGAGAAACTACCCAAATCTAGATCTAAAACCACAGATCTATTAACCAGAATGCCTGATATAATATCCATATCTTATGTGGAGAAACCACTGTGTGACAACCACAGTATATCCGATCATAGTATAGGAATTTCACTTCCTACAACGTATATGTCATCCAAATACCAAGACATCATACCCTACTACCTTCTTAATAGATCCATCTCCTATTCTGATGAAGTCAAAACCTATGACTGTCACATCAAAAATAGATGATCTATCTCCGCTATATCTGATTTAGTCTATAAATAGACACAAGCTACTTGTCCACTACGCTTCCGCTACTCCCACTGACTACAACAACCCTCTGGCAGAGTCATATACACGTGCACTTCTAAAACTAGTTTAGAACGACGCTATACGCATCCTCCTGCCGGGTCTCATAGTCTAGAACAGCAATAATGACAAGTCTGAGTAAACAAGAACCTCCCTGCCACCGTCTTTGAGGATACCGAAGTACCTCTCGGGCGCCTGAGGTTACCCACCATATCTGCGGAGTGGCTAATCGAATGTCAAACCTGATTGAATCTTTTGTTCCTATTTAATTTTCAGTAATCGTCTGTGGTTCTGGAATCACTTCCAGTTCTAACATACTCCTACCACTGTTTTCTGAAAAAGTCCATTTTACTAAAACTGTAGCGAGTCAAGAACAATATCACTATTGATCTTCCAGATGGTAGAAAGTTAACCCTCATCATAGCCTGGGTTAACCCACAAACTGCCATTACAGAAACGTGCCTTGAGTTATCCAGAGTCTGGTTTTAAGCATAAGCCGGACAACTCCAAATACCTTAACATCGTTAAGATATGAACCATTATATATACAATATAGTAACAGAGGCACTGATTTAATTGGAATCAGATTCAAATCATGTAGCTGTCTCCAGTGCATGTCATCCAAATGGAGAGAGGCCGATCAGCATTACTCAACTTAGGAGTGCATCTGTTAGTGTTTGTGCCCTAGAGGACATTATTGTATCATACTAGTTCGTATATTATTTAATGGAAGCTTGGGATATTCACAGTTGTATTGACAGTCTTGCTAAAAATGGTAGTATGCTACTAGGTTTGAGTCTACTTTAATATGTGCATATGTTTCTTTTAACGTATCGCTTATACATATTAGTAGAGCCCTTAGAATCTTTGCTTGATTACCAGCGTTGTGATGGCAATCACACTAGTGGGGGCTGGGTAGTCTATAAGCAACATCCTATACAGGTCCCTGGTCATAGGATTATCGAGACAGGGCATCGATACGCCGGAGTAGACTAGTGTATACGCTTCTCATCCCAGTTGGGGAGATGGTCTGTCCCACAGTCATCAGTACGTCGTACTGGAGATAGTATGCAGGTGCTCGTTAGGTTACGGGTACACCGGACAGGACTCGCCGGGAACTGCAGGTTGGATTTATACCCATCGTCAGATAGCAGTTCCCAGGTGACATGAGTACAGCTTAGTTCGTCGACATGATACTGCTATTTCGCCTCGGGCGTGTTCCCACTGTACTTAGATTACTGCCCTACCACGGCTCAAAGGAGTCGTGCAAATAGGTAGTAGTTGGGTGCAGTCCCGAAGCACTTGGAGGCAGTGGCGGTTAGACAGGATTTGTCTCTCCCGGTATTGGGGGTTGATATGTATGGAGAGCCATTACGCAATGTCCCTGGCCAGGCAAGTGAGATTTACTGGCGGCTTCCAGTAGTTTCTCAAGATGTAATGGGCTTCACTCCGACACAACTTATACCGCTATTAGGGGTCTGACGTTTACCGCCCCCTAGGCCGGATATGCGATAGTCCTAGACGAACAGACCGGACTGTACAGAGATTGTCACATCAGACTCAGTAGGAGTTCGGATGGGTTTCCTCATCATCCTTCTTATCGACATCTACCTGGGGACCGTTACGTACAGCTAGTACCACTTGCGGCCTGTGGTTAAACCCACTGCCAGCGTAGTGTCGAGTCTTTAGAGTCCCACACAGAGAGTTTCCCTGCACCGGGCAAAAGGTGTATAGGCCGTATGGTTTTACGGCAGGGCCGCGATCACTTACGTACACTTGTGCACGTATTATGATCGGGCAGATAATACTAGCGGGCTTTGGTTTAAGCCAGATTCTAGTATTATAGATGGATTTATTCAGTCAAAGATTATCCGTGTTTTTCGGAAATACGAATGGGAGGGGCGGTCTCGTAATTTGTCGGGAAGCTTCTAGAAGAAGGTGACTCATTTGTGTTTAATTCTTTTTAGGATTTAAACAAATGAGGTGGAGAGATGAGTTGTAAGTTTTCATCAAATGCTTAATGACTCATGAGGTGATTCACCATTTAGAATTAAATGAAGCTTACAAGATATTTCTAGATATTTATCAAAGAGATATTTGTATGCTTGATATTATTCTTTCATGAGTTATTTATTCATATCATAATCACAAAAGCTTTCTCTCTCCTCACTTCTTTATCTTCTTCCTCAAACCCTAATGGCTCTCATGAGTTGAGAAACCTAGGGTTTAAGTGACTAAGTAATCTATTTAATTACTCTACACCCTCTAGGACTTCTAGATTAGCGATCTAGAAGCCGTAGTTATCTCAGATTCGAGATAGAAGCTCAGATTATAGACTCTCGAGTGGATCGTCTTTGACTTGAGGAGGCCGTTGAGGTGCCGACATTCCATAGAGCCTACGAGGCATGGAGGATAGCGATGAAGACCCGAAGGACAAGTAACGTGAGGTATAACTTCGAATCCGAGTAGTTAAACCTCTCGTAGTTTGCTAGTAATGGTTTAGACATGATCTATGTGCTCAAGTCTGTGTTACGAAGCTTTTGATAATTGTTTTTCATATATTCCACCTCCCCGCAAGCTCGTGGGGTGCGTGACATGGACTTACAGTGGTATCAGAGCCTACTAAGCCTTTACTAGCTTGTTAGCAACTAATTAGAACTTCGATTGTCGGAAAAAAGCGAAAACATAACCCCGGCCCCTCAAGTTTCTGTTAATTTTAAACGTGTCGAAAAAATTATTTGATAGGTATGAAAATTCACAGCAGGGAAGTCTAAGAATACTGGAGAAATACGAGGAGCTAACTCGTTTAGACTGCCGTGGAAGCACAGCGGATTGGTGCGATCCGCCGCGGATCCGCGGCCGAGTCAACTCAGAGTTGACTTGTATTTATGTTAGTTATATTTATGCCCTAGAGGCCATTACTGTACATTGGATGTATATTGTAGTGGATGCTGGGACATATATAGGTAGGACTTTCTTGCTCGACATGATAGTACGCTATCTGGTTGCTCTTTATCTTAACATGTATACTTTCTGTCTCTCTGTTACATGTTGATAAAGCCCTTAGGATATGTACTCGACTTCCAGGACTATGATGCAGATCATACTATTAGGGCCTGGGTAGTCCATGAGTACATCCTTCAATGTTCCTAGTCATGGGAATATCGAGACGGGGCATCGATATTCCAGAGTAGACTAGCGTATATCTTCTCGACCCATGTGATGGGCGATGGATGATCCCATATCCATTGGTGTTTGACATCAGAGATGGTATGCGGGTGCTCAGTGGAGACTGGGTACACTGAACGGACTCGCTGAGAACTCCCAGATGGTATTATACCTCACGTCAGATGGCAGTTCTCTGGTGACACTGGTACAGCTTAGTCTGTTGACCCGAGATCGTCATAGAGTCTTCTGTGTCTCCCACTGTGCTTTGATTTCCACCCTACCATGGCTCTACTGAGGCGTGCAAACAGGTGGTTTTTGGGTACAGTCCCGATTCACATGGAGGCAATGAGCGATAGGAGGGGATTCGTCTATCCCAGTATTTGGGGTTGATGTTGCGCTATGCTCGACTGGCCATAACAGGAAATTCCTGGCCAGGGTTGCAGTGATATACTGTTAAGAGTTATCAGTGGTTTCATGATTGTTATGGACCTTACGTCGGCATGACTTATCGAGCTATTGGGGTCTGACGTTTACCACCCCTAGGCGAGATATGCGACATATCAGACGAACAGACCGGACTGTACGTTAAGTGTTACTGGTTGGATTCACAGGAGTGTGAGCGGGCTTGCTCGTCGATCTTCTGATCGCTCAATACCCGGGTGGCCGTTACGTTTAGCAGACCACTTGCGGCTTGTGGGTGTTTGATATGATCATCATCTGCTGCCGGCGTATTGACGAGTCTTTAGAGTCCTACACAGAGGTTTCCTGGCTCAAGCGAAACGAAATAGGAGCGCATATAAGATATGTGCGGGACCGAGAGTAATGCGTGTATGTGATACCGTATTCCATTCTCGCGATGAATGTATCGATTGGTTGTATGCGATATAACCTAGTTATCGAATCGAAGATTAATTCGATAAGTCGATACATTGGATACTAGTCGGTTATATGCGACATGACCGGATCATTAAATCAAGTGTTGATTTAATGATTTAATGTATAATTATATATTTGATATATTACTTTGCATTAACTAGTATTGGTTCACTTTAAAAGGAATTTCTCACTTGATGTACACAAGTTGTATATGTGATATACTTTTGTGCACTTGTTTATATCATGTTTGATGATACATGCTAACGTGGGTTTGTGTAAAGAATTAAACCATGGTTAGTTAATGGTTAGGGTTTCATTTGATTTACTTATTTATTTATTTATTTATTTTGGAAAAGATAAAGAGAAAATGGTGGCTTTCTTTGTTTGTTGTTGAAGCTTCATGAAGCTTTGACTAAGTGACCATTTTGTCTCATGCTTAACCCTAACCATTCAAACTAACCATAGTCTATTCTCTACACCTAACCATGGTTGGTATATGATAAGTATTCATATTATTTTCTTTATGAAAAAAAAAGACTCATCATATTCTTTCTTCTTCTTCTTCATCTTCAACAATGAAGAAAGCTTGCCTCCATCAATGGCAACTTGAGAAAAAGAGTGAGAAATCTAATTCTGAAGTGAACCCACTTCCTATTTCTTCATCCTCTACCACTTGCCAAGTAGTATAGGGTGTTTTCTTCACAAGTTTCAAGACTTGGTGAAGTTGGAGCTTGATCTTGAGTTACCTCGACGTAGATCATCTTCGGCATCGAAGTCGACGACCTAGCCCGCCCATTTCTTCGATGAAGCCGATGCTAGAGTCCAGGATTCGATTTGGACAGTGGAGGGACGTCATCAAGGAGCCTAGGAGGTGGAGGACCGGATCTACAAAGGTTGTAGCCTCTTTCCTTTGAGTTAAAGTTGTTTACTTGCATCGCATCACCTATAAATCTAGTTAACGATCCGTATTAGGTTTTGTAGGCACATGGAAAATTTTGAATTAGCCATGTTTGATCACTTGTGAGACCTCATTAGTGTGCCTAGGAACCCTACAGTGGTATCAGAGCCTAGCTAGAGACTTAGGCGATGTGTAGACGGAGTTAGAAGTCCGATCGAACCGAAACCCTAACACAAATATGCTTTCTGTACATTTTTTGAAATCGGGGATTTTTGAGGATTAAAAATATGCAGAAAATTCAGCAGGAGATTGTAAGAGTTACTGTGAAATTCGATGGCCTAAATCCATCAAACCGCCACGATGCCGCGGCACAAGCATGGCTTGTGGGGCTGTTCCGCGGCCGAAATGTCTCCTTGCTCAAAGAATTTTACACAGTAATTCTTAATTTGCAGTTCTGGTTTTCCTGGGAATTTTTAATCTGAACTCAAGAGTTGAGTTTTCTGGGTTGTATTGGGGACTCGGTGTTTCGATCGGATCGTCTAATTTTGTCTGTGTGCTTTTCTAGATAATTTTAGAATATGTTAAAAAGTTCGACCGGATATAAATACCCATTTTTTCCCCTGCTGGGAAATTTCCAGTTGTTGGATTTTTCCGTAGTTTAACGACGTTCTAAGTAGTGCAAGTAACGCAATAGTCCCTCTAGAAGACAACAAACCTTAACTCGATTATGTGACCGTCTTGAACTGCCCTTTGAACCTTAGGGTTTGGGGCAGTACGGCGTACCACATGTGAGGCGTTGGCTTGACCCTTCTACGGCTGGACCGTTGGTACTGAGGCACGAACTGAATGTTTTTAGACTTATTTCATGTGTTGAGCTGTATCGGGAAAACTTGGGTGTTCGAATGTTCGATCGGAAAGTTTAACATTTTCTATTTATCCGGAATGTGATACAATAATTGGAATTCACAAGTAGTTATGAGATAACTGAATGAATGTTATAAATCTAGCGGTTTAGTCTCACTTGATCGGTTGCCACGGAATTTTGATGTGATCAAAAGTCCGTCGCAATCACGTAGCGTACGCGGATACTCGCCGGGTAAACTTAATAGACAGCCTCGTCCCATTGCCCCGACCAAGTGACTGTAGGAGAACCCCGTCGCCGAAAGCAACCGTTCGGGTGCTCGCGGTAGCGGTGTTCCGCCTTAGTGCACTTCGTCGACGGTATCGGGGGTGCGGCCGCCTACTAAAGTTTGCGACGAGCATTCGATCAAAATGTCGGGAATCTTGTTGAATTGCCCGACTTGATATTGAAAAGAGTTTTCGATAATGAGACTAAAATGCGGGGTTTATAATTGTTAGGCATGCGATGTCTAACTATTTCATTTGATTAGGCATGCGATGTCTGAAAAGTTTGCGGATTCCAACTGTTGTAGTTTTACACTTTCTTTTCTATGACCGTAAGTGTAATATGTGATATCGCCAGTTTCGTTGCTATATGTCAACGATAATTGGGATACGCATATTTGCTTATGTTGATGACATGTGATGTTATGTGTTGCTGGATATGTTATATTGGATCGTCGTGTTTGAATAGCCGGGGTTTTTTATGTGAGATGAGTGTTTTTCATTTTCATTCATGTAAAAACTTATATGTAATATTCTTTTATTGGGGCACTTCCAGGTTGCGGATGATGCCACCATTTGTATATTATTTACTTTTCCGCATTAGGATAGACCCAAGGAGGGGAGCACAAGTAACCGGGTTCTAGGGTCCAGTGGGAGGCCATCTCGAGGAGTCAAGTGCAGGGTTCCTAGGCACTCTCAATGAGGTCTCACAAGGCATCAACCATGCCAATTTCAAAAATTACGGGTGCCGAGAAACCCTAGACTACGGATCGTTAACTAGATGTCTAGGCGAAAAAGAACTAGTAAACTAATTAACTAGAAGAACGGAAATACAACCTTTGTAGATCCGGTCCTCCACCTCCATAGCTCCGCAATGAAGTCCCCTCGCTGTCCAAATGGAAACCCGGGCTCTAGCATCGGCTTCAACGGAGAAAAAGCGGACTAGGTCATCGACGACGATGCCGAAGATGATCTACGTCGAGGCATCACTAGATCAAGCTCCACCTTCACCAAGCCATGAAAACTTATGAAGGAAACACCCTATACTACTTGGCAAGAGGTAGAGGATGAAGAAATAGGAAGTGGGTTCACTTTAGAATTGGATTTCTCACTCATTTTCATCAATCACCATTGATGGAATCAAGGTTCTTCATCTTGAAGAAGAAGAAGAAGATGATAAGTTAATTAGAATTGAAAAGAAAAATGAATCCTTATCATAATTCCAACCATAGTTAGGTGTAGAGAATAGACTAGGGTTAGTGAATGGTTAGGTTAAGGAGATGAAGACAAAATGGTCAAAGTTGCATGAAGCTTCAAGAAACTTCATGAATCAAAGCAACCATTTTGTTTTCTTCTCACTTTATTAATCCAAAATAAATAGATAAATGAATGGATAAATACATAAAAACCTAACCATATACTTAACCAAGGTTTAATTCTTTACACTTAACCAAATAAGCATGTATCATCAAACATGATACAATCATGTGCACAAAAGTATATCACATATACAACTTGCACAATTCAAGTGAGAAAATCCATTTAAAGTGAACCGATACTAGTTAATGCAAAGTAATATATCAAATATATAATTATACATTAAATCATTAAATCAACACTTGATTTAACGATCCGGTCATATCGCATATAACCGACTAATATCAATAGTAACAACTTATCGAATCAACACTTGATCCGATAACCCGGCTATATCGCATATAACCGATCAGTGTCACAAATCGCGAGAATTGAATACAGTATCACATACTAATATCATTCTCGGTCCCGCACATATCTCATATGCGCTCCTATTTCGTTTCGCTTGAGCCAGGAAACCTCTGTGTAGGACTCTAAAGACTCGTCAATACGCCGGCAGCAGGTGATGATCATATCAAGCACCCACAAGCCGCAAGCGGTCTGCTAAACATAACGGCCACCCGGGTATTGAGCGATCAGAAGATCGATGAGCAAGCCCGCTCACACTCCTGTGAATCCAACCAGTAACACTTACCGTACAGTCCGGTCTGATCGTCTGATATGTCGCATATCTCGCCTAGGGGTGGTAAACGTCAGACCCCAATAGCTCGATAAGTCGTGTCGATATGAGGTCTATAACAATTCGAGAAACTACAGGTAACACTTACCAGTAAATCTCAGCAACCCTGGCCAGGGATTTCCGGTTATAGCCAATCGAACACATCGCAACATCAACTCCCTATACCGGGAGAGACGAATCCCCTCCTATCGCTCATTGCCTCCATGTGATTCGGGACTGTACCCAAAAACCATCGTTTTGCACGCCCTCTTGGACGTGGTAAGATGGAAATCAAAGCACAGTGGGAACCACACAAGACTCTATGACGATCTCGGGTCAACAGACTACTCTGTACCAGTGTCACCAGAGAACTGTCATCTGACGTAAGGTATAATACCATCTGGGAGTTCTCGGCGAGTCCGTCCAGTGTACCCAGTCTCCACCGAGCACCCGTATATCATCTCTGATGTCAAACACCAATGGATATGGGATCATCCATCGCCCATCTGTATGGGTCGAGAAGGTATACGCTAGTCTACACTGGTATATCGATGCCCCGTCTCGATACACCCACGACTAGGGACCTTGAAGGATGTACTTATGGACTACCATGTCCCTACTGGTATGATCTGCATCATAGTCCAGGTAGTCAAGTACACATCCTAAGGGCTTTACCAACATGTAATAGAGAGACAATCAGTGTACACGTTAAGGTAAAGAGTAACCAGATAGCATACTATCATGTCGAGCAAGAAAGTCCTCCCTATATATGTCCCAGCATCCACTACAATATACATCCTATGTACAGTAATGGCCTCTAGGGCATACATATAACTAACAGTCTCCCACTTGCACTAGGGCCATCTGTAGCAGTGGTTATAGTATCTCATACTCAACCATCCCATAAAAGTCTCTCTCTGGGAAAAGGCCTTCGTGAGTGGATCCGCCGTGTTGTCCTCTGAGTCTCGTCTCCTTACCTCGATCACCCTGGAGATCAACCATCTCTATGATCAGGTGACACTGCCTTAGAATATGTCTGGATCACTGATAGGACCGGCGTTCCTTGGCATAAGCCACAATTCCATTGTCACACAATGGGAGGAACTAAGTTCATCTCATGAACAAATATACATCCAGACTGCCTCTTTGGTAGCATCTTAAGTAGCGATGTATTCAGCCTTTATCTTCTAGTATGCCACGGTATCTAGCTTGGAACTCTTCCAACATACCGTCCCTCGACATAGGATAAGGACAATGCCTGTGACTGACATTCAGTCGTCTTTATCACCCTGGAACAGTTCCAGTGATTCTCCCTAGGATCAACTGATACCATCTCACTACAACTAGTGAGTATCCCAATATCCAACTAGATCTATCTCATAGATCCAAAGTCCAGGATTTAGTAGGTATCACTTTGATCCTATGTGGAGAATCATTGTGATAAGCGGAGATTGATCGAGCGTAGCATAGGAAACTCCTTCCCTATCAAGAGCATGTCATCCCCGTACTCTACGAGGATCGTCACTATACTCCCTACTACTTTTTGTTTATACAAGGTTCATCTACCATTTTGATGATGTCAAACTCTTTGACTACTTCATCAAAACAGACGTTCCAACTCCGCGATGCCTGCATTATCCTATAAAGCATCTTGCACACGTTTCCGCTGCTCCCACTGTCTACGAGACCCTCTGGCTGTGTACTTATAGACGTTCTCTTCTAAAACATTATTTAGAAAAGCTGTCATGACACCCAACCACCAGATATCGTAGTCATGATATGTAGCCGTGGTAAGTAGGATCTGGATGGACTTAAGCATAGGCACTGGAAAAGGTTTCATCATTATCCACGCCTGGTCGATGACGAAAACCTTTAACATGTCTAGCTTTGAAAGTCTGAACCTTTCCAAGTACACCAAGTAATCTTCTCAAGATATACTTGCTCCTGATGGGGATTTAACCCTTCAGATATAGCAACCAAAGTCCATACTTTGTTGGTGTATAAGGATTCCATCTCAGATCGATAAGCATCCAGCCATTCTTACAGAGTCCCACTCCTGATGGCCAGCTCGAAACTAGTTGGGTCATCATCTTATGACGCAATCCTCGCTCCCACTGTCATAGAGAAACCGAAGTATCTCTCAGGCGGGTGAGGAACCTTACTAGATCGGCGGAGAGGCTGAGGTTCGTTGGTAACTATTGAATCCTTTGGTTCTGTCAAATCATCAGCTGCAGTTTTGTATAACTGGAACATTTCCAGTTCTACATAACAGATCTTGCCTCGAGCTTGTCCGGATTTTGCTTTTCAGACATAGGCTGGACAACCCCAAATCTTAACTAACTTAAGAGATGGGCTCTTCCCTTATCATATCAAATATGAAGTGGTAGGCAACTGATTTGATTTGAACCCTATTCAATAGGTATGCAGCTTCTCAAGTGCATAACTCCCATAAAGGAAATAGGTAACTCAGTAGTACTCATCATAGAGCACACCTTATCATATAGGGTGTGATTGCTCCACCCCGATATACCATTGTGCTATGGTGTATTCGGAGGAGTAATGCTGAGAGAGAATCTCATTCTCCTTTAGAAAAGTCCAAGAATTTCGTGCTCAAGTATTCTCCTCCTTGATCTCATCATAGGACATAATACTTTTACCCGTATTTGGTTCTCTACTTCTAATTTATATTCTGTGAATATCTCAAAAGGTTCGGACTTGTGTTTCAACAGGAACATATGTCTGAATCTTGAAAGATCATCAGAGAATGTAATGAAGTACAAAGAACCGGTCTTGGCATGTGTAGACAGGGGACCTTTATACATCAACATGTATCATCCCAAGAGTTCACTAACTCTTTCTCTGTTTCTAGTAGACAGAGCTATGGTCATCTTATCTCTGTGACATGACTCGCAAGTTTCATAAGATGTAAATTCAAACTTATTTAAATATGCATCTACATGTAACTTCAGCTAGTCGGGTCACATTGATATGACCTAGTCTACAATGCCACAAGAAGGATTCGTTCATTTCTGAACTCCTCCTCTTGTGTGTGTTCTGTATACTAAAGAACTGTAGTTTGATTTAGAACAGCAATGCTTTTAGATAACGTGTCTGAACCGATCAACTTTTGATATAGGAAATGTTCAAAACATTATCCAACAATACAAAATTATATCCTTTCTTTACTAATAAAGAGACTGATATGATTTTGTATATCAGGTTCGGTATCTAATAACATTCGTTCAGAATCAATGTATTTGTAATACAAGGTGACAGTGACCAACAGACTTGGCTGCAACACTTGCCCCGTTTTCTGCCTCATGAAACTTATCACCCGTTCTCAGTTCTCTACCTTTCTGTAGCCCTATGTAACAGATTACATATCCGGGATCCTGATCTGGTATCACATACCCAGGACGTAAAGGATACTGAGAAACAGTTCTCTGTAATGAACACACCCGAAGATGATGCATCATCATGCACTCTCTTCGTTTGGGCGGCACGGGAATTCTGGTAATCCCCAATTTCCTGCTCTGTCTTATAACAATTATAAGTTAGAGCGGGACCAACGTTCTCCAGCTCAGTATAACAAGCGGGTTCGGTCAATAATCTGTATTATTATCTTGATTAAGGCGTGATATGGTCGCTACCTGGAGAGAGAGAGAAGAAAACACTCAGCGTGCGCTCTTGCAAGAATAGATTGGTTTTTATTTTATCTAATCAGGATGGCTCCCACTGCTTTTTATCAAATCTTCCTTCAAACCCTAAAAGGAAAGACTAGCCGGGATTAATTACACACTACAAGTTCGCCAATCTTTCAGCCAGGCCAGTGTCGGTACTTTGAGGGAGGTCCCCCGTGCTTTCGCACGAACCTAATTAATGTAAACCTCGTTTTCCCAGAGGCGTAACCTCGTTAACACCTTTCTGGACACCTACTTGATCGGCTAATTGTAATATATAAAACTCTCCCAGGACTAACTCTTACTCGCAGCGGGTATCGGGATCCAACTATCTCATAGGAGGTATGCAATCTCATTGCAAATTTCAACACTTGAAATTCCCGATAATATTTTGCCCCAAACGATCTATGACCTTGACAAGGTCAACAAACCATAGACCGCAAGTCAAGTTCAACCCGTCATTTCTTGATTGAATCAAACCCACCCGCACGACCCTTGACAAGGTCAACAAGGCCACACGACTACCCTAACCCAATCTGCATCATATGCATAAGCAGATAAATACTGGTTAGCTACCGCACACTGCGCCTTGACAAGGTCAACAAACGCAGCACGAATACTAAACAGGATTTATCTGAAATGACGGAGGGCTACGACAGGTTTTTCTGAAAACCTATTGCGTAATGAACTTGATATCGTTGTAGGATCGAATGAATTTTAAAAATGGAGTGTTTTTGAGGCTTTTCTAGTTTTGCTAAAGGACTCACTCCCGGTGAAGGGATCGTCGGTCCTTTCCTCGTCGAATGAGGTGCGGGATATATCATATATATCACTGTGCAAAGCAAAAACTCTTAAAAGCAATCAAAAGACAAACCGAGTGTGTAGCATCTGCCAGTTATTGCTAAAGGAGTCACTCCCGGTGAAGGGATCTCGGTCCTTTCCTCATCGAATAAGGTGCAGGATATATCATATATACCGCTGTGCAAAGCAAGAACTATAGCTGCCTGTTTTATTTTGAAATTCGATTCTACAACATCTTAGGTTTCTTTTATTTCATTAATCATATTAATGAAGTCCCATCATTTAAATCACCTAAACATCACAGATAAATACGACGTACACTTATGCCATCCGCATTCGCCTCGATGTCCCCTCGTGTACCGTTAGGTTAGGTAACTAACGACAGAGCGGGGCAGGGCTAGCGCGGGTGTAAAACATAAGTAACATCTATATAATATATCATATATACTATATAAAGTATCCATCACAGAACATATCACATGATCACATCACAGATATCGCAGCAGAAGAATCATATGAAATATTGGATATACTAGGACGTCCGTGTTTTCAATACGAGCCAGTATAAAACACGGATTCCACGGTCGTGATGAATAGCCAAACCCACACCCCTAGACCCCTACGAGAGCGGCAAGCAACCCTACCAATTCTAGAGTTAGGAGACCCGGACTCGACTCCTCGAGTTGGTCTCCCACTGGACTCCAGAACCCGGTTACTTGTGCTCCCCTCCTTGGGTCTATCCTAGTGCGGAAAAGTAAATAATATACAAAGGGTGACATCTTCCGCAACCTGGAAGTGCCCCAATAAAAGAATATTACAAACTAGTTTTTACATGAATGAAAATGAAAAACACTCATCTCACATAAAAACCCCCGGCTATTCAAACACGACGATCCAATATAACATATCCAGCAACACATAACATCATATATCATCAACGTAAGTAAATATGTCCATCCCAATTGTCGTTGACATATAGCAACGAAACCGGCGATATCACATATTATACTTACGGTCACAGAAAAGAAAGTGTAAAACTACAACAGTTGGAATCCGCAATCTGCATAGACATCGCATGCCTAATCAAATGAATACCTTAAACATCGCATGCCTAACTATTATAAACCCCGCATTTTAGTCTCATTATCGAAAACTCTTTTCAATATCAAGTCGGGCAATTCAACAAGATTCCCGACATCCTGATCGAATGCTCGTCGCAAACTTTAATAGGCGGCCGCACCCCCGATACCGTCGTCGAAGTGCACCAAGGCGGAACACCGCTGCCGCGAGCACCCGGACGGATGCTTTCGGCGGCGGGGTTCTCCTACAGTCACTTGGTCGGGGCTATGGAGTGAGGCTGTCTATTAAGTTTACCCGGCGAGTATCCGCGTACGCTACGTGATTGCGACGGACTTTTGATCACATCAAAATTCCGTGGCAACCGATCAAGTGAGACTAAACTGCTATATTTATAACATTCATTCAGTTATCTCATAACTTATTGTGAATTCCAATTGTTGTATCACATTCCAGATAAACAGAAAATGTTAAACTTTCCGATCGAACAATCGAACACCCAAGTTTTCCTGATACAGCTCAACTCATGAAATAAGTTCAAATACATTCACTTCATGCCTCAGTACAAACGGTCCAGCCGTAGAAGGGTCAAGCCAACGCCTCACATGTGGCACGCCGTACTGCCCCAAACCCTAAGGTTCTAAGGGCAGTTCAAGACGATCACATAATCGAGTTAAGGTTTGTTGTCTTATAGAGGGTCCATCGCGTTACTTGCACTACTTAGAACGTCTTTAAACCACGGAAAGTTCCAACACTTGGAAATTTCCCGACAGGGGAAAGATTGGGTATTTATATCCGGTCGGACTTTTTAACATATTCAAAAATTATCCGGAAAGGCACACAGACAGAATTAGACAATCCGATCGATACACCGAGTTCCCAATACAATCCAGAAAAATCAACTCTTAAATAAATATTAAAATTATCCAGAAGAAACAGGAGTAGGATATAAATATTACTGTGCAAAAATGGGTCAACGATTGAACAGTATGGCCGCGGAACCGCCGCTCCACGTAGGGTAAGGCCGCGGTTCCGCGGTCGTATGAAGGAGTTAGGACTCCGTTTTGCACAGTAATTCATAAAAAACCCTGCTTAATTTTCTGCATATTTTTAATATTGAAAAATCCACGATTTCAGAAAATGTACAGAGAGCAAATTAGGGTTTGGGTTTCGGTTCGATCGGACTTCCAATTCCGTCTACGCTTCGCCTAAGGCTCTAGCTAGGCTCTGATACCACTGCAGGGTTCCTAGGCACTCTCAATAACGTCTCACAAGGCATCAACCATGCCAATTTCAAAAATTACGGGTGCCGAGAAACCCTAGACTACGGATCGTTAACTAGATGTCTAGGCGAAAAAGAACTAGTAAACTAATTAACTAGAAGAACGGAAATACAAAATTTGTAGATCCGGTCCTCTGCCTCCATAGCTCCGCAATGAAGTCCCCTCGCTGTCCAAATGGAAACCCGGGCTCTAGCGTCGGCTTCATCGGAGAAAAAGCGGGCTACGTCATCGACGACGATGCCGAAGATGATCTACGTCGAGGCATCACTAGATCAAGCTCCACCTTCACCAAGCCATGAAAACTTGTGACGGAAACACCCTATACTACTTGGCAAGAGGTAGAGGATGAAGAAATAGGAAGTGGGTTCACTTTAGAATTGGATTTCTCACTCATTTTCATCAATCACCATTGATGGAATCAAGGTTCTTCATCTTGAAGAAGAAGAAGAAGAAGATGATAAGTTAATTAGAATTGAAAAGAAAAATGAATCCTTATCATAATTCCAACCATAGTTAGGTGTAGAGAATAGACTAGGGTTAGTGAATGGTTAGGTTAAGGAGATGAAGACAAAATGGTCAAAGTTGCATGAAGCTTCAAGAAACTTCATGAATCAAAGCAACCATTTTGTTTTCTTCTCACTTTATTAATCCAAAATAAATAGATAAATGAATGGATAAATAAATAAAAACCTAACCATATACTTAACCAAGGTTTAATTCTTTACACTTAACCAAATAAGCATGTATCATCAAACATGATACAATCATGTGCACAAAAGTATATCACATATACAACTTGCACAATTCAAGTGAGAAAATCCATTTAAAATGAACCGATACTAGTTAATGAAAAGTAATATATCAAATATATAATTATACATTAAATCATTAAATCAACACTTGATTTAACGATCCGGTCATATCGCATATAACCGACTAATATCAATAGTAACAACTTATCGAATCAACACTTGATCCGATAACCCGGCTATATCGCATATAACCGATCAGTGTCACAAATCGCGAGAATTGAATACAGTATCACATACTAATATCATTCTCGGTCCCGCACATATCTCATATGCGCTCCTATTTCGTTTCGCTTGAGCCAGGAAACCTCTGTGTAGGATTCTAAAGACTCGTCAATACGCCGGCAGCAGGTGATGATCATATCAAGCACCCACAAGCCGCAAGCGGTCTGCTAAACGTAACGGCCACCCGGGTATTGAGCGATCAGAAGATCGATGAGCAAGCCCGCTCACACTCCTGTGAATCCAACCAGTAACACTTACCGTACAGTCCGGTCTGATCGTCTGATATGTCGCATATCTCGCCTAGGGGTGGTAAACGTCAGACCCCAATAGCTCGATAAGTCGTGTCGATATGAGGTCTATAACAATTCGAGAAACTATAGGTAACACTTACCAGTAAATCTCAGCAACCCTGGCCAGGGATTTCCGGTTATAGCCAATCGAACACAGCGCAACATCAACTCCCTATACCGGGAGAGACGAATCCCCTCCTATCGCTCATTGCCTCCATGTGATTCGGGACTGTACCCAAAAACCATCGTTTTGCACGCCCTCTTGGACGTGGTAAGATGGAAATCAAAGCACAGTGGGAACCACACAAGACTCTATGACGATCTCGGGTCAACAGACTACTCTGTACCAGTGTCACCAGAGAACTGCCATCTGACGTAAGGTATAATACCATCTGGGAGTTCTCGGCGAGTCCGTCCAGTGTACCCAGTCTCCACTGAGCACCCGTATATCATCTCTGATGTCAAACACCAATGGATATGGGATCATCCATCGCCCATCTGTATGGGTCGAGAAGGTATACGCTAGTCTACACTAGTATATCGATGCCCCGTCTCGATACACCCACGACTAGGGACCTTGAAGCATGTACTTATGGACTACCATGTCCCCACTGGTATGATCTGCATCATAGTCCAGGTAGTCAAGTACACATCCTAAGGGCTTTACCAACATGTAATAGAGAGACAATCAGTGTACACGTTAAGGTAAAGAGTAACCAGATAGCATACTATCATGTCGAGCAAGAAAGTCCTCCCTATATATGTCCCAGCATCCACTACAATATACATCCTATGTACAGTAATGGCCTCTAAGGCATACATATAACTAACATCAAGTTCGGGTCTCCTAACCCTGGAATTGGTAGGGTTGCTTGCCGCTCTCGTAAGGGTCTAGGGGTGTGGGATTGGCTATTCATCACGACCGTGGAATCCGTGTTTTATACTGGCTCGTATTGAAAACACGGACGTCCTAGTATATCCAATATTTCATATGATATTTTCTGCTGCGTTATCTGTGATATGATCATGTGATTTGTTCAGATAGATATTATATATAGTATATATGATATATTATATAGGCGTTGCTTATGTTTTACACCTGCGCTAGCCCTGCCTCGCTCTGGCGTTAGTTACCTAACCTAACGGTGCAGACGGGACATCGAGGCGAATGCGGATGGCATAAGCGTACGTTATATTTATCTGTGATGTTTAGATTGACATAAATGATGGGATGTTCATTAATGAGATTAATGAAAGAAAATAAACCTAATTGATGTTGTGGAATCGAATTTCAAAATAAAAACAGGTAGCTACAGTTCTTGCTTTGCATCGCGGTGTTCCTTGTAGAACATCCTGCACCTTATTCGATGAGGAAAGGACCGAGATCCCTTCACCGGGAGTGACTCCTTTAGCAATAACTGGCAGATGCTACATACTCGGTTTGTCTTTTGATTGCTTCTATAGTTTCTGCTTTGCACAGTGATATATATGATATATCCCGCACCTCATTCGACGAGGAAAGGGCCGACGATCCCTTCACCGGGAGTGACCCCTTTAGCAAAACTAGAAAAGCCTCAAAAACATTCCATTTAAAAACTATTTGATTCCGCAACGAGATCAAGTACAAAGCGTTAAAGGTTTTCACAAAAACCATTCGCAACCCTCCATCATTTTAGGAAGTAGAGTACTTAGTATTCGTGCTACGTTTGTCGACCATAGCCGAGGCGTAGTGTGCGGTAGCTAAGTGATGTCTTCCTACACAGCATATGATGCGATTAGTTAGGACAGTCGTGTGGCTTTGTTGACCTTAGCCAAGGGTCATGTGGGTGGGTCTAATTAATCACGAAATCACGGGTAGAACTTGACTAGTATCTATGATTTGTTGACCTTAGCCAAGGTCATAGGTGCTAGGGGTAAAAACTATTATCGGGAGTTTCAAGTGTTGAAATTTGCAATGAGATTGCATACCTTCTATGTGATAGTTGGATCCCGATACCCACTGCGAGTAATTGTTACTCCTGGGAGAGTTTTGCACTTTGCAATTAGCCGATCAAGTAGGTGTCTAGAAAGGTGTCAACGGGGTTACGCCTCTGGGAAAACGAGGTTTACTGTAATTAGGTCCGTGCAAAAGCACGGGGAACCTCCCTCAAAGTACTGACACCGGCCTGGCTGAAAGATTGGCGAACTTGTAGAGTATAATTAATCCCGGCTAGTCTTTCCTTTTAGGGTTTGAAGGAAGATTTGATAAAAACAGTGGGAGCCATCCTGATTAGATAAAATATATAACCAATCTGATCTTGCAAGAGCGCAAACTGAGTGTTTTCTTCTCTCTCTCTCCAGGTAGCGACCATATCACGCCTTAATCAAGATAATAATACGGATTATTGACCGAACCCACTTGTTATACTGAGCTGGGGAACGTTGGTCCCGCTCCAACTTATAATTGTTATAAGACCGAGCAGGAATTAGGGGAATACCAGAATTCCTATGCCGCCCAAACGAAGAAAGTGCATATGATGTATCTCCTTCGGGTGTGTTCATTATAAAGAACTGTTTCTCAGTATCCTCTGAATCCTGGGTATTTGATACAGGATCAGGATCCCAGATATGTAATCTGTTACATAGGGCTACAAAAAGGTAGAAAAACTGAGAACGGGTGATAAGTTTCATGAGACAGAAAACGGGGCAAGTGTTGCAGCCAAGTCTGTTGGTCACTGTCACCCTGTATTACCAATACATTGATTCTGAACAAATGCTATTAGATACCGAACCTGATATACAAAATCATATCAGTCTCTTTACAAGTAAAGAAATGATAAAATTTTGTATTGTTGGATAATGTTTTGAACATTTTCTATATCAAAAGTTGATCAGTTCAGGCACGTTATCTAAAAGCATTGACGTTCTAAATCAAACTACAGTTCCTAATATACAGAAAACACACAAGTGGAAGAGTTCAGAAATGAACGAATCCTTCTTGAGGCATTGTAGACTAGGTCATATCAATGCGACCCGACTAGCTGAAGTTGCATTTTAGATGCATATTTAAATCAGTTTGAATTTGCATCTTTGGAAACTTGCCAGTCATGTCACAGAGATAAGATGACTATAGCTCTGGAAACAGAGAAAGAGTTAGTAAACTCTTGGGACTGATACATTATGATGTATGTAAGGTCTCCTGTCTACACATGCCAGGACTGGTTCTTTATACTTCATTACGTTCTCTGATAATCTCTCAAGATTCAGACATCTGTTCCTGTTGAAACACAAGTCCGAACCTTTTGAGATATTCACAGAATATAAGTTAGAAGTAGAGAACCAATACGGGTATAAGTATTATGTCCTATGATAAGATCAGGGAGGAGAATACTTGTGCATAGAATTCCTGGACTATTCTAAAGGAGAATGAGATTCTCTCTCAGCATTACTCCTCCGTATACACCATAGCACGATGGTATATCGAGGCGGAGCAATTACACCCTATATGATATGGTGCGCTCTATGATGAGTACTACTGAGTTTCCTATTTCCTTTTAGGGAGTTATGCACTTATGAAGTTGCATACCTATTGAATAGGGTTCGAATCAAATCAGTGCCTACCACTCCATATAAGATATGGTATGGGAAGAGCCTATCTCTTAAGTTAGTTAAGATTTGGGGTTGTCCGGCCTATGTCTAAAGCAAAATCCGGACAAGATCGAGGCAGGATCTGTTCTGTAGAACTGGAAAGGTTCCAGCTATACAAAACTGCAGCTGATGATTTGACAAAACTAAAGGATTCAATAGTTCTCGACGAACCTCACCCTCTCCGCCGATCTAGTAGGGTTCCTCATCCGCCTGAGAGATACCTTGGTTTCTCGATGACAGTGGGAGCGAGGACTGCATCATGAGATGATGACCCAACTAGATTCGAGCAGGTCATCAAGAGTAGGGACTCTGTAAGAATGGCTGGATGCTTAGCGATCTGAGATGGAATCCATGTACACCAGTAAAGTATGGACTTTAGCTGCTATATCTGAAGGGTTAAATCCCCATCAGGAGCAAGTATATCTTGAGAAGATTACTTGGTGTAGATGGAAAAGTTGAGACTTTCAAAGCTAGACTTGTTAAAGATTTTAGTCATCAACCAGGCGTGGATAATGATGATACCTTTTCCAGTGGCTATGCTTAAGTCCATCCAGATCCTACTTGCCATTGCTACATACCATGACAACGATATCTGGTGGTTGGGTACCATGACTGCTTTTCTAAAATTATGATTTAGAAAAGAACGTCTATAAGAACACAGCCAGAGAACTTCGTAAACAGTGGGAGCAGCGGATGTATGCAAGTTGCTTTACAGAATAAAGCAAGCATCGCGGAGTTAGAACGTCTGTTTTGATGTGATAGTCGAAGTGTTTGACTTCATCAAAATGGTAGATGAACCTTGTATATACAAAACTATAATAGAGAGTAAGGTGGTCATCCTCGTATTGTACGTGGACAACATACTCTTGATAGGAAAGGAGTTTCCTATGCTACGATCGGTCGATCTCCACTTATCACATGGATTCTCCATATAGGATCAAAGTGATACCTCCTAAATCCTGAGTTTTCATCTATGAAATAGATGTAATTGGATGCTAGGATTCTCACTTGATGTAATGAGATGGTATCAATCGATACTGGGGAAAATCACTGGAAGGGTTCCAGGGTGATAAAGACGACTGAATGTCAGTGACAGGCATTGTCTTTACCCTCGGTAAAGGGACGGTATGTTGGAAGAGTTCCAAGCTAGATACCGTGGCAAACTAGACGATAAAGGCTGATAACATCGCTATTAAAGATACTACCAAAGAGGCAGTTAGGGTGTATATTGGTTCATGAGATGAACTAGTTTCCTACCATTGTATGACAATGGAAGTGTGGCTTCGGCCCAGGAACCCTCGTCCCATCAGTGACCCAGACATATTCGGAGGCAGCATCACCTGATCATGGAGATAAATGATCTCCAGGGTGATCGAGGTTAGGAGAGTAGACTCAGAGGATAACACGGCGGATCCACTCACAAAGGCATTTTCCCCGAGAGAGACTTATATAGGATGATTGAGTATGAGATACTGCAACCACTGCTATAGATGGCCCTAGTGCAAGTGGGAGATTGTTAGTTATATGTATGCCCTAGGGGCCATTACTGTACATTGGATGTATATTGTAGTGGATGCTGGGACATATATAGGTAGGACTTTCTTGCTCGACATGATAGTACGCTATCTGGTTTCTCTTTATCTTAACATGTATACTTTCTGTCTCTCTGTTACATGTTAATAAAGCCCTTAGGATATGTACTCGACTTCCAGGACTATGATGCGGATCATACTAGTGGGGCCTGGGTAGTCCATGAGTACATCCTTCAATGTTCCTAGTCGTGGGAATATCGAGACGGGGCATCGATATTCCAGAGTAGACTAGCGTATATCTTCTCGACCCATGTGATGGGCGATGGATGATCCCATATCCATTGGTGTTTGACATCAGAGATGGTATGCGGGCGCTCAGTGGAGACTGGGTACACTGAACGGACTCGCCGAGAACTCCCAGATGGTATTATACCTCACGTCAGATGGCAGTTCTCTGGTGACACTGGTACAGCTTAGTTTGTTGACCCGAGATCATCATAGAGTCTTGTGTGTCTCCAACTGTGCTTTGATTTCCACCCTACCACGGCTCTACTGAGTCGTACAAACAGGTGGTTTTTGGGTACAGTCCTGATTCACATGAAGGCAATGAGCGATAGGAGGGGATCCGTCTCTCCCGGTATTGAGGGTTGATGTTGCGCTATGCTCGACTGGCCATAACAGGAAATCCCTGGCCAGGGTTGCAGTGATATACTGGTAAGAGTTATCAGTAGTTTCACGATTGTTATGGACCTTAAGTCGGCATGACTTATCGAGCTATTGGGGTCTGACGTTTACCACCCCTAGGCAAGATATGCGACATATCAGACGAACAGACCGGACTGTACGGTAAGTGTTACTGGTTGGATTCACAGGAGTGTGAGCGGGCTTGCTCGTCGATCTTCTGATCGCTCAATACTCGGGTGGTCGTTAAGTTTAGCAGACCGCTTGCGGCTTGTGGGTGCTTGATATGATCATCATCTGCTGCCGGCGTATTGACGAGTCTTTAGAGTCCTACACGGAGGTTTTCTGGCTCAAGCGAAACGAAATAGGAGCGCATATGAGATATGTGCGGGACCGAAAGTAATGCGTGTATGTGATACCGTATTCCATTCTCGTGATGAATGTATCGATTGGTTGTATGCGATATAACCTAGTTATCGAATCGAAGATTGATTTGATAAGTCGATATATTGGATACTAGTCGGTTATATGCGACATGACCGGATCATTGAATCAAGTGTTGATTTAATGATTTAATGTATAATTATATATTTGATATATTACTTTGCATTAACTAGTATTGGTTCACTTTAAGAGGATTTTCTCACTTGATGTACACAAGTTGTATATGTGATATACTTTTGTGCACTTGTTTGTATCATGTTTGATGATACATGCTAACTTGGGTTTGTGTAAAGAATTAAACCATGGTTAGTTAATGGTTAGGGTTTCATTTGATTTACTTATTTATTTATTTATTTATTTTGGAAAAGATAAAGAGAAAATGGTGGCTTTCTTTGTTTGTTGTTGAAGCTTCATGAAGCTTTGACTAAGTGACCATTTTGTCTCATGCTTAACCCTAACCATTCAAACTAACCATAGTCTATTCTCTACACCTAACCATGGTTGGTATATGATAAGTATTCATATTATTTTCTTTATGAAAAAAAGACTCATCATATTCTTTCTTCTTCTTCTTCATCTTCAACAATGAAGAAAGCTTGCCTCCATCAATGGCAACTTGAGAAAAAGAGTGAGAAATCCAATTCTAAAGTGAACCCACTTCCTATTTCTTCATTCTCTACCACTTGCCAAGTAGTATAGGGTGTTTTCTTCACAAGTTTCAAGACTTGGTGAAGTTGGAGCTTGATCTTGAGTTGCCTCGACGTAGATCATCTTCGGCATCGAAGTCGACGACCTAGCCCGCCCATTTCTTCGATGAAGCCGATGCTAGAGTCCAGGATTCGATTTGGACAGTGGAGGGACGTCATCAAGGAGCCTAGGAGGTGGAGGACCGGATCTACAAAGGTTGTAGCCTCTTTCCTTTGAGTTAAAGTTGTTTACTTGCATCGCATCACCTATAAATCTAGTTAACGATCCGTATTAGGGTTTGTAGGCACATGGAAAATTTTGAATTAGCCATGTTTGATCACTTGTGAGATCTCATTAGTGTGCCTAGGAACCCTACAATTTGCACAGTAACTCTTATTATGTGGTGTTTTGTTTTCCTGTATATTCTGTTTCTGCCTAGGTTGTTTCAGTGCTGGCTTGCATTTGGGGTAGAGACGGAAAAAGGTTGTCGATCGATATTCTAAGTTATTTGCTAATCGGGTTTTATCTGTAATGTTTAATGTGTTCGTAAACCTCCCCTAATTGCTAGTATATCGGTTAGCAGGGGGTTGCACATTTCTGTAATGGTTTTTACTGGCTTGTGTATATGAACTTGATTGGATCGTTGTGATGATTAGCCGGGGTTTGAGATGAGATTTTATATTCATTCATTCAATGTAAATTGTAATATGATGTAATATTCTTTTGCGGGGCACATCTGGGCTTAGGTTGTAGCCACCGTTGTATTATTTCATTTACTATTTTTTGCTCCTAGGATAGACCCAAGATGGGGTGCACAAACTACCGGGTACTTTGAAGTGTTTAGTGGCCTACTCACGTTGCTGTGGTAAACCGCTTCACTTCGGGTACTTGGCGGGTAGTTTGCCGTACCCGTAGGGGTCTAGGGTGGGGTAATAGCTATTCATCACAACTGTGTAATCCGTCTTTCGTTGCGGGCTTAAAGGAAACGCGGATTGCTTGTATATCCAATAATGTTCATCTGTGATCTGGAATGCCTATTATTGCGTCTGACGAATGTACAATATCTATATATGATAGCTATTAGACGTTACTTATGTTTTACACCCGCGCTAGCCCAGCCCCTGCTCTGTCGTTAGTTAAGTAACCTAACGGGTGAATGACGGGACCCAGTGGCGAATGCGGATGGCATAAGAGGTCGTTGTATTTTCGTTGTTTTCTGCAATGATAGGTTAATTGATGGGATGCATTATTTTAATGCAAAGAAAACAAGCCAAAGTTGAAATCGTTGGAACAGTTTAAAAGAAACCACTCGGTTATTTTAAAAAGAGCAGAATTTTTAATTGCGGAGCTTTAACCACTCCTTTTAAAAAAAGCTATCAGGTTCCTTCGGTTATATCAAGTTCACTACGTTCACGGTTTCGCCAAAACCAGTCGTAGCCCTCCGTCATTTCATATGAATGGTCAGTAGTATTCAAGCTATGTTTGTTTGGCCCTTAGTCAAGACATAGTGATTGGTAGCTGCTGGGATGTTCACATGTAGCATAGATAGATGCGTTGGTTTGGGACAGTCGTATTACTTTGTTTGGCCCTTAGTCAAGAGTATATATGGGTGGGTTCAAATTAACAAGATAATGATGGGTAGAACTTGACATGTGACTTATGATTTGTTGGCCCTTAGTCAAGGTAATAAGAGCATGGGGCAAAAATCCACATCGAGAGTTTCTAAAGAAACTGAAACTTGCTAGTGTTGCATACCATTTGGAGTTTGATGAATGTTGGTAGGATTCCTTCAGCATTATCACACGATGATATTTGGATCCCGATCCTACTGTGAGTATATGCTACTTATCGGGAGATTCGTCACTTAACGATCAATGCTATAAACCAAGTAGGTGTCTAGAACAGTGTCAGCGGGACTACGCCTTCAGAGAAAAGAGGTTATTTAATTAAGGAACTTCGCGAAAGCGTCGTAAAACCTCTCTCGAAGTACCGACACTAGCCTGGCTGAACGGTTAAGCAAGTATTGTACGGTGAGATCAGTCCTGACTAATTCTTCTTTTATGGTTTGAGGAAGGATTCGAGAAACAGTGGGAGCTATCCAGTTTAGATAAATTAAAAACCAATCTAAACTTGCAAGAGCATCATGCTAAAGTGTTCCCTCTCTCTCTCTTTGCAGCGACCTTGTGACCATGACTAGTTTACATCTAGATAACAAAATGACTGAATCTGGCTTATATGATTGGCAAAGGTCTGTCCAGATGTCCATTGTCTATGACAAGCTGGACCACCCTATTACTACTCTATCCCCCACCGTCCCAGGTCCAGTTTCCACCGTCGTGGATATGGATATCCGTCATACAAGGGAAAAGGATAATGCGAATGCCCAGTGCCTCGTGTTGGCTTCAGTTGATGGTGTATACCAGAAGCAGCACGAGAAGATGGACTTAGTTTTCATCTTTCTCCATAACAAAGATTTATATGGAGAGCTGTAAGGTTCCTAGGCACCCTAGTGAGGTCTCACAAGGCATCAACCATGCCAATTTCAAAAATTACGGTGCCGAGAAACCCTAGTGTACGGATCGTTGGCTAGATGTCTAGGCGAAAAGATAAACTAGTTAACACTTAACTAAGAGATACGGAAATACAACCTTTGTAGATCCGGTTCTCCACCTCCATAGCTCCGTAATGAAGTCTCCTCGCTGTCCATAACAAGTCCCGGGCTCTAGCGTCGGCTTCATCGGAGAATGGACGGGCTAGGTCATCGATGTCCATGCCGAAGATGATCTACGTCGAGGCATCGCTAAATCAAGCTCCGACTTCACCAAGTCAAGAAACTTGTGAAGAAAACACACTCTACTACTTAGCAAGAGGTAGAGGATGAAGAAATAGGAAGTGGGTAGACTTTAGAATTGGATTTCTCACTCTTTATCATCAATCACCATTGATGACCTCAAGGTTTTCTTCTTGAGTTCAAGAAAGAAGAAGAACAAATGATATGATAAGTTAAATTAAAAAGAAAAGAATAATCCATTCTTATCATAACATTAACCAAAGTTAAGTGTAGAGAATTGACCAAGGTTAAAGAATGGTTAGGGTTAAGGAGATGAGACAAAAATGGTCACTTAATGAATGCTTCATGAAGCTTCATGTTGCAAACAAAATAAGCCACCATTTTTCTCTCACTTCTTTTCCTTTTTCCAAAAAATAAAAGGATTAATAAATGAATAAGTAAAACCCTAATTATCCACTTAACCAAGGTTTAAATCTTTACACTTAACCAAAAAGATATGTATCATCAAACATGATACAAACAAGTGCACAAAATCATATCGCATATGTAATGCACACATCCGAGCGAGAAAATCCATTTAAAGTGAACCGATACTAGTTAATGCAAAGTAATATATCAAATATATAATTATGCATCAAATCATTAAATCAACACTTGATTCAATGATCCGGTCATGTCGAACATAACCGACTAGTATTCAATGTATCGACTTATCGAATCAACGCTTGAATCGATAACTAGGTTATATTGCATACAACCATTCGATACATTCATCGCGAGAATGGAATACGGTATCACATACACGGATTATTCTCGGTCCCGCACATATCTCATATGCGCTCCTATTTCGTTTCGCTTGAGCCAGGAAACCTCTATGTAGGACTCTAAAGACTCATCAATACGCCGGCAGCAGATGATGATCATATCAAACACCCACAAGCCGCAAGCGGTCTGCTAAACGTAACGGCCACCCGGGTATTGAGCGATCTGAAGATCGACGAGCAAGCCCGCTCACACTCCAGTGAATCCAACCAGTAACACTTCCGTACAGTCCGGTCTGATCGTCTGATATGTCGCATATCTCGCCTAGGGGTGGTAAACGTCAGACCCCAATAACTCGATAAGTCGTGTCGATATGAGGTCTATAACAATTCGAGAAACTACTGGTAACACTTACCAGTAAATCTCAGCAACCCTGGCCAGGGATTTCCTGTTATAGCCAATCGAACACAGTGCAACATCAACTCCCTATACCGGGAGAGACGAATCCCCTCCTATCGCTCATTGCCTCCATGTGACTCGGGACTGTACCCAAAAACCACCGTTTTGCACGCCCTCTTGGACGTGGTAAGATGGAAATCAAAGCACAGTGGGAACCACACAAGACTCTATGACGATCTCGGGTCAACAGACTACTCTGTACCAGTGTCACCAGAGAACTGCCATCTGACGTAAGGTATAATACCATCTGGGAGTTCTCGGCGAGTCCGTCCAGTGTACCCAGTCTCCACTGAGCACCCGTATATCATCTCTGATGTCAAACACCAATGGATATGGGATCGTCCATCGCCCATCTATATGGGTCGAGAAGGTATACGCTAGTCTACTCTGGTATATCGATGCCCCGTCTCGATATACCCACGACTAGGGACTTTGAAGGATGTACTTATGGACTACCATGTCCCCACTAGTATGATCCGCATCATAGTCCAGGTAGTCAAGCACACATCCTAAGGGCTTTACCAACATGTAACAGAGAGACAATCAGTGTACACGTTAAGGTAAAGAGCAACCAGATAGCATACTATCATGTCGAGCAAGAAAGTCCTCCCTATATATTTCCAAGCATCCACTACAATATACATCCTATGTATAGTAATGGCCTCTAAGGTATACATATAACTAACAATCTCCCACTTGCACTAGGGCCATCTGATAGCAGTGGTTGCAGTATCTCATACTCAACCATCCCATAAAAGTCTCTCTCTGGGAACAGGCCTTTGTGAGTGGATCCGCTGTATTGTCCTCTGAGTCTACTCTCCTAACCTCGATCTCCCTGGAGATCAACTATCTCCATGATCAGGTGATACTGCCTTAGAATATGTCTGGATCACTGATGGGACCTGCGTTCCTTGGCATAAGCCACAACTCCATTGTCACACAATGGTAGGAACAAAGTTCATCTTATGAACTTTTATACACCCAGACTTCCTCTTTGGTAGCATCTTAAGTAGCGATGTATCCTGCCTTCATCGTCTAGTATGTCACGGTATCTAGCTTGGAACTCTTCCAACATACCGTCCCTTTACTGAGGGTAAAGACAGTGCCTGCGACTGACACTCAGTCGTCTTTATCACCCTGGAACTCTTCCAGTGATTCTCCCCAGGATCAACTGATACCATCTCACTATAGCTAGTGAGTATCCTAACATCCATTTAGATCTATCTCATAGATCCAAAGTCCAGGATTTAGTAGGTATCACTTTGATCCTATATGGAGAATCTTTGTGATAATCGGAGATTGATCGAGCGTAGCATAGGAAACTACTTCCCTATCAAGAGTATGTCATCCACGTACTCTACGAGGATCGTCACCATACTCCCTACTACCTTTTTGTTTATACAAGGTTCATCTACCATTTTGATGATGTCAAACTCTTTGCCTAATTCATCAAAACAGATGTTCCAACTCCGCGATGCCTGCTTTATCCTATAAAGCATCTTGCACACGTTTCCGCTGCTCCCACTGTCTACGAAGCCCTCTGGCTGTGTACTTATAGACGCTCTTTTCCAAATCATCATTTAGAAAAGCAGTCAAGACACCCAACCACCAGAGATCGTAGTCATGGTATGTAGCCGTGGAAAGTAGGATCTGGATGGACTTAAGCATAGCTCCTTAGAAAAAGGTTTCCTCATGATCCACACCTGGTCAATGATGCAAACCTTTAACAAGTCTAGCTTTGAAAGTCTCAACTTTTCCATCTACACCTAGTAATCTTCTCAAGATATACTTGCTCCTGATGGGGATTTAACCCTTCAGATATAGCAACCAAAGTCCATACTTTCTTGGTGTATATGGATTCCATCTCAGATCACTAAGCATCCAGCCATTCTTACAGAGTCTTACTCTCGATGGCCAGCTCGAAACTAGTTGGGTCATCATCTCATGATGCAATCCTCGATCCCACTGTCATAGAGAAACAGAAGTATCTCTCAGGTGGGTGAGGAACCCTACTAGATCGGCGGAGAGGCTGAGGTTCGTTGGAATCTACTGAATCCTTTGGCTCTATCAAATCATCTGCTGTAGTTTGTATAGCTGGAACTTTTCCAGTTCTACATTACAGATCTTGCCTCGAGCTTGTCCGGTATTTTGCTTTTAGACATAGGCCGGACAACCCCAAATCTTAACTAACTTAAGATATGGGCTCTTCCCTTTCCATATCACATATGAAGTGGTAGGCATTGATTTGATTTGAACCCTATTCAATAGGTATGCAGCTTCTCAAGTGCATAACTCCCAAAAAGGAAATAGGTAACTCAGTAGTACTCATCATAGAGCACACCATATCAAATAGGGTGTATCTGCTCCGCCCCGACATACCATCGTGCAATGGTGTATACGGAGGAGTAATGCTGAGAGAGAATCTCATTCTCCTTTAGAACAGTCCAGGAATTCCGTGCACAAGTATTCTCCTCCTTGATCGCATCAAAGGACTTAATACTTTTACCCGTATTTTGGTTCTCTACTTCTAACTTATATTCTGTAAATATCTCAAAAGGTTCGGACTTGTGTTTCAACAGGAACATAGGTCTGAATCTCGAAAGATCATCAGAGAATGTAATGAAGTACGAAGAACCGTTCCTGGCATGTGTAGACAGGGGACCTACATACATCAACATGTATCATCCCAAGAGTTCACTAACTCTTTCTCTGTTTCCAATAAACAGAGCTAGTGTCATTATATCTTTGTGACATGACTGGTAAGTTACACAAGATGTAGATTCAAACTAATTTAAATATGCATCTACATGTAACTTCAGCTAGTCGGGTCACATTGATCTGACCTAGTCTACAATACCTTAAGAAGGATCCGTTCATTTCTGAACTCTTCCTCTTGTGTGTGATCCGTATACTAAGAACTGTAGTTTGATTTAGAACAGCAATGCTTTTAGATAACGTGCCTGAACCGATCAACTTTTGATATAGGAAATGTTCAAAACATTATCCAACAATACAAAATTTTATCATTTCTTTACTAATAAAGAGATAGATACGATTTTGTATATCAGGTTCGGTATCTAATAACATTCGTTCAGAATCAATGTATTTGTAATACAGGGTGACAGTGACCAACAGACTTGGCTGCAACATTTGCCCCGTTTTCTGCCTCATGAAACTTATCACCCGTTCTCAGTTCTCTACCTATCTGTAGCCCTATGTAACAGATTACATATCTGGGATCCTGATCTGGTATGACATACCCAGGACGTAAAGGATACTGAGAAACAGTTCTGTATAATGAACACACCCGAAGATGATGCATCAGCATGCACTCTCTTCGTTTGGGCGGCACGGGAATTCTGGTAATCCCCAATTTCCTGCTCTGTCTTATAACAATTATAAGTTGGAGCGGGACCAACGTTCCCCAGCTCAGTATAACAAGCGGGTTCGGTCAATATTCCGTATTATTATCTTGATTAAGGCGTGATATGGTCGCTACCTGGAGAGAGAGAGAAGAAAACACTCAGCGTGCGCTCTTGCAAGAATAGATTGGTTATTATTTTATCTAATCAGGATGGCTCCCACTGCTTTTTATCAAATCTTCCTTCAAATCCTAAAAGGAAAGACTAGCCGGGATTAATTACACACTACAAGTTCGCCAATCTTTCAGCCAGGCCAGTGTCGGTACTTTGAGGGAGGTCCCCCGTGCTTTCGCACGAACCTAATTAATGTAAACCTCGTTTTCCCAGAGGCGTAACCTCGTTAACACCTTTCTAGACACCTACTTGATCGGCTAATTGTAATGTATAAAACTCTCCCAGGAGTAACTCTTACTCGCAGCGGGTATCGGGATCCAACTATCTCATAGAAGGTATGCAATCTCATTGCAAATTTCAACACTTGAAATTCCCGATAATATTTTTCCCCTAGCTCGCTATGACCTTGACGGAGGCCAAACAACCCATAGTCCGCTAGTCAAGTTCAACCCGTCATTTCCTGATTGAATTAAACCCACCCGCACGACCCTTGACGGAGGCCAAACAACGCCGTACGAATACTCTAATCCAATCGCATTATATGCTAGCAGATAAGCACTAGTTAGCTACCGTACACTACACCTTGACGGAGGCCAAACAACCGCAGCACGAATACTAACTAGTACGTATCTGAAATGACGGAGGGCTACGATAGGTTTTTCTGAAAACCTATTGCGTAATGAACTTGATATCGTTGTAGGATCGAATGAATTTTGAAATGGAGTGTTTTTTAGGCTTTTCTAGTTTTGCTAAAGGAGTCACTCCCGGTGAAGGGATCGTCGGTCCTTTCCTCGTCGAATGAGGTGCGGGATATATCATATATATCACTGTGCAAAGCAGAACTCTTAAAATCAATCAAAAGACAAACCGAGTGTGTAGCATCTGCCAGTTATTGCTAAAGGAGTCACTCCCGGTGAAGGGATCTCGGTCCTTTCCTTATCGAATAAGGTGCAGGATATATCACATATACCGCTGTGCAAAGCAAGAACTGTAGCTACCTGTTTTATTTTGAAATTCGATTCTACAACATCTTAGGTTTCTTTTATTTCATTAATCACATTAATGAAGTCCCATCATTTAAGTACCTAAACATCACAGATAAATTCGACGTACACTTATGCCATCCGCATTCGCCTCGATGTCCCCTCGTGCACCGTTAGGTTAGGTAACTAACGGCAGAGCGGGGCAGGGCTAGCGCGGGTGTAAAACATAAGTAACGCCTATATAATATATCATATATACTATATACTGTATCTATCACAGAACATCACATGATCACATCACAGATATCGCAGCAGAAGAATCATATGAAATATTGGATATACTAGGACGTCCGTGTTTTCAATACGAGCCAGTATAAAACACGGATTCCACGGTCGCGATGAATAGCCAAACCCACACACCTAGACCCCTACGAGAGCGGCAAGCAACCCTACCAATTCTAGGGTTAGGAGACCCGGACTCGACTCTTCGAGTTGGTCTCCCTCTGGACCCCAGAACCCGGTTACTTGTGCTCCCCTCCTTGGGTCTATCCTAGTGCGGAAAAGTAAATAATATACAAACGGTGACATCTTCCGCAACCTGGAAGTGCCCCAAATAAAAGAATATTACATACAAGTTTTTACATAAATGAAAATGAAAAACACTCATCTCACATAAAAAAACCCGGCTATTCAAACACGACGATCCAATATAACATATCCAGCAACACATAACATCACATGTCATCAACGTAAGTAAATATGCGCATCCCAATTGTCGTTGACATATAGCAACGAAACCGGCGATATCACATATTACACTTACGGTCACAGAAAAGAAAGTGTAAAACTACAACAGTTGGAATCCGCAACCTCTTTAGACATCACATGCCTAATCAAATGAATTACTTAGACATCGCATGCCTAACAATTATAAACCCCGCATTTTAGTCTCGTTATCGAAAACACTTTTCAATTTCAAGTCGGGCAATTCAACAAGATTCCCGAAAAACTGATCGAATGCTCGTCGCAAACTTCAGTAGACGGCCGCACCCCCGATACCGTCGACGAAGTGCACCAAGGCGGAACACCGCTACCGCGAGCACCCGAACGGTTGCTTTCGGCGACGGGGTTCTCCTACAGTCACTTGGTCGGGGCTATGGAGTGAGGCTGTCTATTAAGTTTACCCGGCGAGTATCCGCGTACGCTACGTGATTGCGACGGAATTTTGATCACATCAAAATTCCGTGGAAACCGATCAAGTGAGACTAAAGTGCTATGTTTATAACATTCATTCAGTTATCTCATAACTACTTGTGAATTCCAATTATTGTATCACATTCCAGATAAATAGAAAATGTTAAACTTTCCGATCGAATAATCGAACACCCAAGTTTTCCCGAAACAGCTCAACACATGAAATAAGTCTAACAACATTCAGTTCGTGCCTCAGTACCAACGGTCCAGCCGTAGAAGGGTCAAGCCAACGCCTCACATGTGGCACGCCGTACTGCCCCAAACCCGAAGGTTCAAAGGGCAGTTCAAGACGGTCACATAATCGAGTTAAGGTTTGTTGTCTTCTAGAGGGTCCATCGCGTTACTTGCACTACTTAGAACGTCGTTAAACTACGGAAAAATCCAACACTTGGAAATTTCCCGACAGGGGAAAAATTGGGTATTTATATCCGGTCGAACTTTTTAACATATTCTAAAATTTATCCGGAAAGCCACACAGACAAAATTTGATACTCCGATCGAAACACCGAATCCCCAAAACAACCCCAGAAAATTCAACTCTTGAATAAATTTTAAAAATTTCCAGAAAATCCAGCATAATTAAATAGGAATTACTGTGCAAACAAATGAGGATGACGTCATCAATGTGTGGCGGAACAGCCGCAGAAGCCAGGCTTCTGCCGCTCTTCCGCCGCGGTTTGAACTGTTCATGGGAAAATTTTTGCGCCGTAATATTCATATTTTCCCTGCTGAATTTTTTAGCAATTTTTAATTTGGAAAAATCCACGTTTTTGAAAAAAGGACAGAGAGCATGGAAATTTTGGGTTTTCGGTTCGTTCGGACTTCAAATTCCGTCTAGACTTCGCCTAAGGCTCTAGCTAGGCTCTGATACCACTGTAGGGTTCCTAGGCACCCTAGTGAGGTCTCACAAGGCATCAACCATGCCAATTTCAAAAATTACGGTGCCGAGAAACCCTAGTGTACGGATCGTTGGCTAGATGTCTAGGCGAAAAGATAAACTAGTTAACACTTAACTAAGAGATACGGAAATACAACCTTTGTAGATCCGGTTCACCACCTCCATAGCTCCGCAATGAAGTCTCCTCACTGTCCATAACAAGTCCCGGGCTCTAGCGTCGGCTTCATCGGAGAATGGACTGGCTAGGTCATCGATGTCCATGCCGAAGATGATCTACGTCGAGGCATCGCTAAATCAAGCTCCGACTTCACCAAGTCAAGAAACTTGTGAAGAAAACACACTCTACTACTTGGCAAGAGGTAGAGGATGAAGAAATAGGAAGTGGGTAGACTTTAGAATTGGATTTCTCACTCTTTATCATCAATCACCATTGATGACCTCAAGGTTTTCTTCTTGAGTTCAAGGAAGAAGAAGAAGAAATGATATGATAAGTTAAATTAAAAAGAAAAGAATAATCCATTCTTATCATAACATTAACCAAAGTTAAGTGTAGAGAATTGACCAAGGTTAAAGAATGGTTAGGGTTAAGGAGATGAGACAAAAATGGTCACTTAATGAATGCTTCATGAAGCTTCATGTTGCAAACAAAATAAGCCACCATTTTTCTCTCACTTCTTTTCCTTTTTCCAAAAAATAAAAGGATTAATAAATGAATAAGTAAAACCCTAATTATCCACTTAACCAAGGTTTAAATCTTTACACTTAACCAAAAAGATATGTATCATCAAACATGATACAAACAAGTGCACAAAATCATATCGCATATGTAATGCGCACATCCGAGCGAGAAAATCCATTTAAAGTGAACCGATACTAGTTAATGCAAAGTAATATATCAAATATATAATTATGCATCAAATCATTAAATCAACACTTGATTCAATGATCCGGTCATGTCGAACATAACCGACTAGTATTCAATGTATCAACTTATCGAATCAACGCTTGAATCGATAACTAGGTTATATTGCATACAACCATTCGATACATTCATCGCGAGAATGGAATACGGTATCACATACACGCATTATTCTCGGTCCCGCACATATCTCATATGCGCTCCTATTTCGTTTCGCTTGAGCCAGGAAACCTCTGTGTAGGACTCTAAAGACTCGTCAATACGCCGGCAGCAGATGATGATCATATCAAACACCCACAAGCCGCAAGCGGTCTGCTAAACGTAACGGCCACCCGGGTATTGAGCGATCTGAAGATCGACGAGCAAGCCCGCTCACACTCCAGTGAATCCAACCAGTAACACTTCCGTACAGTCCGGTCTGATCGTCTGATATGTCGCATATCTCGCCTAGGGGTGGTAAACGTCAGACCCCAATAGCTCGATAAGTCGTGTTGATATGAGGTCTATAACAATTCGAGAAACTACTGGTAACACTTACCAGTAAATCTCAGCAACCCTGGCCAGGGATTTCCTGTTATAGCCAATCGAACACAGCGCAACATCAACTCCCTATACCGGGAGAGACGAATCCCCTCCTATCGCTTATTGCCTCCATGTGACTCGGGACTGTACCCAAAAACCACCATTTTGCATGCCCTCTTGGACGTGGTAAGATGGAAATCAAAGCACAGTGGGAACCACACAAGACTCTATGACGATCTCGGGTCAACAGACTACTCTGTACCAGTGTCGCCAGAGAACTGCCATCTGACGTAAGGTATAATACCATCTGGGAGTTCTCGGCGAGTCCGTCCAGTGTACCCAGTCTCCACTGAGCACCCGTATATCATCTCTGATGTCAAACACCAATGGATATGGGATCGTCCATCGCCCATCTATATGGGTCGAGAAGGTATACGCTAGTCTACTCTGGTATATCGATGCCCCGTCTCGATATACCCACGACTAGGGACTTTGAAGGATGTACTTATGGACTGCCATGTCCCCACTAGTATGATCCGCATCATAGTCCAGGTAGTCAAGCACACATCCTAAGGGCTTTACCAACATGTAACAGAGAGACAATCAGTGTACACGTTAAGGTAAAGAGCAACCAGATAGCATACTATCATGTCGAGCAAGAAAGTCCTCCCTATATATGTCCAAGCATCCACTACAATATACATCCTATGTATAGTAATGGCCTCTAGGGCATACATATAACTAACAAGAGCAATCTCATATCGCAAGATATGAGACCTCAAACGAATTATTTCAAGCGAGGTTGGCTGTCGGGTCATCTGTAAGGGACGACGTCCTTACGATGACTAGCTATATTAATAAGCTCAAGGACCTGGAGACCACGTTGGGAAACAGGTCATACGTTGACTTATTTCCACAGTCCCTACCCTCTACTTACACCCTGAAAGAAACCAGGGAGACACCCGCTCTGCTTAATAGGGGACCTTCTTCTTCTGCATCCAGGGCGAAAGCAAAGGGTGAAAAGAAGAAGACCTCCACAAAGCCGATATACGGTATCAGTAAAGTAGAAGGAAAGGGAAGAGCAAAAGTTTCGGGACTTGGTGTAGGTAAGGAGGGATGTTCCTATTGTTATTGGAACGGGCATTGGCAGAAGGATTGCAGGGCTTTGGAAGCCAGTAACCAGAATACGAAGCATGTTGTGGCTTCGGCCTCGGGTGTATTTGTAATTGAGAACTGTTTACCAATTAACTCTACTTCCTGGATACTAGATACCGGAGCAGGATCTCATATCTGTAATTCATTACATGCTTTGAGAAACTGTAGAGTTATCAGGGTAGGCGATTTGTCTCTCAGAGTTGCGAACGGAATGAGCGTGAACGCTGAATCCGTAGGAGAATATCACCTAGGTTTGACAAGTGGGCAGATGTTGATTCTACGTAACTGTTTGTATGTACCTAGTTTGACTTGTAATATCATATCAGTATCCTCACTTTCAAGAGAGGGATATGACTTTACATTCGTAAGCGATGTAGTTCACATCCACCTAAATCAAGTTCTGATTGGGTCCGGTACATTAGATGACGGAATATACGTATTGAATCAAGCTCAGGTTTTCAATGTCCAGAACACACTTAAAAGAAAGTCTCCAGAAATAAATCAGGCTTTCTTATGGCATTGTAGACTAGGTCACATCAATGAAACAAGATTAACTAAGTTATATAGAGAAGGATATTTTAATCCGTTCGAATATCAATCTTATGCTACTTATGAATCTTGTCTCATGGGAAAGATGACAAAGACTCCGTTTACTGGACACGGAGTAAGAGCGAGCGAGCTCTTGGGACTCGTACACAGTGACGTGTGCGGTCCAATGTCTACACATGCGCGAGGTAGTTATTCCTACTTCATTACTTTAACGGATGATTTCTCTAGGTATGGATATATCTTCTTAATAAAGCATAAATCCGAGGCCTTTGAGAAATTCCGAGAATACAAGAATGAAGTGGAAAAAAAACAGGCAAAAGTATCAAGACACTGAGATCTGATCGAGGCGGTGAATACTTAAGTGCCGAGTTCCTGGGTTACTTAAAAGAGAATGGAATTCTCTTTCAGCTTACTCCTCCATACACACCGCAACACAACGGTGTATCGGAAAGGAGGAATCGAACCTTATTGGATATGGTTCGTTACATGATGAATAAGGCTGAGTTACCGCGATCTTTCTGGGGTTATGCACTAGAATCAGCTGCATATCTTTTGAACCAGTTTCCAACCAAAACTGTGCCTACCACACCATATCAGATGTGGAGTGGGAAGAAACCCTGTCTTAAACACTTTAGGACATGGGGATGTCCATCTTTTGTAAAAAAGCAGCATCCGGACAAGTTCGAGGCACGCTCGGTACAGTGTAAGTTTATGGGATATCCAAAGAACTCCAAGGGGTATTATTTCTATTACGCAAAGGAAAAAAAGGTTTTTGTTTCTCGTCATGCCCACTTCTTGAAAGCTGAATTTTTAGAAAATCAAAAGAGTGGGAGAGCAATAGAACTAGAAGAAATTCCAGAATCACAAGCTATTACTGAAAGTATGGTAGAACCAGAAGTTTTAGAAGAAAGGGACATATCAGCGCCTATCCGTAAAAGTAGTAGGCAGTCTCATCCGCCCGAGAGATACTACGGTTTTCTCAAAAAAGGGGATCGAGAAGATTGCATCATTGATAATGATGAACCTACTAGCTTCCAGCAAGCCATTCAGAGCGGCGACTCGGTAAAATGGCTGGATGCAATGCGGACCGAAATGGAGTCCATGTACACTAACAAAGTATGGACTTTGGACATTGCTCCAGATAGGGTAAAACCCGTAGGATGCAAGTGGATCTTCAGAAAGAAGATTGGTGTAGATGGACAGGTTGAAACCTATAAGGCTAGACTTGTTGCAAAGGGTTTTCGTCAAAGACCTGGTTTGGACTATGATGAAACCTTTTCTCCAGTGGCTATGCTCAAATCCATTCAGGTCCTTTTTGCCATTGCTGCCTTCCACGATTATGAGATCTGGCAGGTGGACGTAAAGACGGCTTTTCTAAATGGTAATTTGGAAGAATGCGTCTATATGGATCAGCCAGAGGGATTCATTCAGAGTGGCAGCAGCGGTAAAGTGTGCAAGTTGCTTAAGTCCATTTATAGACTAAAGCAGGCATCGCGGAGTTGGAACATCTGTTTTGATGATACTGTCAAAGAATTTGACTTTATTAAGAATCCAGATGAACCATGCATATATAGTAAGATTGTAGGGAGAGTTGTAGTATTCCTCATCTTGTACGTGGATGACATTCTCCTAATAGGAAATGATATTCCTATGCTACAGTCAGTCAAAAGATTCTTGTCACAGAAGTTTTCCATGAAGTACCTGGATGATGCCACCTACATTCTGGGGATCCAGATCTATCGTTATAGATCAAAGAGGATGTTGGGACTTTCGCAATCCAGGTACATAGACACCATATTGAAAAGATTCAGTATGGAAAATTCTAAGCACAGTAACCTACCGGCTTGTCACGAAATCAACCTCTCCAAAGAGATGTCTCCCAAGACTGATTTGGAAAGGGATCGCATGTCGATTATACCCAACGCTTCTGCGGTAGGCTCTATAATGTATGCAATGTTATGTACCAGACCAGATGTAGCATACGCATTAAGCGTTGTAAGCCGGTATCAGGCAAACCCAGGGGATAAACACTGGATAGCAGTAAAGAATATTCTCAAGTACCTGAGGAGGACTAAGGAGATGTTCTTGGTGTATGGCGGAAAAGACCTCCAGATCGAGGCCTTTGCTGACTCCAGCTTCCAGAGTGATAAGGATGACTCCAAGTCCATGTCGGGTTATGTCTTTACCCTCAATGGAGGGGCAGTCTGTTGGAAGAGTTCCAAGCAGGACACCGTTGCTGACTCAACGATGGAAGCAGAGTACATAGCTACTTGCGATGCCGCAAAAGAAGCTGTCTGGATGAAGAAGTTCCTAACAGAACTTCAGGTGGTTCCTACCAGTATTGATCCAATACCTCTGTATTGCGACAACAACGGCGCTATAGCTTTAGCGAAGAAACCCAGGTCCCATCAGAAGTCCATACACATCTTAAGGCGGTATCACCTGATCAGGGAGATCGTAGATCGCCGGGAGATCGAGGTAAAGAGAGTAGATACAGAGAATAACACTGTTGATCTATTCACAAAGGCCATTCCTCAGACGCAGTTCGAGAGGCTATTCGAGATGATAGGTCTGCGATATGCCAGTACATGGCCCTAGTGCAAGTGGGAGATTGTTAGTGTTTATGCCCTAGAGGCCATTACTGTAACATACTAGTTTGTATATTACTTAATGGATGCTTGGGATATTCACAGTTGTATTGACAGTCTTGCTAAAAATGGTAGTATGCTACTTGGTTTGAGTCTATTTTAATATGTGCATATGTTTCTTTTAACGTATCGCTTATACATATTAGTATAGCCCTTAGGATCTTTGCTTGATTACCAGTGTTGTGATGGCAGTCACACTAGTGGGGGCTGGGTAGTCTATAAGAAACATCCTATACAAGTCCCTGGTCGTAGGATTATCGAGACAGGGTATCGATACTCCGGAGTAGACTAGTGTATACGCTTCTCATCCCAGTTGCGGAGATGGTCTGTCCCACAACCATCAGTACGTCGTACTGGAGATAGTATGCAGGTGCTCGTTAGGTTACGGGTACACCGGACAGGACTCGCCGGGAACTGCAGGTTGGATTTATACCCATCGTCAGATAGCAGTTCCCAGGTGACATGAGTACAGCTTAGTCCGTCGACTTGATACTGCTATTTTGCCTCGGGTGTGTTCCCACTGTACTTAGATTACTACCCTACCACGGCTCAAAGAAGTCGTGCAAATAGGTAGTAGTTGGGTGTAGTCCCGAAGCACTTGGAGGCAGTGGCGGTTAGACAGGATTCGTCTCTCCCGGTATTGGGGGTTGATATCGCGCTATGTATAAAGAGCCATTACGCAAAGTCCCTGGCCAGGGCAAGCGAGATTTACTGGTGGCTGCCATTTGTTTCTCAAGGTGTAATGGGCTTCACTCTGACACGACTTATACCGCTATTAGGGGTCTGATGTTTACCGCCCCTTAGGCCCGATATGCGATAGTCCTAGACGAACAGACCGGACTGTACGGAGATTGTCACATCAGGCTCAGTAGGAGTTCGGATGGGTTTCCTCATCGTCCTTCTTATCGACATCTACCTGGGGACCGTTACGTACAGCTAGTACCGCTTGCGATCTGTGGTTAAACCCACTGCCAGCGTAGTGTCGAGTCTTTAGAGTCCCACACAGAGAGTTTCCCTGCACCGGGCAAAAGGTGTAGAGGTCGTATGGTTTTACGGCAGGGCCGCGATCACTTACGTACACTTGTGCACGTATTATGATCGGGCAGATAATACTAGCGGGCTTTGGTTTAAACCAGATTCTAGTATTATAAATGGATTTATTCAGTTAAAGATTATCCGTGTTTTTCGGAAATACGAATGGGAGGGGCAGTCTCGTAATTTGTCGGGAAGCTTCTAGAAGAAGGTGACTCATTTGTGTTTAATTCTTTTTAGGATTTAAACAAATGAGGTGGAGAGATGAGTTGTAAGTTTTCATTAAATGCTTAATGACTCATGAGGTGATTCACCATTTAGAATTAAATGAAGCTTACAAGATATTTCTAGATATTTATCAAAGAGATATTTGTATGCTTGATATTATTCTTTCATGAGTTATTTATTCATATCATAATCACAAAAGCTTTCTCTCTCCTCACTTCTTCATCTTCTTCCTCAAACCCTAATAGCTCTCATGAGTTGAGAAACCTAGGGTTTAAGTGACTAAGTAATCCATCTAATTACTCTACACCCTCTAGGACTTCTAGATCAGCGATCTAGAAGGCGTAGTTATCTCATATTCGAGATAGAAGCTCGGACTATAGACTCTCGGGTGGATCGTCTTTGACTCGAGGAGGCCGTTGAGGTGCCGACGTTCTATAGAGCCTACGAGGCATGGAGGATAGCGATGAAGACCCGAAGGACAAGTAACGTGAGGTATAACTTCGAATCCAAGTAGTTAAACCTCTCGTAGTTTGCTAGTAATGGTTTAGACACGATCCATGTGCTCAAGTCCGTGTTACGAAGCTTTGATAATTGTTTTTCATATATTCCGTCTCCCCGCAAGCTCGTGGGGTGCGTGACATGGACTTACAGCATCCAGATATGAGTAATCTGAAAGAGAAGCAAGTTCTCAATCTATCAACTGAATACCAAACACAAGTATCTACTTCTTCGATCACCTTGAAGAATCCCGATACTTGCAACACATGGTTCTCTACCTTATTCTTGTACCTATAACTTCTCAAAACTTGGAACTTGTATTTCTACGAAATACTTGTCTAAAACTTGAGAAGTCACAAGCAAACAGAATATAGTACGAGGACCAACCCCTTTGTCCTAATGGATACTGGACAACATACAATACTTTGTATAAGTCCCCTGAGTTGAATAACTCAAACCCTGTGCGTCGTAGGTTGAAAACTGTACTATGGTTATGAAGAATTACACCGCTGTTGAATGCTCCTTATCTAACTATCAACTGATATAGGTAAATGTCATGGAAATAATTTCAAAAAGTTATATCTCAGTTTATAAAATAAACGTACAGATATATCAGTTTGAAATTGGTACATAACGACGGATATTCAAAACCAAATATTTGCCGTCCGGCAAAAACCCAGGCGATTTCCTCAATTACAACAAATCCCGATATAATGAGGATGATCACCTAATTCCCAATAACTTACTCCCACTCATCATCTGTAAAACCATACAGATGAGAGAATCTAACCTGGTAAATACATACTCTGGAGTAAGGATCTAATTAGGAAATCAGTTTTCAATTAACAACGCATAGTGAAACTGAAACATGAAAATGTTTCAAAGGGGTATCCGGGTATTCCTAGTAATGCCTCTTCCACTATCCAGATTCATGACTCTAACCGTATATTTCTTTACCATCTTTTCAAATTCATTTATTTGTCTTTACTCATTACCTTCTGTACACCATCGTTAGGCTAAACGATTTTCTTCCTTCCCTACCGTTCGGCACCAGCCTATGGTTTGGAAGAAGACTGTCCAATAAGCATAATAGGTGTACTCTCCTAATCCTAGGAGTACTCGCAACCTGAGAGAAGGTGATGATAAAAGACAACTGAATAAACATTATTCTATTCCTCCTAAACCGAAGAAAAGCAAAGGTGAAGTAGGAGTAGCGATGAAATACGCGGTTTGGTCGTGAATGATAGCAGTCTCAATTTACTTTGCCCTCTTTCTAATCCCTTTTATTTTGTCTTTACTTATTACCTTCTGTACACCCAACTTAGGCTAATTGGTTTTCTCCTTTCCCTACCTTTTGGCACCAGCCTATGGTTTGGAAGAAGACTATCCGATAAGCGTGATAGGTGTAACCTCTCATAATCCGAGGAGCCCTCACAACCTGAGAGAAGGTAAAAGGAAAAGACAACTGAATAGTCCTATTCATTTTCTCCTGAACCAGAATCCATCCTCGAATCTGGAACAAGTTCCTTCGAGTTCGTATATAACCATACGATGGATTTATCCAATAGGAGTGGATGTTCGTAGTGATACGGAATGTTTCAGAGAAAAGCAAAGGGTAAAAGTAGGAGTGGCAATGAATTATGCAACTCTGACAATCCAAAGGCCAGTGTTTTAAGAAAGTTCGGTTAACTTGGTCACTGAGTTATAGTCTAGGGTCGGGACATGGTCGTTGTCAAAGAGAGAGAGAAAGAAACACTCAACGTGCACTCTAACCTAGATCAGAATGGTTAATCACTTTATCTAATCAGGATGTCTTCCACTGTATCCACAATTTCTCCTCCAAACCCGAAAGAAGAATTAGTCGGGATCACCCAAGGAGTAAACCAACTCATCAGTAGGAATCGGGATCCAACTATCATTGCATGATAACTTGATGGAATCCACTTAAGTCACCACACTCCAGAAGGTATGCACATGCCTGGCAAGTTTCAGTTTCTTTAGAAACTCCCGATGTAATTTTTACCCTTAGGACCCAAGTGACCTTGACTGAGCCAACATATCAAAGAATCCTAGCCAAGTTCAATCTGTCATTATCTTGATTTCATTAGACCCACCTGCATGAGTCCTTGACTGAGCCAAAATGACCGTACGATTGTCCTAACCAATCACATATTCATGAGACAGAAAAGCATTACAGAGCTACCGCACACTACGCCTTAGCTGAGCACGACATACGTAGCACGAATACTAAGAAATACTAATCTGAAATGACGGAGGGCTACGGCTGGTTTTTGGTGAAAAACCTTTAACGCAATGAACTTGATATTGTTGAAGGAACTGGATAGCTTTTTACAAATATATAGTGGCGAAAAACCTTTGCTAAATAGGTCACTCCCGGTGAAAGGATCTCGGCTCTTTCCTCATAGAATGAGGTGCTGGATATTCATAACGGAATACCATGATGCAAAGTAAAAAGTAATCGACTATAGTGAAGTTATTACCCTGACGCAAACTTCTACCCAAGGGGTCACTCCCGATGAAGGGATCTCGGCCCTTGCATCGTCGAATGAGGTGCTGGATATTCATAACCGAATACCACTGTGCAAAACAAATGAGAACGTCCTTGTAGTAACAGCTTTTTGAAAATTGTTTTAACAACATCGAATAGGTCTGTTTTCCTTGCATTGATCCGAATTAATGCAGTCCCATCAATTAATCACACCACAAAAGAACAAAAATATGATGTACGTATATGCCATCCGCATTCGCCACTGGGTCCCGTCATCACTCGTTAGTTACTTAACTAACGACAGAGCGGGGACTGGACTAGCGCGGGTGTAAAACAAATACAACATCTACTAGTATATATATAACAATATATAATAATCGCTCCAGGCATGATAAATGCAACATCACAGAAAAGTAATAAGTATCACAGAACAATACAGATAATCTGGGAGCCCCGAGTTTCCTTTGAGCCACAACTGAAACCCGACGTTCCCCTGGTCGTATGGATAGCCTGTGAAAGGAAAATCTAGACCTCTACGAGCGCGGCAAGTTACCCACCAAAACCACAAGCGAGGCAGCCCCCTTCAGCAAATTGAATGGACTACCCGGCACTTCACGGAATCCGGTAACTTGGGCACCCCTCCTTGGGTCAACCTGTACCCCCTACGAGAGCGGCGAATAGCCCGCCAATTCTGGAGTGAGGCCCCCTCCGTCTCAAAGCCATGAGATGCAGGCCAGTTGCCTTCCAGAACCCGGCTATCCGTGCACTCCACCGCGGGGTAATCACAGTACAGATAAGAAAATATGTACAACGGGTACATCGACCTCAACCCGGTCAAGCCCCAAAAGAATAATATACAAACAGGCAGTGACGGAATTCCACATGTCGGACGCTCACCCCACGATATCAAATGTACAAATAAAACTAAACTGCACTATCATTGCACGCAAGCTATCCACCATGACGAATCCACAACAATACAGCACAACACAGAATATCAACGTGAATGTCACGTTCGTAAACCCGTCTAAAAGGACTATAGCAATTAGACAAGATTTACCGCTCGAATGACATTCACGGTCGCAGATAGAAATGTATATACTGCAAACTTTAAACAATGTTAGAAAATATCGACTTCGAAATAACCCCCGAATAGCCCCAAACAACTAGATAAAACCATATCTAAACAAACAACATCACTGAACCAACATCACTGGCTAAACAAACAACATCACTGAACCAACATTCCAGAGACTAGATTACCCTGAAAATTTCAAGTTCAAACACCCCGATGTGGCCGGTTTTGAGCATGCTCTCGCCGGGTGAAATCCGGTAGATGGGGCTCAAATTTTTAGGGTGTTCTAATGGTCACTAAAATAGCCTTCTGCAATTGTTTAGAAATTTTTTGAAGACACTTTTAAAATCGACAGAAACTGCAATGTTACTAGGGATGTTTCGGGTAGTTTCGGTTTCGATAGTTTAACATTGTCTAAACCAACTAGTATGCGGTTAATGGTTGGATCTGATACCATGTTGGGTTACGGCAGCGCCCTGGCCGTCAATCCAAGGCCAAATGCGGAACAAAAACTTTTCAAACTTGGCGCTACAACAACCAAATACCCAGATCGTGCCATTAACCGTTAATTAGCAAACTGTAAAGTGAGTTCAGAGATTATACTGATCGATCCGTGTCCTTCGGTCTTCAATCTCTGTCCCATGCTTGTCGCGGCTGCTGATTGTTAGGATACGAGCGTGTTCAAGTTCTAGTTTAAATACCGCAATCAAGACGGTTTCGCACGTAGCTAGCCGGTTGAGTACGGGTCGTCCGCAGGGAGATGGGAATCTTTTTCTATGTGTTTTTCGACGAGTTAAGTCCGGTTGTTCAGATTTTGTTTGTAGTTATCTAAGTGTTGAGTTGATATTTAAAGAGAGCTTGTTAGGGTTAGGATTAGGTTAGTTTGAGTTAGGAGTCTCCACATCTTTCGTTGCCCCACTTAATATCGGTGTTACGGTAATCGGCAACAACGGGGATTAGCACGACTAGGAAGGAACTTGCGAGTATAAGCTAGGCTTTCCAACGCATAGTCCTTCCTTTTGGTGCTTGTCCGTCCGTTCTTGGCTCTTATCCATAACCTCCGGTTAATCCAACCACAACCGGTCTCACTACGGAATCACCGCTATCATGTAGGATAGGGTGCCGTAAGGAGCGGATTGTGGTTGGGTTAACGGGAGTTGATTTAAGTTGTTGGGCAAGGAAAGAGTGAGAGAGATTTCCTTCTCTCAAACTTCCCTTATCCTACCCTAGCAAGTATAGAACTACTCACACTTCATAATACGGAAAAATAAAACAACACAAAAGAGGAAGATAGAAAGAAAGAGATTAGAAGAATACGACTAACTGTTTGCGACCTCACCTTGGCGAGGATCAAGCGTAAGTATCATTGTCGTATGCAAGGATAAAGAAAAAGAGAGAAGAAACAAATAACAAGGAAATAACAACAACTACTTAACAATTAAAATTACAACAATTATAACAAGTAAAGAAAGAGACAAGCATGATAATAAAAATGGTCTTCTTTATTCATCACTCTTCACTCAAAAGCTCACTTACAAGTTTAATGGAGAAGAGGTGAGAAGAGGAAGAAGAACATGTACTAAAACCTAGCAAAGAAAAATACAAGATTATGGACCCTTTCCTTCACAAACTTCTGGACTATTTATAGGCCAAAACATGAAACCCTAGGGCAACCAACAGAACATACATGAAAAGACAAACCTACCCCCCAAAATCCTCAACATTTGGCGCCAATATGGCCGCGGAAGGGCGGCCAAAACCACCCTTTGGCCGCGCTTCCGCGGCCGTTTAGATGAGTTGGGTCTGGATCTTTTTGGTGGGACCCTGGTTTGATGTGAGAATCCTTCTGGTATATGTATTTTCCCATAATTGCTTCACGAATTTTCCAGAATTTCTGTTGAGGGAAAGGTGGACTTTTTGTCAAGATTTTGTCATGATTGCCTCGAGCTCCGCGTAGATCTCTTGGATCTTGTGCCACCATTGAGCCTTGTGCATAGATTTGACATTTTGTCTTCCTACTGGTATCTGGCAACGTACGGATGAGGGACGGAGACTGTGTTTTATCTGTGGTCGGCAAGAACCCGGATTTTTTCGTGTTTTCCATGAATTTCATCGTTTTGGAACCGAGAACCTGTATCCTGCAATTGACTAGCAAACACGGCTCAAGAGTATCTACGGATATGCAATGTGATAAAAATTGGGCGGTATGAAAATGCAAAAATCTGATATGAACAAATACCCCCAAACTTATCATTTGCTCGTCCCGAGCAAAGTCCATTTATTCACAAAAAATTTCCTAACCTCACTTTCGCAGGGAACGCGATTGCACTGAGCATGTGCAACAAGCCGTTAAACCTCTAGGTGTCCCTAGTAGGAGGAGTGTTGTCTCCTGAGGGTTTTCAGCGGATACTACCCACAAAATCCGGTCAAGTTGGTTTGTAAAAATGACTAAGTTTCAAACCCTAAAGTTTTGTTTTAGAAAATAACAATTCTATAATCCTTAGTCTAGACTATCGAACCTTTATTTTTCACACCTCACATCTTATTTAACTACAGATTTTATATGTCTTTACGTGCAGTGCGGATAGTGTCGTTAAGTTCCAGAAGGATCGATTAGAGTCATCATGTCGCACAATAAAGCCCAGATAACAATTTTAAAAGGATCACATAAGTTTTATAATGAGTTAAGCATTTTTCAAGTTTCGTTTTGCAGTAAGGTTTCAACTTTAGAATTTCTATCTTCCTTAACAGGAAACTAAGTCGTATTTTTCACTCCACCTTTTTCTTGTTTTCATTTCATACACACCACTGTGAACATGCAATAGTCTTTATCAAAGAGTAAAACCTTCATATCTCCGTTAAAATTTTTTTAAAAGCCTGTCTTTTATCAAGATTATTCTCGCACAAAGAACCGTTAGGAATTTTAACTCGGAGAGAACACTTGCTTGACTTTGTTTTAAACTGGACTTTCTAGGCTTCTTAGCGAGCTTTGGGCCAATGCACCCAAACCAGTTGGTTTTAGGGCATTAGGTGTAGAAACACCCCAGCGGACTTAATTACTCAAGTTACCTAGGTCCAAAAACAAAAGACAGTTTGGCGTGAAAATCAGATGATTTAATACGAACGGAGATATAACCGGCAGTTCAAATATTTTTTTGGATAAAAGACGTGTCTAGTGGGTTTGGTGTGTAATCATTCCAATCAAGTTTTAGATGGGTTATTTTTCAGACTTAGCTCCTATTACGGCATCAATAACATTCCTTCATATTCGCTTTACTTCATAAACTATTCTTGTCATTACTTATTTCAGAACAAACCTATTTGATTCTCAGAAAATCATTTATCTGTTTAAAAGTTTGAACATGAAAGACTTGTCATCTAATTCCCAAAACTCACGACACGTGTAGTGTGATGTAAAGACGTATATCAGCTATAGTTAACTTCAAAGGAGAGTTATCTTTCAGGTTTTCAAAATCCAAACATAAGATCTAGTTATTCCTATTTTATCAAACAAAAACCGTCGAATGTTGAATCAGAGTTCTTCCACAAGCTAACTTGACAAAAAAGTTTTTATATTTTTGGAAAATTTTCAAATTTTTATGGATTTTATGGATTTTAATATGCAGATGCAAAATATACATATGAATGCGAAGGTAAGAAATGCGTACCGAGCGTACCCCCAAACTTAAACTGGACAGTGTCCTCACTGTCATTGCATGAAGAGAGTAGTTTGAAGGTTCAAAATTGTTGGTTAGCGATACACAAGTTTTATTTGTTTTTGTTTTGAAAGAAAAGAAAAAGAATATACACAAATATAAACAAAATGGTTTGTACATACCCCCAAACTTATTTGGAACAGTGTCCACTGTTCTTGGCTGGATAACCGAAGTTTGGAGGTAGGCAGAGGAAGATCAAGCAAGGTAAACCGGCTCCTGTAAGAACAGGAGCTCCTCTGTTGGTTCGGCGCTAAGGTACGGTTTGCATCGGTGTCCGTTCACTTTGAAGAGTGAACCGTCCTTTGGATTTTCCAAATCCACAGCGCCCTGCGGATACATAGTCCGCACAAAATATGGCCCTTTCCAGCGAGATCGGAGCTTTCCAGGATGGAAGTGAAGTCGGGTGTCGTAAAGAAGTACCTGCTGACCAGGTACGAAGGTTTTGCGCACAAGGTGTTTATCATGAAACACCTTCGTTCGATTCTTAACGACAACCGCGTTGTCGTAAGCCTCATCCCTAAGCTCGCTCAGTTCGTTCAGCTGCAGCTTCCGATGGCTGCCCGCGTCCTCCAGAGACAGATTCAGCTCCTTTATCGCCCAAAACGCGCGATGCTCGATTTCGACAGGAAGGTGGCAGGCTTTTCCGTACACAAGCCGATAGGGAGACATGCCAAGGTCGGTCTTATAAGCGGTTCTAAATGCCCAAAGGGCATCAGTGAGTTTCAAAGACCAATCCTTACGGTTCTTGGAAACCGTTTTCTCCAGTATCTGCTTGATCTGCCGATTTGAAACTTCGGCCTGCCCGCAGGTTTGGGGGTGGTAGGGCGTAGAAAGCTTATGATTAATGGAGTATTTCCGCATCAAGGCCTCGAAAGTCTTATTGCAGAAATGACTTCCATTGTCGCTAATGATCGCTCGGGGGTGCCCAAACCGTGAGAAAATGTTTTCTTTAAGGAACCTAACGACAACCTTGTTGTCGTTAGTCCGGCTGGGCACAGCCTCGACCCATTTAGAGACGTAATCAACAGCTAGAAGAATGTACAAGTTCCCAAAAGAGTTGGGAAACGGCCCCATGAAGTCTATCCCCCAAACATCGAAAATCTCCACAACCAAGATCGGTTGGAGCGGCATCTCGTTCCTCCGGGATATCCGGCCCATGTGTTGGCACCGGGAGCAAGTCTTGCAATAATCGTGAGCGTCTTTGAAAAGTTGTGGCCAGTAGAAACCACATTGCAAGATCTTCTCGGCTGTCTTTCTGGGCCCAAAATGCCCGCCACATGCTTGGTCGTGGCAAAATGACAGCACACTCTTGAATTCCTCATCAGGGACACACCGACGAATAATCTGGTCGGGACAGTACTTGAACAAGTAGGGTTCGTCCCAGTAAAAGTGTTTTACTTGGGATAAGAAGCGAAGTCTGTCCTGACGTGACCATTCGGTCGGTAGAAATCCTGTGGCCAAATAGTTCACAATATCTGCGAACCAGGGTTCGCAAGATACTGTCAAGAGTTGTTCATCCGGGAAAACGTCGTTTATCGGAATTGGAAGCGAAGGTGAAGAAGGAAGTCGCGAGAGATGGTCGGCAACCACGTTTTCACATCCCCGTTTGTCCTTAATGACAAGGTCAAACTCTTGAAGCAAGAGGATCCAACGGATTAACCGAGATTTGGCATCTTTCTTCGCAAAAAGATGGCGCAGAGCTGAGTGGTCAGTGTAGACAATGACTGGAGAGCCGATGAGGTAGGGCCTGAACTTTTCTAAGGCAAATACAACAGCTAAGAATTCCTTCTCAGTTGTTGTATAGTTAAGTTGGGCGTCGTTCAGGGTTCGGCTCGCGTAATAGATTACGTGCGGCATCTTGTTGATGTGCTGTCCAAGGACAGCACCGATGGCAAAGTCGGATGCATCGCACATGATCTCGAATGGGTGCGTCCAGTCAGGAGAAGAAAGAACGGGAGCAGAAGTGAGTGAGCGTTTTAGTGACTCGAATGCAGTCACACAGCTTGAGTTGAAGTCAAAAGGCGTGTCCTTGGCCAGCAAAAGCGTCAAGGGCCTAGCAATCTTGCTAAAGTCCTTGATGAACCGTCTATAAAAACCGGCATGGCCAAGGAAGGCTCGGATATCTCTGACGCATCGGGGAGGAGGCAGATTGGAAATGACCTCAATCTTTGCTTTGTCAACCTCTATGCCATTTTGCGAGATGATATGTCCTAAGACAATACCTTCGCGCACCATGAAGTGGCATTTCTCCCAGTTCAAAGTGAGATTCTTGTCCTTACATCTGGTAAGGACAGCGTCGAGATGCAGCAGACACTCGTCAAAAGAATCGCCAAAGATGGAGAAGTCGTCCATGAAGATCTCCAGAAATTTCTCCACCATGTCTGAGAAAATTCCCATCATACACCGCTGGAAGGTAGCGGGCGCATTGCATAACCCAAAGGGCATGCGTCGATATGCAAACGTGCCGAAAGGACAAGTGAAAGTGGTCTTGTCCTGGTCTTTTTCGGCGATGGGAATTTGATTATAACCAGAGTAGCCATCAAGAAAACAATAGTACTCATGTCCGGCCAATCGTTCCAGCATCTGGTCAATGAAAGGTAGCGGAAAGTGGTCTTTCCGCGTTGCAGCGTTGAGTTTTCTGTAATCAATGCAAACTCGCCACCCAGTTTGGGTGCGAGTAGGGATTAACTCATTCGCCTCGTTGGTTATGACCGTGATGCCCGACTTTTTGGGGACAACATGAATGGGGCTAACCCACTGGCTATCAGAGATAGGGTAAATGATACCACTATCTAGACATTTGACGATCTCCTTCTTCACAGCCTCCTTCATGACTGGATTAAGACGTCTTTGTGGATCCCGGGCTGGTTTGGCATCATCCATCAGATGAATGTGATGCTCAACGATGAGGGGACTAATCCCCTTGATGTCCGCCATGGACCAGCCAAAAGCTTGCCTGTTGCCGTGCAAGACCGTGAGAAGGGCTTTCTCTTGCTCGGGAGCTAGAGAAGCCGAGATGATGACAGGGAGGGTCTCGTTCTCACCTAAGTAAGCATACTTAAGGTGAGATGGCAACGGCTTGAGTTCGAGCGTTGGAGGTGAAATGATGGAAGGCAAGACTGGTGCAAAGGTCTCGAACTCAAAGGACTCCAGCAAAGGTTCAAAACGAGTGTAGGCAACCGAGTCGGATGGTTCAGGTAACTCATCCGAAAAGTCGAAAGATTCAAACTCGGGTTGTGCGCGGCTAAGATCGTTCGTGAACGTGAAACATTCGTAGTCGTTATCGGGCGCAGAAACAGCAGCAGGTTCGAAGAGACACGCACTAGTGGCGTCAAGATTATCGTATTCAAACAAAAACTCCTCGAATTCACACTCTTCGGGGGTGATCTCCTGGATCGAGCAAACATCCAGTATATGAGCATTAGGTTCGGCGGGCTGATTCCCCAACCTAAAAATATTGAGTTCAATTGTCATATTTCCAAAAGAGAGGTTCATTGAACCATTGCGACAATTGATCACAGCATTTGAGGTTGCGAGAAATGGGCGACCGAGTATCACCGGAATTTGATTCCGGGGGTTAGCTACAGGCTGTGTATCCAAGACAATGAAGTCGACGGGGAATATGAAGTCCCCGACTTTGATTAACACATCCTCTAGCTCACCCCTAGGATGGGTGATCGATCGGTCGGCCATCTGGAGAGTGCAGTGTGTGGGTTTCAGCTCTCCGACGCCTAATTGCTCGTATACTGAATACGGAAGCAAGTTAACACTGGCACCAAGATCTAATAGTGCGCGGTTGATGTTCTTATCCCCAATAGTAATTGAAATCGTAGGACAGCCAGGGTCCTTCCGTTTTTGTGGTAAAGATTGGGTAAGGGCATCACTCACAGCACTAGCCAAGAAAACTTTCTTGGGTACCTGAGACTTCCTCTTTTTCGTGCACAAGTCCTTTAAGATTTTCGCGTAAGAAGGGACTTGTTGGACAGCATCTAAAAGAGGAATGTTAATGTTAACTTGCTTGAATAACTCCAAAATCTTCTCCATTTGTGGATTTTGTTTGTTAGACCTCAACCGGTTTGGAAATGGAACATTTTGAAAATTGGTTGAGTCTAATGCTGGAGGAGGAGATTTTGGAGTTGGAACGGATCCCAGAATAGGTGTTTTCGTGGAGTGAGAAGTGGGTCCGTTCAGAGCAGAAGAAGAAGAGGGAGAGCCTTGTGAAGAACGGAGAATAGGCTCGGAAGACGAAGAAGAAGAAGAAGAAGCAGAAGAAGAAGAAGAAGAAACAGCGGCCGGGGTGTCATTGTTGATCCGTCTGCCAATATTGTTTTGCAGCACCCTCCCCGATCTCAGTGTGGTCACGGCACTCACATTATGGTTTTGTTGTTCAAGAGCAACATGTGCATTATGTGGGTGGCCGGGATTTGGGAGTGGCTGGGACGGGAGCTTCCCCTTCTCTCGCTCGCTCAAGGCCACGTTCAGCTGTGCAATCTGGGCCTCGATGGTCTTGATGCTCTGCCCGTGTGCGGCGGTGTGTTGCACTAAAGATTGGATCGAAGACTAGATGTTGGCGGTGGATTGAGTCGATTGTTTAACAAACGCATCCAGACTTCGCTCGAGCGAGGAAACCTTATCGTTGTTTGACGGAACACAGTTGTTTGGTGGAAAGGAATTGTTCGGTGCAAAGTTGTTCGTCTGGTTTTGGTAAGGTTGGGGTTGGAAGGGCTGCTGATACTGAGTTTGTTGTTGCGCTTGTTGTTGCGGTGGAGGGCCCCTTTGGAAATTGTTGCCCTGGAATTGATTCTGATTCTGATTCCAGGCGAAATTGGGGTGGTTCCTCCAACCGGGATTGTAGGTGGAAGAGTATGGATCATTCCTCGGTCTTTGCTGGAATGCATTAACCTGATCCTGTCCTTGCGAGGGTGGATTGTAAGGACACTCTTCGGTCAAGTGGGACGGATCGGAACAACAAGCGCAGATGGTACGAAGGGGGAGAACAGGGGCAGGAGTAGGAGAAGAAAATTTGCTCTCTATTGCTTCAAGCTTTTTTGTTATTGCAGCCATTTCAGCTCTCATCGCAATGGAGACATCAAGCTGGTGAATTCCTACCCTAGACTGACCGGTAGAAGTGGAGGTAGAAGAAGAAGAAGGAGTCGGTCTGGTGCTCTCCCACTGTAGCGTTTGCTCCGCAAGATCGTCAAAGAACTGCCACGCTTCCTCGTCAGATTTGGATAGGAAGTGGCCCTGACAGATGGTTTCCAGCAACTGCTTCGTTGCTGGGTTCAGTCCCTCGTATAAGGTTTGGCAGAGTTGCCATTTCTCTATACCGTGGTGAGGACACTGAACAAGAAGGTCTTTGTATCGGTCAAAGCACTTCCAGAAGGGTTCAGAAGGAAGCTGGGAGAATTGGTTGATCTCATTTCGAATTCTTGCGGTCTTATGATTTGGGTAGAATTTTTTCAGAAACGCTTTAACAAACTCGTCCCAGCTGGTGATTGAGTGGGAAGCGGTGCTATACAGCCATTTTTCTGCGAGATCGCATAAAGTGAACGGAATGACCCGTAGACGTATAGCATCGTCCGACAGCTGGGTGGTTTTCATCATGGCACAGACATTTTGAAATTTATTTATGAAGATATAGGCATCTTCAGATTCAAGCCCATGAAAACGTGGAAGCATGTTGATGAAGTGGGGCTTAATTTCAAAGTTGTCCCCATTGGCCGGAGGAAGAGAAAGGCAGGTGGGAAGTGCAGAACGGGTAGGGTAGAAACGATCCTGGAGCGCAATTCGCTGCGGCGCTACAACAGGCGGAGGTGGTGGGAGATTGGTCTCCATAGGAGGTGGAGCCATCCAGGGGTGGTCAACGAGATGTTCGGATTAAATCCCGACATCGCGGAAGAAGAGGTTGGTGAAGGTGAAGGTGAAGGTGAAGATGTATGAACAGAATTCCGGTCAACGTCGGAGTTGGCCGGCAAAGGAAGGGGTGAAAGAGGAGTGGACGGAGTATCGACTTCGGAGTCGATCGCGTAGTCGGTTGCGACTAACGTAACGCGGACTAGACGGGCGCTAGTGTCCCGAGTCCAAGCGGACATACACTAAACGAGTTTTAGTATAGTCAAAGCGAAGAAGGTGAGGGTAAGAAAACGTCAATGAAGAAAGGCGATGGGTGTTGGGTGAAAATGGATTTGGCGACAAAAGGGCAAGTTTTTATAAAAGTTTTTGATTTTTTCTTTTTTTTTATTTTGATTTTAGAAAGTGATTTACAGAAGTATGTACGGAAATACGGCTTAAGCAATCACAAACAAGATATGCACAATCACACCTAGATCTAGGGTAACCTAGGTCTACTAGACCTGCTCCTGAACTTGATTGTCGAAGTTAAACAGTGTCGAGAAACAGGCTTAAAAATACACTGATCACGAGGCCAGGTAAGTGCAGAGATAAGGGGAGGTTGTCCAACGCTTTCGCGAAGTTCCTTAATTAAATAACCCTTTCTCTTTCGGCGGTTTCGCCTTTAACACTTTCTTAGACACCCCGTAAACAATATACGGTTAAGCAAGGTTCTAAACAAGGTTTATCTTCTCCTAATGAGCGCGAAGTCCTTAGGGCTGAAGTCTAGTATTTTTTAATTACAATGGACAATGCATATGCTTTAGTGATTTCCGGGGTCCTGGGAAGGGTGATGAAATCCCCACCCAATCTGGATTGGTTTCAAGCCCCTTAAGTCCGTATTAAAGAATGCAAAACAGTAACAATATCAACAGCAAACAATTTTTATTTGCGGCGCAAAGAATCCTGCACAAGAACAGTTTATTAGAAGGGGGAGAAGAATTTGCGCAAAGAAGGCTGCAGAAAACACAATTCAGTGGAGTTTAGAGGAGTGGAGAGAGGCAGAGAGACTCACCAGAAAAAATGGCAGCCCAAGGGCATCAAGTGGCCGCTCTTCCGCGGCCAAACACGTGCTAATGCCGCGGAAGCGCGGCAGTAACAGAGGATTGGGACTTCAGGTTTGGTTCAGGTGCTTCTCTGGGTCTCCTCCTCTTGTCTGGATGTACTGAATCTTGAATTGCTCACTGTATTTGCTCCAGATTTGTACAGTAGACCGTATGCTTTGTTTTTGTCCATCGCGGTGTAGCCGCGAAATGTGGGTCTATCTTCCCACGTCTTTGGCACTGTACTTGAACTCCGTATTTCCAACGTCTTAGGCGTCGATCTTGAGCTTCGTATTTCCTGCACACTTGCACAAAAACTAATCAAGAATAACAAGATGATTTTTACAAAGTATATTTTTTTTGGTTTTTTTTTTTTTGGTTGTTTTTATATTCACAAATTAACCCGAAATTTCACTTAGAAATAGACTACCGTATCCCCGGCAACGGCGCCATTTGATTGTTAGGATACGAGCGTGTTCAAGTTCTAGTTTAAATACCGCAATCAAGACGGTTTCGCACGTAGCTAGCCGGTTGAGTACGGGTCGTCCGCAGGGAGATGGGAATCTTTTTCTATGTGTTTTTCGACGAGTTAAGTCCGGTTGTTCAGATTTTGTTTGTAGTTATCTAAGTGTTGAGTTGATATTTAAAGAGAGCTTGTTAGGGTTAGGATTAGGTTAGTTTGAGTTAGGAGTCTCCACATCTTTCGTTGCCCCACTTAATATCGGTGTTACGGTAATCGGCAACAACGGGGATTAGCACGACTAGGAAGGAACTTGCGAGTATAAGCTAGGCTTTCCAACGCATAGTCCTTCCTTTTGGTGCTTGTCCGTCCGTTCTTGGCTCTTATCCATAACCTCCGGTTAATCCAACCACAACCGGTCTCACTACGGAATCACCGCTATCATGTAGGATAGGGTGCCGTAAGGAGCGGATTGTGGTTGGGTTAACGGGAGTTGATTTAAGTTGTTGGGCAAGGAAAGAGTGAGAGAGATTTCCTTCTCTCAAACTTCCCTTATCCTACCCTAGCAAGTATAGAACTACTCACACTTCATAATACGGAAAAATAAAACAACACAAAAGAGGAAGATAGAAAGAAAGAGATTAGAAGAATACGACTAACTGTTTGCGACCTCACCTTGGCGAGGATCAAGCGTAAGTATCATTGTCGTATGCAAGGATAAAGAAAAAGAGAGAAGAAACAAATAACAAGGAAATAACAACAACTACTTAACAATTAAAATTACAACAATTATAATAAGTAAAGAAAGAGACAAGCATGATAATAAAAATGGTCTTCTTTATTCATCACTCTTCACTCAAAAGCTCACTTACAAGTTTAATGGAGAAGAGGTGAGAAGAGGAAGAAGAACATGTACTAAAACCTAGCAAAGAAAAATACAAGATTATGGACCCTTTCCTTCACAAACTTCTGGACTATTTATAGGCCAAAACATGAAACCCTAGGGCAACCAACAGAACATACATGAAAAGACAAACCTACCCCCCAAAATCCTCAACATTTGGCGCCAATATGGCCGCGGAAGGGCGGCCAAAACCACCCTTTGGCCGCGCTTCCGCGGCCGTTTAGATGAGTTGGGTCTGGATCTTTTTGGTGGGACCCTGGTTTGATGTGAGAATCCTTCTGGTATATGTATTTTCCCATAATTGCTTCACGAATTTTCCAGAATTTCTGTTGAGGGAAAGGTGGACTTTTTGTCAAGATTTTGTCATGATTGCCTCGAGCTCCGCGTAGATCTCTTGGATCTTGTGCCACCATTGAGCCTTGTGCATAGATTTGACATTTTGTCTTCCTACTGGTATCTGGCAACGTACGGATGAGGGACGAAGACCGTGTTTTATCTGTGGTCGGCAAGAACCCGGATTTTTTCGTGTTTTCCATGAATTTCATCGTTTTGGAACCGAGAACCTGTATCCTGCAATTGACTAGCAAACACGGCTCAAGAGTATCTACGGATATGCAATGTGATAAAAATTGGGCGGTATGAAAATGCAAAAATCTGATATGAACAGCTGCCCTGACGAAGTTCACCCTCCGGTCTCGCTTGTCGAAGTGGCACCACATCCAGGAATCTTTATACGAGCTCCCGCTTCAAACCGAAGCAACTCGGACAGGAAGTTTGCTAGCCGACATGTCCAAGGTGAAGTAGAGATAGTGTGTGATTACTTTGTCTTAATACACTCTAGGATTCTCAACACATCAGAGGGATAGAGTGGAGGTTGAAGAAGAAGCCATTGGACGAGGAGGTTGTGAGCTTAAGTTTTTCTCTAGTGAAGAAATGGCATTGCTATTGTGTGAGATCTTTTGTGTGAACTCACTTGAATAACTCAAGACCAAAACCATAGCCATATATGGCTGCCCCCCCTCACCAAAATATCCCACACCATAATAATTATCAATAAAGAAATGGTCATGGCACAAAAAATCACACCATGAGTCACCAAAATAGCACATGCCATAATCAATGCCCTAGGTTAAAACTTTTGCTAACAATTTCCACCTAATAAACTTTAAACCAAAAGTTTAAATGAAAAAAAAGAAATGGCATCAACTAAAGTAATCTCGTAATGGATCACAAGAATACCCCTCATCCGTATATACATACCCACATCCGTATTCCGACTGAAAACGAATACTACGAGAGGAAAGTAATCCAACAATCTAATACTAGGATCTGGCTTAAACCAAAGCCCACTAGTATGATCTGTCCGATCATGATCCGTGCACAAGTGCACGTATATGATCGAACCCTGCCATAAAACCATACGGCCTCTACAACGTTTCTCCCGAACTTGGGAAACTTTCTGTGGGGTACTCTAAAAACTCGTCAATACGCTGGCAGTGGGTTTAACTACAAGCACGTCACTGGCACTAGCTGTACGTAATAGCTACCCATGTATTGAGCGAAAGGGAAGCTGACGAGCGAACTCATCCTGAAACCCTACTGAGCCTATCTGTGACAATCTCCGTACAATCTGGTCTGTTCATCTACGAGTATCACATATCGGGCCTAGGGGGATGGTTGTTGGGAAACGACCCACGCGCGCAAACACGTATGTTTTGGAAATGTGTACGTTTTTATGGAAAACAGAATGCGCGCACGAGATCGTTCTCGTTTTAAATATTTATAACCGCAAGTGCACGGCGCGTTGTAGCGAGCCGGCAAGCATGGGTCGATCCGCAGGGAATTGTGTATTAGGTATCGTTGTTTAAGGTTAACAAATCAATGAATTAGGGTTGTGTCACAAAAATATAAAAGAATATGAAAACAAGAAACAAGGAAAATAAGTTTAAGGAAAGAATGGCTGTGGCTTGGTTCGGAAGCTTGAATCGCGACGTTTATCTCTACGCTCCCTTGGTCATGAGATGTCCGTTTGATCACTTACCGTTTGTATGTCCGCGCTTGGGGTATCAACACTAAACACAAGGGTTCGCAAGCGTACCACAACAACAAAAACACAAAGTGGTTAGCGAGAGCAAATGATTTTGGTGTTGAATTTGCTAAGTATTTGTGAAGGTATATAGTATATGAAACAAAGAGTTTGTCAAGATTTTTATCACAAAATACCATATCCTACCTTAGCAAACTTAACACCAAATAGATTTTAACTTAAACATGAGAATAAGGGAAGGGAATGAATACGGCATATGAGGAGGTTACAAGTAACCATGTGTCAAAATACCGTATCATATCAATACATAAACAATATTCAGATTAGAATCATAAATTTAGCGCATGAAACATAAACAAGAGGTGGAGGAGGCAAAGCCTTTCATCTCACTTCCTCACACACACCACAACCAAATAAAAGAGTTATCTAAGCATGATTAAAGAAAGCAAGTAAAGAAGGCAAGTAAATAAAAGAAAGCAACAATTATATAAACATTTAAGAACAAGATACAAAATTTGGTCACTTGTTCAACCTCCTTAATGAAGCTCTCCAAAGAGAGCTTCAAGTGGGAAGAAGAAGAAGAAACCAATTGAAGATCACTCCCCTCAAGCCTAAACCAAAAAGAAACAAACTATCAAAACTATGGTAGATACATGGTCCCCCTCTCCCTTGCCACTGATCTGCTATTTATAGGCCCAAAAGGAAATTAAGCAAACAATAAAAATAATCTAATGTTGCATCAAGGGAGGCACTTTGAAAATATGGGGCCCACTGGGGCCTCGGGAACCGAGCTTGCCGGAATTATGGGGATTCTCGCCGTCCAAAAACCGAGGAGGGAGGCTCGGGTTTACAGGTTGGGTTTGTGTGTACTCCAATAACACTCTGCCTCTGTTTGCTTTATCAATTGTAAACTGGTTTGTATGCAGATGAATGGAGAGAAACATGGTCTTTACATCACATTAAAACTTTATGCCATAAATGCATTCACACCCACTTTTGTGCCTACTTGTTTTCTTCATGATGCCAAGGCAACCCATTATGGTCTATGGCAGCCTCTCACCTAGATCCAAGGCTATGTGCACACATGTAAGGGTTGGACCATTTTTATACAAAAAATGTGTGCACATGTATTATTTCCAAAAAAGAGCTCCTGGGACATCGGTCGGTTTCCTGTTCTGTTTGCAGTGTCGGCTCCAAAATGTGATATCTGTGATTTTGTATGTGTTTTCCAGTATTGTATCACGAATACCTGTAAACTTCAATAACTGAGCAGACACTGATTAAAAGTACCGATAAATAGCAAAACAGATAACAAATGAGAGGTAATAAAATGCAGTTTTATGAGATGAACAAATACCCCCAAACTTATCTTTTGCTCGTCCCGAGCAAAACAAAAAATCCTAACCTCACTTTCGCAGGGAACGCGATTGCACTGAGCACGTGCAACAAGCCGTTAAACCTCTAGGTGTCCCTAGTAGGAGGAGTTTTGTCTCCTGAGGGTTTTTAGCGGATTACACCCACAAAATCCAGTCAAGTTAGTAAAGCGGAGGAACTGTTGATTCAAAACTTACGGTTGGATATCAAAGTTAGAAGTTATATCACCCAAGTTAGAAACATTAAACCCTATTTTTCACTCCTCGCAATTTGTTTAACATAAGCTAATATGTGTCCTTTCGTGATTGTGCGGTAGTGTCGATAGGTTTTTAAGAACTTGATTAGGGTCATCATGTCAAAAATTACGGACCAGGATAAACTTCTAAAGGATCACACAAGTTTGGAAGGAGTTAAGATTTTCTCAAGTATGATTCTACAGTTAGGTTTTAAGTAAGAATATATATCAATTTTAACAGAGAACCTAAGTCTTATTTTTCACTCCTACCTTTCACCTGTTTTTGTTCATACACACCTTTCATTATCATGCAAAACGTCTTAATAAATCCAAACTTTCATATCTCCGCGAAAAAACTGTTTTACTAGAAAATTTGTCTCCGCCAAAATTATTCTCCCACAAAGAACCGTTAGGACTTTTAACTCGGAGAGAACACTTGATTAGCTTGTTTTATCTGGCGATTGAAAACTTAGCGAGCTTTGGGTCAATGACTCCCAAACCAGATGGTTTTAGGGTATTAGGTGTGGAGACACCCCAGGGACTTAATTACCCAAGTTACCAAAGCCACAAAACAAAAAGACTCATTTTGTTTTAAATTATTCGGTACTTTAGTGAAAATAGAGATATAGCCAGCCTTTTCTTTTAAATCAGAAGACGTTACATGTGATAAGGTGTGTACTTATTCCAACAAGGTTCTAGATGGGTTATTTTTCAGACTTATAGCTTCTGTTAAAATCTCTATACAATTCTTCATATCCACTTCACTGTATGAACTATTCTTGATATTTTGCTTAATTCAGACAAACCTGTTTGATCCTAAAGATTTTTATCAACTTAAAAAGTTATAGACATATCAGACTTTCATCATATTCTCAAAAACATACGACATGTGAAAAGGTTTTATAAAAAACGTATATCAGCTAAAGTTAAACACACAGGAAGGTTATTTTTCAGGTCGTCAATCTCGTAGCAAGAATTTAGTTATTTTAACTTATTAACCGAACCATCAGATTTTGAATCACAATTCCCCTCCTAACCAACATGACAAAGTTTTTATAATTTTTCAAGAATTTTTTTAAAATTTTCAATTTTTCTATACAAAGCAGTACAAAAGCAGATATGAAATGCAACTACATGCAAAAGAAAAAGAAAAATACAATAAGTAAATGCTGAAATGCAGGAAATATGAAAATGCAACTATATGCATATACAAAATGCCATCACCACCTAGCTTCAGCTCCACCCCCAAACTTGAACCAGACGATATCCTCATCGTCGCTTTGCTTTTCCTTTTCCTTTGCTGCCGCTACATGCGTCATCCTGGTTGGCTAATATCTGGCTGAGTTGATCCTTAATTTCTTTGTTCTGATCTTTAATTTCCTTGTTCTGCCGGATCAACGTCTTGATACCGCGGACTTCCATTCTGTGAAGTTCGTAGGGATCCGTTGGAACGTCATCTCCCATGTATATCTCGGATGAAGTCTGCGGAGCCTCATGCTCGCTGGGGTCAGTTGGGGTCTAAATCTGCTGCTAACTCCTGGGATCCGTGTACCCTGGTGACATCTTCTCTATTTCCACTGGTATAGCAGGATACCTTGAGAGATAGGCAGCGAAGTCGTCCTCCGTCATATAATTGCGGCAAATTTGAGTGATGGGATAGGAAGCAGAGATTTGTGCACCGCAGCACTTTCCTTGATCGTTGCAAACAGCATGCTCACCATGCAGAATTGGTAGTCCCTGGTCATCAAACACTGGACCACGTGCCCTACAATCGCTGGAAATGATGATACGCGCGCAATCCCCTTGACATTTCGATACACCCACCGGCATGCCGTATAGGCGTTCCTGTAGATCGGCTGGGCATTCAACCCAGCATCTCGTGGCTCGCAATGATTTCCAAGAACTATCCTATAATGCGCCAATTCTAGGGGTTTCTGAGAACCAGATCGCATTGGAATATTCGTGACGTGGGAAATGGTTTCCGCTGAGAACATCCTACGTCGTCCCAGAAAACGCAACCTAACCCTATCTTGTAGTATTTCCCCATCACGAATTGCATCATAAAATTCATCAACCAGGCGCTCACAAGCGCACAACCCCTCTGCCCCGTACAGCAAGAATTCCCAACCAAGTTGTCGGATCGCGTCGTAAAAATAGTGTCCGAAGACCTCATGTGAAAAAATTGCGACAAAATTTCTCTCCAACTCAAAAGGGGCCATTTGTTCAGGTCTGTGAGAATTGCAGGAAATAAATAGTGTAGAAGAGAGGAAAAAGGAGTTTCTTATAGACTGAGAGAAGAAGATCGTAGCAAGGAGGAAGACGAGCCGAGGTCGCCGGAATTGGTGGTCGTCTCGCCGGCCGGAATCCGAGAGGGGAAGCTAGGATTTGGGTGGGGGCTGCGGGAATAGGAAATGAGGAAACTAGATCTGTTTGCGAGAATGGGAAGTGAGGTCAAGGGTTTGGGCAGTGGGGTCTTTATATAAAAAGGAATTTTTGCAAAAAACACCCCCCACAATGAAATCCCATCCTAGTTATACTTATTCTCAAACAAAAATTGAAAACTGTCTCGTCGCGCTAAAAAGAAACACAGCACTCACCCCCTAATGGGTGAGATTTTATTAAAAACCTAGGAAAAAAACAAAGATAACAAAAAAAATCATAATATTCACAATCTAACGACATGGTTAAAGCAGAAGTTAATATCAGCCATAAGAAAATTTTGTCAATATAATGCAATGGCTAATGGAAAAATTTGTATAAAAAAAAGAAAAAGAAAAAGAATGTGTTAGTGGTTAGTGAAGGGCATGGATGTGCAAAAATAGGGGTCAGAAGACGCTGAAGGTGAAGACGAAATTTGGAGGCAGTCAAAGAATTATTTTCTGAATGAATTGAATTTTCAAGAATTTTGTGTGTGTTTCAAAGTCAGGTCCGTTTAAAAACTGGAGTTCATCTGCAAAAAGTTCAGCAAAAGAAAGGTTTCTCGGATGTTCCCTAATTGTTCCCGACCCAAACACACAAGAATATCAAGTTCATCAGCAAAAATTTCCTCAAAACTCGACAAGAAAGAATAATGTTCAGTATCGTCTTCCTCCCTACTATTTTTCACTATCCTACACTCATTATTTACACTCATTCCCAAAATGATTTTTTCCTTTTCACATTCATAGTTGGGTAGGTTCATATCATCCAAAAAGGTAGGTTCCCACCCTAATGTTTCTTCCGAAACAATATCACTAGGTGATACAAAAATTGTGGGTTCCTGATCGTTAATCTTTTCTAATCTATCCCAACCATACCAGTCAAATTCACAAGGTTCCTCCTCTAAAATTGGAAAACAAAAATCAGTCGGAGGACTTTCTTGTATGTCCTGGTAGCACTCAGTCAATCTAGTTGTGTCATCATCTATGAAATCATCCAAATTGATCAGTTCAGTTATTTCACTCGGGTGACTTCCTAGCTGACAGATGTTTACACTATTGGGTTCCTATTGGCTGTACTCACCCCTTAGAATCTTTACAGCTAAGTGTTTTACTTGTCCCTCTATGTTAGCCAAAGATTGGGCCTGAGCAAGAAATAATGGCTCAGACTGCTGTATGAATAAGGCTAACGTAGAAGCTGACTGATTCTCGACCGCAGTCATTACTTCAATACCTTTTTCTAGAGCGGTCAACCTAGCATCCATCTCACTATCATACCCTACAGATGGTTCAACGGTTTTGGGTTGGAAGGGTTGTGATGGTGGTGATGCTAAAGCAGTCATTCTGTCGACCTTCTTCTCTAAATTTTTCAGTTAATTGGTCAATGTTTGAAGTGGTACTGGGTTAAGGAGTGTTAGGTGGGTGACCGTTATCAAGAATTTAGAATGGTTGGTCACCCCCTAGAAAAGGTCAATCATCATGAATGTGGGAAGAATTTTGACAATTTGTACAAATCAATTGGGACTGAGTATAAACAAAAGAATAAGAGTCGTGAAAAAATGAATTGTATCGTGTATCACCCATATTAACAAGAATGCATAAATATCACAAACACAAAGAATATCACACCCCTAGCAGTCTACGGTATTCTACGTCAGCTAGACCTGCTCAAGAACCTGATTGTCGAAATAGAACTGTGTCGAGAAACGGGCTCAAGATATACGGATCACGAAGCCAGGTAAGTGCAAGAGAGAAGGGGAGGTTTTACAACGCTTTCGCGAAATTCCTTAATTAAATAACCCTTTCTCATGAACGCTTGCCTAGACACCCCGTGAACGATATACCGTTAAGTGGTGTTCTAAACACAGTTAACTTCTTCTAATGAGCGCGATGTCCTTAAGTCAAAGTCTAATATATTTTAATTTACTGAGGGTATGCAAGAATGCAGTTTTTGTGATTTGTGGGCTACGGAGGAAAGGTGATGAAATCGTTTACCGTATCTTGTTTTGTTCTTTGTGCTCTTAATTTCGTATTTAAAATGTAACGCACAATCAAATAAAAGAATTTAAGAAATCAATCAATTTAAAACAATTCTTTTTCAATTTTTGTTAAGCGCTGCAAAAAAATACGGTTAGTTCTCTTGTTCAATTGGTGGCAAAATTGTGTAAAAAAATCCAGCAAAAGATAGAAAATTGGATTGCGTCAGATTCGAGCGAAGGTGTTAGGAAATACGTACCGATATGATTTGGTTTAAGAAAACCACTTTGAAAGTGATCCGAATTGTTGAATGTTTGCTTGCGCGGGTCAAACTACCCGGATCTTTGGCAATATTCTTTCCTAACGTCTTGAAATTGAATTTGAACCTCGCTCCGCACGATCGCTGGTCGGAATTCCGCGAAAAACTGAAATGTCGGAAAAATACGATATTTAGTGTCAAAAGCGATATGTGTGCCCCAATTCCTGCACAAACAAAATTATAAAAATCAAATAATACCAAAAGAACCAAAACACAGAACTGGAGATCACCAAAAAAGAAAAAATCAAAACCCCCACAAACAGGCCGGCGACGCCGGAAAATCCCCTAAAGTCGCCGGATTTTGCAAAGGGTTAGGTGAAGGGATTTATGGTGAAATCTCTAGGCAAGATGAATATTCTAATGGTCTTACTAGATTTTTAGATTTTAGCACAGAGTGATAACAGGTTTCCAGAACAGAGAACAAAAGTCAAAGAATTCAATTAGTGTTAGTTTTGAAAGAATTTGTGTTAAAAGTTAGTTTTGTTAATACAACCAGAAATAACAACACCTAATAACTACAAATCCCCGGCAACGGCGCCAAAAACTTGTTGGGAAACCACCCGCGTGCGCAAACGCGTATGTTTTAGAAATGTGGACGTTTTTATGGAAAACGGAATGCGCGCACGAGATCGTTCTCGTTTTAAATATTTATAACCGCAAGTGCACGGCGCGTTATAGCGAGCCAGGAAGCACGGGTCAATCTGCAGGGAATTGTGTATTAGGTATCGTTGTTTAAGGTTAACAAATCAATGAATTGGGGTTGTGTCACAAAAATATAAAAGAATACGAAAACAAGAAACAAGGAAAATAAGTTTAAGGAAAGAATGGTTGTGGCTTGGTTTGGAAGCTTGAATCGCAACGTTTATCTCTACGCTCCCTTGGTCATGAGATGTCCGTTTGATCACTTACCGTTTGTATGTCCGCGCTTTGGGTATCGACACTAAACACGAGGGCTCGCAAGCATACCGCAACAACAAAAACACAAAGTGGTTAGCAAGAGCAAATGATTTTGGTGTTAAATTTGCTAAGTATTTGTGAAGGTATATAGTATATGAAACAAAGAATTTGTCAAGCTTTTTATCACAAAATACCATATCCTACCTTAGCAAACTTAGCACCAAATAGATTTTAACTTAAACATTGAGAATGGGGGAAGGGAATGAATACGGCATATGAGGAGGTTACAAGTAACCATGTGTCAAAATACCGTATCATATCAATACATAAACAATATTCAAGTTAGAATCGTAAATTTAGCGCATGAAATATAAACAAGAGGTGGAGGAGTCAAAGCCTTTCATCTCACTTCCTCACACACACCACAACCAAATAAAAGAGTTAGCTAAGCATGATTAAAGAAAGCAAGTAAATAAAAGAAAGCAACAATTATATAAAAACTTTAGAACAAGATACAAGATTTGGTCACTTGTTCAACCTCCTTAATGAAGCTCTCCAAAGAGAGCTTCAAGAGGAAAGAAGAAGAAACCAATTGAAGATCACTCCCCTCAAGCCTAAACCAAAAAGAAACAAACTATCAAAACAATGGTAGATACATGGTCCCCCTCTCCCTTGCCACTGATCTGCTATTTATAGGACCAAAAGAAAATTAAGCAAACAATAAAAATAATTTGATGTTGCATCAAGGGAGGCACTGTGAAAATATGGGGCCCACTGGGGCCTCGGGAACCGAGCTCGCCGGAATTGTGGGGATTCTCGCCGGCCAAAAACCGAGGAGGGAGGCTCGGGTTTGCAGGGTGTGTTTGTGTGTACTCCAATAACACTCTGGCTCTGTTTGCTTTATCAATTGTAAACTGGTTTGTATGCAGAGGAATGGAGGGAAACATGGTCTTTACATCACATCAAAACTTTATGCCATAAATGCATTCACACCCACTTTTGTGCCCACTTGTTTTCTTCATGATGCCAAGGCAACCCATCATGGTCTATGGCAGCCCCTTACCTAGATCCAAGGCTATGTGCACACATGTAAGGGTTGGACCATTTTTATACAAAAAATGTGTGCACATGTATTATTTCCAAAAAAGAGCTCCTGGGACATCGGTCGGTTTCCTGTTCTGCTTGCAGTGTCGGCTCCCAAATGTGATATCTGTGATTTTAAATGTGTTTTCCAGTATTGTATCACGAATACCTGTAAACTGCAATAACTGAGCAGACACTGATTAAAAGTACCGATAAATATCAAAACAGATAACGAATGAGAGGTAATAAAATGCAGTTTTATGAGATGAACAATGGTAAACGTCAGGCCCCCAATAGCGGTATAAGTCGTTTCGGAGTGTAGCCCAGAACACCTTGAGAAACTACTGGAATACCTACCAGTAAATCTCACTTGCCTTGGCCAAGGACTTTGTGTAATGGCTCTCCAGACACAGCGCGATATCAACCCCCAATACCATGAGAGACGAATCCTGTCTAACTGCCACTGCCTCCAAGTGCTTCGGGACTGCACCCAACTACTACCTGTTTGCACGACTCCTTTGAGCCGTTGTAGTGTAGCAATCAAAGAACAGTGGGAACACACTTGAGGAAATGTAGCAGTGTCAAGTCAACGGACTAAGCTGTACTCATGTCATCTGGGAACTTCTCCTGACGATAGGTATAGTACCAATCAGCAGTGCCCCTGCGAGTCCGTCCGGTGTACTCATAACCCAATGAGCACCTGTATACTATCTTAGGTGAACCAACTGATACTAATGGCTTGTGAGACCAGCCACCGCCTTTCGTCGGGGTCTCGATACGTATACACTAGTCTACTCATAGAGTATCGATGCCCAGTCTCGAAACTCACATGACTAGGGACACTTTAAGGATGTGCTTATAGACTACCCAACTCTCACGTATATGATCTCCATCATACTACTGGTAGTCAAGCAAGAATCCTATGGGTTCTATCAACATGTAATAGTGATCTGTAATGTCACCTGAAGTATGTACATGATGATAAAGACAAACCAGATAGCATACTATCATCTAGAGTAAGATTGTCCTATCGGTATAGGTTCTCCCTCAATCATTGCAATCACGTGCCTGCGATCCAATAATTGACTTTGAGGGCACTATAGCCAACAATATACATACATACATACATACATACATACATACATACATACATACATATACATATATACATATATATATACATACATACATATACATACATACATATGTATACATACACACACACACACACACACACACACACACACACACACACACACACACACACATATATATAGATGTGGCATCTAACTAAGTAAGAAATGCAATATCTAAACAAGCATGTGAGGTAATAAGTACTAAGCAATAAAAATAAGCTACAAGTTATTAGGTTATACGATGAAGTAACGATTTCTAATGTGTACGTGGCATAGTGTTCATATCATAATATTGCAATTTATATTCCCCAATTCTTATTCGTTTTATAATTAAACAGGTGCTTTTGACGCATGTCTGCTGCATATTACAGGATACAGGTTCTTGGAGCGAATACAGTGAAAAAGACAGAAAACGATACAAAAGAGTGACTTTTGACCAACAAGTAGAGGGATCCTAGTCAAGCCTAGATGAAGAACAGTGCAAGGTCCAAAATGTCAAGAAAAACGGTTAAAAGATCGCTACAAGTTTTCACTGAAAGATCTGGAGAAGAATAAGAAGCCAAACAGAGAAAAGAATTATAGAAATAAAAAGCCCAAAGTGTAAAGAACCAGCCCAAGAAGTTTGGTCAGATGATCTCACCAAAGGGCCGCGGAACCGCGGCCCAAGCCCACTAATGCCGCGGTTCCGCAGCCATTTAAAGCCCGTGTCGATGTATTTTTTTGGTGTCGGTGCGTCGGTGCGGGGGTTTGGATTTTTCGTGGGCAAATATGTAATTGCACATGTGCGAATCCCATAACCCTAAATTCTCCTTTTTACTTATAAATTGTAATCGAAAATTGTAAAACCCTATGCCTCTTTTCAATCAATAAAATTCAGAATTGCTGGGAGTATTATTCAGATCTGTTCTATATTGCTTGGAGGGAGTCGTCAACCTAGTAAGTTATTTTATGTCTTTGTTTTAATTCTTTTAATTAGTATGTCTTATCATCCCCTAATGAGCGAGTAGTCTCCTCGCTTATTAGGGTTAGCCTTAGGGAAAGGTTTGAGAGATGAGATCTCTCACCCCTTTCATGCCATCCATATCTAAGAGTTAGAACTCCATGCATGCACGTACAACCGCTCCCTACGGCATCCTACCCCTCGAGGTAACGATGAACCATAGTATAAAGGGCCGGTTGCGCGTGTTTTTCATGGGGGTTAGGGTAATTATCAACAAAGAAAGGATACGAATCTAGAGGAAGAAACATCTTCCCAAAAGATTCGGATCCACTTTATTGATAATTACCGTAACATCTAATAGATCTAAAATAGGGCAATGAAAGCGGTAAGGAAACCTTTAATCTCCAAACTTCCCCTAAACCTAATCCTAGCAAGACTTTAATTTAGATTAATTTAGTTTAGTGATAGATCTAGTATTTTAGATTAAATCAATCCAAACAACATTTGGAATCAACTCGTAAAGACACAATAAGAAATCTACCTATCTCTTTGGATCGACCCGTACTCACCGGCTAGCTACAAAGCGACGCCGTTTCTGATTGCGGTTAACAACTTAATATTTTTGGACAAATCAAATGGCGCCGTTGTCGGGGAAGGCGTGAAATTTCTTTTGTGTAATTTCGGGTTGATATAAATTTTAAAAATTATAAAAATTTGAAAATAATAAAAAAGAAATAAAAATTATCAATTTTGATCTGTTTGAAGGGTGTGTTTTTTTTTGAATCTTGCAGGAACAGCGAAGAATAGCGAATCTGGAAATTTACAAAGGGCAAAACAGAATTTGGTACATAAGAACAGAGAGGAATTGCAAGTACAGAACAGTAGAATTTTTTCCATAGCCTGATCCCACTACTCCGCCGCGTTTCCGCCGCAAAAGGGGGTCCCAGACCGCGGTTCCGCCGCGCCTTGGCCACGTCAGCACCTGAAAATTTGCTGGTTTGTTTTCTCATCCTCCCCTCTGCAACCTACTATATATCTCTCTATAAAAATTTTCTGCAGGAATTCTTTACGCTAAAAATCTTCTCTCCCCTTCTAAATAACGGATTTTCTGCAGGTTTCTTTGCGCCGCGCTAAAAAATTCATTGCAAGTGAATTTTATTGTTTTGCATAATTTAATCGGACTTTAAGGGGCTAATTGACCAAACTCAGATTGGGTGGGATTTCATCACCCTTCCCAGGACCCCAGAAAACACCTAAAGCATTTGCATTGACCACAATTAATTAAAAAAATACTAGACTCAGCCCTAAGGACATCGAGCTCAATAGGAAAAGGACTAGTATAGGCATCGACAGTTTATCCTAACTGACTTAGCGGTGTCTAGGCTAGTGGTTTTTAATTAGGCCCACTACTGTAGTTCCTTCCCACTTACCTGGCCGTACTTGTCGGTGAAGAGGCTGTTTGAGGTCCTATTTCTAGCCCTAGTTAGAAGCTGTCTAGCAAACCTAGGTGACCCTAGATCTAGGCCTGATTGTGCATGTGTGGTTGATACATTTGTGTCACGAGTCTCTTTTCAAAACTTCTTTGCGAAACTCTCACATAAAAAAAAAGAAAGAAAAAATCTTTTCAAAACTTGCAATTTGTCGCTAAGAAAACTTGCAACTCACTTCCATCACTTCCCTCCATTGACGTTACCTTACCCCCACATTCTGTTTTTCTATTTTTCTGACTACACTACTCCTTTAGTGTATGTCACTTTGGACTAGGGATACTAACGCCCGATTAGTCCGTGTTTCGTTGGTACCGACCGACGAACCTTTCGACACCGAAGTCGAAATTCCCCCCATTTCCTTACCTCCACCTTCAAATTCTTTCGAAGGTATGTCGGGACACGACCCCAACGATACCTTACCGACGGGAATGATTCCACCTCCGTTAGGTGCGAATAACCCGAATCTTCCGCCTGTTGTAGCGCCCGCACGAGTTGCGCTCCAGGATCTCTTCTACCCCGTCCGCACTTCTTTACCTACATGTCTTTCACCCCCACCGGCAAATGGAGACAACTTTGAAATAAAACCACATTTCATCAATATGCTGCCAAAATTTCATGGTTTGGTATCTGAAGATGCATATATTTTTATTAATAAATTCCAAAACGTTTGCGCTATGATGAAAACGACCCAATTAAGTGATGACGCTATAAGGCTAAGGGTCATTCCTTTCACCTTATATGACCTAGCCGAGAAGTGGCTATATAGCACCGCATCACATTCCATTAGAAATTGGGACGAGTTTGTGAGAGCTTTTCTGAAAAAGTTCTATCCTCATCACAAAACTGCTAGAATCCGTAACGAGATTATACAATTTTCACAGCTTCCTTCCGAACCATTTTGGAAGTGCTTCGAGAGATTTAAAGACCTACTTGTTCAATGCCCTCATCATGGGATCGAAAGTTGGCAACTTTGCCAAACATTATACGAGGGATTGAACTCGGCAACGAAGCAGTTGCTAGAAACTATATGTCAAGGTCATTTCCTTTCCAAGTCTAGCGACGAAGCTTGGCAGTTTCTTGAGGATCTTAGTGAGCAAACAATTCAGTGGGAGAGTACCAAGACCACATCATCTTCTTCTGTTGGTCATTCTAGGGCAGGCATACATCAAGTAGATATGCCGATTGCTATGAAGGCCGAGATGGCCGCACTTATGAAAAAGCTAGAAGCCATTGAGACCAAAATCTCATCGTCTTCTCCTGCCCCTGCTTTACCCACACGAACTGTTTGTGCTTGTTGTTCGAATCCATCGCATCTAACCGAAGAGTGTCCTTATAATGCATCTACTCAAGGACAGGATCAAGTCAATGCTGCATTTCAGCAACGACAACGAAACGATCCGTACTCTTCGACATACAATCCGGGGTGGAGGAGTCACTCAAATCAACAATTCCAAGGGAATAACAATTTTCAAAGACCTCCTCCTCTACAACAACAACAAGCACCCTCACAAACTCAAAACCAGCAACCTTTCCAACAACAACCTTATACAAATCAAACGAACAATTTGGTTTAACCAAATGACGATAAGGTTATCTCGCTCGAAAAAAGTCTAGATGCTTTTCTCAAGTAATCTACAGAATCCGCAGCAAGATTTGAAAGTTATGTTCAGTCTTTGATGCATAACAATGCCTCACACGATCAAAGTATCAAATCTATTGAGGCACAAATTGCACAATTAACTGCTGCGTTGAGTGAGAGAGAAAAGGGAAAGCTTCCATCTCAACCATTACCAAATCCAGGTCACACACAAAACGCATATCACAATCACAATGTAAATGCGGTGACCACGTTGAGATCCGGAAGAGTGCTGCAAAATAATGTGGATACTAGTGATGACATCCCCGCCGGTGGTTCTTCGTCTTCTTCTTCTTTTTCTCCATCGTCATCTTCCCCTTCTTCAATTTCTTCACTTTCTTCTTCACCTTTTTCTTTAGAGCCTATTCTCCACCCTTCACACGGCTCTACTTCTTCTACCTCGAACGGACCCCTTTCTCACAACATGAACACATCTACACCGGGATCCGTTCCTACTCCACATTCTACTCCACAGACATTTGACTCAACGAATTTTCAAAATGCTCCATTCCCAAACAGGTTGAGTCTTAATAAACCAAATACACAAGTGGAGAAGATTGTGGAGATATTTAAGCAGGTTAGCATAAATATACCTCTCTTGGATGCTATCCAACAAGTCCCTTCATACGCGAAAATCTTAAAGGGCTTATGCACCTCGAAAAGAAAGGCATCTCAAGTACCCAAGAAAGTGCTAGTGGCTAGTGCAGTGAGCAATGCTATTAACCACCATCAAACTTTACCCCAAAAACGAAAGGACCCCGGCTGTCCTACGATTTCAATCACAATTGGGGATAAGAAAATTAATCGAGCACTTTTAGATCTTGGGTCTAGTGTTAACCTGATTTCCTACTCCGTGTACGAACAATTAGGGGTTAGAGAGTTGAAACCCACTCGTTGTACTCTCCAAATGGCTGATCGATCAATCACCCATCCAAGGGGTCAGCTAGAGGATGTGTTGATCAAAGTTTGGGAGTTCATATTCCCCGTTGATTTTATTGTTATGGATACACAACCTGTTGCTAACCCAAGAAACCAAATTCCGGTGATTCTCGGTCGACCATTTTTGGCCACTTCCAATGCTGTAATAAACTGTCGCAATGGCTCAATGACTCTATCCTTTGGGAAGATGTCTAGTGAGTTCAATATTTATAAGATGGGAAGTCTGCCCCCCATGCCTAAAACTAGTACACGAGAAGTTTGCTCTATTCACGAAATCACGCAGGAGGACTGCGAGCTTGAAAGATTTCTATTTGATGAAAACAGTTTTGACGCCACTAGTGCGTCCCTCCTTGAGCCTACCACCGTTGACACAACCGATATGGATTATGAATGTTTCACTTTTTCGGATGATGACGACTCACAGCCCGAATATGAGTCTTTTGAATTTATGGATGAGTTAGTTGAACCATCCGAATCGGTTGTTTGCAGTGATTTCAAACCTGTGTTGGAGTCCTTTGAGTTCAAGGTAGATTCCGTAAAGATTCTTTCGCCTCCGAAACTCGAACTCATGTCCTTACCGCCTCACCTTAAATATGCTTACATAGGTGGGAATGAGATTTTTCCCATTATAATATCAGCCTCTCTAGCCTTCGAGCAAGAGAACGCTATTTTAAAAGTCTTACAGGATAGGCGGCAAGTTTTCGGTTGGACTATGGCGGACATCGAGAAGATCAGTTCCCTTATAATTGAATATCATATGCAATTGATGGATGATGCCAAGTCAATAGAGGACCCACAGGTGTTAGTGTATATGCCCTATAGGCCATTACTGTATCATACTAGTTTGTATATTACTTAATGGAGGCTTGGGATATTCACCTTGTATAAACAATCTTGCTCAATATAGTAGTATGCTACTTGGTTTGTTTCTACTTCAATGTGTACATGTGCTTATTTTGCGATATCACCTATACGCATTAGTGGAGCCCTTAGAATCTTTGCTTGATTACCAGCGTTGTGATGGCAGTCACACTAGTGGGGGCTGGGTAATCTATAAGCACATCCTTATACAGGTCCCTAGTCGCAGGACTATCGAGACAGGGCATCGATACTCCGGAGTAGACTAGCGTATGCGCTTCTCATCCCAGTGTGGGAGATGGTCTGTCCCACAGCCATCAGTACGTCGTACTGGAGATAGTATACGGGTGCTCGTTAGGTTACGAGTACACTGGACAGGACTCGTCGGGAACTGACAGGTTGGTATTATACCTATCGTCAGTTATCAGTTCCCAGGTGACATGAGTACAGCTTAGTCCGCTGACTTGACACTGGCACTTCGCCTCGAGTGTGTTCCCACTGCACTTTGATCACTACCCTACCACGGCTCAAAGGAGTCGTGCAAACAGGTAGTGGTTGGGTGCAGTCCCGAAGCACTTGGAGGCAGTGACGGTTAGACAGGATTCGTCTCTCCCGGTATTGGGGGTTGACATCGCGCTGTGTCTAGGAGAGCCATTACACGAGTAGTCCCTGGCCAGGGCAAGCGAGATATACTGGTAGGCTTCCAGTGTTATCTCAGGGTGTTTTGGGCTTCACTCCGACACGACTTGTACCGCTATTGGGGGACTGACGTTTTACCGCCCCCTAGGCCCGACATGCGATGTATCAGACGAACAGACCGGACTGTACGGAGAATGTCACATTCAGACTCAGTAGGAGTTCAGATGGGGTTTACCTCGTCAGCCTTCTTGTCGGCATCTACCTGGGGACCGTTACGCACAGCTAGTGCCGCTTGCGGTCTGTAGTTAAACCCACTGCCAGCGTAGTGTCGAGTCTTTAGAGTCCCACACAGAGGGTATTCGCCTCTGGGCAAAACAGAGTAGAGGTCGCATGGTTTTGCGGCAGGGTTCGTTCTCATCCGCGCACTTGTGCACGTTTGGAGTCCGGACGGATTATACTGGCAGGCTCTGGTTTGAGCCAGATACTGGTATATGTTTTGGGGTTGCTTTTATCTCTCGGTATTCTTGTTCCTCGGAACGAGAATGCAGGTGTGTATGCACAGTTGTTTGAGGCAGAGGAAGAGGTTTTTCATTAGGGTTTCGGAACGGGTGCGTATGCACAGTTGACAGTCGTCTTTTTCCAAACCCTAATGAATTAGTGAGATATCTATTAATAATAGTAATTAAATGAAATTATGTTATGGTTGGTTTTGTTGACTTGTTGACCATGGTTGACTTGTTGACCATGGTTGAATGTTTGACCATCATCATTACTTTGTAAGGATGCTCCTTGATTCTTGCTTACATTTCATTTAATGAAGTATGATAGTGGTCATTCCAAAACTACCATCAACTATTCTCATTTGAATTATTATTATTTAGATAATTCTTTTTCTTTTTGATATGGTTGCAAAAAGAAAAAGAGAGCCCATTCTTTTATAACCATTCTCTCTCCTCACTTCATCTTCTTCTTCCTCAAGCTCAAGGTGATTCCTTCTTATGTGTTGAGAATCCCTCACCTTGAAAAAGAAAGCACCCCATAGATACTCTCTACTCTCTCTAGGGTTCAAGGTTTGGCAAGCCGGAGATCCTAGTTCACTCAAAGTTCGAGTAAGAGCCCGAAGGTTGAACCCTCAGGTGGATCCATCTTCGACGGAAGAAGGCAACAAGGAAAGAACCATCAACCTCTACAAAGTTTGAAGAAGAAGGAGTTCAAGTTTAGGTATAACCATCTTTCCGAGTAGCTAACTCTCTTTAGCAAGTTTGCTAGTTTTAGTTTAGGAAAAGATCCTGACTTTGTTAGTCCATGTTGCCCCATGCGCTAAAAATTTGATTTTTATACCGTTTCCGCCTCCCCGTAAGAACCGGGGGTCGCAACGTGGACTTACAGTAGTATCAGAGCCTAACTAAACTTAAACTAGCTTGGTAGTGAAGTGTAACGAAGTTCGGAACCGAAAAATCCAAAAACCAAACTTTTACAAAACCCTAGTTTCTGTTAAAAATTTTTCTGGTCAAAACAAGTTTTGTTATACACCTAAATTCGGCTCAGGGTTTTGTGTGAACACCCAAGAAAAACGATCCCCTGATTCATTCAAACCGCCGCGGTTCCGCGGCATGAGGTAGGCATTTGCCGCGGAACCGCCGCCGTTTGGAGGCCTCTCGTGATCGGGTTTTATGCAGTATTCTCCTGGTAGGGTTTTGGGATTTTTAAGATATATTATATGTGCCCAGATTTTCCAGAACAGAAATTTACTTTTGGGGTCCTATAATTCCGTATTTTTTCCGAACTTCACTGCACTTTGACTATGATGGTTATATCTGTGATGTTTGTATGTATTGAACGTCGGCTAATCGCTATAAGTCGATTAGTCGGGGTTATACATCTCTGTGATCTGTGTTTGATATTGGAATGTGTATATGAATGTGTTGGACTGTCGCGGGTGAATAGCCGGGGTGGATGTGAGATGAGCTTTTGTTTTTCTTTCATTCATTTGTAAATGTAAATTGATGTAATAATATTATTTGTATGGCCGCACAACCGGGTCGGGGTTGTAGCCGTCATTGTATAATTCTTTTTACTGTTTTTGCTCCTAGGATAGACCCATGGAGGGGTGCACAAACTACCGGGTACTTGGCGGGTAGTTTGCCGCACCCGTAGGGGTCTTGGGTGGGGTATTTGCTATTCACCGCGACCGTGTAATCCGCTTTTCGTTGCAGGCTCGAACGGATTGCGGGTTGCTAATATATCCAATGTATTCATCTGTGATCTGTAATGTCTATCATTGCTTTATATTTAGGCGTTGCTTATGTTTTACAGCCGCGCTAGCCCAGCCCCCGCTCTGTCGTTAGTTAAGTAACCTAACGAGTGATGACGGGACCCCGTGGCGAATGCGAATGGCATAAGCGTATGTCATATTTTGGTTGTTTTCTGCAATGGTAGGATTAAATGATGGGACGCATTAAAAGAACTAATGCAAGAATATCACGCATTAAAAGAACTAATGCAAGATAATAAACCAAGTTAAAGTCGTTGGAACACTTTCGAAAAACCACTCGGTTCTTTTCAAAACTAACTTTTAAATGCGGAGCTTGAGCCACTCCTTCTAAAAGCTATCTCGTTCCATCGATTATATCAAGTTCACTACGTTCACGGTTTCGCCAAAACCATCCGTAGCCCTCCGTCGTTTCATATGAATATTCAACAGTATTCAAGCTGTGTTTGTTGCTCTTAGTCAAAGCACAGTGTTTGGTAGCTGGTAGGTATTCATATGTTGCATAGATAGAATGCGTTGGTTTGGGACAGTCGTATTGCCTTGTTGGCCATAGTCAAGGGTATATACGGGTGGGTTCAAATTAACCTGGATAACGACGGGAAGAACTTGACATGTGACTTATGATTTGTTGGCCTTAGTCAAGGTCATAAGAGCATGGGGCAAAAATCCACATCGGGAGTTTCATAAGTACTGAAACTTGCTAGATTTGCATACCATTTGGAGTGTGATGATTATGGTAGAATTCCTTCATTTTCGTCACGCAATGATATTTGGATCCCGATCCTACTGTGAGTATATGCTACTCCTCGGGAAATTTCTCACTAAACGATCAATGCTATAAACCTAGTAGGTGCCTAGAAAGGTGTTAGCGGGGCTACGCCCCCAGGGAAAAGAGGTTCTTAAATTAAGGAACTTCACGAAAGCGTTGGAAAACCTCCCTCGAAGTACCGACACTGGCCTGGCTGAACGGTTAAGCAAGTATTGTACGGTGGGATTGATCCCGGCTAATTCTTCCTTTGTGGTTTGAGGAGGGATTCGAGAGACAGTGGGAGCCATCCTGTTTAGACAAATTAAAAACCATTCTAAACTTGCAAGAGCATCGTGCTAAAGTGTTTCTTCTCTCCCCCTGCAGCGACCAAAATCGAAATGACTGGACTTAAGTTACTTCTAGATAAAAACATACTGACAGGGCCAAACTACAAAGATTGGCTCAGGAATGTAAAATTGGCAATCACTTACGACAAGCTGGGGTATCTTCTTACCACCAAAGCTCCTCCCGTCCCAGGTCCCACCTCCAGCGTCACGGATAAGGAAATCCGTAAAACTTGGGAGATTGATTGCGCGAAGGCCAGGTGCCTCGTGCTTGCCTCTATGCACAAACGAACATCAGAGGAGGCATGAGAATATGGACCTCGAGTCCATATTTCTCCATACAAAAGAACTGTATGGAGAGCAGTCTCGTATCGCAAGATACGAAGTGTCGAAGAAGTTATTTTCGACAAAGTTGGCCGTCGGATCATCAGTAGCGGACCACGTGCTTAAGATGATTGGCTACACTGAGGAGCTCGCGGAACTTGGGACAACGTTGGACAGTGAACTCTATACGGATTTAATTCTCCAGTCCCTTCCATCCACTTACGCCCAGTTTATACTGAACTTCAACTTACAGGAAAAGGAAGTTGAACTTTCAGAACTCCTCAACTTGTTGAGGAGCACAGAGGGCACCCTACAAAAGGGTAGGGAAACACCCGCTTTGTTTGTAGGAGGATCTTCTTCCTCTAGGTCCAAGGCGAAAGCCAAGGGAAAGAGGAAGAAAGCCCCCGCCAAACCAAGAGGCGGTGTTAGTAAAGTGGGTACGAAGGGAAAGGAAAAGGCAACAAAGATAGCGGGGAAGCTTGTGGGTAAAGAGGAATGCTTCTATTGTCACAAGAGTGGACACTGGAAGAAAGATTGTAGGGCTTGGAAAGCCAGGACACAGGAACTGAAGCAGGTTGCGGCTTCAGCTTCAGGTGTGTATGTTATTGAAAACTGTCTTTCTATAAACTCTACTTCCTGGGTATTGGATACCGGATCAGGATCTCATATCTGTAATTCTTTGCAGGCGTTGAGAAACCGTAGGGTTTTGAAGGCAGGTGACATGACCCTCAGAGTTGCGAACGGAGCTAGCATGGATGCTAAAGCCGTGGGGGACTATCACCTGGGAATGTCAGATGGGCATGTTTTGGTTTTGCGTAATTGCTTTTTTGTACCCAACGCAACTTGTAATATCATTTCTGTATCTTTGGTTTCTAAAGAAGGTTATGAATTTGCGTTTGTAAGTAATGTCGTAAACATTCACCTTAATCAAGTTCTGATTAGGTCAGGTACACTGAGCAATGGTATATACGTGTTAAACCAACCACAGATTTTCAATGTCCAGAATACACACAAAAGAAAGTCTCCAGATATCAATCAGGCTTTCTTATGGCATTGTAGACTGGGTCACATCAATGAGACACGGTTGACTAAGTTACATAAAGAAGGATACTTGGATCCGTTCGAGTATCAGTCTTATGCCACTTGTGAATCTTGTCTCATGGGAAAGATGACAAAGACTCTGTTCACTGGACACGGAGAAAGAGCGAGCGAGCTCTTGGGACTCATACACAGTGACGTGTGTGGTCCAATGTCTACACATGCGCGAAGCGGTTATTCATACTTCATTACTTTCACAGACGATTTCTCTAGGTATGGACATGTCTTCTTAATGAAGCACAAATCCGAGGCCTTTGAGAAATTTCGGGATTACAAGAATGAAGTTGAAAAAAAAACAGGCAAAAGTATTAAGATTCTAAGATCGGATCGAGGTGGTGAATACTTGAGTGCCGAGTTCCTGGATTATTTAAAAGAGAATGGAATTCTCTCTCAACGTACTCCTCCATACACTCCGCAACATAACGGTGTATCAGAAAGAAGGAATCGAACCCTATTGGATATGAGTCGTTCCATGATGAGTAAGGCTGAGTTACCGCGATCTTTCTGGGGATATGCACTAGAAACAGCTGCACATCTCTTGAACCAAGTTCCTACTAAGACAGTGCCTACCACACCATATCAGATGTGAAGTGGGAAGAAACCCTGTCTTAAATCCTTTAAGACATGGGGATGTCCGGCTTTTGTAAAAAAGCAGCATGCGGACAAGCTCGAGGCACGCTCAGTACAGTGCAAGTTTGTGGGATACCCAAAGAACTCCAAGGGGTATCTATTCTATTACGCAGAGGAGCAAAAAGTTCTTGTTTCTCGCCATGCCCACTTCTTGGAAACTGAGTTTTTAGAAAATCAGATAAGTGGGAGCGCAGTAGAACTGGAAGAAATTCCAGAACCACGGACTATTACTGAAAGTTTAGTGGAACCAGAGGGTTCGGAAGAACAGGACATTCCTACGCCGCTCCGCAGGAGTAGTAGGCAGTCTCATCCGCCCGAGAGATACTACGGTTTTCTCATAGACGGGGATAGAGAGGATTGCATCATAGACTATGATGAGCCTACTAGCTTCCCGCAGGCCGTTCAGAGCGTTGACTCGGTAAAATGGCTGGATGCAATGCGGACCGAAATGGAGTCCATGTACACCAACAAAGTATGGACGTTGGACATTGCTCCAGACGGGGTAAAACCCGTAGGATGCAAGTGGATCTTCAAAAGGAAGATTGGTGTAGATGGACAGGTTGAGACCTATAAAGCTAGACTTGAAGCAAAGGGTTTCCGTCAAAGACCTGGCTTGGACTATGACGAAACCTTTTCTCCAGTGGCTATGCTGAAATCCATTCGGATCCTTCTTGCCATTGCTTCCTTCCACGATTATGAGATTTGGCAGATGGACGTAAAAACCGCTTTTCTAAATGGAAATTTAGAGGAGTGTGTCTATATGGATCAGCCAGAGGGTTTCATTCAGAGTGGGAGCAGCGGAAAGGTGTGCAAGTTGCTTAAGTCCATCTATGGACTAAAGCAGGCATCGCGGAGTTGGAACATCTGTTTTGATGAGACGGTCAAGGAATTTGACTTTATCAAAAATCCAGATGAACCATGCATCTATAGTAGATTTGTAGCGAGAACTGTAGTATTCCTTGTTTTATACGTGGATGACATTCTCTTAATAGGAAATAACATTCCTATGCTACAATCTGTCAAGGGTTTCTTGTCACACAGGTTCTCCATGAAAGACCTGGGTGATGCCTCATACATCCTGGGGATCCGGATCCATCGTGATAGATCCAAGAGGATATTAGGACTTTCACAGTCCAGGTACATCGACACCGTACTGAAAAGATTCAGTATGGAAGATTCCAAGCGCGGTAACCTACCGGCTTGTCACGGGATCACCCTCTCTAAAGAGATGTCTCCCAAGACTGATTTGGAGAGGGATCGCATGTCTATTATACCCTACGCTTCTGCGGTAGGCTCTATAATGTATGCGATGTTGTGTACCAGACCGGATGTAGCTTATGCACTGAGTGTAGTAAGCCGGTATCAGTCAAACCCTGGGGAGAAACACTGGATAGCAGTAAAGAACATTCTCAAGTACCTGAGAAGGACTAAGGAGATGTTCTTGGTGTATGGCGGAAAAGACCTCCAGATCGAGGCCTTTGCTGACTCCAGCTTCCAGAGTGATAAGGATGATTCCAAGTCCATGTCGGGTTTTGTCTTTACCCTCAATGGAGGGGCGGTGTGTTGGAAGAGTTCCAAACAGGAAACCGTTGCAGACTCGACTATGGAAGCGGAATACATCGCTGCATCTGATGCCGTAAAAGAAGCTGTCTGGATGAGGAAGTTCTTGAAAGAACTTCAGGTGGTTCCGTCCATTGTTGATCCAATACCTCTGTATTGCGACAACAACGGGGCTATAGCTTTAGCGAAGGAACCCAGGTCCCATCAGAGATCCAGACACATCTTGAGGCGGTATCACTTGATCAGGGAGATCGTGGATCGCAAGGAGATGGAGGTTCGGAGGGTTGCTTCAGAAGAAAACACTGCAGATCCATTCACCAAAGCCCTACCCCAGACTCAGTTCGAGCGGCTGATCGAGATGATAAGTCTTCGATACGCCAGTACATGGCCTTAGTGCAAGTGGGAGATTGTTAGTGTATATGCCCTAGAGGCCATTACTGTATCATACTAGTTTGTATATTACTTAATAGAGGCTTGGGATATTCACCTTGTATAAACAATCTTGCTCAATATAGTAGTATGCTACTTGGTTTGTTTCTACTTCAATGTGTACATGTGCTTATTTTGCGATATCACCTATACGCATTAGTGGAGCCCTTAGGATCTTTGCTTGATTACCAGCGTTGTGATGGCAGTCACACTAGTGGGGGCTGGGTAATCTATAAGCACATCCTTATACAGGTCCCTAGTCGCAGGACTATCGAGACAGGGCATCGATACTCCGGAGTAGACTAGCGTATGCGCTTCTCATCCCAGTGTGGGAGATGGTCTGTCCCACAGCCATCAGTACGTCGTACTGGAGATAGTATACGGGTGCTCGTTAGGTTACGAGTACACTGGACAGGACTCGTCGGGAACTGACAGGTTGGTATTATACCTATCGTCAGTTATCAGTTCCCAGGTGACATGAGTACAGCTTAGTCCGCTGACTTGACACTGGCACTTCGCCTCGAGTGTGTTCCCACTGCACTTTGATCACTACCCTACCACGGCTCAAAGGAGTCGTGCAAACAAGTAGTGGTTGGGTGCAGTCCCGAAGCACTTGGAGGCAGTGACGGTTAGACAGGATTCGTCTCTCCCGGTATTGGGGGTTGACATCGCGCTGTGTCTAGGAGAGCCATTACACGAGTAGTCCCTGGCCAGGGCAAGCGATATATACTGGTAGGCTTCCAGTATTATCTCAGGGTGTTTTGGGCTTCACTCCGACACGACTTGTACCGCTATTGGGGGACTGACGTTTTACCGCCCCCTAGGTCCGACATGCGATGTATCAGACGAACAGACCGGACTGTACGGAGAATGTCACATTCAGACTCAGTAGGAGTTCAGATGGGGTTTACCTCGTCAGCCTTCTTGTCGGCATCTACCTGGGGACCGTTACGCACAGCTAGTGCCGCTTGCGGTCTGTGGTTAAACCCACTGCCAGCGTAGTGTCGAGTCTTTAGAGTCCCACACAGAGGGTATTCGCCTCTGGGCAAAACAGAGTAGAGGTCGCATGGTTTTGCGGCAGGGTTCGTTCTCATCCGCGCACTTGTGCACGTTTGGAGTCCGGACGGATTATACTGGCAGGCTCTGGTTTGAGCCAGATACTGGTATATGTTTTGGGGTTGCTTTTATCTCTCGGTATTCTTGTTCCTCGGAACGAGAATGCAGGTGTGTATGCACAGTTGTTTGAGGCAGAGGAAGAGGTTTTTCATTAGGGTTTCGGAACGGGTGCGTATGCACAGTTGACAGTCGTCTTTTTCCAAACCCTAATGAATTAGTGAGATATCTATTAATAATAGTAATTAAATGAAATTATGTTATGGTTGGTTTTGTTGACTTGTTGACCATGGTTGACTTGTTGACCATGGTTGAATGTTTGACCATCATCATTACTTTGTAAGGATGCTCCTTGATTCTTGCTTACATTTCATTTAATGAAGTATGATAGTGGTCATTCCAAAACTACCATCAACTATTCTCATTTGAATTATTATTATTTAGATAATTCTTTTTCTTTTTGATATGGTTGCAAAAAGAAAAAGAGAGCTCATTCTTTTATAACCATTCTCTCTCCTCACTTCATCTTCTTCTTCCTCAAGCTCAAGGTGATTCCTTCTCATGTGTTGAGAATCCCTCACCTTGAAAAAGAAAGCACCCCATAGATACTCTCTACTCTCTCTAGGGTTCAAGGTTTGGCAAGCCGGAGATCCTAGTTCACTCAAAGTTCGAGTAAGAGCCCGAAGGTTGAACCCTCAGGTGGATCCATCTTCGACGGAAGAAGGCGACAAGGAAAGAACCATCAACCTCTACAAAGTTTGAAGAAGAAGGAGTTCAAGTTTAGGTATAACCATCTTTCCGAGTAGCTAACTCTCTTTAGCAAGTTTGCTAGTTTTAGTTTAGGAAAAGATCCCGACTTTGTTAGTCCATGTTGCCCCATGCGCTAAAAATTTGATTTTTATACCGTTTCCGCCTCCCCGTAAGAACCGGGGGTCGCAACGTGGACTTACAACAGGAACATTTTGGGGGTATTGTGGTTAGTCAACCTTCTCCTTTGGAAGTTGAACCACCCCCATTTCTTTTAAGAAGCTACGAGAATGCCAACATTCCACTGATTGCTGATCATTCGCATTCTCGTTTTGATTCATCACCACCTCCTGTATATTCACCTCCACACCTCCCATACCACCACTTCTATCTTCCCCAAGTCTTTGTGGATCGCTACAACTTATTCTTCCACCAACCAATACTCTTTACTGATAAATTTTTCAACTGGTTGGTGTTGACGTTTGGTCTATACAAAGTTTGGTAGTAATGTCTAACATAGTTTAAATGAAGTTTGGGGGAGGGACTTTTTGTATATATTTTTGTTTTTCTTAGCGATAAAAAATTTATAAATAAATAAGCAGGGAAGTGCCGGTATTTTGACCCTCTTGGTTTAGCATGACAGTGAGGACACTGTCAAGTTCAAGTTTGGGGGTATGCTCGGTACGTCTTCTTCCTTCGCATTCATATGTACATATTTTTGCATTTGCATATTTATTTGAAAAACCATAAAAATTTGAAAAATTCAAAAAAATTATAAAAATTATTGTATTCAATTTTGGCTAATTGACACGAGTTTGATAAATAGGTTAACTGGCTAGGAACAACTAGATCTTAGACTTAGTAAATTAAAAACCCTAAAGATAACATTCCTTAAAGTTTAGCGGTAGAAAGTATATGCCTTGTAGTTTATTTAGAAATAGGAAAATTTTAAGTTCACTTCTTGGGCTAAGTCGAAACAAGGGAAGAGTATTGATGTTCTTATTAGAGTATAAGTTTGAAAAATAGTTCATAGCTTAAGTCTAGATTCTGAAAATGTATACCCTACAATTTGCACAATCACGCACCTTGAAACTTGGAATAGTAGAAGAGACCTTGAAATACTCTTGTCTAAAGTCCTTAGTACGAAGAAAATAAATGAAAAAAAAAGTGAATAAAAAAAAATTGAACACTGGTTTTTGTGATTACTTAAGGCTGTAAAAAATAGAAAAAAAAATATTTAGCAAGGGTGCTTCATCACCTAGTGCCTTAGACCAACTGGTTTGGGAGTCACTGCTAAAAGCCTTGGGTGTTGCAAGACTAGGAATTACGCTTTAAAGTGCTAACGCATCTTGTAATCGGTTGTTGGTACCTCAAGAAGTATTAACAGTCGCATGAAAGATGTGTAAGCAATATTCAATTAAAAATTCACCTATTAAGAAGTGCTTTGGACAATGGACGAGAGTACGATTGCTTGATTTGAATTTCCAAGTGTAGGGGTGATATTTACACACACGTGGGGATATGTGATTGGAATTTAGATAAGAGAAAGGAATGAAGAATAGAACTTGTATCTTTAATAGAGTTGATAGAAATTCCTAAGTGGAGATGGAACCTTAGAAGGAAAACTTAAGAGATGTCGAAAGCTAAGTAGGTCTACTTAACATATATAATCTTAAGTTAAATAATGAGGAAGCATAAAGAATATGGGTGGATAATTTATGGGTCGACGATAATAGAATTCCTTGTTAGAAAACCTAATTGGAGAACAATAGTCAATGGGCCGAGTTGATAGGATTTTGTGGGTGTAATCCGCTGAAAACCCTCAGGAGACAACACTCCTCCTACTAGGGACACCTAGAGGTTTAACGGCTTATTGCACGTGCTCAGTGCAATCGCGTTTCCCTGCGAAAGTGTGGTTAGGATTTTAGTGAATAAAATAATAAGTTTGCTCGAGGACGAGCAAAAGATAAGTTTGGGGGTATTTTTTCATATCGTAATATTGCAATTTATATTCCCCAATTCTTATTCGTTTTATAATTAAACAGGTGCTTTTGACGCATGTCTGCTGCATATTACAGGATACAGGTTCTTGGAGCGAATACAGTGAAAAAGACAGAAAACGATACAAAAGAGTGACTTTTGACCAACAAGTAGAGGGATCCTAGTCAAGCCTAGATGAAGAACAGTGCAAGGTCCAAAATGTCAAGACAAACGGTTAAAAGATCGCTACAAGTTTTCACTGAAAGATCTGGAGAAGAATAAGAAGCCAAACAGAGAAAAGAATTATGGAAATAAAAATCCCAAAGTGTAAAGAACCAGCCCAGGAAGTTTGGTGAGATGATCTCACCAAAGGGTCGCGGAACCGCGGCCCAAGCCCATTAATGCCGCGGTTCCGCGGCCATTTAAAGCCTGTGTCGGTGTATTTTTTTGGTGTCGGTGCGTCGGTGCGGGGGTTTGGATTTTTCGTGGGAAAATATGTAATTGCACATGTGCGAATCCCATAACCCTAAATTCTCCTGTTTACTTATAAATTGTAATCGAAAATTGTAAAACCCTATGCCTCTTTTCAATCAATAAAATTCAGAATTGCTGGGAGTATTATTCAGATCTGTTCTATATTGCTTGGAGGGAGCCGTCAACCTAGTAAGTTATTTTATGTCTTTGTTTTAATTCTTTTAATTAGTATGTCTTATCATCCCCTAATGAGCGAGTAGTCTCCTCGCTTGTTAGGATTAGCCTTAGGGAAAGGTTTGAGAGATGAGATCTCTTACCCCTTTCATGCCATCCATACCTAAGAGTTAGAACTCCATGCATGCACGCACAACCGCTCCCTACAGCTTCCTACCCCTCGAGGTAACGATGAACCGTGGTATAAAGGGCCGGTTGCGCGTATTTTCCATGGGGGTTAGGGTAATTATCAACAAAGGAAGGATACGAATCTAGAGGAAGAAACATCTTCCCAAAAGATTCGGATCCACTTTATTGATAATTACCGTAACATCTAATAGATCTAAAATAGGGCAATGAAAGCGGTAAGGAAATCTTTAATCTCCAAACTTCCCCTAAACCTAACCCTACCAAGACTTTAATTTAGATTAATTTAGTTTAGTGATAGATCTAGTATTTTAGATTAAATCAATCCAAACAATATTTGGAATCAACTCGTAAAGACACAATAAGAAATCTACCCATCTCTGTGGATCGACCCGTACTCACCGGCTAGCTGCAAAGCGACGCCGTTTCTGATTGCGGTTAACAACTTAATATTTTTGTACAAATCACATAGCAATTACCGATGATAAGTGTGTGAGCCGGCGAGTATGTGTACGTGCAACATGCGTATCATCGGGAATGGTGCAGGTGTCTTAGCAGACGATGTCATATAAGATAATGAAAAGAACATGTATTTAAAACGCAAAAGAGAATAATACGAGCATGGTAGAAAAGTAAACAGTAAACGCACCAATATAAAATATACATAACTACATACGGGCCATACAGTTATAGTATTTAAAATAGCACGAATCATTGTTTTTTAAAAAATAGGGTCTATGGTGTTTTGAGAAAAAGATACCATTTAAAAAGTCGTAGCGTCTCTCAGGGTTGTCTTTTGAAAATGCATAACGATTCGTTAGTTTTTGAAAGTAGGTATGGCTTTAATTATATTCTAATATCTACTTAAGTGATTAGATGACTAAAATATTTCCGAGTCGAAAGTGATTAGAAAACTATAACATTTCCGAGTCGAAAGTGATCAAAAGACTATAACATTTTCGAGTCGAAAGTGATTAGAAGACTATAACATTTCCGAGTTGATACATCCATCAGTCGGTGATGCAGCCTCATAGTATCACGTACGGTATAGTCCATCATATAGCATCCTCGAGTCAAGAGTGCGAATCAATCATCATATATATCATATCCCATAAGGTACAATCCATCGTACGGAATCCTCAAATCAAGAGTACGGGTCAATCATCATATATATCATATCTCGTATGGTATAATCCGTCGTACGATATCATAATCAAAGGCACGGATCTATGGTCACGTACAATCTATTATCTCATCTAGTCGCATGTCATCACATATTATGTGTACATTGCCCAATGATCATTTAATATATAATATCATGACATAATGTTTCAATCTAAAATCATATATCATAATCTTGTGACATCATGTCTGATCATACCGACTCATATCACTCTAACATGTCATATCCCCATCTCGTGATATCATATCGAAATCATCCTCAAATTTACATGTGTGTATATATATATGTACGTATACGTATACGTATGGACGTATACGTATACATATGTACGTATACGTATACGTATGTATGTATCTTACCAAGTGTGTGTGTGTGTGACAACATATATACCGAAAGCTCAACACTGAGAGCATAAGAACAACGGGTAATCCTTCCTACGTGTATGCCTACTATAGCCTAAATCTCCTAAAAACCTATTAACTAAATATACCCATCTAATATCTACCTATATAGTTATATAACTAATATCCTAATACTACGGTTGCGGGGGTGCTATATGTCATCCACCCGACTTCCTCCATAGATATATATCGACTCATATCATTCTAACATGTCATATCCTTATCTCGTGATATCATATCGAAATCATCCTCAAATTTACATGTGTGTATGTACATGCACATGTATATATGTACATGTACACACACACACACACACACACACACACACACACACACACACATGTCTATATATATATACCCACATATCATACTAAGTGTGGGTGTGTGACAACATATATACCAAAGGCTCAACACTAAGAGCATAAGAACTACGGATAATCCTTCCTACGTGTATGCCTACTATAGCCTAAATCTCCTAGAACCCTATTAACTAAGTATACCCATCTAATATCTACCTATATAGTTATATACCTAATATCCTAATACTAAGGTTGCGGGGGTGCTATATGCCATCCACCCGACTTCCCCCGTAGATATATATCTACTCACCTACTATTCTCGCTCTAGCCGAAGTCGATGAACGCTTTGCTCTCCTCCTTCGTCGTCCCGGATGCCCACGTGAAAGTACCTACAATTCAAGAAATATTGTATCGTAAACAAGAATCAAATCCAAAAACCGATATGGCACGCGAAGTGCACATAGATTAGCACCTACGGTCCACGCATGCAAGAATAACCAAACATCTCCCAACGTTGACATACAAACATCAAACGAAAGAATCAAATCTCGAATACCAAAACTCAAGTCAATAAAAGTTGCAAAACGAAAACAACTTGGAAAAACACTTCCAGATTTTACCCTAGGTGGAATTAGGACATTTTGCATATGTGGTAGGTCTAAATATCAGATGATTGAACCATTGACAAAGAACCAAGCCTAGACTCCATGTCTAGGCCGCAAATTGCGGCCATAATGCATATTTTGGCGGCCAGGTTAGAGAATTGTGGGCTCGGGTTTCTAGGGTAGATTCCTATTTGCCTGCACATCTCTCTGTGTTTGCTAAATATTTTTCAGAGTCTCTGAGTCAAAGCAGATCCTAATTGATCATCACATTTCCATAAAAACCCAATATCGGAAAATTCTAAGTTCATGTTTGGGATTTCTAAACTCAGTTTGGTCCAGAATTCTTTCACTATAAGGTTGTAGTCGCTAACTAAGCCTCAAATACACTTCCACAGCTCAAAACATCCAATAAATCTCATCCTAGAATTTTCCAAGATCGCTAAACCTATACTTGTTTAACGCTAAATTACTATAAGAGATTAAAAAAACTTAACACTTAACTAAAAGTGAGAGATTTACCTTCCAAGAGCAACTCAAGAAATTTCTAGGATGGCCAAAATGCTCAAAATCCCAACTTGATCCTACCATAGTTTTTGTAGTGAGCTTTGGAATGATTTTTGTGAAGGTTGTATGGGGTTTTGTTGAATATTTGAGAGGGTTGTATGGTGATAATGAGGGTGGTGGATGAGGAGTTAGAGAAAATAGAGGAGATGAAGAAGAATGGGAGGTGAAGAAATGAAGAAGAGAAGGGAAAGTTGTAAAAACTTCTTCCTTTCTCCCTCTATCTCTCTCTCTCTCAACCATGCTCCCTTGTCCCCACCATTATTATTTATTCTTTTCCCAAATTAAAACACAAAAAATCAAAAGAAATTAAAAATGATCCCAAATTAAAACACAACAAATCAAAAGAAATTAAAAATGAAGCCATGGTTATCAAATGAACAATTGTTACAATATGATATGTTGCATGTCATGATACATAAATATGGTTAATACTTAATTAGTAAAGTATTAACTTGTATATAAATAATTGTATAATAATTTATAAAATGTCCAAATCCAAATAAATGCTTCCATAATCAATAATTCATATTAATTTCCAAATATTTTTCCAAAATATAGGTATATAATTATACCATTCCATTAAAATTAATCTCCATACTTTTATAATATTCATAAAATTCATTATTTTATTATTTAAATTCAAAATATAATATTTTATATCTCTAAAATGTTACACTTTTTACTCCATGAGCACATGTTTTAACGTGGCTACCTGTTTTTCAGATAGTAGCCCACCGACAAACGTCGGTCTCGAATCATTCTCCGTTCCTAAGTCAATTTTCCTTAGGTTGTCTGCCGTAGTGTGTATTCTGAAAGTATGTCTTAGCACCTCTACTAGGTTTCGATGAGCATCAAGTATGCAATTTTAAAAATCTAAAGGGCTAAGTATACTAAACAATAATCGAATTAGACAATTAGGGTTTCAAAGTTAAGCAAACAAGTTCTAAACTAAGTAAAGAGAGTCTGCAGCCTTTGTAGTCTAGTCCTTCACTTCTAAAGATCCAAGTAGTAGTCCATAGAACTCTTCTTTGACTCCACTTGAAAGATGGAACGAGCTTGCTTGTAGTCTTCATCGTCGAAGATGATCCACTTAGAGGCAACTCAAACTCAAGCTCACACTTCACTAATCAAGATATTAGTGAGGACAACCTATACTAATTTGCTAAAGTAGTGTAGGTTGATGAAGTAGGAATTTTTCTCACTAAAAAAATATTTCTTTTCTTTTTCTTTTTCTTTTTCTTTTTCTCAACCTAGATAAACTAGTGAGGAGATGAAGATGAACTTGGAAGTGAGAGAGTGAACTATTAGGATAAGATGAGCTCAAGAAAATTATAAATATCTATGAATAAAACAAGGCAAGAAAGTGAGTCATGGCTTCTCCATGCTTCTCCAAGCACCCAAACAATGACTCATACTTCTTTTCTTTAATTCATAAATATAAATCATTATTTTCTCATCTATTCCTCTTGTGTGATTCTCATACATCCATTTTCAATGTATCATCAACCAAAGATACAATATAAATACATACATACACACATACATACATACATACATACACACACACACACACACACACACACATATATAAAGAGAAGAAAGTCTTAAGTGAGCTATATATTAGTTAATATAAATATATATATATATATATATATATCAAATATATAAATATATATCAAATTATTAAATGAACTCTTAATTCAATAATCCGGTTATATAATATATAACCCGGCTAATATCATATATATATATATATATATATCAAATCATTAAATCAATACTTGATTCAATAATCCGGTTATACCGGCTAATATTTAATATTAGTTAATATATATATATATATACACATATAAAAATATTCAATAATCCGGTTATACCGGCTAATATTTAATCAAACCACAATGGAAACCACACAAAACACTATGAAGATCTCAGGTCTACAGACTAACCTGTACAAGTATCACCAAAGAACTGCTATCTGACGATAGGTATGGTACCATCTGGGAGTTCTCGGCGAGTCCTGTTCGGTATACCCATTCTCCAATGAGCACCTGTATACAATCTTTGATGTCAAACACCAATGGTTATGGGATCAACCATCGCCCCATACAGGGTCAAGAAATGTACACACTAGTCTACTCTGGAATATCGATGCCATGTCTCGATACTCTCTTGACTAGGAACTGCTAAAGGATGTGCTTGTAGACTAAGCATGCCCCACTAATATGATCTGCATCATAGTCCTTGTAGTCAAGTCAAAATCCTAAGGGCTTTATCAAAATGTAGCAATGAGATAGTAAACTAAAACAAGTGCACATGTTAAGATAAAGAGCAACCAGATAGCATACTATCATGTCGAGCAAAAAACTCCTCTATATATATGTCTAAGCATCCACTATAATATACAATAATGGCCTCTAGGGCATACATATTCCTAACAATCTCCCACTTGCACTAAAACCAGTTGTTGTAGTATTGCATACCCAACATCCTAAAAAGTCTCTCGAATTGTGTCTGGGGAAGGGCCTTCATGAGTGGATCCGTCATGTTGTCCTTCATGTCTACTCTCCTGACCTCGATCTCATGGCGATCAACTATCTCCCGGTTCAAGTGATACTGCCTCAGAATATGTATGGATCGCTGATGGGACCGAGGTTTCTTGGCCAAAACCACAGCTCCATTGTTATCACAATACAAAGGTATTGGATCCATAATGGATGGAACAACACCATGTTCAATAATGAACATCTTCATCCAGACAGCCTCTTTGGCAGCATCGTTGGCAGCGATGTATTCAGCCTCCACCGTCGAGTCTGCAACGGTATCTTGCTTAGAACTCTTCTAACATACCGCCCCTCCATTGAGGGTGAAGACAAAGCCTGAGACAGACTTGCTGTCATCCTTATCACTCTGAAAGCTCGAATCGGTAAATGACTCCACTTGGAGTTCTCCGTTACCATACACCAAGAACATCTCTTTAGTCCTTCTCAAGTACTTAAGAATGTTCTTCACAGCAATCCAGTACTTCTTCCCGGGGTCTGATTGATACCTACTTACTACACTAAGTGCGTAAGCTACATCTGGTCTGGTGCATAACATCGCGTACATGATAGACCCAACTGCAGAAGTATAGGGTATCACGTTCATGAGAGCCCTTTCCAAATCAGTCTTGGAAGACATCTCTTTGGAGAGAGTGATTCCTGAACAAGCGGGTAAATTACCACGCTTAGAATCTTCCATACTAAACCTCTTTAGTATGGTGTCTATGTATCTGGATTGGTACAATCCCAACATTCTTTTAGATCTATCTCTATAGATCTTTATCCACAGAATGTATGAGACATCACCCAGGTCTTTCATGGAGAATTTTTATGATTGGAAGAGTTTGACCGAGTGCATCATAAGAACATCATTTCGTATCAAGAGTATGTCATCCATGTACAATACGAGGAATACGACCTTACTCTCTACAACCTTTTTATATATACATGGTTCATCTACGTTTTTGATGAAGTCAAACTCTTTGACCGCTACATCAAAACAGATGTTCCAACTCCACGACGCCTGCTTAATCCATAAATTGATTTAAGCAGTTTGCACACCTTTCCGCTACTCCTACTCTCTACAAAGCCATCTGGCTGTGTTATATACACGCTCTCTTATAAATCACCATTTAGAAAAGCGGTCTTGACATCCATTTGTCATGTATCATAGTCATGGTATGCAGCAATCGCAAGTAAGATCCTGATGGACTTAAGCATAGCTACTGGAGAAAAGGTCTCGTCATAGTCGACACCTGTTCGTTGATGAATACCTTTTGCTACAAGTCTAGCTTTGAAGGTCTTAACTTTTCCATCTACACCAATTTTCTTTTTGAAGATCCACTTGCTCCCAATGGGTTTTACCCCTTCAGGAGCAACTTCCAAAGTCCATACTTTGTTGGTTTACATGGATTCCATCTCAGATCATATAGCATCCAGCCATTTCATAGAGTCCCCACTTATGATGGCCTGCTCGAAACTAGTTGGGTAATCATCTTCCATGATGTAATCCTCCCTCCTACTGTTTATGAGAAAACCGTAGTATTTCTCAGGTGGATGAGGAACCCTACTAGATCTGAGGAGTGGCTGAGGTTCATCTGGGACTATTGAATCCTCTCGTTCTACCAAATCTTCTATTGCAGTTTGTGTATCTGGAACTTCTTCCAGCTCTACCTCATTACCACTAATTTCTTTTACAAGAAATTCCTTTTCTAAAAAGGTGGCATGTTGAGCAACAAACACCTTTCGTTCCTCTGTATGGTAGAAGATATGCCCACGCGAATGTTTCGGATATCCAACAAACTTACATAAAATAGAACTTGCCTTAAATTTGTCCGGATTTTGCTTTTTAACATAAGCCGGACAACCCCATATCTTAATGAAATTAAGACATGGTCTCTTCCCCTCCCATATCTCATATGGAGTGGTAGGTGTTAGTGTGATATGCCCTAAAGACCATTATTGTATAGTACTAGTTTGTATATTATATTTTGGAAGCTTAGGATATATATACACAGATTTATAACAGTCTTGCTCGATATAGTAGTATGCTGCTTGGTTTGTATCTATCTTAATATGTACATATGTTTCTTTTGACATATCGCTAATACATATTGATAGAGCCCTTAGGATCTTTACTTGATTACCAGCGTTGTTGTGATGGCAGCCACACTTGTGGAGGTTGGGTAGTCTACAAGTATATCCTTATACAGGTCCCTAGTCCCAGGATTATCGAGACAGGGCATCGATACTCCAGAGTAGACTAGTGTGTACGCTTCTCATCCCAGCTGGGGAGATGGTCTGTCCCACAGCCATCGGTACGTCGTACTAGAGATGGTATGCAGGTGCTCATTAGGTTATGAGTACACTAGACAGGACTCGTCGGGAACTGTTGGTTGGTACTATACCTATCGTCAGTTAACAGTTCCTAGGTGACATGAGTACAGCTTAGTCCGTTGACTTAACACTGTCACTTCGCCTCGAGTGTGTTCCCACTGTTCTTAGATTACTACCCTACCACGGCTCTATTGAGGCGTGCAAACAGGTAGTAGTTGGGTGCAGTCCCGAAGCACTTGGAGGCAGTGACGGTTAGACAGGATTCGTCTCTCCCGGTATTGGGGGTTGATATCGCGCTGTGTCTAGGAGAGCCATTACACAAAGTCCCTGGCCAGGGAAAGCGAGATTTACTGGTAGTGTTTCCAGTAGTTTCTCAGGGTGTTCTGGTCTACACTCCGACATGACTTGTACCGCTATTAGGGGTCTGACGTTTACCGCCCCTAGGCCCGACATGCGATACTCTTAGACGAACAGACCGGACTGTACGGAGATTTTCACATTCAGGCTCAGTAGGAGTTCGGATGGGTTCACCTCATCGGTCTTCTTATCGGCATCTACCTGGGGACCGTTACGTACAGCTAGTACCACTTGCGGCCTGTGGTTAAACCCACTGCCAGTGTAGTGTCGAGTGTTTAGAGTCCCACACAGAGGGTTGTTCACCTTTGGGCAAAACGGAGTAGAGGTCTGTGGTTTTACGACACGGTCCATTCACATACGCGCACTTGTGCGTGCTTGGTGTTCGGGCAGTTGACACTAGTGGGCTTTGGTTTAAGCCAGATCCTAGTATTTATTCTTGGGTTGGTTCGGTCTCATTGTATTCGTGTTCCTCGGAACACGGATGCGGGTGTGTATATACAGTTGACAGAGGCAGAGAAACCTCATTAGGGTTTTCACCATTGACTTGATTAAAACCATAATGAGATGGAGGAAATTGATTAATGGATTTTAATTAGAGATAATTATATCATGGTTAATTGGTTTGACCATTTGACTTGTTGACTTTTGTTGACTTAGATATTTTTGTTAAGCATGAGATATTTTGTGCTTAGCATTAATTGTGACATGATAATGGTCATATCAACATCAACCATGACAATTATCCTAATTAAAATTATCATTATTTTTTTTCATCATATGAGAGCAATCTCATTTTATCATGACACTTTCTCTCTCTTGCTAGCTCTCTTCTCTTCCTCTCTCAAGGCTCTCTCGTTTCATGAGTTGAAAATCAAGAGCATTGTGAGATCAAACCACCAAAACAATTCTCTACTCACTCTAGAGTTCTTAGTCTGGCACACCAAGCACCTTAGTTACTTCAAGATAGAGGTTGGAGCTCAAGGTATAGGCTTTCGGGTGGATCTTTCTTTAGCATAGAGAAGACGGTGAGGAGGAGCCATCTACACCACTCCAAGGAGCTCACAACAAGGAGAAGCAACACAAGAAGAGAAGGAGTTCAAGCTTTAGGTATAATTTCTTAACCTAATAGTTAAAGCTCCATGTTAGTCTGTTAGTTTTTGTTTAGCAAAGATCCTTCATGGTTAGTCTATGTTTCCTTTAAAGAAAAATTTTATTTTTACCTATTCCGCCTTCCCGTTAAGCACCGGGGTGGGTAACATAGACTTATAGTGGTATCAGAACCTAGCTAAACCAAAGCTAACAGTTTAAAACAACAAGTTAAGCTACGAAAACGAAACGACCCAAAACATCGAAGCCCAAGATCTGAGTTTCTGTCGATTTTTATAGGACTCTAAAAATTATTTTTAACAAGTACAGAGTGCTATTTTACTTGTAAAAGACCACAGAACAAAAATGGGACACTTCCTCGTAGAATGAGCCGGCCACAGGGCCTAAAATTTCGGCGAGCTCGGTTCGAAATGGGAGGAAGTGCTTCATTTTTAGTGTGTTGCTTTTTGATTTAGATCTAGGGCTTCAGGAGTTGTTTGTTTTTGCCAATTTTAACTTACTGTAAATTATTCACTGTGGAAAATTACGGGTGTTTCGATGTCGCGGTTTAATGTTGTTTGATGTTTCATGTTCTGTATAATGTGTTTTAAACTTCCGCTAATTGCTATATGTCGATTAGTTGGGGGTTGCACATTTCTGTGATGTTTCTATTGGTTTGTGGATATGAACTTGTTGGATCGTCGTGATGAATAGCCGGGGATGTGAGATGAGGGTTTTCATTTTTCATTCAATGTAATATTTGTAATTTGATGTAATATTATTTCATGGTCGCACAACCGAGTTGAGGTTGTAGCCATCATTGTATATTATTTCTTTTACTGTTTTTGCTCCTAGGATAGACCCAAGGTGGGGTGCACAAACTACCGGGTACTTTGAAGTGCTGAGTAGCCTACTCACGTTGTTGAGGGAGGCTGCTTAACTTCGGGTATTTGGCGGGTAGTTTGCCGCAACCGTAGGGGTCTACGGTAGGGTTTGGCTATTCATCGCGACTGTGTAATCCGTCTTTCGTTGCAGGCTCGAACGAAACGCGGATTCCTAGCATATCCAATGTGTTCATCTATGATCTGGAATGACTATCATTGCGTCTAACAAATTTATATATATATATATATATATATATGATATCTAGTAGGTGTTGCTTATGTTTTGCATCCGCGCTAGTCCAGCTCCCGCTCTGTCGTTAGTTAAGTAACCTAACGGGTGATGACGGGGCCCAGTGGCGAACGCGGATGGCATAAGCGTACGTCATATTTTCGTTGTTTTATGCAATGGTAGGATTAATTGATGGGACGCATTATATTAATGAAAAGAAAACAAACCAAAGTTGAATCGCTGGAACAATTTCAAAACCGCTCGGTTTTTTAAAAACAGCAAAACTTTTAAAATGCGGAGCTTAAACCACTCCTTTTAAAAGCTATCAGGTTCCTTCGATTATATCAAGTTCACTACGTTCACGGTTTCTCCAAAACCATTCGTAGCCCTCCGTCATTTCAGTTAAATATTCAGTAGTATTCAAGCTATGTATTTTGACCTTCGCCAAGGCATAGTGATTGGTAGCTGCCGAATATTTATCTGTTGCATAGATAGATGCATTGGTTTGGGACAGTCGTACTGCTATTTTGCCTTCGTCAAGGGTATGTACGGGTGGGTTTAAATTAACCTGGATAATAACGGGTAGAACTTGACATGTGACTTATGATATGTTGGCCTTCGTCAAGGTCATAAGAGTATGGGGCAAAAATCCACATCGGAATTTTCAAAAGAAACTGAAACTTGCTAGTGTTGATAATTTTGGTAGGATTCCTTCAACTCTATCACACAATGATATTTGGATCCCGATCCTACTGTGAGTATATGCTACTCCTCGGGAAATTTTCTTACTTAACGATCAATGCTATAAACCAAGTAGGTGTCTAGAAAGGTGTTAGCGGGGCTACGCCCACAGGGAAAATAGGTTATTTAATTAAGGAACTTCGCGAAAGCGTTGTAAAACCTCCCTCGAAGTACCGACACCGGCCTAGCTGAACGGTTAAGCAAGTATTGTACGGTGAGATCAATCCCGACTAGTTCTTCTTTTATAGTTTGGGGAAGGATTCGAGAAACAGTAGGAGCCATCCTGTTTAAACAAACTAAAAACCACTCTAAACTTGCAAGAGTATCATGCTAAAGTGTTTCTTCTCTCTCTCCTAATTGCAGCAATCAAACATCATGACAGGCCTTAAGTTACTATTAGATAAAAATATATTGACAGGGACAAACTACAAAGATTGGTTCAGGAATGTCAAAATGGCAATCACTTATGACAAGTTGGGGTATCTCCTTACCACTAAGGCCCCCACCGTCCCAGGTCCAGAATCCAATGTCGTGGATATGGAAATCCGTAAGACCTGGGAGATCGACTGCGCGAAGGCCAAGTGCCTCGTGCTTGCCTCTATGGACAATGAACATCAGAGGAGGCACGAGAATATGGATCTTGAATCCTTATTTCTCCATACTAAGGAACTATATGGAGAGCAATCCCGTATCGCAAGATACGAGACCTCGAAGAAGCTATTTCAAGCGAGGTTGGCCGTCGGATCATATGTAGGGGAACACTTCCTGAAGATGATTGGCTAAATTGAGGAGCTCACGGACCTCGGGACAACGTTAGAGAATGAGCTGTACACTGACTTGATTCTCCAGTCCCTTCCTTCCACCTACGCCCAGTTTATCCTGAATTTCAACATGCAAGAAAAAGAAGTTGAACTTCCAGAACTCCTCAACATGTTGAAGAGTGCAGAAAGCACCCTGCAGAAAGTCAGGAAAACACCCGCTTTGTTTGTTGGAGGAACTTCCTCTTCTAGGTCCAGGGCGAAAGCCAAAGGAAAGAAGAAGAAGGCCCCTACCAAACTAAGGGGCGGTGTTAGTAAGGTGGAAGCTAAGGGAAAAGCAAAGGTAGCGGGACAGATTGTGGGAAAGGAAGAATGCTTTTATTGTCACAAGAAAGGACACTGGAAGAAAGATTGCAGGGCTTGGAAGGCCAAGAACCAGGACCCGAAGCAAGTTGTGGCTTCGGCTTCAGGTGTGCATGTTATTGAAAACTGTCTGTCAATCAACTCTACTTCCGGGGTATTGGATACCGAATCGGGATATCATATCTGTAATTCTTTGCAGGCACTGAGAAGCCGTAGGGTTTTGAAGGCGGGTGATATGACCCTCAGAGTTGCAAACGGAGCAAGCATGGATGCTGAGTCCGTGGGGGACTATCACTTAGGATTGACAGATGGACATGTTTTGGTTTTGCACAATTGTTATTTTGTACTCAGTTCGACTTGTAATATCATATCTGTATCTTTAATGTCTAAAGAAGGTTATGATTTTGCATTTATAAGCAATGTTGCAAACATTCACCTTAATCATGTTTTGATTGGGTCGGGTACATTAAGCAACGGTATATACGTATTAAACCAACCGCAGATTTTCAATATCCAGAATACACACAAAAGAAAGTCTCCAGAATTAAATCATGCTTTATGGTATTGTAGACTGGGTCACATCAATGAGACAAGGTTAACTAAGTTACATAAAGAAGGATATTTAGATCCGTTCGAATATCATTCTTATGCAACTTGTCAATCATGTCTCAAAGGAAAGATAACAAAGACTCCGTTCACTGAACACGGAGTAAGAGCGAGCGAGCTCTTGGGACTCGTACACAGCGACGTGTGTGGTCAAATGTCTTCACATGCAAGAAGTGGTTTTCCTATTTCATTACTTTTACAGATGATTTCTCTAGGTATGGACATGTCTTCTTAATGAAGCATAAATCCGAGGCCTTTGAGAAATTCCAGGAATATAAGAATGAAGTAGAAAAACAAACCGTCAAAAGTATCAAGACACTGAGATCTGATCGAGGTGGTGAATACTTAAGTGCCGAGTTCCCGGATTACCTAAAAGAGAATGGAATTCTCTCTTAGCTTACTCCTCCATATACTCCACAACACAACGGTGTATCGGAGAGACAGAACCGAACCCTATTGGATATGGTACATTCCATGATGAGTAACGCTGAGTTACCGCGATCATTCTGGGGCTATGCACTAGAATCAGCTGCATATCTTTTAAACAAGGTTCCTACCAAGACTGTGCCTACCACACTATATCAGATGTAGAGTGGGAAGAAACCCTATCTTCAATATCTGAAGATATGGGGATGTCCAGCTTTTATCAAAAATTAGCATGCGGACAAACTCGAGGCACGCTCGGTACTGTGTAAGTTTGTGGGATACCCAAAGAACTCCAGGGGTATCTTTTTTATTACGCAGAGGAACAAAAGGTTTTTGTTTCTCGTCATGCCCACTTTCTCGAACATCAGTTCTTAAAAAAAGAAACAGGTGGGAGCGCAATAGAACTAGAAGAAGTTCTAGAACCACAAGCTATTATTGAAAGCTCGGTGGAACAAGAAGTTTCAAAAAAACCAGACATTCCTGCACCGCTCCGCAGGAGTAGTAGGCTTTCTCATCCACCTGAGAGATACTACGGTTTTCTCATAGACGGGGATAGAGAGGATTGCATCATTGGTAATGATGAGCCGACTAACTTCCAGTAGGCCATTCAAAGCACCGACTTGGTAAAATAGCTGGATGCAATGTGCACCGAGATGGAGTCCATGTACACTAACAAAGTATGGACTTTGGACTTTGCTCCAGAAGGGGTAAAACCCATAGGCTGCAAATGGATCTTCAGAAAGAAGATTGGTGTAGATGGATAGGTTGAAACCTATAAGGCTAGACTTGTTGCAAAGGGTTTTCGTCAAAGACGTGGTTTGGACTATGACGAAACCTTTTTTCCAGTGGCTATGCTCAAATCCATTCGAATCCTTCTTGCCATTGCTGCCTTCCACGATTATGAGATTTGGCAGATGAAAGTAAAAACGACTTTTCTAAATAGAAATTTAGAGGAGTGTGTTTATATGGACCAGCCAGAGGGTTTCATTCAGAGTGGGAGCAGCGGGAAAGTGTGCAAGTTACTTAAGTCCATTTATGGACTGAAGCAGGCATCGCGGAGTTAGAACATCTGTTTTGATGAGCCAGTCAAAGAATTTGACTTTATCAAAAATCCAGATGAACCATGCATTTATAGTAAGATTATAGCACGAACTATTGTATTCCTCGTCTTGTATTTGGATGACATTCTCTTGATAGGAAATGACATTCATATGCTACAATCTGTCAAAGGGTTCTTGTCACACAGACTCTCCATGAAAGACCTGGGTGATGCCTCTTACATTCTGGGGATCCAGATCTATCGTGATAGATCTAAGAGGATATTGGGACTTTCACAGTCCAGGTACATCGACACCATACTGAAAGGATTCAATATGGAAGATTCTAAGCGCGGTAATTTACCGGCTTGTCACGGAATCACCCTCTCCAAAGAGATGTCTCCCAAGACTGATTTGGGAAGGGATCGCATGTCTATTATACCCTACGTTTCTGCGGTAGGCTCTATAATGTATGCGATGTTGTGTACCAGACCAGATATAGATTATGCACTGAGTGTAGTAAGCCGGTATCAGTCAAACCCTGGGGAGAAGCACTGGATAGCGGTAAAGAACATTCTGAAATACCTGAGAAGGACTAAGGATATGTTCTTGGTTTACGGCAGAAAAGACCTCCAAATAAAGGCCTTTGCTGACTCCAGCTTCCAGAGTGACAACGATGACTCTAAATCCATGTCGGGTTATGTCTTTAACCTCAATGGAGGGGCGGTCTGTTGGAAGAGTTCCAAGTAGGAAACCGTTACTGACTCGACGATGGAAGCGGAGTATATCGCAGCTTCTGATGCCGCAAAAGAAGCAATCTAGATGAGAAAGTTCTTAACAGAACTTCAGGTGGTTCCGTCCATTATTGCTCCAATACCTCTGTATTGTGACAACAACGGGGCTATAACTTTAGCAAAGGAACCCAGGCCCCATCAGAAGTCCAGACACATCTTGAGGCGGTATCACCTGATCAGGAAGATCGTGGATCCCCGGGAGATCGAGGTTCGGAGGGTTTATACAGAAGATAACACTGCAGATCCATTCAAAAAGGCCATTCCTCAGACGAAGTTCGAAAGGCTATTCGAGATGATAAGTCTGCGATATGCCAGCACATGGTCTTAATGCAAGTAGGAGATTGTTAGTGTGATATGCCCTAGAGGCCATTATTGTATAGTACTAGTTTGTATATTACATTTTGGAAGCTTGGGATATATATACACAGATTTATAACAGTCTTGCTCGATATGGTAGTATGCTACTTGGTTTGTATCTATCTTAATATGTGTATATGTTTCTTTTGACACATCGCTAATACATATTAATAGAGCCCTTAGGATCTTTGCTTGACTACCAGCGTTGTGATGGTAGTCACACTTGTGGGGGTTGGGTAGTCTACAAGCACATCCTTATACAGGTCCCTAGTCGTAGGATTATCGAGACAGGGCAATGATACTCCAGAGTAGACTAGTGTGTACGCTTCTCATCCTAGCTGGGGTGATGGTCTGTCCCACAGCCATCGGTACGTCGTACTGGAGATAGTATGCAGGAGCTCATTAGGTTATGAGTATACTGGACATGACTCGTCGGGAACTGTTGGTTGGTACTATACCTATCGTCGGTTAACAGTTCCCAGGTCACATGAGTACAGCTTAGTTCGTTAACTTGACACTGTCACTTCGCCTCGAGTGTGTTCCCACTGTTCTTAGATTACTACCCTACCACGACTCTATTGAGTCATGCAAACAGGTAGTAGTTGGATGCAGTCCAAAAACACTTGGAGGCAGTGACGGTTAGACAGGATTCATCTCTCCCGGTATTGGGGGTTGATATCACGCTGTGTCTAGGAAAGCCATTACACAAAGTCCCTGGCAAGGGCAAGCGAGATTTACTGGTAGTGTTTCCAGTAGTTTCTCAGGGTGTTCTGGGCTACACTCTGACACGACTTGTACCGCTATTAGGGGTCTGACGTTTACCGCCCCTAGGCCCTACATGCGATACTCTTAGACGAACAGACCAGACTATACAGAGATTGTCACATTCAGGATCAGTAGGAGTTTGGATGGGTTCACCTCATCGGTCTTCTTATCGGCATCTACCTGGGGACCGTTACGTACAGCTAGTACCTCTTGCGGCCTATGGTTAAACCCACTGCCGGCGTAGTGTCGAGTCTTTAGAGTCCCACACAGAGAGTTGTTCACCTTTGGGCAAAACGGAGTAGAGGTCGTATGGTTTTACGACAGGGTCCGTTCACATACGTGCACTTATGCGTGCTTGGTGTTCAGGCAGTTGACACTAGTGGGCTTTGGATTAAGCCAGATCCTAATATTTAGTTTTGGGCTGGTTCGGTCTCATTTTATTCGTGTTCTTCGGAACACGGATGCGGGTGTGTGTATACAGTTGACAGAGGCAGAGAAACCTCATTAGGGTTTTCACCATTGACTTGATTAAAACCATAATGAGATGGAGGAAATTGATTAATGAGTTTTAATTAGAGATAATTGTATCATGGTTAATTGGTTTGACCATTTGACTTTTTGACTTTTGTTGACTTAGATATTTTTGTTAAGCATGAGATATTTTGTGCTTAGCATTAATTGTGACATGATAATGATCAAATCAAAATCAACCCATGACAATTATCCTAATTAAAATTATCATTATTCTTTTTTCATCATATGAGATCAAACACCTCATTTTATCATGACACTTTCTCTCTCTTGCTAGCTCTCTCCTCTTCCTCTCTCAAGGCTTTCTTATTTCATGAGTTGAAAATCAAGAGCATTGTGAGATCAAACCACCAAAACAATTCTCTACTCACTCTAGGGTTCTTAGTCTAGCAAACCAAGCACCTTAGTTACTTCAAGATAGAGGTTGGAGCTCAAGGTATAGGCCTTCGGGTGAATCTTTCTTTGGCATAGAGAAGACGGTGAGGAGGAGCCATCTACACCACTCCAAGGAGCTCACAACAAGGAGAAGCAACAAAAGAAGAGAAGGAGTTCAAGCTTTAGGTATAATTTCTTAACCTAGTAGTTAAAGCTCCATGTTAGTTTGTTAGTTTTTATTTAGAAAAGTTCCTTCATGTTTAGTCTATGTTTCCTTTAAACAAAAATTTGATTTTTACATATTCCGCCTCCCCGTTAAGCACCGGGGTGGGTAACATAGACTTACAGTAGGCGCAGACTTGGTTGTAACCCTATTCTATATATATGCAGCTGTCTCAAGTGCATAACTCCAAAATGAAATAGGTAACTCAACAACACTCATCATAGAGCGCACCATATCTAATAGGGTGCGATTCCTCCGCTCCGATACACCATTGTGTTGTGGTGTACACGGAGGAGTAAGCTGAAAGAGAATTCCATTCTCTTTTAGAAAATCTCGGAATTCCGTACTTAAGTATTCACCTCCTCGATCATATCGAAGGATTTTAATACTTTTACCCGTCTGGTTCTCTACTTCACTCTTATATTCTTTGAATTTCTCAAAAACTTCAGATTTGTGTTTCAACAGGAACACATGTCCGAATCTTGAGAGATCATTGGTGAATGTAATGAAGTACGAGAAACCATTTCTGGCATGTGTAGATATAGGACGTCATACATCACTATGTTGCTGGGTTCCCTAGCACGACCATAAGGTTTCGGGAGGTATCAACCATGCCGTTTTCAAATATTTGGCGTGCTAAAGAACCCTAACCTAGAATCTTAACTAGAGAATTAGATGTAACCAAGCATGTAAACATCTTTACATCTAAGTGAACAAGGAATACAACCTTTGTAGACCGGTCCTTCACTTTAAAAGCTCCGTGTAGTAGTCCCTTCGCTCAGAGTAGTGATCTCCCGGACTCTAGTAAGGGTCCACAAAGTGAAATGAACAAGCTTGCTTGAAGTCTTCGAGACCGAAGATGATCTACGTCTAGGAGACACTAACTCAAGCTATCTCTTCACTAATTTGGAATTAGTGAAGAAAACAACCTAATCTAAATGGCTAATCTAGTGTAGGTTGATGAAGTAGGAATTTTGCTCACTTTAGAAATATTTTTCTCACTAATTTTCTTCACCTCCCCAAAAACCTAGTGAGCTCTTGGAGATGAAGAAGAAGATGAAGTGGAGAATAGAATGAATGAATCAAGCACCCATGGTTGAGATAATATCTCATATAACTCATGTAGAGACTTTACCATGGTTTAAGATAATGGTTGGGTTAATAAATATCTCATGTGAAATAAAATTAGTGGACTAAGTCAATGGTTCCACAAGCTTCTACAAGCTTGAAGCCATGTGCTAATTTCCAACTAATTTTTGATTTACTTTAAATAAATAAACTCTAGATTATCATAAGCATGGTATGAGTCTTATACACCCATGTAGCATGTAGCAACTAGAATGACACAATAATATATGTCACATATATATTAAGTGTACACAAGTGAGAAAAAGAAATGCTTAAGTGAGCTAATATTAGTTAATGTAAATTAATATATCAAATATATAATTATGCAATAAATTATTAAATTAACACTTGATTTAATAATCCGGCTATATCACATATAACCGTCTAATATCAAATGTATCATCTTATCGAATCAACACTTGATTCGATAACCCGGCTATATCACATATAACCGACCGATATCACATATCGCGAGAATAGAATACGGTATCACATACACTATTAATCTCGGTCCCACACATATCACATATGTGCTCCTTCTTCGTTTCTCCTGAGCCAGGAAACCTCTGTGTAGGACTCTAAAGACTCGTCAATACGCCGGCAGTAGGTGATGATCATATCAGTCGCCCACAAGCCGTCAGCGGTACTAGCTGGACGTAATGGCTATCCGGGTATTGACCGATCAGAAGATCAACAAGCAAGCATGCTCATATTCCTATGAATCCAATCAGTAACACTACCGTGCAATCCGGTCCCTTCATCTGATATGTCGCATATCGAGTCTAGGGGTGGTAAACGTCAGACCCCAATAACTTGATAAGTCATGCCGATATGAGGCTCATAACAGGTCGAGAAACTACTGATAACACTTACCAGTAAATCTCCGTATCAGCCTTGGCCAGGAACTTCCTGTTATGGCCAATCGAGCACAGCGCAACATCAATCCCCAATACTGGGAGAGAGGAATCCCCTCCTATCGCTCATTGCCTCCATGTGACTCGGGACTATACCCAAAAACCATCATTTTGCATGCTCTCTTGAACGTGGTAAGGTGGAAATCAAACCACAGTAGGAACCACACAAGACTCTATGATGATCTCGAGTCTACAGACTAACCTGTACCAGTGTTACCAGAGAACTGCTATCTGACGTTAGGTATAGTACTATCTAGGAGTTCTGGGCGAGTCCTGTTCAGTGTACCCAGTCTCGCCTGAGCACCCGTATACCATCTTTGATGTCAAACACCAATGGATGTGGGATCATCCATCGCCCATCATATGTGTCAAGAAGCGTATACGCTAGTCTACTCTGGAATATCGATGCCCCGTCTCGATACACCCACGACTAGGAACGATTAAAGGATGAACTTGTGGACTACCCTGGCCCCACTAGTATGATCTGCATCATAATCCTGATAGTCAAGTACATCCTAAGGGCTTTAGCAACATGTGAGAGCAAGACAGTATCACAATACAAGTCTACATGTTAAGATAAAGAGCAACCATATAGCATACTATCATGTCGAGCAAGAAAGTCCTCTCTATATAAGTCCAAGCATCCACTATAATATACATCATATGTATAATAACGGCCTCCAGGGCATACATATAACTAACAATCTCCCACTTGCACTAAAGCCAGTTGTTGTAGTATCTCATACCCAACATCCCGAAGAGTCTCTCAAATTGTATCTAGGGTATGGCCTTCGTGAGTGGATCCGCCGTGTTATTCTTCATGTCAAATCTCCTGACCTCGATCTCCCGGCGATCAACTATCTCCCGAATCAGGTGATACTGCCACAGAATATGCCTGGATCGCTAATGGGACCTGGGTTCCTTGGCCAAATCCACTGATCCATTGTTATCATAATACAAAGGTATTGGATGCTCGATGGACGGAACTACACCAAGTTCGGTTATGAACTTCTTCATCCAGACAGCCTCTTTGGCGGCATCGTTGGCAGCGATGTATTTAGCCTCCATCGTTGAGTCTACCACGGTTTCTTGCTTGGAACTCTTCCAACAAACCGCCCCTCCATTGAGGGTGAAAACAAAACCCGAGACTGACTTAGAGTCGTCCTTATCACTCTGGAAGCTCGAATCGGTAAAAGACTCCATTTGGAGTTCACCGTTACCATACACCAAGAACATTTCTTCAGTCCTTCTCAAGTACTTAAGAATGTTCTTCACAGCTGTCGAGCGATTCTCTCCAGGATCTGATTGATACCTACTCACTACTCTTAGTGAGTATGCTACATCGGATCTGGTACACAACATCACGTACATAATAGAGCCTACTACCGAAGCACAGGGTATCCCTTGTATGCGAGCCCTCTCCAAATCAGTCTTGGGAGACATCTCTTTGGAGAGAGTGATTCCTGAGATCGTGGGTAAATTCCCACGCTTGGAATCTTCCATACTAAACCTCTTTAGTATAGTGTTAATGTACCTGCATTGGGACAATCCCAACATCCGTTTAGATCTATCTACATAGATCTTAATCCCTAAGATGTAGGAGGCATCACCTAGATCTTTCATTGAAAATCTTTGTGATAAGAAGAGCTTGACCGAGTGCAGTATAGGAACATCATTTCCTATCAAGAGTATGTCATCCACGTACAATACGAGGAAGACGACCTTACTCTCTACCACCTTCTTGTATACACAAGGTTCATCTACGTTCTTGATGAAGTCAAACTCTTTGACTACCACATCAAAACAGATGTACCAACTCCGTGATGCCTGCTTTAACCCGTAGATTGATTTAAGTAGCTTGCACACCTTTTCGCTGCTCCCACTATCTACGAAGCCCTCTGGCTGAGTCATGTACACGCTCTCTTCTAAATCACCATTTAGAAACGCGGTCTTAACATCCATCTGCCAGATTTCGTAGTCATGGTATGCAACGATGGCAAGTAGGATCCGGATGGACTTAAGCATAGCCACTGGAGAAAAGGTTTCATCATAATCCATACCTGGTCGTTGACGATAACCTTTTGCTACAAGTCCAGTTTTGAAAGTCTCAACTTTTCCATCTACACCAAGTTTTTTCTTGAAGATCCACTTGCTCTCGATGGGTTTTAACCCTTCAGGGGCATCTTTCAAAGTCCATACTTTGTTGGTGTACATGGATTCCATCTCAGATCGCATTGCATCCAGCCATTTCACAGAGTCCCCATTCATGATGGCCTGCTCGAAGCTAGTTGGGTCATTATCTTCCATGATGCAATCCTCACCCCCACCATCAATGAGAAAACCGTAGTATCTCTCAGGTGGATGAGGAACCCTACTAGATCGACGGAGAGGCTGAGGTTCGTCGGGGACTATTGAATCCTCTGGTTCTACCAAATCTTCTATTGTAGTTTGTGCGGTTGGAACTTCTTCCAGCTCTACCTCTTTACCACTAATTTCTTTTACAAGAAATTCCTTTTTTAAAAAAGTGGCATGTTAAGCAACAAATACCTTTTGTTCCTCACTGAGGTAGAAATGATATCCATATGAATTGCTTGGATATCCCACAAACTTGCAAAGAACTGATCGTGCCTCGAGTTTGTCCGGATTTTGCCTTTTGACATAGGCCGGACAACCCCATATCTCAACTCACTTAAGAGATGGTCTCTTTCCATTCCATATCTCATATGGAGTGGTAAGCACTAATTTGGTTGGAACTCTATTCAATAAGTATGCTGTTGTCTCAAGCGCATAACCCCAAAAGAAAATAGGTAACTCGGCGGTACTCGTCATAAAGCGCACCATATTTAATAGGGTGCGATTACTCCGCTCCGATACACCATTGTGCTGTGGTGTATATAGAGGAGTAAGCTGAAAGAGAATCTCATTCTCTTTTAGATAGTCACGGAATTCCATGCTCAAGTATTCTCCTTCCCGATCAGATCATAGGATTTTAATACTTTTACCCGTCTAGTTCTCAACTTCATACTTATATTCTTTGAATTTCTCAAAAGCTTCAGACTTGTGTTTCAACAAGAACACATGCCCGAATATTGAGAGATCGTCAGTGACTATAATGAAGTATGAGGACCCATTCCTGGCATGTGTAGACATGGGACCGCATACATCACTATGTATCATTCCTAAGAGTTCTGTTGCTTTTTCTTCGTGTCCAGTAAACGGAGTTTTGGTCATCTTTCTTTTGAGACATGACTGGAAAGTTTCATATGATGAAAATTCGAATAGATTCAAATATCCATCCTTATATAACATAGCTAGTCGTGTCGTATTGATATGACCTAGTCTACAATGTCACAAGAAGGATTCGTTCATTTCTGAACTCTTCCTCTTGTGTGCGTTTTGTACATTAAGAACTGTGGTTTGATTTAGAACGTATATGCCATTACTTAACGAGCCTGATCCAATCAACTCTTGATTCAGAAAAATGTTCATAACATTATCCTGCAATACAAAATTATATCCTTCTTTACTTAATAAAGAAATTGATATAATATTTCATATCAGGTTCGGTATGTAATAACATTCGTTCAGAATCAATGTATTACCATTTGGTAATACAAGGTGATATTCGCCAACTGCTTTGGCTGCAATATTTGCACCATTCCCTACTCTTATAGAATGATCACCTATTCCCAGTTCTCTTCCTTTCCTTAGCCCATATAACATATTACATATGTGGGATCCCTATCCGGTATCTAATACCCAGGACGTAGAGTGTACTGAGAAACAGTTCTCGGTAACTAACACACCCGAAGAAGATGCATCAGCATGCTCATTTCTCGTTTGGGTGGCGAGGGAATCCGGATATTCCTCTATTTCCTGCTCGGACATATAACAATTATAAGATAGAGTGGAACCAACATTTTCCAGCTCAGTATAACAAGCGGGCTCAGTCAATACATCCATATTATTATCTTGATTAAGGCCTGACATGGTCGCTACCTGAAGAGAGAGAAGAAAACACTTAGCATATGCTCTTGCAAAATTAGATTGGTTATTATCTTATCTAATCAGGATGGCTCCCACTGTTTTTATCAAATCTTCCTTCAAACCCAAAAAGGTAAGACTAGCCGGGATTAATTACACCCCCACAAGTTCGTAAATCTTTCGGCCAGGCCAGTGTTGGTACTTTGAGGGAGGTTCCCCGTGCTTTAACACGGACCTAATTAAAATAAACCTCATTTTCCCAGAGGCATAACCCTATTAACACCTTTCTAAACACCTACTTGATCGGCTAATTGTGATGTGTAAAACTCTCCCAAGAGTAACTCTTACTCGCAGTAGGTATCGGGATCCAACTATCTCATAGAAGGTATGCAATCTCATTGCAAATTTCAACACTTGAAATTCCCGATAATATTTTGCCCCTAGCAACTCATGACCTTGGCTATGGTCAACAAATCATAAGCGCTAGTCAAGTTCAATTCGTCATTTCATGATTGAATTAAACCCACCCGTACGACCCTTGGCTAAGATCAACAAAGTCGTACGACTACCCTAACTCAATCGCATCATATGCGGAAGATAAGCACTAATTAGCTACCGCACACTACGCCTTGGCTAAGGTCAACAAACGTAGCACGAATACTAAATAGTACTTATCTGAAATGACGGAGGGCTATGACAGGTTTTTAAGAAAACGTTTTGCGTAATGAACTTGATATCGTTGTAGAATCGAGTGATTTGAAAAAAGAGTGGTTTAAACTCCGCCTTTTAAAATCAAGTTTTTCAAAATAAACCGAGTGGGTGTAGCATCTGCTAGCTTTTGCTAAAGAGGTCATTCCCGGTGAAGGGATCTCGGCTCTTTCCTCATTGAATGAGGTGCTGGATATTCATCAAGGAATACCGCTATGCAAAACAAGAACTAGAGCTACCTTTTTGAAAATTTGATTCCACAACATCTTGGGTTTCTTTCCTTTTCATTAATCTCATTAATGAAGTCCTATCATTTATGCTTCCTAAGTATCACTGAAGAAACGAAAATACAACGTACGCTTATGCCATCCGCATTCGCCACTGTGTCTCGTTATGCACCGTTAGGTTACTTAACTAACGGCATAGCGGGGCAGGACTAGTGTGGGTGCAAAACATAAGCAACGTATATTATATATCATATATATAATATATACCATTCGTCTCAGAATATAAAGTGGTCACATCACAGAATATCAGCAGCAGAAGATAACAAATGAAATATTGGATATACTAGGATTTCAGTGTTTTAAATTAAGCCAGTAAAAAACACGGATTGCACAGTCGTGATGAATAGCCAAACCCACATCTCTAGACCCCTACGAGAGCGGCAAGCAACCCTTCCAATTCTAGAGTTAGGAGACCCGGTCTCAACTCCTCGAGATGGTCTCCCACTGGACTCTAGAACCCGGTTACTTCTGCTCCCCACCTTGGGTCTATCCTAATGCGGAAAAGTAAATAATATACATCAATGGTGACATTATCCTCAACCCGGAAGTGCCTCAATAAAAGAATATTACATACAAGTTTTTACATGAATGAACATGAAAAACTCTCATCTCACGCAAAACCCCCCGGCTATTCAAACACGATGATCCAATATAACATATCACAGCAACACATAACATCACATGTCATCAACGTAAGTAAATATACGTATCCCAATTGGCGTTGACATATAGCAACGAAACCGGCAATACACCACATATTACACTTACGGTCGCAAAAAAGAAAGTGAAAACTACAACAATTGGAATCTGCAACCACCTTAGACATCATAAACCCGAAATATCACATACTTCAGATTTCATGCCAAACCATATGAATTCCTTAGACATCATAAACCCGGAATATCTCATATTCCGAATTTGATGCCTAACAATTATAAACCCCGCATTTTAGTCTCGATATTGAAAATACTTTCCAATAACAAGTCGGGCAATTCAACAACATCCTGACATCTTGATTGAATGCTCGTCGGAAACATTAGTAGACGGCCGCACCCCTGATGTCGTCGATGAAGTGCACTTAGGCGAAACACCGCGGCCGTCAGCACCCTGACGGATACTTTAGGCAACGGGGTTCTCCTACAATCACTTGGTCGAGGATATGGGGCATGGCTATCTAGTAATGTTATCCGGCGAGTATCTGCGTACACTACGTGATTACGATGGAGTTTTGATCCGAATCAAAATCTCGTGGCAACCGATCAAATGAGACTAAATTGCTAGGTTTACAGAATTCAAATTAGTTTTCACAAAACTAATCATTGTGGATTCCAAATATTGTATCACAATCACAGATAGCTAGACGATGTTAAACATTTCGATCGAATCATCAAAGTCCCACAATTCCCAGAGAGCTCAACACTTGAGCATAGTTTAAAAATACCCAAAACATGCCATAATACCTATGGACCAACCGTAGAAGGGCCGACCCATGCCTCACTCATAGCGCCGTGGAACAGCCACAAACCCTAGGGTATGACTGTGGTTCCATGTCCAAAGAGTCGAGTTTGGGTATCGTTCTTCTAGAGGGTCCATAGAATTACTTGCATGATTTTCTAAAAAATTTTAAACCCAAAAATTCCAACTCCTGGAAAATTTCCAGCGAGGGTGAAAATGCGAGGTTTCGATGTTCGTTCGAACTCTTTAACGTCGTCTAAATTACCCAAAACGATGTTAGAATTACGACTACGAAACACTCCGAATTGCCTTTATAGAAAGTAACATCACATGCAATCCTAGTAAAAACAAACAATACCTGAAACACCAAAACCCAGATCCTGGAACACCAAACAAAAACGAGGCAAACAACCATTAAAAACCGGTGGGACCGGTCCATTTCCAAGTTCTCACCGGGTCAAAACCGATGAAGAGGGCTCATTTTTGTCTGTTGTTCATGTTACATCTCATGTAACATTCTGCAACTGCTTAAAAAATTTTAGAGGACTTAAAAATTTCGACAGAAACTAGGTTTTTTATTTCGAGGTTTCGGAGTTGTTTTGGTTTCGTAATTCTACTAATATCTTCTAATTCTCTAGCATGGCTTTGATACCACTGCTGGGTTCCCTTGCACGACCATAAGGTTTCGGGAGGCATCAACCATGTCGTTTTCAAAAATTTGGCGCGCTAAAGAACCCTAACCTAGAATCTTAACTAGAGAATTAGACATAACCAAGCATGTAAACATCTTTACATCTAAGTGAACAACGAATACAATCTTTGTAGACTAGTCCTTCACTTCAAAAGCTCCGTGTAGTAGTCCCTTCGCTCTGAGTAGTGATCTCCCAAACTTTAGTAAGACTCCACAAGGTGAAATGAAAAAGCTTGCTTGAAGTCTTCAAGGCCGAAAATGATCTACGTCGAGGAGACACTAACTCAAGCTATCTCTTCACTAATTTGGTATTAGTAAAGCAAACAACCTAAACTAAATGGATAATCTAGTGTAGGTTGATGAAGTAGGAATTTTGCTCACTTTAGAAATATTTTTCTCACTAATTTTCTTCACCTCCCCAAAAACCTAGTGAGCTCTTGGAGATGAAGAAGAAGATGAAGTGGAGAATAGAATGAATGAATCAAGCACCCATGGGTGAGATAATATCTCATATAACTCATGTAAAGACTTGACCATGGTTTAAGATAATGGTTGGGTTAATAAATATCTCATGTAAAACAAAATTAGTGGACTAAGTCAATGGTTCCACAAGCTTCTATAAGCTTGAAGCCATGTGCTAATTTCCAACTAATTTTTGATTTACTTTAAATAAATAAACCCTAGATTATCATAAGTATGGTGTGAGTCTCATACACCCATGTAGCATGTAGCAACTAGCATGACACAATAATATATATCACATATATATTAAGTGTACACAAGTGAGAAAAGAAATGCTTAAGTGAGCTAATATTAGTTAATGTAAATTAATATATCAAATATATAATTATACATTAAATTATTAAATCAACACATGATTTAATAATCCGGCTATATCACATATAACCGACTAATATCATATGTATCATCTTATCGAATCAATACTTCATTCGATAACCCGGCTATAACACATATAACCGACCGATATCACATATCGCGAGAATAGAATATGGTATCACATACACGTATTAATCTTGGTCTCGCACATATCACATATGTGCTCTTACTTCATTTCTCCTGAGCCAGGAAACCTCTGTGTAGGACTCTAAAGACTTGTCAATACGCCGGCAGTAGGTGATGATCATATCAGTCACCCACAAGTCGTTAGCATTACTAGCTGGATGTAACAGCTACCCGGGTATTGAGCGATCAGAAGATCAACAAGCAAGACTTCTCATACTCCTGTGAATCCAATCATAACACTAACGTACAGTCCGGTCTCTTCATCTAATATGTCGCATATCGAGTCTAGGGGTGGTAAACTTCAGACCCCAATAACTTGATAAGTCGTGCCGATATGAGGCTCATAACGGGTCGAGAAACTACTGATAACACTTACCAGTAAATCTCCGTATCAGCCTTGATCAGGGACTTCCTGTTATGGCTAATCGAGCACAGCACAACATCAACCCCCAATACCGGGAGAGACGAATCCCCTCCTATCGCTCATTGCCTCGATATGACTCGGAACTGTACCCAAAAACCACCGTTTTACATGCTCCCTTGAACGTGGTAAGGTGGAAATCAAAGCACAGTGGGAATCACACAAGACTCTATGACGATCTCAGGTCTACAGACTAACCTGTACCAGTGTCATTAGAGAAATGCTATCTGACGTTAGGTATAGTACCATCTAGGAGTTCTTGGCGAGTCCTATTCAGTGTACTCAGTCTCCCCTGAGTACCCGTATACCATCTTTGATGTCAAACACCAATAGATGTGGGATCATCCATCGCCCATCATATGGGTCAAGAAGTGTATACGCTACTCTACTCTAGAATATCGATGCCCCGTCTCGATACACCCATGACTAGGAACAATTAAATGATGAACATGTGGACTACCCTGTCCCACTAGTATGATCTGCATCATAATCCTGGTAGTCAAGTACATCCTAAGGGCTTTACCAATATGTGAGAGTAAGACAGTATCACAATACAAGTCTACATGTTAAGATAAAGATCAACCAGATAGCATACTATCATGTCGAGCAAGAAAGTCCTCTTTATATATGTCCAAGCATCCACTATAATATACATCATATGTACAATAATGGCCTCTAAGGCATACATATAACTAACATATGTATCAGTCCCAAGAGTTCAGTAGCTCTTGCTCCGTGTCCCGTAAACGGAGTTTTGGTCATCTTACCTTTGAGACATGACTGTTAAGTTTCATAAGATGTAAATTCGAACGGATTAAAATATCCATCTTTATGCAACATTGCTAGTCTGGTCGCATTGATATGAACAAGTCTACAATGCCACAAGAAGATTTCGTTCATTTCTGAACTTTTCCTCTTATGGGTGTTTTGTATATTTAGAATTGTATTTTGATTTGGAACGTATAAACCATTGCACAACGTACCAAACCCAATCAACACTTGATTTAGGAAAATGTTCATAATATTTTTCTCTAATGCAAAATTATATCCTTCTTTATCTAATAAAGATATGGATATTATATTGCACATCATCGACGATACGAATTAACAGTCATTCAAAATCAATGTATTACCATTTGACAATACTAGGTGATATTTGCCAACAGCTTCGGCAACAACAATTGCTCCATTCCCTACTCTGAGAGACATATCACCCTTTCCCAGTTCTTTACTTTTATTTAACCCTTGTAACAGATTACAAATGTGGGATCCTGATATGGTATCAAATAACCAGGACGTAGAGCAGATAGAGAAACAGTTCTCAATAACCAGCACACCCGATGAAGATGCATCAGAATGCTCTTTCTTCATTTGGGTTGCGCGGAAATCCTTACATTCCACTATCCCTTGTCCAAACTTATGACGGTTGTCATAAGATAGAGTGGAACCAACGTTCCCCAGCCTAGTATAATAAGCGGGTTCGGTCAATACATCCATGTTATTATCTTGATTGTGGCGTGGCATGGTCGCTACCTGGAGAGAGAGAGATAGAGAAGAAAACACTTTAGCGTGCTCTCTTGCAAGATTAGATTGGTTATTATCTTATCTAATCAGGATGACTCCCACTGTTTTTTTATCAAATCTTCCTTCAAACCCTAAAAGGTAAGATTAGCCGGGATTAATTACACCCTAAAAGTTCGCTAATCGGTCAGCCAGGCCGGTGTTGGTACTCCGAGGGAGTCTCCTCGTGCTTTCGCATGGAACTAATTAAATAATCTCGTTTCTACAGGGACAGAACCCCGTTAACACCTTTCTTAGACACCTACTGGATTAGCTAATTGTAAAGTGAAAAACTCTCTTAGGAGTAACTCTTACTCGCAGTGGGTATCGGGATCCAACTATCACATAGAAAGTATGCAATCTCATTGTAAATTTCAACACTTGAAATTCCCGATAATGGTTTTGTAACACTTTGAATTTCGTTTAGAATGTTTTCGCGTTAATTAGCAATTGTGCGTGTTTTTTTTCATAAAACCCGAATATCTTATTTTCTTCCTTGATTAGTGATAATCGTGTTGTGAAGTGTTATATATATATATATATATATATATATATGGTTATTAATTATAATTTGGTCGTGTTTACCCTAATTGGAAATTTTTCCTTAATTATTTCTTAAGCAAGCTTTAGCGTAGTGCACATGTACACTTAGCATTTTTGGACTTAGGTTTAAAGTGTTAGCATGTTAACCATTATCTTTTCTTGCATGGTTCATTTTTCCCCACCCATTTTAACCAAGTCAAACCCCTTTTAATAATTCAAAATTTGAATGGCAAATGGAGGTATGGTGGTTAGGTAAGGAATTGACTTTGTTTGACCATTGGTTCTCTCTCATTTCTTTCTCTTTCCCTCATTTCTAAGTCCAGCAGAAAAAGCAGCAGCAACAACAACATTTTCTTCATCTTCTCTTCTCTTTTCATTTCCCATTTGATTCATGCTCAAACCCTACACCAAAAACGCATTCTCTTCACTAAAACCCTTGTAAATGTGGCTCTTTTGAGGTGTTTGGTGGCAAGTCTATGCACTTGAGGCTAAGGCTGGAAATTTTGGATTGTTCTAAGGTCTTTTGAAGGTATTAACTCACACTTAACACCCTTTTTCCATATCTTGTAGTATTTTAGCTAAAAATCGTGTTTTATGTGCATTTTTGGGGATATTGAGGGGAATTTGTGATGCATATGTTAGATTGGTATTTTTTTGGCTTGGTTAACTCTTTTGTGTGCAATTAGAGCTATTTTGAACCAGGTTTTTCTTTCAGTTGCACTAAAATACCCTAAAGTATCGTTTTAGTGTCAAAATGGACTTTTTAACTAGAACTTGGGTTCTGTTGAATCTACTTGTACCCCGATTATTTCAGAATAAATTTGTAATTACTATAGCATGTACATAGGGTATTGAGCACACACACGAAGCCCGGGAGCCCAGATCCCTACCCAGGCCGCCGAAAAATACATTCTGGCCGCAATTTGCGGCCAGATGGGTGAATTGGAGGTTGGGGTTTGGGTGATAGGTGTCTGCTGCTATGTGGAGTCTTGTGATATATTTAGTTTTGTAAAACTCTTACTGCATCAAAATCTGGGGTCAATTACCCTATTTCTCGTATTTTTAAACCTTTGCGACACACGTAATACGTGTGTGAGTTTGGGGTTTCTGCGTATCACGACGCGTCGGGGTAGCTTCAGGCGCGTAATCACACGTTTTAGCGTATCGCGCACACGCGCACTTGGTTCGCGGCACGGGTTTCTAGTTTGACTTTAATATCGCGTTTTTGTAGATTTGAACTTATGCGTGATATTCTGTGAAATTCTAGGTTCGCAGGCGAGTACGACGGACGCCGCGAAGAAGGAGAAACAAGTCGTCGGCTACACTTAGCGCGAGACTACGGTGAGTAGATTTAACATCTACAGGGATATCGCCCGCATGGCGTTATGCTTCAGGGCTGATAGGACCTTATACCTACATATTGCATTTACCTACATGGATACTGTTTGTTGCATACCGCATTCCCTGCTATATGTATATAAACTTAGAATTGATAGAACACCGCACTATTACTAACGGTTCATGTTGCACAAGCACTAATCTGTATGTTACACACACACCGTTAGTAATTGCCATGACACTCTCACTGTAGAATTGCCATGATCATTCTACTGTAGTTCATCTCACATATGATTCGATATGATTTTCATAGAAATTGAGAGCCGCATGATGCCTTTTGAAAAACTGAAACTATTTTAAAAAGCGGTTTCTCCTTTTTACTTATAGTATGAGTTGATGTACATATAACATCGCATTGACTTACTCATTGGTTTTGGGATTCCATGTAATTTCTGGTTTTAAGGACTGTGGGGTTATTTAAGAAATTATGCACTATTTGAAAACCCGGTTCCTCTTGATATGATATTTTGGTGCGTCCACCACGCGTTTTCTCGGTTCTGAGACATGTGTTTGAAACCCGATTCGAGGAGTTGGATGATCCGTTTGCGGGTTCGTGGTGGACCCGGTATGGTTCCCCGGGGCGAGAAATGTTTTTCATGAAGTAGACGATGAGCCTGGCAGGGTGGCGAATACCTACCGGTGATTGATTGGACCTGGCGGTTATCCGAAGTATACTGACCAGAGTCGATAGATGGATGCGGGATGACCCGTACTGCCGGGGCCGAGGGCTGATACCGCAGACGGAGCCCGTGGGTTGATTCGGACTGACGGAGCCCGATATATGTGGATTTGCGTGTCGATGCTGGACACGATTATTTCATGATATTTTGAGTGCCGATGTTGGGCACTCGTGATTTTATGAGATTTACAGGATTTGAGGGCCTATGGGAGTGCCGGTGCCTGAATTTATGGGGATTTGGGTGCATTGATGGACACCGATTATTTTTCTACGTTGATATTCCGTATAGATGTTATTTCATCCATTGCTCAGCATTTATTATTATGTATCTCATCCTGTAGTTATTTTACTCGAACGAGCACTTGCATAATTTTCTCACATACTGCTTATCACATATAGATATCATCTGCTGGCATTTGTTGGAGTAGCGCAGCACGTGCATGCTCGCGATTACCTTTATATGTTATCTCAATTCACGAGTTGGCAACTCACCCCCGTTGTGCCACAGTATTTGCAGGTTGCCCTCAGAGTAATCGCGGTAGGCTGCCTTCCTACATCTTTTAGCTACAGATACCACTACCGTTGGTGCGAGAGCTATCTCGCTGTTAAGTAGGTTGTGGTATCTGGTTACTTCTATTGTACACACTTTTGTATCTAGTATTCTCCATCTACCTTTATATGTATTTGACTTAGAGACAGTGTGAGGACGATGATGTATATTATTTGTATTCTGGTGTCGAGCTCGTGGGAGCCGACTTTATATATGCAGTTTTATTATTCCGTGATGTTTTTACTTATTGCTCATTTCTTCGCTACGGCGTCGTATATTACTCTAGTGGTGATGGTTTCCGCCGTTGGGCGTGATTGCTCCCGTTCGGGATGCTGTTCTATATTGTTATCATTTATTTCATTGTATATCATTTCTACTCATATCTTGTTTTGTACCCGATTTCGGGGTTAGTTTTTACAAAGGAAATGATGCCAAAATTTTTAAGAAAATAACTTAAACTCTAAAGACATTATTAAACTACTTAAAGTTTTCCGAAATGTTTTAAATCAAAAGTTTTCAACACTCACTACTTTTCATGGTTTTGATTTCTGGGTTTCGGCTTACTTAGTCGTGTTATGCCTGTAGGCGTTCCGTGGTTAAGTGCCGGTCACGAGTCGAACTTCGGGTCGTGACAAAGTTGGTATCAGAGTGTAGGTTTTACCTTTCGGAGTGTAGGATGACCCTGGTATGATGGAGTAGGTAGCTGAAGCAGAATGGCGTAGCGTGTGTATGTTCCACGGCATACTCACGACACGGTACTCCGTCAAAGCGACCTTAGGACTTATTGATTTAAATTTCCTTCATGAGTATATACATTCTTGCGATTCGATTTCCGTATCCTTATCGAATCCTATTTTTTTTCCTTTCAGCCATTATGCCGCCAAAGACTACGAGGGCGCAGAGAGCGGCCGCGAGGGCCGAGATTCGAATCGACTCGTCCGAGATGAAGACTGATCCGGGTAGTACACTAGTTGTGCCCGAGCAGGCTGTTCCTCCCGTGACCGATCAGATCGCCATGTTAGGGGCTGGCATGCAGGAGATGCGCCAGACGGTGGGGTCCAGTATGCAGGAGATGCGCCAGATGATGGGATCTCTAGTTGAGACACTTCGAGCGCAGCGACCAGAGGTAGTTCCACCCGTTGCAGGGACCGTGATGGTACCCATGGTACAGGCAGTTCCCCCTGCAGCTACAGAGGTCATCTCAGTATCGCTATCAGAGTTTATGAGGCTGAAGCCTCCGGTCTTCACAGGCACCGATGCAGCCGAGGACCCACAGTATTTCATTGATAGAATGGCTCGGATATGTCGTTCACTTAGATGCGCAGATGCGAGATGGGTAGAGTTTGCGAGCTTTCGCCTGGAAGGTCTTGCGCAGAAATGGTGTGAATCAGTCAAGAAAGGCAGAGCAGCAGGTCTTCCTCCTATGACCTGGACAGAGTTCGTGACGTTATTCCTTGCCGCTTTCTTCCACTAAGTGTCAGAGATGCTAGAGCACGCAGGTTCGAGTCCTTACGCCAGACTCCAGAGATGTCAGTGGCAGAGTATGATGTGTTGTTCACCGAACTATCAGTTTATGCTCCGTACCTAGTGGCTACTGAGGAGATGCGAGTCAATAGATTTGTCTGAGGCTTGCTTACACCACTGTTCCTTGCGATCAGCGCACAGCATTACGAGACATATGCAGCAGCTGTAGACGCAGCCCTATTAGTCGAAGAGCGCCTTGCTGAGACTTCGGTAGTTCCAGAGCCGAAGAGAGTTCGTACTGGTATATCAGCACGGAGACAGACATTCAGATGCCGCGACAGGTATCGTTCAGGTACGAGGAGTGGCAGAGATTCGAGACGAGGACAGATGTTTAGTTCGTATCCACGGGAGAGTCAGCAGTCGCCGCAGGGTTGCTTTAGATGCGGCAGCCTACTTCACCTCGTTAGATATTGTCCTGAGATACATCGGAGGGAGGCAGCAGCACCGCATGTCACCTTACCACCTTCACCACCCCAGAGGGAGTTTCCTGTTGTACCTACTGTTGCTCCGCGTCAGACTCATGCTCAGAGAGGTCGTACGCGTGGAGGATTTGCTCAGAGAGGACGGGGTGACCGAGGTAGAGGACAGTCAGTCCCAGGTGGAGGACAGGCGCGAGTTTTTGCTTTGACGCATCAGGACGCGCAGGCGTCCAATGCGGTGGTCTCAGGTATCCTTGCAGTATGTTCTGTTGATGCACACGTGTTGTTCGATCCCGGATCCACGCACTCGTACGTATCCACACACTTTGTGCCGAGTTTGGATAGAGAATCCAGTTTGCTTGATCAGCCGCTTGTTGTGATCACTCTTGTGGGAGAGTCGTTTGTTGCTAGGCACGTGTTCCGATCCTGTACCGTCCGTATTGGCGGGAGAGAGTTGCCTGTCGACTTGATCCTTCTTGAGATGTTGGACTTCAACGTTCTTTTGGGCATGGATTGGTTAGCCACGTGCTATGCGTCTGTAGACTGCCGTGAGAAGACAGTTAGATTTTGTTTTCCCGGTGAGTCGGTTTTTGTTGTGCTGGGGGACCGTAGTGCCGCCCCTTACAGTTTGATTTCTTCTTTTCACGCTGGACGGCTTTTAAGGAAGGGATGTCAGGGATTTCTCACCTATGTTTGCGATACTAGAGCTACAGAGGTTCCATTGGATCAGGTTCCGGTTGTTAGCGAGTTCCCTGATGTGTTCCCTGACGAGCTTCCTGGGCTACCGCCTGAGCGTGATATTTCTTTCTGTATTGATTTGGTTACTGGCACGGGACCTATTTCTGTACCGCCTTATCGGATGGCCCCGGCGGAACTTAGAGAATTGAAGGGTCAATTGCAAGATTTGCTGGATAAGGGACTTATTCGACCCAGTGTTTCTCCTTGGGGTGCTCCAGTCCTGTTTATCAAGAAGAAGGACGGCAGTATGCGTTTGTGTATCGACTACCGCCAGCTGAATAGGGTTACAGTGCGGAATAGGTATCATTTTTCATGCATCGACAATTTGTTCGACCAGCTTCAGGGGGCAGGATACTTTTCGAGGATCGATTTTCGATCAGGCTACCATCAGCTGCGGGTTCGACAGGAGGACATTCCTAGGACGGCTTTTCGCACGCGCTACGACCATTATGAGTTTTGGGTGATGTCGTTCGGACTCACCAACACGCCAGCAGCATTCATGGACTTGATGAACCGTATTTTTCGGCCTTATCTTGATCTGTTCATCATATTATTCGTTGACGATATCTTGGTGTATTCCCGGAGTAGAGAGGAGCACGAGCAGTACCTGCGGATAACACTGCAGACTTTGAGGGAGCACCAGCTTTTCGCCAAATTCTCCAAATGTGCACTCTGGCTGGACAGCGTAGACTTCTTGGGCCATGTGATTACACAAGATGGTATATGTGTAGACCCGAGGAAGATCGAGGCCGTTCGGAGTTGGCCCAGACCCACATCAGTTACGGAGATTCGCAGCTTTTTAGGGTTGGCCGGCTACTACAGGTGATTCGTGCAGGACTTCTCCCGTATTGCTACACCTTTGACCGGGCTGACCCGAAAGGGAGTTCTTTTCGATTGTACGGAGGAGTGTGAGCACAGTTTTCAGCAGCTACGGACTCTACTGACTACGGCGCCAGTGTTATCATTGCCTTCAGGATTAGGCGGATTTGTGGTCTATTGTGATGCTTCTCGAGTGTGGCTAGGGTGCGTATTGATGCAGCATGACAGGGTGATCGCGTAGGCTTCGCGGCAATTGAAGAAACATGAACAGAACTACCCTACTCATGATTTGGAGATGGCTGCGGTGGTCTTTGCACTTAAGATCTGGCGACATTACCTATATGGCAAGTCGTGCCAGATATTCACTGATCACAAGAGTTTAAAGTATATATTTCAGCAGCGAGACCTGAACCTCAGACAGCGCCGTTGGATGGAGTTAGTGAAGGACTACGATTGTGAGATCTTGTACCACCCGGGCAGGGCTAATGTAGTGGCGGATGCTTTGAGCAGGAGGTCCGGGGGTAGTCTATCTTGTTTGAGCGCAGTACAGAGGCAGTCGTCGGCAGATTGGCAGATTCTATGCGACAGCCGGGTACAGTTCAAGTTTACACCGATAGGAGGACAGATTGCGCATGTTCGTGCACGCCCACAGTTGCTTGACCGTATACATGAAGCACAGCACAGTGATAACCGATGTTCAGAGATCAGAGCACAGATTAGACAGGGTAGATTTTCCGAGTTCATGATCGATGATCAGGGGATACTACGATGTAGGGCTAGACTGTGCGTACCATATGCTGAGGGACTGCGGCGTGCGATTCTTGAGGAGGCACATCGATTGGTGTACAGTGTTCATCCAGGTTCCACCAAGATGTACCATGACATGAGAGATGTTTACTAGTAGGACGGAATGAAGAGGGACATCATAGAATTCGTGTCGAGATGCCTGACTTGTCAGCAAGTCAAGGCTGAGCACCAGAGACCCGCGGGAGATCTACAGCCGTTACCCATTCCAAAGTGGAAATGAGAACAGATTTCTATGGACTTCATTGTGGATCTACCAAGGACTAGTCAAGGGTATGACTCCATCTGGATGATCATGGATCGTTTGACGAAAGCGGCTCACTTCCTACCGGTGAAGACGACTTTCGGATTTGCTCAGTATGCCCAGATATACATCGACGAGATCGTACGACTGCACGGAGTTCCGACATGTATCGTGTCCGACAGAGGCACCCAGTTTACCAGCCGACTATGGCAGAGGCTTCAGGAGGCTTTGGGCACCCGCTTGAGTTTCAGCACAGCATTTCATCCGCAGACCGACGGACAGTCAGAGCGAACTATTCAGACTCTCAAGAACATGCTCCGAGCATGCGTATTAAACTTCGGAGGTAGCTGGGATCATCATTTACCCTTAGTAGAGTCTCCTACAACAACAGCTACCAGGAGACCATTCAGATGGCGCCATTTGAGGCTCTTTATGGGAGGAGATGAAGATTGCCCACCTGTTGGACAGAGCTCAATGAGAGCAGTATCTTAGGGCCATAGATTTTCGAGAAAACGACCGCGAAGATTCAGTTGATTCGTGATAGGATGAGAGCAGCCCAGAGTAGGCAGAGATCATATGCGGACTGTCATCGGCGCAGACTTGAGTTTTCTGTAGGTGATCATGTTTTCTTGAGGGTCTCCCCAATGAAAGGTGTGATGCGATTTGGGAAGAAGGGGAAGCTTAGTCCCAAATATGTGGGCTCCTTCGAGATCCTCGAGTGTGTTGGTGCGATTGCATATCGGTTAGCCCTTCCGCCCAGTTTCCCAGATGTGCACCCCGTATTTCACGTTTCGATGCTCCGCGGGTATCTTCACGATCCTTCGCATGCGATTCAGCACCCGACGATCCAGCTTGAGCGCGACCTTTCCTATGCAGAGCAGCCGGTGGTCATCTTAGATCGACAAGTGAAGAAATTGAGGTCGAAAGATATACCGTCCGTCAAGGTACTTTGGCGTGGTCCGAGCAACGAGGAGGTCACTTGGGAGACCGAGAGCGAGATGAGGAAGAAATATCCCCATCCTTTTGAAGGTACGTATAGTTAGATTTTAAATTCGGGGACCAAATTTCTTTAAGAGGGTTAGATTGTAACACTTTGAATTTCATTTAGAATGTTTTCGCGTTAATTAGCAATTGTGCGTGTTTTTTTCATAAAACCTGAATATCTTATTTTCTTCCTTGATTAGTGATAATCATGTTGTGAAGTGTTATATATATATATATATATATAAGGTTATTAATTATAATTTGGTCGTGTTTACCCTAATTGGAAATTTTTCCTTAATTATTTCTTAAGCAAGGTTTAGCGTAGTGCACATGCACACTTAGCATTTTTGGATTTAGGTTTAAAGTGTTAGCATGTTAACCATTATCTTTTCTTGCATGGTTCATTTTTCCCCCACCCATTTTAACCAAGTCAAACCCCTTTTAATAATTCAAAATTTGAATGGCAAATGGAGGTATGGTGGTTAGGTAAGGAATTGACTTTGTTTGACCATTGGTTCTCTCTCATTTCTTTCTCTTTCCCTCATTTCTGAGTCCAGCAGAAAAAGCAGCAGCAGCAACAACATTTTCTTCATCTTCTCTTCTCTTTTCATTTCCCATTTGATTCATGCTCAAACCCTACACCAAAAACCCACTCTCTTCACTAAAACCCTTGTAAAGGTGGCTCTTTTGAGGTGTTTGGTGGCAAGTCTATGCACTTGAGGCTAGGGCTGGAAATTTTGGGTTGTTCTAAGGTCTTTTGAAGGTATTAACTCACACTTAACACTCTTTTTCCATATCTTGTAGTATTTTAGCTAAAAATCGGGTTTTATGTGCATTTTTGGGGATATTGAGGGGAATTTGTGATGAATATGTTAGATTGGTATTTTGTTGGCTTGGTTAACTCTTTTGTGTGCTATTAGAGATATTTTGAACCAGGTTTTTCTTTCAGTTGCACTAGAATACCCTAAAGTATCGTTTTAGTGTCAAAATGGACTTTTTAACTAGAACTTGGGTTCTGTTGAATCTGCTTGTATCTCGATTATTTCAGAACAAATTTGTAATTACTGTAGCATGTACATAGGGCATTGAGCACACACACGAAGCCCAGGAGTCCAGATCCCTACCCAGGCCGCCGAAAAATGCATTCTGGCCGCAATTTGCGGCCAGATGGGTGAATTGGGGGTTGGGGTTTGGGTGATAGGTGTCTGCTGCTATGTGGAGTCTTGTGATATATTTAGTTTTGTAAAACTCTTACTGCATCAAAATCTGGGGTTAATTACCCTATTTCTCATATTTTTAAACCTTTGCGACACACGTGATATGTGTGTGAGTTTGGAGTTTCTGCGTATCGCGACGCGTCGGGGTAGCTTCAGGCGCGTAATCACACGTTTTAGCGTATCGCGCGCACGCGCACTTGGTTCGCGGCACGGGTTTTTAGTTTGACTTTAATATCGCGTTTTTGTAGATTTGAGCTTATGTGTGATATTCTGTGAAATTCTAGGTTCACAGGCGAGTACGACGGACGCCGTAAAGAAAGGGAAACAAGTCGTCGGCTACACTTAGCGCGAGACTACGGTGAGTAGATTTAACATCTATGGGGATATCGCCCGCATGGCGTTATGCGTCAGGGCTGAGAGGACCTTATACCTACATATTGCATTTACCTACATGGATACTGTTTGTTGCATACCGCATTCCCTGCTATATGTATATAAACTTAGAATTGATAGAACAACGCACTATTACTAACGGTTCATGTTGCACGAGCACTAATATGCATGTTACACACACACCGTTAGTAATTGCCATGACACTCTCACTGTAGAATTGCCATGATCATTATACCGTAGTTCATCTCACATATGATTCGATATGATTTTCATAGAAATTGGGAGCCGCATGATGCCTTTTGAAAAACTGAAACTATTTTAAAAAGCGGTTTCTCCCTTTTACTTATAGTATGACTTGATGTACATATCACATCGCATTGACTTACTCATTGGTTTTGGGATTCCATGTGATTTCTAGTTTTGAGGACCGTGGGGTTATTTAAGAAATTATGCACTATTTGAAAACCCGGTTCCTCTTGATATGATATTTTGGTGCGTCCACCACGCGTTTTCTCGGTTTTGAGACGTGTGTTTGAAACCGATTCGAGGAGTTGGATGATCCGTTTGCGGGTTCATGGTGGACCCAGTATGGTTCCCCGGGGCGAGAAATGTTTTTCGTGGAGTAGACGATGAGCCTGGCAGGGTGGCGAGTACCTACCGGTGATTGGTTGGACCTGGCGGTTATCCGGAGGATACTGACCAGAGTCGATAGATAGATGCGGGATGACCCGTACTGCCGGGGCCGAGGGCCGATACCGCAGACGGAGCCCGTGGGCTGATCCGGACTGACGGAGCCCGATATATGAGGATTTGCGTGTTGATGCTGGACACGATTATTTCATGATATTTTGAGTGCCGATGTTGGGCACTCGTGATTTTCTGAGATTTACAGGATTTGAGGGCCAATGGGAGTGCCGGCGCCTGAGTTTATGGGGATTTGGGTGCATTGATGGGCACCGATTATTTTTCTACGTTGATATTCCGTATAGATGTTATTTCATCCCATGCTCAGCATTTATTATTATGTATCTCATCCTGTAGTTATTTTACTTAACCGAGCACTTGCATGATTATTGCACATACTGCTTATCACATATAGATATCATCTGCTGGCATTTGTTAGAGTAGCGCAGCACGTGCATTCTCGCGATTACCTTTATATGTTATCTCTATTCACGAGTTGGAAACTCACCCCCGTTGTGCCACAGTATTTGCAGGTTGCCCTCAGAGTAATCGCGGCAGGCTGCCTTCCTACATCTTTTGGCTACAGATACCACTACCGTTGGTGCGAGAGCTGTCTTGCTGTTAAGTGGGTTGTGGTATCTGGTTACTTCTATTGTACACACTTTTGTATCTAGTATTCTCCATCTACCTTTATATGTATTTGACTTAGAGACAGTGTGAGGACGATGATGTATATTATTTGTATTCTGGTGTCGAGCTCGTGGGAGCCGACTTTATATATGCAGTTTTATTATTCTGTGATGTTTTTACTTATTGCTCATTTCTTCGCTACGGCGTCGTATATTACTCTAGTGGTGATGGTTTCCGCCGTTGGGCGTGATTGCTCCCGTTCGGGATGCTGTTCTATATTGTTATCATTTATTTCATTGTATATCATTTCTACTCATATCTTGTTTTGTATCCGATTTCGGGGTTAGTTTTTACAAGGGAAATGATGCCAAAATTTTTAAGAAAATAACTTAAACTCTAAAGACATTATTAAACTACTTAAGGTTTTCCGAAATGTTTTAAATCAAAAGTTTTCAACACTCACTACTTTTCATGGTTTTGATTTTTGGGTTTCGGCTTACTTAGTCGCGTTACGCCTGTAGACGTTGCGTGGTTAAGTGCCGGTCACGAGTCGAATTTCGGGTCGTGACAGGTTTTTACCCCTAACGACCTATGAGCTTAACGGAGGTCAACAAACCATAGGCCGCCAGTCAAGTTCAACCCGTCATTTCTTGATCGATTCGAACCCACCCACACGAACCCTTGACGGAGGTCAATAAGGCTATGTGACTGTCCCTACCGATCGCATCAACATGTTGCAGATAAGTATTTCCCAGCTACCATACACTGTGCCTTGACGGAGGTCAACAAACACAGCACGAATACTAAACACTACATATCTGAAATGACGGAGGGTTACTGCTCATATTGAAGTAAACCTTTAACTTAAGGAACTTGATATCGTTGTAGAACCTAGTGATTTGAAAAGGAGCAGTTTAAACTCCGCTTTAAAAATCGAGTAGTTTTCAAACCAAACCGAGTGGGTTGTAGAATATGCTAGTTTTTGCTAAAGAGGTCATTCCCGATGAAGGGATCTAGGCTCTTTCCTTATCGAATGAGCTGCTGGATATTCATAATGGAATACTGCTATACAAAGCAAGAACTAGAGCTATCTTTGTGAAAAATTTGATTCTACAACATCATTTAGGTTTCTTTTCCTTTCATTAATCTTATTAATGAAGTCACATCAATTATGTTTCCTAAACATCACAGAAGAAACGAAAATAAAACTCACATATATACCATCTGCATTCGCCACAGAGACCCGGGTCTTCACCGAAAGGTTACTTAACTTACAGCAGGGCGGGGTTAGGACTAGCACGGATGCAAAACATATATAGTGTCTACTAATATATCATATATATAAGTAGCATTCGTCTCACGCAACTATATAATCATATCACATCACAGAACAGTAGAAGCAGATATATGAAATATAGGATATATTAGGAGGTCCGTGTTTTAAATTGAGCCAGTAACGAAAAATATGGATTCACTCCTAGCCCCTACAAGAGCGGTAAGCAACCCTGCCAATTCTAGAGTTAGGCGACCGGTCTCGACTCCTCGAGATGGCCTCCCACTGGACTCTAGAATCCGGTTACTTGTGCTCTCTGCCTTGGATCTATCCTAATACGGAAAAGCAAATAATATACATCGAATGGAGACAACAACCTCAACCCGGAAGTGTCCCAATAAAAGAATATTGCATACAATTATTTACATAAATTAAAATTTAAAAACTCTCATCTCACATAAAACCCCCAGCTATTCGATCACGACGGTCCAATATAACATATCGATAGCAACACAGCAATATTACATATCATCAACATAAGTAAATATGCGTATCCATAATGTCGTTGTCGTATAGCAATGAGATCGGGGATACTGCCACATATTGCACTTACGGTCGTGTTCATACCAGAATATTGCATTTAATACCGCACATTCTTCTGCTAGTTTGTTTATAGGCAGGTGCTTTTAATCCGTGTTTGCTATATATTTACAGGTTACAGGTTCCTAGTCTAAATTGACGCAAATCGTACAAAATTTCTGTAAGTGCACGGCGGCGCCCCGGCCGTCAATCCGACGGTCAAATGCGGAAGCGGTGATAAACTTTAATTTTGCGAACTTAGCAAACCGGCACCACCGCGCACTAAACCCCAGATCGGGCCATTAAACTAGATCTAGCAAAGTAATAAGATAGGGAAGAGATATACCGAGCGATCCGTGTCCTTCGGTCTTCATCTCCACTCCGATCTCCCGCGGATACTTCGTCCGTCACCTCCTCGCCGGAAGGGCACCACATCGCCTGTATCTTTTACGGGCTCCCGCCTCTATGCCGAGGCAACTCGGGCGCGAAGTTGGCTGGCCGACGCGTCCAAGATTTGCTGTAGAATAGTGTAGCATAGTTGTCTCTTTGGGGTTTTGTATAGTTGCCATGATGGAGGAATTTTTGCACAAGGATTTTTCATGGATCTTGCTGGGAAAAATGGAGCTTGCCATGGAAAAATTGAGCTCGGCCAGCCCATTTGAGCTCTCTGGAAAAAACATGAAGCTTGCACTCTGATGAATGTGTGCATGAATTAATACCAAAGAAGAAAAGAAAAAAAAATCTTCCTGCACTCTCTTTTGCACAATGTAGCCTCTTAATTAATTAATGCATCAACCTCCCTTTTAAACTCCAGCACACACAAAATGGGCTCAAAGCAATCAATATTAAATTAATCCCTCATCTCCATCATTCCAACAGTGGCCGGCCCATTTCCAATTTCCATCACACCCATATCCTATCAAATCTCATTAATGCAAAAGATGGAGGGAATCAAAGATGCTATCATAATCTATAAAATTGCAAGAAACCCCCTCCACAAATGTTATTTGCACAAATGCAAATAACCCCCTCCATCGGAAAAGTCCGGCCGGGAAAGAACAAAGGAAAACCGGCCGGAACGGAATGCAAACTGGCAACTCCAGAAAACTGGTCCCGTAATAAATTACAGGAAAACCCCGATACTGTGCATATACACCCGTATCTGTATTCCGTCCGGATACAAATGCAAAGAGACAAAATCTACACTGTACTATACTAGGATCCGGCTTAAACCAAAGCCGGCTAGTAATATCCGTCCGATCCTGATCCGTGCAATACCGCACGTATCTGATCGAACCCTGCCATATATCTACACGGCCTCTAGTACAAACCGTCTGATCCTGATCCGTGCAATACCGCACGTATCTGATCGGACCCTGCCATATCTCCATACGGCCTCTACAGCGTTTCGCCCGAAAGCTGAGTAACTGAAAGTGTGGTGGACTCTAAAAACTCGTCAATACTATGGCTGTGGATTTAACCACTAGCACGTCAGAGGTATAAGCCAATACGTAACGGGCCACCAGCTATTGACCAAAAGGGACGTCGATGAGCGAACTCATCTTGACACCCTACTGAGCCTGTCAGTGACAATATCCGTACAGTCCGGTCCGTTCGTCTATGAGCATCGCATGTCGGGCCTAGGGGGTGGGTAAAAGTCAGACCCCCAAAAGCGGTACAAGTCGTGTCGGAGTGTAGCCCAGAACACCCTGAGATACTACTGGAATACCTACCAGTAAATCTCCTGCCTTGGCCAAGGACTTCGTGTAATGGCTCTCCTAGACACAGCACGACCTCACCCCCAATACCGGGAGAGACGAACCCCCGAAGATCCGCTCACTGCCTCCATGTGGCTCGGGACTGTACCCAACTAAAACCTGTTTGCACGACTCCTTTGAGCCGTGGTAGGGTAGTAATCAAAGCACAGTGGGAACTCACACGAGACAAATGACGATCCCCAGGTCGATGAACTAACCTGTACACATGTCACCTGGGAACTGCTATCTGACGTCAGGTATAAGACCAACTAGCATGTTCCCGGCGAGTCCTGTCCGGTGTACTCATAACCCAATGAGCACCTGTATACATCTTAGGTGAACCAACTGACACCAGTGGCTTGTGAGACCGGCCACCGCCCCTCGTCGGGGTCTCGACTGTATACACTAGTCTACTCTGGAGAATCGATGCCCTGTCTCGAAACTCCCACGACTAGGGACCTATTAAGGATATGCTTGTAGACTCCAGCTCTCACTTATATGATCGCCCTCATACTGCCGGCAGTCAAGCAAGAATCCTAGAGGCTCTATCAACGTGCAATAGTGACATGTCAGGTCACCTAAAGCAGTACACGATGATAAAGGTAAACCAGATAGCAAACTATCATCTCGAGTAAGACTGTCGTACCGGGATAGGTCCTCCCTCAATCATTGCAATCACATGCCTGTGATCCAACAATTGACTCTGAGGGCACTATCTCCAACAATCTCCCACTTGCACTCAAGGCTAATTATTGCGATGTCGCATACTCACAGCCCGTGTGATACCGAACACCCAACTCCTCTACTAGTCAGTCTCACAAAGCTCGTTTGCGAGACTATTGCGTTCGAGGAATAGCCTTAGCGAGTGGATCCGCTTAGTTATTCCTTTCTATGTCTCTCTACATCTCAAGTTCGCGGAGAAACCCATCTCCCGAAATGAGCAATACCTGTCTTAGAATGTGTCTGGATGTCTGATGGGACATAGCTCATAAATGAACTCCAAATCCAAACTTCTTAGACTGTATCGTCAACTGAACTTAATCAGTATCCTGCGCCATGCCACCCTCAGTATTGCCTTGGACCACCTGTCCAAAATACCGCCCCTCATCAGAAGAAAACTATAGCTCTGACAACCTCCTTGTCGTCCATGTCACCTTGGAAGCCTGGAATGATAACTGTTTCCCGAATGAGGCTGTCGTTATCATATCCCTAGAACATCTACTTATGTTCTAAAACTGCTTCTGACTGTTTCTCCAGGATTGGATTAATGTCAACTTATTGCATCTAGTGCAAGAACAACATCTGGTGTGGTACTTGACATCTCATGATTGACTCAATTGCCTGAGCAAGTGATCTGTCAATCATGCACATCCCTCTCTACTTTAGTCTGTAAGACACCTTTAGAGAGGGTGACTCCATCACCTGCAGGTACACTACCGTGCCAGGAGTCGTCCATTCTAACTACTCTTAGAATGCTGTCAAGGTACCCTGATTGGGAAACCACCCAAATCTAGATCTAGAACCATAGATCCAGTAACCAGTATGTCTGATATAATGTCCAAGTCCCTTGTGGAGAAACCACTGTGTGACGACCAAAGTATAACCGATCGTAGTATAGGAATGTCACTTCCTACCTTGTGTATGTCATCCAAATACCATGACATCACACCCTATTACCTACTCAACAGATCCATCCCCTATTCTGATGAAGTCAAACCTATGACTGTCTCATCAGAAATAGATGATCTATCTCCGCTATTTCTGCTTTGGTCTATAAATAGACATAAGCCTGATGTCCACCAATGCTTCCGCTGCTCCCACTGACTACGACAACCCTCTGGCAGAGTCATATAGATGTGCACTTCTAAACCTAGTTTAGAACGACGCTATACTCATCCTCCTGCCGGGTCTCGCAGTCTGGAACAACAACAATGGCAAGTGTGGGTAAACAAGAACTTCCCTGTCACCGTCCTTGAGGCTACCGGAGTATCTCTCGGGTGCCTGAAGTTACCCACCTTATCTGTGGAGTGGCCAATGGAATGTCAAATCAGATTGAATCTTTAGGTTCCTTATCAAATCTTCAGTAATCGTTTGCGGTTCTGGAATCACTTCCAGTTCTACCATACTCCCACTACTGTTTTTGAAAAAATCCATTTTTAATAAAACTGTGGCGAGTCTAGAACAATATTTCTATTGATCTGCCAGATGGTAGAAAATCAACCCTCGTCATAGCCTGGGTCAACCCACAAACAGCCATTACAGAAACGTGCCTTGAGTTATCCAGAGTTTGGTTTTAATCATAAGCCGGACAACTCCCCGTACCTTAACAACGTTAAGATATGAAGTGTTCTACATCCAATATAGAACCAGAGGCACTGATTTAATTTAACCAGATTCAAATCATGCAGCTGTCTCCAGTGCATGTTTACTAAATGGAAGGAGGCAGATCAGCGTTACTCAACTTAGGAATGGTTCCAATTATGAGTAACCTGAAAGAGAAGCAATTTCTCTTTATCATTACTATCAACTGAATACCATACACAAGTATCTACATCTTCGATCACTTTGAAGAATCCCGATACTTGCTACACCTGGTTCTCTACTCTATTCAAATACTTATAACTCCTCAAAACTTAGACCCTGTGTTTCTACGAAACACACGTCTAAGAATTAGAGAAGTTAAAAGTAAACAGAATATAGTATGAGGACCAACCCCTCTGTCCTTATGGACACTGGACAACATACAATACTCTGTATAAGTCCACTGAGTCTGACAACTCTTTCACTGTGTGTCGTAGGTTGAAAACTGTACTTATGATTAAGAAGAATTACACCGCTGTTTAATGCTCCTTACCTAACCATCCACTGATATAGGTAAATGTCATCGACATAATATCAAAAGGTATATCTCACTCTATGAAAATAGACGTACAGATATATCAATTTGAAATTGGTGCATAACAGCGGATATTCAAAACCAAATATTTGCCGACCGGCAAACCGCCCAGGTGATCTCCTCAAATATCACCGATTACAACGAATCCCGATATATTGAGGATGATCACCCTATTCCCAATAACTTACTCCCACTCATCATCTGTAAAACCATACAGATGTGAGAATCAAACCTGGTAAATACATACCCTGGAGCAAGTGTCCAATCGAGAAATCAGTTTTCTTTTAACAGTACACAGTTGAACTAAAACATTGAAATGTTTCGATGGGGTATCCTGGTATTCCTAGTAATGCCTCTACCATTATCCAGATTCACAACTATAACCGTATAATTCTTTGCCACCTCTCCAAATCCTTTATATGTCTTTAGTCATTACCTTCTGCACACCCCTTAGGCCAAATGGTTTTCTTCCTTCCCTACCGTTCGGCACCAGCCTATGGTTTGGAAGAAGACTATCCAATAAGCATAATGGGTGTACTGTCCTAATCCTAGGAGCACTCGCAATGCGAGAGAAGGTAAGATAAAAGACAACCGAATAAACCTTATTCCTATTTCTCCTAGACCAGAATCCATCCCCGAACTGGAACAAGTTCCTTTCGAGTTCGTATATAACCATACGATGGAATATCCAAATAACTGTGGATCTTCGTAGTGATACGGAGTGTCCTGGAGAAATACAAAGGTGATGTGGGAGTGGTAATGAAATACTTGGTTTTGTCGTGAATATCAGTCGCAATTTACTTTGCCCTCTTACTAATCCCTTGCTTTGTCTTAATCTTAATACCTTCTGCACACCGTTTAGGCTAATTGGTTTTCTTCATTCCCTACCGGTCGGCACCAGCCTAAGGTTTGGAAGAAGACTATCCAATTTGCGTAATAGGTGTACTATCTCCTAAACCAAGGAGTACTCACAACTTGAGAGAAGGTAAAAGGGAAAAGACAACTGAATAATCCTATCCGTTTTCTCCAGAACCAGAAACCATCCTCGAATAAATTCCTTCGAGTTCGTATCTAACCATACGATGGTTTTGTCCAATAGAAGTGGACGTTCGTAGCAATACGGGGTGTCCTGGAGAAAAGGGTAAAAGTAGGAGTGGCAATGAGGTCTGCAACTCTGACAATCCAAAAGCCAGTGTAAAGAAGGTTCGGTCAACTTGGTCACTAAGTCATAGTCTTGGGTCGGGTCAAAGGTCGCTGCCAAAGAGAGAGAGAAAAGAAACACTCAGCGTGCACTCTAACCAAGATCAGAATGGTTATCCCTTTATCTAATCTGGAAACCTCCCACTGTACCTCAAATTCTCCTCCAAACCTGAAAGAAGAATTAGTCGGGGTCACCCGAGGAGTAAACCAACTCATCAGTGGGAATCGGGATCCAACTATCATCGCATGATAACGTGACGGAATCCGCTCACGGTATCACACTCCAGAAGGTATGCGCATATCTGGCAAGTTTCAGTTCTTTTGAAACTCCCGATGTGATTTCTGCCCCATGCTCTTATGACCTTGACTAAGGCCAACAAATCATAAGTCACATGTCAAGTTCTACCCGTCATTGTCCAGGTTGATTTGAACCCACCCGTACAAGCCCTTGACTAGGGCCAACAAGGCTATACGACTGTCCCAAACCAACGCATCTATCTATGCAGCATATGAACACCCAATAGCTACCAAACACTGTGCCTTGACTATGGCCAACAAACACAGCTTGAATACTATTGACTATCCATATGAAATGACGGAGGGCTACGAATGGTTTCTGGCGAAAACCTTTAACGTAAAGAACTTGATATCGTTGAAGGAACGGATAGCTTTTTGAAAATATAGTTACGAAAACCTTTGCTAAAGAGGTCACTCCCGGTGAAGGGATCTCGGCTCTTTCCCCGTAGAATGAGGTGCAGGATATTCCAACTGAATACCACGATGCAAAGCAAAAGTAATCGGCTATAGTGAAGTTAATGCCCTGACGCAAACTACTGTCCAAGGGGTCACTCCCGGTGAAGGGATCTCGGCCCTTGCCTCGTCGACTGAGGAGCAGGATATTCCAAATGAATACCACGATGCAAAACAAAAGTGAACGTCCTTGCAATAACAGCTTTTTGAAAAGTGTTCCAACAACATCAGATTAGGTTTGTTTATCTTGCATTGATCCGAATCAATGCAGTCCCATCAATTGATCACACCACAAAGAACGAAAATATACTGACGTACGTATATGCCATCCGCATTCGCCACTGGGTCCCGTCATCACCCGTTAGGTTAGCTAACTAACGGCAGAGCGGGGACTGGATTAGCGCGGATGAAAAACATATACAACATCTACTAATATATATACCAATATATAGTATTTCGCTCAAGGCGTGAATAAAATGCAACATCACAGAAATGTACAGCATCACAGAACAATACAGATATGTGGGATCCCCGGGTTTCACAGAGCCACTACTGAAACCCGACGTTCCCCTGCTCGTGTGGATAGCCTGTGCAATGAAATCCTAGACCCCTACGGGCGCGGCAAGTCACCCGCCAAAACCTGAAGCGAGGCAGCCCCCTTCAGCACCGTGAATGGACCACCCAGCACTTCATAGAATCCGGTAACTTGGGCACCCCTCCTGGGTCAACCTGTACCCCCTACGAGTGCGGCGAATAGCCCTCCAATTCCAGACTGAAGCCCCTCCGTCTCAATGCCCTGAGATGCGGGCCCGTTGCCCTCTAGAACCCGGCTATCCGTGCACCCCACCGCGGGGTAACCCTAGTACAGAAAGTAAAATATACATACAGAAGGTACATCGACCGCAACCAGGTCGTGCCCCAAAAGAATAATACAAACAGGCAGTGACGGCAGTCCACATGTCGGACGCTCGCCCCGCAACATCAAATGTACATAATACAACAGAAACTGTACTAGCATTGCATCCAGGCTATCCCCCACGACCGATCCGCAACATCACAGCAAAACACAGAACATCAACGTGAAAGTCACGTTCGCAAATCCGTCTAACCGGGCTATAGCAGTTAGACCGGATTTACCGATCGAGTGACATTCACGGTCGCAGATATAATGTAAATACTGTGAAATAATGTGTCTAAAATATCCGATCGATCAAAAATTAACAAGTGGGCCCCCAAGCAATACTGTAGCACTCACAGAAAATCTGGGCCCAATTTTAATATTCCAAAACCCCTAAAATTAACCTAGAAGCCCACTGGAAAAACCTGGCCCATTGATCCTTTCATGTTGCGGCGGAACCGCGGCCCAAAGTGGGTATTGGCCGCGGTTCCGCGCTCTCGATGAAAGATCAATGACTCGGATTTCTGCAGTAGTCTTAGGTTTTCAAGTACATCACATTTTTGCAACCTGAAAAATTTTTGGGCTTAAAAAATTTTCAACAGAAAACTGATGTTAACAAAATACGAGTTTTGGAACATTTGATCGATCGGAAATGCAAAACACATCAAACGAAACTAGACGAAGTTAATGGCGAGTCTCTGATACCACTGTAAGTGCACGGCGGCGCCCCGGCCGTCAATCCGACGGCCAAATGCGGAAGCGGTGATAAACTTTAATTTTGCGAACTTAGCAAACCGGCACCACCGCGCACTAAACCCCGGATCGGGCCATTAAACTAGATCTAGCAAAGTAACAAGATAGGGAAGAGATATACCGAGCGATCCGTGTCCTTCAGTCTTCATCTCCACTCCGATCTCCCGCGGATACTTCGTCCGTCACCTCCTCGCCGGAAGGGCACCACATCGCCTGTATCTTTTACGGGCTCCCGCCTCTATGCCGAGGCAACTCGGGCGCGAAGTTGGCTGGCCGACGCGTCCAAGATTTGCTGTAGAATAGTGTAGGATAGTTGTCTCTTTGGGGTTTTGTATAGTTGCCATGATGGAGGAATTTTTGCACAAGGATTTTTCATGGATCTTGCTGGGAAAAATGGAGCTTGCCATGGAAAAATTGAGCTCGGCCAGCCCATTTGAGCTCTCTGGAAAAAACATGAAGCTTGCACTCTGATGAATGTGTGCATGAATTAATACCAAAGAAGAAAAGAAAAAAAAACTTCCTGCACTCTCTTTTGCACAATGTAGCCTCTTAATTAATTAATGCATCAACCTCCCTTTTAAACTCCAGCACACACAAAATGGGCTCAAAGCAATCAATATTAAATTAATCCCTCATCTCCATCATTCCAACAGTGGCCGGCCCATTTCCAATTTCCATCACACCCATATCCTATCAAATCTCATTAATGCAAAAGATGGAGGGAATCAAAGATGCTATCATAATCTATAAAATTGCAAGAAACCTCCTCCACAAATGTTATTTGCACAAATGCAAATAACCCCCTCCATCGGAAAAGTCCGGCCGGGAAAGAACAAAGGAAAACCGGCCGGAACGTAATGCAAACTGGCAACTCCAGAAAACTGGTCCCGTAATAAATTACAGGAAAACCCCGATACTGTGCATACACACCCGCATCTGTATTCCGTCCGGATACAAATGCAAAGAGACAAAATCTACACTGTACTATACTAGGATCCGGCTTAAACCAAAGCCGGCTAGTAATATCCGTCCGATCCTGATCCATGCAATACCGCACGTATCTGATCGAACCCTGCCATATATCTACACGGCCTCTAGTACAAACCGTCCGATCCTGATCCGTGCAATACCGCACGTATCTGATCGGACCCTGCCATATCTCCATACGGCCTCTACAGCGTTTCGCCCGAAAGCTGAGTAACTGAAAGTGTGGTGGACTCTAAAGACTCGTCAATACTATGGCTGTGGATTTAACCACTAGCACGTCAGAGGTATAAGCCAATACGTAACGGGCCACCAGCTATTGACCAAAAGGGACGTCGATGAGCGAACTCATCCTGACACCCTACTGAGCCTGTCAGTGACAATATCCGTACAGTCCGGTCCGTTCGTCTATGAGCATCGCATGTCGGGCCTAGGGGGTGGGTAAGAGTCAGACCCCCAAAAGCGGTACAAGTCGTGTCGGAGTGTAGCCCAGAACACCCTGAGATACTACTGGAATACCTACCAGTAAATCTCCTGCCTTGGCCAAGGACTTCGTGTAATGGCTCTCCTAGACACAGCACGACCTCACCCCCAATACCGGGAGAGAAGAACCCCCGAAGATCCGCTCACTGCCTCCATGTGGCTCGGGACTGTACCCAACTAAAACCTGTTTGCACGACTCCTTTGAGCCGTGGTAGGGTAGTAATCAAAGCACAGTGGGAACTCACACGAGACAAATGACGATCCCCAGGTCGATGAACTAACCTGTACACATGTCACCTGGGAACTGCTATCTGACATCAGGTATAAGACCAACTAGCATGTTCCCGGCGAGTCCTGTCCGGTGTACTCATAACCCAATGAGCACCTGTATACATCTTAGGTGAACCAACTGACACCAGTGGCTTGTGAGACCGGCCACCGCCCCTCGTCGGGGTCTCGACTGTATACACTAGTCTACTCTGGAGAATCGATGCCCTGTCTCGAAACTCCCACGACTAGGGACCTATTAAGGATATGCTTGTAGACTCCAGCTCTCACTTATATGATCGCCCTCATACTGCCGGCAGTCAAGCAAGAATCCTAGGGGCTCTATCAACGTGCAATAGTGACATGTCAGGTCACCTAAAGCAGTACACGATGATAAAGGTAAACCAGATAGCAAACTATCATCTCGAGTAAGACTGTCGTACCGGGATAGGTCCTCCCTCAATCATTGCAATCACGTGCCTGTGATCCAATAATTGACTCTGAGGGCACTATCTCCAACAATTTCCACAGTTACGCCAAAATTCAGAACATCTGTTGCCGGCAGATAAAAGCCGGGTTCCGGTCATCTGTATCTGTTCAGTGCCGCTTACCAGTTCATGAGACAAGACAAAGAACAGTGGTCATTCGTGTCTTGTATAAGCACAGAGCACGAAAGGGGCAGCATAAGATTCAATGGGTGCGCGGAGCTCGAGGGAGATAATGTCAAATGAATTAAAAGTGAAGCCATTTTGGACTGTTGCAAATCTGAAGAAACGTTGAAAGCATTTTGCAATTTGGGACATGTATAACAAAAGAAATTAGCAACACAAGAAACCATGGAAAAAACGACAACCCAACTCCCCTAAAGAGCCATGGAACCGCGGCCAATGTGGCATATATGCGGCGGTTCCGTGGCCGAGTTAACTCGGCGCCAGAAGATATTTTTGGGGTAAATTGGTAACTTCATTTGGGCTTAGAATATGGGTCTAGGGTTTCAGCTCTCTGCATATAAATACTCCAGTTTTAAGCCATGTAAAGGATGTTCATTCTTGGTTAGGTTTTAGTGTAGTTTAGTTTAGCTTCTTCTTCTTCTTCATTCTTTCCTCCATGAAAATTGTAGTGAGAGCTTTTTGAGTGGAAGATCAATGAAGATGAGGGTTATTTTTCTTATCTTGTATTTTTATTTCATTGTATTGTAATTTAATTTCTAGTGCAACTTTATTATTTGTTGTTAAGTAGTTGTTGTTTTCATTCCTTATTTTATTTTCCTTCTCTTTTTATCCGTATTTTCAAGCCGTGATACTCGACGGAGTTCCTTGCTTAGGTGAGGACCCAAGTAGTTAGCTTGTAAAACCGTATTTTTCCTTTCTTTCTTTGCTTCTTTCTTGCTTTGTTTTTTTTTCATTTTCATGTATGAATAATTTCCAAACTTGTTAGGAGCTAAGGAAGGTTAGTATGAGGGACAGAAAAATCCCTTGTGCTTCTCTTCGCCAAACATCCTAAAACGAACCTAGACCAAACAAACACAACCCCCTCACTTAGGCGCACTATACGTGACATTTAGCCGCGACCTAAGTCGAGAAGTCCTTTAAGCGCACTACAACGTGACATGTAGTTGTGACTTAATTGGATACATGGTTGCGAGTGTTTGTCCTAGGGTTGGAAATAAGCATATTTAGCGGACGGACAAGAGGCACTAGGAATGGATTTAGCATTGGAAAGCTTGCTTAAACTCGCAAATCCCATTCCTATGTCCTCCTAATCCCCGCTATTTTCGATTATCCCAACATCGTCTTAAGAATTGCAACAGACAAGTACAAGACTAATCCTAACTCTACTAACCAACCTAACCCTAACAAGCTTACTTGAAAATACATACAAACACTTAGGATAGAATTGAACACATATATACATTCTTTTATTGACTCGTCTAAGACAAGAACAGACATACTACCATCTCCATGCGGATGACCCGTGCTCAACTGGCTAGCTGCAAAGCGACACCGTCTTGATTGCGGTAACTAGAACTCTATCAATCAAATGGCGCCGTTGCCGGGGAGACGGTAACGTATTTTATTTCTTGTCATTCGGGTTAATATTATTTTTGTGTATATATAAAAAATAAAAAAATATAACAAAAACCCTTTTTGTTATTTTTGATAATTTTTGTGTGCAAGTGTGCAGGTTATCTGGAGCAAGTACAGTACTCAAATCAAGAGATAAAGGTTTTTATTCTGTCATACAAAGAAAGAGGAGTGCAGGGACCAAAGTTTCCGGTGCCAATACAACATTTTGACTGCGGAACCGCGATCAAAGATTGGGTTGTGCGGCGGTTCCACGGTTCTATTGTGGGGTCTTGGGCCCAATTTTTTTCCACCCCTTCTTTTCCCTCTATTCTTCTCTTTGAATTCCACTGAACAGGATTTTCTGCAGGTTTATTTGCACAGATTGCGTCGCCGCCAATTTTTTTTTTTGTTTTAGATTTTGTTTGTTTATACGCTTTGCATATACTAATACAGACATTAAGGGGCTTAAACACCAATTAAGATTGGGTGGGGATTTCATCACCCTTCCTATGACCCCACAAATCGCAAAAAGCATATGCCTTATCTTGAGTTAAAATAAATATCTAGATCAAACCTATAAGGACTTGTCGCGCTCATTTAGGACAAGTGAAGGTTGTGGGGTTTATCTAAACTTGACTTTGTGGTGCCTAGGCTAGACAAGTGAGGAGGTAATTTTAAAAGGTTCGTCTCACGGTGATTCGTAAGCGGAACCCTCCTTCCCTCACTTGTGCTTACCTGGCCACAATTGGCAGTGAAGAGGCGATTCGAGGGTTATCCTGCAACTTGTCGCTTAGAAGTCAAGGAGCGGTCTAGTTGGACTTTAAAGACCCTAGCTCTAGGTGTTGTTTGTGCATATTGTGATTGTGATTGTGCTTGTATAAAGTTTAGTCCCATAATTCCGTATTCTTTCAAAAACCAAACAAACAATTTCGAAAACTCAAAAAAATATTCAAAAATTTATAAAAATTCACCCACTTTCCCCTCTCCATACCTTTTCATAACATGGTACCCCAAAATGACCAACTCTTGCCGAACTTTGGTACTCACAACCCGACATTTCTTCTTACGGTTCTTGCTTTGGCCGAACTTCGAATGATCCATCCATGCCCAAACTTTCATTGAGAGATCGGATTGACGCGTCTAGGACAAACAATTGGACTCCGCACTCCACGGCATATCAACCGTTTCAACCTCCCCCACCATCTTACGTTGATACCCCTTTTGCGAGTTATGTTGCAACTCCGAAACCCATGTCCATCGCTGACCGAATCGAATAATCTCGTAGCCGATCTTTCACTCCTTTCACCACTTCGAATTCTTTTGATCAACGATTCCAATCACCTTCTTATCAGAATGTTAATCCTACTCCTGTCCAACCATTCGATTCCTATCCATCCTACCCGACTTTTACACCTTTCCTAGACATTGCTTCTGAACAACCTTTTAGGAGTTTCATGTATCCAAACGAATTTGAATCTTTTACTGAACCCCATTCACAACCCTTGTCTAGTCTCGAACGAACTTTGGAAGAATTTTGGGTCGCATCGTGCCAACAGATGCTGGATTTGAATGCGTCCCTGGCCGCCCTCATTAAACCTAACGAACCGGCAGCTAGTTTCCAACTAGCTCTGAATTTCCCAATGTATGATGAAGCGATAGGACAAATTGAGAATTTGAGCAGTGAGAGTGAGTGGTACACCCTTCCAAACCAAACCTACCCGTTGCAAATAGAATTCCACAACTCCGGTTTTGAAAATCTATCAAGTGTCCTACATGAATCACCAATTGAAGATAGAACGTTTGATGAGTTGTGCGACTTTGTAGTGTTTGATTTGTCCGATTGTGAAGGGTCCATTTCAAGTGAAACTACTCCAAATCCTTTTGATCTCTACACCTCCACACTAGAACCTAAATTGATTGAAATCCATACTTTTGGTGAGGTGTCTGAGAAATTTGATCTTCACTTGATTGAGGATATCGACGCTGGAAATATTTTGGATGATGAACCCGTGGTTTTGGATGAGTTTTTCTCAACAATTCATCAAGTACTTTCACATCCGTGTGGGCATCATCCCGAACTGTTAACTGAACCCCATATGCATCTGGAAATTGAAGATGAGTGCATGGATGAGCTGATTTTTTAGGAGAATTTTGAGGATACTATTGAGGATGAAACGGTTTTATTAGATGAGTCGGATTTTCCAATTCATCCTGTCCCTTTCATTGACTGTGTATACCCTTCTGAACGTTTAACCAATACCATTCCTTGATCACTCCCCTCCATCCTTTCCATCATTCCCACTTTGCAAGACACTGTATCACTTTCATTTCCTATGTCTGGTTCACCAAGTTCGGTCTACCCATGTTTTCTTACGAATCTTGAGAGGTTTGACCCTATTTCTCGACGGGTTAATAGATTTGTACAATCGCTTTTTACACATCGGTCATTATAAATTGTACTAATTTATTCACTCCATTTTCACCCTCAAGTTCGTACTCCGTTTCTTTCTCCCTTCCGCCATTCTTCTCCTCATATACCGAGACCGTATTCCAGTTCTATCCGCATACGATCTCGCGTATTCTCCATTTCTTTCCTTTCCGCATTCTTTCACCAACCTGCACATTATAGCGATAGAATTTTTGAATGGTTGGTGCTAACTTTTGGCCTGTGTAAGGCCTTATATAGATTAATACTGTTCTCTCCCCCCTAATCCTGAACTTCACGCTTAGCAGTGGAAACACTGTTTCACTTAAGTTTGGGGGGATCTTTTTATATGTATTTTTAGTTTGCCTTTTTTTGTATAAAAAAAATTTCAGGCGAGCGCCGACAATTTTGACCCTCTTGGTGTAGCCTGACAGTGAAGGTACTGTCAAGCTTAAGTTTGGGGGTGTGCTCGGTAAGCTTTCTATCTTCGTATTCATGTGTATATTTTGCATTTGCATACTTATTTAAAAACCCATAAAAATCGAAAAAATTTACAAAACTATAAAAACCTTGTCGTCAAGTTAGCTAATAGGGTAACTTAGATTTTTCTTCCGAAAGTTTAGTTGATACGTTAGATACTAGGCTTAGGAATTGAAAACCCTACAAATAACCCACATTCTGTTTAACCTTGGTAATTATACGTCCTTGCAGTTTTTTTATAAAAGTAAGTAATCTTGAGTTCAGTTCTTGAGTTAAGTCGAGATGAAGGGAAAATATTGAAGCTTTACTGAAGGATAAGTCTGAAAAATAGTTTCTGTTCTTGAGTCCAAATTTAGAAAGTATATACCCTACAAACTGCACATTGTTGGAGTTAGTGCCCTCAGAGTCAATTATTGGATCACAGGCACGTGATTGCAATGATTGAGGGAGGACCTATCCCGGTAGGACAGTCTTACTCGAGATGATAGTATGCTATCTGGTTTACCTTTATCATCGTGTACTGCTTAAGGTGACCTGACATGTCGCTATTACACGTTGATAGAGGCCCTAGGATTCTTGCTTAACTACCAGCAGTATGATGGCGATCATATACGTGGGAGCTGGTAGTCTATAAGCACATCCTTAAAAGGTCCCTAGTCGTAGGAGTTTCGAGACAGGGCATCGATACTCCATTAGTAGACTAGTGTATACAGTCGAGACCCCGACGAGGGGCGGTGGCCGGTCTCACAAGCCACTGGTGTCAGTTGGTTCACCTAAGATGTATACAGGTGCTCATTGGGTTATGAGTACACCGGACAGGACTCGCCGGGAACCTGCTAGTTGGGCTTATACCTGACGTCAGATAGCAGTTCCCTGGTGACATGTGTACAGGTTAGTTCATCGACCTGAGGATCGTCATTTGTCTCGTGTGAGTTCCCACTGTGCTTTGATTACTACCCTACCACGGCTCAAAGGAGTCGTACAAACAGGTTTTAGTTGGGTACAGTCCCGAGCCACATGGAGGCATTGAGCGGATCTTCAGGGGTTCGTCTCTCCCGGTATTGGGGGTGAGGCCGCGCTGTGTCTAGGAGAGCCATTACGCAAAGCCCTCGGCCGAGGCAGGAGATTTACTGGTAGGTATTCCAGTAGTATCTCAGGGCGTTCTGGGCTACACTCCGACACGATTTGTACCGCTTTTGGGGGTCTGACTTTTACCAACCCCCTAGGCCCGACATGCGATACTCATAGACGAACGGACCGGACTGTACGGATATTGTCACTGACAAGCTCAGTAGGGTGTCAGGATGAGTTCGCTCATCGACGTCCCTTTTAGTCAATAGCTGGTGGCCCGTCACGTATTGGCTTATACCTCTGACGTGCTAGTGGTTAAATCCATAGCCATTGTATTGACGAGTCTTTAGAGTCCACCACACTTTCAGTTACTCAGCTTTCGGGCGAAACGCTGTAGAGACCGTATGGAGATATGGCAGGGTCCGATCAGATACGTGTGGTATTGCACGGATCAGGATCGGACAGTTTTGTACTAGTGGTCGTATAGGCATATGGCAGGGTTTGATCTGATACGTGCGGTATTGCACGGATCAGGATCGAACGGATTTTACTAGCCGGCTTTGGCTTAAGCCGGTCCTAGTCTAGTACAGTGTAGATTTTGTCTCATTGCATTTGTATCCGGACGGAATACAGATGCAGGTGTGTATGCATAATATCGGGGTTTTCCTGTAATTTATTACGGGACCAGTTTTCTGGAGTTGCCAGTTTGCATTCCGTTCCGGCCGGTTTTCCTTTGTTCTTTCCCGGCCGGACTTTTCCGATGGAGGGGGTAATTTGCAGTTTTGCAAATTACATTTGTGGAGGGGTTTTCTTGCATATAGATTGATTATGATAGCTTTATTCTCTTTCATCCATTACTTGCTTTAATGATGATGAGAAAGGGTATGGGTTGGTTTTAATGAAGCATGCTTGTATGTTTCTTTGCTTTATGGATGTGGTCACCTCTTTCATCTCCTACACTCACCTCCCTTCATGATTTGTATTTGATCCCTCCACCATTCTCCATTTAGTGAGGCCGGCCACTACATTTGGGAGATGTGAAAAATTTCCATTCTTGAGATAGCACAAATTTCATCATCTCATTCTTCTAGTTTTGGGGAAAAATGAAAGCACCATTTTTCCTTAGCCTTTTTCCTCCATCAAGGCAACTTAACCCCATTGAGACAAAGCGTATTCTACACTACACATTCTACAGCAAATCTTGGGCATGTCGAATTGCCGGCTTCATGCCCGAGTTGCCTCGGTATTGAGGCGGGAGCCCGTAAAAGACGCAGGCGATGTGGTGCCTTTCCGGCGAGGAGGCGACGATATGGAGACTACACTTTCCGCGGGAGATCGGGACGATGACGAGAAGACCGGAGGACTCGGATCACTCGGTATACTTCTCACCCTATCTCTTGATTGCTAGCATTAGGTTAATGGTTTCGATCCGGGTTTTCTTTGTCCGCGGTAGCGCCGGTTTCCGAGTAAGGAAAAATTTTAATTCCGCAATTTGGCCTCGAGTAAGACGGCCGGGGCGCTACCGTGGCGCAACATGGTATCAGAGCCACACCATTAACCTTACCTAGCTTGTTCTAATGTGTTTTTCAGTTCCGATCGACCAAAATTCCAAAAACCGTATTTTTCTAGCACATCAGTTTCTGTCGAAATTTTTTGAAGTCCAAAAATTTTTCAGGTGGTCTCAGAATGATGTGCAGGGAGTTCTAAGAACACTGCAAAAAAATTTGTGACATGAATCATCCGTACGACCGCGGAAGGGCGGCCAAAACCCCTTTTTGGCCGCGCTTCCGCCGCAGTATTGTGGGATCGTGTGATTATTTTTTTGCAGTGGGCTTATGGGCTGAAATTAGGGGTTTTGGAATGTTAAAATTGGGCTCAGGTTTTCTGTGAGTGCTACAGTTTTGATTGGGGGCCCACTTGTTAATTTTTGGTCAATCGGAAAATTTTAAACACATTTTTCACAGTATTTACATTATATCTGCGACCGTGAATGTCACTCGATCGGTAAATCCGGTCTAGCTGCTATAGCCCGGTTAGACGGATTTGCGAACGTGATTTTCACGTTGATGTTCTATGTTTATGCTGTGTTGTTGCGGATCGGTCGTGGGGGATAGCCTGGATGCAATGCTAGTACAGTTTTGTTGTATTATGTACATTTGGTATTGCGGGGCGAGCGTCCGACATGTGGACTGCCGTCACTGCCTGTTTGTATTATTCTTTTGGGGCACGACCTGGTTGCGGTCAATGTACCCGGTGTATGTATATTTTACTTTCTGTACTAGGATTGCCCCGCGGTGGGGTGCACGGATAGCCGGGTTCTGGAGGGCAATAAGCCCGCATCTCATGGCATTGGGACGGAGGGGGGCTTCAGTCTGGAATTGGCGGGCTGTTCGATGCACTCGTAGGGGGTACAGGTTGACCCAGGAGGGGTGCCCAAGTTACCGGATTCCGTGAAGTGCTGGGTGGTCCATTCACGGTGCTGAAGGGGGCTGCCTCGCTTCAGGTTTTGGCGGGTGACTTGCCGCGCCCGTAGGGGTCTAGGATTTCATTGCACAGGCTATCCACACGACCAGGGGAACGTCGGGTTTCAGCAGCGGCTCTGTGAAACCCGGGGCTTCCAGATATCTGTATTGTTCTGTGATGCTGTACATTTCTGTGATGTTGCATTTTATTCACGCCTTGAGCGAAATACTATATATTGGTATATATATTAGTAGATGTTGTATATGTTTTACATCCGTGCTAGTCCAGTCCCCGCTCTGCCGTTAGTTAGCTAACCTAACGGGTGATGACGGGACCCAGTGGCGAATGCGGGTGGCATATACGTACGTCAGTATATTTTCGTTCTTTGTGGTGTGATTAATTGATGGGACTGCGTTGATTCGGATCAATGCAAGATAAACAAACCTAATCTGATGTTGTTGGAACATTTTTCAAAAAGCTGTTATTGCAAGGACGTTCACTTATGTTTTGCATCGTGGTATTCATTTGGAATATCCTGCTCCTCAGTCGACGAGGCAAGGGCCGAGATCCCTTCACCGGGAGTGACCCCTTGGACAGAAGTTTGCGTCAGGGCATTAACTTCACTATAGCCGATTACTTTTGCTTTGCATCGTGGTATTCAGTTGGAATATCCTGCACCTCATTCTACGGGGAAAGAGCCGAGATCCCTTCACCGGGAGTGACCTCTTTAGTAAAGGTTTTCGTCACTATATTTTCTAAAAAGTTTTCCAGTTCCTTCAACGATATCAAGTTCATTACGTTAAAGGTTTTTCGCCAAAAACCAGTCGTAGCCCTCCGTCATTTCAGATTAGTATTACTTAGTATTCGTGCTGCGTTTGTCGTGCATTGCCGTGGCGTAGTGTTCGGTAGCTATGTAATGCTTTTCTGTCACATGGATAAGTGGATTGGTTAGGACAGTCGTGCAGTCTTGTTGGCATTGTTAAGGACTCGTATGGGTGGGTTTAATGCAATCAAGATAATGACGGGTAGAACTTGACTAGGACTCTTTGATTTGTTGGCATTGTCAAGGTCACTTGGGTCCTAGGGGTAAAAACATATATCGGGAGTTTCAAAAGAACTGAAACTTGCCAGACATGCGCATACCTTCTGGAGTGTGGTGACGTGAGTGGATTCCGTCACGTTATCATGCGGTGATAGTTGGATCCCGATTCCCACTGATGAGTTAGTTTACTCCTCGGGTGACCCCGACTAATTCTTCTTTCAGGTTTGGAGGAGAATTTGAGATACAGTGGGAGGTTTCCAGATTAGATAAAGTGATAACCATTCTGATCTAGGTTAGAGTGCACGCTGAGTGTTTCTTTTCTCTCTCTCTGGCAGCGACCATTGACCCGACCCTGGACTATGACTCAGTGACCAAGTTGACCGAACCTTCTTAACACTGACTTTTGGATTGTCAGAGTTGCAGACCTCATTGCCACTCCTACTTTTACCCTTTTCTCCAGGACACCCCGTATTACTACGAACGTCCACTTCCATTGGACAAAACTATCGTATGGTTAGATACGAACTCGAAGGACTTCGAGGATGGTTTCTGGTTCTGGAGAAAACGGATAGGACTATTCAGTTGTCTTTTCTTTTCACCTTCTCTCAGGTTGTGAGTACTCCTTGGCTTAGGAGTAGTACACCTATTACGCAGATTGGACAGTCTTCTTCCAAACCTTAGGCTGGTGCCGAACGGTGGGGAATGAAGAAAACCAATTAGCCTAAACGGTGTGCAGAAGGTATTAAGATTAAGACAAAGCAAGGGATTAGTAAGAGGGCAAAGTAAATTGCGACTGATATTCACGACCAAACCAAGTATTTCTTCGCCAATCCTAAAATCACCTTTGTTTTTCTCCAGGACACTCCGTGTCACTACGAAGATCCACAGGTTATTGGATACTCCATCGTATGGTTATATACGAACTCGAAAGGAACTTGTTCCAGTTCGGGGATGGTTTCTGGTCCGGGAGAAATGGGAATAAGGTTTATTCGGTTGTCTTTTATCTTCACCTTCTCTCGCTTTGCGAGTGCTCCTAGGATTAGGACAGTACACCCTTTATGCTTATTGGATAGTCTTCTTCCAAACCATAGGCTGGTGCCGAACGGTAGGGAAGGAAGAAAACCATTTGGCCTAAAGGGGTGTGCAGACGGTAATGACTAAAGACATATAAAGGGATTTTGGAGAGGTGGCAAAGAATTATACGGTTATAGTTGTGAATCTGGATAATGGTAGAGGCATTACTAGGAATACCAGGATACCCCATCGAAACATTTCAATGTTTCAGTTCAACTGTGTACTGTTAAAAGAAAACTGATTTCCCGATTAGATACTTGCTCCAGGGTATGTATTTACCAGGTTGGATTCTCACATCTGTATGGTTTTACAGATGTTGAGTGGGAGTAAGTTATTGGGAATTAGGTGACCATCCTCATTATATCAGGATTCGTTGTAATCGGTGATATTTGAGGAGATCATCTGGGCTGTTTGCCGGTCGGCAATTATTTGGTTTTGAATATCCGCTGTTATGCACCAATTTCAAATTGATATATCTGTACGTCTATTTATATAGAGTGAGATGTACCTTTTTGAAATTATGTCTACGACATTTACCTATATCAGTGGATGGTTAGGTAAGGAGCATTAAACAGCAGTGTAATTCTTCTTAACCATAAGTACAGTTTTCAACCTGCGACGCACAGTGAAAGAGTTGTTAGACTCAGCGGACTTATACAGAGTATTGTATGTTGTCCAGGGTCCATCAGGACAGAGGGGTAGGTCCTCGTACTATATTCGGTTTACTTATGACTTCTCTAGTTTTTAGACAAATGTTTCGTGGAAACACAGGGTCTAAGTTTTGAGGAGTTATAGGTATTTGAATAGAGTAGAGAACCAGGTGTAGCAAGTATCAGGATTCTTCAAAGTGATCGAAGATGTAGATACTTGTGTATGGTGTTTAGTTGATAGTAATGATTAAGAGAACTGGATTCTCTTTCAGGTTACTCATAATTGGAAATATTCCTAAGTTGAGTAATGCTGATCGGCCTCTTTCCATTTAGTTTACATGCACTGGAGACAGCTGCATGATTTGAATCTGGTCAAATTAAATCAGTGCCTCTGGTTCTATATTGGATGTAGAACAGTTCATATCTTAACGTTGTTAAAGTACGGGGAGTTGTCCGGCTTATGATTAAAACCAGACTCTGGATAACTCAAGGCACGTTTCTGTAATGGCTGTTTGTGGGTTGACCCAGGCTATGAAGAGGGTTGATTTTCTACCATAAGAAAGATCAATAGTGATATTGTTCTTGACTCGCCACAGTTTTAATAAAAATGGATTTTTCAAAAACAGTAGTGGGAGTATGGTAGAACTGGAAGTGATTCCAGAACCGCAAACGATTACTGAAGATTTGATAAGGAACCTAAAGATTCAATCTGATTTGACATTCCATTGGCCACTCCGCAGATAAGGTGGGTAACTTCAGGCACCCGAGAGGTACTACGAGTAGCCTCAAGGACGGTGACAGGGAAGTTCTTGTTTACCCACACTTGCCATTGTTGTTGTTCCAGGCTGCGAGACCCGGCAGGAGGATGAGTATAGCGTCGTTCTAAACTATCTTTACAAGTGCACGTCTATATGACTCTGGCAGAGGGTTGTCGTAGTCAGTGGGAGCAGCGGAAGCATTGGTGGACATCAGGCTTATGTCTATTCGTAGACTAAAGCAGATGTAGCGGAGATAGATCATCTATTTCTGATGTGACAGTCATAGGTTTGACGTCATCAGAATAGGGGGTGGATCTGTTGAGAAGGTAGTAGGAAGTGATATTCCTATGCTACGATCGGTTATACTTTGGTCGTCACACAGTGGTTTCTCCAAAAGGGACTTGGACATTATATCAGACATACTGGTTACTAGATCTATGGTTTTAGATCTAGATTTGGGTGGTTTCCCAATCAGGGTACTTTGACAGCATTCTAAGAGTATTTAGAATGGACGACTCCTGGCATGGTAGTGTACCTGCAGGTAATGGAGTCACCCTCTCTAAAGGTGTCTTATAGACTAAAGTAGAGAGGGGTGTGCATGATTGGCAGATCACTTGCTTAGACAATTGAGTCAATCATGAGATGTCAAGTACCACACCAGATGTTGTTCTTGCACTAGATGCAATAAGTTGACATTGATCCAATCCTGGAGAAACAGTCGGAAGAAGTTTTAGAACATGAGTGGATGTTCTAGGGATATGATAACGACAGCCTCATTTGGGAGACAGTTATCATTCCAGGCTTCCAAGGTGACATGGACGACAAGGAGGTTGTCAGAGTTATAGTTCTCCCTCTGATGAGGGACTGTATTTTAGACAGGTGGTCCAAGGCAATACTGAGGGAGGCATGGCGCAGGATACTGATTAAGTTCAGTTAATGATACAGTCTAGGAAGTTTGGATTTGGAGTTCATTTATGAGCTAGGTCCCATCAGACATCCAGACATTCTAAGACAGGTATTGCTCATTTCGGGAGATGGTATTCTCCGCGAACTTGAGATTTAGAGAGACATAGAAAGAAACATCACAGCGGATCCACTCACTGAGGCTATTCCTCGAACGCAATAGTTTCGCAAACGAGCTTTGTGAGACTGACTAGTAGAGGAGTTGGGTATTCGGTATCACACGGGCTGTGAGTATGCGGCATCGCAATAATTAGCCTTGAGTGCAAGTGGGAGATTGTTAGAGTTAGTGCCCTCAGAGTCAATTATTGGATCACAGGCACGTGATTGCAATGATTGAGGGAGGACCTATCCCGGTAGGACAGTCTTACTCGAGATGATAGTATGCTATCTGGTTTACCTTTATCATCGTGTACTGCTTAAGGTGACCTGACATGTCGCTATTACACGTTGATAGAGGCCCTAGGATTCTTGCTTAACTACCAGCAGTATGATGGCGATCATATACGTGGGAGCTGGTAGCCTATAAGCACATCCTTAAAAGGTCCCTAGTCGTAGGAGTTTCGAGACAGGGCATCGATACTCCATTAGTAGACTAGTGTATACAGTCGAGACCCCGACGAGGGGCGGTGGCCGGTCTCACAAGCCACTGGTGTCAGTTGGTTCACCTAAGATGTATACAGGTGCTCATTGGGTTATGAGTACACCGGACAGGACTCGCCGGGAACCTGCTAGTTGGGCTTATACCTGACGTCAGATAGCAGTTCCCTGGTGACATGTGTACAGGTTAGTTCATCGACCTGAGGATCGTCATTTGTCTCGTGTGAGTTCCCACTGTGCTTTGATTACTACCCTACCACGGCTCAAAGGAGTCGTGCAAACAGGTTTTAGTTGGGTACAGTCCCGAGCCACATGGAGGCATTGAGCGGATCTTCAGGGGTTCGTCTCTCCCGGTATTGGGGGTGAGGCCGCGCTGTGTCTAGGAGAGCCATTACGCAAAGCCCTCGGCCGAGGCAGGAGATTTACTGGTAGGTATTCCAGTAGTATCTCAGGGCGTTCTGGGCTACACTCCGACACGATTTGTACCGCTTTTGGGGGTCTGACTTTTACCAACCCCCTAGGCCCGACATGCAATCCTCATAGACGAACGGACCGGACTGTACGGATATTGTCACTGACAGGCTCAGTAGGGTGTCAGGATGAGTTCGCTCATCGACGTCCCTTTTAGTCAATAGCTGGTGGCCCGTCACGTATTGGCTTATACCTCTGACGTGCTAGTGGTTAAATCCACAGCCATTGTATTGACGAATCTTTAGAGTCCACCACACTTTCAGTTACTCAGCTTTCGGGCGAAACGCTGTAGAGGCCATATGGAGATATGGCAGGGTCCGATCAGATACGTGCGGTATTGCACGGATCAGGATCGGACAGTTTTGTACTGGTGGCCGTATAGGCATATGGCAGGGTTTGATCTGATACGTGCGGTATTGCACGGATCAGGATCGAACGGATTTTACTAGCCGGCTTTGGCTTAAGCCGGTCCTAGTCTAGTACAGTGTAGATTTTGTCTCATTGCATTTGTATCCGGACGGAATACAGATGCGGGTGTGTATGCACAGTATCGGGGTTTTCCTGTAATTTATTACGGGACCAGTTTTCTGGAGTTGCCAGTTTGCATTCCGTTCCGGCCGGTTTTCCTTTGTTCTTTCCCGGCCGGACTTTTCCGATGGAGGGGGTAATTTGCAGTTTTGCAAATTACATTTGTGGAGGGGTTTTCTTGCATATAGATTGATTATGATAGCTTTATTCTCTTTCATCCATTACTTGCTTTGATGATGATGAGAAAGGGTATGGGTTGGTTTTAATGAAGCATGCTTGTATGTTTCTTTGCTTTATAGATGTGGTCACCTCTTTCATCTCCTACACTCACCTCCCTTCATGATTTGTATTTGATCCCTCCACCATTCTCCATTTAGTGAGGCCGGCCACTACATTTGGGAGATGTGAAAAATTTCCATTCTTGAGATAGCACAAATTTCATCATCTCATTCTTCTATTTTTGGGGAAAAATGAAAGCACCATTTTTCCTTAGCCTTTTTCCTCCATCAAGGTAACTTAACCCCATTGAGACAAAGCGTATTCTACACTACACATTCTACAGCAAATCTTGGGCATGTCGAGTTGCCGGCTTCATGCCCGAGTTGCCTCGGTATTGAGGCGGGAGCCCGTAAAAGACGCAGGCGATGTGGTGCCTTTCCGGCGAGGAGGCGACGATATGGAGACTACACTTTCCGCGGGAGATCGGGACGATGACGAGAAGACCGGAGGACTCGGATCACTCGGTATACTTCTCACCCTATCTCTTGATTGCTAGCATTAGGTTAATGGTTTCGATCCGGGTTTTCTTTGTCCGCGGTAGCGCCGGTTTCCGAGTAAGGAAAAATTTTAATTCCGCAATTTGGCCTCGAGTAAGACGGCCGGGGCGCTGCCGTGGCGCAACACACATACACGCACCTTGAAACTTGGGATAGTAGAGGATACCTAAAAATACACTTGCCTGAAAACCTAGTATGAAAGAAAAAATGGTATTTAAAGCTAACCACCAAAAGAGCATCATTGAAAAAAAATATATATCCGGTCTTGAAAAAGAAAAAAATTAATAATAAATAAATAAATAAAGTCAAGACCTGAAAACTGCTAATTACGCTTTAAGCTCACACATTCAGTAATCGGCTGTTAGTGCCTCAAGAAGTATTAATAGTCGCATGAAAGGTGTGTGAGAAAATCCGTCCATCATTAATGAAAAGAAGTAGTATTAGGTATTAAGGCAAGGGTAATATAGCTTGAATTGAATTCTTGAGTGTAGGGGTGAAAATTTACACACATGCGGGGGTATACGATCGATGTTTGGTGACCCCCTCTTGTGATTTTTAAAGATTAACATTGTTTAAACTTAAGTTTATGGGGGAGGGTATATTTGGCTCTTGAAAATAAAAGTTATCCTCAAAATTGTGAGCCAAAAATAAGTTTGGGGAAGGACTTTTACGTTCACTTATTCTTGTCTCCGCTAATAAATTTTCCTACCTACAGGTTTTTGAGATTTAACAGATAGCAACAATGAGGACACTGTTCTAAACAAGTTTGGGGGAGGTTTGTGCTTATTTACGCATCATTTTGCATCATACTTTGCATAAGCATAAAACATAAAAAAAATTCTTTTATAATAAAAGATTAGAAAGTGAAAAATTATATCTAAAAGATTGGAAAAATTCAAGAAAACCAAGAAAATTAGATGTTTTCTTAAATGAGACTAGTAATAAGTAGTTATGAGTCGTTGTCCCAAGGGTTAGTAAGATGAAAGGAGTCACTGGTCTGAGGATAAAAATAAGTCTGAAAAATAGTTCCTATTCTGGAAGCCAAACATTTGAATATTGATACCCTACTATACGCACTTACACACTTCTTGAAACTCGGGATAGTAGAGGATACCTTGAAATGCTCTTGTTGAAAAGCCAAAGTATGAAGGAAATTATAAATGAAGAAAAGATAAAATGGTGTAGAAAAATGAACACTGGTTTTGTAATCACCAAGGCAGCAATAAAAAAATATAGCGAGGGTGTTTCATCACCTAGTGCCTTTGACCAACTGGTTTGGGAGTCACTGCTAAGCCTTAGGTGTTGCAAGACGAGAAAAATACTAATTACGCCTAATCAGCAAGCATATGAGTAATCGGTCGGTTAGTACTTCAAGAAGTATTAACAGTCGCATGAAAAATGTGTGAGCAATTCTATCCAAACTATTCACCGACTAAAAAGTACTAAGGTAAATGGACAAGAGTATGATAGCTTGAATTGAATTCTCCGAGTGTAGGGTTGTTCTTTACACACACGTAGGGGTATATGATCGGTGTTTAGAAGAAAGGTAGGAATGAAGAATAAAGGCGATGTTTTATTGAGAGATGATGTGATTTTTAACATTTATTCATGACTATTAAGATAGGGATCATGACAACCGAAAAGCTAGTGTAGTTGGAAACTCTAATTTTCAAAGTCTTTCTTTTATAATTCTTATCTTTATATGTAACTTTCACAGTCTTCCTTTCATTATAGGATTTTGTTGGTGCAATCCGCTGAAAACCCTCAGGAGACAACACTCCTCCTACTAGAGACACCTAGAAGTTTAAAGGCTTGTTGCACGTGCTCAGTGCAATCGTGTTGCCTACGAAAGTGTGCTAGTTAGTTTTTTCTTTTTCTTATATTTTCTCCTTCTCTTAAAAATAAAAGATGTTTGTTCAAGACGATCAAAATTAAGTTTGGGGGAATTTTTTCAGTCGAAAATAATGCAATCTGTAACACATCAATTTTCTCATTATTCTACTCATCTAACGATAGTTGATATAAATATAACACATATTATCAGTTTGTCTGGAAAATACTAATTACCCCGTGTTATATATATATTCAACGTTCTTTATAGGAAATTGTGTGTTTATTACTACACGTATGATATTGTATATCTCAACACATTCTATCGAGATTGTGTGCAGAAAATTCTTCAAGTCAAAGAACCGGAATCACCAAAGTGCTGATAAAACGCATCAAGTCAAAAACTTGAAATCTGGCAGCAACCAAGAAAGAATTATAAGATTCCAGACATCATAAGAAAACCCAAAAGCCTACATCAGAACACACCAGAAAAATGACACAGAGAGCTCTTCAAACGGCCGCGGAACCGCGGCCGAGTTGGCTGAGTTGCCGCGGATCCGCGGCCGAGTCAGGGCATCAGAGAACGATACTTCTCCAGAACCTTCTCCTTAACAACCAAGCTTCCTCAAGATGCTTCATATCCACGTGGCTTCTTCTGGAAAGCTCTGCATAACAACTTTCTTCTAGAAGGCTCCTTGTAACAACCTCATTCTAGAAGGCTCTCTCTAACAACCTACCTCATTCTAGAAGGCTCTCTCTAACAACCTAGCTTTGGAGGGAAGATTCATTTGAAATTTATAAAAGGAGATCTAGATCTAAGGTGAGGGGGTTACACAATTAGGGTTGAACATTGAACCAAATCATTACACAAGTTGAGTGACACAACTTGTGATCCAAACCCAAATCCAATCAAATCAAGATCTATTGAGAAGAAAATCAAGCGAGCAATCAAGGATCCTTCATTGCAACGCCGATCATCATCCAAGCAAGAGATCCACGATGATCCGTGACTCACGGCGATCGAGCTTCGCAAAGATCGACGACAAATTCACCTCTTCAAAGGAGCAATCGAGAGCTTAATCTTGTACCTCGAATTGAGGAGTTGTGTAAATTTGAAGAAGATTTAATGAAGGTGATAAATTGTTAATTCTCGTTTTCATTACATTCTTGCATTATGAAATATCTCATTTGTGATTCTTTAATTTTCATGATATGTGAGTGAAATCTCCGCTTGTAAAGGAATCGAGAGAATCAGTAGATCTAATGATGATGAAATCCTTTTACTACTCATAAGTCTTATGAGATTTGTGAACTCTAGGAAAAAGAATCTTTGATGACCTAATTTGGATCGAGATCATGTTCTTGATTATTTCGTTGCAAATTAGGGATCAAACAATTGAAGATCCTCTTTGCTAGAGGCTAGATTTGAATGATAATCAATGAAAAAACAAGGGATAGTGAAGGAGAAACCATAGTTTCTTCAATAGATCCCTAATCTTCATTGATCGTCATCGATCTAGCTGCAATTCATCAATAGATAAGATTCGTAATTCTAGCATTCATCATTGCTACTAATTTGATCGATTCCTACAAGCTATTCTTCATAATCTTAATAATTCAAATTGATTGGACATCTTCTTAATTTCTAATTCTTGAATGTATTCTTGATTTTCTTGAAATGACAACTCAATTAAATCTCAAATTACTTCCTTGAATTTTCTTTTATATTTTCATTTCGACTCATCTAAAGCAAGATCGAATAAGTACACGCATCTCAGTGGACGATCCGTGCTCACTAACGATCGCTACAAGCGACACCGTTAATTGATTGCGGTATAAATTTCTTTGGTTGTAAAACATTTTACTTAACACGTCAAGAGAAAGATCAATCAGCAACCCTGGCCAGAGATTTCCTGTTATGGCCAATCGAGCATAGCGTAACATCAACCCCCAATACCGAGAGAGACGAAATCCCCTCCTATCGCTCATTGCCTCCATGTGACTCGGGACTGTACCCAAAAAGCACCGTTTTGCATGATCTCTTGAACATGGTAAGGTAGAAATCAAAGCACAGTGGGAATCACACAAGACTCTATGACGATCTCGGGTCGACAAACTACCCTGTACCAGTGACACCAGAGAGCTGCTATCTGACAATAGGTATAATACTATCTAGGAGTTCTCGGCGAGTCCGTTCATTGTACCCAGTCTCCACTGAGCACCCGTATACCTTCTCTAATGTCAAACACCAATGGATGTGGGATCATCCATCGCCCATCATATGAGTCAAGGAGCGTATACGCTAGTCTGCTCTGGAATATCAATGCCCCGTCTCGATACTCCCACGACTAGGAACAATTGAAGGATGCACTTACCGACTACTTTTTCCCCACTAGTATGATCTGCATCATAATCCTGGTAGTCAATTACTCATCTTAAAGGCTTTATCAACATGTAATAGAGAGAAAACAAGTGTACATGTTAAGATAAAGAGCAACCAGATAGCATACTATCATGTTGAGCAAGAAAATCCTCCCTATATATGTCGAAGCATCCACTATAATATACATCACATGTATAATAATGGCCTCTAGGGCATACATATAACTAACAAGTATTACTTAGTATCCGTGCTACGTATGTTGGCATTGCCAAGGCGTAGTGATCGGTCGCTGAATATTGCTTGTTTGTAGCTTTGTTTCTGATTATTTAGGACAGTCACATAGCTATGTTGGTATTGTCAAGGGTTATGCGGGTGGATCTAAGTTAATCAAGATAATGACAGGCCGAACTTGACTAGCGATGTAACATTTCAGAAAGATAAAATATTATTTTTGGAATTTAAATAAATAAAATAATAAATTTCATGGATATTATAAAAAGTATGGAAATTGGTTTTAATGAAGTATTATGGTTATATACTTATAGTTTAGAAAATAATTGGAAAATTTATATAATTATTGATTTTGAAGGTATTTATGTGATTTGGGTATTTTATAAATTATTATACAATTAATTGTATACAAGTTAATGCTGAACTTGATTAATATGTCGCTAATTATGCATTAATCTTGTTTATGTATATGGCATGCAATAAAATATGTTGCAAAATACTTGTTACATTCTTATTTGTTATGAAACATGGCTTCTTCTTTTTAAAAATGATTTTTGTTTTCAAAAAAAAGAATAACGAAAGATATTTTGCATGAAGGGGACATGGAGGTATGGGCTAGGAGAGGGTGAGAAAGGGGGGTTTCTCCTCACCATGGCTCATATTTTCCTTCATTCCTCTTCTTCATCTTCTTCACCTCCTTCCTCATCCTCCACCTCCTCTAGCACCCACATATAACCCCAAATCTCTATCAAAATACCATACCACCTTCACAAAAACTACTCCAAACCTCACTACAAACCTTATGGATCAATCAAGTGGAGATATTGAACACTTTGGGCAATCCAAGAATTTTCTTGAGTTGCCAAATGAGATATATTTCTACTCCTTTTGTTAAGTTTTTAGTTTTCCTAATTTCCTATAGTAGTTTAGAGCCAAACTAATAAGGTTTAATGATCTTGGAAAATTCCAAGATGAGGTTTAGGGTATATAATGACTTGTGAAGGTGTATTTGAGGTGTAGTGAGTATTTTGCATGACCTTAGTGATATTTTACTGGCTAAGACCAGAGTCTAGAACCCAATACATGAACTTAGAATTTTCCCGTGTCGGTTTTCATTGATTTTTGATGCTCAAATAAATCTGGAGCAACTTAGGGTCCTTATAAGAAAAACAAACAACTACATTGACCTAGTTAGACCACTAAAAAACCACCATAGAAGAATGAGACCCAAACTTCCAAATAGAATCGGTGACACCGGGTACTGTAGCATTCTCGCCGGCCAAATTTTGGATTTGGATGTTGAGGTTTGGCCTGTAGCTCACACTCCTTATAACCTAGCTACTGTATTGTTAATTTTGTCCTAGTCTACCTGTGCCAAAATCTGGGAGCATTTTGAGTTGGTTTTGACAATGTTATCTGATATTTAAAACATGGATTTTTGAATTTCTTGATGTGACTTGGTCGTTCGACGTTTGTACGTCGACGTCGGATATTATTTTTTTGTTTTAGCGTGCGTTGACCATAGGTTCTAACCTAGGTTCGCTTCGCGTGTCGTATCGGTTTTGGATATGGATTTCTATGAAATTCGATTCGCGTTTCTTATTGGATTTTCGTTTACAATACAACGTGCTTGAACTGTAGGTACCTTCGCGTGGGCTTAGGGACGACAAGGAGAGCAAGGCGTCATCGACTTCGGCTAAAGCAAGGATTATAGGTGAGTAGATGTATATCTACGGAGGAAGTCAGGTGGATGGCATATAACACCCCCGCAACCGTATGTGTGTGTGTGTGTGTGTGTGTGTGTGTGTGTGTTGATGCAAGACTTGGATACTTAGCAAATAGGGTTTTAGGGGACCGTAGGATTAGAATAAGCGTATTTGTAGGAAGGTATAACCTTAGCCTCTTTTATCTTAGTAGCGAACCTTAGGATATATGTTGTCATACACACGCACACACACGCACTTGGTATATGCGTGTGTATGTGTATATATATATGCATATGTGTGTGTATGTTCATATATATATATATATATATATATATATATATATATATATATATATATATATATATATTGTTAGTTATATGTATGCCCTAGAGGCCATTACTATACATGCGTTGTTTATTTTAGTGGATGCTGGGATATATAGGGAGGACTTTCTTGCTCGACATGATAGTATGCTATCTGGTTACTCTTTATCTTAACATGTACTCTGATTGTCTTTATGTTACATGTTGATAAAGCCCTTAGGATGAGTACTTGACTACCAGGACTATGATGTAGATCATACTAGTGGGGACAGAGTAATCGCCAAGTACATCCTTGAAATGTTCCTAGTCGTGGGAGTATCGAGATAGGGCATCGTTACTCCAGAGTAGACTAGCGTATGCGCTTCTTGACCCATATGATGGGCGATGGATGATCTCATATCCATTGGTGTTTGACATCAGAGAAGCTATACGGGTGCTCAGTGGAGACTGGGTACACTGTACGGACTCGCCGAGAACTCCCAGATGGTACTATACCTCACGTCAGATGGCAGTTCTCTGGTGACACTGGTACAGGTTAGTCTGTAGACCCGAGATCGTCATAGAGTCTTGTGTGATTGCCACTGTGCTTTGATTTCCATCATACCATGTCCAAGAGGGCATGCAAAAAGGTGGCTTTTGGGTACAATCCCGAATCACATGGAAGCAATGAGCGATAGGAGGGGTTTCGTCTCTCCCGGTATAGGGTGTTGATGTTGCGCTGTGTTCGATTGGCTATAACTGGAAATCCCTGGCCAGGGTTACTGAGATTTACTGGTAAGTGTTATCAGTAGTTTCTCGAACTGTTATGAACCTCATATCGACACGACTTATCAAGCTACTGGGGTCTGACGTTTACCACCCCTAGCCGAGATATGCGACATATCAAACGAAGAGACCGGACTGTACGGGAGTGTTACTGGTTGGATTCACTGGAGAATGTGCAGGTTTGCTTGTTGATCTTCTGATTGCTCAATACCTGGGTGGCTGTTACGTTTAGCTGACCGCTTGCAGCTTGTGGGTGTTTGATATGATCATCACCTACTGCCGGCGTATTGACGATTCTTTAGAGTCCTACACAGAGGTTTCCTGACTCAGGCAAAACGGAGTAGGAGCACATATGTGATATGTGCGGGACCGAGAACAATACGTGTATGTGATACCGTATTAGATTCTCGCGATATGAGATATCGGCCGGGTATATGTGATATTGCCGGGTCATCGGATCAAGTGTTGATTCGATGAACTGATACAGATTATAATAGTCGGTTATTTGTGAAATAGTCAGATTATCGGAACAAGTGTTGATTCGATAATTTAATGTATAATTATATATTTGATATATTAAATTACATTAACTAATATAAGCTCACTAAAAGATTCTTTTTCTCACTCGGGTAATACATTGATATATATGTGATATATGTTAATTGTATTATTTATTTTGTTACAAAATATATTATATATGTGATATATAATATTGTAAAAAGTTAAGGTTACAAATGCAACAAGTTTTGTGGAGTTTAAACATGGTTAGGGTTTGGATTAGGGTTAAACCTTCTTGAAGCTTCTAGAAGCTTTGCTTTTGTTTTTAACTAAAGATATTTTCTAAAGATATTTTGGTTGATATTTGTTAACCAAACCCAACCCTTCACCATGGTTAAGTCTCTACATATATTAAGTTATCATACTTAACACATGGTTGCATTTCTAACCTCACTACTTTTTCATTATTCATCACAAAGAGATTGCTTCTTCTTCTTCTTTCTTCTTGCATGAAAAGCTTTCTAGCTTTTTGTGAAGTGATGAAAATGAGTGAGAAATAGAAAATAAATGAGAGCTAAATTCCTACTTCATCATCCTCATCTATTCTAGCCACTTAGATTAGGGTGTTTGCTTTGCTAATACTTGATTAGCAAAGCAAAATCTTGGGTTTGAGTTTCTTCAAGGTAGATCATCTTTGTTATCGAAGATCGGAAACAAGGTTGCATCTTTCTCTTCATGGAGCCTCTCTAGAGTCCGAGTACTCGATGATCGCGGCGAAGGGACCTCAACACGAAGCTTTAGAAGTGAAGGAACGGACTACGAAGGTTGTAATCCCTAACTCTTAGAAGTAAAGTTGTTTACTTGCTTTGTTTCGCCTAATCTCTAGTTTAAGATCTTGGTTAGGGTTGTTCGGCACGTCTAAAATTTAAATCGGGCATGGTTGATGCCTTGTAGAACCTTGTGAGAGTGCCTAGTAACCCTACAATGGCATCAGAGCCAAGCTAGAGCTTTAGGCATTGTGTAGGCGAAATTTAAAGTCCGATTGAACTCCGAATACCCGATAAAACCTAGTTTCTGGAAAAAATTTCAAAAGTTGACATTTTTCATATTAAAAATACTCAGAAAATTAAGCAGGGAAATCTAAGAATTACTTTGAAGTACGGACCACCAACTCACCAATATGACTGCGGAACCGCGGCCAAACCACGCGTTTGGCGGCGGTTCCGCGGCCAAACAGTGAAGATGGGGCCCACTACTTCAGGTATATATTCTTGGGTCTCTTTTCATTGTTCTGGGAATTTTTAATTCTACTCAAGTGTTGAGTTTTCTGGGATGTATTGGGAACTCGTTGATTCGATCGGAAAGTTTAACTTCGTTTAATATTTCCGGGTAATTTAGAACGTGTTAAAAAGTTCGAACGGATATCAATAACTCACTTTTTCCCCTGTCGGAAAATTTCCAAGTGTTGGATTTTTCCGTTAGTTAAAGAACGTTCTAAGTCGTGCAAGTAACGCGGTGGACCCTCTAGAAGAACACAAACCTTAACTCGATTATGTGACCGTCTGAACCGCCTCTAAACCTTAGGGTTTGGGGCAGTACGGCGTTGCCACATGTGAGGCGTTGGTTTGACCCTTCTACGGCTGGACCATTGGTACTGTGGCATGTGATGGATACTTTTTTAAACTCTGCTCAAGTGTTGAGCTATTTGGGAAATCTTGGGTGTTTGTTTATTCGATCGGAAAGTTTAACATTGTCTATTTATCTGGAATGTGATACAATATTTGGAATCCACATGTAGTTATGAGATAACTAATTTGAATGTTATAAATCTAGCAGTTCAGTCTCAGATGATCGGTTGTCACGGGATTTTGATGTGATCAAAAGTCCGTCGCAATCACGTAGCGTACGCGGATACTCGCCGGATAAACTTAATAGATAGCCACACCCCATAGCCCCGACCAAGTGACTGTAGGAGAACCCCATCGCCAAAAGCATCCGTTCGGGTGCTCGCGGCAGCGGTGTTCCGCCTTAGTGCACTTCGTCGACGGCATCAGGGGGTGCGGCTGTCTACTAAATTTTGCGACGAGCATTCGATCAGGATGTCGGGAATCTTGTTGAATTGCCCGACTTGATATTGAAAAGTGTTTTTCGAGATCGAGACTAAAATGCGGGATTTATAATTGTTAAGCATGCGATGTCTAAGGAATTCATTTGGTTAGGCATGAGATGTCTAAGGAGGTTGCGGATTCTAACTGTTGTAGTTTTACACTTTCTTTTCTGTGACCGTAAGCGTAGCATGTGGTGTATCGCCGGTTTCGTTGCTATACATCAACGACAATCGGGATACGCATACTTGCTTACGTTAATGATATGAGATATTATATGTTGCTGTGATATGTTATATTGGATCGTCGTGTTCTGAATAGCCAGAGGTTTTATGTGAGATGAGGGTTTTTATTTTCATTCATGTAAAATTCATTTGTATGTAATATTCTTTTATTGGGGCACTTCCAGGCTGAGAATGATGTCACCATTGTATATTATTTACTTTTCCGCATTAGGTAGACCCAAGGCGGGGAGTACAAGTAACCGGGTTCTAGGGTCCAGTGGGAGACCATCTCGAGGAGTCGAGACAGGGTCTCCTAACCCTAGAATTGGCAGTGTTGCTTGCCGCTCTCGTAGGGGTCTAGAGATGTGGGTTTGGCTATTCATCGCGACCGTGGAATCCGTGTTTTATACAGGCCCGTATTAAAAACACGGACCTCCTAGTATATCCAATATTTCATATATGTTCTTCTGCTGCAATGATCTGTGATGAGATCATATTACTGGCTGAGACGAATGTTTATATTATATATATGAGATATATGTTATATTGCTGATTTCGTTTCAAATGTGATGCTTGTGAAGTATAATAAAATGGGACTTCGTTAATGAGATTAATGAAACTAAAAGAAACCTAAAGATATTGTAGAAACTTGTTTAAAAATGGGTAGCTCTAGTTCTTGCTTTGCATAGCGGTGTTCCTTGTAAAACATCCAGCACCTTATTCGATAAGGAAAGAGCCGAAATCCCTTCACCGGGAGTGACCTCTTTAGCGAAACTAGCAGATGCTGCATACTCGGTTTGTCTTTTGGTTGCTTCTATAGTTTTTGCTTTGCATAGTGATATTTGTGAAATATCCTGCACCTTATTCGATGAGGAAAGAGCCGACGATCCTTTCACCGGGAGTGACCTCTTTAGCAAAACTAGAAAAGGCCTCAAAAACACTCCATTCAAAAATCACTCGATTCTACAACGATATCAAGTTCATTACGCAAAGGGTTTTCTTAAAAACCTGTCGTAGCCCTCCGTCATTACAGATAAGTACTGCTTAGTATTCATGCTACATTTGTTGACCTTAGCCAAGGCGTAGTGTGCGGTAGCTAATTAGTGCTTATCTGTATAAGCATATGATGCGATTGAGTTAGGTTAGTCGTGCGACTTTGTTGACCTTAGCCAAGGGTCGTGCGGGTGGGTTTAATTCAATCGGGAAATGACGGGTTGAACTTGGTTAGCGCTTATGATTTGTTGACCTTAGCCAAGGTCATAAGTTGCTAGGGGTAAAATATTATCGGGAATTTCAAGTGTTGAAATTTGCAATGAGATTGCATACCTTCTATGAGATAGTTGGATCCCGATACCCGCTGCGAGTAAGAGTTACTCCTGGGAGAGTTTTACACATTACAATTAACCGATCAAGTAGGTGTCTAGAAAGGTGTCAACGGGGTTACGCCCCTGGGAAAACGAGGTTTATTTTAATTAGGTCAGTGCGAAAGCGCGGGGAACCTCCCTCAAAGTACCGGCACTGGCCTGGCTGAAAGATTGGCGAACTTGTAGGGTGTAATTAATCCCGGCTAGTCTTTCCTTTTAGGGTTTGAAGGAAGATTTGACTAAAACAGTCGGAGACATTCTGATTAGATATATTAATAACCAATCTAATCTTGCAAGAGTATACGCTGAGTGTTTTCTTCTATCTCTCTCCAGGTAGCGACCATGTCACACCTTAATCAAGATAATAATACGGATGTATTGACCGAACCCGCTTGTTATACTGCGCTAGGGAACGTTGGTCCCGCTCCAACTTATAATTGTTATATGTAACGTTTTAAAAATAATTAAATAAATAATTAAATGAATAAAATTGTTTAAGTGAATTTTGTGATTTTCGGTAAAGTAAAATGTATTTTTCATAAAACTAAACCGTGATTTTTTTTCATTATAATTTCAAAAATACCTATTTTAATTATGTAATTACTAGTAAATGGTGTTTATTTAGCCACTTATAAATTTTTAGTTTAATTAAATATTTTTCCTAAATTAATTATTTTAAATATTAACCTAAGCTTTATTTTTACACTAAATTAGTGTAAATTACAAATTTGAATGGTTTTAATTTGTAAAAATGAACCATGGCATGTTATAATTTAGTCTGTATCATGCAAAATTTATTTGCAAATTTTTCCTATTTTCTAGAGTTTTCTTGAGTTGCTATAGTAAAGAAATAAAAGAAAAATAAATAAATGCATGAAAAGACATAATGAAGTGATATTTTGGTGGAGACTTCTACACATTTTCTCACCCTGTTATTTCTCTCCCTCACCTCCAAAAAAATGGCTGGCCTCACCCCCCATGGTAGCCCCCATTTTCCTCATTTTATTTTGCTCCAAAATTCAACAAAAATCCTTTTAAAATTCAATTAAAAATCCACAAAATCCTATTTATTTCCTACCCTTTATTCCTTGCTCATTTTTATATGGAATTTGGAGATGGAAAGCATGCATTTTGGAGGCTCATTTTCTTGTTTGGATTTCATATTTTGGAGGTATAAATTTCCTTTTTTTGTTTATTTGTTGTTAGATGTTTCTTTTAAGCATGTTTAGATTTAATGAATTAATTCTATGTTCAATTTTTAAAATTCAAGTTAGGGTTTGTAAATTCAAGTTATGATTTTTATTAATTAATTAGGGTTATAATAGTTAGTTTAACACTTTTAGAATTGGAAAATCTTGCATGGTTGTTGAATTGTAAATTTTTCATTTAAAATTATTTAAATTAGGAATTTTGCTAACTAGGTTTCTATAAAACATAATTTTTGGTGAAATAAAATTTCAATTAATATTTGTAACACTAGATTGTGGTATTAATAAGGGTATTAACTTGTTGGTGGAATGGAAACTTAAATTGATTGCTAGTTTCTATTGATAATTGATAAATTGTGATAAAAATTGCTATTTTGTAAACTAGATTTTAGAAATTCCTAAATAAATGAGATTAAAAATATAATTTATGGTTTCATTAAATCATTATCATCATGAATTGTGGTTTAATACATTAATTCATGCAAAATCACGTTTTTTGGTGGAATTGTGGTATTTTGCTTGAAAAATGTTGAAATATGTTAAAGGTTGCAAACTAGAAATTTCAAATTAATACAAATTTGTGTAATAAAAATATAGTAATGGTTTGTATAGTCTAGTTATTCTATTTAATTAGTTTTATGACCATTGGTTTCATTTAAATGTCAAGTTTTGATGAAAAACGGTAAATTGGCATTTTCGGGTTTTACGAAATTGGACGGTTTGATGGATTTTAGGGTTTCGATGGATTTAATCATGTTTTATAATATAAGTAATGTGTTTTAAAACTAAGAGTTATTTGTTGATGTTTATCTCGATCCATCGGAGTTTGCACGCCGATATCGAGCGATATTTGGTTCTTTTGCGTGGACGGGACATAGGTTTTAACCTATGCTTGTTCCTTGTATCGTTTGACTTTCGTATGTGATCCAGTTTACGATACTATTTATATGTTTACGTTTAGGTACCCCTCACGTGGACTGCGGACGATGAAGAGGAGGATGGCGACACCGTCTTCGGCAGACATGGACCAGATGAGTAGATGTATATCTACGGGGGGAAGTCGGGTGGATGGCGTTTAGCACCCCCGCAACATAGAATAGGAATAGTACTTATTGACATTAGGAAACCAGATGTGACCCTAGATTCTTAATGAGTAGGGCCCTAGTAATGACCCTAGGCTGGACTAGACTGATTTAGGAAGACATATCAGAAGATGAATACCTTGGAAGAGGTTCGTAGGTTTCAGGTAGAAACACACACACGCACACACTGAAACACGACATGGTGTATACGTGCATGTGTATATATATATAGGATGAGGTATAGGTATATATATATACAACACGTATATGGGATACATTGATGTGATATGATATCCGAGGTATGATGAAACAGTATAACTGGGCTTGATGCCGTGATTTTTGGCTATACAGTCGTATTAAGTGTTAGTGGATCATTAGAGAATGAGATAATGAACATGTATACTTAAATTATAATGGGTGGTGATGATATTGAGGTACATGGGACTCTAAAATAGTACCCGGACTGTAACTTGTGATTGATCACGATATGGGATATATATGACTTGATTACGATATCATATAGGTGTGACCTGATGTCGATATCATAGAGGTGTGACTTGAGGACGATATGATATCAGTATGACATAATCACAATATGATACATATGACATGATATTTCTGAGGATAAACTAATGATGCTTATTATGATGGCAATGATATATGATTGATGTATGCGATCACAGTTTAGCACCTTGATCATGAGATGTGTTGATGATGACATTATACTAATGATGAGACACCTAGGAGATACTTAACCCGTACCCCGATATTGGGATGCCGTACAATGGATTTTACCGTACGAGGCATAGATATGATGATTGATCCGCACTCTTGATTCGAGGAAGCCGTACTACGTCCGTGACGCTATTGAGGCTGGATCGCCGACTATTAGAGATATTGATTAAGACCTAGGTAGACTCTTGTTTCTTAATGACTAGTTTCTTTGGTTTAGTTCCTTAGGAGGTTAGATGGACACTAGGTTAGGTTCGAGTCATATAGTGGTAGTGATGATTGTATATCAAATGAGTGGATAACACACATCCGTCTTTACTTTCACACTGTAATCATAATGTTGCATGTTCATACATATGTTGCTATAATCAGTATAAACTTTACCTGTTAGGATACCAGCACCATTACCGATGATGCGCATATTCCACACACACTTATTTGCCGGCTCACACACATCATCATCGGTAATTGCTATATCACGTATACTTTAGATCTTATTATCTTTTATTGATAGAATCAGCTAGCAACTAGATCGATATATAATATTGTGATTACTCTCAGATGCTAGTATAGACATGGTATTTATTACTTAGACATTCATGCATTCATATTCTCATGTTATCATGCAGTTTTATGGGGCATATGCCGACACTTATCATTTACTTACTCATGATTTTGAGATTTGGATTTCTATGAGATTTCTGGATTTTGGGGAAAACCGCAAGAATATATAAAAACTTCTCTCTCCTCCTCCTCCTCTCTTTTTAAAAATATAAGATGCGGTTTTCTCGTGATGTATGTGTCGTCCACCATGAGATTTCATGATTTCTGATGGATTTCGAGACCCGATTCGAGGAGTGGATGAACCGTCTCGGGTACATGGTGGGCCCGGTATGGTACCCCGGGGCAAGAAAATCGAGTTGTAGACGATGAGCCTGGCAGGGGAAAGCTACCTACCGGTGATGTCTGGCGCGGCGGATATCCGGAGGATACCGACCGTTGTCGTGAGATTTGATGATATGGGCCGATCCGGACTGACGGAGCCTGAGATATTGAGACTATGAGACTTGAGATTTACATGTTTGTGTCGATGCTTGACACGGATTTCCATGGATTTCATTGTTGATATTTCCGGTTTCTATACCCGTTTTACTATGATAACAGCTAAAGATTTCTTATACAGATACACCTGGATTTCAGGATTGGTTATTTTACATTCATGGTGCATGCATATCCATTCATTTGACATAGTACTATATGAGGCACTGACACGAGCACGGAGTATCTGCACTTACACGTAGTATTACCCTACTATTATTAGATGATTGGGACTTAGTAGTGTATTATTATGACCTAGGATACCGTCAAGCATTCGATTTCTTTTCGTAGATGTCTTCTACTCACGAGTTGGCAACTCACCCCCGTTGTGCCAAATTTTATTACAAGTTCGATGTACAGGTTTCCCTGGCAGCTTGCTGGCACATATTTTCTTCAGGGTGATTTGCACGGTAGGTTGGTTCACTTGTATCTGAACCACCATTGTATTTTTATTCTTTCATTTGTATCTAGTAAGCTCCATCAACCATACTTGTATTACTTGATAAGTTTATTGGACCAGTATTTTTTTTATTTCGACCTTAGAGTCGCGCATGTATTATTCTGATATGGTGGTTTTGTTTTCTTTGAGTTTTGAGCCTCGCCCTTTGGCGTTGTATATTATTGTGCTTGTTGTGGTTGTTTCCGCCTGTTGGCGTTGATGCTAGCTCCCGTTGGGGATGCTTTTTATTGTTTATGTATATTATACTTGTTGTACCCGTTTTGGGGCCAGTTTTTATAGAGGAGACTCTGCCGAAATTTTTGAGAAAATTTGCTGATGTTTTAAACTTGTTCCTTCATGTTTTCTTTTACTGCTTCTTCTTCTTTTTCATGGTTTAGATTTCTGGGCTTCGGCTTACTTAGATTACGTTGCGCCTCTAGACGTTTCGTAATCTAAGTGCCGGTCACGTTCCGTACTTTCGAATCGTGACATTATAAGACAGAGCTGGAAATAGGGGATTACCAGAATTCCCGTGCCGCCCAAACGAAGAAAGTGCATGCTGATGCATCATCTTCGGGTGTGTTCATTACCGAGAACTGTTTCTCAGTATTCTTTACGTCCTGGGTATGAGATACCGGATCAGGATCCCGCAAATGTAATTTGTTACATTGGCTACAGATAGGTAGAGAACTGAGAACGGGTGATAAGTTTCAAGAGTTGGAAATGATGCAAGTGTTGCAGCCAAGTCTGTTGGCAGTTATAACCCTGTATTATCAGAATACATTGATTCTGAACGAATGTTATTAGATACCGAATCTGATATACAACATCATATCAGTCTCTTTATTAGTAAAGAAAGATATAATTTTGTATTGTTGGATAATGTTTTTAACATTTCATATATCAAGAGTTGATCGGATCAGGCACGTTATCTAAAAGCATAGACATTCTAAATCAAACCACCGTTCTTAAAGTACAGAACACACACAAGAGGAAGAGTTCAGAAATGAACGAAGCCTTCTTGAGATATTGTAGACTAGGTCATATCAATGCAACCCGACTAGCTGAAGTTACATAAAGATGCATATTTAAATTAGTTTGGATTTACATCTTGTAAAACTTGCCAGTCATGTCACAAAGATAAGATGACCACAGCTCCGTTTATTAGAAACAGAGAAAGTGTTAGTGAACTCTTAGGATTGATACATGTTGATGTATGAAGGTCCCCTGTCTACACATGCCAAGACCGGTTCTTTGTACTTCATTATATTCACTGATGATCTCTCAAGATCCAGACATATGTTCCTGTTCAAACACAAGTCTGGATCTTTTGAGAAATTCAATGAATATAAGTTAGAAGTAGAGAACCAAAAATAGGTATAAGTTTTATGTCCTTTGACGAGATCAAGAAGGAGAATACTTGAGCACGGAATTCCGTGGGTATGGTCCGCGGCATACTTACGATACGCTACTCTGCTTAAGGAGCCTTAGGATGTACAATTGTTTGCACCGTATTCCATTCGTTCTTTTGATCTATCTTCGTCAATGTTGGATGGTGGTTTCTGTTACCATGGGCACACTGGCAGAGGGAGCTGCGGCTCGAATGCGATAACCATTAGAGTATTGGTTATTCTTGAGGATTGAAGCATTGCTTAGCGTGCGGACGAAGGGTATTCACATGCCGTCCGGATGAAGTTAAAGGGTTCGAACGATTATCAGAAAACCATTTTCCCAAGTTTAAAGTATTCGGAAGAACATGCAGGTATTTCGATGGACCCTCTAGAAGAATGAAACCCTAACTCGACATAATGACTACGAGAACGCCTTTGAACCTTAGGGTTTACGGCAGTTCCGCGGTGCCATTAGTGAGGCTTGGGTTTGCCCTTCTACGGCTGGATCATCGATGCTAGGGTATGTACCGGATATTTTTAAGCTGTACTTGAGTGTTGAGCTCTCGGGGAATTATGGGATTTTGATGGATCGATCGAAAAGTTTAATGTAGTCCGAATATCAGGTGAAGGGATCGACTACGTGGGAGACTCTAGATGTGAGTATTGCCGTTGGTAGCGCAGTCAGCACACTTATGAAGAGACAAGTTTGAAGCAGCAGACATCAGAGGAAAGAGGCGCACATTGACGATAGTGATTACGATGTGACTTGGTGATTTGAATTTCATATTTCTGTTATTGGATTTTGATATTTTGAGGATTTTGTTCTACGATTGGTATTTCTTATGTGTACCTTCATTACATTCTCTCTGTGTTTCACATATCAGTTGTATTGATGTTGCTTAGTATACACCCAGTACACTTGATTTGGTTTTATATATTTTGAGATTTTTGATTTGATTTCGTGCATATGGGTTACACATGATTTTGATATATGCTTCGACCTAGTTTTTATCCATTTTCGTACTGTGATTTCGATTCTGATATTCGGCGTATGTTTTCGTGCACCATGTACACCTGATTGAGATTCTTGCGCACACTTGGCGCACTTGATGCGATTTTGTGCACACCAGATGCACTAAATCGGGGTTTTGTGCAGATTAGATGCACCTGATAGTGAGTCGTGCACGCCCGTTGCACTTGACAGATGTTTTGGTGCACACTTGTTGCACTTATTTTGTTTTTGTGTGTATTCATGGTATCTGTATTTGGTTTCGATTTCAGTGCGCACCGGACGCACATGATATTTTATTGATGTGATTGGGATTGATTTCAGTTTGAGCAGTATGTTTTCATAATCACTATTATTTGATTTAGTAACCAGGCGGGACGTGTATGTTAAAAAAAAGATATATATATATAGTTATTTTTTTAAAATAAACGTCCGCTACTTATGCCGTGACACGTGCATCACACGGCAATTTTCAAAAAGGGGTGTTTGCATATTTCTTTATCCAGACATTTGTACGGTTTTACTATGATGCGCACTATATATAAGTTACAGATTGATGTATATTATGATGGTTTTTATATTGGGTTTTGATATTTTATTCTCGCCATAACTCCGATGATTGCGCTATGCTTGACGGAGTTGATTTTTGTTATGTATTGATGATTTCGGAGCCCCGACGATTTGAGTGTTTTGCTAAATGTTTTAGTATTTGGAAGGGGAGTTTTAATTTAAATTCGGGGACCGAATTTCTTAAAGGGGGAAAGATTGTAACGTTTTAAAAATAATTAAATGAATAATTAAATGAATAAAATTGTTTAAGTGAATTTTGTGATTTTCGGTAAAGTAAAATGTATTTTTCATAAAACTAAACCGTGATTTTTTTCATTATAATTTCAAAAATACCTATTTTAATTATGTAATTACTAGTAAATGGTGTTTATTTAGCCACTTATAAATTTTTAGTTTAATTAAATATTTTTCCTAAATTAATTATTTTAAATATTAACATAAGCTTTATTTTTACACTAAATTAGTGTAAATTACAAATTTGAATGGTTTTAATTTGTAAAAATGAACCATGGCATGTTATAATTTAGTGTGTATCATGCAAAATTTATTTGCAAATTTTTTCTATTTTCTAGAGTTTTCTTGAGTTGCTATAGTAAAGAAATAAAAGAAAAATAAGTAAATGCATGAAAAGACATAATGAAGTGATATTTTGGTGGAGACTTCTACACATTTTCTCACCCTCTTCTTTCTCTCCCTCACCTCCAAAAAAATGTCCGGCCTCACCCCCCATGGTAGCCCCCATTTTCCTCATTTTATTTTGCTCCAAAATTCATCAAAAATCCTTTAAAAATTCAATTAAAAATCCACAAAATCCTATTTATTTCCTACCCTTTATTCCTTGCTCATTTTTATATGGAATTTGGAGATGGAAAGCATGCATTTTGGAGGCTCATTTTCTTGTTTGGATTTTATATTTTGGAGGTATAAATTTCCTTCTTTTGTTTATTTGTTGTTAGATGTTTCTTTTAAGCATGTTTAGATTTAATAAATTAATTCTATGTTCAATTTTTAAAATTCAAGTTAGGGTTTGTAAATTCAAGTTATGATTTTTATTAATTAATTAGGGTTATAATAGTTAGTTTAACACTTTTAGAATTGGAAAATCTTGCATGGTTGTTGAATTGTAAATTTTTCATTTAAAATTGTTTAAATTAGGAATTTTGCTAACTAGGTTTCTATAAAACATAATTTTTGGTGAAATAAAATTTCAATTAATATTTGTAACACTAGATTGTGGTATTAATAAGGGTATTAACTTGTTGGTGGAATGGAAACTTAAATTGATTGCTAGTTTCTATTGATAATTGATAAATTGTGATAAAAATTGCTATTTTGTAAACTAGATTTTAGAAATTCCTAAATAAATGAGATTAAAAATATAATTTATGGTTTCATTAAATCATTATCATCATGAATTGTGGTTTAATACATTAATTCATGCAAAATCACGTTTTGTGGTGGAATTGTGGAATTTTGCTTGAAAAATGTTGAAAATTGTTAAAGGTTGCAAACTAAAAATTTCAAATTAATACAAATTTGTGTAATAAAAATATAGTAATGGTTTGTATAGTCTAGTTATGCTATTTAATGAGTTTTATGACCATTGGTTTCATTTAAATGTCAAGTTTTGATGAAAAACGGTAAATTGGCATTTTCGGGTTTTACGAAATTGGACGGTTTGATGGATTTTAGGGTTTCGATGGATTTAATCATGTTTTATAATATAAGTAATGTGTTTTAAAACTACGAGTTATTTGTTGATGTTTATCTCGATCCATCGGAGTTTGCACGCCGATATCGAGCGATATTTGGTTCTTTTGCGTGGACGGGACATAGGTTTTAACCTATGCTTGTTCCTTGTATCGTTTGACTTTCGTATGTGATCCAGTTTACGATACTATTTATATGTTTGCGTTTAGGTACCCCTCACATGGACTGCGGACGATGAAGAGGAGGATGGCGACACCGTCTTCGGCAGACATGGACCAGGTGAGTAGATGTATATCTACGGGGGGAAGTCGGGTGGATGGCGTTTAGCACCCCCGCAACGTAGAATAGGAATAGTACTTATTGACATTAGGAAACCAGATGTGACCCTAGATTCTTAATGAGTAGGTCCCTAGTAATGACCCTAGGCTGGACTAGACTGATTTAGGAAGACATATCAGAAGATGAATACCTTGGAAGAGGTTCGTAGGTTTCAGGTAGAAACACACACACGCACACACTGAAACACGACATGGTGTATACGTGCATGTGTATATATATATATATAGGACGAGGTATAGGTATATATATATATACAACACGTATATGGGATACATTGATGTGATATGATATCTGAGGTATGATGAAACAGGGTAACTGGGCTTGATGCCGTGATTCTTGGCTATACAGTCGTATTAAGTGTTAGCGGATCATTAGAGAATGAGATAAAGAACATGTATACTTAAATTATAATGGGTGGTGATGATATTGAGGTACATGGGACTCTAAAATAGTACCCGGACTCTAACTTGTGATTGATCATGATATGGGATATATATGACTTGATTACGACATCATATAGGTGTGACCTGATGTCGATATCATAGAGGTGTGACTTGAGGACGATATGATATCAGTATGACATAATCACAATATGATACATATGACATGATATTTCTGAGGATAAACTAATGATGCTTATTATGATGGCAATGATATATGATTGATGTATGCGATCACAGTTTAGCACCTTGATCATATGATGTGTTGATGATGACATTATACTAATGATGAGACACCTAGGAAATACTTGACCCGTACCCCGATATTGGGATGTCGTACGATGGATTTTACCGTACGAGGCATAGATATGATGATTGATCCGCACTCTTGATTCTAGGAAGCCGTACTACGTACGTGACGCTATTGAGGTTGGATCGCCGACTATTAGAGATATTGATTCAGACCTAGGTAGACTCTTGTTTCTTAATGACTAGTTTCTTAGGTTTAGTTCCTTAGGAGGTTAGATGGACACTAGGTTAGGTTCGAGTCATATAGTAGTAGTGATAATTGTATATCAAATGAGTGGATAACACACATCCGTCTTTACTTTCACACTGTAATCATAATGTTGCATGTTCATACATATGTTGCTATAATCAGTATAAACTTTACCTGTTAGGACACCAGCACCATTACCGATGACGCGCATATTCCACGCACACTTATTTGCCGGCTCACACACATCATCATCGGTAATTGCTATGTCACGTACACTTTAGATCTTATTATCTTTTATTGATAGAATCTGCTAGCAACTAGATCGATATATAATATTGTGATTACTCTCAGATGCTAGTATAGACATGGCATTTATTACTTAGACATTCTTGCATTCATATTCTCATGTTATCATGCAGTTTTATGGGGCATATGCCGACACTTATCATTTACTTACTCATGATTTTGAGATTTGGATTTCTATGAGATTTCTGGATTTTGGGGAAAACCGCAAGAATATATAAAAACTTCTCTCTCTCCTCCTCCTCTCTTTTTAAAAACATAAGATGCGGTTTTCTCGTGATGTATGTGTCGTCCACCATGAGATTTCATGATTTCTGATGGATTTCGAGATCCGATTCGAGGAGTGGATGAACCGTCTCGGGTACATGGTGGGCCTGGTATGGTACCCCGGGGCAAGAAGATCGAGTTGTAGACGATGAGCCTGGCAGGGGAAGGCTACCTACCGGTGATATCTGGCGCGGCGGATATCCGGAGGATACCGACCGTTGTCGTGAGATTTGATGATATGGGCCGATCCGGACTGACGGAGCCCGAGATATTGAGACTATGAGACTTGAGATTTATATGTTTGTGTCGATGCTTGACACGGATTTCCATAGATTTCATTGTTGATATTTCCGGTTTCTATACCCGTTTTACTATGATAACAGCTAAAGATTTCTTATACAGATACACCTGGATTTCAGGATTGGTTATTTTACATTCATGGTGCATGCATATCCATTCATATGACTTATACTATATGAGGCACTGACACGAGCACGGAGTATCTGCACTTACACGTAGTATTACCCTACTATTATTAGATGATTGGGACTTAGTAGTGTATTATTATGACCTAGGATACCGTCAAGCATTCGATTTCTTTTCGTAGATGTCTTCTACTCACGAGTTGACAACTCACCCCCGTTGTGCCAAATTTTATTACAAGTTCGATGTACAGGTTTCCCTGGCAGCTTGCTGGCACATATTTTCTTCAGGGTGATTTGCACGGTAGGTTGGTTCACTTGTATCTGAACCACCATTGTATTTTTATTCTTTCATTTGTATCTAGTAAGCTCCATCAACCATACTTGTATTACTTGATAAGTTTATTGGACCAGTATTTTTTTTATTTCGACCTTAGAGTCGCGCATGTATTATTCTGATATGGTGGTTTTGTTTTCTTTGAGTTTTGAGCCTCGCCCTTTGGCGTTGTATATTATTGTGCTTGTTGTGGTTGTTTCCGCCTGTTGGCGTTGATGCTAGCTCCCGTTGGGGATGCTTTTTATTGTTTATGTATATTATACTTGTTGTACCCGTTTTGGGGCCAGTTTTTATAGAGGAGACTCTGCCGAAATTTTTGAGAAAATTTGCTGATGTTTTAAACTTGTTCCTTCATGTTTTCTTTTACTGCTTCTTCTTCTTTTTCATGGTTTAGATTTCTGGGCTTCGGCTTACTTAGGTTACGTTGCGCCTCTAGACGTTTCGTAATCTAAGTGCCGGTCACGTTCCGTACTTTCGAATCGTGACATTATAAGACAGAGCTGGAAATAGGGGATTACCAGAATTCCCGTGCCGCCCAAACGAAGAAAGTGCATGCTGATGCATCATCTTCGGGTGTGTTCATTACCGAGAACTGTTTCTCAGTATTCTTTACGTCCTGGGTATGAGATACCGGATCAGGATCCCGCAAATGTAATTTGTTACATTGGCTACAGATAGGTAGAGAACTGAGAACAGGTGATAAGTTTCAAGAGTTGGAAATGATGCAAGTGTTGCAGCCAAGTCTGTTGGCAGTTATCACCCTGTATTATCAGAATACATTGATTCTGAACGAATGTTATTAGATACCGAATCTGATATACAACATCATATCAGTCTCTTTATTAGTAAAGAAAGATATAATTTTGTATTGTTGGATAATGTTTTTAACATTTCATATATCAAGAGTTGATCGGATCAGGCACGTTATCTAAAAGCATAGACATTCTAAATCAAACCACCGTTCTTAAAGTACAGAACACACACAAGAGGAAGAGTTCAGAAATGAACGAAGCCTTCTTGAGATATTGTAGACTAGGTCATATCAATGCAACCCGACTAGCTGAAGTTACATAAAGATGCATATTTAAATTAGTTTGGATTTACATCTTGTAAAACTTGCCAGTCATGTCACAAAGATAAGATGACCACAGCTCCGTTTATTAGAAACAGAGAAAGTGTTAGTGAACTCTTAGGATTGATACATGTTGATGTATGAAGGTCCCCTGTCTACACATGCCAAGACCGGTTCTTTGTACTTCATTATATTCACTGATGATCTCTCAAGATCCGGACATATGTTCCTGTTCAAACACAAGTCTGGATCTTTTGAGAAATTCAATGAATATAAGTTAGAAGTAGAGAACCAAAAATAGGTATAAGTTTTATGTCCTTTGACGAGATCAAGAAGGAGAATACTTGAGCACGGAATTCCGTGGGTATGGTCCGCGGCATACTTACGATACGCTACTCTGCTTAAGGAGCCTTAGGATGTACAATTGTTTGCACCGTATTCCATTCGTTCTTTTGATCTATCTTCGTCAATGTTGGATGGTGGTTTCTGTTACCACGGGCACACTGGCAGAGGGAGCTGCGGCTCGAATGCGATAACCATTAGAGTATTGGTTATTCTTGAGGATTGAAGCATTGCTTAGCGTGCGGACGAAGGGTATTCACATGCCGTCCGGATGAAGTTAAAGGGTTCGAACGATTATCAGAAAACCATTTTCCCAAGTTTAAAGTATTCGGAAGAACATGCAGGTATTTCGATGGACCCTCTAGAAGAATGAAACCCTAACTCGACATAATGACTACGAGAACGCCCTTGAACCTTAGGGTTTACGGCAGTTCCGCGGTGCCATTAGTGAGGCTTGGGTTTGCCCTTCTACGGCTGGATCATCGATGCTAGGGTATGTACCGGATATTTTTAAGCTGTACTTGAGTGTTGAGCTCTCGGGGAATTATGGGATTTTGATGGATCGATCGAAAAGTTTAATGTAGTCCGAATATCAGGTGAAGGGATCGACTACGTGGGAGACTCTAGATGTGAGTATTGCCGTTGGTAGCGCAGTCAGCACACTTATGAAGAGACAAGTTTGAAGCAGCAGACATCAGAGGAAAGAGGCGCACATTGACGATAGTGATTACGATGTGACTTGGTGATTTGAATTTCATATTTCTGTTATTGGATTTTGATATTTTGAGGATTTTGTTCTACGATTGGTATTTCTTATGTGTACCTTCATTACATTCTCTCTGTGTTTCACATATCAGTTGTATTGATGTTGCTTAGTATACACCCAGTACACTTGATTTGGTTTTATATATTTTGAGATTTTTGATTTGATTTCGTGCATATGGGTTACACATGATTTTGATATATGCTTCGACCTAGTTTTTATCCATTTTCGTACTGTGATTTCGATTCTGATATTCGGCGTATGTTTTCGTGCACCATGTACACCTGATTGAGATTCTTGCGCACACTTGGCGCACTTGATGCGATTTTGTGCACACCAGATGCACTAAATCGGGGTTTTGTGCAGATTAGATGCACCTGATAGTGAGTCGTGCACGCCCGTTGCACTTGACAGATGTTTTGGTGCACACTTGTTGCACTTATTTTGTTTTTGTGTGTATTCATGGTATCTGTATTTGGTTTCGATTTCAGTGCGCACCGGACGCACATGATATTTTATTGATGTGATTGGGATTGATTTCAGTTTGAGCAGTATGTTTTCATAATCACTATTATTTGATTTAGTAACCAGGCGGGACGTGTATGTTAAAAAAAAGATATATATATATAGTTATTTTTTTAAAATAAACGTCCGCTACTTATGCCGTGACACGTGCATCACACGGCAATTTTCAAAAAGGGGTGTTTGCATATTTCTTTATCCAGACATTTGTACGGTTTTACTATGATGCGCACTATATATAAGTTACAGATTGATGTATATTATGATGGTTTTTATATTGGGTTTTGATATTTTATTCTCGCCATAACTCCGATGATTGCGCTATGCTTGACGGAGTTGATTTTTGTTATGTATTGATGATTTCGGAGCCCCGACGATTTGAGTGTTTTGCTAAATGTTTTAGTATTTGGAAGGGGAGTTTTAATTTAAATTCGGGGACCGAATTTCTTAAAGGGGGAAAGATTGTAACGTTTTAAAAATAATTAAATGAATAATTAAATGAATAAAATTGTTTAAGTGAATTTTGTGATTTTCGGTAAAGTAAAATGTATTTTTCATAAAACTAAACCGTGATTTTTTTCATTATAATTTCAAAAATACCTATTTTAATTATGTAATTACTAGTAAATGGTGTTTATTTAGCCACTTATAAATTTTTAGTTTAATTAAATATTTTTCCTAAATTAATTATTTTAAATATTAACATAAGCTTTATTTTTACACTAAATTAGTGTAAATTACAAATTTGAATGGTTTTAATTTGTAAAAATGAACCATGGCATGTTATAATTTAGTGTGTATCATGCAAAATTTATTTGCAAATTTTTTCTATTTTCTAGAGTTTTCTTGAGTTGCTATAGTAAAGAAATAAAAGAAAAATAAATAAATGCATGAAAAGACATAATGAAGTGATATTTTGGTGGAGACTTCTACACATTTTCTCACCCTCTTCTTTCTCTCCCTCACCTCCAAAAAAATGTCCGGCCTCACCCCCCATGGTAGCCCCCATTTTCCTCATTTTATTTTGCTCCAAAATTCATCAAAAATCCTTTAAAAATTCAATTAAAAATCCACAAAATCCTATTTATTTCCTACCCTTTATTCCTTGCTCATTTTTATATGGAATTTGGAGATGGAAAGCATGCATTTTGGAGGCTCATTTTCTTGTTTGGATTTTATATTTTGGAGGTATAAATTTCCTTCTTTTGTTTATTTGTTGTTAGATGTTTCTTTTAAGCATGTTTAGATTTAATAAATTAATTCTATGTTCAATTTTTAAAATTCAAGTTAGGGTTTGTAAATTCAAGTTATGATTTTTATTAATTAATTAGGGTTATAATAGTTAGTTTAACACTTTTAGAATTGGAAAATCTTGCATGGTTGTTGAATTGTAAATTTTTCATTTAAAATTGTTTAAATTAGGAATTTTGCTAACTAGGTTTCTATAAAACATAATTTTTGGTGAAATAAAATTTCAATTAATATTTGTAACACTAGATTGTGGTATTAATAAGGGTATTAACTTGTTGGTGGAATGGAAACTTAAATTGATTGCTAGTTTCTATTGATAATTGATAAATTGTGATAAAAATTGCTATTTTGTAAACTAGATTTTAGAAATTCCTAAATAAATGAGATTAAAAATATAATTTATGGTTTCATTAAATCATTATCATCATGAATTGTGGTTTAATACATTAATTCATGCAAAATCACGTTTTGTGGTGGAATTGTGGAATTTTGCTTGAAAAATGTTGAAAATTGTTAAAGGTTGCAAACTAAAAATTTCAAATTAATACAAATTTGTGTAATAAAAATATAGTAATGGTTTGTATAGTCTAGTTATGCTATTTAATGAGTTTTATGACCATTGGTTTCATTTAAATGTCAAGTTTTGATGAAAAACGGTAAATTGGCATTTTCGGGTTTTACGAAATTGGACGGTTTGATGGATTTTAGGGTTTCGATGGATTTAATCATGTTTTATAATATAAGTAATGTGTTTTAAAACTACGAGTTATTTGTTGATGTTTATCTCGATCCATCGGAGTTTGCACGCCGATATCGAGCGATATTTGGTTCTTTTGCGTGGACGGGACATAGGTTTTAACCTATGCTTGTTCCTTGTATCGTTTGACTTTCGTATGTGATCCAGTTTACGATACTATTTATATGTTTACGTTTAGGTACCCCTCACGTGGACTGCGGACGATGAAGAGGAGGATGGCGACACCGTCTTCGGCAGACATGGACCAGGTGAGTAGATGTATATCTACGGGGGGAAGTCGGGTGGATGGCGTTTAGCACCCCCGCAACGTAGAATAGGAATAGTACTTATTGACATTAGGAAACCAGATGTGACCCTAGATTCTTAATGAGTAGGTCCCTAGTAATGACCCTAGGCTGGACTAGACTGATTTAGGAAGACATATCAGAAGATGAATACCTTGGAAGAGGTTCGTAGGTTTCAGGTAGAAACACACACACGCACACACTGAAACACTACATGGTGTATACGTGCATGTGTATATATATATATAGGACGAGGTATAGGTATATATATATATACAACACGTATATGGGATACATTGATGTGATATGATATCTGAGGTATGATGAAACAGGGTAACTGGGCTTGATGCCGTGATTCTTGGCTATACAGTCGTATTAAGTGTTAGCGGATCATTAGAGAATGAGATAAAGAACATGTATACTTAAATTATAATGGGTGGTGATGATATTGAGGTACATGGGACTCTAAAATAGTACCCGGACTCTAACTTGTGATTGATCATGATATGGGATATATATGACTTGATTACGACATCATATAGGTGTGACCTGATGTCGATATCATAGAGGTGTGACTTGAGGACGATATGATATCAGTATGACATAATCACAATATGATACATATGACATGATATTTCTGAGGATAAACTAATGATGCTTATTATGATGGCAATGATATATGATTGATGTATGCGATCACAGTTTAGCACCTTGATCATATGATGTGTTGATGATGACATTATACTAATGATGAGACACCTAGGAAATACTTGACCCGTACCCCGATATTGGGATGTCGTACGATGGATTTTACCGTACGAGGCATAGATATGATGATTGATCCGCACTCTTGATTCTAGGAAGCCGTACTACGTACGTGACGCTATTGAGGTTGGATCGCCGACTATTAGAGATATTGATTCAGACCTAGGTAGACTCTTGTTTCTTAATGACTAGTTTCTTAGGTTTAGTTCCTTAGGAGGTTAGATGGACACTAGGTTAGGTTCGAGTCATATAGTAGTAGTGATAATTGTATATCAAATGAGTGGATAACACACATCCGTCTTTACTTTCACACTGTAATCATAATGTTGCATGTTCATACATATGTTGCTATAATCAGTATAAACTTTACCTGTTAGGACACCAGCACCATTACCGATGACGCGCATATTCCACGCACACTTATTTGCCGGCTCACACACATCATCATCGGTAATTGCTATGTCACGTACACTTTAGATCTTATTATCTTTTATTGATAGAATCTGCTAGCAACTAGATCGATATATAATATTGTGATTACTCTCAGATGCTAGTATAGACATGGCATTTATTACTTAGACATTCTTGCATTCATATTCTCATGTTATCATGCAGTTTTATGGGGCATATGCCGACACTTATCATTTACTTACTCATGATTTTGAGATTTGGATTTCTATGAGATTTCTGGATTTTGGGGAAAACCGCAAGAATATATAAAAACTTCTCTCTCTCCTCCTCCTCTCTTTTTAAAAACATAAGATGCGGTTTTCTCGTGATGTATGTGTCGTCCACCATGAGATTTCATGATTTCTGATGGATTTCGAGATCCGATTCGAGGAGTGGATGAACCGTCTCGGGTACATGGTGGGCCTGGTATGGTACCCCGGGGCAAGAAGATCGAGTTGTAGACGATGAGCCTGGCAGGGGAAGGCTACCTACCGGTGATATCTGGCGCGGCGGATATCCGGAGGATACCGACCGTTGTCGTGAGATTTGATGATATGGGCCGATCCGGACTGACGGAGCCCGAGATATTGAGACTATGAGACTTGAGATTTATATGTTTGTGTCGATGCTTGACACGGATTTCCATAGATTTCATTGTTGATATTTCCGGTTTCTATACCCGTTTTACTATGATAACAGCTAAAGATTTCTTATACAGATACACCTGGATTTCAGGATTGGTTATTTTACATTCATGGTGCATGCATATCCATTCATATGACTTATACTATATGAGGCACTGACACGAGCACGGAGTATCTGCACTTACACGTAGTATTACCCTACTATTATTAGATGATTGGGACTTAGTAGTGTATTATTATGACCTAGGATACCGTCAAGCATTCGATTTCTTTTCGTAGATGTCTTCTACTCACGAGTTGACAACTCACCCCCGTTGTGCCAAATTTTATTACAAGTTCGATGTACAGGTTTCCCTGGCAGCTTGCTGGCACATATTTTCTTCAGGGTGATTTGCACGGTAGGTTGGTTCACTTGTATCTGAACCACCATTGTATTTTTATTCTTTCATTTGTATCTAGTAAGCTCCATCAACCATACTTGTATTACTTGATAAGTTTATTGGACCAGTATTTTTTTTATTTCGACCTTAGAGTCGCGCATGTATTATTCTGATATGGTGGTTTTGTTTTCTTTGAGTTTTGAGCCTCGCCCTTTGGCGTTGTATATTATTGTGCTTGTTGTGGTTGTTTCCGCCTGTTGGCGTTGATGCTAGCTCCCGTTGGGGATGCTTTTTATTGTTTATGTATATTATACTTGTTGTACCCGTTTTGGGGCCAGTTTTTATAGAGGAGACTCTGCCGAAATTTTTGAGAAAATTTGCTGATGTTTTAAACTTGTTCCTTCATGTTTTCTTTTACTGCTTCTTCTTCTTTTTCATGGTTTAGATTTCTGGGCTTCGGCTTACTTAGGTTACGTTGCGCCTCTAGACGTTTCGTAATCTAAGTGCCGGTCACGTTCCGTACTTTCGAATCGTGACATTATAAGACAGAGCTGGAAATAGGGGATTACCAGAATTCCCGTGCCGCCCAAACGAAGAAAGTGCATGCTGATGCATCATCTTCGGGTGTGTTCATTACCGAGAACTGTTTCTCAGTATTCTTTACGTCCTGGGTATGAGATACCGGATCAGGATCCCGCAAATGTAATTTGTTACATTGGCTACAGATAGGTAGAGAACTGAGAACAGGTGATAAGTTTCAAGAGTTGGAAATGATGCAAGTGTTGCAGCCAAGTCTGTTGGCAGTTATCACCCTGTATTATCAGAATACATTGATTCTGAACGAATGTTATTAGATACCGAATCTGATATACAACATCATATCAGTCTCTTTATTAGTAAAGAAAGATATAATTTTGTATTGTTGGATAATGTTTTTAACATTTCATATATCAAGAGTTGATCGGATCAGGCACGTTATCTAAAAGCATAGACATTCTAAATCAAACCACCGTTCTTAAAGTACAGAACACACACAAGAGGAAGAGTTCAGAAATGAACGAAGCCTTCTTGAGATATTGTAGACTAGGTCATATCAATGCAACCCGACTAGCTGAAGTTACATAAAGATGCATATTTAAATTAGTTTGGATTTACATCTTGTAAAACTTGCCAGTCATGTCACAAAGATAAGATGACCACAGCTCCGTTTATTAGAAACAGAGAAAGTGTTAGTGAACTCTTAGGATTGATACATGTTGATGTATGAAGGTCCCCTGTCTACACATGCCAAGACCGGTTCTTTGTACTTCATTATATTCACTGATGATCTCTCAAGATCCGGACATATGTTCCTGTTCAAACACAAGTCTGGATCTTTTGAGAAATTCAATGAATATAAGTTAGAAGTAGAGAACCAAAAATAGGTATAAGTTTTATGTCCTTTGACGAGATCAAGAAGGAGAATACTTGAGCACGGAATTCCTGGACTATTCTAAAGGAGAATGAGATTCTCTTTCAGCATTACTCCTCCAAATACACCACAGCACGTCGGTGTATCGAGGCGGAGCAATCACACCCTATGTGATATGGTGTGCTCTATGATGAGTGCTACTGAGTTGCCTATTTTCTTTTGGGGTTATGCACTTGAGAAGCTGCATACCTATTGAATAGGGTTCCAATCAAATCAGTTGCCTACCACATCATATGTGATATGGAATGGGAAGAGCCCATATCTTAAGTAACTTAAGATTTAGGTTGTCCAGCCTATGTCTAAAAGAAAAATCCGGACAAGCTCGAGGCAAGGTCAGTTCTGTGGAAGTTTGTTAGATATCCCAAGCATTCGAAAGGGAATATCTTCTACCAAACTGGGGAACAAAAGGTGTTTTTGTTTCTCAGCATTCCACCTTTGTGAAAGGGAATTTCTTATGAAGAAATTAGTGGTCATGAGGTAGAACTGGAAGGAGTTCCAGCTATACAAACTGCAGCTAATGATTTGGTAAACCCGGAGGATTCATTAGTTTCCAACGAACCTCAGCCTCTCCGCCGATCTGGTAGGGTTTCTCATCCACCTGAGAGATACTTTGGTTTCTCTATGACAGTAGGAGCGAGGATTGCATCATGAGAAGATGACCCAACTGGTTTCGAGCAGGCCATCAGGAGTGGGGACTCTGTGAGAATGGCTGGATGCTTAGCGATCTGAGATGGAATCCTTATACACCAACAAAGTATGAACTTTGGTTGCTTTATCTGAAGGGTTAAAACCCCATCAGGAGCAAGTATATCTTGAGAAGATTACTTGGTGTACATGGAAAAGTTGGGACTTTCAAAGCTATGCTTAAGTCCATCCAGATCCTTCTTGCCACTGCTACATACCATGACTACGATATCTGGTGGTTGAGTGTCATGACTGCTTTTCTAAATGATGATTTAGAAGAGAGCGTCTATAAGTACACAGCCAGAGGGCTTTGTAGACCGTGGGAGCAGCGGAAACGTGTGCAAGTTGTTTTATGTGATAAATCAGGCATCGCAGAGTTGGAATGTCTGTTTTGATGTGGTAGTCAAAGAGTTTGACTTCATCAAAATGGTAGATGAACCTTGTATATACAAAAAGGTAGTAGAGAGTTTGGTGGTGATCCTCGTAGATTACGTGGATGACATACTCTTGATAGGAAAGGAGTTTCCTATGCTACACCCGGTCAATCTCCTCTTATCACAAAAATTCTCCATTTAGGATCAAGGTAATACCTCATAAATCCTGAGTTATGGATCTATGAGATAGATCTAATTGGATGTTAGGATTCTCACTAGTTGTAGTGAGATGGTATCAATCGATCCTGGGGAGAATCACTGGAAAGGTTCCAGGGTGATAAGGATGACTGAATGTCAGTCGCAGGCATTGTCTTTACCCTCAGTGGAGGGACGGTATGTTGGAAGAGTTCCAAGCTAGATACCGTGACTTACTAGACGATTAAAGGCAAGATACATCGTTACCAAGGATGCTACCAAAGAGGCAGTCTGGATATATCTAAGTTCATGAGATGAACTTCGTTCCTGCCATTGTGTGACAATGGAGTTGTGGCTTAGGCCTAGGAACCCCCGTCCCATCAGAGATCCAGACATATTCTTAGGAAGCATCGCCTGATCATGGAGATAGATGATCTCCAGGGAGATCAAGGTTAGGAGAGTAGACACAGAGGACAACAGCGTGGATCCACTCACAAAGGCCTTTTTCCCGGTAGAGACTTTTATGGGATGGTTGAGTATGAGATACTTCAACCACAGCTTATTGTTGGGTATGAGATACTACAACAGATGGCCCTAGTGCAAGTGGGAGATTATTAGTTATATGTATGCCCTAGAGGCCATTACTGTACAGTCCCGAATCACATGGAAGCAATGAGCGATAGGAGGGGTTTCGTCTCTCTCGGTATAGGGAGTTGATGCTGCGCTGTGTTCGATTGGCTATAACTGGAAATCTCTGGCTAGGGTTGATGAGATTTACTGTAAGTATTATCAGTAGTTTCTCGAACTGTTATGGACCTCATATCGACACGACTTATCAAGCTACTGGGGTCTGACGTTTACCACCCCTAGGCGAGATATGCGACATATCAAACGAAGAGACCGGACTGTACGGGAGTGTTACTGGTTGGATTCACTGGAGAATGTGCAGGTTTGCTTGTTGATCTTCTGATTGCTCAATACCTGGGTGGCTGTTACGTTTAGCTGACCGCTTGCAGCTTGTGGGTGTTTGATATGATCATCACCTACTGCCGGCGTATTGACGATTCTTTAGAGTCCTACACACAGGTTTCCTGACTCAGGCAAAACGGAGTAGGAGCACATATGTGATGTGTGCGGGACCGAGAACAATACGTGTATGTGATACCGTATTAGATTCTCGCGATATGAGATATTGGCCGGGTATATGTGATATAGCCGGGTCATCGGATCAAGTGTTGATTCGATGAACTCATATAGATTATATTAGTCGGTTATTTGTGAAATAGCCGGATTATCGGATCAAGTGTTGATTCGATAATTTAATGTATAATTATATATTTGATATATTAAATTACATTAACTATTATACGCTCACTAAAAGATTCTTTTTCTCACTCGGGTAATACATTGATATATATATGATAAATGTTAATTGTATTATTTTATTTTGTTACAAAATATATTATATATGTGATATATAATATTGTAACAAGTTAAGGTTACAAATGCAACAAGTTTTGTGGAGTTTAAACATGGTTAGGGTTTGGATTAAGGTTAAACCTTCTTGAAGCTTTTAGAAGCTTTGCTTTTGTTTTTAACTAAAGATATTTTCTAAAGATATTTTGGTTGATATTTGTTAATCCAACCCAACCCTTCACCATGGTTAAGTCTCTACATGGGTTAAGTTATCATACTTAACACATGGTTGCATTTCTAACCTCACTACTTTTTCATTATTCATCACAAAGAGATTGCTTCTTCTTCTTCTTTCTTCTTGCATGAAAAGCTTTCTAGCTTTTTGTGAAGTGATGAAAATGAGTGAGAAAAAGAAAATAAATGAGAGCTAAATTCCTACTTCATCATCCTCATCTATTCTAGCCACTTAGATTAGGGTGTTTGCTTTGCTAATACTTGATTAGCAAAGCAAAAGTTTGGGCTTGAGTTTCTTCAAGGTAGATCATCTTTGTTATCGAAGATCGGAAGCAAGCTTGCATCTTTCTCTTCATGGAGCCTCTCTAGAGTCTGAGTACTCGATGATCGCAATGAAGGGACCTCAACACAGAGCTTTAGAAGTGAAGGAATGGACTACAAAGGTTGTAATCCCTAACTCTTAGAAGTAAAGTTGTTTACTTGCTTTGTTTCGCCTAATCTCTAGTTTAAGATCTTGGTTAGGGTTGTTCGGCACGTCTAAAATTTAAATCGGGCATGGTTGATGCCTTGTAGAACCTTGTGAGAGTGTCTAGTAACCCTACACACACACACACACACACACACACACACACACACACATATATATATATGAGTTGAGAATATGATATGTTATTTGGTTTTTAGTCGATATGATTGGACATGATGTCGTGAGATTATGTTATATGATCGAGTTGAGACCTCGTATATGATATGATATATTAAAGGATCGTTGGGCGATATATACATAACATGCGATAACACGCGACTTGATATGATATTAAATTGTACATGACCTTAGATCCGTACCTTTGATTTTGATATTGTACAATGGATGATACCGTACGAATTATGATATATATGATATTTGACCCGTACCCTCGATTTTGAGAATGTAGTACGGCGGATTTTACCGTACGAGATATATTTATATGATGATTGATCCGCATTCTTGACTCGAGGATGCCGTACGATGGATTATACCGTACGTGATGTTATGAGGCTGGATCACCGACTACTAGACTTATCGACTCGGTTATGCTTTAGATTTCCTTTCACTTTCGACACCGTTTTAGTTTAGTCTCTTAATTACTTAAGTAGATGTTAGAATAGAGTTCGAGTCATACCTATTTTCAAAACTAATGAATCGTAGGTATTTTCAAAGAGCAACCCGAGGGACGCTACAGATTTTCAAAATGATATTTCTTTTCTTATTAACACCGTAGCCCCTACTTTTCCAAAAACAATGATTCGTACTATTTTAAATACGGTAACCGTATGGCTCGTATATATCTATGTATATCTTATCTTGTTCTGTTTACTATTTACCTTTCTGCTATGTTTATGTTAATTCCATTTCATTGCATATATATACATATGCTTTCATTAGCTGTTATGATCTCGTCTGCTATGACACATGCACCATTACCGATGATGCGTATGTTATACGTACACCTACTGGCCGGCTCACACACATCATCATCGGTAATTGCCATGCCACGTACACATTAGAGAATCGTTACTTCATTCGTATTATCTGATAAATTATAGTTTACTGGTATTGTTTAGCATTCATGATCTCACTTGCTAGTTTAGATATTGCATTTCTTATTTAGATGCCACATGCATTCATATATACATTCTGTTTATGCACTGTGGAGGGGCTTTATGCCGATATTCATTGTTTTTTATTGACTCTTGAATATGAGATTTCGGTATTTCATGAGATTTCTGGATTTGGGAAACCGCGTGTGAAATTGAAAACTTATGCTCCTTTAAAAAAGAAAAATGTGGTTTTCCTTGATATGATGTGTGACGTCCACCATGAGATTTCTCGGTTCTGGAGCATATATGATATATGATTACCAGCCACGAGGAGCGAGGAGACACTGTCTGTGGGTACATGGTGGACCCGGTGCGGTACCCCGGGGCAAGAAGGCCATATAGAGATTGAGACGTTGAGCCCGGCAGGGGAGAACTACCGACCGGTGATAGTTTAGCGCGGCGGATATCCGGAGGATACTGACCGCATTCGTGAGATCAGAAGACATGGTCCGATCCGGACTGATGGAGCCCGAGATATGAGTATTATGTATCACTGTTGGATACGGTTTTCATGATGTTTTCGAGTGTCGATGCGGGGCACTCAAGTTTTATCATGATTTAGTTTGTCGTTGCTGGACACACGTTGGTTGATGCATTTACACTCATGCATACATTACACATGATATGGTATTACCTTATAACCTGGACATTATTGCTTTAGTATTGTTTTACTGATGCTTATATTATTACCTTTGCTACAATTCGACATCATTATATATTATTATTGTACTGTATGACCAGGGAGATCGTCACTCATATGATTTCTACTCGGTGATGTCTTTTACTCATGAGTTGGCAACTCACCCTCATTGTGCCACAGTTTTCTTGCAGGTTTGACCGCACAGGTTTTCGTAGCGGCTTGCTGGCACACCGCTTTTCTTCCGGGTGATTGCTTTGTTAGGTGGGATACACTTGCATCGTGACCACCAGTAGCATTTGTTTATTTATTCTGTTGTATCTAGTTAAAAACTCTATCAACCAGACTATATATATTTGTAGACTTAGAAACCACTGTTGTATATTCTTTTGGACTTAGAGTCACGCTCTTGCATCTATTCTTGTTTTTGGGTTTTTTTATGATACTTTGGTTTTCTTTATTTTATTTCTCTGTTTTGATCCTCGCCTTCGGCGTTGTACATTTATATCTTTGCATAGTTGTTTCCGCCAATTGGCGAAGAGCTAGCTCCCGCTTGGGGATGCCTATTATTATTATTATTGCTTGTATTGTTTTCGGGTTAAAAATTACAAAGGTGATACTGCCGAAATTTTAAATGACGAAAATGTTTTCAAGATAGATATAAGACATTGCATTTTTATAGAATATAACTTATGTTATAAAAGAAATAACTTGATTTCAGTGTACCTTTATTTTAAAACTTCACCTCCACTATTTTCCCTAAAAAGTTTTAGATTTCTGGGATTTTTGGCTTACTTGAATTAGGTGTGGTCCTATAGACTTCACATGATTCAAGTGCCAGTCACGTGCCTTTTCCGGGTCGTGACAAGCGGCTTATGATATGTTGGTATTGTCAAGGTCATAAAGTCGTTAGGGGCAAAAATCACATCGGGAGTTTTAAATATATAGGAAACTTGCTAGTGTTGCATACCTTCTAGAGTGTGGTAACTAGTGGGCTTCCATCTAGGTTATCACGCAATGATAGTTGGATCACAATCCCACTATGAGCATTTGTTACTCTTTGGGAGATTTTTTCACTTCACAATTAGCTAACCTATTAGGTGTTTAGAAAGGTGTTAACGGGGTTACGCCTCTGCAGAAATGAGATTTATTCTAATTAGGTCTGTGTGAGAGCACGGAAAACCTCCCTCAGAGTACCAACACCTACATGGTTGAATGGTTAGCGTTGTAAAGTGTTAATGATCCCAACTAGTTCTCTTTTTAAGATTTGAAGGATTCGAGGAAACAGGATGACCCATCCTGTTTAGATAAAATAATAACCAATTTAAACTTGCAAGAGCGCACGCTAAGTGTTTCTTTTCTCTCTTTCCAGGTAGCAACCATGTCATACCTTAATCAAGATAATAAAATGTATAACTTGACAGACCTGGATTCTTATTCGGGGCTGGGGAACGTCGATTCGGCTCTGACTTGTGACAAATGTCACAAGCTCGAGCAAGGGAAATAGGATTACATATGAATTCCTTGCTGACCCTGGTGAAGAAGAAGCATACTATTGCGTCTCCTTCAGGTGTTCTTATTATTGAGAACTGTTTTTCGGTCAGTCCTACCTCCTGGGTACTAGATACCGAATCGGGATCTCATATCTGTAATTTATTGCAGGGACTGAGAAAAAGCAGGATGGTTGGACCTGGTGATATGTCCCTCAGAGTAAGGAACGGAGTACAAGTTGATGCTGCTGCCGTCGGTGAATATCATCTAGTGTTACCAAGCGGCAATACTATGATTTTGAACAACTGCTACTATGTACCTTCCATGCTTTGCAATATCATATCAGTTTCTTTACTTGATAAAGATGGATATAACTTTGTTCTAGATAGAAATATCATGAACATTTACCTTAATCAGGTATTGGTTGCAGAAGGTACACTGTGTAATGGTATCTATGTTCTTAATCAAAATACGGTTCTTAATATACAGAACACACGCAAGAGGAAGAGTCCAGATACGAATGAAACTTACTTGTGGCATTGTATACTTGGTCATACTGGTGAGAAAAGACAAAGTAAGTTGCATAAAGATGGATATCTGAATCCGTTCGAATTTTCATCCTATGAAACTTGCCAGTCTTGTCTCAAAAGAAAGATGACCAAATCTCCATTCATCGGACACAGAGAAAGAGCTACAAAACTATTGGGACTCATACACAGTAATTTATGTGGTCCAATGTTTATACATGCAAGGGTGGATTCTCGTACTTCATTACATTCACTGATGATTTCTCTAGATTCAGATATGTATTTCTCATAAAACATAAATCTGAAGTTTTTGAGAAATTCAAAGAATATAAAAGCGAAGTAGAGAACCAGACTGAAAAAATTATTAAAATCCTTCGATCTGATCGAGAAGGTGAATACTTAAGCACGGAATTACTTGACTTTCTAAAAGAGAATGGAATTCTCTCTCAACTTACTCCTCCATATACACCACAGCACAACGGTGTATCAGAGGGGATGAATCGCACCCTATTGGATATGGTTCGCTCCATGATAAGCAATACCGAGTTGCCTCTTTCTTTTTGGGGACATGCGCTTTAGACAGCGGTATACCTATTGAATCAGGTTCCTTCCAAATCTTTGCCTGAGACTCCATATGAAATATGGAGTGGCAAAAGATCATATCTAGAACGTATTAAGATATGGGGTTGTCCCGCCTATGTAAAAGTACAAAATTCGGACTAACTTTAGGAACGGTCAGTTTTGTGCAAGTTTATGGGATATCGTAAAAATTCTCTGGGATATCTTTTCTACCACACTGAAGATCAGAAGGTTTTTATTGCTCGTTGCACCACCTTTTTAGAATGGCAATTTCATGTAAAAGAAATAAGCATGAGTACGATAGAATTGGAAGAAATTCCTTAACCAAAAACTCAAACTAAAGATCTGGTGGAACCTCAACATCCAATAATCCCAAACGAGCCTCAGCCACCCCGAAGATCTAGTAGGATTTCTCATCCGTCTAAGAGATACTACGGTTTTGTCATAGACGGGGATCGAGAGGATTGCATCTTAGAAGAAAATAATCCTACCAGTTTCAAGCAGGCCATCACCAGTAGGGACTCTAATAAATGGCTAGATCCTATGCGATCCAAAATGGAGTCCATGTACACCAACAAAGTTTGGACATTGGATATTGCTCCTCCTGGGGTAAACCCCGTTGGATGCAAATGGATCTTCAAAAAGAAGATTGGTGTAGATGGACAGGTGGAAACCTATAAGGTTAGACTTGTTGCAAAATGTTTTTATCAAAGACCCGGTGTGGACTATGACGAACCCTTTTCTCTAGTGGCTATGCTAAAATCCATTCGGATCCTACTTGCCACTGCTACATTCCATGACTATGAAATTTGGCAGATGGACATAAAAATGGCTTTTCTGAACGGAAGTTTGGAAGAGCGCGTTTATATGGATCAGCTGGAGGGATTCATGGACAGTGGGTGCAGCGCGAAGGTGTGCAAATTGCTTAAATACATTTACGGATTAAAGAAAGCATCACGGAGCTGGAACATCCGTTTTGATGAGACAGTCAAGGAATTTAACTTCATTAAGAACAAGGATGAGCCTTGTATCTATAAGAAGATTGTAGGAAGAACTGGCGTATTCCTAGTCTTGTACGTGGATGACATTCTCTTAATAGAAAATTGAAAGTTCCTAGTGCCCTCGCCGCTAACCCGCAGCTAATGCAGAATATGAAAACAAAAATTTTTATTGAACTAAAAACTTATAACCAAGAATCTAAACCAAACACCTAAACTAGCAAACACTAGATGATAGAAATTACAAACTTTATAGCGTCTTCATTTGCTCCAATTGGGTTGAACTCTAGCATACTCTTAAGAGCTCCGGATCACGCTTGCAAGCCGTTTCTCCTTCGCTAAAGATGATCCACCCGAGGGAATCAAGTTCAAGCTTCAATTTCATCCATAAAGTAACTAAAGATTCTAGGATGCTGATCTAAGATGCTTAGTGATGTATGTGAGTGTTCTTAGGATTTTTCTTGCTCTTAATCCTTTTGAATCTCAACTCATGAGAAGGTAGAGGAAGAAGGAGGAGGAGGATCCATAGAAGAGAGAGAAGCTAAATGGTAGAATGAATAAAACTTCCACTCATCCAAGCATACTTACTTTCCTGTGTTAAAAGAATTTTTTCCATTTTAAAACTACAACCATGTTTGAATAGAATTTTTAAATGAATTATAAATTCATTTGCCCATACTCTCCACCATTTCTCTTTCCATCCCATTTCTTAATTTCTTAAAAAGAAAAACCTTGAAATGAGTTGTCCTTCTTCTAGAAATATTCTTGTATAAATACAAGAATACATCCCCGCAAATACATGCCCGTATTCTTATCAAAATACGAATACCCAAGAGATAGAAAAAACAATAAACATAAGACTAAAATATACATATCGAAATATATATATGAACATTATTAAATCAAAACTTGATTTAATAATCCGGCTTAATCCTAAGCCGGCTAGTATTATCATACGTCCGATTAAAGTCCGCGTAGCTAGCACACATACATAATCGGAACCCTGCACGTATCAATATATGGCCACTACATCATTTTGCCTGAACTCGGAAAACCCACTGTGTGGGACTCTAAAAACCCGTCAATATGCCGGCGGTGGGTTTAACCACAAACACGTCAGTGGCACTAGCTGTACGTAACGGTTACCCAGATATTGAGCGAAAGGAAGGACTGTTGGGGTCGAAAATTGCACCCCGGTTGCCCAAGTCAAAGTCAAGGTCAACCCCAAGCCAAGCGGGCCCAAGCCCAGATCAAGTGGGCCCATACCCAAGTCGAGTCCGAACATGAAGCGACCGGCCCTCCCCATGCCAAAATAAAAAAATCATGTAACAAGTAATTTTAATGTAATTTTTTGTGCATGAATGTATGCAAGATAGGCATAAAGCCAAATTTTTGTAAGCCCATGGCTTATGTGCAAAAAGAAATGGCACATGAGCCATGGGATGGGCAAAATGCCATTTTGTAAAGCCCAAGGGGCTATATGTAAATGTGTAAGCCTATATAAGGCAACATGATGAAAATATCTGATATACTTTTCATTCCCCAAAAATTAGGACCTGTGCCTCTTTCTCCTTCCTCAAGGTTCTAAAACCCTCTTCTTTCTTTTGAATTAAATCAAGAGTTTTACTCTTCCTTTTCCAAAACTAAATAGTTTTTCACCACAAAACCCATAAAGGGGAACTTGGATCTGCCATTAGATCTCAAAAAGGGGAGATCTTTAAGTCTCACCCCTTTTTTCCAAAATCCGGCCAAACGACAGGAAGAAGAAGGAGACCCATCTCCAGAAACCCCACTTTGGGAAAGATTCAAGGCTCAAGGGGAGAAGCCCCTTCATCAGCCTCAAAATATCTTAGGAGTTTAACTCCTCACACACACACACACACACACACACACATACATACATACACACACACACAAAATAATAAGTGTTCCTTTCTGGGAGTACAACTCCCATTGCAGAGACTAAATCCCTTTTGCCTCTCAAAGCGCTAGCGCCCTTGCGCTCTTGCGCTCAGAGCGCTATCGCCCAAAGCGCTATCGCCCAAAGCGCTAGCGCCCGAGCGCCCACGTGCCTGGCAAGTAGGGCGCTAGCGCCCGAGCGCCCACGTGCCTGGCACGTGGGGTGCTATCTCTCAAAGCGCTAGCACCCGAGCGCCCACATGCCTGGCACGTGGGGCACTAGCGTCCAAAGCGCTAGCGCCCTTGCACTCAAAGCGCTAGCGCCCGAGCGCCCACGTGCCTGGCACGTGAGGCGCTAGCGCCCTAGAGCTTGAAGCGCTAGCGCCCAAAGCGCTATCGCCCGAGCGCTTTCTCCCACGCATCCTTTGGATGCCCTTTTCCTTTATACACACAACACACACACACACACACATATACTCCACACAAAAAATACCTCCCCCGTTTGAAAAAATTTTCTAACGAGGCGCTGCCCCGCATCCCGTAAGGGGGCTGCTAGCCCCCTTGACCCCCAACCCGCTATCCAGGTAGCGGGACCCCCGTAAAACTCTGCGGGGCCCCTGATATATCCAAAACCCCTTCAAAACACAACACTGTGCATTAGGTTCGCATAACCAATTTAACTCGTTAATCCGAGGTTCTCTCACTCCAAAGGTGAGGGGTAATTAACGGCAGCTTAGTCCGCGGCTGCCGGAGATTCGGATACCCACAATCAATAAACCCCAGCCTACCCTAAGCAAGGGGAATCTATAGTACGCCTAATAAGAGCGTGTGTATTCCCATCTCAATGGGGTGACGAAAAACACCCTACAGATTCTGGCACGCCCGGCGGGACCAATCTCTCCTCCCATATTTCGGGTTAAGCTTTCATGCGAACTCAATTAATATGCATATCAATTGCCTATACTAAAATCATGTTTTTTTGTGCAGGTTAACATTCTCCAATTGCAATCTCCGGTCGTAGCAAAAATGTCTCCAAGGACAAGCTCAGCTCTCGATACAGCTCTCATCTCCTAAAAGATGAAGATGGACACCAGGACGGTCCTTCCGGCCAGTCTCGGGCAACAATGGGAAGAGCCGCCGCTACCATTTAGCTCTATTCTGTTCGTGTCAGCTAACGCCATCCCAGCTCCTCAAGCTCCGGTGACAGAAAAACCGGTCTCGAAAGGTAAGAGGCCAAATGTAGTGGTCTCGAAGGCGCCCCAACTCAAACGCAAGTCGATATTTGAACGACTTTCCTTGGCCCCAACTGGGGGCAAGGCCATCAACACGAATAAAGCAACGAGGCGTCTCGAGCAAGCTCCAGCGGTGCCCTCGACAACTGCTCGATCGGGTATCTTCTCTAAGATTCCCACCAAAGATAAAGAGACGACTTGATATGTTGTCCACACTGTCTACATGGTGGGTATGCGCAGCAAGAGCAAGGACGGGGCCACCACATCCCAAATCCAATCCGGTGTGAATATGGCTGCCGCATTCCAAGACCAGGCTCCTCTGGTAGGTAATGAAGACCCTCCCAGTGAGGCTGATAAGCAAAGAGAGCCCTCAGTTCATGAGAAGTCGGGCTTGGAGAGCGAAGATGAGCCAACTTTCCATCCTAAGGCCGCAGAGCAGCAACTTCTCCAGGAGCTCCGAAAGCAGCTCAGAAACAAAGATAAGGAGATGGCCAAGCTCTACTCAAAAATTGACGACTTGAAAAATGTCGTCTTACAGCTCACAGCCCGAATTGCCTCTCAGCCGCCCAATCAAGCGCAGGGCTCTGCTCATGAACTGGAAAACGGTGTCCTGAGACAGCCAACGCCTATTCCTCAAATCTAAAGGCGGGCGAACTGCATGAAAGTTAGTCGCATCCTATCTCGGGAAATGTCTTGGCTACCGATGACAGTAGCCCGCTAACTCAAGATCAAATCATGGATTTGGTTGCCAACAAAGTCAAAACATTGGTAGCCAAAGCTGAAGCGCAAAAAGATATTAGCAGTAGTGAGAGACCATATCCTGCTCAGTATGATCTGGTAGAATTTCCTAGCGGCTATGTCATCCCCAAATTCGGAAGATTCGATGGGACGGGAAATGCGAATCAGCACATCGCCCACTTTAAAGCCTCATGCGGGAATACTGGGGGCAATGACGCGCTTCTCCTCCGCCAGTTCATTAATAGCTTGGCCAACATTGCTTTCGACTGGTACGCGAGCATACTGGATGGCTCCGTCACGACTTTCATCCAAATGGAGTCTTTGTTTCGGCAGAGGTTCATGAGCGTCAACGATAAGATCACCATTGCCGAGCTCGTAAGGACTAAGCAGAAGAATAACGAAAGCAGCACGGATTTTAGAACCCGATGGCGCAATCTCTCCATCAAATGTGAACCGCCGATAGAGCTGGACTAATCTGTCAGTCTCCTTATCGGAAATCTCAACAATTGGATGGCCCCATTTTTATGCACCGCGGGTCTCAAAACATTCCAAAAGCTGACCAGGAAAGTTCAGATGCTGGAGCGCTCAAAGCAGGAGTCCTCCTCAGATTCCCAAAATAACAATAGATCATGGAGAAACCAAAAGGACGATAATCGCAATGGCGGAAATCCTGACGATTCTGAATCTTTCAACACTTCGGCTAAGCGAAATAAGCGAGGGATGAGCGGGCCTAGTGCCAACCAGCCTCGGAAGCCGGTGTTCGAAGAGGGAGGAGAATCTCCACTGAAAGAGAAGCTGGATAAGGTCTATTCCTTCAGAATGGACAAAATCCGTAAAATATTTAAAGACGCCCTAAGGAACGGTCTACAACTGCCAGAGTCAAAAAGACCTTAGGAAGCGAATATGACCGACGACCCCAAATAATGCCCCTATTACAGAGTGATATGTCATGCTATTGAGGACTGCTTCGTCTTCAAAGATTGGGTCGAAAAGCAATACAAGGCAGGAGAGATAGAACTGTCTAAAGGCATGTTAACAAACAGTCCAGCTGCGACTGCCAATTTCATACAAACGGAGACTGAAGTTCTTCATGAAACTGATTCTCTCAGACATCTGCCTTTCTCTGAAAACAATCGACCACCACGTCATTAAACTGGGAACAAATGACCACCACATCGTTAAACTGGGAACAATCGACCACCACGTCATTAAAATGGGAACAATCGACCACCACGTCATTAAACTGGGAACAACTGACCACCACATCGTTAAACTGGGAACAATTGACCACCACGTCGTTAAACTGAGAACAATCGACCTCTAAATCGTTAAACTGGGAATGTAAAAAAAATGTGTGAAAAAAATGTGTAAATAAAAAAAATGTGTAAATAAAAAAAAAGCCGAAATGATAGGGCAACTTGCAATAAAAATCAACGAGTAAAATAAAGATGAAAAATAAAGCCGAAATGATAGGGTAACCGCGAATAAATAGGGCAATCGCGATTTTCGCGATAAGAAAAGCTGAAATGTTAGAGCAATCGCGGTAAAACAAAAAAATATACACATAAAAGAAAAACGGCGAATGATGAGTCGCTCCTGGTACTATATTCCAGTGCAGCGATGCAGACGCCAACCAAAATTCAAATTCCTAAAATTTTCCTGGCTCTACGGCCGGTCCACAAATTGACTACCGTATACAATCCACGGGCTCAAATAATTCTCATCACGCCCATGCCCCACCGCAACCACCAGTTACGCGGCTGGTCTGCGCCCTTGGAATTATGCTCCATTAGGAAGACCCACTCATGTGTCCTCACGATACATGAGGAGAACAAACCTTCGTGAGATCCTTACGACTCATAAAGGAAAAACACACTTGGGGGTCCTCATGACTCCTAAGGAGAAAATGCACATGCGGGATCCTTACGACTCGTAGGGAGAAAATGCTTTTATGGGACCCTCACGGCCCATAAAATTGAAAAGCCTTAGGTGATAGGGATCTAAACTTGTCTCCTAAGCCATCGCTTCCCAGTAGGCAATGGTGAATGATGAGTCGCTCCTGATACCATATTCCAGTGCAGCGATGCAGACGCCGGCCAAAATCCAAATCCCCAAGTGGCGAATGATGTGTCGCTCCTGGTACCATATTCCAGTGCAGCGATGCAGACGCCAGCCAAATTCCAAATCCCATACCCCAATGGCAAATGAGGAGTCGCTCCTGGTACCATATTCCAGTCCAGGGACGCAGACTCCAGCCAAATTCCAAATCCCATACCCCAACGGTGAATGATGAATCGCTCCTGGGACCATATTCCAGTGCAGCGATGCAGACGCTAACAAAGTCCCAAAATTTTTCCGGTCCTACGGTCTGGATCATACATCCTGCAAAACCGTATACAATCCACGGGCGTAAAACAATCCCAATCTCTCCCGAGTCCTACCGGTGAGACCACATTCAAAGTCCCCAAAAAAATGGTATGTCCACAAGCAAAATGGGCACGGATGAAAACCCGAAAGGGCTCCGTGAGTAAAAACAGCAGGACTGCCGGCGAGTTTGTGAAAACCCGAAAGGGCGCAAACTCGTAAAAAAGAGATGAAATGCACTCGCAAAGTCCTCTCGACTTTGTGAGGAGAAAATTCCCGCGTGAGATTCTTACGACTCACAAAAGAGCAACACACTTAGGAGTCCCCACGACTCTTAAGGAGAAAATACACCTACGAGATCCTTTCAACTCGTAAGGAGAAAATGCTTTTATGGGACCCTTACGGCCCATAAAATTGAAAAGCCTTAGGTGATAGGGATCTAAACCTGTCTCCCAAGCCATCAATTCCCAAATCCTCTCTACGCAAATGATGATTCTCTCCTGGTAGCATATTCCAGTGTAGCGATGCTGATGCCAAACAAAAACCAAAATCCCCAAATCCTCTCATGGCAACTGATGATTCGCTTCTGGTACCATATTCCAGTATAGAGATGCTGATGTCAACCCAAATCAAATCAAACCAACAACCTCTGCGGCGGAATCATGCTCCATCCCAGAATTTACCCCGTGTTGAAATCATGCTTCGCCTCGGGATATCTACCTTCCCTGCCGGAGTTATGCTCCGCCTCGGAATCAAATCGACCGTCCATGTCGTAAAAAGGGCAGTGCAGGCTTCCTACAAAGCGGGAACCAGATCACTCCGGGCCAGGGAAACGTCTACCACGGACACTCCATCTCGGAGACGCGTCAAGCATCAACCATCCATGTCGTAAAAAAGGCAATGCAGGCTTCCCACAAATCGGGAACCAAATTGCTCCGGGTCAGAGCGTCGACCGTCCATGTCGCAAAAATGGCAGTGCAGGCTTCCCACAAATCGGGAACCAAATCTCTCTGGACCAAAGCGTCGACGTCTATGTCGTAAAAAGGGTAGTGCAGGCTTCCCACAAATCAGGAACCAAATCGCTCCGCGTCAAGTGTCGACCGTCCATGTCGTAAAAAGGGCAGTGCAGGCTTCCTACAAAGCGGGAACCAGATCACTCCGGGCCAGGGAAACATCTACCACGGACACTTCGTCTTGGAGACGCGTGAAGCGTCGACCGTCCATGTCGTAAAAAGGGCAGTGTAGGCTTCCCACAAATTGGGAACCAAATCGCTCCGGGTCAGAGTGTCAACCGTCCATGTCGCAAAAATGGCAGTGCAGGCTTCCCACAAATCGGGAACCAAATCGCTCCGGACCAGAGCGTCAACCGCCCATGTCGTAAAAAGGGCAGTGCAGGCTTCCCACAAATCGGGAACCAAATCACTCTGCGTCAAGCGTCAACCGTCTATGTCGTAAAAAGGGCAGTGCAGGCTTCCTACAAAGCCGGAACTAGATCACTCCGGGCCAGGGAAATGTCTACCACGGACACTCCGTCTCGGAGACGTGTCAAGCATCGACCATCCATGTCGTAAAAAGGGCAGTGCAGGCTTCCCACAAATCGGGAACCAAATCGCTCCGCATCAAGCGTCGACCGTCTATGTCGTAAAAAGGGTAGTGCAGGCTTCCTACAAAGCGGGAACCAGATCACTCCGGGCCAGGGAAACGTCTGCCACGGACACTCCGTCTTGGAGACGCATTAAGCGTCGACCGTCCATGTCGTAAAAAGGGCAGCACGGGCTTCCCACAAATCGGGAACCAAATCTTTCCAGGCCAGAGAAACGTCTACCACGAACACTCCGTCTCGGAGACGTGTCAAGCGTCGACCATCCATGTCGTTAAAAGGGCAGTGCTTCCCAAAAAGTGGGAACCAAAGCAAGTCGCCTCCACGTGAAAGAAGATCCATCAATTTCATGCATAAGACCCACATATGTGGTGTGCATTTATTGATGGGGGGAACTTTGTTGGGGTCAAAAATTGCACCCCGGTTGGTCAAGTCAAAGTCAAGGTCAACCCCAAGCCAAGTGGGCCCAAGCCCAGATTAAGTGGGCCCATGCCCAAGTCGAGTCCGAACATAAAGCGACCAGCCCTCCCCATGCCAAAATAAAAAATCATGTAACAAGTAATTTTGATATAATTTTTTGTGCATGAATGTATACAAGATAGGCATAAAGCCAAATTTTTGTAAGCCCGTGGCTTATGTGCAAAAAGAAATGGCACATGAGCCATGGGATGGGCAAAATGCCATTTTGTAAATCCCAAGGGGCTATATGTAAATATATAAGTCTATATAAGGCAACATGATGAAAATATCTGATATACTTTTCATTCCCCAAAAATTAGGGCCTGTGCCTCTTTCTCCTTCCTCAAGGTTCTAAAACCTTCTTCTTTCTTTTGAATTAAATCAAGAATTTTACTCTTCCTTTTTCAAAACTAAATAGTTTTTCACCACAAAACCCACAAAGGGGAACTTGGATCTGCCATTAGATCTCAAAAGGGAGAGATTTTTAAGTCTCGCCCCTTATTTCCAAGATCCAGCCAAACGACGGGAAGAAGAAGGAGACCCATCTCCAGAAACCCCACTTTGGGGAAGATCCAAGGCTCAAGGGGAAAAGCCCCTTCATCAGCCTCAAAATATCCTAGGAGTTTAACTCCTCATACACACACACACACACACACACACACACACACACAAAAAAAAAAAATAATAAGTGTTCCTTTCTAGGAGTACAACTCCCATTGCAGGGACTAAATCCCTTTTGCCTCACAAAGCGCTGGCGCTCTTGCGCTCAGAGCGCTAGTGCCCGAGCGCCCACGTGCCTGGCACGTGGGGCGCTAGCGCTCTTGCGCTCAAAGCGCTAGCACCCGAGCGCCCATGCGCTCAAAGCGCTAGCGCCCTAAGAGCTAGCGCCCGAGCACCCACGTGCCTGGCACGCCAGTCGCTAGCGCCCACGTGCCTGGCACGTGAGGCGCTAGCGCCCGAGCACTTTCTCCCACACATCCTTTGGATGCCCTTTTCCCTTATATATATATATATATATATATATATATATAGACACGCACGCACGCACGCACGCACCCACATACTCCACACTAAAAATACCTCCCCGTTAGAAAAAATTTCTAACGGGGTGCTGCCCCGCATCCCGCAAGGGGCTGCTAGCCTTCTTGACCCCCATAAAAACTCTGCGGGGCCCCCAATATATCCAAAACCCCTCCAAAACACAACACTGCACATTGAGTTCGCATGACCAGTTTAACTCGTTAATCGGAGGTTCCCTCGCTCCAAAGGCGAGGGGTAATTAACGGCAGCTTAGTCCACGGCTGCCAGAGATTCGGATCCCCACAATCAATAAACCCCAGCCTACCCTAGGCGGGAGGAATCTGTAGTATGCCTGACAAGTGCGCATGTATTCCCATCTCAATGGGATGACGAAAAACACCCTACAAGGATGATGGGCAAACTCATCCATACCCCCTACTAAGCCTGTCTGTGACAATCTCTGTACAGTCTGGTCTTTTTGTCTGAGATAATCGCATACCGGGTCTAGGAGGTGGATAACATCAAACCCCTACTAACCCGATAAGTCGTGCTAGTCTGAAGCTCATCACCCACTGAGAAATTACTGATATCACATCAGTAAATCTCATCTACATTGGTTAAGGATTTCTGGTGATGACTGACCCAACACAGTGCGACATCAACTCCCAATACCAGGAGAGACGAATCCCTGACGATTGTTCACTGCCTCCATGTGGCTCGGGACTGTACCCAATTAAAACCTGTTTGTATGACTCGTTTGAGCCATGGTAGGATAGTAATCTAAGTACATGGGAACTCACATGAGATAAATGAAAATCTCATGTCAAAGGACTAACCTGTACTCATACCATAAGAGAACTTCTATCTGACGATAAGTATAATATCATCTAGAAGTTCTCGGCGATTTCGTCTGGTGTACTCACCTCCAGTGAGCACCTATATACTATCTTAGGTGACTCAACACCAAAAATAATTGCCTTGAGGGCACTATATCCAACAAAAATGACATTCCTATGCTACAATCGGTCAAGTTGTTCTTATCACAAAGGTTCTCCATGAAAGACCTGGGTGATGCCTCCTACATTATAGGGATTAAAATCTACAGAGATAAATCCAAGAGATTGTTGGTATTTTCACTGTCCGGGCACATAGAGTCCTTACTAAAGAGATTTAGTATGAAAAATTCCAAGCGCGGTAATATACCCGTTTTGCACGGAATCACCCTCTCCAAAGAGATATATCCTAAGACTAATAAGAAGAGGGCTCACATGAGCATTATACCCTATGCTTCGGTTGTAGGATCTATAATATATGCAATGTTATATACCAGACCAAATGTAGCTTACGCGCTTAGCGTGGTGAGTCAGTATTAGTCGAACCCAGGTGAGAATCATTGGACAGCTATAAAGAACATTCTTAAGTATCTGAGAAGGACTAAAGAACTATTCTTAGTGTATGGTAATGGGGACTCCAGGTAGAGTCTTTTACCGACTCGAGCTTCCAAAGTGACAAGGATGATAGAAAGTCTGTCTTGGGTTTTGTGTTTACCCTCAACGGAGGGGCGGTCTGTTGGAAGAGCTCCAAACAGGACACCGTCGCAGACTCGACGATGGAGCCCAAATATATTGCTGCCAACGATGCCGCAAAAGAAGCGATATGGATAAAGAAGATCATTACTAAACTTGAGGTGGTTCCGTCCATTGTTGATCCAATACCTTTGTATTGCAACAAAAATGGGGCTATGGCTTTAGAGAAGGAACCGCGTTCCCATCAGAAATCCAGACACATCTTGAGGCGGTATCACCTGATCAGGGAGATCGTAGATCGCCGGAAAATCGAGGTGCGAAAAGTAGATACAAATGAGAACACGGCGGATCCATTCACCAAGGCCCTCCCTCAAGCACAGATCGAGAGACTATTTGAGATATTGGTTATGCGATACGCCAACAACTGGCCCTAGAACAGACGTTGGGAAGTCAATACGCCAATATATGACCTTAGTGCAAGTGGGAGATTGTTGGATATGTATGCCCTAGAGGCCATTATTGTATATGTGTATATAGTGGATGCTTGGATATATCTATGTGCATGACAATCTTGCTTGATATGATAGTATGTTATTTGGTTTGCCTTTATCTTAACATGTGTAAATGTTTTACTTGTTATTACGTATCATTAATATATGTTGATAAGGCCCGTAGGATTATTGCTTGACTACCAGCATTATGATGGCGATCATACATGTGAGGGCTGGGTAGTCCATAAGCACATCCTTAAATGTCCCTAGTCATGGGAGTATCGAGACAGGGCATCGATATTCCGAAATAGACTAGTGTATACGTTTCTAGACCCCCGACAAGAGGCGATGATTAGTCCCACGGCCATTGGTCTTTGGCACCTAAGATCGTATGCAGGTGCTCACTGGGGTGAGTACACTAGACGGAGTCGCCGAGCACTTCTAGATGGTACTATACCTATCGTCCGATAGCAGTTCTCAGGTGACATGAGTACATGTTAGTTTTTATACCTGAGATCGTTATTTTTCTCGTGTGATTTCCCACTGTACTTAGATTACTATCCTACCACGGCTCTACCGAGGCGTGCAAACAGGTTTTAGTTGGATACATTTCCGAGCTACATGGAGGTAATGAGCGATTATTGGGGATTCGTCTCTCCTGGTATAGGGAGTCAATATCGCGCTGTGTTCGTTTGACCATCACCATAAGACCTTAGGGAAGGTAGTTGGGATTTACTGATGGTTGGATCAGTAGTTTCTCGGATTGGTACTGAGCCACATCGGTACGAATTATCGAGTTATTATGGTCTGACGTTTACCACCCCTAGACCCGGTATGCGATACTCTTAGACAAAGAGACCGAACTATACGGAGATTGTCACCGATAGGCTCAGTATAGATTCAGATGAGCTTGCTCGTCGGCCTTCCTTTCGACAGATATCTGGGTAGCCATTGTGTACAACTAGTGCCGCTGACGTGCTTGTGGTTATGGATTTATCCAGTAACTCACTGCCGGCGTACTGTCGAGTCTTTAGAGTCCCACACAAAGGGTTTTCCTGGTTTAGAAGAAATGATGTAGTGGCCTTATTTTGATATGTGCAAGGTTCCAATCAAATGAGTGTACTAGCTATCTGGACTTTTGATCGAACGGTTGATAATACTAACCGGCTTAGGATTAAGCCGGATTATTAAATCAGGTGTTGATTTAATAATTTACATATATATATTTTTGATATGTATACTCTAGTATTATCTTCTTTGTATTATTCTATCTCTTTGAGTATTCGTATTTTGATATGAATACGGGTATGTATATACGGTAGAGTGTATTCCGTATTTATACATAAAGACATTCTAGAAGGAGGACACCTCATTTATTTTGTATTTCTATTTATGGAAATTAGAAATGAGTTGGAGAGGTGGGGTGGCTTGAGAATAGTGGAGGCATGGATAAATAGGGTTAATTCATTTGTCTACACTATTCAAGTATGATTGGGTTTTTATATTGCAAAAATCCATTTATCAAAACCATGCTAGATTATTTTTGTGAAGAGATTTTTTCATTCCACCATTCTCTTTCTCTCTCTCTTTCTTGAGCTCCTCCTTCTTTTTCAATTTTACACTCTTATGAGTTCGGAATCAAGGGTTGAAGAAAGGTAGAAAATTACTAGAACAACTCACTACATCTCTGGACATCCTAGTGTAGCAAGTTAGGATCTTTAGTTGCTCCACTTGATTCTTAATGTGGAGGTAGAGCCAAGAACCACATCTCTCGGGTGGATCATGTTCGACGGAGGAAGACTGGCGATCAAGCTCGATCAAGGATATTCTAAGGAGCTAAGGAAGAGGTGATGAAGACCGAAGGACTCGATCATTTGGTATAACCTTCTAACATAGTAGCTAAAAACTCTATATTATTTTCTAGTTTATGTGTTTGGATTCGATTCTAGGATTTGTAGTTTCTAGCGTCTCTAAAAATTTTTGTTTTTCGTTCTGCATAGGCCACGATTGTGGCGGCTAAGGCGCTAGGAACCCCAATATTCCTAAATGTATTCAAGCAGCCCAATATTTCAGGTTTCATGTTCATGTCTAAACGACAAGATTTACAATCATATCAAAGCTTACCTGTCAACAAATCGAAAACTAAAATATTATCAAGTCAAAGGGATTATGTAACAGTTTGAATTCTCCATCTCTATAGGTGACATATCCTAGAGAATTCAAATATGGTCTTGTACTACACATATCACTATATGTGCTCATGACATACACCTGGAGAATCTCCATTCTCGGTGATTGAGACACACCACCACATCTCACATGTCAGTATCATGCATGATAACCCGTCACAACTCTAGCTATCCTTTGCTAGTTGTAGATTATGTACTCAATTTAAGAAATTAATAAATTAGATAATATCTCCATGAAAATGATCCATCACAGTGCATGATCTAACAATATAATTTCTAAGAATATTATAATAATTATAAATAAATAAGAATACCCACATTATAAATTATTAAGTGCAACTATAAACTTTATTAATATTCGACTAATATTAAATGAATTGTAATGGATGTTCAAGGACATATATTACTACTCTAGCATTACTTCCGATATTTTAAGTGTTTGTTTTGACAAGAAATAACATTTGAAGTTACTTCCATATGATGATGTAGAGTCACTACTTCATGATTTTTCTTTATGATCTCTAAGGCTTGGAAGTGACATGGAGTATAAGGAAAGAGAAAGAAAAATATTATTTTATTCATAATATTAATTAATTTTAAGTTTCTTTCATTCTCTGTCATGCTTTTCTAGATAAAAGTTAATATAAAATAATTGCATTTATTACTTCAATAGAGCTACTTTTATAACCAAAACAAACAAACACGTTTAGTTGTCCGAAAGTAACGGAAGTGCGGGAAGAAATCTTGAAGTAACTTCCAAAAAACATATCATGAAAGTAACTTAAATCTCATTTCTAGTGTTTGTTTGTATATTTATTGAAAATTGAAGTAAAAAATGAAACAACTTCCTATGTTTCTTTCATAAGCAAAACAAACAAAAAAATTACTTTTTTAATAAAAATAAATTATTATCTATTGAAAATAATAAAGAGAAGCATTAAATAATTATTTCTTTTTCTTGTTCCTTGTGCACCATGGTTACTTCCCATTCAAATGGGGGGAAGAAAATTTAGGAAGTAACCATGCAATAGAATCCACTTCACCATCTTGAAGTAACTTTCAAACTCTACTTCCGTCCAAACAAACAACCGAAGTATTTAAAGCAGGCTTCCTACTTCCATGAACTTCTTTTTGAAGTAACTTCAAGATGACATCCGATACTTCTTGATGGAGGTTGAGATCTCCTTCAGATGTTGTCCTCCGTCGATCTGGTAGCGAGCGTTCTCGAACGGTTGAGATTGGATTAAGGCTGAGTGTATGAATCTCAGTGGGTTGATGTTGCGCCGAGCTACCTGCAAAGGAAGTCCCGGGGTAGGTGTACCATCGTAGAACCATCCGACGATCAAGTTAATGCTGAGGAATATTGGCAGAATAGCGGCGTATTGGAATGAGTTCGAGTTACCTGAATCGTCTGGAGGAGGGGTTTTTATGTTAGTGTATATGCCCTAGAGGCCATTACTGTATCATACTAGTTTGTATATTACTTAATGGATGCTTGGGATATTCACCTTGTATATACAATCTTGCTCAAAATAGTAGTATGCTACTTGGTTTGTTTCTACTTCAATGTGTACATGTGTTTATATTTTGTATATCGCCTATACACATTAGTGGAGCCCTTAGGATCTTTGCTTGATTACCAGCGATGTGATGGCCGTCACACTAGTGGGGCTGGGTAATCTATAAGCACATCCTTATGCAGGTCCCTGGTCGCAGGACTATCGAGACAGGGCATCGATACTCCGGAGTAGACCAGCGCATGTGCTTCTCATCCCAGTGTGGGAGACGGTCTGTCCCACAGCCGTCAGTACGTCGTACTTGAGATAGTATGCGGGTGCTCGTTGGGTTACGGGTACACTGGACAGGACTCGTCGGGAACTGACTAGTTGGTATTATGCCTATCGTCAGTTATCAGTTCCCAGGTGACATGAGTACAGCTTAGTCCGCTGACTTGACACTGTCACTCCGCCTCGAGTGTGTTCCCACTGTACTTTGATCACTACCCTACCACGGCTCAAAGGAGTCGTGCAAACAGGTAGTGGTTGGGTGCAGTCCCGAAGCACTTGGAGGCAGTGACGGTTAGACAGGATTCGTCTCTCCCGGTATTGGGGGTTGACATCGCGCTGTGTCTAGGAGAGCCATTACACGAGTAGTCCCTGGCCAGGGCAAACGAGATATACTGGTAGGTTTCCAGTGTTATCTCAGGGTGTTTTGGGCTTCGCTCCGGCACGACTTGTACCGCTATTGGGGGACTGACGTTTACCGCCCCCTAGGCCCGCCATGCGATGTATCAGACGAACAGACCGGACTGTACGGAGAATGTCACACTCAGGCTCAGTAGGAGTTCAGATGGGTTTCGCCTCGTCGGTCTTCTTGTCGGCACTACCTGGGGACCGTTACGCACAGCTAGTGCCGCTTGCGGTCTGTGGTTAAACCCACTGCCAGCGTAGTGTCGAGTCTTTAGAGTCCCACACAGAAAGCTTTTCGCCTTTAGGCAAAAGAGTAGAGACCGCATGGTATTGCGACAGGTCGCATGGTTTTGCGACAGGGTTCGGTCACATCCGTGCACTTGTGCACGTACAGTGTCCGGACAGTTTACACTAGCGGGCTTTGGTTTAAGCCAGATCCTAGTGTACCTTTTGGGATTGGATTTATCCAGTTTGCATTCGTGTTCCTCGGAACGCGGATGCGGGTGTGTATGCACAGTTGACAGGGAGGCAGAGGCAGCGGATTCATTAGGGTTGTTGACAGTTGACCGTTGACTATTTGACTTTTTGCTCAACCCTAATGAGAATTTGATATGTGATTAACAATTATATTAATTAAGTATTATGGTGACATGGTTGTTGACTTTTGTTGACTTTGTTGACTTGTTGACTTTTGTTGACTTGTTGACTTTGTTGACCGGTTGACTAGGCTTGACTAGTTGACCATCATGATAACCATAGCCATCATTTCATGGCAAAGACTTTTACTTGCTTGCTCATTTGTGTAAAATGAGTGCATGAAATGATATGGTTATGGTTGCTTCAACCATCACATAAGACTTTTGTTAGTATGATGAGTTATGATTGCTTTAGATTATGAGAGGGTGAAAGACAAAAGAGAGCCTCATTCTTTCTTGCTCATTCTCTCTCTTGTTCTTGAGCTCTCTTGTTTTTGCTCTCACCCTCAACCTCTTCCTCCCTCTCTTGATTCTATGGTTCTCTTGTCTCATGAGTTGAGAATCAAGAACCATAGATAAAATCCCATTCTAATTCTTCTCTACTCATTCTAGTTCACTAGGTTTGGCAAACCAAGTGAACTAGTTTCTTCAAAGAACGAAGAAGGAGCTAAAGGTTGGAGCTTTCAGGTGGATCTATCTTCGGCGTACGGAGACGACGAGAAGAAGCCATTCCGGACCACCATCGGAGCTTGAAGACGAAGGAGTTCAAGACAAGCAAGTTATAACCCCCTAACCGAGTAGCTAGAAACTCTTAGTTAGGTTGTTAGATAGATGTTTAACCAAGATCCGGGTTTTAGGTCCATGTTACCACCTCTGTAAAAATTGTTTTTTACCAAATTCCGCATTCCCGAAAGTACCGGGAGAGGTAGCATGGACTTACAGTGGTATCAGAGCCTAGTTAAACTCTATCTAACATGTTAGCAAGTAACTAGAAGATCGATCAACGAAAAAGTCCCGAAACGAACCCCGGAATTTTAAACTTTCTGTCGATTTTAAAAGTGCTGGAAAACCTTTTTGAAATACACCTAAAATCGACTCAGGCTTTTCTAAAGAAACTGCAAAATTTTGGGCCCCTGACTCGATCAAAGCGCCGCGTTTCCGCGGCGGGAGCACGCTCCCACCGCGGAACCGCGGCCGAGTTGACTCGGTCAGGGGTTTTCTTTTTTGCAGTTTACTCATTGGGGTATTTTGGGATTTTTGGAATATATATTTTCTGCCCAGATTTTCCAGAACGAAAATTTTATTTTGGGGTCCCGAAAATCCGTATTTTTGATCGAACTTCTAAAAGACTTTAGCTAACGGGTTTTTCTGTAATGTGATATTTGTATTGAACGTCTACTAATCGCTATATGTCGATTAGTGGGGGTTATACAAATCTGTGATCTGTATTGTTGCTGGAATGTGTATATGAATATGTTGGATTGTCGCGGGTGAATAGCCGGGGGTTGTGAGACGAGAGTTTTCTTTTCTTTCAATTCTTGTAAATTTGTAAATTGATGTAATAATTATTTGTATGGCCGCACAACCGGGTCGGGGTTGTAGCCGTCATTGTATAATTTCTTTTTACTGTTTTTGCTCCTAGGATAGACCCATGGAGGGGGTGCACAAACTACCGGGTATGCCGAAGTGTCGAGTGGCCTACTCATAGAAGATGAGGGAGGTTACTACGCTTCGGGTACTTGGCGGGTAGTTTGCCGCACCCGTAGGGGTCTTGGGTGGGGTAATTGGCTATTCACCGCGACCGTGTAATCTGTCTTTTGTTACAGGCTCGTACAAATTACAGATTCCTAGTATATCCAATGTATTCATCTGTGATCTGAAATGTTTATCATTGCAGTATATCTATATATGATATTATTTAGGCGTTGCTTATGTTTTACAGACGCGCTAGCCCAGCCCCCGCTCTGTCGTTAGTTAAGTAACCTAACGGGTAATGACGGGGCCCCGTGGCGAATGCGAATGGCATAAGCGTACGTCATATTTTGGTTGTTTTCTGCAATGGTAGGATTAAATGATGGGACGCATTAAAAGAACTAATGCAAGAATATCACGCATTAAAAGAACTAATGCAAGATAATAAACCAAGTTAAAGTCGTTGGAACACTTTCGAAAAACCACTCGGTTCTTTTCAAAACCAACTTTTAAATGCGGAGCTTGAGCCACTCCTTTCAAAAGCTATCTCATTCCATCGACCATATCAAGTTCACTACGTTCACGGTTTTTGCCAAAACCATCCGTAGCCCTCCGTCGTTTCACATGAATAGTCAATAGTATTCAAGCTGTGTTTGTTGGCCAAAGTCAAGGCACAGTGATTGGTAGCTATTGGGTATTCATGTGCAGCATAGATAGATGCGTTGGTTTGGAACAGTCGCACTGCCTTGTTGGCCAAAGTCAAGGGTAGGTGCGGGTGGATTCAAATTAACCTGGAGAACGACGGGTAGAACTTGACATGTGACTTATGATTTGTTGGCCAAAGTCAAGGTCATAAGAGCATGGGGCAAAAATCCACATCGGGAGTTTCATAAGTACTGAAACTTGCTAGATTTGCATACCATTTGGAGTGTGATGATTCTGGTAGGATTCCTTCAGTTTCGTCACGCAATGATATCTGGATCCCGATCCTACTGTGAGTATATGCTACTCCTCGGGAAATTTCACACTAAACGATCAATGCTATAAACCTAGTAGGTGTCTAGAAAGGTGTTAGCGGGGCTACGCCCCCAGGGAAAAGAGGTTCTCTAATTAAGGAACTTCGCGAAAGCGTTGGAAAACCTCCCTCGAAGTACCGACACCGGCCTGGCTGAACGGTTAAGCAAGTATTGTGCGGTGGGATTGATCCCGGCTAATTCTTCCTTTATGGTTTGAGGAGGGATTCGAGAAACAGTGGGAGCCATCCTGTTTAGACAAACTAAAAACCACTCTAAACTTGCAAGAGTATCATGCTGAGTGTTTCTTCTTCTCTCTCCTAATTGCAGCGACCTAATCGACATGACTGGACTTAAGTTACTCATAGATAAAAACAAACTGACAGGGCCAAACTACAAAGATTGGCTCAGGAATGTCAAGATAGCAATCACTTACGACAAGCTGGGGTATCTTCTTACCACCAAAGCTCCCCCTGTCCCTGGTCCAACTTCCAGCGTCGCGGATAAGGAAATCCGCAAGACTTGGGAGATTGATAGCGCGAAGGCCAAATGCCTCCTGCTTGCCTCGATGGACAACGAACATCAGAAGAGGCATGAGAATATAGACATGGAATCCATATTGCTTCATACAAAAGAACTGTATGGAGAGCAATCTCGTATCGCAAGATACGAAGCGTCGAAAAAGTTATTTTCAACAAGAATGGCCGTCGGATCATCAGTAGCCGAGCACGTGCTAAAGATGATCGGCTACATTGAGGAGCTCGCGGACCTAGGGATCACATTGGAGAGTGAGCTATATACGGATATAGTTCTCCAGTCCCTTCCTTCCACTTACGCCCAGTTTATACTGAACTTCAACTTACAAGAAAAAGAGGTTGAACTTTCAGAGCTCCTCAATATGCTGAGGAGCGCAGAGGGCACCCTACAGAAAGGTAGGGATACATCCACTTTGTTTGTAGGAGGATCATCTTCTTCTAGGTCCAAGGCGAAAGCCAAGGGAAAGAAGAAGAAGGCCCCCGCCAAACCAAGGGGCGGTGTTAGTAAAGTGAATACGAAGGGAAAAAGTAAAGCAACAAAGATAGCGGGGAAGCTTGTGGATAAGGAAGAATGCTTCTATTGTCATAAGAAAGGACACTGGAAGAATGATTGCAGGGCCTGGAAGGCCAGAACATAGGAATTGAAGCAGGTTGCAGCTTCAGCTTCAGGTGTGTATGTTATTGAAAACTGTCTTTCAATAAACTCTACTTCCTGGGTATTGGATACCGGATCAGGATCTCATATCTGTAATTCTTTGCAGGCGTTGAGAAACCGTTGGGTTTTGAAGGCAGGTGACATGACCCTCAGAGTTGCGAACGGAGCTAGCATGGATGCTAAAGCCGTGGGGGACTATCACCTGGGAATGTCAGATGGACATGTTTTGGTTTTGCGTAATTGCTTTTTTGTACCCAACGCAACTTGTAATATCATTTCTGTATCTTTAGTTTCTAAAGAAGGTTATGAATTTGCGTTTGTAAGTAATGTTGTAAACATTCACCTTAATCAAGTTCTGATTGGGTCAGGTACATTGAGTAATGGTATATACGTATTAAACCAACCACAGATTTTCAATGTCCAGAATACACACAAAAGAAAGTCTCCAGAAATAAATCAGACTTTCTTATGGCATTGTAGATTGGGTCACATCAATGAGAGAAGGTTAACGAAGTTACATACAGAAGGGTATTTGAATGCGTTCGAATATCAGTCGTATGCCACTTGTCAATCCTGTCTCAAAGGAAAGATGACAAAGACTCCGTTTACTGGACATGGAGTAAGAGCGAGCGAGCTCTTGGGACTCGTACACAGTGACGTGTGCGGTCCAATGTCTACACATGCCCGAAGCGGACATTCTTACTTCATTACTTTTACGGATGACTTCTCAAGGTACGGTTATGTCTTCCTAATGAAACATAAGTCCGAAGCCTTTGGGAAATTCCCGGAGTATAAGAATGAAGTAGAGAAACAGACCGGCAAAAGTATTAAGATTCTAAGATCGGATCGAGGTGGAGAATACTTAAGTGCCGAGTTCCTGGACTATTTAAAAGAGAACGGAATTCTCTCTCAGCTTACTCCTCCATACACCCCGCAACATAACGGTGTATCGGAGAGACGGAACCGCACCCTATTGGATATGGTGCGGTCCATGATGAGTAACGCTGAGTTACCGCGATCATTCTGGGGATATGCACTAGAATCAGCAGCATACCTTTTGAACCGAGTTCCTACTAAGACCGTGCCTACTACACCATATGAGATGTGGTGTGGTAAGAGACCCTATCTTAAGCACATTAAGACATGGGGATGTCCAGCTTTTGTCAAAAAGCAGCATGCGGACAAGCTCGAGGCACGCTCGGTACAGTGCAAGTTTGTGGGGTATCCGAAGAACTCAAAAGGATATTTCTTCTACTGTGAAGAGGAACAAAAAGTTCTTGTTTCTCGTCATGCCTACTTCTTGGAAACTGAGTTTTTGGAAACCCAGATAAGTGGGAGCACAATAGAACTGGAAGAAGTTCCAGAACCACAGACTGTTACTGAAAGCTTAGTGGAACCAGAGGGTTCAACAGAACAGGACATTCCTACGCCGCTCCGCAGGAGTAGTAGGCAGACTCATCCGCCCGAGAGATACTACGGTTTTCTCATAGACGGGGATAGAGAGGATTGCATCATAGAATATGATGAGCCTACTAGCTTCCAGCAGGCCGTTCAGAGCGTTGACTCAGTGAAATGGCTGGATGCAATGCGGACCGAAATGGAGTCCATGTACACCAACAAGGTATGGACGTTAGACATTGCTCCAGACGGGGTAAAACCCGTAGGATGCAAGTGGATCTTCAAAAGGAAGATTGGTGTAGATGGACAGGTTGAGACCTATAAAGCAAGGCTGGTAGCAAAGGGATTTCGTCAAAGACCTGGCTTGGACTATGACGAGACCTTTTCTCCAGTAGCCATGCTGAAATCCATTCGGATCCTTCTTGCCATTGCTGCCTTCCACGATTATGAGATCTGGCAAATGGACGTAAAGACCGCTTTTCTAAATGGAAATTTAGAGGAGTGTGTCTATATGGACCAACCAGAGGGTTTCATTCAGAGTGGGAGCAGCGGAAAGGTGTGCAAGTTGCTTAAGTCCATCTATGGACTAAAGCAGGCATCGCGGAGTTGGAACATCTGCTTTGATGAGACGGTCAAAGAATTTGGCTTTATCAAAAATCCAGATGAACCATGCATCTATAGTAGATTTGTAGCGAGAACTGTAGTATTCCTCGTTTTATACGTGGATGACATTCTCTTAATAGGAAATGACATTCCTATGCTACAATCTGTCAAGGGGTTCTTGTCACACAAGTTCTCCATGAAAGACCTGGGTGATGCCTCATACATTCTGGGTATCCGGATCTACCGTGACAGATCCAAGAGGATATTAGGACTTTCACAGTCCAGGTACATCGACACCATACTGAAGAGATTCAGTATGGAAGATTCCAAGCGCGGTAACCTACCGGCTTGTCACGGAATCACCCTCTCTAAAGAGATGTCTCCCAAGACTGATTTGGAGAGGGATCGCATGTCTATTATACCCTACGCTTCTGCGGTAGGCTCTATAATGTATGCGATGTTGTGTACCAGACCGGATGTAGCTTATGCACTGAGTGTGGTAAGCCGGTATCAGTCAAACCCTGGGGAGAAACACTGGATAGCGGTAAAGAACATTCTCAAGTACCTGAGAAGGACTAAGGAGATGTTCTTGGTGTATGGCGGAAAAGACCTCCAGATCGAGGCCTTTGCTGACTCCAGCTTCCAGAGTGACAAGGATGATTCCAAGTCCATGTCGGGTTTTGTCTTTACCCTCAATAGAGGGGCGGTGTGTTGGAAGAGTTCCAAACAGGAAACCGTTGCAGACTCGACGAGGGAAGCGGAATACATCGCTGCATCTGATGCCGCAAAAGAAGCTGTCTGGATGAGGAAGTTCTTGAAAGAACTTCAGGTGGTTCCGTCCATTGTTGATCCAATACCTCTGTATTGCGACAACAACGGGGCTATAGCTTTAGCGAAGGAACCCAGGTCCCATCAGAGATCCAGACACATCTTGAGGCGGTATCACCTGATCAAGGAGATCGTGGATCGCCAGGAGATCGAGGTTCGGAGGGTCGCTTCAGAAGATAACACTGCAGATCCATTCACCAAGGCCTTGCCCCAGACTCAGTTCGAGCGGCTGATCGAGATGATAGGTCTTCGATACGCCAGTACATGGCCTTAGTGCAAGTGGGAGATTGTTAGTGTATATGCCCTAGAGGCCATTACTGTATCATACTAGTTTGTATATTACTTAATGGATGCTTGGGATATTCACCTTGTATATACAATCTTGCTCAAAATAGTAGTATGCTACTTGGTTTGTTTCTACTTCAATGTGTACATGTGTTTATATTTTGTATATCGCCTATACACATTAGTGGAGCCCTTAGGATCTTTGCTTGATTACCAGCGATGTGATGGCCGTCACACTAGTGGGGCTAGGTAATCTATAAGCACATCCTTATGCAGGTCCCTGGTCACAGGACTATCGAGACAGGGCATCGATACTCCGGAGTAGACCAGCGCATGCGCTTCTCATCCCAGTGTGGGAGACGGTCTGTCCCACAGCCGTCAGTACGTCGTACTTGAGATAGTATGCGGGTGCTCGTTGGGTTACGGGTACACTGGACAGGACTCGTCGGGAACTGACTAGTTGGTATTATGCCTATCGTCAGTTATCAGTTCCCAGGTGACATGAGTACAGCTTAGTCCGCTGACTTGACACTGTCACTCCGCCTCGAGTGTGTTCCTACTGTACTTTGATCACTACCCTACCACGGCTCAAAGGAGTCGTGCAAACAGGTAGTGGTTGGGTGCAGTCCCGAAGCACTTGGACGCAGTGACGGTTAGACAGGATTCGTCTCTCCCGGTATTGGGGGTTAACATCGCGCTGTGTCTAGGAGAGCCATTACACGAGTAGTCCCTGGCCAGGGCAAACGAGATATACTGGTAGGTTTCCAGTGTTATCTCAGGGTGTTTTGGGCTTCGCTCCGGCACGACTTGTACCGCTATTGGGGGACTGACGTTTACCGCCCCCTAGGCCCGCCATGCGATGTATCAGACGAACAGACCGGACTGTACGGAGAATGTCACACTCAGGCTCAGTAGGAGTTCAGATGGGTTTCGCCTCGTCGGTCTTCTTGTCGGCACTACCTGGGGACCGTTACGCACAGCTAGTGTCGCTTGCGGTCTGTGGTTAAACCCACTGCCAGCGTAGTGTCGAGTCTTTAGAGTCCCACACAGAAAGCTTTTCGCCTTTAGGCAAAAGAGTAGAGGTCGCATGGTATTGCGACAGGTCGCATGGTTTTGCGACAGGGTTCGGTCACATCCGTGCACTTGTGCACGTACAGTGTCCGGACAGTTTACACTAGCGGGCTTTGGTTTAAGCCAGATCCTAGTGTACCTTTTGGGATTGGATTTATCCAGTTTGCATTCGTGTTCCTCGGAACGCGGATGCGGGTGTGTATGCACAGTTGACAGGGAGGCAGAGGCAGCGGATTCTCATTAGGGTTGTTGACAGTTGACCGTTGACTATTTGACTTTTTGCTCAACCCTAATGAGAATTTGATATGTGATTAACAATTATATTAATTAAGTATTATGGTGACATGGTTGTTGACTTTTGTTGACTTTGTTGACTTGTTGACTTTTGTTGACTTGTTGACTTTGTTGACCGGTTGACTAGGCTTGACTAGTTGACCATCATGATAACCATAGCCATCATTTCATGGCAAAGACTTTTACTTGCTTGCTCATTTGTGTAAAATGAGTGCATGAAATGATATGGTTATGGTTGCTTCAACCATCACATAAGACTTTTGTTAGTATGATGAGTTATGATTGCTTTGGATTATGAGAGGGTGAAAGACAAAAGAGAGCCTCATTCTTTCTTGCTCATTCTCTCTCTTGTTCTTGAGCTCTCTTGTTTTTGCTCTCACCCTCAACCTCTTCCTCCCTCTCTTGATTCTATGGTTCTCTTGTCTCATGAGTTGAGAATCAAGAACCATAGATAAAATCCCATTCTAATTCTTCTCTACTCATTCTAGTTCACTAGGTTTGGCAAACCAAGTGAACTAGTTTCTTCAAAGAATGAAGAAAGAGCTAAAGGTTGGAGCTTTCAGGTGGATCTATCTTCGGCGTACGGAGACGACGAGAAGAAGCCATTCCGGACCACCATCGGAGCTTGAAGACGAAGGAGTTCAAGACAAGCAAGGTATAACCCCCTAACCGAGTAGCTAGAAACTCTTAGTTAGGTTGTTAGATAGATGTTTAACCAAGATCCGGGTTTTAGGTCCATGTTACCACCTCCGTAAAAATTGTTTTTTACCAAATTCCGCATTCCCGAAATTACCGGGAGAGGTAGCATGGACTTACATTTTATAGTGGTCGCATGGAGCGAGCGGGCACGAGATCGTCGCCGTTAGTTACGCCCCTGCGTTATCCTCGCATTAATGGCGGGATGCGCCCATTAATGTGGGGCTCGCTTGCGTGGGACGGGAAACGTGGGGAGGCGGATATCTCGCCCTGGCGAGATACGCGGAGCCGTTGCGGGGGCTCTTGGGTTCCATGCTCTCGGTTGATCGTGGAAGCCAAGGAAGCTCGGCCTGTCAGATGGCTTGGAGACGAGCAGTGAGGCCGAAGAAGCTCGGCCTGACAGATGGCTCGGAGACGAGCAGTGAGCCCGAGGAAGCGTGGTAATCTACCGGCTTGTCACGGAATCACCCTCTCCAAAGAAATGTCTCCCAAGACTGATTTGGAAAAGGCTCGCATGTCATCTATACCCTACGCATCTGCGGTAGGCTCTATAATGTATGCGATATTGTGTAGCAAACCAGATGTAGCATACGCATTGAGCGTTGTAAGCCGGTATCAGTCGGAGCCAGGGGAGAAACACTGGATAGCAGTAAAGAACATTCTCAAGTACCTAAGAAGAACTAAGGAGATGTTCTTGGTGTATGGCGGAAAAGACCTCCAGATCGAGGTCTTTGCTGACTCCAGCTTCCAGAGTGACAAGGATGACTCCAAGTCCGCGTCGGGTTATGTCTTTACCCTCAATAGAGGGGCGGTTTGCTGGAAGAGCTCCAAGCAGGAAACCATTGCTGACTCAACTATGGAAGCAGAGTACATAGCTGCTTGCGATGCCGCAAAGGAAGCTGTCTGGATGAAGAAGTTCCTCACGGAGCTTCAGGTGGTTCCTACCATTGTTGATCCAATACCGCTGTATTGTGACAACAACGGCGCTATAGCTTTAGCGAAGGAACCCAGGTCCCATCAGAAGTCCAGGCACATTTTGAGGCGGTACCACCTGATCAGGGAGATCGTAGATCGCCGGGAGATCGAGGTGAAGAGAGTAAATTCAGAAGATAACACTGCAGATCCATTCACGAAGGCCTTATCCCAGACTCAGTTCGAGCGGCTAATCGAGATGATAGGTCTTCGATAAGCCAGTACATGGCCTTAGTGCAAGTGGGACATTGTTAGTGTATATGCCCTAGAGGCCATTACTGTATCATACTAGTTTGTATATTACTTGATGGAAGCTTGGGATATTCACAGTTGTATAGACAATCTTGCTCAAAATGGTAGTATGCTACTTGGTTTGTTTCTACTTTAATGTGTGCATGTGTTTCTTTTAGCATATCGCCTATACACATTAGTGGAGCCCTTAGGATCTTTGCTTGATTACCAGCGTTGTGATGGCAGTCACACTAGTGGGGGCTGGGTAATCTACAAGCACATCCTTATACAGGTCCCTAGTCATAGGATTATCGAGACGGGGCATCGATACTCCGGAGTAGACTAGCATATGCGCTTCTCATCCCAGCAGGGGAGATGGTCTGTCCCACAGCCGTCAGTACGTCGTACTTGAGATAGTATGCGGGGGCTCGTTAGGATACGAGTACACTGGACAGGACTTGTCGGGAACTGTTGGATGGTACTATACCTATCGTCCGTTATCAGTTCCCAGGTGACATGAGTACAGCTTAGTCCGCTGACTTGACACTGTCACTTCGCCTCGAGTGTGTTCCCACTGTTCTTAGATTGCTACCCTACCACGGCTCAAATGAGTCATGCAAACAGGTAGCAGTTGGGTGCAGTCCCGAAGCACTTAGAGGCAGTGACGGTTAGACAGGATTCGTCTCTCCTGGTATTGGGGGTTGATATCGCGCTGTGTCTAGGAGAGCCATTACACAAACTCCCTGGCCAGGGTAAGCGAGATATACTGGTAGGTTATCCAGTGTTGTCTCAGGGTGTTCTGGGCTACACTCAGACACGACTTGTACCACTATTAGGGGACTGACGTTCACCACCCCCTAGGCCCGCCATGCAATATTCTCAGACGAACAGACCGGATTGTACAGAGATTGTCACATTCAGGCTCAGTAGGAGTTCGGATGGGTTCACCGCATCAGTCTTCTTATCGGCATCTACCTGGGGACCGTTACGTACAGCTAGTACCGCTTGCGGCTTGTGGTTAAACCCACTGCCAGCGCAGTGTCGAGTCTTTAGAGTCCCACACAGAGAGCTATTCGCCTTTGGGCAAAACTGAGTAGAAGTCGCATGGTTTTGCGACAGGGTTCGTTCACATCCGTGCACTTGTGCACGTTTGGTGTCCGGACAGTTATTACTAGCGGGCTTTGGTTTAAGCCAGATCCTAGTATACGTTTTGGGATTGGTTTTATCTCTTTGTATTCGTGTTCCTCGGAACACGGATGGTGTGTATGCACAGTTGACAAAGACAGAGGCAGAGGATTCTCATTAGGGTTGTTGACTGTTGACTTTTTCTAAACCCTAATGAGAATAAGAAATATGATTAATAATAATATTAATTAAGTATTATTGTGCCATGGTTGAGTTGAAAGTTTGAGTTTTGTTGACTTGTTGACTTTGTTGACCGGTTGACTATTTTGGACTCATTGACCATCATCATTTCATGACTATCATTTCATGGCTATGACTTTTTGCTTGCTTGTTGTTCTTTATAAAATGAATGCATGAAATGATAATGGCCATTGATATGAACCATCACAAATACTTAATTATTATTATTATCATGATCATTTTCTTTTTTGAGAGCTTGGTTGTAAAAAGTCAAGCTCATTCTATCATTCTCACTCTCTCTCATCCAAGCTCTCCCTCTTCCTCTTGCTTATGGCTCTCATGTCTCATGAGTTGAGAAACATGAGCCATTGAGATAAAACCCTAAAAACACTTCTCTACTCATTCTAAAGTTCAAGGTCTAGCAAGCCAAGGACTTTAGTTTCCTCTCGGTTGAGGTAGGAGCCTAAGGTAGAAGCTTTCGGGTGGATCCATCTTCGACAACAAGAAAACGGCGAGGTGAGGCCGATCCAACCACTCCAAGGAGCAAGAAGAGGAGTTCAAGACCTAGGTATAACCCCTGACATAGTAGTTAAACTTGTAGTTAGGTTGCTAGATGTTTGTTTAGCAAAGATCCTGTTCTAAAGTCCATGTTACCTTCACCGTAAAAATCATTTTTTTTACCATTTCCGCATCCCCGAAAGAACCGGGAAGGATAACGTGGACTTACAGTGGTATCAGAGCCAGGCTAAACACTATCTAGCATGTTAGCAAAGTATCTATAATTTCGATCGGAGAAAAAAAATCACAAAACACGCCCGAGATTTGAACTTTCTGCCGATTTTTAAACTGCTCTAAAAATAATTTGACACATACCATAAATCGGCTCAGGGTTTTAAATGAACACAGAAGAAAAACGAGTCACTGACTCGGTCAACGCGCCGCGGAACCGCAGCAAGAATATGCTTCTTGCCGCGGATCCGCGGCCGAGTTGACTCGGCCGTGGCTCATTTGTCCTGCAATGTACTTAGTATGCTGTTTTGGGATTTTTAGAATATGTTGTTTCTGCCCAGATTTTCCAGAAAACAAATTTGTGTTTGGGGTGGTTACAAATCCGTATTTTGATCGAACTTCTGTAGACTTTAGGTAATGGGTTATATCTGTAATGTGATATATGTATTGAACGTCTGCTAATCGCTATACGTCGATTAGTAGGGGTTATACATATCTGTGATCTGTAATGTTGATGGTTTGTGTATATGAATTCGTTAGATTGTCCCGGATGAATAGCCGGGGGGTTGTGAGATGAGAGTTTTCTTTGCTTTTCATTTGATGTAATATGTAATTGATGTAATATTAATTTTTATGGCCACACATCCGGGATGAGGTTGTAGCCGCCATTGTATATTATTTCTTTTACTGTTTTTTTTGCTCCTAGGATAGACCCAAGCCGGGGTGCATAAACTACCGGGTACCTCGAAGTGCCGAGTGGCCTACTCACGTTGTTGAGGGAGGTTGCTTCACTTCGGGTACTTGGCAGGTAGTTTGCCGCACCCGTAGAGGTCTAGGATGGGGTCTTGGTTATTCATCGCGACCTTGTAATCCGCTTTTTGTTGCAGGCTCGAACGAAACGCGAATTCCTAGTATATCCAATGTGTTCATCTTTGATCTGGAATGGCTGTCATTGCATCTGACGAATGTATATATCTATATATGATATCTAGTAGGCATTGCTTATGTTTTGCATCCGTGCTAGTCCAGCCCCCGCTCTGTCGTTAGTTAAGTAACCTAACGGGTAATGACGTGGCCCCATGGCGAATGCGGATGGCATAAGCGTACGTCATATTTTCATTGTTTTCTGCAATGGTAGGATTAAATGATGGGACGCATTAAATTAATGCAAGAAAATAAACCAAAGTTAAAGTCGTTGGAACAATTTCAAAACCACTCGGTTTCTTTTCAAAACAGAAAACTTTTAAAAACGCGGAGCTTAAACCACTCCTTTTAAAAGCTATCAAGGTTCCTTCAATTATATCAAGTTCACTACGTTCACGGTTTCGCCAAAACCATTCGTAGCCCTCCGTCATTTCATATGAATATTCAATAGTATTCAAGCTATGTTTGTTGACCTTCATCAAGGCATAGTGATTGGTAGCTATTGGATGTTCATATGTAGCATAGATAGATGCGTTGGTTTGGGACAGTCATATTACCTTGTTGGCCTTCGTCAAGGGTATATACGGGTGGGTTCAAATTAACCTGGACAATGACGGGTAGAACTTGACATGTGACTTATGATTTGTTGACCTTCGTCAAGGTCATAAGAGCATGGGGCAAAAATCCACATCGGGAGTTTCTAAAGAAACTGAAACTTTCTAGCGCTGCATACCATTTGGAGTATGATGATTCTGGTAGGATTCCTTCAATTTTATCACACGATGATATTTGGATCCCGATCCTACTGTGAGTATATGCTACTCCTCGGGAACTTTCTCACTTAACGATCAATGCTATAAACCATGTAGGTGTCTAGAAAGGTGTTAGCGGGGCTACGCCCACAGGGAAAAGAGGTTATTTAATTAAGGAACTTCGCGAAAGCGTTGGAAAACCTCCCTCGAAGTACCAACACTGGCCTGGCTGAACGGTTAAGCAAGTATTGTACGGTGAAATTGATCCCGACTAATTCTCCATTTTTGGTTTGAGGAAGGATTCGAGAAACAGTGGGAGCCATCCTGTTTAGATAAATTAAAAACCAATCTAAACTTGCAAGAGTATCATGCTGAGTGTTTTCTTCTCTCTCTCTTAATTGCAGCGACCCAGTGACCACACATAGGTTACATCTAGATAATAAAATGACTGAGTCTGACTGTTATGACTGGCAAAGGTCTGTCCAGATGTCCATTGCCCATAACGAGCTGGGACACCTCTTAACTAATCAAACCTCTGCCGTCTCAGGACCAGTTTTCCCTGTCACGGATATTGATATCCGTAAGGCATCAGAAAAAGACTGTGCGAATGCCAAGTGGCTCGTGTTGGCCTCAGTTGATGGTGCATACCAGAAGCAGCACGAGAAGATGGACTTAGCTTCTATCTTCCTCCATAACAAAGATTTATATGGAGAGCAATCTCGTATCGCAAGATATGAGACCTCGAACGAATTGCTTCAAGCGAGGTTGGCTATCGGGTCATCTGTGTTAGGTTTACCTAGCACCCTATGTAGAGTTTGGAAGCATCACATGTCACAAAGTTCAAATTTTTATGGTGCTAAGCAAGCATACAAAGGATCGATCCTAGAAAATTAGGGTTTCTAAACATTAAAGGCAACAAAGACTAGGGTTTCGAGAGTACAACCTTTGTAGCTCCCTTCGCTAGACTCTTTGGCCTCTTGAGTGTTGGAGGAAGGTCCTCTTGAAGTCTTCTAGTGTCCACGACGATCCACCCGAAGCTCCTAGTCCAAGCTATCGACTTCACTTTCCAAGAGAAGAAAAGAAGATAACACTCTAAACAAGTGGGCTAGACTTGTGTAGAATGATGTTGTGGTTCTAATTCTCACTTCAAAAACCTTTCTTGATGTGTGTTTTGCTCACTATAAAAAAACTAGAGAGCAAAGGAAGAAGGAGGAAGAAGATGATGGCTTTTCTTTTTGAAGAAGAGAAAAGATTAACTCATGAAAAGAAATGAAAATATATCTATATATATTTATTTCTTCTCATCTCAAACCATGGTTAGAATATAAAGATATTATTGTATCATAGTTTAAAACACCTGAGGAAAAATAACCAAGGGTTAATTAGTGGGTGAGCATGGTAAGATGAAGAAGAGTATAGAAACAATCCAATAATTAACCTTTTTTCTTTCCTTTTTGTTTTAGTATAAATACAATAATAATCCATATTAAAAACTCATGGTGTGAGTCTTATATTGCCACCATTTTCTTTGTATAAGAAACCATGATAGATGATGTATGTATGTATGTATGTATGCACATCCATATGTGCATGAAACTAAAAGAAAGAAAGCATATATGCATGCATACATCCATCATGCACAAGAAAAGGTTTCAAGTGAGAAAACTAATGGTTAAATGATAAATCAACACTTGATTTATCAATCCGGCCATATCACATATGACCCCACCAAAAGCAAGCCGCCCGATCAATATACGGTATCCTATACGCGCATTTTAATCGGGTCCATGCGCATATCGCATACGCGCAACACAACGTTTCGCCTGGACTAGGTAACTCCTTTGTGGGACTCTAAGACTCGTCAATACGCCGGCAGTGGGTGATGATCATATCAAGCACCCCCAAGCCGCAAGCGGTCAGCTAAACGTAACGGCCACCCGGGTATTGAGCGATCAGAAGAAAACAAGCGAACCTGCTATAACTCCCATCGAGCCAACCGGCAACACTACCGTACAGTCCGGTCTCCTCGTCTGATATGCCGCATATCAAGTCTAGGGGTGGTAAACGTCAGACCCCAATAACTGATAATTCATGCCGATGTGAGGCTCATAACGGGTCGAGAAACTACCGGTAACACTTACCAGTAAATCTCCAATCAGCCCTGGCCAGGGACTTCCCTGTTACGGCCAATCGAGCACAGTGCAACATCAACCCCCAATACCGGGAGAGACGAAACCCCTCCTATCGCTCATTGCCTCCATGTGACTCGGGACTGTACCCAAAAACCACCGTTTTGCACGCCCTCATGGACGTGGTAAGGTGGAAATCAAAGCACAGTGGGAATCACACAAGACTCCATGACGATCTCGGGTCTACAGACTAACATGCACAAGTGTCACCTGAGAACTGCCATCTGACGTGAGGTATAATACCATCTGAGAGTTCTCGGCGAGTCCGTCCAGTGTACTCAGTCTCCACTGAGCACCCTATACCATCTCTGATGTCAAACACCAATGGATATGGGATCATCCATCGCCCATCTCATGGGTCGAGAAGCGTATACGCTAGTCTACACTGGTATATCGATGCCCCGTCTCGATACACCCACGACTAGGGACCTTGAAGGATGTACTTATGGACTACCATGTCCCCACTAGTATGATCCGCATCATAGTCCAGGTAGTCAAGTACATATCCTAAGGGCTTTACCAACATGTAACTATAAGACAGTATAAAGAGACTAGTATACATGTTAAGATAAAGAGTAACCAGATAGCATACTATCATATCGAGCAAGAAAATCATCTCTATATATGTCCAAGCATCCAATATAATATACATCATCTGTACAATACTGGCCTCTAGGGCATACATACAACTAACAATCTCCCACTTGCACTAGGGCCAGCTGCTGTAGTATCGCATACCGAGCATCTCGAAGAGTCTCTCAAACTGTGTCTGGGGAATGGCCTTCGTGAGTGGATCCGCTGTGTTATTCTTCGTGTCAACCCTCCTGACCTCGATCTCCCGGCGATCAACTATCTCCCGGATCAAGTGATACCGTCTCAGAATATGCCTGGATCGCTGATGGGACCTGGGTTCCTTGGCCAAAGCCACCACTCCATTGTTATCGCAATACAAAGGTATTGGATGCTCAATGGATGGAACCACTCCAAGTTCAGTAATGAACTTCTTGATCCAGACAGCCTCTTTGGCAGCATCGTTGGCAGCGATGTATTCAGCCTCCATCGTCGAGTCTGCCACGGTTTCCTGCTTGGAACTCTTCCAGCTAACCACCCCTCCGTAAAGGGTAAAGACAAATCCCGACTGCGACTTAGAGTCGTCCTTATCACTCTGGAAGCTCGAATCGGTAAAGGACTCTACTTGGAGTTCTCCGTGACCATACACCAAGAGCATCTCTTTAGTCCTTCGTAAGTACTTGAGAATGCTCTTCACAGCTGTCCAGTGACTCTCTCCAGGATCAGCTTGATACCTGCTCACTACACTTAGTGAGTATTCTATATCGGGTCTGCTACATAGTATCGCGTACATGATAGAGCCTACAGCCGAAGCATAGGGTATCCCTTGCATGCGAGCTCTCTCCAAATCAGTCTTGGGAGACATCTCTTTGGAGAGAGTGACTCCAGAGATCGTGGGTAAGTTCCCACGCTTGGATTCTTCCATACTAAACCTCTTTAGTATGGTGTCAATGTACCTGGATTGGGACAATCCCAATATCCGTTTGGATCTATCTCTATAGATCCTAATTCCCAATATGCAGGAGGCATCACCAAAATCATTCATTGAGAATCTTTGTGATAAGAAGAGCTTGACCGATTACAGCATAGGAATGTCATTTCCTATCAAGAGTTTGTCATCCACGTACAATACGAGAAAGACAACCTTACTCTCTGCCACCTTCTTGTAGATACAAGGTTCATCTACGTTTTTGACGAAATCAAACTCTTTGATAACGACGTCAAAGCAGATGTTCCAACTCCGCGATGCTTGTTTTAATCCATAAATGGATTTATGCAGCTTGCACACCTTCCCGCTGCTCCCACTATCTACGAAGCCTTCTGGCTGAGTCATGTACACGCACTCTTCTAAATCACCGTTTAGAAAGGTGTTCTTAACATCCATTTGCCAGATTTCGTAATCATGATATGCAGCGATGGCAAGCATGATCCGGATGGATTTAAGCATAGCCACTGGAGAAAAGGTTTCGTCATAGTCCACACCTGGTCTTTGACGAAAACCCTGTGCAACAAGTCTAGCTTTGAAAGTCTCCACTTTCCCATCTAGACCAAGTTTTTTCTTGAAGATCCACTTGTTCCCAATGGGTTTTACCCCTTCAGGAGCAACTTCCAAAGTCCATACTTTGTTGGTGTATATGGATTCCATCTCGGACCACATAGCATCCAGCTATTTCACTGAGTCCCCACTCGTGATGGCCTGCTCGAAGCTAGTTGGATCATCATCCTCCATGATGCAATCCTCGCTCCCACCATCCATGAGAAAACCGTAGTATCTCTCAGGTTGGCAAGGAACTCTACTAGATCGGCGGAGAGGCTGAGGTTCGTTGGGAGCTACTGAATTCTCTGGTTCCACTAAATCTTCAGTTGCGGTTTGTGTATCTGGAACCTCTTCCAGCTCCACCACTTTGCCACTAATTTCTTTTACAAGAAATTCCTTTTCTAAAAAGGTGGCATGTTGAGCAACAAACACTTTTTGTTCCTCACTGTGGTAGAATAAATACCCATATGAGATCTTCGGATATCCCACAAACTTGCAAAGAACTGACCATGCCTCGAGTTTGTCCGGATTTTGTCTTTTGACATAGGCCGGACAACCCCATATCTTAACTCGTTTAAGATATGGCCTCTTCCCACTCCATATCTCATATGGTGTGGTAGGTACAGATTTAGATGGAACTTGATTCAATAGGTATGCTGCTGTCTCCAGCGCATATCCCCAGAAGGAAATAGGTAATTCAGCTGTGCTCATCATAGAGCGCACCATATCTAATAGGGTGCGGTTCCTCCGTTCCGATACACCGTTGTGCTGTGGTGTATATGGAGGAATCAGCTGAGAGAGAATCCCATTCTCCTTTAGGAAGTCCAGGAATTCATTGCTCAAGTATTCACCTCCTCGATCAGATCGAAGGACTTTAATACTTTTTCCGGTTTGGTTCTCGACTTCTTGTTTATATTCTCTAAATTTCTCAAAAGCTTCTGATTTGTGTTTCATCAGGAACACATATCCGAATCTAGAGAGATCGTCAGTGAATGTAATGAAGTACGAAGAACCATCCCTGGCATGTGTAGACATGGGACCGCATACATCACTATGTATCAGTCCCAAGAGTTCGGTAACTCTTTCTCCGTGTCCCGTAAACGGAGTTTTGGTCATCTTGCCTTTGAGACATGACTGGCAAGTGTCATCAGATGAAAATTTGAACGGTTTCAAATATCCATCCTTATGTAACTTAGCTAGTCGTGTCGCATTGATGTGACCCAGTCTACAATGCCATAAGAAGGATTCGTTCAGATCTGAACTCTTCCTCTTGTGTGTGTTTGTTATACTCAGAACTGTTGATTGATTTAGAACATAAATGCCATTGCACAATGTGCCTGATCCAATCAACTTTTGGTTACGGAAAATGTTCATAACATTATCCTGTAATACAAAATTATATCCCTCTTTACTCAACAAAGAAATCGATATAATGTTGCATATCAGGTTCGGCATGTAATAGCATTCGTTCAGAACCAATGTATTACCAGTTGGTAATGCAAGGTGATATTCCCCGACGGTCTTAGCTGCAACAATTGCACCATTTCCAACTCTTATGTCTTTATCACCTTCTCCAAGTTCTCTACCTTTCCTAAGCCCATGTAACTGATTACATATATGGGATCCTGACCCGGTATCTAATACCCAGGACGTAGGGCAAATGGAGAAACAGTTCTCTGTAACGAACACATCCGAAGAAAATGCATCGACATGTACTTTCTTCATTCGGGTGGCATGGGAATCCTGGTATTCCCCTATGTCCTGTTCAGTCCTATAACTCTTATAAGAAAGAACGGAACCAACGTTCCCCAGCACAGTATAACTTGCGGGTTCGGTCAATACATCCATATTATTATCTTGATTAAGGCATGACATGGTCGCTACCTGGAGAGAGAGAGAAGAAAACACTTTAGCGTATGCTCTTGCAAGATCAGATTGGTTATTATCTTATCTAATCAGGATGGCTCCCACTGGTTTTTATCAAATCTTCCTTCAAACCCTAAAAGGAAAGATTTGCCGGGATTAATTACACCCTACAACTTCGTCGATCTTTCAGCCAGGCCAGTGTCGGTACTTTGAGGGAGGTTCCCCGTGCTTTCGCACGGACCTAATTAAAGTAAACCTCGTTTTCCCAGAGGCGTAACCCCGTTGACACCTTTCTAGACACCTACTTGATCGGCTAATTGTCCTGTGTAAAACTCTCACAGGAGTAACAATTACTCGCAGTGGGTATCGGGATCCAACTATCTCATAGAAGGTATGCAATCTCATTGCAAATTTCAACACTTGAAATTCCCGATAATATTTTGCCCTAAATGATCTATGACCTTGACAAGGTCAACAAACCATAGACCGTAAGTCAAGTTCAACCCGTCACTTCTTGATTGAATTAAACCCACCCGCACGACCCTAGACAAGGTCAACAAGGCCGTACGACTACCCTAATCAAATCTGCATCATATGCATAAGCAGATAAATACTGGTCAGCTACCGCACACTGCGCCTTGACAAGGTCAACAAACGCAGCACGAATACTAAGCAGGACTTATCTAAAATGACGGAGGGCTATGACAGGTTTTTCTGAAAACCTATTGCGTAATGAACTTGATATCGTTGTAGAATCGAGTGAAATTTTGAAATGGAGTGATTTTGAGGCTTTTATTAGTTTTGCTAAAGAGGTCACTCCCGGTGAATGGATCCCGCTCTTTCCTCATCGAATAAGGTGCAGGACATATCATATATATCATTATGGAAAGCAAAACTCCAAAAGCAATCAAAATTCAAACCAAGTGTTGTAGCATCTGCCAGTTTTTCTAAAAAGGTCACTCCCGGTTAAGGGATCTCGGCTCTTTCCTCATCGAATAAGGTGCAGTGTATATCACATATACCGCTATGCAAAGCAAAACTGTAGCTACCCTTTTTGAAAATTTGATTCTACAACATCTTTTAGGTTTCTTTTCTTTCATTAATCATATTAATGAAGTCCCATCATTTATGTCAACTAAACATCACAGATAAATACGACGTACACTTATACCATCCGCATTCGCCTCGATGTCCCCTCGTGCACCGTTAGGTTAGGTAACTAACGACGGAGCAGGGCAGGGCTAGTGCGGATGCAAAACATAAGTAACGTCTATATAATATATCATATATATTATATAAAGTATCTATCACAGCACATCACATGATCACATCACAGATATCGCAGCAGAAACATAGATATAATGTGGGATATACTAGGACGTCCGTATTTAGTATTTAGCCAAAATAGAAAATACGGATTCCATGGTCGCGATGAATAGCCAAGCCCACACCCTGGACCCCTACGAGAGCGGCAAGCGACCCTACCAATTCTGGAGTTTAGGAGACCCGGTCTCGACTCCTCGAGATGGCCTCCCACTGAACCCCAGAACCCGGTCACCTGTGCTCCCCTCCTTGGGTCCATCCTAATGCGGAAAAGTAAATAATATACAATACTGGTGACACGACCTCAACCCGGAAGTGTCCCAAATAAAAGAATATTACATTACATTTGAATTTACATGAATGAAAATATAAAACTCTCATCTCACATAAAAAAAACCCGGTTATTCGATCGCGACAATCCTGCACATCATATCTCAGCAACACATAATATCATATATCATCAACGTAAGTAAGTATGCGTACCCCGATTGTCGTTGATGTATAGCAACGAAACCGGCGATATCGAACATACTTCACTTACGGTCACAGAAAAGAAAGTGTAAAACTACAATATTTGGAATCCACATTCTCTTTAGACATCATAAATGTGAAATATCGCATACTTTGTATTTCATGCCTAAACTATATGAATTCCACATATTGTATCACATTCCAGATAAACAGACAGTATTAAAGTTTTCGAACGAACGATCAAATACCCAAGATTCACTAAAGCTCAACACTTGAGCAGAGTTCAGAAACCCGGAGTGTGACACAGTAGTAGCGGTCCAGCCGAAGAAGGGTCAAGCCAACGCCTCACATGTGGCACGCCGTACTGCCCCAAACCCTAAGGTTCAAAGAGCAGTTCAAGACGGTCACATAATCGAGTTAAGGTTTGTTGTCTTCTAGAGGGTCCACCACAAAACTTGCACGTATCTCCAAAAGATTTAAACCCCGTGAAAAATGAGCAAATGATACTCGTTCGAAGACTTCAATACTTTCTAGTTTACCCGGAAAAGAAACGAAATGAAAATTCCGATCGAATCGTTGAGTCCAAAAACCATCTCCAGAATTTACAGTACTGGATTCAGATTAAACATACCTAAAACAATATACAAGCAGTTGTAGGAGTTACTGTGCAAAAACGAAGCCATGAAGCCTCTGTACGGCCGCGGAGCCGCGGCCTACCCAAGGATTTGCCGCGGTTCCGCGGCGGTTTGTGCAGATCATGGGTTCGTATTTCACAGTATTTCTTATATTTCCCTGCTGTATTTTTTAAGTATTTTTAATTCTGAAAAATGTCAGATTTTAAAAAATGTCCAGAGAAGGTCTCGAAACGTCGTATTTTGGTTCGATCGGATTTTTTACTTCGTAAAAGTGTCGCCCAATGTTCTAGGTTGGCTCTGATACCAATGTTAGGTTTACCTAGCACCCTATGTAGAGTTTGGAAGCATCACATGTCATAAAGTTCAAATTTTTATGGTGCTAAGCAAGCATACAAAGGATCGATCCTAGAAAATTAGGGTTTCTAAACATTAAAGGCAACAAAGACTAGGGTTTCGAGAGTACAACCTTTGTAGCTCCCTTCGCTAGACTCTTTGGCCTCTTGAGTGTTGGAGGAAGGTCCTCTTGAAGTCTTCTAGTGTCCACGACGATCCACCCGAAGCTCCTAGTCCAAGCTATCGACTTCACTTTCCAAGAGAAGAAAAGAAGATAACACTCTAAACAAGTGGGCTAGACTTGTGTAGAATGATATTGTGGTTCTAATTCTCACTTCAAAAACCTTTCTTGATGTGTGTTTTGCTCACTATAAAAAACTAGAGAGCAAAGGAAGAAGGAGGAAGAAGATGATGGCTTTTCTTTTTGAAGAAGAGAAAAGATTAACTCATGAAAAGAAATGAAAATATATCTATATATATTTATTTCTTCTCATCTCAAACCATGGTTATAAAATAAAGATATTATTGTATCATAGTTTAAAACACCTAAGGAAAAATAACCAAGGGTTAATTAGTGGATGAGCATGGTAAGATGAAGAAGAGTGTAGAAACAATCCAATAATTAACCCTTTTTCTTTCCTTTTTGTTTTAGTATAAATACAATAATAATCCATATTAAAAACTCATGGTGTGAGTCTTATATTGCCACCATTTTCTTTATATAAGCAACCATGATAGATGATGTATGTATGTATGTATGCACATCCATATGTGCATGAAACTAAAAGAAAGAAAGCATATATGCATGCATACATCCATCATGCATAAGAAAAGGTTTCAAGTGAGAAAACTAATGGTTAAATGATAAATCAACTCTTGATTTATCAATCCGGCCATATCACATATGACCCCACCAAAAGCAAGCCGCCCGATCAATATACGGTATCCTATACGCGCATTTTAATCGGGTCCATGTGCATATCGCATACGCGCACCACAACGTTTCGCCTGGACTAGGTAACTCCTTTGTGGGACTCTAAGACTCGTCAATACGCCGGCAGTGGGAGATGATCATATCAAGCACCCCCAAACCGCAAGAGGTCAGCTAAACGTAACGGCCACCCGGGTATTGAGCGATCAGAAGAAAACAAGCGAACCTGCTACAACTCCCGTCGAGCCAACCGGCAACACTACCGTACAGTCCGGTCTCCTCGTCTGATATGTCGCATATCAAGTCTAGGGGTGGTAAACGTCAGACCCCAATAACTGATAATTCATGCCGATGTGAGGCTCATAACGGGTCGAGAAACTACCGGTAACACTTACCAGTAAATCTCCAATCAGCCCTGGCCAGGGACTTCCCTGTTACGGCCAATCGAGCACAGTGCAACATCAACCCCTAATACCGGGAGAGACGAAACCCCTCCTATCGCTCATTGCCTCCATGTAACTCGGGACTGTACCCAAAAACCACTATTTTGCATGCCCTCATGGACGTGGTAAGGTGGAAATCAAAGCACAGTGGGAATCACAAAAGACTCCATGACGATCTCGAGTCTACAGACTAACCTGCACAAGTGTCACCTGAGAACTGCCATCTGACGTGAGGTATAATACCATCTGGGAGTTCTCGGCGAGTCCGTCCAGTGTACTCAGTCTCCACTGAGCACCCGTATACCATCTCTGATGTCAAACACCAATGGATATGGGATCATCCATCGCCCATCTCATGGGTCGAGAAGCGTATACGCTAGTCTACACTGGTATATCGATGCCCCGTCTCAATACACCCACGACTAGGGACCTTGAAGGATGTACTTATGGACTACCATGTCCCCACTAGTATGATCCGCATCATAGTCCAGGTAGTCAAGTATATATCCTAAGGGCTTTACCAACATGTAACTATAAGACAGTATAAAGAGACTAGTATACATGTTAAGATAAAGAGTAACCAGATAGCATACTACCATATCGAGCAAGAAATTCATCTCTATATATGTCCAAGCAACCAATATAATATACATCATCTGTACAATACTGGCCTCTAGGGCATACATACAACTAACAATCTGTAAGGGGCAACGTCCTTACAAAGACCAGCTATTTTGATGAGCTCACGGACCTGAAGACCACGTTGAAGAACAGGCCAAGTACTGACTTGATTCTACAGTCTCTGCCCTCTACTTATACCCTGAAGGAAACCAGGGAAGTAGAAGGAAAGGGAAGGGCAAGAGTTTCAGGACTGGATGTAGTAAAGGAGGGACGTTCCTATTGTTACGGGAATGGACATTGGCAGAAGGAATGCAGGGCTAGCAAAGCCAATAGCCAGGATTCGAAGCATGTTGTGGTTTCGGCTTCGGGTGTGTTTGTAGTAGAAAACTGTATGTCAGTTAACCCTACTTCCTAGGTATTGGATACCGAATCAGGATCTCACATCTGTAATTCATTACAGGCTCTGAGAAACCGTAGGGTTATCAGGATAGGTGATATGACTCTCAGGGTTGCCAGCGGAATGAGCATGGACGCTGAATCCGTAGGGGAATATCATCTTGGACTGACAACTGGGCAGATATTGATTCTGCGTAACTATTTGTATGTACCTAGTGCGACTTGTAATATCATATCTGTATCCTTACTTTCTAAGGAAGGATATGATTTTACTTTTGTAAGCGATGTAGTCCACATCCACCTAAATCAAGTTCTGATTGGGTCAGGTACATTAGAAAACGGAATATACGTATTGAATCAAGCTCAGATTTTCAGTGTCCAGAACACACTTAAAAGAAAGTCTCCGGAAACAAATCAGGCTTTCTTGTGGCATTGTAGACTGGGTCACATTAATGAGACACGGTTAACAAAGTTACATAAAGAAGGATACTTGAATCCGTTCGAGTATCAGTCTTATGCTACTTGTGAATCTTGTCTCATGGGAAAGATGACAAAGACTCCGTTCACTGGACACGGAGTAAGAGCGAGCGAGCTCTTGGGACTCATACACAGTAACGTGTGTGGTCCAATGTCTACACATGCGCGAAGTGGTTATTCATACTTCATTACTTTTACGGATGATTTCTCTAGGTATGGACATGTCTTCCTGATGAAGCATAAATCCGAGGCCTTTGAGAAATTTCGGGAATACAAAAATGAAGTTGAAAAACAAACAGGCAAAAGTATCAAGACACTGAGATCTGATCGAGGTGGTGAATACTTGAGTGCCGAGTTTCTGGGCTACTTAAAGAGAATGGAATTCTCTCTCAGCTTACTCCTCCATACACACCACAGCACAACGGTGTATCGGAAAGGCGGAATCGAACTCTATTGGATATAGTTCGTTCCATGATGAGTAAGGCTGAGTTACCGCGATCTTTCTGGGGTTATGCACTAGAAACAGCTGCATATCTCTTGAACAAGGCTCCAACCAAGACTGTGCCTACCACCCCATATCAGATGTGGAGTGGGAAGAAACCCTGTCTTAAATATCTTAAGACATGGGGATATCCAGCTTTTGTAAAAAAGCAGCATGCGGACGAGCTCGAAGCACGCTCAGTACTGTGTAAGTTTGTGGGATACCCCAAGAACTCCAGGGGGTATCTTTTCTATTCCGCTAAAGAACAAAAAGTTTTTGTTTCTCAGCATGCCCACTTCTTGGAAACTGAATTTTTAAAAAGTCAGATAAGTGGGAGCGCAATAGAACTGGAAGAAATTCCAGAACAACAAGCTATTACTGAAAGCTTGGAAGAACCAGAAGTTTCAGGAGAACCGGACATCCCAGCGCCACTCCGCGGGAGTAATAGGCAGTCTCATCCACCCGAGAGATACTATGGTTTTCTCATAGACGGGAATAGAGAGGATTTCACTATTGATTATGATGAGCCTACTAGCTTCCAGCAAGCCATTCAGAGCGGTGACTTAGTAAAATGGCTTGATGCAATGCGGACCGAGATGGAGTCCATGTACACTAACAAAGTTTGGACTTTAGACTTTTCTCCAGAAGGGGTAAAACCCGTGGGCTGCAAATGGATCTTCAGAAAGAAGATTGGTGTAGATGGGCAGGTTGAAACCTATAAAGCTAGACTTGTTGCAAAGGGTTTTCGTCAAAGACCTGGTTTGGACTATGACGAGACCTTTTCTCCAGTGGCTATGCTCAAATCCATTCGGATCCTTCTTGCCATTGCTGCCTTCCACGATTATGAGATCTGGCAGATGGACGTAAAGACGGCTTTCCTAAATGGAAATTTGGAAGCGTGCGTCTATATGGATCAGCTGGAGGGATTCATTCAAAGTGGGAGCAGCGGTAAACTGTGCAAGTTGTTTAAGTCCATCTATGGACTGAAGCAGGCATCGCGGAGTTGGAACATCTGCTTTGATGATGGTGTCAAAGAATTCGACTTCATCAAAAACCCAGATGAACTATGCATTTACAGTAAGATTATAGGGAGAACTGTGGTATTCCTCGTCTTGTACGTGGATAACATTCTCCTAATAGGAAATGATATTCCTATGCTACAGTCAGTCAAAGGATTCTTATCACAGAGGTTCTCCATGAAGGACCTGGGCGATGCCAACTACATTCTGGGGATCCAGATCTATCGTGATAGATCTAAAAGGATGTTGGGACTTTCACAGTCCAGGTACATCGACACCATACTGAAACGATTCAATATGGAAGATTCAAAGCGCGGTAATCTACCGGCTTGTCACAGAATCACCCTCTCCAAAGAGATGTCTCCCAAGACTGATTTGGAAAGGGCTCGCATGTCATCTATACCCTACGCATCTGCGGTAGGCTCTATAATGTATGCGATGTTGTGTAGCAGACCAGATGTAGCATACGCATTGAGCGTTGTAAGCCGGTATCAGTCGGACCGAGGGGAGAAACACTAGATAGCTGTAAAGAACATTCTCAAGTACCTAAGAAGAACTAAGGAGATGTTCTTGGTGTATGGCGGAAAAGACCTCCAGATCGAGGCCTTTGCTGACTCCAGCTTCCAGAGTGACAAGGATGACTCCAAGTCTACGTCGGGTTATGTCTTTACCCTCAATGGAGGGGCGGTTTGCTGGAAGAGCTCCAAGCAGGAAACCATTGCTGACTCAACTGTGGAAGCGGAGTACATAGCTGCTTGCGATGCCGCAAAGGAAGCTGTCTGGATGAAGAAGTTCCTCACGGAGCTTCAGGTGGTTCCTACCATTGTTGATCCAATACCGCTGTATTGTGACAACAACGGTACTATAGCTTTAGCGAAGGAACCCAGGTCCCATCAGAAGTCCAGGCACATTTTGAGGCGGTACCACCTGATCAGGGAGATCGTAGATCGCCGGGAGATCGAGGTGAAGAGAGTAAATTCAGAAGATAACACTGCAGATCCATTCACGAAGGCCTTACCCCAGACTCAGTTCGAGCGGCTGATCGAGATGATAGGTCTTCGATAAGCCAGTACATGGCCTTAGTGCAAGTGGGACATTGTTAGTGTATATGCCCTAGAGGCCATTACTGTATCATACTAGTTTGTATATTACTTGATGGAAGCTTGGGATATTCACAGTTGTATAGACAATCTTGCTCAAAATGGTAGTATGCTACTTGGTTTGTTTCTACTTTAATGTGTGCATGTGTTTCTTTTAGCATATCGCCTATACACATTAGTGGAGCCCTTAGGATCTTTGCTTGATTACCAGCGTTGTGATGGCAGTCACACTAGTGGGGGCTGGGTAATCTACAAGCACATCCTTATACAGGTCCCTAGTCGTAGGATTATCGAGACGGGGCATCGATACTCCGGAGTAGACTAGCGTATGCGCTTCTCATCCCAGCAGGGGAGATGGTATGTCCCACAGCCGTCAGTACGTCGTACTTGAGATAGTATGCGGGGGCTCGTTAGGATACGAGTACACTAGACAGGACTCGCCGAGAACTGTTGGATAGTACTATACCTATCGTCCGTTATCAGTTCCCAGATGACATGAGTACAGCTTAGTCCGCTGACTTGACACTGTCACTTCGCCTCGAGTGTGTTCCCACTGTTCTTAGATTGCTACCCTACCACGGCTCAAATGAGTCATGCAAACAGGTAGCAGTTGGGTGCAGTCCCGAAGCACTTAGAGGCAGTGACGGTTAGACAGGATTCGTCTCTCCTGGTATTGGGGGTTGATATCGCGCTGTGTCTAGGAGAGCCATTACACAAACTCTCTGGCCAGGGCAAGCGAGATATACTGGTAGGTTATCCAGTGTTGTCTCAGGGTGTTCTGGGCTACACTCCGATACGACTTGTACCGCTATTAGGGGACTGACGATCACCACCCCCTAGGCCCGCCATGCGATATTCTCAGACGAGCAGACCGGACTGTACAGAGATTGTCACATTCAGGCTCAGTAGAAGTTCAGATGGGTTCACCGCATCAGTCTTCTTATGGTCATCTACCTGGGGACTGTTACGTACAGCTAGTACCGCTTGTGGCCTGTGGTTAAACCCACTGCCAGCGTAGTGTCGAGTCTTTAGAGTCCCACACAGAGAGCTATTCGCCTTTGGTCAAAACAGAGTAGAGGTCGCATGGTTTTGCGACAGGGTTCGTTCACATCCGTGCACGTTTGGTGTCCGGGCAATTATTATTAGCGGGCTTTGGTTTAAGCCAGATCCTAGTATAAGTTTTGGGATTGGTTTTATCTCTTTGTATTCGTGTTCCTCGGAACACGGATGCGGGTGTGTATGCACAGTTGACAGAGACAGAAGCAAAGGATTCTCATTAGGGTTGTTGACTGTTGACTTTTTCTAAACCCTAATGAGAATAAGAAATATGATTAATAATAATATTAATTAAGTATTATTGTGCCATGGTTGAGTTGAAAGTTTGACTTTTGTTGACTTGTTGACTTTGTTGACCGGTTGACTATTTTGGACTCATTGACCATCATCATTTCATGGCTATCATTTCATGGCTATGACTTTTTGCTTGCTTGTTGTTCTTTACAAAATGAATGCATGAAATGATAATGGCCATTGATATGAACCATCACAAATACTTAATTATTATTATTATCATGATCATTTTCTTTTTTGAGAGCATGGTTGTAAAAAGTCAAGCTCATTCTATCATTCTCACTCTCTCTCATCCAAGCTCTCCCTATTCCTCTTGCTTATGGCTCTCATGTCTCATGAGTTGAGAAACATGAGCCATTGAGTTAAAACCCTAAAAACACTTCTCTACTCATTCTAAAGTTCAAGGTATAGCAAGCCAAGGACTTTAGTTTCCTCTCGGTTGAGGTAGGAGCCCAAGGTAGAAGCTTTCGGGTGGATCCATCTTCGACAACAAGAAGACGACGAGGTGAGGCCGATCCAACCACTCCAAGAAGCAAGAAGAGAAGGAGTTCAAGACCTAGGTATAACCCCTAACATAGTAGTTAAACTTGTAGTTAGGTTGCTAGATGTTTGTTTAGCAAAGATCCTGTTCTAAAGTCCATGTTACCTTCACCGTAAAAATCGTTTTTTTTTTACCGTTTCCGCATCCCCGAAAAAACCGGGAAGGGTAACGTGGACTTACACTTGGTCACCTTCAGGCATGTTGGAGTTCACCTCGTACTCGAGTTGGATTTCTCGCTCGGTCCACGATTTCACTTCGGCCATGGTCTTAGGTTGCGGTAATGCAAAAGAGCGGAGCCACTCTTTGTGCCTAAGACCCGACCTCGGCGCGGTGATAACCGTTTCATCACGGTGCTCGGGGACCTCCAGGAGAGCATTGTAGAAGAGGGCGACATACCCTTTGAAGGATTCCTTGTCTCCGCTCCTGACAGTGAACATGTAGTCGACCGTCCTCTTCTGTCGTCGGTTCGCGACGAAGTGACCGAGGAATTGGGTGGCCAGCTCGTCGAAGGTCGAGATGGAGCATGGCGTAAGTCCTCGGAACCAGTCCCGGTGTCACGACCAGAAGGTGCGGAACGTGACTGGCACTTAAATTACGAAACGTCTCAAGGCGTACGTAATCTAAGCAAGCCAAAGCCCAGAAAACTAAACCATTTAATAATTTGAGTGAAGGAAAACTTGTTTTAAAGCAAGTGATTTTAACAGAATAAGTGGCATTAAACATTTATAAGCAACATCATGATTTCCCGAAAATTTCGGCAGAGTCTCCTTTGTAAATACCGACCCCTAAACGGGTACAACACATGAAAATCATATAAATAATGAATAAGGCATCCCCAAGCGGGAGCTAGCTCTTCGCCAATGGCGAAATCACAACCACATGCAATATGTATATCAAAAGTGCACAATGAGCATCTGAAAGCAAGAAATAAGAAAATACCACGTCGGCTCAAGTGAGCATCGACACCTAACACCACAAATACAAATCTCACGAGTCTCACCGTCTAGTCCAATATGCAAGGGTAGATGGAGTATACTAGATAAAAAATAATATACATGATGGAATAAAATATCCTCGCAACCCACTTATGAGCAAAACCGCGAAATGATGCAAACGAAGCAGAATTGAAAGTACATCCGCCGCTACTGTGCTGATGGGTCGGACCTGCAAAATACTGTGGCACAACGGGGGTGAGTTGCCAACTCGTGAGTAATAAGTAACATCTAATAAGGCTATCGTAAGCATGCACGCAAATGCGTCATAGCTTACCTATACCAAAATGATACGATGCACAAGTATGAATGCAACATGAATGTATAATCAACACGAAATCATGATATATCTGATATAAGAAAATCTGTATTTTTAACTTAGTAAAACCTCTATGCAATAAACTGAAGTATCATCATTGAAATCAATAGAAAATCCGTGTCCAGCATCAACACAATATATCTATATCCCAATATCTCAATGTCTCGATATCTCAATATCTCAATACCTCAATGTCTCAATATCTCAATGTCTCAATATCTCGGGCTCCGTCAGTCTGGATCGTCCCACATCATCAAATCTCATGACCACGTCGGTATCCTCTGGATATCCGCCGCGCCAGACATCACCGGTAGGTAGTCTGCCCCTGCCAGGCTCATCGTCAACCCCACAAAAACACTCTCTTCCCGAGGTACCATACCGGGTCTACCATGTACCCGAAACGGTTCATCCTCCTCCTCGAATCGGGTCTCGAAAACCAACAGAAATCAGAAAAACTCATGGTGGACGACATATACATCATATCACGAGAAAACCGCAACTTGCATTTTTAAAGCGATAACAGGTTTATTAAATTCTTGCGGTTTCTCCCAAAATCCATAAATCTCTTAAACACGGAAATCTCCAAGAAAATCACAATACATGAACATGTCGGCAATGATGAATGCCTATGGTATCCATAATATGAAATACGATGTGTGACTAGAAAACTATGCATGAACGATGATGCAATGAGGCATATACATATGACTAGGAATCCTGCGTATCCATCATGATGAAATGAATATACAAGTACAGGTTTTACAGATCATATATGGTGCAAATGTTTTAGATTCTGATTTAAGCAAATTCTATAGTGTTCGTAGCATAGCAATTACCAAGGCGTGTGTGTTCGCATGAATAGTGCCCGTGCCACATGAACCAATGGTAAAGGTGCAAGTGTCCAATGAGATAATATCACATATATATATAGAAGATGATGCAATGCAACGAGATGAATAAGTAGAAACTACGCATATAAATGCAAGTACTACTAGAAATTCTAACTATCGGGCGTCTTGCGCCATCCAGACGATTCCCCCGTAGATGTGTACATCTACTCACCGGGACGTTTCGGCTAATCTGATCCGATTTCATCTCTGCCGTTTCCACGCCATATCCGACGCCTCTACACCCGATCCTAGAAACGTACACAAGAAAATAAGAGAATAAATATATAAATAGTCGCGGACACAAACAATACAAGTCAACCACGAGCACTAACTATACGCGCACGCACTTGGTGCACAAAACGCGCTCGTGACAACGCCACAGACCACAACTAGGGTCACTATACGTGGCTGTCACGACCCAAAATTGGCACGTGACGGCCCTAATGCTACGCAACGTCTACAGGCGTAACGCAGTAAAAAAAATCCAAAACCCAGAAATCTAAACCATCAAAAGTAGTAAGAAGTAATAGTATTTTCAAAACCTTTGAAATCTCAACCCAAAATTCTTTTAAAAAGTCCAACTTTATTTCCTTTAAAAATTTGACAGCACCTCCTTTGTAAAAACTAACCCCAAAAATGGGTACAACATAAATAAAAGTAAAGTATCCCCAACGGGAGCAAATACACACCCAAACACGGAAAACAACCACCACAACAAATATACGACGTCGTAGCGAAGAAATAAAAGACGATAAAAAGGAAACTGTATAAAAGACAACCAAGTCACAAAATAATACAATATCGTCCTCACCAAGTCTCTACTTCAACAAGAAAATAGTAGATGGAGAGTACAAGGATACAACGAATATACAATACAAAAACGAATAACCACAAAACCCACCTAAGCAAACTGCACACTGTGAGCTGATGCGGTATCCATAGCAAAAGATGATAAGATAGATGAATAGCCTGCCTCGACTACTCTGGGGAACAACCTGCAAAACAACTGCGGCACAACGGGGGTGAGTTGCCAACTCGTGAATAGTAAATAACATATGCAGGTAATCGCAAGTATGTACGTACAGCGCGAATCTAATATATGCAATTAATAGCAATAAAAGGTCATATGAATACAATAATCATGAAAAGTACACTAACGGTTACTACAAATACATAAAGCAATAATATGACAATCGGTAAGCAATAATCATGCAATAATGATATGAAAAAGTATATATGCAACAGTCATGAAAGGTACACTAACAGGTACAACTAACACATGAAGTAATGCATATAAAATAAGTATGTAAATGCAACAGTCATGAAAGGTACGCTAACATGTACTACTAATACATGAAGCAGTGCATAAACAATAAATGTGGAGTATGAAATGAAACATGTCATTTCCACGGAATCCTGACATCGTGGTAGGATCAAAATCCATTAAGACAATTCAAATCCCAATTTCCTCAAATCAGCCCCCAAATTGGCTCTCATCTCATATAAGTCACACAAATCCTGAATGTACAATATCGAATAAATCTCATATATCCTGAATGTATAAAATCAGCAATCCCATATATATCTCGTATCCAATCTCAAATAAATCTCCTATATTCCAAATCTAATATCAAATAAATCTCTAATATCCTAAGTAAATTTACATGGATAAATATGATGATGTATATGAATTAATATGTATACCTATATATTAGCGTCTCATTCCACTAATATATATATATATATAACAACATCTCATTCCACTGTTATATATACTTAGAAATAAAATATCATGAAAACAATGTGTCAAGTATCGACATAGAAAGGCTGATCTATCAGGTGCTGTCACCAAGACTGGCACCCTGATAGGTACGTATCATACGCTATACCGAAAAGCCCGAGTGCCTAGCTTTGACCCTCGTCTTTCCACGTATCCATACGTACATGACTCCCGTCGGTATCCCCGTGATAACAGCCGAGTCATTGGTAATGTCACCGGATAGTATGGTTCCCCTTCCAGGCTCAATCGGCAAGGTCCGTCAATCGTCTTGCCCGGGGTACCTCCGGGCCCCACCATGTACCCTGATACGGCCCACGACGCTCCTCGCATGGAGTATATATATCAGAATTGATAAATCTTATGGTGGATGCTGAAATATCATATCAAGGGAAACCAGATTTTTCAAATAATGCATAATTTCATGAACTCCCACGGTCCCCAAATCCAGAAAATATCATGAAAAATCCATATCTAAATGCGAAAATCCATGAATATGATATATGCAACATAAAACTGAAATGTAAGTATATAAAGGAAAAGCCGTTAATTAACTGCAACAAGTTAATATAAAATATCATGTAGTTCCTATTTTCTATAATTCTAAATAACATCAAGTAAGGTAAACATATAGCTATAATTGATATATGTGTAAATATAAAGGTATAGCAAGATATAGATATCTACCTATCAATAATAATATAATATACCCTCCAGGTATAAGTGAAGTATGTATATGAAGTATACATGTAGCTATGTCATTATGTGTGTATGTACCTATCACTAATGGTACAATACTCTATAGGTATACAGGTAACTAGCATGTAAGTATGTCAAGGCATATGTGTAAGCATGTAGGTATACAGGTATGCTATATATCATATGCAATAAGAAATATGAATCAATGTCACAATGTCCCTAACCAAACTATATTATATCTATAAGTGGGTTGTGCGTGTCATGGCAATTATTGACGGTGTGTGTAGCATACAATCAGTGCTCGTGCAACATGAGTCGTCAATAATAGTGCAGTATCCTAAGGATACTAGTCCAAGCACAACAATAATTAAGCAGTAGGGTGAATGCGTAATTCTAAATATGAAATAGAATATGCGACAGAATTAACATTTCTAGCCCAGACGCATAACGCCATGCGGGCGATTCCCCTGTAGATGTTAAATTTACTCACCAACACTCCTGGCTAAGTGAAGTCAACCACCTGCGTCTCCTTTGTTGCAGCGTCCGAAGTTCCCGGCTGCGAACCTACAACATTAAAATAATAAAGCAAGTGTACATTAGTAATAGACCCAAAACACTTACAAACTACATTTGACCGACGCAACAACACAAAACATACTCTCAAGTGTTCGTATTGTGGCTAACGTGCGTAGCGACGTGACGAAAGCAACCTAAGAGCAAAACCACATAAAGTGCACGATCCGTGTCGTATAACGTATCGCGCTTAAACGAAACACAAGAAACAACCTAGGTGATCCCAGATTTTGCATACTGAGAAAACTCGGCAATCAAATAAGACCAAAAACACCTAAACCACTGCAGACACCTACCCAGAAAAACCCAAACCCTAACTCCAATCCACGGCCGAGGTCGCCGGATCCCCTTCGAGTCGTCGCCGGCCGAGTCCGAGCTCCTTGGGTTCGTGCTCCAGGTGATGTCCTATGGTCTCTGGTATAACACAAAAATATTGTTTGGTTTTCTAGTAAAATATCCGGGTCACAGCAGATCACAGAAGTCATACATAGGCACTAAAAATACGATATTATGCACAAAACTTAACTTTAAACATTCTAAACTAAAACTAAAGGTCTACACAACACAAAAACTACTTAAAGAACAGATAGAGATCAATACCTACACAAAAGAACTCAAAGATCCAAGTTTTGCATGCTCCAAGGCATCCAAGAGGAAAAAGGTGTGATTTTTTATGAGATTTTGAATATTTGTGATGGATTTGTGTAGGAAAAGAGATTGTTCATTTTAGAGTTGAGAGAGATAGAGAAATATGAAAGGAATTAAGTGAGAAAGAATGATAGAGTGTAAGGAAATGAGAGAGGGAGGTGAGTGTAGGGTGAGAGGTGAGGTGAGTGTAACCATAGCATTAACTCCCATTTAATACTTTCATACAACTCATCAATCCACCTCCTCACTCCAAAAGAATATCTTCTCTCTTCTCACAAAATATCAAGGATTAATCAAGACAAAGGATTAAACCAAAGGGTGGATTAGGATTAGGGTTAAATGTCATGGTTGCTAAGATCAAGATAAACACAAACAAACCTCACATTTACGTGCACACGTGCGTGCATGCCCATAACAAATAATAATAAATTATTAATCAATTGTTATAAAATGTGAGGAACCCGAATTGGTAAACTTTTTACAGTAAACCCGCATTAACGTCTAAACGAACACTAACCGAAATCTAAGGCGTTACAATCTAACCCCCTATAAAAATTCGTCCCCGAATTTAAAATTCTCACTAAGCGTACCTTCAAAGAGAAGATTACAAAACTCTCAAATCTCGCTCGCAGCCTTCCAAGTTATCACCTTACTATACGGCTACGTCCAAGAAAAACCCTCCACAGATGGCAAGACCCTTGACCGAAGTTTCTTCACCTGCCGAGCCATTAACACAATTGGCTGCTGGTGAACGAAAGATCGCGTCTCAAGCTAAATGGTCTGGTGCTGAATCATGTGAGAAAGGTCATGAAGGTATTTGCAAAGTATCGACACAAGGAATACGGGGTGAATACTCAATAATCTGGACGAAAGTGCCAAATTAAAGGCAACGAAACTAACTCGCTTTAAGGATCTCAAAAGGACCTACAATTCTGGGATAAGCTTCCCAAAACTCAACACGTCATTCATTGGAAAAATCTGTAGGAATACATGATCTCCCACTGCGAACTCAAGTCTACGACCATCACGGTCGGCATAAGACCTTTGTCATCCTGACCTGAACCAACTGGATCATCTCCGAAGTTTCTAGACTAGCTGGGGTTCAAAAATCCTACTTACGCAGAGTCAGAAAAACAGATTGGTGATCGACACAACCTAACAACCAAACCTAAAGGTTGCCAATTGAAACGCCCCCTGATAACTGCTATCAAAGACAAATCTTAACGATGGCAAGTGACGATCCCAACTGCCGACAACAATTAGTACGCACGCACAAGCATATCATCCAGAGTCGGTATAGCCCGCTCTCACAAAACCATCATCCTGCGGATGGAAAGACGGAGCTAAAGCTCAACCAGTACCCAAGGCTTCCTGAAGCTCCTGCCCAAGACGGCAAGCGAACAGGTGCCTTCATTGGATACGACCCATGAAGGAACTCCGTGCAACGCACAAACTTAACAAAGAACAACTGAGCAACCCGTGTATAACCAGACGACAAACATCCAAATGAAGTCACACCCAGACTAAACATGGGTAGACACCATAACGAGATTCGTGGAGATCTGCTCCCATTCCCACTTCGGAACGGTTAAAGGTTGCAACTCTCCAGCCGGTCTCAGATGCTCAACTTTAACACACAACAAGACAGACACCTCGAAACGAAATCCGAAACTTCACTCTTCATCCCTGCCCACCCGTAACTATTCCACAAGTCACGCCAAAAGTTGGTGGAACTTGAATGAATACAGAGAGTTGACAGATGTGCCTGCTCTAGGATTTCGCGTCTCTACCCAATAGTATCAGGTACACAAACGCGTCCCTAAACTTAGCACACCCTTATCACAAATCAAGGACTCCGTATCATTACCCAGCCGAGTATGCTCAAGTATCTTTGACAAACGAGCATCGGCAGGCAGTGCCTCGCGAAAGCGATTAAGGAAAAGTGTACGGGCGCGGACATGAGCAAGCTGTCCCCTCAGTAGAGGCGAACTTAAGTTATACTCAACGATCGAAGAAGAACTGTAAATCTGCAGAAGACTATCTCAATAATCAAAACCCACTGCAAGAAGATGTACATTAGCTCTGGTGGTCCGTGAAAATCTGACACGTCTCTCCGAACAAGTAGTGTTTCCAAATCCCCAACGCAAGACCACCGCGGCCATCTCCAGATCATGAGTGGGATATCCTGCTCGTACTTCCTCCAACTGTCGGGAAGCAAAAGCCATAACTCTATAGTGTCACCTCAGTACACAATCGATCCCCACTCGCGAAACATCACAGTTAAACAACAAAGTCGCCCGAACCAGAAAGCAAAGAAAGAACTGATGCAGTTGTTAACCGGGTCTTCAACTGCCGAGAACTCCCCACTCATGCCTCAGTCCAAAGAAAAAGAACCTCCTTTCCGGTCAGTTCAGTCAACGGTGCAGCACAACGCTAGCAATCCTGCACGAAACGGCGGTAAAAACCTACTAAGCCCAAAAATCTGCGAACCTCCGTCCTGCACACAAGTCTGGGCCTAAGCTGTACGGCCGCGATCTTCCTCGGAACTATACGAAAACCGTCTCCCGTAACTACAAGACCTAGGAGTCAACACAAACAAGCCTGAAGGAACACTCCGAGAATCTAGCAAACCGCTGGGGATCTCCCAATGTCTGCAAAACAAATCCTCAAGTGCTACTCCTGTCCCTCAAGACACATTGGAAAAGACCAGAATGTCGCAATAAAACAACAATAACTGGTCGAGGAACGGCCTGAAGAAATCTGGTTCATCATATCTACAAATGTTGCTAGGGCATTGGTGAGTCCAATGACACCACCAAAACACACAAAGCCCGTAGCACGCACAAGGCAGTCTTCGGAATGTCATCACTCCGAACCCGCAACAATGATGACCTGATCCCAAACAAACTTAGAAAATGTCTCGCACTCGGGAGCTGATCGAAGAAATCGTCAATGCGGGGTAAAGGATACCTATCCGCACCGTAAGCCGGTTCAATTGACGATCCATCAATACATAACCTCAACTGCCATCCTTCTCCTTGACGAACAGAAATAGGAGCTCCCCGATGCGAAACACTCAGACGCACAAGCCCCCCAACAAACAACTCTGCAGCTGATCCTTAAGTTCCCTAAGTTTCGCCGGCTCGTCTGGAACAACGTCGGAAAACTCTCGCACGAAAGGAACCCGGTCCAACAAACCCACTGTGGCTCCAGTATCATGAATGAACGCCAAGAATCCTCGACATCCTCTCCTCAAAATCCGACTAGCGAAAAAGACTGAATTCAAGCTGTAAGAGGCGGCACCACTGTCCCCCTACACAACAAGAACTGACTCGCCAGGAAAACAAAACCTGACTGTTTTCTCACGGTAGTCCACAGACGTCTAGCATGTAGATTACCAGTCCGTGCCCAGGAGAACGTCAAATCCAACATCTCTGGAAGGATCACAATGATGGAAGAATCTCTATCTCTTATCCGATTGGCACACGACCGAAAAACGTGTCGCGCAATAAAAGAATCGCTGACAAAAGTTATCACAACAATCGGCTGATCTACCTAACACAACTCTCGTCCCAACCACGGCACAAAGTGTGAAATAAGCAAGTACATCAAAAGAACATACGAAATTAGAATACTTGAAAACTCTGCATTGGACACCCGCGCGTCCCGATGAGTAGAAGCAAACTCTCGTGTCTGCCTCCTACCCGCAACTGGCTGAAATCTTCATCTGCCAACCTGTCCCCTCTGAGCGAACCTTCCGCGTCCACGACCTCTCTGAATATGACCCTGACGCAGTAATAAGGAACAATCCCTGATGAGGTGATGAAGGCTCCCGCACCAGAAACATCCACGCGATGGCTGCTGACCCTCCTGGGGATGAGAGCTGAACGACTGTCTTCGTCCTAAACCTCTTCTACTCCCGCGACGGTCATGAAATCTGTCTCGACGACTAGGCCTCTGTCTCTGGGTTGGTACACCGGTACGAGTCCTCCACTGCTCCGAAACTCTCAAAGTCTCTGGAAAGCATGCCTCGTCAACTGGGGCTGCATCCACTGGTGCTATATAGGTGACGAAATGCTGCATGCTGATCGCAAGGAACAACTGAGTAACAGGGGTGACAACCTCCTGTTGCTGCACTCGAACGATCTCAACCAATGAACTCATAGTCTGGCGCATGTCCTGAATCTCTGCCATAAGCCTAGCGATACTATCTGTCGAAGGTGGATCCGTTTGTACCTGTGCAACAAGCATGCCATCCTGGTCAGTCCTCGTCCTACCCGAACCAACTCTGATTTCGGCCCTCGCTGCATCACTCTAAGTCCCCATAGTCATCGGCATCAAGGCTATAAATGGAAATAAGGGTCGATAAGAACACGGAAATCGAATCACAAGGATATGAATCAAGGAAGGAATTTCAAGAAATTTGTACTTAGGTCACTTTGGACGGAGTACCGCATCGTGAATATGCCGCGGACATACACACGCTACGTTACTCTGCTTAAGCTACCTACTCCATCATACCAAGGTCATCCTATACTCCGAAAGGTAAAACCTAGCGCTCTGATACCAACTTTGTCACGGCCCGAAATTGGCACGTGACAGCCCTAATACTATACAACGTCTATAGGTGTAACGCAGTAAAAGAAAGCCAAAACCCAGAAATCTAAACCATCAAAAGTAGTAAGAAGTAATAGTGTTTTCAAAACCTTTGAAATCTCAACTCAAAATTCTTTAAAAGAGTCCAACTTTATTTCCTTTAAAAATTTGACAGCACCTCCTTTGTAAAAACTAACCCCAAAAATGGGTACAACATAAATAAAAGTAAAGCATCCCTAACGGAAGAAAATACACGCCTAAACGTGGAAAACAACCACCACAACAAATATACGACGCCGTAGCGAAGAAATAAAAGACGATAGAAAGGAAACTGTATAAAAGACAACCAAGTCACAAAATAATACAATATCGTTCTCCCCAAGTCTCTAAGTCAACAAGAAAATAGTAGATGGAGAGTACAAGGATACAATGAATATACAATACAAAAACGAATAACCACAAAACCCACCTAAGCAAACTGCACACTGTGAGCTGATGAGGTATCCATAGCAAAAGATGATAAGATAGATGAATAGCCTGCCTCGATTACTCTGAGGAACAACCTGCAAAACAACTGCGGCACAACGGGGGTGAGTTGCCAACTCATGAATAGTAAATAATATATGCAGGTAATCGCAAGTATGTACGTACAGCGCGAATCTAATATATGCAATTAATAGCAATAAAAGGTCATATGAATACAATAATCATGAAAAGTACACTAACGGTTACTACAAATACATGAAGCAATAATATGACAATCGGTAAGCAATAATCATGCAATAATGATATGAAAAGGTATATATGCAACAGCCATGAAAGGTACACTAACAGGTACAACTAACACATGAAGTAATGCATATAAAATAAGTATGTAAATGCAACAGTCATGAAAGGTACGCTAACAGGTACTACTAATACATGAAGCAATGCATAAATAATAAATGTGGAGTATGGAATGAAATATGTCATTTCCACGGAATCCTGATATCGTGGTAGGATCAAAATCCATTAAGACAATTCAAATCCCAATTTTCTCAAATCAGCCCCCAAATTGGCTCTCATCTCATATAAGTCTTACAAATCCTGAATGTACAATATCAAATAAATCCCATATATCCTGAATGTACAAAATCAGCAATCCCATATATATCTCGTATCCAATCTCAAATAAATCTCATATATCCCAAATCTAATACCAAGTAAATCTCTAATATCCTAAGTAAATTTACATGAATAAATATGATGATGTATATGAATTAATATGTATACATATATATTAGCGTCTCATTCCACTAATATATATATATATATATATATATATATATATATATATATATAACAGCGTCTCATTCCACTGTTATATATACTTAGAAATAAAATATCGTGAAAATAATGTGTCAAGAATCGACACAGAAAGGCTGATCTATCAGGTGTTGTCATCAAGACTGGCACCCTGATAGGTACGTATCTTACGCTATGCCGAAAAGCCCAAGTGCCTAGCTTTGACCCTCGTCTTTCCACGTATCCATGCGTACATGACTCCCGTCGGTATCCCCATGATAACCGCCGAGTCATTGGTAATATCACCGGATGGTATGGTTCCCCTGCCAGGCTCAATCGGCAAAGTCCATCAATCGTGTTTCCCCGGGTACCTCCGGGCCCCACCATGTACCCTTATACGGCCCACGACGCTCCTCGCATGGAGTATATATATCAGAACCGATAAATCTCTTGGTGGATACTGAAATATCATATCAAGAGAAACCGGATTTTTCAAATAATGCATAATTTCATGAACTCCCACGGTCCCCAAATCCAGAAAATATCATGAAAAATCCATATTTAAATGAGAAAATCCATGAATATGATATATGCAACATAAAACTGAAAAGTAAGCATATAAAGGAAAAGCCGCTAATTAACTGCAGCAAGTTAATATAAAATATCATGTGGTTCCTATTTTCTCCAATTCTAAATAACATCAAGTAAAGTAAACATATAGGTATAAATGATATATGTGTAAACATAAAGGTATAACAAGATATAGATATCTACCTATCAATAATGATGTAATATACCCTCCAGGTATAAGTGAAGTATGTATATGAAGTATACATGTAGCTATGTCATTATGTGTGTATGTACCTATCACTAATGGTACAATACTCTATAGGTATACATGTAACTAGTATGTAAGTATGTCAAGGCATATGTGTAAGCATGTAGGTATACAGGTATGCTATATATCATATGCAATAAGAAATATGAATCAATGTCACAATGTCCCTAACCAAACTATATTATATCTATAAGTGGGTTGTGCGTGTCATGGCTATTATTGACGGTGTGTGTAGTATACAATTAGTGCTCGTGCAACATGAGTCGTCAATAATAGTGCAGTGTCCTAAGGATACTAGTCCAAGCACAACAATAACTAAGCAGTAGGGTGAATGCGCAATTCTAAATATCAAATAGAATATGCGACAGAATTAATATTTCTAGCCCAGACGCATAACGCCATGCGGGCGATTCCCCTGTAGATGTTAAATCTACTCACCAACACTCCTGGCTAAGTGAAGCCAACCACCTGTTTCCCCTTCGTTGCAGCGTCCGAAGTTCCCGGCTGCGAACCTACAACATTAAAATAATAAAGCAAGAGTATATTAGTAATAGACCCAAAACACGTACAAACTACATTTGACTGACGCAACAACACAAAACATACTCTCAAGTGTTCGTATTTTGGCTAACGTGCGTAGCGACACGACGAAAACAACCTAAGAGCAAAACCACACAAAGTGCACGATCCGTGTCGTATAACATATCGCGCTTAAACGAAACACAAGAAACAATCTAGGTGATCCCAGATTTTGCATACTGAGAAAACTCAATAATCAAATAAGACCAAAAACACCTAAACCGCTGCAGACACCAACCCAGAAAAACCCAAACCCTAACTCCAACCCACGGCCGAGGTCGCCGGATCCCCTTCAAGTCATTGCCGGCCGAGTCCGAGCTCCTTGGGTTCGTGCTCCAGGCGATGTCCTATGGTCTCTGGTACAACACAAAAATATTGTTTGGTTTTCTAGTAAAATATCCGGGTCACAGCAGATCACAGAAGTCACACATGGACACTAAAAATACAATATTATGCACAAAACTTAACTTTAAACATTCTAAACTAAAACTAAAGGTCTACACAACACAAAAACTACTTAAAGAACAGATAGAGATCAATACCTACACAAAAGAACTCAAAAATCCAAGCTTTGCATGCTCCAAGGCATCCAAGAGGAAAAATGTGTGATTTTTGATGAGATTGTGAATATTTGTGATGGATTTGTGTAGGAAAAGAGAGTGTTCAGTTTAGAGTTGAGGGAGATAGAGAAATATGAAAGAAATTAAGTGAGAAAGAATGAGAGAGTGTAAGGAAATGAGAGAGGGAGGTGAGTGTAGGGTGAGAGGTGAGGTGAGTGTAACCATAGCATTAAGTCCCATTTAATGCTTTCATACAACTCATTAAGCCACCTCCTCACTCCAAAAGAATATTTTCTCTCTTCTCACAAAATATCAAGGATTAATCAAGACAAAGGATTAAAGCAAAGGGTGGATTAGGATTAGGGTTAAGTGTCATGGTTGCTAAGATCAAGATTAACACAAACAAACCTCACATTTACGTGCACACGTGCGTGCATGCCCATAACAAATAATAATAAATTATTAATCAAATGTTATAAAATGTGAGAAACCCGAATTGGTAAACTTTTTACAGTAAACCCGCATTAACGTCTAAACGAACACTAACCGAAATCTAAGGCGTTACAGTGGCAACTACCAAACCAAAAATCCAATCGCACCAATCGCGTGTTCACAACACACTAAATATTATATGAAATAGGCTGTATATCATCAAAACCTCAAACCTAAATCAAATCGATTTATTCCAAAAACCTGGTAAGCATCACTTAACTATTTTAATGCAAATCTAGATGTTTTAACAAAACTAGTGGCCACAATATTCCCATAATAACTTAATTAAGCCACACAAACCCTAACTGAATTTTAATCTCACCCCTTTATATTAATCCTAAAAATCTAGTTTGCAAATTATATAATTTGGACAAATTTTAACGTAACAATTTACAACTTAACAACTAGATTAAATTTTGTATGCCTTCAAATGTCAAACTACTAATTGCAACCATGATCAATGATAAAAACCCTATCTTTAATTTAAACCCTTTTCTTGAAAATCTTAAACCATCAATTAGAACCAAATTAACACTTGAATAATTTAGATTAAGGTAATTAACTAACAAAGTAACTATGGGGTTAAAATTATACCTCACAATTTTAGAGATCTCACTTGAAACTTAGCCTCCAAAGATGGTTTCTTGCATTAAGATCCAAGCTAGATATGTCAAGGAATAAAGGGTGAAGGTTTAACTATGAACTTGTGAGGTTTTAGTTTGAATTTTTGATGGAATTTTGGGGATTTTTGATGGAATTTGAAGTGGGGAAAATGGGGAGGGGGCTGCTGGAATGGGCTCGGCCAGCTTGAGGGGTGAGGTGAGGGAGTGAGGTAAAAGTGTGGTGTTTTCAAGTCAACTCCTCATACCTCAATTATACCCATACTTGTTCCTTTACTAATTTCTTTTTTTCCTTTTCTTCTTTTCTTAATTGGAGTGGGAATTTGGGGAGGGGCTGCTAGGAATTTGAAGCTCGAAATGGGGAGGGTAAGGTGAATGAAAGAGGTGACCATACCCCCTCACACACACCCCAACATCAAATCTTTCATTTCCCACTAATTAATTCATTTCCTTATTTATTTTATTTCCTTTCTACATAATTCTAGAACTATGCCACATGTAAAAATAAAGTGCAAGTTAACAAAATGTGATTAGGTGTCATGGTTACTTAAACTTGTATTAAGCCATTCTAATTTGTAATTATCACTAATTAAAAGTATAAGTGAAAGCTTAAAATAATATTAAAAATAATTAATTAATGATAAATATTTAAGTAAACTAACAATTTATAAGTGACCAAATAAATATCAATACCGGTCATTACATAGCTAAAATAGATATATTTAAGTCTATTTTGAAAAATAATTATATCTTGATTTTTTACGGAAAAAACCAGTTATTTTACCGATTATCGGAAATTTCACCTAAACGATTTTTCAGAACGTTACATCCGGCCGGCCCGGATGAGGGTGGTGGGGAAAGCTCGGCATTGAGCCTCGTCCGAGTTATCCTGGAAGCTCATGCCTGCCATAAATGCATCTAGGTGGTCCTTCGGGTCGGATTTCCCGTCAAAGAGGGACACTTTTGATGGCTTGTTCCTGGACGAGATGTGCTCGGCCAGCAAATCTTCTGTAAAGGGCTTTGTTAGTGAGTCGGTAGAGTACCTGGCCCTATCACCGGACGCATGGCCATCCCGTCGTATGCCTTCGATTTTCTTCTTGGGTGCTTCAAGTCGGTGGTGGTACCCTGAGGATTCTGCACAGTCAGAGTGGTGGCTACCCCCGCTCCGCTCCGAGTCTGCGCGATGGTGCGACTCCGATTCCGCTCTATCAGATTTCTGAGATCCTCGGGTAAGGTTATTCTCGAATAGTCCCGACGTTCGCCGTACGCGCGGCCCCGAAGAGTGAGGGCGTCGGTCATGCCTGGAAGCAGGCGAGCTGACCGATACCTACTCAGAAGGCGAGAACATGTGGCGGGCATCGGAGCGACGACCTGGTCTTCCCTGGGATCGGGGCATCGAGCTGTCCGGTGCCCAGCGGGTCATGGAATCAATCTCCGCATGCGGATCACGGTGGCCGAAGTCGGCACGCCGGCACTCGGTGACGCTGGGATGAGCGTGAGTGAGATTGAGGGCCTGAGCATGGCCATCTGTCCTTCTTCGTGCGGCGTCATCCCGGGGAGGAGGAACCACGGTCTAGTGGGTAGGGCACGCCGCTTGAACGCGGACGAGGGCATCCACCAGTGATGTGAGCATGTCTATCCGAGCGGATAAGACGTTGATGATGTTAGAAGGGAGAGAAGAGTCGCTCCCGCATCCGTTGTAGCGGCTCGTATTTGGATCGTCACGGTTGTCACTCGCCATTGAGTCAAGGGCGAAAGATCAACTTTGATGAGTGTAGAAACTTTAGAGTGTTCCCATAAACAGCGCCAACTGATGGAGGTCGAGATCTCCTTCAGATGTTGTCCTCCGTCGATCTGGTAGCAAGCGTTCTCGAACAGTTGAGATTGGATTGAGGCTGAGCGTGTGGATCTCAGTTGGTTGATGTTGCGCCGAGCTACCTGCAAAGGAAGTCTCGGGAGAGGTGTACCGCCGTAGGATCCTCCGACGATCAAGTTAGTGTCGAGGAATATTGGCAGAGTAGCAGCGTATTGGAATGAGTTCGAGTTACCTGAATCGTCTGGAGGAGGGGTTTTTATAGTGGTCGTATGGAGCGAGCGGGCGCGAGATTGTCGCCGTCAGTTACGCCCCTGTGTTATCCTTGCATTAATGGCGGGATGCACTCATTAATTGGGGACGCGCTTGCGTGGGACGTGAAACGTGGGGAGGCGGATATCTCGTCCTGACGAGATACGCGGAGCCGTTGCGAGGGCGGTTGGGTTCCACGCTCTCGGTTGATCGGGGAAGCCAAGAAAGCTCGGCATGTCAGATGGCTCGGAGACGGGCAGTGAGGCCGAGGAAGCTCGGAGACAAGCTATTGGTAGTTTGCTAGGCAAGTGCTCAGGGAGGTCTCCTGAGAGGTCGGGCACTTCCTCGAGACGAGGTCCCAAGGAATGCCCCTAATGCAACTCATTTATTCCACTTCCGTAGCCTTCGGGACATGTCATCCGCCACGTGTCATAATCTGATAAAATACCACTTGTGAGCATCATCAGTTCCGTTCATCCAAACGGATGATTTTTTCCAGTGTTGAACTCTTAAGAGATTATATAATGATTAAATATTACCAACTGAAATATACAATCACTGTCCCAAATGTTAAAACTTGTCCCAATGAGAAAGAATCTCGGTGTAAAGGTAACAGTAACCTAATCATACGTCAATGTCTTCGCCGTAAATATATACTCATTTTCGGGAAAAACAGAAACTTGCTTATTGTCTCACGATGTTCTTATTTTATCGAGAAGGAATTGAGAATTAACAAAGAGATACAAAAATGTTGTTGCATAAGAATAACTAAGAAGAGATGGTTCAAGTTTCTTATTAGTAGTTTCTTTCACAAAAAAGGATCAAGGTAGAAAGCATTACTACAAAACCGTTGATACGGGATAAAAGGAGAAGGACAGTTTTAACCCCTACTTTCCAAAAAACAAAGAAAATTGAATATCAATTCATGTTCCAATGTGATGGAACGATGTTGGATAGAGAATTTGGATTTAATGGTTTGATGAGTTATGTATTCAGAAGTTGCTGGTAGATGGAGGACTGAGAAGGGGGTTTGGAGTTGCTGAATTTTCTTCTTTTTCATTCAGCTTGCATGTCCTGATTTTGGCTTGGCTAAGCTGTTGGAGTTGAGTACATTGTTCCTACAATCGGATGAGGAGTTTCGTCTATCACGTTAACTGATTCGGTTTTCGAGCTCCTAGACAATCTTCTCAAGTGGCTCGTTTAGGACCAGATTAAGTTTTCCGTCTTTTTAGATGCTTCAATTATTGCGGCATTATGGCAGAGGTCGAGAAACGCTGAGTGATCTTCATGGACTTTTGATATTGTCAAGTACTCATCAAAATATGGTAAATTTAGTGGTTTATTGATAATGTTGAATATTTAACACCACTTGATAAAGTGTGAATGTCGAGATATATGTGGGACTAATAGTCCCACATGGAAAAAGCTAAAGAGCTACATGGTTATAAGATATAAATGTCCCCCACTTTCCCCACCAAAAATGCTCCACTCTATTTGGATGGACATCATCCATATTGAAACCCGCACTCATATATAAAGCTCTGCACTTCTCAAATTCTTTATATTAAAAATGACATGGTAAAGGATTGCTCTCTTAAAGATATTGTTGTTCCAAACTCTATTATCATGTTATATTTTATGTTTAATATTTGAGGAGTGTTGAGAGTTTCAATACAGGTGAGATCTATCCAAATAGACTTACGCTTTATTGGTGTGGTACCCATTTATATCTTATACCCATATCCTTCTATTAGGTTTTCTAATGCTAGACTTAGGTTTTATTGGTGTGGTATCCATTTATATCTTATACCCATATCCTTCTATTAGGTTTTCTAATGCTAGACTATTAACCCCAAACATCTCAACAATATACAAATGCTCAAATCACTTTGTTTATTGTGCAGGCCTGTATAAAAAATGTAGATCGTGACAGACGGTACAAATCATCAATTTTGATCGTCAAACATGGTATTTTAGACCGAATTTTTAGATTGTAACCAAGGGCAAATTCTTTATGAGGAGAGATCAGGCACCCGCCTCACATGAATTCGGAATATATTGTCTCTCTCTCTCTCTCTCTCTCTCTCTCTCTCGACACACACACGGGAAAGATTATGTTTTTGATATTTTTCATGATCTACGAAAAATTTAAATAACTTATATAAAGAAGGTTGCATGATATAAAAAGTTAATGACAATTAAATGCAGAATAATTTATAACGATTAAGAGAAGATAGTATGCTACAGTCTATATTTTGATACTGTGTTTGAATAAAAATAATTAATATGAAAATATACCTAAAATAATAATTAAGTTACCTATATATTTATCGACAGCAATGTCTGTTTGAGAGGTTAATATTTAGCAAAACGAAATCATAAATTAAGCGGATTCTGTGACGTTTGATTAATTTAAAATCCACATAAAAATATAGAAAGAAATGGCTGTAAGGTCAAGTACAACCTCATGACTTTGGTCGCATGATATAACCATAGTGATGAGTACCACTCCAATAAACCTAAAAGATACATTGTTTAGCTATCTTTTCTTTTTGAGACGCGACAAACAATATCAAGTTTACTAGTGTTCCATAACTTCATGTTACTTCAAAATATATGATGCATCTAAAAACTTAATTAGTATAATATAAGAAACTAAAATAAAAAATTTATTCTTTTAGCCATGAATAGATAAATGTTAATAGGCCAAAAAGTATATCGTAAAGGGTGCAAATGAAATTTCAACAAAAATGAAGGGGCAAAATTAATTTTCCAATCTTTTGGACATAAAAAGGAGCACATGCAAATTCCTCAGACCATGGGGGCAAAGGTAAATATTTCCATCACCCTTCACTCTAGGGAAGGGAGTAAATGCAAATTTCATTAAAAGGAAAAGTGCGAGGTCTAAATTTCCTATGAAAATGAAAAAAAAGTCTGGTTGTGCTTACAAGTTTATATATATTCAAGGAAAATGACAAAAAATGACTGGTTGAGCTCCCAATACAACTTTATGTATATACTTTATATACTTGGAGAAATGGTACGGATCGAATATTTCACGTTTTTAAATTCATGAATCTGAATAACAGCCTTTGGATCTACATTTTGCTTACAATAGCTCCAATTAAAACAAATTAATAAATCTATTAAACAGCAAAATAAATATTCTCTTATCTAATTTTTGGGATTCATGGGTATCTCTATTCATTTATTTTGAGTGGAATATTTTGGGTAATATTATTTTAATTTTAGGTTCGTTAAAAATAATTATGGTGATATTAATTAGAATTATAAGGATTGTGATAATATAATCATGGATCCCAAAAATTGGGTTAGAGAATATTTACTTTGTTATTTAATAGATTTATTAATTTGTTTTAATCGGAGCCGTTAAGAGTAAATGGTAGATCCAACGGCTGTTATTCAGGTTCGTGAATTTAAGAACGTGAACCCGCCCTAACAGATCCATGTGTGTGTGTGTAGCGCTCTGTTGTAAATCGATCAGCGTTTTTTTTAAAACAGAAACTTTCGATCCGCGACATATTTGAATGATCCGAAGCTCAAGTTGACCACCCTAACTTCAAGTCTATATGTATGAAAAATCAAAGAGTTTGAAGACCTCTAGCCTATGCAGCAGATGGAGTTTATGTTGCTATATTGAAAAACATACATTTTGCACTCATTTGATGCATGAGCTAGAAGTCTTTAAATCCCTTAATTTTTCTTACACGTATATTTAAGGGTAGCGTGACCAACTTGAATGAATCAGATCGTTAAAATATGTCATAAATCAGGAGTTCCCGTTTTTAAAAAACGCGGACCGATTTGCAATGAATCACTCTTATATATATATATAATGGAGGAAAGAGGCCATAGGAGGGAATTTCCTCCTATGGCATCGAAAAGGTATACCCTCCGTCGTATTTTTCGATGATCGGAATCCATCATTTTCATCGTTATCATCTAAGATGTGGATACGCCAAATTTCATGTGATTCTACAATTTTTTCACCGTTGATTTAGCAATGTAAAAAGTTCTATTGTCGGTAAACCGTTAATTTTGAACCCACTAATTCAACGGTGCAAAAGCTGTAGAATCACATGAAATTTGTTGTATCCATATCTTAGATGATAACGATAAAGATGATGAGTGCCAATCGTCAGAAAACACGATGGAAGGCGTATTTTTTCGACGCCATAGGAGGAAATTCCCTCTTATGGCATATTTCCTCCATTATTCCCTCTCTCTATATATATGAGAATAACGGAGGAAAGAGGCCATATGAGGCCTTTTCGTCATGTGGCGTCTAAAATCTATATTCTCCGCAAATTTTTTTGACGATCGGCACCCATTATCATCATCTTTATCATGTAAGATATAGATACACTAAATTTCATGTGATTCCACCGCTGAATCAACAATGTAAAAAGTTCTATTGTCGGTAAACCGTTAATTTTGCACCCACTAAATCAACGATGAAAAGTTATTGGAATCAAATGAAAATTGATGTATCAACATCTTAGATGATAAAGATGAAGATGATGGGTACCGATCGTCGCATAATATCATGGAGGGTGTATTTTTTCGACGCCATAGAAGGAAATTCCCTCCTACAGCACCTTTCCTCATGGAGGGTGTATTTTTTCGATGCCATAGAAGAAAATTCCCTCCTACAGCACCTTTCCTCCATTATTCTCATATATATATATGTGCGCGCGCGCGCGCTTGTTTGTGTGTGTGAGAGAGAGAGAATAATGGAGGAAAGAGGCCATAGGAGGGAATTTTCTCCTATGGCGTCGAAAAATTACGCCCTCCGTCGTATTTTCCGACGATCGGAATCCATCATCTTCATCGTTATCATCTAAGATGTGGGTACGCCAAATTTCATATGATTCTACAACTTTTTCACCGTTGATTTAGCAATGTAAAACGTTCTATTGTCGGTAAACCGTTAATTTTGAACCCACTAATTCAACGGTGAAATAGTTGTTGAATCACATGAAATTTGGTGTATCCGTATCTTAGATAATAACGATAAAGATGATGGGTGCCGATCATCAGAAAACACGATGGACGACATACTTTTTCGACGCTATAGAAGGAAATTCCCTTCTATGGCATCTTTCCTCCATTATTCTCTCTCTCTCTCTATCTCTCTCTCTCTCTCTATATATATATATATATGAGATTAATGGAGGGAAGAGGCCTTAGGAGGGGATCCCCTCCTATGGCGTCGAAAAAATACCCCCTCCCTAGTTTTTCCCGACGATCGGCACCCATCATCTTCATCGTCATCATCTAAGATGTGGGTACACCAAATTTCATGTGATTCTACAACTTTTTCACCGTTGATTTAGTGGGATTAAAATTAACGGTTTACCGACAATAGAACTTTTTATATTGCTAAATCAACGGTGAAAAGGTTGTGGAATCATATAAAATTTGGTGTACCCACATCTTAGATGATGACGATGAAGATGGCGGGTGCCGATCATCGGAAAAAACTATGTGGGTTGTATTTTTTCGACGCCATAGGAGGGAATCCCCTCCTATGGCCTCTTTTCTCCATTATTCTCTCTCTCTATATATATGAGAATAATGGAGGAAAGATGCTGTAGGAGGGAATTTCCTCCTATCGCGTCGAAAAATACACCCTCCACGTTTTTATTCGACGATCAACTCCCATCATCTTCATCTTTATCATCTAAGATGTTGATACACCAAATTTCATGCATCCATTATCTTCATCTTTATCATCTAAGATGTTGATACACCAAATTTCATTTGATTCCAATAGGTTTTCACCGTTGATTTAGTGGGTACAAAATTAACGGTTTTCCGACAATAGAATTTTTTACATTGCTAATTCAACGGTGAAAAAGTGGTGGAATCACATGAAATTTGGTATTTCCACATCGTACATGATAAAGATGATGATGATGGGTGCGGATCGTCGAAAAAAATGGCGGAGAGTACAGATTTTAGACGCCACCTGATGAAAAAGCCTCCCAGGGCCTCTTTCCTCATATATATATATATATATATATATATATATAAAGGGTTATGAGGCGTCGACCCATTTTCCAAGAAGTGACTCCCGCCTCAAAACACATCAACCCTCATGTATTTCACCGATCCAAAGCGGTCATTTTGATCTACGTATTAGGAAACCCTTATGCATAAAAAATCTTAAGATTTAGAGATCTCTAACGCGTCTATCAAGCTGTCATATTTTTCTTTTATCGATAAGTCGTTAATTTTTCTATCCACTTAATGAAGCGTGTTAGAGGTTAGGTGTGCACAAATTCATTTAGCTAGTTATTTAGCACAATTTTAATATTGGGCTGCATTTTTTTATCTTTATAACATCGGCTATTCTTGGGCCCCCCACTCCCCAACCCACTATAGGCTTCATAAACTACTTCATATTGAAATATGCCTACAACACCTTAAATCACGTGTACCTTCGGGTAAAACCCAATTTTTCCTATATGCTTTTATAATGTGGTGACCATTAGGCATCAGCATCAGAAAAATTCAGCACCCACCAAACAGTAGTAATTAATACCAAGCAGACGATGTCAAATATTGTTATTTTCACGGCTCCTCCAACTAATTCCTTGGTTAGGATTCCCTCAGTGCACCAACTTTGACTGTTTTTATTGGTCTAAACGCCATTGTTTTCAATAATATGTTGCAAAAGTTTATTTTATTCCATTAAATTATTAAGATTATAACCTCTTTTTTTTCCTTTCTAAACTACAAGAAACTTCATGAACTACAGGTTGCTACAAAAAAACCTTTTATACTGACGTTACATATTTCTCGCTAAACTACCATAAACATTATCGAAAATTTGGTCGACAACAAAAACGGAACTTGAGAACATGAATTATTTTGGTTAAAAACAGTTAAAGCATGCATAATTAATAATTCACTCTCCAAATTTAAAAGCCGCCGGGCAGATTCTGAAAGGCTTCACATCTTCGCATCGCATGCATCCGATAAAAAATATTTGGTATCAAGCATATCTTGATTATTCTGAAAGCACTTTCCAGAAAAAAGAAGGCCTTATTATTATGGATTCGAAGTTACTGCTATTATTTCATCTTTCCTATTGCAACTAATATATTTCAACTGTGGACATTTGAAATAAACAAAGAGGCCAATAAGTTTGCGTCTTTTTTTTAATACGAGATGTGTGACTAGGTTATAACAATAGTAGAAAAAATAGCTAACAACAATAACAAAGTTTCTTGGTTGGTATATTGTTCAGAGCATCAATCATACACGTACTACTCTGAAAGCACATTGCATGACAGCTCAAAGAAACACACACAGTACCAAAATAAAGAGAATAATAGTAACCATCCACACAAAAACAACCACCATGATCATCCCTAAAAAGCATAGTGCGCCCACCATCATTCAATTCATTAAAAAATAAAAATGACTTCAGCCAAAGATTTACACAAAAAAACCAAACAACAACAGGTAATAATAAGGACAAAACCCCAATACACTAAAGAAAGAGCTAAAGGAGACGACCCCTACCCTACACAAAAGGAATCAAAAGCCCAGGCTTCAAGTTTTGGCGAGAGGAGGAAATTAAAACTAAGTTACATCCTCATTATAGCTAGGAGGCCTGGAACAAGAAAAGATAGGAACATAGCGCCCATGTTGGCATTTGGGAGCAAGTGATTTGCATGACTGCTGTCGAAGCCAGTGCCCGAGGGGCCAAGGCCGAAGCCACCGGTGGTTGAACCTCCAGTGGTGGTGGTTGGTGAGTTCGGGGTGAAGTTGGTGCCGCCGCCGCCGCCGCCTCCTATAATTGGTGAATTCGGGGTGGTTGGCGAGACAGGGGTGGTGGTCGAGGGGGTTGTGGGGGTGGTGGTCGATGAGCCTGGAGTTGTGGGAGTGGTGCTGGGGGTCCCACTTGTCCCTGCAGCACTGTTTAACAAAAGCATTAGGCCCATGATTGTATGTGAATAAGTTCCTAGCTTAGTTGAATATATGTAGTTTATTGTGCCAAATTTTGTGGCTCATAGAAAGGAATATTCTCTCTATGGCGACCAAAAACCAGCCCTCAATGAGTTGTTTGGATGATCCATTCCGTTCGGTTGATGTTAATAGGTAAAGAGCATGAAACTTATCACTCGGTTGATGTTAATAGGTAAAGAGCATGAAACTTATCACGTGGCGCTAATAGAACATTTTTCATCACTAAACTAACAAACTATTTTTTATTTAGACGCTAATAGAACATTTTCCACCACTAAACTAACAAACTATTTTTTATTTAGACGGTAGAAAATAAGATGGAATTTTGCTTCGTGGGAGGATCATTTCTTTCTAGTCCCATGTCACCTTAAAACTTGTTTTCTTCTATATCCCCTTTTTCCTAGTCTGGGATAATAATGAAAGTAGGACAATTGCTTAATGTCCATGTCACCGAACCCAAAAAAAACCATAAAAGTTGCGGCGAGTTGTGTTGAGCATCGGGGAATAATGAAAGCAAAATATTTTTCTATTCTAACATGCTCCCGTAAGTTGAGAGACCATTTTATGGACCGAATCATGAGCCTATGTCTTCTTTTTGATACAGTCTGACTGTCTATTTCACAGCATCAAAACTCCGGTGCAGAAATCCGAATTTGTGATGAAGGTTGAGGTGATATATATTCCAAAACAATTCGGTCGACATCTAAGTCAATATATTACTAGCAACTACAACTATAATACTAGCAAAGATGCAACGCCGCCTTCCACCTCCTGATTAAAAAATTATCTAGACGGAACAAGAAAAAGAAATGAAATGATCAAAGTTCACCTGAGGATCAGATTCCACTTGAAGCATCTAAAACTTGTCAAATTAAAATACTTCAAATTTCTTTAATGACATGTGGTGGTTCAACTGGACAAATCTCACAAGGACAACATTGTTTCTATATATCGGACCAATACCCATGAGAACACCCACCACCACCACCCCACCCCCCCAAAAAAATATATATTGCTGGGAATTTAAAATTAAAAAAAAAAGCAAAGGGGGGATTGATACCTTGGAGTGGCAGGAAAGGTGCAGCCAGCCGGGCCTGCAAATTGAAAAAGCAAACGAAGGATCAGTAAATAATGAGTTTGCACTTAATGGAAGGTTAATTGCACAAAAAAAAACCATGTAGTTCATCGTGTATAGCACACTCCTTCAAGAGACTTGTTAGAGCAGAATTCGTAATGCCATTTAATTACTTCTCTTCGAACAATTTATATTATAATAATGGTGTCTAAACTAAACTTGAGAACTTGCTTCCGTGTTGGTTCTGAGCAGAAGGGGGTGTTTGCTTTTCAATAAGCCCCTTGAGAGGTTTATAAGTGATATACGAGGTAAAACTCTAATTGAATATAACACCCCTCATCTATACCTTTGTTTACCACTTATCAACCGGTTTATCAGTACATGACACCCCTTTCGATAGGCCGACCATGTCTGATATCATCTCTAAAAGACATATTATCAATTAGTACTCACAACTCAACTGGTTTATTAGTACATGACCCCCGTTCGATAGGCCTACCATGTCTGATATCATCTCTTAAAGACATATTATCAATTAGTACTCACAACTCAACTGGTTTATTAGTACACCTCGACTCGTTTTAGTACATGGCACGCCCTTGGATAGACCGATCGTGTCTAGTTCATCTTTCAAAGTTGTAGCAAGGCAAATTACCAAGTGTCACCCCTCAACAGTTTTAGTAGCCTAGGATACCTATGAGTTCATTCAACGACAAGGTCAAATTTCATTCTTTAATTATACGGGCGCCCCAGAGGTGGTGATCAACACCGATGTCAAATTTCCTATTTTTCAGTTGTATCAAGAGAGATAATTGCCCCCAAGTCGTGTAGGATGCATCAGAATTGATCAAGAATCTGGTCAAATTTCCTTATTCAAGTCATTTAGGGGTATTATGATACACTAGCTGAAGGATGATAAGTGACAAACGAAGTTATACATAAAGTATGTTATATATATGCAACTAAATGAATTGTATTAAAAAAAGAGAGATAAAATGACGTAAGAGAGATGGATTACTTGGGTCAGTTTGGGACACTTGAGCAGTCCCAGAGAAATCGCAAGCCTGTGGAGCCTGTCCATGCCTTTGGTAGTAGCTGTTGGCGGCGTACGAGCAGTGAGCAATGACAGTGTTAGGGTTGTAGCAAGGCCCGTTCTGGGTAATGGGGTTGCAGTCAGCACCAGCTCCACAAGCGTAGTCCAGCGTCTTTTGTTGCGATGTGCTGCTCACATCAGACCTACATATACACCATGCACCATCTTCCCCACCGAATAAAAGAACACGGTTAGTACTTTAATTTATGTATAAAAAATAGATGGATAATGAATGAGAAAGGGAAAAATAAAACGTTTCAGAAACATAAGAACAATTCGGTAAGGCCCTATATGGCTTTGGAGTTAAGTATACTGGTATTTTTGCACGTGCGCTACACGTTTGTATTAATTTTGATCCACATATGCTTATTTTATCTTCTCCATTCTCATAAATATCGTTTAGGATTCTATAAATTATTGGATAAGATGTTGACTCATAAATATGGTTTATTAGTTTTTTTTGGTCCATTGTTAGGTTTGAATTTGAATTTAAAAAATCAATAAGAAAGAGAAGTATTTATTACATTTCTCTTATTATGATGACATAGCACCACCTAATGCATTATAAATGATGACATTTTTTCTATTTTTCTTGTATTTTTAGAATATGAGCAAGCTACATGAGTTGCCATTATAATAGTAGTGATATACATTTTTATGAAGTTATCTAAACTCAGACTCTAAAAGCCTAACCATGGCTATGGAATTGGAGTTGGGATAAATACAGTTACCTACACTCCAAAGTAGAGGTTGGTCATGTTATGGTATCCAAAGCCGAGGTTGCATACCTTGTGCCTTTTAACTTAAAAACAAATGAGTTGTCCTAAATGTGAAGTAAAATTCCTTGGAGGGTAACTTAATGAAGAACAAGAAGGAGAGAATCAAGTGGTTAATGAAGAACAAGAAGGAGAGAATCATCAACATATTTAGATATCAAGCATAAATCGCTAGAGCTAGAAACAACCTTACTATTTGTACTCAGCGAAATGAGAAGAAAACAACAAATCTAAGTTTTGCCATGGATTGATGAAGGAGAAAGGGATAACACGGTCAAATTAAACTATTGAAATATATCTGGAAAAACTAAGGTTTAGTACAAAATTAAGGTATATAAGTTTAAAAGAAGATATATATCCTTCATACCTTCTGTTTTATTTTATTTATCTTCATGTGTCAGAGAGAATATATTTGTGGAGGGAAGAAGGCTCGCAATATAATCAAGTAATCTTTGTGCAATAGAGGATGAATAATGAATGGAAGAACCATTCACTAAATGTTAAAACGAGAAACCAAGAGATTATAATATTGCATTTTTAAAAATTAATTAGGCAATCAAAGTGAAAATGGGTCAGCTCTTGAAAAACAAAAAACCATTGATATATATATTAATGAAGAATAACATGGAAAGGATCATTAAAAAAAATAATTCAACAAGTATAAATTACAAAATACTAGAGACAACTTTCCAATTTGAGTTAAAAGAAGACCTTTTTTTTTGGTTGTGAAATTGACAAGTAAACAACAAATCTACTTGAGGTCTTAGATCAAACCTCTAAAATATATACTAAAGACAACCTGAAGCCATCAACAAATACTAGAGATTTGCTTTCTCATCTATATATTTCCTTTTTTAATTCATAAGGGAAGATGATGTTGTCATCCTCAAAATCCAAACTCAAGCAATCTCAGAGGCATACATAAAAATTACATCAGAGATTCAAGGATGAAAAAGATTACATCAACATGCCCACATCAAAATGATTTTAGACCATTTAAACTTTTAAAAGTCATAGAACAACTAAACACTAAAAATAGAAAAAGACTTTCCATATATGCTTACCAAAGGTAATGGCTTCACTCTTCATCCTTAATTCATATATAATAACATATAAAATAAAATCATGGAAAAAAAAAGTTATCAAAATAATCACATAAAAAACAACAAAACCCCCACCAAATAAAAGGGAAAAAAGGAACCTTTCAAAAAAGAAAAAGGAAAAAAGAAAAGAAAATCTCTACTCACTCATGTTACATAAAAACAAGATAAGAAAACTTTAAGATAAAAGAAGTTATTTTAATTTTTTTTAAACTACACTAAATACCCTCATGATGCAACAAGAATTTTGAGCACATGAGTTGCAAGATAGCACTAGAATGAAAATAAAATTGAACCCCCCCCCCTCCCCAACCCCCAAGAAAGAAAGGATAAAAAAGGATCTACACATGTGCATAGGCTACTTAAAAAGGGGTTGATCCAGGGCTTGAAGCTCACCTGACACCCCCACCATGGCCAAGATGAACACTAGAAGCATCATCATGGGAGCCATCATAGAAGAAAAGCTTGAGGAATATGGTGGTTGTGTCATTCAATCTTTGAGAGTGAGAGAGAGAGAGAGACGGGAGAGAGAGAGAGAGGTCTTAGCTTGGGCTTGAGATGTAAAGAGCAAACAATAAAAGAGGTCAAAAGAAATGAAATGCAGAATGGAGATATCGATACATGGGGAGGTGGTGGCTTCTTTTGTATCTGTCTGCTATACCCCTTTTTATGTGTTTACTCAATTTCCTACCGACTAATAATATTTGTCTAATATCCTATGGTTTGGCTTTCCTTTGGGGAATAACCCTCTTAGCTTTTCATATTTATGTAAAAAATTTAATCAACCAACGGGCGAAAATTGACAATAGGTTTTTGAAACAGTTTCCTTTTTCCTCTTTTTTTCTTCTTTAGATTTTCCTAATTCCCAATTATCTTGATGAGAATCTTCGTAAACCAGGCTATCTTTGTCTTCTTCGGTGGAATTCTCTTGTTCCCGTTTAGCCTTCTTCGTTTCGTAAGTTGTTTCTGCATCGTTTTCTTCTTTCCTTTCTCCCGTTTCTGAGGTTTTAATCGTTCGCTTTGCGCACTTGACTTGGTTAACTCAATCGTTCCGTTCGACCTTCGCTGGCTGCTCGGCACCTCATTGCTGGATGTCCGGCTCATACAGGTTTTGCCATCTGTGGTAGTAACACAACAGTGTCCTAAGGAAGGAGTTGCGACGCCTTTAAAGCTCGCTAGGGGATGAGATTCATTCACTTGCATTTCTGCCTACGCTGTTCATCTTGATCACGCGTTCTTAAGAATGCACACATAATTTTTTCATGTGGTTCCTAATGCTTCTTGCAGTTGCAGTTGTACGCAGGGCCGCGATTTACGTATAATATAGAATATTTTCCATTGTCGAATCAATAGTCAAATAATATAAAAAGACAGAGTTTGTTATCAAAATTATCAGGTGAAAATTTATATGCAGACGCTTTATGCTATGAAAATTAAGATGGATGATATTGCTGTAGGGTTCCTAGGCACACTAGTGAGGTCTCACAAGGCATCGAACAAGCCAATTTCAAAAAAAAACTAGGTGCCGAGAGACCCGAATACGGACCGTTTGCTAGAAAACTAGGCGAACAAGCTAACTAGTTAACACTTAACTACAAGATGCGGAAATACAACCTTTGTAGATCCGGTGCTCCACCTCCATAGCTCCGCAACGAGGTCCTCTCCGCTGTCCAAATCAAATCCGGGCTCAAGCGTCGGCTTCGTCGGAGAATGGGCAAGCTAGGTCGTCGATGTCCATGCCGAAGATGATCTACGTCGAGGCATCGCTAGATCGAGCTCCACCTTCACCAAGTCAAGAAACTTGTGAAGAAAACACACTCTACTACTTGGCAAGAGGTAGAGGATGAATAAATAGGAAGTGGGTTCAATTTAGAATTGGATTTCTCACTTGTTTCATCAATCCACCATTGATGAAGAAAGCTTTTCTTCTTTGAAGAAGATGAAGAAGAAGAAGAAAGAAATTATATGATAAGTTGAATAAATATTGAAAAAGAAAATCAATACTTATCATAACATGAACCATGGTCAAGTGTAGAGATTAAACTAGGGTTAATGGAGTGGTTAGGGTTAAGCATGAGACAAAATGGTTACTTAGGTCAAAGCTTCATGAAGCTTCAACTAGAATACAAAACAAGCCACCATTTTCCTTTATGCTATTCATTTTTCCAAAAAGAATAAATGAACAAATAAATGAATAAGTAAAAACCCTAATCATCCACTTAACCATAGTTTAATACTTTACACTTAACCAAAAAGCATGTATCATCAAACATGATACAATCATGTGCACAAAATCATATCGCATATGGAATGCGCACACCCGAGTGAGAAAATCCATTTAAAGTGAACCGATACTAGTTAATGCAAAGTAATATATCAAATATATAATTATGCATCAAATAATTAAATCAACACTTGATTCAATGATCCGGTCATGTCGCACACAACCGACTAGTATACTATGTATCGGCTTATCGAATCAATCCTTGATTCGATAACTAGGTTATATCGCATACAACCATTCGACACATTCATCACGAGAATGGAATACGGTATCACATACACGCATTATTCTCGGTCCCGCACATATCTCATATGCGCTCCTATTTCGTTTCGCTTGAGCCAGGAAACCTCTGTGTAGGACTCTAAAGACTCGTCAATACGCCGGCAGCAGATGATGATCATATCAAACACCCACAGGCCGCAAGCGGTCTGCTAAACGTAACGGCCACCCGGGTATTGAGCGATCTGAAGATCGACGAGCAAGCCCGCTCACACTCCAGTGAATCCAACCAGTAACACTACCGTACAGTCCGGTCTGATCGTCTGATATGTCGCATATCTTGCCTAGGGGTGGTATACGTCAGACCCTAATAGCTCGATAAGTCGTGTTGATATGAGGTCTATAACTATTCGAGAAACTACTGGTAACACTTACCAGTAAATCTCAGCAACCCTGGCCAGGAATTTCCTGTTATAGCCAATCGAACACAGCGCAACATCAACCCCCTATACCGGGAGAGACGAATCCCCTCCTATCGCTCATTGCCTCCATGTGACTCGGGACTGTACCCAAAAACCACCGTTTTGCACGCCCTCTTGGACGTGGTAAGATGGAAATCAAAGCACAGTGGGAACCACACAAGACTCTATGACGATCTCGGGTCAACAGACTACTCTGTACCAGTGTCACCAGAGAACTGCCATCTGACGTGAGGTATAATACCATCTGGGAGTTCTCGGCGAGTCCGTCCAGTGTACCCAGTCTCTACTGAGCACCCGTATATCATCTCTGATGTCAAACACCAATGGATATGGGATCATCCATCGCCCATCTGTATGGGTCGAGAAGGTATACGCTAGTCTACTCTGGTATATCGATGCCCCGTCTCGATACACCCACGACTAGGGACTTTGAAGGATGTACTTATAGACTATCTGTCCCCACTAGTATGATCTGCATCATAGTCTAGGTAGTCAAGTACACATCCTAAGGGCTTTACCAACATGTAACAGAGAGACAATCAGTATACACGTTAAGGTAAAGATCAACCAGATAGCATACTATCATGCCGAGCAAGAAAGTCCTCCCTATATATGTCCCAGCATCCACTACAATATACATCCAATGTACAGTAATGGCCTCTAGGGCATACATATAACTAACAATCTCCCACTTGCACTAGGGCCATCTGTAGCAGTGGTTGTAGTATCTCATACTCAACCATCCCATAAAAATCTCTCTCTGGGAACAGGCCTTTGTGAGTGGATCCGCTGTGTTGTCCTCTGAATCTACTCTCCTAACCTCGATCTCCCTGGAGATCAACCATCTCCATGATCAGGTGATACTGCCTTAGAATATGTCTGGATCACTGATGGGACCGGCGTTCCTTGGCATAAGCCACAACTCCATTGTCTCACAATGGTAGGAACGTAGTTCATCTCATGAACCAATATACACCCAGACTGCCTCTTTGGTAGCATCTTAAGTAGCGATGTATCCTGCCTTTATCGTCTAGTATACCACGGTATCTAGCTTGGAACTCTTCCAACATACCGTCCCTTTACCGAGGGTAAAGGCAATGCCTGCGACTGACATTCAGTCGTCTTTATCACACTGGAACCCTTCCAGCGATTCTCCTCAGGATCGATTGACACCATCTCACTACATCTAGTGAGTATCCTAACATCTATTTAGATCTATCTCATAGATCCAAAATCCAGGATTTAGTAGGTATCACTTTAATCCTATATGGAGAATCTTTGTGATAAGCGGAGATTGACCGAGCGTAGCATAGGAAACTACTTCCCTATCAAGAGTATGTCATCCACGTACTCTACGAGGATCGCCACCATACTCTCTACTACCTTTTTGTTTATACAAGGTTCATCTACCATTTTGATGATGTCAAACTCTTTGACTACTTCATCAAAACATATGTTCCAACTCCGCGATGCCTGCTTTATCCTATAAAGCATCTTGCACACGTTTCCGCTGCTCCCACTGTTTACGAAGCCCTCTGGCTGTGTACTTACAGACGTTCTCTTCTAAATCAATATTTAGAAAAGCAGTCATGGCACCCAACCGCCAGATATCGTAGTCATGGTATGTAGCCGTGGCAAGTAGGATCTGGATGGACTTAAGCATAGCTACTTGAAAAAGGTTTCATCATTATCCACACCTGGTCAATGATGCACACTTTTAACAAGTCTAGCTTTGAAAGTCTCAACTTTTCGATGTACACCAAGTAATCTTCTCAAGATATACTTGCTCCTGATGGTGATTTAACCCTTCAGATATAGCAACCAAAGTCCATACTTTGTTGGTGTATAAGGATTCCATCTCAGATCGCTAAGCATCCAGCCATTCTTACAGAGTCTCACTCCTGATGGCCAGCTCGAAACTAGTTGGGTCATCATCTCATGATGCAATCCTCGCTCCCACTGTCATAGAGAAACTGAAGTAACTCTCAGGTGGGTGAGGAACCCTACTAGATCGGCGGAGAGGCTGAGCTTCGTTGGAATCTACTGAATCCTTTGGTTGTACCAAATCATCTGTTGTAGCTTGTATAGCTGGAACTATTCCAGTTCTACATAACAGACCTTGCCTCGAACTTGTCCGGATTATGGTTTTAGACATAGGCCGGACAACCCCAAATCTTAACCAACTTAAGATATGGGCTCTTCCCTTTCCATATCACATATGAAATGGTAGGCAACTGATTTGATTCGAACCCTATTCAATAGGTATGCAGCTTCTCAAGTGCATAACTCCCAGAAAAGGAAATAGGTAACTCAGTAGTACTCATCATAGAGCACACCTTATCATATAGGGTGAGATTGCTCCGCCCCGATATACCATCGTGCTATGGTGTATACGGAGGAGTAATGCTGAGAGAGAATCTCATTCTCCTTTAAAATAGTCCTGTATTTCCGTGCTTAAGTATTCTCCTCCTTGATCTCATCAAAGGACATAATACTTATACCCGTTTATTGGTTCTCTACTTCTAACTTATATTCTGTGAATACCTCAAAAGGTTCGGACTTATGTTTCAACAGGAACATATGACTGAATCTTGAGAGATTATCAGAGAATATAATGAAGTATAAAGAACCAATCCTGGCATGTGTAGACAGGGGACCTTCATACATCAACATGTATCATCCCAAGAGTTCACTAACTCTTTCTCTGTTTCCAGTAAACTGAGCTATGGTCATCTTATCTTTGTGACATGACTGGCAAGTTTCACAAGATGTAAATTCAAACTGATTTAAATATGCATCTACATGTAACTTCAGCTAGTCGGGTCGCATTGATATGACCTAGTCTACAATGCCTCAAGAAGGATTCGTTCATTTCTGAACTCTTCCTCTTGTGTGTGTTCTGTATACTAAAGAACTGTAGTTTGATTTAGAACATCAATGCTTTTAGATAACGTGCCTGAACCGATCAACTTTTGATATGGGAAATGTTCAAAACATTATCCAACAATACAAAATTTTATCGTTTCTTTACTAATAAAGAGACATATATGATTTTGCATAACAGGTTCGGTATCTAATAACATTCGTTCAGAATCAATGTATTGGTAATACAGGGTGACAGTGACCAACAGACTTGGCTGCAACTCTTGCCCCGTTTTCTGTCTCATGAAACTTATCACCCGTTCTCAGTCCTCTACCTATCTGTAGCCCTATGTAAAAGATTACATATCTGGGATCCTGATCTGGTATCACATACCCAGGACGTAGAGGATACAGAGAAACAGTTCTCTGTAATGAACACACCCGAAGATGATGCATCAGCATGCACTCTCTTCGTTTGGGCGGCATGGGAATTCTGGTAATCCCCAATTTCCTGCTCTGTCTTATAACAATTATAAGTTGGAGCGGGACCAACGTTCCCCAGCTCAGTATAACAAGCGGGTTCGGTCAATTATCCGTATTATTATCTTGATTAAGGCGTGATATGGTCGCTACCTGGAGAGAGAGAGAAGAAAACACTCAGCGTGCGCTCTTGCAAGAATAGATTGGTTATTATTTTATCTAATCAGGATGGCTCCCACTGCTTTTTATCAAATCTCCCTTCAAACCTTAAAAGGAAAGACTAGCCGGGATTAATTACACACTACAAGTTCGCCAATCTTTCAGCCAGGCCAGTGTCGGTACTTTGAGGGAGGTCCCCCGTGCTTTCGCACGAACCTAATTAATGTAAACCTCGTTTTCCCAGAGGCGTAACCTCGTTAACACCTTTCTAGACACCTACTTGATCGGCTAATTGTAATGTGTAAAACTCTCCCAGGAGTAACTCTTACTCGCAGCGGGTATCGGGATCCAACTATCTCATAGAAGGTATGCAATCTCATTGCAAATTTCAACACTTGAAATTCCCGATAATATTTTGCCCCTAGCAGCTATATGACCTTAACATAGTCAACAAATCATAAGTGCTAGTCAAGTTCAACCCGTCATTTCCCGATTGAATTAAACCCACCCGCACGACCCTTAACATAGTCAACAAAGTCGCACGACTACCCTAATCCAATCACATCATATGCTTATGCAGATAAGCACTAATTAGCTACCGCACACTACGCCTTAACATAGTCAACAAACGTAGCACGAATACTAACCAGTACTTATCTGAAATGACGGAGGGCTACGACAGGTTTTTGTGAAAACCTTTTGCGTAATGAACTTGATATCGTTGTAGAATCAAATGATTTTAAAATAGAGTGCTTTCAAGGCTTTTCTAGTTTTGCTAAAGGAGTCACTCCCGGTAAAGGGATCGTCGGTCCTTTCCTCGTCGAATGAGGTGCGGGATATATCATATATATCACTGTGCAAAGCAAAAACTCTTAAAAGCGATCAAAAGACAAACCGAGTGTGTAGCATCTGCCAGTTATTGCTAAAGGAGTCACTCCCGGTGAAGGGATCTCGGTCCTTTCCTCATCGAATAAGGTGCAGGATATATCGCATATACCGCTGTGCAAAGCAAAAACTGTAGCTACCTGTTTTATTTTGAAATTCGATTCTACAACATCTTAGGTTTCTTTTATTTCATTAATCACATTAATGAAGTCCCATCATTTAAAGTACCTAAACATCACAGATAAATACGACGTACACTTATGCCATCCGCATTCGCCTCGATGTCCCCTCGTGCACCGTTAGGTTAGGTAACTAACGGCAGAGCGGGGCAGGGCTAGCGCGAGTGCAAAACATAAGTAACGTCTATATAATATATCATATATACTATATACTGTATCTATCACAGAACATCTCATGATCACATCACAGATATCGCAGCAGAAGAATCATATGAAATATTGGATATACTAGGACGTCCGTGTTTTCAATACGAGCCAGTATAAAACACGGATTCCACGGTCGTGATGAATAGCCAAACCCACACCCCTAGACCCCTACGAGAGCGGCAAGCAACCCTACCAATTCTGGAGTTAGGAGACTCCGACCCGACTCCTCGAGTTGGTCTCCCACTGGACTCCAGAACCCGGTTACTTGTGCCCTCCTCCTTGGGTCTATCCTAGTGCGGAAAAGTAAATAATATACAAACGGTGACAACTTCCGCAACCTGGAAGTGCCCCAATAAAAGAATATTACATACAAGTTTTTACATGAATGAAAATGAAAAACACTCATCTCACATAAAAAACCCCGGCTATTCAAACACGACGATCCAATATAACATATCCAGCAACACATAACATCACATGTCATCAACGTAAGTAAATATGCGCATCCCAATTGTCGTTGACATATAGCAACGAAACCGGCGATATCACATATTACACTTACGGTCACAGAAAAGAAAGTGTAAAACTACAACAGTTGGAATCCGCAACCACCTCAGACATCGCATGCCTGACCAAATGAATTACTTAGACATCGCATGCCTAACAATTATAAACCCCGCATTTTAGTCTCATTATCGAAAACACTTTTCAATACCAAGTCGGGCAATTCAATAGGATTCCCGACATCCTGATCGAATGCTCGTCGCAAACTTCAGTAGGCGGCCGCACCCCCGACGCCGTCGACAAAGTGCACCAAGGCGGAACACCGCTGCCGCGAGCACCCGAACAGATGCTTTTGGCGACGGGGTTCTCCTACAGTCACTTGGTCGGGGCTATGGGGTGAGGCTGTCTATTAAGTTTACCCGACGAGTATCCGCGTACGCTACGTGATTGCGACGGACTTTTGATCACATCAAAATTCCGTGGCAACCGATCAAGTGAGACTAAAGTGTTGTGTTTATAACATTCATTCAATTATCTCATAACTAATTGTGAATTCCAATTATTGTATCCCTTTCCAGATAATTAGAAAATGTTAAACTTTCCGATTGAACATTCGAACACCCAAGTTTTCCCGATACAGATCAACACATGAAATAAGTCTAACAACATTCAGTTCGTGCCTCAGTACCGACGGTCCAGCCGTAGAAGGGTCAAGCCAACGCCTCACATGTGGCACGCCGTACTGCCCCAAACCCGAAGGTTCAAAGGGCAGTTCAAGACGGTCACATAATCGAGTTAATGTTTGTTGTCTTCTAGAGGGACCATCGCGTTACTTGCACTACTTAGAACGTCGTTAAATTACGGAAAGATCCAACACTTGGAAATTTCCCGACAGGGGAAAAGTTGGGTATTTATATCCGGTCGAACTTTTTAACATATTCTAAAAATTATCCGGAAAGCCACACAGACAAAATTTGATAATCCGATCAAAACACCGAATCCCCAAAACAACAGCAGAAAAATTCAACTCTTGAATAAATATTAAAAATTCCCAGAAAACTCAGCTCTTTGAACTAGGAATTACTGTGCAAAGGAACAGGGCTGACGTCATCAAGGGGCCGCTGATCCGCCGCAGAAGCCATGCTTCTGCCGCGGATCCGCCGCGAAATTTACTGTTCACCAGAAACTTTTTGCACCGTAATTCTTATTTTTCCCTGCTGAATTTTTTAGCAATTTTTAATTTGGAAAAACTCACTGTTTTCGAAAAAGGACAGAGAGCATGTTAGAAATGGGTTTTCGGGTTCGTTCGGACTTCAAACTCCGTCTGGACTTCGCCTAAGGCTCTAGCTAGGCTCTGATACCACTGTAGGGTTCCTAGGCACACTAGTGAGGTCTCACAAGGCATCGAACAAGCCAATTTCAAAAAAAAACTAGGTGCCGAGAGACCCGAATACGGACCGTTTGCTAGAAAACTAGGCGAACAAGCTAACTAGTTAACACTTAACTACAAGATGCGGAAATACAACCTTTGTAGATCCGGTGCTCCACCTCCATAGCTCCGCAACGAGGTCCTCTCCGCTGTCCAAATCAAATCCGGGCTCAAGCGTCGGCTTCGTCGGAGAATGGGCAAGCTAGGTCGTCGATGTCCATGCCGAAGATGATCTACGTCGAGGCATCGCTAGATCGAGCTCCACCTTCACCAAGTCAAGAAACTTGTGAAGAAAACACACTCTACTACTTGGCAAGAGGTAGAGGATGAAGAAATAGGAAGTGGGTTCAATTTAGAATTGGATTTCTCACTTGTTTCATCAATCCACCATTGATGAAGAAAGCTTTTCTTCTTTGAAGAAGATGAAGAAGAAGAAGAAAGAAATTATATGATAAGTTGAATAAATATTGAAAAAGAAAATCAATACTTATCATAACATGAACCATGGTCAAGTGTAGAGATTAAACTAGGGTTAATGGAGTGGTTAGGGTTAAGCATGAGACAAAATGGTTACTTAGGTCAAACCTTCATGAAGCTTCAACTAGAATACAAAACAAGCCACCATTTTCCTTTATGCTATTCATTTTTCCAAAAAGAATAAATGAACAAATAAATGAATAAGTAAAAACCCTAATCATCCACTTAACCATAGTTTAATACTTTACACTTAACCAAAAAGCATGTATCATCAAACATGATACAATCATGTGCACAAAATCATATCGCATATGGAATGCGCACACCCGAGTGAGAAAATCCATTTAAAGTGAACCGATACTAGTTAATGCAAAGTAATATATCAAATATATAATTATGCATCAAATAATTAAATCAACACTTGATTCAATGATCCGGTCATGTCGCACACAACCGACTAGTATACTATGTATCGGCTTATCGAATCAATCCTTGATTCGATAACTAGGTTATATCGCATACAACCATTCGACACATTCATCGCGAGAATGGAATACGGTATCACATACACGCATTATTCTCGGTCCCGCACATATCTCATATGCGCTCCTATTTCGTTTCGCTTGAGCTAGGAAACCTCTGTGTAGGACTCTAAAGACTCGTCAATACGCCGGCAGCAGATGATGATCATATCAAACACCCACAAGCCGCAAGCGGTCTGCTAAACGTAACGGCCACCCGGGTATTGAGCGATCTGAAGATCGACGAGCAAGCCCGCTCACACTCCAGTGAATCCAACCAGTAACACTACCGTACAGTCCGGTCTGATCGTCTGATATGTCGCATATCTTGCCTAGGGGTGGTATACGTCAGACCCCAATAGCTCGATAAGTCGTGTCGATATGAGGTCTATAACTATTCGAGAAACTACTGGTAACACTTACCAGTAAATCTCAGCAACCCTGGCCAGGAATTTCCTGTTATAGCCAATCGAACACAGCGCAACATCAACCCCCTATACCGGGAGAGACGAATCCCCTCTTATCGCTCATTGCCTCCATGTGACTCGGGACTGTACCCAAAAACCACCGTTTTGCACGCCCTCTTGGATGTGGTAAGATGGAAATCAAAGCACAGTGGGAACCACACAAGACTCTATGACGATCTCGGGTCAACAGACTACTCTGTACCAGTGTCACTAGAGAACTGCCATCTGACGTGAGGTATAATACCATCTGGGAGTTCTCGGCGAGTCCGTCCAGTGTACCCAGTCTCTACTGAGCACCCGTATATCATCTCTGATGTCAAACACCAATGGATATGGGATCATCCATCGCCCATCTGTATGGGTCGAGAAGGTATACGCTAGTCTACTCTGGTATATCGATGCCCCGTCTCGATACACCCACGACTAGGGACTTTGAAGGATGTACTTATAGACTATCTGTCCCCACTAGTATGATCTGCATCATAGTCTAGGTAGTCAAGTACACATCCTAAGGGCTTTACCAACATGTAACAGAGAGACAATCAGTATACACGTTAAGGTAAAGATCAACCAGATAGCATACTATCATGCCGAGCAAGAAAGTCCTCCCTATATATGTCCCAGCATCCACTACAATATACATCCAATGTACAGTAATGGCCTCTAGGGCATACATATAACTAACAATTGAGCATCGAAAACCTAGTGCAAGTTTGACTTATTTGATCAATATAGGAGAAACTCTCTCTTAGACTTTTGATACCCTCGTTTAGAGGTTGTTTATCATGTCTTTTAATGTTGCAGCGTATTCATCTTCAGATTGAGCTATAACAATTTTATAAAAAAAAAACCCATAAAGTATTCCGCAGTGAAAAAACCCGGGGCGTAAAGAATCTTTTCGAAAAACACCAAAAAAGTTCTTTCGCTGTTAAAATATCCTCTGTCTACAGTATATGTATAGTCGTATGCAATGTTTAAGCATACATATTACAGATAAATGTACAGATACGTCGGTTAACTGCATACATGTTACTGGAAACTCAATATATATTGTAGGAAACCAAGTATTGCAGACAACTATACAGAAATTGCAAGCGGGGGTTTTGATGCAGCCTTGGCCTACATGGAGTGGCTCGACCGTTCCACAACACATCGGGTCCAGTTCAACCCGAACTGTCAAATCTTATTCGAATCGCGCGTTCTCTCAGCCAAATCGAAAATCCCGCAAAATCGTTTGGGTCAATTAATATGCCATAGGCATCATCAGCGTCTCTCGGAATCACGAAAATCCATCGTTTATGGCTCCGAAATCACTGTCAAAGATTTGTTACAGACCTTGACCGGAGAATCAGGAATAAAATCAACGTCCGGATCAGTTCGGATTTGATAGATATCGGGAATCAATTCGAAACTTTCTATTTTAAGCAGCTGTCTATTTTAGGCAGTTTTTATTTTATTAGTAAATTAGTTGTGTTTTTTATTATGCGTTGGTCTATTTAAGAGACTCCTTGGCATTTGTAATAGACAGATTTGGATTAATAAAACCCTAATTTATCAAATTGTCATGGTTCTTTCAAATATAGTCGCATAATTCGCGAATTATTCAGCGAATTCGCGAATAATTCGCGAATTATGTGACTGCCGATTAAATCTGTGAGTTATTCGCAATCACCGAACGCGCCGAATTATTGCCGAATTATTCAAAAAAAGCGAATTATTCAAAAAACAACAAATAATTCACGAAATCAAAATCCAGCATCTCATATATTAATTTTATATCAATTTTTTGCTCGAAATCCTTTCCGAACATTTTCCGAACACTTACCGAATGTTTGCCGAATATCTGCCGATTTTTTCCGAATAGTTCTCCAGATCCGAATTTTCGACCTCGCTGAATTATTGCCGAATCACGAATTTGTGACTATGCTTTCAAACTCCTGTAAGTTCAGCCTAAAATCGCAGCATACCAAATCAGGGCTGCATCAGGAATTTTTGACAACGGAAAACTTTTTCTGGGGAAGCGACCTATCCTTCCGGTTCTGCTTTTGTAGTGCTGCGTGTACATGTATGTGTGCCTGTCTGGATCTTTCTCTATCAAACGGTACTAAACCCATGTGTTGGGTTGGGCTTAACCCACATGGCTGCCATGGTTAGTGAAACCCCGTGGGGCCCACACTGTCCCCCTTCCCTCTCACTCCCATCACGATGCAGCCAAAATAAAATAAAAAGAAGAAGGCACTGCTATCGCATCAACCATGCACATCATCAACACTTTGATTTATGCAATGGTAACCTCAAAATTTGGTTAATCAGGGCCTTTCTGGTTGCAAGATTATGAAATTTGAATTCCAAAGTAGTACGGTTGAAAATTTCTGGATTTGGTAATTTATTGTTTGGTTGGTTTTGGATTTATAGTATTGAATTTGTAGATTTTTGTAATCTTTGTTTGGTTGGTGCAAATAAGTGGGATTTGGATTTGAGAATTTTAGAGAGAGATAGAGAGAGAGAGAATTATTAAATAAATAAAGTACACGGGTCCCATCTAAAAATACAATGAACAGTGCCAAATCCTTGAAAATCCTTAAAAAATCTTAGGATTCAGGAATCCATGTTTAGTGGTGGGACCTCCATAAAAAACAAAGGAATCCTGGAAATTCAAATTCTCCAACCAAACACAAAATTATGGAATCCTAGGATTCCACAATCAAAATCCTAACAAATCCTCAAACCAAACAGGCCCTTATGAAAACCCTCCAATAAACTATAATTACTATTTACTCACTCAGAATCCTAAATGATTCCTATCAGTCCACCGACTTGCCAAAATGAATCTCATTTTTTTCATTCCTTAAGATATCTAACTAAGGGATGGCTGGGCTAGGGATTTAAACTCGCAAACCCTTCTCCTACATTTGAATTCCACAAGCTCGGCCCGAAATCAAAATTAAGATTAGGGGTTTGCCCTATCAATATTAATCGGTCACCGGCTGAACTTCTGTTATTGTAAACAAATCTGAATGGATTTGTGTTATAATTGTAAAGACATTTTTTAAATTTATTTACTTATTTTCTTTGATAGCATGAACAATTTGAATTGCAAAGACACAATTCTTGATTATATAGGTTGGATGAAATCATCATTGAATTGCAATTGATGATAAAAGGAGAAAAAAATTTAGCTTTCTTGAAGTATTCAATTTGATCAAGGGATGTGGTAGTGGCCCAATTATCCAAAGGTTCTTTGCATCGTTCCAGCTTCCAACCATAGAGAATCTCCTTTCTCAAACCCTCTTACAAAAAGCGAATTATAAAAGCAAGAAAAAGGATTAGAATACTTTATAGAGCATTGTGTGGAAAAATTATTCTCTATGCCGGATGTAATACAACTGGGTAATGGGAGAGAGAGAGGGGAGACGGAGAGGGGGGAGTTTCGGGTAGTTACCCGCGTTTTTATATGTTCTCTCTTTTTCCTGACGTATACGGCCGATACGGGAATAATTTTTCCATTGATTGTGTGGAGGGCAAGAAGGAAACAAAGGTGTATTCTAAAGTTTGAAATTATTTTCTTTAGTTGGTGATTTTTTTTGATGCGTTGGTTAATTCTCTCTGTTGGCACGTGAAGGGGAGAATTATTTGGGCACAAGTGCATCCAAAGTTTTTATAGATTGGGTGCTTGCTTTTGTATTGTTTTGTCCTTGTCTTGGGCAAGGCATGTGATGGAAGAAATATAATTTTGCATTGGAACCGAACTTTGGTTTTCGGTGGGTAATATTCAATACAAGATGGTATGTAAACCAAGATTTGAGCCATGAGAGAAAGGTAAGAGGATCAATTGTCGCCATTCTTTACGAACTCATGGCCTTTCTAAGGCCCTGAAACTCATCATACTAGTAGTTAAATCCTACTTATAAGTTAAATTGGTGTTTGACTATTTCACTTGTAAGTTACCTTTAAGTTGATGTAGTTTTGATCAAATAAAGGCAAATTTATTCCTTACTTTGTTAGAAATTGTGATATTTAGTAGTTACTACTCATCATTCCAGAGAAAAACCTAGCCGTCAGAACTTTTCAAGAAACATATGATCAATCAACAAATCTTGTTGGCCGGTGATTCGCTATAACGGAATATCTATTGAGTTTCCTAGCGTCCTGATCGTCTACCGCGGCCGTTGCGGAACTAAAAAATTTTACTTTTAAAAATCCGGCGCTAGAAAACACATCCTAGAATCTAACCATAAACCGAAACTAGCTAGCTAAAGAGATCTATCTACTGTGGTAGAGACTTATACCTAAATATTCGTGTCCTTCGGATCTTCACTCCTCTTCTAGAGCTCCTCGGGATCCTTGATCAACCTTGCTAGATCGTCTTCTTGATCCTAAATGATCCATCCAAGAGTTCTTGATTCAAACTTGGCTTCACAAATGAAGTAACTTAGTGACCTAGTTTGCTAGTCTAGGTGACTAAGGAGATATAGTGATTTTTCTAATGTATTTTTATCTCTCTTCCTCTCTTGATTCTCAACTCATGAGATGGTAGGAAGGAAGATGAAGATGAAGGAGGAGGAACTCAAGAGAGGCAGGTGAGAAGAGAGAACCTTGTGTTAAAAAATGAAAACTCTTATGTGAAGAAAATCATGAAGCATGGTTTTGTAAAAACCATTTTTTCAATAAAATAACACAACCATGCTTGAATAGTTTGCACAAATGAATTTACAATTCATTTGTCAATACTATTCAAGCATGGTTCACACCATTCTCTCCTTTACACCTCATTTCCTATTTTAAACCTCATTTTCCATTTACAAATAAAATGGAAAATGCATGAAGAGGTGTCCTCCTTCTAGAACGTCTTTCTGTATAAATACGGAATACATTCTACAGTATATACATACTTGTAATCGTATCAAAATACGAACATCCGAGAGATAGAATAATACCACTAAAATAATACTAGTATTAAATTAATATCCGATTTAATAAACCAGCTTAATTCTATGCCAACCAGTATTATCAACCGTTCAATCGAAAATCTGGATAACACCAAAATATACATATCAAAATATGTACACGTAAATTATTAAATCAATACTTGATTTAATAATCCGGTTTAATCCTAAGCCGGCTAGTATTATCATTCGATCGAAACCCTGCACATATAAATATACGGCCACCACATCGTTTCGCCTGAATCAGAGAAATCCTCTATATGAGACTTTAAAGACTCGACAGTACGCTAGAAGTGGGTTTAACCACAAGCACGTCAGTGGCACTAACTGTACGTAACGGCTATCCAGGTACCTGTCGAAAAGAAGGCCGACGAGCAAGCTCATCCGGACCTCTACTGAGCCTATCCGTGACAATTTTCATACAGTCTGGTCTCTTCGTCTAAGAGTATCGGATACCGGGTCTAGAGGGTGGTAAATGTCAAACCCCTACTGACCTGATAAGTCGTGTCGATTTGGCTCAGGACTATTCCGAGAAAATACTGATTTAACCATCGGTAGTTCTCAATTGTCTTGGCCAAGGTCTTATGGTTCTAGCTAACCGGACACAGTGCGATATCGACTCTCAATACCGGGAGAGACGAATCCCTGACAATAACTCACTGCCTCCATGTGGCTCGGGACTGCACCCAACCAAAACTTGTTTGCACGACTCGGTAGAGCCGTGGTAGGGTAGTGATGAAAGCATAGTGGGAACTCACACGAGACAAATGATGACCTCAGGTTCTATGACTAAGTTGTACTCATGTCACCTGAGAACCTCTATCTGATGATAGATATAATACCATCTAGAGGTTCTCGGTGAGTCCGTCGAGCGTACTCACCCCCAGTGAGCACCTGTATACAATCTCAGGTGATCACACCAATGGTTGTGGGACCAACCACTGCCCCTCGTCAGGGTCTAGAAATGTATACACAAGTCTAGTCTGGAGTATCGATGCCCGATCTCGATACTTCTGCGACTTGGGACCTTTAAGGATGTGCTTATGAACTACATAGCTCCCACAAGTATGATTGCCATCATAACGCTAATAGTCAAGCAAAATCCTACGGGTTTTATCAACATGTAACCGACATATGTTATATCGAGTATAACATAATGAAAGTATATCTTAGCACCTCTACTAGGTTTCAACAAGTATCAAGTATGCAATTTTAAAAAATCTAGAGGTCTAAGCCATACAAACCTAGAATCTAACTAGAGAATTAGAGTTTTAGAGTAAAACAAATAAGTTCTACACTAAGTGAAGAGGGTTTACAACCTTTGTAGACCAGTCCTTCACTTCTAAAGCTCTAAGTAGTAGTCTTTTAGAACTCTTCCTTGACTTCACTTGATGAAAGGAACGAGCTTGCTTGTTGTCTTCAAGGCCGAAAATGATCCATCTTGAAGTCTCTCTAACTCAAGCTCACTCTTTACTAATGAAAATATTAGTGAAGCAAACAACCTAAACTAATGAGCTAGAAAAGTGTAGGTTGATGAAGTAGGAATTTTGCTCACTTATTTTTCTTCTCTTTTCTCACCTCAAGAAAACTCTAGAGAGGAGAAGATGAAGGGGATGAGTTTGGATATTGTGTGAGAGTTCATCATGAGGTGAGTGATGAGATGATATATGAAAATATCTATGAATAAAAACAAAGAACAAGAGGTGATTCATGGTTTCTCAAGGCTTCTACAAGTATCTTCAAGTAATGACTCATTCTCCATTATCTTTAATTCATAAATAAAAACCAATATCTATTCATCATTTAACTGCATGTGTGATTCTCTTACATCATAGTTCTAGGTATCATCAACCATAATACAAATCCAAAATACATATTTAAATATACATCACATATGTATAAATGTATGTGAAGAGAAGAAAATCTTAAGTGAGCAATAATATTAGTATATATATATATATATATATATATATATATAATCAAATTATTAAATCAACACTTGATCGGATTATATCATATATAACCGATTAATATCATATATATATATATATATATATCAAAATATTAAATCAACATTAATTCAATTATCCGGTTATATCATATATAACCGGCTAATATTCAATATTAGATATTAAATCAATACTTGATTCAATAATCTGGGCATATCATATATAACCGGCCAATATCAAATATATATACGTATATCAAATCATTGAATCAACACTTGATTCAATAATCCGGTTATATCACATATAACCTAACCGATATCAAATATCGCCAGATTAGAATACGGTATCACATACTCGTATTTAATCAAGTTCCCGCACATATCTCCATATGTGCCCTACTTCGTTTCGCTTGAGCTAGGAAACCTCTGTGTGGGACTCTAAAGACTCGTCAATACGCCAGCAGTAGGTATGATCACATCAGATATCCACAAGCCGTCAGCGGTACTAGCTGGACATAACGACTACCAAGGTATTGAACGAATATAAGATCAACAAGAAAACATGTCCAAACTCTCGTAAAGCCTATAAGCAACACTTACTGTACAGTCTGGCTTCTTCGTCTGATATGTCGCATATCGAGTTTGGGGGTGGAATCGTCAGACCCCAGTAACTTGATAAGTCATGCCGATGTGTGGCTTATAACCTTTCGAGAAACTTCTGATAACATTTACCAGTAAATATCATCAGCCATGGCCAGAGACTTGCTGTTATAACCAATCGAGTATAGCACAACATCAACTTCCAATACCGGGAAAGACGAAACCCCTCCCATCGCTCACTGCCTCCATATGACTCGGGACTGTACTTAAAATCCACCTGTTTGCACAAATATTTTGAGCCGTAGTAGGGAGGAAATCAAAGCACAGTGGAAACCACACAAGACACTATGACGATCTTGGGTCTACAGACTAACCTGTACAAGTGTCACCAGAGAACTGCTATCTTACGATAGGTATGGTACCATCTAGGAGTTCTCGGCGAGCCCTGTTCGGTGTACCCATTCTCTAATGAGCACCTGTATACAATCTTTGATGTCAAACACCAATGGTTGTGGGATCAACCATTGCCGCATACAGAGTCAAGAAACGTACACACTAGTCTACTCTGGAATATCGATGCCATGTCTCGATACTCCCTTAACTAGGAACTGTTAAAGGATGTACTTGCGAACTACACCAGCCCTACTAGTATGATCTGCATCATAGTCCTGGTAGTCAAGCCTACATCCTAAAGGCTTTATCAATATGTATCAGAGAGACAGTATAAAAATACAAGTGTACATGTTAAGATAAAGAGCAACCAGATAGCATACTATCATGTCGAGAAAGAAAGTCCTCCATAGATATGTCCAAACATCCACTATATCATACAATAATGGCCTCTAGGGCATACATATTCCAAATTGTAAGTCTAGGGTAGCGCCCCGGCCGTCTATCTGAGGCCAAAATACGGAAACGAAAACTTTTTCAAAACTTGAAACCGGCGCTATCGCAGACTTTAATCCCGGATCGAACCATTAACCTATAACTAGCAAACTAGAGAAGGGTTAGAAAAGCTATACCGGTCGATCCATGTCATTCGGTCTTTGGCCACCAACCCAAGCTCCTCGCGGCATCTTCGATCTCCGGTCTCCTCGTCGGAAAGGGCACCACATTTTCGAATCCTTTTACGGGCTCCCGCTTCATCCGAAGCAACTCGGACACGAAGTTTGCTAGCCAACGTGTCCAATGTGAAGTAGAGAATGTGTGTGATAACTTTGTCTCAAGCATCCATTGATTCTCAACACATGAGAGTGTATGGATGGAGGGTGAAGATGATGCCATTAATGGAGATAGTGAGCTCAAGAAAGAAGGAGGAAGAAGAAGAGCTTTGTTTTTGTGTGTTGTTGCAATGATAAAGTGAGAGTTATGTCAAAAATACAAGAGCTAACCTCTCATATGGCTGCCCTTCTCTCTCTTCTCACAAATCCATCAAATAATGTGACACATGCATAAAGAAAGAGACCATGAGTCATCACTTGTGCATGTGTCATAATTAATGCTCCTAATCATGACTTTGAGCTCATCATTTCCATTTGTAAACATTAACCCAAATGTTTACAACAATAAAAAGATACGGCAACATCTAAAGTAAACTCGTAACGGATCATAAGGATACCCCTCACCTGTATATACATACCTGCATCCGCATTCCGCCTGAATGCGAATACGATGAGACTAAAATAGTCCAAAAAATCTAATACCAGGATCCGGCTTAAATCAAAGCCCACTAGTATGATCCGTCCGATCATGATCCGTGCACTACTGCACGTATATGATCGAACCCTGCCATATATCATACGGCCTTTACAACGTTTCGCCCGAAACTTGAGAAACTGTCTGTGGAGGACTCTAAAGACTCGTCAATACTTAGGCTGTGAATTTAACCACTAGCACGTCAGTGGTACTAGCCGTACGTAACGGGCTACCAGGTATTGACCAAAAGGGAGGTCGATGAGCGAACTCATCCTGACACCCTACTGAGCCTGTCAGTGACAATATCCGTATAGTCCGGTCCGTTCGTCTATGAGCATCGCATGTCGGGCCTAGGGGGTTGGTAAAAGTCAGACCCCCAAAAGCGGTACAAGTCGTGTCGGAGTGTAGCCCAGAACACCCTGCGATACTACTGGAATACCTACCAGTAAATCTCCTGCCTTGGCCAAGGACTTCGTGTAATGGCTCTCTGTTTAGTTGATAAAACTGCACATTTGTTATTACATTTTTCTTACTATTTCTATACTAGATAAGCTGTTTATTATAATATATGATACATATGAGGGTTTATCTGTAAAAATACTATTTTTCATGTGTTGATATATTATAATTAACATTTGATAGGAAAATGTATGCAAAAATACCATTGACCAAATCTTAATGGTAAAATTAATATCTCAAACAAAACTCCACTAATATTATTTGTTGAGATTGTGCAGAATTTTTCAGGGCTAAAAATCAAGAGAATCAAAGTTGTTAAGACCAAACCTGTCTAATTAAGAAAGCAAACTAAGAAATCAATTCTGGCAGAAACAAAGAAAAGATTTCCAATTTCCAGAGGTTCCAAAGATCAACACTTGTCATCAAGAGGAAGCCTTAGAAGATTGAGCCCACGAATCCACAACAAGGCCGCGGATCCGCGGCCAACCCCCCTATTGGCCGCGGATCCGCCGCGGGACAGAGGAGTTGAGAGCTGTAATTTTGTTGTTAGGATCATAACTACTTACTTCCAAATTAGGAAGCTAAGTTTCTGGCTTTTGGAGTATAAATAAGGACCGAGAGCCTCTTGGAAAAATAATCAAGTCGACGCGATCAAGAAGTCCAAGACGGCTCACGCATCCAGGCTGATCATCAACGGTTCGTCTACCTCCTTAGAAGAGGTCGAGAAGTAAACTAGTATTTGTAATCATTTTTTAAGGGAACAAAGTGTAAATGAGTTTTGTTGATTAATAAAGGTAGCTCTTTTTCTTATTCTGTTTCTTTAGTTTTAATATGATTTCTCTCTCCATCTCTTCTTCTCCCAACATGCGCGAGTAATTCTCTGCTTGTTAGGGTTCATTGGATTAGGGTAGGTTAATGGATGATGAAGATCTTTAAACTCTTTTTACGTCCTATAAAGTTTATAAACTTTATCAAAAGAATCATTAACATCCTAATCGGGCGCGCTACCAATTCATTGTTAGTCTCGACCGCGATTAGAGATTAGATTAATGATTGTTTTGGTAAAGGCTAGATATGAACGGAGTTCCATGTCGAGATAGGGGTTAAGAGTGGGAACCTTTTTCCCTCCAGAAACCCTAATCTACATGCATCACTGTCGTTCCAGTTTTAAATCTATTAAAGGATAGAAAGAGTAATCTTTAATTAATCATCCATAACTACTAAATCCTAATGAACCCTACAAGCCCTCTTCTTATATAAACTTACATCCGTAGTTAATCTAGATCTATATTTTGCATCCATATTTAACGTAGATCTAAATCCTACAACCATTCTACAATCTTATTTCTTCCTCCTCTCTTTTTCAACACATCTAAAGTAAGAATAAAAGATTCAACGTTTCCCAGAGGACGACCCGTACTCATCTCGGTCTAGCTACACGCGACACCGTTATTGATTGCGGTTAACTACAAACACACTTTTTCGTATCAATCACTCTCCTAGACACAGCACGATCTCACCCCCAATACCAGGAGAGACGAAACCCCTGCCGATCCGCTCACTGCCTCCATGTGGCTCGGGACTGTACCCAACTAAAACCTGTTTGCACGACTCCTTTGAGCCGTGGTAGGGTAGTAATCAAAGCACAGTGGGAATTCACACGAGACAAATGACGATCTCAGGTCGATGAACTAACTTGTACACATGTCACCAGGGAACTGCTATCTGACGTCAGGTATAATACCAACTAGCATGTTCCCAGCGAGTCCTGTCCGGTATACTCATAACCCAATGAGCACCTGTATACATCTTAGGTGAACCAACTGACACCAATGACTTGTGAGACCGGCCACCGCCCCTCGTCGGGGTCTCGACTGTATACACTAGTCTACTCCGGAGTATCGATGCCCTGTCTCGAAAACTCCCACGACTAGAGACACTTTAAGGATGTGCTTATAGACCCCAGCTCCCACGTATATGATCGCCATCATACTGCTGGCCGTCAAGCAAGAATCCTAAGGGCTTTATCAACGTGCAATAGTGACCTGTAATGTCACCTAAAGCATGTACACGATGATAAAGATAAACCAGATAGCATACTATCATCTTGAGTAAGACCGTCCTACCGGTATAGGTCCTCCCTCAATCATTGCAATCACGTGCATGCAATCCAATAATTGACTTTGAGGGCACTATATCCAACAATCTCCCACTTGCACTCAAGGCTAATTATTGCGATGCCGCATACTCACAGCCCGTGTGATACCGAACACCCAACTCCTCTACTAATCAGTTTCACAAAGCCCGTTTGCGAAACTATTGCATTCGAGGAATAGCCTCAGTGAGTGGATTCGCCCTAATGTTTCTTTCTATGTCTCTCTTTATCTCAAGTTCGCGGAGAAAGCCATCTCCCGAAATGAGCAATACCTGTCTTAGAATATGTCTGGATATCTGATGGGACCTAGTTCATAAATGAACTCCAAATCCAAACTTCTTAGACTGTATCGTCAACTGAACTTAATCAGTATCCTGCGTCATGCCTCCCTCAGTGTCCGCTTGGATCACCTGTCCAAACCACTGCCCCTCGTCAGAGGGAAAACTATAACTCTGACAGCCACTCTGTCATCCAGGTCACCTTGGAAGCCTGGAATGATAACCGTCTCCTGAAAGAGGCTGTCGTTATCATATCCCTAGAATATCTACTTATGTTCTAAAATTGCTTCCGAATGTTTCTCCAGGATTGGATTAATATCTGAACTTATAGCAGCTAGTGCAAAAACGACATCTGGTGTGGTACTTGACATCTCATGATTGACTCAATTGCCTAAGTAAGTGATATGTCAATCATGCACATCCCTCTCCCCTTTAGTCTGTAAGACACCTTTAGAGAGGATGATTCCATCACCTGCAGGTATACTACCATGCCAGGAGTCGTCCATTCTAAAACACCTTTAGAATGCTGTCTGAGTACCCAGATTGGGAAACTACCCAAATCTAGATCTAAAACCATAGATCTAGTAACCAGAATGTCTGATATAAAATCCATGTCCTTTGTGGAGAAAACACTGTGTGACAACCAAAGTATAACCGATCGTAATATATGAATTTCAATTCCTACTCTGTGTATGTCATCCATGTACCAAGACATCACACCCTACTACCTTCTTAACTGATCCATCCCCTATTCTGATGAAGTCAAATCTATGACTGTCACATCAGAAATAGATGATCTCTCTCTGCTATATCTGCTTTAGTCCATAAACATAAGCTACTTGTCCACTATGCTTCCGCTGCTCCCACTGACTACGACAACCCTCTGGCAGAGTCATATACACGTACACTTCTAAAGCTAGTTTAGAACGATGCTATACTCATCCTCCTGCCGGGTCTCATAGCCTGGAACAACAGTAGTGTCAAGTCTGGGTAAACAAGAACCTCCCTGTCACCGTCTTTGAGCATACCGAAGTGCCTCTCGAGTGCCTGAGGTTACTCACCATATCTGCGGAGTGGCTAATGGAATGTCAATTCAGATTGAATCTTTAGGTCCTATTAAATTTTCAGTAATCGTTTGCGGTTCTGGAATTACTTCCAGTTCTACCATACTCCCACTACTGTTTTCTGAAAAAATCCATTTTATTAAAACTGTGGCGAGTCAAGAACAATATCACTATTGATCTTCCAGATGGTAGAAAGTCAACCCTCGTCATAGCCCGGGTTAACCCATAAACAGCCATTACAGAAACGTGTCTTGAGTTATCCAGAGTCTGGTTTTAAGCATAAGCCGGACAACTCCCCGTACCTTAACATTGTTAAGATATGAACTATTCTATATCCAATATAGAAACAGAGGCACTGATTTAATTGGAACCAGATTCAAATCATGCAGCTGTCTCCAGTGCATGTCAACTAAATGGAGAGAGGCCGATCAGCATTACTCAACTTAGGAATACATCCAGATATGGGCAACCTGAAAGAAAAGCAAGTTCTCATAATCATTACTATCAACTGAATACCATACACAAGTATCTACATTTTCGATCATCTTGAAGAATCCTGATACTTGCAATACCTGGTTCTCTACTTTATTCATATACCTATAACTTCTCAAAACTTGGATCTTGTATTCGATGAAACACATGTCTAAGAACTAGAGAAATCACAAGTAAACAGAATATAGTACGAGTACCAACCCCTCTGTCCTAATGGACATTGGACAACATACAATACTCTGTATAAGTCCCCTGAGTCTAATAACTCACTCCCTATGTGTCGTAGGTTGAAAATTGTACTTATGGTTAAGAAGAATTACACCGCTGTTTAATGCTCCTTACCTAACCATCCACTGATATAGGTAAATGTCATAGACATAATTTCAAAAAGTTATATCTCACTTTATAAAAATAAATGTACAGATATATCAATTTGAAATTGGTGCATAACAACGGATATTCAAAACCAAATATTTGTCGTCCGGCAAACAACCCAGGGGATTTCCTCAAATATCACCAATTACAACGAATTCCGATATAATGAGGATGATCACCCAATTCCCAATAACTTACTCCCACTCATCATCTGTAAAACCATACAGATGTGAGAATCAAACCTGGTAAATACATACCCTGGAGTAAGGACTAATTGGGAAATCAGTTTTCTTTTAACAATACACAGTGAAACTGAAACATGTAAATGTTTCGAAGGGGTATCTGGGTATTCTTAGTAATGCCTCTTCCATTATCAGATTCACAATTGTAACCGTATATTTCTTTGCCATCTCTCCAAATCCCTTTATATGTCTTTAGTCATTACCTTCTGTACACCCCTTTATGCTAAATAGTTTTCTTCCTTCCCTACCGTTCGGCACCAGCCTATGGTTTGGAAGAAGACTATCCAATAAGCATAATGGGTGTACTCTCCTAATCCTAGGAGTACTCGTAACCTGAGAGAAGGTGAAGATAAAAGACAACTGAATAAAACCTTATTCCTATTTCTCCTGAACCAGAATCCATCCCCGAACTGGAACAAGTTCCTTCGAGTTCGTATATAACCATACGATGGAGTATCCAAATAACTGTGGATTTTCGTAGTGATATGGAGTGTCCTGGAGAAATACAAAGGTGAAGTAGAAGTGGCGATGAAATACTTGGTTTGGTCGTGAATAGCAGTCGCAGTTTACTTTGTCCTCTTTCTAATCTCTTTATTTGTCTTAACTTATTACCTTCTGTACACCATCGTTTGGCTAATTGGTTTTCTTCATTCCCCATCGTTCGGCACTTGCCTATGGTTTGGAAGAAGACTATCCAATTAGCATAACAGGTGTACCGTCCTAATCCAAGGAGCACTCGCAACCTGAGAGAAGGTAAAAGGAAAAGACAACTGAACAGTCCTATTCATTTTCTCCAGAACCGGAAACCATCCTCGAATCTGGAACAAGTTCCTTCGAGTTCGTATATAACCATACGATGGTTTTATCCAATGGAAGTGGATGTTCATAGTAATACGGGGTGTTTTGGAGAAAAGGGTAAAAGTAGGAGTGGCAATGAGGTATGCAACTCAGACAATCCAAAAGCCAGTGTTTTAAGAAGGTTCGGTTAACTTGGTCACTGAGTCATAGTCTATGGTCGGGCCATGGTCACTGTCAAAGAGAGAGAGAAAAGAAACACTCTGCGTGCACTCTAACCTAAATCAGAATGGTTACCAATTCATCTAATCAGGAAACCTCCTACTGTAACCTCAAATTCTCCTCCAAACCTAAAAGAAGAATTTGTCAGGATCACTCGAGGAGTAAACCAACTTATCAGCGGGAATCGGGATCCAACTATCATCGCATGATAATGTGATGGAATCCACTCACGTTATTACACTCCAGAAGGTATGTGCATGCCTGGCAAGTTTCAGTTTCTTTAGAAACTCCCGATGTGATTTTTACCCCATGCTCTTATGACCTTGACTTTGGCCAACAAATCATAAGTCACATGTCAAATTCTACCCATCATTTTCCAGGTTAATTTGAACCCACCCGTACCTACCCTTGACTTTGGCTAACAAAGCGGTACGACTGTCCCAAACCAACGCATCTATCTATGCAACAGAAAGGTAACAAATAGCTACCATACACTATGCCTTGACTTTGGCCAACAAACATGGCATGAATACTAAGTGCTACCCGTCTGAAATGACGGAGGACTATGAATGGTTTTTGGCGAAAAACCTTTAACGTAATGAATTTGATATCGTTGAACGAACCGGATAGCTTTTTATAAAAATATAGTGACGAAAACCATTGCTAAAGAGGTCACTCCCGGTGAAGGGATCTCGGCTCTTTCCCCGTAGAATGAGGTGCAGGATATTCCAAACTGAATACCACGATACAAAGCAAAAAGTAATCGACTATAGTGAAGTTATTATCCTGACGCAAACTTCTGTCCAAAGGGTCACTCCCGGTGAAGGGATCTCGGCCCTTGCCTCGTCGACTGAGGTGCTGGATATTCATAACCGAATACCACTATGCAAAACAAAAGAGAACGTCCTTATAATAACAGCTTTTTGAAAATTGTTCCAACAACATCAAACAGGTTTGTTTAGCTTGCATTGATCCGAATCAATGCAGTCCCATCAATTAATCACACCACAAAAGAACGAAAATATGATGTACGTATATGCCATCCGCATTCGCCACTGGGTCCCGTCATCACCCGTTAGGTTACTTAACTAACGACAGAGCGGGGACTGGACTAGCGCAGGTGTAAAACATATACAATATCTACTAGTATATATATCAATATATAATATTCGCTCATGGTGTGATAAAATGCAACATCCCAGAGAGTAATAAGCATCACATAACAATATAGATAATCTGGGATCCCCGGGTTTCATAGAGCCGCTACTGAAATCCGACGTTCCCCTGGTCGTGTGGATAGCCTGTGCAATGAAATCCTAAACCCCTACGGGCGCGGCAAGTTACCCGCCAAAACCTGAAGTGAGGCAGCCCCTTCAACAAAGTGAATGGACCACCAAGCACTTCACGGAATCCGGTAACTTGAGCACCCCTCCTTGGGTCAACCTATACCCCCTACGAGTGCGACGAATAGCCCGCCAATTCTAGAGTAAAGCCCCCTCCGTCTCAAAGCCATGAGATGCGGGCTCGTTGCCCTCTAAAACCCGGCAATCCGTGCACCCCACCGCGGGGTAATCCTATTACAGAAAGTAAACTATATACAACGGGTACATCGACCTCAGCCCGGTCGTGCCCCAAAAGAATAATATACAAACAGGCAGTGACGGCAGTCCACATGTCGGACGCTCTCCCCGCAATATCAAATGTACAAATACAACCAAACTGTACTACCATTGCATCCAGGCTATCCACCACGACAAATCCGCAACATTACAGCACAACACAGAACATCAACGTGAATGTCACGTTCGCAAATCCGTCTAAAAGAGCTATAGTAATTAGACAAGATTTACCGATCAAATGACATTCACGGTCGCAGATATAAAGTAAGCACCGTGAACTAACACATTTAAAATTTTCGATCGACAAAATTTCCCGAAGTGGGCCCCAAGCACAAATCCAGCACTCAAAATAATCTGGGCCAAAACTAAAAATACCAGAAACCCCAATTCCAAGTCAGAGACCACAGTAGAAAAATTGGTGCACTGAAGCTACAGTAGTGCAGCGGAACCGCGGCCAAAACGTGGGTAATGCCGCGGTTCCGCGGCGCTATGGTGGAGTTACACTTCCAAATTTCTACAGTGGTCTTAGAAAAGTCTTCCTGATTTTCTGACGTACCCAAAATAATTTTTAGACCACAAAAAAAATTCGACAGAAACTTCATGAAATGGAATCGCGGTTTCGGAAATTTCGTTCGATCGATATTTTAAACACGTTAGAGAAAGCTAGTAAAGGTTAATGGCGTGGCTCTGATACTATGTAAGTCTACGGTAGCGCCCCGGCCGTCTATCCGAGGCCAAAATGCGGAAACGAAAACTTTTTCAAAACTTGAAACCGGCGCTATCGCAGACTTTAATCCCGGATCGAACCATTAACCTATAACTAGCAAACTAGAGAAGGGTTAGAAAAGCTATACCGGTCGATCCGTGTCCTTCGGTCTTTGGCCACCAACCCAAGCTTCTCGCGGCATCTCCGATCTCCGGTCTCCTCGTCGGAAAGGGCACCACATCTTCGAATCCTTTTACGGGCTCCCGCTTCATCCGAAGCAACTCGGACACGAAGTTTGCTAGCCGACGTGTCCAAGGTGAAGTAGAGAACGTGTGTGATAAATTTGTTTCAAGCATCCATTGATTCTCAACACATGAGAGTGTATGGATGGAGATTGAAGATGATGCCATTAAGGAAGATAGTGAGCTCAAGAAAGAAGGAGGAAGAAGAAGAGCTTTGTTTTTGTGTGTTATTGCAATGATAAAGTGAGAGTTATGTCAAAAATACAAGAGCTAACCTCTCATATGGCTGCCCTTCTCTCTCTTCTTATCGTTTCAACTCACAAATCCATCAAATAATGTGACACATGCACAAAGAAAGAGACCATGAGTCATCACTTGTGCATGTGTCATAATTAATGCTCCTAATCATGACTTTGAGCTCATTATTTCCATTTGTAAACATTAACCCAAATGTTTACAACAATAAAAAGATACGGCAACATCTAAAGTAAACTCGTGACGGATCACAAGGATACCTCTCACCTGTATATACATACCTGCATCCGCATTCCGACTGAATGCGAATACGATGAGACTAAAGTAGTCCAACAAATCTAATACCAGGATCCGGCTTAAATCAAAGCCCACTAGTATGATCCGTCCGATCATGATCCGTGCACTACTGCACGTATATGATCGAACCCTGCCATATATCATACGGCCTCTACAACGTTTCGCCCGAAACTTGAGAAACTGTCTGTGGGGGACTCTAAAGACTCATCAATACTTTGGCTGTGGATTTAACCACTAGTACGTCAGTGGTACTAGCCGTACGTAACGGGCTACCAGGTATTGACCAAAAGGGAGGTCGATGAGCGAACTCATCCTGACACCCTACTGAGCCTGTCAGTGACAATATCCGTACAGTCCAGTCCGTTCGTCTATGAGCATCGCATGTCGGGCCTAGGGGTTGGTAAAAGTCAGACCCCCAAAAGCGGTACAAGTCGTGTCGGAGTGTAGCCCAGAACACCCTGAGATACTACTGGAATACCTACCAGTAAATCTCCTGCCTTGGCCAAGGACTTCGTGTAATGGCTCTCCTAGACACAGCACGATCTCACCCCCAATACCGGGAGAGACGAAACCCCTGCCGATCCGCTCACTGCCTCCATGTGGCTCGGGACTGTACCCAACTAAAACCTGTTTGCACGACTCCTTTGAGCCGTGGTAGGGTAGTAATCAAAGCACAGTGGGAACTCACACGAGACAAATGACGATCTCAGGTCGATGAACTAACCTGTACACATGTCACCAGGGAACTGCTATCTGACGTCATGTATAATACCAACTAGCATGTTCCTGGCGAGTCCTGTCTGGTGTACTCATAACCCAATGAGCACCTGTATACATCTTAGGTGAACCAACTGACACTAATGACATGTGAGACCGGCCACCGCCCCTCATCGGGGTCTCGACTATATACACTAGTCTACTCCGGAGTATCGATGCCCTGTCTCGAAAACTCCCACGACTAGGGACACTTTAAGGATGTGCTTATAGACCCCAGCTCCGACGTATATGATCGCCATCATACTGCTGGCCGTCAAGCAAGAATCCTAAGGGCTTTATCAACGTGCAATAGTGACCTGTAATGTCACCTAAAGCATGTACACGATGATAAAGATAAACCAGATAGTATACTATCATCTTGAGTAAGACTGTCCTACCGGTATAGGTCATCCCTCAATCATTGCAATCACGTGCCTGCGATCCAATAATTAACTTTGAGGGCACTATATCCAACACAAACAATCTCCCACTTGCACTGAGGCCAGTCGTTATAGTATCGCATACCCAACATCCCAAAAAGTCTTTCAAACTGCATCTGGGGGAGGGCATTCGTGAGTGGATCCGCCGCGTTGTCCTTCATATCTACTCTCCTGACCTCAATCTTCCGGCGATCAACTATCTCCTGGATCAGGTGATACCGCCTTAGAATATGTCTGGATCGTTGATGGGACCTGGGTTCCTTGGATAAAGCCACAGCTCCATTGTTATCACAATACAAGGGTATTGGATTCTCAATGGATGGAACCACACCAAGTTCAGTAATGAACTTCTTCATCCAGACAGCCTCTTTGGCAGTATCGTTGGCAGCGATATATTCAGCCTCCATCGTTGGCAATGATGTATTCAGCCTCCATCGTAGAATCTTCCATACTAAAGCTCTTTAGTATGGTGTCTATGTGCCTGAATTAGGACAATCCCAACATCCTTTTAGATCTATCTCTATAGATCTTTATCCCCATGATATAGGAGGCATCACCCAGATCTTTCATGGAGAACTTTTGTGACAGGAAGAGTTTGACCGAATGCAACATAGGAACATCATTTCCTATCAAGAGTATGTCATTCACGTACAATACGTGGAAGACAACCTTACTCTCTGCAACCTTTTTATATATACAAGGTCCATCTACGTTTTTGATGAAGTCAAACTCTTTGACTGCCACATCAAAACAGATGTTCCAGCTCCGCGACACTTGCATTAATTCGTAGATTGATTTAAGCAGCTTGCACACCTTTCCGCCGCTTCCACTGTCTACGAAGCCTTCTGGCTGTATCATATACACGCTCCTTCTAAATCACCATTTAGAAAAGCGGTCTTGACGTCCATCCGCCAGATTTCATGGCCATAGTATGCAGCAATGGCAAGTAGGATCCTGATGGACTTAAGCATAGCCACTGGAGAAAATGTTACATCATAGTTGACACCTGGTCGTTAAAAAAACCCTTTTGCTACAAGTCTGTCTTTGAAGGTCTCAACCTTTCCATCTACACTAATTTTCTTCTTAAAGTCTCAGATCGCATAGCATCCAGCCATTTCACAGAGTCCCCACTTATGATGGCCTGCTCGAAATTAGTTGGGTCATCATCTTCCATGATGCAATCCTCGCTCCCACCGTCTATGAGAAAACCGTAGTATCTCTCTGGTGGACGAGATACCTTACTATATCTGTGGAGTGGATGAGGTTCGTCTGGGACTATCGAATCCTCCAGTTCTACCAAATCTTCAGTTGTAGTTTATGTTTCTAGAACTTTTTCCAGCTCTATCTCATTACCACTAATTTCTTTTACAAGAAATTCCTTTTCTAAAAAGATGGCATGCTGAGCAATAAACATTTTTTGTTCCTTACCGTGGTAGTATATATATCCATGTGAATTCTTTGGATATCTCACAAACTTGTAAAGAACTGATCGTGCTTCGAGTTTGTCCGGATTCTGTTTTTTAACATAGGCCGGACAACCCTATATCTTAACTCGTTTAAGATATGGTCTCTTTCCACTCCATATCTCATTTGGTGTTTTAGGCACGGATTTTGATGGAACTTGATTCAATAGGTATGCAGCTGTTTCAAGTGCATAACTCCAAAAGGAAATAGGTAACTCAGCAGTACTCATCATAGAGCGCACCATATCTAATAGGGTGCGATTCTTCCGCTCCGATACTCCATTGTGCTGTGATGTATACGGAGGAGTAAGCTGATAGAGAATCTCATTCTCTTTTAGATAATCTCAAAATTTCGTGCTTAAGTATTCTTCTCCTTGATCAGATCGAAGGATTTTAATACTTTTACCTGTCTGGTTCTCTACTTCGTTCTTATATTTCTTGAATTTCTCAAAAGTTTCAGATTTGTGTTTCAACAGGAACACATGTCCGAATCTTGAGAGATCATCGGTGAATGTAATGAAGTACGAGAAGCCATTCCTGGCATGTGTAGACATAGGACCACATACATCACTATGTATTAGTCCCAAGAATTCAGTAGCTCTTTCTCCGTGTCCTGTAAATGAAGTTTTGGTCATCTTGCCTTTGAGACATGACTGACAAGTTTCATAAGATGTAAATTCAAACGGATTCAAATATCCATCTTTATGCAGCTTGGCTAGTCTTGTCGCATTAAAATGACTAAGTCTACAATGCCACAAGAAGGCTTCGTTCATTTCTGAACTTTTCCTTTTGTGTGTGTTATGTATATTTAGAACTGTATTTTGATTTAAAACGCATATACCATTACATAACGTACCAAACCCAATCAACACTTGATTTAGGAAAACGTTCATAACATTTTTCTCTAATGCAAAGTTATAACCTTCTTTATCTAATAAAGAAACGGATATTATATTGCACATCATCGATGGTACGCAATAACAGTCGTTCAAAATCAATGTATTACCATTTGACAATATAAGGTGATATTCGCCGACAGTTTCGGCAGCAACAATTGCTCCGTTCCCTACTCTGAGAGACATATCACCCTTTCCCAGTTCTCTACTTTTCTTTAACCCTTATAACATATTACAAATGCGGGATCCTGATCCGGTATCTAATACCCAGGATGTAGAGCGGACTGAGAAATAGTTCTCGGTAACTAACACACCCGAAGAAGATGCATCAAAATGCTCTTTCTTCATTTGGGTTGCGTAGAAATCCTTGTATTCCCCTGTCCCTTGCCCAAACTTATGACAGTTGTCACAAGATAGAGCGGAACCAACGTTCCTCAGCCCAGTATAATAAGCGGGTTCGGTCAATACATCCATATTAATATCTTGATTAAGACGTGACATGGTCGCTACCTGGAAAGAGAGAAGAAAACATTTTAGCATGCGCTCTTACAAGATTAGATTGGTTATTATCTTATCTAATTAGGATGGCTCCCACTGTTTTTATCAAATCTTCCTTCAAATCGTAAAAGGTAAGATTAGTCGGGATTAATTACACCCGACAAGTTTGTCAATAGGTCAGCTAGGCAGGTATTAGTACTCCGAGGGAGTCTCCCTGTGCTTTCGCATGGAACTAATTAAATAACTCGTTTCCGCAGGGGCATAATCCCGTTAACATCTTTCTTAGACACTTACTGGATCAACTAATTGTAATGTGAAAATCCCAGGAGTAACACTTACTCGCAGTGGGTATCGGAATCCAACTATCATATAGAAAGTATGCAATCTCATTGCAAATTTCAACACTTGAAATTCCCAATATTTGTTTTTACCCTATACGGCTTATGACCTTGACAAGGTCAACAAACCATAAACCGCAAGTCAAGTTCAACCCGTCATTTCGTGATTGAATTAAATCCACCCACAAAACCCTTGACAAGGTCAACAAGGTAGCACGACTACACTAATCCAATCGCATCAATATGCGGAAGATAAGCACTAATCAGCTACCGAACTCTGTTGGATATAGTGCCCTCAAGTCAATTATTGTAAGTACAGACACGCGATTGTAATGATTAAGGGATGACCTATACGGGTTGGACAGTCTTACTCAAAATGATAGTATGCTATCTGGTTTGTCTTTATCATCATGTACATGCATTATGTGGTATTACAGATCACTATTACATGTTGATAGAGCCCATAGGATTCTTGCTTGACTACAGCATTATGATGGCGATCATAAACGTGAGAGCTGGGTAGCCTATAAACACATCCTTAAATGTCCCTAGTCGTGGGAGTATCGAGACTGTGCATCGATATTCCGGAGTAGACTGGTGTATACGTTTCGAGACCCCGACGAGGGGCGGTGGCCGGTCTCACAAGCCATTGGTGTTGTAACACCTAAGATAGTATACAGGTGCTCGCTGGAGGTGAGTACACTGAACGGACTTACCGAGAACTTCTAGATGGTATTATACCTATCGTCAGATAGAAGTTCTCAGGTGGCATGAGTACAGATTAGTCCTTCGACCTGAAGTCATCATTTGTCTCGTGTGAGTTCCCATTGTACTTTGATTACTATCCTACCACGGCTCAAAGGAGTCGTGCAAACAGGTTTTAGTTGGGTACAGTCCCGAGTCATATGGAGGCAGTGGTCGACTGTCAGGGATTCATCTCTCCTGGTATTAGGAATCGATGTCGCGCTGTGTTCGGTTGGTTATCACCAGAAATCCATGGCCACGGTAGGGGAGATTTACTGATAGTTGATCAATAGTATCTCAGTTGGTGATGAGCTTGACTCAGACACGACTTATCTGGTTAGTAGGGGTATGACGTTATCCAACCCCCTGGACCCGATATGCGATACTCTTTGACGAAGAGACCGGACTGTACAAAAATTGTCACATTCAGGCTCAGTAGGGTAAGGACACACTTGATTGTTGACCCCCCTTTCGACAACTACCTGGGTATCCGTTACGTACAGCTAATTCCGCTGACGTGCTTTTGGTTAAACCCACTGCCAGCGTATTGTCGAGTCTTTAGAGTCCTACACAGAGGGTTTTCCCAGTTCAGGCGACAGATGTAGGAGCCGTGCGGTGGTACGTGCAGGGGTCCGATTAAATACGTGTACACAGACTTTAATTAGACTGTTGATAATACTAGCTGGTTTAGGATTAAACCGGATTATTAAATCAGGTTTTGATTTAATAATTTATATATGTATTTCAATACATGTATTTTAGTATTATTGTTCACTATTTATTTTCTCTCTTTGGTGCTCTCCGTATTTTTATACGGATACGCGTATATATAGCGATACATATACCAGGTGAAGTATTCCGTATTTATACGGCAATGCTTCTAGAAGAAGGAAACCTCATATTTAATTTTCTATTTTGAAAATTAAAAAGGGAAATGAGGTGTAAAGTGTTGGAGACAATGAAGCATGGGTGCTACATAGTAGAAAGGCATGGCTTGGCTTTTTAAATGATTTCTCATTTGGTTGCACTATTTGTGCATGGTTCATTTTATTTGTAGCCATTCCTTTTTTTACAAAAGACTTGATGAGATTTTTCTTCTACTCACTTGAGCTCCATGGATCATTGCTTGTGCTTCATCTTCTCCTTCTCCTTCTTCTTCTTGCTCCCATGTTTGAGCAAGATCCTAGAGAGAAAAATTTAGTAGAGTATTCCTACACCACCGACCACCCAAATCTAGTAACTTTGGATCGTCGGTTTGAGGCTCCTCCGCATTCTCTCGGGTGGATCGTCTTCGGCAAGGGTAGTCAATTCTCAAGCGCGATCCCGGCGGCTACGAACTTGGAGGGGTCTTCCACAATTGGGTGGACATGCGAAAAAGGTTGTATTTCTTCAAACCTTGCATGTTTAAGTTTCTAGTTTAGGATGTTTGGATTGAATCTTGGGTTTGTGCGTCCGGTGCTCGCAAAAAGTTATTGTTTTCGCTTCCGCCTCGTCCACGGCCTCTGCGGCGTGGGCGCCGGATCCCAACATAGTATCAGAGCCACCCAAACACCATAAACTAGTTGTTCCCCTCCGAAAGATGGCGCGACAGACGTCTTGCTTGAGATTCGGGGCAGATGCTAAAAGGTGCTATCCGTCCACCTCTCTGAAGATACCAAGTTGAGTTATGGCACCGTGTATCAAAGGTTTAAACGGATGCAGCCGATGTAGCAGACTTCGTTAGATTCTCCCTCGTTCGAGGGGTTTTTGATTGTGAGGACGCTCTTCCCTGCAGGCGCAAGCCCCTGCAGTTAATTACGCTACCGCATCGCGGTAGCAACTTTCTCCTTCTCCATATGGTCACTTCGTGTTGTTGGTGTTTGTTTTGTTTGTGGTTGCCCATGGATTGTATACGGAGACTAATCTATGTTGTGGCCCGTAGGACGTGGATTAGTCCAAATCCGTATTTTCTTAGATTTGGGTTTGGGGTTTCGGTTTAAGGATACGTTAGCCTTATTTGAGGCTAAGATCAACTTAAACGTTTGTTAAGGATACGTTAGTCGAATTTCCACACTAAGATCAACTTAACAGGATCATTTAGATCCAACAAAAGAGCATTTAGACTCTATTGTTTAGTTTAGAGACATTGCGGTCGATTTCCAGTTTAGGGACATGGTGGTCCATTGTAGTCTGTGGAATATATGGCTGTCGGAACCGTCACCTCTCTGAAGACGTTGAAAGATTACAACGACAAATATCAGCGGAGTTCAGAGATGTACCCTCGAACCGGGTGTAAATTGATTGGAAGAGCAGTTGTGCTCAGTTCAATTTATATTGAGGACTTATGGCCAGAATTGGGCTAAGTCCAGTTGAAAATGTTTAACATTTTATCCATGTTCTGCCTATTAGGCTTTTACTAGGGCTCTGCCCTTTTATAATGCATAGCATTGGGCTCTGTAGTTAAATGTATAGCATTTATATTTGGCCTATTAGACCTTTACTTTGGGCTCTGCCCTTTTTAATAATACATAGCATTTATGTTTGGTCTGTTAGACCTTTACTTGGGCTCTGCCCTTTTTAATAATGCATAGCATTTTAGTGGTCTGATAGTGCGCCACGTGGCTTGTCAGGCGCTTTGCGCCAATTAAAGAGTGCAATGCGCTAGCACATGCGCAGGTGACACGCGTCACGCTCTGCTAAGCGCAAGTCTGTTAGCGCAGTGCGCTGCGCCAGTGCGCTGCTGACACATGGCGCGCCCTGGTGCTATGCGCCAATCCAAGAGCGCAGTGCGCTATATTTAGAAGCACAAAGCGTAGATCATTCTGTGGTTGACACGTGGCGCGTTCTGGTGCAGTGCGCCAATGTAATAAGCGCAAAGGCGCATTTCAAGAGTGCAAGGCACTGTACAATAGCGCATAGCGCATCTTGATCCAATTAAGATCAAAGAAACAGGTTCTTTGTTTTCTCAAAAGAGGTTCTACCTCAAGATTCAAGAACCAATGGTTCATCAAAAGGCTGTGCCTTTATATAGATCAAAAGATCTAAGAATGAAGTAAATTACTTCTTTTTAATCTTTTATAATTAGATCTTTTTGATCTTTTTCTTTTTATTGAAGATCTTGATCTTGTTCTTAGATCTTTGATCTTTTTAGAAGAGATTCTTCTTTTTTAATGAGATGAGTTCATCTCTGTTCTTCAAGAATCAAATTCTTTACCTTCAAAGATGAAGAAGATGATCTTATTTCTTCAAAGGCTTGCCTTTCAAATTTTTCAGAGGGTTCTCTCTTTTCTGTATGTCTGTATGTATGAGACTTGGAGTCTAGGGGCCTTTATATAGGGCCAATTGGTTTGTTAAGTTAGTTACAGAGATCTTTCTCTGATTGATCTGGGGATATTTCCTCACCGTTGGATCTTTGATCCTAAGGCCTTTGTTTTTTAGAAGACAATCTTCTTATTTTAATAAGATCTTTATAGAATTTTAATTCTGATTAATTAAATAATTTATTATTTAAATTCCAGTGCTGGCGCAATTGGCGCTAGCGCACCTGCGCTTGACACGTGTCGCGCAGCGCAACTGCGCTAGCGTGTCTACGCTTGACACGTGTCGTGCAGCGCAGAGCGCAGCGCAACTGCGCTAGCGCCTGTGTTTGATACGTGGCGTGCAGCGCAACTGCGCTAGCGCGCCACTGTTTGACACGTGGCGCGCAGCGCAGATTGCAAGTTATCTGAAGCGTTGCTTCCTTTATTTAAAATTTGAATTTTAAAACAGTGCCTTGCTCTGATTGGGGGTGCGCTGCCTTGGGCGCAGCGCTTCTGGAGCTGGCGTGTCTGCTTTTGACACGTGGCACTCTGCGCGCAGCGCAAGGGATTTGAAGCGTTGCCTCACTTTTTGAATTTTGAAATTCAAACAGAGCTTTGCTCTGATTGGGGGAAACAAATGCCCCCCACCATTGCGCTCACGTCGCGTACACGTGAGTGCAGCGGTGGCAAAATCTGATCCATTGGATCGATTTAGGAGTTGAAGGGGCGCTTCAGCGCCTATAAATAGGACCCTTGGTCCTCCTCATATGATTATCATCTCCTTCAAGAACTTTATTTTCAGAGCCTTGCTCTCGTTTCCAAGAACCTTAAGAGTTAAAACTCTAGAAAAATTCTAGGTAAAAATTAACTTAAATTAAATTAATTTTATTTAACAGAGCCTTGCTCTCATAGATCTTTTGATCTAAAGAAAACCCTTTTGGGGTTTCTTAAATAGAGCTTTGCTCTCAAGAAGTTGTTTCAGGGTTTCTTAACACATGAACAGAGCTTTGCTTATTTACAGAATATAGATCTTTTGATCTTTTGATGATGAACTCTTAAGAGTTTTTTTCATGGATCTTTAAGATCCCAAAACTTTAATTCTTAGGAATTAATTTTTATTTGATGGATTTTTCCATCATTATTACAGAGCTAGGCTCTTTAAGGAATTTTATTCCCTTGTGACCAGAGTTTGACAAGTGTCACTCTGTGACAGAGCTTTGCTCTGAAAGGGAGATTTTCTCCTTGTCTCAAGGGATTTCTCATTTAATAAGAATATTCTTTGAGGATTTCCTCATTAATTGACAGTCTCATCCAATGATGAGGCTGTCCTATTAACTGATGCATTGTCATCTGGATTTTGTGGGTCCCCTTTTGGTCCCCTCTCCACTGCATTGCAGTATGGTATAAATTTTAAAGTACCCAGCGTCGGGATTTTAAAATTAAATTATGATACCGATAACTGAATTTCGCTTTTCCTTGCAGGCAACATGTCTGCTGATCTTTCATTCCCATTTTTCCGCTCAGAGGGAGGATTCCCTGAGGCGTCGGTGGACCGGGAGGTTCTCGCTCTCATTAAGGATTACGACCCTGAGTATAAGAACCTTCACCTGTGGGTTAGGTGGTACATCGAGATTATCAAGGGACGCCGAAGCTTCTCTTGCGCGACGCCGTCAGAGCCGATCTCATCGATCCTATATGCAGATGTACCCCCGGTGAAGTATGCCGTGGAGGTCGTAAATTGGAATTCGGAGGATCTTCTTCAACCTTCGATTGCTGCCATACCTGTGCAGTCACCGGCAGCCGTGGATATTTTGGGGCGGCGCATATGTCAGGGTGAGTCGCGCCCTTAGGGACAACCTTATAACATTGGATTGACCCCTCGACAATCGGCCGGGTATTTGCAGTGGGCCAGGTACATCTTGTCAGCGAAGAAGACACATTTGCTGAAGATTGGTCTGTACCCCGCAGTCTACGCCTCATTGTTCGAGTACCCTGCTCCTTCGATATGGTGGGTTAAGGCATTCGTGGAACAATGGAACATCCCCACCCATACCTTTCTTCTGATGGACAGGGAAGTCTCCATACCCCTGGAAGAATTTGCTGAGATTTCCGGTTTGCCGGTGAGGGGGGAGCATTATGAAGAGCTACTTCCTCCTGATGAATATGTCTTCGCCACCAAGACGCTGGTAATGGGCCTAATGCCGGAGAATGCTATTCAGCACCAGTTTCCGAGCCTGGTAAAGGTGCTGAATATGTATGAAAGTCTCTATTTGGAATCGGGAGGTCGGGGAGTTAGTTTTGCAGACTTCATCGCCCGCTTTCTTCGACTGGAGATTCTATCACAACGGGGCGAAAAATTCGCGAAGCTCGACGACCCCTTCGGCTTTGGCTTAGATCGTCGACCAGCACTGGAGGACGACCAAAAGGGTTTTTACCTTCCCGATGCCGCAATCATGCCCTTATCGGAAATCGCCGCTCCGGGCATCGATGAGGAGACCTTCTTTCTCGGGTTTCTGGAGTTATGGCTGTGCTGGTTCGCGCTCCCCATGCACCCGCGCTACATGAGGCCGTCCGTCTTCTACCCAGCGCATCGGATGGTGGTTGGTATACAGTTGTCGATTGGAATCGCCGGGTTGGCCCACTTGTACCATGGACTCAGCGTGGCGGCGGACGCAAATGAACCGGGGGTGTAACCCGCCAATCTCCCGATGCACTACTTTACTTCATGGATGGAAATGCATGTGCTCGGTTTTTGGTATTCACAAGAGGCCCTCGTTCTACGAGAAGTGCAGACTCCCGAGAGTCATGCGGTTAATTGGCACTTTTATTGTGAATCCGCCTCCGCGGGAGGCTAGGGGGTTGCTTCTTCGTCCGCGCACGGTCGGAGCGGGCATCTCTTTCACGGACAAGGTCATGACCATCGGCCCGGAGACCTCCAAGGCGGTATTGGCGTTGCGTGATAACTTCAAGGACAGGGTCTCCGTATTGAAAGCCCGGGAGATTCTTCACTTATACTCCATCCGGCCGGGCTTCCTGGTGTTCAGACAGAATGATATGGCGCTTTTTATGAGGTACAACCCCCATCGGTTTGCCTAACAACTAAGCTATAACTAGGGGGTCCCACTGGAGGCGTTTTTGGAAGAGCCTGCGGCCACCACGGAGGGGATACGGAGTGCACTACATCATTTTATGCGGTTAAACATGGGCTCCCACTTCTTCATTAGCGAGCCGAGTTGCATTCCACGGGCCCTCAACGTACACGGGCTTGGTATCAGCACGCGATGGGTGCTGTTATCCGGGAAGAGAAGTGGCTGCTGGTTGACCGCAAGGGTGTGCCCCTGGTAGCGATCGCAAAGTCCTCCTACGGCAAAGGACCCCTGTCGTTCCTCCACTAAGAGGAGATGCTGGAGCTGAGCCCCCACGCGTGCTGAGCCCTCCGCGTGGATTGAACCGTGATTCTGTGGACGTGCCCTCAGCGCCCCGTGCTCCGGTGGAGACGGTGAATGTGGTTTCGCCTGAATCCGGCGTGGGCTCGGACATCGGGAGCCGCCGTCCCAAGGTGCCCACGAAGCGTAAGGTAATTTTGGGTGCGACCGGGGTTCGCGCGCAGAAGAGGAAGAAGAAGTCGATCCTTTCTGCTGATGTTGTATTTGGCCAGGAACCTCATGCTCCTTATAGCGAGGGCTTGAGTGAGTATGGGACCAATGACGGCCTATTCACGCCGCCAGACGACACTGATCTGGCGGCTGCCATCGCAGCTTCCGAGCGATTGGCAAGGCGCGACGCGTGGTTAGCTAAACTCGCACAATCGGGTAATCATTAGTTGTATTTTCTTTTGTCATTTCATCGTACCTTTATCATTGTTTTTGACTAACGCTTTTCCTTTTTTAAACAGGCATTTCTACCAAAGAAGCCATCGCTACTTCTCTCAAAACTTTCGAGGAGGAGGAACGACTCAGAGCATCCTTAGGCCTTGGTACATTTCGGTTTACTCTGTCTCTCCTTCCATTTCTTATGAGTAATCTGACCCTCTCTTTGTCTTATCGCAGGGACCACAAGACCCACCTCGCAAACCGATGCGGGAATTCTCCCCGGGCTAGCTACCAAAGCCCCGGCCTCTTCGGGATTGCCGCAAGAGACCCAACTCAAAAGGCCGATGATGGAAGCTTTGACGGTTTTGGAGGCAACCCTGAATGCGGATGACGATGCCTTGCTGAAGGAGGCTTCCAAAAGGTCCTTCATGATGGCCCGAGAGGAAAGGAAGCGCCTAAGGCGTGCGGCGAGGGAGCGTAGCGCTGCTCTGGCTAAGGGAGCATAGCGCTGCTCTGGCTACGGGAGCAGGTTCGAGCGCCGTTACTCCCGCTGCTACTCCTTCAGAGGAGCTCTCGGTCGCCTTGTCTACTGCCTATAGACGGGCGGCGCGTGCAGCTCGGGAAGCCAACGGTAAATCCGTCTCAGGTAATGTGCTTTTGAGGCTTTGTTATCAAAGTTTTAAAACCGTCGGTTCTTATATATCTTATCCTGCAGGGCCGAGTCCTACTGAAGGAGCGGCGGCGACCGTCGAGCCTGAGGGGACAGTAGAGAAGGTAGCAGCTGAACCCGAGGCGACGGTAGGCAGTGCAGCCGTAGTTGCCGGGCCCGAGCTAGTGGCTGACGAGACAGTCACGACTACTATGCCCGAGATGGCCACCACTGCCGAGCGCGAGGTGGCGGCAGATGAGACGGCTGCTACAACCGAGCCTGAGGCTGCATCGGATAAGATGGCTGCTACGGACGGACCTCTGGCATCGGTGGACGAGATGGCAGCGACCGCTGAGCCCGAGGTGGTAGCGGGTGAGACGGCTGCTACAGCAGAGCCTGAGGCAGCAGTGGATGAAATGGCTGCTACGGACGAGCCTATGGGAGCGGTGGACGAGACGGCTGCGACCGCTGAGCCTAAGGGGGTAATGGGCGAAACGGGCATGATTGCTGAGCACGAGACGGCCGCTCTTTCTCAAGAGTCGGGCACTGCTCCGATTATCGCTCTCCCTGCCTACGGTTCCTTGTCGTCTCTTAGAGTTGTTAGCGTGATGACAGCTCCTATAGAGTCAGGCGATGAGGCAACTGGAGGTGAGACCATCCCAATGGAGGAGGGAGACGCCACCGTTGCATCAAGGGACGCCCTCGTTACGGCTCCTGCCGGCCACTCATTGGGTAAATCTTGGGTGACCGCTCTTCTTTCTTTATTCTGCAATCTTTTCTGACAGGGCTTATCTTGTTTCTAACGCAGGTGCCGCTAGCGCTGATGCCACTTTACCCGAGGGAGCGCCGTCAGTTACCGCCCTGGCGGTGGCCACCTCTCTACCCTCCTTCGTACCGTCGCAGATGCTGGAAGGTATGGATTTGTGACTCATCAGTTTCATCTTTAGGCTGCATAATTTATGTACTGACGTTGTACTATTGCGTTTTTGCAGGAGTCCTTTTTGACCACCTGTACCAGGTGCTGCATCCTCACTTCTCCTTCCCGTCGGAGCTTTTTTCATCCAGTGGCGCTGGTGAGTATAGTTTTCAATTAATGCTCTTTCTTTTTCCAATAATGAAATTATTTCTGATTCTTCCTTGCTCTGATTGCAGTGCTACAGATTGAAGGAGGGGATAAGAGATCAGTTGAGCCACCGGTCCTCCCGACTTTGCCACCTACTGCAGCTGGTATAGTAGATTCCATCATTTATGACCTTCCTATATTTCTTGAACCGTCATTTGATTGTGTTTTGTTTTGCAGCTGTCGCTCCGACTCCGGTCCCTTTCGAGTCTCGCATCATGATGCCGGCAGGCCCATTCTCCAGACGTCCATCCTCAAAGGGTGCCACGATGAATCTGAGTATGCTGAGCGGGTGCGTCGAGGAGCTTGACGCAAAAGCTCATACATCTGCTGCAGATTTCGCTACCGAGGTTCATCCGATGCTGGCGACGCTTGTAAATTTCCATAATGAAGGCGTCGTCGAGTCTTGGGTTAATCACTGCAGGGAGATCGAGGCTTGTCTGCATCAGCTGGAAATTATGCGTCCGACACCTGAGATTTTGGCCACGAGCACTCAACGGGCAGCATGGATCGAGCAGAGCGCTTCTTACTTCCACCATCTTGAACAAGAAGCGGCTTTAAAGCGGAGGGAATGCAAAGAAACTTCAAGAAAGTCTGCTCGACTGCGTGCTGGGGTCGACGCAAACGCTGCCCAGGTGAAAGTTATCTTCGAGGGCCTTCTGCAAAGTATCTCTGATGGGTTAACATTGAAGCAGAAGCTCGATGCCGTTGAGCGTGATGCCCAAGGTCGTGAAGCAGCTCAGCGAGCCGTCGAAGAACAACTTTCATCCTATTTGCAGTAGCGAGCCCAGGTGGAAGCAGAGTTGGCCGCGGCAGCTGATTAGGAAGAGGCGTTGAAAGAAGTGTGAGAACAGCTTGCGAATTTGTTAAAAACGCTTCCTTCTCAATGAAAATCTTGTATCATTTGTAATTGTGAATAAAGTGTATTTGTTTCTTTTATTCTTTAACACAATGTATCTTGTACTCAATCGAATTCATGAATAAAAGATATACATTCTTCATAATGTCTTGTGTCATTTCTCTGCTTTCTTCTTTCTTGCTGTGTTGTTTGCCATGCGATTTTAGCAAATGCGATCCGTAGATGGTATATAACTGTCAATCTTATGCTTTTTGTAGAGTGGCGATGGCTTAGAAAACAGGGTTAGGATCTGTCACCTAAGACTTTTCAACTTTATGATCTGTGAGGGTCTCAGAAAGAATTTTCTCCCGACCGGCCGAGAGGGTCTCGTAGGCGTAATTTCTCCTTAGGAATCGTGAGGATTCCTAAGTGCATTTTCCCTTATAATTCGTAAGGCTATTATAAGAGAATTTTCCCTCTTACGAGCCGAGAGGACCCGTAAGTGGTTGTTTCCCTCCTTGTCGAGATTCGACTTTGGAGAGTGTGACCCGTGAATAGTATGCAAGAGTCCATTTTGGACCGACTTGCAGGGCCCCAGTGCTTAGGAAACAGGTTTTTTAATCCCCGCTGCCTAAGGCTTTACCTCACGAGTCGAAACGAATCGAGCATTTCTCGTAAGGATATCCTAACGTCACAGTTAACCTCTGCTCTTTACGACAGAGGTCCGTTAGGGTCTGTGGTACTAGGGTTTTGTCCAACGTACCGTCGCGTCGGCTGATGTATTCCTCGATAGGCAACCTTGCTGTTCGAGTAGCCTTGCGACTGTCGTGTCTCTGATCCCTTCGAGGGCTGGACAAGAAGTCTTCAAGCAATCCTCCTAGGTAGTTTGACCGTCGGAAGAGCAAGCGTTAGGAATTTTGCCATGCTGCTTTTTACTCGAGCTTAGGCTCATTTTGGAGAGCCCCAATGAGTCATAACCACTCCGCGCTGGTGTGGGATGATCTCTGATGGTTTTTCAGGTTTTATATGAGTTACCGTCGAGACCCTGAAGCTAGGAATTTGGCCTTCGCTTCGTTTGATGGCATTGCGTCTGCTGTATCGAGACGAGTGTCGCGGTTGTATCTAGGTTGCTGGTGAACCGTCGAGGTTTGGAACTAGGGATTTTGTCGTGGCTCCATTGTTTGATTGTCGTGTCTGAATCCTGCTGGGGAAAGAATGCTGTGGTGACATCTCGTCTGCTGTATCGAGACGAACGTCGAGGTGGTGATCACTCCACGCTGGGGTGAGATGATCTCTGGTGGTCTTTCAGGTTTAATATGAGTTACCATCAAGACCCTGAAGCTAGGAATTTGGCCTTTGCTTCGTTTGTTGGCATTGCATCTGTTGTATTGAGATGAATGCTGAGGTGGAGCTAGGATTTTGCCGTTACTCCGTTTTGCTGACCATGGGGTCTTTCGTTGACGTTGCATCTACATCCTGCTGGACTGCGAAGGAACGCCGTTGTTGACATTGCGTCCGTTGTAACGAGACGCATGTCGAGATGATCTCTAGGTTATCTGCGAACCATCGAGGTTTGGAACTGGGGACTAAGCCGTGGCTCCGTTTGGTGATGTTGCGTCTGAGTCCTGTTGGAATGAGGAGGAACGCTGTTGTGGGTCTCCAGGCTGTAGACGCGGCCGTCGAGATTGGGCTTCTTCTTCTGATGAAACCTGGGGGAGGAGGAATGTGATTCCTTCTTCGTTTGCGCCCCTGGATTGTATACAGGGATTGATGTAATATCACCTGTAGGGCATAAATTTCATTTTTATTTTTATTTTATTTCTTTCCGCGATGCTCTATCATTTCAGCTTTTATATTGCGAAGGTCGCGATTGCCCCATCATTTCGGCTATTTTTCGCGGTGCCCAATCATTTCGGCTATTTTGCATGCACACATTTTTACTTGCTGATTTTGTCGCAAGTTGCCCCATCATTTCGGCTATTTCGTATGCATGGGTGGCTTGCTGACTTTTCGCTGCAGGCTTGGAATTAGACACCGATTTCGGCATCAGCACCGCTACAACTGGGATATTGCCAGGAGCGAATCATCATTTGCCTCTGTCGACGTCGAACAAAGGTGGCTTAGTAAACAGGGTTAGGGTCCTGTCGCCTAAGGCTTTTGACTTCATGAGCCGTAAGGGTCTCACAAAGGTATTTCTCCCTACAAGTCGTGAGGATCTCGTAGGTGTGTTTTCTCCTTAGGAATCGTAAGGATTCCTAAGTGCATGTTCCCTTATAAGTCGTAAGGATCTTACAAGAGTGTTTTCTCCTTATAAGTCGAGAGGACTTACAAGTGTTTGTTCACCGTACGAACATATCCCTAGTCACGGATGGGACTTGGTTAGGGAAATGTTTATTCGCGCCCATGGATTGTATACAAGGGTCAGCATTGAACCGCTTGTAGGGCAGTATCGGAGGTTGTGGGGGTTGCTTAAGAACAGGTTCAGGTTTCTGTAACTTAAGACTTTCAAATCTTATGAGCCGTGAGGGTCCCATAAGAGAATTCTCCTTATGAGTCGTGAGGATCCCGCAAGTGTAATTTCTCCTTAGAAATCGTGAGGATTCCTAAGTGTAACACCTGAGAATGTGTTTAGTAACTAACTATATTTTAATATGAGAATTTTAATAAAAAGTTTACCAAATTGGTTTTCAAATAATTTTTCAAATTTAATAAATATTTTTCTAGAATTTTCCTAAGCTTGCACAAACTTGTGCATGTAAACTAGGGTTAAAATTTGGGCTAAACCATGTTTAACAACCATGGTGGATTAAACCCTCCTTGTTAAGTTAAATGATTTTAATTAAGGTCATTTTTTTCGTGTTAAAAATGAAAAGGGATTTAAAATTTATTTGGTTGACTTGAGAGAGTGCATCATGGCTAAGCCATGCTTGCATTAAATGAGAGAGGGAGTGGGAGTGCATCATGGCAAGCCCATGCTTGCATTTAATGTGGCAAGAGAGAGAGAGAGAGTATGGGGGGGGGGGCTTGACTCTCTTGTGTTATTATTTGCTTTTGGTTGCAACACACTCTCATTTCTCACTCTCACTCACACACACACACACACTCAGCCCCAGCAGAACAAGCAGCAGCTGCAACAACAACAACATTAGCAGTTCCAGCTTCAGCCTCAGCAGCAGTTGCCAGCAGCAGCAACATCCAGTAGCAGCAGCTCCATGAAGCAGCAGCAGCACACGTAGCAGCATCCCCAGCAGCATCAGCTTCAGCCCAACAGCTTCAGCACAGCATCAACAACATCATCAACAGCAACAACAAGCAGCAGCATCAGCAGTAGCAGTAACAACAGCAATAGCAACAGCAGTAGCGGCTGCTTCTTCTTCTCTTCTTCCCCTGACCCAGCCTCGTAAGGTCAAGTGAGGTATAACCTCTGAGCTCCACTTGCTTGTATGCTAGACTTGTGTGTCGGTTTAGCTTAATTAGTGTAAATTGGTGGTTGTTAGTGCTAGATTGTGTGTTTTTAGTGATATTTGTGGTGTTTAGTGTAAACTTTGCTTAGGTAAGGTTAGTTTTGGTTGGACAAGGTTAGTTAGGTGTTGTTAAGGCCAAGTGAACCTAGCTAAACCTCAGATGACACAAAAATACCCTGAGTTTTCAAAATTGTGCAAAAGTTGATGTTTTTAAGCAAAACTTAGCTTTTTGAAAACTGCTGTTACCCCAGTAAGTGCAGAATGAAATTGAGTGGACTGTAGCCTACTGGAGATGCCCTGACCACACCACAAGAGCCCGACCCCACCACCCCAATCCCAGGCCGCCGGAAAAATCGTTCTGGCCGCAATTTGCGGCCAAACTTGAGAGGTAGGAGCTAGGGTTTTTAGGGTGGGTGTATGCTATATTTTTTTAGGTCCATGGTATATATAGTTTTGTAATATTTTAACCTGGGTAGAATCTGGGACGATTTATCATTTTCTGGTGTTTTTAGTTTGCGCGATACGCGCGATACGTGAGTGGGTTCTGTGATTCAGCGTATCGCGGCGTGTCGGGATGAGTCGTAGATGCGTACACACACGTTTCAGCGTATCACACACACGTGCGTTAATTCGCGACGCGAGTTCCCGTTTTGATTCGATATCGCGTTTTGCGAGATTTTGATTATATTTGGTTTCTTGTGCAAATCCCAGGTTCGCAGGCGGGTACGTCAGACACCGCCAGGAAAGGGAAGCAGGTGGTCGGCTATACTTAGCACGCGACCAGGTGAGTAGATTTAACATCTACGGGGAAATCGCCCGTATGGCGTTAAGCGTCAGGGCGTAATAGGATTTGTAGTCATGTGTGTGTCCATATAGATATACTGGTAGTATAGAACACTGCACTGTCACTAACGGTCCAAGTTGCACGAGCACAATTTATATGCTACACTCACACCGTTAGTGATTGCCATGACACTCACATTATAGGATTGCTATAAACCGCATATCATATTGATTCTGCTTATTCGATGTTTTCATGATTCGCCGCATACTATCATATGTATATTCATACCATACATCACATATATTCATACTTGGGCACATATACATCATATGTCCACATTAGTGCACATGTACATTGCTATATTCACTTTGTGTACTTATCCATTCGCACATCCATAGCTATACCCATATTCATATGTTACATACATGGATGATATTGACTTGATTTAAAACTAAGGGACCGCAAGCGATATTTCAAAACTGGATCTTTTAAAAGAGCGATTTTCCCTTTCTTTTACTTTTAGTGTCATACGACGCATTGCATGGATTTACGCATTAGATTTGATTTATGTGATTTCTGGATTTGGGAACCGGAGTACTATTTTAAGAAAATACGCACTGTTTAAAAACCCGGTTTCCCTTGACATGATATTTCAGTGCGTCCACCATGTGTTTTCTCGGTGCTAGAGTGATGTATGTAACCCGATTCGAGGAGCGGACGAGGCCGATTGCGGGTACATGGTGGACCCGGTATGGTACCCCGGGGCGAGAACGGATCTGCTGTGTAGCTAGACGGTGAGCCTGGCAGTGGGACCACTACCTACCGGTGATTGGTTGGACCTGGCGGTTATCCGGAGGATACTGACTAGAGTCGATAGATGGATACGGGATGACTCGTACTGTCGGGGCCGAGGGCCGATACCGCAGACGGAGCCCGTGGGCTGACCCGGACTGACGGATGCCCGATATATGAGGATTTGCGTGTCGTTGCTGGACACGAGTGTTTCTTGATATTTTGAGTGCCGGTGTTGGGCACTCACGATTTCATGGGATTTACAGGATTTGAGGTCCGGAGGATGACGGCCCCTGAGTTGTATTGGGATTGGGTGCATTGATGGGCACCGATTATATTTTCCACGATGACATTCCGTGTAGATGTTATATTTTCCCATGCTCAGCATTAGTATATGATATCTCATCCTGTATCTATTATACTGATATAGTACACATGCTTGTACGCTCATTGCATACCCTGCTTATTCTATATAGGATTGTTAGATTGCATTGCCATACCTGATTATCACATATCTTGCTCATCACATGGAGGTGTCATTAGATCGCACTTGTTGCATGATATTGAGCATCCAGTTCATTATAGATGTTACCTGTTGGCATAGGTTAGAGTATCGCAGTACGTGCATACTCGCGATTACCTTTATATGTTATCTACTATTCACGAGTTGGCAACTCACCCCCGTTGTGCCACAGTGCTTGCAGGTTTCCCTTGGGAGTAGTCGCGGCTGGCTGTTCATCGCATCTTTTGACACAGATACCACTGCGGAGGCGTGCTAGCCCTTTTGCTATTAGGTGGGTTTTGTGCGGTATCTGTTTACTTTTCAGTTGTATATTGATGTATCTAGTATTCTCCATCTACCTTCATGTATTGACTTAGAGACAGTTGTGAGGACGATGTATGTTATTTTGTACTCTGGTGTCGAGCTCGCTGTGAGCCGACTTTATTTTTGCAGTCTTATCTTTTATGATATTTGTCTTTACTTTACTGCTCATTCTTCGCTACGGCGTCGTATATCATATTGTGGTGATTGTTCCGCCGTTGGGCGCGATTCTCCCATTGTGATGCTCTATTCATTTCACATGTTACTTCTACTACACTTTGCCTTTTACCCGATTTCCGGGACAAATTTTTATAAAGGAAATGTTGCCAAAATTATTAAAATATAACTCTTGAACTAAAAAGGATTTCTACTAAATTACTTAAGGTTTTCTAAACATTTTGCAAACACTTCTACTAAAATGTTTTAACACTCTATATTTTAAATGGTTTTGATTTCTGGGTTTCGGCTTACTTAGTCGCGTTACGCCTGTAGACGTTACGTGGTTAAGTGCCGGTCACGGGCCGAACTTTGGGTCGTGACAAAGTTGGTATCGGAGCGTAGGTTTTACCTTCGGAGTGTAGGATGACCCTGGTATGATGGAGTTGGTACCTGCAGCAGGGTAGCGTAGCGTGTGTATGTTCCGCGGCATACTCACGACACGGTACTCCGCCTAAGCGAGCTTAGGACTTATTGATTGAAATTCCTTCATGATTGTATACATTCTTGCGATTCGATTTCTGTATCCTTATCGAATCCTATTTTCCGTTTCAGCCACTATGCCGCCAAAGACTACGAGGGCGCAGAGAGCGGCCGCGAGGGCCGAGATTCGTGTTGACTCGTCCGAGACGAGGACTGATCCGGGCAGTGCACCCATTGTACCCGAGCAGACTGTTCCTTCTGTGACAGATCAGATCGCCACGCTAGGGGCTGGTATGTAGGAGATGCGCCAGACGGTGGGATCCAGCATGCAGGAGATGCGTCAGATGATAGGATCGCTAGTTGAGACGCTTCGAGCGCAGCGACCAGAGGTAGCTCCACCAGTCACAGGGACCGCGATGGTACCTACCGTATAGCCTGCTACCCCTGCAGCCACGGAGGTGATTACAGTGTCGTTGGCAGAATTCATGAGGCTGAAGCCTCCGGTCTTCACAGTCACTGATGCAGCCGAGGACCCACAGTCTTTCATTGATAGGATGGCCCGGATATGCCGTTCCCTCAGATGCGCAGATGCGAGATGGGTAGAGTTCGCGAGCTTTCGCCTGGAAGGTCTCGCGCAGAAATGGTGCGAATCAGTCGAGAAGGATAGAGCAGCAAGTCTTCCTCCTATGACCTGGACAGATTTTGTGACGATATTCCTTGCCCGCTTCCTTCCACTGAGTGTCAGAGATGCTAGTGCACGCAAGTTCGAGTCCTTACGTCAGACTCCGGAGATGACAGTGGCAGAGTATGACGTGTTGTTCACAGAGCTATCTACCTATGCCCCGTATTTAGTGGCTACTGAGGAGATGCGAGTCAAGAGGTTCGTTCGAGGCTTGCTTACCCCGTTATTTCTTGCGATCAGCGCACAGCATTACGAGACCTATGCTGCAGCTGTAGATGCAGCCTTATTGGTTGAGGAGCGCCTTGCTGAGATTTCGGTAGTTCCAGAGCCGAAGAGAGTTCGTGCGGATGCATCAGCACAGAGACAGCCTTTCCGGCGCCGTGATAGACGTCTTGCAGGTGGCAGAGATTCAGGGCGAGGCCGGTTGTTCAGCTCCTATCCCCAGGAGGGTCAGCGGTCATCATCGGGATGTTACCGCTGTGGGAGTTCTTATCATCGTGTTAGAGATTGTCCTGAGATACCTCAGAGGGAGGCAGCCGTACCGCATGTCACACTACCACCTTCACCACCCCAGAGGGCATTGCCTATTGTACCCACAGTTGCTCCGCGTCAGACTCATGCACAGGGAGGCCGTGGTCGCGGAGGGTTTGTTCCTAGAGGGCGAGGCGGTCGAGGCAGAGGACAGCCAGCCACCGGCAGAGTACAGCCAGTTGCTAGTAGGGGACCGCCAGTTGCAGGTGGAGGACAGGCACGAGTTTTCGCGTTGACGTATCAGGATGCGTAGGCGTCCAATGCGGTGGTCCCAGGTACCTTATCAGTATGTTCTGTTGATGCACACGTATTGTTCGATCCCGGATCCACGCACTCGTACGTTTTTGCACACTTCATGCCGAGTTTGGGTAGAGAGTCCGGTCTGCTTGATCAGCCGCTTGTTGTGACCACTCCCGTGGGAGAGTCGTTTGTTGCTAGGCACGTGTTCCGATCCTGTGTTGTCCGTATTGGCGAGAGAGAGCTGCCTGCTGACTTGATCCTTCTTGAGATGTTGGACTTCGACGTTCTTTTAGACATGGATTGGTTAGCCACGTGCTATGCGTCTGTGGGCTGCCGCGAGAAGACAGTAAGATTTTGTTTTCCCGGCGAGTCGGATTTTGTCGTGCAGGGGGACCGTGGTGCCACCCCTCACATTCTGATTTCTTCTCTTCGTGCTGGACAGCTATTGAGGAAGGGATGTCAGGGATTCCTAGCCTATGTTTGTGACACTAGAGCTACGGATGTTCCGTTGGACCAGGTTCCGATTGTATGTGAGTTCCCTGATGTGTTCCTTGACGAGCTTCCTGGGCTACCGCCTGAGCGTGATATTGCCTTCTGTATTGATCTGATTCCCGGCACGGGGCCTATTTCTATACCGCCTTATCGGATGGCCCCGGCGGAGCTTTGTGAGTTGAAGAGTCAGTTGCAGGATTTGCTAGATAAGGGGCTTATTCGACCCAGTGTTTCTCCTTGGGGTGCTCCGGTCCTGTTTGTTAAGAAGAAGGACGGCAGTTTGCGTCTGTATATCGACTACCGCCAGCTGAACCGGGTGACCGTGCGGAACAGATATCCGTTGCCACGCATCGACGACTTGTTCGACCAGCTTCAGGGGGCAGGATATTTTTCGAGGATCGATTTGCGATCAGGATACCATCAGCTGCGGGTTCGACAGAAGGATATACCCAAGACAGCTTTCCGCACGCGCTACGGCCATTATGAGTTTTGGTGATGTCGTTCGGACTCACCAACGCCCCGGCAGCATTCATGGACTTGATGAACCGTATATTTAGGCCGTACCTTGACTTGTTCATCATCGTATTCATTGACGATATATTGGTGTATTCCCGGAGCAGAGAGGAGCACGAGCAGCACCTGCGGATCACACTGCAGACTTTGAGGGAGCACCAGCTTTATGCAAAATTCTCCAAGTGCGCGTTCTGGCTAGACAGTGTAGACTTCTTGGGTTACGTGATTACACGGGATGGTATATATGTAGACCCGAGGAAGATCGAGGCCGTTCAGAGTTGGCCCAGGCCTACATCCGTTACTGAGATACGCAGTTTTCTAGGATTGGCCGGCTACTACAGGCGATTTGTACAGGATTTCTCCCGCATTGCTGCATCCTTGACCGGATTGACCCGGAAGGGAGTTCCTTTCGATTGGACGGAGGAGTGCGAGCACAGTTTCCAGCAGCTACGAACTTGTTTGATTACAGCGCCAGTGTTATCATTGCCTTCAGGATCAGGCGGATTTGCAGTCTATTGTGACACTTTACGAGTGGGGCTAGGGTGCGTATTGATGCAGTATGACAGGGTGATCGCGTATGCCTCGCGGCAGTTGAAGAGACATGAACAGAACTACCCTACTCACGATTTGGAGATGGCCGCAGTGGTCTTTGCACTTAAGATCTGGCGACATTACCTCTATGGCGAGTCGTGCCAGATATTCACTGATCACAAGAGCTTAAAGTATATATTTCAGCAGCGGGACCTGAATCTCCGACAGCGCCGATGGATGGAGTTAGTGAAGGACTACGATTGCGAGATCTTGTATCACCCGGGAAAGGCTAATGTAGTGGCAGATGCTTTGAGCAGGAGGCCCGGGGGTAGTCTATTTTGTTTGAGCGCAGTGCAGAGGCAGTCGTCGGCAGATTGGCAGATATTATGCGACAGCCGAGTGCAGTTCGAGTTCACACCGATCGGGGGATAGCTTGCGCATGTTCGTGCACGCCCACAGTTGCTTGACCGTATACATGAGGCACAACACAGTGATGACCGATGTTCAGAGATCATGACACAGATTGGAGAGGGCAGATTTTCCGAGTTCGTGATTGATGATCAGGGGATACTGCGATTTGGGACTAGACTGTGCATACCAGATGCTGAGGGACTGAGGCGTGAGATTCTTGAGGAGGCACATCGATCGGTGTACAGCGTCCATCCCGGTTCCACCAAGATGTATCATGATATGAGGGATATCTACTGGTGGGAAGGAATGAAGAGGGACATCGCAGATTTCGTGTCGAGATGCCTGACTTGTCAGCAAGTCAAGGCCGAGCACCAGAGGCCGGCGGGAGAGCTACAGCCGTTACCCATTCCGGAATGGAAATGGGAGCAGATTTCGATGGATTTCGTTGTGGGCCTACCCAGGACTAGGCGAGGGTATGACTCCATTTGGGTGATCATGGATCGTCTGACGAAAGCGGCTCACTTCCTGCCAGTGAAGAGACTTTCGGATTTGCTCAGTATGCCCAGATTTACATCGACGAGATTGTACGACTGCATGGAGTCCCGACGTGTATTGTGTCCGACAAAAGCACCCAGTTTACCAGCCGACTATGGCAGAGGCTTCAGGAGGCTTTGGGCACGCGCTTGAGTTTCAGCACCACATTTCATCCACAGACCGACGGCCAGTCAGAGCGGACTATTCAAACTCTCGAGGACATGCTCCGAGCGTGCGTTTTAGACTTTGGTGGTAGCTGGGATCATCATTTACCCTTGGTGGAGTTCTCCTACAACAATAGTTTCCAGGATACTATTCAGATGGCATCTTTCGAGGCTTTGTATGGGAGGAGATGTAGATCGCCTGTCTGTTGGACAGAGCTTAGCGAGGATAGTATTTTGGGGCCACAGATCGTACAGGAGACGACTGAGAAGATACAGCTGATTCGAGACAGGATGAGGACAGCTCAGAGCAGGCAGAGATCGTATGCTGACAGGCGCCGCTGCAGATTAGAGTTCGCAGTTGGCAATCACGTGTTTATGAGGGTCTCTCCGATGAAGGGAGTGATGAGGTTTGGACGGAAGGGGAAGCTTAGCCCCAGGTTCATAGGTCGCTTCGAGATCCTCGAGCGTGTGGGCGCAGTAGCTTATCGTTTGGCTCTTCCACCCAACTTCCCAGATGTTCACCCCGTATTCCATGTGTCGATGCTTCGCAGATACCTACATGACCCATCGCACATGATTCAGCATCAGACCGTTCAGCTCGAGCGCGATCTTACGTTCACCGAGCATCCAGTCATGATATTGGACCGGCTGGTGAAGAAACTCAGATCGAAGGTCTTGCCATCAGTGAAGGTGCTTTGGCGCAGCCCGAATGGTAAAGAGATCACTTGGAAGGCCGAGGGCGAGATGCGGAAGAAGTTCCCTCATCTCTATGAAGATATGCGTTGCTTTGTATTTTAAAATTCGGGGACGAATTTCTCTAAGGGGGAAGATTATAACACCTGAGAATATGTTTAGTAACTAACTATATTTTAATATAAGAATTTTAATAAAAAGTTTACCAAATTGGTTTTCAAATAATTTTTCAAATTTAATAAATATTTTTCTAGAATTTTCCTAAGCTTGCACAAACTTGTGCATGTAAACTAGGGTTAAAATTTGGGCTAAACCATGTTTAACAACCATGGTGGATTAAACCCTCCTTGTTAAGTTAAATGATTTTAATTAAGGTCATTTTTTTTTGTGTTAAAAATGAAAAGGGATTTAAAATTTATTTGGTTGACATGAGAGAGTGCATCATGGCTAAGCCATGCTTGCATTAAATGAGAGAGGGAGTGGGAGTGCATCATGGCAAGCCCATGCTTGCATTTAATGTGGCAAGAGAGAGAGAGAGAGTATGGGGGGGGGGGCTTGACTCTCTTGTGTTATTATTTGCTTTTGGTTGCAACACACTCTCATTTCTCACTCTCACTCACACACACACACACACTCAGCCCCAGCAGAACAAGCAGCAGCTGCAACAACAACAACATTAGCAGTTCCAGCTTCAGCCTCAGCAGCAGTTGCCAGCAGCAGCAACATCCAGTAGCAGCAGCTCCATGAAGCAGCAGCAGCACACGTAGCAGCAGCCCCAGCAGCATCAGCTTCAGCCCAACAGCTTCAGCACAGCATCAGCAACATCATCAACAGCAACAACAAGCAGCAGCATCAGCAGTAGCAGTAACAACAGCAACAGCAACAGCAGTAGCAGCTTCTTCTTCTTCTCTTCTTCCCCTGACCTAGCCTCGTAGGGTCAAGTGATGTACAACCTCTGAGCTCCACTTGCTTGTATGCTAGACTTGTGTGTCGGTTTAGCTTAATTAGTGTAAATTGGTGGTTGTTAGTGCTAGATTGTGTGTTTTTAGTGATATTTGTGGTGTTTAGTGTAAACTTTGTTTAGGTAAGGTTAGTTTTGGTTGGACAAGGTTAGTTTGGTGTTGTTAAGGCCAAGTGAACCTAGGTAAACCCCAGATTACACAAAAATACCCTGAGTTTTCAAAATTGTGCAAAAGTTGACGTTTTTAAGCAAAACTTAGCTTTTTGAAATCTGTTGTTACCCCAGTAAGTGCAGAATGAAATTGAGTGGACTGTAGCCTACTGGAGATGCCCTGACCACACCACAAGAGCCCGACCCCACCACCCCAATCCCAGGCCGCCGGAAAAATCGTTCTGGCCGCAATTTGCGGCCAGACTTGAGAGGTAGGAGCTAGGGTTTTTAGGGTGGGTGTCTGCTATATTTTTTTTAGGTCCATGGTATATATAGTTTTGTAATATTTTAACCTGGGTAGAATCTGGGACGATATATCGTTTTCTGGTGTTTTTAGTTTGCGCGATACGCGAGATACGCGAGTGGGTTCTGTGATTCAGCGTATCGCGGCGTGTCAGGATGAGTCGTAGACGCGTACACACACGTTTCAGCGTAGCGCACACACGCGTGTTAATTCGCGACGCGAGTTCCCGTTTTGATTCGATATCGCGTTTTGCGAGATTTTGATTATATTTGGTTTCTTGTGCAAATCCCAGGTTCGCAGGCGGGTACGCCAGACGCCGCCAGGAAAGGGAAGCAGGTGGTCGGCTATACTTAGCACGCGACCAGGTGAGTAGATTTAACATCTACGGGGAAATCGCCCGTATGGCGTTAAGCGTCAGGGCGTATTAGGATTTGTAGTTATGTGTGTGTCCATATAGATATACTGGTAGTATAGAATACTGCACTGTCACTAACGGTCCAAGTTGCACGAGCACAATTTATATGCTACACTCACACCGTTAGTGATTGCCATGACACTCACATTATAGGATTGCTATAAACCGCATATCATATTGATTCTGCTTATTCGATGTTGTCATGATTCGCCGCATACTATCATATGTATATTCATACCATACATCACATATATTCATACTTGGGCACATATACATCATATGTCTACATTAGTGCACATGTACATTGCTATATTCACTTTGCGTACTTATCCATTCGCACATCCATAGCTATACCCATATTCATATGTTACATACATGGATGATATTGACTTGATTTAAAACTAAGGGACCGCAAGCGATATTTCAAAACTGGATCTTTTAAAAGAACGGTTTTCCCTTTCTTTTACTTTTAGTGTCATACGACGCATTGCATGGATTTACGTATTAGATTTGATTTATGTGATTTCTGGATTTGGGAACCGGAGTACTATTTTAAGAAAATACGCACTGTTTAAAAACCCGGTTTCCCTTGACATGATATTTCAGTGCGTCCACCATGTGTTTTCTCGGTGCTAGAGTGATGTATGTAACCCGATTCGAGGAGCGGACGAGGCCGATTGCGGGTACATGGTGGACCCGGTATGGTACCCCGGGGCGAGAACGGATCTGCTGTGTAGCTAGACGGTGAGCCTGGCAGTGGGACTACTACCTACCGGTGATTGGTTGGACCTGGCGGTTATCCGGAGGATACTGACTAGAGTCGATAGATGAATACGGGACGACTCGTACTGCCAGGGCCGAGGGCCGATACCGCAGACGGAGCCCGTGGGCTGACCCGGACTGACGGGTGCCCGATATATGAGGATTTGCGTGTCGATGCTGGACACGAGTGTTTCTTGATATTTTGAGTGCCGGTGTTGGGCACTCACGATTTCATGGGATTTACAGGATTTGAGGGCCGGAGGATGACGGCGCCTGAGTTGTATTGGGATTGGGTGCATTGATGGGCACCGATTATATTTTCCACGATGACATTCCGTGTAGATGTTATATTTTCCCATGCTCAGCATTAGTATATGATATCTCATCCTGTATCTATTATACTGATATAGTACACATGCTTGTACGCTCATTGCTTACCCTGCTTATTCTATATAGGGTTGTTAGATTGCATTGCCATACCTGATTATCACATATCTTGCTCATCACATGGAGGTGTCATTAGATCGCACTTGTTGCATGATATTGAGCATCCAGTTCATTATATAGATGTTACCTGTTGGCATAGGTTAGAGTATCGCAGTACGTGCATACTCGCGATTACCTTTTGCTATTAGGTGGGTTTTGTGCGGTATCTGTTTACTTTTCAGTTGTACATTGATGTTGTAGGGTTCCTAGGCACTCTAATGAGGTCTCACAAGGCATCAACCATGCCAATTTCAAATTTTACGGGTGCCGAGAAACCCTAATACGGATCGTTAACTAGAAGTCTAGGCGATAAATGAAACTAGTTAACTACTTAACTAAAAGAACGGAAATACAACCTTTGTAGATCCGGTGCTCCACCTCCATAGCTCCGCGATGAAGTCTCCTCGCTGTCCAAATCAAATCCCGGGCTCTAGCGTCGGCTTCATCGGAGAAAAAGCGGGCTAGGTCATCGACGACGATGCCGAAGATGATCTACGTCGAGGCATCACTAGATCAAGCTCCACCTTCACCAAGCCATGAAAACTTGTGAAGGAAACACCCTATACTACTTGGCAAGAGGTAGAGGATGAGGAAATAGGAAGTGGGTTCACTTTAAAATTGGATTTCTCACTCATTTCATCAATCCACCATTGATGAAGTCAAGCTTCTTCATCTTGAAGAAGAAGAAGAAGAAGAAGATAATGTTATGATAAGAATAATGTGAAAAATAGAAAAAGATTATTCTTATCATAACTACAACCATGGTTAAGTGTAGAGAGAGAACTATGGTTAAGTGAAATGGTTAGAGTTAAGGATGAGACAAAATGGTCACTTTAGTCAAAGCTTCATGAAGCTTCATGACCAAACAAAGAAAGTCACCATTTTTCTCATTATCATTTCCATAATAAATAAATAAATAAATAGATATGAAAATTAAAACCCTAACCATTTAAATAACCATGGTTTAATCTTTACACAAACCCAAGTAAACATGTATCATCAAACATGATACATCCAAGTGCACAAAACTATATCACATATACAATGTGCACATCAAGTGAGAAAATCCATTTAAAGTGAACAAATATTAGTTAATGCAAAGTAATATATCAAATATATAATTATACATTAAATCATTAAATCAACACTTGATTTAACGATCCGGTCATATCGCATATGACCGACTAATATCCAATGTATCGGCTTATCGAATCAATCCTTGATTCGATAACTAGGTTATATCGCATACAACCAATCGATACATTTATCACGAGAATACAATACGGTATCACATACACGCATTATTCTCGGTCCCGCACATATCTCATATGCGCTCCTATTTCGTTTCGCTTGAGCCAGGAAACCTCTGTGTAGGACTCTAAAGACTCGTCAATACGCCGGCAGCAGATGATGATCATATCAAGCACCCACAAGCCGCAAGCGGTCTGCTAAACGTAACGGCCACCCGGGTATTGAGCGATCAGAAGATCGACGAGCAAGCCCGCTCATACTCCTGTGAATCCAACCAGTAACACTTACCGTACAGTCCGGTCTGTTCGTCTGATATGTCGCATATCTCGCCTAGGGGTGGTAAACGTCAGACCCCAATAGCTCGATAAGTCGTGTCGATATGAGGTCTATAACAATTCGAGAAACTACTGGTAACACTTACCAGTAAATCTCAGCAACCCTGGCCAGGGATTTCCGGTTATAGCCAATCGAACACAGTGCAACATCAACTCCCTATACCGGGAGAGACGAATCCCCTCCTATCGCTCATTGCCTCCATGTGATTCGGGACTGTACCCAAAAACCACCGTTTTGCACGCCCTCTTGGACGTGGTAAGGTGGAAATCAAAGCACAGTGGGAACCACACAAGACTCTATGACGATCTCGGGTCAACAGACTACTCTGTACCAGTGTCACCAGAGAACTGCCATCTGAGGTAAGGTATAATACCATCTGGGAGTTCTCGGCGAGTCCGTCCAGTGTACCCAGTCTCTACTGAGCACCCGTATATCATCTCTGATGTCAAACACCGATGGATATGGGATCATCCATCGCCCATCTGTATGGGTCGAGAAGGTGTACGCTAGTCTACTCTGGTATATCGACGCCCCGTCTCGATATACCCACGACTAGGGACTTTGAAGGATGTACTTATGGACTACCATGTCCCCACTAGTATGATCCGCATCATAGTCCAGGTAGTCAAGTACATATCCTAAGGGCTTTACCAACATGTAATAGAGAGACAATCTGTGTACACGTTAAGGTAAAGTTCAACCAGATAGCATACTATCATGTCGAGCAAGAAAGTCCTCCCTATATATGTCCCAGCATCCACTACAATATACATCCTATGTATAGTAATGGCCTCTAGGGCATACATATGACTAACAGATGTATCTAGTATTCTCCATCTACCTTCATGTATTGACTTAGAGACAGTTGTGAGGACGATGTATGTTATTTTGTACTCTGGTGTCGAGCTCGCTGTGAGCCGACTTTATTTTTGCAGTCTTATCTTTTATGATATTTGTCTTTACTTTACTGCTCATTCTTCGCTACGGCGTCGTATATCATATTGTGGTGATTGTTCCGCCGTTGGGTGCGATTCTCCCATTGTGATGCTTTATTCCTTTCACATGTTACTTCTACTACAACTTGCCTTTTACCCGATTTCCGGGACAAATTTTTATAAAGGAAATGCTGCCAAAATTATTAAAATATAACTCTTGAACTAAAAAGGATTTCTACTAAATTACTTAAGGTTTTCTAAACATTTTGCAAATACTTCTACTAAAATGTTTTAACACTCTATATTTTAAATGGTTTTGATTTCTGGGTTTCGACTTACTTAGTCGCGTTACGCCTGTAGACGTTACGTGGTTAAGTGCCGGTCACGGGCCAAACTTTGGGTCGTGACACTAAGTGTGTTGCTCCCTTGTGAGTCGTAAGGATCTCACGCGGGTGATTTCTCCTTACAAGGTCGAGAGGACTTTGTAAGTGTCTTTTAACGAGGTTGCGCCCTTTCGGGTTTTCACAAACACTTGCCGGTAGCCCTGCTGTTTTTACTCACGGAGCCCTTTCGGGTTTTCATCCGTGCCCATTTTGCTTATGGACATACCGTTTTCTTCTTCTTTTTTTCTTCTTCTCTTTTTATATATATATAACGAGGTTGCGCCCTTTCGGGTTTTCACAAACACTCGCCGGTAGCCCTGCTGTTTTTACTCACGGAGCCCTTTCGGGTTTTCATCCGTGCCCATTTTGCTTATGGACATACCGTTTTTATTTTTATTTTTATTCTTTTCTTTTTTTTTATATATAACGAGGTTGCGCCCTTTCGGGTTTTCACAAACACTCGCCGGTAGCCCTGCTATTTTTACTCACGGAGCCCTTTCGGGTTTTCATCCGTGCCCATTTTGCTTATGGACATACCGTTTTTTTTATTTTTATTCTTTTTTATCAGCTTTGGGACGCTGCAATCGTAGTTTATCGACGTCTCGGTCAACGGCTAATTTTAGGACATGGTGGTCCACTGTTAGTTTAGGGACGTTTCGGTCCACTGTTAGTTTAAGGACGTTTCGGTCCGCCGTCGCCTTATTTGAGGCGAATCTCTAGTTTATTGACTTTTCGGTCTATGGGTCTTTCCCTATGAATGAGCATGATGCCCCCGGCGTATCCATCTTTCTTGGAGCATGTTGTTGTGGCGGGCTCACCTTCCAGTTCTCGGACAACGCGAACTTGCCCTGTTGGTATTGGTCTTCAACCCAGTTTTTGAAAACGTGGCAGTCTTTGATCGGATGGCCCAATACTTGGTGGTAAGGGCAGTAATTATGATTATTGACCTCATTCAGTTGTAGCTGGCATTTCGGCTCCGGTAGAGTGTTAAGCCCGTCGTGCACTGCTAGTTCGAACAACGTCCTTATTTCATCCCGGGGAAATGAGTAAGGACATTTCAACTTCTCATAGAGGGGTTGCCGCTTGTTGCTTTGGCGAACAACCGGTCTAGGGTCACTCGATTGTTGTTGAGCGTTGGCGACGAAGGCCGTTTTTTCCTTCCCTCTATCCTTTTTGTTCGATCCCTTGTTTGCGGGTCCGGGATTCTTTCCGGGTAGCGTGCGATTGCATGGCTGAATGTTCTCGCAACTTCTCAATTCTTTCGTTTTAGAGAGGGATTCCTTAAAGAGAGGGCCGAGGGCTACTTTTTCGTCGGAGTCGCTCCCGAAGGTGAGAACTCGCGATCCCCCGGGATCAACCCTATGACAATTGCCGGCAATTCTTTTACGCTCATCTGTCGCATTTTTCTGCTGTCTACGAGCTTCACGCTTTGTCCTGTTGAAGCGTTGCCTGTGAGCGACATACCCTTGCCACCAACACTTAAAAGAGTTTCAGTCTTCAGTAGGATGTGCGATCTTCTGATGATATAAGCAGAAGTTAGGATGTACGTCCGCTTCATCAAGATGTATCCCACCAGGAGAATTTTCTCTGAAAAAGGGCAGCCTCATCCCCATCGATATGGCTTTGGTGAATCGTTTCCTTGTCTTGATCCTACTTTCATTTGCGGCGGATGTACTTTGATCTGGTGGGAGTGTTTCGACCCCTTTGTCCAGTCATCAGCGTTTGGCCTTTTCAAATATGGCCATCTCACGCTCCCGATCAGCTTTACGTCTCAGGAGAGCTTCGTTTAGGAATGCGTCGATCATTTCATCTGACGGCCCCAGAAGTTCCGATTCAGGCTCTGCCTCCAGTTTCTTTGTGCAAGGAGCCTCTTCATTGTCTAGCGATGAATGAGAGATCACATGACAACTTGCTACGTAATCCTCAGATTCGTCCGACGATTCTTCTCCATCATCTCCGTCCTCAAGAACGAGGCTGTGGAACTCTTGGAGCATGATTGGAGTCCGCGCCTTCTGGTTATACTCTTCCAGCGCGTCATTCTGCTTTTGTAGGTCCGTGCGTTTGTCGTCAGACTTCACGGGATTCTTGGATTTATTCTTCCTATTCGAAGATTTCGACGGCTGGGTGTGAACGCTTTGGCTATCACTACCAATATTTGGTGTTGGGCGTGGCTTCAGCATCCCCTTGATGAGCTCAGGTTTCAACGGGTTCTTCCATCTGATCGCCGGGCATGTCTGAAGATCATTCAGCATCCTTTTGGTCTTGGCCGAAAGAGCCAGCTCCCATGGAGCTTCCTCAACAAAAGAGCACGTTGCCCCCAGTATGTTTGTCTTCTTAGGAGTGTGAGGCTATGGCGGGTTCACCTTCCAGTTTTCGGATAACGCGAACTTGCCTTGTTGGTACTGATCCTCGATCCATCCCTTAAAGATGAAGCAATCTTCGATTGGATGGCTTACCGCTTGGTGGTAAGGGCAGTAATTAAGATCGTTGACATCGCCTGGCTGCAACGGATGTTTTGGAGTTGGCAGATTGATGAGTCTGTTGCGCACTGCCAGCTCGAACAGTCTCCTCGTTTTATTCTGAGGAAACGAGTAAGGACGTCTCGGTCTTTCTTCGAGGGATGGGCGTGGACGCACGTTGTTTTGGCGAACAACCGGCTTTGAGTTGCTCGGCTGTTGTTGGGTATTGGCGAAGACGACCGCTTTCCCTTTTCCTTTCTCATTTCGAGAGTCTGGCTTTGGAGGAGACAGTCTGTGACCCATCTGGTCCATTTGGGCCAGTTTGTCGATCAAGGCCTGGAAAGTAGTTGGCTTGAAGAACATCATGAATTGCGAGATGGTCGCTTGCGGATCAAGAGTGACCATGGACATGCTTACCGCAGGTGCTTCTTCGATGCGTTGTTCGCACTTTGACCATAAAATTCGCCATCGTATTGCATATTGAACCCATGTTTCGCCTGGCCTCCTGGCGTTGATCAATGCGGTGATCGGGGTGCGCTCGCTGGCGCATGCAAATCTTTGTGTAAACAGCAGCTCCATCTTCGCAAATGTTTTGACAGAGTCGTTAGGTAGCTCCGAATACCATTCGAAGGCCGTTTCCGCTAAGCTGCCGACGAATTGGCGAAGCAACAGTTTATCATTGCCCCCGGTGTTGCCGCATAAGGCCCTGAATTGAGCGACATGCTGATGTGGATTCCTCGTCCCTTTATATACATGGAACTTAGGGATCGTATATCCCGGCGGGTAACTGATTTGGTCATACCAGCTCAGATAGGGTCGTCCGGTCTTGACAATTTGGCCAGCCGCTTCATTCTCCTGGTGAGCTCGTATTTGCTGAGCTATATAGTCGTCTAGTGCGGCTTTGGAAATGGTTTCCTCCTTTGCTGCTGAATGAGCCGGAGGAGGATTAGATGTCTCCCCTCTATCGTCTTCAATAATGATCGAAGGGTCTTCAGCTGGAGGATCCGGCTGTAACATCATTCCTACCATATCTTAGAAGAGAAGCGCCATTTGTTTTATGTTGGCAGCTTGTTCTGCTGCCTCTCTGTCCTTCTTTTCGACGATTCTCCGAAGAAACTCGGCATCAGTTTCCTGCTCACAGCGCTATTCTGATGACGCCTCCGGGCTTTCTTTTGGCCCGGTGAGTGTGGCCATTTACGTCAGCATTTCTTGAAGCTTTTGTTGCTGCTCCTGGGCCTTTGTTACGGATCGGGTGAGCGGTCGGTGACTCGTCGAAGCGCGGCTATCCTCTTTCCCGGATGCCATATAGACAGTGTGCACCACCATGCCCCCAGACTTGGGGCGTTTAGATTCAGTGTCTTTGCGATTTGCCGAAGACACAGGGATCTTCTCCGACCTCCTTCTTTTGTGAGCGGTCGAAGTTGAGGGGGCCGTTGTAGTGGGCACCCAAGTAGCTGTTTTTTTTCTGGCTTGACAGAGTAGTCCTTCTCCTGCCGAACCTTCATCTTTTTTTGTCGGCGGAGATAGTCTCGATCCATTACGGAATCTTGGACTTGATGCCAGACCTTGTAAATTTTAGAGGACAGCCGTTGAGGGGGCTGCTCCAGCTTCATAGGTGGAGGAGATCTTTCCAATACGGCAGCTGGCGAGTTTTTGCACACCCTTCTTAGCGGTTCAAAGCTATTCCCAGTCGGAACAGCAGCATTGATTTCAACCATCGGAGCCGACTGAGTTAGCCTAGAGGGTGAGTTGCCCCCAGCCTTCCTTACCCGGCGCCAGTGACGACGGCGAGCATGTCGTGCGATTGGAGTTGGTTTAGCCATAGGGGTGACCTCCTCATGCCCCCTGTGTTGGTCAGAATTCGCTGGTATCAGCCTTTTAAAGACCGACGTCCGTTGAATGGGGACGGCCAGCCTATCAAAAGCAGACTTCCGAGTAGGGAAAGCAACCTTGGTGATTTCGCCTGGAACGGGAGCAAAAGTAGTCAGTCTTGTGAAGACCGACCCTTTGGCAGGAGAAACCTCCTTGACGATTTTGGGAGCAGGGATGGCTATCCGCTTCGGGATAACGCCTTCTGGTGTTGCAGGCTTCTTCATGGGCCCGTTGGAGCTCTGGCCTAGTTTTTTAAAAACCGAGGCAGTGGAGTTGGGCGACCCGTTGAGAGGGGCCGCAGTAGTAGCAAGCCAATCGAATACCGACTTCTTAGGAGCTTCTTGTGACGGTACAGGGGCGTTGAAGCTCATGGGTGGGAGTATGGTCCCGAAGAATAGTCCAGTGGTGGCTCGAGTTACCTGCTCCACTGGCATCTTGAAAAGGGAGGCCGCTTGGGGCCCGTAAGTCACTCCTCCAGCAAGGACGGAGTGAGAGTTGCAGTTGCAGGTAGTGCAGTTTGAAGCCATTGATCTTCCGTTTTCTGCACGGAGCAAGACACCAAATCTAAGTACCTCAAATGCACATGCAACCATAGCAAACCGTGATTCGTTCGCGAACACGACACACGAAGTGTGGAGTGGAAAGAGGAAGAGGTCCCACCGGGCGTGCCAGAATCTGTTCCCCTCCGAAAGACGGCGCGACAGACATCTTGCCTGAGATTCGGGGCAGATGCTAATAGGTGCTATCCGTCAACCTCTCCGAAGATGCCAAGTTGATTTATGGCACCGTGTATCAAAGGTTTAAACGGATGCGGCCGATGTAGCAGACTTCATCAGATTCCCCCTCGTTCGAGGGTTTTTGATTGTGGGGACGCTCTTCCCTGCAGGCGCAAGCCCCTGGAGTTAATTACGCTACCACATCGCGGTAGCAACTTTCTCCTTCTTCATATGGTCACTTTGTGTCGTGGGTGTTTGTTTTGTTTGTGGTTGCCCATGGATTGTATACGGAGACTAATCTATGTTGTCGCCCATAGGACGTGGATTAGTCCAAATCCGTATTTTCGTAGATTTGGGTTTGGGGTTTCGGTTTAAGGATGCGTTATCCTTATTTGAGGCTAAGATCAACTTAAACGTTTGTTAAGGATACGTTAGTCGAATTTCCAGACTAAGATCAACTTAACAGGATCATTTAGATCCAACAAAAGAGCATTTAGATCTATTGTTTAGTTTAGAGACATTGCGGTCGATTTCCAGTTTAGGGACATGGTGGTCCATTATAGTCTGTGGAATATATGGCTGTCGGGACCCGTCACCTCTCTGAAGACGTTGAAGGATTACAACGACAAATATCAGAGGAGTTCAGAGATGTACCCTCGAACCGGGTGTAAATTGATTGGAAGAGCAGTTGTGCTCAGTTCAATTTATATTGAGGACTTATGGCCAGAATTGGGCTAAGTCCAGTTGAAAATGTTTAACATTTTATCCATGTTCTGCCTATTAGGCTTTTACTAGGGCTCTGCCCTTTTATAATGCATAGCATTGGGCTCTGTAGTTAAATGCATAGCATTTATATTTGGCCTATTAGACCTTCACTTTGGGCTCTGCCCTTTTTAATAATGCACAGCATTTATGTTTGGTCTGTTAGACTTTTACTTGGGCTCTGCCCTTTTTAATAATGCATAGCATTTTAGTGGTCGGACAGTGCGCCACGTGGCTTATCAGGCGCTTTGCGCCAATTAAAGAGCGCAATGCGCTAGCGCATGCGCAGGTCACACGTGTCACGTTCTGCTAAGCGCAAGTCTGTTGGAGCAGTGCGCTGCGCTAGTGCGCTGTTGACACGTGGCGCGCCTTGGTGCTATGCGCCAATCTAAGAGCGCAGTGCGCTATATTTAGAAGCGCAAAGCGCAGATCATTCTGTGGTTGACACGTGGACATATATATGGTTATGGATTGTGCGGATTGTCGTGATGGATAGCCTTGTGTGCATGTTAGATGTACAGTTCAGATTCATTTTTATATTCTTTATTGCAGGGCGATCATCTGACATGTGGACTGCCATCACTGCCAGTTTATATATTCTTTTATTAGGGCACGACCGGGTTGAGGTCGATGTCGCCGTTGTATATATATTTTCTTTTTTGTATTAGGATTTGTTGGTTATATGTATGCCCTAGAGGCCATTATTATACATGTGATGTATATTATAGTGGATGCTTGGACATATATAGGGAGGACTTTCTTGCTCGATATGATAGTATGCTATTTGGTTGCTCTTTATCTTAACATGTACACTTATTGTCTCTCTATTACATGTTGATAAAGCCATTAGGATGAGTACTTGACTACCAGGATTATGATGCAGATCATACTATTGGGGCAGAGGTAGTCGGTAAGTACATCCTTCAAATGTTCCCAGTCGTGGGAGTATCGAGACGGGGCATCGATATTCCTGAGTAGACTAGCGTATACACTTCTTGACCCATATGATGGGCGATGGATGATCCCACATCCATTGGTGTTTGACACCAGAGAAGGAATACGGGTGCTCAGTGGAGACTGGGTACACTGAACGGACTCGCCGAGAACTCCTAGATGGTATTATACCTATCGTCAGATAGCAGTTCTCTAGTGACAATGGTACAGGTTAGTCTGTCGACCCGAGATCGTCATAGAGTCTTGTATGATTCCAACTGTGGTTTGATTTCTACCTTACCACATTCAAGAGATCGTGCAAAACGGTGGTTTTTGGGTACAGTCCCGAGTCACATGGAGGCAATGAGCGATAGGAGGGGATTTCGTCTCTCCCGGTATCGGGGGTTGATATTGCGCTATGCTCGATTGGCCATAACAGGAAATCCCTGGCCAGAGTTGCTGAGATCTACTGGTAAGTGTTATCAGTAGTTTCTCGAACCGTTATGAGCCTCACATCAGCATGACTTATCAGGCTATTGGGGTCTGACGTTTACCACCCCCGGGCTGTGATATGCGACATATTTGAAAAGAGACCAGACTGTACGATAGTGTTACTTATTGGATTCACAGGAGTATAGAAGGCTTGCTTGTTGATCTTATGATCGCTCAATACCCGGGTAGTCGTTACGTCCAGCTAGTATCGCTGACGGCTTGTGGGTGACTGATATGATCATCACCTACTGCCGGCATATTGACGAGTCTTTAAAGTCCTACACAGAGGTTTCTTGGCTCAGGCGAAACGAAGTAGGAGCACATATGTGATATGTGTGGGACCGAGATTAATGCGCGTATGTGATACCGCATTCTATTCTCGCGATATGTGATATCGATCGGTTATATGTGATATAGCCGGGTTATCGAATCAAGTGTTGATTCGATAAAGTTGATACATATAATATTAGTCGGTTATATATGATATAGCCGGATTATTAAATCAAGTGTTGATTTAATAATTTAATGTATAATTATATATTTGATATATTAATTTACATTAACTAATATTAGCTCACTTAAGCATTTCTTTTTCTCACTTGTGTGTACACTTAATATATATGTGATATATATTAATGTGTCATGCTTGTTGCTACATGCAACATGAGTGTATGAGACTCATACCATACAAATAATAATGTCAGGTTTTATTTATTAAGAGTAAAAGAAAATTAGTTGGAAATTAGTGATTGAAACGATTTTGGATTGTGTAGTATGGAAATTGTAAAGAAATCACAACCAAAAATTATTTGACCGTAATCAATAACGGTGTCGAATTGTAGCGCATTAGTAAGTGCGGATCATCCACAGGGATTGTGCGATTCGTTCGTATTTGTTTTGTTTTGAATTGAATATTAATGAGAAGAGAAAAGAAAACTTGATTATATGATTTATATCAATGAATTTCAAGAATTATCTAGATCTCATCAAAAATCAAGAAAACATTAAAAAAATCAAGAACAAGAATTGATAGAATTCCAATCGATTTAAGTTTCAAGAAATGAAATGGAGCTCGTAGGAGTCGATTAGATCATAGATGTGAAGAAGACTAGAAATTACTTTTTCTTATCCATTAACGAATTGATGCTAGGTCGATGTCGATTTATCGAGGATTAAAGATCTTGCAAAGAACTAGGGTTCCTCATCTTATCCTTTGTCCTTTCGATGAATCTCATTCACAAGATAGCTTCTAGGAAATCGAATGATCGATCGTTGATCTCTAGTTCCATGCAAAAATAATCAAGAACGCATTTCGCATCGAAACTAGATTATCGATCATTCAATTTTCAAGAATTTACAATCGTTATAGGACTTAAGAAAATGTTTAAAGATTCGTCAACATCATCATTCTACCGATCGTCTCGACTCCTCCACGAGCAGAGTTTTACTCAAGCATCATCACAAAGAATACATTCAAGAATCGAAATTGAATCATAATGCTTGAATTGAAAGATAAGCAAGTTAAAAGAATCTTCACCTTTATTTATTCAACAATTTGTTAAACTTTGCTCAAGAACTACAAGAAATTGAGAAGGGAACGAGATCATCGAATCTAGCGTTGCATCGGCTCCTTGAGTCGCGGATCGGCTTGGATCACATGCTCCGATGAAGTCCGGCTTCGCTTCTAAAGGATGGTTGAAGGCTTGCTTTGCTTGAACTCAAAGATCTTGAACTTTTGGCTTCTTGATTGGATTAGGGTTAGGGTTTGGAGGTGGCAAGTGTTGGGTTGATAGAGATGATAGAATTTCAACAACAATCAACAACCTTTTCAAGTGAGGCCTGGGGTCCCTTTTATAGGCTTTAGAATGATTAGCTTTCTTAAGAAGCTTGGATTAGGTTAGCTTCCCTTGTAAGCTAGTTAGTTAGGTAGAAGCCTATAGAACTAGTTAGTTGGGGTTTAGCTTCCACCTTAAGCTAGGAGGTTAGGGGGAAGGTTCTAGGCTTTTAAGGTAGTTAAGGTGAAACTTGCTTTGGAAGCTAGGACATCATTAGCTTTCACAAGGAGCCCTTTGCTGATCTGGCAGAAGCTTCTAGGGTTATCTGGAAATTGCAGAGGCTTAATGAAGTTCTGGACTTGAGGGAAGAATAATGCAGTAAAATTCTTCTGATGATGTGGCAACTCTACCGCGGATCAGCGGCAAGTGCCTGCTCAGGCCGCGGATCCGCGGTCATGTGAGCTCTTCTCTGTGCACACTTTCTTGTACTGCTTTCTTATTTCTTCTTGGCATTTTTCTGATATAATGAATCTCATAATTCCTTCTAGATTACTACCGGATCTCAAGTCCTTGAGTTGGCGTATTCTTTAACAGCACTGTTTTACAAATTTGACCTTTCTCCTGGAATTTCCTGCACAGACTTCGAAACAAGTGTTGCGCAATACAAGAATGATGTAATGCCATGATAAACAGTCAATTTCCCTAAAAATGCCGGTTTTAGTATACAGTACAGGTAATCCAGTATTTTACAGGTGTTTTGCTAATATGTGCAATATGAATACCGAACACCTCTAGATGAATGCAAAAGATAGGGAAATTGCCGTGTTAAAAATGCAGTATTTTCGACTGATCAAATTCCCCCAAACTTATTTTCGGTCATTTCGAGCGAATTGTTTTATTAAAAAGAGAAGGAGAAAATAAAGAAAGAAAAAAAACTAACTAGCACACTTTCGTAGGCAACACGATTGCACTGAGCACGTGCAACATGCCTTTAAACCTCTAGGTGTCCCTAGTAGGAGGAGTGTTGTCTCCTGAGGGTTTTCAGCGGATTGCACCCACAAAATCCAATAATAAAAGGAAGATCATGAATATTACATTTAAAGAAAAGAATTGTAAAAGAAAAAGCCTTGAAAATTAGGGTTTCCAACTAAGCTAGCTTTTCGGTTGTCATGAGCCCTATCTTAATAGTCATGAAAAGATGTCAGAAATCACGTCCTCCCTCAATAAAACATTGTCTTATTCTTCATTCCTATCTTTCTTCCAAACATCGATCATATAACCCTACGCGTATGTAAAGAACATCCCTACACCCGGAGAATTCAATTCAAGCTATCATACTCTTGCCCATCAGCCTCAGTACTTTTTAATTAATGAATATTTAGATGAGATTGCTCACACACTTTCATGCGACCGTTAATACTTCTTGAGGTACTAACCGACCGATTACTCATGTGCTTGCTTATTTGGTGTATTTTCCTCGTCTTGCACTACCTAAGACTTAGCAGTGACTCCCAGACCAGTTGGCCTTAGGGCACTAGGTGAAGAGGCACCCTCGCTATATTTTTTTATTGCTGCCTTGGCGATAACAAAACCAGTGTCCATTTTTTTCACTATTTTATATTTTCTTCATTTTTTCATTTTTTTTATATTTTCTTCATACTTTGGCTTTAAGACGAGCATTTCAAGGTATCCTCTACTATCCCGAGCTCCAAGACGTGTGTAAGTGCAAATAGTAGGGTATCAACGTTCAAAATGTTTGGCTTCCAGAATAGAAACTATTTTTCAGACTTATTTTTATCCTCAGATTAGTGACTTCCTTCATCTTACTAACCCTTGGGACAACGGCTCATAACTACTTATTACTAGTTCGTATAAGAAAACTTCTAATTTTCTTGGTTTTCTTAAATTTTTCTAATCCTTTGGATGTAATTTTTCACTATCTAATCTTTTATTATCTTATTTATGTACAAAAATATTTTTTATAATTTGGAAAATTTTTAAATTTTTATAGGTTTTGAAAATGTTTTGTGCTTATGCGAAGTATGATGCAAATGATGCGAAAATAAGCACAAACCTCCCCCAAACTTGTTTTCAACAGTGTCTTCACTGTTGCCAACCGCTATATCTACAAAACCCGTAAGCCTAGGAGGAATTTATTAGTGGGGGCAAAATATATAAGTGAAGAACCTCTCCCAAACTTATTCTTTTCACTCACTTCCATTCAAAAAGATGATGCAGTAATATACATGACATGGAGGTGAGACGGAGGAATTTTAATCAAGATAAAATGGCTCTTATAAGAACAGGAGCTCCTCCGTGGGGTCAGTGGAAAAATACGGCTTTAATCTATGTCCATTTACTTTGAAAAATGTTCCGTTTTTAACATTTTCTACCTCTACTGCCCCGTGCGGGTATACAGACCGCACAATAAAAGGTCCCTTCCACCGAGATCGAAGCTTACCCGCGTGAAGGTGTAGTCGTGAATCATAAAGAAGGACTTGCTGACCAGGTGTAAATGTTTTCCTTAAAATGTTTTTATCGTGAAAAACCTTAGTCTTATTCTTTACAATTACAGCGTTATCATAAGCTTCATCGCGGAGTTCGCTTAGCTCATTTAATTGCAGCTTCCGAAAGTTGCAGGCTTGGTTTAAGTCAAAGTTGATTTCCTTAATAGCCCACAATGCTTTATGCTCAATCTCGACTGGCAAGTGACAAGCCTTCCCAAACACTAACCTATATGGAGATATCCCTAGATCGGTTTTATATGCAGTTCGGAATGCCCAAAGAGCATCCGTCAATTTGGTCGGCCAATCTTTTCTATTCTTAGCAACAGTCTTCTCCAGGATTTGTTTGATCTATCTATTCGAAATCTCAGCCTGCCTGCTCGTTTGGGGATGATAGGATGTAGAAAGTTTGTGGGTTATTGCGTATTTCCGCATCAAAGTCTCGAAAGACCTGTTGCAGAAATATGTCCCGTTATCGCTAATGATTGTGCGTAGGTGTCCAAATCGCGAAAAGATGTTTTCTTTTAAGAACTTAATGACAACCTTTTTGTCATTAGTGCGACATGGAATGGCTTCAACCCACTTCGAGACGTAATCAACCGCAAGCAGTATGTATAAATTCCCAAAGGAGTTGGGAAAAGGACCCATAAAGTCAATACCCCAAACATCGAAAATTTCAACCACTAAGATGGGTTGCTGGGGCATCTTATTTCTCCGGGAAATCATACCCGTGTGTTGACACTGTGTACAGGTTTTGCAATGCTCAAATGCGTCTTTGAACAAGGTCGGCCAATAAAAACCGCATTGCAAAACCTTCTCCGCCGTCTTTTTAGGACCGAAGTGACCCCCACATGCCTGATCATGACTAAAAGATAGAACACTCTTGAACTCCTCATTCGGGACACACCGGCGAATGATTTGGTCAGGACAATACTTAAACAGATATGGTTCATCCTAGTAAAAGTGTTTTACTTGGGATAGAAAACGATGTTTGTCCTGTTTTGACCAATCGCTGGGTATCAGTCCCGTGGCAAGATAGTTCACAATATCCCTGAACCAAGGTTCATCGGTACGCTCAAGAGTTGTTCGTCCGGAAACAAATCATTGATCGGCATGGTCACAGGTGAAGAAGAGATGCATGAAAGATGGTCGGCTACAACGTTTTCACATCCTTTATTATCTTTGATAACAAGATCAAATTCTTGTAATAGAAGGATCCAACGTATTAGCCTACCTTTTGCATCTTTCTTCGCCAAAAGATGTTTCAAGGCGGAATGGTCAGTGTACACAACTATTGGTGAGCCAATCAAGTAAGGCCTGAATTTTTCTAATGCAAATACAACCGCCAAAAGTTCTTTTTCAGTAGTTGTATAGTTAATTTAAGCATCGTTCAGGGTCTTAATTGCATAATAGATCACGTGTGACATCTTTTCAATGTGCTGTCCTAAGACTGCACCAACTGCAAAATCTGATGCATCACACATAAGCTCAAAAGGGTAGTTCCAATCTGGAGACGATAGAACGGGGGCTGTAGTGAGGGAGTGTTTAAGTGAGTCAAATGCTGCCTCACAATTCGAGTCAAAGTGGAAGGTCGTATCCTTGGCCAAGAGAAGAGTTAAAGGTCTAGCAATTTTGCTAAAATCCTTAATGAATCTCTTATAAAAGCCCGCATGGCCAAGAAATGATCGGATATCCTTGACGCTTTTGGGATGAGGAAGGTTTTGAATGACATCTATCTTAGCTCTGTCAACCTCAATACCTTTTCGTGAAATAACATGTCCAAGCACAATTCCCTCTTGGACCATGAAATGGCATTTTTCCCAATTCAAGGTTAAGTTCTTCTCTTTGCAACGAGTAAGAACCGCGTCAAGATTCGATAGGCAGTCAGAAAAAGAGTCTCCAAAAATCGAGAAATCGTCCATAAAAATCTCCAAAAAATTCTCGACCATGTCAGAGAATATCCCCATCATACACCGCTGAAAGGTAGCGGGAGCATTGCATAACCCAAAGGGCATGCGTCTATAAGCAAAGGTACTAAAAGGACAAGTAAATGTGGTTTTATCTTGATCCTTTTTGGCTATGGGGACCTGATTATAGCCAGAGTATCCGTCCATAAAGCAATAATACTCACATCCAGCTAAGCGTTCCAGCATCTGATCAATGAAAGGTAGAGGAAGTGGTCTTTCCTCGTAGCGGCATTGAGTTTTCTGTAATCAATACATACACGCCACCCAGTTTGGGCGCGTGTCTGAATCAACTCATTTGCCTCATTGGTACTAACAGTGATGTCAGATTTCTTAGGGACGACATGAATTGGACTCACCCATTGGCTATCGGAGATTGGGTATATAATACCATTATCAAGGCATTTGACGATCTCTTTCATCACCGCTTCCTTCATGACGGGGTTCAACCGTCTCTGTGGTTCTCGGGTTGGTCTGGCATCATCCATCACATGTATATGATGTTCTACAATCAAGGGACTAATCCCTTTGATGTCCGCCATGGTCCAACCAAACACCTCTCTATTAGATCTCAATACCGACAAAAGTGTATTCTCTTGCTCTGATGCTAGAGAAGCGGATATGATAACCGGTAAAGACTCATTCTCACCTAAATATGCATATTTAAGATGAGAAGGTAAAAGTTTGAGATCTAATACTGACGGAGAAATAATAGAAGGTGGGATCATCGACTGATTTTCGGAGTCACAAAGAAGCTCATAGCTTGTAAAAGATACAGACTCGGATGGTGATAAGTCAGGAGTGTCGGACTCAAGCGTGGAATTGGTGTCCTCACTAAGATCATGTGCAAGGTCAAACAGTGATGTGGTAGTGTCGTCGAGATCTGTAAAGCAAAGTTCATCAACTCCGCAACTTTCGGGAGCAATCTCGTGGACAGAGCACACATCAAGTATATGAGCAGAGGGTTCAAATGGCTGACTTCCAATTTTGTAGATGTTCAGTTCAATGGTCATATTTCCAAAGGATAAGTTCATTGAACCGTTTCTACAGTTAATGACAGCATTGGAAGTGGCAAGGAACGGTCGACCCAAAATCACCGGAATTTGACTCCGGAGGTTTGCTACAGGTTGTGTATCGAGAACAATGAAGTCCACAGGGAATACAAATTCCCCGAATTTTATCAACACATCCTCTAGTTCACCTCTAGGTTTGGTGATTGAACGGTCTGCCATTTGGAGAGTGCAGTGAGCTGGTTTCAACTCTCCAATCCCTAACTGCTCGTATACAGAGTATGGAAGTAGGTTAACACTTGCGCCAAGGTCTAAAAGAGCACGGTTGATGTTTTTATCCCCAATAGAAATCGATATCGTAGGACATCCTGGGTCCTTACTTTTCTTTGGTAGCTGTGGGATAAAAGCAGTGCTAATATTATTAGACATGAAGACCTTCTTCGGCACTTGAGTCTTCATCTTCCTAGTGCATAAGTCTTTAAGAATTTTCGCATAAGCGGGGACTTGTTGAATCGCATCCAGGAGAGGGATGTTGATGTTAACCTGTTTGAACATTTCCATAATTTTCTCCATATGTGGACTCGATTTGTTACCCCTTAACCGATTCGGGTAAGGAGCTTTAGCAATGAGCGCTGGGTCCATCATAGGAGAAGGAAGTGGGGGTAGACGTGATCCCAAAAGAGGAGTGGGGATCGTCTGTGGAGAACTAGAAGAGGTTTGCTGAGGTGTCGAGCCTAGAGGGAAACGGAGAATAGGCTCGTGAGAAGGCGGTGGGGTAGAAGAACAAGGATCAGACATAGAAGTGTGTGTGTGAGGAAAGGTCTCAGCCATGGTGTTATTGATAGGATTTTCAATATCATCAATTTCTTCCCCAACATGGTTATTCAGCACTCTTTCTGATCTCAACGTTGTGATGGAATTTACATTGTAATGCCCAGGATTCGGTAGGGGTTGAGACGGAAGTTTCCTTTTTTCTCTCGCACTCATTTCGGCTTTAAGCCGTGCAATTTCTGCTTCCATCGTTCTGATACTCTCAGCTTGGGACGCTGAGTTTTTCTTTATCCCACTGACAGAAGACCTAACCTCAGCCGACACTTCCATGAAATTTGACAAGAGTGACTTCATGGTTTGTGTGAATTGAGAGAACTCGTCAGAACAGGTCAACTGCATAGGATTAGAAGGTGCAGGAGGGTTGACCTGGTTTTGAAAATTTTGTGACTGGTAGGGGTGCTGAGTGAGTTGAAGTGGTTGCTGTTGTGGTGGAAGAGCCCTTTGAAAATTGTTTTGGTTTGGAACCGTGTTTTGATTGTGTTGTTGGTTCCAATCAAAGTTAGAGTGATTCCTCCAACCCTGATTATACGTGGAAGAATAAGGATCGTTTCTAGGTCTTTGAAATGCGGCATTGGTATGCTCTTGACCTTGAAACGGAGAATTTAGTGGACATTCTTCCGTCAAATGAGAAGGATCAGAATAGCATCCACATACAGTTTTGGGGAGCGACATCGGATTTAGGGAGGCTGCTAAAAATTTGTGTTCCATAGCCTTGAGCTTCTTTTGCATTGCTGCCATCTCAGCTCGAACACCTATGGACACATCAATTTTGTGTACGCCACCCCTAGACGATGACTGGGTTCCACTCTCCCACTGTAAGGATTTTCAGCGAACTCTTCTAAAAATTTCCAAGCTTCCCCATCATCCTTGGTCATAAAGGTGCCTTGACACATGTTTTCAAGGTTTTGTTTAGTGGTAGGGTTAATGCCCTCATTTATGATTCGGCAAAGATCCCATTTCGGGATGCCGTGATGTGGACATTGAACCAAAAGATCCTTGAAGCATTCAAAGCATTTCGAGAATGGTTCAGTCGGAAGCTGGGTGAATTAATTTAGTTCGCTACGGACTCGAGCTGTCTTTTGCATAGGGTAGAATTTCTTAAGGAATGCCGCAACGAATTTTTCCCAATTCGTAATGGAATGTGCGGTAGTGTTATATAGCCACTTCTCGGCTATATCGCACAAGGTAAATGGAAGAAGACGTAGACGCATAGCATCCACAGAAAGTTGTGAGGTACCCATCATTGCGCATACATTTTCAAATTTGGTAATAAAGACATATGCGTCTTCAGTCTCGAGACCGTGATATTTGGGTAGAAGGTTGATGTATTGGGGTTTAATCTCAAAATTATCCCCGTTGGCTGGTGGAATGGATAAGCAGGTCGAAAGAGGGCCTCGCATAGGATAGCACCTCTCTTGGAGAGAGATGCGGGGTGGATTCTGCGCACCAATGGACGGCGGCAGATTAGTGGTAAAGAAATTCGATGGAGACGGATCCATCGATGTGGGTGTGGTAGTGGGTAAAGAAGAGGTAAGTGTAGAAATACCGACTTCGGAGTCGATCGGGGGGACGCGGACTAAACGGGCACTAGAATCCCGTGTCCAGCCTATCTTTCACTAAAAAGGGTTTAGTACAAGTGGCAGCGTGACTTATAATTAGGGGAAATGAATGAATGTGGTGTTTGTTTTGAAAAATGATATGGATTTTTGAAAAAAATGATGCGACCACAACAAATGCAACAAGAAAAACCCTAAAATCTAGTGGTCACCTAGGTCAAAACTCTAGACCGCTCATAACTGCCAAAAGACAAGTCGCAGGATAAATCCTCCACTGCCTCTTTGTCTCTCCTGTGGCCAGGTAAGTGCCAGGTAAGTGGGAGGTTCTCCACTACGTAAGTAGTGGGCCTAATTAAGTAACCACTTGCCTTAGACATACTTGCCTTAGACACCACAAAAGAAATGCGGATAAGCAATGAATTACCCACGGCCTTCTTCTGTCCTAAGTGAGCGCGACGGTCCTTAGAGTTATCTCTAGATATTTTTTAGTTAATGAGGGTAATGCGGATGCAAGTTTGTGATTTTTGGGGTTTAGGAAGGGTAATGAACTCCCCACCTAATCTGGATTTGGCCGTGCCCCTTAATTTCCGTATTAATATGCAAACAACTAAAAACCAAAAACACGCACAATTTTTATTACTTTTTGCGGCGCTGCTATTTTTGCAAAGAAACCTGTAGAAAATTGTTATTTGGAGCAGACAGGGAAGGAGATAAGAAAGTTGAGAAATTACCAGAGAACTTTGGTACAGTGTTCCTACAGGGCCGCCACGGTTCAGCCGCAGGAGTCGCCTATTGCCGCGCTTTCGCGATTGGATCTTGGGATCACTGCACAGAAATTTGTGCACAAGCTCCTGTTCACCTCAAGAGCTCTCTGCAATATTCTGAAAAAAATTTCACTTGCTCCACAGCTTCCAGATTTCCTCGCAACAAATCACAACAACACGTTTAGAGTTTGCGCGAATTTTGATCTCAAAATTATAATGGAATAAATATTTCAACTCAAATTTCAAATAAAGAACGAATTAGCGCACGATCCCCGGCAACGGCGCCATTTGATTGAAACGATTTCGGATTGTGTAGTATGAAAATTGTAAAGAAATCACAATCAAAAATTATTTGACCACAATTAATAACGGTGTCGAATTGTAGTGCGTTAGTAAGTGCAGATCGTCCACAGGGATTGTGCGATTCGTTCGTATTTGTTTTGTTTTGAATTGAAAATTAATGAGAAGAGAAAAGAAAACTTGATTATGTGATTTATATCAATGAATTTCAAGAATTATCTAGATCTCATCAAAAATCAAGAAAGCATTAAAAAATCAAGAACAAGAATTGATAAAATTCCAATCGATTTAAGTTTCAAGAAATGAAATGGAGCTCGTAGGAGTCGATTAGATCATAGATATGAAGAAGACTAGAAATTAATTTTTCTTATCCATTAACGAATTGATGCTAGGTCGATGTCGATTTATCAAGGATTAAGGATCTTGCAAAGAACTAGGGTTCCTCATCTTATCCTTTGTCCTTTCGATGCATCTCATTCACAAGATAGCTTCTAGGAAATCGAATGATCGATCGTTGATCTCTAGTTCCATGCGAAAATAATCAAGAACGCATTTCGCATCGAAACTAGATCATCGATCATTCAATTTTCAAGAATTTACAATCGTTATAGGACTTAAGAAAATGTTTAAAGATTCGTCAACATCATCATTCTACCGATCGTCTCGACTCCTCCACGAGCGGAGTTTTACTCAAGCATCATCACAAAGAATACATTCAAGAATCGAAATTGAATCATAATCTTGAATTGAAACATAAGCAAGTTAAAAGAATTTTCACATTTATTTATTCAACAATTTGTTACACTTTGCTCAAGAACTACAAGAAATTGAGAAGGGAACGAGATCATCGAATCTAGCGTTGCATCGGCTCCTTGAGTCGTGGATCGGCTTGGATCACATGCTCCGATGAAGTCCGGCTTCGCTTCTAAAGGATGGTTGAAGGCTTGCTTTGCTTGAACTCAAAGATCTTGAACTTTTGGTTTCTTGATTGGATTAGGGTTAGGGTTTGGAGGTGGCAAGTGTTGGGTTGATAGAGATGATAGAATTTCAACAATAATCAACAACCTTTTCAAGTGAGGCCTGGGGTCCCTTTTATAGGCTTAGGAATGATTAGCTTCCTTAAGAAGCTTGGATTAGGTTAGCTTCCCTTGTAAGCTAGTTAGTTAGGTAGAAGCCTATAGAACTAGTTAGTTAGGGTTTAGCTTCCACCTTAAGCTAGGAGGTTAGGGGCAAGGTTCTAGGCTTTTAAGGTAGTTACGGTGAAGCTTGCTTTGGAAGCTAGGACATCATTAGCTTTCACAAGGAGCCCTTTGCTGATCTGGCAGAAGCTTCTAGGGTTATCTGGAAATTGCAGAGGCTTAATGAAGTTCTGGACTTGAGGGAAGAATAATGCAGTAAAATTCTTCTGATGACGTGGCAACTCCACCGTGGATCCGCGGCAAGTGCCTGCTCAGGCCGCGGATCTGCGGTCATGTGAGCTCTTCTCTGTGCACACTTTCTTGTACTGCTTTCTTATTTCTTCTTGGTATTTTTCTGATATAATGAATCTCATAATTCCTTCTAGATTACTACCGGATCTCAAGTCCTTGAGTTGGCGTATTCTTTAACAGCACTGTTATACAAATTTGACCTTTCTCCTGGAATTTCCTTCACAGACTTCGAAACAAGTGTTGCGCAATACAAGAATGATGTAATGCCATGATAAACAGTCAATTTCCCTAAAAATGCCGGTTTTAGTATACAGTACAGGTAATCCAGTATTTTACAGGTGTTTTGCTAATATGTGCAATATGAATACCGAACATCTCTAGATGAATGCAAAAGATAGGGAAATTGCCGTGTTAAAAATGCAGTATTTTCGACTGATCAATTAGTCAAGGTTAGAAGCTTGGAGAAGCTTAATGCTAACCTTTGACTTAGTCCACTAATTTTGTCCCACTCTTGATATTTATTAACCTAACCATTATTGTTAGCCATGGTTTAGTCTCTACATGAGTTAGTATATGATATTAACTCACCCATGGTTGCCATTCTACACTTGACTTTTTCCATGGTTTCTTTTCTTCATCTCCTTCCTCAAGCTCTCTAGCTTTTGGGAAGTGAAGAAATAAAGTGAGCAAAATTCCTACTTCATCAACCTGCACTAGATTATCCATTTAGTTTAGCTTGTTTGCTTCACAATTAGTGAAGAGGTAGCTTGAGTTAGTGTCTTCTCGACGTAGATCATCTTCGGCCTTGAAGTCTTCAAGCAAGCTTGTTCCTTTCATCTTGTGGAGCCTTTCAAGAGTCCTGGAGTTCACTACTTGGAGCGAAGGGACTACTACACGGAGCTATTGAAGTGAAAGACCGGTCTACAAAGGTTTTATTCTTTGTTCACTTAGTGTAAAGATGTTTACATTCATAGTTTCATCTAATTCTCTAGTTAAGATTCTAGGTTAGGGTTCTTTAGCGCGCCAAATTTTTTAAAACGGCATGGTCGATGCCTCCCGAAACCCAGTGGCGGTGCTTTGGAACCCAACAGTGGTATCAGTGCCATGCTAGAGAATTAGACGATATTTGTAGAATTATGAAACCAAAACAACTCCGAAACACTCGACACAAAAACCAAATTTCTGTCGAAATTTTTAAGCCGTCTAAAATTTTTTTAAGCAACTGCAGAATGTTACATGTGATGTGACATGAACACTGAAGAAAATTGAACCCATTTAACCGGTTTTGACCCGGCGAAGAAGGCAGAAAATCCGGCCTGGCCGATTCTGTAGGCTATTTCTGGCTTCGATTTCTGGTGGTGTTCCGGTCTCTGGGTTTTGGTGTTTCAGGTGTTGCTTGTTTTTGCTAAGATTGGATGTGATGTTATCTTTCTGTAAAGGCAATTCGGAGTGTTTCGTAGTCGTAATTCTAACATCGTTTTGGGTTATCTTGACGACGTTAAAAAGTTCGAATGAATATCAAATATCCAATTTTTCTAACTCGCTAGAAATTTTCCAAAAGTTGGATTTTTTCCAAATTTAAAATCTTCAGAAAATCGTGCAGGTGTTTTCTATGGACCCTCTAGAAAAGTGAAACCCTAACTCGATTTTATGACCGTCGGAACCGCCACCAAACCCTAGGGTTTGCGGTAGTTCCGCGGCACCATAGGTGTGGCAAGGGTTGGCCCTTCTACGGTTGGTCTATAGGTGCTGTGGCATGTTCTGGATGATTTTTAAACTCTGCTCAAGTGTTGAGCTCTTTGGGAAATTTTGGGTTTTGTTGATTCGATCGAAAAGTTTAACATCGTCTAGCTATCTGTGATTGTGATACAATACTTGGAATCCATAATATTTAGTTTTATGAAAACTAATTTGAATTTTATAAATCTAGCAATTCAGTCTTATTTGATCGGATGCCACGGGGTTTTGATGTGGATCAAAAGTCGGTCGCAATCACGTAGCGTACGCGGATACTCGCCAGGTAACCTTACTAGATAGCCACGCCCCATAGCCCCGACCAAGTGACTGTAGAAGAACCCCGTCGCCAAAAGTATCTGTTCGGGTGCTCGCGACCGCGGTGTTCCGCCTAAGTGCACTTCGTCGACGGCATTGGGGGTGCGGCCATATACTAAAGTTCCTGACGAGCATTCGATCAGGTTGTCGGGAATCTTGTTGAATTACCCGACTGGTTATTGAAAAGTGTTTTCAATATCGAGACTAAAATGCGGGGTTTATAATTGTTAGGCATGTGATGTCTAAGGAATTCATATGGTTAGGCATGAAATCCGAAATATGTGATACATTGGGTTTATGATGTCTAAGGTGGTTGCGGATTCCAATTGTTGTAATTTTCAATTTCTTTTCTGCGACCGTAAGTGTAATATGTGGTGTATTCCCGGTTTCGTTTCTATATGTCAACGACAATTGAGATACGCATATTTACTTACATTGATGACATGATATGTTATGTGTTGCTATGATATATTATATTAGATCGTCGTGTTTGAATAGCTGGTTTTTTTTATATGAGATGAAAGTTTTTCATTTTCATTCATGTAAAAATTTGTATGTAATATTCTTTTATTGGGGCACTTCCGGGTTGAGGATGATGTCACCATTGATGTATATTATTTATTTTTCTGTATTAGGATAGACCCAAGGTGGGGAGCACAAGTAACTGGGTTCTAGAGTACAGTGGGAGACCATCTCGAGGAGTCGAGACCGGGTTTCCTAACTCTAGAATTGGTAGGATTGCTTGCCGCTCTCGTAGGGGGTCTAGGGATGTGGGTATGGCTATTCATCGCGACCGTGCAATCCGTGTTTTATACTGGCTTAATTTAAAACACGGTATTCCTAGTATATCCAATATTTCATATGTGTTCTTCTGCTGCTGATATTCTGTGATGTGATTACTTTATATGATGAGACGAATGTTGTTATTATATATATGATATATAATAAACGTTGCTTATGTTTTACACCCGCGCTAGTCCCGCCCCGCTATGCCGTTAGTTAAGTAACCTAACGGTGCATAACGGGACACTGTGGCGAATGCGGATGGCATAATTGTTGGGTTTCCCTTGCACCTAGTCTAGGGTTTGGTAGCATCACTCATGCCACATTAAAATTTAGAAAGATGCAAAGCATACAAACCATGAATCTTTACTAGAATATTTAGGGTAACAAACAATTGTATCACATACAAAGAAGATTCTATCACTAAGTGTAGAGATTACAACCTTTGTAGTCTCCCTTTGGTGACTCCTTAGACCTTTGAGAGTTTGGAACGGATCGCTAGCAACCTTCCTTGTCCACGATGATCCGCCCGAAGTCCCTTTGCCCAAAACTCCTTACTTTACTTGATCCATGGAAGAAGTATAGCAAACACCCTACACAAATGGGCTAGATGTGTGTAGAATGATGAGGTGGTTTGTATTCTCTATTCAAAACCCTTTCTTTTTTACTACCCCACTCAAATGAAAACTCAAGAGAGAGAGGAAGAAGAAGATAATGGTGGCTTAGCTTTGAGCTCAAGCGATAAAAGATATCATGAATGAATTAAGTTGGAAAGAATAATCAATATTAATCCTTTTCACTTCAAACCATGGTTAACAAATATCTAGATATTATTGTGTTGAGTTAAAGTCCAAATGAAATTTAAACCATGGTTTGAATTAGGTCAAAGAATAGTCAAGTTTGGATAATTATCAACCATGATTTAATTTTCATTTTCCTTTCTTTTTCTCAAAACAAATAAATATCTATATATAAATGAACCATGTGAGTCTTGCATTGCCACCATCCATTGTATCAACAACCATGATACAATGCATGTATGTATATGTCCATGCACATCATCATGTGCATACATGCATGTATACATCAATAAAGAAAAGGGTTTAAATAAAGAATTAAACTAAAAGTCAAATGTTAAATCAACACTTGATTTAACAAACCGGTTATATCACATACGACCCGACCAATAAAAAACACCCGATTAATATACGATATCACATAAACGCATTTAATCAAGTCCCACGCATATCTCATATGCACACCATATCTTTTCGCCTGAGCTAGGAAACTCCTGTGTGGGACTCTAAGACTCGTCAATACGCCGGCAGTAGGTGATGATCATATCAAACACCTACAAGCCGCAAGCGGTCAGCTAAACGTAACGACCACCCGGGTATTGAGCAATCAGAAGAAAACCAGCGAAGCTGTCAAAACTCCCGTCGAGCCAATCAGTAACACTACCGTACAGTCCGGTCTTTTCGTCTCATATGTCGCATATCCAGTCTAGGAGTGGTGACCGTTGTTGGGTTTACCTAGCACCTCATCAAGGGTTTAGAAGCATCACATATGCCAAAATCAAATTTTGAAGGTGCTAAGTGAACTTGACAAGAATCATAACTAGAAATTTAGGGTTTCTTTCAACTAAGCATCTCATGCAAATGAAAAACTATCACTAAGGGTAGAGATTACAACCTTTGTAGACCTCCCTTGGTGACTCCTTGGCACTATGAGAGTTTGGAACGGATCGATGGAAGCCTTCCTAGTCCACGAAGATCCACCCGAAGTCCCTTTGCCCAAAGCTCCTTGCTTTACTTGATATGTGAATGAAGTAGAGCAAACACCCTACACAAATGGGCTAGATGTGTGTAGTATGATGATGTGGTTTGTATTCTATAATCAAAACCCTTTCTTTTTATCAACTTCACTCAAAGAAAAATCTCAAGAGAGGAAGAAGAAGATGGTGGCTAAGCTTGAGCTCAAAAGATAATGATATGAATGAAAATAATTGAGATGAGAAAGAATAATCTATATTATCCTTCTCACTTCAACTATGGTTAGTAATTATCTAGATCTTTATCAATGAGTTAATAAATCAAAAGGATAATTAACTCAAGGTTAAAAAGTAGTTGAAATATGGTCAAAGATGATAAACATCAACCATGAGTGAATTATCCTTTCTTTTTAATTCAAAATGATAAATAAATAAATAATTACTACAATATGAGTCTTGCATTGCCACCAAATATGTATCAACAACCATGATACTATGTATGTATGTATGTGTCCATGCACATCATCATGTGTATACATGCATGCATACAAAAATAGAAAAAAGGTTTAATTAAAGAATGAATCTAAAAGTCATTTGTTAAATCAACACTTGATTTTGCAAACCGGTCATATCACATACGACCCGACCAATAGAAAATGCCCGATTATTATATGGTATCACATATCCGCATTTAATCGGGTCCCCGCGCATATCTCATATGCACACCACATCTTTTCGCCTGAGCCAGGAAACTTCATTGTGGGACTCTGAGACTCGTCAATACGCTGGCAGTAGGTGATGATCATATCAAATACCTACAAGCCGCAAGCGGTCAGCTAAACGTAACGGCCACCCGGGTATTGAGCGATCAGAAGAAAACCAGCGAAGCTGTCAAAACTCCCGTCGAGCCAACTGGCAACACTTACCGTACAGTCCGGTCTCCTCGTCAGATATGTTTGTCACGTCCCGAAAGTACGGAACATGACCGACACTTAAACTACGAAACGTCTCGAGGCGTACGTAATCTAAGTAAACCGAAAACTCAGAAATCAAAACCAAGAAAAGTAGTAGAGTGAAGGAAAACCAATTTAAAACAAGTAGTTTTAATAGCATAAGACGAATTATGCGGTTTTTAAGAACATCAAAATTTACTGAAAAATTCGGCAGAGTCTCCTTTGTAAATACTAGCCCCCAAACGGGATACAACATGAATAGTATACGAAATCAATAAAAGGCATCCCCAAGCGGGAGCTAGCTCTTCGTCAATCGACGGTCACAACCACACAAGCAATATAACATACAACGCCAACGGCGAGGATCAAAATTCAAAAGGAAACTCAAAACCACAAGAAAACCGCAGAAATATAACGCGCGACTCTAAGGTCGAAGGAATAACATCACTGGTCTCTATCTCAAAATAAATACATATTTGGTTGATGGAACTTCTAGATACAATAGAATAATAATATACAAGATAAATAATGGGGGTACGATACAAGTAAACCCACCTACTAGCAAATCATATGAAGGAAACTATGCCCGCAAGCCGTAATGAAACCTGTACGGCAAACCTGCAAGAAACTGGGGCACAACGGGGGTGAGTTGCCAACTCGTGAATAGAAAAAAACATCTACGAATAGAAATCGCATAAATAACGCAACCTAGGTCAATGATCATAATATATCCTCAATATATATAACATGCAACCTATAACAAGGCTAGGGTAAATATCTAACCCGAGTGTAATCTCATGTGCCCGTGTCAGTGCCTCAGGTAGCAATATATCATATGAATGAGGTATGAATGCATGAAAACAGAATACATGTAAATGAAGAACTGTTTTCATAATTTAGTGAGATTTCCTTTGTATTTTTAAAATGAGGTATCATAATGAAATCAGCATAAAACAGTGCCTAGCATCGGCACAAAACGTAATCCCAATATCTCGATGTCTCTGTATCACAGTCTCTGTACCTCAATATCTCGAAATCTCAATGTCTCAATCACAATATCTAGGGAGCCGTCAGTCCAGACCGGCCCCTACCATCCATCTCAAGACCACGACGGTATCCTCCGGATATCCGACGCGTCGGGTAAAATCACCGGTAGGTAGTGCTCCCCTGCCAGGCTCACATCGTCATCATCACGCGCTTCTTGCCCCGGGGTACCTTACCGGGTCCACTATGTACCCGAAACGGTTCATCCGTCTCCTCGAATCGGGTCTCGAAATCCATCAGCAAACTCATGGTGGACGACTCATACATCATGGGAAAAACCGCACTTTTTATTTTAAAAGAGAGAAAAGGTTTATTTATGTTTTTGCGGTTTTCCTCCAAATCCAGAAAATCTCATGGAAATCCGAACCCAAAACCTCAATAACACGTAAAATAGTGAATATATGCATGAGAATCCATGAATGCGGCATAACAATGAATAACAGTATGCATGAAGTAGCAGGTAATAACTACAATGTCTAAACTAACATATAAGGCAAGTACGCTATGTCAAGCAATAATATTTTCTAAGGTGTACGTGACATGGCAATTACCGATGAAGATGTGTGTGAGCCGGCAAGTAAGTGTACGTGGTACATACGCATCATCGGTAATGGTGCTGGTGTCCTAACAATATGATATCAACATTGCAATAAAAAATTATAACATAAGTATGCGATGCGAAGCGAACCACAATAATACGCGGGAGCTGAATACTAGACGCAACTGTAACTAACCTGCATTAATCTAATATAAGTCCTACAAATGGTGCCTTTTGAAATAACACGAATCATGAGGTTTTGAAAATAGGGGCTACGGTGTTTTTATGAAAAGATACGTCTTTTGAAATATCCGTAGGATCTCTTGGGCTGTCTTTTAAAATACCCACGATTCGTTAGTTTTTGAAATAGGTAAGAATCGAATCTAATCTAACAACTAAACTAAACTAAAGGGCTAAGCTAACAAGCTGGACTACAGGTAAGGAAACCGCCTAACATCTGAATCGATCCATATACATACCTGTATATATATTAGTCGGTGATCCCGCCTCAATAATATCATATCCGATACCATATCTACAATCAGACATCCCAAGTCAAGAGTGCGGATCAATCATCAAGATATAGCTCGTACGTAAATCCGTCGTACGGCATCCCCAAATCTGGGTACGGGTCAATATCATATTCCTCACACCATTCCTCTGGTATCCTCTTTATTCAAGATCATAGTCTAGGGTACTGACCTATGTCTAGTACAATACTAATATCCTCAATATACTCATGATCTGACTATTGATCGACAATCTCGTACAAACCGATATCGTCAGCACATATCATCATCAATGGGGTATACATCGCCCTATACGGCCTAATATCAATATCCCAGCATATCATGCCTCATACCACGATCACATGACGACCATTTATTTATAACACTATTCGCCCGTATCGTCGTCCCAAGATCCGCTATAACACCAGGACGTACCTCAAGTACGAATCCTGCCATATCACCGCTATCACAACCACAAAACAAATCTCCTCGACTCAGCTCAATCCCAAGTATCATCCTCAAATCCGTATGTGAACACATAGTCCCATACCCATGTGATCACATGACTATAAAGAATCCCATGAGCACATATAAATAGGAATGTATGCAAGTATGTATGCGTGTATGTGTAGTGCAACACTACCCTAGGGTTCGCAACACTAAAATAATCTAACACACCAATATCCATCCTAAACATCGTTATTAATCCCAAATAACAAATAATAATTGCTGGTGTGTATACGCATCCGTATACACCACCACGGACTGCGGGGGTGCTATACGCCATCCACCCGACTTCTCCCCGTAGATATAAATCTACTCACCTGGTCCTCGCTCGCCGGTGCCGACATCGCCACGCGCTTGCTTGTCGTCTCGAAGTCCACATGGGGTACCTCCATATCATAACGCATCGTATCGCATTAAAATCCGACTCATGACCAAAACGACTCACGAATCCCACATAGGTCAAAACCTATGGTTGCTCTCACAAACCAACCCAAAAACCCTCGACGTCGGCGTGCAAACGCCCGACCATCGAGAAAAACCCAAGTACCCTCATTTGCACATTCACGAATACTAATTTAAATATAGAATAGGTTAAAATTCACAAAAACCCCAAATTCACTTTAGAAGCCATTTTTCCGAAAATCTAGCAAGCAAAAATTACCCGTTTTAGTACAAAACTCGACGTTTAAATGAATGTAGCGGCCAATATACTTATTAAATATCTTAAATAAGTCATATAAATCATTTCCATAATTTAATTTCACCAAACAATATATGTTCAAAAAAACTAGTTTGCAAAAATACCGATTTTAACTCTTTTTAAAGCAAAATTCACAATATAACAATTAAGCTTGGTTTTGCATGATCCAAAGTCATTAAACCACTCATTATAATATTAATAATGACATGAAACCATAATTATATTTTAATCTAAAGCATTTAACAATTTTCCAAAAACCCTAGTTAGCAAAATAACTTAATTAGGACATTTTATAAGTAATGGTTTGTAATTAACAACTAGATTAGCTTTCTACTAAACTTAAGATGTTAATCCACATCACTAAACCATGCACAATATATCACAACACAATTTCATAACAAAACCCTAATCTAAACCTCCTCTTGAAAACCCACATCTTTAAATTAACCCATAATTAAACGTATAATTAGGCTAGACTAAAGTATTTAGCAACAATTTAAACAAAAGGCCAAGATTTATACCTCATGAACCATGGATGAAACTTGAGATCTAGACCTCCAATTTGAAATCCTTGCACCAAGATCCATGCTAAAGGAGATGAGAGAAAATGGGTAGGAGTCGGATTTGGATTTTAGCTTGATTTTTGAGGTATTTTGATGAATTTTTGATGCAAAATGAGAGAGGGAGAGAGAGGGGCTGTTGGTGGTGCAGGAAATGGGAGGGCTCGGCTGAAATTGAGGGAAGAGGAGAGAGAGTGAGGTGGGGAAAGATAACATCTAGTCAACCTAGTCAAAGTCCACTCTCATTTCTACATTTCCTTTTTCTTTTCTTTTCTTTTCTTTTGCAAAACAAGTGGGGACAAGAGAGGGGGGCTGCTGAATTCAGCCAAGGGGGAGAGAAAATGGGGGTGTGTGAGTGTGGGTATGGGTGTGGGGTGATGGAAAATGATAAATACTATACCCCCAAACATCCATTAACACTAAATTCACTATTTAAGCCTTTTTCTTCGATATTTTCTAAACCGTTTTGGCAAACCATTTCATTTCAAAAACCACATGATAAAATTTTGTTTAATATGTTATGATGCACAAAATTTGTTTCAACTCATTCCAATTTGTAATTTTCCCTAATTAAATATATTAGTGACGGCTTAAAATACTATTAAAATAATTAATTTCGGAAAAATTTTCAGAAAATTTGAAATTTCATCAGTGGCTCAATAAACACCAAATACTAGCAATTACATAGCTAGAATATGTATATTTAATTTTATAATAAAGATATTTGTATTTTGACTTTTTACAGAAAACCCCCTTATTTTACCGTTTTTTTTTGAAATTTCACCGAAACGATTTTCAAAACGTTACAATCTTCCCCCCTTAAAGAAATTCGGTCCCCGAATTTAAATTAAAACTTCCCCCAAATACTAAAATATTTCAGCCAAAACCATCAAATCGCCGGGGCTCCGAAATCATAAATACATAAAATAAATTGTAGCGCAACGTATGCGCATGAAAAATGATCATATAACTCAAATCAGAACTCCGTCAAGCATCCCGCAATCATCGGAGTCATGGGGAAGACATCAATACCAAATCCAAAGCAAAACCAATATGATATAACTCGAAACTATACATGTAAAATATATTCAGGTACTGTCCTCTGACTAGTCCTGCTCAGTACGAAAACACATAGCAATATCATAAAAACGTACTGCTCTATAAGAAAAATCAATCCCAAAATACACGTATGCATACTACGTGCGTCTTGTGCGCACGGAAATCAAAATCCAAATATGTGCCATACATATGCACAGAAACAACATCTAAGTGCATCGGGTGTGCACGAAACATCTGTCGTAGGCAACATGTGTGCCTGACAGCAAAATCAGGTGCATCTGACATGCACGAAAAATCTCGATTTAGTGAATCTGGTGTGCACCAAAATCACACTTCAAAACATGCGCCCAACATGCGCGAAAATCCAAATCAGGTGCATCCATCGTGCACGAAATCATGAAATCCAATATCAAGTGCCGAACATGCGCAAAATCAAATCAGGTGCACAAGGTGCACAAAACAAATATCGAACATCACCATCGAAATCAAAGTCCAATGCATCTAAGTGCACAAAAGGCGTATCACTGCACTGCAAGCATATATAAACTATACAGAGTGCAGGAATCAAATCGTGTGCGTGCATACGCACAAAATCAACTCAATTGTCTAAAACCGTAAAATCACAAACATGTGAAACCCAAGCACGATAACGATATCAAGTGCAACACTGTGCAAAGATCGTAAATCCTCAATCATCAAAATCAAATCATCCGAATAAATCACTCAAAACATCGAAATCAATAATGGCGGCATAGTACCGCTCAAGCGCATCCTCTAAGAATCTCGGGCCAACTGTCGCGGTCACTAATGGGACGTCTCGTCGATGATCATGAACTCTGGCCTGCTGGTGTGCGCAACAATGACCACTCCTGGGTCAAGGTCTTCACTGGGAATTACCAATCTCTCGGTCCATCGGCTCATCGGCCTTGTCAGGTGTGCTAACGGGGATGATCCCGTTCTGGCACGCCTCTTGTCATCTCCCGGTCAATCATCGCGACCACTCGTAAGACAGCATATCACTGGCGTCGGCCTCTGGCTCTCTGAATGTACGTGACACATCTGATCCTGGGTGCAAGTATCATTGCAGCAGTGTGAAGGAATCCTGCTCACGGTCTCTTCCATGTCTCGTCTCTGCCAACTGTCCGGAAGTCATCGTCCTTTCCTATATCTGCATCTTGCTCCGGAACGGCTGCATACCCATCGCGACTCCTTCTGGAAGGTATATCCAGTACTCTGCCTCGGCATGCGTATCGCATCTCTGATGTCGGCGGAGTGGAACGTCGTCTTATCCAGATCTTATACGGACCTCTTTACTCCACTTTCTCTAATGTCGACTGCTCCGGAATCGTCTCATCGTGGCTACATGGACTGAGCTCCAACAGCTATCCTCGTATTGGGAGTCTCCCAAGAAATGCATCCCACCACCTAGCATCCGAATTAAGTCGAGCCATCCGATCGAGTCGTCAAAACCTCATAATCCCCTAAGAGCTTAACCTCTTGGGCACAGTTTAATAGTATCGAGTACATACCACAGCATCGGTGGTCCAGCCGTAGAAGGGCAAACCCAAGCCTCACTAATGGCGCCGTAGAACTGCCGCAAACCCGAAGGTTCAAAGGCTTTCACACGGTCATTAAGTCGAGTTAGGGTTTCATTCTTCTAGAGGGGCCATAGAATTGCCTGCATGTCTTTCCGACTACTTTAAACTTGGAATAATAGGTTTCTGACATTCGATCGTCTCTGTCGACTCCCAACGTCTCCGCGTGAAGTCGTCTCTAGCTGGAACCAATCTATCTGATGACCTCGCATCGGGGTAGGCGAAAGATCCACATGTCCTAGTCATTCATCCTCGATGACTAGCGACCTTCTATCATCTCTTAGTACAACTTGTTCTGCACTAATTCCAGCATCTGGGGCAATATCTCGTCATTCGCAGCAATAACTGGCTCGCTCGTCTGCACGCTGAACAGTGCCTCGATCATCATGAATAAGCAACACACCAACGGTCATCAAGATCTGGCTGGCCTCTATCATTGGCTCAATCCTCTAGTGTCGATCAGCACATCCGAGTAACCTCATAAAGGCAATCCGCCAAACGCTCGTGGCGCGGAAACACAGTAAAAAGACACATCTCTGCAATCGTGTGTTGCCGAAATTTCGCCCTGGTCAGTCCTCGTTCGTGACGAGCTCGTGCTGACCGCAACTATAGCTGTAGCTCTCCCTGCCCGTAATCGTGGCAGCAAAACCATAACTGGTACTGATGAGGCTAGATCGGAATGAATATAATACTGAGCAAAGAAATGTACATCCTAAGGCTTCTTAAGTGGAGTAGCGTATCGTAAATATGCCGCGGAACATACCTACGGTACGTCACTCTACTTTAGTCACCTATTCCATCAACCAAGGGTCATCCTGCGCTCCGAAGGTAAAACCTAACGCTCTGATACCAACTTTGTCACGTCCCGAAAGTACGGAACATGACCGGCACTTAAACTACGAAACGTCTCGAGGCGTACGTAATCTAAGTAAACCGAAAACCCAGAAATCCAAACCAAGAAAAGTAGTAGAGTGAAGGAAAACCAATTTAAAAAAAGTAGTTTTAATAGCATAAGACGAATTATGCGGTTTTTAAGAACATCAAAATTTACTGAAAAATTCGGCAGAGTCTCCTTTGTAAATACTAGCCCCCAAACGGGATACAACATGAATAGTATACGAAATCAATAAAAGGCATCCCCAAGCGGGAGCTAGCTCTTCGTCAATCGACGGTCACAACCACACAAGCAATATAACATACAACGCCAACGGCGAGGATCAAAATTCAAAAGGAAACTCAAAACCACAAGAAAACCGCAGAAATATAACGCGCGACTCTAAGGTCGAAGGAATAACATCACTGGTCTCTATCTCAAAATAAATACATGTTTGGTTGATGGAACTTCTAGATACAACAGAATAATAATATACAAGATAAATAATGGGGGTACGATACAAGTAAACCCACCTACTAGCAAATCATCCGAAGGAAACTATGCCCGCAAGCCGTAATGAAACCTGTACGGCAAACCTGCAAGAAACTGGGGCACAACGGGGGTGAGTTGCCAACTCGTGAATAGAAAAAAACATCTACGAATAGAAATCGCATAAATAACACAACCTAGGTCAATGATCATAATATATCCTCAATATATATAACATGCAACCTATAACAAGGCTAGGGTAAATATCTAACCCGAGTGTAATCTCATGTGCCCGTGTCAGTGCTTCAGGTAACAATATATCATATGAATGAGGTATGAATGCATGAAAACAGAATACATGTAAATGAAGAACTGTTTTCATAATTTAGTGAGATTTCCTTTGTATTTTTAAAATGAGGTATCATAATGAAATCAGCATAAAACAGTGCCTAGCATCGGCACAAAACGTAATCCCAATATCTCGATGTCTCTGTATCACAGTCTCTGTACCTCAATATCTCGAAATCTCAATGTCTCAATCATAATATCTAGGGAGTCGTCAGTCCAGACCGGCCCCTACCATCCATCTCAAGACCACGACGGTATCCTCCGGATATCCGACGCGTCGGGTAAAATCACCGGTAGGTAGTGCTCCCCTGCCAGGCTCACATCGTCATCATCACGCGCTTCTTGCCCCGGGGTATCTTACCGGGTCCACCATGTACCCGAAACGGTTCATCCGTCTCCGGAGCAACAAACTGGCAACTCCAGAAAACTGGTCCCGTAATAAATTACAGGAAAACCCCGCTACTGTGTATACACACCCGCATTTGTATTCCGACCGAAATACAAATGCAATGAGACAAAATCTACACTGTCTAATACTAGGATCCGGCTTAAGCCAAAGCCTGCTAGTATTAACCGTCCGATCCTGATCCATGCAATGCCGCACGTATCTGATCGAACCCTGCCATATCTCCATACGGCCTCTACAGCGTTTCGCCCGAAAACTTGAGCAACTGAATGTGGGGGACTCTAAAGACTCGTCAATACTATGGCTGTGGATTTAACCACTAGCACGTCAGAGGTATTAGCCATACGTGACGGGCTACCAGCTATTGACCAAAATGGACGTCGATGAGCGAACTCATCCTGATACCCTACTGAGCCTTTCAGTGACAATATCCGTACAGTCCGGTCCGTTCGTCTATGAGCATCGCATGGCGGGCTTAGGGGGTTGGTAAAAGTCAGACCCCCAAAAGCGGTACAAGTCGTGTCAGAGATCAGCCCAGAACACCCTGAGATACTACTGGATGTTGGAGATAGTGCCCTCAGAGTCAATTATTGGATCACAGGCACGTGATTGCAATGATTGAGGGAGGACCTGTCCCAGTAGGACAGTCTTACTCGAGATGATAGTATGCTATCTGGTTTATCTTTATCATCGTGTACTGCTTTAGGTGACCTGACATGTCGCTATTACACGTTGATAGAGCCCCTAGGATTCTTGCTTGACCACCAGCAGTATGAGGGCGATCATATAAGTGGGAGCTGGGGTCTATAAGCACATCCTTAAAAGGTCCCTAGTCGTGGGAGTTTCGAGACAGGGCATCGATACTCCAGAGTAGACTAGTGTATACAGTCGAGACCCCGACGAGGGGCGGTGGTCGGTCTCACAAGCCACTGGTGTCAGTTGGTTCACCTAAGATGTATACAGGAGCTCATTGGGTTATGAGTACACCGGACAGGACTCGCCGGGAACATGCTAGTTGGTCTTATACCTGACGTCATATGGCAGTTCCCTGGTGACATGTGTACAGGTTAGTTCATCGACCTAAGGATCGTCATTTGTCTCGTGTGAGTTCCCACTGTACTTTGATTACTACCCTACCACGCTCAAAGGAGACGTGCAAACAGGTTTTAGTTGGGTACAGTCCCGAGCCACATGGAGGCAGTGAGCGGATCTTCAGGGGTTCGTCTCTCCCGGTATTGGGGGTGAGGTCGCGCTGTGTCTAGGAGAGCCATTACACAAAGCCCTCGGCCGAGGCAGGAGATTTACTGGTCGGTATTCCAGTAGTATCTCAGGGTGTTCTGGGATACACTCCGACACGACTTGTACCGCTTTTGGGGGTCTGACTTTACCAACCCCCTAGGCCCGCCATGCGATGCTCATAGAAGAACGGACCGGACTGTACGGATATTGTCACTGACAGGCTCAGTAGGGTGTCAGGATGAGTTCGCTCATCGACGCCCCTTTTGGTCAATACCTGGTAGCCCGTTACGTATTGGCTTATACCTCTGACGTGCTAGTGGTTAAATCCACAACCAAGGTGTTGACGAGTCTTTAGAGTCCCCCACATTCAGTTGCTCAAGTTTTCGGGTGAAACGCTGTAGAGGCCCTATGGAGATATGGCAGGGTTCAATCAGATACGTGTGGTATTGCACGGATCAGGATCGGACAGATAATACTAGCCGGCTTTGGTTTAAGCCGGATCCTAGTATAGTACAGTGTAGATTTTGTCTCATTGCATTTGTATTTCGGTCGGAATACAGATGCGGGTGTGTATGCACAGTAGCGGGGTTTTCCTGTAATTTATTACGGGACCAGTTTTCTGGAGTTGCCAGTTTGCTTTCCGTTTCGGCCATTTTCATTTGTATCTTTCAATGGCCGAAGATTGGTGGAGGAGGGCTTATTTGCATTTGTGCAAATAAGCATTTGTGGAGGGTGGTATTTGCATATTGTTGTATCATGATTATTCCTCCACCATTTGACTTATTCATTTCATCATGGCTTGACTTTGGAGCAATCATGGTTGTTGATGGGAGTGGTTTTGGATTGGATTGTGATCATCATTTTATATGATAATCATTTTCCTTTTTGCTTATATGAGTTGCTTTCCTACCCCTTGACCTTTGCTCTCTCTCTCTCTCCATTCCTCACTCCCACCATTTGTCATGGCCGGCCACTTCCATATGGGGCTGTCCAATTTTTGAGAGGTGAGAAATGTGTCTCATTTTCCATGCTAAAAATCCCTTTGTTCACCCAAAAGTTGATAGTTCTTTTCCTCCACCAAAAAGGCAACCAAAACCCCAAATGAGACATATAGATCTTCACACTGTTCTACAGCAAATCTTGGGCACGTCGACTCGCCAGCTTCATGCCCGAGTTGCCTCGATATAGAGGTGGGAGCCCATAAAAGAAGCAGGCGACGTGGTGCCCTTCCGGCGAGGAGGTGGATACCGGAGCTTCCGCGGGAGATCGGGACGACGACTAGAAGACCAGAGGACACGGATCAGTCGGTATATCTCTCTTCCACATCTTGTAGTTAGCTAGGACTAGTTTAATTGCACGATCCGGGTTTTAGTGCGCGGTGGTGCCGGTTCAAGAAAAATTAAAGTTAACCATCGCTTCCGCTAATTGGCCTCGGGATGGAGGCCGGGGCGCCGCCGTGCACTTACAGTGGTATCAGAGCCTCGCCATTAACATAGTCTAGCTTTGTCTAATGTGTTTTACGTTTCCGATCGAACAAAACTCCAAAACCCGTATTTTTCCTAGCAACAGTTTTCTGTCGAAATTTTTTTGTCTCGAAATTTTTTTCAGGTTGTCTCAGAATACTGTGCAGGAAATTATAAGACATCTGTGAAAATTTGGTAGAGTGTTACTGTAGAACAGCCGCGGAACCGCGGCCAAACCCCCCTTGGTGCCGCGGTTCCGCCGCAGTTCAGTGAGTTCACTGGACCAATTTTTCACAGTGATCTTTTTACAGGAAAATAGGGGTTTTGGTATACTTTGTTTGGGCCCAGAATTTCTGTGAGTGCTACAGTATTGCTTGGGGTCCCACTTGGTAAAATTTGATCGATCGGATATTTTAAACACATTAGTTCACAGTATTTACATTATATCTGCGACCGTGAATGTCACTTGATCGGTAAATCCTGTCTAACTGCTATAGCCCGGTTAGACGGATTTACGAACGTGACCTTCACGTTGATGTTTTGTATATTGCTGTGATGTTGCGGATTGGTCGTGGGGGATAGCCTGGATGCAATGCTAGTACAGTCTTTTGTTGTATTATGTACATTTGATATTGCGGGGCGAGCGTCCGACATGTGGACTGCCGTCACTGCCTGTTTGTATTATTCTTTTGGGGCACGACCAGGTTGCGGTCGATGTACCCGTTGTATGTATATTTTACTTTCTGTACTAGGATTACCCCGCGGAGGGGTGCACGGATAGCCGGGTTCTAGAGGGCAACGGGCCCGCATCTCATGGCATTGAGACGGAGGGGGCTTCACTCTAGAATTGGCGGGCTATTCGCCGCACTCGTAAGGGGTACAGGTTGACTTAGGAGGGGTGCCTAAGTTACCGGATTCTGTGAAGTGTTGGGTGGTCCAGTCACGTTGCTGAAGGGGGCTGCCTCGCTTCAGGTTTTGGCGGGTAACTTGCCGCGCCCGTAGGGGTCTAGGATTTCATTGCACAGGCTATCCACACGACCAGGGGAACGTCGGGTTTCAGTGGCTCTGTGAAACCCGGGGATCCCAGATATCTGTATTGTTCTGTGATGCTGTACATTTCTGTCATGTTGCATTTTTTATCACGCCTTGAGCGAAATGTTATATATTGATATATATATATATATACTAGTAGATGTTGTATATGTTTTGCATCCGCGCTAGTCCAGTCCCCGCTCTGTCGTTAGTTAGCTAACCTAACGGGTAATGACGGGACCCAGTGGCGAATGCGGATGGCATATACGTACATCAGTATATTTTCGTTCTTTGTGGTGTGATCAATTGATGGGACTGCGTTGATTCGGATCAATGCAAGTTAAACAAACCTATTCTGGTGTTGTTGGAACACTTTTCAAAAAGCTGTTATTGCAAGGACGTTCTCTTTTGTTTTGCATCGTGGTATTCAGTTGGAATATCCTGCTCCTCAGTCGACGAGGCAAGGGCCGAGATCCCTTCACCGGGAGTGACCCCTTGGACAAAAGTTTGCATCAGGGCAATAACTTCACTATAGCCGATTACTTTTGCTTTGCACCGTGGTATTCAGTTGGAATATCCTGCACCTCATTCTACGGGGAAAGAGCCGAGATCCCTTCACCGGGAGTGACCTCTTTAGCAAAGGTTTTCGTCACTATATTTTTTAAAGCTATCAGTTCCTTCAACGATATCAAGTTCATTACGTTAAAGGTTTTCGCCAGAAACCATTCGTAGCCCTCCATCATTTCAGTTAAATATTCGGTAGTATTCAAGCTATGTATTTTGACCTCACGCCAAGGCATAGTGTTTGGTAGCTGCCGGGTATTTATCTGTTGCATAGATAGATGTGTTGGTTTGGGACAGTCGTACTACTATTTTGGCCTACGTCAAGGGTATGTACGGGTGGGTTCAAATTAACCTGGACAATGATGGGTAGAACTTGACATGTGACTTATGATATTTTGACCTCACGCCAAGGTCATAAGAGCATGGGGCAAAAATCACATCGGGAGTTTCAAAAGAACTGAAACTTGCCAGATATGCGCATACCTTCAGGAGTGTGATGACGTGAGCGGATTCCGTCACGTTATCATGCGATGATAGTTGGATCCCGATTCCCACTGATGAGTTAGTTTACTCCTCGGGTTACCCCGACTAATTCTTCTTTCAGGTTTGGAGGAGAATTTGAGGTGACAGTGGGAGGTTTCCAGATTAGATAAATTGGTAACCATTCTGATCTAGGATAGAGTGCACGCCGAGTGTTTCTTTTCTCTCTCTCTTCGGCAGCGACCATTGACCCGACCCTAAGACAATGACTCAGTGACCAAGTTGACTGAACCTTCTTAACACTGGCTTTTGGATTGTCAGAGTTGCAGACCTCATTGCCACTCCTACTTTTACCCTTTTCTCCAGAACACCCCGTATTACTACGAACGTCCACTTCCATTGGACAAAACCATCGTATGGTTATATACGAACTCGAAGGGATTTATTCGAGGATGGTTTCCGGTTCTGGAGAAGACGAATAGGATTATTCAGTTGTCTTTTCCTTTTACCTTCTCTCAAGTTGTGAGTACTCCTTGGTTTAGGAGATAGAACACCTATTACGCAAATTGGATAGTCTTCTTCCAAACCATAGGCAGGTGCCGACCGGTAGGGAATGAAGAAAACCAATTAGCATAACGATAGTATACAGAAGGTATTATGTAAAGACAAAGAAAGGGATTAGTAAGAGGGCAAAGTAAATTGCGACTGATATTCACGACCATACCAAGTATTTCATTACCACTCCCAAATCACCTTTGTATTTCTCCAGAACACTCCGTATCACTATGAAGATCCACAGTTTATTGGATACTCCATCGTATGGTTATATACGAACTCGAAAGGAACTTGTTCCAGTTCGGGGATGGATTCTGGTTCAGGAGAAATAGGAATAAGGTTTATTCAGGTGTCTTTTATCTTCACCTTCTCTCGCATTGCGAGTGTTCCTAGGATTGGGACAGTACACCCATTATGCTTATTGGATAGTCTTCTTCCAAACCATAGGCTGGTGCCGAACGGTAGGGAAGGAAGAAAACCATTTGGCCTAAAGGGGTGTGCAGAAGGTAATGACTAAAGACATATAAAGGGATTTGGAGAGGTGGCAAAGATTTATACGGTTACAGTTGTGAATCTGGAAGAGGCATTACTAGGAATACCAGGATACCCCATCGAAACATTTCAATGTTTTAGTTTCACTGTGTACTGTTAAAGGAAAACTGATTTCCCAATTAGACACTTGCTCCAGGGTATGTATTTACCAGGTATGATTCTCATATCTGTATGGTTTTACAGATGATGAGTGGGAGTAGGTTAGTGGGAATTAGGTGATCATCCTCATTATATCGGGATTCGTTGTAATCGGTGATATTTGAGGAAATCACTTGGGCTGTTTGCCGGTTGGCAAATATTTGGTTTTGAATATCCGCTGTTATGCACCAATTTCAAATTGATACATCTGTACGTCTATTTTTATAGAGTGAGATATATCTTTTTGAAATTATGTCTGTGACATTTACCTATATCAGTGGATGGTTAGGTAAGGAGCATTAAACAGCGGTGTAATTCTTCTTAACCATAAGTACGGTTTTCAACCTACGACACACAGTGAATGAGTTATCAGACTCAAAGGACTTATACAGAGTATTGTATGTTGTCCAGGGTCCATCAGGACAGAGGGGTTGGTCCTCGTACTATATTCGGTTTACTTATGACTTCTCTAGTTTTTAGACAAGTGTTTCATGGAAACACAGGGTCCGAATTTTGAGAAGTTATAGGTATATGGATAAAGTAGAGAACCAGATGTTGCAAGTATCGGGATTCTTCAAGTTGATCGAAGATGTAGATACTTGAGTATGGTATTCAGTTGATAGTAGTGATTAAGAGAACTTGCTTCTCTTTCAGGTTACTCATAATTGGAAGCGTTCCTAAGTTGAGTAACGCTGATCGGCCTCTTTCCATTTAGTCGACATGCACTGGAGACAACTGCATGATTTGAATCTGGTTCAATTAAATCAGTGCCTCTGGTTCTATATTGGATATAGAACAGTTCATATCTTAACGATGTTAAGGTACGGGGAGTTGTCCGGTTTATGATTAAAACCAGACACTGGACAACTCAAGGCACGTTTCTGTAATGGCTGTTTGTGGGTCGACCCAGGCTATGACGAGGGTTGACTTTCTACCATCTGGAAGATCAATAGTGATATTGTTCTAGACTCGCCACGGTTTTAATAAAAATGGATTTTTTTCCAGAAAACAGTAGTGGGAGTATGGTAGAACTGGAAGTGATTCCAGAACCACAAACGATTACTGGAGATTTGATAGGAACCTAAAGATTCAATCTGGTTTGACATTCCATTGGCCACTCCGCAGATAAGGTGGGTAACCTCAGGCACCCGAGAGGAACTCCGGTAGCCTCAAGGACGGTGGCAGGGAAGTTCTTGTTTACCCAGACTTGCCATTACTGTTGTTCCATACTGTGAGACCCGGCGGGAGGATGAGTATAGCGTCGTTCTAAACTTACTTTAGAAGTGTACGTTTATATGACTCTGCCAGAGGGTTGTCGTAGTCAGTGGGAGCAGCGGAAGCATTGGTGGACAGGTGGCTTATGTCTATTTATAGACTAAAGCAGATATAGCGGAGATAGATCATCAATTTCTGATGTGACAGTCATAGGTTTGACTTCATCAGAATAGGGGATGGATCTGTTGAGAAGGTAGTAGGGTGTGATGTCATGGTATTTGGATGACATACACATAGTAGGAAGTGATATTCCTATACTACAATCGGTTACACTTTGGTCGTCACACAGTGGTTTCTCCACATGGGACTTGGACATTATATCAGACATACTGGTTACTAGATCTATCGTTTTAGATCAAGATTTGGGTGGTTTCACAATTAAGGGTACTTAGACAGTATTCTAAGAGTATTTAGATTGGACGACTCCTGGCACGGTAGTGTACCTGCAGGTGATGGAGTCACCCTCTCTAAAGGTGTCTTACAGACTAAAGGGGAGAGGGATGTGCATGATTGGCAGATCACTTGCTCAGGCAATTGAGTCAATCATGAGATGTCAAGTACCACACCAGATGTTGTTCTTGCACTAGATGCAATAAGTTGACATTAATCCAATCCTGGAGAAACAGTCGGAAGCGGTTTTAGAACATAAGTGGATATTCTAGGGATATGATAACGACAGCCTCATTCGAGAGACAGTTATCATTCCAGGCTTCCAAGGTGACCTGGACGACAAGGAGGTTGTCAGAGTTATAGTTTTTCCTTCTGACGAGGGGCAGTATTTTGGACAGGTGGTCCAAGGCAATACTGAGGGAGGCATGGCGCAGGATACTGATTGAGTTCAGTTGATGATACAGTCTAAGAAGTTTGGATTTGGAGTTCATTTATGAGCTAGGTCCCATCAGACATCCAGACACATTCTAAGACAGGTATTGCTCATTTCGGGAGATGGGTTTCTCCGCGAACTTGAGATATAGAGAGACATAGAAAGAGACATCAAGGCGGATCCACTCACTGAGGCTATTCCTCGAACGCAATAGTTTCGCAAACGAGCTTTGTGAGACTGACTAATAGAGGAGTTGGGTGTTCGGTATCACACGGGCTGTGAGTATGCGACATCGCAATAATTAGCCTTGAGTGCAAGTGGGAGATTGTTGGAGATAGTGCCCTCAGAGTCAATTATTGGATCACAGGCACATGATTGCAATGATTGAGGGAGGACCTGTCCCAGTAGGACAGTCTTACTCGAGATGATAGTATGCTATCTGGTTTATCTTTATCATCGTGTACTGCTTTAGGTGACCTGACATGTCGCTATTACACGTTGATAGAGCCCCTAGGATTCTTGCTTGACCACCAGCAGTATGAGGGCGACATATAAGTGGGAGTTGGGGTCTATAAGCACATCCTTAAAAGGTCCCTAGTCGTGGGAGTTTCGAGACAGGGCATCGATACTCCAGAGTAGACTAGTGTATACAGTCGAGACCCCGACGAGGGGCGGTGGCCGGTCTCACAAGCCACTGGTGTCAGTTGGTTCACCTAAGATGTATACAGGTGCTCATTGGGTTATGAGTACACCGGACATGACTCGTCGGGAACATGCTAGTTGGTCTTATACCTGACGTCAGATGGCAGTTCCCTGGTGACATGTGTACAGGTTAGTTCATCGACCTAAGGATCGTCATTTGTCTCGTGTGAGTTCCCACTGTACTTTGATTACTACCCTACCACGCTCAAAGGAGACGTGCAAACAGGTTTTAGTTGGGTACAGTCCCGAGCCACATGGAGGCAGTGAGCGGATCTTCAGGGGTTCGTCTCTCCCGGTATTGGGGGTGAGGCCGCGCTGTGTCTAGGAGAGCCATTACACAAAGCCCTCGGCCGAGGCAGAAGATTTACTGGTAGGTATTCCAGTAGTATCTCAGGGTGTTCTGGGCTACACTCCGACACGACTTGTACCGCTTTTGGGGGTCTGACTTTACCAACCCCCTAGGCCCGCCATGCGATGCACATAGAAGAACAGACCGGACTGTACGGATATTGTCACTGATAGGCTCAGTAGGGTGTCAGGATGAGTTCGCTCATCGACGCCCCTTTTGGTCAATGCCTGGTAGCCCGTTACGTATTGGCTTATACCTCTGACGTGCTAGTGGTTAAATCCACAACCAAGGTGTTGACGAGTCTTTAGAGTCCCCCACATTCAGTTGCTCAAGTTTTCGGGCGAAACGCTGTAGAGGCCCTATGGAGATATGGCAGGGTTCAATCAGATACGTGTGGTATTGCACGGATCATGATCGGACAGATAATACTAGCCGGCTTTGGTTTAAGCCGGATCCTAGTATAGTACAGTGTAGATTTTGTCTCATTGCATTTGTATTTCGGTCGGAATACAGATGCGGGTGTGTATGCACAGTAGCGGGGTTTTCCTGTAATTTATTACGGGACCAGTTTTCTGGAGTTGCCAGTTTGCTTTCCGTTTCGGCCATTTTCATTTGTATCTTTCAATGGCCGAAGATTGGTGGAGGAGGGCTTATTTGCATTTGTGCAAATAAGCATTTGTGGAGGGTGGTATTTGCATATTGTTGTATCATGATTATTCCTCCACCATTTGACTTATTCATTTCATCATGGCTTGACTTTGGAGCAATCATGGTTGTTGATGGGAGTGGTTTTGGATTGGATTGTGATCATCATTTTATATGATAATCATTTTCCTTTTTGCTTGTATGAGTTTCTTTCCTACCCCTTGACCTTTGCTCTCTCTCTCTCTCCATTCCTCACTCCCACCATTTGTCATGGCCGGCCACTTCCATATGGGGCTGTCCAATTTTTGAGAGGTGAGAAATGTGTCTCATTTTCCATGCTAAAAATCCCTTTGTTCACCCAAAAGTTGATAGTTCTTTTCCTCCACCAAAAAGGCAACCAAAACCCCAAATGAGACATATAGATCTTCACACTGTTCTACAGCAAATCTTGGGCACGTCGACTCGCCAGCTTCGTGCCCGAGTTGCCTCGATATAGAGGTGGGAGCCCGTAAAAGAAGCAGGCGACGTAGTGCCCTTCCGGCGAGGAGGTGGAGACCGGAGCTTCCGCGGGAGATCGGGACGACGATGAGAAGACCGGAGGACACGGATCAGTCGGTATATCTCTCTTCCCCATCTTGTAGTTAGCTAGGACTAGTTTAATGGCACGATCCGGGTTTTAGTGCGCGGTGGTGCCGGTTCAAGAAAAATTAAAGTTAACCATCGCTTCCGCTAATTGGCCTCGGGATGGAGGCCAGGGCGCCGCCGTGCACTTACACTGGAATACCTACCAGTAAATCTCCTGCCTTGGCCAAGGACTTTTCATGTTCTGGCTCTCCTAGACACAGCGCGATCTCACCCCCAATACCGAGAGAGATTAACCCCTGAAGATCCGCTCACTGCTTCCATATGGCTCGGGACTGTACCCAACTAAAACCTGTTTGCACGTCTCCTTTGAGCGTGGTAGGGTAGTAATCAAAGTACAGTAGGAACTCACACGAGACAAATGACGATCCTCAGGTCGATGAACTAACCTGTACACATGTCACCAGGGAACTGCTATCTGACGTCAGGTATAAGACCAACTAGCATGTTCCCGGCGAGTCCTGTCCGGTGTACTCATAACCCAATGAGCACCTGTATACATCTTAGGTGAACCAACTGACACCAGTGGCTTGTGAGACCGGCCACCGCCCCTCGTCGGGGTATCGACTGTATACACTAGTCTACTATGGAGTATCGATGCCCTGTCTCGAAACTCCCACGACTAGGGACCTTTTAAGGATGTGCTTATAGACTACCAGCTCCCACGTATATGATCGCCCTCATACTGCTGGCAGTCAAGCAAGAATCCTAGGGGCTCTATCAACGTGCAATAGTGACCTGTAAGGTCACCTAAAGCAGTACACGATGATAAAGATAAACCAGATAGCATACTATCTTCTTGAGTAAGACTGTCCTATCGGGATAGGTCCTCCCTCAATCATTGCAATCACGTGCCTGTGATCCAATAATTGACTCTGAGGGCACTATCTCCAACAATCTCCCACTTGCACTCAAGGCTAATTATTGCGATGTCGCATACTCATAGCCCGTGTGATACCGAACACCTAACTCCTCTACTTGTCAGTCTCACAAAGCTCGTTTGCGAAACTATTGCGTTCGAGGAATAGCCTCAGTGAATGGATCCGCTCAGATGTTTCTTTCTATGTCTCTCGATATCTCAAGTTCGCGGAGAATGCCATCTCCCGAAATGTGCAATACCTGTCGTAGAATGTGTCTGGATGTCTGATGGGACCTAGCTCATAAATGAACTCCAAATCCAAACTTCTTAGACTGTATCGTCAACCGAACTTAATCAGTATCCTGCGCCATCCTTCCCTCAGTATCCACCTGGACCACCTGTCCAAAATACTGCTCCTTGTCAGAGGGAAAACTACAACTCTGACGACCACCCTGTCGTCCATGTCACCTTGGAAGCCTAGAATGATAACTGTCTCCCGAATGGGGCTGTCGTTATCATATCCCTAGAATATCCACTTATGTTCTAAAACTGCTTCCGACTGTTTCTCCAGGATTGGATCAATATCAACTTATTGCATCCACTGCAAGAACAACATCTGGTGTGGTACTTGACATCTCATGATTGATTCAATTGCCTAAGCAAGTGATCTGCCAATCATGCACATCCCTCTCCCCTTTAGTCTGTAAGACACCTTTAGAGAGGGTGACTCCATCACCAGCAGGCACACTACCGTGCCAGGAGTCGTCCATTCTAGTACTCTTAGAATGCTGTCTAAGTACCCTTAATTGGGAAACCACCCAAATCTAGATCTAAAACCATAGATCTAGTAACCAGTATGTCTGATATAATGTCCAAGTCCCATGTGGAGAAACCACTGTGTGACGACCAAAGTGTAACCGATCGTAGTATAGGAATATCACTTCCTACTCTGTGTATGTCATCCAAATACCAGGACATCACACCCTACTACCTTCTTAATAGATCCATCCCCTATTCTGATGAAGTCAAACCTATGACTGTCACGTCAGAAATAGATGATCTATCTCCGCTATATCTGCTTTAGTCTATAAATAGACATAAGCCACTTGTCCACCAATGCTTCCGCTGCTCCCACTGACTACGACAACCCTCTGGCAGAGTCATATAGACGTACACTTCTAAAGCTAGTTTAGAACGACGCTATACTTATCCTGCTGCCGGGTCTCACGGTCTGGAACAACAGCAATGGCAAGTCTGGGTAAACAAGAACTTCCCTGTCACCGTCCTTGAGGCTACCGGAGTACCTCTCGGGTGTCTGAAGTTACCCACCGTATCTGCGGAGTGGCCAATGGAATGTCAAACCAGATTGAATCTTTAGGTTCCTATCAAAATCTTCAGTAATCGTTTGTGGTTCTGGAATCACTTCCAGTTCTACTATACTCCCACTTCTGTTTTCTGAAAAAAAATCCATTTTTTTATTAAAACTGTGGCGAGTCAAGAACAATATCACTATTGATCTTCCAGATGGTAGAAAGTCAACCCTCGTCATAGCCTGGGTCAACCCACAAACAGCCATTACAGAAACATGCCTTGAGTTATCCAGAGTCTGGTTTTAAGCATAAGCCGGACAACTCCTCGTACCTTAACATCGTTAAGATACGAACTGTTCTATATCCAATATAGGACCAGAGGCACTGATTTAATTGAACCAGATTCAAATCATGCAGCTGTCTCCAGTGCATGTCAAGTAAATGGAGTGAGGCTGATCAGCATTACTCAACTTAGGAGTACTTCCAATTATGAGTAACCTGAAAGAGAAGCAAGTTCTCTTAATCATTACTATCAACTGAATACCACACACAAGTATCTACATCTTCGATCACCTTGAAGAATCCCGATACTTGCAATACCTGGTTCTCTACTTTATTCTTATACCTATAACTTCTCAAAATTCGGACCCTGTGTTTCTACGAAACACCTGTCTAAAAACTAGAGAAGTCATAAGTAAATCGAATATAGTACGAGGACCAACCCCTCTGTCCTAATGGACACTGGACAATATACAATACTCTGTACAAGTCCCTTAAGTCTAATAACTCACTCCCTATGTGTCGTAGGTTGAAAACTGTACTTATGATTAAGAAGAATTACACCGCTGTTTAATGCTCCTTACCTAACCATCAACTGATATAGGTAAATGTCATCGACATAATTTCAAAAAGGTATATCTCACTCTATAAAAATAGACGTACAGATATATGAATTTGAAATTGGTGCATTATAACGGATATTCAAAACCAAATATTCGCCGTCCGGCAAACAACCCAGGTGACTTCCTCAAATATCACCAATTACAACGAATTCCGATATAATGAGGATGATCACCTAATTCCCAATAACTTACTCCCACTCATCATCTGTAAAACCATACAGATGTGAGAATCAGACTTGGTAAATACATACCCTGGAGCAAGTGTCTAATTGGGAAATCAGTTTTCTTTTAACAGTGTTAGTTATATGTATGCCCTAGAGGCCATTACTATACATAGGATGTATATTGTAGTGGATGCTTGGACATATATAGGGAGGACTTTCTTGCTCGACATGATAGTATGCTATCTGGTTGATCTTTACCTTAACGTGTACACTGATTGTCTCTCTGTTACATGTTGGTAAAGCCCTTAGGATGTGTACTTGACTACCTGGACTATGATGCGGATCATACTAGTGGGGACATGGTAGTCCATAAGTACATCCTTCAAAGTCCCTAGTCGTGAGTATATCGAGACGGGGCATCGATATACCAGAGTAAACCAGCGTATACCTTCTCGACCCATACAGATGGGCGATGGATGATCCCATATCCATTGGTGTTTGACATCAGAGATGATATACGGGTGCTCAGTGGAGACTGGGTACACTGGACGGACTCGCCGAGAACTCCCAGATGGTATTATACCTTACGTCAGATGGCAGTTCTCTGGTGACACTGGTACATAGTAGTCTGCTGACCCGAGATCGTCATAGAGTCTTGTGTGGTTCCCACTGTGCTTTGATTTCCATCTTACCACGTCCAAGAGGGCGTGCAAAACGGTGGTTTTTGGGTACAGTCCCGAATCACATAGAGGCAATGAGCGATAGGAGGGGATTCGTCTCTCCCGGTATAGGGAGTTGATGTTGCGCTGTGTTCGATTGGCTATAACCGGAAATCCCTGGCCAGGGTTGCTGAGATTTACTGGTAAGTGTTATCAGTAGTTTCTCAAACTGTTATAGACCTCATATCGACACGACTTATCGAGCTATTGGGGTCTGACGTTTACCACCCCTAGGCGAGATATGCGACATATCAGACGATCAGACCGGACTGTACGGTAAGTGTTACTGGTTGGATTCACAGGAGTGTGAGCGGGCTTGCTCGTCGATCTTCTGATCGCTCAATACCCGGGTGGCCGTTACGTTTAGCAGACCGCTTGCGGCTTGTGGGTGTTTGATATGATCATCACCTGCTGCCGGCGTATTGACGAGTCTTTAGAGTCCTACACAGAGGTTTCCTGGCTCAAGTGAAACGAAATAGGAGCGCATATGAGATATGTGCGGGACTGAGAATAATGCGTGTATGTGATACCGTATTTCATTCTCGCGATGAATGTATCGAATGGTTGTATGCGATATAACCTAGTTATCGAATCATGGATTGATTCGATAAGTCGATACATTGGATATTAGTCGGTTATATGCGATATGACCGGATCATTGAATCAAGTGTTGATTTAATGATTTAATGCATAATTATGTATTTGATATATTACTTTGCATTAACTAGTATCGGTTCACTTTAAAAGGATTTTCTCACTTGATTGTATCATGTTTGATGATACATCATTGCTAGGGTTTGTGTAAAGAGTTAAGTCTTGGTTAAGTAAATGGTTAGGGTTTTTTACTTATTTATTCATTCATTTATCTTTATAATTTGGATTAAAAGAAATGAGAAATGAAAACATAATGGTTGCTTTCATTCATGATGCTTCTTGAAGCTTCATGCAACTTTGACCAAAGTGACCATTTTGTTTTCATCTCTAAAACCCTAACCATTCATCTAACCTTGGTTAACTCTCTACACATTACCATGGTTAATTTTATGATAAGGATGTTTTTATTATTCTTTTCCATATACTTATCATAATATTCCTTCTTCTTCTTCTTCATCATCAACATGAAGAAAGCTTGCTCCATTAATGGCAACTTGAGCTAATGAGTGAGAAATACAATTCTAAAGTGAACCCACCTCCTATTTCTTCATCCTCTACCTCTTGCCAAGTAGTATAGGGTGTTTTCTTCACAAGTTTCATGACTTGGTGAAGTGGGAGCTTGATCTTGTGATGCCTCGACGTAGATCATCTTCAGCATCGTAGTCGATGACCTAGCCCGCCCATTTCTCCGATGAAGCCGACTCTTGAGCCCGGGATCCGTTTTGTACAGCGAGGGGACTTCATCACGGAGCTATGGAGGTGGAGCACCGGATCTACAAAGGTTGTATTTCCGTTCTTTTAGTTAAATTGTTAACTAGTTGCATTTGTCGCCTATATATCTAGTTAACGATCCGTATTAGGGTTTCTCGGCACCCGTAAAATTTGAAATTGGTATGGTTGATGCCTTGTGAGACTTCATTAGTGTGCCTAGGGACCCTACAGTGGTATCAGAGCCTAGCTAGAGCCTTAGGCGACGCGTAGACGGAGTTAGAAGTCCGATCGAACCAAAACCTAACCCGGAAAATGCTCTCTGGACTTTTTTCAAAAACTGGGTTTTTTCCAGATTAAAAATTCTTAAAAAATTCAGCAGGAAAAACTAAGAATTACGATGCAAAATTTATCGAGTGACGATGCTATAGTGCTGTGGAACCGCGGCAGAAGCTTGGCTTCTGCGGCGGTTCCGCGGCCAATACATGTGATCACTGTTTAATTTTTGCACAGTAGTTCATGTTTTCAGGTGTTGAGTTTTCTGGGAATTTTTAATATTTATTCAAGAGTTGAATTTTCTGGGGTTGTTTTGGGGATTCGGTGATTCGATCGGATTATCTGATTTTGTCTATGTGGCTTCCGGATAATTTTTGAATATGTTAAAAAGTTCGACCGGATATAAATACCCAATTTTTCCCCTGCCGGAAAATTTCCAAGTGTTGGATTTTTCCGTGGTTTAAAGACGTTCTAAGTAGTGCAAGTAACGCGATGGTCCCTCTAGAAGACAACAAACCTTAACTCGATTATGTGACCGTCTTGAACTGCCCTTTGAACCTTAGGGTTTGGGGCAGTACGGCGTGCCACATGTGAGGCGTTGGCTTGACCCTTCTACGGCTGGACCGTTGGTACTGAGGCACGAACTGAATGATTTTAGACTTGTTTCATGTGTTGATCTGTTTTGGGAAAACTTGGGTGTTCGATTGTTCGATCGGAAAGTTTAACATTTTCTATCTTATTCGGAATGGGATACAATAATTGGAATTCACAAGCAGTTATGAGATAACTGAATGAATGTTATAAATCTAGTAGTTTAGTCTCACTTGATCGGTTGCCACGGAATTTTGATGTGATCAAAAGACCGTCGCAATCACGTAGCGTACGCGGATACTCGCCGGGTAAACTTAATAGACAGCCTCGTTCCATAACCCCGACCAAGTGATTGTAGGAGAACCCCGTCGCCGAAAGTATCCGTCCGGGTGCTCGCGGTAGCGGTGTTCCGTTTTGGTGCACTTCGTCGATGGCATTAGGGGTGCGGCCGCCTACTAAAGTTTGCGACGAGTATTCGATCAGGATGTCGGGAATCCTGTTGAATTGCCCGACTTGATAGTGAAAAGTGTTTTCGATAATGAGACTAAGATGCGGGGTTTATAATTGTTAGGCATGCGATGTCTAAGTAATTCATTTGATTAGGCATGTGATGTCTAAAAAGGTTGCGGATTCCAACTGTTGTAGTTTTTCACTTTCTTTTCTGTGACCGTAAGTGTAGTATGTGATATCGCCGGTTTCGTTGCTATATGTCAACGACAATTGGGATGCGCATATTTACTTACGTTGATGACATATGATGTTATGTGTTGCTGGATATGTTATATTGGATCGTCGTGTTTGAATAGCCGAAGGTTTTTATGTGAGATGAGTGTTTTCATTTTCATTCATGTAAAAACTTGTATGTAATATTCTTTTATTGGGGCACTTCCAGGTTGCGGAAGATGTCACCCTCTGTATATTATTTACTTTTCCGCACTAGGATAGACCCAAGGAGGGGAGCACAAGTAACCGGGTTCTGGAGTCCAGTGGGAGACCAACTCGAGGAGTCGAGTCCGGGTCTCCTAACTCTAGAATTGGTAGGGTTGCTTGCCGCTCTCGTAGGGGTCTAGGGGTGTGGGTTTGGCTATTCATCACGACCGTGGAATCCGTGTTTTATACTGGCTCGTATTGAAAACACGGACGTCCTAGTATATCCAATATTTCATATGATTCTTCTGCTGCGATATCTGTGATGTGATCATGTGATATGTTCTGTGATGGATACTTTATATAGTATATTTGATATATTATATAGACGTTACTTATGTTTTACACCCGCGCTAGCCCTGCCCTGCTCTGCCGTTAGTTACCTAACCTAACGGTGCAGAGGGGACATCGAGGCGAATGCGGATGGCATAAGTGTACGTCGTATTTATCTGTGATGTTTAGGTACTTAAATGATGGGACTTCATTAATGGGATTAATGAAAATAAAAGAAACCTAAAGATGTTGTAGAATTGAATTTCAAAAATAAAACAGATAGCTACAGTTCTTGCTTTGCACAGCGGTATATGTGATATATCCTGCACCTTATTCGATGAGGAAAGGACCGAGATCCCTTCACCGGGAGTGACTCCTTTAGCAATAACTGGCAGATGCTACACACTCGGTTTGTCTTTTGATTGCTTTTAAGAGTTTTTGCTTTGCACAGTGATATATATGATATATCCCGCACCTCATTCAACGAGGAAAGGACCGACGATCCCTTCACCGGGAGTGACTCCTTTAGCAAAACTAGAAAAGCCTAAAAAACACTCCATTTGAAAATCATTTGATTCTACAACGATATCAAGTTCATTACGCAATAGGTTTTCAGAAAAACCTGTCGTAGCCCTCCGTCATTTCAGATAAGTCCTATTTAGTATTCGTGCTACGTTTGTTGACCTCCGTCAAGGCGTAGTGTGCGGTAGCTAACTAGTATTTATCTGCTTATGCATATGATGCAGATTGGATTAGGGTAGTCGTGCGGCCTTGTTGACCTCCGTCAAGGGTCGTGCGGATGGGTTTAATTCGATCACGAAATGACGGGTTGAACTTGACTAGTAGCCTATGGTTTGTTGACCTCCGTCAAGGTCATAGGGTGCTAGGGGCAAAATTATCGGGAATTTCAAGTGTTGAAATTTGCAATGAGATTGCATACCTTCTATGAGATAGTTGGATCCCGATACCCGCTGCGAGTAAGAGTTACTCCTGGGAGAGTTTTACACATTACAATTAGCCGATCAAGTAGGTGTCTAGAAAGGTGTCAACGGGGTTACGCCTCTGGGAAAACAAGGTTTACATTAATTAGGTTCGTGCGAAAGCACGGGGGACCTCCCTCAAAGTACCGACACTGGCCTGGCTGAAAGATTGGCGAACTTGTAGCGTGTAATTAATCCCGGCTAGTCTTTCCTTTTAGGGTTTGAAGGAAGATGTTCCCCCAATCAGAGCAAGGCTCTGTTTGAATTTCAAAAATTCAAATTTTGAAGCAACGCTTCAGATCCCGTGCGCTGCGCGCAATTTGCCACGTGTCAGAAGTTGACTCGGCAGCACAACGCCCAAGGCAGTGCGTCCAATCAGAGCAAGGCTCTTTAAAAAGCAAAAGCAACGCTCAGTTGCGCAAGCGCTGCGCTGCGTGACACGTGTCTGCGCAGTTGCGCAAACACAACTGCGCAAGCGCACCGTTGCGGGACACGTGTCTGCGCAGTTGCGCAAACCCTGATTGCGCAAGAGCACCACAGCGCGCCACGTGTCTGCGCAGTTGCGCAAGCACAACTGCGCAAGCGCACCGCTGCGCGACACGTGTCTGCGCAGTTGCGCAAACCATGTTCCGCAAGCGCACCGCAGCGCGACACGTGTCCGCGCAGTTGCGCAAGCACAACTGCGCAAGCGCACCGCTGAGCGACACGTGTCCGCGCAGTTGCGCAAACTCTTTTGCGCAAGTGCACCGTTGAGCGACACGTGTCTGCGCAGTTGCGCAAGCGCAGTTGCGCAAGCGCCTCACTGAGCGACACGTGTCATGCACTGGGGAGTTGCGCAAAAGCAGAATGAAGATTTAAGGAAATTTTTTTCTGTTTTTATTAAAACAAGAAGATTTCTTCTGTAAAACAGGGGCCTTTGGATCAAAGATCCAACGGTGGGAAAAATTCCCCAAATCACTCAGAAAAGATTTTTTTTAACAAATTTAACTGATTTTTGAGCACTATAAAAAGGACCCTAGACCCCATTTCAAAGGGAGAGACAATTGGATTAAAAAAAAAGAGAAGAGAACTCTTGAGAACTTCTTGAGAACACAAAAAAGAAGGTAAAAACCTTTGAGATAAGAGAAAATTCTCTTAGGAATAGATCATTGATCTAAAAATCAAGATCAGTGATCTTCAATTAATAAATAAATAAATAAATAAATAAATAAAAATAATAAAAATAGTGCCTTGCACTTGCTATGAACCTCTGGTTCTCTGAGACAGAAAGAAAGAAAAGATTTTTTTTCTTTGATCTAAATTTAGATCAAGAAATTAAAAGTGCTCTGCACTTCTTTTCTTGAATCTAAAAGATTCTTGGTGCTTTGCATAAATGCAATGCATTACTTGAAGGGCCAGGCCCAAATCAAAAAGACCTAGCAGGCCAAAATAAATTGCAAAGCAATAAAAGGGCTAAGCCCAAATAAAATTGATGCTCTGCATCATTTATAAAGAACAGAGCCCCAAAACAAATTTATGTTCTGCATCCTTTCTGGGCAAAGCCCAAATAAAAATAAAGAGAAAAGCAAAAGCAATGTTGAATATTCTCAACTGGACTTAGCCCAATCGTGGCCGTAAGTCCTTAAATTAAATTGGCTGAGCAAAATGGCTCTCCTAAATCAATCTACATCCGGTTCGAGGGTACATCTCCGAACTCCTTTGACATCCATCGTTGTAATTCCTCAACGACGTCAAAGAGGTGACGGGTCCCAATGGCCACACACCCAATAACGGACCGAAACGTCCCTAATACCGGACCGAAACGTCCCTAAACTAACATCGGACCGAAACGTCCCTAAACTAATATCGGACCGAAACGTCCCTAAACTAAGATCGGACCGAGACGTCCCTAAACTAATGACGGACCACCACGTCCCTAAACTGGAACATGGACCACCACGTCTCTAAACTGGAACAATGGAGCCAATTGCTCTTCTTTCGGATCTAAACGATCCCGTTCAAGTCGATCTTAATCCAAAATAGGACTAACGTATCCTTGGCGAACGTTTAAGTTGATCTTAGCCGCAACGCGACTAACGCATCCTTAAACTAAAAAACACCAAACCCAAATCTAAATTAAATACGGATTTGGACTAATTCACGTCCTACGGGCGACGGCATTACTCAGTCTCCGTATACAATCCACGGGCAACCACAAACAAAACAAACACACACGACACGGAGTGAAACTCTGGAGAAGGAGAATGTTGTTACCGCGATGCGGTAGCGTAATTAACTGCAGGGGCTTGCGCCTGCAGGGAAGAGCGTCCCCACAATCAAAAACCCCTCAAGCGAGGGGGAATCTGACGAAGTCTGCTACATCGGCCGCATCCGTCTAAACCTCCGATACACGGTGCCATAAATCAACTTGGCATCTTCGGAGAGGTGGACGGATAAAACCAAATAGCATCTGCCCCGAATCTCAGCGTCAGGACATCGCGGTCCTGTGCGCCGCCTTTCGGAGGGGAACAGATTCTGGCACGCCCGGTGGGACCTCTTCCTCTTTCCACTCCACACTTCGTGTGTCGTCTTCGCGAACCAATCGCGGTTCATTAAATGGTTGTCTTCGGATTTCAAGTTACTAAGATTTGGTCTTTTACCTGGCGCAGAATTCAAGATTCAATGGCCTCTAGCTGTACCAACTGCTCGAAATGCCGCTGCAACGGACGCTCCACCTCACCAGGAGGTGTAGCATATGGGCCCCAAGCGGCTTCCTTCCTTACTCTGTCGGTAGACCAGATGACCCAAGCCACCACCGGCTTGTTCTTCGGGACTATGATCCCACCTGCAAGCTTTTCTGCACCAATACCTGCACCGAAAGTAAAAAGTCGGTCTTCAACCGGCTTACTGTTTCGACAGCCCCTGTCAACGGGTCGCCCGCTACTAAACCGACAGCCTCCGTTTTCACCAGGCTAGGTCAGAACTATAAAGTGGCCGTCCCAAAGAGGGCAACGGCCGCTGCTTCGGAAGTCGTTAAAGCGGCCTCTCCCATCAGAGAGTCGGTCTTCACAAGATTGACGGTTCCCACTCCTCCCCCAGCTGGTCAAAAGGCATCAGTCTTCGATAGGCTGACATCGGCAGTTACCCCACACTCAAACATGGGGCAACAAGAAACCATCTCGATTTCCGAGCCAGTCCCAACGGCTCGTCGTGCGCGACGTTGCCATTGGCGACGAGTGAGGAAAGCAGGGGGCAACTCCCCCTCAGGGATAACTCTACCCGCTCCAATGGTGGAAGTCAACGCTGCTGTTCCAACTGGGAACAGCTTTGAACTACTGAGGAGAGTGCGTAAGAACTCTCCAACCGCTACCTTGAAAAGATCTCCTCCACCTGCGGAGAGAGTTCCAGAAACAAAACAAGAACATCCCCCTCAACGGCTATCATCAAAAGTTTATAAAGTATGGCGGAGGGTTCAAGACTCCGTGATCGATCCAGACCACTTGCGTCACCAGAAAAAGGCGACGGTGGAAAATAACAAAAACTGCCCCATTAAACAGCAGAGGGTGACAGTTGCTAGGATGCCCACTCCAACGGCTCCTTTAACCTCGATGGCCCACAAAAGAAGGAGGCCAGAGAAAGCTCCCGCGTCAGCGGCAAAGTTTAAAAGCGGTGAACCTAAACGCCCCAAGTCAGGGGGCATAATTGTTCATACGGTTTATATGGCTTCTGGAAAGGAAGAAAGCCGTACTTCTACGGGTCACCGACCGCTCACCCGATCAGTGACCAAGGCTCAGGAGCAGCAACAAAAGCTCCAGGAGATGATGACCACAATGGCTGCACTCACTGGGCCAAAAGAGAACCCTGAGGCGTCCTTAGATGAGCGCCAGGAGGAAGAGACCGACGCCGAGTTCCTTCGCCGAGTACTGGAAAAGAGGGACAAGGAGGCTGCTGAACAAGCGGCCAACATACAGCGGATGGGCCTCCTCTTCCAGGACATGATAGGGATGATGATACAAAAAGATCCTCCCGCTGAAGAACCCCTAACCGTCCTTGGAGATGATAAGGGAGATACATTAAATCCGCAGCCCGCTCTATTGACAGCTAAAGAGGATACAATCTCTAAGACTGATCTGGACGAATACATAGCCCAGCAAATAAAGGTTCATCATGCGGCCGAAGCAGCCGGCCACGTCGTAAAAACGGGCCGGCCATATCCAGGCTGGTATGACCAAATCAAGTACCCGCCGGGTTACACAATTCCCAAGTTTCATGTCTACAAAGGGACTGGCAATCCCCATCAGCATGTCGCCCAGTTCAGGGCGCTTTGCAGTAACACCGGCGGCGATGATAAGCTTTTGCTCCGCCAGTTTGTTGGAAGTCTATCAGATACGGCATTCGAGTGGTACTCTGAACTCCCTAATGATTCTATCAAAACCTTTGCGGAAATGGAGCTGCTGTTTACCCAGCGTTTTGCAAGTGCCAGTGAACGTACCCCGATGACGGCACTGATTAACGCCAGGGTAAAACCCGGCGAGACATGGGTTCAGTACGCTATACGGTGGCGTAATCTATGGTCAAAGTGTGAGCAGCGCATAGAAGAAGCCCTTGTGGTGGGAATGTTTGTTGGAACCCTTGATCCACAGGCAACCATCTCACAGTTTATGATGTTTTTCAAGCCGACTTCCTTCCAGGCTTTGATTGACAAACTAGCGCAAATGGACCAGATGGGTCATAAACCCCCTCTCCCAAAGCCAGATTCCCGAAATGACAAAGGAAAGGGAAAAGCGATCATTGTCGCTAATGCTCAACAACAACCGAACGACTTGAAGCCGGTTGCTCGTCCAAACAATACGCGCCCTTACGTACCCCTTGAGGATAGGATGGGATGTCCTTATTCCTTTCCCCGCGATAAAACGAAGAGGTTATTCGAGCTGGCATTACGCAACAGACTCATAAATCTGCCAGATCCAAAACGTCCGTTGCAACCAAGTGACGTCAACGAACCTAATTACTGCCCCTATCATCGAGTGCTAGGCCATCCGATTGAGGACTGCTACGTTTTCAAAAATTGGCTTGAAAACCAGTATAGACAGGGAAAATTTGCGTTATCTGACAAATGGAAGGTGAATCCCCCGCAGCCCCACACCTCTAAAGGGACGAATACGCCGGGGGCAACATGCTCTGTCATTGAAGAAACTCCGTGGAAGGTTGTATTATCATCAAAAACGAAGAGAATGCTAAATGATCTTCGGACATGTCCGGCGATCAAGTGGAAAAGCCCATTGGAACCGCAGGTCGTTGAGGGGATGTTAAAGCCACGTCCAACTCCAAAGACCAATGATGGGGGTTCAAGCACTAGTAGCCAGTCGTCAAAGTCTTCGAAGAAAAAGAAGAAGGCCAAGAAGCCGGTGAAGCCTAGCGATAGGTGCACGGACTTGCAAAAGCAAATTGACGCGCTGGAGGGGTACAACCAGAAGGCGCGGACTCCCATTACATTGCAAGAGTTCCTCAACTACGTCTTCCAAGAAGAAGATGAGGGAGGTAGTTCGTCAAATGAATCTGAAGAACATGTGGCAAGTTGCTATGTGATTTCCCAGTTGTCCACAAGCGATGAGGAGATTCCTCGCGCTGAAAAGCTGGGGGCAGAGCCTGCACTAAAAATTCTGGAGCCGTCGGATGAAGTGATTGATGCATTCCTAAATCAGGCGTTCTTAAAGGGCAAAGCTGATCGGGATAACGAAGCGGTTATATTCGAAAGGGCCAAACGCCAGCGCCTTGACGAAAGAATTGCAGTACTCCCGCTAGAACAAAATACACCCACCACAGATAAAATCAAGTTCAAGATAAAGAAGAGATTCGCTAAGGCTGTGTTGATGGGTATAAAGCTACCACCCTCCGAGAAAAACATTACGGGTGAAATGGAAAACCACCCCTCCTATTGCTTGTACCATCGGAAGGTGTCGCATCCCACCGAAGAGTGCAAAGCTTTCGGTAAGTGGTGGTAAGGATATGTTACTCACCGGCAACAGTTTAAGCGGGAAAAGCGCAAAGACCGCCGAGGGCAGAACGGAATGATCAAAGTGCTTGATAAAACTAGCAGTGGTTGTTGCATGATTGACGCCGGGGGATCACAAGTACCTGTATTTGGGAGCGATTCTGATGAGGAGCTAGAGCTTGGCCCCCTCTTTAAAGAATCCACTTCGGGAAAAGAAGAAGGACCAAAGGCTTGCGAGAATATACAGCTACGCAATCGGGTGTTACCCGAAAAGAATCTCGGACCCTTAAACAAGAAAGACAAAGGGAAAGAGAAGGTCTCTGAAGACATCGCCTTGGATGACCGAGTTGCGGAAGAGTTAACCGTCAAGAACCCGCCAAAGAGAAGTAAAGTGGATTACAATGTCTTGGCGCATCTGAGAAAGCTACCCTCACAACTTAGCATTCTCGATGCCCTGTTACTATCAAAAGAGGTGAGGGATTCTTTGATTAAGGCCCTACAAGAGCCGGGCCAATTCCAAGCCTTCCTGGCTGAACAAAAGATGAATGATGAATTGGAAGAAGTGCGAACGGCAGACGTTGCTTTTGGCGATGAAGACCTTCTCCTCGGGACGTGCGAACACAACCGTCCCCTTTATGTCTCAGGATACTGCCATGACATAAAGATAGGTAAAATCTTGGTCGACAACGGATCGTCTGTTAATCTACTCAATGTGCGGGTGTTAAAGGAAATTTGCATGAGTGTCCAACACCTCGCCCGAGACAAGATCACCATCTCCGGGTTCGACTCCCAATCATCGAAAACCCTTGGATCTGTGATATTGACGTTACGCTTCGGGTTGCTCGTCACAGATATTAAATTCCATGTCATAGATGCCAAGACGTGCTACAATGCTCTGCTCGGTCGACCATGGTTACACGAGTACAATATCATCCCTTCTACACAGCATCAGTGTATGAAATATTGTAGGGATGGTCTCGAGTACACTGTGGCAGGAGAGTTGAATCCGTTTTCCGTGAACGAAGTTCGCAAGTATGAAGATGCCAAGTACTTCTTACCGAGTTTCGAAGACACAGAAAGGTGTCACAAGCCGGAGAACAAAACTAACGCCACCATCCCTGTCTTCGGCAGTGACACCGAGGAGGGGGAGGATATAATTTATTCGGGACCATCCCAATCCACCAGGCCAGGACCATCCGTTCCTTCATTGATCTTCGGCAGTGATTCTGAGGATGAAGTTCATGCTGTATTCCCTGCTCGGCCTTCAATACGGGCTTCCGCTGATGAAGAGCGAAGTCTGCAGATAACCATGGTACCGCTTGAACATTACAAAGAACTGGATGCACTCAACACCAACAGCGTAGAAGAATTGCAGACATTTTATATCCCTCCCGGACGGGAAGGCGAGAAGGCAATCCTATTCTACCGTTCTGAAGAAAACAAGGTGGAAAAAGAAGTTTGGCATGGCATGGATCCCACGCTCGACAGGCTTCAGCCTATCCGTCTTCCCAGATATTATACCGAAGGTTTGAAGAAACTGCTGAAACGCCAAGGGATATCCTCCACACAGACCGTTAGAAAGGCCAAATTCTATGACAAGATCTGGAACGTTCCCGGGACCCAACGCAAACTGCCTAACGGGAGAATGGAAACAAAAGGCTTGGGTACATCCGGCTAAAGAAACGAGAGCTAGTAAATAGCTGTTATGTCATGTATGACTTCGATGAAGATGCGGACACTCAATGGGAGGACGCTAATCCTAAGCCAGTAAAAGTTCCTGATGAAAAATTGCCCGGTCCATCATTTGAAGAACAAATGGACAGGCTTATAAGGGAAGCTGGTCAAAAAGTCCGAGATGACCACAACCGCGAGACGGCCATCTATGAGAAAGCCAAGATGCAACGCCTTCTCCGACAGGCCGTGAAGGATGAAAATGCCGCTCCTTGTCAACCTGCTACAAAAAAGGTTCGACGCGAAAGCAAAAACAAGTCAAAGGGCAGAAAAGGCGCTCAACAACCACAAGGCAGAGCTAAGAAACCACGTATCCGAGAGTCGAGCGTTATTGACTTAGCCCTCATGAAGAAAATGGGTCGAGCATACTCATTTCCTCAGAACAAAACAAGGAAGATATTTGATCTTGCTCTAAAACATCAAAGGCTTACGCTGCCAGAGTCCAAGCACCCCGAGCACGCAGGCGAGGTATTCAACCCAAATTATTGCTTTTACCATCGAGCAATGGGACACCCTCTTGAAGATTGCTTCACCTTCAAGAATTGGGTTGAAGATCAGTATCAGCTTGGCAAATTCACGTTTTCTGATAACTGGAGGGTAGCGCCACCACAGAAGCACGAGCCCGAGGCCACGAAAGAAGAACCAGTTCCACATTGGGATTGGCAGAAAATTCGCACCTGTCGTATGATAACGATATTAAAAGAAGAGTCCGAGAATGTGGACAGCCTTTCCTGGTGCTTCGAAAACAGCAACGATGAGGTGATCTCAGAATTTCCCCCAGCCCCGAAAGAACTGGAGGATGGAATACATACCACGGCGGATAACCTCAAGAGAATTAAGTTGGGGACGGTAAACGATCCGCGACCGACATTTGTCAGTGAGCTGCTGTCTGAAGAGAGGGTGGCTGCGTTAAAGGACGTCCTCGTACAGCATAAAGATTGCTTCGCATGGAACTATTCCGAGACGCCAGGACTAGATCCAGAAGTTGCTGTACATAGACTAGCGATATCCCCGGGTGTCAAGCCAGTTAAACAAGCGCCGAGAAGAATGCGGCTCGAGCTCGAAATGAGCATCAACGCCGAAGTCAAAAAGCTGATAGACTCTGGCTTTATCCAGGAAGTTCAATACCCCGAATGGATTGCTAATATCGTTCCAGTAATGAAGAAGAATGGGACGGTGCGCATATGCGTGGACTTTCGGGATCTCAACAAAGCCTGCCCGAAGGATGATTTCCCAGTACCAGTCACCGAACTAATGATAGACAATACGTCCACACATGAGATTTTCTCCTTCATGGACGGCTCATCAGGGTATAATCAAATAAAAATGCATCCTGAAGATCAGAAAAATACGGCTTTCCGGACTCCTTTAGGAATATTCTGTTACAAGGTGATGCCTTTCGGTTTAAAGAACGCCGGTGCCACTTATCAGAGGGCCATGACGAAGATTTTCGACGACCTTATACATGAAATCGTCGAGTGTTATATCGATGACCTTGTGGTTAAGAGCAAGTCATACGGGGAACATCTTGAACATCTAAAGACTGTATTTCAGCGCCTTCGGCAATACAACTTGAAAATGAACCCGCTCAAATGTGCATTCGGGGTTTCCTCGGGCAAATTTCTAGGGTTCATCGTCCGACACCGAGGCATCGAAATAGATCCATCCAAGATTAAGGCGATTATGGAAATGCCTCCGCCAAGAACCCTCAAACAGCTGCGGTCTCTCCAAGGAAAGCTCGCATATATTCGGCGATTTATAGCCAACCTCTCCGGCAAGTGTCGCCCTTACAGTCACCTGATGAAGAAAGGGACCCCATTCATCTGGGATCACAAATGCCAAGGCGCACTGGATGAGATCAAGCAATACCTACAGAACCCTCCAGTGTTGGCTGCTCCGGTTAAGGGGAAACCTCTCATCCTTTATACAGCCGCCCTCGAAGGTTCTTTAGGCGCATTATGGGCCCAAGAAAACGACCAAGGGAAAGAGAGAGCTCTCTACTACTTAAGTCGAGTTCTACTGGGGGCAGAAAGCAACTACTCCCCATTGAAAAGCACTGCCTGGCGTTGATCTTCGCAATAACAAAGCTTAGACATTACGCATTAGCACATGAAGTCCGTCTTATTTCGAAGGTGGACCCTCTCAAATATCTAATGTCAAAAGCCATATTGACGGGACGACTCGCTAAATGGGCCCTGCTCTTAATGGAGTTCTCGATAGCATATCGACCACTCAAAGCAGTAAAAGGCCAGGCCATCGCCGACTTCCTTGCTGAGCACCCGATACCTGCCGACTCTCCTTTAAACTGCGATCTTCCAGACGAACATGCGTTTGATGCGATCGATGGTGATAATACCCGATGGGAGCTTTATTTTGACGGAGCATCTTCCGTGAAGAAGCGCAAACAAAGTACCCCTATAATCAAATCGGGGGTAGGACTCATCTTTATAACTCCACAAGGAGGGATAATGCGCTACGCGTTCTCCCTGACGGAACCGAGGACAAACAACGAAGCCGAATACGAAGCTCTGATAGCAGGCCTCGAGATCGCCATTGACATGGGAATTGAAAACCTCCTCATATACGGAGATTCGCAACTGGTCGTTAGTCAAGTAAACGGCGATTACCAAACATGCAAACCGGAATTGGTAAAATACGGTGAAAAGGTGCAACAACTGCTAACCCAAATTCCCTCCTATACTTTGGAGAGCATACCACGCGCGGATAACAGCAAAGCGGACGCGTTGGCCAAACTTGCTAAAGAAATGGCTGACGAGAACCTCGATGACGTTAGAATCATGGTACAAAGTCGTCGGGTGCTCGCCCCCGCAGAAATACCTTCGGAATCACCCGAAGAAAAGGGAGTGACTGAACAAGCGACCTTGCAAATAAAAGAACATGAGAAGGTTGAGGATTGGAGGGAAGTCTTTATAGACTACTTCAAGTCCTACCAAATGCCCGAAGATGCGTCCGCAAGACATCAACTCATAAAACGAGCTCTGTCTTTCGCCTTCGTCAATGATACTCTATACAAGAGGTCATTCGATTCTCTGTGGCTGAGATGCTTAGGACCGGACGAATCGGAAAGAGTCGTTCAGGAAGTTCATGACGGAATCTGCGGTTCTCACCAAGCAGGTCCAAAGATGAAGTTGAAGATCAAACGGATGGGCTATTACTGGCCCACGATGATTCAAGACTGCATCAAATATGCGAAGCAATGTCACTCATGCCAGATTCATGGGGACTTCATCCACCAGCACCCAAATCCGTTGCATCCAATGGTAGCCAGCTGGCCATTCGAAATGTGGGGGACTGATATAGTCGGCCCCATCGAACCAGCATCGTCTAAAGGACATCGTTTCATCCTAGCGACGACTGACTACTTCTCTAAGTGGGCAGAAGCAGTACCATTGAGAGAAGTGAAGACGGAGAATATCCTCCATTTCTTCAAAACGCACGTCATATATCGGTTTGGAACTCCGAGGCGGATCATCTCCGATAACGGGCCAGCCTACCGAAGTCATAAAATCAGCCGCTTCGCACAGCAGCATAACATAGACTGGAGATATTCCTCAGTCTATAATCCACGAGCTAACGGTCTCGCCGAGGCCTTCAACAAGACCTTGACGAAAATTATAAAGAAAACAGTGTCCCGAAATAAGAAAGACTGGCATGAGAGACCGCAAGAAGCTCTTTGGGCGTATCGAACCACGTTCAAGACAGCCACAAACACAACGCCATACGCGTTGGTGTTCGGTACGGATGCAGTACTCCCTCTCGAGATAGAGTTACCCTCTCTACGAGTGGCAGTTCACCACGAGCTAATGGACGAAGAAAATGCTCACCTTCGGCTTGAGGAGCTTGACGCTCTTGATGAAACTAGGCTCATAGTGCAACAAAATCTGGAAGCTTATAAAGCAAAGATGATGCGCTCATACGGAAGATTGACCCGACCGAAGACATTCCACCAAGGCGAACTCGTGCTAGTGGTCAAAAGGCCTATGATCCCCAATCGCGCCAAGCGGGGAAAATTCGAGCCGAACTATGAAGGCCCGTACATCATAGATAAAGTTTACCAGGGTGGGGCCTATCTACTCATGGACATGCACGGTGAAAGGCCTTTCAGACCAATAAACGGTCGCTTCCTAAAGAAATACTATGCTTAATGAGCTACAGCCTAGGTCAACGATAGATGACGACGACTATGTCCGCTCGCTATCTTCCTAAGCTCAAACTTTAAAAGCAGTAGCCAGCTTCTCAATAGCGGACCGAAATGTCCTTAAACTAACAGCGGACCGAAATGTCCTTAAACTAATAGCAGACCGAAACGTCTTTAAACTACTACCGCAGCATCTTTAGACTGACGAGATATAAAAAAAATATATAAAAATAAAATAAAATAAAAACGGTATGTCCATAAGCAAAAAGGGGCACGGATGAAAACCCGAAAGGGCTCCGTGAGTAAAAACAGCAGGGCTACCGGCGAGTGTTCGTGAAAACCCGAAAGGGCGCGACCTCGTAAAAAAAAAAGAGAAAAAGGAAATAAAAAGAATAAAAAAAATGGTATGTCCATAAGCAAAATGGGCACGGATGAAAACCCGAAAGGGCTCCGTGAGTAAAAACAGCAGGACTACCGGCGAGTGTTTGTGAAAACCTGAAAGGGCGCAACCTCGTTAAAGGACACTTATAGGGTCCTCTCGACCTTGTAGGGAGAAACCACCTGCGTGAGACCCTTACGACTCACAAAGGTGCAACACACTTAGGGATCCCCATGATTCCTAAGGAGAAAATACACTTGCGAGATCCTCACGACTCGTAAGGAGAACGCGCTTATAGGACCCTCACGGCTCGTAAGGTTTGAAAGTCTTAAGTTACAGAGATCTAAACCTGTGCTTAAGCAACCCCCACAACTTTCGATATTGCTCTACAAGTGGCTCAATACTGACCCTTGTATACAATCCACGGACGCGAATAAACATTTCCCTAACCAAGGTCCATCCGTGACTGGGGATATGTTCGCATAACCCTTGTAAATCCTCTCGATTTGCAAAGAGAAAACCCTCCTGTAGGATCCTTACGACTTACAGAGGAACAAAACACTTAGGAACCCTCACGATTCCTAAGGAGAAAATACACCTATAAGATCCTCACGACTTGTAGGGAGAAATAGCTTTGTGAGACCCTTACGGCTCATAAAGTCAAAAGCCTTAGTCGACAGGACCCTAACCCTGGTCGCTAAGCCTCCTTTGTTCGACAATGACAGAAGCAAATGATGATTCGCTCCTGGCAACATCCCAGTTGTAGCGGTGCTGATGCCAAAATCAGTGTCCAAGTTCAGGTTTACGGCGAAAAGCCAGTAAGCCGCACATGCATACGAAATAGCCGAAATGATAGGGCAACTTGCAATAAAAAGCAGCAAGTAAAATGTATGCATGCGAAATAGCCAAAATGATTGGGCAACTCGCAATAAAAAGCAGCGAGTGGAAATAAAATAAACAGCCGAAATGATTGGGCACCGCGAAAAATAGCCGAAATGATTGGGCGATCGCGACCTTCGCGATATAAAAGCTGAAATGATAGAGCATCGCGGAAATAAAACAAAAAAAATAATGATGATAAAATTTTGGCCCTACAGTTAAGATCACATCGATCCCTGTATACAATCCAAGGGCGCAAACAAAGAGGGAGCCATACTCTCCCAACAAACTCCTCGACTCACGGATACAAACACTCCTTGACGAGAGCCTCCTGATCCGCGTCGACCCGCAGAGCCACCAGTGCCTCCGTAGGAATCCTCGACTCGTTTCAAACCCCAAGGAAACAAATAATCCTTGGCGCTTGGGAAATAAATAATCCCTAGCAAAACTCCTCGACTCACGGATACAAACACTCCTTGACGAGAGCCCCCTGATCCGCGTCGACCTGCAGAGCCACCAGCGCCTCCGTGGGAATCCTCGACTCGTTTCAAACCCCAAGGAAACAAATAATCCTTGGCGCTCGGGAAACAAATAATCCCTAGCAAATCCCTCGACTCACGGATACAAACACTCCTTGACGAGAGACTCCTGATCCGCGTCGACCTGCAGAGCCACCAGCGCCTCCGTGGGAATCCTCGACTCGTTTCAAACCCTAAGGAAACAAATAATCCTTGGCGCTCGGGAAACAAATAATCCCTAGCAAATCCCTCGACTCACGGATACAAACACTCCTTGACGAGAGACTCCTGATCCGCGTCGACCTGCAGAGCCACCAGCGCCTCCGTGGGAATCCTCGACTCGTTTCAAACCCCAAGGAAACAAATAATCCTTGGCGCTCGGGAAACAAATAATCCTTAGCAAATCCCTCGACTCACGGATACAAACACTCCTTGACGAGAGACTCCTGATTCGCGTCGACCCGCCGAGCCACCAGCGCCTCCGTGGGAATCCTCGACTCGTTTCAAACCCCAAGGAAACAAATAATCCTTGGTGCTCGGGAAACAAATAATCCCTAGCAAACTCCTCGACTCACGGATACAAACACTCCGTGATGAGAGCCTCTTAACTCATGTCAACTCGCAGAGCCATCACCCTCTCCGCGAGCAAATTCCCGATTCGTCTCAATTTGTAAGAAGAAGTCTCAGACAGCAAGGATTGAAAAGCTTACTTCTTGAGCAATGGGGTCCTGCAAGTCAATCCAAAATGGTCTCTTGCATACTATTCACGGGTCTCACTCTCCGAAGTCGAATTTCGACGAGGAGGGAAACAACCGCTTACGAATTCTCTCGACTCGTAAGAGGGAAAATTCTCTTATAAGATCCCTACGACTTATAAGAGAAAACCACACTTAGGAATCCTCACGATTCCTAAGGAGAAAATCCACCTATGAGATCCTCTCGATCCGTAGGGAGAAAAGCCTCTATGAGACCCTCACGGCTCATAGAATTGAAAAGTCTTAGGCGGTAAAACTGAACCTGCGGCCTAAGCCATCGCTATTTCCTGAGGAAGTCGGAATACTCGTTTTAGACATCCATCAACCATGGTTATTAAGACAGCCTACTGACATTAAAAGAAAGAAGATGACAAAAAGAATATCCGTTCTACATTTGATCTGGCATGCGTGACGCATTCATTTATGCATGGACAGAAGACTCAGGACGAGAAATAAGACAAGCTGAAATAGAAAAGGGGAGGGTTTTCATTCATACCGCTAAAAGTTTTTACAAGCATAAGAATAATGAATAAGAAACATTGTTCAAATTATTACAACGGTATAACCTCGGATCCGGGGCACGGATTGAGGAAATCAAAAGTAAGGCCATCCAGAGTTTTTCTGGCCTTTCTAATTATTCTTATGCGCAGTCTTTCGCGCTCCTCGGTGTCGATATCATCGGCAAGCCCTTCCGGCCTTTGATAAGCAGCAACGATCGTCGTCTGCTGAAACACTTGATGCAGGATGTCAACGAGGTCGTTCCGTCGTTTCTTTGAGATCAGCCCTGTCAGGTGCACTGAATGTACCTTGTCCTCGGCATCATCCAGCGCATTGAGTGGTAGGGCCTCGTGAAGACCCGGAAGTGCCCTCCATATTGCTCCCAGCACGACTTTCAAAAGAGCCGAACGCCGAGGCAACAGCCAACCACCGCTTGCGTTCAAACGACCCATAACTTCTGCACATTCAGCGTCTGTAAACTCCTGGTTTTGTTGACGACCCTGAGCGCGGATATCATCGTAGGTAATGAACTCGTGCAGACTGTATAGATGCGCCGCCGCCATTATGCTTGGAGAAAATATTACAGGAAGATCAACAATAGAAAAGCAATAATATACATGGATGACTAAATTCCTAGAGAGCAAAACTATGTTCAAAGATGAAACCCACTAGACGAGAGCTCTGCTGTTTAAGATTGATCTAAGAATCGATTTTACCTAAAGTTTTTCTAAAAAACTTTAAAAAAAAGGATCAAGGCACCGGAGTTCTTAAAGGCAAGAACAAAGCTCTGAAGTCTTCGAAAATGGAAATCTGGAAGATGATAAGTATCTGGAGGGGACCAAAGGTCCTATTTATAGGCCTCAAGTGCCTCTTCGACTTCCAAGAGTTGTCACGGCAGTTTACCCTAATTGGAGCGAATTTCTGTTCGAATTCCGAGACAGGAGATAAAGTAACGCTTCGTCCTTCCCCGATCAGAGCAAAGCTCTGTCTTGAAGAAGCGACGCTTCAGCACGGAAGCGCTAGCGCAGTTGCGTTGCGCTGCGTGCTACACGCCACGTGTCCGGCGCAAACGCATCAGCGCAGCACCCCAAAGCAGCGCACCCAGTCAAAGCAAAGCTCTATTTCAAGCAAAACCAAGGGAAGCAACGCTTCAGCGGCGTATGCGTCGTGCGCTGCATGACACGTGTCGGCGTAGATGTGCTAGCGCAGTTGCGCTGCACTGTGTGCTGTGCGACACGCGTCATACCCTGGAGCATTCGCGCTAAACAAAAAGGTTCTGAAGAAATCTTTTCGGTTATTTTCTTCTGTAAAACAGAAGCCCTTAGATCAAAGATCCGATGGTGGGGGAAATCCCGCCAAATCTTTCAGAAAAGGGATTTCTTCAACAAATTGAACTTGCTTCTTAATCTGCAAGATGAAGCCTCAGGCATCAGAGGTAGGAGAACTTGCTTCCTGAACAATGGGACCCTACAAGTCGATCTAAAATGGTCTCTTGCACACTATACGCGGGACTCACTCTCTAAAATCGAGTTTCGATAAGGAGGGAAACAACCGCTTACGGGTCCTCTCGACTCGTGAGAAGGAAAAACTCTCTTGCAGGAGCCTTACGATTTGTAAGAGAAAACCACACTTAGGAATCCTCGCGATTCCTAAGGAGAAAAGCCCGCCTACGAGATCCTCTCGATCCGTAGGAAGAAAAGTCTCTATGAGACCTTCACGGCTCATAGAGTTGAAAAGTCCTAGGCGGCAGAGCTGAACCTGCAGTCTAGGCCATCGTTATCTCTGGGAGAAATGAAGTTATCTGTCAATAAGGTGCATTAAATATGTCATGCTGAAAAGAATGAAAAAGGCGAAGAAATGACACAGGACGTTACAAAAATGTGTATCTTTTATTCATGAATATTGACTGGGTACAGGATACATTGTACTAAAGAATAAAAAATATACATATATTTTACAAGTACAAATGATACAAGGAGAAATTACTGGGAAGGAAGCGTCTTGCATAGATTTAGCAATTGCTCGCATACTTCCTTCCACGTCTTCTCTTGATCGGCTACCACCGCCAGCTCTGCCTCCACTTGGGCTCGTTGCTGCAAGACCGACGCAAGCTGCTCCCTGACGACCTGATAGGCAGCTTCCCGACTTGGGATATTGCGCTCAGCTACGTCAAGCTTCCGCTTCAAGTTTAGCCCATGGGAGATACGCTCCAAGAGACCCTCGAAGATAGTCTTCACTTGGGCAGCATTTGCCTCAACCTCAGCGCGCAGATGGGCCGTTTCGTTCGAGGTCTTTTGGCATTCCCTTAGTCTTGAAGCTGCTTCTTGTTCCAAGTGGCGGAAGTGCGAAGTGCTTTGCTCAAGCCAAGTTGTGCGTTGGGTGCTCAGGGCTAAAACTTCGGGAGAAGGGCGCGTCGACTCCAGCCGATATAGACAGGCCTCGATCCCCCTGCAGTGGTTAACCCAAGATTCGACGACGCCTTCATTATGAAAATTTACGAGCGCCGCCAACATCGGGTTAACCTCCACAGCAAAATCTACGGCAGAAGGGAGAGCGTCCATATTGAGCTCTTCAATGTACCCGCTCAGCATGCCCAAACTCATCACAGCACCCTTTGAAGATGGACGTCTCAAGAAAGGGCCTGCCGGTGAAAGGACGCGAGCCTCAAAGGGGACCGGAGCCGGAACAATAGCTGCAAAACAAAACATGGTTAAACGATGGTTCAGAAGATGTTGAAGGGTTACCAAAAAAGGAAATTTACTATACCAGCTGCAACGGACGGCAAAGCCGGAAGGGCCGGTAGCGCAGCAGGTCTTGCATCCCCTGTTTCGATTTGTGGCACTGCAATAAAGAAAAGGAAAAGTCAGAAATTATCCCATTGCTAGAAAAAAGGGGGTAAATAAAGATATTATAGTGAAAGTATACTCACCGGCGCCACCAGAGGGAGAAGCGAGTTCGGATGGGAAAGAGAAGTGTGGGAGCAACACTTGATATAAATGATCGAAGAGCACTCCTGCAAAGGCACAATGGTATAACGTTAGTACAAAGCTACATTTTTGAAAGATTAATGCATGAGTCGTGAATCCATACCTTCCAACATCCGTGATGGTACAAGGGAAGGCGGGGAGGTGACCACCGCCAAAGCAGTAGTCGACGGTGCCCCCTCGAGCAATGGAGCATCCGCACTGGCCGCACCTGCAAAGACAAGCTTGTTAGAAGAGATCGCAAGATATATAAAAAAGGGGGAGAACGCTGGTGACTCAAAAATTTACTCGACGAGCTACCAGCAGAAACTGAAGCAATCCCCTCATCCATCGACATAAGACCACCGCCCGTAGCCTCATCACCCGACTCGATAGGAACCGTTGTTGTGCTCGCGAGCCCGGGAGACGGCAAGGAACCATACGCGGGGAGGGCTATGATCGGAGTATTACCAGATTCCTGGGAAAGAGCGGTTCGCTCCTCCTCAGGAATCGTGGCCGCCTCACCCGATACTCCCTCAGTTTCTGCGGTCACGGTTGTCTCGTCCATCGGCACCGTGACGTCTCCAGCCTCAAGCGCCTCGACTTCTACTGCCTTCGGCTCGACAATCATCTCATCTGCCGCCACTTCAGACGTGGCATCAATGACCTTCTCGGCGGCGGATCCTTCAACTTCTGTTTCAGGCGCCGTGGCCCCGACGACGGTGCTCGCTGTTGGCTCGGGTTCGGCAAGTATCGCTTCCTCCATTCCCCTGGGTTCGACGGTCTCCGCCTCCCCCTCAGTCGGACTTGGCCCTGCAAGATGGAATGCGTATGAGCCAATGGCTTGATAATTCTTACAACAAGGTTCTGAAAGAAATGTTACCTGAAGAGGACTTATCGTTTGCACTCCGAGCCGCGCGCGCCACTTGCCTATGAGCAGTAGACAGGGCGGCAGGGGCCTCTTCAGAAGGAGTGTCGGCACGAGGAATAGTGCTAGGGCCCGCTCCCGCGGCCAAAGCAGCTCTGCGCGCCCTTGCTTCGCGTCTCAACCGCTTCCGCTCCTCTCGAGCCGTTGAGACGGATGCCACTAGGGCTTCCTTGAGTGAGGCTTCCTCGTCCATATATAGGGATGCCTCTAGATTCTTCAAGGCATCCCTCGTCGTCTTGTCAAGCCGAGGCTCTTGTGGCAACTTCGACGAAGCCGGGACTTCGATGACGGACTCGGGAAGGATCCCTGCGTCAATTGATACAACCCCTGCAAAGAAACAAAAGAAGGTCAGGTTGACTATCATAAAAAGACAACAAACTTTCCTTATAAAAGAGAAAGGGGTGAAACATACCAACGCCTGCTAGGGCACGCTTCTCCTCCTCCTCCTGGAAGGTTTTCAGGGAGGCAGCAATAGCCTCTTCAGTAGAGACACCTGTTGAAAATGGAGCAAATGTTAGTTAAATATAACAATACAAAGTGCAATAAAACGACAAATAAAGCGTCTGATGATTACCGGACTCAGCGAGTTTGCTTAACATCGCTTCAAGCCTCGCCGATCGCTCCGAAGCTGCAATGGCGGCAGCTAAATTGGTGTCCTCAGGGTCTACCACAAAGCCCTCATTGCTTCCATACTCACATATGGCCTCGGCAGGAGGAGCCGCAGGCTTTAAGCTAAGGATCGCGTCGAGGGATAGGGTGGACTTCTTCTTCTTCTATCCGCCAGCTTTAGATCAACTCGGAATAGCCTTGCGCTTGGCAGTCACTTTAGGGCGGCGAGTCCCGATATCCGCTCCTGCGCCAGACCCTGGCGATACCACTTTAACTGTCTTTATGGGGGCACGGGGCGCCGGGGGTGTATCCACCGTAGTAGGCAGTGGCAATCCACGCGGGGGGCTCAACACGCGCGGCCGGTCAGCTCCGGCATCTTTTATCGGGGGGATGACCTGGATCCTTGGCTGCAAGGGAGCCTTGCGATCACCGCCAGGAGGCGCAGCCCTACGGTCAACTAGCAGACGTTTCTCCATTAAAATGATTGGGCCCATAGCATGCGCATACCAGGCTACATACGGATGGATTATTTTAGGGGCACAGCTAGGCTCACTGATAAAAAAATAGGAGCCTGTATTGAGCCGGGTGAAATGATGCATCGCATTCCTTATTCCCCTTTGGTTGGCCGCGGGTGTTTCCAGAAAGGCTTCCATCGGGATCCCTTGATTGTAGCTCGATTGTCGGGCAAATCGATGTGGGTTATACCTCATAAAGAGAGCCGTCTCATTCTTCCTAAATACTAGGTAGCCCGGCCGAATGGAGTAAAGGTGAAGGATTTCCCGAGCCTTCAGTACAGAAGCCCCGCCCTTAAAGTCATCGCGCAGCGGCACCACTGACTTAGTGGTCTCTGAGCCTATGGTGATGACCTTATCCACAAAAGAGATCTTTGCTCCGACTAGATGTGAACGCAGGAGCAGTCCCCTAGACTCCCGCGGAGGTGCAACCACAATTGAAGCCCCGACCAACCATATGATTCTTGGGAGTCTGTATTTCTCAAAGAACGGAGGAGTCTTATGGGCACCAAACACCCCTCGCATATGCAGCTCCATCCAAGAAGTGAAGTAGTGCATCGGGAAGTTAGCAGGCTGTACCCCAGGCTCATTAGCGTCCGCCGCTACGCTAAGACCATTATAAAGGTAAGCCAGCCCGGCAATCCCTACCGATAGCTGCAAACCAGCCGCCATTCGATGCGCCGGGTAAAAGACGGAGGGCTGCATGAGGCGTGGATGCATGGGGAGCGCGAAGCTGCATAGCCATAAACCCAAGAACCCTATGAAAAAAGTCTCCTCGTCCATGCCAGGAACGGCGATCTCTGAGAAAGGGACGCTGGCAGTGCCGGGGAGATAAAAATCCCGCTGGTCATTTTCCGATGTAGGTCGGTGGTCCAAGCCGAAACCAAAAGGGTCAACAAGCTGAGCGAACTTCTCGCTCTGCTCTGATAGGAACTCCGGGCGAATAAAGCGAGCAATGAAATCCGCGAAACTGACGCCCCGGTCGCCCGATTCCAAATGCAGTTCCTCATAAATCTCCAACACCTTCACCAAGCCCGGATGCTAATGCTGGATGGCATTCTCCGGAGTTAAGTCAAATACCAGCTGCTTGGTGGCAAAGACGTACTCGTCAGGAGGAAGCAGCTCCTCGTAGTGCTCCCCCCTCACTGGTAGACCTGAAATCTCAGCAAATTCTTCCAAAGAGACGGAGACTTCCCTATCCGCTGTCAAGAAGGTGTGGGTGGGGATATTCCATTGTTCAATAAAGGCCTTTATCCACCATGTTGGAGGAGAGGGATATTCGAAAAGTGAAACGTAGACGGCCGAGTATAAACCAATCGTCGTCAGATGAGTCCTTTTCGCCGCTAAGATGTAGCGGGCCCAGGGCAAATATCCGGCAAGTGGTCGCGGGATCAGTCCAATATTATAAGCCTGTCCCCAAGGGCGTGCTTCACCCTGACAGATTCGCCTCCCCAAGATGTCTATCGCCGGCGGCGGTTGCACCGGGATGGCACCGATTGCAGGCTGGAGGTGGTCGTCGGAATTCCAATTTTTAACCTCCACGGCATACTTCACCGGAGGCTTGTCCGCATAAGGGATCGCGACTATGGGCTCAGAGGGCGAGGCGGAGCTAAAGCTGCGACGGCCTTGGATGATCTGGCTGTACCACCTTCCCCATAGGTGAAGTTTCTTGCACTCGGGATCGTGATCTTTAATCAGAGCAAACACCACCCGGTCCACTGGCGAATTTGGGAACCCTCCTTCTGAGCGAACGAAAGGGAAAGACAAATCTTCAGACATGTTTCCTGTAGAAAAAGAAAAAAAAAATATAACCGTTAGCGTTCCAATGCTTCACCTTTCAAAGTCCTACATCACACTACAATGCAGTGAGTAGGGGACCAGAGGGGGACCCACAAAATCTAGATGATGGCGCATCATTTAATAAGACAATCCCATCATTAGATGAGACTGTCAATTCATTAAAAGACCCGCAAGAGAATATCCTCATTGGGGGGGAAATCCCTAGAGACAAGGAGAAAATCCCCTCTTTTAGAGCAAAGCTCTGTCACAGAGTGACATTTGTCAAACTCTGGTCCCAAAGGAATAAAACTTCTTAAAAAAGAGCCTAGCTCTGTAATAGTAATGATAACTATAACCCCTAAGGATTAAAAGAAAAATTTTGGGATCTTAAAGATCCAGGGAAACTTTTAGGAGTTCTCCATTTTTTATATATATAAGAAAAGAGGGGGGGAGATCTACATTTGATTTATGAGCAAGGCTCTGTTCATGGGTTAAAACCCAGGAACAAGATCTATGTAAATTTTTGAGAGCAAGGCTCTGTTGATGAAACCCCAAAGGGGTTTTCTTCAGATCAAAGATCTATGAGAGTAAGGCTCTATTGAAGAAACCCCAAAGGGGTTTTCTTTAGATCAAAGATCTATAAGAGCAAGGCTCTGTTAATTAAATTTAATTTAAATTAATCTAAATTTTTACCTAAGGTGATCCTAAGTTATGAACTCTGGAGTTCTTGAAAAAAATCAAGAGCAAGGCTCTGAAAGTTCTTAAGCAAGAGCAAGGCTCTGAGTCAAGATTCTTAAAGTGGTAAAGAATTTTCTAAGGACCAAGGGTCCTATTTATAGGCGCCTGCGCCCTTTCAACTGACCCCCATGATCCAACAGTTAGGATCTTGCCACCGCTGCACTCACGTGCGCGCCACGTGAGCGCAACGGTGTGGGGGGGAATTTGTTCCCCCAATCAGAGCAAGGCTCTGTTTGAATTTCAAAAATTCAAATTTTGAAGCAACGCTTCAGATCCCGTGCGCTGCGCGCAATTTGCCACGTGTCAGAAGTTGACTCGGCAGCACAACGCCCAAGGCAGTGCGTCCAATCAGAGCAAGGCTCTTTAAAAAGCAAAAGCAACGCTCAGTTGCGCAAGCGCTGCGCTGCGTGACACGTGTCTGCGCAGTTGCACAAACACAACTGCGCAAGCGCACCGTTGCGCGACACGTGTCTGCGCAGTTGCGCACACCCTGATTGCGCATGCGCAAGCGCACCGCAGCGCGCCACGTGTCTGCGCAGTTGCGCAAGCACAACTGCGCAAGCGCACCGCTGCGCGACACGTGTCTGCGCAGTTGCGCAAACCCTGTTGCGCAACAGCGCGACACGTGTCCGCGCAGTTGCGCAAGCGCACCGCAGCGCGCCACGTGTCCGCGCAGTTGCGCAAACTCTTTTGCGCAAGTGCACCGTTGAGCGACACGTGTCTGCGCAGTTGCGCAAGCGCAGTTGCGCAAGCGCCTCACTGCGTGACACGTGTCATGCACTGGGGAGTTGCGCAAAAGCAGAATGAAGATTTAAGGAAATTTTTTTCAGTTTTTGTTAAAACAAGAAGATTTCTTCTGTAAAACAGGGGCCTTTGGATCAAAGATCCAACGGTGGGGAAAATTCCCCAAATCACTCAGAAAAGATTTTTTTAACAAATTTAACTGATTTTTGAGCACTATAAAAAGGACCCCAGACCCCATTTCAAAGGGAGAGACAATTGGATTAAAAAAAGAGAGAAGAGAACTCTTGAGAACTTCTTGAGAACACAAAAAAGAAGGTAAAAACCTTTGAGATAAGAGAAAATTCTCTTAGGAATAGATCATTGATCTAAAAAACAAGATCAGTGATCTTCAATTAATAAATAAATAAATAAATAAAAATAATAAAAATAGTGCCTTGCACTTGCTATGAACCTCTGGTTCTCTGAGACAGAAAGAAAGAAAAGATTTTTTTTCTTTGATCTAAATTTAGATCAAGAAATTAAAAAGTGCTCTGCACTTCTTTTCTTGAATCTAAAAGATTCTTGGTGCTTTGCACAAATGCAATGCATTACTTGAAGGGCCAGGCCCAAATCAAAAAGACCTAGCAGGCCAAAATAAATTGCAAAGCAATAAAAGGGCTAAGCCCAAATAAAATTGATGCTCTGCATCATTTATAAAGAACAGAGCCCCAAAACAAATTTATGTTCTGCATCCTTTCTGGGCAAAGCCCAAATAAAAATAAAGAGAAAAGCAAAAGCAATGTTGAATATTCTCAACTGGACTTAGCCCAATCGTGGCCGTAAGTCCTTAAATTAAATTGGCTGAGCAAAATGGCTCTCCTAAATCAATCTACATCCGGTTCGAGGGTACATCTCCGAACTCCTTTGACATCCATCGTTGTAATTCCTCAACGACGTCAAAGAGGTGATGGGTCCCAACGGCCACACACCCAATAACGGACCAAAACGTCCCTAAACTAATACCGGACCTAAACTTCCCTAAACTAACATCGGACCGAGACGTCCCTAAACTAACATCGGACCGAGACGTCCCTAAACTAATGACGGACCACCACGTCCCTAAACTGGAACATGGACCACCACGTCTCTAAACTGGAACAATGGAGCCAATTGCTCTTCTTTCGGATCTAAACGATCCCGTTCAAGTCGATCTTAATCCAAAATAGGACTAACGTATCCTTGGCGAACGTTTAAGTTGATCTTAGCCGCAACGCGACTAACGCATCCTTAAACTAAAAAACACCAAACCCAAATCTAAATTAAATACGGATTTGGACTAATTCACGTCCTACGGGCGACGGCATTACTCAGTCTCCGTATACAATCCACGAGCAACCACAAACAAAACAAACACACACGACACGGAGTGAAACTCTGGAGAAGGAGAAAGTTGTTACCGTAATGCGGTAGCGTAATAAACTGCAGGGGCTTGCGCCTGCAGGGAAGAGCGTCCCCACAATCAAAAACCCCTCAAGCGAGGGGGAATCTGACGAAGTCTGCTACATCGGCCGCATCCGTCTAAACCTCCGATACACGGTGCCATAAATCAACTTGGCATCTTCGGAGAGGTGGACGGATAAAACCAAATAGCATCTGCCCCGAATCTCAGCGTCAGGACATCGCGGTCCTGTGCGCCGCCTTTCGGAGGGGAACAGAAGATTTGATAAAAAGCAGTGGGAGCCATCCTGATTAGATAAAATAATAACCAATCTATTCTTGCAAGAGCGCACGCTGAGTGTTTTCTTCTCTCTCTCTCCTGGTAGCGACCATATCACGCCTTAATCAAGATAATAATACGGATTATTGACCGAACCCGCTTGTTATACTGAGCTGGGGAACGTTGGTCCCGCTCCAACTTATAATTGTTATAAGACAGAGCAGGAAATTGGGGATTACCAAATTCCCGTGCCGCCCAAACGAAGAGAGTGCATGCTGATGCATCATCTTCGGGTGTGTTCGTTACAAAGAACTGTTTCTCAGTATCCTCCGCATCCTGGGTATATTGTTAGTGTATATGCCCTAGAGGCCATTACTGTATCATACTGGTTTGTATATTACTTAATGGATGCTTGGGATATTCACCTTGTATATACAATCTTGCTCAAAATAGTAGTATGCTACTTGGTTTGTTTCTACTTCAATGTGTACATGTGTTTATTTTTGTATATCGCCTATACACATTAGTAGAGCCCTTAGGATCTTTGCTTGATTACCAGCGATGTGATGGCCGTCACACTAGTGGGGCTGGGTAATCTATAAGCACATCCTTATGCAGGTCCCTGGTCGCAGGACTATCGAGACAGGGCATCGATACTCCGGAGTAGACCAGCGCATGTGCTTCTCATCCCAGTGTGGGAGACGGTCTGTCCCACAGCCGTCAGTACGTCGTACTTGAGATAGTATGCGGGTGCTCGTTAGGTTACGGGTACACTGGACAGGACTCGTCGGGAACTGACTAGTTGGTATTATACCTATCGTCAGTTATCAGTTCCCAGGTGACATGAGTACAGCTTAGTCCGCTGACTTGACACTGTCACTTCGCCTCGAGTGTGTTCCCACTGTACTTTGATCACTACCCTACCACGGCTTAAAGGAGTCGTGCAAACAGGTAGTGGTTGGGTGCAGTCCCGAAGCACTTGGAGGCAGTGACGGTTAGACAGGATTCGTCTCTCCCGGTATTGGGGGTTGACATCGCGCTGTGTCTAGGAGAGCCATTACACGAGTAGTCCCTGGCCAGGGCAAACGAGATATACTGGTAGGTTTCCAGTGTTATCTCAGGGTGTTTTGGGCTTCGCTCCGGCACGACTTGTACCGCTATTGGGGGACTGACGTTTACCGCCCCCTAGGCCCGCCATGCGATGTATCAGACGAACAGACCGGACTGTACGGAGAATATCACACTCAGGCTCAGTAGGAGTTCAGATGGGTTTCGCCTCGTCGGTCTTCTTGTCGGCACTACCTGGGGACCGTTACGCACAGTTAGTGCCGCTTGCGGTCTGTGGTTAAACCCACTGCCAGCGTAGTGTCGAGTCTTTAGAGTCCCACACAGAAAGCTTTTCGCCTTTAGGCAAAAGAGTAGAGGTCGCATGGTATTGCGACAGGTCGCATGGTTTTGCGACAGGGTTCGGTCACATCCGTGCACTTGTGCGCGTACAGTGTCCGGACAGTTTACACTAGCGGGCTTTGGTTTAAGCCAGATCCTAGTGTACCTTATGGGATTGGATTTATCCAGTTTCCATTCGTGTTCCTCGGAACGCGGATGCGGGTGTGTATGCACAGTTGACAGGGAGACAGAGGCAGTGGATTCTCATTAGGGTTGTTGACAGTTGACCGTTGACTATTTGACTTTTTGCTCAACCCTAATGAGAATATGATATGTGATTAACTATTATATTAATTAAGTATTATGGTGATATGGTTGTTGACTTTGTTGACTTTTGTTGACTTGTTGACTTTGTTGACTTGTTGACTTTTGTTGACTTGTTGACCGGTTGACTAGGCTTGACTAGTTGACCATCATGATAACCATAGCCATCATTTCATGGCAAAGACTTTTGTTTACTTGCTCATTTGTGTAAAATGAGTGCATGAAATGATATGGTTATGGTTGCTTCAAACCATCACATAAGACTTTTTTTTGATATGATGAGTTATGATCACTTTGGATTATGAGAGGGTGAAAGACAAAAGTGTTGCTCTTTCTTTCTTGCTCATTCTCTCTCTTGTTCTTGAGCTCTCCTTTTGCTCTCACCCTCAACCTCTTGCTCCCTCTCTTGATTGTATGGTTCTCTTGTCTCATGAGTTGAAAATCAAGAACCATAGATAAAATCCCATTCTATTTCCTCTCTACTCATTCTAGTTCACTAGGTTTAGCAAACCAAGTGAACTAGTTTCTTCAAAGAACGAAGAAGGAGCTAAAGGTTGGAGCTTTCAAGTGGATCTATCTTCGGCGTACGGAGACGACGAGAAGGAGCCATCGGACCACCATCGGAGCTTGAAGAGAAGGAGTTCAAGACAAGCTAGGTATAACCCCCTAACCGAGTAGCTAGAATCTCTTAGTTAGGTTGTTAGATAGATGTTTAACCAAGATCCGGGTTATAGGTCCATGTTACCACCTCCGTAAAAATTGTTTTTTATCAAATTCCGCTTTCCCGAAAGTACCGGGAGAGGTAGCATGGACTTACAGTGGTATCAGAGCCAGGTTAAACTCTATCTAGCATGTTAGCAAGTAAGTAGAAGATCGATCAACGAAAAAGTCCCGAAACGAACCCCAAAAATTTGCAGTTTCTGTCGATTTTTCCACTGTTCAAAAGTTGATTATTTTAACACCTAAAATCGGCTCAGGCTTTTCTGTGAGCACACACCAAAAATTGTCCAACGTTCGAGTCAAAGGGCCGCGGAAACGCGGCGGGAGCACGCTCCCGCCGCGGATCCGCGGCCGAGTCGACTCGGCCGAGGTAAATTTTTGGTGCAGTGTTTATATGGGGGTATTTTGGGATTTTTAGCATATATATTTTCAACCCAGATTTTCCAGAACAAAAATTTTATTTTGGGGTCCCGAAAATCCGTATTTTTGATCGAACTTCTAAAAGACTTGAGCTAACGGGTTTTTCTGTAATGTGTTATTTGTATTGAACGTCTACTAATCGCTATATGTCGATTAGTGGGGGTTATATAAATCTGTGATCTGTAATGTTGCTGGAATGTGGATATGAATATGTTGGATTGTCGCGGGTGAATAGCCGGGGGTTGTGAGACGAGAGTTTTCTTTTCTTTCAATTCATGTAAATTTGTAAATTGATGTAATAATTATTTGTATGGCCGCACAACCGGGTCGGGGTTGTAGCCGTCATTGTATAATTTCTTTTTACTGTTTTTGCTCCTAGGATAGACCCATGGAGGGGGTGCACAAACTACCGGGTATGCCGAAGTGTCGAGTGGCCTACTCATGGAGATGAGGGAGGTTGCTACGCTTTGGGTACTTGGCGGGTAGTTTGCCGCACCCGTAGGGGTCTTGGGTGGGGTTTTGGCTATTCACCGCGACCGTGTAATCTGTCTTTCGTTACAGGCTCGTACGAATTACAGATTCCTAGTATATCCAATGTGTTCATCTGTGATCTGAAATGTTTATCCTTGCAGTATATCTATATATGATATTATTTAGGCGTTGCTTATGTTTTACAGACGCGCTAACCCAGCCCCCGCTCTGTCGTTAGTTAAGTAACCTAACGGGTAATGACGGGGCCCCGTGGCGAATGCGAATGGCATAAGCGTACGTCATATTTTGGTTGTTTTCTGCAATGGTAGGATTAAATGATGGGACGCATTAAAAGAACTAATGCAAGAATATCACGCATTAAAAGAACTAATGCAAGATAATAAACCAAGTTAAAGTCGTTGGAACACTTTCGAAAAACCACTCGGTTCTTTTCAAAAACAACTTTTAAATACGGAGCTTGAGCCACTCCTTTTAAAAGCTATCTCGTTCCATCGACTATATCAAGTTCACTACGTTCACGGTTTTGCCAAAACCATCCGTGGCCCTCCGTCGTTTCACATGAATAGTCAATAGTATTCAAGCTGTGTATGTTGGCCAAAGTCAAGGCACAGTGATTGGTAGCTATTGGGTATTCATGTGTAGCATAGATAGATGCGTTGGTTTGGGACAGTCGTACTGCCATTTTGGCCAAAGTCAAGGGTAGGTACGGATGGATCCAAATTAACCTGGATAATGACGGGTAGAACTTGACATGTGACTTATGATATTTTGGCCAAAGTCAAGGTCATAAGAGCATGGGGCAAAAATCCACATCGGGAGTTTCATAAGTACTGAAACTTGCTAGATTTGCATACCATTTGGAGTGTGATGATTCTGGTAGGATTCCTTCAGTTTCGTCACGCGATGATATTTGGATCCCGATCCTACTGTGAGTATATGCTACTCCTCGGGAAATTTCTCACTTAACGATCAATGCTATAAACCTAGTAGGTGCCTAGAAAGGTGTTAGCGGGGCTACGCCCCCAGGGAAAAGAGGTTCTTTAATTAAGGAACTTCGCGAAAGCGTTGGAAAACCTCCCTCGAAGTACCGACACCGGCCTGGCTGAACGGTTAAGCAAGTATTGTACGGTGGGATTGATCCTGACTAATTCTTCCTTTATGGTTTGAGGAGGGATTCGAGAAACAGTGGGAGCCATCCTGTTTAGACAAACTAAAAACCACTCTAAACTTGCAAGAGCATCATGCTGAGTGTTTCTTCTTCTCTCTCCTAATTGCAGCGACCAATCAACATGACTGGACTTAAGTTACTCCTAGATAAAAACAAACTGACAGGGCCAAACTACAAAGATTGGCTCAGGAATGTCAAGATAGCAATCACTTACGACAAGCTGGGGTATCTTCTTACCACCAAAGCTCCCCCTGTCCCCGGTCCAACTTCCAGCGTCGCGGATAAGGAAATCCGCAAGACTTGGGAGATTGATAGCGCGAAGGCCAAATGCCTCCTGCTTGCCTCGATGGACAACGAACATCAGAGGAGGCACGAGAATATGGACATGGAATCCATATTGCTTCATACAAAAGAACTGTATGGAGAGCAATCTCGTATCGCAAGATACGAAGCGTCGAAAAAGTTATTTTCGACAAGAATGGCCGTCGGATCATCAGTAGCCGAGCACGTGCTAAAGATGATCGGCTTCATTGAGGAGCTCGCTGACCTAGGGATCACATTGGAGAGTGAGCTATATACGGATATAGTTCTCCAGTCCCTTCCTTCCACTTACGCCCAGTTTATACTGAACTTCAACTTACAAGAAAAAGAGGTTGAACTTTCAGAGCTCCTCAACATGCTGAGGAGCGCAGAGGGCACCCTACAGAAAGGTAGGGATACATCCACTTTGTTTGTAGGAGGATCATCTTCTTCTAGGTCCAAGGCGAAAGCCAAGGGAAAGAAGAAGAAGGCCCCCGCCAAACCAAGGGGCGGTGTTAGTAAAGTGGATACGAAGGGAAAAGGTAAAGCAACAAAGATAGCGGGGAAGCTTGTGGATAAGGAAGAATGCTTCTATTGTCATAAGAAAGGACACTGGAAGAATGATTGCAGGGCCTGGAAGGCCAGAACACAGGAATTGAAGCAGGTTGCAGCTTCAGCTTCAGGTGTGTATGTTATTGAAAACTGTCTTTCAATAAACTCTACTTCCTGGGTATTGGATACCGGATCAGGATCTCATATCTGTAATTCTTTGCAGGCGATGAGAAACCGTAGGGTTTTGAAGGCAGGTGACATGACCCTCAGAGTTGCGAACGGAGCTAGCATGGATGCTAAAGCCGTGGGGGACTATCACCTGGAAATGTCAGATGGACATGTTTTGGTTTTGCGTAATTGCTTTTTTGTACCCAACGCAACTTGTAATATCATTTCTGTATCTTTAGTTTCTAAAGAAGGTTATGAATTTGCGTTTGTAAGTAATGTTGTAAACATTCACCTTAATCAAGTTTTGATTGGGTCAGGTACATTGAGTAATGGTATATACGTGTTAAACCAACCACAGATTTTCAACGTCCAGAATACACACAAAAGAAAGTCTCCGGAAATGAATCAGACTTTCTTATGGCATTGTAGATTGGGTCACATCAATGAGAGAAGGTTGACTAAGTTACATACAGAAGGATATTTGAATGCGTTCGAATATCAATCGTATGCCACTTGTCAATCTTGTCTCAAAGGAAAGATGACAAAGACTCCGTTTACTGGACAAGGAGTAAGAGCGAGCGAGCTCTTGGGACTCGTACACAGTGACGTGTGCGGTCCAATGTCTACACATGCCCGAAGCGGACATTCTTACTTCATTACTTTTACGGATGACTTCTCAAGGTACGGTTATGTCTTCTTGATGAAACATAAGTCCGAGGCCTTTGGAAAATTCCAGGAGTATAAGAATGAAGTAGAGAAACAGACCGGCAAAAGTATTAAGATTCTAAGATCGGATCGAGGTGGAGAATACTTAAGTGCCGAGTTCCTGGACTATTTAAAAGAGAACGGAATTCTCTCTCAGCTTACTCCTCCATACACCCCGCAACATAACGGTGTATCGGAGAGACGGAACCGCACCCTATTGGATATGGTACGGTCCATGATGAGTAACGCTGAGTTGCCGCGATCATTCTGGGGATATGCGCTAGAATCAGCCGCATACCTTTTGAACCGAGTTCCCACTAAGACTGTGCCTACTACGCCATTTGAGATGTGGTGTGGGAAGAGACCCCATCTTAATCACATTAAGATATGGAGAAGTCCAGCTTTTGTCAAAAAGCAGCATGCGGACAAGCTCGAGGCACGCTCAGTACTGTGCAAGTTTGTGGGATATCCAAAGAATTCCAAGGGATATTTCTTCTACTGTGAAGAGGAACAAAAAGTTCTTGTTTCTCGTCATGCCCACTTTCTAGAACACCAGTTCATAGAAAAAGAAATAAGTGGGAGCGCAGTAGAACTGGAAGAAATTCCAGAACCACGGACTATTACTGAAAGTTTAGTGGAACCAGAGGGTTCAACAGAACAGGACATTCCTGCGCCGCTCCGCAGAAGTAGTAGGCAGACTCATCCGCCCGAGAGATACTACGGTTTTCTCATTGACGGGGATAGAGAGGATTGCATCATAGATTATGATGAGCCTACTAGCTTCCAGCAGGCCGTTCAGAGCGTTGACTCAGTGAAATGGCTGGATGCAATGCGGACCGAAATGGAGTCCATGTACACCAACAAGGTATGGACGTTGGACATTGCTCCAGACGGGGTAAAACCCGTAGGATGCAAGTGGATCTTCAAAAGGAAGATTGGTGTAGATGGACAGGTTGAGACCTATAAAGCTAGGCTGGTAGCAAAGGGTTTTCGTCAAAGACCTGGCTTGGACTATGACGAAACCTTTTCTCCAGTAGCCATGCTGAAATCCATTCGGATCCTTCTTGCCATTGCTGCCTTCCACGATTATGAGATCTGGCAAATGGACGTAAAGACAGCTTTTCTAAATGGAAATTTAGAGGAGTGTGTCTATATGGACCAACCAGAGGGTTTCATTCAGAGTGGGAGCAGTGGAAAGGTGTGCAAGTTGCTTAAGTCCATCTATGGACTAAAGCAGGCATCGTGGAGTTGGAACATCTGCTTTGATGAGACGGTCAAAGAATTTGGCTTTATCAAAAATCCAGATGAACCATGCATCTATAGTAGATTTGTAGCGAGAACTGTAGTATTCCTCGTTTTATACGTGGATGACATTCTCTTAATAGGAAATGACATTCCTATGCTACAATCTGTCAAGGGGTTCTTATCACACAGGTTCTCCATGAAAGACCTGGGTGATGCCTCGTACATTCTGGGTATCCGGATCTACCGTGACAGATCCAAGAGGATATTAGGACTTTCTCAGTCCAGGTACATCGACACCATACTGAAGAGATTCAGTATGGAAGATTCCAAGCGCGGTAACCTACCGGCTTGTCACGGGATCACCCTCTCTAAAGAGATGTCTCCCAAGACTGATTTGGAGAGGGATCGCATGTCTATTATACCCTACGCTTCTGCGGTAGGCTCTATAATGTATGCGATGTTGTGTACCAGACCGGATGTAGCTTATGCACTGAGTGTGGTAAGCCGGTATCAGTCAAACCCTGGGGAGAAACACTGGATAGCGGTAAAGAACATTCTCAAGTACCTGAGAAGGACTAAGGAGATGTTCTTGGTGTATGGCGGAAAAGACCTCCAGATCGAGGCCTTTGCTGACTCCAGCTTCCAGAGTGACAAGGATGATTCCAAGTCCATGTCGGGTTTTGTCTTTACCCTCAATGGAGGGGCGGTGTGTTGGAAGAGTTCCAAACAGGAAACCGTTGCAGACTCGACGATGGAAGCGGAATACATCGCTGCATCTGATGCCGCAAAAGAAGCTGTCTGGATGAGGAAGTTCTTGAAAGAACTTCAGGTGGTTCTGTCCATTGTTGATCCAATACCTCTGTATTGCGACAACAACGGGGCTATAGCTTTAGCAAAGGAACCCAGGTCCCATCAGAGATCCAGGCACATCTTGAGGCGGTATCACCTGATCAGGGAGATCGTAGATCGCCAGGAGATCGAGGTTCGGAGAGTCGCTTCAGAAGATAACACTGCAGATCCATTCACCAAGGCCCTGCTCCAGACTCAGTTCGAGCGGCTGATCGAGATGATAGGTCTTCGATACGCCAGTACATGGCCTTAGTGCAAGTGGGAGATTGTTAGTGTATATGCCCTAGAGGCCATTACTGTATCATACTGGTTTGTATATTACTTAATGGATGCTTGGGATATTCACCTTGTATATACAATCTTGCTCAAAATAGTAGTATGCTACTTGGTTTGTTTCTACTTCAATGTGTACATGTGTTTATTTTTGTATATCGCCTATACACATTAGTAGAGCCCTTAGGATCTTTGCTTGATTACCAGCGATGTGATGGCCGTCACACTAGTGGGGCTGGGTAATCTATAAGCACATCCTTATGCAGGTCCCTGGTCGCAGGACTATCGAGACAGGGCATCGATACTCCGGAGTAGACCAGCGCATGCGCTTCTCATCCCAGTGTGGGAGACGGTCTGTCCCACAGCCGTCAGTACGTCGTACTTGAGATAGTATGCGGGTGCTCGTTAGGTTACGGGTACACTGGACAGGACTCGTCGGGAACTGACTAGTTGGTATTATACCTATCGTCAGTTATCAGTTCCCAGGTGACATGAGTACAGCTTAGTCCGCTGACTTGACACTGTCACTTCGCCTCGAGTGTGTTCCCACTGTACTTTGATCACTACCCTACCACGGCTCAAAGGAGTCGTGCAAACAGGTAGTGGTTGGGTGCAGTCCCGAAGCACTTGGAGGAAGTGACGGTTAGACAGGATTCGTCTCTCCCGGTATTGGGGGTTGACATCGCGCTGTGTCTAGGAGAGCCATTACACGAGTAGTCCCTGGCCAGGGCAAACGAGATATACTGGTAGGTTTCTAGTGTTATCTCAGGGTGTTTTGGGCTTCGCTCCGGCACGACTTGTACCGCTATTGGGGGACTGACGTTTACCGCCCCCTAGGCCCGCCATGCGATGTATCAGACGAACAGACCGGACTGTACGGAGAATGTCACACTCAGGCTCAGTAGGAGTTCAGATGGGTTTCGCCTCGTCGGTCTTCTTGTCGGCACTACCCGGGGACCGTTACGCACAGCTAGTGCCGCTTGCGGTCTGTGGTTAAACCCACTGCCAGCGTAGTGTCGAGTCTTTAGAGTCCCACACAGAAAGCTTTTCGCCTTTAGGCAAAAGAGTAGAGGTCGCATGGTATTGCGACAGGTCGCATGGTTTTGCGACAGGGTTCGGTCACATCTGTGCACTTGTGCGCGTACAGTGTCCGGACAGTTTACACTAGCGGGCTTTGGTTTAAGCCAGATCCTAGTGTACCTTATGGGATTGGATTTATCCAGTTTCCATTCGTGTTCCTCGGAACGCGGATGCGGGTGTGTATGCACAGTTGACAGGGAGACAGAGGCAGTGGATTCTCATTAGGGTTGTTGACAGTTGACCGTTGACTATTTGACTTTTTGCTCAACCCTAATGAGAATATGATATGTGATTAACTATTATATTAATTAAGTATTATGGTGATATGGTTGTTGACTTTGTTGACTTTTGTTGACTTGTTGACTTTGTTGACTTGTTGACTTTTGTTGACTTGTTGACCGGTTGACTAGGCTTGACTAGTTGACCATCATGATAACCATAGCCATCATTTCATGGCAAAGACTTTTGTTTACTTGCTCATTTGTGTAAAATGAGTGCATGAAATGATATGGTTATGGTTGCTTCAAACCATCACATAAGACTTTTTTTTGATATGATGAGTTATGATCACTTTGGATTATGAGAGGGTGAAAGACAAAAGTTTTGCTCTTTCTTTCTTGCTCATTCTCTCTCTTGTTCTTGAGCTCTCCTTTTGCTCTCACCCTCAACCTCTTGCTCCCTCTCTTGATTCTATGGTTCTCTTGTCTCATGAGTTGAGAATCAAGAACCATAGATAAAATCCCATTCTATTTCCTCTCTACTCATTCTAGTTCACTAGGTTTAGCAAACCAAGTGAACTAGTTTCTTCAAAGAACGAAGAAGGAGCTAAAGGTTGGAGCTTTCAAGTGGATCTATCTTCGGCGTACGGAGACGACGAGAAGGAGCCATCGGACCACCATCGGAGCTTGAAGAGAAGGAGTTCAAGACAAGCTAGGTATAACCCCCTAACCGAGTAGCTAGAATCTCTTAGTTAGGTTGTTAGATAGATGTTTAACCAAGATCCGGGTTATAGGTCCATGTTACCACCTCCGTAAAAATTGTTTTTTTATCAAATTCCGCTTTCCCGAAAGTACCGGGAGAGGTAGCATGGACTTACATATATGATACCGGATCAGGATCCCGGATATGTAATCTGTTACATAGGGCTACAGATAGGTAGAGAACTGAGAACGGGTGATAAGTTTCATGAGACAGAAAACAGGGCAAGTGTTGCAGCCAAGTCTGTTGGTCACTGTCACCCTGTATTCCAAATACATTGATTCTGAACAAATGTTACTAGATACCGAACCTGATATACAAAATCATATCTATCTCTTTATTAGTAAAGAAATGATAAAATTTTGTATAGTTGGATAATGTTTTGAACATTTCCTATATCAAAAGTTGATCGGTTCAGGCACGTTATCTAAAAGCATTGATGTTCTAAATCAAACTACAGTTCTTTAATATATAGAACACACACAAGAGGAAGTAGTTCAGAAATGAACGGATCCTTCTTAAGGCATTGTAGACTAGGTCATATCAATGCGACCCGACTAGCTGAAGTTACACATAGATGCATATTTAAATCTGTTTGAATTTACATCTTGTGAAACTTGCCAGTCATGTCACAAAGATTAGATGACCATAGCTCTGTTTATTGGAAACAGAGAAAGAGTTAGTAAACTCTTGGGATGATACATGTTGATGTATGTAAGGTCCCCTGTCTACATATACCAAGACCGGTTCTTTTTACTTCATTACATTCTCTGATGATCTTTCGAGATTCAGACCTATGTTCCTGTTGAAACACAAGTCCGAACCTTTTGAGATATTCACAGAATATAAGTTAGAAATAGAGAACCAAAACGGGTAAAAGTATTATGTCCTTTGATGTGATCAAGAAGGAGAATACTTGAGCACGAAATTCTTGGACTTTTCTAAAGGAGAATGGGATTCTCTCTCAGCATTACTCCTCCGTATACACCATAGCACGATGGTATATCGGGGCGGAGCAATCTCACCCTATGTGATTTGGTGTGCTCTATGATGAGTACTACTGAGTTACCCATTTCCTTTTGGGAGTTATGCACTTGAGAAGCTGCATATCTATTGAATAGGGTTCAAATCAAATCAGTTGCCTACCACTTCATATGTGATATGGAAAGGGTAGAGCCCATCTCTTAAGCTAGTTAAGATTTGGGGTTGTCCGGCCTATGTCTAAAAGCAAAATCTGGACAAGCTCAAGGCAAGGTCAGTTATGTAGAACTGGAAATGTTCCGGCTATACAAACTGCAGCTGATGATTTGAAAGAACCAAAGGATTCAATAGTTACCAACGAAGCTCAGCCTCTCCGCCGATCTAGTAAGGTTCCTCACCCGCCTGAGAGATACTTCGGTTACTCTATGACAGTGGGAGCGAGGATTGCATCATGAGATGATGACCCAACTAGTTTCGAGCTGGCCATCAGGAGTAGGACTCTGTAAGAATGGCTGGATGCTTAGCGATCTGAGATGGAATCCATATACACCAACAAAGTATGGACTTTGTTTGCTATATCTGAAGGGTTAAATCCCCATCAGGAGCAAGTATATCTTGAGAAGATTACTTGGTGTATATGGAAAAGTTGAGACTTTCAAAGCTAGACTTGTTAAAGGTCTACATCATTGACTAGGTATGGATGATGATGAAACCTTTTCTAAGTAGGCTATGCTTAAGTCCATCCAGATCCTACTTGCCACGGCTACATACCATGACTACGATATCTGGCGGTTGGGTGCCATGACTGCTTTTCTAAATGATGTTTTAGAAGAGGGCGTCTATAAGTACACAGCCAGAGGGCTTCGTAAACAGTGGGAGCAGCGGAAACGTGTACAAGATGCTTTATAGGATAAAGCAGGTATCGCGGAGTTGGAACATCTATTTTGATGAGTTAGTCAAACAGTTTGACATCATCAAAATAGTAGATGAACCTTGTATATACAAAAAGGTAGTAGGGAGTATGGTGCTGATCCTCGTAGAGTACGTGGATGACATACTCTTGATAGGGAAGGAGTTTTCCTATGCTACGCTCGGTCAATCTCCGCTTATCACAATGATTCTCCATATAGGATCAAAGTGATACCTCCTAAATCCTGGGTTTTAGATCTATGAGATAGATCTAATTGGATGTTAGGATTCTCACTAGTTGTAGTGAGATGGTATCAATCGATCCTGGGGAGAATCACTGGAAGGGTTCCAGGGTGATAAAGATGACTGAATGTCAGTCGCAGGCATTGTCTTTACCCTCAGTAAAGGGACGGTATGTTGGAAGAGTTCCAAGCTAGATACCGTGGCATACTAGACGATAAAGGCTGGATAAATCGCTACTAAAGATGCTACCAAAGAGGCAGTCTGGATGTATATTTGTTCATGAGATGAACTTCGTTCCAACCATTGTGAGACAATGGAGTTGTGGCTTATGCCAAGGAACACTAGTCCCATCAGTGATCCAGAACAACTCTAAGGCAGTGTCACCTGATCACGGAGATGGTTGATCTCCAGAGTGATCGAGGTTAGGAGAGTAGACTCAGAGGACGACACGGCGGATCCACTCACAAAGGCCTTTTCCCAGAGAGAGACTTTTATGGGATGGTTGAGTATGAGATACTGCAACCACTGCTATCAGATGGCCCTAGTGCAAGTGGGAGATTGTTAGTTATATGTATGCCCTAGAGGCCATTACTGTACATAGGATGTATATTGTAGTGGATGCTTGGACATATATAGGGAGGACTTTCTTGCTCGACATGATAGTATGCTATCTGGTAGATCTTTATCTTAACGTGTACACTGATTGTCTCTCTGTTACATGTTGGTAAAGCCCTTAGGATGTGTACTTGACTACCTGGACTATGATGCGGATCATACTAGTGGGGACATGGTAGTCCATAAGTACATTCTTCAAAGTCCCTAGTCGTGGGTATATCGAGACGGGGCATCGATATACCAGAGTAGACTAGCGTATACCTTCTCGACCCATACAGATGGGCGATGGATGATCCTATATCCATTGGTGTTTGACATCAGAGATGATATACGGGTGCTCAGTGGAGACTGGGTACACTGGACGGACTCACCGAGAACTCCCAGATGGTATTATACCTTACGTCAGATGGCAGTTCTCTGGTGACACTGGTACAGAGTAGTCTGCTGACCCGAGATCGTCATAGAGTCTTGTGTGGTTCCCACTGTGCTTTGATTTCCATCTTACCACGTCCAAGAGGGCGTGCAAAATGGTGGTTTTTGGGGACAGTCCCGAATCACATGGAGGCAATGAGCGATAGGAGGGGATTCGTCTCTCCCGTTATAGGGAGTTGATGTTGCGCTGTGTTCGATTGGCTATAACCGGAAATCCCTGGCCAGGGTTGCTGAGATTTACTGGTAAGTGTTATCAGTAGTTTCTCAAACTGTTATAGATCTCATATCGACACGACTTATCGAGCTATTGGGGTCTGACGTTTACCACCCCTAGGCGAGATATGCGACATATCAGACGATCAGACCGGACTGTACGGTAAGTGTTACTGGTTGGATTCACAGGAGTGTGAGCGGGCTTGCTCGTCGATCTTCTGATCGCTCAATACCCGGGTGGCCGTTACGTTTAGCAGACCGCTTGCGGCTTGTGGGTGTTTGATATGATCATCACCTGCTGCCGGCGTATTGACGAGTCTTTAGAGTCCTACACAGAGGTTTCCTGGCTCAAGCGAAACGAAATAGGAGCGCATATGAGATATATGCGGGACCGAGAATAATGCGTGTATGTGATACCGTATTTCATTCTCGCGATGAATGTATCGAATGGTTGTATGCGATATAACCTAGTTATCGAATCATGGATTGATTCGATAAGTCGATACATTGGATATTAGTCGGTTATATGCGATATGACCGGATCATTGAATCAAGTGTTGATTTAATGATTTAATGCATAATTATGTATTTGATATATTACTTTGCATTAACTAGTATCGGTTCACTTTAAAAGGATTTTCTCACTTGATTGTATCATGTTTGATGATACATCATTGCTAGGGTTTGTGTAAAGAGTTAAGCCTTGGTTAAGTAAATGGTTAGGGTTTTTTACTTATTTATTCATTCATTTATCTTTATAATTTGGATTAAAAGAAATGAGAAATGAAAACATAATGGTTGCTTTCATTCATGATGCTTCTTGAAGCTTCATGCAACTTTGACCAAAGTGACCATTTTGTCTTCATCTCTAAAACCCTAACCATTCATCTAACCTTGGTTAACTCTCTACACATTACCATGGTTAATTTTATGATAAGGATGTTTTTATTATTCTTTTCCATATACTTATCATAATATTCCTTCTTCTTCTTCTTCTTCATCATCAACATGAAGAAAGCTTGCTCCATTAATGGCAACTTGAGCTAATGAGTGAGAAATCCAATTCTAAAGTGAACCCACCTCCTATTTCTTCATCCTCAACCTCTTGCCAAGTAGTATAGGGTGTTTTCTTCACAAGTTTCATGACTTGGTGAAGTGGGAGCTTGATCTTGTGATGCCTCGACGCAGATCATCTTCGGCATCGTAGTCGATGACCTAGCCCGCCCATTTCTCCGATGAAGCCGACTCTTGAGCCCGGGATCCGTTTTGTACAGCGAGGGGACTTCATCACGGAGCTATGGAGGTGGAGCACTGGATCTACAAAGGTTGTATTTCCGTTCTTTTAGTTAAATTGTTAACTAGTTGCATTTGTCGCCTATATATCTAGTTAACGATCCGTATTAGGGTTTCTCGGCACCCGTAAAATTTGAAATTGGCATGGTTGATGCCTTGTGAGACCTCATTAGTGTGCCTAGGGACCCTACAAACAGTACACAGTGAAGCTGAAACATTGAAATGTTTCGTAGGGGTATCCTGGTATTCCTAGTAATGCCTCTTCCAAATTCTCAGATTCACAACTGTAACCGTATATCTCTTTGCCATCTCTCCAAATCCCTTCATATGTCTTTACTCATTACCTTCTGTACACCCCTTTAGGCCAAATGGTTTTCTTCTTTCCCTACCGTTCGGCACCAGCCTATGGTTTGGAAGAAGACTATCCAATAAGCATAATGGGTGTACTGTCCTAATCCTAGGAGCACTCGCAATGCGAGAGAAGGTGAGGATAAAAGACAACAGAATAAACCTTATTCCTATTTCTCCTGAACCAGAATCCATTCCCGAACTGGAACAAGTTCCTTTCGAGTTCGTATATAACCATACGATGGAATATCCAATAAACTGTGGATCTTCGTAGCGATACGGAGTGTCCTGGAGAAATACAAAGGTGAAGTGGGTGTGGTAATGAAATACTTGGTTTGGTCGTGAATATCAGTCGCAATTTACTTTGCCCTCTTACTAATCCCTTTCTTTGTCTTTACATAATACCTTCTGTACACCATCGTTATGCTAATTGGTTTTCTTCATTCCCTACCGGTCGGCACCAGCCTAAGGTTTGGAAGAAGACTATCCAATTTGCGTAATAGGTGTACTATCTCCTAAACCAAGGAGTACTCGCAACCTGAGAGAAGGTGAAAGGAAAAGACAACTGAATAGTCCTATTCGTTTCCTCCAGAACCGGAAACCATCCTCGAATAAATTCCTTCGAGTTCGTATATAACCATACGATGGTTTTGTCCAATGGAAGTGGACGTTCGTAGTAATACGGGGTGTCCTGGAGAAAAGGGTAAAAGTGGGAGTGGCAATGAGGCGTGCAACTCTGACAATACAAAAGCCAGTCTTATAAGAAGGTTCGGTCAACTTGGTCTCTGAGTCATAGTCTAGGGTCTGGTCAATGGTCGCTGCCAGAGAGAGAGAGAGAAGAAACACTCAGCGTGCACTCTAACCTAGATCAGAATGGTTACCAATTTATCTAATCTGGAAACCTCCCACTGTAACCTCAAATTCTTCTCCAAACCTGAAAGAAGAATTAGTCGGGATGACCTGAGGAGTAAACCAACTCATCAGTGGGAATCGGGATCCAACTATCATCGCATGATAACGTGACGGAATCCGCTCACGTCATCACACTCCAGAAGGTATGCGCATATCTGGCAAGTTTCAGTTTCTTTAGAAACTCCCGATGTGATTTTTGCCCCATGCTCTTATGACCTTGGCGTGAGGTCAAAATATCATAAGTCACATGTCAAGTTCTACCCATCATTGTCCAGGTTAATTTGAACCCACCTGTACATACCCTTGACGTAGGCCAAAATAGTAGTACGACTGTCCCAAACAAACGCATCTATCTATGCAACAGCTAAATATCCGGCAGCCACCAATCACTATGCCTTGGCGTGAGGTCAAAATACATAGCTTGAATACTACCGAATATTTAACTGAAATGATGGAGGGCTACGAATGGTTTCTGGCGAAAACCTTTAACGTAATGAACTTGATATCGTTGAAGGAACCGGATAGCTTTTAAAAATATAGTGATGAAAACCTTTGCTAAATAGGTCACTCCCGGTGAAGGGATCTCGGCTCTTTCCCCGTAGAATGAGGTGCAGGATATTCCAACTGAATACCACGATGCAAAACAAAAGTGAACGTCCTTGCAATAACAGCTTTTTGAAAAGTGTTCCAACAACATCAGATTATCTTTGTTTTTAACTTGCATTGATCCGAATCAACGCAGTCCCATCAATTGATCACACCACAAAGAACGAAAATATACTGATGTACGTATATGCCATCCGCATTCGCCACTGGGTCCCGTCATTACCTGTTAGGTTAGCTAACTAACGACAGAGCGGGGACTGGACTAGCGCGGATGCAAAACATATACAACATCTACTAGTATATATATCAATATATTATATTTCGCTCAAGGCGTGATAAAATGCAACATCACAGAAATGTACAGCATCACAGAACAATACAGATATCTGGGATCCCCGAGTTTCACAGAGCCGCTGAAACCCGACGTTCCCCTGGTCGTGTGGATAGCCTGTGCAATGAAATCCTAGACCCCTACGGGCGCGGCAAGTCACCCGCCAAAACCTGAAGCGAGGCAGCCCCCTTCAGCAACGTGAATGGACCACCCAACACTTCACGGAATCCGGTAACTGGGGCACCCCTCCTGGGTCAACCTATACCCCCTACGAGTGCGGCGAATTGCCCGCCAATTCTAGAGTGAAGCCCCCTCCGTCTCAATGCCATGAGATGCGGGCTTGTTGCCCTCTAGAATTCGGCTATCCGTGCACCCCTCCACGGGGCAATCCTAGTACAGAAAGTAAAATATACATACAACGGGTACATCGACCGCAACCTGGTCGTTTCCCAAAAGAATAATACAAACAGGCAGTGACGGCAGTCCACATGTCGGACGCTCGCCCCGTAATATCAAATGTACATAATACAACAAAACTGTACTACCACTGCAACCAGGCTATCCCCCACGACCAATCCGCAACATCACAGCACAATCACAGAACATCAACGTGAATGTCACGTTCGCAAATCCGTCTAACCGGGCTATAGCAGTTAGACAGGATTTACCGATCGAGTGACATTCACGGTTGCAGATATAATGTAAAAACTGTGAACTAATGTGTTTAAAATATCCGATCGATCAAAAATTACCAAGTGGGCCCCAAGCACTACTGTAGCACATAAAGAAATTCTGGGCCCAAAATGAATATTCCAAAACCCCTATTTTCCCTGTAAAAAGATTACTGTGCAAAAATGGTGCACTGAAGATACTGAACTGCGGCGGAACCGCGGCCAGAAGGGGGTTTGGCCGCGGTTCCGTGGTCATCCTACTGTATCAGTTCACCAAATTTACACAGATGTCTTATATTTCTCTGCACATCACTCTGCAACATACTGAAAAATTTTTGGAGCCAAAAAAATTTCGACAGAAACTGATTGTACATGAAAACGCGGTTTTGGGATTTTTATTCGATCGGAAATGTAAAACACATTAGACAAAGCTAGACTATGTTAATGGCGAGGCCCTGATACCACTGTAAGTGCACGGCGGCGCCCCGGCCGTCAATCCGACACCGGAGTGTGGAAGCGGTGGTTAACTTTAACTTTTGGAACCGGCACCACTGCACGCTTTAAACCCGGATCGGGCCATTAAACTAGTCCTAGCTATCTAGAGAGGGGGGAAGAGAGATATACCGAGCGATCCGTGTCCTTCGGTCTTCTCGTCGCCGTCCCGATCTCCCGCGGAATGTCCGCTCTCCACCTCCTCGCCGGAAGGGCACCACGTCGCCTGCTTCTTTTACGGGCTCCCACCTCTGGTCCGAGGCAACTCGGGCACGAAGTTGGCGAGTCGACGTGCCCAAGGTTTGCTGTAGAATACGTATAGAAAACTATGTCTCATTTGGGGTTATAGGGAGGCTGCCATTTGGTAGAGGAAATGAAGTATATACTTTTGTGGAGGAACTTGGGAATTTTTTGCATGGCAAATGAGATGAAAACCACCACCAAAAATTAGGACAGCCCATTCCCTTGAATGGCCGACCACTATGTGAGGAGGTAGAGAATGAGAGTGAGAGAAAGTCCAAGGGGGTGTGTATCAATCATGATGCAAGAAAAGAAATGAGGATCAAAAGCAATGATCACAACCACATCCACACTCAACTACAACCATCATCAAAACCATGTCACACAAAAGTCAAGCCATGATGGATAAATCAAGTCAATGGATGGTGCACCCATCATGATGCAACAAAATGTAAAGAACACCCTCCATAAATGCTTATTTGCTGAAATGCAAATAAGCCCTCCTCCACCAATCTTCGGCCAATGAAAGATACAAAGGAAAATGGCCGAAACGGAAAACAAACTGGCAACACCAGAAAACTGGTCCCGTAATAAATTACAGGAAAACCCCGCTACTGTGTATACACACCCGCATTTGTATTCCGACCGAAATACAAATGCAATGAGACAAAATCTACACTGTCTAATACTAGGATCCGGCTTAAGCCAAAGCCTGCTAGTATTAACTGTCCGATCTTGATCCGTGCAATGCCGCACGTATCTGATCGAACCCTGCCATATCTCCATACGGCCTCTACAGCGTTTCACCCGAAAACTTGAGCAACTGAATGTGGGGGACTCTAAAGACTCGTCAATATTATGGCTGTGGATTTAACCACTAGCACGTCAGAGGTATTAGCCATACGTGACGGGCTACCAGCTATTGACCAAAAGGGACGTCGATGAGCGAACTCATTCTGATACCCTACTGAGCCTGTCAGTGACAATATCCGTACAGTCCGGTCCGTTCGTCTATGAGCATCGCATGGCGGGCCTAAAGGGTTGGTAAAAGTCAGACCCCCAAAAGCGGTACAAGTCATGTCAGAGATCAGCCCAGAACACCCTGAGATACTACTGGAATACCTACCAGTAAATCTCCTGCCTTGGCCAAGGACTTTTCATGTTCTGGCTCTCCTAGACACAGCGCGACCTCACCCCCAATACCGGGAGAGACGAACCCCTGAAGATCCGCTCACTGCCTCCATGTGGCTCGGGACTGTACCCAACTAAAACCTGTTTGCACATCTCCTTTGAGCGTGGTAGGGTAGTAATCAAAGTACAGTGGGAACTCACACGAGACAAATGACGATCCTCAGGTCGATGAACTAACCTGTACACATGTCACCAGGGAACTGCTATCTGACGTCAGGTATAAGACGAACTAGCATGTTCCCGGCGAGTCCTGTCCGGTGTACTCATAACCCAATGAGCACCTGTATACATCTTAGGTGAACCAACTGACACCAGTGGCTTGTGAGACCGGCCACCGCCCCTCGTCGGGGTCTCGGCTGTATACACTAGTCTACTCTGGAGTATCGATGCCCTGTCTCGAAACTCCCACGACTAGGGACCTTTTAAGGATGTGCTTATAGACTACCAGCTCCCACGTATATGATCGCCCTCATACTGCTGGCAGTCAAGCAAGAATCCTAGAGGCTCTATCAACGTGCAATAGTGACCTGTAAGGTCACCTAAAGCAGTACACGATGATAAAGATAAACCAGATAGCATACTATCATCTTGAGTAAGACTGTCCTACCGGGATAGGTCCTCCCTCAATCATTGCAATCACGTGCCTGTGATCCAATAATTGACTCCGAGGGCACTATCTCCAACAATCCCATCATTTAAGTTCCTAAGCCATCACAGAAAAGAAACGAAAATAGAACGTACACTTATGCCATCCGCATTTGCCACAGTGTCCCGTTATGCACCGTTAGCTTACTTAACTAACGGCATAGCGGGGCGGGACTTGTGCGGGTGTAAAACATAAGCAACGTTTATTATATATCATATATATAATAATAATCCATTCGTCTCAGATACTAAGTAATCAAATTACAGAATATCAACAGCAGAAGCACATATGAAAATAAAAGGATATTTATGATGTCTGTATTTTGTATTTAGCCAACAATAGAAAATACGGATTCCACGGTCGCGATGAATAGCCAAGCCCACACCCCTAGACCCCTACGAGAGCGGCAAGCGATCCTGCCAATTCTAGAGTTTAGGAGACCCGGTCTCGACTCCTCGAGATGGCTTCCCACTGAACCCTAGAACCCGTTCACTTGTGCTCCCCTCCTTGGGTCTATCCTAATGCGGAAAAGTAAATAATATACAATGATGGAAACATCTTCCTCATCCCGGAAGTGCCCCAAATAAAAGAATATTACATACAATTGATTTATACATGAATGAAAATAAAACTCTCATCTCACATAAAACCCCCGGCTATTCAATCGTGACAATCCTGCACATCATATCTCAGCAATACATAATATCTCATATCATCAACGTAAGAAAGTATGCGTATCCCGATTGTCGTAGATGTATAGCAACGAAGCCGGCGATACCCCACATACTACTCTTACGGTCACAGAAAAAAATGTAAAACTACAACATTTGGAATCTACAATCTTTTTAGACATCGTAAATCCAAAATATCACATACTTCGCATTTCATGCCTAACTATATGAATTCCACATATTGTATCACATTCCAGATAAATAGACAGTATTAAACTTTCCGATCGAATAATCAAATATCCAAGATTTCCTAAATAGCTCAACACTTGAGCGGAGTTCAAAAATCTCAGAATATGTCACAGTAGCAATGGTCCAGCCGTAGAAGGGTCAAGCCAACTCCTCACATGTGGCATGCCGTACTGCCCCAAACCCTAAGGTTTAGAGGCGGTTCAGACGGTCACATAATCGAGTTAAGGTTTGTGTTCTTCTAGAGGGTCCATCGCGTTACTTGTACATTTTTCCGAAAGATTTAAACTCAAGAAAAATTCAACACTTGAAAGTTTTTCATGCCGGGAAAAAGTGAGTTAATGATATCCGTTCGAACATTTTAACAGTTTCTAAATATCCGGAAAACATAACGAAATTAAATTTTCTGATCGAATCAACGAATTCAAAATAATCCCCAGAACACTCAACACTTGAGTCAAATTAAAAATACCTAGAAAATATGCACTAACAGTTACGGACATTACTGTGCAAAAAAGATGCAATAATACTTCTGTACGGCCGCGGATCCACGGCACAAGCAAGGTATTGCCGCGGTTCCGCGGCGGTTTGTACGGATTATGGCCTCGTTTTCTACAGTAATGCTTATATTTCCCTACTGAATTTTTTGAGTATTTTTAATACAGAAAAATTCACATTTTTAAAAATTGTCCAGAGAAGGATCTAAATTGGTGTTTCGTGGTTCAATCGGAGTTTTAACTTCACCTAATCATCGCCTAAAGCTCTAGCTTGGCTCTGATACCATTGTTGGGTTTACCTAGCACCTCATCAAGGGTTTAGAAGTATCACATATGCCAAAATCAAATTTTGAAGGTGCTAAGTGAACTTGACAAGAATCATAACTAGAAATTTAGGGTTTCTTTCAACTAAGCATCTCATGCAAATGAAAAACTATCACTAAGGGTAGAGATTACAACCTTTGTAGACCTCCCTTGGTGACTCCTTGGCACTATGAGAGTTTGGAACGGATCGATGGAAGCCTTCCTAGTCCACGAAGATCCACCCGAAGTCTCTTTGCCCAAAGCTCCTTGCTTTACTTGATATGTGAATGAAGTAGAGCAAACACCCTACACAAATAGGCTAGATGTGTGTAGTATGATGATGTGATTTGTATTCTATAATCAAAACCCTTTCTTTTTATCAACTTCACTCAAAGAAAAATCTCAAGAGAGGAAGAAGAAGATGGTGGCTAAGCTTGAGCTCAAAAGATAATGATATGAATGAAAATAATTGAGATGAGAAAGAATAATCTATATTATCCTTCTCACTTCAACTATGGTTAGTAATTATCTAGATCTTTATCAATGAGTTAATAAATCAAAAGGATAATTAACTCAAGGTTAAATAGTAGTTGAAGTATGGTCAAAGATGATAAACATCAACCATGAGTGAATTATCCTTTCTTTTTAATTAAAAATGATAAATAAATAAATAATTACTACAATATGAGTCTTGCATTGCCACCAAATATGTATCAACAACCATGATACTATGTATGTATGTATGTGTCCATGCACATCATCATGTGTATACATGCATGCATACAAAAATAGAAAAAGGGTTTAATTAAAGAATTAATCTAAAAGTCATTTGTTACATCAACACTTGATTTTGCAAACCGGTCATATCACATACGATCCGACCAATAGAAAATGCCCGATTAATATACGGTATCACATATCCGTATTTAATCGGGTCCCCGCGCATATTGATCAGTCGAAAATATTGCATATTTTAACCGACAATTTCCCTATCATCTGCATACATATAGAAGTGTTCGGTATCAGTATTCTACATATTAGCAAATCTATCGCAAAATATCAGATTACATGTATTCGACCTTAAAACCGGCATTTCTAGGGAAATTGACTGCATTGCATGGCATCGCAATATTTCTATATGTCGCAACCCGTATTTCGAAGTCTGTGCAGGAAATGAGAAGCTCGCTCGACCATTACACCGCTCGAAAGATACGTAAACTCACTAACTTCAAATCTGGTACCAATCCAAAGGAGCAATCACAATTCAGCATATCAGACAAAGCCCTAAACAGTAGTCCAAGACCACAGCAGAAAACACAAGGCCCAAGCCTCCTACATAGCCGCGGATCAGCGGCATGGGCTTGCTAAGGCCGCGGATCCGCGGTGGGTCCAAAGGTTCAAGCTCCCAAATTTGCACCAGAATTCCTGTATCAGCTCCTACAGTTCAGAAATGTACTCCAACTTCCAGAAGACTCCAGAGACTTCTACCAGATCAGCAAACACCTTGAGCTTCACTAAACTAGCCTAATCATTCTAGAACTTTCCCTAAACCCTAGCTTAAACCCTAAGCTAAAGTCTAACAAACTCTTTCAACAAACTTTGGGAGGGAAACTTCTAATTCAAACCTAAACCTAGGGTTTGGGAGCTCTATAAATAAGACCCTAGGCTCATTATCCCCACATTATTCAACCTTGGGAATTATTCATCCAATTAGTGAATCTATCCCCAATCTATCTCTCTTTTCATCTCCTTCTTCCACAAGTTTAGTGAGAGAGCTTGTAGGAAACCCTAACCCTAATTCCAATTGAGATCAAGAATCCCGAGTACCCATTAAGCAAGAAGCCTTACAACCTTTAGGAGCGGAGCCGATCTTCAACGGAGCAAGCGATCCGAGCCGATCCACGACTCACGAAGCCGAGCGACGCCCGATCAACGATCTAGATTCTTCTTCTTGTAGTTCTTGAAGCAAATGTAATCAAAATTGTTGAGATAAATAAAGGTGATATTCTTTTATCTTGTTTTCTTTAAATTCTGCATCATGCTATCTTTACAATGCGTAAATCTTTTCTGTGTGGTGATGTGTGAATAAAACTCCGCTCGTCGAGGAGTCGAGACGGATAATAGAATGATGATGTAACATAGCTTTAATCGATTCTTGAGTCCTACGAGTTTTGTAAACCCTAGCAAGTTCAAGAAACGACGACCCATTTCGTTTCGATGCTTTCTTGATTGACATCGATCGAAATTGGGGAGTTATGATCGTTTCTTGAATTTGGTAGAGGCTAGAAAAGGAATGATATCGACGAAAGAACAAGGGTTATAGGATGAAACCCTAGTTTCACGAGAAAGCCCCAACTCTCGTCGATCATCATCAATCTAGTATCAATCCTTCGAAGGACAAGAACACGATATCTTTAGATTACATCACGTCTATCGATCCTATCGATTCCTACGAGCCTCTTTTAGATTCTTGATTGTTGATTGGAAAAATATTATCAAAACCCAATTCTTGATTGTTTATCGGTTCTTGATTCTTGAATAAAGAATAGTGACACTCGAATACAAATCATTCTTGAATCATGTTTTCTTTTATTGTTGCTTAACTTTTCATTTCTAACGTATCAAAGATATAAATGAATCGTGCAATCCCTGTGGACGATCCGCACTCATTCATGAACTACAATTGACACCGAAGTTTGATTGCGGTCAAAAAGTTTTTGATTGTGAAGTTCTTTATAGATTTTCCGAATACCAACCCATTTGAGTTCTTTAAACAAAGTCGGAAACGAAACAAACCTTCATTGGAAAAACTATCGATCAAAATGGCGCCGTTGCCGGGGATCGCGCTAATTCATTTGCATTTTTAGTTTGAAGTGAAAGAATTATTGTAAGTCCATATTGCGACCCCCGGTGCTTACGGGGAGGCGGAAACGGTATAAAAAACGAATTTTTATCGCAAGAGGCAACATGGACTAAACAAGGTCGGGATCGTTGTCTAAACTAAAACTAGTATTCTTGTTAAAGAGAGTTAGCTACTGTGGAAGATGGTTATACCTAAACTTGAACTCCTTCTTCTTCAAACCTTGTAGAGGTTGATGGTTCTCTTTTCGTCGCCTTCTCCCGTCGAAGATGGATCCACCTCGAAGGTTCGACCTTTGGGCTCTTCCTCGATCTTTGAGTGAACTAGGGTTTCCGGCTTGCTAAACCTTCATCCTAGAATGAGTAGAGAGTGATTAGGGTTTTCTTTTCTTTCTAAAGAGAATGATTCTCAACACATGAGAAGGTTTCTCTTTTCTAGAGGAAGAAGAAGATGAAGTGAGGAGAGAGAGAGGTTATGATAGAATGAGCTCAATTATTTCTTTCTTGCAACCATATTGCAAAAGAAAAGAATTATCTAAATGATAATAATTGAAATAAGAATAGTTGATGGTTATATTTGGAATGACCACTATCATGCTTCTTTAAATGAAGTGTAAGCATGAATCAAGGAGGATCTTTCAAAGCATGATGGTGGTCAATGGTCAACAAGTCAACCATGGTCAACAAGTCAACAAAAAATCAACCATAACATAATTCTCATTTAATTACTATTATTAATAGATAATATATAAATCCATTAGGGTTTGGAAAATGATAACTGTCAACTGTGCATACGCACCCGATCCGAAACCCTAATGAAAAACCTCATTCTCCGCCTCAAGCAACTGTGCATACACACCTGCATTCTCGTTCTGAGGAACAAGAATACCAAGAGATAAAAGCAACCCTAAAACATATACCAGTATCTGGCTCAAACCAGAGCCTGCCAGTATAATCCGTCCGGACTCCAAACGTGCACAAGTGCGCGGATGAGAACGAACCCTGTCGCAAAACCATGCGACCTCTACTCTGTTTTGCCCAGAGGCGAATACCCTCTGTGTGGGACTCTAAAGACTCGACACTACGCTGGCAGTGGGTTTAACCACAGACCGCAAGCGGCACTAGCTGTGCGTAACGGTCCCCAGGTAGATGCCGACAAGAAGGCTGACGAGGTGAAACCCCATCTGAACTCCTACTGAGTCTGAATGTGACATTCTCCGTACAGTCCGGTCTGTTCGTCTGATACATCGCATGGCGGGCCTAGGGGGCGGTAAAACGTCAGTCCCCCAATAGCGGTACAAGTCGTGTCGGAGTGAAGCCCAAAACACCCTGAGATAACACTGGAAACCTACCAGTATATCTCGCTTGCCCTGGCCAGGGACTACTCGTGTAATGGCTCTCCTAGACACAGCGCGATGTCAACCCCCAATACCGGGAGAGACGAATCCTGTCTAACCGTTACTGCCTCCAAGTGCTTCGGGACTGCACCCAACCACCACCTGTTTGCACGACTCCTTTGAGCCGTGGTAGGGTAGTGATCAAAGTGCAGTGGGAACACACTCGAGGCGAAGTGTCAGTGTCAAGTCAGCGGACTAAGCTGTACTCATGTCACCTGGGAACTGATAACTGACGATAGGTATAATACCAACCTGTCAGTTCCCGACGAGTCCTGTCCAGTGTACTCGTAACCCAACGAGCACCCGTATACTATCTCCAGTACGACGTACTGATGGCTGTGGGACAGACCATCTCCCACACTGGGATGAGAAGCGCATACGCTAGTCTACTCCGGAGTATCGATGCCCTGTCTCGATAGTCCTACGACTAGGGACCTGTATAAGGATGTGCCTATAGATTACCCAGCCCCCACTAGTGTGACTGCCATCACAACGCTGGTAATCAAGCAAAGATCCTAAGGGCTCCACTAATGCGTATAAGTGATATACTGAAATAAACACAAGTACACATTGAAGTAGAAACAAACCAAGTAGCATACTACTATATTGAGCAAGATTGTTTATACAAGGTGAATATCCCAAGCTTCCATCAAGTAATATACAAACTAGTATGATACAGTAATGGCCTCTAGGGCATATACACTAACAATCTCCCACTTGCACTAAGGCCATGTACTGGCGTATCGAAGACCTATCATCTCGATCAGCCGCTCGAACTGAGTCTGGGGTAGGGCCTTGGTGAATGGATCTGCAGTGTTCTCTTCTGAAGCAACCCTCCGAACCTCGATCTCCTTGCGATCCACGATCTCCCTGATCAGGTGATACCGCCTCAAGATGTGCCTAGATCTCTGATGGGACCTGGGTTCCTTTGCTAAAGCTATAGCCCCGTTGTTGTCGCAATACAGAGGTACTGGGTCAACAATGGATGGAACCACCTGAAGTTCTTTTAAGAACTTCCTTATCCAGACAGCTTCTTTTGCGGCATCAGATGCAGCGATGTATTCCGCTTCCATAGTCGAGTCTGCAACGGTTTCCTGTTTGGAACTCTTCCAACACACCGCCCCTCCATTGAGGGTAAAGACAAAACCCGACATGGACTTGGAATCATCCTTGTCACTCTGGAAGCTGGAGTCAGCAAAGGCCTCAATCTGGAGGTCTTTTCCGCCATACACCAAGAACATCTCCTTAGTCCTCCTCAGGTACTTGAGAATGTTCTTTACCGCTATCCAATGTTTGTCCCCAGGGTTTGACTGATACCGGCTTACTACACTCAGTGCATAAGCTACATCTGGTCTGGTACACAACATCGCATACATTATAGAGCCTACCGCAGAAGCGTAGGTTATAATAGACATGCGATCCCTCTCCAAATCAGTCTTGGGAGACATCTCTTTAGAGAGGGTGATCCCGTGACAAGCCGGTAAGTTACCGCGCTTGGAATCTTCCATACTGAATCTTTTCAGTACGGTGTCGATGTACCTGGACTGTGAAAGTCCTAATATCCTCTTGGATCTATCACGATGGATCCGGATCCCCAGGATATAAGAGGCATCACCCAGGTCTTTCATGGAGAACCTGTGTGACAAGAAACCCTTGACAGATTGTAGCATAGGAATGTCATTTCCTATCAAGAGAATGTCATCCACGTATAAAATAAGGAATACCACAGTTCTCGCTACAAATCTACTATAGATGCATGGTTCATCTGGATTTTTGATAAAGTCAAATTCCTTGACCGTCTCATCAAAACAGATGTTCCAACTCCGCGATGCCTGCTTTAGTCCATAGATGGACTTAAGCAACTTGCACACCTTTCCGCTGCTCCCACTCTGAATGAAACCCTCTGGCTGATCCATATAGACACACTCCTCTAAATTTCCATTTAGAAAAGCGGTCTTTACGTCCATCTGCCAAATCTCATAATCGTGGAAGGCAGCAATGGCAAGAAGGATCCGAATGGATTTCAGCATAGCCACTGGAGAAAAGGTTTCGTCATAGTCCAAGCCAGGTCTTTGACGGAAACCCTTTGCTACAAGTCTAGCTTTATAGGTCTCAACCTGTCCATCTACACCAATCTTCCTTTTGAAGATCCACTTGCATCCTACGGGTTTTACCCCGTCTGGAGCAATGTCCAACGTCCATACTTTGTTGGTGTACATGGACTCCATTTCGGTCCGCATTGCATCCAGCCATTTTACCGAGTCAATGCTCTGAACGGCCTGCTGGAAGCTAGTAGGCTCATCATAGTCTATGATGCAATCCTCTCTATCCCCGTCTATGAGAAAACCGTAGTATCTCTCGGGCGGATGAGACTGCCTACTACTCCTGCGGAGCGGCGTAGGAATGTCCTGTTCATTTGAACCCTCTGGTTCCACTAAGCTTTCAGTAATAGTCTGTGGTTCTGGAATTTCTTCCAGTTCTACTGCGCTCCCACTTAATTCTTTTTCTAAGAACTGATGTTCTAGAAAGTGGGCATGACGAGAAACAAGAACTTTTTGTTCCTCTTCGTAGTAGAAGAGATATCCCTTGGAATTCTTTGGATATCCCACAAACTTACACAGTACTGAGCGCGCCTCGAGCTTGTCCGCATGCTGCTTTTTAACAAAAGCTGGACTTCCCCAAGTCTTAATGTGACTGAGATGGGGTCTCTTCCCACACCACATCTCATATGGTGTAGTAGGCACAGTCTTAGTAGGAACTCGGTTCAAAAGGTACGCAGCTGATTCTAGCGCATACCCCCAGAATGATCGCGGTAACTCAGCGTTACTCATCATGGACCGTACCATATCCAATAGGGTCCGGTTCCGTCTTTCCGATACACCGTTGTGTTGCGGAGTGTATGGAGGAGTAAGCTGAGAGAGAATCCCATTCTCTTTTAAATAATTCAGGAACTCGGCACTTAAGTATTCTCCACCTCGATCCGATCTTAGAATCTTGATACTTTTGCCGGTTTGTTTTTCTACTTCATTCTTAAATTCCTGGAATTTTTCAAAAGCTTCGGACTTATGTTTCATTAAGAAGACATAACCGTATCTTGAAAAATCATCCGTAAAAGTAATGAAGTAAGAATAACCGCCTCGCGCATGTGTAGACATTGGACCGCACACGTCGCTGTGTACGAGTCCCAAGAGCTCGCTCGCTCTTACTCCGTGTCCAGTGAACGGAGTCTTTGTCATCTTTCCTTTGAGACAGGATTGACAAGTGGCATACGATTGATATTCGAACGGATCCAAATATCCTTCTGTATGTAACTTAGTCAACCTTCTCTCATTGATGTGACCCAGTCTACAATGCCATAAGAAAGTCTGATTAATATCTGGTGACTTTCTTTTGTGTGTATTCTGGACATTGAAAATCTGTGGTTGGTTTAATACGTATATACCATTGCTCAATGTACCTGACCCAATCAGAACTTGATTAAGGTGAATGTTAACAACATTACTTACAAACGCAAATTCATAACCTTCTTTAGAAACCAAAGATACAGAAATGATATTACAAGTTGCGTTGGGTACAAAAAAACAATTACGCAAAACCAAAACATGCCCATCTGACATTCCCAGGTGATAGTCCCCCACGGCTTTAGCATCCATGCTAGCTCCGTTCGCAACTCTGAGGGTCATGTCACCTGCCTTCAAAACCCTACGGTTTCTCAACGCCTGCAAAGAATTACAGATATGAGATCCTGATCCGGTATCCAATACCCAGGAAGTAGAGTTTATAGAAAGACAGTTTTCAATAACATACACACCTGAAGCTGAAGCCGCAACCTGCTTCAGTTCCTGTGTCCTGGCTTTCCAAGCCCTGCAATCTTTCTTCCAGTGTCCACTCTTGTGACAATAGAAGCATTCCTCTTTACCAACAAGCTTCCCCGCTATCTTTGTTGCCTTTTCCTTTCCCTTCGCACCCACTTTACTAACACCGCCTCTTGGTTTGGCGGGGGCTTTCTTCTTCTTTCCCTTGGCTTTCGCCTTGGACCTAGAAGAAGAAGATCCTCCTACAAACAAAGTGGATGTATCCCTACCCTTCTGTAGGGTGCCCTCTGCGCTCCTCAGCAGGTTGAGGAGTTCTGAAAGTTCAACTTCCTTTTCTTGCAAGTTGAAATTCAGTATGAACTGGGCGTAAGTGGATGGAAGGGACTGGAGAATTATATCTGTATAAAGTTCACTGTCCAACGTGGTCCCAAGTTCCGCGAGCTCCTCAGTGTAGCCAATCATCTTAAGCACGTGGTCCGCTACCGATGATCCGACGGCCAACTTAGTCGAAAATAACTTCTTCGACACTTCGTATCTTGCGATACGAGACTGCTCTCCATACAGTTCTTTTGTATGAAGAAATATGGATTCCAAATCCATATTCTCGTGCCTCCTATGATGGTCATTGTCCATCGAGGCAAGTACGAGGCATCTGGCCTTCGCGCTGTCAATCTCCCAAGTCTTACGGATTTCCTTATCCGCGACGCTGGAGGTGGGACCTGGGACGGGGGGAGCTTTGGTGGTAAGAAGATACCCCAGCTTGTCGTAAGAGATTGCCAATTTGACATTCCTGAGCCAATCTTTGTAGTTTGGCCCTGTCAATATGTTTTTATCTAGAAGTAACTTAAGTCCAGTCATTTCGATTTGGTCGCTGCAGGGGGAGAGAAGAAACACTTAGCACGATGCTCTTGCAAGTTTAGAATGGTTTTTAATTTGTCTAAACAGGATGGCTCCCACTGTCTCTCGAATCCCTCCTCAAACCACAAAGGAAGAATTAGCCGGGATCAATCCCACCGTACAATACTTGCTTAACCGTTCAGCCAGGCCAGTGTCGGTACTTCGAGGGAGGTTTTCCAACGCTTTCGCGAAGTTCCTTAATTTAAGAACCTCTTTTCCCTGGGGGGCGTAGCCCCGCTAACACCTTTCTAGGCACCTACTAGGTTTATAGCATTGATCGTTTAGTGAGAAATTTCCCGAGGAGTAGCATATACTCACAGTAGGATCGGGATCCAAATATCATCGCGTGACGAAAATGAAGGAATCCTACCATAATCATCACACTCCAAATGGTATGCAAATCTAGCAAGTTTCAGTACTTATGAAACTCCCGATGTGGATTTTTGCCCCATGCTCTTATGACCTTGACTTTGGCCAAAATATCATAAGTCACATGTCAAGTTCTTCCCGTCACTTTCCAGGTTAATTTGGATCCACCCGTACATACCCTTGACTTTGGCCAAAATGGCAGCACGACTGTCCCAAACCAACGCATCTATCTATGCTACACATGAACACCCAATAGCTACCAATCATTGTGCCTTGACTTTGGCCAAAATACACAGCTTGAATACTATTGCCTATTCATGCGAAACGACGGAGGGCTACGAATGGTTTTGGTAAAACCGTGAACGTAGTGAACTTGATATAATCGATGGAACGAGATAGCTTTTATAAGGAGTGGCTCAAGCTCCGCATTTAAAAGTTAGTTTTGAAAAGAACCGAGTGGTTTTTCGAAAGTGTTCCATCGACTTAAACTTGGTTTATTATCTTGCATTAGTTCTTTTAATGCGTGATATTCTTGCATTAGTTCTTTTAATGCGTCCCATCATTTAGTTCCTACCATTGCAGAAAACAACCAAAATATGACGTACGCTTATGCCATTCGCATTCGCCACGGGGTCCCGTCATCACTCGTTAGGTTACTTAACTAACGACAGAGCGGGGGCTGGGCTAGCGCGGCTGTAAAACATAAGCAACGCCTAAATAGAAAGCAATGATAGACATTACAGATCACAGATGAATACATTGGATATACTAGCAATCCGCAATCCTTTCGAGCCTGAAACGAAAAGCGGATAACACGGTCGCGGTGAATAGCCAAATACCCCACCCAAGACCCCTACGGGTGCGGCAAACTACCCGCCAAGTACTCGGCAGTTTGTGCACCCCTCCATGGGTCTATCCTAGGAGCATAAACAGTAAAAATAATTATACAATGACGGCTACAACCCCGACCCGGTTGTGCGGCCAAACAAATAATATTATTACATCAATTTACATTTACAATGAATGAAAGAAAAACAAAAGCTCATCTCACATCCACCCCGGCTATTCACCCGCGACAGTCCAACACATTCATATACACATTCCAGCACATTACAGATCATGTATAACCCCGACTAATCGACCTATAGCGATTAGCCGACGTTCAATACATGCAAACATCACAGATATAACCAACATAGCCAAAGTGCAGTGAAGTTCGGAAAAAAAATACGGAATTATAGGACCCCAAAAGTGAATTTCTGTTCTGGAAAATCTGGGTACATATAATATATCTGAAAAATCCCAAAACCAACACAGAAGAACACTGCACGAAAAACGATGCAAAGATGAAAACAACCTGCGGCGGTTCCGCGGCCAGATGAATAGGTGAGGCCGCGGAAGGGCGGCGGTTTGGAGGAAAAATGCTATCGTTTTTGGTGGGTGTTCTTAAAAAACCCTGAGACGATTTTACAAGTATAAAGTTTTTCATTTTGAGCAGAAAAAATTTCAACAGAAACTTAGGGTTTTGTTTTTCCGGTTTTGCGATTTTTCGGTTCCGAACTTCGTTACACTTCACTACCAAGCTAGTTTAAGTTTAGTTAGGCTCTGATACCACTGTAAGTCCATATTGCGACCCCCGGTGCTTACGGGGAGGCGGAAACGGTATAAAAAACGAATTTTTATCGCAAGAGGCAACATGGACTAAACAAGGTCGGGATCGTTGTCTAAACTAAAACTAGTATTCTTGCTAAAGAGAGTTAGCTACTGTGGAAGATGGTTATACCTAAACTTGAACTCCTTCTTCTTCAAACCTTGTAGAGGTTGATGGTTCTCTTTTCGTCGCCTTCTCCCGTCGAAGATGGATCCACCTCGAAGGTTCGACCTTTGGGCTCTTCCTCGATCTTTGAGTGAACTAGGGTTTCCGGCTTGCTAAACCTTCATCCTAGAATGAGTAGAGAGTGATTAGGGTTTGCTTTTCTTTCTAAAGAGAATGATTCTCAACACATGAGAAGGTTTCTCTTTTCTAGAGGAAGAAGAAGATGAAGTGAGGAGAGAGAGAGGTTATGATAGAATGAGCTCAATTATTTCTTTCTTGCAACCATATTGCAAAAGAAAAGAATTATCTAAATGATAATAATTGAAATAAGAATAGTTGATGGTTATATTTGGAATGACCACTATCATGCTTCTTTAAATGAAGTGTAAGCATGAATCAAGGAGGATCTTTCAAAGCATGATGGTGGTCAATGGTCAACAAGTCAACCATGGTCAACAAGTCAACAAAAAATCAACCATAACATAATTCTCATTTAATTACTATTATTAATAGATAATATATAAATCCATTAGGGTTTGGAAAATGATAACTGTCAACTGTGCATACGCACCCGATCCGAAACCCTAATGAAAAACCTCATTCTCCGCCTCAAGCAACTGTGCATACACACCTGCATTCTCGTTCCGAGGAACAAGAATACCAAGAGATAAAAGCAACCCTAAAACATATACCAGTATCTGGCTCAAACCAGAGCCTGCCAGTATAATCCGTCCGGACTCCAAACGTGCACAAGTGCGCGGATGAGAACGAACCCTGTCGCAAAACCATGCGACCTCTACTCTATTTTGCCCAGAGGCGAATACCCTCTGTGTGGGACTCTAAAGACTCGACACTACGCTGGCAGTGGGTTTAACCACAGACCGCAAGCGGCACTAGCTGTGCGTAACGGTCCCCAGGTAGATGCCGACAAGAAGGCTGACGAGGTGAAACCCCATCTGAACTCCTACTGAGTCTGAATGTGACATTCTCCGTACAGTCCGGTCTGTTCGTCTGATACATCGCATGGCGGGCCTAGGGGGCGGTAAAACGTCAGTCCCCCAATAGCGGTACAAGTCGTGTCGGAGTGAAGCCCAAAACACCCTGAGATAACACTGGAAACCTACCAGTATATCTCGCTTGCCCTGGCCAGGGACTACTCGTGTAATGGCTCTCCTAGACACAGCGCGATGTCAACCCCCAATACCGGGAGAGACGAATCCTGTCTAACCGTCACTGCCTCCAAGTGCTTCGGGACTGCACCCAACCACCACCTGTTTGCACGACTCCTTTGAGCCGTGGTAGGGTAGTGATCAAAGTGCAGTGGGAACACACTCGAGGCGAAGTGTCAGTGTCAAGTCAGCGGACTAAGCTGTACTCATGTCACCTGGGAACTGATAACTGACGATAGGTATAATAACAACCTGTCAGTTCCCGACGAGTCCTGTCCAGTGTACTCGTAACCCAACGAGCACCCGTATACTATCTCCAGTACGACGTACTGATGGCTGTGGGACAGACCATCTCCCACACTGGGATGAGAAGCGCATACGCTAGTCTACTCCGGAGTATCGATGCCCTGTCTCGATAGTCCTACGACTAGGGACCTGTATAAGGATGTGCCTATAGATTACCCAGCCCCCACTAGTGTGACTGCCATCACAACGCTGGTAATCAAGCAAAGATCCTAAGGGCTCCACTAATGCGTATAAGTGATATACTGAAATAAACACAAGTACACATTGAAGTAGAAACAAACCAAGTAGCATACTACTATATTGAGCAAGATTGTTTATACAAGGTGAATATCCCAAGCTTCCATCAAGTAATATACAAACTAGTATGATACAGTAATGGCCTCTAGGGCATATACACTAACAATTATTACATTCTACTTCTTGAAATCAAAATTCGTACAAGCTCTTATACGTATGTTGTGATTGACTGCAAGGTGATCTGGAGCATTCTGTGCTGTGAAAAAATTATTTGGGGTATACCTGAGAGTAGAGGAAGGCCACAGAAGCCTCCTGAAGAAATTGTGTACAGTGATCTCACTGTGGGAGCGCGTTTCCGCGGCGAGTACCCACCAAGTGCGGCGGTTCCGCGGCTAGGTTGGGGGTTCTCTGGAAAATTTTGCCTGCAGGTGATTTCTTGCTCTCTCCCCTCTCCTCTTTTAGCTCCAATTAACACTTTGCTGCAGGATTCTTTGCAAATAATCGCAGCGCCGCAAAAGCAAAATTAAAATTGTGCGTGATTTTGATTTCTTGGTTGTTTGCATTCTAATACGGAAATTTAAGGGGCACGGCCAAATCCAAATTAGGTGGGGATTTCATTACCCTTCCTAGGCCCCGAAAATCGCAAAACTTGCATCCGCATTACCCTCATTAATTAAAAGAAATCTAGAGAAGACTCTAAGGACTGTCGCGCTCAATTAGGACAAGAGAAGGCCGTGGGTAATTCATTGCTTATCCGCGTTTTCTTGTGGTGCCTAAGGCGAGTGTGTCTAAGGCTAGTGGTTTTTAATCAGGCCCACTACTTACGTAGTGGAGTACCTTCCCACTTACCTGGCACTTATCCGGCCACAGGGGGACAAAGAGGCAGTAGAGGATTCTATCCTGCGACTTGTCTTTTGGCAGTTAGGAGCGGTCTAGAGACCGGACCTAGGTGACCACTAGATTCTAGGGTTTGTGTGCTGCATTTGTTTTGTCGCATCATTTTTTCAAAAATCCGTCCCTTTTTCAAAGCAAACATCGCATTCATTCATTACCCCTAATTATAAGTCAACGCTGCCACTTGTACTAACCCTTTTTAGTGCAAGATAGGCTGGACACGGGATTCTAGTGCCCGTTTAGTCCGCGTACCCTTTATCGACTCTGAAGTCGATATTTCTCCATTTACCTTTTCTTTACCTACTACCACACCCACACCGATGGATCCGAATCCATCAAACTTCTTTAACCCTAATCTGCCGCCGTCCGTTGGTGCGCAGAATCCTCCCCACATTTCTCTCCAGGAAAGATGCTATCCACATAGAGGTCCTCTTTCGACCTGCTTATCCACACCACCAGCCAATGGGGATAACTTTGAAATTAAGCCACAGTATATCAATCTTTTACCCAAATACCACGGACTCGAGACTGAGGACGCTTACGTTTTCATTACCAAATTTGAAAACGTATGCGCAATGATGGGTACGTCACAACTTTCAGTGGATGCGATGCGTCTACGACTTCTTCCATTTACCTTGTGCGATATAGCCGAGAAGTGGCTATACAACACTACCGCACATTCTATTACGAATTGGGAAGAATTCGTCGCTGCATTCCTTAAGAAATTTTACCCACACGAAAAGACAGCTCGAATCCGTAGCGAACTGAACCAATTTGCCCAGCTCCCTGCTGAACCATTCTCTAAATACTTTGAACGTTTCAAGGATCTATTGGTTCAATGTCCTCATCATGGCATCCCGAGATGGGAGCTTTGCCGAATCATATATGAGGGTAGTAACCCTAGCACTAAACAGAGCCTTGAAAACATGTGTCAAGGTACATTTATGACTAAGGATGATGGGGAAGCTTGGCGATACTTAGAAGAGTTCGCTGAAAAGTCACTACAGTGGGAGAGTGGAACCCAACCATTGAATAGGGGTGGCGTACACCAAATAGATGTGTCCATAGGTGTTCGAGCAGAAATGGCAGCAATGCAAAAGAAGCTCGACGCTATGGAACACAAATTTGCAGCAGCCTCCCTAAACCAAATGTCACTTTCCAAAACTGTATGTAGCTGCTGTTCTGATCCATCTCACTTGACGGAAGAATGTCCGTTTCAAGGTCGTGAGCATACCAATGCCGCATTTCAACGACCTAGAAACGATCCTTTTTCTTCCACATATAATCAGGGTTGGAAGAATCACCCTAATTTTGCTTGGAACCAATCACAATCACAAAACACGGTTCCAAACCAAAACAATTTTCAAAGGGTTCCTCCGCCACAACAGCAGCCACAACTTCAATTGAGTCAGCACCCCTTTCAAGCACATAATTTTCAAAATCCGGTCAACACACCTGCACTGTCTAGTCCGTTACAGTTGACCGGGACTGATGAATCCTCTTCTTTTGCACAATACATGAATTTGATCTTAACAAATATCATGCAAGTTTCGGCTGAAATGAAATCTTCCGTCGATGACATGAAGAGAAACTCTGCGTCCCAAAGCGAGAGTATTAAATCGATGGAAGAAGAAATTGCACGATAAAAAGCCGAAATTAGTGCAAGAGAGAAAGGGAAACTTCCAGCTCAACCCTTACCCAATCCTGGCTATTCACATCATGTGAATGCAATCACCACGTTGAGATCTGGACGAGTGCTTGACAATCATGTTGGGGAAGAAGTTGATGATACTGACAATCCTATCAACACCCCGGCTGAGATCTTTCCACACACACACACACTTCTGACCCTACTTCTTCTACCCTACCACCTTTTTCCGAGCCTATTCTCCATTTCCCAAAAGGCTCGCCACTACAGTCCACCTCTTTTACCCCTCCACGGACGATTCCCACTTCTATTCTGGGATCGGTTCCACACACACTTCCTTCTCCTATGATGGACCCAGCGCTTATTGCTAAAGCACCTTATCCTAATCGGTTAAGGGCTAACACACCAAGTCCACAAATGGAGAAGATCACTGAGATGTTTAAACAGGTTAACATCAATATCCCTCTTCTAGATGCTATCCAACAAGTCCCTGCATATGCTAAAGTTCTTAAAGACTTTTGCACTAGAAAGAGGAAGAAACAAATGCCCAAGAAGATATTCATGGCAAAAACAGTAGACACAGCTTTCCCCCAGCAATTACCGAGGAAACGTAAGGATCCTGGATATCCTACTATTTCCATCTCTATTGGGGAGAAACACATTAACCGTGCTCTACTAGATCTTGGGGCAAGTGTTAACCTGCTTCCTTTCTCAGTTTATGAGCAGTTAGGAGTCGGAGAGTTGAAACCATCTCCTTGCACTCTCCAGATGGCTGACCGATCAATCACCAGACCTAGGGGTGAACTAGAGGATGTGTTAATAAAAATCGGGGAATTCATATTTCCTGTAGACTTTATTGTAATTGATACACAGCCTGTAGCGAACTCACGGAATCAAATTCCGGTGATTTTAGGTCGCCCCTTTTTGGCCACTTCCAATGCTATCATCAATTGTCGTAACGGTTCTATGACCCTATCTTTCGGGAATAGGACAATTGAGATGAACATTTACAAGTTAGGAAGTGTACCCTCTGAACCTACTGTTCAGGTTTGTTCTGTCGACTTAATGGATGTCGACAGCAGCGAAACGTAACGGCCACCAGGGTATTGAGCGATCAGAAGAAAACCAGCGAAGCTGTCAAAACTCCCGTCGAGTCAACTGGCAACATTTACCGTACAGTCCGGTCTCCTCGTCAGATATGTTGCATATCGAGTCTAGGGATGGAATCGTCGACCCCAATAACTCAATAAGTCATGCTGGTGTATGGCTCATAACAGATTGAGAAACTACTGATAACGCTTATCAGTAAATCTCAGTAGCCCTGGCCAGGGACTTCCTGTTATAGCCAATCGAGCATAGCACAACATCAACTCCCAATACCGGGAGAGATGAAACCCCTCCTATCGCTCATCGCCTCCATGTGCCTCGGGACTGTACCCAAAGTCCACCTGTTTGCACGACTCAGTAGAGCCGTGGTAGGGTGGATATCAAAGTACAGTGGGAGGACACACAAGACTTTATGACGATCTTGGGCTACAGACTAACCTGTACCAGTGTCACCTGAGAACTGCTATCCGACGATAGATATAATACCACATAGGAGTTCTCTATGAGTCCGTTCAGTGTACCCAGTCTCCACTGAGCACCCGCATACAATCTTTGGTGTCACCTCACCAGATGGATATTGGATCATCCATCGCCCATCATATGGGACAAGAATAGTATACGCTAGTCTACTCTGGAATATCGATGCCCCGTCTCGATACACCCACGGCTAGGAACAGTTCAAGGATATGCTTATAAACTACACATGCCCCACTAGTATGATCCGCATCATAGTCACAGTAGTCAAGCAAATATCCTGAGGGCTTTATCAACATGTGCAAATGAATAAAAGCATGATCAAATCAACATGTCAAGATAAAGTAAACCAGATAGCATATTATCATGTTGAGCGAGAAAGTCATCTATATTCATATATACATGTCCAAGCATCCACTATACATATAATGGCCTCTAGGGCATACATATATCTAACAAACGTCAGACCCCCCGATAAGTCGTGTCGATGTGATGCTCATAACGGATCGAGAAACTGCTGATAACACTTACCAGTAGATCTCTATATCAGTCCTGACCAGGGATTTCCAGTTATAGCCAATCGAACACAGCGCAACATCAACTCCCAATACCGGGAGAGACAAAACCCCTCCTATCGCTCATTGCCTCCATGTGATTCAGGACTGTACCCAAAAGCCACCGTTTTGCACGTTCTCTTGAACGTGGTAAGGTGGAAATCAAAGCACAGTAGGGATCACACAAGACACTATGACGATCTCGGGTCTACAGACTAACCTGTACTAGTGTCACCAGAGAACTGCTATCTGACGATAGGTATAATACCATCTAGGAGTTCTCGGCGAGTCCGTTGAGTGTACCCAGTCTCCACTGAGCACCCGTACACCATCTTTGATGTCAAACATCGATGGATATGGGATCATCCATCGCCCATCATATGGGTCAAGATGCGTATACACTAGTCTACTCTGGTGTATCGATACCCTGTCTCGATACACCCTCGACTAGGAACAGTTGTAGGATGTACTCTTGGACTATCCTGGCCCTACTAGTATATGATCTGCATCATAGTCCTAGTAGTCGAGTACATATCCTAAGGTCTTTATCTACATGTGAGAGCAAGATAGTAAACCAATATAAGTCAACATGTTTAGACAAAGTGAAACCAGATAGCATACTATCATATCGAGCAAGAAAGTCCTCTCTCTATATATCCAATTACTATAATATACATCATATGTACAACAATGGCCTCTAGGGCATATATACAACTAACAATCTCCCACTTGCACTAAGGCCAGCTGTTGTAGTATCTCATACCCAACATCCCGAAGAGTCTCTTAAATTGTAACTGGGGTATGGCCTTCTTGAGTGGATCCGCAGTGTTATCCTTCGTGTCAACTCTCCTGACCTCGATTTCGCGGCGATCAACTATCTCCCGGATCAGGTGATACCGCCTCAGAATATGTCTGGACTTCTGGTGGGACCTGGGTTCCTTGGACAAAGCCACAGCTCCATTGTTATCACAATACAAAGGTATTGGATGCTCAATGGATGGAACCACATCAAGTTCAGTGATGAACTTTTTCATCCAGACAGCCTCTTTGGCAGCATCATTGGTAGCGATGTATTCAGCCTCCATCGTCGAGTCTGCCACGGTTTCTTGCTTCGAACTCTTCCAACAAACTGCCCCCTCCATTTAGGGTAAAGACAAATCCCGAGTGCGACTTAGAGTCGTCCTTATCACTTTGGAAGCTCGAATCGGTAAAGGACTCCACCTGGAGTTCTTCGTTACCATACACCAAGAACATCTCCTTAGTCCTTCTTAAGTACTTGAGAATGTTCTTCACAGTTATCCAGTGACTCTCTCCTAGATCTGCTTGATACCTACTCACTACACTTAGTGAGTATACTACATCGAGTCTAGTACATAGCATCGCGTACATGATAGAGCCTACTGCCGAAGCATAGGGTATCCCTTGCATGCGAGCTCTCTCCAAATTATTCTTGAGAGACATCTCTTTGGAGAGAGTGAGTCCAGAGATCATGGGTTGGTTCCCACGCTTGGATTCTTCCATATTAAACTTCTTTAGTATGGTGTCAATGTACCTGGATTGGGACATCCCAGTATCCTTTTAGATCTATCTCTATAGATCCTAATCCCCAAAATGCAGGAGGCATCACCTAGATCTTTCATTGAGAATCTTTATGATAAGAAGAGCTTGATCGAGTGCAGCATAGGAACATCATTTCCTATCAAGAGTATGTAATCCACGTACAATACGAGGAAGACAACCTTACTCGCTGCAACCTTTTTGTAGATACAAGGTTCATCTACGTTTTTGATGAAATCAAACTCTTTGATTACAACATCAAAACAGATGTTCCAACTCCGCGATGCTTGCTTTAACCCGTAGATGGATTTAAGCAGCTTGCACACCTTTCTGCTGCTCCCACTGTCTACGAATCCCTCTGGCTGAGTCATGTACACGCACTCCTCTAAATCACCATTTAGAAAGGCGGTCTTAACATCCAACTGCCAGATTTCGTAGTCATGGTATGCAGCAATGGCAAGTAAGATCCGGATGGACTTAAGCATAGCCACTGAAGAAAAGGTTTCGTCATAATCCACACCTGTTCGTTGACGAAAACCCTTTACAACAAGTCTAGCTTTGTAAGTCTCAACTTTTCCATCTACACCAAGTTTCTTCTTAAAGATCCATTTTCTTCCAATAGGTTTTACCCCTTCAGGAGCAACTTCCAAAGTCCATACCTTGTTGGTGTACATGGATTCCATCTTAGATCGCATTGCATCCAGCTATTTTACAGAGTCCCCACTCGTGATGGCCTGCTTGAAGCTAGTCGGGTCATCATCTTCCATGATGCAATCCTCGCTCCCACCATCGATGTGAAAACCGTAGTATCTCTCTGGTGGACGAGGAACCCTACTAGATCGACGGAGCGGCTGAGGTTCGTCGGGAACTACTGAAATCTCTGGTTCTACCAAATCTTCTATTGTAGTTTGTGTAGCTTGAACTTCTTCCAGTTCTACCTCATTGCCAATAATTTCTTTTTCAAGAAATTCCTTTTCTAAAAAGGTGGGATGCTGAGCAACAAATACCTTTTGTTCCTCAGGGTGGTAGAAGATATGTCCTCGTGAATGCTTGGGATATCCTACAAACTTACACAAAACTGATCTTGCCCCGAGCTTGTACGGATTTTGCTTTTTGACATAGGCCGGGCAACCCCATATCTTAACAAAATTAAGACACGGTCTCTTCCCCTCCCATATCTTATATGGAGTAGTAGGCACTGCTTTGGTTGGAACTCTATTCAATAGGTATATGGCTGTGTCAAGCGCATACCCCCAGAAGAAAATAGGCAACTCAGCAATGCTCATCATAGAGCGCACCATATCTAATAGGGTGCGATTTCACCGCTCCGATACACCGTTGTGCTGTGGGGTATATGGAGGAGTAAGCTGAGAGAGAATCCCATTCTCTTTTAGATAGTCCAGGAACTCATTGCTTAAGTATTCTCCTCTTCGATCTGATCGAAGGATCTTAATACTTTTGCCTGTTTGGTTCTCTACTTCGTTCTTATATTCTCTGAATTTCTCAAAAGCTTCAGACTTGTGTTTCAACAGGAACACATGTCCGTATCTTGAGAGATCATCAGTGAATGTAATGAAGTATGAGAAACCATTCCTGACATGTATAGACATGAGACCACATACATCACTATGTATCAGTCCCAAGAGTTCCGTAACTCTTTCTCCGTGTCCACTAAACAGAGATTTGGTCATTTTGCCTTTGAGACATGAATAACAAGTTTCATAAGATGAAAATTCGAACGGATTCAAATATCTATCCTTATGCAACTTAGCTAGCCGTGTCGCATTGATATGACCTAGTCTACAATGCCACAAGTAGGATTTGTTCTGAACTCTTCCTCTTGTGTGTGTTTTGTACATTAAGTACTGTAGTTTGATTGAGAACATATATGCCACTATTTAACGAGCCTGATCCAATCAACTTTTGATTCAGGAAGATGTTAATAACATTTTCCTGTACTACAAAGTTAAATCCTTCTTTACTCAATAAAGAAACTGATATAACATTGCATATCAGGGTCGGAATGTAATAGCATTCGTTCAGAATCAATGTATTACCATTTGGCAACACAAGGTGATATTCGCCAACTGCTTTGGTTTTAATATTTGCACCACTCCCTACTCTTACGGAATGATCGCCCTTTCCCAGTTCCCTACCTTTACGTAGCCCATGTAACATATTACATATATGGGATCCCGATCCGGTATCTAATACCCAGGACGTAGAGTGAACTGAGAAACAGTTCTTGATAACTAACACACCTGAAGAAGATGCATCATCATGCTTATTCTTCGTTTGGGCGGTGTGAGAATCCAGATATTCTCTTATTCCCTGCTCGGACTTATAACAATTATAAGTTGGAGCGGGACCAATGTTCCCCTGTTCAGTATAATAAGCGGGTTCAGTAAATACATCCATATTATTATCTTTATTAAGGCCTGACGTGGTCACTACCTGGAGAGAGAGAGAAGAAAATACTTTAGAGTATGCTCTTGCAAGATTAGATTGGTTATTATCTTATCTAATCAGGATGGCTCCCACTGGTTTTTATCAAATCTTCCTTCAAACCCTAAAAGGTAAGATTAGCCAGGATTAATTACACCTTACAAGTCCGCCAATCTTTCGACCAGGCCAGTGTTGGTACTTTGAGGGAGGTTCCCCGTGGTTTCGCACGGACCTAATTAAAATAAACCTCGTTTTCCCAGAGGCATAACCCTGTTAACACCTTTCTAGACACCTACTTGATCGGCTAATTGTCATGTGTAAAACTCTCCCAAGAGTAACTCTTACTCGTAGTGGGTATCAGGATCCAACTATCTCATAGAAGGTATGCAATCTCATTGCAAATCTTAACACTTGAAATCCCCGATAATATTCTTCCCCTAGTGTCTTATGACCTTGATGGAGGTCAACAAACCATAGGCTACTAGTCAAGTTCAACCCGTCATTTCCTGATTGAATTAAACCCACCCGTACGACCCTTGACGGAGGTCAACAAGGTCATACGACTACCCTAAAAAATTCGCATCATATGCTACCGATAAATACTAGTCAGCTACCGCACACTACGCCTTGACGGAGGTCAACAAACGTAGCACGAATACTAAGTAGGACTCATCTGAAATGACGGAGGGATACGCAGGTTTTTCAAAAAACCATGAGCGTAATGTGTTGAAGATAGTGCCCTCAGAGTCAATTATTGGATCACAGGCACGTGATTGCAATGATTGAGGGGAGGACCTATCCCAGTAGGACAGTCTTACTCGAGATGATAGTATGCTATCTGGTTTATCTTTATCATCGTGTATTGCTTTAGGTGACCTTACGAGTCACTATTACACGTTGACAGAGCCCCTAGGATTCTTGCTTGACTACCAGCAGTATGAGGGCGATCATATACGTGAGAGCTGGAGTCTATAAGCACATCCTTAAAAGGTCCCTAGTCGAGGGAGTTTTGAGACAGGGCATCGATTCTCCAGAGTAGACTAGTGTATACAGTCGAGACCCCGACGAGGGGCGGTGGCCGGTCTCACAAGCCACTGGTGTCAGTTGGTTCACCTAAGATGTATACAGGTGCTCATTGGGTTATGAGTACACCGGACAGGACTCACCGGGAACCTGCTAGTTGGGATTATACCAGACGTCAGATAGCAGTTCCCTGGTGACATGTGTACAGGTTAGTTCATCGACCTGAGATCGTCATTTGTCTCGTGTGAGTTCCCACTGTGCTTTGATTACTACCCTACCACGGCTCAAAGGAGTCGTGCAAACAGGTTTTAGTTGGGTACAGTCCCGAGCCACATGGAGGCAGTGAGCGGATCTTCAGGGGTTCGTCTCTCCCGGTATTGGGGGTGAGGTCGCGCTGTGTCTAGGAGAGCCAGAACATGAAAAGTCCTTGGCCAAGGCAGGAGATTTGCTGGTAGGTATTCCAGTAGTATCTCAGGGTGTTCTGGGCTACACTCCGACACGACTTGTACCGCTATTAGGGGTCTGACTTTTACCAACCCCCTAGGCCCGCCATGCGATGCTCATAGACGAACGGACCGGACTGTACGGATATTGTCACTGACAGGCTCATTAGGGTGTCAGGATGAGTTCGCTCATCGACGTCCCTTTTTAGTCAGTAGCTGGTGGCCCGTCACGTATGGCTGATACCTCTGACGTGCTAGTGGTTAAATCCACAGCCATAGTATTGACGAGTCTTTAGAGTCCACCACACTCAGTTACTCAAGTTTCGGGCGAAACGCTGTAGAGGCCGTATGGAGATATGGTAGGGTTCGATCAGATACGTGCGGTATTGCACGGATCGTGATCGGACGGTTTTTACTAGCCGGCTTTGGCTTAAGCCGGATTCTAGTATTAGATAGTGTAGTTTTGTCTCTTTGCATTTGTGTTCAGTGGGAATACAAATGCGGGCATGTATTTGCAGTAGTGGGGTTTTCCTGTAATTTATTACGGGATCAGTTTTCTGAAGTTGCCAGCTTGCATTCCGTTCCGGCCGGTTTTTCTTTGTTCCTTCACGGCCGGACTTTTCGTTGGAGGGGGTTAATTGCATGTTTGCAATAAACTTATTTGTGAGGGGCTTTCTTGCATTTGTGGCTATATGATGAGACTAGCATCATGATGAGATTCTTTTATGGTCTTTTCCTTGGCTTTTCTTGTGATGGTTTTGTGAAAGGATTTGGATGAGAAATGAATGTGACCTTTTTGATAATTATATTTTCTTTTTCTCCTCTTGCTTTATTCCTTTTTTCTCTCCATGGTTTTATTGGATTTCCATGATCTCCACCATGGAAAATGAGGGGCCGGCCACACCATGGAGAGTGGGTGAGGATCATTTTGTGAGGGGTGAAAAATCATTCTCATTCTCATGTTGCATCAAATTCCATAGACATCTCCAAAGTTCATTCACTTCCTCTACATCCTAGGCAACTTCTAAAACCCCAAAAGAGACAATGGCTACTACACTATTCTACATCACATCTTGGACGCGTCGGCTAACCAACTTCGCGCCCGAGTTGCCTCGGTCAAGAGGTGGGAGCCCGTAAAAGATTCCGGCTACGTGGTGCCCTTTCCGACGAGGACGTGACGGACGGAGAACCCGCGAGGAGATCGGAGTGGAGACGAAGACCGAAGGACACGGATCGCTTGGTATAGCTTCTCTACTCTTTTCTTGTTTGCTAGCTGCTAGGTTAATGGCTCGATCCGGGTGAAAAGTGCGCGGTGGTGCCGGTTTGCTAGTTTGCAAAGTTTTTGTTTCCGCGTTTCCGGCGTCGGATCGACGTCCGGGGTGCATCCGCGGGCTTACATAATGAACTTGATATCGTTGTAGAAAATAAGTGATTTTGAAAAGGAGTGTTTCTGAGGCTTTTACTAGTTTCGCTAAAGATGTCACTCCCGGTGAAGGGATCTCGGCTTTTTCCTTATCGAATAAGGTGCAGGATATTTCACAAATACCACTATGCAAAGCAAGAACTATAGAAGCAGTCCAAAACAAAACCGAATGAGCTGTAGCATCTGCTAGTTTCGCTAAAGAGATCACTCCCGGTGAAAAGATCTCGGCTCTTTCCTTATCGAATAAGGTGCAGGATATCCTACAAGGAATACCGCTATGCAATGCAAGAACTAGAGCTACCCTTTTTATAAAATTTGATTCTACAACATCTTTTAGGTTTCTTTTTCTTTCATTAATCTCATTAATGAATCCCATCATTTATTCTTCCTAAGTATCACAGAAGAAACGAAAATACAACGTACGCTTATGCCATCTGCATTCGCCACAGTGTCCCGTTATGCACCGTTAGGTTACTTAACTAACGGCATACCGGGACGGGACTAGCGCGGGTGTAAAACATAAACAACGTTTATTATATATTATATATACAATAATAAAGCATTCGTCTCACGCATATAATATGATCACATCACAGTATATCAGCAGCAGAAGAAACATATGAAATATTGGATATACTAGGAGGTCCGTGTTTTATTTTGAGCTTGTATAAAACATGGATTCCACGGTCGCGATGAATAGCCAAACCTACATCCCTAGACCCCTACGAGAGCGGCAAGTGACCCTGCCAATTCTAGAGTTTAGGAGACCCGGTCTCGACTCCTCGAGATGGCCTCCCACTGAACCCTAGAACCCGGTCACTTGTGTTTCTCTCCTAATAAAAGTAAATAATATACAATGGTGACATCATCCTCAACCCGGAAGTGCCCCAATAAAAGAATATTATATACAATGAATTTTATATGAATGAAAATAAAAACCCTCATCTCATATAAAATCCCCGGCTATTCAAAACACGACGATCCAATATAACATATCACAGCAACACATAATATCTCATATCATCAACGTAAGCAAGTATACGTATCCCGATTGTCGTTGATATATAGCAACGAAGCCGGCGATACACCACATACTACACTTACGGCCGCAGAAAAGAAAAGTGAAAAAATACAATATTTGGAATCCACAATCACCTTAGACATCGTAAACCCGAAAATCACATATTACGGATTTCATGCCTAACAATGTGAATTCAACATATTGTATCACATTCAGATATATCAAGACGATATTTAACGTTTCGATCGAATCAACATACACCCATAAATTACCCCGAAAGCTCAACACTTGAGCAAAGTCAAAATACTCAAAAACCGTGCCACAGTGTCTATGGACCAGCCGTAGAAGGGGTTAACCAATGCCTCACCTATGACACCACAGAACTACGGCAAACCCTAAAGTTCGATTGCGGTTCCGTAGGCATAGTGTTAGTGTATATGCCCTAGAGGCCATTACTGTATCATACTAATTTGTATATTACTTGATGGAAGCTTGGGATATTCACAGTTGTATAGACAATCTTGCTCAAAATGGTAGTATGCTACTTGGTTTGTCTCTACTTCAATATGTGCATGTGTTTCTTTTAGCATATCGCTTATACATATTAGTTGAGCCCTTAGGATCTTTGCTTGATTACCAGCGTTGTGATGGCAGTCACACTTGTGGGGGCTGGGTAATCTATAAGCACATCCTTATACAGGTCCCTAGTTGTAGGACTATCGAGACAGGGCATCGATACTCCGGAGTAGACTAGCGTATGCGCTTCTCATCCCAGCAGGGGAGATGGTCTGTCCCACAGCCATTAGTACGTCGTACTGGAGATAGTATGTGGGTGCTCGTTAGGTTACGAGTACACTGGACAGGACTCGTCGGGAACTGTTGGTTGGTATTATACCTATCGTCAGTTATCAGTTCCCAGGTGACATGAGTACAGCTTAGTCCGCTGACTTGACACTGTCACTTTGCCTCGAGTGTGTTCCCACTGTACTTAGATTACTACCCTACCACGGCTCAAAGGAGTCGTGCAAACAGATAATAGTTGGGTGCAGTCCCGAAGCACTTGGAGGCAGTGACGGTTAGACAGGATTCGTCTCTCCCGGTATCGGGGGTTGATATCGCACTGTGTCTAGGAGAGCCATTACACAAGTAGTCCCTGGCCAGGGCAAGCGAGATATACTGGTAGGTTTCCAGTGTTATCTCAGGGTGTTCTGGGCTACACTCCGACACGACTTGTACCGCTATTAGGGGACTGACGTTTACCACCCCCTAGGCCCGCCATGCGATATTTTCAGACGAACGGACCGGACTGTACGGAGATTGTCACATACAGGCTCAGTAGGAGTTCGGATGGGTTTACCTCATCGGCCTTCTTATCGACATCTACTTGGGGACCGTTACGTACAGCTAGTGCCGTTTGCGGTCTGTGGTTAAACCCACTGCCAGCGTAGTGTCGAGTCTTTAGAGTCCCACACAGAGAGTTTCCCTGCACTGAGCGAAACGTGTAGAGGCAGTATGGTTTTACGGCAGGACTACGATCACTTACGTGCACTTGTGTGCGTATGTTGTTCGAGCAGGCAATACTAGTGGGCTTTGGTTTAAGCCGGATCCTAGTATTGCACGGATGGATTAGTTTTGTCTTCTGTGTATTCGCATTCTACGGAATGCGAATGCGGGTGTGTATGCACAGTATTGAGGAGCGAAGAAGAAGGAGGTGCCTCATTAGGGTTTTGACAGTTGATTCGGTCAAAACCATTATGAGGCGGACTCATTAGGGTTTTGGTAGTTGGTTCGGTCAAAACCATTATGAGCCGGGGACATTATTTACTAATCTTTTTAGTGATAATTGTGTGATGGATAATTTCTTTGACCATTTGACCATACTTGACTTTGTTGACCGTTTGACCAAAGTTGACTTGGACCTTCATGAGAGGTCTAGAGTTTTCTTTGGTTTTCATTTTATTTTTGGATATGAAAATGGTCAAGTCAATTGTTGCCATCAACTTTATCATGAAAAGATTAGTCATGATGATGTTGGTGTATTATTGCAACCATGGTGCTTTTTCTTTAGTTAACAATTCATTTTCTCATTTCTCATTCTCTCTCTTGAGAAGAAAAAGAAAAGCTCCATGGTTGTTCTCCTTCTTCTTCCTCCTCTTGAAAATTCTTTTGATCTCATGTGTTGAGAGAAAAAGGATCCAAATAGACAAAAACATCCATCTACTACTTCTACACAACCTACGACATCAAGACTAGCGATCTTGTTGCCCTAGTTGCCTCGGCTCGTGGTGGAGCTCGGAGCACAACTCTCGGGTGGATCGTCTTCGACTCAAGAAGGCCGCGGAAGTGACCAAGATCCGGATCGATCCTAGGAGCGTGGATGGACGAGCAGGACAGTGGAATGAAGACCCGAAGTACCGGTATCGTGAGGTATAATCTCTATGACATAGTAGATAGAACCTCAAGTAGTTTGCTAGTTTGTAGTTTAGCAAAGATCCTTCTTTTAGTCAATGTTGCCTTTGCGCCAAAAATTATTTTTCGCCGTTTCCGCCTCCCCGTAAGAACCGGGGTGAGCAACGTGGACTTACACATAGAATCGTGTTAAGGTTATTATGTTCTTCTAGAGGGTCCATGGGAACACTTGCACGACTATTGAATATGAAGTTAAATTAGGAAAATTACAACACTTGGAAAATTTCAGCGGGGTCAAGATGTGGGGTTTTGAAGTTCGTTCGAACTGCTAAACATTGTCAAGGTTATCTTAACAGGGTTAAAATATACGACCACGAAACACTACGAATTATCCCCTGAACAAAATAATCATCACATGAAAATTTGGGCTAAGCAAACAATACCAGAAACCCCAAAATATACAGACAAGAGCACAGTGTGAAAACAAATCCCAGAGGAGCACAGGAGGCCAACGACGCCGGATCTGGGGGGAAGGGGCTCGGCCAAATTCCGAGCAGAGGGTGTCCGTCTTCACACTGTGTTCTAGTTACATCACATGCAAGCTTCTGCAGCTGTTTAAATAATTTTTCAACGACTTTCAAAAAAAATTCCAGAGAGCAAAATTAGGGTTTCATGTTATCGTATTTCGGAGTCGATTTTGTTTTCGTAATTGTATTAACACCGTGTCTAAAATTCTAGCTAGTCTCTGATACCACTGTTGGGTTTCCCGTGCACCTAGTCAAGGGTTTGGTAGCATCACTCATGCCACATTAAAATTTAGAGAGGTGCAAAGCAAACAAACCATGAATCTTTACTAGAATATTTAGGGTAACAACCAATTGTATCACATACAAAGAAGATTCTATCACTAAGTGTAGAGATTACAACCTTTGTAGTCTCCCTTTGGTGACTCCTTGGACCTTTGAGAGTTTGGAACGGATCGCTAGCAACCTTCCTTGTCCACGATGATCCACCCGAAATCCCTTTGTCCAAAGCTCCTTTCTTTACTTGATCCATGGAAGAAATATAACGAACACCCTACACAAATGGGCTAGATGTGTGTAGAATGATGAGGTGGTTTGTATTCTCTATTCAAAACCCTTTCTTTTTTACTACCTCACTCAAATGAAAACTCAAGAGAGAGAGGAAGAAGAAGATAATGGTGGCTTAGCTTAGAGCTCAAGAGATAAAAGATATCATGAATGAATTAAGTGAGAAAGAATAATCAATATTAATCCTTCTCACTTCAAACCATGGTTAACAAATATCTAGATATTATTGTGTTGAGTTAACGTCCAAATGAAATTTAAACCATGGTTTGAATTAGGTCAAAGAATAGTCAAGTTTGGATAATTATCAACCATGATTTAATTTTCATTTCCTTTTCTTTTTCTCAAAACAAATAAATATCTATATATAAATGAACCATGTGAGTCTTGCATTGCCACCATCCATTGTATCAACAACCATGATACAATGCATGTATGTATGTGTCCATGCACATCATCATGTGCATACATGCATGCATACATCAATAAAGAAAAGGGTTTAATTAAAGAATTAAACTAAAAGTCAAATGTTAAGTCAACACTTGATTTAACAAACCGGTCATATCACATACGACCCGACCAATAGAAAAACACCCGATTAATATACGATATCACATACACGCATTTAATCGGGTCCCCGCGCATATCTCATATGCACACATCTTTTCGCCTGAGCTAGGAAACTCCTGTGTGGGACTCTAAGACTCGTCAATACGCCGGTAGTAGGTGATGATCATATCAAACACCTACAAACCACAAGCGGTCAGCTAAACGTAACGGCCACCCGGGTATTGAGCGATCAGAAGAAAACCAGCAAAGCTGTCAAAACTCCCGTCGAGCTAATCAGTAACACTACCGTACAGTCCAGTCTCTTCATCTCATATGTCGCATATCCAGTCTAGGGGTGGTGAACGTCAGACCCTAGTAACCGATAAGTCGTGTCGATGTGAGGCTCATAACGGGTCAAGAAACTACTGATAACACTTACCAGTAGATCTCCATATTAGCCCTGGCCAGGGACTTCCAGTTATAGCCAATCGAACACAGCGCAACATCAACCCCCAATTCCGGGAGAGACGAAACCCCTTCTGTTACTCATTGCCTCCATGCGATTCGGGATTATACCCAAAAGCCACCATTTTGCACGTTCTCTTGAACGTGGTAAGGTGGAAATCAAAGCACAGTGGGAATCACACAAGACTCTATGACGATCTCGGGTCTACAGATTAATTTGTACCAGTGTCACCAGAGAACTGCTATCTGACGATAGGTATAATACCATCTAGGAGTTCTCGGCGAGTTCGTTGAGTGTACCCAGTCTCCACTGAGCACCCGTACACCATCTTTGATGTCAAACACCGATGGATATGGGATCATCCATCGCCCATCATATGGGTCAAGACGCGTATACGCTAGTCTACTCTGGTGTATCGATACCCTGTCTCGATACACCCTCGACTAGGAACAGTTATAGGATGTACTCTTGGACTACCCTGGCCTTACTAGTATGATCTACATCATAGTCCTAGTAGTCGAGTACATATCCTAAGGGCTTTATCTACAAGTGAGAGCAAGACAGTAAACCAATACAAGTCAACATGTTTAGACAAAGTGAAACCAGATAGCATACTATCATATCGAGCAAGAAAGTCCTCTCTCTATATATCCAAGCATCCACTATAATATACATCATATGTACAACAATGGCTTCTAGGGCATATATACAACTAACAATAATCGTACGTTATATTTTCGTTTCTTCTGTGATGCTTAGGAAACATAAATGATGGGACTTCATTAATGAGATTAATGAAATAAAAGAAACCTAAAGATGTTGTAGAAACCTGTTTTAAAAACTGGTAGCGCTAGTTTTTGCTTTGCATAGCAGTATTCCTTGTAGAATATTCAACACCTTATTCGATAAGGAATGAGCCGAGATCCCTTCACTGGGAGTGACCTCTTTAGAGAACTGGAAGATACTACAACCCACTCAGTTTTGTTTTGGACTGCTTTTTAGTTCATGCTTTGCATAGTGGTATTTATGAAATATCCAGCACCTCATTGGATGAGGAAAGAGCCGAGATCCCTTCACCGGGAGTGACCTCTGTAGCAAAACTAGCAAAAGCCTAAAAAACACTCTTTTTGAAAATCACTCGATTCTACAACGATATCAAGTTCATTACGCAAAGGGTTTTCTTAAAAACCTGTCGTAGCCCTCCATCATTTCAGATATGGACTATTTAGTATTCGTGCTGCGTTTGTTGATCTTAGCCAAAGCGTGGTGTGCGGTAGCTAATTAGTGCTTATCTGCAGTATATGATGCTATTGAGTTAGGATAGTCATACGACTTTGTTGACCTTAGCCAAGGGTCGTACGGGTGGGTTTAATTCAATCATGAAATGACGGGTTGAACTTACCTAGCGCTTATGATTTGTTGACCATAGCCAAGGTCATAAGTTGCTAGGGGTAAAATATTATCGGGAATTTCAAGTGTTGAAATTTGGAATGAGATTGCATACCTTCTATGAGATAATTGGATCCCGATACCCACTGAGAGTAAGAGTTACCCCTGGGAAGGTTTTGCATATTACAATTAGCCGATCAAGTAGGTGTCTAGAAAGGTGTTAACAGGGTTACGCCCATGGGAAAACGAGATTTATTTTAATTAGGTCCGTGCGAAAGCACGGGGAACCACCCTCAAAGTACCGACACTAGCTTGGCTGAAAGATTGGCGAATTTGTAGGGTGTAATTAATCCCGGCTTGTCTTACCTTTTAGGGTTTGAAAGAAGATTTGATAAAAAACAGTGGGAGCCATCCTAATTAGATAAAATAATAACCAATTTAATCTTGCAAGAGCATACGCAGAGTGTTTTCTTCTCTCTCTCTCCTGGTAGCGACTATGTCATGCCTTAATCAAGATAATAATATGGATGTATTGACCGAACCTGCTTATTATACTGAGCCGGGGAACGTTGGTTCCGCTCTATCTTATAATTGTTATAGGTCCGAGCAGGAAATAGGGGAATACCAGGATTCCTATGCCACCCATTCGAGGAAAAAACATGTTGATGCATATTCTTCGGGTGTGTGTTCATTACAAAGAACTGTTTCTCGGTATCCTCTACGTCCTGGGTATGAGATACCAAATCAGGATCCCACATATATAATCTGTTACATGGGTTACAGAAAGGTAGAGAACTAGGAATGGGTGATATGTCTCTAAGTGTAGTGAATGGTGCAATTGTTGTAGCCAAATCAGTTGCCAAAGATCACCTTGTATTAATACATTGATTCTGAACAAATGTTATTATATGCCGAACCTGATATACAACATTACATCAGTTTCTTTATTCAGTTAAAGAAGGATATAATTTTGTATTGGAGGATAATGTTGTGAATATTTTCCTGAATCAAGAGTTAATTGGATCAGGCACGTTATGAAATGGCATATACGTTCTAAATCAAACCACAGTTCAAATTATGTAGAACACACACAAGATGAGTAGTTCAGAAATGAACGAATCCTTCTTGTGGCATTGTAGACTAGGTCATATCAATATGACATGACTAGCTAAGTTACATAAGGATGAATATTTGAATCCGTTCGAATTTTCATTTTATGATACTTGCAAGTCTTGTCTCAAAGGTAAAATGACCAATACTCCGTTTACTGGAAACAGAGATAGAGTTACTGAACTCTTGGGACTGATGCACGGTGATGTATGCGGTCCTATGTCTACAAATGCCAGGGCTGGTTCCCCGTACTTCATTATATTCACTGACCATCTCTCAAGATTCGGACATATGTTCCTGTTGAAACACAAGTGTGAAACTTTTGAGAAATTCAAGGAATATAAGCTTAAAGTTAAGAATCAGACGGGTAGAAGTATTAAAGTCTTTCGATGAGATCGGGGAGGCGAATACTTGGGCATGGAGTTCCTGGATTTTCTAAACGGAGAATAAGATTCTCTCTCAGCTTACTCCTTCGTATACACCACATCACAACGGTGTATCGGGGCGGAGGTATCGCACCCTATGAGATATGGTGCACTCTATGATGAGTACTACTGAGTTACCAGTTTCCTTTTTGTGTTATGCACTTCAGAAGCTGCATACCTATTGAATGGGGTTCCATCCAAATCAGTGCCTACCACTACATATGAGATATGGAATGGGAAGAGACCATGTCTTAAACGAGTTAAGATATGGGGTTGTCCGTGTTGGATATGTATGCCCTAGAGGCCATTATTGTATCTGTATACTGTAAGTCCATGCTACCTCTCCCGGTACTTTCGGGAATGCGGAATTTGGTAAAAAACGATTTTCTTAAAGATGGTAACATGGACCTATAACCCGGATCTTGGTTAAACATCTATCTAACATCCTAACTAAGAGATTCTAGCTACTCGGTTAGGGGGTTATACCTAGCTTGTCTTGAACTCCTTCTCTTCAAGCTCCGATGGTGGTCCGATGGCTCCTTCTCGTCGTCTCCGTACGCCGAAGATAGATCCACTTGAAAGCTCCAACCTTTAGCTCCTTCTTCGTTCTTTGAAGAAACTAGTTCACTTGGTTTGCTAAACCTAGTGAACTAGAATGAGTAGAGAAGAAATAGAATGGGATTTTATCTATGGTTCTTGATTCTCAACTCATGAGACAAGAGAACCATAGATCAAGAGAGGGAGGAAGAGGTTGAGGGTGAGAGCAAGAGGAGAGCTCAAGAACAAGAGAGAGAATGAGCAAGAAAGAATGAGGCTCTCTTTTGTCTTTCACCCTCTCATAATCCAAAGTGATCATAACTCATCATATCAAAAAAAGTCTTATGTGATGGTTTGAAGCAACCACAACCATATCATTTCATGCACTCATTTTACACAAATGAGCAAGTAAACAAAAGTCTTTGCCATGAAATGATGGCTATGGTTATCATGATGGTCAACCGGTCAACAAGTCAACCGGTCAACAAGTCAACAAAAGTCAACAAGTCAACAAAGTCAACAAGTCAACAAAAGTCAACAAGTCAACAACCATATCACCATAATACTTAATTAATATAATAGTTAATCACATATCATATTCTCATTAGGGTTGAGCATAAAGTCAAATAGTCAACGGTCAACTGTCAACAACCCTAATGAGAATCCGCTGCCTCTGCCTCCCTGTCAACTGTGCATACACACCCGCATCCGCGTTCCGAGGAACACGAATGCAAACTGGATAAATCCAATCCCATAAGATACACTAGGATCTGGCTTAAACCAAAGCCCGCTAGTGTAAACTGTCCGGACACTGTACGTGCACAAGTGCACGGATGTGACCGAACCCTGTCGCAAAACCATGCGACCTGTCGCAATACCATGTGACCTCTACTCTTTTGCCTAAAGGCGAAAAGCTTTCTGTGTGGGACTCTAAAGACTCGACACTACGCTGGCAGTGGGTTTAACCACAGACCGCAAGCGGCACTAGCTGTGCGTAACGGTCCCCAGGTAATGCCGACAAGAAGACCGACGAGGCGAAACCCATCTGAACTCCTACTGAGCCTGAGTGTGACATTCTCCGTACAGTCCGGTCTATTCGTCTGATACATCGCATGGCGGGCCTAGGGGGTGGTAAACGTCAGTCCCCCAATAGCGGTACAAGTCGTGCCGGAGCGAAGCCCAAAACACCCTGAGATAACACTGGAAACCTACCAGTATATCTCGATTGCCCTGGCCAGGGACTACTCGTGTAATGGCTCTCCTAGACACAGCGCGATGTCAACCCCCAATACCGGGAGAGACGAATCCTGTCTAACCGTCACTGCCTCAAAGTGCTTCGGGACTGCACCCAACCACTACCTGTTTGCACGACTCCTTTGAGTCGTGGTAGGGTAGTGATCAAAGTACAGTGGGAACACACTCGAGGCGGAGCGACAGTGTCAAGTCAGCGGACTAAGCTGTACTCATGTCACCTGGGAACTGATAACTGACGATAGGTATAATACCAACTAGTCAGTTCCCGACGAGTCCTGTCCAGTGTACCCGTAACCTAACGAGCACCCGCATACTATCTCAAGTACGACGTACTGACGGCTGTGGGACAGACCGTCTCCCACACTGGGATGAGAAGCGCATGCGCTGGTCTACTCCGGAATATCGATGCCCTGTCTCGATAGTCCTGCGACCAGGGACCTGCATAAGGATGTGCTTATAGATTACCCAGCCCCACTAGTGTGACGGCCATCACATCGCTGGTAATCAAGCAAAGATCCTAAGGGCTCTACTAATGTGTATAGGCGATATACAAAAATAAACACATGTACACATTGAAGTAAAAACAAACCAAGTAGCATACTACTATTTTGAGCAAGATTGTATATACAAGGTGAATATCCCAAGCATCCATTAAGTAATATACAAACTAGTATGATACAGTAATGGCCTCTAGGGCATATACACTAACAATCTCCCACTTGCACTAAGGCCATGTACTGGCGTATCGAAGACCTATCATCTCGATCAGCCGCTCGAACTGAGTCTGGGGCAGGGCCTTGGTGAATGGATCTGCAGTGTTATCTTCTGAAGCGACTTTCCGAACCTCGATCTCCTGGCGATCCACGATCTCCCTGATCAGGTGATACCGCCTCAAGATGTGCCTGGATCTCTGATGGGACCTGGGTTCCTTCGCTCAAGCTATAGCCCCGTTGTTGTCGCAATACAGAGGTATTGGATCAACAATGGACGGAACCACCTGAAGTTCTTTCAAGAACTTCCTCATCCAGACAGCTTCTTTTGCGGCATCAGATGCAGCGATGTATTCCGCTTCCATCGTCGAGTCTGCAACGGTTTCTTGTTTGGAACTCTTCCAACACACCGCCCCTCCATTGAGGGTAAAGACAAAACCCGACATGGACTTGGAATCATCCTTGTCACTCTGGAAGCTGGAGTCAGCAAAGGCCTCGATCTGGAGGTCTTTTCCGCCATACACCAAGAACATCTCCTTAGTCCTTCTCAGGTACTTGAGAATGTTCTTTACCGCTATCCAGTGTTTCTCCCCAGGGTTTGACTGATACCGGATTACCACACTCAGTGCATAAGCTACATCCGGTCTGGTACACAACATCGCATACATTATAGAGCCTACCGCAGAAGCGTAGGGTATAATAGACATGCGATCCCTCTCCAAATCAGTCTTGGGAGACATCTCTTTAGAGAGGGTGATCCCGTGACAAGCCGGTAGGTTACCGCGCTTGGAATCTTCCATACTGAATCTCTTCAGTATGGTGTCGATGTACCTGGACTGAGAAAGTCCTAATATCCTCTTGGATCTGTCACGGTAGATCCGGATACCCAGAATGTATGAGGCATCACCCAGGTCTTTCATGGAGAACCTGTGTGACAAGAACCCCTTGACAGATTGTAGCATAGGAATGTCATTTCCTATTAAGAGAATGTCATCCACGTATAAAACGAGGAATACTACAGTTCTCGCTACAAATCTACTATAGATGCATGGTTCATCTGGATTTTTGATAAAGCCAAATTCTTTGACCGTCTCATCAAAACAGATGTTCCAACTCCGCGATGCCTGCTTTAGTCCATAGATGGACTTAAGCAACTTGCACACCTTTCCGCTGCTCCCACTCTGAATGAAACCCTCTGGCTTGTCCATATAGACACACTCCTCTAAATTTCCATTTAGAAAAGCTGTCTTTATGTCCATCTGCCAAATCTCATAATCGTGGAAGGCAGCAATGGCAAGAAGGATCCGAATGGATTTCAGCATGGCTACTGGAGAAAAGGTTTCGTCATAGTCCAAGCCAGGTCTTTGACGGAAACCCTTTGCTACCAACCTAGCTTTATAGGTCTCAACCTGTCCATCTACACCAATCTTCCTTTTGAAGATCCACTTGCATCCTACGGGTTTTACCCCGTCTGGAGCAATGTCCAACGTCCATACCTTGTTGGTGTACATGGACTCCATTTCGGTCCGCATTGCATCCAGCCATTTTACTGAGTCAACGCTCTGAACGGCCTGCTGGAAGCTAGTAGGCTCATCATAATCTATGATGCAATCCTCTCTATCCCCGTCTATGAGAAAACCGCAGTATCTTTCGGGCGGATGAGACTGCCTACTACTCCTGCGGAGCGGCGTAGGAATGTCCTGTTCTGTTGAACCCTCTGGTTCCACTAACCTTTCAGTAATAGTCTGTGGTTCTAGAATTTCTTCCAGTTCCACTGCGCTCCCACTATTTTCCTTTTCCAAGAACTGGTGTTCTAGGAAGTGGGCATTACGAGAAACAAGGACTTTTTGTTCCTCTGCGTAGTAGAAAAGATACCCCCTGGTGTTCTTTGGGTATCCCACAAACTTGCACAGTACTGAGCGTGCCTCGAGTTTGTCCGCATGCTGCTTTTTGACAAAAGCTGGACATCCCCGGATCTTCAGATATTGAAGATAGGGTTTCTTTCCACTCCACATTTCATATGGGGTGGTAGGCACAGTCTTAGTCGGAACTCGGTTCAAAAGGTATGCAGCTGATTCTAGCGCATACCCCCAGAATGATCGCGGTAACTCAGCGTTACTCATCATGGACCGCACCATATCCAATAGGGTGCGGTTCCGTCTCTCCGATACACCGTTATGTTGCGGGGTGTATGGAGGAGTAAGCTGAGAGAGAATTCCGTTCTCTTTTAAATAGTCCAGGAACTCGGCACTTAAGTATTCTCCACCTCGATCCGATCTTAGAATCTTAATACTTTTGCCGGTCTGTTTCTCTACTTCATTCTTATACTCCTGGAATTTTCCAAAGGCCTCGGACTTATGTTTCATTAAGAAGACATAGCCGTATCTTGAGAAGTCATCCGTAAAAGTAATGAAGTAAGAATGTCCGCTTCGGGCATGTGTAGACATTGGACCGCACACGTCACTGTGTACGAGTCCCAAGAGCTCGCTCGCTCTTACTCCATGTCCAGTAAACGGAGTCTTTGTCATCTTTCCTTTGAGACAAGATTGACAAGTGGCATATGATTGATATTCGAACGCATTCAAATATCCTTCTGTATGCAACTTAGTCAACCTTCTCTCATTGATGTGACCCAATCTACAATGCCATAAGAAAGTCTGATTTATTTCTGGAGACTTTCTTTTGTGTGTATTCTGGACATTAAAAATCTGTGGTTGGTTTAACACGTATATACCATTACTCAATGTACCTGACCCAATCAGAACTTGATTAAGGTGAATGTTTACAACATTACTTACAAACGCAAATTCATAACCTTCTTTAGAAACTAAAGATACAGAAATGATATTACAAGTTGCGTTGGGTACAAAAAAGCAATTACGCAAAACCAAAACATGTCCATCTGACATTCCTAGGTGATAGTCCCCCACGGCTTTAGCATCCATGCTAGCTCCGTTCGCAACTCTGAGGGTCATGTCACCTGCCTTCAAAACCCTACGGTTTCTCAACGCCTGCAAAGAATTACAGATATGAGATCCTGATCCGGTATCCAATACCCAGGAAGTAGAGTTTATTGAAAGACAGTTTTCAATAACATACACTCCTGAGGCTGAAGCTGCAACCTGCTTCAATTTCTGTGTTCTGGCCTTCCAGGCCCTGCAATCATTCTTCCAGTGTCCTTTCTTATGACAATAGAAGCATTCTTCCTTATCCACAAGCTTCCCCGCTATCTTTGTTGCTTTTGCTTTTCCCTTCGTATCCACTTTACTAACACCGCCCCTTGGTTTGGCGGGGGCTTTCTTCTTCTTTCCCTTGGCTTTCGCCTTGGACCTAGAAGAAGATGATCCTCCTATAAACAAAGTGGATGTATCCCTACCTTTCTGTAGGGTGCCCTCTGCGCTCCTCAGCATGTTGAGGAGCTCTGAAAGTTCAACCTCTTTTTCTTGTAAGTTGAAGTTCAGTATAAACTGGGCGTAAGTGGAAGGAAGGGACTGGAGAACTATATCCGTATATAGCTCACTCTCCAATGTGATCCCTAGGTCAGCGAGCTCCTCAATGAAGCCGATCATCTTTAGCACGTGCTCGGCTACTGATGATCCGACGGCCATTCTTGTCGAAAATAACTTTTTCGACGCTTCGTATCTTGCGATACGAGATTGCTCTCCATACAGTTCTTTTGTATGAAGCAATATGGATTCCATGTCCATATTCTCATGCCTCCTCTGATGTTCGTTGTCCATCGAGGCAAGCAGGAGGCATTTGGCCTTCGCGCTATCAATCTCCCAAGTCTTGCGGATTTCCTTATCCGCGACGCTGGAAGTTGGACCAGGGACAGGGGGAGCTTTGGTGGTAAGAAGATACCCCAGCTTGTCGTAAGTGATTGCTATCTTGACATTCCTGAGCCAATCTTTGTAGTTTGGCCCTGTCAGTTTGTTTTTATCTAGGAGTAACTTAAGTCCAGTCATGTCGATTTGGTCGCTGCAATTAGGAGAGAGAAGAAGAAACACTCAGCATGATGCTCTTGCAAGTTTAGAGTGGTTTTTAGTTTGTCTAAACAGGATGGCTCCCACTGTTTCTCGAATCCCTCCTCAAACCATAAAGGAAGAATTAGTCAGGATCAATCCCACCGTACAATACTTGCTTAACCGTTCAGCCAGGCCGGTGTCGGTACTTCGAGGGAGGTTTTCCAACGCTTTCGCGAAGTTCCTTAATTAAAGAGCCTCTTTTCCCTGGGGGTGTAGCCCCGCTAACACCTTTCTAGGCACCTACTAGGTTTATAGCATTGATCGTTAAGTGAGAAATTTCCCGAGGAGTAGCATATACTCACAGTAGGATCGGGATCCAAATATCATTGCGTGACGAAACTGAAGGAATCCTACCAGAATCATCACACTCCAAATGGTATGCAAATCTAGCAAGTTTCAGTACTTATGAAACTCCCGATGTGGATTTTTGCCCCATGCTCTTATGACCTTGGCGTGAGGTCAAAATGTCATAAGTCACATGTCAAGTTCGTCCTATCATTATCCAGGTTAATTTGAACCCACCCGTACATACCCTTGACGTAGGCCAAAATGGCTGTACGACTGTCTCAAACCAACGCATTCTATCTATGCAACAGATAAATATCCGGCAGCTACCAATCACTATGCCTTGGCGTGAGGTCAAAATACATAGCTTGAATACTACCGAATATTTAACTGAAATGATGGAGGGCTACGGATGGTTTTGGCAAAACCATGAACGTAGTGAACTTGATTTGGTCGATGGAACGAGATATCTTTTAAATGGAGTGGCTCAAACTCCGTATTTTAAAAGTTTGTTTTGAAAAGAACCGAGTGGTTTTTCGAAAGTGTTCCAACGACTTTAACTTGGTTTATTATCTTGCATTAGTTCTTTTAATGCGTGATATTCTTGCATTAGTTCTTTTAATGCGTCCCATCATTTAATCCTACCATTGCAGAAAACAACCAAAATATGACGTACGCTTATGCCATTCGCATTCGCCACGGGGCCCCGTCATTACCCGTTAGGTTACTTAACTAACGACAGAGCGGGGGCTGGGCTAGCGCGTCTGTAAAACATAAGCAACGCCTAAATAATATCATATATAGATATACTGCAATGATAAACATTTCAGATCACAGATAAATACATTGGATATACTAGGAATCTGTAATTTGTACGAGCCTGTAACAAAAACAGATTACACGGTCGCGGTGAATAGCCAATACCCCACCCAAGACCCCTACGGGTGCGGCAAACTACCCGCCAAGTACCCGAAGCGTAGCAACCTCCCTCATCTCCATGAGTAGGCCACTCGACACTTCGGCATACCCGGTAGTTTGTGCACCCCTCCATGGGTCTATCCTAGGAGCAAAAACAGTAAAAAGAAATTATACAATGACGGCTACAACCCCGACCCGGTTGTGCGGCCATACAAATAATTATTACATCAATTTACAAATTTACATGAATTGCAAGAAAAGAAAACTCTCGTCTCACAACCCCCGGCTATTCACCCGCGACAATCCAACATATTTATATACACATTCCAGCACATTACAGATCACAGATTTGTATAACCCCCACTAATCGACATATAGCGATTAGTAGACGTTCAATACAAATATCACATTACAGAAAACCCGTTAGCTTAAGTCTTTTAGAAGTTCGATCAAAAATACGGATTTTCGGGACCCCAAAATGAAATTTTCGTTCTGGAAAATCTGGGTTGAAAATATATATGCTAAAAATCCCAAAATACCCCCATGAAAACACTGCACCAAAAATTTTCCTCGGCCGAGTCGACTCGGCCGCGGATTCGCGGCGGGAGCGTGCTCCCGCCGCGTTTTCGCGGCTCGTTGACTCGAACGTTGGACCATTTTTGGTGAGTGCCCACAGAAAAGCCTGAGCCGATTTTAGGTGTTAAAATAATCAACTTTTGAACAGTGGAAAAATCGACAGAAACTGCAAAAATTTTGGGGTTTGTTTCGGGACTTTTTCGTTGATCGATCTTCTAGATACTTGCTAACATGCTAGATAGAGTTTAACTAGGCTCTGATACCACTGTAAGTCCATGCTACCTCTCCCGGTACTTTCGGGAATGCGGAATTTGGTAAAAAACGATTTTCTTAAAGATGGTAACATGGACCTATAACCCGGATCTTGGTTAAACATCTATCTAACATCCTAACTAAGAGATTCTAGCTACTCGGTTAGGGGGTTATACCTAGCTTGTCTTGAACTCCTTCTCTTCAAGCTCCGATGGTGGTCCGATGGCTCCTTCTCGTCGTCTCCGTACGCCGAAGATAGATCCACTTGAAAGCTCCAACCTTTAGCTCCTTCTTCGTTCTTTGAAGAAACTAGTTCACTTGGTTTGCTAAACCTAGTGAACTAGAATGAGTAGAGAAGAAATAGAATGGGATTTTATCTATGGTTCTTGATTCTCAACTCATGAGACAAGAGAACCATAGATCAAGAGAGGGAGGAAGAGGTTGAGGGTGAGAGCAAGAGGAGAGCTCAAGAACAAGAGAGAGAATGAGCAAGAAAGAATGATGCTCTCTTTTGTCTTTCACCCTCTCATAATCCAAAGTGATCATAACTCATCATATCAAAAAAAGTCTTATGTGATGGTTTGAAGCAACCACAACCATATCATTTCATGCACTCATTTTACACAAATGAGCAAGTAAACAAAATTCTTTGCCATGAAATGATGGCTATGGTTATCATGATGGTCAACCGGTCAACAAGTCAACCGGTCAACAAGTCAACAAAAGTCAACAAGTCAACAAAGTCAACAAGTCAACAAAAGTCAACAAGTCAACAACCATATCACCATAATACTTAATTAATATAATAGTTAATCACATATCATATTCTCATTAGGGTTGAGCATAAAGTCAAATAGTCAACGGTCAACTGTCAACAACCCTAATGAGAATCCGCTGCCTCTGCCTCCCTGTCAACTGTGCATACACACCCGCATCCGCGTTCCGAGGAACACGAATGCAAACTGGATAAATCCAATCCCATAAGGTACACTAGGATCTGGCTTAAACCAAAGCCCGCTAGTGTAAACTGTCCGGACACTGTACGTGCACAAGTGCACGGATGTGACCGAACCCTGTCGCAAAACCATGCGACCTGTCGCAATACCATGCGACCTCTACTCTTTTGCCTAAAGGCGAAAAGCTTTCTGTGTGGGACTCTAAAGACTCGACACTACGCTGGCAGTGGGTTTAACCACAGACCGCAAGCGGCACTAGCTGTGCGTAACGGTCCCCAGGTAATGCCGACAAGAAGACCGACGAGGCGAAACCCATCTGAACTCCTACTGAGCCTGAGTGTGACATTCTCCGTACAGTCCGGTCTGTTCGTCTGATACATCGCATGGCGGGCCTAGGGGGCGGTAAACGTCAGTCCCCCAATAGCGGTACAAGTCGTGCCGGAGCGAAGCCCAAAACACCCTGAGATAACACTGGAAACCTACCAGTATATCTCGATTGCCCTGGCCAGGGACTACTCGTGTAATGGCTCTCCTAGACACAGCGCGATGTCAACCCCCAATACCGGGAGAGACGAATCCTGTCTAACCGTCACTGCCTCCAAGTGCTTCGGGACTGCACCCAACCACTACCTGTTTGCACGACTCCTTTGAGTCGTGGTAGGGTAGTGATCAAAGTACAGTGGGAACACACTCGAGGCGGAGTGACAGTGTCTAGTCAGCGGACTAAGATGTACTCATGTCACCTGGGAACTGATAACTGACAATAGGTATAATACCAACTAGTCAGTTCCCGACGAGTCCTGTCCAGTGTACCCGTAACCTAACGAGCACCCGCATACTATCTCAAGTACGACGTACTGACGGCTGTGGGACAGACCGTCTCCCACACTGGGATGAGAAGCGCATGCGCTGGTCTACTCCGGAGTATCGATGCCCTGTCTCGATAGTCCTGCGACCAGGGACCTGCATAAGGATGTGCTTATAGATTACCCAGCCCCACTAGTGTGACGGCCATCACATCGCTGGTAATCAAGCAAAGATCCTAAGGGCTCTACTAATGTGTATAGGCGATATACAAAAATAAACACATGTACACATTGAAGTAGAAACAAACCAAGTAGCATACTACTATTTTGAGCAAGATTGTATATACAAGGTGAATATCCCAAGCATCCATTAAGTAATATACAAACTAGTATGATACAGTAATGGCCTCTAGGGCATATACACTAACATATACATATGGATGCTTGGACATATATATGTACAGGACAGTCTTGCTCGATATGATAGTATGCTATCTGGTTTGTCTTTATCTTAACATCTGCATGTTTTACTTGCTATTACATATCTTTTATACATGTTGATAAAGACCGTAGGATCATTGTTAGACTACCTGCTTTATGATGGCGATCATACTTATGGGAGTTAGGTAGTCGGTACGCACATCCTTAAATGGTCCCTAGTCGTGGGAGTATCGAAACTGGGCATCGATATTCTGGAGTAGACTAGTGTATATGTTTCTAGACCCCGACGAGGGGGGATGGTTTGGTCCCGCAACCATTGGTCTTTAGACCTAAGATCGTATACAGGTGCTCACTGGGGGTGAGTACACCGGACGGACTCGCCGAGGACTTCCAGATGGTACTATACCTATCGTCAGATGGAAGTTTTCAGGTGATATGAGTACAGGGTAGTCTTTAGACCTGAGATCGTCATTTGTCTCGTGTGAGTTCCCACTGTGCTTTGATCACTACCCTACCACGGCTCTACTGAGTTGTGCAAACAGGTTTTGGTTGGGTACAGTCCCGAGCCACATAGAGGCATTAAGCGATTGTCGGGGATTCGTCTGTCCCTGTATTGGGAGTCGATATCGCACTGTGTTTGACTGGTCAGGACCATAAGATCTTGACCAAGGCAGTTGGGATTTACTGATAGGCTGATCAGTAGTTTCCCGGATTGGTCCTGAACTGCATCGGCATGAATTACCAGGTTATTAGGGTCTGACGTTTACCACCAGTAGACCCGGTATGAGATACTCTCAGACGAAGAGACCGGACTGTACAGAGATTGTCACAGATAGGCTCAGTAGGGATCCGGATGAGTTTGCTCATCGGCTTTCTTTTCGACAGGTACCCGGGTAGCCGTTACGTACAGCTAGTGCCACTGACGTGCTTGTGGTTATGGATTTATCCAGTAATTCACTGCCGGCGTACTATCGAGTCTTTAGAGTCCCACACAGAGGGTTTCCTTGGTTCAGGAAAAATGATATAGTAGCCGTATTGGATATGTGCAGGGTCTCGATCAATTGATGTAATTTGTACTCGAACTTTCGATCGGACTGTTGGTAATACTAGCCGGCTCGGGTTTGAGTTGGATTATTAAATCAGGTATTGATTAATTGTTTATATATATGTATTTCGATATGTATATTCTATTATTACGTTCCTCGTGTTATTCTATATCTTTTGGCATTTGTGTTTTTATCCGAATGCAGGTGTGTATATACAGCAGACTGTAATCCGTATTTTATTACAGATTACCTTCTAGAAGGTGGACTCCTCATCATGGACTTTTCCATTTATTGATAAATCGAAATGAGGTGGAAATTAAGGAGAGGGAGATATGGTGAGTGGCATGGCTTCAATAGTTTACAAATGAATTCTTTATTCATTTGTGGTTACTATAGAAGCATGGCCACACTTGTTTATTCAGGAAAATTGATACACAAAAACCTTTGTGTTGATTTTTCTCTCACTTGCATGCTTCATTATTTTTGAGCTCACATTTTTTCTTCCTCCTCCTCCATCCTCTTGAGTTTCCTCCACCTCCATCATATTCCCCTTCACTACCCTCTCATGAGTTGAGAAACAAGTGAACAGGTAAGAAAGAGATAGAAAAATACTTAGATCATCACACTATATCCTAGATTACTTGGTTTAGCAACCCAAGCTCTCTAGTTTCTCCACTTGACATATAGTGTGGAGCTAAAACCATGGATCATATCCCTCGGGTGGATCATCTACGACAAAGGAGGACCAGAGAGCAAGATCAATCGCGGGGAACCGAAGGAGCCAATAAAGAAGATCAAGTATGTTCAAGATGGCCACTTGGAGCTAACGACGAGGAAAGAAGACCGAAGGACTTGGATTATTTGGTGAGACTTCTTTCATAATAGTTAGCTCATCTCTTTTAGTTATGCTAGATAGGTTTATGAAACAATCCGGATTAAAGGTTATTCTAGTGCCATGTTCTAATCGTTAGAAAAATTTTTGTTCCGCATTTGGCCACGGTAGTTGGCCAGGGCACTAGCGTAACCTTTCATAGTATCAGAGCCAGCCCATAAACCCTACACTAGCAAATTTAAACAATGTTAAAACAACAAAACTGAAACAATTCCGTAACATTGAAACCAAACTTCAAGTTTCTGTCGATTTTTCAGAGGCTTCAAATTTTTTTTTAAGCAAGTGCAGAGTGATCCTTTGACTATGAGATGAACCTAGAACAAAAACGATGCAATTCTACCAAGTTTAGACCGGCCACATCATGGAAAAATCCGGCCTCACCGGTTTTGTAGTGGAGAATTGGGTCGAGTTTTGTTCTGGGTTCTTATCTCGTGGAGTTTGGGTTTCAGGTGTTGTTTGTTTTTGCCCAAGTTTGATGTTCTGTTGTTTTTCAGTTTGGGGCAATTTGGAGTGTTTCGAAGTTGTTATATTTTAACAACTGTTTAATTGTTATCAGTACTTAGATTAGCATCTGCAACCGTGAATGTCATTTGATCGGTAAACCCGTCTATCTGCTATATGTCCTTTTAGACGAGTTTGCGAACATGTCATTCACGTTGATGTTCGGAGATTGTGCTGATATTGTGGTTGGATTGTCGTGGTGGATAGCCGGTAGTGCAATGATTTAGAATAGTTTGTATTCATTTATACATTTGTTATTGCGGGGCGAGCGTCCGATATGTGGACTGCTATCTTTGCCGGATTGTATATTATTTGTTTGGAGCATGACCGGGTTGAGGTCGATGTCACCATTTGTACATATTATTTTCATTTTCTGTACTAAGAATACCCCACGGTGTAGTGCATGAATAGACGGGTTCTAGAAGGCAACAAGCCCGCATCTCATGGCGTTGAGACGAAGGGGGCTTCATTCTAGAATTGGCGGGCTATTCTCCACACTCGTAGGGGGTATAGGATGACCCACGGAGGGGCAGCAAAGTTACCAGATTCCGTGAAGTGCTGGGTGGCCCATTCACTTTGTTGAAGGGGGTTGCCTCGCTTCTGGGATGTTGTGCTCTGCTTGGAATACAATCATAAAGTTGAAAGTAATTGGTGGGTAACTTGCCGCGCTCGTAGGGGTCAAGGTTTTCATTGCACAGGCTATCCACACGACCGGGAACGTCGGGTTTTATTTGCGGCTCTAATAAAACCCGGGGCTCCATGATTATCCACCTTTCTATATTGTTGGCTGAGATTCTGTGATGTTGCTTATTATCAGGCCTTGAACGAATGTTCTATATACTTATATATATACTAGTAGATGTTGTATATATTTTGCACCCGCGCTAGTCCAGCCCCGCTCTGTCGTTAGTTAAGTAACCTAACGGGTGATGACGGGGCCTCGTGGCGAATGCGTATGGTATATACGTACATCATATTTTCGTTCTTTTCTGATGTGATAGGTTAAATGATGAGACCGCATTAATTTTGATTAATGCAAGATATAGAAACCTAAAAAGATGTTGTTGGAACAAATTTCGAAAAACTACAGTTATATTCTTTCGGTTTCCATAGTGGTATTCGGTTGTGAATATCTAGCAGCTCATTCCACGAGGCAAGAGCCGAGATCCCTTCGCAGGGAGTGACCTATTGAGCAAAAGTCTATAATGTAGATTACTCGGTTTTCTTCAAAATCCAAAGTTTTCAAAAGCGGAGCTTAAACCACTCATTTTCAAAACTACTCACGTTCCTTCAACGATATCAAGTTCATTACGTTAACGGGTTTTTCGCCAAAAACCCAGCCGTATCCCTCCGTCGTTTCAGATAGTCAGTACTTAGTATTCGTGCTGCGTTTGTTGATTATTTGTCAAGGCGCAGTGAACGGTAGCTGAGTGATGATTCTCTGTTGCAAAGATAGATGCAATTGGTTAGGACAGTCGCATGGTTTTGTTGATTATTCGTCAAGTATCGTGCGGGTGGGTCTAATGCAGTCTTGGATAACGACGGGTTGAACTTGACTAAGACCTTTTGATTTGTTGATTATTCGTCAAGGTCACTTGGGTCCTAGGGGCAAAAACCACATCGGGAGTTTCAAACATACAGGAAACTTGCAGAATTTAGCATACCTTCTGGAGTGTGGTGACTAGAGTGGATTCCATCTAGTGCATCACACAATGATAGTTGGATCCCGATCCCACTGATGAGTAGGATTACTTTCGGGAGATTATTTCACTTAACAATCAATGCTATAAACCAAGTAGGTGTCTAGAACAGTGTTAGCGGGGCTACGCCTCCAGAGAAAAGAGGTTATGTAATTAAGAAACTTTGCGAAAGCGTTGAAAAACCTCCCTCGAAGTACCGACACTAGCCTGGCTGAAAGGTTAAGCAAGTATTGTGACGTGCGATTAATCCTGACTAGTTCTTCTTTTAAGGTTTGAAGGAGAATTTGGGAAAACAGCGGGAGCCATCCTGATTAGATAAACTAAATAACCAATCTAATCTTACAAGAGCGCACAGTGAGTGTTTCTTTTCTCTCTCCAGGGAGAAACCATTTCATGCCCTAATCAAGATAATAAAATGTATCGCTTGACCGATCCGAATTCTTATTCAGGGCTGGGGAACGTCAGTTCGGCTCTAACTTATGAAAATGGTCATAAGTATGAGCAAGGGAAAGAGGATTGTTTGAATTCCTTGATGACCCCATCGAAGAAGAAACATACTATTGTGTCTTCTTCAGATGTTCTTGTTATTGACAACTGTTTTTCGGTCAGTCCTACCTCCTGGGTACTCGATACCGGATCGGGATCTCATATCTGTAATTTTTACGGGGACTGATAAAAAGTAGGATGGCTTGGCCTGGTGATATGTCCCTCAGAGTAGGGAACGAAGCACAGGTTGATTCTTCTGCCGTCGGTGAATATCACTCAGTATTGCCAAATGGCAATACTATGATTTTGAACAACTGCTACTATATACCTTCCATGGTTTACAACATCATATCAGTTTCTTTACTTGATAAAGATGGATATAAGTTTGTTCTTGATAGAAATATCATGAACAATTACCTTAATCAGGTATTGGTTGCAAAAGGTACACTGTATAATGGTATCTATGTTCTTAATCAAAACACAGTTCTCAGTATACAAAACACATGCAAGAGGAAGAGTTCAGATGTGAACGAATCCTACTTGTGGCATTGTAGACTTGGTCATATCGGAGAGAAAAAACTGAGTAAGTTGCATAAAGATGGACTTTTGGATACGTTCGAATTTTTATCTTATGAAACTTGTCAATCTTGTCTCAAAGGAAAGATGACCAAATCTCCGTTCACCGGACACGGAGAAAGAGCAGCAGAGCTCTTGACACTCATACACAGTGATGTATATGGTCTAATGTCTATACATTCAAGGGGTGGGTTCTCGTACTTCATCACATTCACTAACGATCTCTCTAGGTTCGAATATGTGTATCTTATGAAACACAAATCTGAATCTTTTGAGAAATTCAAAGAATTCAGAAACGAAGTAGAGAACCAGACTGGCAAAAGTATCAAGATCCTCCAATCTGATAGAGGAGGGGGGTACTTAAGCACGGAATTTCTAGAATACCTAAAAGAGAATGGAATTCTCTCTCTGCTTACTCCTCCGTATACACCACAGCACAACGGTGTATCAGAGCGGAGGAACCATACCCTATTGGATATGTTCACTCCATGATGAGTAATGCCGAGTTACCTCTTTCATTTTCGGGACATGCTCTTCAAACATCGGCATACCTTTTAAATCAAGTTCCTTCCAAATCTGTGCCCATGACTCCATATGAAATATGGAGCAGAAAAAGACCATGTCTTAAATTCATTAAGACGTGGGGTTGTCTGGCATATATGAAAACACAAAAACCAGACAAAATTCAGGCACGTCAATTCTATATAAATTTGTGGGATATCCTAAGAATTCACTAGGATATTTGTTCTACCACACTGAGGAACGGAAGGTGTTTGTATCTCGCCACGCTACCTTTTTGGAAAGGGAGTTTCTTGCAAAAGAAACTAGTGGGAGTACGGTAAAACTGGAAGAAACTTCTAAACCACAAAATGTAACTGATGATTTGGAGGAACCGCTAGATTCAGAAGTCCCAGACGAACCTCAGCCACTCCGCAGATCTGGTAGGATTTCTCATCCTCCCGAGAGATACTACAGTTTTCTCATAGACGGGGATCGAGAGGATTGCATCTTGGAAGAAGATGATCCTACCAGTTTCAAGCAGGCCATTATCAGTAGAGACTCTGATAAATGGCTGGATGCTATGAAATCCGAAATAGAGTCCATGTACACCAATAAAGTGTGGACCTTGGATATTGCTCCACCTGGGGTAAAACCCGTTGGATGCTAATGGATCTACAAAAGGAAATTTGGTGTAAATGGGCAGGTGGAAACCGATAAGGCTAGACTCATTGCAAAAGGTTTTCGTCAAAGACCAGGTGTTGACTATGACGAAACTTTTTCTCCAGTGGCTATGCTCAAATCCATTCAGATCCTACTTGCCATTGCTTCCTTCCATGACTATAAGATTTGGCAGATGGATGTAAAAACGGATTTTCTGAATGGAAGTTTAGAAGAGTGCGTTTATATGGATCAACCGGAAGGTTTCGTAGACAGTGGGAGCAGCGGGAAGGTGTGCAAGTTGCTTAAATCCATTTATGGATTGAAGCAGGCATCGCGGAGCTGGAACATCTGTTTTAATGAAACAGTCAAGGAATTTGACTTCATCAAGAATGAGTATGAGCCTTATATTTATAAGAAGATTGTAGGACGAACTGTCGTGTTCTTAGTCTTGTATGTGGATGACATTCTTTTTATAGGAAATGACATTCCTATGCTACAATCGGTCAAGCTATTTTTATCACAAAGGTTCTCCATGAAGGACCTGGATGATTCCTCGTACATTCTAGAGATTAAGATCTATAGAGATAGATCTAAGAGATTACCGGGACTTTCACAGTCCAGGTATATAGAGACCGTACTAAAGAGATTTAGTATGGAAGATTCCAAGCGTGGTAACATACCCGCATTGCACGGAATCACCCTCTCCAAGGAGATGTCTCCCAAGACTGACAAAGAGAGGGTTCGCATGAGCACTATACCCTACGCTTCGGCGGTAGGATCTATAATGTATGCGATGCTATGTACAAGACCAGATGTAGCTTATGCACTAAGCGTGGTGAGCCGGTATCAGTCGAACCCAGGTGAGGACCACTGGACAACAGTAAAGAACATTCTCAAATACCTCGGAAGGACTAAGGAGATGTTCTTAGTTTACGGTAATGGAGACATAAAGGTCGAGTCCTTTACCGATTCAAGCTTCCAGAGTGACAAAGATGACAGCAAGTCTGTCTTGGGTTTTGTGTTTACTCTCAACGGAAGGGCGGTGTGTTGGAAGAGCTCCAAATAGGATACCATTGCAGACTCGACGATGGAGGCTGAATACATTGCTACGAATGATGCCGGAAAAGAGGCGGTCTGGATGAAGAAGTTCATTAGTGAACTTCGGGTAGTTCCGTCTATTGTTGACCTAATACCTTTGTATTGCGATAACAATGGGACTATAGCTTTAGCGAAAGAACCACGGTCCCATCAGAAATCCAGGCACATCTTAAGGCGGTATCACCTGATCAGGGAGATCGTAGATCGCCAGGAGATCGAGATCCGGAGAGTGGATACAAAAGACAACACTGCGGATCCATTCACCAAGGCCCTTCCTTAAGCACAGTGCTGAGCCACATAGAGGCAGTGTGCGATTGTCGGGGATTCGTCTCTCCCGGTATTGGGAGTCGATATCGCACTGTATTTGATTGGTCAGGACCATAAGATCTTGGCCAAGGCAGTTGGGATTTACTGATAGGTTGATCAGTAGTTTCCCGGATTGGTCCTGAGCCGCATCAGCACGAATTACCAGGTTATTAGGGCCTGACATTTACCACCCCCTAGACCCGGTATGAGATACTCTCAGACGAAGAGACCGAACTGTATGGAGATTGTCACAGATAGGCTCAGTAGGGATCCGGATGAGTTTGCTCGTCGGCCTTCCTTTTCGACAGGTATCCGGGTAGCCGTTACATACAGCTAGTGCCGCTGACGTGCTTGTGGTTAAGGATTTATCCATTAACTCACTGCCGGGGTACTGTCGAGTCTTTAGAGTCCCACACAGAGGGTTTCCCAGGTTTAGGCGAAATGATGTAGTAGCCGTATTGGACACGTGCAAGGTCTCGATCGATTGATGTACTTTGTACCCGGACTTTCGATCGGACAGTTGGTAATACTAGCAGGCTCGGGTTTGAGCCGGATTATTAAATCAGGTATTGATTTAATAGTTTACATATATGTATTTCGATATATATATTCTAGTATTACGTTCTTCATGTTATTCTATCTCTTTGGGCATTCGTGTTTTTATTCGAATGCAGGTATGTATATACAGCAGACTGTAATCCGTATTTTATTACAGATTACCTTTTAGAAGGTGGACACCTCATCATGGACTTTTCCATTTATTGATAAATGGAAATGAGGTGGAAATTAAGGAGAAGGAGGCATGGTGAGTGACATGGATTCAATAGTTCACAAATGAATTCTTTATTCATTTTTGGTTACTATTCATGGCTACACTTGTTTATTCATGAAAATTGATACACAGAAACCTTTGTGTTGATTTTTTTATCACTTGCATACTTCATTATTTTTGAGCTCCCACTTTTTCTTACTCCTCCTCCCTCCTCTTGAGTTTCCTCCACCTCCATCATCTTCCTCTTCACTACCTTCTCATGAGTTGAGAAAAAAGTGAAGAGGTAAGAAAGAGATAGCAAAACACTTAGATCATCACACTACATCCTAGACTACTTGGTTTAGCAACCCAAGCTCTCTAGTTGCTCCACTTGACATATAGTGTGGAGCTAAAGCCATTGATCATATCCATCGGGTGGATCATCTACGAAAAAGATGACCGGAGAGAAAGATCGATCGCGGGGAACTGAAGGAGCCAACAAAGAAGATCAAGCATGTTTAAGGTGGCCACTTGGAGCTAACGACGAGGAAAGATGACCGAAGGACTTGGATTGTTTGGTGAGACTTCTTTCATAATAGTTAGCTCATCTCTTTTAGTTTTGCTAGATAGGTTTATGAAACGATCCGGGTTAAAGATTATTCTAATGCCATGTTCTAATCGTTAGAAAAAAATTTGTTCCGCATTTGTGTAGGGTTCCTAGGCACACTAATGAGGTCTCACAAGGCATCATCCATGCCAATTTCAAATTTTACAAGTGCCGAGAAACCCTAATACGGATCGTTAACTAGAATTTTAGGCGAAAAATGAAACTAGTTAACAACTTAACTAAGAGAAAGAGGCTACAACCTTTGTAGATCCGGTTCTCCACCTCCATAGCTCCATGATGAAGTCTCTTTGCTGTCCAAATCAAATCCCGGGCTCTAGCGTCGGCTTCATCGGAGAAATGGACGGGCTAGGTCATCGACTACGATGCCGAAGATGATCTACGTCGAGGCATCACAAGATCAAGCTCCCACTTCACCAAGTCATGAAACTTGTGAAGAAAATACCCTATACTACTTGGCAAGAGGTAGAGGATGAAGAAATAGGAGGTGGGTTCACTTTAGAATTGGTTTTCTCACTCATTTTCACTAGTTGCCATTGTTGATAGCAAGCTTTTCTTCATGTGAAGAAGAAGAAGAAGAAAGAATATCTTATGATAAGTATTTTCCAAATAGAAAATAAATGAATACTTATCATAAACCAACCATGGTCAAGTGTAGAGAATGAATCATGGTTAAGTGGAATGGTTAGGGTTAAGCATGAGACAAAAATGGTGGACTTGTTCAAAGCTTCATGAAGCTTCAATATACAAACAAAGAAAGCCACCATTTTCTCTTTATGCTTATTATTTTGCAAAAAGAATAAATAAATAAATAAATGAATAAGAAAATAAAACCCTAACCATTCATTTAACCATGGTTTAATCTTTACACAAACCCAAGTTAGCATACATCATCAAACATGATACAAACTTGTGCACAAAAATATATCACATATACAATGTGCACAAACAAGTGAGAAAAACCATTTAAAGTGAACCAATACTAGTTAATGCAAAGTAATATATCAAATATATAATTATGCATTAAATCATTAAATCAACACTTGATTTAACGATCCGGTCATATCGCATATGACCGACTAATATCCAATGTATCGGCTTATCGAATCAATCCTTGATTCGATAACTAGGTTATATCGCATACAACCATATCGATACATTCATCGCGAGAATAGAATACGGTATCACATACACGCATTATTCTCGGTCCCGCACATATCTCATATGCGCTCCTATTTCGTTTCGCTTGAGCCAGGAAACCTCTGTGTAGGACTCTAAAGACTCGTCAATACGCCGGCAGCAGGTGATGATCATATCAAACACCCACAAGCCGCAAGCGGTCTGCTAAACGTAACGGCCACCCGGGTATTGAGCGATCAGAAGATCGACGAGCAAGCCCGCTCACACTCCTGTGAATCCAACCAGTAACACTTACGGTACAGTCCGGTCTCGTCGTCTGATATGTCGCATATCTCGCCTAGGGGTGGTAAACATCATACCCCAATAGCTCGATAAGTCATGTCGATATGAGATCTATAACAGTTCGAGAAACTACAGGTAACACTTACCAGTAAATCTCAGCAACCCTGGCCAGGGATTTCCGGTTATAGCCAATCGAACACAGCGCAATATCAACCCCCTATACCGGGAGAGACGAATCCCCTCCTATCGCTCATTGCCTCCATGTGACTCGGGACTGTACCCAAAAAACACCGTTTTGCACGCCCTCTTGGACGTGGTAAGGTGGAAATCAAAGCACAGTGGGAACCACACAAGACTCTATGACGATCTCGGGTCAACAGACTACTCTGTACCAGTGTCACCAGAGAACTGCCATCTGACGTAAGGTATAATACCATCTGGGAGTTCTCGGCGAGTCCGTCCAGTGTACCCAGTCTCCACTGAGCACCCGTATATCATCTCTGATGTCAAACACCAATGGATATGGGATCATCCATCGCCCATCTGTATGGGTCGAGAAGGTATACGCTAGTCTACTCTGGTATATCGATGCCCCGTCTCGATACACCCACGACTAGGGACCTTGAAGGATATATTTATGGACTACCATGTCCCCACTAGTATGATCCGCATCATAGTCCAGGTAGTCAAGTACACATCCTAAGGGCTTTACCAACATGTAACAGAGAGACAATCAGTGTACATGTTAAGGTAAAGAGTAACCAGATAGCATGCTATCATGTCGAGCAAGAAAGTCCTCCCTATATATGTCCAAGCACCCACTACAATATACATCCTATGTATAGTAATGGCCTCTAGGGCATACATATAACTAACAATCTCCCACTTGCACTAGGGCCATCTGATAGCAGTGGTTGTAGTATCTCATACTCAACCATCCCATAAAAGTCTCTCTCTAGGAAAAGGCCTTTGTGAGTGGATCCGCCGTGTTGTCCTCTGCGTCTGCACTCCTAACCTCGATCCCTTGGAGATCAAACATCTCCATGATCAGGTGATACTGCCTTAGAATATGTCTGGATCACTGATGGGACGGACGTTCCTTGGCATAAGCCACAACTCCATTGTCACACAATGGGAGGAACTAAGTTCATCTCATGAACAAATATATATCCAGACTGCCTCTTTGGTAGCATCTTAAGTAGCGATGTATCGAGCCTTTATCGTCTAGTATGCCACGGTATCTAGCTTGGAACTCTTCCAACATACCGTCCCTTTACTGAGGGTAAAGACAATGCCTGTGACTGACTTTCAGTCATCCTTATCTCCTTGGAACCCTTCCAGTGATTCTCCCCAGGATCGATTGATACCATCTCACTACAACTAGTAAGAATCCTAACATCCAATTAGATCTATCTCATAGATCCAAAACCCAGGATTTAGGAGGTATTACTTTGATCCTATATGGAGAATCATTGTGATAAGCGGAGATTGACCGAGCGTAGCATAGGAAACTCCTTCCCTATCAAGAGCATGTCATCCACGTACTCTACGAGGATCGTCACTATACTCCCTACTACCTTTTTTTGTATATACAAGGTTTATCTACCATTTTGATGATGTCAAACTCTTTGACTAACACATCAAAACAGATGTTCCAACTCCGCGATACCTGCTTTATCCTATAAAGCATCTTGTACACGTTTCCGCTGCTCCTACTGTCTACGAAGCCCTCTGGCTGTGTACTTATAGACGTTCTCTTCTAAAACATCATTTAGAAAAGCAGTCATGACACCCAACCGCTAGATATCGTAGTCATGGTATGTAGCCGTGGCAAGTAGGATCTGGATGGACTTAAGCATAGCCACTTGAAAAGGTTTCATCATTATCCACTCCTGGTCGATGACGAAAAGCTTTAACAAATCTAGCTTTGAAAGTCTCAACTTTTCCATCTACACCAAGTAATCTTCTCAAGATATACTTGCTCCTGATGGGGATTTAACCCTTCAGATATAGCAACCAAAGTCCATACTTTGTTGGTGTACATGGATTCCATCTCAGATCGCTAAGCATCCAGCCATTCTTACAGAGTCCCACTCCTGATGGCCAGCTCGAAACTAGTTGGGTCATCATCTCATGATGCAATCCTCGCTCCCACTGTCATAGAGAAACCGAAGTATCTCTCAGGTGGGTGAGGAACCCTACTAGATCGGCGGAGAGGCTGAGGTTTGTTGGTAACTATTGAATCCTTTGGTTTTATCAAATCATCTGCTGTAGTTTGTATAGCTGGAACATTTCCAGTTCTACATAACTTGCCTTGCCTCGAGCTTGTCCGGATTTTGCTTTTAGACATAGCCCGGACAACCCTAAATCTTAACCAACTTAAGATATGGGCTCTTCCCTTATCATATCACATATGAAATGATAGGCAACTGATTTGATTTGAACCCTATTCAACAGGTATGAAGCTTCTCAAGTGCATAACTCCCAAAAGGAAATAGGTAACTCAGTAGTACTCATCATAGAGCACACCTTATCATATAGGGTGTGATTGCTCCGCCCCGATACACCAACGTGTTATGGTGTATTCGGAGGAGTAATGCTGAGAGAGAATCTCATTTTCCTTTAGAAAAGTCCAAGAATTCCGTGCTCAAGTATTCTCCTCCTTGATCACATCAAAGGACAAAATACTTATACCCGTATTGGTTCTCTACTTCTTGCTTATATTCTGTGAATATCTCAAAAGGTTCGGACTTGTGTTTCAACAGGAACATAGGTCTGAATCTCGAAAGATCATCAGAGAATGTAATGAAGTATAAAGAACCGGTCTTGGCAAGTGTAGACAGGGGACCTACATACATCAACATGTATCATCCCAAGAGTTCACTAACTCTTTCTCTGTTTCCATTAAACGGAGCTATGGTCATCTTATCTCTGTGACATGACTGGCAAGTTTCACAAGATGTAAATTCAAACTGATTTAAATATGCATCTAAAATGTAACTTCAGCCAGTCGGATCGTATTGATATGACCTTGTCTACAATGTCTCAAGAAGGATTCGTTCATTTCTGAACTCTTCCTCTTGTGTGTGTTCCGTATACTAAAGATCTGTAGTTTGATTTAGAACATCAATGCTTTTAGATAACGTGCCTGAACCGATCAACTTTTGATATAGGAAATGTTCAAAATATTATCCAACTATACAAAATTTTATCATTTCTTTACTAAAAAAGAGATTGATATAATTTTGTATATCAGGTTCGGTATCTAATAACATTCGTTCAGAATCAATGTATTTGGAATACAGGGTGACAGTGACCAACAGACTTGGCTGCAACACTTGCCCCGTTTTCTGCCTCATGAAACTTATCACCCGTTCTCAGTTTTTCTACCTTTTTGCAGCCCTATGTAACAGATTACATATCTGGGATCCTGATCCGGTATCATATACCCAGGATGCGGAGGATACTGAGAAACGGTTCTTTATAACGAACACACCTGAAGATGATGCATCAGCATGCACTCTCTTCGTTTGGACGGCACGGGAATTCTGGTAATCCCCAATTTCCTGCTCTGTCTTATAACAATTATAAGTTGGAGCGGGACCAACGTTCCCCAGCTTAGTATAACAAGCGGGTTCGGTCAATATTCCGTATTATTATCTTGATTAAGGCGTGATATGGTCGCTACCTGGAGAGAGAGAGAAGAAAACACTCAGCGTGCGCTCTAGCAAGAATAGATTGGTTATTATTTTATCTAATCAGGATGGCCCCCACTGGTTTTATCAAATCTTCCTTCAAACCCTAAAAGGAAAGACTAGCCGGGATTAATTACAAACTACAAGTTCGCCAATCTTTCAGCCAGGCCAGTGTCGGTACTTTGAGGGAGGTCCCCCGTGCTTTCGCACGAACCTAATTAATGTAAACCTCGTTTTCCCAGAGGCGTAACCTCGTTAACACCTTTCTAGACACCTACTTGATCGGCTAATTGTAATGTGTAAAACTCTCCCAGGAGTAACTCTTACTCGCAGCGGGTATCGGGATCCAACTATCTCATAGAAGGTATGCAATCTCATTGCAAATTTCAACACTTGAAATTCCCGATAATCTTTTGCCCCAAACGATCTATGACCTTGACAAGGTCAACAAACCATAGACCGTAAGTCAAGTTCAACCCGTCATTTCTTGATTGAATCAAACCCACCCGCACGACCCTTGACAAGGTCAACAAGGTCGTATGACTACCCTAACCCAATCTGCATCATATGCATAAGCAGATAAATACTGGTTAGCTACCGCACACTGCGCCTTGACAAGGTCAACAAACGCAGCACAAATACTAAACAGGACTTATCTGAAATGACGGAAGGCTACGACAGGTTTTTCTGAAAACCTATTGCGTAATGAACTTGATATCGTTGTAGAATCAAATGATTTTAAAAATGGAGTGCTTTTGAGGCTTTTCTAGTTTTGCTAAAGGAGTCACTCCCGGTGAAGGGATCGTCGATCCTTTCCTCTTCGAATGAGGTGCGGGATATATCATATATATCACTGTGCAAAGCAAAACTCTTAAAAGCAATCAGAAGTCAAACCGAGTGTGTAGCATCTGCCAGTTATTGCTAAAGGAGTCACTCCCGGTAAAGGGATCTCGGTCCTTTCCTCATCGAATAAGGTGCAGGATATATCACATATACCGCTGTGCAAAGCAAGAACTATAGCTACCTGTTTTATTTTTGAAATTCGATTCTACAACATCTTTAGGTTTCTTTTTACTTTCATTAATCTCATTAATGAAGTCCCATCATTTAAGTTACCTAAACATCACAGATAAATACGACGTACACTTATGCCATCCGCATTCGTCTCGATATCCCCTCGTGCACCGTTAGGTTAGGTGACTAACGGCAGATCGAGGCAGGGCTAGCGCGGGTGTAAAACATAAGTAACGCCTATATAATATATCATAAATACTATATACAGTATCCATCACAGAACATATCACATGATCACATCATAGATATCGCAGCAGAAGAATCATATGAAATATTGGATGTACTAGGACGTCCGTGTTTTCAATACGAGCCAGTATAAAACACGGATTCCACGGTCGTGATGAATAGCCAAACCCACACCCCTAGACCCCTACGAGAGCGGCAAGCAACCCTACCAATTCTAGAGTTAGGAGACCCGGAGTCGACTCCTCGAGTTGGTCTCCCACTGGACTCCAGAACCCGGTTACTTGTGCTCCCCTCCTTGGGTCTATCCTAGTGCGGAAAAGTAAATAATATACAAAGGGTGACATCTTCCGCAACCTGGAAGTGTCCCAACAAAAGAATATTACATACAAGTTTTTACATGAATGAAAATGAAAAACACTCATCTCACATAAAAAACCCCGGCTATTCAAACACGACGATCCAATATAACATATCCAGCAACACATAACATCACATGTCATCAACGTAAGTAAATATGCGCATCCCAATTGTCGTTGACATATAGCAACGAAACCGGCGATATCACATATTACATTTACGGTCACAGAAAAGAAAGTGTAAAACTACAACAGTTGGAATCCGCAACCTACATAGACATCGCATGCCTAATCAAATGAATTCCTTAGACATCGCATGCCTAACAATTATAAACCCCGCATTTTAGTCTCATTATCGAAAACTCTTTTCAATATAAAGTCGGGCAATTCAACAGGATTCCCGACATTCAGATCGAATACTCGTCGTAAACTTTAGTAGGCGGCCGCACCCCTGACGCCGTTGACGAAGTGCACCAAGGTGGAACACCGCTGCCGCGAGCACCCGAGAGGATGCTTTCGGCGATGGGGTTCTCCTACAGTCACTTGGTCGGGGCTATGGGGTGATGCTGTCTATTAAGTTTACCCGGCGAGTATCCGCGTACGCTACGTGATTGCGATGGACTTTTGATCACATCAAAATTCCGTGGCAACCGATCAAGTGAGACTAAACCGCTAGATTTATAACATTCATTCAGTTATCTCATAACTACTTGTGAATTCCAATTATTGTATCCCATTCCAGATAAATAGAAAATGTTAAACTTTCCGATCGAACAATCGAACACCCAAGTTTTCCCAAAGCAAATCAACACATGAAACAAGTTTAAAAACATCCAGTTCATGCCTCAGTACCAACGGTCCAGCCGTAGAAGGGTCAAGCCAACGCCTCACATGTGGCACGCCGTACTGGCCCAAACCCGAAGGTTCAAAGGGCGGTTCAAGACGGTCACATAATCGAGTTAAGGTTTGTTGTCTTCTAGAGGGACCATCGCGTTACTTGCACTACTTAGAACGTCGTTAAACTACGGAAAGATCCAACACTTGGAAATTTCCCGACAGGGGAAAATGTGGGTATTTATATCCGGTCGAACTTTTTAACATATTCTAAAATTTACCCGGAAAACACATAGACAAAGTCCGATAATCCGATCGAATCTACGAACCCCCAATACAACCCAGAAAACTCAACTCTTGAGTAAAAATTAAAAATTCCCAGAAAATACAGCACCCAAATATAGGAATTACTGTGCAAAGACCAACTGAAGAAAAGACAAAATGGCAGCGGAACCGCCGCATTAGCCATGATAATGCCGCGGTTCCACCGCGCTTTAAGGGAATCATGGGTACGGGCTTCACAGTAATTCTTACAATTCCCTGCTGAATTTTCTGCATATTTTTAATGTGGAAAAAACCCAGTTTTAGGAAAAAGTCCAGAGAGCATTTTTTGGGTTAGGGTTTTGGTTCGATCGGACTTCTAACTCCGTCTACGCATCGCCTAAGGCTCTAGCTAGGCTCTGATACCACTGTAGGGTTCCTAGGCACACTAATGAGGTCTCACAAGGCATCAACCATGCCAATTTCAAATTTTACAAGTGCCGAGAAACCCTAATACGGATCGTTAACTAGAATTTTAGGCGAAAAATAAAACTAGTTAACAACTTAACTAAGAGAAAGAGGCTACAACCTTTGTAGATCCGGTTCTCCACCTCCATAGCTCCATGATGAAGTCTCTTTGCTGTCCAAATCAAATCCCGGGCTCTAGCGTCGGCTTCATCGGAGAAATGGGCGGGTTAGGTCATCGACTACGATGCCGAAGATGATCTACGTCGAGGCATCACAAGATCAAGCTCCCACTTCACCAAGTCATGAAACTTGTGAAGAAAACACCCTATACTACTTGGCAAGAGGTAGAGAATGAAGAAATAGGAGGTGGGTTCACTTTAGAATTGGTTTTCTCACTCATTTTCACTAGTTGCCATTGTTGATAGCAAGCTTTTCTTCATGTGAAGAAGAAGAAGAAGAAAGAATATCTTATGATAAGTATTTTCCAAATAGAAAATAAATGAATACTTATCATAAACCAACCATGGTCAAGTGTAGAGAATGAATCATGGTTAAGTGGAATGGTTAGGGTTAAGCATGAGACAAAAATGGTGGACTTGTTCAAAGCTTCATGAAGCTTCAATATACAAACAAAGAAAGCCACCATTTTCTCTTTATGCTTATTATTTTCCAAAAAGAATAAATAAATAAATAAATGAAAGAAAATAAAACCCTAACCATTCATTTAACCATGGTTTAATCTTTACACAAACCCAAGTTAGCATGCATCATCAAACATGATACAAACTTGTGCACAAAAATATATCACATATACAATGTGCACAAACAAGTGAGAAAAACCATTTAAAGTGAACCAATACTAGTTAATGCAAAGTAATATATCAAATATATAATTATGCATTAAATCATTAAATCAACACTTGATTTAACGATCCGGTCATATCGCATATGACCGACTAATATCCAATGTATCGGCTTATCGAATCAATCCTTGATTCGATAACTAGGTTATATCGCATACAACCATATCGATACATTCATCGCGAGAATAGAATACGGTATCACATACACGCATTATTCTCGGTCCCGCACATATCTCATATGCGCTCCTATTTCGTTTCGCTTGAGCCAGGAAACCTCTGTGTAGGACTCTAAAGACTCGTCAACACGCCGGCAGCAGGTGATGATCATATCAAACACCCACAAGCCACAAGCGGTCTGCTAAACGTAACGGCCACCCGGGTATTGAGCGATCAGAAGATCGACGAGCAAGCCCGCTCACACTCCTGTGAATCCAACCAGTAACACTTACCGTACAGTCCGGTCTCGTCATCTGATATGTCGCATATCTCGCCTAGGGGTGGTAAACGTCATACCCCAATAGCTCGATAAGTCGTGTCGATATGAGATCTATAACAGTTCGAGAAACTACAGGTAACACTTACCAGTAAATCTCAGCAACCCTGGCCAGGGATTTCCGGTTATAGCCAATCGAACACAGCGCAACATCAACCCCCTATACCGGGAGAGACGAATCCCCTCCTATCGCTCATTGCCTCCATGTGACTCGGGACTGTACCCAAAAACCACCGTTTTGCATGCCCTCTTGGACGTGGTAAGGTGGAAATCAAAGCACAGTGGGAACCACACAAGACTCTATGACGATCTCGGGTCAACAGACTACTCTGTACCAGTGTCACCAGAGAACTGCCATCTGACGTAAGGTATAATACCATCTGGGAGTTCTCGGTGAGTCCGTCCAGTGTACCCAGTCTCCACTGAGCACCCGTATATCATCTCTGATGTCAAACACCAATGGATATGGGATCATCCATCGCCCATCTGTATGGGTCGAGAAGGTATACGCTAGTCTACTCTGGTATATCGATGTCCCATCTCGATACACCCACGACTAGGGACCTTGAAGGATGTACTTATGGACTACCATGTCTCCACTAGTATGATCCGCATCATAGTCCAGGTAGTCAAGTACACATCCTAAGGGCTTTACCAACATGTAACAGAGAGACAATCAGTGTACATGTTAAGGTAAAGAGCAACCAGATAGCATACTATCATGTCGAGCAAGAAAGTCCTCCCTATATATGTCCAAGCACCCACTACAATATACATCCTATGTATAGTAATGGCCTCTAGGGCATACATATAATTAACAATTTGGCCACGGTAGTTGATCGGGGCACTAGCGTAACTTTTCATGGTATCAGAGCCAGCCCATAAACCCTACACTAACAAATTTAAACAATGTTAAAACAACGAAACCGAAACAACTCCGAAACATTGAAACCAAACTTCAAGTTTCTGTCGATTTTTCAGAGGCTTCAAAATTTTTTTAAGCAAGTGCAGAGTGACCCTTTGACTATAAGATGAACCCGGAACAAAAACGATGCAATTCACGTTGATGTTCTGTGATTGTGCTGAAATTGTGGTTGTATTGTCGTGGTGGATAGCCGGTAGTGCAATGATTTAGAACAGTTTGTATTCATTTGTACCTTTATTATTACGGGGCGAGTATCCAACACGAGTTTGCGAATCTCTTTTAGTTTTGATTAATGCAAGATAAAGAAACCTAAAAAGATGTTGTTGGAACAAATTTTGAAAAACTACAATTATATTCTTTCACTTTGCATAGTGGTATTCGGTTGTGAATATCCAGCACCTCATTCCATGAGGCAAGAGCCGAGATCCCTTCGTAGGGAGTGATCTGTTGAGCAAAAGTCTATAATGTAGATTACTCGGTTTTCTTCAAAACCCAAAGTTTTCAAAAGCGGAGCTTAAACCACTCCTTTTTGGAACCTAAGCTTGACCTTACGGAACTTATACTTGAACAGGGGGTATTAGACCCGAACTTTCGTTTCATAGGCTGACTGTGATTGATGGAGTAGGTAGCTTGAGTATAGTGACGTACTATACGTATGTTCCGCGGCATATTTACAATACGATACTCCACTTAAGAAACCTTAGGATGTACATATTTTGAGATCCGTGATTCTCTTCGTCCCCATGATTATACATCCATTTGAGATCCTTGATTTTATTCGTTTCCATGATCATACTCTCAGTGATTCCGTTCCTCCTTATGATCATGTATCCATTCTGGATCTGTTGATTCCTTTCATTCCTTTGATCTATCTTCTTTGATACATGCTTGAAGTTCCTGTCACCATGGTTTGAGTGCAGATTGATTTGCTGCTAGTGTTGCGGTCAGGGCGAGCTCGTCATGGACGAGGACTGACCATCGTGTTTTCTGGTGACATAGGAATGTCTCGATTTAGTGTTTGTATTGTGACCTCTCGTTTGAGGCGAGTGTTCAGTTTTGCACCGGATGATCGGGCCATTGTTAGAGGCTGCCTGTTATGAGACGACTGTTGATGTACAGCTTACCTCAGAGATCGTGATGTCGTCTACCTTGCAGACAGATAACCCAGTTGTTGCTGAGATTGATGGGATGTCGCTTCCAGAGCTTATGAGCTGAGATCGCTGGAGCTTTCAGGCAGAGATGCGACAGATGATATCTAGTCTATCTTGAGTTGAGTGACGAAGGCGATTCGTCAAATTTGATGTGCCGACGCAGGCCCAGTTGAGTTGAAGATTTCCAGTGTGGAGAGTCTTACTCAGATCTAGATTAGATCGATCTAGAGATGACGTTGTTCGTTGGATGACCCGATAGGAGATCAGCAGGTTTACCAGCTTCAGATAGAGGACCTCACCCAGATGCGTTGTGAGTTGATCGAGAGCGGACGAATAAAGTATATTCCTACGATGATTGGGACGAGTTCCCGAGGACGTATTCGGCTAGATATCTTCTACAGAGTGATGAAAATACCGAGTTCGTAATTTCGAGTCCGTGTGGGAGATTTCGGATTGACCGTAGCCGAGAACAATTGCAGTACGCAGATAGCATGACGTGACGTCGAAGTGGACGATAATAAAGATGAGTGGAACAAGAGGTTCATACGAGATATTAATGAGCTGTTGTTACTCCCCGTTGAGGTTAGAGATCTGATATGTGTACAGAGGCATTGGGATATGTCCAGTTCCTGAGGAAATGCTGTGCAGAGAACGCATATGTCCAGAAAACAAGAAAAGATTATGTAAGAGTAGCAGCCTCTGTATAGTTCGGCATAGGCAAGATCGGAAGAGACATTGAGCAGGTTCCTTCTAGGACACTGCTACGATAAGATTTGCACTAAGGATCAGTTATGTCACGTATATTCAGAGGGCCAGAGGCCGACGCCAGTGACGTGTTGCTTTACGAGTGGTCATACTAATTGGCCGAGAGATGACCAGAGGAGTGTCAGAATGGAATCATTTCCGTTAGTACACCTGACCGGGCCGACGAGCCGATGGATTGCGAGATTGGTAATCCACAGAGAAAATGAGGACCCAGAGACAGAGGAGCCAGATCGTGAGCAGGAGGCAAGCGGATGTTCTTGCTCTGCCAGTTTTGAGCGCACCGACATTTTTCGACATTATAGGAGGTGTACGTCAATGTCATTTGTTGCGATTTGCGTTTGTGATCTGGGTATCACTCTTATATTGCTTGGATTTGAGTTTTGGATGATTGAGTTTCATGATATCGTTTTCGTGCGCCATGGCTGCACCTACTGGGTATTTAAATTTTTGTGCATAGTCATTGCACTTGATATATGTTTTATACACCGTTGTGTTGGTTTATGATTTGTGCATATTTATTGCACTTGATGTTGATTTTGTGCCTTGGCGGTACGTGTTCATGATTTCATGGATTTCATACAGTTGATTTGATTTTGTGCATGTGGTACGCACTCGATTTGATTTATGCACTCGGTATGGCTCACGTGTGCTTGCAGTGCATTGATACGGATTTTGTGCACATAGTTGCGCACGTTTATGATTTTATACACTTTGGTACACTTGGTGTTTTTTATACGCATTTGAGTTATTGATGAGTTTTCGTGCACTTGTTGCACCGGATGTGTATTTCGTGCACTGGATGCACCGGATTGTATTTCGTACACTGGATGCTCCGGATTCGTATTTCGTGCATTGGTTGCACCGATTTATGTCTTTGAGCATTCGTTTTACCAGATTTATGTTTTGTGCGTGTTTACACTTGATGTTCGTTTTCGTGCATGCTACTGCACTAGATGTTTTATACGAACCTGACGCGCTTGGGTTGGATTTTTGCGCATGTCAGGCGCTTGATATTGGATTTCGTGCGCATCAGATGACCTTGAGTTAAAAGTTGGATGCACTTGATTTAGATTTTATTCGTGCATGTTGGATGCACTTGATTTAGATTTCATTCGTGCATGACGGATGCACTTGATTTGGATTTTGCGCATGTTGAGCGCATGATATGAGATGCGATTTTATGCACATCAGATACACTCGATTGGGATTTTCATCCGTGCATGTTAAATGCACTGGGTTGAGATTTTCGTGCACTCTAGATGCACTTGATATTGTTACCGTGCACATCCGTTGCACTGGACAAATGCTTTCATGCACACCCGTTGCACTTAGTTTTGCTTTTGTGCATATCGTGGCACTTGTATTGGATTTGATTTCCGTGCACACCAGACGCACGTGGTTATTGGATACGCCTTTCGAGGCTGATTTTGCTTTTGAGCACTTTGTTTTCATGATGGGCACTATATTCTGTAGTAGTCGAACATGACTGATCTGAGGACAGTACCTGAGTACTTTGCATGCATTAAAAGTTTAATAAGAGGTTTTCAAAAAAGGAGCTATAGTCTCGCTATTTCCTACGTGTCTGCGAACGACACGAACGTTTACAAAGGAAAACCTTTTGGGATATTTCAAAAAGGGCGGAACGTATATTTTATCAAAACATATATGAACATATATTTATTACTTTACAAACGAGCGTCCGTCACTTGTACCGTGAGTTACGCATCACATGGCGATTCAGAAAAGATTTTTCATGTGTTTTATTCTGTTTTAGGAGATTTTCCAAGGATGCGTACTACACACATATTATAGTATTTGACTAGTGCATATTGGATTTCAGTAGTGGATTTCGAGATCTATATCTCCATTGTAACTCCGATGATTTGCGTGCAAATCCGATGATTTGCGTGACGCTTGACGGTGTTTGATTTTTAGTTTTATACTCGTTTTCAGACGCACACGATGCGCTGTGGTATTTCTGTATCTTCCGTGATTTCGGAGCCCCGTGATTTGAACTGATTATTGAAATGTTTTAGTATTTAGGTGTTTAAATTTAAATTCGGAGACCAAATTTACTTAAGGGGGGAAGATTGTAACATTTCAAAAAATATAAAATATTATTTTTGGAATTTAATATTAAAATAATATATTTCGCGAAAACTACCCGATTTGCGAAATTGGAGTTTTCGTAAAATAGTATAAATATATACCAATAATTGTGAAACAATTGGAGATTAAAATGATTTATTCATTTAAATATATATTTATTTGATTTGGCATTTTTATAATTAATTATACACAAATTTAAATAAAAATTGATTAGTGCACTACTAATCGCGATTAAGCCAAATCCGTGTTTCTACATTTTCCCATGGCTAGTGCACCATGGCATGAAGCATTTTGTTGCATGTTGTTTTAAGTGTATTTGTGGTATTGGTTTTATTTGGTTTAGATGAGAAAAAGAAAAGGGTATGCATTATTGAGGAGAGAGAGGGGGGACCACATCATTGCATGGGAGCATGACATGAGAGAGAGTGAGAGTGAGAAAGAGAGAGAGAGGGGGAGGACTGCCCCCATTCATTTCCCCCATTGTTTTCTTCTCCTTCTTCATCTTCAAGCTCCCCCACTTCTACCTTCATGACCCATTTCAAAATCTTCATCAAAACCCTATACTCCCTTCATTAAAAATAATCCCCACCCCATCCTCAACACATTGGACCAATCAAAGTTGGATTTTGAAGACTTTGAGCAACTCAAGAAAATTCTTGAGTTTCCAAAAAAGGTATTTCCTACACCATTAGCTTAGTTATTTAGTTGCTTTAGTTTCTAATTTAGTTTAGAATTGGTTTAGTGATGATTAGTGATGTTGGAAATTCCTAGAGAGGGTTTGGGTGATTTTGTGAGCTTGTGATCTGTAGTGAGTGTGTACAAGATCCTAGAGATCGATTTCTGGACCTAGAACAGAGAATAGAACCCGAAATATGAACTTAGATATGGTCTCGTGTCGTTTTTGTGAAGTATGTTAGCTTACAGGGAATCTGGAGCAACCTGGGAAGTTTCTGAGAAAAACTAGCAACTCCATTGACCTAGGCTGAACACTAGAAGACCATCCTGAGGAGACGAACCCCAACAGAGCATGTTTGGCCGAGCAGGCTAGTTTTCAGGGTAGTGTGGCTGGACAAATTGTGGTATTTGGCGTCTAGGTCGGTCCAGTAGCTCACATACTCCATATACTACCCCACTGTACTGCTAGTTTAGCCCAATTTTACCTGAGACTAAATCTGAAACCATTTTCCTAGGTTGCTGAATATGGTATTTGTGATTTATGAATTTGGAATTTGAGATTTGATATCGTATTAGGTCGTTTGATATTTGTGCGTCAACGACGAGGGTTGTTTGGTTGTTTTTGCATTGCGTAGGCTATATCTTCTAACCTATGAGCGCACCGTGTGCTGTATTGGTTTTCCGAACTTGATTTTAATAGCATTTGCGATTGTGTATTTATTATAGGTACCTTCGCGTGGATTCCGAGACGACGAAGCGCATCGACTACGGCTGAACAAGGAGTTCCGCAGGTGAGTAGATTTATATCGACGGGGGAAGTCGGGTGGATGACGTATAGCACCCCCGCAATTTGATGGAAACCGATATATAGAATATGGTTAAGGAAACCTATATTAGAAAACTATGGATATGGTTAAAAAGATAGTTAGAGATGATATGGATGATTGAATATATATATATATATATATATATATATATATATATATATATATCGAGATATGAGATGAAAGCTATAGGGATATGACTCTTTGACATGATATGATAGAAATGATGTCTCGAATTGATATATAAGGATATGAAAATGAATGTGAATCACGATATATAGATATGTAGTTGCACAAGAATAAGTATGAGATTTAGAGTAGCATGACATGAGATTTATAAGATAGAATGTATATGTAAAATGACTTGATGTGAGATATTGATGTGATGAAAAGAGTATACGATGAGATATGATGACTTGGTTTGATATGTCGTTATATGGATGCGAGTCGATATGAGATAATTGATACCTTTGCCAGTCCCATGATATGAGATTAATACGGATGTGACCTGAGAGATAGGTATATATATATATATATATATATATATATATATATATATATATATATATATGGATAATGTTGTGGATCATGAGTGATATGCCATATGAGACGTTAGGTCCGTATCCTCATTGTCATATAGGTTGATAGAATCCCTAATTGTTTAATGCCGCCGTACGATGGATTACCGTACGTAATGAGTGTTATCTGATGATTGATCCATACCCTTGATTAGGGGATGTCGTACGATGTATTATACCGTACGTGATGTTGTGTGGCTGGATGCCGATTGATAGATTCATCGACTCGGTTATGTTATAGATACGTATACCTTTTAGCATTTCGCTTACGATGTACCTTATGCTACGTTCATGTCATTCTCATTGCATTACATATACCTGTGCTAGTACACCTGTTAGTTATATGTATGCCCTAGAGGCCATTTCTATACATAGGATGTATATTGTAGTGGATGCTTGGACATATATAGGGAGGACTTTCTTGCTCGACATGATAGTATGCTATCTGGTTGCTCTTTATCTTAACGTGTACACTGATTGTCTCTCTGTTACATGTTGGTAAAGCCCTTAGGATGTGTACTTGACTTCCTGGACTATGATGCGGATCATACTAGTGGGGACATGGTAGTCCATAAGTACATCCTTCAAGGTCCCTAGTCGTGGGTGTTTCAAGACGGGGAATCGATATACCAGAGTAGACTAGCGTATACCTTCTCGACCCATATAGATGGGCGATGGATGATCCCATATCCATTGGTGTTTGACATCAGAGATGATATACGGGTGCTCAGTGGAGACTGGGTACACTGGACGGACTCGCCGAGAACTCCCAGATGGTATTATACCTTACGTCAGATGGAAGTTCTCTGGTGACACTGGTACAGAGTAGTTTGTTGACCCGAGATCGTCATAGAGTCTTGTGTGATTCCCACTGTGCTTTGATTTCCACCTTACCACGTCCAAGAGGGCGTGCAAAACGGTGGTTTTTGGGTACAGTCCCAAATCACATAGAGGCAATGAGCGATAGGAGGGGATTCGTCTCTCCCGGTATAGGAAGTTGATGTTGCACTGTGTTCGATTGGCTATAACCAGAAATCCCTGGCAAGGGTTGCTGAGAATTACTGGTAAGTGTTACCAGTAGTTTCTTGAACTGTTATAGACCTCATATCGACACAACTTATCGAGCTATTGGGGTCTGACGTTTACCACCCCTAGACGAGATATGCGACATATCAGACGAACAGACCGGACTGTACGGTAAGTGTTGCTGGTTGGATTCACAGGAGTGTGAGCGGGCTTGCAACGGTGGTTTTTGAGTCTTCTCGACGTAGATCATCTTCGGCATCGAAGTCAACGACCTAGCCCGATCTTTTCTCCGATGAAACCACCGCGAGAGTCTAGGATCCGATAATCGCAGCGAAGGGACATCGTCACGGAGCTATGGAGGTGGAGGACCGGATCTACAAAGGTTGTATTTCCGTTCACTTAGTGTAAATGTGATTTACTTTCATTTAGTTTCGCCTAAACTCTAGTTAACGATCTAGTTTAGGGTTTCTTGGCACCGTAAAATTTGAATTTGGCATGGTTGATGCCTTGTGGAACCTCTTGATTGTGCCTAGGAACCCTACAGTAGTATCAGAGCCTAGCTAGTGCTTTAGGCGAAGTGTAGACGAAGTTAGAAACCCGATCGAACCCCGAAACCCTAGATTTCACCCTTCTCTGTACATTTTTGAAAACAGTGGATTTTTCCATATTAAAAATATGCAGAAAAATCAGCAGGGAATTCTATGGACCCATGTGCAAAACGAGACCCTAAGTCGCTTAAACGGCCGCGGAACCGCGGCAATGACATGCCATTAGCGGCGGTTCCGCGGCTAAATTATTGAGTTAGGGTTTCTAGTTTGTACAGTTTCCTCCGTATGTGTTTCCTGATGTTTCTGGGTACTTTTAATATATACTCAACAGTTGAGTTTTCTGGGTTGTTTTGGGGACTCGGTGATTCGATCGGATTGTTTAACTTTGTCTATGTGTTTTTCCGGGTAATTTTAGAATATGTTAAAAAGGTCGACCGGATATAAATACCCAATTTTTCCCCTGCCGGGAAATTTCCAATTGTTGGATTTTTCCGTAGTTTAATGACGTTCTAAGTAGTGCAAGTAACGCGATGGTCCCTTTAGAAGACAACAAACCTTAACTCGATTATGTGACCGTCTTGAACTGCCCTTTGAACCTTAGGGTTTGGGGCAGTACGGCGTGCCACATGTGAGGCATTGGCTTGACCCATTTACGGATGGACCGTTGGTATTGTGGCATGAAGTGAATGTTTTTAAACTTATTTCATGTGTTGAGCTGTTCCAGGAAAACTTGGGTGTTTGATTGTTCGATCGGAAAGTTTAACATTTTCTATGTATCCGGAATGTGATACAATATTTGGAATCCACAAGGAGTTATGAGATAACTGAATGAATGTTATAAATCTAGCAGTTTAGTCTCACTTGATCGGTTGCCACGGGATTTTGATGTGATCAAAAGTCCGTCGCAATCGCGTAGCGTACGCGGATACTCGCCGGGTAAACTTAATAGACAGCTACACCCCATAGCCCCGACCAAGTGACTGTAGGAGAACCCCGTCGCCGAAAGCATCCGTTCGGGTGCTCGCGGCAGCGGTGTTCCGCCTTGGTGCACTTCGTCGACGGTATCGGGGGTGCGGCCGTCTACTGAAGTTTGCGACGAGCATTCGATCAGGATGTCGGGAATCTTGTTGAATTGTCCGACTTGATATTGAAAAGTGTTTTCGATAATGAGACTAAAATGCGGGGTTTATAATTGTTAGGCATGTGATGTCTAAGGAATTCATTTGGTTAGGCATGAGATGTCTAAAGAGGTTGCGGATTCCAACTGTTGTAGTTTTACACTTTCTTTTCTGTGACCGTAAGTGTAATATGTGATATCGCCGGTTTCGTTGCTATATGTCAACAACAATTGGGATACGCATGTTTACTTACATTGATGACATGTGATGTTATGTGTTGCTGGATATGTTATATTGGATCGTCGTGTTTGAATAGCCGGGGGTTTTTTTTTATGTGAGATGGGTGTTTTTCATTTTCATTCATGTAAATACCTTGTATGTAATATTCTTTTATTGGGGCACTTCCAGGTTGCGGAAGATGTCACCTTTTGTATATTATTTACTTTTCCGCACTAGGATATACCCAAGGAGGAGAGCACAAGTAACCGGGTTCTGGGATCCAGTGGGAGACCATCTCGAGGAGTCGAGTCCGGGTCTCCTAACTCTAGAATTGGTAGGGTTGCTTGCCGCTCTCGTAGGGGTCTAGGGGTGTGGGTTTGGCTATTCATCGCGACCGTGGAATCCTTGTTTTATACTGGCTCGTATTGAAAACACGGACGTCCTAGTATATCCAATATTTCATATGTTTCTTCTGCTGTGATATCTGTGATGTGATCATGTGATGTTCTGTGATAAATACTGTATATAGTATATATGATATATTATATAGACGTTGCTTATGTTTTACACCCGCGCTAGCCCTGCCTTGCTCTGGCGTTAGTTACCTAACCTAACGGTGCAGACGGGACATCGAGGCGAATGCAGCTGGCATAAGCGTACGTTATATTTATCTGTGATGTTTAGGTACTTAAATGATGGGACTTCATTAATATGATTAATGAAAATAAAAAGAAACCTAAGATGTTGTGGAATCGAATTTCAAAAATTAAAACAGGTAGCTACAGTTCTTGCTTTGCACAGCGGTATATATGATATATCCTGCACCTTATTCGATGAGGAAAGGGCCGACGATCCCTTCACCGGGAGTGACCCCTTTAGCAATAACTGGCAGATGCTACACACTCGGTTTGTCTTTTGATAGCTTCTATAGTTTCTGCTTTGCACAGCAGTATATATGATATATCCTGCACCTTATTCGATGAGGAAAGGGCCGACGATCCCTTCACCGGGAGTGACCCGTTTAGCAAAACTAGAAAAGCCTTAAAAACACTCCATTTTAAAATCATTTGATTCTACGACGATATCAAGTTCATTACGCAATAGGTTTTCAGAAAAACCTGTCGTAGCCCTCCGTCATTTTAGATAAGTCCTACTTAGTATTCGTGCTACGTTTGTTGGCCTGCGTCAAGGCGTAGTGTGCAGTAGCTAACTAGTATTTATCTGTTTATGCATATGATGAAGATTGGATTAGGGTAGTCGTGCGACTTTGTTAGCCTGCGTCAAGGGTCGTGCGGGTGAGTTTAATTCAATCAAGAAATGACGGGTTGAACTTGACTAGCGGACTATGGTTTGTTGGCCTGCGTCAAGGTCATAGGACGCTAGGGGTAAAATATTATCGGGAATTTCAAGTGTTGAAATTTGCAATGAGATTGCATACCTTCTATGAGATAGTTGGATCCCGATACCCGCTGCGAGTAAGAGTTACTCCTGGGAGAGTTTTACACATTACAATTAGCCGATCAAGTAGGTGTCTAGAAAGGTGTTAACGAGGTTATGCCTCTGGGAAAACGAGGTTTACTGTAATTAGGTCCGTGCGAAAGCACGGGGAACCTCCCTCAAAGTACCGACACTGGCCTGGCTGAAAGATTGGCGAACTTGTAGTGTGTAATTACTCCCGGCTAGTCTTTCCTTTTAGGGTTTGAAGGAAGATTTGATAAAAACAGTGGGAGCCATCCTGATTAGATAAAATAATAACCAATCTATTCTTGCAAGAGCGCACGCCGAGTGTTTTCTTCTCTCTCTCTCCAGGTAGCGACCAAATCACGCCTTAATCAAGATAATAATACGGATGTATTGACCGAACCCGCTTGTTATACTGAGCTGTGGAACGTTGGTCCCGCTCCGACTTATAATTGTTATAAGACAGAGCTAGAAATAGGGGAATACCAGAATTCCTATGCCGCCCAAACGAAGAAAGTGCATATGATGCATCTCCTTCGAGTGTGTTCATTACAAAGAACTGTTTCTCTGTATCCTCTACGTCTTGGGTATTTGATACCGGATCAGGATCCCAGATATGTAATATGTTACATAGGGCTACAGAAAGGTAGAGAACTGAGAACGGGTGATAAGTTTCATGAGACAGAAAATGGTACAAGTGTGGCAGCCAAGTCTGTTGGTCACTGTCACCCTGTATTACCAGAATACATTGATTCTGAACGAATGTTATTAGATACCGAACCTGATATACAAAATCATATCAGTCTCTTTATCAGTAAAGAAAGGATATAATTTTGTATTGTTGGATAATGTTTTGAACATTTCCTATATCAAAAGTTGATCGGTTCAGGCACGTTATCTAAAAGCATTAATGTTCTAAATCGATCTACTGTTCTTAGTATACAGAACACACACAAGAGGAAGAGTTCAGAAATGAATGAATCCTTCTAGAGGCATTGTAGACTAGGTCATATCAATGCGACCCGACTGGCTAAAGTTACATTTAGATGCATATTTAAATTAGTTTGAATTTACATCTTGTGAAACTTGCCGGTCATGTCACAAAGATACGATGACCATAGCTCTGTTTACTGGAAACAGAGAAAGAGTTAGTGAACTCTTGGGATGATACATGTTGATGTATGTAGGTCCCCTGTCTACACATGCCAAGACCGGTTCTTTGTATTTCATTACATTCTCTGATAATCTTTCAAGATTTAGACATATGTTCCTGTTGAAACACAAGTCCGAACCTATTGAGATATTCACAGAATATAAGTTAGAAGTAGAGAACCAAAACGGGTATAAGTATTATGTCCTTTGATGTGATCAAGGAGGAGAATACTTGAGCACGGAATTCTTGGACTTTTCTAAAGGAGAATGAGATTCTCTCTCAGCATTACTCCTCCGTATACACCATAGCACGATGGTATATCGGGGCGAAGCAATCACACCCTATATGATAAGGTGTGCTCTATGATGAGTACTACTGAGTTACCTATTTCCTTTTGGGAGTTATGCACTTGAGAAGCTGCATACCTATTGAATAGGGTTCAAATCAAATCAGTTGTCTACCACTTCATATGTGATATGGAAAGGGAAGAGCCCATAACTTAAGTTAGTTAAGATTTGGGGTTGTCCGGGCTATGTCTAAAAGCAAAATCCGGACAAGCTCGAGGCAAGGTCTGTTATGTAGAACTGGAAAGGTTCCAGCTATACAAACTACAGCAGATGATTTGATAGAACCAAAGGATTCAATAGTAACCAATGAACCTCAGCCTCTCCGCCGATCTAGTAGGGTTCCTCATCCGCCTGAGAGATACTTCGGTTTCTCGATGACAGTGGGAGCGAGGATTGCATCATGAGATGATGACCCAACTAGTTTTGAGCAGGCCATCGAGAGTAGGGACTCTGTATGAATGGCTGGATGCTTAGCGATCTGAGATGGAATCCATGTACACCAACAAAGTATGGACTTTGGTTGCAATATCAGAAGGGTTAAATCCTCATCAGGAGCAAGTATATCTTAAGAAGATTACTTGGTGTAGATGGAAAAGTTGAGACTTTCAAAGCTAGACTTGTAAAAGGTTTTCGTCATCGACCAGGCATGGATTACGATGAAACCTTTTTCAGTGCCTATGCATAAGTCCATCCAGATCCTACTTGCCACGGCTACATACCATGACTACGATATTTGGCGGTTGGGTGTCATGACTGCTTTTCTAAAATGATGTTTTAGAAGAGAGCGTCTGTAAGTACACAGCCAGAGGGCTTCGTAGACAGTGGGAGCAGTGGAAACGTGTTCAAGATGGTTTATAAGATTAAAGCAGGCATCGCGGAGATGGAACATTTGTTTTTGATGAGATAGTCAAAGAGTTTGACATCATCAAAATGGTAGATGAACCTTGTATATACAAAAAGGTAGTAGGGAGTATGGTGGTGATCCTCGTAGAGTACGTGGATGACATACTCTTGACAGGGAAGGAGTTTCCTATGCTACGCTCGATCAATCTCCGCTTATCACAAGGATTCTCTATAAAGGATCAAAGTGATATCTCCTAAATCCTAGGTTTTGGATCTATGAGATAGATCTAATTGGATGTTAGGATACTCACTAGTTGTAGTGAGATGGTATCAATCGATCCTGGGGAGAATCACTGGAAGGGTTCCAGGGTGATAAGGACGACTGAATGTCAGTCACAGGCATTGTCTTTACCCTCAGTAAAGGAACGATATGTTGGAAGAGTTCCAAGCTACATACCGTGGCAAACTAGACGATAAAGGCTGGATACATCGCTACTTAAGATGCTACCAAAGAGGAAGTCTGGGTGTATACTAGTTCATGAGATGAACTTCGTTCCTACCATTGTGAGAAAATAGAGTTGTGGCTTATGCCTAGGAACGCCCATCCCATCAGTGATCCAGACATATTCTGAGGCAGTGTCACCTGATCATGGAGATGGTTGATCTCCAAGGGATCGAGGTCAGGAGAGTAGACTCAGAGGACAATACGACGGATCCACTCACGAAGGCCTTTTCCCAGAGAGAGACTTATGGGATGGTTCAGTATGAGATACTACAACCACTGCTACAGATGGCCCTAGTGCAAGTGGGAGATTGTTAGTTATATGTATGCCCTAGAGGCCATTACTATACATAGGATGTATATTGTAGTGGATGCTTGGACATATATAGGGAGGACTTTCTTGCTCGACATGATAGTATGCTATCTGGTTGCTCTTTATTTTAACGTGTACACTGATTGTCTCTCTGTTACATGTTGGTAAAGCCCTTAGGATGTGTACTTGACTTCCTGGACTATGATGCGGATCATACTAGTGGGGACATGGTAGTCCATAAGTACATCCTTCAAGGTCCCTAGTCGTGGGTGTATCGAGACGGGGCATCGATATACCAGAGTAGACTAGCGTATACCTTCTCGACCCATATAGATGGGCGATGGATGATCCCATATCCAATGGTGTTTGACATCAGAGATGATATACGGGTGCTCAGTGGAGACTGGGTACACTGGACGGACTCGCCGAGAACTCCCAGATGGTATTATACCTTACGTCAGATGGCAGTTCTCTGGTGACACTGGTACAGAGTAGTCTGTTGACCCGAGATCGTCATAGAGTCTTGTGTGATTCCCACTGTGCTTTGATTTCCACCTTACCACATCCAAGAGGGCGTGCAAAACGGTGGTTTTTGGGTACAGTCCCGAATCACATGGAGGCAATGAGCGATAGGAGGGGATTCGTCTCTCCCGGTATAGGGAGTTGATGTTGCGCTGTGTTCGATTGGCTATAACCGGAAATCCCTGGCCAGGGTTGCTGAGAATTACTGGTAAGTGTTACCAGTAGTTTCTCGAACTGTTATAGACCTCATATTAACACGACTTATCGAGCTATTGGAGTCTGACGTTTACCACCCCTAGGCGAGATATGCGACATATCAGACGAACAGACCGGACTGTACGGTAAGTGTTGCTGGTTGGATTCACAGGAGTGTGAGCGGGCTTGCTCGTTGATCTTCTGATCGCTCAATACCCGGGTGGCCGTTACGTTTACCAGAACGCTTGCGGCTTGTGGATGTTTGATATGATCATCACCTGCTGCTGGCGTATTGACGAGTCTTTAGAGTCCTACACAGAGGTTTCCTGGCTCAAGCGAAACAAAATAAGAGCGCATATGAGATATGTGCGGGACCGAGAATAATACCAGTATGTGATACTGTATTCTATTCTCGCGATTTGTATCATCGGCAGGTTATATGTGATATAGCCGGGTTACCGAATCAAGTGTTGATTCGATACATTGATACACTTGATATTAGTCGGTTATATGCAGTATGACCGGATCATTAAATCAAGTGTTGATTTAATGATTTAATGTATAATTATATATTTGATATATTACTTTGCATTAACTAATATTGGTTCACTTAAGATGGATTTTCTCACTTGATGTGCACATTGTATATGTGATATATTTTTGTGCAATTGATTGTATCATGTTTGATGATACATGCAAGCTTGGGTGTATGTTTACTTTAAACCATGTTTAAGTGAACGGTTAGGGTTTTGTTATCTTTACTTAATTATTTATTTTATTTATTTATTTTAAGGCAAGACACAAATTGGTGGCTTCTTTTGTTTTTACCTTGAAGCTTCATGAAGCTTTGACCACTTTGTTTTTCCTTAACCCTAACCATTCAACTAAACCCTAGTTAATTCTCTACACTTTTAAAACTCACCCATGGTTGCATTATGATAAGAATGACTTGGATTTTCTTTTTAAGATAATTCTTATTATTCTTTCTTCATCTTCATCTTCATCAAGCTTCATAAAAGCTTGCTAGCTTCAATGGTGGCTTGAGAAAAAGAGTGAGAAATCCAATTCTAAAGTGAACCCACTTCCTATTTCTTCATCCTCTACCACTTACCATGTAGTTTAGGGTGTTTTCTTCATAAGTTTCATCACTTGGTGAAGTTGGAGCTCGAGTTTGAGTTGCCTCGACGTAGATCATCTTCGGCATCGAAGTCAACGACCTAGCCCGATCTTTTCTCCGATGAAACCACCGCGAGAGTCTAGGATCCGATAATCGCAGCGAAGGGACATTGTCACGAAGCTATGGAGGTGGAGAACCGGATCTACAAAGGTTGTATTTCCGTTCACTTAGTGTAAATGTGATTTACTTTCATTTAGTTTCGCCTAAACTCTAGTTAACGATCTAGTTTAGGGTTTCTTGGCACCTTAAAATTTGAATTTGGCATGGTTGATATCTTGTGGAACCTCTTGAGTGTGTCTAGGAACCCTACAACACCTACACCATTATCGATGATGCGTATGTTACACTTACACAGATTGCCGGCTCACACACTTTCATCATCGATAATTGCTATGTCACTTACACAGTAGAATTGCCACACAATCATTATGCTATGTTGCATGATATACTTGCTATACTCACATCACTATACCTTGTCGCATGATATACTGGATATGCTCACATTTCTATTCTATGTTTGCATACATCATGCTTTACGATCATATGCATTGAGATGTTGTTTTCATGAGATTTCTGGATTTGAGAACCGTGGTTATTTCAAAAGAAAGTATATATATTGTTTTAAAAATCCGGTTTCTCTTGATATGATATTTTGAGACGTCCACCATGTTTTTTCTCGGTTATGACTTATGTGATACCCGATTCGAGGAGCTGGATGAGGCTAATTGCGGATACATAGTGGACCCGGTATGGTACCCCGAGGCAAGAAAGGTATGTTGTACAGTAGACGATGAGCCTGGAAGAGGGACCACTACCTACCGGTGATAGTATTAGGCTCAGCGGTTATCCGGATGATACCGACCGGAGTCGTGAGATGATATGGGCCGATCCGGATTGACGGAGCCCGAGGGCCGATCCGGACTGACGGAGCCCGAGATATGAAGATTTACGTGTCGATATTGGATACGGGTTTCATGATGTTTCGAGTGTCGATGTTGGACACTCAGGTTCCATGATTTTGATGTGTCGTTGATGGACACACGTTGATTGATATCCTCATACTTACATGCGTATGCTTTCATGATATTTACATGCATGACGTTGTTGTGTCATTGATGAACTTGTAGATGTTAGCCACATGCAGATAGACATTGATTATATTGTTGGCACATATGCAGATACGGTCACCCTAGATATCATAGTATTACCTTTATGATATAGTTGACCTAGGAATCGTTGTTTTATTTGATTTCTATCTAATGATGTTTTCTACTCACGAGTTGGCAACTCACCCCCGTTGTGCCATAGTTCTTACAGGTTGACCGCATGGATCAGTAGCGGCATCGCTGGCACACAGCTTGCATTCGGGTGATTTGCTTTGATAGGTGGTACATGTTGGATCGTGCTACTCTTGTATTTACTATTCCGTTGTATCTAGTTAATTGTATCTAGTTAACTCCATCAATCAGAAATTAGTATTTGTATATATAGTAAGACTTAGAAAGACTTGTAGTTGTGAGACTTAGAGTGATGGGTTACATGTTCGCTTGGTGGGTTGATGTCTTGCTTTATTCTTTATCCTTTTGTGTGGATTTTCGCCGTTGGGCGTCTTATACTTATTTTATGACTTGCGTGGTTGTGATTCCGCCAATTGGCGAAGAGCTAGCTCCCGCTTGGGGATGCCTTTTATATTATTATGTATATGTGGTTTTGGATCAAAATATACAAGGGAGGTGCTACCCAAATTTCTAAAAGACGAAACATGTTTTTCAATTAGTAAAAATCCACTTGCATTTTCATGTTCTATTATCTATGCATTTAAGAAAACTTTTGATTTCATCATACCTTTATTTCAAAACTTCACCTCTTTTATTTTCTTAAAAAGGTTTAGATTTCTGGGCTTCGGCTTACTTAATTTACGTTGCGCCTTTAGACATTGCATGATTTAAGTGCCGGTCACGAATTAAATTTCGGGTCGTGACAACATGGGACCGCATACATCACTATGTATCAGTCCTAAGAGTTCAGTAGCTCTTTCTCCGTGTCCAGTAAACAGAGTTTTGGTCATCTTGCCTTTGAGACATGACTGGAAAGTTTCATAAGATGTAAATTCGAACTGGTTCAAATATCCATTTTATGCAACTTAGCTAGTCTTGTAGCATTGATATGACCTAGTCTACAATACCACAAGCAGGCTTCGTTCATTTCTGAACTTTTCCTCTTGTGTGTGTTCTGTATGTTTAGAATTGTGGTTTAATTCAGAACGTATAAACCGTTACATAACATACCAAACCCAATCAACACTTGATTTAGGAAAATGTTCATAACATTTTTCTCTACTACAAAGTTATATCCTTCTTTATCTAATAAAGAAATTGATATTAAATTGCATAACATTTTTGGTACGTAATAACAGTCGTTCAGAATCAATGTATTACCTTCAGGTAATACTAGGTGATATTCGCCAACTGCCTTGGCTGCAACCATTGCACCATTCCCTACTCTGAGAGAATGATCACATATTCCCAGTTCTTTACCTTTCTTTAGCCCATATAACATATTATAAATGTGGGATCCCGATCCGGTATCTAATACCCAGGACGTAGAACAAACTGAGAAAAAATTCTCGGTAACGAACACACCCGAAGAAGATGCATCATCATTCTCATTTCTCGTTCGGGTTGCATGGGAATCCGGGTATTCCCCTATTTCCTGCTCAGACTTATAACAGTTATAAGGAATCCCAGCTCAGTATAACAAGCGGGTTCAATCAATACATCAATATTATTATCTTAATTAAAGCGTGTCATGGTCACTACCTAGAGAGAGAGAGAAGAAAAAACTTTAGCATATGCTCTTGCAAGATTGGATTGGTTATTATTTTATCTAATCAGGATGGCTCCCACTTTTTTTTATCAAATCTTCCTTCAAACCCTAAAAGGTAAGACTAGCCGGGATTAATTACACCCTACAAGTTCGCTAATCGTTCAGCCAGGCAGGTATTGGTACTCCGAGGGAGTCTTCCCGTGCTTTCGGATGGAACTAATTAAATAATCTCGTTTCCGCAGGAACATAACCCCGTTAACACCTTTCTTAGACACCTACTGGATCTTCTCATTGTAAAGTACAAAACTCTCACAGGAGTAACTCTTACTCGCAGTGGGTATCGGGATCCAACTATCTCATAGAAGGTATACAATCTCATTGCAAATTTCAACACTTGAAATTCCCAATATCTATTTTTGCCCCTAGCGTCCTATAACATTGACGAAGGACAACATAACCATAGAGTGCTAGTCAAGTTCAATCCGTTCATTTCCTGATTGAATTAAACCCACCCATATGACCCTTGACGGTTGCCAACAAAGTCGTACGACTACTATAATCCAATCGCATCATATGGTTGCAGATAAGCACTAATTAGCTACCGCACACTTCGCCTTGATGGAGGCCAACAAACGTAGCACGAATACTAAACAGTCCATATCTGAAATGACTATTGGCTACAACAGGTTTTTAAGAAAACCTTTTGCGTAATGAACTAGATATCGTCATAGAATCGAGTGATTTGAAAAGGAGTGTTTATGCTCCGCTTTTTAAAATCGAATAGTTTTCAAAACAAACCGAGTGGGTTGTAGCATTTGCTAGCTTTTACTAAAGAGGTCATCCCCGGTGAAGGGATCTCGGCTCTTTCCTCATCGAATGAGGTGCTGATTATTCATAAAGAATACCACTATGCAAAGCAAGAACTAGAGCTACCTTTTTGAAAATTTGATTTTACAACATCTTTAGGTTTCTTTCCTTTTCATTAATCACATTAATGAAGTCCTATCATTTATGTTTCCTAAACATCAATGTTTACCGCCGAAAGACGCGACCGGGTCGTTGGGACGTCTGGCCTGAATTTTAGGGACAGATGCTATTTGGTTTTATCCGTCCACCTCTCCGAAGATGTCAAGTTGATTTATGGCACCGTATATCGGAGGTTCAGACAGATGCAGCCGTTGTAGCGGACTTCGTCAGATTCCCCCTCATTATGAGGGGTTTTTGATTGTGGGGACACTCTTCCCTACAGGCGCAAGCCCCTGCAGTTAATTATGTTACCGCGTAGCGATAACCACTTTCTCCTTCTCCAGATGTTCACTTCGTGTCGTGTGTGTTTGTTTTCTTTTTTTATTGCCCGTGGATTGTATACGGAGACTAATTTATGTTGTCGTCCGTAGGGCGTGTATTAGTCCAAATCCGTATTTTCTTAGATTTGCATTTGGTTGATTTAAGGATCATTAACCTCGTTTGAGATTAAGATCAACTTAAATGTTTGTTAAGGATACATTAGCCTAAGTTTTAGAGTAAGATCTACTTACCAGGGGTTCAAGATCATTTTTGATCCAACGAAAGAGCATTTGAGCTCTGTCGTTTTAGTTTAGGGACGTTGCGGTCCATTGGGTTTAAGGAGATCATAGTCTGTGGAGTTATGATGTCCATGGAGTTTAAGGATATCATAGTCCGTGGCGTTTAAGGACATCATAGTCCATAGAGTTTAGTTTAGGGACGTTGCGGTCCATTGGGTTTAAGGACATCATAGTCCATGGAGTTTCTGGTTGTCAGGACCCGCCACCTCTCTGAAGACATTGAAGAATTACAACGACACATATCAGAGGTGTGAAGAGATGTACCCTTAAACCAATAACGGTTGGGAGATCTGTAGTCAGGTTTGGAACTAAGACCAATTAAAGAGATTGTGAGCACATGGGCTTGGTCGACCTGAATTAGGGACTTGTGGCCAACTTGGGCTCAGTCCGCTCAGTTTTGAATAAAATGTTGAACATTTGTTTGGGCTCAGTCCACTCAGTTTTGAATAAAAAGTTGAACATTTGTTTGGGCTCGGTCCCTTTTTGTTCAACAATACTGAGCATTGATTTGAGTTCTGACACCCCTCTTTCTTTTTGTTTTTTTATTGAGTGTTGAACACTCTTTATAGCCCTGATCTCTATTTATAGAGCGCTCTTTATTTCATCAACGCCCACGTGAGGGGCACGCGGAGCGCTCGGCGCTGAGCACCAGACTTGGAGTGCTAAGGCGCTTCCTTTAAAATAGCGCCCATGTGAGGAGCACGTGGAGTGCTCGGCGCTGAGTGCCAGGCTTGGAGTGCTAAGGCGCTTCCTTTAAAATAGCGCCCACTTGAGGAGTACGTGGAGTGCTCGGCGCTGAGCGCCAGGCTTGGAGTGCTAAAGCGCTTCCTATAAAATAGCGTCTACATGAGGAGAACGTGGAGCGCTCGGCGCTGAGCGCCAGGCTTGGAGTGCTAAAGCGCTTCCTATAAAATAGCGCCCACGTGAGGAGCACGTAGAGCACTCGGCGTCGAGCGCCAGACACTGTTTTTGGCAGTTCTGATCAGTTCGGTGCTCTGAGAATAAAATTCTCGTTTGTGAGAGACTTTGTCTCATGGATCTAAGAACTAAGTTTTTCTTTTATGAAGAGATGCTATGATCTCTTTGTTTTTCTTTATGAGAGACTTTGTCTCATGGATCTAAGAACTAAGTTCTTCTTTTATGAAGTGATGCTATTGTAAGGTTGGCTTAGCACCTTGCGAAGGTTTTGGCAAGCATCAATCATGCTACTTTAAAAATTTTGGGGTGATAAACAAACCCTAACCAAGATCTTAACTAGAGTTTTAGGGTTAACATAGTTTGTAAACAACTTTACATTTAAGAGTTAGGGATTACAACCTTTGTAGTCCGTTCCATCACTTCTAAAGCTCCGTGTTGAGGTCCCTTCGCTGTGATCATCGAGTAGCCGGACTCAAGAGAGGCTCCATGAAGAGAAAGATGCAAGCTTGCTTCTAATTTTCAACAACAAAAATGATCTACCTTGAAGAAACTCAAGCCCAAGCTCTTACTTCACTAATCAAGTATTAGTAAAGCGAACACCCTAATCTAAGTGGCTAGAATAGATGAGGATGATGAAGTAGGTATTTAGCTCTCATTTGTTTTCAATTTCTCACTCAAAATCATCACATACCAAAAAGCTAGTAAGCTTTTCAAGAGGAAGAAGAAGAAGGATTTGATTTGTGATGAATAATGAATTATTGTGTGTGGTTACAATTGCAACCATGAGTTAAGAAAGAAGGCTTAACCCATGTAGAGAGATAACTAGAGTAAAGGGTTTGGGTTGGGTTAGAAAATATCAACACAAAATATCTTAGCAAAAAACAAAAGGAAGCTTCTTGAAGCTTCATGCAAAAGCTAACCCAAATCAAACCCTAACTTGTTTAAACTCTACAAATCATGTTGCATTTGTAACCCTAACTTGTTACAATATTATATATCACATATATAATATATTTTTGTAACAAAATAAAATAATACAATTAACATATATCACACATATATCAATGTATTATCCAAGTGAAAAAAAAGAATCTTTAAGTGAGCTTATATTAGTTAATGTAACTTAATATATCGCATATATAATTATACATTAAATTATTGAATCAACACTTGATCCGATAATCCGGCTATATCGCATATAACCGACTAATATAATCTGTATCAGTTCATCGAATCAACACTTGATCCGATGACCCGGCTATATCACATATACCCGGCCGATATCATATATCGTGAGAATGGAATACGATATCTCATATCGTAATATTTTCGGTCCCGCACATTATCACATATGTGCACCTACTCCGTTTTGCCTGAGCCAGGAAGCCTCTGTGTAGGACTATAAAGAATCGTCAATACGCCGGCAGTAGGTGATGATCATATCAAACACCCACAAGCTGCAAGCGGTCAGCTAAACGTAACAGCCACCCAGGTATTGAGCAATCAGAAGATCAACAAGCAAGCTTGTACATTCTCCTGTGAATCTAACCAGTAACACTCCCGTACAGTCTGGTCTCTTCGTCTGATATGTCACATATCTCACCTAGGGGTGGTAAACGTCAGACCCCAGTAGATTGATAAGTCGTGTCGATATGAGGTCCATAACAGTTCAAGAAACTACTGATAACACATACCAGTAAATCTCAGCAACCCTGGCCAGGGATTTCCAGTTATAGCCAATCGAATACAGCGCAACATCAACTCCCTATACCGGGAGAGACGAAACCCCTCCTATCGCTCATTGCCTCCATGTGATTCGGGACTGTACCCAAAAGCCACCGTTTTGCACGCCCTCTTGAACGTGGTATGATGGAAATCAAAGCACAGTGCGAATCACACAAGACTCTATGACGATCTCGGGTCTACAGATTAACCTGTACCAGTGTCACCAGAGAACTGCCATCTGACGTGAGATATAATACCATCTGGGAGTTCTCGGCGAGTCCGTCCAGTGTATCCAGTCTCCACTGAGCACCCGTATACCTTCTCTGATGTCAAACACCAATGGATATGGGATCATCCATCGCCCATCATATGGGTCAAGAAGCGCATACGCTAGTCTACTCTGGAGTATCGATGCCCTGTCTCGGTACTCCCACGACTAGGAACATTTGAAGGATGTACTTAGCGACTACACTGTCCCCACTAGTATGATCTGCATCATAGTCCTGGTAGTCAAGTACTCATTCTAAGGGCTTTATCAATATGTAACATAGAGACAATCAGAGTACATGTTAAGATAAAGAGTAACCATATAGCATACTATCATTTCGAGCAAGAAAGTCCTCCCTATACATGTCCAAGCATCCACTACAATATACATCGTATATACAGTAATGGCCTCTAGGGCATACATATCACTAACAGCTATGATCTCTTTTGTTTTTCTTTATGTGAGACTTTGTCTCATGGATCTAAGAACTAAGTTCTTCTTTTATGAGGAGATGCTATGATCTCTTTTGTTTTTCTTTACCTTGAAGAGAGGTAGCTCTCGCCTTGAATTCTGAAATTTATGGGGGAGTTCTTCTCTTTTTCTTCTTTCAATTTGAAACTTATAGGGAGCTTCCTCTGTATAAGACTAGAAGTCTTGGGTCCTTTATATAGGGGAAGATGATTTGTTGAATCAGTTAAGGAAATCTCTCATTGAGAGATATCTAATTGATTTGGGGAATTTATCCACCTTTGGATCTTTGATCCAAAGGCTTCTGTTTTACAGAAGACATTTTTCTTGTTTTTTAACAAGATTGGGAAAATATTTTCCTATACAAAACTTATTCTGTACCTTGGTGATTTTTAATCACCATTGGATCTTTGATCCAACGGTGCTCTGATTTACAGAGCACAATCTTTCTTATTTAGAAAGATTTGAGGAGAATTTCCTCAGTCAGAATTTAATTCTGTATCTTGGTGATTTTTAATCACCATTGGATCTTTGATCCAACGGTGCTCTGATTTACAGAGCATAATCTTTCTTGTTTAGAAAGATTTGAGGAGTATTTCCTCAATTAGAATTTAATTCTGTACTTTGATGATTTATCATCTTCGTTGGACCTTTGATCCAATGGTGGAGAAAATTTAGTTCTAGCGCTGGCACTCTCGTGCTTTGCACGTCAGGCGCTGCCTCAGAGTCTTTGACTCTTAGCGCTGACGCTTTTGGCGCTGGCGCTCTCGTGCTTTGCACATGAGGCGCTGCCTCAGAGTCTTTGACTCATGGCGCCGGCGCTCTTGGCGCCGGCGCTTTCGTGCTTTGCATGTGAGGCGCTTCCTCAAAGTCTTTGACTCTTAACGCTGGCGCTTTTGGCGCTAGCGCTCTCGTGCTTTGTACGTGAGGCGCTGCCTCAGTTCAAATTTCAAATTTTGAATAGAGCTTTGCTCTCTGATTAAGGGAAACAAATGCCCCCCCCACCATTGCACTCACATGGCTTACACGTGAGTGCAGCGGTGGCAGCCTTTCCACCGTTAGATCAACTTGGAAGTTGGATTGACTTCCAGCGCCTATAAATAGGGCCTTTGGCCCTTGAGATGACTTCTGTTCATCTTCTCCCCTTCTTGTTTTTCTGAGAATTTAATTCTCTCTTCAGAGCATAGATCTCTGCCCGTAGAACTTCCTTTAAGTTAGAACTTTGTTCAAATATTTGGTAAGAATCATGTTCGACCCCATTAAACAGAGCTTTGCTCTTACTAGATCATAGATCTAAAAAAAATGGATTTTTAGGGTTTTTTTAAACTATTAATTAAAACAGAGCTTTGCTCTTCTTAGATCATAGATCTAAAGAAATCATTTTTAGGGTTTCTTAACAGAGCTTTGCTCTTCTTAGATCATAGATCTAAAAAGATCTTTTTTAGGGTTTCTTAACCTATTAATGAAGAACTCTTAGAGTTTCTAAGATTTGTATTTCAGATCTTTAAAGATCTTGGGGTTTTACCTCTGTAAAAAGCTTTGCTTTTTAGGGTTCTGATGGCTTGTTCCATCGTTTCCGCAGAGCATAGCTCTTTAGAATTTTTAGGGAATTTTTATTCCCCTCATAATGACAGATGTGATTTCTGTTGCAGAGCACTGCTCTCGAGGGAGTTCAACTCCTTGGACCCATGAGCCTCTCATTAAATGAGAATCCTTTTAGGATTTCCTCTTTAATGAGTGACTTTCTCATCAATGATGAGCCGTCATCTTGATTTTGTGGGTCCCCTTTAGTCCCTTTCCATTGCATTGCAGTGTGGTACAAATTTAAAGTACCAAGTGTCAGAATTTGGACTGTAGCATTGACAACTAATCATTGTTCTTTTTCGCGCAGGTACTATATCTTTTGACACTTCTTTCCTATTTGTTCGTCTGGAGAGCGCATTTGCTGGCGCGCCCGTGGATAGGGAAGTCTTCACGCTTATCAAAGATCACGACACGGAGCAGAAATATCTTCATCTATGGGGGTCTTGGTATTATCAAATCATCCAGGGTCGGCATAGTTTTTTTTGTGCAGCACCTTCGGAGCCCATTTCAGCGATTCACTACGCCGACTCACCCCCAGTGAACTATGCCGTAGAGGAGGTCAACTGGACTTTGGAGGGTCGCCTTCAGCCCTCTATGGCCTCGATACCCATACAGCCGCCTATGGCTTTAGATATTCTGGGGTGGCGCATATGTCAAGGAGAGTCGCGCTCTTGGGGACAGACATACATGATAGGCTTGACTCCTCGCCATTCAGCCGGGTACTTGCATTGGGCTCGATACATCTTGTCGGCCAAGAAATCACTACTGTTGAAGCTCGGGTTGTACCCCGCAGTTTACGTGTCTCTTTTCCAGTATTCCACGCCCCCTGTATGGTGGGTCAAAGCTTTCTTGGAACAATAGAATATCCCGACTCACACCTTCCTTTTATTAGATCGGGAAGTTTCAATCACCTTAGAGGAGTTCGCGGAGATCTCCGACTTACCCGTCAGGGGATGACATTACGAGGAGCTACTTCCTCCTGACTAGTACATCTTTGCCACCAAATCAGTTGTGATGGGCCTTACCCCGAATAATACCATTCAACATCAATTTCCAAGTTTGATCAAGGTGTTGAAAATTTATGAAAGTCTGTTTCTCGAATCCGGAGGGCACGGAGTCAGCTTCACAGATTTCATCGCCCGCTTTCTTCACCCGGAAGCCTTGTCCAAACAAGCCATGAGATTCGCAAAGCTTGACGATCCTTTTGGTTTTGGCTTGGACAACCAGCCAACAGCGAAGGCAGATCAAAGGAATTTCTTCCTCCCAGATACTCCGGTCGTCCCCTTTGCAGAGCTCGCAACTTCAGATATCGACGAAGAGGCATTCTTTTTGGGGTTTCTTGGCCTATGGTTAAGCTGGTTTGTGCTCCCAATGCACCCTCGCTATATGAGGCCATCCGTCTTCTATCCCACTCACCGAATAGTTGTTGGGATGCGAGTGGCCGTCGGGATCGCTGGGCTAGCTCACTTGTATCATGGCCTCAGCTTAGCGACAGACACCACTCAGCCAGGGGTACAGCCCGTGAATCTCCCGCTGCACTATTTCACGTCGTGGATCGAGCTGCATGTGATCGGCGCTTTTGGAGTTCACAAACGGCCACGTTTCTACAATAGTTATAACTTCCCTCGGGTTATGTTGCTAGTTGACTCTTTTGCTTTAGATCCGTCACAACGAGAAGCTCGGGGTCTGGTCCTTCGCCCGCGTATGGTCGGGGATGGCATGACCTTCGTCTATAAGGTCTTAACTATCGGGAAGGAATCCACTAAAACGGTGCAGCCGCTGTGCGACACCTTCAAAGACGGGGCTTCTACCTTGAAGGCTTGGGAGATTCTTCATTTGTATTCGATCAAGCCGGGATTTTTAGTGTTCAGGCAGAATGACTCAGCACTGTTCATATGGTACAATCTGTACCGTTTTGCTCAACAATCGAGTTACGATCAGGGTGTCCCGCTAGAGGCGTTTTTAGCTGAGTCGGTTGCTACGGAAGAGGGTATCTGCAGTGCGCTGCACCATTTCATGCGGCTAAACAACGGGTCCAACTTTTTTATCAATGAGCCAAGCTGCATTCTAAAATCCTCGAACGCATACGTAGCGTGGTACTAGCATGCGACGGGTGCTGTTATTAGGGAAGAAAAGCGGTTACTGCTCGATCGCAAGGGTGCAGCCCCTGCTGGTAATCCAGCTGTTCCCCTAAAGTGACGGACCATTGTTCGTCCATCCTTAAGAGAAGCTGCTACGGTTGCGGTCCCGCGCGCCTTTATTGAGAAGCCTCTACCCAGTGTTCCTGTAGAAACGGTAGCTACAGCATCCCCGGAATCTAGAGTGGGTATAGAGATCGGGACTCGTCGCCCAAAATTGCCCGCTAAGCGCAAGCTCCTGTCATCGGCTGCCGGCGTTCGCTCACAGAAAAAGAAGAAGTCGCTCTTTTCTGCTGATGTTGTGCTTGTCCAGGAGCCCCATGCTCCCTACAGCGAAGGCTTGTATGAGTATAGCACCAATGAGGGTTTATTCATCGTGCCTACGGATGATACTGATCTCCAGGTTGCCCTTGTAGCCTCCGAGCGACTGGCTCGCGAAGAAGCGGCGCTGATCACCATCGCGAAGTCAGATATACTTCAGTTGTATTTTTTTCTGTTCATTCCTTCCTTATTATTATGCTTTTACTAATGCCCTTTTCTTCAACAGGTATTTCTACCGAAGAGGCTCTCGTGGCTTCCATCAAGACTTTCGAGGAGGAAGAGAGGCTCCGTGCTTCTTTGGGTCTTGGTATAATTCGGCTCATTGTGCCTCCATTCCCTTTTTCTTTATTTTTAGTCTGACCCTATCTTTTATTTTATTGCAGGGACTACCTTGGCTCAGGTTATCCCGAGTGCGGTGCCCAACCCAAGTGGTGATGCGGCGATGCTTCCAGAGCCAGCTATTGTGGCCCCAGCTCCTCCAACATTACTGCAGGAGGCTTCGCTAAAGCAGCCGATAACAGACGCTGTAACGGCTCCAGAGACAGAGCTTGGTTCGAACAATGACGTCCCTTTGACGGAAGTCTTGAGGAGATCAGCTCTCATGGCCCAAACTGAAAGGAAACGCAGGAATTACGCAGCGAAGGAATGTGATGCCGCTTTGTCTGTAGGTGCAGGCTCAAGCACCACTCTATCTGTCGCTATTCTTTCAGAGGGTGCTCCAGCTGCCCTGTCTACCGTCCATAGACAGGTTGTGCGCGCGGCTCGAGAGGCAACCGAGAATCTTTCGCAAGGTAACGTAATGCCCGGTCTTTTTTATTAGAACTCGATCTGCAAATTCTTATATATCATATCACGCAGGGCCAAGTCCTGGTAATGAGATGGTAGGCAAGACGATGGCGACCACAAAGCCCGAAGTGGCTACTCTCTCTCGGGAGTCTGGGACTGTCCAAACCGCCGCTCTTTCCCCTTATGGCTCCCTGGTATCAGCGGGCATCGCGAGTGTCACGATGGCTCTTTTCGAATCAGGGGATGAACCCATGGGCACAAAAACTACTCCTCTGAGGGAGAGCGAAGAAGCCGCTATGCCTGGTGATGCTTCCGTCGCGGTTTTGGTTGATGACCCGTTAGGTAAGTCTTGGGTCACTGGTCTCTTTTTATTTTACAACCCCGTTCAGCTTCTTCTGACGTTTTTTTGTTTGTAGGTGTAGTGAACGTTGAAACTGTTCCATCTGAAGCACCTCCGGTCACAACCATGACGGTTGTTGTTCCCTGTGAACCATGAAGTCTTAGAACTAGGGACTTTGCCGTGGTTCTGACTGGTGATGCTGCGTCCGTATCTTGCTGGAACGAGGAAGAACGCCGTTGCTAATCTCCTGGGATGCAGATGTTGCCGTTGAGATCTGACTCTCTCTTTAACAGAGTTTTTCGGGAAATGTGGTTCCTTTTTCATTTATGCCCATGGATTGTATACAGGGGTCAGTATGGACTCGCCTGTAGGGCAGAAGTTTCATTTCATTTTTTTATTTTTTTCCGCGATGCTCTATCATTTCAGCTTTTTATATCGCGAAAGTCGCGATTGCCCAATCATTTCGGCTTTTTTTCGCGGTGCCCAATCATTTCGGCTATTTTTCTTTTTACTCGCTTCTTTTTACTGCGAGTTGCCCAATCATTTCGGCTATTTTTGTATGCATATCTTTTACTTGCTGATTTTATTGCAAATTGCTCTATCATTTCGGCTATTTTATATGCATTTATAGCTCGCTGACTTTTTGCTGCGAGTATGGAACTTGGAATCTGATGCCAATCTTAGCATCAGCATCGCTGCGGCTGGAATATTGCCAGGAGCGTATCATCATTTGCAGTGAAAGGACTTGGAATTTGGTATCGGTTTAGGCATCAGTATCGCTACCACTGGGACATTGCCAGGAGCGAATTATCATTTGCCTTTGTCGATTCGAACAAAGGTGGCTTAGCAAACAGGGTTAGGATCCTGTCGACTAAGGCTTTTGACTTCATGAGCCGTAAGGGTCTCATAAAGGTGTTCTCCCTACGAGTCGTGAGGATCTCATAGGCGTGTTTTCTCCTTAGGAATCGTGAGGATTCTTAAGTGCATGTTCTCTTATAAGTCGTAAGGATCTTGCAAGAGTGTTTTCTCCTTATAAGTCGAGAGGACTTACAAGTGTCGTTCGCCAAATGGGGAAATTTCGCGCCATTGGTGGAACTTGGTGGGGAAAGACGTTTATTTGTGCCCATAGATTGTATACAAGGGTCAACATTGAACCGTTTATAGGGCAGTCTGGGAAATGTGATGGCTTAAGAACAGGTTCAGATCCCTGTAGCTTAAGGCTTTTGAATCTTATGAGCCATGAGGGTCTCATAAGAGGGTTCTCTTTACGAGTCGTGAGGATCTCGTAAGTGTAATTTCTCCTCAGGAATCGTGGGGATCCCTAAGTGTGTTGCTCCCTTGGGAGTCGTAAGGATCTCACACAGGTATTTTCTCCTTACAAAGTCGAGAGGACCTTGCAAGTGTGCATGATTTTTTTTTACGAGTCTGCGCCTTTGCTGGTTTTCACAAACATCGTCGGTAGCTTTGCTGTTTTTACTCACGGAGCCGTTTCGGGTTTTCATCCGTGCCCATCTTGCTTATGGACGTACCTTTTTTTTGTGTCAGCCTAAGGATGCTGCGGTTTGTAGTAGTTTAAAGACGTTTCGGTCAGTAGTTATTTTCAGGACATTACTGTCCGATGTTTTCCGTGTTTGGGACGGGGTATCGTTGGATACTATTTTTAGAGTCTTGACTCAAGAAGATAGCGAGCGGACATAGGCGTCGTCATCTATCATTAACCTGGTTTGTGACTCATCAGGCGTAGTATTTTTTCAGTAACCGGCCGTTTATTGGCCCGAAGGGTATTTCGCCATGCATATCCATTAGCAAGTAAGCCCCACCTTGGTAGACTTTGTCTATGATGTACGGGCCCTCGTAGTTCGGCTCGAATTTCCCCCGTTTGGCACGATTGGGGATCATAGGTCTTTTGACCACTAGCATGAGTTCACCTTGGCGAAATGTTCTCGGCCTAGTTAATCTTTCGCATGAGCGCGTCATCTTTGCTTCGTAAGCTTCTAGGTTTTGCTGCGCCATGAGACGAGTTTTATCAAGGGCGTCGAGCTCCTCAAGCCGGAGATGGGCATTCTCTTTGTCTGTTAGCTCGTAATGAACCGCCACTCGTAGAGAGGGTAGCACTATCTCCAAGGGGAGTACTACTTCCGTGCCGAATACCAATGCATACGGCGTTGTATTCGTAGTCGTTTTGAACGTAGTCCGATACGCCCAGAGAGCTTCATGCAGTCTCTCATGCCAGTCCTTTTTATTTTTGGACACCGTCTTCTTTATGACCTTTGTCAAGGTTTTGTTGAAAGCCTCAGCTAGACCGTTAGCTCGTTGATTGTAGACCGAAGAGTATCTCCAGTCTATATTATGCTGCTGTGCGAAGCGGCTGATTCTGTGACTTCTGTAGGCCGGCCCGTTATCGGAGATAATCTGTCGCGGAGTGTCGAACCGATAGATGACGTGTGTCTTGAAGAAATGGAGAATATTCTCCGTCTTCACTTCTCTTAGCGGTACTTCTTCTGCCCACTTGGAGAAATAATCAGTCGTCGCCAATATGAACCGATGTCTTTTGGATGATGCTGGTTCGATGGGCCCGATTATGTCGGTTCCCCACATTTCGAACGGCCAGATAGCTACTGTTGGGTATAGCGGGTTTGGATGCTGGTGGATAAAGGCTCCATGAATTTCGCACGAATGGCATTGCTTCGCGTATTCGAGACAATCCTGAATCATCGTGGGCCAATAATAGCCCATCCTTTTGATCTTCAGCTTCATCTTTGGCCCGGCTTGATAAGAACAGCAGAGTCCATCATGAGTTTCTTCGATGACTCTCCTTGCTTCTTCCGGCTCCAGGCATCTCAGCCATAGAGATTCGAACAATCTCTTATATAGAATATCATTGACGAAGGCAAAAGACAGAGCTCGTTTCATGAGCTGATGTCTTGAAGATGCATCTTCAGGTGTTCGACGGGATTTGAAGTAATCTATAAATATCTCTCTCCAATCCTTAGCTCTTTCTTGATCTTCAATTTGCAAGGCTGTTTCCTTGGTCGCTTCCTTTTCTTCAGACAACTCCGGAAATATTTCTGCTGGTGTAAGAACTCGACGGCTTTGTACAATGATCCTTACGTCATCGAGGTTTTCGTCAGCCAGTTCTTTAGCAAGTTTGGCTAATGCATCCCCTTTGCTATTTTCCGCACGCGGTATGCTTTCCAGGGCGTGGGAAGGTATTTGAGTCAGCAATTGTTGCACTCTCTCGCCGTACTTCACCAACTCTGGTTTGCACGTTTGATAGTCGCCGTTTACTTGACTAACGACCATCTGGAAGTCTCCATATATTGGGAGGTTTTTGATTCCCATGTCGACAGCGATCTCAAGACTTGCTATCAAAGCCTCATATTCTGCTTCATTGTTTGTCCTTGGCTCTGTTAAGGAAAAGGCAAAGCGCGTTATCCCTCCTTGTGGAGTCACGAAGATGAGGCTTACCTCAGATTTGATTATGGGGGAGATGTGCTTTCGCTTCTTCATGGAAGATGCCCCATCGAAGTAGAGTTCCCATCAGGTATCACTCCCTCTTTCCCCGTCGATCGTGTCAAATGCGTTTTTGTCTGGCAATTCGCAATTTAGGGGTGAATCGGCAGGTATCGGATGCTCAGCGAGGAAGTCGGTGATGGCCTGGCCTTTCACTGCCTTGAGCGGTCGGTATGTTATCGAGAATTCCATTAAGAGTAGGGCCCATTTAGTGAGTTGTCCTGTTAGTATGGCTCTTGATATCAAATATTTGAGAGGATCCACTTTTGATATGAGATGGACCTCATGCGCCGAAGCATAATGCCGAAGCTTCGTTATCGCGAAGATTAATGCCAGGCAGTGTTTTTCGATAGGGGGTGGTTGTTTTCTGCCCCCAGGAGAACTCGACTCAAATAGTAGAGGGCTCTCTCCTTCCCTTGGTCGTTCTCCTGTGCCCATAGCGCGCCTAAAGAACCTTCAAGGGCGGTTGTGTATAGAATGAGGGGATTTCCCTCGACTGGAGCGGTTAGTACCGGCGGATTCTGCAGATATTGCTTGATTTCGTCCAGAGCGCTTTGGCATTTGCGATCCCAGACGAACGGGGTTTCCTTCTTCATCAGGTGACTGTAGGGACGGCATTTTCCGGAGAGGTTAGCTATGAACCGCCGAATATACGTGAGCTTTCCTTGTAGAGACCACAACTGTTTTAAAGTTCTTGGCGAAGGCATTTCCGTAATCGCCTTGATCTTTGACGGGTCTATTTCGATGCCTCGATGTCGTACGATGAATCCTAGGAATTTGCCTGGGGAAACTCCGAACACGCATTTCAGAGGGTTCATCTCCAGGTTGTATTTCTGAAGGCATTGAAACACTATCATCAGATGCTCCTAATGCACCTCGTGCGATTTGCTTTTCACTACGAGGTCATCGATATAGCATTCGACGATTTCATGTATGAGGTCATCGAAAATCTTCGTCATGGCCCTCTGATAGGTAGTGCCGGCGTTCTTCAGACTGAAAAGCATCACTTTGTAGTAGAATATTCCCAGAGGGGTCCGAAAAGCGGTATGCTTCTGGTCTTCGGGATGCATCTTTATTTGATTGTACCTCGATGAACCGTCCATGAAGGAGAAGACTTCGTAAGTGGACGTGTTGTCTATCATCAGCTCGGTAACCGGTACGGAAAAATCACCATTTGAACAGGCCTTGTTGAGGTCCCAGAAGTCCACGCAGATGCGCACCATCCCAATTTTCTTCATCATTGGGACAATGTTGGTGATCCAGTCAGGGTATTGAACTTCTTGGACGAAATCGGAGTCGATTAGCTTCTTAACTTCAGCGTTGATGCTCATTTCAAGTTCGAGCCGCATTCTTCTTGGTGCTTGTTTGACTGGCTTGACGTCCGGGGATATCGCCAATTTATGCACAGCTATTTCCGGATCTAGCCCCGGCATCTCGGAATAGTTCCATGCGAAGAGTCCTTTTACTGCATGAGCACGTCTTTTAGCATAGCCACCTGTTCTTAAGACAGCAGCTCGCTGACGAATGTAGGCCGCGGGTCGTTTGCCGTCCCCAAGTCAATTTTCCGTAGGTTGTCCGCAGTAGTATGTATTCCATATTCCAACTCTTTTGGCGCTGGTGGAAATTCTGAGATCAATTCCTCTTCATCCTCGTTTTCGAAGCACCAGGGGAGGTCATCTATATTCTCACGCTCTCATTCTTCTGACAGCGTTATCACGTGACAGGTACAAGATCGTTTCCAAGACCGATGTTGATCTGGCTCTACTCTCGCCATATACGTTGCTTTTGGCACAAGCCTTTGTGGTGGGGCTACCCTCCAACTGTTGGATAGAGCGAACCTGCCGAGTTGATATTGGTCTTCGACCCAGTTTTTGAAGGTGAAGCAGCCTTCTAGAGGATGTCCTATCGCTCGGTGATAGGAGCAATAATCCAGGTGATGAACTTCGTTTGCTTGATCGGGGTGCCGAGACTCCGGGAGTGTCATCATTTGATGTTTCATGACGAGGTAGAAGATTCTCCTTGTCTTGTCTTGAGGGAAAGAATATGCTCGATCCATCTTTTTCATAAGCGACGGGTTCCAGCTGACCTTTCCTCGATTGCATGGCCTTTTGGATCCGTTTTGCCATTGCCGAACGTTTTTTCCGTTCTTTAACTTGTTTTTGCCTCTGCGTCGGACCTTTTTCTTGTCTTGAGAATGCATGGTGGGCTGACGTCGAAGGGCATCGTCATCCTCCATGGCCTGATGAAGGAGGCGTTGCGTCTTGGCTTTCTCGTAAATGGCCATTTCGCGGCTGTGGTTGTTCCGAACCTTTTGACTCGCTTCCCGTACTAGCTTGTCCATCTGTTCTTCAAATGACGGACTCGGCATTTTAATGGCAGGACCGCGTTCTGGTTCAGCGTCAGTGTCTTTTAAAAGAGCATCTTCTTCTTCATCAAGATCCTTTATGACATGGCAGCCATGGAACTGCTCCCGTTTCTTGGACTGGACATATCCAAGCCCGATCGTTTCCATTTTCTGTTGGGCAATTTCCGCTGAGTTCCGGGGACATTCCAGATCCTGTTAAAGGGTACGCCTTGGCATCTTAATAACCTTTTCAATCCCTCTGCGTAGTATATGGGCAGACGGATTGGTTGGAGCCTGTCAAGTGCAGGTTCGGCACCACGCCAGACTTCTCTCTCGACTTTGGTTTCCCCGGATCGATAGAATAGGATCGCCTTTTCACCTCTTTGACAAGGAGGGACGTAGAATGTCTGTAGCTCTTGCATACTATATGTCTCAAGCGCATCAAGCTCTCTGTAGTGCTGCCGCGGAACCATGGCGATCTGCAAACTCTGATCATCTCCAGTGAGGGCTTGCATTGATGGAAGAACCGAGAACACTGCGTTGACTTCGTGATTGTTGGTTGTTTTGTATGCGTGCTTTTAATTTTAATTACCGAAATCAAGACGGTTTCGCTTGGTAGCTAGCCGGTTGAGTACGGGTCGATCCACAGGGAGATGGAATCTTTTTATTTATGTTTTAACGAGTTAAATCCAAAATATTTTGAGTTTTGTTTTAAGATCTACGAATGATATAAAGGATGATAAAATATTTGCTAGGGTTAGGATTAGGTTGGTTCGAGTTAGGAATTTCTCACTTCTTTTAATGCCTTAGTTATTAATATCGGTGTTAAGGTAATCGGCAACAATGGGGATTCACACGACTAGGAAGAGACTTACAAGTATAAGCTAGGCTTTCCATGCTTAGTTTCTTTCTTTTGGTCCTTGTCCGTTCGTTCTTGTCTCTTAGCCCTAACCTCCAATTAATTCAACCACAACCGGTCTAACTAGGAAATCACTGCTATCATGTAGGATAGGGTGCCGTAGTGAGCGAATTTTGGTTCAATTAAAGGGAGTCTGAATTAAGGTGTTGGGCAAAGAAAGGAGTGAGAGAGATTTCCTTCTCTCAAACCTTCCTTCTCCTGCCCTAATAAGTGAGAAATTACTCACCCATTAAAAAGATAAAAATAAAACAAGAGGGAAGGTAGAAAGAATTTAGGTTAAGAGGAATTTACAACTAGCTATTTGAGACCTCACCTAGGCAAGGATCTTACTCAAGCATCATCGTTGTAAAAAAAATAGAAAAGGAGATAACAAAAGAAAAACACTGATTTAATTCTACGACTAAGTTAACAAATGAAAATTGCAGGTAATAAAAATGCGATAAACAAATGCGAGAAAAATAAAAAGAACTTACTTTTATTGATAACCTCTCAAAAACTCACTACAATTTTTCATAGAGAATTTTAAATTCTAGATCTAAAAATAAAAAGAGGCATGCTAATTTGGTTTTAAGCTTTCCTATTTATAGATAGAAAAACCCTAGGTTTACATTCCGATCCATACACGAAATTACAAAACTACCCCAAGAGAGCCGAGTCAAAGCACCGACACTGCCATCGACATGCGCAGAACGCGGTCGCGGTTCCGCGGCAGAAGTGCCTGATTGGCCACGGTTCCACGACCAATTGGTGGAACCGTGGGGCCATCTTTTCAGGGCTTCTCCATGTTGCTTATATCTTCTGTTTTATTCACTTGGTTTCTCAGAATCTCTTCAATTTCCTTCCAGATTTTCAATAGTGCAGAATGATGTGGACTTTTGCCTTGAGCTCCGCGTTGAAATCTTGGATCTTGTGCTGCCCTTATGCTTTGTGTATTGAAGTGCTTAATGATTTTCTATTTTTCCCTTGAACTGGTAGGCGGCATCAAACGGATGGTTAGCGAAGATCAGTATTCATCTGTTGTTGGTCGTAGTCCCGCATTTGTTGTGACTTTTCATGAATTTCACCGTAAAGAGCTGAGAACCTGTAACCTGCAACTATTTAGCGGACATGGATCAAAAGTACCTACTTATATGCAATGTGATTAAGAATGGGCGATATAAAAATGCAAAAATCTGATATGAACAAATACCCCCAAACTTATCTTTTGCTCGTCCCGAGCAAAACCAATTTTATTCTCAAAAAGTCCGAAACTCACTTTCGCAGGGAACGCGATTGCACTGAGCTCGTGCAACAAGCCGTTAAACCTCTAGGTGTCCCTAGTAGGAGGAGTGTTGTCTCCTGAGGGTTTTTCAGCAGATACTACCCACAAAATCCGATCAATTTGGCCATTGATTCTAATTCTTCAATTCAGTATTTTAGCAAGAAATTCTATCATCTTTAACTTAGAAATCATCAACCCGTATTATTCACACTTCCTTTTTATTTAAGTTAAGATCATATACGTTTTGCTAGTTTATAAAACTTTCAGCATCTCCTAAGTTTTCCTTCTAAGGTGCAATCTTAACTCAGGAATTTTTATCATCTCTATTGAAAATATAAGCCCTATCTTTTATTCCTATCTCTCCTCCAAACTTCAATCATATATCCCTACGTGTGTGTAATTATCACCCCTACACTTGGAAATTCAATTCAAGCTATCATACTCTTGTCCATCTTCCAAAATACTTTTTAGTTGGTGAATTCTAGATGAAATTGCTCACACATCCTTCATGCGACCGTTAATACTTCTTGAGGTACTAAACGACCGCTTACAAAATGTGCTTGCGCATTTAGTCGTAATTCCTCATCTTACAACACCTAAGGCTTAGCAGTGACTCCCAAACCAGTTCGTCTAAGGCACTAGGTGATAAAGCAGCATCGCTATATTTTTTATTTATGCCGCCTTAAGCAATTACAAAACCAGTGTTCATTTTTTTATTTATTTATTTTTTATCTTTTTATTCACCATTTATATTTTTCTATTTCTTCATACTAAGGATTTTAGACAAGAGCATTTCAAGGTATCCTCTACTATCCCAAGTTTCAAGATGTGTGTAAGTGCGTATAGTAGGGTATATACTTTCAGAATTTGGACTTAAGGTTCAGAATTATTTTTTCAGACTTATACTTAAAGTAAAGCTTTCAAAACTCTTCCCTTATTCAGATTTAGCCTAAGAACTGAACTCAAAATTTGCCTATTTCTAAATAAACTATAAGGACATATATTTTCTACAGTTAAACTTTAAGAAAGGTTATTTTTAGGGTTTTTAATTTACTAAGTTTAGGATCTAGTTTTTCCTAACTAGTCAACCGTCATGTTGAACATGAGTTAAATATGGCCAAAATTGAAATTTTCAATTTTTAAAATTTTTAAAATTTTTCAATTTTTAAAATATTTTAAATATTTTTTTTATAAAGATGCAATGCGGAATTAAATATGCAAAGGAAAAAAACAAATATGTACAAAAAATAAAAATAAGCAGATGCAATACAAAGATAACTATTTACAATACCCTTACCCCCAGACATATTAATAGCAGTGTCCTCACTGCTCCCTGCGGCGTCGACTAGACGCGGCTTCACTAGTCCCAGCCTCTCCCCTATCAGCCCCCCGTCCTCTCGATCGTGAACGTGATCTTTCCTCTCTTGCTAGGAGGGTAGACATCCCCTGTTCCAAGCTCGTTATACGCTGATCAAAGTTATTCAGCATCTCTATTACTCTTTCTACCCCCTATGGGTTCATCGAATTAAGCGCGCTTGCGCAGCGAGGGTAAGCTCTTCATCCCTCGCGGTCGAGCTTGAGCTAGGGGTCTTGTCCATCACGTCCTCGGCCGGCTCGATGCGTGACCATAGATCATGTAGTCTTGTGTAGGACGTGGAGACACCCTCAAGAAGGGGTCGAATGGGAATCCCACCATGCATATAAAATTCAAATTTCTCAACAGAGAGGAAATGGCGACACCGTTGTGTTACCAACATAGGGCATGGATAATTGGCCGCCCGTTTTCCGGCGCCAATCGAGTGAAGCAACACAGTGCACATATCGTAACTAGAGTTTCGAGTCATTAGTGTGTGCACTATGTGTAGGGATGGGGTGAAAAAAGTTGTGTTGTGCGAACTTCCAAAAATATTATTTTGTGCCCAACGACACACACTTAAAACATTCGCAAAAAGTGTGCGAGCCTGAACACCCTTTCGGGGCTCCCTAGAACAGTCGTTTCCCATTAGAGGTAGGTAGTCTTCAAATCGGAGGGGTTGGTCGTGAATGGGAAGTCGTGGTATTAAGGTGATTTCGTGAATGAAGTCCCTATCAATTAAAATTTTTCTATCCCCCCACATTAATCTAATGTACCCGTGTTGTGCATGACAACCCTCCTCCATACATTCGTAGAAACGGGCAACTAGATCCGGAATCGCGAATGCATTCGGATGGTTAAATAACAAAAAGTTCCATCCGCGCCTTCGGATCTCATCACCGAAATAACTACCATAAATATTATGTGCAAACAATTGGGAGAAATCCCTTTCAAACCGAAGTGTGGGTGCCATTACAGAGAGTAAATGCAGAATTTCTAAATTAACAGAGAAGAGTTTAGAAGATCGAACCTCCTCTGAAAATTTCAGAGGGTGACGAGGCTAAGCGGCGGCGGAAGCGCGGCCAGATGCAGGGAAATGCGGCGGTTGGGCGGCGGCTTGGTGCGATCTCGCTTCTCTTTCTGCTGTGGCGGCTAGGGTTTTGTTTGAGGGAATATTTAGGGTTATGTAAATTCAGAAGAGGGGTCGGGTTATTTTTATAGGGGTTATTGGTTATTTGTACAAAAGCCCCCTTAAAAAGTGGAATTTAGTATGTAAAAAAATTATTATTATTATTTTTAATTAATAGAACTAAATATTTACAAAAATACCCCTCAAAAATTTGAATTTTTTTTATATTTTTATGTTTTTTTTATATAATTACAAGTAGTACATACCCCCAAACTTATTTGAAACAGTGTTTCCACTGTTTATGGCTGGATAACCGAACTTTGGTGGTAAGCGGAGGAAGATTATTCGATGTAAATCGGCTCCTGCAATATCAGGAGCTCCTCCGATGGGTCAGCGGTGAGGAACGGTTTTAACCTGTGTCCGTTCATTTTGAATAGTGAACCGTCCTCTGGATTTTCCAAATCCACCGCACCATGCGGATATACAATCCGCACAAAGAATGCTCCTTTCCATCGAGATCTGAGCTTACTGGGATGGAAATGTAACTGGGTGTCGTAGAGAAGTACCTGTTGACCAGGTGTGAAAGTTTTGCGCATAAGGTGTTTATCGTGAAACACCTTCGTTCGGTTCTTAACAACAACCACGTTCTCGTAAGCTTCATCCCGAAGCTCGTTTAGTTCATTGATTTGCAGATTTCGATGGCTGCCCGCGTTATCAAGAGATAAATTCAATTCCTAGATCGCCCAAAATGCTCTATGCTCGATTTCCACTGGAAGGTGGCAAGCCTTTCCGTAAACAAGCCGATAAGGAGACATGCCAAGATCAGTCTTATATGCAGTTCAAAATGCCCAAAGGGCATCAGTGAGTTTTAAAGACCAATCCTTACGGTTCTTAGAAACCGTTTTCTCCAAAATCTGTTTGATTTGACGATTAGACACTTCGGCTTGCCCACATGTTTGAGGGTGGTAGAGCGTCGATAGCTTATGATTAATGGAGTATTTCCGCATTAAGGGTTCAAAAGTCCTATTACAGAAATGTGTTCCATTGTCACTAATGGTTGCACGGGGGTGTCCAAACCGGGAAAAGATGTTTTCCTTAAGGAATCTAATGACAACCTTGTTGTCGTTAGTCCGGCTGGGCACGGCCTCGACCCATTTAGAGACATAATCAACAGCTAGAAGAATATATAGGTTCCTAAAAGAGCTGGGAAATGGCCCCATAAAATCAATCCCCCAAACATCGAAAATCTCGACAACCAAGATTGGTTGGAGTAGCATCTCGTTTCTCCTAGATATCCGGCCTAAATTTTGGCACCGAGAGCAAGTCTTGCGGTAATCATTAGCGTCTTTGAAGAGTTGTGGCCAGTAAAAGCCACACTGCAAGATCTTCTCGGCTGTCTTTCTTGGGCCAAAATGCCCGCCACACGCTTGATCGTGGCAAAATGACAGCACACTCTTGAATTCATTATTAGGCACACACCGACGAATAATCTGGTCGGGACAGTATTTGAACAAATATGGTTTGTCCCAGTAAAAGTGCTTTACTTGGGATAAGAATCGAAGTCTGTCCTGACTTGACCACTCGTTTGGTAGTAATCCTATTGCTAAGTAGTTCACAATATCTGCGAACCAGGGTTCGCATGATACTATCAAGAGCCGTTCATCCGGAAAAACGTTGTTTATTGGAAGTGAAAGCGTCGGCGAAGAAGGAAGTCGTGAAAGATGGTCGGCCACCACGTTTTCACATCCTCTTTTGTCTTTGATGACAAGATCAAACTCTTGGAGTAAGAGGATCCAACGTATCAGCCAAGATTTTGCGTCCTTCTTTGCAAAAAGATGGCGTAGAGCAGAATGGTCTGTGTAAACAATGACTGGGGAGCCGATTAAATAGGGCCTGAATTTTTCTAATGCAAACACAACAGCCAAGAATTCCTTCTCGGTTGTTGTGTAATTTAGCTGGGCATCGTTCAAGGTTCAGCTAGCATAATAGATTACGTGCGGCATCTTGTCTATGTGATTCCCTAGGACAGCACCGATGGCAAAGTCGGATGCATCGCACATAATCTCAAATGGATACGTCCAGTTAGGAGAAGAAAGTACGGGAGCAGAAGTGAGTGAGCTTTTAAGTGATTCAAATGCAGTCATACGGCTCGAATTGAAATCGAATGTGGTGTCCTTAGCCAATAGAAGAGTCAAGGGTCTAGCAATTTTGCTAAAGTCCTTGATAAACCGTCTATAGAAGCCGGCGTGGCCAAGAAAAGCTCGGATGTTTCTAACGCACTTGGGAGGAGGAAGATTGGAAATGACCTCAATCTTAGCTTTATCCACCTCAATGCCATTTTGCAAGATGATATGTCCTAAGACAATACCTTCGCGCACCATGAAGTGGCATTTCTCCCAATTCAAAGTTAGGTTTTTATCCTAACACCGGGTAAGGACAGCATCGAGATGTAGCAAACACTCATCAAAGGAATCGCCGAAAATGGAGAAATCATCCATGAAGATCTCCAAGAAATTTTCCACCATGTTTGAGAAAATTCCCATCATACACCGCTGGAAGGTAGCGGGTGCATTGCATAACCCAAAGGGCAAGCGACGATATGCAAACGTGCCGAAAGGACATGTGAACGTGGTTTCGTCCTAATCTTTTTCGGCGATGGGAATCCGGTTATAGCCGGAGTAGCCATCCAGAAAGCAGGAGTACTCGTGTCCAGCCAATCGTTCAAGCATTTGGTCAATAAAAGATAGCGGAAAGTGGTCTTTCCGCGTCGCGGCATTGAGTTTTCTGTAATCTATGCACACTCGCCACCCAGTTTGGGTGCGAGTAGGGATCAACTCATTTTCCTGATTGGTGATGACCGTTATACCCGACTTTTTGGGGACAACATGTATCAGACTGACCCACTGGCTATCAGCGATAGGGTAAATGATACCACTATCAAGACATTTAACGATCTCTTTTCTCACAGCCTCCTTCATGACTGGATTGAGTCGCCTCTGTTGATCCCTGGCTGGTTTAACATCATCCATCATATGAATATGATGTTCAACGATCAAGGGACTAATCACCTTGATGTCCGCCATAGTCCAGCCAAAAACTTGCCTATTGCTTTGTAAGACCGTCAGAAGGGGTTTCTCTTGCTCTTGAGCTATAGAGGCCGAGATGATAATAGGGAGGTTCTCGTTCTCACCTAAGTATGCATACTTGAGGTGAGAAGGCAACGGCTTGAGTTCGAGCTTTGGAGGTGAAACAATTGAAGGCAAAATCGGCGAAAATGTCTCTAACTCAAAGGATTCTAACAAAGGCTCAAAACGAGTGTAAGCGACCGAGTCGGATGGTTCAGCTAACGCATCCGAAAATTCAAAGGATTCAAGCTCGGGTAGCGAATAGTCAAGATCGTTCAAGAAAGTGAAACACTCATAATCACTGTCGGGAGCAGTATCAGATTCAAGGAGGAACGCACTAGTGGCGTCAAGATTGCTGTGATCGAACAGAAATTTGTCGAACTCACAGTCCTCAGGGACGATCTCCTGGATCGAACAAACGTCTAGTATATGAGCATTAGGTTCGGAGGGCTGATTCCCCAACCTAAAAATGTTGAGTTCAATTGTCATATTTTCAAAAGATAGGTTCATCGAACCATTTCGACAATTGATCACAGCATTCGAGGTCACGAGGAATGGACGACCAAGTATCACCGGAATTTGATTCCGGGGGTTAGGTACAGGTTGTGTGTCTAAAACAATGAAATCATCGGGGAATATGAAGTCCCCTACTTTTATTAACACATCCTCTAACTCACCCCTAGGATGGATGATAGATCGGTCGGCCATTTGGAGAGTACAGTGTGTGGGTTTCAACTCTCCTACACCTAGTTGCTCATATACCGAATACGGAAGCAGGTTAACACGGGCACCAAGATCCAAAAGTGCATGGTTGATGTTATTATCCCCAATAGTTATTGAAATTGTAGGATAGGTACGGTCCTTTCGTTTTTTAGGTAAAGGTTGGGTAAGAGCATCACTCACTGCACTAGCTAAGAAATTTTTTTTGGGTACTTGAGATTTCCTCTTCTTAGTGCACAAGTCCTTCAAGATTTTTGTGTAAGAAGGGACTTGTTGGATTGCATCCAAGAGGGGAATGTTAATGCTAACCTATTTAAACAACTCCACAATCTTCTCCATTTGTGGATTTTATTTATTGGATCTCAACCGGTTTGGAAATGGAACATTTTGGAAATTGGGTGAGTCCAATGCTTGTGGAGGAGATTGCGGAGTTGGAATGGATCCCAGTGCTGGTGTTTTCGTGGAGTGAGATGTGGGTCCGTTCGGAGTAGCAGAAGAAGTAGAGCCTTGTGAAGAATGGAGAACAGGCTCAGAAGACGAAGAAGAAGAAGAAGAAGAAGAAGAAGCGGCCGGGGTGTCTTCATCTGTGCCAACGTTGTTGTGCAACATCCTTCCAGATCTCAACGTAGTCACAGCACTCATATTGTAGTTTTGTTGTTCAAGAGCAACATGTGCGTTATGTGGGTGACCAGGATTTGGGAGTGGCTGAGATGGAAGCTTCCCTTTCTCTCGCACGCTTAAAACCGCATTCAGTTGTGCAATCTGGGCTTCGATAGTTTTGATGCTTTGCCCATGTGCAGCAGTGTGTTGCACCAAAGACTGAATGGAAGACTGGATGTAGGCGGAGGATTGAGTCGATTGCTTTAAAAACGCCTCCAGACTTCGTTCTAGCGAGGAAATCTTATCGTTGTTTGATGGAACAAAATTGTTTTGAGGAAAAGAATTGTTGGGTGCAAAATTATTCGTCGGATTCTGAAAAGGTTGTGGTTGGAAAGGTTGCTGATATTGAGTTTGTTGAGGATCTTGTTGTTGAGGAGGAGGAGGCCTCTGGAAGTTGTTGTTGTTTTGGAATTATTATTGATTCTGATTCCAGGCGAAATTGGGGTGGTTCCTCCAGCCTGGATTGTAAGTGGAAGAGTATGGATCATTTCTTTGTCTCTGCTGAAAGGTAGCATTGACCTGATCCTGTCCTTGAGCAGGTGGGTTGTAAGGACACTCTTCGGTCAGATGGGATGGGTCTGAACAACAAGCGCAGATAGTACGAGGGGGAAGAGCAAGGGCAGGAGAAGGAGATGAAAACTTACTCTCAATTGCTTCTAGTTTTCGTGTGATCGCTGCCATTTCAGCTTTCATTGCAATTGAGATATCAGTTGATGAACGCCTGCCTTAGATAGACCGGACGAAGTAGATGAAGTGTTCGGTCTAGTGCTTTCCCACTGAAGCGTACGCTCTGCGAGATCGTTGAAAAATTGCCAAGCTTCCTCGTCAGATTTGATTAGGAAGTGGCCTTGACAAATGGTCTCCAGCAACTGCTTAGTTGCGGAATTAAGCCCCTCATATAAGGTCTGGCAAAGTTGCCATCTCTCAATACCGTGATGCGGGCACTGAACAAGAAGGTCTTAGTATCGGTCAAAGCACTTCCAAAAAGGTTCAGCAGGAAGCTGGGAAAATTGGTTTATTTCGTTTCGTATTCTCGCGGTTTTATGATTTGGGTAAAACTTTTTAAGAAACGTTTTACAAACTCATCCCAACTGGTTATGGAATGCGACGCGGTGCTATACAGCCACTTTTCAGCTAGGTCACATAGAGTGAGAGAAATGACTCGTAGCCGGATAGCATCGTCGAACAGTTGGGTTGTCTTCATCATTGCACAAACGTTCTGGAACTTGTTGATGAAGATATAGGCATCTTCGGATTCCAGTCCGTGAAATTTAGGCAACATGTTGATGAAGTGGAGCTTAATTTCGAAATTATTCCCATTTGCCGGCGGAAGTGAAAGACAGGTAGGAAGTGCGGAGCGGGTAAGATAGAAAATTTCCTGGAGCGTGATTCGCTGTGGCGCTTCAACAGGAGGTGGTTATGGGTTATTCGCACCCAGTTGAGGTGGAATCAGTCCCGAGGTAGGTAAAGGGTTGTTAGGATTGAATCCTGACATCTCAGAAGATGAAGATGAAGGTGAAGATGTATAAACAGAATTCCGGTCAACGTCGGAGTTAGCCGGCAAAGGTAAGGATGAAAGAGGTGTGGAGGGAGTTTCTGTTGGATATAGTGCCCTCAGAGTCAATTATTGGATCGCAGGCATGTGATTGCAATGATTGAGGGAGGACCTATACCGGTAGGACAGTCTTAGTCAAGATGATAGTATACTATCTGGTTTATTTTTATCATCGTGTACAGCTTTATATGACATTACAGGTCACTATTAAACATTGATAGAGCCCTTAAGATTCTTGCTTGACGGCCAGCGGTATGATGGCAATCATATACGTGGGAACTGGGGTCTATAAGCACATCCTTAAAGTGGTCCCTAGTCGTGGGAGTTTCGAGACTGGGCATCGATACTCCATTTGTAGAATAGTGTATACAGTCGAGACCCCGACGAGGGGCGATGGCCGGTCTCACAAGCCATTGGTGTCAGTTGGATCACCTAAGATGTATACAGGTGCTCATTGGGTTATGAATACACCGGACAGGACTCGCTGGGAACATGCTAGTTGGTATTATACCTGACGTCAGATAGCAGTTCCCTGGTGACATATGTACAGGTTAGTTCATCGACCAAAGATCGTCATTTGTCTCGTGTGAGTTCCCACCGTGCTTTGATTACTACCCTACCACGGCTCAAAGGAGTCATGCAAACAGGTTTTAGTTGGGTACAGTCCCGAGCCACATGGAGGCAGTGAGCGGATCTTCAGGGGTTCGTCAGAATATCAAGCAGGGTTTTTTAAGAACACTGTTGAAATTTGGCAATTTGATTCTACTGTAACGCCGCGGAACCGCGGCCATACCCACGTTTTGGCCGCGGTTCCGCCACAGTTAAGATGCTTCTCTGCACCATTTCTTCTACAGTGGTCTTTAAACTTGGAATTGGGGTTTCTGGAATATTTATTTTTGGCCCAGATTATTTTGAGTGCTGCAGTTGTACTTGGGGCCCACTTTGGGAAATTTTGTCGATCGAAAATTTTAAATATGTTAGTTTACAGTACTTACATTATATCTGCGACCGTGAATATCATTTGATCGGTAAATCTTGTCTAATTGCTATAGCCCTTTTAGACGTATTTGCGAACGTGACATTCACATTGATGTTCTGTGTTGTGCTGTGATGTTGCGGATTTGTCGTGGTGGATAGCCTGGATGCAATGGTAGTACAGTTTGGTTGTATTTGTACATTTGATATTGCGGGGCGAGCGTCCGATATGTGGACTGCCGTCACTACCTGTTTGTATATTATTCATTTGGGGCACGACCGGGCTGAGGTCGATGTACCCGTTGTATATTTTACTTTCTGTACTAGGATTACCCCGCGGTGGGGTACACGGATAGCCGGGTTCTAGAGGGCAACGAGCCCGCATCTTATGGCTTTGAGATGGAGGGGGCTTTACTCTGGAATTGGCGAGCTATTCGCCGCACTCGTAGGGGGTATAGGTTGACCCAAGGAGGGGTGCTCAAGTTACCGGATTCCGTGAAGTGTTGGGTGGTCCATTCACTTTGTTGAAGGGGGCTTCCTCGCTTCAAGTTTTGGCGGGTAACTTGCCGCACCCGTAGGGGTCTAGGATTTCATTGCACAAGCTATCCACACGACCAAGGGAACGTCAGGTTTTAGTAGCGGCTCTATGAAACCCGGGGATCCCAGATTATCTATATTGTTCTGTGATGCTTTTTACATTTCTGTGATGTTGCATTTTATCACGCCATGAGCAAATATTATATATTGATATATATACTAGTAGATGTTGTATATGTTTTACACCCGCGCTAGTCCAGTCCCTGCTCTGTCGTTAGTTAAGTAACCTAACGGGTGATGACGGGACCCAGTGGCGAATGCGGATGGCATATACGTATATCATATTTTCGTTCTTTTGTGGTGTGATTATCAATGCAAGCTAAACAAACCTATTCTGATGTTGTTGGAACATTTTTCAAAAAGCTGTTATTGCAGGGACGTTTTCTTTTGTTTTGCACAGTGGCATTCGATTATGAATATCCAGCACCTCAGTCGACGAGGCAAGGGCCGAGATCCCTTCACCGGGAGTGACCCCTTGGACAGAAGTTTGCGTCAGGGTAATAACTTCACTATAGCCGATTGCCTTTTTGCTTTGCATCATGGTATTCAGTTGGAATATCCTGCACCTCATTCTATGGGGAAAGAGCCGAGATCCCTTCACCGGGAGTGACCTATTTAGCAAAGGTTTTCGCCACTATATTTTTATAAAAAGCTATCCGGTTCCTTCAACGATATCAAGTTCATTACGTTAAAGGTTTTTTGCCAAAAACCATTCGTAGCCCTCCGTCATTTCAGACGGGTAGCACTTAGTATTCATGTTATGTTTGTTGGCCAAAGTCAAGGCATAGTGTATGGTAGCTATTTGTTACTTTTCTGTTGCATAGATAGATGCGTTGGTTTGGGATAGTACTGCTTTGTTGGCCAAAGTCAAGGATAAGTACGAATGGGTTCAAATTAACCTGGACAATGACGGGTAGAACTTGACATGTGACTTATGATTTGTTGGCCAAAGTCAAGGTCATAAGAGCATGGGGTAAAAATCACATCGGGTGTTTCTAAAGAAACTGAAACTTGCCAGATATGCGCATACCTTCTGGAGTATGATAACGTGAGTGGATTCCATCACATTATCATGCAATGATAGTTGGATCCCGATTCCTACTGATGAGTCGGTTTACTCCTCGGGTGATCCCGACTAATTCTTTTTTCAGGTTTGGAGGAGAATTTGAGATTACAGTGGGAGGTTTCCTGATTGGATAAAATGATAACCATTCTGATCTAGGTTAGAGTGCACGCAGAGTGTTTCTTTTCTCTCTCTCTTTGGCAGCGACCATGACCCGACCCTTGACTATGACTCAGTGACCAAGTTAACCGAACCTTCTTAAAACACTGGCTTTTGGATTGTCAGAGTTGCATACCTCATTGCCACTCCTACTTTTACCCTTTTCTCCAGAACACCCCGTATTACTACGAACATCCACTACCATTGGATAAAACCATCGTATGGTTAAATACGAACTCGAAGGAACTTGTTCCAGATTCGAGGATGGTTTCCGGTTCTGGAGAAAATGAATAGGACTATTCAGTTGTCTTTTCCTTTTACCTTCTCTCAGGTTGTGAGTGCTCCTTGGATTAGGACGGTACACCTGTTACGCTAATTGGATAGTCTTCATCCAAACCATAGGCAGGTGCCGAACGGTAGGGAATGAAGAAAACCATTTAGCCTAAACGGTGTACAGAAGGTATTAAGTAAAGACAAATAAAGGGATTAGTAAGAGGGCAAAGTAAATTGCGACTGCTATTCACGACCAAACCAAGTATTTCTTCGCCAATCCTATTTCACCTTTGTATTTCTCCGGAATACCCCGTATCACTACGAAGATCCACAGTTTATTGGATACTCCATCATATGGTTATATGCAAACTCGAAAGGACTTGTTCCAGTTCGGGGATGGATTCTGGTTCAGGAGAAATAGGAATAAGGTTTTATTTAGTTGTCTTTTATCTTTACTTTCACTCGGGTTGCGAGTACTCCTACGATTAGGAGAGTACACCTATTACGCTTATTGGATAGTCTTCTTCCAAACCATAGGCTGGTGCCGAACGGTAGGGAAGGAAGAAAACCATTTAGCCTAACGATGGTGTGCAGAAGGTAATGACTAAAGACATATAAAGGGATTTGGAGAGATGGCAAAGAAATATACGGTTATAGTTGTGAATCTGATAATGGAAGAGGCATTACTAGGAATACCCGGATACCCCTCCGAAACATACACATGTTTCAGTTTCACTGTGTATTGTTAAAAGAAAACTGATTTCCCAATTAGTCCTTGCTCCAGGGTATGTATTTACCAGGTTTGATTCTCACATCTGTATGGTTTTACAGATGATGAGTGGGAGTAAGTTATTGGGAATTGGGTGATCATCCTCATTATATCGGGATTCGTTGTAATTGGTGATATTTGAGGAAATCGCCTGGGTTGTTTGCCGGACGGCAAATATTTGGTTTTGAATATCCGTTGTTATGCACCAATTTCAAATTGATATATCTGTACGTTTATTTTTATAAAGTGAGATATAACCTTTTGAAATTATTTCCATGACATTTACCTATATCAGTGGATGGTTAGGTAAGGAGCATTAAACAGCGGTGCAATTCTTCTTAACCATAAGTACAGTTTTCAACCTACGACACACGGGGAATGAGTTATTAGACTCAGGGGACTTATACAGAGTATTGTGTGTTGTCCAGTGTCCATTAGGACGGAGGGGTTGGTACTCATACTATATTCTGTTTACTTATGACTTCTCTAGTTCTTATACATGTGTTTTGTAGAAATGCAAGGTCTAAGTTTTGAGAAGTTATAAGTATAAGAATAAAGTAGAGAATCAGGTATTGCAAGTATCAGGATTCTTCAAGGTGATCGAAGATGTAGATACTTGTGTATAGTATTCAGTTGATAATAATGATTAAGAGAACTTGCTTCTCTTTCAGGTTACTCATAATTGGAAGCACTCCTAAGTTGAGTAATGCTGATCGGCCTCTCTCCATTTAGTTGACATGCACTGGTGACAGCTGCATGATTTGAATCTGGTTCCAATTAAATCAGTGCCTCTATTTCTATATTGTATATAGAATAGTTCATATCTTAACATTGTTAAGGTACGGGGAGTTTTCCGGCTTATGCTTAAAACCAGACTCTGGATAACTCAAGGCGCGTTTCTGTAATGGCAGTTTGTGGGTTGACCCGGGCTATGACGAGGGTTGACTTTTTACCATCTGGAAGATCAATAGTGATATTGTTCTTGACTCGCCACAGTTGTAATAAAAATGGATTTTTTTCATAAAACAGTAGTGGGAGTATGGTAGAACTGGAAGTGATTCCAGAACCGCAAACGATTACTGAAAATTTAATAGGACCTAAAGATTCAATCTGGATTGACATTCTATTAGCCACTCCGCAGATATGGTGGGTAACCTCAGACACCCGAGAGGTACTCCGGTAGCCTCAAGGACGGTGACAGGGAGGTTCTTGTTTCCCAGACTTGCCATTGCTGTTGTTCCAGGATATGAGACCCGGCAGGAGGATGAGTATAGCGTCGTTCTAAACTAGCTTTAGAAGTGTACGTGTATATGACTCTGCCAAAGGGTTGTCGTAGTCAGTAAGAGCAGCGGAAGCATAGTGGAAAAGTAGCTTATGTCTATTTATGGACTAAAGCAGATATAGTGGAGATAGATCATCTATTTCTGATGTGACAGTCATAGGTTTGACTTCATCAGAATAGGGATGGATCTGTTAAGAAGGTAGTAGGGTGTGATGTCCTGGTATTTGGATGACATACACAGAGTAGGAAGTGAAATTCCTATACTACGATCGGTTATATTTTGGTTGTCACACAGTGGTTTTTCCACATAGGATATAGATATAATATCAGACATTCTGGTTACTAGATCTATGGTTTTAGATGTAGATTTGGGTAGTTTCCCAATCTGGGTACTTAGACAGCATTCTACGGGTATTTTAGAATGGACGACTCCTGGCATGGTAGTGTACCTGCAGGTGATGGAGTCACCCTCTCTAAAGGTGTCTTACAGACTAAAGGGGAGAGGGATTTGCATGATTGGCAGATCACTTGCTTAGGCAATTGAGTCAATCATGAGATGTCAAGTACCACACCAGACGTTGTTTTTTGCACTAGATACAATAAGTTGATATTAATCCTATCCTGGAGAAACATTCGGAAGCAGTTTTTAGAACATAAGTGGATGTTCTAGGGATATGATAACAACAGCCTCTTTTAGGAGACAGTTATCATTCCAGGCTTCCAAGGTGACCTGGATGACAGAGTGACTGTCAGAGTTGTAGTTTTCCCTCTGACGATGGGCAGTATTTTGGACAGGTGGTCCAAGCGGATATTGAGGGAGGCATGGCGCAGGATACTGATTAAGTTCAGTTGACGATACAGTCTAAGAAGTTTGGATTTGGAGTTCATTTATGAACCAGGTCCCATCAGATATCCAGACATATTCTAAGACAGGTATTGATCATTTCAGGAGATGGCTTTCTCTGCGAACTTGAGATAAAGAGAAATATAGAAAGAAACATCAGGACGGATCCACTCACTGAGGCTATTCCTCGAACGCAATAGTTTCGCAAATGGGCTTTGTGAAACTGATTAATAGAGGAGTTGGGTGTTCGGTATCACACGGGCTGTGAGTATGCGACATTGCAATAATTAGCCTTGAGTGCAAGTGGGAGATTGTTGGATATAGTGCCCTCAGAGTCAATTATTGGATCGCAGGCATATGATTGCAATAATTGAGGGAGGACCTATACCGGTAGGACAGTCTTACTCAAGATGATAGTATGCTATCTGGTTTATCTTTATCATCGTGTACAGCTTTAGGTGACATTACAGGTCACTATTACACATTGATAGCGCCCTTAGGATTCTTGCTTGACGGCCAGCAGTATGATGGCGATCATATACGTGGGAGCTGGGGTCTATAAGCACATCCTTAAAGTGGTCCCTAGTCGTGGGAGTTTCGAGACTAGGCATCGATACTCCATTAGTAGACTAGTGTATACAGTCGAGGCCCCGACGAGGGGCGGTGGCTGGTCTCATAAGCCATTGGTGTCAGTTGGATCACCTAAGATGTATATAGGTGCTCATTGGGTTATGAGTACACCGGACAGGACTCGCCGGGAACATGCTAGTTGGTATTATACCTGGCGTCAGATAGAAGTTCCCTGGTGACATATGTACAGGTTAGTTCATCGACCTGAGATCGTCATTTGTCTCGTGTGAGTTCCCACTGTGCTTTGATTACTACCCTACCATGGCTCAAAGGAGTCATGCAAACAGGTTTTAGTTGGGTACAGTCCCGAGCCACATGGAGGCAGTGAGCGAATCGGCAGGGGTTTCTTCTCTCCCGGTATTGGGGGTGAGATCGCGCTGTGTCTAGGAGAGCCATTACACGAAGTCCTTGGCCAAGGCAGAGGATTTACTGGTAGGTATTCCAGTAGTATCTTAGGGTGTTCTGGGCTACACTCCGACACGACTTGTACCGCTTTTAGGGGTCTGACTTTTACCAACCCCCTAGGCCCGACATGCGATACTCATAGACGAACGGACCGGACTGTACAGATATTGTCACTGACAGGCTCAGTAGGGTGTCAGGATGAGTTCGCTCATCGACCACCCTTTTGGTCAATACCTGCTAGCCCGTTGCGTACAGCTAGTACCACTGACGTGCTAGTGGTTAAATCTACAGCCAATGTTTTGACGAGTCTTTAGAGTCCCCCCCAGATAGTTTCTCAAGTTTTGGGCAAAACGTTGTAGAGGCCGTATGATATATGGCAGGGTTCGATCATATACGTGCAGTAGTGCACGGATCATGATCGGGCGGATCATACTAGTGGGCTTTGGTTTAAGCCGGATCCTAGTATTAGATTTGTTGGATTATTTTAGTCTCATCGCATTCGCATTCAGTCGGAATGCGGATGCAGGTATGTATATACAGGTGAGGGGTTTTCTTGTGATCCGTCACGAGTTTACTTTAGATGTTGCCGTATCTTTTTATTGTTGTAAACATTTGGGTTAATGTTTACAAATGGAAATAATGAGCTAGAAATCATGATTAGGAGCATTAATTGTTACACATGCACAAGTGGTGACTCATGGTCTCTTTCTTTGTGCATGTGTCACATTATTTGATTGATTTTGTGTTGATATGATGAGAAGAGAGAGAGAGGGCAGCCAAGGGGGAGTGTTTGGTCTTGTATTTTTCACTCTCACTCCCTCATTTTATCATAGAACACATAAGAAAGATATGGCTCCTTCTTCTTCTCCAGCTCACCATTTCCATTGATGGCTTCATCTTCAACCTCCATCCATACATTCCCATGTGTTGAGAATCAATGGATGCTTGAGACAAAGTGATCACACACATTCTCAACTTCGCCTTGGACACGTCGGCTAGCAAACTTCATGTCCGAGTTGCTTCGGACGAAGCGGGAGCCCGTAAAAAGACTCGAAGATGTGGTGCCCTTTCCGACGAGGAGACCGAAGATCGGAGATGCCGCGAGGAGCTAGGGATGGTGGCTAAAGACCGAAGGACACGGATCGAGGTACAGCTTTTCTAACCTTTCTCTAGTTGCTAGTTATAGGTTAATGGTTCGATCCGGGATTAAAGTCTGCGATAGCGCCGGTTTCAAGTTTTGAAAAAGTTTTCGTTTCCGCATTTTGACCTCGGACAGACGGCCGGGGCGCTACCGTAGACTTACAGTTTCAACATCGGAGTCGATCGCGTAGTCGGTAGCAACTAACGAAACATGGACTAGACGGGCACTAGTGTCCCGAGTCCAACCGGACATACACTAAACGATTTTAGTGTAGTCAAAGCATAGAATGTGAGGGTAAGAAAACGTCAATGGAGAAATGCGGATGAAAAGGTGGGTGAAATGGGATTCTAGCGACAAAAAAGGCAAGTTTTTATAAAAGTTTTTGTTTTGTTGTGTTTTTTATAGAGTTTTGCAAAAATATGTACGGATCTACAACACCACTTCAAACAATCACTGTTTAAACATGCACAATCACACCTAGAGCTATCGTCTTCAAAGTCCACTAGACTGCTCCTAACTGTTCCAAAGTGACAAGTTGTGAGATAACCCTCAAATCGCCTCTTCACTGCCAATTGTGGCCAGGTAAGCACAAATGAAGAAAGGAGGGTCCCGCTCACGAATCACCGTGAGACGGGCCTTTTAAAATTACCTTTCTCACTTGTCTAGCCTAGGCACCACAAAGTCAAGTTTAGATAAATGAATGAATGCCCACAACCTTCCTCTGTCCAATTGAGCACGACAGTCCTTAGTTGGCTGGGTCTAGATATTTTTTAATTAAGCTTAAGGGTGATGCGTATGCTTTTAGTGATTTTTGGGGTCTTAGGAAGGGTGATAAAATCCCCACCCAATCTGAATTGGTGTTATAGCCCCTTAGATTCCGTATTAATTATGCAAAGCAGTAACATACCAAAAATCTAAAACACTTGCAAAAATTTTTTTATTTGGCAGCGCAAAGAATCCTACACAAAAACAATTTATTGGATATGAGAAAGAGAATCTGTGCAAAGAAACCTGCAGGAAAAATATTTCAGAGGAGAGGAAAGGAGAAAAGAGATACTTACAGAGAAAATTGGGTGTTGACGTCACCAGTTGACCGCGGTTCCACGGTCAAACCCTTGATTCTGCCGCGGTTCCGCGGTTGAACAGTTGGTTTGGATCTTCTGACTTTTTCCCTGTGCTGAGTTGGTTCTCCCCTTTCTGTTTAGATCTTCTGATTCTAGATTTGTTCACTAAGTTTGCTCTAGATCTAAATCAGGCCTTCTTCCAATCCTGCACACTTGCACAAAGATTTTTCAAAAATAATAAGACGATTTTTATTTTTTTATGAGAAACTACCGTCTCCCTGGCAACGGCGACATTTGATTGTTGGTTGTTTTGTATGCGTGCTTTTAATTTTAATTACCGCAATCAAGACGGTTTCGCTTGGTAACTAGCCGGTTGAGTACGGGTCGATCCACAGGGAGATGGAATCTTTTTCTTTATGTTTTAACGAGTTAAATCCAAAATATTTTGAGTTTTGTTTTAAGATCTATGAATGATATAAAGGATGATAAAATACTTGATAGGGTTAGAATTAGGTTAGTTCGAGTTTGGAATTTCTCACTTCTTTCAATGCCTTAGTTATTAATATCGGTGTTAAGGTAATCGGCAATAACGGGGATTAGCACGACTAGGAAGAGACTTACAAGTATAAGCTAGGCTTTACTTGCTTAGTTTCTTCCTTTTGGTCCTTATCCGTCCGTTCTTGTCTCTTAGCCCTAACCTCCAATTAATTCAATCACAACCGGTCTAACTAGGGAATCACCGCTATCATGTAGGATAGGGTGCCGTAGTGAGCGGATTGTAGTTCAATTAAAGGGAGTCCGAATTAAGGTGTTGAAAGAAAGGAGTGAGAGAGATTTTCTTCTCTCAAACCTTCCTTCTCCTGCCCTAACAAGTGAGAAATTACTCACCCATTAAAAAGATAAAAATAAAACAAGAGGGAAGGTAGAAAGAATTTAGATTAAGAGGAATTTACAACTAGCTATTTGAGACCTCACCTAGGCAAGGATCTTACTCAAGCATCATCGTTGTAAAAAAAAATAGAAAAGGAAATAACAAAAGAAAAACACTGATTTAATTCTACGACTAAGTTAACAAATGAAAATTGCAGATAATAAAAATGCAATAAAAAATATGAGAAAAATAAAAAGAACTTACTTGTATTGATAACCTCTCAAAAACTCACTATAATTTTTCATAGAGAATTTTAAATTCTAAATCTAAAAATAAAAAGAGGCATGCTAATTTGGCTTTGAGCTTTCCTATTTATAGATAGAAAACCCCTAGGTTTATATTCTGATCCATACACGAAATTACAAAACTACCCCAAGAGAGCCGAGTCAAAGCAATGACACTGCTACAGACATGCGCAGAATGCGGCCGCAGTTCCGCGGCAGAAGTGCCTGATTGGCCGCGGTTCCGCTCCAATTGGTGGAATTGTAGGGCCATCTTTTCAGATCTTCTCCATGTTGCTTATATCTTCTGTTTATTCACTTGGTTTCTCAGCATCTTTTCAATTTCCTTCCAGATTTCCAACAGTGCAGAATGATGTGAACTTTTGCCTTGAGCTCCGCGTTGAAGTCTTGGATCTTGTGCTGCCCTTGTGCTTTATGCATTGAAGTGCTTAATGATTTTCCATTTGTCCCTTGAACTGGTAGGCGGTATCATACGGATGGTTAGCAGAGATCAGTATTCATCTGTTGTTGGTCGTAGTCCCGCATTTGTTGTGACTTTTCATGAATTTCATTGTAAAGAGCTAAGAACCTGTAACCGACAACTATTTAGCAGACATGGATAAAAAATACCTACTTATATGCAATGTGATTAAGAATGGACGATATAAAAATGCAAAAATCTGATATGAACACTTCGTCTTCAGAGTCACTGCCAAAGACCAGAATAGGGGTAGATGATCCCAGCTTTTTGCATTGGAGCGGCCCTGGATAAACTAGCTCTTCTTCCTCCTCGGTATCGCTCCCGAAGACCGGAATAGTGGTGCTAGCTTTTTGCTTATTCTCCGGTTTATGGCATCTTTCTGTGTGTTCAAAGTCTTGTAGGAAATACTTTGCATCTTCGTACTTTCGGACTTCATTTACGGAGAATGGGTTTAGTTCCCCCGTTACGGTATACTCGAGACCATCTTTGAAATACTTCATACACTGATATTGTGTAGAAGGGATGATGTTGTACTCGTGTAACTAAGGCCTGCCGAGTAAAGCTTTGTAACAGGTCTTTGTGTCAATGACATGAAATTTGATGTCGGTGATAAGCAGCCCAAAGCGTAGCGTCAGTATTACAGACCCGAGCATCCGTGATGACTGGGAGTCGAACCCGGAGATGGTGATTTTATCCCGAGCGAGGTGCTGAACGCTCATGCAGATTTCTTTTAATACCCTCACATTTAGGAGGTTGACAGAGGACCCGTTGTCAATTAAGATCTTCCCTATTTTGATGTCATGGCAGTACCCGGTGACATACAGGGGACGGTTGTGCTCGCACATTCCGAGGAGGAGATCTTCATCGATGAAAGTGATGTCAGCTGTGTGCACTTCTTCCAGCTCGTCCTTCATCTTTTCTTCAGTAGGAAAAGCTTGAAATTGGTCGGGCTCTTATAGTGCCTTGATCAGAGAATCTCGCGCCTCTTTAGACAGCAAAAGGGCATCCAAAATGCTTATCTGTGAGGGTATCTTCCTCAGGTGTGCCAGAACATTGTAATCCACCTTGTTTTTCTTGGGCGGGTCCTTAGCTGCCAGCTCTTCGACGACTCGATCATCAAGGGCGATATCCTCAGAGACTTTTTCCTTCTCTTTATATTTTTTGTTCGTCCCCTTGTTTGTAGGTCCAAGATTCTTTTCGGGCAACGTACAACTACTCAGCTGAATGTTTTCACAGTTCTTTATCTCCTCTTCTTTTCCTGAAGTGGATTCCTTGAAGAGAGGGCCAAAGGCTATTTCTTCATCAGAATCGCTTCCGAAGGTGAGAACTTGCAATTCCCTGGTATCAACCACGTGACAGTTGCCGGCAGCTCTTTTGTGCCTATCTGTCGTGTTTCTCTACTCCCGACGAGCCTTGCGCTTCAATCGCTTGAAGTGTTGTTGGTGGGCAACATATCCTTGCCACCAGTTTTTAAAGGCGCTGCACTCTTCGGTAGGGTGTGTGACCCTTCGATGGTACAATCAGTAGTTAGGATATACATCCGCTTCGTTAAGGTGTATACCGCCATGAGTATTTCCTTTGGGATATGGCAGCTTCATTCCCATTGACAGAGCTTTAGTGAACCGTTTCCTTGCCTTAAGCTTACTTTTGTCTGCCGCGGGCGTGCTTCGATCTTGTTGGAGCGCTTTGCGACTCATCCCTACCATGACTTCTTCGGCTTGATGCCGACGCCTGGCTCTTTCAAATATAGCCATTTCACGCTCTTGATCAGCTTTGCTCTTCTGACAGGCTTCGTTCAGTAGCATGTCGATCATCTCGTCTGACGGTCCCAAGGATTTTGGCACCGATCCTGCCCCCAGCTCCTTTACATTATCTTCTGATGACGAGTAAGCTTCTTCGTTATTTAGCGACGAATGAGAGATCATGTGGCAACTTGCCACATAATCTTCGGGTTCCTCTGACGAGTCGTCTCCACTTTCAAGGATATGGTTGAGAAACTCTTGGAGCATGACTGGGGTTCGCGCCTTCTGGTTGTATTCCTCCAGCGCGTCAATATGCTTTTGCAGATCCGTGCACTTGTCGTCAGGCTGCGCGGGCTTTTTGGTCTTCTTCTTTTTCTTCGAAGACTTTGACGGCTGGGTCTGGGTGTTTTGCCCATCGTTACCAATTCTCGGTGTTGGGCGCGGTTTCAGCATCATCTCAATGATTTCTGGTTCTAGCGGGCTTTTCCACCTGATTGCCGGGCATGCTTGAAAATCCTTCAGCATTCTTTTAGTTTTTGCCGAGAGAACAACTTCTTATGGAGCTTCCTCTATAAATGAGCATGATGCCCCCGGCATGTCCATCATTTTCGGAGCGTATGGTTGTGGCGGATTTACCCTCCAGTTTTCAGACAGCGCAAATTTGCCTTGTTGGTACTGGTCCTCAATCCAATTTTTGAAGACGAAGCAATCTTCGATTGGGTGGCCCATTATTCAATGGTAGAGGCAATAGTTGAGTCTGTTGACGTCACCAGACTGCAGTGGGCATTTCGGATCTGGCAGGGTGATGAGCCTATTGCGCACTGCTAGTTCGAATGGTCTCCTCGTTTTATCCCGGGGAAATGAGTAAGGTTGTCTCAACCTCTCGTCGAGGAATCGCGATTTGTTGCCTTGGCGAGCAGCTGGTTTCGGATCACTTGGCTGTTGTTGAGCATTGGCGACGAAGATCGCTTTTCCTTTGCCTTTTTCATTTCGAAGCTCCGTTTTGGAGGAGGGCGGTCTATGGCCCATCTGATCCATTTAGGCCAGCTTATCGATCAAAGCTTGAAAAGTGGTCGGCTTAAAAAAATCATAAACTGGGATATAGTCACTTGCGGGTCAAGGGTCCCTACGAACATGCCCACAGCAGGAGCTTCTTCTATGCGTTGTTCGCATCTCGACCATAGATTCCGCCACCGGATTGCATACTGCACCCATGTCTCTCCTGGCTTCACCCTGGCATTGATCAATGCCATGACCGGGGTGCGTTCGCTGGCGCTTGTGAAACGCTGAGTGAATAGAAACTCTATCTTTATAAACATTTTGACGGAGTTATTCGGTAGCTCCGAATACCATTCAAAGGCCATCTCCGCTAAGCTGTCGACGAACTGGCGAAGTAGCAATTTGTCGTCACCTCCGGTATTACTGCAGAGAGCCCTGAACTGAGCGACATGCTGATGGGGATTGCATGTCCCCTTATACACGTGAAATTTAGGGATCGTGTATCCTGGCGGGTACTTAATTTGATCGTACCAGCCTGGATAGGGTCGCCCAGTTCTGACGACTTGGTCGGCAGCTTCATTTGCCTGATGAGCTCGTATTTGTTGAGCTATATAATCATCAAGCGCAGCTTTCGAGATCGTCTCTTCCCTGGATGCTGATAAAGCTGGAGGAGGGTTTGATGTCTCTCCTCTGTCATTCTCAATGATTATTGGGGGATCTTCGGTTGGAGGGTTCGGCTTGATCATCATCCCCACCATATCTTGGAACAGGAGTGCCATTTGTTTTATATTAGCCACTTGTTCCGCGGCCTCTTTATCTTTTTTCTCGAGCATTCTTCGGAGGAACTCGACGTCGACTTACTGCTCCTGGCGTTGATCTGACGATACTTCCAGACTTTCTTTCTGCCCAGTGAGTGTGGTCATCTTTGTCAGCATTTCCTGGAGCTTTTGTTGCTGCTCCTGAGTTTTCTTCACAGACCGTGTGAGTGGTTGATGACCCATAGAAGTACGGATTTCCTCTTTTTCGGAAGCCATGTAGACGGTATACACTACCATGCCCCCAGACTTGGGGCGTTTGGATTCAGCGCCTTTGAAATTTGTCGTGGACATGGGGATCTTCTCCGGCCTTCTCCTTTTATGAACGGTCGAAGTTGAGGGGGCTGTTGCAGCTGATGCTTTCCGCGGTACGACGGTGGTGAGATGGTCCTCCTCTTGCCGAACTTTCATTTTCTATGATCGGCGGGAGTAGTCTTTGTCGATTACAGAGTCTTAGACTCTTCTCCAGACCCTGTGGACTTTGGAGGACAGCCGCTGAGAAGGTTGTTCCGGTTTCGCCTTAATAACATTTTCAGCGGGTGGAGGAGGCCTTTTTGGTATGGCAATTGGAGAGTTCTTGCGCACCCTCCTGAGCAGCTCAAAGCTGTTCCCAGTTGGAACAACAGCATCAATTTCCACCATGGAGCTAGTGGAGTCAGTCCAGAGGGAGAGCTTCCCCCAGTTTTCCTCACTTGGCGCCAGTGGCGACGTCGAGCATGTCGTGCGGCCGGGATCACCTCCGCCGTCGGGGTAGCTTCGTCCTGCCCCCTGCTTTGAGGAGAGGCTATTGTCGATGCCAGCATGTCGAAGACTGACGTCCGTTGAAAAGGAACGTCTAGTCTGTCGATGACCGACTTTTGATTAGGGGAAGTAGTTTGGATGACTCTACCCACAGCAGGAGTTAGAATAGCCAGTCTTGCGAAGACCGATCCCTTAGAAGGAGAAACCCCTTTGACGACTTCTTCTATCGGAGTTGGAATGGCTATCCCTTTCAGGATAACTCCTTTAGGTATTGCAGGCCTCTTTACGGTCCCACTGGAGCTTAGGCTCAGCCTGTCGGAGACTGATGCAGTAGACTTGGATGACCTGTTGAAAGGGGCCACGATAGTTGCAAGCCGGTCGAAGACCGACTTCTTTGGAGCTTCCAGTGACGGCAATGGAGCGTTGAAGCTTGTTGGCTGGATCATGGTCCCGAAGAACAACCCAGTAGTGGCCTGTGTGACCTGTTCCACTGGCATTGCGAAGATGGAGGCCGCTTGGGACCCGTAAGTTACTCCTCCAAACGGGGCGGAGCGGGAATTGTTGTTGCAATTGGTGCAGTTGGAAGCCATTGATCTTCTTTTCTCTTCTGCACGGAGCAAGACACCAAATCTTAGTACCTTGAATCCACAGGCAACCATAGCAGACCGCGATTTGCTCGCAAAACACGACACACGAAGTGTGGTGTGGAAAGAGGAAAAGCTCCCACCCGGCGTGCCAGAATCTGTTTATCACCGAAAGCCATGACCGGGACGTTGGGACGTCTGGCCTGAATTTTGGGGGCAGATGCTATTTGGTTCTATCCGTCCACCTCTCCTAAGATGCCAAGTTAATTTATAGCACCGTGTATCGAAGGTTCAGACGGATACGGCCATTGTAGCGGACTTCGTCAGATTCCCCCTCATTATGAGGGGTTTTTGATAGTGGAGACGCACTTCCCTGCATGCGCAAGCCCCTACAGTTAATTACGTTACCGCGTAGCGATAACCACTTTCTCCTTCTCCAGATGTTCACTTCGTGTCGTGTGTGTTTGTTTTCTTTTTTGGTTGCCCGTGGATTGTATACGGAGACTAATTTATGTTGTCTCCTTTAGGGTGTGGATTAGTCCAAATCCGTATTTTCTTAGATTTGGGTTTGGTTGATTTAAGGATTATTAACCTCATTTGAGATTAAGATCGACTTAAATGTTTGTTAAGGATACGTTAGCCTAAGTTTTAGACTAAGATCTACTTACCCGGGATTCAGGATCATTTTTGATCCAACGAAAGAGCATTTGGCTCTGTCGTTTTAGTTTAGGGACGTTGCGGTCTATTGGGTTTAAGGACATCATAGTCTGTGGAGTTTAAGGACATCATAGTCCATAGAGTTTAGTTTAGGGACGTTGCGGTCCATTGGGTTTAAGGACATCATAGTCCATGGAGTTTTTGATTGTTGGGACCTGCCACCTCTATGAAGACGTTGAAGAATTACAATGACACATATCAGAGGTGTGAAGAGATGTACCCTTGAACAATTGTTGGTTGGGAGATCTGTAGTCAGGTTTGGAACTAAGACCAATTAAAGAGATTGTGAGCACATGGACTTGGTTGATCTGAATTAGGGACTTGTGGCCAACTTAGGCTCAGTCCACTCAGTTTTGTATAAAATGTTGAACATTTGTTTGGGCTCAGTCCACCCAGTTTTGAATAAAATGTTGAACATTTGTTTAGGCTTAGTCCCTTTTTGTTCAACAATGCTGAGCATTGATTTGAGTTCTAACACCCTTCTTTCTTTTTGTTTTTTATTGAGTGCTGAACACTCTTTATGGCACTGAGCTCTATTTACAGAGCGCTCTTTATTTCATCAGCGCCCACGTGAGGGGCACGTGGAGCGCTAAACTTGGAGTGCTAAGGCGCTTCCTAAAATAGCGCCCACGTGAGGGGCACGTGGAGCGCTCGGCGCCGAGCGCCAGACTTGGAGTGCTAAGGCGCTTCCTAAAATAGTGCCCACGTGAGGAGCACGTGGAGCGCTCGGCGCCGAGCGCTAGGCTTGGAGTGCTAAGGCGCTTCCTTTAAAATAGCGCCCACATGATGAGCACGTGGAGCGCTCGGCGCTGAGCGCCAGGCTTGGAATGCTAAAGCGCTTCCTTTAAAATAGAGCCCACGCGAGAAGCATGTAGAGCGCTCGGCGCTGTGCGCCAGGCTTGGAGTGCTAAAGCGCTTCCTATAAAATAGCACCCACGTGAAGAGCATGTGGAGCGCTCGGCGCTGAGCGCCAGGCTTGGAGTACTAAAGCGCTTCCTATAAAATAGTGCTCACGTGAGGAGCACGTGGAGCACTCGGCGCTGAGCGCCAGACACTGTTTTTGGCAATTCTGATCAGTTCGATGCTCTGAGAATTAAATTCTCGTTTGTGAAATACTTTGTCTCATGGATCTAAGAACGAAGTTCTTCTTTTATGAAGAGAAGCTATAATCTCTTTGTTTTTCTTTATGAGAGACATTGTCTCATGGATCTAAGAACTAAGTTTTTCTTTTATGAAAAGATGCTATGATCTCTTTTGTTTTTCTTTATGAGAGACTTTGTCCTATGGATCTAAGAACTAAGTTCTTCTTTTATAAGGAGATGCTATGTCTCTTTTGTTTTTCTTTACCTTGAAGAGAGGTAGCTCTCGCCTTGAATTCTGAAATTTATGGGGGAGTTCTTCTCTTCTTCTTCATTCAATTTGAAACTTATGGGGAGGTTCCTCTGTATAAGACTTGAAGTCTTGGGTCCTTTATATAGGGGAAGCTGATTTGTTGAATCAGTTAAGGAAATCTCTCATTGAGAAATCTCTAATTGATTTGGGGAATTTATCTACCGTTGGATCTTTGATCCAAGAACTTCTGTTTTACAGAAGACATTTTTCTTGTTTTTTAACAAGATTGGGAAAATATTTTCCCATACAGAACTTATTCTGTACCTTGGTGATTTTTAATCACCATTGGATCTTTGATCCAATGGTGCTCTGATTTACAGAGCACAATCTTTCTTATTTAGAAAGATTTGAGGAGTATTTCCTGTAACGTTTTAAAAATAATTAAATAAATAAAATCGTTTAAGTGAATTTTATGATTTTCGGTAAAGTAAAACGCATTTTTCGTAAAACTAAACCGTAATTATTTTTCATTATAAATTTAAAAATACCTATTTTAATTATGTAATTACTAGTAAATGGTGTTTATTTAGTCACTTATAAATTTTTAGTTTAATTAAATATTTTTCCTAAATTAATTATTTTAAATATTAACATAAGCTTTATTTATACACTGAATTAGTGTAAATTTCAAATTTAAAGGGGTTTAATTTGCAAAAATGAATCATTGCATATTAGAATCTAGTGTGTATCATGCAAAATTTATTTACAAATTTTTCCATGATTCTAGAATTTTCTTTAGGTTTTTTAGAAAAGAAATGATAAAAATTAAATGAATTGTTGAAAAGACATAAAGAAGTTGATATTTTGGATGAAGTTTCTACACTTTTCTTCACTTTTCTCACTCTCCTCTCCCTCCTCCATGGTGTGGCTGGCCTCAACCCCCCATGGCAGCCCCCCATCTTCAAAATTTAATTTACCTCCAAAAATCATCAAAAATCCTACAAAAATCCAAATAAAAATCCACAAAATCCTAATTAATTCCTACCCTCTATTCTTTGCTCATCTTTACATGGATTTTGGAGATGGAAAGCATTCATTTTGGAGGCTTATTTTCATGTTTGGATTTCATGTTGTGGAGGTATAAATCTTATTCTTTTGATTTATTGTTATTAGATGTTTCATTTAAGCATGTTTAGATTTAATAAATTAATTCTATTTACAAGTTTCAAAAATTCAAGTTAGGGTTTGTAAAATCAAGTTAAGGTTTTATTAATTAATTAGGGTTATAACAACTAGTTTAACATTTTTAGAAATGGGAAAAATCATGCATGGTTGATATATTGTAATTTGTTCATTCAAATTGTTTAAATTAAGTAAATTTGCAAACTAAATTTATGTATATTATATTTATTGGTGAAATAAAATTCCAATTAATGTTTATAACACTAGAGTGTGATTTTAAAGAGGATATTAATTTGTTGGTGGAATGAAAAACTCAATTTGGTTACTAGTTTTTATTGATAATTGATAAATTGTGAGAAAAATGCTATTTTGTTAACTAGATTTTAGAAATTCTTAAATAAATGAGATTTAAAATCTAATTTATGGTTTCATTATATTATTATCATCATGAATTGTAGTTTAGTAAGTTAATTCATGTAAAATCATGTTTAGTTGTGATATTGTGAAATTTTGCTTAAAAGTATCGAAATCGGGCAAGTTTGCAAACTAGAATTTTCAAACTAATATAAATTAGGGTGTTAAAAATATAGTAATGGTTCCTATAATCTAGTTAGGTTATTTAATGAGTATTATGACCATTAGTTTCATATAAACAATAAGTTTTGAAGTAAAACGGTAAATTGGCGTTTTCGGGTTTTTCAAAATCGGACGATTTGATCGATTTTTAGGGTTTCGATGAATTAAATCATGTTTATATTATAAGTAATGAGTTTTAAAACTATGAGTTGTTTGTTGATGTTTATCTCGATCAATCGGCGTTTGTACGCCGATATCGAGCAATATTTGGTTCTTTTGCATGAGCGGGACATAGGTTTTAACCTATGCGTATTTCGTGCGTCGTTTTGGTTTTGTCCGTGATTCAGTTTACGATATTATATGTGTTTGCGTATAGGTACCCCTCACGTGGACTGCGGGCGATGAAGAAGAGGATGGCGACACCATCTTCGGCAGACAAGGACCAGGTGAGTAGATGTATATCTACGGGGGGAAGTCGGGTGGATGGCGTTTAGCACCCCCGCAAGCGTAGAATAGGAATAAGTACTTATTGACATTAGGAAGTCAGACGTGACCTTAGAATTTCGGTGAGTAGGACCCTAGTAGTGACCTTAGGTTGGACTAGATTGATTTAGAAAGATCTTACCCGAGGATGAATATCTTAGAGGAGATTCGTAGGTTTCAGGTAGATACACACACATGCATACACTGAAACTCGGCGTGGTGTATACGTGCATGTACATATATATATATAGAACTAGGTGTAGGTATATATATATATACACATACGTATATGTGATACAAGGATGTGATATGATACACGGAGATGAAACTATATAACTGGGCGGATGCCGTGATTCTTGGCTATACAGTCGTGTTATGATGTTAGCGGATCATTAGAAAATGAGATAATGGATTTGTATACATGAACAATAATAAAGGGTGGTGGTGATATTGAAGTATATGGGACTCTAAAATAGAACCCGGACCGTAACCTGTGTCTGAAATTCTTATATGATATATGTGTGACTTGATTACGACATCATATAGGTGTGACTTGATTTCGATATGATATATATGTGTAACTTGATTACGATATCATATAAGTGTGACTTGATTACGATATGATTTAAGTGTGACTTAATCACAATATGATACATATACATGATATTTCTGAGGATAAAGTAACGATGTACATTTATGTTGACAATGATATATGATTGATGTATGCGATTACAGTATGGTACCTTGATTATGACATGTGTTGATGATGATATTATATGAATGATGAGACATGTAGGTGATACTTGACCCGTACCCCGATTTTGGGATGCTGTATGATGGATTTTACCGTACGAGGTATAGACGTGATGATTGATCCGCACTCTTGATTCGAGGAAGCCGTACTATGTGCGTGACGCTATTGAGGCTGGATCGCCGACTATTAGAGATATGGACTCAGACTTTAGGTGTACTTTTATTTCTTATCGACTAGTTTCTTAGGTTTAGTTCCTTAGGAGGTTAGATGGACACTAGTTTAGGCTCGAGTCATATAGTTGTAGTTATACTTGTATATCCAATGAGTGGATAATACACATCCGTCTTTACTTTCACACTGTAATCATCATGGTGCATGTTCATTCATATGTTTCTATAATCAGTATAAAACTCTGCCTGTTAGGACACCAGCACCATTACCGATGATGCGCATATTCCACGCACACTTATTTGCCGGCTCACACACATCATCATCGGTAATTGCTATGTCACGTACACTTTAGAACATATTATCTTTTATTGATAGAATTAGCTAACAACTAGATCGATATAATATTGTGATTACTCTCTGGTGTTAGTATAGACATGGCATTCATTACTTAGACATTTCATGCATTCACATTTTCATGTTATTATGCAGTATTATGGGGCATATGCCGACACTTATCATATACTTACTCATGATTTTGGGATTTTGGATTTCTATGAGATTTCTGGATTTTGGGGAAAACCGCAAGAATATATAAAAACTTCTCTCTCTCTCCTCCTCTCTTTTTAAAATATAAGATGCGGTTTTCTCGTGATGTATGTGTCGTCCACCATGAGATTTCATGTTTTCTGTTGGATTTCGAGACCCGATTCGAGGAGTGGATGAACCGTCTCGGGTACATGGTGGGCCCGGTATGGTACCCCGGGGCAAGAAGATCGAGTTGTAGACGATGAGCCTGGCAGGGGAGGACTACCTACCGGTGATGTCTGGCGCGGCGGATATCCGGAGGATACCGACTGTTGTCGTGAGATTTGATGATATAGGCCGATCCAGACTGACGGAGCCCGAGGTATTGAGACTATGGACATTGAGATTATGAGGTATTGAGACTTGAGATTTACATGTTTTGTATCGATGCTTGACACGGATTTCCATGGATTTCATCGTTGATATTTCAGATTTCCATACACATTTTACCATGATAAAAGCTAAAGATTTCTTATACGGATATATCTAGATTTCAGGATTGGTTATTTTACATTCATGGTGCATGCATACTCATTCACATGACATGGTACTATATGAGGCACTGACACGAGCACGGGGCTGTTGCACTTACACGTAGCTTATTATCCTGTCTTACTTGATGACTAGTAGTATATTAGTATATTATTATGATCTAGGATAGCGTCGTGCATTCGATTTCTTTTCGCAGATATCTTCTACTCATGAGTTGGCAACTCACCCCTGTTGTGCCAAATTTTATTACAGGTTCGATGTACTAGTTTTCGTGGCAGCTTGCTGGCACATCTTTTCTTTCAGGGTGATTTGCACGGTAGGTTGGTTCACTTGTATCTGGACCGCCATTGTACTTTTATTATTTCATTTGTATTTAGAAAGCTCCATCAACCAAACTTGTATTACTTGATAAGTTTACTGGACCAGTTATTTATTTCGACCTTAGAGTCGCACTTGTATTATTATGATATCTGGTGGTTTTGTTTTCTTTTGAGTTTTGAGCCTCGCCCTTTGGCGTTGTATACTATTGTGCATTGATGTGGTTGTTTCCGCCTTTTGGCGTCGAGCTAGCTCCCGTTTGGGAATGCTTTTTATTGTTTTTATATATATTATTCTTGTTTGTACCCGTTTGGGGCCAGTTTTTACAAAGGAGACTCTGCCGAAATTTTTGAGAAAATTGGATGTTGCTTTTAAACTTGTTTTCTACATGTTTTCCTTTACTTCTTCTTCTTTTTATAGTTTAGATTTCTGGGCTTCGGCTTACTTAGGTTACGTTGCGCCTCTAGACGCTTCGTAATCTAAGTGCCGGTCACGTTCCGTAGTTTCGGGTCGTGACATTTCCTCAGTCAGAATTTAATTCTGTATCTTGGTGATTTTTAATCACCATTGGATCTTTGATCCAACGGTGCTCTGATTTACAGAGCACAATCTTTTTTGTTTAGAAAGATTTGAGGTGTATTTCCTCAATCAGAATTTAATTCTGTACTTTGATGATTTATCATCTTCGTTGGATCTTTGATCCAATGGTCGAGAACATTTAGTTCTAGCGCTGGGGCTCTCGTGCTTTGCACGTGAGGCGCTGCCTCAGAGTTTTTGACTCTTGGCGCTGACGCTTTTGGCACTAGCGCTCTCGTACTTTGCACGTGAGGCGCTGCCTCAGAGTCTTTGACTCATAGTGCTGGCGCTCTTGGCGCTGTTGCTCTCGTGCTTTGCACGTGAGGCGCTTCCTCAGAGTCTTTGACTCTTAGCGCTGGCGCTCTTGGCGATGGCGCTCTCGTGCTTTGCACGTGAGGGGCTGCCTCAATTCAAATTTCAAATTTTGAACAGAGCTTTGCTCTCTGATTGGGGGAAACAATCACAGATAAAGAAATGAAAATACAACGTACACTTATGCCATCCGCATTCACCACGGGGTCTCGTCATGCACCGTTAGGTTACTTAACTAACGGCAGTGCGGGGGCAGGACTAGCGCGGATGCAAAACATAACCAACGTTTATTATATATCATATATATAATATAAAGTATTCGTCTCACGTATTATATGATCTCATCACAGAACATAGCAGCAGTAGTCAACATATGAAATATAGGATATACTAAGAGGTCCGTGTTTTAAATCAAGCCCGTAAAAAACACGGATTCCACGGTCGTGATGAATAGCCAAACCCACATCCCTAGATCCCTACAACAGTGGCAAGCAACCCTACCAATTCTAGAGTTAGAAGACCTGGTCTCAACTCCTCGAGATGGCCTCCCACTGGACTCTAGAACCCGGTTACTTGTGCTCCCCACCTTGGGTCTATCCTAATGCGGAAAAGTAAATAATATACATCAATGTTGACATCATCCTCAACTCGGAAGTGTCCCAATAAAAGAATATTACATACAAATTTTTACATGAATGAAAATGAAAAACTCTCATCTCACGCAAAAAAAAACCCTGCTATTCAATCACGACGATCCAATATAACATATTACAGCAACACATAACATCACATGTCATCAACGTAAGTAAATATGCGTATCCCAATTTTCGTTGATGTATAGCAACAAAACCGGCGATACACCACATATTACACTTACGGTCATAGAAAAGAATTGAAAAACTACAATAATTGGAATCCGCAAACTCCTTAGACATCATAAACCCGGAATATCTCATACTCCGGATTTCATGCCTAACTATATAAACCTAGAATTTTAGTCTTGAATTGAAAACAATTTTCAATATCCAGTCGGGCAATTCAACAAGATTCCCAACAAATGATCGAATGCTCATCGGAAACTTTAGTAGATGGCCGCACCCCCGATGCCGTTGATGAAGTGCACTTAAAAGGAATACCGCTGCCGTGAGCACCCGAGAGGATGTTTTTGGCAACGAGGTTCTCTTACAGTCACTTGGTTGGGGCTATGGGGCGTGTCTATCTAGTAGTGTTACCCGGCAAGTGTTCGCGTATTATACGAGATTGCGACGGAGTTTTGATCCGAATCGAAACTCCGTGGCAATCTATCGAATGAGACTAAATTGCTAGATTTATAAAACACTAACTAGTTTTCACAAAACTAATTATTGTGGATTCCAAATATTGTAGCACATATCAGTATATACTAGACGATGTTAAACATTTCAATCGATTCATCAAACACCCACAAATCTCAGAGACCTCAACACTTGAGTCTCATTTAAAAATACCCAGAAAATGCCAAATATCCCTACGGAGCAGCACAAGAAAGGGGAGTCCCTGACACACCAACAATGTCGCGGAACTGCGGCTAAAAGCATGGTTTTTTCCGCGGTTGCGCGGCCGTTTGGCTGAGCTGGGCTCTTGTTTTTCTTGAGGATCCATAAAATACCCTGCACAATTTTCTGCATATTTTTAATCTTACAAATTCCAACTTTTGAAAAAATTTCCAAAAGCTTGGGAAATACGGGTTTCGATGTTCGATCAAACACTTTAACGTCGTCTAGACCACTCCTAATGCTCTAGCTTGGCTTTGATACTATGAAAGTATACCTTAGCACCACTACCAAGTTTTTAGAAGCTTCAAGTAAAGCTTGTTTACTATTAATACAATCCTCGAGAAACAAAGGGAAGCAGTAAAGAACATAAGACGATGTTCTTGGTATAGGATAACGGCTGCTTCCTCTGGGAGGCGGTTATCAGTTCAGGCTTCCCAGGTGACATGGATGACAGAGATCCTGTTAAGTTTTGAGTTTAGCCTTTTCTGAGGATCAGTATATTGGATAGTGTTCCAATAAGGATACTAAGGTAATCATGGTGCAGGATGCCTATTATAACTCAACAGAGAATACAGCCCAAGAAGTTTGTTGGATAGGAGTTGTTCATTGATGAACTTGGTCCCATCAGGTATCTAGACAAATTCTCGACAGATGTTCCTTAAACGAGATTTGAGAAACTAATTAGCAGAGAAGTTGAGTATTCGATAGCACACGAACTGTGGGTATGCGATACCGCAATAATTGGCCTTAAGTGCAAGTGGGAGATTGTTGGATACAGTGCCCTCAAGTCAATTATTGTAATCGCAGGCACGTGATTGTGATGATTGAGAGATGACCTATACGGGTAGGATAGTCTTACTCAAAATGATAGTATGCTATCTGGTTTGTCTTTATCATCATGTACATGCATTATATGGTATTACAGATCACTATTACATGTTGATAGAGCCCATAGGATTCTTGCTTGACTACCAGCATTATGATGGCGATCATATATGTGAGAGCTGGGTAGCCTATAAGCACATCCTTAAATGTCCCTAGTCATAGGAGTATCGAGACCGGTCATCGATATTCCGGAGTAGACTAGTGTATACGCTTCGAGACCCCGACGAAGGGCGGTGGCCGGTCTCATAAGCCATTGGTATTGTGACACCTAAGATAGTATACAGGTGCTCGCTGGAGGTGAGTACACTGGACGGACTCGCCGAGAACTTCTAAATGGTATTATGCCTATCGTCAGATAGAAGTTCTCAGGTGGCCGTTACGTACAGTTAGTGCCGCTGACGTGCTTGTGGTTAAACCCACTGCCAGCATTTTCTTTTCTATTTTGTGAAAATAGAAATGAGGTGTTAAAAGCATGGTTGCAAGCATGGGTTAAATACTTGTTTATTGATTCTTGACTCACTATTCAAGCATGGTTGCAATTTAATATTGCATAATTCCATGCTTGAATGAGTGAGGGGTCTTGGCTTAGCTCTCATTATTCTTGTTCATTCCAAAAGACTTAGCCATTTTTACTTGCTCTTGCTTCTTCTTCCTCCTCTTGCTTTTTCTCAAGCTTCAACCCTCACATGTGATGTAAATCATGAAACTTGAGCACAAATTAGTGAGCTCTTAACATCTCCTACTTCATCATCTCACACCTTTTAGCAAATTAGTGTGATGTGTTTCATGCACTAAAGGGTTTAGTGCAATGGTAGCTTGAACTAGTAGGAGCTTCAGGGTGGATCATCATTGGCGCGAAGGCTACGAAGGGAGCTTGTTCAAAGTCTCAAGAGAAGCCTTGTGGAGTCGCGGGACTACTACACGAAGCATATTGAAGAGAAGGACTTGGTTCTACCAAGGTATAAACATCTCTCCTTCTCTCTAGTTGACATATCATTTAAACAAAACCCTAATAATCTAGTTAAGATCTTGTGAGTCTAGCTTAGCACCAAGAAAAATTTGAATTTGGCATGGTAGATGCTTCTACAACCTCATCATGGTGCTAAGGTAGTCTTTCATGGTATCAGAGCCGAACTAGATCATCGGGGAAGGTCATTACGAAATTAAAAAGTTCGATCGGTTTTCAAAACCCGTATTTTTGCAAGTTTCTGTCGATTTTTCCAAAAGTTGGAATTTTTGAAATTAAAAATATCCAAAAAATCATGCAGGGTTTTCTATGGACCCACAAGAAAATTGGTCCCCTGAATCGACCGTACAACCGCGGATCCGCGGCCAAACCTTGGTTCTGGCGGCGGATCCGCGGCGCAGTAGGTGAGTCAGGGGGTATATTTTCTTGTGTAGGTCCGTAGGTGATATTTGCACTATTTGGGTATTTTTAACTGTGATTCTCAAGTTGTTGAGTTCTCTGGATTTTGTAAAACTGATCGATATATTTGGCGTCGTATAGATCTTGATGATATGTGATACAATTGTTAGAATCCGGCTTATTGGTTTTGTGAAAACTGGTAATGTATATAGTATATTGTGAATCTAGTATGTTAGTCTCGATTAATCGGTTGCCACGAAGTTTTGATTCGGATCAAAACTCCGTCGCAATCGTGTATTGTACACGAACACTCGCCGGGTAACTCTAGTAGACAGCCACGGCCCATAGCCGCGACCAAGTGACTGTAGGAGAACCCCGTTGCCAAAAAGCACCCACTCGGGTGCTCGCGGCCACGGTGTTCCGCCTTAATGCACTTCGTCGCCGACATCAGGGGTGCGGCCATCTACTAAAGTTTCCAACGAGTATTCGATAATATAGTCGGGAATCTTGTTGAATTCCCCGACTATGATAATTGAAAAGTGTTTTCAATTTGAGACTAAAATACAAGGTTTACAGTTTAGGCATGAAATCTGGATTATGCGATATTCCGGGTTTATGATGTCTAAGGATATACGGATTCTAATTATTGTAGTTTTACAATTTCTTTTCTGCGACCGTAAGTGTAATATGTGGGTATCCCGATCTCGTTGCTATATGTCAACCAGTTTCGGAATACACATATTTACTTACGTTGATGATATGTGATGTCATGTGTTGCTGACATGTCTTATTGGATCGTCGTGAAAGAATAGCCGGGGGTTTTATGTGAGATGAGAGTTTTTTTTTTCATTCATGTAAAATTTGTATGTAATATTCTTTTATTGGGGCACTTCCGGGATGAGGATGATGTCACCATTGTTGTATATTATTTACTTTTCCGCATTAGGATAGACCCAAGGTGGGGAGCACAAGTAACCGGGTTCTAAAGTCCAGTGGGAGACCATCTCAAGGAGTTGAGACCGGGTCTCCTAACTCTAGATATGGCAGGGTTACTTGCCGCTCTCGTAGGGGTCTATGGGATGTGGGTTTGGCTATTCTTCACGACCGTGGAATCCGTGTTTTATATTACTGGCTAAATTTAAAACACGGAAATCCTAGTATATCCAATATTTCATATGTTTATCTTCTGCTGCTGTGTTCTGTGATGTTGATCATATAACTGCATGAGACGAATGTAATATTATATATAAGATATATATATTAAACGTTGCTTATGTTTTGCACCCGCGCTAGTCCAGCCCCCGCTCTGCCAGTAGTTAAGTAACCTAACGGTGCATGACGGGGCCCCGTGGCGAATGCGGATGGCATAAGTGTACATTCTATTTTCGTTTCGTTTCTTCTGTGATGTTTAAGGAAACATTTATTGATGGGACTTCATTAATAAGATTAATGAAAGAAAAGAAATCTAAAGATGTTGTAGAATCAAATTTTCAAAAAGGGTAGCTCTAGTTTTTGCTTTGCATAACGGTATTTCTTGTAGAATATCCAGCACCTTATTCGATAAGGAAAGAGCCAAGATCCCTTCACCGGGAGTGACCTCTTTAGCAAAACTAGAAAATGCTACAAAACACTCGGTTTAGTTTTTGATTGCTTCTATAGTTCTTGCTTTGCATAACGGTATTCCTTGTAGAATATCCAGCACCTTATTCGATAAAGAAAGAGCCGAGATCTCTTCACCGGGAGTGACTTCTTTAGCGAAACTAGAAAAGCCTCAAAAACACTCCTTTTCAAAATCACTAGTTTCTACAACGATATCAAGTTCATTACGCTCATGGTTTTTTCTGAAAAACCTGCGTAGCCCTCCGTCATTTCAGATAGGTACTATTTAGTATTTGTGCTACGTTTGTTGGCTTTCGTCAAGGCGTAGTGTGCGGTAGCTAATTAGTGCTTATCTGCTAAAGCATGAGATGCGATTGGATTAGGGTAGCCATACGACTTTGTTGGCTTTCGTCAAGGGTCGTGCGGGTGGGTTTAATTCAATCAAGAAATGTAAGGTTGAGCTTGACTAGCGTCCTTTGGTTTGTTGGCTTTCGTCAAGGTCATAGGATGCTGGGGGTAAAAGCATTATCGGGAATTTCAAGTATTGAAATTTGCAATGAGATTGCATACCTCCTATGAGATAGTTGGATCCCGATACCCACTGCGAGTAAGAGTTACTACTGGGAGAATTTTACACATTACAATTAGCCGATCAAGTAGATGTCTAGAAAGGTGTCAACGGGTTACGCCTCGTGGAAAACGAGGTTTATTTTAATTAGGTCCGTGCGAAAGCACGGGGAACCTCCCTCAAAGTACCGGCACTAGCCTGGCTGAAAGATTGGCGAACTTGTACGGTGTAATTAATCCCGGCAAGTCTTTCCTTTTAGGGTTTGAAGGAAGATTTGACTAAAACAGTGGGAGCCATCATGATTAGATATATTAATAACCAATCTAATCTTGCAAGAGCATACGCTAAAGTGTTTTCTTCTCTCTCTCCAGGTAGCGACCGTGTCACGCTTTAATCAAGATAAATAATACGGATGTATTGACCGGACCCGCTTGTTATACTGCGCTAGGGAACGTTGGTCCTGCTCTAACTTATAATTGTTATAGGACAAAGCAGGAAATTGGGGATTACCAGAATCCCGTGCCACCCAAACGAAGAAAAATACATGCTGATGCATCTTCTTCGGGTGTGTTCATTACCAAGAACTGTTCGCAGTATCCTCTACGTCCTGGGTATGTGATACCGGATCAGGATCCCAGATATGTAATATGTTACATGGGCTGCAGAAAGGTAGAGAACTGAGAACAGGTGATAAGTTTCAAGAGTTGGAAATGGTGCAAAGTGTTGCAGCCAAGTTTGTTGGCACTTATCAGCCTGTATTACCAAATACATTGATTCTGAACAAATGTTATTAGATACCGAACTTGATATACAATATCATATTAGTTTCTTTATTAGTAAAGAAGGATATAATTTTGTACTATTGGATAATGTTTTGAACATTTCCTATATCAAAAGTTGATCGGTTCAGGCACGTTATCTAAAAGCATAGACGTTCTAAATCAAACCACAGTTCTTAATGTACAGAACACACACAAGAGGAAGAGTTCAGAAATGAACAAATCCTTCTTGAGGTATTGTAGACTAGGTCATATCAATGCGACCCGACTAGCTCAAGTTACATAAAGATGCATATTTAAATCAGTTTGGATTTACATCTTGTGAAACTTGCCAGTCATGTCACAAAGATAAGATGACCATAGCTCCGTTTATTGGAAACAGAGAAAGAGTTATTGAACTCTTGGGATTGATACATGATGATGTATGTGGGTCCCCTGTCTACACATGCCAGGACTGGTTCTTTATACTTCATTACATTCACTGATTATCTCTCAAGATTCGAACATATGTTCCTGTTGAAACACAAGTCTGAACCTTTTGAGAAATTCAATGAATATAAGTTAGAAGTAGAGAACCAAAAATGGTATAAGTATTATGTCCTATGATGAGATCAGGGAGGAGAATACTTGAGCACGGAGATCCTGGATTATTCTAAAGGAGAATAAGATTCTCTCTCAGCATTACTCCTCCGTATACACCACAGCACGATGGTATATCGGGGCGGAGCAAATCGCACCCTATGTGATATGGTGTGCTCTATGATGAGTACTACTGAGTAGCCTATTTCCTTTTGGGAGTTATGCACTTGAGAAGCTGCATACCTATTGAATAGGGTTCCAACCAAATCAGGTGCCTACCACTCCATATGCGATATGGTATGGGAAGAGCCCATCTCTTAAGAATGTTAAGATTTGGGTTGTCCGGCCTATGTCAAAAGCATGATCCGGACAAGCTCGAGGCAAGGTCAGTTCTGTGGAAGTTTATTGGATATGCCAAGCATTTGCAAAGGAATATCTTCAACCAAACCGAGAAACAAATGTGTTTTATTTCTCGGCATGCCATTTTTTCTAGTGGAGATGAAGTAGAACTAGAAGGAGTTCCAGTTATACAAACTACAGCTGATGATTTGGTAGAACCGAAGGATTCAATAGTTTCCAACGAACCTCAGCCTCTCCGCCGATCTTGTAGGGTTCCTCACTCACCTGAGAGATACTTCGGTTTTCTCTATGACAGTGAGAGCGAGGATTACATCATGAGATGATGACCCAACTAGTTTCGAGCAGGCCATCAGGAGTGGTGACTCTGTAAGAATGGCTGGATGCTAAGCGATCTGAGATGGAATCCTTATACACCAACAAAGTATGGACTTCGGTTGCTTTACCTGAAGGGTTAAAATCCCCATCAGGAGCAAGTATATCTTGAGAAGATTACTTGGTGTACATGAAAATTTTGAGACTTTCAAAACTATGCTTAAGTCCATCCAGATCCTACTTGCCACTGCTACATACCATGACTACGATATCTGGCGGTTGTGTGTCATGACTGCTTTTCTAAAAATGATGATTTAGAAAAGAGCGTCTATAAGTACATAGCCAGAGGTCTTCGTAGACAGTGGGAGCAGCGGAAACGTGTGCGAGTTGTTTTATGAGATAAGTCAGGCATCGTGGAGTTGGAACGTCTGTTTTGATGTGGTAGTCAAAAAGTTTGACTTCATCAAAATGGTAGATGAACCTTGTATATACAAAAAGGTAGTAGGGAGTACGGTGGTGATTCTCGTATTGTATGTGGATGACATACTCTTGATAGGAAAGGAGTTTCCTATGCTACGCTCGGTCAATCTCCTCTTATCACAAAGATTCTCCATATAGGACCGAGGTGATACCTCCTAAATCCTGGGTTATGGATCTATGAGACAGATCTATTTGGATATTAGGATTCTCACTAGCTGTAATGAGATGAATGGATCCTGGGGAGAATCACTGGAAAGGTACCAGGGTGATAAGGACGACTGAATGTCAGTCAAAGGCATTGTCTTCACCCTCAGAAGAGGGACGGTATGTTGGAAAAGTTCCAAGCTAGATACCGAGGCAAACTAGACGATTAAAGGCTAGATACATCGTTACTAAGGATACTACCAAAGAGGCAGTCTGGATATATTAGTTCATGAGATGAACTTAGTTCCTACCATTGTGTGACAATGGAGTTATGGCTTTGGCATAGGAACCCCATCCCATTTGTAGTCCAGACATATTCTTAGGCAGTATCACCTGATCATGGAGATGGTTGATCTCCAGGGAGATCGAAGTCAGGAGAGTTGACGCGAAGGATAACGTAGCGGATCCACTCACGAAGACCACCCCTCAGACGCAATTTGAGAGACTTTTTGGGATGTTGGGTATGAGATACTAAAACACATGGCCTTAGTGCAAGTGGGAGATTGTTAGTTATGTGTATGCCCTAGAGGCCATTATTGTACATATGATGTATATTATAGTGGATACTTGGATATGTATATACTGAGAAGACTTTCTTGCTCGACATGATAGTATGCTATCTGGTTACCTTTATCTAAACATGTAGACTTGTATTGTGTTACTGTCGTGCTCTCACGTGTTGATAAAGCCCTTAGGATATGTACTTGACTACCAGGACTATGATATGGATCATACTAGTGGGGCCATGGTAGTTCACAAGTATATCCTTCAATTGTTCCTAGTCGAGGGAATATCGAGACAGGGCATCGATATTCCAGAGTAGACTAGCGTATACGCTTCTTGACCCATATGATGGGCGATGGATGATCCCACATCCATTAGTGTTTGACATCAAAGATCGTATACGGGTGCTCAGTGGAAACTGGGTACACTGAACAGGACTCATCGAGGACTCTTATGTGGTAGAATACCTATCGTCAGATAGCAGTCCTCTGGTAACACTGGTACAGGTTAGTCTGTAGACTCGAGATCGTCATAGAGTCTTATGCGACTCCCACTGTGCTTTGATTTCCTCCCTACCACGCTCAAAAGGAGTCGTGCAAACAGGTGGATTTTGGGTACAGTCCCGAGTCGTATGGAGGCAATGAGCGATAGGAGGGGTTTCGTCTCTCCCGGTATTAGGGTTGATGTTGCGCTATGCTCGATTGGTAATAACTGGAAGTCCCTAGCCAGGACTGATTTGGAGATCTACTGATAAGTGTTATCGGTAGTTTCTCGACCTGTTGTGAGCCTCACATCGACATGACTTATCACGTTGCTAGGGTTTGACGATTTCCAACCCTAGACATGATATGCGACATATCAGACGAAAAGACCGGACTGTACGGTAGTGTTACTGATAGGCTTCATGGAGGCTGTGGACAGGCTTGCTTGTTGACCTTCATATCGCTCAATACCCGGGTAGCCGTTACGTCCAGCTAGTACCGCTGACGGCTTGTAGGTGACTGATATGATCATCACCTACTGCCGGCGTATTGACGAGTCTTTAGAGTCCCACACAGAAGTTCCTGGTTCAAGCAAAACGAAGTAGGACACACATGTGATATGTGTGTGGGCCTGATTAAATACGAGTATGTGATACCGTATTGTAATCTGGCAGTCATCTGTTATCAGTTCAGTTATATGTGATATAACCAGATTGTCGAATCAAGTGTTCATTCGATAATATGATATACAGATAAATGATATTAGATGGTCGTATATGATATAACCGAATTATTAGATCAAATGTTGATTTAATAATATGATATAAATTATATGTGATATAATTACATATTAACTAATTTCATTAGCTCACTAATTAATCTTCATTAAATATATTATATATATATATATATTAATATATAAGATATATATATATATATATATTAAAATGAAGCATGGCATTTTCTTTTCTATTTTGTGAAAATAGAATTGAGGTGTAAAATGAAGTATGGTTGCAAGCATGGGTTAAATACTTGTTTATTGATTCTTGACTCACTATTCAAGCATGGTTGCAATTTAATATTGCATAATTCCATGCTTGAATGAGTGAGGGGTCTTGGCTTAGCTCTCATTATTCTTGTTCATTCCAAAAGACTTAGCCATTTTTACTTGCTCATGCTTGCTCTTGCTTCTTCTTCCTCCTCTTGCTTTTTCTCAAGCTTCAACCCTCACATGAGATGTGAATCATGAAGCTTGAGCACAAATTAGTGAGCTCTTAACATCTCCTACTTCATCATCTCACACCTTTTAGCAAATTAGTGTGATGTGTTTCATGCACTAAAAGGTTTAGTGCAATGGTAGCTTGAACTAGTAGGAGCTTCGGGGTGGATCATCATTGGTGCGAAGGCTACAAAGGGAGCTTGTTCAAAGTCTCAAGAGAAGCCTTGTGGAGTCGCGGGACTACTACACGGAGCATATTGAAGAGAAGGACTTGGTTCTACCAAGATATAAACATCTCTCCTTCTCTCTAGTTGACATATCATCTAAACAAAACCCTAATAATCTAGTTAAGATCTTGTGAGTCTAGCTTAGCACCAAGAAAAATTTGAATTTGGCATGGTAGATGCTTCTACAACCTCATCATGGTGCTAAGGTAGTCCTTCAATTCCTACATCACCGACCATCCAAACTTACCAACTTTGGATCGTCGGTTTGAGCCTCCTCCTCATTCCCTCGGGTGGATCGTCTTTGGTAAGGGTGGTCAATTCTCAAGCACGATCCTGACGGTTACGAGCTTGGAGGGGTCTTCCACAATTGGGTGGACACCAACAAAGGTTGATTTCTTCAAACCTTGCATGTTTAAGTTTCTAGTTTAGGGTGTTTGGATCGAATCTTGGGTTTGCGCGTCCGGTGCCCGTAAAAAGTTTTTGTTTTCGCTTCCGCGTCGTCCGCGGCCTCTACGGCGTGGGCGCCGGATCCTAACAAACACTACGCCTTGACATGGTAACCAAACGCAGTACGAATACTAAATAACACTTATCTGAAATGATGGAGGGCTACAACTGGTTTTGAAGAAAATCTTTAGCATAATGAACTTGACATCGTTGTAGAATCTAGAGATTTGAAAAGGAGTGGTATAAGCTCCGCTTTAAAAATCGAGTAGTTTTCAAAACAAACCGTATGGGTTGTAACATATGCTAGTTTTGCTAAAGAGGTCATTCCCGATGAAGGGATCTAAGCTCTTTCTTCGTCGAATGAGGTGCTGGATATTTATAATGGAATACCGCTATGCAAAGCAAGAACTAGAGCTACCTTTTTGAAAAATTTGATTCTACAACATCTTTTAGGTTTCTTTTCTTTTCATTAATCTCATTAATGACGTCCCATCATTTATGTTTCCTAAATATCACAGAAGAAACGAAAATAAAACACACATATATGCCATCGGCATTGGCCACAAAGACCCGGGTCTTCACAGTAAAGTTACTTAACTTACGGCAGGGCGGGGTCAGGACTAGCGCGGATGCAAAACATATATAGTGTCTACTAGTATATCATATATATATATATATATATATATATATATATATATATAAGTAGCATCCGTCTCGCATAGTTATATGATCACATCATATCACAGAAAACAGTAGAAGCAAACATATGAAATATAGGATACACTAGGAGGTCCGTGTTTTAGATTAAGCCAGTAATGAAAAACACGGATTCCATGGTCGTGATGAATAGCCAAGCCCACATCCCTAAACCCCTACAAGAGCGGCAAGCAACCCTAAATATTCTAGAGTTAAGCGACCGATCTCGACTCCCCGAGATGGCCTCCCACTGGACTCTAGAACCTGGTTACTTGTGCTCCCCGTCTTGGGTCTATCCTAATACGGAAAAGTAAATAATATACATCAATGGAGACAACAATCTAAACCCGGAAGTGTCCCAATAAAAGAATATTACATACAAGTTTTTACATGAATGAAAATGAAAAAAAAAACTCTCATCTTACGTAAAATCCCCTGCTATTTAATAACGACGATCCAATATAACATATCAATAGCAATACAATAACATCACATGTCATCAACATAAGTAAATATGCGTATCCCTAATGTTGTTGACGTATAGCAACGAGATCGGGGATACTGCCACATATTATACTTACGGTCGCAGAAAAGAAAAGAAAACTACAATAATTAGAATCCGCATCATCCTTAGACATCATAAACCCAGATTATCACATATTCCGGATTTCATGCCTAACCATATAAACCTTGCATTTAAGTCTCGAATTGAAAACACTTTTCAAAAATAAATCGGGTAATTCAACAAGATTCCCGATTATTAGATCTAATGCTCATCGGGAACATTTAGTAGATGGCCACACCCCCGAGGCTGTCAATAAAGTGCACTTGGGCAGAACACCATGCTGCGAGCATCCGAGTGGATGCTTTGGCCATGGGGTTCTCCTATAGTCACTTGGTCGGGGCTTAGGGTTTGGCTGTCTAGTAGTGTCTCCTGGCGACTATTCGCGTACAATACGAGATTGCAACGGAGTTTTGATCCGAATTGAAACTCCATGGCAATTTATCAAATGAGACTAAAATGCGAGATTTACAAATTGATAACTAGTTTTCACAAAATTAATCAATGTGGATTCCAAAAATTGTATCACATATCCACAGATATCTAGTCGATATTAAACATTTCGATCGATATTTCAAACACCACCAATTCACAGAGACCTCAACCACTTGAGTCTTATTAAAAATTTCCAGAACCTAGAATGTTATAATGAAGCAGTACAAGAACAACGACTCCTAACTCTACCAATGAACTGCGGAACTTCGGCCAATACTGTTGGCTATAGTGCCCTCAATGCAATTATCGTAATCGCAGTTAGGTGATTATGATGATTGGGGGAGGACCTATATCGATAAAACAGTCTTACTCAAGATGATAGTATGCTATCTGGTTTTTCTTTATCATCATATAAATGTTGATAGAGCCCATAGGATACTTGCTTGACTACCAGTATTATGATGGAGATCATATACGTGGGAGCTGGGGGTCTATAAGCACATCCTTCAATGTCCCTAGTCATGGGAGTTTCGAGACTGGGCATCGATACTCCATAGTAGACTAGTGTATACTGATCGAGACCCCGACGAAGGGCGGTGGCTAGGTCTCACAAACCATTGGTGTTAGTTTGTTCACCTAAGATAGTATACAGGTGCTCATTGGGTTATGAGTACACTGGACAGACTCGCCGGGAACCTGTTAGTTGGTATTATACCTATTGTCAGATAGAAGTTTCCAGGTGACATGTGTACAGGTTAGTCTGTCGACCTGAGATCGTCATTTGTCTCGTGTGATTTCCCACTGTGTTTTGATTACTACCCTACCACGGCTCAAAGGAGTCGTGCAAACAGGTTTTAGTTGGGTACAGTCCCGAGCCACATGGAGGCAGTGAGCAGATCGTCGGGGATTCGTCTCTCCCAGTATTGGGGGTTGATGTCGCACAGTGCACGGATGGCCATCACCAAAAAACCTTGGCCAAGGTAGTCGAGAATTACCGATCTAGGATCGGTAGTTTCTCTGGTGGTGATGGACTTCATACCGAAATAAATTATCGCGTTGTTAGGGGTCTGACTTTATCCAACCCCCTAGACCTGATATGCGATACTCTTAGACGAACATACCGGACTATACGGATATTGTCACTATTAGGCTCAGTAGGGTTCCTGGATGAGTTCGCTCATCGGCTTCCCTTTTGCTCAATACCTCGGCAGCCGTTACGCACAGCTTGTGCCACTAACGTGCGTGTGGTTAAATCCACAGCCAGCGTATTGATGAGTCATTAGAGTCCCCCACAGAAAGCTTCCCAAGTTCGGGCAAAACGTTGTAGAGGCCGTATGGTTTTATGGCAGGGTTCGATCATATACGTGCACTTGTGCATGGATCATGATCAGACGGATCATACTAGTGGGTTTTGGTTTAAGCCGAATCCTAGTATTAGATTTGTTGGATTACTTTCGTTTCATTGCATTCGCATTCAGTCGGAATGCGGATGCAGGGATGTATATACTGATGAGGGGTATCCTTGTGATCCGTCATGAGTTTACTTTAGATGTTGCCATTCTCTTGTTGAATTAAAAATTTTTGTTTAAATGTTTAATTAGGTGGAAATGGTGAGCTCAAGTCATCATGAAGAGCATTAAATGAGGCATGTGCATGGGTGATGACTCATGGTGTATTTTCTTGTGCCATGACCATTTTCATATTTGTTTATTGTGTGGAATTGATGGGTGGAGAGAGAGAGGGCAACCACTATTGAGGGGTTTGCTTTTGAGATTTTATTCTAGAGCTCTCACAATTTATTCCACACAATAGCAATCTCTTCTTCTTCTTTCTTCTCTTGAGCTCACCATCTCCTCATCAATGGCTTCTTCTTTAACCTCCACTCATTCAATCTCATGAGTTGAGAATCATTGAGTGTATGAGACAAAGTTATCACACACATTCTCTACTTCACCTTGGACATGTCGGCTAAAAAACTTCATGTTCGAGTTGTTGGGATTCCTTAGCACCAAGCCTAGGGTTTGCAAGCATCACACATGTCACAACAAAAATTCAAGGGGGTGCTAAGCAATCAAACTAAGAATCATGCTAGAAAATTAGGGTAACCAAAGCAAGTAATCTACATTACAAAGAGAAGTGAACAAAAATACAACCTTTGTAGATCCTGTCCTTCACTTCTAAAGATCCATGTTGACGTCCTTTCGCTGCGATCATCAAACTCCCGGACTCTAGTATGGAATTCCCCGGAGAAATGAACAAGATTGCTCGTAGTCTTCGAGGCCGAAGATGATCTACGTCGAGGAGACTCAAACTCAAGCTAACCCTTCACTAGGTCAAGAACTTTGTGAAGAGAACACCCTAAACTAAATGGCATGTAGTAGAGGATGATGAAATAGGAAGTGGGTTCACTTTAGATTTTGATTTCTCACTTGTTTTCACCACTTAGAAAAAATCTAGAAAGCTTTTTTCTTTTGGATGAAGAAGAAGAAGTAGTAAGAATGAATAATGAGAGAAGAATCATGAATTAGCAACCATGGGTGAGTTAGTATCATCCACTAACTATTGTAGAGACATAATCATGGCTAATTATAATGGTTTGGATAATAAATATCTTAACTGAGACAAAATAAGTGGACTTTGTCAAAGATGCTTCAAGCTTCATAAAGCTTCAAGTCATGAAAAAAGATGCCACCATTTTGAATAATTAAGATAAATAAAACCTAAATTATAATTACCATGGTGTATGTCACACACCCACCCATGTTTGCATGTATCATCAATCATGATACAAACATGTACACAATTATATATCACATATACACTTTGTGCACATCAAGTGAGAAAATAATCTTAAGTGAACCAATACTAGTTAATATAAAGTAATATATCAAATATATAATTATACATTAAATCATTAAATAACCACTTGATTTAATGATCCGGTCATATCGCATATAACCGACTAATATCTAGTGTATCAATATATCGAATCAACACTTGATTCGGTAACCCGGCTATATCGCATATAACCGACCGATGATACAAATCGCAAGAATAAAATACAGTATCGCATACTCGTATTATTCTCGGTCCCGCACATATCCCATATGTGCTCCTATTTCGTTTCGGTTGAGCCAGGAAACCTCTGTGTAGGACTCTAAAGACTCGTCAATACGCCGGCAGTAGGTGGTGATCATATCAGTCACCCACAAGCCGCAAGCGATCTGCTAAACGTAACGGCCACCCGGGTATTGAGCGATCAGAATATCAACGAGCAAGCCTGCTCACACTCCTGCGAATCCAATCAGTAACACTTACCGCACAGTCCGGTCTGTTCGTCTGATGTGTCGCATATCTCGCCTAGGGGTGGTAAACGTCAGACCCCAGTAGCTTGATAAGTCATGCCAATGTAAGGTCCATAATGAGCGTGAAACTACTGATAACACTTACCAGTAAATCACATCAACCCTGGCCAGGGATTTCCAGTTATGGCCAATCGAGCATAGCGCAACATCAACCCCCAATACCGGGAGAGACGAATCCCCTCCTATCGCTCATTGCCTCCATGTGACTAGGGACTGTACCCAAAATCCACCTGTTTGCACGACTCAGTAGAGCCATGGTAGGGTGGAAATCAAAGCACAGTGGGAGACACACAAGACTCTATGACGATCTCGGGTCAACAGACTAAGTTGTACCAGTGTCACCAGAGAACTGCCATCTTACGTTAGGTATAATACCATCTGGGAGTTCTCGGCGAGTCCGTTCAGTGTACCCAGTCTCCACTGAGCACCCGTATACCATCTCTGATATCAAACACCAATGGATATGGGAACATCCATCGCCCATCACATGGGTCGAGAAGATATACGTTAGTCTACTCTGGAATATCGATGCCCCGTCTCGATATTCCTACGACTAGGAACATTGAAGGATGTACTCATGGAATACCCAGGCCCCACTAGTATGATCTGCATCGTAATCCTGGAAGTCGAGTACACATCCTAAGTGCTTTATCAACATGTAACAGAGAGACAGCAAGTATACATGTTAAGATAAATATCAACCAGATAGCGTACTATCATGTCGAGAAAGAAAGTCCTCCCTATATATGTCCCAGCATCCACTATCATATACATCTCATGTACAATAATGGCCTCTAGGGCATACATACAACTAACATGAGTTGCTTCGGTTTAGAAGCGGGAGCCCGTAAAAAGACTTCTTGATGTGGTACCCTTTCGACGAGGAGACCGAAGATCGAGCGAGATCGGAGATGCCGGGAGGAGCTAGGGATGGTGGCTAAAGACCGAAGGACACGGATCGATCGGTGTAACCGTTCTAACTTCTTTGTAGATTTCTAGTTTATTGTTATTGGTACGATCCGGGTAAAGGTTATGGTAGTACCAAGTTTTGAAAAGTTTTTGTTCCGCATTTGACCTCGGAAAGATGGCTGGGGCGCTGCCGTAACACAACATGGTATTAGAGCCATACCATTAACCCTTTACTACCTTGTTCTAACATGTTTAAAGGATCGATCGACGGAATTTTCAAAAACCGCATTTCTATTCTTCAAGTTTCTGCCGAATTTTAAAAGTGGTCGAAAAATTATTTCAGTATGTCAGAAAATTGTACAGGCTTTTCTAAGACTACAGTAGAAATTTGGGCGACTGAACCCATAAAACCGCCGTGGAACCACCGCGCAATCTATATGTTGGCCGCGGTTCTGCCGCCGTTTTGGGGCTTCAGTGCACCATTTTTTCTTCTGGGTGTCTTTCATATGGAATTGTGGTTTCTGGAATATTTTGTTTGGCCCAGATTTGTTTGAATGCTGGGTTTTGCACTTGGGGCCATTTTGGGAAGTTTTGTCGATCGAAATTTTAAATATATTAGTTCACAGTACTTACATTACTATCTGCGACCGTGAATGTTATTCGAGTACAACTTATCTAATTGCTATATGTTCTTTTAGACAAGTTTGCGAACGTGACATTCACGTTGATGTTCTGTGTTGTGATGTGACGTTGCGGATTTGTCGTGGTTGATAGCTTGAGTGCAATGTTAGTACAGTTTTGTTTTGTTTGTATATTTGATATCGCGGGCGAGCATCCGACATGTGGACCGTCGCCACTGCCTGTTTGTATATTATTCTTTTGGGGAACGACCGGGTTGAGATCGATGTACCCGTTGTACATATTTTATTTTCTATACTAAGATTACCCCGCGGTGGAGTGCACGGATAGCCGGGTTCTAGAGGGCAACGGGCCCGCATCTCATGGCTTTGAGACGGAGGGGGCTTCACTCTAGAATTGGCGGGCTATTCGCCGCACTCGTAAGGGGTACAGGTTGACCCAAGGAGGGGTGCTTAAGTTACCGGATTCCGTGAAGTGCCGGGTGGTCCATTCACTTTGCTGAAGGGGGATGCCTCGCTTCAGGTTTTGGCGGGTAACTTGCCGTACTTGTAGGGGTCTAGGTTTTCATTGCACAGGCTATCCACACGTCCGGGGGAACGTCGGGTTTCATTTGCGGCTCAATGGAAACCCGGGGCTCCCAGATTATCTGTATTGTTCTGTGATGCTTATTACTTTTCTGTGATGTTGCATTTATCACGCCTGGAGCGATTATTATATATTAATATATATACTTGTAGATGTTGTATATGTTTTACACCCGCGCTAGTCCAGTCCCCGCTCTGTCGTTAGTTAAGTAACCTAACGGGTGATGATGGGACCCAGTGGCGAATGCGGATGGCATATACGTACATCATATTTTCGTTCTTTTGTGGTGTGATTAATTGATAGGACTGCATTGATTCGGATCAATGCAAGGAAAACAAACTTATTCGATGTTGTTGGAACAATTTTCAAAAAGCTGTTATTATAAGGACGTTCTCTTTTGTTTTGCACAGTGGTATTCGGTTATGAATATCCAGCACCTCATTCGACGAAGCAAGGGCCAAGATCCCTTCATCGGGAGTGACCCCTTGGACAGAAGTTTGCGTCAGGGTAATAACTTCACTATAGTCGATTACTTTATGCTTTGCATCGTGGTATTCAGTTTGGAATATCCTGCACCTCATTCGACGAGGAAAGAGCCGAGATCCCTTCACCGGGAGTGACCTCTTTAGCAAAAGTTTTTGCCACTATATATTTGTAAAACCACTTGAATTCTTTCAACGAGATCAAGTTCATTAAGTTAAAGGTTTTTTGCCAAAAACCAGCCGTAGCCCTCCATCATTTCAGAAAAGCAGCGCCTTGTATTCGTGTTATGTTTGTTGGCTTCCGTCAAGGCATAGTGTGCGGTAGCTATGTGTTACTTTTCTGTAGCATGGATATGCATTAATCTAGGACAGTCGTGCAGCCTTGTTGGCATCCATCAAAGGCGAGTACGGGTGGGTCTAAATTAATCAGGACAATGACGGGTAGAACTTGACTTGCAACTTATGATTTGTTGGCATCCGTCAAGGTCATAAGCTGCTTGGGGTAAAAATCACATCGAGAGTTTCAAACATACAGGAAACTTGCCAGGCTTGCGCATACCTTCTGGAGTGTGGTGACTTGAGTGGATTCCATCAAGTTATCATGTGATGATAGTTGGATCCCGATTCCCACTGATGAGTTGGTTTATTCCTCGGGTGATCCCGACTAATTCTTCTTTCAGGTTTGGAGGAGAATTTGAGGATACGATGGGAGACATCCTGATTAGATAAAGTGATAACCATTCTGATCTAGTTTTGAGTGCATGCAGAGTGTTTCTTTTCTCTCTCTCTTTGGCTGCGACCATGGCCCGACCCTAGACTATTACTCAATAACCAAGTTAATCGAACTTTCTTAAAACACCGGCTTTTGGATTGTCTGAGTTGCATACAACATTGCCACTCCATCTTTTACCCTTTGCATTTCTCCAGAACACCCCGTATCACTACGAACATCCACTTCCATTGGATAAATCCATCGTATGGTTATATACGAACTCGAAGTAACTTGTTCCGGATTCGAGGATGGATTCTGGTTCTGGAGAGATTGAATATGACTATTCAGTTGTCTTTTTCTTTTACCTTCTCTCAGGTTGTGAGGGCTCCTAGGATTAGGAGAGAGTACACCTATTGCGCTTATTGGATAGTCTACTTCCAAACCATAGGCAGGTGCTGAAAGGTAGGGAATGAAGAAAACCAATTAGCCTAAGTGTGGTGTACAGAAGGTAATAAGTAAAGACAAATAAAGGGATCAGAAAGAGGGCAAAGTAAATTGCGACTGTAATCATTCACGACCAAACCACGTATTTCATCTTCACTCCTACTTCACCTTTGTATTTCTCTATAACACCTCGTATTACTACGAACATCCACTTCCATTGGATAAATCTATCGTATGGTTATATACGAACTCGAAAGAATTTGTTCCAGTTCGAGAATGGATTCTGGTTCAGAAGAAATAGGAATATGGTTTATTCAGTTGTCTTTTATCATCACCTTCTCTCAGGTTGCGAGTGCTCCTAGGATTAGGAGAGTACACCTATTATGCTTATTGGATAGTCTTCTTCCAAACCATAGGCTGGTGCCGAACGGTAGGGAAGGAAGAAAACCATTTAGCCTAACGATGGTGTACAGAAGGTAACAAATAAAGACAAATAAAGGGATTTGGAGAGATGGCAACGGAATATAAGGTTACAGTCATGAATCTGGATAATGGAAGAGGCATTACTAGGAATACCCGGATACCCCTTCGAAACAATTTCATGTGTCAGTTTCATTGTGCATTGTTAATTGAAAACTGATTTTCCAATTAGGTCCTTACTCCAGGGTATGTATTTACTAGGTTTGATTCTCACATCTGTATGGTTTTACAGATGATGAGTACGAGTAAGTTATTGGGAATTAGGTGATCATCCTCATTATATCGGAATTCATTGTAATTGGTGATATTTGAGGAAATCGCCTGGGTTTTGCCGGACGGCAAATATTTGGTTTTGAATATCCATTGTTATGCACCAATTTCAAATTGATATATCTGTACGTTTATTTTATAAAGTGAGATATAACTTTTTGAAATTATGTCCATGACATTTACCTATATCAGTTGATGGTTAGGTAAGGAGCATTAAACAGCGGTGTAATTCTTCTTAACCATAGGACAGTTTTCAACCTACGATGCACAGAGTTTGAGATATTCAACTCAGGGGACTTATACAAAGTATTGTATATTGTCCAGTGTCCATTAGGACAGAGAGGTTGGTCCTCGTACTATATTCTATTTACTTATGACTTCTCTAGTTTTTAGACAAGTGTTTCGTAGAAATACAAGGTCCAAGTTTTGAGAAGTTATAGGTACAAGAATAAAGTAGAGAACCAGGTGTCGCAAGTATCGGGATTCTTCAAGATGATCGAAAATGTAGATACTTGTGTTTGGTATTCATTTGATAGTAATAGTTTTGAGAAACTTGTTTCTCTTTCAGGTTACTCATATCTGGATGTATTCCTAAGTTGAGTAATGCTGATCGGCCTCTCTCCATTTAGTTAATATGCAATGGAGACAACTACATGATTTTGAATCTGGTTCCAATTAAATTAGTGCTTTTGTTTCTATATTATATATATATATATAGAATCAATTTATATCTTAACGATGTTATGGTATAGGGAGTTATCCAGCTGATACTTAAAACCAGAATCCGGGTAAACTCAAGGCACGTTTCTGTAATGGCTGTTTGTGGGTTAATCCGGGCTATGACGAGGGTCAATTTTCTACCATCTGGAAGATCAATAGTGATATTGTTCTTGACTCGCCACAGTTTTAGTAAAATGGATTTTTTCAGAAAACAGTAGTAGGAGTATGGTAGAACTGGAAGTGTTTCCAGAACCGCAAACGATTACTGAAAAATTTAATAGGACCAAAAGATTCAATCAGTTTTGACATTCCATTAGCCACTCCGCAGATATGGTGGGTAACCTCAGGTGCCCGAGAGGTACTTCGATATCTTCAAAGAGGGTGACAGGGAGGTTCTTGTTTACCCAGACTTAACACTACTGTTGTTCCAGACTATGAGACCCGGCAGAAGGATGAGTATAGCGTCGTTCTAAACTAGATTTAGAAGTGCACGTGTATATGATTCTGCCAGAGGGTTGTCGTAGTCAGTAGGAGCAGCGGAAGCGTAGTGGACAAGTAGATTATGTCTATTTATAGATTAAAGCAGATATAGCGGAGATAGATCATCTATTTCTGATGTGACAATCATGGGCATTGACTTCATCAAAATAGGAGATGGATCTGTTAAGAAGGTAGTAGGGTGTGATGTCCTGGTATTCGGATGACATACAAAGAGTAGGAAGTGAAATTCCTATACTACGATCGGTTATACTGTGGTTGTCACACAGTGGTTTCTCCACATAGGATATGGATATTATATTAAGCATTCTGGTTACTAGATCTATGGTTTTAGATCTAGATTTGGGTATTTTCCCAATTTGGGTACTTAGACAATATTCTAAAGGTATTTTAGAATAGACGACTCCTGACATGATAGTGTACCTGCAGGTGATGGAGTCACCCTCTCTAAAGGTGTCTTACAGACTAAAGGAGAGAGGGATGTACATGATTGGCATATCACTTGCTCAGGCAATTGAGTAAATCATAAGATGTCAAGTACCACACCAGATGTTTTTGCACTAGATGCAATAAGTTGAGATATTAATCCAATCCTGGAGAAACGTTCGGAAGCAGTTTTAGATCATAAGTGGATGTTCTAGGGATTTGATAACGGCAGCCTCCTTCGGGAGACGGTTATCATTCCAGGCTTACAAGGTGACCTGGCTGACAGAGTGACTGTCAGAGTTATAGTTTTCCTCTGACGAGGGGCAGTAGTTTGGACAGGTGGTCCAAGCGGATACCGAGGAAGGCATGGTGCAGGATACTGATTAAATTCGGTGGATGATACAGTCTAAGAAGTTTGTTGGATTTGGAGTTCATCTGTGAACTGGGTCCCATCAGATATCCAGAAAAATTCTAAGACAGGTATTGCTCATTTCGGGAGATAACTTTCTCCGCGAAGTTGAGATATTGAGAGACACAAAAAGAAACATTGGAGCAGATCCACTCACTGAAGCTATTTCTCGAACACATTAGTTTCACAAACAGGCTTTGTGAGACTGATTAGTAGAGAAGTTGGGTGTTCGGTATCACACGGGCTGTGAGTATGCGATATCGCAATAATTGGCCTTAAGTGCAAGTGGGAGATTGTTGGCTATAGTGCCCTCAAGGAAATTATCGTAATCGCAGTTAGGTGATTATGATGATTGAGAGAGGACCTATACCGATAAAACAGACTTACTCAAGATGATAGTATGCTATCTGGTTTGTCTTTATCATCATGTAAATGTTGATAGAGCCCATAGGATACTTGCTTGACTACCAGCATTATGATGGCGATCATATACGTGGGAGCTGGGGGTCTATAAGCATATCCTTTAATGTCCCTAGTCGTGAGAGTTTCGAGACTGGGCATCGATACTCCAGAGTAGACTAGTGTATACTGATCGAAACCCCGATGAGGGGCGGTGGCTAGGTCTCACAAGCCATTGGTGTTAGTTTGTTCACCTAAGATAGTATACAGGTGCTCATTGGGTTATGAGTACACTGGACAGACTCGCCGGGAACCTACTAGTTAGTATTATACCTATTGTCAGATAGCAGTTTCCAGGTGACATATGTACAGGTTAGTCTGTCGACCTGAGATCGTCATTTATCTCGTGTGAGTTCCCACTGTGCTTTGATTACTACCCTACCACGGCTCGACCTGAGATCGTCATTTGTCTCGTGTAAGTTCCCACTGTGCTTTGATTACTACCCTACCACGGCTCAAAGGAGTCGTGCAAACAAGTTTTAGTTGGGTACAGTCTCGAGCCACATGGAAGCAGTGAGCAGATCGTCAGGGATTCGTCTCTCCCGGTATTGGGCGTTGATGTCACATAGTGCATGGGTGGCCATCACCAGAAAACCTTGGCCAAGGTAGTCGAGAATTACCGATCTAGGATCGGTAGTTTCTCTGGTAGTGATGGGCTTCATACCGATACGAATTATCGCGTTGTTAGGGATCTGACTTTATCCACCCCCTAGACCCGATATGTGATACTCTTAGACGAACAGACCGGACTATACGGATATTGTCACTGTTAGGCTCAGTAGGGTTCCTGGATGAGTTCGCTCATCGGCTTCCCTTTTGCTCAATATCTCGACAGCCGTTACGCACAGCTAGTGCCACTGACATGGTTGTGGTTAAATCCATAGCCAGCGTATTGATGAGTCATTAGAGTCCCCCACAGAAAGTTTCCCAAGTTCGGGCGAAACGTTGTAGAGGCCGTATGGTTTTATGGCAGGGTTCGATCATATACGTGCACTTGTGCACGGATCATGATCGGACGGATCATACTAGTGGGTTTTGGTTTAAGCCGGATCCTAGTATTAGATTTGTTGGATTACTTTCATCTCATTGCATTCGCATTCAGTCGGAATGCGGATGCAGGTATGTATATACTGGTGAGGGGTATCCTTGTGATCCGTCATGAGTTTACTTTAGATGTTGTCATTCTCTTGTTGGATTAAACATTTTTTTAAATGTTTAATTAGGTGGAAATGGTGGGCTCAAGTCATCATGAAGAGTATTAAATGTGGCATGTGCATGGGTGATGACTCATGGTGTGTTTTCTTGTGCCATGACCAGGTCTATCCTAAAAACACGGGGTTTCATGATATGTTCACGTAAACAACTCATCGTTCACTCGTAAACTCGTGAAATAGCTAAAAAACACGGGTTTGATACAAAAAAACAACTCTCACCATTTTCATATTTGTTTATTGTGTGGAATTGATGGGTGGAGAGAGAGAGAAGGCAGCCACTAATGAGGGGTTTGCTCTTGAGATTTCATTCTAGAGCTCTCACAATTTATTCCACAAAATAGCAAGCTCTTATTCTTCTTTCTTCTCTTGAGCTCACCATCTCCTCATCAATGGCTTCTTCTTTAACCTCCACTCATTCCATCTCATGAGTTGAGAATCATTGAGTGTATGAGACAAAGTTATCACACACATTCTCTACTTCACCTTGGACATGACAGCTAGCAAACTTCATGTTCGAGTTGCTTCGATTTAGAAGCGGGAGCCCGTAAAAAGACTTCTTGACGTGGTACCCTTTCGATGAGGAGACCGGAGATCGAGCGAGATCGGAGATGCCGCGAAGAGCTAGGGATGGTGGCTAAAGACCGAAGGACATGGATCGATCGGTATAGCCATTCTAACTTCTTTGTAGATTGCTAGTTTAGTGTTATTGGTATGATCCGGGTAAAGGTTATGGTAGCGCCAAGTTTTGAAAAGTTTTTGTTCTGCATTTGGCTTCGGAAAGACGGCCGGGGCGCTGCCGTAACCCAACAAATACAAGGTAAAGGCGGCGGTTCCCCAGCCATATAGTTGATATAGGGGCTCGTATTTCAGGTACCTCTATAGGAAAGCCTGCATGATTTTCTGAGCATTTTTAATGGTGAAAAATTCAACATTTGAAAAATTGGACAGAAACTACAATTTTCAGGTTCTAAAACATCGATCGAACACTTTAACGTCGTCTAGACTATACTTAAGTCTCTAGTTTGGCTCTGATATCATGAAAGTATGTCTTAGCACCTCTACTAGGTTTCTACGAGTATCAAGTATGCAATTTTAAAAAATCTAAAGTGCTAAGTCATACCAACCTAGAATCGAACTAGAGAATTAGGGTTTAAGTGTAAGCAAACAAGATCTAAACTAAGTGAAGAGGGTTTTCAACCTTTGTAGACCGGTCCTTCACTTCTACAGCTCCAAGTAGTAGTCCCTAGAAATCTTCTTTGATTCCACTTGAGAAAGGATCGAGCTTGCTTGTTGTCTTCGAGGCCGAAGATGATCCATCTTGAAATCTTTCTCATTCAAGCTCACACTTCACTAATCAAGGTATTAGTGAATCAAACAACCTAAACTAATGGGCTAGAAAAGTGTAGGTTGATGAAGTAGGAATTATGCTCACTTATTTTTCTTATTTTTCTTTTCTTTTCTCACCTCAAGAAAATCCTAGAGAGGAAGAAGAAGGAGATGAAGTTGGAATGAGAGAGTGAACCATGAGGTGAAGTGATAAGATGAGATGATAAATATCTATGAATAAAACAAATAAATAGTGGTGAGTCATGGCTTCTCAAGGTTTCCACAAGCATCTTAAGATAATGACTCATTTTCCATTTTCATTAATTCATAAATAAAACCATTTGCTTCTCATTATAATCTCATTTGTGATTTTCATACATCCTAGTTCTATGTATCATCAACCATGATACAATAGTATAAACATATATTTATATATCACATATAAATTAATATGTATAAAGAGAAGAAAATCTTTAGTGAGCTTTAATAGTAGTTAATATATATATATATATATATATATATATATATATCAAATATATAAATATATATATATCAAATTATGAAATCAACACTTGATTCAATAATCCGGTTTTATCATATATAACCGACTAATACCATATATGTATATCACATTATTAAATCAACACTTGATTAAATAATCCGGTTATATCACATACAACCGGCAGATATTCAATATTAGTTAATATATATATCAAATATATACATCAAATTATTAAATCAACACTTGATTCAATAATCCGGTTATATTAAATACAATCCGGCTAATATCAAATATATATAATCAACATATACATAAATCATTGAATCAACACTTGATTCAATAATCCGGTTATATTACATATAACCAGACAGATATCAAATATCGCCAGATTAGAATACGGTATCACATACTCGTATTTAATCAAGCTCCCGCACATATCTCTATTGTTGGATATGTATGCCCTAGAGGCCATTATTGTATATGTATACATGTGGATGCTTAGACATATGTATGTACAGGACAATCTTGCTCGGTGATATAGTATATTATTTGAGTTGTCCTTATCATGATATGTATATTTCTTTCTTATGATGATTTATGTTGTTTGCACATATTGATAAAGACTTGATACGGTAGTATACTATTATTGTTTTACTTTATCTTAACATGTGCATATGTTATACTCGATATAACATATGGCGGTTACATGTTGATAAAGCCCATAGGATCTTACTTGACTACTAGCGTTATGATGACGATCATACTTGTGGGAGCTGGGTAGTCCATAAGCACATCCTTAAAGGTCCCAAGTCACAAGAGTAACGAGATCGGGCATCGATACTCCAGAGTAGACTTGTGTATACGTTTTTAGACCCCGACAAGGGGTGGTGGTTGGCCCCACAACCATTGGTGTGATCACCTAAGATTGTATATGGGTGCTCACTGGGGTGAGTGCACTGGACGGACTCGCCGAGAACCTCTAGATGGTATTATACCTATCGTCAGATAGCGGTTCTCGGGTCACATGAGTACATGTTAGTCTTAGGACCTGAGGTCGTCATTCATCTCGTGTGAGTTCCCACTGTGCTTTGATCACTACCCTACCACGGCTCTACTGAGCCGTGCAAACATGTTTTAGTTAGGTGCAGTCCCGAGCCACATAGAAGCGGTGAGTGATTGTCAGGGATTCGTCTCTCCTGGTATTGGGAGTAGATATCGCACTGTGTTCGATTGCCCAGGACCATAAGACCTTGGCCAAGGCAGTTGGGATTTACCGATTGGTTGATCAGTAGTTTCCCGGATTGGTCCTGAGCCACATCAGCACGAATTATCGGGTTATTAGGGTCTGACGTTTACCACCTCTTAGACTCGGTATGCAATACTCTCAGACGAAGAGACCAGACTCTACAGAGATTGTCACAGATAGGCTCAGTAGGGATCCGGATGAGATTGCTCATCGGCCTTCCTTTTTGACTGGTACCCGGGTAGCCGTTACGTACAGCTAGTACCGCTGACGTGCTTGTGGTTATGGATTTATCCAGTTACTCACTGCCGGCGTACTGTCGAGTCTTTAGAGTCCCACACAGAGGGTTTCTCTGCTTCGGGCGAAACGATGTAGAGGCCGTATGGTTTTTACAGCAGGGTTTCGATCATATACGTGTACTGGCTACACGGATGATGATCGGCCAGAAAATACTAGTAGGCTTTAGTTTAAGCCAGATCCTAGTATTAGATTATGGGATTATTTTTGTCTCTTTGTATTCGTATTTTTCGAAATACGGATACGGGTATGTATATATGGTGAGGGGTATTCTTGTAATTGTGCAAGAGTGCTTCTAGAAGAAGACACCTCATTTGTTGTATAACCATTTTTGTTAAATGGTTAATGAGGTGGAGGATGAGGTGTTGATTGGTAATAAATGAAGCATGGCTACTTGGTGACTTACTTAGTGACTCATGAATAACTATTGAGGCATGACTCACTTAGTGACTCATGGATAACTATTGAGGCATGGTGGCGGGACCGTGGTTTCTTCTCTAAATCCATAGCACCATTGTTGTCGCAATACAAAGATATTGGATTAATAATGGACGGAACCACCTCAAGTTCAGTAATAAACTTTTTTATCCAGACAGCTTCTTTTGTGGCATCGTTTGCAGCAATGTATTCAGCCTCCATCGTCGAGTTTGTGACGGTGTCCTGTTTGGAGCTCTTCCAATAGACCTCCCCTCCGTTGAGGGTAAACACAAAAGCAGAGACAGACTTGCTGTCATCTTTGTCACTCTGGAAGCTCGAGTCAGGACTCCACCCGGAGGTCCCCATTACCGTACCCCAAGAACAGTTCCTTAGTCCTTCTAAGATACTTAAGAATGTTCTTCACTGTTGTCCAGTAGTTCTCTCCTGGGTTCGAATGATACTGGCTTACCATGCTAAGCGCGTAAGCTACATCTGGTCTGGTACATAGCATCGCATACATTATAGATCCTACCGCTGAAAAGTAGGGTATAATACTCATGTGAACCCTCTCCTCATCAGTCTTGGGAAACATCTCTTTGGAGAGAGTGATTCTATACAATGTAGGTATATTATCGCGCTTGGAATTTTCCATACTAAATTTCTTTAGTATGGACTCTATGTACCTGGATTGTGAAAATCCCAATAATCTCTTGGATCTATCTCTGTAGATCTTAATCCTCGGAATGTAGGAGGCATCACCAAGGTCTTTCATGGAGAACCTTTGTGACAAGAACAGCTTGACCGATTGTAGGTATAGGAATGTCATTTCCTATCAAAATAATGTCGTCCACGTACAAGACTAGGAATACGACAGTTTTTCTTACAATCTTCTTATAGATACAAGGTTCATTATCGTCTTTATGAAGTCAAATTCCTTGATTATTTCATCAAAATAGATGTTCCAACTCCGCGATGTCTGCTTTAATCTATAAACTGATTTTAAGCAAGTTGCACACCTTCCCACTGCTCCCACTGTCTATGAATCTTTTACGATGATCCATATAAACGTACTCTTCCAAACATCTATTTAGAAAAGCTGTTTTTACGTCCATCTGCCAGATTTCATAGTCATGGAAGGCAGCAGTGGCAAGTAGGATCCGAATGGATTTAAGTATAGCCACTGGAGAAAAGGTTTCGTCATAGTCCACACCTGGTCTTTGACGAAAACCTTTTGCAATAAGTCCAGCCTTATAGGTTTCCACCTGTCCATCTATACCAATCTTCTTTTTGAAGACCCATTTGCATCCAACAGGTTTTACCACAGAAGGAGCAATATCCAAGGTCCAAACTTTATTGGTGTACATGGACTCCATTTCGGATCGCATAGCATCCAGCCATTTATCAAAATCCATACTGGTAATGGCCTGCCTGAAACTAGTAGGATCATCTTGTTCCAAGATGCAATCCTCTCGATCCCCGTCTATGAGAAAACCGTAGTATCTCTCGGGCGGATGAGAAATCCTACTAGATCTGTAGAGTGGCTGAGGTTTGTTAGGTACTACTGAATCTTGAGTTTCCACCAAATCTTCAGTTTCAGTTTGTGGTTCTGATATTTCATTCAGTTCTACCATGCTCCCACTAATTTCTTTTACAAGAAATTGCCGTTCTAAAAGGTGGCGCGACGAGCAACAAACACCTTCTGATCCTCGATGTGGTAGAACACATATCCTAGAGAATTTTTAGGATATCCCACAAACTTGCATAAAACTGATCGTGCCTGAAATTTGTCTGGATTTTGTACTTTTACATAGGCCGGACAACCCCATATCTTAATACGTTCAAGATATGGTCTTTTGCCACTCCATATTTCATATGGAGTCTTAGGCATAGATTTGAATGGAACCTGATTCAATAGGTATGCTGTTGTCTGAAGCACATGTTCCCAGAACGAAAGAGGCAACTCTGCATTGCTCATCATGGAGAGAACCATATCCAATAGGGTACGATTCCTCCGCACTGATACACCATTGTGTTGTGGTGTATACAGAAGAGAAAGCTGAAAGATAATTCCATTCTCTTTTAAATAGTCGAGGAATTCCGTGCTTAAGTACTCATCTCCTCTATCAGATCGAAGGATCTTGATACTTTTGCCAGTCTAGTTCTCCACTTCGCTCATATATTCTTTGAATTTCTCAAAAGTTTCAGATTTGTGTTTTATGAGAAATACATATCCGAACCTAGAGAGATCATCAGTGAATGGAATGAAGTACGAGAACCCTCCCCTTGCATGTATAGACATTGGACCATATACATCACTGTGTATGAGTCCCAATAGATCTGTTGCTCTTTCTCCATGTCCGGTGAATGGAGATCTGGTCATCTTCCATTTGAGACAAGACTGACAAGTTTCATAGGATGAAAATTCGAACGGATTCAGATATCCATCCTTATGCAACTTAGACAGTCTTTTCTCATTGATATGACCAAGTCTACAGTGCCACAAGTAGATTTCGTTCATATCTGAACTCTTCCTCTTGCGTGTGTTTTGTATCTTGAAAACTGTTTTTTGATTTAGAACGTAGATAACATTACACGGTGTACCTTCTGCAACCAATACCTGATTAAGGTAAATGTTCATGATATTTCTATCTAAAACAAGGTTATATCCATCTTTATCAAGTAAAGAAACTGATATGATGTTGCAAACCATGGAAAGTACATAGTAGCAGTTATTCAAAATCATAATATTGCCACTTGGCAATACTAGGTGATATTCACCGACGGCAGCAGCATCAAGTTGTGCTCCGTTCCCTACTCTGAGGGACATATCATCAGGTCCAACTATCCTACTTTTTCTCAGTCCCTTCAATAAATTACAGATATGAGATCCTGATTCGGTATCAAGTACCCAGGAGGTAGGACTAACCGAAAAACAGTTCTCAGTAACAAGAACACCTGAAGGAGACGCTTTAGTATGCTTCTTATTCACCGGCGTCATCAAGAAATTCATGCAATTCTCTTTCCCTTGCTCAAGCTCGTGACATTCGTCGCAAGTTAGAGCCGAACCGACGTTCTCCTGTCCCGAATAAGAATCCAGGTTGGTCAAGTCATACATTTCATTATCTTGATTAAGGCGTAACATGGTTGCTACCTGGAGAGAGAGAAAAGAAAACACTCAGCGTGTGCTCTTGCAAGTTTAGATTGGTTATTATTTTATCTAAACAGGACAGCTCCCACTGTTTTCTCGAATTCCCCTTAAACCTTTAAAAAAAGAACTAGTCAGGATCATTAACACCTTACAAGTTCGCTAATCGTTCAGCCAGGTGGGTGTTGCTACTCCAAGGGAGGTTCCCCGTGCTCTTGCACGGACCTAATTAGAATAAAACTCATTTCCCTAGAGGCGTAGTCTCGTTAACACTTTTCTAGACACCTAATAGGTTAGCTAGTTGTGAAGTGAAAAATATTTTCCAAGAGTAATCCTACTCATCAGTGGGATCGGGATCCAACTTTCATTGCGTGATAATCTAGATGAAAGCCACTCTAGTCACCACACTCCAGAAGGTATGCAACGCTAGCAAGTTTCCTATATATTTGAAACTCCCGATATGGTTTTTGCCGCTAACGACTTTATGACCTTGACAATGCCAACATATCATAAGCCGCTAGTCATGTTCGGCCTATCATTATCTTGATTTATTTAGATCCATCCGCATAACCCTTAACAATGCCAACATAGCTATGCGACTGTCCTAAATAATCGAAAACAAAGTTACAAACAAGCAATACTCAGCTACCGATTACTACACCTTGACAATGCCAAAATACGTAACACGAATACTAAGAAATACTTGTAGAAAATGATGGACAGCTACGACTGGTTTTTGGCGAAAACCTTTAACGTAATGAACTTGATATCATTGAAGGAACCGGGTAGTTTTGAAAATGAGTGGTTTAGGCTCCGCTTTTGAAAACTAGTGGATTTTGAAGAAAACCGAGTAATCTATGGTGTCATAAACTTTTGCTCAAGAGGTCACTCCCCGTGAAGGGATCTAGGCTCTTACCTCCTCGAATGAGGTGATGGATATTCCTAAACGAATACCATTATGCAAAGCGAAAGAATACTGTTTCCCCCAATAAAAGAACAAGGCTCTGTTCAAAACTCAAGAGGCAGCGCTTCACGTGCCTTCTACGAGGGCATCAGCGCCAAAGTTAAAAACTCTTATATGAGCAGCGCCCGTATGCAAAGCACACAAAACTCAAGAGGCAACGCCTCACATGCCTTCCACGAAGGCGCCAGCACCAGAGTTAAAAACTCTTATATGAGCAGCGCCCGTGTGCAAAACATACAAAACTCAAGAGGCAGCGCCTCACGTGCCTTCCATGATGGCGCCAGTGCCAGAGTTAAAAACTCACATTGGCGCCGCACGTGCTTGTTACGTGGGCGCCAATGTGCAAAGCACATGAATGAATTAAAACCTTAATAAGCGCCCATGTGCACAGCACGTGAGCGCCGGTGCCTAGTAGAATTAAATTCTACTCCCTGTTAAACAGAGTCGTTGGATTAAATATCCAACAGAGACGATAAATCATCAGGATGCAAAATTAAATTCTGTTTAGAGGAAATATTTCTCAAATCTTTCTAAACAAGAAAGATTTCCCTCTGTAAAACAGAGTACCGTTGGATTAAAAATCCAATGGTGATTAAAGAATCACCGATCTACAGAATAAATTCTGTATGGGTAAATATGTCCCCAATCTTTTTAAAAACAAGAAAAATATGTTTTGTAAAATAGAAGCCCTTGGATCAAAGATCCAATGGTGGGTAAAAATCCCCAAATCAATTAGGATATCTTAATGAGAGATTTCTTCAACTAATCAACAGACTTGCCTCTACTATATAAAGGACCCAAGACTTCAAGTCTAAAAAGGAGAAACCCCCCCCCCCATAAGCTTCGAAAAAAACAAACCAGAAAGCTTCAAAAAAGAAGATCTCCCTTCTCAGAAAAAAGCTCTAGGGAAATAAAAAAGAAGAAAGATCAAAGCATCTCGTTTATCTATTGAAGAGTTTAACCCTTTTAAAAGAAGAACTTAGTTCTTTCTCTGGATTTGAGATCCACAAGATAAGTCTCCCACAAGTTGAGAATTTTATTCTCATCGGGACGAACTTGCTCTTGGAGATCAAAGATTCAGAAAAGAACCAGGAAATTGAACTCCTCAGAACAAAATATACAAGGAAAAATCACCATCCAAAGCCTCACGTGTCCCTTACGTAGGAACCACTCAATAAGGAGTGCTTAGCACTCAGTGACTGGCGCTCAGCGCCTAGCACCCCACGTGCCTCTCATGTAGGCGCTACAAAACAAAGGAGTGCTTAGCACTCACTGACTGGCGCTCAGCGCCCCACATGCCTCTCACGTGGGCGCTACAAAATAAAGGAGTGCTTAGCACTCAGTGAGCGGCGCTTAGCGCCCAGCGTCCCACGTGACTCTCACGTAGACGCCACAGAACATAAAAGTGCTTGGCACTCACTAGACAACGCCTAGCTCCTCACGTGCTTCGCACATGGACGCCATAAAGAGTGCTCAGCACTCCATTAAGAGACAAAAAAGAGTAAAGTGTGAGCGTTAGAACTTACATAAGTGCTCAACACTTTTTGCACAAAAAAGAGGACTGAGCCCAAACAAGTGCTTAGCACTTCTTTTCAAATAAAAAGAAAACTAAGTGGACCAAGCCCAAGTTGGCTAGGTCCCTAACCCAGATCAACCGAGCCGATGGGTTCATTATTTCCCAAACTGATCTCAGTCCCAAATACGGCTATCGATCTTCTAACTGATAATATCCCAAAACGAGATTCATCCCACATTCCCCTGAGGAAATCTTAGTCTCAAAATACGACTAATGATTCCCGGATTTACCATTAATCCCTTTTCCCTCAAACACGGGAATTGGTTCAAGAGTACATCTCTCTACACCTCTGATACATGTCGTTGTAATTCCTTAACGTCTTCAGAGAGGTGGCGGGTCCCGACAACCAACTGCTTTTTAGTGCACTGCCTAAACTGACGTGCACACCCCAAATCAAACCACACCCCAAACTGGGTGTATCCCATATCCTCGTTGCTTATCCCGTCACGTAACAAATACACGTGCGCGCAAGATGATCAACGGACCGAAACGTCCTTAAACTACAATGGACCGAAATGTACTTAAACTAAACGTTGCCTCCAAAATGGCGACAATGGACCGTAACGTCCTTAAACTAAAACCTCATCTCAAAAATGGTGATCTACAGACCGAAATTGTCTTCAAACTACAACTTCGCCTCCAAAATGGCGATAAGGGACCGAAACGTCCTTAAACTAAAACAACATGGCCCAAATTCTCTCTTGTTGGATCTGAAACAAAAATGATCCTAAACAAAAATGATCCTAACACTCTGTTAAGTAGATCTTAGTCTCAAATTGGACTAACGTATCCTTAAAAAAAACGGCCGAGCCCCCAACTGCTCATATACCTTTAATTCGATCTTGATCTCAAAACGGATCAACGATCCTTAAATCGACCCAAACTCAAATCTAAAAATATACGGATTTGGACTAATCCACGCCTTACGGGCGACAACATAAATTAGTCTACGTATACAATCCATGGGCAACCAAAAATAAAATAAACACACACGACACGAAGTGAACTTCCGGAGTAGGAGAAAGTGGTTATCGCGATGCGATAACGTAATTAACTGCAGAGGGTTGTGCCTGCAGGGAAGAGCGTCCCCACAATCAAAAAACCCTCTCAAACGAGGGGGGATCTGACGAAGTCTGCTACAACGACCGCATCCGTCCAAACCTCTGAAATACGGTGCCATAAATTAACTTGGCATCTTCGGAGAGGTGGAAGGATAAATCCAACTAGCATCTGCCCCCAAAATTCAGGCCAGACGTCCTAACGTCTCGGTCGCGTCTTTCGACGGAGAACAAATACGACTATAGTTTTTCGAAATTTGTTCTGACAACATCTTTTAGGTTTATTTTCCTTGTATTAATCAAAATTAATGCAGTCGCATCAATTAAATCCTATCACACCAGAAAAGAACGAAAATACAATGTACATATATGCCATCCATATTCGCCACGGGGCCCCGTCATGCACCGTTAGGTTACTTAACTAATGGTAGAGCGAAGGCTAGACTGGCATGGATGCAAAATATATACAACATCTACTAAGATATATATATATATATATATAACCATTCGTCCCAGGCATGATATAAACAACATCACAGATAAGCGATAAGCAATATGGAAAAGCGGATAATCTTGGAGCCCCGGGTTTCATTCGAGCCGCAAATGAAACTAGATGTTCCCCGGTCATGTAGATAGCCTATATAATGTATAACTAAGACCCCTACGAGCGCGAAAAGTTACTCGCCAATTCCTGAAGAGAGGCAACCCCAGTCAACAAGGTGAATGGGCCACCCATCACTTCACGGAATTCGGTTACTTGAGCGTTCCACCGTGGGTGTGGTGAATAGCCCGCCAATTCTAGAGTAAGGCACTCCGGTCTCAATGCCATGAGATGGAAGCCCGTTGCCCTCTAGAACCCACCTACTCAAGCACTCCGCCATGGGGTAATCCTAGTACATAAAAGAAATATATATATATAGTAGTGGCATCGATCTCAACCCAGCCGTGCCCCAATAAAAGAATATACAACCAAGCAGAAACGGCAGTCCACACGTCAGACGCTTGCCCCGCAATAATGAATATACAAATAAATCAAAACTATACAACAAACATTGCACTATAGGCTATCCATCACGACAATCCGTCAAAACCATCTCAAAGATATCACAAGCAACACCACAGATAAAACAAGATGCGTGCAATCCTTTCTAATCGACGTATAATGATTAGAAGACGTTAAACAACACATGTACGCATCACAGAAGCAAGTAAAGAAAACTATGACATTAGAATTCCATGCATAATTAGCAAACGAAAACAATTTTCTAAAGTTTGAAAATCCAGTGAGCTAAAGTCCCAAAAACAAGCGTTTTAAGCCAATCCTGGAGTCGAAACGAACTCGAAACCAACCCGAATCTTCATGGAGGTAAAGGAGGCAAAATTAATTGTCTACTAGGGGCCTAAGGGGTACCCACCCCCTGGGACCACCACGAGGTGGCCCTCTTGGGTTGGTAAACCCGAGAGCACCCAGTTGGGGTGCTCTCAGGTCACCATCCCCCTAGGCCGCTTTGTGGTGGTCTTTGGGGGTTGGCCCAGCCTTCGGTCCCTCCCGGGGTTTCCCTGGGATTCCCATGCTCCACCCCATGGCTTCTCGGTGTAACAACCCTAAACTTTCTGTACAATTTTTTTTATAAAAATACAAAAAGGGACACCTGAGCCTGAGCACAAGTTATAAGTTTAATTTTCTTTTGAACAACAAGAAAAATCTTGTAGCTCACTGGTAAAAACCTTGCACTGCTAAGACATAGCACTCGAGTTCAAATCACATCAGCCACATTATCTTTTTAATTAATTTTCTTTTAATCTTTTTGAAGTCCAAGGGTTTACACGTGCACTATACGTAAATTGAAAACACACTGATTAAACAAACACGTGCACGAGAGTATACCAAACGACCTCAACACGTGGCCTAATCCCTAGCCCCCTCCATCGGTAAAGACCCGGCGAGATTGCTTGAAAAACCGATGCCATCGGTTCAATCCGATGGTAATGCCCCCAATTTTCCCCCCTGCAACTCTTGGCCTACCCCGCTTCCCCTATATTGTTTGTTTACTCTGAATTATCCAGAGAACAATAAAATGCCTATTTAATCCAATTTTTATGCAAATTTTAATGCATTCTTCATCACCTATAAACCCTAATTTTCCCTATAAATACCACACTCCATTTCACTCATCCTCACTCAGAATTTCCCTGTCAAAACTCTCAAAAACTTTCATGTCCTAATTGTGTGCAAGTGGAGTTAGCAAAGGGTGAAGTTCCGGGGACGATCCAAGGAGTTTCCGGCAACGAAACGACGCACCGGCGCTTCCCTACTCTTCCCTCTTCTCCCCTCTACCTTAAAAGCCAATAAGTCCCTTCTTCCTCTCTCCTTATCTATTCTAAAAACTTTCATTATTCAAAACTCGACAAAAGCGGAGTTAATCCGACTTCCGATTCGGTTTTTCTTTAAAAATTCTATTTTTCTTAAACAATAAAATACCATACTCTCATATAATGTTTAACAAACATTAACAAACACTCTAAACCAAGTTTCATCTCAAAATATTCTTTTATACAATTTTATTTTATTTTTATGGTAAAATACCACATACTTCATTTCCGACATAAAACAACATAAAACGTGTATTGCCTTTAGATAACTCACGAGGTAATGGCATATCTCATCACAACACACATCTTTGACATAGCATGATGAAGTTTTGGGAATATATTCATGGGATAACACCACTTTACAAATAAATACCATCAACTCGCAAAACCGTTTCTTTAAAAAGTGTGTTAAACAATTCCTTAAAATTACGCCTCTACAACCCATTTTAGGGAACCTATTCGGGATGGTGCGAACGTCCTCGGGCCTAGTAGAGTGAGATACAGACCTTCGAAACGAGTATTCGATCTCGATGGAATTTTTAATGCATTTTTCTTTAGAAAATGATATTTCTACAAGAATAAATAAAATTTATTTTTATTAAATATATAACTATTATCAAAATATCTATTTTAATTATATTATATAAATATTCTAAGTTTTTCAAATCAAAGGAATCACCATTACATGATAATACCATCCAAATACAACACAATTCCAATATTTCAATAAAATACCATATATTATGAAATTAGGTCCTACTCACTAGAAATTTCACTTTTATAAAATATACATCTATGAAAACCCTAAAGACGATAATTAAATGCTTGAGGTGTATTTTGAAAATATACATCTATGAAATTAGGTTTTCTCTTTCTTTGGGACTTACCGAGCAGTTGTTCGCTGACGTTATTCATATTTCTCTTTTTCTTTGGAATGTTGTCAGGAGAACCCGACTATGAAGAGCTCGAGACCAGCCAGGAACATTTGGGGCAGGCCCCTGAGCAGTACCCTAAAGATCCTGAGCTGTAGCCACTTGTACATAGTTTATTTCCATTTCTGTAATGCCATTGTTTAGGCACCGCTTTCTACTCGTATATTTACATTTCAGTTGTACTGTAAAAGAATGTTAAATAAATAAAGTTGTTGTTCATTTACATCTTGTCTCTTGTGTACTTTATTTATATTGCTTATATACGCTTAGCGTGTTTACTTCTGAGTAAATACGTAGCGGGCCTCGCCGCATCCCCTTCCCGTACACCGGGAAGCGGAGCGTGACACTCGGTTCAAACCGTGAGCCCGCGGGGTGTGCAAACTTGCCAAAACATCAATTTTTTGGAACTGTTTTTGTCGGCAGTTCGTACATGACAAAACAGCGGATTTCTAACGTCGCTACGAGCTATTTAAGGTTTTTGGAGTGGCTCTGATAACATATTAGGTGGTGTCGCACACTCTACTAGGTTCGTAGAGAGGCAGAATTTTCAAAAAACAATTTTTAAGACGGCAACACCGACTAATCCCAAGATCTACCGTAAGCCTCTAGAATTGGCGGGCTATTCGCCGCACTCGTACGGGGTACAGGTTGACCCAAGGAGGGGTGCTCAAGTTACCGGATTCCGTGAAGTGTTGGGTGGCCCATTCACTTTGATGAAGGGGGCCGCCTCACTTCTGGTTTTGGCGGGTAATTTGCCGCGCTCGTAAGGGTCTAGATTTTCATTGCACAGGCTATCCACACGACCAGGGGAACATTTGGTTTCACTTGCGGCTCAAAGGAAACCAGGGGCTCCAAGATTATCTGTATTGTTCTGTGATGCTTATTGCTTATTTGTGATGTTACATTTATCACGCCTGGAGCGATTATTATATATTGCTATATATATACTAGTAGATGTTGTATATGTTTTACACCCGCGCTAGTCCAGTCCCCGCTCTGTCGTTAGTTAAATAACCTAACGGGTGATGACGGGGCCTAGTGGCGAATGCGGATGGCATATACGCACATCATATTTTCGTTCTTTTATGGTGTGCTTAATTGATAGGACTACGTTGATTCGGATCAATATAAGGAAAACAGAACTATTCGATGTCGTTGGAAAAAATTTCAAAATCTGGTCATCACAACCGTGGAATCCGTGTTTTATACAGGCTTAAAATAAAACCCGGAAATCCAAGCATATCCAATATTTCATATGTTGTGTTCTGCTGCGATTTATCTGTGATGTGATCACTGCATATGTTGAGATAGATACTGGATATAGTATATGTGATATATTATATCGACGTTGCGTATGTTTTACACCCTCTCTAGCCCTGCCCCGCTCTGCCGTTAGTTACCTAACCTAATAGTGCATGAGGGGACATCGAGGCAAATGCGGATAGCATAAGCATACGTTGTATTTATCTGTGATGTTTAGGTAACTTAAAATGATGGGATTTCATTAATGAGATTAAAGAAATAAAAGAAACCTAAAGATATTATAGAAACTTGTCTCGAAAACTGGTAGCTCTAGTTCTTGCTTTGCATAGCGGTATTCCTTGTAGAATATCCGGCACCTTATTCGATAAGGAAAGAGCCGAGATCCCTTCACCGGGAGTGACCTCTTTAGCGAAACTAGGAGATGCTACAAACTTGGTTTGCCTTTTGATTGCTTTTAAAGTTTTTGCTTTGCATAGTGGTATTTGTGAAATATCCTGCACCTTATTCGATAAGGAAAGAGCCGAGATCTCTTCACCGGGAGTGAGCTCTTTAGCAAAACTAGCAAAAGCCTCAATAACACTCTATTTTAAAATTCACTCGATTCTACAACAAGATCAAGTTCATTACGCTCATGGTTTTCATAAAAACCTGCGTAGCCCTCCGCTATTTCAGATAAGTATTATTTAGTATTCGTGCTACGGTAGTTTGGCATGCGTCAAGGCATAGTGTGCGGTAGCTAACTAGTGCTTATCTGCTAAAGCATATGATGTGATTGAGTTATGGTATTCGTACGGCGTTGTTTGGCATGCGTCAAGGGTCGTACAGGTGGGTTTAATTCAATCAGGAAATGCACGGGTTGAACTTGACTAGCGGACTATGGGTTGTTTGGCATGCGTCAAGGTCATAGCACGCTAGGGGCAAAACATTATCGGGAATTTCAAGTGTTGAAATTTGCAATGAGATTGCATACCACCTATGAGATAGTTGGATCCCGATACCCACTATGAGTAAGAGTTACTCCTGGAAGAGTTTTACATATTACAATTAGCCGATCAAGTAAGTGTCTAGAAAGGTGTTAACGGAGTTATGCCTCTGGGAAAATAAGGTTTATTTTAATTAGGTCCATGCGAAAGCATGGGGAACCTCCCTCAAAGTACCGACACTGGCCTGGCCGAAAGATTGGCGAACTTGTAGGGTGTAATTAATCCCGGCTAGTCTTTCCTTTTAAGGTTTGAAGGAAGATTTGACTAAAACAGTGGGAGCCATCCTGATTAGATAAAATAATAACCAATCTAATCTTACAAGAGCATACGCTGAGTGTTTTCTTCTCTCTCTCTCTCCAGGTAGCGACCATGTCACGCCTTAATCAAGACAATAATACGGATGTATTGACCGAACCCGCTTGTTATACTGTGCTAGGGAACGTTGGTCCCGCTCCAACTTATAATTGTTATAAGACCGAGCAGGAAATAGGGGATTACCATGATTCCCATGCCACCCAAACGAAGAAAATGCATGATGATGCATCTTCTTCAGGTGTGTTCATTACAGAGAGTTGTTTCTCAGTATCCTTTACGTCCTATGTATGAGTTACCGGATCAGGATCCCACATATGTAATCTGTTACATGGGCTACAGATAGGTAGAGAACTGAGAATAGGTGATAAGTTTCAAGAGTTGAAAATGGTGCAAGTGTTGCAGCCAAACTAGTTGGCAGTTATCACCCTGTATTACCAAATATATTGATTCTGAATGAATGTTATTAGATACTGAACCTGATATACAACATCATATCATTCTCTTTATTTAGTAAAGAAGGATATAATTTTGTATTATTGGATAATGTTTTGAACATTTCCTATATCAAGAGTTAATCGGTTCAGGAACGTTATCTAAAAGCATATACGTTCTAAATCAAACTACAGTTCTTAACATACAGAACACACACAAGAGGAAGAGTTCAGAAATGAACGAATCCTTCTTGAGGCATTGTAGACTAGGTTATATCAATGCGACCCGACTAGCTAAGTTACATTAAGATGCATATTTAAATCAGTTTGAACTTACATCTTGTGAAACTTGCCAGTCATGTCACAAAGATAAGATGACCATAGCTCCGTTTATTGGAAACAGAGAAAGAGTTAGTGAACTCTTGGGATTGATACATGATGATGTATGTAGGTCCCCTGTCTACATATGCCAGGATTAGTTTTTGTACTTCATTACATTCACTGATGATCTCTCAAGATTCGCACATTTGTTTCTGTTGAAACACAAGTCTGAAACTTTTGAGAAATTCAAAGAATATAAGTTAGAAGTAGAGAACGAAAATGGGTATAAGTATTATGTCTTTTGATGTGATCAGGGAGGAGAATACTTGAGCACGGAATTCCTGGACTATTTTAAAGGAGAATGAGATTCTCTCTCAGCATTACTCCTCCGTATACACCACAGCACGTTGGTATATCGGAGCGGAGCAATCACACCCTATGTGATAAGGTGTACTCTATGATGAGTACTACTGAGTTGCGTATTTCCTTTTGGGGGTTATGCACTTGAGAAGCTGCATACCTATTGAATTGGGTTCCAACCAAATCAGGTGCCTACCACTCCATATGTGATATGGTATGGGAAGAGCCCATCTCTTAAGGATGTTAAGATTTGGGGTTGTCCGGCCTATGTCTAAAAGTAAAATCCGAACAAGCTCGAGGCAAGGTCAGTTCTGTAGAAGTTTGTTGGATATCCCAAGTATTCGCAAGGGAATATCTTCTACCACACCGTGGAACAAAAAGTGTTTTATTTCTCAGCATGCCACCTTTTTAGAAAAGGATTTTCTTGTGAAGAAATTAGTGATCATGAGGTAGAACTGGAAGGAGTTCCAGCTATACAAACTGCAGCTGATGATTTGGTAGAACCGTAGGATTCAATAGTTCCCGACGAACCTCAGCCTCTCCGCCGATCTGGTAGGGTTCCTCACCCACCTGAGAGATACTTCGGTTTTCTCTATGACAGTGGAAGCAAGGATTGCATCATGAGATGATGACCCAACTAGTTTCGAGCAGACCATCAGGAGTGGGGATTCTGTGAGAATGGCTAGATGCTAAGCGATCTGAGATAGAATCTATGTACACCAACAAAGTATGGACTTTGGTTGTTTTATCTGAAGGGTTAAATCCCCATCAGGAGCAAGTATGTCTTGAGAAGATTACTTGGTGTACATGGAAAAGTTGAGACTTTCAAAGCTAAGACTTGTTGCAAAAGGTTCTCGTCTCGACCAGATGTGGATAATGATGAAACCTTTTCTCCAGTGGCTATGCTTAAGTCCATCTGAATCCTACTTACCATTGCTACATACCATGACTACGATATCTGGCTGTTGGGTGTCATGACTGCTTTTCTAAAGTGATTTAGAAGAAAGCGTCTATAAGTACACAGCCAGAAGGCTTCGTAGACAGTGGGAGCAGCGGAAATGTGAGCAAGTTGCTTTATGTGATAAAACAGGAGTCGCGGAGTTGGAACATCTGTTTTGATGTGATAGTCAAAGTGTTTGACTTCATCAAAATAGCAGATGAACTTTGTATATACAAAAAGGTAGCAGGGAGTATGGTGGTGATCCTCGTATTGTACGTGGATGACATACTCTTGATATGAAAGGAGTTTCCTATGCTACGCTCGGTCAATCTCCTCTTATCACATGGATTCTCAATATAGAATCAAGGTGATACCTCCTAAATCCTGGGTTTTGGATCTATGAAATAGATCTAAGTGGATGTTAGGATTCTCACTAGGTGTAGTGAGATGGTATCGATCGATCCTGGGGAGAATCACTGGATAGCTTCCAGGATGATAAGGTCGACTGAATGTCAGTCACAGGCATTGTATTTACCCTCAGTGGAGGGATGGTATGTTGGAAGAGTTCCAAGCTAGATACCGTGGCAAACTAGACGATAAAGGCTGGATACATTGCTACCAAGGATGCTACCAAAGAGGTAGTCTGGATATATATTAGTTCATGAGATGAAATTCGTTCCTACCATTGTGTGACAATGGAGTTGTGGCTTAGGCCTAGAAACTCCCGTCCCATCAGTAATCCAGACATATTTTTAGGCAGTATCACCTGATCATGGAGATGGATGATCTCCAGGGAGATCGAGGATAGGAGAGTGGACACAGACGACAACACGGTGGATCCACTCACAAAGGCCTATTCCCAGGAGAGACTTTTATGGGATGGTTAAGTATGAGATACTTCAACCACTGCTGATTGTTGGGTATGGGATACTGCAACAGATGGCCCTAGTGCAAGTGGGAGAATATTAGTTATATGTATGCCCTATAGGCTATTACTGTACATACGATGTATATTGTAGTGAATGCTTGGACATATACATGGAGGACTTTCTTGCTCGACATGATAGTATGCTATCTGGTTGCCCTTTATCTTAACATGTACACTGATTGTCTCTATGTTACATGTTGATAAAGCCCTTAGGATGAGTACTTGATTACCAGGATTATGATGCAGATCATACTAGTGGGGACAGTGTAGTCGCTAAGTACATCCTTCAAATGTTCCTGGTCGTGGGTGTATCGAGACAGGGCATCGATATACCAGAGTAGACTAGCGTATAGCTTCTCGATCCATGTAGATAGGCGATGGATGATCCCATATCCATTGGTTTTTGACATCAGAGATGGTATAGGGGTGCTCAGTGGAGACTGGGTACACTGGACAGACTCGCCGAGAACTCCCGGATGGTATTATACCTCACGTCAAATGGCAGTTCTCTGATGACACTGATACAGGTTAGTCTGTAGACCCGAGATCGTCATAGAGTCTTGTGTGATTCCCACTGTGCTTTGATTTCCACCTTACCACGTTCAAGAGAACGTGCAAAATGGTGGCTTTTAGGTACAGTCCCAAATCACATGGAGGCAATGAGCGATAGGAGGGGTTTTGTCTCTCCCGGTATAGGGAGTTGATGTTGCGCTATGCTCGATTGGCTATAACAGGAAGTCCCTGGCCAGGGCTGCTTCAGAGATATACTGGTAAGTGTTATCAGTAGTTTCTCGACCCGTTATGAGCCTCATATCGACATGACTTATCGAGTTACTGGGGTCTGACGTTTACCACCCCTAGACGAGATATGCGACATATCAGACGAAGAGACCGGACTGTACGGTGGTGTTACTGATTGGATTTGCAGGAGTGTGAGCAGGCTTTCTTGTCGATCTTTTGATCGCTCAATACCCGGGTGGCCGTTACGTTTAGCAGACCGCTTGCGGTTTGTGTGTGTTTGATATGATCATCACCTACTGTTGGCGTATTGACGAGTCTTTAGAATCCTACACAGAGATTTCCTGGCTCAAGCAAAATAGAGTAGGAGCACATATGTGATATGTGCGGGACCGAGATTGATACGATATGAGATACCGTATTCTATTCTCACGATTTGTGACATTGGTCGGTTATATGCGATATAGCCGGGTTATCGGATCAAGTGTTGATTTGATAAGTTGTTACATATGATATTAGTCGGTTATATGTGATATAGCTGGATTATTAAATCAAGAGTTGATTTAATAATTTAATATATAATTATATATTTGATATATTATATTACATTAACTAATATTAAGCTCACTTATGATTTCTTTTTCTCACTTTGTGCATAAGTATATCTATGATATATATAAGTGTACATTATTTTGTGTCATGCTTGATGATACATGCAACAAAGGTGTGTGTATGACTTACACCATGCTTGGTTAAATTGCTAGGGTTTATTTATTTTGGTAATTACAAAATGTGGCATTTTGTCATGGATGAAAGCTTGTAGAAGCTTGTAGTGATCTTTGACCAAGTCCACTATTTTGTTTTGGCTAAGATATTTGTTAACCCAACCAATTAAAGCTAGCCATGGTTAACTCTCTACAAAGGTTAACATATGATGTTAACTCACCTAGGATTGCAATAATCTCATGGATAATTATCAAGAGAGCTTTCTTCTTCTTCTTCCTCAAAAAAGCTTTCTAGCTTCACTGGAGTTGATGAAAAAAGTGTGAGAAAATCAAATCTAAAGTGAACCCACTTCTTACTTCATCATCCTCTACTACTTGCCATTTAGTATAGGGTGTTTGCTTCACTAATTCCATGATTAGTGAAGAGATAACTTGGGTTAGTTTCTCCTCGACGTAGATCATCTTCAGCCTCGAAGACTTCAAAGCAAGCATGTTCGTTTTTTCATGGGAGCCTCTCTAGAGTCCGGAGTTCACGATCGCAGCGAAGTGACTACTACATGGAGCTATTGAAGTGAAGAACCGGTCGACAAAGGTTGTATTCCTTACTCACTTTACTTGCAAAGTGTTTGCTTTTTTATTCCGTCGGTTTTCTAGTATACGATTCTAGGGTTAGGGTTAGCTAGAACGGCAAAATTTTAATATGGCATGAGAGATACCTCCCGAAACCTTGCTGTCGTCCTAAGGAACCCAACAGGATGTGCATGATTGGCATATCACTTGCTGAGGCAATTGAGTCAATCATGAGATGTCAAGTACCACACCAGATGTTATTTTCGAGTACACCGAACGGACTCGCCGGGAACATGCTAGTTGGTATTATATCTATTGCCAGATAGCAGTTCCCTGGTGACATGTATACAGGTTAGTCTATCGACCTGAGATTGTCATTTGTCTTGTGTGAGTTCCCACTGTGCTTTGATTACCACCCTACCACGGCTCAAAGGAGTCGTGCAAACAGTTTTAGTTGGGTACAGTCCCGAGCCACATGGAGGCAGTGAGCGGATCGTCAGGGGATTCGTCTCTCCCGGTATTGGGGGTTGATGTCGCGGTGTGCACGGATGACCATCACCAGAAATCCTCGGCCGGGGTAGACGAGAATTACCGATCTAGGATCGGTAGTTTCTCAGTTGGTGATAGGTTTCATGCCGACACTAAATGTCAAGTTATTAGGGGTCTGACTTTATCCACCCCCTTAGACTCGATATGCGATGCTCATAGACGAACGGACCGGACTGTACGGATTTGCTCATCGGGCTCCCTTTCGCTCGATACCTGGGTAGCCGTTACGTACAACTAGTGCCACTGACGTGATTGTGGTTAAACCCACTGCCAGCGTATTGACGATTCTTTAGAGTCCCACACAGAGGGTTTCCCTAGTCTGGGCGAAACGTTGTAGAGGCAGTATGGTTTTATGGCAGAGTTCGATCATATTCATGCACTTGTGCACGGATCATGATCGGACGGATAATACTAGTGGGCTTTAGTTTAAGCCGGATCCTAGTATTATATTGTTAGATTACTTTCGTCTTGTTGTATTCGTATTCGATCAGAATACGGATGCAGGTATGTATATACGGATGAGGGGTATTCTTGTAATTCGTTACGAGATTACTTTAGTTGACGCCATTTCTTTTCTTGGATTTAAACATTTGGATTAATGTTTATTTGGTGGAAATTGTGAGTTCAAGTCTTGGCCTTGAGCATTGAATGTGGCATGTGCAACTTGTGACTCATGGTGTTGGGTCTTGTGTTATTCATGATGCATTGATGGCTTGAGGCAAGTGGCAGATATTTTGGTGTGGGATTTTTCTTTAGTTGCTTATCACAATATCTTACAACAACACACTCATAAAAAGGCAGACACTCTTTTTCTTTACTTGCCAAGTTTTGAGCTCACACCTTTCACCAATGGCTTCTTCTTCAACCTCTACCCATTCCATCTCATGAGTTGAGAATCCTTGGGTGTTTTGAGACAAAGTAATCACAAACACACTCTACTTCATCTTGGGTATCTAGGCTAGCAAACTGGATGCCCGAGTTGCTTCAGTTTTGAAGCGGGAGCCCGTATTACTAATCCTCGACGTGGATCGTCTTCGACGAGGGAGACCGGAGACCGAACTTCATCGAGACAGCCGTGAGGAACTTGGGTAGAGGTTGAAGACCGAACGACACGGATCGGTCGGTATAACCTCTCCAAACTCTTTTCATATAACTAGTATAGGGTTAATGGTATGATCCGTCGATTAGGGTTCCGTTAGCGGTGGGTTTTAAAGTTTTTGTTCCGCGTTTGGCAACGGATTGATGGCCGAGGCGCTGCCGTAACCCAACATGGTATCAAAGACAACCCATTAACCACTTACTAGTTAGTTTAGACGATGTTAAAATATCGAAACCGAAACAACTCCTAAATAATACCAACGATATTCCTTTCTCTATCGAAATTTTATTGGTCTTCTAAAAATATTTAAGCAACTACAGAAGACTACCTAGGCGACCACTAGAGCACACACCAAACACTAACCCCTAATTCAACAATGGACCCGACCATACTGGCCAAATTTCCGAGCTGGCCGGTCTGGGATTAGAGTTTGAACTTGTAATTTGTAGTGTGCTTTAGTCTCTGGAATATTGGTTCAGTGGTATTGCTAATTTAGCCCAGTTCTGATATAGTTTTATCTAGTAGTTTGGGGCTATTCGGGTTTATTTCAAACTCGATATTTCTAACATTGTTTAAAGTTTACGGTACTTACATTTCTATCTGCGACCGTGAATGTCATTAGAGCGGTACAACTTATTTAATTGCTATAGTTCTTTTAGACGGGTTTGCGAACGTGACATTCACGTTGATGTTTTGTGTTGTGCTGTGTTGTTGCGGAATCATCGTGGTGGATAGCTTGGGTGCAATGTTAGTACAGTTTAGTTTTTTTTGTACATTTGGTATCGCGGGGCGAGCGTCCGACATGGGGACTGCCGTCACTGCCTGTTTGTATAGTATTTGTTTGGGGCACAACCGGGTTGAGGTCGATGTCATCGTTGTACATATTTTTCTTTTCTGTACTAGGATTACCCCACGATGGAGTGCACGGATAGCCGGGTTCTGGAGGGCAACGGGTCCGCATCTTATGGCGTTGAGAAGGAGGGGGCCTCACTCTAGAATTGGCGGGCTATTCGCCGCACTCGTAGGGAGTACAGGTTGACCCAAGGAGGGGTGCTCAAGTTACCGGATTCCGTGAAGTGCTGGGTGGCTCATTCACTTTGATGAAGGGGGCTGCCTCTCTTCTGGTTTTGGCAGGTAACTTTCCGCGCTCGTAGGGGTCTAGGTTTTCATTGCACAGGCTATCCACACGACCAGGGGAACGTCGGGTTTCACTTGCGGCTCAAAAGAAACCCGGGCTTCCAGAATATCTGTATTGTTCTGTGATGCTTATTGCTTATTTGTAATGTTGCATTTATCACGCTTAGAGCGATTATTATATATTGCTATATATATACTAGTAGATGTATATGTTTTACACCTGCTCTAGTCCAGTCCCCGCTCTGTTGTTAGTTAAGTAACCTAACGGGTGATGACAGGGCCCAATGGCGAATGCGGATGTCATATACGCACATCATATTTTCGTTCTTTTGTGGTGTGATTAATTGATAGGACTGCGTTGATTCAGATCAATGCAAGGAAAACAGACCTATTCGATGTCGTTGGAACAAATTTTCAAAAGCTGTTATTACAAGGGCATTTTCTTTTGTTTTGCACAACGGTATTCGGTTATGAATATCCAGCACCTCATTCGACGAGGCAAGAAACGAGATCCCCTCACCGGGAGTGACCTCTTGGGCAGAAGTTTACGTCAGGTAATAACTTCACTATAGTCGATTACTTTTTTGCTTTGCGTCGTGGTATTCAGTTGGAATATCCTGCACCACATTCCACGAGAAAAGAGTCAAGATCTCTTCACCGGGAGTGACCTCTTTAGCAAAGGTTTTCACCATTATATATTTGTAAAAAGCTATCCGGTTCCTTCAACGATATCAAGTTCATTACGTTAAAGGTTTTTTGCCAAAAACCATTCGTAGCCCTCCGTCATTTCAGACGGGTAACACTTAGTATTCATGCTATGTTTGTTGGCCTTCGTCATGGCATAGTGTATGGTAGCTTCTTGTTACTTTTCTGTTGCATAGATTGATGTGTTGGTTTGGGACAGTCGTACTACTATTTTGGCCTTCGTCAAGGGTATGTACGGGTGGGTTCAAATTAACCTGGACAATGACGGGTAGAACTTGACATGTGGCTTATGATATGTTGGCCTTCGTCAAGGTCATAAGAGCATGGGGTAGAAATCACAAAGGAAGTTTCAAACATACAGGAAACTTGCCAGGCATGCGCATACCTTCTGGAGTGTGATAACTTGAGTGGATCCATCAGGTTATCATGCGATGATAGTTGGATCATGATTCCCACTGATGAGTTGGTTTACTCCTCGGGTGATTTTAGATGATCCCGACTAATTCTTCTTTCAGGTTTGGAGGAGAATTTGAGGATACAGTGGGAGACATCCTGATTAGATAAAGTGTTTGACCATTCTGATCTAGATTAGAGTGCACACTGAGTGTTTCTTTTCTCACTCTCTCTCTTTGGCAGCGACCATGTCTCGACTCTAGACTATAACTCAGTAACCAAGATAACCGGACCTTCTTAAAACATATTGACTTTTGGATTGTCTGAGTTGCATACCTCATTGTCACTCCTACTTTTACCCTTTGCTTTTCTCCGGAACATTCCGTATCACTATGAAGATCCACATTTATTGGATATGACCATCGTATAGTTACATACAAACTCGAAGAACCTTGTTTTAGATTCGAGAATTGTTTCCGGTTCTAGAGAAATTGAATAGGACTATTCAGTTGTCTTTTCCTTTTACCTTCTCTCAAGTTGCGAGTACTCCTAGGATTAGGAGAGTGCACCTATTACGCTTATTGGATAGTCTTCTTTCAAACCATAAGCTGGTGCCGAAAGGTGGGGAAGGAAGAAAACTAATTAGCCTAAGTGTGGTGTACAGAAGGTAATAAATAAAGACAAATAAAAGGATTAGAAAGAGGGAAAAGTAAATTGCGACTGCTATCATTCACAACCAAACTGCGTATTTCCTCACCACTCCTACTTCACCTTTGCATTTCTTCGGTTCAGGAAAAACAGAATAAGGTTTATTCAGTTGTCTTTTATCTTTACCTTCTCTTAAGTTGCGAGTACTCCTAGAATTAGGAGAGTACACCTATTACGCTTATTGGATAGTCTTCTTCCAAACCATAGGCTAGTGTCGAACGGTAGGGAAGGAAGAAAACCATTTAGCCTAAGGATGGTGTACAGAAGGTAATGAGTAAAGACAAATAAAGGGATTTGAAGAGATGGCAAAGAAATATACGGTTACAGTCATGAATTTGGTTAATGTAAGAGGCATTACTAGGAATACCCATCTACCCTTTGAAACATTTTCATGTTTCAGTTTCACTATGCATTGTTAATTGAAAACTGATTTCCCAATTAGATCCTTACTCCAGGGTATGTATTTACCAGGTTTAATTCTCATATCTGTATGGTTTTACAGATGATGAGTGGGAGTAAATTATTGGGAATTAGGTGATTATATTCTCATTATATCGGAATTCGTTGTAATTGGTGATATTTGAGGAAATCACCTGGGGTTTTGCCTGACGGCAAATATTTGGTTTTGAATATCCGTTGTTATGCACCAATTTCAAACTGATATATCTGTACATTTATTTCATAAAGTGAGATATAACTTTTTGAAATTATGTCCATGACATTTACCTATATCAGTTGATGGTTAGGTAAGGAGCATTAAACAGCTGTGTAATTCTTCTTAACCATAGTACAGTTTTCAACGTACGACGCACAGGGTTTGAGTTATTCAACTCAGGGGACTTTTACAAAATATTGTATGTTGTCCAGTGTCCATTAGGACAGAGGGGTTGGTACTCGTAATATATTCTGTTTACTTGTAACTTCTCCAGTTTTAGACAAGTATTTCGTGGAAATACAAGGTCCAAGTTTTGAGAAGTTATAGGTACAAGAATAAAGTAGAGAACCATGTGATGCAAGTATCAGGATTCTTCAAGGTAATTGAAGATATAGATACTTGTATTTGGTATTCCGTTGATAGTAATGGTTTTGAGAAACTTGTTACTCTTTCAGGTTACTCATATCTGGATGCAATCCTAAGTTGAGTAATGCCGATCGTCCTCCTTCCATTTAGTTGACATGCACTAGAGACAGCTGCATGATTTGAATCTGGTTCCAATTAAATCAGTGCCTCTGTTTCTATATTGTATATAGAATGGTTCATATCTTAACGATGTTAAGGTATATGGAGTTGTCCGGCTTATACTTAAAACCAGACTCTGGATAACTCAAGGCACGTTTCTGTAATAGCAGTTTGTGGGTTATCCCAGGTTATGACGAGGGGTAACTTTCTACCATCTGGAAGATCAATAGTGATATTGTTCTTGACTCGCCACAATTTTAGCAAAATGGACTTTTTCAAAAAACAGTAGTGGGAGTATGGTAAAACTGGAAGTGATTCCAGAACCACAAACGATTACTGAAAATTTAATGGAACCTAAAGATTCAATCGGGATTGACATTCCATTAGCCACTCCGCAAATATGGTAGGTAACCTCAGGCACCCGAGAGGTACTTCGGTATCCTCAAAGACGGTGACAGGGAGGTTCTTGTTTACCTAGACTTGCCATTACTGCTGTTCTAGACTATGAGACCCGACATGAGGATGTGTATAGCGTCGTTCTAAACTATCTTTAGAAGTGCACGTGTATATGACTCTGTCAGAAGGTTGTTATAGTTAGTGGGAGCAGCAGAAGCATAGTGAACAAGTTGCTTATGTCTATTTATAGACTAAAGCAGGTATAGCGAAGATAGATCATCTATTTTTGATGTGACAATCATAGGCTTTGACTTCATCAGAATAGGAGATGGATCTTTTAAGAAGGTAGTAGGGTGGTATGTCCTGGTATTTGGATGACATACACTTTGTAGGAAGTGAAATTCCTATACTATGATCGGTTATACTGTGGTTGTTGTTGGATATATGTATGCCCTAGAGGCCATTAGTGGATGTATTTATACATGTATATATATACAGAGGACATTCTTGCTCGACATGATAGTATGCTATCTGGTTACTCTTTATTGACATGTTCACTTGATCATGCTTTTATTCATTTATACTTGTTGGTAAAGCCCTCAGGATATTTGCTTGATTACTATGATTATGATGTAGATCATACTAGTGGGACATGCGTAGTTTATAAGCATATCCTGAAAGGTCCTTAGTCGTGGGTATATCGAGACGGGGCATCGATATTCCAGAGTAGACTAGCGTATACGACACTAGACCCATGAGATGGGCGATGGATGTTCCCATATCCATTGATGTTTGACATCGAGATCGCATGCGGGTGCTCAGTAGAGACTGGGTACACTGGACGGACTCACCGAGAACTCCTATATAGTATTATATCTATCATCGGATAGCATTTCTCAGGTGACACTGGTACAGGTTAGTCTGTAGACCCGAGATCGTCATAGAGTCTCATGTGTTCTCCCACCGTGCTTTGATTTCCACCCTACCACGGCTCTACTGAGTCGTGCAACCAGGTGGACTTTGGATACAGTCCCGAGACACATGGAGACAATGAGCGATAGGAGGGGTTTCGTCTCTCCCGGTATTTGGGGTTTATGTTGTGCAGTGCTCAATTGGCTATATCAGTAAGTCCCTGGCCAGGGCTGTTGAGATTTACTGATAAATGTTATCAGTAGTTTCTCGATCTGTTATAGACCATTCATCGGCACGACTTATTGAGTTATTGGGGTCGACGTTACCATCCCTAGACTTGATATGCAACATATCTGACGAAGAGACCGGACTGTACGGTAAGTGTTACCGGTTGGCTCGACAGGAGTTTTTACAGGTTCGCTTGTTTTTCTTCTGATCGCTCAATACCTAGGAGCCGTTACGCACTGCTGGTGCCGCTAACGATTTGTGGGTCTGTGATATGATCACTGCCTACTGCTAGCGTATTGACGAGTCTTAGAGTCCTACAATGGGGTTACCTAGCTCAGGCGAAACGATGTGGGGTGCATATGGGGATATGCACGGGTACTTGATTAAGTGCGTGTATATGATACCGCATTCTGGCGTCTTCTATTGGTCGGGTCGTATGTGATATGACCGGATTATTAAATCAAGTGTTTGTTTGATAATGACCATTAGCTTTTTCATTTAAAACATTTTCTATTTGCATGCATGCATGAATGAGTGTATGTGCACATGTTGATGTGTATGCACACATACATGCATACATACTTGTCATGGTTGTTGATATAGTGGAGATGGAAATGCAAGACTCACATGGGATCAAATATTCATATATTTCATTTATTAAGAAAAATAAAAATGGGATTAATTCATGGTTAAGTTTTTTCTACACACTTCTTGTTGACCTTGACCTCACCTAACTTTTAACCATGATTTAATTCTTCATTTGGGTTTTAACTCAATGAAAAAAATATTTAGATATTTTCTTACCATGGTTGTAAATGAGAGAGAATAATATATATTATCTTTTCTCATTTTGCTTTATGATGATCTTTATCAAAAGAAAGAGAGAGCTAGCATTCTCATTCTCCTTCTTCTTCTTCTTCCAAAAACTCACTACCTTTTCTTAAGTGAGTGAAATAGAAAGGAAAGGAAAGGTTTTTAAGTGATCAAACAACCCACGTCACCATTCTACTTTAGTATAGCCCACTAGATTAGAGTGTTAGCTTCATCTTCATCTTATATCAAGAGAAGCTTGGAGCTTGAGAAAAAGGGGCCCCGGATGGATCATCGTGGACAAAGAAGATCTCAAGTGAGCCGGTACAAACTCAACTTGATCCAAGGAGTCTAGCTAAGGAATTCTACAAAGGTTGTATTCACTTTCACTTAGGGTTAGACACTTACCTTGTATGAGATTTGCTTTTGTTACCCTAAAATATCTAGTTTGATCCTAGGTTATAGACTACTTAGCACCCTTTAATTTTTGTTGTAGCATATGTGTTGCTTGCAAACCCTAGTAGAGGTGCTAAGGAATCCCAACAGTTGTCACACAGTGGTTTCTCCATATAGGATATGGATATTATACCAGGCATTCTGGTAACTGGATCTATGGTTTTAGATCTACATTTGGGTAGTTTCCTAATCCGGGTACTTAGACAGTATTATAAAGGTGTTTTAGAATGGACGACTCCTCGCATGGTAGTGTACCTGCAGGTGATGGAGTCACCCTCTCTAAAGGTGTCTTACAGACTAAAGGGGAGAGGGATGTGCATGATTGGCATATCACTTGCTTAGGCAATTGAGTCAATCATGAGATATCAAGTACCACACCAGATGTTGTTTTTGCACTAGATGAAATAAGTTAATATATTAATCCAATCTTGGAGAAACGTTCGGAAGCAGTTTATAAACATAAGTAGATGTTCTAGGGATTTGGTAATGACAGCCTCCTTCGGGAGACGGTTATCATTCTAGGCTTCCAAGGTGACTTGGATGACAGAGTGACTGTCAGAGTTATAGTTTTCCCTCTTTTGAGGAGCAGTAGTTTGGACAGGTGGTCCAAGAGGATACTGAGGGAGGCATGGCGCAGGATACTGATTAAATTCAGTTGACGATACAGTCTAAGAAGTTTGCTAGATTTGGAGTTCATTTGTGAACTGGGTCCCATCAGATATCCATATATATTCTAAGATAGGTAGTGCTCATTTCGGGAGATGGATTTCTCTGCGAACTTGAGATAAAGAGAGACATAGAAAGAAACATTGGAGCGGATCCACTCACTGAGGCTATTTCTCGAACGCAATAGTTTTGCAAACGAGCTTTGTGAAACTGATTAGTAGAGAAGTTGGGTGTTCGGTATCACACGGGCTGTGAGTATACGACACCGCAATAATTAGCCTTAAGTGCAAGTGGGAGATTGTTGGCTATAGTGCCCTCAAGTCAATTATTAGATCGCAGGCACGTGATTGCAATGATTGAGGGAGGACCTATACCGGTAGAACAGTCTTACTCGAGATGATAGTATGCTATCTGGTTTGCCTTTATCATCGTGTACATGCTTCAGGTGACATTAAAGATCACTATTACATGTTGATAGAGCCCATAGGATCCTTGCTTGACTACCAGCAGTATGATGGCGATCATATATGTGAGAGTTAGGTGGTCTATAAGCACATCCTTAAAGTGTCCCTAGTCATGGAAGTTTCGAGACTGGGCATCGATACTCCAAGAGTAGACTAGTGTATACGGATCGAGACCCCGACGGAGGTGGCCGGTCTCATAAGCCATTGGTGTCAATTGCTTCACCTAAGATGTATGCAGGTGCTCATTAGGTTATGAGTACACCGGACGGACTCGCCGGGAACATGCTAGTTGGTATTATACCTATTGTCAGATAGCAGTTCCCTGGTGACATGTGTACAGGTTAATCTATCGACCTGAGATCGCAATTTGTCTCGTGCGAGTTCCTACTGTGCTTTGATTACTACCCTACCATGGCTCAAAGGAGTCGTGCAAATAGGTTTTAGTTGGGTACAGTCCCGAGCCACATGGAGGCAGTGAGCGGATCGCCAGGGGATTCGTCTCTTCCGGTATTGGGGGTTGATGTCGCGGTGTGCACGGATGACCATCACCAGAAATCCTCGGCCGGGGTAGACGAGAATTACCAATCTAGGATCGGTAGTTTCTCAGTTGGTGATAGGTTTCATGCCGACACTAAATGTCAAGTTATTAGGGGTCTAATTTTATCCACCCCCCTAGACTCGATATGCGATGCTCATAGACGAACAGACCGGACTGTACGGATATTATCACTGTCAGGCTCAGTAGGATTTCAGGATGAGTTTGCTCGTCGGCCTCCCTTTTGCTCAATACCTATGTAGCCGTTACGTACAGCTAGTGCCACTGAAGTGCTTGTGGATAAACCCACTGCCAGCGTATTGACGAGTCTTTAGAGTCCCATACAGAGGGTTTCCCTAGTTCGGGCGAAACGTTGTAGAGGCCATATGGTTTTATGGCAGGATTCGATCATATTCATGCACTTGTGCATGGATTATGATTGGACGAATAATACTAGTGGGTTTTGGTTTAAGCTGGATCCTAGTATTATATTGTTGGATTACTTTCGTCACGTTGTATTCGTATTCGGTCGGAATACGGATGCAGGTATATATATACGGATGAGGGATATTCTTGTAATTCGTTACTAGATTACTTTAGTTGACGCCATTTCTTTTCTTGGATTTAAACATTTGTATTAATGTTTATTTGGTGGAAATTGTGAGTTCAAGTCTTGGCCTTGAGCATTGAATGTGGCATGTGCAACTTGTGACTCATGGTGTTAGGTCTTGTGTGATTCATGATGCATTGATGGCTTGAGGCAAGTGGCAGATATTTTGGTGTGGGATTTTTCTTTAGTTTCTTATCATAATATATCACAACAGCACACTCACAAAAAGGCAGACACTCTTTTTCTTTACTTGCCAAGTCTTGAGCTCACACCTTTCACCAATGGCTTCTTCTTCAACCTCCACCCATTCCATCTCATGAGTAGAGAATCCTTGGGTGTTTTGAGACAAAGTAATCACAAACACACTCTATTTCGTCTTGGGTATCTAGGCTAGCAAACTGGATGCCCGAGTTGCTTCGGTTTTGAAGCGGGAGCCCGTATTACTAATCCTCGACGTGGATCATCTTTGACGAGGGAGACCGAAGACCGAACTTCATCGAAGCAGCCGTGAGGAGCTTGGGCAGAGGTTGAAGACCGAAGGACACGGATCGATCAGTATAACTTCACCAAACTCTTTTCATATAACTAGTATAGGGTTAATGGTACGATCCGTCGATTAGGGTTCCGTTAGCGCCGGGTTTTTAAAGTTTTTGTTCCGCGTTTGGCCACGGATTGATGGTCGGGGCGCTGCCGTAACCCTATAATACATACCCGTATTTGTACTACATAAAATACGAATAATAAGATGATAAAATAAACCAATAGTATAATACTAGAATGCGGCTTAATCCTAAGCCCGCTAGTATTATCCGTCCGAACAAAATACATGTAGTTAGTACACGTATATGATCGAAACCCTGCACGTAAAACCATATGACCTCTATATCGTTTCGTCTGAACCAGGGAAACCCTTGTAAGTCTACGGTAGCTCCCCGGCCGTCAATCTGAGGCCAAACGCGGAACAAAAACTTTTACAAGTGGCGCTATCGCATACTATAACCCGGATCTTGCCATTAACGCTAAACTAACAAACTGTAAAGAGGTAGAAAGGCTATACCGATCGATCCGTGTCCTTCGGTCTTTAGCCATCATCCCATGCTCCTCGCGGCATCTCCGATCTCCTATCTCCTCGTCAAGGTGGAACCACGTCAACGGATCTTTATACGGGCTCCCGCCTCAAAACCGAGGCAACCCGGACATGAAGTTTGCTAGCTGACATGTCCAAGATTGATGTAGAGATAGTGTAGAATACTTTGTCTCAAGGAACCCAAGCCATTGGGCGAAGGTAAATGAAGTTGCCAATTTGGGTGAAGGAATGAGCTTGGAAATTTATCAAAATCAATCAATCTCTTATCAAAATTGGGCTCGGCCAATTTAAAGGGCTGATTTGGAGTGGGACCGGCCAATGATGAGGTAGGGGGTGAACACAAGATAAAGAATGGTGACAATATGAAAAATATCATCACAAATATCTACACTAATATCTTAAGCTTTACAAAAGCTTTTAATGGTAGCAATGAGTCACTAATACACCTCATCCCACCTAGAATTCTCTAGTTGCTGCTGGAGCACCGGCCACCACAAAAAAAACCCTCCCTTTATAAATGTATCGTTTGCAAGAAACCCCCTCACAACAAGAAATTCAGCCAAGAAGGATAGAAAGAAAAATGGCCAAAACGAAGATACAAACAGGCAACTTAAAAAAGCGATCCCGTAACTAATTACAGGATAACCCCACTACAGTATAAACATACCCGCATTTGTATTCTGACTGAATACAAAATGCAAAGAGACAAAAATACTCCTACACAATATAATACTTGGATCCGGATTAAACCAAAGCCCAACAGTACTATCTGTCCAAACCATGATACGTGCACAAGTGCACGTACATGTTCGAACTCTGCCATAAAACCATACGGCCTCTACAACGTTTCGCCCGAACTTGGGAAACTATCTGTGGGGGACTCTAAAGACTCGTCAGTACCCTGGCAGTGGGTTTAACCATAAGCACGTCAGCGGCACTAGCTGTGCGTAACGGCTGCCCATGTACTGACCGAAAGGGAAGACGATGAGCGAACTCATCCTGGAACCCTACTGAGCCTATCAGTGACAATAACCGTACAGTCCGGTCCGTTCGTCTATGAGCATCGCATATCCGGCCTAGGGACTGGTAACGTCAGACCCCCAAAAGTTGTATAAGTCGTGTCGGGGGGTAGCGCTGAACACCCTGAGAAACTTCTAGAATACCTACTAGTAATTCTCACCTGCCTTGGCCAAGGACTTGGTATAATGGCTCTCCAAGACACAGCGCGATCTCACCCCCAATACCGGGAGAGACGAATCCCCTGCCGATCCGCTCACTGCCTCTATGTGGCTCGGGACTGTACCCAACTAAAACCTGTTTGCACGACTTCTTTGAGCCGTGGTAGGGTAGTAATCTAAGCACAGTGGGAACTCACACGAGACAAATGACGACCTCAGGTCGATGAACTAACCTGTACACATGTCACCAGGGAACTGCTATCTGACGCTAGGTATAATACCAACTAGCATGTTCCCGGCGAGTCCTGTCCGGTGCACTCATAACCCAATGAGCATCTGTATACATCTTAGATGATCCAACTGACACCAATGGCTTGTGAGACCGGCCACCGCCCCTCGTCGGGGTCTCGACTGTATACACTAGTCTACTCTGGAGTATCGATGCCCTGTCTCGAAACTCCTACGATTAGGGACCACTTTTAAGGATGTGCTTATGGACTATCCAACTCTCACGTATATGATCGCCATCATACTGCTGGTAGTCAAGCAAGAATCCTAAGGGCTCTATCAATGTGTAATAGTGATCATGTCACCTCAAGCTGTACACGATGATAAAGGCAAACCAGATAGCATACTATCATCTCGAGTAAGACTGTCCTACGGGTATAGGTCCTCCTCAATCATTGCAATCACGTGCCTGCGATCTAATAATTGAATTTGAGGGCACTACATCCAACAATCTCCCACTTGCACTTAAGGCTAATTTTTGCGATGTCGCATACTCACAGCCCATGTGATACCGAACACCCAACTCCTCTAATAACCAGTTTCACAAAGCTCGTTTGTAAAACCCTTGTGTTCGAGAGATAGCCTCAGTGAGTGGATCCGCCCTGATGTTTCTTTCTATGTCTCTCTTAATCTCAAGTTTGCGGAGAATGCCATCTCCCGAATTGAGTAATACCTGTCTTAGAATATGTCTGGATATCTGATGGGACCTAGTTCATAAATGAACTCTAAATCCAAACTTCTTAGACTGTATCGTCAAATAAATCTAATCAGTATCCTGCACCATACCTCCCACAGTATCCTGTTGGACCACCTGTCCAAACTACTGCCCCTTGTCAGAGGGAAAACTATAACTCTGACAGTAACTCTGTCATCCATGTCACCTTGGAAGCCTGGAATGATAACCGTCCCCCGAAGGAGGCTGCCGTCATCAAATCCGTAGAACATTCACTTATGTTCTAAAACTGCTTTCGAATGTTTTCTCCAGGATTGGATTAATATAAACTTATTGCATCTAGTGCAAAAACAACATCTGGTGTAGTACTTGACATCTCATGATCGACTCAATTGCCTAAGCAAGTGATCTGCCAATCATGCACATCCCTCTCCCCTTTAGTCTGTAAGACACCTTTAGAGAGGGAGACTCCATCACCTGCAGGTATACCACCATGCTAGGAGTCGTCCATTCTAAAACACCTTTAGAATACTGTCTAAGTACCCAGATTGGGAAACTACCCAAATCTAGATCTAAAACCATAGATCTAGTAACCAGAATGTCTGATATTATATCCATATCCTGTATGGAGAAACAATTGTTTGACAACCAAAGTATAACCGATCGTAGTATAGGATTTTACTTCCTACTCTGTGTATGTCATACAAATACCAGGACATCACACTATACTACCTTCTTAACAGATCCATCCCCTATTCTGATGAAGTCAAACCCATGACTGTCACATCAAAAATAGATGATCTATCTCCGCTATATTTGCTTTAGTCTATAAATAGACACAAGCTACTTGCCCACTATACTTCCGCTGCTCCCACTGACTACAACAACCCTCTGGCAGAATAATATATACGTGCACTTCTAAAACTAGTTTAGAACGACGCTATACTCATCCTCCTGCCGGGTCTCATAGCCTGGAACAACAGTAGTGTCAAGTCTGGGTAAATAAGAACCTCCCTGTCACCGTCCTTGAGGCTACCGAAGTACCTCTCGGGTGCCTGAGGTTACCACCATATCTGCGGAGTGGCTAATGGAATGTCAAACCTGATTGAATTTTTAGGTTCTATTAAATTTTCCGTAATTGTTTGCGGTTCTGGAATCAATTCCAGTTCTACCATACTCCTACTACTGTTTTCTGGAAAAAAAAATCCATTTTACTAAAACTGTGGCGAGTCAAGAACAATATCACTATTGATCTTCCAGATGGTAGAAAATCAACCCTCGACATAGCCCGGGTCAACCCACAAACTGCCATTACAGAAACGTGCCTTGAGTTATCCAGAGTCTGGTTTTAAGCATAAGCCGGACAACTCCCCGTACCTTAACATCGTTAAGATATAAACCATTCTATATCCAATATAGAAACTTTGGCACTGATTTAATTGGAACCAGATTCAAATCATGCAGCTGTCTCCAGCGCATGTCAACTAAATGGAGAGAGGCTGATCAGCATTACTCAACTTAAGAATGCATCCAATTATGAGTAACCCGAAAGAGAAACAAGTTTCTCAAAACTATTACTATCAACTGAATACCATACACAAGTATCTACATCTTCGATTACCTTGAAGAATCTCGATACTTGCAACACCTGGTTCTCTACTTTATTCTTTTACCTATAACTTCTCAAAACTTAGACTTTGTATTTATACGAAACACTTGTCTAAAAACTAGAGAAGTCACAAGTAAACAGAACATAGTACGAGGACCAACCCCTTTGTCCTGATGGACACTGGACAACATACAATACTCTGTATAAGTCCGCTGAGTTGAATAACTCAAAACCTGTGCATCGTAGGTTGAAAACTGTACCCAGGCGATTTCCTCAAATATCACCAATTACAACGAATTCCGATATAATGAGGATGATCACCTAATTCCCAATAACTTACTCCTACTCATCATCTGTAAAACCATACGGATGTGAGAATCATACCTGGTAAATACATACCCTGGAGTAAGTATCTAATCGGGAAAACAGTTTTCCTTTAACAACGCATAGTGAAACTGAAACATGAAAATGTTTCGAAGGGGTATCCTGGTATTCCTAGTAATGCCTCTTCCATAATCCAATTCATGATTGTAACCGTATATTTCTTTGCCATCTCTCCAAATCCCTTTATTTGTCTTTAGTCGTTACCTTCTGTACACCATCGTTAGGCTAAATGGTTTTCTTCCTTCCCTACCGTTCGGCACCAGCCTATATTTGGAAGAAGACTATCCAATAAGCGTAATAGGTGTATACCCCTAAACCAAGGAGTACTTGCAACCTGAGAGAAGGTGATGATAAAAGACAACTGAATAAAACCTTATTCTATTTCTCCTGAACCAGAATCCATCCTCGAATCTGGAACAAGTTCCTTCGAGTTCGTATATAACCATACGATAGATTTATCTAATGGAAGTGGATTTCCGTAATAATATGGGGTGTTCTGGAGAAATGCAAAGGTGAAGTAGGAGTGGCGATGAACTACACGGTTTGGTCGTGAATGATAGCAGTCGCGATTTACTTTGCCCTCTTTCTAATCCCTTTATTTTGTCTTTACTTATTACCTTCTGTACACCCTACTTAGGCTAGTTGGTTTTCTTCATTCCCTACCTTTCGGCACCTGCCTATGGTTTGGAAGAAGACTATCCAATAAGCGTAATAGGTGTACCCTCCTAAACCAAGGAGCTCTCGCAACCTGAGAGAAGGTGATGATAAAAGACAACTGAATAAACCAATTCAACTTCTCCTGAACCTGGATCCATCCTTGAAGAAGTCCCTTCGAGTTCGTATATAACCATACGATGGATTTATCCAATGGAAGTGGATGTTCGTAGTAATACGAGGTGTTCTGGAGAAATGCAAAGGGTAAAAGAAGGAGCGGCAATGACTTATGCAACTCAGACAATCCAAAAGCCAGTATTTTAAGAAGGTTCGGTCAACTTCGTCACTGAGTCATAGTCTAGGGTCAGTTAATGGTCGCTGTCAAAGAGAGAGAGAAAAGAAATACTCTGCGTGCACTCTAACCTAGATTAGAATGGTTATCACTTTATCTAATCAGAAAACCTCCCACTGTACCGTCAAATTCTCCCCCAAACCTGAAAGAAGAATTAGTCAGGATCACCCGAAGAGTAAACTAGCTCATCAGTGGGAATCGGGACCCAACTCTCATCGCATGATAACGTGAAGGAATCCACTCACGTTATCACACTCCAGAAGGTATGCGCATGTCTGGCAAGTTTCAGTTTCTTTAGAAACTCCCGATGTGGATTTTTGCCCCATGCTCTTATGACCTTGACTAAGGGCCAACAAATCATAAGTCACATGTCAAGTTCTTCCCATCATTATCTTGTTAATTTTAACCCACCCGTACATACTCTTGACTAAGGGCCAACAAAGTAATACGACTGTTCTAAACCAACGCATCTATCTATGCAACATGTGAACACCCCGGCAGCTACCAATCACTATGTCTTGACTAAGGGCCAAACAAACATAGCTTCAATACTACTGACCATTCATATGAAATGACAGAGGGCTACGGCTGGTTTTTAGCGAAAAACCCTTAACGTAACGAACTTGATATCGCTGAAGGAACCTGATAGCTTTTTACAAAAATATAGGGGCGAAAACATTTGCTAAAGAGGTCACTCCCGGTGAAGGGATCTCGGCTCTTTCCCCGTAGAATGAGGTGCAGGATATTCCAACTGAATACCGCGATGCAAAGCAATAAGTAATCGACTATAGTGAAGTTATTACCCTGACGCAAATTTCTGCCCAAGGGGTCACTCCCGGTGAAGGGATCTCGGCCCTTGCCTCGTCGAATGAGGTGCAGGATATTCCAACTGAATACCACTGTGCAAAATAAAAGAAAACGTCTTTGTAATAACATTTTTTGAAAACTTTTCCAACAACATCAAACAGGTTTGTTTTCCTTGCATTGATCAAAATCAACGCAATCCCATCAATTAATCACACCAGAAAAGAACGAAAATAAAATGTACGTATATGCCATCCGCATTCGTCATTGGGTCCCGTCATCACCCGTTAGGTTACTTAACTAACGATAGAGCGGGGACTGGACTAGCGCGGGTGCAAAACATATACAACATCTACTAGTATATATACCAATATACAATAATCGCTCCAGGCGTGATAAATGCAATATCACAGAAAATTAATAAGCATCACAGAACAATACAGATAATTTGGGATCCCCGGGTTTCACAGAGCCGCAACTGAAACCCGACGTTCCCCTGGTCGTGTGGTTAGCCTGTGCAATGAAACCTGTACCCCTACGAGTGCGGCGAATAGTCTACCAATTCTAGAGTGAGGCCCCTTTGCCTCTCAAAGCCATGAGATGCGGACCCGTTGCCCTCCAGAATCCGGCTATCCGTGCACTCCATCATAGGGTAAACCTAGTACAGAAATGAAAATATATACAACGGGTACATCGACCTCAACCCGGTCGTGCCCCAAAAGAATAATATACAAACAGGCAGTGACGGCAGTCCACATGTTGGACGCTCGCCCCGCAATATCAAATATATAAATAAATCCAAACTGCACTACCATTGCACACAACTATCCACCACGAAAAATCCGCAACATCACAACACAACACAGAACATCAACGCGAATGTCACGTTCGCAAACCCGTCTAAAAGAGCTATAGCAATTAGACACGATTTACCGTTCGAATGACATTCACGGTCGGAGATATAATGTAAGTACTGAAAACTAACACATTTAAAATTCCGATCAACAAAACTTCCCGAAGTGGGCCCCAAGTACAACTCCAGTACTCAAAAAAAATCTGGGCCCAAACAAAATATTCCAGAAACCACAATTCCACATGAAAGATACCCAGAAAAAATATGGTGCACTGAAGCCTCAAAACGGCGGCGGAACCGCGGCCAATACAAGGCTTGCGCTGCGGTTCCGCGGCGTTCTTGATGGTTCAGCCGCCCAAATTTCTTACAGAGTCTTAAAAAAGCCTGCACGATTTTCTGAGATGCTCAGAATAATTTTTAGACCAGTTTAAAAATTCGACAGAAACTTTATCATGAAAAATGCAGTTTTGGGAATTTCGTTCAATCGATATTTTAAACACGTTAGAACAAGCTAGTAAAGGTTAATGGCGTGGCTCTGATACCATGTAAGTCTACGGTAGCGCCCCGGCCGTCAATCTGAGGCCAAACGCGGAACAAAAACTTTTACAACTGGCACTATCGCATACTATAACCCGGATCTTTCCATTAACGCTAAACTAACAAACTGTAAAGAGGAGAAAGGCTATACCGATCGATCCGTGTCCTTCGGTCTTTAGCCATCATCCCACGCTCCTCGCGGCATCTCCGATCTCCTGTCTCCTCGTCAAGGTCACACCACGTCAACGGATCTTTATACGGGCTCCCGTCTCTAAACCGAGGCAACTCGGACATGAAGTTTGCTAGCCGACATGTCCAAGATTGATGTAGAGATAGTGTAGAATACTTTGTCTCAAGGAACCCAAGCCATTGGGCGAAGGTAAATGAAGTTGCCAATTTGGGTGAAGGAATGAGCTTGGAAATTTATCAAAATCAATCAATCTCTTATCAAAATTGGGCTCGGCCAATTTAAAGGGCTGATTTGGAGTGGGGCCGGCCAATGATGAGGTAGTGGGTGAGCACAAGATAAAGAATGGGGACAATATGAAAAAATATCATCACAAATATCTACACTAATATCTTAAGCTTTACAAAAGCTTTTAATGCTAGCAATGAGTCACTAATACACCTCATCCCACCTAGAATTCTCTAGTTGCTGCTGGAGCCCCAGCCACCACAAAAAAAACCCTCTCTTTATAAATGTATCATTTGCAAGAAACCCCCTCACAACAAGAAATTCAGCCAAGAAGGATAGAAAGGAAAATGGCCAAAACGAAGATACAAACTGGCAACTTCAAAAAGCGATCCCGTAACTAATTACAGGATAACCCCACTACAGTATAAACATACCCGCATTTGTATTCCGACCGAATACAAAATGCAAAGAGACAAAAATACTCCTACACAATATAATACTTGGATCCGGCTTAAACCAAAGCCCAACAGTATTATCTGTCCGAACCATGACACGTGCACAAGTGCACGTACATGTTTGAACCCTGCCATAAAACTATACGGCCTCTACAAAGTTTCGCCCGAACTTGGAAAACTATCTGTGGGGGACTCTAAAGACTCGTCAGTACCCTGGCAGTGGGTTTAACCACAAGCACGTCAGCGGCACTAGCTGTGCGTAACGGCTGCCCATGTACTGACCGAAAGGGAAGACGATGAGCGAACTCATCCTGGAACCCTACTGAGCCTATCAGCGACAATAACCGTACAGTCCGGTCCGTTCGTCTATTTGCATCGCGTATCCGGCCTAGGGGTTGGTAACGTCAGACCCCCAAAAGCTGTATAAGTCGTGTCGGAAGGTAGCCCTGAACACCCTGAGAAACTACTGGAATACCTACCAGTAATTCTCACCTGCCTTGGCCAAGGACTTGGTGTAATGGCTCTCCTAGACACAGCACGATCTCACCCCCAATACCGGGAGAGACGAATCCCCTGCCAATCCGCTCACTGCCTCTATGTGGCTCGGGACTGTACCCAACTAAAACCTGTTTGCACGACTCCTTTGAGCCGTGGAAGGGTAGTAATCTAAGCATAGTGAGAACTCACACGAGACAAATGACGGCCTCAGGTCGATGAACTAACCTGTACACATGTCACCAGGGAACTGCTATCTGACGCTAGGTATAATACCAACTAGCATGTTCTCGGCGAGTCCTGTCCGGTGCACTCATAACCCAATGAGCACCTGTATACATCTTAGGTGATCCAACTGACACCAGATCACTTTTAAGGATGTGCTTATGGACTACCCAACTCTCACGTATATGATCGCCATCATACTGCTGGTAGTCAAGCAAGAATCCTAAAGGCTCTATCAATGTGTAATAGTGATCATGTCACTTCAAGCTGTACACGATGATACAGGCAAACCAGATAGCATACTAAGTAACACTGTCCTACGGGTATAGGTCCTCCTCAATCATTGCAATCACGTGCCTGCGATCCAATAATTGACTTTGAGGGCACTACATCCAACAACCCTCTGTATGGGACTCTAAAGACTCGACAGTATGCTGGAAGTGAGTTTAACCACAAGCACGTCAGCGGCACTAGCTGTACGTAACGGCTACCCAGGTACCTGTCGGAAAGAAGGCTGACGAGCAAACTCATCTGAACTCCTACTAAGCCTATCCGTGACAATCTCCGTACAGTCCGGTCCGTTCGTCTGAGAGTATCGCATGTCGGGTCTAGGGGGTGGAAAATGTCAGACCCCTAATAACCTGACAAGTCATGCCGATGTGGCTCAAGACCATCCGAGAATCTACTGATCTACCTATAAGTAATTCTCAATCCGCCCTGGCCAGGGACTTATAGTATTGTCCAATCGAACACAGCGTGACATCAACTCCTTATACCGAGAAAGCTAAATCCCCGATAATCACTCACTGCCTCCATATGGCTTAGGACTGTACAAAACTAAAACCTATTTGCACGACTCAGTAAAGCCGTGGTAGGGTAGTAATCAAAGCACAGTGGGAACTCACACGAGAAAAATGACGACCTCAGGTCGACAAATTATCTGTACTCATGTCACCAGAGAACCGCTATCTGACGATTGGTATAATACCATCTAGACAGTTCTCGACGAGTCCGTCCAATATACTCACCCCTAGTAAGCACCTGTATACGATCTTAGGTGCCAAAGACCAATAGTTGCGAGACCAACCATCACCCCTCGTCGGGGTCTTGAAACGTATACTCCAATCTACTCCGGAGTATTGATGCCATGTCTCAATACTCGCACGACTAAGGACATTTAAGAATGTGCTTGTCGACAACCCAGCTCTCATAAGTATGATTTCCATCACAACGCCGGTAGTCAAGCAATGATCCTACAGGCTTTATCAACATGTATTAATGATACTCAATAACAAGTAAACATATGCACATGTTAAGATAAAGACAAACCAAATAGCATACTATCATATCGAGCAAGATTGTCCTGTACATACATATGTCCAAGCATCCACTTGTCTACATATACAAAAATGGCCTCTAGGGCATACATATCCAACAGCGATAAGTGTTATTTTCATTCATGCTTGTAGCCATCTTGTATATTCATTTCTTCAGGATGAGCTCCAACTTGTGACCGCTGTTTCCGCTATATGTATATTCTTTTTCGAGGCGAGAGATCGACTTGTGGTCGTCGTTACCATGATTATTATTATTTGTTAGGACACGATCAGGTTGCAATCGTTGTCGTTGTTGTATTAATACAAGTTTAGGATTACCCCACGGAGAAGTGTATGGGCGGCCGGGTTCTAGATTGCAGCGGGTGGCCATCTCAAGGAGTTGGGATCAGGTCGCTCAAGTCTAGAATTAGCGGGTTGCTTACCGTGCTTGTAGGGGTATAGGATAAACCCGCGAAGGAGTGCTCAAGTCACTGAATTCGAAAAAGTGTTGGGTGGCCCCCATATAATGATGATGATGATGAGTTGCTTCATTTCTTGGGTTGGCTGGTAGCTTGTCGCACTCGTAAGGGTCTGATTTTGGCTATGCACGGGCTATTCATGTGACCGGGGATGCTGCGTTTCATTTGTGGCTCGAATGAAATGCGGTGTTTCTAGATGATTCGACTATTCCTATTTTGTGATGTTCATTACATGCTTGTGATATGATTACCTGCCTGTGATGTTTTCTCCTGCATGCTGTAATGTGATTATATGCATTGTTCACCGTAAAAAACAGAGACGACCTGGAATGGATCGTCTTGCCTAAATCTGGGTGCAGATGCTATTTGGATTTATCCGTCCACCTCTCCGAAGATACCAAGTTGATTTATGGCACCACATATCGGAGGTTTGGACAGATGCGGCCATTGTAGCAGACTATATCAAATTCCCCCTCGTTTTATGAGTGTTTTTTTATTGTGGAGACGCTCTTCCCTGTAGGTAGAAGCCCCTGCAGTTAATTACGTTACTGCATTGCGATAACCACTTTCTCCTTCTTCAGCAATTCACTTCGTGTCATGTGTGTTTTTGTTTGTTTTGGTTGCCCGTGGATTGTATATGGAGACTAGTTTATGTCGTCGCCCGGCGCGGATTAGCCCAAATCCGTATATTTTAGATTTGGGCTTGGGTCAAGAATTTGCTTGACGGGGTTTTGAACTTAGGTTATATAGTTCTTTGGTTCAAAAATATTTTGTTTTATTTAAGGACCGTTAATCTAGTTTGAGATTAAGGTCAACTTAAATATATAAGTGAGAATTTGGGCTCAGTTTGTTTTGCTAAGGATACGTTAGTCTTATTTGAGACTAAGATCAACTTAACAATGATTTTAGAATTATTTTTACTTAAGATCCAACAAAAGAGAATTTGGGCTCAGCTACAAGAAAACTTCAGAGATTTAGCCAATTTGGGCTTAGTCTGCTTAAAAAGTGCTGGAACTAATTTGGGCTCTATTTGTTCAGCCCTTTTCTTTTTATGTAAAGTGCTAAGCACTTATTTGAGCTTTGATGCTCACATATATGTCATGTGAAGCATTCAGGGCACTGCCCAATAAATGTTGAACACTTTAGTCCTTTTGACTAAATGTGAAGTGCTAAGCGCTTCCTATGGCGTCCACATGTGGTGCACGTGCGGCACTGGGTGGTGCCCAATTAGTGCTAAGCACTCAGCCGTTTTGGCTGTATATGGAGTGCTATGCACTTTTTATACGGCGCCCACGTAAGGAGCATGTGAGATGCTCGGAGCTGCCTAATCAGTGCTAAGCACTCACCCGTTTTGGCTGTATATGGAGTGCTAAGCACTTTTATTCAGCGTCTACGTGTGTTTCACGTGAGGCGCTGGCCTTCTGTTTTGGGCGCCCGAGTGTTTTTCACGTGAGGCGCTAGGCGCTGTTAAACGGGCGCCCACGTGGGAAACACGTGAGGCGCTGGTCTTTTTTTTCTTTTTTAGAGATTAAATATCTGTTAATGTTTTCAGAGAGGTTAAATCTCTGTTAATGGTATTTTGACCATTAACGCTCACCAAAATCACTATTTTTTTAGGATCTCGAGTTGACTTTTTTAAAGAACTAAGTTCTTGATTTGAAGGAACTGAGTTCCTGGAGTATTATGGACTCCATCTTCTTTCTTTTTAAATTTATTCTTCCCTAAATGTTTGATTCTCAAGAACAAGATCTTCCCGATGAGAATTAAATTCTCAACTTATGGGAGACTTGTCTTGTGGATCTTAGATCCAGAGAAAAAACTAAGTTCTTTTAAAAGGGTTAAACCCTTAGATGTAATATGATATATAGAGGAGATATTTTGATCTCTTTTCTTTACTTAGGGTTTTGAGAAGGAAGATATTCTTCTTTGATAATTGAATTCTCTGTTCTTTTTTAGAGCTTACTGTATTTTTGCAGAAGTTTATAGGGGGCTCCTTCTGTGGTCTCTCTGTGTGAGACTTGAAGACTCGGGGCCTTTATATAGTAGAGGCAAATTGTTAATTAGTTTTGAGAAAATCTCTTGTTGAGAGATTTCAATTGATTTAATTGGACTTAAAATTGATTTGGGGGATTTTACCCACCGTTGGATTTTTGATCCAAGAACTTCAGTTTTACAGAATGTGTTTTCTTGTTTTTAACAAAATTGGGGAAATATTTTCCCATATACATAATTTATTCTGTAACTTGGTGATTTTTAATCACCATTGGATTTTTAATCCAAGGGTTCTCTATTTTACAGATAGCAATCTCTTTTTTTTCAGAAAAATTGAGGGAATATATTCCCAAAATAGAATTTTATTCTATTGTTGGATCATTGATCCAACCGAGAGTATCTTTCTTATTTAGAAAGATTTGGGAGATATTTTTTCTTAATAGAATTTGATTCTATACTTTGATAATTTATCATATCCGTTGGATTTTTGATCCAACGGCTCTGTTTAACAGAGAGTATCCCAACTTTTTGTTAGGAAAACGTAGAATTTAATTCTACTTAGGTACCGGCGCTCACGTGTTGTGCACGTAGGCGCCACTTAAGAATTTAATTCTTATGATGGGTACTCCTGTGCTTTGTGTTAGTAATATATATGCCCTAGAGACCATTATTGATGATATAGTGGATGCTTGGACATATATATAGAGGACTTTCTTGCTCGACATGATAGTATGCTATCAGGTTACCTTTATCTTAACATGTAGACTGTTATTTATACTGTCTGTCTCTTACATGTTGATAAAGCGCTTAGGATATGTACTTGACTACCAGGACTATGATGAGATCATATTATTGGGGCCAAGGTGGTCCAAAAGTACACCTTTTAATCAGTTCCTGGTCGTGAGAATATCGAGACTAGGGCATCGATATTCCAGAGTAGACTAGTGTATATGTTTCTTGTCCCTTAGAGGGTGATGGTTGATCCCACAACCATTGGTGTGTGACATCAAAGATTGTACACAGGTGCTCATTGGAGAATTGGGACACCAAACAGGACCCGCCGAGGACTCCTATGTGGTAGTATACCTATCGTCAGATAGTAGTCCTTTGGTGACACTGGTATAGGTTAGTCTGTAGACCCGAGATCGTCATAGAGACTTGTGCGGCTCCCACTGTGCTTTGATTTCCTCCCTACCGTGCTCAAAGGAGACGTGCAAACAGGTGGATTTTGGGTACAGTCCCGAGTCGCATGGAGACAATGAGCGATAGGAGGGGTTTCGTCTCTACCGGTATTGAGGGTTGATGTTGCGCTATGCTCAATTGGCTATAACTGGAAGTCCCTGGCCAGGGCTCCTGCCAAGATTTACTGATAAAAGTTATCAGTGGTTTCTCGAACCGTTATAGGCCAGACATCGGCATGACTTATCACGTTACTGGGGACTAATGATTACCACCCCTAGACATGATATGCGACATATCAGACGAAGAGACCGGACTGTACGGTAGTGTTACCGATAGGCTTTGTTCAGTCGAAAATATCGCACTTTTGATATGACATTTTCCTTACTTTTCTTAAATATCTAAAGGTGATTATTATAAATATGACACATATGAGGGTTTATCTGTAAAAATACTATTTTCATATATTTATATATTATAATTAACATTATGAAGGAAAATATATGCATATAATATTTATATAATATTTTGATAATTTAAATATGCATATCATATCAAATATCCTTAATCAATATTCTTAAAATATAATATCATATCAAATTGGTTAGGATAATATCCCAAAAATACCAAATATTACTAACATTATTCTTTGAGATATGGTGCAAGCTTTGGCTCAAGTCAGGAGATCGAGATGTTGAGATGTCGGAAATAAAAAATCTACCGAAATATTAAAGAAAATCGAAAAATCAATACTGGCAGAGACTCAGGAAATATTTTCAAGTTCCAGACATCAACTAAATCTCCACGTGTCACAAGAATAAAGCCCCAAAAATTTGCACCCAAGATCTCACCAACAAACCGTGAATCCGCAGCCAAACCATGCAATATGCGGCGGATCCGCGGTCGATTCACCGAATCAGGGGTTAGGATTCTCAGGTTGGATTTGCTACAACTAACCCTAATTCTGGGGATCTTTGGTTTCTGGTTTTGGGGCTATATAAAGGACTGAGAGCTAAACTTAGAAATCATCAATCTTTTACACAAGCTAATCACCGTCAAAGAACAAGTGATCCAAGACAGGTCCAAGATTCGACGTGATAAAGCGACGTGAGATTCGACGGAACATCTACATCCGACAAGGCAGAGATCGAGAGCAACTTCTTCATCTTCTTGTAATCTAAACTTGAAGTTTGTACTTGTGAAGTTGATTAATAAAGGTAGATCTTTAGTTTAATTAATTAGTAGTTTAATTATTTAGTTACATTATGAATTCCATCTCTATCCGTTCTTCTATCTCCATCATGCGTGAGTAATTCTCCGCTTGATAGGGTTTGTAGGATTAGGGTAGATCAATGGATGAAAAATATTTTAATTTCTTTTACGTCTTATGAAGTTTATAAACTTTAGCAAAAGAATCGTTAACATCCTTATCGGGCACGCTACCAATTTATTGCTAGTCTCGACCGTGATTTGAGATCAGATTAACAATTGTTTTGTTAAGGGCTAGACATAAATAGAGATGAATGAAAGGACAAGGGTCAATAGTATGGAAACCCTAGTTTCTTCCAAAAACCCTAATCCTCATTCATCACTATCAATTTAGTTTTAAATCTATCAAAAGATAAAAAGAGTCGTCTTTATTAGTTATCCAGGATTACTAAATCCTAACGAACCCTACAAGCCCTTTTCTGATATAAAATCTACATCCGTTTTTAAACTAGATCTATATTCTACATCTGTGTTTAACGTAGATCTAGATTCTATAACTATTCTTCACTATTATCTATTCTTCTTCATCTTCCTAATCAACACGTCTAAAGAAAGATTAAAAGATTCCACATATCCCTGAGGACGACTCGTACTCATCTCGGTCTAGCTACACGCGACACCATTATTGATTGAGATTATTTCTATAAACACTTCTTTAAAACAGATCAATCAAATGGCGACGTTGCCGGGGATACGTGCGTAATTTTTTATTCTTACTATTCGTGTTGAATTCTTATTCGATCTATATCATAAAACAAAACAAACCGCATCTTGCATATTTAACGATTAGTGTGGGATTTTTGCAAGGTAATCTGGAGTCACTGTAGCGAGGAGATAAGGATTTAGAGACATTCATCAAGACCCAGAGAAGCAAGGGAGGCCACTATAGCAAAAAGTTTTCAAAGAACTCTCAACTCCGCGGCAAGAAGTTCGTTTTGGCGGCGGAACCACGGCGGTGTTGGTGAGTTAGGGCTTCAATTTTCTCTGGTATCTTTTCTATCTTTTTCTCTCTCCTTCGAAAAATCCAATAATATATTTTCTGCAGGATTCTTTGCAAAATATCGCCGCTCAAAAATCTTTTTTCGAGTTTTGTTTTGCGTTTTGTTTTTGCATATTTTAATACGGACATTAAGGGGCAAAGACCAAATTCAGATTAGGTGGAGATTTCATCACCCTTCCTAAGCCCCACAAATCACAAAACGAGCATTCGCATCACCCGACATTAATTAAAAAATATCTAGGCCAAGACTAAGGACTGTCGCGCTCAATAAGGACAGAGGAAGGTCGTGAGTAATCTATCGCTTATCCGCATTACTTTTATAGTGTCTAGACAAGTGTGTCTAAGCTAAGTGGTTACTTAATTAGGCCCGCTATTTTCGGTGATTCGTATAGCGGATACCTCCCACTTACCGGGCACTTACCTGGCCACAAGAGTGATAAAGAGGTGGTAGAGAATTAATCCTGCGGCTTATCCTTTGGAAGTCTAGGAGCGATCTAGAGACTTGACCTAGCTAACCTTAGTTCTAGAGTTGTGTGTGCATTTTTTTGTGGTTTGTCTCACGGCCGACACTTTTCAAAACAAACCAATTTTTAAGTTCTCACACGCTACCACGTGCGCTAAACCCGCTTAGTGCATGCTCGACTGGACATGGGATTCTAGTGCCCGTCTTGTCCACGTTTCTACTATCGACTCCGGTCGGTACTTCTTCATCTCCTTTTTCCTCTCCACCCACCACATCGACCGAGATGGACGGTTCTCCATCAGATTTTACCACCACCATCCTACCACCACCCGTCGGTGCGCAGAATCCACCGCGCATCTCTCTCCAAAAAAGATGTTACCCCATGCGCGGACCCCTTCCTACCTGTCTATCTATTCCACCAGCCAATGGGGATAATTTTGAAATTAAACCCCACTTCATCAAACTGTTGCCCAAATTTCACGGGCTTGAATCCGAAGATGCATACATTTTTATAAACAAATTCGAAAACGTATGCGCAATGATGGATACGTCACAACTGTCTGTGGATGCTATGGCTTACGTCTTCTCCCTTTTAGTTTGTGTGATCTAGCAGAAAAATGGCTTTATAACACTGCATCATATTCTATTGCCAAATGGGATGAATTCGTTGTAGAATTCTTTAAGAAATTTTATCCCAATCATAAGACCGCCCGCGTTCGAAGCGAGATTAACCAGTTTACCCAACTTCCTAATGAACCATTTTGGAAATGCTTTGAATGGTTTAAGAATCTTCTTTTACAATGCCCTCATCATAGAATTAATAGATAGGACCTTTGTCGCATTATATATGAAGGTGTTGATCTAACAACAAAACAGATGCTTGAAACCATGTGTCAATATCATTTCCTGTCTAAAGATGATGGTGAAGCTTGGCAATTTCTGGAAAATCTCACCGAACAAACCCTACAGTAGGAAAGCGTTAGACCTGCATCATCTAGGGAAGGTATCCATCAGCTCGATATTTCCATCGCAGTGAAAGCCGAAATGGATGTGATACAAAAGAAACTCGATGCTATAGAAAACAAAGTCTCTTCAGCCCCTCTAAACCAATTTACGCTCTCCAAAACCGTGTGTGGTTGCTGTTCCAACCCATCACATCTAACGGAAGAATGTTCTTTGAATCCACCGTTTCAAGGTCAAGAACAAATTAATGCTACTTTTCAGTAACGACCTCGAAACGATCCTTATTCTTCCACATATAATCAAGGATGGAGGAATCACCCTAATTTTGCTTGGAACCAAAACCAAAACCAAAATCAAAACCAGTTCCAAAGAAATTATCAAAGATCTCCTCCACAGCAACAGCAACCACACCCACAGAGTCAGCACCCCTTTCATTCGCAACCTTTTCAAAATCCGACCAACAATTCTACACCTTATAATAATTCTTTCCAAATGGCCGGTAACGAAAATTCAACTACACTCGAACGAAGCGTGGATATGTTTAGTAAACATTCCATGCAATCGACGAATGAAATAAATTCTTCTATCCAATCATTAACACAGACCACCACCTCCCATGGTGAAAGTATAAAATCGATAGAGACACAACTTGCACAAATAAATGCTGTGATGAGTGCGAGAGAAAAAGCGAAACTTCCATCTCAACCTATACCTAATCCTGGCCACTCACAAAGTTATAATGTGAGTGCTGTTACCACGTTGAGATCAGGAAGAGTGCTGGATAACCAAGTGGGTGAACACATTGATGACGTTGATGATATTAATGATACCCCGGCTTCTACTTCTTCTCTTATTTCGTCTAGTCCACCACTTTCTTTCGAGCCTATTCTCCGTTTTCCCCAAGGCTCGAACACACAGCCCACTTCCTCGAGTCAACCTAAAACAATCCCAACTTCAATTCTGGGATCCATTCCATCCCCACAATCCTCTCCAATGTTGGACCCAACCCTTATTGATAAAGCACCTTATCCAAACAGGTTAAGGGGTAACAGACCAAGTCCACAAATGGAGAAAATTGTGGAAATTTTTAAGCAAGTTAATATAAATATTTCTCTCCTAGATGTTATTCAACAAGTTCCGTCTTATGCAAAAATTCTAAAGGACTTGTGCACTAGGAAGAGAAAAACTCAAGTGCCTAAAAAAATTTTCTAAGCGAGTAATGTAAGCACTGCTTTAACCCAACAACTACCCAAGAAGCGAAAGGACCCCGGAAGTCCTACCATATCTATTTCTTTTGGGGGTAAGATATCAATCGTGCTCTACTCGATTTAGGCGCTGTTGGATATAGTGCCCTCTAAGTCAATTATTAGATCGCAGGTACGTGATTGCAATGATTGAGGGAGGACCTATACCGATATAACAGTCTTACTCGAGATGATAGTATGCTATCTGGTCTGTCTTTATCATCATATAGATGTTGATAGAGCCCATAGGATTCTTGCTTGACTACCGGCAGTATGATGGCGATCATATACGTGAGAGCTGGGGTCTGTAAGCACATCCTTAAAAGTGTCCCTAGTCGTGGGAGTTTCGAGACAGGGCATCGATACTCCAGAGTAGACTAGTGTATACAGTCGAGACCCCGACGAGGGGCGGTGGACGGTCTCACAAGCCACTGGTGTCAGTTGGATCACCTAAGATGTATACAGGTGCTCATTGGGATATGAGTACACCAGACAGGACTCGCCGGGAACATGCTAGTTGGTATTATACATATCGTCAGATAGCAGTTCCCTGGTGACATGTGTATAGGTTAGTTCATCGACCTGAGGTCGTCATTTGTCTCGTGTGAGTTCCCACTGTGCTTTGATTTATACCCTACCACGGGTCAAAGGAGTCGTGCAAACAGGTATATTTTGGGTACAGTCCCGAGCCACATTGGAGGCAAGTGAGCGGATGGTCGGGGATTCGTCTCTCCCGGTAATGGGGGTGAGATCGCGTTGTGTTTAGGAGAGCCATTACACGAAATCCCTGGCCAGGGTAATCGAGATGTACTGGTAAGTATACCAGTAGTATCTCAGGGTGTTATGGGCTGCTCTCTGACACGACTTATGCAGCTATTGGGGGTCTGACGTTTACCGACCCCCTAGGCCGTATATGCGATACTCATAGAAGAATGTTCCGGACTATACAGATATTGTCACTGTCAGGCTCGGTAGGGTTTATAGATGAGTTCGCTCGTCGGCTTTTCTTCCAATCAATAAATAGGCAAACCGTTACGTACAGCTTGTACCTCTGACGTGCTAGTGGTTATACCCAGTGCCAGTGTATTGATGAGTCATTAGAGTCCCCCACAGACACTTTCCCAAGTTCCGGCGAAACGTTGTAGATGCCGTATGGTATTATGGCAGGGTTCGGAAAATGCACGTGCATTTTCGCACGTGTCATTTTTCGGGCAGATAATACTGGTAGGCTTTGGTTTAAGCCGGATCCCAGTATTATACTGTGTAGATATAATATCTTTGTCTCAGTTGTATTTGTATTCGGTCGTAATACAAATGCGGGTATGTTTATACCGATACGGGGTTATCCTGAAATTCGTTTCAGGATCACTTTTGGAAGTTGCCAGTTTCCAGTTTTCTAGCAGCCGTATTTAACATTCGGTTAAATACGAATTTATCCTTTCGTCTTTTGGGTGAGTCAGTGTTCTAGAAGGTTCTAGAAATGGTGACTAGCTTCATGAGTCATTAGTTCATTAATGGTGCATTTAATATTGTGATGACTTGCTTAGTGATTCATCCTTTGCTTTTATTATGTTCACACTAGGTGTTTCATGACTCATTCTTTGTTATGATAAGTTTCATTGCTTAGACTCACCCTCCCCTCTCCTACACTCACCCCCCATCTTCTATAAGTGGCCGGCCCCTCTTGTGAGGTGGGGATGGATTCAATTTGGCAAAAAGATTATGATACTTTAGTGTATGGAAATTTCATATAGTTCAATTTCCATTCACCCGATTCCAAATGGCAACTTCTTTTAACCGTTCGTTCATAACCTTGGACGTTACGAGACAAAGTGTTACTCATTCTCTACTTCATCTTGGTCGTCTCTTTTAGCAAACTTGACGACCGAGTTGCCTCGGTTCAGAGGCGGGAACCCGTTTAAAGATCCGTCGACGTGGTGCCACCTGGACGACGTGACCGGAGATCGAGCGAGTTAGGATCAACTCCAACATAGCATGGGATGATGGTTGAAGACCGAAGGACTCGGATCGTTCGGTATAACAATTCTACCCTCTTTACAATTTGTTAGTTTAGCTTTAATGGACGATCCGGGATAGAGTACGCGATAGCGCCAGTCGTAAAAGTTTTGTTCCGCATATTGGCATCTGAAAAACGGCCGGGGCGCTGCCGCGGAGTTACAGTGGTATCAGAGCCTCACCATTAAGCTATACTAACTTGTGCTAACGCGTTTAAAAGATCGATCGAACGGAATTTCCGAAATCACAATTTTCTGTACATAAAGTTTCTATCGATTTTAAATCTGTTCTAAAATTCATTTTGAGCATTTCAGAAAAACAAGCAGGCTTTTTGAAGAATACTGTGCAAATTTGGTCACGTGATCCAATAAAACAGTCGCGGATCCGCGGTCAAACCTAGGGTTTGACCGCGCATCCGCGGCCGTTTAGTTGGAACAGTGTTCCAAATTTGTTCAGGGGTTTCTATGCAGGGAATTGTGGTTTCTGGTACTGTTTGTTTTGGCCCAGATTTTGTTACTGTACAGCAGTTGTACGTGGGGCCCACTTCGGAAAATTTTGTCGATCGAAATTTTAAACTTGTTAGTTTACAGTACTTTCATTATATCTCCGACCGGGAATGTCATTTGATCGGTAAACCGCGTCTGATTTCTATAGTTCTTTTAGACGGGTTTGCGAACGTGACATTCGCGTTGATGTTCTGTGTTGTGCTGTGATGTTGCGGATTTGTCGTGGTGGATAGCAGGGTGCAATGATAGTGCTGTTTGAATTTATTTGTACATTTGATATTGCGGGGCGAGCGTCCAACATGTGGACTGCCGTCACTGTCTGTTTGTATATTATTCTTTTGGGGCACGACCGGGGTGAGGTCGATGTACCCGTTGTATATATTTTTTCATTTCTGTACTAGATTTATCCCGCGATGGAGTGCACGGATAGCCGGGTTCTGGAGGGCAACGGGTCCGTATCTCATGGCTTTGAGAGGCAAAAGGACCTCACTCTAAAATTGGCAGACTATTCGCCGCACTCGTAGGGGTACAGGTTGACCCAAGGAGGGGTGCTCAATTTACCGGATTCTGTGAAGTGCCGGGTGTTCCATTCACTATGTTGTGGGGACTACCTCGCTTCAGGATTTGGCGGATAACTTGCCGCACCCGTAGGGGCCTAGGTTTCATTGCACAAGCTATCCACACGACCAAGGGAACGTCGGGTTTCAGTAGCGGCTCTGTGAAACCCGGGGATCCCAGATTATCTGTATTGTTCTGTGATGCTTATTACTTTTCTGTAATGTTGCATTTGTCATACCTGGAGCGATTATTGTATATTAGTATATATACTATTAGATGTTGTATATGTTTTATACCCGCGCTAGTCCAGTCCCCGCTCTGTCGTTAGTTAAGTAACCTAACGAGTGATGACGGGACCCAGTGACGAATGCGGATGGCATATACGCACATTTTATTTTCGTTCTTTTCTGGTGTGATTGATTGATGGGACTGCATTGATTCTTATCAATGCAAGGATAAAACAAACCTATTTTTGATGTTGTTGAAACAAATTCAAAAAGATATTATTACAAAGACGTTTCCTTTTGTTTTGCATAGCGGTATTCAGTTGGAATATCCTGCACCTCATTCCACGAGGAAAGAGCCGAGATCCCTTCACCGGGAGTGACTTCTTTAGCAAAAGGTTTTCGCTACTATATATTTTTATAAAGCTATCAGGTTCCTTCAACGAGATCAAGTTCATTACGTTAAAGGTTTTTCGCCAAAAACCAGCCGTAATCCTCCGTCATTTCTTATGGATGGTCAGTAGTATTCAAGCTATGTTTGTTGGCCTACGTCAAGGCGTAGTGTTTGGTAGCTGCTGGGTATTCATTTGTTGCATAGATAGATGCATTAGTTTAAGTCAGACGTACAGCCTTGTTGGCCTACGTCAAGGGCATGTACGATGACTTAAGTTAATCAGGACAACGACGGGTAGAACTTGACATGTTGCTTATGATTTGTTGGCCTACGTCAAGGTCATAAGAGCATGGGATAAAAATTATATCGGGAGTTTCAAACATACAAGAAACTTGCCAGACTTGCGCATACCTTCTGGAGTGTGTTAACTTGAGTGGCTTCCATCAAGTTATCATACGATGATAGTTGGATCCCGATTCTCACTGATGAGTTGGTTTACTCTTCGGGTGACCCCGACTAATTCTTCTTTCAGGTTTGGAGGAGAATTTGAGATAACAGTGGGAGGTTTCCTAATTAGATAAAGTGATAACCATTCTGTTCTAGGCTAGAGTGCACGCAGAGTGTTTCTTTTCTCTCTCTCTTTGGCAGCGACTTTTGACCAACCCTTGACTATAACTCAGTAACCAAAGTTGACCGAACCTTCTTAATATACTAGCTTTTGGATTGTCTAAAGTTGCATAAGTCATTGCCGCTCTTTCTTTTACCCTTTGTATTTCTCAGAACACCCCGTATTACTACGGACATCCACTTCCATTGGATAGATCCATCGTATGGGTATATACGAACTCGAAGGGAATTCTTCGAGGATGGATCCAGGTTCAGGAGAAATAGAATTAGTTTATTCAGTTGTCTTTTATTATCACCTTCTCTAAGGTTGCGAGGGCTCCTTGGTTTAGGAGAGTACACCCATTACGCTTATTGGATAGTCTTTTTCCAAACCATAGGCAGGTGCCGAAAGGTAGGGAATGAAGAAAACCAATTAGCCTAAGCAGGGTGTGCAGAAGATAATAAGTAAAGACAAGATAAAGGAATTAGAAAGAGGCCAAAGTAAATTGCAGCTATTCACATTCACGACCAAACCACGTATTTCATCACCACTCCTTCTTCACCTTTAATTTCTCCGGAACAACCCGTATCACTACGAACATCCAATTCCATTGGATAAATCCATCGTATGGTTATATACGAACTCGAAGGATATTTTTTCGAGGATGGATTCTGATTCAGGAGAAATAGGAATAAGGTTTATTCAGTTGTCTTTTATCATCACCTTCTCTCAAGTTGCGAGTACTCCTAGGATTAGGAGAGTATACCTATTATGCTTACTGGATAGTCTTCTTCCAAACCATAGGCTGGTGCCGAACGGTAGGGAAAGAAGAAAACCATTTAGCCTAATGTTGGTGTACAGAAGGTAACGACTAAAGACAAATTAAAAGGAATTGGAATAATGGCAAGGAAATATACGGTTAAAGTCATGATATGGATTATGGAAGAGGCATTACTAAAGAATACCAGGATACCCCTACGAAACATATTTTATGTTTCATATTCACTGTGCATTGTTATTAAAAACTGATTTCCCGATTAGATACTTACTCCAGGGTATGTATTTACCAGGTATGATTCTCACATCTGTATGGTTTTACAGATGTTGAGTGGGAGCAAGTTATTAGGAATTAGGTGATCATCCTCATTATATCAGAATTCGTTGTAATTGGTGATATTTGAGAAAATCGCCTGGGTACATTTTTCAACCTACGATGCACATGTTTTGAGTTATTCAACTCAGCGGACTTATACAGAGTATTGTATGTTGTCCAGTGTCCATTAGGACAAAGGGATTGGTCCTCGTACTATATTCTGTTTACTTGTAACCTCTCTGGTTTTTAGACAAGTGTTTCGTAGAAATACAATGTCTAAGTTTCGAGAAGTTGTGGGTATAAGGATAAAGTAGAGAACCAGGTGTCGCAAGTATCGGGATTCTTCAAAGAAATCGAAGATGTAGATTCTTGTGATTGGTATTCAGTTGATAGTAATGGTTTTGAGAAACTTGTTTCTCTTTCAGGTTACTCATAATTGGATGGATTCCTAGGTTAAGTAATGCTGATTAGCCTCTCTCCATTAAGTTGATATGCACTAGAGACAGCTGCATGATTTGAATATGGTTCCAATTAAATATGTGCCAAACTTTCTATATTGAATATAGAATGGATCATATCTTAACATTGTTAAGGTAAAGGGAGTTGTCCAGCTTATGCTTAAAACCAGACACTGGATAACTCAAGGCACGTTTCTGTAATGGCAGTTTGTGGATTGACCCTAGCTTTGACGAGGGTTGATTTTCTACCATCTGGAAGATCAATAGTGATATTGTTCTTAACTCGCCACAGTTTTAGTAAAATGGACTTTTTCAGAAAAACAGAAGTGGGAGTATGGTAGAACTGGAAGTGATTCCAGAACCGCAAAACGATTACGGAAAATTTAATAGGACCTATATATTCAATCAGGTTTGACATTCAAATAGCCACTCCGCAGACATGGTGGGTAACCTCAGACACCCGAGAGGTACTCCGGTAGCCTCAAGGAAGGTGACAGGGAGGTTCTTATTTACCCAGACTTGACACTACTGTTGTTCCAGGCTATGAGACCCGGCAGGAGATTATGTATAGCGTCGTTCTAAACTAGTTTTAGAAGTGTACGTATATATATTATTCTTCCAGAGGGTTGTCATAGTCAGTGGGAGCAGCGGAAGCATAGTGGGCAAGTAGCTTATGTCTATTTATAGGCTTGAGCATATATAGCGGAGATAAGATCATCTAATTTTGATGTGACAGTCATGGGTTTGACTTCATCAGAATAGGGGATGGATCTGTTAAGAAGGTAGTAGGGTGTTATGTCCTGGTATTTGGATGACATACACAGAGTAGGAAGTAAAATTCTTATACTACGATCGGTTGTACTGTGGTCGTCAAACAGTTGTTTCTCTACAAAGGATATGGATATAATATCTGACATTCTGGTTACTAGATCTATGGTTTTAGATCTAGATTTGGGTAGTTTCCCAATATGGGTACTTTGACAATGTTCTAATAGTGTTTTAGAATTGATGACTCCTGGCACGGTGGTGTACCTGCAGGTGATGGAGTCACCCTCTCTAAAGGTGTCTTACAGACTAAAGGGGAGAGGGATGTGCATGATCGGCAGATCACTTGCTTAGACAATTGAGTCAATCGTGAGATGTCAAGTACCACATCAGATGTTGTTTTTGCACTAGATGCGATAAGTTTATATTAATCCAATCCTGGAGATACATTAGGAAGCAGTTTTAAAACATAAATGCATGTTCTACGGATTTGATGACGGCGGCCTCCTTCGGGAGACAGTTATCATTCCAGGCTTCAAAGGTGACATTTATAACAGAGTGATTATCAGAGTTATAGTTTTCCCTCCGACGAGGGACAGTATTATGGACAGGCGGTCCAAGAGGATACTGTGGGAGGCATAGTGCTGGACACTGATTAGTTTCAGTGATCCATACAGTCTAAGAGGTTTGGATTTGGAGTTCATTTATGAACTAGGTCCCATCACATATCCAAACATATTCTAAGATAGGTATTACTCAACTCGGGAGATGGTTTTCTCCGCGAAATTGAGATATAGAGAGATACAGAAAGAAACACCGAAGCGGATCCACTCACTGAGGCTATTTCTCGAACACAAGAGTTTTACAAACGAGATTTGTGAAACTGATTAGTAGAGGAGTTGGATGCTCGGTATCACACGAGCTGTGAGTACACGACATTGCAATAATTAGCCTTAAGTGCAAGTGGGAGATTGTTGGATATAGTGCCCTCTAAGTCAATTATTGGATCGCAAATACGTGATTGCAATGATTGAGGGAGGACCTATACCGATATAACAGTCTTACTCGAGATGATAGTATGCTATCTGGTCTGTCTTTATCATCATATAGATGTTGATAGAGCCCATAGGATTCTTGCTTGACTACCGGCAGTATGATGGCGATCATAAACGTGAGAGCTGGGGTCTGTAAGCACATCCTTAAAAGTGTCCCTAGTCGTGGGAGTTTCGAGACAGGGCATCGATACTCCAGAGTAGACTAGTGTATACAGTCGAGACCCCGACGAGGGGCGGTGGCCGGGCTCACAAGCCACTGGTGTCAGTTGGATCACCTAAGATGTATACAGGTGCTCATTAGGATATGAGTACACCGGACAGGACTCGCCGGGAACATGCTAGTTGGTATTATACATATCGTCAGATAGCAGTTCCCTGGTGACATGTGTACAGGTTAGTTCATCGACCTGAGGTCGTCATTTGTCTCGTGTGAGTTCCCACTGTGCTTTGATTTATACCCTACCACGGGTCAAAGGAGTCGTGCAAACAGGTATATTTTGGGTACAGTCCCGAGCCACATTGGAGGCAAGTGAGCGGATGGTCGCGGATTCATCTCTCCCGGTATTGGGGGTGAGATCGCGCTGTGTTTAGGAGAGCCATTACACGAAATTCCTGGCCAGGGTAATCGAGATATACTGGTAGGTATACCAGTAGTATCTCAGGGTGTTCTGGGCTGCTCTCTGACACGACTTATGCAGCTATTAGGGGTCTGACGTTTACCGACCCCCTAGGCCGTATATGCGATACTCATAGACGAATGTTCCGGACTATACAGATATTGTCACTGTCAGGCTCAGTAGGGTTTATAGATGAGTTCGCTCGTCAGCTTCCCTTCCAATCAATACATAGGCAAACCGTTACGTACAGCTTGTACCTCTGACGTGCTAGTGGTTATACCCAGTGCCAGTGTATTGATGAGTCAATAGAGTCCCCCATAGACACTTTCCCAAGTTCGGGCGAAACGTTGTAGATGCCGTATGGTATTATGGCAGGGTTCGGAAAATGCACGTGCGTTTTCGCACGTGTCATTTTTCGGGCAGATAATACTGGTAGGCTTTGGTTTAAGCCGGATCCCAGTATTATACTGTGTAGATATAATATCTTTGTCTCAGTTGTATTTGTATTCGGTCGTAATACAAATGCGGGTATGTTTATACCGATACGGGGTTATCCTGAAATTCGTTTCAGGATCACTTTTGGAAGTTGCCAGTTTCCAGTTTTCTATCAGTCGTATTTAACATTCGGTTAAATGCGGATTTATCCTTTCGTCTTTTAGGTGAGTCAGTGTTCTAGAAGGTTCTAGAAATGGTGACTAGCTTCATGAGTCATTAGTTCATTAATGGTGCATTTAATATTGTGATGACTTGCTTAGTGATTCATCCTTTGCTTTTATTATGTTCACACTAGGTGTTTCATGACTCATTCTTTGTTATGATAAGTTTCATGGCTTAGACTCACCCTCCCCTCTCCTACACTCACCCTCCCTCTTCTATAAGTGGCCGGCCCCTCTTGTGAGGTGGGGATGGATTCAATTTGGCAAAAAGATTATGATACTTTAGTGTATGGAAATTTCATATAGTTCAATTTCCATTCACCCGATTCCAAATGGCAACTTCTTTTAACTGTTCGTCCATAGCCTTGGACGAGACAAAGTGTTCTACTCATTCTCTACTTCATCTTGGTCGTCTCTTTTAGCAAACTTGACGACCGAGTTGCCTCGGTTCAGAGGCGGGAGCCCGTTTAAAGATCCGTCGACGTGGTGCCACCTGGACGACGTGACCGGAGATCGAGCGAGTTAGGATCAACTGCAACATAGCGTGGGATGATGGTTGAAGACCGAAGGACTCGGATCGTTCGGTATAACAATTCTACCCTCTTTACAATTTGTTAGTTTAGCTTTAATGGACGATCCGGGATAAAGTACGTGATAGCGCCAGTCGTAAAAGTTTTGTTCCGCATATTGGCGTCTGAAAGACGGCCGGGGCGCTGCCGCGGACTTACAGGCGCTAGTGTTAACTTGCTTCCGTATTCCGTGTATAAGCAATTAGGGATCGGAGAGTTAAAACCAGCGCACTGCACTCTTCAGATGGTCGATCGATCTATCACCCAACTTAGGGGTGAGCTAAAAGATGTGTTAATCAAAGTCGGGGAATTTATATTCCCTGTGGACTTTATCGTTATAGATACACAGCCTGTAGCAAACCCATGAAACCAAATTCCGGTGATTTTAGGTCAACCTTTTCTTACGACTTCCAATGCAATAATCAATTGCCGAAACGGCTCTATGATCCTATCTTTCAGGAAGATGTCAATTGAGCTTAATATTTACAGGTTGGGAAGTGAACCCTCCGAACCCTATACTCAAGTATTATCTGTCGAAGCGATAAATTTTGACACTAGCGAATTTGAACAGCTTCACGATTTTGATCTTGACTCCGCTAGTACGTTGTTGTTTGACCCTGCTATTTTGTTATACACATACGGACACTTCAATCGAGCTGTCCAGGTCAACATCTAACGCTGAATATGAACATTTTATGGAGTCTGAGTATCATCCCGTTCTTTCCGATGAGATTATTATTCGGGATATCGATGAAACCTTTGAAGAAATTTTCGCTGAAGAACTCGCATTCTTAGAAAACATGGGTGTTGTGATGAATCAACCTCAACACAAAGAAGTTGAACCACCACCCCTTCTTCCTATCAATAACAAGAATGCGAGTAATCCACCATCATTGTTTCGTCTCTATAAACCGAGACGTAAACACGTTCTATTCCACCCCTTATCCCCTCCCTATTTCTTCACATCGATAGGTGACATGTTCTTCTACCAACCAGTGCGTTACATCGATAAAATATTTAAATGGTTGGTGTTGACTTTTGGTCTTTGTAAAACTTTGCATAGACCAATAACTTTAACCCCCTCATAATTTTAAATGGTTAATACGATTTTACTCAAGTTTGCGGGGAGGGATATATTTAGGCTCTTGAAAGAAAAATTTTACAAAATTGTGAGCCAAAAATAAGTTTGGGGGAGGATTTCACTTTCATTATTTCTTGTCCCCGTTACTTTTCCTCCCAAGTCTACAGTTTTTTTAAGCTTGACAGATGACATCAGTGAGGACACTGCTGCAAACAGGTTTGAGGGAGGTTTGGGCTTATTCACGGATTATTTTGCATCATACTATATATAAGAAAAAAATTGATAATGAAAGTTTGAAAGTGAAAATTTACATATGAAAGATAGGAATAGTTTGAGAAAAGCAAGAAAGATAGATGTTTTCTTAAACGAAACTAGTAATAAGTAGTTATAAGCCGTTGTCCCAAGGGTTAGTAAGATGAAGGAAATTACTAATCTGAGGATAAAAATAAGTCTGAAAAATAGTCCATATTCTTAAGTCCAAACATTTGAACGTTGATACCCTACTATACGCTCTTACACACATCTTGAAACTTGGGATAGTAGAGAATACCTTGAAATGCTCTTGTCTGAAAGCCTTAGTATGAAGGAAAATAAAATAAAATATAAGTGGTGAAGAAAAAAATGAACATTGATTTTGTAATTGCTTAAGGCAGCATAAAAAAAATATAACGAGGGTGCTTTATCACCTAGTACCTTAGACCAACTGGTTTGGGAGCCACTGCTAAGCCTTGGGTGTTGCAAGACGAGAAATTACGCCTTAATACGCGAGCACGTTTTGTAATCGGTTGGTTAGTACCTCAAGAAGTATTAATGGTCGCATGAAGAATGTGTGAGCAATTCCATCTAAAATATTCACCAACTAAAAAGTACTACGAAAGATGGATAAGAGTATGATAGCTTGAATTGAATTCTATAAGTGTAGGGATGTTTTTTACACACACGTAGGGGTATATGATCAATGTTTGTAGGAAAAATAGGGAGGAAAACTAAAGACGATATTTTATTCAAGGATGATGTGATTTCTAACATCTTTTCACGACCATTAAGATTGGGCTCATGACAACCGAAAAACTGGTGTAGTTGAAAACTCTTATTTTCAAGTTCTTTCTTTTATAGTTCTTATCTTTGTATGTAACTTTCACTATCTTTCTTTTATTATAGGATTTTGTGGGTGTAATCCGCTGAAAACCCTGAGGAGAAAACACTCCTCCTACTAGGGACACCTAGAGATTTAACGGCTTGTTGCGCGTGCTCAGTGCAATCGTGTTGCCTACGAAAGTGTGCTACTTAGATTTTTCTTTTTCTTTCTCACTCTCTTGAATAAATAAGTTTGCTCGGGACGATCAAAGTTAAGTTTGGGGGTATTTGTTCAGTCGAAAATATCGCACTTTTGATATGACATTTTCCTTATTTTTCTTAAATATCTAAAGGTGTTTATTATAAATATGAAACATATGAGGGTTTATCTGTAAAAATAATATTTTCAAATGTTTATATATTATAATTAACATTATGAAGGAAAATATATGCATATAATATTTATATAATATTTTGATAATTTAAATATGCATATCATATCAAATATCCTTAATCAATATTCTTAAAAATAATATCATATCAAATTGGTTAGGATAATATCCCAAAAATACCAAATATTACTAACATTATTCTTTGAGATATGGTGCAAGCTTTGGCTCAGGTCAAGAGATCGAGATGTTGAGATGTCGGAAATCAAAAATCTGCCAAAATATTAAAGAAAATCGAAAAATCAATACTAGCATAGACTCAGGAAATATTTTCAAGTTCCAGACATCAACTAAATCTCCATGTGTCATAAGAATAAAGCCCCAGAAATTTGCACCCAAGATCTTACCAATAAACCGCGGATCCGTGGCCAAACCATGCAATATGCGGCGGATCCGCGTCCGATTCACCGAATCAGGAGTTAGGATTTTCAGGTTGGATTTTCTACAACTAACCCTAATTCTGGGGATTTTTGGTTTCTGGTTTTGGAGCTATATAAAGGACCGAGGGCTAAACTTAGAAATCATCAATCTTTTACACACCGTCAAAGAACAAGTGATCCAAGACAGGTCCAAGATTCGACGTGATAAAGCGACGTGAGATTCGACAGAACATCTACATCCGACAAGGCAGAGATCGAGAGCAACTTCTTCTTCCTCTTGTAATATAAACTTGAATTTTGTACTTGTGAAGTTGATTAATAAAGGTAGATCTTTAGTTTAATTAATTAGTAGTTTAATTATTTAGTTACATTATGAATTATCTATATCTGTTCTTCTATCTCCATCTTGCGTGAGTAATTCTCCGCTTGATAGGGTTCGTAGGATTATGGTAGATCAATGGATGAGAAAATATTTTAACTTCTTTTACGTATTATAAAGTTTATAAATTTTAGCAAAAGAATCGTTAACATCCTTATTGGGCGCGCTTCCAATTTATTGCTAGTCTCGACCGCGATTTGAGATCAGATTAACAATTGTTTTGTTAAGGGCTAGACATGAATAAAAATCAATGAAAGGACAAGGGTCAATAGTGTGGAAACCCTAGTTTCTTCCAAGAACCTTAATCCTCATTCATCACTATCAATCTAGTTTTAAATCTATCAAAAGATAAAAATAGTCATCTTTATTTGTCATCCAGGATTGCTAAATACTTACGAACCCTACAAGACCTCTTCTGATATAAAATCTACATCCGTCTTTAAACTAGATCTATATTCTACATCCATCTTTAACGTAGATCTAGATTCTATAACTATTCTTCACTATTATCTATTCTTCTTCCTCTTCCTTATCAACTGTAACAACTCCATTTTTAATGTACAAAAAATTGATTTAAATTCAATGTATACTTGGAGTATTCATTGTTGCTGATATCTCTTTAAGTATTTATTTCACTCCATAATTACAAGAAGGAGCTTGTAGCTCATTGGTAGTACCTTGCACTGCTGAACCAAGCCACCAGAGTTCAAATCCCCTGCCCCACATTATTTTTAATATTATTTTATTTTTGATTTTTTAGAATACCAACCGTTACACGTGCGTTTCTCACAAAATTCCTTCTACACATTAAAAGTTAGATGCAACATAATTCACCCCAGGAGACCCCCCACCCATCGACGCTTCGACTCGGCCCGACTCGGGCCGGCGCCGCCGGCCGGACTTGGCCGGACAGCCGAGTCGTCAACATCGAAGACGAGCATCTTGACTTGGTCAACCCCCCCTCCCCCGCACACACTAAATTTCTAGATCGGTTACAGAGAGCACATTAAACCTCTTTTACTCCAAATTTTAATGATTTTTATATATTTTTTAACATTTTTTTAATTAAAAAACCCCTAACCCTAGCCTAACCCTATAAATACACCCCCTACTCTCTACCCTCTCATCCTAAATTTCTGAGTCCACTCTCTCAAAATTCCAAGAGAACGTTGGTACGTTGGAAACGAGCGAAAGGCGAAACGCTGACGAAATCGACGGCGAAATTCCGGTGATCGTGCTAGGAGCTCTCAACGACGATTCGACGCACCGGCAAAACCCCTACTTCCCTCTCACTCTCTAGTGTTGTCCAAACCCGTAAGTCCCCCTTTCTATCTTTCTTTTCTCTCATAAAAATACGAATTTACAAAACCCGACGGAATCGGAAGAAATCCGATTTTCGGTTCGGTTTTCTATAAAATCTCACTTATCACCAATTCCATCATGCTTAAACATCTTTATGTTGACTATTAATCACTTAACAACTAATTTGAACAAGTTTTCTCACATGAAATGATAGCTTTTTCAATATATCGTATTCTTTCACTTAAATACCACAATGTTTAGTTTCTCACATTTAACCCTTTAACATTGTTATACCTTAAAGTAGATCACGAGGTAATGACCTACCTCCACACACACGCAAATACAACCCTGAATGATATCATCAAAACTTAGAATACGATAATACAAGATTTTACATTTAAATACCATTTTCTTAATAAAACATTTTCTAAAAGTTGTAGGTTGCTACACTTTTAAAACAAATATTTTAATAGGAAAATACGATAAGTTGTGGATATCGATCGTTTATCTAAACCTGACTTTGTGGTGTCTAGATTAGGCAAGTGAGCAAAGGTAACTTTAAAAGGCCCGTCTCACGATCCGTGAGCGGATCCCTCCTTCCTCACTTGTACTTACCTGGCCACAATTGGCGGTGAAGAGGCGATTTGAGACTTCTAACAACTTGTTGTTTAGATCATTTAGAAATAGTCTAGTTGAAATAGAAAATCCTAAAATCTAAAATACGGAAAATCTACTTTTGCAAATAAATACCTTTTACTTTAATGAAACCATTTTCAAAAGGATTAGTATTTATAAAATCTTTGCAAAGCGCCACTACAACCCACATTTGGGAAACCCGTTAGAGATAGTACGGTTTATCGTGCACCCTCGGGCTTAGTAGTGCGAGATTCAGACCTCCGCAAAGAGCATTCGGTCTCGAAAGGTTTAAAATACAATATCTTAAGAAAATGATATTTTTTTAATTTAAAATATTTATTGAAATTATTTTTGTATAAATATATGTATATTATAATTAAAAGATCTATTTTGTTATAATATAAATATCCTATTTTTTTTCTAAAAATCACAAGACTAGATTTTTACATTAAAATACCATGAATTTCAAATAAATCAATATTACAGATAAATACCTTAATTTATGGAATTAGAATATTTTCACTAAGAAATATCACAAAATAAAATTACACTCATTATAACTATAAAGACGAATAATAAGTACTTGGGGTGTATCTTGAAAACTATACAAAAGTATTTTACATAAAATCCCCTCAAGTTTTAGAAATTACAATAAGGACCCTAGTAAATATAGGGCTTCGATTTACATTTCTTCTGTCCGACTCGGGTTTGAGTCTGATCATAATCTGACTTGAATATGATTCAAGTATTATATAAATCTATAATATTCCAACTCAATATGAACACATGAATCTCAGAATCCAGTTATCAATCCATGCAAATTGACTGAATCAAACCATGGATATACATCCATTATCCCGTTATTCCATTTACCTGATTATGCAGTTACAACCTGTTTACTGATATCATGGTTTTGGTCAGTCATCTAACTTATATAATACAATACAATAATACAAGCAAAACACTACGGGGTTTAAGGGGTAGATTGGTGCTGAAGGTGTTAGAAGTGGCACGAGACGGTAAGATTAAGACACCTAACCTATATTCCGTTGCTGTTGTACCGTGGCTTAACGGTTCCTTGTACATTCCGATTGCCCTGGTCTCTAGCATACTGAGACCCCTCTCGTATACACTGGCATTCTTCCGTACCAAGCTACAAACAACAACGTGAACACAATATTCTACAATATTATACTTTAGAAGATACCTCTTATTCTGTCTTTTCTAATTCTTCCTTATCTTTGGGACATACCGAGCGACCTGTTCGCTAACGACATTCTATTTCTTTCTTCTTTAAATGTCGTCAGGTGTTTTGGACCCGTCAGAGATCGAGCCCACCGGTGAAGACTTGGATCAGTTTCACGAAGACCCCGAGCTCTAGACATTGTACCTTGTTCTATTCAGTATTTTCATTTCCTGTTATGCCATTGTTTAGGCATCGCTTTTATTTCAGATGTATTTACCTTTCATGCATTGTACAAAAGAATGTTATTAATAAAGTTGCTGTTATTTTTATGTCTCTTGTCTCTTGTGATTTACCTTTATATTGCTTAGATACGCTTAGCGTATTTACTTCACAGTAAATGCGTAGCGGACCTCGTCGCGTCCCCTTCGCCGTACACCGGGAAGCGGGGCGTGACATCAACACGTCTAAACAAAGATTAAAAGATTCCACATATCCCTGAGGACGACCCGTACTCATCTCGGTCTAGCTATACGCGACACCGTTATTGATTGCAGTTATTTCTACAAACACTTCTTTAAAACAGATCAATCAGGCTTCATGGAGACTATGGACAAGCTTGCTTGTTGATCTTCATATTGCTCAATACTCGGGTAGCCGTTACGTCCAGCTAGTACCGCTGACGGCTTGTAAGTGACTGATATGATCATCATCTACTGCTGGCGTATTGACGAGTCTTTAGAGTCCCAAACAGAAGTTCCCTGGTTCAAGCGAAACGAAGTAGGACACATATGTGATATGTGTGTGGGCCTGATTTAATATGTGTATGTGATACCGTATTGTAATCTGGCAGTTATCTATTATCGGTTCGGTTATATGTGATCTAACCAGATTGTCGAATCAAGTGTTGATTTGAATGTGATATACAGATAAATGATATTAGTCAGTCATATGTGATATAACCGGATTATTAAATCAGGTGTTGATTTAATAATGTGATATATATTATATGTGATATAATTATATCTTAACTAATATCATTAGCTCGGTAATTATTCTTCATTATAAATATATTAATATATATATATATAATGAAGCATGGCATATGAATTTCTATTTTGTGAAAATATAAATGAGGTGGAAAATAAAAGCATGGTTGCAAGTACGGGATTTATGTTTGTTTATTCATCTTGACTCATTATTCAAGCATGGTTGCAATTTTATATTGCAAAATTCCATGCTTGAATGAGTGAGGGTCAAGAGTTGCCATTCATTCTTGAGCTCATTTCAACACTTAGCAATTTTTTTTGCTTTGCTCCCATGGTTGCTCTCTAGCTTCTTCTTCTTCCTCAAAGTCTTAGTTCAAGCTTCAACCCTCACATGTGATGTGAATCATGAATCTTGAACACAATCTTATGAGCTTTAGAATCTCCTACTTCACCATCCTACACTTGACTAGCGATCGAGTGTAGCATGTTTCCTACGCTAAAGAGTTTAGTGTAGAGGTAGCTTAAGTTGGCGGGACTTCGCGTGGATCATCTTCGGCACGAAGGTTATCGGAGGAAGCTCGTCCAAAGCCTCAAGTGGAGCCTAGTGGAGTCGTGGGACTACTACACAGAGCATGTAAAGTGAAGGACTCGATCTACGAGGGTATAGCCATCTTTCACTTACTATTGTTTTTGTAGATATCAAAACTAAACCCTAATCACCTAGCTAAAGATCTTGTTTAGTCTAGCCTAGCGCCCTAAAAATTTTAATTTGGCATGCTTGATGCCTCTTGGACCCCTTGCTGGTGCTAAGATACATTTTCATGGTATCAGAGCCTAAGCTAGAAGATTAGACGATGTAATTAGAATCACGAAACCGAAAAACTCCGAAACACAGAAACCCAAAAATCCAGTTTCTGTCGATTTTAAAATGATCTGAAAAAATTATTTTAGCAACTGCAGAATGTTGTATGTGATACAACTAGAACACTGAAAAAGTTCAAGACCATTTCACCGGTTTTGACCCGGCGACAATCACAAAATATCCGGCCTCGCCGGTTTTTTTAACTCCTTTTTGGCTCGAAATTTTTTGGTGTTCTGTGGGCTTGATTTTGGGGTTTCTGGTATTGTTTGATTAGCCTAGTTTGCATGTGATGTTAACAGTTCTATTGGGCTAATACGAAGTATTTCGTAGTCGTAATTGTTACGTCGTTTCGGTTTTAATTTGATATGGATGCAGTAGTAAGGATCCGCATTTAATTGGTTTTGTGAAAACTAGTTGGTGTTTGTAAATCTAGCATTTTAGTCTCGGTAGATCAATTGCCACGAAGTTTCGATTCGAATCGAAACTCCGTCTTAATCGTGTATCGTACGCGAATACTCGCCGAATAACTGTACTAGGTAACCACACCCTATTTCCCCAACCAAGTGACTGTAGGAGAATCCCGTTGCCAATAGCACCCACTCGAGTGCTCGCGGCCACGGTGTTCCGCCTAAGTGCACTTGGTCGACGACATCGGGGCTGTGGCCATCTACTATAGTTTTCGACGCGTATTAGATCGGTTAGTTGGGAATCTTGTTGAATTACCTGACTAAATTATTGAAAAGAGTTTTTAATATGAGACTAAAATGTAAGGTTTATAGTTTAGGCATGAAATTCGGAATATGAGATATTTCGGGTTTATGATGTCTAGGATATGCGGATTCTAATTATTGCAGTTTTATATTTCTTTTCTGTGACCGTAAGTGTAATACGTGGGGTATCCCAAATCTCGTTGCTATATGTCAACGGAATTTGGAATACGCGTATTCACTTATGTTGATGATATATGATATCATGTGTTGCTGGTGATATGTTTTATTGGATCGTCGTGATTGAATAGCCGGGGTTTTTTATGTGAAATGGGAGTTTTTCAATTTTCATTCATGTAAAATTTGTATGTAATATTCTTTTATTGGGGCACTTCCGGATTGAGAATAATGTCACCACTGTTGTATATTATTTACTTTTCCACATTAGGATAGACCCAAGATGGGGAGCAAAATTAACCAAGTTCTAGGGTTCAGTGGGAGACCATCTTAAGGAGTTGAGACCGGGTCTCCTAACTATGGAATTGGTAGGGTTACTTGCCGCTCTCGTAGGGGTCTATGGGATGTGGATTTGGCTATTCATCACGACTATGGAATCCGTGTTTTACATTACTGGCTAAATTTAAAACACGGAAATCCTAGTATATCCAATATTTCATATGTTGTTTCTGCTGCTTGGTTCTGTGATGTTGATCATATAACTGCGTGAGATGAATATTGTATTATATATATGATATATAATAAACGTTGCTTATGTTTTGCACCCACGCAAGTCTAGCCCCCGCTCTGCCTGTAGTTAAGTAACCTAACGGTGCATGACGAGGCCTAGTGGCGAATGCGGATGGCATAAGCGTACGTTCTATTTTCGTTTCACTTTTCTGTAGTGTTTAGGAAACATTAAATGATGGGACTTCATTAATGAGATTAATGAAAAGAAAGAAACCAAAAGATATTGTAGAATCAAATTTTCAAAAAGGGTAGCTCTAGTTTTTGCTTTGCATAGTGGTATTCCTTGATGAATATCCAGCACCTCATTCGATGAGGAAAGAGCCGAGATCCCTTCACCGCGAGTGACTTCTTTAGCGAAACTAGCAAATGCTACAACACACTCGGTTTTATTTTTTATTGCTTCTCTAGTTCTTGCTTTGCATAATGGTATTCCTGAATATCCTGCACCTCATTCGATGAGGAAAGAGCCGAGATCCCTTCACCAGGAGTGACCTCTTTAGCGAAACTACAAAAGCCTCAAAAACACTCCTTTTTTAAATCACTAAATTCTACAACGATATCAAATTCATTACGCTCTTGGTTTTCTTAAAAACCTGCGTAGCCCTTCGTCATTTCAGATAAGTACTATTTTAGTATTCGTGCTACGTTTGTTGACCTTAGCCAAGGCGTAGTGTGCGATAGCTAATTAGTGCTTGTCTGCGGCATGTGATGCGATTGGATTAGGGTAGTCGTGCGGCTTTATTGACCTTAGCCAAAGGTCGCACGGGTGGGTTTAATTCAATCAAGAAATGACGGGTTGAACTTGACTAGCGACCTATGATTTGTTGGCCTTCGTCAAGGTCATAGGAAGGTAGGGGTAAAAATCTTTATCGGGAATTTCAAGTGTTGAAATTTGCAATGAGATTGCATATCTTCTATATGATAGTTGGATCCTGATACCCACTACGAGTAAGAGTTACTGCTGGGAGAATTTTGCACTTTACAACTAGCTAATCCAGTAGGTGTCGAGAAAGGTGTCAAAGGGGTTATGCCTCTAGGGAAACGAAATTTATTTTAATTAGGTCCGTGCGAAAGCACGGGAAACCTCCCTCGGAGTTCCGATACTTGCCTGGCCGAACGATTGGCGAACCTGTAGGGTGTAATTAATTCCGACTAATCTTATCTTTTAGGGTTTGAAGGAAAATTTGATAAAAACAGTGGGAGCCATTCTGATTAGATAAAATAACCAATCTAATCTTGCAAAGAGCGCATGCAAAGTGATTATCCTTCTCTCTCTCCTGGTAGCGACCAATGAAATGCCTTAATCAAGATAATATTATGGATGTATTGGCCGAACCTACTTACTATACTGGGCTAGGTTCCGCTCTATCTTATGATTGTCATAAGTCTGAGTAAGAAATAGGGGAATATTCGGATTCCCATGCTACCCAAACGAAGAATTTGCATGTTGATGCATCGTCTTCGGGTGTGTTCATAACCAAGAACTGTTTCTCAGTTACCTCTACGTCCTGGGTATTAGATACCGGATCAGGATCTCACACATGTAATTTGTTACATGGGCTATAGATAGGTGGAGAACTGGGAAAGGGTGATATGTCTCTAGTAGTAGAGAATGGTGCAATTGTTGCAGCCAAAACAGTTGGCAAATATCACATAGTGTTACCAACTGGTAGTATATTGATTCTAAGCGACTGTTATTCCATACCAAAATTGTAACGTTCTGGAAAAAAATCGTTTAGGTGAAATTTCCGATAATCGGTAAAATAACCGGTGTTTTCCGTAAAAACCAATATATAATTATTTTTCAACATAGACTTAAATATACCGATTCTAGCTATGTAATTGCTAGTATTTGGTATTTAATTGGTCACTTGTAAATTTCTAGTTTACTTAAATATTTTTCTTAATTAATTATTTTAAATATTATTTCAAGCTTTCACTTATACATTTAATTAGTGATTAATTATAAATGAGAATGGGTTAATCATACATTAGTGAACCATGACCAACTTTAAACCGAGTTTATAACATGTTTTCTTTTTCTCTTTTTGTTTCCATGGTTCTAGTAAATTCTAGGATAAGAAATATTAGAAACTAAATTAATAGAATATTGAAAGAGGTATGGGGTATAATAAATGAGGAATGGGGTTTTCTTGACTTGGACTTTCTTTTTCCACACACACACACACACTCACCTCTCTCTCCTCTTCACTGGCCGAAACTGTAGCCCCTCTCCCTATTGTTTTCTCCACTTCATTCCATCTCCAATATCCTCAATTTTCATCAAAAAATCCACACAAAAATCTCACAAATTCTTAGCTAATTCTTCACCCAATTTTCCTTGGCCAAATATAGCTTAGAGCAAAATGTATTTTGGGAGGTCAAGTTGCTAGTTAGATCTACAAAAATTGTGAGGTATAAATCCTAACCTTATGGTTTAATTGTTGGTTAATTTCTTAAATCATGCTTATTTAGGTATTAATATGGTTTTGATTTCAAGTTTGAAATTTCAAGAAAAGGGTTTGAATTAGAGTTAGGGTTTTATCACTTGATTATGGTTAGAATGTATAGTTTAGCATGTTAAGACTTGCAAAACCTAATCTAGTTGCTAATTTGCTAATTGTTACTTTTAATTTGTCCTAATTATATAATTTTGCAAACTAAGTTTTTAATTAGTGTGTAATTAGATGAAATTAAAATTTAGTTAGGGTTTGTGTGGCTTAACTAAGTTATTAAATGAATATTGTGGCCACTAAATTTGTTAAAACAATTAGATCTGAACTAAAATGGTAAATTGATGCTTACTAGGTTTTTGGAATAAATCGATTTTAATTAAGTTGAGGTTTTGATGATATACAACCTATTTCCTAATGTATTTAGCGTGTTGTGAATGCGGGATTGGTGTGATTGGGTTCTAGGCTTGGTAGTTGCCACGTATTGCGACTCTAGTTGTAGTTTGTGGCGTTATCGCGAGCGCGTTTGTGCACCAAGTGCGTGCGCGTCTAGTTAGTGCGCATGGTTGACTTATATCGTTTGTGTCCACGACTACTTACATCTATTCTCTTATTTACTTGTGTGCATTTATAGGATTGGGCGCAGAGGCGTCGGATGTGGTGCGGAAAAGGCAAGGCTGAGATCGGATCATATTAGCCGAGGTGTCCCGGTGAGTAGATGTACACATCTACGGGAGATCGTCTGGATGGCGCGAGGCGCCCGATAGTTTAGGATTACTTATAGTACTTGCATTTTATATGCGTAATTTCCCAGTTATTCATCGCATTGCATCGCACCATCTTATATATATATATATATATATATATATATATATATATATATATATATATGCATATGTGATGTCATCTCATAGGACACTTGCACCATTACCATTGGTTCATGCCACACGTGCACTATTCATGCGAACACACACGTCTTTGGTAATTGCCACAAACACTATAGAACTTGCTTAAAATCAGTAACTGTGCATTTGCATCATATATGATCCGTAAACTTATACTTGTATATTCATTTCATTAAATGGATAGTAGGATTATTGGTTATATATAAATACCTCATTGCATCATGATTCATGCATAGCTTGTGGTCGTACTTCGCATGATATATACTACCGTATCATAGATTTCCATCATCACCGGCATGTTTATATATTGTGATTCTTCTCGAGGATTTCAGTATTGATGGGATTTCTGGATTTTTGGGAAAACCGCAACAATTTTATAAACCTGTTATCGCTTTAAAAATGCAAGTTCCAGGTTTCTCGTGATATGATGTGTATGGTGTCTACCATGAGTTTTCTCGGTTCTTGAGCTGTATCATATACCCAATTCGAGGAGGGTGATCACCGTCTACGGGTACATGGTGACCCGGTACGGTACCCCGGGGCAAGAGGATCGCAGATGATGGCGTTGAGCCCGGCAGGTGAGATTTACCTACCGGTTATTTGTGACGCGGCGGATATCCGGAGGATACTGACTGTAGTCATGAGATTTGATGATATGGGCCGATCCGGATTGACGAAGCCCGAGATATTGAGACATTGAGATGTTGAGATATCGAGATATTGAGACTTTGAGATATACATATTTTGTGTCGATACTTGAAACGGATTTCTGTTGATTTCATTTATGATACTCCGGATATTTCACAGAAGTTTTTCTATGATGAGAATACAGATTTTCTCATACCAAACATATTCAGGTTTCGTGTTGATTATGCATTCATGTTGCATACATACTAGTGTATTTGCATCGTATCGGTATATATAGGATGTGACGCATTTGCGTGCATGCTTATGATAGCCTTATTAGATGTTACTTACTACTCACGAGTTGGCAACTCACCCCCGTTGTGCCACAGTAGCTTGTAGGTTCGACCCGTCAGCACAATAGCGGCAGGCGTAATTTCTCCTTTTGCTTCATTGCATCGATTTGCAGCTTTGCTCGTAGATGGGTTGCGAGGATATTTTGTTCCATCTTGTATTATTATTTTGTATCTAGTATACTCCATCTACCCTTGTATATTAGACTAGACGGTGAGACTCGTGAGACTTGTATTTGTGGTTTGGTGTCGATACTCACTTGAACCAACGTAGTATTTTCTTAATTCTTGCTTCCTGATGCTTAATGTGCACTTATGATATACATATTGCATGTGGTTGTGATTCTGCCATTAGCGAAGAGCCATCTCCCGCTTGGGGATGCCTTATTCATTATTTATATGTATTTTCTTGTGTTATACCCGTTTGGGGGCCAGTATTAACAAAGGAGATTCTGCCGAAATTTTTGGGAAATTTTGATGTTTTTAAAATGTTTGATGCAACTTATTTGTTTAAAATCGCTTTCTTTAAATAAGTTTTCCTTCACTTTATTTCTTTAAATGGTTTAGATTTCTGGGCATTGGTTTACTTAGATTACGTTATATTACGCCCTTAGACGTTTCGTAATTTAAGTGTCAGTCACGTTCCATACCTTCGGGTCGTGACAAAAATATTGTGAATATTTTCCTGAATCAAGTGTTGATTGGGTTTGGTACGTTGTATAACAGTATACACGTTCTGAATCAAAACACAGTTCTAACGTACAGAACACACACAAGAGGAACAATTCAGAATGAACGAAGTCTTCTTGTGGCATTGTAGACTGGGTCATATCGATGAAACAAGACTAGTTAAAGTTCCATAAGGATTCATATTTGAATCCGTTCGAATTTACATCTTATGAAACTTGTCAGTCATGTCTCAAAGGCTTGGTGTCCAAATCTCTGTTTACTGAAAACGGAGAAAGAGTTACTAAACTCTTAGACAGATACATAGTGATGTATGCGGTCCTATGTCTATATATGCCAGGGATGGTTCCGCGTACTTTATTATATTCACCGATGTTCTCTCAAGATACGGACATGTGTTCTTATTGAAACACAAATCTGAATCTTGTGAGAATTTCAAGGAATATAAGTACAAAGATGAGAACCGGATGGGTAAAAGTATTCAAATCCATCGGTATGATCGGGAAGAAGAATACTGAAGCACGGAATTCCGAGACTATTTAAAAGAGAATGAGAATCTCTCTCAGTTTATTCCTCCGTATAGACCACAACACAACGGTATATCGGGGTGGAAGAATCGGACCCTATGAGATATGGTGTGCTCTATGATGAGTACTGCTAAGTTGCCTATTTCCTTTCAGGGACATGCACTTAAGAAGATGCATACCTATTGAATAGAGTTCCGATCAAATCTATTGCCTACCACTCCATATGAGATATGGAATGGGAAGAGACCATCTCTTAAACGAGTTAAGATATGGTGTTGTCCGGCCTATGTTGAAAAGCAAAATCCGGACAAGTTTGAGGCAAGGATAGTTCTGTGCAAGTTTGTAGGATATCCCAAACATTCGCGAGGGAATATCTTCTACCACACCGAGGAACAAAAGATGTTTCGTTTCTCGACATGCCACCTTTTTAGAAAAGGAATTTCTTGTGGAGGAAATTAGTAGCGATGAGGTAGAACTGGAAGAAGTTCCAGCAAAGCAAACTATAACTGACGATTTGGTGGAACCGGAGGATTCAATAGTCCCTGATGAACCGAAGCCACTCCGCAGATCTAGTAGGGTTCCTTATCCACCTGAGAGATACTACGGTTTTCTCATAGACGGTGGGAGCGAGGATTGCATCATGGAGATGATGACCCAACTAGTTTCGAGCAGGCCATCACAAGTGGAGACTATGTGAAATGGCTGGATGCTATGCGATCTGAGATGGAATCCATGTACACTAACAAAGTATTGACTTTGGATGTTGCTCCTGAAGGGGTAAAACCCATCGGGAGCAAGAGAATCTTTGAGAAAGATAATTTGGTGTAGATGGAAAAGTTGAGACTTTCAAAGCTATGCTTAAGTCCATCAGGATTCTACCTGCTATTGCTGTATACCATGACTACAAAATCTGGCAAACTGCATGTCAAAACCTCTTTTCTAAATGGTGATTTAGAAGAGAGCGTATATATGACACTGCCAGAGGGCTTCGTAGACAGTGGGAGCAGCGGAAGCATGTGCAAGCTGCTTAAATCCATCTACGGGTTAAACCAGGTAACGCGGAGATGGAACATCTATTTTGATGAAGCCGTCAAAGAGTTTGACTTCATCAAAAAGGTAGATGAACCATGTATAAATAAGAAGGTTGTAGAGAGTATGGTTGTCTTCCTCGTATTGTACGCAAATGACATACTCTTGATAGGAAAGGGTGTTCCTATGCTACACTCGGTCAAGCACCTCTTATCACACAGGTTCTCCATGAAAGATCTAACTGATGTCTCCTACATCCTGGGGATATAGATCTATAGAGATAGATCTAAACAGATTTGGGATTGTCCCAATCCAGGTACATAGACACCATGCTAAAGGAGTTTAGTATGGATGATTCTAAGCGTGGTAATGGACCCGCTTGTTCAGGAATCACTCTTTCCAAAGAGATGTCTCTTAAGACTGATTTGGAGAGGGCTCGCATACAAGGGATACCCTATGCTTAGGCAGAAGGGTCAATCATGTATGCGATGTTATGTACCAGACCAGATGTAGCTTACTCATTAGGTGTAGTGAATAAGTATCGAAAAGATCTTTGGGAAAACCACTGGACAGCTGAAGAACATTCTTATGTGCTTAAGACGGACTAAAGAGATGTTCTTGGTGTATGGTAACGGTGAACTCCAGCTGGAGTCCTTTACCGATTCGAGCTTCCAGAGTGATAAGGATGACTGAAAGTCAGTCTCGGGTTTTGTCTTCACTCTCAATGGAGGGACGGTATGTTGGAAGGGTTCCAAGCTATATATCGTAGCAGACTCTTTGATAGAAGCTAATTACATCGCTACCAACGATGCTGCCAAAGAGATTGTCTGGATAAATAGAGTTCATGGGATGAACTAGGTTCCTACCATTGGGCATCCAATACCTGTGTATTGTGATGACAATAGAGCTGTAGTTTTGACCTAGGAACCCTGGTCCCGTCAGCGATCCAGACATATTCTTAGACAGTATCACCTGATCAGGGAGATAGTTCATCTCCGGGAGATCGAGGTCAGAAGAGTTGACACAGAGGATAACACAGCGGATCCACTCACCGAGGCCATCCCTCAGATACTATTCGAGAGACTTTTGGGACGTTGGGTATGAGATACTACAACAACTGTCCTTAGTGCAAGTGGTAGATTGTTAGTAATACGTATGCCCTAGAGGCCATTATTGATAATATAGTGGATGCTTGGACATATATATAGAGGACTTTCTTGCTCGACATGATAGTTAGCTATCAGGTTACCTTTATCTTAACATGTAGACTGGAATTTATACTGTCTGTCTCTTACATGTTGATAAAGCCCTTAGGATATGTACCTGACTACCAGGACTATGATGAGATCATACTAGTGGGGCCAAGGTGGTCCAAAAGTACATCCTTTAATCAGTTCTTAGTCATGGGAATATCGAGACTAGGGCATCGATATTCCAGAGTAGACTAGTGTGTACGTTTCTTGTCCCTTAGAGGGCGATGGTTGATCCCACAACCATTGGTGTGTGACATCAAAGATTGTACACAGGTGCTCATTGGAGAATGGGTACACCGAACAGGACTCGCCGAGGACTCCTATATGGTAGTATACCTATCGTCAGACAGCAGTCCTCTGGTGACACTAGTACAGGTTAGTCTGTAGACCTGAGATCGTCATAGAGTCTTGTGCGGCTCCCACTGTGCTTTGATTTCCTCCCTACTATGCTCAAAGGAGACGTGCAAACAAGTGGATTTTGGGTACAGTCCCGAGTCGCATGGAGGCAATGAGCGATAGGAGGGGTTTCGTCTCTCCCGGTATTATGGGTTGATGTTGCGCTATGCTCGATTAGCTATAACTGGAAGTCCCTGTCCAGGGCTGCTGCCGAGATTTACTGATAAGAGTTATCAGTAGTTTCTCGAACCGTTATAGGCCAGACATCGGCATGACTTATCACGTTACTGGGGACTGACGATTACCACCCCTGGACATGATATGTGACATATCAGACGAAGAGACCGGACTGTACGGTAGTGTTACTGATAGGCTTCATGGAGACTATGGACAAGCTTGCTTGTTGATCTTCATATCGCTCAATACCCGGGTAGCCGTTACGTCCAGCTAGTACCGCTGACGGCTTGTAGGTGACTGATATGATCATCACCTACTGCTGGCGTATTGATGAGTCTTTAGAGTCCCACACAGAAGTTCCCTGATTCAAGCGAATCGAAGTAGGACACATATGTGATATGTGTGTGGGCCTGATTAAATACGTGTATGGGATACCGTATTGTAATCTGGCAGTTATCTGTTATTGGTTCGGTTATATGTGATATAACCAGATTGTCGAATCAAGTGTTGATTTGATAATGTGATATACAGATAAATGATATTAGTCGGTTATATGTGATATAACCGGATTATTAAATCAGGTGTTGATTTAATAATGTGATATATATTATATGTGATATAATTATATCTTAACTAATTGTTGGGAACTCACCCGCGCGCGCAAACGCGTATGTTATGGAAACGGATATGAAATGAAGGAAACGGATTGCACACGTGAGATCGTTCTCATTTTAAATATTTATAACCGCAAGTGCACGGCATGTTGTAGCGAGCCGGCAAGCACAGGTCGATCCGCAGGGAGTTGTCTATTAAGTGTTGTGATTTAAGGTTCAAAAAAGTAATGAATTGTTGGTTTTATCACAAAAAATATAAAGAATACGAAAATACGGAAAAACAAGAAAACAAGCAAGTAAGGTAAGAAAGAAATTGGTCGTGGCTTTGGCTTGGAAGGTCGAATCACGACGTTTAGCTCTATACTCCCTTGATCATGAGTTGTCTGGCCTTACCTTGATCCCGGCATGAAGCACGACTTGTCAAAGCGGTTGCGAGGCATAAATCGTCAAATTCCGATATCTTCGCAAACATGAAACGAGTCTGTTTTGTTCACTTACAGTTGTATGTCCGAGCTTGGGGTAACAACACTAAGCACAAGGGATTGCAATCTTACCACAACATCAAAAACACAATTAGTGAGTGAGAGCAAAATAGTATTGGTGTTAACTTTGCTAATGGTTTTGTGATGGTATATAGTATATGAAAACCGAGGGTTTGTCAAACACTTGATCATAAAATACGATATTCATACTTAGCAAACTTAACACCAATTTGATTCTAACTTAAACATTGTTAAATAGGGAAGGGGAGTGAATATGGTATATGAAGAGATTACATGTAACCATGGTTTCAAAATACCGTATAACATCAATATATAAATCAATCTTTAAGTTATAATCAAGTAGTTAAGCACATTAAAAATAAACAAGAGGTGGAGGAGGCAAAAGCCTTTCATCTCACTTCCTCACCAATACCACAACCAAATAGAATTAGTTAAGCATGATGAATAAAGGAAAAACAAAGCAAGTAAAGAAAAGCAACAATAATATTGTTAACACTTGAGAAAAGAGATACACGATTTTGGTAACTTATTCAACCTCCTTAATGAAGCTCTCCTATGAAAGCTTCAAGAGGGAAGAAGAAGAAGAAACCAAATTGAAGTCCACTCATCACTCAAGCTAAACCAAAAACAAAGAAATTATCAAAACTATAAAAGTATGTGAGAATGAGAGAGTCTTCCCTTGATCACTGGTTCTGCTATTATAGGCACCAAAGAAAAATAAACAAACAATAAAAATAAGGTGACGTGGCAGCAAGGGAGGGCCCACAGAAATTTGGTGCACTTTGAGGCAAGGGGGCCGAGCTCACCGGTTTTGGGAGGGGTGTGGCCGGCCACTTTCTGAGTGTAGGGTCCTGGGTTGATGTGGTAGGTATATGTGTTCCCCCACATCACTCTGGTGTTGTTTGTTTGGTCTAAAATAACCTGGTTTGTATGTAGAGATTTGGAGGGAACAAGATGCTTCAAATCACATCATATCTTTTAGCATTCAATGCGCACACACCCACTTGCTCAAGGCTTGTCCCCCACATGCTCATGGCAGCCCCCTCCTAGGTCCAAGCTATGTGCACACATGTATGTGTTGGACCATTTTTGACAAAAAGTGTGTACACATGTATTATTTGCAAAAGAGCTCTTTGGACATCGATCAGTTTTCTGTTCTGTTTGCAGTGTCGGCTCCCAGACATTATATCCGTGATTTTGAATATGTTTTCCAGTATTTGTCACGGATACCTGTAAACTGTAATTACTGAGCAGACACTGATTAATAGTACCGATAAGTATCAAAATAGATAATGAATGAAAGGTATTAAAATGCAGTTTTCTGAGATGAACAAATACCCCCAAACTTATCTTTTGCTCGTCCCGAGCAAAACAAAAAATCCTAGCCTCACTTTCGCAGGGAACGCGATTGCACTGAGCATATGCAACAAGTCGTTAAACCTCTAGGTGTCCCTAGTAGGAGGAGTGTTGTCTCCTGAGGGTTTTCAGCAGATTACACCCACAAAATCCAGTCAAGTTAGCATTGCAAAAAAACTGTTTGATTCTAATCTTAAGGTTAGAGATCAAAGTTAGAAGTTTTATCACCCAAGTTAGAAACGTTAAGCGCTATTTTTCACTCTTCACAATTTGCTTAACACAAGCTCATACGCGTCTTTACGTGATTGTGCAGATAGTGTTCATAAGGTTTTAAGAATTTTGATTAGGGTCATCATATCATAATTATAGACCGGGATAAACTCCTGGAGGATCACACGAGTTTGAAAGGAGTTAAGATTTTCTCAAATTTTATTCTTCAGTTAGATTTCTAATCAGAATATATATCAATTTTAACAGAGAACCTAAGTCTTATACTTCACTCTACCTTTTCACGCGTTTTTGTATATACACACCAAAGTTATCGTGCAAAAGGTCTTAATAATTACAAACCTTCATATCTCCGCGAAAAAACTGTTTTAATAGAAAATTCGTCTCCGCCAAGATTATTCTCCAACAAAGAACCATGAGGACTTTTAACTCGGAGAGAACACTTGCTTAGCTTATTTTATCTGGCGATTGGAAACTTAGCAAGCTTTGGGTCAATGACTCCCAAACCAGATGGTTTTAGGGCATTAGATGTGGATACACCCCAAGGACTTAATTACCCAAGTTACCAAGGCTACAAAACAACAGACTCATTTTATTTTAAATAATTCTGCAATCAGTGAAAACGGAGATATAACCAGCTTTTTTCTTTTAAATCCGAAGACGTTATATGTGATAAGGTGTGTAATTCTATAACAAGGTTTCAGATGGGTTATTTTTCAGACTTATAGCTTCTATTAGAACCTCAATAATATCCTTCATATTCACCTCACTTTATAAACTATTCTTAATATTACTTAATTCAGAACAAATCTGTTTGATCCTAAAGATGTTCATCAATTTTTTTAAAGTTTACAGACATGTCAGACTTTCATCTAATTCTCAAAAACATACGACACGTGTAAAGTGTTATAAAAGACGTATATCAGCTATGGTTAAACACAAAGAAGGGTTATCTTTCGGGTTTTCAATCTCTCAAAAAGGATTTAGTTATTTCTATCTTTTCAACCAACTGTCAGATTTTGAGTCTAAGTTCCCCCGCTAGCTAACATGACGAAAAAGTTTTTATATTTTTAGGAAAATTTTTCAATTTTTATGGGTTTTTTAATATGTATGTAATGCAGAATGTACACATGATGCATCAAAATAAATGGAGTGCTCACCCCCAAACTTGAGTTTTACGATGTCCTCATCGTTGCCCCCGTCTCCGGTAGCCAGACTTAGACATCGGTGTGAGACTTTTATTCACAGAAAAAGAAAAGCCTACGACTAATTACAACATATACAAGTGAAACGATTGGGTTAGTCAAGAAATTAATACCAGCCATTTAAATTTTTTATCTATATAGTACAATGGCTGGCAAAAGAATATGTATATACAAAAGAAAAAGAAAAAGAAAAGGTGTATGTTAGATGTTAGTGAAGGGCATGGGCGTGTAAAAGTAGGGATCGGAAGATGTTTAAGATGAAGATGAAGTTTTGAAGAGGAAAAAGAATTGTTGTTCGAATGAATTGAATTTTCAAGAAGTATATGTGAAGTTTCAAAGTCAGGTTCGTTCAAAAACTGGAGTTCATCCGCAAAAAGTTCGGCAAAAGAAAGGTTCTTAGGATGTTCCGAAATGGATCCTGACTTAAACTCACCAAGTATATCTAGTTCATCCGCAAAAATTTCCTCAAAACTCGATATGAAAGAATATTCTTCAATGTTGTCTTTCTCCCTAAGATTTGTCACAATCCTATTCTTATTCCTATGATTTTCTAACTCTCCTAATACCATTTCTTCCTCATCACATTTACACATGGGTAGGTTCATTTCATCTAAAAAAGTAGGTTCCCACCCTAATATTTCTTCCGAAACAATATCACTAAGTGATACAAAAATTGTAGATTCCTGATCATTGATCTCTTCTGACAATCTATCCAAACCATACCCGATAAACTCACAAGGTTCCTCCTCAAAAATTGGAATGTACAAATCAGTCAGAGGTTTTTCTTATGTGTCCTGATAACACTCAGTCAATTCATTTGCATCATCATCTATGAAATCATCAAAATTCATTTGATTGTTTATCTCACTCGGATGATTTCTTAGATGATAGACATTAACACTATTGGGTTCCGATTGAGTGTATTCACTCCCTAGAATCTTCACAGCTAAATATTTCGTGTGTTCCTCTATTCTAGCCAATGATTGAGCATGAGCAAGAAATAATTGCTCAGACTGCTGTATACATAGAGCTAGCGTAGCAGCTGTTTGATTCTCGACCGCAGTCATTACTTCAATACCCTTCTCTAGAGCGGTCAACCTAACATCTATCTCACTATCATTCCCTAATGATGGTTTAATTGTTTCAGGTTGGAGGGATTATGATGGTGGTGATGCTAAAGCAGTTAATCTGTCAACCTCTTTCTCTAAATGTTCAATCATTTGGTCTATGATTGAAGTTGGACTGGGTTCAAGAGTGTTAAGCAGGTGACCATTATCAAAAATCTGGGACAGTTGGTCACCCCCTAAGAAAGGACAGTTGTCATGAATGTGGGAAGAATTTTGGCAATTTGAACAAATGTATTGGGATTGAGTATAAACAAAAGAATAAGAATCGTGAAAAATTGAATTAAATCATGTATCGCCCATATTAACAAGAATTCACAAATATCACAAAAATAAAGAATATCACACCCCTAGCAGTCTATGTTATGCTAGTCAACTATACCTGCTCAAGAACCTGATTGTAGAAATAAAATTGTGTCGAGAAACGGGCTCAAGATATATGGATCATGAAGCCAGGTAAGTGCAAGAGAGAAGAGGAGGTTTTCCAACGCTTTCGCGAAGTTCCTTAATTAGATAACCCTTTCTCTTGAACACTTGCCTAAACACCCCGTGAACGATATATCGTTAAGCGGTGTTCTAAACACATTCAATTTCTTCTAATGAGCGCGAAGTCCTTAAAGTCAAAGTCTAGTTGATTTTAAATTACTGTGTGTATGCAAGAATGCGGTTTTGTGATTTGTGGGCTACGGAAAAAGGTGATAAAATCCTTTACCGTATCTTGTTTGGTTTCTTGCCCTTAAATTCCATATTAAGATGCAAATGCGCAATCAATAAAAGAATTCAAGAATTCAATCAAATAAAGCAATTCTTTTTCATTTAAGTTTTAAGCGTTGCAACAAATACAGTCAGTTCTCTGTTCAATTGGTGGCAAGTTTGTGTGAAGAATCCTGCAGAAGATAGAAATATTGGACTGCGTCAGATTTGAGAAGAATGTGTTAGAAAAAGCGTACCGAAGTGATTTAGGTTAAGAAAACCCCGTTGAAAGTGATCCGAGTATTTGATTGTTCGCTTGCGCGGGTCAAACTACCCGGATCTTTGGCACTATACTTCACTAATGTCTTGCAATTGCATTTGAGCCATACTTCGCACGATCGCTGGTCGTAATTCCTAAAAAACCTGAAATGTTGGAAAATACGATATTTAGTGTCAAAAAGCAATATATATGCCCCAATTCCTGCACACTTAAAATTAGAAAAATCAAACAATACCACTAGAATGACAACACTGCACTGGAGATCACCAAAAAAGTAAAAAAAACAAAAAACCCTTACTTGGCCAGCGAGCTCGGATAAACAGAGGGTGTCATCGGTTTTTTCAAAGAGTTATGTGCACAAATTTTTGGTGGGTTCTCTAGGCTATATTAGTATTCTAATGGTCTAACTTGATTTTTCAAATAAATTCCAGGGTGTTAGCAGGTTGCAACAACAGAGAGTAAATTAAAAAGAATCGTGTTTTGTTAGTTTTGAAAAAAATTTGAATTAGAAATTAGTAAGTTAGTAGGAACCAGAAATAACAATTCCTAATACTACCAACTCCCCGGCAACGGCGCCAAAAACTTGTTGAGAACTCACCCGCTCGCGTAAACGCGTATGTTATGGATACGGATATGAAATGAAGGAAACGGATTGCGCACGGGAGATCGTTCTCGTTTTAAATATTTTTAACCGCAAGTGCACGGTGCGATATAGCGAGCCGGCAAGCACAGGTCGATCCGCATGGAGTTATGTATTAAGTGTTGTGATTTAAAGTTCAACAAATTAATGAATTGTCGGTTTTGTCACGAAAAATATAAAGAATACGAAAATACGGAAAACAAGAAAACAAGTAAATAAGGTAAGAAAGAAATTGGCCGTGGTTTTGGCTTGGAAGGTCAAATCGCGACGTTTACCTCTACACTCCCTTGATCATGAGTTGTCCGGCCTTACCTTGATCCCGGCATGAAGCACGACTTGTCAAAGCGGTTGTGAGGCACAAATCGTCAAATTCCGATATCTCCGTAAACACGAAACGAGTCCGTTTTGTTCACTTACCGTTGTATGTCCGAGCTTTGGGTAACAACACTAAGCACAAGGGATAGCAAGCTTACCATAACATCAAAAACACAATTAGTGAGTGAGAGCAAAATAGTATTGGTGTTAACTTTGCTAAGGGTTTTGTGATGGTATATAGTATATGAAAACCGAGGGTTTGTCAAACACTTGATCACAAAATACGATATCCATACTTGGCAAACTTAACACCGATTTGATTCTAACTTAAACATTGTTAAATAGAGAAGGCGAGTGAATATGGTATATGAAGAGGTTACAAGTAACCATGGTTTCAAAATACCATATCACATCAATATATAAATCAATTTTTAAGTTATAATCAAGTATTTAAGCACATTAAATATAAACAAGAGGTGAAGGAGGCAAAAACTTTTCATCTCACTTTGTAACAACCCTAAACTTTCTGTACAACTTTCTGTAAAAATTTTCAAAAAAAAAATAAATAAAGGGGTACTTTTGGCTGAGCACAAGTTATAAGTTTGTTTTTCTTTTTAATAGCAAGAAAGAGCTTGTAGCTCATTGGTAAGATCTTGCACTGCTGAACCAAGCCACCAGAGTTCAAATCCCACACCCCACATTATTTTTTAATATTGTATTATTTTGAATTTTTAGAATACCAAGGGTTTACACGTGCATAACTCACAAAAAACCCACTACACATGAAAACCTAACTGTACCAGGGGCTACATGAACGGACAAGGAGCACTCCGGCCACCTGACTCGGCCGGACTCGGCTGAATCGGCCGGCGGACCGGCCGACTCGGGCCGCCTCCGCCGGCCGGACTCGGCCGGACCGCCGAGTCATCAACATCAAAGTGGTGTCTTTTCAGCTCCCCTGTACACCTGCATACTTTATTTCACAGAACCCCTTATAAATCTTATTTACTCCATTTTATTACATTTTAATACATTTTATCACATTTTTTCATTTCAACCTTTCACCGACCCTAACCCTAGCCTTACTCTATAAATACAACCCCTACACACACACCCTCACTCCAAAATTCTGAACAAAACTCTCAAGAAAATTCCTAGAAGTTTAGTGTACTTTTGAAGTAGCAAAAGGTGTAAGCTTCGGCGAAATTCCGACGACAACTCTAGGAGCTTCCGGCGACGAAACGACGCACCGGCGTCTCCCACCGCTCCCTCTTCGTCTCTTCTAATCTCTAAACCCGTAAGTCCCTCCTCCCTCTCATCTTTTCTATTCTTAAAACAAGTAATTCTAAAACCCGACGGAATCGGAGTTAATCCGATTTCCAATTCGGTTCTTTCTAAAAATTCAACCTTTTCTTAAATACAATCATACTAAACCCTTACATGTTGACTATTAAATATTAACAAGTCATATTGAATAAGTTCCATGGCAATATATTTCATTTTGTAACTTTTACCGCTCTTTTTCAGTAAAATACCATATAGTTTCATTTCGATATTAAAACATCACAATCTTGCTATACCTTTAAGTAGATCACGAGATAATGACCTACCTCCTCACAACACTCATATACAACAAAGCACAATACCTTTCGAGAACATAGAATACGGGAAAGCGAAACCTTTCAAATAAATACCATTTACTAATAAAACCGTTTTCTAAAAGATTAAGTATTTTACAAATCTTTGCAAAGCGTCGCTACAACCCACTTTGGGGAACCAGAATGGGATGGTGCGGATTATCGCACATCCCTGGGCTTAGTAGTACGAGATTCAGACCTCCGCAAGGAGCATTCGGTCTCGAAGATTTAAAATACGAATATTTGAAGAAATGAGATTTCTAGAAATATAATATATAGTAAAATTATTTTTATAAAAATATATATATATATATATATATGTGTGTATCATTAAAATATCTATTTTTGTGGTAATATAAATATTCCAACTTTTTCTAAAATCACAAGAATCACTTTACATTAAAATACCATGAATTCCATACAAGTTCAATGTTACAATTAAATATCATGTATTATGAAAAATACGTTTATTCACTAGAAATGTCACAAATATAAAATCTACATCTATGACAACTCTAAAAACGATAATTAAATACTTGGGGTATATTTTGAAAATTATACAAAAGTATTTTTTCATATAACCCCCTCAAGTTCTATAAATTACCTTAAGGACCCTAGTAAATATAGGTTTAAGCGGGACCAATCTCTTGAGCCTCAGGGAGCCGGAGAAGTGGGGTCTTGCCTATTTAAGGTAGACAACTTAACAACGGTGTTATCAACACGGTAATCGTATTTGAAAAAGACACAAATCCTGTCGCCCATGTGCAGCGGTTACCGATAACATCAAAACAATCAGGACTTCAATTTCTTTTCTAATTGTTCTGACTCAGACTGAGTCTCATTATAATAATCTGACTTGAATATGATTCAAGTACAATCTACAATATTACAATCCAACATGAATCCATGAATCTATATATTCAGTCTATTCAATCTGTATTAACTGAACCGAACCATGGATATACTTCCATTTATATGATTCTCCAGTTACATCCATGATTCTCCAGTACATCTATTTTACTGATATCATGGTTTCGACAAGTCATCCAAATATACAATCTATATTACAATTAAATTACAAGTTGAAATACAATACAAACAATACAATCAAGACATCGCGGGGTTTAAGGGGTAGATTGGTACGGAAGGTGTTAAAAGTGGCACGAGACTGCAAGATTAAGACACCTAACATGAATCCAATTGTTGTTGTTCCGGGTTGTATAACGAAGCCTTGTACATTCCGTTTACCCTAGTCTCTAGCATATAGAGACTCCTCTCGTATACACTGGTATCCTTCTGTACCAAGCTACAAACAACAGCGTTAACCATATAATACAACTTTAAAAGCTACCTTCTCTTTCTGTCTATTCTATTTCTCCCTTATCTTTGGGACTTACCGAGCGATTGTTCGCTGACGAAATTCCTTTTCTTTGTTCTTTGGAATGTTGTCAGGTGATCTGGACACTCAGGAGATCGAGCCTACTAGTGAGGACTTGGACCAGCTTTCCTACGACCCAGAGCTCTAGCTTCATTGTACACACTTTTATTTCAGTATTTTTCATTTCTGTTATGCCACTGTTTAGGCATTGCCTTCATTCAGTTGTATTTACTTTTCCATGTATTGTAAAAAGGATGTTAATAAATAAAGTTGTTGTTCAATTATACCTTTTGTCTCTTGTGTACATTTCTTTTTATATTGCTTAAATACGCTTAGCGTATGTACTTCTGAGTATATACGTAGCGGCCTCGTCGCGTTCTCTGCCCGTACACTGGGAAGTGGGGCGTGACACACTTCCTCACCAATACCACAACCAAATAGAATTAGTTAAGCATGATGAATAAAGGAAAAATAAAGTAAGTAAAGAAAAGCAACAATAATATTATTAACCTTTAGAAAAGAGATACACGATTTTGGTAACTTATTCAACCTCCTTAATGAAGCTCTCCTAAGAAAACTTCAAGAGGAAAGAAGAAGAAGAAACCAAGTTGAAGCCCACTCATCACTCAAGCTAAACCAAAAACAAAGAAACTATCAAAACTATAGAAGTATGTGAGAATGAGAGAGTCTTCCCTTACTCACTGGTTCTGCTTTTATAGGCACCAAAGAAAAATAAACAAACAATAAAAATGAGGTGACGTGGCAGCAAGGGAAGGCCTACAGAAATTTGGTGCACTTTGGGGCAAGGGGGGAGAGCTCACCGGTTTTGGGAGGGGTGTGGCCAGCCACTTTCTGAGTGTAGGGTCCCGGGTTGATGTGGTAGGTATATGTGTTCCCCCACATCACTCTGATGCTGTTTGTTTGGTCTAAAATAACCTGGTTTGTATGTAAAGATTTGGAGGGAACAAAATGCTTCAAATCACATCATATCTTTTAGCATTCAATGCACACACACCCACTTGCTCATGGCTTGTCCCCCACATGCTCATGGAAGCCCCCTCCTAGGTCCAAACTATGTGCACACATGTATGTGTTGGACCATTTTTGACAAAAAGTGTGTACACATGCATTATTTGCAAAAGAGCTCTTTGGACATCGATCAGTTTTCTGTTCTGTTTGCAGTGTCGGCTCCCAGACGTTATATCCGTGATTTTGAGTATGTTTTCCAGTATTTGTCATGGATACCTGTAAACTATAATTACTGAGTAGACACTGATTAATAGTACCGATAAGTAGCAAAATAGATAATGAATGAAACGTATTAAAATGCAGTTGTCTGAGATGAACACTAATATCATTAGCTCACTAATTATTCTTCATGATAAATATATTAATATATGTGTGATATATATATATATATATAAAATAATGAAGAATGGCATATGAATTTCTATTTTGTGAAAATATAAATGAGGTGGAAAATAAAAGCATGGTTGCAAGCATGAGATTTATGTTTGTTTATTCATCTTGACTCACTATTCAAGCATGGTTGCAATTTTATATTGCAAAATTCCATGCTTGAATGAGTGGGTCAAGAGTTGCCATTCATTCTTGAGCTCATTTCAACACTTAGCATTTTTCTTGCTTTGCTCCCAAGGTTGCTCTCTAGCTTCTTCTTCTTCCTCAAAGTCTTAGTTCAAGCTTCAACCCTCACATGTGATGTGAATCATGAAGCTTGAACACAATCTTGTAAGCTTTAACATCCCCTACTTCACCATCCTACACTTGACTAGCGATCGAGTGTAGCGTGTTTTCTACGCTAAAGAGTTTAGTGTAGAGGTAGCTTGAGTTGGCGGGACTTCGCGTGGATCATCTTCGGCATGAAGGTCATCGGAGGAAGCTCGTCCAAAGCCTCAAGTGGAGCCTAGTGGAGTCGCGGGACTACTACACGAAGCATGTGAAGTGCAAGACTCGATCTACGAGGGTATAGCCATCTTTCACTTACTATTGTTTTTGTAGATATCAAAACTAAACCCTAATCACCTAGCTAAAGATCTTGTTTAGTCTAGCCTAGCGCCATAAAAAATTTAATTTGGCATGCTTGATGCCTCTTGGACCCCTTGCTGGTGCTAGGGTACACTTTCATGGTATCAGAGCCTAAGCTAGAAGATTAGATGATATAATTAGAATCACGAAACCGAAAAACTCCGAAACACAGAAACCCAAAAATCCAATTTCTGTCGATTTTTAAATGATCTGAAAAAATTATTTTAGCAACTGCAGAATGTTGTATGTGATACAACTAGAACGCTGAAAAAGTTCGAGACCATTTCACCGGTTTTGACCCGGCGACAATCTCAAAATATTCGGCCTTGCCGGTTTTTTTAACTCCTTTTTGGCTCGAAATTTTTTGGTGTTCTGTGGGCTTGATTTTGGGGTTTCTGGTATTGTTTGATTAGCCCAGTTTGCATGTGATGTTAACAGTTCTATTGGGGCTAATACGGAGTATTTCGTAGTCGTAATTGTTACGTCGTTTCGGTTTTAAGTTGATATGGATGCAATAGTAAGGATCCGCATTTAATTGGTTTTGTGAGAACTAGTTAGTGTTTGTAAATTTAGCGTTTTAGTCTCGGTAGATCGATTGCCACGAAGTTTCTATTCGGATCAAAACCTCGTCTCAATCGCATATCGTACGCGAATACTCGCCGAATAACTGTACTAGGTAGCCACACCCCATTGCCCCAACCAAGTGACTGTAGGAGAACCCCATTGCCAATAGCACCCACTCGGGTGCTCGCGGCCACGGTGTTCCACCTAAGTGCACTTGGTTGACGGCATCGGGGGTGTGGCCATCTACTATAGTTTCCGACGCGTATTCGATCGGTTAGTCGGGAATCTTGTTGAATTACCCGACTAAATTATTGAAAAGAGTTTCTAATATGAGACTAAAATGCAAGGTTTATAGTTTAGGCATGAAATTCGGAATATGAGAAATTCCGGGTTTATGATGTCTAAGGATATGCGGATTCTAATTATTGCAGTTTTATATTTCTTTTCTGCGACCGTAAGTGTAATACGTGGGGTATCCCAAATCTCGTTGCCATATGTCAACGGAATTTGGAATACGCGTATTTACTTACGTTGATGATATATGATATCATATGTTGCTGGTGATATATTTTATTGGATCGTCGTGATTGAATAACCGGGGGGTTTATGTGAGATGAGAGTTTTTCAATTTTCATTCATATAAAATTTGTATGTAATATTCTTTTATTGGGGCACTTCCGGGTTGAGGATGATGTTACCACTATTGTATATTATTTACTTTTCCGCATTAGGATAGACCCAAGGTGGGGAGCAAAATTAACCGGGTTCTAGGGTCCAGTGGGAGACCATCTCAAGGAGTTGAGACCGGGTCTCCTAACTCTGGAATTGGTAGGGTTACTTGCCGCTCTCGTAGGGGTCTATGGGATGTTGGTTTGGCTATTCATCACGACTATGGAATCCGTGTTTTACATTACTGGATAAATTTAAAACACGGAAATCCGAGTATATCTAATATTTCATATGTTGCTTCTGCTGCTTGGTTCTGTGATCATATAACCGCGTGAGACGAATGTTGTATTATATATATATATATATATATATATATATGATATATAATAAATGTTGCTTATGTTTTGCACCCGCGCTAGTCCAGCCCCCGCTCTGCTGGTTGTTAAGTAACCTAACGGTGCATGACGGGGCCCAGTGGCGAATGCGGATGGCATAAACGTACGTTCCATTTTCGTTTCACTTTTCTGTAATATTTAGGAAACATTAAATGATGGGATTTCATTAATGAGATTAATGAAAAGAAAGAAACCAAAAGATGTTGTAGAATCAAATTTTCAAAAAGGGTAGCTCTAGTTTTTGCTTTGCATAGTGGTATTCCTTAATGAATATCCAACACCTCATTCGATGAGGAAAGAGCCGAGATCCCTTCACCGGGAGTGACTCTTTAGCGAAACTAGCAAATGTTACAACTTACTCGGTTTTGTTTTTGATTGCTTCTCTAGTTCTTGCTTTGCATAGAGGTATTCCTGAATATCCTGCACCTCATTCGATGAGGAAAAAGCCGAGATCCCTTCACCGGGAGTAACCTTTTTAGCTAAGCTACAAAAGCCTAAAAAACACTCCTTTTTTAAATCACTAGATTCTACAACGATATCAAGTTCATTACGCTAATGGTTTTCTTAAAAACCTGCGTAGCCCTCCGTCATTTCAAATAAGTAATATTTTAGTATTCGTGCTACGTTTGTTGGCATTCGTCAAGGCGTAGTGTGCGGTAGCTGATTAGTGCTTATCTGCTAGCATGTGATGCGATTGGATTAGGGTAGTCGTGCTACTTTGTTGGCCTTCGTGAAGGGTCATGCGGGTGGGTTTAATTCAATCAAGAAATGAACAGGTTGAACTTGACTAGCGGCCTATGGTTTGTTGGCCTTCGTCAAGGTCATAGGAAGCTTGGGATAAAAATCTTTATCGGGAATTTCAAGTGTTGAAATTTGAAATGAGATTGCATACCTTCTATATGATAATTGGATCCCGATAGCCACTGCGAGTAAGAGTTACTCCAGGGAGAATTTTGCACTTTACAATTAGCTAATCCAGTAGGTGTCTAGAAAGGTGTCAAATGGGTTATGCCTCTAGGGAAACGAGGTTTATTTTAATTAGGTCCGTGCGAAAGCACGGGAAACCTCCGTCGGAGTACCGATACCTGCCTGGCCGAACGATTGGCGAACCTGTAGAGTGTAATTAATCCCGGCTATTCTTACCTTTTAGGATTTGAAGGAAGATTTGATAAAAACAGTGGGAGCCATCCTGATTAGATAAAATAACCAATCTAATTTTGCAAAGAGCGCACGTAAAGTGATTATCCTTCTCTCTCTCCTGGTAGCGACCAATAAATGCCTTAATCAAGATAATAATATGAATGTATTGACCGAACCTACTTATTATACTGGGCTAGATTCCGTGCTAGTCCTGCCCCGGCGTCGGCGTGAGAAGTACGTGCAGCGCCACCATAGGATTTAATCCTAAGGGATCGGCGATGGCCCTGGCGCTCTTGTGAGGGGCGCGTGAGGCGCTGCCTCAACAAAATTTTTAACCGAGCTTAGCTCTCTTTATATTGTTTGAATTTTGGGGGAACATGCGTGTGATGATATATTGATATATGTGATATATAGAGTATATATATATATATATATATGTTATATACATTTTGCACCCGTGCTAGTCCTTCCCCCGTCCTTCCGTAAGTTAAGTAACCTTACGGTGAAAAGCCGGGGCCCCGTGACGAATGCGGATGGCATATATGTGTATTCTATTTTTCTTTTAATATCATGCTTTATCTGTAATGGTGTGAGGAGATGCTAGATAATCTGAGATTATCTAAATGATGGGATTGCTTTGATTCGGATTAATGCAAAGATAATAAACCTAAAACACATTGTAGAAACCAAATATTAGATATTGGTGTTATAGTCGATTCTTTTGCTGTGCATCGAGGTATTCGGTTGGGAATATCTTGCACCTCATTTAATGAGGAAAGAGCCTAGATCCCTTCACAGGGAGTGACCTCTTTGGAAAAAGATTGTATTACTATAAGTTTGCAAATTGAATAGCCGGATCCTATTGCTTTGCACCAATGTATTCAGTTAGGAATATTCTGCGCCTCATTCAATGAGGTAAGAGCCCTGACCCTTCACGCGAAATCTACACTGAAGCAATAATCTACGTAACTATAAATTTGCAAAACCATTTGGTTCCTACGATGAGATCAAGTTCATTACGTTAAACGTTTTCTTCAAAACCAGCCATAGCCCTCTGTCATTTCAGGAAGTAGAGTACTTAGTATTCGTGCTGCGTTTGTCATAGTATACGGTAGTTAAGTGATGTCTTCCAGCTTGCATATGATGCGATTGGTTAGGACAGTCGTACGACTTTGTTGACCATAGTTAAGGGTCGTGCGGGTGAGTCTAAATTAATCACGAAATGATAGGTTGAACTTGACTAGCGACTTATGATTTGTTGACCTCGTTAAGGTCATAAGCCGTTGGGAGTAAAAACCCATATAGGGAGTTTTAAGTGTTGAAACGTGTAATAAGATTGCATACTTTCTATAGTGTGGGGTAGCTTGTTGACCCCATCAAGGTTACTACTCCATGATAGTTTGGATCTTAATTCCCACTGTGAGTAATAATTACTCTCGAAAGATTTTCTATAAATGATCCCGACTAGTTCTCCTTTTAGGGTTTGAAGGAGAATTCGATAAATATACCAATCTAATCTTAATAGAGTGCATGACGAGTGTTTCTTTTCTCTCTCTCTCTGGAAGCGACCTAAGACTGGCCTTAAACTAAAAACTCGTAAACCAAGTTAACCGAACCTTTTACAATTAATGGCTTTGGAATGTTATGATTGCCCTATTTCACGACATAGTCGCATATGTCCATATCCCTCCCATTTCCCCTTTTGCTTCCTCCAGAACACTTTGTATCCAATACAGAGATCCATATTGCATGGAAGGCTATCTTGTATAGTTACTTAGGAACTCGGAGAATGTGTTTCAGTCGAGAATGACCACAGGTTCTAAAGAAAGTGAATTGCATATGATACAATTTATTTGTCTCTCCTATCCACTTTATCTCAAGTTTGAGAACTTCTTAAATAAGGAGAATATACCAGTTATGCTTATTGGATAGTCTTCTTCCAATCCCGATGCTGGAGCTGAAAGGAAGGGTAAGAAGAAAACCAACTGACATAAGTCCGGTATACACAAGGTAAAATAGAAAGAAAACAATAGGGGTCGAAGTGAGCGGAAAGGAAAATGCAACTATTGTTATGACCCTGGACGGTGAAAGAGGCATTACTAGGAATACTCGGCCACCCCTTGAAACATTTTGATATTTCATGTTTTCTTTGTGATTGTAATTGAAAACCGTTTTCCAGTCAATTTTGACTCCTGGGTATATAGATATCGGATTAACATCTCACATCTGTAAGTTGTTATAGATACTGAGAAAGATTAGATTATTGGAAAGGTGATTTGTTCTTCAATATCGGATATCAGATCAATTGTTGCTATTGGGGAAATCACCTGGTTTTGTGTTTCGGCAAACTTTTGGTTTTGAATATCTGTTATTATGCACCAACTAATAAAAACCGAAATATCCGTCTCTTTATTTGATAAAGCGGGATATAAATTTTCAAAAATTATGTTATGAACATTTGCCTTAATCATTTGATGATTGGGTAAGGTGCATTGAATAACGGAATATACATTCTTAACCAAAATACAGTTTTCAAATTATAACACACAGAGTATGAGTTAGTGAACTCATAGGACTTATATATTGTGATGTATGTTGTCCAATGTCCATTTGGACAAGGGGTTGGTACTCATACTTCGTTCTGTTATCCTATAAGTTCTCTAATTTTAGACACACATTCTTTTTGAAATGCATAGTCCAAAATTTTTGAAAAGTTCATAAAATATAAGAATAAAGTATAGAACCAAACGTTGGAAGTATCGGGATTCTTCAAAATGCTCGATGATGTGGATACTTATGCCAGGTATTCCGTAGTTAACTAATTGAGAATTTGATTCTCTCTCTTATTACCCATCCGTGGGTGCGCTCCTTGATGAATAATGTTGTATTGCCTTTTTCAATTAAGGGATGCACTAGAAATAGATGCATATCAATTGATACCGGTTCCTCCTAAGTCAGTGCTTCAAATTCTATATGTGATATAGAATGGGTTATCATCTTAAGATTATTAAAACGTTGAATTGTCCGACTTATGCTTAAAACCAGAATCCGGATAAACTCATGACACGTTTCAGTAAAGACAGTTTGTGGGTTATCCCGGGTATTGACGAGGGATTAACTTTCTACTATTTTCGGGATCAAAAGTTGTTTTGTTCTTGACATACCGCCTTTTTAGAAAAGGAAATTTTTGCATAAGAAATTAGTGGAAGTATGGTAGAACTGGAAGTGATTTCAGAACCACAAACGGTTACTAAAGATTTAGTAGAACCTGAAGATTCAATTGACCCTGACAAACCTTAGCCAATTTCATAGATTTAGTAGGTGACCTCAACCACCTGAGAGGTAATACGGTTTCCTCGTTGACGATGATAAAAAGGTTTGCATCATGTGATGACGACCCTACTAGTTATCAGCAGGCCAAAGGAAGTAGTGACTTCCGATTGATGGCTGGATGCTGAGTTATCCTAGTTGGACTCCATGCACTGTAATAAAGTATGGACTTTGTTGGGTGCTCTTGAAAGGGTAAAACCTATTGGGAGCAAGTAGATCTTTCAAGATCAGTGCAAATGGAAAGGTACTAATCTAATAAGTCTAGACATGTAGTGAAAGGTTTTTATTAAATATCCGTTGAGAATTGTGATGAAACTATTACTTCAGTGTCTGTGCTGAAGTCCATACGGATATAACTTGCCACTGTTGTTTTTCATGACTGTGATATCTGGCAGATGGATGACTATAACGTCTATCTAAATTGGATTTAGAAGTATACGTGTATATGACTATGCCAGAGAATTATCTTAGCAAGTGGGAGCAGCGGTAAGTGTGCAAGTTGTTTAAGTCTATTTTAGACTAAAGCAAGCATAGCGGAGAAGCATCATCTATTTTGATGTAACGGTCAAAGTGTTTGACTTCATCAAAATGAGAAATGAACCTGATATTTGTAAGAAGGTAGTAGAGAGTGTTGTCAGATTCCTCATAAGGTATGTGGACGACATACTCATTATAAGAAGTGATGTTCCTATGCTGCAATCAGTAAAACAATGGTGATCACAAGTGTTTCTCCATATGGTATATAGATATGTGTTTCTCCATATAGGATATGGATATCAGTCCAATTCTGAAGAAACATAGGGTAGCAGTGAAGAGCATTTGATATTCTTAGTGTTTGGTAATGGCAGTCTTCTAAAGGAGGTGGTTTCAGATTCTAGCTTTCCAGGTAATATAGAAGATAGAGCGTCTGTCGCAAGTTATAAGTTTACCCTCTTTTGAGGAGCAGTATATTGGAAAGAGTTCCAGGTAGTATATTGAGGTAGTCGTGGCGCTGGATATTGATTGTGAATCAGTAAAGGATATCGCCTGAGAATTCGCTGGATATAATTGTTCATTTATGAACATGATCCCATTGTCTGTCCATGCAAATACTGAGGCAGGTATCGCTGGGTTTGGGAGATATTTGATCTCCGCGAAGTTTAGAGTCAAGGAGAAATAGAGAGGAGCTCTGTGCCGGGTCCACTCATTGAGGGTAGTTCTAGAACATAGTTTGCGAAAATGTTAGTACAGAAGTTGGGTATGAGATACCGCAATAATTGGCCTTAAGTGCAAGTGGGAGATTGTTGGATATAGGTGCCCACAAGGCAATTATTGTAATTGAAGGAGGACGTATACGAGAGAACAATCTTACTCGAGATAATAGTATGCTATCTGGTTTGTCTTTATATTCATGTGATGCGTTTATTCATTATCATATATCGTTTAGACATGAGATAAAACCATTAGGATTTTTCTTGACTATCAGGACGATGATGGATATCATACTAGTGGGGCCTGGGTAGTCGATAAGCACATCCTTAAATATCCCTAGTCATAGGAGTATCAAGACTGGGTATCGGTACCCCAGTTTAGACCAGTGTGTACGTTTCCTGACCCGGTTGGAGGGCGATAGCTGATCCTATAGCTATTGGTATTTGACATCGAGGATTGTATACATGTGCTCATTGGATGAGTTACACTGGACAGACTCACTGAAAACTCCTAGTTGGTAATATACCAATGCCAGGTAGCAGTTCTTTGGTGACACAAGTACAGGATAGTCCCTGGGACCTGAGATCGCCATAGTGTCTCATGTGTGTTCCCACTATACTTAGACTTGTACCCTACCACGGCTCAAAGGAGTCGTACAAATAGATTTTTGTTAGGTATAGTCCTGAAGCATGTGGAGGCAGTGAGCGGTCGAGGGTATTCGTCTCTCCCGATATAGGGGGTTGATATTGCGTTGTGCGGGACATTACTACAACCACAAGTCGGTGGCCACCACAGTGGAAATAAACCGATAAGTGCTATCAGTTGTATCTCTAATTGGTTGTGAGTTCTATGTCGCACGGTTTATCGAGTTATTGGAGTATGACAGATTCTAAATCCTAGACCTGATATGCGATACTCGTAGACAAAGAGACCGGACTGTACGGTGATGTCACTGATAGACTTTGCAAGATTCAGATGAGCTTGATCGTTGACCTTCTTTCGATCAATACCTGGATAGCCGTTACGTGCAGCTATAGATATGATCATAATCTACTGTCAGCGTATTATTAAGTCTTTAGAGTCCCGGCACATGCAAAACGATGTAGGGCACATATGAGGATACGTGCAAGAGTTCTATTAAACACGTGTATGTGATACATGTATTTTAATCAGGTGTTTAATGATATTAGCCGGTATATATATGATATAACCGGATTATTAAATCAAGTGTTGATTTAATAATTAAACGTATATTTATATATTGATATATTAATATATTAACTAATATCATGCTCACTTTATTATTTTCTTCTCTTTATTAATATTTATATTTGATATAAATATTGTGACATGTATATTGATACATTTGAGATGGTGTATAAGAATCATATGGTTTAGATGAGAACATTGATATTCTTTTGTTTAATTTCAAAAGAGAATGAGTCATGGAAAATGGAGGTTTGTAGAATGCTTGAGGTGCTTTTCTTTGATGACTCATTTTTGGATTTGTTCTCATCTTAAGCCTAATCTTCTTTCTCTCATATCCATGGCTCTATCTCTCTCTTAAGTTTTTTCTCAAGTGAGGAAAGAAAAGAAAAGAGAAAAAATTAGTGAGCTAATTATTCTACATCTCCTATTAATCATCATCAGCAAGTTTAATTAGTGGGTTGCTTCCTTTTGATGAGATCAATTTGAAGCTAAAGATTGTGTTGGAGTTATCTCAAGGTGGACCATCTTCGGCAAGAGATCATCGAACAAGCTTGTTCCGGGCTTCGTGGAGAATAGCCGGAGTCCAAGAAGAGATGGTTAACGCGCTACAGAGGTTGTAGTTCGCCAATTTCTTCATTTTAGCTTACTAGTTATGTTTCTAGTTTAGTATTTTGGTTTGATTCTTGGATTGAGCTTGCTTTTGCTTTCTAAATTTTTTAAATTACCGCTTCCGCCGCGCTTTAAAATCCTTCTAGGTGAGCTTAGAATCCCATCAATTCCTATGATAAAGATTAAGTTCTCGTCTAACCTCACAGAACAGAGATCATTTTTCTCATCTTTCATTATATTTAGATTGTTGCAATTTCATGTTTTTTTTTATTACTACCGATAAATTTTATTCTAAGATATATATATATATTTGCTAACTTTCACAACATACCCATCAATCTCCACCTCGCCTCCATAGCCACCGTCGCCACCACCGCCTCCACTTTCGTCTCCATCAACACCATCTTCTCCACCTTCGCTCCCTTTGTCATCGCATCCTCTCCATCACTCTCATGGCCATCGCTTCCTACACTCCGCCCCCTTCACCGTCGCTTCCTTCCCATCACTCCCATAGACACCACCTCCACCTTCGCTCCTGCCCTAATTGCCACCATCGCTCTGTTGGGCTCCCTAGGGTCGCCGCTGGGTTTCGGGAGGTATCGACCATGCCTTTTTCAAAAAAATGGCGCGCTAAAGAACCCTAACCTAGAACCTCAACTAGAGAATTAGACGAAACTAGCATGTAAACATCTTTACATCTAAGTGAATAAGGAATACAACCTTTGTAGACCGGTCCTTCACTTCAACAGCTCTGTGTAGTAGTCCCTTCGCTCCAAGTAGTGAAATCCCGGACTCTAGAAATGCTCCACAAGATGAAAGGAACAAGTTTGCTTGAAGTCTTCGAGGCTAAAGATGATCTATATCGAGAAGACACCAACTCAAGCTACATCTTCGCTAATATGGAATTAGTGAAGCAAACACCCTAAACTAAATGGCTAATCTAGTAGAGGATGATAAAGTAAGAATTTTGCTCACTTTAGAAATATTTTTCTCACTCATTTTCTTCACCTCCCAAATTGCAAGAGAGCTTGAGGAAGGAGATGAAGAAAAACAATCATGAAAAAAGTCAAGTGTAGGATGACAACCATGGGTGAGTTAATATCATATACTAACCCTTGTGGAGACTAAACCATGGCTAATCTAATGGTTGGGTTAATAAATATCTTAAGTAAAACAAAATTGGTGGACTTAGTCAATGGTTCCACAAGCTTGAACCATGTGAGTAATTTCCATCCAATTTTAATTTACTTTAAATAAATAAAACCCCTCATTATGTTAAGCATGGTGTGAGTCTCATACACCCATGTCTCATGTATCATCTAGCATGACACAAAAGAATGTACGTTAATATATATCATATATATACTAAGTGTACACAAGTGAGAAAAAAATCTTAAGTGAGCTAATATTAGTTAATGTAAGTTAATATATCAAATATATAATTATACATTAAATTATTAAATCAACACTTGATTTAATAATCCGGCTATATCGCATACAACCGACTAATATCAAATGTATCAACATATCGAATCAACACTTGATTTGAAAGCCCGGCTATATCACATATAACCGACCGATATCATATATCGCGAGAATAGAATACGGTATCACATACACGTATTAATTTCGGTCCCGCACATATCATATATGTGCTCCTACTTCGTTTCGCTTGAGCCAGGAAACCTCTGTGTAGGACTCTAAAGACTCGTCAATACGCCGGCAGTAGGTGGTGATCATTTCAGTCACCCACAAGCCGCAAGCGGTCTGCTAAACATAACGGCCATCCGGGTATTGAGCGATCAGAAGATCAACAAGCAAGCCTGCTCATACTCCTGCGAATCCAATAAGTAACACTACCATACAGTCCGGTCTCTTCGTCTGATATATCGCATATCACAGACTGGGGGTGGTAAACGTCAAACCCCAATAGCCTGATAAGTCATGCCGATGTGAGGCGCATAACGGTTCGAGAAACTACTGATAAAACTTACCAGTAGATCTCAGCAACTCTGGCAAGGGATTTCCTGTTATGACCAATCGAGTATAGCGCAACATCAACCCCCAATACCGGGAGAGACGAAATCCCCTCATATCACTCATTGCCTCCATGTGACTCGGGATTGTACCCAAAAACCACCGTTCTGCATGATCTCTTGAACGTGGTAAGGTGGAAATCAAAGCATGGTGGGAATCACGCAAGACTCTATGACGATCTCGGGTCGACAGACTAACTTGTACCAGTATCACCAGAGAACTGCTATCTGACAATAGGTATAATACCATCTAGGAGTTCTCGGCGAGTCCGTTCAGTGTACCCAGCCTCCACTGAGCACCCGTATACCATCTCTGATGTCAAACACTAATGGATGTGGGATCATCCATCGCCCATCATATGGGTCGAGAAGCGTATACGCTAGCCCACTCTGGAATATCGATGTCCCGTCTCGATACTCCCACGACTAGGAACAATTGAAGGATGTACTTATCGACTACCTCTGCCACACTAGTATGATCTGCATCATAATCCTGGTAGTCAAGTACTCATCCTAAGAGCTTTATCAATATGTAATAGAGAAACAATGAGTGTACATGTTAAGATAAAGATCAACCAGACAGCATACTATCATGTCGAGCAAGAAAGTCCTCCATATATATGTCCAAGCATCCACTATAATATACATCACATGTATAATAATGGCCTCTAGGGTATACATATAACTAACAATCTCCCACTTGCACTAAGTCCATTTGTTGTAGTATCTCATACTCAATGCCCCATAAAAGTCTCTCTAGGGAAAGGCCTCTGTGAGTGGATCCGCGGTGTTATCCTTCGTGCCAACTCTCCTAACCTCGATCCTTTGGAGATCAACCATCTTCCTGATCAGGTGATACTGTCCTCGGAATATGTCTGGATCGCTGATGGGACTGGCGTTCCTAGGCAAAAGCCATAACTCCTTTGTTGTCACAATAACAGTTATTGGACGCTCAATGGTAGGAACCATATTCTTCTCATGAACAAGAATTATCCAGGCATCTACTTTGGTAGCATCGTTAGTAGCGATGTATTCAGCCTTTATCGTATAGATTGCTACGGTATCTATCTTAGAACTCTTCTAACACACCGTCCCTCCAATGAGGGTAAAGACAAAGCCCGAGACTGAATTTCAGTCGACCTTATCACTTTGGGTGCTCGAATTGGTAAAGGAATCCCACTGGAGTTTACCGTTGCCAAACACCAAGAACATTTCTTTAGTGCTACTCAAGTACTTAAGAATGTCCTACATAGCTATCCAGTGATTTTCCTAAGATCCAATTGATTCCTAATCACTACACCTAGTGAGTCAGCTACATCTGGTCCGGGACATAACATCGCATACATGATAGAGCCTACTGCCGAAGCATAGGGTATCCCTTACACGCGATCTCTCTCCAAATCAGTCTTGGAAGACATCTTTTTGGAGAGAGTGATTCCAGAGTAAGTGGGCGAACCACCACGCTTAGAATCTTCCATACTAAACCCCTTTAGTACGGTGTTAATGTACCTGGATTTGGGACACTCCCAACATCCACTTAGATCTATCACCATAAATCATAATCCACAAGATGTAGTAGGTATCATCCAGATATTCCATGGAGAATCCTTGTGATAAGAGGAGCTTGACCGAGTGTAGCATAGGAAACCATTTCATATCAAGAGTATGTCATATACGTACAATACGTGTAAGACAAGCTTACTCTCTACAATCTTCTTGTATATACAAGGTTCATCTACCTTTTTGATGAAGTCAAACTCTTTGACTGCCACATCAAAACAGATGTTCTAACTCCGCGATGCGTGCTTAATCCTGATGGACTTAAGCATAGCCACTGGAGAAAAGGTTTCATCATAAACCACACTTGGTTGCATGACGAGAACCTTTTACTACAAGTCTAGCTTTGAAAGTCTCAACTTTTCCATTTACACCAAGAATCTTCTCAAGATCTATTTGCTCCCAATGGGTTTTACCCCTTCAGGTGCAACATTCAAAATCATACTTTGTTGGTGTACATGGATTCCATCTTTGATAGCATAGCATCCAGCCATTTCACAGAGTCCCCACTCGTGATGGCCTGCCTGAACCTAGTTGGGTCATCATCTACCATGATGCAATCCTCGTTCCCACCGTCACTGGGGAAACCGTAGTATCTCTAAGGTGGATGAGGAATCCTACCAGATTCGCGGAGAGGATGAGGTTCGTTGGAGACTATTGAATCATTTGGTTTCACCAAATCATCAGCTGTTAGTTTGTCCAGCTGGAACTCCTTCCAGTTCTACCTCATGACCACTAATTTCTTCCATAAGAAATTCCTTTTCTAAAAAAGGTGGCATGCTGAGAAACAAAACACCTTTTGCTCCTCAGTGTGGTAGAAGATATATCCTCGCAAATGTTTGGGTTATCCAATAAACTTATACAGAATTGACCTTGTCTCGAGCTTGTCCGGATTTTGCTTTTCAAGATAGGCCGGACAACCCCAAATCTTAACTCATTTAAGCTATGGTCTCTTCCCATTCCATATCTCATATGGAGTGGTAGGCACTGATTTGGATGGAACCCCATTCAATAGGTATGCAGCTTCTCAAGTGCATAACACTAAAAGGAAACAGGTAACTAAGCAGTACTCATCATAGAGCGCGTCATATCTCATAGGGCGCGTTACCTCCGTCCCGATACACCGTTGTACTGTGGTGTACTCGAAGGAGTAAGCTGAGAGAGAATCATATTCTCCTTTTAGAAACTCCAGGAACACTATGCTTAAGTATTCAGCTTTCCGATCTCATCGAAGGACTTTAATACTTCTACCCGTCTGGTTCTTAACTTCAAACTTATATTCTTTGAATTTCTCAAAAGTTTTAGATTCGTGTTTCAACAGGAACACATGTCCGTGTAGGGTTCCTAGGCACTCTCAAGAGGTCTCACAAGGCATCAACCATGCCAATTTCAAAAATACGGTGCCGAGAAACCCTAGACTACGGATCGTTTGCTAGAAAACTAGGCGAAAAAGCTAACTAGTTAACACTTAACTAAGAGATACGGAAATACAACCTTTGTAGATCCGGTCCTCCACCTCCACGGCTCCGAGATGAGGTCCTCTCCGCTGTCCAAATCAAATCCGGGCTCTAGCGTCGGCTTCGTCGGAGAATGGGCAAGCTAGGTCGTCGATGTCCATGCCGAAGATGATCTACGTCGAGGCATCGCTAGATCGAGCTCCACCTTCACCAAGTCTTGAAAACTTGTGAAGGAAAACACACTCTACTACTTGGCAAGAGGTAGAGGATGAAGAAATAGGAAGTGGGTTAACTTTAGTTTTGGATTTCTCACTCTTTTCCAACAATCACCATTGATGGAGCTTGGTTTTCTTCAAAGAAGAATGAAGAAGAAGAAGAGCAAGAAGAAGATAAGTATTATGATAAGAATAAAAGAATAAATAAAAATCCATTCTTATCATAATTCTCACCATGGTTCGGTGTAGAGAATTAACTTGAGTTAATTGAATTGGTTAGGGTTAAGCATGAGACAAAATGGTGACTAAGTCAAAAGTTCATGAAGCTTCATGAAAGAAAACAAAAGAAGCCACCATTCTATTTTATGCAATTTTATTTTCCAAAAATAAAAACAAATGAATAAATGAATAATCAAATAAAAACCCTAACCATTTCTTTAACCAAGGTTTAATTCTTTACACAAACCCTAATTTGCATGTATTATCAAATATGATACAAACAAGTGCACAAAATCATATCGCATATGCAATGCGCACAACCGAGCGAGAAAATCCATTTAAAGTGAACCGATACTAGTTAATGCAAAGTAATATATCAAATATATAATTATGCATTAAATCATTAAATCAACGCTTGATTTAACGATCCGGTCATGACGCACATAACCGACTGGTACCATTAGTAACATCTTATCGAATCAACACTTGATCCGATAACCCGGCTATATCGCATATAACCGATCAATGTCACATCGCGAGAATCGAAGACAGTATCACATACTGGTATTATTCTCGGTCCCGCACATATCTCATATGCGCTCCTATTTCGTTTCGCTTGAGCCAGGAAACCTCTGTGTAGGACTCTAAAGACTCGTCAATACGCCGGCAGCGGATGATGATCATATCAAACATCCACAAGCCGCAAGCGGTCTGCTAAACGTAACGGCCACCCGGGTATTGAGCGATCTGAAGATCGACGAGCAAGCCCGCTCACACTCCAGTGAATCCAACCAGTAACACTACCGTACAGTCCGGTCTGATCGTCTGATATGTCGCATATCTTGCCTAGGGGTGGTAAACGTCAGACCCCAATAGCTCGATAAGTCGTGTCGATATGAGGTCTATAACACTTCGAGAAACTACTGGTAACACTTACCAGTAAATCTCAGCAACCCTGGCCAGGGATTTCCTGTTATAGCCAATCGAACACAGCGCAACATCAACTCCCTATACCGGGAGAGACGAATCCCCTCCTATCGCTCATTGCCTCCATGTGACTCGGGACTGTACCCAAAAACCACCGTTTTGCACGCCCTCTTAGACGTGGTAAGATGGAAATCAAAGCACAGTGGGAACCACACAAGACTCTATGACGATCTCGGGTCAACAGACTACTCTGTACCAGTGTCGCCAGAGAACTGCCATCTGACGTGAGGTATAATACCATCTGGGAGTTCTCGGCGAGTCCGTTCAGTGTACCCAGTCTCTACTGAGCACCCGTATATCATCTCTGATGTCAAACACCAATGGATATGGGATCATCCATCACCCATCTGTATGGGTCGAGAAGGTATACGCTAGTCTACTCTGGTATATCGATGCCCCGTCTCGATACACCCACGACTAGGGACTTTGAAGGATGTACTTACGGACTACCATGTCCCCACTAGTATGATCCGCATCATAGTCCAGGTAGTCAAGCACACATCCTAAGGGCTTTACCAACATGCAACAGAGAGACAATCAGTATACACGTTAAGGTAAAGATCAACCAGATAGCATACTATCATGTCGAGCAAGAAAGTCCTCCCTATATATGTCCCAGCATCCACTACAATATACATCCTATGTATAGTAATGGCCTCTAGGGCATACATATAACTAACAATCTCCCACTTGCACTAGGGCCATCTGATAGCAGTGGTTGCAGTATCTCATACTCAACCATCCCATAAAAGTCTCTCTCTGGGAACAGGCCTTTGTGAGTGGATCCGCTGTGTTGTCCTCTGAGTCTACTCTCCAAACCTCGATCACCCTGGAGATCAATCATCTCCATGATCAAGTGATACTGCCTTAGAATATGTCTGGATCACTGATGGGACGGGCGTTCCTCGGCATAAGCCACAACTCCATTGTCACACAATGGGAGGAACATGGTTCATCTTATGAACCAATATACACCCAGACTGCCTCTTTGGTAGCATCTAAAGTAGCGATGTATCCAGCCTTTATTGTCTAGTATGCCACGGTATCTAGCTTGGAACTCTTCCAACATACCGTCCATTTACTGAGGGTAAAGGCAATGCCTGCGACTGACATTCAATCGTCTTTATCACCCTGGAACCCTTCCAGTGATTCTCCCCAGGATCAATTGATACTATCTCACTACAACTAGTGAGAAGCCTAACATCCATTTAGATCTATCTCATAGATCCAAATTCCAGGATTTAGTAGGTATCACTTTGATCCTATGTGGAGAGTCATTGTGATAAGCGGAGATTGATCGAGCGTAGCATAGGAAACTCCTTCCCTATCAAGAGTATGTCATCCACGTACTCTACGAGGATCATCACCATACTCCCTACTGACTTTTTGTTTATACAAGGTTCATCTACCATTTTGATGATGTCAAACTGTTTGACTATTACATCAAAACAGACGTTCCAACTCCGCGATGCCTGCTTTATCATATAAAACATCTTGCACACGTTTCCGCTGCTCCCACTGTCTACGAAGCCCTCTGGCTGTGTACTTATAGACGCTCTCTTCTAAAACATCATTTAGAAAAGCAGTCATGACACTCAACCGCCAGATATCGTAGTCATGGTATGTAGCCGTGGCAAGTAGGATCTGGATGGACATAAGCATAGCTACTTGAAAAGGTTTCATCATTATCCACACCTGGTCAATGATGCAAACTTTTAACAAGTCTAGTTTTGAAAGTCTCAACTTTTCCATGTACACCAAGTAATCTTCTCAAGATATACTTGCTCCTGATGGGGATTTAACCCTTCAGATATAGCAACTAAAGCCCATACTTTGTTGGTGTATAAGGATTCCATCTCAGATCGCTAAACATCCAGCCATTCTTACAGAGTCCCACTCCTGATGGCCAGGTCGAAACTAGTTGGGTCATCATCTCATGATGCAATCCTCGCTCCCACTGTCATAGAGAAACCAAAGTATCTCTCAGGTGGGTGAGGAACCCTACTAGATCGGCGGAGAGGCTGAGGTTCGTTGGTAACTATTGAATCCTTTGGTTCTATCAAATCATCTGCTGTAGTTTGTATAGCTGGAACCTTTCCAGTTCTACATTATAGACTTTGCCTTGAGCTTGTCCGGATTTTGCTTTTAGACAAAGGCCGGACAACCCCAAATCTTAACTAACTTAAGAAATGGGCTCTTCCTTTTCCATATCACATATGAAGCGGTAGGCAACTGATTTGATTAGAACCCTATTCAATAGGTATGCAGCTTCTCAAGCGCATAACTCCCAAAAGGAAAAAGGTAACTCAGAAGTACTCATCATAGAGCACACCATATCAAATAGGGTGTATCTGCTCCGCCCCGATATACCATCGTGCAATGGTGTATATGGAGGAGTAATACTGAGAGAGAATCTCATTCTCCTTTAGAATAGTCCTGGAATTCCGTGCTCAAGTATTCTCCTCCTTGATCTCATCAAAGGACATAATACTTATACCCGTATTTTGGTTCTCTACTTCTCGCTTATATTCTGTGAATATCTCAAAAGGTTCGGACTTGTGTTTCAACAGGAACATAGGTCTGAAACTCGAAAGATCATCAGAGAATGTAATGAAGTACAAAGAACCTGTCCTGGCATGTGTAGACAGGGGACCTTACATACATCAACATGTATCGTCCCAAGAGTTTTCTAACTCTTTCTCTGTTTCCAATAAACAGAGCTGTGGTCATCTTATCTTTGTGACATGACTGGCGAGTTTCACAAGATGTAAATTCAAACTGATTTAAATATGCATCTAAATGTAACTCAGCCAGTCGGGTCGCATTGATATGACCTAGTCTACAATGCCTCAAGAAGAATTCGTTCATTTATGAACTCTTCCTCTTGTGTGTGATCCGTATACTAAGAACTGTAGTTTGATTTAGAACATCAATGCTTTTAGATAACGTGCCTGAACCGATCAACTTTTGATATAGGAAATGTTCAAAACATTATCCAACAATACAAAATTATATCGTTTCTTTACTAATAAAGAGACAGATATGATTTTGTATATCAGGTTCGGTATCTAATAACATTCGTTCAGAATCAATGTATTCTGGTAATACAGGGTGACAGTGACCAACAGACTTGGCTGCAACACTTGCCCCATTTTCTGCCTCATGAAACTTATCACCCGTTCTCAGTCCTCTACCTTTTTGTAGCCCTATGTAACAGATTACATATTTGGGATCCTGATCTGGTATCACATACCCAGGACGTAGAGGATACAGAGAAACAGTTCTTTGTAATGAACACACCCGAAGATGATGCATCAGCATGCACTCTCTTCGTTTGGGCTGCACGGGAATTCTGGTAATCCCCAATTTCCTGCTCTGTCTTATAACAATTATAAGTTGGAGCGGGACCAACGTTCCCCAGCTCAGTATAACAAGCGGGTTCGGTCAATATTCCGTATTATTATCTTGATTAAGGCGTGATATGGTCACTACCTGGAGAGAGAGAGAAGAAAACACTCAGCGTGCGCTCTTTCAAGAATAGATTGGTTATTATTTTATCTAATCAGGATGGCTCCCACTGCTTTTTATCAAATCTTCCTTCAAACCCTAAAAGGAAAGACTAGCCGGGATTAATTATACACTACAAGTTCGCCAATCTTTCAGCCTGGCCAGTGTCGGTACTTTGAGGGAGGTCTCCCGTGCTTTCGCACGAACCTAATTAATGTAAACCTCGTTTTCCCAGAGGCGTAACCTCGTTAACACCTTTCTAGACACCTACTTGATCGGCTAATTGTAATGAATAAAACTCTCCCAGGAGTAACACTTACTCGCAGCGGGTATCGGGATCCAACTATCTCATAGAAGGTATGCAATCTCATTGCAAATTTCAACACTTGAAATTCCCGATAATATTTTTACCCCTAGCTCGCTATGACCTTGACGAAAGCCAACAAACCATAGCCCGCTAGTCAAGTTCAACCCGTACATTTCTTGATCGAATTAAACCCACCCGTACGACCCTTGACGAAAGCCAACAAAGCCGCACGACTACCCTAATCCAATCGCATCGTATGCTAGCAGATAAGCAGCATATAGCTACCGCACACTGCACCTTGACGAAAGCCAACAAATGCAGCACGAATACTATATACAACTTATCTGAAATGACGGAGGGCTATGACAGGTTTTTATGAAAACCTATTGCGTAATGAACTTGATATCGTTGTAGGATCGAATGAATTTTGAAATGGAGTGTTTTGGAGGCTTTTCTAGTTTTGCTAAAGGAGTCACTCCCGGTGAAGGGATCGTCGGTCCTTTGCTCGTCGAATGAGGTGCGGGATATATCATATATATCACTGTGCAAAGCAAAAACTCTTAAAAGCAATCAAAAGACAAACCGAGTGTGTAGCATCTGCCAGTTATTGCTAAAGGAGTCACTCCCGGTGAAGGGATCTCGGTCCTTTCCTCATCGAATAAGGTGCAGGATATATCACATATACCGCTGTGCAAAGCAAGAACTGTAGCTACCTGTTTTATTTTTGAAATTCGATTCTACAACATCTTAGGTTTCTTTTATTTCATTAATCACATTAATGAAGTCCCATCATTTAAGTACCTAAACATCACAGATAAATACGACGTACACTTATGCCATCCGCATTCGCCTCGATGTCCCCTCGTGCACCGTTAGGTTAGGTAACTAACGACAGAGCGGGGCAGGGCTAGCGCGGGTGTAAAACATAAGTAACGTCTATATAATATATCATATATACTATATACTGTATCTATCACAGAACATCACATGATCACATCACAGATATCGCAGCAGAAGAAACATATGAAATATTGGATATACTAGGATGTCCGTGTTTTCAATACGAGCCAGTATAAAACACGGATTCCACGGTCGCGATGAATAGCCAAACCCACACCCCTAGACCCCTACGAGAGCGGCAAGCAACCCTACCAATTCTGGAGTTAGGAGACCCGAACCCGACTCCTCGAGTTGGTCTCCCACTAGACTCCAGAACCCGGTTACTTGTGCTCCCCTCCTTGGGTCTATCCTAGTGCGGAAAAGTAAATAATATACAAAAGGTGACAACTTCCGCAACCTGGAAGTGCCCCAATAAAAGAATATTACATACAAGTTTTTACATGAATGAAAATGAAAAACACTCATCTCACATAAAAAAACCCGGCTATTCGAACACGACGATCCAATATAACATATCCAGCAACACATAACATCTCATGTCATCAACGTAAGTAAATATGCGCATCCCAATTGTCGTTGACATATAGCAACGAAACCGGCGATATCACATATTACACTTACGGTCACAGAAAAGAAAGTGTAAAACTACAACAGTTGGAATCCGCAATCTGCATAGACATCGCATGCCTAATCAAATGAATACCTTAGACATCGCATGCCTAACAGTTATAAACCCTGCATTTCAGTCTCAAAATCGAAAACACTTTTCAATACCAAGTCGGGCAATTCAACAGGATTCCCGACATCCTGATCGAATGCTCGTCGCAAACTTCAGTAGACGGCCGCACCCCCGATACCGTCGACGAAGTGCACCAAGGCGGAACACCGCTACCGCGAGCACCCGAACGGATGCTTTCGGCGACGGGGTTCTCCTACAGTCACTTGGTCGGGGCTATGGAGTGAGGCTGTCTATTAAGTTTACCCTGCGAGTATCCGCGTACGCTACGTGATTGCGACGGACTTTTGATCACATCAAAATTCCGTGGCAACCGATCAAGTGAGACTAAACTGCTATGTTTATAACATTCATTCAGTTATCTCATAACTTCTTGTGAATTCCAATTATTGTATCCCTTTCCGGATAAATAGAAAATGTTAAACTTTCCGATTGAATATTCGAACACCCAAGTTTTCCCGATACAGATCAACACATGAAATAAGTCTAACAACATTCAGTTCGTGCCTCAGTACCGACGGTCCAGCCGTAGAAGGGTCAAGCCAACGCCTCACATGTGGCACGCCGTACTGCCCCAAACCCGAAGGTTCAAAGGGCAGTTCAAGACGGTCACATAATCGAGTTAAGGTTTGTTGTCTTCTAGAGGGACCATCGCGTTACTTGCACTACTTAGAACGTCGTTAAACTACGGAAAAATCCAACACTTGGAAATTTCCCGACAGGGGAAAAATTTGGTATTTATATCCGGTCGAACTTTTTAACATATTCTAAAAATTTATCCGGAAAGCCACACAGACAAAATTTGATACTCCGATCGAAACACCGAATCCCCAAAAACACAGCAGAAAAATTCAACTCTTGAATAAATATTAAAAATTCCCAGAAAACTCAGCTCTTTGAACTAGGAATTACTGTGCAAAGGAACAGGGCTGACGTCATCAAGGGGCCGCTGATCCGCCGCAGAAGCCATGCTTCTGCCGCGGATCCGCCGCGAAATTTACTGTTCACCAGAAACTTTTTGCACCGTAATTCTTATTTTTCCCTGCTGAATTTTTTAGCAATTTTTAATTTGGAAAAACTCACTGTTTTCAAAAAAGGACAGAGAGCATGTTAGAAATGGGTTTTCGGGTTCGTTCGGACTTCAAACTCCGTCTGGACTTCGCCTAAGGCTCTAGCTAGGCTCTGATACCATTGTAGGGTTCCTAGGCACTCTCAAGAGGTCTCACAAGGCATCAACCATGCCAATTTCAAAAATACGGTGCCGAGAAACCCTAGACTACGGATCGTTTGCTAGAAAACTAGGCGAAAAAGCTAACTAGTTAACACTTAACTAAGAGATACGGAAATACAACCTTTGTAGATCCGGTCCTCCACCTCCACGGCTCCGAGATGAGGTCCTCTCCGCTGTCCAAATCAAATCCGGGCTCTAGCGTCGGCTTCGTCGGAGAATGGGCAAGCTAGGTCGTCGATGTCCATGCCGAAGATGATCTACGTCGAGGCATCGCTAGATCGAGCTCCACCTTCACCAAGTCTTGAAAACTTGTGAAGGAAAACACACTCTACTACTTGGCAAGAGGTAGAGGATGAAGAAATAGGAAGTGGGTTAACTTTAGTTTTGGATTTCTCACTCTTTTCCAACAATCACCATTGATGGAGCTTGGTTTTCTTCAAAGAAGAATGAAGAAGAAGAAGAGCAAGAAGAAGATAAGTATTATGATAAGAATAAAAGAATAAATAAAAATCCATTCTTATCATATTTCTCACCATGGTTAGGTGTAGAGAATTAACTTGAGTTAATTGAATTGGTTAGGGTTAAGCATGAGACAAAATGGTGACTAAGTCAAAAGTTCATGAAGCTTCATGAAAGAAAACAAAAGAAGCCACCATTCTATTTTATGCAATTTTATTTTCCAAAAATAAAAACAAATGAATAAATGAATAATCAAATAAAAACCCTAACCATTTCTTTAACCAAGGTTTAATTCTTTACACAAACCCTAATTTGCATGTATCATCAAATATGATACAAACAAGTGCACAAAATCATATCGCATATGCAATGCGCACAACCGAGCGAGAAAATCCATTTAAAGTGAACCGATACTAGTTAATGCAAAGTAATATATCAAATATATAATTATGCATTAAATCATTAAATCAACGCTTGATTTAACGATCCGGTCATGACGCACATAACCGACTGGTACCATTAGTAACATCTTATCGAATCAACACTTGATCCGATAACCCGGCTATATCGCATATAACCGATCAATGTCACATCGCGAGAATCGAAGACAGTATCACATACTGGTATTATTCTCGGTCCCGCACATATCTCATATGCACTCCTATTTCGTTTCGCTTGAGCCAGGAAACCTCTGTGTAGGACTCTAAAGACTCGTCAATACGCCGGCAGCGGATGATGATCATATCAAACATCCACAAGCCGCAAGCGGTCTGCTAAACGTAACGGCCACCCGGGTATTGAGCGATCTGAAGATCGACGAGCAAGCCCGCTCACACTCCAGTGAATCCAACCAGTAACACTACCGTACAGTCCGGTCTGATCGTCTGATATGTCGCATATCTTGCCTAAGGGTGGTAAACGTTAGACCCCAATAGCTCGATAAGTCGTGTCGATATGAGGTCTATAACACTTCGAGAAACTACTGGTAATACTTACCAGTAAATCTCAGCAACCCTGGCCAGGGATTTCCTGTTATAGCCAATCGAACACAGCGCAACATCAACTCCCTATACCGGGAGAGACGAATCCCCTCCTATCGCTCATTGCCTCCATGTGACTCGGGACTGTACCCAAAAACCACCGTTTTGCACGCCCTCTTGGACGTGGTAAGATGGAAATCAAAGCACAGTGGGAACCACACAAGACTCTATGACGATCTCGGGTCAACAGACTACTCTGTACCAGTGTCGCCAGAGAACTGCCATCTGACGTGAGGTATAATACCATCTGGGAGTTCTCGGCGAGTCCGTCCAGTGTACCCAGTCTCTACTGAGCACCCGTATATCATCTCTGATGTCAAACACCAATGGATATGGGATCATCCATCGCCCATCTGTATGGGTCGAGAAGGTATACGCTAGTCTACTCTGGTATATCGATGCCCCGTCTCGATACACCCACGACTAGGGACTTTGAAGGATGTACTTACGGACTACCATGTCCCCACTAGTATGATCCGCATCATAGTCCAGGTAGTCAAGCACACATCCTAAGGGCTTTACCAACATGCAACAGAGAGACAATCAGTATACACGTTAAGGTAAAGATCAACCAGATAGCATACTATCATGTCGAGCAAGAAAGTCCTCCCTATATATGTCCCAGCATCCACTACAATATACATCCTATGTATAGTAATGGCCTCTAGGGCATACATATAACTAACAGTCCGAATCTTGAGAGATCGTCGATGAATGTAATGAAGTACAAAGAACCAATCCTGGCATTTGTAGACATAGGACCGTATACATCACCATGTATCAGTCCCAGTTCAGTAACTCTATATCTGTTTCCAGTAAACGGAGTATTGGTCACTTTACCTTTGTGACAAGACTGGCAAGTATCATAAGATGAAAATTCGAATAGATTCTAATATTCATCCTTATGTAACTTAGCTAGTTGTGTCGCATTGATATGACCCAGTCTACAATACCACAAGAAGGATTCGTTCGTTGATGAACTACTCCTCTTGTATGTGTTCTATATACTTTGAACTGTGGTTTGATTTAGAACGTATATGCAATTATATAACGCGCCTGATTCAATCAACTCTTGATTCAGGAAAATGTTCACAACATTATCCTTCAATATAGAATTATATCCTTCTTTAACTCAATAAAGAATTTGATGTAATGTTTTATATCAGGTTCGGTATCTAATAATATTTGTTCGGAATCAATGTATTTACCATTAGGTAATACAAGATGATATCTGCCAACTGATTTGGCTACAACAATTGCACCATTCTCTAACACTTAGAGACATATCACCTAATCCCATTTCTCTACCTTTTGTTGTAGCCCATGTAATATCTTACATATGTGGGATCCTGTTCTGGTATCTCATACCTAGGACGTAGAGGATACTGAGAAACAGTTCTTGGTAACGAACACACCCGAAGAATATGCATCAACATGCTCTTTCTTCGAATGGGTGGCATGGGAATCCTGGTATTCCCCTATTTCCTGCTCGGATTTATAACAATTATAAGATAAAATGGAACCAACGTTCCCCAGCTCAGTATAATAAGCAGGTTCGGTCAATGCATTCATATTATTATCTTGATTAAGACGTGACATGGTCGCTACCAGGAGAGAAAGAGAGAAGAAAACACTCTGCGTATGCTCTTGCAAGACCAGATTGGTTATTATTTTATCTAATCAGGATGGCTCCCACTGTTTTTATCAAATCTTCCTTCAAACCCTAAAAGGTAAGACTAGCCGGGATTAATTACACCCTACAAGTTTGCCAATCTTTCGGCCAAGCCAGTGTCGGTACTTTGAGGGAGGTTCCCCGTGCTTTCGCACGGACCTAATTAAAATAAACCTCGTTTTTCCAGGGACGTAACCCCGTTAACACCTTTCTAGACACCTACTTTATCGGCTAATTGTAATGTGTAAAACTCTCCCAGGAGTAACTCTTACTCGCAGTGGGTTTCGGGATCCAACTATCTCATAGAAGGTATGCAATCTCATTGCAAATTTCAACACTTGAAATTCCCGACAATATTTTGCCCCTAGCAACTTATGACCTTAAGAAGATCAACAAATCATAAGCGCTAGCAAGTTCAACCCGTGCATTTCATGATTGAATTAAACCCACCCGTACGACTCTTAAAATAGTCAACAAAGTCGTACGACTATCCTAATCCAATCGCATCACATGCTTAAGCAGATAAACACTAATCAGCCACCGCACACTACACCTTAACATAGTCAACAAACGTAGTATGAATACTAAGTAGTATTTATCTGAAATGACGGAGGGCTACAACAGGTTTTTAAGAAAACCTTTTGCGTAATGAACTTGATATCGTTGTAGAATCGAGTGATTTTGAAAAGGAGTGTTTTTTAGGCTTTTACTAGTTTAGCTAAAGATGTCACTCCCGATGAAGGGATCTCGGCTCTTTCCTCATCGAATGAGGTGCTGGATATTTCACAAATACCACTATGTAAAGCATGAACTAAAAAAGCAATCAAAAACAAAACCGAGTGGGTTGTAGCATCTGCTAGTTTTGCTAAAGTGGTCACTCCCGGTGAAGGGAACTCGGCTCTTTCCTTATCGAATAAGGTGCTGGATATTCTACAAGAAATACCACTGTGCAAAGCAAGAACTAGAGCTGCCAGTTTTTAAAACAAAATTCTACAACATCTTCAGGTTTCTTTTATTTCATTAATCTCAATAATGAAGTCACATCAATTATGCTTCCTAAGCATTACAGAAGAAACGAAAGCAGTAATATTTATTATATATCATATATATAATATAAGCATTTGTCTCAGAATATCAAGTGATCACATCACAGAATATCAGCAGCAGAAGAACACATATAAAATATTGGATATACTAGGAATTCCGTGTTTTAAATTAAGCTGGTATAAAACACGGATTCCATGGTCGCGATGAATAGCCAAATCCACATCCTCAGACCCCTACGAGAGCGCCAAGCAACCCTACCAATTCTAGAGTTAGGAGACCTGGTCTCGACTCCTCGAGATGGTCTCCCACTGGACCCTAGAACCCGGTTACATTTGCTCTCCTCCTTGGGTCTATCCTAATGCAGAAAAGTAAATAATATACATCAACAGTGACATCATCCTCAACCCGGAAGTGCCCCAATAAAAGAATATTACATACAAGAAATTACATGAATGAAAATGAAAAAACTCTCATCTCACATAAAAAACCCCGGCTATTCAAACACGATGATCCAATATAACATATCTCAGCAACACATAGCAACACATAACATCACATGTCATCAACGTAAGTAAATATGCGTATCCCAATTGTCGTTGACGTATAGCAACGAAACCGGCGATACGCTATATATTACACTTACGGTTGTAGAAAAGAAAGTGAAAAACTACAACAATTGGAATCCGCAACCACTTTAGACATCATAAACCCAATGTATCACATACTTTGGATTTCATGCTTAACCAGATGAATTCCTTAGACATCACATGCCTAACAATTATAAACCCCGCAATTTAGTCTCGATATTGAAAACACTTTTCAATAACCAGTCGGATAATCCAACAAGATTCTCGACAACCTGATCGAATACTCGTTGAAAACTTTAGCAAACGGCCGTACCCCCAATGCCGTCGACGAAGTGCACTTAGGCGGAACACCGCGGCCGCAAGCACCTGAATGGATGCTTTTGGCGACGGGGTTCTCCTACAGTCACTAGATCGGGGCTATAGGGCGTGGCTATCTAGTAAGGTTACACGACGAGTATCCGCGTACGCTACGTGATTGCGACGGACTTTCGATCTACATCAAAATCTCGTGGCAACCGATCAAATGAGACTGAATTACTAGATTTATAAAATTCAAATTAGTTTTCACAAAACTAAATATTGTGGATTTCAAGTATTGTATCACAATCACAGATAGCTAGACGAAGTTAAACTTTTCGATCGAATCAACAAACACCCAAAATTTCCCAAAGAGCTCAACACTTGAACGGAGTTTAAAAAGTACCCAGAATATGCCACAACATCTATGGACCAACCATAGAAAGGTCAACCCTTGCCTCACCTATGGCGCCGCAGAACTACCACAAACCCTAGGGTTTGGTGGCGGTTCCGGTGGTCATAGAATCGAGTTAGGGTTTTGTTCTTCTAGAGGGTCCATAGAATCACGTGCATGATTTTCTGAAGATTTTAAACTTTGAAAAATCCAACTCTTGGAAAATTTCCAGCGAGAGAAAAAATGGGTTATTGATATCCGTTTGAACTTTTTAACGTCGTCTAAATTACCCGAAACGGTGATAGAATTACGATTACGAAACACTCTGAATTGCCTTTACAGAAATATAACATCACATGCAATATCAGTAAAAACAAGCAACACCTGAAAAACCAAAACCCAGAGTCTGGAACACAACAAAAATTTGAAGCCAAACCTTCACTGAAAAACCGGCCAGCTCGGATTTTATGGTCATGTCGCCGGCCAAAATCAGGTGAGGAGGGCTCAAATTTTTGTGGCGTTCATGTTACATCTCATATAATATTCTGCAATTGCTTCAAAAAATTTTAGACACCATAAAAATTTCGACAGAAACTTGGTTTTTATTTCGAGTGTTTCGGAGTTATTTCAGTTTCGTAATTTTACAAATATCGTCTAATTCTCTAGCATGGCTCTGATACCACTGTTGGGTTCCCTAGGGTCGCCGCTGGGTTTCGGGATTTCAAAAAAATGGCGCGCTAAAGAACCCTAACCTAGAATCTTAATTAGAGAATTAGACGGAACTAGCATGTAAACATCTTTAAATTTAAGTGAACAAGGAATACAACCTTTGTAGACCGGTCCTTCACTTCAATAGCTCCGTGTAGTAGTCCCTTCGCTCCAAGTAGTGAATTACCGGACTCTAGAAATGCTCCACAAGATGAAAGGAACAACCTTGCTTGAAGTCTTCAAGGCCAAACATGATCTACGTCGAGAAGACACTAACTCAAGCTATATTTTCACTAATATGGAATTAGTGAAGCAAATACCCTAAACTAAATGGCTAATCTAGTAGAGGATGATGAAATATGAATTTTGCTCACTTTAGAAATATTTTTCTCACTCATTTTCTTCACCTTCCAAATTGCAAGAGAGCTTGAAGAAGGAGATGAAGAAAAACAACCATGAAAAAAAGTCAAGTGTAGAATGGCAACCATGGGTGAGTTAATATCATATACTAACCCTTGTAGAGACTAAACTATGGCTAATCTAATGGTTGGGTTAATAAATATTTTAAGTAAAACAAAATTGGTGGACTTAGTCAATGGTTCCACAAGCTTCAACCATGTGAGTAATTTCCATCCAATTTTAATTTAATTTAAATAAATAAAACCCCTCATTATGTTAAGCATGGTGTGAGTCTTATACACCCATGTCTCATGTATCATCTAGCATGACACAAAAGAATGTACATTAATATATCACATATATACTAAGTGTACACAAGTGAGAAAAAGAAATCTTAAGTGAGCTAATATTAGTTAATGTAAGTTAATATATCAAATATATAATTATACATTAAATTATTAAATCAACACTTGATTTAATAATCCGGCTATATCGCATACAACCGACTAATATCAAATGTATCAACATATCGAATCAACACTTGATTCGACAGCCCGGCTATATCACATATAACCGACCGATATCATATATCGCGAGAATAGAATACAGTATCGCATACACGTATTAATCTCGGTCCCGCACATATCACATATGTGCTTCAACTTCGTTTCGCTTAAGCCAGGAAACCTCTGTGTAGGACTCTAAAGACTCGTCAATTCGCCGGCAGTAAGTGATGATCATATCAGTTACCCACAAGCCGCAAGCGGTCTGCTAAATGTAACGGCCATCCGGTATTGAGCGATCAGAAGATCAACAAGCAAGCCTGCTCATACTCCTGCGAATCCAATAAGTAACACTACCGTACAGTCCGGTCTCTTCGTCTGATATGTCGCATATCACAGCCTGGGGGTGGTAAACGTCAGACCCTAATAGCCTGATAAGTCATGCCGATGTGAGGCGCACAACGGTTCGAGAAACTACTGATAACATTTACCAGTAGATCTCGGCAACCCTGGCCAGAGATTTCCTGTTATGGCTAATCGAGTATAGCGCAAAATCAACCCCTAATACCGGGAGAGACGAAATCCTCTCTTATCGCTCATTGCCTCCATGTGACTCGGGACTGTACCCAAAAACCACCGTTTTGCACGATCTCTTGAATGTGGTAAGGTGGAAATCAAAGCACAGTGGGAATCACGCAAGACTCTATGACGATCTCGGGTCGACAGACTAACCTGTACCAGTGTCACCATAGAACTGCTATTTGACAATAGGTATAATACCATTTAGGAGTTCTCGGCGAGTCCGTTCAGTATACCCAGTCTCCGTTGAGCACCCGTATACCATCTCTGAAGTCAAACACCAATGGATGCGGGATCATCCATCGCCCATCACATGGGTCGAGAAGCGTATACGCTAGTCTACTCTGGAATATCGATACCCCGTCTCGATACTCCCACGACTAGGAACAATTGAAGGATGTACTTACCGACTACCTCTGCTCCACTAGTATGATCTGCATCATAATCCAGGTAGTCAAGCACTCATCCTAAGGGCTTTATCAACATGTAATAGAGAGACAATGAGTGTACATGTTAAGATAAAGAGCAACCAGATAGCATACTATTATGTCGAGCAAGAAAGTCCTCTCTACATATGTCCAAGCATCCACTATAATATACATCACATATATAATAATGGTCTCTGGGATATACACATAACTAACACGCTCTCCCCCCTTCTTCACCATTAATGCCCCCATCTTCATTTTCATAGATCTCAACAAGCTAGAGAGTGGAAGAAGATGGGTTAAGGTCAGGATTAGATTTTTTTGTTTTGGTCATTTCTTAATTAAAAGAGGCAGGGGAAAAATTGTCTAAAAATGCCAATGTGCAAGACACATGAGCAATTTTTCTAATGGTTAATTAACGGAAAGTATCATATTGCTAACGGAGCAATGGTATTTAAGTCCAGGGAAAAAACATTATGGGAAGGGCGAAACATTATGCTATTATTAAACAATTAACCCATTAAGTTTTGCTCACTTTATGACACTCGAAAACTTAACCCCTAAAAATAGCCAATAAAAGCCCAGAGCACTCTTATTTCAAAAGGGTCGGATCGGGTCGGCACTTATCAACCCGATCCGTTGGTGACTATATAAGTCCTTTTTCTCGCTCTCTCGCATCACCGAAGTCTCGGCGACCGCCCGACGGCGATTGTTTCCAGCCGATTCCTCTCCCATTTCTTCGATCAAAACCCTAATAAAAGAAAAAAGACCACCCAAATCTAGGGATTTTTGAAAAAAGGTAAAAAATTTCAACAGCATCGAGTCGAAACCTTAGATCGAAGATGCTTGTCCCTCTCCCTCGCCTCACCGGCTCCCTCAGGCCTCACTATGATGTCGATCAAGCCTACCTCAACCGCAAGTCCATCCTTCGCAATCTCAACTCGAAAAAGTAGGTCGAAATCTCAGGTTCATAAATTTCTTTTCTCCCTTAGATTTTGCTTGAGTTCATTATGTTTACTCGATCTTACCTTTGTCAGGCCCAATGAGGAGTTTGCACTAGCTCGGAAGTTGGTCTATCGATGGGATGAAGGTATGAGTTCAGTTCCTCTGTGCGAATTCTTATAATTACGCGAAAACGATGATTAAGCTGTTGTTTTGGATGATTTTGTGGTCACCTTTTGAACTCTTAAATGTTTAAGCCCATCATCTTTCAGTGAGAGAATTTTGTGTGATAGTAGTTTCATACGCGTGGCAGACATGCGTGTAGGGCGAAGGTGTAGGAAAAATACTTCTCTACTTGATTTACTATCGTAAACTAGTATAGATACATTATTCTTAAACCTAAATGGTGAGAATACTGTATAACCCTTTAAGGTTAGCCTTCTAAGGATGTTGTAACAATGTAACATGCACCGCCTCCTATGCAACACTTGCATTTGTTAGGGAAACATTTATAATAATAAAAAAAATATATCGGTAGCGGTGTTTTAAAAACGGAAAAGAAAAGCGGAGCGGTCGAGAAGCTAAAACGCTTAAGCGGCTGCTCAGGCAGCTCAGAATCAGAACAGTGTTGTTTAATCAATATTTCTTTTCTTGTCAATATATAATGATTCTCATTACATTCTAACTATTTTTTTGTTGCTTTTGTACTAGCAAATACCTAAATTTAACCCAAAATTTAACACATTTGCTTAGACAATATATTACTTGCTAAAATATACTCAAATAATTCAATACAAAATTGAAATTTTCTTAGAATTTATTAGCTTATATAGTGTTTATAATCTTTTCGATACCCAACATTTAGCATCATAGCTCAAATTAGTAAAAATACTAACCAAATTATTAAAAAAATATCTAAAAGATTGTAGCTCGAAACCAGATAGAGTCAAAATCGAATTGGAATTTCATGATCTAAATTCAAAAACTATTCGAAATCGAAATCGAAATAGAAAACTTAAGAATTGCTCGAAATTGATTTAAATTTTGACTTCTTGAAGTTGATAAATCTAAAATTTTAGAGTTTTGAAATCCAAATTTTGAAGTGTCTCAAAGTCGGCTTGACAACCGTGGGATTTATCGAGTTGAGCACGAAGGATAGAAACGTGGAAAAAGAAAAAAAAGAAAATATGGAATGTTGTACTAATTGATATTTGTGTATTCTTACTCTAATAACAATAGTTATATACCTTTTATAACACTTATGATGTGTATATATCAATAAAATAGGTTATATAATATCGCCCGCTTAAGCGGGATAAAACGGAGCGGCGAAACACGCTCGGCAACTTCTTAAAACAATGATCGGTAGACGCTAGTTTTTTCTCCTATGACGGTAAAAAAGTCAACTCTTAATCTTTTTGACGATTGGCACCATTATCTTGGCCCCTATTGGCCAAAAGCATAGATACAACGAATATGTGTGATTCCCATCCTTTTATTCATTTATAGTCGAGTGGAAAATATTTTATCTTTGTTGAGATGTGTGAGACTAAAATAGTCTTATATTGGAAAAATTATGAGAGGTACATGAGTATAAGATATAAGATGCGACAAATCTTAATAAGGCTTGAGTGTTATTGATGGAGTCCACTTATATCAAAAACCTGTGTACACTCACAGATAAAATATATAATCACCTTTTTTGTTCTTGAATATATAAATATATAAAATCTAATATGGTATCAGAGTCAATGGCTCGATCCAAAATCTCGACAATACCTCTGAGAGAAGAAAGCTACAAGCACAAAAAAAAATGCTCATAAGAGACTTAGCTTTACAAGTGTTGTGCAATTCACGTGACGACCACACCAAGAAAAAATGATGATTGCACGCGAGAGGGAGTGTTGAGATGTGTGAGACTAAAGTAGTCTCACATTGGAAAAACTGTGAGAGGTATATGGGTGTAAAAGATAAGATGGGACAAACCTCATCAAGTTTTGAGTTTGATTGATAGAGCCCACTTACATCAAAAGCCCGTGTACACTTATAGATAAAATATATAATCACCTCCCTTGTTCTTGACTATATAGATATATAAAATCTAATAATCTTCAACAAGCAATTCAGTCTTAATGTCACTAAACCACCATAAACTATATTTTTTTCACGAAACAACCAAACATTTTGATAATCACAAATAACCACCAATATGTTTCATGTTAATGATATTTATTCACTTACTAAAATAACATGAGTTACATAACGACATGAACTGAATTTTAGAATTCCGTTATGGTACTGTAGTGAATCGGGAATTGTTAATTTGAAAGTTTTTTGGTAGTAATATGGAACTTACAAACCTTCTGGTAGTTTTGTTAAAAATACGTGTTGTTTATGGTAAGCTAACAATTAAGATGGAAGAGCAAAGGGCATTAAAACCACACAATTGTCTGTGTTTATATATTAGTATATTGTGTTCAAGATGGACAATCTTGTCTGAAAAAGTTAGGAAGCTTGGCTTTTTAATTGCCACTAATGTAAAAGTTTACCCTGATTGCAGTCCCCTATGCTTCAGCTTTTCATATCATATAAATATGCAGAGCATATGCACGATTTGCATTTTAAAAAATAAAAACTCAACAAATTATGTTTAAATGATAAAAATCAAGGAAAAAAAGAATACAAAAAATACAGGTGTTCATAATGCCAACATAAGTAAAATTAATGAACCATCGAGCCTTTATTTCAGGCATACAAATAAAAGAGATAATTGTATTGTTTAGTGATAACATTTTAGCTACTATTTATTGCAATGTGACGTATAAACATAAATTAAGTTTTGATAGTAACATGGAGCTTATTTCATCAAGGATTCATGGTAAAATACTAAATTAATCTTTAAGGTTGTAAAATCAAACACAAGAAGGCAAAATTTTTTACAAACATATGAAAGGCAAGATATTTCATAAAATATATGGATAGAAAAACATTTCTACAAACACAGAAGGCAATTATATACACAAGCATATAGGAAGCACTTCTTACAAAAGATTTTTACAACTAGATATAAGATTATTACTTACAAATATTAAACACCAATAAGAAAAAGTGAAGGAAAAAAGAAAGAATGAGAAATCAAAGTTAAAAAATCTCGAGTTTATGCTAATAATGATGAATGTTGAGAATATATATCCTTTCTAGAGATGAAGAAGCCAATGCATTTTGCATGAAAAAAATTTCGTGTTCCCAAAATAATTATCAAAGAACTAAGGATGAAGGCTTGTAAGAAAACCATAGTGGAGATGAGAGAATAAAAAAGTGAAAAAATTGATGAGAAAATAGGACATGAACCCTTTAATGTTAGGTTATCCAAAAACACAGTGAAAAGTTAGTTTGTACGATAAGAAAGTTCTCCTATGGGTATAAGGCACCATAAGACCAATGCCTTTTCTTCCTATGATGGTCAAAAGTCAACCCCATATTACTTTTCTAGATTATTGGTCTTGCTCTTATTCATATCCACGATCTAAAATATAAATACATCAATTTTCATGTGATCATGCAAGTGCTAATTAACGGTGCCACCTTCTGATCAATGGGCTATGATTATCGAAAGCATATGAAATTGATCTATCTATATTTTAGACTATGAAATCTTTGATCTTTGTTGGGTTTTTGATTCCATATCAAATGTATTATATTTATATGGTTTTAATTTGGTTCCAAAAGCACACACTCATTGTATTTGTAAATAATCAACCCATCTAGTTTCCTCTTAACATCATTCTAGTTTTTAGCATTGTAGTATTCTGTTGAATTTGCTAGTAAATATTGCTAACTGGTTATTAGTTTCCACTTGTTGTAAATTTGTTTTGATTACTCCGGTAATTTTACTTTTGAATAATTTAATATAATTAGGTTGTTTTTTTACACGTAACTTGCTTTGTCTTTTGCTTTATAACTTCGTACATAACTATGTTGTCTATGTTGAGATTTGTACTTCTTAAATGTTTTATGTTATTCATCAATCAATTTTAAAATGAATTATTGTATAATCTTTATAGATTTCATTCCCCATATACATGTATACATATACACATACACATACACATATATACATATACATACACACATACACATATACACACATATGTACGTACGTACATACATGCATACATACACGTATATAGACACACATATACGGGCGCGCTCACGCAGAGAGAGAGAGAGAGAGAGAGAGAGAGAGACTCCTCTCCATTACACACTCTGCCCCTTATCTTTGTGCACCCTTGGTTTAACCAGGGTCTAAAAGAATCCCCAAGTTCCCCAGCAACTCCTCATGTTCATCATTATGGCTCCAGGACTTCTTTCTTTTGTTTATCAATATTCCAACATCCTCCACAATTTCATTGGCCACCAGTAGTTTGTTTTTGATTTTCCCTTGGAACACTATTCTATTCCTTTCCTTGCCATATGTGCCATATACAGGCAGTAAATGCAGTTTTGGCTATGGCATCCACACAGGTTTTGTGCTGGTATATGTTATTTAGAGATAAATTTCCTCCACCAGCTTGCATTCACCCTGATGTGTGTGTTGTAGTTTTATTTTGCATAGCTTCCATAGGTATGCTTCAAAAGAACGTTGGAAAAAGGCAATCTATCGACTCTTCCCCATCTTCACAGAGCACACATCCCCCATCTCCAAGAATCCCCCATCAGCTTAGTCTATCCCAAGCTAGCAATCTATCCTTAACTGCTCTGCAGGAATAGAAACTCATCTTGGGACAGTGTCCAGGGAACCACAGTATTCCACTCCAGCTACATTCTGGATATTTGTTTCTAATACCCTCCCATGCTGATTTGAAGGAGAACTTCCCTCCTTTATTTCCATTCCAGTGCCTGAAATCCTCCTCTCTCTCTCCAGTTGTATCATGATTCTCTGTATTTCTTGGGAATATGGGTTTGTGGCTGCATGGTTATCAGATCTCCATCTCCCATTTCTAATAATATGAGGTACAGTTGCCCGTTCTATAACTGCAATTGAACTCCAGCCTATTCAATCTATGTGCCTGCTGCCATTAATCCAGGGGACAAACCAGAGGCTACTAGTCTCTCCATTTGATGTTCTTCTTTTCATAAAGCCCTGACAGTGTCCCTGTTTCTCAATATGGTCTTCCATGTCCCTGATGCATTTTATCAATGGCCAGGCCTGGAAAATGAAGCGAGCCGGCCGGACTCGCTTCGCGAATCGCCCGACTCGCTTCATTGACGAGACGAGTTGAACACGTCTCGCTTAGCCGGCAAGGCGAAGCGAAGCGAGTTCAATAGTAGCGGTCGCCGACCCTGCTTGCCTCACCGCCTCGCTTAGGTGAATCGCGAGGCGAGACGGTTCATGTGAGTCAGGACTCTGGTTTTTTTTGATTCTTTTTTTGAACTGCAGACGTCTGCAGTTCAAAAAAATCTTTGAGACGTCTGGGCATCTCTGCAGCAAAAACAAAGATTTAAAAAATGGAAAATTTCTTCAGCAGACATCCGTATTTCAGAAGTTTTTTAAGCAGACGTCTGGAGTAGGATGAATTTTTAAATCAGCTAGAAAATTTAAAGAGTTTGAATCCAACCATTATGCTACAATTAAATAATACAATTTATTTTTTACATTAGAGACCGAACCCATTCGGGCTGTCTACGTATCCTTCCCAAATATTGAGCTTAATGAGCAGGAATCAGGTCTGCGTAGTTCTTTTTTACTATTACAGTTCCCACTCACTACTCGTCGCCGCCGGTTGTGATTCCTCCTTCGGTATTGGACTCTTCCGATCCCGTAAACTCCTCAGATAGATAATCCGAGTCCAAACTGATTGCATTTTGTTTCTTGACAACTGCAACCTCCAATCTTGCAAGCAAATCATGCATTCCATAGTGTTGTATGTCAAACTCATCTCTTCTTGCTTAATATCCTGCCATATGTACTAAAAGCACTTTCTGACGCTACTGTGGATATTGGAATGTTTAGTAAATCACGAGCCATAGTAAAAAGCACCGTATACAAATGTCCGTGGCTTTTCCACCAGGCTAAAACATCAATCTTATCTATAGTAGAATCTACGTCTAACTCAGTCTGTAAATATATTGTTAATTCATTTAAAGATGACGATGATGAGGCCATGATGTCTCGTGCCCTTTTCGACTGTTGAATAAGTGCAAAGACTGGAGCCGAAGCACGTGAACTGGTTGCGGCCGGTACTCTAGTACTTCTACTTCGTGCAACATATAAATCAAACACTTCATTTAAAGTACATTTAACGATATTAATATAAGTATCAATATCTATAGTATGCCCCATGCATCCATGGAACCCGTTTAAAAGAGCCTCCAAACTTTTTAATTTAATTTTAGGGTCTATTATCGAACACAAACTGTAAACAATTGGAATTACTGAGTAATATTTAGAAATCTTAGGTAGCATAGCAAGTATAACGGGCCGAAGTATCTCATTATTACAATGACTAGCAAAACATTGAGTTATATTATACAATTCAGAGACAATAATATGAGAAGTGGGGTTATAAGTAGCAGAAAAGTATTCGGTTGCTATTTTAAAAGCCATAAGAAAATCTTTGAAATATTTTGCAACTGCCCAATGATCATCCATTAAGTGGTTTTCTATAGGCATTTGTTTATTCCACATGTTAATAATTCCGCTGGTCTTTGATGCAATACGAAACATGTCATATATACTATTCCACCTAGTGGAAACATCTTCTTTAAGAGACGATCTTAATCCTGCAGCCTGGCATTTAGTTTTATATTCCGATTTTCTTTTTCAAAAACTTTTAATATACCTATATACATCTTTAATTGTTTGAATATTTGAAGAACATACTTGATATGCATCATGTACAACAAGATTAAGTATATGATAGGTACATCCAATATGAAAAAAGCGACCATTGCATATTGGTCAGCATAGCCTAATAATTTCAGTAACAGCAGAATTATTGTTGCTAGCATTATCGAAAGAAATAGAAAAAAAATTATTTACACAATGATATTTTTCTAAAACAGGTCTAATTTTAGAAGAAGTATTAAACGCATTATGTGGGAATTGAAACCGTTTAAAAGCAATAATTCTTTTTTGCAAATGCCGGTCAGAATCTATCCAATGTGCAGTAAAAGAAATCCATGGAAGTTCTCTTCTATCAGTCAAAACATTAGAAATTAATGAAATACCAGTATGTAAAGAAGCAAGAGTAGCAATTAATAGTTGTTTACCTTTATTGTGGAGTCCAAAACAATGACTTTTAAGTGTATTCCTCGGAACCTTTTTGTATTTCGGTTGTAATGGCCGTGGAACATATTCCGAATCTGAGAACGTGTTTATCTGCCATAACAAATCTTATTATTTTTTCAACATTTAGATCATGATTATATTGAAAAAGTTTTACCGGAGAAATTAATTTATGATTGTGTGGAGGAGGAACCTGCCGTGCTTTCTAGGTGTTTTTTTTACATGTTTATGTAAAGTACCGGTATCGGTACCTTATGTTTATATGCAATGGCACAATATTTGCATATTGCGCATCTAAGCCATTCCCTATATTCAATTGTATAGTGTTTCCAAACATTCCTACTAATTGCACGTTTTCTAGCTTCTCTAGATGTCTGTGTGGATTCTTCTGCTTCTGTATGCATTTAAGGATTAGGAACTTGGGTGTGAGGTGTATCAGATGAACCCTCCATATAATTTTTTAACTAATTAAAAAAATTAAATACTAAATATTATTAATACCAATTTAACCGCAAGAATAGAGCTAATAAAATAAAAGCAAGAATAGCTAAAACGCTGCAGTGGAGCAATTGAACAGAAGAGCAGTAGAGTAGAATAAGTCGGTCGAAGCGTCGAAAACTCGCAATCGGAGATTCAATTCTTCAAAAGTTGAAAGTAGAAAGTAGAAACTTGAGAGAAGGGTTTTTAAAAAAAATTTGAGAGATAGATTTGGAATGAGATGAAATGGGTGTGGGTTGTATTTATAGGGTTTTCAAATTTTTGTAAATTTTTCAGCCGTTGCGAGGCGTGGCAAGGCGGGCCGATTCGTTACTAAATCTAACAAATTTGACATTTGGATTTGGATTTCGAGGCGAGACGAGGCGAATTTTGACAGTTGGATGCGGTTTTCGATGCAAGACGAGACGACGCCTGTATTTCAAAAGTTTCTTAAGCAGATGTCTGGGCCAGACATCTTGTTAATAATTATTTGAACTATATAGTCTGTACCAGACGTTTGCTAAAGAAAATTTTCAAGTAAAACTTAGGTTAGAGGCGAGACGAGTCTACGGCGAATTGGCGAGGCAAGACGAGGCGGACTGGAGCGAGGCAATACCGGGAAAATTGGGAACCTGCTCGCTTCGCCTGACTCGGCTAGACGAGACGAGTCGACTAGCCTACGTCAGCAATGAGGCGAGTCGACTCGCCTATGTCAGCAACGAGGCGAATAAAATTCACCTCATTGCAAGGTGACGGCGACTCGCCTCATTTGCCAAGTCTAGGCCATATCCCAGAATTGCTTCCTTTATAGGTATCTTCCTCTCATCCATTTAGCCCATAGGGTTTCACCCTCCAACAACTTCCATATCAGTTTGCGAGCACAAGCCTGTTTTACTTCTGACAAGTTTCTAATGCCCAATCCCCCTTCTTCTCCTGGCATATAGTTTCCCAGTTTATTGTGTGTATGCCTCCTTTCCACAAGAAATTGGCACAAATCGTTTCAATTTGCTTGATAGTAGATGCTGGTATCTGGAAAGCCTGTAGCCAAAACATTACAACAGAGTTTATCACAGTATTTATCAATTCCAGTCTCCCCGCAATAGATAGAAGTTGACCTTGCCGTCCTTCTATTTTCTGTTGCATATGTCAACCAGTTTGTTGCAGTCCTTGTTTATGCAACTGACAGTCAAGGGCACTCCAAGATAATTCTCTTTCAATCTTGACCCCCGTGCAATGCTTATTATAGTAGATTTTTGTTTTGCTGGAGTTCATTTTCAGGCCTGGCCATCTTTGCATCTATTTGAATACAAACCCCAACCCCTTGGCAGTGTCTGTATCAGATTTCAGTAGCACCAGGATATCATCAGCATATATGAGGTGAGCGACCACTGGTTCTACATTGTTAACAGGTTTGAAATTACCTCTTGCATGCTGAGTATCCATCAGACATGTGGAGAATTCCATTGCCACGGTGAACATATACGGTGAGAGCGCATCTTCTTGCCTGAGCCCTGGTTTGCTTTTTATGAAACCCTGGGGTTTTTCCATCAATTAGTATGGAGAAGGTAAGTGTGGATATCCATCATCTATTAGATTCACCCAGTTACTTGGAAACTTATGCATTTTATCATGCGCAGTATAAATTTTTTGTTCACTGTGTCATAGGCTTTTTGTAGGTCAACCTTCATACAAAATCTGTCACTGTGTAGCTCATAAGTTACTCGCTTATATGCTATATGGATACTTCACGACGAGAAGAAAACTTTAACTATACATTATCTTTATTATGTATAGTTATGCTCCTAAGCATAGACTCTTATATTTATTTAGTTTAGTATTGCATATATTAACTACAAATTGATTGACTTTGTCTCTTTTCATGCCTCTATTCGTTGACATTGGCAACACAAGCAGTTGGAACACGAGAGAAACTAATTTACCTTGGTGACAGGAGCATTCAACCCATGAGAATACCATCAAAAGACACAAGGAAGGCAAACTCCACTGATGCATAACATATATACATGAGCCACTGAATTAGATACCTTTCATCAAAATGAACTAGATAACTGGTATAGGGCAACGACAATAACAAAAACCACATAATTTGACAGGAAGAAATTGGTGTAATGAACTTTTAGGATATCAACACAAAGCAAGAGAAATTCTATAAAGCAGCTACATTTATGATGCAATACAACTATAAATTTTTTGTAACAAAATAAAAAGGGGTACTTACGAAAAACCACATAGTGGTTAGATCCTTTTACGAAAAATGGTTTTTCCATTGGCGAAAAACCACTAAGAAGCATGCGCAGTTAGCGAAAAACCACCCAGCCGTTTTATATATAATTAAATGACATTTCTACCTCTTGTTTTTAACTACTTATAATTGGGATATTCACTCAAAAGCACGGTGTAGTTTGATAGTTTCAACGAAAAACCACCTAAAGTATGCATTGTTAGCGAAAAACCACTCAGCATGATGGGTTTTCGTTAACATTGCATACTTTAGGATGGTTTTTGGCTAACAGAAATACGATGGGGTGGTTTCTTATAAAACGGTATAACCACAAGGTGGTTTTTGGTAAATACCCAAGAAAAACACTACCAAATTCGAGCAATAATCTATAGACCACAACCTTTTTGATACATTGCCTCAAAGTTCAACATAATGTTTTCCAAATTGATGCTTGAAAGTTATATGTAAATAATTCTACAACAAGGCCATATACATGCAGTAATTGGGAAAACACAAATTTTACTCCCCATCTATGTTTTCCTTGTAATTTTTGTGAAGTTTCTTTGAAACATATGAATAAACACCCAATAGTGTTGGACGAGTTGTGATACTTGAGATGATGACAATGATGCATTTTAGATCTATGTAATTAGCCTAATATACAAAACAAGAGAAAATATGAGAAGGAAAGCCATTTTCCTCTTTCTTTCTTGCTTCAACCTCATCTTTTTTCTCCTGACGAGAAAGCTGGACTCACATAAGCTCGTCCATGAGAAAGAATTCCAATATTGGTAGCAAGGCCAGGAATTTAGAGCATTGTTGTAAAAAACGGTTTAGAAGGTCGCTTAAGCGGAAGCGGCACAAGACCATTTCGCTTTTCACTAAGCGGTTGCATTAAGTGGGTTTTTGCGCTTTAGCGGGATAGGCCACCCAAAAGGTATCCGCTTATGCAAGACCTAGACGGTCTTGCTCGTCTATTCGCATAGGCGGGCACTTAAGCGCCCATACCCTAATAATCATATATAATTTTTATTGCATATTTTCGGATGTGGTATATTTGCCTTTCCTTAACAAAAAAAATGCATACCATACTCAATTAGTTCCCAATCATTATCTAATTACAAACCTGATCTCTTAACCTCAAGATATATTTATTAAAAATACTAAAACCATCTAGGCAGTACCTCAACTGTCCCGTCTCGTGCATTTTACAATTAATTTTAGGAAAATATAAACTAAAAGAGAAATGAGATTCAAGGACCATTAGAGAGGAAATTGGGTCAGAGAGCGGGAGTGAGTGATGTGTGCCAAATATTCATGCATGAAAGATAACTTTTTTGTAAAGGAGCGGAGAGAGAAATAAATAAGGTGTTTTTTTGTTAAACTGGCCAAAAAATCTTTTAAATGGACATTGAAAATTTTAAGGACCCAGTCAACCAAAGGCCGCTAGAGGACCCCGTAGATTGTTGCCTTTAGTGACCGAGCATGCCTCATTTTCTCATATATATATATATATATATATATATATATATATATATATGAGCAAAATGCAATGAGCCACGTGAGAAGATCAAAATCATTTGTATTTTTCATCACCTGAATAAAATTTTACATTTGAAATATATATATAAGAATAGCCATTTTCATTGAGGAAAATGTAGCTCGTAAGGATCAAAGCAGGTTGGTTGAAAATGGAGAAGTGCTTCAGGAATGCTATGCGATCATAGCGTACCTTTGAAATTGAAAAGAGACAGCGATAAGGCCGAAACATTTTTATGGATGAGAATGTTAGGCAATTAAGAAACATGTCAAAAAACCCGAGTGTGGTTGAAATGAGAATGTTAAGATTGATAAATGATGATATACTAAAAGGTAGAATAAGTAATAAGAGTAATCATAACAAATTAGAGAAGCTTCCATAAATGATAAGATTAGAGAGAACAATTAAGATGGTTTGATCATGTGTAATGGAGACCAATTAATGTTCTGATCAGAAGAAGTGAGCAAAATTGTAGTTAATGGCACAACTAGGGATATGGGTAGACCGAAATGAACATAGATAGCGACAATTAAGACTGATATGTTAATTGTTAATTTAACTGAGCAGACGGTTCGTAAAAGAGCAGAATGAAAGAAAAGGATTCATTTGGCCGATCCCAAAAATTTGGGATAAAGTCTTGATGTCATTGTTGATGAGAGAGAGATTCATACAGCCGACCCCAAAAATTTGGGATAAAGTCCTGATGTTCTTGTTGATATGAGAGAGATTATTGATTGCATACCATATATATGTTTATAATTTGTGATCATCCATCCTTGCTCTTTAACCGGGTGATCTCCTTTTTGTTATCTCGGTTCAAGCGCGACATGACTTTCTCCCTTGTCCTTGCTTTCGTTGTTGGAGTTTACACGCTATGAATAGTTAGCATTGCATGCATCTGTCTATTCAACTTATCCACATAGCACATATGTTATGTGGCAACACAACTAAGTTTTTCGATGTTTTAACATGAGCTTTCTACAATTTGACATTAAACCAAAAGGAAATTTATTTCCTAGCATAAGCTATGCATTTCAAGCCAATGCCAATAATTTGGGATAAAAGCTTCCTGTTGTTATGCATATCAAATAAACATCTTGCAACCTAAATATGTACTTACTAAGTGTCAATATTTTTTGAGATTGAAAAATAAATTCAATAAAAAGTGAAGACAATTGAAAAGTGTCATCCATGTGTCCTCAAAGCACCCCAGAAACATTAGTTCATAAAAAGTGGTCGTCTTGCATAGACTGATTCATTGTTTTAAGTACAATAATCTATGCATCCTTTACATCCTTGGGCATGGTTTTCTTGTTATAGACGTAAATGGAGCCTAACTCGTCTCTGTACTTTCGTAGTTCAGTGAATCATTTAATGAACATAGTACCTATGCTGACATTACGTATTTTACAGATGATTAATTCAACAATGTTGGATCACCTGTTTACTGTTGATTAGTATGTTAGAAACCTTTTGATGTATTTGAGAATTTTGTTAAAATTATTTGTACAGTTTCAAATGTCAATCAACTTATCCTTATATTTATTTTATTAATGTTCTCCCTATTTGTTGTCTTTAGTACCTGAAATTACTTTCTATTTCAGTTTTACCCTCCCAGTTCATAATTTTGTTGCTGCAGCTTCGGCCGAGGTGCGGAAAGCATATAAACAATTTCTTGGAGCTGTAATGGAGTTGATAGATGGTGAAGTGGCCTCAGATGAGTTTCATGAAGTAGTGAAATCTGTTTATGATCTATACAACAATCCTGACATGGACTCTCATACTTCTAAGACACACACTGAAAAAAAGTAAATCAAATACCTCCAAAGCTACATATAATTGTACTGCCTCTTTTTAAATTCAACTTATAATTTCTAGTTATGATAAGGTAAATTAGTTTCCTGTTTTCCTATATTAAGCTTGTTGGTTGTGCTATTTGTGACTTCTTTTTTCTATTTTTGTCAAGCGTCGTATGGATTAGACAATTTATTTTTTTAAGCATGTATCAATGAAGTGTGTTTAGCAAATATCAATTGTCCTTTTTTCCCCATCAAATGAGATACCGACTATGGAACAAGTGTCAACCTTGAGACTTGAAAGGCACCATGAAAGATCTAGTTTTTTGATGTTTGCCACCATAAGTTTTTAAGAAAGCAACTATATGTGATAGAAGGGGATTTGATGTAGGACTAAGGAGACCAAGGCCATTTTTTTGACAATGCACTTTAAAGCTCATATAATTATGGAACAATCTTTAAAAGTGCCTACATAAGATGACAAGATCGGTGTACGGAAGCACATGCCTCCAACTCAGTAGAAGTTGGAACTCCAAAGAGAAACTTGCTTCCAAATGCTAATCTTCACCTGTGTTCTGCACCATGTTTGTATGTTTTAATTGACGGTTTTAAATCCTAGATGTAGACAGTGGAGAAAACTACTTATTTGCATAATGAAAAAATTGATTCTGCCTCAACGACTGGAAAATGAAGTTGCTATTTTATGCATTAGGAACTAAGGTTAATGTGATAATGGAATTTTGTATCTATTGTTTGAATTCTAATTTCACGGGTTTGAGCAAGGTTTGAAAGATCGCCTGATCCCGATTCATCTTGGATGGATCAGATCGGGTTTTGGAGGGGACGAGCCGAGATCTCCTTTTGAGAGGCAGGCCTGGCGATCTTTGATGATCGTCGAGATTTAGTGTAAATCGTCAAGGATCAGCCGATCCAGGCTTATTGGAAGAGGCGTTGGTTGTGAGATGGCAGAGAGTGGTGACATCGAGTAGGAGAATGAGGTGGCAACATGGTTTAGAAAGGAAGAGGAGGCGTCCGCTTGTCATCTCTGAAAATCTTTAGGTTTTTTTCTTTGTAGAGAATATGTATTGGATCTTGTTTGACTAGGGTATGGGCTTGGGTTGAGTTGGGTTTGGGCTGGGTTAGGGTTTAGTTTAAATTGGTTTTGTTTGGTTTATGCTTAAGTTGTGTTGGATTGGTTCTATTTTAATAGCTAAGTTATACTAAAATACTTTTGGCTATAGCTATGTTTCACTAATGTACATAAGCTTTTTTCTTGCAATAAACTGTCTCAAACTCTTGTTCTCTTGGGAGTGTCTTTCACTAAAATATGCTTAGTTAGGTTATTTGAGTTTGGTTTTTTGGGTTTTTTTTAGGAAGCTTCTTGTCATATAAAACTTTAACATAGTTTATTGAAAAACTCGCAGAATTGCTAAAAGGGTAAAATAAATAAATAAACTTGTTGGTCTTTTTGGTTAACTATTTTATAAAAACTTGATGAGTAAACTTATTTCTTTTATGTCTTTGTGAAGTTAGGTGAAAGAATATATTTTTTACAAATTTCAACTAAAAATAGGAGAAATAAAAGAATTAACTAAATTAGTTGACATCATCAATAAATACAAACTATAGAAGTATTTCAAAATACTTCAATATATTTGTCAAAATTTTAGTAATTTTTAACACAGATACAAAATTCTGATTTTTCTGACGACTATATTGCCGATCCGATCCGTAAATAAGGATTTGATTCCGACTCTGAGATTTCAAACTTAAGTTAGAAGGTAGAATATTCTTGTTGAACGTGAATTTTGAGAAGATACTGAAAATGCCTTCTTTGGAGGTTTAGGTGAAGTCAACTAAGTCACCATGGTCCATACATGATTCTCCCAAAATTTAAACTATGTCTAATTTGTTATGATACTTTACCTATTTTTAGATTATGGTGAACTAGATTGGAACTTGTTTTAGATTAGCTTTGGAGTTAGAACATGATTTGCTAGGTTTATCCACAGCCGGTTAGAGATGATAATGGCTTCCATTATAAATTGGCTTATTTTTAAAAGAACTCCCATATAGTTTAGTGTTTTCTGGAAAACTCTCCTATAATTTGAAAATGTTAGAAAACTACCCATTTTATCGATTAATGACGGTCAACAATCATAGAGGTTAGTTATGACCATTTTGCCTCTATACTAAATATAATTAGTTAACTTAAATATTTATTAATTAATTCATTAATAATTATAGTAATTATAATTGTTAATTAGATAATCAATAATAATTGGATGGACTAGAGACGAGTCGGTGACGGTGAGATCAGCCGTCGGTGAGACGGCAACGGCGAGACGACCGATTATGAGACGACAGGGACAATGTGGCGGGGTAGGAGGTAGAAGAAGAAGATGGTGGTGGTGCGAATTCGAAGGAGGAAGATGATGGTGGGGGTCATTTGGAAGAGGTAGTGATGGTGGTGGTGGGAATTTGGAGGAGGAAAAAGATGATGGTATGGATTTGGAGGAAGAATGTGCTGAGAATTTGGAGGAAGAAGGTGGTGGTGGTAGGGATTTGGAAGAAGAAGGTGGTGGTGGTAGAGATTTGAAGGAGGAATATGACGATAGTGAAGGTAGTGGGGATTTGGAGAAAGAAAGTGACGGTCCTGTGGATTTGAAGGAGGAAGGAAGATGCTTGGGCTTGAGTTAGAATTAAGATTAGGGTATAATTAAGATTATTTTGGGAATAAACGATGAGATGGTAATTATGCTGATGCGGCGATGACGTGGTGTCGTTAAGATGGATAGTTTTCTATAATTTTACACTATAAGGGAGCGTTCTGGAAAACTCTGAAACTTTTAAAAATAAGCCTTATAAATTTGAGCAATTTTGTTCTCTTCCATGAGAGTTGTGATGATTTGAAAAACTGATTTCAATGTATTTATTTCTTCTATGAAATCCTATCCGTTCAATTCAATTATTTCAATTTCTGCATTTAATTTTCTATCTTAGGCCTATTCTCTCCTTACTTTGAATGAGTTTTTTTAACAATAGTATTCGTCCCATTCTAACGGTTTAAAGAGAGCTCAACCAAATATTAGCATATCCTATTAGAAAATAAATTTAACCATTTCCCGTTAACAATGGATGATTTATGACAGGTTAAATGAAAGTTTTGCAAATTTTACCACCGTCTTGCAATGTGAACCTAATCCTAAATTTTGAACCAATTTATATTTTATCATAAGAGAAATGCATGCATCAAAAGCATAACAGATAATTTCTCTCCTATACTCCTTGAGATGTCGACTTTCTGTAACTTTTTTTGGACGATCAACGTTTTCCATCTTGATCACCAATTCGGCATAGTTCATGCAGCAAGAATTTTCTCACCAAACCTAGAGGTCGCCGTTTCGACTCCCAAAGGGGTGATCCAAAAAAATTACCCATCTTGATCTTAATGACTTAAAGTATATGTACTCAATTTCCATATGATTTTTTTATACTTTTGACTATTGATTTGGTTATAGAAATTGTTCTATAATCGGTAAATCCGATGCAAGAGCAAGAAATATTAGAATCATATAATTTTGTGTATACTTAGCTTAGAATATGTTGATTAAGATGAATGAGTTTGATCATTAAAAAAGATAGTAGATTGTTGACTTTTTGACCGGCTATGAGAGTTATTCTCTTATGCCTTTGACTTCCACATTCCTCTTATCATAATCCGAAACACACAAATATCTTTAATGAAGCAACAATCCATTTTATTCGAGTCTAGTGAGTTGCAGGAATTCGGTGGTCCCAACTAAGTTAACCATTAAAAACCACTTTCAGGTATTCATTATTTATCAATAAATATAAACAATACCTTTTTCGTTATGATTCATGTACACATGTGAGTTCTTTCCGTTGTGACCAAGGCTGCAAACTAAATAAACGAGAACTTCTGATCAACAAAAAATTTAGAGGGTCCACCTCGTTCATCATGTTCGCGATACTTGAAATGTTTATATATGGTAAAGGGTAAAATATTTGGAGTGCTCTCTGTCCTAGGAATTGAATTAACTTTATGACTTGTTCATGGTTTTAAATCTTCTCAATCCCGACCTAAGTTCGCCGATTCCGATCCTAAAAATGCCCTTTCGAGTTCCGATTCCGAGATTTTAAACCTTTGTATTAGGTTCTGGTTATTTGTTTTTTGTTATTGAGTTTATTAATGGTTTAGAAGGTTTTTAATGATTTATTTTATTTGACATCATTAATTATTTAATAAATGTATTATATTTACAATTTAATTATGAAAAACCTTGTCAAATTATTTGCTGTTATTTTAATATTTATTTAAAATTTTTATTAGTTAGAAATTCTGTTAGTCAAACAATAAAAGTTCGATTTTTTTTGATTCGAGATGGTTGATTCCGATACCTAAAATGACCGTCCGTTATCGATACCCATATAGCTTCGTTTCTATTATCGAAAAAGCATTCATTGTGCACCCATTTGATGCACGGATTAGAGGCATCCGAATCTGTTTATTTTTCATATATAAAGGTTTTGGGATATGTAAATCTCGATGAATGGTGTGGATCATTCAAATCTCGCATCATTTAGGAGTTCCTGTGTTCTTATTACGTTACTCGGGTTGTAATGTAACACACTCTCTCTATGTATATGTATATGTATATGTATCCATGTATATGTATATGTATCTACATATATGTATATACATGCACATATGTGCGTCTCGCGCGCGCACACACGTGTATGTATGTGTGTGCGCGCGCGCGTATATAAGAGATAAATTACATTAAATGCCTTAACTGTAAGCGTTTTTCATTAAAATACAGTATTATTTCACTAAATTGGCCCATGATGTTATTAATGGAGCATGGAGTCTTACACATCCACGCTTGCCTGATAGCAACACTTTTAAACCAAAAACCTTTGCATCTAAACTCCAATCACAATGAATCCCTAAATGCGAAAATAACCTAGACGAAAACTAATGCACTAATGTTCGATTGCCCTCTTCCTTATATCTACCGTCCTTATCCTTGCTTGCCTATTTTTGATTAGGAATCTAGCAGGAGTTTCCAAGTAGAAGAATCTAACTGGAGTTCGATTATGCTTTCTTATCTTTGATTAGGCTTATAGCTTGAGCCTCTGAGATAGTTAATGAACTCAAGAATCTACCCTTAGGATCAACTTATGTTATAGATACCCTATCTTCGAGCTTGAGGCCGTGACATCATCACTACACTAGCAACCAATGCTTACTTTCGGATGGATAGACGTAGAAGAAGATGCCATTAGGAGTAAAATGAGGAAAAAGGATGGAAGGAATTGAGGAAAAAGGAAGGAAGGAATTGGGAGCAATTGAGGGAAAGAAGAGGATAAAAAGAAGACGGGAATAGCACGAATGAAAGAAAAGTTTGGATTAGCAGGTTAAGATGGAACGAAGTTTCACATACAACTAAATAGGAATCGACGAATCGTCTATGCCAAAATCTAGTAGAGGCCTTTTCCTTTATAATCGAGGAAGTCCTCATCACACTCAACTGTAGACGTAAAAGATGCCATTTGGAGTAAAATGAGGAATTAGGAGGGAAGGCATTGGGAGCAATTGAGGGAAATAACCTGATAAAAAGAAGGAATAGCACGAAGGGAAGAAAAATGTGTGAGAGAGAGGGCCACCTCACCACTTAACAAAACGTATGTTTGTCTATAAAGAAGCTTTGTCATCAAGAAACTAATAGACTTTAGTGAAAAAATGAGGGTATAATATAAGGTCCGTAATTAAAATACTTGAAAATATTTTAATGAAAAATGCTAATAGTTGAAGGAAATTTAATGTAATTTACCTTATATATACGGCTAGACTATAATCCTATTGTCGGATTTGTGAACAAACGCCACCCACTTTTTAACCTTTAGGTTAGCCGTCATATGCTAACAATTACCAAAAAAACTTTTCATTTTTTAGGTAATCACATGATTGGTAGTACACATTCCAAAGCAAATCTAATAGGTTAAAAAGTAGGCAGGATTTGTTTTCAAATCTTTATGATAAAATTATAGTCTATGGTGATAATTATAAGGTTTGGCCCTTTGCAGGACCCACCCCTGAGCCGATCTAAATAACAAGGTGGTCTCTTCTCCCCTTTTGCGGGTTGCATGCCTTGAAACTTGTGTCCTTGCTACAAATCTCATGACCTACTACCTTCACACCTCTTGGGAGATTCTAATGAATCTTTACACGTACACACATGTACATACATATACACATATATGTACATATCTGTAGATGTATCTATGTACACATCTATAGATGTGTGTGCGCGCGCGTGCCCGCATGCACATATACATATACATACATGCGTGCGCGCGCACACATAAATAAACCATCCTTTTGAATAAAACTTGTCTATTTGATTTTATTGATAAATTCCTTGGTGCATCTAAATTTGACCACCTTTTCAGGGTAGAATTGCAAAGGCTTGTGGGTCATGCTATTACAGACTATACGCTTGAGAAAGTATCTGCATTGGCTCATAATCTTTTTGCATTGCAAAATAATGGTTATGAAGCTGCAGGGATCCAGGCAAAGGTGTCGGATGGACTTAGTGACAGTAATCCTGAATTTGGTTCTAACTTTACTTTTCAAGCTCCAGTTCGCTTTCTTCAAGATGTCCTACTGGAAAATGGTTATAGTATTCCTGGTTATGGTGGTATAGCTTCTGGTATATTTCATGATGAACAAGACCATCACTTGGAATCTGCACGCCATCATTTGAACACTGACCGAGAAATTGTGAATTTAAGATGGCTAAAAGATGCCTGTGACTTGATAGTTAAGGGGGGTGATTCACAGCTTTCTGGTGATGATCTTGCTATGGCCCTATGTTGGGTGCTCTTATCAAACAAAGCAGGTGATGAGGTACTGGTGCTCAGTTCTTGACTGCTGCATTTCTTTGTTGCTTGCATATTCGTCTATTATAACCTTTTAATAGTTTACATTTTCTTTGGTCTGTGTCATTTGAATCTTACATCTCAATGTTTTTCTTACTTAGATAGCTGGTGATCTGTTGGATCTTGTTGGTGCTGGTGCCTTTGAAACAGTACCTAAACTTCTATCTGTAAGTTAACCGATCCAATTTTCATCTTTTGATTGTTTTGCGATGATTTGTCCCGCAGCAAATTGTTGAGTGAGTTTATGCATGACAGGTTATTGGAGATTGTTATTTAACATTATGCATGCCTAAAACATTGATATTTCTGTTTATTGAGATTTGTGAGCTGGGAATGTATTACCTTATTCCACTATAGAAACTGGGGAATAAACCATAATGTGGTCCTGTTGTTGCTTCCTGCTCAATTGTTATGGTTAAATCCTTTTAATGCTTGAAATCTTGGATTATTTTGAAGTTTGCTGGAGCTACAAAAATTAGTTTGTTTTGGTTGTACAAGATCAACATATTGGTAGAGCTCTGTTTTTGTGCCGGAATATTAGTCGTCAGTTGCTTTATTAATCTGTTTCTGCTGCATGCTAAGTGATTATGCTACTACTAAACACACACTGGAAATGATCCATATGCAGCATCGCAAGGAACTTGTTGATGCTATTAATCATGGACTTCTTATGCTTAAATCTGAGAAATTGTCATCAAGTAGTCAACCAAGGATGCCTAGTTACGGAACTCAGGTAAGCAGATAAATTAGGTAGAGGCATGGTGGAAACTTGTCACTCATTATTTTTTGCTCATTTTATTTCAGGTTACTATACAGACAGAATCTGAGCGCCTAATGGATAAACTTAGGCGGAAGGAGGAAAAACGTAATATACGTGGGGCACACTACGCGAGTGGACATGATATGGCTGGGGAGAGTTTCTCTTCTTTGCTATTAGCAAGTGAGAAAAAACAACCGTTTGATGATTTGATTGGTACTGGTGAAGGGTTGAAGTCATCTGCCCTTCCTCAAGGAACAACGAGGTTAGTGCTGAAAAATTATGAGGAAATCAGAGTTCCACCCACTCCGACAGCACCTTTGAGCCCAGATGAGAAGCTGGTATTTACATATGCTCAATAGTTAATACACTATTCCATATCTAATGTTTATTGCCAGTGCCCAAATAAATAAGTCTCCACTCTGAAGACTATATAAGTGGCATATTTTTCTTCTTAATATTATTCAATCTTCCACCTAGCATACAATTGAACCGAAAGCATATCAAGAGGGTATGCGTGCAGAAAGAACAGTATGTTCCTTGTGCATGTCTTGTGAATACTATTAGACTGACACATTATTGGTATTTATTTATCTGTTCATGCACGTAACGCGACTACATTGATTTGTAAAAATCATTTTTTGAGCCTTTAATTAGCTTAAGATGCAAGTTATTTAGTTGGCCAATAAATTGACAGTTCAGATCAAAGAAGCTCATAAATTTCATGGATGATAAAATATGATTTACTTGAAGTCAGAATGGATCGTCACATGTTTTCTAGTATATACGCCCACTTTCCTTAATTATACTAGGCTAAATTGCACGTAAATACCCAAGATTTCACCCTTTTGACAAATAAATACCAAAATTTATGTGAGTAGCAGATAAATACCCAACGTTTTGTTCCGTTTGCACTTAAGTACCTGCCCTTAGCCAACTGTCAAAATATTCCTTTTATGATGCCCACATGCCTTGCACGTGATATATCTTGGATTATTTTGCCCCTGCAGCTGTTTACATAGGATTTGATGTTCACTGAGATGTGATCAACCACACAAAGCAACCTCTAGCGACAAAAATAGTGATTGATCTCTCAAGATCTAATCACAAATCAAACAACTCCAATTTTCTCAAAACACAAACTTGGACGCAAAGTTGATGTCCGATGATTCAATCACCATGATAGTATAAGCCATAGCACAAGCAACAATCATATCACCTTTCTTTAAACTCGTCATCTTGATGAGAACTTTAGTGAGATGAGATCAGCTTCGGATCTCATGAAATTGAGTTGAAGAGACTTAGTGGTTGTGTGGGCTTTGATAGAGATCTTGATTGGAGTCGGAAAGGCCTTGAATGAAGTTGACTAGATCCGAAGAGAGGGCTTTGATGGAGATTGAAGGGTTTCAAAGGAGAGAAAGGAGAGGGCTTTGAAGGAGAGAAAGGAGAGGGCTTCGATGGAGATTGAAGGGCTTCGACGAATAAAGGAGAGGGCTTCGACGGAGATCTGAGAGAGATGAGGGAGGTGGCTCGGATATGAGAGAGGTGAGGGAGGCAGCTCTTCCCTTAGATCGGACCATGGACAGTCTTATCAGCAGCAAGGAGGCCATGGAGGTCAAGGTGTAGCCACCCAAGGAGGTAGAAGGTGGTAGGCGTTGAGTAGAGCCACTGTTGTGATTATTATAGACATGATGTTCATATATACGAGATACATGTTGGAAGACGGCTCTGATCGAAGAGAGATGAGGGAGGCGGCTCTGATCGAAGGGCTTTGATTTGAGAGAGATGAGGAGGCCTCTGTGATCTGAGAGAGATGAGGGTTGGCGGCTTTGATTGGTGGGCTTCAGCGGTTCATGGGCAGTGGCCCTGTGGGCTTCAGCAGAGATGAGGGAGATGAGGGCTTTGGCGATGAATGGTCAATGGAGTGGGGTTGATGGCGGCGGCTCTGATACCATGATAAAATGTATCAGTGTTTTGGAGAGATGAAAGATTAGGAGAAAAATGATATTGGATGACAAGATCTCTCTCTCTAATCCCCTTTATATGTATAAGGCCACTTTACATATTTACCCCTCTTGTATTACATCTAACGCGGCTTATTTTTGTAAATGTAGATATATACTTCTTTTCTTTTTCGTGTTTGTTTTTGTAATTGTCTGCGTAGAGAATATCATATTAGGGATTGTTTGTTTCAGAGCTGCAGTTGCATTGCTGTTGCAATTCCACTTCCACTAATTGGTTTGATTCAGTTTTGCAGCATATGCTGCAAAATGCAGATTTTGCTTGCTGCATGGTAATCTATTCCATGCCATGCCGCATTGTCGTTTTATTTGATAAATAAATATTTTGTAAGGTCGTAAATTCTAATTAATACGTGCCACATTATTCTTATAAAAGAACTTTACACCACTTGCAACAGATGCCAGATGCAACAACTGTCGCATTTCTTTGAGCAAACAGAACAACCATTAATTAGTTTGCTTCCTGCATATAGCTTATTCTGACTAACAATTAGGGTGTTGCTCTTTTTACTAGATTGAGATAAAAGAGTTAGATGAGTTTGCTCAAACCGCTTTCCATGGATACAAGACCCTCAACCGGATTCAGAGTTGTATATATCCGACGACTTATCACTCAAATGAGAATATTCTAGTAATGTTTTCTATTCTTTTTACACATTATGATTTGGCATTTCATATTACATTACTTGAGTTTTCTTTTTTCTTTTGTTTCTGTGCATGTTATCCGATCAACAAAATGAAGAATATTCTTTTTATTGTATAAATGTTTACATATTTGCAGGTTTGTGCTCCAACAGGTGCTGGAAAGACAAATATTGCTATGATAGCTGTTCTTCATGAGGTGATTTTTTTTGAAAACAAAAAAAGTACTACATTTGATGCGTCCTTCCGATTGAACTTATATTCTTTTTCCATCTTCTTTATTAACTTTAATACTTATCTATCTAGCCTTGTTCTGCTCTCTTAAACAAGCTTTTACAAATAGCCTTCTCATGTTAGTTTTCTTTTAGATAACCAATGAGGTAAATGATGCTTATATTGCAGATTAAGCAGCACTTCAGGGATGGCATTTTGCACAAGGATGAATTTAAAATTGTATATGTTGCTCCAATGAAGGTGTATTTTTGATCCTTGTTGCAATTTAAGTCTGTGGTTTAGCAACGTTCTAATATCTGCATTCTACAGGCCTTAGCAGCAGAGGTGACATCGACATTTAGTCATCGGTTATCTCCTCTAACTCTTACTGTGAAAGAACTCACTGGTGACATGCAGCTTTCTAAAAACGAGCTTGAGGAAACCCAGGTCTGAGTTTGCTGAAATCTTGTTTGTTTATGGTGATGTACCGTTTTAACTGATGTTTACCCTCGTCTTATTCTACTCAGATGATAGTTACAACTCCCGAGAAGTGGGATGTGATTACTCGCAAGAGCAGTGACATGGCATTGTCAATGCTAGTTAAGCTCCTAATTATTGATGAAGTGCACCTGTTGAATGATGATAGGGGTCCTGTAATTGAAGCATTAGTTGCTCGGACTCTCCGACAAGTAAGTTTATAAGAGAAGCACAGTTGCATTCCTGTTCTACTTGTTGGACATTAAGGTGGAGACGGGAGGTAGCTTGTAAATACTATTTTGGCACAATTTGCTCATCCATCTCCTCAATTTTCGACCTTGTAACTTATTTTTGTATCCAATGATTGAATTCCTTGGAAGATACTCCTGATTGTATGACATTCTCATAACAGTAGGAAGAATTTGGACGTCTTGAGGTCGTTCATCTTGTGACCCATGAAATTCCTTTTCGAAGGATTTGACATTTCAGTTCTTTCTGTTCAAGGTCTGACGAATTAATTCCATGGCCGTGTTAATGTGTTTCAATTTGATCCATTGGGCACCTGAATAAGCCTTGGTAGTTACCCAAGCAGGTGTGGTGCTAGCAGGCAAGGATTAAAGAGGAGCCAAGTAAAAGTGCTAATTTATGTTTGTAACTGCTTGGACATATGATCTGATTATATTTTCCGTATTAACAATAGGCTTAATAAAAAAAGAAACTACCGAATTCTCTCAATTACGAGAAACTACCAATTTCTTTCAAAATCACGAGAAACTACTATGCGTTGAAAATTTTTGGTAGTTTTTTTTGCAATTATTGTTGATGTGGCACCTTATTTATGGTAGTTTTTCGTATTTGTAAGTTTTGTGGTAGTTTCATGTAGTTTTGAAAGTTTTGTGGTAGTTTCTTGTATATTTAACAAGAATTTGATAGTTTCTCGTAATAGGCCAAATTATTTGGTAGTTTTTTGGAATTAAGCCTTAATAATAATAAGTGAAGCTGATGTTAGCTGCTTCTTATAGCCTATAAATCATTCTCTCTCTCGTCTGCATGGTTCTCCTGTTTTATTATCGTGGGCTCACTAATTTCTTGTACTCTGCAATTTATTTGGGAATTGTAATGTGTCATATATGTAGCTATATTCTTTAACTTCATATCTCACAAATATTGCTGAACAAGGCCTTTTCTTATCTTTTAGAATTTTAGTATATTTATTACTGCAACTAGTTTCATCCTTTTGTTCACTATATAAATATTTTATATTCTGACAGGTAGAGTCAACACAGTCAATGATACGCATCGTCGGCTTATCTGCTACTCTGCCCAATTATAAAGAGGTTTTTTAAAATAAGAAAAATGATGTTGATCCTATCATTTTAATTTTTAATTTTTTCGATGTTACAAGTTTGTTTTTTCACCAATTAGGTTGCTCAATTCTTAAGGGTAAATCCAGCAACTGGATTGTTCTTTTTTGATTCGAGCTACCGACCAGTTCCTTTGGCCCAGCAATACATTGGGATTAACGAGAAGGACTATATAAAAAGGACGGAGTTATTCAACCAGAAATGCTATGACAAGGTAGTGTTGACGTAATTGATAAATACAATTTCATATTTGTAATTACTTGAAGGCAGCATTCATCCCAATACACGCTTATCATCTAATCAGGTGGTTGATTCAGTGAAGCAAGGATATCAAACTATGGTTTTTGTTCATTCTCGAAAGGACACAGTGAAAACTGCAAGGCTGTTGGTAATTTTTTCATTCATGGAGTTTCCCATGCAAATTATCAAGCTTAGTTAGTTGGATAATTTTTTTTCTGTTTCAGAAAGTATGGTTTATGAGTTCTAATATTGCTGCTTGCCAATCAGGGATGTTTATATGCATTATAATTTTTGACTTATTTTTAGCACCTAACAATTTCTTTTTAATCTTGTCGGGGGTGGGGGGGGGTGGTGGTGGTGGTGGTGGTGGTGTATGGATGGTGCATTTAGTCTGAATCACATTGCTTACTTTGAAACTTAAATGTAGAATCCTTATCGCAGTGCATGTTCCATTAAATTGACTAGAGATTTCAGCAAGTTTCTGCGGGGAGCATAAGCTCAGTGATCTGGGGGTACACTGTGGAAATTTATATACGCTCATCTATCACTACCGGCTTAAGTTGACATTAGACCTGCAGATTATGTTATACACCCATTTACACTTGCCGGGGTAAAGAGGAGAGCCCAAGTTTGGTTATCTTCTAGGTGCATTTGTCCAATTTTGGTCCTTATTCATCCTTAGAGGAGCTTAAATCAACTTCCATAAGAAAGGCTTGGTGTTGAAGAAAAATGATCAAAAGGTGAAAACCATATTCAGGTGATGAGTACTTGAGTGAGTAGATGAAGATGATGATGCAGGTAGTGGCATGATAGCCTAAAAAAAATCTGTAATCTTGCATCCATTGTGGCCGGCGGTGATCTTGCTGAGGTTTTTTTTACGCGGGGGCAAAAGATGAGAATCATCTGAAGATGAAGAATAATTCGATGAACTGGTTGTGGTCAAGGTGAATCGAAAGAAGAATCAAGAGGCACGACAATGAAAAACACTGAATTAGGAATTGGTGGGAAAGTTGCACCATCATGAGATGTACGAACCGGGATAAGGGAAGAAGTAGATGAGGAACGTTAGTTGACGGGGATGGTGTATGGTGGAAAAAGTAGTAGGTTGTGGAAAATGAAAAGGTGAAGGCAAATCTTCTGCAAGTTTGAGTAATACTAGATAATATGGTGGAGGTGATACACTGCAAAATAGGAAAGTATTTTCATGAAAAATAACATTGTGTGAGGCATAAGTGGTCCGAGGGCTTAAATCTTAAAAATTACCAAAGGCTTGGGTGTTAGAAAACATACTACCAAAGGTTTGTAAATGAAACTACCATGACTAACAGTGGTAAGTTACTACTAACAGTCCCATGTCAGTCCTACGTCAAAATTGTCACTTAAGTTGCCACGTCACCCCACAACAATACCACAAGTCCAATATATCTCTCTTCTTCATCCTCCCTCCCTAACCCTGACCTAACCTAACCCTACACCTCCTCCCTCCACCGGCAATTTCCACCGCCGCCCTCCTTCCCTAACCCTATCCTACACCTGCTCCACCGCTGCCCTAGTGCCCTCCACTTTGGTTGCCATCCTCCTCCTTCCCTAACCCTATTCTAAACTTCCACTGCCTCCATCTTCTCTCCCATCGCACCTGCCCACTTCCTCCACCCACCTCTATCTCCATCTCCTCCCTCCTCTCTATTCATCCACTTCTCCATACCCACCTCCATCTCCCCTTCCATCCGCTTCCATCTCCTCCCCTCCGCCTCCCCCACCCATCCGCCTTCTTCCACCTTCCGTCACTGTCGCTCTCACTGTCCATTCTTAAATAATATATACTTAACAATTATAAAATTCTTAATAAAGCAATTAACAATTATTTAATTTAATCAATTTGTTTATAAAAATGGAAACATATCATTTAAATGCCCAATTATCATCGTTAAGTGTTGACCATTGTTGACTGTTAGTCATTTTAGTTTTTCATATTTTACAAACCTTTTGGTAGTTTATTACCAAACGTCCAAACTTTTTGGTAGTTTTTGGGATTAAAGCCTATAAAAATTTTTATAACTTTTTTCACCACAAATAAATGTTCTTCCAAGCAAGGAAAGACACGCTAAAGGAACTTAAAGATAGAATAAGCAGGTCAGACCCCTATTAAGATTTACAAGGTAATTTTCCTTAGTACCTTTGTTGGCGTTTTCTTGATGAGGTAAGTTGCAGCAAGGACAGAATCACCCCCAAAAATGGAAAGTTAGCTTGAAAGGAAGTGCCCTACCTACATCAAGTAAATGTAGATGCTTATGTAGTTGTGTTCATCAACACCATTTTGATGGGGCGTGAGCAAAATCTTGTTGTGGGGTGTGAGCAATTTTTGTGTGTACAAGCATAACTTCTATGATGAACACCCTATTTTTTATTTTTTTGGAAAAAACATTAAATTATTAAATATCATTATATAGGGATTCTGCTCCATTAGCATTTTAGACTTGTTTTGGAAGACAATTGTGTTTGAACTAAATGCAAGCAATTTACCAAAGTTTACTTATGGGGTATATGAATTGAAGAGATCTAATCTTTTAACCTATGAAATGATACATACCTGTGGTACCCTATTTTGTTGGTAGAACATATACTGATGGAACAATCAACATGCTCAGTTTTCTTCATGTTCACAATATTGAAAACGCAACAACTACCAGCTCCATTTAGAATCCATTCAACTCTAAGCCGTAGTTTTTAAACCTTACAAAAACGATCTTCACTGAAAAAAGATATCAACAAATGCTTTGAAAGTCATGGAAAAGCATTTCTCTCTCATTTCTTTGTTTCTATACCTTTACACTATTTTATGAGTTAATTATTATTTGAATAAGTAAATATTTTATATTTGATCATCATTTCATTGTCGGTATCTTTGTTTTTCTTCTTCTGATATGAATGATAAGCATGTTTCTTAATCTTTCATTGATAAATAATATGTTTCTAATCTCTATATGTTTGAACATAGTAAATATTATTGAAGAGTGGTTTCTTGAATCTTCTATTATTCTATCTTCTTTTCTCTTTGTAGAATGTAGTATTTCAGGTAATAGTCTATGGCCATTGGATTATTTAAATAAATAGCATCCACTTATGTTGATATTTATGGTATCATAGATTTTTCGTCTCATGTAATGTGTTTTTCTATATTATTATTTTATGTAATGATAATATCTTTTGTTTTTCTTATGGTTTATTTTTAAAGTGATAAAGATTCTGTAATTTATACTTTACATTTGCAGTACAACATTTTTGCACTCTTTCCAGTTGCGTAATTGTATATTTTAATTTTCTTGTATTAAAGAAAGATAATTGTTTAGTTAATCGAATAACTATTTATGATACTTATAAGATATGATAAACATGAAACATGATACACAATACATATCCCAATTTAACAACTTTCGTTTCTTCCATTTGAGAACTCTACGGTTAAGAGAGTACAATACCCGCTAGGTTTGTCTATTGGAGAAGAACAACCTTTAGAAAGCCTGGCGAGAATGTGCTGATATTGCTGGAGTTATGGGCCCAGTGGATGTTATGAGTGTGTAGATGTTTTGTTAGATTGTGTCATCCCATGGACTGCACCACACTTGTTGGCATGTCTTCAGCCTATCGATTTACCTTTTCCCTACACTTCGTACTGTTGCATCATGATGGAATATTTTTTAGTTTTAATATGGATCCGGACCGGGCCTTAATGTCAAACCTGATTCTAAAACAAAGTGGGCTTGGGCAGAAGGCAAAGGTATAGGCCTTATTGCAAGTACTGGCGGATCCAGGAATTTTGATGAGAGGGGGTACAATATGTAGCACACTTTCATCGAGATATTGCTTAAAAATTTCTATCTTATAAATTTTCATTGAAATCAAACGTTTTTGTTTACAAAAATTACAGAAAAGGATCCATAGTTAATATAATCAAAATGAAAAAAATAATTATGTCAATGGTGGGAATTGAACCTGCAACTTCTTGCTAGTTAATATTATGCACCTCCCAAGGACAAATGCAATTGTGTTGTGTTTACGAACCCAATATATATAATATGCACTCGTAATAGAATATTGTATCAATAGATCGATATATAATTCTTTTTTCCGGAAAATCTCAGCGGGGGACATGTGCCCCCATTGAGTTGGATGTGGATCTGCCCCTGATTGTGAGCCCTAAGGTCAACACGTATTAGGCTTCGTTTTCGGATTTGATGGCGTCTTGTTTCTGCTTGCAGCCGAGGCAACATTGTCATTCGGTTGAGAGGCCCTAACTTGCAGCGCACATTGTTTTTTCCAATGGAAAACCAGTCAGTAAATTTTGGAGACGGAAAGCATGAGATGGAGGAAGTTAAAAGAACATGTTAGTTTTTAGTTGAATGAGGAGGCAGCGCTGAATGCAAGAAAATGATTCATGTAGCTGGTCCCCCATAAAGACCAGTTCTTATAGTTGTTGTCTTGTTGTAGCTGCTGAAATCATAATTCAATTTTGCATTTTTGTTATTTGAATATGTTAGTTGCCAATTATAACAAGATATGTTGAGTCAGGAACATATATTAAATTGTCAGTTTAATTCATGAGATTCTCCTTGCTAACGCTGATTGGAAGAAAAAGACTTATCTATCTAATTTTATGAAGGACCCATAAATCTATTGTATCTTGTTATTTAAATATGCTCATCTTCAGATCATTCAATACGTGAAGTAATTTATTCATCATGTCAACGATTTTCTCTCCAAAATTAGTGCTCTCAGTTCCTTCAAGTGCTTTGATTTATTTTTTGTGAATTTCTTGTGGATGCAGATCGAAAAAGCCCAGCTAGCTGGGGAGTTGGAGTCATTTACAACCGATGATCCCCAATTTTCTGTAATGAAGGTATAATCAAATATGTTCTAGGTTGCCTGCATTGGTTCTTTCGTACTAATTTATGTTTGTTTGCCTTTTGCAATCATTACAGATGGAAGTTGGTAAGTCCAGAAACCGGGAGGTCGCTGAATTATTTGAACATGGTTTTGGTATCCATCATGCTGGGATGCTGAGAGCTGATAGAGGACTTACTGAGCGCCTGTTTTCTAAAGGGCTTCTTAAAGTTTGCATCTTCTCTTTAAATGCGTCAATCTTTATGATGGCACTGCAGCGTTTCTCAGTTCTGCCATTTTTTTAGGTCCTTGTATGCACTGCAACTTTGGCCTGGGGAGTGAATCTTCCTGCTCACACAGTTGTCATCAAGGTAAGATGTAGGATAGATTTAGTTCTTACGATCCATCTAATTAATCTGATCTATTGTGCCACTGTATGAACACCTGCAAGAAATCATGCACTCTCTGAAGTGCCATCTCTTATTGCAGTAATGTATATGTTTCCTGGCTGTTCACTACAATATTTTGAAAATTTCGAGGCCTTTATATATGAAAATGTTCCCGTATTTTAAGTTGGACAATGCTCCCTTTTATTGCACCTCTCTGCCGGTCAAGTTATTGCTGGTGGCGGTGGCAGCTATGCAATGCTAGCATGCACGCTCCATAAAGTGCATATTCATCTAGTCTCTGTTTTTCTATCTGGCCTTCTCTTTTACAAGTTTAAGACTGTTAACTGCAACACATTAGTGTGTATTGTTAGGGTTGCTTTACCTGCTCATCATTACATCAAAATAACATGAAGTTAATTATAGAAGCACGAGACTGGTGAAGAAATGGATACGGATTCGTTAATTTCATATGACTTAGCCAGCTCTGATATGGTCACATACGCCTTATACGACATAATATCCCCTTCCTTCTATGTGAAGAACAGCAACTTATCGATCTGTTTCTGACAGTATCATTCACATCCTTGTCCATGCTATGCTTTTCATACAACTGAGCTCATGCAATTATTACAGGGCACCCAACTTTATGATCCAAAGGCTGGTGGATGGAAGGATCTTGGTATGCTAGATGTTATGCAGGTAGAAAATCAATATGAGTAGTGTTGTAACTGGTAATATTTTTTTACAGCATGGTTTGTGAGCGGGCTTATTTTGTCTTTCTCTCTGCTGCTATCATTTTAGATATTTGGTCGTGCTGGAAGGCCACAATTTGACAAAAGCGGAGAAGGAATAATTATCACAACACATGATAAATTAGCATTTTATTTAAGATTGTTGACGAGTCAACTCCCAATAGAAAGCCAGGTAAAAGCTCTTTCTTGATTCTCAATTGAATTGTAATTACTTCGACTTTATGTTTTCTGTGACTTGCTTGCCTTGCTGGTTTTGCTGTGATATTTGATTAGTTACTGCATATACTTTTACTCGTGTTACACTTATATTTCTAATATTCCTTCATTTTTGTCCTATTTAGCCTAGCAGTATTGTAACCTGTGATAGACTGCTAACCAGAATGTCATCCATTATATATGTTTAAATTTTCATTTCGAGTAGTTGATTTGTTAGCAATGACTTATCTTCTATATTATCCTGAAAGATGGGTTCTATCATTACTTATAGAAAATTGAATGCTTGACAAATTTACCAGTTCCTTACTGTCTTAACTATTTAATTGTTTAATCTTGCAATTGACTAACTATATAATAAATTCAGGAATATTCTTTTCTTACAGGACTTCAGTAATTGTTTGTTTTTTGCTTAGGCCTTAAAGTTTTTGCCTCGCTAACTAATTTCACTTGCATCCGACCTCTTATGATTTCCTTGGTCCTTCCTTCTCGGGTTTGTTTTCATTTCTAATATTCCAATCCGTACTAATTAATGTATTATATATTTTCATACATAAGCTGGTGTTCATTTTGAGTTTTATCAAAAGAGAAAATGGAAACAAGAAAATTAACTGGTTATATTGTTATATACCATTTTGACTTCAGATGCATATTGTTTTCATCTACATGATCCCTCGCCCTTTATTGTTTTGTGCAGTTTATCACCTCATTGAAGGACAATTTGAATGCTGAGGTGGCTTTGGGAACCGTGACAAATCTCAAAGAAGCTTCCGCGTGGCTTGGATATACATATCTATTTATAAGAATGAGGACAAATCCTTTGGTTTATGGAATTTCATGGGATGAGGTATTACATTAAATATTTAGTTATTTCTTTTCTATTCATGCTTGGTACTTTTAGCTGTCTCTCCACTCAATGTCATGCTTTCTTAGGAGTGTACTGAAATGCCTGGATTTGTTTTTACTGGACTGCATCTTGTTTTGTCCTATTCTAAAATATCCATAGGTTCTCTTGATTCTACTTTAGTTTCTTTTGTTGGTTTTGTCTAATAAAATCAGATTTCTGTCCTCTTACAGAGTTTGTTTGAGGCCACACTATCCGATATTTGTATATGAAATTATGGAAATTTGAGTTTAATGCAAATAACCTTAGCCCACCCAGCTAAATGGTTCTTGTCATTTTTGTACTATTGGTTGATACTTGATTCCATATCTGATCACTGACTGATTTAAGGCTTGATGTCACTAAACTGCCAAATCCATACCATTTTTCACTAAACTACCTTAAGAACTCAAAATTATTAGTTTCTAAAAAATCTAATTACACAAAATCCACCCTTCAACCTCCGTTAACTTTCTGTCACATGCATAACATGTTCCCATAAATCCCCAAAATTGCCCTTGAATTAATTTCATTAATCTACCATCATCTTCCTCGTCATTTCCCCCAAAATTTCAACTCCTAGTTTGATGGATGATTATTTTGGATTGGTGGGGTTTTCAATTTGATTTTCCTTCATCTTTGTTTCAAATTTTGCCAAAAAACAAAAAAACCAACTAATTTTTGGAGAATATAGAATTAAAGGGTTCAAAATTTTGACGGGTTTAAACTTTCTGAATGTAAACTTTTGTAAATTGCATATGAATACCTTGGCCTTATGAATCCTCTCTTTATTTCTTAAGGCTTTTGATACGTACTAGTTATGATAGGTACTAAGTACCAACTTCATCATCTTCATAGAGTGTAGACCCATGAAAAACCCCATGAATACCTTTAGCTGTCGAGTTTTCTTTGAGTTGTTTTGGGTTTTTACAGGCTTCAGCTTGATTTGCTCCGTAATTAGCATTTGAAGAAGAAAGGAAAAACTGAAAATGAAGGAGGAAGAAATAGATAAAAACCAAGAACGTTATTTTACGTTTTTGTTAATGCGTCAGAGGGAAAATGTTTAATGAAAAACCTTTCGTTAGCAACTTGTAGTATTTGAACCATTTGGTAGTTTAGTCAAAAATCCAGTGTAGTGTTTGGAACTGTAGTCAAATTAAGCCATTGCTTAAATAAATCTGATTTAAAATTTATTTATAATTTTAGCACATTAGATCAGTTGTTATGTACCTGGATCACTAGCTTCGATCACTTGTTTTCTTCATCTATTCCCCCCTCCCAATATGCCTTTTGTTTTACTTTCTAGCTGTGCCTGACCCTGTGCTTGATATAATCCCTTCACAACATACAGGGCCTTGGTGCTGACCGCTGAACTACTTTTATGCTGCAATCCTTTCTTTTTTCTCTCATCCAGTTGTAATTTTTGTTCATGCCGTGATCCTATTCTATCCCTTCTCTGATAGTTTTCAGATCTTTCCTGTCAATACTCATTCCTTTTATTACACTTCTGTTTTTTTCCTCAAAATTTGATTTTCTTTTCTACAGCCAATCCTCACTCTACAAATAATGTAACTCCATGGTTCCACCACTTTGTTGCTGTCATACTGCTTCATGGTTTAAAAAAAAAATATAAATTATTTAAATTGATCACCTTGCCCAAACTTTCGTTTACTTGTTTCTGGTTCTTATAAACAATGCTTTAAAGCATTGTTAAAGGAATTCACTTGGCTGCAAGGATATTTTTCATATCACTTTTGTTAATTGTGCTATGGTTTGCTCTTTGTGGTGCATTGCATGATTGGGAAGCCCTTAATCATTCCTAGATATATGATGCGGTAATTATATTTTTTGATTTCGTGTAGATCCAACCTAAACCTTCTTAGTGATCAATATTGTTCATGTATTTTCCAATAGATCTACCAATGAGGAGTTTGTACCTATTTTTCAAAATATCTATATCTTCCATTAACTTTATGTTGCATATCTTTCCATTTCGGTCCCTTTTAGGTCATTGCAGATCCTAACTTAATTTCAAAGCAAAGATCTCTTATAATTGATGCTGCACGTTCTCTAGACAAAGCAAAGATGATGCGATATGATATGAAAAGTGGCAATTTCTACTGTACAGAGCTGGGCCGCATTGCCAGCCACTTTTACCTTCAGTACTCGAGTGTTGAAACATACAATGAAATGCTTAAGCGGCACATGAATGAGAGCGAGGCAAGTAACACTATTCTTCATTTATTCACGCAAATTTATGCATGCAATCTTATCATTACACTGTTGCTCTCTATGACAGCTAATTAACATGGTGGCCCATTCTTCTGAGTTTGAAAATATTATTGTCCGAGACGAAGAGCTAGATGAGCTAGAATCGTTGATCAGAAATTTCTGCCCATTAGAAGTGAAGGGTGGACCAAATGATAAATATGGGAAAATTTCAATTCTCATTCAGGTGTGTTCTTAACCTTGAGCACCTTCTAAATCTATTTGTCCTTGAGTCGTTGAATTTTTTTCGTTTTGTATTGTTTCATTTGAGTATGATTGGAAAAGCAATACAAGATTTCATAATAAAATGGAAAATTTTCTACCATTGCAGGTTTACATATCACGAGGATCGATAGATAGCTTCTCTTTAATTTCTGATGCAGCATACATTAGTGCAAGCTTGGCCCGCATCATGCGTGCTTTATTTGAAATCTGCTTGCGGAGAGGGTGGTGTGAAATGACATCTTTTATTTTGCAATATTGCAAGGCTGTGGATCGCCAAATTTGGCCCCATCAGCATCCACTCAGGCAGTTCGATAGGGACCTTTCAGCCGAGGTTTGACCAGTATTTCTAAATTCCTAGTAGCTTTATCATTGTTAAAGTTGGGACCTTTTGCATATGCAAATTCTACAATTTCAGATTCTGAGAAAACTTGAAGATAGAGGAGCTGACTTAGACCATCTCGTTGATATGGAGGAGAAAGATATTGGTGCTCTAATTCGTTTTGCTCCTGGAGGAAAGGTAGGCTTATCATCTGCACTAATGATATTAGAATTTTAGAATGTTTAATTGGAAGCTGTGATTCTTGTTACTAATTTACTTCTGCCTTTGAAGCTGGTCAAACAATATCTTAGTTATTTCCCAAATATAAATTTGTCCGCCAACGTGAGCCCAATTACCAGAACTGTCCTCAAGGTACATTATGTTGTCCAAGTGATGATTCTTAAAACATAAAGCAATCAAGCATTTAATTCTTAAATAGCTTGGTATTATTATGCAGTGACAATACCATTGGCTTTTTTCTTCTTTTTTTCTTTTTTCTTTTTGGGTTGGGGGCGGTCTCTAGGTGGATTTGCTCATAACCCCCAACTTCGTCTGGAAGGATCGCTTCCATGGTACTACTGAACGCTGGTGGATACTTGTTGAGGTGAGTATGCTCAATTCAGTTGGATGAATTATTCAGATTTCTATTGCCACCTGAATGATTAAACTTAATATCACCACAATTTCTTGGCTGATCCTTATGCCTGTTCTTTGTTTATATCATCCAAAAAGTTGACACTATAGTTGTTAAATTTAGTATGATTGATAAGAACTTATTGTGTTGACGTCCGTTTTAGTGGTCCTCATTGGACTTCATAATTCATATGATTATCAATAAGGTAAATAAGGGCCAGCTGGGAACCTACGAGATATTTCAACAGAAAGGGTTGAATGCAAATAAACAAGTCTTTCATAAAGGCTGCCTTATTTATATTCATTCACTATTCTTCACATTTCTATAGTATTCTTCATCAATCCACTAAAACACTCATAGACTGAGTCCTAATATGTTATTCAATAATAAGAACACTATATATATATATATATATATATATATATATATATATATATATATATATATGCAAATAAAATAAATAATATTCTTTATGCCCACTGGATGTGAGCCTAGAAATAAAAAATGGGACGTCGATAAGTTTTTTTGGAATATTTTACTAGACCATGGCTCATTTGATTCCCTTTGTGAGAGAAGGGTAGGGACGGCGTTTTTGGAAGAGCAAACAAATATAGCTGTGTCCACATCTAGATGTTGGATCATTGCCATGTCTGGCATGTGTCTGTGTTGCTCTTGTCTGTCTACAAACCAAAGCAGGTTTGTCAGCCTGCAAATGTAATGTCGTCTTGTGAATTAGCATTACGATACAGCGTCATCAGAGAGATACATACCTTTTTTCAGATTGAGAAAGCACCAAAGTACCTAAGATGTTAATGCTCATTGGGGAGTTGTGTATGCCATGGCTCGGTAGAAGCAAACAAAGCACTTGAAGGATGCTGAAATGTATGGTATGAGAACCAAATGGTGCACCTCCATGGACCAGGCTTTAAGTTAATGATGTGAAGATAAGCAAGAAGACATAAGGATCAGCAGACTAGAATAGTAAATACATTGTACGTTGGAAATTGTAATATTCTTCAAGATCAAAGCTGAAGTTATTATACTCCATACAATTATTAAATTTGATATTGAAGATGCAGGAAGAGCAAGTATTATATATAGATAAAGCAAGTCATTATGGTCAGGCCTTCTCTACCATAATATCCTGCCTTTATTTAGGACACTGTAGTATTCCTGTTGGAAAACTGGTTTACCTGGTTACTTTTGCACTATTTGTATGTGCTATTTTGTGATCTTAGATCTCCTCCTCCTCCTCCTTTTCCTCCCAACAGTCTAGTTTGTTTTATTTCAACATGAAAACTGTGTTCACATATGTAAATGCTGTTTGTTGAGTTTGACCTGTTCATTTCTCCTGTTTCGGAGCAGGATTCCGAGAATGACCACATTTACCATTCTGAGCTCTTCACATTGACTAAACGGATGGCAAGGGGGGAATCCCAGAAGATTTCTTTTACTGTACCGATATTTGAGCCACATCCACCACAGTATTATATTCGTGCTGTCTCGGATTCATGGCTATATGCAGAATCACTTTACACTGTATCTTTCCATAATTTGACATTGCCGGAGGTTTGGATTAGAAACTCTAGTTGCAATTTAATAAATGTCCTGATGTTGTTTGATAATTTTTCACTCTCAAGTATTCACTTAATTATGTTGACATTTTTGTTTAGACTCAAATTTCACACACAGAGCTTCTAGATTTGAAACCTCTTCCTGTGAGTTCTCTTGGGAATGACGCTTATGAAAACTTGTACAAGTTTTCACACTTCAATCCAATTCAAACACAGGTGCAATTTTTTTTGCTTTCTTCCTAATTTTCGTCCAGTTTCTCCTTCCAACCGTTTCATTCTTCTATTTCTTTTGCCTGATTAATGTATAACATTGCCTTGGTTTTTGCAGATATTTCACATCTTGTATCACACAGATAGCAATGTTCTATTAGGAGCTCCAACTGGAAGTGGCAAAACAATATCTGCGGAGCTAGCAATGCTGCATTTGTTCAACACTGAACCGGACATGAAGGTTATTTTATTAATGTTTAGAATAGTGTTGCTTCTGATTCTCTGTTTGACCTATCATATACTTACAGGTAATTTACATAGCACCACTTAAAGCTATTGTCCGAGAAAGAATGAATGACTGGAGAAAACGTCTAGTTTCTCATCTTGGAAAAAAGATGGTACGACATATATATGTACTCGATTAACTAACATAGAAAATGCTTGTCTATATACTGTTAGATTTTTTAAAATATATTTAAGAACGGGGGGGGGGGGATTATATATATATAGTTCGACTAGGATCCTATCAGATTTGTGCATTCAATTATGTTATTTTGGTAATAAATGAAAGCTTTTATTCATAATTGTTAGCACACATCCCAAAACTAATCTAATGGTGAAAAAGTGGGAATGTTATTTTGGTAATAAATGAAAGCTTTTATTCATAATTGTTAGCACACATCCCAAAACTAATCTAATGGTGAAAAAGTGGGAAGGGTTTGGTTCCAAATCCTTCCGATAGGATCCTAGTCGAACTCTCTCTCTCTCTCTCTCTGTGTGTGTGTGTGTGTGTGTGTGTGTATAATGGAAGAAAGAGGCCCTAGGAGGCTTTGTCGTCAGGCGGCGTCAAAAAACTTCACCCCCACCGTTTTATTCGACGATCGGCACCCATCATCTTCATCTTTATCATCTAAGATGTGGATACACCGAATTTTATATGATTTTACTACTTTTTCACCGTTGAATAAGCAATGTAAAAAGTTCTATTGTCGGTAAACCATTAATTTTGCACCCACTAATTCAACTATGAAAAAGTGGTGACATCACATGAAATTCGGTGTATCCACATTTTAGATGATAAAGATGAAGATGATGGGTGCCGATCGTCGAATAATACGGTGGAGGGTGTAGTTTTTTGACGCCACCTGACGAAAAAGCCTCCTAGGGTCTCTTTCCTTCATTATTCTCTCTATATTATTTATGAGTGTAAACGGGCTTTTGATATAAGTGGGTCCGACAATAAGACTCAAGCCTTGTTAAGGTTTGTCCCAACTTATATCTTATACCCATGTACCCATCTAGTTTTTCCAATGCGGGACTATTTTAGTCTCTCACATCTCAACACTCCCCCTCACGTGCAGGGTCATTATTTTTTGGTGCTTGTTCGGGTTTTTTGGATTGAGCCATTGGCTCTGATACCATATTAATTTTTTTTATATTTAAGAACGAGGGGGGGCGGGGCGATTATATATATATATATATATATATATATATATATATTATTTATGAGTGTACACGGACTTTTGATATAAGTGGGTTCCAACAATAAGACTCAAGCCTTGTTGAGGTTTGTCCCAACTTATATATTATGCCTATGTATCTCTCATAGTTTTTCCAATGTGAGACTATTTTAGTTTCTCACATCTCAACATATACTAATTACTAAAGCAACTAATGATGCCAGGTTGAGATGACGGGAGATTTTACTCCAGATCTAATGGCATTGTTGTCAGCGGACATTATTATTTCCACTCCTGAAAAGTGGGATGGCATCAGTCGCAACTGGCACAGCAGAAGCTATGTAATGAAGGTGAGTAGTTTCATTGTTTCACTTATTATAAGGCCCTATTTATACTTCAAAGACGGTTTTTTATGGTTGTTTGCTGTTCACAATTAATGTAATTCCGATTAAACTGTTCTAACATATTCTGTAAACTATTAGGTTGGGCTTATGATACTGGACGAGATTCATTTACTAGGTGCTGATCGTGGACCCATTCTTGAGGTATCCTGTTGGATCTTTAACTTTGTATTAAAAAATGTAATACACAACAGTCTGCATGCTCTTCTAGCTGTAAACCCTTGATGTTTATTTCATCAGTTTTCTTCTGATACATACTTTCATTAAATAATCTTCTTCTCAGCCTTGAAATTTATAGTCCAGTAACTATGAATTATTTAAATGGGAAATTATACGACCACAGAGAATTGGGTATTTATGCCAGATAATGAATAAGGATTGTTTAAATTGAAAATAATGCTTGTACTAATAATTTGTAGTTTAAATGTATATGATGGACGGGTGCACTTTCATATTGGAAGTATTTAGTTGTGCTTATATCAACAATTACTTTTTTCAGGTTATTGTGTCTAGGATGAGATACATATCCTCACAAACGGAGCGTTCAATACGATTTATAGGTCTATCAACGGCATTAGCAAATGCCCGGTGAGTTGGCTTAAAAAATCATTGCTTGATTTGCCATATGTATTCTAGCATTCTATCCAATGTTGCTTGTAGGTTATGCCTAATATTTCTTGTTGCATATTGGCTTCATATATTAGGAATTTATTGAAATATATCTGAATCTTCTACTTGTAGCGTATCATACTTATGCTCCCGTCTTGCGAGGATAACAAGATTTAATTTATTTATTGATTCTACCAAAGCATCCATTTACCTTTCCATCCACTGATTAATATTATTTTAAGGCACTTAGATTGCATATAACTATAGTTACAGCCATCAGGCCATGTTGCCACTATTTGGCGTTTCCAAGTCTCTATTGCAGATATAAGCATAACATATCTTATGCTTCCATCTTGCATGGTTGTTAATGTTTATGATTGCTTGTTAGACCCATTAATCTGTCTCCATGAAGCATGTTTTTATGTTTCATATATGAACTTTTAGACACGTTCTTCTGCATGTTGCTATGATATAGTTGGGGGTAAAAGGATGTCTAGCTTTGACATAGATTGATGTACCAAAATTTTATCAGCACGATTCATATTGTTCAGTCCCAAACCTTAAATAGTTAAATTGTATAAAATCAATGGACTTAAATGCCTGAAAGCGAGAGGATGAAGAAAGCAGTAAATGAATCAATCAGGAACGGCAGTCTGGTGGGGTTGCTAGCCTCCCGTTTTAATTAGAATCAGCATAGAAATTAATAAAGTTTACTCTTGGAATGTAAATTCTACTAACTTCTTATTTCCATGAAGTAAGAACAAATAGGATGGGGCAACAAGACAAGATGTTTGGAAACTCCGTCCAGTAAAGATGTGAAACAATAGGGACATGAACTAATTTTTTTCGGTGGCAATGGTCCGTAACCCCTAACCTATGCACACAACACACACAATTCACCCACACACACTACGCACAAGCAAACAACACACACTAAGGGGACCCACGAATTTGCCCCGAAAGCGTTAATTTGTGGCCACTTCCCCTTTTGGGGTTCCTGGGGTTCGAACCCCGCACTCTTCCCAAGAGAGAAGTGTCCATACCAACTGAGCTATTGCTCATTGGTGACATAAACTAATTAATTGTTGAAAAATAAAAGAGGACAATAGTGGCATTCTTATGTGGAAAATTTGTTGTTATTCCCATTTTATAGAAAATTAATATTGGCATTTTTATGTGAAAAATGTTAATCTCGAATTGTACTGAATAAAATTTAAGTGCATTTTATAACACCATCATTTATGTAGAGATCTAGGGTTAGGGTCGTGTGATTGAGATAAGATAAGAAAAGAGATTTGGAGGAATGAATCTGAATTCTGCTGAAATAAGCAATCTGTAGAAGGGTGACAATAACAAATACACAAATAATGAAGTACTCCTGTGGTCTCAAAATAACTTTAAACTTCACAGATTTGAAATAAAAAATCGGTGTGTTTGGTTGCCTGCAGTTGTCTCCAACTGCAATGCAAACCAAGACCTAAGTTTGGTCGTCTATTTTGGATCCCAAGACATAGTTGCCATTTATTTTGGGGGTTCCAGAACTTGCTTTTGCAACTGCAGTTAAAATCTGTGTACCCCTAGTCTCCAACTATACTATGGAAATTTGCTTTACCACTGCCACATCAGCATATACGTAATAATAATGACATTTTGATAGGTTTTCTCATTTTTTAAATTATGAGAAAAATAGGCAATGAATAGTAATTAATAAATGGATTTTTTTGTTGTAGGTTGAGAGGAAATCTAAGGACCAAACACCATCTTGAATCACCAACAAGGGGCCAAACATGCTCTAAAACATAAACAATAGGAGTCCGTAACTGTGAGCCACAGAATAACAAAAAATAATTGTGGCAAACTGCATATAGTTAATAGCAGGAAAAATATGAAACACTGAAGCAAGACACTGATCAAAGACCACACAAGTCCTGCAACCGAGCAACAAAGCACAAACCTAGAGAGACAATCTTAGAAAGTACACATGTTAGCGGCAAATCAGATACCCAGAATGTGCAGTCCCACCCAGAAAGCACCAAAAAACCCAGAATAACTAAATATTACGAGTAATCCGAAAATGAAGTTTACCCAAGTCTTACCCATTACCATTGAGCCACAAAGAGCCTACTCAGACAAGCACCATCCCTCAGAACATACAAAGCCTGCAATGACAAGCACAGAACCGGATAGTAAAAAATATTAGATTATACACCAGCAGTAGAATAGTCAACCTGGAAAGCATAACGTCAGCATAAAAACAGTCAATTGTAGGCAGATCAACATTATCAAAGAACATCAATTATAAAATTCGATTACAACCTAGAGCAAACTAGAGACTAGTTAGAGCAAACAAGAGAAAAATGAAACCCAAGCTACAAATGAGCAACTCTTTGTTTCCGTAGCGAAAGAGACAGAGCCAGAGTGGGAGTTTCCTCTACTCATACTCATTTAGTTTGTCTTCTAGCTTTAACCCACCTTGCAAAAGTATCTTCGTGAAATTTTACCTTCTCTAAGTCATTTACAGTTCTATAGAGGGAACTCAGGTTGTACCAAATTGAGCTATTATCATTTAGTCCTTCCGCATCATTTGCAATTCTATGGAGGTAATTACCAATTAGTTGATTTCCAAAAGATTATTCCTCTATTATCATCTAGCTTTTCACATCAACCTGCAGAAAACTAATAAAATCAACATATGGTTGCCAGAATGGTGTTATTTTGCTATTTAATTCCTGATGAGCAATTCCAAAGAGGAAGAGGTTTGATATCAGCCTAAAATACAAGTAAAACTAAGTTATAAGCCCTAACCAAGACATTAGCAGTTAAACATTGTATAACAACAAAAAATATAGTTGCCAACAAGAATAAGTATATTAATAACCAACTCTTACGCATGGTACAGACGTCTGGGCAGAAACCGGGCAACACAACATTACACCATGCACACTAGAAACTATCCCGTATTTTGGCAATTGAACTCTAAGCATGGTATAAATCCATTTAATGACTGTTCGCTAAGCACTATTATACAAATCAATATAATGAAACAGTAAGCAAGTGAGCATGGACATTAGTACTATTTCCGAGGACTGTCAAGAATTTCTTTTGCCTTACGTATGATGCAGATATGACATCAGGATAAGTGTCCTTGCTTCGTTGTTCCAAATAGTTGGTAGCATATGTACATTGGTTATAATTACTTTCGTTCTCAAGTTCTCATTGCATGCATGGTAGCCACCTTTGGTTTTGCATCCCTATCACTTATTTGTATATTGGGTTAGTTGGAATTTTTCTTAAATTGCTAGCTTTGATTTCTCGTTCTCCTTTTTTCAGAGATCTAGCTGATTGGTTGGGGGTTGGAGATGTTGGACTATTCAATTTCAAGCCTAGTGTTCGGCCTGTACCTCTCGAAGTTCACATACAGGAAAGTTAACTTCGTTTCGTGATTGATCTCTCACCTGTGTCTTCTGTATATCTTGACATGAGCCACACAAAAGATTCTTCATGTTAAGCTGTCCAAGAAAGGAAAGCAACACTAGTTGTTATCATCTCAACTTCCTTGACTAAAGATGGTGCATACAGCTCCTTTAATGAATACATAAGTCTGTTCCCCATGTATTATGTCAGCAGTGTCAGTTTTGCATATCATAATTGTCTATACTCTGTAGAATTAAAGTTTAAGTATGTGTCATGAAGGTTTGTATGTCCATAGGTTAGGTTTGCCACAAGGTGTTAATGCCATTCCCTACCTTTTCTGTGAGCATTTAGTTAAAATTATATTTCTAATTTCACTTTCTGATAGTGTTTTAATTTGTCATGATTTAATAGATTTTGAGATACAGTCGCTTTATTTTGATGAACAGGGATATCCAGGGAAATTCTACTGTCCAAGAATGAATAGCATGAACAAACCTGCATATGCTGCCATCTGTACCCATTCACCTTCAAAACCAGTTCTCATTTTTGTTTCATCTCGTCGTCAAACTAGACTTACGGCTCTGGATCTCATTCAGGTGATATTTCTCTGCAGGCAACAATGGTAAATAGTAAAACTGACTGTTTCTTATTATGTTATTATGTATGTATGGAACCACAGCTTGCAGCATCTGATGAACACCCTAGGCAGTTTCTGAATATATCAGAAGAAGAAATAGATATGGTCCTTTCACAGGTTACGGATAAAAACTTAAGGCATACTCTGCAATTTGGAATTGGACTGCATCATGCAGGACTGAATGACAAAGATAGATCTCTGGCCGAGGAACTTTTTGCGAACAACAAAATCCAGGTAAATATTTTTTTTTTTGGATTATATTTTCCTCTGGATCCATTTCTATCTCTGATTTTTGGATGACTATTATATTTCCTTATTAAACAGTAAATACTATGCTTACAAGTGTAGCTTGTTATGCATTTAACAGGTCTTGGTATGTACCAGCACATTGGCATGGGGTGTTAACCTTCCAGCTCATCTAGTCATCATAAAGGTTGGATGAAGCATTTTTCCATTGTCCGGAGTTCAGTCGTTATCTGAATCTTGGCATTTTTAAGTTTTTCCTATTTCTATTGCAGGGAACAGAATATTATGACGGAAAAGCCAAGAGGTATGTTGATTTTCCTATTACAGACATCTTGCAGATGATGGGCCGTGCAGGTCGACCACAATATGATCAGCATGGAAAGGCCGTTATTCTTGTTCATGAACCTAAAAAGAGCTTCTACAAGAAGGTGTAGATTGAACACTATTTGACTCGCCGAATTTATCCTTATAAAGTTGCTGAATGTCATCTTTCATCACTTTGCAGTTTCTTTATGAACCTTTCCCTGTTGAAAGTAATCTGAGGGAGCACTTGCATGATCACATCAATGCAGAAATTGTTTCTGGTACAATCTGCCATAAGGAGGATGCTGTACACTATCTTACTTGGACCTATCTATTTCGTCGATTGGTATGGTGTTTTCTAATCTGCTATTTAGTCTGGAATGCAATCTTCACACACACACACACACACACAGAGAGAGAGAGAGAGAGAGAGAGAGAGAGAGAGAGAGATTGCATACAAATACTATGCACTTCAGCACTTGTATACAAATACTATGCATTGTGTATAAGGAATGATATAAAATGTAATTTAAATACTAAAAATGCATATAAGATGCAGACATCTAATTAGATTACACACCCTGAACCCTCAACCTAATGACATACATGATATTAATATATTATCAAAAGAAAATAACATACGTAATAGGAATTGATTTACGTTGGGTCCCACATAGCTAATGAGGTTAGAAAAAATCAACTAACGCGGTTTAAAAAGAGAACAACTGTGGTAGATAAAATAAAAAGACAATGAGGGGCATGTAGATGTAATTTTTGTTATATCCTAAGTGATTCCTCAGCTGTAATTGCTCGTTTTTTAATTGGTACGGCCATGTGGAGCTATAATTCAAGCCAAATTTCAATTTTCAGGGTACCCTTAGAGTTGTAGTTATAACTAGGGGTGAGCAAGAAAACACTGAACCGAACCGAACCGACCGATTTGGTTCGGTTCTTAGTGTCAGGTCTGTTCGGTTCGGTTTGATAAAAAAAATTTGGTTAAAACCGAACCGAATGTTGAATATTCCAGCCGTTTGAAATATTTAAACAGGGCATGGCATGTATTGGAGCTCAATTTCCTAAGCATTTGACTAGGAAAAGACCTGTTTTTGTTCAAACTTTTGTTTATTATTTTGTTTTTGTCCTTTCCCCATGCATCTCATTGCATTAAATGAGGAGGCTATTTTAATTGGCTTTTAATTCCCTAGGTCTTGAGAGACAGCTGGCTACTTGGGATAGTTTGTATTATTAATTCTTTCACAACAAAGGAGGAGTCCTCTTTCATCTTCTTCTTCAACCTATTTTCCTTCAAGTTTCTTCAACATCCAAAGCTTTAACCTATCAAAAGTCTCTCTCTAGCAACAAGAACCATTTGCATGTACATACACATACCATGCACACATACATATATCTACATACACACATGTATAACACGTGTATGCAGACATACATACACGTGTGTGTATGCACATACACATGTATACATACACATACATACATACAAGACACCGGAGTATAAAGTGGCACGGTAGGAAATTTCCTACAGTGCCACTTTATACTTCGCATCCTTAACACACACATACCTTCATTAATTTCATTAGCATATATTTATGAGTTAAAGCCTTTCATGAAGTGCCAATGGGTGACTATTTAGGTTGCACCCTAAGGAGTCACCATAGGAACATTTTTCCCATACACACACATATATGTATATACATGTACATATACATATATACATATACATATATGTATATGTATATGTGGACACATGCACCCACGCAAGTGTGCACACACACGCGCTCGTAAACACACACACGAGAGAGATTCCACCTATAATCATATGTGATCCTGACAATGTATCATATCTACATCGAAGATATATGAAGCAAGGGTATCCTTAATAGAAGAATAGAACATTTTACTGGTGCATGTGGACGGTAGTGTTCATATTGGGACTCTTCATGCCCCTGCCAGGCTGTCACTGTAGCAACAGAACTTTGAATTTGTTATGAGGATTCAGGAATACATATCTACAGGGTAAATTTCACTAAAATACCCTAATTTTAGCAATTTTCGACATCACATCCTGGATGTTTATCAATTACAAATAAATGCCCAAATCTTATTATTTTGTAAACTGTTTTCAGAGTTTTCACTTTACCTTATGTCCTTTTTATTGTGAGAGCGTTTTATTTGCGACACTGTTTTGTCATTTGATTGTAAACAATTTAGGGTATAAATTGAAAGCTTTTTAAGGATTTATTTGCAATTTGCGAGGTTCAGTTTATTATCTTATTAACATCATGGTGTTTAAGTGAAAACTATGCTGAAAACTTAGGGCAGTTCAGTGATGCCTATTTTTATATTCTAGCATGCCTCCCCTGGTGGGGTGCCCTTTTCTTCATGGGCTGGGCTTTTGCACAAGAGGATTTTTTGTTCCGTCTTTACTTCAAATCTGTGTCTGTCATTATATGAACCTGGGTTGCCGTGATACCGTCTGAAAATTTCAGCCACTTCATCAAAACCCCGATCTTGTGGCGAGGGTTGAGGGATGATTGCAGATTCTAACAGGTTCCATGTGATTAATTGAAACATACTTTACCCTGCATTTCTAATACTAATACCAGTCATGGTGACGAGGATGGGTAGCATTGCTCATCGAGTCTTGACACTTTGCTGCGGATTTCTTAAAAAACTAACCCAAGTATTAAGTGCTTGTGATGGGGACTTTATCTGTAGTGCCTAATGATGTAGGATGCGGTGAAGGAGAAAAGTAAAAGGCAAAGAGAAATAAGTCCTTTGAGGAAAGTGTCGGAGAAGTTAAAAGAACTGCGAGGGTGAAAACATCTTTTGAGATAAGAAAGTAGGAAACTGAGACCGCAGAGAATCCAGTTACTCAAATAATTTCTTAGTAATCTTTACCATTCATCTGCAAAAAGATTCTTGATTACATTAATGCCATATTATAGGAGAAATCAGAAAGGAAAACATAACATTAATTAAACTTAAACCTATCTATATTAAAATTCAATTCTTTTTAAACGATTAAAATTGAAGTTCAAATTAAAAACCTTTCGAAAGCAGATAGCTCCACAAAATATCCTAAGCCTACTCAAAATTTATACTAAAACTCGTATTTTATTAAAATAACCATAATCTTAATTGGAAGAAATACAAGGTGGCTTTTAAAATTTAGTATTTGTTTATGAGATTTTTTTGTAGTTTTGATGAGAAGTGAAGTTATTTGACTCAATTTTCTCAACTAACGAGTTTCTCACGTGGGTTGGCTTTTTTGGAATTATCTAAGGATCTTGCCAATAAATATCTTCTGCATTTTCTGCACCTCGTATAGTTGCAGCATTATCCGTACAACTTTTCTGCATTTTGCTGCTATGAAATTCAAAGTTTGGGAGTTAGGACCATTTTCAGTTAAATAAGCATAATAAAGTTCGGTTTTGGGCTGTAGCAGATGCTGGTGCACCTCCAATTCCAGGGACATTCTCTCTTTTCATATCATATGATAATTGGCATTGTTTCACATACATCGCCCATGATGCTATGATCATCTCTATTTGCAGGTTAAGAATCCAGCTTATTATGGACTGGAGGATACTGAAAGCAAGACTCTAAATTCTTATCTGTCTAGGTAGCTGTATCATTGTATAGCATTTTTTTTGGTCTTCGTTGCTCAAAGATGATACATGTCTTTTTTTCCTCTTGTGGTTCCCTAGAACGCGTAGACATTTGGATTTGTTTCAAACAGGTTAGTAGAATCTGCATTCGAGGATTTGGAAGACAGTGGCTGCGTCAAGGTGACAGAAAACTCTGTGGAGCCATTGATGCTAGGTTCTTTAGCATCTCAGTATTACCTCAGTTACATGACAGTATCAATGTTCGGTTCAAACATAGGTCCAAATACTTCACTAGAAGTAAGTCCCACATTAGTTTTTTAGTGTTTACCCCGGAGATTCTATGACTACTAATCTTTGATTCTGTTCATAGGTCTTTGTGCACATCCTCTCTGGTGCTTCTGAATATGATGAGCTTCCTGTGCGGCACAATGAGGTATGCTCATGGTTCATCGAGTTTGTCAGTTTGCCAACATTTATATATATGCTTAAATCCAAAAAACTACCAAAAACTTTAACACTATGGCAACAAACTACCAAATACTTTTTAAATGTATGAGAAATTACCATAGAACTTTCAAAAACTACAAGAAACTACCTCAAAACTTTCAAAAACTTCAAAAAATTACCATGACTAAGGTGCCACATTAGCAATAATTGTAAGAAACTACCACAACTTTCAAAGCATGGTAGTTTTTTGTAATTTTGATAGTTTGTTGTCACATGGTGTTGGTCTTAATTAATTTCCAAATCAAATGACAAGAATTTGTTGGAATTTGAAATAGAGTGTGCAGGTCCCAAATCATTTAAAAATACTCAATTTCTAAATCAAATAACGAGTCATTTGGAGTAATTTGCTCTCATTTCAAATTGCTAGTCATTTGATTCCTAAATCCATGTAGAATTTGAAATAATATTATAATTAGTGAATAAAGATTCGATAATATGAAGATAATTGATGACGGTAAAAGAGTCATCGGCAGTGGCGTTCGGTCGATGTTCAGTTCTGATCGCCGATTGGCGGTGTTTGGTATAATTTTGAAAAACAATTTCCAAAATACCTGTACATGATTTGATGCTTTCGTGGGATTGAACAGTAAACTTGTTCTCATCAATAGAAGAATGTCTGATCCTTTCCAGACATCCACAGTTTTCCTAAATGTATTAAAGCAGCCCAGTATTTCATGTTTGTTGTTGTCTAATCGATAATCGATAAGACTGACCATCATATCAAAGCTTATTTGTCAACAAATCGAAAGCTATAATATCATCAAGTCAAAGGAACTATGTAACCATTTGAATTTTCCATCTTCATAGGTGACATCCTAGAGAATTCAAACGTGGTCCTGCACTATATATATCGTTATATACGCTCATGATATACATCTAGAGAATCTCTATTCTCAGTGATTGAGACACATCACATTTCATATGTCAGTGTCATGCATGATAACCTGCAACACTCTAGCTATTCTATACTGGTTGTGGTTTAAGTACATCATTTAAGAACTTGATTAGATCATATCTCCATACAAGTGACACATCACAATGCATGATCTAACAATATAATTTCTAAGAATATAATAACAATTATAAATAAATAAGAATACCTACATAATAAATCATTAAGTAATAGTGGAGATTCAATAATTCAGTGGAAGGTTCAAGTAATAGTGGAGATACTGAAGTATCACTAGAGATTGTTGTTGATGCATTGATTGCAACAAGGAGATTAAGTAAGATTATTCATTTATGATAAAGTACAGTTGTCTTGATAATATCATATTTGATGAGTAGTATTTATAAGAATAATGATTCAATATAAATTTACGAAAGATCTATGTTTGACATGAAGTCTAGTAAGTAGATTGATATCATGAAAGCGGAAATAGACTTCATATATTATAACAAGTTTTGGACCTTGGTATCTGATGAAGTAAAATCCATCGGATGTAAATGGATATCTATTCTAGATTTGAAGCTTATTAAATATATAAACATTTATAAATTGCTTAGTGGTTATCAATTATGAGTAAACTTCGTCTCCTGTTGTAATAATGAAGTCTATTAAAATCTTATTAGCCATAACAACATATTTTGACTATGAAATACGGCAAATAGATGAGATGGCCGTTTTCTCGAACGATATTTTAGCGAAGATATTTACATGCAATAATCGAATGATTTTATTGTGTAAATTAAAAAAAACGTGAAGTGAATTGAATTGTTCAATATATAGAGTTAAACAAACTTTTAGGAATTGGAGTATTCATTTTGATGAAAATGATTAAGAAATTTGATTTCATCCAAAATCCATAAAAGTTATGTGCATATAAGCAACAAAATGATTCTATTATGTTCCTGATATAATTCTCATTTAGAATGATGTAGGTACAATGACATCATTTATGTTATGGTTTTTAGACAAATTCTTTATGAAAGATCTTGATCAAATATTCTATGTTTGAATATCATACTTTATTTAAAGATAGAGTAGAGACTTGTACGATTATCGAAATCTACTTATATGGATAAGATCATTAGAAGATTCTACATACATGATATGATGGAGCTTTATAAGTAGATTGTAATCCAACCCTAAAGAAGAATATTGGATTAAAGTAAAAACCATATTTAGACATCAAATTAAAACTATTGTTTAGTTATGATGCCAATATTTCTGAGTATTGAAGAATGCTCTGATTTTTATTTCCAATCCGATTTTGAAAATAGAAAGTCTATTTTGAAACATGTAGAATAGTTTATAATGGCATATTTAATTATAAACGTGGGAAATAAAATATTATGAGATTTCCACATTCGAAGCATAATGCGTAGCGGAAGTGAATGACAAAAAAGAAAGTTTAGGCAAATAAGTTTGTTGATAAACTTGGCATGATTTTATTAGATGAAATTTAAGATTGTATCCAAATTGTAGAAAATCTATTTTGGGATATTTTTATATAATGATATAAAAGATGGCTACAAAACAACATAAACAAATGATAAACTTAGTTATTATCTTTAATGGTTTTTGACAAGATAGAAATAAATAAAAGTTATTATTATACCCGATTGGATGTGAGGGCAAGTGGGAGATTGCTAGAGTAGTTGCCTGTGCCTTTACACATTCAATACCATTCTTGTAATTGTTGTTGAATATTAATATGATTTTATAGTTGCACTAATTGTGATTGGTTATCTGAGTCATATGTATTTATAATTGTTATAATATCGTTAGAAATCATATTATTTGATTATGCACAATTATGTGTCACTTGTATGAAGACATGGTCTAATCTAGTAATTTCATAAATGAGTACTTAGCCTATAACTAATATGTGATAGCTAGCTTTATAATAGGCTATCATGCATGATACCGATATTTTAGATGTGGTGATATGTCTCAATCATTGAGAATGGAGATTCTCCAGGTGTATGTCATGAGCACGTATTGTGATACATGTAGTACAAGATCACATTTAATTCTCTAGGATGACACCTATGAGACAGAATTTAAAAAGTTACATAATCTCATTGGCTTGATGACATTGTTGTTCTCGATCTGTCATTTAAGTACATTTTGATATGATAGTACTTGTCGTTTGACATGAATAACAAATCTAAAATACCGAGCTGCCTAAATACATTTATGTGGACAATGGATGTCTAGATAGAATCCGACATTCTCATGTTGATGAGAATAAGTATAGTTCATTCCCATGAATACATAAAAATCTTGTCGACGGATGTTTTGAGGAATGTTTTTCAAAATTATATTATTATAGTAATATTTATTTTTGAAATGAATTTGTGTTCATTGGGAATGGAACTTTTGGCTTAAACAATTAGGTGAACATGTCCTGCTCATTTAATTTAATGGCTTAACGATGTAGTCGTTGGTTTGTCATTGAAGGTTCATCGTCGCTGGTGGTCGGTGATGATTACTCGAAGGCTAGCAACGGTCGTCGGTGTGTCGATTGACGATAGTTGATCGTTGGTCGGTCACCAGTCACGACGGTGGTCGTAGCGACCGGTCACTTGTTTGTCGGTCCATCACCGGTTTACAGATGGCGGTCTGTTGCCGGTTGCCGGCCGCTGTCCATTGGTTATGCTACCAGTCGCCGGCGGTAGGTCATGCCACCGGTCACCGGCGGTCTATCGGCAGTTTACCGGTTGTGAACTGTCTTCAATGGAAGGTTTTCAATGTCCTATCACCGATGGCGGCGGCGGCTGTCGGCGATGGTCTATCGCCAGCCGACAGTCGCGGCGCCTGTCTATTGCAGGCCGACGATCGTCGATTTTCGGTTGGTTGTCGGCGATCTATCGCCGGTTTATCGGTTGTTGGCTGTTAGTGTTTGTGAGTCAAAGGTCTTGAGAATTTTAGAAATCAAGGGGGTGTTGATGAATTTGAGAGTCAAAGTTTTGTTTATGTTTCTATTATGATTTTAGATGAATTTTAAAAATTAAATTCTAGGATTTTTATAATAATCTACGACTAACACTCTATTGTGAAATGATAGATTCAAATGACATAGGTCTAACATTCTATTTCAAATTCCAACAAATTCTTATTGTTTGATTTGCAAATTACTTGGGACTAACACCTTCTTATAGATAAGCATGGAACTTCACCAACTATTTTGTAGTTTAGATTCTTTTTCGTTAGCTTTTACATGTTTGCATAACATGCTTGTGCTTCATATAATATATCGATTTTCATGTTTTGAAAACATTCTAGGGCTTTTGAGGTCATTGAAAGTGTGCTAAGTTTGGTCTTTTTACCTTATGATGTACCTTAGTGGGGTAAGACAATTGTCGGGCTTATTAACTATTTGTGCGGAAGATGAAGGGGCAACCATTGATGATGCATGTGCAACTCTGACAGACATCCTAGATGATATCATAAGTTGCAAGATGGAAAATGTAAATTATAATTAGAGTAATACTTTACCTACCAGGCTTGAATTCCTACCATAATCTACCCAAAAGATAAAGTGATGGGACCCATAACACTTAGATACTAGTGTGAAACAAGTGAGCCCATGATATTTGTCTTTTGGGTAGATTGTGGTAGGATTTCAAGTTGGTAGGTTAAGTATTTTTCTTATAATTAATATACAATAGTTTCAAAAGCTAATAAATCTGTTAACTAGACAATTGTAACTTGAGGAATAATATTCAAAATTGAAATTCAGAACTCAAATACACGCTTTTGTGATTATATTTGACTGTTCCTTCAATGCAGATGTACTAAACTACTTTTGTAGAAAATCCATTTACACATGAACTTCAAACTTGAAATAAAATATATAGATCGGGAATTCTAAGAGATGTTAAATATTCATCGAAACTTAATTGCCAATTTAATTTTCAATCCAAGTTTCTACTAACTAAACCACAACCCATGTAAACACGATATTACGAACACAGAATTGTTCTGTCTGGAACCTTACATCTAATCTCATATTGCATATTCTGGCCAAAAGAGATTTATATATCCTTCATGTCTTCATCTCAACTTCAATGCTTCCTGTTACCCTATGAAGCATATTCACGGACAAGGATACTGCCACTGACATGGACACGAGACATTGCAAAGTTGTAAAAAGGGCATGGGGATCCGTGTGTTAGTTATATGTATTCCCTAGAGGCCATTACTGTACATACGATATATATTGTAGTGGATGCTTGGACATATATAGGGAGGACTTTCTTGCTCGACATGATAGTACGCTATCTGGTTGTTCTTTATCTTAACATGTACTCTGATTGTCTCTATGTTACATGTTGATAAAGCCCTTAGGATTGTACTCGACTACTGGGACTATGATGAGATCATACTAGTGGGGCCATGGTAGTCGACGAGTACATCCTATAACTGTTCCTAGTTGAGGGTGTATCGAGACAGGGCATCGATACATCAGAGTAGACTAGCGTATACGCATCTTGACCCATATGATGGGCGATGGATGATCCCATATCCATCGGTGTTTGACATCAAGGATGGTGTACGGGTGCTCAGTAGAGACTGGGTACACTGGACGGACTCGCCGAGAACTCCCAGATGGTATTATACCTCACGTTAGATGGCAGTTCTCTGGTGACACTGGTACATGTTAGTCTGTAGACCCGAGATCGTCATAGAGGCTTGTGTGATTCCCACTGTGCTTTGATTTCCATCATACCACGTCCAAGAGGGCGTGCAAAAAGGTGGCTTTTGGGTACAGTCCCGAATCACATGGAGACAATGAGCGATAGGAGGGGATTCGTCTCTCCCGGTATTGGGGGTTGATGTTGCGCTGTGTTCGATCGGCTATAACTGGAAATCCCTGACCAGGGTTGCTGAGATTTACTGTTAAGTGTTATCAGTAGTTTCTCGAACTGTTATAGACCTCATATCGACACGACTTATCAAGCTATTGGGGTCTGACGTTTACCACCCCTAAGCGAGATATGCGACATATCAGACGGAGAGACCGGACTGTACGAGAGTGTTACTGACTGGATTCGCAGGAGAATGTACAGGCTTGCTTGTTGATCTTCTGATCGCTCAATACCTGGGTGGCTGTTACGTTTAGCTGACCGCTTGCAGCTTGTGGGTGTTTGATATGATCATTACCTACTGCCGGCGTATTGACGATTCTTTAGAGTCCTACACAGAGGTTTCTTGGCTCAGGCAAAACGGAGTAGGAGCACATATATGATATTTGCGGGACCGAGAACAATACGTGTATGTGATACCGTATTAGATTCTCGCGATATGAGATATCGGCCGGGTATATGTGATATAGCCGGGTCATCGGATCAAGTGTTGATTCGATGAACTGATACAGATAATATTAGTCGGTTATTTGTGAAATAGCCGGATTATCGAATCAAGTGTTGATTCGATAATTTAATGTATAATTATATATTTGATATATTAAATTACATTAACTAATATAAACTCACTAAAAGATTCTTTTTCTCACTCGGGTAATACATTGATATATATGCGATATATGTTAATTGTATTATTTTATTTTGTTACAATAAATATTGTATATGTGATATATAATATTGTAACATGTTAGGGTTATTAATGCAACGTGATTAGTAGAGATTAAACATGATTAAGGTTTGATTTGAGTTAATATTTTCTAGAAACTTCTAGAAGGTTTTTCTTTTGTTTCTTGCTAAAGATATTTGTAAAGATATTTGTTATGATGTTTATTAACCCAACCCATGACCATGGTTAAGTCTCTACATGGGTTAAGTTATCATATTTAACCCATGGTTGCAATTCTAACCTCACCACAATTCATTATTCATCACAAAGTAAATTGATTCTTCTTCTTCTTCCTTGAAAGCTTTCTAGCTTTTTATGAAGTGATGAAAATGAGTGAGTTAATGAAAATAAATGAGAGCTAAAATCCTACTTCATCATCCTAATCTATCCTAGCCATTTAGATTAGGGTGTTCACTTCATTTAGTGAGTGAGAGCTTGTGTTAAAGAAACTTCAAGGTAGATCATCTTAGTTATCGAAGATCGGAAGTAAGCTTACATTTTTCTCTTCGTGGAGCCTCTCTAGAGTCCGGGTATTCGATGATCGCAGCGAAGGGACCTCAACACGGAGCTTTAGAAGTGAAGGACCGGACTACAAAGGTTGTAATCCCAAACTCTTAGTGTTAAATTGTTTAACATGCTTTGTTTCGCCTAATGTCTAGTTTAAAGATCTTGGTTAGGGTTGTTCGGCACGTCTAAATTTTAAATCGGGCATGGTTGATGCCTTGTAGGGCTCCCGATATATTCAAAACCCCTTCAAAACACAACACTGCACATTGAGTTCGCATGACCAGTTTAACCCGTCAATCGGAGGTTCTCTCGCTCCAAAGGCGAGGAGTAATTAATGGCAGCTTAGTCCGCGGCTGCCGGAGATTCGGATCCCCATCATTAAACCCCGGCCTACCTTAGGCAGGGGGAATTTGTAATGCGCCTGACAAGCACGCGCGTATTCCCATCTCAATGGGGTGACGAAAAACACCCTACAGTAGGTCCCGCTCCAACTTGTAATTGTTATAAAACAGAGCAGGAAATAGGGGATTACCAGAATTCCCGTGCCGCCCAAACGAAGAAGGTGCATGTTGATGCATCTTCTTCGGGTGTGTTCATTACACAGAACTGTTTCTCAATATCCTTTACGTCCTGGGTATTTGATACTGGATCAGGATCCCATATATGTAATTTATTACATGGGCTACAGATAGGTAGAGAACTGAGAACGGGTGATAAATTTCATGAGATAGAAACGGTGCAAGTGTTGCAGCCAAGTCTGTTGGTAGTTATCATCCTGTATTACCAGAATACATTGATTCTGAACGAATGTTATTAGATACCGAACCTGATATACATCATATCAGTCTCTTTATTAGTAAAGAAGGATATAATTTTGTATTGTTGGATAATGTTTTGAACATTTCCTATATCAAGAGTTGATCGGTTCAGGCACGTTATCTAAAAGCATTGACGTTCTAAATCAAAATACAGTTCTTAGTATACAGAACACACATAAGAGGAAAAGTTCAGAAATGAACGAATCCTTCTTGAGGCATTGTAGACTAGGTCATATCAATGCGACCCGACTAGCTGAAGTTACATTTAGATGCATATTTAAATTTGTTTGAATTTACATCTTGTGAAACTTGCCGGTCATATCACAAAGATATAATGACCACAACTCTGTTTATTGGAAACAGAGAAAGAGTTAGTGAACTCTTGGGATTGATACATGATGATGTATGTGAGTCCCCTGTCTACACATGCCAGGACTGGTTCTTTGTACTTCATTACATTCACTGATGATCTCTCAAGATTCAAACATATGTTCCTGTTGAAACACAAGTCCGAAACTTTTGAGATAATCACAGAATATAAGTTAGAAGTAGAGAACCAAAAACGGGTATAAGTATTATGTCCTTTGATGAGATCAAAGAGGAGAATACTTGAGCACGGAAATCTTGGACTATTCTAAAGGAGAATGAGATTCTCTCTCAGCATTACTCCTCCGTATACACCACAGCACGTAGGTGTATCGGGGCGGAGCAATCACACCCTATTAGATATGGTGCGCTCTATGATGAGTACTATTGAGTTTCCTATTTCCTTTTGGGAGTTATGCACTTGAGAAGCTGCATACCTATTGAATAGGGTTCCAATCAAATCAGTTGCCTACCACTTCATATGTGATATGGAATGGGAAGAGCCCATATCTTAAGTATGTTAAGATTTGGGGTTGTCCAGCCTATGTCTAAAAGCATAATCCGGACAAGCTCGAGACAAAGTCAGTTCTGTAGAACTTTGTTGGATATCCCAAGCATTCGCAAGGGAATATCTTCTATCTAACCGAGGAACAAAAGATGTTTTGTTTCTCAACATGCCACCTTTGTGAAAAGGAATTTCTTGTGAAGAAATTAGTGGTCATGAGGTAGAACTGGAAATAGTTCCAGCTATACAAACTGCAGCTGATGATTTGGTAGAACCAAAGAATTCAATAGTTTCCAACGAACCTCTGCCTCTCCGACGATCTAGTAGGGTTCCTCACCCACCTGAGAGATACTTCGGTTTTCTCTATGACAGTGGGAGCGAGGATTGCATCATGAGATGATGACCCAACTAGTTTCGATCTGGCCATCAGGAGTGGGACTCTGTAAGAATGGCTGGATGCTTAGCGATATGAGATGGAATCCTTATACACCAACAAAGTATGGACTTTGGTTGCTTTATCTGAAGGGTAAATCCCCATCAGGAGCAAGTATATCTTGAGAAGATTACTTGGTGTACATGGAAAAGTTGAGACTTTCAAAGCCATGCTTAAAGTCCATCCAGATCCTACTTGCCACGGCTACATACCATGACTACGATATCTGGCGGTTGGGTGTCATGACTGTTTTTCTAAATGATGATTTGGAAGAGAGCGTCTATAAGTACACAGCCAGAGGGTTTCGTAGACAGTGGGAGCAGCGGAAACGTGTGCAAGATGTTTTATGTGATAAATCAGGCATCGCGGAATTAGAACATCTGTTTTGATGTGGTAGTCAAAGAGTTTGACTTCATCAAAATGGTAGATGAACCTTGTATATACAAAAAGGTAGTAGAGAGTATAGTGATGATCCTCGTAGAGTACGAGGATGGCATACTCTTAATAGGGAAGGAGTTTCCTATGCTACGCTCGGTCAATCTCCGCTTATCACAAGGATTCTCCATATAGGATCAAGGTGATACCTCCTAAATCCTGGGTTATGGATCTATGAGATAGATCTATTTGGATGTTATGATTCTCACTGGTTGTAGTGAGATGGTATTAATCGATCCTGGGGAGAATCACTGGAAAGGTTCCAGGGTGATAAGGACGACTGAATGTCAGTCGCAAGCATTGTCTTTACCCTCAGTGGAGGGACGGTATGTTGGAAGAGTTCCAAGCTAGATACCGTGACTTACTAGACGATTAAAGGCAAGATACATCGTTACCAAAAATGCTGCCAAAGAGACAGTCTGGATATATATGAGTTCATGAGATGAATTTCGTTCCTACCATTATGTGACAATGGAGTTGTGGCTTATGCCAAGAAACCCCCGTCCCATCTGAAATCCAGATATAATTCTTAGGCAGTATCACCTGATCATGGAGATGGTTGATCTCCAGGGAGATCGAGATTAGGAGAGTAGACACAGAGGACAACAGCGCGGATCCACTCATAAAGGCCTATTTCCCAGTAGAGACTTTTTATGGGATGGTTGAGTATGAGATACTTCAACCACAGCCGATTGTTGGGTATGCGATACCACAATAGATGGCCCTAGTGCAAGTGGGAGATTGTTAGTTATATGTATGCCCTAGAGGCCATTACTGTACATACGATGTATATTGTAGTGGATGCTTGGACATATATATGGAGGACTTTCTTGTTCGATATGATAGTACGCTATCTGGTTGCTCTTTATCTTAACATGTACTCTGATTGTCTTTATGTTACATGTTGATAAAGCCCTTAGGATTGTACTCGACCACTGGGACTATGATGAGATCATACTAGTAGGGCCACGGTAGTCGACGAGTATATCCTATAACTGTTTCTAGTCGAGGGTGTATCGAGATAGGGTATCGATACACCAGAGTAGACTAGAGTATATGTATCTTGACCCATATGATGGGCGATGGATGATCCCATATCCATCGGTGTTTGACATCAAGGATGGTGTACGGGTGCTCAGTAGAGACTGGGTACACTGGATGGATTCGCCGAGAACTCCCAGATGGTATTATACCTCACGTCAGATGGCAGTTCTCTGGTGACACTGGTACAGATTAGTCTGTAGACCCGAGATCGTTATAGAGTCTTGTGTGATTCCCACTGTGCTTTGATTTCGATCATACCACGTCCAAGAGGGCGTGCAAAAAAGTGGCCTTTGGGTACAGTCCAGAATCACATGGAGACAATGAGCGATAGGAGGGGATTCGTCTCTCCCGGTATAGGGAGTTGATGTTGCGCTGTGTTCGATTGGTTATAACTGGAAATCCCTGGCCAGGGTTGCTGAGATTTACTGGTAAGTGTTATCAGTAGTTTCTCGAACTGTTATAGACCTCATATCGACACGACTTATCAAGCTACTGGGGTCTGACGTTTACCACCCCTAAACGAGATATGCGACATATCAGACGGAGAGACCGGACTGTACGGGAGTGTTACCGACTGGATTCGCAGGAGAATGTACATGCTTGCTTGTTGATCTTCTGATCGCTCAATACCTGAGTGGCTGTTACGTTTAGCTGACCGCTTGCAGCTTGTGGGTGTTTGATATGATCATCACCTACTGCCGGCGTATTGACGATTCTTTAGAGTCCTACACAGAGGTTTCTTGGCTCAGGCAAAACGGAGTAGGAGCACATATGTGATATGTGCGGGACCGAGAACAATACGTGTATGTGATATCGTATTAAATTCTCGCGATATGAGATATCGGCCGGGTATATGTGATATAGCCGGGTCATCGGATCAAGTGTTGATTCGATGAACTGATACAGATAATATTAGTCGGTTATTTGTGAAATAGCCGGATTATCGGATCAAGTGTTGATTCGATAATTTAATGTATAATTATATGTTTGATATATTAAATTACATTAACTAATATAAACTCACTAAAAGATTCTTTCTCACTCGGGTAATACATTGATATATATGCGATATATGTTAATTGTATTATTTTATTTTGTTACAATAAATATTGTATATGTGATATATAATATTGTAACATGTTAAGCTTATTAATGCAACGTGATTAGTAGAGATTAAACATGATTAAGGTTTGATTTGAGTTAATATTTTCTAGAAACTTCTAGAAGGTTTTTCTTTTGTTTCTTGCTAAAGATATTTGTAAAGATATTTGTTATGATATTTATTAACCCAACCCATGACCATGGTTAAGTCTCTACATGGGTTAAGTTGTCATACTTAACCCATGGTTGCAATTCTAACCTTACCACAATTCATTATTCATCACAAAGTAAATTGATTCTTCTTCTTCTTCCTTGAAAGCTTTCTAGCTTTTTATGAAGTGATGAAAATGAGTGAGTTAATGAAAATAAATGAGAGCTAAAATCCTACTTCATCATCCTAATCTATCCTAGCCATTTAGATTAGGGTGTTCATTTCATTTAGTGAGTGAGAGCTTGTGTTAAAGAAATTTCAAGGTAGATAATCTTAGTTATCGAAGATCGGAAGTAAGTTTACATCTTTCAATTCGTGGAGCCTCTTTAGAGTCCGGGTACTCGATGATCGCAGCGAAAGGACCTCAACACGGAGTTTTAGAAGTGAAGGATCGGACTACAAAGGTTGTAATCCCAAACTCTTAGTGTTAAAGTATTTAACATGCTTTGTTTCGCATAATCTCTAGTTTAAAGATCTTGGTTAGGGTTGTTCGGCACGTCTAAATTTTAAATCGGGCATGGTTGATGCCTTGTAGGACCTTGTGAGTGCCTAGTAGCCCTGCACCGTGTGTAGTAGACGGGTCCTGGAGTGTTGATGTAGGGTGCACCCAACAATGGAGCATACTCGCATCCTTGCATTGGACTGTGCATGGTGCTTTTGCACTTTAAGTGTTTCCTCCTTTTTATTGGGTCTTGCACTTAAATACAAAATTATCATGCAAAACCCAATAAATATTTGCCACATGCTCGACACTGTAGGGTGCATCCTATGAGAACATTGCAGGAGCTTTTTAACTAAAGATATATATATTAAACAAAATATAATAAACGACGAGAAGAAATTTGCACTAGTACAATAAAATTAAAATCAAGGTCGAAATTTCATCTAGATTCATAAGCTTTGATGTACACAAACAAATAATATAGAAAATTAAAAATAAAACGCACAAGAATACAGTCCATAAGACTTGAAACAATGAAAATATTAATCCTTTTTAGACCCGACTTTATCATTTTCAACAATTAGGACCTTTACTCTGTTCATCTCTAATCAATTATAAGATTTGAAGTATGTATATTCTTGAACCCTTTAAGTATCAAAGATGTCTACACATATTTCATACTTTTATTTATCAACTACCTAGGTTATGCAGAATTGTGGACACGTCCAAATTGGCCTGACGTGGCCGAAATGTGTCGGACAGAGTGTGCAATACGTGTCGGAAACGGACACGACAAGCAAGTAGAAGTGTTCATGCTTCCTAGAATTTGCTTTAAACTTCTAATATATATCATATCTTCAAGAAATTAGCATTCATAACCATATAGCAATAATATCATATTGTCCTATAACATGAAACAACAGTTCTTCAAAATCTCGAACTATCATAGAAGGTGGTTTGGTGCTGATCGAAACTTGAAGCAATCTCAATTCTCAAGAGACATCAAGCAATGGATACCAACCCGTACTCATGCTTGGATAAGTTAGATGAAAACAGTTGTAACCATGGTCTTGCATCGATTAAGAGGGCCACGGCAATTAAATGTTGATGTTAATCTGAATGTGGGTTTGTTGCTCAGTGAGTGAAGATTATTGAAAAATTGAATTTTTTTGAGCATAATTGGAAGATGGAGGTTCCAACCGCAGTGGGATATTTCACCTCAATAGAAAAACAAAGATGTAACAAACATCTAAGAAAATTTCTTAATCAAAGATTATTTTTTATTTAAGGAAATAAGCCTTAATATAGCTGTTACATGCATTTAGAATTCAATTCTAAAATTTAATTGATACTGAGATTTATATATGAGCTTAAATCCAATAAACTACCAAAAACTTTAACCCTAAGGGAACAAACTACCAAATAATTTTTAAATGTACAAGAAACTTCCATAAAACTTTCAAAAATTACAAGAAACTACCACAAAACTTTCAAAAAATTCAAAAATTACCATGACTAAGGTGCCACATCAACAATAATTGTAAGAAACCATAACAAAACTTTCAAAACATGGTATTTATTGTAATTTTGAGAGTTTGTGGTAGTTTGTTACCACGGGGGTAAATTTTTTGGTAGTTTTTTGGATTTAAGCCTTATAGATAAGCATGAAACTTTACAAACTATTATGTAGTTAGATTTTTTTCGTTAGTTTTTACATGTTTGCATGACATGCTTATACTTCGTATGATATATAGAGCTTCATGTTTTGAAAACATTCTAGGGCTTTTGAGGTCATTGAGAGTGGCTGCATTTGGTCTTTTCACCTTATGATTTACATTAGTGGGGTAAAAACAAAATTGTCGGGCTTATTAACTGTTTGTGCGGAAGATGAAGGCAACCATTGATGATGCATGTGCAACTCTGATAGACATCCTAAATGAAATCATTAGTCGTAAGATGAAAGACGTAAATTATAATTAAATAATTAATACACGGGTTACAAGAGCTAATAATTTCTGATAACTAAACAATTATAACTTAAGGCATAATATTCAAAATTGAAATTCAGAACTCAAAAACTCGCTTTTGTGATTATATTTGATTGTACCTTCAATGCAAATGTACTAAACAACTTTTGTAGAAAATCCATTTACATCTATGAACTTCAAACTTGAAATAAAATATATAGATATGGAATTCTAAAAGATTAATATTTATTGAAACTTAATAACCAATTTAATTTTCTAATCCAGGTTTCTACTAACTAAACCACAACCCAATTAAATACGATATTACTCGATGAATGAGAAGCCAAAAGAACACAGAACTTTGTTGTGTTTGAAACCTTACATCTAATCTCATATTGGAGATTATATATCTTTCATGTCTTTACCTCAACTTCAATGCTTCCTTACCGTATGAAGCATATATATGGACACGGATGCTGCCACTGGCATGGACACGGGACATACAAATTTGTAAAAAGGACATGGGGACCCATGTTCATGTATATGTAGATGTATATACATGTAGATGTATATATATAGTAGATGTGCCTTGGAGTGTCGTTGTAGGGTGTACCTTATAGGGAGCATGCTTGCATTCGACTTTGCATGGTGGTTTTGCACTTAAGTCTTTCCCCTTTTTTAATGGGTCTTGCACTTAAATGTAAAAGTATCATGCAAAGCCCAATAAATACATGCTACATATGCTCCACTGTAGGGTGCACTATATAAGAACATTGTATGAGCCTTTTAACTATATATATGTATATATATATATATATATATATATATTAAACAAAATATAATAAATGAAGAGAAATTTTTTGCACCGGTACCATAAAATTAAAATCAAGCTCGAAATTTATCCAAATTCATAAGTTTTTATGTACACAAACAAATAATATAGAAAATTAAAAATAAAGCACATAAGAATACAATCCACAGGACTTAAAACAAAGAAAATATTAATTCATTTTTAAACCCGACTTTCTCATTTACAACAATTAGGACTTTTACTTTGTTCAGCTCTAATCAATTATAAGATTTGAAATATGAATATTCTTGAACACTTGTAGTATCAAAGATGTCCACACATATTCCATATTTTTATTTCTCAAGCTATGCAGAATTGCGGACACGTCTAAATTGGACCCGATGTGGTCTAAATGTATCGGACAGAGCGTGCAATACGTGTCGGAAACGAACACGACAAACAAATAGAAGTGTCCATGCTTCCTAAAATTTATCTTAAACTTATAGCAAAGATCATATCTTCAAGCAATTAGCATCCACATCATATAATAGTAATACCGTGTTTTCCTATAACATCAAACAACGTTTCTTCGAAACATTGAACTATCATAGAAGGTGGTTTTGTGCTGGTCAAAACTTGGAGCAATCTTAATTCTTATGAGACTTCAAGCAAATGATACCAATTCGTACTCAGGCTTGGATAAGTTAGACGAAAACAGTTGTAACTATGGTCTTGCATCAATTGAGAGGACTATAGCATTTGATTGTCGATGTTAATCTGAATGTGGGTTTGCTGCAAGGTGAGTGACCAGGTTATTGAAAAATTAAATTTTTTTTAAGGTTAATTGGGAGATGGAAGTTCTAATCACAGTGGGATATTTCAACCTCAATAGAAAAATATAGATGTATCGAACACTTAAGAAAATTTCTGAATCAAAGCTTATTTTTCATTTAAGGAAACAAGTCAGAATAAAGCTGTTGCATACATCTGGAATTCAAATCTAAAATTTAATTAATACCTGACTCCTGACATTCATAACTCTGAACATGTAACTTCGATAAGTGCAAACATGGTTTTTAGATTTTACAACTCACTAATAAAAACAAATAATTTGCACCGGCATTGATGTTCCCTTGTCATTTGCACTCGAATGCAATATCATGAAAAGTTTTTTTTTAATTCTTTCACTTTTTCCCCTTACCCTTGGTTGCATGAGGCATTAGGTTTGGCTTCTCGCTCACTTAGTATCTCTGTATGATTTGTAGAAAGTCCCATTGAAAGCTATAGTTGATTACTCTTTAGAGAAAGAATTTCATATTGACACCTTATTATAAAATTTTGTTACCAAGTTAAAGAGGTCGAGTTTCATATCGATAACCTTTGGCTAAATGTCATATAAAGACTATTGTCTTATCCAAATAGCATATAAACACCTATGTTTCAAAATGTTGTACCTTAATACATGAAGTTTTGATTTTTATTACTTTGCTAACTACCCGTTCTCCGAAAATGTGTAAATACTCTTCTTGATCTCCATCTGTTTCTCACATGATTTTTGTAGATTTTTCTTTAAATTTTAAAATATAGAAGGAATTTACATATTTTTAAATAATAGATAGGTAACAAAGTACCAAAAAGCAAACTTCAAGTATTAAAGTGCAATAATTTCAAAGATAGACATGTATTTTCTATTTGGGTGAAATAATGAGTATTTATATGCAATTTAGCCATAACCTTATCATGGGTTTGACTATGAAGCAAAGCTCCATGAAAGAGATGACAAGGTACTACGATTGTTGTCTCTTTGACCTAACCCTTTTTGTAGTCCTAAATTTGCTGTTAAAGAAACTTTAGGACTTTCCATAAATTGTAAATGACATGACATCCTTTAAATTTTCTTCTACACTAGATAGAAATTTGAAGAAGCAATGTTCTAAATATCAGATATCGATATCGTATTGGTTCAAAGATTTTTATATCGGATTTTGTATCATACAACAATAACAACTGAGCCTTTTATCCCAAGCATATGGGGTAGGCTACATGAACCAACATGAGAATCACGCCGGGTCCAGCACATGAATCCTCCGCCTCCACTCACTCCTATCGAACAATATACTTTCATTGAGTCTTTTGGCAACCATATCGTTTCGTATCACCTCCATCCATGTTTTCTTCGGTCTCCCTTTTGCCCTTTTGCCATTGCTCATATCGAGAGTATCTACTCGTCGATCCGGTGCTTCCATAGGTCTGCGTCACACATGACCAAACCATCTTAGCCGGTTTTCCCGTATCTTCTTCTCCACAGGTGCTACACCAACTTTTGCACGAATATACTCATTTCGCACCTTATCTTTTCTAGTGTTACCGCACATCCAACGAAGCATGCGCATATCCGCTACGTGCATCTTCTGTGTATGATGCTTCTTAGGAGCCCAGCATTCTGTACCATATAATAAGACAGGCCGAATAGCGCTCCGATAAAACTTCCCTTTCAATTTTAACGGAAAGTTACGATCACACAAAATCCCTGTTGCACTTCTCCATTTCAACCAACCAGCTTGGATTCTTTGATTAACATCATTATCGATCTCCTAATTCTTTTGGATGATGGAACCTAGATATCTAAACTGGTCGCTCGGTGATATCTCGTCCTTCCAATGTTATACCAATATGGTTTTGACTTCGCTGGTTACTAAATTTGCAATGCATATATGCTGTCTTGGAACTGCTCAATCTGAATCCCCGAGATTCCAATATTTGCCTCCATAATTCCAATTTGGCATTAACCCCTGCTTTCGTCTCCATAATCGGATTTTGTATCATAAATTCCATAAACGAAACTTAATACAAATAATCAACTTTTTTAAATGTGTTTTTCCAAGGATCGGGAACTTGGCCGAAACCCATTGGCTTCGGCCGTTTCAGATCGGTCTCGGAGAAGACCGATCCAAAATCCTTGGTGTAATCTGTTTTCGGCTGAAATCTAATAGTATTGGTCAAGTTTCGGCCGAAACATGACCGATACAATAAAATTTTGGCCAAAACTTGACCGACATAGTCAAGTTTAGCCTCTTTTCTTTACCATTACAATCAAGTTTAGCTAAATCTCAACTTTTTTAAACTAAAATTTGAGTAAAATATAGAAAAGGAGGAAGAAGATAAAAAGAAGAATTTATTTAAGAATGCTAGCTAGATATGATATAGAACAATACTTACTAGGAATAAACTTGGAGCTAGCCTTCGATAACTTAGAATGTTGCCAAATATGTGATCAATTGTATTTTTCATGAGAAGTTTCTCTTGTAAAATGAGGAAGAAAGAAGAAAATAAAAAATACATATTAATAGAAGTTATTAAACGTTTTATATACCTAAGTAATAATAACTATTTCTAATGGAAACTAATGACAATTCATTGGAAAGTAATTAGATTAATGGCATTTTCAATTGCTTGGAAAGAAGCTAAATTAATGTGAGTTTTAAAAATAATTTTGGAAAGAAGCAAAGTTAGTGGAATTATTATTAACTATATCATTTCTTAGTCATGATATCAATAATATTTTTAGAAACTTGCAAGAAAACCATAATCATTAGATTACAAATTAAATAGAATATTAGAATAATCCAAATAAATCCTTTCATTCTTTAATTTTTTTTGTTTTCTTTCATTTTAAACAAAATGCTATATTAAATATTAGGTAGGCATCTAATATACTAATATTACATATTGTTTATATATGTATATAAATGTAAACATGTATGTGCGTGTATGTATGCATGTAGATATAAACACACTCATACAAAACATATGTAAAATATGCATAAATACATCACATGCATGCGATATGATATGTATATAGATAAATTATTTGTGTACATATATTATTGGAACCGAAATCGAAACTTGATTCTAGACCAACGAATTAAATCGAAACCCACTAATACTCACAAAATTTGAAAAGACCGATACCGGAACCGAGTTTTCAAACCTTAATTTTTCCTCAATATCTCAGTGGTAGAGCGGTCATATAAAATGATTGGTTGTAGGTTCAAATCTTTTTTGAGGAGATACGATGTTAAATATAAATAACCATATATGAATCTAGAGAGAAGAAAAGTTGATATGGATTCTAGGTCTTTATTTAGCGGTTTTAATTTTAACTTATCCTTCATTACAAGGACAGATCCAGGAATTTTCATTAGCATAGACACCAAAAAGAGCAAGGTTCTGTTAAATAATTATACTAAATGTTATATGAAAATCTTCAGAAAATTTAAAACAATATTTTAAATCAATTTAGTTACAAATATAGAAACTATTTTTTTAAAGAAAAAAGACATTGATATTCATACCTTCATAAATATAATCCCAAAATTAATGTAGGTAATGTGAGTTGAACCTAAGATGTTTTGTTGAAAAACAAAACACATCAATACATGGACTAAAGTATCATTGTGCTCTATTTATACTACAAACATATATAATAGATATTCACAAATTTCAAAAAATCGTATATAACATATATTAATATCTATTTCCCGAAATTTCAAATGAGGGCATGTGCTCCCCCTGCTCAATGGATCCCTTTCTTCATCACAGGTTCGGTTGGATTGATTACTAATGTTACTTAAAAATATAACCCAAATAAAATTAGAAAAATATCGCGTTATTTAAACATATATATCAAATCCGGTATATCGGATGATATTACGATATATCGGATGATTTTTACCCAATACTAAAAAAGATATAAGTTCAATATATCATATCATTTCCTCTACAAAACCGATATATCGTCCGATATATATATTATATATCGGAAATATTTAGAACATTAGGCAGGAGACATCTTCTTCCCATGATTTGATACTCTTTCTTAACAATTTCTGTATGTTTATATCTTTTATTAGAATTCATTATTCCTTAAAATAGTTTTCGCTATACTTAATATATTTCTTGTTTTGTGATGTCTGATGTGTATTAGAAATTAGTTTTATGTGCCGTTTGTTAGTTATATTCAATTTTTCATGCGTATTAAATTGTGTTGTTCATTTTTACATTCGTTTTTTTAATATGTATTGAAAATGTTTTATTTGATACACATATTTTCGCCCGTTCTCATCACACTTTTCAATGCTTTCAAGCTAACCATATTTAACTTGAAAAGTTGTATAATATCAAACACGGATTATTATGTTTTTATCTCAATGTGTTCCATTGCAAATATTCTCATTAACGAAAGAAAGAATCTACTACAGACATCTTTGTTACTTTCCAAGAAATTAAATACAATACACAATAAGAATTTTTTTATATAAAAAGATAACAGTCTTTTCCTCTAGTTACCCAAAATGATGATAATGGTGATTAACTTCTATCCAACACATCTTGACTCCTAATTATATGCGAACTCAACCCTAATCAACTAAACTTTAGATTAACTTATTAGCCAATGTTGAAAAGTGCAAAATATGCGGACACATGTGCTTGCATATTCCTAGCACCCTCTTTGCACATAAAAATTGGGGTATTTTTGCAATATGCATTATAGAAACAAGTATTAGTACACAAAAGTCATTATGTGACCGCATAATTCAAATATGCAACCGTTATGTGGACACATTGCATATGCAGCTGCATAAAACGCGTATAACATTTATGGGCTTGGTTCTAATATACCTGTATCAATACCTAAAAGGTATAAATCCCGTTCCAATGCAAAAGAATTCTCTCCTCTACTCCTTTCTCCTCTTTCTTTCCTCTCATCTAAAATTAGGGTTTGGTCTTACAATTTCTCATATCTTCGGTGAAAACTCTGTAAAGATGATGCCTTAGTAGGTGGACAGCTGGAGCAAGTTCTTTTTTCTCCATTATATTGACATTATGGATATTCTTAATATTATAAACACAAGTTTAATATGTTTCCATATTTCTCTCTTATTTGTCACTAATATATAATTTTTTATACCTTTTCTTTTCAATATGTAAATCGCATGCGTCCACATATGCAATGCATAATCCGCTTATGCGGTCTTCAAGCGCTCGACATTCTGTAACATTGCTATTAGCCAATGTAAATCAACTCAACAAATTAGATGTCAGGTTAAACAACTAATCGGAAGTATTCTAAAACAACTAGCAAAACAGATCCCAATTATTCTAATACTAGTCAAATCTCAATTTGTCTAGTCCTTACTTTTCTCTTTAAGGATACTGCCGGCTTGGCTTGTAAACCTATCTGTGATCTGACCTGAGATGTTTGGCTTGAGAAGATATAGGATGGGATGCATAATGTGGTTTATTGTTGAAAATCAGATACTTTACATTGTTCTTTTCTATCCATATACCCTCATGCGATGGACTATTAAAACAAGGCTCAAAACTGTCAAACTCAAACAGCTAAATCATGTCTTTGAAGGATTGAAATAAAGGAAAAGACGCTCCAAAGGGGGTGGGAGAGATGGTAGTACTTTAGAATTGTGATGTGTAATTGTAGGTTACAGTTCAAGGCAGGCAACCAACGGAGAGGAGAGGAGAGAACAAATTTATCCAGAGGAGGGGGTGGGTCCCACACCTTACCTTGTAACTCAAGCAAAAGTTTAAAGAAAATCCAAATGTACCCCTACCTACTTAGAAGTTGTGGCTGCATGCATTAGTTATCCGGCTCTTTATCTTCTCATATTAATCAGGCCATTTAACTAGCTCCTATAATCTGGAAGCATTTATATTTCTTTCTTAAATTAGTTCTACTCTAGCCAGCTCTAGATCTTAGACATCAAGGTTTCATCAGCGGTTATCTTATTATACTCTCTTGCATTGAGCAATGCTTGGGATATATAACGATTGTCAGTTCCTCAATCATTTCTTACTTTTGTTATCGTTTGAATTCCTGTTTATTGTTGTTGTTTATCAACAGGATAACTTGAATGGAGCATTATCCAAAAGGGTCCCACATATGGTTGATGAACACCGCCTTGATGACCCGCATGTGAAAGCAAATTTGCTCTTCCAGGTTTGTCACCATTTATTGTTCCAGATTGGTGGTATGCATCCATCAAAGTACTGCTTGCTTATTTTGATCCGTCTATGTGAATTTTCAGCTTTTTTCTGTAACTTTTACTTCTTTGTTACTTTTCCTCTTGCAGGCACACTTCTCACGTCTAGAACTGCCTATTAGTGACTACATCACTGACTTGAAATCAGTTCTTGATCAAAGCATACGTATTATCCAGGCTATGATTGACATATGTGCCAATAGCGGATGGCTTTCAAGCACAATGACCTGCATGCATCTTCTTCAAATGGTCATGCAGGCAATACTTTCCTTCCTTTAAATATATAAACTATGAGATAAATTTGTCTATAGATGCAGGTGTATTATGATGTTCCATCATTTAGTGTGTTCCGCTTAATATTATGGAAACAATTGCTTGAAATTAAAGTGACGTTTGACTTTAACTTAATGTGGTGGAAAGATTTTTTTTAATCTCTGAAGTGCTTATATTTCTTACATATTATTGATTTTTAGAACTCTCAGTATCAGGTAACTAATGATTAAATACTTTTCAAAAGTTGGACTTTTGGACGTGAAAAGCTTCTTTCTCTTCTACCTGTTTAAAACCTCTTCATCTGATAGAATAAGCCAACCAATTCCCTAGTATGAACATTTGTTGAATCAATTTGTTTGTAGCAACCATTCAATCTCCTCATTGTGTACGATTTTTTAGTTTTTCTGCAGGAAATTTTATCTTATTCCTATTTCTATCTTTTCATATATTCATATGCATATTCTTGTGGTTTTAACCTTGTTGGATAATTATCCACTAATTAACGAAATAAAATTTCTTTATAATACTTTGAAAAATGATGGTCATATTATTGCAATTTAGGTTGACTATCACCAGATGTTGTATTCTAAGTAGCATTGATCCGAATACGGATACGAATAAACTAGGTGTTGTATTCGCTGATTCGTACTTTTCCAAATATCTTGATGATGATAAGAATGTTGTAGCGTAGTCTTTTAATGTATTTATCCGCAATTGACGGAGTCGTGATGTAGCCAATCGTAGGAGTGCGGGTCGATCCACAAGGAGAATGCGGTTGAGTTTTGTACCAAGGCGAGCCAAACAAGAATGGTTTGAGGAGAGGGGTTTGTCACGAACTAGAAAAGATGAAAATAGAATAAGAAGAAGATTACATAGGACTAGAGTAGCTAGAGATTGAGTACTAACATCAAACCAACATCTCTCTTGATTCTTGCAATTATCATTGTGAGGAATACTGACTATCAAACCTAGCCACAAAGGGGTTAGGAGCATAATCTATTAATACCAACACATTTGCTAATAATGGATTGCATTCCTCTTTTTACCTGCAATACAAGTGCGAAGCGCATTGACCATCAAACACCACCACGAGGGAGATGGAGCATGATCCGTCAATATGAGCATTCATCTTGCAAGCAAACAGAGAGGGAATCAAAATTAGTAACAATGTGAGCAAATGTTGGATTTAGAGAGCTTTGACGGAATGGCTTGAGATGAGGCAATGCCATAATCAATAAGGTCCATCGCCTTGCATCTCCGAATCCATCCATTCTCTAACATTGCACTAGCCCTTGAACCAACTAGTTTGAATACTTCCCTCATGAGAGCAAGTCATCATGCTAGCCTCGCAATGAGCACTAGAGGATGAGATGTCTCAATTTTGGGAAATTCTAGCTAATTGATTCAAGGATGAATTCAAATCATGAGAGAAGCTAGGTTGATGCTAACCATCAAGCATCTAACCTCCCCATATCCTAGATAAGGGAATTACTCACAAACCATTACAAAAGAAAATGGAAAATCAAGAAAGAGAAAGTACATGGTAGTAACTTGCAACAATGGAGATCACCAAAGAAAAATCAAAAGAAAACAAGAAGAGGATCGAAGAAAGCAAACCATATTACTTGCAATTCCAATTACAAAAGAAATGAAAAAGAAAAGAAATTACAAAATTTGAATTGAAGCTAACCTAGTTCTCCGCCAATGGTTGAAAGCTAGAGAGCTAGCAACCAACGAAGAAGAAGAAAACAAATCCTAAACTAAATCTAGATCCCCAATTCTGCAGTGATATGTTCTATATTATAGTTTTCCCGATACAATCTGAAGGCTTGAGCAGGCTTGGAATAAAATAACGAGACCGTAGGCCAAAATTTAGCCGAGTTCGTTACGACATGGCTGTGGAAACGCTGTCTATTATCCGCGTTTCGGCGGCTTTGTTGTAATGGAATGTGGCCAATTTTGGTGCACAGTCTTGTTATTTTATGTAGATGATGCTTGTGTTCTCTGAGGTATTTTTGGGATGCTGAAAACCATAGAGACTTTGACAGCACTTTGAGTCATATTCTGAAATCCGTATTTTTCTTCAAGTGCATTCTTTTTTATCTGAAATCCGTCTCTAGCTCCTTAGAACTTGCCTCTTGTACTTATATAGCAGTCATAGGTTAATAACACTTATATACAAATGTGATAGAAATAGGCGATATAAAATGGAATTATATATGCTAATCACATACAATTCGATGGGATATGTTAAGTATTTGTTGTATAAATATGTATACATGGTAACATAACTTATTATATTAGCGAATCTAAAATAAAAACACACAAATTATTAGTGCCCTTGCATAGACAGTTGTTTTTTAATTTCATACATGTAAAACAACATAAATTTTAGTTTGCGCTGAAAAGAGTTCCACAAGTATCCTTGGCGAATCGGTTACGATTTCTCCTTCACAACGAATTCGTTCAACATAAATTGTATTACCCATCCCTTCTATGACGTTACTTTATAGTAATACTAAAGGGAAAACAACAAGAATAACACCCCATAGGCCCTCCCCAACCACCTCCCCCAATAAGAAAAACCCCGGGTGCTGCCTATCAATGTTAATTGGCGAAAAGAAGCGAAGTAAGACATAACAATAGTGGAAAAAGAAAGTAATAACATAGGGTTACTAATGCAACAAAAGAACTAATCGAAAACATTCTGAAATCATACTATAGCATTAACCGATTGTCATTTATTTTCTTTTCTAGAAATAACACTGATATTATTTGGGGGGTTTAGGAAATGATTTTGGATTGTTAAAGATCTCTCTAACCTGTTTTATATAGATTTGGTCATTTATACCCCCTTTCTAATTACCTTTGACTATTCACATATTGAATACTCTAGAATACCGTAGTGTTTTCTAACCCTCTCTTTCAAGTTGTATCATATATATTGTTCATACCCAGCTTGTCAAAGATAAGCTCACTCTTGTCCTTCGTGAAGGTTTGGTGAAATCAGTTACTAATTGATTAACAAATTTTACATGATATGTATCAATAATTCTATCTTCTACCATCTCTCGAACAAATTGACAATGATCCTCAATATGTTTGGTGCTATCATGAAAGACTGGATTTGAGACAATGTAAATGATAATTTTGTTGTCACAATATAATAACATAGAAGTGAGTCGAAGACCAAGCTCTTTAAGCAAAAGACCGATCTGTAACAACTTACAAGTGGTATTCGTTATAACTCTATCATGACTTTGTGGTGGAACGAAATACAAACCCTTGCTTCTCTTTCAAGTTACCAAATTGTTGCCAACAAATTCACAATATCTTGTGGTAGATCTTTCTGATCCAAAGGATACCTGGCCTAATTGGTATCGGTAAATCTTGCTAATCGAGAGTGTTCATTATTTGAATATAATAGACCTTTACCTGGAATACTCTTCAAATATCGCAGTATTCGAACTGTCGCATCCTAATGAGCGACCCTAAGATTTGCCATAAATTGGCTCACTACACCGATCGTATAAGCGATATTAGGTCGAGAAATTGTATGGTAATTCAGCTTACCCACTGGCTGTATCTATGGGATCTTCTAACTGATCATCTTGTCCTAGAAGCAGTTTGGTCTTAGGAATCATAGGAGTCTTTACGGATGTACAACTTAACATTTTGTCCTTAGATAACATGTCAGTCATGTACTTTTGCTGGGAAATATAAATTTTCCTTTTAGATCGAGCAAATTCAATGCCTAAGAAATACAGAGACTTCCAAGGTTATTGTTTTGACACTGAGTTTAGAGATGGTGTATAAACTTTGCACTGCCAGTGCTATTGTCTCCCCTGTTCATAGTGTCGACATATACCCACCAAGAAGATGTGTAAATCATGACGGTAATAATAAAAGATGGAGTGATCTTGAACATAGCGACCAAGGCCAAATTAAGTGACCACCTTTGTAAATCTCCTAAACTAAGATCGGAGAGATTGCTTCAAGCCATACAATGACTTTTAAGGTGACAAACTAGGCCAGATTTAACCCAAGCAAGAAACCAAATGTTTTCTCCATATAGATCTCCTTCGCCAAGCTATAATGAAAAAATGCATTCTTCATATCTAGCTGATAAAAAGGCCAATGATTAGTAACGGCCAGAGAAATAAGCAAGTGAATTGAGGTCATTTTGGCCATCGGGAAGAATTTCTCCTGATAACCAATCTCATGAGTTTTTGAATACCCTTAGCTACTAAACGAGCTTTAAAGAATGCAAGAGAACCATCTGGATTGAGTTAATTGCATAGAGCCATCATCATCGCATAAATTTCTTCCTAATAGGAAGAGGAACCAAGTCCTGAGGTTCAATAGTTAACATCTCCTTATTCATAGATGCTTTCCACCCTGTATGACACCATGCTTCCGACAACGATTTGGTGATCGTGAACAAAATTGTTACATCCAAACAACTGAGGAGGTAATGAAAGAGGAGGCCTTTAGGGAATTAGAATGAGGAACCTCACCGATCCGCATGGAGAAGGCATATGAGTTATCAAATGACATGCAATGCATTAAGAGCTTCATCTTCCTATAAAGACTTATGAACTCGCATGTGAAAAAGGAGGATACAAATAATCTTTAAAACCATTTTCCTTTTTTTGCCATCTAATTTTATTGAGATGTGTAAGAAAATGCCGATTCATGGATAATATCATATTTCTATATGTACTCCGTAAAGGGTGAACTAAATTACTCTCATGCATTATCATTATGCAAACAACTAATAGAAGTTTCATATCGATCTAGTTTTAGCACAAAAGGTTGGAAGATTGACAAGTCTTGATTTCGAGATTTCATGAAAAGCAATCAAGTCATGCATAAAAAGTCATCAATAACGTAAAAAAGAATAACAAAATCCACCTTGAGCTACTAATAGGCAAGGTCCTTATATATCAGAATGAACTAAAGCAAAATGTTTCTCAACTTTTTACTTGACACTAGATGTATAGCTTGAACGATGATGTTTATCCATCTCAGACTCATACGCTAACGAAGATAAAGAGCAACAGAGGGGATATTCCTCTTCAAGGCATGCAATGACAGATGACCAAACCAACAATAAGCATCGTAAGCTAATGTGGTACCGGGTCATGTGAAAGGGCGTTGATGCTATGTCCAGGTGTTATAACCCAGTAGGCTCAATACTTGTGCCAATCGTCTATTATATCTCAAGATCTTGCATAATGCAACCATCAAGAAAGAAAGTGATGTTACGGTTTAAGGTTCGAGTCAATTGACTAACAAAAAATAGATTAAATGAAAAGCGAGATAAATACAGGGTTGAACATAAAGTATTATGTCAGTGTAGCTGAACCAACGAGGTAGATCCATTATCTAAAGTGACCATACTATATTATAGATGTTGAATGGTAAGAAGTATACCCGACATCCCAGTCATATGATCCATAGCATCCAAGTCAATGACCTAAGTGTGAAACAAGTGTAGAAGAAAGACAAGCTATATATTACCTCTATACATAATGACGACAGAAGGTAGGCCTTTATGTCAAAAAAACTTGAGGTGTTGACGAAGAGGAGATTGTAGAGTCCGAAAAGGTCAGAAGGCAACAGAGCTGTGATATCTCATCCTCCATTAAAGAGATCTTGGAGGAAGAAGTTGTCACTGGATGCAACAGATCCTGAAGCAGTAGAGGAAGCTGAATTAATATGTGCTTCACGAGATAGAAGCGGGGCTTTCCATGCAGCTCCTAGTAAGCATCTAGAACATGCCCCGTTTGCCGACAATAATTGCAGAAACGCGTCTCTTCCGTCTCTACCACCTCTTTTACCTCTACGAGTAGCTCCCCTTCTACCCCAACGTGACTGCTAGATCGATACATTCTCAGACTTGAGAGAAGAGCGCTCTCCTGCATTTCTCTGTTCCCCGGTAACCTGAGTAGGAAAGATCTTCATCAACGTAGGATATTCTCTAGAAGCTGTAGTCCTGCAGTCGCAAACTCGAGCCTTAAACCTTTAAGAAACACAATCACGAGTAAAGTCTCGTGTCTTATCTCCACAATATCCCCAATATTAAAGTTTGAATAGAATTGATGGAGAGAGTAGGTATCTTGCTTCATCCTATATAAAGTCTGTACGAGGTCAAAGGCATGAGAATTTTGTTGCCTTGAGTATAAATCGGCTAGAGAATCCTAGATATCCTTCACGATCTTTAAGCTGATCACCAACTCTATGACCGCTCTCTTTATAGAACTCAACATCATATGACGGAGTTGGGCATCGTCCTCTTCCATTCAAGGGTCATAAGAGAAGGAGGTGCGCTCGTAAGATGGTCGCTTTTGACTCTTCTATCGATATACATCTCAACCATTCTCTTCCAACTATGGAAGTCATCCTCATTAAACTTGAAATCGACCATTTTAATCCTAACAACCTCCATCAAAGTAACAGGTTTACTCTCCATCTTCTTAAACCGGTCTTTTAATCAGCATGAGCAATCAACACTCAATGATCGATCTCCCAGAGATTTGATCAACAACCAGACAAAAAAGTCAAGAAAAAGAATCTCCCAGAGATTTGATCAACAACCAGTCAAAAAGATCCAATAAGGATTTAGATTGATCTTCCAAAATCCATCCATAAATCACACAACAACAAACTCCTCAAAACACAAAAGCGGATCTGATCTCGAGATTTGACAGCCCAGTCACTTCGACAACACAAGCCATAGTGTAGACTTTTACAAAAACACCACCATGATTCATATTTTAATCGGTGTGATATACTTAATAGAAGGATAGCGATGATGTCATCACGATCGAAAGGAAGTGGACCCTTGATATGTGTAAAGATGCCATAGAACTCGAGATCAAGGCTTGGAGGTGTCTGATACGCATGATCTAGGGTGGAAAAGCTTGGATCTGAAAGAGAAACACTCATATCTACAAGATAAGCCAAGGTCGAGGTTGGATATAGAAGTTGAGCGAGATCGAAGGCTTGAAGAGGCACCAGCGATAGATATGAGGCTTGGAGAGTCAAGATCGATCTCAGATCCGAAATCGTGGTGAGGCGTCGACTGTAGTTCTGAGGTCCAGGAGGCAAGATCGACGTCGTGGTGAGGGGTCGATGATGATCCGAGGGTGGTGATGAGGTGTCGGCAGCATCGGTGATGATCTTGGACCTTGAAGATGAGATCTAGGGTTGGTTAGATTGATAGTTGAGATTTAGCGTTGGGTCGAGATGGATGACTTTGATATGATAATATTATTTATGTGCGTGTGTTTGTGTGTGTGAGTGAGATGGATTATTAGATTCTCACTTTAACCTTCTTCATATAAATTTGGACACTATTGTGGTTCCCGCTCAAGTTCAGTGACGTTTATCTATCCACCCATCTCTAATTATATTTTTCTAATCACGTATATAATACTGTAAAATATCATAGTATATTCTAACAAACACTATCCCGAGGTCTATTTTTTTACTATTAGTAAATTCACCCCTTGTAATAATCACATTCTTAGAAGCAACTAGCCAAGTATATGAATGCTCTAACCTTTAGAGGCGCCTTAACCTCTATAAGTCCATGAAAACTTTGCCGTGATGGATTCAAGTCCATTATTCAAAATCTTGTAAAAGGAACTCGTAGCTAGCACTACCTTCTCATAACCATCTAGTCTGATGTACAATCTATTTACTTATAGGTTCCAACTTCGAAGATATAGAACAAGCGCCTCCATTTCTCTATGGCACGATTCATTAAGAAAATTAATCCTAGGTCTCTCTATCTGTATCTATTATTTTGTTTTGTCAAGTAGATCGGTATCTTCCTAGGTTGCATAGACACTTGTTATGGGTTGACGTACAAACTGCTGTACCGTGTGGTGATCCTTGAAAAGAGCCACATAGACACAACCCAACAAACAAATGATATAGCACAGTGGAATCGAAATAGGATTCGATGTTTCAGGATTGAATGAAAAAGATATAATTGACGGCTAATCAAACTACTCAGAAAAGAGCACACCAAGCAACTAGAAACGCAAGATATATCCAGATTCGGCCCCAACTGAACCTACTCATGCAACCGTGACGAGAAACTTCCATTAGAGAAAGAATTATATGAGATCATACACGCTCTCCCATTCACAAGTCTCATTACAAAGAGAACACTCACAAACGCAAATACCCAAAACAAAGAGCAGCGCAAACAAAAGAAGAGAAGAGCGCAGAACAACTATTGAAATAAACTCTTCAACTCTCTCTGTAGTTTCCTTCTCAAAGTGCATTGGAGACTTCACTTCATCTCAAAATGTATGCATCAACCTACTCTTTAAGTAGACAAAACCATGTCTCCTTTGTCAACATCCACAACAAGTTTCTAGTTTACACTAAATTCATTTCTTTGCAAATCTATACTAGCCTTTTGGACTCTAGGTTCTTAGGCTCCAAGACTTCGTTAACGACACATGAGATGTGCTATAGCACACAGGCTGTTATCACTTGGTCAACAAAAGAAGCTCTTGAGCCAAATTTACATCACATTCAACAATCTCCACTTCGATGTAAATTCGCCAAAATCTCGACACTTTCTCATAACCTTGGAACTTTGTTCTCGTCGTCCCATGACCCCTCAACAATCAATTAGGCAAGCCAAGTTCAAGTATTGCTTGACTTGAAATCCAGATCCACCTCTGCTTCAGTCGAACTCTCCATGAGTATCCATATTTGTAATAGCATGCACCTTCTCATCTTTCATGAACAATATCTTCTGCGGAACACCCAAAATATCTGACAATCTTTACAAATAGACGTCCTCCATAACCGTCTCAAAGATGATTTTCAAACTGCCTCCATTGTTGATGAGATAACAAACTGAAGCGTCGATCTTCTGGCATTGCGTCAATATCCAACATAACCCGTCCTCGACCTCCATCTTTCCTTGTAACCAGTAGTCAATGATAACATCGTCGAAAAATTAAAGTGCACCTCTAGCAGAGTAAACATGGGCTTAGTCTTTTCCCTTTCATACCGAGTTAGAACCTGCTCAATACACAACTGCAATCGATGCCACTTACTATTCATGGCATTCTCCATGTCAAGAATCAAACGTGCATACTTCCTTTTTGAACTCTCGATCCCTTTTCTTTAGAAACTCGTTCTTAGCCACTCATGTACGTCCAACTCTTGTAGGCCTTTGTATCACGGGCTGTGCTGGACTCTCCACTTGAATCGGAGTACCGACGACCTCATAATCGAAATCTGGACTCCATCGCGCTTAGTCAAAATTGGAATAAAAAACATCAAAAACTTTGAACTCCACCGCGCTTGGTGGTATAATTGTACTCTATTCACCATCCATCCGAGTCTGTTTTCTTCGAACGATCGCAGACTCATCGATAATAAATTGGCTGACTACAATGGTGTCAAGACACCACGACTTGCACCTCTTGGCTCTACATGAACAATCGACTCTCTCGGCCCCTCAATTTATCTTTGAACACGAAACCCTAAGTAATCTACTCCTTCCAGTCCACACTTCCTCAGGAATTTTCATATTTACGGCTTTCGATGGTGAGCACTCGATGAGGTACCAGCCCGAAACCCGTCTCGGAAATCTAGCCGTAAGCCGTAAAGAAACCGTCCTTCACTCACTGTCCGAAACACCCTCTTTGCAACGTTATTCGCCAGGGGATCACCAGAGTCGTGTAAGATGCACGATCTCCTCTGCCTTCATAAATTCTGTGGACTCTTGCAAAGAACACACTTCGCCAAAATAGGACTGACGAACCTTTACGCGTTTTCCGGTCGCTTGGTCTCCTGCAACATGAACATTTCGACAGTCTAGGATATAGACTCGAGAAAACACACACACGGCTTCTCTAAGAAGCCAATGATAAAGGAAACATAACTGGCTCCAACTCGAGAAAGAACTTGTGTTGGACCCCAAATGTTGGTGTGAAAGAAAAAAACATCGTCCCAAACCCCACCGAACTTCTTCCCTGGAACACAGTCATGACAGAAATCTTGCTTGTCGAGCGCTACATCTCCGGGGAACTGCTTCTTGCGAACCATGAATCCTTGAATCAAACCGAGTTTGAAACACTCGTGCTAGTAACAGCTACACCAGCTCATTTTCTATGACAGTCTGACCCTGAAGAATAAACAGATCCTCCACTTTCTTTGCCTCCATATGACAATAAGAACCTGTCATCGTTTTGGCTTCTGGACTTGCCCTAGGAACCACCAAATGACCGCTTTTCGAAACGGTCTTGAACGGACAGCGCATCCCGTGACACTTCTTATCACACACCTTCTCACTCAACACCTCACTATGCAAACTCGTCTTGACATCCTCTAACGAGAGTTTGTCTTGGATATACACCATCGATTTCACGAACTGGCCATAACTAGGGGTTAAAGAATAGAGTAGGATCATGGTTTGATTCTTGTCCTCTATGCATACCTTCATATTACTCAAGTCCATCACGATCTTGTTGAGCTCGTCTAGATGATCTTTGATCGATGTCTTTCCATCTTCAAGGTGTATAATCGTTTCTTTAGATAGAGAAATTTTGTAAGAGATTTCTTTATGTACAGAGCCTCTAACTTGCTCCATGATTTCGTAGCCGCAGTTTGTTGTGCAACTTCGCAAAGAACTTCGTCGGCTAAATGAAGCTGGATCGAACTGAAAGTTTTGTCCTCCATCGCTTCTTACTCTGCTGCTGTGGTCATCACCGAAACTTAAAGACAACCTTGTGCACACCCAGTTGCTTCAATAAGACCATCATTTTCATCCCTTATGGGCTAAAGTTATTTCACGCGTCGAACTTTTAGATCTTGTAGTTTATCGACGTCATCTTCCTAACACTCTAAAGGACACCGTGCCTTAATGCTTTTGTACTATTTGTTGTACAAACTGTAAACATGCTTAGTGATCCTGGAAAAGAGCCACACAGGCACGACCCAACAAACAAATGATACAGCACAGCCGAATCAAAACAGGATCCGACGATTCGGGATTGAATGAAAAAGATAATCAAACTACTCGAAAAGAGCACACCAAGCAACCAGTAACACAACATATACCTCGGTTTAGTCCCCAACTCGACCTACTCCTGCAAAGAGCACTCACAAAAGGAAATACCCAAAACAAAGAGCAACTCAAACAAAAGAAAAGCAGAAAGCAGAACAACTCTTGAAACCAACTCTTCAACTCTCTTTGTAGTTCCCACTCAAAGTTCTTTGAAGAATGAAGCTCACACTTTACTTCCTCTCAAAATATATGCAGCAACCTACTCTTTAAGTAGACAAAGCCATGCTTCCTTTGTCAACATCCACAGCAAGCTTCTAGCTTACATTAAATTCATTTATCTACAAAGCTATGCTAGCCTTTTGGACTTTAGGTTCTTAGGCCCCAAGACTTCCTTAACCGCACATGAGATGTGCTATATCACATGGGCTGATATCACTTGGTCAACAAAAGAAGCTCATGAACCAAATTTACATCACATTCAACATCCGAGTTCGTGTCTGACATGTATCGGATACCGACACTTATATGACACAAATCGGCACACTTCATTCATGTCATATACGTATTATATGTCCTATGTGTTATCCATGGAAAGTAAAACCAAATGATGGGACTTTAAAGATAGTCCCACATTAGAAACAACAAAAGAAACATACGGATATAAAATATAAGATGTGTTAAACCTCAACAAGGTTTGAGTCTTATTGTTGGAATCCATTTATTTCAAATGCCTATGTGTAAAATACCATCACTCTCTCAACTTTAACTACTTGAAACTCTTTACATGGTATCAGAATCAATGGCTCAATTGTCTACGTGACAACCACACGAAAAAAAGATGGTTGCACGTAAGTCTACTCGTACTTTCCACGTGACAACCGCACCAAGAAAAAGTGATGGTTGGATATAAGGAGGAGTGTTGAAAGTAAAACCAAATGATGGGACTTTAAAAATAGTCTCACATTAGAAACAACAAAAGAAACACATGAGTATAAGATATAAGATGTGCCAAAACTCAACAAGACTTGAGTTTTATTGTTGGAACCCACTTATATCAAAGGCCCATATGTAAAAGCCCATCACTCTCTCAATTTTAACTACCCGAAACTCTTTACGTTACTTATGTGTCTTATTCATGTATTTAGTATGTTATCTGCATATTGTTATAATGTGTTTTTTAATGTTCTACATTTTATGAAATAACTTTTAATCACTTGCCTTGTCATTTATATTTTGGATATTCGGTGTTATATTGGAAATATGACATATAGTTGTATGCTATTATTATGATGTGTCTATTTAAATGTTAGACTTGTAACATTTTCTTGTTTTATGTCATAATTTGATATTTTATTTCTTTTAAAATTATAATTATATCTATGAATGAGTGTATGTATAGCCGTGTCCATGTATCGTATATTCTAGGATTTTCTCGTGAGGCCGTATCGCATTGTTTTGTGTTCGTGTCTATGCAACCATGGTTTCTTCCTATGCCTGCAAATAGTTTTGGAATTATATTATACAGAGGGATGTTACCACACGACGCCCTTCAAAAGTTGACGTCCGGTCCATTACTTACAATGCAAGTGGTTGTTGAGAAGATGGCTTCCTGAGTTTGATGATCTTTTACCCAAATATTAGCATTGATAACTCCTTTATGATAGCCTTCTATTTTTAACTAGCTTGCATGAGGAAATTAACAGAATCTTCACCACATCTTCCAACTTCCAAGGAATGCTATATCCGTATTCCTTAAATTAAGAAACCCTGGACCTCCTTCGTTGGACTTGCACTCTTCTTCCCTATCTAGTATGTTTTGAACTTTTGATTGAGTACCTTTCTATGAAAGTATTCTAGAAGTTCTGTCGTTCCTGTTGATGGCCCATGATGGAGCGCCAAATATAAGGATATGCTGGGCATGGTGGTCAATGACACCGAATCAAGTAGAGTTTAGTCATAGGCTTAAAGTTGATATCCAGCTGCAGCAGCATACAACGGTTCTTGCATTATAGCAGAAGTTGATATCTTGGTGCAGCATCCAGCAGTTCTCACATTATAGCAGTAGGTATAGTCTCATCAAAATATTATTTATGGTTTTAAAGCGATTATATTCCGTCATATGCATCACACTGTACATTGCCCTTCTATCTGTCCTAATCAAATTGGTATCAAAGCGTCGTCAATTGCTATTCAATGTTGGTATCACAGCAATTTATTCAATGTTGACAATTGAAAAGCCCAAAGAACACAATAGAAGGGCTTGTCCTGCGTCGGTTTGCATCGCACAATTATTTTGCTCTAGCTCTTCAATTCCGTCCTGTGTCAATTATCTTCTAAGGGTACTGTATGGATGTATTATAATTGTAAAAATATTTATGATTACTTGGTAGTCAAGAAAAAGGTTGCTTAGGTATTAAGAACAAAAGGGTAGTATAATGATTTTATGTAATATATAAAACCCTAATTATATATATTAATTTTTCTTTTTGGATTTTTGGGGCAGGGGGGGGGGGGGGAGGGTGGAGAGAGAGATCCTCTTCACACTCGAGTTATTTCTCTCAAATACCCTGTTTTTCAATTATCACCAACATTGTTTATTTATTTTGTATGCATGTGCTGATAACCATATTTGTGTTTATGACCTTGTTCTGTTGGATGAAACTAGTGTAAGTGGGATGTAGGTCCTATCAATTGTGTACTCCTATTATAATTAATGATTGTGTGGCTTGTGTGCGTGCGGACATGTGTGCTCCTGCATGCGTGTTTAAACTGCAGGACATGATGCTCCTTGAAAATATCAGACTATGCATTTTGCATTGCACAAGATGATGTACATAGGATCTTTATCGGTTTGTATCTATTGAGAGCATATCATATGAATGTTTTGAATGTATTTAGAACCTGCATAAACACTTAAATATTCTGGATGATATTTTCGTCTTCTTCCCTTTTTGTCAGGACTCGGTTACCTTTTTCTAATGTTCTGGTTCAACTGCTAAACACTTTGAAATCTAGCATATCTTTTTAATCACATATTAATGACTGTGTTGAATTATCCTGGTTTTCTGTTGTAGTCGCTTCCTCGTTCTTTTATTACAGCTGTTGCACAATCTACTTCTTACTCTAATCGAATTTAATGACTGAAAAATCATGAAATTGGACTGATAGTCATCTACCATGTTTGCTTCTCTGGCCTAAGTTTTTATATACTATAATGAAGACCGAGAAAAGATAAAATTATGCGAAATATGATATTTTTCTAGACACTCACCCATAATTTCCATATTTTTCTAGATACTCACCCATAATTTCCATGCATTTCCAGGGCTTATGGTATGGGAAAGATTCATCCTTATGGATGTTTCCATGCATGTCTGACAATCTTCTAAGTTTCCTTAACGGAAATGGTGTATTCTCCTTGCAAGAGTTGCTCAATCTTTCTAGTAGGAAGCTGCGTATGTTGCTCCAACTGATTCCTTCTTCCCAGTTGTACCAGGTATTCTCCTATTCTTCCTCTCTTAGAGATGGCTATGGAAGGTTATTGTCTTTTAGTACCGTACATGACATGCATGAATAGAAATAATGCTTGATGAGTGTATCTACCCTGGGATATTCTCTTGATTATTGAGCCTGTTGGGTTATGGATTGGTTGCCTGGTTAGGTCTGGGTATGGAGCAGCCTCCGACTCTATGGTGGTTGGCAGGCCCAACTTTTATTCATGCTTTATATTCTGCCAATCACATGCTTCTGTAGCTGGTTCCAGCTTTTCTAATATGGTCTGAAATTCGTAAAATAATGAATGATTTTCACAATAGTATAGTTACAGGTGATGCAAATCTGGTTATTATTCTGTCGAGTGTTGAGGCAAGTAGCCCAGTACTGGGCCTTCTGTACCCTGTCTAGGACATTAGCCTAACCTTGGAGGCAGACAATATACGGTAAGTAGAACCTAGCATGAGCCATTTAGTTACTTTATATATTTTTGCCATGATACTAGCAAGTGCCCTCTGTGCTTATGCACATAGTAGTTCAAGAAATTAGCTTAAGCAAGGATCATGCATTGCAGAAGCTACGGATACTTGAATTTTTCATTGTCGTCCAAAAAATCTCTAGAGGATAGCTCCCCCCCCCCCACATGCATACAGGGTAGTGATAGGATGAGATGTGATTCTTAGGGTGAGATGGTGAGATGTGATTCTTAAAGTGAGATGGAAAAGTCCGGCCGTTGGATCGACGATCGGATTTTTGCATCATGTTCTACACGTCAAAATATGTATGTGTATAAAAAATTAGATGATATGGAGGCCTGTAAGTCATGCATCAAGGGTATGCAATGTATGCAACTTTTACGATGTTTTAACAACAATCCATTTTGCGACCGTGATATCCATAGCTTAGAAGCGTTTAAATCGTTTAAATTTTTGTACACATATGCTGATTGACATGCAGAACAAGATGTATGGAGCCGATCGTCGTTTTGATTGATGGATGATGGTCTGATTTTTCCATCTCACTTTAAGAATCTCATCTCACCATCTCATCCTATCGTTATCCAATATATATATATTTATGTGTGTTGAAAATAACGACATCGTAAAGTATAGCGTTCCGTTTCTAAAAGCGAAAAGCTCAAGTAGCGTTACGCAAAGCGTAAGTTACATGGATTATTATCAATTAATTTTAATAATTATATTTATTCATTTTAAATATTAAATTTTTGTAAATTAGTTTTAAAATTAGAAAATAGATTACACTTTTTTTAACAACAACAACAACAAATGCAACACCTACTAGAATTAACATAATAGAATTTCTAATTTTCAATTACATTCATAGTTAGGTATTCAAAGTATTAGTTTTAATACATAATTTACTAGATTTCCTTGATCTATTGAAGTTCAAATACAATATAATAACAAAAATTCGTATGCAAAATCTTATTTACAAACATAGACTATGCTATTGCTATCAATTCGTAGAATAACATAAGGGTTTTTTTAGAAATAACGTAAAATAACGTAAGTTATTTGATTGAGTTATGTAGCAAATATGTTGGGTTATGCCAAAATAACAAATTACGTAACGAGTTTTTTTCAACATTGATGTGTGTGTAAAAATGTTTCTAAGGCGACATCTTAGGGTGCAACCTAAGTGTAGCTTACGTGGTACTTCATGAGAGGCCCTATCTCATAAATAAATGCCAATGTAATTAATGAAGGCGCATGCATTTATGAGCTGAAGGCAATTATTAAGTACATAATGAGTGACTCCTTAGGTTGCACCCTAAGGAGTCACCTTAGGACCACTTATATATATATATATATATATATATATATAGAATAATAAATAAAAAAGGCGTTGAGAAGCTTTTTCGTTAGGTGGCGCCAAATATCTCTTTCATCCACGTTTTTTTCGACAATCGGCACACTTCATCATCTTTATCATGTAAGATATCGATATAGCAAATTTCATATGATTCCACCACTTTTTTTATAGTTGAATTAGCAATTTAAAAATTTCTATTGTTGGTATACCGTTAATTTTGCACCCACTAAATCAACGGTGAAAAAGTGAAGGAATCACATGAAATTTGGTGTATGCACATCTTACACGATAAAGATGATGATGATGGGTGCCAATTGTCGAAAAAAACCGTGGAGGGTGTATTTTTTTGACGCTATAGGAAGAAATTCCCTCCTATGGCACATTTACTTCATTATCCTCTCACACACACACACACATATATATGAGAATAACGAAGAAAAGAGCCCCCAGGAGGCTTTTTCGTTAGGTGGCGTAAAAAATCTACATCCTCCATGATTTTTTTCGATGATCGGCATCCATCATCATCATCTTTATCATGTAAGATGTGGATAAACCAAATTTCATGTGATTCCCCAAATTTTTCATCGTTGAATTAATAATGTAAAGTTATATTGTCATTTAACCGTTAATTTGGCACCCTCTAAATCAACGGTGAAAAAGTGATGAAATCACATGAAATTTAGTGTATCCACATCTTACATGATAAAGATGAAGATGATGGGTGCCTATTGTCGAAAAAAATTATGGATGGTGTATTTTTTCGGTGTCATAGGAGGAAATTCTATCCTATGGTACCATATATATATGTGTGTGTGTGTGTGTATAGAGAGAGAGTCATCTCAACTTCTAAATTAAAGCTGAATTGTAATTATATGGTTCTTCGACATAAACTTTTCTTGTCATCTTGTAGGGTGTTTTTCGTCACCCCAGTGAGATGGGAATACGCGCGCGCTTGTCAGGCGTACTACAGATTCCCCCTGCCTAGGGTAGGCCGGGGTTTAATGATTGTGGGGATCCGAATCTCCGGCAGCCGCGGACTAAGCTGCCGTTAATTACCCATCGCCTTTGGGGCGAGGGAACCTCCGATTAACGGGTTAAACTGGTCATGCGAACTCAATGTGCAGTGTGCGTGTGTTTTGAAAGGGGTTTTTGGATATATCGGGAGCCACGCAGAGTTTTTTACGGGGGTCCCGCTACCCGGATAGCAGGCTGGGGGTCAAGGGGGCTAGCAGCCCCCTTGCGGGGTTCGGGGCAGCGCCCCGGCCGAAATTTTTTTGGAGGGGGAGAATGTGGCGGAGTATGTATATGTGTGAATTTGTATACATATGTATGTGTATATGTATGTACATAAAAAGAGAGGGAAAAGGCATCCAAGGGATGCGTGGGGGCCACGTGTCGGCACGCGGGCGCCTTGCGCACTTGCGCAGGTGCGCAAGCGCGCGCGCCACGTGTCGGCCCGCCGGCGCCTTGCGCACTTGCGCAGGTGCGCAAGCGCGCACGCCACGTGTCGGCGTGCGGGCGCCTTGCGCACCTGCGCAGGTGCGCAAGCGCGCACGCCACGTGTCGGCACGTGGGCGCCTTGCGCACGTGCGCAAGCGCGCAGGTGCGCAAGCGCGCGCGCCACGTGTCGGCACGCTGGCGCCTTGCGCACTTGCGCTGCGCGCCGGAGAGGCACAAGAGGCTTTTAGCCTGAAAAAAATTTCTCAGAAGAGAAATCAAAGAGGAGTTGGACTCCTGAATGTGTTTTTCTTCTTTTTTTTTGAGGGTTTAGTGAAAGATGTTCTTCTCCTTCCTCCTCTGTTAGCTGGATCTTGAAGATCAAGAGATGTGGGATTTCAAAATCTTTTCTTTTTGAGATCTGATGGAAGATCTGAGTTCCCCTTGATGGGTTTTGTGGTGAAAACTAATTTAGTTTTGAAAAAGGAAGAGTAAAACTCTTGATTTAATTCAAAAGAAAGAAGAAGGTTTTGGAACCTTGAAGAAGGAAGAAAGAGCTCAGCTCTGAAACTTTTTTTTTGGAGAGAGAAAAAGTTGTTGGGATATTTCATTATTCTTGCCTTTATAGGCCATTCATTTGGGCTTCACAAAATGGCATTTTGCCTATCCCATGGTTCATGTGCCATTTCTTTTTGCACATAAGCCATGGGCTTTACAAAAATTTGGCTTTATGCCTATTTTTCTTACATTTATCCGAAAATAAAATAAAAGAAATACAACAAAATTATTTATTACAAAATTTTTATCTTGGCATGGGGGGAGGCCGGCCGCTTCATGTTCGGGCTCGACCCGGGCATGGGCCCACTGGATCTGGGCTTGGGCCCACTTAGCTTGGGGTTGACTTTGATTTTGACTTGGTCAACCGGGGTGTAAATTTTTACCCCAACAAATTGCCCCCCATCAATAAATGCACACCACATATGTGGGTCGTGTGCATGAAATTGATGGATCTTCTTTCACGTGGAGGCGACTTGATTTGGTTCCCGCTTTTTGGGAAGCTGGCACTGCCCTTTTTACGACATGGACGGTCGTTGCTTGACATGTCTCCGAAACGGAGTGTCCGTGATAGACGTTTTCCCTGGCCCGGAGTTATCTGGTTCCCGCTTTGTAGGAATCATGCGCTGCCCTTTTAGCGACATGGACGGTCGATGCTGCCCTTTTAGCGACTTGGACGGTCAGTGCTGCCCTTTTAGCTACTTGGACGGTCGGTTCTGCCCTTTTAGCGACGTGGACGGTCGGTGCTGCCATTTTTGCGACTTGGACGGTCGGTGCTGCCCTTTTAGCGACGTGGACGGTCGATGCTGCCCTTTTTGCGACTTGGACGGTCGGTTCTGCCCTTTTAGCTACGTGGACGGTCGTTGCTGCCATTTTTGCGACTTGGACGGTCGGTGCTGCCCTTTTAGCGACGTGGACGGTCGATGCTGCCCTTTTAGCGACGTGGACGGTCGGTGCTGCCCTTTTAGCGACGTGGACGGTCGGTGCTTGATTTGACTTGCTCCGCTTCTTGCAATGTCACGGGTAGACTTGACTTGCTCCGCTTCTTGCGGTGTCGGAGTGGAAGTTGACTTGTTGATTTTGATTTGGGTTGACATCGGCATCGCTATACTGGAATATGGTACCAGGAGCGAATCATCATCTGTCATGGAGAGGATTTTGGGATTTTGGTTTTTGTTTGGCATCTGCATTGCTACACTGGAATAATGCCAGGAGCAACTCATCATTTGCCCCGAGAGGATTTGGGAGAAATTGGGATTGTTTTACGCCCGTGGATTGTATACGGTTTTGCAGGATGTATGATCCAGACCGTAGGGCTGGAAAATTTTCGGGACTTTGTCGGCGTCTGCATCGCTGCACTGGAATATGGTACCAGGAGCGACTCATCATTCGCCGTTGGGGTATGGGATTTAGAATTTATTTGGCGTCTGCATCGCTGCACTGGAATATGGTACCAGGAGCGACTTATCATTCGCCATTTGGGGATTGGGGAGCGATGGCTTAGGAGACAGGTTTAGATCCCTATCGCCTAAGGCTTTTCAATTTTATGGGCCGTGAGGGTCCCATAAAAGCATTTTCTCCCTACGAGTCGTAAGGATCCTGCAGGTGTATTTTCTCCTTAGGAGTCGTGAGGACTCCTAAGTGTGTTTTTCCTTTATGAGTCGTAAGGATCCCACAAAGGTTTGTTCTCCTCATATATCGTGAGGACACATGAGTGGGTCTTATCAATGGAGCATCATTCCCAAAGCGGAGACCGGCCGCGTAACTGGTGGTTACGGTGGGGCATGGGTATGATGAGAATTATTTGAGCCCGTGGATTGTATACGATGGTCAATTTGGGGACCCACCGTAGGGCCGGGAGAATTTTGAGAAATTGGATTTTGGTTGGCGTCTGCATCGCTGCACTGGAATATGGTACCAGGAGCGACTCATCATTCGCCGTTTGGGGACTTGGAATTTGAATCTTGTTTGGCATCAGCATTGCTGCACTGGAATAATGCCAGGAGCAACTCATCATTTGCCTTAGAAGGACTTGGGATTTGGGTTTTTGGTCGGCATCAGCACCGCTAACACTGAAGCGAGATGCCAGGAGCGAATCATCATTTGCCGTTGCCCGTTGGGGAACGATGGCTTAGGAGTTAGGTTTGGGTCCCTACCACCTAAGGCTTTTCAATTTTATGGGCCGTGAGGGTCCCATAAAAGCATTTTCTCCCTACGAGTCGAAAGGATCTCGTAGGTGTATTTTCTCCTTAGGAATCGTGAGGATTCCTAAGTGTGTTGCTCCTTTGTGAGTCATAAGGATCTCACGCAGGGGTTTTCTCCTCATAAGGTCGAGAGGACTTTGTGAGTGTATTTCACCTCCTTTCCTTTTTACGAGTTTGCGCCCTTTCGGGTTTTCACAGACTCACCGGTAGTCCTGCTGTTTTTACTCACGGAGCCCTTTCGGGTTTTCATCAGTGCCTGTTTTGCTTGTGGACATACCGTTTTTTTTTTTTTTTTTTTGGCCGCTGGTGGGACTTTAAAGTAGTCTCACCGGCAGGATTTGGGAGAAATAGGGGTCATTTACGCCCGTGGATTGTATACGGTTTTGCAGGATGTTTGATCCAGATCGTAGGGCTGATGTGCTCAATTCGCCTGCGACTTGGAGCATTCACGTGTAGTATTTCTTGAGATATCGGCCATTGATGGGTGGCATGGGCCTTTCTCCCTCGGCACTTATTAGTTGGTAGGATCCTCCGTCAAACACTTTCTCGATGACGTATGGTCCTTCCCAGTTTGGCTCGAATTTTCCCTTGGCATGTCGATTGGGGATAATCGGTCTTTTGAGGACCAACACCAATTCACCTTTCTTGAAGGCGCGGAGACGGGTTATCTTGTCATAAGCCCGTGACATTTGGGCTCGGTATAGCTCCAGATTTTGTTGCACCGCGAGCCTCTTTTCTTCGAGGGCATCGAGTTCTTCAAGTCGAAGGAGCACGTTTTCTTCCTCCGTCAACTCATGTTGGACGGCCATTCTTAAGCTCGGAACTTCAACTTCGAGGGGGAGGACCGCCTCCACTCCGAAGAGCAATGAGTATGGAGTGGACTGAGTTGGAGTACGGTGCGTGGTACGATATGCCCACAATGCCTCGTGAAGCTTGAGATTCCAGTCTCTCTTGTTGGCTGAAGCATTTTTCCTCAGAAGCTTGCATAGAGTCTTATTGAAGGCTTCGGCTAGCCCATTGGCTTTGGATTATAGATGGAGGAATACCTCCAGTCTATCTTGTGCTGGGTAGCGAATCTTGAGACATTGAAGCTCTTGAAAGAAGGCCCGTTGTCAGAAATGATTCTTCTTGGTGTACCGAAGCGGTATAGAATATTATGCTGGAAGAATGTCAGAATATCCTTTGTCTTGACTTCTTTTAGCGGGACAGCTTCAGCCCACCTGGAGAAGTAGTCTGTCGCGGCCAGTATGAACCGGTGGCCTTTAGATGACGGAGGATCAATTGGGCCAACAATGTCGGTGCCCCAAACTTCGAAGGGCCACGACGCCACTGTAGGATGCAATGGGTTGGGATGCTTGTGAATAAAATCACCGTGAATTTGGCAGATATAATATTTCTTTGCATGCTCTCCGCAATCCCGTATCATGGTGGGCCAGTAATACCCAAGCCGTTTGATTTGAAGTCGCATCTTGGGGCCAGATTGGTGAGCACCACAAACGCCTGAGTGGACATCTTTCATGACCTTTTGGGCTTCGGCCAATGACAGACACCTGAGCCAGAGTTGGTCATATGACCTGCGGTATAACGTGTCATTTACAAACACGTATCGGAGAGCTCTTTTCTTCAGCTGAATCCTCGTAGATTTTTCTTCGGGCAGCTTGTCATATCGGAGGTACTCTATGAAGGGTTCTCTCCAATCGGGCTCGTCTTGGACGATCGAAGCTTCTTCGGTGGGATTGCTCTTCTGTTCCGTGCTTTCCTCTTCTCGTAGAGAGACAGGGGGTAGGATTTGCCGGCTCCTGACTGTGATCAGAATTTCGTCCATGTCAGGATCAGCCAGCTCCTTGGCCAAGCGAGCGAGTACATCAGCCTTTCCGTTCAACGCTCTAGGGACTCTCGTTAGTTCAATATGAGTGAACCGTTTCATGAGTTCCACCACTCGACCTCTGTACCGAGCTAACTCGGGTTTGTATATCTTATAGTCGCCGCTTGGTTGACGACGAGCTGGGAGTCACCGTAAACTCGTAGCCGACGGATTTCCATTTCTATGGCGAGCTCCAAACCAGCTATCAGAGCTTCATACTCAGCTTCATTGTTTGTCCGAGGCTCGGTGAGAGCAAAAGAACGCCGTAGGGTTCCCATTGATGGTGTGATGAACACCAATCCTATCCCTGCTTTTATCTCCGGGACGCTTGATTTACTGGAGGTTCTTATCGATGAGGCCCCATCGAAGTAGAGCTCCCAACATGGCTCGTCATTCTCGAGATGCAGCACTTGTTCGTCGGGTAACTCACAATTTAGTGGCGACCCTTCTGGTATGGGATGAGCAGCGAGAAAGTCTGCAAGAGCTTGCCCTTTTACTGCTTTCTGAGGAGTGTAAACTATGTCAAACTCAAGTAGCATGACAGCCCATCTTGCCATTCTGCCGGCTAGGCTTGCTTTGGTCATCAAGTGTTTGAGCGGGTCGACCTTGGAGATCAGCATAACCCGATGAGCGAGCAGATAGTGCCTCAGCTTCTTCACAGCAAATATCAGAGCCAGGCATTGCTTTTCGATTGGGGAGTAGTTGTGTTCCGCCCCGACTAGAGTTCGACTGAGGTAGTAGAGGGCATTTTCTTTTCCTTCCTCATTATTCTGGGCAAGGAGCGCACCGAGTGACTCGTCCAGCGCGGCAGTATAGAGAATCAGCGGTTTATTCGGAATGGGAGCGGCCAGCACTGGAGGGTGTAACAAGTATTGTTTAATGCTTTCGAACGCTGCTCGACATTCGGCATCCCAGATAAAAGGAGCTCCTTTCTTCATGAGCTTTGAGAAGGGCCTACATCTCCCTGATAAATTTGAGATAAACCTCCGTATATAAGCAAGCTTGCCTTGAAAAGATCTTAGCTGCGTCAGACTCTTCGGAGGGGGGCATCTCCATGATGGCCTTTATCTTTGATGAGTCAACTTCGATCCCTCGATGTCGGACTATGAAGCCCAGGAATTTTCCCGATGACACGCCAAAAGCGCACTTCAGAGGATTCATCTTCAGATCGTATTCCCTCAGTCTGGTGAGAACGGTCCTGAGATCTTGGATATGATCGGCCTTGGCTTTAGTCTTGACGACCAGATCATCAACATAGCATTCAACGACTTTATGGATTAGGTCATCAAAGATATTAGTCATCGCCCTTTGATATGTAGCACCTGCGTTCTTCAGTCCGAATGGCATTACCTTGTAGCAATATATTCCGATCGGGGTTCGAAATGCTGTGTGCTTCTCATCCTCAGGCGACATCTTGATCTGATTATATCCAGACGAGCCATCCATAAAGGTGAACAGTTCGTAATTTGAGGTGTCATCGACCATCATTTCCATGACCGGTAGCGGGAAGTCGTCTTTAGGACATGCCTTATTGAGGTCCCTGAAATCGACACAAACTCGGATCTGCCTATTTTTCTTCTTCACTGGGACTATTGCATGCGATCCAGTCTGCATATTTCTCTTCCCTGATGAAGCCGGCATCGATGAGCTTCCTGGTTTCCTCGATGACCTTTTCTTCCAACTCCCTTCTCATTCTTCGAGGAGCTTGTTTGACTGGCCTAGCATCGGGAGATATAGCCAGCTTATGCACGGCTACCTCAGGGGAAAGGCCAGGCATTTCTTTGTACGTCCACGCGAAGCAGTCGACGAACTCACGCAGCAGGGCAATTATCTGCTCTTTCATTTCCTCTGACAAGAGTGAGCTGATGTAGGTCGGCCTTGGATTATCGGGCGTTCCTAAGTCAATCTCGGTTAGCTCATCAAAGGTTGCTTGTCCGCCATCTTCGAGCTCTTGAGGAGCTTCTTCTGGCTCGGCTATCTCGTCATCATCATTTGATCTTTCGCTGGTCTCACCAACATGGATCATGTAGCACGCTTTGGAATCAGGTTGAATGTAGCCTATGCCCCGTCTATCTGGAATCCGTCCATCGATGAGTGCTCGGACCTGGGGCGGATACCATAGCCCTTCGTAAAACTTTGCTTCGAACTCCGTTTGATATAACCGGCATCCGCACTTCTTAAAGTATTCCCGCATCTCGGGCGCATAGTATCTGAGATTGAGGACGGCTCTTATGCCTCTCTCATAGGGAAGGCACGCGACAGAAAGGTCGTCCGGGTGCACAACGGGGTTTGACCCATAAAACAAGATGCCCTTCTGTCCACTTTTCCTCCCGGGAACGTAGAAAGTTTTCAGCTGGTCCACGGTGGAGATTGATAATGCATCGAGCTCTTTGCACATTTGCTCTGGTACCCTTGTAACGGCTAGGGGGACCCTTCTGCAACTTCGAAGGGTCTCTCGTAGTTTCGCTTGTTGCGTGGGGGGTCCAATCTGCACCGCTGTTGCACGACAGGTCCTCCTCCTCTGACTCTTCAGTGTCACCTGCCAAGATGAGGGCGGGACTTTGCTGCTAGATGGGCCTTCAGTAACAGATTCGTCCGTATCGCTGCCGAAATGAGGGCGAGTTTTGCGGAAGGACGGGCTTCCAGCGTCGGACTCATCAGAGTCGCTGCCGAAAATGCGGGGCGCACTTGGGCATTTTTGCTTTTGAAAGTGATAGCCGGCGCAGATTTGCTTTTGAGTCTTGGGGCCGTTCTATCCTCGGTCAGTTGTGGCTTTGGCATTTTTGGTGGTTCGTAAAGTACCGAGAATCTTCATATCGGACTTCATGCACACCGAACGGCTGGATGTCCTCCGTCAATGCGTCTTTCTTTCGCCATTTTTAGTGTACTTCATGCATTGATGGAGAGTTGACGGAATGATGCCGTAATCGTGGAGCCACGGCCCGCCCCAAGAGAAATCTTATAAGACGTGTCGGCGTCGATCACGTATATCTTAGCTTCAGTTTGCAGATCCCCAAATTTGATTGGCAGAGCTATAGACCCCAGAACTTGCTGGCAATTTTGGTTGAAGCCTTGAATGACAATCCTTTCCCTTGACAGGTGTCGGACGTCCATTGACAAAACTCTTCAGAGTTCGCAAGTTCATGATGTTCACTGAGGACCCCGGATCAATCAATATGCGATTAATTCGATCTCCGTCGCTGTACCCGGTCACGTAAAGCGGCCGATTATGCTCAGCCGTTCCCAGTAGCAAGTCTTCATCCTTAAATGTGACTGCGGCGGCATACAAAGCATGCTGGGCTTCTTTCATGTTAATTTCCGCAAAGTGAGCCTGATACCGCTCGGGGTTTTGCAGAGCGTGGATGAGAACATCTCTAAGCTCCTTAGATAGGACCAAGGCGTCGTAGATGCTCAGGAGAGACGGAAGCTTCCGGAGATGCGCCAAGACATTATAGTCCACCGAGGAAGGACTTATGTTTTCATCTGCCGGTTCTCTGCCATCTTCTTCATTAGCGACTTGTTTTTCCTTCCCTTTTGGGGCGTTGCCCTGATTTTGCGGTAGAGCCCTGCCGCTTCTGAGCTGGATTTGATTGGCCTTTGTGGTGAGCTCCTCGTCCTCTTCCGGAAAACAGAGATCATCCTCAGAGTCGCTGCCAAGATGGATGGCGTAGCAGGTCACTACTGGAATTTCTTCATTGGAGTCTTCTTCTAACTCCTCCAGAATTTCAGCCGCTTGTACAGGGCAGAACTCCTTCAATTGAATCAATGTTCTTTCCTTTTGCTCATATTCTTCGAGGGAATCGATATACTTTTGAATGGTCGATCTCCCTGCAGACTCTTTTTCGCGCCGAGCTGCACTTTTCTTCTTCTTGAGCTTCTTGGATTTTGAGTCTGATGGAGCCGCATTGGCAGCTGGACTGGTAGGCTTCTTCTGTCCTTCCCATTCCATCCTGGGTTCTTTCCGAAGTAGCTTTATCATCTTCTTCGTCTTATTAGATATGTGCGTACTCCATGGAGGCCGCGATGAGTCCGTTTCATTTCTCAGGGCAGCGGGTTCAGCTGTCTGCTCCCAGAAGGCTTCAACTTCTGTCTGCACAAAGTTGGCGGTTGCAACTTGATTGTTCACCAACACGCTTTTGGACAGCTCGATCTCTCCAGCCTTGTACTGCTTCTCGACCCAGTCTTTGAAGATATAGCAATCCTCGATCGCATGGCTCACTACTCGGTGGTACGGGCAATACAGAGGATTGTCGGTCATTTTTGCTTCTTGGGGTCTTTTCGACTCCGGCAATTGTAGGCCATTGTTCAAGGCATCTTTAAATATCTTGCGGACCTTGTCCCTTCTGAAAGAGTAAACCTTGTTCTTTTTCTCCTCTAGGGAAGGCCCATCTCCTCCCAGCAATGGCTTTCGAGACCGGTTGGTTTTGGATTCGCCCGCCCTTCGCTTTTCTTCATTGTCGGAGGCATTGAAGACATTGGTACTGCTGGAACTCCCGCTTCTACGGTTGTCGTCCCGCTTGCTTTTCCAGGTTTTGTCTCTCTGAGAGTCCGGCGGGGACTCTTGCTTCGAGCGTTCAAGCATTTGGACTTTCTTGGTTAGCTCCTGAAATGTCTTGAGGCCCGCTGTACACAAGAATGGGACCATCCAATTGCTGAGGTTCCCAATGAGAAGGCTGACGGACTGGTCCTGCTCCAGCGGCGGTTCGCACTTGACTGTAAGATTACGCCATCGGGCGATAAAGTCGGTGTTGCTTTCATTCTTCCCCGGCTTGGTCCTCACAAGGTCGGCAATGGAGATTTTATCACTGACACTCATGAATCTTTGCCGGAACAGAGACTCCATTTGGGCAAAGGTAATGACGGACCCGTCCGGTATACTCGCATACCAGTCGAAAGCGACGCCGGTCAGGCTGTTGACAAACTGACGAAGAAGGAGCGCGTCATTGCCCCCTGTATTTCCGCACGATGCTTTGAAGTGGGCGACGTGTTGATTTGCATTCCCCGTTCCATCAAATCTTCCGAACTTAGGAATGACGTAGCCGCTTGGGAACTCAATCAGATCGTACTGCGCGGGATATGGCCGCCCACTACTGCCGATTTCTTTCTGAGCTTCAGCTTCGGCCACCAATGTTTTAACCTTGCTGGTGACCAAATCCATTATCCGATCCTGTGTTAGCGGGATGGTGCTATCTGGGGCCAAGGCGTCCCCAGAAGCGGAATGCGGCCGGCTTTCATGCGGCTCGACCAGTCTTGGTCCCAAAGGAACAGGCATTGGCTGCCCCGGATTGTCATCACCCGGCTGATTAGTAGCGGTTTGTGTCTGATTGGGAGGCGCTCGAGCAATTTGAGCCGTAAGCTGCATCACCATGTTCGTTAAGTCGTCAATCTTTGAATAGAGCTTGGCCATCTCTTTATCTTTGCTCCTGAGCTGTTTTCGAAGCTCCTGAAGCAGCTCTTGCTCCGCAGTCCTGGGGCGGAAAGTCGGCTCTTCCTCGCTGTCCGAGCTTGACTCTGCATGGATCGAGGGGTCTTTCTGCCTATCATCCTCATCGAGAGGGTTTTCTTCATCCAGCGGGGGCGTCTGTTCTTGGGCGGCGGCAACCACATTCAGGCTAGATTGGGCTTGGGATGTGGTGGCCCCGTCCTTGCTTTTGCTGCGAAGGTTGTCGCTAGGGCGCCCGCCCGCCATATAGACCGTATGGGTGATATATCCGGCCGTCTTTCTATCATTGGCGGCTGATTTCACGGATCGTTGTCTTGACCCCCTTGCTTCGGTAGCTGGTAGTCGATTAAAGGCGGCTGGCCTAACCAGGTTCTTGAATGGTGCTAGCGCTTCTTTTCTGGGTTTGCCCCGCTGCTTTCGCGCGGCACAGAGTGCTTGATAGACTCTTGAAGAGACAGTGTCATACTTTTTCTGTTGGGGCCGGGACACGTCTCTTTGTGGCACTGTTCGGACCGCTGTCTTCTTGATTCTGGCGGTCATGGCGTTTTTCTGAACCCACTTCAGAGGCTCGAAGGAATTGCTGATTCTTACGTCCGACTCGGCCGTTGTCGCCGGGCAACCCTGCACTTGGAACTTCACACGATTCCATTTGGCCGAAGCCTTGGCCCTCTTGTTGGCTAGATACCTGAGCAGCTTCTGCCTTAACTTTTCTGTTCTAAGCACCTGGCAGACTTCGGCTTTTTGGGAAGATGCCGCAGACCGGTTGATGGAGGGCCTTGGAGATACGCCCGATTGTGCATTTGTTAGAGTCATCGCCTGAGCTCGTCCGCGACATTTGATGTTGCCCTTCGCATCGGAAGTCTTGCCCCCAGCTAGAGCGCCAGGGAGTCGTTCAGATAGCGTCTTGAGTTTCGGTTGTGGTGCCTTGGCGATCACGACATTCGGCCTCTTTCCCCTTGAGACCGGCTTGGCCACCTGTTCCGCCGGGATCTCCGCCAGATGAGCGCTTCCGGCAGGGTAGATGATGACGGAGCCGAACTGGCGGGGCGGTTCCTCCCACTGTCGACTGAGGCTTGCGGGGAGAACCACACGAGCGTTGATCTTGACCACGTACAGAATCGGGGTGCCGTTGGAAGCTGAATTCGTCTGGGGAGACATTGTCGTCGAAGGTTGATTGCTTGAAAATCTGCATGAAAAAGCATTATTTTTAGTATAAATACAGGTATGTATATTGATTGAGCTCGCATGAACGTTTAACCCGAAATATGGGAGGAGAGATTGTCCCACCGGGCGTGCCAGAATCTGTAGGGTGTTTTTCGTCACCCCAGTGAGATGGGAATACGCGCGCGCTTGTCAGGCGTACTACAGATTCCCCTGGCCTAGGGTAGGCCGGGGTTTAATGATTGTGGGGATCCGAATCTCCGGCAGCCGCGGACTAAGCTGCCGTTAATTACCCATCGCCTTTGGGGCGAGGGAACCTCCGATTAACGGGTTAAACTGGTCATGCGAACTCAATGTGCAGTGTGCGTGTGTTTTGAAAGGGGGTTTTGGATATATCGGGAGCCACGCAGAGTTTTTTACGGGGAGGGGGAGAATGTGGCGGAGTATGTATATGTGTGAATTTGTATACATATGTATGTGTATATGTATGTACATAAAAAGAGAGGGAAAAGGCATCCAAGGGATGCGTGGGGGCCACGTGTCGGCAAGCGGGCGCCTTGCGCACTTGCGCAGGTGCGCAAGCGCGCGCGCCACGTGTATGCGCGCGGGCGCCTTGCGCACTTGCGCAGGTGCGCAAGCGCGCGTGCCACGTGTCGGCACGCGGGCGCCTTGCGCAAGCGCGCAGGTGCGCAAGCGCGCACGCCACGTGTCGGCACGTGGGCGCCTTGCGCACCTGCGCAAGCGCGCAGGTGCGCAAGCGCGCGCGCCACGTGTCGGCACGCTGGCGCCTTGCGCACTTGCGCTGCGCGCCGGAGAGGCACAAGAGGCTTTTAGCCTGAAAAAAATTTCGCAGAAGAGAAATCAGAGAGGAGTTGGACTCCTGAATGTGTTTTTCTTCTTTTTTTTTGAGGGTTTAGTGAAAGATGTTCTTCTCCTTCCTCCTCTGTTAGCTGGATCTTGAAGATCAAGAGATGTGGGATTTCAAAATCTTTTCTTTTTGAGATCTGATGGAAGATCTGAGTTCCCCTTGATGGGTTTTGTGGTGAAAACTAATTTAGTTTTGAAAAAGGAAGAGTAAAACTCTTGATTTAATTCAAAAGAAAGAAGAAGGTTTTGGAACCTTGAAGAAGGAAGAAAGAGCTCAGCTCTGAAACTTTTTTTTTGGAGAGAGAAAAAGTTGTTGGGATATTTCATTATTCTTGCCTTTATAGGCCATTCATTTTACACATAGCCCCTTGGGCTTCACAAAATGGCATTTTGCCTATCCCATGGTTCATGTGCCATTTCTTTTTGCACATAAGCCATGGGCTTTACAAAAATTTGGCTTTATGCCTATTTTTCTTACATTTATCCGAAAATAAAATAAAAGAAATACAACAAAATTATTTATTACAAAATTTTTATCATGGCATGGGGGGAGGCCGGCCGCTTCATGTTCGGGCTCGACCCGGGCATGGGCCCACTGGATCTGGGCTTGGGCCCACTTAGCTTGGGGTTGACTTTGATTTTGACTTGGTCAACCGGGGTGTAAATTTTTACCCCAACACATCTTATAAACTTCTGTATTTTGGTTCATAAATTTGTCAAAAAAGTCATTTTCTCACTTAAATTAGATCTTCAAGTTTAGGATCTAATGTTTGTATCAATAATCAAAGTCGGAAATTAAATTAATTAAAGAAGCAGATTATTTTTATTTATAGTTTTATATGTTTATATCAATTACTCCATCTGTTCACAATTACTTGCCCTTTTAGCCTTTTGCACGGCGATTAAGATATAACTCAAAGTCTATTTGAAAGATATATTATAATATTGTCATCCTGATAAATTTTCCTAAATAACCCTTGTTATGAATATATAATTAATTATTAGATATTAGCTATTATGTTTAGTCCCGCATCGGCTATTATTGTAGAGGTGTTCTATAACCCTCCATATATATTTGTATGTAGAGACTCATAATTTCTCAATCCAATAAAATTTTCCTTTTGATTTTTTTCATGGTACCTGAGCTTTTTTGAAAAGAATTGAGAAAAAAATCATAATTTCCCAACCCTACCCTAACCTTAATTTCCCCTTCTCAGCCGTCATCGCTCCACCACCCTCAATCCCCTCTGCTCCTTCCCGGGCCCTTTGGCCCCTCGCCAGCACCCCTTTCACCCCTCTCCAGTAATCTCTCCTGCGTTCGATCTCCCCTCAAGCCCCCTCCAGCCGCTGTCGACCTCTCCAGCACCCTCTTCTTCCTTTGATCTCCCCTCCAGCCCTTTTCCATCTACCGTTGACCCCTCCAACACCCTTCCCAGTCCTATACGAACCCTCTTGCCCCCTTTCCAGCCTTCGATCTCCCCTCCATCCCCTTACAGCCGCCGTCGAACCCTCCAACACCCTCCTCAGTCCTCTACGAATCTTCCTGCCCCCTCTCCAACCTTAGAAGATTAAGCCTATTTCCACCTTCCGTTAAGGACCTCACTCCTATTATTCATGTTCCCCACCTATCTTTTTCAGAGCTTGATTCATCTGTTCAACCTGTGCTCCCTAGCTTTCAGTCTATAGCCCCTTATCCACACGCGTATCACCGTCGTAAGAAAGTTTCCAACCCCTCCTACCAATGATACTTCTAACGATTCTTCTGCAGGTACTATGCAATCCACTGTTCTTAATTCTCCACCGCCGCCGCCTTGAAATGAAGATCTCTCTTCCTTTTGCTTAATGAAGGGTAAGCGTTCCTGTACTACTGCACATTCAATTTTTAACTTTATTTCCTATCATCGACTGACACCATCTGCTTGTCATTTTATTCTTCCTTGTCTTCCATCACTCTTTCTTTCTCTGTTCAGCTCTTCAGCACCTAGGTTGGCATGCAGCTATATTGAAGGAGACTGCCGCACTGCGCTCTAATCAGACTTGGAAATTGGTACATCCTCCTTCCGATAAGAAGATTGTCGGCTGCCGATGGGTTTTTTCTGTCAAGTGTAATCCAGATGGGGCGATTGACCGTTTCAAAGCTCGATTAGTGGCCAAAGGTTTTACTCGGCAGTATGGTTTGGATTATATTGAAACTTTTTCGCCAGTTTCCAAATTGATCTCGGTTCGTGTTATATCCTTGGCCGTTTCTAAGATATGGTCTCTTCATCAGCTTGATGTGAAGAATGCTTTTCTTAATGGCGATCTTTCGGAGACTATTTATATGTAGCAGCCTCCTGGCATTGAGCGATCGGCGGACTCTATGGTTTGTCTTCTACAAAAATCGTTATACGGATTGAAGCAGTCATCGCGTGCCTGGTTTGAAAAGTTTAGTATGATTTTACGACAAATTGGCTTCAAACGCAGTCACATCGACACATATCTTTTTACACATAATCATCTTCAGGGCAAGGTAATTGTGCTGGTGTATGTTGATATAATCATTATTGGAGATGATTCTGCTGGCATCTCTAAGGTGAAAGAACATTTGGTTTCACACTTTCATACCAAGGATCTTGGGCCATTTAGATACTTCTTTGGAATTGAAATATCATGGAATTCTGGTAGATTACAGCTCTCTCAGCGCAAGTATGCACTTGATCTTCTATCTGAGACATGATTTCTGGGATGCAGATCAGCATACACTCCTATAAATTCTTCAGTCAAGCTGTCTAGATTGAGCTCTCCTTCGGATCCTCCATTACCTGACCCAGGACGATATCGACGTCTGGTTGAGAAACTTATTTACCTCACTGTCACTCGGCTTGACATTTCCTTTGCCGTTTGCATAATGAGTCTGTATGCAGAATCCTTTGACCTCTCACCTTAATGCAGTTGAGCATATTCTCAGATTCATCAAAAGTTCTCCAGGATAAGGTCTTCTTTACAAACCATCATCTACGTTATCGCTCACAGCTTTTGCGGATGCTGACTTTGTTGGATCCATTGATGATCGTCGTTCTACTAGTGGCTACCGTGTCTTCTTGGGAGGAAATTTAGAGGAGCAAGAAGCAGAATGTAGTGGCTCGTTTTTCTGCCGAGGCTGAGTATAGATCTATGGTGTTGGGATTCCATGCACTCTATGTGATGATTTTAAGAAAAGGAAATGGGTTAATAAAAATCTAGAGAGCATGAAAAACAAGGATCGGCATCATACACTAAACTAGCAAGCAAAGGAGTTTAACTATTCGGTTTTCGATTACGACCTTTGTAGTCGTGTCCTTCGTTTTCTTTATACTTCCTTAGCTCTTCGAGACTTCTGGATCGAGCTTGCAAGTCGGTCCTCCTTCGCCCACTTGAGGGAACCTTGTCCAAACCCCTAGCTTCACACCAAAATATCCGAGTGAAGTAACTATGGTTCACAACTTGCTAAGAAGTGAAGCTTAGGAATGTTGTGTAAATGTTCTAGTATTTTTCTTTCTCTTTTTATTTTCATGATCCTCAAGTTATGAGAGGGTAGAAGATAATGAAGAAGGAGGAGCTCTTTTAGGAGGGTGAAGCTAAATGGTGTAATGAATAACCTTCACAAATTCAAGCATAATCTTTTTCTTTTGTTAAAAGATATTTTCTAAATATAAAAAGCAACCATGCTTGAATAGTATAACCAAATAAAAGAATTCATTTGGCCATACCCTCCACCATTTCTCCCTTCAAGAAATTTCTAGAAATGAGGTGTTCTCCTTCTAGAAGTATTTTTATATGAATACAAGAATACGTCCCCGCAAATACATGCCCGTACTCGTATCAAAATACGAATACCCAAGAGATAGAAAAATACAATGAACATAATACTAGAATATACATATCGAAATATATATATGTAAATTATTAAATCAAAACTTGATTTAATAATCCGGGTTAATCCTAAGCCGGTTAGTATTATCATCCGTCCGATTAAAATCCGTGTAGCTAGTACACATACTTAATCGAAATCCTGCAAGTATCAATATACAGCCACTACATTTCGTTTGAACCGGGAAAACGCTCTGTGTGGGACTCTAATGACTCGTCAATACGCTAGCAATGAGTTTAACCACAAGCACGTTAGCGGCACTAGCTGTACATAACGGCTACCCCGGTATTGAACGAAAGGAAGGCCGGCGAGCAAACTTATCCGTACCCATACGTAGCCTGTCTGTGATAATCTCCGTACAGTCCGGTCTCTTCGTCTAAGAGTATCACATATCGGGTCAAAAGGGTGGATAACGTCAGACTCCTGATAACCCGATAAGTCGTGCCGGTCTGAAGCTCATCACCCACTGAGAAACTACTGATATCCCATCAGTAAATCTCATCCACCTTGGCCAAAAATTTATGGTGATAGCTAACCAAACACAACGTGACATCGACTCCTAATACTAGAAGAGACGAATCCCTGATGATTTCTCACTGTCTCCATATGGTTCGGGACTGTATCCAACTAAACTTGTTTGCACGACTCTTTTGAGCCGTGGTAGAGTAGTAATCAAAATACAGTGGGAACTCACATGAGACAAATGACAATCTCAGATCAAAAGACTAACATGTACTCATGTCACCTGAGATCGTCAATCTGACGATAGCTATAATACCATCTACAAGTTCTCGATGAGTCCGTCTGGTGTACTCACCTCCAGTGAGCACCTGTATACTATCTTAGGTGACACAATGCCAGTGGCTTATGAGACCGGCCACCGCCCCTCGTCGTGGTCTAGAAATGTATATACTAGTCTACTCCGGAATATCGATGCGTAGTCTCGATACCCCTTCGACCAGGGACATTTAATGATGTGTCTATGGACTACCCAGCTCCCACGTATATGATCGCCATCATAATACTGATAGTCAAGCAAGAATCCTACGAGATTTATCATTATGTATTAGCGACGCGTAATAACCAATAAAACGTATACACATCAATGATAAAAACAAACCAGATAGCATACTATCATCTCGAGTAAGACTGTTCTACCTGTATAGGTTCTCCAATTATCATAATCGTCTGCCTGCAATTACAATAATTTCCTTTTGGGCATTATATCCAACAATCTCCCACTTTCACTTAAGGCCAATTATTGCGGTATCACATACCCACATTCCGTATGCTACCGAACACCTAATTTCTCTACTAGTCAGTTTCTCAAATCGTGTATGAGAAATATCCGTGTTCAAGAAATAGCCTTAGTGAGTGGATCCGCTACAATGGTCCAACTTCATCTCTCTATGCCTCAACTTCGCGGAGATCAACAATCTCCCGAATTGAGCGATACCCCGCCACAAGAATTTTTCTAAATACATGATGGGACCAAGTTCATAAATGAACAATTTTATCCAACAAACTTCTTGGGTTGTATCCTTCGTTGAGTTATAACCAGCATTCTGCATCATGCCGACCTCAGTATCCCTATCCAATATACTGCTCCTCAGAAGAGGGTAAACTCAAAACTCTGACAGCATCTCTGTTATTCATGTCACCATGGAAGCTTGAACCGATAACCGCCTCCTGGAGGAGACCGTCGTTACCATATACCAAGAACATTATAAAATGTTCCTTACTGCTTTCCTTTATTTCTTCAGGATTGGATTAATATCTGCTTACTACACAAGTGTAAATACAATATCTAGTCTGGTATATGACATCACATGATTGACTCAATTGCCTAAACAAGTGATATGTTATTCATGCGAGTCCCTCTCATCATCAGTCTAGAAGACATTTCTTTAGAAAGAGTGACTCTATCACCTGCGGGTATACCACCATGCCATGAGTCCTTCATTCTAAAATCCTTTAGAATGGTGTCCAAATACCCAAATTGGGACACTTCCCAAATCTAGATTTAACGACATAGATCTAATTACCAGAATCCTTGATATATTCTCAATATCCTATGTGGAGAAACAACTTGTGACAGCTAAAGTTTGACCGATTGTAGTATATGAATATCACTTCCTATCAGGAGTATGTCATCGAAATCGTAGGATATAACTCCCTACATCCTTCTTATTAGGTTCATTTGTTGTTTTAATAAAGTCAATCATCTTGACTGTCATATCATAACAGATGATCCGTCTCCGCTATGCATGTTTTAGTCTACGAATAGACATAAGCAACTTGCACACTTTCTGCTGCTTCCACTGACTACGATAACCCTCTGGCAGTCATATACACGTGCACAACCAAATTCTCATTTAGAAAGATGTTACAGTCATTCTTTTGCAAAATATTATGGTCTTGAATAGCAACAGTGGCAAATCATATCCGTATGGACTTCAGCGTAGACGCTGAAGCAAAAGTCCCATCACAATCTACACCGGGTATTTGATAAAAAACTTTACAATAAGTCTAGCTTTATTAGGTTAATACTTTTTCATCTGCACAGTTCTCGAAAGATCTACTTGCTCTTAATGAGTTTTATCCCTTCAGGAGCATCCAGCAAAGTCAAAAATCCATAATTTACTGAAGTGCGTGGAGTCCATCTTGGATATATTGCATCTGGTCATCTTGAAATTACCATTTCCTATGACCTGCTGATAATTAGTTGGGCCATCATCACCATGATGCTGACATCCCTGTCACCGTCTACGAGAAAACTGAAGTATCTCTCGGGCGGCTGAGGTCATCTACTAATATATATGGAGTAGCTAAGATTTGTCAGTTCCAATTGAATCTACAGGTTCTTTTAAATTTTTAGTAATCGTTGTGGTTCTGGAATCACTTCCAGTTCTACCATACTCCGATTTTTTTCTTTTACAAAGAAGACATTTTTTATAAAAAGATGGCGAGTCAAGAACAAATCAACCTTTGATCTTGCAAATGGTAGAAGTAAAACCCTAGTAAATACTTGGGATAACCCACAAACTGCCATTACTAAAACGTGCCTCGAGTTTGTCCGGATTTTGTTTTTAAACAGAAACCCGATAACTCTATATCTTAACATCCTCAAGATATGCAACCATTCTATGTTCATATAGAATCAAAGGCATTAATTTAGATGGAATCGGATACAAAAATTATGTAGCTGTTTCCTGTGCATATCCCAAATGTAAAAAAAAAGGCCAATACAACATTACTCATCAAAAAGCGCACCCACGGATGAGTAACCTGTGAGAGAATAAAGTTCTTTGTCAGTGCACATATTAAATGAACGCTGTCTTCTGATTTTTTAAAAAATTTCTTTGGAGTCCTGCACCAATACTTTTTAAATGGAATTAGTTTAGATATTTTACAAAAACAAAATATGTATGTTGTGAGAAATTCTATACTATTCACCTTTATATAATAAAAGGACAAGTAATTTAGGACAACTTTCTAAAAAGACAAGTAAATGTGAACAGAGAGTACTTTTTTTTACATGTTTGTAATCAATGTATTGGACCAAATTGTTTTTCTTAAAAGTTAATAAAAGAAACTAGTCGATTTGGTCTCCTATAAGTCTTAATATTATTTGAAATTTTAAAATAACTTCAATTTCAAGCTTAGAAAGTAAATATATTTCCTTATCAATACTGAAACTTGTTAGTTACACCGATCAATATGGTTTAATACTGGGTAGAATCCCGCAAACGCAACTAATTTTTAAATTTAATTAGATTTTAATTGATGAAATAAAATTTTAAGAATATAGTTATTAATGAAACGGTAATATTTTTTCTCAAAACAATATCTCTGCCACATGATTTTTTGCGGCTTTTTCTTAAAGAAAATCGAATTACCCATGTAAATGTCTTCTCCATGCAAATTGCCAAAGAAACTTATTTTATCTCTGATTCTCGTCTTTGTGCTAAACAATGGAAAAACTTTTTTCCATAGTCTATTCATCCATGTCCTCATATAACGAACGCTTTGGCAGATGTGTAGTTGATACTATTTTGCAACGCATCGTCAAAGATCCTACTAAAGTACAGCTTGAAATCATTGAAATCACGTTGCAAATTCAAACAACCTACCAAGTGATAAGTTTTTTCCTTCATAGTGTTATGGAACCATTGTAGAAGTATTTAAAATCTAGCCTCGCACATGCTAGTTTAGATCGATATATCTCTATCTAATCATTTGATCTTCTTTTGAACACATCATGTTCCGTTTCTGATCAGTACTTCGCCGCAATAGCCGGAGGATAACTACACCTTAATCGTCGAGAGACCCACCGCTTATCACTTCTTTGTTAACCATCAACGAGAAGATGAAGAAGGAGAAACCGAGGACTTTATAATGGAGGCTATGTATATTGTAGTTATTTTTTTGGATAGTTGTAAAAGAGCAACCATGCAAGCCAATTAATAGGGGAGGGATTCACCACTTTAGCTTGCCTAGAAGCCATCTCTTTGGCTCAAAGGGTCACTTCTTTTTAAAAACCGGGTCGGTTAGCGTCGGCCCAATATCCGGCCTGATCCGCTCGCCCACTCACTTAGGCGAGTATGGGCCGACATGACCCATATTTCAACATACTCCTACTCGTTCAAATGAGTGGGTGCCTTCCATAGTTCGCTGAACTGGCTCCCTGAGTCAATTTTTCTGAGAATCTTCTCCGTTTCTTCATCCCCGTCCATACATGTTGGTGCAACGTGGACCGTTAAGATTCTACAAGCGAGTAGCTTTGTAGCCTTGTAGCCAAATCTGTTAGGACCAGCACAAAGGACTCCCTGTCAAAGAAGAATTTTTAAAATGTTAAGCTCGCGATATCTTGTACCTTAGATCTTCTCAGTCATGTCTGCCCAACGATCCCTCTAAAGCGTACTTGAACACTGCAATAAACACTCGATTCATCACTCTTAATCTTTGCTTTTGGCGTTAATGAGAGTTGGCCATGCGATGCAATTAATAGACATGCCAATCGATCTTCTTCCAGTCCTAAATAGTTAGGTCTTTTATTCATTTGCTTTCCTGACACCACCCTGTATGTGTGGTATATATGTTATCGCAGCAGTAAACAACATCCAAAGTAGGTGACACTCACAACAAATCTACCCAGAAAGCCCAGTGTAACTAGAGGTACAGTGACTGCTCTTCATTCTGAAGGTTGTCAATAAGGGCTCACACTATGAGGGAGATAGGATCTATCCCTTCCAACCTTTTTATATACATAGTCTTAGCACACATTGTATGGTAGCATGTTACATTATAAGTATTCTCCCTAAGAGCATACGTCATTAAAGTGATACTGCACATACCCAAGCTATAGGACCCCATGATTGACTTGTCCAGCCATATCGTCCCGTGATATGCCTGAGGTCTCCCGACAAGCCGCGCCTCGTGCGTCAAGTCTGACCTTTAGTCTGGCTATTAATAAACATGGAAAGTGGTCGTGGGATTACCACTTCGGTCTCTTGACGCATGAACGCCGTAACCTTATCCTCACTGAGTCAAGACGACTTATTAAGTGCACCTACTGTCATTGTACCCAATAATATGACAATGCAGTCATTGCTCCAGCAAATGACTAACAGCACTTAGTCTCACCTTCGCCTGCTGCCACATTGTCGAAGTGGATATCTTGTGTAAGGGAGAATTCCTAAGTTCCTACATGCCGACTTAATATATGTACACCTTGTGCACTTGGTGTACCTTGTACACTTTATGTATATATACTACATGTCAAAACAGTCAAACAAATATAGACATTTATTTTATATCCATAAACGCCATCATCTATAACAATATCAAAACATAAAATACAATTAAAAGACGGTCTAAAACATGTAAACGTCACCAAGGATGTAGCCCTAAACCTCTAGTATGCTGCGCGAACCAAGGATGTAGCCTTAAACCTCTAATATGCTGCACGAATCGCTCCTTGGCTATACCTTTCGTCAGTAGATCCGCGGTCATCTAACCCATAGGGACATACTGCAACACAACCTCCTCTTTCTCTTGCTTCTTTATAAAATGCTACCGGATCTGCATGTGCTTCGATTTTCCGTGGTACGTCAGGTCTTTCGAGTATCCAATGGATAACATGCTGTCGTAGTAGATCGCCTTATCTTCTGCATGTGGCATACTGCTTAGACTCTCTAAGAGTCTCGTAACCAGACCTCCTCTTGTGCCGCAATGCAAGTCGCCACATATTCTTCCTCTATGGTGAAAAAGGGATATGCATTCATGCTTCTTGCTACACCAAGAAATTGCCCCGCCATTGAGTAAGAAGACATCCCATCGTGGACGCTTGCTCATACAGATCGCCGGCACAGTCGGGATCTGAATAACCTCGAAAACGAGTGTCGATCTGACATAGCAAGGTATAGTGGGCCGTCCCTCTCAAGTAGCGTAAGATCTGCTTTACCCCCTTCCAATGAGGAATACCAGGGTTGGACTGATACTTGCTCATCAATTCTACACCAAAGGATATATTAGGTCTTGTATATACCATAGCATACATGAGACCGTTGATAACACTTTTTGAAGAAACATTTTGCATTTGCTTCTTCTCTGTTTCAGTCTTGGGACACTACTGTTGTAGGCTTGATGCATGATTCTTCGCAATTGAAGTTCCAATGGGTTTGCAACCATTCATGCCGAACCGTTTCATGATTTTCCTAATGTAAGTCTTTTGAGATAAACCTGGGGTTTTTCTTAGAACTGTTCTTCAGAATCTTAATATCTAGCCTGAACTAGACATTGGCGATGTCCTCAAAAATAAAGGACAACCAACTCCACACGATATTTGTTGAGATGTGAGAAACTAAAATAGTCCCATATTGGAAAAATTATAAAAGGAACATGTGTATAAGATATAAGACGGGACAAAACTCAATAAGGCTTAAGCCTTATTGTAGAATCTCACTTATATCAAAAGCCCGTGTACACTCATAAATAAAAATATATACTCGCCCACTCATTCTTTAATATAAATATAAAATTTTTTTTCATGGTCTCTGTCAGAGTTTAGAGTATTTAAAGTTGAGAGAGTGATGGGTTTTTTATAGGTACACGCATGCCTTTGATATAAGTGGGTTCCAACAATAAGACTCAAGTTTTGTTGAGATGTGGCCCATTTTATATTTTATATTCATATGTTTCTTTTGTTGTTACCAATGTGGGACTATCTTTAAATTCCCATCATTTGGTTTTTTTATACTTTCAACACCCCCCTCACGTGCAACCATCACTTTTTTTTTAGTGTGGTCGTCACGTAGAAAGTACAATACCTGGTAGTATTGTTGAGTCGAGTTTGGATTGAACCATTGGCTCTAATACCATGTTGGAGTTTAGAGCATTTAAAGTTAAGAGAGTGATGGTTTTTTTTATAGATACACATAGGCTTTTGATATAAGTGGGTTCCAACAATAAGACTCAAGCCTTGTTCAGATGTGATCCATTCTATATTTTATACCCATGTGTTTCTTTTGTTGTTTCCAATGTAGGACTGTTTTTAAAGTCCCATCATTTGTGTTTTTTTACTTTCAACAGAATCATAGCCAATGGCTCAATCCAAAATCTCGACAATACCTCTGAGAGAAGCAGGCTACAAGTATAATAAGTGCCTCTGAGAGATCTAGCTCTACAAGTGTTGTGCAGTCTACGTGACAACCACACCTAGAAAAAGTGATGGTTGCACGTGAGGTGGAGTGTTCAGATGTGAGAGACTAAACTAGTCCCACATTTAAAAAATTATGAGAGACACATGGGTATAACATATAAGATGGGACAAAACTCAATAAGGCTTAAGTCTTATTGTTGGATCCCATTTATATCAAAAGCCGGTATATACTCATAAATAAAAATATATACTCCCCCCGCAACTTTAAATAATTAAAAAAACTTCACCAATATTTATCGTTTCCATGTTGTTCCCTGCCAGCATGATATCGTTGACATATAACGATAAGATCTTGAATTAGGTTTTCTTAGATAGACACAATTATCGTGATCAATCTTCTATAACCTAGTATGGTTTGATAAAATTAAAAATGCCACACCCGGGACGATTGTGTCAAGCCATAAATTGACTTTCTCAATTTGCACACCTTGTGCTCAAGTCCTGCTTTGAAACCGGTCGGTTGATCCATATAGATTTTCTTTTCCAGTTCTCCATAGAGAAAAGTTATCTTGACGTCCATTTGGACTAGTTCAAGATCCATATGCGCTACCAATGCTAATATAAGACGAACATAGACGATTTTCACCACTAGGGAAAATGTTTCCTCATAATCCACCTCACTCCTTTCGGTGTATCCTTTCGCTATCAAGCGTGCCTTGAACCACTCAATTGTCACATCTACTTTTCACTTGACCTTGAAAATCCACTTGTTTTCAATAGCCTTGCATCTGGCCGGAAGATCCACTAAGCCCCAGACATGATTCTTCCTCATCGATTTGAGTTGCTCATCCATCGATATCTTCCACTCATTTGCTGCGCAGGCGCAAAGAACTCGTCGTTGTCTCGGCTGTGCCATCGGAAGCTTTGGGGAAGTCGGACCTTGAAATAGCGTCATATGATTTGGGTTTCACAACATCATACGGTGCTACCATGAACGCTTCCCATTCGGTCTCAAAATGACATCGGGGTACTTGTCCACGGTACGATCTTCGAGGCAGTTGAGACTCCATAGATGTCTTCGAGTCATCTATTGGTATCTCACTTCACTGTCCCCAGCCAGCATAGAATCACTGCCCCCAGCCAGCATAGAAAACGATTCCTCTTCCATTGTCGGTTGATCAATGGTCTTCTTGATCTCATGGGATCACAAATCATTACAACTTCCCTTCTTTGTAGAAAGTTCTTGACGAACTTTGCATCCCACGACCTATGAAGCACGGAAACGAGTACGAGTATATGATACAATACGATGCGGATACGCGGAAATGCAATTTTCAAAAAACTTAGGATACGGGATACGTCTTATATTGAATTTTTCTAATTAAATATATATGTTGAATGTAAAAAAAACCAAATTATGGGACTTAAAGGTAGTCCCACATTAGAAATAACAAAAGAAACACATGTGTATAAAATATAAAATGGGTCACACCTTAATAAAGCTTGAGTCTTATTGTTAGATTCATTTATATCAAAAGCCCATGTGTACCTATTAAAAAGCCCATCACTCTCTCAACTTTAAATAAACTTTAATTTTAATATGGTATCAGAGCCAATAGCTCGATCTAAACTTGACTCGACAATACTACCAAGTGTTGTACTTTCCACGTGACCATACCAAAGAAAAAAGTGATGGATGCATCTGAGGGGTGTTGAGGTCAAAAATTGCACCTTGGTTGACCAAGTCAAAGTCTAAGTCAACCTCAAGCCAGGTGGGCCCAAGCCCAGGTCAAGTGGGCCCATGCCCAAGTCAAGCCCCACGGCCGGCCTCCCCATGCCAAAATAAAAATCATGTAACAAACAATTTTGATGTAATTTTTTGTGCATGAATGTAAGCACAATGGGCATAAAGCCAAATTTTTTGTAAAGCCCATGGCTTATGTGCAAAAGAAATGAGCACATGAGGTATGAGATGGGCAAAATGCCATTTTGTAAACCCCAAAGGGCTATATGTAAATGTGTAAGCCCATATAAGGCAACATAATGATGAACAAAAGCATACACTTTTAATTTCTCTAAAACTCAAGGGTTTGTGCCTCCTTCTTCTCCTTCCTCAAGGTTCTAAACCTTCTTATTTCTTTTGAATTAAATCAAGAGTATTACTCTCCTTTTTCAAAAACTAAATAGTTTTTCACCACAAAACCTATAAAGGGGAGCTCGGATCTTCCATTAGATCTCAAAAAGGGAGACCTTTAAGTCTCACCCTCTTTTCTCCAAGATCCAGCCGATCAAGAGGAGGAAGAAAGAGACCCATCTCGACAAGGCTTGAGTCTTATTGTTGGAACCCACTTATATCAAGGCCTATGTGTAACTATTAAAATGCCCATCACTCGCTCAACTTTAAATATACTTTAACTTTAACAATATATAATTAGTTATGTTTATTTTTAATATATAAATAAATAGAAGGGTAAGATTACATCATATATATTCCATTAACACTAGCATGCTATTCCAAGAAAACAATTGTAGTATTCTCATTTATCATGTTCTATTTCAAAAGGTTTTGATTTCAAATACCAATTCGATCACCATCATATACTTATTCTCTTAAATAACATTCAATTACTTTCAATTGAACAATTGAAAATATGGCATCATAACATTAAATCGTAAATCTAGCCATAAACTAGAGATAATTGATTTGAACCGATTAGGGGAGGCTGTGGGCCTGCGGCGAGGTCTCAAGTCCCGTGCGATCTCCGATGGGGTCTCAGATCCAAGAGGGACGCATGACCACTTCTAGAATTTGTCGATATTTTAAAACCCTAGAGGTATTGGAGTCAAAGGTAAAAGTAATTGGGGTCAAATATCAGTCTCGAATTGAAAAAATAGCCATATTGAACCGCACGAAGTATCTGATTCGCAAATTGAGAAGTTTCCTAAAGTTTCTAAATATTTTTTAATTTATTTAAATCAAAAATAGAGGATTCGTGTTTTCGAGTCGTGTTTCTGAGAGTTTTCGAGAGTATCGATATTCGATAAGCATTTGCGGACGATTCATGAGGCTATTTGGAGTATCCGTGCTTCATAGCCCATGACTTAATCTCGGGCACAACCTTAGAGTGCTTGGAATAGTGTATGAATATGCACTTTTTCCCTCTAAAGCTTAACTTTCCATACCGATGAGAAGTGTGTTTAAAGGCGGCACATCCTCATGGACGTAGATGATCCAACACTGGTTTATTGCCCATCCATAACTCATAGGATGTTGACTGAACCAACTTAGAGGGCACTGAGTTTAGAACATAAGGCGCTGTCAATAGCGTATCTCCCCAAAATAATATGAGAAGACTGGCATAAGCCATTATGCTCTTAACCATATCCAGCAACTTATTTCGCCGCTCTGCAACACCATTTTTTTTATGAATGTATGGTATTGTTCATGGTTTGACTTCCTGTCCTCTTCACACAATTCTTGACTATCCCTTTCTCTTTGCACAATTCGCTGAACCAATCCGACATATATTATTTACCTCGGTCCGTGCGCAAAGACTTAATCCTTATGCTTAATTGACTTTCGACCTCGCTCCAAAGCGCTTGAAACAATCCAAAGCTTCTTACCAGTGTGAAATCAAATACACATCCGTATTGGGACAAATCGTCTATGAAGGTGATAAAGTAGGACACCACCACGTCCTTCATATTAAGCAGTCTGCATATGTCAAAGTGTATAAGTTGCAATAGAGCATTTGCTCTCTTTGCCTTACCAAATGGCTTTCTACTGGCGTTGCCTGCAAGACAATACTCACATGTGGACAGATCGACTTTGACAAGAGTGATAAGAAGGCTGCCCTTGGCTAACCTAGTCATCTTGCCTAATGTGACCTAGTCTCCTATGCTATAACACAGGTTCATCAATAGAATTATTTACAACACGATTGCAGATAATAAACTATTATTATTTTCAATAATAAGGTTGCATACTAGAACAAGAAGGCCATCAGCTTGGCGTTCAACATAAATAAGAGAGTTATGCAAAACTAACTTTTCAGAAACAATAATATAAGACTGGTTCCATAAGTATAACTTCCGGTTCTCGGCGGATGCTCTTCTAAACTCTATGAACACTTATCTATCTCGAGAGATATGGTCGCTGGCTCCTAAGTTCCTAATCCATAAATTTGTAGAGTCAGCCAAATACTGAACTAGCAATATATGTTATATCAAGAGAAGGGGGAGGGAGTACCTTTCTTGGTTTCTTGCAGTCACATCGAAGTTAACAATTTTCCTGCAATTGAAACACGTTGCTTTGCTCTTGTCCGTCGCCTTCGTTCCACGCTTCGCGGGACTCTTTAGCTTAGGATTTTCCATCTTTCGATTCCTTTTTGTACCCTTTACTCTTTGGCCTCTTTGCCTTGCGTCTCAAGCCTTCTGCTCCCATAGTAAAGGATGACATCGTTTTGGGTTTAAGCGTCTTGCATTTTGCGAGAGTGAGGTCATGGCTCTCCGCCTTTAGCTACTTTTGTTCGAACGTCCTTGAATGTCTTAATGTTCAAAAGAGCTTCATGTCATCCCAAGATTCAGGTAAAACTCGTATAACGGTTTGAATCTGTTGCTCCTGGCTCAGGACAGCTCCAACAATTCCAAGATCCCTGTTCATGGAAGCCATCACACGAAGATGGAACTTGATGTCCTGTCCTGTAGTAATCTTGTATGGATCCAACTTGATCGTGAGCATATAGATCCTTGGCGGTGAAACATGTCGACACCTATCGTTAAGAGCATCCCAGAGATTCTTCGTTGTTGGATAATGTTCAAAATCACTAACAAGATTGTTTCTTATAGAGGCTAATATCGTGAACCACGCTGAACAATCCTTTTAAGTCCATATCCTATACAGCTCAGTGTTTTTGCGGTGCTGCTAATATGACCATCTTCATCTTTGTACAATCCAGGATTTCCTGCTTATTGAGGAGGTATTGAATCTTTCAACGCTAGTCGAAATGGTTTTCGCCATTAGGCTTCTCATCCTGGTGAAATCGGCAATAACATTCTTGGTAGCCATTTGTTCAACAAAAGATATTTTTTTATGGATGTATTAATATTTTAGGCATTTACTTGGAGTATTGTTCTTACCGAAAGAATATTCCATTTTCAATTCATTCTAGAGACAATAATTAACTCAGACCCCGAAGAAAGAGAAGAAAGGCGAAGGCTTCAACCAAGATTTTTAAAAGTGCAAAATTTAAAATTGTCCTAAAATAATTGAAAATATAGTAAAGATTTCAATGAAACGGAGTAGATTAGATAGGTGAATCTAAACTCGTGTCTCCTAAAATCTCCCCTTGAAACTACTAATAAATACATCGCAGATTCACAATAAACAACTAATCAATATATATACAACATGATGCATATAAAGAAATCAAATCGATCTAAATTTAGATTGATAAAAACTCGATCTCGATTGCCAAAACACAAAGTTAAGTAAAAGAAACGAATGTGTGCACACCAGCTTTGATACCAATGTCGCACATGCAAGTTTAGATCGTTATACCTCAACCTAATTGTGAGATCTTCTTTTGCACACATCACGTTCTGTTTGCGATCCATACTTCGCCGCACGGCCGGAGCGTAATCACACATTTATCGGCGGGAGACCCCTCGTTTATCACTTCGCTACCAACTTTCAACGAGGAGATGGAGAAGAAAAAAGAGAAGTCGACGGCCTTACAATGGAGGCTATGTATGTCGTTGTGTTATTTTTTTTGGATAGTTGTACAAGAGCAACCATGCATGCCAATTTATAGGGGAAGGAATCATCCCCTTGGCTTGCCCAAGAAGCCATCTTGGTTGCTATATTCTTGGCTTGTTCAAGAAGCTATCTCCTTGGTTTGCTTTAGAAGCAATCTCCTTGGCATGCTCAAGGGGCCACCTCTCTGTAGATACTGGGTCGGTTAGGGTTGGCCCAATAGCCGACCCAATCCGTCTGCCCACTCACTCGGATGGGTATGGACAGACACGGCCCATATTCCAACATATAGTAATTGATCACGACTTTTTACTAGTTGAGTTCAATGGACAAGATTCCTGTAGAATTCTCATTTCAAATTGTTATATATAAGCGGGTTAATCCACCGCCCATGGTGTAATGTATGGACGGCTTAGATTGAAAGAAAAATAAATCCTATTTTAAGGATATTTCTCCTTTCTATCGTAAGTTGATTACACCATGGATAGAGGATAACCTGGTTCTACCCAAAATGTCAAATTGGAATTCTATTAGATCCTTCGAGGAGAGTGGATTAAATGATTTACGTGGTAATTTTATATTATGATGATGGTTTCCAACTAAAAGTTTCAACAAATAGGACAATGGAAATTTTAGAGGGGGGAGATAAATAAGGAAAGACTAAACTAAATTTTGCCAATCAAATTGAAGCGGGAAGGGGAAGAGATATATTGAAAGAGGGGGCTATCATAATTTTCAACCATATAAGCCTAGTTGGAGCGAGATAAAGGAGTGAGATATTTAAGGAGAGACCCAATCAAAATTTTCCATGGCCCACATGGAGCAAGATATTAAAGTAGAGGGCAAATCATATTTTTCCACCATATACATCGAACGCAGATGCGAGAATATTCCCTCATATATCTTAATATATACATTATAAATGTTAACCCTATCATCCTTTTTTGTAGTGGGTTTGTTCTCCAAAATAATGAACCAATTAACCTATACATGTATACCTCAGGTCGGATACTTTGCCTATTCCTAAAACACTTGTTTGCAACGGAAGAAGTCACATATTCAAGGCAGCTGTACTTGCAGCGACATGTTTAGTGGATTTTAAAGGACTGCTTGCGTTATTTTAACCACATTTTCAAATGATTACAATATGGAGCCCCCTTTTTGTTTTTATTTATTTATTTATTATTATTTAATGTTGGAAGTGTTATTTATAGTTGCACATCAGATGATACAATTACCGACAAAGGTGATCCTTTGCAGGATTTTATGGGTATATACCTTCGAGCCTAAATTATACCCCTTATTTCTTCAACTTTTTCTTGTTTATATATTACGTGATTTTAGCGTATACTTATACCGAGTGTACCTTATGCAGAATAAATAAATTTCCTAGTGGAATGGGTGCTCTTATTTCACATGTGCAGTATTAATATATATCAATATGTACCCATTAATTCTGTGGTTGCGTACATTTGTGTGTTTTGGGAAAGGATAATTTATTCTTAGGGCATAACTAGCTTGGTTAAGCCCTGTGGATAATTACATCATTTGTTCATCATGTATTGATAAAGAAGGGGCACTTTTTGTCATATTCAAGGAGGGAGAAAGTTGAAAATCTTGTAAAGATCCTATGAGATTTTTTCTCCTTGTAATAATCAATTCTCTCTTTTTCTCTCCTTGTAAATTACAAAAAATACCCCTCCTTTATCCATACATGAGGGGTAAAGAAAGTAATTATGCACTGAGAATAACTAAGCTGGTTATGCTTTCGAAGTAAATTAGCCTTACCCTTACACACACGCACTAGCAAGGTGTCCCACGCACATGTGTGGGGTGAACGGCAATTTCCTAGAAATGCAGGGGGCTAAGTGAAATTTCTACAGAGATAAGTTGGGCCAAAAAAGGACCAAAAGCAACTTTACATGAAATCCGGGGGGTTGACCAAAATTCCTGGGGATCTTTGCTACGTTTCCAAATCTTGAAGGGCCACATGCGAATTACCTCAAAACCCAGGGGCCTAAGGCTAATTTTCCACAGAAACGACGAAAAATTTCCGGATTCTGGGGGCTTGGATACGGCTTTCTATAGTATATAATAATAGGGAAGTGATTCATTGCAATCCGGGTTGTACAATAAGAAAAGCGTGAACTCCTAAACCACGCGAGACTTAAACAAATACGAATCGTTCATTGTTTAATCCAATCCTTAATATAGCTGTATGAACTTAATATAGCTGTATGAAAGATCAGAACATTTTGAGCCTCTAATTCATGCATCAAATGGGTGCAAAAATTGAACGTCTTTTCAATAATTAGGTTCATGGGTTAGAAGGCTCCAAATGTTTTGATTTTTCATACATGGACGTAATAAGGTATGGATTAGACGATGAACGGTTCGGATCATTCAAATCTCGTGTAGTTTAGGAGTTCACGATTTGCTTATTGTGCAATCACTTCCATATATATGTGTGTGTGTGTGTGTGTAAGGGTGGTGCTCCATTACAAACCGGTCCACATTATTTAAAAATGGGAACTCTCGATCTACGGCATATTTTAACGATCCGATCCGTTCAAGTTGATCGTCCTACCCTCCAATGTATATGTATGAAAAATCAAAGGATTTGAAGACTTTTAGCCTATGCATCGATGGGTGCAAAAATGATCGTCATTCGATAATGCAACATAAACTTCGTCATATGCATATGTTAGAGGTCTTCAAATCCTTTGATTTTTCACACACATATATTTGAGGGTAGGGTGATCAACTTAAACGGATCGGATGGTTAAAATATTCCATAGACCGAGAGTTCCCGATATTAAAAAACGTGGACCGGTTTGCAATGGATCACTCCCATGTGTGTGTGTGGCTAACAGATGTATTGTTTTCCCAATGATACTGCCATAATTTTTTCCTTTTTCATAATTTTTTTAAAAATTTTCCGTATCTGCAGGAACTCGAGTACTTTCCGCGTGTTCAGGTGAAATTGAAGATTGAGAAGAGGGATGCTGATGGGACAAGTTCTTCAGTCCTTGCAATTAAATTGGAAAAGATCAATAAGAAATCCACGTCTAGGGCATTTTGCCCCCAATTCCCCAAGGTAACCTAAACTTGTTTCTATTTTATACATCATTTGATAAATTCAACATATAATCTGAATTTAATTGTTTGACTAATAAATTGTTTGGAATTCCATAGTTTAAAATTGGTTTTTTGGTGTTTCTCTTGGCCTTCGAGATGTCATTTTTGTCAACTCTATCACAAACAATTGAATTTGGAGGATTACTCGCTAATTGATGATAATTATGTGGCAAAAAAGAAAAAAGTAGGTCCTACCTTCCCAACTATCCAGCCTAAAAGGTTTATGTGTTACCTGGGGCCATGTCACGACACTTGGATGCCATTGTCACATGCCGCAGAAAACTTGTAAAAATGGAAGTAGGGTAATGTTGTGTTAAAAAAAGATTGAACTGGTAGATTGTAATACAAAAAAGTGAGACAAACATTACAGTACAGAGTCTTTTTAAATGATTGATAGTTGATAATTGATACTAAGGTTATAACACACTTAACCAGCTGTCTCAATGAATATTACCTCTGTCAAACTTGTTACTTCGATTTTTTTCTCCCGGAACCTATTTTCTACGGACAATTTAATAAAGCAATTTATATTAATATTATTAAAAATAAACCACTTTTAAAAGAAATTACAAAAGTAGGTCATTTTTTGCCATGTAAGTGCCAGCTCAGCGCCGACGCTGGCGTGGGCGTGTAAATTTTTTTAAGGGGCGCAGTTTCAAACTGCGCCCAATAAAAAAAAGCAAAAAATATGAATTATTAATGGGCGTGCCAATTAATTTTATCAATGGGCGCACTTTCAAAGTGCGCTCATTGATTTTCATTGGACGCACTTTAATACACTATTTTTATTGTTGGGACTTTTTTTGGGCGCAGTTGCAAACTGCGCCCCAAAAAGAAACATACTCATTTACGGGTTTGTGTCTTTTTCTGGTGCAGTTTGCAAGTGCACCTAAAAAAGTAACACAATCATTCAAAAAACGCATACCCGTGAATGATTATGTTTCTTATATGAAGATTTCGATCTCTTTCTCTATCTCAGATCTCACTCTCTGTGTCGCGCCCCCTCTCTCTCAGATCTCATCTCCATCTCTATCTTTCTCTCTCTCAGGTCTCAGTCTCGCTTTCTCTCAATGTCGGGATCTTCATATGCATGATTACCATCAATCGATAAAATTAAGAGGTGCATCCCTTACACCGTCATAAAATCTGTATATACGAGAATAGACTTAGTTACGATGGCATTCTCTATCGATTACAGGGGATATGAATTGACCGATGAAGATCGATCATGAAATCCTGCGGCCTTGCATTTAGCCGTATTAGATGCGCTCCTATCTCCTGCTGAAGAAGTAACCCATGACCACCATGGGGAAGCAAATTGTCGTCTCCACTTCTTTTATTCTATGAGTCTTCTTTCTGGTCGCAATATCGAGTACTTTGCAAGCTCTCTTTACCGCATCTTTATGTATCGTCGGACTTTGAACCATCTCGAACTCACTCGAGATTCCGCGGTAGGTGATGAGGGCATTGATGCTATTGCAGAGTCGATCAATTTAGTTGCCGAGGAGCTCAGTACTGAAGATGATTTATTTCTAAAATTATAGTGAAGAATTATGATGTTTTTACTGTTCTTGCTATTTATTTTGTTTGCGACATTTGCATGTATGTTGTGGATGTGTGTACTATATGTGTAATATATTGTGTATTGTGGATGTGTGTACTAAATGTGTAATATATTGTGTATGAACATGTGTTTATGTGAGAGAGAATTAACGTTTGAATTAAAATGAACTAAAGTGTTTTTTTGTAAGGAATTATGTTTGAAAATTGGATAGCACCTCCGTAAATTTTGAATAAAATTCATGTACAAGAATAGCAATATAATAGCATCCACAAACGGCGCTAACTCAACGCTCAAACAGCGGAGACACAATCCATGCAATATATACGACGCCCAAAGGCTGAAGACCAATAAGCTGAAAACAATAAACACTGTAAAATAAATAAAGTTATGCCGACTCGACACGAGTTCGACTACAACACAATACAGCACAATATTTCGTGCAATCTAACGAATTCGTCGCAACATCCCTGGTGTCCTCTTTTTCACTACAGGACGTCGAGGCTGTGACTATCCGGCTTCGTCGGCGGCAGGTGGATGAAATAGTTTTGACTGTGATGGTCTATGCTCGTACTTATCAGGATGCTGAGACGGCTTTGCCTGTGCTCGTCTAAGTCTTGCTCGTGCATATGTGATAGGAATGGCTGGTGCGGACACTCGTAGTGCAGGCACGGCCGATAGACACGTGAATCTGTCTCGTCATCACAGTCCTGATGAGGGTATGTTTATAAAGCAGCTCGCTGAGTCCCAAGTGCCACTAATCCCCTCATCAGCTATATCCTCTAACGCGTAAATGGTTTGGACCTATATTGATGGTAAATAAGATAATGAATTTCTAAAAAATAAGATTATAGTTTTATAAGGTTTGATATAAAGTTACCAAATCTCTCTTTATCGGTCCTCGAGACGTATATGAGGTGGGCGGAGGGGCGTCTGTGATGAAAAATCTGCGGGTAATCATCCAATACGAGGTAAGATACCGGTCTATCAGTATATTTGAGTGTATCTCATCGGTTATATGGTTTACCCGACCTTACCATTGACCCACCCAAATATGATACTGAACGAGCCAAGCATCTCCAGCTGGCGTTCCACCTTGACGCGGTGTCCGCTCTACCACGCCTGGTATGTGCTGCGTCAAGCCGAACTGGCGAAAGACACGGTCTGTCACGTGCATCTGAATAATATCACTGCAGACGATCGTCGTCCGCGCACGCCAAAAACCGACGCCTGTTAAGCATAATGGATGCAGAGTGCCGAACAGGTCAGGTGTGTATGGTGTCCATGTAACCGACTCCTTCATGACATCAAACTCGTTGTGGTAGAAGCGCTGCGATCCGGTGTCACATCCTATGACCTGGCCATATTCTTTCTGCATAGAGATTACACAAGTTAATATTCCAAAAAACATCAAATTTGAAATATGCGCATAATTCAATTATTTATTGGCAACCATATGACCTTTGGCCATCTAAAGCGAATTGGGTCGTAATGGTTGGACGACTAATAGAAAGATATGGTCATGACTATATCTGAAATAAAATATGATTTACATTGAATATCAATTTAATTACGCAAAATTAGTAGAATGCGGGTTTAAGTATATCTTATATCTGAAGAAGCGTCAAACAACTTCTAAAACTCTTCTGCTCCATCAGTGCAGCCATCCTCAGCTTGCTATAGAGGAATGATAGAACTGCACTCCTCCATGATAAATTGGCACACTGGTCGAGATCGGCTAAAAGTGGCAACCATGTAAGACCAACTCTGCTCTTACTTCTATCCGGGAATAACCAAACTCCTATCTGATGTAAAATGTAGGCTCGTGCGTGCTGCTCGATCGCTGCAAGTGTAGCATCCATGGTAGGCTCAACACTAAACGCCTCCCGCAGCCAACTCAAGTTAATGATAATGCCTTTTCTCTGTCCAACATGCGAAATCCTACGCAACAACCTGGGACACAAATCTGATCAATCGTTGTTGTACTCCACAGCAACCACATGTTCATCTATAGGTAGACCAAGCAGCACAACGACATCTGTAGGGTGATAGTCATCTCACCAACTCTAAAATGAAATGTGGAGGTTTCTGGTCTCCATCTATCTACCAAAGCCATAATCAAGTCTCTATCCGGACGTATATACTCTAATCTGGATAGAAAATGAAAGCCTGCTCGTTGCAGCTCAGCCTGCATACGGGCATCTCCAGATAGGATCTTGCTGCTCTCGACTGAGTGGTCAATGTATGTAATCACCTGATCACTCTGCCAATTATAATAAGAGGACTTGTATCAGTAACATATAGATAACATATGTAATTGGTGAAAATAAAGTTACAAAGTTTTTCCTGTATTAATGCGGCGTTGGCTGACCTGTGGTCAGCCTGCAAGTACAGAATACATGTATCTATAGGTCCAGACTCCATAAACATATCTGCACAATGAAAAGCTTGAGTTATATTATCTTTGAAAAAATGAGCATGTATAACAAATAACATGTGTGTATATGTATGTTTTTTTGTGTTTGAACGTGTGTATGTGTGCGTATATGCATGTGTGTGTATTTCAAAGTATAGACGGTGATTACCAATGGCGACGTGGTGCTGGAGTATATTTGCATCGTGTCTTGTTATGATCATACTCGTTGCAGATGTTGCATCTATTTTGCCTACGTCTTTCTTATGAATTATCCATAACATCTTTGATACGAGTAGAACGTGGTCGTCCTGTTTGTCTCATACCGATAGGTGATAATATCAATGGATCGTTGTACGCCTCTCAATATCGGCTAGCAGGTTCAGGATAGAACAACAGAGTATAAGCAGTTTTGTATTTGAAGACAGAATACCACTTCAAAGCAAGATCGTGATGTGCAATATTCCCCCACCTTCTGCTCGTGTACATGCTAAAATTACATATGAACAAGGAAACTTTTGCAACTTAGGTATATAGCACGTAAAACTGCAGTTCCTACCATTGATGACTACGACATAATTTTTTCCCATCTTTGTCGGTCACTTGCCATTCGGACTGACTGAACCTCACGAGCCAAGCATGCCTAGTATCAGTAATCCTTTTTGTTATTAATTATTCGAACTTAGGATATGATTTTAAAGTCATGCTACTAAGGCCTGAATAGGCAAATATCGAGATCCTTTTAAGACCCCGTTAAAGTTTTCTGAAGCATTCGTAGTCATCTTGCAAAATCACCTACCACCATCTTACGAAAGTTTCCATCTTTTTCTTCATTTTTAAGACTACTTTCAATCCAAGCATCTGCTCTTGGACATATATGTTTAACTTTCTCTTTCAGCTCTGTATATGTCAAGTCATTTGGTACAAATACAATTTGAGAGAACAAACTCTGCAAGGTTTTGCCACTAAATTCAACAGTTGAGAAGTTGGCTCTGATATATTGCATACAATAACGATGACTATGAGGTTCCGGCTTTGAATTTCTTAGTGAAGTCGGAATCCCTTTCATCCAGTAAGATATGAAAGTAACGTGTCTTCCTCGCACGAATAGAATGCAGAGATGAATGCATGCAATGAACCACTCCCAATTTTCTGTGGTTTCACCTCCAACTACAGCATAGGCTAAAGGATAAAGGCCATCATTTGCATTAGCATCGAAAGCAATGATCAAAGTCCCTTTATATCTGCCGTATAAGTGTGTCCCATCAATACCGAGAATATGAACAATAAGCGAAACCATCAATGGCAGGTCCAAAAGCCCAAAATGCACCGGTAAAATATCCCATTCTTTCTGACATTGATGTGTTGGTTATCTTGAAGACAGTCCCGGAATTAGCAGATTTGATGGCGGCAAGGTATCATGAAAAATGTTCATATGAATCTTTCCAATCTTCGTATATTTTAGACAATACTTTGTTCAATGTATTTCATGCTTTCATATAATTTATTTCAATGAATAATGTATCCTTTATAAGCACTTGAACTTTTTGGGGGTGAAATCATCTGCTTTTACGAAAGGCATGATCCTGATACATAAGAATGTAGAAGTGACATGTTTATAATTTGAATTCACTACAGAATTCACACAAGTATGATTATCCACATACTTCTTTATCTGTCAATGTCTTGTCGGTGATTTCTTCGAGATATATACATGAAACCTCCACGGGCAATTCGCGTCTGTTTTACAAACGACGATGTACTTGGTCGTGGTGGTCTTGGTTGGTTTTAAAAAAACTCCGTATTTAATTGACTATACGTTGACTGCCTGAATTAATTTGTTCTTATTCTCGAACAAATTGTCGACCTTCAACCCACTTTCAATATCGACTGCCGAAAGGCCATCAGCACGAAAGTTAACATTCTTCATTACCGCTGTAGATAACATGTGAGCATCTGTCATGTTATCGGCAAGTGGATCTTCAAACGCAACGAAATCATTATTAACATATGAATTAGCAATCCATTGCCTATCATTCTCATTATCAAGCGCATGTTAATTTACATGCTATCTTGTGCTTGAATCTTGTCATCACAAACATCATCATCATCACTTCCATCTCCATTATGTTCTAACATCATTGGATCCGTAGTAGGTACATCGGTTGGATGTGCGGAACCAACATTAGGAACTTGCATGGTATTTGATGTTCCGGTTTCATACCGACGAAATCATGACTTATCGTCTGCAAATGGTGTCCATCCCGTATTGTATGACTGTATATGCTCGGTATTTTGGAGCAGAATATTGAAGCCGAAACTTGGCGTTGGTATGCAAGTAAAATCGAAGTTTGGCGGTGACATGCAATTATAACCGACCGGCGGTACATAAAAGCTGCACACAAATTTATGATTACTTAGTAACTATAGCATACCTCCACTCTCAATAAATAGTGTTCCGCTAAACGTATATACGGTATAAAATATGCAAGGTAATACTTTGTAAACTGCCAACTCACCGGCGTGCTGCTTGATGTGCCTTCACTTGTGTAATTTTGATCTCTATACCGTTTATCATTTGTGGAAGACATAAATCCGGTAGAATCAGCATTCATATTGAGCATGCGTGTCATTTCTTTTTGCGGGTAATGCTCGGATGCTTGAAAAGAAGGATCAGACACTTCAGAAGAAGGTTCGGGCAGTTAAGCCGATATCAATATCTTCTTCTTCACAAACAGCTCGATCGATTTTGATTCCGATGCAAGCATGACTTGTGTATTCTCGTCATTGATTACTTCAATGGCGGTATATTCATGTTTCGTTGGCCATTTGCATATTAAGAATATATTGAACTCTTACGGATTAATTTTGATAGCTTTATACATTACTTGGCACAGATCGTTGTATGTGTTATATTTCTTGACTCTAGTTATCATAGTTTTTCTCCAACATATTCAGGAATATATTATTTTTTCCAATCGATAATTGGCCACCGAAATAGAAAATTAGATGGATTTAATTATCCGTCATTTTTCCACCTGTCAGAAAAATTGACGTATGCTTTGAGAGTTCTTATCAAATAACCTACTTATTTATCTTCATATTTATATTTGTCTAGTTATATAAACTTACAATAAAATCCATATTTCTAGCATGTAATAAGTTGCAAGAACTTGTATCCTACTCATTAATCCGTCATAAGTAAAATCGGGGATAACCCCTAATATGTATCCAATTTTTTCGAAATGCTTTCCCAATACTAAATTTTAACCAAATATTTTTAGGATTGGTTTTTGAAGAAAATTAGGGTTTTCCTAACCTTTTTGATGCTCACGGTGGTGATGATGATGGTGAGGGTGAAGTTGAATTTCCACCTAAATCTGCACTAGAGAGAATGTGAGATCGGACTGAGGAATAAATATGAGAGAGGGAGAGATCGAGAGAGAGGGGGAGATTTAGAGAGATGAGAGAGACATCGAGTAGGAGAGATCGGGAACGATGTGGGGAGGGAAGAGAGATGAGAGAGTAGAGAGAAATCGAGAAAGCAGAGAGAGGGAGATATTGAGAGAGCAGAGAGAGTACTTGAGAGAGAGAGGGGACACCGAGCAGAGAGAGAGATGAGAGAGAGATGAGAGAGGAATGAGGGGAAAAAATAGATCACATCTATTTAAACTTAAGTTGGGGAATGGGGCGCACTTTCTAAGCGCGTCCTATTGATTTTCATGAAAATATATAGGCGCACTTTGAAAGTGCGCTCATTGATAATTGTTGGAAATAGTCAACAGTAAGATATTTCTCAGATTAGTTAGAATCTGTTTGTAACAAAATCTGTTAGAATCTGTTTGTAACAGAATCCATTTGTAACAGAATTTGTTTGTAACTTCCTTATTTTATTGTTTTCCTCATATCTTCCTATACGCGTGTAACAAGACTATAAAAAGAGCCTCTCTGTATACTGAATTTTTGTGAAATAAAGTTCAATTCGCTTATATGGTATCAGAGCAGTAAAATTTTCTCCAAAAATAAAAAATCACCATTTTTCCTCAATCAAAAGAAATCTCAGTTCCTTTTTTTCCAGCCATAATATTCTCCACCACAGAGACTGAAGTATCCTTCGTATATCAACCAATATACAGGTCCAGAACACAAGGGCATCAGAACACCATCCAGAGTCCTTTACAAAAACAGGCTTTGCAGATCGAGTCCGATAGTTCTCAAGAGTCGAGAATCAACTCAGGATCGCCTCCATTCACAAAGGAACAACTGGAGCACCTGTACAAGTTCTTTAACTCCACCGCAGACCCGTCAACACAACCCTCCTGTTTTTTAGCCCAAATCGGTAACAATCGCCCTATCTCTTTTTCATGTATCAATCAACTTCCTTGGATTCTTGACTCTGAAGCAACTGATCACATGACTGGTTGCTTCACATTATTTTCAACTTACACACCCTGTGTAGGAAACAAAAGGGTCAAAATTGCAGATGGCTCGTATTCTGCCATAGCCGGCCAAGGAACCATCACAATCTCTCCTTCCTTAACCTTTCTTAATGTTTTACATGTTCCAAAGGTTTCCTGCAATCTGATTTCCATTATAAAGCTAACTCAAGACCTTAAGTGTCAAGTTAAATTCATGTCTTTTCATTGTGAAATTCAGGTTCTTGACTCGGGAATGATGATTGGCAATGCTAGGACCAGTGGAGGTCTCTACTTGCTTGAAGAAGGATCGCATCTCAATAAGTCTGCATCTAGTTTGTGTTCTCAGTCCATGTTTGTTTCTCGTGACAATGAATTAATTATGTTACATTTTTGTCTAGGTCATCCTAGTTTCCATTATATGCAATATTTGTTTTCAAAGTTGTTTTGGAATAAAAATCCTTCTCAATTTCAATGTGAAGTATGTGCTTTTGCCAAACACAAAAGGACAATTTATCCACCTCGATCCTAGAAACCTTCAGCACCGTTTGCCTTAATCCATAGTGACATTTGGGGACCATCCCGCGTTTTATCTGTCTTCGGGAAAAAATGGTTTGTTTCGTTTATTGATAATCATACTAGAGTCCTTTGGATGTTTTTGCTAAAGAAGAAATCAGAAGTTGAACAAGTTTTCAAAACCTTTTATGCTATGGTTGAAACACAGTTTAACACAGATTCAGAATTTTCGAAGTGACAATGGGCGAGAATTTTTTAACGAAACCTTGGGAGATTTTTTTGCAAAGAAAGGCATCATTCACCAAAGTTCTTGCATTAACACACCGCAACAAAACGGTGTGGCTGAAAGAAAAAATAAACACATTCTTGAAATTGCTAGGGTATTATTATTCACCAACCATGTTTCAAAAACATTATGGAATGAAGCAATTTTAACAGCGACCTATCTTATTAATAGAATGCCCTCGAAAATTCTCAATTTTAAAAAACCTGTTACCTTGTTAAAATCCCTTTACCCTCAAAGCCGCCTTGCAATCTCAGATCTGCCGTTGAAATTTTTTGGTTGTACCGTATTTGTTCACGACACAACCCCATTAGGGGTAAACTTGATCCAAAATCGAAAAAATGCGTTTTCATTGGCTACGCCACAAATCAAAGAAGGTATAAATGCTTTGATCTTTTATCAAATAAAATATTTATCACAATGGATGTGTTCTTTGAAAATAAATCTTTTTTTAAGTCTCCTCTTCAGGGGGAAACAAATAGTGAAGACTCGGTTTCCATAAAAAAGAGTCTCCCAAAAATACCCAACTTAATCCCACATACAAATTCACAAGATCTAGATTTTTTAAATCAAGACATTTTAGACCAGTTTTTTGAACACCTGGCAAACCAAAACAGTGAAAATTCACTGGACACTCAAAAAAAGGTGCTTGAAAACTTAGAAAATATGTCAGTTGAAGACTCGGTTGCTTTATTAGAAAATCCGGAAAAATCCCATAAAAATAGGAACACACCACCGACCCATAAAACAACTTGCCCCGTGGATTTAAATCCGCCAGAAGCTGATGTGGAAATTAAAACTTACAAAAGGAAATAACGTGAAACAGGTCTGGAAAAAACGCAACATGAGCATTTAATTGAGATAGATCCTTCTCCAGAAGCAAATGCCGACTCTGTCCAGCCCTATCAAGAATCCGACTCGAGAACAGAACCGGATCACAGTGAGCTGGATCTTCCCATAGCCCTCCGAAAGTCCACAAGGTCATGTACTAGTCGTCCCTTGTATCCAATGTCAAAATTTGCGTCCTCAAATAATCCCACCCAGTTTTTCAGTCTTTACCTCTAATGTGTCTGCTGTGGAGATTCCAAAAACTGTACAGGATGCTCTGAGAGCTCCAGAGTGGAGAAAGGCGATTTTTGAGGAGATGAATGCACTTGAGAAAAATCAGACTTGGAATATGGAGGAGCTGCCGAGAGGAAAGAAGACCGTAGGATGCAAATAGGTATTCACACCAAAGTTTCGTGCAGATAGAACCCTAGAACGATATAAGGCGGGGCTCATTGCTAAAGGGTTCACTCAAACATACGGGATCGACTACACGGAGACTTTTGCACTTGTGTCTAAGCTAAACATGATTCGGATCTTGCTGTCAGTTGCAGTAAATCTCGATTGGCGACTTCAACAACTAGATGTGAAGAACGTGTTTTTGAATGGAGACCTGGACAAAGAAGTGTACATGGAACCTCCGCCGGGGTTTGAAAAAGGGTTCGGCTCCAAAGTGTGCAGATTGAAAAGATCACTTTACGGTCTTAAACAATCTCCACGAGCTTGGTTTGAACGTTTCCATCAGTTTCTGAAAGGGCAAGAATACAATCAGGCTCAGGCAGATCACACCATGTTCTACAGAGTCTCGAGACATGGAAAAATTGCAATACTAATTGTTTACGTTGATGACATCATTGTTACAGGAGATGACGAGGAAGATGTCAACCGGTTAAAAGGAAGTCTCGCCAAGAAGTTCGAAATAAAAGATTAGGGAGAATTGAAGTATTTCTTGGGTATGGAAATTGCTCGAAATAAGAAAGGCATTGTCGTGTCTCAATGGAAGTATGTTCTCGATCTTCTCAAAGAAATAGGGATGACTAACTGCAAATCTGCGGAGACACCGATACATCCGAATAAAAAGCTTGGAGAATTTACATAGAGCCCGTCAGTGGACATTCCACAATATCAGAGTTAGTGGGAAAATTGATCTATCTCTCACACACGTCCCGATATCATCTTTGCAGTGAGTATGATAAGCCAATTTATGCACTCACCTCAAGAAAGAACACCTTGATGCAACATATAGAGTTTTGAAGTATTTAAAGGGCGCACCAGGAAGAGATTTATTTTTCAAAAAAGGTGAGACTCGCAGCGTCGAAGTATTCACTGACGCGGATTGGACATGTTCCATCGTAGACAGGAAGTCAACTTCAGGATATTGTATGTACGTGTGGGGCAATCTAGTTACATGGCGGAGTAAGAAACAAAGTGTCGTGGCAAGTGCGGACGCAGAATTTCGAGCCATGGCCAACGGTATTTGTGAAGTTCTGTGGGTTCAACGGGTACTACAGGAAATAAAGTAGCCTATAACTCGGCCACTAAAACTATACTGCGACAACAAAACTGCCATCAGCATAACACATAATCCCGTACAGCATGACAGAACGAAGCATATTGAAGTCGACCGTCACTTCATCAAGGAAAAACTGGATGCCGGTACCATCTGTATCCCCTACATTCCGACAAAAGAACAAACTGCAGATATCTTTACAAAGGGACTATTCAAAGCAGTGTTCGAGGGACTCATAAGCAAGTTGGGCATGATGTACATCTCTACACACCAACTTGAGGGGGAGTGTTGGAAATAGTCAACAGTAAGATATTTTTCAGATTAGTTAGAAGCTGTTTGTAACAAAATCTGTTAGAATCTGTTTGTAACAGAATCTATTTGTAACAGAATTTGTTTGTAACTTTCTTATTTTATTGTTTTCCTCATATCTTCCTATACTCGTATAACAAGGCTATAAAAAGAGCCTCTTTGTATACTGATTTTTTTGTGAAAGAAAGTTCAATTCGCTTATAATAATTGTAATGGCGCAGTTTCAAACTGCGTCCCCTTAAAACAAATTTTACACGCCAGCGCTGACGTGGCGCCCTGTGGAAGAAAGTGGCCTACTTTTTTAATATCTTTTGAAAGTTGTTTATTTTTAATACTATTAATTTAATTTGGTTTATTCCAAAAAATTGTCCTTTTCCTACTGGTTGCTCGGGCATCTTCTTTCAACAAAATATATTTCTTGAACATGAAGATGTATTTCACAGGTGAAAGATGAAGCATGGTGGCTAATACTGGGAAATGTCATTAATTCAGAATTATACACGCTTAAAAGAGTTAGTTTTGCTGATCGGACAGTTACTCACATGGAATTACCATCAACACCAATCAGTCTTCAGGTGAGCACATGATAATTTGGTAATCTTGTTTTTTCTTTTCCTCTCCTTTTAGATCCTTGATTGTCTCATTTCCTATGCTGCTGAATGCCGATATCTGCAAGGCACCCTTATGTCATTGTTACTTGGTTCGACATTTTGTATCCAACATGGATGGATTCATACAGAAAATGTAAATCCAGAGGATAGGACCTAGAAGAGTTGGAGGAACCAAAGAAGCTTGAATACTGTATAATATGATTAGATGCTTGGTTGAAATAGTATTAATTTGTTAGCAAAGGAATGATTATACAAGTCGTTATTTCAGTTTCGGTATTTACTAAAATTTATGAACTCATAATAGTGCTGTGAGAAGTGTGCAAGGGGGTGTTAGGTTTCCTTCTTGAGCAGTTTTAAGAATGACCAACCATGCAAGGGGGTGTCATGATTTTCTTCATGAGCAGTATAGTTGATTGTCATATATGCTTGTGGCCTTAAGTTGTGATGATATATCATGGGAATGATTATCCTAGTGGTTTTTCCAATCACAGAATTTAGTATTTATGCACTTAGGATAGAGGCATGTTGCTGAGACTTAATTCACATTATGTCCTTAGTTCTTACTCCACGAGCAACTGAATGAAGAAAATTCACTTTGTTTTAATACCATTTAAATTTGAAATTTTCAAGAACCGGTTTACCCTAAAGCTTAAGCTACGTGGCTAAAAATGTATATCAAGCTTGCGTTACTCTCAACTCTCCCTGTCATGTGTGCCTTTGGGAAATGTTTGACTCAAATAGAAACGCTGTAGAACCAGAATAGATTCATAATGAACTCTATGAGGTTCGAAGTCTGGACCTTTTTAAACCTGGCGCCATGGTACCATGTTAAGGACCACTTTACCCACAAGCTTGTTTGGTTGAGGTCTGACGATGTATATCAGGTATCACTCAAAAAATCATGTGATATTTTTGAAAATGCTAGCTTTTGTGGCCACATTTCTCTCTTGGGCCTATTTAATTAGTTAAGTAAAACCACCTGAAAAGGCTATAAGTCTTTCTGTACATAACGAACAACTAGCCTGTAAGAAGCTATACCTATCCACTCCTGTATTAGGTACTTGAATTATTTGTAATGAATAAACCTCCAAAATGTTATTTTCTGTTTGTGTAAATAGTGGCACTATAAACAACCATTTTTGCCGCGTCTTCAAGATGATTTGCCTTAAATTGTTTAATTTAACAGTAGTGTTCTGCATGCGGACTAAATAAATGGTACACATATAATTTTATGAAACAAGAGTAATGAACTTAACAGATGTTGCATCCTTGTACGATTTTGTACATTTGCATCTCCATTTTTCAGTTGAAAGAAACATTTTCGAACTAGATTGCAGAAAAATCTTTGCTATTGAGCGTTGATAGTTAAATATTTTATATGCAACTGGTTTACTCTAGCAGTTAAAGTTTTAGAAATGTGTATTAGAGTATGTCAAAAAGCTATTATATGTTCAATATTTAGGGAGCATTTATAATAAAGGCGCTTGAGAGTTCAGAATTCAGACCATGTGATATAAGTTTGGAAAATATGATGACACTATACCCTATGTTTTCCGATATAACTCACTTATTTCCCCTCTGATAAAGGATAATGTGGTGAGTCCTGAGAGTTCTACGTTAATTATTCCAAAATCCAAACTATACCACATGGCATAATTTGCATATGTATGTACGTTCATGAGAGTGAATGCTCAGATAAAAACCTTATAAATTGTATATGCACAAATAGAGATTCAGGGTGGACCTAAATATAAACTTCAGCTTTTATTTACAACAACCGAGACAATGGATTATTGGTGATCATATTCCAAGTTGCGGTTCCTTTTCTTGGTAGAAATGCTCTAGGATTGCACTATAGCGGCTTCTTTTGAAAACAATTTCTTTGCACGCTTGTCCGCCTTTGGCTTCTTTCTATATGCCACTGCATTTTAAAGACCAATTGGTAGATGAATTGAGCACCCAAACTGCCATCACATTCTGGTCTGTTTTAAATTTTAGCATTCAATGGAACGCCTTCCCAACCCGGGTGGTGGGGGTGGGTGACAAATTTTCCTACTCCAGCGCAGCACACACAAAAAAGAGAAAAGAAAAGAAAAAACCCTTTTTCCTGATTGAGTTAATTGCGAACAGATGAGCAATTAAACTATATTTGGAGTTCCATCTTATGGAATGATATATATATACATTTTTTTGGGGTGGGGGGTGGGGGGTGGGGTTCCATGGAAGGACAGACTTGTCTCTTAACTAGCTTCGTCATTCATTTGTTTACCAGTTTAATTGCGAACAGATGAGCAATTAAACTATATTTGGAGTTCCATCTTATGGAATGATATATATATACATTTTTTGGGGTGGGGGTGGGGGGTGGGGTTCCATGGAAGGACAGACTTGTCTCTTAACTAGCTTCGTCATTCATTTGTTTACCAGTTTAGTCTTTTCTCTTTATGTTATTCAAAAGGCGTTATATTGTACTTAGTAATTATAATCTTGATATTTAATGTAGGAAGAAGGGCTATTAGATCCTGGAACATTAAGGTATTAATGATTAATGTTGTAAGGTTGTGAGATCCAACTGTAAAACAATGAATAAGGAAGTGAATAGGGCCCAATTAAAAACAAATAACACTTGCTGTAAAACGAAGGCTCTTCCATGTAAAGAAAATGAAAGCATATTGCGCACATGAAATTCGTAAAAGTCCACAGTATTAAGCAATTTAAATTTTCAAAACTCGATTCATACTCTGCATTTTTATGGTCAATTTTTTATTTCTTAATTAATTTTTTCTCATGATTGCTTATAACTCATAGGTCTCATAATCTTTATTTTCTTCATATATTAATGCAAGTCACTCACACAACAACATGAACCATAAACATAGTGCATGCCACCTCTGAAATATTCAAACCGTTGTATGTCAGTTATAGTTAAATCAAAGCTTTAGGTTACTTTCACCATAGAATTGGCTTAAGAGAAAGATAGATTGACGTTAACGCTCATTTCCCGGTGGCTGCTGTCCTCTTTTCTTGCGACATTGTCACTCTTAGTGACTATCTATCTATAGGCTCATACAAAGTTGGGGTGCCTAGGACAAAAGCACACTTTTTGTCATGGTTTTCTAGATTTGCCCTTAGTTTTCCCTATTAATATTTCTTGAATGGAACTATGGGTTTTAAGTTTTCTTTATTTCAAAAGATAAAAGCACTTTGTTCTATGTTGTTTACGTGGAGTCCAACAACATATAGATGGGTAAGTTCTGGGATTCTCTTATCAAGATAAAGTCTTCTACACTCTTTTTATTTTTACAACTAGACCAAGTCCCCCAAAAAATAATAGATAAATGGGCAAGAAGAAAACAGAAGTTCTCTTATGACAAAGGTAGATATAACTTTTTTTGTTCCCGGTTTTCAATGAAAAGGTTGAAAAGTATAACATTTCTTTTTCTTTTTCTTTGGATTTTTGGAAGGATTTTGCTATGAGAATTGTTTTCCTCACTTAGAAATTTGTCTTCTTCATAATTTATCAAGAATTTCTTTTTTATTTTTATACTTCTACTTGTGCTGTGATGGTTGTTCATGGTTGGATCGAAGGTAAGTTATTTTCAGTTGTTTTATAGCTATAAAATTCTGAATGGAACTGTATCAAATTTTTTTCTACACGAAAGTTTTGGTTTTCTTTCTATTTCGTTAATTAGCTTCTTTTTTATTTTAAAATAAAGGTTTAGTTGTTTCAGAGAGCAAGGATATCTTTTATAAAGTTAATTTAATACTGATTTAAAATTAGGCACCCAAGAAATCTTTTGCTTCTTTTTGTAATATGTTGGGATTGATTTATTGGCTTATGCAGAAGTAAAGTAACAAATTGTATATACATTGGAATTTACAATGTTTTTTTAATGATTTTTTAAAGTAAAAAGTGAGTATCACCTTACTTTTTATTAATATGAATCAATATTACTTATCAATCTGCTCAAATTTTATATAGAAATATATATTGAATTCAGTATGAATCCCACGCATTATGCATGGGCAGATTTGATGGTCAACAGGGCTATCATGTCCCGAAGAGAAGAGGATTTTTTGTCTAGGGATCAATTTCTAGTTTCAAATATAATTAGGTTCCTGCGTTGGCGCTGTATGAAACCTTTCCTTCCACTATACTTATTGGTTTTTTGTTCTGAGCTAGGGATCACTCTGTCACATAGTCCCTTAACATTTATTCTGCATAAATTTAGTACCATATATCCCAAATAAATAAATCAAGAGAGGTTGTTTTTATTTGAATTTATGAAGCCGTTGACATATAACCACAAATCACCATCATAACCCTCTAGAGCCCTTTCCCTTCAAAATGGTGTTGGCTGTAAAGCAAGGCTCGGTGAATGGTTTGAAAAAGTTTTATGACCAGCTGTCCATTTGATGTCGTCGATCTCTTAATTATGTCGAATTCGTGGCCATAATGCTAAATAATTGGTTGGCATTCTTTAGATTCTCATAGTTCAGAAGAAAAGGCCATAGACATTTAGTTTTATTTTTTATTTTTATTTATAGAGAATTATGTACAGGTTATGGCATAAGTATAGCGAAAATAAAATCGTAACGTTGATCACAAAGGCAACCTCAATTTCGCTAGTTTAGTGTGCAGTAATATATTTTGATAACTTGAATATGTTATTTTGATAAATAGATTTCCATCACACCTCCAGTCACCATCTGCTCCCAGTTATATTACCCCTTGACCGATTAACTCTCGGAATACAATGGAAAATGATATGAATTTCTTTTCGTTGTGTATTCTTTACTTCAGCTGTCTAGTGTTTACTTCCCTTAATGTGTTCATATTTTGTGCAGGACACAAAGCTGATTGTGGTTTCAGACTGTTATCTTGGATATGAGCAAGAGTACTCCATTGAAGAATTATGAATGAAGCTGCTTCAGAAGTGCAAGGGATCACTGCTGAGTTTTGTGCACATTACAGACATAAAAATACCAAGCAAGTGATATATTATGCGGTGGCTGTGGCGATGTGCAATTTTGATTCATATTTGTTAGTTATGTAACTATAATCTCTCTTCTTATCAGAGCTTGTATAGAAAGCTCAAAGTTTTCAGTCAATTAGGAACAACACAAAGACATCTCATGAAAAAATAGTATGTTCTACAAATTAATACCATGTATGAATGAATCTCATTTTTTTTCTCATTTTTCTTTCTTTCTTGTAGCTAGGATAGTTAATTGAGTCGGGAAATCAAACTGCAATTAGGATTATTTTCTCTTTTTCTTTTTTAGTCCTGATAGAAGATTTAGTTGCCCTATATTTTAATTTTTTGGGATAATAATGAACATGCGTTTAAATTAAGGTTTAATTTCAAAAAACTATCAAATTCTTTGCTCTAATTACGAGAAACTACCAAGTTTTTCAGTTTTTGTTAATTACATAATAAACTACCACAAAACTTTTAAAAACTACATGAAACTATCACAACTTTTAAAAACTAAGGTGCCACGTTAACAATAAATTGCAAGAAGCTGCAAGAAAAACTTATAAAAAATTTAACCATGATCGGTGTTTCTAATTTTGAAAGAATTTGGTAGTTTTCTGTGACCAAGCAAAGTATTTATTAGTTTTTTGGAATTAGTTACCAATTCTTGGGCCAAATGTATTTTATTACCCCAAAAGGGTGGGCAAATGTTGATATACAAAATTGAAACACATTTTCTTTTAGAAGAAGGTTGAAGAAACGAAGAATAGGAAACACATAAAAATGGTACCTGTAATGTAAGTATATCAGAGGTGAATTGCGTTTTTTTTAAATCTTTTTTTTTATCCTTTTGACAATCTTAGAACTGGTAAATTATGTTCCGTCGTTGGGGAAAATTTTTACTACAAATGAGTGTTCAAATTATAAAGTACATGCTATATATTATTATTCCGTGAATATATCGAAATGGTTTATGGCCAATATTAGATATGGAGCAGTAAGAGGTTATCTCAGCTTCGTCTAAGGGCCAGAGGCCTACGCTATGACGGCTCAAGAATATTTTTGTCTTCCAAAATTATTTTTTTATGCTTTTTATTACGTATATTTATTATTTGTACTCTAAATTTAAGCTGTGTCAGAAATCATGATTTCCTTGGATTTTTCTGAGGTGGAGCATTATTGTCTACGGCGTGTCCTTTCCAATATTTGTCTTGCAGAGCATGAGAAAAAGCAAGGACCTTGCATTGTTGAACACAGCAGTAATTTGTGTTTTGTAATCTGAAAACTAGTGTGCAATGTTGGTAATTAAGGGCTTGCAAACCGGTTCTATTTTATTTAATAAATAGGAAATTTTTGATTCACAGGATCGATAATTCTTCTTTCTTGCCTCCCAACCTATGGGTTATTAAGTTTTTGAACTTTTCAACTACCCTAAATACATGCAGATTTACAATTACTATAATTACTATTAGATTTTTTATTTTTCTTTTGGTATGGCCCGTAAGTCCTGACCTATACACACAACACACCCACACACATGTCACACGCAAGCACACAACACACGCATTCAAGGAATCGGTGAATTTGCACCGAAAGCGTTAATTTGTGGTCATTTCTCCTCTTGAGGTTGGAACTCCGTATTCTCCCCAAGAGAGAAGTGCCCGTACCGGCTGAACTATAGCTCATTGGTAATTACTATTAGATATAATTAAGGGGTGTTGATCCGAATCTTGAATTTCATTTCAAAATCAAACGATAATCCTTTTAATAGAATATCTTTTCATTTCAAAATACCAGTCCTTTGATTTAGAAATTCATATGACTTTCAAGTAAATAATTTAAAGTTAATCTAGACTAGACGTCGGTATACAGAAAACCGATAGCGGAAAGGACGTTGACGGTTGACGATCAGCGTCGATCAACTAATGACTACCTGTAATAGTCATTGGTCGACGATTTGGGCATTGATTAAATGAAGATTTTCGATGGTGGTTGCAGCGGTGACTCTATGGAGGGCGGTTTCGTGAAGGTGGTCATTGGTGGAGGGTTCTTGGCAAGGTGATCCTTGACCGGCGGCAGTCATCGGCGAACAGCCGTTCTCGACAGGTGGTGTTGACGCTCAGTCGTATATGGATGGAGGCGGTCATTGTCGGTGGGCAGTTGCCAATTGACAACAATGGTTAACAAGCTGTTGCATGCTACAAGTCTCGACGGACTATTGTTGTCGACGGATACTATTGTTGTCGACGGATAGTTGCTGACAGTAATCAACAGTTGGACAGTAATCGGCAGTTGGCGGACGACGACAGTAGTCGGAAGAAGAGGACGGTCGACGTTTAGCATAGGACTGCAGCGGTTGTTTGTCGGCGGTCTACGGTGGTTGGGTGTCGGACTGCAATGGTCATCGACGGGCGGTCGCCATTCTATGGCAGAGAGCGGTCGTCGTCCATCGATGGACAGTTGCTGATGACAATCGCAGGCAAGCGGTTGCTAGAGATGGTCGTCAATGGCCGGTCGTTGGCGGACGGTTGTTGGTTGTTGGCGGCGGTCGATGCACTGCGGCATTCAACGAGCTACGGCGGTCAGTTGTCGACGGAAAGCGGTTGTTATTGGTGATGGCCTGCGGCGGACGGTTGTCAGTTGTTGGCGGGCAGTTTCTGAGCAGTTGCCTAAGGAAAACAACGACGGCGGCAGTCGACGGTTGCTGGAGATGAACGAAGGCGTCCGGTCGTCGACCTCAGGCGGTGGTTGTCGGTAGAGTGTTGTTGGTTGCCCGAGGAGATGGTTGTGGGCATAGACGTTTGAGGTGCAAGTGAGTTTGAGATTCAAAATTTAACTAATATTTTTATTATAATTTTATATGAAGAATTTTAAGAAATTAATTCTAGCATTTCAAATGTACAACTACAACTGACATTCTAATTTTAATTGCTAGCGACCTAGACAACGATGCCACAGGTTTGAAGTAGCGAAGCCAACACCAATTTTGTTTGAGGTAGGCTGAGGAAGGTTCTCCGATTGATATATGCCATTCACTCCATGATCCGTTCCAATCTTTTGACCGACGCGCAAATCCTGCACAATATAAGCAGTGGATGAGAATATGGTGGTTCATCCAGGATCCGAAATTTGAATAACAGATAGAAAATTCATTGTTAGTTTGGACACATATAAATATAGATGATAGAGTGCGAGGGATAAACCATTAGTAGTATGAATATATGACGAGGGAATTATAAAATAGTTTGTAAGCATTGATTTATCAAAATTCATATCATAAGAGGCATCTCAATAAAAAATTCAAAGGAACGGAAATACCAGAAGTAGCAACGAAGGCTGTGCAGTCAGAAATTGCAGAGACTCCATTGAGATTAAAAAATTAATTAATATTTTTATTATAATTTTATATAAAGAATTTTTAAAATTTAATACCAGCATTTCAATTGGACACTAAGACTAACATTCTATTTTTAATTGCTAGCGACCTAGATGGACGATGCCACATATTTGGAGTAGCGAAGCCAACACCAATTTTGTTCGAGGTAGGCAAACGAAGGTTCTCCAACTGATATAGGCTATTCACTCTATGACCCGTTCCAATCTTCCGAATGATATGCAAATCCTGCATAATATAAGTAGTGGATGAGAATGTGGTGGCACGACCAGAATCGAAAATTTGAATAACAGACAGAAAATTCATTGTTAGTTTGGACACATATAAATATAGATGATAGAGTAAGATTGCTAGAAGGATGAGAGCAAGGTGTAATACCACCATACTGATTACTGCAAGGCATATACTAAAGTTAGTAGTATGAATGTATGATGAGGGAATTATAAAATAGTTTGTAAGCATTGATTTATCAAAATTAATATCATGCGAGGGCATCTGAATAAAAAAATCTAAGGACCAGAAATATCAGAAGCAGCAACTAAGGCTGTGCAGTCAGAAATTGCAAAGGCTCCATTGATCCTAAGGTTTTGTGCAACATGATTAGCAATCTCTGCTATAGGGGTGTTGATGATCGCATTGTTTATAATACTCTTTTGTATGCCTCACAACGGAGAATCAATATCTCGTTGTAATCGCCTCACTCCTTTTGAATGTAGCCCTTAGCTGCTAGATGAGCTTTGTATTTTGTTCCTTTTCATATGAGATTCCAGATGTAACATTTCAGAAAAATAGTAAATATTATTTTGGAAATTAAATAATAATATTTTGGATTTTACGGATATATACCGGGTATGGATTTGAGTTTTCGTAGATTTGTATAATTATATACATCTATTTTGGAAAAAATTAGAAATTAAAATGAATTATTATTTATGAAAGTATTTATTTAAATGGGATTTTCATAAATTAGCACATAAATATATCCATCCAAGTTTAATGTTAAACTTAATTAGTATTTTCCGCATTAAACCAAAATTATTTGTTAATCATGCTTATAGTGCCATGCCATGATAATGAGGGGGTAATATTTAATTTATGATTTATATGGTGGTTTTTAATTGTTTTATTTAGAAAAGAAAATAATATGAAGAGATGGAGACAAAGACGCAACTGTGGTTATTTAAAAATGAGGTATGGGAGGGGGTGTTACTGCATGGCTTGACAACCATATCTTTTTCTTCCTATCATCTTCATCTCCTTCTTCCTCTTCTTCTTCTTCTCCTCCTTCTCCACCTCCTCCATCATTAACTTCAACCCTAAACAACCCCACAAACTTCTTCAAAACACATTCAAGCGTTCACAAAAAATGTTTCTATCCTCATATCATTTTCGTCTCCTTTCTTTCTCTTCTTCTCCTCCTTCTCCACCTCCTCCGCCATTAACTTCAACCCCAAACAACCCTACAAACTTATTCAAAACACATTGAAGCCTTCACAAAAAATGTTCCTATCATCAACCTAAATATGATATGGAGATCAAGTCTCCACTTTGAGGCCTTTTACTAGTTTAGAACTTTCCTAAATCTTTATCGAAAGGTAAAATTGCTTTCTTTAATCATGTTTTTACAATACTTGCCTTCACAATCTAAATTTAGAGCTCATGTGTATGTTTTATAGACTTGAGTTTTCTAAAGTGAGTTTTTGTGGACACAATTGGTAGTGGTGGTATAGTAGAGGGCTAGTTAGTGAACACAACCGATATATTTAGTGATAGATGAGAGTGTTTTCGTGCATGTATCTTTGGTTCGAATGAGTTTTGAGGTTTTAAAATAAGGTTTCCATTGGGTTTTTGATATTTGAATTGAATCCGGAGCAACTTGGGTTTTCTGAAAAATATATAAAGAATACTGTGAGATGCTTGGACCAGTAGAAGACCACCGTAGAAGCCCGAGCCCCTATCCCCAAAGCAAAACCATAGATTTAATGGGTTGGGCTGCAATTTGCGGCCAAATTGTGGAGTTAGGGTTTGGAGTTTGTTCTGTAACTCACTCACTTCATAACTAAGCTTAGTTTATTTGCTAAATTGTCCCAGATTCCCTTAATAAAAATCTGAAGTTGTTTTACTTAACTTTTAACGATATTTTGCGAGCTTTGCAACTTGGATTTCATATTTTTATGTCTTGACTCGGTCGTTCGACGTTTGTACGTCGATGTCGGGGGGGGGGGGTATTTTATCGTTTTAGCACGCGTTGACTATACGTTCTTATCTATGTGCGTTTCGCTCATCGTATCAGTTTTGATATGGATTTTTATGCGATTCGATATGGTTTCGATTATAGGTACGATCGCGGGAACTTCCGGGACGATGAAGAAGGACAAGGCATCCGTTGGCTTCGACTAGGATGAGGCGTGTTTATGTGAGTATGTGAGTATATTTATATCAACGGGGAAAGTCGGATGGATAGCGTATATCACCCCCGCAACCAATTAATTAGAATATCTATACTATATATCTAGGCTATAGTGTTGTGTTAGATAATTTATTTTATAACTAAGTTAGTATATAGATTGCCGGATATGGCCGATATGTATTTGACTCGCAGAGTCTTGCTATATCCCGATTGGGATACTGTTATGATTGTTGAGCTATACTCTTTTAAAAACTAACGATCTGTTTCCTACATTTAAATGGTAATGTCAAGGATATACTACAAATTTCAAATGAATATCTATTTCAAAAACAATGCAGCCTCCTTATTTGTAAAATAATGTTTCGTTTTATTTTAAATTATAACGGTATGGCTCATAAAAGTTAGCTACGTTTAACGATTATTCACATTATGATTAGATTAACCTTTTTATACGCTTGCATTTCGATTACCTATTATATATGCTAGTTGCATTATTATTCTCATACAAAGTAATAATGAGAACTTGCTTCTCGCACATGTTCTCATCCGTGGGTGTACTCCTTGATGAGTAATGTTGTATTGGACTTTTTCCATTTAAGTGACATGCACTGGAAACAACTGCATAACATTTGAATCTAGTTCTATCTAAATTAGTGCATTTGATTCTATATGGATATAGAATTGTTGCATATCTTAAGATTGTTAAGATATGGAGTTATCCGGTTTTTGTTTAAAAGCATAATTCAGAAAAATCAAGGCACGCTTCGGTAATGGCAGTTTATGGATTATCCCAAGCATTCGCTAGGGTTTTGCTTCTATTATTTTCAAGATAAAAAATTAGTTTGTTCTTGACCCATCACCTTTTTATAAAAATAATCTTTTTGTAAAAGAAACTATTGGGAGTACGGTAAAACTAGAAATGATTTCAGAACTACAAACGGTTACTGAAAATTTAGTAGAATCTGAAGATTCAATTGGACTCGACAAACCACAGCCACTCCGCAGATTTAGTAGATGATTTCAGCCATCTGACAGATACTTTGGTTTTCTTGTAGACGGTGACAGAGAGGTTAGCATCATGGTGATGATGGCCTTACTAGTTATCAGAAGGTCATGGGAAGCGATAACTTCCAGGTGACCAGATGTATCATATTCAACTTGGACTCCACACACTTCAGCAAATTATGGAATTTGCTGGGTGCTCCTGAAGGGGTAAAACCTATTAGAAGTAACTAGATCATTCGAGATATGTGTAGGTGGAAAGGTATTAATCTAATATGGCTAGATTTGTTGTAAAGATTCTCATCAAATACCCGTTGTGGATTATGATGAGACTTTTACTTCAATATTTATACTAAAATCCATACGGATATGACTTGGTACTTCTACTGTTCTTGACTATGATATCTGGCAGGTAGATGACTATAATGCTTTTCTAAATGGGAATTTAGAAGTGCACGTGTATATGACTCTGCCAGAGGGTTATCGTAGTCAGTGAGAGCAGTGGAAGGTGTGCAAGTTGCTTAAGTCTATTCGTAGACTTAAAGCAAGTATAGTGGAGATGGATCATCTGTTTTGATGTGACGGTTGTTAGTTATATGTATGCCCTAGAGGCCATTACTGTACATAGGATGTATATTGTAGTGGATGCTGGGACGTATATAGGGAGGACTTTCTTGCTCGACATGATAGTATGCTATCTGGTTGAACTTTACCTTAACGTGTATACTGATTGTCTCTCTTTTACATGTTGGTAAAGCCCTTAGGATCTGTACTTGACTACCTGGACTATGATGCGGATCATACTAGTGAGGACATGGTAGTCCATAAGTACATCCTTCAAAGTCCCTAGTCGTGGGTGTATCGAGACGGGGCATCGATATACCAGAGTAGACTAGCGTATACCTTCTCGACCCATACAGATGGGCGATGGATGATCCCATATCCATTGGTGTTTGACATCAGAGATGATATACGGGTGCTCAGTAGAGACTGGGTACACTGGACGGACTCGCCGAGAACTCCCAGATGGTATTATACCTCACGTCAGATGGCAGTTCTCTGGTGACACTGGTACAGAGTAGTCTGTTGACCCGAGATCGTCATAGAGTCTTGTGTGGTTCCCACTGTGCTTTGATTTCCATCTTACCACGTCCAAGAGGGCATGCAAAACGGTGGTTTTTGGGTACAGTCCCGAGTCACATGGAGGCAATGAGCGATAGGAGGGGATTCGTCTCTCCCGGTATAGGGGGTTGATGTTGCGCTGTGTTCGATTGGCTATAACAGGAAATCCCTGGCCAGGGTTGCTGAGATTTACTGGTAAGTGTTACCAGTAGTTTCTCGAACAGTTATAGACCTCATATCGACACGACTTATTGAGCTATTGGGGTCTGACGTTTACCACCCATAGGCGAGATATGCGACATATCAGACGATCAGACCGGACTGTACGGTAGTGTTACTGGTTGGATTCACTGGAGTGTGAGCGGGCTTGCTCATCGATCTTCAGATCGCTCAATACCCGGGTGGCCGTTACGTTTAGCAGACCGCTTGCGGCTTGTGGGTGTTTGATATGATCATCACCTGCTGCCGGCGTATTGACGAGTCTTTAGAGTCCTACACAGAGGTTTCCTGGCTCAAGCGAAACGAAATAGGAGCGCATATGAGATATGTGCGGGACCGAGAATGATACCAGTATGTGATACTTATTCGATTCTCGCGATGTGACATTGATCGGTTATATGCGATATAGCCGGGTTATCGGATCAAGTGTTGATTCGATAAGTTGTTACTATTGATACCAGTCGGTTATGTGCGACATGACCGGATCATTGAATCAAGTGTTGATTTAATGATTTAATGCATAATAATATATTTGATATATTGCTTTGCATTAACTAGTATCGGTTCACTTTAAATGGATTTTCTCGCTCAGATGTGCGCATTGCATATGCGATATGATTTGTGCACTTGCTTGTATCATATTTGATGGTGCATGCAAAAATGGTTAAGTATAAAGAATTAAACCTTGGTTAAAGGAATGGTTAGGGTTTATTATTTGTTATTCATTTATCTTATTTAATTATCTATTTATTTTTGATAAATGAATAAATGAAAAGATAATGAGGAAAATGGTTGCTTTCTTTTGACCATTCATGAATCTTCATGAAGACTTTGACCATTTTGTCTCATGCTTAACCCTAACCACTTCTATTAACTCAAGTTAATTCTCTACACCTAACCATGGTGAGAATTATGATAAGAATGGATTTTTCCTTTTATTTTAATTCTTATCATAATATTTATCTTCTTCTTGCTCTTCTTCTTCTTCATGAAGAAGCTTGTCTTCATCAATGGCATATTGAGCATAAGAGTGAGAAATCCAATTCTAAAGTCTACCCACTTCCTATTTCTTCATCCTCTACCTCTTGCCAAGTAGTAGAGTGTGTTTCCTTCACAAGTTTTTAGGGCTTGGTGAAGGTGGAGCTTGATTTAGCGATGCCTCGACGTAGATCATCTTCGGCATGGACATCGACGACCTAGCTCGCTTTTTCTCCGACGAAGCCGACTCTAGAGCCCGGATTATTTTTGGACAGCGGAGAGGACTTCATTGCGGAGCTATGGAGGTGGAGCACCGGATCTACAAAGGTTGTATTTCCGATATCCCATTAGTTAAGTGTTAACTAGTTAGCTTTTCGCCTAGTTTTCTAGCCAACGATCCGTAGTCGGGTCTCTCGGCACCTAGAATTTTTGAAAATGGCATGTTCGATGCCTTGTGTGACCTCACTAGAGTGCCTAGGAACCCTACAGTGGTATCAGAGCCTAGCTAGAGCCTTAGGCGAAGTCCAGACGGAATTTGAAGTCCGAACGACCCGAAAACCCAAACCTATACATGCTCTCTGTCCTTTTTCTAAAAACAAGGATTTTTGTGAATTAAAAATATGCAGAAAAATCAGCAGGTAATTTTAAGAGATACTGTGAAGTTCGACTGTCTAACTCCATCAACCTGCCGCGGATCCGCGGCACGAGCATGGCTCGTGCGGCGGTTCCGCGGCCGTACTGCATCATTGGTCAGCGAATCTTACACAGTAACTCCTAATAGATAGTGCTGGACTTTCTGGGTATTTTTAATAATTTTTCAAGAGTTGAATTTTTCTGCAGTTGTTTTGGGGATTCGATGTTTCGATCGGAGTATCAAATTTTGTCTGTGTGGCTTTCCGGATAGTTTTTAGAATATGTTAAAAAGTTCGACCGGATATAAATACCCAATTTTTCCCCTGTCGGGAAATTTCCAAGTGTTGGATTTTTCCGTAGTTTAACGACGTTCTAAGTAGTGCAAGTAACGCGATGGTCCCTCTAGAAGACAACAAACCTTAACTCGATTATGTGACCGTCTTGAACTGCCCTTTGAACCTTCGGGTTTGGGGCAGTACGGCGTGCCACATGTGAGGCGTTGGCTTGACCCTTCTACGGCTGGACCGTTGGTACTGAGGCACGAACGGAATGTTGTTATACTTGTTTCATGTGTTGATCAGTTTCGGGAAAACTTGGGTGTTCGATTGTTCGATCGGAAAGTTTAACATTTTCTAATTATCTGGAATGTGATACAATAATTGGAATTCACAAATTGTTATGAGATAACGGAATGAATATTATAAACGTAGCAGTTTAGTCTCACTTGATCGGTTGCCACGGAATTTTGATGCGATCAAAAGTCCGTCGCAATCACGTAGTGTACGCGGATACTCGCCGGGTAAACTTAATAGACAGCCTCACTCCATAGCCCCGACCAAGTGACTGTAGGAGAACCCCGTCGCCGAAAGCATCCGTCCGGGTGCTCGCGGTAGCGGTGTTCCGCCTTGGTGCACTTCGTCGACGGTATCGGGGGTGCGGCCGTCTACTGAAGTTTGCGATGAGCATTCGATCAGGATGTCGGGAATCTTGTTGAATTACCCGACTTGATATTGAAAAGTGTTTTCGATTTTGAGACTAAAATGCGGGGTTTATAATTGTTAGGCATGCGATGTCTAAGTAATTCATTTGGTCAGGCATGCGATGTCTGAGGAGGTTGCGGATTCCAACTGTTGTAGTTTTACACTTTCTTTTCTGTGACCGTAAGTGTAATATGTGATATCGCCGGTTTCGTTGCTATATGTCAACGACAATTGGGATGCGCATATTTACTTACGTTGATGACATGTGATGTTATGTGTTGCTGGATATGTTATATTGGATCGTCGTGTTTGAATAGCCGGGGGTTTTTATGTGAGATGAGTGTTTTTCATTTTCATTCATGTAAAAACTTGTATGTAATATTCTTTTATTGGGGCGCTTCCAGGTTGCGGAAGTTGCCACCTCTTGTATATTATTTACTTTTCCGCACTAGGATAGACCCAAGGAGGAGGGCACAAGTAACCGGGTTCTGGAGTCCAGTGGGAGACCAACTCGAGGAGTCGAGTCCGGGTCTCCTAACTCTAGAATTGGTAGGGTTGCTTGCCGCTCTCGTAGGGGTCTAGGGGTGTGGGTTTGGCTATTCATCACGACCGTGGAATCCGTGTTTTATACTGGCTCGTATTGAAAACACGGACGTCCTAGTATATCCAATATTTCATATGTTTCTTCTGCTGCGATATCTGTGATGTGATCATGTGATGTTCTGTGATAGATACAGTATATAGTATGTAAGTGCACGGCGGCGCCCCGGCCGTCAATCCGACGGCCAAATGCGGAAGCGGTGATAAACTTTAATTTTGCGGACTTAGCAAACCGGCACCACCGCACACTAAACACCCGGATCGTAACCATTAAACTTGTCCTAGATAACTAGAAGAAAGGGAAGAGATATACCGACTGATCCGAGTCCTCCGGTCTTTGTCTCCACTCCGATCTCCCGCGGATGCTTCGTCCGTCATCTCCTCGTTGTCGCCTCTTCGCCGGAAGGGCACCACATCGCCTGCATCTTTTACGGGCTCCCACCTCAATACCGAGGCAACTCGGGCGCGAAGCTGGCGAGTCGACGCGTCCAAGATTTGCTGTAGGAAGTGTAGTGTAGAGGCTATGTCTCATTTGGGTTCGTTGCCATTTGAAAATGATGGAGGAAACAAGATAAGAAAAATGGTGCTTGCATTTTTTTTAACATGAAAATGAGATGAACAAATTTTTCCCTCTTGAAAATGATCCTCTCTTCTTCTTCTCTCAAGTATGAAGAAAAACTTCTCTCTATAGAAAATGGTGGAGGAAAGAATATGAAGCATGAAGGGAGGTGATGGCAGGAGCACAAGTGGTGACCACATCCAAAAACATCATCATAACAAATTCACATCAACCTCTAATCCTTTCTTATCACCAAAAAGCAAGGAAAAGACTAAGAAAGCATCTCATGATTATGAACCATCATGAAGCCCCACAATTGCAAGAAAACCCCTCTACAAATACCAATTTGCACAAATGCAAATTAGTCCCTCCATCGGAAAAGTCCGGCTGGGAAAGAACAAAGGAAAACCGGCCGGAACGGAATGCAAACTGGCAACTCCAGAAAACTGGTCCCGTAATAAATTACAGGAAAACCCCCATACTGTGCATACACACCCGCATCTGTATTCCGTCCGGATACAAATGCAATGAGACAAAATCTACACTGTACAATACTAGGATCCGGCTTAAACCAAAGCCGGCTAGTAATATCCGTCCGATCCTGATCCATGCAATACCGCACGTATCTGATCGAACGCTGCCATATAACCATACGGCCTCCAGTATAAACTGTCCGATCCTGATCCGTGCAATACCGCACGTATCTGATCGGACCCTGCCATATCTCCATACGGCCTCTACAGCGTTTCGCCCGAAAGCTGAGTAACTGAAAGTGTGGTGGACTCTAAAGACTCGTCAATACTATGGCTGTGGATTTAACCACTAGCACGTCAGAGGTATAAGCCAATACGTAACGGGCCACCAGTTATTGACCAAAAGGGACGTCGATGAGCGAGCTCATCCTGACACCCTACTGAGCCTGTCAGTGACAATATCCGTACAGTCCGGTCCGTTCGTCTATGAGCATCGCATGTCGGGCCTAGGGGGTTGGTAAAAGTCAGACCCCCAAAAGCGGTACAAGTCGTGTCGGAGTGTAGCCCAGAACACCCTGAGATACTACTGGAATACCTACCAGTAAATCTCCTGCCTTGGCCAAGGACTTCGTGTAATGGCTCTCCTAGACACAGCGCGACCTCACCCCCAATACCGGGAGAGACGAACCCCCGAAGATCCGCTCACTGCCTCCATGTGGCTCGGGACTGTACCCAACTAAAACCTGTTTGCACGACTCCTTTGAGCCGTGGTAGGGTAGTAATCAAAGCACAGTGGGAACTCACACGAGACAAATGACGATCCCCAGGTCGATGAACTAACCTGTACACATGTCACCTGGGAACTGCTATCTGACGTTAGGTATAAGACCAACTAGCATGTTCCCGGCGAGTCCTGTCCGGTGTACTCATAACCCAATGAGCACCTGTATACATCTTAGGTGAACCAACTGACACCAGTGGCTTGTGAGACCGGCCACCGCCCCTCGTCGGGGTCTCGACTGTATACACTAATCTACTCTGGAGAATCGATGCCCTATCTCGAAACTCCCACGACTAGGGACTTTTTAAGGATGTGCTTATAGACTCCAGCTCTCACTTATATGATCGCCCTCATACTGCTGGCAGTCAAGCAAGAATCCTAGGGGCTCTATCAACGTGCAATAGTGACATGTCAGGTCACCTAAAGCAGTACACGATGATAAAGGTAAACCAGATAGCATACTATCATCTCGAGTAAGACTGTCGTACCGGGATAGGTCCTCCCTCAATCATTGCAATCACGTGCCTGTGATCAAATAATTGACTCTGAGGGCACCATCTCCAACAATCTCCCACTTACACTCAAGGCTAATTATTGCGATGTCGCATACTCACAGCCCGTGTGATACCGAACACCCAACTCCTCTACAAGTCAGTCTCACAAAGCTCGTTTACGAGACTATTGCGTTCGAGGAATAGCCTCAGCGAGTGGATCTGCTCTGAAGTTTCTTTCTATGTCTCTCTCTATATCTCAAGTTCGCGGAGAAAGCCATCTCCCGAAATGAGCAATACCTGTCTTAGAATGTCTGGATGTCTGATGGGACCTAGCTCATAAATGAACTCCAAATCCAAACTTCATAGACTGTATCGTCAACTGAGCTTAATCAGTATCCTGCGCCATGCCTCCCTCAGTATTGCCTTGGATCACCTGTCCAGAATACTGCCCCTCGTCAGAAGGAAAACTATAACTCTGACAACCTCCTTGTCGTCCATGTCACCTTGGAAGCCTGGAATGATAACTGTCCCCCGATGAGGCTGTCGTTATCATATCCCTAGAACATCCACTTATGTTCTAAAACTGCTTCCGACTGTTTCTCCAGGATTGGATCAATGTCAACTTATTGCATCTAGTGCAAGAACAACATCTGGTGTGGTACTTGACATCTCATGATTGACTCAATTGCCTAAGCAAGTGATCTGCCAATCATGCATATCCCTCTCTACTTTAGTCTAGAAGACACCTTTAGAGAGGGTGACTCCATCACCTGCAGGTACACTACCGTGCCAGGAGTCGTCCATTCTAAATACTCATAGAATGCTGTCAAAGTACCCTGATTGGGAAACCATCCAAATCTAGACCTAAAACCATAGATCTAGTAACCAGTATGTCTGATATAATATTCAAGTCCTTTGTGGAGAAACCACTGTGTGACGACCAAAGTAAAACCGATCGTAGTATAGGAATGTCACTTCCTACTTTGTGTATGTCATCCAAAACCCGGATATCACACCCTACTACCTTCTCAACAGATCCATCCCCTATTCTGATGACGTCAAACCCATGACTGTCATCATCAGAAATAGATGATCTATCTCCGCTCTATCTGCTTTAGTCTATAAATAGACATAAGCCCGATGTCCACCAATGCTTCCGCTGCTCCCACTGACTACGACAACCCTCTGGCAGAATCATATAGACGTGCACTTCTAAATCTAGTTTAGAACGACGCTATACTCATCCTCCTGCCGGGTCTCGCAGCCTGGAACAACAACAATGGCAAGTGTGGGTAAACAAGAACTTCCCTGTCACCGTCCTTGAGGCTACCGGAGTACCTCTCGGGTGCCTGAAGTTACCCATCTTATCTGCGGAGTGGCCAATGGAATGTCAAAACAGATTGAATCTTTAGGTTCCTTATCAAATCTTCAGTAATCGTTTGCGGTTCTGGAATCACTTCCAGTTCTACCATACTCCCACTACTGTTTTTGAAAAAAAAAATATTTTTAATAAAACTGTGGCGAGTCCAGAACAATATTTCTATTGATCTGCCAGATGGTAGAAAATCAACCCTCGTCATAGCCTGGGTCAACCCACAAACAGCCATTACAGAAACGTGCCTTGAGTTATCCAGAGTCTGGTTTTAATCATAAGCCGGACAACTCCCCGTACCTTAACAATGTTAAGATATGAACTGTACTATATCCAATATAGAACCAGAGGCACTGATTTAATTGAACCAGATTCAAATCATGCAGCTGTGTCCAGTGCATGTCAACTAAATGGAGAGAGGCCGATCAGCGTTACTCAACTTAGGAATGCTTCCAATTATAAGTAACCTGAAAGAGAAGCAATTTCTCTTTATCATTACTATCAACTGAATACCATACACAAGTATCTACATCTTCGATCACTTTGAAGAATCCCGATACTTGCTACACCTGGTTCTCTACTCTATTCAAATACCTATAACTCCTCAAAACTTAGACCCTGTGTTTTTACGAAACACATGTCTAAGAACTAGAGAAGTTAAAAGTAAACAGAATATAGTATGAGGACCAACCCCTCTGTCCTAATGGACACTGGACAACATACAATACTCTGTATAAGTCCGCCGAGTCTAACAACTCTTTCACTATGTGTCGTAGGTTGAAAACTGTACTTATGGTTAAGAAGAATTACACCGCTGTTTAATGCTCCTTACTTAACCATCCACTGATATAGGTAAATGTCATCGACATAATGACAAAAGGTATATCTCACTCTATGAAAATAGACGTACAGATATATCAATTTGAAATTGGTGCACAACAGCGGATATTCAAAACCGAACATTTGCCGACCGGCAAACAGCCCAGGTGATCTCCTCAAATATCACCGATTACAACGAATCCCGATATAATGAGGATGATCACCCAATTCCTAATAACTTACTCCCACTCATCATCTGTAAAACCATATAGATGTGAGAATCAAACCTGGTAAATACATACCCTGGAGCAAGTGTCTAATCAGGAAATCAGTTTTCTTTTAACAGTACACGGTTGAACTGAAACATTGAAATGTTTCGATGGGGTATCCTGGTATTCTTAGTAATGCCTCTACCATTATCCAGATTCACAATTATAACTGTATAATTCTTTGCCACTTCTCCAAATCCCTTTATATGTCTTTAGTCGTTACCTTCTGCACACCCCTTAGGCCAAATGGTTTTCTTCCTTCCCTACCGTTCGGCACCAGCCTATGGTTTGGAAGAAGACTATCCAATAAGCATAATGGGTGTACTGTCCTAACCCTAGGAGCACTCGCAATGCGAGAGAAGGTGAAGATAAAAGACAACCGAATAAACCTTATTCCTATTTCTCCTGGACCAGAATCCATCCCCGAACTGGAACAAGTTCCTTTCGAGTTCGTATATAACCATACGATGGAGTATCCAATAAACTGTGGATCTTCGTAGTGATACGAAGTGTCCTGGAGAAATACAAAGATGATTTAGGATTGGCGAAGAAATACTTGGTTTGGTCGTGAATATCAGTCGCAATTTACTTTGCCCTCTTACTAATCCCTTACTTTGTCTTAATCTTAATACCTTCTGCACACCATGGTTATGCTAATTGGTTTTCCTCATTCCCCACTGTTCGGCACCAGCCTAAAGTTTGGAAGAAGACTATCCAATTTGCGTAATAGGTGTACTATCTCCTAAACCAAGGAGTACTCATAACTTGAGAGAAGGTAAAAGGGAAAAGACAGCTGAATAATCCTATCCGTTTTCTCCAGAATCGGAAACCATCCTCGAATTCCTTGGAGTTCGTATCTAACCATACGATGGTTTTGTCCAATGAAAGTGGACGTTCGCAGTAATACGGGGTGTCCTGGAGAAAAGGGTAAAAGTAGGAGTGGCAATGAGGTCTGCAACTCTGACAATCCAAAAGCCAGTGTAAAGAAGGTTCGGTCAACTTGGTCTCTGAGTCATAGTCTAGGGTCGGGTCAATGGTCGCTGCCAAAGAGAGAGAGAAAAGAAACACTCAGCGTGCACTCTAACCAAGATCAGAATGGTTACCAATTTATCTAATCTGGAAACCTCCCACTGTACCTCAAATTCTCCTCCAAACCTGAAAGAAGAATTAGTCGGGGTCACCCGAGGAGTAAACTAACTCATCAGTGGGAATCGGGATCCAACTATCATCGCATGATAACGTGACGGAATCCGCTCACCCTATCACACTCCAGAAGGTATGCACATATCTGGCAAGTTTCAGTACTTTTGAAACTCCCGATATGAATTTCTACCCCATGCTCTTATGACCTTGACTTTGGCCAACATATCATAAGTCACATGTCAAGTTCAACCCGTCATTCTCCAGGTTAATTTGAGCCCACCCGTACATACCCTTGACTTGGGCCAAAATGGCAGTACGACTGCCCCAAACCAAGACATCTATCTATGCTGCATATGAATAACCAACAGCTACCAAACACTGTGCCTTGACTTTGGCCAACATACACAGCTTGAATACTATTGACTATCCATATGAAACGACGGAGGGCTACGAATGGTTTCTGGCGAAAACCTTTAACGTAATGAACTTGATATCGTTGAAGGAACGGATAGCTTTTTAGAAAATATAGTGACGAAAACCTTTACTAAAGAGGTCACTCCCGGTGAAGGGATCTCGGCTCTTTCCCCGTAGATTGAGGTGCAGGATATTCCAACTGAATACCACGGTGCAAAGCAAAAGTAATCGGCTATAGTGAAGTCAATGCCCTGACGCAAACTTCTGTCCAAGGGGTCATTCCCGGTGAAGGGATCTCGGCCCTTGCCTCGTCGACTGAGGAGCAGGATATTCCAAATGAATACCACGATGCAAAACAAAAGTGAACGTCCTTGCAATAACAGCTTTTTGAAAAGTGTTCCAACAACATCAGAAAAGGTTTGTTTTAACTTGCATTGATCCGAATCAACGCAGTCCCATCAATTGATCACACCATAAAGAACGAAAATATACTGACGTACGTATATGCCATCCGCATTCGCCACTGGGTCCCGTCATCACCCGTTAGGTTAGCTAACTAACGGCAGAGCGGGGACTGGACTAGCGCGGATGAAAAACATATACAACATCTACTAATATATATACCAATATATTATATTCGCTCAAGGCGTGAATAAAATGCAACATCACAGAAATGTACAGCATCACAGAACAATACAGATATCTGGGATCCCCGGGTTTCACAGAGCCACTACTGAAACCCGACGTTCCCCTGGTCGTGTGGATAGCCTGTGCAATGAAAACCTATACCCCCTACGAGTGCGGCGAATAGCCAGCCAATCCTGGAGTGAAGCCCCCTCCGTCCCAATGCCATGAGATGCGGGCTTGTTGCCTTCTAGAACCCGGCTATCCGTGCACCCCTCCGCGGGGTAATCCTAGTACAGAAAGTAAAATATACATACAACGGGTACATCGACCGCAACCTGGTCGTGCCCCAAAAGAATAATACAAACAGGCAGTGACGGCAGTCCACATGTCGGACGCTCGCCCCGCAATAACAAATGTACATAATACAACCACAACTGTACTAGCATTGCATCCAGGCTATCCCAACGACCGATCCGCAACATCACAGCAAAAACAGAACATCAACGTGAAAGTCACGTTCGCAAATCCGTCTAACCGGGCTATAGCAGTTAGACCGGATTTACCGATCGAGTGACATTCACGGTCGCAGATATAATGTAAATACTGTGAAAAATGTGTTTAAAATATCCGATCGATCAAATAATTAACAAGTGGGCCCCCAAGCAATACTGTAGCACTCACAGAAATAATTGGCCCAATTTTAATATTCCAAAACCCCTTCAAACAGCCCAGAAGCCCACTGGAAAATTTGTACACAGTGAGGACACCAATGTGCGGCGGAACCGCGGCCCAAGGGGGGGTTTGGCCGCGGTTCCGCGCTACAGTGGTCGACTGACTGTGTCGAACTTTTCCAGTATGCTTAGAATTTCTTGTACATCAGTTTTCTACAACCTGAAAAATTTTTAGGGACAGGAAAAATTCGACAGAAAACTGATGCGAAGGAAAATGTAGATTTTGGAATTTTGGTCGATCGGAAATGCAAAACACATCAAACGAAGCTAGACGAAGTTAATGGCGAGGCTCTGATACCACTGTAAGTGCACGGCGGCGCCCCGGCCGTCAATCCGACGGCCAAATGCGGAAGCGGTGATAAACTTTAATTTTGCGGACTTAGCAAACCGGCACCACCGCGCACTAAACACCCGGATCGTAACCATTAAACTTGTCCTAGCTAACTAGAAGAAAGGGAAGAGATATACCGACTGATCCGAGTCCTCCGGTCTTTGTCTCCACTCCGATCTCCCGCGGATGCTTCGTCCGTCATCTCCTCGTTGTCGCCTCTTCGCCGGAAGGGCACCACATCGCCTGCATCTTTTACGGGCTCCCACCTCAATACCGAGGCAACTCGGGCGCGAAGCTGGCGAGTCGACGCGTCCAAGATTTGCTGTAGGAAGTGTAGTGTAGAGGCTATGTCTCATTTGGGTTCGTTGCCATTTGAAAATGATGGAGGAAACAAGATAAGAAAAATGGTGCTTGCATTTTTCTTAACATGAAAATGAGATGAACAAATTTTTCCCTCTTGAAAATGATCCTCTCTTCTTCTTCTCTCAAGTATGAAGAAAAACTTCTCTCTATAGAAAATGGTGGAGGAAAGAATATGAAGCATGAAGGGAGGTGATGGTAGGAGCACAAGTGGTGACCACATCCAAAAACATCATCATAACAAATTCACATCAACCTCTAATCCTTTCTTATCACCAAAAAGCAAGGAAAAGACTAAGAAAGCATCTCATGATTATGAACCATCATGAAGCCCCACAATTGCAAGAAAACCCCTCTACAAATACCAATTTGCACAAATGCAAATTAGTCCCTCCATCGGAAAAGTCCGGCTGGGAAAGAACAAAGGAAAACCGGCCGGAACGGAATGCAAACTGGCAACTCCAGAAAACTGGTCCCGTAATAAATTACAGGAAAACCCCCATACTGTGCATACACACCCGCATCTGTATTCCGTCCGGATACAAATGCAATGAGACAAAATCTACACTGTACTATACTAGGATCCGGCTTAAACCAAAGCCGGCTAGTAATATCCGTCCGATCCTGATCCGTGCAATACCGCACGTATCTGATCGAACGCTGCCATATAACCATACGGCCTCCAGTACAAACTGTCCGATCCTGATCCGTGCAATACCGCACGTATCTGATCGGACCCTGCCATATCTCCATACGGCCTCTACAGCGTTTCGCCCGAAAGCTGAGTAACTGAAAGTGTGGTGGACTCTAAAGACTCGTCAATACTATGGCTGTGGATTTAACCACTAGCACGTCAGAGGTATAAGCCAATACGTAACGGGCCACCAGTTATTGACCAAAAGGGACGTCGATGAGCGAGCTCATCCTGACACCCTACTGAGCCTGTCAGTGACAATATCCGTACAGTCCGGTCCGTTCGTCTATGAGCATCGCATGTCGGGCCTAGGGGGTTGGTAAAAGTCAGACCCCCAAAAGCGGTACAAGTCGTGTCGGAGTGTAGCCCAGAACACCCTGAGATACTACTGGAATATCTACCAGTAAATCTCCTGCCTTGGCCAAGGACTTCGTGTAATGGCTCTCCTAGACACAGCGCGACCTCACCCCCAATACCGGGAGAGACGAACCCCCGAAGATCCGCTCACTGCCTCCATGTGGCTCGGGACTGTACCCAACTAAAACCTGTTTGCACGACTCCTTTGAGCCGTGGTAGGGTAGTAATCAAAGCACAGTGGGAACTCACACGAGACAAATGACGATCCCCAGGTCGATGAACTAACCTGTACACATGTCACCTGGGAACTGCTATCTGACGTTAGGTATAAGACCAACTAGCATGTTCCCGGCGAGTCCTGTCCGGTGTACTCATAACCCAATGAGCACCTGTATACATCTTAGGTGAACCAACTGACACCAGTGGCTTGTGAGACCGGCCACCGCCCCTCGTCGGGGTCTCGACTGTATACACTAATCTACTCTGGAGAATCGATGCCCTATCTCGAAACTCCCACGACTAGGGACTTTTTAAGGATGTGCTTATAGACTCCAGCTCTCACTTATATGATCGCCCTCATACTGCTGGCAGTCAAGCAAGAATCCTAGGGGCTCTATCAACGTGCAATAGTGACATGTCAGGTCACCTAAAGCAGTACACGATGATAAAGGTAAACCAGATAGCATACTATCATCTCGAGTAAGACTGTCGTACCGGGATAGGTCCTCCCTCAATCATTGCAATCACGTGCCTGTGATCCAATAATTGACTCTGAGGGCACCATCTCCAACAATCTCCCACTTACACTCAAGGCTAATTATTGCGATGTCGCATACTCACAGCCCGTGTGATACCGAACACCCAACTCCTCTACAAGTCAGTCTCACAAAGCTCGTTTACGAGACTATTGCGTTCGAGGAATAGCCTCAGCGAGTGGATCTGCTCTGAAGTTTCTTTCTATGTCTCTCTCTATATCTCAAGTTCGCGGAGAAAGCCATCTCCCGAAATGAGCAATACCTGTCTTAGAATGTCTGGATGTCTGATGGGACCTAGCTCATAAATGAACTCCAAATCCAAACTTCATAGACTGTATCGTCAACTGAGCTTAATCAGTATCCTGCGCCATGCCTCCCTCAGTATTGCCTTGGATCACCTGTCCAGAATACTGCCCCTCGTCAGAAGGAAAACTATAACTCTGACAACCTCCTTGTCGTCCATGTCACCTTGGAAGCCTGGAATGATAACTGTCCCCCGATGAGGCTGTCGTTATCATATCCCTAGAACATCCACTTATGTTCTAAAACTGCTTCCGACTGTTTCTCCAGGATTGGATCAATGTCAACTTATTGCATCTAGTGCAAGAACAACATCTGGTGTGGTACTTGACATCTCATGATTGACTCAATTGCCTAAGCAAGTGATCTGCCAATCATGCATATCCCTCTCTACTTTAGTCTAGAAGACACCTTTAGAGAGGGTGACTCCATCACCTGCAGGTACACTACCGTGCCAGGAGTCGTCCATTCTAAATACTCATAGAATGCTGTCAAAGTACCCTGATTGGGAAACCATCCAAATCTAGACCTAAAACCATAGATCTAGTAACCAGTATGTCTGATATAATATTCAAGTCCTTTGTGGAGAAACCACTGTGTGACGACCAAAGTAAAACCGATCGTAGTATAGGAATGTCACTTCCTACTTTGTGTATGTCATCCAAAACCCGGATATCACACCCTACTACCTTCTCAACAGATCCATCCCCTATTCTGATGACGTCAAACCCATGACTGTCATCATCAGAAATAGATGATCTATCTCCGCTCTATCTGCTTTAGTCTATAAATAGACATAAGCCCGATGTCCACCAATGCTTCCGCTGCTCCCACTGACTACGACAACCCTCTGGCAGAATCATATAGACGTGCACTTCTAAATCTAGTTTAGAACGACGCTATACTCATCCTCCTGCCGGGTCTCGCAGCCTGGAACAACAACAATGGCAAGTGTGGGTAAACAAGAACTTCCCTGTCACCGTCCTTGAGGCTACCGGAGTACCTCTCGGGTGCCTGAAGTTACCCATCTTATCTGCGGAGTGGCCAATGGAATGTCAAAACAGATTGAATCTTTAGGTTCCTTATCAAATCTTCAGTAATCGTTTGCGGTTCTGGAATCACTTCCAGTTCTACCATACTCCCACTACTGTTTTTGAAAAAAAAAATATTTTTAATAAAACTGTGGCGAGTCCAGAACAATATTTCTATTGATCTGCCAGATGGTAGAAAATCAACCCTCGTCATAGCCTGGGTCAACCCACAAACAGCCATTACAGAAACGTGCCTTGAGTTATCCAGAGTCTGGTTTTAATCATAAGCCGGACAACTCCCCGTACCTTAACAATGTTAAGATATGAACTGTACTATATCCAATATAGAACCAGAGGCACTGATTTAATTGAACCAGATTCAAATCATGCAGCTGTGTCCAGTGCATGTCAACTAAATGGAGAGAGGCCGATCAGCGTTACTCAACTTAGGAATGCTTCCAATTATAAGTAACCTGAAAGAGAAGCAATTTCTCTTTATCATTACTATCAACTGAATACCATACACAAGTATCTACATCTTCGATCACTTTGAAGAATCCCGATACTTGCTACACCTGGTTCTCTACTCTATTCAAATACCTATAACTCCTCAAAACTTAGACCCTGTGTTTTTACGAAACACATGTCTAAGAACTAGAGAAGTTAAAAGTAAACAGAATATAGTATGAGGACCAACCCCTCTGTCCTAATGGACACTGGACAACATACAATACTCTGTATAAGTCCGCCGAGTCTAACAACTCTTTCACTATGTGTCGTAGGTTGAAAACTGTACTTATGGTTAAGAAGAATTACACCGCTGTTTAATGCTCCTTACTTAACCATCCACTGATATAGGTAAATGTCATCGACATAATGACAAAAGGTATATCTCACTCTATGAAAATAGACGTACAGATATATCAATTTGAAATTGGTGCACAACAGCGGATATTCAAAACCGAACATTTGCCGACCGGCAAACAGCCCAGGTGATCTCCTCAAATATCACCGATTACAACGAATCCCGATATAATGAGGATGATCACCCAATTCCTAATAACTTACTCCCACTCATCATCTGTAAAACCATATAGATGTGAGAATCAAACCTGGTAAATACATACCCTGGAGCAAGTGTCTAATCAGGAAATCAGTTTTCTTTTAACAGTACACGGTTGAACTGAAACATTGAAATGTTTCGATGGGGTATCCTGGTATTCTTAGTAATGCCTCTACCATTATCCAGATTCACAATTATAACTGTATAATTCTTTGCCACTTCTCCAAATCCCTTTATATGTCTTTAGTCGTTACCTTCTGCACACCCCTTAGGCCAAATGGTTTTCTTCCTTCCCTACCGTTCGGCACCAGCCTATGGTTTGGAAGAAGACTATCCAATAAGCATAATGGGTGTACTGTCCTAACCCTAGGAGCACTCGCAATGCGAGAGAAGGTGAAGATAAAAGACAACCGAATAAACCTTATTCCTATTTCTCCTGGACCAGAATCCATCCCCGAACTGGAACAAGTTCCTTTCGAGTTCGTATATAACCATACGATGGAGTATCCAATAAACTGTGGATCTTCGTAGTGATACGAAGTGTCCTGGAGAAATACAAAGATGATTTAGGATTGGCGAAGAAATACTTGGTTTGGTCGTGAATATCAGTCGCAATTTACTTTGCCCTCTTACTAATCCCTTACTTTGTCTTAATCTTAATACCTTCTGCACACCATGGTTATGCTAATTGGTTTTCCTCATTCCCCACTGTTCGGCACCAGCCTAAAGTTTGGAAGAAGACTATCCAATTTGCGTAATAGGTGTACTATCTCCTAAACCAAGGAGTACTCATAACTTGAGAGAAGGTAAAAGGGAAAAGACAGCTGAATAATCCTATCCGTTTTCTCCAGAATCGGAAACCATCCTCGAATTCCTTGGAGTTCGTATCTAACCATACGATGGTTTTGTCCAATGGAAGTGGACGTTCGCAGTAATACGGGGTGTCCTGGAGAAAAGGGTAAAAGTAGGAGTGGCAATGAGGTCTGCAACTCTGACAATCCAAAAGCCAGTGTAAAGAAGGTTCGGTCAACTTGGTCTCTGAGTCATAGTCTAGGGTCGGGTCAATGGTCGCTGCCAAAGAGAGAGAGAAAAGAAACACTCAGCGTGCACTCTAACCAAGATCAGAATGGTTACCAATTTATCTAATCTGGAAACCTCCCACTGTACCTCAAATTCTCCTCCAAACCTGAAAGAAGAATTAGTCGGGGTCACCCGAGGAGTAAACTAACTCATCAGTGGGAATCGGGATCCAACTATCATCGCATGATAACGTGACGGAATCCGCTCACCCTATCACACTCCAGAAGGTATGCACATATCTGGCAAGTTTCAGTACTTTTGAAACTCCCGATATGAATTTCTACCCCATGCTCTTATGACCTTGACTTTGGCCAACATATCATAAGTCACATGTCAAGTTCAACCCGTCATTCTCCAGGTTAATTTGAGCCCACCCGTACATACCCTTGACTTGGGCCAAAATGGCAGTACGACTGCCCCAAACCAAGACATCTATCTATGCTGCATATGAATAACCAACAGCTACCAAACACTGTGCCTTGACTTTGGCCAACATACACAGCTTGAATACTATTGACTATCCATATGAAACGACGGAGGGCTACGAATGGTTTCTGGCGAAAACCTTTAACGTAATGAACTTGATATCGTTGAAGGAACGGATAGCTTTTTAGAAAATATAGTGACGAAAACCTTTACTAAAGAGGTCACTCCCGGTGAAGGGATCTCGGCTCTTTCCCCGTAGATTGAGGTGCAGGATATTCCAACTGAATACCACGGTGCAAAGCAAAAGTAATCGGCTATAGTGAAGTCAATGCCCTGACGCAAACTTCTGTCCAAGGGGTCATTCCCGGTGAAGGGATCTCGGCCCTTGCCTCGTCGACTGAGGAGCAGGATATTCCAAATGAATACCACGATGCAAAACAAAAGTGAACGTCCTTGCAATAACAGCTTTTTGAAAAGTGTTCCAACAACATCAGAAAAGGTTTGTTTTAACTTGCATTGATCCGAATCAACGCAGTCCCATCAATTGATCACACCATAAAGAACGAAAATATACTGACGTACGTATATGCCATCCGCATTCGCCACTGGGTCCCGTCATCACCCGTTAGGTTAGCTAACTAACGGCAGAGCGGGGACTGGACTAGCGCGGATGAAAAACATATACAACATCTACTAATATATATACCAATATATTATATTCGCTCAAGGCGTGAATAAAATGCAACATCACAGAAATGTACAGCATCACAGAACAATACAGATATCTGGGATCCCCGGGTTTCACAGAGCCACTACTGAAACCCGACGTTCCCCTGGTCGTGTGGATAGCCTGTGCAATGAAAACCTATACCCCCTACGAGTGCGGCGAATAGCCAGCCAATCCTGGAGTGAAGCCCCCTCCGTCCCAATGCCATGAGATGCGGGCTTGTTGCCTTCTAGAACCCGGCTATCCGTGCACCCCTCCGCGGGGTAATCCTAGTACAGAAAGTAAAATATACATACAACGGGTACATCGACCGCAACCTGGTCGTGCCCCAAAAGAATAATACAAACAGGCAGTGACGGCAGTCCACATGTCGGACGCTCGCCCCGCAATAACAAATGTACATAATACAACCACAACTGTACTAGCATTGCATCCAGGCTATCCCAACGACCGATCCGCAACATCACAGCAAAAACAGAACATCAACGTGAAAGTCACGTTCGCAAATCCGTCTAACCGGGCTATAGCAGTTAGACCGGATTTACCGATCGAGTGACATTCACGGTCGCAGATATAATGTAAATACTGTGAAAAATGTGTTTAAAATATCCGATCGATCAAATAATTAACAAGTGGGCCCCCAAGCAATACTGTAGCACTCACAGAAATAATTGGCCCAATTTTAATATTCCAAAACCCCTTCAAACAGCCCAGAAGCCCACTGGAAAATTTGTACACAGTGAGGACACCAATGTGCGGCGGAACCGCGGCCCAAGGGGGGGTTTGGCCGCGGTTCCGCGCTACAGTGGTCGACTGACTGTGTCGAACTTTTCCAGTATGCTTAGAATTTCTTGTACATCAGTTTTCTACAACCTGAAAAATTTTTAGGGACAGGAAAAATTCGACAGAAAACTGATGCGAAGGAAAATGTAGATTTTGGAATTTTGGTCGATCGGAAATGCAAAACACATCAAACGAAGCTAGACGAAGTTAATGGCGAGGCTCTGATACCACTGTAAGTGCACGGCGGCGCCCCGGCCGTCAATCCGACGGCCAAATGCGGAAGCGGTGATAAACTTTAATTTTGCGGACTTAGCAAACCGGCACCACCGCGCACTAAACACCCGGATCGTAACCATTAAACTTGTCCTAGCTAACTAGAAGAAAGGGAAGAGATATACCGACTGATCCGAGTCCTCCGGTCTTTGTCTCCACTCCGATCTCCCGCGGATGCTTCGTCCGTCATCTCCTCGTTGTCGCCTCTTCGCCGGAAGGGCACCACATCGCCTGCATCTTTTACGGGCTCCCACCTCAATACCGAGGCAACTCGGGCGCGAAGCTGGCGAGTCGACGCGTCCAAGATTTGCTGTAGGAAGTGTAGTGTAGAGGCTATGTCTCATTTGGGTTCGTTGCCATTTGAAAATGATGGAGGAAACAAGATAAGAAAAATGGTGCTTGCATTTTTCTTAACATGAAAATGAGATGAACAAATTTTTCCCTCTTGAAAATGATCCTCTCTTCTTCTTCTCTCAAGTATGAAGAAAAACTTCTCTCTATAGAAAATGGTGGAGGAAAGAATATGAAGCATGAAGGGAGGTGATGGTAGGAGCACAAGTGGTGACCACATCCAAAAACATCATCATAACAAATTCACATCAACCTCTAATCCTTTCTTATCACCAAAAAGCAAGGAAAAGACTAAGAAAGCATCTCATGATTATGAACCATCATGAAGCCCCACAATTGCAAGAAAACCCCTCTACAAATACCAATTTGCACAAATGCAAATTAGTCCCTCCATCGGAAAAGTCCGGCTGGGAAAGAACAAAGGAAAACCGGCCGGAACGGAATGCAAACTGGCAACTCCAGAAAACTGGTCCCGTAATAAATTACAGGAAAACCCCCATACTGTGCATACACACCCGCATCTGTATTCCGTCCGGATACAAATGCAATGAGACAAAATCTACACTGTACTATACTAGGATCCGGCTTAAACCAAAGCCGGCTAGTAATATCCGTCCGATCCTGATCCGTGCAATACCGCACGTATTTGATCGAACGCTGCCATATAACCATACGGCCTCTAGTACAAACTGTCCGATCCTGATCCGTGCAATACCGCACGTATCTGATCGGACCCTGCCATATCTCCATACGGCCTCTACAGCGTTTCGCCCGAAAGCTGAGTAACTGAAAGTGTGGTGGACTCTAAAGACTCGTCAATACTATGGCTGTGGATTTAACCACTAGCACGTCAGAGGTATAAGCCAATACGTAACGGGCCACCGGCTATTGACCAAAAGGGACGTCGATGAGCGAGCTCATCCTGACACCCTACTGAGCCTGTCAGTGACAATATCCGTACAGTCCGGTCCGTTCGTCTATGAGCATCGCATGTCGGGCCTAGGGGGTTGGTAAAAGTCAGACCCCCAAAAGCGGTACAAGTCGTGTCGGAGTGTAGCCCAGAACACCCTGAGATACTACTGGAATACCTACCAGTAAATCTCCTGCCTTGGCCAAGGACTTCGTGTAATGGCTCTCCTAGACACAGCGCGACCTCACCCCCAATACCGGGAGAGACGAACCCCCGAAGATCCGCTCACTGCCTCCATGTGGCTCGGGACTGTACCCAACTAAAACCTGTTTGCACGACTCCTTTGAGCCGTGGTAGGGTAGTAATCAAAGCACAGTGGGAACTCACACGAGACAAATGACGATCCCCAGGTCGATGAACTAACCTGTACACATATCACCTGGGAACTGCTATCTGACGTTAGGTATAAGACCAACTAGCATGTTCCCGGCGAGTCCTGTCCGGTGTACTCATAACCCAATGAGCACCTGTATACATCTTAGGTGAACCAACTGACACCAGTGGCTTATGAGACCGGCCACCGCCCCTCGTCGGGGTCTCGACTGTATACACTAGTCTACTCTGGAGAATCGATGCCCTATCTCGAAACTCCCACGACTAGGGACTTTTTAAGGATGTGCTTATAGACTCCAGCTCTCACTTATATGATCGCCCTCATACTGCTGGCAGTCAAGCAAGAATCCTAGGGGCTCTATCAACGTGCAATAGTGACATGTCAGGTCACCTAAAGCAGTACACGATGATAAAGGTAAACCAGATAGCATACTATCATCTCGAGTAAGACTGTCGTACCGGGATAGGTCCTCCCTCAATCATTGCAATCACGTGCCTGTGATCCAATAATTGACTCTGAGGGCACCATCTCCAACATAGTATATATGATATATTATATAGACGTTACTTATGTTTTACACCCGCGCTAGCCCTGCCCCGCTCTGCCGTTAGTTACCTAACCTAACGGTGCACGAGGGGACATCGAGGCGAATGCGGATGGCATAAGTGTACGTCGTATTTATCTGTGATGTTTAGGTATTTAAATGATGGGACTTCATTAATGTGATTAATGAAATAAAAGAAACCTAAGATGTTGTAGAATCGAATTTCAAAATAAAACAGGTAGCTACAGTTCTTGCTTTGCACAGAGGTATATATGATATATCCTGCACCTTATTCGATGAGGAAAGGACCGAGATCCCTTCACCGGGAGTGACTCCTTTAGCAATAACTGGCAGATGCTACACACTCGGTTTGTCTTTTGATATCTTTTTAAGTGTTTTTGCTTTGCACAGTGATATATATGATATATCCCGCACCTCATTCGACGAGGAAAGGACCGACGATCCCTTCACCGGGAGTGACTCCTTTAGCAAAACTAGAAAAGCCTCAAAAACACTCCATTTCAAAAATTCATTTGATTCTACAACGATATCAAGTTCATTACGCAATAGGTTTTCAGAAAAACCTGTCGTAGCCCTCCGTCATTTCAGATAAGTAGTAGTTAGTATTCGTGCTACGTTTGTTGGCCTGCGTCAAGGCGTAGTGTGCGGTAGCTAACTGGTGCTTATCTGCATAAGCATATGATGTGATTGGATTAGGGTAGTCGTGCGACTTTGTTGACCTGCGTCAAGGGTCGTGCGGGTGGGTTTAATTCAATCAGGAAATGACGGGTTGAACTTGACTAGCGGACTATGGTTTGTTGGCCTGCGTCAAGGTCATAGGACGCTAGGGGTAAAATATTATCGGGAATTTCAAGTGTTGAGATTTGCAATGAGATTGCATACCTTCTATGAGATAGTTGGATCCCGATACCCGCTGCGAGTAAGAGTTACTCCTGGGAGAGTTTTATACATTACAATTAGCCGATCAAGTAGGTGTCTAGAAAGGTGTCAACGGGGTTACGCCTCTGGGAAAACGAGGTTTACATTAATTAGGTTCGTGCGAAAGCACGGGGGACCTCCCTCAAAGTACCGACACTGGCCTGGCTGAAAGATTGGCGAACTTGTAGTGTGTAATTAATCCCGGCTAGTCTTTCCTTTTAGGGTTTGAAGGAAGATTTGATAAAAAGCAGTGGGAGCCATCCTGATTAGATAAAATAATAACCAATCTATTCTTGACAGAGCGCACGCTGAGTGTTTTCTTCTCTCTCTCTCCAGGTAGCGACCATATCACGCCTTAATCAAGATAATAATACGGATTATTGACCGAACCCGCTTGTTATTCTGAGCTGGGGAACGTTGGTCCTGCTCCAACTTATAATTGTTATAAGACAGAGCAGGAAATTGGGGAATACCAGATTTCCCGTGCCGCCCAAACGAAGAGAGTGCATGCTGATGCATCATCTTCGGGTGTGTTCATTATACAGAACTGTTTCTCAATGTCCTTTACGTCCTGGGTATATGATACCAGATCAGGATTCCAGTTATGTAATCTGTTACATAGGGCTACAGAAAGGTAGAGAACTGAGAACGGGTGATAAGTTTCATAAGGCAGAAAACGGGGCAACAGTTGCAGCCAAGTCTGTTGGTCACTGTGACCCTGTATTACCAATACATTGATTCTGAACGAATGTTAATAGATACCGAACCTGATATACAAAATCATATCAGTCTCTTTATTAGTAAAGAAATGATAAAATTTTGTATTGTTGGATAATGTTTTGAACATTTCCTATATCAAAAGTTGATCGGTTCAGGCACGTTATCTAAAAGCATTAATGTTCTAAATCAAACTACAGTTCTTAGTATACGGAACACACACAAGAGGAAGAGTTCAGAAATGAACGAATTCTTCTTGAGGTATTGTAGACTAGGTCATATCAATGCGACCCGACAAGCTAAGTTCCATATAGATGCATATTTAAATCTGTTTGAATTTACATCTTGTGAAACTTGCCAGTCATGTCACAGAGATAAGATGACCACAGTTCTGTTTATTGGAAACAGAGAAAGAGTTAGTGAACTCTTGGGATGATACATGATGATGTATGTAAGTCCCCTGTCTACACATGCCAGGACTGGTTCTTTATACTTCATTACGTTCTCTGATAATCTCTCAAGATTCAGACGTATGTTCTTGTTGAAACACAAGTCTGAACCTTTTGAGATATTCACAGAATATAAGATAGAAGTAAAGAACCAATAAGGGTACAAGTATTATGTCCTTTGATGTGATCAAGGAGGAGAATACTTGAGCACGGAAATCCTGGATTATTCTAAAGGAGAATGAGATTCTCTCTCAGAATTACTCCTCCGAATACACCATAGCACGATGGTATATCGGGGCGGAGCAATCACACCCTATATGATATGGTGTGCTCTATGATGAGTATTACTGAGTTACATATTTCCTTTAGGGTGTTATGCACTTAAGAAGCTGCATACCTATTGAATAGGATTCGAATCAAATCAGTTGCCTACCACTCCATATGAGATATGGAAAGGGAGGAGCCCATGTCTTAAGTTAGTTAAGATTTAGGGTTGTCCGGCCAATATCTAAAAGCAAAATCCGGACAAGCTCGAGGCAAGGTCTGTTATGTAGAACTGGAAATGTTCCAGCTATACAAAATGCAGCAGATGATTTGATAGAGCCAATGGATTCAGTAGATTCCAACGAACCTCAGCCTCTCCGCCGATCTAGTAGGGTTCCTCACCCACCTGAGAGATACTTCGGTTTCTCTATGACAGTGGGAGCGAGGATTACATCATGAGATGATGACCCAACTAGTTTCGAGCTGGCCATCAGGAGTAAGACTCTGTAAGAATGGCTGGATGCTTAGCGATCTGAGATGGAATCCTTATACACCAACAAAGTATGGACTTTGGTTGCTATATCTGAAGGGTTAAATCCCCATCAGGAGCAAGTATATCTTGAGAAGATTACTTGGTGTAGATGGAAAAGTTGAGACTTTCAAAGCTAGACTTGTTAAAGGTTTTCGTCATTGATCAGGCGTGGATTATGATGAAACCTTTTCTAAGGATCTATGCTTAAGTCCATCCAGATCCTACTTACCACGGCTACATACCATGACTACGATATCTGGTGGTTGGGTGTCTTGACTACTTTTCTAAATGATGATTTGGAAGAGAGCGTCTATAAGTACACAGCCAGAGGGCTTCGTAGACAGTGGGAGCAGCGGAAACGTGTGCAAGATGTTTTATAGGATAAAGCAGGCATCGCGGAGATGGAACATCTGTTTTGATGAAGTAGTCAAAGAGTTTGATATCATCAAAATGGTAGATGAACCTTGTATAAACAAAAAGGTAGTAGGGAGTATGGTGACGATCCTCGTAGAGTACGTGGATGACATACTCTTGATAGGGAAGGAGTTTCCTATGCTACGATCGATCAATCTCCGCTTATCACAATGATTCTCCACATAGGATCAAAGTGATACCTACTAAATCCTGGATTTTGGATCTATGAGATAGATCTAATTGGATGTTAGGACTCTCACTAGTTGTAGTGAGACGGTATCAACCGATCCTGGGGAGAATCACTGGAAGGGTTCCAGAGTGATAATGACGACTGAGTGTCAGTCGCAGGCATTGTCTTTACCCTCAGTAAAGGGACGGTATGTTGGAAAAGTTCCAAGCTAGATACCGTGACATACTAGACGATAAAGGCAGGATACATCGCTACAGAAGATGCTACCAAAGAGGCCGTTTGGGTGTATATTGGTTCATGAGATGAACTTAGTTCCTGCCATTGTGTGACAATGGAGTTGTGGCTTATGCCAAGGAACGTCTGTCCCATCAGTGATCCAAACATATTCTAAGGCAGTATCACCTGATCATGGAGATGGTTGATCTCCAGAGTGATCGAGGTTAGGAGAGTAGACTCAGAGGACAACACAGCGGATCCACTCACAAAGGCCTGTTCCCAGAGAGAGACTTTTATGGGATGGTTGAGTATGAGATACTACAACCACTGCTATCAGATGGCCCTAGTGCAAGTGGGAGATTGTTAGTTATATGTATGCCCTAGAGGCCATTACTGTACATAGGATGTATATTGTAGTGGATGCTGGGACGTATATAGGGAGGACTTTCTTGCTCGACATGATAGTATGCTATCTGGTTGAACTTTACCTTAACGTGTATACTGATTGTCTCTCTGTTACATGTTGGTAAAGCCCTTAGGATCTGTACTTGACTACCTGGACTATGATGCGGATCATACTAGTGGGGACATGGTAGTCCATAAGTACATCCTTCAAAGTCCCTAGTCGTGGGTGTATCGAGACGGGGCATCGATATACCAGAGTAGACTAGCGTATACCTTCTCGACCCATACAGATGGGCGATGGATGATCCCATATCCATTGGTGTTTGACATCAGAGATGATATACGGGTGCTCAGTAGAGACTGGGTACACTGGACGGACTCGCCGAGAACTCCCAGATGGTATTATACCTCACGTCAGATGGCAGTTCTCTGGTGACACTGGTACAGAGTAGTCTGTTGACCCGAGATCGTCATAGAGTCTTGTGTGGTTCCCACTGTGCTTTGATTTCCATCTTACCACGTCCAAGAGGGCGTGCAAAACGGTGGTTTTTGGGTACAGTCCCGAGTCACATGGAGGCAATGAGCGATAGGAGGGGATTCGTCTCTCCCGGTATAGGGGGTTGATGTTGCGCTGTGTTCGATTGGCTATAATAGGAAATCCCTGGCCAGGGTTGCTGAGATTTACTGGTAAGTGTTACCAGTAGTTTCTCGAACAGTTATAGACCTCATATCGACACGACTTATCGAGCTATTGGGGTCTGACGTTTACCACCCCTAGGCGAGATATGCGACATATCAGACGATCAGACCGGACTGTACGGTAGTGTTACTGGTTGGATTCACTGAAGTGTGAGCGGGCTTGCTCGTCGATCTTCAGATCGCTCAATACCCGGGTGGCCGTTACGTTTAGCAGACCGCTTGCGGCTTGTGGGTGTTTGATATGATCATCACCTGCTGCCGGCGTATTGACGAGTCTTTAGAGTCCTACACAGAGGTTTCCTGGCTCAAGCGAAACGAAATAGGAGCGCATATGAGATATGTGCGGGACCGAGAATGATACCAGTATGTGATACTGTATTCGATTCTCACGATGTGACATTGATCGGTTATATGCGATATAGCCGGGTTATCGGATCAAGTGTTGATTCGATAAGTTGTTACTATTGATACCAGTCGGTTATGTGCGACATGACCGGATCATTGAATCAAGTGTTGATTTAATGATTTAATGCATAATAATATATTTGATATATTGCTTTGCATTAACTAGTATCGGTTCACTTTAAATGGATTTTCTCGCTCAGATGTGCGCATTGCATATGCGATATGATTTGTGCACTTGCTTGTATCATATTTGATGGTGCATGCAAAAATGGTTAAGTATAAAGAATTAAACCTTGGTTAAAGGAATGGTTAGGGTTTATTATTTGTTATTCATTTATCTTATTTAATTATCTATTTATTTTTGATAAATGAATAAATGAAAAGATAATGAGGAAAATGGTTGCTTTCTTTTGACCATTCATGAATCTTCATGAAGACTTTGACCATTTTGTCTCATGCTTAACCCTAACCACTTCTATTAACTCAAGTTAATTCTCTACACCTAACCATGGTGAGAATTATGATAAGAATGGATTTTTCCTTTTATTTTAATTCTTATCATAATATTTATCTTCTTCTTGCTCTTCTTCTTCTTCATGAAGAAGCTTGTCTTCATCAATGGCATATTGAGCATAAGAGTGAGAAATCCAATTCTAAAGTCTACCCACTTCCTATTTCTTCATTCTCTACCTCTTGCCAAGTAGTAGAGTGTGTTTCCTTCACAAGTTTTTAGGGCTTGGTGAAGGTGGAGCTTGATTTAGCGATGCCTCGACGTAGATCATCTTCGGCATGGACATCGACGACCTAGCTCGCTTTTTCTCCGACGAAGCCGACTCTAGAGCCCGGATTATTTTTGGACAGCGGAGAGGACATCATTGCGGAGCTATGGAGGTGGAGCACCAGATCTACAAAGGTTGTATTTCCGATATCCCATTAGTTAAGTGTTAACTAGTTAGCTTTTCGCCTAGTTTTCTAACCAACGATCCGTAGTCGGGTCTCTCGGCACCTAGAATTTTTGAAAATGGCATGTTCGATGCCTTGTGTGACCTCACTAGAGTGCCTAGGAACCCTACAACGGTCAAGGTGATTGACTTCATCAAAATAACAGATGAACCTAATAAGAAGGATATAGGGAGTACTGTCCTGGGATTTGGATGACATACTCCGGATGGGAAGTGATGTTCCTATACTACAATCGGTCAAACTTTGGTTGTCACAAAGTGACCTGGATGACAAAGATGCTGTCAGATTTTTGAGTTTACCTTCTTCTGAGGAGCAGTCTATTGGATAGGGATCCAAAAGGGATACTGAGGTAGGCATGGTGTAGGATACTGGTTATGACTCAACAGAGGATACAATCCAAGAAGTTTGTTAGATAAAATTGTTCATTTATGAACTTGGTCCCATGAAGTATCCAGACAAATTCTTGGGCGAGGTATCGCTTAGTTTGGGAGATTATTGATTTCCGTGAAGTTAAGATATAGAGAGATGAAGTTGGAACATTGTAGCGGATCCACTCACTGAGGCTATTTCTCGAACACAGAAGTTTCACAAACACGGTTTGTGAAACTGATTAGTAGAAAAGTTGGGTATTCGGTAGCACATGAGCTGTGGGTATGCGATACCGCAATAATTGGCCTTAAGTGCACGTTGGAGATTGTTGAATATAGTACCCTCAAGGCAATTATTGTAATTGCAGGCAAACGATTATGATAATTGAGGGAGGACCTATACAGATAGAACAGTCTTGCTCGAGATGATAGTATGCTATTTAGTTTTTCTTCATCATTGATGATGCTCGTAGGATTCTTGCTTGACTACCAGTATTATGATGGCGATCATATACATGGGAGTTGGTTAGTCCATAAGCACATCCTTAAATGTCCCTAGTTGTGTGAGTATCGAGACTGGGCATCGATATTCCTGAGTAGACTAGTGTATACGTTTTTAGACCCTGACGAGAAGCGGTGGCCGGTCTCATAAGCCATTGGTGTTGTGTTATCTAAGATAGTATACAGGTGCTCACTGGAGGTAAATATACCGGATGGACTCGCCGAGAACTTCTAGATGGTATTATATCTATTGTTAGATGGAAGTTCTTAGGTGGTATGAGTACAGGTTAGTCTTTTGACATGAGATCGTTCTTTGTCTCGTGCGAGTTCGCACTGTACTTAGATTATTACCCTACCACGGCTCAAAGGAGTCGTGCAAACAGGTTTTAGTTGGGTACAGTCCCGAGCCACATGGAGGCAGTGAGTGATTGTCGGGGATTCATCTCTCCTAGTATTAGGAGTTGATATTGCGCCGTGTTCGGTTAGCCACCACCTTAAATCCGTGGCTATGATGGATGAGATTTACTGATAATAGTTCAATAGTTTCTCGGTTGGTGATGAGTTTGACTCTGACAACTTATCGGATTATTAGGGGTCAGACGTTATCCACCCTGTAGACCTGGTATGCGATACTCTTAGACGAAGAGACTGGACTGTATGGAGATTGTCACATTTATGCTCAGTAGGGTATGGACAGACTTTATTGTTGACCTTTCTTTCGGCATATACCTGGATAGCCGTTACGTACAGCTAGTGCCACTGACGTGTTTTTGGTTATGAATTTATCTAGTAATCACTACCAACGTGTTGTAAAGTCTTTATAGTCCCACACAGAGAGTTTTTCCGATTCAGATGATATGATATAGATGACGTATGTTGGTACATACTGTTGGATATGTATGCCCTAGAGACCTGTATTGTATAGGATGTTAGGGATATATATGTACAGGACAATCTTGCTCAGTTGTATATAGTATATTATCTGAGTTATCTTTGTCTTAATATGTGTATTTTTTTGCTGCTTTATATTGTTCACACATATTGATAAAGACTCGATACAGTAGTATACTATTTTGGTTTGTCTTTATCTTAACATCCGCATATGTTATACTCGATATCACATATGGCGGATACATGTTGATAAAGCCCGTAGGATTTTGCTTGACTACCAGCATTATGATGGCGTCATACTAGTGGAGCTGGGTGAAAGTATGTCTTAACACCTCTACTAGGTTTCTACAAGTATCGAGTATGCAATTTTAAAAAATCTAGAGATCTAAGCTATATTATCCTAGAATCAAACTAGAGAATTAAGGTTTTGTAGCAACCATACAAGTTCTACACTAAGTGAAAAGGGTTTACAACCTTTGTAGACCAAGTCCTTCACTTTTAAAGCTCCAAGTAGTAGTCCCTAGAACTCTTCTTTGACTCTACTTGAAAAAAGGAACGAGCTTGCTTGTACTCTTCGAAGCCGAAGATGATCCACCTTGAAGTCTCTTTCACTCAAGCTCACTCTTCACTAATTAAGGTATTAGTGAAGCAAACAAGCTAAACTAATGGGCTAGATTAGTGTAGGTTGATGAAGTAAGAGATTTACTCACTTAGAAATCTCTTTCTCTTTTCTTTTTCCAACACAAGAAAATTCTAGAAAGGAGAATGAAGAAGGAGATGAACTTGGTGTTATGAATGAGGGAATGAACCATGAGCTAGAGATAAGATTGGGATGAATAAATATCTAAGAGTAAAACAAAATAGGAGATGAGTCATGGCTTCTCAATGCTTCTCCAAGTATTCAAAGCCATGACTCATTTCCATATTTTCTATTTTTTCTTAAAAAAGAAAATCATCCTAATAATCTTTAGTCATGGTGTGATTCTCATACACCCATATTCTATGTATCATCTACCATGATACAAAACCAATTTATATATATATATCATTGTCACGACCCGAAGATACGGAACGTGACTGGCATTTAAATTACGAAATATTTAAAGGCGTAACGTAATCTAAGTAAGCCAATCGCCCAGAAAACTAAACCGTTTAACAATTAGAGTGAAGGAAAACTTGTTTTAAAGCAAGTGGTTTTAACAAAATAAGTGGCATTAAACATTTAAAAGCAACATCATATTTTCCCAAAAATTTCGGCAAAGTCTCCTTTATAAATACTGGCCCCCAAACGGGTACAACGCATGAAAATACATATAAATAATGAATAAAAGCATCCCCAAGCGGGAGCCAGCTCTTCGCCAAAGGTGGAATCACAACCACATGCAATATTTATATCAAAAGTGCGAAATAAGTATCTGAAAGAAAGAAATGAGAAACACCACGTCGGCTCAAGTGAGCATCGACACCAAACCACAAATACAAGTCTCACGAGTCTTACCGTCTAGTCCAATATACAAAGGTAGATGGAGTACACTAAATACAAATAATAATACAAGATGGAATAAAAGTATCCTCGCAACCCACCTATGAGCAAAACTGCAATTCGATGCAATGAAGCAAAAAGAGGAAGTACGCCCGCCGCTATTGTGCTGACGGGCCAGACCTGCAAGATACTACGGCACAACGGGGGTGAGTTACCAACTCATGAGTAGTAAGTAATATCTAATAAGGCTATTGTAAGCATGCACGCAAATGCGTTGCAGCCTACATATACTAATATGATGCGATGCACTAGTATGAATGCAACATGGATGCGAAATCAAACCCAAAACTTGAACATGTCTGGTACGAGAAAATCTTTATTCTTATCTTAGAAAAACCTCTGTGCAATAAACTGAAGCATCACCAATGAAATCAACAGAAAATCCGTGTCAAATATCAACACAATATATATACATATCCCAATATCTCAATATCTCAATATCTCAATGTCTCAATATCTCAATATCTCGGGCTTCGTCAGTCCGGATCGGCTCATATCATCAAATCTCACGACCACGTCGGTACCTTCCGGATATCCGCCGCGTCAGACATCACCGGTAGGTAGTCTGCCCCTGCTAGGCTCATCATCTACAACTCGAGCTTCTTGCCCTGGGGTACCTTACCGGGCCCACCATGTACCCAAAACGGTTTATCCCACTCCTCGAATTGGGTCTCGAATACAAACAGAGATCAGGAAAACTCATGGTGGATGACACATACATTATATCACGAGAAAACCACAACTTACATTTTTAAAATGGTAATAAGTTCTTAAAATCCTTGCGGTTTTCCCCAAAATCCAGAAATCTCATAAGTACTGAAATCCTCAAGAAGAATCACCATATGTAAACATGCCGGTGATAATGGATGTCTATGATACGATAATATATACCATGCAACGTATGACCAGAAACTATGTATGAAATATGATGCAATGAGTTATATACACATGACTAGCAATCCTACATATCAATCTTGATGAAATGAATATACAACTACCAGTTTACTTATCATATATAATGCAAATGTTTCAGATACTGTTTTAAGCAAGTTCTATAGTGTTCGTGGCATAGTAATTACCAAAGGCGTGTGTGTTCGCATGTATAGTGCACGTGCGGCATGGACCAATGGTAATGGTGCATGTGTCCTATGAGATTATATATATATATATATATATATATATAAGATGATGCAATGCAATGAGATGAATGATTAGGAGACTACGCATATAAATATAAGCACTACTGGTAATCCTGACTATCGGGCGTCTCGCGCCATCCAGACGATTCCCCCATAGATGTGTACATCTACTCACCGGGACGTCTCGGCTAATCTGATCCGATCTCAGCCTTGCCTTTTCCGCGCCACATCCGACGCCTCTGCACCCGATCCTAGAATCGCACACAAGTAGATAAGAGGATAAATATGTAAATAATCGTGGAAGCAAATGATACAAGACAACCAACGCGCACTAACTAGACGTGCATGCACTTGGTGCACAAAACGCGCTCGCGACAACGCCACAAACCACAACTAGGGTCGCTAAAAGTGACAACCACCAAGCCTAGAAGCCGATCGCACCAATCGCGCATTCACAACACACTAAATACATTAGGAAATAGGTAATAAATCATCAAAACCTCAAAATTAATTAAAACCTATTTAATCCGAAAACCTAGTAAGCAACAATTTACTGTTTTAGTTCAAATCTAGATGTTTTAGCAAATCTAGTGGCCACACTATTCACTTAATAACTTAATTAAGCCACATAAACTTTTACTAAATTTTAATCTCACCTATTCACACACTAATCATGAAATGAGTTTGCAAAGAAATTTAATTGGGGCAAATTAAAAGTAACAATTGGAAAGTTAACAACTAGGTTAGATTTTGCAAGTCTTAACATGTTAAACTACACATTGCAACTATAATCAAGTGATAAAACCCTAACTTGAACCCACACCGTTCTCTTGAAATTTTCAAACTAGCAATTAGAACCATATTTGTCACGACCCGAAAGTACGGAACATGACCGGCCCTTAAACTACGAACGTCTCGAGGCGTACGTAATCTAAGTAAGCCGAAAACCCAGAAATCCAAACCAAGAACAGTAGTAGAGTGAAGGAAAACCATTTTAAATCAAATAGTTGCAACACACGCCGAAATGTGCATTTTAAAATCACCAGTCTTTTCTAAAAATTTCGGCAGAGTTTTCTTTGTAAAAACTGACCCTAAACGGGTACAAAATCTGATAAAGCATAAATATAATGAAAAATGCATCCCCAAGCGGGAGCTAGCTCTTCGTCAATTGACGGTCACAACCACGCAAGCAATATAATATACAACGCCAAAAGACGAGGATCTCAACAGAAAAGGAAACTCAAACCAGCAAGAAGTCCATTGAAATATAACGCGCGACTCTAAGGTCGAAAGAATAAACCACACTGGTCTCAATCTGAAATAAATACATATTTTGTTGATGGAATTTCTAGATACAACAGAATAATAATATACAACATATACCGATGGTCACGATACAAGTGAACCCACCTACTAGCAAATCACCCGGAAATGGAAGTAGTGCCAGCAAAACCGTAATGAAACCTGTACGGCAAAACCTGCAAGAAACTGTGGCACAACGGGGGTGAGTTGCCAACTCGTGAGTAGAAAAACATCTACGAACAGAAATCGCATGAACAACGCAATCCTAGGTCATACGATCATAATATATCCTCAAAAATGTAACCTACAGCCTAAAACCATAGCTAGGGTATACCTCTATACAACGGTAATACCAGGAGACCGTGTCAGTGCCTCAGGTAGTAATATATCATATGGATGAGATATGAATGCATGAAACAGAATACATGTACTAAAAACTGCTTTCATAACTAGTGAGATCTCTGTATTTTTAAAATGAGGTATCATAAATGAAATCAGCAAAAACAGTGTCAAGCATCGACACAAAATATAAATCTCAATGTCTCAAGATCTCTGGCTCCGGCTATCCGGAATGGCCTGTATCATCAATCTCAGTACCTCAATATCCCAAAATATCAATGTCTCAATCTCACCGTCTAGGGCGGCGTCAGTCCAGACCGGTCCCTAACATCCATCACAAGACCATGACGGTATCCTCCGGATATCCGACTCGTTGGGTAAAATCACCGGTAGGTAATCTCCCCCTGCCAGGCTCATCGTCATCACCACGAGCTTCTTGCCCCGGGATACCTTACCGGGTCCACCATGTACCCGAAACGGTTCATCCAACTCCTCGAATCGGGTCTCGAAATCCATTAGCAAACTCATAGTGGACGACTCGTACATCAAGGGAAAACCGCACCTTTTATTTAAAAAGAGAGAGAAGAATTTATTATAAGTTGTGCGGTTTTCCCTCAAATCCAGAAAATCTCATGGAAATCCGAATCCAAAACCTCTATAGCACGTAAAATAGTGAATATAGGCATGAGAATCCATGAATGCGGCATGACAATGAATAACAGTATGCATGAAGTGACAAGTAATAACTACAATGTCTAACTGGCATATAAGGCAAATACACTAACATCATGTCAACACTACTAGCTAACAAACTAAGTTAAGCAATAATATTTCTAAGGTGTACGTGACATGGCAATTACCGATGAAGAGGTGTGTGAGCCGGCAAGTAAGTATACGTGGTACATATGTAAGTGCACGGCGGCGCCCCGGCCGTCAATCCGACGGCCAAATGCGGAAACGGTGATAAACTTTAATTTTGCGAACTTAGCAAACCGGCACCACCGCGCACTAAACCCCGGATCGGGCCATTAAACTAGATCTAGCAAAGTAACAAGATGGGTTAGAGATATACCGAGTGATCCGAGTCCTCCGGTCTTCTCGTCGTCGTCCCGATCTCCCGCGGAAACTCCGGTCGTCGCCTCCTCGCCGGAAGGGCACCACATCGCCTGTATCTTTTACGGGCTCCCGCCTCTATACCGAGGCAACTCGGGCGCGAAGTTGGCTAGCCGACGCATCCAAGACTTGCTATAGATATAGTGTAGAAGCTTGTCTCTTTTGGGGTTATGAGGTTGCCATGGTTGGAGGAATTTTGCACTAGAATTTCATGGATGCTTGATGGAGAAATTGAGCATGCATTAAAATGAGCTCGGCCAGCCCATAGTGCTCTCTGGAAAAATGAAAATCATGCACCTCTCTCTCTCTTGCTGTGAAAAGAATGAGCCTCTTCAATTAATAGCTTGGGCTTCCCACTTAAATTAAATCAGCCCCCCCTGCACACTCATTTAAGCTCATTTTCCCTTAAAGAAATTAATCCCTCAAAACATCAAAACCAAACTCCAGCACACACATATGGGGGGTCCACTAATTAAGCAAGAAGGAAATTTTCCACCAAAAATTAACCCCTCCCATACTTCTAAACAGTGGCCGGCCACACCAAAGGACAAGTGGGGAAAAAGAATTCTTTTAATGAAGAGGTCACAATCACAATAAACCCCCTCCACAAAATGTTATTTGCAAACTGCAAATAACACCCTCCAACGAAAAGTCCGGCCGTGAAGGAACAATGAAAAAACCGGCCGGAACGGAATGCAAACTGGCAACCCCAGAAAACTGGTCCCATAATAAATTACAGGAAAACCCCGATACTGTGCATACACACCCGCATTTGTATTCCGACCGAAATACAAATGCAAAGAGACAAAACTACACTATCAAATACTAAGATCCGGCTTAAGCCAAAGCCGGCTAGTAAAAACCGTCCGATCACGATCCGTGCAATACCGCACGTATCTGATCGAACCCTGCCATATCTCCATACGGCCTCTACAGTGTTTCGCCCGAAAGCTGAGTAACTGAAAGTGTGGTGGACTCTAAAGACTCGTCAATACTATGGCTGTGGATTTAACCACTAGCACGTCAGAGGTATAAGCTAATACGTAACGGGCCACCAGCTATTGACCAAAAGGAACGTCGATGAGCGAACTCATCCTGACACCCTACTGAGCCTGTCAGTGACAATATCCGTACAGTCCGGTCCGTTCGTCTATGAGCATCGCATGGCGGGCCTAGGGGGTGGGTAAAAGTCAGACCCCCAAAAGCGGTACAAGTCGTGTCGGAGTGTAGCCCAGAACACCCTGAGATACTACTGGAATACCTACCAGTAAATCTCCTGCCTTGGCCAAGGACTTCGTGTAATGGCTCTCCTAGACACAGCGCGACCTCACCCCCAATACCGGGAGAGACGAACCCCCGAAGATCCGCTCACTGCCTCCATGTGGCTCGGGACTGTACCCAACTAAAACCTGTTTGCACGACTCCTTTGAGCCGTGGTAGGGTAGTAATCAAAGTACAGTGGGAACTCACACGAGACAAATGATGATCCCCAGGTCGATGAACTAACCTGTACACATGTCACCAGGGAACTGCTATCTGACGTCAGGTATAAGACCAACTAGCATGTTCCCGGCGAGTCCTGTCCGGTGTACTCATAACCCAATGAGCACCTGTATACATCTTAGGTGATCCAACTGACACCAGTGGCTTGTGAGACCGGCCACCGCCCCTCGTCGGGGTCTCGACTGTATACACTAGTCTACTCTGGAGAATCGATGCCCTGTCTCGAAACTCCCACGACTAGGGACCTTTTGAGGATGTGCTTATAGACTCCAGCTCTCACTTATATGATCGCCCTCATACTGCTGGCAGTCAAGCAAGAATCCTAGGGGCTCTATCAACGTGAAATAGCGACCTGTCAGGTCACCTAAAGCAGTACACGATGATAAAGGTAAACCAGATAGCAAACTATCATCTCGAGTAAGACTGTCGTACTGGGATAGGTCCTCCCTCAATCATTGCAATCACGTGCCTGTGATCCAATAATTGACTCTGAGGGCATTATCTCCAACAATCTCCCACTTGCACTCAAGGCTAATTATTGCGATGTCGCATACTCACAGCCCGTGTGATATCGAACACCCAACTCCTCTACTAGTCAGTCTCACAAAGCATGTTTGCGAAACTCTTGCGTTCGAGGAATATCCTCAGCGAGTGGATCCGCTCTGATGTTTCTTTCTATGTCTCTCTATATCTCAAGTTCGCGGAGAAAGCCATCTCCCGAAATGAGCAATACCTGTCTTAGAGTGTCTGGATGTCTGATGGGACCGAGCTCATAAATGAACTCCAAATCCAAACTTCTTAGACTGTATCGTCAACTGAACTTAATCAGTACCCTGCGCCATGCCTCCCTCAGTATTGCCTTGGATCACCTGTCCAAAACACTGCCCCTCGTCAGAAGGAAAACTATAACTCTGACAACCTCCTTGTCGTCCATGTCACCTTGGAAGCCTGGAATGATAACTGTCTCCCAAATAAGGCTGTCGTTATCATATCCCTAGAACATCCACTTATGTTCTAAAACTGCTTCCGACTGTTTCTCCAGGATTGGATCAATATCAACTTATTGCATCTAGTGCAAGAACAACATCTGGTGTGGTACTTGACATCTCATGATTGACTCAATTGCCTAAGCAAGTGATCTGCCAATCATGCACATCCCTCTCTACTTTAGTCTATAAGACACCTTTAGAGAGGGTGACTCCATTACCTGTAGGTACACTACCATGCCAGGAGTCGTCTATTCTAAATACTCTTAGAATGCTGTCAAAGTACCCTAATTGGGAAACCACCCAAATCTAGATCTAAAACCATAGATCTAGTAACCAGTATGTCTGATATAATGTCCAAGTCCCATGTGGAGAAACCACTGTGTGACGACCAAAATATAACCGATCGTAGTATAGGAATATCACTTCCTACTACCTTCTCAACAGATCCATCCCCTATTCTGATGACGTCAAACCTATGACTGTCACATCAGAAACATATGATCTAACTCCGCTATATCTGCTTTAGTCTATAAATAGACATAAGCCTGATGTCCACCAATGCTTCCGCTGCTCCCACTGACTACGACAACCCTCTGAACAGAGTCATATAGACGTGCACTTCTAAAGCTAGTTTAGAACGACGCTATACTCATCCTCCTGCCGGGTCTCGCAGCCTGGGATCAACAACAATGGCAAGTGTGGGTAAACAAGAACTTCCCTGTCACCGTCCTTGAGGCTACCGGAGTACCTCTCGGGTGCCTGAAGTTACCCACCTTATCTGCGGAGTGGCCAATGGAATGTCAAATCAGATTGAATCTTTAGGTTCCTTATCAAATCTTCAGTAATCGTTTGCGGTTCTGGAATCACTTCCAGTTCTACCATACTCCCACTACTGTTTTTGAAAAAATCCATTTTTATTAAAACTGTGGCGAGTCAAGAACAATATCACTATTGATCTTTCTTATGGTAGAAAGTCAACCCTCGTCATAGCCTGGGTCAACCCACAAACAGCCATTACAGAAACGTGCCTTGAGTTATCCAGAGTCTGGTTTTAATCATAAGCCGGACAACTCCCCGTACCTTAACAATGTTAAGATATGAACTGTACTATATCCAATATAGAACCAGAGGCACTGATTTAATTTAACCAGATTCAAATCATGCAGCTATCTCCAGTGCATGTCAACTAAATGGAAAGAGGCCGATCAGCGTTACTCAACTTAGGAATGCTTCCAATTATGAGTAACCTGAAAGAGAAGCAAGTTCTCTTTATCATTACTTATCAACTGAATACCATACACAAGTATCTATATCTTCGATCACTTTGAAGAATCCCGATACTTGCTACACCTGGTTCTCTACTCTATTCAAATACCTATAACTCCTCAAAACTTTAGACCCTGTGTTTCTACGAAACACATGTCTAAGAACTAGAGAAGTTAAAAGTAAACAGAATATAGTATGAGGACCAACCCCTCTGTCTTAATGGACACTGGACAGTATACAATACTCTGTATAAGTCCGCTGAGTCTAACAACTCTTTCACTGTGCGTCGTAGGTTGAAAACTGTACTTATGGTTAAGAAGAGTTACACTGCTGTTTAATGCTCCTTACCTAACCATCCACTGATATAGGTAAATGTCATCGACATAATATCAAAAGGTATATCTCACTCTATGAAAATAGACGTACAGATATATCAATTTGAAATTGGTGCACAACAGCGGATATTCAAAACCAAATATTTGCCGACCGGCAAACATCCCAGGTGATCTCCTCAAATATCACCGATTACAACGAATCCCGATATAATGGGGATGATCACCCAATTCCCAATAACTTACTCCCACTCATCATCTGTAAAACCATACAGATGTGAGAATTTACCTGGTAAATACATACCCTGGAGCAAGTGTCCAATCGGGAAATCAGTTTTCTTTTAACAGTACACAGTTGAACTGAAACAGTGAAATGTTTCGATGGGGTATCCTGGTATTCCTAGTAATGCCTCTACCATTATCCAGATTCACAACTATAACCGTATAGTTCTTTGCCACCTCTCCAAATCCCTTTATATGTTTTTAGTCATTACCTTCTGCACACCCCTTTAGGCTAATTGGTTTTCTTCCTTCCCTACCGTTCGGCACCAGCCTATGGTTTGGAAGAAGACTATCCAATAAGCATAATGGGTGTACTGTCCTAACCCTAGGAGCACTCGCAATGCGAGAGAAGGTGAAGATAAAAGACAACCGAATACACCTTATTCCTATTTCTCCTGGACCAGAATCCATCCCCGAACTGGAACAAGTTCCTTTCGAGTTCGTATATAACCATACGATGGAGTATCCATTAAACTGTGGATCTTCGTAGTGATACGGAGTGTCCTGGAGAAATACAAAGGTGATTTAGGATTGGCGAAGAAATACTTGGTTTGGTCGTGAATATCAGTCGCAATTTACTTTGCCCTCTTACTAATCCCTTGCTTTGTCTTAATCTTAATACCTTCTGCACACCGTTTAGGCTAATTGGTCTTCTTCATTCCACACTGTTCGGCACCAGCCTAAAGTTTGGAAGAAGACAATCCAATTTGCGTAATAGGTGTACTATCTCCTAAACTAAGGAGTACTCGCAACCTGAGAGAAGGTAAAAAGGAAAAGACAACTGAATAATACTATCCGTTTTCTCCAGAACCGGAAACCATCCTCGAATTCCTTCGAGTTCGTATCTAACCATACGATGGCTTTGTCCAATGGAAGTGGACGTTCGCAGTAATACGGGGTGTCCTGGAGAAAAGGGTAAAAGTAGGAGTGGCAATGAGGTCTGCAACTCTGACAATCCAAAAGCCTGTGTTAAGAAGGTTCGGTCAACTTGGTCACTGAGTCATAGTCTTAGGGTCGGGTCAATGGTCGCTGCCCGAGAGAGAGAGAAAAGAAACACTCAGCGTGCACTCTAACCTAGATCAGAATGGTTACCAATTTATCTAATCTGGAAACCTCCCACTGTCATCTCAAATTCTCCTCCAAACCTGAAAGAAGAACTAGTCGGGATCACCCGAGGAGTAAACCAACTCATCAGTGGGAATCGGGATCCAACTATCATCGCATGATAACGTGACGGAATTCGCTCACGGTATCACACTCCAGAAGGTATGCGCATATCTGGCAAGTTTCAGTTCTTTTGAAACTCCCGATGTGATTTTTACCCCATGCTCTTATGACCTTGACTTTGGCCAACATATCATAAGTCACATGTCAAGTTCTATCCGTCATTCTCCAGGTTAATTTGTGCCCACCCGTATATACCCTTGACTTTGGCCAAAATGGCAGTACGGCTGTCCCAAACCAACGCATCTATCTATGCTGCATATGAATAACCAACAGCTACCAAACACTGTGCCTTGACTTTGGCCAACATACACAGCTTGAATACTATTGACTACCCATATGAAACGACGGAGGGCTACGAATGGTTTCTGGCGAAAACCTTTAACGTAATGAACTTGATATCGTTGAAGGAACGGATAGCTTTTTAGAAAATATAGTGACGAAAACCTTTAATAAAGAGGTCACTCCCGGTGAAGGGATCTCGGCTCTTTCCCCGTAGAATGGGGTGCAGGATATTCCAAATGAATACCACGATGCAAAGCAAAAGTAATCGGCTATAGTGAAGTTAATGCCCTGACGCAAACTTCTGTCCAAGGGGTCACTCCCGGTGAAGGGATCTCGGCCCTTGCCTCGTCGACTGAGGAGCAGGATATTCCAAATGAATACCACGATGCAAAACAAAAGTGAACGTCCTTGCAATAACAGCTTTTTGAAAAGTGTTCCAACAACATCAGATTAGGTTTGTTTAACTTGCATTGATCCGAATGAACGCAGTCCCATCAATTGATCACACCACAAAGAACGAAAATATACTGATGTACGTATATGCCATCCGCATTCGCCACTGGGTCCCGTCATCACCCGTTAGGTTAGCTAACTAACGGCAGAGCGGGGACTGGACTAGCGCGGATGAAAAACATATACAACATCTACTAATATATATACCAATATATTATATTTCGCTCAAGGCGTGAATAAAAATGCAACATCACAGAAATGTACAGCATCACAGAATAATACAGATATCTGGGATCCCCGGGTTTCACAGAGCCACTACTGAAACCCGACGTTCCCCTGGTCGTGTGGATAGCCTGTGCAATGAAATCCTAGACCCTTACGGGCGCGGCAAGTCACCCGCCAAAACCTGAAGCGAGGCAGCCCCCTTCAGTACCGTGAATGGACCACCCAGCACTTCACGGAATCCGGTAACTTGGGCACCCTTCCTGGGTCAACCTGTACCCCCTACGAGTGCGGCGAATAGCCCGCCAATCCTGGAGTGAAGCCCCCTCCGTCTCAATGCCCTGAGATGCGGGCCCGTTGCCCTCTAGAACCCGGCTATCCGTACACCCCTCCGCGGGGTAACCCTAGTACAGAAAGTAAAATATACATACAACGGGTACATCGACCGCAACCACGTCGTGCCCCAAAAGAATAATACAAACAGGCAGTGACGGCAGTCCACATGTCGGACGCTCGCCCCGCAATATCAAATGTACATAATACAACAGAAACAGTACTAGCATTGCATCCAGGCTATCCCCCACGACCGATCCGCAACATCACAGCAAAAACACAGAACATCAACGTGAAAGTCACGTTCGCAAATCCGTCTAACCGGGCTATAGCAGTTAGGCCGGATTTACCGATCGAGTGACATTCACGGTCGCAGATATAATGTAAATACTGTGAAATAATGTGTTTAAAATATCCGATCAATCAAATTTTAACAAGTGGGCCCCCAAGCATTACTGTAGCAGATCAGGAATTCTGGGCCCAATTTTAATATTCCAAAACCACTATTTTTAGCCCACAAGCCCACTGCAAAAAAATGATGACATGATCCCTCATTCATGCGGCGGATCCGCGGCCTCCAGAGTGGTAATGGCCGCGGTTCCGCTGTCGTACGGAGGGACCGTGTTGTCGAATTTTTCCAGTGTTCTTAGAACTCCCTGCACATCATTCTGAAACAACCTGAAAAATTTTTCGAGACCAAAAAATTTCAACAGAAAACTGATGTGAACAAAAATGCAAGTTTTGGAATTTTGGTCGATCGGAAATGTAAAACACATCAAACAAAGCTAGACGAAGTTAATGGCGTGGCTCTGATACCACTGTAAGTGCACGGCGGCGCCCCGGCCGTCAATCCGACGGCCAAATGCGGAAACGGTGATAAACTTTAATTTTGCGAACTTAGCAAACCGGCACCACCGCGCACTAAACCCCGGATCGGGCCATTAAACTAGATCTAGCAAAGTAACAAGACGGGTTAGAGATATACCGAGTGATCCGAGTCCTCCGGTCTTCTCGTCGTCGTCCCGATCTCCCGCGGAAACTCCGGTCATCGCCTCCTCGCCGGAAGGGCACCACATCGCCTGTATCTTTTACGGGCTCCCGCCTCTATACCGAGGCAACTCGGGCGCGAAGTTGGCTAGCCGACACGTCCAAGACTTGCTATAGATATAGTGTAGAAGCTTGTCTCTTTTGGGGTTATGAGGTTGCCATGGTTGGAGGAATTTTGCACTAGAATTTCATGGATGCTTGATGGAGAAATTGAGCATGCATTAAAATGAGCTCGGCCAGCCCATAGTGCTCTCTGGAAAAATGAAAATCAAGCACCTCTCTCTCTCTTGCTGTGAAAAGAATGAGCCTCTTCAATTAATAGCTTGGGCTTCCCACTTAAATTAAATCAGCCCCCCCTGCACACTCATTTAAGCTCATTTTCCCTTAAAGAAATTAATCCCTCAAAACATCAAAACCAAACTCCAGCACACACATATGGGGGGTCCACTAATTAAGCAAGAAGGAAATTTTCCACCAAAAATTAACCCCTCCCATACTTCTAAACAGTGGCCGGCCACACCAAAGGACAAGTGGGGAAAAAGAATTCTTTTAATGAAGAGGTCACAATCACAATAAACCCCCTCCACAAAATGTTATTTGCAAACTGCAAATAACACCCTCCAACGAAAAGTCCGGCCGTGAAGGAACAATGAAAAAACCGGCCGGAACGGAATGCAAACTGGCAACCCCAGAAAACTGGTCCCATAATAAATTACAGGAAAACCCCGATACTGTGCATACACACCCGCATTTGTATTCCGACCGAAATACAAATGCAAAGAGACAAAACTACACTATCAAATACTAAGATCCGGCTTAAGCCAAAGCCGGCTAGTAAAAACCGTCCGATCACGATCCGTGCAATACCGCACGTATCTGATCGAACCCTGCCATATCTCCATACGGCCTCTACAGTGTTTCGCCCGAAAGCTGAGTAACTGAAAGTATGGTGGACTCTAAAGACTCGTCAATACTATGGCTGTGGATTTAACCACTAGCACGTCAGAGGTATAAGCCAATACGTAACGGGCCACCAGCTATTGACCAAAAGGGACGTCGATGAGCGAACTCATCCTGACACCCTACAGAGCCTGTCAGTGACAATATCCGTACAGTCCGGTCCGTTCGTCTATGAGCATCGCATGGCGGGCCTAGGGGGTGGGTAAAAGTCAGACCCCCAAAAGCGGTACAAGTCGTGTCGGAGTGTAGCCCAGAACACCCTGAGATACTACTGGAATACCTACCAGTAAATCTCCTGCCTTGGCCAAGGACTTCGTGTAATGGCTCTCCTAGACACAGCGCGACCTCACCCCCAATACCGGGAGAGACGAACCCCCGAAGATCCGCTCACTGCCTCCATGTGGCTCGGGACTGTACCCAACTAAAACCTGTTTGCACGACTCCTTTGAGCCGTGGTAGGGTAGTAATCAAAGTACAGTGGGAACTCACACGAGACAAATGACGATCCCCAGGTCGATGAACTAACCTGTACACATGTCACCAGGGAACTGCTATCTGACGTCAGGTATAAGACCAACTAGCATGTTCCCGGCGAGTCCTGTCCGGTGTACTCATAACCCAATGAGCACCTGTATACATCTTAGGTGATCCAACTGACACCAGTGGCTTGTGAGACCGGCCACCGCCCCTCGTCGGGGTCTCGACTGTATACACTAGTCTACTCTGGAGAATCGATGTCCTGTCTCGAAACTCCCACGACTAGGGACCATTTGAGGATGTGCTTATAGACTCCAGCTCTCACTTATATGATCGCCCTCATACTGCTGGCAGTCAAGCAAGAATCCTAGGGGCTCTATCAACGTGCAATAGCGACCTGTCAGGTCACCTAAAGCAAGTACACGATGATAAAGGTAAACCAGATAGCAAACTATCATCTCGAGTAAGACTGTCGTACTGGGATAGGTCCTCCCTCAATCATTGCAATCATGTGCCTGTGATCCAATAATTGACTCTGAGGGCATTATCTCCAACAACATACGCATCATCGGTAATGGTGCTGGTGTCCTAACAACATGATATCAATAAGGGTATACTAAATCACAATATAAGTACGCGACGCGGAGCGAACCGCAATAATGTGCGGGAGTTGAATACTAAACACAATGATAACTAATCTGGTCTAACAACTACACTAAACTATACGGCTGAACTAGCAAGCTGAATGAAGGGTAAGGAAACCGCCTAACATCTGAGTCGATACATATATATATATAGTCGGTGATCCTGCCTCAATAATATCACATCCGATACCATATCTATAATCAGACATTCCCAAGTCGAGAGTGCGGATCAATCATCAATATATAGCTCGTACATAAATCCGTCGTACGACATCCCCAAATCTGGGTACGGGTCAATATCACATTCATCACACTATTCATCTGGTATCCTCTTTATCAAGATCATCATCTGGGGTACTGACCTACGTCTAGTACAATACAGATATCATCAATAAAATCCTGATCTGACCACTGATCGACAGTCTCGTACAAACCGATGTCATCAGCACATATCATCATTAAGAAGGATACATTGCTCAATATGACCCATTATAAATATCTTAACATATCTGATCTCATGTCTCGATCAAAAGTCAACTATTCTATGTATATCGCTATTCACGTGGTATCGTCATCCAAGATCCGCTATAGCATCAGGACGTATCTCAAGTACGAATTCTGCCATATCACCGATCTTGCGGCCTCAAATCAAATCTCATCGATTCATCTCAAATCCCAAGTACTATTCTCAAATCCAGTATATGAATACATAGTCCCATACCCATGTGAACACATAACTATAACTTCCCATATACGCACATATGAAAGAAGAATGTATGCAAGTATGGGTGTGTGTGTGTATGTGGTGCAACCTCTACTCTAGGGTTTCGCAACACTAAACCAATCCAAGCACACCAAATATCCATCTTTAACATTAATAATCCCAACCAATATATATAATCAATATGTGTGTATACGTATTCGCATACATCACGACGAACTGCGGGGGTGCTATACGCCATCCACCCGACTTCTCCCCGTAGATATAAATCTACGCACCTTTGCTTCTTGTGTGCCGATGCCGATGTCGCCACCTTTATCTTCATCGCCTCAACATTACGTAGGGTACTTACAAGTATATCACAAACGCTAAAGCATATGAAAACCACATCGGAAAACCAAAACGGCACGCACATTGCTTATAGGTTAGAACCTATAGCTTATACGTACAAAATAAAGCAAACAACCCTTGTTGTCGATGTACAAACATGCGACAACCAACAACGAGTTCAAATATCAAAACTCATCATTCAAATACGGAAAACATATCCTAAGTCATACACAAGTGTTCCCAAATTCTGATTCAGGTCAGTCAAATCTAAGCAAACAAGTGTAGGGTGATATACAGGGTACACGTGAGCTATGAAGGCAACCTGGACTCCTAACTCTACAAGGTGGCTGGCCCCCTACCCTAGAATTCTGGCCTCGCTGGCCAAGGTAGGCAATTAGGTTGCCAGGTTTGTAGGGAAACCTCCTAGTAGTCAATACAGGGTAATGGTCTTGCTAGTTTTTCCATTAAGTGTCTAGGGTCACACCAGATCCTAGGTAGGCTACCAATCTAATATATAAACCAAGATTTGGTATACTAAGTTTAAGTCGTGGCAAGGTCGTAATACTACATTGTAGGAAATTGGTCTCAGACTTCACTCTAGGTCAAAACAAGGCAAGCAAACAGGTCTATAGTGATGTATAGGGTCTATGTGGCCTACAGCAGAAACCTGGACCCCACACCACATCAAGTGGCCGAGCCCTCAAACATGAAAAACCGGCCTCGCCGGCCCCCTTGGCCCCTATGGGCTTCATCTTGTCATGATGGTCCCCTCTGGTCTAAAATTGGTCTCTGGTATTGTTTGGTTGTCTTATATCTTCTCCAGGTCATCCCAGATTCTCCGTAGGCACTCTAAAAGTCACAAAACTGATATGGTCAATTCCTGAGTTTGTGCATCTGGTTCGTGTCTATGGTTCAGGTCAGGGATCATGTTGTAAGTCCGCGGCAGCGCCCCAGCCGTCTAACAGATGCCAATATGCGGAACAAAACTTTTACGACTGGCGCTATCGCGTACTTTATCCCGGATCGTCCATTAAAGCTAAACTAACAAATTGTAAAGAGGGTAGAATTGTTATACCGAATGATCCGAGTCCTTCGGTCTTCAACCATCATCCCACGCTATGTTGCAACTGATCCGAACTTGCTCGATCTCCGGTCTCGTCGTCCAGGTGGCACCATGTCGACGGATCTTTAAACGGGCTCCCGCCTATGAACCGAAGCAACTCGATCGTCAAGTTTGCTAAAAGAGATGACCAAGATGAAGTAGAGAATGAGTAGAACACTTTGTCTCGTTACGTCCAAGGTCACGGACGAACGGTTATAGAAGTTGCCAATTGGAATCGGGTAAATGGAAATTGGGCTATGAAATTTCCATACACTTGTATCATAATCTTTTTGCCAATTTGAAATGATTCAAAAATCACACCCCCACACAATGAGTGGCCGGCCAAATATATGAGAGGAGGGAGGTGAGGGTAGGAGCATCAAGTGGTGACCATAAGCTTTCAACCTTATCAAGTCATTAAAGAAAGAATGAATCATCAACTAGCATTAAAAGCAAACCTATCACAATTAACCTAGTCATGCTTTATCATTAATGAACCATTAATGACAAAGCCACCTCACTATCCTAGTCACCATCCTAGTCACCTCTTCTAGAAGTTTCCACACAAATCCCAAGAAAAGATAAATCCGCATTTAACCGAATGTCAAAATACGACTGATAGAAAACTGGAAACTGGCAACTTCCAAAAATCATCCCGAAACGAATTTCAGGATAACCCCGTATCGGTATAAACATACCCGCATTTGTATTACGACCGAATACAAATGCAACTGAGACAAAGATATTATATCTACACTGTATAATACTGGGATCCGGCTTAAACCAAAGCCTACCAGTATTATCTGCCCGAAAACTGACACGTGCGAAAACGCACGTGCATTTTCCGAACCCTGCCATAATCCCATACGACAGTATTATCTAATGACTCATCTGTAAGTGCACGGCGGCGCCCCGGCCGTCAATCCGACGGCCAAATGCGGAAGCGGTGATAAACTTTAATTTTCTTGAACTGGCAAACCGCCGCGCAGTAATACCCGGATCGAACCATTAACTAGTCCTAGCTAACACAAGATGGGAAAGAGATATACCGACGATCCAAGTCCTCCGGTCTTCTCATCATCGTCCCGATCTCCTGCGGAATGTCCCGTCTCCTCCTCGTCGCCGGTAGTGCACCACATCGCCTACTTCTTTTACGGGCTCCCACCTCAATGCCGAGGCAACTCGGGCACGAAGCCGGCTACTCGACGTGCCCAAGATTTGCTGTAGAATATAATGTAGAGGCTTGTGTCTCATTTGGGGTTATCGGAATTGCCTTTTGATGGAGGGATGAAGACAAGAAGTATATGGAGGAGCTTGGAGAATTTTGGTGCATGAAATGAACAACATTTCTCCACCTCAATATTTGGACAGCCCCCTCCTCCTCTATGAGGCCGGCCACTATATGGTGGAAGAAGAAGAGAGAAAGAGAGTGTAGTATATCAAAGATAATGGGAGCCATCCTCTAATACAATGGAGAGAGAGAGAAGGCTATCATGCAAAAGGAATCATCACAAAATCAAACCCACACTCAACTAACAACCAACTTTCATCATCAACAATCATGATCACAAAAGTCATGCCATCATAACAAGAAGTCAAGACAAAAGGTCAAGGTATGGAGCAACCATGATGAAGTCAAAAAGTCAAGTGATCATGACATGGCAATATGCAAAAGACCCCCTCCATAAATGCCTATTTGCAACAATGCAAATAAGCCCTCCTCCACCAATCTTCGGCCAATGAACGGAACAATGGAAATCGGCCGAAACGGAAAGCAAACTGGCAACTCCAGAAAACTGGTCCCGTAATAAATTACAGGAAAACCCCGAAACTGTGCATACACACCCGCATTTGTATTCCGACCGAAATACAAATGCAATGAGACAAAATCTACACTGTACTATACTAGGATCCGGCTTATACCAAAGCCGGCTAGTAATACCTGTTCGATCCTGATCCGTGCAATACCGCACGTATCTGATCGAACCCTGCCATATATCCATACGGCCCATAGTATAAACTGTCCGATCCTGATCCGTGCAATACCGCACGTATCTGATCGGACCTTGCCATATCTCCATACGGCCTCTACAACCTTTCGCCCGAAAGCTGAGTAACTGAATGTGGGGGACTCTAAAGACTCATCAACACCTTGGTTGTGGATTTAACCACTAGCACGTTAGAGGTATAAGCCAATACATAACGGGCTACCAGGTATTGACCAAAAGGGACGTCTGTGAGCGAACTCAGCCTGACTCCCTACTGAGCCTGTCAGTGACAATATCCGTACAGTCCGGTCCGTTCGTCTATGAGCATCGCATGGCGGGCCTAGGGGGTTGGTAAAAGTCAGACCCCCAAAAGCGGTACAAGTCGTGTCGGAGTGTAGCCCAGAACACCCTGAGATACTACTGGAATACCTACCAGTAAATCTCCTTGCCTCGGCCGAGGGCTTCGTGTAATGGCTCTCCTAGACACAGCACGACCTCACCCCCAATACCGGGAGAGACGAACCCCTGAAGATACGCTCACTGCCTCCATGTGGCTCGGGACTGTACCCAACTAAAACCTGTTTGCACGACTCCTTTGAGCCGTGGTAGGGTAGTAATCAAAGTACAGTGGGAACTCACACGAGACAAATGACGATCCCCAGGTCGATGAACTAACCTGTACACATGTCACCAGGGAACTGCCATCTAACGTCTGGTATATGACCAACTAGCATGTTCCCGGCGAGTCCTGTCCGGTGTACTCATAACCCAATGAGCACCTGTATACATCTTAGGTGATCCAACTGACACCAGTGGCTTGTGAGACCGGCCACCGCCCCTTGTCGGGGTCTCGACTGTATACACTAGTCTACTATGGAGTATCGATGCCCTGTCTCGAAACTCACACGACTAGGGACCATTTAAGGATATGCTTATAGACCCCAGCTCCCACTTATATGATCGCCCTCATACTGCTGGTGGTCAAGCAAGAATCCTAGGGGCTCTATCAACGTGTAATAGCGACTTGTCAGGTCACCTAAAGCAGTACACGATGATAAAGGTAAACCAGATAGCATACTATCATCTCGAGTAAGACTGTCCTACCGGGATAGGTCCTCCATCAATCATTGCAATCACGTACCTGTGACCTAATAATTGACTCTGAGGGCACTATCTCCAACAATCTCCCACTTGCACTCAAGGCTAATTATTGCGATGTCGCATACTCACAGCCCGTGTGATACCGAACATCCAACTCCTCTACTAGTCAGTCTCACAAAGCTCGTTTGCGAAACTATTGCGTTCGAGGAATAGCCTTAGTGAGTGGATCCGCTTTGATGTTTCTTTCTATGTCTCTCTATATCTCAAGTTCACGGAGAAAACCATCTCCCGAAATGAGCAATACCTGTCTTAGAATATGTCTGGATGTCTGATGGGACTTAGCTCATAAATGAACTCCAAATCCAAACTTCTTAGACTGTATCGTCAACTGAACTTAATCAGTATCCTGCGCCATGCCACCCTCAGTATTGCCTTGGACCACCTATCCAAAATACTGCCCTTCGTTAGAAGGAAAAACTATAACTCTGACAACCTCCCTGTCGTCCAGGTCACCTTGGAAGCCTGGAATGATAACTGTCTCCTCAACGAGGCTGTCGTTATCATATCCCTAGAACATCCATTTATGTTCTAAAACTGCTTCCGACTGTTTCTCCAGGATAGGATCAATATCAACTTATTGCATCTAGTGCAAGAACAACATCTGGTGTGGTACTTGACATCTCATGATTGACTCAATTGCCTAAGCAAGTGATCTGTCAATCATGCACATCCCTCTCCCCTTTAGTCTATAAGACACCTTTAGAGAGGGTGACTCCATTTTCTGCAGGTACACTACCGTGCATGGAGTCGTCCATTCTAAATACTCTTAGAATGCTGTCTAAGTACCCTGATTGGGAAACCACCCAAATCTAGATCTAAAACCATAGATCTAGTAACCAGTTTGTCTGATATAATGTCCAAGTCCCATATGGAGAAACTACTGTGTGACGACCAAAGTATAACCGATTGTAGTATAGGAGTTTCTTTTCCTACTCTGTGTATGTCATCCAAATACCAGGACATCACACCCTACTACCTTCTCAACAGATCCATCCCCTATTCTGATGAAGTCAAACCCATGACTGTCATGTCAGAAATAGATGATCTATCTCCGCTACTGGTGCTTCAGTCTGTAAATAGACATAAGCTCCCTGTCCACCAATGCTTCCGCTGCTCCCACTGACTACGACAACCCTCTGGCAGAGTCATATAGACGTACACTTCTAAAACTAGTTTAGAACGACGCTATACTCATCCTCCCACCGGGTCTCGCAGCCTGGAACAACAGCAATGGTAATTGTGGGTAAACAAGAACTTCCCTGTCACCGTCCTTGAGGCTACCGTAGTACCTCTCGGGTGCCTGAAGTTACCCACCTTATCTGCGTAGTGGCCAATGGAATGTCAATCCAGATTGAATCTTTAGGTTCCTGTCAAATCTTCAGTAATCGTTTGTGGTTCTGGAATCACTTCCAGTTCTACCATACTCCCACTACTGTTTTCTGAAAAAATCCATTTTTAATAAAACTGTGGCGAGTCTAGAACAATATCGCTATTGTTCATCCAGATGGTAGAAAGTCAACCCTCGTCATAGCCTGGGTCAACCCACAAACAGCCATTACAGAAACATGCCTTGAGTTGTCCAGTGTCTGGTTTTAAGCATAAACCGGACAACTCCCCGTACCTTAACAACGTTAAGATATGAACTGTTCTATATCCAATATAGAACCAGAGGCACTGATTTAATTGAACCAGATCCAAATCATGCAACTGTCTCCAGTGCATGTCAACTAAATGGAAGGAGGCCGATCAGCGTTACTCAACTTAGGAATGCTTCCAATCATGAGTAACCTGAAAGAGAAGCAAGATCTCTTAAATCATTACTATCAACTGAATACCGTACACAAGTATCTACATCTTCGATCTCTTTGAAGAATCCCGATACTTGCTACACTTGGTTCTCTACTCTATTCAAATACCTATAACTTCTCAAAATTCGGACCCTGTGTTTCCACGAAACACCTGTCTAAAAACTAGAGAAGTCATAAGTAAACCGAATATAGTACGAGGACCTACCCCTCTGTCCTGATGGACCCTAGACAACATACAATACTCTGTATAAGTCCCTTGAGTCTGATAACTCATTCACTGTGTGTCGTAGGTTGAAAACTGTACTTATGGTCAAGAAGAATTACACCGCTGCTTAATGCTCCTTACCTAACCATCCACTGATATAGGTAAATGTCGTAGACATAATTTCAGAAAGGTATATCTCACTCTATGAAAATAGACGTACAGATATATCAATTTGAAATTGGTGCATAACAGCGGATATTCAAAACCAAATATTTGCCGACCGGCAAACAGCCCAGGTGATTTCCTCAAATATCACCGATTACAACGAATCCCGATATAATGAGGATGATCACCCAATTCCCAATAACCTACTCCCACTCATCATCTGTAAAACCATACAGATGTGAGAATCGTACCTGGTAAATACATACCCTGGAGTAAGTATCTAATCGGGAAATCAGTTTTCCTTTAACATTACACAGTGAAACTGAAACATTGAAATGTTCCGATGGGGTATTCTGGTATTCCTAGTAATGCCTCTTCCAGATTCACGACTGTAACCGTATAATTCTTTGCCACCTCTCCAAATCCCTTCATATGTCTTTAGTCTTTACCTTCTGTACACCCCTTTAGGCCAAATGGTTTTCTTCCTTCCCTACCGTTCGGCACCAGCCTATGGTTTGGAAGAAGACTATCCAATAAGCATAATGGGTGTACTGTCCCAATCCTAGGAACACTCGCAATGAGAGAGGGTGAAGATAAAAGACAACCGAATAAACCTTATTCCTATTTCTCCTGGACCAGAATCCATCCCCGAACTGGAACAAGTTCCATTCGAGATTGTATATAACCATACGATGGAGTATCCAAATAAACTGTGGATCTTCGTAGTGATACGGAGTGTCCTGGAGAAATACAAAGGTGATGTGGGAGTGGTAACGAAATATTTGGTTTGGTCGTGAATATCTGTTGCAATTTACTTTGCCCTCTTACTAATCCCTTGCTTTGTCTGAACTTAATACCTTCTGTACACCATCGTTAGGCTAATTGGTTTTCTTCATTCCCTACCGGTCGGCACCAGCCTAAGGTTTGGAAGAAGACTATCTAATTTGCGTAATAGGTGTACTATCTCCTAAACCAAGGAGTACTCGCAACCTGAGAGAAGGAAAAAGGAAAAGACAACTGAATAATCCTATCCGTTTCCTCCAGAACCTGAAACCATCCTCGAATAAATTCTTTCGAGTTCGTATCTAACCATACGATGGTTTTGTCCAATGAAGTGGACGTTCGTAGTAATACGGGGTGTCCTGGAGAAAAGGGTAAAAGTAGGAGTGGCAATGAGGTTTGCAACTCTGACAATCCAAAAGCCTGTGTTAAGAAGGTTCGTGTCAACTTGGTCACTGAGTCATAGTCTTAGGGTCGGGTCAATGGTCGCTGCTAAAGAGAGAGAGAGAAAAGAAACACTCAGCGTGTACTCTAACCTAGATCAGAATGGTTACCAATTTATCTAATCAGGAAACCTCCCACTGTACCTCAAATTCTCCTCCAAACCTGAAAGAAGAATTAGTCGGGATCACCCGAGGAGTAAACTAACTCATCAGTGGGAATCGGGATCCAACTATCATCGCATGATAACGTGACGGAATCCGCTCACGTCATCACACTCCAGAAGGTATGCGCATATCTGGCAAGTTTCAGTTCTTTTGAAACTCCCGATGTGATTTTTACCCCATGCTCTTATGACCTTGACGAAGGCCAACAAATCATAAGTCACATGTCAAGTTCTACCCGTCATTCTCCAGGTTGATTTGAACCCACCCGCACAAGCCCTTGACGAAGGCCAACAAGGCTATACGACTGTCCCAAACCAACGCATCTATCTATGCTGCAGAAAGGCAACAAGCAGCTACCATACACTATGCCTTGACGAAGGCCAACAAACATAGCATGAATACTACGTGCTACCCATCTGAAACGACGGAGGGCAATGAATGGTTTCTGGCGAAAACCTTTAACGTAATGAACTTGATATCGTTGAAGGAACGGATAGCTTTTAAAAATATAGTGACGAAAACCTTCGCTAAAGAGGTCACTCCCGGTGAAGGGATCTCGGCACTTTCCCCGTAGAATGAGGTGCAGGATATTCCAACTGAATACCACGGTGCAAAGCAAAAGTAATCGGCTATAGTGAAGTCATTGCCCTGACGCAAACTTTTTGTCCAAGGGGTCACTCCCGGTGAAGGGATCTCGGCCCTTGCCTCGTCGACTGAGGAGCAGGATATTCCAACTGAATATCACGATGCAAAACAAAAGTGAACGTCCTTTGCAATAACAGCTTTTTGAAAAGTGTTCCAACAACATCAGATTAGGTTTGTTTTTTAAACTTGCATTGATCCGAATCAACGCAGTCCCATCAATTGATCACACCAAAAAGAATGAAAATATACTGATGTACGTATATGCCATCCGCATTCGCCACTGGGTCCCGTCATTACCCGTTAGGTTAGCTAACTAACGACAGAGCGGGGACTGGACTAGCGCGAATGTAAAACATATACAACATCTACTAATATATATACCAATATATTATATTTCGCTCAAGGCGTGAATAAAATGCAACATCACAGAAAATGTACAGCATCACAGAAACAATACAGATATCTGGGATCCCCGGGTTTCACAGAGCCGCTGAAACCCGACGTTCCCCTGGTCGTGTGGATAGCCTGTGCAATGAAATCCTAGACCCCTACGGGCGCGGCAAGTTACCCGCCAAAACCTGAAGCGAGGCAGCCCCCTTCAGCTCCGTGAATGGACCACCCAGCACTTCACGGAATCCGGTAACTTGGGCACCCCTCCTGGGTCAACCTGTACCCCCTACGAGTGCGGCGAATAGCCTGCTAATTCTAGAGCGAAGCCCCCTCCGTCCCAATGCCATGAGATGCGGGCTTGTTGCCCTCTAGAACCCGGCTATCCGTGCACCCCTCCGCGGGGTAAGCCTAGTACAGAAAGTAAAATATACATACAACGGGTACATCGACCGCAACCTGGCCGTGCCCCAAAATAATAATACAAACAGGCAGTGACGGCAGTCCACATGTCGGACGCTCGCCCCGCAATATCAAATGTACATAATACAACAGAACTGTACTAGCATTGCATCCAGGCTATCCCCCACGACCGATCCGCAATATCACAGCAAAAACAGAACATCAACGTGAAAGTCACGTTCGCAAATCCGTCTAACCGGGCTATAGCAGTTAGACCGGATTTACCGATCAAGTGACATTCACGGTCGCAGATATAATGTAAATACTGTGAAAAATATGTTTTAAAATTTTCCGATTGATCAAAAATTAACAAGTGGGCCCCAAAGCAATACTGTAGCACTCACAGAGATTCTGGGCCCAAATTTAATATTCCAAAACCCACAAAATCAGCCCACAAGCCCACTGGAAAAATTGGACACAGTGAGGACACTAGAGTGCGGCGGAACCGCGGCCCAAGGGGGGATTTGGCCGCGGTTCCGCGCTCAAGTCGTCGACTGAAAGTGTCGAATTTTTACAGAGGTCTTATAATATCTTGTACATCAGTTTTATGCAACCTGAAAAATTTTTGGACACCAAAAAATCTTAACAGAAAACTGATGTGAACTAAAATTGGGTTTTTGGAATTTTGATCGATCGGATCTGAAAAACACATCAAACGAAGCTAGACGAAGTTAATGGCGAGGCTCTGATACCACTGTAAGTGCACGGCGGCGCCCCGGCCGTCAATCCGACGGCCAAATGCGGAAGCGGTGATAAACTTTAATTTTCTTGAACTGGCAAACCGACCGCGCAGTAATACCCGGATCGAACCATTAACTAGTCCTAGCTAACACAAGATGGGAAAGAGATATACCGACGATCCAAGTCCTCCGGTCTTCTCATCATCGTCCCGATCTCCTGCGGAATGTCCCGTCTCCTCCTCGTCGCCGGAAGTGCACCACATCGCCTACTTCTTTTACGGGCTCCCACCTCAATGCCAAGGCAACTCGGGCACGAAGCCGGCTACTCGACGTGCCCAAGATTTGCTGTAGAATATAATGTAGAGGCTTGTGTCTCATTTGGGGTTATCGGAATTGCCTTTTGATGGAGGGATGAAGACAAGAAGTATATGGAGGAGCTTGGAGAATTTTGGTGCATGAAATGAACAACATTTCCCCACCTCAATATTTGGACAGCCCCCTCCTCCTCTATGAGGCCGGCCACTATATGGTGGAAGAAGAAGAGAGAAAGAGAGTGTAGTATATCAAAGATAATGGGAGCCATCCTCTAATACAATGGAGAGAGAGAGAAGGCTATCATGCAAAAGGAATCATCACAAAATCAAACCCACACTCAACTAACAACCAACTCTCATCATCAACAATCATGATCACAAAAGTCATGCCATCATAACAAGAAGTCAAGACAAAAGGTCAAGGTATGGAGCAACCATGATGAAGTCAAAAAGTCAAGTGATCATGACATGGCAATATGCAAAAGACCCCTCCATAAATGCCTATTTGCAACAATGCAAATAAGCCCTCCTCCACCAATCTTCGGCCAATGAACGGAATAATGGAAATCGGCCGAAACGGAAAGCAAACTGGCAACTCCAGAAAACTGGTCCCGTAATAAATTACAGGAAAACCCCGAAACTGTGCATACACACCCGCATTTGTATTCCGACCGAAATACAAATGCAATGAGACAAAATCTACACTGTACTATACTAGGATCCGGCTTATACCAAAGCCGGCTAGTAATACCTGTTCGATCCTGATCCGTGCAATACCGCACGTATCTGATCGAACCCTGCCATATATCCATACGGCCCATAGTACAAACTGTCCGATCCTGATCCGTGCAATACCGCACGTATCTGATCGGACCTTGCCATATCTCCATACGGCCTCTACAATCTTTCGCCCGAAAGCTGAGTAACTGAATGTGGGGACTCTAAAGACTCATCAACACCTTGGTTGTGGATTTAACCACTAGCACGTTAGAGGTATAAGCTAATACATAACGGGCTACCAGGTATTGACCAAAAGGGACGTCTGTGAGCGAACTCAGCCTGACTCCCTACTGAGCCTGTCAGTGACAATATCCGTACAGTCCGGTCCGTTCGTCTATGAGCATCGCATGGCGGGCCTAGGGGGTTGGTAAAAGTCAGACCCCCAAAAGCGGTACAAGTCGTGTCGGAGTGTAGCCCAGAACACCCTGAGATACTACTGGAATACCTACCAGTAAATCTCCTTGCCTCGGCCGAGGGCTTCGTGTAATGGCTCTCCTAGACACACAGCACGACCTCACCCCCAATACCGGGAGAGACGAACCCCTGAAGATACGCTCACTGCCTCCATGTGGCTCGGGACTGTACCCAACTAAAACCTGTTTGCACGACTCCTTTGAGCCGTGGTAGGGTAGTAATCAAAGTACAGTGGGAACTCACACGAGACAAATGACGATCCCCACGTCGATGAACTAACCTGTACACATGTCACCAGGGAACTGCCATCTGACGTCTGGTATATGACCAACTAGCATGTTCCCGGCGAGTCCTGTCCGGTGTACTCATAACCCAATGAGCACCTGTATACATCTTAGGTGATCCAACTGACACCAGTGGCTTGTGAGACCGGCCACCGCCCTCGTCGGGGTCTCGACTGTATACACTAGTCTACTATGGAGTATCGATGCCCTGTCTCAAAACTCACACGACTAGGGACCATTTAAGGATATGCTTATAGACCCCAGCTCCCACTTATATGATCGCCCTCATACTGCTGGTGGTCAAGCAAGAATCCTAGGGGCTCTATCAACGTGTAATAGCGACTTGTCAGGTCACCTAAAGCAGTACACGATGATAAAGGTAAACCAGATAGCATACTATCATCTCGAGTAAGACTGTCCTACCGGGATAGGTCCTCTATCAATCATTGCAATCACGTACCTGTGACCTAATAATTGACTCTGAGGGCACTATCTCCAACATCATCAACACACTGGCACTGGGTATAACCCCTAGCACGTCAGAGATACAAGCTGTACGTAACGTTTTGCCTATGTATTGATTGGAAGGGAAGCTGACGAGCGAACTCATCTATAAACCCTACTGAGCCTGACAGTGACAATAACCGTACAGTCCGGAACATTCGTCTATGAGTATCGCATATACGGCCTAGGGGGCCAGTAAACGTCAGACCCCCAACAGCGATATAAGTCGTGTCAGAGAGCAGCCCAGAACACCCTGAGATTCTGCTGGTATACCTACCAGTATTTCTCGATTACCCTGGCCAGGGATTTCGTGTAATGGCTCTCCTAAACACAGCGCGATCTCACTCCCAATACCGGGAGAGACGAATCCCCGAAGATCCGCTCACTTGCCTCCAATGTGGCTCGGGACTGTACCCAAAATATACCTGTTTGCACGACTCCTTTGACCCGTGGTAGGGTATAAATCAAAGCACAGTGGGAACTCACACGAGACAAATGACGACCTCAGGTCGATGAACTAACCTGTACACATGTCACCAGGGAACTGCTATCTGACGATATGTATAATACCAACTAGCATGTTCCCGGCGAGTCCTGTCCGGTGTACTCATATCCCAATGAGCACCTGTATACATCTTAGGTGATCTAACTGACACCAGTGGCTTGTGAGACCGGCCACCGCCCCTCGTCGGGGTCTCGACTGTATACACTAGTCTACTATGGAGTATCGATGCCCTGTCTCGAAACTCCCACGACTAGGGACACTTTAAGGATGTGCTTATAGACCACAGCTCCCACATATATGATCGCCATCACACTGCTGGTAGTTAAGCAAGATCCTAAGGGCTTTATCAAAGTATAACAGTGATAAAGACAAACCAGATAGCATACTATCATCTCGAGTAAGACTGTTTTATGGTATAAGGTCCTCCCTCAATCATTGCAATCACGTACGTGCGATCCAATAATTGACTTAGAGGGCACTATATCCAACACATGTCACCAAGGTTATATAAACACTCCTAACTGCTCCCAGATTCCACCTACAGTCATTACCTAAAAATCCAGTAGGACCAAACACCCCTAAATATCATTAGATAACCACCCTACAAAATCCAAGCCCTTTCTCTTCTACTAAACCGGGGTCGCTGGATTTTGCTCACTGGCCGCCGGCCAAAACCGGTGGGAAAGGGTTAGGGTTTTAGGTGGTCACTCCAGGTCTCTAGTAGAACACTCACACACTGTTTGTTTCCACCAAAAAGTCTCGGGGTCACAGCAGGTTGTCCATGTCTCAAAAGGCACAAAAAACACGACACCAAACCAAAATTTAACTAAAAGGAAGAAGTTATACCTCACTTGTTCCTCTCTAGGTAGCACTAACTTCCCAAAGTCGTCAAAATCCTACTTTGCTCGGTTCATCTTGTAGAGGAGGAGATGAGGATTAATATTTGTGAAGGGAGTATAGGGTTTTGGGGAATGGTTGGAGATGGATCTAGGGTTCTTTGAGGATGGTTGTGGGGTTGAGGAGATGAGAAGGGAGATGCAAATGGTGAGGGATTTGAAAATGGGCAGCAACCCCCTCCCTCCCTCTCACAAAATCCCACTCTCTTTCTCTCTCCAAGTACACCTAATCCATCATTATGTCTCCTTTGACTTTTCCCTTTTCCCTTTTTCTTTTCTTTTCTTTTCCTTCTCTTAAAATGGTAAACCCTAACACCCAAAACATGTAAGAAAATGAAACAAGTGTGGAAAAATGATATGTGCACATTTTTGCACAAAAAATGCTAAAAATCCGATTAGCGAAATACCCTATTTAGAATTTTCCATAATTTTTCCAAAATTTTCCCCATTTATCGGTATTTAATTATACCGAAATATTAAAATATTCAATAAAATAATATTAAATTATAAAATTTCCCAAAAATAATATTTTAATTTTTTTTTTGAAATGTTACAATCTTCCCCCTTAAAGAAATTCGGTCCCCGAATTTAAATTTAAACCCCTAAATTCTAAAACATTTCAATAAAATGTCCAAGTCGTCGGGGCTTCGAAATCATCAATACATAAAACGCATCATAGCGCAATGCACGCGCATGAGAAATAAGCAGATAACTCAAAATCAAAACTCCGTCAAGCGTCCCGCAATCATCGGAGTCAAGGTAAGGATACGAATGCCAAATCCAAAGCAAAACTGGTATGATATAGATCAGAACTATACATGTAAATATCAAATCTATACATGTAAATATCAGGAGGAAATGCATGCCAAATCTTTTAAAGTCTCCGTGCAATGCGCATAACACTGCACAGTGGCGGACGTCTATCATAAGAAAATAGCCATATACGTATATATCTTTTGTTTAATATGTACGTTCCGCCGTTTTTAAAACAATTTAGAAGGGTTTTCTTGTTTTAAACGTTTCGTGTCATATCAGACACGTAGGTAAATACTGAGACTATAGCTCGCTTTTTGGAAATCCCTTCGATAACTATCAGTGCATGCAAAATATATTCAGGTACTGTCCTCTGACTAGTCCTGCTCGATACGAAAACAAATCGCAAATATCATAAAAATGTACTGCTCCATAAGAATTAATCCCAAAAATGTGCATATGCATACCACGTGCATCTGGTGCGCATGGAAATCAAAATCCATATATGTGCCATACAGGTGCACAAAAACAACATCTAAGTGCATCGGGTGTGCACGAAACATCTGTCAAAGGCAACAGGTGTGCCTGACAGCAAAAACATGTGCATCTGAATGCACGAAGAATCTCGATTTAGTGCATCTGGTGTGTACCAAAATCGTATCTCAAAACACGAGCCCAACATGCGCGAAAACCCAAACCAGATGCATCCATCATGCACGAAATCATGAAATCCAATATCAAGCGCCGAACATGCGCAAAATCCAATCAGGTGCACAAGGTGCACAAAACAAATATCGAGCATCATAATCGAAATCGAAGTCCAGTGCATCTAAGTGCACAAAATGCGTATCACTGCACTGCAAGCATATGTGAACTATACCGAGTGCAAAAAAACCAAATCGTATGCGTACATATGCACAAAATCAACTCAACTGTATGAAACCCATAAAATCATAAACATGAGAACCAAGGCACGAAAACGATATCAAGTGCAACAACTGTGCAAAAGTCGTAAATACTCAGTAGGTGCAACCATGGTGCATGAAAACAAATATCATGAAACTCAATCATCAAAATCAATCATGCGAATAGATCGCCCAAAATACCGAAATCAAGTATGGCGGAATAGTCCCGCTCAAGCACATCCTCCAAGAATCTCTGGCCAACTGTCATGGTCACTCATAGCATGTCTCGTCGACGATCCTGAAATCTGGCCTGTTGCTGTGCGTAACATGACCACTCCTGGGTCTAAGTCTTCTCGTAAATTTATTCCAGAAAGGTCCTGTCGAGGTCTCTCCCAAATTTCGTCTCTGCCGAACTCTCCGGAAGTCATCATCCTTTACTATATCTGTTTCTTGTTCCGGAATGGCTGCATACTCACCGCGACTCTTTCTGGAAGGTATATCCAAGTACAATGCCTCGGCATGCGTATCGCATCTCTGACATCGGCGGAGTGGAACGTCGTCTCATCAAGATCTCGTACGAACCTCTTACTCCACTTTTCTCTAATGTCGACTGCTTCGGACTCATCTCGTCGTGGCTGCATGGACCGAGCTCCAATGGCTATCCTCGTGTCTGGAGTCTCCTAAGAAATGCATCTCACCACCTAGCATCCAAATGAAGTCGAACCATTCGATCGAGTCGTCAAAACCTCATAATCACCCAAGAGCTCAACATCTTGGGTAAAGTTTAATAGTATCGAGTACATACCACAGCATCGGTGGTCCAGCCGTAGAAGGGCAAACCCAAGCCTTACTAATGGCGCCGCAGAACTGCCGCAAACCCTAAGGTTCAAAGGCTTTCACACGGTCATTATGTCGAGTTAGGGTTTCATTCTTCTAGAGGGTCCATAGAATTGCCTGCATGTTTTTCCGAATACTTTAAACTTGGAATAATAGGTTTTCTGACATTCGATCGTCTCTGTCGACTCTCAACGTCTCCGCGTAAAGTCGTCTCTAGCTGGAATCAATCTATCTGATGATCTCTCATCGGGGTAGGCGAACGAACCGCATGTCCTAGTCATTCATCCTCGATGACTAGCGACCTTCTATCATCTCTTAGTACAACTCGTACCGCACTAACTCCAACATCTGGGGCGATATCTCGTCGTCCGCAGCAATAACTGGCTCACTCGTCTGCACGCTGAACAGTGCCTCAATCATCATGAATGAGCAATACATCAACGGTCATCAAAATCTGGCTGGCCTCTATCAGTGGCTCAATCCTCTGGTGCTAATCTGCAGGTCTGAGTAATCTCATACAGCGATCCATCAAACGCTCGTGGCGCAATGACACAACAAAAAGACACATCTCTGCAATCGTGTATCGCCGGAAACACGCCCTGGTTAGTCCTCGTTCGTGACGAGCTCGTGCTGACCGCAACTCTAGCCGTAGCTCTCTCTGCTCGTAATCGTGGCAGCAAAACCATAACTGGCACCGATGAGGCTAGATCAGGAATGAATATAATACTGAGCAAAGAAATGTACATCCTAAGGCTTCTTAAGTGGAGTAGCATATCGTAAATATGCCACGGAACATACGTACGGTACGTCATTCTACTCAAGCTACCTATTCTAACCAAGGGTCATCCTACGCTCCGAAGGTAAAACCTAACGCTCTGATACCAACTTTGTCACGACCCAAAAGTACGGAACATGACCGGCCCTTAAACTACGAACGTCTCGAGGCGTACGTAATCTAAGTAAGCCGAAAACCCAGAAATCTAAACCAAGAACAGTAGTAGAGTGAAGGAAAACCATTTTAAATCAAATAGTTGCAACACACGCCGAAATGTGTATTTTAAAATCACCAGTCTTTTCTAAAAATTTCGGCAGAGTTTCCTTTGTAAAAACTGACCCCAAACGGGTACAAAATCTGATAAAGTATAAATATAATGAAAAATGCATCCCCAAGCGAGAGCTAGCTCTTCGTCAATTGACGGTCACAACTACGCAAGCAATATAATATACAACGCCAAAAGGTGAGGATCTCAACAGAAAAGGAAACTCAAAACAGCAAGAAGTCCATCGAAATATAACGCGCGACTCTAAGGTCGAAAGAATAAACCACACTGGTCTCAATCTGAAATAAATACATATTTTGTTGATGGAACTTCTAAATACAACAGAATAATAATATACAACATATACCGATGGTCACAATACAAGTGAACCCACCTACTAGCAAATCATCCGGAAATGGAAGTAGTGCCAGCAAAACCGTAATGAAACCTGTACGGCAAAACCTGCAAGAAACTGTGGCACAACGGGGGTGAGTTGCCAACTCGTGAGTAGAAAAACATCTACGAACAGAAATCGCATGAACAATGCAATCCTAGCTCATACGATCATAATATATCCTCAAAAATGTAACCTACAGCCTAAAACCATGGCTAGGGTATACCTCTATACAACGGTAATACCAGGAGACCGTGTCAGTGCCTCAGGTAGCAATATATCATATGGATGAGATATGAATGCATGAAACAGAATACATGTACTGAAAACTGCTTTCATAACTAGTGAGATCTCTGTATTTTTAAAATGAGGTATCATAAATGAAATCAGCAAAAATAGTGTCTAGTATGGACACAAAACATAAATCTCAATGTCTCAAGATCTCAGGCTCCGGCAATCCGGACTGGCTTGTATCATCAATCTCAGTACCTCAATATCCCAAAATATCAATGTCTCAATCTCACCGTCTAGGGCGCCGTCAGTCCAGACCGGCCCCTAACATCCATCACAAGACCACGACGGTATCCTCCGGATATCCGACGCGTTGGGTAAAATCACCGGTAGGTAATCTCCTCCTGCCAGGCTCATCATCATCACCACGAGCTTCTTACCCCGGGGTACCTTACCGGGTCCACCATGTACCCGAAAGGTTCATCCAACTCCTCGAATCGGGTCTCGAAATCCATCAGCAAACTCATGGTGGACGACTCGTACATCATGGGAAAACCGCACCTTTTATTTAAAAAGAGAGAGAAGAATTTATTATAAGTTTTGCGGTATTCCCTCAAATCCAGAAATCTCATGGAAATCCGAATCCAAAAACTTAATAGCACGTAAAACAGTGAATATAGGCATGAGAATCCATGAATGCGGCATGACAATGAATAACAGTATGCATGAAGTGACAAGTAATAACTACAATGTCTAACTGGCATATAAGGCAAATAGACTAACATCATGTCAACACTACTAGCTAACAAACTAAGTTAAGCAATAATATTTCTAAGGTGTACGTGACATGACAATTACGGATGAAGAGGTGTGTGAGCCGGCAAGTAAGTATACGTGGTACATACGCATCATCGGTAATGGTGCTGGTGTCCTAACAGCATGATATCAATAAGGGTATACTAAATCACAATATAAGTACGCGATGCGGAGCGAACCGCAATAATGTGCGGGAGCTGAATACTAAACACAATGATAACTAATCTGGTCTAACAACTACACTAAACTATACGGCTGAACTAGCAAGCTTAATGAAGGGTAAGGAAACCGCCTAACATCTGAGTCGATACATATATATATATAGTCGGTGATCCTGCCTCAATAATATCACATCCGATACCATATCTATAATCAGACATTCCCAAGTCGAGAGTGCGGATCAATCATCAATATATAGCTCGTACGTAAATCCGTCGTACGACATCCCCAAATCTGGGTATGGGTCAATATCACATTCATCACACTATTCATCTGGTATCCTCTTTATCAAGATCATCATCCGGGGTACTGACCAACGTCTAGTACAATACAGATATCATCAATAAAATCCTGATCTGACTACTGATCGACAGTCTCGTACAAACCGATGTCATCAGCACATATCATCAATAAGAAGGATACATCGCTCAATACGACCCATTATAAATATCTTAACATATCTGATCTCATGTCTCGATCACAAGTCAACTATTCTATGTATATCACTATTCACGTGGTATCGTCATCCAAGATCCGCTATAGCATCAGGACGTATCTCAAGTACGAATTCTGCCATATCACCGATCTTGCGGCCTCAAATCAAATCTCATCGATTCATCTCAAATCCCAAGTACTATTCTCAAATCCAGTATATGAACACATAGTCCCATACCCATGTGAACACATAACTATAACTTCCCATATACGCACATATGAAAGAAGAATGTATGCAAGTATGGGTGTGTGTGTGTGTGTATGTGGTGCAACCTCTACTCTAGGGTTTCGCAACACTAAACCAATCCAAGCACACCAAATATCCATCTTTAACATTAATAATCCCAACCAATATATATAATCAATATGTGTGTATACGTATTCGCATACATCACGACGAACTGCGGGGGTGCTATACGCCATCCACCCGACTTTTCCCCGTAGATATAAATCTACTCACCTTTGCTTCTTGTGTGCTGATGCCGATGTCGCCACCTTTATCTTCATCGCCTCAACATCACGTAGGGTACCCACAAGTATATCACAAACGCTAAAGCACACAAGAAAACCACATCGGAAAACTAAAACGGCACGCGCATTGCGTATAGGTTAGAACCTATAGCTTATACGTACAAAATAAAGCCAACAACCATTGTTGTCGATGTACAAACATGCGACAACCAACAACGAGTTCAAATATCAAAACTCATCATTCAAATACGGAAAACATATCCTAAGTCATACACAAGTGTTCCCAAATTCTGATTCAGGTCAGTCAAATCTAAGCAAACAAGTGTAGGGTGATATACAGGGTACACGTGAGCTATGAAGGCAACCTGGACTCCTAACTCTACAAGGTGGCCGGCCCCCTACCCTAGAATACCGGCCTCGCCGGCCAAGGTAGGCAATTAGGTTGCCATGTTTGTAGGGAAACCTCCTAGTAGTCAATACAGGGTAATGGTCTTGCTAGTTTTTCCATTAAGTGTCTAGAGTCACACCAGATCCTAGGTAGGCTACCAATCTAACACATAAACCAAGATTTGGTATACCAAGTTTAAGTCGTGGCAAGGTCATAATACTACATTGTAGGAAATTGGTCCCAGACTTCACTCTAGGTCAAAACAAGGCAAGCAAATAGGTCTATAGTGATGTATAGGGTCTATGTGGCCTACAGCAGAAACCTGGACCCCACACCACACCAAGTGGCCGAGCCCTCAAACATGAAAAACCGGCCTCGCCGGCCCCCTTGGCCCCTATGGGCTTCATCTTGTCATGATGGTCCCCTCTGGTCTAAAATTGGTCTCTGGTATTGTTTGGTTGTCTTATATCTTCTCCAGGTCATCCCAGATTCTCCGTAGGCATTCTAAAAGTCACAAAACTGATATGGTCAATTCCTGAGTTTGTGCATCTGGTTCATGTCTATGGTTTAGGTCAGGGATCATGTCACCAAGGTCATATAAACACTCCTAACTGCTCCCAGATTCCACCTACAGTCATTACCTAAAAATCCAGTAGGACCAAACACCCCTAAATATCATCAGATAACCACCCTACAAAATCCAAGCTCTTTCTCTTCTACTAAACCGGGGTCGCCGGATTTTGCTCACTGGCCGCCTGCCAAAACCAGTGGGAAGGGGTTAGGGTTTTAGGTGGTCACTCCAGGTCTCTAGTATAACACTCCCACACTGTTTGTTTCCACCAAAAAGTCTCGGGGTCACAGCAGGTTGTCCATGTCTCAAAAGGCACAAAAAACACGACACCAAACCAAAATTTAACTAAAAGGAAGAAGTTATACCTCACTTGTTCCTCTCTAGGCAGCACTAACTTCCCAAAGTCGTCAAAATCCTACTTTGCTCGGTTCATCTTGTAGAGGAGGAGATGTGGATTAATATTTGTGAAGGGAGTATAGGGTTTTGGGGAATGGTTGGAGATGGATCTAGGGTTCTTTGAGGAGGGTTGTGGGGTTGAGGAGATGAGAAGGGAGATGAAAATGGTGTGGGATTTGAAAATGGGCAGCAGCCCCCTTCTTCTCTCTCACAAAATCCCACTCTCTTTCTCTCTCCAAGTACACCTAATCCCATCATTACGTCTCCTTTGACTTTTCCCTTTCCCTTTTTTCTTTTCTTTTCTTTTCCTTCTCTCAAAATGGTAAACCCTAACACCCAAAACATGTAAGAAAATGAAACAAGTGTGGAAAACTGATATGTGCACATTTTTGCACAAAAATGCTAAAAACCCGATTAGCGATTTTTAATCGCGATTAACACTAAAATAGCATATAATTTACCATAGAAACTTAAAAATGGCAAAATTCCATAAAATACCCTATTTTAGAATTTTCCATAATTTTTCCAAAATTTTCCCCATTTATCGGTATTTAATTATACCGAAATATTAAAATATTCAATAAAATAATATTAAATTATAAAAATTCCCAAAAATAATATTTTAATTTTTTTTTGAAATGTTACAATATTAATACCTAATCAAGTTAGATTAAAGTAATTAACTAACAATTTAAGTATATAACCATAGGGTTAAGATTTATATCTCAACAAATTTGTGATCTAACATGCAAACTTAGCCTCCCAAAATGGTTCTTTTGCTCCAAGATCCATGATAGATTTGGCCAAGGAATAATAGGTAAAGGTTAAATGAAGAATTTGTGAAGTTTTGTGTGGAATTTTAATGGAGATTTGAGGATTTTTAGAGATGAAATGAGATGGAGAATAATGAGGAGGGCAGCAGGGAATCTCGGCCAGAAAAGAGGGAGAAGGAGAGAGAGAGAGAGAGTGAAGGGTGTGGGCGTGTGTAGAAACATCCCCAATTATTACATCAATTAAGTCATTTCATAATTATTTATTTTTTTTTATTTAACTTTCCCCCCTAGAATTCTCTAGAATTATGGAGACAAAATGAGAGAGAGAGAGAACATGTTACAATCTTAGTATTAAGTGGTCATGGTTCACTAATATATGATTAACCCATTCTCATTTGTAATTAACACTAATTAAATGTATAAGCGAAAGCTTAAAATAATATTAAAACTAATTAATTAAGGAAAAATATTTTAAGTAAACTAGCAATTTATAAGTGACTAAATAAATATCAAATACTAGCAATTATATAGCTAAAATAGGTATATTTAAGTCTATGTGGAAAAATAATTATATCTTGGTTTTTACGGAAAACACATATTATCAATAATTAATACACAATTAATCTATTCGAATTTTCAGAACGTTACAATCATATATATATAATTATATATAGAGAGAAGAAAATGTAAAGTGAGCAATAATATTAGTTAATATATATATATATATATATATATATAAATATAATATCAAATTATTAAATCAACACTTAATTCAATAATCCGGTTATATCATATATAATCGACTAATATCATATATCTATGTATATCACATTATTAAATCAACACTTGATTCAATAATCTGGTCATATCACATATAACCGACCAAAATATTAGATATTAAATCAACACTTGATTCAATAATCCGGTCATATTATATATAACCGCCCAATATCAAATACATATACATAAATCAAATCATTGAATCAACACTTGATTCAATAATCCGGTTATATCACATATAACTTAACCGATATCAAATATCGCGAGATTAGAATACTGTATCACATACTCGTATTTAATCAAGCTCCTGCACATATCTCTATATGTGCCCTACTTCATTTCGCTTGAGCTAGGAAACCTCTGTTTGGGACTCTAAAGACTTATCAATACGCCAGCAGTAGGTAATGATCATATCAGATACCCACAATCCGTCAGCGGTACTAGCTAGACGTAACGACTACCCAGGTATTGAACGAATAGAAGATCAACAAGCAAGCTTTTCCAAGCTCCCGTAAAGCCTATAAGCAACACTTACCGTACAGTCCGGTCTCTTCGTCTGATATGTCGCATATTGAGTCTGGGGATGGAATTTTCAGACCCCCGTAACTTGATAAGTCATGCCGATGTGTGGCCTATAACCTTTCGAGAAACTACTGATAACACTTATCAGGAAATCTCATCATCCCTGGCCAGGGACTTGCTGTTATGGCCAATCGAGCATAGCGCATCATTAACTCCCAATACCGAGAGAGACGAAACCCCTCATATCGCTCACTGCCTTCATGTGACTCGGGACTGTACCCAAAATCCACCTGTTTGCACGACTCCTTTGAGCCGTGGTAGGGAGGAAATCAAAGCATAGTGGGAACCAAACAAGACACTACGACAATCTTGGGTCTACAGACTAACCTGTACAAGTGTTACTAGAGAACTGCTATCTGACGATAGGTATGGTACCATCTAGGAGTTCTCGGCGAGTCCTTTTCGGTGTACCCATTCTCTAATGAGCACCTGTGTACAATCTTTAATATCAAACACCAATGGTTATGGGATCAACCATCATCCCATACAGGGTCAAGAAACGTACACACTAGTCTACTCTGGACTATCGATGCCCTGTTTCGATATTCCCTCGACTAGGAACTATTAATGAATGTGCTTGTGGACTACATAAGCCCCACTAGTATGATAAGCCCCACTAGTCAAGCCAACATCCTAAACGCTTTATTAACATGTATCAGAGAGAAAATATAATATAACAAGTGTACATGTTAAGATAAAGAGAAACCAGATAGCATACTATCATGTCGAGCAAGAAAGTCCTATATATATGTCCAAGCATCCACTATAATATACAATAATGGCCTCCAGGGCATACATATTCCTAATAATCTCTCACTTGCACTAAGGCCAGTTGTTGTAGTATCTCATACCTAACATCCCAAAAAGTCTCTCAAACTGCGTCTAGGGAAGGGCCTTCGTGAGTGGATCCGCCGTGTTTTCCTTCGTATCTACTCTCCTGACCTTAATCTCCCGACGTTCAACTATCTCCCGGATCAGGTGATACCGCCTCAGAATATGTGTGGATCGCTGATGGGACCGGGGTTCCTTGGCCAAACCCACTGCTCCATTGTTATCACAATACAAGGGTATTGGATCCTCAATGGATGGAACCACACCAAGTTCAGCAATGAACTTCTTCATCCAGACAACCTCTTTGGCAGCATCGTTAGCAGCGATGTATTCAGCCTCCATCGTCGAGTCTGCTATGGTATCTAGGTTAGAACTCTTCCAACATACCGCCCCTCTATTGAGGGTGAAGACAAAACCCGAGACCGACTTGTTGTCATTCTTGTCACTCTGGAAGCTTGAATCAGTAAAGGACTCCACTGGAGTTTACCGTTACCATACACCAAGAACATCTCTTTAGTTCTTCTTAAGTACTTAAGAATGTTTTTCACAGCTGTCCAGTGCTTCTCCCCTGGGTCTGATTGATACCTACTTACCACACCTAGTGCTTAAGCTACATCCAGTCTGATACATAATATCGCGTACATGATAGACTCAACTGCAGAAGCATAGGGTATCACGTGCATGCGAGCCCTCTCCAAATCAGTCTTGGGAGACATCTCTTTGGAAAGAGTGATTCCTGAACAAATGGGTAAATTACCATGCTTAGAATCTTCCATACTAAACCTCTTTAGTATGGTGTCTATGTACCTAGATTGGGACAATCCCAACATCCTTTTAGATCTATCTCTATAGATCTTTATCCCCAAAATGTAGGAGGCATCACGCAGATCTTTCATGGAGAACTTTTGTGATAGGAAGAGTTTGCCCGAGTGCAGCATAGGAACATCATTTCCTATCAAGAGTATGTCATCCACGTACAGTACGAGGAAGAGAACCTTACTCTCTACAACCTTTTTGTATAAACATGGTTCATCTACGTTTTTGATGAAGTCAAACTCTTTGACTGCCACATCAAAACAGATGTTCCAGCTTTGTGATGCCTGCTTTAATCCGTAGATTGATTTAAGCAGCTTGCACACTTTTCCGCTACTCCTAATGTCTACGAAGCCCTCTGGCTGTGTCATGTACACGCTCTCTTCTAAATCACCATTTAGAAAAGCGGTCTTGATGTCCATCTAAAAGTATGTCTTAGCACCTCTACTAGATTTCTACAAGCATCAAGTATTCAATTTAAAAAAATCTAGAGGTCTAAAGCATACTAACCTAGAATCTAACTAGAGAATTAGGGTTTTAGTATAAGCAAACAAGTTCTACACTAAGTGATGAGGGTTTACAACTTTTGTAGACTAGGTTCTTCACTTCTAAAGCTCCAAGTAGTAGTACCTACAACTCTTCTTTAGCTCCACTTGAGAAAGGATCGAGCTTGCTAGAAGTCTTCGATGTCGAAGATGATCCACCTTGAAGTCTCTTTCACTCAAGCCCACTCTTCACTAATCAAAATATTAGTGAAGCAAACAACCTATACTAAACGGTTAAGATAGTGTAGGTTGATGAAGTAGGAATTTTGCTCACTTAGAAATTATTTTCTTTTTTCTCTTTTTCAACTCAAGAAATATCTAGAGAGGAAGAAGATGAACTTTAAACTTAGATGTTGTGAATGAGGAATGAACCTTGAGCTCAAGATAAAACTGGGATGAATAAATATCTTAAAGTAAAACAAAAATGAGGGGATGAGCATGGCTTATCAATGCTTCTCCATGCATCCAATGCCATGACTCATTTCCACTCATTTTCTATTTTTCTCAAAAATAATTATCCCAATAATCTTTAGACCCTAGTGTGAGTCTCATACACCCATATTCTATGTATCATCAACCATGATACATAACAATTTATATATATAAATGTATATATCATATATATATATATATATAATTATATATAATGAGAATAAAATATTTAGTGAGCTTATATTAGTTAATATATATTAATATATCAAATATAAATATATTTCAAATTATTAAATCAACACTTGATTCAATAATCCGGTTATATCATATATAACCGACTAATATCATATATATATATATATATGTATATCAAATTATTAAAACAATTGATTCAATAATCCGGTTATATCACATATAACCGTCTAATATTCAACATTCGCTATTAAATCAACACTTGATTCAATAACCCGGTCATATCTGTAAGTCTATGTTACCCATCCTGGTAGTTTATGGGGAGGCGGAATAGGTAAAAATTGATTTTTTCATAGCAAGGTAACATAGACAAGCCATAAGGATCTTTGCTAAATATTAACTAACAAACTAACTAGGAGTTCTAACCACTATATTAGATGGTTATTCCTCAAGCTTGAACTCCTTCTTCTCCTTGTTGTGCTTCTCCTTGTTGCGAGCTCCTTGGAGTGGTTATGGATGACTCCTCCTTACCGGCTTCTTTATGTCAAAGAAGATCCACCCGAAGGGCTCTATCTTGAGCTCTAACCTCAATAATGATATAACTAGAGTGCTTGGTGTGCTAAACTAAGAACCCTAGAGTGAGTAGAGAAATGTTTTGGTGGTTTGGTCTCAAAAGCTCTTGATTTTCAACTCATGAAACATTAGAGCTTTGAGAGAGGAAGAGGAGAGAGCAACCATGAGAGAGAATGTCTAAAAAAAATGAAGAGAGAAAACTCTCATATGAGGAAAAAGAATAACAATAATTTTAATTAGGATAGTTGTGATGGTTCATTGATTTGACCATTATCATGTCACAATTAATGCTAAGCAAAATATCTTGTGCTCAACAAAATATCTAAGTCAACAAGGGTCAACATGGTCAAATGGTCAAACCAACTTAGCAATGACACAATTATCTCTAATTAAAACTTAGTAATCAATTTCCTCCATCTCATTATGGTTTTAATCAAGTCAATGGTCAAAACCCTAATGAAGTGTCTCCTCTTCTGCCTCTGTCAACTGTATGTAACCGTATCCATATTCCGAGAAATACGAATACAATGAGACTAAACTAATCCAAAATCTAATACTAGGATCCGGCTTAAACCAAAGCCTACTAGTATCAACTGCCCGAACACCAAACACGCACAAGCGCGCGTATGTGAACGAACCCTGTCGTAAAACCATACGACCTCTACCTCGTTTCTCCCAAAGGTGGAAAACCCTCTGTGTGGGACTCTAAAGACTCGACACTACGCTGGCAGTGGGTTTAACCACAGACCGCAAGCGGTACTAACTGTACGTAACGGTCCCCAGGTAGATGTCGATAAGAAGGCCGATGAGGAAAACCCATCCGAACTCCTACTGAGCCTGAACGTGACAATCTCCGTATAGTCCGGTCTGTTCGTCTAAGAGTATCGCATATCGGGCCTAGGGGCGGTAAACGTCAGTCCCCTAAAAGCAGTATAAGTTATGTCGGAGTGTAGTCTAAAACACCCTGAGAAACTACTGGAGTACCTACCAGTAAATCTCGCTTGCCCTGGCCAGGGACTTTGTGTAATGGCTCTCCAAATACAGCACGATATCAACCCCCAATACTGGGAGAGATGAATCCTATCTAACCGCTACTGCCTCCAAATTCTTTGGGACTGCACCCAACTACTACCTATTTACACGACTCAATAGAGCCGTGGTAGGGTAGTAATCTAAGAACAGTGGGAACACACTTGAGGCGAAGCAGCAGTGTCAAGTCAACGGACTAAGCTGTACTCATGTCACCTGGGAACTGTTAACTGACGATAGGTATAGTACTAACCAACAGTTCCCTGCGAGTCCTTTCCAGTGTACTCATAACCTAACGAGCACCTGCATTCTATCTCCAGTACGACGTACTGATGGCTGTGGGACAGACCATCTTCCGTGCTGGGATGAGAAGCGTACACACCAGTCTACTCTGGAATATCGATGCCCTGTCTCGATAATCCTACAACCAGGGACCTGTATAATGATGTGCTTGTAGACTACCCAGCCCCCACTAGTGTGACTGCAATCACAACGCTGGTAGTCAAGCAAAGATCCTAAGGGCTCTATCAATATATATTAGCGATATATTAAAAGAAACACATACACATATTAAGATAGATACAAACTAAGTAGCATACTACCATATTGAGCAAGACTGTTATAAATCCGTGTATATATCCCAAGCTTCCAAAATGTAATATACAAGCTAGTACTATACAATAATGGCCTCTAGGGCATATCGCACTAACAATCTCCCACTTGCACTAAGGCTATGTGCTGGCATATCGCAGACCTATCATCTCGAATACCCTCTCAAATTGCGTCTGAGGAATGGCCTTTGTGAATGGATCTACAGTGTTATCCTCTGTAGCAACCCTCCGAACCTTGATCTCCCGGCGATCCACGATCTCCCTGATCAGGTGATACCGCCTCAAGATGTGCCTGGACTTCTGATGGGACCTGGGTTCCTTCACTAAAGCTATAGCCCCGTTGTTGTCATAATACAGAGTTATTGGATTAACAAAGGACGGAACCACCTGAAGTTCTGTTAAGAACTTCTTCATCCAGACCGCTTCTTTTGCGGCATCAGAAGCTGCGATATACTCCGCTTCCATTGTCGAGTCAGCAACGGTTTCCTGTTTGGAACTCTTCCAACAGACCGCCCCTCCATTGAGGGTAAAGACATAGCCCGACATGGATTTGGAGTCATCCTTGTCACTCTGGAAGCTGGAGTCAGCAAAGGCCTTGATCTGGAGGTCTTTTCCGCCGTAAACCAAGAACATATCCTTAGTCCTTCTCAGGTACTTGAGAATGTTCTTTACCGCTATCTAGTGCTTCTCCCCAGGGTTTGACTGATACCGGCTTACCACACTCAGTGCATAAGCTACATCTGGTCTGGTACACAACATCGCATACATTATGGAGTCTACCGCAGAAGCGTAGGGTATAATAGACATGCGATCCCTTTCCAAATCTGTCTTGGGAGACATCTCTTTGGAGAGGGTGATTCCGTGACAAGCCGGTAAATTACCGCGCTTTGAATCTTCCATTCTGAATCTTTTCAGTATGGTGTCGATGTACCTGGACTGCAAAAGTTCCAACATCCTCTTAGATCTATCACGATAGATCTGGATCCCCAGAATGTAAGAGGCATCACCTAGGTTTTTCATGGAGAACCTCTGTGACAAGAACCCTTTGACAGATTGTAGCATAGGAATGTCATTTCCTATCAAGAGAATGTCATCCACGTACAAGACGAGGAATACAACAGTTCATGCTACAATCTTACTATAAATGCATGGCTCATCTGGATTTTTGATAAAGTCAAATTTTTTGACCGTCTCATCAAAACAAATGTTCCAACTCCGCAATGCCTGGACTTAAGCAACTTGCACACTTTCCCGCTGCACCCACTCTGAATGAAACCCTATGGTTGGTCCATATAGACACACTCTTCTAAATTTCCATTTAGAAAAGTGGTTTTTACGTCCATCTGCCAAATCTTATAATCGTGGAAGGCGGCAATGGCAAGAAGGATCCGAATGGATTTAAACATAGCCATTGGAGAAAAGGTTTCGTCATAGTCCAGACCAGGTCTTTGACGGAATCCTTTTGCAACAAGTCTAGACTTATAGGTTTCAACCTGTCCATCTACACCAATCTTCTTTCTGAAGATCCATTTGCAGCCTACGGGTTTTACCCCTTCTGGAGCAATGTCCAAAGTCCATACTTTGTTGGTGTACATGGACTTCATCTCGGTCCGCATTGCATCCAGCCATTTTACTGAGTCAGTGCTCTGAATGGCTTGCTGGAAGTTAGTCAGCTCATCATTATCAATGATGCAATCCTCTCTATCCCCTTCTATGAGAAAACTGTAGTATCTCTCAGGCGGATGAGACAGCCTACTACTTCTGCGGAGAGGTGCAGGAATGTCCTGTTCTTTTGAAACTTCTGGTTCCACCAAGCTTTCAGTAATAGCTTGTGGTTCTGGAATCTCTTCCAGTTCTATTGCGCTCCCACTTGTTTTTTTTTCTAAGAACTGATGTTCCAGAAAGTGGGCATGTCAAGAAACAAAAACCTTTTGTTCCTCTGCGTGATAGAAAAGATACCCCCTGGAGTTCTTTGGGTATCCCACAAACTTACACAGTACAGAGCGTGCCTCGAGATTGTCTGTATGCTGCCTTTTAACAAAAGCTGGACATCCCCATATCTTCAGATACTGAAGATAGGGTTTCTTCCCACTCCACATCTGATATGGTGTGGTAGGCACAGTCTTGGTAGGAACTTTGTTCAAAAGATATGCAGCCGATTCTAGTGCATAGCCCCAGAATGATCGCGGTAACTCAGCATTACTCATCATGAAACGTACCATATCCAATAGGGTTTGGTTCCTTCTCTCTGATACACCGTTGTGTTATGGTGTGTATGGAGGAGTAAGCTGAGAGAGAATTCCATTCTCTTTTAGGTAATCAAGGAACTCGGTACTCAAGTATTCACCACCTCGATCAGATCTTAGTGTCTCGATACTTTTGCCGGTTTGTTTTTCCATTTCATTCTTGTACTCCCGGAATTTCTCAAATGCCTCGGATTTATACTTCATTAAGAAGACATGTCCATATCTGGAGAAATCATCCGTAAAAGTAATGAAATAGGGAAAACCACTTCTTGCATGTATAGACATTGGACCACACACGTCGCTGTGTATGTTTCCCAAGAGCTCGCTCGCTCTTACTCCGTGTCCAGTGAACGGAGTTTTTGTCATCTTTCCTTTGAGATATGATTGACAAGTTGTATAAGATTGATATTCGAACGGATCCAAATATCCTTTTTTATGTAACTTGGTTAACCTTGTCTCATTGATGTGATAAAAAAACATGATTTAATTCTGGAGACTTTCTTTTGTGTGTATTCTGGATTTTGAAAATCTGCGGTTGGTTTAATATGTATATACCGTTGCTTAATGTACCCGACCCAATCAAATTATGATTAAGGTGGATGTTTACGACATCGCTTACAAATGCAAAATCATAACCTTCTTTAGACATTAAAGATACAGATATGATATTACAAGTCAAACTGGGGACAAAATAACAGTTGCGCAAAACCAAAACATGTCCATTAGTCAATCCTAAGTGATATTCTCCTACGGACACAGCATCCATGCTTGCTCCGTTTGCAACTCTGAGGGTCATATCACCTGCCTTCAAAACTCTACGGCTTCTCAATGCCTGCAAAGAATTACAGATATGAGATCCCGATCCGGTATCCAATACCCAGGAAGTAGAGTTGATTGACAGACAGTTTTCAATTACATACCTGAAGCCGAAGTACAAGAATGCTGAGTTACCTAAAAGAGATTGAAAGACAGTTTTCATACACACCTGAAGCCGAAGCCACAACTTGCTTCGGGTCCTGGTTCTTGGCCTTCCAAGCCCTGCAATCTTTCTTCCAGTGTCCTTTCTTATGACAATAAAAGCATTCTTCCTTTCCCGCTATTTGTCCCGCCACTTTTGCCTTTCCTTTGGCTTCCACCTTACTAACACCGCCTCTCGGTTTGGTAGCGGCCAACAAACAGAGCGGGTGTTTCCCTGGCATTCTGCAGGGTGCCCTCTACACTCCTCAACATGTTGAGAAGTTCTGGAAGTTCAACTTCTTTACCTTGAATATTAAAATTTAAGATAAACTGGGCGTAGGTGGAAGGAAGGGACTGGAGAATCAAGTCTGTGTACAACTCGTTCTCTAACGTGGTCCCAAGGTCCGCGAGCTCCTCAATATAGCCAATCATCTTAAGGACGTGTTTCCCTACAGATGATCCGACGGCCAACCTCGCTTGAAATAATTTCTTCGAGGTCTCGTATCTTGCGATACGAGATTGCTCTCCATATAATTCCTTGGTATGGAGGAATATGGATTCAAGATCCATATTCTCGTTCCTCCTCTGATGTTCATTTTCCATAGGGGCAAGCACGAGGCACTTGGTCTTCGCGCTGTCAATCTCTCAGGTCTTACGGATTTCCTTATCTGCGACGCTGGATTCTAGACCTGGGACGGCGGGGGCTTTAGTAGTAAGCAGATACCCCAATTTGTCATAAGTGATTGTCATCTTGAAATTCCTGAATCAATCTTTATAGTTTGGCCCTATCAATATGTTTTTATCTAGTAATAACTTAAGGCCCGTCATGTTATTGGTCGCTGCAATTAGGAGAGAGAGAAGAAACACTTTAGCATGATACTCTTGCAAGTTTAGAGTGGTTTTTAGTTTATCTAAACAGGATGGCTCCCACTGTTTCTCGAATCCTTCCTCAAACCATAAAAGAAGAATTAGTCAGGATTAATCTCACCGTACAATACTTGCTTAACCGTTCGGCCAGGCCAGTGTCGGTACTTCGAGAGAGGTTTTAAGACGCTTTCGCGAAGTTCCTTAATTAAATAACCTCTTTTCCCTGTGGGCGTAGCCCCGCTAACACCTTTCTAGACACCTACTTGGTTTATAGCATTGATCGTTAAGTGAAAAAATCTCCCGAGGAGTAGCATATACTCACAGTAGGATCGGGATCCAAATATCATCATGTGATAAAGTTGAAGGAATCCTTACAAAATTATCACACTCCAAATGGTATGCAACACTAGCAAGTTTCAGTTTCTTTAGAAACTCCCGATGTGGATTTTTGCCCCATGCTCTTATGACCTCGACGAAGGCCAACTGTCACAACCCAAAATATTAGCTCGTGACAAACACTTAAATCACGCAATGTCTAAAGACGTAACGTAATTCAAGTAAGCTGAAACCTAGAAATCTAAACCTTTTTAAGAAAATAAAAGAGGTGAAGTTTTGAAATAAAGCTATAATGAAATCAAATTTTCTTAAATGCATAGAAATGGGACATGAATAATGCAAGTGAAATTTACTAGTTTGAAAACATGTTTCGTCCTTTTAAAAAAAAATTGGGCAGCACCTCCTTTGTATATTTTGATCCAAAACCACAAAACAAAATGATAATAAGGGCATCTCCAAGCGGGAGCTAGCTTTTCGCCAAACGGCGGATCCACAACCATGCAAAGCATAAATATAAATATACGACGCCCAACGGCGAAGATCACCACAAAAGATAAAGTAAAGCAAGACATCAACCCCCAAAACGAACATAAAACCCATCGCTCAAGTCTCGCACTGCAAGTCTTGCTAAGTCTCATTACTTATACACATACTAGTTTGATTTGATGGAGTTGACTAGATACAATATGAAATAGTAAATACAAGAGTGGGTACGATACAAATGTCCTACCTACCAAGCAAACCACCCAAAAGTAGCTATGTGCCAGCGATGCTGCTACTAATCCGTGCGATCAACCTACAAGAACTGTGGCATAACCGGGGTGAGTTGCCAACTCGTGAATAGAAAAACATCTGCAAGTAGAAATCGAATAAACAACGACTCCTAGGTCAACTATATTATAAAGGTAATACTATGATATCTAGGGTGACTGGGTCATCATATGTGCCAACAATATATGCAAAGTCTATAAGTATGCGGATATCATCCAACCATATAATCATTGTATGCATGCATGTGGATCTCGTCTAACCATATAATCAATGTATGTATGCATGTGGATCTCGTCCACGTGTCAACCAATGACACAACAACATCATGCATGTAAATATCATAAAAGTATATGCATGAAGGTATGAGAATATAAATCAATGTGTGTCTTTCGCGACATATCAAATCATGGAACCTGAGTGTCCAGTATTGACACTCGAAATATTATAAAACCCGTGTCCAGCATCGACATGTAAATCCTCATATACCTCAGGCTCTGTCTGCGAGATCGGCCCGCGGACTCCGGCAGAACGGGTCGGCCCATATCCATCTCTCGACTCCGGTCCGTATCCTCAGGATAACCGCCAGGTCCAACCAATCACCGGTAGGTACTAGCTACCCTGCCAGGCTCATCGTCTACTCCACGAAAAAAGTTTCTCGCCTCGAGGAACCATACCGGGTCCACCATGAACCCGCAAACGGAATCATCCACTTCCTCGAATCGGTTTTCACATGTCACACGTCTCAGAACCGAGAAAACGCATGGTGGACGCACTAAAATATCATATCAAGAGAAACAAACAGTACATACTTTCCTTTGAAATAGCCACGGTTCTCAAATCCAGAAATCTCATGAAACAACATGTCTCGATGCGTAAAATCATAAAGCATGATGTATGCGACATATGATAGAAATGTAAGCATATCCGTGTATCGTGCAACATGGAACAGTGATGTAACAATATCAGTATATCATGCGTCATATCGTAATGACGTGAACATAGCAAATAAATCATGCAAGGAGTCATATCATGATGCAACAACTCTACTGTGTAGTGACATGGCAATTATCGATGATGAAGTATGTGAGCCGGCAAATCTGTGTAAGTGTAACATACGCATCATCGATAATGGTGCAGGTGTACTAGCACAGGTATAAGTAATGCAATGCGAATAACATGAATACAGCATAAGGTAAATCATTAGTTAAAAGGTATATGGTATACATATCTAACATGATCGAGTCGGTGAATCTATCAATCGACATCCAGCCTCACAACATCACGTACGGTATAATCCATCGTACGGCATCCTCTAGTCAAGGGTATGGATCAATCATCAAGTCAAACTCATCACGTACGAAAAAATCATCGTACGACGGCATTAAACCATTAGGGATCCTATCAACTTTTACGACAATGAGGGTACAGACCTATCGTCACGTACAACAATCACTCATGATTCACGACATTCTATATATATCTATATACCCATGTCCCAGGTCATATCCATAACAATCTAGTATCAGGGGACCGACAAGGTATCAATCATCTCAATCGACCTCATCCTTATACCAACATATCACCAAGTCATCATATCGCATCGTACATTCTTTTCATCACATTTATATCTCACATCGAATCAAATGTTATATATACATTCTACCTTTACTATAAACATACTTATCTAATCTAACAAATACACCCGAACCATACAATCAGTTTTTAAAAGATGCGAATCATAGTTTTGAAAGTAGGGGCTACAGTGTTTTTAAGGAAAAGATATCATTTGAAAATGTAGGGTTCCTAGGCACCCTAATGAGGTCTCACAAGGCATCGAACATGCCATTTTCAAAAATCTAGGTGCCGAGAAGCCCGACTACGGATCGTTGGCTAGAAAACTAGGCGAAAAAGCTAACTAGTTAACACTTAACTAAGGGATATCGGAAATACAACCTTTGTAGATCCGGTGCTCCACCTCCATAGCTCCGCAACGAAGTCGTCTCCGCTGTCCAAAAGGAATCCGGGCTCTAGAGTCGGCTTCGTCGGAGAAAAAGCGAGCTAGGTCGTCGATGTCCATGCCGAAGATGATCTACGTCGAAGCATCGCAAGATCAAGCTCTCACTTCACCAAGTCAAGAAAACTTGTGAAGGAAACACACTCTACTACTTGGCAAGAGGTAGAGGATGAAGAAATAGGAAGTGGGTAGACTTTAGTTTTGGATTTCTCACTCATTTCATCAATCCACCATTGATGTAGTCAAGCTTTTCTTCTTGAAATGAAGAAGAAGAAGAAAGCAAGAAGAAGATAATTATTATGATAAGATTAATAATAGAAAAGAAAAATTCAATCTTATCATAACACTTACCATAGTTAAGTGTAGAGAGTTAACCAAAGTTAGTGAGTGGTTAGGGTTTGGCATAAAACAAAAATGGTGGACTTTTCAAAAGTTCAAGAAACTTCAACAAAAGAAATAAATAAAGCCACCATTTTTCTTTTGCCAAAAATAAATAAAACAATAAATAAATCATTTAAAACCTTTAACCATTAACTAACTATGGTTTAAACATACATTTAACCAAGTATTGCATGTATCATCAAACATGATACAAGCAAGTGCACAAAATCATATCGCATATGCAATGCGCACACCCGAGTGAGAAAATCCATTTAAAGTGAACCGATACTAGTTAATGCAAAGTAATATATCAAATATATAATTATGCATTAAATCATTAAATCAACACTTGATTTAACGATCCGGTCATATCGCATATAACCGACTAGTATCCAATGTATCAGCTTATCGAATCAACCCTCGATTCGATAACTAGGTTATATCGCATACAACCATTCGATACATTCATCGCGAGAATAGAATACGGTATCACATACACACATTATTCTCGGTCCTGCACATATCTCATATGCGCTCCTATTTCGTTTCGCTTGAGCCAGGAAACCTCTGTGTAGGACTCTAAAGACTCGTCAATACGCCGGCAGCAGATGATGATCATATCAAACATCCACAAGCCGCAAGCGGTCTGCTAAACGTAACGGCCACCCGGGTATTGAGCGATCTGAAGATCGACGAGCAAGCCCGCTCACACTCCAGTGAATCCAACCAGTAACACTACCGTACAGTCCGGTCTGATCGTCTGATATGTCGCATATCTCACCTAGGGGTGGTAAACGTCAGACCCCAATAGCTCGATAAGTCGTGTCGATATGAGGCTATAACTGTTCGAGAAACTACTGGTAACACTTACCAGTAAATCTCAGCAACCCTGGCCAGGGATTTCCTGTTATAGCCAATCGAACACAGCGCAACATCAACCCCCTATACCGGGAGAGACGAATCCCCTCCTATCGCTCATTGCCTCCATGTGACTCAGGACTGTACCTAAAAACCACCGTTTTGCACGCCCTCTTGGACGTGGTAAGATGGAAATCAAAGCACAGTGGGAACCACACAAGACTCTATGACGATCTCGGGTCAACAGACTACTCTGTACCAGTGTCATCAGAGAACTGCCATCTGACGTGAGGTATAATACCATCTGGGAGTTCTCGGCGAGTCCGTCCAGTGTACCCAGTCTCTACTGAGCACCCGTATATCATCTCTGATGTCAAACACCAATGGATATGGGATCATCCATCGCCCATCTGTATGGGTCGAGAAGGTATACGCTCGTCTACTCTGGTATATCGATGCCCCGTCTCGATACACCCTCAACTAGGGACTTTGAAGGATGTACTTATGGACTACCATGTCCCCACTAGTATGATCCGCATCATAATCCAGGTAGTCAAGTACAGATCCTAAGGGCCTTACCAACATGTAACAGAGAGACAATCAGTATACACGTTAAGGTAAAGATCAACCAGATAGCATACTATCATGTCGAGCAAGAAAGTCCTCCCTATATACGTCCTAGCATCCACTACAATATACATCATATGTACAGTAATGGCCTCTAGGGCATACATATAACTAACAATCTCCCACTTGCACTAGGGCCATCTGATAGCAGTGGTTGTAGTATCTCATACTCAACCATCCCTTAAAAATCTCTCTTTGGGAACAGGCCTTTGTGAGTGGATCCGCTGTGTTGTCCTCTGAGTCTACTCTCCTAACCTCGATCTCCCTGGAGATCAACCATCTCCATGATCAAGTGATACTGCCTTAGAATATGTCTGAATCACTGATGGGACGGACGTTCCTTGGCATAAGCCACAACTCCATTGTCACACAATGGGAGGAACTAAGTTCATCTCATGAACCAATATACACCCAGACAGCCACTTTGGTAGCATCTTAAATAGCGATGTATCCAGCCTTTATCGTCTAGTATGCCACGGTATCTAGCTTGGAACTCTTCCAACATATCGTCCTTTTACTGAGGGTAAAGACAATGCCTGCGACTGACATTCAGTCGTCTTTATCACCCTGGAACCATTCCAGTGATTCTCCCCAGGATCGATTGATACCACCTCACTACAACTAGTGAGAATCCTAACATCCATTTAAATCTATCTCATAGATCCAAAACTCAGGATTTAGGAGGTATCATTTTGATCCTATATGGAGAATCATAGTGATAAGCGGAGATTGCTCGAGCGTAGCATAGGAAACTCCTTCCCTATCAAGAGTATGTCATCCACGTACTCTACGAGGATCGTCACCATACTCCCCACTACCCTTTTTGTTTATACAAGGTTCATCTACCATTTTGATGATGTCAACTTCTTTGACTAATTCATCAAAACAGATGTTCCAACTCCGCGATGCCTGCTTTATCCTATAAAGCATCTTGCACACGTTTCCGCTGCTCCCACTGTCTACGAAGCCCTCTGGCTGTGTACTTATAGACGTCCTCTTCTAAAACATCATTTAGAAAAGCAGTCAAGACACCCAACCACCAGAGATCGTAGTCATGGTATGTAGCCGTGGTAAGTAGGATCTGGATGGACTTAAGCTTAGCTCCTTAGAAAAAGGTTTCCTCATGATCCACACCTGGTCAATGATGCAAACCTTTAACAAGTCTAGCTTTGAAAGTCTCAACCTTTCCATCTACACCAAGTAATCTTCTCAAGATATACTTGCTCCTGATGGGGATTTAACCCTTCAGATATAGCAACCAAAGTCCATACTTTGTTGGTGTATATGGATTCCATCTCAGATCGCTAAACATCCAGCCATTCTTACAGAGTCATACTCCTGATGGCCAGCTCGAAACTAGTTGGGTCATCATCTCATGATGCAATCCTCGCTCCCACTGTCATAGAGAAACAAAAGTATCTCTCAGGTGGGTGAGGAACCCTACTAGATCGGCGGAGAGGCTGAGGTTCGTTGGTAACTATCGAATCCTTTGGTTCTTTCAAATTATTAGCTGCAGTTTGTATAGCTGGAACCTTTCCAGTTCTACATTACAGACCTTGCCTCGATCTTGTCCGGATTATAGTTTTCAGACATAGGCTGGACAACCCCAAATCTTAACCAACTTAAGAGATGGGCTCTTCCCTTTCCATATCACATATGAAGTGGTAGGCAACTGATTTAATTCGAACCTAATTCAATAGGTATGCAGCTTCTCAAGCGCATAACTCCCAAAAGGAAATAGGTAACTCAGTAGTACTCATCATAGAGCACACCTTATCATATAGGGTGTGATTGCTCCGCCCTGATATACCATCGTGCTATGGTGTATACAGAGGAGTAATGCTGAGAGAGAATCTCATTCTCCTTTAGAATAGTCCAGTATTTCCGTGCTCAAGTATTCTCCTCCTTGATCTCATCATAGGACATAATACTTATACCCGTATTGGTTCTCTACTTCTCGCTTATATTCTGTGAATATCTCAAAAGGTTCGGACTTGTGTTTCAACAGGAACATAGGTCTGAATCTAAAGAGATCATCAGAGAACGTAATGAAGTATAAAGAACCGGTCCTGGCATGTATAGACAGGGGACCTACATACATCAACATGTATCATCCCAAGAGTTTACTAACTCTTTCTCTGTTACCAATAAACAGAGCTGTGGTCATCTTATCTTTGTGACATGACTGGCGAGTTTCACAAGATGTAAATTCAAACTGATTTAAATATGCATCTACATGTAACTTCAGCTAGTCGGGTCGCATTGATATGACCTAGTCTACAATGCCTCAAGAAGGATTCGTTCATTTCTGAACTCTTCCTCTTGTGTGTGTTCCATATACTAAGAACTGTAGTTTGATTTAGAACATCAATGCTTTTAGATAACGTGCCTGATCCGATCAACTTTTGATATAGGAAATGTTCAAAACATTATCCAACAATACAAAATTTTATCATTTCTTTACTAATAAAGAGATAGATACGATTTTGTATATCAAGTTCGGTATCTAATAACATTCGTTCAGAATCAATGTATTTGTAATACAGGGTGACAGTGACCAACAGACTTGGCTGCAACATTTGCCCCGTTTTCTGCCTCATGAAACTTATCACCCGTTCTCAGTTCTCTACCTATCTGTAGCCCTATGTAACAGATTACATATCTGGGATCCTGATCTGGTATCACATACCCAGGACGTAAAGGATACTGAGAAACAGTTCTGTATAATGAACACACCCGAAGATGATGCATCATATGCACTCTCTTCGTTTGGGCGGCACGGGAAATCTGGTATTCCCCAATTTCCTGCTCTGTCTTATAACAATTATAAGTTGGAGCGGGACCAACGTTCCCCAGCTCAGTATAACAAGCAGGTTCGGTCAATAATCCGTATTATTATCTTGATTAAGGCGTGACATGGTCGCTACCAGGAGAGAGAGAAGAAAAACACTCAGCGTGCGCTCTTGCAAGAATAGATTGGTTATTATTTTATCTAATCAGGATGGCTCCCACTGCTTTTTATCAAATCTTCCTTCAAACCCTAAAAGGAAAGACTAGCCGGGATTAATTACACACTACAAGTTCGCCAATCTTTCAGCCAGGCCAGTGTCGGTACTTTGAGGGAGGTCCCCCGTGCTTTCGCACGAACCTAATTAATGTAAACCTCGTTTTCCCAGAGGCGTAACCCCGTTGACACCTTTCTAGACACCTACTTGATCGGCTAATTGTAATGTATAAAACTCTCCCAGGAGTAACTCTTACTCACAGCGGGTATCGGGATCCAACTATCTCATAGAAGGTATGCAATCTCATTGCAAATTTCAACACTTGAAATTCCCGATAATATTTTGCCCCTAGCAGCTTATGACCTTGGCTAAGGTCAACAAATCATAAGTGCTAGCCAAGTTCAACCCGTCATTTCCCGATTGAATTAAACCCACCCGCACGACCCTTGGCTAAGGTCAACAAAGTCGCACGACTACCCTAACTCAATCGCATCATATGCTTATACAGATAAGCACTAATCAGCTACCGCACACTACGCCTTGGCTAAGGTCAACAAACGTAGCACGAATACTAACCAGTACTTATCTGTAATGACGGAGGGCTACGACGGGTTTTTCTGAAAACCCTTTGCGTAATGAACTTGATATCGTTGTAGAATCAAATGATTTTGAAATGGAGTGCTTTTGAGGCTTTTCTAGTTTTGCTAAAGGAGTCACTCCCGGTGAAGGGATCGTCGGTCCTTTCCTCGTCGAATGAGGTGCGGGATATATCATATATATCACTGTGCAAAGCAAAAACACTTAAAAGCAATCAAAAGACAAACCGAGTGTGTAGCATCTGCCAGTTATTGCTAAAGGAGTCATTCCCGGTAAAGGGATCTCGGTCCTTTCCTCATCGAATAAGGTGCAGGATATATCACATATACCGCTGTGCAAAGCAAGAACTGTAGCTACCTGTTTTAATTTTGAAATTCGATTCTACAACATCTTAGGTTTCTTTTATTTCATTAATCACATTAATGAAGTCCCATCATTTAAGTACCTAAACATCACAGATAAATACGACGTACACTTATGCCATCCGCATTCGCCTCGATGTCCCCTCGTGCACCGTTAGGTTAGGTAACTAACGGCAGAGCGGGGCAGGGCTAGCGCGGGTGTAAAACATAAGTAACGTCTATATAATATATCATATATACTATATACAGTATCTATCACAGAACATATCATGATCACATCACAGATATCGCAGCAGAAGAATCATATGAAATATTGGATATACTAGGACGTCCGTGTTTTCAATACAAGCCAGTATAAAACACGAATTCCACGGTCGTGATGAATAGCCAAACCCACACCCCTAGACCCCTACGAGAGCGGCAAGCAACCCTACCAATTCTAGAGTTAGGAGACCCGGACTCGACTCCTCGAGTTGGTCTCCCACTGGACTCCAGAACCCGGTTACTTGTGCTCCCCTCCTTGGGTCTATCCTAGTGCGGAAAAGTAAATAATATACAAACGGTGACATCTTCCGCAACCTGGAAGTGCCCCAATAAAAGAATATTACATACAAGTTTTTACATGAATGAAAATGAAAAACACTCATCTCACATAAAAACCCCCGGCTATTCAAACACGACGATCCAATATAACATATCCAGCAACACATAACATCACATGTCATCAACGTAAGTAAATATGCGCATCCCAATTGTCGTTGACATATAGCAACGAAACCGGCGATATCACATATTACACTTACGGTCACAGAAAAGAAAGTGTAAAACTACAACAGTTGGAATCCGCAACCACCTCAGACATCGCATGCCTGACCAAATGAATTCTTTTGACATCGCATGCCTAACAATTATAAACCCCGCATTTTAGTCTCATTATCGAAAATTCTTTTCTCTATCAAGTCGGGCAATTCAACAAGATTCCCGACATCCTGATCGAATGCTCGTCGCAAACTTCAGTAGACGGCCGCGCCCCCGATACCGTCGACGAAGTGCACCAAGGCGGAACACCGCTACCGCGAGCACCCGAACGGATGCTTTCGGCGACGGGGTTCTCCTACAGTCACTTGGTCGGGGCTATGGAGTGAGGCTGTCTATTAAGTTTATCCGGCGAGTATCCGCGTACGCTACGTGATTGCGACGGACTTTTGATCACATCAAAATTCCGTGGCAACCGATCAAGTGAGACTAAATTGCTAGATTTACAACATTCATTCAGTTATCACATAACTATTGTGAATTCCAATTATTGTATCCCATTCCAGATAAACAGAAAATGTTAAACTTTCCGATCGAACAATCGAACACCCAAGTTTTCCCGATACAGATCAACACATGAAACAAGTCTAACAACATTCCGTTCGTGCCTCAGTACCAACGGTCCAGCCGTAGAAGGGTCAAGCCAACGCCTCACATGTGGCACGCCGTACTGCCCCAAACCCGAAGGTTCAAAGGGCAGTTCAAGACGGTCACATAATCGAGTTAAGGTTTGTTGTCTTCTAGAGGGTCCATCGCGTTACTTGCACTACTTAGAACGTCGTTAAACTTCGGTAAAATCCAACACTTGGAAATTTCCCGACAGGGGAAAAATTGGGTATTTATATCCGGTCGAACTTTTTAACATATTCTAATATTTATCCGGAAAGCCACATAGACAAAATCTGATAATCCAATCGAACATTCGAATCCCCAAAACAACCCAGAAAATTCAACTCTGTAAAAAATATTAAAAATTCCCATAAAACTCAGTACAGTGAACTAGGAATTACTGTGCAAAGGAACAGGGCTGACGTCATCAAGGAGCCGCGGAACCGCCGCATAAGGCATGATTCTGCCGCGGTTCCGCCGCGAAATTTACTGTTCATGAAATAATTTTTGCATCGTAATTCTTAGATTTCCCTGCTGAATTTTTTAGCAATTTTTAATCTTGAAAAATCCACGATTTTAGAAAAAGTACAGAGAGCAATTTTTGGGGTTGGGTTTCGGTTCGATCGGGTTTCAAATTCCGTCTGGATTTCGCCTAAGGCTCTAGCTAGGCTCTGATACCACTGTAGGGTTCCTAGGCACCCTAATGAGGTCTCACAAGGCATCGAACATGCCATTTTCAAAAATCTAGGTGCCGAGAAGCCCGACTACGGATCGTTGGCTAGAAAACTAGGCGAAAATGCTAACTAGTTAACACTTAACTAAGGGATATCGGAAATACAACCTTTGTAGATCCGGTGCTCCACCTCCATAGCTCCGCAACGAAGTCGTCTCCGCTGTCCAAAAGGAATCCGGGCTCTAGAGTCGGCTTCGTCGGAGAAAAAGCGAGCTAGGTCGTCGATGTCCATGCCGAAGATGATCTACGTCGAAGCATCTCAAGATCAAGCTCTCACTTCACCAAGTCAAGAAAACTTGTGAAGGAAACACACTCTACTACTTGGCAAGAGGTAGAGGATGAAGAAATAGGAAGTGGGTAGACTTTAGTTTTGGATTTCTCACTCATTTCATCAATCCACCATTGATGTAGTCAAGCTTTTCTTCTTGAAATGAAGAAGAAGAAGAAAGCAAGAAGAAGATAATTATTATGATAAGATTAATAATAGAAAAGAAAAATTCAATCTTATCATAACACTTACCATAGTTAAGTGTAGAGAGTAAACCAAAGTTAGTGAGTGGTTAGGGTTTGGCATAAAACAAAAATGGTGGACTTTTCAAAAGTTCAAGAAACTTTAACAAAAGAAATAAATAAAGCCACCATTTTCCTTTTGCCAAAAATAAATAAAACAATAAATAAATCATTTAAAACCCTTAACCATTAACTAACTATGGTTTAAACATACATTTAACCAAGTATTGCATGTATCATCAAACATGATACAAGCAAGTGCACAAAATCATATCGCATATGCAATGCGCACACCCGAGTGAGAAAATCCATTTAAAGTGAACCGATACTAGTTAATGCAAAGTAATATATCAAATATATAATTATGCATTAAATCATTAAATCAACACTTGATTTAACGATCCGGTCATATCGCATATAACCGACTAGTATCCAATGTATCAGCTTATCGAATCAACCCTCGATTCGATAACTAGGTTATATCGCATACAACCATTCGATACATTCATCGCGAGAATAGAATACGATATCACATACACACATTATTCTCGGTCCCGCACATATCTCATATGCGCTCCTATTTCGTTTCGTTTGAGCCAGGAAACCTCTGTGTAGGACTCTAAAGACTCGTCAATACGCCGGCAGCAGATGATGATCATATCAAACATCCACAAGCCGCAAGCGGTCTGCTAAACGTAACGGCCACCCGGGTATTAAGCGATCTGAAGATCGACGAGCAAGCCCGCTCACACTCCAGTGAATCCAACCAGTAACACTACCGTACAGTCCGGTCTGATCGTCTGATATGTCGCATATCTCACCTAGGGGTGGTAAACGTCAGACCCCAATAGCTCGATAAGTCGTGTCGATATGAGGTTTATAACTGTTCGAGAAACTACTGGTAACACTTACCAGTAAATCTCAGCAACCCTGGCCAGGGATTTCCTGTTATAGCCAATCGAACACAGCGCAACATCAACCCCCTATACCGGGAGAGACGAATCCCCTCCTATCGCTCATTGCCTCCATGTGACTCGGGACTGTACCCAAAAACCACCGTTTTGCACGCCCTCTTGGACGTGGTAAGATGGAAATCAAAGCACAGTGGGAACCACACAAGACTCTATGACGATCTCGGGTCAACAGACTACTCTGTACCAGTGTCACCAGAGAACTGCCATCTGACGTGAGGTATAATACCATCTGGGAGTTCTCGGCGAGTCCGTCCAGTGTACCCAGTCTCTACTGAGCACCCGTATATCATCTCTGATGTCAAACACCAATGGATATGGGATCATCCATCGCCCATCTGTATGGGTCGAGAAGGTATACGCTAGTCTACTCTGGTATATCGATGCCCCGTCTCGATACACCCTCAACTAGGGACTTTGAAGGATGTACTTATGGACTACCATGTCCCCACTAGTATGATCCGCATCATAATCCAGGTAGTCAAGTACAGATCCTAAGGGCTTTACCAACATGTAACAGAGAGACAATCAGTATACACGTTAAGGTAAAGATCAACCAGATAGCATACTATCATGTCGAGCAAGAAAGTCCTCCCTATATACGTCCTAGCATCCACTACAATATACATCATATGTACAGTAATGGCCTCTAGGGCATACATATAACTAACAGAAAATACGTAACGTCCCTCGAGGTATCTGTTTAAAAGATGCATATGATTCTTCAGTTTGGAAATAGGTATGGTTCGGATGACACATGCACGTCGGCTATCTAGTCTTATAATACCCTAAACGACAATATCACTTCTAACTATCCTTGAGTTTCTAATATGGTTTATCTAACTATCTTTTGACTCTATCTATAGTTTTCTATTAAAGGTTCCCATAGCCATATTCTATATATAAATCGGTTTCTATCAAAGTTTGCGGGGGTGCTATACGCCATTCACCCGACTTCCCCCGTAGATATAGATCTACTCACCTTGCTTCTTACTTGCCGAAGTCGATGACGCCACGCTCTGTCGTATCGGAATCCACGCGAAGGTACCTACAATAATACATAATCGCAATCGCTATTAAAATCGAATCCGGAAAAACAATACGGCACACGGTGCGCTCATAGGTTAGAACGTATGGCCTACGCATGCAAAAACAATCAAACAACCCTTGTTGTTGATGTACAAACATCCAACAACCAAATACAAATCCAAATATCAAAACTAAACATTTCAAAATACGGAAAACATAGCCAAAATCACACCAAAGTGCTCCCAGATTTTGACTCAGGCCAAAAGGAGTTAAACAAACAGGTATAGGGTGCTGTACATGGATGTATGAGCTACTGTATCAATTCCAGCACCATAGCACACCAAGTGGCCGGCCACTACCCCTTAAAATTCGGCCACCTCGGCCATGGTTGCTTCATTTTGGTTCGTATGGTCGGGGTGGTCTCCTAGTACCCTAATTTGGTCCCTGGAGTTGTTTGCTAAACTCAAAATTCCCTGGGTTGCTCCAGATTCACAGTAGTCACACCAAATGCAACAAAACCGACATGGACAAAATTCTAAGTTTATAATCTCTGTTCTAGGTACAGAATTGGTCTTTAGGGTCTTGCACACCCTCACTACTGATCACCAGTCCACAAGTTACCCAAACCCTCTATAGAATTTTCAAACTTCACAATTCACCACTAAACCAATTCTAAACTAAAACTAGAATATAAAGGAACTTAAAACTAACTAAATGGTAGAAATTATACCTCATTTAGGCCACTCAAGAAAACCCTAGTTTCTCAAGTCATCAAAATCCCACTTTGCTTGGTCCATTGTGTAGAGGATGAAGAGGTGAACATTTTTTGTGAAAGGGGTATAGGGTTTTGAGGAAGGTTTGGAGATGATAATTGAGGTTGAAGGTGGAGGGAGGTGAGCTTGAGGAAGATGAATGAGGTGAAAAATGTTGGGGGAAAGAGAATAGAGGCAGCCCCCCTCTCTCTTACCTATTCTCTCTCTCTCTCTCTCTCTCCAAGCATGCTTACCCTCATCATTATGTCTCCCCTCTCTCTCCTCAATCATTCCTCTCAATTCTTTTCTGACCAATATAAAACCATAATATAAAACAACACAAATGAAGATGTAACCAAATGAAACATGTTATGGTGCACTAACTATGAAAACTGTAGAAACACGGATTTAGCTTAATCGCGATTAGCAGTGCACTAATCGGGTTTTTATTTAAACTGCATATAATAAATTTTAAAAATGCCAAATCCCTTAAATATATTTTTAAATGAATAAATCATTTTAATTTCCATTTATTTCACAATTATTGGTATATATTTATACCCTTTTTCGAAAACCCTAATTTCGCAAATCGGGTAGTTTTCGGGAAATATATTATTTTAATATTAAATTCCAAAAATAATATTTTATATTTTCTGAAATGTTACAATCTCCCCCCTTAAAGAAATTCGGTCCCCGAATTTAAATTTAAACCCCCAAAACCTAAAACATTTCAATAATCAACTCAAATCAATGGGGCTCCGAAATCATGGAAGATGCAGAAACAACACAGCGCGTCAAGTGCGCATGAAAACGAGTACAAAACCCAAAAACTGAACTCCGTTAAGCGTCACGCAAATCATCGGGTTTGCACGCATATCCTCGGAGTTACAATGGAGATATAGATCTCGAAATCCAATACTGAAATCCAATATGCACTAGTCAAATACTATAATACATATATAGTACGCATGCTTGAAAAATCTCCAAAAACTGAATGACACACATGCAAAATCCTTTCTAAATCACCGTGTGAGGCGTAACTCACGGCATAAGTGACTGACGCTTATTCGTAAAATAATAATATATGTTTTGCTAAATATACGTTCCGTCGTTTCTAAAATATCCTAAAAGGTTTTCTTTTTGTAAACGTTCGTATCACTCACAGACATGTAAGAAATAGCGAGACTATAGCTCCTTTTTGAAAATATCTTGTTAAACTTTTTAAATGCATGCAAAGTACTCAGGTACTGTCCTCAGATCAGTCATGTTCGGCTACTTCATAATATAGTGCATATCATGAAAACAAGGCGCTCAAGAGCAAAATCAGCCTCGAAAGGCATATCCAACAATCACGTGCGTTTGGTGCGCACGGACATCAAATCCGAATACAGGTGCCACAATATGCACAAAAGAAAAACTAAGTGCAACAGGTGTGCACGAAAATATCTGTCCAGTGCAACGGGTGTGCACGACAACAACATCTGGTGCATCTATTGTGCATGAAAACAACATCTGGTGCATCAAATGCACAAAATACCATCAATAACTCAAACGCGTAAAAAGAAACACCGAGTGCACCAAGGTGTTTAAATCAAAAATGTGTGCAACTATGTGCAAAAAATCCGTATCAATGTACTGCAAGCACATATGAGCTATACCAAGTGCAAAAATCACATCATCCGTATGAAATCCACGAAATTATAAACACATGCTACGAAGGTATAAAATCGACATCAAATGCAATGTATATGCACAAATCATAAATCAACACAACGGTGTATAAAATATATATCAAGTGTAATAACCATGCGCAAAATGTAAATACCCAGTAGGTGCAGCCATGGTGCATGAAAACAATATCATAAAGCTCAATTATCAAAACTCAAATCCAACCGATATAAGCATGATACTCGAATCACAACCGCAAATCGCAACAAATGACATTGAGGTACACCTCCTACAATGTCGAAAAATAAATCGATACGCCTAAAACCGGCAGAACAAGAATATCTGCTTGCCTCCTGCTCACGGTTTGGCGTCCTCAGTCTCTGAGTCCTTATCTTCTCTGTGGATTCACCAATCTCGCAATCCATTGGCGCATCGGCCCGGTTAGGTGTGCTAACGGGAACGATTCCGTTCTGGCACTTCTCTGGTCATCTCTCGGTCAATCATCACGACCATTCGTAAAGCAGCACGTCACTGGCGTCGGCCTCTGGTCCTCTGAATACACGTGACACAACTGATCCTGGGTGCAAATCTTATTGCAGCAGTGTCCTGGAAGGAATCCTGCTCAAGGTCTCTTCCGATCTCGCCTATGCCGAACTGTACGGAGTCTGGTACTCTTACATAATCTGTTCTTGTTTTCTGGACATTTGCGTTCTCAGCACAACATTTTCTCGGAAACTGGCCACATCCCAATGCCTCGGTATACATATCAGATCTTCTGGCATCAACGGGGAGTAACAACAGCTCGTCAGTATCTCGCACGAACCTATGGTTCCACTCGTCTGTATCATCATCCACTTTGATGTCACGTCATGCTATCTACGCACTGCAACTGTTCTCAGCCACGGTCAATCCGAAGTCTCTCACACGGACTCGAAGTTATGAACTCGGTATCTTCATCACTCTGTAGAAGATATCTGGCCGAACACGTCCTCGGGAACTCGTCCCAACCATCGGAGGAATACTCAATACTCATCCGTTCTCGATCAACTTACAGCGCATTTGGATGAGGTCCTCTATCCGAAGCTGGTCAGCTTACTGATCTCTTATCACATGATATCCGGACGACGTCAAACCTTTCGATCAAGTCATCAAAGTCCCATAATTTCCCGAAAGCTCAACACTTGAGCACAGTCTAATAATATCTGGTACATACCACAGTACCTACGGACTAACCGTAGAAGGGCAAACCCAAGCCTCTCTGATGGCACCGCTAAACTGCCGCAAACACTAAGGTTCAAAAGCGGTTCCTTGGTCATCATGTCGAGTTAGGATTTCATTCTTCTAGAGGGTCCACAGAATTACCTACATGTTCTTCCGTATACTTAAACTAGGAAAATGAGTTTCTGACATTCGTTCGAACTTTTTAACTTCGCCTATACAACATGTGAATATCCTTTGTCCGCATGCTAAACAATGCCTCAATCTTCCAAGAGAGGCGATACATCACAGTCATCTCTGGATCTGAGTAAAACTCTCCACACTGGAAATCTTCAACTCAACTGGGCCTGCGTCGGCGCATCAATCTGATGAATCACCTTCGTCTCTCAAATCGGGGTAGACTGGCTGTCATATGTCGCATTTCTGCCTGGAAGCTCCGGCGATCTCAGCTCGTAAGCTCTGGAAGCGACATCCTATCAATCTCAGCAACAGCTGGGTCATCTGTCTGTACGGTAGGCGACATCACAATCTCTGAGGTATGCTGTACATCAATAGTCCTCTAGCAACTGACAGCTCTATCAATGGCCCGATCATCCGGTGTAAAACCAACCACTCGCTTCAACAAGAGGTCACAACATAAATACTAACTCGAGACGTTCCCGTGTCACCAGAAAACACAATAGTCAGTTCTCGTCCATGACGAGCTCACCCTCACCGCAACATTAGCAGCAGCTCAAACTGCTCTCAAACCATGGTGACCGGAACCTGAATCGAGTATCGATAAAAACAGATCAAAGGCATGAAAGGAAACGACAGATCCAGAATGGATACATGATCATAAGAAGGAACAACATCAATGAGAGTATGATCATGGGAACAAATAGAATCGAGGATCTCAAATGGATGTATAATCATGGGTACGAAGAGAATCACAGGTCTCAAAATGTATACATCCTAAGGTTTCTTAAGTGGAGTATCGTATCATAAATATGCCGCGGAACATACGTACGGTACGTCACTCTACTCAAGCTACCCACTCCATCAATCAGGGCCAGCCTATGAAATGAAAGTTTGGGTCTAATACCCCCCCATTCAAGTCTAAGTTCCGTAAGGTCAAGCCTAGGTTCCGAAATACATACCCGCCCTAGAATCCGCATAGTCAAACATATACTCGAACCAAGCTTAAACCTAGCCCTCTGATACCAACTTTGTCACGACCCGAAATATTAGCTCGTGACCAGCACTTAAATCACGCAACGTCTAAAGGCGTTATTGGATATAGTGCCCTCAGAGTCAATTATTGGATCACAGGAACGTGATTGCAATGATTCAGGGAGGACCTATACCGGTAGGACAGTCTTACTCAAGATGATAGTATGCTATCTGGTTTATCTTTATCATCGTGTACAGCTTTAGGTGACCTTACAGGTCACTATTACACGTTGATAGAGCCCTTAGAATTCTTTCTTGACTACCAGCAGTATGATGGCGATCATATACGTGAGAGTTGGATAGTCTATAAGTACATCCTTAAAGTGGTCCCTAGTCGTGGGAGTTTCGAGACTGGGCATCGATACTCCATTAGTAGACTAGTGTATACAGTCGAGACCCCGACGAGGGGCGGTGGCCGATCTCATAAGCCATTGGTGTCAGTTGGATCACCTAAGATGTATACAGGTGCTCACTGGGTTATGAGTACACCGGACAGGACTCGCCGGGAACATTCTAATTGGTATTATACCTGATGTCAGATAGCAGTTCCCTGGTGACATGTGTACATGTTAGTTCATCGACCTGAGATCGTCATTTGTCTCATGTGAGTTCCCACTGTGCTTTGATTACTACCCTACCATGGCTCAAAGGAGTCGTGCAAACAGGTTTTAGTTGGGTACAGTCCCGAGCCACATGGAGGCACTGAGCGGATCGGCAGGGGTTTCGTCTCTCCCGGTATTGGGGGTAAGATCGCGCTATGTCTAAGAGAGCAATTACACGAAGTCCTTGGCCAAGGCAGGAGATTTACTGGTAGGTATTCCAGTAGTATCTCAGGGTGTTCTGGGCTACACTCCGACACGACTTGTACCGCTTTTGGGGGTCTGACTTTTACCAACCCCCTAGGCCCGACATGCGATGCTCATAGACGAACGGACCGGACTGTACGGATATTGTCACTGACAGGCTTAGTAGGGTGTCAGGATGAGTTCGCTCATCGACCTCCCTTTTGGTCAATACCTGGTAGCCCGTTACGTACAGCTAGTACCTCCGACGTGCTAGTGGTTAAATCCACAGCCAAAATATTGACGAGTCTTTAGAGTCCCCCACAGACAGTTTTCAAGTTTCGGGCGAAACGTTGTAGAGGCCGTATGGTATTATGGCAGGGTTCGATCATATACGTGCAGTAGTGCATGGATCATGATCGGACGGATCATACTAGTAGGCTTTGGTTTAAGCCGGATCCTAGTATTAGATTTGTTGGATCACATTAGTCTCATCGCATTCGCATTCGGTCGGAATGCGGATGCAGGTATGTATATACAGGTGAGGGGTATCCTTGTGATCCGTCACGAGTTTACTTTAGATGTTGCCGTATCGTTTTATTGTTGTAAACATTTGGATTAATGTTTACAAATGGAAATTATGAGCTAGAAATCATCATTTTGTGCATTTAATGTGACATAGACTTTATTAGTGACTCATGGTCTCTTTTCTTGTGCTAATGTCACATTAAGTGATTGATTTTGTGTTGATATGATGAGAAGAGAGAGAGAGGGTAGCCATATGAAAGAGTTTGGTCTTGTATTTTTATTATAACACACTCTCATTTTTGATAAGATAACAAAAGAAAGAAAATGGCTCCTCTCCTTCTTCTTCCTCTAGTTCACAGCCTCCATTGATGGCTTCATCTTCAACCTCCATCCATGCTATGGATGTAAGGGACAAAGTTGTCACACACATTCTCTACATCGCCTTGGACACGTCGGCTAGCGAACTTCGTGTCCGAGTTGCTTCGGATGAAGCAAGAGCCCGTAAAAAGACTAGAAGATGTGGTGCCCTTTCCGACGAGGAGATCGAGACCGGAGATACCGCGAGGAGGTTGCGATGGTGGCAAAAAACCGAAGGACACGGATCGATCGGTATAGCTTTCCAACCCTTTTTCTAGTTGCTAGTTGTAGGTTAATGGTTCAATCCGGATTTAAAGTATATGATAGCCCCGGTTTCTAGTTAAGAAAAAGTTTTCGTTTCCGCATTTTAGCCTCGGACATACGGCCGGGGCGCTACCGTAGACTTACATGGTATCAGAGCTACGCCATTAACCTTTACTAGCTTGTTCTAACATATTTAAAATATCGATCGGCCGAATTTTCCAAAAACCGCTTTTCCAATTGTGCAGTTTCTGTCGAAATTTTTTTGTCGTCGAAAAATTATTTTGAGTATTGCAGAAATATGTACAGGCTTTTCTAAGAACACTAAAGAAATTTCGTAGCATGATGTCTACCCACCCTTTGGCCGCGGTTCCACCACCGTACTATAGCAACACTGCATCAAAATTTTTACAGTTGTTCAAATCCTGGAATTGGGGTTTCTGGAATGTTTATTTTTAGCCCAGATTATTTTGAGTGCTGCAGTTGTACTTGGGGCCCACTTCAGAAAATTTTGTCGATCGAAAATTTGAAATATGTTAGTTTACAGTACTTATATTATATCTGGGACCGTGAATGTCATTCGAGCGGTAAATCCTGTCTAATTGCTATAGCTCTTTTAGACGGATTTGCGAACGTGACATGTACGTTGATGTTCTGTGTTGTGCCGTGATGTTGCGGATTTGTCGTGGTGGATAGCCTGGATGCAATGGTAGTACAGTTTGGTTGTATTTGTACATTTGATATTGCGGGGCGAGCGTCCGACCTGTGGACTGCCGTCACTGCCTGTTTGTATATTATTCTTTTGGGGCACGACCGGGCTGAGGTCGATGTACCCGTTGTATATATATTTTACTTTTTGTACTAGGATTACCCCGCGGTGGGGTGCACGGATAGCCGGGTTCTAGAGGGCAACGGGCCCGCATCTCATGGCTTTGAGACGGAGGGGGCTTTACTCTAGAATTGGCGGGCTATTCGCCACACACGTAGGGGGTATAGGTTGACCCAAGGAGGGGTGCTCAAGTTACCGGATTCCATGAAGTGCTGGGTGGTCCATTCACTTTGTTGAAGGGGGCTGCCTCGCTTCAGGTTTTGGCGGGTAACTTGCCACGCCCGTAGGGGTCTAGGATTTCATTGCACAGGCTATCTACACGACCAAGGGAACGTCGGGTTTCAGTAGCGGCTCTATGAAACCCAGAGATCCCAGATTATCTGTATTGTTCTGTGATGCTTATTACATTTCTGTGATGTTGCATTTTATCACGCCTTGAGCGATTATTATATATTGATATATATACTAGTAGATGTTGTATATGTTTTACACCCGCGCTAGTCCAGTCCCCGCTCTTTCTTTAGTTAAGTAACCTAACGGGTGATGACGGGACCCAGTGGCGAATGCGGATGGCATATACGTACATTATATTTTCGTTCTTTTGTGGTGTGATTAATTGATGGGACTGCATTGATTCGGATCAATGCAAGCTAAACAAACCTATTCTGATGTTGTTGAAACATTTTTCAAAAAAGCTGTTATTGCAAGGACGTTCTCTTTTGTTTTGCACAGTGGTATTCGGTTATGAATATCCAGCACTTCAGTCGACGAGGCAAGGGCCGAGATCCCTTCACCGGGAGTGATCCCTTGGACAGAAGTTTGCGTCAGGGTAATAACTTCACTATAGCCGATTACTTTTTGCTTTGCATCGTGGTATTCAGTTGGAATATCCTGCACCTCATTCCACGGGGAAAGAGCCGAGATCCCTTTACAGGGAGTGAGCTCTTTAGCAAAGGTTTTCGCCACTATATTTTTATAAAAAGCTATCCGGTTCCTTCAACGATATCAAGTTCATTACGTTAAATATTTTTCGCCAAAAACCATTCGTAGCCCTCCGTCATTTCAGACGGGTAGCACTTAGTATTCATGCTATGTTTGTTGACTTTCGTCAAGGCATAGTGAATGGTAGCTGCTTGTTACTTTTCTATTGCATAGATAGATGAGTTAGTTTAGGACAGTCGTATAGCTTTGTTGACCTTCGTCAAGGGCTTGTACGGGTGGGTTCAAATTAACCTGGACAATGATGGGTAGAACTTGACATGTGACTTATGATTTGTTGACCTTCGTTAAGGTCATAAGAGCATGGGGTAAAAATTAAATCGGGAGTTTCTAAAGAAACTGAAACTTGCCAGTTATGCGCATACCTTCTGGAGTGTGATAACGTGAGTGGATTCCATCACGTTATCATGCGATGATAGTTGGATCCCGATTTCCATTGATGAGTTGGTTTACTCCTCGGGTGATCCGGACTAATTCTTCTTTCAGGTTTGGAGGAGAATTTGACGATACAGTGGGAGGTTTCCTGATTAGATAAAGTGATAACCATTCTGATCTAGGTTAGAGTGCACGCAGAGTGTTTCTTTTCTCTCTCTCTCTCTTTGGCAGCGACCATGACCCGACTCGTGACTATGACTCAGTGACCAAGTTGACCGAACCTTCTTAAAACATTGGCTTTTGGATTGTCTGAGTTGCATACCTCATTACCACTCCTACTTTTACCTTTTTCTCCAGAACACCCCGTATTACTTCGAACATCCACTTACATTGGATAAAACCATCGTATGGTTATATACGAACTCGAAGGAACTTGTTTCAGATTCGAGGATGGTTTCTGGTTCTGGAGAAAATGAATAGGATTATTCAGTTGTCTTTTCATTTTACCTTCTCTCAGGTTGCGAGTGCTCCTTGGATTAGGATGGTACACCTATTATGCTAATTGGATAGTCTTCTTCCAAACAATAGGCAGGTGCCGAACGGTAGGGAATGAAGAAAACCAATTAACCTAATGATGGTGTACAGAAGGTATTAAGTAAAGACAAATAAAGGGATTAGTAAGAGGGCAAAGTAAACTGCGACTGCTATTCACGACCAAACCAAGTATTTCATAGCCACTCCTACTTCACCTTTGTATTTTTCCGGAACACCCCGTATCACTACGAAGATCTACAGTTTATTGGATACTCCATCGTATGGTTATATACGAACTCGAAGGAACATGTTCCAGTTTGGGGATGGATTCTGGTTCAGGAGAAATAGGAATAAGGTTTATTCAGTTGTCTTTTATCTTCACCTTCTCTCGGGTTGCGAGTGCTCCTAGGATTAGGGGAGTACATCCATTATGCTTATTGGATAGTCTTCTTCCAAACCATAGGCTGGTGTCGAACGGTAGGGAAGGAAGAAAACCATTTAGCCTAAAAGGGTGTACAGAAGGTAATGACTAAAGACATATAAAGGGATTTGGAGAGATGGCAAAGAAATATACGGTTACAGTTGTGAATCTGATAATGGAAGAGGCATTACTAGGAATACCTGGATACCCCTCCGAAACATTTACATGTTTCAGTTTCACTGTGTATTGTTAAAAGAAAACTGATTTCCCAATTAGCCCTTGCTCCAGTGTATGTATTTACCAGGTTTGATTCTCACATCTGTATGGTTTTACAGATGATGAGTGGGAGTAAGTTATTGGGAATTGGGTGATTATCCTCATTATATCGGGATTCGTTGTAATTGGTGATATTTGAGGAAATCGCCTGGGTTGTTTGCCGGACGGCAAATATTTGGTTTTGAATATCCGTTGTTATGCACAAATTTCAAATTGATATATCTGTACGTTTATTTTTATAAGGTGAGATATAACTTTTTGAAATTATGTCTATGACATTTACCTATATCAGTGGATGGTTAGGTAAGGAGTATTAAACAGCGGTGTAATTCTTCTTAACCATAAGTACAGTTTTCAACCTACGACACACGGGGAATGAGTTATTAGACTCAGGGGACTTATACAGAGTATTGTATTTTGTCCAGTGTCCATGAGGACAGTGGGGTTGGTACTCATACTATATTCTGTTTACTTGTGACTTCTCTAGTTCTTAGACATGTGTTTCGTAGAAATGCAAGGTCTATGTTTTGAGAAGTTATAAGTATAAGAATAAAGTAGAGAACCAGGTATTGCAAGTATCAGGATTCTTCAAGGTGATCGAAGATGTAGATACTTGTGTATGGTATTCAGTTGATAGTAATGATTATGAGAACTTGCTTCTCTTTCAGGTTACTTGTCACGCCCCGCTTCCCAGAGTACGCAAGATTTGGGCACGTGACATAGCCAACCATGCTACCTGTGGATGGGACGCATCCGTCCACAGTCACATTACGGTTGTAAAGATATCAAGAACAGTAAAATAAACTAAACTAATACATGTCCAAATCCATAATAACAAGAATCGATAAACAATAAGTGCGGAAGCTAATGATCCAATACAAGAATAAACAGTACGTCCCATAATGCGGGCTCACATCTGGAAATGAAATGATATAAATAAACTAAACTCTAAAGAACTCACAGTTCAGCCTGCTGGCTGAAGTACTCCTGCTCGGTCGACGACAAAGGTACGGAATCTGGGCCATGCAAAACCCAGACGTCAGCGCGTCATGACATCAAGTATATAATGTGAACATGATAATAACAATGCAATATGAACATGAAATAAGCATTAATAAGAAATATCAAGCAGGGTAGTGTGCAAAGGTGACTAACTGTCCTATCAGGTTTTCTACTCTATAGTCTTTGAAACCAATTGATGAATCGTCGATGTAACTCAATAGTATCCCGTGCGTGCCCGGGACCACGGTCATGATCCTCGGGGCAGAGTCCGAGACGTGCCGCTAAGCAGTAGAAGGTAGTAGGATAGACGAGTAATGTCAGCATCATCACTCCCGGACCGGCCAAGCCCGTAAGACTGATCAGAACAATGTATCGAACTGTTGAGTTACAAGTCGGTTTCACCTTTGATTTCCCCATACCCCCAAACTATGTATGTCAAGTCAGGTATTCAGTAGTCAAGGACTAATGCCAACGCAAGGTCAAGTAAAGGTAGGTCTGTCTGGATCGACAGCAGGAATGGTTAGGTTTGTCGGCATTAGGCATGAGATCAGGTAACAGGTCAGGTTACTTTCAACAGGTAGAGTCGATATGTACAGGGTGTTGTGTCCGGCGTATCAGTGCATGTGTCAGGTGTATCAAGATCAGTCAATATGTAATGCAATCAGGTATATGATGATAACAGGCATACTAACAAATAATGAACAGTAGCAGGAAACAGTAAATAACAATTATTATTCTATGTGAACACAGTGATGTTTGTATTTTCATATTAATCCGGTTCACGCACCTTTGAGGTGCAAAAGCCACAAGACGAACAAAATCGATAATATACGTAATGGAGTTACATGAATCTGAACTAAGCACAATAATTGTCTCATGAGTGATTTTAACAAAGAAGTGAGGATGATCTACTTGGTTTGGTTAGTTAAGTATGAATTAATAGCAGACCGGTTAAAGCGAGCAATGTTTCCATTGATTTAAAGTTACGGATAATCGTGACTAGAAATTCTAAGTTATAAGGTATCGATGTTATATTAGTTGTGTGGTTATAATATGATGATTAAGTTGTAGCATGTTAAGCAAGTATTCGGATACTTGCCTCGGCGGTTCCGCAAACCGAAACACGGATGCGGTGTCGGTAGAAACCACGATACGGAAGCATGGGCCACGGATCGAGTCCCAACAGAGGTCAACGGAATCATACGGACCAGGGGCTTCGCTGGAGCGTCGGGTTCGTCAGACGGCACGGTCGGATTCCGGCAACAACAAAGTAGCAAAGTTAGCAACAAAGATACGATATACGCCAAAATACGACCAGCGAAGGAATTGTACCAAGAGGAAGCACAAGGAAACTCACCGCGAAGAAACATGGTGCAAACACGATGGCTCGACGGCACTGGATCGCCGGCGAAGCGACGGCGGCGGCTGCAGCAAGGGGAAGGGCCTCGGGTGTGCAGGGTAGTGGGCTGCGGCGAGTTGGAGAAGGGTGTGGTCGGCTCAGGTGGTCGTGGGAGAGAGAGAGGTGGTCGGAGGTGGCGTCGACGAGGTCGCCGGCGCGCTTCTCCGGCGAACAGGGAAGGTGCAGGCGAAGGATGAAGGCTCGGGTTTGCTTTTCCGGCGAGGGGAGGAGGGAACGACGACGAGGTCGGGTCGAGTAGGGTGAAAGGGAGTCGTGGGGTCGTCGACGACGATGGGCGACATCGACGGTGAGGTTGCGAGGGGATGGAGGCGTCGGGGAGATGGGTGCAGGCGCGGGAGAGAGAGGAGGAAGGAGGGAGGAAGTGCGGCGGTCGAGGGGGCGTTGCCGGCGGCGACGGCGAGGTCGCGGGGAAGTCGGCAGTGGGATCGCGAGACTAGGGTTAGGGTTAGGGTTCGTGGTCGCGATGGAGGAAGATGGGTTAAGGAGGCGGCTGCTGCATGGGGGGTTAAATACGAGAGGAGAGAGAGAGAGAGATTGGAGAGAGAAAGAGAGATTTGGTGAGATAGAGAGAGAGAGAGAATGAGGAGAGAGGCAGAGAGAGATGGGGAAAGGAGGGGCCCACGCGGGGATTTGCAAGCTTGCGATTGGCTGAGGGAAGGGTAAGGAAATAACTGAGTAAAGATGCGAAAGGATTAAGCTGTTAGGAAAAATTATATTCGTATATAATTTTAGTTTTAGTATTAAATTTAAATGGGCCCTTTTTGGCGCAAAATGAAACATTTCCAAATCGCGCCCGGGTTGCGTCCAAAAGTTCCAAATTCAAATTATAGGATTTTAAGCGGGTTCCAAATTTTGAAAAGAGGTGTTTAATGATTAAAATGCATGCCCCCAAGTCGGACACTTGCACGCGCGCGTAGTCGCCCAAACTTGCCCGTTTAGCCAAACGGAACGGAATCTCGACACGCGGATGCTACCACGCGACTAGTGGCGACGAGTAGGCCAACATGGACATCTTAAATTTCATTTTAGGAGTTAAAATTTGTTATGTGCCAAAATGACTAAACCGGGTAAAATTTAGCAATAAACACCAGAAAATCAGGAAAATTGGAATGAGCAATAAATAACCCTCAACTAGTAATATACATAGTATTATTGGGCTCGGGTGTTACATCATACCCAACTACAAAAGAATTTCGTCCTCGAAATTCCAAGGATACAAGATAACTAACTACTGGAAAAGGTGAGGGAATTTCTGCCGGATCTCGTCTTCTTGCTCCCAAGTAGATTCTCCATGCGATCGGTTACCCCAAGAAACTAGCACAAGAGGGATAACCTTGTTCTTAAGAACCTTTTCTCTTCGATCCTTGATCTCGACTGGTCGCTCCTCAAAAGTCAGGTCTTCCCGAACGGTCAACTCCGAATGATCCAAGACATGAGTCTCGTCACGAACATACCTCCGTAGTTGAGACACATGAAACACATCGTGAACTCCTGCTAATGACGATGGTAACGCCAACCGGTACGATACCTCTCCGACACGCTCCAATATCTCGAAGGGTCCAACGAATCGGGGACTAAGCTTTCCCCGACTTCCAAAGCGAATCACCCCTCTAGTCGGTGATATCTTCAGGAATACCAAATCGCCCACGGCGAACTCTAGAGGTCTTCTTGACGTGTCGGCCCAACTCTTCTGTCTGTCTTGAGCTGCCTTCATATGCTTTCTGATTGTATTCACCTTCTCGACTGTCTGCACCACCAAATCTGGTCCTAGTAACCTTCGTTCACCAACATCATCCCAACAAACCGGTGAACGGCACTTACGACCATACAGTGCTTCAAACGGGGCCATCTGAATTGTCGCTTGGAAGCTATTGTTGTACGAAAACTCCACCAGGTGTAGATGATCCTCCCAAGAACCTTTGAAGTCTAACATGCAAGCCCTCAACATATCTTCAAGGGTCTGGATCGTTCTTTCTGATTGTCCATCAGTTTGGGGATGATAAGCTGTGCTGAACTTCAATCGAGTCCCCAAACTTTCTTGTAAACTCCTCCAAAAGTGTGACAAGAACCGAGTGTCCCGATCGGACACGATGCTTACCGGCACTCCATGCAATCTGACAATCTCCTGCATGTACCGCTCTGCCAAAGTCTCCGTCGATTGACCAACCCGAAAAGGAATAAAGTGAGCTGCCTTGGTCAACCGATCGGCAATCACCCATACAGCATTATTGCCCTTTGGACTCCGCGGTAAAGCCGTCACGAAATCCATGGTTATATGTTCCCACTTCCATTGAGGAATCGTAAGTGGTTGCAACAAACCAGCAACCCTTTGGTGTTCAGCCTTGACTTGCTGACACACCAAGCATTTAGCCACGAAGCGAGCGATTTCCCGTTTCATACCTTCCCACCAGAAATGCTGTCGAATATCTCGGTACATCTTTGTCCCTCCTGGATGTACAGAGTAAGCTGAACTGTGTGCCTCCTTCATAAGCTCTTCACGCACATCTCCTTTTGGTACACACACACGGCTACCATACCTCAACGAACCATCTTCATGGATCAGTAGATCGGTTCGTAGTCCGGCTCCAACCTGCTCTCGAAACTTTTGCAGTCTAGGATCCTGCGATTGCGCCGCTTTAATCTTCTCAACTAAGGACGATTGTACTTGTAACTGCATCAACTGTCCTGTAGCACGCGGTAGCACAACCTCCAAGTCAAATCTCCGAAACTCCTCAATGATCTCTCTCTGTGCAGTCAATAACTGAATTGCTGGTAACCGACTTAGCGCATCTGGCACGACATTAACTTTTCCCGGGTGGTACTTAAGATCAAGGTCGTAGTCGGCCATCAGCTCCAACCATCTGCGTTGCCTCATGTTCAACTCCTTCTGAGTGAACACATATTTCAAACTCTTGTGATCCGTAAAGACTTCAACTCTCTCGCCCAGAAGGTAGTGTCTCCAAATCTTCAGGGCGAAGATCACGGCTGCAAGCTCCAAGTCATGAGTCGGATAGTTCTGCTCATGAGTCTTCAGCTGTCTCGATGCGTAAGCGACGACTTTCCCATTCTGCATCAAAACACATCCCAATCCTTCTCCAGATGCGTCGCGGTGAATCCTCAGTCCTTCGGAATTGTCCGGTACGGTTAGGATAGGGGCGGTTATCAACTTCTGCTTCAACGTCTCGAAGGCCAACGCACATCCATCCGTCCAAACAAACGGTACCTCCCCTCGTGTGAGCTTGGTTAACGGTTCAGCTACGCGAGCGAAGTCCTCCACAAATCTTCTGTAGTATCCGGCGAGTCCAAGAAAACTCCTTATCTCCGCAACATTCTTCGGAATAGGCCAAACTCGAACTGCTGCAATCTTCTCGGGATCAACGGCGATTCCATTACCCGACACCACATGTCCCAGAAACTTTACTTCTTCCAGCCAGAATTCGCATTTACTCATCCTCGCGAATAATTTCTCATGTCTCAGTGTCTGCAGTGCGATCTTTCTTCTTCACTACAAGAACTGGAGCTTCCCACGGTGAGTTGCTACTTCGAAGCCATCCCTTCTCAAGTAATCCACTCACTGGTTTCTTAACTCCCTCCACTTCTACTGGTGCCATTGCATAGTCAGCTTTTGATACTGGCGTTGCACCAGGAGTAAGGTCAAACGCAAACTCCACATCTCGCTTCGGTGGTAAGCCCGAAATGTCTTCAAACACATCCATACTGTCGCGGACGACTGCCGGCTTTTCATCACTCTCCACTACCATAGCCGCAAGAACACTGTTCGTCGGCCTAGCCCTAAACTCGACTTTCCCGACAGAACTTCTTTCTCCAATGAAAGTAAACTTAGGATGTCCGGGAATCTGGAAATTACCCTCCTTGCCCTACAGCCAATGTGGGCGTGGAAAGTGCCAAGAAAATCCATCCCCAAGACAACCTCATCACTGCCCGTATCTATCCCCAAGAAGTCTGCAAAACTCCCGTCCGCAAACAACAACTGTACAATCTCTACCATCCTTACTAGCTATGATTTTCTCATTCCCAGTGTGTATGTCCCAGAAACTAGACAAGGTCGTGCAGGTGATCGAGTGTGTAGTTATAAATTGGATGACATAAACAATGGGATGCTCCGAAATTAAGTAATGCCAAAGCGGGAAAACCATGAACGAGTAAATTACCTGAAACCACTTCTCCCGATGCATTAGCTTCTTCAGCCGTCAACGTGAACGCTCGAGCCTGCTGTGGTCCTTGAGTAAGCGGTTCCTGTCCTTGGAACGGTCCCTGCGGAGGCTTCTGTGTATCATCCTTTGTGCGAGGCTTCGACGGACAAACATCAACGGTGTGATCTGCCGCTCCACATCTAAAACAGAGTCCCAGCCTCATACGACACTCCCTTCGCACATGTCCGGGTTTATGGCAGTATCTACAGATCACGCTCCCCTTCCGATCACCCATACTTGTTCTCTTCATTGGTGCCACGCTGCGCCTGTTCATTGGAATACTTCTACGTACGGACGTGGGGTCCATTGCAAATGCTGGTTCCAGCTCGAGTTGTTCCTTTAGTTTCTCCAACAATCCCCTTATCACTCTTCGCCTGGCGGCTAAGACCGCATGTCCTGGGCCCATCTCCAAATTCTGATCGGCCATATCCCTGGAAATCAAAGTACCCAACATTAACATGATGATAGATCTCGAGTATAGATCAAGGCTAGAACTCCAAGATACTTAAATAGAGTACCGCATTGTAGCTATGCCGCGGTATCATAGCCGCAATTACTTAACTCCACCCAAGTCGCCTAAGTCCTAGAGATAACAAGAAATTGGGTTTTCGAATTGACAATGCAAAGTAAGTTTGCATGTCGACATGATCTGGAAGAATGATTCAAGGACGGTAAAACGGTCAAGGTGGCAGGACATGTTTCCTAATCACGGGTATCATGATTCGCGTATCGGGTGCAATACCCAACTACAAAGAATCAACCCAATTAACCTATGGCTCTGATACCATAAAACCATGTCACGCCCCGCTTCCCAGAGTACGCAAGATTTGGGCACGTGACATAGCCAACCATGCTACCTGTGGATGGGACGCATCCGTCCACAGTCACATTACGGTTGTAAAGATATCAAGAACAGTAAAATAAACTAAACTAATACATGTCCAAATCCATAATAACAAGAATCAATAAACAATAAGTGCGGAAGCTAATGATCCAATATAAGAATAAACAGTACGTCCCATAATGCGGGCTCACATCTGGAAATGAAATGATATAAATAAACTAAACTCTAAAGAACTCACAGTTCAGCCTCTGGCTGAAGTACTCCTGCTCGGTCGACGACAAAGGTACGGAATCTGGGCCATGCAAAACCCAGACGTCAGCGCGTCATGACATCAAGTATATAATGTGAACATGATAATAACAATGCAATATGAACATGAAATAAGCATTAATAAGAAATATCAAGCAGGGTAGTGTGCAAAGGTGACTAACTGTCCTATCAGGTTTTCTACTCTATAGTCTTTGAAACCAATTGATGAATCGTCGATGTAACTCAATAGTATCCCGTGCGTGCCCGGGACCACGGTCATGATCCTCGGGGCTGAGTCCGAGACGTGCCGCTAAGCAGTAGAAGGTAGTAGGATAGACGAGTAATGTCAGCATCATCACTCCCGGACCGGCCAAGCCCGTAAGACTGATCAGAACAATGTATCGAACTGTTGAGTTACAAGTCGGTTTCACCTTTGATTTCCCCATACCCCCAAACTATGTATGTCAAGTCAGGTATTCAGTAGTCAAGGACTAATGCCAACGCAAGGTCAAGTAAAGGTAGGTCTGTCTGGATCGACAGCAGGAATGGTTAGGTTTGTCGGCATTAGGCATGAGATCAGGTAACAGGTCAGGTTACTTTCAACAGGTAGAGTTGATATGTACAGGGTGTTGTGTCCGGCGTATCAGTGCATGTGTCAGGTGTATCAAGATCAGTCAATATGTAATGCAATCAGGTATATGATGATAACAGGCATACTAACAAATAATGAACAGTAGCAGGAAACAGTAAATAACAATTATTATTCTATGTGAACACAGTGATGTTTGTATTTTCATATTAATCCGGTTCACGCACCTTTGAGGTGCAAAAGCCACAAGACGAACAAAATCGATAATATACGTAATGGAGTTACATGAATCTGAACTAAGCACAATAATTGTCTCATGAGTGATTTTAACAAAGAAGTGAGGATGATCTACTTGGTTTGGTTAGTTAAGTATGAATTAATACCAGACCGGTTAAAGCGAGCAATGTTTCCATTGATTTAAAGTTACGGATAATCGTGACTAGAAATTCTAAGTTATAAGGTATCGATGTTATATTAGTTGTGTGGTTATAATATGATGATTAAGTTGTAGCATGTTAAGCAAGTATTCGGATACTTGCCTCGGCGGTTCCGCAAACCGAAACACGGATGCGGTGTCGGTAGAAACCACGATACGGAAGCACGGGCCACGGATCGAGTCCCAACAGAGGTCAACGGAATCATACGGACCAGGGGCTTCGCTGGAGCGTCGGGTTCGTCAGACGGCACGGTCGGATTCCGGCAACAACAAAGTAGCAAAGTTAGCAACAAAGATACGATATACGCCAAAATACGACCAGCGAAGGAATTGTACCAAGAGGAAGCACAAGGAAACTCACCGCGAAGAAACAGGGTGCAAACACGATGGCTCGACGGCACTGGATCGCCGGCGAAGCGACGGCGGCGGCTGCAGCAAGGGGAAGGGCCTCGGGTGTGCAGGGTAGTGGGCTGCGGCGAGTTGGAGAAGGGTGTGGTCGGCTCAGGTGGTCGTGGGAGAGAGAGAGGTGGTCGGAGGTGGCGTCGACGAGGTCGCCGGCGCGCTTCTCCGGCGAACAGGGAAGGTGCAGGCGAAGGATGAAGGCTCGGGTTTGCTTTTCCGGCGAGGGGAGGAGGGAACGACGACGAGGTCGGGTCGAGTAGGGTGAAAGGGAGTCGTGGGGTCGTCGACGACGATGGGCGACATCGACGGTGAGGTTGCGAGGGGATGGAGGCGTCGGGGAGATGGGTGCAGGCGCGGGAGAGAGAGGAGGAAGGAGGGAGGAAGTGCGGCGGTCGAGGGGGCGTTGCCGGCGGCGACGGCGAGGTCGCGGGGAAGTCGGCAGTGGGATCGCGAGACTAGGGTTAGGGTTAGGGTTCGTGGTCGCGATGGAGGAAGATGGGTTAAGGAGGCGGCTGCTGCATGGGGGGTTAAATACGAGAGGAGAGAGAGAGAGATTGGAGAGAGAAAGAGAGATTTGGTGAGATAGAGAGAGAGAGAGAATGAGGAGAGAGGCAGAGAGAGATGGGGAAAGGAGGGGCCCACGCGTGGATTTGCAAGCTTGCGATTGGCTGAGGGAAGGGTAAGGAAATAACTGAGTAAATATGCGAAAGGATTAAGCTGTTAGGAAAAATTATATTCGTATATAATTTTAGTTTTAGTATTAAATTTAAATGGGCCCTTTTTGGCGCAAAATGAAACATTTCCAAATCGCGCCCGGGTTGCGTCCAAAAGTTCCAAATTCAAATTATAGGATTTTAAGCGGGTTCCAAATTTTGAAAAGAGGTGTTTAATGATTAAAATGCATGCCCCCAAGTCGGACACTTGCACGCGCGCGTAGTCGCCCAAACTTGCCCGTTTAGCCAAACGGAACGGAATCTCGACACGCGGATGCTACCACGCGACTAGTGGCGACGAGTAGGCCAACATGGACATCTTAAATTTCATTTTAGGAGTTAAAATTTGTTATGTGCCAAAATGACTAAACCGGGTAAAATTTAGCAATAAACACCAGAAAATCAGGAAAATTGGAATGAGCAATAAATAACTCTCAACTAGTAATATACATAGTATTATTGGGCTCGGGTGTTACATTACTCATATCTGGATGTATTCCTAAATTGAGTAATGCTAATCGGCCTCTCTCCATTTAGTTGACATGCACTGGAGACAGCTGCATGATTTGAATCTGGTTCCAATTAAATCAGTGCCTCTGTTTCTATATTGGATATAGAATAGTTCACATCTTAACAATGTTAAGGTATGGGGAGTTATCCGGCTTATGCTTAAAACCAGACTCTGGATAACTCAAGGTATGTTTCTGTAATGGCTATTTGTGGGTTGACCCGGGCTATGACGAGGGTTGACTTTCTACCATCTGGAAGATCAATAGTGATATTGTTCTTGACTCGCCACAGTTTTGATAAAAATGGATTTTTTTTCAGAAAACAGTAGTGGGAGTATGGTAGAACTGGAAGTGATTCCAGAACCGCAAATGATTACTGAAAATTTGATAAGAACCTATGGATTCGATATGGTTTGACATTCCATTAACCACTCTGCAGATATGGTGGGTAACCTCAGGCACTCGAGAGGTACTTCGGTATGCTCAAGGACGGTGACGGGGAGGTTCTTGTTTACCCAGACTTGCCATTGCTGTTGTTCCAGACTGTGAGACCCGGCAGGAGGATTAATATAGTGTCATTCTAAACTAGCTTTAGAGGTGTACGTGTATATGACTCTGCCAGAGGGTTGTCGTAGTCAGTGGGAGCAGCGGAAGTATAGTGGAAAAGTAGCTTGTGTCTATTTATGGGCTAAAGCGGATATAGCGGAGAGAGATCATCTATTTCTGATGTGACAGTCATAGGTTTGACTTCATCAGAATAGGGGATGGATCTGTTAAGAAAGTAGTAGGGTGTGACGTCCTGGTACTTGGATGACATACACAGAGTAGGAAGTTAAATTCCTATACTACGATCGGTTGTACTTTGGTTGTCACACAGTAGTTTCTCCACATAGGATTTGGATATTATATCAGACATTCTGGTTACTAGATCTATGGTTTTAGATCTAGATTTGGGTAGTTTCCCGATCTGGGTGCTTAGACAGCATTCTAAAGGTGTTTTAGATTGGACGACTCCTGGCACGGTAGTGTACCTGCAGGTGATGGAGTCACCCTCTCTGAAGGTGTCTTACAGACTAAAGGGGAGAGGGATGTGCATGATTGGCAGATCACTTGCTTAAGTAATTGAGTCAATCATGAGATGTCAAGTACCACACCAGATATTTTTTTTGCACGAGATGCAGTAAGTTGATATTAATCCTATCCTGGAGAGACATTCGGAAGCAGTTTTAGAACATAAGTGGATGTTCTAGGGATATAATAACAACAACCTCTTTCAGGAGACGGTTATCATTCCAGGCTTCCAAGGTGACCTCGATGACAGAGTGACTGTCAGAGTTGTAGTTTTCCCTCTGACGAGGGGCAGTGTTTTGGACAGGTGGTCCAAGGGGATACTGAGGGAGGCATGGCGCAGGATACTGATTAAATTCGGTTGACGAAACAGTCTAAGAAGTTTGGATTTGGAGTTCATTTATGAACTAGGTCCTATCAGATATCCAGACATATTCTAAGACAGGTATTGCTCATTTCGGGAGATGGCTTTCTCTGCGAACTTGAGATAAAGAGAGACATAGAAAGAAACATCAGAGTGGATCCACTCACTGAGGCTATTCCTCGAACGCAATAGTTTCGCAAACGGGTTTTGTGAGACTGATTAGTAGAGGAGTTGGGTGTTCGGTATCACACGGGCTGTGCGTATGCGACATCACAATATTCAGCCTTGAGTGTAAGTGGGAGATTGTTGGATATAGTGCCCTTAGAGTCAATTATTGGATCACAGGCACGTGATTGCAATGATTGAGGGAGGACCTATACCGGTAGGACAGTCTTACTCAAGATGATAGTATGCTATCTGGTTTATCTTTATCATCGTGTACAGTTTTAGGTGACCTTACTGGTCACCATTACACGTTGATAGAGCCCTTAGCATTCTTTCTTGACTACCAGCAGTATGATGGCAATCATATACGTGAGAGTTGGGTAGTCTATAAGCACATCCTTAAACTGGTCCCTAGTCGTGGGAGTTTCGAGACTGGGCATTGATACTCCATTAGTAGACTAGTGTATACAGCCGAGACTGCGACGAGGGGCGGTGGCCGGTCTCACAAGCCATTGGTGTCAGTTGGATCATCTAAGATGTATACAGGTGCTCATTGGATTATAAATACACCGGACATGACTCGCCGGGAACATGCTAGTTGGTATTATACCTGACGTTAGATAGCAGTTCCCTGATGACATGTGTACAGGTTAGTTCATCGACCTGAGATTGTCATTTGTCTAGTGTGAGTTCCCACTGTGCTTTGATTACTACCCTACCATGGCTCAAAGGAGTCGTGCAAACATGTTTTAGTTGGGTACAGTCCCCAGCCACATGGAGGCAGTGAGCGGATCGGCAGGGGTTTCGTCTCTCCCGGTATTGGGGGTAAGATCGCGCTGTGTCTCGGAGAGTGATTGATCTCAAAAACTATCTATAACCGCAATCAAGAACGGCGTTGCTTGGTAGCTAGCCGGTGAGTACGGGTCGGTCCACAGGGATGTTGTGAATTTCCTAGTCGCGCAAACGAGTTAATTCCGATGGGAGCCGGATTGATTATTAAATCTAAAAACTAAATTATTCTATACTAAGATTAATCTATATCTAAGTCTTGCTAGGGTTAGGTCTAGGGTAGGTTTGGAAATGTAAATAAATCTCAACGCTTTCTATACCCATATTAGGATCTAGTAGGAGTTATGGTAATTATTAACAAAAGGGATTAGAATCATCGGGAAGATGTTTTCTTCCTCTAGTTTCTTGTCCTTCCTTTATCAATCCTTACCCTAAGCTCCATGGAAAACATCACAACCGGGCCTTTATACCACGGTATCACCGCTACCTCGACGGATAGGGTGCCGTAGGGAGCGGTATGTGCACGTATGCATGGAGTCTTATGAAAAAGTGTGATGGGCAAGAAAGGGATGAGAGATCTCATCTCTCAAAAGCCTTCCCCAAAGCTAACCCTAACAAGCGAGGAGACTACTCGCTCATTAGGGAATTGAAAGACATTTATCTAGGGCAGGAATTGAAATTACCTAGGGCAAGAATTGAAATTACCTACTTACTTTACAGATGGCTCTCTCCAAACATCAACGCAGGGTTGTCAGATCTGAATAGATGATATGAAAAGAGGCATCGATGCTCTCCAAAAGAATTCTAAATTTTATTCATAAAAAGAGGCATAGGGAGGCATGACCTAATACAATGATTTGGGCTTCTATTTATAAGAGATAGAAACCCTAGGTTACAATTGATTCGCACGTCTGCATTTACCAAATTACTCCTAGGTTGACCATTCAAAGCCGCCACAAGACTTGGTAAAATTTTCTGCCGATAACTCCTTAACCCCGCCGCAGAACCGCGGCCTGAGGCCTGGTTTGGCCGCGGTTCCGCGGCCAAACAGGAGTGTTGGATCTTGTAATTTCCTGTGCTGGCTCTTTATGACTTGTACTTCCTGTTTCTTTGGATCTTTATTCAATTTGGTTTCTCGGTTTCTTCCAGATCTCCAGTGAACATTGTAGTGGAATTTTACTGTTTCTTCGTGTCGCTGCCTTTATACTCAGTGAACTGTTGTTCATTATTCCTCAAAATGTAGACGCGATCACGATTTCGCTATTTATCATTCATAGTCTCATTTTGTATCATCTTTTTCAGCAACTTCACTGTTTTTATTCCAAGAACCTGTAACCTGCAATATGTAGCAGACATGCGTCAAAAGCACCTGTTTATTTATAAAACGAATAAGAATAGGGAATATATGCATTATTATGATATGAGAAAATACCCCCAAACTTATCTTTTGCTCGTCCTCGAGCAAACTTAGTTTTATTCTCGACAAAAACCTAACCTCACTTTCGCAGGGAAACGCGATTGGACTGAGCACGTGCAACAAGCCATTAAACGTTTAGATGTCCCTAGTAGGAGGAGTGTTGTCTCTTGAGGGTTTTCAGCGGATACTACCCACAAAATCCCGGCCCATTGACTTTTATTCTCCAATTAGGTTTTCTAATACGGAATTCTATTATCTTCGACTCGTAAACTATCCACCCATATTCTTCACACTTCCTCATCATTTGACTTAAGATTATATATGTTCTATAGACTTACTTAGGTTTCAACATTTCTTAAGCTTTCCTTATAGGGTTCCATCTCCACTTAGGAATTTTTACCAACTTTACTAAAGATACAAGTTCTATTCTTCACTCCTTTCTCTTATCTAAACTCTAATCACATACCCCTACGTGTGTGTATAATCACCCCTACACTTGGAAATTCAAATCAAGCAATCGTACTCTTGTCCGTTGTCCAAAGCACTTCTTAATTGGTGAATTTTTAAATGAATTTTACTTACACATCCTTCATGCGACCGTTAATACTTCTTGAGGTACCAACGACCAATTACAAAATGCGTTTGCACTTTAAAGCGTAATTCCTAGTCTTGCAACACCTAAGGCTTTTAGCAGTGACTCCCAAACCAGTTGGTCTAAGGCACTAGGTGATGAAGCACCCTCGCTAAATATTTTTTTTTTATTTTTGCAGCCTTAAGTAATCACAAAAACCAGTGTTCATTTTTTTATTCTTTTATTCACACTTGAATTTTTTTCTTTTATTTTCTTCGTACTAAGGACTTTAGACAAGAGCATTTCAAGGTCTCCTCTACTATTCCAAGTTTCAAGGTGCGTGTTTGTGCAATTTGTAGGGTATACATTTTCAGAATCTAGACTTAAGCTAGGAATTATTTTTCAAACTTATACTCTAATAAAACTATCAATACTTTTCCTTTGTTTCGACTTAGCCCAAGAAGTGGACTCAAAATTTGCCTATTTCTAAATAAGCTACAAAGACATATGCTTTCTACTGTTAAACTTTAAGGAAGGTTATTTTTAGGGTTTTTAATTTACTAAGTCTAAGATCTAGTTGTTCCTAGCCAGTTATCCTATTTGTCAAACTTAAGTCAAATACGGCCAAAATTGAATACAATAATTTTTATAATTTTTGAAAATTTTCAATTTTTATGGGTTTTTAAAATAAGTATGCAAATGCAAAAATATGTACAAATGAATGCGAAGAAAGAAAACGTACTGAGCATACCCCCAAACTTAAACTGGACAGTGTCCTCACTGTCATGCTACACCAAGAGGGTCAAGATGTCGGCACTCCCCTGTTTATTTATTTATAAAATTTTTCTGAATTTTTTATTGTTTTGATTTTTTTTTCCTTTTTATTAGAAAAGAAAACAAAAAAAAAAATACATATATACTATAAGGTCCTCCCCAAACTAAGCAAGGCCTTACATAAGCCAAAGGTGAGCACCAACCATTCAAATATGTTATCGTGGTAATGGTAGGGTTGGTGAAAGAATGGAGTGGAAAGAAAGGAAATGAGAATCACACGAGACCGTGTGGGAAGAAAGGTAGAATATGGTCTCGGTGGGGGAGAAGAATGGCGGAAAAGAGAAAGAAGTGTAGTACGATCTTGAGGGTGTAAATCGAGTGAATAAATTGGCGCAATTTGTGATAACCGATGTGTTAAAAACGATTGTGCTAATCTATCAACCCGTCGAGAAATGGGGTCAAATCCCTCAGGATTCGCAAGAAAACATGGGTATGTCGAACTTGGTATTGAAGATGAAAGCATAACGGTCTCTTGTAAGGTCGGAACAATAGGAAGGACGAAAGGGAGTGAATTAGGGATAGTCTCATTCTCACCGTAGTAAACTGTCTCGAATTTGAAAGATTCCATCAATGGTTTGAAACGGCTGTAAGCAACCGCGTCTGATGGTTCAACTAACTCATCTGAAAATTCAAAGGACTCAAACTCGGGCGGTGAGTCTTCCACATCGTCCGAAAAAGTGAAACACTCGTAAGTGTTATCGGCTGGGAGAACTGTGTCAGATTTAAAGGGAAATTTTTCAAGCACACAGTCTTCAAGCATGATCTTTTGCGTGGTCGGAATGATGGAAAGGAGGGAGGGTGATATAACAGTTAAAGGTTCAGGAGGATGAATTGGAAAATCCGACACATCAAACAAAAATGGTTCAACCTCAATATTATCCTCAATACTCTCCTCAATACCATCCTCATAATTCTCCTCAATATTTAGCTCATCCATGCCATTATCATCAAAATCAAGACGCATATGAAGTTCGGGAGAAACAATTAATGACTCGGGATGATGAATTGGACATAAAATTTCAATCAAATCGACAGGTTCATCATCCGAAATATTCCCGGCGTCTATATCCTCAATCAAGTGAAAATCAATTTTTTCTGACACCTCCTCAAAAGCATGGATATTGATAAATTTAGGTTCAAGATTGGAGGTGTAAAGATCTAAAGGATTAGGTGTGGTTTCACTCGAAAGGGTTTCTTCACAGTCTGGCAAATCAAGCATTACAAAGTCACACAACTCGTTTTTATCTTCAACTGGTGAACTATTTGGGACAATCGATGGAAAACCGGAGTTGTGGGATTCAATTGGGTATGGGTAGGTCTGATTTGGGAATGTGTAGAACTCACTCGCTCCTCTCAAATTCTCTCTCTGTCCAACCGCCTCCTTATATGTTGGAAAATTTGGAGCTAGTTGGAAACTAGCTACCGGTTCAGTAGGTTGCATAAGGGCGGCAATGGACGCATCCACATTCCTTGTCATTTTGTTTGTTGCTAAAATATAAGCTTCCAACGACTGTTCCAAACTAGACATGGGTTGTGGAGGGGTTTCGGTAAAAGATTCGAAATTGTTTGGATACGTGAAACTCCCAAAAGGCTGTATAGAATCAATGTCTAGCGAAGGTGGGAAAGTCGGGTAGGACGGGTAGGAAGTGGACGGTTGGACAGGAGTAGGATCAATATGTGGATAACAAGGTGAATGGATTTGTTGATCTCTAGAACTGGATGTGTGGAGAGGGGTGAAAGATCGGCTACGAGATTGAGCAATATGCTCAGCAATGGACATCAGTTTAGGAGTTACAACAGGACTTGAAAAAGTGGTATCAACATACGAAGTTGGTGAAGGGTGACATGGTTGACACAAAGTGAGTTGCAAAGTCGAACTGTTTCTCCTAGACGCTTCTATTTGATCTTTCAAAGAAATTTTGGGCATGGAGGGATTTTCCTTAAATCGACCGAAACAATTAACGTATGGGGCAAAGTTAGGTTCAGGATACTAAAGTTTGGAAAGTGATTTATGATGTGGGGTACCCATGTTAGAAGAAAGGGGAAAAGAGAGAAGGTTGGGTGGTGCAAGGATTTCTTAGCGGCAAAATTTGCAAGTTGTTAAAAAAAATTTTCCTTTTTCCGTTTGCTCTTTATTTGGAAATTTTGTAAAAAGATTTTCGATAAAAGATATGCAAAACAAAAAATCACTTGCAATCAATTTTTAATTTACGCGCGGCGCAAAGATTCCTGCACAAGATTTGTTATTTGGAAGGGGAAGATTTTTAAAGCGCAAAGAATCCTGCAGGAGATTTTTAGAAATGATATATCTAGATTTCCAGAGCAAGAACAGAGGAGCTTACAGAGAATTTTTCACCAGATGACGTCACCAGAAGGCAGCCTTTCCGCGGCCAAAAGGGGTCTCCCGCCGCGGTTCCGCGGTGAAGGAGCGGGCTCGGATCCCGAAAATTTTTCGCACGTGCTGAATCGTCAAGGAGGCCACGGTTCCGCGGTCTAAGGTAGGTTTAGGCCGCGGTTCAGCGGTCGGATGGAGGTTGCAGATCGCTGGAAAAATTCTTCTATTCTGTTTTGAAAATCCCCCTCTGTTCTGATCTTCCGATTTCTGTTTCGCTTTCTGGAAATTTCCAGATCCGTCTTTCGATTGTAGATCTTGCAAAATTCACACAAAAATACCCTTCCAAAAATAACAGATGATATATTTTTATATTTTTTTGTGATTTTTCAGATTTTTCAGATTTTTTTTTAATTTAGATTAAGTTGAAATTGCTAAAAGGAAATAACACGCCATCTCCGGCAACGGCGCCATTTGATTCGTATGTCAAAAATATTTCTAAACCGCAATCAAGAACGGCATCGCTTGGTAGCTAGCCGGTGAGTACGGGTCGGTCCACAGGGATGTTGTGAATTTCCTAGTCGCGCAAACGAGTTAATTCCAATGGGAGCCGGATTGATTATTAAATCTAAAAACTAAATTATTCTATACTAAGATTAATCTATATCTAAGTCTTGCTAGGGTTAGGTCTAAGGTAGGTTTGGAAATGTAAATAAATCTCAACGCTTTCTATACCCATATTAGGATCTAGTAGGAGTTACGGTAATTATTAACAAAAGGGATTAGAATCATCGGGAAGATGTTTTCTTTCTCTAGTTTCTTGTCCTTCCTTTATCAATCCTTACCCTAAGCTCCATGGAAAACATCACAACCGGGCCTTTATACTACGGTATCACCGCTACCTCGACGGATAGGGTGCCGTAGGGAGCGGTATGTGCACGTATGCATGGAGTCCTATGAAAAAGTGTGATGGGCAAGAAAGGGATGAGAGATCTCATCTCTCAAAAGCCTTCCCCAAAGCTAACCCTAACAAGCGAGGAGACTACTCGCTCATTAGGAAATTGAAAGACATTTATCTAGGGCAGGAATTGAAATTACCTAGGGCAAGAATTGAAATTACCTACTTACTTTACAGATGGCTCTCTCCAAACATCAACGCAGGGTTGTCAGATTTGAATAGATGATATGAAAAGAGGCATCGATGCTCTCCAAAAGAATTCTAAATTTTATTCATAAAAAGAGGCATAGGGAGGCATGACCTAATACAATGATTTTGGCTTCTATTTATAAGAGATAGAAACCATAGGTTACAATTGATTTGCACGTCTGCATTTACCAAATTACCCCTAGGTTGACCAGTCAAAGCCGCCATAAGACTTGGTAAAATTTTCTGCCGATAACTCCTTAACCCCGCCGCGGAACCGCGGCCTGAGGCCTGGTTTGGCCGCGGTTCCGCGGCCAAACAGGAGTGTTGGATCTTGTAATTTCCTGTGCTGGCTTATTATGACTTGTACTTCCTGTTTCTTTGGTTCTTTATTCAATTTAGTTTCTCGGTTTCTTCCAGATCTCCAGTGAACATTGTAGTGGACTTTTACTGTTTCTTCGTGTCGCTGTCTTTATACTCGGTGAACTGTTGTTCATTGTTCCTCAAAATGTAGGCGCGATCACGATTTCGCTATTTATCATTCATAGTCTCACTTTGTATCATCTTTTTCAGCAACTTCACTGTTTTTATTCCAAGAACCTGTAACCTGCAATATATAGCAGACATGCGTCAAAAGCACATGTTTATTTATAAAACGAATAAGAATGGGGAATATAATAATATAATATTATGATATGAACAGAAAGCCATTACACGAAGTCCTTGGCCAAGGCAGGAGATTTACTGGTAGGTATTCCAGTAGTATCTCAGGGTGTTCTGGGCTACACTCCGACACGACTTGTACCGCTTTTGGGGGTCTGACTTTTACCAACCCCCTAGGCCCGACATGCGATGCTCATAGACGAACGGACCGGACTGTACGAATATTGTCACTGACAGGCTCAGTAGGGTGTCAGGATGAGTTCGCTCATCGACCTCCCTTTTGGTCAATACCTGGTAGCCCGTTACGTACAGCTAGTACCTCTGACGTGCTAGTGGTTAAATCCACAGCCAAAGTATTGACGAGTCTTTAGAGTCCCCCGCAGACAGTTTTCAAGTTTCGAGCGAAACGTTGTAGAGGCCGTATGGTATTATGGCAGGGTTCGATCATATACGTGCAGTAGTGTATGGATAATGATCGGACGGATCATACTAGTGGGCTTTGGTTTAAGCCGGATCCTAATATTAGATTTGTTGGATTACTTTAGTCTCACCGCATTCGCATTCGGTCGGAATGCGGATGCAGGTATGTTTATACAGGTGAGGGGTATCCTTGTGATCCGTCACGAGTTTACTTTAGATGTTTCCGTATCTTTTTATTGTTGTAAACATTTGGATTAATGTTTACAAATGGAAATTATGAGCTAGAAATCATCATTTTGTGCATTTAATGTGACATAGACTTTATTAGTGACTCATGCTCTCTTTTCTTGTGCTAATGTCACATTAAGTGATTGATTTTGTGTTGATATGATGAGAAGAGAGAGAGGGCAGCCCTAGGAAAGAGTTTGGTCTTGTATTTTTATTATAACACACTCTCATTTTTGATAAGATAACAAAAGAAAGAAAATGGCTCCTCTCCTTCTTCTTCCTCTAGCTCACAACCTCCATTGATGGCTTCATCTTCAATCTCCATCCATGCTATGGATGCAAGAGACAAAGTTGTCACACACATTCTCTATATCGCCTTGGACACGTCGGCTAGCGAACTTCGTGCCCGAGTTGCTTCGGATGAAGCGGGAGCCCGTAAAAAGACTCGAAGATGTGGTGCCCTTTCCGACGAGGAGATCGAGACCGGAGATGCCGCGAGGAGCTTGGGATGGTGGCTAAAGACCGAAAGACACGGATCGATCGGTATAGCTTTCCAACCCTTTCTCTAGTTGCTAGTTGTTGGTTAATAGTTCGATCCGGATTTAAAGTATATGATAGCGCCGATTTCTAGTTAAGAAAAAGTTTTCATTTCCGTATTTTGGCCTCGGACAGACGGCCGGGGCACTACCGTAGACTTACAGGCGTAACGTAATTCAAGTAAGCTGAAACCCAGAAATCTAAACCTTTTTAAGAAAATAAAAGAGGTGAAGTTTTGAAATAAAAGTATAATGAAATCAAGTTTTCTTAAATGCGTAGAAATGGGACATGAATAATGCAAGTGAAATTTACTAGTTTGAAAACATGTTTCGTCCTTTTAAAAAAAAATTGGACAACACCTCCTTTGTATATTTTGATCCAAAACCACAAAACAAAATGATAATAAGGGCATCCCCAAGCGGGAGCTAGCTCTTCGCCAAACGGCTGATCCACAACCATGCAAAACATAAATATAAGTATACGACGCCCAACGGCGAAGATCACCACAAAAGATAAAGTAAAGCAAGACATCAACCCCAAAAGCGAACATAAAACCCATCGCTCATGTCTCGCACTGCAAGTCTTGCTAAGTCTCATTACTTATACACATACTAGTTTGATTTGATGGAGTTGACTAGATACAATATGAAATAGTAAATACAAGAGTGGGTACGATATAAATATCCTGCCTACCAAGCAAACAACCGAAAAGTAGCTATGTGCCAGCGATGCCGCTACTGATCCGTGCGGTCAACCTACAAGAACTGTGGCACAACGGGGGTGAGTTTCCAACTCGTGAATAGAAAAACATCTACAAGTAGAAATCGAATAAACAACAACTCCTAGGTCAACTATATCATAAAGGTAATACTATGATATCTAGGGTGACCGGGTCATCATATATGCCAACAATATACTCAAAGTCTATAAGTATACGGATATCATCCGACCATATAATCAATGTATGTATGCATGTGGATCTCGTCCAACCATATAATCAATGTATGTATGCATGTGGATCTCGTCCACGTGTCAACCAATGACACAACAACATCATGCATGTAAATATCATAAAAGTATATGCATGAAGGTATGAGGATATAAATCAACGTGTGTCCCTCACAACACATCAAATCATAGAACCTGAGTGTCCAGCATCAACACTCGAAACATCATGAAACCCGTGTCCAGCATCGACACATAAATCCTCATATACCTCGGGCTCCGTCTGCAGGACCGTCCCGCGGGCTCCGGCAGAATTGGTCGGCCCATATCCATCTCTCGACTTCGGTTGTTATCCTCCGGATAACCGCCAGGTCTAACCAATCACCGGTAGGTACTAGCTACCATGCCAGGCTCATCGTCTACTCCACGAAAAACATTTCTCGCCCCGGGGAACCATATCGGGTCCACCATGAACCCGCAAACGGAATCATCCACCTCCTCGAATCGGGTTTCACATATCACACGTCTTAGAACCAAGAAAATGCATGGTGGATGCACTGAAATATTATATCAAGAGAAACCGGGTTTTTTTAAACAGTACATACTTTCTTTTGAAATAGCCACGGTTCTCAAATCCAGAAATCTCATGAAACAGCATGTCTCGATGCATAAAATCATAAAGCATGATTGTAACATTTCAAAAAAATAAAATATTATTTTTGGGAATTTTTATAATTTAATATTATTTTAATGAATATTTTAATATTTCGGTATAATTAAATACCGATAAATTGGGGAATTTTTTTGAAAATTATAGAAATTACTAAAAGAGGGTGTTTTATGTGAATTATGCAAATTTTAAGTTTTTATGATTAGTTTGACACTAATTTAGTGCTAATCGTGATTAAAAATCGCTAATCGGATTTTTAGCATATTTATGCAAAACATGCACCATATCTTTTTTTTGTGCTTGTTACATATTTTTCCATGGCTTTCCTACATATTTTATCATGGTTGATGATTTAGTGAGAGAAAAAAAGAAAAGAAAAGAAAAGAAAAAGGATTTGGATTAGAATAATAGGTATGGGTGAGAGAGAGAAAGGTGAGGGTCACCTTTGACTTAGCCATCCACTAAACTCACAACCTTCATCACATTTTCCTCTCCCCTCCTTCTCCTTGCTGCTGCTGCTGCTGCCTCTCTCTCCCTCTTCACAAAATCTCCTCAAAACACAATCAAAACAACCTCAAAACCCCACCCCCATTTCACAAAAAGTGTGCACAAGCTCAAGGGAAACACATTGGATGAAGAAAAATCCAATTTTGGACACTTGGGGCAACTCAAGAAAATTCTTGAGTTGCCAAATAAGGTAATTTCTGGACCTTTAGTTTAGTGTTTTCATTATTTTACCCTCATGTTAGATTAGAACCCATATTGTGTGGTTTGGGTTAACTTGGGAAATTCTAGTTAGGGTTAAGGGAATTTGAGAGTTGTGATGTGAAATTGAGCTCAGTAGAGACCACACAAACCCCCTAGTGCTAGAATCCAGGCCTAAACCAGAGACTAGAAACCCGGAATACGGATTTAGAAAAGCCGATATGGGAAAATTGTGGATTCTGTGTGGGTTAATTGGAATCTGCACCCTGAGACTCTGAAAATTATTTTGCATGGACAGTGATACATGCAGGCACCCAGGAAGCTACCACCAAAACCCTAGCCCCTAACTCCCAACTACGGCCACAGATTTAATCCCTCTGGCCGCAATTTGCGGTAAGACCTGGCCCATTTGGGTTCGTGTTTCTTCCATGGCCCCATCTCCAGTAAATTAGACCCCTGACATATGCAAAATTGTCCAATTTGACCTAGGGTAGAATCTGGAGCCTTTTTCCTGAGTTGCTGTTTTAATTCGTGTTTTCGTTTTGCGTATTTTAAATTCTGGATTTGTATATTTGTGTTTTACCTCGATTACTTGGTGTTTGTACGACGATATCGAGGATTGTTTGATGGTTTTGAAAGCGTACCTATAGGTTCTAACCTATAATCTTTTAAGTGTATCGTTTTGGTTTTCGCGTATTGTTTTGGTTTTGATTTGGTTTTAATGCGATGCGATACGTGTGATATGTAGGTACCCCCCACGATGATTCGAGACGATGAAGAAGATGAAGGCGACATCGACACCGACACGCAGGATGCAAGGTGAGTAGATTATATCTACGGGGGAAGTCGGGTGGATGGCGTATAGCACCTCCGCAGTTCGATGTCTAGTATACTATATGTACTATTTATGCTAGATTATAGTGTGTCGTGGATATTTGAGATGAGATTAGGTGTACTAAGTTAGATTAGGGCGTAGAAGTAAACTAGTATAGTTCCTAGTTGCGAACCCTAGAATAGGTTTACATTCATACGCACACACATGCTTATTGCTACACATATACCTACATGATGAGGATAGTGGATGATATTTGAAGATGAGTCGATGATATTGGGCATAGTGCCATGAGATCAGTGATATGATATGATTCGTATTTGGGATACGACAGGTGATTTTAGCGGGCCTTTAGACGTGTGTTTCACACACGCATTTATACTTACATAGAGGGTATCGTATTATACTAGACGTAGATCAGTACCCCGGATTATAATTTTTGATAAAGAGGATACCAGATTAATAATGTGATGAATGTGATATTGACCCGTACCCAGATTTGGGATGCCGTATGACGGATTTACGTACGAGCTATATATTGATGATAGATCCGCACTCTTGACTTGAGGATGTCATATTATAGATATTGTATCGTATGTGATACTATTAAGGCGGGATCACCGACTAATATATATACATATATATGTATCGACTCAGATGTTAGGCGGCTTCTTTGCCTTTCGTTTAGCCTGTTAGCTCAGCCCTATAGTTTAGTGTAGTTGTTAGACTAGATTCGATTCCTAACTATTTCAAAACTAACGAATCATGGGTATTTTAAAAGACAGGCCAAGGATTCTATGGATATTTCAAAGGACGTATCTTTTCTTAAAAACACCGTAGCCCTTATTTCCAAAACACCGCGATTCGTGTTATTTCAAAAGGCACTACTGTATGACTTATATTTATATTAAATGCAGATTAGTTATCATTGTGTTTATCATTCAGCTCCCGCACATTATTGCTGTTCGCTCCGCATCGCATACTTATATTGTGATTTCATATACCATTATTAAACTCATGCTGTTAGGACACCAGCACCATTATCGATGATGCATATGTTCCACGTACACCTGCTTGCCGGCTCACACACTTCATCATCGATAATTGCCTGTCACTACACTGTAGTACTGTTGCATTCAGGATATGATCTCTTGCATGGCATACTTGTGTACATACCCATTGTACACCCATATTTATATACATAAGTATTTGCACATACATAGATGATTCTGGCTTGATTATAGATTTGGGAACCGCAAGATACTCCTTAAAACTGATTCATTTTAAAAGAGTGGTTTGCCCTCAATATGTGCATATTACTATTTCATATTGCATGATATACTGATATGCTTACATTTCTTTTACATGTCGCATACATCATGCTTTTGATTATACGCATTGAGATATGTTGTTTCCATGATATTTCTGGATTTGGGAACCGTGGATATTTCAAAAGAGATTATATAATTGTTTTAATAACCCGGTTACCCTTGATATGATATTTCAGTGCGTCCACCATGCGTTTTCTCGGTTCTGAGACGTGTGCTTGAAACCCGATTCGAGGAGTTGGATGATCCGTTTGCGGGTTCATGGTGGACCCGGTATGGTTTCCCGGGGTGAGAAATGTTTTTCGTGGAGCAGACGATGAGCCTGGCAAGGTGGAGAGTACCTACCGGTGATTGTATTTGAGCTCGGCGGATATCCGGAGGATACCGACCGGAGTTGAGAGATGATATGGGCCGATCCAGACTGACGGAGCCCCATATATATGAGGATTTACGTGCCGATGCTAGGCACAGTTTTCATGATGTTTTCGAGTGTCGATGCTAGACATTCAGGTTCCAGGATTTGATATGTCGCGAGCGACACATGTTGATTTACATCCTCATACTTCCATGCATATGTTTATGATATTTACATGCATGATGCTTATTGTCATTGGGTGACACGTGGATGAGATCCACATACATAGAGACATTGATCACATAGTTGGATGATATCCACAAACTCGTAGACTTCCTGATATAGTTGACATTGATTACATTGATCATACCTCATATTTATGATATATTGCTACCTGAGGCACTAACACGAGCTTTTGGTACTACACTTATGTATAGATGTTTACCCTAGCCACCTTATCATACTTCAGACTTATTCATATTGAGGATATATTATTATTGATCGTATTGACCTAGGATTATATCATGCATACGATTTCTACTCTGCGATGTTTTCTATTCATGAGTTGGAAACTCACCCCCGTTGTGCCACAGTTTCTTGCAGGTTTTGCCGTACAGGTTTCATTGCTGCTTTTCTGGCAGACTGCTTCCTTTCTGGGTGATTGCATTGGTAGGTGGGTTCACTCGCATCGTGACCACCCTTGTATTTATTTTATTCAGTTGTATCTAGAAATTCTATCAACCAAACTTGTATATTGTTTCAGACTTAGAAAACCAGTTATGTATTATTTCGATCTTAGAGTCGCGCGTTGTAGTATTATGGTTTTCATGTTGATTTTGAGTTTCTTTTTGAGTTTTGATCCTCGCCCTTTGGCGTTGTAAATTATATTGCTTGCGTGGTTGTGACTGTCGATTGACAAAGAGCTAGCTCCCGCTTGGGGATGCCTTGTACCATTGTGCCTATATTATTCTTGTTGTACCCCGTTCAGGGCCTGTTTTTATAAAGGAAACTCTGCCGAAATTTTCAGAAAAGACTAGAGATTCTTAAAATGCATATTCGGCTTACTTATTTAAAAACTTCACTTTTAAACATGTTTTCTCACTTCCTAAAAACTAGTTTCTTTATTTACTCCTTAAAATGGTTTTAGATTTCTGGGTTTTTGGCTTACTTGGATTAGATGAGGTCCTATAGACTTCATATGATTCAAGAGCCAGTCACGTGTTCTTTCGGGTCGTGACAATGATGTATGCGACATATGATAGAAATGAAAGCATATCCATGTATCGTGCAACATGGAACATTGATGTGACAATATCAGTATATCATGCGTCATATCGTAATGATGTGAACATAGCAAATAAATCATGTAAGGAGTCATATCATGATGCAGCAACTCTACTGTGTAGTGACATGGCAATTATCGATGATGAAGTGTGTGAGCCGGCAAATCTGTGTAAGTGTAACATACGCATCATCGATAATGGTGCAGGTATACTAGCACAGGTATAAGTAATGTAATGCGAATAACATGAATGCAGCATAAGGTAAATCGTCAGCTAAAAGCTATATGGTATACGCATCTAACATGATCGAGTTGGTGAATCTATCAATCGGCATCCAGCCTCACAACATCACGTACGGTATAATCCATCGTACGGCATCCTCTAGTCAAGGGTATGGATCAATCATCAAGTCAAACTCATCACGTACGGAAAAATCATCGTACGGCGGCATTAAACCATTAGGGATCCTATCAACCTTTACGACAATGAGGGTACGGACCTAACGTCACGTACAACAATCACTCATGATTCACAACATTCTATATATATCTATATACCTATGTCCCATGTCACATCCATAACAATCTAGTATCAGGGGACCGGCAAGGTATCAATTATCTCAATCGACTCTCATCAGTATACCAACATATCACCAAGTCATCATATCGCATCATACATTCTTTTCATCACATTTATATCTCACATCGAATCAAATGTTATATATACATTCTACCTTTACTATAATCATACTTATCTAATCTAACATACACACCCGAACCATACAATCAGTTTTTAAAAGATGCGAATCGTAGTTTTGAAAGTAGGGGCTACGGTGTTTTTAAGGAAAAGATATCATTTGATAATTCGTAACGTCTCTCGAGGTATCTGTTTAAAAGATGCATACGATTCTTCATTTTGAAAATATGTATGGTTCGGATGACACATGCACGTCGGCTATCTAGTCTTATAATACCCTAAACGGCAATATCACTTCTAACTATCCTTGAGCTTCTAATATGGTTTATCTAACTATCTTTTGACTCTATCTATAATTTTCTATTAAAGGTTCCCGTAACCATATTCTATATATAAATCGGTTTCCATCAAAATTTGCGGGGGTGCTATACGCCATCCACCCGACTTCCCCCGTAGATATAGATCTACTCACTTTGCTTCTTTCTTGCCGAAGTCGATGACGCCATGCTATGTCGCCTCGGAATCCACACGAAGATACCTACAATAATACACAATCGCAATCGCTATTAAAATCGAATCCGGAAAACCGATACGGCACATGGTGAGCTCATAGGTTAGAACCTATGGCCTACGCGTGCAAAAACAATCAAACAACCCTTGTTGTTGATGTATAAACATCCAACAACCAAATACAAATTCAAATATCAAAACTAAACATTTTAAAATACGGAAAATATAGCCAAAATCACACCAAAGTGCTCCCAGATTTTGACTCAGGCCAAAAGGAGTTAAACAAACAGGGATAGGGTGTTGTACATGGAGTGTATGAGCTACTGTATCAATTCCAGCACCATAGCACACCAAGTAGCCGGCCACTACCCCTTAAAATCCGGTCACCTCGGCCATGGTTGCTCCATTTTGGTTTGTATGGTCGGGGTGGTCTCCTAGTACCTTAATTTGGTCCCTGGAGTTGTTTGCTAAACTCAAAAATTCTCCGGGTTGCTCCAGATTCACAGTAGGCACACCAAATGCAAAAAAACCGACATGGACAAAATTCTAAGCTTATAATCTCTGTTCTAGGTCCAGAATTGATCTCTAGGGTCTTGTACACTCTCACTACTGATCACAAGTCCACAAGTCACCCAAACCCTCTATAGAATTTTCAAACTTCACGATTCACCAATAAACCAATTCTAAACTAAAACTCGAATATAAAGGAACTTAAAACTAACTAAATAGTAGAAATTATACCTCATTTAGGCCACTCAAGAAAATCCTAGCTTCTCAAGTCATCAAAATCCCACTTTGTTTGGTCCATTGTGTAGAGGATGAAGAGGTGATCATTTTTTGTTAAATGGGTATAGGGTTTTGAGGAAGGTTTGGAGATGATAATTGGGGTTGAAGATGGAGGGAGGTGAGCTTGAGGAAGAGGAAGAAGGAGGTGAAAAATGGTGGGGGAAAGAGAATAGAGGCAGCCCCCCTCTCTTACCTATTCTCTCTCTCTCTCTCTCTCCAAGCATGCTTACCCTCATCATTATGCCCCCTCTCTCTCTCTCCTCAATCCTTCCTCTCAATTCTTTTCTCACCAATATAAAACCATAACATAAAACAACACAAATGAACATGTAACCAAATGAAATATTTCATGGTGCACTAACCATGAAAATTGTAGAAATACGGATTTGGCTTAATCGCGATTAGCAGTGCACTAATCTGATTTTTATTTAAACTGCATATAATAAATTTTAAAAATGCCAAATCCCTTAAATATATTTTTAAATGAATAAATAATTTTAATTTTCATTTATTTCACAATTATTGGTATATATTTATACCCTTTTTCGAAAACCCCAATTTCGCAAATCAGGCAGTTTTCGGGAAATATATTATTTTAATATTAAATTCCAAAAATAATGTTTTATATTTTCTGAAATGTTACACCAACATATCATAAGTCATATGTCAAGTTCTACCCGTCATTATCCAGGTTAATTTGGACCCACCCATACATACTCTTGACGAGGGCCAAAATAGCAATACGACTATCCCAAATTAACGCATCTATCTATGCTACAGATAAATATTCAGCAGCTACCAATCACTATGCCTTGGCGAAGGTCAAAATAAATAGCTTGAATACTACTGAACATTTAACTGAAATGACGGAGGGCTATGAATGGTTTTGGCAAAACCGTGAACGTAGTGAACTTGATATAATCGATGGAACCCGATAGCTTTTAAAAGGAGTAGTTTAAACTCCGCATTTTAAAAGTTTTGCTGTTTTGAAAAAAAACTGAGTGGTTTTGAAATTGTTCCAACTATTCAAGTTTGGTTTGTTTGCTTAGCATTTATTTAATGCAGTCCCATCAATTAATCCTACTATTGCAGAAAAAACGAAAATATAACTTACGCTTATGCCATTCGCATTCGCCACTGGGTCTCATAATCACCCGTTAGGTTACTTAACTAACGACAGAGCGGGGGCTGGACTAGCGCGGATGTAAAACGTAAGCAACGTCTACTAGATATCATATATAGATATATACATTCGTCAGATGCAATGATAGTCATTCCAGATCACAGATTCACACATTGGATATATTAGGAATCCGCGTTTCGTTCGAGCCTGCAACGAAAGACGGATTACACGGTCGTGATGAATAGCCAAAACCCCACCTTAGACCCCTACGGGTGCGGCAAAATACCCACCAAATACCCGAAGTGAAGCAGCCTCCCTCAACAAAGTGAGTAGGCCACTCAACAATTCAAAATACCCGGTAGTTTGTGCACCCCACCTTGGGTCTATCCTAGGAGCAAAAACAGTAAAAGAAATAATATACAATGGTGGCTACAACCTCAACCCGGACGTGCGACCGTAAAATAGTATTACATCAATTTACAATTTATATCAAATGAAAGATAAATAAACACTCATCTCAGATCTCTGGCTATTCATCCACGACAATCCAACAAGTTCATATACACAAACCAATATCATAGAACATAGATATATACAATCCCCACTAATCGCCCCATAGCGATTAGTAGACGTTTAGTACATATATCACATCACAGATATAACCCGATTAGCTAAAACTTATAGAATTTCGATCAATAACCATATTTGATACTACTCCAAGTACAACACCGTACAGAAAAATTCCTGAGCAGAAACAAAATATCCCAGAAAACACAGAACCATCACAGAGAGCACCAGAAAAAATTTGGACCAACTCGGAGTCGACTCGGCCGCGGATCCGCGGCCGAACGCTTGGTTCGGCCGCGGTTCCGTGGTGGTCTGACCGAGTTAGGCGCCCAAATTTCTTCAGTGTTATAGAAAAAGCCTGCATGTATTTTTCAGGTCTTTGAAATAATTTTTAGACCTGTTCTAAAAATCGACAGAAAATGCAAGTTTTATCGTGTTTTCGGGATTTTTCCGTGATCGAAGTTCTAAAGCCTTTGCTAACATGTTAGTTTTGGTTTAGCTAGTCTCTGATACCACTGTAAGTCTATGTTACCCACCCCGGTAGTTTACGGGGAGGCGGAATAGGTAAAAATCGATTTTTTCATAGCAAGTTAAGATAGACAAGCCATAAGGATCTTTGCTAAATATTAACTAACAAACTAACTAGGAGTTCTAACTACTATGTTAGATGGTGTCACGACCCAAAATATTAGCTCGCGACCAGTACTTAAATCATGCGACGTCTACAGGCGTAACGTAATTTAAGTAAGCTGAAACCCAGAAATCTAAACCTTTTTAAGAAATAAAGATACAATAGATCATGTTTTGTCTTTTGAAAAATTGGGCATCACCTCCTTTCTAAAAACTAACCCCGAAAACGAGTACAAAACAGAATATAATAAAACATCCCAAAATGGGAGCAAATCACGCCCAACGGCGGAAACAACCACCACAAGTATAAAAAACAAGTATACGATGCCCAACGGCGAAAATCCACACAAGGAAAAGAAAAGCAAGACATCAACCCCAAAAGCGAACATAAAACTCACTGCTCAAGTCTCGCAACTACAAGTCTTCTAAGTCTGCAACATATACAATAGCTAGTTTTTGAATTGATGGAGTGACTGGATACAATATGAATAATGAAAACAAGAGGGGCACGATCCAACATGTACCACTTACCAAAGCAAAACACCTGAAAGTAAGCTGTGTGCCAACGATGCCGCTACTGATCCAAGCGGACAACCTGCAAGAACTGAGGCACAACGGGGGTGAGTTGCCAACTCGTGAATAGAAAAACATCACCAGAAAGAAATCGAAATAAACAACGATTTCTAGGTCAACTATATCATAAAGGTAATACTATGATATCTAGGGTGACCGTATCTGCATATGTGCCAACACATAATAAATGCCTATCAGCAAGTGGATATCATCCAACAATAAAATCAATGCATGTATGCAGTGGATCTCGTCCAACAATATAATCAATGCATGTATGAAGTGGATCTCGTCCAACAATATAATCAATGCATGTATGCAGTGGATCTCGTCCACATGTCAACCACTGACACAACAACTCCTGCATGTAAATATCATAAAAGCATATGCATGTAAATATGGGGATATAAAACAACGTGTGTCCCTCGCGACACAACAAAAATCATGGAAACCTGAGTGTCTAACCCCGACACTCGAAACATCATGAAACCCGTGTCTAGCATTGACACGTAAATCCTCATAACTCAGGCGCCGTCCTCACGACTGGCCCAGATATCATGTCCGTACATCACTCCGGTCGGTATCCCCACGATAACCGCTGAGTCCAAATACTATCACCGGTAGGTACTTGCCCAGCCTTCCAGGCTCATCGCCATCATCTGCGAACTTTTTGCCGAGGGGAACCATACCGGGCTCCACCATGTATCCACACACAGCCCACTCCAACTCCTCGCATCGGGTATATATCACAAATCTCAGAACCCAGAAATCTCAAGGTGGACGCACTGAAATATCATATCAAGAGAAACCGGGTTTTCAAACAATACATAAATTTCTTGAAACACCCACACGGTTCTCAAATCCATCAATCATATGAAATCCATATTTCAATGCGAAAATCCATGAAAAACTGATATATGCAACATAAAACAGCAATATGAGTATATTAAGGGAAAACCGCTCTTTAAATGAATCCAGTTTTAAAATATATCATGCGGTTCCCAAATCCTCCGAAATCAAGTGCAGCATCATATGAGGTGTACATGTAACTATAGTAAGGTAAGTGTATCTACATGTAAGCAGGTATGTATGATGCATCTCATAAGCACAATAGCACAATAAGCAACGTCTCAATACCACATGTCAAAATAATACCACTTAGGGGTATATACAGCTATAGCAAGATATGTGGGTGTACATGTCAGTATGTATGCATGATGTGCATGTAGCTGTAGCAAGGTATGCAACATATAACAGGATGTAAGCATATCCATATATCTCATGCAACGTGGAACAGTGATATGAACATAGCAAGTATATCATAGCATTATGTAGCAATTCTACTGTGTAGTGACATAGCAATTATCGATGATGAAGGTGTGTGAGCCGGCAATCTGCATAAGTGTAACATACGCATCATCGATAATGGTATAGGTGTACTAGCACAGGTATGTGAAATGCAATGAGAATAACATGAATGCAGCATGAAGTACATCGTGAACTAAATGCTATAAGGTATACGTGTCTACAATATATCCGAGTCGGTGAATCCATCAATCGGCATCCAGCTTCACAACATCACGTACGGTACAAACCATCGCACGACATCCTCTAAACAAGGGTATGGATAAATCAACAGGTAAAACTCATCGCGTATGGAAATCCATGTACGGTGGCATTAAACAAATAGGGATTCTATCAACCTATACAATATCGGGGTACGGATCTAAGTCTCGTACGGCATATCACTCAAAATGAAAAACATTATCCATATAAATATACCTATCTCTCAGGTCACATCCATGTCAAACTCGTATCAGGGGACCTACAAAGGTATCAACAATCTCATATCGACTTGAATCAATAAAATGACATATCACACTAAGTCATAATATCACATCGTATACTCGTTCATCATATTCATATTTCGCATCATAATATAAAAATGTCACACTTGTTCTCTTCCAATTCGTACTTATCATGATTCACTTATCATTTCATATTCTCATATATCAATATGTTCATTAGCATCAATTTCTATCATGTTATCATTTGTAAATCCTATAATCATGTCCGTCGCATATCATTTATCTGGATAACATAATCAAACGATATTCCATATCAATGTTTGCGGGGGTGCTATACGCCATCCATTCGACTTCCCCCGTAGATATAAATCCACTCACCTTCTAAACTCCTTGCTTAGCCGTAGTCGATGCGCTTCGTTGTCTCGAAATCCATGCGAAGGTACCTACAATCAATATGAATTTGCAAAGCTATTAATATCAAATTCCGAAATCCAAATACCGGAAAACATAGCCAAAACCCTCACTAGGTTCGCTATTCATGAAAACCGCCAAGCCTAAAACCCCAACGTACCAGTAACCCTATACTAGTAAACTGTAAAAGTGGTTTAAGAAATTATACTGATCGATCCGTGTCCTTCGGTCTTTAGCTATCATTCCACGCTCCTCACGGCATCTCCGATATCCGGTCTCCTCGTCGAAGTGGCACCACGTCAACGAATCTTTATACGGGCTCCCACTTCGAACTGATGCAACTCGGACATGAAGTTTGCTAGCCGACATATCCCAGAATGAAGTAGAGAGAGTATAGAATATTTTGTTTCAAGGCACCCAATAAATTGGGTGAAGGTAAATGAAGTTGCCATGGAAAATTGATGAAGTGGGCTAAGGATTTTTGATGAAGAAATTTCCTCACCCCAATAAAATGGGCTCGGCCAAATATCATGTACACAAAGTGCTCGGCCAGAAATTGATGCAAATTATTCACTGTGGAATCAATTTGAGAGGTGAGCACAAGCACAAAAGAGGTGAACATAAGGAAATATCCATCATAATATCTTTAAGTGGACAAATGAACATTAAAGCAAAAGATGACTCATAAATCAAACCATGCCTCACATTAAATGCAATAATAATGACTCACCATCAAAATAAATGAAGCCCACCCATGTAACAATTTCGGCCATAATCAAGATGAATGGAATTTTGGCCATAAAAGATACACACACAATAACAATTAATTTATATTTATATCATTTTACGAAAACCCCAAATTCACAAATTGGTAGTTTTTGCAAAATATATTATTTTAATATTAAATTCCAAAAATAATATTTTATATTTTCTGAAATGTTACAATCTCCCCCTTTAAATAAATTCGGTCCCCAAATTTAAATTTAAACCCCCAAAACTAAAACATTTAAAAATTCAACCCAATCATCAGGGATCCAAAATAATGGAAGATACAGAAAACCACAGCGCATCCTGTGCGCCGGAAAATGAGTATGAAAACTCAAAATCGAACTCCGTCAAGTATCATGCAAATCATCAGACTTGAACGCATATCATCGGAGTCACAATGGAGATATAGATCTCGAAATCCACTACTGAAATCCAATATACACTAAGCAAATGCTATAATATGTATATAATACACACCCTTTTTGTAAAATCTCCAAAACTGAAATAAAATATGCAGAATCTTTTTCTGAATCGCCGTGTGATGTGTAACTCATGACACAAGTGACGGACGCTCATTTATGAAGTAATAAATGTATGTTCATATATGTTTTGCCAAAATATGCGTTCCGCCCTTTTCTAAAATATCCCAAAAGGTTTTCCTTTATATATGTTCGTGTCACTCGTAGACACGTAAGAAATAACGAGACTATAGCTCCGTTTTGAAAACCTCTTAGTAAAATTTTTATGCATGCAAAGTGCTCAGGCACTGTCCTCGGATCAGTGCTGCTAGGGTACTATAAAGCATATGGCCTCATCATGAAAACAAAGGGCTCAAGAGCAAAATCAGCCTAAAAAGGCATTTCCAACCATCATGTGCGTCTGGTGCGCACGGAAATCAAATCCCAGTACAGGTGCCACAATATGCACAAAAGTAAGACTAAGTGCAACGGGTGTGCACGAAAATATCTGTCTAATACAACTGGCGTGCACGACAACAACAACTAGGGCATCTATAGTGCACGAAAATCTCAATCCAGTACAACTAACATGCACGAACGAAAACCCCAATCGAGTACATTAGGTGTGCACAAACTCATATCACGCGCCCAACGTGCGCGAAAGTCCAAATCAAGTGCATCCGTCATGCATGAACGAAATCGAAATCAAGTGCATCCCACATGCACCAAAACGAACATCAAGTACACATGCGCCCAAAAACACAAATCTGGTAAACTAATGCTCAAAGACATAAATCGGCTACAACAAATGCACGAAGTATAAACTTAGTGCAACTAAGACACGAAATACGAATCCGGTGCATCCAGTCCACAAAATATCAAATCCTGTGCATCCACTGCACGAAATATCAAATCCTGTGCATATAGTGCACGAAATATCAAATCCTGTGCATCCACTGCATGAAATATCAATCCTATGCATCCACTGCACGAAATATCAAATCATGTGCATATAGCGCACGAAATATCAAATCCTGTGCATCCACTGCACGAAATATCAATCCTGTGCATCCACTGCACGAAATATCAAATCCTGTGCATCTAGTGCACGAAATATCAAATCCACTGTAGGAAATTTAGAAATCATAAACATGTGCAGCTAAGGCATAAAATCGACATCTACACAACGGTGTATAAAATATATATCTCAAGTGCAATAACTATGCACAAAATGTAAATACCCAGTAGGTGCAGCCATGGTGCACGAAACAATATATTGAAACTCAATCATCAAAGCTCAAATCCAAGCGATATAAGCGTGATACTCGGATCACAAACGCAAATCGCAACAAATGACATTGAGGTACACTTCCTAAAATGTCGAAAGAAAAAAAAAGTCGGTGCGCCCAAATGATTTAGAGAGGTTTTGTCGATCAAAAATATTTACCGCAATCAAAAACGGCGTCGCATGAAGCTAGCCGGTGAATACGGGTCGGTCCACAGGGATGTTGTAAATCTCCTTAAAGTTCTTACGAGCTAATTCCAAATGGTGTTTGGTCTTATAATTAAACCTAAAAATTGAAGTTGTGTTATACTAGGATTAGAAACTTGCTAGGATTAGGTTTAGGTAAAGTTTGGTAAACAAAGATCTACACCTCTTTTCAATGCCTTAATTTAGATTTCATATTAGGGGTTATGGTAAATTTTAATAAAGGGGATTAGGATGATTGGGAAGATGCTTCTTCCTCTAGATCCTTGTCCTTCCTTTCTTAACCTTTACCCTAACCTCCATGGAAAACTAACAACTCCGGTCTTTTATACTGCGGATCACTGTTACCTCGAGGGTAGAGTGCCGTAGGGAGCGGAAGAAGAAAGTATGCATGGAGTCCTAATGTTCATAATTGATTGGCAAAGAAAAGAGATGAGAGATCTCCATCTCTCAAACCCTTCCCTATTCCTAACCCCAATAAACGAGGAAACTACTCGCTCATCGAGGGATTTACAAAAGACATGATTTTTATTTGAAGTTTTGATTAAAGAGATGAAAGATAGATCTATGGCACGTTAATAAAAATTCTAAACTATATTAAACTAGGGCAAGAAAAGAATTTACCTAGGGCAGAAATCGAAATTAGAACTAGGGCAGAAAAATAACCTACTTACGATTGATGCACTCCAATCTTCAAAGAAAACAGAATTTTATTGATGAATAGAGGCATAGGAAAATACAAAGGTTTGGGTTCTATTTATAGGACATAGAAACCCTAGGTTCACAGTTGATCCGCACATTTTCAATTACAAAAATACCCCTAGGAAATCTTTTCAGCGCCGCATCAGACTTTGGGAAAAATTTCTCGAAGTACGGGCTTCTTATGGTCGCGGAACCACGGCAATGGCAGGCTTGGGCCGCGGTTCCGCGGTCCTTTGGCAAGCTTGGGTGCTGAAACTTTAGGGTTTTGTTCTGGGTCTTTTTGGGCTTCTGGTTCTTTGGTTCTTTTATCAATTGGGCTTCTACATTGGTTCCAGATCTTCAGTGAACAACTTGCAATGGATTTTTAACCGTTTGCTTTGTATTCTTGGACCTTGCGTTGCCTTGTACATTATGAACTGTTCTTCGTCTAGGCTTGACTAAGATCCTCCTATTTGTTGGTCAAAAGTCCTTCTTTTGTGTCGTCTTTTGTGTTTTTCACTGTTTTCGCTCCAAGAACCTGTAACCTGTACTATATAGCAGACATGGGTCAAAAGCACCTGTTTTTATTGTAAAATGCATAAGAATGGGGAATACAAAATGCAATATTATGATATGAACACCAAACTGGCAGAGCAAGAACATCCGCTTGCCTCCTGCTCACAGTCTGGCATCTTCTGTCTCTGGGTCCTCATTTCCCTATGGATTACCAATCTCGCACTCTATCGGCTCATCTGCCCGGTCAGGTGTGCTAACGTGAACGATTCCACTCTGCCACTCCTCAGGTCAACTCTCGGCCAATTAGTATGATCACTCATAAAGCAGCACGTCACTGGCGTCGGCCCCTCTGAATATACACGACATATCTGATCCTCGGTGCAAAATCTTATTGCAGCAATGTCCTGGAAGGAGCCTGCTCAGGTCTCTTTCGATCTTGCCTTTGCCGAACTATACGGAGGCTGGTACTCTTACAAATCTTTTCTCACTTCTGGACATCTGCGTTCTCAGCACAACTTTTTCTCGGGAACTGGCCGTATCCCAATGCCTCTGCATACACATCAGATCTCTAATCTCGACGGGGAGTAACAACAGCTCGTCAGCATCACACACGAACTTCTTGTTCTATTCGTCTTTATTATTGTCCACTTTGACACCATGTCATGCTATCTGCGTACTGCAATGGTTCTCGGCAACAATCAATCCGGAATCTCTCGCACGGACTCGAAATCACGAACTCGGTATCTTCATCACTATGTAGAAGATATCTAGCTGAACGTGTCCTCGGGAACTCATCCCAACCATCGGAGGAATACTTAATACTCATCTGTTTCTCGATCAACTCACAATACATCTGGGTGAGGTCCTTTATCTGAAACTGGTCAGCTTACTGATCTCATATCGGAACATCCGACGAACAACGTCATCTCTGGATCAATCTACTCTAGATTGAGTAAGACTCTCCACACTGGAAATTTTCAACTAAACAGGGCCTGCGTCGGCGCATCAAAACTGACGAATCACTTCGTCTCTCAACTCAAGATAGACTAGCTATCACCTGTCGCATCTCTGCCTGGAAGCTCCAGCAATCTCAGCTCGTAAGCTCTGGAAGTGATATCACATCAATCTCAGTAACAGCTGGGTCATCTGTCTGCACGGTCGATAACATCACAAAACTCTGAGGTATGTTGCACATCAATAGTCCTCTTACAGCAGGTAACCTCTATCAAAAGCCCGATCATCCGGTACAAAACTGCACACTCGTCTCAAACGAGAGGTCACAACACCACACTACATCGATACGTTCCCATGTCACCAGAAAACAAGATGGTCAGTCCTCGTCCATGACGAGCTCTCCCTGACCGCATCACTAGCAGCAGCTCAACTGCGCTCAACCATGGTGACAGGAACCTCAATCAAGTATCGATGAAAAGATCATAGGGATGAAAAGAGTCAACAGATCCCGAAATGGATACATGATCATAAGGAGGAGTCAAATCACTGAGAGTATGATCATGGAAGCGAATAAAATTAAGGATCTCAAATGGATGTATAATCAAGGAAAACAAAGAGAATCACCAGTCTCAAGATATGAACATCCTAGGGTTTCTTAAGTAGAGTATCGTATCGCAAATATGCCGCGGAACATACGTACGGTATGTCACTCTACTCAAGCTACCAACTCCATCAATTAGGGTCAGCCTATGAAACGAAAGTTTGGGTCTAACACCCCCTTGTTCAAGTCAAAGTTCCATAAGGTCAAGCCTAGGTTCCAAAATATATACGCCCTAGACTCCACATAGTCAAACCTAAACTCGAACAAAGGTTAAACCTAGCGCTCTGATACCAACTTTGTCACGACCTAAAATATTAGCTCGCGACCAACACTTAAATCACGCGACATCTACAGGCGTAACGTAATTCAAGTAAGTTGAAACCTAGAAATCTAAACCTTTTTAAGAAATAAAGATACAATAAATCATGTTTTGTCTTTTGAAAAATTGGGCAGCACCTCCTTTATAAAAACTAACCCCGAAAACGTATACAACACAGAATATAATAAAGCATCTCCAAACAGGAGCAAATCACGCCCAACGGCAGAAACAACCACCACAAGTATAAAAAACAAGTATACGATGTCCAACGGCGAAGATCCACACAAGGAAAAGTAAAGCAAGACATCAACCCCAAAAGCGAACATAAAACCCACCGCTCAAGTCTCGCAACTACAAGTCTTCTAAGTCTACAACATATATAATAACTAGTTTCTGAATTGATGGAGTGACTAGATACAATATGAATAATGAATACAAGAGGGGCACGATCCAACATGTACCACCTACCAAAGCAAAACACCCAAAAGTAAGTTGTGTGCCAACGATGCCGCTACTGATTCAAGCGGACAACCTGCAAGAACTGAGGTACAACGGGGGTGAGTTGCCAACTCGTGAATAGAAAAACATCACCAGGTATAAATCGAAATAAACAACGATTCCTAGGTCAACTATATCATAAAGGTAATACTATGATATCTAGGGTGACCGTATCTGCATATGTGCCAATACATAATAAATGACTATCAACAAATGGATATCATCCAACAATAAAATCAATGCATGTATGCAGGTGGATCTCGTCCAACAATAAAATCAATGCATATATGCAGTGGATCTCGTCCAACAATATAATCAATGCATGTATGTAGTGGATCTCGTCCAACAATATAATCAATGCATGTATACAGTGGATCTCGTCCACGTGTCAACTACTGACACAACAACTTCTGCATGTAAATATCATAAAAGCATATGCAGGTAAATATGACGTTATAAAACAACGTCTGTCCCTCGCAACACAACAAAAATCATAGAAACCTGAGTGTCTAACCCCGACACTCGAAACATCATGAAACCCGTGTCTAGCATCGATACGTAAATCCTCATAACTCAGGCGCCGTCCCCACGGCTGGCCCTGATTTCTTGTCCGTACATCACTCCGGTCGGTATCCCCACGATAACCGCCGAGTCTAAATACTATAACCGGTTGGTACTTTCCCAGCTTTCCAGGCTCATCGCCATCATCTGTGAACTTCTTACCGAGGGGAACCGTACCGGGCTCTACCATGTACCCACATACGGCCCACTCCAACTCCTCACATCGGGTATATATCATAAATCTCAGAACCGAGAAATCTCATGGTGGACGCACTGAAATATCATATCAAGAGAAACCGGGTTTTCAAACAATACATAAATTTCTTGAAACACTCCCATGATTCTCAAATCCATGAATTATATGAAATCCATATTTCAATGCAAAAATCCATGAAAAACTGATATATGCAACAAAAAACAGCAATATGAGCATATTAAGGGAAAACCGCTCTTTAAATGAATCCAGTTTTAAAATATATCATGCGGTTCCCAAATCCTACGAAATCAAGTGCAGCATCATATGAGGTGTACATGTAACTATAGCAAGGTAAGTGTATTTACATGTAAGCAGGTATGTATGATGTATCTCATAAGCACAATAGCACAATAAGCAACGTCTTAATATCACATGTTAAAACAATACCACTTAGGGGTATATGCAGCTATAGCAAGATATGTGGATGTACATGTCAGTATGTATGCATGATGTGCATGTAGCTGTAGCAAGGTATGCAACATATAACAGGATGTAAGCATATCCGTATATCTCATACAACGTGGAATAGTGATATGAACATAGCAAGTATATCATAGCATTATGTAGCAATTCTACTGTGTAGTGACATAGCAATTATCGATGATGAAGGTGTGTGAGCCGGCAATCTGCGTAAGTGTAACATACGCATCTTCGATAATGATGTAGGTGTACTAGCACAGGTATGTGAAATGCAATGAGAATAACATGAATGCAGCATGAAGTACATCGTGAACTAAATGCTATAAGGTATACGTGTCTACAATATATCCGAGTCGGTGAATCCATTAATCGGCATCCAGCTTCACAACATCACGTACGGTACAAACCATCGTACGTCATCCTCTAAACAAGGGTATGGATAAATCAACAGGTAAAACTCATCGCGTATGGAAATCCACGTATGGTGGCATTAAACAAATAGGGATTCTATCAACCTATACAACATCGGGGTATGGATCTAAGTCTCGTACGGCATATCACTCAAAATGAAAAACATTATCCATATAAATATACCTATCTCTCAGGTCACATCCATGTCAAACTCGTATCAGGGGATCTGCAAAGGTATGAACAATCTCATATCGACTCGAATCCATAAAATGACATATCATACTAAGTCATCATATCACATCGTATACTCGTTCATCATATTCATATCTCGCATCATAATATAAAAATGTCACACTTGTTCTCTTCCAATTCGTACCTATCATGATTCACTTATCATTTCATATTCTCATATATCAATATGTTCATTAGCATCAACTTCTATCATATTATCGTTTGTAAATCCTACAATCATGTCCGTCGCATATCATTTATCAGGATAACATAATCAAACGATATTCCATATCAATGTTTGCGGGGGTGCTATACGCCATCCACCCAATTTCCCCGGTAGATATAAATCTACTCACCTGCTAAACTCCTCGCTTAGCCGTAGTCGATGCGCTTCGTCCTCTCGAAATCCACGCAAAGGTACCTACAATCAATATGAATTTGCAAAGCTATTAACATCAAATTCCGAAATCCAAATACCGGAAAACATAGCCAAAACCCTCACTAGGGTCGCTATTCATGAAAACCGCCAAGCCTAAAACCCCAACGTACCAGTAACCCTATACCAGTAAACTGTAAAAGTGGTTTAAGAAATTATACCGATCGATCCGTGTCCTTCGGTCTTTAGCTATCATTCCACGCTCCTCGCGGCATCTCCGATCTCCGGTCTCCTCGTCGAAGTGGCACCACATCAACGAATCTTTATACGGGCTCCCGCTTCGAACTGAAGCAACTCGGACATGAAGTTTGCTAGCCGACATGTCCAAGAATAAAGTAGAGAGAGTGTAGAATATTTTGTCTCAAGGCACCCAATGAATTGGGTGAAGGTAAATGAAGTTGCCATGGAAAATTGATGAAGTGAGCTAAGGATTTTTGATGAAGAAATTTCCTCACCCTAATAAAATGGGCTCGGCCATATATCATGCACACAAAGTGCTCGGCCAGAAATTGATGCAAATTATTCACTGTGGAATCAATTTGAGAGGTGAGCACAAGCACAAAAGAGGTGACCATAAGGAAATATCTATCATAATATCTTTAATTGGATAAATGAACATTAAAGCAAAAGATGACTCATAAATCAAACCATGCCTCACATTAAATGCAATAATAATAACTCACCATCAAAATAAATGAAGCCCACCCATGTAACAATTTCGGCCATAATCAAGATGAATGGAATTTTGGCCAAAAAAGATACACACACAATAACCATTAATTTATATTTATATCATTTTACGAAAACCCCAAATTCGCAAATTGGTAGTTTTTGCAAAATATATTATTTTAATATTAAAGTCAAAAAATAATATTTTATATTTTCTGAAATGTTACAGATGATTATACCTCAAGCTTGAACTCCTTCTTCTCCTTGTTGTGCTTCTCCTTGTTGTGAGCTCCTTGGAGTGGTTGTGGATGACTCCTCCTTACCGGCTTCTCTATGTCAAAGAAGATCCACCCGAAGGCCTCTACCTTGAGCTCCAACCTCAATAATGAAGTAACTAGAGTGCTTAGTGTGCTAAACTAAGAACCCTAGAGTGAGTAGAGAAGTGTTTTGGTGGTTTGGTCTCAAAAGCTCTTGATTTTCAACTCATGAAACATTAGAGCTTTGAGAGAGGAAGAGGAGAGAGCAACCATGAGAGAGAATGTCTAAAAAAAATGAAGAGAGAAAACTCTCATATGAGGAAAAAGAATAACAATAATTTTAATTAGGATAATTGTGATGGTTCATTGATTTGACCATTATCATGTCACAATTAATGCTAAGCAAAATATCTTGTGCTTAACAAAATATCTAAGCCAATAAGGGTCAACATGGTCAAATGGTCAAACCAACTTAGCCATGATACAATTATCTCTAATTAAAACTTAGTAATCAATTTCCTCCATCTCATTATGGTTTTAATCAAGTCAATGGCCAAAACCCTAATGAAGTGTCTCCTCCTCTGCCTCTGTCAACTGTATGTAACCGTATCCGTATTCCAAGAAACACGAATACAATGAGACTAAACCAATCCAAAATCTAATACTAGGATCTGGCTTAAACTAAAGCCCACTAGTATCAACTGCCCAAACACCAAACACGCACTAGCGCGCGTATGAGAACGAACCCTGTCGTAAAACCATATGACCTCTACCTCGTTTTTCCCAAAGGTGAAAAACCCTCTGTGCAGGACTCTAAAATCTCGACACTACGCTGGCAGTGGGTTTAACCACAGGCCGCAAGCGGTACTAGCTGTACGTAACGGTCCCCAGGTAGATGTCGATAAGAAGGCCGATGAGGAAAACCCATCCGAACTCCTACTGAGCCTGAACGTGACAATCTCCGTACAGTCCGGTCTGTTCGTTTAAGAGTATCGTATATCGGGCCTAGGGGGGCGGTAAACGTCAGTCCCCTAAAAGCGGTATAAGTCGTGTCGGAGTGTAGTCCAAAACACCCTGAGAAACTACTGGAGTACCTACCAGTAAATCTCGCTTGCCCTGGCCAGGGACTTTGTGTAATGGCTCTCCAAACACAGCGTGATATCAATTCCCAATACCGGGAGAGACGAATCCTATCTAACCGCCACTGCCTCCAAATGCTTCGGGACTGCACCCAACTACTACCTGTTTACACAACTTAATAGAGCCGTAGTAGGGTAGTAATCTAAGAATAGTGGGAACACACTTGAGGCAAAGCAGCAGTGTCAAATCAACGGACTAAGCTGTACTCATGTCACCTGGGAACTGTTAACTGACGATAGGTATAGTACCAACCAACAGTTACCTGCGAGTCCTGTCCAGTGTACTCATAACCTAACGAGCACTTGCATACTATCTTTAGTACGACATACTGATGGCTGTGGGACAGACCATCTCTTATGCTGGGATGAGAAGCGTACACACCAGTCTATTCTGGAGTATCGATGCCCTGTCTCGATAATCCTACGACCAGGGACCTGTATAAGGACGTGCTTTTAGACTACCCGGCCCCTACTAGTGTGACTGCCATTACAACGCTGGTAGTCAAGCAAAGATCATAAGAGCTTTATCAATATGTATTAGCGATATGTTAAAAGAAACACATACACATATTAAGATAGATACAAACCAAGTAGCATACTACCATATTGAGCAAGACTGTTATAAATGTTAGTTGTATGTATGCCCTAGAGGCCAGTATTGTACAGATGATGTATATTATATTGGATGCTTGGACATATATAGAGAGGACTTTCTTGCTCGATATGATAGTATGCTATCTGGTTGCTCTTTATCTTAACATGTATACTTGTCTCTTTATACTGTCTTATAGTTACATGTTGGTAAAGCCCTTAGGATGTGTACTTGACTACCTAGACTATGATGTGGATCATACTAGTGGGGACATGGTAGTCCATAAGTACATCCTTCAAGATCCCTAGTCATGGGTGTATCGAGACGGGGCATCGATATACCAGAGTAGACTAGCGTATACGCTTCTCGACCTATGAGATGGGCGATGGATGATCCCATATCCATTGGTGTTTGACATCAGAGATGGTATACGGGTGCTCAGTGGAGACTGGGTACACTGGACGGACTCGCCAAGAACTCCCAGATGGTATTATACCTCACGTCAGATGGCAGTTCTCTGGTGACACTTGTACAGGTTAGTCTGTAGACCCGAGATCGTCATAGAGTCTTATGTGATTCCCACTGTACTTTGATTTCCACCTTACCACGTCTATGAGGGCGTGCAAAACGGTGGTTTTTGGGTACAGTCCCGAGTCACATGGAGGCGATGAGTGATAGGAGGGGTTTCGTCTCTCCCGGTATTGGGGGTTGATGTTGCGCTGTGCTCGATTGGCCATAACAGGGAAGTCCCTGGCCAGGGCTGATTTAGAGATTTACTAGTAAGCGTTACCAGTAGTTTCTCGACCCGTTATGAGCCTCACATCGGCACGACTTATCGGTTATTGGGGTATGACGTTTACCACCCCTAGAATTGATATGCAACATATCAGACGAGGAGACCGGACTGTACGGGAAGTGTTACCGGCAGGCTTTTACAGGAGTTGGAGCGGGCTTGCTTGCTGATCATTTGATCGCTCAATACCTGGGTAGCCGTTACGTCCAGCTAGTACCGCTGACGGCTTGTGGGTGCGTGATGTGATCATCACCTACTGCCGGCGTATTGACGAGTCTTTAGAGTCCTACATAGAGGTTTTACTGGCTCAGGCAAAACGAAATAGGGGCGCATATGTGATATGTGCGGGACCGAGAATAATGTGTGTATGTAATACCGTATTCAATTCTCGCAACTTTTTGTATCGGTCGGTTATATATGATATAGCCGGGTTATCGAATCAAGTGTTGATTCGATAAGTCGATACGATGAATGTTAGTCGGTTATATGAGATATGACCGGATTATTAAGTCAAGTGATGATTTAATAATTAAGTGTATAATTGTATATTAGATATACTAGTTTACATTTACTAACACTTGTTCACTTTAGGGTTTTTTCTCACATGCACACATCTTTACTATATATATGATATGTATTAAAATGTGTTATATTTTTGTATCATGGTTGATGATACATCATACATGGGTGTGCAAGACATACACCATACTATTTTAGATGGTGGTTAATATTTATTTAAAGTAATTACAAATTAGTGAAGCTTAGGTCATAAGCATGAAGCTTGTAGAAGCTTATGGATGCTTTGACAAAGTCCACTTAATTTGTTTTACTTTAGATTTTTATTAACCTAACCATTTTGAATTAGCTATGGTTATGGCTCTACAAGAGTTAGTATAGATACTCACTCACCGTGGTTAGCACACACACTTGATCATTATCCTCTCCTCTTTCTTTTGTTCATCTTCTTCATTTGTTCAAAAGAAAAGCTAGCTAGGGTTTGATCCAAAGTGAGAAAGCTTGTGAGAAAACAAATTCTAAAGAGAACCCACTTCCTATTTCTCCATCCTCTACTAGACTAGCACTTTAGTTTAGGGTGTTTACTTCACTAATTCTCTAGTTAGTGAAGTAGGAGCTTGAGTCGGAATTCTCTCGACGTAGATCATCTTCGGCCTCGGAGACTTCAAGCAAGGTCGCATCTTTCGCCTCGTGAAGCCATGCAAGAGCCCGGGAGAACTATGATCGCAGCGATGGGACTACGAAAAGGAGCCTTAGAAGTGAAGGACCGATCTACAAAGGTTGTATTTCATATTCCCTTTAGAGTAAAGTTGTTTACTTGCTATAAGTTTCGCCTAATCTCTAGTATACGATCTTGCTTAGGGTTGTTCGACACATAAAAATTTAATTTTGGCATGGTCGATACCTTGTAGAGCCTTGTTAGTGTGCCTAGTAACCCTACAGTGGTATCAGAGCCTAGCTAGAACATTAGGCGATGTGTTAAGGAAGTTAAAACCCCGATCGAACCCGAATAGGTCAAAGTTAACCCCCTCTCTGTACAATTTTTTAAAACTAGGTTTTTTCTGAATTAAAAATACCTAAAAAAATCAGCAGGGAATTCTAAGAGTTACCACAAAATACGAGCCCCTAATTCCGTACATGCGCCGCGGAACCGCGGTCCCAACCCACTTCTGGCGGTGGTTCCGCGGCCGTATAGGTGAATTGTGAGCAGTGTTTTGTGCAGTAACCCCCGTAGCTATTCCTATATATTTATGGGTATTTTTAAATCTGATTCAAGTGTTGAGTATTTTGGGGTTTATTTTGTAATTGTCGATTCGATCGGAGAATTTAATTTTGTTTTGTTATTCCGGATAATTTAGAAAGTATTAAAATGTTCGAACGGATATCATTAACTCAATTTTTCCCGGCACGAAAAACATTCAAGTGTTGAATTTTTCTCGGGTTTAAATCTTTCGGAAAAACGTGCATGTGACGCGATGGACCCTCTAGAAGACAACAAACCTTAACTCGATTATATGACCGTCTTGAACTGCCTTTTGAACCTTAGGGTTTGAGGCAGTACGGCGTGCCACATGTGAGGCGTTGGCTTGACCCTTCTACGGCTGGACCGTTGCTACTGTGACGTATTCTGGAATTTTTGAACTCCGCTCAAGTGTTGAGCTATTATGGAAATCTTGGGTATTTGATTATTCGATCGGAAAGTTTAATACTGTCTATTTATCTGGAATGTGATACAATATATGGAATTCATACGGTTAGGCATGAAATGCGAAGTATGTGATATTTCGGATTTACGATGTTTAAAGAGATTGTGGATTCCAAATGTTGTAGTTTTACACTTTCTTTTCTGTGACCGTAAGTGTAATATGTGATATCGCCGGTTTCGTTGCTATATGTCAACGACAATTGGGATGTGCATATTTACTTACGTTGATGACATGCGATGTTATATGTTGCTGGATATGTTATATTGGATCGTCGCGTTCTGAATAGCCGGGGGGTTTTATGTGAGATGAGAGTTTTTATTTTCATTCATGTAAAATTTAAATGTATGTAATATTCTTTTATTGGGGCACTTCCGGGATGAGGTTGATGTCACCATTTGTATATTATTTACTTTTCCGCACTAGAATAGACCCAAGGAGGAGAGCACAAGTAACCGGGTTCTAGAGTTTAGTGGGAGACCAACTCGAGGAGTCGAGTCCGGGTCTCCTAACTCTAGAATTGGTAGGGTTGCTTGCCGCTCTCGTAGGGGTCTAGGGGTGTGGGTTTGGCTATTCGTCGCGACCGTGGAATCCGTGTTATATAGAGGCTCAAAATAAAACACGGACGTCCTAGTATATCCAATGTTTCATATGTTTCTTCTGCTGCGATATCTGTGATGTGATCATTTGATGTGCTGTGATAAATACTGTATATAGTTTATATGATATATTATATAGACGTTACTTATGTTTTACACCCGCGCTAGCCCTGCCCCGCTCTGTCGTTAGTTACCTAACCTAACGGTGCACGAGGGGACATCGAGGCGAATGCGGATGGCATAAGTGTACGTCGTATTTATCTGTGATGTTTAGGTGACTTAAATGATAAGACTTCATTAATGTGTTTAATGAAAGAAAAGAAACCTAAAAGATGTTGTAGAATCAAATTTTTCAAAAAAGGGTAGCTACAGTTTTGCTTTGCATAGCGATATATATGATATATCCCGCACCTTATTCGATGAGGAAAGAGCCGAGATCCCTTCACCGGGAGTGACCTCTTTAGCAAAACTGGCAGATGCTACAACACTCGGTTTGTTTTTGATTACTTTTGGAGTTTTACTTTGCATAGTGATGTATATGATATATCCTGCACCTTATTCCATAAGGAAAGAGTCGAGATCCCTTCACCGGGAGTGACCTCTTTAGCAAAACTAATAAAAGCCTCAAAATCATTCCATTTCAAAATTTCACATGATTCTATAACGATATTAAGTTCATTATGCAATAGGTTTTCAGAAAAACCTGTCCTAGCCCTCCGTCATTTCAGATAAGTCCTACTTAGTATTCGTGCTATGTTTGTTGGCCTGCGTCAAGGCGTAGTGTGCGGTAGCTAACTAGTATTTATCTGCTTATGCAAATGATGCAGATTGGATTAGGGTAGTCGTGCGACTTTGTTGGCCTGCGTCAAGGGTCGTACGGGTGGGTTTAATTCAATCAAGAAATGACGGGTTGAACTTGACTAGCGCACTATGGTTTGTTGGCCTGCGTCAAGGTCATGGGACGCTAGGGGCAAAATATTATCGGGAATTTCAAGTGTTGAGATTTGCAATGAGATTGCATACCTTCTATGAGATAGTTGGATCCCGATACCCACTGCGAGTAATTGTTACTCCTGGGAGAGTTTTACACAGGACAATTAGCCGATCAAGTAGGTTTCTAGAAAGGTGTCAACGGGGTTACGCCTCTGGGAAAACGAGGTTTACTTTAATTAGGTCCGTGCGAAAGCACGGGGAACCTCCCTCAAAGTACCGACACTGGCCTGGCTGACAGATTGGCGAAGTTGTAGGGTGTAATTAATCCCGACTAGTCTTTCCTTTTAGGGTTTGAAGGAAGATTTGATAAAAACAGTGGGAGCCATCCTGATTAGATAAAATAATAACCAATCTGATCTTGCAAGAGCATACGCTAAAGTGTTTTCTTCTCTCTCTCTCTAGGTAGCGACCATTTCATGCCTTAATCAAGATAATAATATGGATGTATTGACCGAACCCGCATGTTATACTGTGCTGGGGAACGTTGGTTCCGTTCTTTCTTATAAGAGTTATAGGACTGAACAGGATATAGGGGAATACCAGGATTCCCATGCCACCCGAATGAAGAAAGTACATGTTGATGCATTTTCTTCGGGTGTGTTCGTTACGGAGAACTGTTTCTCCATTTGCTCTACGTCCTGGGTATTAGATACCGGGTCAGCATCCCATATATGTAATCAGTTACATGGGCTTAGGAAAGGTAGAGAACTTGGAGAAGGTGATAAAGACATAAGGGTTGGAAATGGTGCAATTGTTGCAGCTAAAACCGTCAGGGAATATCACCTTGTATTGCCAACTGATAATACATTGATTCTGAACGAATGCTATTACATGCCGAACCTGATATGCAACATTATATCGGTTTCTTTGTTGAGTAAAGAGAGATATAATTTTGTATTATAGGATAATGTTATGAACATTTTTCTAAACTAAAAGTTGGTTGGATCAGGCACGATGTGCAATGGTATTTATGTTCTAAATCAATCAACAGTTCTGAGCATAACAAACACACACAAGAGGAAGAGTTCAGAAATGAACGAATCCTTCTTGTGGCATTGTAGACTGGGTCACATCAATGCGACACGACTCGCTACGTTGCATAAGGATGGATATTTGAATCCGTTTGAATTTTCATCTTATGACACTTGCCAGTCATGTCTCAAAGGCAAGATGACCAAAACTCCATTTACGGGACACGGAGAGAGAGTTACGGAACTCTTGGGACTGGTACATAGTGATGTATGCGGCCCCATGTCTACACATGCCAGGAATGGCTCTGCGTACTTCATTACATTCACTGACGATCTCTCTAGATTCGGATATGTGTTCCTGATGAAACATAAATCAGAAGCTTTTGAGAAATTTAGAGAATATAAACAAGAAGTCGAGAACCAAACTGGAAAAAGTATTAAAATCCTTCGATATGATCGAGGAGGAGAATACTTGAGCAATGAATTCCTGGACTTCCCAAAAGAGAATGGGATTCTCTCTCAGCTAACTCTTCCATATACACCACAGCACAACGGTGTATCGGAACGGAGGAACCACACCCTATTAGATATGGTGCGCTCTATGATGAGCACAGCTGAGTTACCTATTTCCTTCTGGGGGTATGCACTGGAAACAGCTGCAGACCTATTGAATATGGTTCCCACCAAATCTGTACCAACCACTCCATATGAGATATGGAAAGGAAAGAGACCATGTCTTAATTATGTTAAGATATGGGGTTGTCCGGCCTATGTAAAAACGCAAAATCCGGACAAACTCGCGGCAAGGCCATTCTGTGTAAGTTTATTGGATAACCCAAACATTCGCGCGGGTATATCTTCTACCACACCGAGGAACAAAATGTTGGATATAGTGCCCTCAGAGTCAATTATTGGATCGCAGGCACGTGATTGCAATGATTGCGGAGGACCTATACCGGTAGGACAGTCTTACTCGAGATGATAGTATACTATCTGGTTTGCCTTTATCAGTCATGTACAGGTTCAGGTGACTGATCACTGTTACACTTTGATAGAGCCCTTAGGATCTTGCTTTACTACCAACAGTATGATGGCGATCATATACATGAGAGTTGGGTGGTTTATAAGCATATCCTTAATTGTGGTCCCTAGTCATGGGAGTTTCGAGACAGGGCATCGATACTCCGGAGTAGACTAGTGTATACAGTCGAGACCCCGACGAGGGGCGATGGCCGGTCTCACAAGCCGCTGGTGTCAGTTGGATCACCTAAGATGTATACAGGTGCTCATTGGGTTATGAGTACACCGGACAGGACTCGCCGGGAACCTGCTAGTTGGTATTATACATATCGTCAGATAGCAGTTCCTTGGTGACATGTGTACAGGTTAGTTCATCGACCTGAGGTCGTCATTTGTCTCGTGTTAGTTCCCACTGTGCTTTGATTTCTACCCTACCACGGCTCAAAGGAGTCGTGCAAACAGGTAGTTTTTGGGTACAGTCCCGAGCCACATGGAGGCACGTGAGCGGATCGGCAGGGGATTCGTCTCTCCCGGTATTGGGGGTGAGATCGCGCTGTGTCTAGAAGAGCCATTACACAAAGCCCACGGCCGTGGCAGGAGATTTACTGGTAGGTACTCCAGTAGTATCTTAGGATGTTTTCAGGCTACACTCCGACACGACTTATACTGCTATTGGGGGTCTGACGTTACTAGCCCCCTAGGCAGATATGCGATACTCATAGAAGAACGGACCGGACTGTATAAACATTGTCACTGTTAGGCTCAGTAGGGTTTCCGGATGAGTTCGCTCATCGGCATCCCTTGAGGTCAGTGCATGGGCAACCGTTACGCACAGCTAGTTCCGCTGACGGCTTGTGGTTAAACCCACTGCCAGGGTACTGACGAGTCATTACAGTTCCCCATAGACAGTTTCCCAAGTTCGGGTGAAACGTTGTAGAGGCCGTATGGTTTTATGGCAGAGTTCGGAAAATGCACGTGCGTTTACGCACGTGTCATATTTCGGGCAGATAATACTGGTGGGCTTTGGTTTAAGCCGGATCCAAGTATTATATTGTGTAGATATAATATCTTTGTCTCAGTTGCATTTGTATTCGGTCGTAACAAATGCGGGTATATTTATACAGTTACGGGGTTGTCCTGAAATTCGTTTCAGGATCACTTTTGGAAGTTGCCAGTTTCCTGTTTCCAGTTTCCGTATTTGACATTCGGTTAAATGCGGATTTATCTTTCCGTCACTCTGGTGAGTCGTGAGGGTGAGTCGTGCTTCTAGAAGCTTCTAGAATGGTGACTAGGTTCATGAACCTTTGTTTGCATTAATTATATGATGACTAGGTTTTAATGACTTATGCTTTTACATTAATGCATTTTGTTCTTGCTTAGATTTTTTCTTCATGATAAGCTTCATGTTTATGGTCACCACTTGGTTCCTACCCTCACCTCCCTCTTCCTATATATTGGCCGGCCCCCTTGAGTGAGAAAAAAAGAGAGAGAGAGATTGATTTCATTTGGAAAAAGACTATGGTTTTGGGTGTATGGAAATTTGATAACTCATTTCTCATTCTATTTCATTTCGAGTGGCAACTTCATTAACCGATCGTCCACGGCTTTGGACGAAGCGAGACAAAGTATTCTACTCATTCTCTACATCAATCTTGGTCGTCTCTTTTAGCAAACTTGACGACCGAGTTGCCTCGGGTCAGAGGCGGGAGCCCGTTTAAAGAATCGTTGACGTGGTGCCACCTGGACGAGCAGATCGGAGATCGACGAGATCGGAGCAGCCGCAACGGAGCGTGGGATGATGGTTAAAGAATGAAGGACTCAGATCGTTCGGTATAACCTTTCTACCTTCTTTACAGTTTGTTAGTTTAGCAATAATGGCAGATCCGGATTATAGTATACGATAGCGCCAGTTAAAAGTTTTTGTTCCGCATTTGGCGTCTGTTAGACGGCCGGGGCGCTACCGTAGACTTACAGTAGTATCAGAGCCTCACCATTATACTTTACTAACTTGTGCTAACACGTTTAAAACATCGATCGAACCGGATATCAAAAACTACATTTTTCAAGTTCACAGTTTCTGTTGATTTTAAATCAAGTCCAAAAATTATTTTACATATCACAGAAAGTTGTGCAGGGTTTTATAAGCTCTTTGTAGAAATTTGGTCACGTGACCTCACCAGACCACCGCGGATCCGCGGTCAAACCTAGGGTTTGACTGCGCATCCACGGCCAATCTGTGAGATCAGTGGTCCAATTTTCTACAGTGGATTCTTCTCTGGAAATTGGGGTTTTTGGTATATATCTTTTGGGCCCAGATTTTGTTACTGTGCAGCAGATGTTCGTGGGGCCCACTTCGTGATATTTAGTCGATCGAAATTTTAACATGTTAGTTTACAGTACTTACATTATATCTCCGATCGTGAATGTCATTTGATCGGTAAACCGCGTCTGATTGCTATAGTTCTTTTAGACGGGTTTGTGAACGTGACATTCGCGTTGATGTTCTGTGTTGTGCTGTGATGTTGCGGATTTGTCATGGTGGATAGCAGTGTGCAATGGTAGTGCAGTTTGGATTTATTTGTACATTTGATATTGCGGGGCGAGCGTCCAATATGTGGACTGCCGTCACTGCCTGTTGTATAATATTTTTTTGGGGTACGACCAGGTTGAGGTCGATGTACTTGTTGTACTATTATTTATTTCTGTACTAGGTTTACCTCGCAACGGAGTGCACGGATAGCCGGGTTCTGGAAGGCAACGGGTCCTTACCTCATGGCTTTGAGAGGCAGATGGGCCTCACTCTAGAATTGGCAGACTATTCGCCGCATTCATAGGGGGTTCAGGTTGAACCAAGGAGGGGTGCTCAATTTACCGGATTCCGTGAAGTGTCGGGCGTTCCATTCACTATGCTGTGGGGGACTACCTCGCTTCAGGTTTTGGCGGGTAAGTTGCCGCACCCGTAGGGGTCTAGGTTTCATTGCACAGGCTATCCACACGACCAGGGGAACGTCGGGTTTCAGCAGCGGCTCTGTGAAACCCGGGGATCCCAGATTATCTGTATTGTTCTGTGATGCTTATTACTTTTCTTTAATATTGCATATTATCACGCCTGGAGCGATTATTGTATATTGGTATATATGCTATTAGATGTTGTATATGTTTTGCACCCGCGCTAGTCCAGTCCCCGCTCTGTCGTTAGTTAAGTAACCTAACGGATGATGACGGGACCCAGTGACGAATGCGGATAGCATATACGTACATTTTATTTTCGTTCTTTTCTGGTGTGATTGTTGATGGGACTGCGTTGATTCTGATCAATGCAAAGGAAAACAAACCTATTTGGAGTTGTTGGAACATTTTTAAAAGGTGTTATTACAAAGACGTTTCCTTTTGTTTTGCATAGCGGTATTCGGTTGGATTATCCTGCACCTCATTCGACGAGGCAAAGGCCGATATCCCTTCACCGGGAATGACCCCTTGGGCAGAAGTTTGCGTCAGGGTAATAACTACACTATAGTCGATTACAAGTTTCTTTGCATCGCGGTATTCAGTGGAATATCCTGCACCTCATTCCACGAGGAAAGAGCCGAGATCCCTTCACCGGGAGTGACCTCTTTAGCAAAGGTTTTCGCCACTATATTTTTATAAAAAGCTATCAGGTTCCTTCAGCGATATCAAGTTCACTACGTTAAAGGTTTTTCGCTAAAAACCAGCCGTAACCCTCCGTCATTTCTTTTGGGTATTCAGTTGTATTCAAGTTATGTATTTTGACCTAACGCCAAGGCATAGTGTTTGGTAGCTGCTGGGTATTCATTTGTTGCATAGATAGATGAGTTGGTTTGGGACAGCCGTTCTGCTATTTTGACTTAACACCAAAGGCATGTGCCGGTGGGTTCAAATTAACAAGATAATGATGGGTTGAACTTGGCATGTGACTTATGACATTTTGACCTAACGCCATGGTTATAAGAGCATGGGGCAAAAATCTTATCGGGAGTTTCTAAAGAAACTGAAACTTGCCAAGTATGCGCATACCTTCTGGAGTGTGAGTAACGTGAGTGGATTCCGTCACGTTATCATGCGATGAGAGTTGGATCCCGATTCCCACTGATGAGTTGGTTTACTCTTCGGGTGATCCCGATTGATTCTTCTTTCAGGTTTGGAGGAGAATTTGACAAGACAGTGGGAGGTTTCCTGATTAGATAAAGTGATAACCATTCTGATCTTGGTTAGAGTGCATGCAGAGTGTTTCTTTTTTCTCTCTCTTTGGCAGCGACCATTGACCGACCCTAGACTATGACTCAGTGACCAAGTTGACCGAACCTTCTTAAAATACTGGCTTTTGGATTGTCTAAGTTGTATAAGTCATTGCCACTCCTTCTTCTACCCTTTGCATTTCTCAGAACACCCCGTATTACTACGGACATCCAATTCCATTGGATAGATCCATCGTATGGTTATATACGAACTCGAAAGGACTTCTTCGAGGATGGATCAAGGTTCAGGAGAAATAGAATTGGTTTATTCAGTTGTCTTTTATTATCACATTCTCTCAAGTTGCGAGTACTCATTGGTTTAGGAGAGTACACCTATTACGCTTATTGGATAGTCTTATTCCAAACCATAGGCAGGTGCTGAAAGGTAGGGAATGAAGAAAACCAATTAGCCTAAGTAGGGTGTGCAGAAGGTAATATGTAAAGACAAAATAAAGGGATTAGAAAGTGGGCAAAGTAAATTGCGACTGTTATCATTCACGACCAAACCGTGTACTTCATCGCCACTCCTATTTCACCTTTAATAGAATAAGGTATTATTCAGTTGTCTTTTATCATCACCTTCTCTCAAGTTGCGAGTACTCCTTGGTTTAGGAGGGTACACCTATTATGCTTACTGGATAGTCTTATTCCAAACCATAGGCAGGTGCCGAACGGTAGGGAAGGAAGAAAACCATTTAGCCTAACGATGGTGTACAGAAGGTAATGACTAAAGACAAATAAAGGGATTTGGAGAGATGGCAAAAGAAATATACGGTTATAGTCATGAATTGGATTATGGAAGAGGCATTACTAGGAATACCAGGATACCCCTACGAAACATTTTCATGTTTCAGTGCATTGTTAAAGGAAAACTGTTTTCCCGATTAGATACTTACTCCAAAGGTATGTATTTACCAGGTTTCATTCTCATATCTGTATGGTTTTACAGATGATGAGTGGGAGTAAGTTATTGGGAATTAGGTAATTATCTTCATTATATCGGAATTCGTTGTAATTGGTGATATTTGAGGAAATCGCCTGGGTACAGTTTTAAACCTACGATGCACAGGTTTTGAGTTATTCAACTCAACGGACTTATACAGAGTATTGTATGTTGTCCAAGTGTCCATCAGGACAAAGGGGTAGGTCCTCGTACTATGTTCTGCTTACTTATGACTTCTCTAGTTTTTAGACAAGTGTTTCATAGAAATACAAGGTCTAAGTTTTGAGAAGTTGTGGGTATAAGAATAAAGTAGAGAACCAGGTGTCGCAAGTATCGGGATTCTTCAAAGAGATCGAAGATGTAGATACTTGTGATTGGTATTCAGTTAATGGTTTTGAGAAACTTGTTTCTCTTTCAGGTTACTCATAATTGGATGGATTCCTAAGTTGAGTAATGCTGATTAGCCTCTTTCCATTAAGTTGATATGCACTGGAGACAGATGCAGGTTTTGAATCTGGTTCCAATTAAATAAGTGCCAAAGTTTCTATATTGGATATAGAATGGTTCATATCTTAATGATGTTAAGGTATGGGGAGTTGTCCGGCTTATGCTTAAAACCAGACTCTGGATAACTCAGGGCACATTTCTGTAATGGCTGTTTGTGGGTTGACCCTGGCTATGACGAGGGTTGATTTTCTACCATCTGGAAGATCAATAGTGATATTATTCTTGACTCGCCACAGTTTTAGTAAAATGGATTTTTTCAGAAAACAGTAGTGGGAGTATGGTAGAACTAGAAGTGATTCCAGAACCGCAAACGATTACGGAAAATTTAATAGGACCTAAAGATTCAATCAGGTTTGACATTCTATTAGCCACTCCGCAGACATGGTAGGTAACCTCAGACACCCGAGAGGTACTCCGGTAGCCTCAAGGACGGTGACAGGGAGGTTCTTGTTTACCCAGACTTGACACTACTGTTGTTCCAGACTATGAGACCCGGCAGGAGGTTAAATATAGCGTCGTTCTAAACTAGCTTTAGAAGTGCACGTATATATTATTCTGCCAGAGAGTTGTTGTGGTCAGTGAGAGCAGCGAAAGCATAGTGGGCAAGTAGCTTATGTCTATTTATAGACTAGAGCAGATATAGCGGAGAAAGATCATCTAATTTTTGATGTGACAGTCATGGGTTTGACTTCATCAGAATAGGAGATGGATCTGTTAAGAAGCTAGTAGGGTGTGATGTCATGGTATTTGGATGACATACACAGAGTAGGAAGTAAAGTTCCTATACTACGATCGGTTGTACTGTCATCGTCACACAGTTGTTTCTCTAGACAGGATAATGGATATAATATCAGACATTCTGGTTTTAGATCTAGATTTGGGTAGTTTCCCAATGTGGGTACTTTGACAGTATTCTGATAGTTTTTAGAATAGTTGACTCCTGGCTGTTAGTGTATATGCCCTAGAGGCCATTACTGTATCATACTAGTATGTATATTACTTGATGGAAGCTTGGGATATTCACAGTTGTATATACAATCTTGCTCGAAATGGTAGTATGCTACTTGGTTTATCTCTACTTTAATATGTGCATGTGTTTCTTTTAGCATATCGCTGATATACATATTAGTAGAGCCCTTAGGATCTTTGCTTGATTACCAGCGTGGTGATGGCGCTCACACTCGTGGGAGCTGGGTGATCTATAAGCACATCCTTATACAGGTCCCTAGTCGTTGGACTACCGAGACAGGGCATAGATACTCCGGAGTAGACTAGCGTATGCGCTTCTCATCCCAGCGTGGGAGACGGTCTGTCCCACAGCCGTCAGTACGTCGTACTTGAGATAGTATGCGGGTGCTCGTTAGGTTACGAGTACACTGGACAGGACTCGTCGGGAACTGTTGGTTGGTATTATACCTATCGTCAGTTATCAGTTCCCAGGTGACATGAGTACAACTTAGTCCGCTGACTTGACACTGTCACTTCGCCATGAGTGTGTTCCCACTACACTTTGATTGCTACCCTACCACGGCTCAAAGGAGTCGTGCAAACAGCTAGTTTTTGGGTGCAGTCCCGAAGCACTTGGAGGCAGTGACGGTTAGAAAGGATTCGTCTCTCCCGGTATTGGGGGTTGACATCGCGCTGTGTCTAGGAGAGCCATTACACGAGTAGTCCCTGGCCAGGGCAAGCGAGATATACTGGTAGGTTTCCAGTGTTATCTCAGGGTGTTCTGGGCTACACTCCGACACGACTTGTACCGCTATTAGGGGACTGACGTTCACCGCCCCCCTAGGCCTGCCATGCGATGTATCAGACGAACAGACCGGACTGTACGGCGACTGTCACATACAGGCTCAGTAGGAGTTCCGATGGGATTCACCTCGTCAGTCTTCTTATCGGCATCTACCTGGGGACCGTTACGTACAGCTAGTGCCGCTTGCGGTCTGTGGTTGAACCCACTGCCAGCGTAGTGTCGAGTCTTTAGAGTCCCACACAGAGGGCTATTCTCCTCTGGGTAAAACAGAGTAGAGGTCGCATCGTTTTGCGACAGGGTTCGTTCTCATCCGCGCACTTGTGCACGTTTGGAGTCCGGACAGATATTACTAGCAGGCTCTGGTTTGAGCCAGATACTGGTATATGTTTTGGGGTTGATTTTATCTCATAGTATTCATGTTCCTCGGAACAAGAATGCGGGTGTGTATGCACAGTTGATTGAGGCGGAGGAAGAGGATTTTCATTAGGGTTTCGGAACGGGTGCGTATGCACAGTTGACAGACGTCTTTTTCCAAACCCTAATGAAATTATGATATATCAATTAATAATATTAATTAAATGAAATTGTGTCATGGTTGGGTTTGTTGACTTGTTGACCAAGGTTGACTAGTTGACCAAGTTGGACTAGTTGACCATGGTTGAAACTTTGACTATCATCATTACATATCAAAGATGCTCTTTGATTCTAGCAAAATCATTTAATGTGTGTAATGATAATGGTCATTCCAAACCATCCATCAACTATTTCATTTACATTATTATTATTATTTTTGATAATTCATTTCTTATTATGTTATGGTTGTAAAATGAAAAGCTCTCATTCTATCATAACACTTCTCTCTCCTCTCTTCTTCTTCCTCCTCCTCTAGTTCAAGGAGCTCCCTTCTCATGTGTTGAGAATCCATCTCCTTGAGATAAAAACACCCCAAAACCACTCTCTACTCACTCTAGGGTTAGAGGTTTAGCAAGCCAAAGATCCTAGTTCACTCAAAGTTCGAGAAAGAGCCCGAAGGTTGAACCCTCAGGTGGATCCATCTTTGACGGAAGAAGGCGACGAGGAAAGCACCATCAACCCCTACAAAGGTTTCAAGAAGAAGGAGTTCAAGTTAGGTATAACCTCTTTTCCGAGTAGCGAACTCTCTTTAGCTTTCTTGCTAGTTTAGTTTGGAAAAGATCCCGACTTTGTTAGTCCATGTTGCCCCATGCGCTAAAAATTTGTTTTTTATACCGTTTCTGCCTCCCCGCAAGAACCGGAGACGGCAACGTGGACTTATACTGCTATTGGGGGTCTGACGTTACTAGCCCCTAGGCAGATATGCGATACTCATAGACGAACGGACCGGACTGTATATACATTTTCACTGTTAGGCTCAGTAGGGTTTCCGGATGAGTTCGCTCATCGGCATCCCTTGAGGTCAGTGCATGGGCAGCCGTTACGCACAGCTAGTGCCACTGACGGCTTATGGTTAAACCCACTGCCAGGCTACTGACGAGTCATTAGAGTTCCCTACAGACAGTTTCCCAAGTTCGGGCAAAACGTTGTAGAGGCCGTATGTGTAAGTGCACGGCGGCGCCCCGGCCTCCATCCCGAGGCCAAATGCGGAAGCGATGGTTAACTTTAATTTTTCAAACCGGCACCACCGCACACTAAAAACCCGGATCGGGCCATTAACTAGTCCTAGCAAACTACAAGATGGGAAGAGAGATATACCGAGTGATCTGTGTCCTCCGGTCTTCTCGTCGTCGTCCCGATCTCCCGCGGAAGCTCCGGTCTCCACCTCGTCGCCGGAAGGGCACCACGTCGCCGGCTTCTTTTACGGGCTCCCACCTCTATACCGAGGCAACTCGGGCACGAAGCTGGCGAGTCGACGTGCCCAAGGTTTGCTGCAGAATGGTGTAGAACCATGTCTCATTTGGGGTTATGGAGTTTGCCATTTGGTGGAGGAATGAACTATATTTTGGAGGTGGAATTATGGGATTTTTGTGAAGCTAAAAGACCAAAAATCCCCTTGCACAAAATTGGGACAGCCCACTTGGAGCTTGGCCGGCCATGGCTATGGGAGAGGAGAGAATGAAAATGAGAGTGTATGGATGATGGAACCACAATAATAATGCAAGAGAGAAAAGGTCATCATATGAAGAAATGATCACAAAGAAACTCCAACACTCAAACTACCATCATCAACAACCATGATTGCTCACAAAGTCAAGCAATCATGAACTCAAGAAAGTCAAGGAATGGTCCTCCATCATGAGACCATCATGATACAAGAAAATGCAAAGAACACCCTTCCAAATTGCTTATTTGCACAAATGCAAATAAGCCCTCCTCCACCAATCTTCGGCCAAAGAAAGATACAAATGAAAATGGCCGAAACGGAAAGCAAACTGGCAACTCCAAAAAACTGGTCCCGTAATAAATTACAGGAAAACCCCGATACTGTGTATACACACCCGCATTTGTATTCCGACCGAATACAAATGCAATGAGACAAAATCTACACTGTACTATACTAGGATCTGGCTTAAACCAAAGCCGACTAGTATTAACCGTCCGATCCTGATCCGTGCAATACCGCACGTATCTGATCGAACCCTGTCATATCTCCATACGGCCTCTACAGCGTTTCGCCCGAAAACTTGAGCAACAGAATGTGGGGGACTCTAAAGACTCGTCAACACCTTGGTTTGTGGATTTAACAACTAGCACGTCAGAGGTATATGTAAGTGCACGGCGGCGCCCCGGCCGTCAATCCGACGGCCAAACGCGGAAGCGGTGATAAACTTAAATTTTGCGGACTTAGCAAACCGGCACCACCGCGTACTAAACCCCGGATCGTGCCATTAAACTAGTCTAAGCTAACTAGAAGAGGGTTAGAGATATACCGACGATCCAAGTCCTCCGGTCTTCTCGTCATGGTCCCGATCTCCTGCGGAAAAGTCCCGTCTCCTCCTCGTCGCCGGAAGTGCACCACATCGCCTACTTTGTTTACGGGCTCCCACCTCAATACCGAGGCAACTCGGGCACGAAGCCGGCTACTCGACGTGCCCAAGGTTCGCTGTAGAATATGTAGTCGTCAAGTCTCATTTGGGGTTTTGGAGCTTTGCCATTTGGTGGAGGGATGATACAAACTCATAGAGGTGGAACTTGTGGGATTTTTCCTAAAGCAAAAGAGCAAAAATCCCACATGAACAAATTTGGACAGCCCCCTTTGGGAAGTGGCCGACCATGCATATGAGGGGGAGTCAGAATGAGGAGGTTGTATCAAAAGAATATGAGAGAGGCCAACAATAATACCCATACAAGAGAGAGAGAGGAAAGGTTATCATCCAAAAAGGAAATGATCACAAGTGTAAACTAACACTCCACCAACCTCACCCCTCATCATCATCAACCATCATGTCCCTCCATCATCATACATAAGTCAAGCCATGATGAGGTTATGAAGTCAAGCCATCATGAAGAAATCAAGTCAAAGGATGGTGCTATCATGATACAACAAAAATGCAAAGACCCCCTCCACAAATGCCTATTTGCAACAATGCAAATAAGCCCTCCTCCACCAATCTTCGGCCAATGAACGGAACAATGGAAATTGGCCGAAACGGAAAGCAAACTGGCAACTCCAGAAAACTGGTCCCGTAATAAATTACAGGAAAACCCCGATACTGTGCATACACACCCGCATCTGTATTTCGACCGAAATACAAATGCAATGAGACAAAGTCTACACTGTACTATACTAAGATCCGGCTTATACCAAAACCGGCTAGTAATATCTGTTCGATCCTGATCCGTGCAATACCGCACGTATCTGATCGAACCCTGCCATATAACCATACGGCCTATAGTACAATCTGTCCGATCCTGATCCATGCAATACCGCACGTATCTGATCGGACCTTGCCATATCTCCATACGGCCTCTACAACCTTTCGCCCGAAAGCTGAGTAACTGAATGTGGGGGACTCTAAAGACTCGTCAACACCTTGGTTGTGGATTTAACCACTAGCACGTCAGAGGTATAAGCCAATACGTAACGGGCTACCAGGTATTGACCAAAAGGGATGTCTGCGAGCGAACTCAGCCTGACAACCCTACTGAGCCTGTCAGTGACAATATCCGTACAGTCCGGTCCGTTCGTCTAGGAGTATCGCATGGCGGGCCTAGGGGGTTGGTAAAAGTCAGACCCCCAAAAGCGGTACAAGTCGTGTCGGAGTGTAGCCCAGAACACCCTGAGATACTACTGGAATACCTACCAGTAAATCTCCTTGCCTTGGCCAAGGACTTTGTGTAATGGCTCTCCTAGACACAGCACGACCTCACCCCCAATACCGGGAGAGACGAACCCCTGAGGATACGCTCACTGCCTCCATATGGCTCGGGACTGTACCCAACTAAAACCTGTTTGCACGACTCCTTTGAGCCGTGGTAGGGTAGTAATCAAAGTACAGTGGGAACTCACACGAGACAAATGACGATCCCCAGGTCGATGAACTAACCTGCACACATGTCACCAGGGAACTGCCATCTGACGTCTGGTATATGACCAACTAGCATGTTCCCGGCGAGTCCTGTCCGGTGTACTCATAACCCAATGAGCACCTGTATACATCTTAGGTGATCCAACTGACACCAGTGGCTTGTGAGACCGGCCACCGCCCCTCGTCGGGGTCTCGACTGTATACACTAGTCTACTAATGGAGTATCGATGCCCGGTCTCGAAACTCCCACGACTAGGGACCTTTTAAGGATATGCTTGTAGACCCCCAGCTCCCACTTATATGATCGCCCTCATACTGCTGGTGGTCAAGCAAGAATCCTAGGGGCTCTATCAACGTGTAATAGCGACGTGTCAGGTCACCTAAAACAGTACACGATGATAAAGGTAAACCAGATAGCATACTATCATCTCGAGTAAGACTGTCCTACCGGGATAGGTCCTCCCTCAATCATTACAATCACGTACCTGTGACCTAATAATTGACTCTGAGGGCACTATCTCCAACAATCTCCCACTTGCACTCAAGGCTAATTATTGCGATGTCGCATACTCACAGCCCGTGTGATACCGAACATCCAACTCCTCTACTAGTCAGTCTCACAAAGCTCGTTTGCGGAACTATTGCGTTCGAGGAATAGCCTCAGTGAGTGGATCCGCTTAGTTGTTTCTTTCTATGTCTCTCTATATCTCAAGTTCGCGGAGAAACCCATCTCCCGAAATGAGCAATACCTGTCTTAGAATGTGTCTGGATGTCTGATGGGACATAGCTCATAAATGAACTCCAAATCCAAACTTCTTAGACTGTATCGTTAACTGAACTTAATCAGTATCCTGCGCCATGCCACCCTCAGTATTGCCTTGGACCACATGTCCAAAATACTGCCCCTCATCAGAAGGAAAAACTATAACTCTGACAACCTCCTTGTCGTCCATGTCACCTTGGAAGACTGGAATGATAACTGTCTCCCGAATAAGGCTGTCGTTATCATATCCCTAGAACATCCATTTATGTTCTAAAACTGCTTCCTACGGTTTCTCCAGGATTGGATTAATGTCAACTTATTGCATCTAGTGCAAGAACAACATCTGGTGTGGTACTTGACATTTCATGATTGACTCAATTGCCTGAGCAAGTGATCTGCCAATCATGCACATCCCTCTCCCCTTTAGTCTGTAAGACAGCTTCAGAGAGGGTGACTCCATCACCTGCAGGTACACTACCGTGCCAGGAGTCGTCCATCCTAAATACTCTTAGAATGCTGTCAAGTATCCTGATTGGGAAACCACCCAAATCTAGATCTAATACCATAGATCCAGTAACCAGTATGTCTAATATAATGTCCAAGTCCTGTGTGGAGAAACCACTGTGTGACGACCAAAGTATAACCGGTTGTAGTATAGGAGTTTCCTTTCCTACTCTGTGTATGTCATCCAAACACCATGACATCACACCCTACTACCTTCTCAACAGATCCATCCCCTATTCTGATGAAGTCAAACCTATGACTGTCACGTCAGAAATAGATGATCTATCTCCGCTACATCTGCTCTAGTCTATAAATAGACATAAGCAACCTGTCCACCAATGCTTCCGCTGCTCCCACTGACTACGACAACCCTCTGGCAGAGTCATATAGACGTACACTTCTAAAACTGGTTTAGAACGACGCTATACTCATCCTCCTGCCGGGTCTCGTAACCTGGAACAACAGCAATGGCAATTGTGGGTAAACAAGAACTTCCCTGTCACCGTCCTTGAAGCTACCGTAGTGCCTCTCGGGTGCCTGAAGTTACCCACCTTATCTGCGGAGTGGCCAATGGAATGTCAAACCGGATTGAATCTTTAGGTTCCTTATCAAATCTTCAGTAATCGTTTGTGGTTCTGGAATCACTTCCAGTTCTACCATACTCCCACTACTGTTTTCTGAAAAAATCCATTTTTAATAAAACTGTGGCGAGTCTAGAACAATATCGCTATTGTTCATCCAGATGGTAGAAAGTCAACCCTCGTCATAGCCTGGGTCAACCCACAAACAGCCATTACAGAAACCTGCCTGGAGTTGTCCAGTGTCTGGTTTTAATCATAAACCGGACAACTCCCCGTACCTTAACATCGTTAAGATATGAACTGTTCTATATCCAATATAGAAACAGAGGCACTGATTTAATTGAACCAGATTCAAATCATGCAGCTGTCCCCAGCGCATGTCAACTAAATGGAAGGAGGCCGATCAGCGTTACTCAACTTAGGAATACTTCCAATTATGAGTAACCTGAAAGAGAAGCAAGATCTCTTTATCATTACTATCAACTGAATACCATACACAAGTATCTACATCTTCGATCTCTTTGAAGAATCCCGATACTTGCTATATCTGGTTCTCTACTGTATTCAAATACCTATAACTTCTCCAAATTCGGACCCTGTGTTTGCACGAAACACCTGTCTAAAAACTAGAGAAGTCATAAGTAAACTGAATGTAGTACGAGGACCAATCCCTCTGTCCTTATGGACCCTGGACAACATACAATACTCTGTATAAGTCCCTTGAGTCTGATAACTCATTTTACTGTGTGTCGTAGGTCGAAAACTGTACTTATGGTTAAGAAGAATTACACCGCTGTTTAATGCTCCTTACTTAACCATCCACTGATATAGGTAAATGTCGTAGACATAATTTCAGAAAGGTATATCTCACTCTATGAAAATAGACGTACAGATATATCAATTTGAAATTGGTGCATAACAGCGGATATCCAAAACCAAATATTTGCCGACCGGCAAACAGCCCAGGTGATTTCCTCAAATATCACCGATTACAACGAATCCCGATATAATGAGGATGATCACCCAATTCCCAATAACCTACTCCCACTCATCATCTGTAAAACCATACAGATGTGAGAATCGTACCTGGTAAATACATACCCTGGAGTAAGTGTCTAATCGGGAAATCAGTTTTCTTTTAATAGTACACAGTAAAACTGAAACATTGAAATGTTTCGTTGGGGTATCCTGGTATTCCTAGTAATGCCTCTTCCAGATTCACGACTGTAACCGTATAGTTCTTTGCCACCTCTCCAAATCCCTTCATATGTCTTTAGTCTTTACCTTCTGCACACCCTTTTAGGCCAAATGGTTTTCTTCCTTCCCTACCGTTCGGCACCAGCCTATGGTTTGGAAGAAGACTATCCAATAAGCATAATGGGTGTACTGTCCCAATCCTAGGAACACTCGCCATGAGAGAGGGTGAAGATAAAAGACAACCGAATAAACCTTATTCCTATTTCTCCTGAACCAGAATCCATCCCCGAACTGGAACAAGTTCCATTCGAGTTCGTATATAACCATACGATGGAGTATCCAAATAAACTGTGGATCTTCGTAGTGATACGGAGTGTCCTGGAGAAATACAAAGGTGATTTAGGATTGACGAAGGAATACTTGGCTTGGTCGTGAATATCTGTTGCAATTTACTTTGCCCTCTTACTAATCCCTTGCTTTGTCTTAACCTAATACCTTCTGCACACCATCGTTATGCTAATTGGTTTTCTTCATTCCCTACCGGTCGGCACCAGCCTAAGGTTTGGAAGAAGACAATCCAATTTGCGTAATAGGTGTACTACCCCTAAACCAAGGAGTACTCGTAACCTGAGAGAGGGTAAAAGGAAATGACAACTGAATAATCCTATCCGTTTTCTCCAGAACCGGAAACCATCCTCGAATAAATTCTTTCGAGTTCGTATCTAACCATACGATGGTTTTGTCCAATGGAAGTGGACGTTCGTAGTAAAAAGGGGTGTCCTGGAGAAAAGGGTAAAAGTAGGAGTGGCAATGAGGTTTGCAACTCTGACAATCCAAAAGCCAGTGTTTAAGAAGGTTCGGTCAACTTGGTCACTGAGTCATAGTTTTAGGGTCGGGTCAATGGTCGCTGCCAGAGAGAGAGAGAAAAGAAACACTCAGCGTGCACTCTAACCTAGATCAGAATGGTTACCAATTTATCTAATCTGGAATCCTCCCACTGTACCTCAAATTCTCCTCCAAACCTGAAAGAAGAATTAGTCGGGGTCACCCGAGGAGTAAACTAACTCATCAGTGGGAATCGGGATCCAACTCTCATCGCATGATAACGTGACGGAATCCGCTCACGGTATCACACTCCAGAAGGTATGCGCATATCTGGCAAGTTTCAGTACTTTTGAAACTCCCGATGTGATTTCTGCCCCATGCTCTTATGACCTTGACTTTGGCCAACATATCATAAGTCACATGTCAAGTTCTACCCGTCATTCTCCAGGTTAATTTGAATCCACCCGTACATACCCTTGACTTTGGCCAAAATGGCAGTACGACTGTCCCAAACCAACGCATCTATCTATGCTGCATATGAATACCCCAATAGCTACCAATCACTGTGCCTTGACTTTGGCCAACATACACAGCTTGAATACTATTGACCACCCATATGAAACGACGGAGGGCTACGAATGGTTTCTGGCGAAAACCTTTAACGTAATGAACTTGATATCGTTGAAGGAACTGATAGCTTTTTGAAAATATAGTGACGAAAACCGTTGCTAAAGAGGTCACTCCCGGTGAAGGGATCTCGGCTCTTTCCCCGTAGAATGGGGTGCAGGATATTCCAAATGAATACCACGGTGCAAAGCAAAAGTAATCGGCTATAGTGAAGTTAATGCCCTGACGCAAACTTCTGTCCAAGGGGTCACTCCCGGTGAAGGGATCTCGGCCCTTGCCTCGTCGACTGAGGAGCAGGATATTCTAAATGAATACCGCGATGCAAAACAAAAGTGAACGTCCTTGCAATAACAGCTTTTTGAAAAAGTGTTCCAACAACATCAGATTAGGTTTGTTTTAACTTGCATTGATCCGAATCAATGCAGTCCCATCAATTGATCACACCAAAAAAAACGAAAATATACTGATGTACGTATATGCCATCCGCATTCGCCACTGGATCCCGTCATTACCCGTTAGGTTAGCTAACTAACGACAGAGCGGGGACTGGACTAGCGCGGATGCAAAACATATACAACATCTACTAATATATATACCAATATATTATATTCGCTCAAGGCGTGAATAAAATGCAACATCACAGAAATGTACAGCATCACAGAAACAATACAGATATCTGGGATCCCCGGGTTTCACAGAGCCGCTGAAACCCGACGTTCCCCTGGTCGTGTGGATAGCCTGTGCAATGAAATCCTAGACCCCTACGGGCGCGGCAAGTCACCCGCCAAAACCTGAAGCGAGGCAGCCCCCTTCAGCACCGTGAATGGACCACCCAGCACTTCACGGAATCCGGTAACTTGGGCACCCCTCCTGGGTCAACCTGTACCCCCTACGAGTGCGGCGAATAGCCCGCCAATCCTAGAGTGAAGCCCCCTCCGTCTCAATGCCATGAGATGCGGGCTTGTTGCCCTCCAGAACCCGGCTATCCGTGCACCCCTCCGCGGGGTAATCCTAGTACAGAAAGTAAAATATACATACAACGGGTACATCGACCGCAACCAGGTCGTGCCCCAAAATAATAATACAAACAGGCAGTGACGGCAGTCCACATGTCGGACGCTCGCCCCACAATATCAAATGTACATAATACAACAGAACTGTACTAGCATTGCATCCAGGCTATCCCCACGACCGATCCGCAACAACACAGCAAATACATAGAACATCAACGTGAAAGTCACGTTCGCAAATCCGTCTAACCGGGCTATAGCAGTTAGATCGGATTTACCGATCGAGTGACATTCACGGTCGCAGATATAATGTAAATACTGTGAAAAATGTGTTTAAAATATCCGATCGATCAAAAATTAACAAGTGGGCCCCAAAACAATACTGTAGCAGTTACAGAAAATATGGGCCCAATTTTAATATTCCAAAACCCATATTTTAAGCCCAGAAGGCCTCTGTAAAAAATTGGTGAAGTGATCTCCACAGTGTGCGGCGGAAGGGCGGCGGGAAGGGGGTTTTCGCGGCGGTTCCGCGCTCCCACTGTAGAGTTACTTCGTCGAATTTTTACAGAGCTCTTAGATTTTCCAGTACATCAATATTTTACAACCTGAAAAATTTTTCGACACCAAAAATTTTCAACAGAAACTGATGCGAACTAAAATGCAGTTTTGGAACATTCGATCGATCGAAACAGAAAAACACATTACACCAAGCTAGACTATGTTAATGGGGAGGCTCTGATACCACTGTAAGTGCACGGCGGCGCCCCGGCCGTCAATCCGACGGCCAAACGCGGAAGCGGTGATAAACTTAAATTTTGCGGACTTAGCAAACCGGCACCACCGCGCACTAAACCCCGGATCGTGCCATTAAACTAGTCTAAGCTAACTAGAAGAGGGTTATAGATATACCGACGATCCAAGTCCTCCGGTCTTCTCGTCATGGTCCCGATCTCCTGCGGAAAAGTCCCGTCTCCTCCTCGTCGCCGGAAGTGCACCACATCGCCTACTTTGTTTACGGGCTCCCACCTCAATGCCGAGGCAACTCGGGCACGAAGCCGGCTACTCGACGTGCCCAAGGTTCGCTATAGAATATGTAGTCGTCAAGTCTCATTTGGGGTTTTGGAGCTTTGCCATTTGGTGGAGGGATGATACAAACTCATAGAGGTGGAACTTGTGGGATTTTTCCTAAAGCAAAAGAGCAAAAATCCCACATGAACAAATTTGGACAGCCCCCTTTGGGAAGTGGCCGACCATGCATATGAGGGGGAGTCAGAATGAGGAGGTTGTATCAAAAGAATATGAGAGAGGCCAACAATAATACCCATACAAGAGAGAGAGAGGAAAGGTTATCATCCAAAAAGGAAATGATCACAAGTGTAAACTAACACTCCACCAACCTCACCCCTCATCATCATCAACCATCATGTCCCTCCATCATCATACATAAGTCAAGCCATGATGAGGTTATGAAGTCAAGCCATCATGAAGAAATCAAGTCAAAGGATGGTGCTATCATGATACAACAAAAATGCAAAGACCCCCTCCACAAATGCCTATTTGCAACAATGCAAATAAGCCCTCCTCCACCAATCTTCGGCCAATGAACGGAACAATGAAAATTGGCCGAAACGGAAAGCAAACTGGCAACTCCAGAAAACTGGTCCCGTAATAAATTACAGAAAAACCCCGATACTGTGCATACACACCCGCATCTGTATTTCGACCGAAATACAAATGCAATGAGACAAAGTCTACACTGTACTATACTAAGATCCGGCTTATACCAAAACCGGCTAGTAATATCTGTTCGATCCTGATCCGTGCAATACCGCACGTATCTGATCGAACCCTGCCATATAACCATACGGCCTATAGTACAATCTGTCCGATCCTGATCCATGCAATACCGCACGTATCTGATCGGACCTTGCCATATCTCCATACGGCCTCTACAACCTTTCGCCCGAAAGCTGAGTAACTGAATGTGGGGGACTCTAAAGACTCGTCAACACCTTGGTTGTGGATTTAACCACTAGCACGTCAGAGGTATAAGCCAATACGTAACGGGCTACCAGGTATTGACCAAAAGGGATGTCTGCGAGCGAACTCAGCCTGACAACCCTACTGAGCCTGTCAGTGACAATATCCGTACAGTCCGGTCCGTTCGTCTAGGAGTATCGCATGGCGGGCCTAGGGGGTTGGTAAAAGTCAGACCCCCAAAAGCGGTACAAGTCGTGTCGGAGTGTAGCCCAGAACACCCTGAGATACTACTGGAATACCTACCAGTAAATCTCCTTGCCTTGGCCAAGGACTTTGTGTAATGGCTCTCCTAGACACAGCACGACCTCACCCCCAATACCGGGAGAGACGAACCCCTGAGGATACGCTCACTGCCTCCATGTGGCTCGGGACTATACCCAACTAAAACCTGTTTGCACGACTCCTTTGAGCCGTGGTAGGGTAGTAATCAAAGTACAGTGGGAACTCACACGAGACAAATGACGATCCCCAGGTCGATGAACTAACCTGCACACATGTCACCAGGGAACTGCCATCTGACGTCTGGTATATGACCAACTAGCATGTTCCCGGCGAGTCCTGTCCGGTGTACTCATAACCCAATGAGCACCTGTATACATCTTAGGTGATCCAACTGACACCAGTGGCTTGTGAGACCGGCCACCGCCCCTCGTCGGGGTCTCGACTGTATACACTAGTCTACTAATGGAGTATCGATGCCCGGTCTCGAAACTCCCACGACTAGGGACCTTTTAAGGATATGCTTGTAGACCCCCAGCTCCCACTTATATGATCGCCCTCATACTGCTGGTGGTCAAGCAAGAATCCTAGGGGCTCTATCAACGTATAATAGCGACGTGTCAGGTCACCTAAAACAGTACACGATGATAAAGGTAAACCAGATAGCATACTATCATCTCGAGTAAGACTGTCCTACCGGGATAGGTCCTCCCTCAATCATTACAATCACGTACCTATGACCTAATAATTGACTCTGAGGGCACTATCTCCAACAGTATAAGCCAATACGTAACGGGCTACCAGGTATTGACCAAAAGGGACGTCGATGAGCGAACTCATCCTGACACCCTACTGAGCCTGTCAGTGACAATATCCGTACAGTCCGGTCCGTTCGTCTATGAGCATCGCATGGTGGGCCTAGGGGGTTGGTAAAAGTCAGACCCCAAAAGCGGTACAAGTCGTGTCGGAGTGTAGCCCAGAACACCCTGAGATACTACTGGAATACCTACCAGTAAATCTCCTGCCTCGGCCGAGGGCTTTGTGTAATGGCTCTCCTAGACACAGCGCGACCTCACCCCCAATACCGGGAGAAACGAACCCCTGAAGATCTGCTCACTGCCTCCATGTGGCTCGGGACTGTACCCAACTAAAACCTGTTTGCACGTCTCCTTTGAGCGTGGTAGGGTAGTAATCAAAGTACAGTGGGAACTCACATGAGACAAATGACGATCCTCAGGTCGATGAACTAACCTGTACACATGTCACCAGGGAACTGCTATCTGACGTCTAGTATAATCCCAACTAGCAGGTTCCCGGCGAGTCCTGTCCGGTGTACTCATAACCTAATGAGCACCTGTATACATCTTAGGTGAACCAACTGACACCAGTGGCTTGTGAGACCGGCCACCGCCCCTCGTCGGGGTCTCGACTGTATACACTAGTCTACTCTGGAGTATCGATACCCTGTCTCGAAACTCCCACGACTAGGGACCTTTTAAGGATGTGCTTATAGACCCCAGCTCCCACTTATATGATCGCCCTCATGCTGCTGGTGGTAAAGAAAGAATCCTAGGGGCTCTATCAACGTGTAATAGCGACATGTCAGATCACCTAAAGCAGTACACGATGATAAAGATAAACCAGATAGCATACTATCATCTCGAGTAAGACTGTCCTACCGGGATAGGTCCTCCCTCAATCATTGCAATCACGTGCCTGTGATCCAATAATTGACTCTGAGGGCACTATCTCCAACAATCTCCCACTTGCACTCAAGGCTAATTATTGCGATGTCGCATACTCACAGCCCGTGTGATACCGAACACCCAACTCCTCTACTAGTCAGTCTCACAAAGCTAGTTTGCGAAACTATTGCGTTCGAGGAATAGCCTCAGTGAGTGGATCCGCTTTGATGTTTCTTTCTATGTCTCTCTATATCTCAAGTTCGCAGAGAAAGCCATCTCCCGAAATGAGCAATACCTGTCTTAGAATGTGTCTGGATGTCTGATAGGACCTAGCTCATAAATGAACTCCAAATCCAAACTTCTTAGACTGTATCGTCAACTGAACTTAATCAGTATCCTGCGCCATGCCTCCCTCAGTATTGCCTTGGACCACCTGTCCAAAATACTGCCCCTCGTCAGAAGGAAAACTATAACTCTGACGACCACCCTGTCGTCCAGGTCACCTTGGAAGCCTGGAATGATAACTGTCTCCTGAACGAGGCTGTCGTTATCACATCCCTAGAACATCCACTTATGTTCTAAAACTGCTTCCGACTGTTTCTCCAGTATTGGATTAATATCAACTTATTGCATCTACTGCAAGAACAACATCCGGTGTGGTACTTGACATCTCATGATTGACTCAATTGCCTAAGCAAGTGATCTGCCAATCATGCACATCCCTCTCCCCTTTAGTCTGTAAGACACCTTTAGAGAGGGTGACTCCATCACCTGCAGGTACACTACCGTGCCAGGAGTCGTCCATTCTAAATACTCTTAGAATGCTGTCTAAGTACCCTTAATTGGGAAACCACCCAAATCTAGATCTAAAACCATAGATCTAGTAACCAGTATGTCTGATATAATGTCCAAGTCCCATGTGGAGAAACCACTGTGTGACGACCAAAGTATAACCGATCGTAGTATAGGAATATCACTTCCTACTATGTGTATGTCATCCAAATACCAGGACATCACACCCTACTACCTTCTTAACTGATCCATCCCTTATTCTGATGAAGTCAAACCTATGACTGTCATGTCAGAAATAGATGATCTATCTCCGCTATGTCTGCATTAGTCTATAAATAGACATAAGCCACCTGTCCACCAATGCTTCTGCTGCTCCCACTGACTACGACAACCCTCTGGCAGAGTCGTATAAACGTACACTTCTAAAGCAAGTTTAGAACGACGCTATACTCATCCTCCTGCCGGGTCTCACAGTCTGGAACAACAGCAATGGAAAGTGTGGGTAAACAAGAACCTCCCTGTCACCGTCCTTGAGCATACCGAAGTACCTCTCGGGTGCCTGAGATTACCCACTTTATCTGCGGAGTGGTCAATGGAATATCAAACCAGATTGAATCTTTAGGTTCCTATCAAATCTTCAGTAATCGTTTGTGGTTCTGGAATCACTTCCAGTTCTATCATACTCCCACTACTGTTTTCTGAAAAAAAAAATCCATTTTATTTAAAACTGTGGCGAGTCTAGAACAATATCGCTATTGTTCTTCCAGATGGTAGAAAGTCAACCCTCGTCATAGCCTGGGTCAACCCACAAACAGCCATTACAGAAACGTGCCTTGAGTTGTCCAGTGTCTGGTTTTAATCATAAGCCGGACAACTCCCCATACCTTAACATCGTTAAGATACGAACTGTTCTATATCCAATATAGGACCAGAGGCACTGATTTAATTGAACCAGATTCAAATCATGCAACTGTCCCCAGTGCATGTCAACAAAAATGGAAAGAGGCCGATCAGCGTTACTCAACTTAGGAATGCTTCCAATTATGAGTAACCTGAAAGAGAAGCAAGTTCTCTTAGTCATTACTATCAACTGAATACCGCACACAAGTATCTACATCTTCGATCATTTTGAAGAATCCCGATACTTGCAACACCTGGTTCTCTACTTTATTCAAATACCTATAACTTCTCAAAATTCGGTCCCTGTGTTTTCACGAAACACCTGTCTAAAAACAAGAGAAGTCATAAGTAAACTGAATATAGTACGAGGACCATCCCCTCTATCCTGATGGACCCTGGACAACATACAATACTCTGTATAAGTTCCTTGAGTCTGATAACTCATTCACTGTGTGTCGTAGGTTGAAAACTGTACTTATGGTTAAGAAGAATTACACCGCTGTTTAATGCTCCTTACCTAACCATCCACTGATATAGGTAAATGTCATAGACATAATTTCAAAAGTTATATCTCACTCTATGAAAATAGACGTACAGATATATCAATTTGAAATTGGTGCACAACAGCGGATATTCAAAACCAAATATTTGCCATCCGGTAAACAACCCAGGTGACTTCCTCAAATATCACCGATTACAACGAATCCCGATATAATGAGGACAATCACCTAATTCCCAATAGCTTACTCCCACTCATCATCTTTAAAACCATACAGATGTGAGAATCATACCTGGTAAATACATACCCTGGAGAAAGTGTCTAATTGGGAAATCAGTTTTCCATGAACAGTACACAGTGAAACTGAAACATTGAAATGTTTCGATGGGGTATCCCGGTTTTCCTAGTAATGCCTCTTCCAGATTCACGACTGTAACCGTATAATTCTTTGCCACCTCTCCAAATCCCTTTATATGTCTTTAGTCATTACCTTCTGCACACCCCTTAGGCCAAATGGTTTTCTTCCTTCCCTACCGTTCGGCACCAGCCTATGGTTTGGAAGAAGACTATCCAATAAGCATAATGGGTGTACTGTCCTGATCCTAGGAGCACTCGCAATGCGAGAGAAGGTGAAGATAAAAGACAGCCGAATAAACCTTATTCCTATTTCTCCTGAACCAGAATCCATCCCCGAACTGGAACAAGTTCCTTTCGAGTTCGTATATAACCATACGATGGAGTATCCAATAAACTGTGGATCTTCGTAGTGATACGGAGTGTCCTGGAGAAATACAAAGGTGATGTGGGAGTGGTAATGAAATACCTGGTTTGGTCGTGAATATCAGTCGCAATTTACTTTGCCCTCTTACTAATCCCTTGCTTTGTCTTAACTTAATACCTTCTGTACACCATCGTTAGGCTAATTGGTTTTCTTCATTCCCTACCGGTCGGCACCAGCCTAAGGTTTGGAAGAAGACTATCCAATTTGCATAATAGGTGTACTATCTCCTAAACCAAGGAGTACTCGCAACCTGAGAGAAGGTAAAATGAAAAGACAACTGAATAGTCCTATCCGTTTTCTCCAGAACCGGAAACCATCCTCGAATAAATCCCTTCGAGTTCGTATATAACCATACGATGGTTTTGTCCAATGGAAGTGGACGTTCGTAATAATACGGGGTGTCCTGGAGAAAAGGGTAAAAGTAGGAATGGCAATGAGGTTTACAACTCTGACAATCCAAAAGCCAGTGTTAAGAAGGTTCGGTCAACTTGGTCACTGAGTCATAGTCTTAGGGTCAGGTCAATGGTCGCTGCCAAAGAGAGAGAGAAAAGAAACACTCAGCGTGCACTCTAACCTAGATCAGAATGGTTACCAATTTATCTAATCTGGAAACCTCCCACTGTACCGTCAAATTCTCCTCCAAACCTGAAAGAAGAATTAGTCGGGGTCACCCGAGGAGTAAACTAACTCATCAGTGGGAATCGGGATCCAACTATCATCGTATGATAACGTGACGGAATCCTCTCACGCTATCACACTCCAGAAGGTATGCGCATATCTGACAAGTTTCAGTTTCTTTAGAAACTCCCGATGTGATTTTTGCCCCATGCTCTTATGACCTTGGCGTGAGGTCAAAATATCATAAGTCACATGTCAAGTTCTACCCATCATTGTCCAGGTTAATTTGAACCCACCCGTACATACCCTTGACGTAGGCCAAAATAGTAGTACGACTGTCCCAAACCAACGCATCTATCTATGCAACAGATAAATACCCGGCAGCTACCAAACACTATGCCTTGGCGTGAGGTCAAAATACATAGCTTGAATACTACAGAATATTTAACTGAAATGATGGAGGGCTACGAATGGTTTCTGGCGAAAACCTTTAACGTAATGAACTTGATATCGTTGAAGGAACGGATAGCTTTTTAGAAAAATATAGTGACGAAAACCTTTGCTAAAGAGGTCACTCCCGATGAAGGGATCTCGGCTCTTTCCCCGTAGAATGAGGTGCAGGATATTCCAACTGAATACCGCGGTGCAAAGCAAAAGTAATCGGCTATAGTGAAGTCATTGCCCTGACGCAAACTTTTTGTCCAAGGGGTCACTCCCGGTGAAGGGATCTCGGCCCTTGCCTCGTCGACTGAGGAGCAGGATATTCCAACTGAATACCACGATGCAAAACAAAAGTGAACGTCCTTGCAATAACAGCTTTTTGAAAAAGTGTTCCAACAACATCAGATTAGGTTTGTTTTTAACTTGCATTGATCCGAATCAACGCAGTCCCATCAATTGATCACACCACAAAGAACGAAAATATACTGATGTACGTATATGCCATCCGCATTCGTCACTGGGTCCCGTCATTACCCGTTAGGTTAGCTAACTAACGACAGAGCGGGGACTGGACTAGCGCGGATGCAAAACATATACAACATCTACTAATATATATACCAATATATTATATTTCGCTCAAGGCGTGATAAAAATGCAACATCACAGAAATGTACAGCATCACAGAACAAAACAGATATCTGGGATCCCCGGGTTTCACAGAGCCACTACTGAAACCCGACGTTCCCCTGGTCGTGTGGATAGCCTGTGCAATGAAATCCTAGACCCCTACGGGCGCGGCAAATTACCCGCCAAAACCTGAAGCGAGGCAGCCCCCTTCAGCAACGTGAATAGACCACCCAGCACTTCACGGAATCCGGTAACTTGGGCACCCCTCCTAGGTCAACCTGTACCCCCTACGAGTGCGGCGAATAGCCCATCAATTCTAGAGTGAAGCCCCCTCCGTCTCAATGCCATGAGATGCGGGCTCGTTGCCCTCTAGAACCCGGCTATCCGTGCACCCCTCCGCGGGGTAATCCTAGTACAGAAAGTAAAATATACATACAACGGGTACATCGACCGCAACCTGGTCGTGCCCCAAAATAATAATACAAACAGGCAGTGACGGCAGTCCACATGTCGGACGCTCGCCCCGCAATATCAAATGTACATAATACAACAAAAACTGTACTAGCATTGCATCCAGGCTACCCCCCACGACCGATCCGCAACATCACAGCAAAATCATAAAACAGCAACGTGAATGTCACGTTCGCAAATCCGTCTAACCGGGCTATAGCAGTTAGACAGGATTTACCGATCAAGTGACATTCACGGTCACAGATATAATGTAAAAACTGTGAACTAATGTATTTAAAATGTCCGATCGATCAAAAATTACCAAGTGGGCCCCCAAGTACTACTGTAGCACATCAAGAAATTCTGGGCCCAAAAATAATATTCCAGAAACCCTATTTACACCCCAGAAGCCCACTGAAAAAATTTTGACGCATTGATCTCTCCATACTGCGGCGGAACCGCGGCCCCAAGTGGGGTTTGGCCGCGGTTCCGCGCTCCCCTTAAAAGATCAATGTGTCTAATTTCTCCAGAACACTTAGGACTTCCAGTACATCACTTTTCTACAACCTGAAAAAATTTTCGAGCCAGAAAAAATTCGACAGAAAACTGATGCACGTGTTATTGGGTTTTGGGAACATTTGTTCGACCGGAAATGTAAAACACATTAGACAAAGCTAGACCATGTTAATGGCGAGTCTCTGATACCAATGTAAGTGCACGGCGGCGCCCCGGCCTCCATCCCGAGGCCAAATGCGGAAGCGATGGTTAACTTTAATTTTTCAAACCGGCACCACCGCGCACTAAAAACCCGGATCGGGCCATTAACTAGTCCTAGCAAACTACAAGATGGGAAGAGAGATATACCGAGTGATTCATATCCTCCAGTCTTCTCGTCGTCGTCCCGATCTCCCGCGGAAGCTCCGGTCTCCACCTCGTCGCCGGAAGGGCACCACGTCGCCGGCTTCTTTTACGGGCTCCCACCTCTATACCTAGGCAACTCGGGCACGAAGCTGGCGAGTCGACGTGCCCAAGGTTTGCTGCAGAATGGTGTAGAACCATGTCTCATTTGGGGTTATGGAGTTTGCCATTTGGTGGAGGAATGAACTATACTTTGGAGGTGGAACTATGGGATTTTTGTGAAGCTAAAAGACCAAAAATCCCCTTGCACAAAATTGGGACAGCCCCCTTGGAGCTTGGCCGGCCATGGCTATAGGAGAGGAGAGAATGAAAATGAGAGTGTATGGATGATGGAACCACAATAATAATGCAAGAGAGAAAAGGTCATCATATGAAGAAATGATCACAAAGAAACTCCAACACTCAAACTACCATCATCAACAACCATGATTGCTCACAAAGTCAAGCAATCATGAACTCAAGAAAGTCAAGGAATGGTCCTCCATCATGAGACCATCATGATACAAGAAAATGCAAAGAACACCCTTCCAAATTGCTTATTTGCACAAATGCAAATAAGCCCTCCTCCACCAATCTTCGGCCAAAGAAAGATACAAATGAAAATGGCCGAAACGGAAAGCAAACTGGCAACTCCAAAAAACTGGTCCCGTAATAAATTACAGGAAAACCCCGATACTGTGTATACACACCCGCATTTGTATTCCGACCGAATACAAATGCAATGAGACAAAATCTACACTGTACTATACTAGGATCTGGCTTAAACCAAAGCCGGCTAGTATTAACCGTCCGATCCTGATCCGTGCAATACCGCACGTATCTGATCGAACCCTGCCATATCTCCATACGGCCTCTACAACGTTTTGCCCGAAAACTTGAGCAACAGAATGTGGGGGACTCTAAAGACTCGTCAACACCTTGGTTTGTGGATTTAACCACTAGCACGTCAGAGGTATAAGCCAATACGTAACGGGCTACCAGGTATTGACCAAAAGGAACGTCGATGAGCGAACTCATCCTGATACCCTACTGAGCCTGTCAGTGACAATATCCGTACAGTCCGGTCCGTTCGTCTATGAGCATCGCATGGCGGGCCAAGGGGGTTGGTAAAAGTCAGACCCCAAAAGCGGTACAAGTCGTGTCGGAGTGTAGCCCAGAACTCCCTGAGATACTACTGGAATACCTACCAGTAAATCTCCTGCCTCGGCCGAGGGCTTTGTGTAATGGCTCTCCTAGACACAGCGCGACCTCACCCCTAATACCGGGAGAGACAAACCCCTGAAGATCTGCTCACTGCCTCCATGTGGCTCGGGACTGTACCCAACTAAAACCTGTTTGCACGTCTCCTTTGAGCGTGGTAGGGTAGTAATCAAAGTACAGTGGGAACTCACACGAGATAAATGACGATCCTCAGGTCGATGAACTAACCTGTACACATGTCACCAGGGAACTGCTATCTGACGTCTGGTATAATCCCAACTAGCAGGTTCCCGGCGAGTCCTGTCCGGTGTACTCATAACCTAATGAGCACCTGTATACATCTTAGGTGAACCAACTGACACCAGTGGCTTGTGAGACCGGCCACCGCCCCTCGTCGGGGTCTCGACTGTATACACTAGTCTACTCTGGAGTATCGATGCCTTGTCTCGAAACTCCCACGACTAGGGACCTTTTAAGGATGTGCTTATAGACTCCAGCTCCCACTTATATGATCGCCCTCATACTGCAGGTGGTCAAGCAAGAATCCTAGGGGCTCTATCAACGTGTAATAGCGACATGTCAGGTCACCTAAAGCAGTACACGATGATAAAGATAAACCAGATAGCATACTATCATCTCGAGTAAGACTGTCCTACCGGGATAGGTCCTCCCTCAATCATTGCAATCACGTGCCTGTGATCCAATAATTGACTCTGAGGGCACTATCTCCAACAGTATGGTTTTATGGCAGGGTTTGGAAAATGCACGTGCGTTTACGCACGTGTCATATTTCGGGCAGATAATACTGGTGGGCTTTGGTTTAAGCCGGATCCAAGTATTATATTGTGTAGATATAATATCTTTGTCTCAGTTGCATTTGTATTCGGTCGTAATACAAATGCGGGTATATTTATACAGTTACGGGGTTGTCCTGAAATTCGTTTCAGGATCACTTTTGGAAGTTTCCAGTTTCCTGTTTCCAGTTTTCGTATTTGACATTCTGTTAAATATGGATTTATCTTTCTGTCCCTCTGGTGAGTCGTGAGGGTGAGTCATGCTTCTAGAAGCTTCTAGAATGGTGACTAGGTTCATGAACCTTTGTTTGCATTAATTATATGATGACTAGGTTTTAATGACTCATGCTTACATTAATGCATTTTGTTCTTGCTTAGATTTTTTCTTCATGATAAGCTTCATGTTTATGGTCACCACTTGGTTCCTACCCTCACCTCCCTCTTCTTATATATTGGCCGGCCCCCTTGAGTGAGAAAAAAGAGAGAGAGAGATTGATTTCATTTGGAAAAAGACTATGGTTTTGGGTGTATAGAAATTTGATAACTCATTTCTCATTCCATTTCATTTCGAGTGGCAACTTCATTAACCGATCGTCCATGGCTTTGGACGAAGTGAGACAAAGTATTCTACTCATTCTCTACATCAATCTTGGTCGTCTCTTTTAGCAAACTTGACGACCGAGTTGCCTCGGGTCAGAGGCGGGAGCCTGTTTAAAGAATCGTTGACATGGTGCCACCTGGACGAGCAGATCGGAGATCGACGAGATCGGAGCAGCCGCAACGGAGTGTGGTATGATGGTTAAAGAACGAAGGACTCGGATCGTTCAGTATAACCTTTCTACCCTCTTTACAGTTTGTTAGTTTAGCAATAATGGCAGATCCGGGTTATAGTATACGATAGTGCCAGTTAAAAGTTTTTGTTCCGCATTTGGCGTCTGTTAGACGGCCGGGGCGCTACCGTAGACTTACACAAAAGGTGTTTATTTCTCGGCATGCCACCTTTTTAGAAAAGGAATTTCTTGAAAAAGAGATTAGTGGCAAAGAGGTAGAACTGGAAGAGGTTCCAGCAATACAGACTACGACAGAAGATTTGGTTGAACCGGAGGATTCAGTAGTTCCCAACGAACCTCAGCCTCTCCGCCGATCTAGTAGGGTTCCTCACCCACCTAAGAGATACTACGGTTTTCTCATGGATGGTGGGAGCGAGGATTGCATCATGGTTGATGATGACCCAACTAGCTTCGAGCAGGCCATCACGAGTGGGGACTCAGTGAAATGGCTAGATGCAATGCGGTCCGAGATGGAATCCATATACACCAACAAAGTATGGACTTTGGAAGATGCTCCTGAAGGGGTAAAACCCATTTGGAGCAAGTGGATCTTCAAGAAAAAACTTGGCGTAGATGGGAAAGTGGAGACTTTCAAAACTAGACTTGTTGGAAAGGGTTTTCGTCAAAGACCAGGTGTTGACTATGACGAAACCTTTTCTCCAGTGGCTATGCTTAAATCCATCCGGATTATGCTTTCCATCGCTGCATATCATGACTATGAAATCTGGAAAATGGATGTTAAGACCGCCTTTCTAAACGGTGATTTAGAAGAGTGCGTGTACATGACTCAGCCAGAGGGCTTCGTAGATAGTGGGAGCAGCGGGAAGGTGTGCAAGCTGCTTAAATCCATTTATGGATTAAAGCAAGCATCGCGGAGTTGGAACATCTGCTTTGACATCGTTATCAAAGAGTTTGATTTCGTCAAAAACGTAGATGAACCTTATATCTACAAGAAGGTGGCAGAGAGTAAGGTTGTCTTCCTCGTATTGTACGTCAACGACATACTCTTGATAGGAAATGACATTCCTATGCTGCAATCGGTCAAGCTCTTCGTATCACAAAGATTCTCAATGAAAGATCTTGGTGATGCCTCCTGCATATTAGGAATTATGATCTATAGAGATAGATCTAAAAGGATATTGGGATTGTCCCAATCCAGGTACATTGACACCATACTAAAGAGGTTTAGTATGGAAGAGTCCAAACGTGGGTTTTTACCCACGATCTCAGGGCTCACTCTCTCCAAAGAGATGTCTTCCAAGACTGATTTGGAGAGAGCTCGCATGCAAGGGATACCCTATGCTTCGGCTGTAGGCTCTATCATGTACGCGATGCTATGTACCAGACCCGATGTAGCATACTCACTAAGTGTAGTGAGTAGGTATCAAGCTGATCCTGGAGAAAGTCACTGGACAGCTGTGAAGAGCATTCTCAAGTACTTACGAAGGACTAAAGAGATGCTCTTGGTGTATGGTAACGGAGAACTCCAAGTGGAGTCCTTTACCGATTAGAGCTTCCAGAGTGATAAGGACGACTCTAAGTCGCAGTCGGGATTTGTCTTTACCCTTTACGGAGGGGCGGTTAGCTGGAAGAGTTCCAAGCAGGAAACTGTGGCAGACTCGACGATGGAGGCTGAATACATCGCTGCTAACGATGCTGCCAAAGCGGCTGTCTGGATCAAGAAGTTCATTACTGAACTTGGAGTGGTTCCATCCATTGAGCATCCAATACCTTTGTATTGCGATAACAATGGAGTGGTGGATTTGGCCAAGGAACGCAGGTCCTATCAGCGATCCAGGCATATTCTGAGACGGTATCACCTGATCCGGGAGATAGTTGATCGCCGGGAGATCGAGGTCAGGAGGGTTTACACGAAGAATAACACAGCGGATCCACTCACAAAGGCCATTCCCCAGATACAGTTTGAGAGACTCTTCGGGATGCTCGGTATGCGATACTACAGCAGCTGGCCCTAGTGCAAGTGGGAGATTGTTAGTTGTATGTATGCCCTAGAGGCCAGTATTATACAGATGATGTATATTATATTTGATGCTTGGACATATATAGAGAGGACTTTCTTGATCGATATGATAGTATGCTATCTGGTTGCTCTTTATCTTAACATGTATACTTGTCTCTTTATACTGTCTTATAGTTACATGTTGGTAAAGCCCTTAGGATGTGTACTTGACTACCTGGACTATGATGCAGATCATACTAGTGGGGACATGGTAGTCCATAAGTACATCCTTCAAGGTTCCTAGTCGTGGGTGTATCGAGACGGGGCATCGATATACCCGAGTAGACTAGCGTATACGCTTCTCGACCCATGAGATGGGCGATGGATGATCCCATATCCATTGGTGTTTGACATCAGAGATGGTATACGGGTGCTCAGTGGAGACTGGGTACACTGGACGGACTCGCCGAGAACTCCCAGATGGTATTATACCTCACGTCAGATGGCAGTTCTCTGGTGACACTTGTACAGGTTAGTCTGTAGACCCGAGATCGTCATAGAGTCTTGTGTGATTCCCACTGTACTTTGATTTCCACCTTACCACGTCCATGAGGGCGTGCAAAACGGTGGTTTTTGGGTACATTCCCAAGTCACATGGAGGCGATGAGCGATAGGAGGGGTTTCGTCTCTCCCGGTATTGGGGGTTGATGTTGCGCTGTGCTCGATTGGCCATAACAGGGAAGTCCCTGGCCAGGGCTGATTTAGAGATTTATTGGTAAGTGTTACCAGTAGTTTCTCGACCCGTTATGAGCCTCACATCGGCACGACTTATCGGTTATTGGGGTCTGACGTTTACCACCCCTAGACTTGATATGCAACATATCAGACGAGGAGACCGGACTGTACGTGAAGTGTTACCGGCAGGCTTTTACAGGAGTTGGAGTGGGCTTGCTTGCTGATCTTCTGATCGCTCAATACCCAGGTAGCCGTTACGTCCAGTTAGTACCGCTGACGGCTTGTGGGTGCGTGATGTGATCATCACCTACTGCCGGCGTATTGACGAGTCTTTAGAGTCCTACATAGAGGTTTTACTGGCTCAGGCAAAACGAAATAGGGGCGCATATGTGATATGTACGGGACCGAGAATAATGCGTGTATGTGATACCGTATTCAATTCTCGCGACTTTTTGTATCGGTCGGTTATATATGATATAGCCGGGTTATCGAATCAAGTGTTGATTCGATAAGTCGATACGATGAATGTTAGTCGGTTATATGAGATATGACCGGATTATTAAGTCAAGTGATGATTTAATAATTAAGTGTATAATTGTATATTAGATATACTAGTTTATATTTACTAACACTTGTTCACTTTAGGGTTTTTTCTCACATGTACACATCTTTACTATATATATGATATATATTAAAATGTATTATATTTTTGTATCATTGTTGATGATACATCATACATGGGTGTGCAAGAGATACACCATACTATTTTAGATGGTGGTTAATATTTATTTAAAGTAATTACAAATTAGTGAAGCTTAGGTCATAAGCATGAAGCTTGTAGAAGCTTATGGATGCTTTGACAAAGTCCACTTAATTTGTTTTACTTTAGATTTTTATTAACCTAACCATTTTGAATTAGCTATGGTTATGGCTCTATAAGAGTTAGTATATGATACTCACTCACCATGATTAGCACACACACTTGATCATTATCCTCTCCTCTTTCTTTTGTTCATCTTCTTCATTTGTTCAAAAGAAAAGCTAGCTAGGGTTTGATCCAAAGTGAGAAAGCTTGTGAGAAAACAAATTCTAAAGAGAACCCACTTCCTATTTCTCCATCCTCTACTAGACTAGCACTTTAGTTTAGGGTGTTCACTTCACTAATTCTCTAGTTAGTGAAGTAGGAGCTTGAGTCGGAATTCTCTCGACGTAGATCATCTTCGGCCTCGGAGACTTCAAGCAAGGTCGCATCTTTCGCCTCGTGAAGCCATGCAAGAGCCTGGGAGAACCATGATCACAGTGAAGGGACTACGACAAGGAGCCTTAGAAGTGAAGGACCGATCTACAAAGGTTGTATTTCGTATTCCCTTTAGAGTAAAGTTGTTTACTTGCTATAAGTTTCGCCTAATCTCTAGTATACGATCTTGCTTAGGGTTGTTTGGCACATAAAAATTTAATTTTGGCATGGTCGATTCCTTTTAAAGCCTTGTTAGTGTGCCTAGTAACCCTACAATAAATCCATGTATATATCCCAAGCTTCCAAATTGTAATATACAAACTAGTACTATACAATAATGGCCTCTAGGGCATATCACACTAACAATATCATGTATAACCGGCCAATATCAAATATATATACATATAACAAATCATTGAAACAACACTTGATTCAATAATCTGGTTATTTACATATAACTTAACCGATATCAAATATCACCATATTAGAATACGGTATCACATACTCGTATTTAATCAAGCTCCTGCACATATCACCATATGTGCCTTACTTCGTTTCGCTTGAGCTAGGAAACCTCTATGTGAGACTCTAAAGACTCGTCAATATGCCAGCAGTAGGTAATGATCACATCAGATACCCACAAGCTGTCAGAGGTACTAGCTGGACGTAACGGTTACCTAGGTATTGAACGAATAGAAGATCAACAAGCAAACTTGTCCAAACTCCTGTAAAGACTATAAGCAACACTTACCGTATAGTCCGGTCTCTTTTTCTGATATGTCTCATATCGAGTTTAGGGGTGGAATCGTCAGACCCTAGTAACTTGATAAGTCATGTCGATGTGAGGCCTATAACCTTTTGAGAAACTACTGATAACATTTACCAGTAAATCTCATCAGCCCTGGCCAGGGACTTGCTGTTATAACCAATCGAGTTTAGCGCAACATCAACTCCCAATACTGGGAGAGACCAAACCCCTCCTATCCCTTACTGCCTCCATGTGACTCGGGACTGTACCTAAAATCCACCTGTTTGCACGACTCCTTTGAGCCGTGGTAGGGAGAAAATCAAAGCACAGTGGGAACCAGAAGGCTCTATGACGATCTTAGGTCTACAGACTAACCTGTACAAGTGTCACTAGAGAGCTGCTATCTGAGATAGGTATGGTACCATCTAGGAGTTCTCGGCGAGTTCTGTTCGGTGTACCTATTCCCTAACGAGCACCTGTGCACAATCTTTGATGACAAACACCAATAGTTGTGGGATCAACCATCGCCCCATACAGGGTCAAGAAACGTACATAGTAGTCTACACTAGAACATCGATGCCCTATCTTGATATTCCCTTGACTAGGAACTGTTTAAAAGATATGCTTGAGGACTACACAAGCCCCACTAGTATGATCTGCGTAGTCATGCCAATATCCTAAGGGCTTTATCAACATGTATCAGAGAGAAAGTATAATAATACAAGTGTACATGTTAAGATAAAGAGCAACCAAATAGCATACTATCATGTCGAGAAGAAAGTCCTCTATATATATGTCCAAGAATCCACTATATCATACAATAATGGCTTCTAGGGCATACATATTCCCAACAATCTCCTACTTACACTAAGGCCAGTTGTTGTAGTATCGCATATCCAGCATCCCAAAAAATCTCTCAAACTACGTCTGGGGAAGAGCCTTCATGAGTGGATCCTGCGTGTTGTCTTTCGTATCTACCCTCTTGATCTCGATCTCCCGCCGATCAACTATCTCCCGGGTCAGGTGATACCGCCTCAGAATATGTCTGGATCGCTGATGGGACCGGGGTTCCTTGGCCAAAGCCACAGCTCCATTGTTATCACATACAAGGGTATTAGATCCTCAATGGATGGAACCAGACAAGGTTCAACAATAAACTTCTTCATCCAGACAGCCTCTTTGGCAGCATCGTTGGCAGCGATGTATTTAGCCTCCATCATCGAGTCTACTACGGTATTTTTGTCACGACCCGTAATTTAGCACGTGACCGGCACTTAACTAACGCAATGTCAAAAGACGTAATGTAAATCAAGTAAGCCGAAGCCCAGAAAATCTAAACCTTTTTTTATAGTGGGGTGCAGTTTTGAAATAAGGTATAATAATTATGTTTTGTCTTTTCAAAATTCGGACAACATCTCCCTTGTATATTTTGATCCAAAAACCTAATATACAACAATATATAGGCATCCCCAAGCGGGAGCTAGCTGTATGCCAACTGGCGGAAACACAACTACACAAGTAATACGTATACGACGCCTAACGGCGAAGAAACAACCCAGAAAGAACAAATAAAGAGCAAGACATCAAACTCAAGTAGCTAACACAACCCATCGCTATAAGTCTCGCACAATACCCAAGTCTGACTAAGTCTACCAATATACAATTCTAGTTCTGATCTGATCTGATGTGATGTGATGGAGTTTATCTAGATACAATAGAATATAACAGTACGAGCGTGGGCACAATCAAATAAGTATCCCACCTACCAAAGCAAACACCCGGAAGAAGCCGTGTACCAATAATACCGCAACTGATCCCAAGCGGTCAAACCTGCAAGAACTGTGGCACACCGGGGGTGAGTTGCCAACTCGTGAGTAGAAAACATCAATAAGTAGAAATCGAATAAAATAACGATTTCCTAGGTCACTATATCCTGAAGGTAATACTATGATATCTAGGGTGACCACAAATGCATATATGTCAACAATCAAGTCAATACCCATAGCATATATAAATAAACATCCGACATCATATGCCTGTAATATATGTTGATAACATCTACGTGTCCATCAATGACACAACTCACTATCATGGAAGATGAATGTCCAACATCGACACTCGAAACATCATGAAAACATAGTATATATGCATGTATGTATGTATGTATGTATATATGTATTCATGAGGATATCAACTATGTGTGTCCATCAACAACACATCAAAATCATGGAACCTGAGTGTCCAACACCGACACTCGAAACATCATGAAAACCCGTATCCAGCATCGACACGTAAATCCTCATACCTCAGGTACCGCATCCTCAGATCGGACCTCATATACATATCTCATCTCAGGCGCCGCATACTCAGATCGGTCCTCCTAACCATCTCCTCAACTCCGATCGGCATCCTCCAGATATCCATCGAGTTCTATAAAATCACCGGTAGGTAGTATTCCTCTGCCAGGCTCATCGGCTACTCCATGACAATCATTTCTTGCCCCGAGGTACCATACCGGGTCCACTATGTACCCACAAACGGATCATCCATCTCCTCGAGTCGGGTCTCAAAAACCAATCTCAGAACCGAGAAAACCCATGGTGGACGCATCGAAATATCATATCATGAGAAACCGGGTTTTTAAAACAATACATCATTTCCTTCGAAATATAACTACAGTTTTCAAATCCAGATATCTCATAAAAACTCCATCTCAATGTATATCCATAAAGTATAATGTATGCAACATAGAGTAGTAATATGAGCATATTGGTATATCATGCAAGCATGTCAAGTGATGGTACTGAACAACGAATGTACTTTTACATTTAGGATTAATATCATGATATGGTAATTCTACAGTATAAGCGACATAGCAATTACCGATGAAGAATGCGTGTGAGCCGGCAATCTGTGTAAGTGTAATATGCACATCAACGGTAATGGTGCAGGTGTACTTGCAAATAATATCATATAGCATTACTTATTGGAATAGGGTATATACATTACTAGGGGTAATATTCTACATAGCATGAACAATCAATGGGTATAACTATCTACTTATGAACTATACGGTCACTTAAAGGTTACGAATCATAGTTTTGAAAGTGGGGGCTACGGTATTTTAAGAAAAGAATATCATTTGAAAATCCGTAATGTCCCTTGAGGTTTCCATTTAAAAGATGGATACGATTCGTCGGTTTGGAATTTGGTCTGGTTTAGGTATTATCTCTACATTGGTGATCACACCTCATAACATATGATATGACAATAATCCTCGATCGTCATTCTCAAATCACAAGCACAGATCAAAAATCCGGTAAAACTCATTTCGTACGGCAATCCATCATACGGTGACATCAATAGAAAAGGGATCTATCATCCTATACAATATATCTTGTACGGTAATTCATCGTACGGTAACAACAAACAGGATATGGAATCTATCATCCTATATAACAAGGAGGGTACGGATCTAAAGTCTCGTACGTTACATCACTCATTCGTCTCATCAATATAGATAATCATACACCTATATCTCAATTCACGTTTGTATCAATCTCATAATGATATCGTTCATATACATCATATCTTATAAATCTCGAGTCGTATCGATCTCGATCTCATATTAAGCCACTATCAACTCACACTTGTTCTCTTTCGATTCATACCTATCATGAGTCACTTTATCATATCAATCATCATTAGCTATCCTATTCGTGAATCCTATATAGGTTTTCTACAACCCTAATATATATATCGGTTTTTATTTATGATTTGCGGGGGTGCTATACGCCATCCACTCGACTTCCCCCGTAGATATAAATCTACTCACCGCAATTCTCCTCGCTTAGCCGAAGTCGATGTGCTTCGTCATCTCGGAAGTCCACGCGAAGTACCTACAATCAATACACATCAAAACGCAAACACAATTAATATCTGAAAATCGATATGGCACATGGATTGCCTATAGGTTAGAACCTATATCTTAGAATGCCAAATCATCCAATAACCCTCGTCGTTGACGTATAAACATCCAACGCAATCCGAATCTCAAATACCAAAATCATGAATTCAAATATAAAAACCAAAACCCCAAATTTCATACATCGCATAACACTAAATCAAATATCACATGACACTAAACCAGCAAGTAAGGAAATCACTCACAGATTTTGACTCAGGTTAATTAGGACTAAGCAAACAAGTATAGGGAATAGGTTTTAGGGTAAGTGAGCTACAGGAAAAACCTCGTCACCAATGCCCATGGGAAAACCGGTGACATAGCCCCAATGTACGATCTCGCCGGCCCGATGAGCTCCAAACGTGATCGTACTTCTGTGGTGGTCTTCTAGTGGTCTATCTAGGTTAATGGTATTGTTTGATTTTCTTGGAAAAATCCCAGATAGCTCCAGATTCCCTGTAGGCTATAAGGTTTCACAAAACCGACACGGAAAATTTCTAACTTCGTATTTTGGGTTCTAAACTTATTTCCAGGACGTGAAATCAATCCCCAAGGTCTTGTAAACACTAATTACACCTCAATTGGTCACTTAACAGCAACTCATAATTTTCTAAAATCACAAACCTATAAATCTCAAATTCTAACTAAAAATACGATATTTAACGAAATTCTAAACTAAAGTGAATAGATTACCTCATTGGCAGCCTAGGAAAGTTCTTGAGTTGCCCAAAGTCTTCAAAATCTTAACTTGAATGGTTCAAGTGGCTTAGAATGGGTGTGTACATGTTTTTAGTGAAGAGGGCATGGGGTTTTGAGAAAGAAATTAATATGATGCATAGAGATTGAGAGGGGTTGAAGGAGATCAGGGAAAATGAAGAAATAATGGTGAATGGGCAGCCAAGTTTCTCCTCCTCTCTCTCTTAAGCTCACCCTCCCTCACTCACAATTCTCCTACACTCACGCTCTCACAAAATATCTTATTTTTGTCTATAGCATCTAATTTGATTCTATTCACACTCTTTGTTTTGTTTTGTTTTCTTTTGCTTTTCTCATTCTCTTTCTTTCTCTTCTCATTCTCTACTCATACACTCACAAATCACAATCACAACTTGCACATGACATGGTGCACAAGTCACGGAAAAATATAAAAACACGGATTTTACCAAAAATCCGATAAATATCATTAAAATAAATAAATCATTTTAATCTCCGATAAATTTCCAAATATTGGTATATACTTATACACTTTTACGAAAAATCCCTATTCGCAAATCGAATAGTTTTCGCGAAATATATTATTTTAATATTAAATTTCCAAAAATAATATTTTTATATTTCTGAAATGTTACAATCTTTCTTAGAGCTCTTCCAATATACCGCCCCTCCATTGAGGGTGAAAACAAAACCCGAGACCGACTTACTGTCGTCCTTATCACTCTGGAAGCTCGAATAGGTAAAGGATTCCACCTAGAGTTTTCCATTACCACACACCAAGAACATCTCTTTAGTCCTTCTCAAGTACTAAAAAATGTTCTTCACAGCTGTCCAGTACTTCTCCCCTGAGTCTTATTGATACTTACTTACCACACCTAGTGCGTAAGCTACATCCGATCTGATACATAACATCGCGTACATGATAGACCCAACTGCGGAAGGATAGGGTATCACGGTCATGCGAGCCCTCTCCAAATCAGTCTTGGGAGGCATCTCTTTGGAGAGAGTGATTCCTGAACAAGCGGGTAAATTACTACGCTTGGAATCTTTCATACTAAACCTCTTTAGTATGGTGTCTATGTACCTGGATTGGGACAATCCCAATATCTTTTTAGATCTATCTCTATAGATCTTTATTCTCAGGGTGTAGGAGGCATCACCCAGATCTTTCATGGAGAACTTTTGTGATAGGAAGAGTTTGAATGAGTGCAGCATAGGAACATCATTTCCTATCAAGAGCATGTCATCCACATACAATACAAGGAAGACAACTTTACTCTCTACAACCTTTTTGTATATACATGGTTCATCTACATTTTTGATGAAGTCAAACTCTTTGACTGCCACATCAAAATAGATGTTCCAGCTCCACGATGCCTGCTTTAATCTGTAAATTGATTTAAGCAGCTTGCACACCTTTCCGCTTTTCCCACTGTCTACGAAGCCCTCTAGCTGTTTCATATACACGCTCTCTTCTAAATCACCATTTAGAAAAGCGGTCTTGACGTCCGTCTGCCAGATTTCATAATCATTGTATGCAATAATAGCAAGTAGGATCCCGATGGACTTAAGCATAGCCACTGGAGAAAAGGTCTCGTCATAGTCGACACTTGGTTGTTGACGAAAACCTTTTGCTACAAGTCTAGCTTTGAAGGTCTCAACCTTTCCATCTACACCAAGTTTCTTCTTAAAGATCCACTTGCTCCCAATGTGTTTTACCCCTTCAGGAGCAACTTCCAAAGTCCATACTTTGTTGGTGTACATGGATTCCATCTCAGATCGCATAGCATCCAGCCATTTCACAAAGTCCCTACCTGTGATGGCCTGCTTGAAACTAGTTGGGTCATCATCTTCCATGATGCAATCCTCACTCCCACTGTCTATGAGAAAATCATAGTATCTCTCAGGTGGATGAGGAACCCTACTAGATCTGCGGAGTGGCTGAGATTCGTCTGGGACTATTGAATTCTCCGGTTCTACCAAATCATCAGTTGTAATTTGTGTATCTGGAACTTCTTCCAGCTCTACCTCATTACCATTAATTTCTTTCATAAGAAATTCCTTTTCTAAAAAGGTGGCATACTGAGAAACAAACATATTTTTTTCCTCAGTGTGGTAGAAGATATATCCATGTGAATTCTTTGGATATCCCACAAACTTGCAAAAAACTGATTGTGCCTCGAGTTTTTCCGGATTCTGTTTTTTAACATAGGCCGGACAACCCCATATCTTAACTCGTTTAAGATATGGTCTCTTTCCACTCTATGTATCATATGGTGTTTTAGGCACTAATTTTGATGGAACTTGATTCAATAGGTATGTAGCTGTCTCAAGTGCATAAACCCAAAAGGAAATAGGTAACTCAGCAACACACATCATAGAGTGCACCATATCTAATAGGCTGCGATTCTTCCGCTCCGATACTCCGTTGTGCTGTGGTGTATACGGAGGAGTAAGCTGAGAGAGAATCCCATTCCCTTTTAGATAATCTCGGAATTCCGTGCTTAAGTATTCACCTCCTTGATCAGATCAAAGGATTTTAATACTTTTACCCGCCTGGTTCTCTATTTCGTTATTATATTCCTTGAATTTCTCAAAAGCTTCAGATTTGTGTTTCAACAAGAACATATGTCCGAATCTTGAGAGATCATCGGTGAATGTAATGAAGTATGAGGAACCATTTCTGGCATGTTTAGATATAGGACTGCATACATCACTATGTATCAGTCTCAAGAGTTCAGTAGCTCTTTCTCCGTGTCCTACAAACGGAGTTTTGGTCATCTTGCCTTTAAGACATGATTGATAAGTTTCATAAGATGTAAATTCGAACGAATTCAAATATGCATCTTTATGCAGCTTGGCTAGTCTTGTCGCATTGATGACCAAATCTACAATGCCACAAGAAGGTTTCATTAATTTCAGAACTTTTCCTGTTGTGGTGTTATGTATATTAAGAACTGTATTTTGATTTAGAACGTATATATCATTACATAATGTACCAAACCCAATCAACACTTGATTTAGGAAAATGTTCATAACATTTTCCTCTGATGCAAAGTTATATCTTTCTTTATGTAATAATGAAATGGATATTATCTTGCACATCATCTTTGGTACGAAATAAGAGTCATTCAGAATCAATATATCACCATTTGGTAATACAAGGTGATATTCGCCAACTACTTTGGCTACAACAATTGCTTTCTTTAATACTGGTGAATCAATGTATCACCAGTTCTCTACTTCTCTTTAACCTATGTAATAAATTACAAATGTGGGATCCTAATCCGGTATCTAATACCTAGGACGTAGAGCAGACTGAGAAACAGTTCTCGGTAACTAATACACCTGAAGAAGATGCCTCAAAATACTCTTTCTTCATTCGGGTTGCATGAGAATCCTTGCATTCCCCTATCCCTTGCTCAGATTTACGACAGTTATAAGATATAGTGAAACCAACGTTCCCCAGCTCAGTATAATAAGTGGGTTCGGTCAATACATCCATATTATTATCTTGATTAATGCGTGTCATGGTTGCTACCTGGAGAGAGAGAGAAGAAAACACTTTAGCCTGCGCTCTTGCAAGATTAGACTGGTTATTATCTTATCTAATCAGGATGGCTCCCACTGTTTTTATCAAATCTTCCTTCAAACCCTAAAAAGTAAGATTGGTCGGGATTAATTATACCCTACAAGTTCGCCAATCGATCAGCTAGGCAGGTATTGGTACTCTGAGGGAGTCTCCCTGTGCTTTCGCATGGAACTAATTAAATAATTTCGTTTCCGCAAGGGCATAACCCCGTTAACACCTTTCTTAGACACCTACTGGATTAGCTAATTGTAAAGAGGAAAAATCTCCCAGGAGTAACACTTACTCGCAGTGAGTATCGGGATCCAACTATCATATAGAAGGTATGCAATCTCATTGCAAATTTCAACACTTGAAATTCCCGATATCTGTTTTTACCCCATGCAGTTTTTGACCTTAACAAGGTCAACAAATCATAAACCGCAAGTCAAGTTCAACCCATCATTTCGTGATTGAATTAAACCCACCCGCACGATCCTTAACAAGGTCAACAAGGCCGTACGACTACCCTAATCCAATCACATCATATGCGACAGATAAGCACTAATCAGCTACCGCACACTACGCCTTGATAAGGTCAACAAATGCAACACGAATACTAAATAGCACTTATCTGAAATGACGGAGGGCTACAACTGATTTTGAAGAAAACTTTTAACGTAATGAACTTGATATCGTCGTAGAATCAAGTGATTTGAAAAGGAGTGGTTTAAGCTCCGCTTTAAAATCGAGTAGTTTTCAAAACAAACCGAGTGGTTTGTAGCATATATTAGTTTTGGTAAAGAGGTCATTCCCAGTGAAGGGATCTAGGCTCTTTCCTCATCGAATGAGGTGTGGATATTCATAATGGAATACCACTATGCAAAGCAAGAACTAGAGATACCTTTTTGAAAAATTTGATTCTACAATATCTTTTAAGTTTCTTTTCTTTTCATTAATCTCATTAATGACGTCCCATCATTTTTGTTTCCTAAACATCACAGAAGAAATGAAAATAAAACACACATTTATGCCATCCGCATTCGCCACAGGGATCCGGGTCTTCACCGTAAGGTTACTTAACTTACGACAGGGCAGGGTCAGGACTAGTGCGGATGCAGAACATATATAGTGTCTACTAGTATATCATATATATAAGTAGCATTCGTCTCACGCAGTTATATAATCACATCATACCACAGAATCAGCAGAACCAAACATATGAAATATAGGATATACTAGGAAGTTCGTATTTTAGATTAAGCCAGTAATGAAAAACATGGATTCTATGGTTGTGATGAATAGCCAAGCCCACATCCCTAGACCCCTACGATAGAGGCAAGCAAACCTACCAATTCTAGAGTTAGGCGACAGGTCTCGACTCCTCGAGATGGCCTGCTATTGGACTCTAGAACCCGGTTACTTGTGCTCCCCGCCTTGGGTCTATCCTAATGCGGAAAAGTAAATAATATACATCAATGGAGACAACAAACTCAACCCGGAAGTGTCCCAATAAAAGAATATTACATACAAATTTTTACATAAATGAAAATTGAAAAACTCTCATCTCACGCAAAACCCTTGGCCATTCAATCACGACGATACAATATAATATTTCAACCAGTAACACAATAACATCACATGTCATCAACATAAGTAAATATGCGTATCCCTAATGTCGTTGACATATAGCAACGAGATCGGGGATACTGCCATATATTACACTTATGGTCGCAGAAAAGAAATGAAAACTACAATAATTAGAATCCACATCATCCTTAGACATCATAAATCTGGATTATCACATATTCCGGATTTCATGCCTAACCCTATAAACCTTGAATTAAGTATCGAATTTAAAAGACTTTTCGAAAACAAGTCAAGTAATTCAACAAGATTCCCGATTAATATGATCGAATGCTCGTCGGGAACTTTAGTAGATGGCCGCACCCTTAATGCCGTCAACAAAGTGCACTTGGGTGGAACACCGTGGCCGTGAGCACACGAGTGGATGCTTTTGGCCATGGGGTTCTCCTATAGTCATTTGGTCCGGACTATGGGGCGTAGCTATCTAGTAGTGTCTCCCGACGAGTGTTTGCATTCAATACGAGATTGCGATGGAGTTTTGATCCGAATCGAAACTCCGTGGCAATCTATCAAATGAGACTAAAATGCTTGATTTACAAATCGCTAACTAGTTTTCACAAAATTAATCAATGTGGATTCCAAAAATTGTATCACATATCAAAATTAACTAGATGATGTTAAACATTTCGATCGATATTTAAAACACCGGTAAATCACAGAGACCTCAACAACTTGAGTCACACTAAAAATACCCAGAAAGTCCAAAATGACATAATGGAGCAGCAGAAGAAATACGAGTCCTAAACTCTCTAAGTTGGCGGCGGAACCACGGCTAAACCATGGGTTATGCGGCTGTTCCGCGGCCATTTGGTTGAGATATGCCCTCGTACTTCTTGGGGCTCCATACAATTACCTGCATGATTTTCTGAATATTTTTAATCTGGAAAATTTCAACGTTTGAAAAATTGGACAGAAACTTGTATGAAACGGGTTTTAAAACTTCGATCGAGCACTTTAACGTCGTCTAGATTTCGCCTAAGTCTTAGCACCTCTACTAGGTTTCTACAAGTATCAAGTATGCAATTTAAAAAAATCTAGAGGTCTAAAGCATACTAACCTAGAATCTAACTAGAGAATTAGGGTTTTAATGTAAGCAAACAAGTTCTACACTAAGTGATGAGGGTTTACAACCATTGTAGACCGGATCCTTCAGTTCTAAAACTAAAACTCCAAGCATTAGTCCCTAGAACTCTTCTTTAGCTCCGCTTGAGAAAGGATTGAGCTTGCCAGAAGTCTTCGATGCCGAAGATGATCCACCTTGAAGTCTCTTTCACTCAAGCCCACTCTTCACTAATCATAGTATTAGTGAAGTAAACAACCTATACTAAAGGGCTAGGATAATGTAGGTTGATGAAATATGAATTTTGCTCACTTAGAAATTAATTTCTCTTTTCTCTTTGTCACGACCCGAAATTTAGTTCATGACCGGCACTTAAATCACGCCACGTCTAAAACCGTAATGTAAATTAAGTAAGCCGAAGCCAACAAATCTAAACCTTTTAAAGAAAATAAAAGAGGTAAAGTTTTGAAATAAAGGTATGATGCAATCAAAAGTTTCCTTAGATGCACAGATAATGGAACATGAAAAATGCAAGTGGATTTTTACTAGTTGAAAAACACGTTTCGTCTTTTAAAAATTTGGGCAGCACCTCCTTTATATATTTGATCCAAAACCACATATACATGATAATATAAAAGGCATCCCCAAGCGGGAGCTAGCTCTTCGCCAATCGGCGGAATCACAACCACGCAAGAACGAAAATAAGTATACGACGCCCAACGGCGAAGATCGACACAAAGAATAATGTAAAGCAAGACATCAAACCCAACAAGCGAACATATAACCCATCGCTTAAAGTCTCGCAACTACAAGTCTTGCTAAGTCTTATTACTTATACAAATACTAGTTTCTGATTGATGGAGTTAACTAGATACAACATGAATAATAAATACAAGGGTGACACGATCCAATTTGTACCACCTATCAAAGCAAATCACCCGGATGCAAGCTGTATGCCAGCGATGCCGCTACTGATCCATGCAGTCAATCTGCAAGAACTGTGGCACAACAGGGGTGAGTTGCCAACTCGTGAGTAGAAAACATCATCAGGTAGAAATCGAATAAAACAACGATTTCTAGGTCAACTATATCATAAAGGTAATACTATGATATTTAGGGTGACCGTATCTGCATATGTGCCAACAATATAATAAATACCTATCAGCATGTGGATAACATCTACGTGTCCATCAATGACACAACAACATCATGCATGTAAATATCATGAAAGCATATGAATGAAAATATGAGGATATAAATCAACGTGTGTCCATCAATGACACATCAAAATCATGGAATCTGAGTGTCCAATATCGACACTCGAAATATCATGAAACCCGTGTCCAGCATCGACACGTAAATCCTCATATCTCGGGCTCCGTCAGTCCGGATCGACCAAAGGGCTCTGTTTGTCCGGATCGGCCCATATCATCTCTCGACTCTGGTCAGTATCCTCCGGATAACCGCCGAGCCCAAATACTGTCACCGGTAGATAGTAGTCCTTCTGCCAGGCTCATCGTCTACTGCACAACATCCCTTTCTTGCCCCGGGGTACCATACCGGGTCCACCATGTACCCGCAAACGGTCTCATCTAGCTCCTCGAATCGGGTTTCACATACTAATATCAGAACCAAGAAAACACATGGTGGACGTCTCGAAATATCATATCAAAAGAAACCGGGTTTTTAAAACAATACATAATTTTCCTTTGAAATTTAACCACGGTCCTCAAATCCAGAATCTCAATGCGTAATATCATAAAGCATGATGTATGAAAATATAGAACAGAAATGTGAGCATATCCAGTATATCATGCGACAAAGTATAGTGATGTGAGCATAGCAATATATCATGCAACATAGCATAATGTAGCAATTCTACTGTGTAAGTGACATAGCAATTATCGATGATGAAAGTGTGTGAACCGGCAATCTGTGTAAGTGTAACATACGCATCATCGATAATTGTGTAGGTGTACTAGCATAGGTATATGTAATGCAATGAGAATGTCATGAACGTAGCGTAAAGTAAATCGTGAGCGCAATGCTATAAGGTATACGTCTCTATCACATATCCGAGTCGGTGAATCTATCAATCAGCATCCAGCCTCACAACATCACGTACGGTATAATACATCGTACGACATCCTCTAGTCAAGGGTAAGGATCAATCATCAGATAACACTCATCACGTACGGTAATCCATCATACGACGGCATTAAAAAATTAGGAATTCTATCAACCTATATATCAATGAGGGTACGGACCTAACGTCTCGTACGACATATCACTCATGATCCACAACATTATCCATATATATATATATATATATACCTATCTCTCAGGTCACATCCGTATAAATCTCATATCATGGGACCGGAAAAGGTATCAATTATCTCATATCGACTCGCATCCGTATAACGACATATCAAACTAAGTCATCATATCTCATCATATACTCTTTTCATCACGTCAATATCTCACATCAAATTATCTTATAAATCTCATGTCGTATTTATCGATCTCATTACATGCCACTTTAATCTCATATTTATTCTCTTGCAACTACATATCTATATATCGTGATTCACATTCACTTTTCATATCCTTATATATCAATTCGAGACATTATTTCTATCATATCATGTCAAAGAGTCATATCCCTATAACTTTCATCTCATATCTCGATATATATATTCAATCATTCATATCATCTCTAACTATCTTTTTAACCATATCCATAGTTTTCTAATATAGGTTTCTGTCATGACCCGAAATATTAGGTCGTGACCAGCACTTAAATCACCCAACGTCTAAAGGCGTAACGTAATCCAAGTAAGCCGAAACCCAGAAATCTAAACCTTTTAAAGAAATAAAAAGAGGTGCAGTTTTGAAATAAGGCATAATGAAGAAAAGCATAATGAAGAAAAGTGTTTTCTTAAATGCATAGAAAAAGGAACATGAAAAATGCAAGTTTATCCTACTTGTTGTAAAACATGTTCGTCTTTTAAAAATTTGGGCATCACCTCCCTTGTATATTTTGATCCAAAACCACAAATACATGAATATATAAAAGGCATCCCCAAGCGGGAGCTAGCTCTTCGCCAAACGGCGGATCACAACCACGCAAGTAATAAAACAAGTATATGACGCCCAACGGCGAAGATCAACAAAAAAGATAAAGAAATAAGCAATACATCATCCCAAAATGCGAATATAAAACCCATCGCTCAAATCTCGCAACTACAAGTCTTGCTAAGTCTCATTACTTAAACAAATACTAGTTTTGATTGATGGAGTTGACTAGATACAATATGAAATATAAATACAAGAGTGGGTACGATACAACTGTCCCACCTACCAAAGCATGTCACCCGAATGCATGCTGTGTGCCAACGATGCCGCTATGGATCCAAGCGATCAACCTGCAATAACTGTGGTACAACGGGGGTGAGTTGCCAACTCGTGAGTAGAAAGCATCAACATGTAGAAATCGAATAAAACAACGATTTCCTAGGTCAACTATATCATGAAGGTAATACTATGATATCTAGGGTGACCGTATGTGTAAATATGAGCCAACAATAAATAAATGCAAGTATGCAAGTGGATATTATCCAAAATATAATCAACGTCAATAAAAATGTGGATCTCGTCCACTCGAAACATTGTAATAGCATATGCATGTAAATGTATGAGGATATCAAAGAATGTGTATCAATCAATGACACAACAATTCATGGAACCTGAGTGTCCAGCATCGACACTCGAAAATATCATGAAGCCCGTGTCCATCATCGACACGTAAATCCTCATATCTCAGGCTTCGGCTATCCAGACTGGCATGTATCATCAAATCTCTATAAAATCACCGGTCAGCAATGCTCCCCTGTCACAGGCTCAACGCCATTCTCTGCGATCTTCTCGTCCCAGGGTACCGCACCGGGTCCACCATGCACCCGCGGATGGTTCATCTCCTCATAAAGCATGATGTATGCGACATATAACAGAAATATAAGCATATCTGTATATAATGCAACATGGAAAGTAATATGGACATATCAAGGGAAAACCGCTTTTTAAAATGAATCCAGTTTTAAAATATATTCTGCGGTTCCTAAATCCTCCAAAGTTAAATGCAATATCGTATAAAGGTATAGATGTAACTATAGCAAGTAATTATGCAAGGAGTCATATTATGTTGCAGCTATTCTACTGTGTGGTGACATGGCAATTATCGATGATGAAGTGTGTAAGCCGGCAAGTCTGTTTAAGTGTGACATACGCATCATCGATAATGGTGCAGGTGTACTAGCACAAGTATATGAAATGCAATGGTAATGACATGAACGTAGCATAAAGTAAATAATCAGCTAAAAGCGATAAGGTATACGTATCTAATATGACCGAGTCGGTGAATCTATCAATCGGCCTCCTCTAGTCAAGGGTATGGATCAATCCTCTATTAAACTCGTCACGTACGGTAAATTGTCGTACGGCGTCATTAAACAATTTAGGATCCTAACAACCTATGTGACAGGGAGGGTACGGACCTCATGTCTCGTACGACTTATCATTCGAGATTCACAACATTATCCACACACACACACACACACACACACACACACACACACACATATCTCAGGTTCCATCCGTATCAATCTTAGATCATGGGACCGGCAAAGGTATCAATTATCACATATCGACTCGTATCCGTATATCAACATATCATCAAGTTATCATATCACATCGTATTTTCCTTTCATCATTTTAAGTCAAAGTTTATATACATACTACTTTATTAATCTAGTTTCATGTTACGCTAAACTCAAAGTTTATTCTAGTGTAATTACCTATCTATAAGTCGTAATTCGCTTTCACTTTGTATATCTCAATATATATATATATATATATATATATATATATATTTAATTACTAATATTATCACTAACTATCTTTTAGCTATATCCCTAGTTTCCTAATCTAGGTTTCTACGACTGTATCCAATAGATCAGTTTCCATTTAATATTTGCGGGGGTGCTATACGCCATCAACCCGACTTCTCCCGTAGATGTAGATCTACTCACATTGATCATTGCTTGCTGAAGTCGAAGTGCTTCGTCGTCTCGGAATCCACGCGGAGGTAACTACAATAAATACACAATCGCAATGCGTATTAAAATCAAGTCGGAAAACCAAAACGGCATACGGTTCGCTCATAGATTAGAACCTATAGCCTACGCATGCAAAACAACCAAACAACCCTTGTTGTTGACATACAAACGCCCAACAACCAAAAACGAATCCAAACAACAAAACCCAAGTCATGCAAAACCATGAACACAAAACAACCACTCAGAAATCTTGCTCCAGATTTTAGTTCACGAAAAAATTAGTTAAACTAGGAATGCAGTGGTGTAGTGTATGAAGTGACTGAGCTACAGACCAAACATTGTCACCAAATCCTACATTTTGGCCGGCGACAAATGCCCCAAATCCGGCGAGCTCGGCTAAAAAGAGGAGTTAGGGTCTCACACTTTCAGGGTGGTCTTCTAGTGTTTATCTAGTTTAATGGTCTTGCTAGTTTCTCTAGTAAATGTCTAGGGTCACTCCAGATTCCCTGTAGGCCATCAATTTAACACAAAACACACATTTGGATATCTAGAGTCAAGTCGTAACAGTGTCACAATACTAAAATTGTAGGAAATTGGTCCTAGATTTTATCTGGAGAAGAAACAAGAAAACCAAATAAGACCAAACCTCTTAATATACATACAGACAACTGCCTGCAAAGTTTCATCGTGTTTCACCAAAAATGGGCCGACCACTATGGGTGTGATCTCGGGTCAAAACTGGTGAAAAGGGCCCAGATTTTTACACTACACTCCTGACTCAAAATATAGCCTAATGTATATGTTTGCTTAATTTAAAAACTATCCGGGTATTAGCAGAATCAAAGTCTATTAAAACTAGATTAAAAATCGTATTAAAACACTAATTTGTGACATTAGGGTGTTTTAGTGTAAACTTGAAGAATGAATTGGATTATTAGACACTAACCACTCTTAATTACCCTAAATAATCCATAAAAATCCTAACTTATCTTAATCTCCTCTTAAAACACATTATTAGCACTAATTGCCACTAAAACACTAAATTAAGCTTAATAAACTAAAGGTTTAGCAACTAAGTGTTTAGGTTAGGCTTTATACCTCAAGTTGGTCTTAGGATGGTTCAATCTTGTAGCTCTTGCCTCCCTTATCTGAAACTTGCCTCAAGCACCCAAAAAGAAGTTGTTTTGAAGTGTTTAACATGAGATTTTGTGATGTAGTGAGGGATTTTGATGGAGATGGAGGCTTGAAATGAAGGAGGAAGAAGAAGAAGAAGAGGAAGAGAGGGGGGGGGAGGGGCTGCTGGACTCAGCAGGAGTGAGGGAGAGAGAGAGTGTGTGCCATAAGTCAAGTTTCCCCCAAGCCTCATTTATTGCACCATGCCTCCCCTTTTTTCCATTTCTTTTTCTTTTCTTATTTTAGTTTTGTTTTCCCTTTTAAATTTAGACACAAATAAAAACCAAGTTATGAAGAAATGAAGCATGGCTTGATAAAAAGGAAATGTAACAAGTTTTAGCAAATATGATATAGTGCATGCAACTTGCACAAAACACACTCATTGCATGATTAGTGAAAATTAATCACGTTTAGAAATAGAATTGTATATAATTTATCATAGAAATTTATAATTTGCCTAAATCACATAAATCCCTCCAAAATCACCATTTAATTTAATTTTCCAATAGTTTCAAGTTTATTGGTATTTAATTATACTGTGATTTAAAATATTCAGAATATTTATTATTTAATTATATAATTCCCCAAAAATAATATTTTGTTTTTTTTGAAATGTTACAATCTTCCCCCCTTAAAGAAATTCGGTCCCCGAATTTAAATTTAAACCCCCAAATATTAAAACATTTCACTAATCATCTCAAATCGACGGGGCTCCGAAATCATGGAAGATATAGAAAAGCCACAGCGCATTGCGTGCGTCTGAAAACGAATACAAACTCAAAGTCGAACTTCGTCAAGCGTTACAGAAATCGTCGGATTTGCACGCATACCATCGGAGTTACAATGGAGATAGAGATCTCAAAGTCTACTACTGAAATCCAATATGCATATTCAAATACTATAATACATATATATAGCACGCATCCTTGGAAAAATCTTAAAACCGAATAAAACACATGCAAAATATTTTCTGAATTGCCGTGTGATACGTAACTCACGGCACAAGGGGCGGATGCTCATTGTAGGTAGTAAATATACCTATATATGTTTGTGCTCAAATTATACGTTCTGCTGTTTTTAAAATATCCCGAAAGGTTTTCCTTTATAACGTTCGTGTCGCTCACATACACGTAGGAAATAGTAAGACTATAGCTCTTTCTTTTTGAAAACCTCTTGTTAAACTTTCTAATGCATGCAAAGTACTCAGATACTGTCCTCAGATGTAACGTTTTAGAAATCGTTATGCGAATTTTTCCGTTTTAGGGTAAAATAGTCGGTATTTTCCGTTTTAACCCGATTGTGATCAAACGCCTGTATAGACTTACCGGCACCTAGTTTAGCTAGAATAAAGATAGTGCGCGAACTTTGGGGGTTAATGGGAAGTTTTGGTTCACATAGAATTTTTTCCTAATTAAATATTATTTTAAGTGGTAATTACATTTTTGGTTTGGGTTAAATTACTTCTAATAAGAATCATTTTAATCTTATCACTAGATTTATTTTGGAAGCTTCTCTTCAAATATCTAGATATTTTTTTGTGCAAAAGGATTTAAGTTTAAAAAGAATAGAAAAGATGAAGAGGTGGAAAAAATTGCATTAATGAAGCATTTATTGCTTTAAGCTAGAACTTTCTTCATTTTTATTACACAAAATCCCCCTTTTACCTCATGGCCGAGCCTCTCTCTTGGTTCTGCCCTTTTCTTTTCTTCTCCCATTTTCTACAATTCCAAGATCAATAAATCCTTAAAAATCCTTAAATAATCCCATAAAACTCCTAAGCAAATAAAAATCCATCATTCTTCTTTACAAATCTCACTTTGATCTTCATGAAAACATTATTTTTGGAGGCTAAAATGATTGATCTAGTTTCTTTTTGGTGTCCTTGAGGAGGTATAATTTCTAACACAAATCTTTAATAGTTATGTTTAAATCATTCAATTAGCTATTTAATTGGTTAATATAGCTTTTAATTCTTGTTTAATGCTTTCATGATAATTTTAAAGAAAATCAAGTTAGGGTTTGTGATGGATAGTGGTTAAAAATGAGGACTTTGGAAACTTAATCTTGTGAATGATAATTATTGATAATTCCTAAGTTAATTAATGAAGTTTTTGCTTACTAGGTTTTAATAAAACCTAATTGGGTGGGTTTAAAATTATGGAAACAGTTTGGATAACATAGTTAAGCCGCTTTGCGATGTTTGGAACCGCTAGAATGGTTTTAGTTTTAGACTTGTGCAAAATATTGCGATAAATTGCTTACTAGGTTTCGGTGTTTTTCCGACGTGGGTTCAATTGGTCGTTGCGAGGTGATATCTATTATCTTCCTCGTATTTTATTGTGTTGTGTTTGCGCGATTGGGACGATCAGAGTCTAGACATGGTGTTCCGTAGTTTGGCAACCTAGTTAGGGTTTTTGCCGATGTTGTGCGCGTTTAGTGCGCTAGGTGCGCAGTGTAATTTTCTGGGCGTTATCCTTGCGTTTCGTTATCTTTTTGTCGGCGTAGGATATTTAGCTTATGTGATGTGTTTGTGAAATTTTAGGGTCGCAAGCGGGGACTTCGTGCGCTGCGAACAAGAGGAAGCAGGTGGTCGGATTTTCATAGTTCGAGACCATCGGTGAGTAGATTTAACATCTACGGGGAATTCGCCCGTATGGCGTTCAGCGTCAGGGCTAGATATGATATGATATTAGCCGCATGTTTATATGCTCTTATAGAGATGATGTATGAATTTCATTGCATATAGTTACATGTTGTGCCTGAACCTGTATCCATTATACACAGCACTATTATTGATAGTCCATGTTGCACGAGCACCAATGATATGCCACACACACACTGTCGGTAATTGCCATGATACGCACAACACAAATATTCATTGATATACCTTGCTAATGGTTAGCGACATAAAGGCATTTATTCTGGTGCGATAGCGCATATGACATATAGCATACCTGTATACCTACATGCTTATACATATGCCATACTATACCTACATCTCGCACATATACTTTGCTATTGTTACATGATCAGCTTTTTATAACATATATATCGGTGGAATGGGACGCTGTATATATATGTATTTGGGATTTGGATATTTGGGAACCACGAGATATATTTAATGACTTGATGCATTTAAATAGCGGACTTTTCCCGTGATATGTTCATATTGATGTTTTTTGTTGCATATGTTATTTTACATGGATTTACGCATTTGAGATATGTTTTCATGCGATTTGGGAATTTCAAGTGTCGATGTTAGGCACTTATATTCTGAGAGATATATGGATTTTGGAGATCGATACGTGGAACACAAGTGTCGAGGTGGGATACTTGGGTTTCGAGGAACGTATGGATATCAGAAAGACTGATACGTGGAACACAAGTGTCGAAGTGGGATACTTGGGTTTCGAGGAACGTATGGATACGAGTATTTATGTGTCGATGTTTAACACTCAGGTTCCATGAGACTTACAGGATTTGGGGGCCGATCTGAGTATTTTGGGATTTGGGGTGTTGTTGATTTACACCGGGTTTTTCCATGCTTATGATTTGTGCATGAGATATTTATTATCCCGCACTCAGTATTCAGTTGATATGCATTTGATTTATGTAGATATTGTTAGTTATATATATGCCCTAGAGGCTATTGTTGTATATATGATGTATATTATAGTGGATGTTTGATATATATAGAGAGGATTTTCTTGCTCGACATGATAGTATGCTATTTGGTTTCACTTTGTCTTAACATGTTGACTTGTATTAGTTTAGTGTCTTGCTCTCACATGTTGATAAAGCCCTTGGGATATGTACTCGACTACTGGGACTATGATGAGATCATACTAGTGGGGCCAGGGTAGTCGACGAGTACATCCTATAACTGTTCCTAGTCGAGGGTGTATCGAGACAGGGCATCGATACACCAGAGTAGACTAGCGTGTATGCATCTTGACCTATAAGATGGGCGATGGATGATCCCATATCCATCGGTGTTTGACATCAAAGATGGTGCATGGATGCTCAGTGGAGACTGGGTACACTGAACGTACTCGCCGAGAACTCCTAGATGGTATTATACCAATCGTCAAATAGCAGTTCTCGTGATATATGATATCGGTCGGGTATATGCCGGGTCATCGGATCAAGTGTTGATTCGATGAATCGGTACATATTATATTAGTCAGTTGTATGCGATGTAGCCGGATTGTCGGATCAAGTGTTGATTCGATAATTTAATGTATAATTATATATGTGATATATTACATTACATTAATTAATATAAGCTCGCTTTATTGATTCATTTTCTCACTGGATAATACATTGATATATATGCGATATATGTTAATTGTATTATTTTCTTTTGTTACAAAAATATATTATATATGTGATATATAATATTGGAACAAGTTAGGGTTACAAATGCAACATGATTTGTGGAGATTAAACAAGTTAGGGTTTGATTTGGGTTAGCATTTGGGTTAGCTTTTTCATGAAGCTTCTAGAAGCTTTATTTTTGTTTTAAGCATAGATATTTTTGTGTAGATATTTTCTTAACCCAACCCAAACCCTATACCCTAGTTCATTCTCTACAAGGGTTAAGTCTTCATTATTAACCCATGGTTGATTTGTAACCATAACAAAAATTTCATTATTCATCACAAATAGATTTCTTCTTCTTCTTCCTCTTGAAAAGCTTTCTAGCTTTTGGGTTAGTGATGAATAAGTGTGAGAAATTGAAATAAAAAGAGAGCTAAATTCTTACTTCATCAACCTTATCTATTCTAGCCACTTAGATTAGGGTTTTCACTTCACTAATACTTGATTATGTAGGACTACGGAAGCGCCCCGGCCATCTTTCCACGGCCAAAATGTGGAAACGAAATTTTTTCTCAAACTAGAAACCGGCACTACCGCATCCTAAAACCCCGGATCGTAACCATTAACCTAGTGCTAGCAAACAAGAGACGGGAAGAAGGCTATACCAAGCGATCCGTGTCCTTCGGTCTTCTCGTCGTCGTCCCGATCTCCCGCAGAATCTCCGTTCGTCACCTCCTCGTCGGAAAGGGCACCACGTAGCCGTTTTTTTTACGGGCTCCCACCTCTGGACCGAGGCAACTCGGGCGCGAAGTTGGCAAGCCGACGCGTCCAAGGGTACTGTAGGTGTAGTGTAGAATCTATGTCTCTTTAGGGTTTATGTTGCCATTTGATGGAGAAGAGAATGAACTATGAACTTTGGAGAGGTGAGGGATTTTTGTGGCAAGCATAGAATGAAAATGAGATGAATGATTTCCCTCACAAAATGAATTCTCTCCCATAGCAATGTGGCCGCCCCCCCTTATCAAAATGGTGGAGGAATCAAAACATGAAGGAAGGTGAGAGTAGTAAAAGCAAAGGGGTGACCACATCCAAAAGCAATGATAATAATATCATATCAATTTCTAATCTCATTTAATGCAAAGGAAGAGACTAATAAAGAATCTCATGATGGTAGAACCATCATGAAGCCACAAATGCAAGTAACACCTCCACAAAAGATAATTTGCACAACTGCAAATAACCCCTTCCATCGGAAAGTCCGGCTGCGAAGGAACAAAGGAAAACCGGCCGGAACGGAATGCAAACTGGCAACTTCAGAAAACTGATCCCGTAATAAATTACAGGAAAACCCCGCTACTGCATATACATGCCCGCATTTGTATTCCCACTGAATACAAATGCAAAGAGACAAAACTACACTGTCTAATACTAGGATCCGGCTTAAACCAAAGCCGGCTAGTAAAATCCGTCCGATCACGATCCGTGCAATACCGTACGCATCTGATTGAACCCTGCCATATCTCCAAACGGCCTCTACAGCGTTTCGCCCGAAACTTGAGAAACTGGTCTGTGGGGGACTCTAAAGACTCGTCAATACTTTGGTTGTGGATTTAACCACCAGCACGTCAGAGGTATTAGCCTATACGTAATGGGCTACCAGGTATTGACCAAAAGGGACGTCTGTGAGCGAACTCATGCTGACACCCTACTGAGCCTGTCAGTGACAATATCCGTACAGTCCGGTTCGTTCGTCTATGAGTATCGCATGGCGGGTCTAGGGGGTTGGTAAAAGTCAGACCCCCAAAAGCGGTACAAGTCGTGTCGGAGTGTAGCCCAGAACACCCTGAGATACTACTGGAATGCCTACCAGTAAATCTCCTGCCTCGGCCGAGGGCTTTGTGTAATGGCTCTCCTAGACACAGCGCGACCTCACCCCTAATACCGGGAGAGACGAACCCCTGCAGATCCGCTCACTGCCTCCATGTGGCTCAGGACTGTACCCAATTAAAACCTGTTTGCACGACTCCTTTGAGCCATGGTAGGGTAGTAATCAAAGTACAGTGGGAACTCACACGAGACAAATGACGATCTCAGGTCGGTGAACTAACCTGTACACATGTCACCAGGGAACTGGTATCTGACGTCTGGTATAATCCCAACTAGCAGGTTCCCGGCGAGTCCTATCCGGTGTACTCATAACCCAATGAGCACCTGTATATATCTTAGGTGAACCAACTAACACCAGTGGCTTGTGAGACCGGCCACCGTCCCTCGTCGGGGTCTCGACTGTATACACTAGTCTACTAATGGAGTATCGATGCCCAGTCTCGAAACTCCCACGACTAGGGACCTTTTAAGGATATGCTTATAGACCCCAGCTCCCACGTATATGATCGCCATCATACTGCTGGCCGTCAAGAAAGAATCCTAAGGGCTCTATCAACGTGCAATAGTGATCAGTAATGTCACCTAAAGCAGTACACAATGATAAAGATAAACCAGATAGCATACTATCATCTTAAGTAAGACTGTTCTAACGGTATAGGTCCTCCCTCAATCATTGCAATCACGTGCCTGTGATCCAATAATTGACTCTGAGGGCACTATATCTAACATTCTCCCACTTGCACTCAAGGCTAATTATTGCGATGTCGCATACTCACAGCCCGTGAGATACCGACACCCAACTCCTCTACTAGTCAGTCTCACAAAGCTGGTTTGCGAAACTATTGCGTTCGAGGAATAGCCTTAGTGAGTGGATCCACTGTGATGTTTCTTTCTATATCTCTCTTTATCCCATGTTCATGGAGAAAGCCATCTCCCGAAATGAGCAATACCTGTCTTAGAATGTCTGGATGTCTGATGGGACATAGTTCATAAATGAACTCCAAATCCAAACTTCTCAGACTGTATCGTCAACTGAACTTAATCAGTATCCTACGCCATGCCTCCCTCAGTATCCCCTTAGACCACTTGTCCGAAATACTGCCCCTCGTCAGAGGGAAAACTATGACTCTGACGACTACCCTGTCGTCCATGTCACCTTGGAAGCCTGGAATGATAACTGTCTCCTGAATGAGGCTGTCGTTATCATATCCTTAGAACATGCACTTATGTTCTAAAGCTGCTTCCCAATGTTTCTCCAGGATTGGATTAATATCAACTTATTGCATCTAATGCAAAAGCAACATCTGGTGTGGTACTTGACATCTCATGATTGACTCAATTGCCTAAGCAAGTGATCTGCCAATCATGCACATCCCTCTCCCCTTTAGTCTGTAAGACACCTTTAGAGAGGGTGACTCCATCACCTGTAGGTACACTACCGTGCCAGGAGTCGTCCATTCTAAATACTCATAGAATGCTGTCTAAGTACCCAGATTGGGAAACCACCCAAATCTAGATCTAAAACCATAGATCTAGTAACCAGAATGTCATATATAATATCCAAGTCCTTTGTGGAGAAACCACTTTGTGACAACCAAAGTTTAACCGATCGTAGTATAGGAACTTCACTTCCTACTCTGTGTATGTCATCCAAGTACCAGGACATCACACCCTACTACCTTCTTAACAGATCCATCCCCTATTCTGATGAAGTCAAACCTATGACTGTCACATCAGAAATAGATGATCTATCTCCGCTATATCTGCTTTAGTCTATAAATAGACATAAGCCTCCTGTCCACCAATGCTTCCGCTGCTCCCACTGACTACGACAACCCTCTGGCAGAGTCATATAGACGTACACTTCTGAAGCTAGTTTAGAACGATGCTATACTCATCCTCCTGCCGGGTCTCACAGCCTGGAACAACAGCAATGGCAAGTCTGGGTAAACAAGAACCTCCCCGCTACCGTCCTTGAGGCTACCGAAGTACCTCTCGGGTGCCTGAGGTTACCAACTATATCTGCGGAGTGGCTAATGGAATGTCAATCCAAATTGAATCTTTAGGTTCTTATCAAATTTTCAGTAATCGTTTGCGGTTCTGGAATCGCTTCCAGTTCTACCATACTCCCACTACTGTTTTCTGAAAAAAGTTCCATTTTTATTAAAACTGTGGCGAGTCAAGAACAATATCACTATTGATCTTCCAGATGGTAGAAAGTCAACCCTCGTCATAGCCTGGGTCAACCCACAAACAGCCATTACAGAAACGTGCCTTGAGTTATCCAGAGTCTGGTTTTAAGCATAAGCCGGACAACTCCCTGTACCTTAACATCGTCAAGACACGAACTGTTCTATATCCAATACAGAAACAGAGGCACTGATTTAATTGAACCAGATTCAAATCATGCAGCTGTCTCCAGTGCATGTGAACAAAATGGAGAGAGGCTGATCAGCGTTACTCAACTTAGGAATGCTTCCAATTATGAGTAACCTGAAAGAGAAGCCAGTTCTCTTAATCATTACTATCAACTGAATACCATACACAAGTATCTACATCTTCGATCAGTTTGAAGAATCCCGATACTTGCAACATCTGGTTCTCTACTTTATTCTTATACCTATAACTTCTCAAAACTCAGATCTTGTGTTTCTACGAAACACTTGTCTAAAAACTAGAGAAGTCATAAGTAAACAGAATATAGTACGAGGACCAACCCCTCTGTCCTAATGGACACTGGACGATATACAATACTCTGTATAAGTCCCCTGAGTCCAGTAACTCATTCACTGTGTGTTGTAGGTCGAAAACTATACTTATGGTTATGAAGAATTACACCGCTGTTTAATGCTCCTTACCTAACCATCCACTGATATAAGTAAATGTCATAGACATAATTTCAAAAAGTTATATCTCACTCTATGAAAATAGACGTACAGATATATCAATTTGAAATTGGTGCATAACAACGGATATTCAAAACTAAATATTTGCCGTCCGGCAAACAACCCAGGTGACTTCCTCAAATATCACCAATTACAACGAATCCCGATATAATGAGGATGATCACCTAATTCCCAATAATTTACTCCCACCCATCATCTGTAAAACCATACAGATGTGAGAACCAAACCTGGTAAATACATACCCTGGAGCAAGTATTTAACTGGGAAATCAGTTTTCTATTAACAGTATACAGTGAAACTGAAACATTGAGATGTTTCGATGGGGTATCCTGGTATTCATAGTAATGCCTCTTCCATCATCCAGATTCACAACTATAACCGTATATTTCTTTGCCATCTCTCTAAATCCCTTTATATGTCTTTAGTCATTACCTTATGCACACCCTTTTAGGCCAAATGGTTTTCTTCCTTCCCTACCGTTCGGCACCAGCCTATGGTTTGGAAGAAGACTATCCAATAAGCATAATGGGTGTACTGTCCTAATCCCAGGAGCACTCGCAATGCGAGAGAAGGTGAAGATAAAAGACAACCGAATAAACCTTATTCCTATTTCTCCTGAACCAGAATCCATCCCCGAACCGGAACAAGTTCCTTTCGAGTTCGTATATAACCATACGATGGAATATCCAATAAACTGTAGATCTTCGTAGTGATACGGAGTGTCCTGGAGAAATACAAAGGTGATTTAGGATTGGCGAAGAAATACTTGGTTTGGTCGTGAATAGCAGTCGCAATTTACTTTGCCCTCTTACTAATCCCTTTCTTTGTCTTTACATAATACCTTCTGTACACCATCGTTAGGCTAATTGGTTTTCTTCATTCCCTACCGGTCGGCACCTGCCTATGGTTTGGAAGAAGACTATCCAATTTGCGTAATAGGTGTACTATCTCCTAAACCAAGGAGTACTCGCAACCTGAGAGAAGGTAAAAGGAAAAGACAACTGAATAGTCCTATTCGTTTTCTCCAGAACCGAAAACCATCCTCGAATAAATTCCTTCGAGTTCGTATATAACCATACGATGGTTTTTTCCAATGGAAGTGGACGTTCGTAGTAATACGGGGTGTCCTGGAGAAAAGGGTAAATGTAGGAGTGGCAATGAGGTTTGCAACTCTTACAATCCAAAAGCCAGTGTTTAAGAAGGTTCAGTCAACTTGGTCACTGAGTCATAGCCTAGGGTCGGGTCAATGGTCGTTGCCAAAGAGAGAGAGAAAAGAAACACTCAGTGTGCACTCTAACCTAGATCAGAATGGTTATCACTTTATCTAATCAGGAAACCTCCCACTGTACCGTCAAATTCTTCCCCAAACCTGAAAGAAGAATTAGTCGGGATCACCCGAGGAGTAAACCAACTCATCAGTGGGAATCGGGATCCAACTATCATCGCATGATAACGTGACGGAATCCGCTCACGTTATCACACTCCAGAAGGTATGCGCATATCTGGCAAGTTTCAGTTTCTTTAGAAACTCCCGATGTGATTTTTGCCCCAAGCGGCTTATGACCTTGACTAGGTCAACAAACCATAAACCGCCAGTCAAGTTCAACCCGTCATTATTCTGGATTGCATTAAACCCAACCATACATGCCCTTGACTAGGTCAATAAGGCCGCACGACTGTCCTAACCAATCCCACTTATGCAACAAACAAGTACCACTTAGCTACCGAACACTACGTCTTGACTAGGTCAACAAACGCAGCACGAATACTAAATAATACCTGTAGGAAATGACGGAGGGCTACGGCTGGTTTTTGGCGAAAAACCTTTAACGTAATGAACTTGATATCGTTGAAGGAACTGCATAGTTTTTTGTAAAAAATATAGTGGCGAAAACCCTTTGCTAAAGAGGTCACTCCCGGTGAAGGGATCTCGGCTCTTTCCCCGTAGAATGAGGTGCGGGATATTCCAACTGAATACCACGATGCAAAGCAAAAAGTAATCGGCTATAGTGAAGTTATTGCCCTGACGCAAACTTCTGTCCAAGGGGTCACTCCCGGTGAAGGGATCTCGGCCCTTGCCTCGTCGACTGAGGTGCTGGATATTCATAACCGAATACCACTGTGCAAAACAAAAGAGAACGCCCTTGCGATAATAGGTTTTCGAAAAATTGTTCCAACAACATCAGAATAGGTTTGTTTAGCTTGCATTGATCCGAATCAATGCAGTCCCATCAATTGATCACACCAATAAAGAACGAAAATAATGATGTACGTAAATGCCATCCGCATTCGCCATTGGGTCCCGTCATCACCCGTTAGGTTACTTAACAAACGACAGAGCGGGGACTGGACTAGCGCGGATGCAAAACATATACAACATCTACTAGTATATATATCAATATATAATATCGCTCATGGCGTGATAAAAATGCAACATCACATAAATGTAACCAGCATCACAGAACAATACAGATATCTGGGATCCCCGGGTTTCATAGAGCCGCTAATGAAACCCGACGTTCCCCTGGTCGTGTGGATAGCCTGTGCAATGAAAATCCTAGACCCCTACGGGCGCGGCAAGTTACCCGCCAAAACCTGAAGCGAGGCAGCCCCTTTCAGCAACGTGAATGGACCACCCAGCACTTCACGGAATCCGATAACTTGGGCACCCCTCTTGGGTCAACCTATACCCCCTACGAGTGCGGCGAATAGCCCGCCAATTCTAGAGTAAAGCCCCCTCCGTCTCAATGCCATGAGATGCGGGCTCGTTGCCCTCTAGAATCCGGCTATCCGTGCACCCCTCCGTGGGGCAATCCTAGTACAGAAAGTAAAATATACATACAACGGGTACATCGACCTCGATCCGGTCGTGCCCCAAAAGAATAATATACAAACAGGCAGTGACGGCAGTCCACATGTCGGACGCTCGCCCCGCAAAATCAAATGTACATATAAAACAAAACTGTACTAACATTGCATCCAGGCTATCCTCCACGACCGATCCGCAACATCACAGCACAACACAGAACATCAACGTGAATGTCACGTTCGCAAATCCGTCTAAAAGGGCTATAGCAGTTAGACAGGATTTACTGATCAAATGACATTCACGGTCGCAGATATAATGTAAATACTGTGAACTAACATGTTTAAAATTTCCGATCGAACAAATTTACCGAAGTGGGCCCCAAGCACTACTGTAGCACTTACAGAAAATCTGGGCCCAAACAGAATATCCCAAAACCCTCATTTCCTAACCAGAAGCCTACTGTGAAAATTTGGTGCAACGATAGCACTTTCCCACCGCGGAACTGCGGCCAAACCAGGGGTTTGGCCGCGTTTCCGCGGTCGTACTAAGGAATCATTGCATCGAATTTTCCCAGAATGCTTAGAATTGCCTGCTTGTGTTTCTGCAACAACCTAAAAATTTTTAGAGCCAAAAAAATTTTGACAGAAACCTGATGCACTAGAAAATACGGTTTTTGGGATTAAGTTAATGGCGTGGCTCTGATACCATGTAGGACTACGGAAGCGCCCCGGCCGTCTTTCCACGACCAAAATGCGGAAACGAAATTTTTTCTCAAACTAGAAACCGGCACTACCGCATCCTAAAACCCCGGATCGTAACCATTAACATAATGCTAGCAAACAAGAGACGGGAAGAAGGCTATACCAAGCGATCCTTGTCCTTCGGTCTTCTCGTCGTCGTCCCGATCTCCCGCGGAATCTCCGTTCGTCACCTCCTCGTCGGAAAGGGCACCACGTAGCCGTTTTATTTTACGGGCTCCCACCTTTGGACCGAGCCAACTCGGGCGCGAAGTTGGCAAGCCGACGCGTCCAAGGGTACTGTAGGTGTAGTGTAGAATCTATATCTCTTTGGAGTTTATGTTGCCATTTGATGGAGAAGAGAATGAACTATGAACTTTGGAGAGGTGAGGGATTTTTGTGGCAAGCATAGAATGAAAATGAGATGAATGATTTCCCTCACAAAATGAACTCTCTCCCATAGCAATGTGGCCGGCCCCCCTTATCAAAATGGTGGAGGAATCAAAACATGAAGGAAGGTGAGAGTAGTAAAAGCAAAGGGGTGACCACACCCAAAAGCAATGATAACAATATCATATCAATTTCTAATCTCATTTAATGCAAAAGAAGAGACTAATAAAGAATTTCATGATGGTAGAACCATCATGAAGCCACAAATGCAAGTAACACCTCCACAAAAGATAATTTGCACAACTGCAAATAACCCCCTCCATCGGAAAGTCCAGCCGCGAAGGAACAAAGGAAAACCGGCCGGAACGGAATGCAAACTGGCAACTTCAGAAAACTGATCCCGTAATAAATTACAGGAAAACCCCGCTACTACATATACATGCCCGCATTTGTATTCCCACTGAATACAAATGCAAAGAGACAAAACTACACTGTCTAATACTAGGATCCGGCTTAAACCAAACCGGCTAGAAAAATCCGTCCGATCACGATTCGTGCAATGCCGCACGTATCTGATCGAACCCTGCCATATCTCCATATGTCCTCTACAGCGTTTCGCCCGAAACTTGAGAACTGGTCTGTGGGGGACTCTAAAGACTCGTCAATATTTTGGTTGTGGATTTAACCAGTAGCACGTCAGAGGTATTAGCCTATATGTAACGGGCTACCAGGTATTGACCAAAAGGGACGTCTATGAGCGAACTCATGCTGACACCCTACTGAGCCTGTCAGTGACAATATCCGTACAGTCTGGTTCATTCGTCTATGAGTATCGCATGGCGGGCCTAGGGGGTTGGTAAAAGTCAGACCCCCAAAAGCGGTACAAGTCGTGTCGGAGTGTAGCCCAGAACACCCTGAGATACTACTGGAATGCCTACCAGTAAATCTCTTGCCTCGGCCGAGGGCTTTGTGTAATGGCTCTCCTAGACACAGCGCGACCTCACCCCCAATACCGGGAGAGACGAACACCTGCAGATCCGCTCACTGCCTCCATGTGGCTCGGGACTGTACCCAACTAAAACCTGTTTGCACGACTCCTTTGAACCGTGGTAGGGTAGTAATCAAAGTACAGTGGGAACTCACACGAGACAAATGACGATCTCAGGTTGATGAACTAACCTGTACACATGTCACCAGGGAACTGGTATCTGACGTCTGGTATAATCCAACTAGCAGGTTCCCGGCGAGTCCTGTCCGGTGTACTCATAACCCAATGAGCACCTGTATACATCTTAGGTGAACCAACTGACACCAGTGGCTTGTGAGACCGGCCACCGCCCCTCGTCGGGGTCTCGACTGTATACACTAGTCTACTAATGGAGTATCGATGCCCAATCTCGAAACTCCCACGACTAGGGACCTTTTAAGGATGTGCTTATAGACCCCAGCTCCCACGTATATGATCGCCATCATTTTGCTGGCCGTCAAGCAAGAATCCTAAGGGCTCTATCAACGTGCAATAGTGATCAGTAATGTCACCTAAAGCAGTACACAATGATAAAGATAAACCAGATAGCATAGTATCATCTTGAGTAAGACTGTTCTAACGGTATAGGTCCTCCCTCAATCATTGCAATCACGTGCTTGTGATCCAATAATTGACTCTGAGGGCACTATATCCAACAGATTAGAGAAGTGAGAGCTTGAGTTAAATATTCTTCAAGGTAGATCATCTTCGAAAAGGAAGACTTCAAGCAAGTATGGATCATTCGGCTTGTGGAGCCTCCCAAGAGTCCGGAAGTTCATGGATCGCGGCGTAGGGACTACTACTCGGAGATTATGAAGCGAAGGAGCGGACTACAAAGGTTGTAATCCCTCTCTCTTAGATGTAAAGTTGTTTACATGCTATGTTAACCCTAAAACTCTAGCAAAGATCCTCGCTTTAGGTTGTTCGCCACTTGAAAACATTAGATTTGGCATGGTTGATGCCTTATGAGCCTTGTGATAGTGCCTAGTAACCCTACAGTGGTATCAGAGCCTAGCTAAAGCATTAGGCGATGTGTAGACGAAGTTAAAAGTCCGATCGAACCCCGAAACATCATTTTGGACCCTCTTTCTGGAAATTTTTTAAAAAGATGGTTTTTTCCGTATTAAAAATACTCAGAAAATTAAGCAGGTGATTGTATGGACATCTGTAAAGTACGATTCCCTAAGTCCATCAAGCCACCGCGGAACCGCGGCCAAACCTTGCTATTGGCGGCGGTTCCGCGGCCGAACCTGAGGATTCAAGGATCGTACTTCAACAGGTTATCCATAGGTATTACGTTATGCTTCTAGGAATTTTTAATATTACTCAAGTATTGAGTTTTCTGGAGATCTTAAGAATTCGTTGATTCAATCGGAAAGTTTAACATCGTTTAGTTTTTCTGGATAATTTAGAACGTGTTAAAAAGTTCGAACGGATATCAATAACTCACTTTTTCCCGACACGAAAAACTTTTAAGTGTTGGAATTTTTCCCGAGTTTGAATCTTTCGAAAATCATGCTAGCGTATTTATGGATCCTCTAGAAGAACGTAACCTTAACTTGATTATATGACCGTCAAAACTGCCACTGAACCCTAGGGTTTGTGGTAGTTTAGCGTTGCCACATGTGAGGCGTTGGTTTGACCCTTCTACGGCTGGTTCATTGGGGCTGTGACATGTTCTGGGTTTTTTGAACTCCGCTCAAGTGTTGAGCTATTTGGGAAATCTTGGGTATTTGATTATTCGATCGGAAAGTTTAACATTGTCTATTTATCTGGAATGTGATACAATATGTGGAATTCATATAGTTAGGTATGAAATGCGAAGTATGTGATATTTCGGATTTAAGATGTCTAAAGTGATTGTGGATTCCAAACGTTGTAGTTTTACACTTTCTTTTATGTGACCGTAAGCGTAGTATGTGGTGTATTGCCGGCTTCGTTGCTATACATCAACGACAATCGGGATATGCATACTTACTTACGTTGATGATATGAGATATTATGTGTTGCTGTGATATGTTATATTGGATAGTCGTGTTTTGAATAGCCGGGGTTTTTATGTGAGATGAGGGTTTTTATTTTCATTCATGTAAAATTCATTGTATGTAATATTCTTTTATTGGGGCACTTCCGGGTTGAGGATGATATCACCATTGTATATTATTTACTTTTCCGCATTAGGATAGACCCGAGGAGGGGAGCACAAGTAACCGGGTTCTAAGGTCCAGTGGGAGGCCATCTCGAGGAGTCGAGATCGGGTCTCCTAATCCTAGAATTGGCAGTGTTGCTTGCCGCTCTTGTAGGGGTCTAGGGATGTGGGTTTGGCTATTCATCGCGACCATGGAATCCGTATTTTATACAGGCTCAAAATAAAACACGGACGTCCTAGTATATCCAATATTTCATATGTTATCTTCTACTGCAATGTTCTGTGATGAGATCATATTACTGCCTGAGACGAATGCTTATACTATATATATATGATGATATGTAAATATTACTGCTTTTGTTTCTTCTGTGATGCTTAGGAAGCATAACTGATGGGATTTATTAATGAGATTAATAAAAGAAAAGAAACCTAAAAGATGTTGTAGAATCAAAACTTTATAAAAAGGGTAGCTACAGTTTTGCTTTGCATAGCGGTATATATGATATACCCTGCACCTTATTCGATGAGGAAAGAGCCGAGATCCCTTTACCGGGAATGACCTCTTTAGCAAAACTGGCAGATGCTACAAACTCACGGTTTATTTTTTGATTGTTTCTATAGTTCTTGCTTTGCATAGTGGTATATATGATATACCCTGCACCTTATTCGATGAGAAAAGAGCCGAGATTCCTTCACCGGGAGTGACCTCTTTAGCGAAACTAGAAAAGCATAAAAAACACTCCTTTTCAAAATCACTTGTTTCTACAACGATATCAAGTTCATTACGCAATAGGTTTTCAGAAAAACCTATCGTAGCCCTCCGTCATTTCAGATAAGTCCTACTTAGTATTCGTGCTACGTTTGTTGACCTCCGTCAAGGCGTAGTGTGCGGTAGCTAACTAGTATTTATCTGTTTATGCATATGATGCAATTGGATTAGGGTAGTCGTGCGGCTTTGTTGACCTCCGTCAAGGGTCGTGCGAGTGGGTTTGATTCAATCAAGGAATGATGGATTGAACTTGACCAGCACCCTATGATTTGTTGACCTCCGTCAAGGTCATGGGATGCTTGGGGCAAAATATTATCAGGAATTTCAAGTGTTGAAATTTGCAATGAGATTGCATACCTCCTATGAGATAGGTGGATCCCGATACCCGCTGCGAGTATGAGTTACTCTTGGGAGAATTTTACACAAGACAATTAACCGATCAAGTAGGTGGCTAGAAAGGCGTTTACGGGGTTAAGCCTATGGGAAAACGAGGCTTATTTTAATTAGGTCCGTGCGAAAGCACGGGGAACCTCCCTCAAAGTACCAACACTGGCCTGGCTGAAAGATTGGCGAACTTGTAAGGTGTAATTAATCCCGGCTAGTCTTACCTTTTAGGGTTTGAAGGAAGATTTGATAAAAACAGTGGGAGACATCCTGATTAGATAAGATTATAACCAATCTAATCTTGCAAGAGCGTACGCTAAAGTGTTTTCTTCTCTCTCTTTTCAGGTAGCGACCATGTCAGGCCTTAATCAAGATAATAATATGGATGTATTGACTGAACCCGCTTATTATACTGAGCAGGGGAACGTTGGTCCCGTTCTTTCTTATAAGTGTTATAAGACTGAGCAGGAAATAGGAGAATATATGGATTCTTACGCCGCCTAAATGAAGAACAAGCATGCTGATGCATCTTCTTCGTGTGTATTAGTTATCAAGAACTGTTTCTCAGTTCATTCTACGTCCTGGGTATTATATACTGGATCAGGATCCCACATATGTAATATGTTACATGGGCAACGTAAAGGTAGAGAACTGGGAATGGGTGATCATTCCGTAAGAGTAGGGAATGGTGCAGATGTTGCGGCCAAGGCAGTTGGCGAATATCATCTTGTGTTACCAAATGGTAATACATTGATTCTGAACGAATGCTATTACATTCCGACCCTGATATGCAATATTATATCAGTTTCTTTATTGAATAAAGAAGGATATAATTTTGTAATACAGGATAATGTTATGAATATATTCCTGAATCAAAAGTTGATAGGATCAGGATCGTTAAATAATGGCATGTACGTTCTAAATCAAACTACAATTCTTAATGTACAGAACACAAACAAGAGGAAAAGTTCAGAAATGAACGAATCCTTCTTATGGCATTGTAGACTAGGTCATATCAATGCGACACGGCTAGCTAAATTACATAAGGATGGATATTTGAATCCATTCGAATTTTCATCTTATGACACTTGCCGGTCATGTCTCAAAGGCAAAAAGACCAAAACTCCGTTTAGTGGACACGGAGTAAGGGTTACAGAACTCTTGGGACTAATACATAGTGATGTATGTGGTCCCATGTCTACACATGCCAGGGATGGTTCTTCGTACTTCATTACGTTCACTGACGATCTCTCAAGATTCGGATATGTGTTCCTGATGAAATACAAGTCTGAGGCTTTTGAGAAATTCAGGAAATATAAGCACGAAGTAGAGAACCAAATAGGCAGAAGTATTAAGATCCTTCGATCTGATCGAGAAGGAGAATACTTGAGCAATGAGTTCCTAAATTATCTAAAAGAGAATGGGATTCTCTCTCAGCTTACACCTATATATACACCACAGCACAACGGTGTATCGGAGCGGAGGAATCGCATCCTATTAGATATGGTGCGCTCTATGATGAGCACAGTTGAGTTGCCTATTTCCTTCTGGGGATATGCACTGGAGACAGCTGCATACCTACTGAATAAAGTTCCTACCAAATCTGTGCCTACCACCCCATATGAGATATGGGAAGGGAAGAGACCATATCTTAATTTTGTTAAGATATGGGGTTGCCCGGCCTATGTCAAAAGACAAAAACCGGACAAACTCGAGGCAATGTCTGTTTTATGTAAGTTTGTTGGATATCCCAAGCATTCGCGAGGGTATATCTTCTACCACAGTGAGGAACAAAGAGTGTTTGTTGCTCAACACGCCACCTTTTTAGAAAAGTAATTTCTTGCAAAAGAGATTAGTGGCTCTAAGGTAGAACTGGAAGAAGTTCCAGCAGAACAAACTACAACAGAAGATTTGATGGAACTAGAGGATTCAGTAGTTCCTGACGAACCCTAGCCTATCCGCCGATCTAGTAGGGTTCCTCATCCACCTGAGAGATACTATGGTTTTCTCGTTGATGGTGGGAGTGAGGATTGCATCATGGAAGATGATGACACGACTAGTTTCGAGCAGGCTATCACGAGTGGGGACTCTGTGAAGTGGCTGGAGGCAATGCGATCTAAGATGGAATCCATGTACACCAACAAAGTATGGACTTTGGAAGTTGCTCCTGAAGGGGTAAAACCCATTGGGAGCAAATGGATCTTTAAGAAGAAACTTGGTGTAGATGAAAAAATGGAGACTTTCAAAGCTAGACTTGTTGCAAAGGGTTTTCGTCAACGACCAGGTGTGGATTATGACGAAACCTTTTCTCCAGTGGCTATGCTTAAGTCCATCCGGATCTTACTTGCCATTGCTGCATACCATGACTACGAAATCTGGCAAATGGATGTTAAGACCGCCTTTCTAAATGGTGATTTAGAAGAGTGCGTGTACATGACTCAGCCAGAGGGCTTCGTAGACAGTGGGAGCAGCGGAAAGGTGTGCAAGCTGCTTAAATCCATCTACGGGTTAAAGCAGGCATCGCGGAGTTGGAGCATCTGCTTTGATGTTGTAGTTAAAGAGTTTGATTTCATCAAAAACATAGATGAACCTTGTATATACAAGAAGGTTGCAGAGAGTAAGGTTGTCTTCCTCGTATTGTACGTGGATGGTATACTCTTGATAGGAAATGATGTTCCTATGCTACAATCGGTCAATCTCTTCTTATCACAAAGATTCTCAATGAAAGATTTTGGTGATGCCTTCTGCATACTGGGAATTATGATCTATAGAGATAGATCTAAACGGATACTGCGATTGTCCCAATCCAGGTACATTGACACTATACTAAAGAGGTTTAGTATGGACGAATCCAAGCGTGGTAACCAACCCACGATCTCTGGACTCACTCTCTCCAAAGAGATGTCTTCCAAGACTGATTTGGAAAGAGCTCGCATGCAAGGGATACCCTATGCTTCGGCAGTAGGCTCTATCATGTACGCGATGCTATGTACCAGACCCGATGTAGCATACTCACTAAGTGTAGTGAGTAGGTATCAAGCAGATCCTAGAGAGAGTCACTGGATAGCTGTGAAGAACATTCTCAAGTATTTAAGAAGGACTAAGGATATGTTCTTGGTATATGGTAACGGTGAACTCCAGGTGGAGTCCTTTACCGATTCAAGCTTCCAAAGTGATAAGGATGACTCTAAGTCGCACTCGGGATTTGTCTTTATCCTCAATGGAGGGGCGGTGTGTTGGAAGAGTTTCAAAAAGGAAACCGTTGCAGACTCGACAATGGAGGCTGAATACATCGCTGCCAACAATGCTGCAAAAGAGGCTGTCTGGATGAAGAAGTTCATTACTGAACTTGGTGTGGTTCCATCCATTGAGCATCCAATACTTTTTTATTGTGATAACAATGGAGCTGTGGCTTTGGCCAAGGAACCCAGGTCCTATCAGAAGTCCAGACATATTCTGAGGCGGTATCACCTAATCCGGGAGATAGTTGATCGCCGGGAGATCGAGGTCAGGAGAGTTGATACGAAGGACAACACTGCAGATCCATTCACGAAGGCCATTCCCCAGACACAGTTTGAGAGACTCTTCGGGATGTTAGGTATGAGATACTACAACAGCTGGCGTTAGTGCAAGTGGGAGATTGTTTGTTATATATATGCCCTAGAGGCCATTGTTGTACATATGATGTATATTATAGCGGATTCTTGGATATATATAGAGAGGACTTTCTTGCTTGACATGATAGTATGCTATTTGGTTTCACTTTGTCTTAACATGTTGACTTGTATTAGTTTACCGTCTTGCTCTCACATGTTGATAAAGCCCTTGGGATATGTACTCGACTACTGGGACTATGATGAGATCATACTAGTGGGGCCAGGGTAGTCGACGAGTACATCCTATAACTGTTCCTAGTCGAGGGTGTATCGAGACAGGGCATCGATACACCAGAGTAGACTAGCGTGTACGCATCTTGACCCATATGATGGGCGATGGATGATCCCATATCCATCGGTGTTTGACATTAAAGATGGTGTACGGGTGCTTAGTGGAGACTGGGTACACTGAGCGGACTCGCCGAGAACTCCAAGATGGTATTATACTAATCGTCAGATAGCAATTCTCTGGTGACACTGGTACAGGTTAGTCTGTAGACCCGAGATCGTCATAGAGTCTTGTGTGATTCCCACTGTGCTTTGATTTCCGCCTTACCACGTCCAAGTGGACGTGCAAAATGGTGGCTTTCGGGTACAGTCCCGAATCACATGGAGGCAATGAGCGATAGGAGGGGTTTCGTCTCTCCCGGTATAGGGAGTTGATGTTGTACTGTGGTCGATTGGCTATAATTGGAGGTCCCTGGCCAGGGCTGATATAGAGTGCTACTGGTAAGTGTTATCAGTAGTTTCTTGACTAGTTATGAGCCTCACATCGACACGACTTATCGGTTATTGGGGTCTGACATATACCACCCCTAAACTTGATATGCGACATATCAGACGAAGAGACCGGACTGTACGGTAGTGTTACTGATTGAATTCACAGGAGAATGTACATGCTTGCTTATTGATCTTCTGATCGCTCAATACCTGGGTGGCTGTTATGTTTAGCTGACGGCTTGCAGCTTGTGGGTGTTTGATATGATCATCACCTACTGCCGGCGTATTGAAGATTCTTTAGAGTCCTACACAAAGGTTTCCTGGCTCGGGAAAAACGGAGTAGGAGCACATATGTGATATGTGTGGGACCGAGAATATTACGATATGAGATACCGTATTATATTTTCGCGATATATGATATCAACCGGGTATATGCCGGGTCATCGGATCAAAGTGTTGATTCGATGAATCGGTACATATTATATTAGTCGGTTGTATGCGATATAGCCGGATTGTCGAATCAAGTGTTGATTCGATAATTTAATGTATAATTATATATGTGATATATTACATTACATTAACTAATATAAGCTCGCTTTATTGATTCATTTTCTCACCGGATAATACATTGATATATATGCGATATATGTTAATTGTATTATTTTCTTTTGTTACAAAACTATATTATATATATGATATATAATATTGTAACAAGTTAGGGTTACAAATGCAACATGATTTGTGGAGATTAAACAAGTCAGGGTTTGATTTGGGTTAGCATTTGGGTTAGCTTTTTCATGAAGCTTCAAGAAGCTTAATTTTTGTTTTAAGCTTAGATATTTTTGTGTAGATATTTTCTTAATCCAACCCAAACCCTTTACCCTAGTTCATTCTCTACAAGGGTTAAGTCTTCATTATTAACCCATGGTTGATTTGTAACCACAACAAAAATTTCATTATTCATCACAAATAGATTTCTTCTTCTTCTTCCTCTTGAAAAGCTTTCTAGCTTTTGGGTTAGTGATGAATAAGTGTGAGAAATTGAAATAAAAAGAGTGCTAAATTCTTACTTCATCATCCTTATCTATTCTAGCCACTTAAATTAGGGTGTTCACTTCACTAATACTTGATTAGAGAAGTGAGAGCTTGAGTTAAAGATTCTTCAAGGTAGATCATCTTCGAAAAGGAAGATTTCAAGCAAGCATGGATCATTCGGCTTGTGGAGCTTCCCAAGAGTCCGGAAGTTCATGGATCGAGGCGAAGGGACTACTACTCGGAGCTTATGTAGCGAAGGAGCGGACTACAAAGGTTGTAATCCCTCTCTCTTAGATGTAAAGTTGTTTACATGCTATGTTAACCCTAAAATTCTAGCAAAGATCCTCGCTTTAGGTTGTTCGACACTTGAAAACATTTATATTTGGCATGGTTGATGCATTATGAGCCTTGTGATAGTGCCTAGTAACCCTACAGATATAGTACCTTGGTGGTGTACCTCGATCATGATAGTTGCATATTCATATTTCAATACTCAAGCTACCAGCTTACATGTTATTGATCATTGTTGTTAGTACATACTTGCGATTTCAGTATGATGTTATTTTCTATTCATGAGTTGGCAACTCACCCCCGTTGTGCCATAGTGTTTTGCAGGGCTTACCCTCAGTGTAGTTCGCGGCAGGGAGTCTTATCATCTCTACTTTTGCTGATACCGCTACGGTTGGCTGTGAGGCCTTTGCTTTTAGGTGGGTTTTGCGGTTATCCGTTTGTACATTGTATATCTTTTTGTTGGATTTAGTATTCTCCATCTACCACTTCTTGTATTTGACTTAGAGACGAGTTGTGAGGATTCGGTGTTGTATTATTATTTTGGTGACTTTGGGTGCCGTGCTCGTGGGAGACGGTTTTGTTGAAAAGTTTTAATTCTTTATACAGTTTTCTTTTATATTTCTTCGCTTCGGCGTCGTATATATGTTTGTGGTGGTTGTCTCCACCGTTGGGCATGATTTTCTCCCATTTGGGATACTTTATATTTATCTATGTTGTACCCGTTTTTGGGGCTAGTTTTTACAAAGGAGGTGCTGCCGAAATTTTCACGAAAGAAAACTAAAGTTAATGATTTTTACTTGAGATTTCCGAATGTTTTAAATTATGTTTTTCTCCATTTATCCCTTTTTAGGGTGGTTTAGATTTCTGGGTTTCGTCTTACTTAAATTACGTACGCCTGTAGACGTTACGTGGTTTAAGGGCCGGTCATGCGCCAAATTTTGGGTCGTGACAAAGTTGGTATCAATGCGCTAGGTTTTACCTTTCAGAGTGTAGGGTGACCTTGGTATGATAGAGTAGGTAGCTTTAGCAGAGTAACGTAGCGTGTGTATGTTCCGCGGCATACTTATGACGCGGTACTCTGCCTAAGTGACCTTAGGACTTGTTGATTGGAATTCTTTCCGTGATTTTATACATCCTTGTGATTCAATTTCTATATCCTTATCGAACCTTGTTTCAATTTCCAGCCTATATGCCGCCGAAGACTACGAAGGCACAGAGAGCGACCGCGAGGGCCGAGGTCAGAGTCGACCCGTCTGAGGCGAGGACTGACCAGGGCAGTATGCCTGTTGTACCAGAGCACATTGCTATGTTTGGGGATGGTATGCAGGACTTGCGCCAGATGATGGGGACTTTAGTAGAGGCCATTCGAGTATAGGGGCAGGCAGTTGTTCCACCCGTTGCAGGGACCACGATGGTACCTACTGTTTCGGCAGTCGCAGTTACAGCTCCGGAGGTTATTACCGTGTCACTGACAGAGTTCATGAGGCTGATGCTTCCGGTGTTCACTGGCACAGATGCTATTAAGGATCCGCAGTCGTTTATCGACTAGATGGCCAGGATTTGTCGTTCTCTCCGATGCTCCGACGAGAGATGGGTGGAGTTCGCGAGTTTCCGTCTGGAGGGTCTGGTCCAGAAGTGGTATGAGTCCTTGGAGAGGGGCAGAGCCGCGGGTCTTGCTCCTATCACCTGGGCTGAGTTTATAACTGTGTTTCTCGCCCGTTTTCTTCCACCGAGCGTCAGGGATGCGTGAGCGTGCCGATTTGAGTCGTTACGCCAGACTCCGGGGATGACGGTGTCTGAGTATGATGTACTGTTCACCGAGCTATCTGTGTATGCTCCGTACTTGGTGGCGACTGAGGAAATGAGGGTGAAGAGGTTTGTTCGCGGCCTGCTTACCCAGTTGTTCCTAGCCATCAGCATTCAGTATTGTGACACGTATGCGGCAGCAGTGGATGCAACCCTATTGGTGGAGGAGCGTCTTTCTGAGTCGTCAGTTGCTCCGGAACCGAAGAGGGTTCATACTGGTGATTCGGCGGGGAGGCGGGCATTTAGACGTCGTGACATTTCTCGTTCAGATACTGGAGGTAGTGGAGGTTCGGGACGAGGTCGGCTTTTTAGTTCTTACCCTCAGGAGGGTCAGTAGTTTGCAGCTGGATGTTACCGGTGCGGGAGTATGGGACATCGGGTTCGAGATTGTGCTGAGCCACGTGTGAGCGGGGCAGCTGTACCGCAGGTTACCTTACCACCTTCTCCACCTCAGAGGGCGTTGCCCCTTATGCCGGTTGTTGCACCGCTTCAGACTCATGTGCAGAGAGGTCGAGGTCGCGGTGGTTTTGTATGTAGGGTTACTAGGCACACTCATGAGGTTCCACAAGGCATCAACCATGCCAAATTCAAAAATTTAGGTGCCGAGAAACTTAATATAGATCGTTAACTAGAGGATAGGCGAAACTACAAGCAAGTAAACAACTTTGCTAATAAGTGAAAGGGATTACAACCTTTGTAGATCCGGTCCACCACTTCTTTAGCTCTGAGATGACGTCCCTCCGCTGTGATCATCGGGATCCCGGACTCTAGCGTCGGTTTCATCGGAGAAATGAGCGGGCTAGGTTGTTGACTTCGGTGCCGAAGATGATCTACGTCGAGACGACTCAAACTCAAGCTCCATCTTCATTTGGTCATGAACCTTGTGAAGAAAACACCCTATACAACATGGCAAGTGGTAGAGGATGAAAAAATAGGAAGTAGGTTCACTTTGGATTTGGATTTCTCACTTGATTTCATCACTTAGAATTTTCTAGTAAGCTTTTCTTTTCTTCATGAAGAAGAAGAAGAAGAAAGAAAAAGCATTCTCACAAAAAGAAAATTCAAGTGATATCTATCATATTGCAACCATGGGTGAGATAAACTCATGTAGAGAATAAACTAGGATTTAGGTAAATGGTTAGGTTAAGGATAAAAACAAAATGGTCAAGACTTTTCAAAGCTTCATGAAGCTTCAAGTAAAAACCAAAAGAAGCCACCATTTTATTTCTTGCCAAAAATGAATAAAGTAAATAAATGAGTAAATCAAACCCTAACCATTAACCTAATCATAGTTTAAAGCATACACACACCCAAGTTTGCATGTATCATCAAACATGATACAAACAAGTGAACAAAAATATATCATATATACAATGCGCACAATCTAGTGAGAAAATAATCTTAAGTGAACCAATACTAGTTAATGTAAAGTAATATATCAAATATATAATTATACATTAAATCACTAAATCAACACTTGATTTCATGATCCGGTCATACTGCATATAACCGACTAATATCAAGTGTATCAATGTATCGAATCAACACTTGATTCGGTAACCCGGCTATATCTCATATAACCGTCCAATGATACAAATCGCGAGAATAGAATACAGTATCACATACTGGTATTATTCTCGGTCCTGTACATATCTCATATGCGCTCCTATTTCGTTTCGCTTGAGCCAGGAAACCTCTGTGTAGGACTCTAAAGACTCGTCAATACGCCGGCAGCAGGTGATGATCATATCAAACACCCACAAGCCGCAAGCGGTCTGCTAAACGTAACGGCCACCCGGGTATTGAGCGATCAGAAGATCAACGAGCAAGCCCGCTCACACTCCTGTGAATCCAACCAGTAACACTTACCGTACAATCCGGTCTCGTCGTCTGATATGTCGCATATCTCGCCTAGGGGTGGTAAACGTCAGACCCCAGTAGCTCGATAAGTCGTGTCGATATGATGTCTATAACAGTTCGAGAAACTACTGGTAACACTTACCAGTAAATCTCAGCAACCCTGGCCAGGGATTTCCGGTTATAGCCAATCGAACACAGCGCAACATCAACTCCCTATACCGGGAGAGACGAATCCCCTCCTATCGCTCATCGCGTCCATGTGATTCGGGATTGTACCCAAAAACTACCGTTTTGCACGCCCTCTTGGACGTGGTAAGGTGGAAATCAAAGCACAGTGGGAATCACACAAGACTCTATGACGATCTCGGGTCTACAGACTAACCTGTACCAGTGTCACCAGAGAACTGCCATCTGACGTAAGGTATAATACCATCTGGGAGTTCTCGGCGAGTCCGTCCAGTGTACCCAGTCTCCACTGAGCACCCGTATATCATCTTTGATGTCAAACACCAATGGATATGAGATCATCCATCGCCCATCTGTATGGGTCGAGAAGGTATACGCTAGTCTACACTGGTATATCGATGCCCCGTCTCGATACACCCACGACTAGGAACCTTGAAGGATGTACTTATGGACTACCATGTCCCTACTAGTATGATCTACATCATAGTCTAGGTAGTCAAGTACACATCCTAAGGGCTTTACCAACATGTAACAGAGAGACAATCAGTGTACACGTTAAGGTAAAGAGCAACCAGATAGCATACTATCATGTCGAGCAAGAAAGTCCTCCCTATATATGTCTAAGCATCCACTACAATATACATCCTATGTATAGTAATGGCCTCTAGGGCATACATATAACTAACAATCTCCCACTTGCACTTGGGCCATCTGTAGCAGTGGTTGCAGTATCTCATACTCAACCATCCCATAAAAGTCTCTCTCTGGGAAAAGGCCTTTGTGAGTGGATCCGCCGTGTTGTCCTCTGAGTCTACTCTCCTAACCTCGATCTCCTTGGATATCAACCATCTCCATGATCAGGTGATACTGCCTTAGAATATGTCAGGATCACTGATGGGACGGACGTTCCTTGGCATAAGCCACAACTCCATTGTCACACAATGGGAGGAACTAAGTTCATCTCATGAACAAATATACATCCAGACTGCCTCTTTGGTAGCATCTTAAGTAGCGATGTATCCAGCCTTTATCGTCTAGTTTGCCACGGTATCTAGCTTGGAACTCTTCCAACATACCGTCGCTTTACTGAGGGTAAAGACAATGCCTATGACTGACTTTCAGTCGTCCTTATCACCCTGGTCCAGTGATTCTCCCAGGATCAATTGATACCATCTCACTGCAACTAGTGAGTATCCTAACATCCAATTAGATCTATCTCATAGATCCAAAAACCTAGGATTTAGTAGGTATCACTTTGATCCCATATGGAGAATCATTGTGATAAGCGGAGATTGATCGAGCGTAGCATAGGAAACTCCTTCTCCATCTAGAGTATGCCATCCACGTACTCTACGAGGATCACTACCATACTCTCTACTTCCCTTTTGTTTATACAAGGTTCATCTACCATTTTGATGATGTCAAACTCTTTGACTAACACATCAAAACAGACGTTCCAACTCCGCGATGCCTGCTTTATCACATAAAACATCTTGCACGCATTTCCGCTGCTCCCACTGTCTACGAGGCCCTCTGGCTGTGTACTTATAGACGCACTCTTCTAAAACATCACTTAGAAAAGCAGTCATGGCACCCAACCGCCAGATATCGTAGTCATGGTATATAGCCGTGGCAAGTAGGATCTGGATGGACTTAAGCATAGCTACTTAGAAAAGGTTTCATCATAATCCATACCTGGTCAATGATGCAAACTTTTAACAAGTCTAGCTTTGAAAGTCTCAACTTTTCCATGTACACCAAGTAATCTTCTCAAGATATACTTGCTCCTGATGGGGATTTAACCCTTCAGATAAAGCAACCAAAGTCCATACTTTGTTGGTGTATAAGGATTCCATCTCAGATCGCTAAGCATCCAGCCATTCTTACAGAGTCCCACTCCTGATGGCCAGCTCGAAACTAGTTGGATCATCATCTCATGATGCATTCCTCGCTCCCACTGTCATAGAGAAACAGAAGTATCTCTCAGGTGGGTGAGGAACCCTACTAGATCGGCAGAGAGGCTGAGGTTCGTTGGTAACTATTGAATCCTTTGGTTCTTCCAAATCATCAGCTGCAGTTTGTATAGCTGGAATATTTCCAGTTCTACATAACAGATCTTGCCTCGAGCTTGTCCGTATTTTGCTTTTTAGACATAGGCTGGACAACCCCAAATCTTAACAAATTTAAGATATGGGCTCTTCCCTTTCCATATCACATATGAAGCGGTAGGCAACTGTTTTGATTTGAACCCTATTCAATAGGTATGCAACTTCTCAAGCGCATAACTCCCAAAAGGAAATAGGAAACTCAGTAGTACTCATCATAGAGCACACCATATCACATAGGGTGCTATTGCTCCGCCCCGATATACCATCGTGCTATGGTGTATACGGAGGAGTAATGCTGAGAGAGAATCTCATTCTCCTTTAGAATAGTCCAGGATTTCCGTGCTCAAGTATTCTCCTCCTCGATCACATCAAAGGACATAATACTTATACCCGTATTTTGGTTCTCTACTTCTAACTTATATTCTGTGAATATCTCAAAAGGTTCGGACTTGTGTTTCAACAGGAACATATGTCTGAATCTAAAGAGATCATCAGAGAATGCAATGAAGTACAAAGAACCGGTCCTGGCGTGTGTAGACAGGGGACCTTACATACATCATCATGTATTAGTCCCAAGAGTTTACTAACTCTTTCTCTGTTTCCAATAAACAGAGCTATGGTCATCTAATCTTTGTGACATGACTGGCAAGTTTCACAAGATGTAAATTTAAACTGATTTAAATATGCATCTAAATGTAACTTTAGCCAGTCGGGTCGCATTGATATGACCTAGTCTACAATACCTCAAGAAGGATTCATTCATTTCTGAACTCTTCCTCTTGTGTGTGTTCTGTGTACTAGGAACTGTAGTTTGATTTAGAACGTTAATGCTTTTAGATAACGTGCCTGAACCGATCAACTTTTGATATAGGAAATGTTCAAAACATTATCCAACATTACAAAATTTTATCATTTCTTTACTAATAAAGAGACTGATATGATTTTGTATATCAGGTTCGGTATCTAACAACATTCGTTCAGAATCAATGTATTCTGGTAATACAGGGTGACAGTGACCAATAGACTTGGCTGCAACACTTGCACCGTTTTCTATCTCATGAAACTTATCACCCGTTCTCAGTTCTCTACCTTTCTGTAGCCCATGTAACAGATTACAAATGTGGGATCCTGATCCGGTATCTCATACCCAGGACGTAAAGCACATTGAGAAACAGTTCTCTGTAATGAACACACCCGAAGATGATGCATCGATATGCACTTTCTTCGTTTGGGCGGCACGGGAATTCTGGTAATCCCCAATTTCCTGCTCTGTCTTATAACAATTATAAGTTGGAGCGGGACCACCGTTCCCCAGCTCAGTATAACAAGCAGGTTCGGTCAATATATCCGTATTATTATCTTGATTAAGGCGTGATATGGTCGCTACCAAGAGAGAGAGAGAGAAGAAAACACTCAGCGTGCGCTCTTGCAAGATCAGATTGGTTATTTATTTTATCTAATCAGGATGGCTCCCACTGTTTTTATCAAATCTTCCTTCAAACCCTAAAAGGAAAAACTAGCCAGCATTAATTACACGCTACAAGTTCGCCAATCTTTCAGCCAGGCTAGTGTCGGTACTTTGAGAGAGGTCCCCCGTGCTTTTGCACGAACCTAATTAATGTAAACCTCGTTTTCCCAGAGGCGTAACCTCGTTAACACCTTTCTAGACACCTACTTGATCGGCTAATTGTAATGTGTAAAACTCTCCCAGGAGTAACACTTACTCGCAGCGGGTATCGGGATCCAACTATCTCATAGAAGGTATGCAATCTCATTGCAAATTTCAACACTTGAAATTCCCGATAATTTTGCCCCTAGCACCCCACGACCTTGACGGAGGTCAACAAACCACAGGCTACTAGTCAAGTTCAACCCGTCATTTCTTGATTGAATCAAACCCACCCGCACGACCCTTGACGGAGGTCAACAAGGTCGCACGACTACCCTAATCCAATCCGCATCATATGCATAAGCAGATAAATACTAGTTAGCTACCGCATACTACGCCTTGACGGAGGTCAACAAATGTAGCACGAATACTAAGTAGGACTTATCTGAAATGACGGAGGACTACGACAGGTTTTCCTGAAAACCTATTACGTAATGAACTTGATATCGTTGTAGAATCAAATGATTTAGAAATGGAGTGTTTTTGAGGCTTTATTAGTTTTGCTAAAGGGGTCACTCCCGGTGAAGGGATCGTCGGCCCTTTCCTCGTCGAATGAGGTGCGGGATATATCATATATATCACTGTGCAAAGCAGAAACTATAGAAGCAATCAAAAGACAAACCGAGTGTGTAGCATCTGCCAGTTATTGCTAAAGGGGTCACTCCCGGTGAAGGGATCTCGGCCCTTTCCTCATCGAATAAGGTGCAGGATGTTCTACAAGGAACACCGCGATGCAAAGCAAGAACTGTAGCTACCTGTTTTTGAAAATTCGATTCCACAATATCTTTTAGCTTTCTTTTATTTTCATTAATCATATTAATGAAGTCCCATCATTTAAGCACCTAAACATCACAAATAAATACGACGGACACTTATGCCATCCGCATTCGCCTCGATGTCCCCTCGTGCACCGTTAGGTTAGGTAACTAACGGCAGAGCGGGGCAGGGCTAGCGCGGGTGTAAAACATAAGTAACGTCTATATAATATATCATATATACTAGCATTTATCACAGCACAACAAATGATCATATCACAGATATCGCAGCAGAAGAAACATATGAAATATTGGATATACTAGGACGTCCGTGTTTTATTTTGAGCCTCTATAAAACACGGATTCCACGGTCGCGATGAATAGCCAATCCCACACCCTAGACCCCTACGAGTGCGTCAAGCAACCCTACCAATTCTAGGGTTAGGAGACCCGGACTCGACTCCTCGAGATGGTCTCCCACTGGACCCAAGAACCCGGTTACTTGTGCTCCCCACCTTGGGTCTATCCTAGTGCGGAAAAGTAAATAATATACATTAACGGTGACATTTTCCGCAACCTGGAAGTGCCCCAATAAAAGAATATTACATACAAGATTTTTTACATGAATGAAAATGAAAAACACTCATCTCACATAAAAACCCCCGGCTATTCAAACACGACGATCCAATATAACATATCCAGCAACACATAACATCACATGTCATCAACGTAAGTAAATATGCCCATCCCAATTGTCGTTGACATATATTAACGAAACCGGCGATATCACATATTACACTTACGGTCGCAGAAAAGAAAGTGTAAAACTGCAACAGTTGGAATCCGCAAACTTCATAGACATCGCATGCCTAATCAAATGAATTCCTTAGACATCGCATGCCTAACAATTATAAACCCCGCATTTCAGTCTCATTATCGAAAACTCTTTTCAAATATCAAGTCGGGCAATTCAACAAGATTCCCGACATCCTGATCGAATGCTCGTCGCAAACTTTAGTAGACGGCCGCACCCCCGATACTGTCGATGAAGTGCACCAAAGCGGAACACCGCTGCCGCGAGCACCCGAACGGATGCTTTCAGCGACGGGGTTCTCCTACAGTCACTTGGTCGGGGCTAAGGGGTGTAGCTGTCTATTAAGTTTACCCGGCGAGTATCCGCGTACGCTACGTGATTGCGACGGACTTTTGATCACATCAAAATTCCGTGGCAACCGATCAAGTGAGACTAAACTGGTATGTTTATAACATTCATATTAGTTATCTCATAACTACTTGTGAATTCCAAATATTGTATCACATTCCAGATAAATAGAAAATGTTAAACTTTCCGATCGAACAATCAAACACCCAAGTTTTCTCGAAACCGCTCAACACATGAAATAAGTTTAAAAACATTCACTTCATGCTACAGTACCAACGGTCCAGCCGTAGAAGAGTCAAGCCAACGCCTCACATGTGGCACGCCGTACTGCCCCAAACCCTAAGGTTCAAAGGGCAGTTCAAGACGGTCACATAATCGAGTTAAGGTTTGTTGTCTTCTAGAGGGTCCATCGCGTTACTTGCACTACTTAGAACGTCCTTAAACCACGGAAAAATCCAACACTTGGAAATTTCTCGGCAGGGAAAAAGTGGGTATTTTTATCCCATCGAACTTTTTAACATATTCTAAATTATCCGGAAAAACACATAGACAAAGTTAAAGATTCCGATCGAATCGACGAACTCCCAATACAACCCAGAAAACTCAACACTTGAGTATACATTAAAAACACCCAGAAAACACAGTCATTACATACGGGGATTACTATACAAACCGTGATCAAAGAAGTTTCAGTATGGCCGCGGAACCGCCGCACATGCCTAGGTGGGGCCGCGGTTCCGCGGCGCTTTAGTCGACTTAGGGTCACGTGCTCCACAGTAATTCCTATAAAACTCTGCTGAAATTTTTGGCTATTTTTAATCTGGAAAAATCCACAGTTACAGAAAATGTACAGAGAGGGTTAATGGTTAGGGTTTCGTGACTCGATCAGATTTCTAACATCGTCTACACATCGCCTAAGGCTCTAGCTAGGCTCTGATACCACTGTAGGGTTACTAAGCACACTCAAGAGGTTCCACAAGGCATCAACCATGCCAAATTCAAAAATTTAGGTGCCGAGAAACCCTAATATAGATTGTTAACTAGAGGATAGGCGAAACTACAAGCAAGCAAACAACTTTACTAATAAGTGAAAGGGATTACAACCTTTGTAGATCCGGTCCACCACTTCTTTAGCTCCGAGATGACGTCCCTCCGCTGTGATTATCGGGATCCCAGACTCTAGCGTCGGTTTCATCAGAGAAATGAGCGGGCTAGGTCGTTGACTTCGGTGCCGAAGATGATCTACGTCGAGGCGACTCAAACTCAAGCTCCATCTTCACTTGGTCATGAACCTTGTGAAGAAAACACCCTATACAACATGGCAAGTTGTAGAGGATGAAGAAATAGGAAGTGGGTTCACTTTGGATTTGGATTTCTCACTTGATTTCATCACTTAGAATTTTCTAGTAAGATTTTCTTTTCATCATGAAGAAGAAGAAGAAGAAAGAAAAAGCATTCTCACAAAAAGAAAATTCAAGTGATATCTATCATATTGCAACCATGGGTGAGATAAACTCATGTAGAGAATAAAATAGGGTTTAGGTAAATGGTTAGGTTAAGGATAGAAACAAAATGGTCAAGACTTTTCAAAGCTTCATGAAGCTTCAAGTAAAAACCAAAAGAAGCCACCATTTTATTTCTTGCCAAAAATGAATAAAGTAAATAAATGAGTAAATTAAACCCTAACCATTAACCTAATCATAGTTTAAAGCATACACACACCCAAGTTTGCATGTATCATCAAACATGATACAAACAAGTGCACAAAAATATATAATATATACAATGTGCACAATCTAGTGAGAAAATAATCTTAAGTGAACCAATACTAGTTAATGTAAAGTAATATATCAAATATATAATTATACATTAAATCACTAAATCAACACTTGATTTAATGATCCAGTCATACTGCATATAACCGACTAATATCAAGTGTATCAATGTATCGAATCAACACTTGATTCGGTAACCCGGCTATATCTCATATAACCGTCCAATGATACAAATCGCGAGAATAGAATACAGTATCACATACTGGTATTATTCTCGGTCCCGTACATATCTCATATGTGCTCCTATTTCGTTTCGCTTGAGCCAGGAAACCTCTGTGTAGGACTCTAAAGACTCGTCAATACGCCGGCAGCAGGTGATGATCATATCAAACACCCACAAGCCGCAAGCGGTCTGCTAAACGTAACGGCCACCCGGGTATTGAGCGATCAGAAGATCAACGAGCAAGCCCGCTCACACTCCTGTGAATCCAACCAGTAACACTTACCGTACAGTCCGGTCTCGTCATCTGATATGTCGCATATCTCGCCTAAGGGTGGTAAACGTCAGACCCCAGTAGCTCGATAAGTCGTGTCGATATGAGGTCTATAACAGTTTGAGAAACTACTGGTAACACTTACCAGTAAATCTCAGCAACCCTGGCTAGGGATTTCCGGTTATAGCCAATCGAACACAGTGCAACATCAACTCCCTATACCGGGAGAGACGAATCCCCTCCTATCGCTCATTGCCTCCATGTGATTCGGGACTATACCCAAAAACCACCGTTTTGCACGCCCTCTTGGACGTGGTAAGGTGGAAATCAAAGCACAGTGGGAATCACATAAGATCTATGACGATCTCGGGTCTACAGACTAACCTGTACCAGTGTCACCAGAGAACTGCCATCTGACGTAAGGTATAATACCATCTGGGAGTTCTCGGGGAGTCCGTCCAGTGTACCCAGTCTCCACTGAGCACCCGTATATCATCTCTGATGTCAAACACCAATGGATATGGGATCATTCATCGCCCATCTGTATGGGTCGAGAAGGTATACGCTAGTCTACACTGGTATATCGATGCCCCGTCTCGATACACCCACGACTAGGGACCTTGAAGGATGTACTTATAGACTACTATGTCCCCACTAGTATGATCTACATCATAGTCTAGGTAGTCAAGTACACATCCTAAGGGCTTTACCAACATGTAACAGAGAGACAATCAGTGTACACGTTAAGATAAAGAGCAACCAGATAGCATACTATCATGTCGAGCAAGAAAGTCCTCCCTATATATGTCCAAGCATCCACTACAATATACATCCTATGTATAGTAATGGCTTCTAGGGCATACATATAACTAACATTGTACCGAGAGGGCGGGGTTGTAGAGGCGGAGGTCAGCCAGTTTCCAGTAGAGGGCAGGCTCGGGTGTTTGTCTTGACTCATCAGGACGCGTAGGCGTCCAATGCAGTGGTTTCAGGTATCCTTTCTGTATGTTCTTATGATGCACATGTTCTTTTCGATCCGGGATCTACGCATTCGTATGTTTCTACGCACTTCGTGCCGAGGTTAGGCCGAGAGTCGTTTTTGCTAGATCAGCCGTTTGTCGTGACTACTCCTGTTGGAGAGTCGTTTGTTGCACGACACGTGTTCCGGTCATGTGCTGTCCATATTGGTGACAGAGATCTGTTCGTCGACTTGATCCTTCTTGAGATGCTGGACTTCGACGTTCTACTGGACATGGATTGGTTAGCTACTTGCTACGCGTCCGTGGACTGCCACGAGAAGACAGTTAGGTTTTGTTTTCCCGGCGAGTCAGTGTTTGTGGTGCAGGGGGACTGTGGTGCCGCCCCTCACAGTTTGATTCTGTCCTTTGCGCTAGTTGGCTTTTGAGGCGAGGTTGTTGGGGATTCTTGGCTTTCATTCATGATACTGGAGCCACAGTGGAGTCGTTGGACCAGGTTCCTACCGTGCGAGAGTTTCCCGATGTTTTTCCAGATGAGTTACCTAGGATGCCGCCAGAGCGCGATATTGAGTTTTGCATTGATCTGATTCCTGGCACGGAGCCTATTTCTATACTGCCTTATCGGATGGCTCCGGCAAAGCTTAGAGAGCTTAAAGATCAATTACAAGAATTGCTTGATAGGGGACTTGCGTGTCCGAGTGTTTCGCTATGGGGAGCTCCTGTTCTGTTTGTCAAGAAGAAGGATGGCAGTTTGAGGTTGTGTGTGGATTATCGTCAATTGAACCGAGTTACGGTGCGGAATAGGTATCCTTTACCTCGCATTGACGATTTATTTGATCAGCTCCAGGGTGTGAAACATTTTTCTAAGATTGATTTGCGTTCGGGTTATCATCAGTTGCGGGTTCGGAATGATGACATTCCGAAGACTGCTTTTCGTATGCGCTATGGGCATTATGAGTTTTTGGTGATGTCGTTCGGACTCACCAATGCGCCAGCAGCGTTCATGGATCCAATGAACCAGATTTTCAGGCCGTTCCTCGACCAGTTTATTATTGTGTTTATTGATGACATACTGGTCTACTCTAGGAGTCATGAGGAGCATGAGCAGCACTTGAGGATTGCTTTGCAGATATTGAGAGAGCACCAGCTGTATGCTAAATTCTCAAAGTGCGCGTTTTGGCTTGATAGAGTTGACTTCCTGGGTCATGTGGTGACTGGTGATGGTATTCTTGTGGACCCGAGGAAGATCGAGGCTGTGCAGCTTTGGCCCAGACCTGTATCGGTGACTGAGGTCCGCAGCTTTTTGGGCTTAGCTGGTTATTATCGATGTTTTGTGCAGGATTTCTCAAGTATCGCTGCACCGCTGACTGGACTGATCCGGAAGGGAGTTCCTTTTCTTTGGACTGATGCGTGCGAGCAGAGTTTTCAGCAGTTCAAGACTCGGTTGACGACAGCACCAGTTCTATCTTTCCCTTCTGGATCGGGCGGCTATGTTGTTTACTGCGATGCTTTTCGAGTGGGGCTCGGTTGTGTACTGATGCAGCATGATAGAGTGATTGCTTATGCTTCTAGGTAGCTGAAAAAGCACGAGCAGAATTACCCCACTCACGATGTTGAGATGGCCACGGTGGTCTTTGCGTTGAAAATTTGGAGACACTACTTGTACGGGGAATCATATCAGATCTTCACGGATCACAAGAGCTTGAAGTACATCTTCCAGCAGCGGGATCTGAATCTACGACAGCGCCGTTGGATGGAGCTTGTGAAGGATTATGATTGTGAGATCCTTTATCACCCGGAAAAGGCGAATGTAGTAGCTGATGCTTTGAGTCGTAGGCCCGGGGGTAGCTTGTCCCAGTTGAGCGCAGTTCAGCGATAGTCTTCTGCAGATTAGCAGCTCTTGTGTGATGGTAGAGTGCAGTTCGAGTTCACTTCCGCTGGGGGACAACTTAATCATGTCCACGCCCGTCCACTACTACTTGATCATACCCGTGAGGCGCAGCCCAGTGATGGCCTTTTGTCTGAGATTCTTGAGCTTGTTCGGCAGGGTACAGTTTCGGAGTTCATGATTGATGACCAGGGTGTGCTACGATGCGGGACTCGCTTGTGTGTACCAGATGCTGATGGGTTGAGACACGAGATCCTAGAGCAGGCACATCAGTCGGCCTTTAGCGTTCACCCAGGTTCCACCAAGATGTACCGTGACTTGAGAGACTTTTACTGGTGGGAAGGGATGAAGCGCGATATTTCGGACTTCGTTTCGAGGTGCCTGACTTGTCAGCAAGTCAAGGCTGAGCATCAGAGACCGGCTGGAGAGTTGCAGCCTTTACCCGTTCCGGAGTGGAAATGGGAGCAGATTTCTATGGACTTCATTGTGGGTCTACCCAGGACTAGTCGAGGGTATGACTCCATTTGGGTGATTGTTGACCGGTTGATAAAAGCGGCTCACTTCCTTCCAGTAAAGACCACTTTTGGTTATGCTCAGTATGCTCAGTTGTACATAGATAAGATTATGCGTTTGCACGGTGTTCCCACATGCATAGTATCCGACAGAGGCACCCAGTTTACTAGCCGTCTTTGGCAGAAGCTTCAGGAAGCTTTGGGTACCCAGTTGAGTTTTAGCACCGCTTTTCATCCACAGACCGATAGTCAGTCGGAGCGGACTATACAGACTCTGGAGGATATGCTCCGTGCATGTATGCTTGATTTTGGCGGCAGTTGGGATCGTCACTTGCCATTGATTGAGTTCTCCTACAACAACCGAATTCAGATGGCACCTTTTGAGGCTTTGCATGGTAGGAAGTGTCGATCGCCAGTCTATTGGACCGAACTCAGTGAGAGTAGAGTTTTGGGACCCCAGCTAGTTCAGGAGACTACGGAGATGATCCAGCTGATTCAGGACAGGATGAGAGCAGCCCAGTGCAGGAAGAAGTCTTATGTCGACCGTCGTCATCGCAGACTTGAGTTCGCAGTGGGGGATCATGTATTCCTGAGGATTTCTCCGATGAAGGGCGTTATGCGATTTGGGAGGAAGGGGAAGCTCAGTCCCAGATTTGTAGGTCCTTTCGAGATCCTTGAGCGAGTGGGTTCTGTTGCTTATCATTTGGCGCTCCCGCCTAGTTTTCCGGATGTTCACCCCGTTTTCCATGTGTCGATACTTCGTAGATACCATCATGACCCTTCTCACATGATTCAGCATGAGACCGTTCAGCTTGAGCGCGATCTTTCGTTCACCGAGCAGCCGGTAGTTATTTTGGATCGGCAGGTGAAGAACTTCGGTCAAAGGTCTTACCATCTGTGAAGGTTCTTTGGTGTAGCCCTACTAGTGAGGAGATCACTTAGGAGGCCGAGAGCGAGATGCGGAAGAAATTCCCTCATCTCTTCGAAGGTACGCGTAGTTAATTTTAATTCGGGGACCGAATTTCTGTAGGGTTACTAGGCACTGTCATAAGGGTCTATAAGGCATCAACCATGCCTGATTTAAAATTTAGAAGTGCCGAACAACCTAAAGCGAGGATCTTTGCTAGATAATTAGGGTAAAACATGCAAGTAAACATCTTTACATCTAAGAGAGAGGGATTACAACCTTTGTAGTCCGCTCCTTCGCTTAATAAGCTCCGAGTAGCAGTCCCTTCGCCGTGATCCATGATCTCCCGGACTCAAGAGAGGCTCCACAAGACGAATGATCCATGCTTGCTTGAAGTCTTCCTTTTCGAAGATGATCTACCTTGAAGATTCTTTAACTCAAGCTCTCACTTCTCTAATCAAGTATTAGAGAAGTGAACACCCTTATCTAAGTGTCTAGAATAGATGAGGATGATGAAGTAGGAATTTAGCTCTCTTTTATTTTCAAATTCTCACACTAATTCATCACTAAATCAAAAGCTAGAAAGCTTTCCATGGAGGAAGAAGAAGATGAAGTCTTTTGTGATGAATAATGAATTGTTGTCTTAATTACAAATGCAACCCATGGTTAATAATGAAAGGGCTAACCATTGTAGAGATTTAACTAGGGTAAAGGGTTTGGGTTGGGTTAGGAAATATCTCCACATATATCAACACATAATATCTTAGCTTAAAACAAAACAAAAGCTTCTAGAAGCTTCATGAAAAAGCTAACCCAAATCAAACCCTAATCATGTTTAATCTCCACTAATCATGTTGCATTAGTAATCATGACTTGTTACAATATTATATATCACATATATTGTAACATTTCAGAACATGTAAAATATTATTTTTGGAATTTAATATTAAAATAATATAGTTCCCGAAAACTGCCTGATTTGCGAAATTGGGGTTTTCGAAAAAGGGTATAAATATATACTAATATTTGTGAAATAAATGAAAATTAAAATGATTTATTCATTTAATAATATATTTAACGGATTTGGCAATTTTAAAATTCATTATATGCAATTTTGATAAAAACCCGATTAGTGCACTGCTAATCGCGATTATGCCAAATCCGCATTTCTACAGCTTTTCATGGTTAGTGCACCATGACATGTTTCATTTGGTTACATGTTATTTCATTTATGGTTTTATATGGGTGTATGTGTTCATTTTGGTGAGAAAAAGAAATGAGAGTAAGGAAAAGTCAAAGGGAGACATAATGATTAGGTTAAGTGGGCTTTGAAGAGAGAGAGTGTGTAATTGTGAGGGGGGAGGGGGCTGCTGCTGCCATAACCCTTGGCCATCATTTTCTCCTCCTTCTTCCTCATCTCCTCAACCCCACAACCCTTCTCAAAGAACCCTAGATCCACCTCCAATAAATCCGCAAAACCCTACACTCCCTTCACAAAACTTAGTCCCCATCTCTTCCTCTACGCGATGAACCGAGCAAAATGGGATTTTGACGACGTTGGGAAGTTAGTGCTGCCTTGAGTGGACTAGATGAGGTATAATTTCTTCTCTTTAGATTAGTTTTGTGTGATATCGTGTTTTAGTGTTGTTTTGTGATGTCGCTGACCTGCTGTGACCCCGAGCATTCACTGGGAAAACAAACAGTGTGTTAGTGTTGTGCTCAAGACCTGGAGTGTTCACCTGAAACCCTAACCCCTTCCCATCGGTTTTGGCCGGCGACCATTGGACCAAATCCGGCGACCCCGGGTGAGTAGGAGATCTAGGGTTTGTATTTTGTAGAGTGGTTATCTGATGATGTTTAGGGGTGTTTGGTCCTACTTGATTTTTTTGTAATATCTATAGGTGAAATCTGGGGCCAATGGTGAGTGTTTACATGACCATGGTAACACGATTCATGACCTGAGCCATAGAGCTGAACCCGTTGCACGAACTCAGGAATTGACCCATATCAGTTTTGTGACTTATAGTGTGCTTATGGGGTATCTGGAGCAACCCAGGGAATTTCTGAGGCAACCAAACAATACCAGGGGCCTAAATATACTACTAGGAGACCACTCTGACCTGATGAACCCAAACAAAGACCCCCTGGCCGGCGAGCTCGGAATTTTGGGTATAGGGGCCGGCCACTTGGTGAGGGTAGGGGCCTAGGTTGGTTCAGTAGCTCACATACACTATATACATCCCCCTAGACCTGTTTGCTTAGATTTATCTGACCTGAGTCAAAATCTGGGAATACTTGTGTATGATTTAGGATATATTTTCCGTATTTGAAATGATGAGTTTTGATATCTGGATTCGTTTTTGGTTGTCGCATGTTTATACATCGACAACAAGGGTTGTTTGATTGATTTTGTACGCATAAGCTATAGGTTCTAATCTACGAGCAATGCGCGTGCCGTTTTGGTTTTCCATCTTGATTTTAATATCATTACGATATGTGTTGTTATTGTAGGTACCTTCGCGTGGATTCCGAAGCGACGGAGCGAGGCGTCATCGACTTCGGCGAGCGAAGACTACTGTGAGTAGATCTATATCTACCGGGGAAGTCGGGTGGATGGCGTATAGCACCCCCGCAAACTTTTGATGGAAAACCGATTTATAGAATATGGTTAGGAAACCTAGATTAGGAAACTAGGGTTAGAATGAGATAGCTATGAAACCATATTAGAAACTATAGGATAGTTAGAAGTGATATGTTACTACTATCGTAGGATGACGTTTAGCGATATTACCGCTTAGGGTACTGTAGGAGTGGATAGTCGATGTAGATGCATCATCCGAACCATACCTTTTTCTAAACCGAAGAATCGTATGTACCTTTTAAGTATATACCTTGAGGAATGTTACGGATTTTCAAATGATATCTCTTTCTTGAAAACACTGTAACCCCTATTTTTAAAACTACGATTCGCTTCTTTAAAAATCCGATTGTATGGTTCAGATGTGTATGTTAGATTAGATACTTATACTTTTAGTGATAGAATGTTTATGCAATTCGATTTGATAGGTAATTTAAATGCGATGAAAGAATATAAGACTGATATGATGACATGATGATATGATGGTATACGGATGCGAGTCGATCGAGTTGATTTATACCCTGTCGGTCCCCTAATATGAGATTATTGCGGATGTGAACCGGAACATAGGCACATAGATATACATACATTTATAGAATATTATGAATCATGGATGATGGGCCGTATGTGATATTAGGCCGTACCCTCTTTTGTTGTATAGGATGATAGGATCCCTATTAGTATAATGCCGCCGGACGATGATATTCCGTGCGTGATGAGTTTGACTTGATGATTGATCTTTACCCTTGGCTAGAGGTTGTTGTACGATGGATTATACCGTACGTGATGTTACTGGGCTAGATGCCGATTGATAGATTCACCGACTCGGACATATGATAGTTACGTATACCTTATAACTTTTAGTTGATGATTCACCTTGTGCTGCATTCATGATATTATTATTGTATCGTATATACCTGTGATAGTACACCTGCACCATTATCGATGATGCGTATGTTACACGTACACAGTTTATAGGCTCACACACTTCATCATCGATAATTGCCATGTCACTACACAGTAGGATTGCTGCATTATGATATGACTCTTCGCATAACCTGCTTGCACACACATATATTGATATCTTCATACTTGCGCACATGCACACTGTATATTCATACCAGTGCACACATATATTGATACATTCATACTTGCGGATACTGTAAGTGCACGGCGGCGCCCCGGCCCTCTGAACGAGGCCAAAATGCGGAAATGATACTTTTCTATAACTTTTAAACCAGCACTACCGCGCACTTTGAAACCCGGATCGGGCCATTAATCTAATCCTAACTAACTAGAGAAGGGGTAGAGAGATATACCGAGCGATCCGTGTCCTTCGGTCTTCTCGTCGTCGTCCCGATCTTCCTGCGGAATCTCCGGTCTTCATCTTCTTGTCGGAAGGGCACCACATCGCCGGGTTCTTTTACGGGCTCCCACCTCTGGACCGAGGCAACTCGGGCACGAAGTTGGCAAGTCGACGTGTCCAAGAATTGCTGTAGAATAAGTGTAGTGCTCTTTGTCTTTATGGGGTTTGAAGTTGCCATAAAGATGTGGAGGAAAAATCTATGGAGATGAGCTTTGGAATTTTGAAGCAAGCATAATGAGAATGAATAATTCCCATACCAAATGAATCAACCCCTCACCACAATAGTGGCCGGCCCCCTTTTGTGAATGGAGAGAGAGAGAGAGCAAAGTCAAGGGGTGGGTGGAAAACAATGATACAAGAGAGAGGGAAAGGTGATGATGAGAAACAATGATCACACCAAAAAGTCTCCACCTACTCCCATCACAAAAAGTAAGCTATCATGAACTAAAGAAGTCAAATGGTGGTGCACCATCATGAAACCATCATGATGCAAAAGTCTTCTCAATTGTTAATTGCACAATTGCAAATAACCCCCTCCACCAATTTTCAGCCACAGAAAGAAACAAAGGAAAATGCCCAAAACGGAAAGCAAACTGGCAACTCCAAAAAACTGATCCCGTAATAAATTACAGGAAAACCCCGCGACTGTATATACATACCCGCATTTGTATTGCGACCGAATACAAATGCAATGAGACAAAATCTACACTGTACAATACTAGGATCCGGCTTAAACCAAAGCCCGCTAGTATTATCCGTCCGATCATGATCCGTGCAATACCGCACGTACATGATCGAACCCTGTCATATCTCCATACGGCCTCTACTGCGTTTCGCCCGAAACTTGAGAAACGGTCTGTGGGGGACTCTAAAGACTCGTCAATACTTTGGTTATGGATTTAACCACTAGCACGTCAGAGGTATTAGCCATACGTAACGGGCTACCAGGTATTGACCAAAAGGGACGTCGATGAGCGAACTCATCCTGACACCCTACCGAGCCTGTCAGTGACAATATTCGTACAGTCCGACCCGTTCGTCTATGAGCATCGCATGGCGGGCCTAGGGGTTGGTGAAAGTCAGACCCCCAAAAGCGGTACAAGTCGTGTCGGAGTGTAGCCCAGAACACCCTGAGATACTACTGGAATACCTACCTGTAAATCTCCTGCCTTGGCCAAGGACTTCGTGTAATGGCTCTCCTAGACATAGCGCGACCTCACCCCAATACCGGGAGAGACGAACCCCTGCAGATCCGCTCACTGCCTCCATGTGGCTCGGGACTGTACCCAACTAAAACCTGTTTGCACGTCTCCTTTGAGCGTGGTAGGGAAGTAATCAAAGTACAGTGGGAACTCACACGAGACAAATGACGATCTCAGGTCGATGAAGTAACCTGTACACATGTCACCAGGGAATTGCTATCTGACGTTAGGTATAAGACCAACTAGCATGTTCCCGGCGAGTCCTGTCCGGTGTACTCATAACCCAATGAGCACCTGTATACATCTTAGGTGAACCAACTGACACCAGTGGCTTGTGAGACAGGCCACCGCCCCTCGTCGGGGTCTCGACTGTATACACTAGTCTACTCTGGAGTATCGATGCCCTGTCTCGAAACTCCCTCGACCAGGGACCTTTTAAGGATGTGCTTATAGACCCCAGCTCCCACGTATATGATCGCCCTCATACTGCTGGCAGTCAAGCAAGAATCCTAGGGGCTCTATCAACGTGCAATAGTGACCTGTAAGGTCACCTAAAGCAGTACACGATGATAAAGATAAACCAGATAGCATACTATCATCTTGAGTAAGACTGTCCTACCGGTATAGGTCCTCCCTCAATCTTTGCAATCACGTGCCTGTGATCCAATAATTGCCTCTGAGGGCACTATCTCCAACAATCTCCCACTTGCACTCAAGGCTAATTATTGCGATGTCGCATACTCACAGCCCGTGTGATACCGAACACCCAACTCCTCTACTAGTCAGTCTCACAAAACCAGTTTGCGAAACTATTGCGTTCGAGGAATAGTCTCAGTGAGTGGATCCGCTTTGATGTTTCTTTCTATGTCTCTCTATATCTTAAGTTCGCGGAGAAAGCCATCTCCCGAAATGAGCAATACCTGTCTTAGAATATGTCTGAATATCTGATGGGACCTAGCTCATAAATGAACTCCAAATCCAAACTTCTTAGACTGTATCGTCAACTGAACTTAATCAGTATCCTGTGTCATGCCTTCCTCAGTATCCTCTTGGACCACCTGTCCAAAATACTGCCCCTCGTCAGAAGGAAAACTATAACTCTGACAACCTCTCTGTCATCCATGTCACCTTGGAAGCCTGGAATGATAACTGTCTCCTAAAAGAGACTGTTGTTATCATATCCCTAGAACATCCACTTATGTTCTAAAACTGCTTCTGAACATTTCTCCAGGATTGGATCAATATCTACATATTGCATCTACTGCAAAAAACAACATCTGGTGTGGTGCTTGACATCTCATGATTGACTCAATTGCCTAAGCAAGTGATCTGCCAATCATGCACATCCCTCTCCACTTTAATCTGCAAGACACCTTTAGAGAGGGTGACTCCATCACCTGCAGGTACACTACCGTGCCTGGAGTCGTCCATTCTAAAACACCTTCAGAATGCTGTCTAAGTACCCTGATTGGGAAACTACCCAAATCTAGATCTAAAACCATAGATCCAGTAACCAAAATGTTTTGATATTATATCCAAATCCCATGTGGAGAAACCACTATGTGACAACCAAAGTATAACCGATCGTAGTATAGGAACATCACTTCCTACTCTGTGTATGTCATCCAAATACCAGGACATCACACCCTACTACCTTCTTAACAGATCCATCCCCTATTCTGATGAAGTCAAACCTATGACTGTCACATCAGAAATAGATGATCTATCTCCGCTATATCTGCTTTATTCTATAAATAGACATAAGCTACTTGTCCACCAATGCTTCCGCTGCTCCCACTGATTACGACAACCCTCTGGCAGAGTCATATACACGTACACTTCTAAAGCTAGTTTAGAACGACGCTATACTCATCCTTCTGCCGGGTCTCGCAGCCTGGAACAACAACAATGGCAAGTCTGGGTAAACAAGAACCTCCCTGTCACCATCCTTGAGGCTGCCGGAGTACGTCTCGGGTGCCTGAGGTTACCCACTGTATCTGCGGAGTGGCTAATGGAATGTCAATCCAGATTGAATCTTCAGGTTCTTATCAAATCTTCAGTAATCGTTTGCGGTTCTGGAATCACTTCCAGTTCTACCATACTCCCACTACTGTTTTCTGAAAAAATCCATTTTTATTAAAACTGTGGCGAGTCAAGAACAATATTACTATTGATCTTCCAGATGGTAGAAAGTCAACCTGGGTCAACCCACAAACAGCTATTACAGAAACGTGCCTTGAGTTATCCAGAGTTTGGTTTTAAGCATAAACCGGACAACTCCCCGTACCTTAACATCGTCAAGATATGAACTGTTCTATATCCAATACAGAAACAGAGGCACTGATTTAATTGAACCAGATTCAAATCATGCAGCTGTCTCCAGTGCATGTGAATAAAATGGAGAGAGGCTGATCAGCGTTACTCAACTTAGGAATGCTTCCAATTTTGAGTAACCTGAAAGAGAAGCCAGTTCTCTTAATCATTACTATCAACTGAATACCATACACAAGTATCTACATCTTCGATCAGTTTGAAGAATCCCGATACTTGCAACACCTGGTTCTCTACTTTATTCATATACCTATAACTTCTCAAAACTCAGACCTTGTGTTTCTACGAAACACATGTCTAAGAACCAGAGAAGTCACAAGTAAACAGAACATAGTACGAGGACCAACCCCTCTGTCCTAATGGACACTGGACAACATACAATACTCTGTATAAGTCCCCTGAGTTGAATAACTCAATCCCTGTGTGTCGTAGGTTGAAAACTGTAATTATGGTTAAGAAGAATTACACCGCTGTTTTATGCTCCTTACTTAACCATCCACTGATATAGGTAAATGTCATAGACATAATTTCAAAAAGTTATATCTCACTCTATAAAAATAGACGTACAGATATATCAATTTGAAATTGGTGCATAGAAACGGATATTCAAAACCAAATATTTGCCGACAGGCAAACAGCCCAGGCGATTTCCTCAAATATCACCAATTACAATGAATTCCGATATAATGAGGACAATCACCTAATTCCCAATAACTTACTCCCACTCATCATCTGTAAAACCATACAGATGTGAGAATCATACCTGGTAAATACATACCCTGGAGCAAGTGTCTAATTGGGAAATCATTTTTCTTTTAATAGTACACAGTGAAACTGAAACATTGAAATGTTTCGATGGGGTATCCTGGTATTCCTAGTAATGCCTCTTCCATTATCAGATTCACAACTGTAACCGTATAATTCTTTGCCATCTCTTCAAATCCCTTTATATGTCTTTAGTCATTATCTTCTGTACACCCCTTTAGGCCAAATGGTTTTCTTCCTTCCCTACCGTTCGGCACCAGCCTATGGTTTAGAAGAAGACTATCCAATAAGCATAATGGGTGTACTGTCCTAATCCTAGGAGCACTCGCAATGTGAGAGAAGATGAAGATAAAAGACAACCGAATAAACCTTATTTCTATTTCTCCTGAACCAGAATCCATCCATGAACTGGAACAAGTTCCTTTCGAGTTCGTATATAACCATACGATGGAGTATCCAATAAACTGTGGATCTTCGTAGTGATACGGAGTGTCCTGGAGAAATACAAAGGTGAAGTGGGAATGGTAATGAAATACTTGGTTTGGTCGTGAATAGCAGTCGCAATTTACTTTGCCCTCCTTCTAATCCCTTTATTTGTCTTTACATAATACCTTCTATACACCATCGTTAGGCTAATTGGTTTTCTTCATTCCCTACCGGTCGACACCTGCCTATGGTTTGGAAGAAGACTATCCAATTTGCGTAATAGGTGTACTATCCCCTAATCTAAGGGGCACTCGCAACCTGAGAGAAGGTAAAAGGAAAAGACAGCTGAATTGTCCTATCCGTTTTCTCCAGAACCGGAAACCATCCTCGAATATATTCCTTCGAGTTCGTATATAACCATACGATGGTTTTATCCAATGGAAGTGGACGTTCGTAGTAATACGGGGTGTCCTGGAGAAAAGGGTAAAAGTAGGAGTGGTAATGAGGTATGCAACTCTGACAATCCAAAAGTCAGTGTTTTAAGAAGGTTCGGTTAATCTTGGTCACTGAGTCATAGTCAAAGGTCGGGTCATGGTCGCTGCCAAAGAGAGAGAGAGAGAGAAAAGAAACACTCAACGTGCACTCTAACCTAGATCAGAATGGTTTTCACTTTATTTAATCTGGAAACCTCCCACTGTAACGTCAAATTCTTCTCCAAACCTGAAAGAAGAATTAGTCGGGATCACCCGAGGAGTAAACCAACTCATCAGTGGGAATCGGGATCCAACTATCATCGCATGATAACGTGACGGAATCCGCTCACGTTATCATACTCCAAAAGGTATGCGCATATCTGGCAAGTTTCAGTTTCTTTAGAAACTCCCGATGTGATTTTTACCCCATGCTCTTATGACCTTGATTTTGGCCAACAAATCATAAGTCACATGTCAAGTTCTACCCGTCATTCTCCAGGTTGATTTGAACCCACCCGTACCTACCCTTGACTTTGGCCAACAAGGTAGTACGGCTGTCCCAAACCAACGCATCTATCTATGCTGCATATAAATACCCAATAGCTACCAAACACTGTGCCTTGACTTTGGCCAACAAACACAGCTTGAATACTATTGACTATCCATATGAAACGACGGAGGGCTACGAATGGTTTTTGGCGAAAAACATTTAACGTAATGAACTTGATATCGTTGAAGGAACCGGATAGCTTTATAAAAATATAGTGACGAAAACCTTTGTTAAAGAGGTCACTCCCGGTGAAGGGATCTTGGCTCTTTCCCCGTAGAATGAGGTGCAGGATATTCCAACTGAATACCACGATGCAAAGCAAAAGTAAACGACTATAGTGAAGTTATTGCCCTGACGCAAACTTCTGTCTAAGAGGTCACTCCCGGTGAAGGGATCTCGGCCCTTGCCTCGTTGACTGAGGTGCATGATATTCCAACTGAATACCACTGTGCAAAACAAAAGTGAACGTCCTTGCAATAACAGATTTTTGAAAATTGTTCCAACAACATCAGAATAAGTTTGTTTAGCTTCCATTGATCCGAATCTGTCACGCCCCGCTTCCCAAAATACGGAGTACGAGGGGTAGACAAGGCCAGCCATGCTCCTACGGTCAAGGAAATGTCCTGCCGTAGTCACGCTTCGGCTTCTAGTTTATCATGGTAAACAGTAAACGATGCGCAGGTAATGAGAAATGCAGTAACTGAAAGATACAATAATATAAACTGACCTGAAGAGGAACAAACGAAAGTAACTCGGAATAGCAAGTCAAGAAGTCTTTGATGCACGTCTAGTTCTGATCCAGGCTAAATCTTCTCCTCACACTGAGCATGCATACTCAGGTCGTCAGAGCGACACAAAAGCAATATAATATATATAAAATCAAGTGACAGTTCTAACAGTGGTAATGGATATGAATAACAATAAATCAACGACCGCATGAATATGAAGGTGCAGTAATCAATGCAGCGGAACAGTAAAGCAGTATGACGATATGTCATGTATGCCAACACAGTAAATAAGGAATATAAATGCCAGTATCCCTATCAGTCTCTAAGTCTCACTGCACAGGTCGCTAAGCCTATCGTCAGTCCAAGTGTGAGAGTCAACCACTCGCGAGTGTCCTCCACCCAAGGGTAAAACCCAAGGGCAAGGGACCGCGGGCCCAACATGTAACAAGAATATCACGGTGTATATATCACGTACCCTGTAAATCTCCATATAACTCCCTAAATATAAGCCGGCATGGGACTCCCGAGATTCTGTTGAACTCACACTTAAACTACCCCACACCCCGTGGTCTACATCAAACGCTAACCACAATCCTAAATACTAATCGATCCGTGACAAGTCTGCGCGAGAACTGGAGGCAGGACCTCCATCAAGCACGTCCCGACTAATACCTAAGATAAATGGCAGTGTCGGATGCCTTATCTGTAACACCCGTGCAAGCGCTTACATAAGTGTCCCATACCACTTATAGTCACACGTACACGCATCCCACAGACGTCGACAATGCAATAGAATAATAGGGTCACTGATTGTGTACAAGTACGTATCACTTTCACTTAATCCCGAATACACGAACACTGACGTACTTGCCACAATCATCGCTAGAACTAACACTGGGTAAATGCACGATATCACTAGGTTATCACTACAATGTTATGGGCATGATATAATACGTGAAGAGTATATGAAGTACGATCAAGATGTCATAAAAACAGTATTCTATCACTTGCACAATTTATCATGAAAAGTACGTGTATAATTTAGCGAAATGATAAACAGGTGGTATTTAGTATGTTCAGTTGTCCATCCATCAAATTTGGTTTCAAGCCAATCGGGTTCCAGGATTGCTAATTATAACCATTTCATTTTAAGCGCTCGTGGCTGGAAATCCGGTTTCAGAATCAGAAATCCATTTCGCAACGCATTTTAATCCCAGTTCGGGTCTGATTTTAGCGATGCTACAGTTGAATGAATTCTAGGGTTTTCAGTAAAGTTTTCAACGCAACAAACGGATCTTCAATCGTATCTGTACGTTAGGAGTTATAATCTGTTTAACATTAACATGTCAATTCTGATTCTGCTGGGACTGTTATGTGTCCCGATTTACTAAATTACAGATTAAATATCAAACGGTAACGAAACAGAATGAAACCAATTGTGTTGTCTAGCTAACAGAGTTAACTATAATAAGCAGCAGACTTCCGCAACCTACGAGTTAAGGAAATCCTATGGTATCCAATACGGAACAGCAAGCACGACTGGAGTCGCTCTGGACTGCAGTCCAGAGTCGCACTCCGATACAATTATCATCATAGTTTAAGTACGGGAATGTCAGGAAACTAGTATAGGGTTAAAGTTCGTCGAGTCGGCTTCGATTTGGACCCTCGAACGCACTATTCTAGTATGTATATGATTTATGGTGAATTTAACGGTTTTCAGGTGCAACAGAATTACAGTTTTACGGTTAAACTTGGGGGCAGTTGTTTTAGTCGTTAACGATCAAATTATCCAACGAGATTCATACACTAAGTTCAAATCCATACGGGCCAAGCAAAACTATTTAGTTCCGCCAAATTGGGAAAGGTTTCCCATTGGGAACACACGTCGAGCAGGTTATGGCACATAATCAGTTTAAATTTGCAACTTTATAATCTATGTATTTAGTGATTGTACCAAAAGTAAATAGCATGTAAGCAAGTAAAAACTTGCCTGGAGGCGCACGGCAGCGAGGTACAGTACGGACGTGCGACGAATTGGCACGATGACAGCAGCAGCTCCGGGTGAGCACGGGTTTCCGGAGGGGTTCTTGCTCGGGAATGATAAAGAGACGAGCTCTGGCGAGGGTGTGTGCAGACGATGAGTTCAGCTGCGACGGGGTTGGAGTTCAGGTGAGGTGCAGGGACGAAGGGTTGGGTCCTGTAGCTGCTCGGCTGAAGGTCAGGGATGCTGGTGCTCGGAGTGGCCGGAGCTCGGGTGTCTGGTGGTGCTGGGTCGCAAGGCTCGATGCAGCGATGGAGGAGCTGTACGGTGGTCGTGGTGGTGTGAGGTTGCGTCTCGTCGGAGGAGGGTTCGATAGTTGGGGTCGTTGGGTTCCAATGCTCGGGTGCTCAGGCGATGATGTCGGGGTGTGAAGGGGAGAACGAGAGATAGAGAGAGATGAGAGAGAGGCAGTGAGTGAGAGTGTTGAGAGAGGGAAAGAGTGTGTGTGTACTGAGAGAGAGAAAAGGATAGTGAGTGAGAGAAGGAAATGAGAGAGAGAGAGAGAAGACACAGAGAGTGAAAGAGAGAGAGAGAGAGAAGACACAGAGAGTGAAAGAAAGCAGAGGGAGAGAGAAGGTCGGGTGAGGGGGCCAGAGGTGAAGGTTGGGAGAGTGAGAGATGATTGCGACGACGACGACGATGATGACGATGAGAGGGTTCAGGGTGCGACGACGGTTGGGTGGGAAATTCACCGGCGTCGATGGCAACCAGTGGCCGAGCTCGTTGGCGAGGGAATGAACTGGAAGGGAGCAGGGAGGGGGTAGAGAGGCGAGGTCGCGCTTGTGGAGCTCGCGAGGCGCGCGGTCGTGGCGACGGGTACGGAGACGTGGCCGACGTGGGGAAACTCGGGAACGTGGGTGAAGGAGAAAAGAGCGGGAGAAGTTGCGAGGTGAGGGTTGAGGGAAAGGCGATGGGAGTGGGGGAGAGAGGAATGGAGACGAGGTCGTGCGTCGAGGGCGGTAACACACGCAAGCGACGGGGCGCGAACGTGGGCGGAGGCGACGGAGTTGGGTCGAGCGCGCGCGGGATTGTAGGAATAGAGCCGTTAGAGGAAGAAGATGGGTTAGTGGGCCAGGTCGAATCGAGTTGGGGTCGCGGCTGAGTGAGGCGGGATTTGAGAGTGGGCCGGCCCTCAAAAGTTTAATTAATATGGAGGAGAAAACGAAGGGGCCGGGCCGGGGGAAATTGAGGGATTTATTTAAAAATAACAAGAGTGGGCTGAGGGCAGCGGGCTGAGGCTAAATGATTTAGAGAATTTATTTGGGGAAAAATTTATGTGGGCTGAGATGAAACGGCTGGGGAAATTTAGTAAGGATTTTTTTTTTGATTGGGCTGAGGGAATTTAGGCTGCTAGAAAAATTGGGAAAAATAAATTGAATGGGGACGGGCTATGAATGGAAAATCAAAGAATAAAATGAGAAAAAGGACGGGCTTGGGGTTAAAAGTAACGGGCTGGGAAAAATAGTGAGGGCTTGGGGAAAAATAGTAAGGGAATGAACATAATAGAAATAATAGGACTGCTGGATTTAAACGGAAAAATCAAGAATAAATGAAAAAGGGAGGGGACCGGGCTGTGAAAAGTTTGTGCTGAAAGAAAAGAAAAGAGGAAATTTAATTAGAACATAGAGACGGGCCGGGCTTGGGAATATAAAGGAAAAATGGACTTTGGTTAAAAAAAAGGGATTAGTATTTAGAGTTTAGGTTTTATTTTAAGGAAAGAGTTTTAAAAATAAATGAACTAGTAACTATAAATAAAGTAAGATTTTATATGTTAACGAGAAGTACATATATTAGTATAAATAGGGCCGGGTGTTAAATCATACCATCCTTATAAAAATTTCGTCCTCGAAATTTAAAGAAATAAAAAGTTATAGAACATAAGTGAAAGCCATCATAGTTGCAAACTAATATATAAGGATTTACTAAAAAAAAAATCCGCGGACGAAGAAACTTGAAAATATATATATAAGTAAGAACAACATACGGAGGGATAGGTCTAATAGATATAAGGCAGGAACAACTATAAGGGTAAATACATGTATACGAGAATTTAAGTAACAATAGCGAATAATAATGCTCAAGGCTTGTTCGATAAAATCGAACCCAAATATGTGTACATATAAGCATATCAAAAGTAGTAGGGTAGAAATAATAAGAATAAGACACAATCGTTTATAATAGTAAACATAGACACAACTTCCGAAAATATAGTAACGACAATGAGATAGTGAAAGCTTAGACGATAGGTTAAAACATTTTAAGGTAATTTATCGATCGATTAGTTTAAATCAACTTAGAAAACTCACAACGGAAAAAGGAGACATGGAACAATATATGCGCAGCGTAAGTTTGCGCTACTGAAAACGAGATTAATAATAGCGTACTTAAAATGTGAAATAGAGTAATCAATAACACACTCTCATTAATAAGTTCAAAGTACTGAAAACTAAATTTTTTAATAACAGTGTCCCTAAATATGATTAGGGTAAAAGGAAGAACACAAATAGATATAGGGCTAGATAGGTTATGATTATAAGGGAGTGTGGCTCAAACAGATGGTTGAAGTGTGTCGGCTTTAGGCTGAAGATCAAGGAGACTGGGATCGGGTCAGCACAGAAAGTAATGGTGAGCAACGAAAGGAATACCAAAGGAAAGGTGTGGGGGAAACAACAGTTGGTACAACACACGAATCAAAATTTGAAGAGTTAGTGAAGTCTCACAGGAACTGTTCTCCTCCCAGAAGGACCTCAAACGGGGCACAGACGAGGGATGAATGGTGGCTCACTCCAAAGATCAGGGTGCGGTACTTTCCAATCGAAACGAGGATGAAAACTATACAACGAGTAGGGGTGGACAGTCAGGAATCTCAGCAGAAAATAAATGGATATGGCAATAAACAAGTACTAAGCGAACCAAAAATCAAATGGTCTACGAATTCAGAAGATTTATTTCATTCAAGAAAATCTGAAACAAGGCATTGTCCAAGGCGAAAAGTGGCCCTAAACTATACACATTTTATTTGGCCAGAAAGACAACATCAAAAGAAATTCCGTCAGTCGCAGTTGTGGAGATTCAGTAGGTTGCGGTAGGCTCGCGCACTCAGGTAGGGCGTCCATTTCCATATCGTCTTGCAGGCATTGCCACTGGAAGTTCTTCCACAGCAGGGTCCTGATTTTCTGGTCCTTCTTCCTCGGATGGAGCTTCTTCGTCGAGGTCCGATTCCATGTGATTCTCTTCTTCCGGATTTTCTTCCACGGGATTTTCCTCAATTGGATTTTCTTCTATCGGGTCTTCATCGGGATCTTCCCCTATCGGGTATTCCTCTATAGGGTTCTCTTCAGGATCTCCTTCTTCTTCGTCGGAATCAGCTATCACGTTAAACTCTGGGGCGACTACTCCTTCGTCCTCTGAATCGCTGTTTCCGGAGTTGACCTGTGGACCGTTGATCTCATCGTCAGAAATCATCAGCATGCGGTCTAGGGAAGTGCAAGATTGTGCATCCCCATCCAGATGCGGCGCTGCTCCAGGGTGGGCCATGGCCTGAAAGCAAAAGTCATGATTAGACAATAGGATATATCCGGAAGATGGCTAAGTGTACGAAATATGGGAAGGTATGTGGCAGCAGGAATTTGAAAAATCAAGATTAAAATGTTTTGCTAATGAACAATATGAACAAGGGAAATGACAAGAGAATGATACATATTTTATGATTCAAGTATTATTGCATTCAATCAAGAGTTCAGCGGATACAAGATTTCAAACTGAAAGAAATATTCATAAGAAGGTGACAACATTTTTACTGAAAGTAGATAACATGAAAATCCTTCTTCGACAACTATAACGTCGCATTCTTGTCGCGTGAGTTGAATTCTGCGTTAGGTCCGCCTTATCGTCGAAGTTCGAACTACGCGATAATCCTCACTTGGCCGAAGTGGGGAGTGTGGACGAGTCTCCTCCCTGTAGTTCTTTCCTTTCTGGGCAGCCGTTGATGAGATGTTTGTTGGACCCGCATATCATACATTTCCCTTGGGCGCGGCGACAATCCCTCTGAAGATGTCCTGGTCTCCTACAATACCCACAACATGGGATCTTCTGCTGCTTCTGTCGCGGGGAAACAAATTGACGCTTCATCTTCTTCTCTTTTCCTCGTCTAACGGGGATCCCTTGATGATAGGAGGCTCCCGCTGAGGTCTGACTCACCTGTCTTCTCAGCCCTTCAGCTAATAAGTTGTTTGTTCGCTCCTGGCTTCCTTTAAACCTTGCAGTGCACTAAGGATCTCAACAGTCTGATTCTGAAGAGCGGATACAGATGAAGGGTCGTTGGAAGACATGATCCTGAAACAACAACTTTGAGGATGAAATAGGTCATAAGCTAAACGAATCAAAATATAATATGGATAGGGCAAAGATTCAAAAATATCAGAGGTGCTGAATTTTTTACAAGTGGGGAAAATCAACAGTATGACTTTAAGTCACTTGAATAGAGTACGGTAGTGCAATTGCAACCACGTAACCTTATCAAGTCACCCGAAACCATAGCGAATGGATAGCTGAGCACACGATGTGAATATGGATCAAGAATGACAAGTTTACAACCTAGACCGAGGGATGTCTTAGATTGCCAAACTATACACGGAAAACTGCAATCCCAAACGATGCAAAACCTGGCTCTGATACCAACTAAACCATGTCATGCCCCGCTTCCCAAAATACGGAGTACGAGGGGTAGACAAGGCCAGCCATGCTCCTACGGTCAAGGAAATGTCCTGCCGTAGTCACACTTCGGCTTCTAGTTTATCATGGTAAACAGTAAACGATGCGCAGGTAATGAGAAATGCAGTAACTGAAAGATACAATAATATAAACTGACCTGAAGAGGAACAAACGAAAGTAACTCGGAATAGCAAGTCAAGAAGTCTGTGATGCACGTCTAGTTCTGATCCAGGCTAAATCTTCTCCTCACACTGAGCATGCATACTCAGGTCGTCAGAGCGACACAAAAGCAATATAATATATATAAAATCAAGTGACAGTTCTAACAGTGGTAATGGATATGAATAACAATAAATCAACGACCGCATGAATATGAAGGTGCAGTAATCAATGCAGCGGAACAGTAAAGCAGTATAACGATATGTCATGTATGCCAACACAGTAAATAAGGAATATAAATGCCAGTATCCCTATCAGTCTCTAAGTCTCACTGCACAGGTCGCTAAGCCTATCGTCAGTCCAAGTGTGAGAGTCAACCACTCGCGAGTGTCCTCCACCCAAGGGTAGAACCCAAGGGCAAGGGACCACGGGCCCAACATGTAACAAGAATATCACGGTGTATATATATCACGTACCCTGTAAATCTCCATATAACTCCCTAAATATATAAGCCGGCATGGGACTTCCGAGATTCTGTTGAACTCACACTTAAACTACCCCACACCCCGTGGTCTACATCAAACGCTAACCACAACCCTAAATACTAATCGATCCGTGACAAGTCTGCGCGAGAACTGGAGGCAGGACCTCCATCAAGCACGTCCCGACTAATACCTAAGATAAATGGCAGTGTCGGATGCCTTATCTGTAACACCCGTGCAAGCGCTTCCATAAGTGTCCCATACCACTTATAGTCACACGTACACGCATCCCACAGACGTCGACAATGCAATAGAATAATAGGGTCACTGATTGTGTATAAGTACGTATCACTTTCACTTAATCCCGAATACACGAACACTGACGTACTTGCCACAATCATCGCTAGAACTAACACTAGGTAAATGCATGATATCACTAGGTTATCACTACAATGTTATGGGCATGATATAATACGTGAACAATATATGAAGTACGATCAAGATGTCATAAAAACAGTATTCTATCACTTGCACAATTTATCATGAAAAGTACGTGTATAATTTAGCGAAACAATAAACAGGTGGTATTTAGTATGTTCAGTTGTCCATCCATCAAATTTGGTTTCAAGCCAATCGGGTTCCAGGATTGCTAATTATAACCATTTCATTTTAAGCACTCGCGGCTGGAAATCCGGTTTCAGAATCAGAAATCCATTTCGCAACGCATTTTAATCCCAGTTCGGGTCTGATTTTAGCGATTCTACAGTTGAATGAATTCTAGGGTTTTCAGTAAAGTTTTCAACGCAACAAACGGATCTTCAATCGCATCTGTACGTTAGGAGTTATAATCTGTTTAACATTAACATGTCAATTCTGATTCTGCTGGGACTGTTATGTGTCCCGATTTACTAAATTACAGATTAAATATCAAACGGTAACGAAACAGAATGAAACCAATTGTGTTGTCTAGCTAACAGAGTTACCTATAATAAGCAGCGGAGTTCCGCAACCTACAAGTTAAGGAAATCCTATGGTATCCAATACGGAACAGCAAGCACGACTGGAGTCGCTCTGGACTGCAGTCCAGAGTCGCACTCCGATACAATTATCATCATAGTTTAAGTACGGGAATGTCAGGAAAATAGTATAGGGTTAAAGTTCGTCGAGTCAGCTTCGATTTGGACCCTCGAACGCACTATTCAAGTATGTATATGATTTATGGTGAATTTAACGGTTTTCAGGTGCAACAGAATTACAGTTTTACGGTTAAACTTGGGGGCAGTTGTTTTAGTCGTTAACGATCAAATTATCCAACGAGATTCATACACTAAGTTCAAATCCATACGGGCCAAGCAAAACTATTTAGTTCCGCCAAATTGGGAAAGGTTTCCCATTGGGAACACACGTCGAGCAGGTTATGGCACATAATCAGTTTAAATTTGCAACTTTATAATCTATGTATTTAGTGATTGTACCAAAAGTAAATAGCATGTAAGCAAGTAAAAACTTGCCTGGAGGCGCACGGCAGCGAGGTACAGTACGGGCGTGCGACGAATTGGCACGATGACAGCAGCAGCTCCGGGTGAGCACGGGTTTCCGGAGGGGTTCTTGCTCGGGAATGATAAAGAGACGAGCTCTGGCGAGGGTGTGTGCAGACGATGAGTTCAGCTCCGACGGGGTTAGAGTTCAGGTGAGGTGCAGGGACGAAGGGTTGGGTCTTGTAGCTGCTCGGCTGAAGGTCAGGGATGCTGGTGCTCGGAGTGGCCGGAGCTCGGGTGTCTGGTGGTGCTGGGTCGCAAGGCTCGATGCAGCGATGGAGGAGCTGTACGGTGGTCGTGGTGGTGTGAGGTTGCGTCTCGTCGGAGGAGGGTTTGATAGTTGGGGTCGTTGGGTTCCAATGCTCGGGTGCTCAGGCGATGATGTCGGGGTGTGAAGGGGAGAACGAGAGATAGAGAGAGATGAGAGACAGGCAGTGAGTGAGAGTGTTGAGAGAGGGAAAGAGAGTGTGTGTACTGAGAGAGAGAAAAGGATAGTGAGTGAGAGAAGGAAATGAGAGAGAGAGAGAGAGAGAGAAGACACAGAGAGTGAAAGAGAGAGAGAGAGAGAAGACACAGAGAGTGAAAGAAAGCAGAGGGAGTGAGAAGGTCGGGTGAGGGGGCCAGAGGTGAAGGTTGGGAGAGTGAGAGATGATTGCGACGACGACGACGATGATGACGATGAGAGGGTTCAGGGTGCGACGACGGTTGGGCGGGAAATTCACCGGCGTCGATGGCAACCAGTGGCCGAGCTTGTTGGCGAGGGAATGAACTGGAAGGGAGCAGGGAGGGGGTAGAGAGGCGAGGTCACGCTTGTGGAGCTCGTGAGGCGCGCGGTCGTGGCGACGGGCACGGAGACGTGGCCGACGTGGGGAAACTCAGGAACGTGGGTGAAGGAGAAAAGAGCGGGAGAAGTTGCGAGATGAGGGTTGAGGGAAAGGCGATGGGAGTGGGGGAGAGAGGAATGGAGACGAGGTCGTGCGTCGAGGGCGGTAACGTATGCAAGCGACGGGGCGTGAACGTGGGCGGAGGCGACGGAGTTGGATCGAGCGCGCGCGGGATTGTAGGAATAGAGCCGTTAGAGGAAGAAGATGGGTTAGTGGGCCGGGTCGAATCGAGTTGGGGTCGCGGCTGAGTGAGGCGGGATTTGAGAGTGGGCCGGCCCTCAAAAGTTTAATTAATATGGAGGAGAAAACGAAGGGGCCGGGCCGGGGGAAATTGAGGGATTTATTTAAAAATAACAAGAGTGGGCTGAGGGCAGCGGGCTGAGGCTAAATGATTTAGAGAATTTATTTGGGGAAAAATTTATGTGGGCTGAGATGAAACGGCTGGGGAAATTTAGTAAGGATTTTTTTTTTTGATTGGGCTGAGGGAATTTAGGCTGCTAGAAAAATTGGGAAAAATAAATTGAATGGGGACGGGCTATGAATGGAAAATCAAAGAATAAAATGAGAAAAAGGACGGGCTTGGGGTTAAAAGTAACGGGCTGGGAAAAATAGTGAGGGCTTGGGGAAAAATAGTAAGGGAATGAACATAATAGAAATAATGGGACTGCTGGATTTAAACGGAAAAATCAAGAATAAATGAAAAAGGGAGGGGGCCGGGCTGTGAAAAGTTTATGCTGAAAGAAAAGAAAAGAGGAAATTTAATTAGAACATAGAGACGGGCCGGGCTTGGGAATATAAAGGAAAAATGGACTTTGGTTAAAAAAAGGGATTTGTATTTAGAGTTTAGGTTTTATTTTAAGGAAAGAGTTTTAAAAATAAATGAACTAGTAACTATAAATAAAGTAAGATTTTATATGTTAACGAGAAGTACATATATTAGTATAAATAGGGCCGGGTGTTACAGAATCAATGCAGTCCTATCAATTGATCACACCAATAAAGAACGAAAATAATGATGTATGTATATGCCACCCGCATTCGTCACTGGGTCCCGTCATTACCCGTTAGGTTAGTTAACTAACGACAGAGCGGGGACTGGACTAGCGCGGATGCAAAACATATACAACATCTACTAGTATAAATATATCAATATATAATATTCGCTCAAGGCGTGATAAAATGCAAAATCACAGAAATGTAATAAGCATCACAGAACAATACAGCTATCTGGGATCCCCGGGTTTCATAGAGCCGCTACTGAAACCCGACGTTCCCCTGGTCATGTGGATAGCCTGTGCAATGAAATCCTAGACCCCTACGGGCGCGGCAAGTTACCCGCCAAAACCTGAAGCGAGGCATCCCCCTTCAGCAACGTGAATGGACCACCCAGCACTTCACGAAATCCGGTAACTTGGGCACCCCTCCTGGGTCAACCTGTACCCCCTACGAGTTTGGCGAATAGCCCGCCAATTCTAGAGTAAAGCCCCCTCCGTCTCAATGCCATGAGATGCGGGCCCATTTCCCTCTAGAACCCGGCTATCCGTGCACCCCTCCACGGGGTAATCCTAGTACAAAAAATAAAATATGCATACAACGGGTACATCGACCTCAGCCCGGTCGTGCGCCAAAAGAATAATATACAAACAGGCAGTGACGGCAGTCCACATGTCGGACGCTCGCCCCGCAATATCAAATGTATATAATAATACCAAACTGTACTAACATTGCATCCAGGCTATCCACCACGACAATCCGCAACATCACAGCACAACACAGAATATCAACGTGAATGTCACGTTCGCAAATCCGTCTAAAAGGGCTATAGCAGTTAGACAGGATTTACCGATCAAGTGACATTCACGGTCGCAGATATAATGTAAATACTGTGAACTAACATGTTTAAAATTTTCGATCGACTAAACTTTTCGGAGTGGGCCCCAAGCACAACTGTAGCACTCAAAATAATTCTGGGCCCAAACAGAATATACTAATAACCACAATTCCAAATTTAAAGAGCTCTGTACAAAATTGGTACAGTGAAGACACTGTGCCGCGGCGGAACCGCGGCCGAAATAGGGGTTTGGCAGCGGTTCCGCGGTCTTGCTACAGTATAACCTTACCAATTTTTTACAGAATTCTTATAATTGCCTGCACTGATTTCTGCAATGTACTGAAAAAAATTTTGAGCTAAAAAAAATTCGACAGAAACTGATGCAACAGAAATTGTGGTTTTTGGAAATTTGTTCGATCGAACTTATAAACATGTTAGAGCAAGCTAGACTAAGTTAATGGCGTGGCTCTAATACCAGTGTAAGTGCACGGCGGCGTCCAGGCCCTCTGAACGAGGCCAAAATGCGGAAACGATACTTTTCTATAACTTTTAAACCAGCACTACCACGCACTTTGAAACCCGGATCGGGCCATTAATCTAATCCTAGCTAACTAGAGAAGGGGTAGAGAGATATACCAAGCGATCCGTGTCCTTCGGTCTTCTCGTCATCGTCCCAATCTCCCCGCGGAATCTCCGGTCTTCATCTTCTCGTCGGAAGGGCACCACATCGCCGGGTTCTTTTACGGGCTCCCACCTCTGGACCGAGGCAACTTGGGCACGAAGTTGGCGAGTCGACGTGTCCAAGAATTGCTGTAGAATAAGTGTAGCGCTCTTTGTCTCTATGGGGTTTGAAGTTGCCATAAAGATGTGGAGGAAAAATCTATGGAGATGAGCTTTAGAATTTTGAAGCAAGCATAATGAGAATGAATAATTCCTACACCAAATGAATCAACCCCTCACCACAATAGTGGCCGGCCCCCTTTTGTGAATGGAGAGAGAGAGAGCAAAGTCAAGGGGTGGGTGGAAAACAATGATACAAGAGAGAGAGAAAGGTGATGATGAGAATCAATGATCACACCAAAAAGTCTCCACCTACTCCCATAACAAAAAGTAAGCCATCATGAACTAAAGAAGTCAAATGGTGGTGCACCATCATGAAACCATCATGATGCAAAAGTCTTCTCAATTGTTAATTGCACAATTGCAAATAACCTCCTCCACCAATTTTCAGCCAAAGAAAGAAACAAAGGAAAATGGCCGAAACGGAAAGCAAACTGGCAACTCCAAAAAACTGATCCCGTAATAAATTACAGGAAAACCCCGCGACTGTATATACATACCTGCATTTGTATTGCGACTGAGTACAAATGCAATGAGACAAAATCTACACTGTACAATACTAGAATCCGGCTTAAACCAAAGCCCGCTAGTATTATCCGTCCGATCATGATCCGTGCAATACCGTACGTACATGATCGAACCCTGCCATATCTCCATACGGCCTCTACAGCATTTCGCCCGAAACTTGAGAAACGGTCTGTGGGGGACTCTAAAGACTCGTCAATACTTTGATTGTGGATTTAACCACTAGCACGTCAGAGGTATTAGCCATACGTAACGGGCTACAAGGTATTGACCAAAAGGGACGTCGATGAGCGAACTCATCCCGACACCCTACTGAGCCTGTCAGTGACAATATCCGTACAGTCCGGTCCGTTCATCTATGAGCATCGCATGGCGGGCCTAGGGGGTTGGTGAAAGTCAGACCCCCAAAAGCGGTACAAGTCGTGTCGGAGTGTAGCCCAGAACACCCTGAGATACTACTGGAATACCTACCAGTAAATCTCCTGCCTTGGCCAAGGACTTCGTGTAATGGCTCTCATAGACACAGCGCGACCTCACCACCAATACCGGGAGAGACGAACCTGATCGCACGCAAAAAGGCGTGTCGGATGTTCAAAGTTCTAAAGTTTACCGCGATCAGGACGGTGTCGCTTTGCAGCTAGCCGGTTGAGCACGGGTCGATCCACAGGGAGATGGTTGTATGTCCTTTCTTATTTTAGACGAGTCAATAAAGAATTTGTATGTGTTTGTTCAAACTAACCTATGTGTTTTATATGCAAGTATGAAGTTGTTAAGAAAAAGATACGAAATTGTAAGCTAAAGAAATCCGTACTCAAAACCTTTGAGCCGAGTCTTGACCAATTGAAGCTAGAGCAATCGGCAACAACGTGGATTAGGGGATTTAAGCACGGTATTTGTGGAATCCGGCTTATTTACCCTTGTCCGTCCGTTCGTGTCTCTTGCTTTCGCCTCCGGCCAAACCGAACGCAACCGGTCGCGGTTAGGAATCACCGTTACCTTGGTAGGGTAGGGTGCCTAACGGAGCGCTTGTGTAACGTTTGGGCGGAGTTCAATGGAAAATAACGGGAAAAGGAAATGAGCAAAGAAATATTAACTTACAATACCGTATTTACTCTTAACAACGATAATTACAACCATTCACAAAAACGAACCAAAAAGAGCAAAAGAAAAGAAAAGATTACAAGTAAGTAAGTGCATGGAATTAAATTGCAAGTAAGGAAGCAAGATAATAAAAAGCAAGTAATAAAAAGCGAGAAAGAAAACTAGAAACTAGAACTCAAGACAAGCATGGGATCAATAGCCAACCCTTAAACTTGCAAGCTCAATCAAGAGGTTGCAAGATCAAGAGAAGGGTAAAGAACTCATGTGAAGTGAAGAACTAATTCCATAAGAAAATACAACCCTTGAGATCAATAACTAACCCTTAACCTTTCAAGCTCAATGAAGAGATTGAAAGATCAAGAGGAAGCAAAAATCTCAAGGGGAAGTTAAACAAATAAGAATGATACAAAAACCCTCATCTTCATTCACATCCACTCAATGCTCTCACTACATTTCCATGGAGGAAGAATGAAGAAAAAGAAGAAGAAAGAAACTAAAACTACACTAAAGTGGCTAAAAGAATGGGCTAAGAAAAGTGTCCCTTGGTTTGGCTCAGATCCGGAGTATTTATAGGCAGTGTGCTGAAACCCTAGGGCCAAATTCTGACCCCATATGAAATACCAAAACTGTCCCCAAAGATTTACACAGAGAAGAGCCATAATGGCCGCGGTTCCGCGGCCTAAGCCTGCTTAGGCCGCGGTTCCGCGGCCATTTAGGGGAGTTGGGTCAAGTGCTTTCTTGGCTGCCCTGGTTTTGTGTTGTCTGCTGTTTGGTATATGACTTTTTCTCAGAAACTCTTCCCATTTCTTCTAGAATTTCAGTATATCAATAGGTGATGTGATGTGGATCTTTTGCCAAGATTTCCTCGAGCTCCGCGTAGATTTCTTGGATCTTGTGTTGACATTGAGCTTTATGCATGACATGACAATCGATTTGCTATTTTGTCCCTTAAACTGGTATTTGGCAACACACGGATAGAGAGCGGAGACCCGTGTTTTATCTGTTGTTGGCAGTAATCCAGAATTTGTCGTACTTTTCCATGATATTCACTGTTTAGAGCTGAGACTAGTATCATGCAATTATGTAGCAAACACTGATAAAAAGCACCTGCCTATAAACAAACGAGCGTAAGAATGGGCGGTATAAAATGCAATATTCTGTTATGAACAAATACCCCCAAACTTAACTTTTGCTCGTCCCGAGCAAAACCAATTATTCACAAAAATAAAATCCTAACCGCACTTTCGCAGGGAACGCGATTGCACTGAGCGCGTGCAACAAGCCGTTAAACCTCTAGGTGTCCCTAGTAGGAGGAGTGTTGTCTCCTGAGGGTTTTCAGCAGATACTACCCACAAAATCCTGTCAAGCTAGTGTCATAAGTTAACGTCGATTCTACTCCTACAGTTTAGTATTTACATTAGAAACTCTATCATCCTAAGTTAGAAATATCCAACCCTAATGCTTCACGTCTCTAATCTATTTAACCTTAGATCATATACGTTCCAAAATTTTTTAAAAAGATATTGGTTCTCCTGAGTTTTCCTTCTAAAAGTGTGGCCTTAAATCAGGGATTTTTATCAACTTTACAGAAAACACAAGTCTTATTCTTTATTTCTATCTTTTATCCAAACATCGATTGTATACCCCTACGTGTGTGTATCTTTGCACCCCTACACTTGAGAATTCAATTCAAGCTATAATACCCTTGCCCTAATACCTAATACTACTTCTTTTCATTAAGGATGGACGGATTTGCTCACACACCTTTCATGCGACTATTAATGCTTCTTGAGGCACTAACGACCGATTACTGAATGTGTGAACTTTAAAGGGTAAATAGCAGTTTCCAGGTCTTGACTTTATTCTATTTTTTTCTTTTTCTTTTTCTTTTTCAAGACCCGATATATTTTTCACATGCTCTTTTGGTGTTTAGCTTTAAATACCGTTTTTTCTTTCATACTAGGCTTTTAGGCAAGAGTATTTCTAGGTATCCTCTACTATCCCAAGTTTCATGGTGCGTGTAAGTGCAATTTGTAGGGTATATACTTTCTAAATTTGAACTCGAGAAAAGAAACTATTTTTCAGACTTATCCTCCAGTAAAGCTTCAATACTTTCCCTTCATCTTGACTTAACTCAAGAACTGAACTCAAAAATTGTAAGGACGTATACTTACCAAAGTTAGACAGAATGAGGGTTATTTTAAGGATTTTCAATTCCTAAGTCTAGAATTTAGTTATTTCTAACATATCAACTAAACTTTCAGAATAAAAATCTAAGTTACCCTATTAGCTGACTTGACGACAAAGTTTTTATATTTTTGGAAAAATTTTCGATTTTTATGGGTTTTTAATAAGGTATGCAAATGCAAAATATACAAATGAATGCGAAGGAAGAAAACTTACCGAGCATACCCCCAAACTTAAACTTGACAGTGCCCTCACTGTCAGGCTACACCAAGAGGGTCAAAATTGTCGACGCTCCCTAGAAACAAATTATATACAAAACAAAAAGGAAAACAAAAAATATATACAAAAAAAGAGTCCCCCCCAAACTTAAGTAAAATAGTGTTTCCACTGTTAAGCGTTGAAGTTCAGGATTAGGGGGGAAAGAGAATAGTATCAAGCTATACAAGGCCTTACACAGGCCAAAAGTTAACACCAACCATTCAAAGATCTTATCGTGATAAAGCAGTGGTTGGTGCAAGAAGGCGTAGAGAAAAGAGATGGAGAATACGCGAGACCGTATGGAGATAGAAGCGAGATACGATCTCGGTATATGAGAAGAAGAATGGCGGAAGGGAGAAAGAAATGGAGTACGAATTTGAGGGTGAAAATGGAGTGAATAAATTAGCACAATTTGTGATGACCGATACATAAAAAGCGATTGTGCTAATCTATTAACCCATCGAGTAATGGGGTCAAATCCCTCAAGATTCGTAAGAAACAATGGGTACGCCGAACTTGGTAAACCAGACACAGGAAGTGAAAATGATACGGTTTCTTGCAAGGTCGAAACGATGGAAAGGATGGAGGGAAGTGATCGAGGAGGGGTATCGGTTAAGGTTTCGGGAGGGTGCACACAGTCAATGAAAGGAACAGGATGAATTGGAAAATCCGACTCATCAATTAAAACTGTTTCATCCTCAGTACTATCCTCAATATTCTCCTCAAAATTTATCTCATCCATGCCTTTATCATCAATATCAAGACGCATATGAAGTTCGGGAAAAACATTTAATGACTCGGGATGATGAATTGGAGAGAAAAATTCAGCCAAATCTATGGGTTCATCATCTAAAATATTCCCAGCGTCAATATCCTCAATCAAGTGAAAATCAATTTTCTCAGACACCTCATCAAAAGCATGGATTTCAATCGATTCTGGTTCTAAGATGGAGGTGTAGAGGTCAAAAGGATTGGGTGTGGTTTCACTTAAAAGGGTCCCTTCACAATCTGGCAAATCAAATACTACAAAGTCGCACAACTCATTAAACATTCTATCTTCAACTGATAATTCATTTGGGACACTTGATAGACGTTCAACACAGGAGTTGTGGGATTCAATTTGAGACGGGTAGGTTTGATTTGGAAGGGTATGTAGCTCACTTTCTCCACTCAAATTCTCAGCCTGTCCTACCGCCTCATCATACATTGGAAAATTTGAAGCTAGCTGGAAACTAGCTACCGGGTCAGTAGGTTGTATGAGAGCGGCCATGGACGCATTCAAATCCATCATCTGTTGGCTTGACGCTACCCTAAAGTCTTCCAACGACTGTTCCAGACTAGACATGGGTTGTGAATGGGTTTCAGTAAAAGATTCAAAGTTGTTTGGATACTGAAAACTCCCAAATGGCGGTTCTGAAGCAATGTCTAGGGAAGGTGAAAAAGTAGGGTAGGATTGGTAGGAATTGAATGGCTGGACAGGAGCAGGATCAACATTTGGATAGGAAGGTGAATGGAATTGTTGATCCCAAGAATTTGAAGTGGTGAAAGGAGTGAAAGATCGGCTACGGGATTGTTCAATACGTTCAGCGATGGACAAAGGACGACTTGCAAAAGGGGTATCAACATAAGCGGGTGTGGGAGGTTGAAAATGTTGATACAGAGTGGACTGAGGAGTGCAAATGTTTGTCCTAGACGCTGCTATGCGATCTTTCAGTGAAACTTTGGGCATGGAGGGGTTGTTCGATGTTCGGCCAAAGAAAGAACCGTAAGAAGTAATGTCTGGTTGTGGGTACCAAAGTTCGGCAAGAGTTTTGCGAGGTAGGGTACCCATGATATGAAGAGAGAAGGAAAGAAAGGAAGAGAAAAGGAAGGAAAAAGAATGTGATTTTATTTTTTAGTTTTTTTTTTAGTTAGTTATGAACAAAAGAATGAAATATACACACAAAAAGAATATGGACAAAAACAATCACGACACAAAAATACCACACACCTAATCGTTCTAGGGTTCACCTAGGTCAACTAGACCTGCTCCAGAACTTGATTGTCGAAGTAAAATTGTGTCGAGAAACGGGCTCAAGATACACTGATCACGAGGCCAGGTAAGTGCAGAGTTAAGGGGAGGTTTTCCAACGCTTTCGCGATGTTCCTTAATTAAATAACCCTTTCTCTTTTGGCGGTTTCTCCGTTAACACTTTTCTAGACACCCCGTAAACAATATACCGTTAAGCGAGATTCTAAACACAGTTAACTTCTCCTAGTGAGCGCGAAGTCCTTAAGGCTTAAAGTCAAGTTTCTTTTAAATTTTGTGCGGGTAAACGTTATGCTCAAGTTCGTGATTTGTGGGCCACGGAAAAAGGTGATGAAATCCTTTACCGTATGTTGTGGGGTTCGCTTGCCCTTAAATCCGTATTAATGTATGCAATGCGCAATTCAATAAAAATTCTATAAAGAATCAAACAATTGTTTTTTAGTTTAAGCACGTCACTGCAACAAATACGGGTTAGTCAATTTTTAGCGTTTGCTAGCGAACTTGCAAAGAATCCTGCAAAGAATAGTATATTGGATGCGTCGGATTTGAGAAGAAGGTGTTAGTAAAGTACGTACCGTTAAGTTTTTGGGTTAGGAAACCCCCATTGAATCAAATCCGGTAAGCTTGAAAAGTTCGCTTGCACGGGTCAAACTACCCGGATCTTGGGCACTGTACTTTGCAATCACCATAGCCTTGAATGTACACTTTGCTCCCCACAATCGCAGTTTGCAAATCTGCAAAAATCTGCACTCTTGCCCACAAAAATGATCAAAAATAACAAAAAGTTTTTTTTTTTTTATAAATATATACAAAAAGAATATTAACCCGAATAATAAGAAAGAAAATACGCTACCGTCTCCCCGGCAACGGCGCCATTGATCGCACGCAAAAAGGCGTGTCGGATGTTCAAAGTTCTAAAGTTTACCGCGATCAGGTCGGTGTCGCTTTGCAGCTAGCCGGTTGAGCACGGGTCGATCCACAGGGAGATGGTTGTATGTCCTTTCTTATTTTAGACGAGTCAATAAAGAATTTGTATGTGTTTGTTCAAACTAACCTATGTGTTTTATATGCAAGTATGAAGTTGTTAAGAAAAAGATATGAAATTGTAAGCTAAAGAAATCCGTACTCAAAACCTTTGAGCCGAGTCTTGACCAATTGAAGCTAGAGCAATCGGCAACAACGTGGATTAGGGGATTTAAGCACGGTATTCGTGGAATCCGTCTTATTTACCCTTGTCCGTCCGTTCTTGTCTCTTGCTTTCGCCTCCGGCCAAACCGAACGCAACCGGTCGCGGTTAGGAATCACCGTTACCTTGGTAGGGTAGGGTGCCTAACGGAGCGCTTGCGTTACGTTTGGGCGGAGTTCAATGGAAAATAACGGGAAAAGGAAATGAGCAAAGAAATATTAACTTACAATACCGTATTTACTCTTAACAACGATAATTACAACCATTCACAAAAACGAACCAAAAAGAGCAAAAGAAAAGAAAAGATTACAAGTAAGTAAGTGCATGGAATTAAATTGCAAGTAAGTAAGCAAGATAATAAAAAGCAAGTAATAAAAAGCGAGAAAGAAAACTAGAAACTAGAACTCAAGACAAGCATGGGATCAATAGCCAACCCTTAAACTTGCAAGCTCAATCAAGAGGTTGCAAGATCAACAGAAGGGTAAAGAACTCATGTGAAGTGAAGAACTAATTCCATAAGAAAATACAACCCTTGAGATCAATAACTAACCCTTAACCTTTCAAGCTCAATGAAGAGGTTGAAAGATCAAGAGGAAGCAAAAATCTCAAGGGGAAGTTAAACAAATAAGAATGATACAAAACCCTCATCTTCATTCACATCCACTCAATGCTCTCACTACATTTCCATGGAGGAAGAATGAAGAAGAAGAAGAAGAAGAAAGAAACTAAAACTACACTAAAGTGGCTAAAAGAATGGGCTAAGAAAAGTGTCCCTTGGTTTGGCTCAGATCCGGAGTATTTATAGGCAGTGTGCTAAAACCCTAGGGCCAAATTCTGACCCCATATGAAATACCAAAACTGTCCCCAAAGATTTACACAGAGAAGAGCCATAATGGCCGCGGTTCCGCAGCCTAAGCCTGCTTAGGCCGCGGTTCCGCGGCCATTTAGGGGAGTTGGGTCAAGTGCTTTTCTTGGCTGCCCTGGTTTTGTGTTGTCTGCTGTTTGGTATATGACTTTTTCTCAGAAACTCTTCCCATTTCTTCCAGAATTTCAGTATATCAAAAGGTGATGTGATGTGGATCTTTTGCCAAGATTTCCTCGAGCTCCGCGTAGATTTCTTGGATCTTGTGTTGACATTGAGCTTTGTGCATGACATGACAATCGATTTGCCATTTTGTCCCTTAAACTGGTATGTGGCAACACACGGATAGAGAGTGGAAACCCGTGTTTTATCTGTTGTTGGGAGTAATCCAGAATTTATCGTACTTTTCCATGATATTCACTGTTTAGAGCTGATACTAGTATCCTGCAATTATGTAGCAAACACTGATAAAAAGCACCTGCCTATAAACAAACGAGCGTAAGAATGGGCGGTATAAAATGCAATATTCTGTTATGAACAGAACCCCTGCTGATCCGCTCACTGCCTCCATGTGGCTCGGGACTGTACCCAACTAAAACCTGTTTGCACGTCTCCTTTGAGCGTTGTAGGGTAGTAATCAAAGTACAATGGGAACTCACACGAGACAAATGACGATCTTAGGACGATGAACTAACCTGTACACTTGTCACCAGGGAACTGCTATCTGACGTCAGGTATAAGACTAACTAGCATGTTTCCGGCGAGTCCTGTCCGGTGTACTCATAACCCAATGAGCACCTGTATACATCTTAGGTGAACCAACTGACACCAGTGGCTTGTGAGACCGGCCACCGCCCCTCGTCGGGGTCTTGACTGTATACACTAGTCTACTCTGGAGTATCGATGCCCTGTCTCGAAACTCCCTCGACTAGGGGCCTTTTAAGGATGTGCTTATAGACCCCAGCTCCCTCGTATATGATCTCCCTCATACTGCTGGCAGTCAAGCAAGAATCCTAGGGGCTCTATCAACGCGCAATAGTGATCTGTAAGGTCACCTAAAGCAGTACACGATGATAAAGATAAACCAGATAGCATACTATCATCTTGAGTAAGACTGTCCTACCGGTATAGGTCCTCCCTCAATCATTGCAGTCACGTGCCTGTGATCCAATAATTGACTCTGAGGGCACTATATCCAACAGATATATGAGGATTTTCGTGCCGATGCTAGGCATGGTTTTCATGATGTTTTCGAGTGTCGATACTAGGCACTCAGGTTCCATGATTTGATGTGTCGGGAGGGACACCGTTGATATATATATCCTCATAGTTTTATGCACACTCTTTTATGATATTTACATGCATGATGTTGTTGCGTCAGTGGTTGACGCGTGGACTAGATCCACATACATACATACATACATACATACATACATACATTGATTCTACTATTGGAGATTATACACATGCTTATAGACATTGATTTACGGGTGGACGAGATCCACATATCTGCATGCATTGATTATTACTGTTGAATTTTACCCGCATGCATATAGGTATTGACTACCTTGTTGGCACATATACGACCCAGTCACCCTAAATATTATAGTATTACCTTTTGATATAATTGACCTAGGAGTCGTTGTTTATTCGATTTCTACTTGTAGATATATTTCTATTCACGAGTTGGCAACTCACCCCCGTTGTGCCACAGTTCTTGCAGGTTGACCGTGTGGATCAGTAGCGGCATCGCTGGCACACAGTTTCATTTGGGTGTTTTGCAGTAGTAGGTGGGACATTTGTATCGTACCCACTCTTGTATTACATTTCATATTATATCTAGTTAACTCCATCAATCAATCAAAATTAGAATTTGTACAAGTAATGAGGCTTAGTGGGATTGTGGTTGCGAGACTTAGAGCGAGGGGTTTTTCGCTACTTGTGATATTTATGTCTTGCATCCTTTTATCTTTGTGATGAACTTCGCCGTTGGGCGTCGTATACTTATTTATGTTGTCTTGCATGGTTGTGATCCACCGTTTGGCGAAGAGCTAGCTCCCACTTAGGGATGCCATTATTCTTATTATGTACTTGTGGTTTTGGATCAAAATATACAAAGGAGGTGCTGCCAAAATTTTTAAAAGACGAAACATATTTTCAAACTAGTAAATTTCACTTGCATCGTTCATGTTCTTTTCCTATGCATTAAGAAAACTCGATTTCATTATACCTTTATTTCAAAACTTCACCTCCTTTATTTTTTCTAAAAGGTTTAGATTTCTGGGTTTCAGCTTACTTGAATTCTGTTACGCCTTTAGACGTTGTGTGATTCAAGTGCTGGTCACGAGCTAATATTTCGGGTCGAGACATATATAATATATTTTTGTAACAAAAGAAAATAATACAATTAACATATATCGCAAATATATCAATGTATTATCCGGTGAGAAAATGAATCAATAAAGCAAGCCAATATTAGTTAATGTAATGTAATATATATCACATATATAATTATATATTAAATTATCGAATCAACACTTGATCCGACAATCCAGCTATTTCTCAAATAACCGACTAATATTAAACTGTATCAGTTCATCAAATCAACACTTGATCCGATGACCCGGCTATATCACATATACCCGGCCGATATCAAATATCTCGAAAATAGAATACGGTATCTCATATCGTATTATTCTCGGTCCCGCACATATCACATATGTGCATCTACTCCGTTTTGCCTGAGTTAAGAAACCTCTGTGTAAGACTCTAAAGAATCGTCAATACGCCGGCAGTAGGTGATGATCATATCAAACACCCACAAGCTGCAAGCGGTCAGCTAAACGTAACAGCCACCCAGGTATTGAGCGATTATAAGATCAACAAGTAAGCCTGTACATTCTCCTGCGAATCCAACCAGTAACTGTCACGACCCAAAATTGGCCCGTGACGGCCCTAATACTACGCAACGCCAAAAGACGTAACGCAGTAAAAGAAAGCCAAAACCCAAAAATCTAAACTAAGAAAATACGGAAAAGATAATATAAGTTTTTGAAACATTTGAAATCGCAACCCAAATTCCTTAAAAGTTTTACTTTCTTTCTTTAAAATTTTGGCAACACCCCCTTTTTGTAAAAACTAGCCAAGATGAATGTAACATTTCAAAATAATAAAAATATTATTTTTGGGAAATTTTATAATTTAATATTATTTTATTGAATATTTTAATATTTTGGTATTATTAAATACAAATAAATGGGAAAAATTTTAGAAAAATTATGGAAAATTCTAAAATAGGGTAAATTAGAGAATTATGATATTTCTAAGTTTAATTGATTAGTTATATGCTAATTTAGTGCTAATCGCGATTAAAAATCGCTAATCGGTTTTTAGCTTTTTTCGTGCAAAACATGCACATATCTTTTTTTATCACACTTGTGCATTTTCTTGCCATGGTTCACTTTGGGTTTACTATTCTTGGGAGAAGGATTTTGAGAGAATAAGAAAAAGAAAATGGAAAAGGGGTTTAGAATAAAGAATTTAGTAGTAGGTGAGAGAGAGAGAGAGAGGTATGGTTTCACTTTGACTTAGCCATCTCTTCATTCTTCTTTCATTTTCTCTCTCCCTCTTCCCCTCCTCCTGCTGCTGCTCCTCCTTCATCTCCCTCCCCTCTTCAAGCCCACTAAACACCTCTAAAACAACTCCAAAACCCCACTCTCATTTCATTAAAAGTGTGCACAAGCTCAAGATCTACACATTGGACCAAGAAAGCAAGGATTTTGGCCACTAGGGGTAACTCAAGAAAATTCTTGAGTTGCCAAATGAGGTATTTTCTGAACCATTAGATTAGTTTTAGCAATTCTTATACTCCCATGTTTAGATTGAACCGATATTGTTTGATATTGTGGAGTTAAGGAAAACCTAGTTAGGGTTTGAGGAAATTATGAGTTGTGATGGGAAATTGAGTTCAGTGGAGACCATACAAGCACCCTAGTGCTGGAATTTAGACCCAAACCTGAGACTTAAGACCCGGAATACGGATTTATGGATACGATATCGGAGAATTTATGAAATCTATGAAGGTTTTATTGAATCTGCTATCACCCGAGACATCCTAAATTAAAATTGATTGGACAGTGACATGTGCAGGCACCCAGGAAGCTACCACCAGAACCCTAGCCCCTACCTCCTACACCCGGCCGCAGATTTATCCATTCTGGCCGCAATTTGCGGCCAGACCATGGTGGATTTTCCTCGTTTTGGTTTTGGTGTTCCCTTATCTGTAGATTTGACCCCTGGTATGTATAGATTTGTCTAATTTGACCTAGGGTGAAATCTGGAGCCTATTTCCTTAGTTGCTGTTTTGGATTCGTGTTTCCGTATTCCGTATTCTTAATTCTGAATTTGTGTCTTGTGCTTTACCTCGACTATTTGGCGTTTATACGACGATATAGAGGATTTATTGATGGTTTTGAAGGCGTGCTATAGGTTCTAACCTATAGGCCCCTTATAGTATCGTTTTGGGTTTCGTGTGCCGTTTTAGCTTTGATTTGGTTTTAATGCGCATATACGATACTTTGATAGGTAGGTACCCATGAAGACTTCGGGACGACAAGTAAATGCGTGGTGACGTCGACAATGAAGACGCAAGGTGAGTAGATTATATCTACAGGGGGAAGTCGGGTGGATGGCGTATAGCACCCCCGCAGTCCGTAGTTGTTATTATATATGATAGTTAGGTGTATTATGGATAGTGTAGGGTTAGAAGCAACTAGTGTAGTTCATAGTCGCGAACCCTAGAATAGATTTACACCTACACGCACTCCCTTGCATATTCATTATACTTGCACTGTGTTGATGATATTGGATGACATTGGAGATGAGTCGATGATGTTGGGCATTGTGCCGCGAGATCGGTGATTTGATGTGATTCGTATTTGGGATACGATACGTGATCTCTAGCGGGCCTTGGGACGTGTTCTTGCACACGCAGTATATTGATGGTATCAGTTGTACTAGACTTAGATCAGTACCCCAGATTATGTGATACGATGATAGTGATACCTGAGATGTGATGAGATAGTGTGATATTGACCCGTACCCAGCTATTGGGATGCCGTACGACGATTTACCGTACGAGCCTATATTGATGATAGATCCGCACTCATGACTCGAGGATGTCTTACGATATACTGTATCGTACGCGATATTATTGAGGTGAGATCACCGACTATTATATCTATATACATATCGACTCAGATTTAGGTGGTTTCCATACCTCTCCCGATTGACTTGATACTTAGAATTGTAGTTTGCATAGTAGATTCTTCATTGTGGTGTTGATTATTTGATTTCCGCATATTCATGCTATTCGCATTGCTTGCATATGTTTATTGCTATATTATTATCATGCTGTTAAGGCACCAGCACCATTATCGATGATGTGTATGTTCCACGTACACTATTTGCCGGCTCACACACTTCATCATCGATAATTGCCATGCCACTACACTGTACTACTGTTGCATTCATGATATGATTCTTGCATGGCATATTGTACACTTATACCTGTATACATACATAGATGATTCTGACTTGATTAGAGATCTGGGAACCGCAAGATATTCTTCAAAACCGATTCATTTTAAAAAGAGCGGTTTCCCTCGACATGTGCACATTATTATTCCATGTTACATGACTTCTGATATGCTCACCTTTCTTTACATGTCGCATACATCATGTTTTGATTATACGCATTGAGATATGTTGTTTCCATGATATTTTTGGATTTGGGAACCGTGGGTATTTCAAAAGAGAATGTATAATTGTTTTAAAAACCCGGTTACCCTTGATATGATATTTCAGTGCGTCCACTATGTGTTTTCTCGGTGCTGAGAGTGACATGTGAAACCCGATTCGAAAAGGCGGATGAGGCCGATTGCGGGTATATGGTGGACCCGGTATGGTACCCCGGGGCAAGAATGGTTTTGCTGTGTAGTAGACGGTGAGCCTGGCAGAGGGACTACTACCTACCGGTGATTGTGTTTGAGCTCGGCGGATATCTGAAGGATACCGACCGGAGTTGAGAGATGGATATGGGCTGACCCGTACTGCCGGGGGCCGAGGGCCGATACCGCAGACGGAGCCCCATATGGATGAGGATTTACGTGCCGATGCTAGGCACAGGTTTCATGATGATTTCCATGGCTTTTATTATATTCTCATATTTGCATACATGATGTTTATTATCATTGGGTGACGGGTGGACGGGTTCCACGTTTATGGTTCCACGTTTATTGTCATTGGGTGACGGGTGGACGGGTTCTACGTTTATACAGACTTGATCACATACAGATTGGATTTACATTGATCATACTTCATTTGTATATATAACAGGGTATGAGGGCGCTGTTATATATACCCTTACACCAATATTAGTGGAATGGGACGCTAATATATGTGTATTGATATCCATTTGATACTTCTTCATATTTACTTCATGCAGACATACCTTATACTGATGACATGTTATTACCTGAGTACTTGGCACTACATATATGTTTAGATGTTACATTGCCACCTTATCATACTTCAGACGTACTCTTGTGGTTTATATTATACTGGTCGTTTTGACCTAGGATTATGTCTTGCATTCAGTTTCTGCTTGTAGATATTTCTATTCACGAGTTGGCAACTCACCCCCGTTGTGCCACAGTTCTTGCAGGTTTTGCCGTACAGGTTCCATTGCGGCATTTTTGGCACACTGCTTCCTTGCGGGTGAATTGCTTTTGGTAGGTGGATTCTTTTGCATCAAGAACCACCATTGTACTTATATTATTCCTTGTATCTAGAATTCCATCAACCAAAACTTGTATATTGTTTCAGACTTAGACACTAGTGATGTATTATTCGACCTTAGAGTCGCGCTTAGTAGTATTGCGGTTTTCATGCTTATTGGGTTTCTTTTGGTTTGACCCTCGCCTTTTGGCGTTGTATATTATATTGCTTGTGTGGTTGTGACCGTCGTTTGACGAAGAGCTAGCTCCCGCTTGGGGATGCCTTTTATCATTGCACATATATTGTTCTTGTTGTACCCCGTTCGGGGCCAGTTTTTACAAAAGAAACTCTGCCAAAATTTTTAGAAAAGACTTTACATTTTAAAAATGCATATTCGGCTTAGTTATTTAAAAACCTTGACTTCAAACATGTTTTCCTTCACTTCTTTAAACCAGTTCTCTTTACTTACTCTTAAAATGGTTTTAGATTTCTGGGCTTTTGGCTTACTTGGATCAGATGGAGTCCTATAGACTTCATATGGTTCAAGGGCCAGTCACGTGCTCTTTCGGGTCGTGACAATGAATACGATACAAATATACGACGCCGTAGCGAAGAAATAAAGACAATAGAGAGAAAACTGTATATAAAAGGCAACAAATCCACAATTAATATACAATAACGTCCTCACCAAGTCTCTAAGTCAACACATACTAGTAGATGGAGAGTACAAAATACAACGAATGTACAATATGAAATACAGATAATCATCCAACCCACCTAAGAAAAATAGTACTGTGAGCTGATGCGGTATCTGTAGCAAAAGATGATAGATGAATAGCTGAATAGCCTGCCTCGACTACTCTGGGGAACAACCTGAAACACCTGTGGCACAACGGGGGTGAGTTGCCAACTCGTGAATAGTAGATAACATATGCAGGTAATCGCAGGAATGTACGTACAGCATGAATCTAAGATATACAATTTACAGTAATAACAGGTCATGTGAAAGCAAAGTAATGGAGATGTACACTAGCAGGTACAATCAATATATGAAGCAATGATGACATGATAATAGTATGCAATAACTATGCAATAGGAATATGAGAAAGCAAATATGCAACTATCATAAGGGTACACTAACAGGTACTACCAATATATGAATCTGTGCAAAGAATAGATAAGTGTGAGGTATGGGGTGGAATATGTCATTTCCACGGAAACCTGACATCGTGGCCGGATCACAATCCATTAAGACACTCAAATCCCAAATCCTCAAACTCAGCCCCCAAATTGGGCTCTCATATCATATAAGTCTCACATCTCCTCAATGTACAATATCGAATAGATCTCCTATATCCTGAATGTACAAATCATCAATCTCTTCCGTATCCAATATCCAATCTCAATGAATCCCCTATATACCAAGTCAAATCTCAAATAATTTCTAACATCCTATATATATATATTTGCAGAAATAAAATATGATGGGGGCAATACACATATATTAGCGTCCCATTCCACTAATATTGGTGTAAGGGTATATATAACAACGGCTAAATCCCCTGTTATATATACAAAGGTATTAAAAGAAATATCATGAAAACAATGTGCCAAGCATCGACACAGAAATCCTGATCACGTATCATACGCTATCCCGAAAGCACGAGTGCCTAGCTCTGACCCTCGCCTTTCGACGTATGCATACGTACATGACTCCCAGCGGTGTCTCCGTGATCCCCCGCCGAGTCATGGGTACTGTCACCGGTAGGTACTCGCCCGCCTCCAGGCTCAATCGGCAAAATCCATCGATCTTCTTGCCGAGGGGAACCATACCGGGCCCCACCATGTACTCTCATACGGCAACCACACCTCGTATGGAGTATATAATCAGCACCGATAAATCTCATGGTGGCTGCGCAAATATCATATCAAGGAAACCGGGTTTTTCAATGTATGCATAATTTCATGAACTCCCGCGGTTCCCAAATCCAGAAAACATCATGTAAAATCCAAATGAACAATGCGCAAATCCAGGAATAAATATATGCGATATATCTGAATGCGAGCATGTAAATGAAAATATGTAGCTGAAACCAGATGTATGCAAAATCAATAAGGTACAGCTAAGTATAGGTATCTACCTATAAGTAAAAGATGTCGTATACCCCTCTGGGTATAAGTGGAATATGAAGGATACCCTCCTGGGTATAAGTAAAAATATGTACAAGGTATACCTGTAGCTGTATCCCAAGGTGTAGATGTACCTATCACTAAAGGTAAGATACACTATAGGTATACCGATAAGCTAGATGTCAAGAATGATAAGCAATATAGTATCTATAAAGGTTTGTGTGTGACATGGCAATTATTGATGGTGTGTGTGTAGCATACAATCCGTGCTCGTGCAACATGAACCGTCAATAATGTGTGCAGTGTCCTACGGCTGCTAGTCACAGTACAGCCATATCAAGGAAATAAAGTAAAAGCGCAATTCTAACAATGACATAGAATATGCGATAAATATTAGTATCCTAGCCCAGACGCATAACGCCATGCGGGCGATTCCCCTGTAGATGTTAAATCTACTCACCTACACTCCACGCTAGGTGAATCCTACCATCTGCTCCCCCCTGTAGCAGTGTCTGTAGTCCCTGCCTGCAAACCTGCAAATAAGACATGGAAAATATATATAAGCCAAATATTACGCGAAACGCGATATCGAACCAAAACGAGAAACTCGCGTCGCGAACTAAATGCGCGTGTGCACGATACGCTAAAACGTGCGTATACGCGTCTAAAACCATCGCGACACGCCGCGATACACTGGATCACAGAACCCTCTCATGTATCGCACGTATCGCGCAAACACAACGGACATGAAAAATGGTATATTGTCCCAGATTTTCCTACAGGCCAAATATTACAAAACTAGACATGCCAAAGCACTATACAACACAGAAGACAACCCTAGCCGAGACCCCAACACCCCTGCCCCCCCACTTGGCCGCAAATTGCGGCCAAACCTAATAAATCTGCGGCCCAAGGTAAGAGTTAGGGTCTCGTGTTCAGGTGATGTGTTCTAGACTTAATGGGCATGCTCCAGTTTCCTCAATTTTGTTCTGTAGGGTCCGGGTCAAAAGCAGATCACAAATAGCCAATATAACGCTTAAAAACGCTAATTTAGCAAAAAAGGCAAACCCTATGGTATTTTAGTGAAATCTGGGTTAAACTCAGTTCAAGTGACCCTAATAACACTTAAATAGGTAGGGTTAACTAACACAATCACCACATAATCAAAGTTCCACACAAATCACCATAATTAGCACTAAACTAGCTAATTAACACTAACCGACACTAATTAGCACATAATCTAAGCAACTAGGGGATTGGGTTTAGAAATTATACCCTAATGAACCCTAGAGAGCAGGTGAAGAAGTGTGTGGAGGAGGTGAGAGCTTGCTACAACTGCTGGAGCTGCTGCTGCTATAGCTGCTGCTGATGCTGTTACTGCTACTGCTGCTGAAGTTGCTTCTAGTGCTGCTGCTGCTGTTGTAGTTGTTGTTGATGCTAATGTTGCTATTGTTTGCTTCAGGTGCAGCTGCTGCTTGCTTCTCTTGTTGCTGCTGAAGCTCCTGCTGCTGCTGCTCTTGCTATGTTGTTGTTGATGCTGTGGCTGCTGCTTGCTGTTGCTGCTGTTGCATGAGCTGCTAATGGAGCTGCTGTTGCTAATGAGGCTGCTGTTGCTGCTGCCTTGGCTGCTGCTGGGTGAGTGTGTGAGTGTGTGTTGTGAGAGAATGAGAGGATGAGTGAAAAGATAAGTGAGAAATGAGAGGCAAAGTCAAAACCCCTCCTCTCTCTCTTCATTTAATGAAGCATGGCAAAAGCCATCATGCCTCATTCTCGCTCTCTCTCTCTCTCTGACCAAGGTCAACACAAGAACAATCAAAACCCTTTTTAAATTCATTTTCATTTTTAAAACAACCATATTCAAATAAAAACCCAAAACACCTAAATAATAATTAACTAGATTAGGGAAAAATGGTTAGTTCACCATGTTGCTAATCATGGTTAAACCCCTAAAACAACCCTAGTTATCATGCACAAGTGTGTGCAAGCCTAGGAAAAATCTAATAAAATACCCAAAAAAATAGGATAAAATATTTGAAAACCAAATTGGTAAACCTTTTTATTAAAAACTATATATAAAAATATAATTAGCTACAAAACATAATCTAAGGTGTTACAATCTCCCCCCTTAAAAGAAATTCGTCCCCGAATTTAAAAATATACCGATACGCGTACCTTCAAGGAGAAGATTACAACTTTCAAATCTCGCTCGCAGCCTCCCAAGTGATTACCTCACTATACGGCTATGTCCAAGAAAACCCCTTCACAGATGGCAAGTCCCTTGACCGATGTTACTCCACCTGTCGAGCCATTAACACAATTGGCTGCTGGCGAATGAAAGATCGCGTCTAAGCCCAATGGTCTGGTGCCAAATCATGTGAGAAAGGTCAAGAAGGTAATTGTAAAGCATCATCACAAGGAATACGGGGTGAAAATCCAATAATCTGGGCGGAAGTGCCAAATTAAGGGCAATGAAACTAACTTGCTTATAGGATCTTAAAAGGACCTAAAATCCTGGGATAAGCTTCCCAAAATCCAACACGTCATTCATCGGAAAGTCCATAGGAATACATGATCTGTCCCTGCGATCTCGAGTCTATGACCAACACAGTCGGCATAAGGCCTCTGTCCGCGATGAACAACTTTCATCCTGACCTGAATCAATTGGATCATCTCCGAAGTCTCTAGACATAGCTGGGGTCCAAAATCCTACTCACGCAGAGTTAGAAAAACAACAGACTGGTGATCGACATGACCTAACCCCTATGCCTAAGGGTGGCCAATTGGAGTGTCTCCTGATAACGGCTGTCGAAGGAGAATCCTAACGATGGCGAGTGACGATCCCCAACTGCTGACAACAATCAAAACAAACACACCGCTTAACAAGAAACAACTGAGCACATTGAGTATAACCGGACGACAAGAATCCGAATGGAGTCACACCCTGACTAAACTTGGGTAGGAACCATAACGAAATTCGTGGAGATCTGCTCCCACTCCTACTTCGGAACGGTAAAAGATCGCAACTCTCCAGCCGGCCTCAGATGCTCGACCCAAGCACACAACAAGACAGACACCTTGAAACGAAACCTGAAACTTCTCCTTACATCCCTGTCCACCCGTAACTATCTCACAAGTCACGCTAAATGTTGGTGGAACTTGAATGCATACAGAGAGTTGACAGATGTGCATGTTCTAGGATTACACGTCTCTACCCGATGATACCAGGTACATAAACGCGTCCCTAACTTAGCACACCATTGTCACAATTCAAGGTCTCCGAATCATTACCCAGCCGAGTATGCTCAAGTATCTCTGACGACGAGCATCGGCGGGCAGTGTCTCGCAAAAACGATTAAGGAAAAGTGGTCAGGCGCGGACATGAGCAAGCTGTCTCCTCCGTAGAGACGAACTTAAGCTGTACTCGACGATCACACAAGAATTATAAATTTGCAGAAGACTGTCACAACAATCAAAATCCGCTGCAGGAAGATGTACATTAAGCTCTGGTGGTCCGTGAAAATCTGACATGACTCTCGAACAGATAGTGTCTCCAAATTTCCAACGCAAAACCACCGCGGCCATCTCCAGATCATGAGTGGAATATCCTTCTCGTACTTCCTCCAAATGAAGGGAAGCAAAAGCGATAACTCTATAGTGTCACCTAAGTACACACTCGAGCCCACTCAAGAAACATTACAGTTAAACAACAAGGTCGCCCGAACCAAGAGCAAAGAAGAACAGATGCAGTTGTTAACAGAATCTTCGACTGCCGAAAACTCCGTACACATGCCTCAGTCCACAGAAAAGAAACCTCCCTTCCGGTCCATTCAGTCGACGGTGCAGAACTACTCTAGCAATCCTGCATGAAACGGTGGTAAAACCTGCTAAGCCCAACAATCTGCAGATCTCCGTCCTGCACACATGTCTGGGCCTAGGTTGTACGGCCACGATCTCCCTCGGAACTATACGAAATCGTCTCCCGTGACTATAAGACCTAGGAGTCAAACAAAACAAGCCTGAAGAAACACTCCGAGAATCTAGCAAACTGCTGGTACTCTCCCAGTATCTGCATAACAAAGCCTCAAGTGCTATTACTGTCCCTCAAGACACATTAGATAGACCAGAATGTCGTAAATAACGCAACAAAAACTGGTCGAGGAACGGCCTGAAGAAATCTGGTTCATCACATCTACGAATGCTGCTAGGGCATCAGTGAATCCAACGGCTCACAAAAACACACAAAGCCCGTCGCACGCATAAGGCAGTCTTCGGAATGCCATCACCCCGAATCCGCACTGATGATGACCTGATCCCAAACAAACTTAGAAATGTCTCGCACTGTGGAGCTGATCGAAGAAATCGTCATGACGAGGTAAAGGATACCTATCCGCACCATAAGCCGGTTCAATTAACGATCCGTCGATACGCAACCCTAAACTGCCGTCTTTCTCCTTGACGAACAGAAATAGGAGCCTCCAAAAGCGAAACACTCAGACGCACAAAACTCCCCAAACCGCAACTCTGCAGCTGATCCTTAAGCTCCCAAGCTTCGCTGGCCCATCTGGAACAACGTCGGAAAACTCTTGCACGAAAGGAACTCGGTCCAACAATCCCACTGTGGCTCCGGTATCACAAATGAACGCCAAGAATCCACGACATCTCCTCAGTAGCCGACTAACGAAAAAGGCTGAATTCAAGCTGTGAGAGGCGGCACAACTATCCACCTGCACAACAAGAACTGACCTGCCGGGTAAACAAACCTGACTGTTTCCTCACGGTAGTCCACAGACGCCTAACATGTAACTAAACAGTCCGTGCCCAGGAGAACGTCAAATCCAACATCTCTAGAAGAATCAAAATGACGGACGAATCTTTATCTCCTATCCGATTGGCACACAACTGAATACGTGTCGCGCAACAAATTATCGCTGACAGAAGTTAAAACAACAACTACGACTAATCTACCCAACCATGGTACAAGCATGAAAAACAGACGAATACATGAAAAGAACATATAAATCAAGGGTACCTGAAAACTCCACATTGGACGTCTGCACGTCCCGATGAGTAGAAGCAAACTCCTGTGTCTGCCCTCTACCCGCAGCTGGCCGAACTCTGTTGCGCCACGGCAGCGCCCGGGCCGTCTACTCGAGGCCAAAATGCGGAATCAAAAATTTTCTTAACTTTAAACCGGCGCTACCGCGGACAATAAACCCGGATCGTAACCATTAACCTAATCCTAGCAAACAAGAGAATGGGTAGAGAAGTATACCAAGCGATCCGTGTCCTTCGGTCTTCGTCTCCACTCCGATCTCCCGCGGAATCTCCGTCCGTCATGTCCTCGTCGGAAAGGGCACCACGTAGCCGAATACTTTTACGGGCTCCCACCTCTGGACCGAGGCAACTCGGGCGCGAAGTTAGCTAGCCGACACGTCCAAGGGTACTGTAGGTTGTAGTGTAGAACCTTTGTCTCATTGGGGTTTATGTTGCCATTGGTGATGGAAGAATGAGGTTAAGAAAAAATGGTGCTTTCATTTTTTCCAAACAAGAAGAATGAGATGAAGAAATATGTGCCACCACAAAATGAAAATCTCTCTCTCTTGTCACTCAAGTGGCCGGCCATATCAAATATGGTGGAGGAAAAACAAACATAAGAAGGGAGGTGAGTGTAGGAAAAGAAGAATGGTGACCACACCCCCAAGCAATGATAACAATATCATATCAAAATCAAAATCAACTCTAATCACAAAGAAATGATGTATAAAGCATCTTATGATTAAAGAAGCCACAAATGCAAGAAACCCCCTCCACAATAAGTTATTTGCAAACTTGCAAATAACCCCCTCCATCGAAAAGTCCGGCCGTGAAGGAACAAAGGAAAACCGGCCGGAACGGAATGCAAACTGGCAACTTCAGAAAACTGATCCCGTAATAAATTACAGGAAAACCCCGCTACTGCAAATACATGCCCGCATTTGTATTCCCACTGAACACAAATGCAAAGAGACAAAACTACACTACCTAATACTAGGATTCGGCTTAAGCCAAAGCCGGCTAGTAAAAACCGTCCGATCACGATCCGTGCAATACCGCACGTATCTGATCGAACCCTGCCATATCTCCATACGGCCTCTACAGCGTTTCGTCCGAAACTTGAGTAAGTGAGTGTGGAGGACTCTAAAGACTTGTCAATACTATGGCTGTGGATTTAACCACTAGCACGTCAGAGGTATTAGCCATACGTGACGGGCCACCAGCTATTGACCAAAAGGGACGTCGATGAGCGAACTCATCCTGACACCCTACTGAGCCTGTCAGTGACAATATCTGTACAGTCCGGTCCGTTCGTCAATGAGTATCGCATGGCGGGCCTAGGGGGTTGGTAAAAGTCAGACCCCCAAAAGCGGTACAAGTCGTGTCGGAGTGAAACCCAGAACACCCTGAGATACTACTGGAATACCTACCAGTAAATCTCCTGCCTCGGCCGAGGGCTTTGTGTAATGGCTCTCCTAGACACAGCATGACCTCACCCCCAATACCGGGAGAGACGAACCCCTGCAGATCTGCTCACTGCCTCCATGTGGCTCGGGACTGTACCCAACTAAAACCTGTTTGTACGACTCCTTTGAGCCGTGGTAGGGTAGTAATCAAAGTATAGTAGGAACTGACACAAGACAAATGACGATCTCAGGTCGATGAACTAACCTGTACACATGTCACCAGGGAACTGCTATCTGACGTCTGGTATAATCCCAACTAGCAGGTTCCCGGCGAGTGCTGTCCGGTGTACTCATAACCCAATGAGCACCTGTATACATCTTAGGTGAACCAACTGACACCAGTGGCTTGTGAGACCGGCCACCGCCCCTCGTCGGGGTCTCGACTGTATACACTAGTCTACTAATGGAGTATCGATGCCCAGTCTCGAAACTCCCACGACTAGGGACCTTTTAAGGATGTGCTTATAGACTCCAGCTCTCACGTATATGATTGCCCCCATACTGCTGGTAGTCAAGAAAGAATCCTAGGGGCTCTATCAACGTGTAATAGCGACTCGTAAGGTCACCTAAAGCAGTACACGATGATAAAGATAAACCAGATAGCATACTATCATCTTGAGTAAGACTGTCCTACTGGGACAGGTCCTCCCTCAATCATTGCAATCACGTGCCTGTGATCAAATAATTGACTCTGAGGGCACTATCTCCAACAAACTCCTTTGGTAGACTGAGCCCTCTGAACAAACCTTCCACGTCCACGGCCTCTCTGAAAACGATCCTGAGGAGGTGCTAAGGAACAATCCCTGACGAAGTGCTGAAGGCTCCCGCATCGAAAACATCCATACGCTGACTGCTGACCATCCTGGGGATGAGAGCTGAACGACTGTCTTCGTCCTAAGCCTCTGCTACTCCCGCGACGGCCACGAAATCTGTTTCGATGACCAAATCCCTTTCTCTGGGCTGGTACACTGGTACGAGTCCTCCACTGTCCTGGCACTCTCTGAGCCTCTGGAATATACGCCTCGTCAACTGGAGCTGCAACCACTGGTGCTATGTAGGTGACAGACTGCTGAATGCTGATCACAAGTGATAACTGAGTAACAGGGGTGGCAATCTCCTGTCGTAGCTCCCGAACGATATCAACCAATGAACTCATAGTCTAGCGGAAGTCCTGCATCTCTGCCAAAAGTCTATCAATTGTATATGTCGTAGGCTGATCCGTCTGCACTTGTGCAACTAGAGTGCCATCCTGGTCAGTACTCGTCTCACCCGAGCCAACTCTGACCTCGGCCTTCGCTGCATCACTCTGAGTCCCCATAGTCATCGGCGGCAAGGCTAAAAATAGATATAAGATTCGATGAGAATAAGGAATCGAATCTCAGGGATATGAATCATCAAGGAAGGAATTTCAAGCAATTTGTACTTAGGTCACTTTAGGCGAAGTACCGTATCGTGGGTATGCTGCAGACATACACACAATACGCTACTTTGCTTAAGCTACCTACTCCATCATACTAAGGTCACCCTACACTCCGAAAGGTAAAACCTAGCGCTCTGATACCAACTTTGTCACGACCCAAAATTGGCCCGTGACGGCCCTAATACTACGCAACGCCAAAAGACGTAACGCAGTAAAAGAAAGCCAAAACCCAGAAATCTAAACTAAGAAAATACGGAAAAGATAATATAAGTTTTTGAAACATTTGAAATCACAACCCAAATTCCTTAAAAGTTTTACTTTCTTTCTTTAAAATTTTGGCAACACCCCCTTTTTGTAAAAACTAGCCAAGATGAATACGATACAAATGTACGACGCCGTAGCGAAGAAATAAAGACAATAGAGAGAAACCTGTATATAAAAGGCAACAAATCCACAATTAATATACAATAACGTCCTCACCAAGTCTCTAAGTCAACACATACTAGTAGATGGAGAGTACAAAATACAACGAATGTACAATATGAAATACAGATAATCATCCAACCCACCTAAGCAAAATAGTACTGTGAGCTGATGCGATATCTGTAGCAAAAGATGATAGATGAATAGCTGAATAGCCTGCCTCGACTACTCTGGGGAACAACCTGAAACACCTGTGGCACAACGGGGGTGAGTTGCCAACTCGTGAATAGTAGATAACATATGCAGGTAATCGCAGGAATGTACGTACAGCATGAATCTAAGATATACAATTTACAGTAATAACAGGTCATGTGAAAGCAAAGTAATGGAGATGTACACTAGCAGGTACAATCAATATATGAAGCAACGATGACATGATAATAGTATGCAATAACTATGCAATAGGGATATGAGAAAGCAAATATGCAACTATCATAAGGGTACACTAACAGGTACTACAAATATATGAATCTGTGCAAAGAATAGATAAGTGTGAGGTATGGGGTGGAATATGTCATTTCCACGGAAATCTGATATCGTGGCCGGATCACAATCCATCAAGACACTCAAATCCTAAATCCTCAAACTCAGCCCCCAAGTTGGGCTCTCATATCATATAAGTCTCACATCTCCTCAAAGTACAATATCGAATAGATCTCCTATATCCCGAATGTACAAATCATAAATCTCTTCCGTATCCAATATCCAATCTCAATGAATCCCCTATATACCAAGTCAAATCTCAAATAATTTCTAACATCCTATATATATATATTTGCTGAAATAAAATATGATGGGGGCAATACACATATATTAGCGTCCCATTCCACTAATATTGGTGTAAGGGTATATATAACAACGGCTAAATCCCCTGTTATATATACAAAGGTATTAAAAGAAATATCATGAAAACAATGTGCCAAGCATCGACACAGAAATCCTGATCACGTATCATACGCTATCCCGAAAACACGAGTGCCTAGCTCTGACCCTCGCCTTTCGATATATGCATACGTACATGACTCCCAGCGGTGTCTCCGTGATCCCCCGCCGAGTCATGGACACTGTCACCGGTAGGTACTCGCCCGCCTCCAGGCTCAATCGGCAAAATCCATCGGTCTTCTTGCCGAGGGAAGCCATACCGGGCCCCACCATGTACTCTCATACGGCAACCACACCTCGTATGGAGTATATAATCAGCACCGATAAATCTCAAGGTGGCTGCGCAAATATCATATCAAGGAAACCGGGGTTTTCAATGTATGCAAAATTTCATGAACTCCCGCGGTTCCCAAATCCAGAAAACATCATGTAAAATCCAAATGAACAATGCGCAAATCCAGGAATAAATATATGCGATATATCTGAATGCGAGCATGTAAATGAAAATATGTAGCTGAAACCAGATGTATGCAAAATCTATAAGGTACAGCTAAGTATAGGTATCTACCTATAAGTAAAAGATGTCGTATACCCCCCTGGGTATAAGTGGAATATGAAGGATACCCCCCTGGGTATAAGTAAAAATATGTACAAGGTATACCTGTAGCTGTATCGCAAGGTGTAGATGTACGTATTACTAAAGGTAAGATACACTATTGGTATACCGATAAGCTTGATGTCAAGAATGATAAGCAATATAGTATCTATAAAGGTTTGTATGTGACATGGCAATTATTGATGGTGTGTGTGTAGTATACAATCTGTGCTCGTGCAACATGAACCGTCAATAATGTGTGCAGTGTCCTACAGCTGCTAGTCACAGTACAGCTATATCAAGAAAATAAAGTAAAAGTGCAATTCTAACAATGACGTAGAATATGCGATAAATATTAGAATCCTAGTCCAGACGCATAACGCCATGCGGGCGATTCCCCTGTAGATGTTAAATCTACTCACCTACACTCCACGCTTGGTGAATCCTACCATCTGCTCCCCCCTGTAGCAGTGTCCGTAGTCCCGCCTGCAAACCTGCAAATAAGACATGGAAAATATATATAAGCCAAATATTCCGCGAAACGCGATATCGAACCAAAACGAGAAACTCGCATCGCAAACTAAACGCGCGTGTGCACGATACGCTAAAACGTGTGTATACGCGTCTAAAACCATCGCGACACGCCGCGATACACTGGATCACAGAACCCTCTCATGTATCGCGCGTATCGCGCAAACACAACGGACATGAAAAACGGTATATTGTCCCAGATTTTCCTACAGGCCAAATATTACAAAACTAGACATGCCAAAGCACTATACAACACAGAAGACAACCCTAGCCAAGACCCCAACACCCCTGCCCCCCACTTGGCCGCAAATTGCGGCCAAACCTAATAAATCTGCGGCCTAAGGTAAGAGTTAGGGTCTCGTGTTCAGGTGATGTGTTCTAGACGTAATGGGCATGCTCCAGTTTCCTCAATTTTGTTCTGTAGGGTCCGGGTCAAAAGCAGATCACAAATAGCCAATATAACGCTTAAAAACGCTAATTTAGCAAAAAAGGCAAACCCTATGGTATTTTAGTGAAATCTGGGTTAAACTCAGTTCAAGTGACCCTAATAACACTTAAATAGGTAGGGTTAACTAACACAATCACCACATAATCAAAGTTCCACACAAATCACCATAATTAGTACTAAACTAGTTAATTAACACTAACCGACACTAATTAGCACATAATCTAAGCAACTAGGGGATTGGGTTCAGAAATTATACCCTAATGAACCCTAGAGAGCAGGTGAAGAAGTGTGTGGAGGAGGTGAGAGCTTGCTACAACTGCTGGAGCTGCTGCTGCTATAGTTGCTGCTGATGCTGTTACTGCTACTGCTGCTGAAGTTGCTTCTAGTGCTGCTGCTGCTGTTGTAGTTGTTGTTGATGCTAATGTTGCTATTGTTTGCTTCAGGTGCAGCTGCTACTTGCTTCTCTTGTTGCTGCTGAAGCTCCTGCTGCTGCTGCTCTTGCTATGTTGTTGTTGATGCTGTGGCTGCTGCTTGCTGTTGCTGCTGTTGCATGAGCTGCTAATGGAGCTGCTGTTGCTAATGAGGCTGCTGTTGCTGCTGCCTTGGCTGCTGCTGGGTGAGTGTGTGAGTGTGTGTTGTGAGAGAATGAGAGGATGAGTGAAAAGAGAAGTGAGAAATGAGAGGCAAAGTCAAAACCCCTCCTCTCTCTCTTCATTTAATGAAGCATGGCAAAAGCCATCATGCCTCATTCTCACTCTCTCTCTCTCTCTGACCAAGGTCAACACAAGAACAATCAAAACCCTTTTTAAATTCATTTTCATTTTTAAAACAACCATATTCAAATAAAAACCCAAAACACCTAAATAATAATTAACTAGATTAGGGGAAAATGGTTAGTTCACGATGTTGCTAATCATGGTTAAACCCCCAAAACAACCCTAGTTATCATGCACAAGTGTGTGCAAGCCTAGGAAAAATCTAATAAAATACCCAAAAAATAGGATAAAATATTTGAAAACCAAATTGGTAAATCTTTTTATTAAAAACTATATATAAAAATATAATTAGCTACAAAACACAATCTAAGGTGTTACCGTAACACTCCCGTATAGTCCGGTCTCTTCGTCTGATATGTCGCATATCTCTCCTAGGGGTGGTAAACGTCAGACCCTAGTAGCTTGATAAGTCATGTCGATATAAGATCCATAACAGTTCGAGAATCTTCTGATAACACTTACCAGTAAATCTCAGCAACCCTGGCCTGGGATTTCCAGTTATAGCTAATCGAACACAGCGCAACATCAACTCCTTATACCGGGAGAGACGAAACCCTTCCTACCGCTCATTGCCTCCATGTGATTTAGGACTGTACCCAAAAGCTACCATTTTGCATGCCCTTTTGGACGTGGTATGATGGAAATCAAAGCACAGTGGGAATCACACAAGACTCTATGATGATCTCGGGGCTACAGACTAACCTGTACCAGTGTCACCAGAGAACTGCCATATGATGTAAGGTATAATACCATCTGGGAGTTCTCGGCAAGTCCGTCCAGTGTACCCAGTCTACACTGAGCACCCTTATACCTTCTCTGATTTCAAACACCAATGGATATGGGATCATCCATCGCCCATCATATGGGTCAAGAAGTGCATATGCTAGTCTACTCTGGAGTATCGGTGCCCTATCTCGGTACTCCCACGACTAGGAACATTTGAAGGATGTACTTGGCGACTACACTATCCCCACTAGTATTATCTGCATCATAGTCCTGATAGTCAAGTACTCATCCTAAGAGCTTTATCAACATGTAACATAGAGACAATCAGAGTACATGTTAAGATAAAGAGTAACCAGATAGAATACTATCATGTCGAGCAAGAAAGTCCTCCCTATACATGTCCAAGCATCCATTACAATATACATCGTATGTACGGTAATGGCCTCTAGGGCATACATATCACTAACAATCTCCCACTTACACTAGGGCCATTTGTTTGTAGTATCTCATACCCAACAATAAGCTGTGGTTGAAGTATCTCATACTCAACCATCCCATAATAGTCTCTACTGGGAAATAGGCCTTTGTGAGTGGATCCGCGCTTTTGTCCTCTGTGTCTACTCTCCTAATCTCGATCTCCCTGGAGATCAACCATCTCCATGATCAGGCGACACTGCCTAAGAATATGTCTGGATTTCTGATGGGACGGGGGTTCCTAGGCCTAAGCCACAACTCCATTGTCACACAATGGTAGGAACAAGATTCATCTCATGAACTCATATATATCCAGACTGGCTCTTTGGTAGCATCCTTGGTAACGATGTATCTTGCCTTTAATCGTCTAGGATGTCACGGTATCTAGCTTGGAACTCTTCCAACATACCGTCTCTCTACTGAAGGTAAAGACAATGCCTGCGACTGACATTCAGTCGTCCTTATCACCGTGGAACCTTTCCAGTGATTCTCCTTAGGATCGATTGATACCATCTCACTACAACTAGTGAGAATCTTAACATCCAATTAGATCTATCTCATAGATCCATAATCGAGAATTTAGGAGGTATCGCCTTAATCCTATATGGAGAATCTTTGTGATAAGAGGAGATTAACTGAGCGTAGCATAAGAAACTTCTTCCCTATCAAGAGTATGTCATCCATGTACTATACGAGGATCACCATCATACTCCCTACTACCTTTTTGTATATACTTGGTTCATCTGCCATTTTGATGAAGTCAAACTCTTTGACTAGCACATTAAAACAGACGTTCCAACTACGCGATGCCTGATTTATCCTATAAAATATCTTGCTCACGTTTCCGCTGCTCCCACTGTCTACGAAGCCCTCTGGCTGTGTACTTATAGACGCTCTCTTCCAAATCATCATTTAGAAAAGCTGTCATGACACCCAACCGCCAGATATCGTAGTCATGATATGTAGCAGTGGCAAGTAGGATTTGGATGGACTTAAGCATAGCTTTGAAAGTCTCAACTTTTCAATGTACACCAAGTAATCTTCTCAAGATATACTTTCTCCTGATGGGGATTTAACCCTTCAGATAAAGAAACCAAAGTCCATACTTTGTTGGTGTATAAGGATTCCATCTCAGATCGCTAAGCATCCAGCCATTCTCACAGAGTCCCCATTCCTGATGGCCTGCTCGAAAACTAGTTGGGTCATCATCTCATGATGCAATCCTTGCTCCCACTGTTATAGAGAAATCGAAGTATCTCTCAGGTGGACAAGGAACCCTATCAGATTGGGGGAGAGGCTGAGGTTTGTTGGAAACTATTGAATCCTCCGGGTTTACCAAATCATCAGCTGCAGTTTGTATAGCTGGAACTCCTTCCAGTTCTACCTCATGATCACTAATTTCTTCATAAGAAATTCCTTTTTTCTCAAAAAGTGGTATGCCGAGAAATAAAACATCTTTTTTTCCTCGGTGTGGTAGAAGATATTCCCTTGCGAATGCTTAGGATATCCAACAAACTTCCACAGAACTGACCTTGCCTCGAGCTTGTCCGGATTTTTCTTTTGACATAGTCCAGACAATCCTAAATCTTAACATCTTTAAGAGATGGGCTCTTCCCATACCATATCACATATGGAGTGGTAGGCATCTGATTTGGTTGGAACCTTTATTCAATAGTTATGCAACTTCTCAAGTGCATATCCCCAAAAGAAAATAGGCTACTCAGTAGTACTCATCATAGAGCACACCATATCACATAGGGTGTGATTGCTCCGCCCCGATACACTGACGTGCTGTGGTGTATTCGGAGGAGTAATGCTGAGAGAGAATTCCGTGCTCAAGTATTCTCCTCCTTGATCACATCAAAGGACATAATACCTATACCCAGTTTTTGGTTCTCTACTTCTAACTTATATTCTGTGATTATCTCAAAAGTTTCGGACTTGTGTTTCAACAGGAACATATGTCTGAATCTTGAGAGATCATCAGTGAATGTAATGAAGTACAAAGAACTGGTCCTGGCATATGTAGACAGGGGACTATCATACATCATCATGTATCAATCCCAAGAGTTCACTAACTCTTTCTCTGTTTCCAATAAACGGAGATGTGGTCATCTTATCTTTGTGACATGACTGGCAAGTTTTACAAGATGTAAATCCAAACTAATTTAAATATGCATCTTTATGTAAGTTCAGCTAGTCGGGTCGCATTGATATGACCAAGTCTACAATGCCTCAAGAAGGATTCGTTCATTTCTGAACTCTTCCTCTTGTGTGTGTTCTGTACGTTAAGAACTGTGGTTTGATTTAGAACGTCTATGCTTTTAGATAACGTGCCTGAACTGATCAACTCTTGATATAGGAAATGTTCAAAACATTATCCAACAATACAAAATTATATCCTTCTTTACTAATAAAGAGACTGATATGATGTTGTATATCAGGTTCGGTATCTAATAACATTCGTTCAGAATCAATGTATTCTGGTAATACAGGGTGATAACTGCCAACAGTCTTGACTGCAACACTTGCATCATTTCCAACTCTTGAAACTTATCACCCATTCTCAGTTCTCTACCTCTCTGTAGCCCATGTAACAAATTACATTTGCGGGATCCTGATCCGGTATCTCATACCCAGGACGTAAAGGATACTGAGAAACAGTTCTCGGTAATGAACACACCTGAAGATGATGCATCGGCATGCACTTTCTTCGTTTGGGTGGCACGGGAATTCTGGTAATCCCCTATTTCCTGCTCTGTCTTATAACAATTATAAGTTGGAGCGGGACCAACGTTCCCTAGCGCAGTATAACAAGCGGGTTCGGTCAATACATCCTTATTATTATCTTGATTTAAGGCGTGACATGGTCGCTACCTGGAGAGAGATAGAAGTAAACACTCAGCGTATGCTCTTGCAAGATTAGATTGGTTTATTAATATATCTAATCAGGATATCTCCCACTGTTTTAGTCAAATCTTCCTTCAAACCCTAAAAGGAAAGACTAGTCGGGATTAATTACACCCTACAAGTTCGCCAATCTTTCAGCCAGGCCAGTGCCAGTACTTTGAGGGAGGTTCCCCGTGCTTTCGCACGGTCCTAATTAAAATAAACCTCATTTTCCCAGAGGCTTAACCCCGTTGACACCTTTCTAGACACCTACTTGATCGGCTAATTGAAATGTGTAAAACTCTCCCAGGAGTAACTCTTACTCGCAGTGGGTATCGGGATCCAACTATCTCATAGGAGATATGCAATCTCATTGAAAATTTCAACTCTTGAAATTCCCAATAATATTTTGCCCCTAGCAACTTATGACCTTGGCTAAGGTCAACAAATCATAAGCGCTAACCAAGTTCAACCCGTCATTTCCCGATTGAATTAAACCCACCCGCACGACCCTTGGCTAAGGTCAACAAAGTCGCACGACTACCCTAATTCAATCGCATCATATGCTTATACAGATAAGCACTAATTAGCTACCGCACATTACGCCTTGGTTAAGGTCAACAAACGTAGCACCAATACTAAGTAATACTTATCTGAAATGACGGAGGGCTACGACAGGTTTTTAAGAAAACACTTTGCGTAATGAACTTGATATCGTTGTAGAATCGAGTGATTTTAAATGGAATGTTTTTGAGGCCTTTTCTAGTTTTGCTAAAGAGGTCACTCCCGGTGAAGGGATCTCGGCTCTTTCCTCATCGAATAAGGTGCAGGATATTTCACAAATATCACTATGCAAAGCAAAAACTATAAAAACAATCAAAAGACAAACCGAGTTTGTAGCATCTGCTAGTTTCGCTAAAGAGGTCACTCCCGATGAAGGGATCTCGGCTCTTTCCTTATCGAATAAGGTGCTGGATATTCTACAAGGAATACCGCTATGCAAAGCAAGAACTAGAGCTACCAGTTTTGAGACAAGTTTCTACAACATCTTTAGATTTCTTTTAGTTTCATTAATCTCATTAATGAAGTCCCATTTTAATTATGCTTCACAAGCATCACATTTGAAACGAAATCAGCAATATAACATATATCTCATATATATAATATAAACATTCATCTCAGGCAGTAATATGATCTCATCACAGAATATTGCAGCAGAAAATAACATATGAAATATTGGATATACTAGGATTTCCGTGTTTTATGCGAGCCTGTATAAAACACGGATTCCACGGTCGCGATGAATAGCCAAACCCATATCCCTAGACCCCTACAAGAGCGGCAAGCAACACTGCCAATTCTAGGGTTAGGAGACCCGGTCTCAACTCCTCGAGATGGTCTCCTACTGGACCCTAGAACCCGGTTACTTGTGCTCCCCGCCTTGGGTCTACCTAATGCGGAAAAGTAAATAATATACAATGGTGACATCATCCTCAGCCCGTAATTGCCCTAATAAAAGAATATTACATACAATGAATTTTACATGAATGAAAAAGAAAAACTCTCATCTCTCATAAAAACCCCTGGCTATTCAAAACGCGACGATCCAATATAACATATCACAGCAACACATAATATCTCATGTCATCAGCGTAAGCAAGTATGCGTATCCTGATTGCCGTTGATGTATAGCAACGAAGCCGGCGATACACCACATACTACGCTTACGGTCACAGAAAAGAAAGTGTAAAACTACAACAGTTGGAATCCGCAACCTTCTTAGACATCTCATGTCTAACCAAATGAATTCTTTAGATATCGCACGCCTAACAATTATAAACCCCGCATTTTAGTCTCGATCTCGAAAATACTTTTCAATATCTAGTCGGGCAATTCAACAAGATTCCCGACATCCTGATCGAATGCTCGTCGGAAACTTTAGTAGACGGCCGCACCCCCGATGCCGTCGACGAAGTGCACTAAGGCGGAACACCGCTGCCGCGAGCACCCAAACGGATGTTTTTGGCGACAGGGTTCTCCTACAGTCACTTGGTCGGGGATATGGGGCGTGGCTATCTATTAAGTTTACCCGGCGAATATCCGCGTACGCTACGTGATTGCGACGGACTTTTGATCACATCAAAATCCCGTGACAACCGATCAAATGAGACTAAACTGCTAGATTTATAACATTCAAATTAGTTATCTCATAACTACTTGTGGATTCCAAATATTGTATCACATTCCAGATAAATAGACAAAATTAAACTTTCCGATTGAATAATCAAACACCCAAGAATTCCCAAATAGCTCAACACTTGAGCGGAGTTCAAAAATCCCAGAACATGTCACAGCCCCAATAAACCAGCCGTAGAAGGGTCAAACCAACGCCTCACATGTGGCAACGCTAAACTACCACAAACCCTAGGGTTCAGTGGCAGTTTTGACGGTCACATAATCGAGTTAAGGTTATGTTCTTCTAGAGGGTCCACAGATATTCTTGCATGTTTTCCGAAAGTTTTAAACTCAATAAAAATTCAACACTTGAAAGTTTTTCATGTCGGGAAAAAGTGAGTTATTGATATCCGTTCGAACATTTTAACACGTTCTATAACCCGGAAAAACTTAAACGAAGTTAAACTTTCCGATCGAATCAACGAATACAAAAGATCTCCAGAAAACTCAACACTTGAGTAATATTAAAAATTCCCAGAAGCTTGCACAAGTACCCAAGAATCAACCCCAGAAGCATTGGCCCCTAACTCCTAAGGGTGGCCGCGGAACCGCCGCTAAACGCATGGTTTGGCCGCGGTTCCGCGCTCCCTTTAGGGAATTATGGGTTCGTACATCATAGTATTTCTTAAAATTCCCTGCTTAATTTTCTGAGTATTTTTAATACAGAAAAAATCAACATTTAAAAAAATTTCCATAGAGGGTGTATATCGACGTTTCGGGGTTCGATCGGACTTTAAACTTCGTATACACGTCGCCTAATGCTCTAGCTAAGCTCTGATACCACTGTAGGGTTACTAGGCACTGTCATAAGGGTCTATAAGGCATCAACCATGCCCGATTTAAAATTTAGAAGTGCCGAACAACCTAAAGCGAGGATCTTTGCTAGATAATTAGGGTAAAACATGCAAGTAAACATCTTTACATCTAAGAGAGAGGGATTACAACCTTTGTAGTCTGTTCCTTCGCTTCATAAGCTCCGAGTAGTAGTCCCTTCGCCGCGATCCATGATCTCCTGGACTCAAGAGAGGCTCCACAAACCGAATGATCCATGCTTACTTGAAATCTTCCATTTCGAAGATGATCTACCTTGAAGATTCTTTAACTCAAGCTCTCACTTCTCTAATCAAGTATTAGAGAAGTGAACACCCTAATCTAAGTGTCTAGAATAGATGAGGATGATGAAGTAGGAATTTAGCTCTCTTTTATTTTCAAATTCTCACACTAATTCATCACTAAATCAAAACCTAGAAAGATTCTAGAAGAAGATGAAGTCTTTTGTGATGAATAATGAATTGTTGTCTTAATTCAAAATGCAACCCATGGTTAATAATGAAAGGGCTAACCATTGTAGAGATTTAACTAGGGTAAAGGGTTTGGGTTGGGTTAGGAAATATCTCCACAAATATCAACACATAATATCTTAGCTTAAAACAAAACAAAAGCTTCTAGAAGCTTCATGAAAAAGCTAACCCAAATCAAACCCTAATCATGTTTAATCTCCACTAATCATGTTGCATTAGTAATCATGACTTGTTACAATATTATGTATCATATATATAATATATTTTTGTAACAAAAGAAAATAATACAATTAACATATACCGCATATATATCAATGTATTATCTGGTGAGAAAATGAATCAATAAAGCGAGCCAATATTAGTTAGTGTAATGTAATATATCACATATATAATTATACATTAAATTATCGAATCAACACTTGATCCGACAATCCGGTTATTTCTCATATAACCGACTAATATTAAACTGTATCAGTTCATCGAATCAACACTTAATCCGATGACCCAGCTATATCACATATACCCGGCCAATATCAAATATCTCGAGAATAGAATACGGTATCTCATATTGTATTATTCTCGGTCCCGCACATATCACATATGTGCCCCTACTCCGTTTTGCCTGAGTCAAGAAACCTCTGTGTAGGACTCTAAAGAATCGTCAATACACCGGCAGTAGGTGATGATCATATCAAACACCCACAAGCTGCAAGCGGTCAGCTAAACGTAACAGCCACCCAGGTATTGAGCGATCATAAGATCAACAAGCAAGCCTGTACATTCTCCTGCGAATCCAACCAGTAACACTCCCATACAGTCCGGTCTCTTCGTCTGATATGTCGCATATCTCGCCTAGGGGTGGTAAACGTCAGACCCCAGTAGCTTGATAAGTCGTGTCGATATGAGATCCATAACAGTTCGAGAAACTACTGATAACACTTACCAGTAAATCTCAGTAACCCTGGCCAGGGATTTCCAGTTATAGCCAATCGAACACAGCGCAACATCAACTCCCTATACCGGGAGAGACGAAACCTCTCCTACCGCTCATTGCATCCATGTGATTCGGGACTATACCTAAAAGCCACCGTTTTGCATGCCCTCTTGGACGTGGTATGATGGAAATCAAAGCACAGTGGGAATCACATAAGACTCTATGACGATCTCAAGTCTACAGACTAACCTGTACCAGTGTCACCAGAGAATTGCCATCTGACGTGAGGTATAATAGTATCTGGGAGTTCTCGGCGGGTCCGTCCAGTATACCCTGTCTACACTCCCGTATACCTTCTCTGATGTCAAACACCAATGGATATGGGATCATCCATCGCCCATCATATGGGTCAAGAAGCGCATACGCTAGTCTACTCTAGAGTATCGATGCCCTATCGCGGTACTCCCACGACTAGGAACATTTGAAGGATGTACTTGGCGACTACACTGTCCCCACTAGTATGATCTACATCATAGTCCTGGTAGTTAAGTACTCATCCTTAGAGCTTTATCAACATGTAATATAGAGACAATCAGAGTACATGTTATGATAAAGAGTAACTAGATGGCATACTATCATGTCGAACAAGAAAGTCCTCCCTATATATGTCCAAGCATCCATTACAATATACATCATATATACAGTAATGGCCTCTAGGGCATATATATCACTAACAATTTCTATAAGGGGGAGATTGTAACGTTTTAGAAATCGTTATGCGAATTTTTCCGTTTTAAGGTAAAATAGTCGGTATTTTCCGTTTTAACCCGAATATGATCAAACGCCCGTATAGACTTGCCGGCACCTAGTTTAGCTAGAATAAAACTAATGCGCGAACTTTGGGGGTCAATGGGAAGTTTTGGTTCACATAAAATATTTCCCTAATTAAATATTATTTTAAGTGGTAATTACATTTTTGGTTTTGGTTAAATTACTTCTAATAAGAATCATTTTAATCTTATCACTAGAATTATTTTGGAAGCTTCTCCTCAAATATCTAGATATTTGTTTTGTGCAAAATGATTTAAGATTAAAAAGAAAAGAAAAGATGAAGAGGTAGCAAAAATTGCATTAATGAAGCATTTATTGCTTTAAGCTAGAACTTTCTTCATTTTTATTACACAACCCCTCCCCCCCACCATTTACCTCATGGCCGAGCCTCTCTCTTGGTTCTGCCCTTTTCTTTTCTCCTCCCATTTTCTACAATTCCAAGATCAATAAATCCTTAAAAATCCTTAAATAATCCCACAAAACTCCTAAGCAAATAAAAACCCACATTCTTCTTTACAAATCTCACTTTGATCTTCATGAAAACATCATTTTTGGAAGCTAAAATGACGGATCTAGTTTCTTTTTGGTGTTCTTGAGAAAGTATAATTTCTAACACAAATCTTTAATAGTTATGTTTAAATCATTCAATTAGCTATTTAATTGGTTAATATAGCTTTTAATTCTTGTTAAATGCTTTCATGATAATTTTAAAGAAAATCAAGTTAGGGTTTGTGATAGATAATGGTTAAAAATTAGGACTTTGGAAACTTAATCTTGTGAATGATAATTATTGATAATTCCTAAGTTAACTAATGAAGTTTTTGCTTACAAGGCTTTAATAAAACCTAATTGGGTGGGTTTAAAATTATGGAAACAGTTTGGATAACATAGTTAAGCCGCTTTGCGATGTTTGGAACCGCTAGAATGGTTTTAGTTTTAGACTTGTGCAAAATATTGTGATAAGTTGCTTACTAGGTTTCGGTGTTTTTCCGACGTGGGTTCAATTGGTCGTTGCGAGGTGATATCTATTATCTTCCTTGTATTTTATTGTGTTGAGTTTGCGCAATCAGGACGATCGGAGTCTAAACATGGTGTTCCGTAGTTTGGCGACCTAGTTAGGGTTTTTGCCGATGTCGTGCGCGTTTAGTGCGCTAGGTGCGCAGTGTAATTTTCTGGGCGTTATCCTTGCGTTTCGTTATCTTTTTTCGGCGTAGGATATTTAGCTTATGTGATGTGTTTGTGAAATTTTAGGGTCGCAAGCGGGGACTTCGGGCGCTGCGAACAAGGGGAAGCAGGTGGTCGGATTTTCATAGCTCGAGACCATCGGTGAGTAGATTTAAAATCTACGGGGAATTCGCCCATATGGCGTTCAGCATCAGGGCTAGATATGATATGATATTAGCCGCATGTTTATATGCTCATATAGAGATGATGCATAAATTTCATTGCATATAGTTACTTGTTGTGCATGAACCTGTATCCATTGTACACTGCACTATTATTGACAGTCCATGTTGCACGAGCACCAATGATATGCCACACACACTGTCGGTAATTACCATGATACGCACAACACAAATATTCATTGATACACCTTGCTAATGGTTAGCGACATAGAGGCATTTATTCTGGTGCGATAGCGCATATGACATATAGCATAACTGTATACCTACATGCTTATACGTATGCTATATATACTATACCTACATCTCGCACATATACTTTGCTATTGTTACATGATCAGCTTTTTATAACATATATATCGGTGGAATGGGACGCTGTATATATATGTATTTTGGATTTGGATATTTAGGAACCGCGAGATATATTTAATGACTTGATGCATTTAAATAGCGGACTTTTCCCATGATATGCTCATATTGATGTTTTATGTTGCATATGTTATTTTACATGGATTTACGCATTTGAGATATGTTTTCATGCGATTTGGGAATTTCAAGTGTCGATGTTAGGTACTTATATTCCGAGAGATATATGGATTTTGGAGACCGATACGTGGAACACAAGTGTCGAGGTGGGATACTTGGGTTTCGAGGAACGTATGGATATAAAAAAAACCGATACGTGGAACACAAGTGTCGAAGTGGGATACTTGGGTTTCGAGGAACGTATGGATACGAGTATTTATGTGTCGATGTTTGACACTCAGGTTCCATGAGACTTACAGGATTTGGGGGCCGATCTGAGTATTTTGGGACTTGGGGTGTTGTTGATTTACACCGGGTTTTTCCATGCTTATGATTTTTGCATGAGATTATTTATTATCCCGCACTCAGTATTCAGTTGATATGCATTTGATTCATGTAGATATATTACCTTGGTGGTGTACCTCGATCATGATAGTTGCATATTCATATTTCAATACTCATGCTACCAGCTTACATGTTATTGATCATTGCTGTTAGTACATGTGATTTCAGTATGATGTTATTTTCTATTCACGAGTTGGCAACTCACCTCCGTTGTGCCATAGTGTTTTGCAGAGCTTACCCTCAGTGTAGTTCACGGCAGGGCGTCTTATCATCTCTACTTTTGCGGATACCGCTACGGTTGGCTGTGAGGCCTTTGCTTTTAGGTGGGTTTTGCGGTTATTCGTTTGTACATTGTATATCTTTTTGTTGGATTTAGTATTCTCCATCTACCACTTCTTGTATTTGACTTAGAGACGAGTTGTGAGGATTCGGTATTGTATTATTATTTTGGTGACTTTGGGTGCCGTGCTCGTGGGAGCCGGTTTTGTTGAAAACTTTTACTTCTTTATACAGTTTTCTTTTATATTTTTTCGCTTCGGCGTCATATATATGTTTGTGGTGGTTGTCTCCTCCGTTGGGCGTGATTTGCTCCCTTTTGGGATGCTTTATATTTATCTATGTTGTACCAGTTTTCGGGGCTAGTTTTTACAAAGGAGGTGCTGCCGAAATTTTCAAGAAAGAAAACTAAAGTTAATGATTTTTACTTGAGATTTTCGAATGTTTTAAACTTTTTTGTCTCCATTTATCCCTTTTTAGGGTGATTTAGATTTCTGGGTTTCGGCTTACTTAAATTACGTACGCCTGTAGACGTTACGTGGTTTAAGGGCCGGTCATGCGCCAAATTTTGGGTCTTGACATCAGATCAGTCCTGTTTTGCTACTACATAAAATAGTGCTCATCATGAAAACAAGGTGTTCAAGAGCAAAAATCAGCCTCAAAAGGCGTATCCAATAATCACGTGCGTCTGGTGGGCACGGAAATCAAATCCAAACACAGGTGCCACAATATACACAAGGCAAAACTCAGTGCAACGGGTGTGCACGAAAACATCTGTCCAGTGCAACGGGTGTGCACGACAACAATATCTGGTGCAGCTATTGTGCACGAAAATATCAATTGAGTGCATCCGGTGTGCATAAAATCACATCTCATATCATGCGCGAAAATTCAAATCAAAAGTGTCAGGTCCGTAAAAGCATCTAGTGCAGTAGCATGTACAAAAAAATATAAGTCTAGTGTAACAAATACACAAAATACAAATCAATAACTCAAGTGCATAAAAGCAACACCGAGTGTACCAAGGTGTATAAAATCATAAACGTGTGCAACTGCGTGCACAAAACACGTATCAATGCACTGCAATCACATATAACCCATACCGAGTGCAAAATCAAATCGAGTGCGTACCACACGCCCAAAATCAAATCAACTGTATGAAATCCAGAAAATCATAAACATGTGTAGCCAAGGAACAAAAATCAATATCGAGTGCAATATATATGCACAAATCATAAACCAACACAACGGTATATAAAAACTTATATCAAGTGTAATAACTATGCATGAAAATGTAATGACCCAGTAGGTGTAGCAGTGATGCACGAAATCGATATCATAAAACTCATCATCAAAACTCAAATCCAAGCGATATAAGCATGATACTCGGATCACAACCGTAAATCGCAACAAATGACATTGAGGTATACCTCCTACAATGTCGAAAGAAAAATTGGTGCACCCAAAACTGGTAGAGCAAGAACATCCGCTTGCCTCCTGCTCACGATCTGGCGTCCTCTGTCTCTGGGTCCTCATTTCTCTGTGGATTACCAATCTCGCAATCCATCGGCGCATCAGTCCATCGAGTGTGCTAACGGAAACGATTCCGCTCTGGCACTTCTCTGGTCGTCTCTTGGCCAATTAGTATGACCACTCGTAAAGTAGCACGTCACTGGCGTCGGCTTCTGATCCTCTGAATACACGTCACACATCTGATCCTGAGTGCAAATCTTATTGCAGCAGTGTCTTAGAAGAAACCTGCTCAGGGTCTCTTCCGATCTTGCCTATGCCAAACTATACGGAGTCTGGTAATCTTGCCTAATCTTTTCTTGCTTTTTGGACATCTGCGTTCTCAGCACAGCTTTTCTTCGGGAACTGGTCGTATCTCACGCCTCTGTATATATATCAGATCTCTAATCTCACCGGGGCGTAGCAACAGCTCGATGACATCTCGCACGAACTTCTTGTTCCACTCGTCTTTATTATCGTCTGCTTCGACGTTACGTCAAGCTATCTGCGTACTACAGTTGTCTCAGCTATAGTCAATCCGGAGTCTCTCACACGGACTCGAAATCACGAACTCGGTATCTTCATCACTCTGTAGAAAATCTCTAGCCGAACACGTCCTTGGGAACTCGTCCATACCATCGGAAGAATACTCAATACTCGTCCGTTCTCGATCAACTCACAACCTATCAGGTGAGGTCCTCTATCTAAAGCTGGTCCACTTACTGGTCTCCTATCACATGATGTCAGGACGACGTTAAACTTTTCGTTCAATTTATCAAAGTCCCATAATTCCCCGGAAGCTCAACTTTGAGCATAGTTTAATAATATCTAGTACACGCCACAGTACCTATGACTTGAAATTCCCAATAATATTTTGCCCCTAGCGTCCTATGACCTTGACGGAGGCCAAACAACCCATAGTCCGCTAGTCAAGTTCAACCCGTCATTTCTTGATTGAATTAAACCCACCCGCACGATCCTTGACGGAGGCCAAACAACGCCGTACGAATACCCTAATCCAATCGCATCATATGCTAGCAGATAAGCACTAGTTAGCTACCGTACACTACGCCTTGACGGAGGCCAAACAACCGCAGCACGAATACTAACTAGTACGTATCTGAAATGACGGAGGGCTACGACAGGTTTTTATGAAAACCTATTGCGTAATGAACTTGATATCGTTGTAGGATCGAATGAATTTTGAAATGGAGTGCTTTTGAGGCTTTTCTAGTTTTGCTAAAGGAGTCACTCCCGGTGAAGGGATCGTCGGTCCTTTCCTCGTCGAATGAGGTGCGGGATATATCACATATATCACTGTGCAAAGCAGAAACACTTAAAAGCAATCAAAAGACAAACCGAGTGTGTAGCATCTGCCAGTTATTACTAAAGGAGTCACTCCCGGTGAAGGGATCTCGGTCTTTTCCTCATCGAATAAGGTGCAGGATATATCATATATACCGCTGTGCAAAGCAAGAACTGTAGCTACCTGTTTTATTTTGAAATTCGATTCTACAACATCTTAAGGTTTCTTTTATTTCATTAATCACTTTAATGAAGTCCCATCATTTAATTAACTTATCATAACATAATTCTTCTTCTTCTTCCTTTCTTCACTTGAAGAAAGCAAGCTCCATCAATGGTGATTGATGGAAATGAGTGAGAAATCGTCAGATGGGCAAAATATTATTGGGAATTTCAAGTGTTGAAATTTGCAATGAGATTGCATACCTTCTATGAGATAGTTGGATCCCGATACCCGCTGCGAGTAATTGTTACTCCTGGGAGAGTTTTACACGTTACAATTAGCCGATCAAGTAGGTGTCTAGAAAGGTGTTAACGAGGTTACACCTCTGGGAAAACGAGGTTTACATTAATTAGGTTTGTGCGAAAGCACGGGGGACCTCCCTCAAAGTACCGACACTGGCCTGGCTGAAAGATTGGCGAACTTGTAGTGTGTAATTAATCCCGGCTAGTCTTTCCTTTTTGGGTTTGAAGGAAGATTTGATAAAAAGCAGTGGGAGCCATCCTGATTAGATAAAATAATAACCAATCTATTCTTGCAAGAGCGCACGCTGAGTGTTTTCTTCTCTCTCTCTCCAGGTAGCGACCATATCACGCCTTAATCAAGATAATAATACGGACTATTGACCGAACCCGCTTGTTATACTGAGCTGGGGAACGTTGGTCCCGCTCCAACTTATAATTGTTATAAGACAGAGCAGGAAATTGGGGAATACCAGATTTCCCGTACCGCCCAAACGAAGAGAGTGCATGCTGATGCATCATCTTCGGGTTTGTTCATTACAGAGAACTATTTCTCAGTGTCCTTTACGTCCTGGGTATGTGATACCAGATCAGGATCCCAGATATGTAATCTGTTACATAGGGCTACAGAAAGGTAGAGAACTGAGAACGGGTGATAAGTTTCATGGGGCAGAAAACGGGGCAAGTGTTGCAGCCAAGTCTGTTGGTCACTGTCACCCTGTATTACAATACATTGATTCTGAACGAATGTTATTAGATACCGAACCTGTTATGCAAAATCATATCTGTCTCTTTATTAGTAAAGAAAGGATATAATTTTGTATTGTTGGATAATGTTTTGAACATTTCCTATATCAAAAGTTGATCGGTTCAGGCACGTTATCTAAAAGCATTGCTGTTCTAAATCAAACTACAGTTCTTAGTATACAGAACACACACAAGAGGAAGAGTTACATATAGATGTAGAGAGTTAACTAAGGTTTAAGTGAGTGGTTAGGGTTAAGCATGAGACAAAATGGTCATTAAGTCAAAGTCTTCATGAAGGTTCATGAATGAACAAAAGAAATGCCACCATTTTATCTTTTCATTTAACACCCAAGTTTTCCCGATATAGATCAACACATATTACACTTACGGTCACAGAAAAGAAAGTGTAAAACTACAACAGTTGGAATCCGCAACCACCTCAGACATCGCATGCCTGACCAAATGAATTCCTTAGACATCACATGCCTAACAATTATAAACCCCGCATTTTAGTCTCTATATCGAAAACTCTTTTCAATATCAAGTCGGGCAATTCAACAAGATTCCCGAAATACTGATCAATGTGACCCGACTAGCTAGAGTTACATATAGATGCATATTTAAATCAGTTTGAATTTACATCTTGTGAAACTCGCCAGTCATGTCACAAAGATAAGATGACCATAGCTCCGTTTAATGGAAACAGAGAAAGAGTTAGTAAACTCTTGGGATGATACATGTTGATGTATGTAGGTCCCCTGTCTACACATGCCAGGACTGATTCATTATACTTCATTACATTCTCTGATGATCTTTCGAGATTCAGACCTATGTTCCTGTTGAAACACAAGTCCGAACCTTTTGAGATATTCACAGAATATAAGTTAGAAGTAGAGAACCAATACGGGTATAAGTATTATGTCCTTTGATGAGATCAAGGAGGAGAATACTTGAGCACGGAAATACTGGACTATTCTAAAGAAGAATGAGATTCTCTCTCAGCATTACTCCTCTGTATACACCATAGCACGATGGTATATCAGGGCGGAGCAATCACACCCTATATGATAAGGTGTGCTCTATGATGAGTACTACTGAGTTGCCTATTTCCTTTTGGGAGATATGCACTTATGAAGCTGCATACCTATTGAATAGGGTTCAAATCAAATCAGTTTCCTACCACTTCATATGTGATATGGAAAGGGAAGAGCCCATGTCTTAAGCTAGTTAAGATTTGGGGTTGACCGGCCTATGTTTAAAAGCAAAATCCGGACAAGCTCGAGGCAAGGTCTGTAATGTAGAACTGGAAAGGTTCCAGCTATACAAACTACAACAGATGATTTGGTAAAACCAAATGATTCAATAGTTACCAACGAACCTCAGCCTCTCCGCCGATCTAGTAGGGTTCCTCACCAACTTGAGAGATACTTCGGTTTCTCTATGACAGTGGGAGCGAGGACTGCATCATGAGATGATGACCCAACTAGTTTCGACCTGGCCATCAGGAGTAGGACTCTATGAGAATGGCTGGATGTTTATCGATCTGAGATGGAATCCTTATACACCAACAAAGTATGGACTTTGGTTGCTATATCTGAAGGGTTAAATTCCCATCAGGAGCAAGTATATCTTGAGAAGATTACTTGGTGTAGATGGAAAAGTTGAGACTTTCAAAGCTAGACTTGTTAAAGTTTTCGTCATTGACCAGGCGTGGATAATGATGAAATCTTTTTCCAGTATCTATGCTTAAGTCCATTCAGATCCTACTTGCCACGGCTACATACCATGACTACGATATCTGGTGGTTGGGTGTCATGACTGCTTTTCTAAATGATGATTTGGAAGAAAGCGTCTATAAGTACACAGCCAGAGGGCTTCGTAGACAGTGGGAGCAGCGGAAACGTGTGCAAGATGTTTTATAGGATAAAGCAGGCATCGCGGAGTTGGAACATCTGTTTTGATGAAGCGATCAAAGAAGTTGACATCGTCAAAATGGTAGATGAACCTTATATAAACAAGAAGGTAGTAGGGAGTATGGTGACGATCCTCGTAGAGTACGTGGATGACATACTCAAGATAGGGAAGGTGTTTCCTATGCTACGCTCGATCAATCTCCGCTTGTCACTAGGATTCTCCATATAGGATCAAAGTGATACCTACTAAATCCTGGATTTTGGATCTATGAGATAGATTTAAATGGATGTTAGGATTCTCACTAGTTGTAGTGAGAAGGTATCAATCGACCCTGGGGAGAATCACTGGAATGGTTCCAGGGTGATAAAGACGACTGAGTGTCAGTCACAGGCATTGTCTTTACCCTTAGTAAAGGGACGGTATGTTGGAAGAGTTCCAAGCAAAATACCGTGACATACTAGACGATAAAGGCAGGATACATCGCTACTTAAGATGCTACCCTAGAGGCTGTTTGGGTGTATATTGGTTCATGAGATGAACTACGTTCCAACCATTGTGAGACAATGGAGTTGTGGCTTATGCCAAGGAACGTCCGTCTCATCAGTGATCCAGACATATTCTAAGGCAGTGTCACCTGATCATGGAGATGGTTAATCTCCAGAGTGATCAAGGTTTGGAGAGTAGACTCAGAGGACAACACAGCGGATCCACTCACAAAGGCCTGTTCCCAGAGAGAGATATTTATGGGATGGTTGAGTATGAGATACTGCAACCACTGCTACAGATGGCCCTAGTGCAAGTGGGAGATTGTTAGTTATATGTATGCCCTAGAGGCCATTACTGTACATAGGATGTATATGGTAGTGGATGCTGGGACATATATAGGGAGGACTTTCTCGCTCGACATGATAGTATGCTATCTGGTTACTCTTTACCTTAACGTGTATGCTGATTGTCTCTCTGTTACATGTTGGTAAAGCCCTTAGGATATGTACTTAACTACCTGGACTATGATGCGGATCATACTAGTGGGGACATGGTGGTCCATAAGTACATCCTTCAAGGTCCCTAGTCGTGGGTGTATCGAGACGGGGCATCGATATGCCAGAGTAGACTAGCGTATACCTTCTCGACCTATATAGATGGGCGATGGATGATCCCATATCCATTGGTGTTTGACATCAGAGATGATATACGGGTGCTCAGTGGAGACTGGGTACACTGGACGGACTCGCCGAGAACTCCCAGATGGTATTATACCTTATGTCAGATGGCAGTTCTCTGGTGACACTGGTACAGGTTAGTATGTAGACCCGAGATCGTCATAGAGTCTTGTGTGGTTCCCACTGTGCTTTGATTTCCATCTTACCACGTCCAAGAGGGCGTGCAAAACGGTGGTTTTTGGGTACAGTCCCGAGTCATATGGAGGCAATGAGCGATAGGAGGGGATTCGTCTCTCCCGGTATAGGGAGTTGATGTTGCGCTGTGTGCGATTGGCTATAACAGGAAATCCCTGGCCAGGGTTGCTGAGATTTACTGGTAAGTGTTACCAGTAGTTTCTCAAATTGTTATAGACCTTATATCGACACGACTTATCCATCTATTGGGGTCTGACGTTTACCACCCCTAGGCGAGATATGCGACATATCAGACGGACAGACCGGACTGTACGGTAAGTGTTACTGGTTGGATTCACAGGAGTGTGAGCGGGCTTGCTCGTCGATCTTCTGATCGCTCAATACCCGGGTGGCCGTTACGTTTAGCAGACCGCTTGCGGCTTGTAGATGCTTGATATGATCATCATCTGCTGCCGGCGTATTGACGAGTCTTTAGAGTCCTACACAGAGGTTTCCTGGCTCAAGCAAAACGAAATAGGAGCGCATATGAGATATGTGCGGGACCGAGAATAATACCAGTATGTGATACTGTATTCGATTCTCGCGATGTGACATTGATCGGTTATATGTGATATAGCCGGGTTATCGAATCAAGTGTTGATTCGATAAGTTGTTACTAATGATACTAGTCGGTTATATGCGATATGACCGGATCGTTAAATCAAGTGTTGATTTAATGATTTAATGCATAATTATATATTTGATATATTACTTTGCATTAACTAGTATCGGTTCACTTTAAATGGATTTTCTCGCTCGGGTGTGCGCATTGCATATGCGATATGATTTTGTGCACATGCTTGTATCATGTTTGATGATACATGCCTTTTGAATTAAGTGTATAGAATTAAACCTTGGTTAATGGAATGGTTAGGGTTTACTATTTGCTTATTCATTTTATTCATTTATTTATTAATCTTTTTCTTATTGGAAAAAGGAAATGAAATGATAAAATGGTGGCATTTCTTTTGTTCATTCATGAACCTTCATGAAGACTTTGACTTAATGACCATTTTGTCTCATGCTTAACCCTAACCACTCACTTAAACCTTAGTTAACTCTTTACATCTAACCATGGTTCATTATATGATAAGGATTGATTTTTCTTTTCTATTCTAATATTCTTATCATAATATTTTAGCTTCTTCTTCTTCATTTTCAAGAAGAAAAGCTTGACTACATCAATGGTGGATTGATGAAATGAGTGAGAAATCCAAAACTAAAGTCTACCCACTTCCTAAGCCAACGCCTCACATGTGGCACGCCGTACTGCCCCAAACCCGAAGGTTCAAAGGGCAGTTCAAGATGGTCACATAATCGAGTTAAGGTTTGTTGTCTTCTAGAGGGACCATCGCGTTACTTGCACTATGGACCAACCGTAGAAGGGCAAACCCATGCCTCACTGATGGCACCGCTAAACTGCCACAAACCCTAAGGTTCAAAAGCGGTTCCATGGTCATCATGTCGAGTTAGGGTTTCATTCTTCTAGAGGGTCCACAGAATTACTTGCATGTTCCTCCGAATACTTTAAACTTGGAAAAATGGGTTTCTGACATTCGTTCGAACTTTTAACACCGCCTAGACAACATGTGAATACCCTTCGTCTCTCAACTCAAGGTAGACTAGCTATCATCTGTCGCATCTCTACCTGAAGCCCCAGCAATCTCAGCTCATAAGCTCTGGAAGCGACATCACATCAATCTCAGCAACAGCTGGGTCATCTGTCCACACGGTAGATGACATCAAAAATCTCGGAGGTATGTTGTACATCAACAGTCCTCTCACAACTGGAAGCCTCTATCGACGTCCCGATCATATGGTGCAACGTCGAACACTCGCCTCAAACGAGAAGTCACAACACAAATACAAAATCGAGACGTTCTCATGTCACCAGAAAATACAATGGTCAGTCCTCGTCCATGACAAGCTCGTGCTGACCGCAACTCTACCCGTAGCTCTCTCTGCCTGTATAATCGTGGCAGCAAAACCATAAAACGATATCGATGAGGATAGATCAAGAATGAATATAATGTTGTGCAAGGAAATGTACATCCTAAGGCTTTTTAAGCGGAGTAGCGTATCGTAAGTATGCCACGGAACATACACACGGTACGTCACTCTCCTTAAGTCACCTACTCCATCAATCAAGGTCAACCTATGCGACGAAAGTTTGGGTTTAATACCCCCTCGACTAAGTCTAAGTTCCGTAGGGTCAAGCCTAGATTCCGTATATATACAAACGCCCTAGGCTCCGCATAGTCAAACATAGACTCAAACCAAGGTTAACCTAGCGCTCTGATACCAACTTTGTCACGACACGAAATATTAGCTCGTGACCAGCACTTAAATCACGCAACGTCTAAAGGCGTAACGTAATCCAAGTAAGCCGAAACCCAGAAATCTAAACCTTTTAAAGAAATAAAAGAGGTGCAGTTTTGAAATAAGGCATAATGAAGAAAAGTGTTTTCTTAAATGCATAGAAAAGGGAACATTAAAAATGCAAGTTTATCCTACTTGTTGTAAAACATGTTCGTCTTTTAAAAATTTGGGCAGCACCTCCCTTGTATATTTTGATCCAAAACCACAAATACATGAATATATAAAAGGCATCCCCAAGCGGGAGCTAGCTCTTCGCCAAACGGTGGATCACAACCACGCAAGTAATAAAACAAGTATACGACGCCCAATGACGAAGATCAACACAAAAGATAAAGAAATAAGAAATACATCAACCCAAAAAACGAATATAAAGCACATCGCTCAAATCTCGCAACTACAAGTCTTGCTAAGTCTCATTACTTAAACAAATACTGGTTTTGATTGATGGAGTTGACTAGATACAATATGAAATATAAATACAAGAATGGGCACGATACAACTATCCCACCTACCAAAGCAAGTCACCCGAATGCAAGCTGTGTGCCAACGATGCTGCTACCGATCCAAGCGGTCAACCTGCAATAACTGTGGTACAACGAGGGTGAGTTGCCAACTCGTGAGTAGAAAACATCAACAGGTAGAAATCGAATAAAATAACGATTTCCTAGGACAACTATATCATGAAGGTAATACTATGTATCTAGGGTGACCGTATGTGTAAATATGAGCGAACAATAAATAAATGCAAGTATGCAAGTGGATATCATCCAAAATATAATCAACGTCAATAAACATGTGGATCTCGTCCACTCGAAACATTGTAATAGCATATGCATGTAAATGTATGAGGATATCAAAGAATGGGTATCCATCAATGACACAACAATTCATGGAACCTGAGTGTCCAGTATCGACATTCAAAAATATCATGAAACCCGTGTCCATCATCGATACGTAAATCCTCATATCTCAGGCTCCGGCTATCCGGACTGGCCTGTATCATCAAATCTCAATAAAATCACCAGTCAGCAATGCTCCCCTGTCACAGGCTCAACGCCATTCTCTGCGATCTTCTCGCCCCGGGGTACCGCACCGGGTCCACCATGCACCCACAGACGGTTCATCTCCTCCTCGAATCGGGTGTATGATATCGCTCAAGAGCCGAGAAAACTCATGGTGGACAATACAATATCATATCAAGAGAAACCTGGTTTTTAAAACAATATATATTTTATTTTGAAATAACCACGGTTCTCAATCCAGAAATCTCATGAAAACAGCATATCTCAAATGCGTATACTCATAAAGCATGATGTATGCGACATATAATAAAAATATAAGCATATCTGTATATAATGCAACATGGAAAGTAATATGCACATGTCAAGGGAAAATCGCTCTTTAAAATGAATCCAGTTTTAAAATATATCCTGCGGCTCCCAAATCCTTCAAAGTTAAATACAACATCGTATAAAGGTATATATGTAACTATAGCAAGTATTATGCAAGGAGTCATATCATGATGTAACTATTCTACTGTATGGTGACATGGCAATTATCGATGATGAAGTGTGTGAGCCGGCAAGTCTGTGTAAGTATGACATACACATCATCGATAATGGTGAAGGTGTACTAGCACAAATATATGAAATGCAATGGTAATGACATGAATGTAGCATAAAGTAAATAATCAGCTAAAAGCGATAAGGTATACGTATCTAATATGGTCTAGTCATGGGTATGGATCAATCCTCTATTAAACTCGTCACATATGGTAAATCGTCATACGACGTCATTAAACAATTTGGGATCCTAACAACCTATGTGACAGGGAGGGTACGGACCTCATGTCTCGTACTGCTTATCATTCGAGATTCACGACATTATCCATATATATATATATATATATATATATACCTATCTCTCAGGTTCCATCCGTATCAATCTCAGATCATGGGACCGACAAAGGTATCAATTATCACATATCGACTCGTATCCGTATACCAACATATCATCAAGTTATCATATCACATCGTATTTTCCTTTCATCATTTTAAGTCGAAGTTTATATACATACTACTTTATTAATCTAGTTTCATGTTACGCTAAACCCAAAGTTTATTCTAGTGTAATTACCTATCTATAAGTCGTAATTCGCTTTCACTTTGTATATCTCAATATATATATATATATTTAATTACTAATATTATCATTAACTATCTTTTAGCTATATCCCTAGTTTCCTAATCTAGGTTTCTACGACTGTATCCTATAGATCGGTTTCCATTTAATATTTGCGGGGGTGATATAGGCCATCAACCCGACTTCCCCCATAGATGTAGATCTACTCACATTGATCATTGCTTGCTAAAGTCGAAGTGCTTCGTCGTCTCGGAATCCACGCGGAGGTAACTACAATAAATACACAATCGCAATGCGTATTAAAATCAAGTCGGAAAACCAAAACAACATACAGTTCGCTCATAGATTAGAACCTATAGCCTACACATGCAAAACAACCAAACAACCCTTGTTGCTGACGTACAAACCCCCAACAACCAAAAACAAATCCAAACAACAAAACCCAAGTCATGCAAAACCGTGAACACAAAACAACTACTCAGAAATCTTGCTCCAGATTTTAGTTCAGGTAAAAATTAGTTAAACTAGGAATGCAGTGGTGTAGTGTATGAAGTGACTGAGCTACAGACCAAACATTGTCACCAAACCCTACATTTTGGCCGGCGACAAAAGCCCTAAATCCGACGAGCTCGGCTAAAAGGAGGAGTTGGGGTCTTACACTTTCAGGGCGGACTTCTAGTGTTGAATCTAGTTTAATGGTCTTGCTGGTTTCTCTAGTAAATGTCTAGGGTCACTCCAAATTCCCTGTAGGCCATCAATTTAACACAAAACACACATTTGGATATCTAGAGTCAAGTCGTAATAGTATCACAATACTAAAATTGTAGGAAATTGGTCCCAGATTTTATTTGGAGAAGAAACAAGAAAACCAAACAAGACCAAACCTCTTAATATACATACAGAAAATTGCTTGCAAAGTTTCATCGTGTTTCACAAAAAATAGGCCGACCACTACGGTTGTGATCTCGGGTCAAAACTGGTGAAAAGGGCCCGGATTTTTACACTACACTCCCGACACAAAATATAGTCTAATGTATATGTTTGCTTAATTTAAAAACTACCCGGGTATTAGCAGATTCATAGTATATTAAAACTAGATTAAAAATCGTATTAAAACACTAATTTGTGATATTAGGGTGTTTTAGTGTAAACTTGAAGAATGAATTGGATTATTAGACACTAACCACTCTTAATTACCCTAAATAAGCCATAAAAATCCTAACTTATCTTAATCTCCTCTTAAAACACATTATTAGCACTAATTGCCACTAAAACAATAAATTAAGCTTAATAAACTAAAGGTTTAGCAACTAAGTGTTTAGGTTAGGCTTTATACCTCAAGTTGGTCTTAGGATGGTTCAATCTTGTAGGTCTTGCCTCCCCAATCTGAAAATTGCCTCAAGCACCCAAAAAGGAGTTGTTTTGAAGTGTTTAACATAAGATTTTGTGATGTAGTGATTGATTTTTATGGAGATGGATCCTTGAAATGAAGGAGGAAGAAGAAGAAGAAGAGGAAGAGGGGGGGGGGTGCTGGACTCAGCAGGAGTGACGGAGAGAGAGGGTGTGTGCCATAAGTCAAGTTTCCTCCATACCTCATTTATTGCACCATGCTTCCCCTTTTCTCCATTTCTTTTTCGTTTCTTATTTTAGTTTTGTTTTCCCCTTTAAATTTAGACACAAATAAAAACCAAGTTATGAAGAAATGAAGCATGGCTTGATAAAAAGGAAATGTAACAAGTTTTAGCAAATATGATATGGTGCATGCAACATGCACAAAACACACTCATTGTATGATTAGTGAAAATTAATCACGTTTACAAATAGAATAGTATATAATTTATCATAGAAATTTATAATTTGCCTAAATCACATAAATCCCTCCAAAATCACCATTTAATTTAATTTTCTAATATTTTCAAGTTTATTGGTATTTAATTATACCGCGATTTAAAATATTCATAATATTTATTATTTAATTATATAATTCCCCAAAAATAATATTTTGTTTTTCTGAAATGTTACAGTTTCCTTAACCATATTCTATATATCGGTTTCCATCAAAATTTGCGGGGGTGCTATACGCCATCCACCCGACTTCACCCGTAGATATAAATCTACTCACCTGCGGAACTCCTCGTTCAGCCGTAGTCGATGTGCTTCGTCGTCTCGGAATCCACATGAAGGTACTTATAATAAATACACAGTCGCAATGCTATTAAAAATCAAGTCCGGAAAACCAATACAGCATACGGTGTGCTCATAGGTTAGAACCTATAGCCTACGTATGCAAAAACAACCAAACAACCCTCGTCGTTGACATACAAACATCGAACGACCCAATACAATATCAAATCTCAAATCCCAAATTCATAAATCACAAATACCATATTCAGCAACCTAGGAAAATGGTCCCATATTTAGTCTTAGGTAAAATTGGGCTAAACTAGCAGTACGGTGGGATAGTATATGGAGTATGTGAGCTACTGGACCAACCTAGACACCAAATACCACAATTTGGCCGGCCACACTACCTAGAAAAATAGCCTGCTCAGCCAAACATGCTATGTTAGGGTTCGTCTCCTCAGGGTGTTCTTCTAGTGTTCAGCCTAGCTCAATGGAGTTGCTAGTTTTTCTCAGAAACTTCCCAGGTTACTCCAAATTCCCTGTAGGCCAACATACTTCACAAAACTGACACGGGGAATTTCCTAAGTCTGTATTTTTATTTCTAAACCGGGTCTTGTCAGTAAAATCAACACTAAGGTCTGTAGACAGCCACTAAATCTCACAAGTCCACACAATCACCCAAACCCTCTCTTGGGATTTCCAAGTTCACAAATCCACACTTAAACAAATTCTAAACTAAACTAGAATGGTAGGAAACTTAAAAATAAACTAAATGAAAGGAGATATACCTCATTTAGCAACTCAAGAATTTTCTTGAGTTGCTCAACATCTTTAAAATCCAATTTTGCTTGGTCCAATGTGTTGAGGATGAGGTGGGATCATTTCTAACGAAGGGAGTATAGGGTTTTGGTGAAGAAATGGAGATGATTCTTGGAGGTGGAGATGGAGGGAGATGAGGAGGAAGAAGATGAAGGAACCATGAAGGAAAATGAATGAGGGCAGCCCATCTCTCTCTCCTACCCTCACTCTCATTTATTCTCACCCTCTCAATCACTTAAGCTATGCCCTACTCTCCCTCCCTCCAATAATTCACTTTTTTCTTTCTTTTTCTCTTTTATTCTCACAATAATAAAACCAAATATCACAAATGCAAATGAAACAATAAGTAACATGTCATGGTACACAAATCATGGAAAATGTAGAAACACGGATTTGGCTTAATCGCGATTAGTTGTGCACTAATTAATTTTTATTCAAACTGCATATAATTAATTATAAAAATGCCAAATCCGATAAATATATTTTTAAATGAATAAATCATTTTAACCTCCAATTATTTCACAATTATTGGTATATATTTATACCATTTTACGAAAACCCCAATTTCGCAAATCGGGTAGTTTTCGCGAAATATACTATTTTAATATTAAATTCCAAAAATAATATTTTATATTTTTTGAAATGTTACAATCTTCCCCCTTAAATAAATTCGGTCCCCTAATTTAAATTTAAACCCCCAAATACTAAAAGATTTCAATAATCAGTTCAAACCACGGGGCTCCGAAATCACGGAAGATACAAAAACACTACAGCGCATCGTGCGCGCGTGAAAACGAGTATGAAACTCAAAATCGTACTCCGTCACGGAAATAATCAGATTTTCACGCATATCATCGGAGTTACAATGGAGATACAGATCTCGAAATCCACTACTGAAATCCAATATGCACTAGTAGAATACTATAATACGTATATAGTACGCATCCTTGAAAATTCTTCTAAAACGGAAATAAACACATGCAAAATCTTTTCCAAATCGCCGTGCGATGCGTAGCTCACGGCACAAGTGGAGGACACTCATTTGTAAAGTAATAAATATACGTTCATATATGTTTTACTCAAATATACATTCAGCTGTTTTAAAATATCCCAAAGGTCTTCCTTTGTAAATGTTCGTGTCGCTCGCGGACACGTAGGAAATGGTGAGACTATAGCTCATTTTCGAAAACCTCTTGGTAAACTTTTTATGCATTCAAAGTGCTCAGGTGTTGTTCTCAGATCAGTCCTGTTCGGCTACTACTTAATATAGTGCCCATCATGAAAATAAAGTGCTCAAGAGCACAATCAGCCTAAAAAGGCGTATCCAAAAATCACGTGCGTCTGGTGCGTACGGAAATCAAATCCAAATACAAGTGCCACAATATGCACGAAAGCAAAACTAAGTGCAACGGGTGTGCACGACAACAACATCTAGTGCATCTATAGTGCACGATAATCTCAATCCAGTGCAACTAACCTGCACGAATGATAAATCCTAATCGTGTGCATCTGGTGTGCATAAAATCACATCTCATATCATGCGCCCAACATGCGTGAAAATCCAAATCAAGTGTATCCGTCATGTACGAAGGAAATCTAAATCAAGTGCATCCAACATGCACGAATAAAAATCTAAGTCAAGTGCATCCAACATTCATGAATAAAATCTCAATCAAGTGCATCCGATGTGCCCAGAATCCAATACCAAGCGCCTAATATGCGTAAAAATCCAACCCAAGCGTGTCAGGTCCGTATAAAGTATCTAGTGTGGTAAAGCGCACGAAAATGAACATCAAGTGCAAACATGCACAAAAACATAAATTGGGTGCAACCAATGTACGGAGTATAAATCTAGTGCAACAGATGTACGAAACACAAATCCGATGTATCCAGTGCACGAAATACAAATCCGGTGCATCCGGTGCACAAAATACAAATCTAGTGCAACAAATGCACGGAAACTCGTCAATAACTAAAATGCATATAAAAAGCAACACAGAGTGTACCAAGGTATATAAAATCCAAAAACGTGTACAACTATGTGCACAAAATCCGTATCAATGCACTGCAAGCACATGTGAGCTATACCAAGTGCATAAATCAAATCGAGCGCGTACCACATGCACAAATTCAAATCAACCGTTTAAAATCAACGAAATCATAAACACGTGCTACGAAGGCACAAAACCGATCTCAAGTGCAATAGGTATGCACAAATCGCAAACCAACACAACAGTGTATAAAACGTATATCGAGTGCAATAACTATGCACAAAATGTAAATACCCAGTAGGTGCAGCCATGGTGCACGAAAACAATATCATGAACTCAATCATCAAAACTCAAATGCAAGCGATATGAACGTGATACTCAGATCACAAAACATAAATCGCAATAAATGACATTGAGGTACACCTCCTACAATGTCGAAAAAATGCCGGTACGCCCAAACTGGCAGAGCAAGATCATCTACTTGCCTCCTGCTCATGGTCTGGCGTCCTCTGTCTCTGTGTCCTCATTTCTCTATGGATTACCAATCTCGCAATCCATCGGCTCGTCGGCCCAGTCAGGTGTACTAACGGAAACGATTCCGCTCTGACACTCCTTTGGTCATCTCTCGGCCAATTAGCATGACCACTCGTAAAGCAGCACGTCGCTGGCGTCGGCCTCTGGCCTGCTGAATACACATGACACAACTGATCCTCGGTGAAAATCCTATCGCAGCAGTGTCCTGGAAGGAACCTGCTCAAGGTCTCTTCCGATCTCGCCTATGCCGAACTATACGGAGGCTGGCACTCTTACATAATCTTTTCTCGCTTTCTGGACATATGCATTCTCAGCACAGCATTTCCTCAGGAACTGGCCGTATCCCAACGCCTCTGTATACATATCAGATCTCTAATCTCAACGGGGAGTAACAACAGCTCGTTAACATCTTGCATGAACCTTTTGTTCCACTCGTCCTTATCATCGTCCACATCGACGTCACTTTAGACTATCTGCGTACTGCAATTTTTCTCGGCTACAGTCAATCCAGAATCTCTTACACGGACTCGTAATACGAACTCGGTATCTTCATCACTTTGTAGAAGATATCTAGCCGAATTGTTGGGTTACGGCAGCGTCCCGGCCATCAAACCTTGGCCAAATGCAGAACAAAAATTTACTAAACTGGCGCTACCATTACCCGATACCCGGATCTACCTTAAACCCTAAACTAGCAAGCTATATATTAGAAGTTAGATGGTTATACCGAGTTGATCCGTGTCCTTCGGTCTTCAACCATCATCCCCAAGCTCCTAGTGGCTACTTGATCAAGTTTGGTTGCCAGTCTTCCTCCATCTACGATGATCCACCTGAGGGAACGGCACAAGCTTCAGCTTCGTCGAACGAGGCAACCGATGCTCCAAGGTTGCTAGCAATGGAGAGTGGAGGTGTAGGAATGTTTCACTATAATTTTCTCTCATTTCATATGCTCAATGAGCAACTCAAGAAGATAAAGAAGAGGTGAGGAAACCATGGCATGAGCAACTAAAGAAATGGCTAAGTGTTCATATGAGAATAGAATGAAGCAAGTGAATAAGCAAACCAAGAAAATGAGCAAGGCCAAGTCTAGGATGGTGGCTCCCCTCTCTCTCTCTCTCACATCCCAATTATCCACACATAAAAAATCTCTTTTCCTTTTTCAAATAAACAAATAAGACCCATGCCTCTCTACATGTCCAAGACCCATGCTCATGCCACCTCACTCCTCCACCTCATTTGTGAAACAAATGAATTTCCATAAAAGGAAAATCATACAAATGAGGTGTCCACTTCTAGAAGCTATTCCGTATAAAATACGGAATACAACCCGGTACATGTATCGAAATACATATACGCGTATTCGTACAAAAATACGAATAGCCAAGAGAGAAAATGAATAGTGAACAATAATACTAGAATACATATATAAATTATTAAATAAAATCCTGATTTAATAATCCGGCTTAATCCTAAGCCGCTGGTATTATCAACTGTCCGATTAAAGTCTGCGCAGCATATTTAATCGGATACCTGTATGTACCAACATACATCATCTACACCATATCACCTAAACCATGAAAACCCCCTGTGTGGGACTCTAAAGACTTGTCAATACGCTGACAGTGGATTTAACCACAAGCACGTCAGCGGCACTAGCTGTACGTAATGCCTACCTAGGTATTGAGCGAAAGGGAGGACGAAGAGCAAACTCATCTTGAACCCCTACTGAACCTGACAGTGACAATATCCGTACAGTCCGGTCTGTTCGTCTAAGAGTATTGCATATCGAGTTTAGGGGGTGGATAAAATCAGACCCCTAACAACGCGACATTTAGTGTCGGCATAACCCATCACCAGCTGAGAAACTATTGATCCTGGATCGGTAATTCTCGTCCACCATGGCCATGGATTTCTGGTGATGGCCACCCGTGCACAACGCAACATCAACCCCCAATACCGGGAGAGACGAATCCCCGACGATCCGATCACTGCCTCCATGTGGCTCGGGACTGTACCCAACTAAAACCTGTTTGCATGACTCCTTTGAGCCATGGTAGGGTAGTAATCAAAGCACAGTGGGAACTCACACGAGACAAATGACGATCTCAGGTCGACAGACTAACCTGTACACATGTCACCTGGGAACTGCTATTTGACAATAGGTATAATACCAACTAGCACGTTCCCGGCGAGTCCGTCTAGTGTACTCATAACCCAATGAGCACCTGTATACTATCTTAGGTGAACAAACCAATACAAATGGCTTGTTAGACCTGGCCACCGCCCCTCGTTGGGGTCTCGATCAGTATACACTAGTTTACACTGGAGTATCGATGCCCAGTTTCGATAGTATCAGGACTAGGGATATTTAAGGATGTGCTTATAGACCCCCAGCTTCCACGTATTTGATCGCCATCATAATGCTGGTAGTCAGGCAAGAATCCTATGGGCTCTATCAACATGTACATGATGATAAAGATAAACCAGATAGCGTACTATCATCTCGAGTAAGACAACTATACCGGTATAGGTCCTCCCTCAATCATCATAATCATCTTCCCGTGACTATGATGATTTCCTTGAGGGCACTATAGCCAAAATCTCTCACTTGCACTTAAAGCTAATTATTGCGATGTCGTATACTCACAGCCCGTGTGATACCGAACACCCAACTTCTCTACTAATCAGTTTCGCAAAGCCCGTTTGCGAAACTATTGCGTTCAAGAAATAGCCTCAGTGAGTGGATCTGCTCCAATGTTTCTTTCTGTATCTCTCTATATCTCAACTTGGAGGAGAAAACTGTCTCCCGAAATGAGATATACTTGTCTTAGAATTTGTCTGGATATCTGATGGGACCCAGTTTACAAATGAACTCCAAATCCAACAAACTTCTTAGACTGTATCATCCACTGAATTTAATCAGTATCCTGCGCCATGTCTTTCCTCAGTATCCGCTTGGACCACCTGTCCAGCATACTGTCCCTCAAAAGAAGGAAAACTATAACACTGACAGTCACTCGTCATCCAGGTCACCTTGGAAGCCTGAAATAATAACTGTCTTCCGAAGGAGGCTGCCATTACCATATCTCTAGAACATCCATTTATGTTCATAAACTGCTTCCCTACATTTCTCTAAGATTGGATTAATATATGTTTATTGCAGCTAGTGCAAAAACAACATCTGGTGTGGTACTTGACATTTCATGATTAACTCAATTGCCTGAGCAAATGATATGCTAATCATGCAGATCCCTCTCCCCTTTAGTATGTAAGACACATTTAGAGAGGGTGACTCCATCACCTGCAGGTACACCACCATGCCAGGAGTCGTCCATTCTAAAACCCCTTTAGAATAATGTCAAAGTACCCAGATTGGGATACTTCCCAAATCTAGATCTAAAATCATAGATCTAGTAACCAGAAACCCTGATATTATATCCATATCCTATCTAGAGAAACAACTTTGTGACAACCATAGTATAACCGGTAGTAGTATAGGATTTTCTCTTCCTATCAAGTGCTTGTCATCCTAATACCTAGACATCACTCTCTACTACCTTCTTAGCAGATCCATCACCTATTTTGATGAAGTCAAAGCTTATGACTGTCACATCAAAAATAGATGATCTATTTCTTCTATACCTATTTTAGTCTATAAATAGACATAAGCTACTTGCCCACTATGCTTCCGCTGCTCCTACTGACTACAACAACCCTCTGGCAGAGTCATATACAAGTGCACTTCTAAAGCTAGTTTAGAACGACGCTATACTCATCCTCCTGCCGGGTCTTATAGTCTAGAACAGCAGCAATGGCAAGTCTAGGTAAACAAGAACCTCCCTGTCACCGTCTCTGAGAGGTTACCCACCAAATCTGCGGAGTGGATAATGGAATGTTGAAACTAATTGAATCCTTAGGTTCTATTAAATCTTCAATAATCGTTTGTGGTTCTGGAATCACTTCCAGTTCTACAATACTCCCACTTGTGTTTTTATGAAAAAAATCCATTTTACTGAAACTGTGGCGAGTCAAGAACAATATAAATATTGATCTTCCTGATGGTAGAAAGTTAACCCTCTTCAAAGTCCGGGATAACCCACAAACAGCCATTACTGAAACGTGCCTCGAGTTTATCCGGATTCTGGTTTTAAGCATCAGCCGGACAACTTCCTATACCTTAACATCGTTAAGATATAAATTGAATCTATATATATCTAATATAGAAAGAAAAGCACTGATTTAATTGGAACCAGATTCAAAAATCATGCAGCTGTCTCCAGTGCATATCAACCAAATGGAAAGAGGCCAATCAGCATTACTCATCTAGGAGTGTATCCATATATGAGTAACCTGAAAGAGAAGTAAGTTCTCAAAACCATTACCATCAACGAAATACCAAACACAAGTATCTGCATCTTCAATTTTCACGAAGAATCCTGATACTTCCAACAGATGGTTCTCTACTTTATTCTTATACCTATAACTTCTTAATATCTGGACCTTGCATTTGAACGAAATACTTGTCCAGAACTGGAGAAGTCACAAGTAAACAGAATATAGTACGAGTACCAACCTCTTTGTCCTAATGGACACTGGACAACATACAATACTTTGTATAAGTCCACCGAGTTTAATAACTCAAACCCTGTGCGTCGTAGGTTGAAAAACTGTATTATGGTTAAGAAGAATTACACCGCTGTTGAATGCACTTTACCTAATCACCAACTGATAGGTAAATGTCACAGACATAATATCAAAAAGTTATATCTCACTTTATAAAATAAACATATTGATATATCAGTTTGAAATTGGTGCATAATAACGGATATTCAAAACCAAATATTTGCCATCCGGCAAAATCCAGGTGATTTCCTCAAATATCACCAATTACAACGAATTCCGATGTAATGAGGACATAATCACCCAATTCCTAATATCTTACTCCCACTCATCATCCGTAATAACATAAAGATGTGAGAAACTGATCTGGTAAACACATACCCTGGAGTTAGATTCCAATTGGGAAAACAGTTTTCAATTAACATCATACAGTGAAACTGAAACATGAAACTGTTTCAAAAGGGGTTAACTGGTATACACGGTTTTGTCATGAATGATGGTGGTCGCAATTTTCTTTGCCCTTAATCTAATCCCTTTATATGTCTTTACTTATTAGCTTCTGTACACCACACTTAGGCTTAATTGGTTTTCTTCCTTCCCTACCTATCGGCACCTGTCTATGGTTTGGAAGAAGACTATCCAATAAGCTCAACAGATGTACCCTCTCCTAATCCTAGGAGCCCTCACAACCTGAGAGAAGGTAAAGGGAAAAGACAACCGAATAATCCTATTCAATCTCTCCAGAACCAGAATCCATCCTCGAATCTGGAACAAGTTCTTTCGAGTTCGTATGTAACTATACGATGGATTTATCCAATGGAAGTGGATGTTCGTAGTGATACGGGGTGTTCTGGAGAAATGCAAAGGTGATATAGAAGTGGCAATGATGTATGCGACACCGTGACATTCCAAAAGCCAAAGTGTTTTATGAAGGTTCGGTTAACTAGGTTCATAAGTTTTAGTCAAGGGTCGGGGCATGGTCGCTGCCAAAGAGAGAGAGAGAGAAAAGAAACACTCAGTGTGCACTCTAACCTAGATCAGAATGGTTAATCACTTTTTCTAATCAAGATGGCTCCCACTGTTTCCTCGAATTCTCCTCCAAACCCTAAAGGAGAATTAGTCGGGATCATCTAAAATCACCCGAGGAGTAATCCTGCTCATCAGTGGGAATCGGGATCCAACTATCATCGCATGATAACTTGATGGAATCCACTCAAGTTACCACACTCCAGAAGGTATGCGCAAGCCTGGAAAGTTTCCTTTATGTTTGAAACTCCCGATATGATTTTTACCCCTAAGACCCAAGTGACCTTGACGGAGTTAACAAATCAAAAGGTCCTGGTCAAGTTCAACCAGTCATTATCTTGATTGCATTAAACCCACCCGCACGAGCCCTTAACGGAGTCAACAAGGCCGTGCGTGTCACGACCCGAAATATTAGCTCGTGACCAGCACTTAAATCACGCAACGTCTAAAGGCGTAACGTAATTCAAGTAAGCTGAAACCCAGAAATCTAAACCCTTTTAAGAAAACAAAGAAGGTGAAGTTTTGAAATAAAGGTATAATAAAATCAAGTTTTCTTAAATGCATAGAAAAGGAACATGAATAATGCAAGTGAAATTTACTAGTTTGAAAACATGTTTCGTCTTTTGAAAATTTGGGCAGCACCTCCTTTGTATATTTTGATCCAAAACCACATATACAAGATAATGATAAAGGCATCCCCAAGTGGGAGCTAGCTCTTCACCAAACGGCGGATCACAACCACTCAAGACAATATATATATATATATATATATATATATATATATACGACGCCCAACGGTGATGATCACCACAAAGATAAAGAAAAGCAAGACATCAAAACCATAAGTAGCGGAAAACCTCTCGCTCTAAGTCTCGCAACCACATGTCTCACTAAGTCTCATTACTTATACAATTACTAAATTTGATTGATGGAGTTGACTAGATACAATATGAAATAAAAATACAAGAGTGGGTACGATACAGTGTCCCACCTACCAAAGCAATCACCCGAAAGCAACTGTGTGCCAGCGATATCGCTACTGATCCATGCGGTCAACCTGCAAGAACTGTGGCACAACGGGGGTGAGTTGCCAACTCGTGAGTAGAAAAACATCAACAAGGAGAAAAATCGAATAAACAACGACTCCTAAGTCACTATATCATGAAGGTAATACTATAATATCTAGGGTGACCGGGTCAACAAGGTAGTCAATGCCTATAAGCATGTGAATAACATCCAATAGTATAATCAATACATGTATGCATGTGGATCTCGTCCAACCATAAAATCAATGTATGTATGCATGTTGATCTCGTCCACCCATATAATCAATGTATGTATGCATGTGGATCTCGTCCACGTGTCAACCACTGACACAACAACATCATGCATGTAAATATCATGAAAGCATATGCATGAAAATATGAGGATATAAATCAACATGTGTCCCTCGCGACACCTTAAAATCATGAAACCCGTATCCAGCATCGACACGTAAATCCTCATATCTTTCGGGCTCCGTCAGTCCAGATCGGCCCACGGGCTCCGTCAGTCCGGATCGGCTCATATCATCTCTCGACTCCGGTCGGTATCATCCGGATATCCGCCGAGCCTAAATACTATCACAGATGGTTAGTGCTCCCCTGCCAGGCTCACCGTCTAACATATACAAGTCTTCTTGCCCTGGGGTACCTCACCGGGTCCACCATGTACCCGCAGACGGTCCTACCGCTCCTCGAATCGGGTTCACATGCCATTCTCAGAACCGAGAAAACACATGGTGGACGCACTGAAATATCATATCAAGAGAAACCAGGTTTTTAAAACAGTACATGCTTTCCTTTAAAATCGCCACGGTTCTCAAATCCAGAAATCTCTTGAAAACAGCATATCTCAATCCGTAAAAGCGTAAAGCATGATGTATGCGACATATAACAGAATGTAAGCATATCCATATATCATGCAACATGGAACAGTAATATGCACATATCGAGGGGAAACCGCTCTTTTAAATGAATCCAGTTTTAAAATATATCATGCGGTTCCTAAATCTCCAAAATCGAATGCAATACCGTATAAAGGTGCATATGTGTATATACGCAAGTATGACGTACAATATGTATGTACGAAAGTAGGGTGTACAGTATGTATATGCGCAAGTATGGTGTACAATATGTATGTGCGCAAGTATGGTGTACCATGCAAGGAGTCATATCCTGATATATCAATTCTACTGTGTAGTGATATGGCAATTATCGATGATGAAGTGTACGAGCCGGCCAATCTGTGTACGTGTAACATATGCATCATCAATAATGGTTCAGGTGTATTAGCACAGGTATGGTAATGCAATGCGAAAAACATGAATGTAGCCTAATATAAATCATCAGCTAAAAGCTATAAGGTATACATATCTAACATGATCGAGTCGGTGAATCTATCAATCAGTATCGAGCCTCACAACATCACGTACGGTATACTCCATCGTACGGCATCCTCTAGTCAGGGGTATGGATCAAATCTCAAGTCAAACTCATCACGTACGGAAAATCATCGTACGGCGGCATTAAGCTATGAGGGATCCTATCAACCTATAAGACGAGGAGGGTACGGACCTAACGTCTCGTACGGCTATCACTCACGATTCACAACATATATAAATTTATCTATATACCTATGTCCCAGGTCACATCCATAACAATCTCATATCTGGGAACCGGCAAGGTATCAATCATTTCAATTGACCCGCATCCGTATACCAACATATCATCATATCACATGTCAAATCGTATTCTCTTTTCATCGCATTTATATCTCACAAAGGTCAATTTTACAATACATTCTACCTTTACTATAAGCATAAGTATATAATCTAAAATACACACCCGAACCATAAAAATAGTTTTTGAAAGATGCGAATCGTAGTTTTGAAAGTAGGGGCTACGGTGTTTTTAAAGAAAGATACCATTTGAAAATCCGTAACGTCCCTTAGGGTATCTATTTAAAAGATGCATACGATTCTTCAGTTTGAAAATAGATATGGTTCGGATGACACATCTACGTCGACTATCTAGTCCTATAGTACCCTAAACGGCAATATCATCAAATATCATCCTCAAATCCCGTCATCACATATTAGCCGCATCATATCACTTCTAACTATTATTTAGTTTCTAATATAGTTTCTCTAACTATTATTTAAGTCTATCTATAGTTTTCTATTAAAGATTTCCTTAACCATTTACTATGAATCGGTTTCCATCAAAAACTTGCGGGGGTGCTATACGCCATCCACCCGACTTCCCCCGTGGATATAGATCCACTCACCTTGGCCTTCGCTTGCCGAAGTCGATGACGCCACGCTTCGTCACCACGGAATCCACGCAAAGGTACCTACAATAACAACACATATCGCAACGCTATAAAAATCAAGTTCTGAAATCCAAAACGGTACACGGATCGCCTATAGGTTAGAACCTATAGCCCACGTATGAAAAACCAACAAATTATCCCTAGTTGTTGATGTAAAAACATCTAACAACCAAATACAATATCAATTACAAGAATACAAATTTCAGAATACGGAAAACACGAAAACAACAACATAGGAAAATCACTCCAGATTGTACCACAGACCAAACTAAGAGATTTTGCACATTAGGTTGCTCTAGATATAGGGTAACAATGCCATAGAACAAATTTCACCAATATCCACACTGCTCTGGCCGCAAATTGCGGCTAGAATGATTAAAATTGCGGCCAGAAAATGGGGGGAGGGGCTCAGGTCTTCAGGGTACACTCCAGGTTGCCTTCTCATCTCTCAGTCTTCGCTAAATAATTTTCCAGGTCCCCGAGTCACTCCAGATTCCTAAATACCATCATAATTCTCACAATTTTCCGACGTCGGGTTTCTAAGTTTGGAGTTTGGGGTCCTATATCTAGTTTCAGTCCTTGAAACTAACTCTAGAGGGTTTATAAGGTCTCTACTAACCTCAATTTCATCTTTGGATTCAATTCCAACCCTAACCTCTTCTAGGAATTTCCAAAGTTCACATATCCTCACTAAATCGATTCTAAACATAAACTAGAATATAACAAACCAAAACTAAACTAATTGGTAGAGATTATACCTCAATGATCCCACCAAGTAAAACCCTAGAAGTCCCAAGTCATCAAAATCCCACTTTTCTTGGTCCAATGTGATGAGGGTGAGGAGGTGATCCTTTTTTGTAAAAGGGGTATAGGGTTTTGGTGAGGGAATTGAGATGGGTCATGAGGGTAGAATGAGAGAGCTTGAGGTGAAGAAGGAGAATAAAATGGTGGGGGAAAATGAAAGGGGCAGCACTCTCCCTCTCTCTCTCTCTTTCTCACTCTCATTCTCTCTCCTACCATGGTCTCATCTCATCATTATGTCCCCCCCTCTTTCTCCTCAATCATTCCTCTTTTCTTTTCTCACCCAAAAGCCCAACCATAACATAAAACAACACAAATGAAATAACATGTAACATGTCATGGTGCACTAATCATGAAAACTGTAGAAACACGGATTTGGCCTAATCGCGATTAGCAGTGCATTAATCGGGTTTTTATCGAAACTGAATATAAATAATTTTAAAAATGCCAAATCCTTTAAATATATTATTAAATGAATAAATCATTTTAATTTTCATTTATTTCATAATTATTGGTATATATTTATACCCTTTTTCGAAAACCCCAATTTCGCAAATCGGACAGTTATCGGAAAATATATTATTTTAATATTAAATTCCAAAAATAATATTTTATATTTCCTGAAATGTTATAGTACGACTGTCCTAACCAATCACATATCCATGCTACAAACAATCACCACTCAGCTACCGTACACTACGCCTTGACGGAGTTAACAAACGCAGCACGAATACTAAGCAATACTAATCTGAAATGACGGAGGGCTACGACTGGTTTTTGGCGAAAACCTTTAACGTAATGAACTTGATATCGTTGAGGGAACCGAGTGGTTTTACAAATATATAGTGGTGAAAACTTTTGCTAAAGAGGTCACTCCCGGTGAAGAGATCTCAGCTCTTTCCTCGTCGAATGAAATGCAGGATATTCCAAACTGAATACCACGATGCAAAGCAAAAAAATCGACTATAGTAAAATTATTACGTTGACGCAAACTTTTACTCAAGGGGTCACTCTCGATGAAGGGATCCCGGCCCTTGCCTCGTCGAATGAGGTGCTGGATATTCATAACCGAATACCACTATGCAAAGCAAAAGAAAACGTCTGCAATGTCAGTTTTAAAAACTTGGTTCCAACAACATCATATAGGTTTGTTTTATCCTTGCATTGATAAGTATCAATGCAGTCCCATCAATTAATCACACCAGAAAAGAACGAAAATAAAATGTACGTATATGACATCCGCATTCGCCACTGGGTCCTATCATCACTCGTTAGATTACTTAACTAACGACAGAGCGGGGACTGGGCTAGCGCGGGTGCAAAACATATACAACATCTATTAGTATATATATAAATATATATAACAATCATCCCAGGCATGATATAAAGCAACATCACAGAAGCAACACAGAAGCATTCACAGAATGGTGGATAATCTTGGAGCCCCGGGTTTCACTTGAGCCGCAAATGAGACCCGACGTTCCCTGTTGTGTGGATGCCTGTGCAATGGTAACCTAGACCCCTACGAGTAGGGAAAGTTACCCGCCAAAACCAGAAGTGAGGTAACCCCCTTCAACAACGTGAATGGGCCACCCAGCACTTCACGAAATCTGGTAACTTGGGCACCCCTCCGTGGGTCAACCTATACCCCCTACGAGTGCGGCGAATAACCCGCCAATTTTAGAGTAAGGTCCCCTCCATCTCAATGCCATGAGATGCGGACCCGTTGCCCTCTAGAACTCGGCTATTCATGCACTCCACCGCCTGGTAATCCTACTATAGAAAAGAAAATAATATACAAGGGTGACATCAACCTCAACCCGGTCGTGCCCCAAACGAATAATATACAAACTGGCAGTGATGGCATTCCACATGTCGGACGCCCTCACCGCAATATCAAATGTACAAATGAAACTAAACTTTACTAACATTGCACCATAGCTATCCACCACGACGATCTAACCACAACACAACACAACACAGAACATCAACGTGAATGTCACGTTCGCAAACCCGTCTAACAGAACATATACCAATTAGACGAGTTGTACTGATCTAATGACATTCACGGTCGCAGATAGTAATGCATGTACCGATAAACATTTAAACAGTGCTAAATTATCGACTTTGAAACACCCCGAATTGCCCCTGAACAATAGATAACAAAAAATCCAAAATGGGCAAAACTAGCAATACCACCGAACCAAGATTCCAGAGACCAGACAACACCCAAAATACGAAGCCCAAAATCCCTACTATGGCTGGCCTGCTCGGTTTTTTAGCCAATGTGCTTAGGTCAAATTGCATGGAATGGGTTCATATTTGGGGTATGTTCTATTGGTCACTCAAGAAATCTTCTGCAGTTGCTAGAAAATTTTATTGAAGACTTTGAAAATCGACAGAGACTGAAATCTGCAGTGCATCGTTTTCGGATTGTTTTGATTTTGATATTTTAACATTGTCTAAACTAGCTAGCTAAGGGTTTAAAGGCTGGCTCTAATACCATATTGGGTTATGAAAGCGCCCCGGCCATCAAACCGTGGCTAAATGCGGAACAAAAATTTACTAAACTGGCGCTACCATTACCCGATGCCCACATCTACCTTAAACCCTAAACTAGCAACATATATATTAGAAGTTAGATGGTTATACCGAGTTGATCCATGTCCTTCGGTCTTCAACCATCATCCCCAAGCTCCTAGTGGCTACTTGATCAAGTTTGGTTGACGGTCTTCCTCGATCTACGATGATCCACCTGAGGGAAACGACACAAAGTTTAGCTTCGTCGAACGAGGCAACCGACGCTCCAAGGTTGCTAGCAATGGAGAGTGGAGGTGTAGGAATGTGTCACTATAATTTTCTCTCATCTCATATGCTCAATGAGCAACTCAAGAAGTTAAAGAGAAGGTGAGGAAACCATAGCATGAGCAACTAAATAAATGGCTAAGTGTTCATATGAGAATAGAATGAAGCAAGTGAAGAAGCAACCCAAGAAAATGAGCAAGGCCAAGTCTAGGATGGTGGCTCTCCTCTCTCTCTCTCATCTCAATTATCTACACATAAAAAATCTCTTTTCCTTTTTCAAATAAACAAATAAGACCCATGCCTCTCTACATGTCCAAGACCCATGCTCATGCCACCTCACTCCTCCACCTCATTTGTGAAACAAATGAATTTCCATAAAAGGAAAATCATTCAAATGAGGTGTCCACTTCTAGAAGCTATTCCGTATAAAATACGGAATACCACCCGGTACATGTATCGAAATACATATACGTGTATTCGTACAAAAATACGAATAGCTAAGAGAGAAAATGAATAGTGAACAATAATACTAGAATACATATATAAATTATTAAATCAAAGCCTGATTTAATAATCCGGCATAATCCTAAGCCACTGGTATTATCAACCGTCCGATTAAAGTCTGCGCAGCATATTTAATCGGACACCTGTATGTACCAACATACGTCATCTACACAATATCGCCTGAACCGTGAAAACCCTCTATGTGGGACTTTAAAGACTCGTCAATACGCTGACAGTGGATTTAATCACAAGCACGTCAGCGGCACTAGCTGTACGTAACGGCTATCCAGGTATTGTGCGAAAGGGAGGCCGATAAGCAAACTCATCCTGAACCCCTACTGAGCCTGACAGTGACAATATCCGTACAGTCCGGTCTATTCGTCTAAGAGTATTGCATATCGAGTCTAGGGGGTAGATAAAATCAGACCCCTAACAACGCGACATTTAGTGTCGGCATGAAACCCATCACCACCTGAGAAACTATCGATCCTGGATCGGTAATTTCGTCCACCATGGCCTTGGATTTCTGGTGATGGCCACCGTGCACAACGCGACATCAACCCCCAATACCGGGAGAGACGAATCCCCGACGATCCGATCACTGCCTCTATATGGCTCGGGACTGTACCCAACTAAAACCTGTTTGCATGACTCCTTTGAGCCGTTGTAGGGTAGTAATCAAAGCACAGTGGGAACTCACACGAGACAAATGACGATCTCAGGTCGACAGACCAACCTGTACACATGTCACCTGGGAACTGCTATCTGACAATAGGTATAATACCAACTAGCACGTTCCCGGCGTGTCCGTCCAGTGTACTCATAACCCAATGAGCACCTGTATACTAACTTAGGTGAACAAACCAATACCAATGGCTTGTGAGACCTGGCCACCACCCCTCGTCGGGGTCTCGATCAGTATACACTAGTCTACACTGGAGTATCGATGCCCAGTCTCGATACTCCTACGACTAGGGATATTTAAGGATGTGCTTATAAACCCCCAGCTACCACGTATATGATCGCCATCATAATGCTGGTAGTCAGGTAAGAATCCTATGGGCTCTATCAACATGTACATGATGATAAAAACAAACTAGATAGTATACTATCATCTCGAGTAAGACTGTTCTACCGGTATAGGTCCTCCCTCAATCATCATAATCACCTTCCTGCGATTATGATAATTGCCTTGATGGCACTATAGCCAACACGAACACGTCCTCGGGAACTCATCCCAACCATTGGAGGAATATACTTTATTCATCCGTTCTCGATCAACTCACAACGCATCTGGGTGAGGTCCTCTATCCGAAGCTGGTCAACCTGCTGATCTCCTATCGGATCATCCAACGAACAACGCCATCTCTGGATCGATCTACTCTAGATCTGAATAAGATTCTCCACACTGTAAATCTTCAACTCAACTGGGCCTGCGTCGGCGCATCAAATCTGATGAATCACCTTTGTCTCTCAACTCAAGATATACTAGCTATCACCTGTCGCATCTCTGCCTGGAAGCTCCAGCGATCTCAGCTCATAAGCTCTGGAAGCGACATCCCATCAATCTCAGCAATAGCTGGGTCCTCTGTCTGCAAGGTAGATGACATCACAATCTCTTAGGTAGGCTGTACATCAACATTCCTCTCAAAACTGGTAGCCTCTAACAATGGCCCGATCATCCGGTGCAAAACCGTACACTCGCCTCAACGAGAGGTCACAACACAAATATAAATTGATACATTCCCATGTTACCAGAAAACACAAGGGTCAGTCCTCGTCCATGACGAACTCGCCCTGACCGCATCACTAGCAGCAGCTCAATCTGCGCTCAAACCATGGTGACAGGAACCTCAATCAAGTATCGACGAAAATAGATCAAAGGAATGAAAATAATCAACAGATCCCAAAATGGTTACATGATCATAAGGAGGAACGAAATCAATGAGAGTATGATCATGGAAACGAATAGAATCAAGAATCTCAAATGGATGTATAATCATGGGGACGAAGAGAATCACAGATCTCAAGATATGCACATCCTAAGGTTTTTTAAGCGGAGTATCATATCGTAAATATGCCGCGGAACATACGTTCGGTACGTCACTCTACTCAAGCTACCTACTCCATCAATCAGGGTCAACCTATGTAACGAAAGTTCGGGTCTAATACTCCCCAGTTCAAGTCTAAGTTCCATAAGGTCAAGCCAAGGTTCCGAAATAAATTACGCCCCAGACTCCACATAGTCAAACCTAGACTCGAACCAAGGTTAAACCTAGCGCTCTGATACCAACTTTGTCACGACCCGAAATTTAGTTCATGACTGTCACTTAAATCACTCCACGTCTAAAGGCGTAACGTAAATTAAGTAAGCCGAAGCCCAAAAATATAAACCTTTTAAAGAAAATAAAAGAGGTGAAGTTTTGAAATAAAGGTATGATGAAATAAAAAGTTTCCTTAGATGAACAGATAATGGAACATGAAAAATACCAGTGGATTTTTACTAGTTGAAAAACATGTTTCGTCTTTTAAAAATTTGGGCAGCACCTCCTTTGTATATTTGATCCAAAATCACATATACATAATAATATAAAAGGCATCCCCAAGCGGAAGCTAGCTCTTCGCCAATCGGTGGAATCACAACCACGCAAGAACAAAAATAAGTATACAACGCCCAACGGCGAAGATCAACACAAAGAATAATGTAAAGCAAGACATCAAACCCAACAAGCGAACATATAACCCATCGCTCAAAGTCTCGCAACTACAAGTCTTGCTAAGTCTTACAACTTATACAAATACTAGTTTCTGATTGATGGAGTTAACTAGATACAACAGGAATAATAAATACAAGGGTGGCACGATCCAATATGTACCACCTACCAAAGCAAATCACCCGGATGCAAGCTGTATGCCAGCGATGTCGCTACTGATCCATGCTGTCAAGCTGCAAGAACCGTGGCACAACGGGGGTGAGTTGCCAACTCGTGAGTAGAAAACATCATCAGGTAGAAATCGAATAAAACAACGATTCCTAGGTCAACTATATCATAAAGGTAATACTATGATATCTAGGGTGACAGTATCTTCAATATAATCAATGCCTATCAGCATGTGGATAACATCTATGTGTCCATCAATGACACAACAACATCATGCATGTAAATATCATGAAAGCATATGCATGAAAATATGAGTGTAGGGTTCCTAGGCACTCATACAAGGGTCTATAAGGCATCAACCATGCCCGGATAAAATTTTAGACGTGCCGAACAACCCAAAACCGGGATCTTTGCTAGATAATTAGGGTTTTACATGCAAGTAAACATCTTTACAACTAAGAGTGAGGGATTACAACCTTTGTAGTCCACTCCTTCGCTTCATAACCTCCGAGTAGAAGTCCCTTCGCCGCGATCCATGATCTCCCGGACTCAAGAGAGGCTCCACAACCTGAATGATCCATGCTAGCTTGTAGTCTTCCTTTTCTCCGATGATCTACCTCGAAATTTCTATAACTCAAGCTCCCTCTCTCTCTAATGAGGTGAACACCCTAATCTAATTGGCTAGATTAGATGAGGATGATGAAGTAGTATTTGTGCTCTCTTTTATTATCAAATTCTCACACTAAAATATCACATAAAGAAAACCTAGAAAGCTTTCTCAAAGCTCAAAGGAAGAAGAAGAAGAAAAAATCCTTTTGTGATGAATAATGAAAAATATCATAATGATTAAAAATGCAATCATGGTTGAATATGAAGAGGCTAACTCATGTAGAGACTTAACCCAGGGTAAAGGGTTTGGGTTAGGTTAAAAAATATCAAGCAAAATATCTAGCATAATATCTTTGCTAGAAACAAACTAAAAGCTTCTAGAAGCTACAAGAAAAAGCTAACCCAAATCAAACCTAACCTTGTTTAATCTCCACTAAACATGTTGCATTAGTAATCATATCATGTTACAATATTATATATCACATATATAATATATATTTGTAACAAAAGAAAATAATACAATAAACATATATCGCATATATATCAATGTATTATCCGGTGAGAAAATGAAATAATAAAACGAGCCAATATTAGTTAATGTAATGCAATATATCACATATATTATTATACATTAAATTATCGAATCAACACTTGATCCAACAATCCGGCTATATCGAATATAACCGACTAATATATCATGTACCGATTCATCGAATCAACACTTGATCCGATGACCCGGCTCATACCAAAATATCGCGAGAATATAATACGGTATCTCATATCGCATTATCCTCGGTCATGCACATATCGCATATGTGCCCCTACTCTGTTTTGCCTGAGTCAAGAAACCTCTGTGTAGGACTCTAAAGAATCGTCAATACGCCGGTAGCAGGTGATGATCATATTAAACACCCACAAGCTGCAAGCGGTCAGCTAAACGCAACAGCCACCCATGTATTGAGCGATCAGAAGATCAACAAGCAAGCCTGTACATTCTCCTGTGAATCCAAACAGTAACACTCCCGTACAGTCCGGTCTCTTCGTCTGATATGTTGCATATTTAGTCTAGGGGTGGTATACGTCAGACCCCAGTAACCGATAAGCCGTGTCGATGTGAGGCTCATAACAGGTCGAGAAACTACTGGTAACACTTACCAGTAAATCTATATATCAGCCCTGACCAGGGACTTCCGGTTATAGCCAATCGAACACAGCACAACATCAACTCCCTATACCGGGAGAGACGAATCCCCTCTTATCGCTCATTGCCTCCATGTGATTCGGGACTGCACCCAAAAGCCACCGTTTTGCATGCCCTCTTGGACGTGGTAAGGTCGAAATCAAAGCACAGTGGGAATCACACAAGACTCTATGACGATCTCGGGTCTACAGACTACCCTGTACCAGTGTCACCGGAGAACTGCCATCTGACGTGAGGTATATCACCATCTGGGAGTTCTCGGGGAGTCCGTCCACTGTACCCAGTCTCCACTGAGCACCCGTACACCATCTTTGATGTCAAACACCGATGGATATGGGATCATCCATCGCCCATCATATGGGTCAAGATGCGTATACGCTAGTCTACTCTGGTGTATCGATGCCCTGTCTCGACACACCCTCGACTAGGAACAGTTATAGGATGTACTCATCGACTACCGTGGCCCCACTAGTATGATCTCATCATAGTCCCAGTAGTCGAGTACAGATCCTAAGGGCTTTATCAACATGTGAGAGTAAGACGGTAAACTAATATAAGTCAATATGTTAAGATAAAGGAAAACCAAATAGCATACTATCATGACGAGCAAGAAAGTCCTCTCTATATATATCCAAGCATCCATTATAATATACATCATATGTACAACAATGGCTTCTAGGGCATATACATAACTAACAATCTCCTACTTGCACTAAGGCCAGCTGCTGTAGTATCCCATACCTAGCATCCCGAATAATCTCTCAAACTGTATCTGGGGAATGGCCTTCATGAGTGGATCCGCAGTGTTGTCCTTCGTATCTACTCTCTTGACCTTGATCTCCCGGTGATCAACTATCTCCTTGATCAGGTGATACCGCCTCAGAATATGTCTGGACTTCTGATGGGACCTAGGTTCCTTGGCCAAAGCCACAGCTCCATTGTTATCGCAATACAAAGGTATTGGATGCTCAATGGACGGAACCACACCAAGTTCAGTAATGAACTTCTTTATCCAGACAGCCTCTTTGGCAGCATCGTCGGCAGCGATGTATTCAGCCTCCATCGTCGAGTCTGCAACGGTATCCTGTTTGGAACTCTTCCAACATACCGCCCCTCCATTGAGAGTAAAGACAAATCCCGAGTGCGACCTAGAGTCGTCCTTATCACTTTGGAAGCTGGAATTGGTAAAGGACTCCACTTGGAGTTCTCCGTTACCATACACCAAGAACATCTCTTTAGTCCTTCACAAGTACTTGAGAATGTTCTTCACAGCTGTCCAGTGACTCTCTCCAGGATCTGCTTGATACCGACTCACTACACTTAGTGAGTATGCTACATCGGGTCTCGTACATAGCATCGAATACATGATAGAGCCTACTGCCGAAGCATAGGGTATCCCTTGCATGCGAGCTCTTTCCAAATCAGTCTTGGGAGATATCTCTTTGGAAAGAGTGAGTCCAGAGATCCTGGGTAGGTTCCCATGCTTGGATTCTTCCATACTAAACCTCTTTAGTATGGTGTCAATGTACCTGGATTGGGACAATCCCAATATCCGTTTAGATCTATCTCTATAGATCATAATTCCCAGTATGCAGGAGGCATCACCTAGATCTTTCATTGAGAATCTTTGTGATAAGAAGAGCTTGACTGATTGCAGCATAGGAACATCATTTCCTATCAAAAGTATGTCATCGACATACAATACGAGGAAGACAACCTTACTCTCTGCAACCTTCTTATAAATACAAGGTTCATCTACGTTTTTGATGAAGTCAAACTCTTTGACTACAACATCAAAGCAGATGTTCTAACTCCGCGATACTTGCTTTAACCCATAAATGGATTTAAGCAGCTTGCACACCTTTCCGCTGCTCCCACTGTCTACGAAGCCCTCTAGCTGAGTCATGTACATGCACTCTTCTAAATCACCATTTAGAAAGGCGGTCTTAACATCCATTTGCCAGATTTCGTAATCATGGTATGCAGCAATGGCAAGTAAGATCCGGATGGACTTAAGCATAGCCACCGGGGAAAAGGTTTCTTCATAATCCACACCTGGTCGTTGACGAAAACCCTTTGCAACAAGTGTAGCTTTGAAAGTCTCAACTTTTCCATCTACACCAATTTTCTTTTTAAAGATCCATTTGCTCCCAATGGCTTTTACCCCTTCAGGAGCAACTTCCAAAGTCCATACTTTATTGGTGTACATAGATTCCATCTTAGATCGCATTGCATCCAGCCATTTCACAGAGTCACCACTCGTGATGGCCTGCTCGAAACTAGTTGGGTCATCATCTTGCATGATGCAATCCTCGCTCCCACCATCAATGAGAAAACTGTAGTATCTTTCAGGTGGATGAGAAACCCTACTAGATCGGTGGAGAGGCTGGGGTTCGTCGGGAACTACTGAATCCTCTGGTTCCACTAAATCTTCAGTTGCAGTTTGTGTCGCTGGAACTTCTTCCAGCTCTACCTCTTTGCCACTAATTTCTTTTGCAAGAAATTCCTTTTCTAAAAAAGGTGGCATATTGAGAAACAAACACTTTTTGTTCTTCAGCGTGGTAGAAAAAATATCCTTGGGAATTCTTGGGATATCCCACAAACTTACAAAGAACTGATCGTGCCTCGAGTTTGTCCGGATTTTGCCTTTTGACATAGGCCAGACAACCCCATATCTTAACTCGTTTAAGATACGGTCTCTTCCCACTCCATATCTCATATGGTGTGGTAGGTACAGATTTAGATGGAACTTGATTCAATAGGTATGCTGATGTCTCAAGTGCATAACCCCAGAAGGAAATAGGCAACTCAGGAGTGCTCATCATAGAGCGCACCATATCTAATAGGGTGCGATTTCTCCGCTCCGATACACCGTTGTGCTGTGGTGTATAAGGAGGAGTAAGCTGAGAGAGAATCCCATTCTCTTTTAGATAGTCTAGAAAGTCATTGCTCAAGTATTCTCCTCCTCGATTAGATCGATGGATCTTAATACTTTTGCCCGTTTGGTTCTCTACTTCGTGCTTATATTCTCTGAATTTCTCAAAAGCTTCAGACTTGTGTTTCATCAGGAACACATGTCCGAATCTTGAGAGATCGTTAGTGAATGTAATGAAGTAGGAAGAACCGTTCCTGGCATGTGTAGACATGGGACCGCATACATCACTATGTACCAGTCCTAAGAGTTCCGTAACTCTTGCTCCGTGTCAACTAAACGGAGTTTTGGTCATTTTCCCTTTGAGACATGAATGGCAAGTATCATAAGATGATAATTCGAACGGATTCAAATATCCATCCTTATGTAACTTAGCTAGCCGTGTCGCATTGATATGACGAAGTCTACAATGCCACAAGAAGGATTCATTCATTTCTGAACTCTTCCTCTTGTGTGTGTTTTGTATATTAAGGACTGTATTTTGATTGAGAATAAATATGCCACTATGTAACGAGCCTGATCCAATCAACTTTTGATCTAGGAAGATGTTCATAACATTATCCTGTACTACAAAATTATATCCTTCTTTACTTACTAAAGAAACTGATATAATGTTGCACATCATGTTCGGTATATAATAGCACTCGTTCAGAATCAATGTATTACTACTTGGTAATACAAGGTGATATTCGCCAACTGCTTTGGCTGCAATACTTGCACCATTCCCTACTTGTACGGAATGATCACCCTTTCCCAGTTCTCTACCTTTACGTAGCCCACGTAACAATTTACATATGTGGGATCCTGATCCGGTATCTAATACCCAGGACGTAGGGTGAACTGAGAAACTGTTCTCAATAACTAACACACCTGAAGAAGATGCATCAGTATGCCTGTTCTTTGTTTGGGCGGCGTGAGAATCCAGATTTTCTTCTGTTTCCTGCTCAGTCTTATAACTCTTATAAGAAAGAACGGGACCAACGATCCCCTGCTCAGTATAATAAGAAGGTTCAGTCAATACATCCATATTTTTATCTTGATTAAGTCCTGACATGGTCGCTACCTGGAGAGAGAGAGAAGGAAACACTTTAGCGTATGCTCTTGCAAGATTAGATTGGTTATTATCTTATCTAATCAGGATGTTTCCCACTGTTTTTATCAAATCTTCCTTCAAACCCTAAAAGGTAAGATTAGCCGGGATTAATTACACCCTACAATTTCGTCAATCTTTCAGCCAGATCAGTGTTGGTACTTGAGGGAGGTTCCCCGTGCTTTCGCACTGACCTAATTAAAATAAATCTCGTCTTCCCAGAGGCTTAACCCCGTTAACACCTTTCTAGACACCTACTTGATCGGCTAATTATCCTGTGTAAAATTCTCCCAGGAGTAACTCTTACTCGCAGTGGGTATCAGGATCCAACTATTTCATAGGAGGTATGCAATCTCATTGCAAATTTCAACACTTGAAATTCCCGATAATACTTTTGCCCTTAGCAACTTATGACCTTAATATAGTCAACAAATCATAATTGCTAGCCAAGTTCAACCCGTCATTTCCCGATTGAATTAAACCCACCTGCATGACCCTTAACATAGTCAACAAAGTCATACAACAACCCTAATCCAATCACATCTCATGTTTTAACGGATAAGCACTAAATAGGTACCGCACACTACGCCTTAACATAGTCAACAAATGAAGCACGAATACTAAGTAGTATTTATCTGAAATGACGGAGGGGTACGCAGGTTTTTCAAAAAACCATGAGCGTAATGAACTTGATATCGTTGTAGAAACAAGTGATTTTGAAAAGGAGTGTTTTTTAGGCTTTTCCAGTTTCGCTAAAGAGGCCACTCCCGGTGAAGGGATCTCGGCTCTTTCCCCATCGAATAAGGTGCAGGGTATATCATATATACCGCGGTGCAAAGCAAGAACTATTTAAACTGTCAAAAACTAAACCGTGAGTTTGTAGCATCTGCCAGTTTTGCTAAAGAGGCCACTCCTGGTGAAGGGATCTCATCTCTTTCCTCATCGAATAAGGTGCAGGGTATATCATATATACCACTATGCAAAGCAAAACTGTAGCTACCCTTTTTATAAAGTTTTGATTCTACAACATCTTTTAGGTTTCCTTTCTTTTATTAATCTCATTAATATATCCCATCAGCTTATGCTTCCTAAGCATCACAGTAGAAATGAAAGCAGTAATATTTATATATCAGTATATATATATAGTATAAGCATTCATCTCAGGCAGTAATATGATCTCATCACAGAACATTGCAGCAGAAGAACATATATGAAATATTGGATATACTAGGATGTCCGTGTTTTTAATACGAGCCTGTATAAAACACAGATTCCACGGTCGTGATGAATAGCCAAACCCACATCCCTAGACCCCTACGAGAGCGGCAAGTAACACTGCCAATTCTATGGTTAGGAGACCCGGTCTCGACTCCTCGAGATGGCCTCCCACTGGACCCTAAAACCTGGTTACTTGTGCTCCCTTCCTTGGGTCTACCTAATGCGGAAAAGTAAATAATATACACTGGTGACATCAACCTCATCCCGGAAGTGCCTCAATAAAAGAATATCACATACAAATGAATTTTACATGAATGAAAATAAAAAACCCCATTTCACATAAAACCCCCGGCTATTCAAAACACGACGATCCAATATAACATATCACAGCAACACATAATATCTCATATCATCAACGTAAGTAAGTATGCATACACCGATAGTCGTTGATGTATAGCAACGAAAACCAGCAATACAACTACATACTACACTTACGGTCACAGAAAAGAAAGTGTAAAACTACAACATTTGGAATCCACAATCTCTTTAGACATCGTAAATCTGAAATATCACATACTTCGCATTTCATGCCTAACTACGTGAATTCCACATATTGTATCATATTCCAGATAAATAGACAATATTAAACTTTCCGATCGAATAATCAAATACCCAAGATTTCCTAAATAGCTCAAAACTTAAGCGGAGTTCAAAAAATTCCAGAATATGTCACAGTACCAATGGTCCAGCCGTAGAAGGGTCAAGCCAACGCCTCATATGTGGCACGCCGTACTGCCCCAAACCCTAAGGTTTAGAGGCAGTTCAGACGATCACATAATCGAGTTAAGGTTTGTGTTCTTCTGGAGGGTCCACCGCGTTACTTGCACGTTTTTCCGAAAGATTTAAACTCAAGAAAAATTCAACACTTGAAAGTTTTTCGTGCCGGGAAAAAATGAGTTAATGATATCCGTTCGAACATTTTAACAGTTTCTAAATTATCCGGAAAACAAAACGAAATTAAACTTTCCGATCGAATCAACGAATTCAAAATAAACCCCAGAATACTCAACACTTGAGTCAGATTAAAAATACCCAGAAATATGCAGGAACAGCTACGGATATTACTGTACCAACAAGTGTCCTCAAGTCACTATTTTGGCCGCGGAACCGCCGCGGCAAGCATGTTCTTGCCGCGGTTCCGCGGCTCTTTAAGAGCCTTGGGGGCTCGTGTTTTAGGGTTATCCTTAGAATTCCCTGCTGATTTTTTAAAGTATTTTTAATGCAGAAAAAATCACATTTTCACAAACTTTCCAGAGAGGGGTCAATTTCAACGTATCGGGGTTCGATCGGATTTTTAACTTCTTATACACGTCGTCTAATGCTCTAGCTAGGCTCTGATACCACTGTAGGGTTCCTAGGCACTCATACAAGGGTCTATAAGGCATCAACCATACCCGGATAAAATTTTAGGCGTGCCGAACAACCCAAAGCCGGGATCTTTGCTAGATAATTAGGGTTTCACATGCAAGTAAACATCTTTACAACTAAGAGTGAGGGATTACAACCTTTGTAGTCCGCTCCTTCGCTTCATAAGCTCCGAGTAGAAGTCCCTTCGCCGCGATCCATGATCTCCCGGACTCAAGAGAGGCTCCACAACCCGAATGATCCATGCTAGCTTGTAGTCTTCCTTTTCTCCGATGATCTACCTCGAAGTTTCTATAACTCAAGCTCTCTCTCTCTCTAATGAGGTGAACACCCTAATCTAATTGGCTAGATTAGATGAGGATGATGAAGTAGTATTTGTGCTCTCTTTTATTATCAAATTCTCACACTAAAACATCACATAAAGAAAACCTAGAAAGCTTTCTCAAAGCTCAAAGGAAGAAGAAGAAGGAAAAATCCTTTTGTGATGAATAATGAAAAATATCATAATGATTAAAAATGCAACCATGGTTGAATATGAAGAGGCTAACTTATGTAGAGACTTAATCTAGGGTAAAGGGTTTGGGTTAGATTGGAAAATATCAAGCAAAATATCTAGCATAATATCTTTGCTAGAAACAAACTAAAAGCTTCTAGAAGCTACAAGAAAAAGCTAACCCAAATCAAACCCTAACCTTGTTTAATCTCCACTAAACATGTTGCATTAGTAATCATATCATGTTACAATATTATATATCACATATATAATATATATTTGTAACAAAAGAAAATAATACAATTAACATATATCGCATATATATCAATATATTATCCGGTGAGAAAATGAAATAATAAAGCGAGCCAATATTAGATAATGTAATGCAATATATCACATATATTATTATACATTAAATTATCAAATCCACACTTGATCCGACAATCCGGCTATATCGAATATAACCGACTAATATATCATGTACCGATTCATTGAATCAACACATGATCCGATGACCCGGCTCATACCAAAATATCGTGAGAATATAATACGGTATCTCATATCGCATTATCCTCGGTCATGCACATATCACATATATGCCCCTACTCCGTTTTTCCTGAGTCAAGAAACCTCTGTGTAGGACTCTAAAGAATCGTCAATACGCCGGTAGCAGGTGATGATCATATCAAACACCCACAAGCTGCAAGCGGTCAGCTAAACATAACAGCCACCCAGGTATTGAGCGATCAGAAGATCAACAAGCAAGCATGTACATTCTCCTGTGAATCCAAACAGTAACACTCCCGTACAGTCCGGTCTCTTCGTCTGATATGTTGCATATCTAGTCTACGGGTGGTATACGTCAGACCCCAGTAACCGATAAGTCGTGTCGATGTGAGGCTCATAACATGTCGAGAAACTACTGGTAACACTTACCAGTAAATCTCTATATCAGCCCTGGCCAGGGACTTCCAGTTATAGCCAATCGAACACAGCATAACATCAACTCCCTATACCGGGAGAGACGAATCCCCTCCTATCGCTCATTACCTCCATGTGATTCGAGACTGCACCCAAAAGCCACCGTTTTGCACGCCCTCTTGGACGTGATAAGGTGGAAATCAAAGCACAGTGGGAATCACACAAGACTCTATGACGATCTCGGGTCTACAGACTACCCTGTACCAGTGTCACTGGAGAACTGCCATCTGACGTGAGGTATATCACCATCTGGGAGTTCTCGGGGAGTCCGTCCAGTGTACCCAGTCTCCACTGAGCACCCGTACACCATCTTTGATGTCAAACATCGATGGATATGGGATCATCCATCGCCCATCATATGGGTCAAGATGCGTATACGCTAGTCTACTCTGGTGTATCGATACCCTGTCTCGACACACCCTCGACTAGGAACAGTTATAGGATGTACTCATCGACTACCGTGGCCCCACTAGTATGATCTCATCATAGTCCCAGTAGTCGAGTACAGATCTTAAGGGCTTTATCAATATGTGAGAGCAAGACAGTATACTAATATAAGTCAACATGTTAAGATAAAGGAAAACCAAATAGCAAACTATCATGACGAGCAAGAAATTCCTCTCTATATATATCTAAGCATCCATTATAATATACATCATATGTACAACAATGGCCTCTAGGGCATATACATAACTAACATTGAGGATATAAATCAACGTGTGTCCATCAATGACACATCAAAATCATGGAACCTGAGTGTCCAACTTTGACACTCGAAACATCATGAAACCCGTGTCTAGCATCGACATGTAAATCCTCATATCTCTGGCTCCGTCAGTCCGGATCGGCCCACGGGCTCCGTCTGTCCGTATTGGCCTATATCATCTCTCGACTCCGGTCGGTATCCTCTGGATAACCGCCAAGCCCAAATACTGTCACCGGTAGGTAGTAGTCCCTCTGCCAGGCTCATCGTCTACTGCACAACATCCCTTTCTAGCCCCAGGGTACCATACCGGGTCCACCATGTACCCGCAAATGACCTCATCCAGCTTCTCAAATCGGGTTTCACATGCTAATCTCAGAACCGAGAAAACACATGGTGGACGTCTTGAAATATCATATCAAGAGAAACCGGGTTTTCAAAACAATATATAATTTTCCTTTGAAATTTAATCACGGTTCTCAAATCCAGAATCTCATGAAAACAACATTTCAATGGGTAATATCATAAATCATGATGTATGCAAATATAGAACAGAAATGTGAGCATATCCACTATATCATGCGACAAAGTATAGTGATGTGAGCATAGCAATATATCATGCAACATAGCATAATGTAGCAATTCTACTGTGTAAGTGACATAGCAATTATCGATGATGAAAGTGTGTGAGCCGGCAATCTGTGTAAGTGTAACATACGCATCATCGATAATTGTGTAGGTGTACTAGCACAGGTATATGTAATGCAATGACAATGTCATGAACGTAGCGTAAAGTAAATCGTGAGCGCAATGCTATAAGGTATACGTCTCTATCACAGATCCGAGTCGGTGAATCTATCAATCGGAATCCAGCCTCACAACATCACGTACGGTATAATATATCGTACGGCATCCTATAGTCAAGGGTAGGGATCAATCATCAGATAACACTCATCACGTACGGTAATCCATTGTACGACGACATTAAACAATTAGGGATTCATCAACCTATATGACAATGAGGGTACGGACCTAATGTCTCGTACGGCATATCATTCATGTTCCACAACATTATCCATATATATAAACCTATCTCTCAGGTCACATCCGTATAAATCTCATATCATAGGACCGGAAAAGGTATCAATTACCTCATATCGACTCGCATCCATATAACGACATATCGAACCAAGTCATTATATCTCATCGTATACTCTTTTCATCACGTCAATATCTCACATCAAATCATCTTATAAATCTCATGTCATATTTATCGATCTCATTACATGCCACTATAATCTCATATTTATTCTCTTGCAACTACATATCTATATATCGTGAATCATATTCACTTTTCATATCCTTATACATCAATTCGAAACATCATTTCTATCATATCATATCAAAGAGTCATATCCCTATAACTTTCATCTCATATCTCGATATATATATTCAATCATTCATATCATCTCTAACTATCTTTTTAACCATATCCATAGTTTTCTAATATAGGTTTCCTTAATCATATTCTATATATCGGTTTCCATCAAAATTTGTGGGGGTGCTATACGCCATCCACCCGACTTCCCCCGTAGATATAAATCTACTCACCTGCGGAACTTCTCGTTTAGCCGTAGTTGATGTGCTTCGTCGTCTCGGAATCCACGCGAAGGTACCTAGAATAAATACACAGTCGCAATGCTATTACAAATAAAGTCCGGAAAACCAATACAGCATACGGTGCGCTCATAGGTTAGAACCTATATCCTACGCATGCAAAAACAACCATACAACCCTCGTCGTTGACGTACAAACATCAAACGACCCAATACAATATCAAATCTCAAATCCGAAATTCATAAATCACAAACACCATATTCAGCAACCTAGGAAAATGGTCCCATATTTAGTCTCAGGTAAAATTGGGCTAAACTAGCAGTACAATGGGGTAGTATATGGAGTATGTGAGCTACTGGACCAACCTAGACACCAAATACCAAAATTTGGCTAGCCACACTATCCAGAAAACCGGCCTGCTCAGCCAAACATGCTCTGTTGGGGTTCATCTCCTTAGGGTAGTCTTCTAGTGCTCAGCCTAGGTCAATGGAGTTGCAAGTTTTTCTCAGAAACTTCCCAGGTTACTCCAGATTCCCTGTAGGCCAACATACTTCACAAAACCGACACGAGGAATTTCCTAAGTCCGTATTTTGGTTTCTAATCCGGGTCTTGTAAGTCGATGTACAACACCCCACGACTTGCGGGGAGGCGGAAATATGAAAAACGATCTTGTTCTATGCGTAAACATCGACTAACCGAAGAATCTTTGCTAAACTATAACTAACAAGAAACATAGAAGTTGTTAACTACTATGCGAAGTGATTATACCTAATGAACCGTGTCCTTCGTCTTTTCGTTCTCCACCTCCTCTCCGACCTTCTCTATGTAGTAGATGATCCACCCGAGAGCTGTACTTCAAGCTTCACCTCTAACTTAAGGTAACTAGGTTTCTTAAAGTGCTAATCTAAGTAACCTAGGTGATATAGAGTTAGATTATGGATTGATTAGTCTTTCTAATCCTTGATCTCAACACATGAGAGGGGAGGATTAGTGTTTGAAGAGAGAGAGCTTGAGGAGAGAGAAGGTGAGCATGAGAATCAGAATGAGATAATGATCTCTCATGATATATATGAAGCATTATTATTTATCAAATAAATCAAATAAAGGATTTAACAACCATGCTTCATAAATACATATGAGTGATTCATCTACATGAGTCATTAACCATTAATGATGCATTAATGACAAGGATGAATCACACAAATGAGTCACTAATCTCATTTAATGCTTATGCCACCTAAACCCCCAAGTCACCATCCTTCTAGAAGCTTCTCGCGAAATTACGAGAACGCCCCTCCTATCCGTGAAAACACGGAAAAACTTTAGACTGTATAAATCCAATAACCCGATACTAGAATCTGGCTTAAACCAAAGCCGGCTAGTAAAAACTGTCCGAATGTCGTACGTGCGTAAACACACGTATGCGTCCGAACCCTTGTCGTAAAACCATACGACCTCTATATCGTTTCGCCTGGAGCAGGGAAACTCTCTGTGTGGGACTCTAATGACTCGACTGCTACGCTGGCAGTGGGTTTAACCACAGACCGCAAGCTGCACTAGCTGTACGTAACGGTCCCCAGGTAGATGTCGATAAGAAGGCCGATGAGGAAACCCATCCGAACTCCTACTGAGCCTGATGTGACAATCTCCGTACAGTCCGGTCTGTTCGTCTAAGACTATCCCATATCGGGCCTGGATGGCGGCAAGCGTCAGTCCCCTAATAGCGGTATAAGTCGTGTCGGAGTGAAGCCCATTATACCCTGAGAAACTACTGGAACCTACCAGTAAATCTCGCTTGCCCTGGCCAGGGACTTTGCATAATGGCTCTCTGACACAGCGCGATATCAACTCCCAATACCGGGAGAGACGAATCATGTCTAATCGCGACTGCCTCCAAGTGCTCGGGACTGCACCCAACTGCTACCTGTTTGCACGACTCCTTTGAGCCGTGGTAGGGTAGCAATCTAAGAATAGTGGGACACACTCGAGGCGAAGTAGCAGTGTCTAGTCTGCGGACTATGCTGTACTCATGTCACCTGGGAACTGTTAACTGACGACTGGTATAAAACCAACCAACAGTTCCCTGCAAGTCCTGTCCGGTATACCCGTAACCCAACGAGCACTTGTATACTATCTCCAGTATGACGTACTGACGGCTGTGGGACAGACCATCTCCCCAACTGGGATGAGAAGCGTACACACTAGTCTACTCCAGAGTATCGATGCCCTGTCTCGATAATCCTACGACTAGGGACCTGAAAAAGGATGTGCTTGTAGACTACCCAGCCCCCACTAGTGTGACTGCCATCACAACGCTGGTAGTCAAGCAAGATCCTAAGAGCTCTATCAATACGTATACTCACATATTAAGATAGAAAAACCAAGTAGCATACTACCATGTTTAGCAAGATTGTTATATACATGTGAATATCCTAAGCTTCCATTAAGTAATATACAAACTAGTATGATACAATAATGGCCCCTAGGGCATATACACTAACAATCTCCCACTTGCACTAGGGCCATGTACTGGCATATCGAAGACCGATGATCTCGAGTAGCCACTCGAACTGAATCTGAGTTAGGGCCTTCGTGAATGGATCATCAATGTTCTCTTCAGTAGAAACTCTCCGTACCTCGATCTCCTGACGATCAATGATCTCCCTGATCAGGTGATACCGCCTTAAGATGTGTCTGGACTTCTGATGGGACCTTGGTTCCTTCGCTAAAGCTATAGCTCCGTTGTTGTCGCAATACAGAGGTATTGGATCAACAATGGTAGGAACCACCTGAAGTTCTGTTAGGAACTTCTTCATCCAGACTGCTTCTTTTATGGCATCGCAAGCAGCAATATACTCCGTTTCCATCGTCGAGTCAGCAACGGTGTCCTGCTTGGAACTCTTCTAGCACACCGCCCCTCCATTGAGGGTAAAGACATAACCCGACATGGACTTGGAATCGTCCTTATCACTCTGGAAGCTGGAATCAGAAAATGCCTCCATCTTGAGGTCTTTTCCGCCGTAAACCAAGAACATCTCCTTAGTCCTTCTCAGGTACTTGAGAATGTTCTTTACTGCTATCCAGTGCTTCTCCCCTGGGTCTGACTGATACCGGCTTACCACGCTCAGTGCGTAAGCTACATCTGGTCTGGTGCACAACATCGCATACATTATAGAGCCTACCGTAGAAGCGTAGGGTATAATAGACATGTGTTCCCTTTCCAAATCAGTCTTAGGAGACATCTCTTTGGAGAGGGTGATTCCGTGACAAGCCGGTAGATTACCGCGCTTAGAATCTTCCATACTGAATCTTTTCAGTATAGTGTCGATATACCTGGACTGCGAAAGTCCCAACATTCTCTTGGATCTATCACGAAAGATCCGGATCCCCAGAATGTAAGAGGCATCACCCAGGTCTTTCATGGAGAACCTGTGTGACAAGAATCCTTTGACAGATTGTAGCATAGGAATGTCATTTCCTATCAATAGAATGTCATCCACGTACAATAAGAGGAATACGACAGTTCGTGCTACAACTTTACTATATATACATGGTTCATCTGGATTTTTGATAAAGTCATATTCTTTGACCGTTTCATCAAAACAGATGTTCCAACTCCGCGATGCCTGCTTTAGTCCATAAATGGACTTAAGCAACTTGCAAACTTTCCCGCTGCTCCTACTCTGATTGAAACCCTCTGGCTGATCCATATAGACGCACTCTTCTAAATTACCATTCAGAAAAGCCGTCTTTACGTCCATCTGCCAGATTTCATAATCATGGAAGGCAGCAATAGCAAGAAGGACCCGAATGGATTTGAGCATAGCCACTGGAGAAAAAGTTTTGTCATAGTCCAAACCTGGTCTTTGACGAAAACCCTTTGCAACAAGTCTAGCCTTATAGGTTTCCACCTGTCCATCTACACCAATCTTTTTCTTGAAGATCCATTTGCATCTTATGGGTTTCACCCCATCTGGAGCAAAGTCCAAAGTCCATACTTTGTTGGTGCACTTGGACTCCATTTCGGTCCGCATTGCATCTAGCCATCGTACCGAGTCGCTGCTCTGGATGGCCTGCTGGAAGCTAGTAGGTTCATCATCATCGATGATGCAATCCTCTCTATCCCAATCTATGGGAAAACCGTAGTATCTCTCAGGAGGATGAGACGGCCTAATACTCCTGCGGAGGGGTTCGGGAATGTCCTGTTCTTCTTGAACTACTGGTTCTACCAAACTTTCAGTAGTAGTTTGTGGTTCTGGAATTTCTTCCAGTTCTATTTCGCTCCCACTTGTATCCTTTTCTAAAACCTGCTGTTCTAGAAAATGGGCATTACGAGAAACAAAAACCTTTTGTTCCTCTGCGTAATAGAATAGATACCCCTTGGAGTTCTTTGGATATCCCACAAACTTACACTGTACTGATCGTGCCTCAAGCTTGTCCACATGCTGCTTTTTAACAAAAGCTGGACATCCCCATATCCTCAGATACTAAAGATAGGGTTTCTTCCCACTCCACATCTGATATGGCGTGGTAGGCACAGTCCTTGTAGGAACCCTGTTCAGAAGATATGCCGCTGATTCTAGCGCATAACCCCAGAAAGATCGCGGTAACTCAGCATTACTCATCATGGAACGTACCATATCCAATAGGGTTCGATTCTGTCTCTCCGATACACCGTTATGCTGTGGAGTGTATGGAGGAGTAAGCTGAGAGAGAATTCCTTTCTCTTTTAGATAACCTAGGAACTCGGCACTTAAGTATTCACCACCTCGATCAGATCTTAGTGTTTTGATACTTTTGCCGGTTTGGTTTTCTACTTCATTCTTATACTCTTGGAATTTCTCAAAAGCCTCGGATTTATGTTTCATCAGATAAATGAATCCGTACCTAGAGTAATCATCGTAAAAGTAATGAAATAGGAAAAACCACCTCTTGCATTTGTAGACATTGGACCACATACATCGTTGTGTATGAGTCCTAAGAGCTCGCTCGCTCTTACTCCATGTCCAGTGAATGGAGTCTTTGTCATCTTTCCTTTGAGACATGATTCACAAGTGGCATAAGTTTGATATTCAAACGAATCCAAATATCCTTCTCTATGTAACTTAGTTAACCTTGTCTTATTGATGTGACCTAGTCTACAATGCCATAAGAAAGCCTTATTTAAATCTGGAGACTTTCTTTTTAGTGTGTTCTGGACATTGAAAATCTGGAGTTGGTTTAAGACATATATACCGTTATCCAGTGTACCGGACCTAATCAAACTATGATTAAGGTGGATGTTAACAACATCGCTTACAAACGTGAAATCATAACCTTTATTTGATAACAAGGAAACTGATATGATATTACACGTTAAACTAGGTACACAAAAACAGTTATGTAAAACCAAAATATGTCCACTCGTCAATCCCAGGTGATAATCCCCGACGGACACAGCTCCCACGCTAGCTCCGTTAGCAACCTTTAGGGTCATATCACCATCTTTCAGCACTCTACGGTTTCTCAGTGCCTGCAATGAATTGCATATATGAGATCCTGATCCAGTATCCAATACCCAGGAAGTAGAGTTGATTGATAGACAATTCTCAATTACAAACACACCTGAAGTCGAAGCCACAGCTTGCTTCGGTCCCTGGTTCTTGGCGTTCCACGCCTTGCAATCTTTCTTCCAGTGCCCTTTCCTGTGACAATGGAAGCACTCATCCTGGGCCACTACTGGCACTGCAATCTTTTTCTTTCCCTTCGCTCCCACCTTACTAACACCTCCTCTATGTCTGGTGGCGGCCTTCTTCTTCCTTCCTTTGGCCCTAGCCTTGGACCCGGAAGAAGAAGCACCGCTAACAAACATAGCCGGTGTTTCCTTTGCCTTCTGCAAGGTGCCCTCTGTACTCCTCAACATGTTAAGGAGTTCTGGAAGTTCAACTTCATTTCTTTGAATGTTGAAATTCAGAATAAACTGGGCGTAGGTGGAAGGAAGGGACTGGAGAATAAGGTCTGTATAGAGCTCATTATCCAAAGTCATCCTAAGGTCTGAGAGCTCTTCTATATAGCCAATCATCTTTTGGACATGTTCTCCTACCGATGATCCGACGACCAACCTCACACGAAACAATTTCTTTGAGGTCTCGTATCTTGCTATACGAGATTGCTCTCCATAAAGTTCCTTTGTATGGAGAAATATGGCATCAAAATCCATATCCTCGTGCCTCCTCTGATGTTCATTGTTCATCGAGGCAAGCACGATGCACTTGGCCTTCGCGCAATCATACTCCCAGGTTTTGCAGATTTCCTTATTCGCATTACTGGATTTAGGACCTGGGACTGCAGGTGCCTTAGCGGTGAGGACGTACCCCAAATTTGTCATAGGTCAAAGCCATTTTGACATTCCTCAGCCAATTTTTATAGTTTGGCCCTGTCAGTATATTTTTCTCTAAAAGTAACTTAAGTCCAGTCATTTTCAGGGTCGCTGCAAGTAGGAGAGAGAGATGAAACACTTTAGCATGATGCTCTTGCAAGTTTAGAGTGGTTTTTAATTTATCTAAACTGGATGGCTCCCACTGTTTCTCGAATCCTTCCTCAAACCATAAAAGAAGAATTAGCCAGGACTATTCTCACCGTACAATACTTGCTTAACCGTTCAGCCAGGCCGGTGTCGATACTTTGAGGGAGGTTTTCCAACGCTTTCGCGAAGTTCCTTAATTAAATAACTTCTTTTCTCTGGGGGCGTTACCCCGCTGACACCTTTCTCGACACCTACTTGGTTTATAGCATTGATCGTTAAGTGACGAATCTCCTGATGAGTAGCATATACTCACAGTAGGATCGGAATCCAAATATCATCGTATGATAATGTTGAAGGAATCCTACTAACATTCATCAAACTCCAAATGGTATGCATCTCTTTGCAAATTTCAGTTTCTTTAGAAATTCCCGATATATATTTTGGCCCCATGCTCTTATGACCTTGGCATTGGTCAAAATGTCATAAGTCACATGTCAAGTTCTACCCATCATTATCTTTTTAATTTGAACCCATCCGTACATATCCCTGACGTTGGCCAAATGATAATACGACTGTCCCAAACTAACTCATCTATCTATACAACAAATGAATACCCAGCAGCTACCAAACACTATGCCTTGACGTTGGTCAAAATGCATAGCTTGAATACTACTAAATACCCAAATGAAATGACGGAGGGCTACGAATGGTTTTGGTGAAACCGTGAACGTAGTGAACTTGATATAACCGAAGGAACCTGATAGCTTTTTAAAAGGAGTGGTTTAAGCTCTGCAATTAAAAATATCTTCTGTTTTAAAAATAACCGAGTGGTTTCTTTTAAATTGTTCCAACGATTAAACTTTGGTTTATTTTCTTTGCATTAATAATAATGCGTCCCATCATTAACCTATCATTGCAGAAAACAACAAAAACACAACGTCCTCTTATGCCATCTGCATTCGCCTCTGGGTCCCGTCATCATCCTTTAGGTTACTTAACTAACGGCAGAGCGGGGGCTGGGTTAGCGCGGGTGTAAAACATAAGTGACGTCTAAATAGCTATCATATATAGATATTGTACATTCGTCAGACGCAATAATAGGCATTCCAGATCTCAAATGAACATTATTGGATATACAAGCAATCCGCGTTTGCTTTGAGCCTGCAACAAAAGACGGATTACACAGTTGTGATGAATAGCCATTACCCCCACCCTAGACCCCTACGGGTATGGAAAACTACCCGCCAAGTACCCGAAGTGAAGCGGTCTCCCTCAACAAAGTGAGTTTGCCACTAAACACTTCAAAGTACCCGGTAGTTTGTGCACCCCACCTTGGGTCTGTCCTAGGAGCAAAAAGAGTAAAATGAAATAATACAACGGTGGCTACAACCGCAACCTGGATGTGCCCCGCAAAATAATATTACAACATATTACAATTACACTGAATGAATTAAAATAATAACCCATCACAAAACCCCGGGTAATCATCACAACAATCCAATACAGTTCATAATCACAAACAGTTAAAATCCATTACAGAAATGTGCAACCCCCTGCCAACCGACATACTAGCAGTTAGGAGAGGTTTACGAACACATTATACAATCACAGATATAATCAAATTAGCAAATATCGTAAAATTTCGATCGAGCAAACACATCAGATTCTACTCCCAAAACTTCTCTGTGCACCTGAGACTTGAGCAGAAAATAAACATTCCAGAAAACATAAAAATATCACAAAAGAGCCACTGGAAAAACTTGGGCTGAATCGGCTCCAACTCGGCCGCGGATCCGCGGCGGATCGGTGGGATCGGCCGCGGTTCCGCGGCTGTATGTCCGATTCATGAACCCAATTTTTTTCAGTATTCTTATCTTTCTCTGTAGGTTATACTGCAGCTGCCTGAAAAATTTTTAGGGCCTGTTTTAAATTCGACAGAAACTTAGTGATATCATGTCTTTTCCGGTTCGTTTTGCGTTCGAAATTCATACGACTTTGCTAATGAGTTAATTATTGTTTAGCGAGGCTCTAATACCACTATAAGTCGATGTACAACATCCCACGACTTGCGGGGAGGCGGAAATATGAAAAACGATCATGTTCTATGCGTAAACATCGACTAACCGAAGAATCTTTGCTAAACTATAACTAACAAGAAACATAGAAGTTGTTAACTACTATGTGAAGTGATTTACCAAATGAACCGTGTCCTTCGTCTTTTCGTTCTCCACCTCCTCTCCGGCCTTCTCTATGTAGTAGATGATCCACCCGAGAGCTGTACTTCAAGCTTCACCTCTAACTTGAGGTAACTAGGTTTCTTAAAGTGCTAATCTAAGTAACCTAGGTGATATAGAGTTGGATTATGGATTGATTAGTCTTTCTAATCCTTGATCTCAACACATGAGAGGGGAGGATTAGGGTTTGAAGAGAGAGAGCTTGAGGAGAGAGAAGGAGAGCATGAGAATCAGAATGAGATAATGATCTCTCATGATATATATGAAGCATTATTATTTATCAAATAAATCAAATAAAGGATTTAACAACCACGCTTCATAAATACATATGAGTGATTCATTTACATGAGTCATTAACCATTTATGATGCATTAATGACAAGGATGAATCACACAAATGAGTCACTAATCTCATTTAATGCTTATGCCACCTAAACCCCCAAGTCACCATCCTTCTAGAAGCTTCTCGCGAAATTACGAGAACGCCCCTCCTATCCATGAAAACACGGAAAAACTTTAGACTGTATAAATCCAATAACCCGATACTAGAATCTGGCTTAAACCAAAACCGGCTAGTAAAAACTGTCCGAATGTCGTACGTGCGTAAACACACGTATGCGTCCGAACCCTTGTCGTAAAACCATACGACCTCTATATCGTTTCGCCTGGAGCAGGGAAACTCTCTGTGTGGGACTCTAATGACTCGACTACTACGCTGGCAGTGGGTTCAACCACAGACCGCAAGCGGCACTAGCTGTACGTAACGGTGCCCAGGTAGATGTCGATAAGAAGGCCGATGAGGAAACCCATCCGAACTCCTACTGAGCCTGATATGACAATCTCCGTACAGTCCGGTCTGTTCGTCTAAGACTATCGCATATCGGGCTTGGGGGGCGGCAAGCGTCAGTCCCCTAATAGCGGTATAAGTTGTGTCGGAGTGAAGCCCATTACACCCTGAGAAACTACTGGAACCTACCAGTAAATCTCGCTTGCCCTGGCCAGGGACTTTGCATAATGGCTCTCTGACACAGCGCGATATCAACTCCCAATACCATGAGAGACGAATCCTGTCTAACCTCGACTGCCTTCAAGTGCTCGGGACTGCACCCAACTGCTACCTGTTTGCACGACTCCTTTGAGCCGTGGTAGTGTAGCAATCTAAGAACAGTGGCACACACTCGAGGCGAAGTAGCAGTGTCAAGTCTGCGGACTATGCTGTACTCATGTCACCTGGGAACTGTTAACTGACGACTGGTATAAAACCAACCAACAGTTCCCTGCAAGTCCTGTCCGGTGTACCCGTAACCCAACGAGCAATTGTATACTATCTCCAGTATGACGTACTGACGGCTGTGGGACTGACCATCTCCCCAACTGGGTTGAGAAGCGTACATACTAGTCTACTCCGGAGTATCGATGCCCTGTCTCGATAATCCTACGACTAGGGACCTGAAAAAGGATGTGCTTGTAGACTACCCAGCCCCCACTAGTGTGACTGCCATCACAACGCTGGTAGTCAAGCAAGATCCTAAGAGCTCTATCAATACGTATACTCACATATTAAGATAGAAAAACCAAGTAGCATACTACCATGTTTAGCAAGACTGTTATATACATGTGAATATCCCAAACTTCCATTAAGTAATATACAAACTAGTATGATACAATAATGGCCCCTAGGGCATATACACTAATAGGTCTTGGCCAGTAAAATCAACACTAAGGTCTGTAGACAGCCACTAAATCTCACATGTCCACACAATCACCCAAACCCTTTCTTGGGATTTCCAAGTTCATAAATCCACACTTCAACAAATTCTAAACTAAACTAGAATGCTAGGAAACTTAAAACCAAACTAAATGAAAGGAGATATATCTCATTTGGCAACTCAAGAATTTTCTTTGGTTCCTCAACATCTTCAAAATCCAACTTTGTTTGGTCCAATGTGTTGAGGAAGAGGTGGGGATCATTTTTAACGAAGGGAGTATAGGGTTTTGGTGAAGAAATGGAGATGATTCTTGGAGGTGGAGGTGGAGGGAGATAGGGAGGAAGAAAATGAAGGAACCATGAAAGAAAATGAATGAGGGCAGCCCCTCTCTCTCTCTTACCCTCACTCTCTCTTATTTTCACCCTCTCAATCACTTAAGCTATGCCCCACTCTCTCTCTCTCTCTCTCTCTCTCTCTCTCCAATAATTTGTTGGAGATAGTGCCCTCAGAGTCAATTATTAGATCACAGGCACGCGATTGCAATGATTGGGGGAGGACCTATCCCGGTAGGACAGTCTTACTCAAGATGATAGTATGCTATCTGGTTTATCTTTATCATCGTGTACTGCTTTAGGTGACCTTACGAGTCGCTATTGCACGTTGATAGAGCCCCTAGGATTCTTGCTTGACTACCAGCAGTATGAGGGCGATCATATACGTGAGAGCTGGAGTCTATAAGCACATCCTTAAAAGGTCCCTAGTCGTGGGAGTTTCGAGACAGGGCATCGATTCTCCAGAGTAGACTAGTGTATACAGTCGAGACCCCGACGAGGGGCGGTGGCCGGTCTCACAAGCCACTAGTGTCAGTTGGTTCACCTAAGATGTATACAGGTGCTCATTGGGTTATGAGTACACCGGACAGGACTCGCCGGGAACCTGCTAGTTGGTATTATACCCGACGTCAGATAGCAGTTCCCTGGTGACATGTGTACAGGTTAGTTCATCGACCTGAGATCGTCATTTGTCTCGTGTGAGTTCCCACTGTGCTTTGATTACTACCCTACCACGGCTCAAAGGAGTCATGCAAACAGGTTTTAGTTGGGTACAGTCCCGAGCCACATGGAGGCAGTGAGCGAATCTGCAGGGGTTCGTCTCTCCCAGTATTGGGGGTGAGGTCGCACTGTGTCTAGGAGAGCCAGTACATGAAAAGTCCTTGGCCAAGGTAGGAGATTTGCTGGTAGGTAATCCAGTAGTATCTCAGGGTGTTCTGGGCTACACTCCGACATGACTTGTACCGCTATTGGGGGTCTGACTTTTACCAACCCCCTAAGCCCGCCATGCGATGCTCATAGACGAACGGACCGGACTGTACGGATATTGTCACTGACAGGCTCAGTAAGGTGTCAGGATGAGTTCGCTCATCGACGTCCCTTTTGGTCAATAGCTGGTGGCCCGTCACGTATGGCCGATACCTCTGACGTGTAAGTGCTTAAATCCACAGCCATAGTATTAACGAGTCTTTAGAGTCCACCACACACACAGTTACTCAAGTTTCAGGGGAAACGCTGAAGAGGCCGTATAAAGATATGGCAGGGTTCGATCAGATACGTGCGGTATTGCACGGATCGTGATCGGACGGTTTTTACTAGCCGGCTTTGGCTTAAGCCGGATCCTAGTATTAGATAGTGTAGATTTTGTCTCTCTGCATTTGTGTTCAGTGGGAATACAAATGCGGGCATGTATATGCAGAAGCGGGGTTTTCCTGTAATTTATTACGGGATCAGTTTTCTGAAGTTGCCAGTTTGCATTCCGTTCCGGCCGGTTTTCCTTTGTTCTTTCGCGGCCGGACTTTCCGATGGAGGGGCTTATTTGCAAGAGTGCAAATAACATTTGTGGAGGGGGTGTCTTGCATTTGAGGGATTATGATATGACCATCATCATTATATTCTTTTTCCATCCACCCTTTTGTATTAATGAGATTGGAGTTGATCTTGATTTGGATGTGAGGCTTGTGAATGTGGTCACCCCTTTGCTTTTACTACCTTCACCTCCCTTCATGGTTTGAGTTTTTTTTCTCTCCTCATTCTAACATAAGGGGCCGGCCACACTTTGAGTGAGAGAGAGAGGTTTCATTTTGTATGAGGGAAATTTGATTATCTCATTTGGGCTTGCTCACAAAATCCTTTAACACTTCTCCAAAGTTCATATTACTTCCTCCACCATGGCAACTACATAAACCCTAAAGAGACATGGTTTCTACACTTGCCTACAGCAAACCTTGGACGCGTCGGTCCAGAGGTGGGAGCTCGTAAAAGAACTCGGCTACGCGGTGCCCTTTCCGACGAGGAGGTGATGAACGGAGTTTCCGCGGGAGATCGGAGTGGAGACGAAGACCGAAGGACACGGATCGCTTGGTATACTTCTTCACCCATCTTTTAGTTTGCTAGTAGCTAGGTTAATGGCCCGATCCGGGTTAAAAGTGCGCGGTGGTGCCGGTTTGCTAGTTTGCAAAGTTTTTCGTTTCCGCATTCCGGCGTCGGATCGACGGCCGGGGCGCCGCCGCGGACTTACATTTGTATCAGAGCCACGCCATTAACTTAGCCTAGTATGGTCTAGTGTGTTTACATCCTCGATCGAACAAAAATCCCGAAAACCCGATTTCAAATGTATCAGTTTCTGTCGAATTTTTTTTGGCTCCAAAAATTTTTCAAGTTGTTGCAGAATACTGTGCAGGGAATTATAAGCAATCTGTGAAAAATTGGTCACGTGATCTCACCATATAACCGCGGAACCGCGGCCAAACCCATGCTTAGGCCGCGGTTCCGCCACGCTTTTGACTAATCATTTGACCAAAATTTTGCAGATAGCTTCTGAGTTGAAAATGGGGGTTTTGGGATATTCTGTTTGGGCCCAGATTTTCTGTAAGTGCTACAGTACCGCTTGGGGCCCACTTCGATAAATTTGTTCGATCGGATATTTTAAACATGCTAGTTCACAGTATTTACATTATATCTGCGACCGTGAATGTCACTTGATCGGTAAATCCTGTCTAACTGCTATAGCCCGGTTAGACGGATTTGCGAACGTGACATTCACGTTGATGCTCTGTGTTGTTCTGTGATGTTGCGGATTGGTCGTGGGGGATAGCCTGGTTGCAATGTTAGTAAAGTTTTGTTTTTTATGTACATTTGATATTGCGGAGCGAGCGTCCGACATGTGGATTGCCGTCACTGCCTGTTTGTATATTATTCTTTGGGGGCACGACCAGGTTGCGGTCGATGTACCCGTTGTATGTATATTTTACTTTCTGTACTAGGATTGCCCCGTGGAGGGGTGCATGGATAGCCGGGTTCTATAGGGCAACGAGCCCGCATCTCATGGCATTGAGACGGAGGGGGCTTTACTCTATATTGGCGGGCTATTCGCCGCACTCGTAGGGGGTACAGGTTGACCCAGGAGGGGTGCCCAAGTTACCGGATTCCGTGAAGTGCTGGGTGGTCCATTCACGTTGCTGAAGGGGGCTTCCTCGCTTCAGGTTTTGGCGGGTAACTTGCCGCGCCCGTTGGGGTCTAGGATTTCATTGCACAGGCTATCCACACGACCAGGGGAACGTCGGGTTTCAGTAGCGGCTCTATGAAACCCGGTGATCCCAGATATCTGTATTGTTCTGTGATGCTGGTTACATTTCTGTGATGCATTTTTATCACGCCTTGAGCGAAATATTATATATTGATATATATACTAGTAGTTGTTGTATATGTTTTGCATCCGCGCTAGTCCAGTCCCCGCTCTGTCGTTAGTTAGCTAACCTAACGGGTGATGACGGTACCCAGTGGCGAATGCGGATGGCATATACGTACGTCATTATTTTCGTTCTTTATTGGTGTGATCAATTGATGGGACTGTGTTGATTCGGATCAATGCAAGATAAACAAACCTATTCTGATGTTGTTGGAACACTTTTCAAAAAGCTGTTATTGCAAGGGCGTTCTCTTTTGTTTTGCACAGTAGTATTCAGTTGGAATATCCTGCTCCTCAGTCGACGAGGCAAGGGCCGAGATCCCTTCACCGGGAGTGACCCCTTGGACAGAAGTTTGCGTCAGGGCAATAACTTCACTATAGCCGATTACTTTTGCTTTGCATCGTGGTATTCAATTGGAATATCCTGCACCTCATTCTACGGGGAAAGTCCCAAGATCCCTTCACCGGGAGTGACCTCTTTAGCAAAGGTTTTCGTTACTATATTTTTATAAAGCTATCCATTCCTTCAACGATATCAAGTTCATTACGTTAAAGGTTTTCGCCAGAAACCATTCGTAGCCCTCCATCATTTCAGTTAAATATTCGGTAGTATTCAAGCTATGTATTTTGACCTCACGCCAAGGCATAGTGATTGGTAGCTGCCGGATATTTATCTGTTGCATAGATAGAATGTGTTGGTTTGGGACAGTCGTACTACTATTTTGGCCTACGTCAAGGGTATGTACGGGTGGGTTCAAATTAACCTGGATAATGATGGGTAGAACTTGACATGTGACTTATGATATTTTGACCTCATGCCAAGGTCATAAGAGCATGGGGAAAAAATCCACATCGGGAGTTTCTAAAGAAACTGAAACTTGCCAGATATGCGCATACCTTCTGGAGTGTGATAGCGTGAGCGGATTCCGTCACGTTATCATGCGATGATAGTTGGATCCCGATTCCCACTGATGAGTTGGTTTACTCCTCGGGTGATCCCGGCTAATTCTTCTTTCAGATTTGGGGAAGAATTTGACGTTACCGTGGGAAGTTTCCAGATTAGATAAAGTGATAACCATTCTGATCTATGTTAGAGTGCACGTTGAGTGTTTTTTCTCTCTCTCTCTTTGGCAGCGACCATTGATCCGACCCTAGACTATGACTCAGTGACCAAAATTAACCGAACCTTCTTTAACACTGGCTTTTGGATTGTCAGAGTTGCAGACCTCATTGCCACTCCTACTTTTACCCTTTTCTCCAGGACACCCCGTATTACTACGAACGTCTACTTCCATTGGACAAAACCATCGTATGGTTATATACGAACTCGAAGGAATTCGAGGATGGTTTCTGGTTCTGGAGAAAACGAATAGGATTATTCAGTTGTCTTTTCCTTTTACCTTCTCTCAGGTTGCGAGTACTCCTTGGTTTAGGAGACAGTACACCTATTACGCAAATTGGATAGTCTTCTTCCAAACCTTAAGCTGGTGCCGACCGGTAGGGACTGAAGAAAACCAATTAGCCTAAACGGTGTACAGAAGGTATTAAGTTAAGACAAAGAAAGGGATTAGTAAGAGGGCAAAGTAAATTGCAACTACTATTCACGACCGAACCAAGTATTTCTTCGCCAATCCTAAATCACCTTTGTATTTCTCCAGGACACTTCGTGTAACGTTTTGAAAATCGTTTCGGTGAAATTTCGAAAAAACGGTAAAATAAGGGGGTTTTCTGTAAAAAGTCAAAATACAAATATCTTATTATAAAAATTAAATATACATATTCTAGCTATGAAATTGCTATTATTTGGTGTTTATTGAGCCGCGGGTGAAATTTCAAATTTTCTGAAAAAAATATTATTTTATTATTATTTTAAGCCGTCACTAATACATTTAATTAGGGAAAATTACAAATTGGAATGAGTTGAAACAAATTTTGTGCATCATAAAACATTAAATAAAATTTTATCATGTGGTTTTTGGAACGAAATCATTTGCCAAAACGGTTTAGAAATTATTGAAGAAAAAAGGCTTTTTTTTAGCGTAAATGGATGTTTGGGGTATTGTATTTATCATTTTTCATCACCCCACACCCGTACCCACACCCACACACCCCCATTCACTTCTCCCCTTGGCTGAATTCAACAGCCCCCTCTCTTGTCCCCACTTGAATTTCAAAGAAAAGAAAAGAAAGAAAAACAAAGGAAATGAAAGGAAATTGTAAAATGAGTTGGACCTTTGACTTTATGCCTTGACTTGGACTATTTTCCTCACCTCCCTCTCTCTCCTCTCCCCTCCATTTTCAGCCGAGCCCCCCCTTTGTGCAGCCCCAATTTTCCCCCTCACTTTTCCTCATCAAAAAGTCTTCAAAATCCATCAAATTTCCATCAAAAATTAAACCAAAACTCAAATTTAACTCCTACCCATTTTAGCTTAGCCCGTATAGCATGGATCTTTGTGAAAAGAGAGCATTTTGGGTGGCCATGGATGCTTGTGGATCTTCAAATGTTTTTGGGTATAATTCTAAAACATTTTTGCTTAATTTGTTACTAATTTCTTAAAACTAAACTACTTAAGTGTTAATTAGGCTTAAGTTGCAAGTTTTGGAATTCAAGTTAAGAAATATAATGCAAGTTAGGGTTTTATAAAATTGGTGTATGGTTGTGTGTTATATTTAGGTTTTTTTTGTCATGTTAATACAAGATTAGTAGCTTGTGTTAATGGTTAGTTTAAAAATTGTGTTAATTTGCTAATTTGCTTACTAGGTTTTTGAAATTGGTTAAATACTTGGGATTAAAAATGTGTTTAGCTTTTTCATGACTTCATTAACTTTATTAAGTGTGGTTTAATGCTTTAGATCATGCAAATCTAAGCTAGATTGTAGTTTGTGCATTTTTGCTTTGAAATTGTTAAATTTTAGGTATTTTGTAAACTAGAATATTAGGGGTTTTGGAATTTAATGAGATTAAATTCCGGGAAATGTTTATATGAATTATTTAAGATATTTAATAAATATATTGGCCGCTACATTCATTTAAATATCCTGTTTTGTACAAAAACGGCGAATTGTGCTTGCTAGATTTTCGGAAAAAAGACTTTTTAAGTGAAATTGGGGTTTTGTGAGTTTTAACCTAGTTTATATTAAAATTAGTGTTCGTGAATGTGCAAATGAGTGTGATTGGATTTTTCTCGATGGTTTGACGTTTGTACATCGACATCGAGGGTTGGTTTGACTATTCTTGCATGCGTAGGCGATAGGTTTGGACCTATGCGTGATACGCGTGCCGATTTGATTTTCGTATGCCGTTTCGATTTCGAATTTAGTTTTAATGCGATATGGTGCGTTATGATATGTAGGTACCCCCATGTGGACTTCGAGACGACAAGCAAGCGCGTGGCGACGTCGGCACCGGCTAGCGAGGACCAGGTGAGTAGATTTATATCTACGGGGAGAAGTCGGGTGGATGGCGTATAGCACCCCCGCAGTCCGTGGTGGTGTATACGGATGCGTATACACACCAACAATTATTATATGTTATTTGGGATTAATAACGATGATAAAGATGGATATTTGGTATTTTTTGGATTGGTTTAGTGTAGTTGCGAAACCCTAGAGTAGTGGTCGCACTCACACCCGCACGCACACACATACTTGCATACATTCTTTCTTTTATATGTGCGTATATGGGAATATATATTTATGTGTTCACATAGGTATGGGACTATGTGTTCATATACTGGATTTGAGAATAGTATTTGGAATTTAAGATGAGTCGATGAGATTGGGCTTGAGGCCAGGAGATCGGTGATGTGATTTGGTTCGTATTGATATACGACATGATGTTTTAGCGGGTCTTTTGGCGTAGTGATTCTTACACCGGCATGCATACTTAGGCGGTATCAGTATGGTACTAGACGTAGATCAGTACCCCGATCATGATAATTGATAAAGAGGATACCAGGTGAATAGTATGATGAATGTGATATTGACCCGTACCCAGATTTGGGATGTCGTACGACGGATTTACGTACGAGCTATATTGATGATTGATCCGCACTCTTGACTTGGGATGCCTGATTATAGATATGGTATCGGCTATGATATTATTGAGGCGGGATCACCGACTATACATATACAGGTAGGTATATGTATCGACTCAGATGTCAGGCGGTTTCCTTACCTGTAGTCCAGCTTGTTAGCTTAGCCCTTTAGTTTAGTTTAGTTGTTAGATTAGATTCGATTCTTACCTATTTCAAAACTAACGAATCGTGGGTATTTTAAAAGACAGCCCAAGGGATCTTACGGATATTTCAAAAGACGTATCTTTTCATAAAAACACCGTAGCCCTATTTTCAAAACCCCATGATTCGTGTTATTTCAAAAGGCACCATTTGTAGGACTTATATTAGATTAATACTGATTAGTTATCGTTGTGTCTAGTATTCAGCTCCCGCACATTATTGCTGTTCGCTCTGCCTCGCATACTTATTTTGCTGCATATTCCATTATTGATATCATGCTGTTAGGACACCAGCACCATTACCGATGATGCGTATGTACCACGTACACCTACTTGCCGGCTCACATACATCTTCATCGGTAATTGCCATGTCACGTACACTTTAGAGAATATATTTGCTTGACTTAGCTTGTTAGTTAGTAGTTTGATATGATATTAGTGTACCTGCCTTACATGCCTAGTTTATTAATCATACATTGCAACTTGGTTATTGATACCATATGCATTCATTATCATTGACATATGCACTTGTGATGATTTCTTGAGATTTATGATATTTCTGGATTTCGGGGAAAGCCGCAAAATTTATGACTTATGATCTTTTAAAATATAAAATGTTGCGGTTTTCTAGTGATGTAAAGTGTCGTCCACCATGAGTTTGCTGTGGTTTTCGAGATCCGTGTCGAGGAGTGGAGGAACCATCACGGGTACATGGTGGGCCCGGTGCGGTACCCCGGGGCAAGAGGAATGTGGTGTTGACGTTGAGCCCGGCAGGGGAGCACTACCGACCGGTGATATTACCCGACGCGTCGGATATCCGGAGGATACCGTCGTGGTCTTGAGATGGATGGTAGGGGCCAGTCTGGACTGACGGCGCCCTAGATATTGAGATTGAGACATTGATATTTCGAGACAGTGAGATTTATGTTTTGTGTCGATGCTAGACACTGTGGATACTGATTTCATTTATGATACCTCAGTTTAAAAATACGAAGGAAATCTCACTAATTTATGAAAACAGTTTCTTCATTTACATGTATTCTGTTTTCATGCATTCATACCTCATTCATATGATATATTGCTACCTGAGGCACTCACACGGGCACATGAGTTTACACTCGGATTAGATATTTACCCTAGCCATTGTTATAGGCTGCATGTTATATGCATTTTTGAGGCTATATTATGATCATTGACCTAGGTTGCGTTATTTATGCGATTTCTGTGCGTAGATGTTTTTCTACTCACGAGTTGGCAACTCACCCCCGTTGTGCCACGGTTCTTGCAGGTTTCGCCGTACAGGTTTCATTACGGCTTGCTGGCACTCTTTCCATTTCCGGGTGACTTGCTAGTAGGTGGGTTATTTGTATCTTACCCATCATTATATCTTGTATATCATTATTCTGTTGTATTTAGAAGTTCCATCAACCAAATATGTATTTATTTTTGAGATAGAGACCCGTGATGTTTTCTTTCGACCTTAGAGTCGCGCGTTTTATTTCTGTGGATTTCTGGTGGTTTTAAGTTCCTTTTGAGTTTTGATCCTCGCCGTTGGCGTTGTATATTATATTGCTTGTGTGGTTGTGGCCGTCGTTTGACGAAGAGCTAGCTCCCGCTTGGGGATGCCTTTTTCTTGATTTCGTATACTATTCATGTTGTATCCCGTTTGGGGGCCAGTATTTACAAAGGAGACTCTGCCGAAATTTTCAGTAAATTTTTGATGTTTTTAAAAAACCGCATAATTCGGCTTATGCTATTGAAACTACTTGCTTTAAGTTGGTTTTTCCTGCACTCTACTATTTTCTTGGTTTGGATTTCTGGGTTTTCGGTTTACTTAGATTACGTACGTCTCGAGACGTTCGTAGTTTAAGTGCCGGTCATGTTCCGTACTTTCGGGTCGTGACAAAGTTGGTATCAGAGCGTTAGGTTTTAACCTTCGGAGCGTAGGATGACCCTTGGTTGATGGAATAGGTGACTAAAGTAGAGTGACGTACCGTTGGTATGTTCCGCGGAATATTTACGACACGCCACTCCACTTATGAAGCCTTAGGATGTACATTTTCTTGTTCAGTATTATATTCCTTCCTGATCTAGCCTCATCGGTACCAGTTTGGTTTTGCTGCTACAGTTACGGCAGGGAGAGCTACGGCTAGAGTTGCGGTCAGCACAAGCTCGTCACTAACGAGGACTGACCAGGGCGAAATTCCGGCGACACACGATTGCAGAGATGTATCTTTTTACTGTGTTTCCGCGCCACGAGTGTTTGGCGGATCGCCTTTATGAGGTTACTCGAAGGCGCTGATCGACACTAGAGAATTGAGCCAATGATAGAGGCCAGCCAGATTTTGATGACCGTTGGTGTGTTGCTTACTCCTGACGATTGAGGCACTGTTCAGCATGCAGACGAGCGAGCCAGTTGTTGCTGCGAGCGACGAGATATCGCCCCATATGTTGGAGCTATTGCGGGGCGAGTTGTACGAATAGATGATAGAAAGTCTCTAGTCACCCGATGATGAATGACTAGGACAGGTGGTTCGTTCTCTTACCCCGATGCGAGGTCATCAGATAGATTGATTCCAGCTAGAGACGACTTCACGCAGAGACGTGAGGGTCGACAGAGACGATCGAATGTCGGAAACCTATTATTCCAAGTTTAAAGTAGTCGGAAAGACATGCAGGCAATTCTATGGTCCCTCTAGAAGAATGAAACCCTAACTCGACTTAATGACCGTGTGAAAGCCTTTGAACCTTCGGGTTTGCGGCAGTTCTACGGTGCCATTAGTGAGGCTTGGGTTTGCCCTTCTACGGCTGGACCACCGATGCTGTGGTATGTACTCGATACTATTAAACTGTACCCAAGATGTTGAGCCCTTGGGGGATTATGAGGTTTTGACAATCGATTGGATGGTTCGACTTAATTCGGATGCTAGGTGGTGAGATGCATTTCTTGGGAGACTCCCGATACGAGGATAGCTGTTGGAGCTCAGTCCATGCAGCCGCGACGAGACGAGTCCAAAGCAGACGACATTAGAGAAAAGTGGAGTAAGAGGTTCGCACCAGATCTAGATGAGATGACGTTCCACTCCGCCGACATCAGAGACGCGATGCGCATGCCGAGGCATGGTACTTGGACTTACCTTCCAGAAGGAGTTGCGATGAGTATGCAGTCGTTCCAGAGCAAGATGCAGATATAGGAAAGGACAATGACTTCCGGACAGTTGGCAGAGACGAGACATGGAAGAGACCGTGAGCATGATTCCTTCCAGGACACTGCTGCAATGATACTTGTACCCAGGATCAGAGGTGTCACGTACATTTAGAGAGCCAGAGGCCGACGCCAGTAATATGCTGTCTTACGAGTGGTCGCGATGATTGACCAAGAGATGACCAGAGAAGTACCAGAATGGAATCGTCCCCGTTAGCACACCTAACAGGGCCGATGAGCCGATGGACCGAAAGATTGGTAATTCACAGTGAAGACCTTGACCCAGGAGTGGTCATGGTTACGCACATCAGCAGGACAGAGTTCATGATCATCGACGAGACGTCCCACTAGGGACCGTGACAGTTGGCCGAGATTCTTAGAGGATGCGCTTGACCGGTACTGTTCCGCCATTATTGATTTCGATGTTTTGGGTGATTTATTCGTATGATTTGATTTTGATGATTGAGGATTTACGATCTTTGCACAGTGTTGCACTTGATATCATTTTCGTACTTTAGTTTCACATGTTTGTGATTTTACGGTTTTAAACAGTTGAGTTGATTTTGTGCGTATGCACGCATGCGATTTGGTTCCTGCACTCTGTATAGTTTATATATGCTGGCAGTGCAGTGACATGTATTTTGTGCACTTGGATACACTGGATTTCGATTTCGAGGGTGATGCTCGACATTTGTTTTGTGCATTTTATGCACCGGATTGGATTTTTAGCGCCTGTTGGGCGCCTGTTACGAGATGCGATTTGGTGCACACCAGATGCACTAATTCGAGATTTTTCGTGCATGTCAGATGCACCTGATTTTGCTGTCAGGCACACACGTTGCCTACGACAGATGTTTCGTGCACACCCGATGCACTTAGATGTTGTTTCTGTGCGCATGTATGGCACATTCATGGATTTTGATTTCCGTGCGCACCAGACGCACGTAGCATTCATGTGCATATTTTGGGATTGATTTCGTATAGAGCAGTACGTTTTTATGATATTGCTATGTGTTTTCGTACTGAGCAGGACTAGTCAGAGGACAGTACCTGAATATATTTTGCATGCATTGATAATTATTGAAGGGATTTCCAAAAAGCGAGCTATAGCCTCAGTATTTACCTATGTGTCTGATATGACACGAAATGTTTAAAACAAGAAGACCCTTCTAAATTGTTTCCAAAACGGCGGAACGTACATTTCAAACAAAGGTATATATGTATATAGTTATTTCCTTATGATAGACGTCCGCCACTGTGCAGTGTTATATGCGTGCACAGCGACTTAAAGAGATTTGGCATGCATTTCCTTCAGATACTTACATATATAGATTCGATATTTACATGTATAGTTTCGAGTTATATCATATTGGTTTTGCTTTGGATTTGGCATTGATGTCTTCCCCATGACTCCGATGATTGCGGGATGCTTGACGGAGTTGTGATTTGAGTTATATGCTCATTTTTCATGCGCATGCGCTGCGCTACGATTTGTTTTATGTATTTACAATTTCGGAGCCCCGACGACTTGATGGTTTTGGTTTAGATGTTTTAGTATTTGGGGAGAGTTTTAATTTAAATTCGGGGACCGAATTTCTTTAAGGGGGGAAGATTGTAACGTTTTGAAAATCGTTTCGGTGAAATTTCGAAAAAACGGTAAAATAAGGGGGTTTTCTGTAAAAAGTCAAAATACAAATATCTTATTATAAAAATTAAATATACATATTCTAGCTATGAAATTGCTATTATTTGGTGTTTATTGAGCCGCGGGTGAAATTTCAAATTTTCTGAAAAAAATATTATTTTATTATTATTTTAAGCCGTCGCTAATACATTTAATTAGGGAAAATTACAAATTTGAATGAGTTGAAACAAATTTTGTGCATCATAAAACATTAAATAAAATTTTATCATGTGGTTTTTGGAACGAAATCATTTGCCAAAACGGTTTAGAAATTATTGAAGAAAAAAGGCTTTTTTTTTAGCGTAAATGGATGTTTGGGGTATTGTATTTATCATTTTTCATCACCCCACACCCGTACCCACACCCACACACCCCCATTCACTTCTCCCCTTGGCTGAATTAAGCAGCCCCCTCTCTTGTCCCCACTTGAATTTCAAAGAAAAGAAAAGAAAGAAAAACAAAGGAAATGAAAGGAAATTGTAAAATGAGTTGGACCTTTGACTTTATGCCTTGACTTGGACTATTTTCCTCACCTCCCTCTCTCTCCTCTCCCCTCCATTTTCAGCCGAGCCCCCCCTTTGTGCACCCCCAATTTTCCCCCTCTCTTTTCCTCATCAAAAAGTCTTCAAAATCCATCAAATTTCCATCAAAAATTAAACCAAAACTCAAATCTAACTCCTACCCATTTTAGCTTAGCCCGTATAGCATGGATCTTTGTGAAAAGAGAGAATTTTGGGAGGCCATGGATGCTTGTGGATCTTTAAATGTTTTTGGGTATAATTCTAAAACATTTTTGCTTAATTTGTTACTAATTTCTTAAAGATAAACTACTTAAGTGTTAATTAGGCTTAAGTTGCAAGTTTTGGAATTCAAGTTAAGAAATTGAATGCAAGTTAGGGTTTTATAAAATTGGTGTATGGTTGTGTGTTATATTTAGGTTTTTTTTTGTCATGTTAATACAAGATTAGTAGCTTGTGCTAATGGTTAGTTTAAAAATTGTGTTAATTTGCTAATTTGCTTACTAGGTTTTTGAAATTGGTTAAATACTTGGGATTAAAAATGTGTTTAGCTTTTTCATGACTTCATTAACTTTATTAAGTGTGGTTTAATGCTTTAGATCATGCAAATCTAAGCTAGATTGTAGTTTGTGCATTTTTGCTTTGAAATTGTTAAATTTTAGGTATTTTGTAAACTAGAATATTAGGGGTTTTGGAATTTAATGAGATTAAATTCCGGGAATTGTTTATATGACTTATTTAAGATATTTAATAAATATATTGGCCGCTACATTCATTTAAACATCCTGTTTTGTACAAAAACGGCTAATTGTGCTTGCTAGATTTTCGGAAAAATAACTTTTTAAGTGAAATTGGGGTTTTTGTGAGTTTTAACCTAGTTTATATTAAAATTAGTGTTCGTGAATGTGCAAATGAGTGTGATTGGATTTTTCTCGATGGTTTGACGTTTGTACATCGACATCGAGGGTTGGTTTGACTATTCTTGCATGCGTAGGCGATAGGTTTGGACCTATGCGTGATACGCGTGTCGATTTGATTTTCGTATGCCGTTTCGATTTCGAATTTAGTTTTAATGCGATATGGTGCGTTATGATATGTAGGTACCCCCATGTGGACTTCGAGACGACAAGCAAGCGCGTGGCGACGTCGGCACCGGCTAGCGAGGACCAGGTGAGTAGATTTATATCTACGGGGAGAAGTCGGGTGGATGGCGTATAGCACCCCCGCAGTCCGTGGTGGTGTATACGGATGCGTATACACACCAACAATTATTATATGTTAGTTGGGATTAATAACGATGATAAAGATGGATATTTGGTATGTTTTGGATTGGTTTAGTGTAGTTGCGAAACCCTAGAGTAGTGGTCGCACTCACACCCGCACGCACACACATACTTGCATACATTCTTTCTTTTATATGTGCGTATATGGGAATATATATTTATGTGTTCACATAGGTATGGGACTATGTGTTCATATACTGGATTTGAGAATAGTATTTGGAATTTGAGATGAGTCGATGAGATTGGGCTTGAGGCCAGGAGATCGGTGATGTGATTTGGTTCGTATTGATATACGACATGATGTTTTAGCGGGTCTTTTGGCGTAGTGATTCTTACACCGGCATGCATACTTAGGCGGTATCAGTATGGTACTAGACGTAGATCAGTACCCCGATCATGATAATTGATAAAGAGGATACCAGGTGAATAGTATGATGAATGTGATATTGACCCGTACCCAAATTTGGGATGCCGTACGACGGATTTACGTACGAGCTATATTGATGATTGATCCACACTCTTGACTTGGGATGCCTGATTATAGATATGGTATCGGCTATGATATTATTGAGGCGGGATCACCGACTATACATATACAGGTAGGTATATGTATCGACTCAGATGTTAGGCGGTTTCCTTACCTGTAGTCCAGCTTGTTAGCTTGGCCCTTTAGTTTAGTTTAGTTGTTAGATTAGATTCGATTCTTACCTATTTCAAAACTAACGAATCGTGGGTATTTTAAAAGACAGCCCAAGGGATCTTACGGATATTTCAAAAGACGTATCTTTTCATAAAAATACCGTAGCCCTATTTTCAAAACCCCATGATTCGTGTTATTTCAAAAGGCACCATTTGTAGGACTTATATTAGATTAATACTGATTAGTTATCATTGTGTCTAGTATTCAGCTCCCGCACATTATTGCTGTTCGCTCTGCCTCGCATATTTATTTTGCTGCATATTCCATTATTGATATCATGCTGTTAGGACACCAGCACCATTACCGATGATGCATATGTACCACGTACACCTACTTGCCGGCTCACACACATCTTCATCGGTAATTGCCATGTCACGTACACTTTAGAGAATATATTTGCTTGACTTAGCTTGTTAGTTAGTAGTTTGATATGATATTAGTGTACTTGCCTTACATGCCTAGTTTATTAATCATACATTGCAACTTGGTTATTGATACCATATGCATTCATTGTATGCCAGGTTTCGCCGTACAGGTTTCATTACGGCTTGCTGGCACTCTTTCCATTTCCGGGTGACTTGCTAGTTGGTGGGTTATTTGTATCTTACCCATCATTATATCTTGTATATCATTATTCTGTTGTATCTAGAAGTTCCATCAACCAAACATGTATTTATTTTTGAGATAGAGACCCGTGATGTTTTCTTTCGACCTTAGAGTCGCGCGTTTTATTTCTGTGGATTTCTGGTGGTTTTGAGTTCCTTTTGAGTTTTGATCCTCGCCGTTGGCGTTGTATATTATATTGCTTGTGTGGTTGTGGCCGTCGTTTGACGAAGAGCTAGCTCCCGCTTGGGGATGCCTTTTTCTTGATTTCGTATACTATTCATGTTGTATCCCGTTTGGGGGCCAGTATTTACAAAGGAGACTCTGCCGAAATTTTCAGTAAATTTTTGATGTTTTTAAAAAACCGCATAATTCGTCTTATGCTATTGAAACTACTTGCTTTAAGTTGGTTTTTCCTGCACTCTATTATTTTCTTGGTTTGGATTTCTGGGTTTTCGGTTTACTTAGATTACGTACGCCTCGAGACGTTCGTAGTTTAAGTGCCGGTCATGTTCCGTACTTTCGGGTCGTGACACTTCGTATCACTACGAAGATCCACAGTTTATTGGATACTCCATCGTATGGTTATATACGAACTCGAAAGGAACTTGTTCCAGTTCGGGGATGGATTCTGGTTCAGGAGAAATAGGAATAAGGTTCATTCGGTTGTCTTTTATCTTCACCTTCTCTCGCATTGCGAGTGCTCCTAGGATTAGGACAGTACACCCATTATGCTTATTGGATAGTCTTCTTCCAAACCATAGGCTGGTGCCGAACGGTAGGGAAGGAAGAAAACCATTTGGCCTAAAGGGGTGTGCAGAAGGTAATGACTAAAGACATAAAAAGGGATTTAGAGAAGTGGCAAAGAATTATACGGTTACAGTTGTGAATCTGGATAATGGAAGAGGCATTATTAGGAATACCAGGATACCCCATCGAAACATTTTAGTGTTTCAGTTTCACTGTGTACTGTTAAAAGAAAACTGATTTCCCAATTAGACACTTGCTCCAGGGTATGTATTTACCAGGTTTGATTCTCACATCTGTATGGTTTTACAGATGATGAGTGGGTGTAAGTTATTGGGAATTAGGTGATCATCCTCATTATATCGGAATTCGTTGTAATTGGTGATATTTGAGGAAGTCACCTGGGTTGTTTGCCGGACGGCAAATATTTGGTTTTGAATATCCGTTGTTATGCACCAATTTCAAATTGATATATCTGTACGTCTATTTTTATAGAGTGAGATATACCTTTTGAAATTATGTCTATGACATTTACCTATATCAGTAAATGGTTAGGTAAGGAGCATTGAACAGCGGTGTAATTCTTCTTAACCATAAGTACAGTTTTCAACCTACAACACACAGTGAATGAGTTATTAGACTCAGCGGACTTATACAGAGTATTGTATGTTGTCCAGTGTCCATTAGGACAGAGGGGCAGGTACTCGTACTATATTCTGTTTACTTGTGACTTCTCTAGTTCTTAGACAGGTGTTTCGTAGAAACACAGGGTTTAAGTTTTGAGAAGTTATAGGTATATCAATAAAGTAGAGAACCAGGTGTTGCAAGTATCGGGATTTTTCAATGTGATCGAAGATGTAGATACTTGTGTGTGGTATTCAGTTGATAGTAATGGTTAAGAGAACATGCTTCTCTTTCAGGTTACTCATAATTGGAAGTGCTCCTAAGTTGAGTAACGCTGATCGGCCTCCTCCCATTTACTTGACATGCACTGGAGACAGCTGCATGATTTGAATCTGGTTCAATTAAATCAGTGCCTCTGTTTCTATATTGGATATAGAACAGTTCATATCTTGACATTGTTAAGATACGGGGAGTTGTCCGGCTTATGCTTAAAACCAGACTCCGGATAACTCAAGACACGTTTCTGTAATGGCTGTTTGTGGGTTGGCCCGGGCTATGACGAGGGTTGACTTTCTACCATCTGGAAGATCAATAGTGATATTGTTCTTAACTCGCCACAGTTTTAACCAAAAAAATGGATTTTTTCAGAAAACAGTAGTGGGAGTATGGTAGAACTGGAAATGATTCCAGAACCGCAAACGATTACCGAAGATTTGATAAGAACCTAAAGATTCAATCTGGTTTGACATTCCATTGGCCACTCCGCAGATATGGTGGGTAACCTCAGGCACCCGAGAGGTACTTCGGTATGCTCAAGGACGGTGGCAGGGAGGTTCTTATTTACCCAGACTTGTCATTTCTATTGTTCCAGACTGTGAGACCCGGCAGGAGGATGAGTATAGCGTCGTTCTAAACTAGTTTTAGAAGTGTACGTCTATATGACTCTGCCAGAGGGTTGTCGTAGTCAGTGGGAGCAGCGGAAGCATTGGTGGACATCAGGCTTATGTCTATTTATATACTAAAGCAGATATAGTGGAGATAGATCATCTATTTCTGATGTGACGGTCATAGGTTTGACTTCATCAGAATAGGGGATGGATCTGTTAAGAAGCTAGTAGGGTGTGATGTCCTGGTATTTGGATGACATACACAGAGTAGGAAGTGATATTCCTATACTACGGTCGGTTAAACTTTGGTCGTCACACAGTGGTTTTTCCACACAGGACTTGGATATTATATCAGACATTCTGGTTACTAGATCTATGGTTTTAGATCTAGATTTGGGTAGTTTCCCAATCAGGGTACTTAGACAGCATTCTAAGAGTATTTAGAATGGACGACTCCTGGCATGGTGGTGTACCCGCAGGTAATGGAGTCACCCTCTCTAAAGGTGTCTTACAGACTAAAGGGGATAGGGATGTGCATGATTGGCAGATCACTTGCTTATGCAATTGAGTCAATCATGAGATGTCAAGTACCACACCAGATGTTGTTCTTGCAGTAGGTGCAATAAGTTGATATTAATCCAATTCTGGAGAAACGATCGAAAACAGTTTTAGAATATAAGTTGATGTTCTAAGGATATGATAACAGCATTCTCCTTCGGGAGACAGTTATCATTCCAGGCTTCCAAGGTGACCTGGATGGCAGAGTGGCTGTCAGAGTTATAGTTTTCCCTCTAACGAGGGGCAGTATTTTGCACAGGTGGTCCAGTGGATACTGAGGGAAGGTATGGCGCAGGATACTGATTAAGTTCAGTTGACGATATAGTCTAAGAAGTTTGGATTTGGAGTTCATTTATGAGCTTGGTCCCATCATGTAAGTCCATATTGCGACCCCCGGTGCTTACGGGGAGGCGGAAACGGTATAAAAAACGAATTTTTATCGCAAGAGGCAACATGGACTAAACTAGGTCGGGATCGTTGTCTAAACTAAAACTAGTTTACAAGCTAAAGAGAGTTAGCTATTATGGAAGATGGTTATACCTAAACTTGAACTCCTTCTTCTTCAAACCTTGTAGAGGTTGATGGTTCTCTTTTCGTCGCCTTCTCCCATCGAAGATGGATCCACCTCGAAGGTTCGACTTTGGGCTCTTCCTCGATCTTTGAGTGAACTAGGGTTTCCGGCTTGCTAAACCTTCATCCTAGAATGAGTAGAGAGTGATTAGGGTTTGCTTTTCTTTCTAAAGAGAATGATTCTCAACACATGAGAAGGTTTCTCTTTTCAAGAGGAAGAAGAAGATGAAATGAGGAGAGAGAGAGGTTATAATAGAATGAGCTCTCATTTCCTTTCTTGCAACCATAATGCAAAAAGAAAATGAATTATCAAATAATAATAATCAAAATGAAAAGGTTGATGGAAAGTTTTAGAATGACTAATATCATTACAAGCATTAAATGAAAATGCAAGAATCAAGAGCATCTTTCTCTTGTAATGATAATGGTCAAATGTTCAACCATGGTCAACAAGTCAACCATGGTCAACAAGTCAACAAAAACTAACCATGACACAATTTCATTTTATTATATATTATTAAATGATATAATACAAATCCATTAGGGTTTGGAAAAATACAACTGTCAACTGTGCATACGCACCCGTTCCGAAACCCTAATGAAAAATCATCTTCCTCCTCCTCAAAAAGAACTGTGCATACACACCTGCATTCTTGTTCCGAGGAACATGAATACTGAGAGATAAAAGCAACCCCAAATACTATACCAGTATCTGACTCAAACCAGAGACAGCCAGTAATATCCGTCCGGACTCTAAACGTGCACAAGTGCGCGGATGAGAACGAACCCTATCGCAAAACCATGCGACCTCTACTCTGTTTTGCCCAGAGGCGAATACCCTCTGTGTGGGACTCTAAAGACTCGACACTACGCTGGCAGTGGGTTTAACCACAGACCGCAAGCGGCACTAGCTGTGCGTAACGGTCCCCAGGTAGATGCCGACAAGAAGGCTGACGAGGTGAAACCCCATCTGAACTCCTACTGAGTCTGAATGTGACATTCTCCGTACAGTCCGGTCTGTTCGTCTGATACATCGCATGGCGGGCCTAGGGGGCGGTAAAACGTCAGTCCCCCAATAGCGGTACAAGTCGTGTCGGAGTGAAGCCCAAAACACCCTGAGATAACACTGGAAACCTACCAGTATATCTCGCTTGCCCTGGCCAGGGACTACTCGTGTAATGGCTCTCCTAGACACAGCGCGATGTCAACCCCCAATACCGGGAGAGACGAATCCTGTCTAACCGTCACTGCCTCCAAGTGCTTCGGGACTGCACCCAACCACCACCTGTTTGCATGACTCCTTTGAGCCGTGGTAGGGTAGTGATCAAAGTGCAGTGGGAACACACTCGAGGCGAAGTGTCAGTGTCAAGTCAGCGGACTAAGCTGTACTCATGTCACCTGGGAACTGATAACTGACGATAGGTATAATACCAACCTGTCAGTTCCCGACGAGTCCTGTCCAGTGTACTCGTAACCCAACGAGCACCCGTATACTATCTCCAGTACGACGTACTGATGGCTGTGGGACAGACCATCTCCCACACTGGGATGAGAAGCGCATACGCTAGTCTACTCCGGAGTATCGATGCCCTGTCTCGATAGTCCTACGACTAGGGACCTGTATAAGGATGTGCCTATAGATTACCCAGCCCCCACTAGTGTGACTGCCATCACAACGCTGGTAATCAAGCAAAGATCCTAAGGGCTCCACTAATGCGTATAAGTGATATACTGAAATAAACACAAGTACACATTAAAGTAGAAACAAACCAAGTAGCATACTACTATATTGAGCAAGATTGTTTATACAAGGTGAATATCCCAAGCTTCCATTAAGTAATATACAAACTAGTATGATACAGTAATGGCCTCTAGGGCATATACACTAACAATCTCCCACTTGCACTAAGGCCATGTACTGGCGTATCGAAGACCTATCATCTCGATCAGCCGCTCGAACTGAGTCTGGGGTAGGGCCTTGGTGAATGGATCTGCAGTGTTCTCTTCTGAAGCAACCCTCCGAACCTCGATCTCCTTGCGATCCACGATCTCCCTGATCAGGTGATACCGCCTTAAGATGTGCCTGGATCTCTGATGGGACCTGGGTTCCTTTGCTAAAGCTATAGCCCCGTTGTTGTCGCAATACAGAGGTACTGGGTCAACAATGGACGGAACCACCTGAAGTTCTTTTAAGAACTTCCTTATCCAGACAGCTTCTTTTGCGGCATCAGATGCAGCGATGTATTCCGCTTCCATAGTCGAGTCTGCAACGGTTTCCTGTTTGGAACTCTTCCAACACACCGCCCCTCCATTGAGGGTAAAGACAAAACCCGACATGGACTTGGAATCATCCTTGTCACTCTGGAAGCTGGAGTCAGCAAAGGCCTCAATCTGGAGGTCTTTTCCGCCATACACCAAGAACATCTCCTTAGTCCTCCTCAGGTACTTGAGAATGTTCTTTACCGCTATCCAATGTTTCTCCCCAGGGTTTGACTGATACCGGCTTACTACACTCAGTGCATAAGCTACATCCGGTCTGGTACACAACATCGCATATATTATAGAGCCTACCGCAGAAGCGTAGGGTATAATAGACATGCGATCCCTCTCCAAATCAGTCTTGGGAGACATCTCTTTAGAGAGGGTGATCCCGTGACAAGCCGGTAAGTTACCGCGCTTGGAATCTTCCATACTGAATCTTTTCAGTACGGTGTCGATGTACCTGGACTGTGAAAGTCCTAATATCCTCTTGGATCTATCACGATGGATCCGGATCCCCAGGATGTAAGAGGCATCACCCAGGTCTTTCATGGAGAACCTGTGTGACAAGAAACCCTTGACAGATTGTAGCATAGGAATGTCATTTCCTATTAAGAGAATGTCATCCACGTATAAAACAAGGAATACCACAGTTCTCGCTACAAATCTACTATAGATGCATGGTTCATCTGGATTTTTGATAAAGTCAAATTCCTTGACCGTCTCATCAAAACAGATGTTCCAACTCCGCGATGCCTGCTTTAGTCCATAGATGGACTTAAGCAACTTGCACACCTTTCCGCTGCTCCCACTCTGAATGAAAACCCTCTGGCTGATCCATATAGACACACTCCTCTAAATTTCCATTTAGAAAAGCGGTTTTTACGTCCATCTGCCAAATCTCATAATCGTGGAAGGCAGCAATGGCAAGAAGGATCCGAATGGATTTCAGCATAGCCACTGGAGAAAAGGTTTCGTCGTAGTCCAAGCCAGGTCTTTGACGGAAACCCTTTGCTACAAGTCTAGCTTTATAGGTCTCAACCTGTCCATCTACACCAATCTTCCTTTTGAAGATCCACTTGCATCCTACGGGTTTTACCCCGTCTGGAGCAATGTCCAACGTCCATACTTTGTTGGTGTACATGGACTCCATTTCGGTCCGCATTGCATCCAGCCATTTTACCGAGTCAATGCTCTGAACGGCCTGCTGGAAGCTAGTAGGCTCATCATAGTCTATGATGCAATCCTCTCTATCCCCGTCTATGAGAAAACCGTAGTATCTCTCGGGCGGATGAGACTGCCTACTACTTCTACGGAGCGGCATAGGAATGTCCTGTTCTTTTGAACCCTCTGGTTCCACTAAGCTTTCAGTAATAGTCTGAGGTTCTGGAATTTCATCCAGTTCTACTGCGCTCCCACTTATCTGATTTTCCAAAAACTCAGTTTCCAAGAAGTGGGCATGACGAGAAACAAGGACTTTTTGCTCCTCTGCGTAATAGAATAGATACCCCTTGGAGTTCTTTGGGTATCCCACAAACTTGCACAGTACTGAGCGTGCCTCGAGCTTGTCCGCATGCTGCTTTTTTACAAAAGCCGGACATCCCCATGTCTTAAAGGCTTTAAGACAGGGTTTCTTCCCACTCCACATCTGATATGGTGTGGTAGGCACAGTCTTAGGGAACTTGGTTCAAGAGATGTGCAGCTGTTTCTAGTGCATATCCCCAGAAAGATCGCGGTAACTCAGCCTTACTCATCATGGAACGAACCATATCCAATAGGGTTCGATTCCTCCTTTCTGATACACCGTTATGTTGCGGAGTGTATGGAGGAGTACGCTGAGAGAGAATACCATTCTCTTTTAAATAGTCCAGGAACTCGGCACTCAAGTATTCACCACCTCGATCCGATCTTAGGATCTTGATACTTTTGCCTGTTTGTTTTTCAACTTCATTCTTGTAATCCCGAAATTTCTCAAAGGCCTCGGATTTGTGCTTCATTAAGAAGACATGTCCATACCTAGAGAAATCGTCTGTGAAAGTAATGAAGTATGAATAACCGCTTCGGGCATGTGTAGACATTGGACCACACACGTCACTGTGTATGAGTCCCAAGAGCTCGCTCGCTCTTTCTCCGTGTCCAGTGAACGGAGTCTTTGTCATCTTTCCCATAAGACAAGATTCACAAGTGGCATAAGACTGATACTCGAACGGATCCAAGTATCCTTCTTTATGTAACTTAGTCAACCGTGTCTCATTGATGTGACCCAGTCTACAATGCCATAAGAAAGCCTGATTGATATCTGGAGACTTTCTTTTGTGTGTATTCTGGACATTGAAAATCTGTGGTTGGTTTAATACGTATATACCATTGCTCAGTGTACCTGACCCAATCAGAACTTGATTAAGGTGAATGTTTACAACATTACTTACAAACGCAAATTCATAACCTTCTTTAGAAACCAAAGATACAGAAATGATATTACAAGTTGCGTTGGGTACAAAAAAGCAATTACGCAAAACCAAAACATGCCCATCTGTCATTCCCAGGTGATAGTCCCCCACGGCTTTAGCATCCATGCTAGCTCCGTTCGCAACTCTGAGGGTCATGTCACCTGCCTTCAAAAACCTACGGTTTCTCAACGCCTGCAAAGAATTACAGATATGAGATCCTGATCCGGTATCCAATACCCAGGAAGTAGAGTTTATAGAAAGACAGTTTTCAATAACATACACACCTGAAGCTGAAGCCGCAACCTGCTTCAGTTCCTGTGTCCTGGCTTTCCAAGCCCTGCAATCTTTCTTCCAGTGTCCACTCTTGTGACAATAGAAGCATTCCTCTTTACCAACAAGCTTCCCCGCTATCTTTGTTGCCTTTTCCTTTCCCTTCGCACCCACTTTACTAACACCGCCTCTTGGTTTGGCGGGGGCTTTCTTCCTCTTTCCCTTGGCTTTCGCCTTGGACCTAGAGGAAGAAGATCCTCCTACAAACAAAGCGGGTGTTTCCCTACCCTTCTGTAGGGTGCCCTCTGCGCTCCTCAGCAGGTTGAGGAGTTCTGAAAGTTCAACTTCCTTTTCTTGCAAGTTGAAATTCAGTATGAACTGGGCGTAAGTGGATGGAAGGGACTGGAGAATTATATCCGTATAGAGTTCACTATCCAACGTGGTCCCAAGTTCTGCGAGCTCCTCAGTGTAGCCAATCATCTTAAGCACGTGGTCCGCTACCGATGATCCGACGGCCAATTTTGTCGAAAATAACTTCTTCGACACTTCGTATCTTGCGATACGAGACTGCTCTCCATACAGTTCTTTTGTATGAAGAAATATGGATTCCAAATCCATATTCTCGTGCCTCCTCTGATGGTCGTTGTCCATCGAGGCAAGTACGAGGCATCTGGCCTTCGCGCTGTCAATCTCCCAAGTCTTACGGATTTCCTTATCCGCGACGCTGGAGGTGGGACCTGGGACGGGGGGAGCTTTGGTGGTAAGAAGATACCCCAGCTTGTCGTAAGAGATTGCCAATTTGACATTCCTGAGCCAATCTTTGTAGTTTGGCCCTGTCAATATGTTTTTATCTAGAAGTAACTTAAGTCCAGTCATTTCGATTTGGTCGCTGCAGGGGGAGAGAAGAAACACTTAGCACGATGCTCTTGCAAGTTTAGAATGGTTTTTAATTTGTCTAAACAGGATGGCTCCCACTGTCTCTCGAATCCCTCCTCAAACCACAAAGGAAGAATTAGCCGGGATCAATCCCACCGTACAATACTTGCTTAACCGTTCAGCCAGGCCAGTGTCGGTACTTCGAGGGAGGTTTTCCAACGCTTTCGCGAAGTTCCTTAATTTAAGAACCTCTTTTCCCTGGGGACGTAGCCCCGCTAACACCTTTCTAGGCACCTACTAGGTTTATAGCATTGATCGTTTAGTGAGAAATTTCCCGAGGAGTAGCATATACTCACAGTAGGATCGGGATCCAAATATCATCGCGTGAAGAAAATGAAGGAATCCTACCATAATCATCACACTCCAAATGGTATGCAAATCTAGCAAGTTTCAGTACTTATGAAACTCCCGATGTGGATTTTTGCCCCATGCTCTTATGACCTTGACTAAGGCCAACAAATCATAAGTCACACGTCAAGTTCTTCCCGTCGTTATCCAGGTTAATTTGAACCCACCCGTATATACCCTTGACTATGGCCAACAAGGCAATACGACTGTCCCAAACCAACGCATTCTATCTATGCAACATATGAATACCCACCAGCTACCAAACACTGTGCCTTGACTAAGGCCAACAAACACAGCTTGAATACTGTTGAATATTCATATGAAACGACGGAGGGCTACGGATGGTTTTGGCGAAACCGTGAACGTAGTGAACTTGATATAATCGATGGAACGAGATAGCTTTTAGAAGGAGTGGCTCAAGCTCCGCATTTAAAAGTTAGTTTTGAAAAGAACCGAGTGGTTTTTCGAAAGTGTTCCATCGACTTAAACTTGGTTTATTATCTTGCATTAGTTCTTTTAATGCGTGATATTCTTGCATTAGTTCTTTTAATGCGTCCCATCATTTAATCCTACCATTGCAGAAAACAACCAAAATATGACGTACGCTTATGCCATTCGCATTCGCCACGGGGTCCCGTCATCACTCGTTAGGTTACTTAACTAACGACAGAGCGGGGGCTGGGCTAGCGCGGCTGTAAAACATAAGCAACGCCTAAATAGAAAGCAATGATAGACATTACAGATCACAGATGAATACATTGGATATACTAGCAATCCGCAATCCTTTCGAGCCTGAAACGAAAAGCGGATAACACGGTCGCGGTGAATAGCAAATACCCCACCCAAGACCCCTACGGGTGCGGCAAACTACCCGCCAAGTTCCCGGTAGTTTGTGCACCCCACCATGGGTCTATCCTAGGAGCAAAAACAGTAAAAAGAATTATACAATGACGGCTACAACCCCGACCCGGTTGTGCGGCCAAACAAATAATATTATTACATCAATTTACATTTACAATGAATGAAAGAAAAACAAAAGCTCATCTCACATCCACCCCGGCTATTCACCCGCGACAGTCCAACACATTCATATACACATTCCAGCACATTACAGATCATGTATAACCCCGACTAATCGACTTATAGCGATTAGCCGACGTTCAATACATGCAAACATCACAGATATAACCATCATAGTCAAAGTGCAGTAAAGTTCGGAAAAAAATACGGAATTATAGGACCCCAAAAGGAAATTTCAGTTCTGGAAAATCTGGGCACATATAATATATTTTAAAAATCCCAAAACTAACACACAAACACTCTGCACGAAAATCGATGGACAGAAGAATACAAAGCGCGGCGCTTCCGCCGCACATGCCTACCTCGTGCGGCGGAAGCGCGGCGGCTTAAGGGAATTAGGTCATCGTTTTTCATGGGTACACTTACAAAACCCTGAGACGATTTTACAAGTATAAAGTTTTTCATTTTGAGCCAAAAAAATTTCAACAGAAACTCAGGTTTTGTAATATTTCCGGTTTTGTGATTTTTCGTTTCCGAACTTCGTTACACTTCACTACCAAGCTAGTTTAAGTTTAGTTAGTCTCTGATACCACTGTAAGTCCATATTGCGACCCCCGGTGCTTACGGGGAGGCGGAAACGGTATAAAAAACGAATTTTTATCGCAAGAGGCAACATGGACTAAACTAGGTCGGGATCGTTGTCTAAACTAAAACTAGTTTACAAGCTAAAGAGAGTTAGCTACTATGGAAGATGGTTATACCTAAACTTGAACTCCTTCTTCTTCAAACCTTGTAGAGGTTGATGGTTCTCTTTTCGTCGCCTTCTCCCGTCGAAGATGGATCCACCTCGAAGGTTCGACTTTGGGCTCTTCCTCGATCTTTGAGTGAACTAGGGTTTCCGGCTTGCTAAACCTTCATCCTAGAATGAGTAGAGAGTGATTAGGGTTTGCTTTTCTTTCTAAAGAGAATGATTCTCAACACATGAGAAGGTTTCTCTTTTCAAGAGGAAGAAGAAGATGAAATGAGGAGAGAGAGAGGTTATGATAGAATGAGCTCTCATTTCCTTTCTTGCAACCATAATGCAAAAAGAAAATGAATTATCAAATAATAATAATCAAAATGAAAAGGTTGATGGAAAGTTTTAGAATGACTAATATCATTACAAGCATTAAATGAAAATGCAAGAATCAAGAGCATCTTTCTCTTGTAATGATAATGGTCAAATGTTCAACCATGGTCAACAAGTCAACCATGGTCAACAAGTCAACAAAAACTAACCATGACACAATTTCATTTTATTATATATTATTAAATGATATAATACAAATCCATTAGGGTTTGGAAAAATACAACTGTCAACTGTGCATACGCACCCGTTCCGAAACCCTAATGAAAAATCATCTTCCTCCTCCTCAAAAAGAACTGTGCATACACACCTGCATTCTTGTTCCGAGGAACATGAATACTGAGAGATAAAAGCAACCCCAAATACTATACCAGTATCTGACTCAAACCAGAGACATCCAGTAATATCCGTCCGGACTCTAAACGTGCACAAGTGCGCGGATGAGAACGAACCCTGTCGCAAAACCATGCGACCTCTACTCTGTTTTGCCCAGAGGCGAATACCCTCTGTGTGGGACTCTAAAGACTCGACACTACGCTGGCAGTGGGTTTAACCACAGACCGCAAGCGGCACTAGCTGTGCGTAACGGTCCCCAGGTAGATGCCGACAAGAAGGCTGACGAGGTGAAACCCCATCTGAACTCCTACTGAGTCTGAATGTGACATTCTCCGTACAGTCCGGTCTGTTCGTCTGATACATCGCATGGCGGGCCTAGGGGGCGGTAAAACGTCAGTCCCCCAATAGCGGTACAAGTCGTGTCGGAGTGAAGCCCAAAACACCCTGAGATAACACTGGAAACCTACCAGTATATCTCGCTTGCCCTGGCCAGGGACTACTCGTGTAATGGCTCTCCTAGACACAGCGCGATGTCAACCCCCAATACCGGGAGAGACGAATCCTGTCTAACCGTCACTGCCTCCAAGTGCTTCGGGACTGCACCCAACCACCACCTGTTTGCACGACTCCTTTGAGCCGTGGTAGGGTAGTGATCAAAGTGCAGTGGGAACACACTCGAGGCGAAGTGTCAGTGTCAAGTCAGCGGACTAAGCTGTACTCATGTCACCTGGGAACTGATAACTGACGATAGGTATAATACCAACCTGTCAGTTCCCGACGAGTCCTGTCCAGTGTACTCGTAACCCAACGAGCACCCGTATACTATCTCCAGTACGACGTACTGATGGCTGTGGGACAGACCATCTCCCACACTGGGATGAGAAGCGCATACGCTAGTCTACTCCGGAGTATCGATGCCCTGTCTCGATAGTCCTACGACTAGGGACCTGTATAAGGATGTGCCTATAGATTACCCAGCCCCCACTAGTGTGACTGCCATCACAACGCTGGTAATCAAGCAAAGATCCTAAGGGCTCCACTAATGCGTATAAGTGATATACTGAAATAAACACAAGTACACATTGAAGTAGAAACAAACCAAGTAGCATACTACTATATTGAGCAAGATTGTTTATACAAGGTGAATATCCCAAGCTTCCATTAAGTAATATACAAACTAGTATGATACAGTAATGGCCTCTAGGGCATATACACTAACACATCAGATATCCAGACACATTCTAAGACAGGTATTGCTCATTTCGGGAGATGGCTTTCTCCGTGAACATGGGATAAAGAGAGACATAGAAAGAAACACCTGAGCGGATCCACCCACTGAGGCTATTCCTCGAACGCAATAGTTTCGCAAACGAGCTTTGTGAGACTGACTAGTAGAGGAGTTGGGTGTTCGGTATCACACGGCCTGTAAGTATGCGACATCGCAATAATTAGTCTTGAGTGCAACTGGGAGATTGTTGGAGATAGTGCCCTCAGAGTCAATTATTGGATCACAGGCACGTGATTGCAATGATTGGGGGAGGACCTATCCGGGTAGGACAGTCTTACTCAAGATGATAGTATGCTATCTGGTTTATCTTTATCATCATGTACTGCTTTAGGTGACCTTACGAGTCGCTATTGCACGTTGATAGAGCCCCTAGGATTCTTGCTTGACTAGCAGCAGTATGAGGGCGATCATATACGTGAGAGCTGGAGTCTATAAGCACATCCTTAAAAGGTCCCTAGTCGTGGGAGTTTCGAGACAGGGCATCGATTCTCCAGAGTAGACTAGTGTATACAGTCGAGATCCCGACGAGGGGCGGTGGCCGGTCTCACAAGCCACTGGTGTCAGTTGGTTCACCTAAGATGTATACAGGTGCTCATTGGGTTATAAGTACACCGGACAGGACTCGCCGGGAACCTACTAGTTGGTATTATACCCGACGTCAGATAGCAGTTCCCTGGTGACATGTGTACAGGTTAGTTCATCGACCTGAGATCGTCATTTGTCTCGTGTAAGTTCCCACTGTGCTTTGATTACTACCCTACCACGGCTCAAAGGAGTCGTGCAAACAGGTTTTAGTTGGGTACAGTCCCGAGCCACATGGAGGCAGTGAGCGGATCTGCAGGGGTTCGTCTCTCCCGGTATTGGGGGTGAGGTCGCGTTGTGTCTAGGAGAGCCAGTACATGAAAAGTCCTTGGCCAAGGCAGGAGATTTGCTGGTAGGTATTCCAGTAGTATCTCAGGGTGTTCTGGGCTACACTCCGATACGACTTGTACCGCTATTGGGGGTCTGACTTTTACCAACTCCCTAGGCCCGCCATGCGATGCTCATAGACGAACGGACCGGACTGTACGGATATTGTCACTGACAGGCTCAGTAGGGTGTCAGGATGAGTTCGCTCATCGACGTCCCTTTTGGTCAATAGCTGGTGGCCCGTCACGTATGGCTGATACCTCTGGCGTGCTAGTGGTTAAATCCACAGCCATAGTATTGACGAGTCTTTAGAGTCCACCACACACACGGTTACTCATGTTTCGGGCGAAACGCTGTAGAGGCCGTATGGAGATATGGCAGGGTTCGATCAGATACGTGCGGTATTGCATGGATCGTGATCGGACGGTTTTTACTAGCCGGCTTTGGCTTAAGCCGGATCCTAGTATTAGATAGTGTAGATTTTGTCTCTCTGCATTTGTGTTCAGTGGGAATACAAATGCGGGCATGTATATGCAGTAGCGGGATTTTCCTGTAATTTATTACGGGATCGGTTTTCTGAAGTTGCCAGTTTGCATTCCGTTCCGGCCGGTTTTCCTTTGTTCTTTCACGGCCGGACTTTCCGATGGAGGGGGTTATTTGCAAGAGTGCAAATAACATTTGTGGAGGGGGTGTCTTGCATTTGAGGGATTATGATATGACCATCATCATTATATTCTTTTTCCATCCACCCTTTTGTATTAATGAGATTGGAGTTGATCTTGATTTGGATGTGAGGCTTGTGAATGTGGTCACCCCTTCACTTTTACTACCTTCACCTCCCTTCATGGTTTGAGTTTTTTCTCTCTCCTCATTCTAACATAAGGGGCCGGCCACACTTTGAGTGAGAGAGAGAGGTTTCATTTTGTATGAGGGAAATTTGATTATCTCATTTGGGCTTGCTCACAAAATCCTTAACACTTCTCCAAAGTTCATATTACTCCTCCACCATGGTAACTACATAAACCCCAAGAAGACATGGTTTCTACACTTGCCTACAGCAAACCTTGGACGCGTCTGCTAGCCAACTTTGCGCCCGAATTGCCTCGGTCCAGAGGTGGGAGCCCGTAAAAGAACTCGGCTACGTGGTGCCCTTTTCGACGAGGAGGTGATGAACGAAGTTTCTGCGGGAGATCGGAGTGGAGACGAAGACCGAAAGACATGGATCGCTTGGTATACTTCTTCACCCATCTTTTAGTTTGCTAGTAGCTAGGTTAATGGCCTGATTCGGGTTAAAAGTGCGCGGTGGTGCCGGTTTGCAAAGTTTTTCGTTTCCGCATTCCGGCGTCGGATCGACGGCCGGGGCGCCACCGCGGACTTACATAATTCACTTTTTTTTCTTTCTTTTTCTCTTTTCTTCTCATAATAATAAAACCAAATATCACAAATGCAAATGAAACAACAAGTAATATGTCATGGTGCACTAACCATGGAAAATGTAGAAACACGGATTTGTCTTAATCACGATTAGTAGTGCATTAATCAATTTTTATTCAAATTGCATATAATTAATTTTAAAAATGCCAAATCCGATAAATATATTTTTAAATGAATAAATCATTTTAATTGCCAATTATTTCACAATTATTGGTATATATTTATACCATTTTACGAAAACCCCAATTTCGCAAATCGGGTTGTTTTCGCGAAATATATTATTTTAATATTAAATTCCAAAAAAAATATTTTATATTTTCTGAAACGTTGCAATCTTTTTCAACTCAAGAAATATCTAGAGAGGAAGAAGATGAACTTTGAACTTGCATGTTGTGAATGAGGGAATGAACCTTGAGCTCAAGATAAGATTAGGATGAATAAATATCTTAGAGTAAAACAAAAATGAGAGGATGAGTTATGGCTTCTCAATGCTTTTCCAAGCATCCAAAGCCATGACTCATTTCCACTCATTTTCTATTTTTCTCAAAAATAATTATCCCAATAATCTGTAGACCATAGTGTGAGTCTCATACACCCATGTTCTATGTATCATCAACCATGATACATAACAATTTATATATATAAATGTATATATCATATATATATAATTATATATAATGAGAATAAAATATTTAGTGAGCTTATATTAGTTAATATATATTAATATATCAAAAAGAAATATATATCAAATTATTAAATCAACACTTGATTCAATAATCCGGTTATATCATATATAACCGACTAATATCATATATATATGTATATCAAATTATTAAATCAACACTTGATTCAATAATCTGGTTATATCATATATAACTGTCTAATATTCAACATCCGATATTAAGTCAACACTTGATTCAATAATTTGGTCATATCATATATAACCGGCCAATATCAAATATATATACATATATCACGACCCGAAATTGGCACGTGGCGGCCCTTAAACTACGCGCCGTCTACAGGCGTAACGCAATTTAAGTAAGCCGAAAACCCAGCAATCTAAACCATCAAAACAAGTAAGTGATAATAGAATTTTCAAAACTTTTGAAATCTCAACCCAAATTCTATAAATATCCAACTTTATTTCCTTTAAAAATTTGGCAGCACCTCCTTTGTAAAAACTAGCCCCAAAAATGGGTACAATAAAGATATAAGTAAAGCATCCCCAAATGGGAGCAAATACACGCCCAAAGGCGGAAAAGAACCACCACAACAGATATACGACGCCGCAGCGAAGAAAATAATAAATAAAACTGCATAAAAGGACCTCCAAGTCATAAAATAATATACAATATCGTCCTCACACCAAGTCTCTAAGTCATACATGAAAGTAGTAGATGGAGAGTACAGGATACAACGAATATACAATAAGCAACATCGGATAACCGCAAAACCCACCTAAGCAAAACTGCACACAGTCAGCCGAAGCGGTATCCGCTGCAAAAGATGATACGAAAGATGAAAAGTAGCCCTGCCTCTGACTACTCTGAGGAACAACCAGCAAAACACTGTGGCACAACGGGGGTGAGTTGTCAACTCGTGAATAGTAAATAACATATGCAGGTAATCGCAAGTATGCACGTACAGCGCGAATCTAATGCATGCAAGCTGATAGCAATAAATGGCAATATGTATGCAACGGTCACGTAAGGTACTCTATCAGGTACTACTAATACATGAACAATAAATGACAATATGTATGAAACAGTCATGTAAGGTACTCTATCAGGTACTACTAATACATGAACAATAAATGGCAATATGTATGTAACAGTCATGTAAGGTACTCTATCAGGTACTACTAATACATGAAGTAATGATATGATAATGTATATATGCAACAGTCATGAAAGGTACTTTAGCAGGTACTACTAATACATGAAGCGATGCATATAAAATAAATGCGGAGTATAGTATAAAACATGTCATCCTCACGGAATCCTGACATCGTGACAGGACCAAAGTCCATCATGACAATCCAAATCCCAATTTCCTCAAATCAGCCCCCAAATTGGCTCTCATATCATGCATGTCTCATATCTCCTGAATGTACAATATCAAGTAAATCTCATATATCCTGAATATACAATATCAAGTGAATCTCATATATCCTGTATCCAATATCAAGTGAATCTCATATATCCTGAATCCAATATCAAGTGAATCTCATATATCCTGAATAAGTATATTTGCCTAAAACATTATGATGATGTATATAAATTAGATATGTATACATATATATTAGCGTCTTATTCCACTAATATATATATATATAATAGCGTCCCATTCCACTGTTATATATACTTAGGAGTAAAAATATCATGAAAACCAAGTGTCAAGTATCGACACATAAATAGTGATCTATCAGGTGCTGTCACCACGACTGGCCCCCTGATAGGTCCATATCATACGCTATCCCGAAAACTCGAGTGCCTAGCTCTGACACTCGAAATTCGACATATCAATACGTACATGACTCCGGTCGGTATCCCCACGATAACCGCCGAGTCATAGGTACTGTCACCGGTAGGTATGGTTCCCCTGTCAGGCTCATCGATGTGGTACATCGAAATACCTTTCTTGCCCCGGGGTACCTCGGGCCCCACCATGTTTCCGCACATGGCCCACTACGCCTCCTCGTATGGGGTATATATATCAGAACCGATAAATCTCATGGTGGCTGCTGAAATATCATATCAAGAGAAACCGGGTTTTTCAAATAATGCATAATTTCATTAAACTACCACGGTCCTCAAATCCAGAAAACATCATGAAAAATCCATATCTCAAAGCAAAAATCCATGAATATAATATATGCAACATAAAACTGTAATGTGAGCATATAAAGGAAAAGCTGCTATTTAACTGCAACAAGTTAATATATATATCATGCGGTTCCTAATTTCTTCCAACTCCAATATAGCGTCAAATAAAGGTGAACATCTAACTATAGCTAGATATATGTGTAAACATGTAGGTATAGCAAGGTATAGGTATCTACCTATCAGTAATGATGTAATATACCCTCCAGGTGTAAGTGTAAGTATGTATTCAAGGTGTATATGTAGCTATATCTCATATGTGTATATACCTATCACTAATGGTACAATACCATATAGGTATATAGGAAACTAGCATGTAAGCATGTCAAGGTATATGTGTAAGCATGTAAGTATACAGGTATGCTATATGTCATATGCAAAAAGGAATATAAGGATCAAGTCTTAATGTCCCTAACCAAACAATATCATATATGTATGTGTGTTGTGCATGTCATGGCAATTATTGACGATGTGAGTGGTATACAATCAGTGCTCGTGCAACATGAGCCGTCAATAATAGTGCAGTGTACTAAGAGTACAAGTCCAATCACAACAAGTAAATATGCAATGAGGTGTATGCGCAAACTCTATATATGCAATAGAATATGCGACTAATATCATATCATCTCTAGCCCAGACGCGTAACGCCATGTGGGCGATTCCCCTGTAGATATTAAATCTACTTACCAACGCTCATGGCTAAATAAAGCCAACCACCTGTTTCCCTTTTTTCGCAACGTCCGAAGTCCCCGCGTGCGAACCTAAAACATAAAACAATATAACAAGTATATATTAGCAATAGACCCAAAACACGTACAAACTACGTTTGACCGACGAACCAACTCAAAACATACTCTCAAGTGTTCGTATTGTGGCTAACATGCATAGAGACACCACGAAACAACTCAGAGCAACAGCTACACAGAACACGAACCGTATCGGATAACGTAACGCGTGAAACGAAACACAAGAAAAAAAGCAAGTGATCCCAGATTTTGCTATACCAACAATTTGTAAAAGTTGCACATACCACAAGACCACACACTAGCCCAGAGACCCCTGCACCAAAACTCACCACCAACCACCCCACTCTGGCCGCAAATTGCGGCCAGAACCATTAAATTTGCAGCCATAACTTGAGGGAATAGGCTCGTATTTTGAGGGTAGGTTCTAGGTCACTACACTGGGTCACTGTGATGAGAACTTTTGCAACAAATACCTGGTTTGATAGCAGATCATCCGAGACCCAAAACTACACTAAAAAAACGATATTTGCACGAAACGATACATAACGCGATCTAAACTGAAACCAATAATCTACGCTACTGTCACGTCCTGAAAGCACGGAACATGACCGGCATTTAGACTACGAACATCTCAAAGCGTACGTATTCTAAGTAAGCCGAAACCCAGAAATCCAAACCAAGAGAAGAAGTAGAGTGTAGGAAAAACCATATGTGAATCAACCAGCAAGAAATCCACAGAAATATAACACGCGACTCTATGGTCGAAAGAATAAACATCACTGGTCTCTATCTCAAATAAGTACATATTTGATTGATGGAACTTCTAGATACAACTGAAATATAATATACAATATATAATGATGGGTACGATACAAATAAACCCACCTACTAGCAAGTCACCCGAAATGAACAGTGCCCGCAAAGCCGTAATGAAATCCGTACGGCAACACCTGCAAGAAACTGGGCACAGCGGGGGTGAGTTGCCAACTCGTGAGTAGAAAAAGATCTACGAACAGAAATCGCATGTATGGCGCAATCCTAGGTCATACGATCATAATATATAATCCTCAAATATATATAACCAGCAGCCTATACCATGGCTAGGGTAAATATCTAACCCAAATGCAATCCCATGTGCCCGTGTCAGTGCATCAGGTGGCAATGTATCATATGGATGATGTATGAATGCATGAAACAGAATGCATGTACTGAAGAAAACTGCTTTTATAAATTTATGAGATTTCTGTATTTTTAAAATGAGGTATCATAATGAAATCAGCAAAAAACAGTGCCTAGCATCGGCACAAAACATAAATCTCAATATCTCGAGATCTCTGTATCACAATCTCTGTACCTCAATATCTCAAAATCTCAATGTCTCAATCACAATATTTAGGGTGCCGTCAGTCCGGACCGGCCCCTATCATCCATCTCATGACCACGACGGTATCCTCCGGATATCCGACGTGTCGGGTAATATCACCGGTCGGTCGTGCTCCCCTGCACAGGCTCAACGCCATCTCCTGCGATCTTCTTGCCCTGGGGTACCGCACCGGGCCCACCATGTACCCGAAACGGTTCATCCGCCTCCTCGAATCGGGTCTCGAAATCCATCAGCAAAACTCATGGTGGACGACTCATACATCATGGGAAAACCGCATTTTTATTTAAAAAGAGAGAAAGCAGTTTATATATGTTTTGCGGTTTTCCTCCAAATCCAGAAAATATTATGGAAATCCGAATCATCAATAGCATGTAAACCATGAATATAAGCATGTGAATCCATGAATGCAGCATATAATGAACAACAGTGTACATGAAGTGACAAGTAGTAACTACAATGTCAAGCTGGCAAATATGGCAAGTACACTAATATCGTGTCACTACTAGCTAACAAGCTAAATCAAGCAATAATATTCTCTAAGTGTACATGACATGGCAATTACCGATGAAGATGTGGGTGTGTCGGCAAATAAGTGTACGTGGTACATACGCATCATCGGTAATGGTGCTGGTGTCCTAACAACATGATATCAATAATGGAATATGAATCATAACAGTATGCGATGCCGAGCAACAATAATAATATACAGAAACTGAATACTAAACGCAATGGTAGCTAAACTGCATCTAATGTCATAAGAGTCATACAGCTACGCCAACTATAAGGCTGAGCTAATAAGCTAACTGCAGGTAAGGGAAACCGCCTAACCTCTGAGTCGATATATCTATATATATATATATATATATATATATATATATAGTCGGTGATCCCGCCTCAATCATATCACATGCGATATAATATCTATGATCAGACATCCCAAGTCTAGAGTGCGGATCAAACATCAGAATATAGCTCGTACGTAATCCGTCGTACAGCATTCCCAAATCTGGGTACGGGTCAATATCACATTCGTCATATCATTCATCTGGTATTCTCTTTATCAAATATCATTATCTGGGTACTGACCTATGTCTAGTACAATGCTAACATCATCACTATAATCATGATCTGACCACTGATCGACAATCCTGTATGAATCGATATCATCAGCACATAACATCTCAAGGAGTATACATCGCCCAAGGCGGGCTGTCATAAATACCTTGTTATATCATATCATTTCATATCCTATCTCGTATCATAATCACATGTTGATCATTAATATGTATAAATCACTATGCACATGGCATCGTCATCCAAGACCCGCTATCATATCATGACGTATCTCAAATACGAATTTCACCATATCACCGATATCATAATCTCGGATCAAACATCATCGACTCATCTCAATCCCAAGTACCATCCTCAAATCCGTATGTGAACACATAGTCCCATACCCATGTGACCACATAACAATATAGAATCCCATAACCACATATGAAATAAGGATGTGTGCAAGTATGTATGTGTGTATATGAATGTGTAGTGCACCCACTATTCTAGGTTTTCGCGACACTAAATCATCCAAGTCCACCAATTATCCATCCTAAACATCAATAATTCCCAAACAATATATAATAATAGTAGGTGTGTATACGCATCCGTATATATCACTACGGACTGCGGGGGTGCTATACGCCATCCACCCGACTTCTCCCCGTAGATATAAATCTACTCACTTGAATCCTGCGTGTCAGTGTCGATGTCGCCTTCATCTTCTGCATCACCTCGGATCGTCGCGGGGGTACCAACACATATCACACGTATCGCATCGTATTAAACTAAATCGTAACTTAAAACGACACGCGAAAACTAACACGATACGCTAAATGGCCTATAGGTTAGAACCTATGGTTAGCCTTCGCAAAACAACACGAAATCACTCGATATAGACGTACAAACGTCACACGATCGAGATAACGCACAAATACCAAAATCTGGAAATCAAAATACGCAAACCCAATACTAAATATAAAGCAGCAACCCAAGAAACCATCCCAGATTTTGTCTCAGGTGAAAACAAAGCGAGCAAACAAGCCTAGAGTGATGTACAGGATGCATGTGAGCTATGGAGGAAGCCTGGGCACCTGAGCCACCAAAGTGGCCGAGCCCCCTATAGGGTAAAATCGGCCTGGCCGGCCATGAAGGGTCCAGAGGGGTTCGTCTGCCTAGGGTGGTCTCCTGGTGGTCTAACTAGGCTCCTGGTGTTGTTTATTTTCCTTGTAATGACCCCGGATCACCCCAGATTCACCTGCACACCATATACCCTCGCAAACCGACATGAAACTGTTCTGTTTTGGGTTCCAGGTTTGTAATGTGTCGGATCTGGGTTAGATCTAGGGTTAACTGGTTTCAACAGCCCCTAATTAGGCTATACTAACATTCAAAACCAACACTTGGTCAAGTCTCACTCAAATTTGCCTAAACTAGCACTAATCTACATACTATACTAAATTTCTGCTAAACAACCAGAACTTGACAAGAAAGGAGTGGGGTTGTGAGATTATACCTCAAGAGGGTCCTAGGAGGAAGGAGAAGGGAAGGAGGATGAAGGAAGAAGGGTTGCTGCTGCTGTGGAGCTGCTCTTTGTGCTCCAGACGATGCTGCAGTAGCTGATACTGATGCTATTTCCTGGGCTAAAACTCCTCTGTTGTTTTATTTTTTTTGTGTAGTGTTGTGGCAATGGTTGTAGTGGTGTGGTGGTGTTGTTTTGTGTTGCTAAGGCTGCTGAGTTGAGGGTTGATGAGGGTGTGGAGTTGTTTTAAATGGAGTTGCTGCTGATGTTGCTCAGGCTGTTGCTGCTGGTAATATTTTTGGGGATGTTGTTGCTGTTGCCTTGGCTGCTGCTGCTGCTTGGAATTTGTTTTGTGGCTGAAGTTGCAGCAGCAGGAGTTTTGTGGCTATGGTAGGGTATGGTGTTTGTGTGGGGTGGAGTATGATGGGGGTGTGGTGTGGTTTTGAATGGAGTTGTTGCTGCTGTGGCTGTTTTTCACAGCAGTAGCTGATGTAGCTGCTGAAAGTGGCTGATGTAGCTGCTGAAAGTGGCTGATGTAGCTGCTGATGTGAGGGATTTGGGGCTGATGTGTTGGTATTGGGGGCTGAAGTGTTGGTATTTGGGGCTGAAGTGTTGAGGGTAGGCTGATGTTTTACATCAGCTACTGTTGCAGCTCATGATGGTGTTGTTGTAACGGTTTCTGGGCTGAAACTGCTGCTTAAAATCTGTTGTTTTCTTTTGTGGTGGTTGTTGTTGTGTTTTTTGGTGTTGTGTTGCTAATGATGGTGCTACTGCTGATGCAGCTGATGTATTTGTGGCTGAGGTTTGGTGGCTGAAGTGTTGGGCTGATTTGTGTGTGTAGGTGTGAGAGAGTGATGTGAGAGAAGATGTGATCAATGAGAGGGAGTGATATGAGTGAGAGGGGGTGTGAAAGAGCACACAAAGGATAATGAAGAATGAGATGGATCATGGCACACCCTAGCCACCTCTCTCTATCTCTTAATAATGTCAGCACACATAAGCCATCATGGCTCACCCTCTCTCCTACACAAGTCAACCCCAACCTAATCACCTTTAGACAAAGCTAACAACCCTCAAATAACCCCACTAACCTAACCAATTGGTTCAACCCACCATGGTCATCTAAACATGGTTCAACCCTAGGCCACCATGAGTCCAAAACATGAAACAAGTATGACAAGTGTAGAAAATGTTATGTGCACATTTTTGCACAAAAAGCCAAAAAAACCCAATTAGCGATTTTTAATCGCGGTTAACACCAAAATAGCATTTGATCTATCATAAACACTAAAAAATGGCATATTTCTACAAAATACCCTACCTTAGAATTCCAAAATTTTCCTCCGGAATTTTCACCATTTATCGGTAATTAATTATACCGACTGTTAAAATATTCATTAAAAAATTAATATTAAATTATGAAAATTCCCAAAAATAATATTTATTTTTTTTGAAATGTTACAGTCTTCCCCCTTTAAAGAAATTCGGTCCCCGAATTTAAATTTAAACCCCTAATTCTAAAACATTTCAATAAAATGTCCAAGTCAACGGGGCTCCGAAATCATCAATACATGAAACGCCTCGTAGCGCAATACATGCGCATGCGTAACGAGCAGATATCTCGAAAACAAAACTCCGTCAAGTATCTCGCAATTATCGAAGTCAAGGTGAAAACACGAATGCCAAATCCAAGGAAAAACCGATATGCTAGAAATCGGAACTATACATATAAATATATGAAGGAAATGCATGCCAAAATTCCTTAAAGTCGATATACAATGCGCATAACACTGCACAGTGGCGGACGTCTCTATAAGAAAATAGCCATATACGTATGTATTTTTTTTTTGTTTAGTATGCACGATCCGCCGTTTTGAAAACAATTTAGAAGGGTTCTCTCGTTTCAAACGTTTCGTTTCATATCGGACACGTATGTAAATAATGAGACTATACCCCGCTTTTGGAAATTCCTTTTGAAATCTATCAGTGCATGAAAAATATATCCAGGCACTGTCCTCTGACTAGTCCTGCTCAGTACGAAAACACATAGCAAATATCATAAAAACGTACTGCTCCATAAGAATTCAGTCCCAAAATGTGCATATGAATACTACGTGCGTCTGGTGCGCACGGAAATCAAAATCCATGAATGTGCCATATATGCGCACAGAAAAAATATCAAGGTGCAACGGGTGTGCACGAAGCATCCGTCATGGCCACGTGTGTGCCTGACAGCAAAAACAGGTGCATCTGACATGCACGAAGAATCTCGATTTAGTGCATATGGTGTGCACCAAATCGCATTTCATAACAGGCGCCCAACATGCGCTAAAAATCCAAATACGGTGCATCCATCATGCACGAAATCATGAAATCCAATATCAAGCGCCGAACACGCGCAAAATCCAATCAGGTGCATAAAGTGCACAAAACAATATCGAGCATCACCATCGAAATCGAAGTCCAGTGCAACTAAGTGCACAAAATGCGAATCACTGCACTGCAAGCATATGCGAACTATACCGAGTGCAAAAACCAAATTGTGTGCATGCATACGCACAAAATCAACTCAACTGTATGAAACCCATGAAATCATAAATATGGGATACCAAGACACGAAAACGATGTCCAGTGCAACAATTGTGCAAAAATCGTAAATACTCAGCAGGTGCAACCATGGTGCATGAAAACAAATGTCATGAAACCCAATCATCAAAATCAGTCATGCGAATAAATCGCCCAAAATACCGAAATCAAGTATGGCGGAATAGTCCGCTCAAGCGCATCCTCCACGAATCTCTGGCCAACTGTCGTGGTCACTCATAGCATCTCTCGTCGATGATCCTGAACTCTGGCCTGCTGGTGTGCGTAACATGACCACTCCTGGGTCCAAGTCTTCTCTGTGGATTACCAATCTCATGATCCATCGGCTCATCGGCCCTGTCAGGTGTGCTAACGGGACGATCCCGTTCTGGCACTTCTCTGGTCATCTCTCGGTCAATCATCGCGACCACTCGTAAGCAGCATGTCACTGGCGTCGGCCTTTGGCTCTCTGAATGCACGTGACACATATGATCCTGGGTGCCAATCTCATTGCAGAGTGTCCTGGAAGGAATCCTGCTCAAGGTCACTTCCAAGTGTCATCTCTGCCAACTGTCCGGGAGTCATCGTCCTGTACTATATCTGCTTTTTGTTCCGAAACGGCTGCATACTCATCGCGACTCCTTTTGGAAGGTATATCCAGTACTATGCCTCGGCATGCGTATCGCATCTCTGATGTCGGCGGAGTGGAACGTCATCTTGTCCAGATCTTTTACGAACCTCTTATTCCACCTTTCTCCAATGTCGACTGCTTCGGACTCGTCTCGTCGTGGCTGCATGGACTGAGCTCCAATGGCTATCCTCGTATCTGGAGTCTCCATGAAATGCATCTCACCACCTAGCATCCGAATTAAGTCGAGCCATCCGATCGATTCGTCAAAACCTCATAATCCCCCAAGAGGTCAACATCTTGGGTACAGTATAATAGTATCGAGTACATACCACAGTATCGGTGGTCCAGCCGTAGAAGGGCAAACCCAAGCCTCACTAATGGTGCCGAGGAACTGCCGCAAACTCTAAGGTTCAAAGGCTTTCACACGATCATTATGTCGAGTTAGGGTTTCATTCTTCTAGAGGGACCATAGAATTGCCTGCATGTCTTCCCGAACACTTTAAACTTGGAATAATAGGTTTCTGACATTCGATCGTCTCTGTCGACTCTCAACGTCTCCGCGTGAAGTCGTCTCTAGCTGGAATCAATCTATCTGATGACCTCGCGTCGGGGTAGCGAACGATCCACATGTCCTAGTCATTCATCCTCGGTGACTAGCGACCTTCTATCATCTCTTAGTACAATCTCGTACTGCAATAGCTCCAACATCTGGGGCGATATCTCATCGTTCGCAGCAATAACTGGCTCACTTGTCTGCACGCTGAACCGTACCTCAATCATCATGAGTAAGCAATACACCAACGGTCATCAAAATCTGGCTGGCCTCTGTCAGTGGCTCAATCCTCTGGTGGTGATCTGCACGTCCGAGTAATCTCATACAGCGATCCATCCATCGCTCGTGGCGCGAAAACATCGTAAAAAGACACATCTCTGCAACGTGTGTCGCCGGAATCATGCCCTGGTCAGTCCTCGTTCTTAACGAGCTCGTGCTGACCACAACTCTAGCCGTAGCTCTCCCTGCCTGTAATCGTGGCAGCAAAACCATGACTGGTACTGATGAGGCTAGATCATAAGAAGGAATATGATACTGAACAAGAAAATGTACATCCTAAGGCTTCTTAAGTGGAGTGGCGTGTCGTAAATATGCCGCGGAACATACCCACGGTACGTCACTCTACTTTAGTCACCTATTCCATCAACCAAGGGTCATCCTATGCTCCGAAGGTAAGACCTAACGCTCTGATACCAACTTTGTCACGTCCCGAAAGTACGGAACATGATCAGCACTTAGACTACGAACGTCTCAAGGCGTACGTATTCTAAGTAAGCCGAAACCCAGAAATCCAAACCAAGAGAAGAAGTAGAGTGTAGGAAAAACCATATGTGAATCAACCAGCAAGAAATCCACAGAAATATAACACGCGACTCTATGGTCGAAAGAATAAACATCACTGATCTCTATCTCAAATAAGTACATGTTTGGTTGATGGAACTTCTAGATACAACTGAAATATAATATACAATGTATAATGATGGGTACGATACAAATAAACCCACCTACTAGCAAGTCACCCGAAATGAACAGTACCCGCAAAGCCGTAATGAAATCCGTACGGTAACACCTGCAAGAAACTGGGCACAACGGGGGTGAGTTGCCAACTCATGAGTAGAAAAAGATCTACGAACAGAAATCGCATGTATGACGCAATCCTAGGTCATACGATCATAATATATAATCCTCAAATATATATAACCAGCAGCCTATACCATGGCTAGGGTAAATATCTAACCCAAATGCAATCTCATGTGCCCGTGTCAGTGCATCAGGTGGCAATGTATCATATGGATGATGTATGAATGCATGAAACAGAATGCATGTACTGAAGAAAACTGCTTTCATAAATTTGTGAGATTTCTGTATTTTTAAAATGAGATATCATAATGAAATCAGCATAAAACAGTGCCTAGCATCGGCACAAAACATAAATCTCAATATCTCGAGATCTCTGTATCACAATCTCTGTACCTCAATATCTCAAATACGAATTTCACCATATCACCAATATCATAATCTCGGATCAAACATCATCGACTCATCTCAATCCCAAGTACCATCCTCAAATCCGTAAGTGAACACATAGTCACATACCCATGTGACCACATAACAATATAGAATCCCATAACCACATATGAAATAAGGATGTGTGCAAGTATGTATGTGTGTATATGAATGTGTAGTGCACCCACTATTCTAGGTTTTCGCGACACTAAATCATCCAAGTCCACCAAATATCCATCCTAAACATCAATAATTCCCAAAAAACATATAATAATTGTAGGTGTGTATACGCAGACGTATACATCACTACGGACTGCGGGGGTGCTATACGCCATCCACCCGACTTCTTCCCGTAGATATAAATCTACTCACCTGAATCCTGCGTGTCGGTATCGATGTCGCTTTCATCTTCTGCATCGCCTCGGATCGTCACGGGGGTACCTACACATATCACACGTATCGCATCGCATTAAACTAAATCGTAACATATGTTGGAGATAGTGCCCTCAGAGTCAATTATTGGATCGCAGGTACGTGATTGCAATGATTGCGGTGGACCTATACCGGTAGGACAGTCTTACTCAAGATGATAGTATGCTATCTGGTTTGCCTTTATCAGTCGTGTACATGTTTAGGTGACTGATTACATGTTACACTTTGATAGAGCTCTTAGGATCTTGCTTTACTACCAACAGTATGATGGCGATCATATACGTGAGAGTTGGGTAGTTTATAAGCATATCCTTAATTGTGGTCCCTAGTCGTGGGAGTTTCGAGACAGGGCATCGATACTCCGGAGTAGACTAGTGTATACAGTCGAGACCCCGACGAGGGGCGGTGGCCGGTCTCACAAGCCACTGGTGTCAGTTGGATCACCTAAGATGTATATTGGTGCTCATTGGGTTATGAGTACACCGGACAGGACTCGCCGGGAATCTGCTAGTTGGTATTATACATATCGTCAGATAGCAGTTCCCTGGTGACATGTGTACAGGTTAGTTCATCGAGCTGAGGTCGTCATTTGTCTCGTGTGAGTTCCCACTGTGCTTTGATTTCTACCCTACCACGGCTCAAAGGAGTCGTGCAAACAGGTAGCTTTTGGGTACAGTCCCGAGCCACATGGAGGCACGTGAGCGGATCGGCAGGGGATTCGTCTCTCCCGGTATTGGGGGTGAGATCGTGTTGTGTCTAGGAGAGCCATTACACAAAGCCCACGGCCGTGGCAGGAGATTTACTGGTAGGTACTCCAGTAGTATCTCAGGGTGTTATTGGGCTACACTCTGACACGACTTATACTGCTATTGGGGGTCTGACGTTACTAGCGCCCTAGGCAGATATGCGATACTCATAGACGAATGGACCGGACTGTATATACATTGTCACTGTTAGGCTCAGTAGGGTTTCCGGATGAGTTCGTTCATCGGCCTCCCTTGAGGTCAGTCCATGGGCAGCCGTTACGCATAGCTAGTGCCGCTGACGGTTTGTGGTTAAACCCACTGCCAGGGTACTGACGAGTCATTAGAGTCCCCCACAGACAGTTTCCCAAGTTCGGGCGAAACGTTGTAGAGGCCGTATGGTTTTATGGCAGGGTTCGGAAAATGCACGTGCGTTTACGCACGTGTCAGATTTCGGGCAGATGATACTGGTCGGCTTTGGTTTAAGCCGGATCCGAGTATTATATTGAGTAGATATAATATGTTTGTCTCAGTTGCATTTGTATTCGGTCGTAATACAAATGCGGGTATATTTATACAGTTACGGGGTTCTCCTGAAATTCGTTTCGGGATCACTTTTGGAAGTTGCCAGTTTCCAGTTTTCTATCAGCCGTCTTTTAACATTCGGTTAAAGACGGATTTATCTTTTCTTGAGATGAGTGTGGAAGGTTCTAGAAGTTTCTAGAAGAGGTGACAGGTTAGAATGGTGTTGATGTTTCATTGGTTGCATTTATTGTGTTCACACTTTGTGTTCACACTATGTGTTCGCACTTTGTGTTCACACATGATATTTGTTCTTGTGGTCACCTCCCTCCTCCTACACTCATCCCCCACCTCCTTATAAGTGGTCGGCCCCCTCTCCTCCTCCTCACTTCACTTGAGAGAAAAGATTATGGTTGTTGAAAGAAAAGATTAAAGTTTTGGATACATGGAAATTTCATAGTTCATTTCTCATTCCATTTCATTTCGATTGGAAACTTCATTAACCGATCGTCCACGGCTTTGGACGAAGTGAGACAAAGTCTTCTACTCATTCTCTACATCATTCTTGGTCGTCTCTTTTGGCAAACTTGACGACCGAGTTGCCTCGAGTCAGAGGCGGGAGCCCGTTTAAAGAATCGTTGATGTGGTGCCACCTGGACGAGCAGATCGGAGATCGACGAGATCGGAGCAGCCGCAACAGAGCGTGGGATGATGGTTAAAGAACGAAGAATTCGGATCGTTCGGTATAACCTTTCTACACTCTTTACAGTTTGTTAGTTTAGCAATAATGGCAGATCCGGGTTATAGTATACAATAGCGCCAGTTAAAAAGTTTTTGTTCCGCATTTGGCGTCTGTAGACGGCCGGGGCGCTACCGTAGACTTACAGTGGTATCAGAGCCTCACCATTTTGCTTTACTAACTTGTGCTAACGCGTTTAAAATATCGATCGAACCGGATATCAAAAACTACAAAATTCAAGTTCTGAGTTTCTGTTGATTTTTAAAGGGTTCTAAAAATAATTTTACATATCACAGAAAATTCGGCAGGGTTTTCTAAGAACACCGTACAAATTTGGGCATGTGATTCGACTAGACCGCCGCGGAATTGCGGTCAAACCTATGGTTTGACCGCGCTTCTGCAGCCATTCAGTGAGATCTTTGCCCCAAATTTGCACAGTGGGTTCTTGTCTGGAATTTGAGGTTTTTGGTATATATCTTTTGGGCCCAGATTTTGTTACTGTTCAACAGATGTTCGTGGGGCCCACATCGTGATATTTAGTCGATCGAAATTTAAATATGTTAGTTTACAGTGCTTACATTATATCTCCTACCGGGAATGTCATTTGATCGGTAAACCGCGTCTGATTGCTATAGTTCTTTTAGACGGGTTTGCGAACGTGACATTCGCGTTGATATTCTGTGTTGTGCTGTGATGTTGCGGATTTATCGTGGTGGATAGCAGTGTGCAATGGTAGTGCAGTTTGAGTTTATTTGTACATTTGATATTGCGGGGCGAGCGTCCAACATGTGGACTGCCGTCACTGCCTGTTGTATAATATTCTTTTGGGGCACGACCAGGTTGCGGTCGATGTACCTGTTGTACTATTTTTCATTACTGTACTAGGTTTTGCCCCGCGACGGAGTGCACGGATAGCCGGGTTCTGGGGGGCAACGGGTCCGCATCTCATGGCTTTGAGAGGCAGAGGGGCCTCACTCTAGAATTAGCAGACTATTCGCCGCACTCGTAGGGGGTACAGGTTGACCCAAGGAGGGGTGCCCAAGATTACCGGATTCCGTGAAGTGCTGGGTGGTCCATTCACTTTGCTGTAGGGGGCTGCCTCGCTTCAGGTTTTGGCGGGTAACTTGCCGCACCCGTAGGGGTCTAGGTTTCATTGCACAGGCTATCCACACGACAGGGGAACGTCGGGTTTCAGCAGCGGCTCTTTGAAACTCGGGGATCCCAGATTATCTGTATTGTTCTGTGATGCTTATTACTTTTCTGTAATGTTGTATATTATCACCCCTGGAGCGATTATTGTATATTGGTATATATACTATTAGATGTTGTATATGTTTTACACCCGCGCTAGTTCAGTCCCCGCTCTGTCGTTAGTTTAGTAACCTAACGGGTGATGACGAGACCTAGTGACGAATGCGGATGGCATATACGTACATTTTATTTTCGTTCTTTTCTGGTGTGATTTATTGATTGGACTGCGTTGATTCTGATCAATGCAAAGGAAAGCAAACCTATTTGGAGTTGTTGGAATAATTTTAAAAGTGTTATTACAAAGACGTTTCCTTTTGTTTTGCATAGCGGTATTCGGTGTGAATATCCTGCACCTCATTCGACGAGGCAAGGGCCGATATCCCTTCACCGGGAATGACCCCTTGGGCAAAAGTTTGTGTCAGGGTAATAACTTCACTATAGTCGATTACAAGTTGCTTTAGATAGCGGTATTCAGTGGAATATCCTGCACCTCATTCCACGAGGAAAGAGCCGAGATCCCTTCACCGGGAATGACCTCTTTAGCAAAAGGTTTTCGCCACTATATTTTTATAAAAAGCTATCAGGTTCCTTCAGCGATATCAAGTTCACTACGTTAAAGGTTTTTCGCCAAAAACCAGCCGTAGCCCTCCGTCATTTCTTTTGGGTATTTAGTAGTATTCAAGCTATGCATTTTAGCCAAAGTTAAGGCATAGTGTTTGGTAGCTGCTGGGTATTCAATTGTTGCATAGATAGATGAGTTGGTTTGGTACAGTCGTTCTGCCGATTGGCCAAAGTCAGGGGCTTGTGCGGGTGGGTTCAAATTGACAAGATAGTGACAGGTAGAACTTGGCATGTGACTTATGACATTTTGACCAAAGCCAAGGTTATAAGAGCATGGGGAAAAAATCATATCGGGAGTTTCTAAAGAAACTGAAACTTGCCAAGTATGCGCATACCTTCTGGAGTATGAGTAACGTGGATGCATTCCATCACGTTATCATACGATGAGAGTTGGATCCCGATTCCCACTAATGAGTTGGTTTACTCTTCGGTTGATCCCGATTGATTCTTCTTTCAGGTTTGGAGGAGAATTTGACAGGACAGTGGGAGGTTTCCGGATTAGATAAAGTGATAACCATTCTGATCTAGGTTAGAGTGCACGCAGAGTGTTTTCTTTTCTCTCTCTCTTTGGCAGCGACCTTTGACCGACCCTAGACTATGACTCAGTGACCAAGTTGACCGAACCTTCTTAAAATACTGGCTTTTGGATTGTCTGAGTTGCATAAGTCATTGCCACTCCTTCTTTTACCCTTTGCATTTCTCAGAACACCCCATATTACTATGGACATCCACTTCCATTGGATAGATCCATCGTATGGTTATATACGAACTCGAAGGGACTTCTTCGAGGATGGATCAAGGTTCAAGAGAAATAGAATTGGTTTATTCAGTTGTCTTTTATTATCACATTCTCTCAGGTTGCGAGGGCTCCTTGGTTTAGGAGGGTACACCTATTACGCTTACTGGATAGTCTTATTGCAAACCATAGGCTGGTGCCGAAAGGTAGGGAATGAAGAAAACCAATTAGCCTAAGTAGGGTGTACAGAAAGTAACGACTAAAGACAAATAAAGGGATTTGGAGAGAAGGCAAAGAAATATACGGTTAAAGTCATGAATTGGATTATGGAAGAGGCATTACTAGGAATATCAGGATACCCCTACGAAACATTTTCATGTTTCAGTGCATTGTTAAACGAAAACTGTTTTCCCGATTAGATACTTACTCCAAGGGTATGTATTTAGCAGGTTTCATTCTCATATCTGTATGGTTTTATAGATGATGAGTGGGAGTAAGTTATTGGGAATTAGGTAATTATTATCATTATATCAGAATTCGTTGTAATTGGTGATATTTGAGGAAATCGCCAGGGTACAGTTTTCAACCTACGAAGCACAGGTTTTGAGTTATTCAACTCAGCGGACTTATACAGAGTATTGTATGTTGTCCAGTGTCCATCAGGACAAAGGGGCAGGTCCTCGTACTTTGTTCTGTTTACTTATGACTTCTCTAGTTTTTAGACAAGTGTTTCATAGAAATACAAGGTCTAAGTTTTGAGAAGTTGTGGGTATAAGAATAAAGTAGAGAACCAGGTGTCACAAGTATCGGGATTCTTAAAAGAGATCGAAGATTTAGATTCTTGTGATTGGTATTCAGATGATAGTAATGGTTTTGAGAAACTTGTTTCTCTTTCAGGTTACTCATAATTGGATAGATTCCTAAGTTGAGTAATGCAGATTAGCCTCTCTCCATTAAGTTGATATGCACTGGAGACAGCTGCATGATTGAATATGGTTCCAATTAAATAAGTGCCAAAATTTCTATATTGGATATAGAATAGTTCGTACCTTAAAAGATGTTAAGGTACGGGGAGTTGTCCAGCTTATGCTTAAAACCAGACTCTGGATAACTCAGGGCACGTTTCTGTAATGGCAGTTTGTGGGTTGACCCTGGCTATGACGAGGGTTGATTTTCTACCATCTGGAAGATCAATAGTGATATTGTTCTTGACTCACCACAGTTTTAGTAAAATGGATTTTTTCAGAAAACAGTAGTGGGAGTATGGTAGAACTGGAAGTGATTCCAGAACCGCGAACGATTACGGAAAATTTAATAGGACCTATATATTCAATCAGGTTTGACATTCCATTAGCCACTCCGCAGATATGGTGGGTAACCTCAGACACCCGAGAGGTACTTCGGTAGCCTCAAGGACGGTGACAGGGAGGTTCTTGTTTACCCAGACTTGACACTACTGTTGTTCCAGACTATTAGACCAGGCAGGAGGATAAGTATAGCGTCGTTCTAAACTAGCTTTAGAAGTGCACGTGTATATTATTCTGCCAGAGGGTTGTCGTAGTCAGTGGGAGCAGCAGAAGTATAGTGGGCAAGTAGCTTATGTCTATTTATAGACTAGAGCAGTTATAGCGGAGATAGATCATCTAATTTTGATGTGACAGTCATGGGTTTGACTTCATCAGAATAGGGGATGGATCTGTTAAGAAGGTAGTAGGGTGTGATGTCATGGTATCTGGATGACATACATAGAGTAGGAAGTAAAATTCCTATACAACGATCGGTTGTACTGTGGTCGTCATACAGTTGTTTCTCCAGACAGGATATGGATATAATATCTGACATTCTGGTTTCTAGATCTATAGTTTTAGATCTGGATTTGGGTAGTTTCCCAATGTGGGTACTTTGACAGTATTCTAATGGTTTTTAGAATAGTGACTCCTGGCATGGTGGTGTACCTGCAGATGATGGAGTCACCCTTTCTAAAGGTGTCTTACAGACTAAAGGGGAGAGGGATGTGCATGATTGGCAGATCACTTGTTTAGACAATTGAGTCAATCGTGAGATGTCAAGTACCACACCAGATGTTGTTTTTGCACTAGATGCAATAAGTTTGTATTAATCCAATCCTGGAGAAACATAAGGAAGCAGTTTTAGAACATAAGTACATGTTCTACGGATTTGATGACGGCAGCCTCCTTCGGGAGACGGTTATCATTCCAGGCTTCAAAGGTGACATGGTTGACAGAGTGATTATCAGAGTTATAGTTTTCCCTCTGACGAGGGACAGTATTATGGACAGGTGGTCCAAAAGGATACTGTGTGAGGCTTGGTGCTGGATACTGATTAGGTTCAGTGATCGATACAGTCTAATAAGTTTGGATTTAGAGTTCATTTATGAACTAGGTCCCATCAGATATCCAGACTTATTCTAAGACAGGAATTACTCAATTCGGGAGATGGTTTTCTCCGCGAACTTGAGATTAAGAGAGATATAGAAAGAAACTTCTAGGCGGATCCACTCACTGAGGCTATTTCTCGAACACAATAGTTTTACAAACGGGCTTTGTGAAACTAATTAGTAGAGGAGTTGGATGTTCGGTTTCACACGGGCTGTGAGTAGTCGACATCACAATAATTAGCCTTAAGTGCAAGTGGGAGATTGTTGGAGATAGTGCCCTCAGAGTCAATTATTGGATCGCAGGTACGTGATTGCAATGATTGCGGAGGACCTATACCGGTAGGACAGTCTTACTCGAGATGATAGTATGCTATCTGGTTTGCCTTTATCAGTCGTGTACATGTTCAGGTGACTGATTACATGTTACACTTTGATAGAGCCCTTAGGATCTTGCTTTACTACCAACAGTATGATGGCGATCATATACGTGAGAGTTGGGTAGTTTATATGCATATCCTTAATTGTGGTCCCTAGTCATGGGAGTTTCGAGACAGGGCATCGATACTCCAGAGTAGACTAGTGTATACAGTCGAGACCCCGACGAGGGGCGGTGGCCGGTCTCACAAGCCACTGGTGTCAGTTGGATCACCTAAGATGTATACAGGTGCTCATTGGGTTATGAGTACACCGGACAGGACTCGCCGGGAATCTGCTAGTTGGTATTATACATATCGTCAGATAGCAGTTCCCTGGTGACATGTGTATAGGTTAGTTCATCGGCCTGAGGTCGTCATTTGTCTCGTGTGATTTCCCACTGTGCTTTGATTTCTACCCTACCACGGCTCAAAGGAGTCGTGCAAACAGGTAGCTTTTGGGTACAGTCCCGAGCCACATGGAGGCACGTGAGCGGATCGGCAGGGGATTCGTCTCTCCCGGTATTGTGGGTAAGATCGTGCTGTGTCTAGGAGAGCCATTACACAAAGCCCACGGCCGTGGCAGGAGATTTACTGGTAGGTACTCCAGTAGTATCTCAGGGTGTTATTGGGCTACACTCCGACACGACTTATACTGCTATTGGGGGTCTGACGTTACTAGCCCCCTAGGCAGATATGCGATACTCATAGACGAACGGACCGGACTGTATATACATTGTCACTGTTAGGCTCAGTAGGGTTTCCGAATGAGTTCGCTCATCGGCCTCCCTTGAGGTCAGTCCATGGGCAGCCGTTACGTATAGCTAGTGCCGCTGACGGTTGGTAGTTAAACCCACTGCCAGGGTACTGACGAGTCATTAGAGTCCCCCATAGACAGTTTCCCAAGTTCGGGCGAAACGTTGTAAAGGCCGTATGGTTTTATGGCAGGGTTCGGAAAATGCACGTACGTTTACGCACGTGTCAGATTTCGGGCAGATGATACTGGTCGGCTTTGGTTTAAGCCGGATCCGAGTATTATATTGAGTAGATATAATATGTTTGTCTCAGTTGCATTTGTATTCGGTCGTAATACAAATGCGGGTATATTTATACAGTTACGGGGTTATCCTGAAATTCGTTTCGGGATCACTTTTGGAAGTTGCCAGTTTCCAGTTTTCTATCAGCCGTCTTTTAACATTCGGTTAAAGACGGATTTATCTTTTCTTGAGATGAGTGTGGAAGGTTCTAGAAGTTTCTAGAAGAGGTGACTAGGTTAGAATGGTGTTGATGTTTTATTGGTTGCATTTATTGTGTTCACACTTTGTGTTCACATTATGTGTTCACACTTTGTGTTCACACATGATATTTGTTCTTGTGGTTACCTCCCTCCTCCTACACTCACCCCCCCACCTCCTTATAAGTGGCCGGCCCCCTCTCCTCCTCCTCACTTCACTTGAGAGAAAAGATTATGGTTGTTGAAAGAAAAGATTAAAGTTTTGGATAAATGGAAATTTCATAGTTCATTTTTCATTCCATTTCATTTCGATTGGCAACTTCATTAACCGATCGTCCACGGCTTTGGACGAAGTGAGACAAAGTCTTCTACTCATTCTCTACATCATTCTTGATCGTCTCTTTTGGCAAACTTGACGACCGAGTTGCCTCGAGTCAGAGGCGGGAGCCCGTTTAATGAATCGTTGACGTGGTGCCACCTGGACGAGCAGATCGGAGATCGATGAGATCGGAGCAGCCGCAACAGAGCGTGGGATGATGGTTAAAGAACGAAGGACTCGGATCGTTCGGTATAACCTTTCTACACTCTTTACAGTTTGTTAGTTTAGCAATAATGGCAGATCCAGGTTATAGTATACGATAGTGCCAGTTAAAAAGTTTTTGTTCCGCATTTGGCGTCTGTAGACGGCCGGGGCGCTACCGTGGACTTACAACTTAAAACGACACGCGAAAACCAACACGATACGCTAAATGTCCTATAGGTTAGAACATATGGTTAGCCTTCGCAAAACAACACGAAATCACTCGATATAGACGTACAAACGTCACACGATCGAGATAATGCACAAATACCAAAATCTGGAAATCAAAATACGCAAACCCAATACTAAATATAAAGCAGCAACCCAAGAAAACGATCCCAGATTTCGTCTCAGGTGAAAACAAAGCGAGCAAACAAGCCTAGAGTGATGTACAGGGTGCATGTGAGCTATGGAGGAAGCCTGGGCACCTGAGCCACCAAAGTAGCCGAGCCCCCTATAGGGTAAAACCGGCCTGGCCGGCCATGAAGGGTCCAGAGGGGTTCGTCTGCCTAGGGTGGTCTTCTGGTGGTCTAACTAGGCTCCTGGTGTTGTTTATTTTCCTTGTAATGACTCCGGATCACTCCAGATTCACCTGCACGCCATATACCCTCGCAAACCGACTTGAAACTGTTCTGTTTTGGGTTCCAGGTTTGTAATGTGTCGGATCTGGGTTAGATCTAGGGTTAATTGGTTTCAACAACCCCTAATTAGGCTATACTAACATTCAAAACCAACACTTGGTCAAGTCTCACTCAAATTTGCCTAAACTAGCACTAATCTACATACTATACTAAATTTCTGCTAAACAACCAGAACTTGACAAGAAAGGAGTGGGGTTATGAGATTATACCTCAAGAGGGTCCTAGGAGGAAGGAGAAGGGAAGGAGGATGAAGGAGGAAGGGTTGCTGCTGCTGTGGAGCTGCTCCTTGTGCTCCAGACGATGCTGCAGTAGCTGATACTGATGCTGTTTCCTGGGCTAAAACTCCTCTGTTGTTTTATTTTTTTTGTGTAGTGTTGTGGGAATAGTTGTGGTGGTGTGGTGGTGTTGTTTTGTGTTGCTAAGGCTGCTGAGTTGAGGGTTGATGAGGGTGTGGAGTTGTTTTAAATAGAGTTGCTGCTGATGTTGCTCAGGCTGTTGCTGCTGGTAATATTTTTGGGGGTGTTGTTGCTGTTGCCTTGGCTGCTGCTGCTGCTTGGAATTTGTTTTGTGGCTGAAGTTGCAGCAGTAGGAGTTTTGAGGCTATGGTAGGGTATGGTGTTGTGTGGGGTGGAGTATGATGGGGGTGTGGTGTGGTTTTGAATGGAGTTGTTGCTGATGTGGCTGTTTTTCATAGCAGTAGCTGATGTAGCTGCTGAAAGTGGCTGATGTAGCTGCTGATGTGAGGGATTTGGGGCTGATGTGTTGGTATTGGAGGCTGAAGTGTTGGTATTGGAGGCTGAAGTGTTGAGGGTAGGCTGATGTTTTACATCAGCTGCTGTTGCAGCTCATGATGGTGCTGTTGTAATGGTTTCTGGGCTGAAACTGCTGCTTGAAATCTGTTGTTTTCTTTTGTGGTGGTTGTTGTTGTGTTTTTTAGTGTTGTGTTGCTAATGATGGTGCTACTGCTGATGCAGCTGATGTATTTGTGGCTGAGGTTTAGTGGCTGAAGTGTTGGGCTGATTTGTGTGTGTAGGTGTGAGAGAGTGATGTGAGAGAAGATGTGATCAATGAGAGGGAGTGATATGAGTGAGAGGGGGTGTGAAAGAGCACACAAAGGATAATGAAGAATGAGATGGATCATGGCACACCCTAGCCACCTCTCTCTCTCTCTTAATTATGTCAGCACACATAAGCCATCATGGCTCACCCTCTCTCCTACACAAGTCAACCCCAACCTAATCACCTTTAGACAAAGCTAACAACCCTCAAATAACCCCACTAACCTAACCAATTGGTTCAACCCACCATGGTCATCTAAAAATGGTTCAACCCTATGCCACCATGAGTCCAAAATATGAAACAAGTATGACAAGTGTAGAAAATGTTATGTGCACATTTTTGCACAAAAAGCCAAAAAAATCCAATTAGCGATTTTTAATCGCTGTTAACACCAAAATAGCATTTGATCTATCATAAACACTTAAAATTGGCATATTTCCACAAAATACCCAACCTTAGAATTTCCAAAGTTTTCCTCCGGAATTTTCACCATTTATCGGTAATTAATTATACCGACTATTAAAATATTCATTAAAAAATTAATATTAAATTATGAAAATTCCCAAAAATAATATTTTATTTTTTTGAAATGTTACAGCTACACAATAAACACCTACTTAATAGAAAGAGATCATTACCTACTCCCACAAGCTCAAAGATCCTAGATTTCCAAGCTCCAAGGCATTCAAGAGGCAAAACAAGTCCAAAGATGTAATTTTTGTGAGATTGTGAAGGTTTTGTGGTGGTTTTGTGAAGGATTGGCCAAGTGTTCAGTTGAGAGAATGAAGGAGATGAAAAATATGAGAAAGAGATGGAGTGAGAGAGAATGAGAGTGAAAGAAATGATAAAGAGAGAGAGTGAGGTGAGATTAAGGTGAGTGCACACTTGCATTAATTCTCACATTGATGCAAGCATGACTCACATGTGCCACCTCCTCTCACAAACAAAAACCCAATGAAAATATCTCTCTCACACAAACAAAAATCAAGATGTTTAGGTGTAACATTTTAGAAAAATAAAATATTATTTTTGGGAATTTTTATAAGTAAACAATAAAATATTGAATATTTTAATAAGGCGGAATAATTAAATACCGATAAAAAAAATTGGAAAATTATGGAAATTACTAAAAATAGGGTGTTTTATGTGAATTATGCAAATTATAAGTTTTTATGATTAGTTATACGCTATTTAGTGCTAATCGCGATTAAATATCGCTAATCGCGCATTAAACTTGTTTTGTGCAAAACATGCACCATATCATTTTTACACTTGTGTTACATTTTCCTACATGGCTTTCTCTTCATTTTTCATTCATGGCTTTTGTTTTGTGAGAAGAGAAAAGAAAAGGAAAAGAAAAGAAAAGAAAAGGATATTAGTAAAGAATTGGGTATGGGCATGAGATAAAGTGAGGAGAGAGGGTCAACCTTGGACCATGACCTTCATCCCTTCATTATTTCCTCTTCATTTCTTCTCTCCTCTCTCAAAGTGCTGCTTCCTCCTCCTCCTCCACCATCTTCATCCTCTCAAACACCATTAAAAACACCTCAAAACACCCATCTCCATTTCATAAAAAATATGCATGAGCTCACTAGCTACACCTTGGATCAAGAAAGCTAGCATTTTGGACACTTGGGGAAACTCAAGAAAATTCTTGAGTTGCCAAATGAGGTATTCTCTTAACCATTAGTCTAGTATTTCCATTGCTTTTACATCCATGTTTGTTTAAAACCGATTTGGTATCGTTTAGTGAGATTTGGAAATTTCTAGTTAGGGGTTATGGAATTTTTGAGTTGTGATGTGTAATTATGCTTAGGAGAGGCCACACAAACCCCCTAGTGCTAGGATTCAGACCTAAACCAGAGACTAGAACCCCGGAATACGAACTTAGAAACCCAATATCGGTAGAATTGTGGATTTTGCGAGTGTATATTGAAATCTGCTATCACCTGGAGCCTCTGAAAATTATTTAGCATACACAGTGATACATGCAGGCACCCAGGAATCTAACCCCAAGACCCCAGCCCCTGAACCCTCTTCTTAGCCGCAAATAAAGTCTTTCTGGCCACAAATTACGGCCAGACCTGGAGCTTTATAGTTCGTGTTTGGATCCATCTCCTGTAAACTAGACCCTTGGCATATGCAAAATTGGCTGATTTGACCTAGGGTAAAATATGGAACCATTTTCAAGAGTTGCTGTTTTGATTCGGGGTTTCGTTTTGTGTATTTTGAATTCTGGATTTTTATGATTTGTGTCATATTCGATCGCTTGACATTTGTACGTCGAAATCGAGTGTTACTTGGTGGTTTTGAAAGCGTAGTCCATAGGTTCTAACCTATAGGCTTTTAGCATGTCGTTTTGGTTTTGAATTGGGTTTTAATGCGACACGATACATTATGATGTGTAGGTACCCCATGAAGACTTCGAGACGACAAGCAAGCATGTGGCGACGTCGGCAACGGAAAGCGAAGAGCAAGGTGAGTAGATTATATCTACGGAAGAAGTCGGGTGGATGGCGTATAGCACCCCCGCAGTTCGATGTATAGTATGCTATATATATACTATATTTATATGATATCTTTTATGTGTGACATGGATATTCAAGATATGATTAGGTGTTCAATGGTTAGTTTAGGGTTATTAGAAGTGAACTAGTATAGCTTCTTAGTCGCGAACCCTAGAATAGGTTTACACCCACATGCACACACATGCTTACTTGGTTATACTTGTGTGTATATGGGGATACGTATATACATATACACACATAGGTATGGGACTGTATATATATACACGTATACCTACACATGGATGATGAGGATTGTATATGGTATTTAGAGATGAGTCGATGAGATTGGGCATGGTGCCATGAGATCGGTGATATGATGTGGTTCGTACTATGAGATACGACATGAGATTTTAGCAGGCTTTTGGATGTGTGTTTTACACACGCATATATATGTGTGTGTGTGTGTGTGTGTATCGATGGTATCAGTTTGTACTAGACTTAGATCAGTACCCCAGTCCATGAGATATGATGATATGGATACCAGATAAATGATGAGATGAATATGATATTTGACCCGTACCTAGAATTGGGATGCCGTACGACGGATTTACGTACGAGCTATATATTGATGATAGATCCGCACCCTTGACTCGAGGATGTCATATTGTATATTGTATCGTATGTGATACTATTGAGGCGGGATCACCGACTATTATATTTATATGTATATCGACTCAGATTTAGGTGGTTTCCCTTACCCTTTCGGTTAGACTGTTCGTTTAGTTTTGTAGTACTTAGTAGATGTTAGACTAGACCCAATTCATACCTATTTCAAAACTAACGAATCGTGAGTTTTTTAAAGACAGGTCTGTAAGTCCACGTTACCTCTCCCGGCTCTTTCGGGCTTGCGGAAACGGTGAAAAACGATTTTCTGGGTTATGGTAACATGGACTATAAAACATGGATCTTTGCTAAACTACACACTAGCAACTAACATGAGCTTTACCTACTCGGTTAGGGGGTTATACCTCAACTTGAACTCCTTCTCTTGGACTCCTTGTGGTGGTCGGATGGTTCTCTCCTCGTCGCCTTCTCTTGCCGAAGATGGATCCACCTGAGGGTCTCTACCTTGAGCTCCTTCCTCGAACTTGAGGAAACTAAAGTGTTCGGCTTGCTAGACCTTCAACCTTAGGATGAGTAGAGAGTGGCTTTGGTGTTTTATCTCAAAGGAAATGGTTCTCAACTCATGAGAAGAATTTTCCTCGAGCTAGAGGAAGAGGAAGAGGAAGAGGAAAAGATGAGAGAGAATGAGAATGAGAGAATGAGAGAGTTTTTGCAACCATATCAAATATATGTGAATTAATCAATTAACAAAATTAATCAAAATGAAAAAGGTGATGGTATGTTGAAATGACCATTATCATTTCACATTAAATAAGTTTTGCAAAGATCAATGAGCATCTTTGCTTGAAATGATGATGGTCAACTTTTCAACCTTGGTCAACAAGTCAACCTTGATCAACAAGTCAACAACCCAAACCATAACTCAATTTCCTTTAATTAATATTATTAATTGATATTTCACATATTCATTAGGGTTTGGTAAACGACAACCGTCAACTGTGCATACACACCCGTACCAAAACCCTAATGAGAATCCTCTTCCTCTGCCTCAGTCAACCGTGCATACACACCCGCATTAGTGTTCCGAGGAACATGAATACAATGAGATAAAACTAACCCCAAAGCATATACTAGGATCTGGCTCAAACCAGAGCCCGCTAGCAATGACTGTCCGGACACCAAACGTGCACAAGTGTGCGGATGTGAACGGACCCTGTCGCAAAACCATGCGACCTCTACTCTGTTTTTCCCAAAGGCGAACAACCCTCTGTGTGGGACTCTAAAGACTCGACACTACGCTGGCAGTGGGTTTAACCACAGACCGCAAGCCGCATTAGCTGTACGTAACGGCCCCCAGGTAGATGCCGATAAGAAGACTGATGAGGCGAACCCATCCGAACTCCTACTGAGCCTGTCTGTGACAATCTGCGTACAGTCCGGTCTGTTCGTCTAAGAATATCTCATGGCGGGCCTAGGGGGTGGTAAACGTCAGTCCCCTAATAGCGGTACAAGTCGTGTCAGAGTATAGCCCAGAACACCCTGAGATAACACTGGAAACCTACCAGTGTATCTCGCTTGCCCTGGCCAGGGACGACTATGTGTAATGGCTCTCCTAGACACAGCGCGATATCAACTCCCAATACCGGGAGAGACGAATCCTATCTAACCGTCACTGCCTCCAAGTGCTTCGGGACTGCACCCAACTACTACCTGTTTGCACGACTCCTTTGAGCCGTGGTAGGGTAGTAATCAAAGTACAGTGGGAACACACTCGAGGCGAAGTGACAGTGTCAAGTTAGCGGACTAAGCTGTACTCATGTCACCTGGGAACTGATAACTGACGATAGGTATAGTACCAACCAACAGTTCCCGACGAGTCATGTCCAGTGTACTCGTAACCTAATGAGCACCCGCATACTATCTCAAGTACGACGTACTGACAGCTGTGGGACAAACCGTCTCCCGTGCTGGGATGAAAAGCGCATACGCTAGTCTACTCCGGAGTATCGATGCCCTGTCTCGATAGTCCTATGACTAGGGACCTGCATAAGGATGTGCTTGTGGATTACCCAGCCCCCACGAGTGTGACTGCCATCACAACGCTGGCAATCAAGCAAAGATGCTAAGGGCTCCACTAATGTGTATAGACGATATATTAACAGAAACACATGTACACACATTGAAGTAGAAACAAACCAAGTAGCATACTACTATTTTGAGCAAGATTGTGTATACAATGGTGAATATCCCAAGCTTCCATTATGTAATATACAAACTAGTATGATACAGTAATGGCCTCTAGGGCATATACACTAACAATCTCCCACTTGCACTAAGGCCATGTACTGGCGTATCGAAGACCTATCATCTCGATCAGCCGCTCGAACTGAGTCTGGGGCAAGGCCTTTATGAATGGATCTGTAGTGTTATCTTCTGATGCAACCCTCCGAACCTCGATCTCCTGGCAATCCACGATCTCCCTGATCAGGTGATACCGCCTTAAGATGTGTCTGGATTTCTGATGGGACCTGAGTTCCTTCGCTAAAGCTATAGCCCCGTTGTTGTCGCAATACAGAGGTATTGGATCAACAATGGATGGAACCACCTGAAGTTCTTTCAAGAACTTCCTCATCCAGACGGCTTCTTTTGCGGCATCAGATGCAGCGATATATTCCGCTTCCATTGTCGAGTCAGCAACGGTTTCCTGTTTGGAACTCTTCCAACACACCGCCCCTCCATTGAGGGTAAAGACAAAACCCGACATGGACTTGGAATCATCCTTGTCACTCTGGAAGCTGGAGTCAGCAAAGGCCTCAATCTGGAGGTCTTTTCCGCCATACACCAAGAACATCTCCTTAGTCCTTCTCAGGTACTTGAGAATGTTCTTTACCGCTATCCAGTGCTTCTCCCCTGGGTTTGACTGATACCGGCTTACCACACTCAGTGCATAAGCTACATCTGGTCTGGTACACAACATCGCATATATTATAGAGTCTACCGTAGAAGCGTAGGGTATAAAAGACATGCGATCCCTTTCCAAATCAGTCTTGGGAGACATCTCTTTGGAGAGGGTGATCCCGTGACAAGCCGGTAAATTACCGCGCTTGGAATCTTCCATACTGAATCTTTTCAGTATGGTGTCGATGTACCTGGACTGTGAAAGTCCTAATATCCTCTTGGATCTATCACGATGGATCCGGATCCCCAGAATGTAAGAGGCATCACCCAGGTCTTTCATGGAGAACCTGTGTGACAAGAATCCTTTGACAGATTGTAGCATAGGAATGTCATTTCCTATCAAGAGAATGTCATCCACGTATAAAACGAGGAATACGACAGTTCATGCTACAAATCTACTATAGATGCATGGTTCATCTGGATTTTTGATAAAGCCAAATTCTTTGACCGTCTCATCAAAACAGATGTTCCAACTCCGCGATGCCTGCTTTAGTCCATAAATGGACTTAAGCAACTTACACACCTTTCCGCTGCTCCCACTCAGAATGAAACCCTCTGGCTGGTCCATATAGACACACTCCTTTAAATTTCCATTTAGAAAAGCGGTCTTTACGTCCATCTGCCAAATTTCATAATCGTGGAAGGCAGCAATGGCAAGAAGGATCCGAATGGATTTCAGCATAGCCACTGGAGAAAAGGTTTCGTCATAGTCCAAACCAGGTCTTTGACGAAAACCTTTTTGCAACAAGTCTAGCTTTATAGGTCTCAACCTGTCCATCTACACCAATCTTCCTCTTGAAGATCCACTTGCATCCTACGGGTTTTACCCCATCTGGAGCAACGTCCAAAGTCCATACTTTGTTGGTGTACATGGACTCCATTTCAGTCCGCATTGCATCCAGCCATTTTACCGAGTCAATGCTCTGAATGGCCTGCTGGAAGGTAGTCGGCTCATCATAATCAATGATGCAATCCTCTCTATCCCCGTCTATGAGAAAACCGTAGTATCTCTCGGGCGGATGAGATTGCCTACTACTCCTGTGGAGCGGTGCAGGAATGTCCTGTTCTTTCGAACCTTCTGCTTCTACTAAGCTTTCAGTAATAGTCTGTGGTTCTGGAATTTCTTCCAGTTCTATTGCGCTCCTACTAATTTCCTTTCCTAAGAACTGGTGTTCTAGAAAGTGGGCATTACGAGAAACAAAGACCTTCTGTCCTTTTGCGTAATAGAAAAGATACCCCGTATAGTTCTTTGGGTATCCCACAAACTTGCACAGTACTGAGCGTGCCTCGAGTTTGTCCACATGCTGCTTTTTGACAAAATCTAGACATCCCCAGATCTTTAGATATTGAAAATAGGGTTTCTTCCCACTCCATAACTCATATGGTGTTGTAAGCACAGTCTTAGTTGGAACTCGGTTCAAAAGGTATGCAGCTGATTCTAGCGCATATCCCCAGAATGATCGCGGCAACTCAGCGTTACTCATCATGGAACATACCATATCCAATAGGATTTGGTTCCGTCTCTCCGATACACCGCTATGTTGCGGAGTGTATGGAGAAGTAAGCTGAAAGAGAATTCCATTCTCTTTTAAGTAATCCAGGAACTCGGCACTTAAGTATTCACCACCTCGATCGGATCTTAGTGTCTTGATACTTTTGCCTGTTTTCTTTTCTACTTCGTTCTTGTATTCCTGGAACTTTTCAAAGGCTTTAGATTTATGCTTCATTAAGAAGACATGTCCGAACCTTGAAAAATCATCCGTAAAAGTAATGAAGTAAGAATAACCGCTTCGCGCATGAGTAGACATTGGACCGCACACATCGCTGTGTACGAGCTCCAAGAGCTTGCTCGCTCTTACTCCGTGTCCAGTGAACGGAGTCTTTGTCATCTTTCCTTTGAGACGGGATTGACAAGTTGCATATGAGTGATATTCGAACGGATCCAAATATCCTTCTGTATGTAACTTCGTCAACCATCTCTCATTGATTTGACCCAGTCTACAATGCCATAAGAAAGCATGATTGATTTCTGGAGACTTTCTTTTGTGTGTATTCTGGACATTGAAAATCTTTGGTTGGTTTAATACGTATATACCATTGTTTAATGTACCCAACCCAATCAAAACTTGATTAAGGTGAATGTTCACAACATTACTTACAAATGCAAATTCATAACCTTCTTTAGATAATAAAGATACAGATATGATATTACAGGTTGCATTGGGTACAAAATAACAATCACGCAAAACCAAAACATGTCCATCTGACATTCCCTGGTGATAGTCCCCACGGACTCAGCATCCATGCCAGCTCCGTTTGCAACTCTGAGGGTCATATCACCTGCCTTCAAAACCCTACGCCTTCTCAGTGCCTGAAAAGAATTACAGATATGAGATCCTGATCCGGTATCCAATACCCAGGATGTAGAGTTTATTGATAGACAGTTTTCAATAACATACACACCTGAAGCCGAAGCCGCAACTTGCTTCAGATCCCGGTTTCTGGCCTTCCAAGCCTTGCAATCCTTTTTCCAGTGTCCACTCTTGTGACAGTAAAAGCATTCTTCCTTTCCCACAAGCTTTCCCGCTACCTTTGTTGCCTTTGTCTTTCCCTTCGTATCCACTTTACTAACACCGCCGCTTGGTTTGGCGGGGGCTTTCTTCTTCTTTCCCTTGGCTTTCGCCTTGGATTTAGAAGAAGAAGATCCCCGTACAAAAAAAGTGGATGTTTCCCTACCTTTCTGTAGGGTGCCCTCTGCACTCCTCAACATGATGAGAAGCTCCGGAAGTTCAACCTCTTTTCCTTGCAAGTTGAAGTTCAGGATAAACTGGGCGTAAGTGGAAGGAAGGGACTGGAGAATCAAGTCTGTATAGAGCTCGTTCTCTAACGTGGTCCCAAGGTTCGCGAGCTCTTCAATGAAGCCAATCATCTTAAGCACGTGTTCCGCTACCGATGATCCGATGGCCAATCTCATCGAAAACAACTTTTTCGAGACTTCGTATCTGGCGATACGGGATTGCTCTCTATACAGTTCTTTTGTATAAAGAAATATGGATTCCAGGTCCATATTCTCGTGCCTCCTCTGATGTTCATTGTCCATAGAGGCAAGCACGAGGCACTTGGCCTTCACGCAGTCGATCTCCCATGTCTTACGGATTTCTATATCCGCGACGTTGGAGGTGGGACCTGGGACAGAGGGAGCTTTGGTGGTAAGGAGATACCCCAACTTGTCGTAAGTGATTTCCATTTTGACATTCCTGAGCCAACCTTTGTAGTTTGGCCCTGTCAGTATATTTTTATCTAGTAATAACTTAAGTCCGGTCATGTCGATTGGTCGCTGCAATTAGGAGAGAGAGAAGAAACACTTTAGCATGATGCTCTTGCAAGTTTAGAGTGGGTTTTAGTTTGTCTAAACAGGATGGCTCCCACTGTCTCTCGAATCCCTCCTCAAACCATAAAGGAAGAATTAGTCGGGTTCAATCTCACCGTACAATACTTGCTTAACCGTTCAGCCAGGCCAGTGTCGGTACTTCGAGGGAGGTTTTCCAACGCTTTCGCGAAGTTCCTTAATTAAATAACCTCTTTTTCCTGGGGGCGTAGCCCCGCTAACACCTTTCTAGACACCTACTAGGTTTATAGCATTGATCGTTAAGTGAGAAATTTTCTGAGGAGTAGCATATACTCACAGTAGGATCGGGATCCAAATATCATCGCGTGACAAAATTGAAGGAATCCTACCAGAATCATCACACTCCAAATGGTATGCAGCGCTAGCAAGTTTCAGTTTCTTTTGAAACTCCCGATGTGGATTTTTGTCCCATGCTCTTATGACCTTGGCGTAGGTCAAAATGTCAGAAGTCACATGTCAAGTTCTACCCATCATTATCCAGGTTAATTTGAACCCACCCGTACCTACCCTTGACGTAGGCCAAAATGGCAGTACGACTGTCTCAAACCAACGCATTCTATCTATGCAACAGATAAATATCCGGCAGCTACCAATCACCATGCCTTGGCGTAAGGTCAAAATACATAGCTTGAATACTACTGAATATTTAACTGAAACGATGGAGGGCTACGAATGGTTTTGGCGAAACCGTGAACGTAGTGAACTTGATATAATCGATGGAACGAGATAGCTTTTAAAAGGAGTGGTTCAAGCTTCGCATTTAAATGTTGGTTTTTGAAAAGAACCGAGTGGTTTTGAAAGTGTTCCAACGGCTTCTACTTGGTTTATTTTCTTGCATTAATTTTAATGTGTCCCATCATTTAATCCTACCATTGCAGAAAATAACGAAAATATGACGTATGCTTATGCCATCCGCATTCGCCACGGGGTCCCGTTATCACCCGTTAGGTTACTTAACTAATGACAGAGCGGGGGTTAGACTAGCGCGGATGCAAAAGATAAGCAACGCCTAAGTAGATATCATATATAGATATATACACATTCGTCAGATGCAATGATAGCCATTCCAGATCATAGATGAATACATTGGATATACTAGGAATCCGCATTCCGTTCGAGCCTGTAATGAAAAGTGGATTACACGGTCGCGATGAATAGCCAATACCCCACCCTAGACCCCTACGGGTGCGGCAAACTACCCGCCAAGTTCCCGAAGCGAAGCAACCTCCCTCAACGACGTGAGTAGGCCACTCGGCACTTCGAGATACCCGGTAGTTTGTGCACCCCACCTTGGGTCTATCCTAGGAGCAAAAACAGTAAAAAGAAATTATACAATGGCGGCTACAACCTCATCCCGGATGTGCGTCCATACAAATAATATTACATCAAATTTACATATTACATGAATTGAAAGATAAAGAAAAAACTCTCATCTCACAACACCCCGGCTATTCATCCGCGACAATCCAACGAATTCATATACACATACCATCAACATTACAGATCACAGATATGTATAACCCCCACTAATCGACGTATAGCAATTAGCAGACGTTCAATACATATATAACATTACAGATACAACCCATTAGCCAAAGTCTACAGAAAATCGATCAAAATACGGATTTGTAACCACCCGAAAAACAAATTTGTTCTCTGGAAATTCTGGGCAGAAACAAACCATCCTAAAAATTACAAAACACCAACACAACAACACTGCAGGAGAAACGATCCACGGCCGAGTTAACTCGGCCGCAGATCCGCGGCAGGAGCAAGCTCATGCCGCGGATCCGCGGTGAGTTGGTCGACTCACTGGATCATTTTTCTTGCCTGTTCTGTAAAATCCCTGAGCCGATTTTTAGTACATGATTTATTATTTTTTGAGCAGAAATAAAAATCGGCAGAAAGTTGATATTTTTAACATGTTTTGCGGTTTTTTGTCCGATCGAAATTCTAGATACTTTGCTAACATGCTATGGTGTGTTTATCTAGGCTTTGATACCACTGTAAGTCCACGTTACCTCTCCCGGTTCTTTCGGGCTTGCGGAAACGGTGAAAAACGATTTCTTTTTGGGTTATGGTAACATGGACTATAAAACATGGATCTTTGCTAAACTACACACTAGCAACTAACAAGAGCTTTACCTACTCGGTTAGGGGGTTATACCCCAACTTGAACTCCTTCTCTTGGACTCCTTGTGGTGGTCGGATGGTTCTCTCCTCATCGCCTTCTCTTGCCGAAGATGGATCCACCTGAGGGTCTCTACCTTGAGCTCCTTCCTCGAACTTGAGGAAACTAAAGTGTTCGGCTTGCTAGACCTTCAACCTTAGGATGAGTAGAGAGTGGCTTTGGTGTTTTATCTCAAAGGAAATGGTTCTCAACTCATGAGAAGAATTTTTCTTGAGCTAGAGGAAGAGGAAAAGATGAGAGAGAATGAGAATGAAAGAATGAGAGAGTTTTTGCAACCATATCAAATATATGTGAATTAATCAATTAACAAAATTAATCAAAATGAAAAAGGTGATGGTATGTTGAAATGACCATTATCATTTCACATTAAATGAGTTTTGCAAAGATCAATGAGCATCTTTGCTTGAAATGATGATGGTCAACTTCTCAACCTTGGTCAACAAGTCAACCTTGGTCAACAAGTCAACAACCCTAACCATAACTCAATTTCCTTTAATTAATATTATTAATTGATATTTCACATATTCATTAGGGTTTGGTAAACGACAACCGTCAACTGTGCATACACACCCGTACCAAAACCCTAATGAGAATCCTCTTCCTCTGCCTCAGTCAACTGTGCATACACACCCGCATTCGTGTTCCGAGGAACATGAATACAATGAGATAAAACTAACCCCAAAGCATATACTAGGATCTGGCTCAAACCAGAGCCTGCTAGTAATGACTGTCCGGACACCAAACGTGCACAAGTTCGGGGATGTGAACGAACCCTGTCGCAAAACCATGCGACCTCTACTCTGTTTTACCCAAAGGAGAATAACCCTCTGTGTGGGACTCTAAAGACTCGACACTACGCTGGCAGTGGGTTTAACCACAGACCGCAAGCGGCACTAGCTGTACGTAACGGCCCCCAGGTAGATGCCGATAAGAAGACTGATGAGGCGAACCCATCCGAACTCCTACTGAGCCTGTCTGTGATAATCTGCATACAGTCCGGTCTGTTCGTCTGAGAATATCGCATGGCGGGCCTGGGGGTGGTAAACGTCAGTCCCCTAATAGCGGTACAAGTCGTGTCGGAGTGTATCCCAGAACACCCTGAGATAACACTGGAAACCTACCAGTGTATCTCGCTTGCCCTGGCCAGGGACGACTATGTGTAATGGCTCTCCTAGACACAGCGCGATATCAACTCCCAATACCGGGAGAGACGAATCCTATCTAACCGTCACTGCCTCCAAGTGCTTCGGGACTGCACCCAACTACTACCTGTTTGCACGACTCCTTTGAGCCGTGGTAGGGTAGTAATCAAAGTACAGTGGGAACACACTCGAGGCGAAGTGACAGTGTCAAGTCAGCGGACTAAGCTGTACTCATGTCACCTGGGAACTGATAACTGACGATAGGTATAGTACCAACCAACAGTTCCCGACGAGTCCTGTCCAGTGTACTCGTAACCTAACGAGCACCCGCATACTATCTCAAGTACGACGTACTGACAGCTGTGGGACAAACAGTCTCCCTTGCTGGGATGAGAAGCGCATACGCTAGTCTACTCCGGAGTATCGATGCCTTGTCTCGATAGTCCTACGACTAGGGACCTGCATAAGGATGTGCTTGTGGATTACCCAGCCCCTACGAGTGTGACTGCCATCACAACGCTGGAAATCAAGCAATGATCCTAAAGGCTCCACTAATGTGTATAGACGATATGTTAAAAGAAACACATGTACACACATTGAAGTAGAAACAAACCAAGTAGCATACTACTATTTTGAGCAAGATTGTATATACAATGGTGAATATCCCAAGCTTCCATTAAGTAATATACAAACTAGTATGATACAGTAATGGCCTCTAAGGGATATACACTAACAAGGTCAAGGCATTCTACGAATATTTTCAAAAGACGCACATTTTCTTAAAAACACCGTAGCTCTTATTTTTCTAAACACCACGATTCGTGTTATTTCAAATGGCAAACTGTATGATATAAATATATATATATATATATATATATATATATATATATATTGATGTAGATTCTTCACTGTTGTATTTATTATTCATTTTCCACATATTCTTGCTATTCGCATAGCATTGCATGTGTAAATATGTTTATCGTTATATTAAACCCATGCTATCAAGATACCAGCACCATTATCGATGATGCGTATGTTCCACGTACACCTGCTTGCCGGCTCACATACTTCCTCATCGATAATTGCCATGTCACTATACAGTAGGATTGTTGCATCAGGATATGACTCCTTGTATGACATACTGGCACACATACTTATTGTACACTCATACTTGCGTACGTGCATATTGTACACTCATACTTACGTATATACCTACTTGTACATCCATATTGGCGCACAGGCATATTGTACACTCATACTTGCGTATATACCAACTTGTATATCCATATTGGCGCACAGGCATATTGTACACTCATACTTGCGTATATACCTACTTTTACATGTTGGATATAGTGCCCTCAAAGTCAATTATTGGATCGCAGGCACGTGATTGCAATGATTGAGGGAGGACCTATGCCGGTAGGACAGTCTTACTCAAGATGATAGTATGCTATCTGGTTTATCTTTATCATCGTGTACATGCTTTAGGTGACATTACAGGTCACTATTGCACGTTGATAGAGCTCTTAGGATTCTTGCTTGACGGCCAGCAGTATGATGGCGATCATATACATGGGAGCTGGGGTCTATAAGCACATCCTTAAAAGGTCCCTAGTCGAGGGAGTTTCGAAACAGGGCATCGATACTCGAGAGTAGACTAGTGTATACGGGTCGAGACCCCGATAAGGGGCGGTGGATGGTCTCACAATCCATTGGTGTCAGTTGGTTCACCTAAGACGTATACAGGTGCTCATTGGGTTATGAGTACACCGGACAGGACTCGCCGGGAACATGCTAGTTGGTTTTATACCTAGTGTCAGATAGCAGTTCCCTGGTGACATGTGTATAGGTTAGTTCATCGACCTGAGATCGTCATTTGTCTCGTGTGAGTTCCCACTGTGCTTTGATTACTATCCTACCACAGCTCAAAGGAGTCGTGCAAACAGGTTTTAGTTGGGTACAGTCCCGAGACACATGGAGGCAGTGAGCGGATCGGCAGGGGTTTCGTCTCTCCCGGTATTGGGGGTGAGATCACGCTGTGTCTAGGAGAGCCATTACATGAAGTCCTTGGCCAAGGCACGAGATTTACTGGTAGGTATTCCAGTAGTATCTCAAGGTGTTCTGGGCTACACTCCGACACGACTTGTATCGCTTTTGGGGGTCTGACTTTTACCAACCCACTAGGCCCGACATGCGATACTTATAGACAATCGGACCGGACTGTACGGATATTGTCACTGATAGGCTCAGTAGGGTGTCAGGATGAGTTCGCTCATCGACCTCCCTTTTGGTCAATACCTGGTAGCCCGTTACGTACAGCTAGTACCACTGACGTGCTAGTGGTAAAATCCACAACATAAGTATTGACGAGTCTTTAGAGTCCTCCACAGACAGTTTCTCAAGTTTCGGGCGAAACGTTGTAGAGGCCGTATGGTATTATGGCAGGGTTCGATCATATACGTGCAGTCGTGCACGAATCATGATCGGACGGATCATACCAGTGGGCTTTGGTTTAAGCCGGATCCTAGTATTAGATTTGTTGGATTACTTTAGTATCATTGCATTCGCATTCATTAGGAATGCGGATGCAGGTATGTATATACAGGTGAGGGGTATCCTTGTGATCCATCACGAGTTTACTTTGGTAGATGCCATTCTCTTTTTATTGTTGTAAACATTTGGATTAATGTTTACAAATGGAAATTGTGAGCTTAAGTCATCATGAAGAGCATTAAATGTGGTATGTGCATGTTTAGTGACTCATGGTCTTATTTTTTGTGCATGTCATCTTTTCTTGATTGATTAATGTGTTGAGTTGATGTGAGGAGAGAGGGAGGGCAGCCACTAGTTATTGGGTTTGCTCTTGTATTTTCATTCTAGTGCTATCTCATTTTAATTCAACATAATAACAAAAGCTCTTCATCTTTTTCTTCTGAGAATCAATGGATGCTTGAGACAAAATTATCACACACATTCTCTACATCACCTTGGACACGTCGGCTAGCAAACTTCGTGTCCGAGTTGCTTCGGACGAAGTGGGAGCCCGTAAAAAGACTCATTGATGTGGTGCCCTTTCCGATGAGGAGACCGAAGATCGGAGATGCCGCGAGGAGCTTGGGATGGTGGCCAAAGACCGAAGGACACGGATCGATCGGTATAGCCACTCTCACTTCTTGTAATTAGCTAGTTTAGCATTAATGGTTCGATCCGGGTGAAAGACTACGATAGCGCCGGTTTCCTAAAAAGTTTTTGTTTCCGCATTTGGCCTCGGATAGACGGCCGGGGCGCTACCGTAGACTTACATGGTATCAGAGCCACGCCATTAACCTTTATTAGCTTGTTCTAATGTGTTTAAAATATCGATCGGCCGAATTTTCCAAAAACCGCAATTCTATTTTAGTAGTTTCTGTCAAAAATTTTTGTCGTCGAAAAATTATTTTGAGTGTTTCAGAAAATCAGGCAGGCTTTTTTAAGACATCTTTGAAAATTTGGTAACATGATGCTACAGTACCGCTGCGGAACCGCGGCCATACCCAAGTTTTGGCCGCGGTTCCGCCGCCATTATGTGTCATCTTTGCACCAATTTTTCTACAGTGGTCTTAAATATGGAATTGGGGTTTCTGGATTTTTTTTTGTTTGGGCCCAGATTTGTTACAGTACCGGATTTGTGCTTGGGGCCCACTTCGGGAAATTTTGTCGATCGAAAATTTTAAATAAGTTAGTTCACAGTGCTTACATTATATCTGCGACCGTGAATGTCATTCGAGTGGTAAATCTTGTCTAATTGCTATAGTCCTTTTAGACGGGTTTGTGAACGTGACATTCACGTTGATCTTCTGTGTTGTGTTGTGATGCTGCGGATTTGTCATGGTTGATAACTTGGGGCAATGTTAGTACAGTTTGGTATTATTTATACATTTGATATTGCGGGGCGAGCGTCCGACATGTGGACAGCCGTCACTGCCTGTTTGTATATTATTCTTTTGGGGCACGACCGGGTTGAGGTCGATGTACCCGTTATATATATTTTATTTTCTGTACTAGAATTACCCCGCGGTGGGGTGCACGGATAGCTGGGTTCTGGAGGGCAACAGGCCCGCATCTCATAGGTTTGAGACGGAGGGGGATTCACTCTAGAATTGGTGGGCTATTCGCCGCACTCGTAGGGGGTACAGGTTGACCCAAGGAGGGGTGCTCAAGTTACCGGATTCCGTGAAGTGCTGGGTGGTCCATTCACTTTGCTGTAGGGGGCTGCCTCGCTTCGGGTTTTGGCGGGTAACTTGCCGCACTCGTAGGGGTCTAGGTTTCATTGCACAGGCTATCCACACGACCAGGTGAACGTCGGGTTTCAGTAGCGGCTCTATGAAACCCGGGGATCCCAGATTATCTGTTTTGTTCTGTAATACTTATTACTTTTCTGTGATGATGCATTTATCATGCCATGAGCAATTATTATATATTGATATATATACTAGTAGATGTTGTATATGTTTTACACTCGCGCTAGTCCAGTCCCCGCTCTGTCGTTAGTTAAGTAACCTAACGGGTGATGACGGGACCCAGTGGCGAATGCGGATGGCATATACGTATATCATATTTTCGTTCTTTATTGGTGTGATCAATTGATGGGACTGCATTGATTCGGATCAATGCAAGCTAAACAAACCTGTTTGATGTTGTTGGAACATTTTTTCAAAAAGCCGTTATTGTAAGAACGTTCTCTTTTGTTTTGCACAGTGGTATTCGGTTATGAATATCCAGCACCTCATTCTACAAGGCAAGGGCCGAGATCCCTTCACCGGGAGTGACCCCTTAGACAGAAGTTTGCGTCAGGGTAATAACTTCACTATAGTCGATTACTTTTTGCTTTGCATCGCGGTATTCAGTTGGAATATCCTGCACCTCATTCTACGGGGAAAGAGCCGAGATCCCTTCACCGGGAGTGACCTCTTTAGCAAAGGTTTTCGCTACTATATATTTATAAAAGGATATGCAGTTCCTTCAACGATATCAAGTTCATTACATTAAAGGTTTTTCGCCAAAAACCAGTCGTAGCCCTCCGTCATTTCTTACAGGTATTACTTAGTATTCATGCTGTGTATGTTGACCTCTGTCAAGGCACAGTGCTTGGTAGCTGGGTAATGCTTGTTTGTTGCATAGATATGTGATTATTTAGGACAGTCGCACGGTCATTTTGACCTCTATCTAGGGCACTTGCGGGTGGGTCTAAGTTAATCAAGAACAATGACGGGTTGAACTTGACTTGCGACTTATGATATGTTGACCTCTGTCAAGGTCATAAGCCGCTTAGGATAAAAAAAAATCACATCGGGAATTTCTAAAGAAACTGAAACTTGCCAGGCATGCGCATACCTTCTAGAATGTGATAACACGAGTGGATTCCATCACGTTATCATGCGATGATCCCGATTCCCACTGATGAGTTGGTTTACTCCTCGGGTGATCCCGAGTAATTCTTCTTTCAGGTTTGGAGGAGAATTTGAGGTTACAGTGGAAAGTTTCTTGATTAGATAAAATGATAACCATTCTGATCTAGGTTAGAGTGCACGCAGAGTGTTTCTTTCCTCTCTCTCTTTGGCAGTGACCATGCCCCGACCCTAGACTATGACTCAGTGACCAAGATCAACCGAACTTTCTTAAAACACTGGCTTTTGGATTATCTGAGTTGCATACCTCATTTCCACTCCTACTTTTACCCTTTTTCTCCGAAACATTTCGTATCACTACGAACGTCCACTTCCATTGGATAAAACCATCGTATGGTTATATAAGAACTCGAAGGAACTCGTTCCAGATTCGAGGATGGTTTCCGGTTCTGGAGAAAATGAATAGGACTATTCACTTGTCTTTTCCTTTTACCTTCTCTCAGGCTGCGAGTGCTCCTTAGATTAGGATGGTACACCTATTATGCTAATTGGATAGTCTTCATCCAAACCATAGGCAGGTGCCGAAAGGTAGGAAATGAAGAAAACTAATTAGCCTAACGATGGTGTACAAAAGGAAATAAGTTAAGACAAATAAAGGGATCAGAAAGAGGGCAAAGTAAATTGCCACTGCTATTCACGACCAAACCAAGTATTTCATCGCCACTCCTACTTCACCTTGGTATTTCTCCAGAACACCCCGTATCACTACGAAGATCCATAGTTATTGGATATTCTATCGTATGGTTATATATGAACTCGAAGGAACTTGTTCCAGTTCGGGGATGGATTCTGGTTCAGGAGAAATAGGAATAAGATTTATTCAGTTGTCTTTTATCTTCACCTTCTCTCAGGTTACGAGCACTCCTAGGATTAGGAGTGTACACCCATTATGCGTATTGGATAGTCTTCTCCCAAACCATAGGCTGGTGCCGAACGGTAGGGAATGAAGAAAACCATTTGGTCTAAAGGTGGTGTACAGAAGGCAATGACTAAAGATATAAAAAGGGATTTGGAGAGATGGCAAAGAAATATACGGTTACAATTCACAATGGAAGAGGCATTACTAGGAATACCCAGATACCCCTTCGAAACATTTTCATGTTTCTGTTTCACTGTGCAATGTTAATAGAAAACTGATTTCCCAATTAGACACTTGCTTCAGGGTATGTATTTACCAGGTTTGATTCTCATATCTATATGGTTTTACAGATGATGAGTAGGAGTAAGTTATTGGGAATTAGGTGATCATCCTCATTATATCGGGATTCATTGTAATTGGTGATATTTGAGGAAATCACCTGGGTTTTTGCCGGACGGCAAATATTTAGTTTTGAATATCCGTTGTTATGCACCAATTTCAAATTGATATATCTGTACGTTTATTTTTATAAAGTGAGATATAACTTTTTGAAATTATGTCCATGACATTTAACTATATCAGTTGATGGTTAGGTAAGGAGCATTCAATAGCGGTGTAATTCTTCATAACCATAGCACAGTTTTCAACCTACGACGCATAGGGTTTGAGTTATTAGACTCAGGGGACTTATACAGAGTATTGTATATTGTCCAGTGTACATTAAGACAGAGAGGTTGGTCCTCGTACTATATTCTGTTTACTTATGACTTCTCTGGTTTTTAGACAAGTGTTTCATAGAATTACAAGGTCTAAGTTTTGAGAAGTTATAAGTATATGAATAAAGTAGAGAACCAGGTATTGCAAGTATCAGGATTCTTCAAGGTGATCGAAGATGTAGATACTTGTGTATGGTATTCAGTTGATAGTAATGATTATGAGAACTTGCTTCTCTTTCAGGTTACTCATATCTGGATATATTCCTAAGTTGAGTGATGTTGATCGGCCTCTCTCCATTTAGTTGGCATACACTGGAGACAGCTGCATGATTTGAATCTGGTTCCAATTAAATCAGTGCCTCTGTTTCTATATTGGATATAGAATAGTTCATATCTTAACAATATTAAGGTACGGGGAGTTGTCAGGCTTATGCTTAAAACCAGACTCTTGATAACTCAAGGTGCATTTCTGTATTGGCTGTTTGTGGGTTAACCCGAGCTATAACGAGGGTTGACTTTCTACCATCTGGAAGATCAATGGTGATATTGTTCTTGACTCGCCACAGTTTTAGTAAAATGGAATTTTTCAGAAAACAGTTAGTGGGAGTATGGTAGAACTCGAAGTGATTCCAGAACCACAAACGATTACTGGAAATTTGATGAGAACCTAAAGATTCAATCAGGTTTGACATTCCATTAGCCACTCCGCAGATGTGGTGGGTAACCTCAGGCACCCGAGAGGTACTTCGGTAGCCTCAAGGACGGTGACAAGGAGGTTCTTGTTTACCCAGACTTGACACTATTGTTGTTCCAGGCTATGAGACCCAGCAGGAGGATGAGTATAGCGTCGTTCTAAACTAGCTTTAGAAGTGCACGTATATATGACTCTGCCAGAGGATTGTCGTAATTAGTGGAAGCAGCGGAAGCATAGTGGACAAGTAGCTTATGTCTATTTATGGACTAAAGCAGATATAGCGGAGATAGATCATCTATTTCTGATGTGATAGTCATAGGTTTGACTTCATCAGAATAGGGGATGGATCTGTTAAGAAGGTAGTAGGGTGTGATGTCCTGGTTTTTGGATGACATACACAGAGTAGGAAGTGAAATTCCTATACTATGATCGGTTATACTATGGTTGTCATACAGTGGTTTCTCCACATAGGACTTGGATATTATATCAGACATTCTGGTTACTAGATCTATGGTTTTAGATCTAGATTTGGGTAGTTTCCCAATCTGGGTACTTAGACAGTATTCTGAAGGTATTTAAGATTGGACGACTCCTGGCATGGTGGTGTACCTGCAGGTGATGGAGTCACCTTCTCTAAAGGTGTCTTACAGACTAAACAGGAGAGGGATGTGCATGATTGGCATATCACTTACTTAGGCAATTGAGTCAATCATGAGATGTTAAGTACCACGCCAGATGTTGTTTTTGCACTAGATGCAATAAGTTCAGATATTAATCCAATCCCGGAGAAACATTCGGAAGCAGTTTTAGTATATAAGTGGATGTTCTAGGGATATGATAACGAATGCCTCCTTCGGGAGACGATTATCATTCCAGGCTTCCAAGGTGACCTGGATGACAGAGTGGCTGTCAGAGATATAGTTTTCCCTCTGACGAGGGGCAGTAGTTTGGACAGGAGATCCAAGCGGATACTGAGGGAGGCATGGTGCAAGATACTGATTAAGTTCAGTTGACGATACAGTCTAAGAAGTTTGGATTTGAAGTTCATTTATGAACTAGGTCCTATCAGATATCCAGACATATTCTAAGACAGGTATTGCACATTTCGAGAGATGGCTTTCTCCGCGAACTTGAGATAAAGAGAGACATAGAAAGAAACATCAGGGCGGATCCACTCACTGAGGCTATTCCTCAAATGCAATAGTTTCGACAAAGGGCTTTGTGAGACTAATCAGTAGAGGAGTTGGGTGTTCGGTATCACACGGGTTGTGAGTATGCGACATCGCAATAATTAGCCTTGAGTGCAAGTGGGAGACTGTGAGATATAGTGCCCTCAAAGTCAATTATTGGATCGCAGGCACGTGATTGCAATGATTGAGGGAGGACCTATGCCGGTAGGACAGCCTTACTCAAGATGATAGTATGCTATCTGGTTTATGTTTATTATCGTGTACATGCTTTAGGTGACATTACAGGTCACTATTGCACGTTGATAGAGCCCTTAGGATTCTTGCTTGACGGCCAGCAGTATGATGGCGATCATATATGTGGGAGCTGGGGTCTATAAGCACATCTTTAAAAGGTACCTAGTCGAGGGAGTTTCGAGACAGGGCATCGATACTCCAGAGTATACTAGTGTATACGGGTCGAGACCCCGACGAGGGGCGGTGGCTTGTCTCACAAGCCATTGGTGTCAGTTGGTTCACCTAAGACGTATACAGGTGCTCATTGGGTTATTAGTACACCGGACAGGACTCGCCGGGAACATGCTAGTTGGTTTTATACCTAGCGTCAGATAGCAGTTCCCTGGTGACATGTGTACAGGTTAGTTCATCGACCTGAGATCGTCATTTGTCTCGTGTGAGTTCCCACTATGCTTTGATTACTACCCTACCACGGCTCAAAGGAGTCGTGCAAACAGGTTTTAGTTGGGTACAGTCCCGAGCCACATGGAGGCAGTGAGCAGATCGGCAGGCATTTCGTCTCACCCGGTATTGGGGGTGAGATCGCGCTGTGTCTAGGAGAGCCATTACACGAAGTCCTTGGCCAAGGCACGAGATTTACTGGTAGGTATTCCAGTAGTATCTCAGGGTGTTCTGGGCTACACTCCGACACGACTTGTACCGCTTTTTGGGGTCTGACTTTTACCAACCCCCTAGGCCCGACATGCAATGCTCATAGACGAACGGACTGGACTGTACGGATATTGTCATTGATAGGCTCAGTAGGGGTGTCAGGATGAGCTCGCTCATCGACCTCCCTTTTGGTCAATACCTGGTAGCCCGTTACGTACAGCTAGTACCACTGACGTGCTAGTGGTTAAATCCACAGCCAAAGTATTGACGAGTCTTTAGAGTCCCCCACAGATAGTTTCTTAAGTTTCGGGCGAAACGTTGTAGAGGACGTATGGTATTATGGCAGGGTTCGATCATATACGTGTAGTCATGCACGGATCATGATCGGACGGATCATACTAGTAGACTTTGGTTTAAGCCAGATCCTAGTATTAGATTTGTTGGATTACTTTAGTCTCATTGCATTCGCATTCAGTCGGAATGCGGATGCAGGTATGTATATACAGGTGAGGGGTATCTTTATGATCCATCACGAGTTTACTTTGGTAGATGCCATTCTCTTTTTATTGTTGTAAACATTTGGATTAATGTTTACAAATGGAAATTGTGAGCTTAAGTCATCATGAAGAGAATTAAATGTGGCATGTGCATGTTTAGTGACCCATGGTCTTATTTTTTGTGCATGTCATCTTTTCTTGATTGATTAGTGTGTTGAATTGATGTGAGGAGAGAGGGAGGGCAGCCACTAGTTATTGGGTTTGCTCTTGTATTTTCATTCTAGTACTCTCTCATTTTAATTCAACACAATGACAAAAGCTCTTCATCTTTTTCTTCTCTTGAGCTCACCATTTCCTCTCCAATGGAATCATCTTCAACCTCCATCCATGCACTCTCATGTGTTGAGAATCAATGGATGCTTGAGACAAAGTTATCACACACATTCTCGACATCACCTTGGACACGTCGGCTAGCAAACTTCGTGTCCGAGTTGCTTCGGACGAAGCGGGAGCCCGTAAAAAGACTCATTGATGTGGTGCTCTTTCCGACGAGGAGACCGGAGATCGGAGATGCCGCGAGGAGCTTGGGATGGTGGCCAAAGACCGAAGGACACGGATCGATCGGTATAGCCACTCTCACTTCCTGTAATTAGCTAGTTTAGCGTTAATGGTTCGATCCGGGTGAAAGACTACGATAGCGTCGGTTTCCTAAAAAGTTTTTTTTCCGCATTTGGCCTCGGATAGACGGCCGGGGCGCTACCGTAGACTTACTTGTAAATCCATATTGGCGTACAGGCATATTGTACACTCATACTTGCGTATATACCTACTTGTACATCCATATTGGCGCACAGTCATATTGTACACTCATACTTGCGTATATACCTACTTGTACATCCATATTGGCGCACAGGCATATTGTACACTCATACTTGCGTACGTGCATATTGTACACTCATACTTGCGTATATACCTACTTGTACATCCATATTGGCACACAGGCATATTGTACACTCATACTTGCGTATATACCTACTTGTACATTCATATTGGCGCACAGGCACATTGTACACTCATACTTGCGTATATACTTACTTGTACATCCATATTGGCACACAGACATTTTGTACACTCATACTTGCATACATACATATTTGCACATACATAGATGATTCTGGCTTGATGTTGGAGATTTGGGAACCGCAAGATATATTTTAAAACTGGATTCATTTGAAAGAGCGGTTTTCCCTTGATATGTGCATATTACTATTCCATGTTGCATGATATACTGATATGCTTACATTTCTTGTATATGTCGCATACATCATGCTTTACGATTATACGCATTGAGATATGCTGTTTTCATGAGATTTCTGGATTTGAGAACCGTGGGTATTTCAAAAGAAAGTATGTACTGTTTTAAAAACCCGGTTTCTCTTGATATGATATTTCAGTGCGTCCACCATACGTTTTCTCGGTTCTGAGACGTGTGATATGTGAAACCCGATTTGAGGAGGCAGACGATTCCATTTGCGGGTATATGGTGGACCCGGTATGGTATCCCGGGGCAAGAAAGGGATGCTGTGTATACAGACGGTGAGCCTGGCAGAGGGACTACTACCTATCGGTGATAATATTTGGGCTCGGCGGATATCCGGAGGATATCGACCGGAGTCAAGAGATGATACGGGCCGATCCGGACTGACGGAGCCCGTGGGCCGATCCGGACCGACAGAGCCCGATATATATAAGGATTTACGTGCCGATGCTGGGCACGAGTTTCATGATGTTTTTGTATGTCGATGCTAGACACTCAGGTTCCATAATTTTGATGTGTCGCGAGCGACACATGTTGATTTATATCCTCATACTTTCATGCATACGCTTTTATGACTTTCACATGCATGATGTTGATATGTCATTGGTTGACACGTGGACGAGATCCATATGCATATAGACATTGATTACATAGTTGGATGATATCCACATACTCATAGACTTCATAATATAGTTGACACTAGTTACATTGATCATACCTCATATTTATGATATGTTGCTACCTGAGGCACTGACACGAGCACTTGGTATTACACTTATGTATAGATGTTTACCCTTGCCACCTTTTCATACTTCAGATTTTATCATTTGAGATTTATATATATATTTGATCGTATTGACCTAGGATGAGTCATACATACGATTTCGGCTCTGTGATGTTTTCTACTCACGAGTTGGCAACTCACCCCCGTTGTGCCACAGTTTCTTGCAGGTTTTGCCGTACAGGTTTCGTTACGGCTTTGTTGGCACATTACTTCATTCCGGATGATTGCTTTGGTAGGTGGGTTCAGTCGCATCGCGACTACCATTGTACTTATTTATTTTCAGTTGTATCTAGTAAAATTCCATCAACCAGACTTGTATATTTGTTTCAGACTTAAGAAACTAGTTGTATATTCTTTCGACCATAGAGTCGCGCTTGTATTATTAGTATGGTTTTCTTATTATTTTGAGTTTCCTTTTGAGTTTTGATCCTCGCCCTTAGCGTTGTATATTATATTGCTTGCGTGGTTGTGACCGTCGATTGACGAAGAGCGAGCTCCCGCTTGGGGATGTCTTTTATCATTGATGTATATATTATTCATGTTGTACCACGTTCGGGACCAGTATTTACAAAGGAAACTCTGCCGAAATTTTCAGAAAAGACTTGGGATTTTTAAAATGCACATTCGGCTTATGTTATTTAAAAACACTTGTTTTAAAACTAGTTTTCTTTATTTCTTCCTTAAAATGGTTTTAGGTTTCTGGGCTTTTGGCTTACTTGAATTAGATGGGGTCCTATAGACTTCATATGATTCAAGTGCCAGTCACATGCCATTTCGGGTCATGACAAAGTTGGTATCAGAGCGCTACGTTAACCATGGTTCGAGTCTAATTTTGACTATGCGGAGCCTAGAGCGTTTGTATATATACGGAACTTAGGCTTGACCTTACGGAACTTAGACTTAGTCAAGGGGGTATTAGACTCAAACTTTCATCGCATAGGATGACCTTGGTTGATGGAGTAGGTGACTTAAGGAGAGTGACGTACCGTGTGTATGTTCCACGGCATACTTACGATACTCCACTCCGTTTAAGGAGCCTTAGGATGTACATTTCCTTGCACAGTATTATATTCATTCGTATGATCTATCCTCATCGATATTGGTTATGATTTTGCTACCACGATTACACGGGCAGAGAGAGCTACGGTTAGAGTTGCGGTCAGCACGAGCTCGTTACAGATGAGGACTGACCAGGGCGTGATTCCAGGGACATACGATTGCATAGAGGCGTTGTTTATTGTGTTTTCGCGCCATGAGAGTTTGACAGATCGCTTTTACGAGATTTCTCGGGCGTGCAGATCAGCACCAGAGGATTGAGCCACTGCTAGAGGCCAGCCAGAATGTGATGACCGTCGATGCACCTATTAATTGATGATTGAGGCACTGTTCAGTGTGCAGACAAATGAGCCAGTCGTTACTGCGAATGATGAAATATTGCCCCAGATGTTGGAGCTATTGCAGTACAAGTTGTACTTAGAGATATAATAGAAGGTCGCTAGTCACCGAGGATAAATGACTAGGACATGCGGTTTGTTCGCTTATCCCGATGCGAGGTCATCAGATAGATTGATTCCAGCTAGAGACGACTTCACGCAGGTACGTTGAGAGTCGATGGAGACGATCGAATGTCAGGAGCCTATTTTCCAAGTTTAAAGTATTCAGAGACAAATGCAAGTAATGCTATGGACTCTCTAGAAGAATAAAACTCTAACTCGACGTAATGACCATGGAGCGCCTTTGAACCTTAGGGTTTGCAGCAGTTCAGCGGTACCAATTGTGAGGCTTGGGTTTGCCCTTCTACGGTTGGTCCACAGGTGCTGTGGCATATACTGGAGTACTATTAAATTGTACCCAAGATGTTTAGCTCTTGGGCGAATTATGGAACCTTGACGAATCGATCAAAAGGTTCGACATCTTTCGGATATCATGTGATGGGATGCATTGCTTGGGAGACTCCAGATACGAGTATAGCCGTTGGAGCACAGTCCATGCAGCCATGATGAGACGAGTCCGAAGTAGTCGACAGCAGATAAAAGTGGAGTAAGAGGTTCGTACGAGATCTTGATGAGATGATGTTCCACTCCCCCGACATCAGAGATGTGATACACACGCAGAGGCGTTGATTATTGATATATCTTCCAGAAAGAGTCGCGATGAGAATGCAGCCATTCCGAAACAAGAAACATATATACTAAAGGGTGTAACTTCCGGGCAATTCGGCAAAAATGAGATTTGAGAGAGACCTTGACAGGACCTTTCTGGAATACTATACGAGAAGACTTGGGCCCAGGAGCGGTCATATTGCGCACACCCAGCAGGCCAAAGTTCGGCATCGTCGACGAGATAGTTGGCCAGATATCTGTAGAGGATGTGGCAGAGCGGGACTGCTTCCGTCGTCATTGCATATTGAACTGTTGAGCCGAAGAGCTATGCATTTAGCAATCTGCAGTGAGAGACGGAAGCCTCAGGGCACCAGACGACAGGCCATGAACAGGAGGCAAGTAGATATCTTGCTCTGCTAGCATTGGATGCACCGACACCTTCTCGACTTTGAAGGAGGAAATATCGACGACGGTATTTATGATTTGTGATTTGGTGATTCGATTATCACGTATCCGTCACCTTGGATTTCGGTATTTTGGGCGATCTATTTGCATGATTTAGTCTTGATGATTGCGTTTCATGATATTTGTTTTCGTGCCCCATGGTTGCACCTACTGGGTATTTATATTTTGTGCATAGTTATTACCCTTGAGATATGCTTTATACAACGTTGTGTTGATTTATGATTTGTGCACAGTGATTGCACTTAATATCGTTTTGTGCCTTGGTCGCACATGTTTATGATTTCATGGACTTCATACAGTTGGGTTGATTTTGTGCACCTGGTATGCACACGATTTGGTTTTTGCACTCGGTATAGCTTATATGTGCTTGTAGTGCATTGATATGTGTTTTGTACACGCAGTTGCGCACATTTATGATTTTTACACCTTGGTACACTCGGTGTTGCTATTTACGCATTTGAGTTATTGCTTTCTATTTTGTACACTAGATGCACTGGATTGGTATTTTGTGCACAGGATGCATTGGATTGGTATTTTGTGCACAGGATGCACTGTATTGGAATTTTGTGCACTAGATGTATTGGATTTGTATTTTGTGCACAAGATGCACTGTATTTGTATTTCTTGCACAGGATGCACCGGATTTGTGTTTCGTGCAGTTGTTGCACTAGATTTTCGTTTCGTGCGTTTGTCGCACCAGATTTATATTTCGTGCATTTGTTACACCAGATTTATATTTCGTGCGTTTGTTGCACTGGGTTTACATTTTGTGCGTTGGTTGCACCATATCGGTATTTCATGCATTGGTTGCACTAGATTTACATTCTGTACCTTGGTTGCATCCGATTTATGTTTTTGAGCATTTGTGTTACCAGATTTATGTTTTTGTGCGCTTTACCGCACTGGGCATTTATATGGACTGATGCGTTTGGGTTGGATTTTTGCGCGTATTAGGCGCTTGATATTTTGTTTAGTGTGCATCGGATGCGCTTGAGTGAGATTTTTACTCGTGCATGTTGGATGCACTTGATTTAGATTTATTCGTGCATGTTGGATGCACTTGCTTTAGATTTTATTCATGCATATTTGATGCACTTGATTTATATTTCTTTCATGCTTGATGGTTGCACTTGATTTAGATTTTCGCGCATGTTAGGCGCATGTTATGAGATGCGATTTTGGTGTACACCAGATGCACTAAATCGGGATTCTTCGTGCATATCAGATGCACCTGATTTTGTTGTCAGACACACCCGTTGCCTTTCACAGGTGTTTCGTGCACACCCGTTGCACTTAGATTTTTGTTTCTGTGCACACGTAGGGCACATTTGTTGATTTCGATTTCCGTGCGCACCAGACACACAGGGTATTCTTATATACATTTTGGGATTGATTTCTTATGGAGCAGTACGTTTTTATGGTATTTACTACTTGTTTTCGTACTGAGCAGGACTAGTCAGAGGACAGTACCTGGATATATTTTGCATGCTTTGATAGTTATCGAAGGGATTTCCAAAAAGGGAGCTATAGTCTCAGTATTTACCTACGTGTCTGATATGACACGAAACGTTAAACAAGGAAACCCTTCTAAATTGTTTTCAAAACGGCGGAACGTGCATATTAAACAAAAAGATATATACATCTATGGTTATTTTTTTAAAATAGGCGTCCGCCACTGTGCAGTGTTATGCGCATCGCACAGCGACTTAAAAAGGTTTGGCATGCATTTCCTTCAGATGTTTACATGTATAGATTTGATGTCTACATTTATAGTTTTGATGTATATCATATTGGTTTCGTTTTGGATTTGACATTTGTGTCTTCAACATGACTCCGATGATTACGGGATGCTTGACGGAGTGTGGTTTTTGAGTTATCTTCTCATTGTTCATGCGCACGTATTGCGCGTTTTATGTATTGATGGTTTCGAGACCCCGACGGCTTACACTTTTTATTGAAATGTTTTAATATTGAGGGGTTTAAATTTAAATTCGGGGACCGAATTTCTTTAAGGGGGGAAGATTGTAACATTTCAGAAAATAAAATATTATTTTTGGGAATTTTTATAATTAAATAATAAAATATTGAATATTTTAATAAGGCGGTATAATTAAATACCGATAAAAACTTTTTTGGAAAATTATGGAAATTACTAAAAATAGGGTGTTTTATGTGAATTATTCAAATCATAAGTTTTTATGATTAGTTATACGCTATTTAGTGCTAATCGCGATTAAATATCGCTAATCGCGCATTAAGCTTGTTTTGTGCAAAATATGCACCATATCATTTTTACATTTGTGTTACATTTTCCTGCATGGCTTTCTCTTCATTTTTCATTCATGGCTCTATTTTGTGAGAAGAGAAAAGAAAAGGAAAAGAAAAGAAAAGGATATTAGTAAAGAATTGGGTCTGGGCATGAGAGAGTGAGGAGAGGGGGTCAACCTTGGACCATGACCTTCATCCCTTCATTATTTCCTCTTCTTTCTTCTCTCCTCTCTCAAAGTGCTGTTGCCTCCTCCTCCTCCACCATCTTCATCCTCTCAAACACCATTAAAAACACCTCAAAACCCCATCTCCATTTCATAAAAAATGTGCATGAGCTCACTAGCTACACCTTGGATCAAGAAAGCTTGCATTTTGGACACTTGGGGCAACTCAAGAAAATTCTTGAGTTGCCAAATGAGGTATTCTCTTAACCATTAGCCTAGTATTTCCATTGCTTTTACATCCATGTTAGTTTAGAACCGATTTGGTGTCGTTTAGTGAGATTTGGAAATTTCTAGTTAGGGTTTATGGAATTCTTGAGTTGTGATGTGTAATTGAGCTTAGGAGAGGCCACACAAACTCCCTAGTGCTAGGATTCAGACCTAAACCAGAGACTAGAACCCTGGAATATGAACTTAGAAACCCGATATCGGAATAATTATGGATTCTGCGAGTGTATATTGAAATCTGCTATCACCCGGAGCCTCTGAAATTATTTAGCATACACAGTGATACATGCAGGCGCCCAGGAAGCTAACCCTAAGACCCCAGCCCCTGAACCCTCTTCTCGGCCGCAAATAAAGTCTTTCTGGCCGAAAATTGCGGCCAGACCTAGAGATTTGTGGTTCGTGTTTGGACTGTAGTTCCATCTCCTGTAAACTAGACCCTTGGCATATGCAAAATTGGCTGATTTGACCTAGGGTAAAATATGGAACCATTTTCAAGAGTTGGTGTTTTGATTCGGGGTTTCGTTTTGCGTATTTTGAATTCTGGATTTTTTTGATTTGTGTCGTATTCGGTCGCTTGACGTTTGTACGTCGAAATCGAGTGTTACTTGGTGGTTTTGAAAGCGTAGTCCATAGTTTCTAACCTATAGGCTTTTAGCGTGTCTTTTTGGTTTTGAATTGGGTTTTAATGCGACATGATACGTTATGATGTGTATGTACCCCATGAAGACTTCGAGATGACAAGCAAGCACGTGGCGACGTCAGCAACGGAAAACAAAGAGCAAGGTGAGTAGATTATATCTACGGGGGAAGTCGGGTGGATGGCGTATAGCACCCCTGCAGTTCGATATATAGTATGCTATATATATATATACTATATTTATATGATATCTTTTATGTGTGACGTGGATATTCAAGATATGATTAGGTATTCAATGGTTAGTTTAGGGTTATTAGAAGTGAACTAGTATAGCTTCTTAGTCACGAACCCTAGAATAGGTTTACACCCTCATGCACTCACATGCTTACTTGGTTATACTTGTGCGTATATAGGGATATGTATATACATATACACACATAGGTATGGGACTATGTATATATATACACGTATACCTACACATGGGTGATGAGGATTGTATATGGTATTTGGAGATGAGTCGATGAGATTGGGCATGGTGCCATGAGATCGGTGATATGATGTGGTTCGTATTATCAGATACGACATGAGATTTTAGTGGGCCTTTGGACGTATGTTTTACCCACACACACACACACACACACACACACACACATATATATATCGATGGTATCAGTTTGTACTAGACTTAGATCAGTACCCCAGTTCATGAGATATGATGATATGGATACCAGATAAATGATGAGATAAATATGATATTTGACCCGTATCCAGAATTGGGATGCCGTACGATGGATTTACGTACGAGCTAAATATTGATGATAGATCCGCACTCTTGACTCGAGGATGTCATATTGTATATTGTATCGTATGTGATACTATTGAGGCGGGATCACCGACTATTATATTTATATGTATATCGACTCAGATTTAGGTGGTTTCCCTTACCCTTCCGATTAGACTGTTCGTTTAGTTCTGTAGTACTTAGTAGATGTTAGACTAGACCCGAGTCATACCTATTTCAAAATTAACGAATTGTGAGTATTTTAAAGACAGGTCAAGAGATTCTACGGATATTTTCAAAAGACGCATCTTTTCTTAAAAACACTGTAGCCCTTATTTTTCTAAACATATGATTCGTGTTATTTCAAATGGCAAACTGTATGATATATATATATATATGTAGATTCTTCACTTTTGTATTTATTATTCATTTTCTGCATATTCTTGCTATTCGCATCGCATTGCATGTGTAAATATATTTATTGTTATATTAAACCCATGCTGTCAGGACACCGGCACCATTATCGATGATGCGTATGTTCCACGTACACCTGCTTACCGGCTAACACACTTCCTCATCGATAATTGCCATGTCACTTCACAGAAGGATTGTTGCATCAGGATATGACACCTTGTATGACATACTGGCGCACATACTTATTGTACACTCATACTTGCGTACGTGCATATTGTACACTCATACTCGCGTATATATATACTTGTACATCCATATTGGCACACAGGCATATTGTACACTCATACTTGCGTATATACCTACTTATACAACCATATTGGCGCACATGCATATTGTACACTTATACTTGCGTATATACCTACTTATACATCCATATTGGCGCACAGGCATATTGTACACTCATACTTGCGTACGTGCATATTGTACACTCATACTTGTGTATATACCTACTTGTACATCCATATTGGCGCACAGGCACATTGTACACTCATACTTGCGTATATACCTACTTGTACATCCATATTGGCACACAAACATTTTGTACACTCATACTTGCATACATATATATTTGCACATACATAGATGATTCTGGCTTGATTTTGGAGATTTGGGAACCGCAAGATATATTTTAAAACTGGATTCATTTGAAAGAGCGGTTTTCCCTTGATATGTGCATATTACTATTCCATGTTGCATGATATACTGATATGCTTACATTTCTTTTATATGTCGCATACATCATGCTTTACGATTATACGCATTGAGATATACTGTTTTCATGAGATTTCTGGATTTGAGAACCATGGGTATTTCAAAAGAAAGTATGTACTATTTTAAAAACCTGGTTTTTCTTGATATGATATTTCAGTGCGTCCACCATGCGTTTTCTCGGTTCTGAGATGTGTGATATGTGAAACCCGATTCGAGGAGGCGGACGATTCCGTTTGCGGGTATATGGTGGACCCGGTATGGTATCCCGAGGCAAGAAAGGGATGCTGTGTATACAGACGGTGAGCCTGGCAGAGGGACTACTACCTACCGGTGATAGTATTTGGGCTCGGCGGATATTCGGAGGATACCGACCGGAGTCGAGAGATGATACGGGCCGATCCGGACTGACGGAGCCCGTGGGCCGATCCGGACTGATGGAGCCCGATATATATGAGGATTTACGTGCCGATGCTGGGCATGGGTTTCATGATGTTTTTGAGTGTCGATGCAAGACACTCAGGTTCCATGATTTTGATGTGTCGCGAGGGACACATGTTGATTTATATCCTCATACTTTCATGCATATGCTTTTATGACTTTTACATGCATGATGTTGTTATGTCATTGGTTGACACGTGGACGAGATCCACATGCATACAGACATTGATTACATAGTTGGATGATATCCACATACTCATAGACTTCATGATATAGTTGACACTGATTACATTGATCATACCTCATATTTATGATATGTTGCTACCTGAGACACTGACACGAGCACTTGGTACTACACTTATGTATAGATGTTTACCCTTGCCTTCAAGGAAATGAGTACAAAACTCCCAAATCTCGCTCACAGCCTCCCAAGTGATCACCTCACTATACGGCTACACCAAAGAAAACCCTCCACAGATGGCAAGACCTTTGACCGAAATTTCTCCACCTGCCGTTCCACTAACACAATCGGCTGCCGGTGAATGAAAATATCGCGTCCCAAATAAATGTTCTGGTGCCGAATCATGTGAGAAGGGTCATGAAGGTATTTGTAAAGTATCAACACAAGGAATACGGGGTGAATACTCAATAATCTAGGCGGAAGTACCAAATTATAGGCAACGGAACTAACTCGCTTTAAAGATCTCAAAAGGACTTACAATCTAGGACTAAGCTTCCCAAAACTCAACACGTCATTCATCGGAAAATTCATAGGAATACATGATCTCCCACTGCGAACTCAAGTCTGCGACCACCACGGTCGGCATAAGACCTCTGCTTGCATTGGGCCACTCTCATCCTGACCTGAACCAACTTGATCATCTCCGAAGTATCTAGATTAGCTGGGGTACAAAAATCCTATTCTCGCAGAGTCAGAAAAACAGACTGGCGATCGACACCACCTACTAAACAAAACCTAAAGGTTACCAATTGGAATGTCTCCTGATAACAGCTATCGAAGGAGAACCCTAACAATGGCAAGTGACGATCCCAACTGCCAACAACAATTAGTACGCACGCACAAGAATATCCTCCAGAGTCTGTATAGCCCGCTTTCACAAACCCTCGTCCTGTGGATGGAAAAGCGGAGCTAAAGCTCAACCAGTACCTAAGGCTTCCTGAAGCTTCTGCCAAAGACGGCAAGCGAACAGGGTGCCTCCATTGGATACAACACATGAAGGAACTCCGTGAAAACGCACAAACTTAACGAAGAATAACTGAGCAAACTGAGCATAACCGGACAAGAAACACCCAAATGGAGTCACACCCTGTCTAGACCTGGGTAGACACCACAACGAAAATCATAGAGATCTGCTCCCACTCCCACTCCGGAACGGTTAAAGGTTGCAACTCTCCAACCGGTCTCAAATGCTCAACCTTAGCTCACAACAAGACAGACACCTTGAAACGAAATCCGAAACTTCACTCTTCATCACTGCCCATACGTAACTATCTCACAAGTCACGTCACATATTGGTGGAACTTGAATGAACACAGAAAGCTGACTGATGTGCCTGCTCTAGGATTTCGCGTTTCTACCCAACGGTATCAGGTACACAAAAACGCGTCCCTAAATGTAGCACACCCTGGTCACAAATCAAGGACTCCGAGTCTTTACCCTGCCGGACATGCTCAAGTATCACCGACAATGAGCATCGGTGGGCTGTATCTCACAAAAACGATTAAGTAAAAGTGGACAGGCGCAGACATGAGCAAGTTGTCCCCTCAGTAGAGGCGAACTTAAGCTGTACTCAACGATCGCACAAGAACTGTAAATCTGCATAAGACTGTCTCAGAACAGCGCACAACTGGGACAAGCCAACCCCGGGTCTACGACTCCAGCATCAGCTACCATAATCGCCTTGCCACGGGTAACGAGGATCTCACAAACACAATCCTTCACAAGCTTCATCCAACGGCGTTGTCTCAGCAATCAAAACCCGCTGCAGGAAGATGTGCATTAAGCTCTGGTGGTCCGTGAAAATCTGACACGACTCTCCACACAAGTAGTGTCTCCAAATCTTCAACTCACGACCACCGTGGCCATCTCCAGATCATGAGTGGGATATCCTGCTCATACTTCCTCCAACTATCAGGAAGCAAAAACGATAACTCTATAATGCCACATCAACGCAAAATCGAGCCCCACTCGTGAAACCTCACAGTTAAACAACAAAGTCGCCCGAACCAGAAAGCAAAGAAGGAACTGGTGCAGTCGTCAACCGAGTCTTCAACTGCTGAAAACTCCGCACGCATGCCTCAGACCAAAGAAAAGGAACCTCTTTTCCGGTCAGCCCAGTCCGGTGCAGCGATACACTAGCAATCCTGCACGAAACGGCAGTAAAAACCAGCTAAACCCAAAAACTGCGGACCTCAGTCACTGAACTGGCCTGGGCCAAAGCTGTACGGCCTCGAGCTTCCTCGGGACCATACGAAAACCGTCTCCCGTAACTACAAGACCTAGGAGTCAACACAATCAAGCCTGAAGGAACACTCCGAGAATTTAGCAAACAGCTGGTGCTCTCCCAATGTCTGCAAAACAAATCCTCAAGTGCTGCCCACGTTCCTCACGACTCTTGGAAAAGACCAGAATGTCATCAATAACACAATAATCAACTGGTCGAGGAACGGCCTGAAGAAATCTGGTTCATCACATCCACGAATACTGCTAGGGCATTGGTGAGTCAAACGACACCACCAAAACTCATACTGCCCGTAGCGCGCACAAAAGCAGTCTTCGAAATGACCTCACTCTGAACCCGCAATGAATGATGACCTGATACCAAACAAACTTAGAAAATGTCTCGCACACTGGAGCAGATCGAATAAATCGTCAATGCGAGGTAAAGGATACCTATTCACACAGTAACCCGGTTCAATTGACGATCCATCAATACACAACCTCAACTGCCGTCCTTCTCCTGACGAACAGAATAGGAGCTCCCTAAAGCGAAACACTTAGACACACAAGCCCCCTACAAGCAACTCTGCAGCTGATCCTTAAGCTCCCTAAGCTCCGCCGGCTCATCTGGAACAACGTCGGAAAACTCTCGCACGATAGGAACCCGGTCCAACAAAACCACTATGGCTCCAGTATCATGAATGAAAGCCAAGAATCCTTGACATCCTCTCCTCAAAAGCCGACTAGCGAAAAAAGGTTGAATTCAAGCTGTGAGAGGCGGCACCACTGTCCCCATGCACAACAAGAACTGACTTTGTGGGAAAACAAAACCTGACTGTTTCCTCGTGGCAGTCCACAGACGCCTAGCACGTAGCTAACCAGTCCGTGCCCAGGAGAACATCAAATCCAACATCTCTAGAAGGATCAAAACGACGGACGAATCTCTATCTCCTATCCGATTAGCACACGACCGAAACTGTCACGACCCGAAGGTACGGAATGTGACTGGCACTTAGATTATGAGACGTCTAAAGACGTACTGTAACCTAAGTCAGCCAAAGCCCAGAAGAATCTAAACCAAAATTAAAAGAGAGTGAAGGAAAAACCTTAAATGAAAACGGTTTTTAAATCAATTAAGTTGCATAGAATCCCTAAAAAAAACATCAAAATTTCCCGAAAATTTTGGCAGAGTCTCCCCTGTATTTTCTATCCCCCAAATTGGGTACAACAAGATATATATAACCTGTAATCATAAAAGGCATCCCCAAGCGGGACCTAGCACTTCGCCCAAGGCGGATCACAACCACATGCAATATATAAATAATATCAAGAAAAGAGCATAAAAGAAACGCAAAATATCAGAAAACACAAAGCCGGCTCAAGTGAGCTCAACCCAAAAGAAACCACAAATATACAAATCTCTCAGTCTCATCACTAGGTCGCATATACAATATAAAGTGGTAGATGGAGAATACTAGATACAATGATAGAGCAAAAAGAAATAAAGTGTGCTCGCAACCCACCTACGGGCGATGTCGCGAGTCTGAGTAAAAGGAGCTGATGATAAGATAGCCCGCCGCTACAAGGGTGACGGGTCCAACCTGCAAGACACTGTGGCATAACGGGGGTGAGTTGCCAGCTCGTGAGTAGAATATAATATCTAATAAGGCAATCGTAAGAATGCACGCAAATGCGTCACAGCATGTATGTCCATATGTGATATAATACTTCTAGTATGCATGCACATGTATGCAATGTCATTACTAAATCTTTAAGTGTTTTAAATGCTAAGCGTATTGAATTCTTAACTTTAGAAAATGAATATCTGTATAATAGCTAAGTACCATCAAGAAATCATCTGAAAACCCGTGTCAAGCATCGACACCAAATATGAAATCATATCTGTCTCAATATCTCACTGTATCAATGTCTCAATTATCGGGCTCCGTCAGTCCGGATCAGCCCATATCATCCAATCTCACGACAACGGTCGGTATCCTCCGGATATCCGCCGCGCCAGACATCACCGGTAGGTAGTCCTCCCCTGCTAGGCTCATCGTCTACAACTCGATCTTCTTGCCCCGGGGTACCATACCGGGCCCACCATGTACCCGAGACGGTTCATCCACTCCTCGAATCGGGTCTCGAAATCCAACAGAAAACATGAAAACTCATGGTGGACGACACATACATCACGAGAAAACCGCAACTTTGTTTTAAAAATGATAAATATAAGCTTTTGTTAAATTCTTGCGGTTTTCCCCAAAAAAATCCAGAAATCGCAGCAATACTGAAATCCTCAAGAAAATCATAATGTCCAACATGTTATATATGATAAATGTCCATGCTATCAATGTATGTTATGTGAATTTTTGCTAGAAATCTATGTAAGTATGATGATGATGCGAGCTATATACATGCTATGCAAATTTCATATATCATGTATGATGCAAGTGGCGATACTAAGCTAAACAGGTTCTATGATGCAAGTAGCAATTATCAAAGGCGTGTGTGTCACATGAATAGTGCGCATGCAACAGATGCCAATGGTAATGGTGTTCGTGTCCTACAAAGTGATATCGCATAAGTGTAAATGAATGTCCATGCAATCTAATATACGGTTAGCTGTAAGGGTATGCAATGTAAATAAAGGGGTAAGCTAACTAGCAATACAAGTCTTGCAAGAAATAAGGTAATCCTAACTAGGGGGTGCCTCGCGCCATCCAGACGATTCCCCCATAGATGAATACATCTACTCACCTGAACGCCTCGCTAATCCAATCCGACCACCGCTTTGCCTTTACGCGCCGTGTCCGATGTTTTCCCGACCGATCCTATATTTGCACAACACCAAGCATAAGATTACATATCCTAAAACGATGCAAGTCACAATATACAAATATCGACACTCTCGAATTAAACATAACGTGCACTCGGTGCGCGGGAAAACACACGAAAATCGCTAAATCTTAACCAAAATCGCCGTTTCGGGGAAATCGACAAAACTAAAAACCGACTAGACAAAACCCCGCATTCGCGCACACTAATAGTCGTTTATGAAGCTAATTATATCGCTAATATAATGCAATTAGATCACATTCTAATTTTTATAAAAATCTAGTAAGCAAAAAGCATACCGATTCGATGCAAATATCGCAATTTTATAGATCTAGCGAGCGCAACATCGCACAATTCACCACTCTAACCAATTAGATAACCAAACCCTAACTTTAATCCAACAACCATGCTACAAACACTAATCAAAATCAAATCCCTCACTTGATTTTCATGAACAAGCAAATTCTATTAAATTGATACTTCAAAATTCTAATATAGCACATTAAAACTACACTTTAACAATTAGTTTAGAATTTTCACCTCACAAGTGTGAACCCTAGCTTGCACTTGACCTTGAAAGATGCCTCCTTTCACCTTGTTTTGAAAAAATTAGGGTTTGGAAAGAGGTGGAATAAGGATTAGGTTTGAATTTGTGAAGAAATTTGTTGATTTCGGTGGATTTTTGAAGATTTTTGAAGGAATTATGAAGCAAGAAGTGAGGGGAAAAATGAGAACTGAAGCAAGGGAGCTCGGCCTGAGGTATAGGAGGTGAGTGGTGAGGGAATGGTGTCGAAATTTCTACACAAAAGCTATCTTCCAAAGTCAATTAATGAATGTTACATCATTTTTTACAAAAAAAAACCCTTTTTAATGCATTTTTAAACCATAGAACCAAAATTCTTGGAATGTTTTGGTAAAATTTTTGTTACTAATATATTTTAGTTTATAATGGTTCCTAATTATGAAATTTACCTAATTAAATTTGTATTTATCACTAATTTAATGTATTTTTAAAAGCTTAAAATAATAAAAAAAATAATTAATTACGAAAAAAAATTATTTAACTAGAAAATTATAAGTGGCATTTTAGTGACCAATTTATAGTAATATCTTATCTAAATTTTGTATAATTAGGTCTACAATGAAAAATACCTATTTTGACTTTTTACGGAAAAAGCTGAAAAATTAGCTGATTACCGAAAAACTGCCTGAACGATTTTCGAAGGGTTACAATCTTCTCCCCTTAAAGAAATTCGGTCCCCGAATTTAGAATTTGACTACGCGTACCTTCAAAAAGATGGGGATATCTCTTCCTCATCTCGACCTCGGTCTCCCAGGTGACCTCCTCGCTGTTCGGGCCACGCCAAAGGACCTTGACGGACGGTATAACCTTCGACCTCAATTTCTTCACCTGCCGATCCAAAATGACCACCGGCTGCTCGGTGAAAGAAAGATCACGCTCTAGCTAGATCGTCTTGTGCTGAATCGCATGGGAAGGATCATGAAGGTACTTGCGGAGCATCGAGACATGGAACACGGGATGAACATCGGGGAAGCTGGGCGGAAGAGCTAACCGATAAGCGACTGGACCAACACGCTCTAGGATCTCGAAAGGACCAACATATCTAGGACTCAGCTTCCCTTTCCGCCCAAATATCATCACACCTTTCATCGGAGAGACCTTCAGGAAAACATGATCGCCAACAGCGAACTCGAGTCGGCGACGGCGTCTGTCAGCATATGATTTCTGCCTGCTCTGTGCCGCTCTCATCCTATCCCGAATCAGCTGTATCTTTTCGGTCGTCTCCTGTACGATCTGCGGCCCCAAAATACTGCTCTCCCTGAGCTCTGTCCAACACACAGGCGATCGACATCTCCTCCCATATAAAGCCTTGAAAGGTGCCATCTGAATCGTCTCCTGGAAGCTATTATTGTAGGAAAACTCGATCAAAGGAAAATGACGATCCCAGCTACCACCGAAATCTAAAACACAAGCTCTGAGCATGTCCTCAAGAGTATGAATAGTACGCTCCGACTGACCGTCAGTCTGCGGATGAAAGGCTGTGCTAAAACTCAATCGGGTGCCCATTGCTTCCTGAAGTTTCTGCCACAATCGGCTGGTAAACTGGGTGCCCCGGTCGGACACGATGCAAGTCGGAACACCATGCAGTCGCACTATCTCATCAATATAAACCTGGGCGTACTGAGAAAAACCAAAAGAGGTCTTCACTGGCAGAAAGTGAGCCGCTTTCGTCAGTCGATCCATAATCACCCAAATAGAGTCATACCCTCGACTGGTCCTGGGTAGACCGACAATGAAGTCCATGGAGACCTGCTCCCACTTCCACTCAGGGATGGGCAAAGGCTGTAACTCGCCGGCTGGCCTCTGGTGCTCGGCCTTGACTTGCTGACAAGTCAGGCATCTGGACACAAAGTCTGTAACATCCTTCTTCATCCCGTCCCACCAGTAAACCTCTCTCAAATCACGGTACATCTTGGTGGAACCTGGGTGAACACTGTATACTGATCTATGTGCCTCCTCAAGAATATCACGCCTCAGTCCCTCTGAATCTGGCATGCACAGTCGAGTCCCAAATCGAAGTATCCCCTGATCATCAATCACGAACTCTGAAACTCTGCCCTGCCGAATCTGCTCAATAATCTCTAAAATACGGGCATCGCCGGACTGTGCCTCACGGATACGGTCAAGTAACTGTGGGCGTGCTCTGAAATGGGCCAGCTGTCCCCCTGTAGGAGTAAACTCGAACTGCACTCTGCTGTCACATAAAACCTGCCAATCCGCCGTCGACTGCATTTGTACTGCGCTCAAACAAGATAAGCTACCTCCGAGCCTCCTACTCAAAGCATCTGCCACCACATTCGCCTTGCCCGGATGGTATAGAATCTCGCAGTCATAATCCTTCACCAACTCCATCCAACGGCGCTGTCTCAGGTTCAGATCTCGCTGCTGGAAGATATACTTCAAACTCTTGTGGTCAGTGAATATCTGGCACGACTCACCATATAGGTAATGTCTCCAGATCTTAAGTGCAAATACCACTGTAGCCATCTCTAAATCATGGGTGGGGTAGTTTTGCTCGTGTTTCCTCAGCTGCCGAGAAGCATACGTGATAACTCTATCGTGCTGCATCAATACACAGCCCAGCCCCACTCGAGAAGCATCACAATATACCACGAACCCGCCTGATCCTGAAGGCAATGCTAACACTGGTGCAGTAGTCAGACGAGTCTTCAACTGCTGGAAGCTATCCTCACATGCCTGGGTCAAATCAAAAGGAACCCCCTTCCGGGTCAACCCGGTCAACGGTGCAGCAATGCGGGAGAAATCCTGGACAAAACGTCGATAGTAGCCGGCCAGATATAGAAAACTGCGAACCTCTGTAACCGATACCGGTCTAGGCCAACGCTGAACTGCCTCGATCTTCTTCGGGTCCACACAATTACCATCTCTCGTCACCACATGACCCATGAAGTCAACACTGTCTAACCAGAATGCGCACTTGGAGAATTTGGCGAACAGCTGATGCTCCCTCAAAGTCTGTAATGTGATACGTAAGTGTTGCTCATGCTCCTCCCGGCTCCGAGAATAAACCAAGATGTCGTCAATGAACCCAATGATGAACTGATTGAGATACGACCTGAATACACGGTTCATCAAGTCCATAAATGCTGCCGGGGCATTGGTGATCCCGAACGACATCACCAAGAACTCATAATGACCATATCGAGTACGGAAAGCGGTCTTCGGAATATCCTCCTTCCGAACCCGCAACTGGTGATAACCTGACCGTAAATCAACCTTCGAGAAAAACCCTGCACCCTGGAGCTGATCGAATAAGTCATCAATGCGGGGTAGGGGATATCTGTTCCGCACAGTAACCCGGTTCAGCTGACGATAATCAATGCATAAGAGCATACTTCTGCCCTTCTTCTTAACAAACAAGATGGAAGCACCCCAAGGTGACACACTCGGTCGGATAAGCCCTTTGTCCAGCAAGTCCTGTAACTGATCCTTCAGCTCTCTTAGCTCCGCCGGGGCCATCCGATAAGGCGGTATAGAGATAGGCCCTGTGCCAGGGATCAAGTCAATACAGAACTCAATCTCGCGCTCTGGTGGCAGACCAGGCAGCTCGTTAGGGAATACATCAGGAAACTCCCTCACAGCAGGGACCTGGTCCAACAGAACCTCTGTGGAGCTAGTATCACAAATATAGGCTAAGAATCCCTGACACCCTTTCCTTAAGAGCTGACCAGCGCGAAGAGAAGAAATCAAGCTGGGAAGGGTAGCGCTACGATCTCCCTGAATAACAAGTACCGGCTCACCAGGAAAACTGAATCTGACTGCTTTCTCACGGCAGTCCACGGATGCATAACAGGTGGCTAGCCAGTCCATACCAAGAAGAACGTCAAAGTCTAGCATATCGAGGAGAATCAAATCAACTGAAGAATCTCTCTCCCCGATACGAACGGAACATGATCGGTACACAAAACGGGCAACAAAAGACTCGCCTACCGGTGTAATAACGACAAGCGGCTGATCTAACGGAGAAGACTCTCGGCCCAACCTCAGTGCAAAGTACGTGGATACATAGGAATGTGTGGAGCCTGGATCAAATAATACCCGTGCATCAAAAGAACATACTGGCAGAGTACCTGTCACGACGGCATTGGATGCCTGTGCATCCTGAGGAGTCAACGCGAACACTCGGGCCTGTCCACCACTAATAGCTGGCTGTCCTCTGCCTCTACCTCGGCCTCTGCCTCTGCCTCTGTCGCCTCGTCCTCTCTGAACCGGACCGCCACGCCCATGACCTCTAGAAGCATCTGACTGGCGTGGAGCATCATCAGGAGTAGGAAGTAGAGCTCTCTGAGGAGGTGGTGAGGGTGGTAAGGTCACATGCGGGACTGTCGCCGTGCCCCGGCGCTCCATGGTACAGTCTCTGACACGGTGGTACTGACTCCCGCACCGAAAACATCCTGGCGACGACTGCTGAGTCTGTGGATATGAACCAAATAACTGACCTCGTCTCAATCCTCTTCCTCCACCATCTCCCGGAAATAATCTATCGCAGTGTCTACCCATCTGCCGCTGAGCTGGCGTATCAGTACGGATCCTCTTCGGCCCAGAAACGACCAGAGTCTCAGAAATAGGCTCCTCTAAAAGTAAGGCTGCATCCATCGCGGCTGCGTATGTATCAAAGTGCTGGGTGCCGATGGCAAGGAATAGATGTGTATCAAGCCCTCACACGAACCTCTTTATTCTCTTCTCTTCTGTGTCTACTAGGTACGGAGCATATCGAGACAACTGGGTAAACTGTATATCATACTCCGACTCCGTCATCCCAGGAGTCTTGCGCAGAGACTCAAAACTGCGGGCTCGAGCATCTCGGACACTCTCCGGAAGAAAACGGGCAAGAAATGCAGCTGTAAACTCGTCCCAGGTCATAGAAGGTAGACCTGCAGCTCGGCCTCTCTCTACTGAATCGTACCATGTCTGGGCAAGACCCTCCAGACGAAAACTCGCAAACTCCACCAATCTATCATCAGAACACCTCAACGAACGGCAAATCCGAGCCATCCTATCAAGAAATGCCTGTGGGTCCTCTGTCGCATCCGTACCGGTAAAAGCTGGAGGTCTTAATCTCATGAACTCCTGTAGTGAAAAAGGGATAGTCTCCGTAGTAGCAGGAGCGACCATCTATGCAGCAGGTACAATCGTGGTCTGTGCGGTTGAAGGAACGTCCTCGGATCTCTGTGCCCGGCTGGACTCAACTAAAGATCCCATCATCTGTCGCAACTCTTGCATGCCGGCCTCTAGTCTGGCAAAACGGTCAGGATAAGGCGGATCGGTATGACCTTGAGGGGTAGGCGTATCATCCCGCTCGATCCTCGCCTCAGACGAGCCCGCCCGAATCTCGTCCCTAGCGGCAGCCCGCTGAGCTCTCATAGTCTTTGGCGGCATTGAAGATGGAATAAGAAACAGGACCGATAAGAACATTGCAATTGAATCAAGGAATGCAAGGAATCAAGAAAGGAAATACAAGCAATTATGTCCTAAGGTCACTTGGGCGGAGTACCGTATCGTAAGTATGCCGCGGATCATACCCACGCTATGCCACTCTGCTTAAGTCACCTACTCCATCTACCAAGGTCGTCCTACACTCAGAAAGGTAAAACCTATGCTCGGATACCAACTTTGTCACGACCCGAAGGTACGGAACGTGACTGGCACTTAGATTACGAGACGTCTAAAGGCGTACTGTAACCTAAGTCAGCCAAAGCCCAGAAGAATCTAAACCAAAATTAAAAGAGAGTGAAGGAAAAACCTTAAATGAAAACGGTTTTTAAATCAATTAAGTTGCATAGAATCCCTAAAAAAAACATCAAAATTTCCCGAAAATTTCGGCAGAGTCTCCCCTGTATTTTCTATCCCCCAAAATGGGTACAACAAGATATATATAACCTGTAATCATAAAAGGCATCCCCAAGCGGGAGCTAGCTCTTCGCCCAAGGCGGATCACAACCACATGCAATATATAAATAATATCAAGAAAAGAGCATAAAAGAAACGCAAAATATCAGAAAACACAACGCCGGCTCAAGTGAGCTCGACCCAAAAAAAACCATAAATATACAAATCTCTCAGTCTCATCACTAGGTCGCATATACAATATAAAGTAGTAGATGGAGAATACTAGATACAATGATAGAGCAAAAAGAAATAAAGTGTGCTCGCAATCCACCTACGGGCGATGTCGCGAGTCTGAGTAAAAGGAGCTGATGATAAGATAGCCCGCCGCTACAAGGGTAACGGGTCCAACCTGCAAGACACTGTGGCACAACGGGGGTGAGTTGCCAGCTCGTGAGTAGAATATAATATCTAATAAGGCAATCGTAAGAATGCACGCAAATGCGTCACAGCATGTATGTCCATATGTGATATAATACTTCTAGTATGCATGCACATGTATGCAATGTCATTACTAAATCTTTAAGTGTTTTAAATGCTAAGCGTATTGAATTCTTAACTTTAGAAAATGAATATATGTATAATAGCTAAGTACCATCAAGAAATCATCTGAAAACCCGTGTCAACCATCGACACCAAATATGAAATCATATCTGTCTCAATATCTCACTGTATCAATGTCTCAATTATCGGGCTCCGTCAGTCCGGATCGGCCCATATCATCCAATCTCACGACAACGGTCGGTATCCTCCGGATATCCGCCGCGCCAGACATCACCGGTAGGTAGTCCTCCCCTGCCAGGCTCATCGTCTACAACTCGATCTTCTTGCCCCGGGGTACCATACCGGGCCCACCATGTACCCGAGACGGTTCATCCACTCCTCGAATCGGGTCTCGAAATCCAACAGAAAACATGAAAACTCATGGTGGACGACACATACATCACGAGAAAACCGCAACTTTGTTTTAAAAATGATAAATATAAGCTTTTGTTAAATTTTTGCGGTTTTCCCCAAAAAAATCCAGAAATCGCAGCAATACTGAAATCCTCAAGAAAATCATAATGTCCAACATGTTATATATGATAAATGTCCATGCTATCAATGTATGTTATGTGAATTTTTGCTAGAAATCTATGTAAGTATGATGATGATGCGAGCTATATACATGCTATGCAAATTTCATATATCATGTATGATGCAAGTGGCGATACTAAGCTAAACAGGTTCTATAGTGCACGTGGCATGGCAATTATCAAAGGCGTGTGTGTCACATGAATAGTGCGCATGCAACAGATGCCAATGGTAATGGTGTTCGGGTCCTACAAAGTGATATCGCATAAGTGTAAATGAATGTCCATGCAATCTAATATACGGTTAGCTGTAAGGGTATGCAATGTAAATAAAGGGGTAAGCTAACTAGCAATACAAGTCTTGCAAGAAATAAGGTAATCCTAACTAGGGGGCGCCTCGCACCATCCAGACGATTCCCCCATAGATGAATACATCTACTCATCTGAACGCCTCGCTAATCCAATCCGACCACCGTCTTGCCTTTACGCGCCGTGTCCGATGTTTCCCCGACCGATCCTATATTTGCACAACACCAAGCATAAGATTACATATCCTAAAATGATGCAAGTCACAATATACAAATATCGACGCTCTCGAATTAAACATAACGTGCACTCGGTGCGCGGGAAAACACACGAAAATCGCTAAATCTTAACCAAAATCGCCGTTTCGGGGAAATCGACAAAACTAAAACCCGACTAGACAAAACCTCGCATTCGCGCACACTAATAGTCGTTTATGAAGCTAATTATATCGCTAATATAATGCAATTAGATCACATTCTAATTTTTATAAAAATCTAGTAAGCAAAAAGCATACCGATTCGATGCAAATATCGCAATTTTATCGATCTAGCGAGCGCAACATCGCACAATTCACCACTCTAACCAATTAGATAACCAAACCCTAACTTTAATCCAACAACCATGCTACAAACACTAATCAAAATCAAATCCCTCACTTGATTTTCATGAACAAGAAAATTCTATTAAATTGATACTTCAAAATTCTAATATAGCACATTAAAACTACACTTTAACAATTAGTTTAGAATTTTCACCTCACAAGTGTGAACCCTAGCTTGCACTTGACCTTGAAAGATGCCTCCTTTCACCTTGTTTTGAACAAATTAGGGTTTGGAAAGAGGTGGAATAAGGATTAGGTTTGAATTTGTGAAGAAATTTGTTGATTTCGGTGGATTTTTGAAGATTTTTGAAGGAATTATGAAGCAAGAAGTGAGGGGAAAAATGAGAACTGAAGCAAGTGAGCTCGGCCTGAGGTGTAGGAGGTGAGTGGTGAGGGAATGGTGTCGAAATTTCTACACAAAAGCTATCTTCCAAAGTCAATTAATGAATATTACATCATTTTTTACAAAATAAACCTTTTTTAATGCATTTTTAAACCATAGAACCAAAATTCTTGGAATGTTTTGGTCAAATTTTTGTTACTAATATATTTTAGTTTATAATGGTTCCTAATTATGAAATTTACCTAATTAAATTTGTATTTATCACTAATTTAATGTATTTTTAAAAGCTTAAAATAATAAAAAAAAATAATTATTTACGAAAAAAATATATTTAACTAGAAAATTATAAGTGGCATTTTAGTGACCAATTTATAGTAATATCTTATCTAAATTTTGTATAATTAGGTCTACAATGAAAAATACCAATTTTGACTTTTTACGGAAAAAGCTGAAAAATTAGCCGATTACCGAAAAACTGCCTGAACGATTTTCGAAGGGTTACAGAAACACGTGTCGCGCAACAAAAGGATCGCTGACAGAAGTTAACACAACAAACGGCTGATCTAGCTAACACGACTCTCGGCCCAACCACTGCACAAAGTGTGTAAAATAAACAAGTGCATCAAAAGAACATACGAATTAAGAATACCTGAAAACTCTGCACTGGGCGTCCGCGCGTCCCGATGAGTAGAAGCAAACTCTGGTGTGTGCCCTCTACCCACAACTGGCTGAACTCCTCCTCTGCCAACCTGTCCCCTCTGAACGAACCCTCTACGTCCACGACCTCTCAGAATACGACCCTGACACGGTGTTAGGGAACAACTCTTGATGAAGTGATGAAGGCCCCCGCACCAATAGCATCCTCTCTATGGCTGCCGACCCTCCTGGGAATACGAGCTAAAAGACTGACCTCGTCCCAAGCCTCCTCTACTCCCGCGACGTGCCCGAAAGCTATCACGGCGACTGAACCTCTGTCTCGGGGCTGACACACCTATACTAGCCCTCCTCGATCCTCGAACTCCCAAAGTCTCTGGAAGATGTGCCTCGTCAACTATGGCTGCATCCACTGGTGCTGTGTAAGTGACGAAATGTTGTGTGCTGACTGCAAGGAACAACTGGGTAACAGGGGTGGCAACCTCCTGTCGCTGCGCTCTACTGGCCTCAACTAAAGACCTCATCGTCTGGCGCAAGTCCTTCATCTCAGCCTCAAGCCTAGCGATACGATCTGTCAAAGGCGGATCCATCTGCTCCAGTACAGCGAGCGTACCATCCTGGTCAGTCCTCATCCCACACGAGTCAACTCTGACCTCGGCCCTTTCTACATCACTCTGATTCCCCATAGTCATTGGCGGCAAAGGCTATAAATGGAAAAGGATTCGATAAGAACACGGAAATCGAATCACAAGGATATGTATCATCAAGAAAAGAATTTCAAGCAATTAGTACTTAGGTCACTTTAGACGGAGTACCGTGTCGTGAGTATGCCGCGGACATACACACACTACGTTACTCTGCTTAAGCTACCTACTCCATCATACCAAGGTCATCCTACACTCTGAAAGGTAAAACCTAGCGCTCCGATACCAACTTTGTCACGACCCGAAATTGGCACGTGACGACCCTTAAACTACGCAACGTCTACAGGCGTAACGCAATTTAAGTAAGCCGAAAACCCAGCAATCTAAACCATCAAAACTAGTAAGTGAGCATTTTCAAAACCTTTGAAATTTCAACCCAAATTCTTTAAATATCCAACTTTATTTCCTTTAAAAATTTGGCAGCACCTCCTTTGTAAAAACTAGCCCCAAAAATGGGTACAACAAAGATATAAGTAAAGCATCCCCAAACGGGAGCAAATACACGCCCAAAGGCGGAAAACAACCACCACAACAGATATACGATGCCGTAGCGAAGAAAATAAAAGACGATATAAATAAAACTGCATAAAAGGACCTCCAAGTCACAAAATAATATACAATATCGTCCTCACACCAAGTCTCTAAGTCATACATGAAAGTAATAGATGGAGAGTACAGGATACAACAAATATACAATAAGCAATATCGGATAACCGCAAAACCCACCTAAACAAAACTGCACACAGTCAGCCGAAACGCTATCCGCTGCAAGAGATGAAAAGTAGCCCTGCCTCTGACTACTCTGAGAAACAACCAGCAAAACACTGTCGCACAACGGGGGTGAGTTGCCAACTCATGAATAGTAAATAACATATGCAGGTAATCGCAAGTATGCACGTACAGCGCGAATCTAATGCATGTAAGCTGATAGCAATAAATGGCAATATGTATGCAACGGTCATGTAAGGTACTCTATCAAGTACTACTAATATATGAACAATAAATGGCAATATGTATGCAACAGTCATGTAAGGTACTCTATCAGGTACTACTAATACATGAACAATAAATGGCAATATGCATGCAACAGTCATGCAAGGTACTCTATCAGGTACTACTAATACATGAAGCAATGATATGACAATGTATATATGCAATAGTCATGAAAGGTACTCTAGCAGATACTACTAATACATGAAGCGATGCATATAAAATAAATGCGGAGTATGGGATAAAACATGTCATCCTCACGGAATCCTGACCTCGTGACAGGACCAAAGTCCATCAAGACAATCCAAATCCCAATTTCCTCAAATCAGCCCCCAAATTGGCTCTCATATCATGCAAGTCTCATATATCCTGAATGTACAATATCAAGTAAATCTCATATATCCTGAATGTACAATATCAAGTAAATCTCATATATCATGTATCCAATATCAAGTGAATCTCGTATATCTTGAATCCAATATCAAGTGAATCTCATATATCCTGAATAAGTATATTTGCCTGAAACATTATGATGATGTATATAAATTAGATATGTATACATATATATTAGCGTCCCATTCCACTAATATATATATATATATATATAACGGCGTCATATAAATATATATATATATATAACAGCGTCCCATTCCACTGTTATATATACTTAGGAGTAAAAATATCATGAAAACCAAGTATCAAGTATCGACACATAAGTACTGATCTATCAGGTGCTGTCACCACGACTGTAGGGTTCCTAGGCACACTAATGAGGTCTACAAGGCATCAACCATGCCAATTTAAAAAATTACAAGTGCCGAGAAACCCTAATACGGATCGTTAACTAGAATTTTAGGCGAAACAAGAAGCTAGTTAACAATTTAACTAAGTGAACGGAAATACAACCTTTGTAGATCTGGTTCTCCACCTCCATAGCTCCATGATGAAGTCTCCTCGCTGTCCATAACGGATCCCAGACTCTAGCGTCGGCTTCATCGGAGAAATGGGCGGGCTAGGTCGTCGACTTCGATGCCGAAGATGATCTACGTCGAGGCATCAAAAGATCAAGCTCCCACTTCACCAAGTCATGAAACTTGTGAAGAAAACACCCTATACTACTTGGCAAGAGGTAGAGGATGAAGAAATAGGAAGTGGGTTCACTTTAGAATTGGATTTCTCACTCATTTGCTCAAGTTGCCATTGAAGCTATCAAGCTTTTTCTTCATGTGAAGAAGAAGAAGAAGAAGGAATATATTATGATAAGTTAATTAAAATTGCAAAAGAAAATGAATACTTATCATAATATGAACCATGGTTAGGAGTAGAGAATTGACTAAGGTTAGATGAATGGTTAAGGTTAAGCATGAAGTCAAAATGGTCACTTTGGTCAAAGCTTCATGAAGCTTTAAGATGCATACAAAGAAAGCCACCATTTTCTCTTTATGCTAATTAATTTCCAAAAAGAATAAATAAATAAATAAATAAATAAGAAACCAAAACCCTAACCATTCATATAACCATGGTTTAATCTTTACACAAACCTAAGTAAACATGTATCATCAAACATGATACAAACTTGCGCACAAAAAATATATCACATATACAATGTGCACAAACAAGTGAGAAAATCCATTTAAAGTGAACCAATACTAGTTAATAAAAAGTAATATATCAAATATATAATTATACATTAAATCATTAAATCAACACTTGATTTAACGATCCGGTCATATCGCATATAACCGACTAGTATCCTATGTATCGGCTTACCGAATCAATCCTTGATTCGATAACTAGGTTATATCGCATACAACCTTTCGATACATTCATCGCGAGAATGGAATACGGTATCACATACACGCATTATTCTCGGTCCTACACATATCTCATATGCGCTCCTATTTCATTTCGCTTGAGCCAGGAAACCTCTGTGTAGGACTCTAAAGACTCGTCAATACGCCGGCAGCAGGTGATGATCATATCAAACACCCATAAGCCGTAAGCGGTCTGCTAAACGTAACGGCCACCCGGGTATTGAGCGATCAGAAGATCGACGAGCAAGCCCGCTCACACTCCTGTGAATCCAACCAGTAACACTTACCGTACAGTCCGGTCTCGTCGTCTGATATGTCGCATATCTCGCCTAGGGGTGGTAAACGTCATACCCCAATAGCTCGATAAGTCGTGTCGATATGAGGTCTATAAAAGTTCGAGAAACTACTGGTAACACTTACCAGTAAATCTCAGCAACCCTGGCCAGGGATTTCCGGTTATAGCCAATTGAACACAGCGCAACATCAACTCCCTATACCGGGAGAGACGAATCCCCTCCTATCGCTCATTGCCTCCATGTGATTCGGGACTGTACCCAAAAACCACCGTTTTGCACGCCCTCTTGGACGTGGTAAGGTGGAAATCAAAGCACAGTGGGAACCACACAAGACTCTATGACGATCTCGGGTCAACAGACTACTCTGTACCAGTGTCACCAGAGAACTGCCATCTGACGTAAGGTATAATACCATCTGGGAGTTCTCGGCGAGTCCGTCCAGTGTACCCAGTCTCCACTGAGCACCCGTATATCATCTCTGATGTCAAACACCAATGGATATGGGATCATCCATCGCCCATCTGTATGGGTCGAGAAGGTATACGCTAGTCTACTCTGGTATATCGATGCCCCGTCTCGATACACCCACGACTAGGGACCTTGAAGGATGTATTTATGGACTACCATGTCCCCACTAGTATGATCTGCATCATAGTCCAGGTAGTCAAGTACACATCCTAAGGGCTTTACCAACATGTAACAGAGAGACAATCAGTATACACGTTAAGGTAAAGAGTAACCAGATAGCATACTATCATGTTGAGCAAGAAAGTCCTCCCTATATATGTCCCAGCATCCACTACAATATACATCCTATGTACAGTAATGGCCTCTAGGGCATACATATAACTAACAATCTCCCACTTGCACTAGGGCCATCTGATAGCAGTGGTTGTAGTATCTCATACTCAACCATCCCATAAAAGTCTCTCTCTGGGAAAAGGCCTTTGTGAGTGGATCCGCCGTGTTGTCCTCTGAACCTACTTTCCTAACCTCGATCACCTTGGAGATCAACTATCTCCATGATCAGGTGATGCTGCCTCAGAATACGCCTGGGTCACTGATGGGACGGGCGTTCCTTGGCATAAGCCACAACTCCATTGTCTCACAATGGTAGGAACGAAGTTCATCTCATGAACTAATATACACCCAAACAGCCTCTTTGGTAGCATCTGAAGTAGGATGTATCCAGCCTTTATCGTCTAGTATGCCACGGTATCTAGCTTGGAACTTTTCCAACATACCGTCCCTCCACTGAGGGTAAAGACAATGCCTGTGACTGACATTCAGTGGTCTTTATCACCCTGGAACCATTCCAGTGATTCTCCCCAGGGTTGATTGATACCGTCTCACTACAACTAGTGAGAATCCTAACATCCAATTAGATCTATTTCATAGATCCAAAACCCAGGATTTAGGAGGTATCACTTTGATCTTATATGGAGAATCATTGTGATAAGCGGAGATTGACCGAGCGTAGCATAGGAAACTCCTTCCCTATCAAGAGTATGTCATCCACGTACTCTACGAGGATCATCACCATACTCCCTACTACCCTTTCGTATATACAAGGTTCATCTACCATTTTGATGATGTCAAACTGTTTGACTATCTCATCAAAACAGATGTTCCAACTCCGCGATGTCTGCTTTATCCTATAAGGCATCTTGCACACGTTTCCGCTGCTCCCACTGTCTACGAAGCCCTCTGACTGTGTACTTACAGACTCTCTTTTCTGAAACATCATTTAAGAAAAGCAGTCATGACACCCAACCGCCAGACATCGTAGTCATGGTATGAAGCCGTGGTAAGTAGGATCTGAATGGACTTAAGCATAGCTCCTTAGAAAAGGTTTCATCATGATCCATGCCTGGTTAATGATGCAAACCTTTAACAAGTCTAGCTTTGAAAGTCTCAACTTTTCCATGTACACCAAGTAATCTTCTCAAGATATACTTGCTCCTGATGGGGATTTAACCCTTCAGATAAAGCAACCAAAGTCCATACTTTGTTGGTTTATAAGGATTCCATCTCAGATCACTAAGCATCCAGCCATTCTTACAGAGTCCCACTCCTGATGGCCAGCTCGAAACTAGTTGGGTCATCATCTTATGATGCAATCCTCGCTCCCACTGTCATAGAGAAACAGAAGTATCTCTCAGGTGGGTGAGAAAACCCTACTAGATCGGCGGAGAGGCTGAGGTTCGTTGGAATCTATTGAATCGTTTGGTTCTTTCAAATCATCAGCTGCAGTTTGTATAGCTGGAACCTTTCCAGTTCTACATTACAGACCTTGCCTCGAGCTTGTCCGGATTTTGCTTTTAGACATAGCCCGGATAACCCCAAATCTTAACCAACTTAAGATATGGGCTCTTCCCTTTCCATATCACATATGAAGCGGTAGGCAACTGATTTGATTGGAACCCAATTCAATTGGTATACAGCTTCTCAAGTGCATAACTCCCAAAAGGAAATAGGAAACTCAGTAGTACTCATCATAGAGCACACCATATCACATAGGGTGCTATTGCTCCGCCCCGATATACCATCGTGCTATGGTGTATACGGAGGAGTAATGCTGAGAGAGAATCTCATTCTCCTTTAGAATAGTCCAGAAATTCCGTGCTCAAGTATTATCCTCCTTGATCACATCAAAGGACATAATACTTATACCCTTATTGGTTCCCTACTTCTAACTTATATTCTGTGAATATCTCAAAAGGTTCGGACTTGTGTTTCAACAGGAACATATGTCTGAATCTAAAGAGATCATCAGAGAATGTAATGAAGTACAAAGAACCGGTCTTGGCATGTGTAGACAGGGGACCTACATACATCAACATGTATCGTCCCAAGAGTTTACCAACTCTTTCTCTGTTACCAATAAACAGAGCTGTGGTCATCTTATCTCTGTGACATGACTGGCAAGTTTTATAAGATGTAAATTCAAACTGATTTAAATATGCATCTATATGTAACTTAAGCTAGTCGGGTCGCATTGATATGACCTAGTCTACAATACCTCAAGAAGGATTTGTTCATTTCTGAACTCTTCCTCTTGTGTGTGTTCCATATACTAAGAACTGTAGTTTGATTTAGAACATCAATGCTTTTAGATAACGTGCCTGAACCGATCAACTTTTGATATAGGAAATGTTCAAAACATAATCCAACAATAAAATTTTTTATCATTTCTTTACTTATAAAGAGACTGATATGATTTTGTATATCAGGTTCGGTATCTAATAATATTCATTCAGAATCAATGTATTTGGAATACAGGGTGACAGTGACAAACAGACTTGGCTGCAACACTTGCCCCGTTTTCTGCCTCATGAAACTTATCACCCGTTCTCAGTTCTCTACCTTGCTGTAGCCCTATGTAACAGATTACATATCTGGTATCCTGATCTGGTATCACATACCCAGGACGTAGAGGATACAGAGAAACAGTTCTGTGTAAAGAACACACCCGAAGGAGATGCATCATATGCACTTTCTTCGTTTGGGCGGCACGGGAATTCTGGTAATCCCCAATATCCTGCTCTGTCTTATAACAATTATAAGTTGGAGCGGGACCAACGTTCCCCAGCTCAGTATAACAAGCGGGTTCGGTCAATAATCCGTATTATTATCTTGATTAAGGCGTGACATGGTCGCTACCTGGAGAGAGAGAGAGAAGAAAATACTCAGCGTATGCTCTTGCAAGATCAGATTGGTTATTATTTTATCTAATCAGGATGGCTCCCACTGTTTTTATCAAATCTTCCTTCAAACCCTTAAAGGAAAGACTAGCCGGGATTAATTACACACTACAAGTTCGCCAATCTTTCAGCCAGGCCAGTGTCGGTACTTTGAGGGAGGTCCCCCGTGCTTTCGCACGAACCTAATTAATGTAAACCTCGTTTTCCCAGAAGCGTAACCCCGTTGACACCTTTCTAGACACCTACTTGATCGGCTAATTGTAATGTGTAAAACTCTCCCAGGAGTAACAATTACTCGCAGCGGGTATCGGGATCCAACTATCTCATAGAAGGTATGCAATCTCATTGCAAATTTCAACACTTGAAATTCCCGATAATATTTTGCCCCTAGCGTCCTATGACCTTGACGGAGGTCAACAAACCATAGGCTACTAGTCAAGTTCAACCCGTCATTTCTTGATCGAATTAAACCCACCCGCACGACCCTTGACGGAGGTCAACAAGGCCGCTCGACTACCCTAATCCAATCTGCATCATATGCATAAGCAGATAAATACTAGTTAGCTACCGCACACTACGCCTTGACGGAGGTCAACAAACGTAGCACGAATACTAAGTAGGACTTATCTGAAATGACGGAGGGCTACGACAGGTTTTTCTGAAAACCTATTGCGTAATGAACTTGATATCGTTGTAGAATCAAATGATTTTAAAATAGAGTGCTTTTGAGGCTTTTCTAGTTTTGCTAAAGGAGTCACTCCCGGTAAAGGGATCGTCGGTCCTTTCCTCATCGAATGAGGTGCAGGATATATCATATATATCACTGTGCAAAGCAAAAACTCTTAAAAGCAATCAAAAGACAAACCGAGTGTGTAGCATCTGCCAGTTATTGCTAAAGGAGTCACTCCCGGTGAAGGGATCTCGGTCCTTTCCTCATCGAATAAGGTGCAGGATATATCATATATACCGCCGTGCAAAGCAAGAACTGTAGCTACCTGTTTTATTTTTGAAATTCGATTCTACAACATCTTTAGGTTTCTTTTTCTTTCATTAATCACATTAATGAAGTCCCATCATTTAAGTACTTAAACATCACAGATAAATACGACGTACACTTATGCCATCCGCATTCGCCTCGATGTCCCCTCGTGCACCGTTAGGTTAGGTAACTAACGGCAGAGCGGGGCAGGGCTAGCGCGGGTGTAAAACATAAGTAACGTCTATATAATATATCATATATACTATATACTGTATCTATCACAGAGCATCGCATGATCACATCACAGATATCGCAGCAGAAGAATCATATGAAATATTGGATATACTAGGACGTCCGTGTTTTCAATACGAGCCAGTATAAAACACGGATTCCACGGTCGTGATGAATAGCCAAACCCACACCCCTAGACCCCTACGAGAGCGACAAGCAACCCTACCAATTCTAGAGTTAGGAGACCCGGACTCGACTCCTCGAGTTGGTCTCCCACTGGACTCCAGAACCCGGTTACTTGTGCTCCCCTCCTTGGGTCTATCCTAGTGCGGAAAAGTAAATAATATACAAAGGGTGACATCTTCCGCAACCTGGAAGTGCCCCAATAAAAGAATATTACATACAAGTTTTTACATGAATGAAAAAGAAAAACACTCATCTCACATAAAAACCCCCGGCTATTCAAACACGACGATCCAATATAACATATCCAGCAACACATAACATCACATGTCATCAACGTAAGTAAATATGCGCATCCCAATTGTCGTTGACATATATATAGCAACGAAACCAGCGATATCACATATTACACTTACGGTCACAGAAAAGAAAGTGTAAAACTACAACAGTTGGAATCCGCAACATCCTCAGACATCGCATGCCTGACTAAATGAATTCCTTAGATATCGCATGCCTAACAATTATAAACCCCGCATTTTAGTCTCATTATCGAAAACTCTTTTCAATATCAAGTCGGGCAATTCAACAAGATTCCCGACATCCTGATCGAATGCTCGTCACAAACTTTAGTAGGCGGCCGCACCCCCGATACCGTCGACGAAGTGCACCAAGGCGGAACACCGCTACCGCGAGCACCCGAACGGATGCTTTCGGCGACGGGGTTCTCCTACAGTCACTTGGTCGGGGCTATGGAGCGAGGCTGTCTATTAAGTTTACCCGGCGAGTATCCGCGTACGCTACGTGATTGCGACGGACTTTTGATCACATCAAAATTCCGTGGAAACCGATCAAGTGAGACTAAACCACTAGATTTATAACATTCATTCAGTTATCTCATAACAACTTGTGAATTCCAATTATTGTATCACATTCCGAATAAGATAGAAAATGTTAAACTTTCCGATCGAACAATCGAACACCCAAGTTTTCCCGAAACAGCTCAACACATGAAACAAGTTTAAAAACATCCAGTTCATGCCTCAGTACCGACGGTCTAGCCGTTGAAGGGTCAAGCCAACGCCTCACATGTGGCACGCCGTACTGCCCCAAACCCTAAGGTTCAAAGGGCAGTTCAAGACGGTCACATAATCGAGTTAAGGTTTGTTGTCTTCTAGAGGGACCATCGCGTTACTTGCACTACTTAGAACGTCTTTAAACCACGGAAAAATCCAACACTTGGAAATTTCCCGACAGGGGAAAAAGTGGGTATTTATATCCGGTCGAACTTTTTAACATATTCTAAAATATTCGGAAAACACATAGACAAAATTTGATAATCCGATCGAATCTTTGATTCCCAATACAACCCCAGAATACTCAACTGTAGAGTCACAAGAAAAATACCCAGAAAATATAGCATTCAATTATATGAATTACTGTGCAGAAATGATTGGACAAGGAGACAGAACGGCCGAGGAACCGCCGCACATGCCAGGCATGTGCCGCGGTTCCTCGGTGGACTAATCGAATTAGACCCTCGTTTTTCACAGTAATTCAAATAAGACCCTGCTTATTTTTCTGCATATTTTTAATTGCCAAAAATCCAAATTTTCAGAAAATTTCCAGAGAGCATTTTGGAAATGGGTTTCGGGTTCGTTCGGGTTTCAAACTTCGTCTATGCATCGCCAAAGGCTCTAGCTAGGCTCTGATACCACTGTAGGGTTCCTAGGCACACTAATGAGGTCTCACAAGGCATCAACCATGCCAATTTAAAAAATTACAAGTGCCGAGAAACCCTAATACGGATCGTTAACTAGAATTTTAGGCGAAACAAGAAGCTAGTTAACAATTTAACTAAGTGAACGGAAATACAACCTTTGTAGATCCGGTTCTCCACCTCCATAGTTCCATGATGAAGTCTCCTCGCTGTCCATAACGGATCCTGGACTCTAGCGTCGGCTTCATCGGAGAAATGGGCGGGCTAGGTCGTCGACTTCGATGCCGAAGATGATCTACGTCGAGGCATCAAAAGATCAAGCTCCCACTTCACCAAGTCATGAAACTTGTGAAGAAAACACCCTATACTACTTGGCAAGAGGTAGAGGATGAAGAAATAGGAAGTGGGTTCACTTTAGAATTGGATTTCTCACTCATTTGCTCAAGTTGCCATTGAAGCTATCAAGCTTTTTCTTCATGTGAAGAAGAAGAAGAAGAAGGAATATATTATGATAAGTTAATTAAAATTGCAAAAGAAAATGAATACTTATCATAATATGAACCATGGTTAGGTGTAGAGAATTGACTAAGGTTAGATGAATGGTTAGGGTTAAGCATGAAGAAAAAATGGTCACTTTGGTCAAAGCTTCATAAAGCTTCAAGATGCATACAAAGAAAGCCACCATTTTCTCTTTATGCTAATTAATTTCCAAAAAGAATAAATAAATAAATAAATAAGAAACCAAAACCCTAACCATTCATATAACCATGGTTTAATCTTTACACAAACCCAAGTAAACATGTATCATCAAACATGATACAAACTTGTGCACAAAAAATATATCACATATACAATGTGCACAAACAAGTGAGAAAATCCATTTAAAGTGAACCAATACTAGTTAATGCAAAGTAATATATCAAATATATAATTATACATTAAATCATTAAATCAACACTTGATTTAACGATCCGGTCATATCGCATATAACCGACTAGTATCCTATGTATCGGCTTACCGAATCAATCCTTGATTCGATAACTAGGTTATATCGCATACAACCTTTCGATACATTCATCACGAGAATGGAATACGGTATCACATACACGCATTATTCTTGGTCCTGCACATATCTCATATGCGCTCCTATTTCGTTTCGCTTGAGCCAGGAAACCTCTGTGTAGGACTCTAAAGACTCGTCAATACGCCGGCAGCAGGTGATGATCATATCAAACACCCACAAGCCGCAAGCGGTCTGCTAAACGTAACGGACACCCGGGTATTGAGCGATCAGAAGATCGACGAGCAAGCCCGCTCACACTCCTGTGAATCCAACCAGTAACACTTACCGTACAGTCCGGTCTCGACGTCTGATATGTCACATATCTCGCCTAGGGGTGGTAAACGTCAGACCCCAATAGCTCGATAAGTCGTGTCGATATGAGGTCTATAACAGTTCGAGAAACTACTGGTAACACTTACCAGTAAATCTCAGCAACCCTGGCCAGGGATTTCCGGTTATAGCCAATTGAACACAGCGCAACATCAACTCCCTATACCGGGAGAGACGAATCCCCTCCTATCGCTCATTGCCTCCATGTGATTCGGGACTGTACCCAAAAACCACCATTTTGCACGCCCTCTTGGACGTGGTAAGGTGGAAATCAAAGCACAGTGGGAACCACACAAGACTCTATGACGATCTCGGGTAAACAGACTACTCTGTACCAGTGTCACCAGAGAACTGCCATCTGATGTAAGGTATAATACCATCTGGGAGTTCTCGGCGAGTCCGTCCAGTGTACCCAGTCTCTACTGAGCACCCGTATATCATCTCTGATGTCAAACACCAATGGATATGGGATCATCCATCGCCCATCTGTATGGGTCGAGAAGGTATACGCTAGTCTACTCTGGTATATCGATGCCCCGTCTCGATACACCCACGACTAGGGACCTTGAAGGATGTACTTATGGACTACCATGTCCCCACTAGTATGATCTGCATCATAGTCCAGGTAGTCAAGTACACATCCTAAGGGCTTTACCAACATGTAACAGAGAGACAATCAGTATACACGTTAAGGTAAAGAGTAACCAGATAGCATACTATCATGTTGAGAAAGAAAGTCCTCCCTATATATGTCCCAGCATCCACTACAATATACATCCTATGTACAGTAATGGCCTCTAGGGCATACATATAACTAACAACGACTGGCTCTCTGATAGGTACGTATCATACGCTATCCCGAAAACTCGAATGCCTACCTCTGACACTCGAAATTCGACCATACGTACATGACTCTGGTCAGTATCCCCACGATAACCGCCGAGTCATAGGTACTGTCACCGGTAGGTATGGTTCCCCTGTCAGGCTCATCGGCGTGGTACATCGAAATACCTTTCTTGCCCCGGGGTACCTCCGAGCCCCACCATATACCCGCACACGGCCTACTACGCCTCCTCGCATGGGATATATATATCAGAACCGATAAATCTCATGGTGGCTGCTGAAATATCATATCAAGAGAAACCGGGTTTTTCAAATAATGCATAATTTCATGAAACTATCACGGTCCTCAAATCCAGAAAACATCATGAAAAATCCATATCTCAATGCGAAAATCCATGAATATAATATATGCAATATAAAACTGTAATGTGAGCATATAAAGGAAAAGCCGTTATTTAACTGCAACAAGTTAATATATATATCATGTGGTTCCTAATTTCTTCCAACTCCAATATAGCGTCAAATAAAGGTGAACATCTAACTATAGCCAGATATATGTGTAAACATGTAGGTATAGTAAGGTATAGGTATCTACCTATCAGTAATGATGTAATATACCTTCCAGGTATAAGTGTAAGTATGTATTCAAGGTGTACATGTAGCTATGTCTCATATGTGTATATACCTATCACTAATTGTACAATACCATATAGGTATATAGGAAACTAGCATGTAAGCATGTCAAGGCATATGTGTAAGTATGTAGGTATACAGGTATGCTATATGTCATATGCAAAAAGGAATACAAGGATCAAGTCTCAATGTCCCTAACCAAACAATATCATATATGTATGGGTGTTGTGCATGTCATGGCAATTATTGACGGTGTGAGTGGCATACAATCAGTGCTCTTACAACATGAGCCATCAATAATAATGCAGTGTCCTAAGGGTACAACTCCAAGCACAACAAGTAAATATGCAATGAGGTGTATGCTCAAACTCTATATATACAATAGAATATGCGACTAATATCATATCATCTCTAGCCCAGACGTATAACGCCATGCGGACGATTCCCTTGTAGATGTTAAATCTACTCACCAATGCTCCTGACTAAGTAAAGCCTACCACCTGTTTCCCTTTCTTCGCAGCGTCCGAAGTCCCCGCCTGCGAACCTAAAACATAAAACAATATAACAAGTATATATTAGCAATAGACCCAAAACACGTACAAACTATGTTTGTCCGATGCACCAACTCAAAACATACTCCCAAGTGTTCGTATTGTGGCTAACGTGCGTAGCGACACCACGAAACCAACTCAGAGCAATAGCTACACAGATCACGAACCGTATCGGATAACGTAACGCGTGAAACGAAATATAAGAAAACAAGCAAGTGATCCCAGATTTTGCTATACCAACAATTTGTAAAAGTTGCACATACCACAAGACCACATACTAACCCAGAGACCCCTACACCAAAACTCACCACCAACCACCCTACTCTGGCCGCAAATTGCGGCCAGAACCATTAAATTTGCGGCCATAACTTAAGGGAATGGGATCGTATTTTGAGGGTAGGTTCTATGTCACTACACTAGGTCATTGTGATGGGAACTTTTGCAACAAATACCTGGTTTGACAGCAGATCATCCGAGACCCAAAACTACACTAAAAAATATGATAGTTGCACGAAACGATACATAACGCGGTATAAACTGAAACTAATAATCTACGCTACACAATAAACACCTACTTAACATAAAGAGATCATTACCTACTCCCACAAGCTCAAAGATCCTAGCTTTCCAAGCTCAAAGATCCTAGCTTTCCAAGCTCCAAGAGGCAAAACAAGTCCAAAGATGTGATTTTTGTGAGATTGTGAAGGTTTTGTGAAGGATTGGCCAAGTGTTCAGTTGAGTGCATGAAGGAGATGAGAAATATGAGATAGAGATAGAGTGAGAAAGAATGAGAGTGAAAGAAATGATAAAGAGAGAGAGAGTTAGGTCAGATTAAGGTGAGTGCACCCTTGCATTAATTCTTACATTAATGCAAGCATGACTCACATGTGCCATCTCCTCTCGCAAACAAAAACCCAATGAAAATATCTCTCTCTCACAAACAAAAATCAAGAGGTTTAGGTTAAGGATAAACAAGGATTGGATTAGGGTTAAGTTGTCATAGTCACTAATCTAGATAACACAAACACACCCTCAAATAAACATGCACATGTATGTGCATGCCATAACAAATAATAATAATTTATTAATTAAATGTTATAAAATGTGAGGAACCAAAATTGGTAAACATTTTACCAAAAACCCGCATTATCATCTAAACTAACACTAATCTAAATCTAAGGCGTTACAACATATAACAAATCATTGAATCAACACTTGATTCAATAATCCGGTTATATCCCATATAATCTAACCGATATCAAATATCGTCAGATTACAATACGGTATCACATTCTCGTATTTAATCAAGCTCCCGTACATATCACCATATGTGCCCTACTTCGTGTCTCTTGAGGTAGGAAACCTCTGTGTGGGACTCTAAAGACTAGTCAATACGCCAGCAGTAGGTAATGATCACATCAGATACCCACAAGCCGTCAGTGGTTCTAGTTGGACGTAACGGCTACCCGGGCATTGAACGAATAGAAGATCAACAAGCAAACTTGTCCAAGCTCCTGTAAAGCCTATAAGCAACATTTACCATACAGTCCGATCTCTTCGTCTGATATGTCGCATATCGAGTCTGGGGGTGGAATCGTCAGATCCTAGTAACTTGATAAGTCATGCCGATGTGACGCCTATAACCTTTTGAGAAATTACTGATAACACTTGTAATGACCCCAAAATCTTTATACATTTGTATTATCCCTCTTCAAAAATATACCGTATTTATTTGTACTTGGTATTTTCCTCTTTCTATTAAATTTATTATTATTTTATTCCTCAATCTATTATGTATTTTTTTTCTAGGTACAATCTCTTTTTCTTATATTTAAGTTTTTAACTTCTCATTCTTATGTTTCCTTTCATAAATATTTAACCCAAATCCATTATTCTTATTCTCCACAGCCCATCTAAAAAGCCCATTTTCTTTTTAAGCAACATCATATATTTAATTCTAATTAAATATATGCATGAACAACTTTAGAGCTCATTGGTTAAGTCCTTGCATTGTTACTCCATAAGTCGCATGTTCAAATCCCCATTCTTGCAATTATTTTTATCACTTTTTATTCTTCTCATAACCTACAAATGAGACCTTTCATTTCCAAATTGAATGGTGACCTTTCATTTCTCTTTTAATTCTCATGTTAAATGCATATATTATTATTCACCATTACAACATCTTTATTTGTCCTCCTCTATCTTTTCCTTCCTCATATTTTTCTATCTCTCACTTCTTCCTCTTCACCAAGATGACAAGAAGAAGAACATGAAGAAGTCTTCAAGAAGGTCTCGCTAGTAACGCGAGGCTATCGGCGGATAGACAAGCCCGGTGACAATACCGGCTTGTGCATGTAAGTCCTTTCTCTCTTTCCTTCCCTCCATCTCTTTCTTTTACTTTTTATATTTCTCTTATTTTCTATTGCCATGAAAAATTTCCCTTGATATATCATAGTTCCTAAATAATTAATTAAATGGATACATATATAAATAATGAACACACAAACATACACACATATATAGTTTGTAAAGTCTTTTTCATTACTCTCAATTCACATGTTAAGATTTCATAGTGACCAATTAGAATTGCATGTTTGTTGTTTTATTTTAAATCACTTTATTTAAAATTTGTATTAAAAAAAAATAGAGTTACGAATAAATACCTTAGTTTTCTCATTTCTCACATATGACATATCAATACCTTTAGTTTTAAAATAAATTTTATAAATAAATTTTTAATTCTGAAAATTTCATGAAATTTACATATAATAGAATATATTATTTTATACACTCTGTAAAAATTTTAGATTTGATCCGCATAACGGTTTGTGAATTACATCGTATTTATTCACTGATCGTAAAACAGAAAACTGCAGTTATCGGTCAATTTCTACGACATATAACTTGGTATACCGGTATCCAAATTGAGCAAACTCATGTGTTTTTGATATCTACATCGAATGAACTAGATTTTATTAGTTTTATATTTTTACTGAAAACCGACGTAAAATATAGAAAACTGTGTTACAATATTAAGTGACGGATCTGGACAGAATCTGTTCCGATTCGCACACTGTTTTTAAATTGGACATAACTCGAACACCCGATGTCCGTTTGTGACAAAATTTAGATGTGTAGATGCACCATTGATAGAACTATAATTTTCTGTATATTATATTACTTAGGAATGCATGAAACAACCTGATATAGGCTTTGCAATAGAATATATAGTTGCTGTCCAGAAATCTGAATTTCTGTTTTAAATGCTGATATTAAAATGATCATAACTAGAGCTTCAGAAATCCAAATCATGTGAATCTTGGTGTTTTCGATAAGTACATCGAAATACCTACAATTTTCTAATAATTTTCGTAACCTGAAACCTGATACAAATTAACTCAAACTGCGTTTTAAAAATATGTGACGGTGCCGAATAGACTCTGATCTGTTTTGTGCGACGATACGAAAACATATATATCTCTCAAACCGGTAGTCATATTTAGGTAAAACTGGAACTCACGCATGCAAAACATTTAGAGCCATATTTCTGTTTATATTTTACATTCGTTCAACTTGATTAATTAGTCGTACATAATATTTCTTTACAGCATTGTTTATGGTAGTTACTCGAATAATATACTTGACTCATTTCATGCTATTCGAACATGTATACATATTTATCTTGATCATTAAATTGTTGTATGTACTTAAAGACGATAATTAAATACTTGAGTTATATTTTGAAAACTATACAAAAATATTTTTACATAAAACCCCCTCAAGTTTATAAATTACCCTAAGGACCCTAACAATTATAAGACCACGATTCATAATTCTGATTGTCTGACTCGGGTTTGAGTCTGATTAATTTGACTTGAATATGATTCAAGTCAACCTATAATCTACAAGATTCCAATTCAAAATGAACACATGAATCCATGAATACAATTATCAATTTATACAATTTGGCTGAACCGAACCATGGATATATTCCTTTTACATGATTCTCAGTATTCCATTTACATGACTCTACGGTTATAACCGTTTCCTGATATCATGGTTTCGGTCAGTCAATCAAGTCAATCAAGCAATCATTACAAGTTTACAAGATAACAATACAAATATGACATCGCGGGGTTTAAAGGGGTAGATTGGTACGGAAGATGTTAAAAGTGGAATGAGGTGGTCAGATTAAGACACCTAACCTATATTCAGTTGCTGTTGTACCGTGGCATAAACGGTTCCTTGTACTATACGTGCCCTTAGTCTCTGGCATATAGAGACTCCCCTCGTATACACTGGCATCTTTCTGTACCAAGCTACAAACAACATCGTTAAACAATATTCCACAATTTACTACAATACAATACTTTAGAAAATACTATACTCTGTCACTCTCATTCTTCATTCTTCTTTGGGACTTACCGAGCGACCTGTTCGCTGACGACATTCTATTTCTCTCTTCTTGGAATGTCGTCAGGTGCGTTGGACCAAGTTGAGACCGAGCCAACAACTGAAGATTTGGAGCAGTTCCAAGAAGATCCAGAGCTCTAGACTTTGTACTTGTTCTTTCCAGTATTTCCTTTTATTATTATGCCACTGTTTAGGCATTGCTTTCTTTTTCATTCCAGTTGTATTTTCATTTCATGCATTGTATAAAGAATGTTATTAATAAAAGTTGCTGTTATCTCAATCTCATTTGTCTCTTGTGATTATTTTATATTGCTTAGTTACGCTTAGCGTATGTACTTCTGAGTACATACGTAGCGGGCCTCGTCACGACCACTTCGCCGTACATTGGGAAGCGGGGCGTGACAACACTTACCAGTAAATCTTATCAGTCCTGGACAGGAACTTGCTGTTATATCCAAACGAGCATAGCGCACCATCAACTCCCAATACCGGAAGAGACGAAACCCCTCCTATCACTCACTGCCTCCATGTGACTCGGGACTGTACCCAAAATCCACCTGTTTGCAAAACTCCTTTGTGCCATGGTAGGGAGAAAATCAAAGCACAGTAGGAACCACACAAGACTCTTTAACGATCTCGGGTCTATAGACTCCTGTACAAGTGTCACCAGAAAACTACTATCTGACGATAGGTATGGTACCATCTAGGAGTTCTCGGCGGGTCCTATTCGGTGTACCCATTCTCTAATGAGCACCTGTGCACAATCTTTGATGTCAAACACCAATAGTTGTGGGATCAACCATCACCCCATACAGGATCAAGAAACGTACACACTAGTCTACACTGGAACATCGATGACCTATCTAGATATTCCCTCGACTAGGAACTGTTTAAAAGATTTGCCTGCGGACTACAAAAGCCCCACTAGTATGATCTGCATCGTAGTCCTGGTTATCAAGCCAACATCCTAAGGGCTTTATCAACATGTATCAGAGAGACAGTATAATAATACAAGTGTACATGTTAAGATAAAGAGCAACCAGATTGCATACTATCATGTCGAGCAAGAAAGTCCTCTATATATTTGTCCAAGCATCCACTATATCATACAATAATGGCCTCCAGGGAATACATATTCCCAATACTATCTTCCATATTTCATAGTCATGGTATGCAGTAATGGCAAGTAGGATCCTTATGGACTTAAGTATAGCCACTGGAGAAAAGGTTTCATCATAATCGACACCTGGTCGTTGACGAAAACCTTTTGCTGCAAGTCTAGCTTTGATGGTCTTAACCTTTCCATCTGCACTAAGTTTCTTCTTAAAGATCCACTTGCTCCCAATGGGTTTTATCCCTTCAGGAGTAACTTCCAAAGTCCATACTTTGTTGGTGTACATGGATTCCATCTCAGATCGCATAGCATCCAGCCATTTCACAGAGTCCCTACTTGGGATGGCCTGCTCGAAACTAGTTGGGTCATAATCTTCCATGATGCAATCCTCACTTCCACCGTCTATGAGAAAACCGTAGTATCTCTCAGGTGGATGAGGAACCCTACTAGATCTGCGGAGTAGCTGAGGTTTGTCGGGGACTATTGAATCCTCCGGTTCTGCCAATTATCAGTTGTAGTTTGTGTATCTAGAACTTCTTCCAGCTCTACCTCATCACCACTCATTTCTTTTACAAGAAATTCCTTTTCTAAAAAGGTGGCATTTTGAGAAACAAACACTTTTTGTTCCTCCGTATGGTAGAAGATATACCCTCGCGAATGTTTAGGATATCCAACAAACTTGCACAGAACGGACCTTGCCTCGAGCTTGTCCGGATTTTGCTTTTTGACATAAGCCGGACAACCCCATATCTTTATGAAATAAGACATGGTCTCTTTTCCTCCCATATCTCATATGGAGTGGTAGGCGCAGATTTGGTAGAAACCTTATTCAATAGGTATGCAGCTGTTTCAAGTGCATAACCCCAAAAGGAAATAGGTAACACAGCAATACTCATCATAAAGCACACGATATCTAATAGGGTGCGATTCCTCCGCTCCGATACAACATTATACTATGGTGTATACGGAGAAGTAAGCTGAGAGAGAATCCCATTCTCTTTTAGATAATCTCGGAATTCCATGCTTAAGTATTCACCTCCTCGATCAGATCGAAGGATTTTAATACTTTTACCCGTCTGGTTCTCTACTTCATTCTTATATTCCTTGAATTTCTCAAAAGTTTCAGATTTGTGTTTCAACAGGAAAATATGCCCGAATCTTGAGAGATCATCGATGAATGTAATGAAGTATGAGGAACCATTCCTGGTATGTGTAGACATAGGACCGCATACATCACTATGTATCAGTCCCAAGAGTTCAGTAGTTCTTTCTCCGTGTTCAATAAACGGAGTTTTGGTCATCTTACCTTTAAGACATGACTGAAAAGTTTTATAAGATGTAAATTCGAACGGATTTAAATATCTATCTTTATTCAGCTTAGCTAATCTTGTCGCATTGATATGACCAAGTCTATAATGTCACTAGAAGGTTTCGTTCATTTCTGAACTTTTCCTCTTGTGTGTGTTTTATATATTAAGAACTGTATTTTGATTTAGAGCGTATATACCGTTACACAACGTACCAAATCCAATCAACACTTGATTTAGGAAAATATTCATAACCTTTTTCTCTAATGCAAAATTATATCCTTCTTTATCTAATAAAGAGACGGATATTATTTTGCACATCATCGACGGTACGTAATGACAGTCATTCAGAATCAATGTATTACCATTTGGTAATACAAGGTGATATTCGCCGACAGCTTCGGCAGCAACAATTGCTCCGTTCCCTACTCTGAGAGACATATCACCCTTTTTCAGGCCTCTACTTCTCCTTAACCCTTATAACATATTACAAATATGGGATCCTGATCCGATATCTAATACCCAGGACGTAGACCAGACTGAAAAACAGTTCTCAATAACTAACACACCTGAAGAAGATGCATCAATATGCTCTTTTTTCGTTCAGGTTGCATGGGAATCCTTGCATTCCCCTATCCCCTGCCCAGAATTTTGACAGGTGTCATAAGATAGGGCGGAACCAATGTTCCCCAGCCCAGTAAAATAAGCGGGTTCGGTCAATACATCCATATTATTATCTTGATTAAGGCATGTCATGGTCGCTATATGGAGTGAGAGAGAAAAGAAAACACTTTAGCGTGCGCTCTTGCAAGATTATTGTAACGTTTTGGAAATCGTTATGCGAATTTTCCGTTTTTAGGGTAAAATAGTCGGTGTTTTTCGTAAAACCCGGAATGTGATCAAATTTCTGTATAGAATTGACTACACCTAGTTTAGCTAGAATAGTGCTAGTTTGCGGGTTTTAGTGGTCATTTGGAAGTTTTGGTTCACATTGATATTTTCCCTAATTAAATTATTATTTTAAGTTGTTAATTATGCACTTAATTAGTGGTAATTACAATTTTTGGTTTGGGTTAATTATTTCTAATGTGGATCTATGCTAATCTAATCACTAGATTAAGCTTAATCCATCCATACTAAAATATCTAGATATTTGTGATTTAAAAGGAAATTTTTAAAGAAAAGAATTGAGGTGGCATAGATATTTATTGCTTTAATATGCATTTATTGTTGTTTTTAGTTAGATTATTCCACACACTTCACAAAACCCCCCTCACTTTATGTTACGGCCGAGCCCCCCTCATGTGCTGCCCTCTCTTTTCTCTTGCTCAATTTCATCTTCCTCAAGCTCAAATAAATCACCAAAAATCCTCAAATAATCCCACAAACTCAAATATAAATCATTACCCATTATTCCTTAAGCCTAAACTAGCTTAGATCTTCATGAATGTGATCATTTTGGACGCAAAAAATTGGAGTTTGTTGCTAAATTGAGATCTAGTTCATGAGGTATAAACTCTAACCCTAATCTTTAATTTGTTGTTTAAATCCTTAAAACTTGCTTATTATGTGTTTAATATAGCTTTAATTGCATGTTTAGAATTTTCATGAAAAGGTTTTGAAAATCAAGTTAGGGTTTTGATTTGTGAAAGTGTTTAATCAAGATGTGTAGACTTGGAAAACTTAATCAATTTGTGAGAATGATATTTGTTAAATTCCTAATTTGTCTAATTGAGTTTATTAGAAAACTAAGTTTTTCTAAATCCTATTTGGGTGAGATTAAAATTGTAGTAAAGGCTTTGGTGACTTAGTTAAGCTACTTTGCGATGATTGTGATCGCTAGAATTTGTGTAAACTTTTAGACTTGAGCTAAAATATAAAGTGTTTACTAGTTTTTCGGTAAAATTTGACGTGGGTTTTAATGGATGTGGAGATGACGTAAATATTATTATCTACGATAATTATTGTGTTGTGAATGAGTATTGGTACGATTGGGTTTTTGGCGTAGCGGTTTTCATGTATAGCGACCCTAGTTAGGGTTTTGGCTATGTTTTCTGGTATTGGGATTTGTTGGTTTTGCGACTGGATATTGTATTTAGTCGTTAGACATTTGTACGTCAATGACGAGAGTTGTTTGGTTGTTTTGCATGCGTAGGCTATAGGTTTTAACCTATAAGCACACCGCGTGCCGTATTTGGATTTCGGAATTTGATGTTAATAGCTTTGCGATTTCCTATTGATTGTAGATACCTTCGCGTGGATCCCGTGACGACGAAGCGCATCGATTACGACTAAGCGAGGAGTTTAGCAGGTGAGTAGATTTATATCTACTGGGGAAGTCGGGTGGATGGCGTATAGCACCCCCGCAAATTTTGAATGGAACTGATATATACATAGAATACTGTAGGAGAAACCTACACTTGAAAACTATAGATGTGGTTAAAATATAGTTAGAGGTGATATTAATGATTGAATAAATATCGATATATGAGATGAAGGCTTTAAGGACATAACTCTTGGACATAATATAATAAGAATGATGTCTCAGATTGATAAAAGGATATGAAAGGTGAATGTGAATCACAATATACATACAGATTTGTAGTTGCACGAGTTTAAGTATGAGATTTAGAGTAGCGTGACATGAGATTCAATTGATGTAATGCTTATGTAAAATGACTTGATGTGAGAGATTGATGCGATGAAAAGAGTATACGATGAGATATGATGACTTGGCTGATGTGTCGTTATATGGATGCGAGTCGATAAGAGATAATTGATACCTTGTCAGTCCCTGATACGAGATTTATGCGGATGTGACCTGAGAAATAGGTATATATATATATGAATAATGATTGCATAATGAGTGATATGCCGTACGAGACTTAGATCCGTACCCCCCGTTGTTGTATAGGTTGATAGAATCCCTATTTGTTTAATGCCGCCGTACGATGGGTTACCGTACGCAATGAGTTTTACCTATTGATTTATCCATACCCTTGATTAGAGGATGCCGTACGATGGATTGTACCGTGCGTGATGTTTTGAGGTTGGATGTCGAATGATAGATTCACCGACTCGGTCATATTAGATACGTATACCTTATAGAATTTAGTTCACGATGTGCATTATGCTGCATTCATGTTATTCTCATTGCATTTCATATACCTGTGTTGGTACACCTACACCCTTATCGATGATGCGTATGTTACACTTACACAAATTGCCGGCTCACACACTTCATCATCGATAATTGCTATGTCACTTACACAGTAGAATTGCTACATCATGCTATGATATACTTGCCATGTTCACATCATTATGCTAGGTTGCATGATATACTGGCTATGCACACACCATTATGATATGTCACATGATATACTTGCCATGTTCACATCACTGTTCTATGTTCCATGATTTACTTGCTATGACCACATCACTATGCTATGTTCTATGATTTACTTGCTATGATCACATCATTGTTCTATGTTGCATGATATATGGATATACTTACATTATGTTATATATCGCATAGATCATGCTTTATGATTATACGCATTGAGATATGTTGTTTTGATGAGATTTTGGATTTGAGAACCGTGGATATGTTTTCAAGAAATTTTGTGTTGTTTGAAAACCCGGTTTCTCTTGATATGATATTTCAGCGTCCACCATAAGATTTCTCGGTTCTGAGATTTGTGATATATACCCGATGCGAGGAGTGGAGTGGGCCGTGTGCGGGTACATGGTGGAGCCCGGTATGGTTCCCCTCGGCAAGAAGATCGCAGATGATGGCGATGAGCCTGGAAGGCTGGGCACGTACCTACCGGTGATAGTATTTGGACTCGGTGGTTATCGTGGGGATACCGACCGGAGTAATTTACGGACATGACATCAGGGCCAGTCGTGGTGACAGCGCCTGAGACATGAGGATTTACGTATCGATGCTAGACACGGCTTTCATGATAGTTCGAGTGTCGATGTTAGACACTCGGGTTCCATGATTTTGTTGTGTCGCGAGGAACACACGTGTCACGACCCGAAAGTACGGAACATGACCGGCACTTAAACTACGAACGTCTCGAGGCGTACGTAATCTAAGTAAACCGAAAACCCAGAAATCCAAACCAAGAAAAGAAGTAGAGTGAAGGAAAACCAATTTAAAACAAGTAGTTTTAATAGCATAAGCCGAATTATGCGGTTTTTAAGAACATCAAAATTTACTGAAAATTTCGGCAGAGTCTCCTTTGTAAATACTGGCTCCCAAACGGGATACAACATGAATAGTATACGAAATCAATAAAAAGGCATCCCCAAGCGGAAGCTAGCTCTTCGTCAATCGACGGTCACAACCACACAAACAATATAATATACAACGCCAACGGCGAGGATCAAAACTCAAAAGGAAACTCAAAACCACCAGAAATATAACGAGCGACTCTAAGGTCGAAAGAATAAACAACACTGGTCTCTATCTCAATAAATACATGTTTGGTTGATGGAATTTACTAGATACAACGGAATAATATTATACAAGGTAATATGATGGGTACGATACAAGAAAAACCCACCTACTAGCAAGTCACCCGAATGAAACTGAGCCCGCAAAGCCGTAATGAAACCTGAACGGCAAACCTGCAAGAAACTGGGGCACAACGGGGTGAGTTGCCAACTCGTGAATAGAAAAATATCTACGCATAGAAATCGCATAAATAACGCAACCTAGGCAATTATCATAATATATCCTCAAATATATGAATAACACGTAGCCTATAACAAGGCTAGGGTAAATATCTAACCCGAGTGTAATCTCATGTGCCCGTGTCAGTGCCTCAGGTAGTAATATATCATATGAATGAGGTATGCATGCATGAAAATAGAATACATGTAAATGAAGAACTGTTTTCATAAATTAGTGGGATTTCCTTCATATTTTTAAACTGAGGTATCATAATGAAATCAGTATCAACAGTGTCTAGTATCGACACAAAACATAAATCTCACTGTCTCGAAATATCAATGTCTCAAACTCAATATCTAGGGCGCCGTCAGTCCAGACCGGCCGCTACCATCCATCTCAAGACCACGACGGTATCCCCCGGATATCCGACGCGTCGGGTAATATCACCGGTAGGTAGTGCTCCCCAGCCAGGCTCAACGTCAACACCATATTCCTCTTGCCCCGGGGTACCATACCGGGTCCACCATGTACCCGAAACGGTTCATCCAACTCCTCGAATCGGGTCTCGAAATCCATCAGCAAACTCATGGTGGACGACTCATACATCATGGGAAAACCGCATTTTTTATTTTAAAAGAGAGAAAGCAGTTTATATATGTTTTGCGGTTTTCCTCCAAATCCAGAAAATATCATGTAGATCTGAATCATCAATAGCATGTAAAACCATGAATATAAGCATGAGAATGAATAACAGTATGCATGAAGCGACAAGTAATAACTACAATATCTAAGCTGGCATATAAGGTAAGTACACTAATATTATGTCAAAATACTAGCTATCAAGCTAAGTTATGCAATAATATTTTCTAAGGTGTACGTGACATGGCAATTATCGATGAAGATGTGTGTGAGCCGGCAAGTAAGTGTACGTGGTACATACGCATCATCGGTAATGGTGCTGGTGTCCTAACAATAAGATATCAACATGGAGTATGAAACACAAAATAAGCATGCGATGCGAAGCGAACCACAATAATGAGCGGGAGCTGAATACTAGACGCAACTATAACTAATCTGCATTAATCTAATATAAGTCCTACAAATGATGCCTTTTGAAATAGCACAAATCATGGGGTTTTGAAGATAGGGGCTACGGTGTTTTTATGAAAAGATACGTCTTTTGAAATATCCGTAGGATCCCTTGGGCTGTCTTTTAAAATACCCACGATTCGTTAGTTTTTGAAATAGGTAGGAGTCTAATCTAATCTAACAACTACACTAAAGTAAAGGGCTAAGCTAACAAGCTGGACTACAGGTATGGAAACCGCCTATCATCTGAGTCGATACATATACCTACCTGTATATGTATAGTCGGTGATCCCGCCTCAATAATATCATATCCGATACCGTATCTATAATCAGACATCCCAAGTCAAGAGTGCGGATCAATCATCAAAATATAGCTCGTACGTAAATCCTTCGTACGGCATCCCCAAATCTGGGTATGGGTTAATATCATATTCATCACACTATTCATCTGGTATCCTCTTTATCCAAGATCACAGTCCAGGGTACTGACCTATGTCTAGTACAATACTGATATTGCCTAAGTATGCATGCACGTGTGTAAGAACTACGTCCAGGACCCGCTACAACGTCATGTCGTATCTAAGATACGAACCCTGCTATATCACCGATCTCACGGCCTCAAATCAAATCTCATCGACTCAGCTCAACCCGAAGTATCATCCTCAATCCGTATGTGAACACATAGTCCCATATCCATGTGAACACATAAATATATTCCCATACACGCACATATGAAATAAGGAATGTATGCAAGTATGTATATGTGTGTATGTGTAAGTGTAGTGCACCCACTACCTAAGGTTTCATAACCATGCACCAATCCAACACCAATATCCATCTAAAATCATAAATAATAAATCCTAACGTATCATAAATTGTTGGTGTGTATACGCATCCGTATACATCACCACGCACTGCGGGGTTGCTATACGCCATCCACCCGACTTCTCCCCGTAGATATAAATCTACTCACCTGGTCCTCGCTAGCCGGTGCCGACGTCGCCACACGCTTGCTTGTCGTCTCGAAGTCCACATGGGGGTACCTACATATCATAACGCACCGTATCGCATTAAAATCCGACTCATGACCAGAACGATTCACGAATCCCACATAGGTCAAAACCTATGGTTTGCTTCTCAAATCAACCCAAAAACCCTCGACATCGGCGTACAAATGCCGAGTGATCGAGAAAAACTCAAATGCACCATTCGTGGTTTCACAACACACTAAATATATATATGAAATAGGGTTTAAATCATCAAAACTTCAAATTCGCTTTAAAAGCTATTTTTCCGAAACTCTAGTAAGCAACAATTGCCAATTTAGTTCAAATCTAGATATTTTAACATTTCCAGCGGCTACAATGTTCACTAAATATCTTGATTAATCCACCCAAACCATTTCCATAATTTAATCTCATCAATTTTCATTAAACCCAAAATTCTAGTTTGCAAATTTATCCAATTTTTAACAATTTCATAGTAAAAATTCACAAACAACAATTTAGCTTGGTTTTGAATGATCTAAAGTATTAAACTATAACTTATAAAATTTAATAATGTCATGCATACCCTAATTAGATTTTTATGTCAATCATTTAATCAATTTCCAAAAACATAGTTTGCAAAGTTAGCATAATTAGCAAAATTTTTAAACTAACAATTAGCAACTAGTAACTAGCTTTGCCTTTACATGTCTTAAGATCTTAAATACAACACACAACCATGATCCAAATACCCAAAACCCTAATTATCATTTAAACCCCATTCTTGAATTTCCAAGTTTTGAAATTAAAACCTAATTAAGCTTATAATTAGCTAAATTCAAGTAATTAAACAACAAATTAAGCATAAGGTTATGATTATACCTCACAAGCTTGAGATCAAACTTGCAAAAATCTTAGCCTCCAACAATGGTTTCATGCTCCAAAATCCATGCTTGATTGATCCAAGAATAATGGATAGGGTTTAATGATGAATTAATGTGACTTTGTGATGATTTTTGAGGCATAAATGAAGAATTTTGGAGTGAAAAGGAGGTGGGGAAAATTTGGGGCAGCAAGAAGGGGAGGGGCTCGGCCAGCAGCTTCAAGGGAGGGAAAGAGAGAGGTGTGGGTGAGTTTGGGAGGTCAAATGAAGAAAATAAGACCCATACCTCACATGTATACATCCATGCTTCTTTTCTTTATTCTATTCTATGTCCTTTGCTTTCTTTTTCTTAAATTTGAGTGGTAAATTGGGTGAGGGGCTGCTGCCCATGTGCAGGCCAGAAAAAGAGAGGAGGGAGAGAGAGTGTGAGGTGTGTGTGTGTGAAGAAACATGATAAATATTATACCCCAATTTCGATTTACATTAACTTCACTATTTAAGCCTTTTTTCTTCAATAATTTCTAAATCGTTTTGGCAAACGATTTCGTTTCAAAAACCACATGATAAAATTTTATTTAAAGTTTTATGATGCATAAAATTTGTTTCAACTCATTCCAATTTGTAATTTTCCCTAATTAAATGTATTAGTGACGGCTTAAAATAATAATAAAAATAATTTTTTTTCAGAAAATTTGAAATTTCACCAGTGGCTCAATAAACACAACATACTAGTAATTACATAGCTAGAATATGTATATTTAATTTTTATAATAAGATATTTGCATTTTGACTTTTTACATAAAACCCCCTTATTTTACCGATTTTCCGAAATTTCACCGAAACGATTTTCAAAACGTTACAATCTTCCCCCCTTAAAGAAATTCGGTCCCCGAATTTAAATTCAAACTCCCCCAAATACTAAAACATCTAAGAAAAACCATCAAGTCGTCGGGGCTCCGAAATTGTAACTACATAAAACAAATCGTAGCGCAGCGCATGCGCTTGAAAAATGAGCATATAACTCAAATCGAAACTCCGTCAAGCATCCCGCAATCATCGGAGTTATGGAGAAGACATCAATGCCAAATCCAAATCAAAACCAATATGACATAACTAGAAACTATACATGTAAATATCGAATCTATATCTGTAGGTGTCTGAAGGAAATGCATGCCAAATCTCTTTAAGTCGCTGTGCAACGCGTAACACTGCACAGTGGCGGACGTCTATCATAAGAAAATAACTATATACATATATACCTTTGTTTGAAATGTACGTTCCGCCGTTTTGGAAACAATTTAGAAGGGTCTCCTTGTTTTAAACATTTCGTGTCATATCAGACACGTAGGTAAATACTGAGGCTATAGCTCGCTTTTTTGGAAATCCCTTCAATAACTATCAATGCATGCAAAAATATATTCAGGTACTGTCCCCTGACTAGTCCTGCTCAGTACGAAAACACATAGCAATATCATAAAAACGTACTGCTCTATAAGAAAAAAAATCAATCGCAAAATACGCGTATGAATACTACGTGCGTCTAGTGCGCACGGAAATCAAAATCCATATACGTGCCATACAAGTGCACAGAAACAATATCTAAGTACATCGGGTGTGCACAAAGCATCTGTCGTAGGCAACGTGTGTGCCTGACAGCAAAATCAGGTGCATCTGACATGCACGAAAAATCTTGAATTAGTGCATCTGGTGTGCACCAAATCGCATCTCGTAACAGGCGCCCAACAGGCGCTAAAAATCCAATCCGGTGCATAAAATGCACAAAACAAATGTCGAGCATCACCCTCGAAATCGAAATCCAGTGTATCCAAGTGCACAAAAATACATGTCACTGCACTGCCAGCATATATAAACTATACAGAGTGCAGGAACCAAATCGCGTGCGTGCATACGCACAAAATCAACTCAACTGTTTAAAACCGTAAAATCACAAACATGTGAAACTAAAGCACGAAAACGATATCAAGTGCAACACTGTGCAAAGATCGTAAATCCTAAATCATCAAAATCAAATCATACGAATAAATCACCCAAAACATCGAAATCAATAATGGCGGAACAGTACCGCTCAAGTGCATCCTCTAAGAATCTCGGGCCAACTGTCACGGTCACTAGTGGGACGTCTCGTCGATGATCATGAACTCTGTCCTGCTGATGTGCGTAACCATGACCACTCCTGGGTGAAGGTCTTCATTGTGAATTACCAATCTTTCGGTCCATCGGCTCATCAGCCCTGTCGGGTGTGCTAACGGGGACGATTCCGTTCTGGCACTTCTCTGGTCATCTCTTGGTCAATCATCGCGACCACTCGTAAGACAGCATATCACTGGCGTTGGCCTCTGGCTCTCTGAATGTACATGACACATCTGATCTTGGGTGCAAGTATCATTGCAGCAGTGTCCTGGAAGGAATTGCTCACGGTCTCTTCCAATGTCTCGTCTCTGCCAACTGTCCGGAAGTCATCGTCCTTTCCTATATCTTCATCTTGCTCTGGAACGACTGCATACTCATCGCGACTCCTTCTGGAAGGTAAATCCAAGTACCATGCCTCGGCATGCGCATCGCATCTCTGATGTCGGCGGAGTGGAACGTCATCTCATCTAGATCTGGTACGAACCTCTTACTCCACTTTTCTCTAATGTCGTCTGCTTTGGACTCGTCTCGTCGCGGCTGCATGGACTGAGCTCCAACGACTATCCTCGTATCTGGAGTCTCCCAAGAATGCATCTCACCACCTAGCATCCGAATTAAGTCGAGCCATCCGATCGAGTCGTCAAAACCTCATAATCCCCCAAGAGCTCAACCTCTTAGGCACAGTTTAATAGTATCGAGTACATACCACAGCATCGGTGGTCCAGCCGTAGAAGGGCAAATCCAAGCCTCACTAATGGCGCCGTAGAACTGCCGCAAACCCGAAGGTTCAAAGGCTTTCACACGGTCATTAAGTCGAGTTAGGGTTTCATTCTTCTAGAGGGACCATAGAATTGCCTGCATGTCTTTCCGACTACTTTAAACTTGGAATAATAGGTTTATGACATTCGATCGTCTCTGTCGACTCCCAACGTCTCCGCGTGAAGTCGTCTCTAGCTGGAATCAATCTATCTGATGACCTCGCATCGGGGTAGCGAACGAACCACATGTCCTAGTCATTCATCCACGATGACTAGCGACCTTCTATCATCTCTTAGTACAACTCGTTCTGCACTAACTCCAACATCTGGGGCAATACCTCGTCGTTCGCAGCAATAACTGGCTCGCTCGTCTGCACGCTGAACAGTGCCTCGATCATCATGAATAAGCAACACACCAACGGTCATCAAGATCTGGCTGGCCTCTATCACTGGCTCAATCCTCTAATATCGATCAGCACATCCGAGTAACCTCATAAATGAGATCCGCCAAACGCTCGTGGCGCGGAAACACAGTCAAAAGACACCTCTCCATAATCGGGTGTCGCAGGAATCATGCCCTGGTCAGTCCTCCTTCGTGCCGAGCTCGTGCTGACCGCAACTCTAGCCGTAGCTCTCCCTGCCCGTAATCGTGGCAGCAAAACCAAACTGGTACCGACGAGGTTAGATCAGGAAGGAATATAATACTGAACAAAGAAATGTACATCCTAAGGCTTCTTAAGTGGAGTGGCGTGTCGTAAATATGCCGCGGAACATACCAACGGTACGTCACTCTACTTTAGTCACCTATTCCATCAACCAAGGGTCATCCTACGCTCCGAAGGTAAAACCTAACGCTCTGATACCAACTTTGTCACGACCCGAAAGTACGGAACATGACCGGCACTTAAACTACGAACGTCTCGAGGCGTACGTAATCTAAGTAAACCGAAAACCCAGAAATCCAAACCAAGAAAAGAAGTAGAGTGCAGGAAAACCAATTTAAAACAAGTAGTTTTAATAGCACAAGCCGAATTATGCGGTTTTTAAGAACATCAAAATTTACTGAAAATTTCGGCAGAGTCTCCTTTGTAAATACTGGCTCCCAAACGGGATACAACATGAATAGTATACGAAATCAATAAAAAGGCATCCCCAAGCAGGAGCTAGCTCTTCGTCAATCGACGGTCACAACCACACAAACAATATAATATACAACGCCAACGGCGAGGATCAAAACTCAAAAGGAAACTCAAAACCACCAGAAATATAACGAGCGACTCTAAGGTCGAAAGAATAAACAACACAGGTCTCTGTCTCAATAAATACATGTTTGGTTGATGGAATTTACTAGATACAACGGAATAATATTATACAAGGTAATATGATGGGTACGATACAAGAAAAACCCACCTACTAGCAAGTCACCCGAATGAAACTGAGCCCGCAAAGCCGTAATGAAACCTGTACGGCAAACCTGCAAGAAACTGGGGCACAACGGGGTGAGTTGCCAACTCGTGAATAGAAAAATATCTACGCACAGAAATCGCATAAATAACGCAACCTAGGCAATTATCATAATATATCCTCAAATATATGAATAACACGTAGCCTATAACATGGCTAGGGTAAATATCCAACCCAAGTGTAATCTCATGTGCCCGTGTCAGTGCCTCAGGTAGTAATATATCATATGAATGAGGTATGCATGCATGAAAATAGAATACATGTAAATGAAGAACTGTTTTCATAAATTAGTGGGATTTCCTTCATATTTTTAAACTGAGGTATCATAATGAAATCAGTATCAACAGTGTCTAGTATCGACACAAAACATAAATCTCACTGTCTCGAAATATCAATGTCTCAAACTCAATATCTAGGGCGCCGTCAGTCCAGACCGGCCCCTACCATCCATCTCAAGACCACGACGGTATCCTCCGGATATCCGACGCGTCGGGTAATATCACCGGTAGGTAGTGCTCCCTAGCCAGGCTCAACGTCAACACCACATTCCTCTTGCCCCGGGGTACCATACCGGGTCCACCATGTACCCGAAACGGTTCATCCAACTCCTCGAATCGGGTCTCGAAATCCATCAGCAAACTCATGGTGGACGACTCATACATCATGGGAAAACCGCATTTTTTATTTTAAAAAAGAGAAAGCAGTTTATATATGTTTTGCGGTTTTCCTCCAAATCCAGAAAATATCATGGAGATCCGAATCATCAATAGCATGTAAAACCATGAATATAAGCATGAGAATGAATAACAGTATGCATGAAGCGACAAGTAATAACTACAATATCTAAGCTGGCATATAAGGTAAGTACACTAATATTATGCCAAAATACTAGCTATCAAGCTAAGTTATGCAATAATATTTTCTAAGGTGTACGTGACATGGCAATTATCGATGAAGATGTGTATGAGCCGGCAAGTAAGTGTACGTGGTACATACGCATCATCGGTAATGGTGCTGGTGTCCTAACAATAAGATATCAACATGGAGTATGAAACACAAAATAAGCATGCGATGCGAAGCGAACCACAATAATGAGCGGGAGCTGAATACTAGACGCGACTATAACTAATCTGCATTAATCTAATATAAGTCCTACAAATGATGCCTTTTGAAATAGTACAAATCATGGGGTTTTGAAGATAGGGGCTACGGTGTTTTTATGAAAAGATACGTCTTTTGAAATATCCGTAGGATCCCTTGGGCTGTCTTTTAAAATACCCATGATTCGTTAGTTTTTGAAATAGGTAGGAGTCTAATCTAATCTAACAACTACACTAAAGTAAAGGGCTAAGCTAACAAGCTGGACTACAGGTATGGAAACCGCCTATCATCTGAGTCGATACATATACCTACCTGTATATGTATAGTCGGTGATCCCGCCTCAATAATATCATATCCGATACCGTATCTATAATCAGACATCCCAAGTCAAGAGTGCGGATCAATCATCAAAATATAGCTCGTACGTAAATCCTTCGTACGACATCCCCAAATCTGGGTACGGGTTAATATCATATTCATCACACTATTCATCTGGTATCCTCTTTATCCAAGATCATAGTCCAGGGTACTGACCTATGTCTAGTACAATACTGATATCGCCTAAGTATGCATGCACGTGTGTAAGAACTACGTCCAGGACCCGCTACAACGTCATGTCGTATCTAAGATACGAACCCTGCTATATCACCGATCTCACGGCCTCAAATCAAATCTCATCGACTCAGCTCAACCCGAAGTATCATCCTCAATCCGTATGTGAACACATAGTCCCATATCCATGTGAACACATAAATATATTCCCATACACGCACATATGAAATAAGGAATGTATGCAAGTATGTATATGTGTGTATGTGTAAGTGTAGTGCACCCACTACCTAAGGTTTCATAACCATGCACCAATCCAACACCAATATCCATCTAAAATCATAAATAATAAATCCTAACGTATCATAAATTGTTGGTGTGTATACGCATCCGTATACATCACCACGCACTGCGGGGTTGCTATACGCCATCCACCCGACTTCTCCCCGTAGATATAAATCTACTCACCTGGTCCTCGCTAGTCGGTGCCGACGTCGCCACGCGCTTGCTTGTCATCTCGAAGTCCACATGGGGGTACCTACATATCATAACGCACCGTATCGCATTAAAATCCGACTCATGACCAGAACGATTCACGAATCCCACATAGGTCAAAACCTATGGTTTGCTTCTCAAATCAACCCAAAAACCCTCGACATCGGCGTACAAATGCCGAGTGATCGAGAAAAACTCAAATGCACCATTCGTGGTTTCACAACACACTAAATATATATATGAAATAGGGTTTAAATCATCAAAACTTCAAATTCACTTTAAAAGCTATTTTTCCGAAACTCTAGTAAGCAACAATTGCCAATTTAGTTCAAATCTAGATGTTTTAACATTTCCAGCGGCTACAATGTTCACTAAATATCTTGATTAATCCACCCAAACCATTTCCATAATTTAATCTCATCAATTTTCATTAAACCCAAAATTCTAGTTTGCAAATTTATCCAATTTTAACAATTTCATAGTAAAAATTCACAAACAACAATTAACTTGGTTTTGAATGATCTAAAGTATTAAACTATAACTTATAATATTAATAATGTCATGCATACCCTAATTAGATTTTTATGTCAATCATTTAATCAATTTCCAAAAACATAGTTTGCAAAGTTAGCATAATTAGCAAAATTTTTAAACTAACAATTAGCAACTAGTAACTAGCTTTGCCTTTACATGTCTTAAGATCTTAAATACAACACACAACCATGATCCAAATACCCAAAACCCTAATTATCATTTAAACCCCATTCTTGAATTTCCAAGTTTTGAAATTAAAACCTAATTAAGCTTATAATTAGCTAAATTCAAGTAATTAAACAACAAATTAAGCATAAGGTTATGATTATACCTCACAAGCTTGAGATCAAACTTGCAAAAATCTTAGCCTCCAACAATGGTTTCATGCTCCAAAATCCATGCTTGATTGATCCAAGAATAATGGATAGGGTTTAATGATGAATTAATGTGACTTTGTGATGATTTTTGAGGCATAAATGAAGAATTTTGGAGTGAAAAGGAGGTGGGGAAAATTTGGGGCATCAAGAAGGGGAGGGGCTCGGCCAGAAGCTTCAAGGGAGGGAAAGAGAGAGGTGTGGGTGAGTTTGGGAGGTCAAATGAAGAAAATAAGACCCATACCTCACATGTATACATCCATGCTTCTTTTCTTTATTCTATTCTATGTCCTTTGCTTTCTTTTTCTTAAATTTGAGTGGTAAATTGGGTGAGGGGCTGCTGCCCATGTGCAGGCCAGAAAAAGAGAGGAGGGAGAGAGAGTGTGAGGTGTGTGTGTGTGAGGAAACATGATAAATATTATACCCCAATTTCGATTTACATTAACTTCACTATTTAAGCCTTTTTTCTTCAATAATTTCTAAATCGTTTTGGCAAACGATTTCGTTTCAAAAACCACATGATAAAATTTTATTTAAAGTTTTATGATGCACAAAATTTGTTTCAACTCATTCCAATTTGTAATTTTCCCTAATTAAATGTATTAGTGACGGCTTAAAATAATAATAAAAATAATTTTTTTTCAGAAAATTTGAAATTTCACCAGTGGCTCAATAAACACAAAATACTAGTAATTACATAGCTAGAATATGTATATTTAATTTTTATAATAAGATATTTGCATTTTGACTTTTTACATAAAACCCTCTTATTTTACCGATTTTCCGAAATTCCACCGAAACGATTTTCAAAACGTTACAACACGTTGATATATATCCTCATATTTACCTGCATATTTTTTTATGATATTTACATGCAGGAGTTGTTGTGTCAGTGGTTGACACATGGACGAGATCCACTGCATACATGCATTGATTATATTGTTGGACGAGATCCACTGTATACATGCATTGATTATATTGTTGGATGAGATCTACTTGCTGATAGGCATTGCTTATGTTTTTGGCACTTATGCAGATACGATCACCCTAGATATCATAGTATTACCCTTATGATATAGTTGACCTAGGAATCGTTGTTTATTTCGATTTCTACCTGTTGATGTTTTCTACTCACGAGTTGGCAACTCATCCCCGTTGTGCCACAGTTCTTGCAGGTTGTCCGCTTGGATCAGTAGCGGCATCGTCGGCACACAGCTTACTTTCGGGTGTTTTGCTTTGGTAGGTGGTACATGTTGGATCGTGCTTTCTCGTATTTGTTATTCATATTGTATCTAGTCGACTCCATCAAATCAGAAACTAGTATTTGTTTATGTAGTAAGACTTAGAAAGACTTGTAGTTGCGAGACTTGAGCGATGGGTTTTATGTTCGCTTTTGGGTTTATGTCTTGCTTCTTTCTTTATCTTTTGTGTTGATCTTTGCCGTTGGGCGTCATATACTTGTTATTTATACTTGTGGTAGTTGTTTCCGCCTTTGGGCGTGTTTTGCTCCCGTTTGGGGATGCTTTCTTTTTATTCTTTGTTGTACCCGTTTCGGGGCTAGTTTTTACAAAAGGAAGTGCTGCCGAAAATTTTATGAAAACAAAAGAAAAGAAAAGAAAAATAAGTTTAAGGTTTTGTACTTAAGGTTTCCAAGTGTTGTACATATGTTTTCATTACTTATTTCTGTTGGAAGGTTTAGATTTCTGGGTTTCGGCTTACTTAGGTTACGTTACGCCTGTAGATGTTGCGTAATTTAAGTGCCGGTCACGAGCTAATATTTCGGGTCGTGATAATTAGACTGGTTATTATCTTATCTAATCAAGATGGCTCCCACTGTTTTTATCAAATCTTCCTTCAAACCCTAAAAGGTAAGATTAGCCGGGATTAATTACACTCTACAAGTTCGCCAATCGGTCAGCTAGGTAGGTATTGGTACTCTGAGGCAGTCTCCCTATGCTTCTGCATGGAACTAATTAAATAACCTCGTTTTCGCAGGGGCATAACCCCGTTAACTCCTTTCTTAGACACCTACTAGATTAGCTAATTGTAAATTGGAAAACTCTCCCAGAAATAACACTTACTCTCCTTAGGTATCGGGATCTAACTATCGTATAGAAGGTATGCAATCTCATTGCAAATTTCAACACTTGAAATTCCCGATATCTGTTTTTACCCCTAACGACCTATGACCTTGACGGAGGCCAACAAACCATAGGCCGCTAGTCAAGTTCAATACATCATTTCGTGATTTAATTAAACCCACCCGCATGACCCTTGACGGAGGCCAACAAAGTCGTACGACTACCCTAATCCAATCGCATCAATATACGGCAGATAAGCATTAATCAGCTACTGCACACTACGCCTTGACGGAGGCCAACAAATGCAACACGAATACTAAAAAGCACTTATCTAAAATGACGGACGGCTACGATTGGTTTTGAAGAAAACCTTTTGCGTAATGAACTTGATATCGTTGTAGAATCTAGTGATTTGAAAAGGAGTGGTTTAAGCTCCGCTTTTAAAATCAAGTAGCTTTCAAAATAAACCGAGTGGGTTGTAGCATATGCTAGTTTTTCTAAAAAGGTCATTCCCGGTGAAGGGATCTAGGCTCTTTCCTCATCGAATGAGGTGCTGGATATTCATAATGGAATACTGCTATGCAAAGCAAGAACTAGAGCTACCTTTTTGAAAATTTTGATTTTACAATATCTTTAGGTTTCTTTCCTTTTTATTAATCTCTTTAATGGCGTCCCATCATTTATGTTTCCTAAACATCATAGAAGAAACGAAAATAAAACACACATATATGACATCCGCATTCTCCATAGGGACCCGGGTCTTCACCGTAAGATTACTTAACTTACGGCAGGGCAGGGTCAGGACTAGCGCGGATGCAAAACATATATAGTGTCTACTAGTATATCATATATATAAGTAGTATTCGTCTCACGTAGTTATATGATCACATCATATCACAGAATCAGCAGAAGCAAACATATGAAATATAGGATATACTAGGAAGTCTGTGTTTTAGATTAAGCCAGTAATGAAAAACACGAATTCTACGGTCGTGATGAATAGCCATGCCCACATCCCTAGACCCCTACGAGAATGGCAAGCAACCCTGCAAATTCTAGAGTTTAGATACCCAGTCTCGAATCCTCGAGATGGCCTCCCATTGGACTCTTGAACCCGGTTACTTGTGCTTCCCACCTTGGGTCTATCCTAATGCTGAAAAGTAAATAATATACATCAATAGAGACTACAACCACAACCCGGAAGTATCCGAATAAAAGAATATTACATACAAAATTTTACATGAATGAAAATTGAAAAACTCTCATCTCATGCAAAACCCCCTGGCTATTCAATCACGATGATCCAATATAACATATCAACCAGCAACACAATAACATCACATGTCATCAATGTAAGTAAATATACGTATCCCTAATGTCGTTAACGTATAGAAACGAGATTAGGGATATTGCCACATATTACACTTACGATCGCTGATTTAAATGGGCTTTCGCGTCGTCGTTTTACAAAGAATTTAAAGTTAACCGCAATCAAGACGGCGTCGCGTGTAGCTAGCCGCGATGAGTATGGGTCATCCGCAGGGAGATGATGCGTTTTACGTTCTTGTTATGATGAGTTAAGCAAGGGTCGGAATGGTTCGATTCTACCCTAAGTGTTGTATATGCAAAGTATAAGTTGTTAGGAATAGAGATAGGTTAGTATAAGTTAGGGAAGTCCGTACTCAATTCTTTATGCCGAGCTTGACTATTGAAGCTAGAGCAATAGGCAACAATGTGGATTAGGGTGCTTAAGCACGGTATTAGTGAAATCTGGCTTATTGACCCTTGTCTGTCCGTTCTTGTCTCTTGACTTTCGCCTCCGGCCAAACCGAACGCAACTGGTCACGATTAGGGGTCACCGATATCTTGGTAGGGTAGGGTTCCTAACGGAGCGCTTGCATAAGATTTAGGCGGTGTTCAATTAGAAAATATCGGGCAAAGGAAATGAGCAAATGGAATCCCTAACTTACATAACCATTCTTTTTCATAACAACACCATTATTCACAAACCATCAAAACAACAAAAAAGAAAGTGCAAATGAAATGAAATAAAATGAATAACACAACATTGCAAGTAAGTAAATGACAAGAATTAAATTGCAAGAAAGTAGAAGAGATAGAAAATACTAAGAACCAAAGTACAAAATGAAAGCTTTATTAACTTCAAGTGATGATACAAATCATGAGTTCAATAACCAAAACTTAAACTTACAAGCTCAATAAAGAGCTTGCAAGATCAAGAGAAGGCAAAGAACTCAAGGTGCACCAGCTATGTATAAGACTAAAATAAAATGGAAAATGAACAAAAAGTGTATCCAAAAGTATATACCTTCCCTTGCTTACTGATCTGGCATTTATAAGCACAAAATAAGATTAAACAAACAATATAATATGGATGATGTAACATTTCAGAAAAATAAAATATTATTTTTGGGAAATTAAATAATTAAAATAATAAATATTATGAATATTTAATATTGCGGTAAAAAAATTAAATACCGATAAATTGGGGAAAATTTGGAAAATTGTTCGGATTACTGAAATGAGGGTGTTTTATGTGATTTATGCAAATTACAAACTCTTATAATTAATTATACACTATTTTAATGCTAATCGTGATTAAATATTGCTAATCGTGCATTAAGCTTGTTTTGTGCACCATGTCACATTTACAAATACTTGTTATATTTTCTACCATCGTTCTTCTTCTTTCATGCATGGTTTTGAGTTAGATAAGAAAAGATAAAGATAAGAAAAGAAAAGATAAAGAAAACAAGAAAAAGAAAAGTCAAAGAGGGATGTGCATGATAGAGAGTGAGGTGAGGGGTTTCCTTGACTTGGTCTCATCTCCTCTCTCATCTTCACTTCATCATTTCCCCTTCTTCTTTCACCATGGCTACTGCCCTCTCCTCCATCCCTCTCTACCTCATCACACAACACCAAAAACAACTCAAAAGTTCACCTCCATTTCATAAAAAACATGCAAAAGCTCCTCACAAGCACCTTGGACCAAGAAAAATCCGATTTTGATCACTTGGGGCAACTCAAGAATTTTCTTAAGTTGCCAAATGAGGTACCCTACGTGGATTTCAAGACGACGAGGATGAACGTGGCATCATCGACTCCAGCAAGCGAGGATCAAGGTGAGTAGATTTATATCTACGGGGGGAGTCAGGTGGATGGCGTATAGCACCCCCGCAATTTCGTAAGTAAATGGTGTGATGTGATATAGATATATATATATGGGTTATTTCGAGATATGAACCTTAGCAAGAAAAGGTTTAGGAGATCATGGGTTAGTGTTAGTGAGATTTGAGGAGAGTGTTTTAGTTGGTTTCTTAGTCGCGAACCCTAGAGTAAGGTTGTTACACGTACACATGCACGCACGGGATATGGTTATGGGTGTATACGTTTTATGTATATAGATAGATATGGATGCGTGGGTTTATATATATACATATACGTATACACGGATGATAGAGGATAGTATATGGTACTTAGAGATGAGTCATTGTGATTGGGCTTGATGCCATGAGATCGGTGATATGATTTGGTTTGTATTAGGAGATACGACATGATATTAGCGGATCCTTAGGCGATGTGTTTTAGACACACGCACATATATTTGTTGATGGTATCAGTTTGTACTAGACTTAGATTTGTACCCAGTTCATGACATATGCTGATAAGGATACCAGATGAGTAATGAGATAAATATGATATTTGACCCGTACCCAGATTTGGGATGCCGTACGATAGATTTACCATATGAGATATAGTTATGAGGATAGATCCGCACTCTTGACTCGAGGATGTCATATTATTTATTGTATCGTACGTGATACTATTGAGGCGAGATCACCGACTACTAGATATATATATATAGATCGACTCAGACTTAAGTGGATTTTCTTACCATTTTGACTGGGCTCGAGTAATACTCATTTTCAAAAGTGGAGAATCGTGAGTATTTTAAATACCAAACTGTATGACTCGTATATTGGGTAGGTATATTTTTCAGTGTTGCTGTTAATACATCACTTTCTGTATATTCATGATGTTTCATCGCATTGCATGCTTGTACATAGGTTATCTGTAATTATTATGAAACCCTGCTGTCAGGACACCGGCACCATTACGGATGATGCGTATGTTCCACGTACACCTGCTTGCTGGCTCACACACATCATCATCGGTAATTGCCATGTCACGTACACTTTAAAAAATACTAATCATTGACATAGCTTGCTAGTTGATAGTTGCAATATGTTATAGCATTCATATGCTAGTTTAACTATTGCATTTATTGCATGATATCAGATGCATTCATATATTCATTGGTCATGCAGTATTATGGAGATTTATACCGGTATTCACTGTTTATTGATATCATGATTTTTATGATTTCGGATCCTTGAGATTTCTGAATTTGGAAATCGCATGTGAAAGTTTTATAAACTGATGATTGGTTTTAAAGAGATAGATGCGGTTTTCCTTGATATGACGAGTCTTGTCCACCATGATGTTTTCTCGGTTCTGAGATGGTTTTCGAGACCCGATTCGAGGAGTTGGATGAACCGTCTGCGGGTACATGGTGGACCCGGTATGGTACCCGGGGGCAAGAAGCTCGAGTTGTAGACGATGAGCCCGGCAGGGGCAGACTGCCTACCGGTGATTGTTTGGCGCGGTAGATATCCGGAGGATATCGTTCGTGGTCGTGTGATTCGATGATACAGGCCAGTCCGGATAGCCGGAGCCTGAGATATTGAAATACTGAGATTTATGTTTTGTGTCGATGCTTGACACCGATTTCTCTGTTGATTTCATGATGATACTCGATTTATATATGTATACAGAAATCTTATTAAATTAAGAAAAACAGTTGTCTTATTCATGATGTATTCTATTTCTATTAGCAATGCATTCATACACATATACCTGATATGGTTCTATCTGAGGCACTGACACGAGCATGTGGTATTGCACTTATGTGTAGATGGATCAGGATATTTATTTGAGGATATTACTTTGATGGATCAGGATATTTATTTGAGGATATAACTTGATATGACCTAGGATAGCGTCATACATGCGATTTCTGCTCTGTGATATTTTCTACTCACGAGTTGGCAACTCATCCCCGTTGTGCCACAGTTTCTTGCAGGTCTTGCCGTACAGGTTTCTTGACGGCTTTGCTGGCACATTGCTTTCATTTCGGGTGATTACTTTGGTAGGTGGGTTCACTTGCATCGTGAACACCATTGTACATTTATTATTTCAGTTGTATCTAGTAAACTCCATCAACCAGACTTGTATATTTGATAGAGCTAGAAGACCAGTGTTTATTCTTTCGACCTTAGAGTCGCGCTTGTATTATTATGGTTTTCTTGTGGATATGGGCTTTCTTTTGAGTTTTTATCCTCGCCCTTCGGCGTTGTATATTATATTGCTTGCGTGGTTTTGTCCGCCCTTTTGGCGAAGAGCTAGCTCCCTCTTGGGGATGCCTGATTCATTATATATGCTTTATCATGTTTGTACCCGTTTGGGGTTAGTATTTACAAAGGAAACTCTGCCGAAATTTTCAGAAAAGACTTGAGATTTTAAAAATGCATACTTCGGCGTATGTTGTTAAACTTATTGCTTTAAAAATTGGTTTTTCCGTCACTCTACTGCTTTAATTGGTTTGGATTTCTGGGTTTTGGCTTACATAGATTATGTACGCCTCGAGACGTTTCGTAATTTAAGTGCCGGTCATGTTCCGTACTTTTCGGGTCGTGACAGATGATGTGACAACAAGGGAAAGCCAGAAGAAAAATGGGGCTTATTGGACATGACAAGACCGGCGGTGTTGGGTTTTTTGATCATCTCGCCGATCTAATTCTTTGCAAATGGGCTTGTGTTTGTTTTGTGATGTTGTTGTAGGGTTACTTAAGGCGGCAGCAAGGTTCTGGGAGTCATCGTCCATACCAATTTCAAAAATTTACCGTACTAAAGAACCCTAACCTAGAATCTTAACTAGAGATTTAGACGAATAAAACATACAAACAACTTTGCATATAAAGTGAATGAGGAATACAACCTTTGTAGACCGGTCCTTCACTTCTAAAGCTCGTGTAGTAATCCCTTCGCTCCAAGTAGTGAACACCCGAACTTTAGTAAGGATTCACATGAAGAAATGAACAAACTTGCTCGAAGTCTTCGAGGCCGAAGATGATCTACGTCGAGGAGACTCAAGCTCATGCTACCTCTTCACTAATGGTAGATTAATGATGTAAACATCCTAAGCTAAATGGCTAATATAGTAGAGGATGATGAAGTATGAATTTTGCTCACTTTAGATTTATTTTTCTCATAATATTTCTTCACCATTTGAAAAGTTAGAAAGTTTTCTCATGAGGAAGAAGAAGATGAAGTGGAGATGAGAATGAAACTCTTGAGGTGAGAATAGCAACCATGGGTGAGTTAGTGTCATACACTAACTCATGTAGAGAATAAACCATGGCTAACAATAATGGTTAGGTTAATAAATATCTACAAGTAAAACAAAATTAGTGGACTTGGTCAATGGTTCCACAAGCTTCTACAAGCTCGAACCATGTGACTAATTTCCAACAAATTTTGATTAATTTTAAATAAATAAATCCTAACATTAATCATGAGCATTGTGTGAGTCTCATACACCCATGTAGCATGTGGCATCAAGCATGACACAAAATAATGTACATTAATATATATCATATATATACTAAGTGTACACAAGTGAGAAAAAGAAATGTTTAAGTGAGAAAATATTAGTTAATGTAAGTTAATATATCAAATATATAATTATACATTAAATTATCAAATCAACACTTGATTTAATAATCTGTCTATATCACATACAACCGACCAATATCAAATGTAACAACTTATCGAATCAACACTTGATCCGATAACCTGGCTATATCACATATAACCGATCGATATCACATATCGCGAGAATAGAATACGGTATCACATACTCATATTAATCTCGGTCCTGCACATATCACATATGTGCTCCTACTTCGTTTCGCATGAACCAGGAAACCTCTGTGTAGAACTCTAAAGACTCATCAATACGCCGGCAGTAAGTGATGATCATATCAAACACCCACAAGCCGCAAGAGGTCTGCTAAACGTAACGGCCACCCGAGTATTGAACGATCAGAAGATCAACAAGCAAGCCTGCTCATAATCCTGCGAATCCAATCAATAACAGTACCGTACAGTCCGGTCTCTTCGTCAGATATGTCGCATATCGCAGCCTAGGGTGATATAACGTCAGACCCCAATAGCCTGATAAGTCATGCCAATGTAAGGTCTATAACGGTTCGAGAAACTATTGATAACACTTACCAGTAGATCTCAGCAACCCTGGCCAGGGATTTCCTGTTATGGCCAATCGAGCATAGCGCAACATCAACCCCCAATACCGGGATAGAAGAATCCCCTCCTATCGCTCATTGCCTCCATGTGACTCGGGACTGTACCCAAAAACCACCGTTTTGCATGATCTCTTGAACGTGGTAAGGTGGAAATCAAAGCACAGTGGGAATCACACAAAACTCTATGATGATCTTGGGTCGACAGACTAACCTGTACCAGTGTCACCAGAGAACTACTATCTGACGATAGGTATAATACCATCTAGGAGTTCTCGGCGAGTCCGTTCAGTGCATCCAGTCTCCACTGAGCACCCGTATACCTTCTCTGATGTCAAACACCAATGGATATGTGATCATCCATCGCCCATCATATAGGTCGAGAAGCGTATACGCTAGTCTACCCTGGAGTATCGATGCCCTGTCTCGATACTCCCATGACTAGGAACATTTGAAGGATGTACTTACCGACTACCTCTGCCCCACTAGTATGATCTGCATCGTAGTCCTAGTAGTCAAGTACTCATCCTAAGGGCTTTATCAACATGTAATAGAGAGACAATAAGTGTACATGTTAGGATAAAGAGCAACCAGATAGCATACCATCATGTCGAGCAAGAAATTCTTCCCTATATATGTCCAAGCATCTACTACAATATACATCACTTGTACAGTAATGGCTTCTAGGGTATACATATAACTAACAATCTTCCACTTGCACTAAGACCATTTGTTGTAGTATCTCATACACAACGTCCTATAGAAGTCTCTATAGGGATAAGCCTTTTTGAGTAGATCCGCCGTGTTATCCTTCGCTTCAACTCTCCTAACCTCGATCCCTTGGAGATCAACCATCTCCCTGATCAGGTGAAACTGTCCTCAGAATATGTCTGGAACGCTGATGGGACCGGCGTTCCTAGGCCAAAACCACAACTCCATTGTTGTCTTAATAATAATTATTGGACGCTCAATGGTAGGATCCTTGTTCATCTCATGAACAAGAAATGTCCAGACAGCCACTTTGGCAACATCGTTGGTAGTGATGTATTCAGTCTTTATTGTTTAGTCTGCCATGGTATCTAGCTTGGAACTCTTCCAACATACCGTCCCTCCACTGAGGGTAAAGACAAAGCCTGTGACTGACTTTCAGTCGACCTTATCACTCTGGAAGCTCGAATTGGTAAAGGACTCCCACTGGAGTTCACCGTTACCAAAACCCTAAGAACATCTCTTCAGTGCTTCTCAAGTACTCAAGAATATCCTTCATAGCTATCCAGTGATTCTCCTAAGATCCGATAGATTCCTGATCACTACTCCTAGTGAGTTAGTTACATCTGGTCTGGTACATAACATCGCATACATGATAGAGCCTACTGCCGAAGCATAGGGTATCCCTTGCACGCGAGATCTCTCCAAATCAGTCCCGGGAGACTTCTTTTTGGAGAGAGTGATTCATAAGTAAGTGGGCGAACCACCATGCTTAGAATGATCCATACTAAACCCCTTTAGTATAGTGTTAATGTACCTTGATTTGGGACACTCCCAACATCCACTTTGATCTATCATCATAGATCTTATTCCACAAGATGTAGTAGGTATTATCCAGATCTTCCATGGAGAATCCTCATGATAAGAGAAGCTTGACCGAGTGTAGCATAGGAAACTCTTTCCTATCAAGAGTATGTCATCTACGTATAATACGTGTAAGACAACCTTATTCTCTACAACCTTCTTATATATACAAGGTTCATCTACCTTTTTGATGAAATCAAACACTTTGACTGCCACATCAAAACTGATGTTCCAACTCCATGATGCCTGCTTTAATCCTGATGGACTTAAGCATAGCTTTGAAAGTCTCAACTTTTCCATTTACACCAAGAATCTTCTCAAGATTCACTTGCTCCCGATGGATTTTACTCCTTCAGGTGCAACATTCAAAGTCATACTTTGTTGGTGTACATGGATTCCATCTTTGATCGCATAGCATCGAGCCATTTCACAGAGTCCCCACTCGTGATGGCCTGTCTGAACCTAGTTGGGTCGTCATCTACCATGATGCAATCCTCGCTCCCACCGTCATCGAGGAAACCGTAGTATCTATCAGGTGGATGAGGAAACCTACCAGATTCATGGAGAGGATGAGGTTCATTGGAGACTATTGAATCCTTTGGTTTCACCAAATCATCAGCTGTTAGTTTGTCTAGCTGGAACTCCTTCCAGTTCTACCTCATGACCACTAATTTCTTCATAAGAATTTCCTTTTCTAAAAAGGTGGCATGCTGAGAAACAAAGCATCTTTTGCTCGTCAGTTTGGTAGAAGATATACCCTCGCTAATGTTCGGGATATCCAACAAACTTATACAGAACTGGCCTTGCCTCGAGCTTGTCCGAATTTTGCTTTTTAACATAGGCTGGACAACCCCATATCTTAACTCATTTAATACATGGTCTCTTCCCGTTCCATATCTCATATGGAGTGGTAGGCACTGATTTGGATGGAACCCCCATTCAATAGATATGCAGCTTCTCAAGTAAATGACTCCAAAAGGAAACAGGCAACTCAGCAGTACTCATCATAGAGCGCACCATATCTCATAGGGTGCGATACCTCCGTCCTGATACACCGTTGTGCTGTGGTGTACTTGAAGCAGTAAGCTGAGAGAGAATCACATTCTCCTTTTAGAAACTCTAGGAACTCCATGCGCAAGTATTCTCCTCCTTGATCACATCGAAGGACTTTAATACTTCTACCCGTCTGGTTCTTAATCTTCAGCTTTATATTCCTTGAATTTCTCAAAAGTTTCAGACTCGTGTTTCAACAAGAACACATGTCAGAATCTTGAGAGATCGTCGATGAATTAATGAAGTACAAAGAACTATAGCCTGGCATGTGTAGACATAGGACCGTATACATCATCATGTAGGTTTCGTCAAGTTTTCTCAGGGCTCTCGGGTGGAACAACTCTTTCTCCATTTCTAATAAACGGTGTATTTTCCATTTTACCTTTGAGACAAGACTGGCAAGTATCATAAGATGAAAATTCAAACAGATTCAAACATTCATCCTTATGTAACTTATCTAGTCATGTCGCATTGATATGACCTAGTCTATAATGCCACAAGAAGGATTTGTTCATTCCTGAACTACTCCACTTGTGTGTATTCTATATATCTTGAACTGTGGTTTGATTTAGAACGTTTATGCCATTACATAACGTGCCTGATCCAATCAACTCTTGATTCAGGAAAATGTTCACAACATTATCCTCCAATACAAAACTATATCCTTCTTTAACTCAATAAAGAAACTGATGTAATGTTGTATATCAGGTTCGGTATCTAATAATATTTGTTCAGCATCAATGTATTTACCACTAGGTAATACAAGGTGATATCTGCCAATTGATTTGGCTGCAACAATTGCACCATTCTTTAACACATTGAAACATATCACCCTATCCCAGTTCTCTACCTTTCTATAGCCCATGTAACTCATACATATGTGGGATCCTGATCCGGTATCACTTACCCAGGACGTAGAGGATACTGAGAAACAGTTCTTGTTAATGAACATACCCGAAGAATATGCATCAACATGCTTATTCCTCAATTGGGTTGCGTGGAAATCCGGATAATCCCTTATTTCCTGCTCGGACTTATAACAATTATAAGTTGGAGCAGAACCAACGTTCCCCAGCTCAGTATAATAAGCAGGTTCGGTCAAAACAACCATATTATTATCTTGATTTAGGCATGATACGGTCGCTACCAGGAGAGAGGGAGAAGAAAACACTCTGTGTGCGCTCTTGCAAGATCAGATTGGTTATTATTTTATCTAATCAGGATGGCTCCCACTGTTTTTATCAAATCTTCCTTCAAACCCTAAAAGGTAAGACTAGCCGGGATTAATTACACCCTACAAGTTCGCAAATCTTGTAAGTCTACGGTAGCATCCCGGCCGTCTGTCCGAGGCCAAAATGCGGAAACGAAAACTTTTTCAAAACTAGAAACTAGCGCTATCGTATACTTTTTCCCGGATCGAACTATTAACCTACAACTAGCTATCTAGAGAAGGGATAGAAAGGTTATACCGATCGATCCGTGTCCTTCGGTCTTTGGCCACCATCCCAAGCTCCTCACGCAACTCCGGTCTCGATCTCCTCGTCGGAAAGGGCACCAGATCTACGAGTCTTTTTATGGGCTCCCGCTTCATCCGAAGCAACTCGAGCACGAAGTATGCTAGCCGACGTGTCCAAGGTGTTGTAAAGAATGTTTGTCATCACTTTGTCTCTTGCATCCATTGATTTGGATAGAGGTTAGAGGAGTTGCCATTAATGGAGATTATGAGCTAGAGGAAGAAGAAGAAGAGGAGGCTCTTTTCTTTTGTGTTGAATGATAATGAGAGTGAGAGAGAGCTTTACACAATAATACAAGACCAACCTCTCTCTCAAGACAGCCCCTCTCTCTCCTCTCATCATATCAACTCACAAAAATATCACATAATGTGACACATGCACAATAAAAGAGACCATGAGTCATTACTTGTGCATGTGTCACAATTAATGCCTCAAATGATGATTTCTAGCTCATTATTTCCAAATGCAAACATTAATCCAAATGTTTGCAACAATAAAAAGATACGGCAACATCTAAAGTAAACTCGTGACGGATCACAACGATACCCTTCACCTGTATATACATACCTGCTCCCGCATTCCGACTGAATGCGAATGCGATGAGACTAAAGTAATCCAACAAATCTAATACTAGGATCCGGCTTAACCAAAGCCCACTAGTATGATCCGCCCGATTATGATCCGTGCACTACTGCACGTATATGATCGAACCCTGCCATATATCATACGACCTCTACAATATTTCCCCCGAAACTTGAGAAACTGTCTGTAGGGGACACTAAAGACTCGTCAATATTTTGGCTGTGGATTTAACCACTAGCACGTCAGAGGTACATGCCGTACGTAACGGGCCACCAGGTATTGACCAAAAGGGAGGTCGATGAGCGAACTCATCCTGATACCCTACTGAGCCTGTCAGTGACAATATCCGTACAGTCCGGTCCGTTCGTCTATGAGAATCGCATAGCGGGCCTAGGGGTTGGTAAAAGTCAGACCCCCAAAAGCGGTACAAGTCGTGTCGGAGTGTAGCCCAGAACACCCTGAGATACTACTGGAATACCTCCCAGTAAATCTCTTGCCTTGGCCAAGAACTTCGTGTAATGGCTCTCCTAGACACAACGCGATCTCACCCCCAATATTGGGAGAGACGAAACCCCTGCCGATCCGCTCACTGCCTCCATGTGGCTCGGGACTGTACCCAGCTAAAACCAGTTTGCACGACTATTTTGAGCCATGGTAGGATAGTAATCAAAGCACAGTGGGAACTCACACAAGACAAATGACGATCTCAGGTCGATGAACTAACCTGTACACATGTCCCCAGGGAATTGATATCTGACGTCAGGTATAATACCAACTAGCATGTTCCCGGCGAGTCATGTCCGGTGTACTCATAACCCAATGAGCACCTGTATACATCTTAGGTGATCCAACTGACACCAATGGCTTGTGAGACCAGCCACCGCCCCTCGTCGGGGTCTCGATAGTATACACTAGTCTACTAATGGAGTATCGATGCCCAGTCTCGAAACTCCCACGACTGGGGACCTTTTAAGGATGTGCTTATAGACCCCAGCTCCCACGTATATGATCGCCATCATACTGCTAGCCGTCAAGAAAGAATCCTAAGGGCTCTATCAACGTGTAATAGCGACTTGTAAGGTCACCTAAAACAGTACACTATCATAAAGATAAACTATGGTAGCATACTATTCTCCATCAACGTGTAATAGTGAACCACAATGTCACCTAAAGCATGTACACGAAGATAAAGACAAACCAGATAGTATACAATCATCCTGAGTAAGATTGTCCTACCGGCATAGTTCCTCCCTCAATCATTGCAATCACGTGCCTGCGATCCAATAATTGACTCTGAGGGCACTATATCCAACAATCTCCCACTTGCACTCAAGGCTAATTATTGCGATGTCGCATACTCACAGCCCGTGTGATACCGAACACCCAACTCCTCTACTGATCAGTCTCACAAAGCCCATTTGTGAAATTATTGCGTTCGAGGAATAGCCTCAGTTAGTGGATCCGCTCTGATGTTTCTTTCTATGTCTCTCTTTATCTCAAGTTCGCGGAGAAAGCCATCTCCCGAAACGAGCAATACCTATCTTAGAATATGTTTGGATGTCTGATGGGACCTAGATCATAAATGAACTCCAAATCCAAACTTCTTAGACTGTATCGTCAACTGAACTTAATCAGTATCCTGCGCCATGCCTCCCTCAGTATCCTCTTGGACCACCTGTCCAAAATACTGCCCCTCGTCAGAGGGAAAACTATAACTCTGACAGCCACTCTGTCATCCAGGTCACCTTGGAAGCCTGGAATGATAACCGTCTCCTGAAAGAGGCTGTTTGTTATCATATCCCTAGAACATCCACTTATGTTCTAAAACTGCTTCCGAACAATTCTCCAGGATATGATTAATATCAAATTATTGCATCTCGTGCAAAAAACAATATCTGGTGTGGTACTTGACATCTCATGATTGACTCAATTGCCTAAGCAAGTGATCTACCAATCATATACATTCCTCTCCCCTTTAGTCTGTAAGACACCTTTAAAGAGGGTGACTCCATCACCTGCAGGTACACTACCGTCCCAGGAGTCGTCCATTCTAAAACACCTTTAGAATGCTGTCTAAGTACCCAAAATTGGGAAACTACCTAAATCTAGATCTAAAACCATAGATCTAGTTACCAGAATGTCTGATATAATATCCAAGTCCTATGTGGAGAAACCACTGTGTGACAACCAAAGTATAACCGATCGTAGTATAGGAATTTCACTTCCTACTCTGTGTATGTCATCCAAATACCAGGACATCACACCCTACTACTTTCTTAACAGATCCATCTCCTATTCTGATGAAGTCAAACCTATGATTGTCATATCAGAAATAGATGATCTATCTCCGCTATATCTGCTTTAGTATATAAATAGACACAAGCTACTTGTCCGCTATGCTTCCGCTGATCCCACTGACTACGACAACCCTCCGGCAGAGTCATATACACGTGCACTTCTAAAGCCAGTTCAGAACGACGCTATACTCATCCTCCTGCCGGGTCTCACAGTCTGGAACAACAGCAATGGCAAGTCTGGATAAATAAGAACCTCCCTGTCACCGTCCTTGAGGCTACCGGAGTACCTCTCGGGTGCCTGAGGTTACCCACCATATCTGCGGAGTGGCCAATGGAATGTCAATCCAGATTGAATCTTTAGGTCCTATTAAATTTTCAGCAATCGTTTGCGGTTCTGGAACCACTTCCAGTTCTACCATACTCCCACTACTGTTTTCTGAAAAAATCCATTTTACTAAAACTGTGGCGAGTCAAGAACCATATCGCTATTGATCTTCCAGATGGTAGAAAGTCAACCATCGTCATAGCCCAGGTCAACCCACAAACAGCCATTACAGAAACGTGCCTTGAGTTATCCAGAGTCTGGTTTTAAGCATAAGCCGGAAAACTCCCCGTACCTTAACATCGTTAAGATATGAACCGTTCTATATCCAATATAGAAACAGAGGCACTGATTTAATTGGAACCAGATTCAAATCATGCAACTATCTCCAGTGCATGTCAACTAAATGGAGAGAGGCCGATCAGCATTACTCAACTTAGGTGTGCTTCCAATTATGAGTAACCTGAAAGAGAAGCAAGTTCTCTTAATCATTACTATTAACTGAATACCATACATAAGTATCTACATCTTCAATCACCTTGAAGAATCCTGATACTTGCAATGCTTGGTTCTCTACTTTATTCTTATAACTACGACTTCTCAAAACTTGGATCTTCTATTTCTACGAAACACATGTCTAAGAACTAGAGAAGTCATAAGTAAATAGAATATGGTACGAGTACCAACCCCTCTGTCCTCATGGACACTGGACAACATACAATACTCTGTATAAGTCCCCTGAGTCTAATAACTCATTCCCCATGTGTCGTAGGTTGAAAATTGTACTTATGGTTAAGAAGAATTACACCGCTGTTTGATACTCCTTACCTAACCATCCACTGATATAGGTAAATATCATAAACATAATTTCAAAAATTTATATCTCACTTTATAAAAATAAACGTACAGATATATCAATTTGAAATTGGTGCATAACAACGGATATTCAAAACCAAATATTTGCCGTCAGGCAAACAACCCGGGCGATTTCCTCAAATATCACCAATTACAACGAATCCCGATATAATGAGGATGATCACCCAATTCGCAATAACTTACTCCCGCTCATCATCTGTAAAACCATACAGATGTGAGAATCAAACCTGGTAAATACATACCCTGGAGCAAGGACTAATTGGGAAATCAGTTTTCTTTTAACAGTACACAGTGAAACTGAAACATGTAAATGTTTCGAAGGGATATCCGGGTATTCCTAGTAATGCCTCTTCCATTATCAGATTCACAACTGTAACCGTATATTTCTTTGCCATATCTCCAAATCCCTTTATATGTCTTTAGTCATTACCTTCTGTACACCCCTTTAGGCTAAATGGTTTTCTTCCTTCCCTACCGTTCGGCACCAGCCTATGGTTTGGAAGAAGACTATCCAACAAGCATAATGGGTGTACTCTCCTAATCCTAGGAGTACTCGTAACCTGAGAGAAGGTGAAGATAAAAGACAACTGAATAAAACCTTATTCCTATTTCTCCTGAACCAGAATCCATCCCCGAACTGGAACAAGTTCTTTCGAGTTCGTATATAACCATACGATGGAGTATCCAAATAACTGTGGATCTTCGTAGTGATACGGAGTGTCCTGGAGAAATACAAAGGTGAAGTAGGAGTGGCGATGAAATACTTGGTTTGGTCGTGAATAGCAGTCGCAATTTACTTTGCCCTCTTACTAATCCCTTTATTTGTCTTTACTTAATACCATCTGTACACCATCGTTAGGCTAATTGGTTTTCTTCATTCCCTACCGTTCGGCACCTGCCTATGGTTTGGAAGAAGACTATCCAATTAGCGTAATAGGTGTGCTGTCCTAATCCAAGGAACACTCGCAATCTGAGAGAAGGTAACAGGAAAAGACAACTGAATAGTCCTATTCATTTTCTCCAGAACCGGAAATCATACTCGAATCTGGAACAAGTTCCTTCGAGTTCGTATATAACCATACGATGGTTTTATCTAATGGAAGTGGATGTTCGTAGTAATACGGGGTGTTCTGGATAAAAGGGTAAAAGTAGGAGTGGCAATGAGGTATATAACTCTGACAATCCAAAAACCAGTATTTTAAGAAGGTTCGGTTAACTAGGTCACTGAGTTATAGTCAAGGGTTGGGTCATAGTCGCTGCCAAAGAGAGAGAGAAAAGAAACACTCTGCGTGCACTCTAACCTAGATCAAAATGGTTATCAATTTATCCAATCAGGAAACCTCCCACTGTAACCTCAAATTCTCTTCCAAATCTGAAAGAAGAATTAGTCGGGATCACCCGAGGAGTATACCAACTCATCAGTGGGAATCGGAATCCAACTATCATCGCATAATAATGTGACGGAATCCACTCACGTTATCACACTCCAGAAGGTATGCGCATATCTGGAAAGTTTCAGATTCAATAGAAACTCCCGACGTGATTTTTACCCCTAGGACCCAAGTGACCTTGACGAATAATCAACAAATCAAAAGGTCCTAGTCAAGTTCAACCCGCCATTATCTTGATTGCGTTAAACCCACCCGCACGACCCTTGACGAATAATCTGTTAGTGTATATGCCCTAGGGGCCATTATTGTATCATACTAGATTGTATATTACTTAATAGAAGCTTGGGATATTCACAGTTATATATACAGTCTTGCTAAAAATGGTAGTATGCTACTTGGTTTGTGTCTACTTTAATATGTGCATATGTTTCTTGTAACGTATCACTTATACATATTAGTAGAGCCCATAGGATCTTTGCTTGATTACCAGCGTCGTGATGGCAGTCACACTAGTGGGGGCTGGGTAGTCTGTAAGCAACATCCAATACAGGTCCCTGGTCGTTGGATTATCGAGATAGGGCATCGTTATTCCGGAGTAGACTAAGTGTGTACGCTTCTCATCCCAGTTGGAGAGATGGTCTGTCCCACAGGCATCAGTACGTCGTACTGGAGATAGTATGCAGGTGCTCGTTAGGTTACAGGTACACCGGACAGGACTCGTAGGGGAACTGATTTGTTGGTATTATACCCGTCGTCAGTTAACAGTTCCCAGATGACATGAGTACAGCATAGTCCGCAGACTTGACACTGCTACTTCGCCTCGAGTGTGTCCCACTGTTCTTAGATTGCTACCCTACCACGGCTCAAAGGAGTCGTGCAAACAAGTAGCAGTTGGGTGCGTCCCGAGCACTTGGAGGCAGTAGTGGTTAGACAGGATTCGTCTCTCCCGGTATTAGGAGATGATATCGCGCTGTGTCAGAGAGCCATTACGCAAAGTCCCTGGCCAGGGCAAGCGAGATATACTGGTAGGTTCCAGTAGCTTCTCAGGGTGTAATGGGCTTCGCTCCGACACGACTTATACAGCTATTAGGGGACTGACGCTTGCCGCCCCCTAGGCTTGATATGCGATAGTCTTAGACGAACAGACCGGACTGTACGGAGATTGTCACATCAGGCTCAGTAGGGGTTCGGATGGTTTTCCTCATCGGCCTTCTTATCGACATCTACCTGGGGACCGTTACGTACAGCTAGTGCCGCTTGCGGTCTGTGGTTAAACCCACTACCAGCGTAGTGTCGAGTCTTTAGAGTCCCACCCAGAGAGTTTCCCTGCTCCAGGCGAAACGATATAGAGGTCGTATAGTTTTACGACAAGGGTTCGGACGCGTACGTGTGTTTACGCACGTACGACTTTTCGGACAGTTTTTACTAGCCGGCTTTGGTTTAAGCCAGATTCTAGTATCGGGTTATTGGATTTATACAGTCTAAAGTTTTTCTGTGTTTTCACGGATTGGAGGGGCATTCTCGTAATTTGTCGGGAAGCTTCTAGAAGAGTGGTGACTAAGGGGTTAAGGTGGCATTGCATTAAATGAGATTAGTGACTCATTTGTGTGATTCATCCATGTCATTAATGCATCATAAATGCTTAATGACTCACGGTGATGAATCACTCATAGATATTTATGAAGCATGGTTGTTAATTCAATTATTTCATTTTTGGATAAATAATAATGCTTCATATATATTATGATAACATCATTATCTCATTTCATTCTCATCTTCACCTTCTCTCTCCTCAAGCTCACTCTCTCTTCAAACCCTAACCCTAGCCTCTCATGTGTTGAGATCAAGGGTTAGCTAGACTAATGCATCCACAACCTCACTCTATATTCCCTAGGTAGCTTAGATTAGCACTTTAAGCAACCTAGTTATCTCAAGTTTGAGATTATGCTTGGCGTAGGAGCTTTCGGGTGGATCGTCTTTGATTCGAGGAGGCCGTTGAGGTGCCGATGTTCCAAGGAGTCTACGAGGAGTGGAGGACCGCGATGAAGACCCGAAGGACTAGTATCATGAAGTATAACTTCGTATCCGAGTAGTTTAACCTCTAGTTGTTAGTTAGCAATGGTTTAGAAACGATTCATGCGCTCAAGTCCGTGTTACGAAGCTTTGATAATCGTTTTTCATATATTCCGCCTCCCCGCAAGTTCGTGGGGTGCATGACATGGACTTACAGTGGTATCAGAGCCAACCAAACCATTACTAGCTTGTTAGCAACTGATTAGAAGTTCGATCGACGGAAAACACAAAAACAAAACCCTAAAAATTCCTAGTTTCTGTTAATTTTAAACATGTCTGAAAAATTATTTGATATGTCTTAAAAATCAAAGCATGGAATTTTATGAAATCTGGGAAAATACGAGTGCGCAAAACGACAAGACAGCCGCGGATCCGCGGCCAAACAGTGCTTTAGGCCGCGGATCCGCCGCCGAGTTAACTCGGTTTTGACTCGTATTTTCACTGTTATTCATATTTTGGTGTTTTTTGTTTTCCTGTATGTTCTGTTTTTACCCAGGTTACTTCAGTGCAGGTTTGCTTTTGGGGTAGACACGGAATATGGTAATCGATCGATATTCTAAGATATTTGCTAATTGGGTTTTTATCTGTAATATTTAATGTGTTCGTAAACCTCCCCTAACTGCTAGTATATCGGTTGGCAGGGGGTTGCACATTTCTGAAATATTTACTGTTTGTGTATATGAACTGTGTTGGACTGTTGTGATGATTAGCCGGGGTTTGAGATGTGTTTAATATTCATTCATTCAATGTAAATGTAATTTGATGTAATATTCTTTTGCGGGGCACATCCAGCTTGCGGTTGTAGCCACCGTTGTATTATTTCTTTTTACTGTTTTTGCTCCTAGGATAGACCCAAGGTGGGGTACACAAACTACCGGGTACATCAAAGTGTTTAGTGGCCTACTCACGTTGTTGAGGGAGACCGCTTCACTTCGGGTACTTGACGGGTAGTTTGCCGTACCCGTAGGGGTCTAGGGTGGGGTAATGGCTATTGACCACAACTGTGTAATCCGTCTTTTATTGCAGGCTCAAAGCAAATGCGGATTGCTAGTAAATCCAATAAAGTTCATCTGTGATCTGGAATGCTTATTATTGCGTCTGACAAATGTACAATATCTATATATGATAGCTATTAGACGCCACTTATGTTTTACACCCGCGCTAGCCCAGCCCCCGCTCTGTCGTTAGTTAAGTAACCTAACGGGTGATGACGGAACCCAGTGGCGAATGCGGATGGCATAAGAAGGACGTGGTATTTTTGTTGTTTTCTGCAATGATAAGATTAATGATGGGACGCATTAGTATAATGCAAAGAAAATAAACCAAAGTTGAATCGTTGGAACAAATTTAAAAGAAACCACTCGGTTATTTTAAAAAGGAGCAGAATTTTTAATTGCGGAGCTTTAACCACTCCTTTAAAAAAGCTATCAGGTTCCTTCGATTATATCAAGTTCACTACGTTCACGGTTTTGCCAAAACCATTCGTAGCCCTCCATCATTTCATTTGGGTATTCAGTAGTATTCAAGCTATGTATTTTGGCCAAAGTCAAGGAATAGTGTTTGGTAGCCGTTGGGTATTCACTTGTTGCATAGGTAGATGAGTTGGTTTGGAACAGTCGTATTATCATTTGACCAAAGTCAGGGGTATGTACGGATGGGTTCAAATTAACCTGGATAATGACGGGTAGAACTTGACATGTGACTTATGACATTTTGACCAAAGCCAAGGTCATAAGAGCATGGGGCAGAAATTAATATCCGGAATTTCTAAAGAAACTGAAATATGCAGAGAGATGCATACCATTTTGGAGTTTGATGAATGTTGGTAGGATTCCTTCAACATTATCATACGATGATATTTTGGATCCCGATCCTACTGTGAGTATATACTACTTATCAGGAGATTCGTCACTTAACGATCAATGCTATAAACCAAGTAGGTGCCTAGAAAGGTGTCAGCGGGGTTACGCCCCCAGAGAAAAGAGGTTATTTAATTAAGGAACTTCGCGAAAGCGTTGGAAAACCTCCCTCGAAGTATCGACACTGGCCTGGCTGAACGGTTAAGCAAGTATTGTACGGTAAGAATTGTCCTGGCTAATTCTTCTTTTATGGTTTGGGGAAGGATTCGAGAAACAGTGGGAGCCATCCTGTTTAGATAAACTTAAAACCAATCTAAACTTGCAATAGCATCATGCTAAAATTTTTTCTTCTCTCTCTTAATTGCAGCGACCTTGTGACCACACCTAGGTTACATCTAGATAACAAATTGACTGAATCTGACTTATAGGACTGGAAAAAGTCTGTCCAGATGTCCATTTCCTATGACAAGCTAGACCACCCTATTAAGGGACATTCCTATTGTTATGGGATCAGGCATTGGCAAAATGATTGCAGGGCTTTAGAAGCCAGTAGCCAGGATACGAAGCATGTTGTGGCTTCGACTTCGGGTGTGTTTATGATAGAGAACTGTATGTCTGTTAATCCTACTTCCTGGGTATTGGATACCAGATCAGGAACTCACATCTGTAATTCCTTATAGGCTCTGAGAAACCGTAGGGTTATCGGGATAGGTGATATGACCCTCACAGTTGCTAACGGAATGAGCATGAACGCTGAATCCGTAGGGGAATATCATCTTGGAATGACAACTGGGTAGATATTGATTCTGCGTAACTGTTTTTATGTACCAGGTACGACTTGTAATATCATATCTGTACCCTTACTATCTAAGGAAGGATATGATTTTACTTTTACAAGAGATGTGGTTCACATCCACCTAAATCAAGTTATGATTGGGTCAGGTACATTAGAAAACGGAATATACGTATTAAATCAAGCTCAGATTTTCAGTGTCCAGAACGCACTTAAAAGAAAGTCTCCGGAAACAAATCAGGCTTTCTTATGGTATTGTAGACTAGGTCACATCAATGAGAGAAGATTGACTAAGTTACATAGAGAAGGATATTTGAATCCGTTCGAATATCAATCTTATGCTACTTGTGAATCTTTTCTCATAGGAAAGATGACAAAGACTCCGTTTACTGGACACGGAGTAAGAGCAAGCGAGCTCTTAGGACTCATACACAGTGACGTGTGCGGTCCTATGTCTACACATGCGCGAGGTGGTTATTCCTACTTCATTACATTCACAGATGATTTCTCTAGGTATGGATATATCTTCTTAATGAAGCATAAATCCGAGACCTTTGAGAAATTCCAAGAATACAGGAATGAAGTGGAAAAACAAACAGGCAAGAGTATAAAGACATTGAGATCTGATCGAGGTGGTGAATACTTAAGTGCCGAGTTCTTGGGTTACTTAAAAGAGAATGGAATTCTCTCTCAGCTTACTCCTCCATACACACCACAACACAACGGTGTATCGAAAAGGCGGAACCGAACCCTATTGGATATGGTACGTTCCATGATGAGTAACGCTGAGTTGTCGCGATCATTCTGGGGATATGCACTAGAATCAGCTGCATATCTTTTGAACCGGGCTCCTACCAAGACTGTGCCTACCACGCCATATCAGATATGGAGTGGGAAGAAACCCCACCTTCAGCATTTGAAAGCATTTGAAAATATGGGGATGTCCAGCTTTTGTTAAAAAGCAGCATGTGGACAAGCTCGAGGCACGATCAGTACAACGTAAGTTTGTGGGATATCCGAAGAACTCCAAAGGATATTATTTCTATTACGCAGAGGAACAAAAGGTTTTTGTTTCTCGTAATGCCCATTTTCTAGAACATCAGTTTTTAGAAAAGGAAACAAGTGGGAGCGAAATAGAACTGGAAGAAATTCCATAACCACAAACTACTACTGAAAGTATGGAAGAACCAGAGATTTCAGAAGAAAGGGACATTCTGACGCTACTCCGTAGGAGTAGTAGGCAATCTCATCCGCCCGAGAGATACTACGGCTTTCTCATAGACGGGGATAGAGAGGATTGCACTATTGACTATGATGAGCCTACTAGCTTCCAGCAAGCCATTCAGAGCGGTGACTCAATAAAATGGCTGGATGCAATACGGACCGAAAAGGAGTCCATGTACACTAACAAAGTATGGACTTTGGACATTGCTCAAGATGGGGTAAAACCCGTAGAATGCAAATGGATCTTCAAAAAGAAGATTGGTGTAGATAGACAGGTTGAAACTTATAAGGCTAGACTTGTTGCAAACGGTTTCCGTCAAAGACCTGGTTTGGACTATGACGAAACCTTTTCTCCAGTAGCTATGCTGAAGTCCATTCGGGTCCTTCTTGCTATTGCTGCCTTCCACGATTATGAGATCTGGCAGATGGACGTAAAGACAGCTTTTCTAAATGGAAATTTGGAAGAGAGCGTCTATATGGATCAGCCAGAGGGATTCATTCAGAGTGGGAGCAGCGGTAAAGTATGCAAGCTGCTTAAGTCCATTTATGGACTAAAGCAGGCATCGCGGAGTTGGAACATCTGTTTTGATGATGCTGTCAAAGAATTTGACTTTATCAAAAATCCAGATGAACCATGCATATACAGTAAGATTGTAGGGAGAGCTGTAGTATTTCTCGTCTTGTACGTGGATGGCATTCTCCTAATAGGAAATGATATTCCTATGTTACAGTCAGTCAAAAGATTCTTCTCACATAAATTCTCCATGAAAGACCTGGGTGATGCCACCTACATTCTGGGAATCCGGATCTATCGTGATAGATCAAAGAGGATGTTGGGACTTTCGCAGTCCAGGTACATAGACACCATAGTGAAGAGATTCAGTATGGATGATTCTAAGCGCGGTAACCTACCGGCTTGTCACGGAATCATCCTCTCCAAAGAGATGTCTCCCAAGACTGATTTGGAAAGGGATCGCATGTCGATTATACCCTACGCTTCTGCAGTAGGCTCTATAATGTATGCGATATTATGTACCAGACCAGATGTGGCATACGCATTGAGCGTAGTAAGACGGTATCAAGCAAACCCAGGGGAGAAGCACTGGATAGCTGTGAAGAACATTCTCAAGTACCTGAGGGGGACTAAGGAGATGTTCTTGGTATATGGCGGAAAAGACCTCCAGATGGAGGCCTTTGCCGACTCCGGCTTCCAGAGTGACAAGGATGACTCCAAATCCATGTCGGGTTATGTCTTTACCCTCAATGGAGGGACGGTCTGTTGGAAGAGTTCCAAGCACGAGACCGTTGCTGACTCAACGATGGAAGCGGAGTACATAACTGCTTGCGATGCCGTAAAAGAAGCTGTCTGGATGAAGAAGTTCCTCACAGAACTTCAGGTGGTTCCTTCCGGTGTTGGTCCAATACCTCTGTATTGTGACAACAACGGAGCTATAGTTTTAGCGAAGGAACCCAGGTCCCATCAGAAATCCAGACACATTATAAGGCGGTATCACCTGATTAGGGAGATCGTAGATCGCCGGGAGATCGAGGTGAAAAGAGTAGAGATAGAGAATAACATTGCTGATCCATTCACAAAGGCCCTTCCTCAGACGCAGTTCGAGAGGCTATTCGAGATGATAGGTCTACGATATGCCAGCTCATGGCCCTAGTGCAAGTGGGAGATTGTTAGTATATATGCCCTAGGGGCCATTATTGTATCATACTAGATTGTATATTACTTAATGGAAGCTTGGGATATTCACAGTTATATATACAGTCTTGCTAAAAATGGTAGTATGCTACTTGGTTTGTATCTACTTTAATATGTGCATATGTTTCTTGTAACGTATTACTTATACATATTAGTAGAGCCCATAGGATCTTTGCTTGATTACCAGCGTTGTGATGGCAGTCACACTAGCGGGAGTTGGGTAGTCTGTAAGCAACATCCTATACAGGTCCCTGGTCGTTGGATTATCAAGATAGGGCATCGATATTCCGGAGTAGACTAAGTGTGTACGCATCTCATCCCAGTTGGGGAGATGGTCTGTCCCACAGGCATCAGTACGTCGTACTGGAGATAGTATGCAGGTGCTCGTTAGGTTACGGGTACACCGGACAGGACTCGTAGGGGAACTGATTTGTTGGTATTATACCCGTCGTCAGTTAACAGTTCCCAGATGACATGAGTACAGCATAGTCCGCAGACTTGACACTGCTACTTCGCCTCGAGTGTGTCCCACTGTTCTTAGATTGCTACCCTACCACGGCTCAAAGGAGTCGTGCAAACAGGTAGCAGTTGGGTGCAGTCCCGAGCACTTGGAGGCAGTAGTGGTTAGACAGGATTCGTCTCTCCCGGTATTAGGAGATGATATCGCGCTGTGTCAGAGAGCCATTACGCAAAGTCCCTGGCCAAGGCAAGCGAGATATACTGGTAGGTTCCAGTAGCTTCTCAGGGTGTAATGTGCTTCGCTCCGACACGACTTATACAGCTATTAGGGGACAGACGCTTGCCGCCCCCTAGGCTTGATATGCGATAGTGTTAGACGAACAGACCGGACTGTACGGAGATTGTCACATCAGGCTCAGTAGGGGTTCGGATGGTTTTCCTCATCGGCTTTCTTATCGACATCTACCTGGGGACCGTTACGTACAGCTAGTGCCGCTTGCGGTCTGTGGTTAAACCCACTGCCAGCGTAGTGTCGAGTCTTTAGAGTCCCACACAGAGAGTTTCCCTGCTCCAGGCGAAACGATATAGAGGTCGTATGGTTTTACGACAAGGGTTCGGACGCGTACGTGTGTTTACGCACGTACGACTTTTCGGACAGTTTTTACTAGCCGGCTTTGGTTTAAGCCAGATTCTATTATCGGGTTATTAGATTTATACAGTCTAAAGTTTTTCCGTGTTTTCACGGATTGGAAGGGCATTCTCGTAATTTGTTGGGAAGCTTCTAAAAGAGTGGTGACTAAGGGGTTAAGGTGGCATTGCATTAAATGAGATTAGTGACTCATTAATGTGATTCATCCATGTCATTAATGCATCATAAATGCTTAATGACTCACGGTGATGAATCACTCATAGATATTTATGAAGCATGGTTGTTAATTCAATTATTTCATTTTTGGATAAATAATAATGCTTCATATATATTATGATAACATCATTATCTCATTTCATTCTCATCTTCACCTTCTCTCTGCTCAAGCTCACTCTCTCTTCAAACCCTAATCCTAGCCTCTCATGTGTTGAGATCAAGGGTTAGCTAGACTAATACATCCATAACCTCACTCTATATCCCCTAGGTAGCTTAGATTAGCACTTTAAGCACCCTAGTTATCTCAAGTTTGAGATTAAGCTTGGCGTAGGAGCTTTCGGGTAGATCGTCTTTGATTCGAGGATGCCGTTGAGGTGCCGATGTTCTAAGGAGCCTACGAGGAGTGGAGGACCGCGATGAAGACCCGAAGGACTAGTATCATGAGGTATAACTACGTATCCGAGTAGTTTAACCTCTAGTTGTTTGTTTGCAATGGTTTAGAAACGATTCATGCGCTCAAGTCCGTGTTACGAAGCTTTGATAATCGTTTTTCATATATTCCGCCTCCCCGCAAGTTCGTGCGGTGCGTGACATGGACTTACATAATCAACAAAGTCGTGCGACCGTCCTAACCAATCCACATATCCATGCGACAGAAAAGTACAACAGAGTTACCGCACACTACGTCTCGGCGAATAGCAACGACAAACGTAGCGCGAATACTAGACAATACTAATCTGAAATGACGGAGGGCTATGGCTGGTTTTTGGCGAAAAACCTTTAACGTAATGAACTTGATATCGTTGAAGGAACCGGATAGCTTTTTTATGAAAATATAGTGGCAAAAACCATTGCTAAAGAGGTCACTCCTGGTGAAGGGATCTCGGCTCTTTCCCCGTAGAATGAGGTGCAGGATATTCCAACCGAATACCACAATGAAAAGCAAAAGTAATCGGCTATAGTGAAGTTATTACCCTGACGCAAACTTCTGTCCAAGGGGTCACTCCCGGTGAAGGGATCTCGGCCCTTGCCTCGTCGACTGAGGTGCTGGATATTCATAACCGAATACCACTGTGCAAAACAAAAGAAAACGTCCTTGCAATAACAGCTTTTTGAAAAATGTTCCAACAACATCAGAATAGGTTTGTTTATCTTGCATTGATCGGAATCAATGCAGTCCCATCAATTAATCACACCACAAAAGAACGAAAATACGATGTACGTATATGCCATCCGCATTCGCCACTGGGTCCTGTCATCACCCGTTAGGTTACTTAACTAACGACAGAGCGGGGACCGGACTAGCATGGGTGTAAAACATATACAACATCTACTAGTATATATATAAATATATAATATTCGCTCAAGGCATGATAAAATGCAACATCACAGAAATGTAATAAGCATCACAGAACAATACAGATAATCTGGGATCCCCGGGTTTCATAGAGCCGCTACTGAAACCCGACGTTCCCCTGGTCGTGTGGATAGCCTGTGCAATGAAATCCTAGACTCCTACGGGCACGGAAAGTTACCCGCCAAAACCTGAAGTGAGGCAACCCCCTTCAACAATGTGAATGGACCACCCAGCACTTCACGGAATCCGGTAACTTGAGCACCCCTTCTTGGGTCAACCTGTACCCCTACGAGTGCGGCGAATAGCCCGCCAATTCTAGAGTGAAGCCCCCTCCATCTCAAAGCCATGAGATGCGGGCCCGTTGCCCTCTAGAACCCGGCTATCCGTGCACCCCACCGCGGGGTAATCCTAGTACAGAAAGTAAAAATATATACAACAGGTACATCGACCTCAGCCCGGTCGTGCCCCAAAAGAATAATATACAAACAGGCAGTGACGGCAGTCCCCATGTCGGATGCTCGCCCTGCAAAATCAAATGTATAAATACAACCAAACTGTACTACCATTGCACCAGGCTATCCACCACGACAAATCCGCAACATCACAGCACAACACAGAACATCAACGTGAATGTCACGTTCGCAAATCTGTCTAAAAGAACTATAGCAATTAGACAGGATTTACCGATCAAATGACATTCACGGTCGCAGATATAATGTAAATACTGTGAACTAACATGTTTAAAATTTTCGATCGACAAAATTTCCCGAAGTGGGCCCCAAGCATAATTCCCAGTACTCAAACAAATCTGGGCCCTAACAAAAATTACCAGAAACCCCAATTCCAATAGAAAGAGCACTGTAGGAAAAATGGTGCAATTTAACTACAGTACGGCGGCGGAACCGCGGCCTAAGTGGGGGTACGGCCGCGGTTCCGCGGCCGTACAGTAAGCTCAAGCAACAAATTTTCTGCAGTGTTCTAACAAAAGCCTGCCTGATTTTATGCAATACTCAAAATAATTTTTTGACGATAAAAAAAATTCAACAGAAACTTCATGATTGGAAATGCAGTTTTTGGAAATTTCGTCCGATCGAACTTCTAAACACGTTAGAGCAACCTAGTAAAGGTTAATGGCGTGGCTCTGATACCATGTAAATCTATGGTAGCGCCCCGGCCGTCTGTCCGAGGCCAAAATGCGGAAACGAAAACTTTTTCAAAACTAGAAACTAGTGCTATCGTATACTTTTTCCCGGATCGAACCATTAACCTACAACTAGCTATCTAGAGAAGGGATAGAAAGGCTATACCGATCGATCCGTGTCCTTCGGTCTTTGGCCACCATCCCAAGCTCCTCGCGGCAACTCCGGTCTCGATCTCCTCGTCGGAAAGGGCACCACATCTACGAGTCTTTTTATGGGCTCCCGCTTCATCCGAAGCAACTCGGGCACGAAGTGTGCTAGCCGACGTGTCCAAGGTGTTGTAGAGAATGTTTGTGATCACTTTGTCTCTTGCATCCATTGATTTGGATGGAGGTTAGAGGTGTTGCCATTAATGGAGATTATGAGCTAGAGGAAGAAGAAGAAGAGGAGGCTCTTTTCTTTTGTGTTGAATGATAATGAGAGTGAGAGAGAGCTTTACACAATAATACAAGATCAACCTCTCTCTCATGGCAGCCCCTCTCTCTCCTCTCATCATATCAACTCACAAAAACATCACATAATGTGACACATGCACAATAAAAGAGACCATGAGTCATTACTTGTGCATGTGTCACAATTAATGCCTCAAATGATGATTTCTAGCTCATTATTTCCATATGCAAACATTAATCCAAATGTTTGCAACAATAAAAAGATACGGAAACATCTAAAGTAAACTCGTGACGAATCACAAGGATACCCCTCACCTGTATATACATACCTGCACCCGCATTCCGACTGAATGCGAATGCGATGAGACTAAAGTAATCCAACAAATCTAATACTAGGATCCAGTTTAAACCAAAGCCTACTAGTAAATCTTTCGGCCAGGCCAGCGTCAGTACTTCGAGGGAGGTTCCCCATGCTTTCGCACGGACCTAATTAAAATAAACCTTGTTTTCCCAGGGGTGTAACCACGTTAACACATTTCTAGACACCTACTTGATCGGCTAATTGTAATGTGTAAAACTCTCCCAGGAGTAAGTCTTACACGCAGTGGGTATCGGGATCCAACTATCTCATAAAAGATATGCAATCTCATTGCAAATTTCAAAACTTGAAATTCCCGATAATATTTTTTCCCCAAGCGATATATGATCTTGACAAGGTCAACAAACCATAGACCGCAAGTCAAGTTCAACCCGTCATTTCCTGATTGAATTAAACCCACCCGTACGACCCTTAACAAGATCAAAAAGGTCGTACGACTTCCCTAATCCAATCGCATCATATGCTAGCAGATAAGCACTAATCAACTACCACACACTACGCCTTGACAAGGTCAACAAGCACAGCACGAATACTAAATACTACTTATCTAAAATGACGGAGGACTATGACAGGTTTTTAAGAAAACCCTTTGCATAATGAACTTGATATCGTTGTAGAATCGAGTGAATTTTAAAAAGAGTGTTTTTGAGGCTTTTATTAGTTTTGCTAAAGAGGTCACTCCCGTTGAAGGGATCTCGGCTCTTTCCTCATCGAATGAGGTGCAGGATATTTCACAAATACTACTATGCAAAGCATGACCTAAAAAATCAATCAAAAGATAAAACTGAGTGTGTTGTAGCATCTGCCAGTTTCGCCAAAGAGGTCACTCCCGGTGAAGGGATCTCGGCTCTTTCCTTATCGAATAAGGTGCTGGATATTCTACAAGGAACACCGCTATGTAAAGCAATAACTAGAGCTACCAGCTTTTAAAACAAGACTCTGCAACATCTTTAAGTTTCTTTTATTTCATTAATCTTATTAATGAAGTCCCATCAAATTATGCTTCCCAAGTATCACAGAAGAAACGAAAGAAGCTATATTTATTATATATCTGTAACACCTTAGAATGCGATTAATGTTAATTAAGCGATAATGCGGATTTTTAGTAAAAAGTTTACCAAAATAGTTTTCACATATTTTATAAAAATTAATTAATATTTTATTATTATTTATTTCGGGCTTGCACACACTTTTGCATGTTAATCTAGAGTTAATTAGGATTAACCATGCTTAAGTAGCTATGGCACCTTAAGCTCATTCCATTAAGTTTTTTGTAATTATTTAGTTTTTAGTTTTAAAACAAAAGGGGTTTGAATTTGGTTGACTTGAGAGAGAGAGAGAGAGGGTTGACATGGGAATGATGAGCATGAAGCAAGCATGGCTTGCATTTAATGAGGGGAGGGGGAGAGAGAGAGAGTAAGTGTAAGGAAAAACACTCACCCTACACCCACCCCCTCTCACCCTTCACTTATTCAATTACTCATCCTCAATTATTTTCCTTCTCCACTTCCCTCAACTGAACACTCATCTTGTTCTTCACTAAACCAAAGCTAAATCCTCACTAATCACCACTAAACCCCACTAAAATCCTTCACAAGTCAAGATTTAGCCACTAAGATCACTTGGAGTATGGAAAGCTAGGGTTTTAGTGGCTAAATCTTCAGTGTGGATAGGTAATGCCCCCTAACTGTTAATTAAGTTGTTATTATGATGTGTTTCTTAGTAGTTGTGGTTTAGAACAGTAAAGAGATCGTTTTGAGCACATATCGTATTTTTAGTACTATTTTAGAGTCACTGTAATCTGCTTTCACCACGAATTTTCACTGTAAAATCTAGCAATGTAGTAGTGTTGTACTAGAGGCCCTGAGTGTTCACCTGAAGCCCGAACCCCACCTGACCTAGTTGGACCGGCGAGATAGGGGAGAATTCCGGTGAGCTCGGCTTTCCTGGGGACTGGGGGGTTGTGGTTTTGTGGGTAGCTGTCTGTGTTCTATCCTAGGTGTTTGGTACTGCTAGATTTTTATATATTGACAGTAGGTAAAATCTGGGAGAACTTAGCTAATTTTAGTGTTTCGACGACGCGCGTTACGATATCCGACATGGTTCGCGTTCTTGGTGTAGCCTGCTGCACTTAGGGTTGAATTAGAACGTCGCTACACACGTTAGCCGCTAAGCGAACACTTGAGAGTTTTTTGGAGTCGGTGCGTCGGTCTAAACGTAGTTTGTACGTATTGTTGGTCGATGTCTAAGTTGCACTTGCTATGTTTTGTGTGATATTATGGGCGAGTGCGGGGACTTCGGACGCTACGAAGAAAGGAAAGCAGGTGGTTGGATTTACCTAGCTCGAGATCATCGGTGAGTAGATTTAACATCTACGGGGAAATCGCCCGTATGGCGTTAAGCGTCAGGGCTAGATATGATATTATAACCGCATGTTTATATGCATATATGTTGATTCTGCATGAGTATCATTGCATACCATTACTTGTTGTGCCTCGACTTAGTACCTAATGGACACTGCACCATTACTGACGGTTCATGTTGCACGAGCACTAAATTATATGCTACACTCACACCGTCGGTAATTGCCATGACACGCACAACCTATACAACTATGTGGTATTGTATTCATTATTGACATTAACACGTTGATTCTTGTTCTATTGCGCATATGAAATGCATCATGCATACATAGCTACATATACACCATATATGATGTTGCATTTGATTTTGGAGAATATGGGAACCACATGATATTTTTTAAAACTGGATTCATTTAAAGGAGCGGTTTTCCCTTGATATGTTCATATTACTGTTTTATGTTGCATATATCATATTTCATGGATTTACGCATTGAGATACAGAATTCATGTGATTTATGGATTTGAGAGCCGTGGGGATATTTCAAGAAATCATGTATTGCTTTGAAAACCCGGTTTCTCTTGATATGATGTTTCGAAGCGTCCACCATGAGTTTTCTAGGTTCTGAGACTTGTGTTAGAAACCTGATTCGAGGAGTTGGATGATCCGTTTGCAGGTTCATGGTGGACCCGGTATGGTACCCCGGGGCAAGAAAGGGATGTTGTGCAGTAGACGATGAGCCTGGCAGAGGGACTACTACCTACCCGTGATTGGTTGGACCTGGCGGTTATCCAGAGGATACCGACCGGAGTCGTGAGATGGATATAGGCCGATCCGGATTGACGTAGACCGTGGGCCAATCCGGACTGACGGAGCTCGAGTTATGTGGATTTACGTGTCAATATTGGACACGAGTTTTTATGATGTTTTCGAGTGTCGATGTTGGGCACTCAGGTTCCATGAAATTTACAGGATATGAGGGCCGATTAGAGTGACGGCGCCTGAGGTATTGGGATTTAGGGTGTCGTTGATGGACACCGGTTTTTGCACGATGATGATTCATTGATGATGATATATTTTATCCCATACTCAGCATTTATTAGATATGTATTGTTCATGTATTTATAGTACCTGATGGAGTACCTTGATCATGATTGTTGCATATCCATATTGCCATACTTATGCTACCAGATTGCATGTTATATATTATCGCTGTATGTGCATATCTGCGATTATCTGTATGATTTTACTTACTATTCACGAGTTGGTAACTCACCCCCGTTGCGCCACAGTGTTTTGCAGGCTTGACCCTCAGAGTAGTCGCGACAGGGCTTCTTATTGTATCTTTTCAGCGGATACCGCTATGGTTGGCTTTGAGCCTTTTTGCTATAGGTGGATTTGCGGTTATCTTATTATCCAATGTATATCTTATTGTATCTAGTACTCTCCATCTACCACTTTCATGTATTGACTTAGAGACGAGTTGTGAGGATCGATATTGTATATTTTGTGACTCTGGGTGCCATGCTCGTGTGAGGTGGCCTTTATTATGTAGTTTACCTCTTTATGTTTTTTTTCATTTATATTGTCTATTTCTTCGCTACGGCGTTGTATATATACTTGTGGTGGTTGTTTCCTCCTTTGGGCGTGATTTGCTTCCGTTTGGGGATGCTTTACTTATATCATATGTTTGTACCCGTTTCGGGGCTAGTTTTTACAAAAGAGGTGCTGCCGAAATTTTTAAGAAAATAAACTTAAATTTAAAGATTTTTACTTGAGATTTCCAAATGTTTTTAACAATGTTTTTATCACTTACTTCTTTTGATGGTTTAGATTTCTGGGTTTTCGGCTTACTTTAATTGCATTACGTCTGTTGACGTCACGTGGTTTAAGTGCCGGTCACGTGCCAAATTTTAGGCCGTGACAATATCATATATATAATATAAGCATTCATCTCAACATATCAAGTGATCACATTACAGAATATCAGCAGCAGAAGAACACATATGAAATATTGGATATATTAGGAATTCCGTGTTTTAGATTAAGCCAGTATAAAATACGGATTCCACGGTCGCGATGAATAGCCAAACCCACATCCCTAGACCTCTACAAGAGTGGCAAGCAACCCTACCAATTCTAGAGTTAGGAGACCCGGTCTCGAATCCTCGAGATGGTCTCCCACTGGACTCTAGAACCCGGTTACTTGTGCTCTCCACCTAGGGTCTATCCTAATCCGGAAAAGTAAATAATATACATCAATGGGGATATCATCCTCAACCCGGAAGTGTCCCAATAAAAGAATATTACATACAAGTTTTTACATGAATGAAAATGAAAAACTCTCATCTCACATAAAAACCTCGGCTATTCAAAACACGACGATCCAATATAACATATCTCAGCAACACATAACATCACATGTCATCAACGTAAGTAAATATGCATATCCCAATTGTCGTTGACATATAGCAACGAAACCGGCGATACACCATATATTACACTTACGGTCGCAGAAAGAAAGTTAAAAACTACAACAATTGGAATCCGCAACCACCTTAGAAATCATAAACCCAATGTATCACATACTTCGGATTTCATGCCTAACAATATGAATTCCATAGACATCACATGCCTAACAATTATAAACCCCGCATTTTAGTCTCGATATTGAAAACACTTTCCAATAACAAGTCGGGCAATTCAACAAGATTCCCGACACCCTGATCGAATGCTCGTCGGAAACTTTAGTAGACGACCGCACCCCCGATGCCGTCGACGAAGTGCACTTAGGCGGAACACCGCGGCCACGAGCACCCGAACGGATACTTTTGGCGACAGGGTTCTCCTACTGTCACTTGGTTGGGGCTATGGGGTATGGCTATCTAGTAACGTTACCCGGCGAGTATCCGCGTACGCTACGTGATTTCGACGGAGTTTTGATCGACATCAAAATCCCGTGGCAACCGATCAAATAAGACTAACTTTCTAGATTTATAAAATTCAAATTAGTTTTCATAAAACTAAATTTTGTGGATTCCAAGTATTGTATCATAATCACAGATAGCTAGATGATGTTAAACTTTTCGATCGAATCAATAAACACCCAAAATTTCCCAAAGAGCTCAACACTTGAGCGGAGTTTAAAAAGTACCCAGAACATGCCACAGCACCTATGGACTAACCGTAGAAGGGTCAACCCTTGCTCACTTGTAGCGTCGTGGAACTACTAAAAACCCTAGGGTTTGTTAGCGGTTCCGACGGTCACAGAATCGAGTTAAGGTTTCGTTCTTCTAGAGAATCCACAGAATCACCTGCATGATTTTCTGAAGATTTTTAACTTGGAAATATCCAACTCTTGGAAAATTTCCAGCGAGGGAAAATATGGGTTATTGATATGCATTCGAACTTTTTAACGTCGTCTAAATAACCGGAATAGATGTTAGAATTACGACTACGAAGCAATCCGAATTGCCTTTGTACAAAGCTAACATCACATGCAAATTTAGCAAAAACAAGCAACACCTGAAATACCAAAACCCAGAGACTGGAACACCATAAAAAACAGAGGCCAAAATTCCCCAACAAAACCGATCTGGCCAGTTTTTCAAAGCATGTGGCCGGCCATTTTCTGGTGAGGAGGGCTCAGGTTTATGTGGTGTTCATGCAACATCTCATGTGACATTCTGCAGTTGCTTAAAAAAATTTTAGACTCTCTAAAAATTTCGACAGAAACTGGGTTTATATTTCGAGTGTTTCGGAGTTGTTTCGGTTTCGTAATACTACAACATCGTCTAATTCTCTAGCATGGCTCTAATACCACAGTAGGGTTACTTAGGGTGGTAGCAAGGTTCCGGGAGGCATCGTTCATGCCAATTTCAAAAATTTGCCGTACTAAAGAACCCTAACCTAGAATCTTAACTAGAGATTTAAACGAATACAACATGCAAACAACTTTGCATACAAAGTGAATGAGGAATACAACCTTCGTAGACCGGTCCTTCACTTCTAAACCTCTGTGTAGTAGTCCCTTCGCTCCAAGTAGTGAATACCCGAACTCTAGTAAGGGTTCACATGAAGAAATGAACAAGCTTGCTCGAAGTTTTCGAGGCCGAAGATGATCTACGTCGAGGATACTCAAGCTCATGCTACTTCTTCACTAATGGTAGATTAGTGAAGCAAACACCCTAAACTAAATGGATAATATAGTAGAGGATGATGAAGTAGGAATTTTGCTAACTTTAGATTTATTTTTCTCACAATATTTCTTCACCATTTGAAAAGCTAGAATGCTTTCTCATGAGGAAGAAGAAGATGAAGTGGAGATGAAAATGAAACCTATGAGGTGAGAATAGAAACCATGGATGAGTTAGTGTCATACACTAATTTATATAGAGAATAAACCATGGCTAACAATAATGGTTAAGTTAATAAATATCTACAAGTAAAAAAAAATTAGTGGACTTGGTCAATGGTTCCACAAGCTTCTACAAGCTTGAACCATATGACTAATTTCCAACAAATTTTGATTAACTTTAAATAAATAAAACCTAGCGTTAATTATAAGCATGGTGTGAATCTCATACACCCATATAGCATGTGGCATCAAGCATGACACAACATAATGTACATTAATATATATATCATATATATAGTAAGTGTACACAAGTGAGAAAAAGAAATATTTAAGTGAGCAAATATTAGTTAATGTAAGTTAATATATCAAATATATAATTATACATTAAATTATCAAATCAACACTTGATTTAATAATCCGGCTATATCACATACAACCGACCAGTATCAAATGTAACAACTTATCGAATCAACACTTGATCCGATAACCCGGCTATATCACATATAATCGACCGATATCATATATCGCGAGAATAGAATACTGTATCACATACTCGTATTAATCTCGGTCCCGCACATATCATATATGTGCTCCTACTTCGTTTCTCATGAACCAGGAAAGCTCTGTGTAGGACTCTAAATCAATACGCCAACAGTAGGTGATGATCATATTAAACACCCACAAGCCGCAAGCGGTCTGCTAAACGTAACGGCCACCCGGGTATTGAGTGATCAGAAGATCAACAACAAAGACTGCTCATACTCCTCCAAATCCAATCAGTAACACTATTGTACAGTCCGGTCTCTTCATCAGATATGTCGCATATCGCGGCCTGGGGATGGTATAACGTCAGACCCCAATAGCCTGATAAGTCATGCTGATGCAAGGTCCATAATGGTTTGAGAAACTACTGATAACACTTACCAATAGATCTCAGTAACCCTTGTCAGGGATTTCCTGTTATGGCCAAACGAGCATAGCGCAACATCAACCCCCAATACCGAGAGAGACGAATCCCCTCCTATCGCTCATTGCCTCCATATGACTCGGGACTGTAACCAAAAAACACCATTTTGCACTATCTCTTGAATGTGGTAAGGTAGAAATCAAAGTACAGTGGGAATCACACAAGACTCTATGACGATCTCGGGTCGACAGTGTAAGTGCACTGCAGCGCCCCGGCCGTCTGTACGAGGCCAAAATGCGGAATACAAGAACTTTTCTAAAAACTAGAACCGGCGCTACCGTGGACTTTTAAACCCGGATCGGGCCATTAATCTAATGCTAGCTAACTAGAAAAGGGGTAGCGAGATATACCGAGCGATCCGTGTCCTTCGGTCTTCTCGTCGTCATCCCGATCTCCCCGTGGAATCTCCGGTCTTCATCTCCTCGTCGGAAGAGCACCACATCGCCGCGTTCTTTTACGGGCTCCCACCTTTGGACCAAGGCAACTCGGGCACGAAGTTGGCGAGTTGACGTGTCCAAGAATGCTGTAGGATAGTGTAGAACTCTTTTGTCTCAATGGGGTTAAGGAAGTTGTCATATTGATGTGGAGGAAGAGTAGTAAGCTTTTTAGATGAACTAGAGAATTTTTTGGCAAGCAAAAGAGATCAAATTCTCTACTCAAATTTTTGGACAGCCCCCACTACTTGTGGCTGGCTATGCAACACAAGAATGAGAGGAGAGGAAAAGCTAGGGGGAAGCCATAATGCAAGCAAGAGACAAGGATGGGTGATGATGAGGAGTCATGATCACACAAAATGTCTCAACCTACTCCCATCATATCAAGAGAGTAATGATGAAGCAAAAGAGAGTCAAGGGATGGTGGAACCATCATGAACCATAAAAAGTCTTCTCCATAACAAAATGCACAATTGCAAATAACCCCCTCCACCAAATTTCAGCCAAAGAAAGAAACAAAGAAAAATGGCTGAAACCGAAAAGCAAACTGGCAACTTCAGAAAAACGATCCCGTAATAAATTACAGGAAAACCCCACGACTGTATATACATACCCGTATTTGTATTCCGACCGAATACAAATGCAATGAGACAAAATCTACACTATATAATACTAGGATCCGGCTTAAACCAAAGCCCGCTAGTATTATCCGTCCGATCATGATCCGTGCAATACCGCACGTATCTGATCGAACCCTGCCATATCTCCATACGGCCTCTACAGCGTTTCGCCCGAAACTTGAGAAACAGTCTGTGGGGGACTCTAAAGACTCGTCAATCTCTTGGCTGTGGATTTAACCACTAGCACGTCAGAGGTATTAACCATACGTAACGGGCTACCAGGTATTGACCAAAAGGGAAGTCGATGAGCGAACTCATCCTGACACCCTACTGAGCCTGTCAGTGACAATATCCGTACAGTCCGGTCCGTTCGTCTATGAGCATCGCATGGCGGGCCTAGGGGGTTGGTAAAAGTCAGACCCCCAAAAGCGGTACAAGTCGTGTCGGAGTGTAGCCCAGAACACCCTGAGATACTACTGGAATACCAACCAGTAAATCTCCTGCCTTGGCCAAGGACTTCGTGTAAGGGCTCTCCTAGACACAGCGCGACCTCACCCCCAATACCGGGAGAGACGAACCCCTGCAGATCCGCTCACTGCCTCCAGCTCGGGACTGTACCCAACTAAAACCTGTTTGCACGACTCCTTTGAGCCGTGGTAGGGTAGTAATCAAAGTACAGTGGGAACTCACATGAGACAAATGACGATCTTAGGTCGATAAACTAACCTGTACACATGTCACCAGGGAACTGCTATCTAACGTATGGTATAAGACCAACTAGCATGTTCCCGGCGAATCCTGTCCGGTGTACTCATAACCCAATGAGCACCTGTATACATCTTAGGTGAACCAACTGACACCAGTGGCTTGTGAGACCGGCCACCACCCCTCGTCGGGGTCTCGACTGTATACACTAGTCTACTCTGGAGTATCGATGCCCTGTCTCGAAAACTCCCACTACTAGGGACTTTCAAGGATGTGCTTATAGACCCCAGCTCCCACGTATATGATCGCCATCATACTGCTGGCCGTCAAGCAAGAATCCTAAGGGCTCTATCAACGCGCAATAGTGACCTGTAAGGTCACTTAAAGCAGTACACGATGATAAAGATAAACCAGATAGCATACTATCATCTTGAGTAAGACTGTCCTACCGGCATAGGTCCTCTATCAATCATTGCAATCACGTGCCTGTGATCCAATAATTAACTCTGAGGGCACTATCTCCAACAATCTCCCACTTGCACTCAAGGCTAATTATTGCGATGTCGCATACTCACAGCCCGTGTGATACCGAACACCCAACTCCTCTACTAATCAGTCTCACAAAACCCGTTTGCGAAACTAATGCGTCCGAGGAATAGCCTCAGTGAGTGGATCCGCTCTAATGTTTCTATCTATGTCTCTCTTAATCTCTAGTTCGCGGAGAAAGCCATCTCCCGAAATGAGCAATACCTCTCTTAGAATATGTTTGGATATCTGATGGGACTTAGCTCATAAATGAACTCCAAATCCAAACTTCTTAGACTGTATTGTCAACTGAAATCAATCAGTATCCTGCGCCATGCCTCCCTCAGTATCCGCCTGGACCACCTGTCCAAAATACTGCCCCTCGTCAGAGGGAAAACTATAACTCTGACAGCCACTCTGTCATCCAGGTCACCTTGGAAGCCTGTAATGATAACTGTCTCCCGAAAGAGGCTGTTGTTACCATATCCCTAGAACATCCACTTATGTTCTAAAACTGCTTCCGACCGTTTCTCCAGGATTGGATTAATATCAACTTATTGCATCTATTGCAAAAAACAACATCTGGTATGGTACTTGATATCTCATGATTGACTCAATTGCCTAAACAAGTGATCTGCCAATCATGCACATCCCTCTCCCCTTTAGTCTGTAAGTCATCTTTAGAGAGGGTGACTCCATTACCTGCAGGTACACTACCGTGCCAGGAGTCGTCCATTCTAAAAAACCTTCAGAATGCTGTCAAAGTACCCAGATTGGGAAACTACCCAAATCTAGATCTAAAACCATAGATCTAGTAAGTAGAATGTCTGATATAATATCCAATTCCTATGTGGAGAAACCACTGTGTGACAACCAAAGTATAACCGACCATAGTATAGGAATTTCCCTTCATACTCTATGTATGTCATCCAAATATCAGGACATCACACCCTACTACCTTCTTAACAGATCCATCCCCTATTCTGATGAAGTCAAACCTATGACTGTCATATCAGAAATAGATGATCTATCTCCGCTATATCTGCTTTAGTCCATAAATAGACATAAGCTACCTGTCCACTATGCTTCCTGTAACATTTCAAAAAAATAAAGTATTATTTTTTGGGATTTTTCATAATTTAATATTAATTTTTAATGAATATTTTATTAGGCGGTATAATTAAATACCGATAAATGGGGAAAATTCCGGAGAAAATTTTAGAAATTCTAAAATAGGGTATTTTGTGGAAATATGTCATTTTTAAGTTTTTATGGTTAAGTTATGATATTTTAGTGTTAAGCGCGATTAAAAATCGCTAATTGGGATTTTTGGTTTTTTGTGCAAAAATGTGCACATAATATTTTCCACACTTGTCTCATGTTATGGACTCATGATGGCTTAAGGTTGAACCATGTTTAGATGACCATGGTGGGTCTAAACCATTTGGTTAAATAGATGGGTTAATTAAGAGTTTAGCTTGTTTAGGGATTGGGTTAAGTGGGGGTTGATCTCCAGGATGATCGAGGTTAGGAAAGTAGACTCAGAGGACAACACGGCGGATCCACTCACAAAGGCCTTTTCCCAGAGAGAGACTTTTATGGGATGGTTGAGTATGAGATACTACAACCACTGCTATCAGATGGCCCTAGTGCAAGTGGGAGATTGTTAGTTATATGTATGCCCTAGAGGCCATTACTATACATAGGATGTATATTGTAGTGGATGCTGGGACATATGTAGGGAGGACTTTCTTGCTCGACATGATAGTATGCTATCTGGTTGCTCTTTACCTTAACGTGAACACTGATTGTCTCTCTGATACATGTTGGTAAAGCCCTTAGGATGAGTACTTGACTACCTGGACTATGATGCGGATCATACTAGTGGGGACATGGTAGTCCATAAGTACATCCTTCAAAGTCCCTAGTCGTGGGTGTATCGAGACGGGGCATCGATATACCAGAGTAGACTAGCGTATACCTTCTCGACCCATACAGATGGGCGATGGATGATCCCATATCCATTGGTGTTTGACATCAGAGATGATATACGGGTGCTCAGTGGAGACTGGGTACACTGGACGGACTCGCAGAGAACTCCCAGATGGTATTATACCTTACGTCAGATGGCAGTTCTCTGGTGACACTGGTACAGAGTAGTCTGTTGACCCGAGATCGTCATAGAGTCTTGTGTGGTTCCCACTGTGCTTTGATTTCCACCTTACCACGTCCAAGAGGGCGTGCAAAACGGTGGCTTTTGGGTACAGTCCCGAATCACATGGAGGCAATGAGCGATAGGAGGGGATTCGTCTCTCCCGGTATAGGGAGTTGATGTTGCGCTGTGTTCGATTGGCTATAACCGGAAATCCCTGGCCAGGGTTGCTGAGATTTACTGGTAAGTGTTACCAGTAGTTTCTCGAATTGTTATAGACCTCATATCGACACGACTTATCGAGCTATTGGGGTCTGACGTTTACCACCCCTAGGCGAGATATGCGACATATCAGACGAACATACCGGACTGTACGGTAAGTGTTACTGGTTGGATTCACAGGAGTGTGAGCGGGCTTGCTCGTCGATCTTCTGATCGCTCAATACCCGGGTGGCCGTTACGTTTAGCAGACCGCTTGCGGCTTGTGGGTGTTTGATATGATCATCACCTGCTGCCGGCGTATTGACGAGTCTTTAGAGTCCTACACAGAGGTTTCCTGGCTCAAGCGTAACGAAATAGGAGCGCATATGAGATATGTGCGGGACCAAGAATAATGCATGTATGTGATACCGTATTTCATTCTCGCGATGAATGTATCGAATGGTTGTATGCGATATAACCTAGTTATCGAATCATGGATTGATTCGATAAGTCGATACATTGGATATTAGTCGGTTATATGCGATATGACTGGATCGTTAAATCAAGCGTTGATTTAATGATTTAATGCATAATTATATATTTGATATATTACTTTGCATTAACTAGTATTGGTTCACTTTAAATGGATTTTCTCACTTGAATTGTGCAAGTTGTATATGTGATATACTTTTGTGCACTTGTTTGTATCATGTTTGATGATACATACTTACTTAAGTTTTGTGTAAAGATTAAACCATGGTTATTTAAATGGTTAGGGTTTTGTTTTTCATATCTATTTATTCATTTATTTTTTATGGAAAAGATAATGAACAAAATGGTTTCTTTCTTTCTTTGTTTCTTTCATGAAGCTTGTTGAAGCTTCATGAAGCTTTGACCAAGTGACCATTTTGTCTTCTTCTTTTAACCCTAACCATTCATATAACCTTAGTTAATTCTCTACACTTGACTATGGTTAAATATATGATAAGTATTATTTTCTTTTAACTTATCATAACTTTATCATCTTCTTCTTCTTCTTCTTCAAGAAGAAAACCTAGACTTCATCAATGGTGACTTGATGAAATGAGTGAGAAATCCAATTCTAAAGTGAACCCACTTCCTATTTCTTCATCCTCTACCTCTTGCCAAGTAGTATAGGGTGTTTCCTTCACAAGTTTTCATGGCTTGGTGAAGGTGGAGCTTGATCTTGTGATGCCTCGACGTAGATCATCTTCGGCAGCGTCGTCGATGACCTAGCCCGCTTTTTCTCCGATGAAGCCGACGCTAGAGCCCAAGATCCGATTTGGACAGCAAGGGGACTTCATCATGGAGCTATGGAGGTGGAGAACCGGATCTACAAAGGTTGTATTTCCGTACACTTAGTTAAGTTGTTAACTAGTTGCTTCTTTCGCCTAGATATCTAGTTAACGATCCGTATTAGGGTTTCTCGGCACCCGTAAAATTTAAAATTGGCATGGTTGATGCCTTGTGAGACCTCTTGGGAGTGCCTAGGAACCCTACAGTGGTATCAGAGCCTTGCTAGAGCCTTAGGCGATGCGTAGACGGAGTTTGAAGTCCGATCGAACCGAAAACCTACATCCAAAATGCTCTCTGGACTTTTTTGAAAAATTGGGTATTTTCCAGATTAAAAATGCTTAAAACATTCAGAAGGAAAATCTAAGAATTACGGTGCAAAAATTATCACATGATTCCATAAAAGTGCGGCGGAACCGCGGCATTAGCAAGCTAATGCGGCTGTTCCGCAGCCCTTTTGTCTCTTCTGTCATTTATTCTTGCACAGTAATTCCTATATTTTAGTGCTGGATTTTATGGGAATTTTTAATTTGAATTCAAGAGTTGAAATTTCTGGGGTGTATTGGAAGTTCGTAGATTCGATCGGATTATCAAACTGTGTCTGTTCGTTTTCCGGATATTTTTGAATATGTTAAAAAAGTTCGGCCGGATATAAATGCCCACCTTTTCCCCTGTCGGGAAATTTCCAAGTGTTGGATTTTTCCGTGGTTTAAGGACGTTCTGAGTAGTGCAAGTAACGCGATGGTCCCTCTAGAAGACAACAAACCTTAACTCGATTATGTGACCGTCTTGAACTGCCCTTTGAACCTTCGGGTTTGGGGCAGTACGGCGTGCCACATGTGAGGCGTTGGCTTGACCCTTCTACGGCTAGACCGTTGGTACTGAGGCACGAAGTGAATGTCTTTGAACTTATTTCATGAGTTGAGCTGTTTTGGGAAAACTTGGGTGTTCGATTGTTCGATCGGAAAGTTTAACATTTTCTATCTTATTCGGAATGTGATACAATAATTGGAATTCACAAGAAGTTATGAGATAACTGAATGAATGTTATAAACATAGAACTTTAGTCTCACTTGATCGGTTGCCACGGAATTTTGATGTGATCAAAAGTCCGTCGCAATCGCGTAGCGTACGCGGATACTCGCCGGGTAAACTTAATAGACAGCCTCACTCCATAGCCCCGACCAAGTGACTGTAGGAGAACCCCGTCGCCGAAAGCATCCGTCCGGGTGCTCGCGGTAGCGGTGTTCCGCCTTGGTGTACTTCGTCGACGGTATCGGGGGTGCAGCCGTCTACTGAAGTTTGCGACGAGCATTCGATCAGGATGTCGGGAATCTTGTTGAATTACCCGACTTGGTATTGAAAAGTGTTTTCGATTTTGAGACTAAAATGCGGGGTTTATAATAGTTAGGCATGCGATGTCTAAGGAATTCATTTGATTAGGCATGCGATGTCTATGCAGGTTGCGGATTCCAACTGTTGTAGTTTTACACTTTCTTTTCTGTGACCGTAAGTGTAATATGTGATATCGCCGGTTTCGTTGCTATATGTCAACGATAATTGGGATGGACATATTTACTTACGTTGATGACATGTGATGTTATGTGTTACTGGATATGTTATATTGGATTGTCGTGTTTGAATAGCCGGGGGTTTTTATGTGAGATGAGTGTTTTTCATTTTTCATTCATGTAAAAACTTGTATGTAATATTCTTTTATTGGGGCACTTCCAGGTTGCGGAAGATGTCACCGTTTGTATATTATTTTCTTTTCCGCATTAGGATAGACCCAAGGAGGGGAGCACAAGTAACCGGGTTCTGGGGTCCAGTGGGAGACCAACTCGAGGAGTCGAGTCCGGGTCTCCTAACCCTAGAATTGGCAGGGTTGCTTGCCGCTCTCGTAGGGGTCTAGGGGTGTGGGATTGACTATTCATCACGACCGTGAAATCCGTGTTTTATACTGGCTCGTATTGAAAACACGGACGTCCTAGGATATCCAATATTTCATATGATTCTTCTGCTGCGATATCTGTGATGTGATCATGTGATGTTCTGTGATGGATACAATATATAGTATATATGATATATTATATAGGTGTTACTTATGTTTTACACCCGCGCTAGCCCTGTCCCGCTCTGCCGTTAGTTACCTAACCTAACGGTGCACGAGGGGACATCGAGGCGAATGCGGATGGCATAAGTGTACGTCGTATTTATCTGTGATGTTTAGGTATTTAAATGATGGGACTTCATTAATGTGATTAATGAAATAAAAGAAACCTAAAGATGTTGTAGAATCGAATTTCAAAAATAAAAACAGGTAGCTACAGTTCTTGCTTTGCACAGCGGTATATGTGATATATCCTGCACCTTATTCGATGAGGAAAGGACCGAGATCCCTTCACCGGGAGTGACTCCTTTAGCAATATCTGGCAGATGCTACACACTCGGTTTTTCTTTTGATTGCTTTTAAGAGTTTTTGCTTTGCACAGCGATATATATGATATATCCCGCACCTCATTCGACGAGGAAAGGACCGACGATCCCTTCACCGGGAGTGACTCCTTTAGCAAAACTAGAAAAGCCTCAAAAACACTCCATTTTAAAATCATTTGATTCTACAACGATATCAAGTTCATTACGCAATAGGTTTTCAGAAAAACCTGTCGTAGCCCTCCGTCATTTCAGATAAGTAATGGTTAGTATTCGTGCTGCGTTTGTTGACCTCTGTCAAGGTGTAGTGTGCGGTAGCTGATTAGTTCTTATCTGTATAAGCATATGATGTGATTGATTTAGGGTAGTCGTGCGACCTTGTTGACCTCTGTCAAGGGTCGTGCGGGTGGGTTTACTTCAATCAGGAAATGACGGGTTGAACTTGACTAGCAGCCTATGGTTTGTTGACCTCTGTCAAGGTCATAGGACGCTTGGGGCAAAATATTATTGGGAATTTCAAGTGTTGAAATTTGCAATGAGATTGCATACCTTCTATGAGATAGTTGGATCCCGATACCCGCTGCGAGTAAGAGTTACTCCTGGGAGAGTTTTACACATTACAATTAGCCGATCAAGTAGGTGTCTAGAAAGGTGTCAACGGGGTTACGCCTCTGGGGAAACGAGGTTTACATTAATTAGGTTCGTGCGAAAGCACGGGGGACCTCCCTCAAAGTACCGACACTGGCCTGGCTGAAAGATTGGCGAACTTGCAGTGTGTAATTAATCCCGGCTAGTCTTTCCTTTTAGGGTTTGAAGGAAGATTTGATAAAAAGCAGTGGGAGCCATCCTGATTAGATAAAATAAAAACCAATCTATTCTTGCAAGAGCGCACACTGAGTGTTTTCTTCTCTCTCTCTCCAGGTAGCGACCATATCACGCCTTAATCAAGATAATAATACGGATTATTGACCGAACCCGCTTGTTATACTGAGCTGGGGAACGTTGGTCCCGCTCCAACTTATAATTGTTATAAGACAGAGCAGGAAATTGGGGATTACCAGATTTCCCGTGCCGCCCAAACGAAGAGAGTGCATGTTGATGCATCATCTTCGGGTGTGTTCATTATATAGAACTGTTTCTCAGTGTCCTTTACGTCCTGGGTATATGATACCGGATCAGGATCCCGCATATGTAATATGCTACATGGGCTACAGATAGGTAAAGAACTGAGAACGGGTGATAAGTTTCATGAGGCAGAAAACGGGGCAAGTGTTGCAGCCAAGTCTGTTGGTCACTGTCACCCTGTATTCCAAATACATTGATTCTGAACGAATGTTATTAGATACCGAACCTGATATACAAAATCATATCACTCTCTTTAATAGTAAAGAAATGATAAAATTTTGTATTGTTGGATAATGTTTTGAACATTTCCTAAATCAAAAGTTGATCGGTTCAGGCACGTTATCTAAAAGCATTGATGTTCTAAATCAAACTACAGTTCTTTAGTATACGGAACACACACAAGAGGAAGAGTTCAGAAATGAACGAATCCTTCTTGAGGTATTGTTGACTAGGTCATATCAATGCGACCCGACTAGCTGAAGTTACATTTAGATGCATATTTAAATCAGTTTGAATTTACATCTTGTGAAACTTGCCAGTCATGTCACAGAGATAAGATGACCATAGCTCCGTTTACTGGAAACAGAGAAAGAGTTAATGAACTCTTGGGATGATACATGTTGATGTATGTAGGTCCCCTGTCTACACATGCCAAGAATGGTTCTTTGTACTTCGTTACATTCTCTGATAATCTCTCAAGATTCAGACATATGTTCCTGTTGAAACAAAAGTCTGAACCTTTTGAGATATTCACAGAATATAAGCGAGAAGTAGAGAACCAAAATACGGGTATAAGTATTATGTCCTTTGATGTGATCGAGGAGGAGAATACTTGAGCACGGAATTCCTGGATTATTCTAAAGGAGAATGAGATTCTCTCTCAGCATTACTCCTCCGTATACACCATAGCACGATGGTATATCGGGGCGGAGCAATCACACCCTATATGATATGGTGTGCTCTATGATGAGTACTACTGAGTTACCTTTCTCCTTTTGGGAGTTATGCACTTGAGAAGCTGCATACCAATTGAATTGGGTTCCAATCAAATCAGTTACCTACCGCTTCATATGTGATATGGAAAGGGAAGAGCCCATATCTTAAGTTAGTTAAGATTTGGGGTTGTCCGGCCTATGTCTAAAAGCAAAATCCGGACACGCTCAAGGCAAAGTCTGTAATGTAGAACTGGAAAGGTTCCAGCTATACAAACAACAGCAGATGATTTGGTAGAACCGAAGGATTCAATAGTAACCAACGAACCTCAGCCTCTCCGCCGATCTAGTAGGGTTCCTCACCCACCTGAGAGATACTTCGGTTTCTCTATGATAGTGGGAGCAAGGATTGCATCATGAGATGATGACCCAACTATTTTCGAGCAGGCCATCAGGAGTAGGACTCTGTAAGAATGGATGGATGCTTAGTGATCTGAGATGGAATCCTTATACACCAACAAAGTATGGACTTTATTTGCTTTATCTGAAGGGTTAAATCCCCATCAGGAGCAAGTATATCTTGAGAAGATTACTTGGTGTACATGGAAAAGTTGAGACTTTCAAAGCTAGACTTGTTAAAGGTTTGCATCATTAACCAGGCATGGATCATGATGAAACCTTTTCTAAGAAGCTATTCTTAAGTCCATTCAGATCCTACTTGCCACGGCTTCATACCATGACTACGATATCTGGCGGTTGGGTGTTGTAATACCCGGTTCTTTTATACACCAATATTCATATTTTTTTTTATATTAAAAAAAAGGTTAATTACAAATTTATTTATTAATAGCTATAAACCATTTTAAATATTTTAAAACTCCCAATCCATTTTATTTCCCCCCCCCTCACTTTTCTCAAACCCTAATCCCAATCCCCCATTTTCTTTCCCATTTATATAAACCTCTATTCCGGCCCAGAACTCCATTCTATTTTTGATTATTTCCTAAAGCTCGTTTCCCTTTTATTAAACCAAAACCCAAACGATTTTTTTCATAACCCCTAAGCCCAACTCAAAATAAACTAAATTATCATTTAAAACAAAACCCTCGGCCCATTGGAATTTTCCCATTAAAATGTAAACTACTAAACAAATCAATCCCGGCCCAGCGGTTTCCCTCAGCCCACGATATAAAAAAAATGATGAATTCAATCTCCTGCGGCCCAAATGCCTTCAGCCGACCCAACTTCCTTCACCCGCTTCATCCTACCCGACCCGCTTCGCCCTCCTTCTTCTCCAACGGCTCCCTCCTTTCCCGCTCACCTCTTCATTTCGCGATCCGCTTCCTCCGCCCGCGCCCACGCCCACGTCATGCAACGTTACCCCTCGCAATCCCCTCGATGTTCTCCTCTCGTCTCCCCTCATTCCTCACTCCCTCAAACTTCCTCCTCTCCATCGCTCCTATCTCCATAACCGACTCTCTCTCTCTCATTTTAACAATTCCTCTCGACACCAAGACACCAGGAATCGAGCTTTCCCTCCCTCCCCTTGGCCAAGCATCACCACCATCTTCCTTTTCTTCTTCTTTCCATGAGCAACCCACCAAGAAACCCAAGCACCGACCTCTATCTATCTTCCCATCTCATCATCATCAACAACGAATCTAGAAATCAAATAACTTCAGACGGAGCAGCAGAATATTATTTATTTTGCAGACAGAAGAACCTCATTTCTCACATTTTGTTCAAAACAGCACAATCATGTTGAATGTTGCATTGCTTGTAAGCTTTTGCTTATATGTATAATGGCAATTACTAATTATTTAGTGTATTCGCCAACATCCCATCATCTCTTCTGCCCCACAAATGAGAGCACCCAAAATAAAATTCCGTCGTCGCCTTCTCTACACCATCACCATGGCCACCTACCCCTTGGCCGAGAAAACCTCGTCGTCGCAACAACAACATCAAAAGCTCTTGACCGATCAAGCCAAACCGCCACCTCTCCCCTCACCGACTCGCCGAGTCTCCCCTGCACCTCCAGCCGCCACCAAGATCAAGCCATCTCCACCGGGGATCCACCGTCGGCAGAAACCACCACCACCCGCCGACCATCTCCTTCTTCCCCTCGCCGCACAACCCCCACTGCGAGCCAAATACCCTCTGCTGCCGCCGCCGGAAAGCGACCACGCCGACCATCGTCGACCCCAACACATCTCGAGAAATCGGCAGAGCATCCCTCTCCGCATCCAGCAAACGCGAGGCATCTCCGGACAACTCTGACGTAGAACCCGAGCGTGAGCCGAAGCCGCGAATCCTAGCCGCGACGTTCGTCGCGCGTTCCTGCCGCTGCCGCTGACGTGTATCGCCAGAATGTCTCCAGGCAAGTATTTTTACTTGCTTACATGCTATATACTCAAGTTACAACCTTTAATTACATATATCATAAAGTTACAATTTTAGGTCAATTATGCGTCATACCTGTTCGATGTGTGTTCCCAGTGAAAATACTTGTCTATTTTGACGGAATTAGATTGTCTGTATTGGCCCTGGTTGTGATGAATACCTTGTGCAAATTTCGCGGGAAAATATGACCGTTAACGACTAAAACAACTACCCTCAAGTTTACTCGTAAAACTGGAATTTCCTTGTACCTGAAAACCGTTAAATTCGCCATAAAATATATACAGACTGGAACGACGCGCTCGAGGGCTCAAATCGAAGCTAACTCGACGAACTATAACTCTGTACTAGTTTCCAGATATTCCTATACTCAAACTGTGTTAATATTTGGGTCGGAGTGCGACTCTGGACTGCAGTCCAGAGCGACTCAAATTGTTGCTTGCTGTTCCGTAATGGGTACCACAGGATTTCCTTAACTCGTAGGATGCGGAACTCTGCTGTTTATTATAGGGGAATCTGTTATCTAGGCAACACCATTGGTTTCATTCTGTTCCGTTATCGTTTGATATTTAATCTGTAATTTAATAGATCGGGACGCATAACAGTCCCAACAGAATCAGAACTGACATATGGGTATTAAATAGTGTATATCTTCTGACGTACATACGCGATCGAAGATCCGTCTATTGCGTTGAAAACCTTACTGAAAACCCTAGATTTCATTAAACTGTAGCGTTGCTAAATTCTGATCCCAACTGGGGTTAAAATGCGTTGCGAAATGGATTCCTGATTCTGAAATTGGATTTCCAGCCGCGTGCGCTTAAAATGAAACAGTTATAACTAATGATCCTGAAACCCGTTTGACCTGAAACAAAATTCTAAGGATAGATAACTGAACATATTAAATACTACCTGTTTATCATTTCGCTAAATTATATACATATGTTTCATGATAAATCGTGCAAGTGATAGACTGCTGTTTTTATGATACCTTAGTTGTGCTTCTTATACTGTTCATGCATCATATCATACCTATATCATTGTAGTGATAACCTAGTGACATCGTGCATTTACCCAGTGTTAGATTTTAGTGTTGATTGTGACAAGTACGTCAGTGTTCGTGTATTCGTGATTAAGTGAAAGTGATACGTACTTGTGCACAATCAGTGTCCCTTTTATTCTGTTGCATTGTCGACGTCTGTGGGATGCGTGTACGTGTGACTATAAGTGGTATGGGACACTTATGGAAGCGCTTGCACGGATGTCACAGATAAGGCATCCGACACTGCCATTTATCTTAGGTATTAGTCGGGACGTGCTTGATGGAGGTCCTGCCTCCAGTTCTCGCGCAGACTTGTCACGGATCGATTAGTATTTAGGGTTATGGTTAGTGTTTGATGTAGACCTCGGGGTGTGGGGTAGTTCAAGTGTGAATTCAACAGAATCTCGGGAGTCCCATGCCGGCTTATATATTTAGGGAGTTATATGGAGATTTACAGGGTATGTGCTATAGACACCGTGATACATTCGTTACATGTTGGGCCCGTGGTCCCTTGCCCTTGGGTTCTACCCTTGGGTGGAGGACACTCGCGAGTGGTTGACTCTCACACTTGGACTGACGATAGGCTTATTGACCTGTGCAGTGAGACTTAGAGACTGATAGGGTTACTGTCGTTTACATTCCTTATATACTGTGTTGACATACATAACACATCGTTATACTGTTTTACTGCTCCGCTGCATTTATCTCTGCTCATTTATAATCATGCTGTTATTGATTTACTGTTATTCATATCCTTCACTACTGTTAGAACTGTTACCTGATTATGTACATTATATTGCTATTGTGTCGCTCTGACGACCTGAGTATGCATGCTCAGTGTGAGGAGAAGATTTAGCTTGGACCAGATCTAGAAGTGCATCACAGACTTCTTGACTTGTCTTCCCGAGTTACATTCATTTGTTCCACTTCAGGTCAGTCTTTATATTGTTTCCTTCAGTTACTGCATTTCTCATTACCTGCGCATCGTTTACTGTTTACCATGATAAACTAGAAGCCGAAGTGTGACTACGGCAGGACATTTCCTTGACCGTAGGAGCATGGCTGGCCTTGTCTACCCCTCGTATTCCGTATTTTGGGAAGCGGGGCGTGACATGGTTTAGTTGGTATCAGAGCCAGGTTTTGCTTCGATTGGGATTGCAGTTTCCGTGTAGAGCTTTACAATCTAAGACATCCCTCAGTCTAGATTATGAACTTGATATCCTTGATCCATAATCACATTGAGTATTCTGTTATCCATTCGCTAGGGTTTCGGGTGACTTGGCAAGGTTACGTGGTTGCAATTGCACTATCGTACTCTGTTTAAGTGACTTAGAATGCTACAGTGATTTCCCACTTATAATGAATTTCATCACATCCCTTGTTCTTGATTCCTTGCCAATCCACATTAAAATTTGACTCTTATATCGTTCTCAAAATTATTAATTCAGGATCATATCTTCCAACGACTCTTTCTCTATCTCCACTCCCCAGAATCAGACCGTTGAGATTCTGAGTGTATTGGAAGGTCTGAAGGAAGCCCAGGAGCGGACGAATGACTTGCTAGCTGAAGGACTGAGAAGGCAGGTGGATCAGGCACCAGCGGGAGTCTCCAATCGTAAAGGGATCCCTGTTAGACGAGGAAAAGAGAAGAAGATGAAGCGCCAATTTGTTCCCCGCGACAGAAGCAGCTGGAGACCCCATGTTGTGGGTACTGTAAGAGGCCAGGACATCTTCAGAAGGATTGTCGCCGCGCCCAAGGGAAATGTATGATTTGCGGATCCAGCGAATATCTTATCAACGGTATCCCAAAAAGGAAGGAGCTATAAGGAGGAGACTCATCCACACTCTCCACTTTTGACAAGTGATTGTTATTCCGTAGTTCAAACACCGAGGATAAGGCGGACCCAACGCAGGATTCAACTCACGTGACGAGAATGCAACGTTTTAGTAGTCAAAGAAGAATTTTCATGTTTTCTACTTTCAGTAATATTGTTGTCATCCTCTTATGAATATTTCTTTCCATTTGGAATCTTGTATCCGTTGAACTTTTAGTTGAATTGCAAAAAAAAAAAAATTGAATCGTAATATATATATCATTCTCTTGCTTTCTCCTTATTTATACTATTCATTATCACAGTATTTTAATCCTGATCTTTCAGTTCCTACCACCGCATATTTTCCTATACCTTGTACCCTGAACTATTTCCTTGATGTATTCCACTGTATAATCATGACCCTTTCTTTTCAGGCCATGGCCCACACCGGAGCAGCGCCGCATCTAGATGAGGATGCACAGTCATGCGTTTCCTTAGACCGCACGCTGATGAGTTCAGATGATGAGATCAACGATCCCCTGGCCAATTTCGGAAACAGCGATTCAGAGAACGAAGGAGCAGCCGCCCCAGAGTTTGACATGATAGGCAACTCCGACGAAGAGGAAGAAGACCCTGAAGAGAACCCGATAGGGGAGGACCCCGAGGAAGAACCGATAGAAGAAAATCCGGTGGAGGAAAACCCCATGGAAGAGAATTCAGGAGAAGAGAATCACATGGAATCGGACCTCGATGAAGAAGCTCCATCCGAGGAAGAAGGACCAGAAGATCAAGACCCTGCTATGGAAGAACTCCCAATGGCGATCCCTGCGAGGCGATATGGAAACGGACGTCCCTACCTGAGTGCGCGAGCTTACCGCAACCTGCTGAATCTCCACAACCGCGACTGACGGGACTCCTTTTAAATGTTGTTTTATCTGGCCAAATAAATCTGTGTATAGTTCAGGGCCACCTTTCATTTTTGAGAATGCTTTGTTTAAAATCTTCTGGAATGAAATAAATTGCTGAGTTCACTAATCTTTCGATCTTCTTAGTTCACTCGTTGCTTGATCATTTCTTCTATACAATTATTTTTCCTACTGAGATCTGTCCATCCCTACTCCTTACATTGCCTTAACCCTCACGCAGATTAACCAGTACCACATCCGATCTTCTAGAGACCCACTCTTCATCCTTCGTCTGTGACTCGATTGAGATCCTTCTGGGAGAAGTTCATAGTGAAATCCTCGAGTTAGCTAACCCTTCAAATTCTTGATTCATACGATGTACCGAAAGTTATCCTCCCCATACTGTTTCCCTTGTAGTCCTTTGTGGCTCACCTTTACTTCTTGTGCTGACCCGATCCCAATTTTCTTGATCTTCAGCCTAAAGCCGTCACACTCTGACCTTTGAATGAGCCACACTTCCTTGAAACCCTTACCCTAGCTAGCCTATACATTTTTGTGTTCTTCCTATTACCCTAACTATATATAGGGACAGTGTTATTCAAAAATTTAGTTTTCATTATTTTGGTGCGTGTTATTGATTACTCCGTTTTATGTATTTTGAGTACACTATTATTATTCTCATTTTCAGTAGCGCAACCTGACACCGTGCATATTTTGTTCCATGTTTTTTTTCCCACTATATGAGTTTTCTACATTATTTAAACGATACATTATCCTAAAATGTTTTAACCTACCGACAAATTTTTCGCTACGTTATTATCGTTACTTTATTTTCGGGTGTTGTGCCTATGGTTAATATTATAAGTGGTTATACTTTATACTTATTATTTCTGTTGTGCTATTTTTTTTATATATTTATATGTGCACATATTTGGGTTCGATTCTATCGAACACGTCTTGATTATTATTGTTCGTTATTATTGTTATTGCTATTCTTGTATACATGTAGTTGCCTCTATAGTTAGTCCTGTCTTATCCCTATTTAGACATATTTTTTTTGTATGATGTTCTTGCATATTCATAACTTCAAATTTCTTCGTCCACATATTTCTAGTAAATCTTTATGTGTTAGTTGGCAATATAATAGCTGCCGCCTATGTTTGTATAACTTATCGTTTATTTTAAATTTCGAGGACGAAATTTTTGTAAGGGTGGTATGATGTAATACCCGGTTCTTTTATACACCAATATTCATATTTTTTTTTTATATTAAAAAAAAAGGTTAATTACAAATTTATTTATTAATAGCTATAAACCATTTTAAATATTTTAAAACTCCCAATCCATTTTATTTCCCTCCCCCCCTCACTTTTCTCAAACCCTAATCCCAATCCCCCATTTTCTTTCCCATTTATATAAACCTCTATTCCGGCCCAGAACTCCATTCTATTTTTGATTATTTCCTAAAGCTCGTTTCCCTTTTATTAAACCAAAACCCAAACGATTTTTTTCATAACCCCTAAGCCCAACTCAAAATAAACTAAATTATCATTTAAAACAAAACCCTCGGCCCATTGGAATTTTCCCATTAAAATGTAAACTACTAAACAAATCAATCCCGGCCCAGCGGTTTCCCTCAGCCCACGATATAAAAAAAATGATGAATTCAATCTCCTGCGGCCCAAATGCCTTCAGCCGACCCAACTTCCTTCACCCGCTTCATCCTACCCGACCCGCTTCGCCCTCCTTCTTCTCCAACGGCTCCCTCCTTTCCCGCTCACCTCTTCATTTCGCGATCCGCTTCCTCCGCCCGCGCCCACGCCCACGTCATGCAACGTTACCCCTCGCAATCCCCTCGATGTTCTCCTCTCGTCTCCCCTCATTCCTCACTCCCTCAAACTTCCTCCTCTCCATCGCTCCTATCTCCATAACCGACTCTCTCTCTCTCTCATTTTAACAATTCCTCTCGACACCAAGACACCAGGAATCGAGCTTTCCCTCCCTCCCCTTGGCCAAGCATCACCACCATCTTCCTTTTCTTCTTCTTTCCATGAGCAACCCACCAAGAAACCCAAGCACCGACCTCTATCTATCTTCCCATCTCATCATCATCAACAACGAATCTAGAAATCAAATAACTTCAGACGGAGCAGCAGAATATTATTTATTTTGCAGACAGAAGAACCTCATTTCTCACATTTTGTTCAAAACAGCACAATCATGTTGAATGTTGCATTGCTTGTAAGCTTTTGCTTATATGTATAATGGCAATTACTAATTATTTAGTGTATTCGCCAACATCCCATCATCTCTTCTGCCCCACAAATGAGAGCACCCAAAATAAAATTCCGTCGTCGCCTTCTCTACACCATCACCATGGCCACCTACCCCTTGGCCGAGAAAACCTCGTCGTCGCAACAACAACATCAAAAGCTCTTGACCGATCAAGCCAAACCGCCACCTCTCCCCTCACCGACTCGCCGAGTCTCCCCTGCACCTCCAGCCGCCACCAAGATCAAGCCATCTCCACCGGGGATCCACCGTCGGCAGAAACCACCACCACCCGCCGACCATCTCCTTCTTCCCCTCGCCGCACAACCCCCACTGCGAGCCAAATACCCTCTGCTGCCGCCACCGGAAAGCGACCACGCCGACCATCGTCGACCCCAACACATCTCGAGAAATCGGCAGAGCATCCCTCTCCGCATCCAGCAAACGCGAGGCATCTCCGGACAACTCTGACGTAGAACCCGAGCGCGAGCCGAAGCCGCGAATCCTAGCCGCGACGTTCGTCGCGCGTTCCTGCCGCTGCCGCTGACGTGTATCGCCAGAATGTCTCCAGGCAAGTATTTTTACTTGCTTACATGCTATATACTCAAGTTACAACCTTTAATTACATATATCATAAAGTTACAATTTTAGGTCAATTATGCGTCATACCTGTTCGATGTGTGTTCCCAGTGAAAATACTTGTCTATTTTGACGGAATTAGATTGTCTGTATTGGCCCTGGTTGTGATGAATACCTTGTGCAAATTTCGCGGGAAAATATGACCGTTAACGACTAAAACAACTACCCTCAAGTTTACTCGTAAAACTGGAATTTCCTTGTACCTGAAAACCGTTAAATTCGCCATAAAATATATACAGACTGGAACGACGCGCTCGAGGGCTCAAATCGAAGCTAACTCGACGAACTATAACCCTGTACTAGTTTCCAGATATTCCTATACTCAAACTGTGTTAATATTTGGGTCGGAGTGCGACTCTGGACTGCAGTCCAGAGCGACTCAAATTGTTGCTTGCTGTTCCGTAATGGGTACCACAGGATTTCCTTAACTCGTAGGATGCGGAACTCTGCTGTTTATTATAGGGGAATCTGTTATCTAGGCAACACCATTGGTTTCATTCTGTTCCGTTATCGTTTGATATTTAATCTGTAATTTAATAGATCGGGACGCATAACAGTCCCAACAGAATCAGAACTGACATATGGGTATTAAATAGTGTATATCTTCTGACGTACATACGCGATCGAAGATCCGTCTATTGCGTTGAAAACCTTACTGAAAACCCTAGATTTCATTAAACTGTAGCGTTGCTAAATTCTGATCCCAACTGGGGTTAAAATGCGTTGCGAAATGGATTCCTGATTCTGAAATTGGATTTCCAGCCGCGTGCGCTTAAAATGAAACAGTTATAACTAATGATCCTGAAACCCGTTTGACCTGAAACAAAATTCTAAGGATAGATAACTGAACATATTAAATACTACCTGTTTATCATTTCGCTAAATTATATACATATGTTTCATGATAAATCGTGCAAGTGATAGACTGCTGTTTTTATGATACCTTAGTTGTGCTTCTTATACTGTTCATGCATCATATCATACCTATATCATTGTAGTGATAACCTAGTGACATCGTGCATTTACCCAGTGTTAGATTTTAGTGTTGATTGTGACAAGTACGTCAGTGTTCGTGTATTCGTGATTAAGTGAAAGTGATACGTACTTGTGCACAATCAGTGTCCCTTTTATTCTGTTGCATTGTCGACGTCTGTGGGATGCGTGTACGTGTGACTATAAGTGGTATGGGACACTTATGGAAGCGCTTGCACGGATGTCACAGATAAGGCATCCGACACTGCCATTTATCTTAGGTATTAGTCGGGACGTGCTTGATGGAGGTCCTGCCTCCAGTTCTCGCGCAGACTTGTCACGGATCGATTAGTATTTAGGGTTATGGTTAGTGTTTGATGTAGACCTCGGGGTGTGGGGTAGTTCAAGTGTGAATTCAACAGAATCTCGGGAGTCCCATGCCGGCTTATATATTTAGGGAGTTATATGGAGATTTACAGGGTATGTGCTATAGACACCGTGATACATTCGTTACATGTTGGGCCCGTGGTCCCTTGCCCTTGGGTTCTACCCTTGGGTGGAGGACACTCGCGAGTGGTTGACTCTCACACTTGGACTGACGATAGGCTTATTGACCTGTGCAGTGAGACTTAGAGACTGATAGGGTTACTGTCGTTTACATTCCTTATATACTGTGTTGACATACATAACACATCGTTATACTGTTTTACTGCTCCGCTGCATTTATCTCTGCTCATTTATAATCATGCTGTTATTGATTTACTGTTATTCATATCCTTCACTACTGTTAGAACTGTTACCTGATTATGTACATTATATTGCTATTGTGTCGCTCTGACGACCTGAGTATGCATGCTCAGTGTGAGGAGAAGATTTAGCTTGGACCAGATCTAGAAGTGCATCACAGACTTCTTGACTTGTCTTCCCGAGTTACATTCATTTGTTCCACTTCAGGTCAGTCTTTATATTGTTTCCTTCAGTTACTGCATTTCTCATTACCTGCGCATCGTTTACTGTTTACCATGATAAACTAGAAGCCGAAGTGTGACTACGGCAGGACATTTCCTTGACCGTAGGAGCATGGCTGGCCTTGTCTACCCCTCGTATTCCGTATTTTGGGAAGCGGGGCGTGACAGGTGTCATGACTACTTTTCTTAAATAATGTTTCAGAAAAGAGAGTCTGTAAGTACACAGTCAGAGGGCTTCGTAAACAGTGGGAGCAGCGGAAACGTGTGCAAGATGCTTTATAGGATAAAGCAGACATCGCGGAGTTGGAACATCTGTTTTGATGTGTTAGTCAAAGAGTTTGACATCATCAAAATGGTAGATGAATCTTGTATAAACAAAAAGGTAGTAGGGAGTATAGTAGCGATCCTCGTAGAGTACGTGGATGACATGCTCTTGATAGGGAAGGAGTTTCCTATGCTACGCTCGGTCAATCTTCGCTTATCACAAGGATTCTCCATATAGGATCAAAGTGATACCTCCTAAATCCTGGGTTTTGGATCTATGAGATGGATCTAATTGGATGTTAGGATTCTCACTAGTTGTAGTAAGATGGTATCAATCGATCCTGGGGAGAATCACTGGAAGGGTTCCAGGGTGATAAGGACGACTGAAAGTCAGTCACAGGCATTGTCTTTACCCTCAGTAAAGGGACGGTATGTTGGAAGAGTTCCAAGCTAGATACCGTGGTATACTAGACGATAAAGGCTGGATGCATCGCTACTTAAGATGCTACCAAAGAGGCAGTCTGGATGTATATTTGTTTATGAGATGAACTTAGTTCCTCCCATTGTGTGACAATGGAGTTGTGGCTTATGCCAAGGAACGTCCGTCCCATCAGTGATCCAGACATATTCTAAGGCAGTATCACCTGATCATGGAGATGGTCGATCTCCAGGATGATCGAGGTTAGGAAAGTAGACTCAGAGGACAACACGGCGGATCCACTCACAAAGGCCTTTTCCCAGAGAGAGACTTTTATGGGATGGTTGAGTATGAGATACTACAACCACTGCTATCAGATGGCCCTAGTGCAAGTGGGAGATTGTTAGTTATATGTATGCCCTAGAGGCCATTACTATACATAGGATGTATATTGTAGTGGATGCTGGGACATATGTAGGGAGGACTTTCTTGCTCGACATGATAGTATGCTATCTGGTTGCTCTTTACCTTAACATGAACACTGATTGTCTCTCTGATACATGTTGGTAAAGCCCTTAGGATGAGTACTTGACTACCTGGACTATGATGCGGATCATACTAGTGGGGACATGGTAGTCCATAAGTACATCCTTCAAAGTCCCTAGTCGTGGGTGTATCGAGACGGGGCATCGATATACCAGAGTAGACTAGCGTATACCTTCTCGACCCATACAGATGGGCGATGGATGATCCCATATCCATTGGTGTTTGACATCAGAGATGATATACGGGTGCTCAGTGGAGACTGGGTACACTGGACGGACTCGCAGAGAACTCCCAGATGGTATTATACCTTACGTCAGATGGCAGTTCTCTGGTGACACTGGTACAGAGTAGTCTGTTGACCCGAGATCGTCATAGAGTCTTGTGTGGTTCCCACTGTGCTTTGATTTCCACCTTACCACGTCCAAGAGGGCGTGCAAAACGGTGGCTTTTGGGTACAGTCCCGAATCACAGGGAGGCAATGAGCGATAGGAGGGGATTCGTCTCTCCCGGTATAGGGAGTTGATGTTGCGCTGTGTTCGATTGGCTATAACCGGAAATCCCTGGCCAGGGTTGCTGAGATTTACTGGTAAGTGTTACCAGTAGTTTCTCGAATTGTTATAGACCTCATATCGACACGACTTATCGAGCTATTGGGGTCTGACGTTTACCACCCCTAGGCGAGATATGCGACATATCAGACGAACATACCGGACTGTACGGTAAGTGTTACTGGTTGGATTCACAGGAGTGTGAGCGGGCTTGCTCGTCGATCTTCTGATCGCTCAATACCCGGGTGGCCGTTACGTTTAGCAGACCGCTTGCGGCTTGTGGGTGTTTGATATGATCATCACCTGCTGCCGGCGTATTGACGAGTCTTTAGAGTCCTACACAGAGGTTTCCTGGCTCAAGCGAAACGAAATAGGAGCGCATATGAGATATGTGCAGGACCGAGAATAATGCGTGTATGTGATACCGTATTTCATTCTCGCGATGAATGTATCGAATGGTTGTATGCGATATAACCTAGTTATCGAATCATGGATTGATTCGATAAGTCGATACATTGGATATTAGTCGGTTATATGCGATATGACTGGATCGTTAAATCAAGCGTTGATTTAATGATTTAATGCATAATTATATATTTGATATATTACTTTGCATTAACTAGTATTGGTTCACTTTAAATGGATTTTCTCACTTGAATTGTGCAAGTTGTATATGTGATATACTTTTGTGCACTTGTTTGTATCATGTTTGATGATACATACTTACTTAAGTTTTGTGTAAAGATTAAACCATGGTTATTTAAATGGTTAGGGTTTTGTTTTTCATATCTATTTATTCATTTATTTTTTATGGAAAAGATAATGAACAAAATGGTTTCTTTCTTTCTTTGTTTCTTTCATGAAGCTTGTTGAAGCTTCATGAAGTTTTGACCAAGTGACCATTTTGTCTTCTTCTTTTAACCCTAACCATTCATATAACCTTAGTTAATTCTCTACACTTGACTATGGTTAAATATATGATAAGTATTATTTTCTTTTAACTTATCATAACTTTATCATCTTCTTCTTCTTCTTCTTCAAGAAGAAAACCTAGACTTCATCAATGGTGACTTGATGAAATGAGTGAGAAATCCAATTCTAAAGTCAACCCACTTCCTATTTCTTCATCCTCTACCTCTTGCCAAGTAGTATAGTGTGTTTCCTTCACAAGTTTTCATGGCTTGGTGAAGGTGGAGCTTGATCTTGTGATGCCTCGACGTAGATCATCTTCGGCAGCGTCGTCGATGACCTAGCCCGCTTTTTCTCCGATGAAGCCGACGCTAGAGCCCAAGATCCGATTTGGACAGCAAGGGGACTTCATCATGGAGCTATGGAGGTGGAGAACCGGATCTACAAAGGTTGTATTTCCGTACACTTAGTTAAGTTGTTAACTAGTTGCTTCTTTCGCCTAGATATCTAGTTAACGATCCGTATTAGGGTTTCTCGGCACCCGTAAAATTTAAAATTGGCATGGTTGATGCCTTGTGAGACCTCTTGGGAGTGCCTAGGAACCCTACATAAATGAAGTATGGAATTCTTAGTATATCCAATATATTCATCTATGATATGGAATGTTTATAAATGTGTGCGACGTATGGCTATTTATATATGAGATATATAATAAACGTTGCTTATATTTTGCACCTGCGCTAGTCCAACCCCCGCTCTGCCGTTAGTTAAGTAACCTAACGGTGCATGATGGAGCCCCGTGGCGAATATGGATGGCATAAGCGTATGTTCTATTTTTGTTTCTTTCTGTGATGTTTAGGAAATATAAATGATGGGACAACATTAATGTGATTAATGTTAAGAAAAAGAAACCTAAAGATTTTGTAGAATCAAACTTTTTAAATGGGTAACTCTAGTTTTTGATTTGCATAGTGGTATTCCTTGATGAATATCCAGCACCTCATTCGATGAGGAAAGGGCCGAGATCTTTCACCGGGAGTGACCCCTTTAGCGAAACTACCAAATGTTACAAAGCACTCGATTGTTTTTATAGTTGATCTAATTCTTGCTTTGCATCGGGGTATTCATAAATATCCAGCACCTTATTCGATAAGGAAAGAGCCGAGATCCCTTCACCGGGAATGACCTCTTTAGCAAAATTAGAAAGATACTACAAAACCATTCGACTTTAAAAACTGGAGCTTAAACCACTCCTTTCACAAGATTCTACAACGATATCAAGTTCAAAACGTTAAGGGTTTTCATGAAAACCATCCATTGCTCTCCGCCATTTTAGAAAGCAGAGTACTTAGTATTCGTGCCATGTTTGTTGACTATTATTAAGGCATGGTGTACGGTAGCTAAGTGATGTCTTCCTACAAAGCATTTGATGCGATCGATTAGGACATTCGTATAGTTAAGGGTTATGCGGGTTGGTCTAAATCAATCACAAAATGGCGGATAGAACTTGACTAGTGCTTATGATTTGTTGACCATAGTTAAGGTCATAACACACTAGGAGCAAAAACCATATCGGGAATTTCAAGGGTTGAAATTTGCAATGAGATTGCATAACTTCTATTCAATAGTTTGATCCCGATCCCACTGTGAGTAAAATTTACTGTAGGGTGTTTTTCGTCACCCCATTGAGATGGGAATGCGCGCATGCTTGTCAGGCGTACTATAGATTCCCCCTGCCTAGGGTAGGCGGTGTAAGTCCGCGGCGGCGCCCCGGCCATCTATCCGAAGCCGGAAACGCGGAAACAAAATTTTTGCAAACTAGCAAACCAGCACCACCGCGCACTTTTCACCCGGATCGGGCCATTAACCTAGCTACTAGCAAAATAGAAAAGAGTAGAGAAGCTAAACCAAGCGATCCGTGTCCTTCGGTCTTCGTCTCCACTCCGATCTCCCGTGGATACTTCGTCCGTCACCTCCTCGTCGAAACGGGCACCACATCGCCAAAGTCTTTTACGGGCTCCCACCTCTGGACCGAGGCAACTCGGGCGCGAAGTTGGCTAGCCGACGTGTCCAAGATTGCTGTAGAATAGTGTATGAAACTTGTCTCTTGGGGTTTAGTTGCCTTTGATGTGGAGGAATGAAAATGTGAGCACAAGAGATTTTGGCCTGGAAAATCTCTTGCTGGAAAATGAACATGCACAAAAGGAGCTTGGCAGGAGAGTCAAAACTGCTCACTGGAAAATCTCTTTCTAATAAAAATTGTGAGCTCATATCTAGTGAAGGAGTTGTCTATCTCATAAATTAATCAACCCCCAAGAATAAGAAACCATTACCCATCCAAAAAGAAATGTCAGCACACTCACAAGGGGGGGCCACGAAATTGCATGAAGAAACTTTTCCCACAAAAATAAACCTCTCCCCTTCTCACATATCATGTGGCCGGCCTCTCAATTTGTGGGTGGGAAAAAGATGATTGATTTTTTCAAAGGAGAAAAAGAAAAGATCAATAAGAATAATGGTCACAACAATATCTCATCTCATCAAATCACACACAACCATCACATGAAAGCAAGTGATTGATTCAAAAGGAATCTCATGATGAGGAAGCTACATATATGCATGAAACCCCTCATCAAATAAGTTAATTGCAAACTTTCAATTAACCCCCTCCATCAAAAAGTCCGGCCGTGAAGGAATAAAAGAAAACCAGCCGGAACGGAATGCAAACTGGCAACTTCAGAAAACTGATCCCGTAGTAAATTACAGGAAAACCCCGCTACTGCAAATACATGCCCGTATTTGTATTCCCACTGAACACAAATGCAAAGAGACAATATCTACACTATCTAATACTAGGATCCGGTTTAAGCCAAAGCCGGCTAGTAAAATCCGTCCGATCACGATCCGTGCAATACCGCACGTATCTGATCAAACCCTGCCATATCTCCATACGGCCTCTACAGCGTTTCGCCTGAAACCTGAGTAACTGTGTGTGGTGGACTCTAAAGACTCGTCAATACTATGGTTGTGGATTTAACCACTAGCACGTCAGAGGTATCAGCCATACGTGACGGGCCACCAGCTACTGACTAAAAGGGACGTCGATGAGCGAACTCATCCTGACACCCTACTGAGCCTGTCAGTGACAATATCCGTACAGTCCGGTCCGTTCGTCTATGAGCATCGCATGGCGGGCCTAGGGGGTTGGTAAAAGTCAGACCCCCAAAAGCGGTACAAGTCGTGTCGGAGTGTAGCCCAGAACACCCTGAGATACTACTGGAATACCTACCAGCAAATCTCCTGCCTTGGCCAAGGACTTTTCATGTTCTGGCTCTCCTAGACACAGCGCGACCTCACCCCCAATACCGGGAGAGACGAACCCCTGCAGATCCGCTCACTGCCTCCATATGGCTCGGGACTGTACCCAACTAAAACCTATTTGCACGACTCCTTTGAGCCGTGGTAGGGTAGTAATCAAAGCACAGTGGGAACTCACACGAGACAAATGACGATCTCAGGTCGATGAACTAACCTGTACACATATCACCAGGGAACTGCTATCTGACGTCAGGTATAATACCAACTAGCAGGTTCCCGGCGAGTCCTGTCCGGTGTACTCATAACCCAATGAGCATCTGTATACATCTTAGGTGAACCAACTATCACCAGTGGCTTGTGAGACTGACCACCGCCCCTCGTCGAGGTCTCGACTGTATACACTAGCCTACTCTGGAGAATCGATGCCCTGTCTCGAAACTCCCACGACTAGGGACCTTTTAAGGATATGCTTATAGACTCCAGCTCTCACTTATATGATCGCCCTCATACTGCTGGTAGTCAAGCAAGAATCCTAGGGGCTCTATCAACGTGCAATAGCGACTCGTAAGGTCACCTAAAGCAGTACACGATGATAAAGGTAAACCATATAGCATACTATCATCTCGAGTAAGACTGTCCTACTGGGATAGGTCCTCCCCTCAATCATTGCAATCACGTGCCTGTGATCCAATAATTGACTCTGAGGGCACTATCTCCAACAATCTCCCACTTGCACTCAAGGCTAATTATTGCGATGTCGCATACTCACAGCCCGTGTGATACCGAACACCCAACTCCTCTACTAGTCAGTCTCACAAAGCTCGTTTGCGAAACTATTGCGTTCGAGGAATAGCCTCAGTGAGTGGCTCTGCTCTGGTGTTTCTTTTTATGTCTCTCTATATCTCAAGTTCGCGGAGAAAGCCATCTTCCGAAATGAGCAATACCTGTCTTAGAATGTCTGGATGTCTGATGGGACCTAGCTCATAAATGAACTCCAAATCCAAACTTCTTAGACTGTATCGTCAACTCAACTTAATCAGTATCCTGCGCCATGCCTTCCCTCAGTATCTGCTTGGACCAGCTGTCCAAACTACTGCCTCTCGTCAGAGGGAAAACTATAACTCTGACAGCCACTCTGCCATCCAGGTCATCTTGGAAGCCTGGAATGATAACCGTCTCTTAAAGGAGGCTGCCGTTATCATATCCTAGAACATCCACTTATGTTCTAAAACTGCTTCCTATTGTTTCCCCAGGATTGGATCAATATCAACTTATTGCATCTACTGCAAGAACAACATCTGGTGTGGTACTTGACATATCATGATCGACTCAATTGCCTAAGCAAGTGATCTGCCAATCTTGCACATCTCTCTCCCCTTTAGTCTATAAGACACCTTTAGAGAGGGTGACTCCATCACCTGCAGGTATACTACCGTGCCAGGAGTCGTCCATTCTAAATACTCATAGAATGCTGTCTAAGTACCCTGATTGGGAAATTACCCAAATCTAGATCTAAAACCATAGATCCAGTAACCAGAATGTCTGATATAATATCCAAGTCCTGTGTGGAGAAACCACTGTGTGACAACCAAAGTATAACCGATCGTAGTATAGGAATATCACTCCCTACTCTGTGTATGTCATCCAAATGCCAGGACATCACACCCTACTACCATCTTAACATATCCATCCCCTATTCTGATGAAGTCAAACCTATGACTGTCACATCAGAAATAGATGATCTATCTCCGCTATATTTGCTTTAGTCTATAAATAGACATAAGCCAACTGCCCACCAATGCTTCCGCTGCTCCCACTGACTACGACAACCCTCTGGCAGAGTCATATAGATGTACACTTCTAAAGCTAGTTTAGAACGACGCTATACTTATCCTCCTGCCGGGTCTCACAGTCTGGAGCAACAGCAATGGAAAATCTGGGTAAACAAGAACCTCCCTGCCACCGTCCTTGAGTATACCGAAGTACCTCTCGGGTGCCTGAGGTTACCCACCATATCTGCGGAGTGGCCAATGGAATGTCAAACCAGATTGAATCTTTAGGTTCTTATCAAATATCAGTAATCGTTTGCGGTTCTGGAATCACTTCCAGTTCTACCATACTCCCACTTCTGTTTTCTGAAAAATCCATTTTTATTAAAACTGTGGCGAGTCAAGAACAATATCACTATTGATCTTCCAGATGGTAGAAAGTCAACCCTCGTCATAGCCCGGGTCAACCCACAAACAGTCATTACATAAACGTGCCTTAAGTTATCCGGAGTCTGGTTTTAAGCATAAGCCGGATAACTCCCCGTATCTTAACAATGTCAAGATATGAACTGTTCTATATCCAATATAGAAACAGAGGCACTGATTTAATTGAACCAGATTCAAATCATGCAGCTGTCTCCAGTGCATGTCAACTAAATGGAAGGAGGCCGATCAGCGTTACTCAACTTAGGAATACTTCCAATTATGAGTAACCTGAAAGAGAAGCAAGTTCTCTTAACCATTACTATCAACGGAATACCATATACAAGTATCTACATCTTCGATCACTTTGAAGAATCCCGATACTTGCAATACCTGGTTCTCTACTCTATTCTTATACCTATAACTTCTCAAAACTTTGACCTTGTGTTTCTACGAAACACTTGTCTAAGAACCAGAGAAGTCATAAGTAAACCGAATATAGTATGAGGACCAACCCCTCTGTCCTAATGGACACTGGACAATATACAATACTCTGTACAAGTCCTTTAAGTCAAATGACTCATTCACTGTGTGTCGTAGGTTGAAAACTGTACTTTTGGTTAAGAAGAATTACACCGCTGTTCAATGCTCCTTACCTAACCATCTACTGGTATAGGTAAATGTCATAGACATAATTTCAAAAAGGTATGTCTCACTCTATAAAAATAGACGTACAGATATATCAATTTGAAATTGGTGCACAACAACGGATATTCAAAACCATATATTTGCCGACCGGCAAACAACCCAGGTGACTTCCTCAAATATCACCAATTCCAACGAATCCCGATATAATGAGGATGGTCACCTAATTACCAATAACTTACTCCCACTCATCATCTGTAAAACCATACAGATGTGAGAATCTATCCTGGTAAATACATACCCTGGAGCAAGTGTCTAATTGGGAAATCAGTTTTCTTTTAACAATACACAGTGAAACTGAAACATCGAAATGTTTCGTTGGGGTTTCCTGGTATTCCTAGTAATGCCTCTTCCATTATCCAGATTCACAACTGTAACCGTATAATTCTTTTCCATCTCACCAAATCCCTTTATATGTCTTTAGTCGTTACCTTCTGTACACCCCTTTAGGCCTAATAGTTTTCTTCCTTTCCTACCGTTCGGCACCAGCCTATGCTTTGGAAGAATACTATCCAATAAGCATAATGGGTGTACTGTCCTAATCCTAGGAGCACTCGCAATGCGAGAGAAGGTGAAGATAAAAGACAACTGAATGAACCTTATTGCTATTTCTCCTGAACCAGGATCCATCCCCGAACTGGAACAAGTTCCTTTCGAGTTCGTATATAACCATAAGATGGATTATCCAATAAACTTGGGATCTTTGTAGTGATACGGAGTGTCCTGGAGAAATACAAAGGTGATTTAGGATTGGCGAAGAAATACTTGGTTTGGTCGTGAATAGCAGTCGCAATTTACTTTGCCTTCTTACTAATCCCTTTCTTTGTCTTTACTTAATACCTTCTGTACACCGTTTAGGCTAATTGGTTTTCTTCATTCCCTACCGGTCGGCACCTGTCTATGGTTTGGAAGAAGACTATCCAATTTGCGTAATAGGTGTACTATCTCCTAAACCAAGGAGTACTCGCAACCTGAGAGAAGGTAAAAGGAAAAGACAACCGAATAGTCCTATTCGTTTTCTCCAGAACCGGAAACCATCCTCGAATTCCTTCGAGTTCGTATATAACCATACGATGGTTTTGTCCAATGGAAGTGGACGGTCGTAGTAATATGGGGTGTCCTGGAGAAAAGGGTAAAAGTAGGAGTGGCAATGAGATTTGCTACTCTGACAATCCAAAAGCCAGTGTTAAAAAAAAATCGGTCAACTTGGTCACTGAGTTATAGCCTAGGGTCGGGTCAATGGTCGCTGCCAAAGAGAGAGAGAAAAGAAACACTCAGCGTGCACTCTAACCTAGATCAGAATGGTTATTACTTTATCTAATCTGGAAACCTCCCACTGTAACGTCAAATTCTTCCCCAAACCTGAAAGAAGAATTAGCCGGGATCACCCGAGGAGTAAACCAACTCATCAGTGGGAATCGGGATCCAACTCTCATCGCATGATAACGTGACGGAATCCGCTCACGTTATCACACTCCAGAAGGTATGCGCATATCTGGCAAGTTTCAGTTCTTTTGAAACTCCCGATGTTGATTTTTGCCCCATGCTCTTATGACCTTGACTTTGGCCAACATATCATAAGTCACATGTCAAGTTCTACCCGTCATTATCCAGGTTAATTTGAACCCACCCGTACCTACCCTTGACTTTGGCCAAAATGGCAGTACGACTGTCCCAAACCAACGCATCTATCTATGCTGCATATGAATACCCAACAGCTACCAAACACTGTGCCTTGACTTTGGCCAACATACACAGCTTGAATACTATTGACTATCCATATAAAACGACGGAGGGCTACGAATGGTTTCTGGCGAAAACCTTTAACGTAATGAACTTGATATCGTTGAAAGAACTGATAGCTTTTTAAAAAATATAGTGACGAAAACCTTTGCTAAAGAGGTCACTCCCGGTGAAGGGATCTCGGCTCTTTCCCCGTAGAATGAGGTGCAGGATATTCCAACTGAATACCACGATGCAAAGCAAAAGTAATCGGCTATAGTGAAGTTATTGCCCTGATGCAAACTTTTATCCAAGGGGTCACTCCCGGTGAAGGGATCTCGGCCCTTGCCTCGTCGACTGAGGAGCAGGATATTCCAACTGAATACCACTGTGCAAAACAAAAGTGAACGTCCTTGAAATAACAGTTTTTTGAAAAAGTGTTCCAACAAAATCAGAAAAGGTTTGTTTATCTTGCATTGATCCGAATCAACGCAGTCCCATCAATTGATCACACCACAAAGAACGAAAATAATGACGTACGTATATGCCATCCGCATTCGCCACTGGGTCCCGTCATCACCCATTAGGTTAGCTAACTAACGACAGAGCGGGGACTGGACTAGTGCGGATGCAAAACATATACAACATCTACTAGTATATATATATATATAATATATAATTTTCGCTCAAGGCGTGATAAAAAGCAGCATCACAGAAATGTATAGCAATACAGATCAATACAGATATCTGGGATCCCCGGGTTTCACAGAGCCGCTGCTGAAACCCGACGTTCCCCTGGTCGTGTGGATAGCCTGTGCAATGAAATCCTAGACCCCTACGGGCGCGGCAAGTCACCCGCCAAAAGCTGAAGCGAGGCAGCCCCCTTCAGCAACATGAATAGACCACCCAGCACTTCACGGAATCCGGTAACTTGGGCACCCCTTCTAGGTCAATCCTATACCCCCTACGAGTGCGGCGAACAGCCCGCCAATTCTAGAGTAAAACCCCCTCCGTCTCAACGCCATGAGATGCGGGCTTGTTGCCCTCTAGAACCCGGCTATCCGTGCACCCCTCCGCGGGGTAATCCTAGTACAGAAAGTAAAATATACATACAACGGGTACATCGACCGCAACCTGGCCGTGCCCCAAAAGAATAATACAAACAGGCAGTGACGGCAGTCCACATGTCGGACGCTCGCCCCGCAAAATCAAATGTACATAATACAACAAAAATCATACTACCATTGCATCCAGGCTATCCCCCACGACCGATCCGCAACATCACAGCAAAATCACATAACATCAACGTGAATGTCACGTTCGCAAATCCGTCTAACCGGGCTATAGCAGTTAGGTAGGATTTACCGATCAAGTGACATTCACGGTCGCAGATATAATGTAAATACTGTGAACTAGCATGTTTAAAATATCCGATCGAACAAATTTTATCAAGTGGGCCCCCAAGCAATACTGTAGCACTTACAGAAAATCTGGGCCCAAAAATAATATCCCAAAACCCATAATTCCAAGTCTAGAGCACTCTGGAAAAATTTGGCATGCTGATCATATAAAAGCGCGGCGGAACCGCGGTCCAAGCATGGGTTTGGCCGCGGTTCCGCGGCGGTATGGAGCGATCTCGCGACCAAATTTTCACAGAATTCTTATATTTTCATGCACAGTATTCTGAAACAACCTGAAAAATTTTTGGAGCAGAAAAAATTTCGACAGAAACACGATGCATTGGAAAATACGGTTTTTGGGGATTTATGTTCGATCGAGTTCTAAACATACAAGAGCAAGCTAGGCATGGTTAATGGCGTGGCTCTGATACCAATGTAAGTCCGCGGCGGCGCCCCGGCCATCGATCCGAAGCCGGAAACGCGGAAACAAAAATTTTGCAAACTAGCAAACCGGCACCACCACGCACTTTTCACCCGGATCGGGCCATTAACCTAGCTACTAGCAAAATAGAAAAGAGTAGAAAAGCAATACCAAGCGATCCGTGTCCTTCGGTCTTCGTCTCCACTCCGATCTCCCGTGGATATTTCGTCCGTCACCTCCTCGTCGAAACGGGCACCACATCGCCAAAGTCTTTTACGGGCTCCCACCTCTGGACCGAGGCAACTCGGGCGCGAAGTTGGCTAGCCGACGCGTCCAAGATTGCAGTAGAATAGTGTATGAAACTTGTCTCTTGGGGTTTAGTTGCCTTTGATGTGGAGGAATGAAAATGTGAGCACAAGAGATTTTGGCCTGGAAAATCTCTTGCTGGAAAATGAACATGCACAAAAGGAGCTTGGCAGGAGAGTCAAAACTGCTCACTGGAAAATCTCTTTCTAATAAAAATTGTGAGCTCATATCTAGTGAAGAAGTTGTCTATCTCATAAATTAATCAACCCCCAAGAATAAGAAACCATTACCCATCCAAAAAGAAATGTCAGCACACTCACAAGGGGGGGCCACGAAATTGCATGAAGAAACTTTTCCCATAAAAATAAACCTCTCCCCTTCTCACATATCATGTGGCCGGCCTCTCAATTTGTGGGTGGGAAAAAGATGATTGATTTTTTCAAAGGACAAAAAGAAAAGATCAATAAGAATAATGGTCACAACAATATCTCATCTCATCAAATCACACACAACCATCACATGAAAGCAAGTGATTGATTCAAAAAGAATCTCATGATGAGGAAGCTACATATATGCATGAAACCCCTCATCAAATAAGTTAATTGCAAACTTGCAATTAACCCCCTCCATCAAAAAGTCCGGCCGTGAAGGAATAAAAGAAAACCGGCCGGAACGGAATGCAAACTGGCAACTTCAGAAAACTGATCCCGTAGTAAATTACAGGAAAACCCCGCTACTGCAAATACATGCCCGCATTTGTATTCCCACTGAACACAAATGCAAAGAGACAATATCTACACTATCTAATACTAGGATCCGGCTTAAGCCAAAGCCGGCTAGTAAAATCCGTCCGATCACGATCCGTGCAATACCGCACGTATCTGATCGAACCCTGCCATATCTCCATACGGCCTCTACAGCGTTTCGCCCGAAACCTGAGTAACTGTGTGTGGTGGACTCTAAAGACTCGTCAATACTATGGTTGTGGATTTAACCACTAGCACGTCAGAGATATCAGCCATACGTGACGGGCCACCAGCTACTGACTAAAAGGGACGTCGATGAGCGAACTCATCCTGACACCCTACTGAGCCTGTCAGTGACAATATCCGTACAGTCCGGTCCGTTCGTCTATAAGCATCGCATGGCGGGCCTAGGGGTTGGTAAAAGTCAGACCCCCAAAAGCGGTACAAGTCGTGTCGGAGTGTAGCCCAGAACACCCTGAGATACTACTGGAATACCTACCAGCAAATCTCCTGCCTTGGCCAAGGACTTTTCATGTTCTGGCTCTCCTAGACACAGCGCGACCTCATCCCCAATACCGGGAGAGACGAACCCCTGCAGATCCGCTCACTGCCTCCATGTGGCTCGGGACTGTACCCAACTAAAACCTGTTTGCACGACTCCTTTGAGCCGTGGTAGGGTAGTAATCAAAGCACAGTGGGAACTCATACGAGACAAATGACGATCTCAGATCGATGAACTAACCTGTACACATGTCACCAGGGAACTGCTATCTGACGTCAGGTATAATACCAACTAGCAGGTTCCCGGCAAGTCCTGTCTGGTGTACTCATAACCCAATGAGCACCCGTATACATCTTAGGTGAACCAACTAACACCAGTGGCTTGTGAGACCGGCCACCGCCCCTCGTCGGGATCTCGACTGTATACACTAGTCTACTCTGGAGAATCGATGCCCTGTCTCGAAACTCCCATGACTAGGGACCTTTTAAGGATGTGCTTATAGACTCCAGCTCTCACTTATATGATCGCCCTCAGGCGGGAATTTATTGATTGTGGGGATCCGAATCTCCGGCAGCCGCGGACTAAGCTTCCGTGAATTACCCCTCGCCTTTGGAGCGAGAGAACCTCCGATCTACGGGTTAAACTGGTCATGCGAACTCAATGTGCAGTGTGTATGTGTTGTGTTTTAAAAGGGGTTTTGGATATATCGGGAGCCGCGCAGAGTTTTTACGGGGGAGGTATTTCTAGTGTGGAGCATATATATGTATATATACATATATATATACATAAGGGAGAAGGGCATCCAAAGGATGCGTGGGAGAAAGTGCTTGGGCGCTAGCGCTTTGAGCGCCAGGGCGCTAGCGCCCCACGTGCCAGGCACGTGGGCGCTCGGGCACTAGCGCTTTGGGCGTTAGCGCTTTAAGCGCAAGAGCGCTAGCGCCCCACGTGTCAGGCACGTGGGGGCTCGGGCGCTAGCGCTCTGAGCGCAAGAACGCTAGCGCCCCACGTGTCAGGCACGTGGGGGCTCGGGCGCTAGCGCTTTTGTAACACCTTAGGATATGTTTAGTGAATAATTATATTTAAATATTGGGTTTTTAACAAAAAGTTTACCAAATTGTGTTTTAAATATTTTTCCTAATTTAATAAATATTTTTCCAAAATTTTCCTAGGCTTGCACACACATGTGCATGTAAACTAGGGTTTTTAAAATGATTTATTACCATGATTATTAACCATGGTGGGTTAATCATGGGATTAAGTCTTTTGGTTTTAAATTAAGTTATTTAGTTAATTAGTAGTTGTTTTAATTTGAATTGTGTTAGGTGTTGACTTGTGTGAGAGGGAGAGAGGGCATCATGGCTCAAGCCATGCTTGCCATTAATGAGGAGAGAGAGCGGAGGGTTGACTATTGGGTGATAATTGTTTCCTCACATTTCTTTGTTTTCTCTCAAGTCTCACACCCACACACTCACACAACACACCCACTTGCCTTCAGCACAGCAGCAAGCACAGCAACAGCAGCAGCCAGAAACAGCAGCAGCAGCAACTGAAGCAGCAGCAGCAGCCAGAGAGCAGTAGCAGCAGCACAGTGAGCAGCAGCAGCACCAGCACCAAGTGCAGCCCCTTCCCTGCACCTCTTCTTCTTCCTTCAGCTCCCTAGGGTTAAGTATGAGGTATATTTCCTAAACTTATTCCCTAGTTGCTTGGTTAGAGTAGTTTTGCATCGGTTAGTGGTTTTTAGTGCGTTTTAGGGCGATATGAGGTGTTTAGTGGGAATCTTGAGCTAGTGTGGTGTGAATTGGTTTCAGTAGGTTATTAGTGGGTTGTTGAGACCATATTAACCTAGTTTAACCCCGATTGCACTAAAATACCACCAGTTTCCCTAATTGATGCAAATTCGTCGTATTGTGCAAAAACTGAGTTTTCTGGAACCGCTTTTGACCCGATGAGTTCAGAATGAAATTGGGAAGACTGCAGTATAGTGGAGATATGCTGATACCATAGATTTAACCCGACCCCCTAACTGCTACAGTAGGCCGCCAATTAATTCGTTCTGGCCGCAATTTGCGGCCAGATGGGTAGGGTTTGGGTTAGGGTTTGGTCCTGTAGGTGTCTGCTAGTGTGTAGGGTGCTGTGATGTATATATTTTTGTAAGTTTAGTTCTGTATAGAAATCTGGGACCAAATACCTATTTTGCCGTTTTTCTAAACCTTCGCGACACGCGTGATACGTGAGTAGGTTTAGGGCTTTTGCGTATCGCGACGCGTCGGGGTAGTTTCAGGCGCGTGATCACACGTTTTAGCGTATCGCGCACACGCGCGATTGGTTCGCGACACGGGTCTCTAGTTGGACCGTAATGTCGCGTTTATGTGAAATTGAGCTTATGTGTGATATCTGTTATGTGATTCTAGGTTCGCAGGCCAGTGAGACGGACGCTGCGAAGAAGGGCAAGCAAGTTGTTGGATACACTTAGCGCAAGACACGGTGAGTAGATTTCACATCTACGGGGATATCGCCCGCATGGCGTTATGCGTCAGGGCTGATAGGACTTTATTATTATATGTTGCATGTACCCCATAGACTGTCATCGCATATTGCATTCCCTGCTACATATATATATATATACGCTTAGAACTAATAGAACACCGCACTATTACTAACGGTCTATGTTGCACGGGCACTATTTGCATGCTACACACACACCGTTAGTAATTGCCATGCCACACTCATTGTAGAGCTGCCATGATTATATTGCTGTAGTTTATCTTACATATGATTGGTGGTGATTTCCTGGAAATTGGGAGCCGCATGACATCTTTAAAAACGGAAACTATTTTTAAAAGCGGTTTTCCCCTTATGCTCATACCATGGATTGATTTACATTGTACCTCGCATTTGGATTTACTTATTGGTGTTGGATTTCATGCGATTTCTGGTTTTGAGGACCGTGGAAATATTTAAGAAAAGATGCTCTATTTTGGAAAAACCCGGTACCTCGTGATATGATATTTTGGTGCATCCACCACGCGTTTTCTCGGTGCTGAGACGTGTGCTTGAAACCCGATTCGAGGAGTGGATGATCCGTCTGCGGGTTCGTGGTGGGCCCGGTATGGTTCCCCTCGGCGAGATGATCGATGGGTTTGCCGATTGAGCCTGGAGGCGGGCGAGTACCTACCGGTGATTGGTTGGACCTGGCAGTTGTCCGGAGGATACTGACCAGAGTCGAGAGATGGATGCGGGATGATCCGTACTGCCGGGGCCGAGGGCCGACACCGCAGACGGACCCCGTGGGCCGATCCGGACTGACGGAGCCCGATATACGAGGATTTGCGTGTCGATGCTGGACACGAGTATTTTATGATATTTTGGGTGCCGATGTTGGGCACTCGTGATTTCTCAGAGATATACAGGATTTGAGGGCCGATGGGTGTGCCGGCGCCTGAGTGTATTTGGGATTTGGGTGCAGTCTGAGGCACCGATTATTGTTTTCCATGTTGACATATCCATGTAGATGTTATCTATCCCATTCTTAGTATTGATTACTATATACCTCATCCTGTAGCATTTACCTGATGGAGCACTTGCATTACTATTGCATCCACTGTTGGCATGCATTGATATCATCTGCTGGCATTAGTAGAGCCACGCTATATATGCATGCTCGCGATCACCTTTATATGTTATCTCTATCCACGAGTTGGCAACTCACCCCCGTTATGCCACAGTATTTGCAGGTTACCCTTGGGAGTAGTCACGGCTGGCTGTTTACCGCATCTTTTGGCACAGATACCGTTGCTGAGGCGAGTTTGCCTTTTTGCTGTTAGGTGGGTTTTTGTATGGTATCTGTTATCCTTCAGTTGTATATTGATGTATCTAGTATTCTCCATCTACCTTTCTGTATTGACTTAGAGACAGTTGTGAGGACGATGTGTATGATTTTATACTCTGGTGTCGAGCTCGAATGTGAGCCGACTTTATTTTTTGCAGTTTTACCTTTTGTGATATTTGTCCTTGCTTTATCATGTATTCTTCGCTACGGCGTCGTATATCATATTGTGATGCTTTATTCATTTCACTTGTTATTTCTGCTACACCTTGCCTTTACCCGACTTGTGGGACAAATGTTTAAAAAGGGGAAATGTTGCCAAAATTATAAAAATTATAACTCTTGAACTAAAAAGGATTTCTACTAAATAAAAGGAAGTTTCTCAGACATGTATGACTGTTTTTACAAAAATGTTTCAATCACTCTTTATTTATTGGTTTTGATTTCTGGGTTCGGCTTACTTAGCCGCGTTACGCTTGTAGACGTTGCGTGGTTAAGTGCCGGTCACGAGTCGAAATTCTCGGGTCGTGACAAAGTTGGTATCAGAGCGTAGGTTTTACCTTCGGAGTGTAGGATGACCCTGGTATGATGGAGTAGGTAGCTGCAGCAGGGTAGCGTAGCGTGTGTATGTTCCGCGGCATACTCACGACACGGTACTCCGCCTACGCGACCTTAGGACTTGTTGATTTAAATTCCTCCTTGATTACACGCATTCTTGCGATTCGATTTCCGTGTTCTTATCGAATCCAAATTTTCTTTCAGCCATTATGCCGCCTAAGACTACGAGGGCACAGAGAGCGGCCGCGAGGGCCGAGATTCGTGTTGACTCGTCCGAGACGAGGGCTGATCAGGGCAGTGCACCCGTTGTGCCCGAGCAGGCTGTTCCTGCCGTGACAGATCAGATCGCCACGCTAGGGGCTGGTATGCAGGAGATGCACCAGACGGTGGGATCTAGCATGCAGGAGATGCGCCAGATGATAGGGTCGCTAGTTGAGACGCTTCGAGCGCAGCGACCAGAGGTAGCTCCACCCGTTCCAGAGACCACGATGGTACCTACCGCACAGCCAGTTGCCCCTGCAGCCACGGAGGTGATCACAGTATCGTTATCAGAGTTCATGAGGCTGAAGCCTCCGGTCTTCACAGGCACTGATGCAGCCGAGGAGCCCTAGTCCTTCATTGACAAGATGGCCCGTATATGCCGTTCCCTCAGATGCGCGGATACGAGATGGGTCGAGTTCGCGAGCTTTCGCCTGGAAGGTCTTGCGCAGAAGTGGTGTGATTCAGTTGAGAAGGGCAGAGCAGCAGGTCTTCCTCCTATGACCTGGACGGAGTTCGTGACAGTATTTCTAGCCCGTTTCCTTCCCCAGAGTGTTAGGGATGCCCGAGCACGCAGATTTGAGTCCTTGCGCCAGACGCCAGGGATGACAGTGGCAGAGTATGACGTGCTGTTTACAGAGCTAGCAGTCTATGCCCCATATTTAGTGGCTACCGAGGAGTTGCGAGTCAGGAGATTTGTTCGAGGCTTGCTTACACCACTGTTCCTCGCGATCAGCGCGCAGCACTACGAGACCTATGCAGCAGCTGTAGACGCAGTCCTAGTAGTGGAGGAGCACCTTGCTGAGACTTCGGTAGTTCCAGAGCCGAAGAGAGTTCGTACCAGTATTTCCGCACGGAGGCAGTCATTCAGACGCCGCGACAGGTATCGTTCTGGTACGAGGAGTAGCAGAGATTCGGGATGGAGCCAGATGTTTAGTTCCTATCCACGAGAGGGTCAGCAGTCACCGTGGGGTTGCTTTAGATGCGGCAGCCTACTTCACCTCGTTCGAGATTGTCCAGAGACACACCGGAGGGAGGCGGCAGCACCGCATGTTACTTTACCACCTTCACCACCCCAGAGGGCGTTGCCCATTGTACGTACCGTTGCTCCGCGCCAGACTCATACACAGAGAGGTCGTGGGCGTGGAAGAGTTGCTCAGAGAGGACGAGATGACCGAGGCAGAGGGCAGTCAGTTACAGGTGGTGGACAGGCACGGGTCTTTGCTTTGACGCATCAGGACGCGCAGGCGTCCAATGCAGTGGTTTCAGGTATCCTTCCTGTATGTACAGTTGATGCACACGTACTGTTCGATCCCGGATCCACACACCCGTACGTATCCACACACTTTGTGCCGAGTTTGGGTAGAGAGTCCGGTTTGCTTGATCAGCCGCTTGTGGTGACCACTCCTGTGGGAGAGTCGTTTGTTGCTAGGCACGTGTTCCGATCCTGTATCGTCTGTATTGGCGAGAGAGAGTTGCCTGTCGACTTGATCCTTCTGGAGATGTTGGACTTCGACGTTCTCTTGGGTATGGATTGGTTAGCCATGTGCTATGCTTCTGTGGACTGCCGTGAGAAGACAGTTAGATTTTGTTTTCCCGGTGAGTCGGTTTTTGTTATGTTGGGGGACCGTGGTGCCGCCCCTCACAGTGTGATTTCTTCTTTTCGCGCTGGACAACTTTTGAGGAAGGGATGTTAGGGATTTCTCGCCTATGTTTGCGATGCTCGCGCTACCGAGGTTCCATTAGACCAGGTTCCGGTTGTTAGCGAGTTTCCTGATGTGTTCCCTGCCGAGCTTCCAGGGTTGCCGCCCGAGCGCGACATTTCTTTCTGTATTGATTTGGTTCCTGGCTCGGGGCCTATTTCCATACCGCCTTATCGGATGGCCCCGGCGGAACTTAGAGAATTGAAGGGTCAGTTGCAAGATTTGCTGGATAAGCGACTTATTCGACCCAGTGTTTCTCCTTGGGGTGCTCCAGTCCTGTTCGTCAAGAAGAAGGCCGGCAGTTTGCGTCTGTGTATCGACTACCGCCAGCTGAACAGGGTAACAGTGCGGAACAGGTATCCTTTGCCGCGTATCGATGATTTGTTCGACCAGCTTCAGGGGGCAGGGTACTTTTCGAGGATCGATTTACGATCGGGCTATCATCAGCTGCGGGTTCGACAGGAGGACATTCCCAGGACAGCTTTCTGTACGCGTTACGGCCATTACGAGTTTTTGGTGATGTCGTTCGGACTCACCAATGCGCCAGCAGCCTTCATGGACTTGATGAACCGTATTTTCCGGCCATATTTAGATCTGTTCATCATAGTCTTCATCGACGATATCTTGGTGTATTCCCGGAGTAGTGAGGAGCATGAGCAGCACCTGCGGATTACCTTGCAGACCTTGAGGGAGCACCAGCTTTATACGAAATTCTCCAAGTGTGCTTTTTGGATGGACAGCGTGGACTTCTTGGGGCACGTGGTTTCACGAGACGGTATATGTGTAGACCCGAGGAAGATCGAGGCCGTTCAGCGTTGGCCCAGACCTACATCGGTGACGGAGATTCGCAGCTTTTTGGGGTTGGCCGGTTACTACAGGCATTTTGTGCAGGACTTCTCCCATATTGCTACACCGTTGACCGGGTTGACCCGGAAGGGAGTTTCTTTCGATTGGACGGAGGAGTGCGAGCACAGTTTTCAGCAGCTACGGACTCGGCTGACGACGGCACCGGTGTTATCTTTACCTTCCGGATCGGGCGGATTTGTGGTCTATTGTGATGCTTCTCGAGTGGGGTTAGGGTGCGTACTGATGCAGCATGACAGGGTGATCGCGTATGCCTCGCGACAATTGAAGAAACATGAGCAGAACTACCCCACTCACGATTTGGAGATGGCAGCAGTGGTCTTCGCACTTAAGATCTGGCGACATTACCTATACGGCGAGTCGTGCCAGATATTCACGGATCACAAGAGTCTGAAATATATATTCCAGCAGCGGGACTTGAACCTTCGGCAGCGCCGATGGATGGAGTTAGTGAAGGATTATGATTGCGAGATCTTATATCACCCGGGCAAGGCAAACGTGGTGGCGGATGCTTTGAGCATGAGGCCCGGGGGTAGTCTATCTTGTTTGAGCGCAGTACAGGGGCAGTCGTCAGCAGATTGGCAGATATTATACGACAGCCGGATACAGTTCGAATTTACGCCGAGTGGAGGACAAATAGCGCATGTCCGTGCACGCCCACAGTTGATCGATCGTATACGTGAGGCACAGCTCAGTGACGACCGATGTTCAGAGATCATGGCACAGATTGGACAGGACAGATTTTCTGAATTCGTGATCGATGATTAGGGGTTACTACGATTTGGAGTCAGACTGTGCGTACCTGATGCTGAAGGACTGAGGCGCGAGATTCTTGAGGAGGCACATCGATCGGTATATAGCGTCCATCCCGGTTCCACCAAGATGTATCATGATATGAGAGGTGTTTACTGGTGGGACGGAATGAAGAGGGACATCGCAGATTTTGTGTCGAGATGCCTGACTTGTCAGCAAGTCAAGGCTGAGCACCAGAGGCCCGCGGGAGAGCTACAGCCATTACCCATTCCGGAGTGGAAGTGGGAGCAGATTTCGATGGATTTCGTTGTGGGTCTACCCAGGACTAGTCGGTGGGTATGACTCCATCTGGGTGATCGTGGATCGTTTGACGAAAGCGGCTCACTTCCTACCGGCGAAGACGACTTTCGGATTTACTCAGTATGCCCAGATCTACATTGACGAGATAGTGGGACTACACGGAGTCCCGACATGCATTGTGTCCGACAGAGGCACCCAGTTTACCAGTCGACTATGGCAGAGGCTTCAGGAGGCTTTGGGCACTCGCTTGAGTTTCAGCACAGCATTTCATCCGCAGACCGATGGACAGTCAGAGCGGACCATTCAGACTCTCGAGGACATGCTCAGAGCTTGTGTATTAGATTTCGGAGGTAGCTGGGATCATCATTTGCCCTTAGTAGAGTTCTCCTACAATAACAGCTACCAGGAGACCATTCAGATGGCACCATTTGAGGCTCATTATGGGAGGAGATGCAGGTCGCCCACTTGTTGGACAGAGCTCAGTGAGAGCAGTATCTTAGGGCCCCAGATCGTTGAGGAGACGACAGCGAAGATCCAGTTGATTCGCGATAGGATGAGAGCAGCCCAGAGTAGGCAGAGATCTTATGCGGACCGTCGGCGACGCAGACTCGAGTTTTCTGTTGGTGATCATGTTTTCTTGAGGGTCTCCCCAATGAAAGGTGTGATGAGATTTGGAAAGAAGGGGAAGCTCAGTCCCAGGTATGTGGGCCCCTTCGAGATCCTCGAGCGTGTTGGTGCAGTAGCCTACCGTTTAGCCCTTCCGCCCAGTTTTCCAGATGTGCGCCCCGTATTTCACGTTTCGATGCTCCATAGATATCTTCATGATCCTTCGCATGCGATTCAGCATCCGACGATCCAGCTTGAGCGCGACCTTTCCTATGCAGAACAGCCGGTGATGATCTTGGATCGACAAGTGAAGAAATTGAGATCGAAGGATATCCCATCAGTTAAGGTACTTTGGCGTGGTCAGAACCGTGAGGAGGTCACTTGGGAGACCGAAAGCGAGATGTTGAAGACGTATCCCCATCTTTTTGAAGGTACGTGTAGTTGGATTTTTGAAATTCGGGGATGAATTTCTTTAAGGGGGAGAGATTGTAACACCTTAGGATATGTTTAGTGAATAATTATATTTAAATATTGGGTTTTTAACAAAAAGTTTACCAAATTGTGTTTTAAACATTTTTCCTAATTTAATAAATATTTTTCCAAAATTTTCCTAGGCTGGCACACACATGTGCATGTAAACTAGGGTTTTTAAAATGATTTATTACCATGATTATTAACCATGGTGGGTTAATCATGGGATTAAGTCTTTTGGTTTTAAATTAAGTTATTTAGTTAATTAGTAGTTGTTTTAATTTGAATTGTGTTAGGTGTTGACTTGTGTGAGAGGGAGAGAGGGCATCATGGCTCAAGCCATGCTTGCCATTAATGAGGAGAGAGAGAGGAGGGTTGACTATTGGGTGATAATTGTTTCCTCACATTTCTTTGTTTTCTCTCAAGTCTCACACCCATACACTCACACAACACACCCACTTGCCTTCAGCACAGCAGCAAGCACAGCAACAGCAGCAGCCAGAAACAGCAGCAGCAGCAACTGAAGCAGCAGCAGCAGCCAGAGAGCAGTAGCAGCAGCACAGTGAGCAGCAGCAGCACCAGCACCAAGTGCAGCCCCTTCCCTGCACCTCTTCTTCTTCCTTCAGCTCCCTAGGGTTAAGTATGAGGTATATTTCCTAAACTTATTCCCTAGTTGCTTGGTTAGAGTAGTTTTGCATCGGTTAGTGGTTTTTAGTGCGTTTTAGGGCGATATGAGGTGTTTAGTGGGAATCTTGAGCTAGTGTGGTGTGAATTGGTTTCAGTAGGTTGTTAGTGGGTTGTTGAGACCATATTAACCTAGTTTAACCCCGATTGCACTAAAATACCACCAGTTTCCCTAATTGATGCAAATTCGTCGTATTGTGCAAAAACTGAGTTTTCTGGAACCGCTTTTGACCCGATGAGTTCAGAATGAAATTGGGAAGACTGCAGTATAGTGGAGATATGCTGATACCATAGATTTAACCCGACCCCCTAACTGCTACAGTAGGCCGCCAATTAATTCGTTCTGGCCGCAATTTGCGGCCAGATGGGTAGGGTTTGGGTTAGGGTTTGGTCCTGTAAGTGTCTGCTAGTGTGTAGGGTGCTGTGATGTATATATTTTTGTAAGTTTAGTTCTGTATAGAAATTTGGGACCAAATACCTATTTTGTCGTTTTTCTAAACCTTCGCGACACGCGTGATACGTGAGTAGGTTTGGGGCTTTTGCGTATCGCGACGCGTCGGGGTAGTTTCAGGCGCGTGATCACACGTTTTAGCGTATCGCGCACACGCGCGATTGGTTCGCGACACGGGTCTCTAGTTGGACCGTAATGTCGCGTTTCTGTGAAATTGAGCTTATGTGTGATATCTGTTATGTGATTCTAGGTTCGCAGGCCAGTGAGACGGACGCTGCGAAGAAGGGCAAGCAAGTTGTTGGATACACTTAGCGCAAGACACGGTGAGTAGATTTCACATCTACGGGGATATCGCCCGCATGGCGTTATGCGTCAGGGCTGATAGGACTTTATTATTATATGTTGCATGTACCCCATAGACTGTCATCGCATATTGCATTCCCTGCTACATATATATATATATACGCTTAGAACTAATAGAACACCGCACTATTACTAACGGTCTATGTTGCACGGGCACTATTTGCATGCTACACACACACCGTTAGTAATTGCCATGCCACACTCACTGTAGAGCTGCCATGATTATATTGCTGTAGTTTATCTTACATATGATTGGTGGTGATTTCCTGGAAATTGGGAGCCGCATGACATCTTTAAAAACGGAAACTATTTTTGAAAGCGGTTTTCCCCTTATGCTCATACCATGGATTGATTTACATTGTACCTCGCATTTGGATTTACTTATTGGTGTTGGATTTCATGCGATTTCTGGTTTTGAGGACCGTGGAAATATTTAAGAAAAGATGCTCTATTTTGGAAAAACCCGGTACCTCGTGATATGATATTTTGGTGCGTCCACCACGCGTTTTCTCGGTGCTGAGACGTGTGCTTGAAACCCGATTCGAGGAGTGGATGATCCGTCTGCGGGTTCGTGGTGGGCCCGGTATGGTTCCCCTCGGCGAGATGATCGATGGGTTTGCCGATTGAGCCTGGAGGCGGGCGAGTACCTACCGGTGATTGGTTGGACCTGGAAGTTGTCCGGAGGATACTGACCAGAGTCGAGAGATGGATGCGGGATGATCCGTACTGCCGGGGCCGAGGGCCGACACCGCAGACGGACCTCGTGGGCCGATCCGGACTGACGGAGCCCGATATACGAGGATTTGCGTGTCGATGCTGGACACGAGTATTTTATGATATTTTTGGTGCCGATGTTGGGCACTCGTGATTTCTCAGAGATATACAGGATTTGAGGGCCAATGGGTGTGCCGGCGCCTGAGTGTATTTGGGATTTGGGTGCAGTCTGAGGCACCGATTATTGTTTTCCATGTTGACATATCCATGTAGATGTTATCTATCCCATGCTCAGTATTGATTACTATATACCTCATCCTGTAGCATTTACCTGATGGAGCACTTGCATTACTATTGCATCCACTGTTGGCATGCATTGATATCATCTGCTGGCATTAGTAGAGCCACGCTATATGTGCATGCTCGCGATCACCTTTATATGTTATCTCTATTCACGAGTTGGCAACTCACCCCCGTTGTGCCACAGTATTTGCAGGTTGCCCTTGGGAGTAGTCACGGCTGGCTGTTTACCGCATCTTTTGGCACATATACCGTTGCTGAGGCGAGTTAGCCTTTTTGCTGTTAGGTGGGTTTTTGTATGGTATCTGTTATCCTTCAGTTGTATATTGATGTATCTAGTATTCTCCATCTACCTTTCTGTATTGACTTAGAGACAGTTGTGAGGACGATGTGTATGATTTTATACTCTGGTGTCGAGCTCGCATGTGAGCTGACTTTATTTTTTGCAGTTTTACCTTTTGTGATATTTGTCCTTGCTTTATCATGTATTCTTCGCTACGGCGTCGTATATCATATTGTGATGCTTTATTCATTTCACTTGTTATTTCTGCTACACCTTGCCTTTGCCCGACTTGCGGGACAAATGTTTAAAAAGGGGAAATGTTGCCAAAATTATAAAAATTATAACTCTTGAACTAAAAAGGATTTCTACTAAATAAATGGAAGTTTCTCAGACATGTATGACTGTTTTTACAAAAATGTTTCAATCACTCTTTATTTATTGGTTTTGATTTCTGGGTTCGGCTTACTTAGCCGCGTTACGCCTGTAGACGTTGCGTGGTTAAGTGCCGGTCACGAGTCGAAATTCTCGGGTCGTGACAGCTTTGGGCGCTAGCGCTCTGAGCGCAAGAGCGCTAGCGCCCCACGTGTCAGGCACGTGGGGCGCTCGGACGCTAGCGCTTTGGGCGCAGCTAGCGCGCTAGCGTCCCAAGTGTCAGGCACGTGGGCGCTCGGGCGCTAGCGCTCTAAGCGCAAGGGGACTTGGTCCCTGCAATGGAGTTGTACTCCCAGAAAGGAACACTTATTATTTTGTATATGTGTGTGTGTATATATATATATTGTTGGATATATTGCCTTCAAAGTCAATTATTGATCGCAGGTACGTGATTGCAATGATTGAGGAAGGACCTATACCGATATGACAATCTTGCTCGAGATGATAGTATGCTATCTGGTTTGTCTTTATCATCATATACTTGGTTTAGTTCACTATTGTATGTTGATAGAGCCCATAGGATTCTTGCTTGACTGCCAGCAGTATGATGGCGATCATATACGTAGGAGCTGGTGTCTATAAGCACATCCTTAAATGGTCTCTAGTCGAGAGAGTTTCGAGACAGGGCATCGATACTCCAGAGTAGACTAGTGTATACAGTCGAGACCCCGACGAGGGACGGTGGCCGGTCTCACAAACCACTGGTGTCAGTTAGTTCCCCTAAGATGTATACAGGTGCTCATTGCGTTATGAGTACACCGGACAGGACTCGCCGGGAACATGCTAGTTGGTATTATACATATCGTCAGATAGCAGTTCCTAGGTGACATGTGTACAGGTTAGTCTGTCGACCTGAGATCGTCATTTGTCTCGTGTGAGTTCCCACTGTACTTTGATTACTACCCTACCACGGCTCAAAGGAGTCGTGCAAACAGGTTTTAGTTGGGTACAGTCCCGAGCCACATGGAGGTAGTGAGCGGATCGTCGGGGATTCGTCTCTCCCGGTATTGGGGGTGAGGTCGCGCTGTGTTTAGGAGAGCCATTACACGAAATCTCTGGTCACGGTAATCGAGATTTACTGGTAGGTATTCCAGTAGTATCTCAGGGTGTTCTGGGCTACTCTCCGACACGACTTATACAGCTATTGGGGGTCTGACGTTTACCAGCCCCCTAGGCCCTATATGCAATACTCATAGACGAACGGACCGGACTGTACGGATATTGTCACTGTCAGGCTCAGTAGGGTTTCTGGATGAGTTCACTCGTCAGCTTCCCTTCCGATCAATACATCGGCAACCGTTACGTACAGCTAGTACCTCTGACTTGCTAGTGGTTATACCTAGTGCCAGTGTATTGATGAGTCATTAGAATCCCCCACAGACAGTTTCCCAAGTTCGGGCGAAACGTTATAGAGTCCGTATGGTTTTATGGCAGGATTCGATCATATCCGTGCACTTGTACAGGGATCAAGATCGGACGGATAATACTAGCGGGCTTTGGTTTAAGTCAGATGCTAGTATTATAGTGTAGGAATATTTTTTTGTCTCGTTGCATTTGTATTCGGTCGGAATACAAATGCGGGTATGTATTTACAGTTGAGGTGTAATCCCGTAATTCGTTACGGGATTATTTTGGGAGTTGTCAGTTTCTTTTTTCCGTCTAAAACATCACCCTCTGTGTTTTATTTATGTGAGCCTTTTTTTTCTTGGCCATTACCTGCACTGTTGGGGGCTGCATGCACTGTGGAGGGGTTGCCCAGGCATGGTGTATTGGGCTTGGTCATTACTTAGGCATGGGTTGCTTCATCCATCACATTGTTTTCATTCCCCTTTTGTTTTTTGTTTTCGGCTGCTAGCTTCACTGGCTGCTTTTGGTGGAAAGGGGTTCCTTGCAATTCGCAAGCCATGAGTGGTGGGGGGCCCCTCTGCTATTTGCCCGCACCTTAAATGCAAGGGGTTTTTTCTGTGGTGTAAAAAGAGAGTGAGAAAGGGATTGATTATGTGTGAGGTGGCATTAATTCATGGCTGAATTTTAATTTGGAGAAGGGTTTTTTATTTGGTAGTGGCGGGGCATTGTTTGTGTGGTGATGAATTGTTTTGTTGGATTAAATTATTGATTCACATTTCTTTTTACACACTCACTTGAAGAAAACCAACACAACTCCATTGTAAAAATCCCCAGAGAGCTTTTCTCTGATCATGGCCGAGCCCCATTCATGGATTTTCTTCACTTGCAAAATATTGTGTTCACATTCTCAAACCTTGGCAACTACAATTTACCTCCACCCAATCGTTTGGGTGCCTTGAGACAAAAGATTCTACACCTTCTCTATTTCAATCTTGGACATGTCGGCTAGCAAACTTCATGTCCGAGTTGCCTCGGTTCGAGGCGGGAGCCCGTATAAAGATTCATAGATGTGATGCCACACCGACGGGCATGATCGGGGAGCGGACTTCGTCGGCGCAGCAGCGGGAGTTTGGTGCGGAGATTAAAGACCGAAAGACACGGATCGATCGGTATAACTTCCTAACTTCTTTTACAGATTGCTAGTTTACGGTTAATAGAACGATCCGGGTTTTTGGGTCGCGGTGGCGCCGGTTCCGTAAAAAGTTTTTGTTCCGCATTTGGCGTCGTTTAGACGGCTGGGGCGCCGCCGTACCCCAACATGATATCAGAGCCAAACTATTAACCGCTTACTAGCTTGTTGTAACGTGTTTAAAATATCGATCGAACAAAATTTCCGAAACCGCATTTCAAATGATAAAGTCTCTGTCGAATTTTTAAACAGGTCGAAAAATTATTTTGATTGCTTCAGAAAATCAGACAGGCTTTTTGAAGACACCGGAAGAAATTTGGTTGCACGAACTTACCACTAGACCGCGGAACTGCGGCCAAACGCTCATGTTTGCCACAGTTGCGCGGCTTATTGGTGGGTTCGCTGCACTAATTTTCTTCTGGAGGACTTCAACTTTGAAATGTGGTTTCTGAAATATTTAGTTGTGGCCCAGATTATTTTAAGTGTTGGTTTTGTACTTGGGGCCCACTTTGGGAAATTTTTTTCGATCGGAATTTTAAATACGTTAGTCTACAGTGCTTACCTTATATCTGCAACCGTGAATGTCATTTGAGCGGTAAAACTTGTCTAATTGCTATAGTCCTTTTAGACGGGTTTTGCAAACGTGACATTTACGTAGATATTCTGTGTTGTGCTGTGATGTTGCGGATTTGTCGTGGTGGATAGTTCCTGTGCAATGGTAGTGCTGTTTGGATTTATTTGTATATTTGATATTGCGGGGCGAACGTCCGACGTGTGGACTGTCGTCACTGTCTGTTTGTATATTATTCTTTTGGGGCACGACCGGGTTGAGTTCGATGTATCCATTGTATATATTTTCTTTTCTGTACTAGGATTATCCCGCGGTGGGGTGCACGGATCGCCGGGTTCTAGAGGGCAACGGGCCCGCATCTCATGGCGTTGAGACGGAGGGGGCTTTACTCTAGAATTGGCGGGCTATTCGCCGCACTCGTAGGGGGTATAGGTTGACCCAAGGAGGGGTGATCAAGTTACCGGATTCCGTGAAGTGTTGGGTGGTCCATTCACTTTGTTGAAGGGGGCTGTCTCGCTTCAGGTTTTGGCGGGTAACTTGCTGCACTCGTAGGGGTCTAGGTTTCATTGCACAGGCTATCCACACGACCAGGGGAATGTCGGGTTTCACTTGCGGCTCTATAAAACCGGAGGATCCCAAATTATCTGTATTGTTCTGTGATACTTATTGCTTTTCTGTGATATTGCATTTATCATACCTGGAGCGATTATTATATATTGATATATATACTAGTAGATGTTGTATATGTTTTGCACCCGCGCTAGTCCAGTCCCCGCTCTGTCGTTAGTTAAGCAACCTAACGGGTGATGATGGGACCCAGTGGCGAATGCGGATGGCATATACGTACATTATATTTTTGTTCTTTTTTGGTGTGATTAATTGGTGGGACTGCATTGATTCTTATCAATGCATGAAAAACAAACCTATATATGATGTTGTTGGAACCAATTTTTCAAAAAGCTGTTATTATTAGGGCGTTTTCTTTTGTTTTGCACAGTGGTATTCGGTTATGAATATCCAGCACCTCATTCGACAAGGCAAGGGCCGAGATCTCTTCATCGGGAGTGACCCCTTGGACAGAGTTTTGTGTTAAGGTAATAACTTCACTATAGTCGATTACTTTTTGCTTTGCATCGTGGTATTCAGTTTAGAATATCCTGCACCTCATTCGACGAGAAAAGAGCCGAGATCTCTTCACCGGGAGTGACCTCTTTAGCAAAGGTTTTCGCAGCTATATTTTTATAAAAGCTATCCGGTTCCTTCAACGATATCAAGTTCATTACGTTAAAGGTTTTTCGCCAAAAACCATTCGTAGTCCTCCGTCATTTCAGACGGGTAGCACTTAGTATTCATATTATGTTTGTTGGCCTACGTCAAGGCATAGTGTATGGTAGTTATTTGTTACTTTTCTGTTGCATAGATAGATGCGTTGGTTTGGAACAGTCGTACTACCTTGTTGTCCTACGTCAAGGGTATGTACGGGTGGATTCAAATTAACCTGGATAATGACGGGTAGAACTTGACATGTGACTTATGATTTGTTGGCCTACGTCAAGGTCATAAGAGCATGGGATAAAAAATTATATCGGGAGTTTCAAATATACAGGAAACTTGCCAGACTTACGCATATCTTCTGGAGTGTGATGACGTGAGTGGCTTCCATCACGTTATCATGTGATGATAGTTGGATCCCGATTCCCACTGATGAGTTAATTTACTCCTCGGGTGATTCCGAATAATTCTTCTTTCAGGTTTGGAGGAGAATTTGAGAAAACAGTGGGAGGTTTCCTGATTAGATAAAGTGATTAACCATTCTGATCTAGATTAGAGTGCACGCAGAGTGTTTCTTTTCTCTCTCTCTCTCTCTTTGACTGCGACCATGGCCCGACCCTAGACAATAACTCAGTAACCAAGTTAACCGAACTTTCTTAAAACACTAGCTTTTGGATTGTCTGAGTTGCATACATCATTGCCACTCCTTCTCTTACCCTTTGTATTTCTTCAGAACACCCCGTATCACTACGAACATCCAATTCCATTGGATAAATCCATCGTATGGTTATATACGAACTCGAAGGAACTTTTTAGAGGATGGATTCTGGTTCAGGAGAAATAGGAATAAGGGTTATTCAGTTGTCTTTTATCCTTGCCTTCTCTCAGGTTGCGAGTGCTCCTACGATTAGGACAGTACACTTATTATGCTTATTGGATAGTCTTCTTCCAAACCGTAGGCTGGTGCCGAACGGTAGGGAAGGAAGAAAACCACTTAGCCTAACGATGCTGTACAGAAGATAATGAGTAAAGACAAATAAAGGGAATTGGAGAGATGGCAAGGAAATATATGGTTACAGTCATGAATCTGATAATGGAAGAGGCATTACTAGGAATACCCGGATATCCCTTCGAAACATTTTTATTTTTCAGTTTCAATGTGCATTGTTAATTGAAAGCTGATTTCCCAATTAGATACTTGCTCCACGGTATGTATTTACCATGTATGATTCTCACATCTGTATGGTTTTACAGATGATGAGTGGGAGTAAGTTATTGCAAATTAAGTGATCATCCTCATTATATCGGAATTCGTTGTAATTGGTGATATTTGAGGAAATCGCCTGGGTACAGTTTTCCTACGACGCACAGGATTCGAGTTATTCAACTCAGCGGACTTATACAAAGTTTTGTATGTTGTCCTATGTCCACTAGGACAAAGGGGTTGGTACTCGTACTGTATTCTGTTTTCTTGTGACTTCTCAAGTTGTAGACAAGTGTTTCGTAGAAATACAAGGTCCAAGTTTGAGAAGTTATAGGTACAGAAATAAAGTAGAGAACCATGTGTTGCAAGTATCAGGATTCTTCAAGGTGATCGAAGATGTGGATACTTGTGTTTGGTATTCAGTTGATAGTAATGGTTTTGAGAAACTTGTTTCTCTTTCAGGTTACTCATAGTTGGATGCACTCCTAAGTTGAGTAATGTTGATCGTCCTCTCTCCATTTAGTTGACATGCACTGGAGACAGCTGCATGATTTGAATCTGATTCCAATTAAATCAGTGCCTCTATTTCTATATTGCATATAGAATGGTTCATATCTTAGCGATGTTAAGGTACGGGGAGTTGTCCAGCTTATGCTTAAAACCAGACTCTGGATAACTCAAGGCATGTTTCTGTAATGGCTGTTTGTGGATTAACCCGGGCTATGACGTGGGTTAATTTTCTACCATCTGGAAGATCAATAGTGATATTGTTCTTGACTCGCCACAATTTTAGTAAAATGGATTTTTTCAGAAAATAGTAGTGGGAGTATGGTAGAACTGGAAGTGATTCCAGAACCGCAAACGATTACGGAAAATTTAATAGAAGCTAAACATTCAATCAGGTTTGACATTCCATTAGCCACTCCGCAGATATGGTGGGTAACCTCAGGCCCCCGAGAGGTACTCCGGTATCCTCAAGGACGGTGACAGGGAGGTTCTTGTTTACCCAGACTTGCCATTACTGCTGTTGCAGACTATGAGATCCGGCAGGAGGATGAGTATAGCGTCGTTCTAAACTAGTTTTAGAAGTGCACGTGTATATGACTCTGCCAGAGGGTTGTTGTAGTTAGTGGGAGCAGCGGAAGCGTAGTGAACGAGAAGCTTATGTCTATTTATAGACTAAAACAGATATAGCGGAGATAGATCATCTATTTCTGATGTGACAGTCATGGGCTTTGACTTCATCAGAATAGGGGATGGATCTGTTAAAAAGGTAGTAAGGTGTGATGTCCTGGTACTTGGATGACATACACATAGTAAGAAGTGAAATTCCTACACTACGATCGGTTATACCGTGGTTGTCATACAATAGTTTCTCCACAAAGAATATAGATATAATATCATATGTTTTTGCACTAGATACAATATGTTGATATATTATTCCAATCCTGGAGAAATGTTCGGAAGCAGCTTACGAACATAAGTGGTTGTTCTAGGGATTTGATAACGAAAGCCTCCTTTGGGAGACAGTTATCATTCCAGGCTTCCAAGGTAACCCGGATGACATAGTGACTGTCAGAGTTATAGTTTTTTCTCTGACGAGGGGCAGTAGTTTGGACAGGTAGTCCAAGCGGATACTGAGGGAGGTATGGTGCAGGATACTGATTAAATTCAGTTAACGATACAGTCTAAGAAGTTTGCTGGATTTGGAGTTCATTTATGAACTAGGTCCCATCAGATATTCAGACATGTTCTAAGCCAGGTATTACTCAATTCGGGAGATGGCTTTCTCAGCGAATTTGAGACAAAAAGAGACATAGAAAGAAACATCAGGGCGGATCCACTCACTGAGGCTATTTCTCGAACACAATAGTTTTACAATCGAGTTTTGTGAAACTGATTAGTAGAGGAGTTGGATGTTCGGTATCACACGAGATGTGAGTACGCGACATCGCAATAATTAGCTTTAAGTGCAAGTGGGAGATTGTTGGATATATTGCCTTCAAAGTCAATTATTGATCGCAGGTACATGATTGCAATGATTGAGGGAGGACCTATACCGATATGACAGTCTTGCTCGAGATGATAGTATGCTATCTGGTTTGTTTTTATCATCGTATACTTGCTTTAGTTCACTATTGCATGTTGATATAGCCCATAGGATTCTTGCTTGACTGCCAGCAGTATGATGGCGATCATATACGTGGGAGCTGGCGTCTATAAGCACATACTTAAATGGTCCCTAGTCGAGAGAGTTTCGAGACAGGGCATCGATACTCCAGAGTATACTAGTGTATACAGTCGAGACCCCGACGAGGGGCGGTGGCCAGTCTCACAAGCCACTGGTGTCAGTTGGTTTACCTAAGATGTATACATGTGCTCATTGCGTTATGAGTACACCGGACAGGACTCGCCGGGAACATGCTAGTTGGTATTATACATATCGTCAGATAGCAGTTCCTAGGTGACATGTGTACAGGTTAGTCTGTCGACCTGAGATCGTCATTTGTCTCGTGTGAGTTCCCACTGTATTTTGATTACTACCCTACCACGGCTCAAAGGAGTCGTGCAAACAGTTTTTAGTTGGGTACAGTCCCGAACCACATGGAGGCAGTGAGCGGATCGTCGGGGATTCGTCTCTCCCGGTATTGGGGGTGAGGTCGCGCTGTGTTTAGGAGAGCCATTACACGAAATCCCTGGCCAGGGTAATCGAGATTTACTGGTAGATATTCCAGTAGTATCTCAGGGTGTTCTGGGCTACTCTCCGACATGACTTATACAGCTTTTGGGGGTCTGACGTTTACCAGCCCCCTAGGCCCTATATGCGATACTCATAGACGAACGGACCGGACTGTACGGATATTGTCACTGTCAGGCTCAGTAGGGTTTCTGGATGACTTCACTCGTCAGCTTCCCTTCCGATCAATACATCGGCAACCGTTACGTACAGTTAGTACCTCTGACGTGCTAGTGGTTATACTTAGTGTCAGTGTATTGATGAGTCATTAGAGTCCCCCACAGACAATTTCCCAAGTTCGGACGAAACGTTATAGAGTCCGTATGGTTTTATTGCAGGGTTCGATCATATCCGTGCACTTGTACACGGATCATGATTGGACGGATAATACTAGCGGGTTTTGGTTTAAGTCAGATGCTAGTATTATAGTGTAGGAATATTTTTTTGTCTCGTTGCATTTGTATTCGGTCGGAATATAAATGCGGTTATGTATTTACAGTTGAGGTGTAATCCCGTAATTCGTTACGGAATTATTTTGGGAGTTGTCAGTTTCCTTTTTCCGTCTTAAACATCACCCTCTATGTTTTATTTATGTGAGCCTTTTTTTTCTTGGCCATTACCTGCACTGTTGGGGGCTGCATGCACTGTGGAGGGGTTGCCCATTTATGAGGCATTGGTGTATTGGGCTTGGTCATTAATTAGGCATGGGTTGCTTCATCCATCACATTGTTTTCATTTCCCTTTTGTTTTTGTTTTTGGCTGCTAGCTTCACTGGCTGTTTTTGGTGGGAAGGGGTTCCTTGCAATTTCGCAAGCCATGAGAGGTGGGGGAGCCCTCTGCTATTTGCCCGCACCTTAAATGCAAGGGGTTTTTCCTGTGGTGTAAAAAGAGAGTGAGAAAGGGATTGATTATGTGTGAGGTGGCATTAATTCATGGCTGAATTTTAATTTGGAGAAGGGTTTTTTATATGGTAGTGTCTGGGCATTGTTTGTGTGGTGATGAATTGTTTTGTTGGATTAAATTATTGATTCACATTTCTTTTTACGCACTCACTTGAAGAAAACCAACACAACTCCATTGTAAAAATCCCCAGAGAGCTTTTCTCTGATCATGGCCGAGCCCCATTCATGGATTTTCTTCACTTGCAAAATATTGTGTTCACATTCTCACAGCTTGGCAACTCCAATTTACCTCCACCCAATCATTTGGGTGTCTTGAGACAAAAGTTTCTACACCTTCACTACTTCAGTATTGGACATGTCGGCTAACAAACTTCATGTCCGAGTTGACTCGGTTCGAGACGGGAGCCCGTATAAAAATTCATAGATGTGGTGCTACACCGACGGGCGTGATCAGGGAGCGGACTTCGTCGGCGCAGCAGCGGGAGTTTGGTGCGGAGATTAAAGACCGAAGGACACGGATCGATCGGTATAACTTCCTAACTCCTTTTACAGATTGCTTGTTTACGGTTAATGGAACGATCCGGGTTTTTGGGTCGCGGTGGCGCCGGTTCCGTAAAAAGTTTTTGTTCCGCGTTTGGCGTCGTTTAGACGGCCGGGGCACCGCTGTAACCCCCCCTCCCCATATATATATATATATATATATATATATATATATGAAGAGTTAAACTCCTATGCTATTTTGAAGCCGATGAAGGGGACTTCTCCCCACGAGCCTTGGAGCTTCCCCAAAGTGGGGTTTCTGGAAATGGGTCTCCTTCTTATTCCTTTGTTGGCCGGATCTTGAAAATCAAGAAGTATGAGATTTTAAAAATCTCTCCTTTCTGAAATCTGATGGCAGATCTGAGTTCCCCTTTATGTGTTTTGTGGTGAAAAACTATTTAGTTTTATAAAAGGAAGAGTAAAACTCTTGATTTAATTCAAGAGAAAGAAGAAGGTTTTAGAACCTTGAGGAAGGTGAAAATCACAGATCTTGATTTTTTTGGGGAGAGAAAAAGTTTTTTTTTTTTATTCATCATCATGTTGCCTTATATAGACTTACACATTTACATATAGGCTCTTGGGCTTTACAAAATGGCATTTTGCCCATCCCATGGCTCATGTGCCATTTCTTTTTGTACATAAGCCATGGGCTTACAAAATTTTAGCTTTATGCCCATTTTGTTTAAATTCATGCATAAAAAATTATATAAAAACTATTTATTATATGATTTCATTTTGGAATGGGGGAGGGCCGGCCGCTTCATGTTCGGACTCGACCTGGACATGGGCCCACTTGGTTTGGGGTTGACTTTGACATTGACTTGGTCAACCGGGGTGCAATTTTCGACTTCAACAAAGTGCCCCACATCAATAAATGCACACCACATATGTGAGTCGTGTGCATGAAATTGATGGATTTTCTTTTGCGTGAAGGTGACTTACTTTAGTTCCCACTTTTTGGGATGCACTACCCTTTTTACGACATGGACGGTCGACGCTTGACGCGTCTCCGAAACGGAGTGTCCGTGGTAGACGTTTCTCTGGTCCGGAGTGATCTGGTTTCTGCTTTGTAGTAAGCCTGCTCTGCCCTTTTTGCGACATAGACGGTCGACGCTCTGATCCGGAGTGATTTGGTTCCCGATTTGTGGGAAGCCTGCACTGCCCTTTTTACGATATGGACGGTCAACGCTTGACGCGTCTCTGAGATGGAGTGTCCGTGGTAGACGTTTCCCTGGCCCAGAGCGATTTGGTTCCCATTTTGTAGGAAGCCTGCACTGCCCTTTTTGCGACATGGATGGTCGACGCTTTGATCCGGAGCGATTTGGTTCCCGATTTGTGGGAAGCCTGCGCTGTCCTTTTTGCGACATAGACGGTCGACGCTTGATGCGTCTCCGAGACGGAGTGTCCGTGGTAGACTTTTCCCTGGCCCGGAGTGATCTGGTTCCTGCTTTGTAGGAAGCATGCACTGCCCTTTTTGCGACATGGACGGTCGACGCTCTGATCCGGAGCGATTTGGTTCCTGATTTGTGGGAAGCCTGCACTGCCCTTTTTGCGACATGGACGGTCGACGCTCTGATCCGGAGCGATTTGGTTCCTGATTTGTGGGAAGCCTGCACTGCCCTTTTTGCGACATGGACGGTCGATGCTCTGATCCGGGACGATTTGGTTCCTGATTTGTGGGAAGCCTGCACTGCCCTTTTTACGACATGGACGGTCGATACTCTGATCCGGAGCGATTTGGTTCCCGATTTGTGGGAAGCCCGCACTGCCCTTTTTGCGACATGGACGGTCGACGCTTGACGCGTCTCCGAGACGGAATGTCCGTGGTAGACTTTTCTCTGGCCCGGAGTGATCTGGTTACTTCTTTGTAGGAAGCCTGCACTGCCCTTTTTGCGACATGGACGGTATACGCTCTGATCCGGAGAGATTTGGTTCCCGCTTTGTAGGAAGCCTGCACTGCCCTTTTTGCGACATGGACGGTCGACGCTCTGATCCGGAGCGATTTGGTTACCGATTTGTGGGAAGCCTGCACTGCCTTTTTTGCGACATGGACGGTCGATGCTCTATTTGACTTGCTCTGCCTCTTGCAGAGTCAGGGGTGACCTTGACTTGTTTATTGTGATTTGGGTTGACATCAGCATCGCTACACTGGAATATGATACCAGGAGCGAATCATCATCTGTCTTTGAGAGGATTTGTGGATTGGTTTTGGTTTGGCATCTGCATTGTTGCACTGGAATAATGCCAGGAGCAACTCATCATTTGCCCCGGTAGGATGTGGGAATTGGTGGCTTAAGAGACAGGTTTAGATCCCTATCAACTATGGCTTGTCAATTTTATGGGCCATAAGGGTCCCATAAAATCATTTTCTCCCTACGAGTCGAAAGGATCTCGTAGGTGTATTTTCTCCTTAGGAGTCGTGGGGACTCCTAAGGGTGTTACTCCTTTGTGAGTCGTAAGGATCTCACGCGGGAATTTTCTCCTCACAAAGTCGAGAGGACTTTGCGAGTGCATTTCATCTTTTTTTTTACGAGTTCGCGCCCTTTCGGGTTTTCACAAACTCGCCGGCAGTCCTGCTGTTTTAACTCACGGAGCCCTTTCGGGTTTTCATCCGTGCCCATTTTTCTTGTAGGCATACCAATTTTTTTTTGGTGGGACTTTGAATGTGGTCTCACCGGTAGGACTTAGGAAAGATTGAGATTGTTTTACGCCCGTGGATTGTATACGGATTTGCAGGATATATGATTCAGACCGTAGGGCCGGAAAAATTTTGGGACTTTGTTGGCGTCTGCACCGCTGCACTGGAATATGGTACCAGGAGCGACTCATCATTCGCCATTGGGGTATGGGATTTGGAACTTAGTTGGCATCTGCATCGCTGCACTGGAATATGGTGCCAAGAGCGACTCATCATTCGCCATTGGGATTTGAGAAATTTGGAATTTTGGTTGGCGTTTGCATCGCTGCACCGGAATATGGTATCAAGAGCGACTCATCATTCGCCACTGGGATTTGGAATTTGACCGGCGTCTGCATCACTGCACTGGAATATGGTACCAGGAGCGACTCATCATTCGCCACTTGGGATTCGGAATTTGGTTGGCATCTGCATCGCTGCACTGGAATATGGTATCAGGAGCGACTCATCATTCGCCGTTTGGGGATTAGGGAGCAATGGTTTAGGAGACGGGTTTAGATCCCTATCACCTAAGGCTTTTCAATTTTATGGGCCGTAAGGGTCCCATAAAAGCATTTTCTCCTTACGAGTCATAAGGATCCCATAGGTGCATTTTCTCTTTAGGAGTCGTGAGGACCCCCAAGTGTGTTTTTCCTTTGTGAGTCGTAAGGATCCCACGAAGGTTTGTTCTCTTTATGTATCGTGAGGATACATAAGTGGGTCTTCCCAAATGGAGCATAATTCCGAGGGCGGAGACCAGTCGCGTAACTGGTGGTTGCGGTGGGGCATGGGTATGATGAGAATTATTTGAGCCCGTGGATTGTATACGGTGGTCAACTTGGGGACCAACCGTAGGGCTTGGAAGAATTTTGAGAAATTGGATTTTTGTCGGTGTCTGCATCGCTGCATTGGAATATGGTACCATGAGCGACTCATCATTCGCCGTTGGATTTATATTTTACCGCGATTGCTCTATCATTTCATCTTTTCTTATCGTGAAGGTCGCGATTGCCCTATCATTTCGGCTATTTATTCGCAGTTGCCCCATCATTTCGGCTTTATTTTCATCTTTATTTTTACTCGCTAATTTTTATTGCGAGTTGCGCCATCATTTCGGCTTTTTATTTGTATATATATATACATATACATATATATTTCTCTTCATTTACACACTTTTACATCCCCAATTTAACGACTTAGAGGTCGACTATTCCCAGTTTAATGACGTGGTGGTCGATTATTCCCAGTTTAAAGACTTAGAGGTCTATCGTTCCCAGTTTAACGACGTGGTCAGCTAGTGTTCCTAATTTAACGACGTGGTGGTCCTTTATTCCCAGTTTAATGACGTGGTGGTCGACTGTTTCCAGTTTAACGACGTGGTGGTCGCCTTTGCTTATCCCAGCTCCTTTGATTTTGATATTGGCGGAGCTGTGTTGATGACCGTAGCTCTATGGCTTGCCGATACATCCGAGAACTGTGAGGTTTTTCCAAGCTTGTATTGGTCCTCTACCCAATCTTTAAAAACACAGCAGTCTCCAATGGCATGATTCACCATCATATGGTATGGGCAGTATACGGGATTGCCGGTCATATTCATTTCATGTGACCTCTTCGGAATAGGCAATTGCAGACCGTTGTTGAAGGCTTCCTCGAATATATTGCGGACCTCATCCTTCCTGAAGGAGTGCACCTTCTTCTTTCTCTCCATCAGAGTAGGTGTCCTCACTGATGCTGGTCCTTGAGGCCGATCAGTCTTTGGTTCGCCCTTTTCAGCTAATGGCACATGTCTGGGAGGATTAGCTTCCCGAAAGGCTTCGGTCTCCATTTGTATGAAATCGGCGGTCGTAGCTTGACTGTTTGCTAACACGCCTTTAGACAGTTCTATCTCTCCCGTCTTGTATTGCCTTTCGACCCAATCTTTGAAGACGAAGTAGTCCTCAATGGACCTATCACTCTGTGATAGGGGCAATATTTTGGGTCATCGATCATATTCGCTTCTTGCGGTCTCTTTGATTCTGGCAGTTGTAGACCGTTTCTTAGGGCGTCTTTGAATATTTTACGGATTTTGTCCCTTCTGAAGGAAAAGTCCTTATCCAGCTTCTCTTTCAGTGGAGATTCTCCTCCGGTGTATGTATCGAAGGGACTGGAGGCTGATCATGATCGTTTTTCGCAAAGGCGCTCCGCTCTTAGGTTGAAGAAGGTATCAGTTAGCTGCCTTCGGGTATCAATCCCTGGCTCATGAACCAAAATTTGATTCTGCTGTAATTGCAATCGGGCGACTTGGGTCGCGAGATTTGCCGCGACGTTTGCCAATTCGTCGACCTTGGACTGTACCTTGGCTAACTTCTCATTCCTGTCCTGAAGCTGCCTTTGAAGCCATCGGAATAACGCTTGTTCTGTAGTTCCGGCTATGACAACCGGGTCATCTTTATTGCCTGAGCTCAATTCTACAGGAACCACGGGCTCCTCTAGCTTATCGGCCTGAGCGGGCTCTTCATCACTTAGATCAATCCGATGCTGGGTAGCATCAATCATATCATCACCATGGCTATGAAGAAGAGGAGGATTCGTTTCTTCATGTCCGACCATGTAGACAGTGCAAACCACATACCCAGCCGTCTCTTTATCTTTGGCGGCTGATTTCGCGGAGCGGTCCGGTCTTTGGAAATTCATAAATTTTAATATGGCCAGAGCCCTAGCCCTTTTGTTGGCTCTGTATCTGAGCCGCTTCTGCCTCAGCTTCTCTGCCTTGAGCGCTTGGCAGGCTTCTGCTCTTCGGGAAGCCGCCATAGGCTGAGTGATGGGGATGCTTGAAAAGACACCCAATCGAGCAGTTGTCAGAGGCGCCGCTGGAGCTTGCCCGAGACGCCTTGTTGCTTTGTTGGTGTTGATGGCCTTGCCCCTAGCTGGGGCCAAAGAAAGTCGTTCAAACACCGACTTGCGTTTGAGTTGGGGCATCTTCGAGACCACCACATTTGGCCTCTTGCCTTGAGAGACCGGTTTGTCTGTCACCGGGGCTTGAGGAGCAGGGACGGCGTTAGCTGGCACGAACAGAATAGAGCCGAATGGTAGCGGCGGCTCCTCTCACCGTCGACTAAGGCTGGCCGGAAGGATTGTCCTGGCGTCCATCTTCATCGTGTAGAAGATAGGAGCTGAGTTCATCTTCGGATACATCGTTGAAAGGTGATTGCTTGAAAATCTGCATGAAAGAGCATTATTTTAGTATAAACATAGATATGTATATTGATTGAGTTCGCATGAACGTTTAACCCAAAATATGGGAGGAGAGAAAGGTCCCACCGGGCGTGCCAAAATCTGTAGGGTGTTTTTCGTCACCCCATTGAGATGGGAATGCGCGCACGCTTGTCAGGCATACTACAGATTCCCCCTACCTAGGGTAGGCGGGGGTTTATTGATTGTGGGGATCCGAATCTCCGGCAGCCGCGGACTAAGTTGCCGTTAGTTACCCCTCGCCATTAGAGCGAGAGACCTCCGATTGACGGGTTAAACAGGTCATGCGAACTCAATGTGCAGTGTGCGTGCGTTGTGTTTTAAAAGGGGTTTTGGATATATCGGGGGGCCCGCAGAGTTTTTACGGGGTCCCGCTACCCGGATAGCGGGCTAGGGGTCAAGGGGGCTAGCAGCCCCTTTGCGGAGTGCGAGGCAGTGCCTCGTTAGAAATTTTTTCTAACGGGGGAGGTATTTTTAGTGTGGAGTATATATATGTATATATACATATATATATACATAAGGGAGAAGGGCATCCAAAGGATGCGTGGGAGAAAGCGCTCGGGTGCTAGCGCTTTGAGCGCCAGGGTGCTAGCGCTTTGGGTGCTACCGCTTTGAGCGCAAGAGCATTAGCGCCCTACGTGTCAGGCATGTGGGCGCTCGGGCGCTAGCGTTTTGGGCGCTAGCGCTCTGAGCGCAAGAGCGCTAGCGCTTTGAGCACTAGCGCCCCACGTGTCAGGCACGTGAGCGCTTGAGCGCTAGCGCTCTGAACGCAAGAGCGCTAGCGCCCCACGTGTCAGGCACGTGGGTGCTCGGGCGCTAGCGCTCTGAGCACAAGGGGACTTGGTCCCTGCAATGGGAGTTGCACTCTCAGAAAGGAACACTAATTATTTTGTATGTATATATATATATATATATGAGGAGTTAAACTCCTAGGCTATTTTGAAGCCGATGAAGGGGGCTTCTCCCCTCGAGCCCTGGGGCTTCCCCAAAGTGGGGTTTCTGGAGATGGGTCTCCTTCTTCTTCTTTTATTGGCCGGATCTTGAAGATCAAGAAGTATGAGATTTTAAAAATCTCTCCTTTCTGAGATCTGATGGCAGATCTGAGTTCCACTTTATGGGTTTTGTGGTGAAAAACTATTTAGTTTTATAAAAGGGAGAGTAAAATTCTTGATTTAATTCAAGAGAAAGAAGAAGGTTTTAGAATCTTGAGGAAGGAGAAGATCAAAGATCTTGATTTTTTTGGAGAGAGAAAAAGTTTTTTTTTTATTCATCATCATGTTGCCTTATATAGGCTTACATATTTACATATAGCCCTTTGGGCTTTACAAAATGGCATTTTGCCCATCTCATGGCTCATGTGCCATTTGTTTTTGCACATAAGCCATGGGCTTACAAAAATTTGGCTTTATGCCTATTTTGTTTACATTCATGCATAAAAAATTACATAAAAATTATTTATTACATGATTTCATTTTGGCATCGGGGAGGGCCGGTCGCTTCATGTTCGGACTCGACCTGGGCATGGGCATACTTAGCTTGGGGTTGACTTTGACTTTGACTTGGTCAACCGAGGTGCAATTTTTGACTTCAACAGTTACTCGCGGGAGAGTTTTGCACTTTACAATTAGCTAATCCAGTAGGTGTCTAGAAAGGTGTCAACGGGGTTACGCCTATAGGAAAACGAGGTTTATTTTAATTAGGTCCGTGCGAAAGCACGGGGAACCTCCCTCGGAGTACCGACACTGGCCTCGCCGACCGGTTAGCGAACTTGTAGATTGCAATTAATCCTGGCTAATTTTATTTTTATGGTTTGAAGGAAAATTTGATAAAAAGCAGTGGGAGACATCGATTAGATAAGATTAATAACCAATCTAATCAAGTAAGAGCAATCGCTGAGTGTCTTCTTTTCTCTTTCCAAATGGCAGATACCTATGACAGGACTTAAGCTTTTATTAGACAAGAATAAACTCACGGGACCGAATTACAAATATTGGCTGAGGAACTTAAATATTGCCCTGACTTATGATAAGGTCGGATATGTCCTGACTACTCCAGCCCCTCCTAGCCCAGGCCCTGATTCTTCAGTTGCGGATAAAGAAATCCTCAAGACAGGGGATATAGACTGTGCAACAGCTAAGTGCCTCGCGCTTGCTTCTATGAACAATGAACATCAGAAGCAGCACAAGAAGATGGATGCACAATCCATCTTTCTCCATACAAAGGAGATGTATGGAGAGCAATCTCGTACTCTCCGATACGAGGCATCTCGAAAGTTGTTTCATATGCGGATGGCTGCTGGCACGTCTGTAGGTGAATATGTATTGAAGATGATTGGACTTATCGAAGAACTTGAGGACCTGGGTTAGACCATGGAGAACGAACAGTATGTTGATATTGTTCTACAGTCCCTTTCCCCTGCCTTTGCTCAGTTCATTGTAAACTTCAACATGCACAACATGGAGAAGTCATTACCTGAACTCCTCAATATGTTGGGGAGTGCAGAGAGAACGCTAAGGGTAGCGAAAACTCCCGCTCTAATTGCTGGGCCATCTTCCTCTTTCGTCCCGAAAACCAAGGCCAAGGGAAAGAAGAAGAAGAATCCCATCAAGCCGAGAAGAGGAACGAAAAAGGCACCGGGAAAGGACAGGATAGAGGCTGCTGTGACAGGACGAAGGGAATGCTTCCATTGCCACCAGACTGGGCACTGGAAGAGAAACTGCGTTGGATACCTGTCTGGCCTCAAGAATAAGACACATGGTGATGCTTCCACTTTAGGTGTGTTTGTAATGGAAAACTGTTTTTCAATTAACTCTGCTTCCTGGGTATTAGATACCGGGTCAGGATCTCATATCTGCAATTGTGCGCAGGGGCTAAGAATAGAAGGTTTTTAAAGAAAGGTAATCACACTCTCCGAGTTGGGAATGGTTCCTCTGTACATGCTACAGCAGTGGGAGAGTATCACCTTGGTTTGCTGTCGGGTTGTATATTGGTTTTGAACCCATGTTATTTTGTACCTTCGATGTTATGTAATATTATATCAGTATCGTTGTTGGACAATACTGGATATAATTTTTTATTACAATCTAATATTATGAACATTAACTTTAATCAAGAGTTGATTGGGTCTGGTATATTAAATAACGGGATATACGTTCTAAACCAGCACACAGTTTTCAATATTCAACACACAAACAAAAGGAAGTTTTCAGACATAAATGAAGCTTTCATTTGGCATTGTCGACTTGGTCATATTAACGAAATAAGACTAACCAAGCTACATAAAGATGGATATTTAAACCCGTTTGAATATAAATTTTATGCGACTTGCCAATCTTGTATCAAAGGTAAAATGACCAAAACTCCGTTTAGTGGACACGGAGAGAGAGCTACTGAACTCCGTTTATACTCCTTGAACATGCGTGAGGTGGTTTTTCCTACTTCATAACTTTTACTGATGATTTCTCGAGATTCAGACACGTGTTATTGTTGAAACATAAGTCTGAAGCCTTCGAAAAGTTCAAGGAGTATAAATCTGAAGTAGAAAACAAACAGGCTTAAGTATCAAGAAACTTCGATCGGATCGAGGAGGTGAGTATCTAAGCTCAGAGTTTCTAGATTTCCTAAAAGAGAATGGGATTCTCTTGTAGGGTTACGGCCGCGCCCCGACCATCAATCCGTGGCCAAACGTGGAACAAAAACTTTAAAAATCCGGCGCTAACGGAACCCGACGGATCGTGCCATTAACCCTATACTAGTACTGTATAAAGGAGTTTAGGAGATTATACCGATCGATCCGTGTCCTTCGGTCTTCAATCTCTGTCCTTAGCTCGTCGTGGATGCCTCAAACAAGTTCGTTCTCCGGTCTCCCTCGTCGAAGACAATCCACGTCGAGGATTAGTAATACGGGCTCCCGCCTCAAAACCGAAGCAACTTGGGCATTCAGTTTGCTAGCCTAGATACCTAAGATGAAGTAGAGAGAGTATGTGATCATTTTGTCTCAATACATCCATGGATTCTCAACTCATGAGAGGATATGTATGGAGGTGAAGAAGAAGCCATTGGTGTTAAGTGTGAGCTCAAGACTTGGCTAAAGAAAAAACAAATAAAGAAAAGTGTCTGCTTCATTTTTTTCTTGTGTTGGTTTTGTTGTGAGATATTGTGTTTATCAAGTGAAAAAAAATCCTAGCACAAAAATATCTCACACCAAACCCAATACCATGAGTCACCAAGTGCACATGCCACTATGAATGCACAAGGCCAAGACTTGCACTCATGTGTTGTTACGATCCGAAAAGTACGGAACATGACCGACACTTAAATTACGAAAAGTCTCGAGGCGTACGTAATCTAAGTGAGCCAAAACCCAGAAAACAAAACCAAAGAAGTAGTAGAGTGAAGGAAAAACCAATTTAAATCAAGTAGTTTAGCAACATAAGCCGAAATATGCATTTTAAAATCTCAAGTCTTTTCTGAAAATTTCGGCAGAGTCTCGTTTGTAAATACTGGCCCCAAACGGGATACAACATGAATAGTATATGAAAAGGAAAAAAGGCATCCCCAAGCGGGAGCTAGCTCTTCGTCAATCGACGGTCACAACTACGCAAGCAAAATAATATACAACGCCGAAGGGTGAGGATCAAAACTCAAAAGAAACCCAAAATCAACATGAAAACAAAAATAATATAACGCGCGACTCTAAGATTGAAATAATAACAAGTCTGGTCTTCTATCTCTATCAAATATACAATCTGGTTGATGGAGTTTTATTAGATACAACTGAAATAACAAATATACAACGCTGGTCCTGATGCAAAGAACCCACCTGTCAAAGCAATCATCCGGAAGGAACAGTGTGCCAGCAAAGCCGCAACAAAACCTGTACGGCAAAAGCTGCAAGGAACTGTGGCACAACGGGGGTGAGTTGCCAACTCATGAGTAGAAGACATCTACCAGCAGAAATCGCATGTATGACGCTATCCTAGGTCATATCAAGTAATATCCTCAAATAATATCCTGATCCATCTACATATACGTGCAATACCACGTGCTCGTGCCAGTACCTCAGATAGCAACATATCAGATATATGATGTATGAATGCATTTCGAATGGAAATAGAATATATCATGAGTGAGACAACTGCTTTCTTTAATCAATGAGATTTCTATACGTATATCAATCAAGTATCATCAATGAAAGCAACAGAGAAATCAGTGTCAAGCATCGACACAAAATATAAATCTCAATATCTCAAAATCTCAGTATCTCAGGCATCCGTATCATCTGCGAGATCGGCCCGCGGGCTCCGGCAGAACGGATCAGCCTGTATCCATCTCATGACTCCGGTCGGTATCCTCCGGATAACCGACGAGTCCAAATAATATCACCGGTAGGTAGTGCCCCCTGCCAGGCTCATCATCCTCCATGAAATCACTCTCGCCTCGAGGTACCTTACCGGGTCCACCATGTACCCGAAACGGTTACAACTCCTCCTCGAATCGGGTCTCGAAATCCAACAGCTATCATGAAAACTCATGGTGGACGACTCATACATCATGAGAAAACCGCAATTTGCATTTTAAAAAGAGGGAGAGAGAAGTTTATATATATTCTTGCGGTTTTCCCCCAATTCCAGAAATCTCATGTACATCCGAAATCATCAAAATCATGATACCAATAAACAGTGAATACCGGCGTAAATATCCATAATACTGCATAACCAATGAATATATGAATGCACCTAATATCATGCAATGAATGCAATATTTAAACTAGCATATGGAAGTTATAACATATTGCGACTATCAGCCATCAAGCTATGTCAATAGAAAGGTATTTTCTAATGTGTACGTGACATGGCAATTACCGATGATGATGTGTGTGAGCCGGTAAGTAAGTGTATGTGGAACATACGCATCATCGGTAATGATGCTGGTGTCCTGACAGCATGGTTCATAATCACTAAGTACAAAATAAACATGCAACTAGACGATAACAATATGATAAATGGCAATGAATAGTAATTGCAACAATAAATGCGGAACATGAATGATAACGTAACAATAAGAATCTACATCGCTACACCTGTGTTATACTGTTTTGCCGTTTGAAATAGTACGAATCGTGGTGTTTTGAAAATAAGTGCTACGGTGTTTTTAAGAAAAGGTACGTCTTTTGAAATATCCGTAGTATCCCTTGACATGTTTTTAAAATCCCCACGATTCGTTAGTTTTGGAAATAGGTATGACTCGGGTCCAGTCTAATATCTACTAGGTAACTACAGGTCTAACTAACAACCAATCAGAAGGGGTATGGAAACTACCTAAATCTGAGTCGATATATATATATATATATGTGTGTGTGTGTGTGTGTGTGTGTGTGTGTGTGTGTGTGTGTAATAGTCGGTGATCCCGCCTCAATAGTATCCCATACGATACCCTACATAATATGACATCCTCGAGTCTAGAGTGCGGATCTATCATCAATATATAGCTCGTACGGTAAATCCGTCATACGGCCTCCCAAATCTGGGTACGGGTCAAATATCACATTTATCTCATTATTCGTCTGGTATCCTTTCCATTATATATCATGATCTGGGGTACTGATCTAAGTCTAGTACAATATTGATACCATCTATGTAATGCATGCGTGTGTATGAAAACACCATGCCTAAAGAACCCGCTAAAATATCGTGTCGTATCTCAAATACGAACCATATCATATCACCGATCTCATGGCCCCAAGCCCAATCTCATCGACTCATCTCCAATCCCAAGTACTTGTCCTCAAAATCCATGTATATGTATATATATATATATATATACATACATATCCTCATATACGCATAAGTAAAATAAATGTATGCATGTGTGTATGTGTGGGTAAAAACCTATTCTAGGGTTCGCGACTACGAAGCTAAACTAAGCTACTTCTAACTATCCTAAACTAAACCATAAACACAAAATCATATCTTAATAATCATTCTCGTATCATAAAACACCTATATAAACATATATATCATAAACTATACTACGGACTGCGGAGGTGCTATGCGCCATCCACCCGACTTCCCCCGTAGATATAATCTACTCACCTGATCTTCGCTCATCGATGCCGATGTCGCCACGCTCTTTCTTGTCGTCTCGAAGTCTTCGTGAGGGTACCTACATATCATAACGTAAGGTATCGCATTGAAGTCCGACTCACGACCAAATCGACACACGAATCTCACATAGCTCAAAACCTATGGTTTGCTCTCTCAATCAACCTAAAAACCCTCGACATCGGCGTACAAACGCCGAGTGATCGAGAAAAACTCAAACGCACCATTCGTGGTTTCAAAACTCACTAAATATATATGAAATAGGGTTTAAATCATCAAAACCTTAAAATTAATCAAATCGTTTTATTTTCCAAAAAACCTAGTAAGCCTCGAATAACCGTTTTAAAACAAAACTTGATGTTATAACAATTCTATTGGCCATAATACTCATTAACATCTTAAATAAATTATACAAACTATTTCCATAATTTAATCTCATTAATTTTCATTAAATTCTAAAACCTAGTTTGCAAAATGGCTTAATTAGTATACATTTAAATTAACAATTTGCAACTAGCAACCAGATTTGGTTTTTTTACATGCTTTGATGTGTTAAACTACAATTTATAATTTTAATGATGTGATGAAAACCATAACTAGATTTTAATTCTCAATTTTGAATTAATTACTAAAACCTAGTTTACTAGAAATCTTAATTAGAACAATTTACATGCAATAATTAGTAATATAGCAAGCAGCTTAGTCTTAGCATGCCTAAAAATGTTAAACTACACCTTGCAATCCTTTTCAAATGATACAAACCCTAACTTACTCTCAATTCCCTTTTCTTTAAATTTCAAACTTGAAATTTAAAACCTTAATTAAACATATAATAGCTAGATTCAAGTAATTAAACAACAACTTAAGCAAAATGTTAAGATTATACCTCACAATTTAAGGGATCAAACTTGAGATCTAGCCTCCCAAAATGCTCTCTTTTCACCAAGATCCATACTTGAATGGCCCAGGAATAATAGGTAAAACTTTTATTTGGGGTTTGTGTGAGTTTTTGATGGATTTTGATGCAAATTTGATAAAATTTGGAGGTGAAATAAGAAGGAGAAGGGAGGGGGGGGCTGCTGCTGTGAGAAAGAAGGGGGGTTTGGCCAATTTGGGGATGGGAAGAGAGAGAGAGAGTGAGGTGTTGAAATGCAAGGTCAAAGAAAGTCCAAGTCAACCCAACCCATACCTCTTCATTAATATTTTCTTTTTCCTTCAATTTCCTTTTCTCTTCTCAATTTACTGTGGGGAAAAATGAGGGAGTAGGCCAGCTTGAGTTCGGCCAGCCCAAGAGGGAAGGGGGTGTGTGGGTTTGTGAAGATGGTTCTAGTGAAAAAAGATCACCCAAGCTCATTAAATGCAAGCTACATCAATTTCCTATTATAAATTTATTTTAGTTTATAGTATTTTGACCATAGAACTAACTAGAACTTGAATACTTGATTAAAATTTTTAGGTTACAGCTTGGTTTTAGTTTATCATGGTTCCATAAACTTGTATTAACCCATTCCAATTTGTAATTATCCCTAATTAAATGTATTAGTGACGGCTTAAAGTAATATTAAAATAATTAATTTCGGAAAAATTTTCAGTCAACTAGAAATTTTACAAGTGGCTCAATAAATACCAAATACTAGCAATTACATAGTTAGAATATGTATATTTAATTTTATATTAAAAGATATTTACATCTCGATTTTTTTACGGAAAACACCTGTTATTTTACCGATTAACCGAAATTTCACCTAAACAATTTTCAAAACGTTATAATCTTCCCCCTTAAAGAAATTCGGTCTCCGAATTTAAATTAAAACTCCCCCAAATACTAAAACATTTCAGCAAAACCATCAAGTCGTCGGGGCTTCGAAATCATAAATACATAAAACACATCATAGCGCAATGTATGTGCATGAAAAACGGATATATAAATCAAAATTAAAACTCCGTCAAGCATTTCGCAATAACCGGAGTTATGGTAAAGACACAATGTCTAGATCCAATACGAAAACCAACATGAGATACCTCAACTAAACATGTAAACATCCTTAAAACATCTGAAAGAAATGTATGCCAAACCCTTTTCAAGTTGTTGTGCGATGCGCATATCGTGGCACAGTGGCGGACGTTTATTGTAAGAAAATAACTATATATATATATATATCTTTTGTTTAACATACACGTCTCGCCGTTTTGAAATTAATTTAGAAGGGTTTCCCTTGTAAAAAGTTTCGTGTCATCACGGACACGTGGGTAAATAATGATACTGTAGCTCCTCTTTGGAAATCTCTTCAATAACTATCAATGGATGCAAAAATATAGTCAGGTACTATTCTCGGACTAGTCCTGCTCAGCTACTATACCAAAAAGTAAGTATCAAAAATATACTACTCCAAAAGAAATCAATCCCAAAATGTGCATATGGATGCTACGTGCGTCTGGTGCGTACGGAAATCAAATCCACGAATGTGCCATACATGTGCACAGAAACAACATCTAAGTGCAACGGGTGTGCACGAAACACCTGTCAGAGGCAACGGTGTGCCTGACAGCAAAACCAGGTGCATCTGATATGCACAAAAATGTCACGACCCGAAATAGCACGTGACTGGCACTTGAATCATATGAAGTCTATAGGACCCCATCTAATTCAAGTAAGCCAAAAGCCCAGAAATCTAAAACCATTTTAAGGAGTAAATAAAGAAAACTAGTTCTTTTGAAGTAAAGAAAACATGTTTTAAAAACAAGGTTTTTAAATAAGTAAGCCGAGTATGCATTTTTAAAATCTCTAGTTTTTTCTGAAAATTTCGGCAGAGTTTCCTTTGTAAATACTGGCCCCGAATGGGGTACAACATGAATAGTATATATATAATGATAAAAGGCATTCCCAAGCGGGAGCTAGCTCTTCATCAATCGACAGTCACAACCACGCAAGCAGTATAATATACAACGCCGAAGGGCGAGGATCAAAACTCAAAGGAAAACTCAGAATCAGCATGAAAACCATAATACTACAACGCGCGACTCTAAGACCGAAATAATACACAACTGGTTTTCTAAGTCTGAAACAATATACAAGTTTGGTTGATGGAATTACTATATACAACTGAATAATACATATACAATGGTGGTTCTGATGCAAAAGAACCCACCTACCAAAGTAAATCACCCGTAAGGGAAGCAGTGTGCCAGAAAAGCCGCAATGGAACATGTACGGCAAAAGTTGCAAGAACTGTGGCACAACGGGGGTGAGTTACCAACTCGTGAATAGAAAACATCACAGAGCAGAAATCGTATGTATGACACAATCCCAGGTCAATACGATCAGATATATATATAAACCTCAAATGAAAAAGTCTGAAGCATGATAAGGTGGCAATGTAATATCTATACATGAGTGTAGTGCCAGGTGCCCATGCCAGTGCCTCAGGTAATAACATATCATAAATATGAGGTATGATCAATGTCGACTATATCATGAAGTCTATGAATATGTGGATATCATCCAACTATGTGATCAATATCATCAATGTCAATATATGTAGGTGGAAATCATCCACGTGTCATCCAATGACAATAAGCATCATGCATGTAAATATCATAAACATATGCATGGAAGTATGAGGATGTAAATCAACATGTGTCGCTCGCGACATATTAAAATCATGGAACCTGAGTGTCAAGTATCGACACTCGAAAACATCATGAAACTTGTGCCTAGCATCGGCACGTAAATCCTCATTACATAGGGCTCCGTCAGTCCGGATCGGCCCATCTCATCTCTCAACTCCGGTCGGTATCCCTCAGATATCCGCCGAGCTCAACACAATCACCGGTAGGTAATACCCCCTGCCAGGCTCACCGTCCAATATATACGAGTCTTCTTGCCCTGGGGTACCTCACTGGGTCCACCATGTACCCGCAGACGGTGTCCACCTCTCCTCGAATCGGGTTTCACATGTCGCTCTCAGAACCGAGAAAACACATGGTGGACGCACTGAAATATCATATCAAGGGTAACCGGGTTTTTAAAACAATACATACTCTCTTTTGAAATACCTACGGTTCCCAAATCCAAAAATATCATGGAAACAACATATCTCAATGCGTATAATCATAAAGCATGATGTATGCGACATGTAAAAGAAATGTAAGCATATCAGTATATCATGTGACAAAGAATAGTAATATGCACATATTGAGGGAAACCGCTCTTTTTAAAATGAATCAGTTTTTAAAGAGTATCTTGCGGTTCCCAAATCTCCAAATCAAGACAGAATCGTCTATGTATGTGCAAATATGTATGTGTACAGAATATGAGTGTACAATATGTATGTGCACAAGTATGAGTGTACAATATGTAAGTACACGAATATGCCATGCAAGGGTCATATCCTGAATGCAACAGTACTACAGTGTAGTGACATGGCAATTATCGATGATGAAGTTTGTGAGCCGGCAAGCAGGTGTACGTAGAACATACGCATCATCGATAATGGTGCTGGTGTCCTAACATCATGGATTTGATATAACAATAAACATACTTATCATGCAATGCGATGCAAACAGTAAGAATCTGCGGCAAATGAATAATAAACACAGCAGTGTAGAATCTACATCAATGTATCTATGTCATACTGTTTTTCCATTTAAAAGAAGACAAATCGGGGTTTTTAGGAAAATAAAGGCTACGGTGTTTTTAAGAAAAGATGCGTCTTTTGAAAATATCCGTAGAATCCCTTTGCCTGTCATTAAAATACTCCCGATTCGCTAGTTTTTGAAATAGGTATGAGATCGGCCTAGCCTACATCTACTAGCAAAACTACAGCTCTAACTAACAAGTCAATCAGGAGGGGTATGGAAACCACCTAAATCTGAGTCGATATATATATATATATATATAATTATAATAGTCGGTGATCTCGCCTCAAAGGTATCGTGTACGATACAATATCATATGACATCCTCGAGTCATGAGTGCGGATCTATCATTAATATAAAGCTCGTAGAGTAAATCATCGTACGGCATCCCAAATCTCGGTACGGGTCAATATCACAATCATCTCATCAATTATCTGGTATCCTTATTATCACATCTCATGATCTGAGGTACTGATCTAAGTCTAGTACAACCGATACCATCTATATAAATGCGTGTGTAAAACACGTTAGTGTATATGCCCTAGAGGCCATTACTGTATCATACTAGTTTGTATATTACTTAATGGAAGCTTGGGATATTCACCATTGTATACACAATCTTGCTCAAAATAGTAGTATGCTACTTGGTTTGTTTCTACTTCAATGTGTGTACATGTGTTTCTTTTAACATATCGCCTATACACATTAGTGGAGCCCTTAGGATCTTTGCTTGATTACCAGCGTTGTGATGGCAGTCACACTCGTGGGGGCTGGGTAATCCACAAGCACATCCTTATGCAGTTCCCTAGTCGTAAGACTATCGAGACATGGCATCGATACTCCGGAGTAGACTAGCGTATGCGCTTCTCATCCCAGCTAGGGAGACGGTCTGTCCCATAGCCGTCAGTACGTCGTACTTGAGATAGTATTCGGGTGCTTGTTAGGTTACGAGTACACTGGACAGGACTCGTCGGGAACTGTTGGTTGGTACTATACCTATCGTCAGTTATCAGTTCCCAGGTGACATGAGTACAGCTTAGTCCGCTGACTTGACACTGTCACTTCGCCTCGAGTGTGTTCCCACTGTACTTTGATTACTACCCTTCCACGGCTCAAAGGAGTCGTGCAAACAGGTAGTAGTTGGGTGCAGTCCCGAAGCACTTGGAGACAGTGACGGTTAGATAGGATTCGTCTCTCCCGGTATTAGGAGTTGATATCGCGCTGTGTCTAGGAGAGCCATTACACATAGTCGTCCCTGGCCAAGGCAAGCGAGATACACTGGTAGGTTTCCAGTGTTATCTCAGGGTGTTCTGGGATACACTCCGACACGACTTGTACCGCTATTAGGGGACTGACGTTTACCACCCCCCTAGGCCCGCCATGCGATATTCTCAGACGAACAGACCGAACTATACGCAAATTGTCACAGACAGGCTCAGTAGGAGTTCGGATGGGTTCGCCTCATCAGTATTCTTATCGGCATCTACCTGGGGGCCGTTACGTACAGCTAGTGCCGCTTGCGGTCTGTGGTTAAACCCACTGCCAGCGTAGTGTCGAGTCTTTAGAGTCCTACACAGAGGGTTATTCGCCTTTGGGCAAAACAGAGTAGAGGTCGCATGGTTTTGCGACAGGGTTCGTTCACATCCGCGCACTTATGCACGTTTGGTGTCCGGACAGTCATTACTAGCGGGCTCTGGTTTGAGCCAGATCCTAGTATATGCTTTGGGGTTAGTTTTATCTCATTGTATTCGTGTTCCTCGGAACACGAATGCGGGTGTGTATGCACAGTTGACTGAGGCAGAGGAAGAGGATTCTCATTAGGGTTTTGGTACGGGTGTGTATGCACAGTTGACAGTTGTCGTTTACTAAACCCTAATGAATATGTGAAATATCAATTAATAATATTAATTAAAGGAAATTGAGTTATGGTTAGGGTTGTTGACATTTTGACCAAGGTTGACTTCTTGACCAAGGTTGAAACTTTGACCCTCATCATTTCAAGCAAAGATGCTCTTTGATCTTTGCAAAACACATTAAACGTGAAATGATAATGGTCATATCAAACCAACCATCACCTTTTTCATTTTGATTAATATTGTTAATTATTAATTCACATATATGTGATATGGTTGTTATTTTTCATATCATTCTCTTATTCTCATTCTCTCTCATCTTTTCCTCTTCCTCTTCCTCTAGCTCAAGGAAAATTCTTCTCATGAGTTAAGAACCATTTCCTTTGAGATAAAACACCAAAGTCACTCTCTACTCATCCTAAGGTTGAATGTCTAGCAAGCCGAACACCTTAGTTTCCTCAAGTTCGAGGAAGGAGCTCAAGGTAGAGACCCTCAGGTGGATCCATCTTCGGCAAGAGAAGGCGACGAGGAGAGAACCATCCGACCACCACAAGGAGTCCAAGAGAAGGAGTTCAAGTTGAGGTATAACCCCCTAACCGAGTAGGTAAAGCTCTTGTTAGTTGCTAGTGTGTAGTATAGCAAAGATCCGTGTTTTATAGTCCATTTTACCATAACCCAAAAAATCGTTTTTCACCGTTTCCGCAAGCCCGAAAGAACCGGGAGAGGTAACGTGGACTTACAGTGGTATCAGAGACTAGCTAAACACACCCTAGCATGTTAGCAAAGTATCTAGAATTTCGATCAGACAAAAAACCGCAAATCACGTTAAAAATATCAACTTTTTGCCGATTTTTATTTCTGCTCAAAAAATAATAAATCATGTACTAAAAATCGGCTCAGGGTTTTTACAGAACAGGAAAGAAAAACGATCCAGTGAGTCGACCAACTCACCGCGGATCCGCGGCATGAGCTTGCTCCTGCCGTGGATCCGCGGCCGAGTTGACTCGGCCGTGGATCGTTTCTCCTGCAGTGTTGTTGTGTTGGTGTTTTGTGATTTTTAGGATGGTTTGTTTCTGCCCAGAATTTTCAGAGAACAAATTTGTTTTTCGGGTGGTTACAAATCCGCATTTTAATTGATTTTCTGTAGACTTTGGCTAATGGGTTGTATCTGTAATGTTATATATGTATTGAACGTCTGCTAATCGCTATACGTCGATTAGTGGGGGTTATACATATCTGTAATCTGTAATGTTGATGGTATGTGTATATGAATTCGTTGGATTGTCGCGGATGAATAGCCGGGGGGTTGTGAGATGAGAGTTTTTTTTCTTTATCTTTCAATTCATGTAATATGTAAATTTGATGTAATATTATTTGTATGGCCGCACATCCGGGATGAGATTGTAGCCGCCATTGTATAATTTCTTTTTACTGTTTTTGCTCCTAGGATAGACCCAAGGTGGGGTGCACAAACTACCGGGTATCTCGAAGTGCCGAGTGGCCTACTCACGTCGTTGAAGGAGGTTGCTTCGCTTCGGGTACTTGGCGGGTAGTTTGCCGCACCCTTAGGGGTCTAGGGTGGGGTATTGGCTATTCATCGCGACCGTGTAATCCGCTTTTCGTTACAGGCTCGAACGGAATGCGGAGTCCTAGTATATCCAATATATTCATCTGTGATCTGGAATGGCTATCATTGCATCTGACGAATGTGTATATATCTATATATGATATCTATTTAGGCGTTGCTTATGTTTTGCATCCGCGTTAGTCCAGCCCCCGCTCTGTCGTTAGTTAAGTAACCTAACGGGTGATGACGGGACCCCGTGGCGAATGCGGATGGCATAAGCGTACGTCATATTTTCGTTGTTTTCTGCAATGGTAGGATTAAATGATGGGACACATTAAAATTAATGCAAGAAAATAAACCAAGTAAAAGTCGTTGGAACACTTTCAAAACCACTCGGTTCTTTTCAAAAACCAACTTTTAAATGCGGAGCTTGAACCACTCCTTTTAAAAGCTATCTCGTTCCATCGATTATATCAAGTTTACTACGTTCATGGTTTCGCCAAAACCATTCGTATCCCTCCATCATTTCAGTTAAATATTCGGTAGTATTCAAGCTATGTATTTTGACCTTACACCAAGGCATAGTGATTGGTATCTGCCGGATATTTATCTGTTGCATAGATAGAATGCGTTGGTTTGAGACAATCGTACTGCCATTTTGGCCTACATCAAGGGTAGGTACGGGTGGGTTCAAATTAACCTGGATAATGATGGGTAGAACTTGACATGTGACTTATGACATTTTGACCTACGCCAAGGTCATAAGAGCATGGGGCAAAAATCCACATCGGGGGTTTCAAAAGAAACTGAAACTTGCTAGCGCTGCATACCATTTGGAGTGTGATGATTCTGGTAGGATTCCTTCAGTTTTGTCACGAGATGATATTTGGATCTCGATCCTACTGTGAGTATATGCTACTCCTCGGGAAATTTCTCACTTAACGATCAATGCTATAAACCTAGTAGGTGTCTAGAAAGGTGTTAGCGGGCTACGCCCCCAGGGAAAAGAGATTATTTAATTAAGGAACTTCGCGAAAGCGTTGGAAAACCTCCCTCGAAGTACTGACACTGGCCTGGATGAACGGTTAAGCAAGTATTGTACGGTGAGATTGATCCCGACTAATTCTTCCGTTATGGTTTGAGGAGGGATTCGAGAGACAGTGGGAGCCATTCTGTTTAGACAAACTAAAAACCATTCTAAACTTACAAGAGCATCATGCTAAAGTGTTTCTTCTCTCTCTCCTAATTGCAGCGACCAATCGACATGACCGGACTTAAGTTATTACTAGATAAAAATATACTGACTGGGCCAAACTACAAAGATTGGCTCAGGAATGTCAAAATGGCAATCACTTACGACAAGTTGGGGTATCTCCTTACCAACAAAGCTCCCCCTGTCTCAGGTCCCACCTCCAGCGTCGCGGATATAGAAATCCGTAAGACATGGGAGATCGACTGCGCGAAGGCCAAGTGCCTCGTGCTTGCCTCTATGGACAATGAACATCAGAGGAGGCACGAGAATATGGACCTGGAATCCATATTTCTTCATACAAAAGAACTGTATGGAGAGCAATCCCATATCGCCAGATACGAAGTCTCGAAAAAGTTGTTTTCGACAAGATTGGCCATCGGATCATGGGTAGCGGAACACGTGCTTAAGATGATTGGCTTCATTGAAGAGATCGCGGACCTTGGGACCACGTTAGAGAACGAGCTCTATACGGACTTGATTCTTCAGTCCCTTCCTTCTACTTACGCCCAGTTTATTCTGAACTTCAACTTGCAAGGAAAAGAGGTTGAACTTCCGGAGCACCTCAACATGTTGAGGAGTGCAGAGGGCACCCTACAGAAAGGCAGGGAAACATCCACTTTGTTTGTAGGAGGATCTTCTTCTTCTAAATCCAAGGCGAAAGCCAAGGGAAAGAAGAATAAAGCCCCCGCTAAACCAAGGGGCGGTGTTAGTAAAGTGGATACGAAGGGAAAGACAAAGGCAACAAAGGTAGCGGGAAAGCTTGTGGGAAAGGAAGAATGCTTTTACTGTCACAAGAGTGGACACTGGAAAAAGGATTGTAGGGCTTGGAAGGCCAGAAACCGGGATCTGAAGCAAGTTGCGGCTTCGGCTTCAGGTGTGTATGTTATTGAAAACTGTCTATCAATAAACTCTACATCCTGGGTATTGGATACCGGATCAGGATCTCATATCTGTAATTCTTTGCAGGCACTGAGAAGGCGTAGGGTTTTGAAGGCAGGTGATATGACCCTCAGAGTTGCAAACGGAGCTGGCATGGATGCTGAGTCCGTTGGGGACTATCACCTGGGAATGTCAGATGGACATGTTTTGATTTTCGTGATTGTTATTTTGTACCCAATGCAATCTGTAATATCATATCAGTATCTTTATTATCTAAAGAAGGTTATGAATTTGCATTTGTAAGTAATGTTGTGAACATTCACCTTAATCAAGTTTTGATTGGGTCGGGTACATTAAACAATGGTATATACGTATTAAACCAACCACAGATTTTCGATGTCTAGAATACACACAAAAGAAAGTCTCCAGAAATCAATCATGCTTTCTTATGGCATTGTAGACTGGGTCACATCAATGAGAGAAGGTTGACGAAGTTACATACAGAAGGATATTTGGATCCGTTCGAATATCATTCATATGCAACTTGTCAATCCTGTCTCAAAGGAAAGATGACAAAAACTCCATTCACTGGACACGGAGTAAGAGCGAGCGAGCTCTTGGGGCTCATACACAGCGATGTGTGCGGTCCAATGTCTACACATGCACGAAGCGGTTATTCTTACTTCATTACTTTTACGGATGATTTTTCAAGGTTCGGACATGTCTTCTTAATGAAGCATAAATCTGAAGCCTTTGAAAAGTTCCAGGAATACAAGAATGAAGTAGAAAAACAAACAGGCAAAAATATCAAGACACTAAGATCTGATCGAGGTGGTGAATACTTAAGTGCCGAGTTCCTGGATTACTTAAAAGAGAATGGAATTCTCTCTCAGCTTACTCCTCCATACACTCCGCAACATAACGGTGTATCGGAGAGACGGAACCGAACCCTATTGGATATGGTACGTTCCATGATGAGTAACGCTGAGTTGCCGCGATCATTCTGGGGATATGCGCTAGAATCAGCTGCATACCTTTTGAACCGAGTTCCAACTAAGACTGTGCCTACCACACCATATGAGTTATGGAGTGGGAAGAAACCCTATTTTCAATATCTGAAGATCTGGGGATGTCCAGCTTTTGTCAAAAAGCAGCATGCGGACAAACTCGAGGCACGCTCAGTACTGTGCAAGTTTGTGGGATACCTAAAGAACTCCAGGGGGTATCTTTTCTATTATGCAGAAGAACAGAAGGTCTTTGTTTCTCGTAATGCCCACTTTCTAGAACACCAGTTCTTAGAAAAGGAAATTAGTGGGAGCGCAATAGAACTGGAAGAAATTCCAGAACCACAGACTATTACTGAAAGCTTAGTAGAACCAGAAGGTTCGAAAGAACAGGACATTCCTGCACCGCTCCGCAGGAGTAGTAGGCAATCTCATCCGCCCGAGAGATACTACGGTTTTCTCATAGACGTGGATAGAGAGGATTGCATCATTGATTATTATGAGCCAACTACCTTCCAGCAGGCCATTCAGAGCGTTGACTCGGTAAAATGGCTGGATGCAATGCGGACCGAAATGGAGTCCATGTACACAAACAAAGTATGGACTTTGGACGTTGCTCCAGATGGGGTAAAACCCGTAGGATGCAAGTTGATCTTCAAGAGGAAGATTGGTGTAGATGGACAGGTTGAGACCTATAAAGCTAGACTTGTTGCAAAGGGTTTTCGTCAAAGACCTGGTTTGGACTATGACGAAACCTTTTCTCCAGTGGTTATGCTGAAATCCATTCGGATCCTTCTTACCATTGCTGCCTTCCACGATTATGAAATTTGGTAGATGGATGTAAAGACCGCTTTTCTAAATGGAAATTTAGAGGAGTGTGTCTATATGGACCAGCCAGAGGGTTTCATTAAGAGTGGGAGCATGTAACGTTTTGAAAATCGTTTCGGTGAAATTTCGGAAAATCGGTAAAATAAGGGGGTTCTCTGTAAAAAGTCAAAATACAAATATCTTTATTATAAAATTAAATATACATATTCTAGCTATGTAATTTCTAGTATTTGGTTTTTATTGAGCCGCTGGTGAAATTTCAAATTTTCTGAAAAAAATTATTTTAATATTATTTTAAGCCGTTACTAATACATTTAATTAGGGAAAATTACAAAATTGGAATGGGTTGATACAAATTTTATAATTCTTGACACACTAAACTGACATGTAAAATATTGTTTCTGAAACGAAATCGTTTGCCAAAACGGTTTAGAAATTATTGAAGAAAAAAGGCTTTTTTAGTGAATTTAGTGTAAATGGTTGTTTGGGGTATAGTATTTATCATTTTCCCTCACCCCACACACTCACACCCCCCCATTTCTCTTCCTCTTTTCTGCTGAAATCAGCAGCCCTCCTCTCACTTTCCCCACTTGAAAAGTCAATGAAGGGAAAAGAAAACAAGAAATAAAAAGGGAATTGAATATGTTATAACATAGAGGTTTGGGCTTTGTCTTTTCCCATCATTTTCAACCCCTCCCTCTCTCTCCTCACTGTTAGTGTATATGCCCTAGAGGCCATTACTGTATCATACTGGATTGTATATTACTTGATGGAAGCTTGTGATATTCACCTTGTATTGACATTCTTGCTCAAAATGGTAGTATGCTACTTGGTTTGTTTCTGTTTTAATGTGTGCATGTATTTCTTTTAGCATATCGCCTTTACACATTAGTGGAGCCCTTAGGATCTTTGCTTGATTACCAGTGTTGTGATGGCAGTCACACTCGTGGGGGCTGGGTAATCTATAAGCACATCCTTATGCAGGTCCCTAGTCGCAGGACTATCGAGACAGGGCATCAATACTCCGGAGTAGACTAGCGCATACGCTTCTTATCCCAGCTAGGGAGACGGTCTGTCCCACAGCCGTCAGTACGTCGTACTTGAGATAGTATGCGGGTGCTCGTTAAGTTACGAGTACACTGGACAGGACTCGTCGGGAACTGTTGATTGGTATTATACCTATCGTCAGTTATCAGTTCCCAGGTGACATGAGTACAGCTTAGTCCGTTGACTTGACACTGTCACTTCGCCTCGAGTGTGTTCCTATTGTACTTTGATTACTACCCTACCACGGCAGAAAGGAGTCGTGCAAACATGTAGTTTTTGGGTGCAGTCCCGAAGCACTTGGAGGCAGTGACGGTTAGACAGGATTCGTCTCTCCCGGTATTGGGGGTTGATATCGCGCCGTGTCTAGGAGAGCCTTTACACAAAGTCCCTGGCCAGGGCAAGCGAGATAGACTGGTAGGTTTCCAGTGTTATCTCAGGTGTTCTGGGCTACACTCCGGCATGACTTGTACCGCTAGTAGGGGACTGACGTTTACCGCCCCTTAGGCCCGCCATGCGATGTTCTTAGACGAACAGACCGAACTGTACGGAGATTGTCACATACAGGCTCAGTAGGAGTTCAGATGGGTTTACCTCGTCAGTCTTCTTATCGGCATCTACCTGGGGACCGTTACGTACAGCTAGTGCCGCTTGCGGTCTGTGGTTAAACCCACTGCCAGCGTAGTGTCGAGTCTTTAGAGTCCCACACAGAGGGTTATTCGCCTTTGGGCAAAACAGAGTAGAGGTCGCATGGTTTTGCGACAGGGTTCGTTCACATCCGCGCACTTGTGCACGTTTGGCGTCCGGACTGACATTACTAGCGGGCTCTGGTTTGAGCCAGATCCTAGTATATGTTTTGGGGTTTGTTTTATCTCATAGTATTCGTGTTCCTCGGAACACGAATGCGGGTGTGTATGCACAGTTGATTGAGGCGGAGGAAGAGGTTTTTCATTAGGGTTTTGGAACGGGTGCGTATGCACAGTTGACAGTCGTCTTTTTCCAAACCCTAATGAATTTGTGATATATCAATTAATAATATTAATTAAATGAAATTGTGTCATGGTTGGCTTTGTTGACTTGTTGACCAAGGTTGACTAGTTGACTATGGTTGAAACATTGACTATCATCATTACACATCAAAGATGCTCTTTGATTCTAGCAAAAACCATTTAATGTGAAATGATAATAGTCTCATCAAACCTTCCATCAACTTTTTCATTTTGATTAATTTTATTAATTTGATAAATCACTTATATTGTTATGGTTGTAAAAAACCATCTCATTCTATCATAACCATTCTCTCTCCTTCTTTCATCTTCCTCCTCCTCTAGTTCAAGGAGAATCATTCTCATGAGTTGAGAAACCTCTCCTTGGAGATAAAACACCCAAAGCCACTCTCTACTCATCCTAAGGTTGAAGGTCTAGCAAGCCGGAGACTTTAGTTTTCTCAAAGTTCGAGGAAGAAGCTCAAGGTAGAGACCCTCAGGTGGATCCATCTTCGACAAGAGAAGGCAACGAGGAAAGCACCATCCGACCACTACAAAGAGTCCAAGAAGAAGGAGTTCAAGTTTAGGTATAACCCCTAACCGAGTAGATTGTTGGAGATAGTGCCCTCATAGTCAATTATTGGATCGCAGGTACGTGATTGCAATGATTGCGGAGGACCTATACCGGCAGGACAGTCTTACTCGAGATGATAGTATGCTATCTAGTTTGCCTTTATCAGTCGTGTACATGTTCAGGTGACTGATTACATGTTACACTTTGATAGAGCCCTTAGGATCTTGCTTTACTACCAACAGTATGATGGCGATCATATACGTGAAGTTGGGTAGTTTATCAGCATATCCTTAATTGTGGTCCCTAGTCGTGGGAGTTTCGAGACAGGGCATCGATATTCCGGAGTAGACTAGTGTATACAGTCGAGACCCCGACGAGGGGTGGTGGCCGGTTTCACAAGCCACTGGCGTCAGTTGGATCACCTAAGATGTATACAGGTGCTCATTGGGTTATGAGTACACCGGACAGGACTCGCCGGGAATCTGCTAGTTGGTATTATACATATCGTCAGATAGCAGTTCCCTGGTGACATGTGTACAGGTTAGTTCATCGACCTGAGGTCGTCATTTGTCTCGTGTGAGTTCCCACTGTGCTTTGATTTCTACCCTACCACGGCTCAAAGGAGTCGTGCAAACAGGTAGTTTTTGGGTACAGTCCCGAGCCATATGGAGGCACGTGAGCGGATCGGCAGGGGATTCGTCTCTCCCGGTATTGGGGGCGAGATCGTGCTGTGTCTAGGAGAGCCATTACACAAAGCCCACGGCCGTGGCAGGAGATTTACTGGTAGGTACTCCAGTAGTATCTCAGGGTGTTATTGGGCTACACTCCGACACGACTTATACTGCTATTGGGGGTCTGACGTTACTAGCCCCCTAGGTAGATATGCGATACTCATTGACGAACGGACCGGACTGTATATACATTGCCACTGTTAGGCTCAGTAGGGTTTCCGGGTGAGTTCGCTCATCGGCATCCCTTGAGGTCAGTCCATGGGCAGCCGTTACGCATTGCTAGTGTCGCTGACGGTTTATGGTTAAACCCACTGCCAGGGTACTGACGAGTCATTAGAGTCCCCCACAGACAGTTTCCCAAGTTCGGGCGAAACGTTGTAGAGGTCGTATGGTTTTATGGCAGGGTTCGGAAAATGCACGTGCGTTTACGCACGTGTCAGTTTTCGGGCAGATGATACTGGTCGGTTTTGGTTTAAGCCGGATCCGAGTATCATATTGAATAGATATAATATCTCTGTCTCAGTTGCATTTGTATTCGATCGTAATACAAATGCGGGTATATTTATACAGTTACGGGGTTATCCTGAAAGTCGTTTCAGGATCACTTTTGGAGGTTGCCAGTTTCCAGTTTTCTATCAGCCGTCTTTTAACATTCGGTTAAAGACGGATTTATCTTTTCTTGTGATGAGTGTGGAAGTTTCTAGAAGCATCTAGATAAGGTGACTAGGTTAAATGGTGTTGTATTTTCATTGGTTGCTTTTGGTGTGTTCACACTTGAGATATTTGTTTGTGTTCACACTTGAGATATTTGTTTGTGTTCACACATGATATTTTCTTGTGGTCACCCCCCCTCTCCTACACTCACCCTCCTCCTCCCTATATATGGCCGGCCCCTTCCCCCCCTCTCTCACTCTCTCACTTTGTAGAAAAAAGATTATGATAGTTTTCGGTGTATGGAATTTCACAGCTCATTTCATTCCATCACCCGATTCCCACGGCAACTTCATTAACCGTTCGTCCATAGCTTTGGACGGAACGAGACGAAGTCTTCTACTCATTCTCTACATCATTCTTGGTCGTCTCTTTTAGCAAACTTGACGACCGAGTTGCCTCGAGTTAGAGGCGGGAGCCCGTTTAAAGAATCGTCGACGTGGTGCCACCTGGACGAGCAGATCGGAGATCGAAGAGATCGGAGCAGCCGCAACGGAGCGTGGGATGATGGTTAAAGAACGAAGGACTCGGATCGTTCGGTATAACCTTTCTACACTCTTTACAGTTTGTTAGTTTAGCAATAATGGCAGATCCGGGTTAAAATATACGATAGCGCCAGTTAAAAAGTTTTTGTTCCGCATTTGGCGTCTGTAGACGGCCGGGGCGCTACCGTAGAGTATCAGAGCCTTACCATTTTGCTATACTAACTTGTGCTAACGCGTTTAAAATATCGATCGAACCGGATATCAAAAACCGCATTTTTCAAGTTCACAGTTTCTGTAGATTTTAAATGATGTCCTAAAATTATTCTACATATCACAGAAAGTTGTGCAGGGTTTTATAAGCACACCGACCAAATTTGAGCACGTGATTCCACCAAACTGCCGCGGAATCGCGGCCAAACCCCTGGTTTGGCCGTGCATCCGCGGCCGTTCTATTGAATCAGTGCACCAAATTTGCACAGTGTCTTCTCTGTTGGAATTTGGGGGTTTTGGTATATATCTTTTGGGCCCAGATTTTGTTACTGTTCAACAGATGTTCGTGGGGCCCACTTCGTGATATTTAGTCGATCGAAATTTAAACACGTTAGTTTACAGTGCTTACATTATATATCTGACCGGGAATGTCATTTGATCGGTAAACCGCGTCTGATTGCTATAGTTCTTTTAGACGGGTTTGCGAACGTGACATTCGCGTTGATGTTCTGTGTTGTGTTGTGTTGTTGCGGATTTGTCGTGGTGGATAGCAATGTGCAATGGTAGTACAGTTTGAGTTTATTTGTACATTTGATATTGCGGGGCGAGCGTCCAACATGTGGACTGCCGTCACTGCCTGTTGTATAATATTCTTTTGGGGCACGACCAGGTTGCGGTCGATGTACCTGTTGTACTATTTTTCATTACTGTACTAGGTTTTACCCCGCGACGGAGTGCACGGATAGCCGGGTTCTGAAGGGCAACGGGTCCGCATCTCATGGCTTTGAGAGGCAGAGGGGCCTTACTCTGGAATTGGCAGACTATTCGCCGCACTCGTAGGGGGTACAGGTTGACCCAAGGAGGGGTGACCAAGATTACCGGATTCCGTGAAGTGCTGGGTGGTCCATTCACTTTGCTGTAGGGGGCTGCCTCGTTTCAGGTGAGCGAAGTTCCCAATGTGAGAGGAATAATAGCTTGAGAATTTTAGCCCACCTCAAACGAGAAGCGGGTAACTTGCCGCACCCGTAGGGGTCTAGGTTTCATTGCACAGGCTATCCACACGACAGGGGAACGTCGGGTTTCAGCAGCGGCTCTGTGAAACTCGGGGATCCCAGATTATCTGTATTGTTCTGTGATGCTTATTACTTTTCTGTAATGTTGCATATTATCACGCCTCGAGCGATTATTGTATATTGGTTTATATACTATTAGATGTTGTATATGTTTTACACCCGCGCTAGTCCAGTCCCCGCTCTGTCGTTAGTTAAGTAACCTAACGGGTGATGACGGGACCCAGTGACGAATGCGGATGGCATATACGTACATTTTATTTTCGTTCTTTTCTGGTGTGATTAATTGATGGGACTGCGTTGATTCTGATCAATGCAAAGGAAAGCAAACCTGTTTGCAGTTGTTGGAACAAATTTAAAAGTGTTATTGCAAAGACGTTTCCTTTTGTTATGCATAGCGGTATTCAGTGGAATATCCTGCACCTCATTCGACGGGGCAAGGGCCGATATCCCTTCACCGGGACTGACCCCTTGGGCAGAAGTTTGCGTCAGGGTAATAACTTCACTATAGTCGATTACATGTTGCTTTGCACCGCGGTATTCAGTGGAATATCCTGCAGCTCATTCCACGAGGAAAGAGCCGAGATCCCTTCACCGGGAGTGACCTCTTTAGCAAAAGGTTTTCGCCACTATATTTTAAAAAGCTATCAGGTTCCTTCAGCGATATCAAGTTCACTACGTTAAAGGTTTTTCGCCAAAAACCAGCCGTAGCCCTCCGTCACTTCTTTTGGGTATTCAGTAGTATTCAAGCTATGTATTTTGACCTAACGCCAAGGCATAGTGTTTGGTAGCTGCTGGGTATTCAATTGTTGCATAGATAGATGAGTTGGTTTGGGACAGCCGTTCTGCCATTTTGACCTAACGCCAAGGGCATGTGCGGGTGGGTTCAAATTAACAAGATAGTGACGGGTAGAACTTGGCATGTGACTTATGACATTTTGACCTAACGCCAAGGTTATAAGAGCATGGGGCAAAAATCATATCGGGAGTTTCTAAAGAAACTGAAACTTGCCAAGTATGCGCATACCTTCTGGAGTATGAGTAACGTGGATGCATTCCATCACGTTATCATGCGATGAGAGTTGGATCCCGATTCCCACTGATGAGTTGGTTTACTCTTCGGGTGATCCCGATTGATTCTTCTTTCTGGTTTGGAGGAGAATTTGACAGAACAGTGGGAGGTTTCCGGATTAGATAAAATGATAACCATTCTGATCTAGGTTAGAGTGCACGCAGAGTGTTTCTTTTCTCTCTCTCTTTGGCAGCGACCTTTGACCGACCCTAGACTATGACTCAGTGACCAGGTTGACCGAACCTTCTTAAAATACTGGCTTTTGGATTGTCCTAGTTGCATAAGTCATTGCCACTCCTTCTTTTACCCTTTGCATTTCTCAGAACACCCGTATTACTACGGACATCCACTTCCATTGGATAGATCCATCGTATGGTTATATACGAACTCGAAGGGACTTCTTCGAGGATGGATCCAGGTTCAGGAGAAATAGAATTGGTTTATTCAGTTGTCTTTTATTATCACCTTCTCTCAGGTTGCGAGGGCTCCTTGGTTTAGGAGAGTACACCTATTACGCTTATTGGATAGTCTTATTCCAAACCATAGGCAGGTGCCGAAAGGTAGGGAATGAAGAAAACCAATTAGCCTAAGTAGGGTGTGCAGAAGGTAATATGTAAAGACAAAATAAAGGGATTAGAAAGAGGGCAAAGTAAATTGCGACTGTTATTATTCACGACCAAACCGCGTACTTCGTCGCCACTCCTATTTCACCTTTAAAAGAATAAAGTATTATTCAGTTGTCTTTTATCATCGCCTTCTCTCAAGTTGCGAGTACTCCTTGGTTTAGGAGGGTACACCTATTATGCTTACTGGATAGTCTTCTTCCAAACCATAGGCTGGTGCCGAACGGTAGGGAAGGAAGAAAACCATTTAGCCTAACGATGGTGTACAGAAGGTAACGACTAAAGACAAATAAAGGGATTTGGAGAGATGGCAATAAAATATACGGTTGAAGTCATGAATTGGTTTATGGAAGAGGCATTGCTATGAATACCAAGATACCCCTAGGAAACATTTTCATGTTTTAGTGCATTGTTAAAGGAAAACTGTTTTCCCGATTGGATACTTACTCAAGGGTATGTATTTACCAGGTTTCATTCTCATATCTGTATGGTTTTACAGATGATGAGTGGGAGTAAGTTATTGGGAATTAGGTGATTATCCTTATTATATCGGAATTCGTTGTAATTGGTTATATTTGAGGAAATCGCCAGGGTACAGTTTTCAACCTACGACGCACAGGTTTTGAGTTGCTTAAACTCAGCGGACTTATACAGAGTATTGTATATTGTCCAGTGTCCATCAGGACAAAGGGGTAGGTCCTCATACAATGTTCTGTTTACTTATGACTTCTCTAGTTTTTAGACAAGTGTTTCGTAGAAATACAAGGTCTAAGTTTTGAGAAGTTGTGGGTATAAGAATAAAGTAGAGAACCAGGTGTCACAAGTATCGGGATTCTTCAAAGAGATCGAAGATGTAGATTCTTGTGATTGGTATTCAGATGATAGTAATGGTTTTGAGAAACTTGTTTCTCTTTCAGGTTACTCATAATTGGATGGATTCCTAAGTTGAGTAATGCTGATTAGCCTCTTTCCATTAAGTTGATATGCACTGGAGACAGCTGCATGATTTGAATCTGGTTCTAATTAAATAAAGTGCCAAAGTTTCTATATTGGATATAGAATAGTTCGTACCTTAAAAGATGTTAAGGTACGGGGAGTTGTTCAGCTTATGCTTAAAACCAGACTCTGGATAACTCAGGGCACGTTTCTGTAATGGCTGTTTGTGGGTTGACCCTGGCTATGACGAGGGTTGATATTCTACCATTTGGAAGATCAATAGTGATATTGTTCTTGACTCGCCACAGTTTTAGTAAAATGGATTTTTTTCAGAAAACAGTAGTGGGAGTATGGTAGAACTGGAAGTGATTCCAGAACCGCGAACGATTACGGAAAATTTAATAGGACCTATATATTCAATCAGGTTTGACATTCCATTAGCCACTCCGCAGATATGGTGGGTAACCTCAGACACCCGAGAGGTACTTCGGTAGCCTCAAGGACGGTGACAGGGAGGTTCTTATCTACCCAGACTTGACACTACTGATGTTCCAGGCTATGAGACCCGGTAGGAGGGTTGTCGTAGTCAGTGGGAGCATCGGAAGCATAGTGGGCAAGATGCTTATGTCTATTTAAAGACTTGAGCAGTTATAGCGGAGATAGATCATCTAGTTTTTGATATGACAGTCATGGGTTTGACTTCAATCAGGATAGGGGATGGATCTGTTAAGAAGGTAGTAGGGTGTGATGTCATGGTATCTGGATGACATACACAGAGTAGGAAGTAAAATTCCTATACTACGATCGGTTGTACTGTGGTCGTCACACAGTTGTTTCTCCAGACAGGATATGGATATATTATTTGACATTCTGGTTTCTGGATCTATGGTTTTAGATCTAGATTTGGGTAGTTTCCCAATGTGGGTACTTTGACAGATATTCTAATGGTTTTTAGAATAGTTGACTCCTAGCATGGTGGTGTACCTGCAGGTGATGGAGTCACCCTCTCTAAAGGTGTCGTATAGACTAAAGAGGAGAGGGCTGTGCATGATTGGCAGATCACTTGCTTAGGCAATTGAGTCAATCGTGAGGTGTCAAGTACCACACCAGATGTTGTTTTTGCACTACATGCGATAAGTTTGTATTAATCCAATCCTGGAGAGACATAAGGAAGCAGTTTTAGAACATAAGTGGATGTTCTACGGATTTAATGACGGCAGCCTCCTTCGGGAGACGATTATCATTCCAGGCTTCAAAGGTGACGTGGATGACAGAGTGATTGTCAGAGTTTTAGTTTTCCCTCTGACGAGGGACAGTATTATGGACAGGTGGTCCAAGAGGATACTGTGGGTGGCATGGTGCCGGTTACTGATTAGGTTCAGTGATCGATACAGTCTAAGAAGTTTGGATTTGAAGTTCATTTATGAACTAGGTCCCATCAGATATCCAGACATATTCTAAGACAGGTATTACTCGATTCGGGAGATGGCTTTCTCCGTGAACTTGAGATTTAGAGAGATATAGAGAGAAACATCTAGGCGAATCCACTCACTGAGGCTATTTCTCGAACACAATAGTTTTACAAACGAGCTTTGTGAAACTGATTAGTAGAGGAGTTGGATGTTCGGTTTCACACGGGCTGTGAGTAGTCGACATCGCAATAATTAGCCTTGAGTGCAAGTGGGAGATTGTTGGAGATAGTGCCCTCATAGTCAATTATTGGATCGCAGGTACGTGATTGCAATGATTGCGGAGGACCTATACCGGTAGGACAGTCTTACTCGAGATGATAGTATGCTATCTGGTTTGCCTTTATCAGTCGTGTACATGTTCAGGTGACTGATTACATGTTACACTTTGATAGAGCCCTTAGGATCTTGCTTTACTACCAACAGTATGATGGCGATCATATACGTGAGAGTTGGGTAGTTTATCAGCATATCTTTAATTGTGGTCCCTAGTCGTAGGAGTTTCGAGACAGGGCATCGATACTCCGGAGTAGACTAGTGTATACAGTCGAGACCCCGACGAGGGGCGGTGGTCGGTCTCACAAGCCACTGGTATCAGTTGGATCACCTAAGATGTATACAGGTGCTCATTGGGTTATCAGTACACCGGACAGGACTCGCCGGGAATCTGCTAGTTGGTATTATACATATCGTCAGATAGCAGTTCCCTGGTGACATGTGTACAGGTTAGTTCATCGACCTGAGGTCGTCATTTGTCTCGTGTGAGTTCCCACTGTGCTTTGATTTCTACCCTACCACGGCTCAAAGGAGTCGTGCAAACAGGTAGCTTTTGGGTACAGTCCCGAGCCATATAGAGGCACGTGAGCGGATCGGCAGGGGATTCGTCTCTCCCGGTATTGGGGGCGAGATCGTGCTGTGTCTAGGAGAGCCATTACACAAAGCCCACGGCCGTGGCAGGAGATTTACTGGTAGGTACTCCAGTAGTATCTCAGGGTGTTATTGGGCTACACTCCGACACGACTTATACTGCTATTGGGGGTCTGACGTTACTAGCCCCCTAGGTAGATATGCGATACTCATTGACGAACGGACCGGACTGTATATACATTGTCACTGTTAGGCTCAGTAGGGTTTCCGGGTGAGTTCGCTCATCGGCATCCCTTGAGGTCAGTCCATGGGCAGCCGTTACGCATTGCTAGTGCCGCTGACGGTTTGTGGTTAAACCCACTGCCAGGGTACTGACGAGTCATTAGAGTCCCCCACAGACAGTTTCCCAAGTTCGGGCGAAATGTTGTAGAGGTCGTATGGTTTTATGGCAGGGTACGGAAAATGCACGTGCGTTTACGCACGTGTCAGTTTTCGGGCTGATGATACTGGTCGGTTTTGGTTTAAGCCGGATCCGAGTATCATATTGAATAGATATAATATCTTTGTCTCAGTTGCATTTGTATTCGGTCGTAATACAAATGCGGGTATATTTATACAGTTACGGGGTTATCCTGAAAGTCGTTTCAGGATCACTTTTGGAAGTTGCCAGTTTCCAGTTTTCTATCAGCCGTCTTTTAACATTCGGTTAAAGAAGGATTTATCTTTTCTTGAGATGAGTGTGGAAGTTTCTAGAAGCATCTAGATAAGGTGACTAGGTTAAATGGTGTTGTATTTTCATTGGTTGCTTTTGGTGTGTTCACACTTTGTGTTCACACTTGAGATATTTGTTTGTGTTCACACTTGAGATATTTGTTTGTGTTCACACATGATATTTTCTTGTGGTCACCCCCCCTCTCCTACACTCACCCTCCTCCTCCCTATATATGGCCGGCCCCTTCCCCCCCTCTCTCTCACTCTCTCACTTTGTAGAAAAAAGATTATGATAGTTTTCGGTGTATGGAATTTCACAGCTCATTTCATTCCATCACCCGATTCCCACGGCAACTTCATTAACCGTTCGTCCATAGCTTTGGACGGAACGAGACAAAGTCTTCTACTCATTCTCTACATCATTCTTGGTCGTCTCTTTTAGCAAACTTGACGACCGAGTTGCCTCGAGTCAGAGGCGGGAGCCTGTTTAAAGAATCGTCGACGTGGTGCCACCTGGACGAGCAGATCGGAGATCGAAGAGATCGGAGCAGCCGCAACGGAGCGTGGGATGATGGTTAAAGAACGAAGGACTCGGATCGTTCGGTATAACCTTTCTACACTCTTTACAGTTTGTTAGTTTAGCAATAATGGCAGATCCGGGTTAAAGTATACGATAGCGCCAGTTAAAAAGTTTTTGTTCCGCATTTGGCGTCTGTAGACGGCCGGGGCGCTACCGTAGACTTACATAGATAACTCTCTTATTAATTGCTAGTGTGTAGTTTAGCCAAGATCCGTTTTTGTAGTCCATGTTACCTAAACCCTAAAAATCGTTTTTTACCGTTTCCGTAAGCCCGAAAGAACCGGGAGAGGTAATGTGGACTTACACTCACTCCTCTCAAATTTCTGGCCGAAATTTGAGCCCCCAAAAGCAGCAGCCCCTCTCCCAAATCCCACTCCATTTTGCTTCAAAAATCCACAAAAATGCTTCAAAATCCATACAATTTCAAAGCTAATTCAAAATCCAAGCCTTACCCATTATTTCTTGGCTACTATAGTATGGTTCTCAGTGAAAAGTTTTCATTTTGGAGGCCAAGATTTTGGTGCTAGATTCATGTTTGATCTCTTGATCATGAGGTATAATTCTAACCTTTCTCTTAAATTGTTGTTAATTGCCTTAGGTTAGCTTAATTATATGTTTAAATAGGTTTTTAATTAGTTCTAAGTGCATGATTTGAAATTCAAGAGATGGGTTTGAATTCAAATTGGGGTTTTGGGTTGTGAGATTATGGTTGTGTGATGTATTTGACATATTAGGTTATGCTAAATCAATTTAAGTTGCTAGTTTGCATATTTATTGATTTAAATTGTGATAATTATATAAATTGTAAACTAGGTTTTTAAAATAATTATATTTTGGTGAGATAAAATTCTAATTAAGGTTGCATGTCATTATAAATATTATATTGAGTGGTTTAATGTTTTTAGTTCATGAAAATCCAAGCTCAATTGCTGTTTGTGCATTTTTGCTATAAATTGTTAATATTTGGGTATATTGTAAACTAGAATTTTGGGGTTAATGAAATTTATTGGGATTAAATTATGGAAATTGTTTTTATGACTTATTTAAGATATTTAATAAGTATTATGGCCACTAGATTTGTTTAAAAGTCGAGTTTTGTATTAAAACGGGTAATTTTTGCTTGCTAGATTTTCGGAAAAATGGCTTTTAAAGTGAATTTGGGGTTTTTGTGAATTTTAACCTATTTTATATTATAATTAGTGTTCGTGAATGCACAAATGAGAGTGTTTGGGTTTTTCTCGATGGTTTGACGTTTGTACATCGACATCGAGGGTTGGTTTGGCTATTCTTGCATGCGTAGGCGATAGGTTTTGACCTATGCGTGATACGCGTGCCGATTTGATTTTCGTATGCCGTTTCGATTTTGAATTTGGTTTTAATGCGATACGGTGCATTATGATATGTAGGTACCCCATGTGGACTTCGAGACGACAAACAAGCGCGTGGCGACGTCGGCACCGGCGGGCAAGGACCAGGTGAGTAGATTTATATCTACGGGGAGAAGTCGGGTGGATGGCGTATAGCACCCCCGCAGTTCGTGGTGATGTATACGAATACACACATATATTTTGATTATATATATTATGTTGATATGAAACTTGAAAATAAAGGTGGATTCTAGGTGTTCATGGATTAGTTTAGTGTTAGTTGTGAAACCCTAGAGTAGTTGTTACACCCACACACGCACGCGCACACATGCATACATCTATGTTATTACCTGTGCGTATATGGGGAGATGTGGTTATGTGTTCACCTGGGTATAGGACTAGGTGTTCACATACTGGATTTGCGGATGATACTTGGGATTGAGATGAGTCGATGAGATTTGAGTTGAGGCCGTGAGATCGGTGATATGGCAGGATTCGTACTTGTGATACGTCCTGATGTTATAGCGGATCTTTGGATGACAATGCCATATGAATAGTGATATTAGTAGTGTACTAGACGTAGGTCAGTACCCCAGATGATGATCTTGATAAAGAGGATACCAGATGAACAGTGTGATGAGTATGATATTGACTCGTACCCAGATTTGGGGATGCCGTACGACGGATTTACGTACGAGCTATATATTGATGATTGATCCGCACTCTTGACTTGGGATGTCTGATTATAGATATGGTATCGGATATGATATTATTGAGGTGGGATCACCGACTAATATATATACAAGTATGTACACGTATCGACTCAGATGTTAGGCGGTTTCCTTATCTGTAGTTCAGCTTGTTAGTTCAGCCGTATAGTTTAGTGTAGTTGTTAGACTAGATTAGACTCCTACCTATTTCAAAACTAACGAATCATGGGTATTTTAAAAGACAGGTCAAGGGATTCTACGGATATTTCAAAAGACGTTTCTTTTCATAAAAACACCGTAGCCCTTATTTTCAAAACACCGCGATTCGTGTTATTTCAAAGGCACTATTGTAGGACTTATATTAGGGTAATGCAGTTTAGTTATCGTTGTGTCTAGTATTCAGCTCCCGCATATTATTGCTGTTGCTCCGCATCGCATACTTATTGTAATTCATATTTCATTATTGATATCATGCTGTTAGGACACCATCACCATTACCGATGATGCGTATGTACCACGTACACTTACTTGCCGGCTCACACACATCTTCATCGGTAATTGCCATGTCACGAACACTTTAGAAAATACTATTTCATTTGGCATAGGTTGTTAGCTAATAGTTTAGACATGATATTAGTGTACTTGCCTTATATGCTAGTTTAGACATTGTAGTTATTACTTGCTACTTCATGCATATTATTATTCATTGATATGCCGCATTCATGGATTTTTATGTCCATATTCACTGTTTACATGCTATTGAGGAATTGGATAAGATTTTCATGAGATTTCCTGGATTTGGGGGAAAACCGCAAAAACACTTATAAACTTCTTTCTCTTTTTTTTAAAGAAAAAGTGCGGTTTTCCCATGATGTATGAGTCGTCCACCATGAGTTTGCTGATGGATTTCGAGACCCGATTCGAGGAGTTGGATGAATCGTTTCGGATATATGGTGGACCCGGTAAGGTGCCCCGGGGCAAGAAGGTCGTGTTGCTGACGTTGACCCTGGCAGGGGAGCACTACCTACCGGTGATTTTGCCCGACGCGTCGGATATCTGGAGGATACCGTTGTGGTCTTAAGATTGATGGTAGGGGCCGGTCTGGACAGACGGCGCCCTAGATAGTGAGATTGATACAGAGATTTTGAGATATTGAGATACAGAGATTTGCTGATAAAGGCCAGTCCGGATAGCCGGAGCCTGAGATTTTGAGACATTGGGATTTACGTTTTGTGTCGATGCTAGACTCTGTTTATGCTGATTTCATTATGATACCTCATTTTAAAAATACAGAAAATCTCACTAATTTATGAAAGTAGTTTTCTTCAGTACATGCATTCTTTTTCGTGCATTCATACATCATCCATGTGATACATTGCTACCTGAGGCACTGACACGGGCACATGAGATTGCACTTGGGTTAGATATTTACCCTAGCCATTGTTATAGGCTGCTGGTTATATATTTGAGGACATATTATGATCGTTGACCTAGGATTGCGTTGTTCATGCGATATCTATTCGTAGATGTTTTTCTACTCACAAGCTGGCAACTCACCCCCGTTGTGCCACAGTTTCTTGCAGGTTTTGCCGAACAGGTTTCTTTGCGGTTTTCCTGGCACTGCTTCTTTCGGGTGACTTGCTAGTAGGTGGGTTTATTTGTATCGTCCCTATCATTATACATTGTATATTATTATTCAGTTGTATCTAGAAGTTCCATCAACCAAAAATGTATTTATTGAGATAGAGACCAGAGATGTTATTCTTTCGACCTTAGAGTCGCTCGTTATATTTCTGTAGAATTCTTGTTGTTTGAGTTTCCTTTTGAGTTTTGATCCTCGCCCTTGGCGTTGTATATTATATTGCTTGTGTGGTTGTGACCGTCGATTGACGAAGAGCTAGCTCCCGCTTGGGGATGCCTTTTTATTGATTTCGTATACTATTCATGTTGTATCCCGTTTGGGGGCCAGTATTTACAAAGGAGACTCTGCCGAAATTTTCATGAAATATTTGATATTTTTTAAAAATGCGTAATTCGGCTGTGCTATTAAAACTACTTGATTTAAATTGGTTTTCCTTCACTCTATTACTTTTCTTGGTTTGGATTTCTGGGTTTTCGGTTTACTTAGATTTCGTACGCCTCGAGACGTTTCGTAGTTTAAGTGCCGGTCATGTTCCGTACTTTTGGGACGTGACAAAGTTGGTATCAGAGCGTTAGGTTTTACCTTCGGAGCGTAGGATGACCCTTGGTTGATGGAATAGGTGACTAAAGTAGAGCGACGTACCGTGGGTATGTTCCGCGGCATACTTACGATACGATACTCCACTTAAGAAGCCTTAGGATGTACATTTCTTTGTTCAGTATTATATTCATTCCTGATTTAGCCTCATCGGTATCAGTTATGGTTTTGCTGCCACGATTACGGGCAGGGAGAGCTACGGCTAGAGTTGCGGTCAGCACGAGCTCGTTACGAACGAGGACTGACCAGGGTGTGATTCCGGCGACATACGATTGCATTGAGAGGCGTCGTCTGATTGTGTTTTTGCGCCACGAGCGTTTGGATGGATCGCTGTATGAGATTACTCGGACGTGCAGATCAGTGCCAGAGGATTGAGCCAATGATAAGAGGCCAGCCAAATTTTGATGACCGTTGGCGTATTGCTTATTCATGATGATTGAGGCACTGTTCAGCGTGTTGACGAATGAGCCAGTTGTTGCTGCGAACGACGAGATATCGTCCCAGATGTTGGAGTTATTGTAGTACGGGTTGTACTAAGAAATGATAGAAGGTCGCTAGTCACCCGAGGATGAATGACTAGGACATGTGGTTCGTTCGCCTATCCCGATGCGAGGTAATCAGATAGATTAATTCCAGCTAGAGATGACTTCACGCGGAGACGTTGAGAGTCGACAGAGACGATCGAATGTCGGCAACCTATTATTCCAAGTTTAAAGTATTCGGAAAGGCATGCAGGCAATTCTATGGACCCTCTAGAAGAATGAAACCCTAACTCGACTTAATGACCGTGTGAAAGACTTTGAACCTTAGGGTTTGCGGCAGTTCCGCGGCGCCATTAGTGAGGCTTGGGTTTGCCCTTCTACGGCTGGACCATCGATGCTGTGGTACGTACTCGATACTATTAAACTGTACCAAGATGTTGAGCTCTTGGGGGATTATGAGGTTTTGACGAGTCGATCGGATGGTTCGATTTCATTCGGATGCTAGGTGGTGAGATGCATTTCTTGGGAGACTCCAGATACGAGGATAGCCGTAGGTGCTCAGTCCATGCAGCCACGGCGAGACGAGTCCGAAGCAGTCGACATCAGAGAAAAGTGGAGTAAGAGGTTCGTACGAGGTCTTGATGAACCGACGTTCCACTCCGCCGACATCAGAGATGCGATACGCATACCGAGGCATTGTACTTGGATATACCTTCCAGAAGGAGTCGCGATGAGTTTGTAGCCGTTCCGGAACGAGAACAGATCTAGTAAGGGACGATGACTTCCGGACAGTTCGGCAGAGACGAGATTTAGGAGAGATCTCGATAGGACCTTTCTGGAATAAATTACGAGAAGATTTGGACCCAGGAGTGGTCATGTTTTGCACACCGGCAGGCCAGAGTTCAGGATCGTCGACGAGACATGCTATGAGTGACCACGACAGTTGGCCATAGATTCTTGGAGGATGTGCTTGAGCGGGACTATTCCGCCATATTTGATTTCGGTATTTTGGACGATCTATTCGCATGACTGATTTTGATGATTGAGTTTCATGGTATTTGTTTTCATGTACCATGGTTGCACCTACTGAGTATTTACGATTTTTGCATAGTTGTTGCACTTGATATCATTTTCGTGCCTTGGTTTCGCATGTTTATGATTTTATGGGTTTCATACAGTTGAGTTGATTTTGTGCATATGTACGCATACGATTTGGTTTTTGCACTCGGTATAGTTCATATATGCTTGCAGTGCAGTGTTACGCATTTTGTGCACTTAGATGCACTGGACTTCGATTTCGATTGTGATACTCGATGTTTATTTTGTGCACCTTGTGCACCTGATTTGATTTTGCGCATGTTCGACGCTTCATATTGGATTTCATGATCTCGTGCATGATGGATGCACCTGGTTTGGATTTTAGCGCATGTTGAGCGCATGTTTTGAGAAGTGATTTTGGTGCACACCAGATGCACTAAATTGAGATTCTTCGTGCGTGTCAGATGCACCTGTCCTTGCTGTCAGGCACACACGTTGCCTATGACAGATGTTGTGTGCACACCCGATGCACTTAGATGTTGTTTCTGTGCGCATGTATGGCACATATATGGATTTTGATTTCCGTGCGCACCAGACGCACATAGGATTTATATGCATATTTTGGGAATTGATTTCTTATGGAGCAGTACGTTTTTATGATGATTGCTATAAGTTTTTGTACTGAGCAGGACTAGTCACAGGACAGTACCTGAATATATTTTGCATGCATTGATAGTTATTGAAGGGATTTCCAAAAAGCGAGCTATAGTCTCAGTATTTACCTACGTGTCTGATATGACACGAAATGTTTAAAACAAGGAGACCCTTCTAAATTGTTTCCAAAACGGCGGAACGTACATATTAAACAAAGGATATATATATATATATGTAGTTATTTTCTTACAATAGACGTCCACCACTGTGCAGTGCTGCGAGCATCGCATAGCGATTTGAAGAAGATTTGGCATGCATTGCTTTCAGATGTTTTAATGACGTATATCATATTGATTTTCATTTTGGATTTAGACATTGTATCTTCACCATGACTCCGATGATTGCGGGATGCTTGACGGAGTTTTGATTTTGAGTTATATGCTCATTTTTCATGCGCCTGCGCTGCGCTACGATTTGTTTTATGTATTTATGATTTCGGAGCCCCGACGACTTGATGGTTTTTCTTAGATGTTTTAGTATTTGGGGGGGGGGAGTTTTAATTTAAATTCGGGGACCGAATTTCTCTAAGGGGGGAAGATTGTAACGTTTTGAAAATCGTTTCGGTGAAATTTCGGAAAATCGGTAAAATAAGGGGGTTTCTGTAAAAAGTCAAAATACAAATATCTTTATTATAAAATTAAATATACATATTCTAGCTATGTAATTGCTAGTATTTGGTGTTTATTGAGCCACTGGTGAAATTTCAAATTTTCTGAAAAAAATTATTTTAATATTATTTTAAGCCGTCACTAATACATTTAATTAGGAAAAATTACAAATTGGAATGGGTTGATACAAATTTTATAATTCTTGACACACTAAACTGACATGTAAAATATTGTTTCTAAATTGAAATCATTTGCCAAAACGGTCTAGAAATTATTGAAGAAAAAAGGCTTTTTTAGTGAATTTAGTGTAAATGGTTGTTTGGGGTATAGTATTTATCATTTTTCCTCACCCCACACACTCACACACCCCCATTTCTCTTCCTCTTTTCTGCTGAAATCAGCAGCCCTCCCCTCACTTTCCCCACTTGAAAAGTCAATGAAGGGAAAAGAAAACAAGAAATAAAAAGGGAATTCAATATGTTATAGCATAGAGGTTTGGGCTTTGTCTTTTCCCATCATTTTCAACCCCTCCCTCTCTCCTCACTCCCCTCAAATTTCTGGCCGAAATTTGAGCCCCCAACTGCAGCAGCCCCTCCCCCAAATCCCACTCCATTTTGCTTCAAAAATCCACAAAAATGCTTCAAAATCCATACAATTTCAAAGCTAATTCAAAATCCAAGCCTTACCCATTATTTCTTGGCTACTATAGTATGGTTCTTATGAAAAGTTTTCATTTTGGAGGCCAAGATTTTGGAGCTAGATTCATGTTTGATCTCTTGATCATGAGGTATAATTCTAACCTTTCTCTTAAATTGTTGTTAATTGCCTTAGGTTAGCTTAATTATATGTTTAACTAGGTTTTTAATTAGTTCTAAGTGCATGATTTGAAATTCAAGAGAGGGGTTTGAATTCAAATTGGGATTTTAGGTTGTGAGATTATGGTTGTGTGATATATTTGAAATATTAGGTTATGCTAAATCAAATTAAGTTGCTAGTTTGCATATTTATTGATTTAAATTGTGATAATTATATAAATTGTAAACTAGGTTTTTAAAATAATTATATTTTGGTGAGATAAAATTCTAATTAAGGTTGCATGTCATTATAAATATTATATTGAGTGGTTTAATGCTTTTAGTTCATGAAAATCCAAGCTAAATTGTTGTTTGTGCATTTTTGCTCTAAATTGTTAAAATTTGGGAATATTGTAAACTGGAATTTTGGGGTTAATGAAATTTATTGAGATTAAATTATGCAAATTGTTTTTATGACTTATTTAAGATATTTAATAAGTATTATGGCCACTAGATTTGTTTAAACGTCGAGTTTTGTACTAAAACGGGTAATTTTTACTTGCTAGATTTTCGGAAAAATGGCTTTTAAGGTGAATTTGGGGGTTTTTGTGAATTTTAACCTATTTTATATTATAATTAGTGTTCATGAATGCGCAAATGAGAGTGTTTGGGTTTTTCTCGATGGTTTGACGTTTGTACATCGACGTTGAGGGTTGGTTTGGTTATTCTTGCATGCGTAGGCGATAGGTTTTGACCTATGCGTGATACGCGTGCCGATTTGATTTTCGTATGCTGTTTCGATTTCGAATTTGGTTTTAATGCGATACGGTGCATTATGATATGTAGGTATCCCATGTGGACTTCGAGACGACAAACAAGCGCGTGGCGACGTCGACACCGGCGGGCAAGGACCAGGTGAGTAGATTTATATCTATGGGGAGAAGTCGGGTGGATGGCGTATAGCACCCCCGCAGTTCGTGGTGATGTATACGAATACGTATACACATATATATTTTGATTATATATATTATGTTGATATGAGACTTGATGATAAAGGTGGATTCTAGGTGTTCATGGATTAGTTTAGTGTTAGTTGCGAAACCCTAGAGTAGTTGTTACACTCACACACGCACGCGCACACATGCATACATCTATGTTATTACCTGTGCGTATATAGGGAGATGTGGTTATGTTTTCACCTGGGTATGGGACTGGGTGTTCACATACTGGATTTGCGGATGATACTTGGGATTGAGATGAGTCGAGAGGATTTGAGTTGAGGCCGTGAGATCGGTGATATGGCAGGATTCGTACTTGAGATACGTCCTGATGTTATAGCAGATCTTTGGATGACAATGCCATGTGAATAGTGATATTAGTAGTGTACTAGACGTAGGTCAGTACCCCAGATGATGATCTTGATAAAGAGGATACCAGATGAACAGTGTGATGTGTATGATATTGACCCGTACCCAGATTTGGGGATGCCATACGACAGATTTACGTACGAGCTATATATTGATGATTGATCCGCACTCTTGACTTGGGATGTCTGATTATAGATATGGTATCGGATATGATATTATTGAGGCGGGATCACCGACTAATACATATACAGGTATGTATACGTATCGACTCAGATGCTAGGCGGTTTCCTTACCTGTAATTCAGCTTGTTAGTTCAGCCGTATAGTTTAGTGTAGTTGTTAGACTAGATTAGACTCCTACCTATTTCAAAACTAACGAATCGTGGGTATTTTAAAAGACAGGTCAAGGGATTCTACGGATATTTCAAAAGACGTATCTTTTCTTAAAAACACCGTAGCCCTTATTTTCAAAACACCGCGATTCGTGTTATTTCAAAGGCACTATTGTAGGACTTATATTAGGGTAATGCAGTTTAGTTATCGTTGTGTCTAGTATTCAGCTCCCGCATATTATTGCTGTTGCTCCGCATCGCATACTTATTGTAATTCATATTTCATTATTGATATCATGCTCTTAGGACACCATCACCATTACCGATGATGCGTATGTACCACGTACACTTACTTGCCGGCTCACACACATCTTCATCGGTAATTGCCATGTCACGAACACTTTAGAAAATACTATTTCATTTGATATAGGTTGTTAGCTAATAGTTTAGACATGATATTAGTGTACTTGCCTTATATGCTAGTTTAGACATTGTAGTTATTACTTGCTACTTCATGCATGTTATTATTCATTGATATGCCGCATTCATGGATTTTTATGTCCATATTCACTGTTTACATGCTATTGAGGAATTGGATTCGGATTTTCATGAGATTTCCTGGATTTGGGGGAAAACCACAAAAACACTTATAAACTTCTTTCTCTTTTTTTTAAAGAAATAGTGCGGTTTTCCCATGATGTATGAGTCGTCCACCATGAGTTTGCTGATCGATTTCGAGACCCGATTCGAGGAGTTGGATGAACCGTTTCGGGTACATGGTGGACCCGATAAGGTACCCTGGGGCAAGAAGGTCATGTTGCTGACGTTGAGCCTGGCAGGGGAGCACTACCTACCGGTGATTTTACCCGACGTGTCGGATATCCGGAGGATACCGTCGCGGTCTTGAGATTGATGGTAGGGGCCGGTCTGGACTGACGGCGCTCTAGATAGTGAGATTGATACAGAGATTCTGAGATATTGAGGTACAGTGATTTGCTGATACAGGCCAGTCCGGATAGCCGGAGCCTGAGATTTTGAGACATTGGGATTTACGTTTTGTGTCGATGCTAGACACTGTTTATGCTGATTTCATTATGATACCTCGTTTTAAAAATACAGAAAATCTCACTAATTTATGAAAGTAGTTTTCTTCAGTACATGCATTCTGTTTCGTGCATTCATACATCATCCATGTGATACATTGCTACCTGAGGCACTGACACGGGCACATGGGATTGCACTTGGGTTAGATATTTACCCTAGCCATTGTTATAGGCTGCTGGTTATATATTTGAGGACATATTATGATCGTTGACCTAGGATTGCGTTGTTCATGAGATTTCTATTCGTAGATGTTTTTCTACTCACGAGTTGGCAACTCACCCCCGTTGTGCCACAGTTTCTTGCAGGTTTTGCCGTACAGGTTTCTTTACGGCTTTCCTGGCACTGCTTCTTTCGGGTGACTTGCTAGTAGGTGGGTTTATTTGTATCATACCCATCATTATACATTGTATATTATTATTCAGTTGTATTTAGAAGTTCCATCGACCAAAAATGTATTTATTGAGATAGAGACCAGAGATGTTATTCTTTCGACCTTAGAGTCGCGCGTTATATTTCTGTGGAATTCTTGTTGTTTGAGTTTCCTTTTGTGTTTTGATCCTCGCTCTTGGCGTTGTATATTATATTGCTTGTGTGGTTGTGACCGTCGATTGACGAAGAGCTAGCTCCCGCTTGGGGATGCCTTTTTATTGATTTCGTATACTATTCATGTTGTATCCCGTTTGGGGGCCAGTATTTACGAAGGAGACTCTGCCGAAATTTTCAGGAAATATTTGATGTTTTTTAAAAATGCATAATTTGGCTGTGCTATTAAAACTACTTGATTTAAATTAGTTTTCCTTCACTCTACTACTTTTCTTGGTTTGGATTTCTGGGTTTTCGGTTTACTTAGATTACGTACGCCTCGAGACATTTCGTAGTTTAAGTGCCGGTCATGTTCCGTACTTTTGGGACGTGACAGAGCAGCGGAAAGGTGTGCAAGTTGCTTAAGTCCATTTATGGACTAAAGCAGGCATCGCGGAGTTGGAACATCTGTTTTGATGAGACGGTCAAAGAATTTGGCTTTATCAAAAATCCAGATGAACCATGCATCTATAGTAGATTTGTAGCACGAACTGTCGTATTCCTCGTTTTATACGTGGATGACATTCTCTTGATAGGAAATGACATTCCTATGCTACAATCTGTCGAAGGATTCTTGTCACACAGGTTCTCCATGAAAGACCTGGGTGATGCCTCTTACATTCTGGGGATCCGGATCCATCGTGATAGATCCAAGAGGATATTAGGACTTTCACAGTCCAGGTACATCGACACCATACTGAAAAAATTCAGTATGGAAGATTCCAAGCGCGGTAATCTACCGGCTTGTCACGGGATCACCCTCTCCAAAGAGATGTCTCCCAAGACTGATTTGGAAAGGGATCGCATGTCTATTATACCCTACGCTTCTGCGGTAGGCTCTATAATGTATGCGATGTTGTGTACCGGACCAGATGTAGCTTATGCACTGAGTGTGGTAAGCCGGTATCTGTCAAATCCTGGGAAGAAGCACTGGATAGCGGTAAAGAACATTCTCAAGTACCTGAGAAGGACTAAGGAGATGTTCTTGGTGTATGGCGGAAAAGACCTCCAGATTGAGGCCTTTGCCAACTTCAGCTTCCAGAGTGACAAGGATGATTCCAAGTCCATGTCGGGTTTTGTCTTTACCCTCAATGGAGGGGCGGTGTGTTGGAAGAGTTCCAAACAGGAAACCGTTGCTGACTCGACAATGGAAGCGGAATATATCGCTGCATCTGATGCCGCAAAAGAAGTCGTCTGGATGAGGAAGTTCTTGAAAGAACTTCAGGTGGTTCCGTCCATTGTTGATCCAATACCTCTGTATCACGACAACAACGGGGCTATAGCTTTAGCGAAGGAACCCAGGTCCCATCAGAAATCCAGACACATCTTAAGGCGGTATCACCTGATCAGGGACATCGTGGATCGCCAGGAGATCGAGGTTCGGAGGGTTGCATCAGAAGATAACACTGCAGATCCATTCACGAAGGCCTTGCCCCAGACTCAGTTCGAGCGGCTGATCGAGATGATAGGTCTTCGATACGCCAGTACATGGCCTTAGTGCAAGTGGGAGATTGTTAGTGTATATACCCTAGAGGCCATTACTGTATCATACTAGTTTGTATATTACTTAATGGAAGCTTGGGATATTCACCATTGTATACACAATCTTGCTCAAACTAGTAGTATGCTACTTGGTTTGTTTCTACTTCAATGTGTGTACATGTGTTTCTTTTAACATATCGCCTATACACAATAGTGGAGCCCTTAGGATCTTTGCTTGATTACCAACGTTGTGATAGCATTCACACTCGTGGGGGCTGGGTAATCCACAAGCACATCCTTATGCAGGTCCCTAGTCGCAGGACTATCGAGACAGGGCATCGATACTCCGGAGTAGACTAGCGTATGCGCTTCTCATCCCAGCACGGGAGACGGTCTGTCCCACAGCCGTCAGTACGTCGTACTTGAGATAGTATGCGGGTGCTCGTTAGGTTACGAGTACACTGGACAGGACTCGTCGGGAACTGTTGGTTGGTACTATACCTATCGTCAGTTATCAGTTCCCAGGTGACATGAGTACAGCTTAGTCCGCTGACTTGACACTGTCACTTCGCCTCGAGTGTGTTCCCACTGTACTTTGATTACTACCCTACCACGGCTCAAAAGAGTCATGCAAACAGGTAGTAGTTGGGTGCAGTCCCGAAGAACTTGGAGGCAGTGACGGTTAGACAGGATTCGTCTCTCCCAGTATTGGGAGTTGATATCGCGCTGTGTCTAGGAGAGCCATTACACATAGTCGTCCCTGGCCAGGGCAAGCGAGATACACTGGTAGGTTTCCAGTGTTATCTCAGGGTGTTCTGGGCTACACTCCGACACGACTTGTACCGCTATTAGGGGACTGGCGTTTACCACCCCTTAGGCCCGCCATGCGATATTCTCAGACGAACAGACTGGACTGTACGCAGATTGTCACAGACAGGCTCAGTAGGAGTTCGGATGGGTTCGCCTCATCAGTCTTCTTATCAGCATCTACCTGGGGGCCGTTACGTACAGCTAGTGCCGCTTGCGGTCTGTAGTTAAACCCACTGCCAGCGTAGTGTCGAGTCTTTAGAGTCCCACACAGAGGGTTATTCGCCTTTGGGCAAAACAGAGTAGAAGTCGCATGGTTTTGCGACTGGGTTCGTTCACATCCGCGCACTTGTGCACGTTTGGTGTCCGGAAAGTCATTACTAGCGGGCTCTGGTTTGAGCCAGATCCTAGTATATGCTTTGGGGTTAGTTTTATCTCATTGTATTCGTGTTCCTCGGAATACGAATGCGGGTGTGTATGCACAGTTGACTGAGGCAGAGGAAGAGGATTCTCATTAGGAATTTGGTACGGGTGTGTATGCTCAGTTGATGGTTGTCGTTTACCAAACCCTAATGAATATTTGAAATATCAATTAATAATATTAATTAAAGGAAATTGAGTTATGGTTAGGGTTGTTGACATTTTGACCAAGGTTGACTTCTTGACCAAGGTTGAAACTTTGACCATCATCATTTCAAGCAAAGATGCTCTTTGATCTTTGCAAAACACATTAAATGTGAAATGATAATGGTCATATCAAACCAACCATCACCTTTTTCATTTTGATTAATATTGTTTATTATTAATTCACATATATGTGATATAGTTGTTATTTTTCATATCATTCTCTTATTCTCATTGTCTCTCATCTTTTCCTCTTCCTCTAGCTCAAGGAAAATTCTTCTCATTAGTTGAGAACCATTTCCTTTGAGATAAAACACCAAATCTACTCTCTACTCATCCTAAGGTTGAAGGTCTAGCAAGCCGAACACTTTAGTTTCCTCAAGTTCGAGGAAGGAGCTCAAGGTAGAGACCCTCAGGTGGATCCATCTTCGGCAAGAGAAGGCGACGAGAAGAGAACCATCCGACCACCACAAGGAGTCCAAGAGAAGGAGTTCAAGTTGAGGTATAACCCCCTAACCGAGTAGGTAAAGCTCTTGTTAGTTGCGAGTGTGTAGTTTAGAAAAGATCCGTGTTTTATAGTCCATGTTACCATAACCCAAAAAATCGTTTTTCACCGTTTCCGCAAGCCCGAAAGAACCGGGAGAGGTAACGTGGACTTACAAAACACACGTCCAACGGCCCGCTAAAATCTCATGTCGTATCCTAAATACGAATCACATTATATCACCGATCTCATGGAACTATGCCCAATCTCATCGACTCATCTCCAAATATCAACCAGAATCTGTAGGGTGTTTTTCGTCACCCCAGTGAGATGGGAATACGCGCGTGCTTGTCAGGCGTACTACAGATTCCCCCTGCCTAAGGTAGGCCGGGGTTTAATGATTGTGGGGATCCGAATCTCCGGCAGCCGCGGACTAAACTGCCGTTAATTACCCCTCGCCTTTGGGGCGAGGGAACCTCCGATTAACGGGTTAAGCTGGTCATGCGAACCCAATGTGCGGTGTGCGTGTGTTCTGTTTTGAAAGGGGGGTTTTGGATATATCGGGAGCCACGCAGAGTTTTTACGGGGGTCCCGCTACCCATACGCGCGTGCTTGCCACCCGAAAATTTTTTAGAGGGGGAGAATGTTGCGGAGTATGTGTATGTGTACATTTGTATACAAATGTATATATATATACATATATATATATATATAAAGGGGAAAAGGCATCCAAAGGATGCGTGGGGCAGCACCTTGGGCGCTGTGCGCTTAGGTGTTGTGCGCTCAGACGCAAGCGCGCCACGTGTCGGCACGCAGGCGCTTTGCGCAAGAGCGCTGCGCGCAGGTGCGCAAGCGCGCGCGCCACGTGTCGGCACGCGGGCGCTTTGCGCAAGAGCGCTGCGCGCAGGTGCCCAAGCGCGCGCCACGTGTCGGCACGCGGGCGCTTTGCGCACTTGCGCTGCGCGCTGGAGAGGATAAGAGGCTTTTAGCCTCGAAGAAAGATTTCTCAAAAGAGAAATCAGAGAGGAGTTGGAATCCCGAATGTGTTTTGGGGTTAATGGAAGGGGTTCTTCTTCTTCCTCCTGTTGTTTGCTGGATCTTGAAGATCAAGGGATGTGAAATGTCAAAATCTCTCTTTTTGAGATCTGATGGCAGATCTGAGTTCCCCTTAATGGGTTTTGTGGTGGAAAACTATTTAGTTTTGAAAAAGGATAAGTAAAACTCTTGATTTAATTCAAGAAAAAAAGAAGGTTTTGGAATCTTGAAGAAGGAAGAAAGATCTCAGATCTAAAATTTTTTGTAGAGAGAATGAAAAAGTATATGTTTATTCATCATCATTTTGCCTTATATAGGCTTACATATTTACATATAGCCCCTTGGGCTTTACAAAAATGGCATTTTTGCCTATCCCATGGCTCATGTGCCATTTCATTTTTGCACATAAGCCATGGGCTTACAAAAATTTGGCTTTATGCCCATTTTGCATACATTCATGTATAAAAAAAAATTACATGAAAATTATTTATTACATGATCTATATTTTAGCATGGAGGAGGCTGGCCGCGGGCTCGACTTGGGCATGGGCCCGCTTGACCTGGGCTTGGGCCCACCTGGCTTGGGGTTGACCTTGACTTTGACTCGGTCAACGGGGGTGTAAATTTTTACCCCAACAAAGTGCCCCCCATCAATAAATGCACACCGCACATTTGAGTTGTGTGCATGAAATTGATGGATCTTGAAGCTGAACTTCGAGGTGGAACATCATTCCGGAGGCGAAGCATTATCCCGGGGAGCATGATTCCCGAGGATCGGAGCATCATTCCGATTCGCGGAGCATAATTCCCATGTCAGAGCATCATTCCGAAGCGCGGAGCATTATTCCAGGGTTCGGAGCATCGTTCCGAAGAGCGGAGCATAATTCCAGGATTCGGAGCATTATTCCGAAGGGCTGCTAATTCCAGAAATCGGAGCATCTTTTCGAAGAGCGGAGCATAATTCCAGAGATCGGAGCATCGTTCCGATGGGCGGATCATAATTCCAGAGATCGGAGCATCATTCTGATGATCGGAGCATGATTCCGAAGAGTGGAGCATGATTCCAGAGTTCGGAACATCTTTCCGAAGGGTGGAGCATGGTTCCAAGGGTTCGGAGCATCTTTCCGAAGAGCGGCAGACATTCTGACCGAAGCATGATTTCGATGCAGAGGTAGATTCCTAGGCGAAGTATAATTCCGACAAGGAAGGAAAATATTCCGAGGCGAAGCATGATTTCGACACGGGGTACATTCTGAGACGGAGCATGATTCCGGCGCAGAGCTTGTTGGTTGACTTGATTCCGAGACGAAGCATAATTTCGACAGGGAAGGCAGATACACCGAGGCGAAACATCATTTCGACACGGGGTGCACATTCTGAGACGAAGCTTGATTCCGACGCAGAGCTGGTTGGTTGATTTGATTCCGAGGCGGAGCATAATTCCGGCAGGGAAGGTAGATATCCCGATGTGAAGCATGATTTCGACACGGGGTACGTTCTAAGACGGAGCATGATTCCGGCACAGAGCTTGTTGGCTGACTTGATTCCGAGACGAAGCATAACTTCGACAGGGAAGGAAGGTACACCGAGGCGAAGCATCATTTCGACACGGGGTGCACATTCTGAGACGAAGCTTGATTCCGACGCAGAGCTGGTTGGTTGATTTGATTCCGAGGCGGAGCATAATTCCGGCAGGGAAGGTAGATATCCCGAGGTGAAGCATGATTTCGACACGGGGTAAATTCTGGGACGGAGCATGATTCCGCCGCAGAGGTTGTTGGTTTGATTTGATTTGGGTTGACATCAGCATCGCTACACTGGAATATAGTACCAGGAGCGAATCATCATTTGTCATGAGAGGATTTGGGGATTGGTTTTTTTTGTTTGGCATCAGCATCGCTACACTGGAATATAGTACCAGGAGCGAATCATCATTTGCATTTGCTTATTAGGAAACGATGGCTTAGGAGATAGGTTTAGATCCCTATCACCCAAGACTTTTCAATTTTGTGAGCCGTAAGGGTCTCACAAAGCATTTTCTCCTTACGGGTCGTAAGGATCCCGTAAGTGTATTTTCTCCTTGGGAGTCGTGGGGACTCCCAAGTGTGTTGCTCCTTTGTGAGTCGTAAGGATCTCACGCGGGAATTTTTTCCTCACAAAGTCGAGAGGACTTTGTGAGTGCATTTCATCTCTTTCTCACGAGTTTGCGCCCTTTCGGGTTTTCACAAACTCGCCGGCAGTCCTGCTGTTTTTACTCACGGAGCCCTTTCGGGTTTTCATCCGTGCCCATTTTGCTTGTGGACATACTTTTTTTTTTTAATTATTATTATTATTATTTTTTTTTGGAGAGATTGGGATTCTTTTACGCCCGTGGATTGTATACGGTTTTGCAGGATGTATGATCCAGACCGTAGGGCCATAAAAAATTTTGGGACTTTGTTGGCGTCTGCATCGCTGCACTGGAATATGGTGCCAGGAGCGACTCATCATTCGCCGTTGGGGTATGGGATTTGGAATTTGGTTGGCGTCTGCATCGCTGCACTGTAATATGGTACCAGGAGCGACTCATCATTCGCCACTTGGGGATTGGGGAGCGATGGCTTAGGAGACAGGTTTGGATCCCTATCACCTAAGACTTCTCAATTTTATAGGCCGTGAGGGTCCCATAAGAGCATTTTCTCCCTACGAGTCGTAAGGATCCCGCAGGTGTATTTTCTCCTTAAGAGTCGTGAGGACTCCTAAGTGTGTTTTTCCTTGGTGAGTCGTAAGGATCTCACGAAGGTTTGTTCTCCTCATGCATCGTGAGGACACATGAGTGGGTCTTTCCAATGAAGCATAATTCCAAAGGCGGAGACCAGCCGCGTAACTGGTGGTTGCGGTGGGGCATGGGTATGCTGAGAATTATTTGAGCCCGTGGATTGTATACGGTAGTCAATTCGGGGACTGGCCGTAGGGCTGGAAGAATTTTGGGAAATTGGATTTTGGTTGGCGTCTGCATCGCTGCACTGGAATATGGTACCAGGAGCGACTCATCATTCGCCGCTTTTTTTTTTGTTTTGTTTTACCGCGATTGCTCTATCATTTCAGCTTTTCTTATCGCGAAGGTCGCGATTGCCCTATCATCTCGGCTATTTATTCGCGGTTGCCCCATCATTTCGGCTTTATTTTCATTTTTATTTTTACTCGCTGATTTTTATTGCGAGTTGCCCTATCATTTCGGCTTTTCTTTATTTTTCTTTTATTTACACATTTTTTTTCTATTTACATTTTTTTTTACATTCCCAGTTTAACGACTTAGAGGTCGATTGTTCCCAGTTTAATGACGTGGTGGTCGATTGTTTTCAGAGAAAGGCAGATGCCTGAGAGAATCGGTTTCATGAAGAACTTCGGTCTCCGTTTGTATGAAATTGGCTGTTGCAGCTTGACTGTTTGTTAACACGCCTTTGGACAGTTCTATCTCTCCTGCCTTGTATTGCTTTTCGACCCAATCTTTGAAGACGAAGCAGTCCTCAATGGCATGGCCTATCACTCTGTGATAGGGGCAGTATTTGGGGTCGTCGGTCCTATTCGCTTCCTGCGGTCTTTTTGACTCTGGCAGTTGTAGACCGTTCTTCAGGGCGTCTTTGAATATTTTACGGATTTTGTCCCTTCTGAAGGAATAGACCTTATCCAGCTTCTCTTTCAGTGGAGATTCTCCTCCCTCTCCGAACATTGGCTTCCGAGGCTGGTTGGCGCTAGGCCCGCTCATCCCTTGCTTATTTCGGTTGGCCGAGGCATTGAAAGACTCAGAATCGTCGGAATTTCCGTCTTTGCGATTATCGTCCTTTCGGTTTCTCCATGACCTATTGTTATTTTGGGAATCCGAGGAGGACTCCTGCTTTGAGCGCTCCAGCATCTGAACTTTCCTGGTCAGCTCTTGGAATGTTTTGAGACCCGCGGTGCATAGAAACGCGGTCATCCAATTGTTGAGATTTCCGACGAGGAGACTGACAGATTGGTCCTGCTCTATCGGTGGTTCACATTTGACGGAGAGATTGCGCCATCGGGTTATAAAATCCGTGTTGCTTTCGTTGTTCTTGGGCTTGGTCCTTACGAGCTCGGCAATGGTGATCTTATCGCTGACGCTCATGAACCTTTGTCGAAACAAAGATTCCATTTGGACGAAAGTAGTAACGGAGCCATCTGGTATGCTCGCGTACCAGTCGAAAGCAACATCGGTCAGGCTATTAACGAACTGGCGGAGGAGAAGCGCATCATTGCCCCCAGTATTCCCGCAAGAGGCTTTGAAGTGGGCGATGTGTTGATTCGCATTTCCCGTCCCATCGAATCTTCCGAATTTAGGGATGACATAGCCGCTAGGAAATTCCACCAGATCATACTGAGCAGGATATGGTCTCCCACTACTGCTGATATCTTTTTGCGCTTCGGCTTCGGCCACCAATGTTTTGACTTTGCTGGCAACCATATCCATGATTTGATCTTGAGTTAGCGGGCTACTGTCATCGGTAGCCAAGACATTTCCTGAGATAGGATGCGATTGACTTTCATGAGGTCCGCCCACTTTTGGATTTGAGGGAATAGGCGTCGGTTGCTTTGGGACACCGTTTCCCGGTTCATGAGCTGAGCCCTGTGCTTGATTGGGCAGCTGAGAGGCAAATTGGGCCGTAAGCCGTAAGACGACATTTGTCAAGTCGTCGATCTTTGAGTAGAGCTTGGCCATCTCCTTATCTTTGCTTCTGAGTTGTTTTCGGAGCTCTTGGAGAAGTTGCTGCTCTGTGGTCTTAGGACGGAAAGTTGGCTCATCTTCGCTTTCCGAGCCTGACTCTTCATGAATTGAGGGCTCTCTCTGCCTATCAGCCTCATCGAGAGGGTTTTCATCGTCCAGCGGAGGCGGCTGTTCTTGGGAAGTGGCAACCACATTCAAGCCAGATTGGATTTGAGATGTGGTAGCCCCGTCCTTGCTCTTGCTGCGCGTGGCCACCACGTAGATAGTGTGGATAACACATTCAGCCATCCCCTCATCTTTGGCGGGGTAACCCTGTTCTTCGAACCTCATGAGGTTTAGCCTGGCAGTAGCCCTAGCCCTTTTGTTGGCTCTATATCTGAGCCTTTTCTCCCTCAGCTTCTCAATTTTGAAGGCTTGGCGGGCATCTGCTACCCGGGAAGCCATTATGAGTTGATCATAGGGGAGCTTAGAGAAGACACCCGATCGAGCAGTGGTCAAGGGCACCGCTGGAGCTTGCTCAGGACGCGTTGTAGCTTTATTGGTGTTGATGGCCTTGCCCCCAGCTGGGCCAAGGAAATTCGTTCAGACACCGACTTGCGTTTGGGTTGGGGCGCCCTTGAGATCACTACATTTGGTCTTCTGCCTTTCGAGACCGGTTTGTCTGCCACCGGGGCTTGAGGAGCTGGGATGGCGCCAACTGGCATGAACATAATAGAGCCGAATGGTAGCAGCGGCTCCTCCCATTGTCGTCCGAGACTGGCCGGGAGGACCGTCCTAGAGTCTATCCTCATCGTGAAGGAGACGGGAGCCGTGCTGAGAGCTGAGTTCATCATCGGAGACATCGTCGGAAGGTGATTGCTTGAAAATCTGCATGAAAAAAACATTATTTTTAGTATAAATACAGGTATGTATATTGATTGAGTTCGCATGAACGCTTAACCCAAAATATGGGAGGAGAGATTGGTCCCACCGGGCGTGCCAGAATCTGTAGGGTGTTTTTCGTCACCCCAGTGAGATGGGAATACGCGCGTGCTTGTCAGGCGTACTACAGATTCCCCCTGCCTAAGGTAGGCCGGGGTTTAATGATTGTGGGGATCCGAATCTCCGGCAGCCGCGGACTAAACTGCCGTTAATTACCCCTCGCCTTTGGGGCGAGGGAACCTCCGATTAACGGGTTAAGCTGGTCATGCGAACCCAATGTGCGGTGTGCGTGTGTTCTGTTTTGAAAGGGGGGTTTTGGATATATCGGGAGCCACGCAGAGTTTTTACGGGGGTCCCGCTACCCGGATAGCGGGCTGGGGGTCAAGGGGGCTAGCAGCCCCCTTGCGGGGTTCGGGGCAGCGCCCCGGCACGAAAATTTTTTAGAGGGGGAGAATGTTGCGGAGTATGTGTATGTGTACATTTGTATACAAATGTATATATATATTACATATATATTATATATATATATATATATATATATATATATAAAGGGGAAAAGGCATCCAAAGGATGCGTGGGGCAGCACCTTGGGCGCTGTGCGCTTAGGTGTTGTGCGCTCAGATGCAAGCGCGCCACGTGTCGGCACGCAGGCGCTTTGCGCATAAGCGCTGTGCGCAGGTGCGCAAGCGCGCGCTGCGCGCCACGTGTCGGCACACGGGCGCTTTGCGCAAGAGCGCTGCGCGCAGGTGCGCAAGCGCGCGCGCGCCACGTGTCGGCACGCGGGCGCTTTGCGCACTTGCGCAAGCGCGCAGGTGCGCAAGCGCGCGCGCCACGTGTCGGCACGCGGGCGCTTTGCGCACTTGCGCTGCGCGCTGGAGAGGATAAGAGGCTTTTAGCCTCGAAGAAAGATTTCTCAAAAGAGAAATCAGAGAGGAGTTGGACTCCTGAATGTGTTTTGGGGTTAATGGAAGGGGTTCTTCTTCTTCCTCCTGTTGTTTGCTGGATCTTGAAGATCAAGGGATGTGAAATGTCAAAATCTCTCTTTTTGAGATCTGATGGCAGATCTGAGTTCCCCTTAATGGGTTTTGTGGTGGAAAACTATTTAGTTTTGAAAAAGGAAGAGTAAAACTCTTGATTTAATTCAAGAAAAAAAAGAAGGTTTTGGAACCTTGAAGAAGGAAGAAAGATCTCAGATCTAAAATTTTTTGTAGAGAGAATGAAAAAGTATATGTTTATTCATCATCATTTTGCCTTATATAGGCTTACATATTTACATATAGCCCCTTGGGCTTTACAAAAATGGCATTTTTGTCTATCCCATGGCTCATGTGCCATTTCATTTTTGCACATAAGCCATGGGCTTACAAAAATTTGGCTTTATGCCCATTTTGCATACATTCATGTATAAAAAAAAATTACATGAAAATTATTTATTACATGATCTATATTTTAGCATGGAGGAGGCTGGCCGCGGGCTCGACTTGGGCATGGGCCCGCTTGACCTGGGCTTGGGCCCACCTGGCTTGGGGTTGACCTTGACTTTGACTCGGTCAACAGGGGTGTAAATTTTTACCCCAACACTATCCTCATCATTCAGGTATAAGTATAACAAATAAGCATGTGTGCGCGTGTGGGTGTAAACCTATTCTAGGGTTCGCAACTAGGAACTATACTAGTTTACGACTACACCCTAATCTACCATAGTACACCTAATCTCATCTCAATTATCCATACCGCACCTAATGCTATCAAACACATATATATAGTATATATATAGTATACTAAACCTCGAACTGCGCGGGTGCTATACGCTATCCACCCGACTTCCCCCGTAGATATAATCTACTCACCGTGCATCCTGCGTGTCGGTGTCGATGCGGCCTTCATTTTCTTCCTCGTATGAAGCCCTCGAGAAGGTACCTACAAGATAGCACAATCGCAAATGTACCTTAAAATCACATCGAGAAAACCAAACGATGCGCTAAGGCCTATAGGTTAGAACCTATGGACTACGCTTTCAAAACCATCAAACAACCCTCAATGTCGTCGTACAAACGTCAAGTGATTGAGGTAAAACACAAATACGCAAATCCAGAATTCAAAATACAAGAAACGAGACTCCGAATCAAAACAACAACTTAGGAAAAAGGTTCCAGATTCTACCCTAAGTCAAATCAGACAATTTTGCATATACCAAGGGTCTATTTTACTGATTAGGGGACCACAGAACCAACACGAGGCCAAATGGCCTAGGTCTGGCCGCAAATTGCGGCCAGGCAGAATAAATCTGCGGCCAAGGAATGGAACCAGGGGCTGGGGTCTTGGGGTTAGCTTCCTAGGTGCCTGCATGTATCACTTTCTTTGCAAAATAATTTTCAGAGTCTCGGGGTGATAGCAGATTCCATTTTACATCCACAGAATTCACAATTTTTCGATATCGGCTTTCCTAAATCCGTATTCCGGGGTTATAGTCTCTGGTTTAGGTCTTAATTCTAGCACTAGGGCGTTTGTGAGGTCTCTACTGAGCTCAATTGCCCATCACAACTTTCAATTTCCAATAACCCTAACTAGAGTTTTCAAACTTCACCCAAACCACACTATATCGGTTCTAATCTAACATGGGGGTAAAAGTAATGGAAACACTAAGCTTATGGTTCAGAAAATACCTCATTTGGCAACTCAAGAATTTTCTTGAGTTGCTCAATGTCCTCAAAATCTTCTCTTTTTTGGTCCATGGGGTAGCTAGTTAGCTTGTGCATCCTTTTTGTGAAGTGGGAATGAGGTTTCGAGTTGATTTCCATGGTGTTTTGGGGGATTTTGTGGAGAGGGAGAGGAGGGTGCAGCAGCAGCAGCAACAAAGGAGGGGAGAGGAAATGAGGGAAACAAATGATGAAGGGGGATGGCTCAAGACCAAGTCAAACACAATCCCTCACCTTTCTCTCTCATGCCCATGCCTACATATTCTATTCTTTTCCTTTTCTTTTCTTTTCCTAATAAATCAACAACCATGCTATAAAACATGACGGAAAGCCATGAAAAAAGTAACAAGTGTGAAAATGATACGGTGCATGTTTCGCACAAAACAAGTTAAAAATCCGATTAGCGATTTTTAATCGCGATTAGCACTAAATTAGCATATAATTAATCATAAAAACTTAAAATTTGCATAATTCACATAAAACACTCTCTTTTAAATAATTTCCATAATTTTCCAAATTTTTCCCCATTCATCGGTATTTAATTATACCGCATTTTTAAAATATTCAATATTTTATTATTAAATTATAAAAATTCCCCAAAAATAATATTTTATTTTTTTGAAATGTTACAAAAAATCCCGATTTAGTGCATCTAGTGTGCACAAAAATCGCATCTCATATCATGCGCCCAACATGCACGAAAATCCAAATCAAGTGCATCCATCATGCACGAATAAAATCTAAATCATATGCATCCAAGGCACAAAAACGAAATCAAGCGCAATAACTATGCACAACTCATAAATCAACATAACGGTGTATAAAGCACATATCAAGTGTAATAACTATGCACAAAATATAAATATCCAGTAGGTGCAACCATGGTGCATGAAAGCAAATATCATGAAACTCGGTCATCAAAACTCAATCATGCAATAATTCACCTAAAATACCGAAATCCAAAGTAACGGATACGTGATAGTCAACTCACGAATTCACAAATCGTAAATACTGTCGTCGATATATCCTTCCTTCAAGGTCGAGAAGGTGTCGGTGCATCCAATACTTGCAGAGCAAGATATCTACTTGCTTTCTGATCATGGCTTGTCGCCTGGTGCCCTTAGGCTCTCGTCTCTCACTGCGAATTGCTAAGTACAGATCTTCCCGGCTCCACGGTCTAATATGGAACGATAACGGAAGTAGTCCGCTCTAACACATCCTCTAAAGATCTCTGGCCAACTATCATAGTTACTCATAACATGTCTCGTTGACGATGGTGAACTCTAGCCTGCTGGGCGTGTGCAATACAACTGATCCTGGGTTCAAGTCTTCTCGTATAGTATTCCAGAAAGGTCCTGTCGAGGTCTCTCCCCAAATCTCGTTTCTGCTAAACTGCCCGGAAGTTATCATCTTTTACTCTATCTATTTCTTGTTCCGGGACAGCTGCATACTCATCACGACTCCTCCTGGAAGATATATCTATAGTCAACGCCTCCGCTTGCGTATCACATCTCTGATGTCAGCGGAGTGGAAGATCACCTCATCAAGATCTCGTATGAACCACTTACTCCACTTTTCTCTATTGTCGACTGCTTCAGACTCGTCTTCTTATGGCTGCATGGACTGCGTTCCAATGGCTATACTTGTATCTGGAGTCTCCCAAGCAATGTATCCCATCACATGATATCCGAATAATGTTGAACTTTTCGATCGATTCGTCAAGGTTCCATAATCCCCCAAGAGCTCAACATCTTGGGTACAGTTTAATAGTATCGAATATATGCCACAGCACTTGTGGACTAGCCGTAGAAGGGCAAACCCAAGCCTCACAAATGGCACCGCTGAACTGCCGCAAACCCTAAGTTTCAAAGGCGTTCCATGGTCATTACGTCGAGTTAGGGTTTCATACTTCTAGAGGGTCCATAGAATTGCTTGCATTATTTTTCGAATACTTTAAACTTGGAAAATGGGTCCTTGACATTCGATCGTTTATATCGACTCAACGTATCAACGTGAAGTCGTCTCTAGCTGGAATCAATCAATCTGATGACCTCGCATCGGGGTAGGCAATGAATCACATGTCCTAGTCTTCCATCTAGGTGACTAGCGATCTTCTATCATATCTAGAAGTATAACTTGTGCGGCATTAGCTTCAACATATGGGGCGATATCTCCTCATTCGTAGCAACAACTGGCTCATTCGTCCGCACGCTAAACAGTGCCTCAATCATCAAGAATCATAGTGTAATGACGGTCATCATAATCTGGCTGGCCTCTTGCAGTGGCCCAATCCTCTGGTGCTGATCTGCACGTCCGAGAAATCTCGTAAAAGCGATCCATCAAATGCTCGTGGTGCAAAAACACAATAAAACGACGCCCCTATGCAATCGTATGTCCCTGGAATCACGCTCCGATCAGTCCTCGTCCATGTCGAGCTCATGCTGACCGCAACTCTAGCCATAGCACTCCACGCCCGTACAACTGTGATAACAAAACTATAATTGGTACTGATGAGGCTAGATCATAGGAATGAATATAATACTGTGCAAGGAAATGTACATCCTAAGGCTTCTTAAGCGGAGTATCGTATCGTAAGTATGCCACGGAACATACACACGGTACGTCACTCTACTTGAGTCACCTACTCCATCAGCCAAGGGTCATCCTACACTCCGAAGGTAAAACATAATGCTCTGATACCAATTTTGTCACGACCCGAAAAGTACGGAACATGACCAGCACTTAAATTACGAAACGTCTCGAGGCGTACGTAATCTAAGTAAGCCAAAACCCAGAAAACAAAACCAAAGAAGCAGTAGAGTGAAGGAAAAACCAATTTAAATCAAGTAGTTTAGCAACATAAGCCAAAATATGCATTTTTAAAATTTCAAGCCTTTTCTGAAAATTTCGGCAGAGTCTCCTTTGTAAATACTGGCCCCAAACGGGATACAACATGAATAGTATACGAAAAGGAAAAAAAGGCATCCCCAAGCGGGAGCTAGCTCTTCGTCAATCGACGGTCACAACCATGCAAGCAAAATAACATACAACGCCGAAGAGAGAGGATCAAAACTCAAAATAAACCCAAAATCAACATGAAAACCAAAATAATACAACGTGCAACTCTAAGGTTGAAATAATAACAAGTCTGGTGTTCTATCTCTATCAAATATACAATCTGGTTGATGGAGTTTTACTAGATACAACTGAAATAACAAATATACAATGATGGTCCTGATGCAAAGAACCCACCTGTCAAAGCAATCACCCGGAAGGAACAGTGTGCCAGGAAAGCCGTAATGGAATCTGTACGGCAAAACCTGCAAGGAACTATGGCACAACGGGGGTGAGTTGCCAACTCGTGAGTAGAATACATCTACCAGCAGAAATCGCATGCATGATGCTATCCTAGTTCATATCAAGTAATATCCTCAAATAATATCCTGATCCATCTACATATACATGCAATACCACGTGCTCGTGTCAGTGCCTCAGATAGCAACATATCAGATATATGATGTATGAATGCATTACGAATGGAAATAGAATATATCATGAGTGAGGCAACTTCTTTCTTTAATCAATGAGATTTCTATATGTATATCAATCAAGTATCATCAATGAAAGCAACAGAGAAATCAGTGTCAAGTATCGACACAAAACATAAATCTCAATATCTCAAAATCTCGGTATCTCAGGCATCCGTATCATCTGCGGGATCGGCCCGCGGGCTCCGGCAGAACGGATCAGCCTGTATCCATCTCATGACTCCGGTCGGTATCCTCTGGATAACCGACGAGTCCAAATAATATCACCGGTAGGTAGTGCCCCCTGCCAGGCTCATCATCCTCTATGAAATCACTCTCGCCTCGGGGTACCTCACCGGGTCCACCATGTACCCGAAACGGTTACAACTCCTCCTCGAATCGGGTCTCGAAATCCAACAGCTATCATGAAAACCCATGGTGGACGACTCATACATCATGAGAAAACCGCAATTTGCATTTTAAAAAGAGGGAGAGAGAAGTTTATATATATTCTTGCAGTTTTCCCCCAATTCCAGAAATCTCATGTACATCCGAAATCATCAAATTCATGATACCAATTTACAGTGAATACCGACAAAAATCTCCATAAAACTGCATAACCAATGAATGCACCTAATATCATGCAATGAATGCAATATTTAAACTAGCATATGGAAGCTATAACATATTGCGACTATTAGCTATCAAGCTATGTCAATGCAAAGGTATTTTCTAAAGTGTACGTGACATGGCAATTACCGATGATGATGTGTGTGAGCCGGCAAGTAACTGTATGTGGAACATACGCATCATCGGTAATGGTGCTGGTGTCCTGACAGTATGGTTCATAATCACTAAGTACACAATAAAAATGAAACGGGACGATAACAACATGATAAATGGCAATTAATAGTAATTGCAACAATAATATGCGGAACATGAATGATAACGTAACAATAAGAATCTACATCGCTACACCTGTGTTATACTGTTTTGCCGTTTGAAATAGTACGAATTGTGGTGTTTTGAAAATAAATGCTATGGTGTTTTTAAGAAAAGGTACGTCTTTTGAAATATATGTAGTATCCCTTGACATGTCTTTAAAATCCTCACGGTTCGTTAGTTTTGGAAATAGGTATGACTCGGGTCCAGTCTAACATCTACTAGGTAACTACAGGTCTAACTAACAACCAATCGGAAGGGGTATGGAAACTACCTAAATCTGAGTTGATATTTATGTGTGTGTGTGTGTGTGTGTGTGTGTGTGTGTAATAGTAGGTGATCCCGCCTCATTAGTATCCCATACGATACCCTATATAATATGACATCCTCGAGTCAAGAGTGCGGATCTATCGTCAATATATAGCTCGTACGGTAAATCCGTCGTACGGCCTCTCAAATCTGGATATGGGTCAAATATCACATTTATCTCATTATTCGTCCGGTATCCTTTCCATCATATATCATGATCTGGGGTACTGATCTAAGTCTAGTACAATATTGATACCATCTATGTAATGCATGCGTGTGTATGAAAACACCATGCCTAAAGAACTCGCTAAAATATCATGTCGTATCTCAAATACGAACCATATCATATCACCGATCTCATGGCCCCAAGCCCAATCTCATCGACTCATCTCCAATCCCAAGTACTTGTCCTCAAAATCCATGTATATATATATACATATCCCCATATACGCATAAGTAAAATAAATGTATGCATGTGTGTGTGTGTGTGTGGGTAAAAACCTATTCTAGGGTTCGTGACTAAGAAACTAAACTAAGCTACTTCTAACTATCCTAAACTAAACCATAAACACAAACTCATATCTTGATAATCATCCTTGTATCATAAAACACCTATATAAACATATATATCATAAACTATACTACGGACTGTGGGGGTGCTATACGCCATCCACCCGACTTCCCCCATAAATATAATCTACTCACCTGATCTTCGCTCATCGATGCCGATGTCGCCATGCGCTTGCTTGTCGTCTCGAAGTCTTCGTGAGGGTACCTACATGTCATAACGCACCGTATCGTATTAAAGTCCGACTCACGACCAAATCGACACACGAATCTCACATAGGTCAAAACCTATGCTTTGCTCTCTCAATCAACCCCAAAACTCTCAACATCGACGTACAAACGCCGAGTGATCGAGAAAAACTCAAACGCACCATTCGTGGTTTCAAAACTCTCTAAATATATATGAAATAGGGTTTAAATCATCAAAATCTTAAAATTAATCAAATCGTTTTATTTTCCAAAAAACCTAGTAAGCCTCGAATAACCGTTTTAAAACAAAACTTGATATTTTAACAATTCTATTGGCCATAATACTCATTAACATCTTAAATAAGTCATACAAACCATTTCCATAATTTGATCTCATCAATTTTTATCAAATTCTAAAACCTAGTTTGCAAAATGGCTTAATTAGTATACATTTAAATTAACAATTTGTAACTAGCAACTAGATTTGTTTTTTTACATGTTTTGATGTATTAAACTACAATTTATAATTTTAATGATATGATGAATACCATAACTAGATTTTAATTCTCAATTTTGAATTAATTACTAAAACCTAGTTTACTAGAAATCTTAATTAGATCAATTTGCATGCAACAATTAGTAATATAGCAAGTAGCTTAGCTTTAGCATGCCTAAAAATGTTAAACTACACCTTGCAATCCTTTTCAAATGATACAAACTCTAACTTACTCTCAATTTCCTTTTCTTTAAATTTCAAACTTGAAATTTAAAACTCTAATTAAACACATAATAGCTAGATTCAAGTAATTAAACAACAACTTAAGCAAAATGTTAAGATTATACCTCACAATTTAAGGGATCAAACTTGAGATCTAGCCTCCCAAAATGCTCTCTTTTCACCAAGATCCATACTTGAATGGCCCAGGAATAATAGGTAAAACTTGTATTTGGGATTTGTGTGAGTTTTTGATGGATTTTGATGCAAATTTGATAAAATTTGGAGGTGAAATAAGAAGGAGAAGAGAGGGGGGGCTGCTGCAGTGAGAAAGAGGGGGGTTTCGGCCAATTTGGGGATGGGGAAAGAGAGAGTGAGGTGTTGAAATACAAGGTCAAAGAAAGTCCAAGTCAGCCCAACCCATACCTCTTCATTAATATTTTCTATTCCCTTCAATTTCCTTTTCTCTTCTCAATTTGGTGCGGGGAAAAATGAGGGAGTGGGGCAGCTTGGGTTTGGCCACCCCAAGAGGGAAGGGTGTGTGTGGGTTTGTGAAGATGGCTCTGGTGAAAAAAGTTCACCCAAGCTCATTAAATGCAAGCTACATCAATTTCCTATTATAAATTTATTTTAGTTTATAGTATTTTGACCATAGAACTAACTAGAAATTGAATACTTGATTAAAAATTTTAGGTTACAACTTGGTTTTAGTTTGTTATGGTTCCATAAACTTATATTAACCGATTCCAATTTGTAATTATCCCTAACTAAATGTATTAGTGACGGCTAAAAGTAATATTAAAATAATTAATTTCGGAAAAATTTTCAGTCAACTAGAAATTTTACAAGTGGCTCAATAAATACCAAATACTAGCAATTACATAGATTGAATATGTATATTTAATTTTATATTAAAAGATATTTATATCTCGATTTTTTTACGGAAAACACCCGTTATTTTACCGATTAACCGAAATTTCACCTAAACGATTTTCAAAACGTTACATGTGTCATGCTACAATCAATGCCTAAGCCATGACTTGCACTCACACTCTCCATCACAACAATACTAAACATTTAAAGAAAACCCTAAATGTTTAAAACAAAACAAAAGAAAAGAAATGGCAACTTCAAAAGTAAACTCGTAACGCATTACAAGAATACCTCTCATCCGTATATACATACCTGCATCCGTATTCCGACTGAATAGGAATACAACGAGACGAAAATAATCCAACAATATAATACTAGGATTCGGCTTAAATCAAAGCCCACTAGTATTATCCGTCCGATCATAATCCGTGTACAAGTGCACGTATATGATCGAACCCTGCCATAAAACCATACGGTCTTTACAATATTTCGCCCGACCCAGGGAAACTATCTGTGTGGGACTCTAAAGACTCGTCAATACGCTGGCAGTGGGTTTAACCACAAGCACGTCAGTGGCACTAGCTATACGTAACGGCTACCCACGTATTGAGCGAAAGGGAGGCCGACGAGCGAACTCATCCTGAAACCCTACTGAGCCTGACAGTGACAATATCCGTACAGTCTAGTCCGTTCGTCTATGAGTATAGCATATCGAGTCTAGGGGGGTGGATAAAGTCGAACCCCTAATAACTTGACAATTAGTGTCGATATGTAGCCTATCACCAAGTGAGAAACTACTGATCCGAATCAGTAATTCTCGTCTACCCCAGCCGAGGATTTCTGGTGATGGCCACCCGTGCACACCGCGACATCAACCCCCAATATACCGGGAGAGACGAATCTCCTGACGATCCGCTCACTGCCTCCATATGGCTCGGGACTGTACCCAACTAAAACATGTTTGCACGACTCCTTTGAGCCGTGGTAGGGTAGTAATCAAAGCACAGTGGGAACTCTCACGAGACAAATGGCGATCTCAGGTCGATAGACTAACTTGTACACATGTCACCTGGGAACTGCTATATGAAAATAGGTATAATACCAACTAGCATTTTCCCGGCGAGTCCTTCCGGTGTACTCACAATCCAATGAGCACCTGTATACATCTTAAGTGTACCAACTGACACCAATGGCTTATGAGACCGGCCACCGCTCCTCGTCGGGGTCTTGATCTGTATACACTAGTCTACTTTTGGAGTATCGATGCCCAGTCTCGAAACTCTTACGACTAGGGACACTTTAAGGATGTGGTTATAGACTACCCAACTCTCACATATATGATCACCATCACACTGCTGATAGTCAAGCAAGAATCCTATGGGCTTGTTCATACCATAATATTGCATTATTATATTCCCCATTCTTATGCATTTTACAAATAAACAGGTGCTTTTGATCTATGTCTGCTACATAGTACAGGTTACAGGTTCTTGGAGCAAAAACAGTGAAAAAGATAAAAGACGATGCAAAAGTGAGACTACGACCAGCAAATAGAAGGATCTTGATCAAGCCTACACGAAGAACAGTTCACAAAGTACAAGGCAACGCAAGGTCCAAGATTTCGAAGCAACGGTAAAAGTCCACTGCAATTGTTTACTGTGGAGATATGGAAGAAACCTAGAAGCCAATTTGAGAAAAGTACTAAAGAAGTAGGAAGACCAACATGACAGGAAGTAGTACAAGAAAATGCAGCAAACGAGCCCACATTTTGGTCGTGGAACCGCGACCAAACCCGGGCTGAGGCCGCGGTTCCGCGGTCGTCTAGAGCACGGAGGGAATAAAAATTTTACCAAAATTTAGAGGCGGCGCTGACTAGTCTTCCTAGGGGTATTTTTGTAAATGCAGACGTGCGGCAATTGTAAACCTAGGGTTTTCTATCTCCTATAAATAGAGACCCAAATTCTTGTATTAGTTCATGCCTCTTTTCATCAATAAAAATTCAGATTTCTTTTGAAGTTCAGAGAGCATCAATTTGTAAGTAGGTTTATTTTGTGCCTTAGTCTTAGTTTTAATTTCTGCCCTAGGTAATTTCTATTCTTGCCCTAATTTAATCTAGTTTAGAATTTTTATTAATCTGCAGTAGATCTTTAATCTCTTAAATTAAAACAAAATAAAAATTATGTCTTTCGTAGATCCCTCAATGAGCGAGTAGTTTCCTCGCTTGTTAGGGTTAGGAATAGGGAAGGGTTTGAGAGATGAAGATCTCTCACCCCTTTCTTTGCCAATCACTTATGAATAATTAGGACTCCATGCATACTTTCATATTCCGCTCCCTACGGCACTCTACCCATGAGGTAACGGTGATACCGTAGTATAAAAGACCGGAGATGAATGTTTTCCATGGAGGTTACGGTAAGGATTAAGAAAGGATAGACAAGGATCTAGAGGAAGAAACATAGTTTCTTCCCGATCATCCTAATCCCCTTTATTAATAATTACCATAACTCCTAAAAAGATATCTAATTTAGGGCATTGAAAGAGATGTAGATCTTTATTTACCAAACTTTACCTAAACCTAATCCTAGCAAGTTTCCTAATTCTAGTATAACTCAACTTAGTTTTTGTGATAAAAGATCCAACACCCTTTAGAATTAGCTCGTAAGAACATTTAGGAAATTTACAACATCCCTGTGACCGACCCGTATTCACCGGCTAGCTACCAAGCGACGCCGTTCTTGATTGTGGTAACATATATTTTTGATCTATAAAATCTCTCTAAATCAAATGGCGCCGTTGCCGGGGATGGCGTAAAAATTTCCTTTTTGTAATTTCGGGTTAATATAAAATATAAAAACCATAAAAATTGAAAAAAAATAAATAAAAAATATAAAAATTCTATCATCTTTTATTGTTTGAAGGGTTTCTTGTGTGAATCTTTGCAGGATCGATGGATCTGGAAAAATCCAGAGGGCGAAACAGAAATTGGTAGATCAGAACAGAGGGGGAATTTCACAATAGAACAGTACAATTTTTCTCGGGATCTGAAGCCCTCTGAACCCGTGGGCTGACCCGGACTGACGGGGCCCGATGGATGAGGATTTGCGTGTCGATGCTGGACACGAGTATTTATGATATTTGGGTGCCGATGTTGGGCACTCGGGATTCTCAGAGATGTACAGGATTTGAGGGCCGATGAGAGTGCCGGCGCTTGAGCTATTTGGGGGATCTGGGTGCCTTGATGGACACCGATTATATATTCCACGTTGACATTCCGTGTAGATATTATATTGCCCCTGCTCAGCATTTACTATTGTACCTCATCCTGTAGTTACATTACCTGATAGAGCATTTGCATGATTATTGCACATACTGCTTATCACACATTGATATCATCTGTTGGCATATGATAGAGTAGCACAGTACGTGCATGCTTGCGATTACCTTTACATGTTATCTCTATTCACGAGTTGGCAACTCACCCCCGTTGTGCCACAGTGTTTGCAGGTTGCCCTTCGGAGTAGTCGCGGCAGGCTGCGGTTGCATCTTTTGATACAGATACCCCCATAGTTGGTGTACTAGCTCTTTTGCTGATAGGTAGGTTTTGTGCGGTATCTGTTTATCTTTTAGTTATGTACATTGTTGTATCTAGTATTCTCCATCTACCATGTATGTATTTGACTTAGAGACATGTCACGACCCGCAGGGTACGGAACGTGACTGGCACTTAAGTTTACGAAACGTCTAAAGACGTCCGTAAAATAAGTAAGCCAAAGCCCAGAAAACAAAACCAATTAAACAAAAGAGTGAAGAGAACCCAATCAATTGAAAGCGAGTTTATCAAATAAGTCATGTAAAACCCTTTTTAAAAACAATACCAATTTTTCCAAAAATTTCGGCAGAGTCTCCTTTGTAAATACTGCCCCCCCCAAAATGGGTACAACAAAAATATATATGAATCCAACAAAATAGGGCATCCCCAAGCGGGAGCTAGCTCTTCGCCACAAGGCGGTCACAAATCCCACGCAATATAAAATGACAACAAGCAAAATAATCATAATGAAGCATAAGAAAAAAACAGCATGTCGACTCAAGTGAGTTCGACCCCAAAATACAGCATAAAAGTCCACAAACCTCACAGTCTCATCTCTAGGTCAATATACAATAATACTGGTAGAAACAGTAGATGGAGTGTACTAGATACAAAGAATATACAAGGTGGTACAAAAATAATGATATAACCCACCTAGGAGCAAAACCTCGAGTCCAGGCAAAAGAGGCAAAAGAAGCAAGCGCACCCGCCGCTACTGTACTGACGGAGCGGACCTGCAAAAGGCTATGGCACAACGGGGGTGAGTTGCCAACTCGTGAGTAATAAATAACATCTACACAGGCTATCGAATGCATGCACACAAGCATCCTAGCATCTAAATACAGGTAAGGCAGGACATAATGGCAAGTATGTATGCAATATGGATATACTAGCAGGTATGAATGCAATACGAATCAGCTCGTGATCTGAATGTGTAAGTATAAGAAATCATGTTTTTCCCTTTAAGAATGTCTTTTGAATTACCAGCACAATACCAATAGAATCAACAAGAACCTGTGTCCAGCATCGACACCTCAAAACTGTCTCAAATCTCATATCAATGTATCTCTGGGCTCAGCCGTCCGGCTGACCCATCTCAAATATCAAAATCTCATCATCTAGCGGCCACGGTCGGTATCCTCTGGATATCCGCCGTCCCAAACAGTCACCGGTAGGTAATCCGTCCCCTGCCAGGCTCAACATCAACACCACATTCCTCTTGCCCCGGGGTACCTTACCGGGCCCACCATGTACCCGTGACGGTTCCTCCACTCCTCGACACGGATCTCTAAAACCACAGCAAACTCATGGTGGACGACACTTACATCACTAGAAAACCGCAATTTACATATTAAAAAAAATATAATAAGTTTAGAAATTTTGCGGCTTTCCCCCGAAATCCAGAAATATCATAAAATCTCAAGAAAATCCTCATAAGTGTATATGTCAATGGTGATGAATGCATATGGTATCAATAATTAAGTTACGATGTATGATTAATAGACTAGGCATGAACAAATAATATGATGAGGTACATGCACATGAATAGCAATCCTACGATTTCATTTTAAGGAATTAAAGGCAACAGCACAAGTTTAAGTATCAATTAGTAAAAGGTTTAAATTTAAAGGTTATCTAGTGTGGTGGCATGGCAATTACCAGGGTGTGTGTGTAAGCATGAATAGTGCTCGTGCTGCATATAAAAACCCTGGCAATGGTGCAGGTGTCCTAGAAAATGGTTTCGCATATGTATGTCAATATAATGCATGGATGCAGCAAATAATCATATAAGTATTTCACCCCTAATTACTAACATCACTAAGAATCTTGTAAGTTACTAAAACTATCGGGCGGCTTGCGCCATCCAACGATAGTCCCCCGTAGATGTTACATCTACTCACCGGAATCCCTGGCTAGCTGTGTCCAATCACCGCTTTCCCCTTTCGTGCCGCGTCTGACGTCTCCGCGACCGAACCTGGAATTTACATCAATACCAAACATAAGGTTACGTATCAAGAACGACGCAAAACCCAAACGAAACTACTAATGTTCACTAGCTAGGTACAACGTGCGCAGGGTGCGCGGAACATACGCGAAAATCGCAAAAACTGCCAAAAAACGCCGATTTGGTCGCCCGGCAAAACTAAAACCCGACTACTCAAAACTCCGCACTCACGCATCCTAAACGTCATAGGAGATGCTAAAAACATCCCCAAGGTATCACAAATAATTCACCAATTAATTTTAATAAAAACCTAGTAAGCACAAAACTTGAAATTTTGGTGCAAAAATCGAAAATTAGTGATACGGTTATCACAATCCAACACAATATCCAACCACACAACAAGCAATCTACAAACACTATAATTACAACACATTAGCAAAGATTCAAAACCTATTTTCCATACATAAACCCTTTCTTGAATTTCCTAAAACAACAATTTACAACCAAAATCACACTTTTAAAATTTAGTAAATTAGCATAGTTTAAAGGCCACATAACAAGGTAACTTCTTAGATTAGGTTGTGTAGGAACTAGATTAATTACAAAACAATTTAATTAACTAACATGGCTTCAAGAACCCTAGTTTAATTTTTCAATCATAACCTAAGGAAAAAAACTAGATTAGAACTACACTAAATTAACACTACTACAATTTAACTTAAGAAACTAAATCAAAAGAATTTAAGTAGCAAGAAATTATACCTCACTAGAGATCTTAGCAAGAATAAATTTGCTTCAAATGATGGCCTCAAGCATCAAGATCCAAGCTAGGGAGGTGAAGGAAAAGAAAGATGAAGGATGGGTTTAATTTGTAAGCTTAAATTGCAATTTTGTTGAATTAAACTTGAAGAATTTTGAAGAAAATAAAAAGAAAAGAGATGAAGTGGAGGGGGAGCAGGTTTCGGCCAGATTAGAGGGAAGGGGAGGGTGTGGGTGTGTGGGAAAAGTCATTAATCAACTACCCCAAAAGTCAATGCACCATACTTTAACAAACTATATTTAAAATAAATTCATAAACAAACCAATTCAACACATGAAAGAAAACCAAAATGAGGCCAGAAATTTCTGGACCTGAACAAGGTGGGGCTGTCCTAGGGCTGAGGGAAGAGAGAGAGGGGTTTTACAAAAGAAATTTTATGCAAAAAGACCCCCTATAAGTCAAAAATTGCAAGTTTTAGCTTAAAATTCAATAATTTCGCTTCCTATAATAAAAATTAGTTAAAAATCAAAATAAAATACTAAAAATTTATGTTACAACTAGATTTTAATTATCATAATTTTAAAGATTAAAATTAGCCCGGAAAAATTTGTATTTATCGCTAAATTAATGTATTTTCTTACCGGCTTAAAATAATATTAAAAAATTGAAAAATTAGGGAAAATTTTTAAACGACCAGAATTTCATAATTAACTCATTAGCTACTAAAAACAAGCAATTACCTATCCATTTTAGGTATAATTAGCCCTAAACTGCAAAATAACAAAAAAGACGGTTTTCGGAAAAATACCGAATTTTCACCGATTTTCAGGAAAACACCAAAACGACTTTTCAAGACGCTACAAGACAGTGTGAGGACGATGATGTATTTTATTTGTATTCTGGTGTCGAGCTCGTTGTGAGCCGACTGTTCTTGCAGTTTATCCTATCTGTGTTGTTCCCACTTGTGGATCTTGATCTTCGCTACGGCATCGTATATTACTATCTTGGTGATTGTTTACTTAGATTTCTTATCATGTTAGTAAGTGCTTTCATTTAAAACTTATAACACTCTATACTTTCACTGGTTTGATTTCTGGGTTTTCGGTTCACTTAGTCGCGTTACGCCTGTAGACGTTACGTGGTTAAGTGCCGGTCACGGGCCAAACTTCGGGTCGTGACAATTTTAATATTCAAGGTAAAGAAATTGAACTTCCGGAACTCCTCAACATATTGAGGAGTGCAGAGGGCACCCTGCAGAAATCCAGGGAAACACCCGCTCTACTTATCGGTGGAGATTCCTCTTCTAGGTCCAAGGCGAAAGCCAAATGAAAGAAGAAGAAGGCCCCCACCAAACCGAGAGGCGGTGTTAGTAAGGTGGAAGCGAAGGGCAAGGCAAGAGTAGCGGGGCCGACAGTAAGGAAGGAAGAATGCTTCTACTATCATAAGAAGGGCCACTGGAAGAAAGATTGCAGGGCTTGGAAGGCCAAGAACCAGGACTCGAAGCAAGTTGTGGTTTCGTCTTCATGTGTGTTTGTAATTGAAAACTGTCTGTCAATCAACTCTACTTCCTGGGTATTGGATACCGGATCAGGATCTTATATCTGTAATTCTTTGTAGGCACTGAGAAGCCATAGAGTTCTGAAGACCGTTGATATAACCCTCAGGGTTGCTAACGGAGCGAGCGTGGATGCCGTGTCCATAGGGGAATACCACCTTGGATTGACGAGTGGACATATTTTGGTTTTGCGCAACTGTTTTTGTGTACCGAGTTTGACTTGTAATATCATTTCAGTATCTTTGTTATCAAAAGATGGTTATGATTTTACATTTGTAAGCGATGTTGTAAATATCCACCTTAATCATGGTCTGATTGGGTCAGGTACTCTAAACAACGGTATATACATATTAAACCAACTTCAAATTTTCAATGTCTAGAACACACTTAAAAGAAAGTCTCCGGAATTAAATCAGGATTTCTTATGGCATTGTAGACTGGGTCACATCAATGAAACACGGTTGACTAAATTACATAGAGAGGGATATTTGGATCAGTTCAATTACCAGTCTTATGCAACTTGTCAATCTTGTCTCATGGGAAAGATGACAAAGACTCCGTTTACTGGATACGGAGTAAGAGCGAGCAAGCTCTTGGAACTCATACACTGTGATATATGTGGTCCAATATCTACACATGCACGAAGTGGTTATTCTTACTTCATTACTTTTACAGATGATTTCTTTAGGTATGGACATGTCTTCTTAATGAAGCATAAATCTGAGAATATAAGAATGAAGCAGAAAAAAAAACAGGCAAAAGTATCAAGACACTAAGATCTGATCGAGGTGGTGAATACTTAAGTGCCGAGTTCCTGGAATACTTAAAAGAGAATGGAATTCTCTCTCACCTTACTCCTCCATACACACCACAACACAACGGTGTATCGGAAAGGCGGAATCAAACCCTATTGGATATGGTTCGTTCCATGATGAGAAAGGCTGAGTTACCACGATCCTTCTGGGGTTATGTGTTGGATATAGTGCCCTCAAAGTCAATTATTGGATCGCAAGCATGTGATTGCAATGATTGAGGGAGGACCTATACTGGTAGGACAGTCTTACTCGAGATGATAGTATGCTATCTGGTTTATCTTTATCATACGTGTAATGCTTTAGGTGACATGATATATCACTATTGCACGTTGATAGAGCCCATAGGATTCTTGCTTGACTACCAACAGTATGATGGCGATCGTATACGTGAGAGCTGGGTAGTCTATAAGCACATCCTTAAAAGTGGTCCCTAGTCATGGGAGTTTCGAGACAGGGCATCGATACTCCGGAGTTGACTAGTGTATACAGTCGAGACCCCGACGAGGGGCGGTGGCCGGTCTCACAAGCCGTTGGTGTCAGTTGGTTCACCTAACATGTATACAGGTGCTCATTGGGTTATGAGTACACCGGACAGGACTTGCCGGGAACATGCTAGCTGGTTATTAAAACCTGTCATCAGATAGAAATTCCGACATGTGCACAGGTTAGTCTATCGACCTGAGATCGTCATTTTTCTCGTGTAAGTTCCCACTGTGCTTTGATTATTACCCTACCACGGCTCAAAGGAGTCGTGCAAACAGATTTTAGTTGGGTACAGTCCCGAGCCACATGGAGGCAGTGAGCGGATCGGCAGGGGTTTCGTTTCTCCCAACGTTGGGGGTGAGATCGCGCTGTGTTTAGGAGAGCCATCACATAAAGTCCATGGCTATGGCAAGCGAGATTTACTGGTAGGTATTCCAGTAGTATCTCAGGGTGTTTTGGGCTACAATCCGACACGACTTATACCGCTTTTGGGGTCTGACGTTTACCAACTCCTTAGGCCCGATATGCGATACTCATAGACGAACCGACCAGACTGTACGGATATTGTCACACATAGGCTCAGTAGGTTCCAGGATGAGTTCGCTCATCGGACTCCCTTTCTCTCAGTACATGGGCAGCCGTTACGTACAGCTAGTACCACTGACGGCTTGTGGTTAAACCCACTGCCAAAGTATTGACGAGTCTTTAGAGTCCCCCACTGAAAGTTTACCAGTTCGGACGAAACATTGTAGAGGCCGTATGGTTTTATGGAAGGGTTCGAACATACGCGTGCACTTGTGCATGTGTCATGATTCGGATGGATAATACTAGCGGGCTTTGGTTTAAGCCAGATCCTAGTATTATACTGTGTAGATTTTGTCTCATTGCATTTGTATTCGGTCGTAATACAAATGCGGGTATGTATATACAGTTACGGGGTTATCCTGTAATTTATTACGGGATCGCTTTTTGAAGTTGCCAGTTTGCATTCTTTATTTGGCCAAATTCTCATTTTCCTTCTTGGCTGAATTTCCTAGTTGTGAAGGGGTTTTTTGCAAAAGGGCTTTTATAAAATGGAGGTTTTTTTTGTGGTGCGGGGGGCTCCAGCAGAATTCTGGTTGCTTCTAGTTTGGATGGTTCTAGTTGTGACTCATTGTTTTTGCATTGAATGTTTTTTTGATAGCATTAGATATTTGTGAGGATTTTTAGCATATCATCACCACTTGATTCCTTCCCCTCACCTCCTTGCTCTAGTGGCCAAGCACATCTCCTGCTCCCATTAACAGAGCCCATTTTTGGGTGTGAGGAATTTTTGTGATTCAATTTCATTGCACTAAAATCTTTTGCTCGTCTCCAAAGCCCACTTCCATCTCTAATCCAAAAAGGCAATTTCGATTAACCCTCGAGACAAAGCATTCTACACTTTCACTACTTCAACCTTGGACACGTCGGCTAGCAAACTTCGTGTCCGAGTTTCCTCGGTTCAGAGGCGGGAGCCCGTATAAAGATTCGTTAATGTGGCACAGTCTTCGGCGAGGTGGAGACCGTTGATCGATCGAGATCGGAGAGCAAACATTGTCTTTCAGCCGCAACAAGCAAGGTACATAGGTTAATGACCGAAGGACACGGATCGGTTGGTATAAATCTCTAAACCCGCTTTTACAGTATACTAGTTTACGGTTAATGGAACGATCCGGGTTTTAAGTTTGCGTTATCGCCGGTTCGTAAAAAGTTTTTGTTCCGCATTTGGCCTCGGATAGACGGCCGGGGCGCTGGCATGGACTTACAGTGGTATCAGAGCCAAACTATTAACCGTTAACTAGTTGATTTAAACAATGTTAAAGTATCGAAACTGGAACAAAACCCTAATGATGCCACTGAAATAGTGTTCTCTGTTGTTTTCAAAATATCTCCATAAAAAGTTTTAAACATGTGCAGAAGACTACTCGAGATGACACAAGAACACACCCAAACACGGACCACCCTCGTCGGATTTTGGCCGATCCCCAAGTGCATTTTTCCGGCCAGGCCCGCCCTGCATTGGCAAAATGTGTTGATGTTTTGGATGTTGTTCTGTTCTCTAGGAATTTGGTTCTGTGGTGTTGTTTAATTAGCCCAATTTGGATATGGTTTTTATCAAGTTGTTTTGGCTATTCGGGGGTTATTTCGGAGTCGATATTTTTAACATTGTTTAAAGTTTTGCAGTGCATTACATTATTATCTGTGACCATGAATGTCATTCGATCGGTAAATCTTGTCTAATTGCTATAGCTCTTTTAGACGGGTTTGTGAACGTGACATTCACGTTGATGTTCTATGTTGTGCTGTGATGTTGCGGATTTATCGTGGTGGATAGCTTGCGTTCAATGGTAGTGCAGTTTGGATATATTTGTACATTTGATATTGCGTGGTGAGCGTCCGACATGTGGACTGCCGTCACTGCCTGTTTGTATATTATTCTTTTGGGGCATGACCGGGTTGAGGTCGATGTACCCGTTGTATATTTTTTTCTTTTCTGTACTAGGATTACCCCACGGTGGAGTGCACGGATAGTCGGGTTCTGGAGGGCAACGGGTCCGCATCTCATGGCTTTGTGAGGGAGGGGACCTCACTCTAGGATTGGCGGGCTATTCGCCGCACTCGTTGGGGGTATAGGTTGACCCAAGGTGGGGTGCTCAAGTTACCGGATTCCGTGAAGTGCTGGGTGGTCCATTCACGATGCTGAAGGGGGTGCCTCGCTTCTGGTTTTGGCGGGTGATTTGCCGCATTCGTAGGGGTCTAGATTTTCATTGCACAGGCTATCCACCCGACCAGGGGAACGTCGCGTTTCATTTGTGGCTTTATGAAACCCTGGGATCCCAGTATATCTATATTGTTCTGTGATGCTTATTACTTTTCTGTGATGTAGCATTTATCACGCCTGGTGCGATTATTGTATATTTATATATATACTAGTAGATGTTGTATATGTTTTATGTTGGAGACAGTGCCCTCAGAGTCAATTATTAGATCACAGGCACGTGATTGCAATGATTGAGGGAGGACCTATCCCGGTAAGACAGTCTTACTCAAGATGATAGTATGCTATCTGGTTTATCTTTATCATCGTGTACTGCTTTAGGTGACCAGACAGGTCGCTATTACACGTTGATAGAGCCCCTAGGATTCATGCTTGACTGCCAGCAGTATGAGGGCGATCATATACGTGGGAGCTGGTAGTCTATAAGCACATCCTTAAAAGGTCCCTAGTCGTGGGAGTTTCGAGACAGGGCATCGATACTCCAGAGTAGACTAGTGTATACAGTCGAGACCCCGACGAGGGGCGGTGGCCGGTCTCACAAGCCACTGGTGTCAGTTGGTTCACCTAAGATGTATATAGGTGCTCATTGGGTTATGAGTACACCGGACAGGACTCGCCGGGAACATGCTAGTTTGTCTTATACCTGACGTCAGATAGCAGTTCCCTGGTGACATGTGTACAGGTTAGTTCATCGACTTGAGGATCGTCATTTGTCTCGTGTGAGTTCCCACTGTACTTTGATTACTACCCTACCACGCTCAAAGGAGACGTGCAAACAGGTTTTAGTTGGGTACAGTCCCGTGCCACATGGAGGCAGTGAGCGGATCTTCAGGGGTTCGTCTCTCCCGGTATTGGGGGTGAGGTCGCGCTGTGTCTAGGAGAGCCAGAACATGAAAAGTCCTTGGCCAAGGCAGGAGATTTACTGGTAGGTATTCCAGTAGTATCTCAGGGTGTTCTGGGCTACACTCCGACACGACTTGTACCGCTTTTGGGGGTCTGACTTTTACCAAACCCTTAGGCCCGCCATGCGATGCTCATAGACGAACGGACCGGACTGTACGGATATTGTCACTGACAGGCTCATCGACGTCCCTTTTGGTCAATACCTGGTAGCCCGTCACGTATTGTCTTATAACTCTGACGTGCTAGTGGTTAAATCCACAACCAAGGTGTTGACGAGTCTTTAGAGTCCCCCACATTCTGTTGCTCAAGTTTTCGGGCGAAACGCTGTAGAGGCCGTATGGAGATACGGCAGGGTTCGATCAGATACGTGCGGTATTGGACGGATCAGGATCGGACGGTTAATACTAGCGGGCTTTGGTTTAAGCCGGATCCTAGTATAGTACAGTCTAGATTTTGTCTCATTGCATTTGTGTTCGGTCGGAATACAAATGCGGTTGTGTTTGCACCGTAGCGGGGTTTTCCTGTAATTTATTACGGGATCAGTTTTTTGGAGTTGCCAGTTTGTTTTCCGTTTCGGCCATATTTCTTTGTATCTTTCTTTGGCCGAAAAATGGTGGAGGAGGGCTTATTTGCATTTGTGCAAATAAGCATTTGTGGAGGGTGTTATTTGCATATTGTTGCATCATGATGGTTTTCATGATGGGTGCACCATCCATTGACTTGATTAATCCATCATTGCTTGACTTTCTTTAGTCATCATGCTTTGACTTGTGGTATCATGATGGTTGTGGTGGAGTGTTGGATTTAGCTTGTTATCATGCTTGATCATTTCTCTCTCTCTCTCTTGTATCATTTGATCCACACCCCCTTGGTATTATTCTCTACTCTCTCCCATTATTGATGACCGGCCAAGCCAATTAGGGGGCTGTCAAAATTTCTTGTGTGGGATTTGGTTCTCATTTGGCTTTGCAAAATCCCATAACACCACCTCCAAAGTTTACACTTCATTTCCTCCACCAAATGGCAACCTCCATAAACTCCAAAATGAGACATGGCACTACACGTATTCTACAGCAAATCTTGGGCACGTAGACTCGCTAGCTTCGTGCCCGAGTTGCCTCGGTATAGAGGTGGGAGCCCGTAAAAGAAGCCGGCGACGTGGTGCACTTCCGGCGACGTGGTGGAGACCGTACATTCCGCGGGAGATCGGGACGACGACGAGAAGACCGGAGGACACGGATAGCTCGGTATATCTCTCTTCCCATCTTGTAGTTAGCTAGGACTAGTTTAATGGCCCGATCCGGATTTTAGTGCGCGGTGGTGCCGGTTTGAAAATTAAAGTAAATCACCGTTTCCGCATTTTGGCCTCGGGATGGAGGCCGGGGCGCCGCCGTGCACTTACAGTGGTATCAGAGCCAGGCCATTAACCTAGTCTAGCTTTTTCTAATGTGTTTGCATTTTTCGATCGAACAAAATTCCGAAAACCCGATACCATGGACATCAGTTTTCTGTCGAATTTTTTTTTTGCTGCAAAATTTTTTCAGGTTGTTGAAGAATGATGTGCAGGAAATTCTAAGCATTCTGTGAAATTTTGGTTGCATGATAGCATTTTTCGGCCGTGGAACCGCGGCCAAACCCATGATTGGGCCGCGGTTCCGCCGCACTCCTGACTGTTCATGGCTCCAAACTTTTACAGAGAGCTCCGGAGTGTAAAATAGGGTTTTTGGAATGTTATTTTTTGGGCCCAGATTTCTTTGAGTGCTACAGTAGTGCTTAGGGCCCGCTTGGTAAAATTTGATCGATCGAGAATTTTAAACACATTAGTTCACAGTATTTACATTATATCTGCGACCGTGAATGTCACTTGATCGGTAAATCCTTTCTAACTGCTATAGCCCGGTTAGACGGATTTGCGAACGTGACATTCACGTTGATGTTCTGTGTGTTGCTGTGATGTTGCGGATCGGTCATGGGGGATAGCCTGGATGCAATCCTAGCACAGTTTTGTTGTATTATGTACATTTGATATTGCGGGGCGAGCGTCCGACATGTGGACTGCCGTTACTGCCTGTTTGTATTATTCTTTTGGGGCACGACCAGGTTGCGGTCGATGTACCCGTTGTATGTATATTTTACTTTCTGTACTAGGATTGCCCTGCGGAGGGGTGCACGGATAGCCGGATTTTAGAGGGCAACAAGCCCGCATCTCATGGCATTGAGACGGAGGGGGCTACACTCTAGAATTGGTGGGCTATTCACCGCACTCGTAGGGGGTACAGGTTGACCCAGGAGGGGTGCCCAAGTTACCGGATTCCGTGAAGTGCTGGGTGGTCCATTCACGTTGCTGAAGGGGGCTGCCTCGCTTCAGGTTTTGGCGGGTAACTTGCCGCGCCCGTAGGGGTCTAGGATTTCATTGCATAGGCTATCCACACGACCAGGGGAACGTCGGGTTTCAGCGGCTCTGTGAAACCCGGGGATCCCATATATCTGTATTGTTCTGTGATGCTGTTCATATCTGTGATGTTGCATTTTATCACGCCTTGAGCGAAATATTATATATTGATATATATACTAGTAGATGTTGTATATGTTTTGCATCCGCGCTAGTCCAGTCCCCGCTCTGTCGTTAGTTAGCTAACCTAACGGGTAATGACGGGACCCAGTGGCGAATGCGGATAGCATATACGTACATCAGTATATTTTCGTTCTTTGTGGTGTGATCAATTGATGGGACTGCATTGATTCGGATCAATGCAAGTAAAACAAACCTAATCTGATGTTGTTGGAACACTTTTCAAAAAGCTGTTATTGCAAGGACGTTCACTTTTGTTTTGCACAGTGGTATTCAGTTGGAATATCCTGCTCCTCAGTCGACGAGGCAAGGGCCGAGATCCCTTCACCGGGAGTGACCCCTTGGACAAAAGTTTGCGTCAGGGCAATATCTTCACTATAGCCGATTACTTTTGCTTTGCATCGTGGTATTCAGTTGGAATATCCCGCACCTCATTCTACGGGGAAAGAGCCGAGATCCCTTCACCGGGAGTGACCTCTTTAGCAAAGGTTTTCGTTACTATATTTTTATAAAAGCTATCCAGTTCCTTCAACGATATCAAGTTCATTACGTTAAAGGTTTTCGCCAGAAACCATTCGTAGCCCTCCGTCCTTTCAGACGGGTAGCACATAGCATTCATGCTATATTTGTTGACCTTCGTCAAGGCATAGTGTATGGTAGTTTCTTGTTGCCTTTCTGTTGCATAGATAGATGCGTTGGTTTGGGACAGTCGTATAGTCTTGTTGACCTTCGTCAAGGGCTTGTACGGGTGGGTTCAAATTAACCTGGACAATGACGGGTAGAACTTGACATGTGACTTATGATTTGTTGACCTTCATCAAGGTCATAAGAGCATGGGGCAAAAATCACATCGGGAGTTTCAAAAGAAACTGAAACTTGCCAGATATGCGCATACCTTCTGGAGTATGATAGCGTGAGCGGATTCCGTCACGTTATCATGCGGTGATAGTTGGATCCCGATTCCCACTGATGAGTTGGTTTACTCCTTGGGTGATCCCGACTAATTCTTCTTTCAGGTTTGGAGAAGAATTTGAGGTTACAGTGGGAGGTTTCCTGATTAGATAAATTGGTAACCATTCTGATCTAGGTTAGAGTGCACGCTGAGTGTTTCTTTTCTCTCTCTCTCTTTAGCAGCGACCATTGACCCGACCCTAGAGTATGACTTAGAGACCAAAATTAACCAAACCTTCTTAAACACTGGCTTTTGGATTGTCAGAGTTGCAAACCTCATTGCCACTTCTACTTTTACCCTTTTCTCCAGGACACCCCGTATTACTACGAATGTCCACTTCCATTGGACAAAACCATCGTATGGTTATATACGAACTCGAAGGAATTTATTCGAGAATGGTTTCCGGTTCTGGAGAAAATGAATAGGACTATTCAGTTGTCTTTTCCTTTTACCTTCTCTCAGGTTGCGAGTACTCCTTGGTTTAGGAGATAGTACACCTATTACGCAAATTGGATAGTCTTCTTCCAAACCTTAGGCTGGTGCCGAACGATGGGAAATGAAGAAAACCAATTAGCCTAACGATGGTGTGCAGAAGGTATTATGTAAAGACAAAGAAAGGGATTAGAAGGAGGGCAAAGTAAATTGCGACTACTATTCACGACCAAACCAAGTATTTCATTACCACTCCCACTTCACCTTTGTATTTCTCCAGGACACTCCGTATCACTACGAAGATCCACAGTTTATTGGATACTCCATCGTATGGTTATATACGAACTCGAAAGGAACTTGTTCCAGTTCGGGGATGGATTATGGTTCAGGAGAAATAGGAATAAGGTTTATTCAGGTGTCTTTTATCCTCACCTTCTCTCGCATTGCGAGTGTTCCTAGGATTGGGACAGTACACCCATTATGCTTATTGGATAGTCTTCTTCCAAACCATAGGCTGGTGCCGAACGGTAGGGAAGGAAGAAAATCATTTGGCCTAAAGGGGTGTACAGAAGGTAATGACTAAAGTCATATGAAGGGATTTGGAGAGGTGGCAGAGATTTATACGGTTACAGTTGTGAATCTGGAAGAGGCATTACTAGGAATACCAGGATACCCCTACGAAACATTTCAATGTTTCAGCTTTACTGTGTACTGTTAAAGGAAGACTGATTTCCCGATTAGATACTTACTCCAGGGTATGTATTTACCAGGTATGATTCTCACATCTGTATGGTTTTGCAGATGATGAGTGTGAGTAAGTTATTGGGAATTAGGTGATCATCCTCATTATATCGGAATTCGTTGTAATTGGTGATATTTGAGGAAGTCACCTGGGTTGTTTGCCGGACGACGATTATTTGGTTTTGAATATCCGTTATAATGCACCAATTTCAAATTGATATATCTGTACGTCTATTTTTATAGAGTGAGATGTACCTTTTTGAAATTATGTCGTTGACATTTACCTATATCAGTGGATGGTTAGGTAAGGAGTATTAAACAACGGTGTAATTCTTCTTAACCATAAGTACAGTTTTCAACCTACGACACACAGGGAGTGAGTTATCAGACTCAGGGGACTTATACAGAGTAATGTATGTTGTCCAGTGTCCATTAGGACAGAGGGTTGGTTCTCGTACTATATTCGGTTTACTTATGACTTCTCTAATTTTTAGACAGGTGTTTCGTAGAAACGCAAGGTCTAAGTTTTGAGAAGTTATAGGTATAAGAATAGAGTAGAGAACCAGGTATTGCAAGTATCGGGATTCTTCAAGGTGATCGAAGATGATGTAGATACTTGTGTATGATATTCAGTTGATAGTAATGATTAAGAGAACTTGCTTCTCTTTCAGGTTACTCATAATTGGAAGCATTCCTAAGTTGAGTAACGCTGATCGGCCTCCTTCCATTTACTTGACATGCACTGGAGACAGCTGCATGTTTTGAATCTGGTTCAATTAAATCTGTGCCTCTGTTTCTATATTGGATATAGAACAGTTCATATCTTGACGATGTTAAGGTACGGGGAGTTGTCCGGCTTATGCTTAAAACCAGACTCTGGATAACTCAAGGCACGTTTCTGTAATGGCTGTTTGTGGGTTGACCCAGGCTATGACGAGGGTTGACTTTCTACCATCTGAAAGATCAATAGTGATATTGTTCTTGACTCGCCACAGTTTTTACACAAAAATGGATTTTTTCAGAAAACAGTAGTGGGAGTATGGTAGAACTAGAAGTGATTCCATAACCACAAACGATTACTGAAGATTTTGATAGGAACTTAAAGATTCAATCTGGTTTGACATTCTATTGGCCACTCCGCAGATATGGTGGTGTAACACCTTAGGATGTGTTTAGTGACTAATTATATTTAAATAAAGGGTTTTTAATAAAAAGTTTACCAAATTGTGTTTCAAATATTTTTCCAAATTTAATAAATATTTTTCTAGAATTTTCCTAGGCTTGCATACACATGTGCATGTAAACTAGGGTTTTTAAATGAGGTATTACCATGATTAGTAACCATGGTGGGTTAATCATGGGGATTAAGTCTTTTGGGTTTTAATTAAGTTTAAATTAGTTAATTAATAGTTGCTTTAATTTGAATTTCCTTGGGGTGTTGACTTGGTGGGAGAAAGAGAGAGTGCATCATGGCTTAAGCCATGCTTGCATTTATTGAGGAGAGAGAGAGGAGGGGTTGACATTGGGGTTATGATTTCCTCTCATTTTTTTTTGTATTCTTTTCTCTCAACCTCACTCACACACACACACATGTTAGTAGTATGTATGCCCTAGAGGCCAGTATTGTACAGATTATGTATATTATATTGGATGCTTGGACATATATAGAGATGACTTTCTTGCTCGACATGATAGTATGCTATCTGGTTGCTATTTATCTTAACATGTACACTAGTCTCTTTATACTGTCTTATAGTTACATGTTGGTAAAGCCCTTAGGATTTGTACTTGACTACCTGGACTATGATGCAGATCATACTAGTGGGGACATGGTAGTCCATAAGTACATCCTTCAAGGTCCCTAGTCGTGGGTGTATCGAGACGGGGCATCGATATACCAGAGTAGACTAGCGTATACGCTTCTCGACCCATGTGATGGGCGATGGATGATCCCATATCCATTGGTGTTTGACATCAGAGATGGTATACGGGTGCTCAGTGGAGACTGAGTACACTGGACGGACTCGCCGAGAACTCCCAGATGGTATTATACCTCACGTCAGATGGCAGTTCTCAGGTGACACTTGTACAGGTTAGTCTGTAGACCCGAGATCGTCATAGAGTCTTGTGTGATTCCCACTGTGCTTTGATCTCCACCTTACCACGTCCATGAGGGCGTGCAAAACGGTGGTCTTTGGGTACAGTCCCGAGTCACATGGAGGCAATGAGCGATAGGAGGGGTTTCGTCTCTCCCGGTATTGGGAGTTGATGTTGCGCTGTGCTCGATTGGCCGTAACAGGGAAGTCCTTGGCCAGGGCTGATCAGAGATTTGCTGGTAAGTGTTACCAGTAGTTTCTCGACCCGTTACGAGCCTCACATCAGCACGACTTATCGGGTTATTGGGGTCTGACGTATACCACCCCTAGACTTGATATGCGACATATCAGACGAAGAGACCGGACTGTATGGTAAGTGTTACTGGTCGGATTCGCAGGAGTGTGAGCGGGCTAGCTCGTCGATCTTCTGATCGCTCAATACCCGGGTGGCCGTTACGTTTAGAAGACCGCTTGCGGCTTGTGGGTGCTTGATATGATCATCATCTGCTACCGGCGTATTGACGAGTCTTTAGAGTCCTACACAGAGGTTTCCTGGCTCAAGCGAAACGAAATAGGAGCGCATATGAGATATGTGCAGGACCGAGAATAATGCGTGTATGTGATACCGCATTTCATTCTCGCGATATATGTTTCGAATGGTTATATTCGATATGACCTAGTTATCGAATCATTGATTCGATAAATCGATGCATTGAATACTAGTCGGTTATGTGCGACATGACCGGATCATTGAATCAAGTGTTGATTTAATGATTTAATGTATAATTATATATTTGATATATTACTTTGCATTAACTAGTATTGGTTCACTTTAAACGGATTTTTCTCACTTGATGCACATTGTATATGTGATATGCTTTCGTGCACTTTTTTGTATCATGTTTGATGATACTTGATCATTTAGTTAAGTTTATAGAATTAATCCATGGTTAATTTGATAATTAGGGTTTTGCATATTCATTTATTTATTTATTTGTTTACTTATTTATTTGAAATGAGTTATGATAAGAATGGTGGCTAAGTTTGTTTTATATTGAAGCTTCATGAAGCTTTGACTTTGCTAACCATCCTTATCTTCATGCTTAACCCTAACCCATCCAAGTGACCATGGTTAATTCTCTACACTTAACCCTAGTTCAAGTTATGATAAGTATTTGATTTAAAATTTATTTTTATCATAAGACTTATCATATTCTTTTCTTGAGCTCATCTTCTTCTTCTTCTTCAAGCTTGCTACTCCAATGGCAACTTGAGTTTTAGTGAGAGAAATCCAAATCTAAAGTGAACCCACCTCCTATTTCTTCACCCTCTACCTCTTGCCAAGTTGTTTTGGGTGTTTACTTCACAAGTTTCACAAGTTTGTGAAGTCGGAGCTTGAGTTTGTGCAACCTCGACGTAGATCGTCTTTGACACAAAGCCGACGACCTATTCCGCACGTTTCTCCGATGAAGCCGTCACGAGAGTCCAAGCTTCAAGATGGACAGCGAGAAGACTTCGTTGCGGAGCCGTGGAGGTGGATATCCGGATCTGCAAAGGTTGTAATTTCCGTATCCTAGTAGTTAAGTGTTAACTAGCTTTTAGTTTCGCCTAGAATTCTAGCGACGATCCGTAGTCTAGGGTTTCTCGGCACCAAAAATTTTAAAATGGCATGTTCGATGCCTTGTGAGACCTCCTTGGGGTGCCTAGGAACCCTACAGTGGTATCAGAGCCTAAAACTCAAGTTGCCATTGGAGTAGCAAGCTTGAAGAAGAAGAAGAAGATGAGCTCAAGAAAAGAATATGATAAGTCTTATGATAAAAATAAATTTTAAATCAAATACTTATCATAACTTGAACTAGGGTTAAGTGTAGAGAATTAACCATGGTCACTTGGATGGGTTAGGGTTAAGCATGAAGATAAGGATGGTTAGCAAAGTCAAAGCTTCATGAAGCTTCAATATAAAACAAACTTAGCCACCATTCTTATCATAACTCATTTCAAATAAATAAGTATACAAATAAATAAATAAATGAATATGCAAAACCCTAATTATCAAATTAACCATGGATTAATTCTATAAACTTAACTAAATGATCAAGTATCATCAAACATGATACAAAAAAGTGCACGAAAGCATATCACATATACAATGTGCATCAAGTGAGAAAAATCCGTTTAAAGTGAACCAATACTAGTTAATGCAAAGTAATATATCAAATATATAATTATACATTAAATCATTAAATCAACACTTGATTCAATGATCCGGTCATGTCGCACATAACCGACTAGTATTCAATGCATCGATTTATCGAATCAATGATTCGATAACTAGGTCATATCGAATATAACCATTCGAAACATATATCGCGAGAATGAAATGCGGTATCACATACACGCATTATTCTCGGTCCTGCACATATCTCATATGCGCTCCTATTTCGTTTCGCTTGAGCCAGGAAACCTCTGTGTAGGACTCTAAAGACTCGTCAATACGCCGGTAGCAGATGATGATCATATCAAGCACCCACAAGCCGCAAGCGGTCTGCTAAACGTAACGGCCACCCGGGTATTGAGCGATCAGAAGATCGACGAGCTAGCCCGCTCACACTCCTGCGAATCCGACCAGTAACACTTACCATACAGTCCGGTCTCTTCGTCTGATATGTCGCATATCAAGTCTAGGGGTGGTATACGTCAGACCCCAATAACCCGATAAGTCGTGCTGATGTGAGGCTCGTAACGGGTCGAGAAACTACTGGTAACACTTACCAGCAAATCTCTGATCAGCCCTGGCCAGGGACTTCCCTGTTACGGCCAATCGAGCACAGCGCAACATCAACTCCCAATACCGGGAGAGACGAAACCCCTCCTATCGCTCATTGCCTCCATGTGACTCGGGACTGTACCCAAAGACCACCGTTTTGCACGCCCTCATGGACGTGGTAAGGTGGAGATCAAAGCACAGTGGGAATCACACAAGACTCTATGACGATCTCGGGTCTACAGACTAACCTGTACAAGTGTCACCTGAGAACTGCCATCTGACGTGAGGTATAATACCATCTGGGAGTTCTCGGCGAGTCCGTCCAGTGTACTCAGTCTCCACTGAGCACCCGTATACCATCTCTGATGTCAAACACCAATGGATATGGGATCATCCATCGCCCATCACATGGGTCGAGAAGCGTATACGCTAGTCTACTCTGGTATATCGATGCCCCGTCTCGATACACCCACGACTAGGGACCTTGAAGGATGTACTTATGGACTACCATGTCCCCACTAGTATGATCTGCATCATAGTCCAGGTAGTCAAGTACAAATCCTAAGGGCTTTACCAACATGTAACTATAAGACAGTATAAAGAGACTAGTATACATGTTAAGATAAATAGCAACCAGATAGCATACTATCATGTCGAGCAAGAAAGTCATCTCTATATATGTCCAAGCATCCAATATAATATACATAATCTGTACAATACTGGCCTCTAGGGCATACATACTACTAACAATCTCCCACTTGCACTAGGGCCAGCTGCTGTAGTATCTCATACCGAGCATCCCGAAGAGTCTCTCAAACTGTATCTGGGGAATGGCCTTCGTGAGTGGATCCGCCGTGTTGTTCTTCGTGTCAACCCTCCTGACCTCGATCTCCCGGCGATCAACTATCTCCCGGATCAGGTGATACCGCCTCAGAATATGCCTGGATCGCTGATGGGACCTGGGTTCCTTGGCCAAAGCCACCGCTCCATTATTATCGCAATACAAAGGTATTGGATGCTCAATGGATGGAACCACTCCAAGTTCAGTGATGAACTTCTTGATCTAGACAGCCTCTTTGGCAGCATCGTTGGCAGCGATGTATTCAGCCTCCATCGTCGAGTCTGCCACGGTTTCCTGCTTGGAACTCTTCCAGCTAACCGCCCCTCCGTAAAGGGTAAAGACAAAGCCCGACTGCGACTTAGAGTCGTCCTTATCACTCTGGAAGCTCGAATCGTTAAAGGACTCCACTTGGAGTTCTCCGTTACCATACACCAAGAACATATCTCTAGTCCTTCGCAAGTACTTGAGAATGCTCTTCACAGCTGTCCAGTGATTCTCTCCAGGATCAGCTTGATACCTGCTCACTACACTTAGTGAGTATGCTACATCGGGTCTGGTACATAGCATCGCATACAAGATAGAGCCTACTGCCGAAGCATAGGGTATCCCTTGCATGCGAGCTCTCTCCAAATCAGTCTTGGGAGACATCTCTTTGGAGAGAGTGACTCCAGAGATCGTGGGCATGTTCCCACGCTTGGACTCTTCCATACTAAACCTCTTTAGTATGGTGTCAATGTACCTGGATTGGGACAATCCCAAAATCCGTTTGGATCTATCTCTATAGATCCTGATTCCCAATATGCAGGAGGCATCACCAAGATCTTTCATTGAGAATCTTTGTGATAAGAAGAGCTTGACCGATTGCAGCATAGGAATATCATTTCCTATCAAGAGTATGTCGTTCACGTACAATACGAGGAAGACAACCTTACTCTCTGCCACCTTCTTGTAGATACAAGGTTCATCTGGATTTTTGACGAAATCAAACTCTTTGATAACGACGTCAAAGCAGATGTTCCAACTCCACGATGCTTGCTTTAATCCATAAATGGATTTAAGCAGCTTGCACACCTTCCCGCTGCTCCCACTGTCTACGAAGCCCTCTGGCTGAGTCATGTACACGCACTCTTCTAAATCACCATTTAGAAAGGCGGTCTTAACATCCATTTGCCAGATTTCGTAGTCATGAAAGGCAGCAATGGCAAGCATGATTCGGATGGATTTAAGCATAGCCACTGGAGAAAAGGTCTCGTCATAGTCCACACCTGGTCTTTGACGAAAACCCTTTGCTATAAGTCTAGCTTTGAAAGTCTCTACTTTCCCATCTACACCAAGTTTCTTCTTGAAGATCCACTTGCTCCCAATGGGTTTTACCCCTTCAGGAGCAACTTCCAAAGTCCATACTTTGTTGGTGTACATGGATTCCATCTCGGACCGCATAGCATCCAGCCATTTCACTGAGTCCCTACTCGTGATGGCCTGCTCGAAGCTAGTTGGGTCATCATCCTCCATGATGCAATCCTCGCTTCCACCGTCAATGAGAAAACCGTAGTATCTCTCAGGTGGACGAGATACCCTACTAGATCGGCGGAGAGGCTGGGGTTCGTTGAGTTCTACTGAATCCTCTGGTTCCACCAAGTCTTCTGTTACAGTTTGTGTTGCTGGAACTTCTTCCAGTTCTACCTCAATGCCACTAATCTGTTTCATAAGAAAACATTTTTCTAAGAAAGTGGCATGTCGAGAAACAAACACCTTTTGTTCCTCGGGGTGGTAGAAGATATACCCTTGTGAATTTTTGGGATATCCTACAAACTTACATAAGACAGATCTTGCCTCGAGTTTGTCCGGATTTTGTCTTTTGACATAGGCTGGACAACCCCATATCTTAACATACTTAAGAGATAGTCTCTTCCCTTTCCATATCTCATATGGAGTGGTAGGCACTGATTTGGTAGGAACCATATTCAATAGGTGTATGGCTGTCTCAAGCGCATACCCCCAGAAGGAAATAGGTAACTCAGCTGTGCTCATCATTGAACGCACCATATCTAATAGGGTGCGATTCCTTCGTTCCGATACACCGTTGTGCTGTGGTGTATAAGGTGGAGTAAGCTGAGAGAGAATCCCATTCTCTTTTAGATAATCTTGGAACTCATTGCTCAAGTATTCTCCTTCTCGATCAGATCGAAGGATCTTAATACTTTTGCCCGTTTGGTTCTCTACTTCGTGCTTATATTCTCTGAATTTCTCAAAAGCTTCAGACTTGTGTTTCAACAGGAACACATGCCCGTATCTAGAGAGATCGTCAGTGAATGTAATGAAGTAGGAAGAACCATCCCTGGCATGTGTAGACATAGGACCGCATACATCACTATGTATCAGTCCTAAGAGTTCAGTAACTCTTTCTCCGTGTCCACTAAACGGAGCTTTGGTCATTTTTCCTTTGAGACATGAATGGCAAGTATCATAAGATGATAATTCGAACGGATTCAAATAACCATCCTTATGTAACTTAGCCAGTCGTGTCGCATTGATATGACCAAGTCTACAATGCCACAAGAAGGATTCGTTCATTTCTGAATTTTTCCTCTTGTGTGTGTTTTGTATATTGAGGACTGTATTTTGATTTAGAATGAACATGCCATTATGTAGCGAGCCTGATGCAATCAACTTTTGATCTAGGAATATGTTCATAACATTATCCTTTACTACAAAATTATATCCTTCTTTACTTAATAAAGAAACTGATATAATGTTGCACATCATGTTCGGTATATAATAGCACTCATTCAGAATTATTGTATCACCACTTGGTAATACTAGGTGATATTCGCCAACTGCTTTGGCTGCAACACTTGCACCGTTCCCTACTTGAACGGAATGATCACCTTTTCCTAGTTCTCTACCTTTTCGCAGCCCATGTAACATCTTACATATGTGGGATCCTGATCCGGTATCTAATACCCAGGACGTAGGGTGAACTGAGAAACAGTTCTCAATGACAAACACACCCGAAGATGATGCATCAACATGCATGTTCTCCGTTTGGGCGGTGTGAGAATCCAGATATTCTCCAGTTTCCTGTTCATTCTTATAACACTTATAAGATAGAACGGGTTCAACGTTCCCCTGCACAGTATAACATGCGGGTTCGGTCAATACATCCATTTTATTATCTTTATTAAGGCATGAAATGGTCGCTACCTGGAGAGAGAGAGAAGAAAACACTTTAGCGTAAGCTCGTGCAAGATCAGATTGGTTATTATCTTATCTAATCAGGATGGCTCCCACTTCTTTTTATCAAATCTTCCTCCAACCCCTAAAAGGAAAGACTAGCCGGGATTAATTACACACTACAAGTTCGCCAATCTTTCAGCCAGGCCAGTGTCGGTACTTTGAGGGAGGTCCCCCGTGCTTTCGCACGAACCTAATTAATGTAAACCTCGTTTTCCCAGAGGCGTAACCCCGTTGACACCTTTCTAGACACCTACTTGATCGGCTAATTGCAATGTGTAAAACTCTCCCAGGAGTAACTCTTACTCGCAGCGGGTATCGGGATCCAACTATCTCATAGAAGGTATGCAATCTCATTGCAAATTTCAACACTTGAAATTCCCGATAATATTTTACCCCTAGTGTTCTATGACCTTGACGAATGCCAAACAACCCATAGTCCACTAGTCAAGTTCAACCCGTACATTTCTTGATTGAATTAAACCCACCCGCACGACCCTTGACGAATGCCAAACAACGCCGTACGAATACCCTAATCCAATCTGCATCATATGCATAAGCAGATAAATACTAGTTAGCTACCGTACACTACGCCTTGACGAATGCCAAACTACCGTAGCACGAATACTAATTAGTACTTATCTGAAATGACGGAGGGCTACGCAGGTTTTCATAAAACCATGAGCGTAATGAACTTGATATCGTTGTAGAATCAAATGAAGTTTTGAAATGGAGTGATTTTGAGGCTTTTCTAGTTTTGCTAAAGGAGTCACTCCCGGCGAAGGGATCTCGGTCCTTTCCTCGTCGAATGAGGTGCGGGATATATCATATATATCACTGTGCAAAGCAAAAACTCTTAAAAGCAATCAAAACCAAACCGAGTGTGTAGCATCTGCCAGTTATTGCTAAAGGAGTCACTCCCGGTGAAGGGATCTCGGTCCTTTCCTCGTCGAATGAGGTGCGGGATATATCATATATATCACTGTGCAAAGCAAGAACTGTAGCTACCTGTTTTATTTAAAATCTGATTCTACAACATCTTAGGTTTCTTATCTTTCATTAATCACATTAATGAAGTCCCATCATTTAAATACCTAAACATCACAGATAGATATGACGTACACTTATGCCATCCGCATTCGCCTCGATGTCCCCTCGTGCACCGTTAGGTTAGGTAACTAACGACAGAGCAGGGCAGGGCTAGTGCGGGTGTAAAACATAAGTAACGTCTATATAATATATCATATATACTATATACTGTATCCATCACAGAGTCACAACACAGATATCGCAGCAGAAGAAACATATGAAATATTGGATATACTAGGACGTCCGTGTTTTCAATACGAGCCAGTATAAAACACGGATTCCACGGTCGTGATGAATAGCCAATCCCACACCCCTAGACCCCTACGAGAGCGGCAAGCAACCCTGCCAATTCTAGGGTTAGGAGACCCGGACTCGACTCCTCGAGTTGGTCTCCCACTGGACCCCAGAACCCGGTTACTTGTGCTCCCCTCCTTGGGTCTATCCTAGTGCAGAAAAATAAATAATATACAAACGGTGACTACTTCCGCTACCTGGAAGTGCCCCAAATAAAAGAATATTACATACAAGTTTTTACATGAATGAAAATGAAAAACACTCATCTCACATAAAAACCCCCGGCTATTCGAACACGACGATCCAATATAACATATCCAGCAACACATAACATCACATGTCATCAACGTAAGTAAGTATGCATACCCCAATTGTCATTGATGTATAGCAACGAAACCGGCGATATGAACATACTACACTTACGGTCACAGAAAAGAAAGTGTAAAACTACAACAATTGGAATCCGCAATCTCTTTAGACATCGCATGCCTAACAGATATAAATCCCGCATTTTAGTCTCATTATCGAAAACTCTTTTCAATATCTTATGGGACTAAATTGCTAGATTTATAACATTCATTCAGTTATCTCATAACTACTTGTGAATTCCAATTATTGTATCACATTCCAGATAAACAGAAAATGTTAAACTTTCCGATCGAACAATCGAACACCCAAGTTTTCCCAATACAGATCAACACATGAAATAAGTCTAACAACATTCCGTTCGTGCCTCAGTATCAACGGTCCAGCCGTAGAAGGGTCAAGCCAACGCCTCACATGTGGCACGCCGTACTGCCCCAAACCCGAAGGTTCAAAGGGCAGTTCAAGACGGTCACATAATCGAGTTAAGGTTTGTTGTCTTCTAGAGGGACCATCGTGTTACTTGCACTACTTAGAACGTGATTAAACTACAGAAATATCCAACACTTGGAAATTTCCCGACAGGGGAAAAATTGGGTATTTATATCCGGTCGAACTTTTTAACATATTCAAAAAATTATCCGGAACGACACATAGACAAAGTTTGACAATCCGATCGAATGTATGAACTCCCAATACAACCCAAAATACTCAACTCTTGATTTCAGATTAAAAATTCCCAGGAAAACCAGCACTGAAAAATAGGAGTTACTGTGCAAAATTCAATGGCAGATAAGACAAAAGTGCGGCGGAAGGGCCGCATTAGCACGCTAATGCCGCGGTTCCGCCGCACTTTAGAAAGATCATTAAGTAATTTTTGCATCGTAATTCTTAGATTTACCTGCTTGTTTTTCTGCATATTTTTAATTTGCAAAAATCCACGAATTTCAAAAATGTATAGAGAGCATTCTAAGGTTTGGGTTTCGGTTCGATCGGACTTCAAACTCCGTCTATGCATCGCCTAAGGCTCTAGCTAGGCTCTGATACCACTGTAGGGTTCCTAGGCACCCCAAGGAGGTCTCACAACACACACACACACACTTACCTCTTCAGCACCAGCAGCAGCAAGCATCCACAGCAGCAGCAGCAGGCTTCACAGCAGCAGAAACAACACTAGTAGCAGCAGCTAGCAGCAGCAACTTCGACTGCAGCTCCTTCCCTTCACTTCTTCTTCTTCCTCTAGCTCCCTAGGGTCGAGTGTGGGGTATATTTCCTAAACTTACTCCCTATTTACTTGTTTAGTGTAGTTTTGCTTCGGTTAGTGGTTTTTGGTGCGATTTAGTGCGATATGAGGTGTTTAGTGAGAACCTTGGCCAAGTGATGTGTGTTTTGGTTTCAGTAGGTTGATAGAGTGTTGTTAAGGCCATTTAAACCCAGCTTAAACCCCAAATGCACCAAAATACCACCAGATCCCTATTGGATGTAAATTCATCGTTTTTAAGCAAAATTTGAGTTTCTGAAAACTGCTATCGACCCGGTGAGTTCAGAATAATTTTGAGAAGACTACAGTATGTTGGTTAGGTGCTGATCCCCCAGATAGAACCCGACCCCCAAATTCCGTATAGTGGCCGCCGAAATATTCGATCTGGCCGCAATTTGCGGCCAGATGGGGAGGGTTTGGGTTGGGGTTTGTTCCTATGGGTGTCTGCTGCTATGTGGAGTTTTGTGATATACATATTTTTGTAATTTAAGTTCTGTATAAAAATCTGGGACTAAATACCTATTTCTCGTATTTTAAACCTTCGCGACACGCGTGATACGTGTGTGGGTTTGGGGTTTCTGCGTATCGCGACGCGTCAGGGTAGTTTCAGGCGCATGATCACACGTTTTAGCGTATCGCGCACACGCGCGATTGGGTTACCACACGGGTCTCTAGGTTGACCCTAATATCATGTTTTTGTGAAATTGAGCTTATGTGTGATATATGTTATGTGATTCTAGGTTCGCAGGCGAGTGAGACGGACGCTGCGAAGAAGGGCAAGCAAGTCGTCGGCTACACTTAGCGCGAGACTTCAGTGAGTAGATTTCATATCTACGGGGATATCGCCCGCATGGCGTTATGCGTCAGGTCTGATAGGACCTTATTATTATATGTTGCATTTACCTCATGGACTGTCATTGCATATTGCATTCCCTGCTATATATATGCCTAGAATTGATAAAACGCCGCACTATTACTAACGGTTTATGTTGCACGAGCACTAATCTGCATGCTACACACACACCGTTAGTAATTGCCATGACACACTCACTGTAGAACTGCCATGATTATATTGCTGTAGTTCATTTCATATATGATTCGATATGACTTTCATGGAAATTGGGAGCCGCATGATATCTTTAAAAACGGAAACTAATTTTAAAAGCGGTTTTCCCATTTACCTATATCATGGATTGATGTACATAGCACATCGCATTGGATTTACTTCTTGGTGTTGGATTTTCATGTGATTTCTGGTTTTGAGGACCGTGGGATTTTTAAGAAAAGATGCACTATTTGAAAACCCGGTTCCTCGTTATATGATATTTTGGTGCATCCACCACGCTTTTTCTCGGTGCTGAGACGTGTGCTTGAAACCCGATTCGAGGAGTTGGATGATCCGTTTGCGGGTTCGTGGTGGACCCGGTATGGTTCCCCGGGGCGAGAAATGTTTTTCGTGGAGTAGACGATGAGCCTGGCAGGGTGGCGAGTACCTACCGGTGATTGGACCTAGCGGTTATCCGGAGGATACTGACCAGAGTCGAGAGATGGATGCGGGATGATCCGTACTGCCGGGGCCGAGGGCCGATACCGCAGACGGAGCCCGTGGGCTGATCCGGACTGACGGAGCCCGATATATGAGGATTTGCGTGTCGATGCCGGACACGAGTATTTTATGATATTTTGGGTGCCGATGTTGGGCACTCGTGATTTCTCAGAGATTTACAGGATTTGAGGGCCGATGGGTGTGCCGGCGCCTGAGTTATTTGGGATTAGGGTGCAGTTGTGGGCACCGATTGTTGTCCACGTTGATATTCCGTGTAGATGTTGTTTATCCCATGCTCAACATTGATTACTATATATCTCATCCTGTAGTTATTTTACCTGACAGAGCATCTGCATGATTATTGCACATACTGCTTATTTCGCATTGATATCATCTGTTGGCATTTGTTAGAGTAGCGCAATACGTGCATGCTCGCGATTACCTTTATATGTTATCTCTATTCACGAGTTGGCAACTCACCCCCGTTGTGCCACAGTATTTGCAGGTTGCCCTCAGCATAGTCGCGGCAGGCTGTCTTGTGCATCTTTTGGCTACAGATACCACTACAGTTGCGGCGAGAGCTGTTTTGCATTTAGGTGGGTCGTGGTATCTGATTACTTTTATTGTATCCCTTTTTGTATCTAGTACTCTCCATCTACCATTTATGTACTGGATTTAGATACTGTGTGAGGACGATGATGTATATTTTGTATTCTGGTGTCGAGCTCTTGGGAGCCGACTGTTTTTTTATGCAGTTTATATTCTGTGATGTTTACTTATTGCTCATTCTTCGCTACGGCGTCGTATATTACTCTTGTGATGATGGTTTCCGCCGTTGGGCATGATTGCTCCCGTTTGGGAATGTTTTGTTTCATTATATCTCATTTTTACTCATATCCTCTTTTATACCTGGTCTCGGGGCTACTTTTACAAAGGAAATGCTGCCAAAATTATTTAAATGATTAAGTAACTTTAAAAGAACTTATTGAATTATTTAAGGTTTTCTAAATGTTTTAACTAAATGTTTTCAACACTCACTATTTTTAAATGGTTTTGATTTCTGGGTTCAGCTTACTTAGTCGCGTTACGCCTGTAGACGTAGCGTGGTTAAGTGCCGATCACGAGTCGAAATATTCGGGTCGTGACAAAGTTGGTATCAGAGCGTAGGTTTTACCTTCGGAGTGTAGGATGACCCTGGTATGATGGAGTAGGTAGCTGCAGCAGGGTAGCGTAGCGTGTGTATGTTCCGCGGCATACTCACGACACGGTACTCCGCCTAAGCGACCTTAGGACTTATTAATTTAATTCCTTCTTGAGTATATATATATTCTTGTGATTCGATTTCCGTATTCTTATCGAATCCTAATTTCCTTTCAGCCATTATGCCGCCAAAGACTACGATGGCGCAGAGAGCGGCCGCGAGGGCCGAGATTCGAGTTGACTCGTCCGAGATGAGGACTGATCCGGGCAGTACACCGATTGTGCCTGAGCAGGCTATTCCTGCCGTGACAGATCAGATCGCCACGCTAGGGGCTGGTGTGCAGGAGATACGCTAGACGGTGGGATCCAACATGCAGGAGATGCGCCAGATGATAGGATCACTAGTCGAGACGCTTCGAGCACAGCGACCAGAGGTAGCTCCACCGGTTCCAGAGATCACGATGGTACCTACCGCACAGCCAGTTGCCCCTGCAGCCACGGAGGTGATTACAGTATCGCTGTCAGAGTTCATGAGGCTGAAGCCTCCGGTCTTCACAAGCACCGATACATCCGAGGACCCACAGTCTTTCATCGACAGGATGGCCCGGATATGCCGTTCCCTCAGATGCGCAGATGCGAGATGGGTTGAGTTTGCGAGCTTTCTCCTGGAAGGTCTTGCGCAGAAGTGGTGTGATTCAGTTGAGAAGGGCAGAGCAGCAGGTCTTCCTCCTATGACCTGGACAGAGTTCGTGACAGTATTTCTAGCCCGTTTCCTTCCCCAGAGTGTTAGGGATGCCCGAGCACGCAGATTTGAGTCCTTGAGCCAGACGCCAGGGATGACAGTGGCAGAGTATGACGTGCTGTTTACAGAGCTAGCAGTCTATGCCCCGTATTTAGTGGCTACCGAGGAGTTGCGAGTCAGGAGATTTGTTCAAGGCTTGCTTACACCACTATTTCTTGCGATCAGCGCGCAGCACTACGAGACCTATGCAGCAGCTGTAGACACAGCCCTATTAGTCGAGGAGCGCCTTGCTGAGACTTCGGTAGTTCCAGAGCCGAAGAGAGTTCGTACTAGTATATCCGCACTGAGGCAGTCATTCAGACGCCGCGACAGGTATCGTTCTGGTACGAGGAGTAGCAGAGATTCGGGACGAGGTCAGATGTTTAGTTCGTATCCTCAGGAGAGTCAGCAGTCGCCGCGGGGTTGGTTTAGATGCGGCAGTCTACTTCACCTCGTTAGAGATTGTCTTGAGATACATCGGAGGGAGGCGGCAGCACCGCATGTTACCTTACCACCTTCACCACCCCAGAGGGCGTTGCCTGTTGTACTTATCATTGCTCCACGCCAGACTCATACGCAGAGAGGTCGTGGGCGTGGGGGAGTTGCTCAGAGAGGACGGGATGACCGAGGCAGAGGGCAGTCAGTCGCAGGTGGTGGACAGGCGCGGGTTTTTGCTTTGACGCATCAGGACGCGCAGGCGTCTAATGCAGTGGTTTCAGGTATCCTTCCAGTATGTTCAGTTGATGCATACGTTTTGTTCGATCCCGGATCCACGCACTCGTACGTATCCACACACTTTGTGCTGAGTTTGGGTAGAGAGTCCGGTTTGCTTGATCAGCTACTTGTTGTGACCACTCCTGTGGGGGAGTCGTTTGTTGCTAGGAACATGTTCCGGTCCTGCACCGTCTGTATTGGCGAGAGAGAGTTGCCTGTCGACTTGATCCTTCTGGAGATGTTGGACTTCGACGTTCTTTTGGGCATGGATTGGTTAGCCACGTGCTATGCTTCTGTGGACTGCCGTGAGAAGACAGTTAGATTTTGTTTTCCCGGCGAGTCGGTTTTTGTTGTGTTGGGGGATTGTGGTGCCGCCCCTCACAGTGTGATTTCTTCTTTTCGCGCTGGACAGCTTTTGAAGAAGGGATGTCAGGGATTTCTCGCCAATGTTTACGATGCTAGTGCTACACAGGTTCCATTGGATCAGGTTCCGGTTGCTAGCGAGTTCCCTGATGTGTTCCCTGACGAGCTTCCTGGGCTACCGCCCGAGCGCGACATTTCTTTCTGTATTGATTTGGTTCCTGGCACGGGGCCTATTTCCATACCGCCTTATCGGATGGCCCCGGCGGAACTTCGAGAGCTGAAGGGTCAGTTGCAAGATTTGCTGGACAAGGGACTTATTCGACCCAGTGTTTCTCTTTGGGGTGCTCCAGTCCTGTTCGTCAAGAAGAAGGATGGCAGTTTGCGTCTGTGTATCGACTACCGCCAGCTGAACAGGGTGACAGTGCGGAACAGGTATCCTTTGCCGCGCATCGACGATTTGTTCGACCAGCTTCATGGGGCAGGGTACTTTTCGAGGATCGATTTACGATCGGGCTATCATCAGCTGCGGGTTCGACAGGAGGACATTCCCAGGACAGCTTTCCGTACGCGCTACGGCCATTATGAGTTTTTGGTGATGTCGTTCGCACTCACCAATGCGCCAGCAGCATTCATGGACTTGATGAACCGTATTTTCCGGCCATATTTGAATCTGTTCATTATAGTGTTCATTGACGATATCTTGGTGTATTCCCGGAGTAGTGAGGAGCACGAGCAACACCTGCGGATTACACTGCAGACTTTGAGGGAGCACCAGCTTTATGCGAAATTCTCCAAGTGTGCTTTCTGGCTGGACAGTGTAGACTTCTTGGGGCATGTGATTTCACGAGACGGTATATGTGTGGACCCGAGGAAGATCGAGGCCGTGCAGCGTTGGCCCAGACCCACATCGGTTACGGAGATTCGCAGCTTTTTGGGGTTGGCCGGTTACTACAGGCGATTTGTGCAGGACCTCTCCAGTATTGCTACACCTTTGACCGGGTTGACCCGGAAGGGAGTCCCTTTCGATTGGACGGAGGAGTGCGAGCACAGTTTTCAGCAGCTACGGACTCGGCTGACGACGGCATCGGTATTATCATTACCTTCAGGCTCAGGCAGATTTGTGGTCTATTGTGATGCTTCTCGAGTGGGGCTAGGGTGCGTTTTGATGCAGCATGACAGGGTGATCGCGTATGCTTCGCGACAATTGAAGAAACATGAACAGAACTACCCCACTCATGACTTGGAGATGGCTGCAGTGGTCTTTGCACTTAAGATCTGGCGACATTACCTTTACGGTGAGTCGTGCCAGATATTCACGGATCACAAGAGTCTAAAATATATATTTCAGCAGCGGGACCTGAACCTTAGACAGCGCCGATGGATGGAGTTAGTGAAGGATTACGACTGCGAGATCTTGTATCACCCGGGCAAGGCAAATGTGGTGGCGGATGCTTTGAGCAGGAGGCCCGGGGGTAGTCTATCTTGTTTGAGCGCAGTACAGGGGCAGTCATCGGCAGATTGGCAGATATTATGCGACAGCCGGATACAGTTCGAGTTCATGCCGATTGGAGGACAGATCGCGCATGTTCGTGCACGCCCACAGTTACTTGACCGCATACATGAGGCACAGCGCAGTGATGACCGATGTTCGGAGATCATGGCACAGATTGGACAGGATAGATTTTCCGAGTTCGTGATCGATGATCAGGGGGTACTACGATTTGGGACTAGACTGTGCGTACCAGATGCTGAGGGACTGCGGCGCGAGATTCTTGAGGAGGCACATCGATCGGTATATAGTGTCCATCCCGGTTCCACCAAGATGTATCATGATATGAGAGGTGTTTACTGGTGGGACGGAATGAAGAGAGACATCGCAGATTTTGTGTCAAGATGCCTGACTTGTCAGCAAGTCAAGGCTGAGCACCAGAGGCCCGCGGGAGAGCTACAGCCGTTACCCATTCCGGAGTGGAAATGGGAGCAGATTTCGATGGATTTCGTTGTGGGTCTACCCAGGACTAGGTGAGGGTACGACTCCATTTGGGTGATCGTAGATCGTTTGACGAAAGCGGCTCACTTCCTGCCAGTGAAGACGACTTTCGGATTTGCTCCGTACGCCCAGATTTACATTGACGAGATAGTACGACTGCACGGAGTCCCGACGTGTATTGCGTCCGACAGAGGCACCCAGTTTACCAGTCGACTATGGCAGAGGCTTCAGGAGGCTTTGGGCACTCGCTTGAGTTTCAGCACAGCATTTCATCCGCAGACCGACGGACAGTCAGAGCAGACTATTCAGACTCTCGAAGACATGCTCAGAGCTTGTGTATTAGATTTCGGAGGTAGCTGGGATCATCACTTACCCTTAGTAGAGTTCTCCTACAATAACAGCTACCAGGAGACCATTCAGATGGCACCATTTGAGGCTCTTTATGGGAGGAGATGCAGATCGCCCGCCTGTTGGACAGAGCTCAGTGAGAGCAGTATTTTAGGGCCACAGATTGTTGAGGAGACGACCGCGAAGATCCAGTTGATTCGCGATAGGATGAGAGCAGCCCAGAGTAGGCAGAGATCTTATGCGGACCGTCGGCGACGCAGACTTGAGTTTTCTGTTGGTGATCATGTTTTCTTGAGGGTCTCCCCAATGAAAGGTGTGATGAGGTTTGGGAAGAAGGGGAAGCTCAGTCCCAGATATGTGGGCCCCTTCGAGATCCTCGAGCGTGTTGGTGCAGTTGCGTACCAGTTAGCCCTTCCGCCCAGTTTTCCAGATGTGCACCCCGTATTTCACGTATCGATGCTCCGTAGATATCTTCATGATCCCTCGCATGCGATTCAGCATCCGACGATCCAGCTTGAGCGCGACCTTTCCTATGCAGAGCAGCCGGTGATGATCTTGGATCGACAAGTAAAGAAATTGAGATCAAAGGACATTCCATCAGTCAAGGTACTTTGGCGTGGCCAGGGCCATGAGGAGGTCACTTGGGAGACCGAGAGCGAGATGAAGAAGAGGTATCCCCATCTTTTCGAAGGTACGTGTAGTTAGATTTTGAAATTCGGGGACGAATTTCTTTAAGGGGGAGAGATTGTAACACCTTAGGATGTGTTTAGTGACTAATTATATTTAAATAAAGGGTTTTTAATAAAAAGTTTACCAAATTGTGTTTCAAATATTTTTCCGAATTTAATAAATATTTTTCTAGAATTTTCCTAGGCTTGCACACACATGTGCATGTAAACTAGGGTTTTTAAATGAGGTATTACCATGATTAGTAACCATGGTGGGTTAATCATGGGGATTAAGTCTTTTGGGTTTTAATTAAGTTTAAATTAGTTAATTAATAGTTGCTTTAATTTGAATTTCCTTGGGGTGTTGACTTGGTGAGAGAGAGAGAGTGCATCATGGCTTAAGCCATGCTTGCATTTATTGAGGAGAGAGAGAGGAGGGGTTGACATTGGGATTATGATTTCCTCTCATTTTTTTGTATTCTTTTCTCTCAACCTCACTCTCACACACACACACACACACACTTACCACTTCAGCACCAGCAGCAGCAAGCATCCACAGCAGCAGCAGCAAGCTTCACAGCAGCAGAAACAACACCAGTAACAGCAGCTAGCAGCAGCAACAGCAGCAACTTCGACTGCAGCTCCTTCCCTTCACTTCTTCTTCTTCCTCCAGCTCCCTAGGGTCGAGTGTGGGGTATATTTCCTAAACTTACTCCCTATTTACTTGTTTAGTGTAGTTTTGCTTCGATTAGTGGTTTTTGGTGCGATTTAGTGCGATATGAGGTGTTTAGTGAGAACCTTGGCCAAGTGATGTGTGTTTTGGTTTCAGTAGGTTGATAGAGTGTTGTTAAGGCCATTTAAACCCAGCTTAAACCCCAAATGCACCAAAATACCACCAGATCCCTATTGGATGTAAATTCATCGTTTTTAAGCAAAATTTGAGTTTCTGAAAACTGCTATCGACCCGGTGAGTTCAGAATAATTTTGAGAAGACTACAGTATGTTGGTTAGGTGCTGATCCCCCAGATAGAACCCGACCCCCAAATTCCGTATAGTGGCCGCCGAAATATTCGATCTGGCCGCAATTTGCGGCCAGATGGGGAGGGTTTGGGTTGGGGTTTGTTCCTATGGGTGTCTGCTGCTATGTGGAGTTTTGTGATATACATATTTTTGTAATTTAAGTTCTGTATAAAAATCTGGGACTAAATACCTATTTCTCGTATTTTAAACCTTCGCGACACGCGTGATACGTGTGTGGGTTTGGGGTTTCTGCGTATCGCGACGCGTCAGGGTAGTTTCAGGCGCGTGATCACACGTTTTAGCGTATCGCGCACACGCGCGATTGGGTTACGACACGGGTCTCTAGGTTGACCCTAATATCATGTTTTTGTGAAATTGAGCTTATGTGTGATATATGTTATATGATTCTAGGTTCGCAGGCGAGTGAGACGGACGCTGCGAAGAAGGGCAAGCAAGTCGTCAGCTACACTTAGCGTGAGACTTCGGTGAGTAGATTTCACATCTACGCGGATATCGCCCGCATGGCGTTATAAGTCAGGGCTGATAGGACCTTATTATTATATGTTGCATTTACCTCATGGACTGTCATTGCATATTTCATTCCCTGCTATATATATGCTTAGAATTGATAGAACACCGCACTATTACTAACGGTTTATGTTGCACGAGCACTAATCTGCATGCTACACACACACCATTTGTAATTGCCATGACACACTCACTGTAGAACTGCCATGATTATATTGCTGTAGTTCATTTCATATATGATTCGATATGACTTTCATGGAAATTAGGAGCCGCATGATATCTTTAAAAACGGAAACTAATTTTAAAAGCGGTTTTCCCTTATACCTATATCATGGATTGATGTACATAGCACATCGCATTGGATTTACTTCTTGGTGTTGGATTTTCATGTGATTTCTGGTTTTGAGGACCGTGGCATTTTTAAGAAAAGATGCACTATTTGAAAACCCGGTTCCTCGTGATATGATATTTTGGTGCGTCCACCACGCGTTTTCTCGGTGCTGAGACGTGTGCTTGAAACCCGATTCGAGGAGTTGGATGATCCGTTTGCGGGTTCGTGGTGGACCCGGTATGGTTCCCCGGGGCGAGAAATGTTTTTCGTGGAGTAGACGATGGGCCTGGCAGGGTGGCGAGTACCTACCGGTGATTGGTTGGACGTGGCGGTTATCCGGAGGATACTGACCAGAGTCGAGAGATGGATGCGGGATGATCCGTACTGCCGGGGCCGAGGTCCGATACCGCAGACGGTGCCCGTGGGCTGATCCGGACTGACGGAGCCCGATATATGAGGATTTGCGTGTCGATGCTGGACACGAGTATTTTATGATATTTTGGGTGCCGATGTTGGGCACTCGTGATTTCTCAGAGATTTACAGGATTTGAGGGCCGATGGGTGTGCTGGCGCCTGAGTTATTTGGGATTTGGGTGCAGTTGTGGGCACCGATTGTTGTCCACGTTGATATTCCGTGTAGATGTGTTTTATCCCATGCTCAGCATTGATTACCATATATCTCATCCTGTAGTTATTTTACCTGACAGAGCATCTGCATGATTATTGCACATACTGCTTATTTCGCATTGATATCATCTGCTGGCATTTGTTAGAGTAGCGCAATACGTGCATGCTCGCGATTACCTTTATATGTTATCTCTATTCACGAGTTGGCAACTCACCCCCGTTGTGCCACAGTATTTGCAGGTTGCCCTCAGCATAGTCGCGGCAGGCTGTCTTGTGCATCTTTTGGCTACAGATACCACTACAGTTGCGGCGAGCGCTGTTTTGCATTTAGGTGGGTCGTGGTATCTGATTACTTTTATTGTATCCCTTTTTATACCTAGTACTCTCCATCTACCATATATGTACTGGACTTAGATACTGTGTGAGGACGATGATGTATATTTTGTATTCTGGTGTCGAGCTCTTGGGAGCCGACTGTTTTTTTTATGCAGTTTATATTCTGTGATGTTTACTTATTGCTCATTCTTCGCTACGGCGTCGTATATTACACTTGTGATGATGGTTTCCGCCGTTGGGCATGATTGCTCCCGTTTGGGAATGTTTTGTTTCATTATATCTCATTTTTACTCATATCCTCTTTTATACCTGTTCTCGGGGCTACTTTTACAAAGGAAATGCTGCCAAAATTATTTAAATGATTAAGTAACTTTAAAAGAACTTATTGAATTATTTAAGGTTTTCTAAACGTTTTAACTAAATGTTTTCAACACTCACTATTTTTAAATGGTTTTGATTTTTGGGTTCAGCTTACTTAGTCGCGTTACGCCTGTAGACGTAGCGTGGTTAAGTGCCGGTCACCAGTCGAAATATTCGGGTCGTGACAGGTGGGTAACCTCAGGCACTCGAGAGGTACTCCGGTAGCCTTAAGGACGGTGATAGGGAAGTTCTTGTTTACCCAGACTTGCCATTGCTGTTGTTCCAGACCGTGAGACCCGGCAGGAGGATGAGTATAGTGTCGTTCTAAACTAGCTTTAGAAGTGTACGTCTATATGACTCTGCCAGAGGGTTGTCGTGATCAGTGAGAGCAGCGGAAGCATTGGTGGACAAGTGGCTTATGTCTATTTATAGACTAAAGCAGATGTAGCGTAGATAGATCATCAATTTCTGATATGACAGTCATAGGTTTGACTTCATCAGAATAGGGGATGGATCTGTTGAGAAGATAGTAGGGTGTGATGTCCTGGTATTTGGATGACATACACAGAATAGGAAGTGATATTCCTATACTACGATCAGTTATACTTTGGTTGTCACACAGTGGTTTCTCCACATAGGACTTGGACATTATATCAGACATACTGGTTACTAGATCTATGGTTTTAGATCTAGATTTGGGTGGTTTCCCAATTAAGGGTACTTAGACAGCATTCTAAGAGTATTTAGAATGGACGACTCCTGGCACGGTAGTGTACCTGCAGGTGATGGAGTCACCCTCTCTAAAGGTGTCTTACAGACTAAAGGGGAGAGAGATGTGCATGATTGGCAGATCACTTGCTTAGGCAATTGAGTCAATCATGAGATGTCAAGTACCACACCAGATGTTGTTCTTGCAGTAGATGCAATAAGTTGACATTGATCCAATCCTTGAGAAACAGTCGGAAGCAGTTTTAGAACATAAGTGGATGTTCTAGGGATATGATAACGACAGCCTCATTCGGGAGACAGTTATCATTCCAGGCTTCCAAGGTGGCTTGGACGACAGGAAGGTTGTCAGAGTTATAGTTTTCCCTCTGACGAGGGGCAGTATTTTGGACAGGTGGTCCGGGTGGATACTGGGGGAAGGATGGCGCAGGATACTGATTAAGTTCAATTGACGATACTGTCTAAGATGTTTGGATTTGGAGTTCGTTTATGAGCTAGGTCCCATCAGACATCCAGACACATTCTAAGACAGGTATTGCTCATTTCGGGAGATGGCATTCTCCGCGAACTTGAGATATAGAGAGACATAGAAAGAAACATCAAAGAGGATCCACTCACTGAGGCTATTCCTCGAATGCAATAGTTTCGCAAACGAGCTTTGTGAGACTGACTAGTAGAGGAGTTGGGTGTTCGGTATCACACGGGCTGTGAGTATGCGACATCGCAATAATTAGCCTTGAGTGCAAGTGGGAGATTGTTGGAGACAGTGCCCTCAGAGTCAATTATTGGATCACAGGCATGTGATTGCAATGATTGAGGGAGGACCTATCCCGGTAGGACAGTCTTACTCAAGATGATAGTATGCTATCTGGTTTATCTTTATCATCGTATACTGCTTTAGGTGACCAGACAGGTCGCTATTACACGTTGATAGAGCCCCTAGGATTCATGCTTGACTGCCAGCAGTATGAGGGCGATCATATACGTGGGAGCTGGTAGTCTATAAGCACATCCTTAAAAGGTCCCTAGTCGTGGGAGTTTCGAGACAGGGCATCGATACTCCAGAGTAGACTAGTGTATACAGTCGAGACCCCGACGAGGGGCGGTGGCCGGTCTCAAAAGCCACTGGTGTCAGTTGGTTCACCTAAGATGTATACAGGTGCTCATTGGGTTATGAGTACACCAGACAGGACTCGCCGGGAACATGCTAGTTGGTCTTATACCTGACGTCAGATAGCAGTTCCGTGGTGACATGTGTACAGGTTAGTTCATCGACCTGAGGATCGTCATTTGTCTCGTGTGAGTTCCCACTGTACTTTGATTACTACCCTACCACGCTCAAAGGAGACGTGCAAACAGGTTTTAGTTGGGTACAGTCCCGAGCCACATGGAGGCAGTGAGCGGATCTTCAGGGGTTCGTCTCTCCCGGTTTTGGGGGTGAGGTCGCGCTGTGTCTAGGAGAGCCAGAACATGAAAAGTCCTTAGCCAAGGCAGGAGATTTACTGGTAGGTATTCCAGTAGTATCTCAGGGTGTTCTGGGCTACACTCCGACACGACTTGTACCGCTTTTGGGGGTCTGACTTTTACCAAACCCCTAGGCCCGCCATGCGATGCTCATAGACGAACGGACCGGACTGTACGGATATTGTCACTGACAGGCTCAGTAGGGTGTCAGGATGAGTTCGCTCATCGACGTCCCTTTTGGTCAATACCTGGTAGCCCGTCACGTATTGGCTTATACCTCTGACGTGCTAGTGGTTAAATCCACAACCAAGATGTTGACGAGTCTTTAGAGTCCCCCACATTCTGTTGCTCAAGTTTTCGGGCGAAACGCTGTAGAGGCCGTATGGAGATAAGGCAGGGTTCGATCAGATACGTGCGGTATTGCACGGATCAGGATCGGACGGTTAATACTAGCGGGCTTTGGTTTAAGCCGGATCCTAGTATAGTACAGTCTAGATTTTGTCTCATTGCATTTGTGTTCGGTCGGAATACAAATGCGGGTGTGTATGCACAGTAGCGGGGTTTTCCTGTAATTTATTACGGGATCAGTTTTTTGGAGTTGCCAGTTTGTTTTCCATTTCGGCCATATTTCTTTGTATCTTTCTTTGGCCGAAAAATGGTGGAGGAGGGCTTATTTGCGTTTGTCCAAATAAGCATTTGTGGAGGGTGTTATTTGCATATTGTTGCATCATGATGGTTTTCATGATGGGTGCACCATCCATTGACTTGATTAATCCATCATTGCTTGACTTTCTTTAGTCATCATGCTTTGACTTGTGGTATCATGATGGTTGTGGTGGAGTGTTGGATTTAGCTTGTTATCATGCTTGATCATTTTTCTCTCTCTCTCTTGTATCATTTGATCCACACCCCCCTTGGTATTATTCTCTACTCTCTCCCATTATGCATGGCCGGCCAAGCCAATTAAGGGGCTGTCAAAATTTCTTGTGTGGGATTTGGTTCTCATTTGGCTTTGCAAAATCCCATAACACCACCTCTAAAGTTTATACTTCATTTCCTCCACCAAATGGCAACCTCCATAAACTCCAAAATGAGACATGGTACTACACGTATTCTACAGGAAATCTTGGGCACGTCGAATCGCCAGCTTCGTGCCCGAGTTGCCTCGGTATAGTGGTGAGAACCCGTAAAAGAAGCCGGCGACGTGGTGCACTTCCGGCGACGTGGTGGAGACCGGACATTCCGCGGGAGATCGGGACGACGACGAGAAGACCGGAGGACACGGATCGCTCGGTATATCTCTCTTCCCATCTTGTAGTTAGCTAGGACTAGTTTAATGGCCCGATCCGGGTTTTAGTGCGCAGTGGTGCCGGTTTGAAAATTAAAGTAAATCACCGTTTCCGCATTTTGGCCTCGGGATGGAGGCCGGGGCGCCGCCGTGCACTTACATTTTACACCCGCACTAGTCCTGTCCCCGCTTTGTCGTTAGTTAAGTAACCTAACGGGTGATGACGGAACCCAGTGGCGAATGCGGATGGTATATACGTACATTTTATTTTCGTTCTTTATTGGTGTGATTAATTGATGGGACTGCGTTGATTCGTATCAATGCAAAAGAAAACAGACCTATACAGATGTTGTTGGAACATTTTTCAAAAAGCTGTTATTGCAAGGACGCTTTCATTTGTTTTGCACAGAGGTATTCGGTTGTGAATATCCAGCACCTCATTCGACGAGGCAAGGGCTGAGATCCCTTCATCGGGAGTGACCCCTTGGACAGAGGTTTGCGTCAGGGTAATAACTTCACTATAGTTGATTACTTTTTGCTTTGCACCATGGTATTCAGTTTGGAATATCGTGCACCACATTCTATGGGGAAAGAGCCGAGATCCCTTCACCGGGAGTGACCTCTTTAGCAAAGGTTTTCACCACTATATATTTGTAAAAGCTATCCGGTTCCTTCAACGATATTAAGTTCATTACGTTAAAGGTTTTTTGCCAAAACCCATTCGTAGCCCTCCGTCATTTCAGACGAGTAGCACTTAGTATTCATGCCATGTATGTTGGCCTTCGTCAAGGCATAGTGTATGGCAGCTACTTGTTACTTTTCTGTTGCATAGATAGATGCGTTAGTTTGGGACAGTCGTACTGCCATTTTGGCCTTCGTCAAGGGTATGTACGGGTGTGTTCAAATTAACCTGGATAATGAAGGGCATAACTTGACATATGACTTATGATATGTTGGCCTTCGTCAAGGTCATAAGAGCATGGGGTAAAAATCACATCGGGAGTTTCTAAAGAAACTGAAACTTGCCAGGCATGCGCATACCTTCTGGAGTGTGATAACGTGAGTGGATTCCATCGCGTTATCATGCGATAATAGTTGGATCCCAATTCCCACTGATGAGTTGGTTTACTCCTTGGGTTATCCTGACTAATTCTTCTTTCAGGTTTGGAGGAGAATTTGAGGTGACAGTGGGAGTTTTCCTGATTAGATAAAGTGATAACCATTCTGATCTAGCTTAGAGTGCACGCAGAGTGTTTCTTTTCTCTCTCTCTTTGGTAGCGACCATGACCCAACCCTACACTATAACTCAGTAACCAAGTTAACCGAACTTTCTTAAAACACTGGCTTTTGGATTATCTGAGTTGCATACATCATTGCCACTCCTTCTTATACCCTTTTCATTTCTCCAGAACACACCGTATTACTATGAATATCCACTTCCATTGGATAAATCTATCGTATGGTTATATACGAACTCGAAGGAACTTGTTCCAGATTCGAGGATGGATTCTGGTTCTGGAGAGATTGAATAAGACTATTCAGTTGTTTTTTCATTTTACCTTCTCTCAGGTTGTGAGGGCTCCTAGGATTAGGAGAGAGTACACCTATTACACTTATTGGATAGTCTTCTTCCAAACCATAGGCAGGTGCCGAAAGGTAGGTAATAAGTAAAGAAAAATAAAGGGATTGGAAAGAGGGCAAAGTAAATTGCGACTGCTATTCATGACCAAACCAAGTATTTCATCGCCACTCCTATTTCACCTTTATATTTCTCCAGAACAACCCGTATCACTACGAAGATCCACAGTTATCTAAATAATCCATCGTATGGTTATATACGAACTCGATGGAACTTGTTCCATTTCGGGGATGGATTCTGGTTCGGGAGAAATAGAATAAAGTTTTATTCAGTTGTTTTTTATCATCACCTTCTCTCAGGTTGTGAGTACACTTAGGATTAGGAGAGTACACCTGTTATGCTTATTGGATAGTTTTCTTCCAAACCATAGGCCGGTGCCGAACGGTATGGAAGGAAGAAAACTATTAAGCCTAACGATGGTGTACAGAAGGTGACGACTAAAGACAAATAAAGGGATTTGGAGAGATGGCAAAGGAAATATAGGGTTACAGTCATGAATATGGATAATGGAAGAGGCATTACTAGGAATACCCGGATACCCCTTCGAAACATATTCATGTTTCAGTTTCACTGTGTATTGTTAATTGAAAACTGATTTCCCAATTAGTCCTTGCTCCAGGGTATGTATTTACCAGGTATGATTCTTACATCTGTATGGTTTTACAGATGATGAGTGGGAGTAAGTTATTGGAAATTAGGTGATCATCCTCATTATATCGGAATTCGTTGTAATTGGTGATATTTGAGAAAATCTCCTGGGTACAGTTTTCAACCTACGATGCGCAGGGTTTGAGTTATTCAACTCAGGGGACTTATACAAAGTATTGTATGTTGTCCAGTGTCCATTAGGACAAAGGGGTAGGTCCCCGTACTATATTCTGTTTACTTGTGACTTCTTCAGTGTTAGACATGTCTTTCGTAGAAATACAAGGTCCAAGTTTGAGAAGTTATAGGTCTAAGAATAAAGTAGAGAACCAGGTATAGCAAGTATCGGGATTCTTCAAGGTGATCGAAGATGTAGATACTTGTGTATGGTATTCAATTGATAGTAATGTTTTAGAGAACTTGCTTCTCTTTCAGGTTACTCATAATTGAATGCACTCCTAAGTTGAGTAATGCCGATCGGCCTCTCTCCATATAGTTGACATGCACTGAAGACAGATGCATGATTTGAATCTGGTTCCAATTAAATCAGTGCCTCTATTTCTATATTGTATGTAGAATGGATCATATCTTAATGATGTTAAGGTATATGGAGTTGTCCGGCTTATGCTTAAAACAAGACTCTGGATAACTCAAGGCACGTTTCTGTAATGGCAGTTTGTGGGTTGACCTTGGCTTTGACGAGGGTTGACTTTGTACCATCTGGAAGATCAATGGTAATATTGTTCTTGACTCGCCAAAGATTTAATAAAATGGATTTTTTCAGAAAATAGTAGTGGGAGTATGATAGAACTGGAAGAGATTTCAGAACCGCAAAAGATTACAGAAAATTTGATTGGACCTAAAGATTCAATCGGGTTTGACATTCCATTACCCACTCCGCAGATATGGTGGGTAACCTCAGACACCCGAGAGGTACTCCGGTAGCCTCAAGGACGGTGACGAGGAGGTTCTTGTTTACCCAGACTTGCCATTACTGCTGTTCCAGACAATGAGACCCGGCAGGAGGATAAATATAGCGTCGTTCTAAACTAGTTTTAGAAGTGCACGTATATATTATTCTGCCAGAGGGTTGTTGTGGTCAGTGGGAGCAGCGGAAGCATAGTGGACAAGAAGCTTGTGTCTATTTATAGACTAAAGCAGATATAGCGGAGATAGATCATCTATTTTTGATGTGACAGTCATGGGCTTTGGCTTCATCAGAATAGGGGATGGATCTTTTAAGTAGTAGGGTGTGATGTCCTGGTATTTGGATGACATACACAAAGTAGGAAGTAAAATTCCTATACTACGATTGGTTATACTATGGTTTTCACACAGTGTTTTCTCCACATAGGATGGATATTACATCAGACATTCTGGTTACTAGATCTATGGTTTTAGATCTAGATTTTGGTAGTTTCCCAATCTGGGTACTTAGACAGCATTCTAAAGGTAATTAGAATGGACGACTCCTGGCATGGTGGTGTACCAGCAGGTGATGGAGTCACCATCTCTAAAGGTGTCTTACAGACTAAAGGGGAGAGGGATGTGCATTATTGGCAGATCACTTGCTTAGGCAATTGAGTTGATCATGAGATGTCAAGTACCACACCAGATGTTGTTTTTGCACTAGATGCAATAAGTTGATATTGATCTAATCCTGGAGGAACGTTCGGAGGCAGTTTTAGCACATAAGTGGATGTTCTATGGATTTGATAACGGTAGCCTCCTTCGGGAGACAGTTATCATTCCAAGCTTCCAAGGTGATGAGGATGATAGAATGACTGTCAGAGTTTTAATTTTCCCTCCGACGAGGGGCAGTAGTTTGGACAAGAGGTCCAAGCGGATACTGAGGGAGGCATGGCGCAGGATACTGATTAAGTTCAGTTGATGATACAGTCTAAGAAGTTTGGATTTGGAGTTCATTCGTAAACTAGGTCCCATCAGATATCCAGACATATTCTAAGACAGGCATTACTCATTTCGGGAGATGGGTTTCTCTGAGGACTTGAGATTAAGAGAGACATAGAAAGAAACATCAGAGCGGATCCACTAACTGAGGCTATTTCTCGAACACATAGTTTTACAAATAAGCTTTGTGACACTGATTAGTAGAGAAGTTGAGTGTTCGGTATCAAACGGGCTGTGAGTATGCGACATCGCAATAATTAGCCTTAAGTGCAAGTGGGAGATTGTTGGATATAGTGCCCTCAAAGTCAATTATTGGATCGCAGGCACGTGATTGCAATGATTGAGGGAGGACCTATACTGGTAGGACTGTCGTACTCGAAATGATAGTATGCTATCTGGTTTATCTTTATCATACGTGTACTGCTTTAGGTGACATGATATATCACTATTGCACGTTGATAGAGCCCATAGGATTCTTGCTTGACTACCAACAGTATGATGGAGATCATATACGTGAGAGTTGGGTAGTCTATAAGCACATCCTTAAAAGTGGTCCCTAGTCGTGGGAGTTTCGAGATAGGGCATCGATACTCTGGAGTAGACTAGTGTATATAGTCGAGACCCCGACGAGGGGCGGTGGCCGGTCTCACAAGCCATTGCTGTCAGTTGGTTCACCTAACATGTATACAGGTGCTCATTGGGTTATGAGTACACCGGACAGGACTCGCCGGGAACATGCTAGCTGGTTATTAAAACCTGTCGTCAGATAGCAATTCCCAGGTGACATGTGTACAGGTTAGTCTATCGACCTGAGATTGTCATTTTTCTCATGTAAGTACCCACTGTGCTTTGATTATTACCCTACCACGGCTCAAAGGAGTCGTGCAAACAGATTTTAGTTGGGTACAGTTCCGAGCCACATGGAGGCAATGAGCGGATCGGCAGGGGTTTCGTCTCTCCCAACGTTGGGGTGAGATCGCGCTGTGTTTAGGAGAGCCATTACACAAAGTCCATGGCCATGGCAAGAGAGATTTATTGGTAGGTATTCCAGTAGTATCTCAGGGTGGTTTGGTCTCCACTCCGACACGACTTATACCGCTTTTGGGGGTCTGACGTTTACCAGCTCTCTAGGCCTGATTTGCGATACTCATAGACGAACGGACTGGACTGTACGGATATTGTCACACATAGGCTCAGTAGGGTTCCAGGATGAGTTCGCTCATCGGATTCCCTTTCTCTCAGTACATGGGCAGCCGTTACGTACAGCTAGTACCACTGACGGCTTATGGTTAAACCCACTGCCAGAGTATTGACGAGTCTTTAGAGTCCCCCACTGAAAGTTTCCCAGTTCGGGCGAAACGTTGTAGAGGCCGTATGGTTTTATGGCAGGGTTCGAACATACGCATGCACTTGTGCACGTGTCATGATTCGGACGGATAATACTAGCGGGCTTTGGTTTAAGCCGGATCCTAGTATTATACTGTGTAGATTTTGTCTCTTTGCATTTGTATTCAGTCGTAATACAAATGCGGGTATGTATATACAGTTACGGGGTTATCCTGTAATTTATTACGGGATCGCTTTTTGAAGTTGCCAGTTTGCATTCTTTATTTGGCCAAATTCTCATTTTCCTTCTTGGCTAAATTTCCTAGTTGTGAAGGGGGTTTTTGCAAAGGGGCTTTATAAAATGGAGGTTTTTTTATGGTGGGGGGCCCCAGCAGAATTCTGGTTGCTTCTAGTTTGGATGGTTCTAGTTGTGACTCATTGTTTTTGCATTGAATGTTTTTTGGATAGCATTGGATATTTGTGAGGATTTTTAGCATATCATCACCACTTGATTCCTTCCCCTCACCTCCTTGCTCTAGTGGCTGAGCACATCTCCTGCTCCCATTAACAGAGCCCATTTTTGGGTGTGAGGAATTTTTGTGATTCAATTTCATTGCACTAAAATCTTTAGCTCATCTCCAAAGCCCACTTCCATCTCTAATCCAAAAAGGCAACTTCGATTAACCCTCGAGACAAAGCATTCTACACTTTCTCTACTTCAACCTTGGACACGTCGGCTAGCAAATTTCGTGTCCGAGTTGCCTCGGTTCAGAGGCGGGAGCCCATATAAAGATTCGTTGATGTGGCACAGTCTTCGGCGAGGAGGAGACCGTTGATCGATAGAGATCGGAGAGCGAACATCGTCGGCGCAGCCGCAACAAGCAAGGGACAGAGGTTAATGACCGAAGGACACGAATCGATCGGTATAAATCTCTAAACCCGCTTTTATAGTATACTAGTTTACGGTTAATGGAACCATCCGGGTTTTAAGTTTGCGTTAGCGCCAGTTCGTAAAAAGTTTTTGTTCCGCATTTGGCCTCGGATAGACGGCCGGGGCACTGGCGTGGACTTACAATATGCACTAGAATCAGCTGCATATGTTTTGAACCAGGTTCTTACTAAGTCAGTGCCCACCACACCATATCAAATGTGGAGTAGGAAGAAACCCTGTTTTAAATACTTTAAGACATGGGGATGTCCAACTTTTGTTAAAAAATAGCATGCGGACAAGCTCGAGGCAGGTTCAGTAGAGTGTAAGTTTGTGAGATACCCAAAGAACTCCAAGGGATATTTTTTCTATTTCGCAGAGGAGCAAAAGGTCTTTGTTTTTCGTCATGCCCGCTTCTTGGAAACTGAATTTTTAGAAAGTCAGATAAGTGGCTGCGCAATAGAACTGGAAGAAATTCCAGAGCTACAAGCTATTACTGAAAGCTTGGTGGAACTAGAAGTTCCAAAAGAACAGGATATTCCCGCACCACTCCGCAGGAGTAGCAGGCTGTCTCATCCGCCAGAGAGATACTGCGTTTTTCTCGTAGACGGGGATAGAGAGGATTGCATCATTGATAATGATGAGCCTACTAACTTCCAGCAAACCATTCAGAGCACTGACTCGGTAAAATGGCTGGATGCAATGCGGACCGAGATGGAGTCCATGTACACCAACAAAGAATGGACTTTAGACATTGCTCCAGAAGGGGTAAAACCCGTAGGCTGCAAATGGATCTTCAGAAAGAAGATTGGTGTAGATAGACAGGTTGAAACCAATAAGGCTAGACTTGTTGCGAAAGGATTTCTTCAAAGGCAAGGTTTGGAATATGATGAAACCTTTTCTCCAGTGGCTATGCTCAAATCCATTCGGATCCTTCTTGCCATTTCCGCCTTCCACGATTATGAGATTTGGCAGATGGACGTAAAAACCGCTTTTCTAAATGGAAATTTAGAAGAGTGCGTCTATATGGACCAGCCAGATGGTTTCATTCAGAGTAGGAGCAGCGGGAAAGTGTGCAAGTTGCTTAAGTCTATCTATAGACTAAAACAGGCATCGCGGAGTTGGAACATCTGTTTTGATGAGACGGTCAAAGAATTTGACTTTATCAAAAATCCAGATGAGCCATGTATTTATAGTAAGATTGTAGCACGAACTGTTGTATTTCTCGTCTTGTACATGGACGCCATTCTCTTGATAGGAAATGACATTCCTATGCTACAATCTGTCAAAGGATTCTTGTCAGATAGGTTCTCCATGAAAGACCTGGGTGATGCCTCTTACATTCTGGGGATCCAAATCTATCATGATAGATTTAAAAGGATGTTGGGACTTTCACAGTCTGGGTACATCGACACCATACTGAAAAGATTCAGTATGGAAGATTCTAAGCACGGTAATTTACCGGTTTGTCACGGAATCACCCACTCCAAAGAGATGTCTCCCAAGACTGATTTGGAAAGGGATTGCATGTCTATTATACCCTATGCTTCTGCAGTAGGCTCTATAATGTATGCGATGTTATGTACCAGACTAGATGTTGCTTACGCACTGAGCGTGGTAAGCCGGTATCAGTCGAACCCTGGGGAGAAGCACTGGATAGCAGTAAAGAACATTCTCAAGTACCTGAGAAGGACTAAGGAGATGTTCTTGGTGTACGGCAGAAAGGACCTCCAGATCGAGGCCTTTGCTAACTCCAGCTTCCAGAGAGACAAGGATGAATCCGAATCCATGTCGAGTTATGTCTTTACACTCAATAGAGGGGCCGTCTGTTGGAAGAGTTCCAAGCAGGACATTGTTGCTGACTCGACGATGGAAGCAGAATATATCGCTGCTTCAGATGCCGTAAAAGAAGCAGTCTGGATAACGAAGTTCTTAAAAGAACTTCAGGTGGTTCCGTCCATTGTTGATCCAATACCTCTATATTGTGACAACAACGGGGCTATAGCTTTAGCAAAGGAACCCAGGTCCCATCAGAAGTCCACACATCTTGAGGCGGTATCACCTTATCGGGGAGATCGTGGATCGCCGGGAGATCGAGGTTCGGAGAGTTGCTACTGAGGACAACACTACAGATCCATTCATAAAGGCCATCCCTCAGACGTAGTTCGAGAGGCTATTCGAGATGATAGGTCTGCGATATACCAACACTGTCACGACCCGAAAGTACGGAACGTGACTGGCACTTAGATTACGAGACGTCTAAAGGCGTACCGTAACCTAAGTCAGCCAAAGCCCAGAAATCTAACCCAAAATCAAAAGAGAGTGAAGGAAAACCTTAAATGAAAACGGTTTTGAAATCAATTAAGTTGCATAGAATCCAAAAAAAAGAACATCAAAAATTCCCGAAAATTTCGGCAGAGTCTCCCCTGTATTTTCTATCCCCCAAAATGGGTACAACAAGATAATAAACCTGTAATTATAAAAATGGCATCCCCAAGCGGGAGCTAGCTCTTCGCCCAAGGCGGATCACAACCACATGCAATATAATAGTAATATCAAGAAAAAGAGCATAAAAGAGATGCAAATACCAGAAAACACACGTCGGCTCAAGTGAGCTCGACCCAAAAGAAACCATAAATATACAAATCTCTCAGTCTCATCACTAGGTCGCATATACAATACAAGTGGTAGATGGAGAATACTAGATACAATGATAAAGCAAAAAGAAATAAAGTATACTCGCAACCCACCTACGGGCGATGTCGCGAGTCTGAGCAAAAGGAACTGATGACAAGATAGCCCGCCGCTACAAGACTGACGGGTCCGACCTGCAAGACACTGTGGCACAACGGGGGTGAGTTGCCAGCTCGTGAGTAAATATAACATCTAATAAGGCAATCGTAAGAATGCACGCAATGCACCCCAACATGCATGTCCATATGTGCTATGATATCTCTAGTATGCATGCACAGGTATGCAATGTCATTATTAAGTCTTTAAGTGTTTTAACTGCTAAGGTTATTGAATTCTTAACTTTAGAACATGAATATCTGTATAATAGCTAAATATCATCAAGAAATCATCTGAAAACCCGTGTCAAGCATCGACACCAAAAAGGAATCATATCTGTCTCAATATCGGGCTCCGTCAGTCCGGATAGGCCCATATCATAAATCTCACGAGAACGGTCGGTATCCTCCGGATATACGCCGCGCCAGACATCACCGGTAGGTAGTCTTCCCCTGCCAGGCTCATCGTCTACAACTCGATCTTCTTGCCCCGGGGTACCATACCGGGCCCACCATGTACCCGAGACGGTTCATCCACTCCTCGAATCGGGTCTCGAAATCCAACAGAAAACATGAAAACTCATGGTGGACGACACATACATCACGAGAAAACCGCAACTTTGTTTTGAAAATGATAAATATAAGGTTTTGTTAAATTCTTGCGGTTTTCCCCAAAAATCCAGAAATCGCAGCAAAACTGAAATCCTCAAGAAAATCATAATGTCCACATGTTATATGTATGATAAATGTCTATGATATCAATGTGTATGATGTGAATTTTGGCTAGAGTTCTATGTAAATATGATGATGATGCGAGATATGTGCATGCGATGCAGTTTCATATATCAAGTATGAATGCAGGTGACGATATTAAGATAAACAGGTTCTATCGTGCACGTGGCATGTCAATTACCAAAGGCGTGTGTGTCACATGAATAGTGCGCGTGCAACAGATGCCAATGGTAAGGTGTTCGTGTCCTACGAAATGATATCGCATAGGTAGAGATGAATGTCCATGCAATTTAACATACTGTTCGCTATAAGGGTATGCAGTGTACATGAATGGATAAGCTAACTAACAATATAATCTTGCATAAAGTAGGGTAATCCTAACTAGGGGGGCGCCTCGCGCCATCCAGATGATTCCCCCATAGATGAATACATCTACTCACCTGAAATCCCCGCTAATCTGATCCGGCCACCGCTTTTCCTTTTCGTGCCGTATCCGAAGTTTCCCCGACCGATCCTATATTTGCACAATACCAAGCATAAGATTACAAAACCTAACACAATGCAAGTCACAACATACAATTATCCACGCTCTCAAAATAATCATAGCATGCACTCGGTGCGCGGAAAAACGCACGAAAATCGCAATCCTTTAACTAGAATCGTCATTTCGGGGAAATCGGCAAAACTACAATCCGACTAGACGAAACACCGCGTTTGCGCATTCTAATAATCCTATACGAAGCTAATAATATTGCTAACCTAACGCAAATTGACCGCATTCTATTTTCTACAAAAATCTAGTAAGCGAATTCAACGCCGATTCAATGCAAACATCGATATTTGTCGATTTAACAAGCATATAATTACACCATTAACCATTCTAATCAATTAGATAACCATCCCTAACATAATCCAACCATTATTCTACAAACCCTAATTTTTAAAAATCAAAAACCTTCTCTTGATTTTTCATGAACAAAGATTTACACTAAATTAATACTTCAAAATACTAATCTAGCTTATTTAAACTACAAATTTAACAACTAGTTTAGGATTTATACCTTCCAAGTTATGATCCTCTTGCAATTAGCCTCTAAAGATGCCTCTTTTCTCCTTGTATTAGTCCAATTTGGGGTTGAGAAGGAATGGAATAGGGTTTAGATTTGAATTAGAGAAGAAAAGTGTGAATTTTTGTGGATTTCGGAGGATTTTTTGCAAGAATTTTGAGCTAAACAAAATGGGGGAAATGGGAGGGGGTTTGCTGCAGGTAGCACGACCAGGAGGTGGAGGAGGAGAGTGAGAGAGAATTGTGTGGAAAATTCTACACAAAAAGCTTCTTCAAAGATCAATTAATGAATGTTACATCAACTTTTTACAAAAAAACCCATTTTTAAGCCATTTTTTTCATAATTTTCCCACCAAAAATCTAAAAGTTTGCAAGACATGATATAATTTTATTAACACCATATTTTAGCTTATAAAGACTCCTAATTAAGAAATTTACCTAATTAAATTTTTATTTATCCCTAATTAAATGTATTTAAAAAGGCTTAAAATAATAAAAAATTAATTAATTACGAATTTTTTTTTATTTAACTAGATAATTATAAGTGACATTTTAGTGACAAAATTATAGTAATATCTTATCTAAATTTTGTATAATTAGGTCTACAATGAAAAATATCAATTTTGACTTTTTACGGAAAAAGCCGAAAAATTTGCCGATTACCGAAAAACTGCCTAAACGATTTTCGAAGGGTTACAATCTTCCCCCCTTAAGGAAATTCGGTCCCCGAATTTAGTATTTAACTACGCGTACCTTCAAAAAGATGGGGATATCTCTTCCTCATCTCGACCTCGGTCTCCCAGGTGACCTCCTCGCTGTTCGGGCCACGCCAAAGAACCTTGACAGACGGTATGACCTTCGACCTCAATTTCTTCACCTGCCGATCCAAGATGACAACCGGCTGCTCGGTGAAAGAAAGGTCACGCTCTAACTGGATCGTCTGGTGCTGAATCGCCTGGGAAGGATCATGAAGGTACTTGCGGAGCATCGAGACATGGAATACGGGGTGAACATCGGGGAAGCTGGGCGGAAGAGCTAACCGATAAGCGACTGGACCAACACGCTCTAGGATCTCGAAAGGACCAACATATCTAGGACTCAGTTTCCCTTTCCGCCCAAATCTCATCACACCCTTCATCGGAGAGACCTTCAGGAAAACATGATCGCCAACAGCGAACTCGAGTCGGCGACGACGCCTGTCAGCATATGATTTCTTCCTGCTCTGTGCCGCTCTCATCCTGTCCCGAATCAGCTGTATCTTCTCGGTCGTCTCCTATACGATCTGAGGCCCCAAAATACTGCTCTCCCTGAGCTCTGTCCAACATACAGGCGATCGACATCTCCTCCCATATAAAGCCTCGAAAGGTGCCATCTGAATCGTCTCCTGGAAGCTATTATTGTAGGAAAACTCGATCAGAGGCAAATGACGATCCCAGCTACCACCGAAATCTAAAACAAAAGCTCTGAGCATGTCCTCAAGAGTCTGAATAGTACGCTCCGACTGACCGTCAGTCTGCGGATGAAAGGCTGTGCTAAAACTCAATCGGGTGCCCAAAGCTTCCTGGAGTTTCTGCCACAATCGGCTGGTAAACTGGGTGCCACGGTCGGACACGATGCAAGTCGGAACGCCATGCAGTCGCACTATCTCATCAATATAAACCTGGGCGTACTGAGAAAATCTAAAAGTGGTCTTTACTGGCAGAAAGTGAGCTGCTTTCGTCAGTCGATCCACAATCACCCAAATAGAGTCATACCCTCGACTGGTCCTGGGTAGACCCACAACGAAGTCCATGGAGACCTGCTCCCACTTCCACTCAGGGATGGGCAAAGGCTGTAACTCGCCGGCTGGCCTCTGGTGCTCAGCCTTGACTTGCTGACAAGTCAGGCATCTCGACACAAAGTCTGTAATATCCTTCTTCATCCCGTCCCACCAGTAAACCTCTCTCAAATCACGGTACATCTTGGTGGAACCTGGATGCACACTGTATACTGATCTATGTGCCTCCTCGAGAATATCACGCCTCAGTCCCTCTGAATCTGGCACGCACAGTCGAGTCCCATATCGAAGTATCCCCTGATCATCAATCACGAACTCAGAAACTCTGCCCTGTCGAATCTGCTCAATAATCTCTAATGTACGGGCATCGCCGGACTGTGCCTCGTGGATACGGTCAAGTAACTGTGGGCGTGCTCTGAAATGGGCTAGCTGTCCCCTGTAGGAGTAAACTCGAACTGCACTCTGCTATCACATAAAACCTGCCAATCTGCCGTCGACTGCATCTGTACTGCCCTCAAACAAGATAAGCTACCTCTGGGCCTCCTACTCAAAGCATCTGCCACCACATTCGCCTTGCCCGGATGGTATAGAATCTCGCAGTCATAATCTTTCACCAACTCCATCCAACGGCGCTGTCTCAGGTTCAGGTCTCGCTGCTGGAAGATATACTTCAAACTCTTGTGGTCAGTGTATATCTGGCACGACTCACCGTATAGGTAATGTCTCCAGATCTTGAGTGCAAACACCACTGCAGCCATCTCTAAATCATGGGTGGGGTAGTTCTGCTCGTGTTTCCTCAGCTGCCGAGAAGCATACGCGATAACTCTGTCGTGCTGCATCAATACACAGCCCAGCCCCACTCTAGAAGCATCACAATATACCACGAACCCGCCTGATCCTGAAGGCAATGCTAACACTGGAGCAGTAGTCAGACGAGTCTTCAACTGCTGGAAGCTATCCTCACATGCCTGGGTCCAATCAAAAGGAATCCCCTTCCGGGTCAACCCGGTCAACGGTGCAGCAATGCGGGAGAAATCCTGGACAAAACGTCGATAATAGCCGGCCAGACCTAAAAAGCTATGAACCTCTGTAACTGATACCGGTCTAGGCCAACGCTGAACTGCCTCGATCTTCTTCGGGTCCACGCAAATACCATCTCTCGTCACCACATGACCCAAGAAATCGACACTGTCTAGCCAGAATGCGCACTTGGAGAATTTGGCGAACAGCTGATGCTCCCTCAAAGTCTGTAATGTGATACGTAAGTGCTGCTCATGCTTCTCCCGGCTCCGAGAATAAACCAAGATGTCGTCAATGAACACAATGATGAACTGATCGAGATACGGCCTGAATACGCGGTTCATCAAATCCATAAAAGCTTCCGGGGCATTGGTGAGCCCGAACGACATCACCAAGAACTCGTAATGACCATATCGAGTACGGAAAGCGGTCTTCGGAATATCCTCCTTCCGAACTAGCAACTGGTGATAACCTGACCGTAAATCAACCTTCGAGAAAAACCCTGCACCCTGGAGCTGATCGAATAAGTCATCAATGCGGGGTAGGGGATACCTGTTCCGCACAGTAACTCGGTTCAGCTGACGATAATCAATGTATAAACGCATACTTCCGTCCTTCTTCTTAACAAACAAGACGGGAGCGCCCCAAGGTGACACACTCGGTCGGATAAGCCCTTTGTCCAGCAAGTCCTGTAACTGATCCTTTAGCTCTCTCAGCTCCGCCGGGGCCATCCGATAAGGAGGTATAGAAATAGGCCCCGTGCCAGGGATCAAGTCAATACAGAACTCAATCTCGCGCTCTGGTGGCAGACAAGGCAGCTCATCAGGGAATACATCAGGAAACTCTCTCAAAACAGGGACCTGGTCCAACGGAACCTCTGTGGAGCGAGTATCACAAACATAGGCTAAGAATCCCTGACACCCTTTCCTTAAGAGCTGACCAGCGCGAAGAGATGAAATCAAGCTGGGAAGGGTAGCGCTACGATCTCCCTGAATAATAAGAACCGGCTCACCAGGAAAACTGAATCTGACTGCTTTTTCACGGCAGTCCACGGATGCATAACAGGTGGCTAGCCAGTCCATACCAAGAAGAACGTCAAAGTCAAGCATATCGAGGAGAATCAAATCTACTGAAGAATCTCTCTCCCCGATACGAACGGAACAAGATCGGTATACAAAACGGGCAACAAAAGACTCGCCTACCGGGGTAATAACGACAAGCGGCTGATCTAACGGAGATGACTCTCGGCCCAACCTCGGTGCAAAATACGTGGAAACATAGGAATGTGTGGAGCCTGGATCAAATAATACCCGTGCATCAAAAGAACATACTGGCAGAGTACCTGTCACGACGGCATTGGATGCCTGTGCATCCTGAGGAGTCAACACGAACACTCGGGCCTGTCCACCACTAATAGCTGGCTGTCCTCTGCCTCTACCTCGGCCTCTGCCTCTGCCTCTGTCGCCTCGTCCTCGCGGAACCGGACCGCCACGCCCACGGCCTCTAGAAGCATCTGGCTGGCGTGAAGCATCATCAGGAGTAGGAAGTAAAGCTCTCTGCGATGGTGGTGAAGGTGGTAAAGTCACATGCGGGACTGTCGCCGCGCCCGGACGTCCCATGGTACAGTCTCTGACACGGTGATACTGACTCCCACACCGAAAACATCCTGGAGACGACTGCTGGGTCTGTGGATATGAACCAAATAACTGACCTCGTCTCAATCCTCTGCCTCCGCCATCTCCCGGAAATAATCTATCACGATGTCTGCCCATCTGCCGCTGAGCTGGCGTATCAGTACGGATCCTCTTCGGCCCAGAAACGACCGGAGTCTCAGAAATACGCTCCTCCAAAAGTAAGGCTGCGTCCATCGCGGCTGCGTATGTATCAAAGTGCTGGGTGCCGATGGCAAGGAATAGCTGTGTATCAAGCCCTCGTACAAACCTCTTTATCCTCTTCTCTTCTGTGTCGACTAGGTACGGAGCATATCGAGACAACTGGGTAAACTGTATATCATACTCCGACATTGTCATCCCCGGAGTCTTGCGCAAAGACTCAAAACTACGGGCTCGAGCATCTCGAACACTCTCCGGAAGAAAACGGGCAAGAAATGCAGCTGTAAACTCATCCCAGGTCATAGAAGGCAGACCTGCAGCTCGGCCTCTCTCTACTGAGTCGTACCATGTCTGGGCAAGACCCTCCAGACGAAAACTCGCAAACTCCACCAATCTATCCTCAGAACACCTCAACGAACGGCCAATCCGTGCCATCCTATCGAGAAATGCCTGTGGGTCCTCTGTCGCATCTGTATCGGTAAAAGCTGGAGGTCTCAATCTCATGAACTCCTGTAGTGAAACAGGGATAGTCTTCGTAGTAGCAGCAGGAGTGACCATCTGTGCAGCAGGTACGATCGTGGTCTGTGCGGTGGAGGGAACGTCCTCGGATCTCTGTGCCCGGCTGGACTCGACTAAAGATCCCATCATCTGCCGCAACTCTTGCATGCCGGCCTCTAATCTGGCAATACGGTCAGGATAAGGCGGATCAGTAGGACCCTGAGGGGTAGGCGTATCCTCCCGCTCGATCCTCGCCTCAGACAGGCCCGCTCGAAACTCATCCCTAGCGGCGGCCCGCTGAGCTCTCGTAGTCTTTGGCGGCATCGAAGCTGGAATAAGAAACAGGACTGATAAGATCATTGCAATTGAATCAAGGAATGCAAGGAATCAAGAAAGGAAATACAAGCAATTATGTCCTAAGGTCACTTAGACGGAGTACCGTATCGTAAGTATGCCGCGGATCATACCCACGCTACGCCACTCTGCTTAAGTCACCTACTCCATCTACCAAGGTCGTCCTACACTCAGAAAGGTAAAACCTACGCTCTGATACCAACTTTGTCACGACCCGAAAGTACGGAACGTGACTGGCACTTAGATTACGAGACGTCTAAAGGCGTACCGTAATCTAAGTCAGCCAAAGCCCAAAAATCTAACCCAAAATCAAAAGAGAGTGAAGGAAAACCTTAAATGAAAACGGTTTTGAAATCAATTAAGTTGCATAGAATCCAAAAAAAAGAACATCAAAAATTCCCGAAAATTTCGGCAGAGTCTCCCCTGTATTTTCTATCCCCCAAAATGGGTACAACAAGATAATAAACCTGTAATTATAAAAATGGCATCCCCAAGCGGGAGCTAGCTCTTCGCCCAAGGCGGATCACAACCACATGCAATATAATAGTAATATCAAGAAAAAGAGCATAAAAGAGATGCAAATACCAGAAAACACACGTCGGCTCAAGTGAGCTCGACCCAAAAGAAACCATAAATATACAAATCTCTCAGTCTCATCACTAGGTCGCATATACAATACAAGTGGTAGATGGAGAATACTAGATACAATGATAAAGCAAAAAGAAATAAAGTATACTCGCAACCCACCTACGGGCGATGTCGCGAGTCTGAGCAAAAGGAACTGATGACAAGATAGCCCGCCGCTACAAGACTGACGGGTCCGACCTGCAAGACACTGTGGCACAACGGGGGTGAGTTGCCAGCTCGTGAGTAAATATAACATCTAATAAGGCAATCGTAAGAATGCACGCAATGCACCCCAACATGCATGTCCATATGTGCTATGATATCTCTAGTATGCATGCACAGGTATGCAATGTCATTATTAAGTCTTTAAGTGTTTTAACTGCTAAGGTTATTGAATTCTTAACTTTAGAACATGAATATCTGTATAATAGCTAAATATCATCAAGAAATCATCTGAAAACCCGTGTCAAGCATCGACACCAAAAAGGAATCATATCTGTCTCAATATCGGGCTCCGTCAGTCCGGATAGGCCCATATCATAAATCTCACGACAACGGTCGGTATCCTCCGGATATACGCCGCGCCAGACATCACCGGTAGGTAGTCTTCCCCTGGCAGGCTCATCGTCTACAACTCGATCTTCTTGCCCCGGGGTACCATACCGGGCCCACCATGTACCCGAGACGGTTCATCCACTCCTCGAATCGGGTCTCGAAATCCAACAGAAAACATGAAAACTCATGGTGGACGACACATACATCACGAGAAAACCGCAACTTTGTTTTGAAAATGATAAATATAAGGTTTTGTTAAATTCTTGCGGTTTTCCCCAAAAATCCAGAAATCGCAGCAAAACTGAAATCCTCAAGAAAATCATAATGTCCACATGTTATATGTATGATAAATGTCTATGATATCAATGTGTATGATGTGAATTTTGGCTAGAGTTCTATGTAAATATGATGATGATGCGAGATATGTGCATGCGATGCAGTTTCATATATCAAGTATGAATGCAGGTGACGATATTAAGATAAACAGGTTCTATCGTGCACGTGGCATGTCAATTACCAAAGGCGTGTGTATCACATGAATAGTGCGCGTGCAACAGATGCCAATGGTAAGGTGTTCGTGTCCTACGAAATGATATCGCATAGGTAGAGATGAATGTCCATGCAATTTAACATACTGTTCGCTATAAGGGTATGCAGTGTACATGAATGGATAAGCTAACTAACAATATAATCTTGCATAAAGTAGGGTAATCCTAACTAGGGGGGGCGCCTCGCGCCATCCAGACGATTCCCCCATAGATGAATAAATCTACTCACCTGAAATCCCCGCTAATCTGATCCGGCCACCGCTTTTCCTTTTCGCGCCGTATCCGAAGTTTCCCCGACCGATCCTATATTTGCACAATACCAAGCATAAGATTACAAAATCTAACACAATGCAAGTCACAACATACAATTATCCACGCTCTCAAAATAATCATAGCATGCACTCGGTGCGCGGAAAAACGCACGAAAATCGCAATCCTTTAACTAGAATCGTCATTTCGGGGAAATCGGCAAAACTACAACCCGACTAGACGAAACACCGCGTTTGCGCATTCTAATAATCCTATACGAATCTAATAATATTGCTAACCTAACGCAAATTGACCGCATTCTATTTTCTACAAAAATCTAGTAAGCGAATTCAACGCCGATTCAATGCAAACATCGATATTTGTCGATTTAACAAGCATATAATTACACCATTAACCATTCTAATCAATTAGATAACCATCCCTAACATAATCCAACCATTATTCTACAAACCCTAATTTTTAAAAATCAAAACCTTCTCTTGATTTTTCATGAACAAAGATTTACACTAAATTAATACTTCAAAATACTAATCTAGCTTATTTAAACTACAAATTTAACAACTAGTTTAGGATTTATACCTTCCAAGTTATGATCCTCTTGCAATTAGCCTCTAAAGATGCCTCTTTTCTCCTTGTATTAGTCCAATTTGGGGTTGAGAAGGAATGGAATAGGGTTTAGATTTGAATTAGAGAAGAAAAGTGTGAATTTTTGTGGATTTCGGAGGATTTTTTGCAAGAATTTTGAGCTAAACAAAATGGGGGAAATGGGAGGGGGTTTGCTGCAGGTAGCACGACCAGGAGGTGGAGGAGGAGAGTGAGAGAGAATTGTGTGGAAAATTCTACACAAAAAGCTTCTTCAAAGATCAATTAATGAATGTTACATCAACTTTTTACAAAAAAACCCATTTTTAAGCCATTTTTTTCATAATTTTCCCACCAAAAATCTAAAAGTTTGCAAGACATGATATAATTTTATTAACACCATATTTTAGCTTATAAAGACTCCTAATTAAGAAATTTACCTAATTAAATTTTTATTTATCCCTAATTAAATGTATTTAAAAAGGCTTAAAATAATAAAAAATTAATTAATTACGAATTTTTTTTTATTTAACTAGATAATTATAAGTGACATTTTAGTGACAAAATTATAGTAATATCTTATCTAAATTTTGTATAATTAGGTCTACAATGAAAAATATCAATTTTGACTTTTTACGGAAAAAGCCGAAAAATTTGCCGATTACCGAAAAACTGCCTAAACGATTTTCGAAGGGTTACAAACACATGACCTTAGTGCAAGTGGGAGATTGTTAGTGTAATATGCCATAGAGGCCATTATTGTATAGTACTAGTTTGTATATTACATTTTGGAAGCTTGGGATATATACACGGATTTATAACAGTCTTGCTCAATATGGTATTATGCTACTTGGTTTGTATCTATTTTAATATGTGAATGTTTCTTTTAACATATCGCTAATACATATTGATAGAGCCCTTAGGATCTTTGCTTGACTACCAGCGTTGTGATGGCAGTCACACTAGTAGGGGCTGGGTAGTTTGCAAGCACATCCTTATACAGGTCTCTAGTCGTAGGATTATCGAGACAAGGGCATCGATACTCCAGAGTAGACTAGTGTATACGCTTCTCATCCCAGGAGGGGAGATGGTCTGTCCCACATCCATCAGCACGTCGTACTAGAGATAGTATGCAAGTGCTCATTGGGTTATGAGATACACTGGATGAACTCATGGGGAACTGCTGGTTGGTAATATACCTATCGTCAGGTAGCAGTTCCCAGGTGACATGAGTACAGCTTAGTCCGTCGACTTGACACTGCTACTTCGCCTCAAGTGTGTTACCACTGTTCTTAGATTACTATCCTACCACGGCTTTGCTGAGTCGTGCAAACAGGTAGTAGTTAGGTATAGTCCTGAAGCACTTAAAGGCAGTGGCAGTTAGATAGGATTCGTCTCTCCCGGTATTGGGGGTTGATGTCACGCTGTGTTCGGAAAGCCATTACACAAAGTCCCTGGCCAGGGCAAGCGAGATTTGCTGGTAGGGATTCCAGTAGTTTCTCAGGGTGTTCTGGGCTACACTCCGACACGACTTATACCGCTATTAGGGGTCTAACGTTTACCGCCCCCTAGGCCTGATATGAGATACTCTTAGAAGAACAGACTGGATTGTACGGATATTGTCACAGATAGGCTCAGTAGGAGTTCGGATGAGTTTGCTCATCGGCCTTCTTATCGACAGATACCTGGGTAGCCGTTACGTGCAGCTAGTACCGCTTGCGGCTTGTGGTTAAACCAACTGCCAGTGTACTGTCGAGTCTTTAGAGTCCCATACAGAGGGTTTCCCTGCTTCGGGCGAAACGATATAGAGGTCGTATGGTTTTACGACAGGGTTCGAACATATACGTGTACTTGTGCACGTATGATATTCGGACGGATTATACTAGTGGGCTTTGGTTTAAGCCGGATCCTAGTATTAGATTATTGGATTAGTTTAGTCTCACAGTATTCATGTTTTTGGCAAACACGGATGCGGGTATGAAAATACGGATGAGGGGCATTCTCGTAATTTGTCGGGAAAGCTTCTAGAAGAAGGTGACTCATTAGGGTTTATTTCTTTTATGGATTAAACTTAATGAGGTGGAGGAAATGAGGTGTAGTTTTCACTAAATGAACCATGACTCATGGTAATGATTCATCATATGAATTTAATGAAGCATGGTTGATATTTTACTAGATATTTTTGTGAGATATTTTCATGCTTCATAATATTCACAAATGAGAAATAGTTCATATAATTATCACAAATACTTTCTCTCTCCTTAAGCTCTCTTCTTCTTCCTCTTAACCCTAATTGTCTCATGAGTTGAGAATCCTAGGGTTAGTGAGACTAACAAATCCTTAATCACTCTCTATATTCTCTATGTCACATAGATTAGCACTCTAAGTCACTTAGTTACCTCATCTTAGAGGTTAAAGCTCAAAGTAGGCACTCTCGGGTAGATCTTCTTCAACTTGAGGTGGCCAATGAGGAGGTGCGTTTCGTACTCACTATAAGGAGCTAAAGAAGCAGAGGAGGACAACAAGAACAAGAAGGACTTGGAACTCTAGGTATAATCTTCTAACATGGTAGATAATACCTCTAGCTAGTTTGTTAGTTATGGTTTAGCTAAGATCTTGGTGTTAAAGTCGATGTTACCTTGTTGTAAAAATCGTTTTTTACCCGTTCCGCCTCCCCGCAAACTTGTAGGATGTGTAACGTCGACTTACACCGAGATCCCTTCACCGGGAGTGAACTCTTTTACAAAATTAGAAAGATACTACAAAATCATTCGACTTTTAAATCTGGAGCTTAAACCACTCCTTTCACTAGATTCTACAACGATATCAAGTTCAAAATGTTAAGGGTTTTCATAAAAACCATCCGCTGCTCTCCGCCATTTTAGGAAGCAGAGAACTTAGTATTCGTGCCACGTTTGTTGACTATAGTTAAGGAGTGGTGTAAGGTAGCTAAGTGATGTCTTCTTACAATGCATTTGATGCGATCGATTAGAACATTCGTATGACTTTGTTGACCATAGTTAAGGGTTATGCGGATGGGTCTAAATCAATCACGAAATGGCGGGTAAAACTTGACTAGTGCTTATGATTTGTTGTCCATAGTTAAGGTCATAAGACACTAGGGGTAAAAACCATATCGGGAATTTCAAGAGTTGAAATTTGCAATGAGATTGCATACCTTCTATTTGATAGTTGGATCCCGATCCCACTGTGAGTAAAAGTTACTCCCGATCCCAGTAGGTGTCTAGAAAGGTGTCAACGGGGTTATGCCTCTAGAAAAACGAGGTTTATTTTAATTAGGTCCGTGCGAAGGCACGGGGAACCTCCCTCGGAGTACCGACACTGGCCTGGCCAACCGGTTAGCGAACTTGTAGATTGCAATTAATCCTGGCTAATTTTCTTTTTATGGTTTGAAGGAAAATTTGATAAAAAGTAGTGGGGGATATTGATTAGATAAGATTAATAACCAATCTAATCATGCAAGAGCAATCTCTGAGTGTCTTCTTTTCTCTCTCCTAATGGCAGATACCTATGACGGGACTTAAGATTTTATTTGAAAAGAATAAACTCACGGGACCGAATTACAAAGATTAGCTGAGGAACGTAAATATTGCCCTGATAAGGTCGGATACGTCCTGACTACTCCAGCCCCTCCTAGCCCAGGCTCTGATTCTTCAGTTGTAGATAAAGAAATCCGCAAGACATGGTATATAGACTGTGCAACAGCCAAGTGCCTCGTGCTTGCTTTTATGAACAATGAACATCAGAAGCAGCACGAGAAGATGGATGTACAATCCATCTTTCTCCATACAAAGGAGTTGTATGGAGAGCAATCTCGTACTCTCCGATATGAGGCATCTCAAAAGTTGTTTCAGATGTGGATGGCTGCTGGCACGTCTGTAGGTGACCATGTATTGAAGATGATTGAACTTATCGAAGAACTTGAGGACCTGGGTTGGACCATGGAGAACGAACATTATGTTGATATTGTTCTACAGTTCCTTTCCCCTGCCTTTGCTAAGTTTATTGTAAACTTCAACATGCACAATATAGAGAAGTCATTACCTGAACTCCTCAATATGTTAAGGAGTGCAGAGAGCACGCTAAGGGTAGCGAAAATTCCCGCTCTAATTACTGGGCCATCTTCCTCTTTCATCCCGAAAGCCAAGGCCAAGGGAAGAAGAAGAAGAATCCCCTCAAGCTGAGAGGAGGAGTGAAAAAGGCACTGGGAAAGGACAGGATAGGGGCTGCTGCGACAGGATGAGGAGAATGCTTCCACTGCTACCAAACTGGGCACTGGAAGAGAAACTACGTTGGATACCTGGCCGGTCTCAAGATGAATAAGCATGGTGATGTAAGGTTCTTTGGCACAACCACAAGGTTTCACAAGGCATCAAACATGATAATTTCAAGTTTTCTAGTGTGCCAAACAACCTAACCTAGGATCTAACTAGAGTTTTAGGAGAAAAACTATAATGTAAGCTACAGTATTTCTAAGTGATAACGGAATACAACCTTTGTAGACCGGTCCTTCACTTCAATAGCTTCTTGTAGTGGTCCATTCGCTGCGATCATGGTACTCCCGGACTCTTGTATGGCTTCTCAAGGTGAAAAGAACGATCTTGCTTGAAGTTTTCGAGGCCGAAGATGATCTACGTCGAGGATACACTAACTCAAGCTACTACTTCACTAATTGAGAGATTAGTGAAGCTAACACCCTATACTAAATTGCTAATCTAGTAGAGGATGATGAAGTAGGAAGTGGGCTCACTTTAGTTTTATTTTTCTCACAATATTTTCTCACTTTGCAAAAACCTAGCAAGCTTTTTCTCAAGGATGAAGAAGAAGAAGCAAAGAAATGAGAATGAACTAATGAGGTGAGAGAATCAACCATGGGTGAGTTTGTATCATATAGCTAACTCATATAGAGGTATAACCATGGCTAAATTATAATGGTTAAGTTAATAAATATCTTAAGTAAAACAAAACTAGTGGACTAAGTCAATGCATCCACAAGCTTCTACAAGCTTCATGCATGTGGCTAATTATCCACTAATTTGGAATTACTTTAAATATTAAAACCCTATATTATAATTAGTATGGTGTAAGTCTCATACACCCATGTAGTGTGTATCAACAATCATGACACAAAATAATGTACATTAATATATATCACATATATATCACATGCACACAAGTGAGAAAAATAAATGCTTAAGTGAGCTAATATTAGTCAATATAAATTTGTATATCAAATATACAATTATACACTAAATTATCAAATCAACACTTGATTAAATAAACCGGCTATATCACATATAACCGACTAATATTAAATGTACCAACTTATTGAATCAACACTTGATTCGATAACCCGGCTATATCACATATTGCCGTCCGATACAAATATCACGAGAATAGAATATTGTATCTCATACTCGCATTATTCTCGATCCCGCACATATCACATAAGTGCTCCTACTTCGTTTTGATTAAGCCTGTAAAACCTCTATGTAGGACTCTAAAGACTCGTCAATACGCCGACAGTAGGTGATGATCACATCAAACACCCACAAGCCGTCAGCGGTACTAGCTGGACGTAACGGCTACCCGGGTACTGAAAGATCAGAAGATCAGCAAGCAAGCCCGCTCTAACTCCTGGAAAAGCCTGTCAGTAAAACTACCGTACAGTCCGGTCTCCTCGTCTGATATGTCGCATATACAGTCTAGGGGTGGTAAACGTCAAACCCCAATAACCGATAAGTCATGCCGATATGAGGCTCACAACGGATCAAGAAACTACTGATAACTCTTACCAGTAAATCTCTAAATCAGCCCTGGCCAAAGACTTCCCTGTTATGGCCAATCGAGCACAGCGCAACATCAACCCCCAATACCGGGAGAGACGAAACCCCTTCTATCGCTCATTGCCTCCATGTGACTCGGTACTGAACCCAAAAACCACCATTTTGCACTTCCTCTTGAACGTGGTAAGGTGGAAATCAAATTACAGTGGGAATCACACAAGACTCTATGACGATCTCGGGTCTACAGATTATCCTGTACCAGTGTCACCAGAGAACTGCTATCTGACGATAGGTATAATACCAACTAGGAGTTTTCGGCGAGTTCGTCCAGTGTACCCAGTCTCCACTGAGCACCCGTATACTATCTCTGATGTCACACACCAATGGATATGGGATCATCCAACACCCATCTCATGGGTCGAGAAACGTATACGCTAGTCTACTCTGGTATATCGATGCCCTGTCTCGATACACCTACGACTAAGAACATTAAAGGATGAACTTATGGACTACCATGGCCCTCCTAGTATGATCTGCATCATAATCCTGGTAGTCAAGTACACATCCTAAGTGCTTTACCAACATGTAACCACAATACAGTATCAAGAGACAAGTATACATGTTAAGATAAAGAGCAACCAGATAGCATACTATCATGTCGAGCAAGAAAGTCCTCTCTATATATGTCCAAGCATCCAATATAATATACATCATATGTAAAATAATGGCCTCTAGGGCATACATACAACTAACAATCTCCCACTTGCACTAGGGCCAGCTGCTGTAGTATCTCATACCTAACATCCCGAAGAGTATCTCGAACTGTATTCAGGGAATGACCTTCGTGAGTGGATCCGCAGTGTTGTTCTTCATGTCAACTCTCCTGACCTCGATCTCCCGGCGATCAACTATCTTCCGGATCAGGTGATACCGCCTCAGAATATGCCTGGATCGCTGATGGGACCTGGGTTCCTTGGCCAAAGCTACCGCTCCATTGTTATCGCAATACAAAGGTATTGGATGCTCGATGGATGGAACCACACCAAGTTCGTTTATGAACTTCTTCATCCAGATAGCCTCTTTGGCAGCATCGTTGGTAGGGTGTATTCAGCCTCCATCGTCGAGTCTGCCATGGTTTCCTCTTTGGAACTCTTCCAGCATACCGCCCCTCCATTGAGGGTAAAGACAAATCCCGGGTGCGACTTAGAGTCGTCCTTATCACTTTGGAAGCTCGAATCGGAAAAGGACTCCACCTGGAGTTCACCGTTACCATACACCAAGAATGTCTCTTTAGTCCTTTTTAAATACTTGAGAATGTTCTTCACAGCTGTCTAATGACTCTCTCCTGGATCTGCTTGATACCTACTCACTACACTTAGTGAGTGTGCTACATCGGGTCTGGTACATAGCATCGCGTACATGATAGAGCCTACTGCCGAACCATAGGGTATCCCTTGCATCCGAGATCTCTCCAAATCAGTTTTGGGAGACATCTCTTTGGAGAGAGTGAGTCCTAAGATCGTGGGTAAAAACCCACACTTGGATTCTTCCATACTAAACCTCTTAAGTATGGTGTCAATGTACCTGGATTAGGACAATCTCGGTATCCGTTTAGATCTATCTCTATAGATCCTAATCTCCAAGATGTAGTAGGCATCCCTTAGATCTTTCATTCAGAATCTTTGTGATAAGAAGAGCTTGACCGATTGCAGCATAGGAATGTGATTTCCTACCAAGAGTATGTCATCCACGTACAATACGAGGAAGACAACCTTACTCTCTGCCACCTTCTTGTATATATAAGGTTCATCTACGTTTTTGAAGAAATCAAACTCTTTGATAACAACATCAAAACAGATGTTCCAACTCCGCGATGCTTGCTTTAACCCATAGATGGATTTAAGAAGCTTGCACACCTTTCCGCTGCTCCCACTGTCTACGAAGCCCTCTGGCTGAGTCATGTACACGCACTCTTCCAAATCACCATTTAGAAAGGCAGTCTTAACATCCATTTGCCAGATTTCATAGTCATGGTATGCAGCAATGGAAAGTAGGATCCGGATGGACTTAAGAATAGCCACTGGAGAAAAGGTTTCATCATAATCCACACCTGGTCGTTGACGAAAACCCTTTGCAACAAGTCTAGCTTTGAAAGTCTCAACTTTTCCAACTACACCATGTTTCTTCTTAAAGATCCATTTGCTCCCAATGGATTTTACCCCTTCAGGAGCAACTTCCAAAGTCTATACTTTGTTGGTGTACATGGATTCCATCTCAGATCGCATTGCATCCAGCCACTTCAAAGAGTCTCTACTCGTGATGGCCTGCTCGAAACTAGTTGGGTCATCATCCTCCATGATGCAATCCTCGCTTCCACCATCAATGAGAAAACCGTAGTATCTCTCAAGTGAGTGAGGAACCCTACAAGATCGGCGGAGAGGCTGAGGTTCGTTGGGAACTACCGAATCCTCTGGTTCCACTAAATCTTCAGTTTCATCTTGTGTTGCCGAAATTTCTTCCAGTTCTACCTCGTTGCCACTAATTTCTTTTGCAAGAAATTTCTTTTTCTAAAAAAGTGGCATGTCGATAAACAAACACCTTTTGTTCCTCGTCATGGTAGAAAAGATATCCATGTGAATGTTTGGGATATCCCACAAACTTGCATAGAAATGACCGTGCCTTGAGTTAGTCCAGATTTTGCTTTTTGACATAGATCGGACAACCCCATATCTTAACTCGTTTAAGACATGGTCTCTTCCCACTCCATATCTCATATGGTGTGGTTGGTACAGATTTAGATGGAACTTGATTCAATAGGTATGTGTCACGACCCGAAAGTACGGAACGTGACTGGCACTTAGATTACGAAGCGTCTAGAGGCGCAACGTAACCTAAGTAAGTCGAAGCCCAGAAATCTAAACCATAAAAAGAAGAAGAAGTAAAGGAAAACATGTAGAAAACAAGCTTAAAAGCAACATCCAATTTTCTCAAAAAATTCGGCAGTCTCCTTTGTAAAAACTGGCCCCAAACGGGTACAAACAAGAATAAATACATATAAACAATAAAAAGGCATCCCCAAGCGGGAGCTAGCTCTACGCCAACAGGCGGGAACAACCACACCAATGCACAATAGTATACAACGCCAAAGGGCGAGGCTCAAAACTTAAAAGAAAACAAGTCCACCAGATACCACAATAATACAAGCGCGACTCTAAGGTTGAAATAATAACTGGTCCAGTAAGCTAATAAGTAATACAAGTTTGGTTGATGGAGTTTTCTAGATACAAATGAAATAATAAAAGTACAATGGCGGTTCAGATACAAGTGAACCAACCTACCGTGCAAATCACCCTGAATGAAAAGATGTGCCAGCAAGCTGCCAGGAAAACCTGTACATCAAACCTGTAATAAAATTTGGCATAATGGGGGTGAGTTGCCAACTCGTGAGTAGAAGATATTTGCGAAAAGAAATCGAATGCACGACGCTGTCCTAGGTCATAATAATATACTAATATACTACTAGTCATCAAGTAAAGACAGGATAATAAGCTACGTGTAAGTGCAAATGCCCCGTGATCGTATCAGTGCCTCATATAGAACTATGTCATGTGAATGAGTATGCATGCACCATGAATGTGAAATAACCAATCCTGAAATCTAGATATATCTGTATAAGAAATCTTTAACTTTTATCATGGTAAAATGTGTATAGAAATCTGAAATATCAACGATGAAATCCATGAAAATCCGTGTCAAGTATCGACACAAAACATGTAAATCTCAAGTCTCAATACCTCATAATCTCAATGTCTCATAGTCTGAATATCTCGGGCTCCGTCAGTCCGGATCGGCCCATATCATCAAATCTCACGACAACGGTCGGTATCCTCTGGATATCCGCCGTGCCAGACATCACCGGTAGGTAGTCCTCCCCTGCCAGGCTCATCGTCTACAACTCGATCTTCTTGCCCCGGGGTACCATACCGGGCCCACCATGTACCCGAGACGGTTCATCCACTCCTCGAATCGGGTCTCGAAATCCAACAGAAAACATGAAATCTCATGGCGGACGACACATACATCACGAGAAAATCGCATCTTATGTTTTAAAAAGAGAGGAGGAGAGAGAGAGAAGTTTTTATATATTATTGCGGTTTTCCCCAAAAATCCAGAAATCTCATAGAAATCCAAAATCCCAAAATCATGAGTAAGTATATGATAAGTGTCGGCATATGCCCCATAATACTGCATGATAACATGAAAATGCGAATGCATGAAATGTCTAAGTAATAAATACTATATCTATACTAACACCAGAGAGTAATCACAATATTATATCGATCTAGCTGTTAGCTGATTGTATCAATAAAAGATAATATGATCTAAAGTGTACGTGACATAGCAATTACCGATGATGATGTGTGTGAGCCGGCAAATAAGTGTGCGTGGATATGCGCATCATCGGTAATGGTGTGGTGTCCTAACAGGCAAATTTTTATTCTGATTATAGAAACATATGAATGAACATGCACCATTATGATTACGGTATGAATGTAAAGACGGATGTGTAATAACTACTCATCTGTGATATACAAGTATAACTACAACTATATGACTCGAGCCTAAACTAGTGTCCATCTAACCTCCTAAGGAACTAAACCTAAGAAACTAGTCAATAAGAAATAAGAGTCCACCTAAGGTCTGAATCCATATCTCTAATAGTCGGCGATCCTCAATAGCGTCACGTACGTAGTACGGCTTTCTCGAATCAAGAGTATGGATCAATCATCATATCTATGCCTCGTACGGTAAAATCCATCGTACGGCATCCCAATATCGGGGTACGGGTCAAGTATCACCTACGTGTCTCATCATTCGTATAATATCATCATCAACACATGTCAAAATCAAGGTGCTATACTATAATCGCATACATCAATCATATATCATTGTCAGCATAAATATACATCGTTAATTTATCCTCAGAAATATCATGTCATATGTATCATATTGTGATTAAGTCACACTTAGATCATATCGTAATCAAGTCATGCCTATATGATATCGTAATTAAGTCACACATATATGATATCGAAATCAAGTCACACCTATATGATGTCGTAATCAAGTCACACCTATATGATATCATATCAGAATTTCAGGCACAGGTTACGGTCCGGGTTCTATTTTAGAGTCCCATATACTTCAATATCATCACCACCCTTTATTATTTATGTATACCTATTCATTATCTCATTTCCTAATGATCCGCTAACATTATAACACGACCGTAAAGCCAAGAATCACGGCATCAAGCCCAGTTATATTGTTTCATCCCCGTGTCTCATATCACATCCTTGTATCACATATACGTATTGTGTGTGTGTGTATGTATATATATATATATATATACACATACACGTATACACCATGTCGAGTCTCAGTGTGTGCGTGTGTGTATCTACCTGAAACCTACGAATCTCCTCCAAGATATTCATCCTCGGGTAAGGTCTTTCTAAATCAATCTAGTCCAACCTAAGGTTACTACTAGGGTCCTACTCACCGAAATTCTAAGGTCATGTCTGACTTCCTAATGACAATAAGTACTATCCCTATTCTACGTTTGCGGGGGTGCTAAACACCATCCACCCGACTTCCCCCCGTAGATATACATCTACTCATCTGGTCCTTATCTGCCGAAGACGGTGTCGCCATCCTCTTCTTCATCGCTCGCAGTCCACGTGAGGGGTACCTATACGCAAACACATATAATATCGTAAACTGAATCACGGAAAACATCAAAACGACGCACGAAACGCGCATAGGTTAAAACCTATGTCCCGCTCATGCAAAAGAACAAAATATCGCTCGATATCGGCGTACAAACGCCGATTGATCGAGATAAGCATCAACAAAAAACTCATAGTTATAAAACTCATTACTTATAATATAAAACATGATTTAATTCATCGAAACCCTAAAAATCGATCAAACAGTCCGATTTCGTAAAACCCGAAAACGACAATTTACCGTTTTACTTCAAAACTTAATGTTTAAAAGAAACTAATGGTCATAATATTCATCAAATAACCTAACTAGATTATAGAAACCATTACCATATTTTTATCACCCTAAATTGTATTAAAAATAAATTCCTAGTTTGCAATTTTATCCATTTCAACACCATGCAAGCAAAAATTCCATAATTTCACGACTAAACTTGATTTTGCCTAAATTAACTTATCAAACTATAATTTATAATGATTTTAATATAATGAAACCATAAATTATATTTTAAATCTCATTTATTTAAGAATTTCCAAATTCTAGTTAGCAAAAATAGCATTTTTCTCACAATTTCTCAATTATTAATAGAAACTAGTAACCAAATTAAGTTTTTCATTCCACCAACAAGTTAATATCCTCATTAAAACCACAATCTAGTGTTACAAATATTAATTGGAATTTTATCTCACCAATATATACAATATATAGAAATCTAGTTTGCAAAATGGATTAATTTAAACAATTTTGGATAAACAATTTACAATATATCATCCATACAAGATTTTCCACTTCTAAAAATGTGAAACTAGTTATTATAACCATAATTAATTATTAAAAACCATAACTTAATTTATAAACCCTAACTTGAATTTTAAAACTTGTAGATAGAAATTATTTATTAAATCTAATTATGCTTAAATGAAACATCTAATAACAATAAATCAAAAGAAGAAGATTTATACCTCCACAACATTAAATCCAAACATGAAAATAAGCCTCCAAAATGAATGCTTTCCATCTCCAAAATCCATATAAAGATGAGCAAAGAATAGAGGGTAGGAATTAATTAGGATTTTTTGGGTTTTTTATTGAATTTTTGATGAATTTTGATAATTTTTAATACAAAAATGATGGGGGGAAAATTTTGGGGCTGCCCATGGTGGTGAGGCCGGCCATGAGGTGAGGAAAAGAGAGGAGAGTGAGAAAAGGTGAAGAAAAGTGTAGAAGGTTTCACAAAAATATCACACAATTAAGTCTTTTCATGAATTTATTTAAAAATTCTTTATTTTCTTCACTCCATTTGACCTAGAATGGTTTAGAATCATTGTAAAATTTTGAAAATAAATTTTGTATGAAACACAATTGATTCTAATATGTAATGGTTCACTTTTGCTAATTAAACCCATTCAAATTTGTAATTTACATTAATTTAGTGTAAAAATAAAGCTTATGTTAATATTTAAAATAATTAATTTAAGAAAAATATTTAATTAAACTAAAAATTTATAAGTGGCTAAATAAATACCATTTACTAGTAATAACATAATTAAAATAGGTATTTTTAAATTTATAGTGAAAAATAATTACGGTTTAGTTTTATGAAAACTACGTTTTACTTTACCGAAAATTATAAAATTCACTTAAACGATTTTATTTATTTAATTAATTATTTAATTATTTTTAAAATGTTACAGTATGCTGATGTCTCAAGCGCATAACCCCAAAAGTAAATAGGTAACTCATCGGTGCTCATCATAGAGCGCACCATATCTAATAGGGTGCGATTCCTCCGCTCCTTTACACCGTTGTGCTATGGTGTATATGGAGGAGTAAGCTGAGAGAGAATCCCATTCTCTTTTAGATAATCCAAGAACTCATTGCTCAAGTACTCTCCTCCTCAATCAGATCGAAGAATTTAAATACTTTTACCCGTTTGGTTCTCAACTTCAGATTTATATTTCTTGAATTTCTCAAAAGTTTCAGACTTGTGTTTCAACAGGAATACTTGTCCGAATATTGAGAGATCGTTAGTGAATGTAATAAAGTATGAGGAACCAATCTTGGTATGTGTAGACATGAGACCACATACATCACTATGTATTAGCCCCAAGAGTTCCGTAACTCTTTCTCCGTGTCCGGTAAACGGAATTTTGGTCATCTTGCCTTTGAGACATGACTGGCAAGTGTCATAAGATGAAAATTCGAACGGATTCAAATATCCATCCTTATGCAACTTAGCTAGCTGTGTCGCATTGATATGACCCAGTCTACAATTCCACAAGAATGATTCGTTCATTTTTGAACTCTTCCTCTTGTATGTGTTTTGTATATTAAGAACTGTGGTTTGATCTAGAATGTATATGCCATTATTTAACGAGCCTGATCCAATCAACTTTTGATTTAGGAAGATATTCATAACATTATCATGTACTACAAAATTATATCCTTCTTTACTTAGTAAAGAAACCGATATAAGATTGCATATCAGGGTCGGAATGTAATAGCATTCGTTCAGAATCAATGTATTACCATTTAGTAATACAAGGTGATATTCGCCAACCGTTTTGGCTGCAACATTTGCCCCATTCCCCACTCTTATGGAATGATCACCTATTCCCAGTTCTCTATCTTTTCTTAGCTCATGTAACATATTACATATGTGGGATCCCGATCCGGTATCTAATACCCAGGACGTAGAGTGTACCGAGAAACAGTTCTCAACAACTAACACACCCGAAGAAGTTGCATCAATATGCTTATTCTTCATTTGGGCGGCGTGGGAATCCGGATATGTCTCTATTCCCTGTTCAGTCTTATAACAATTATAAGAAAGAACAGAACCAACGTTCCCCAGCACAGTATAACATGTGGGTTCGGTCAATACATCCATATTATTATCTTGATTAAGACGTGACATGGTCACTACATGGAGAGACAGAGAAGAAAACACTTTAGCATATGCTCTTGCAAGATCAGATTGGTTATTATTTTATCTAATTAGGATGGCTCCCACCGTTTTTATCAAATCTTCCTTCAAATCCTAAAAGAAAAGACTAGCCGGGATTAATTACACCCTACAAGTTTGCCAATCTTTTAGCCAGGACAGTGCCGGTACTTTAAAGGAGGTTCCCCGCGCTTTCGCACATACCTAATTAAAGTAAACCTCGTTTTCCCAGAGGCATAGCCCTGTTGACACCTTTCTAGACACCTACTTGATCAGCTAATTGTATAGTGAAAGACTCTCCCAGGAGTAACACTTACTCGCAGTGGGTATCGGGATCCAACTATCTCATAGAAGGTATGAAATCTCATTGCAAATTTCAACACTTGAAATTCCCGATAATCTTTTGCCCCTAACCCCCTATGACCTTAACAAAGGCCAACAAATCATAGGATGCTAGTCAAGTTCAACCCGTCATTTCCTGATTGAATTAAACACACCCGCATGACCCTTGACGAAGGCCAACAAGGTCGTACGACTACCCTAATCCAATCTGCATCATATGCATAAGCAGATAAGAACTATTCAGCTACCGCACACTACGCCTTGACAAAGGCCAATAAACGCAGCACGAATACTAAGTAGGACTTATCTGAAATGACGGAGGGCTACGACAGGTTCTTCAGAGAACCTTTTCCGTTATGAACTTGATATCGTTGCAGAATCGAGTGAATTTTTAAAAAGAGTGTTTTTGAGACTTTTATTAGTTTCGCTAAAGAGGTCACTCCCGGTGAAGGAATCTCGGCTCTTTCCTTATCGAATAAGGTGCATGATATTTCATAAATACCACTATGCAAAGCAAGAACTATAGAAGTAATCAAAAGACTAACCGAGTGTTGTAGTATCTTCTAGTTTTGCTAAAGAGGTCACTCCCGATGAAGGGATCTCGGTTCTTTCCTTATCGAATATGGTGCTGGATATTCTATAAGGAATACCACTATGCAAAGCAAAAACTAGAGCTACCCTTTTTGAAAATTTGATTCTACAACATCTTTTAGGTTTTTTTTCTTTCATTAATCATATTAATGAAGTCCCATCATTTATGCTTCCTAAGCATCACAGAAGAAATGAAAATATAATGTACGCTTATGCCATCCGCATTCGCCACAGTGTCCCGTTATGCACCGTTAGGTTACTTAACTAACGGCATATCGGGACGGGACTAGCGTGGGTGCAAAACATAAGCAACGTCTACTATATATCTCATATATAATTTATATCCATTCGTCTCAGAATCCACAGTGATCACATCACAGAGCAGCAGAAGAAACATATGAAATATTGGATATACTAGGAGGTCCATGTTTCATTTCGAGCCTGTATGAAACACGGATTCTACGGTCGTGATGAATAGCCAAACCCACATCCCTAGACCCCTATGAGAGTGGCAAGCAACCCTTCCAATTCTAGAGTTAGGAGACCCGTACTCGACTTCTCGAGCTGGTCTCCCACTGGACTCTAGAACTCGGTTACTTGTGCTCCCCTCCTTGGGTCTATCCTAATGCGGAAAAGTAAATAATATACATCAACGGTGACATCTTCCTCAACCCGGAAGTGTCCCAATAAAAGAATATTACATACAATTAATTTTTACATGAATGAAAATAAAAAAAACTCTCATCTCATATAAAATCCCCGGTTATTCAAAACACGACGATCCAATATAACATATACAGCAACACATAACATCACATGTCATCAACGTAAGTAAATATGCATATCCCAATTGTCGTTGATATATAGCAACGAAACCGGCGATACTCCAGATATTACACTTACGGTCGCAGAAAAGAAAAAGTCAAAATACAACATTTGGAATTCATAATAACCTTAGACATCATAAACCCAAAATATCATATACTTTGAATTTCATGCCCAACGATACGAATTCCACATATTGTATCACATTCAAGATAGCTAGATGATGTTAAACCTTTCGATCGAATGAACGAATTCCTAAAATTTCCCCAGAAAACTCAACACTTGAGCAATATCAAAAATACTTAGAAGCATGCCCCAGTAACTACGGACCAACCGTAGAAGTATCGGCCCAAGCCTCACACATGGCGCCGCGTAACCGCCGCCAATCCCATGGTTTGGCCGCGGTTCCGCGGTCATGTTGTCGGGTAAGGGTGTCATTCTTCTAGAGGGTCCATAGTTTTACCTGCACGATTTTCTGAGGATTTTTAATGTGAAAAATTCCAACATTTTGAAAAATTTCCAGAAAGTGGGCAATATTGGGTTTTTGGAGTTCGATCGAACTTCTAACTTCGCCTAGACATCTCCTAAAGCTCTAGCAAGGCTCTAATACCACTGTAGGGTTCTTTGGCACAACCACAAGGTTTCACAAGGCATCAAACATGATAATTTCATATTTTCTAGTGTGCCAAACAACCTAACCTAGGATCTAACTAGAGTTTTAGGAGCAAAACTATAATGTAAGCTACTTTACTTCTAAGTGATAACGGAATACAACCTTTGTAGACCGGTCCTTCACTTCAATAGCTCCTTCTAATGGTCCCTTCGCTGCGATCATGGTATTCCCGGACTCTTGCATGGCTTCTCAAGGTAAAAAGAACGATCTTCCTTGAAGTCTTCGAGACCGAAGATGATCTACATCGAGGATACACTAACTCAAGCTACTACTTTATGAATTGAGAGATTAGTGAAGCTAACACCCTATACTAAATTGCTAATCTAATAGAGAATGATGAAGTAGAAAGTGGGCTCACTTTAGTTTTATTTTTCTCACAATATTTTCTCACTTTGCAAAAACCCAGCAAGCTTTTTCTCAAGGATGAAGAAGAAGAAGCAAAGAAATGAGAATGAACTAATGATGTGAGAGAATCAACCATGGGTAAGTTTGTATCATATAGCTAACTCATGTAGAGACATAACCATGGCTAAATTATAATGGTTAGGTTAATAAATATCTTAAGTAAAACAAAACTAGTGGACTAAGTCAATGCATCCACAAGATTCTACAAGCTTCATGCATGTGGCTAATTATCCACTAATTTGGAATTACTTTAAATATTAAAACCCTACATTATAATTAATATGGTGTAAGTCTCATACACCTATGTTGTGTGTATCAACAACCATGACACAAAATAATGTACATTAATATATATCAGATATATATCACATGCACACAAGTGAGAAAAATAAATGCTTAAGTGAGCTAATATTAGTCAATGTAAATTAGTATATCAAATATACAATTATACACTAAATTATTAAATCAACACTTGATTTAATAATCCGGCTATATCACATATAACCGACTAATATTACATGTACCAACTTATCGAATCAACACTTGATTGGATAATCCGGCTATATCACATATAACCGTCCGATACAAATATCACGAGAATAGAATACAGTATCTCATACTCGCATTATTCTCGGTCCCGCACATATCACATAAGTGCTCCTACTTCGTTTTGACTGAGCCAGTAAAACCTTTATGTACGACTCTAAAGACTCGTCAATACGCCGGCAGTAGGTGATGATCACATCAAACACCCACAAACCGTCAACCGTACTAGCTGGACGTAACGGCTACCCCGGTATTGAACGATCAGAAGATCAGCAAGCAAGCCCGCTCTAACCCCTGCAAAAGCCTGTCAGTAACACTACCGTACAGTCCGGTCTCCTTGTCTGATATGTCGCATATGCAGTCTAGGGGTAGTAAACGTTAGACCCCAATAACCGATAAGTCATGTCGATATGAGGCTCATAACGGGTCGAGAAACTACTAATAACTCTTACCGGTAAATCTCTAAATCAGCCCTGGCCAGGGACATCCCTGTTATGGCCAATCGAGCACAGCGCAATATCAACACCCAATACCGGGAGAGATGAAACCCTTCCTATCACTCATTGCCTCTTTATGACTCGGTACTGTACCCAAAAACCACCGTTTTGCACGTCCTCTTGAACATGGTAAGGAGGAAATCAAAGCACAGTGGGAATCACACAAGACTCTATGACGATCTCGGATATACAGACTAACCTGTACCAGTGTCACCAGAGAACTGCTATCTGACGATATGTATAATACCAACTAGGAGTTCTCGGCGAGTCCGTCCAGCGTACCCAGTCTCTACTGAGCACCCGTATACCATCTCTGATGTCAAACACCAATGGATATAGGATCATCCATTGCCCATCTCATGGGTCGAGAAGCGTATACACCAGTCTACTCTGGTATATCGATGCCCTGTCTCGATACACCCATGATTAGGAGCATTAAAGGATGAACTTATGGACTACCATGGCCCTACTAGTATGATCTGCATCATAATCCTGGTAGTCAAGTATACATCCTAAGGGCTTTACCAACATGTAACTGTTAGTTATATGTATGCCCTAGAGGCTATTACTATACATGAGATGTATATTGTAGTGGATGCTTGGACATATATAGGGAGGAATTTCTTGCTCGACATGATAGTATGCTATCTGGTTACTCTTTATCTTAACATGTACACTGATTGTCTCTCTGTTACATGCTAGTAAAGCCCTTAAGATACGTACTTGACTACCTAGATTATGATGCGGATCATGAAAGTCTACGGTAGCTCCCCGGCCGTTTTTCCGAGGCCAAAATGCGGAAACGAAAACTTTTTCAAAACTTGAAACCAGCGCTATCGTATACTATAAACCCGGATCGAACCATTAGCCTACAACTAGCAACTAGAGAAAGGGTTGGAAAGCTATACCGATCGATCCGTGTCCTTCGGTCTTTGGCCACCATCCCAAGCTCCTCGCGGCAACTCCGGTCTCGATCTCCTCATCGGAAAGGGCACCACATCTACGAGTCTTTTTACGGGCTCCCACCTCTGAACCGAGGTAACTCGGACACGAAGTTTGCTAGCCGACGTGTCCAAGATTGCTGTAGAATATACGTAGATCACTTTGTCTCAAGGGTTAATTGAAGTTGCCATTTTTGGTGGAGATGAAAATGAGCTTTTGGAAATGGAGCTAAGGAATTTTTGTGCAAGAAAAATGATATCAATTTCCTTCTCAAAAATTTGGAAAGCCCCTTCATGTAGTGGCCAGCCATCCTAAGAAGAGGAGGGGTGTGTGCAAAAAGCAAGAAGGAAAAATGGGTGATAATGAGGAAGAAATGTCACACCAATATCCATCACAATTAATGCATCAAAAAAGGCACAAAAAATGAAGCCAAGCACTCTAGAAAACTCAAGAGGCTTCATCAAGTATTCTGCGGCCCACGCACCACAAAAAGGCCTCTGCATTTTATAAAACCCCGCTTTTGCAGAAAACCCCTTCGAAGGGAAAAAATGAGCCTTGAAGGAAAGAAGAGAAAAATGGCCGAAACGGGATGCAAATTGGCAACTTCAAAAAGCGATCCCGTAATAGATTACAGGATAACCCCGCGACTGTATATACATACCCGCATTTGTATTCCGACCGAATACAAATGCAATGAGACAAAATCTACACAGTATAATACTAGGATTCGGCTTAAACCAAAGCCCGCTAGTATTATCCGTCCAAACCATGACACGTGCACAAGTACACGCATACGTTCGAACCCTGCCATAAATCCATACGGCCGCTACAACGTTTCGCCCGAAACTTGAGAAACTGTCTGTGGGGGACTCTAAAGACTCGTCAATATTTTGGCTGTGGATTTAACCACTAGCACGTCAGAGGTATTAGCCGTACGTAACGGGCTACCAGATATTGACCAAAAGGGAGGTCGATGAGTGAACTCATCCTGACACCCTACTGATCCTGTCAGTGACAATATCCGTACAGTCCAGTCCGTTCGTCTATGAGCATCGCATGTCGGGCCTCGGTGTTGGTAAAAGTTAGACCCCCAAAGCGGTACAAGTCATGTCGGAGTGTAGCCCAGAACACCCTAAGATACTACTGAAATACCTACCAGTAAATCTCTTGCCTTGGCCAAGAACTTCGTGTAATAGCTCTCCTCGACACAGCGCGATCTCACCCCCAATACCGGGAGAGACGAAACCCCTGCCGATCCGCTCACTGCCTCCATATGGCTCGGGACTGTATCCAACTAAAACCTGTTTGCACGACTCCTTTGAGCTGTGGTAGGGTAGTAATCAAAGCACAGTGGGAACTCACACGAGACAAATGACGATCTCAGGTCGATGAACTAACCTGTACACATGTCACCAGGGAACTGCTATCTGACGTCAGGTATAATACCAACTAGCATGTTCCCGGCGAGTCCTGTCCGGTGTACTCATAACCCAATGAGCATCTGTATACATCTTAGGTGAACCAACTGACACCAATGGCTTGTGAGACCGGCCACCGCCCCTCGTCGGGGTGTCGAATGTATATACTAGTTTACTCCGGAGTATCGATGCCCTGTCTCGAAAACTCCCACGACTAGGGACCTTTTAAGGATGTGCGTATAGACCCCAGCTCCCACGTATATGATCGCCATCATACTGCTGGCAGTCAAGCAAGAATCCTAAGGGCTCTATCAACGTGTAATAGCGACCTGTAAGGTCACCTAAAGCAGTACACGATGATAAAGATAAACCAGATAGCATACTATCATCTTGAGTAAAACTGTCCTACCGGTATAGGTCCTCCCTCAATCATTGCAATCGCGTGCCTGTGATCCAATAATTGATTTTGAGGGCACTATATCCAACAATCTCCCACTTGCTTTCAAGGCTAATTATTGCGACGTCGCATACTCATAGCCTGTGTGATACCGAACACCCAACTCCTCTACTAATCAGTCACACAAAGCCCGTTTGTGAAACTATTGCGTTCGAGGAATAGCCTCAGTGAGTGGATCCGCCTTGATGTTTCTTTCTATGTCTCTCTTTATCTCAAGTTCGCGGAGAAAGCCATCTCCCGAAATGAGCAATACCCGTCTTAGAATATTTCTGGATATCTGATGGGACCTAGCTCATAAATGAACTCCAAATCCAAACTTCTTAGACTGTATCCTCAACTGAATTTAATCAGTATCCTGCGTCGTGCCTCCCTAAGTGTCCTCTTGGATCACCTATCCAAACCACTGCCCCTCGTCAGAGGGAAAACTATAACTCTGACAGTCACTCTGTCCAGGTCACCTTGGAAGCCTGGAATGATAACCGTCTCCTAAAAGAGGCTGTTGTTATCATATCCCTAGAACATCCACTTATGTTCTAAAACTGCTTCTGAACGTTTCTCCAAGGTAGGATTAATATCTAGTGCGAAAACAACATCTGGTGTGGTACTTGACATCTCATGATTGACTCAATTGCCTAAGCAAGTGATATGTCAATCATGCACAACCCTCTCCCCTTTAGTCTGTAAGACACCTTTAGAGAGGGTGGCTCCATCACCTGCAGGTATACTATCGTGCCAGGAGTCGTCCATTCTAAAACACCTGTTGAATGCTGTCTAAGTATCCAGATTGGGAAACTACCCAAATCTAGATATAAAACCATAGATCTAGTAACCAGAATGTCTGATATTATATCTAAGTCCTATGTGGAAAAACCACTGTGTGACAACCAAAGTATAACCGATCGAAGTATAGGAATTTCACTTTCTACTCTGTGTATGTCATCCAAATACCAGGACATCACACCTTACTACCTTCTTAACAGATCCATCTCCTATTCTGATGAAGTCAAACCTATGACTGTCACATCAGAAATAGATGATCTATCTCCGCTATATCTGCTTTAGTCTATAAATAGACATAAGCTACTTGTCCACTATGCTTCTGCTACTCCCACTGACTACGACGACCCTCTGGCAGAGTCATATACACGTATACTTCTGAAGCCAGTTCAGAACGACGTTATACTCATCCTCCTGCCGGGTCTCATAGCCTGGAACAACAGTTGTGTCAAGTTTGGGTAAACAAGAATCTCCCTGTCACCGTCCTTGAGCATACCGAAGTACCTCTCGAGTGCCTGAGGTTACCCACCATATCTGTGGAGTGGCTAATGGAGTGTCAAACCAGATTGAATCTTTAGGTTCTTATCAAATTTTCAGTAAACGTTTGCGGTTCTGGAATAACTTCCAGTTCTACTATACTCCGACTACTGTTTTCTGAAAAAATCCATTTTTATTAAAATTGTTGCGAGTCAAGAACAATATCACTATTGATCTTCCAGATGGTAGAAAATCAACCCTCGTCATAGCCCGGGTCAACCCATAAACAGCCATTACAGAAACGTGCCTTGAGTTATCCAGAGTCTGGTTTTAAGAATAAGCCGGACAACTCCCCGTACCTTAACATTGTTAAGATATGAACTATTCTATATCCAATATAGAAATAGAGGCACTGATTTAATTGGAACCAGATTCAAATCATGCAGCTGTCTCCAGTGCATGTCAACTAAATGGAGAGAGGCCGATCAGTATTACTCAACTTAGGAATACATCCAGATATGAGTAACCTGAAAGAGAAGCAAGTTCTCTTAATCATTACTATTATCTGAATACCATACACAAGTATCTACATCTTCGATCACCTTGAAAAATCCTGATACTTGCAATGCCTGGTTCTCTACTTTATTCTTATACCTATAGCTTCTCAAAACTTGGACCTTGCATTTCTATGAAACACATGTCTAAGAACTAGAGAAGTCATAAGTAAACAGAATATAGTACGGGTACCAACCCCTCTGTCCTCATGGACACTGGACAACATACAATACTCTGTATAAGTCCCTTGAGTCTAATAACTCATTCCCTGTGTGTCGTAGGTTGAAAACTGTACTTATGGTTAAGAAAAATTACACCGCTGTTTAATGCTCCTTACCTAACCATCCACTGATATAAGTAAATGTCATGGACATAATTTCAAAATGTTATATCTCACTTTATAAAAATAAACGTACAGATATATCAATTTGAAATTGGTGCATAACAACGGATATTCAAAACCAAATATTTGCCGTCCGGCAAACAATCCGGGCGATTTCCTCAAATATCACCAATTACAACGAATCCCGATATAATGAGGATGATCACCCAATTCCCAATAACTTACTCCCACTCATCATCTGTAAAACCATACAGATGTGAGAATCAATCCTAGTAAATACATACCCTGGAGCAAGGACTAATTGGGAAATCAGTTTTCTTTTAACAATACACAGTGAAACTGAAACATGTAAATGTTTCGAAGGGGTATCCGGGTATTCTTAGTAATGCCTCTTCCATTATCAGATTCACAACTGTAACCGTATATTTCTTTGCCATCTCTCCAAATCCCTTTATATGTCTTTAGTCATTACCTTCTGTACACCCCTTTAGGCTAAATGGTTTTCTTCCCTCCCTACCGTTCGGCACCAGCCTATGGTATGGAAGAAGACTATCTAATAAGCATAATGGGTGTACTCTCCTAATCCTAGGAATACTCGTAACCTGAGAGATGGTGAAGATAAAAGACAACTGAATAAAACCTTATTCCTATTTCTCCTGAACCAGAATCCATCCCCGAACTAGAACAAGTTCCTTCGAGTTCGTATATAACCATACGATGGAGTATCCAAATAACTGTGGATCTTCGTAGTGATACGGAGTGTCCTGGAGAAATACAAAGGTGAAGTAGGATTGGCGAAGAAATACTTGGTTTGGTCGTGAATAGCAGTCGCAATTTACTTTGCCCTCTTACTAATCCCTTTATTTGTCTTTATTTAATACCTTCTGTACACCTTTTAGGCTAAATGGTTTTCTTCATGCCCTACCTTTCGGCACCTGCCTATGGTTTGGATGAAGACTATCCAATTAGCGTAATAGGTGTACCATCCTAATCCAAGGAGCACTCGCAACCTGAGAGAAGGTAAAAGGAAAAGACAACTGAATAGTCCTATTCATTTTCTCCAGAACTGGAAACCATCCTTGAATCTGGAACAAGTTCCTTCGATTTCGTATATAACCATACGATGGCTTTATCCAATGGAAGTTGATGTTCGAAGTAATACGGGGTGTTCTGGAGAAAAGGGTAAAAGTAGGAGTGGCAATGAGGTATGCAACTCTGACAATCCAAAAGCCAGAGTTTTTAGAAGGTTTGGTTAACTTGGTCACTGAGTCATAGTAAAGGGTTGGGTCATGGTCGCTGCCAAAGAGAGAGAGAAAAGAAACACTCAGCGTGCACTCTAACCTAGATCAGAATGGTTATCAATTTATCTAATCAGGAAACCTCCCACTGTAATCTCAAATTCTCCTCCAAAGCTGAAAGAAGAATTAGTCGGGATCACCCGAGGAGTAAACCAACTCATCAGTGGAAATCAGGATCCAACTATCATCGCATGATAATGTGATGGAATCTACTCACGTTATCACACTCCAGAAGGTATGCGCATGCCTTGCAAGTTTCAGTTTCTTTAGAAACTCCCGATGTGATTTTTACCCCATGCTCTTATGACCTTGACTTTGACCAACAAATCATAAGTCACATGTCAAGTTCTACCCGTCATTATCCAGGTTAATTTGAACCCACCCGTACCTATCCTTGACTTTGGCCAACAAAGCAGTACGACTGTTCCAAACCAACGCATCTATCTATGCTACAGAAAGGTAACAAATAGCTACCATACACCATGCCTTGACTTTGGCCAACAAACATAGCATGAATACTAAGTGCTACCCGTCTGAAATGACGGAGGGCTACGGATGGTTTTTTGCGAAAAACCTTTAACGTAATGAACTTGATATTGTTGAAGGAACCGGATAGCTTTTTATAAAAATATAGTGGCGAAAACCTTTGCTAAAGAGGTCTCTCCCGGTGAAGGGATCTCGGCTCTTTCCCCGTAGAATGAGGTGCAGGATATTCCAATTGAATACCACGAAGCAAAGCAAAAAGGCAATTGGCTATAGTGAAGTTATTACCCTGACGCAAACTTCTGTCCAAGGGGTCACTCCCGGTGAAGGGATCTCGGCCCTTGCCTCGTCGACTGAGGGGCTGGATATTCATAACCGAATACCACTGTGCAAAACAAAAGAGAATGTCCTTGCAATAACAGCTTTTTGGAAAAATGTTCCAACAACATCAGAATAGGTTTGTTTAGCTTGCATTGATCCGAATCAATGCAGTCCTATCAATTAATCACACCACAAAAGAACGAAAATATGACGTACGTATATGCCATCCGCATTCGCCACTAGGTCCCATCATCACCCGTTAGGTTACTTAACTAACGACAGAGCGGGGACTGGACTAGCGCGGGTGAAAAACATATACAACATCTACTAGTATATATATATCAATATATAATAATCGCTCAAGGCGTGATAAAATGCGACATCACAGAAATGTAATAAGAATCACAGAACAATACAGATAATCTGGGATCCCCGGGTTTCATAGAGCCGCTACTGAAACCTGACGTTCCCCTGGTCGCGTGGATAGCCTGTACAATGAAAACCTAGACCCCTACGGGTGTGGCAAGTTACCAGCCAAAACCTGAAGCGAGGCAGCCCCTACAGCAAAGTGGATGGACCACCCAGCACTTCACGGAATCCGGTAACTTGAGCACCCCTCCTTGGGTCAACCTGTAACCCCTACGAGTGCGGCGAATAGCCCGCCAATTCTAGAGTGAAGCCCCCTCCGTCTCAAAGCCATGAGATGCGGGCCCGTTGCCCTCTAGAACCCGGCTACCCGTGCACCTCTCCGCAAGGTAATCCTAGTACAGAAAGTAAAATATATATACAGCGGGTACATCGACCTCAGCCCGGTCGTGCCCCAAAAGAATAATATACAAACAGGCAGTGACGGCAGTCCACATGTAGGACGCTCACCCCGCAATATCAAATGTACAAATAATACCAAACTGTACTACCATTGCATCCAGGCTATCCACCACGCCAAATCCGCAACATCACAGCACAATACAGAACATCAACGTGAATGTCACGTTCGCAAATCCGTCTAAAAGGGATATAGTAATTAGACAAGATTTATCAATCAAATGACATTCACGGTCGCAGATATAATGTAAGAACTGTATACTAACATATTTAAATTTTTCGATCGACAAAATTTCCCGAAGTGGGCCCCAAGTACAATTCCCAGTACTCTAAATAATCTGGGCCAAAACAAAAATTACCAGAAACCCCATTTCCAAGTCAGAAACAAGTGTAGGAAAATTGGTGGACTGATGCTACAGTACGGCGGAGGAACCGCGGCCAAAACGTGGGTACGGCTGCGGTTCCGCGCTGCTGCAGTGGAATCAGTGAACCAATTTTTCTCAGATTTCTTAAAAAAGCCTGCCTGATTTTCTGCAATACTCAAAATAATTTTTCGACAATGAAAAATTTTCGACGACGAAAAAATTTCGACAGAAACTTCAGAATTGGAAATGCAGTTTTGGAAAATTTCTTTCGATCGAACTTCTAAACACGTTAGAGCAAGCTAGTAAAGGTCAATGACGTACCTCTGATACCATGTAAGTCTACGGTAGCTCCCCGGCCGTCTTTCCGAGGCCAAAATGCGGAAACGAAAACTTTTTCAAAACTTGAAACCGGCGCTATCGTATACTATAAACCCGGATCGAACCATTAACCTACAACTAGCAACTAAAGAAAGGATTGGAAAGCTATACCGATCGATCCGTGTCCTTCGGTCTTTGGCCACCATCCCAAGCTCCTCGCGGCAACTCCGGTCTCGATCTTCTCGTTGGAAAGGGCACCACATCTACGAGTTTTTTTACGGGCTCCCACCTCTGCACCGAGGCAACTCAAACACGAAGTTTGCTAGCCGACGTGTCTAAGATTGCTGTAGAATATACGTAGATCACTTTATCTCAAGGGTTAATTGAAGTTGCCATTTTTGGTGGAAATGAAAATGAGCTTTTGGAAATGTAGCTAAGGAATTTTTGTGCAAGAAAAATGAGATCAAATTCCTTCTCAAAAATTTGGACAGCCCCTTCATGTAGTGGCCTGCCATCCTAGGAAGAGGAGGGGTGTGTGCAAAAACCAAGAAGGAAAAATGGGTGATAATGAGGAAGAAATGTCACACCAATATCCATCACAATTAATGCATCAAAAAAGGCACAAAAAATGAAGCCAAGCACTCTAGAAAACTCAAGAGGCTTCATCAAGAATTCTGCAGCCCACGCGCCACAAAAAGGCCCCTGCATTTTATAAAACCCCGCTTTTGCAGAAAACCCCTTCGAAGGGAAAAAATCAGCCATGAAGGAAAGAAGAGAAAAATGGCTGAAACGGGATGCAAACTGGCAACTTCAAAAAGCGATTCCGTAATTGATTACCGGATAACCCTGCGACTGTATATACATACCCGCATTTGTATTCCGACCGAATACAAATGCAATGAGACAAAATCTACACAGTATAATATTAGGATTCGGCTTAAACCAAAGCCCGCTAGTATTATCCGTCCAAACTATGATACGTGCACAAGTGCACGCGTACGTTCGAACCCTGCCATAAATCCATACGGCCTCTACAACGTTTCGCCCGAAACTTGAGAAACTGTCTGTGGGGGACTCTAAAGACTCGTCAATACTTTGGCTATGGATTTAACCACTAGTACGTCATAGGTATTAGCCGTACGTAACGGGCTACCAGGTATTGACCAAAAGGGAGGTCGATGAGCAAACTCATCCCGATACCCTACTGAGCCTGTCAGTGACAATATCCGTACAGTCCGGTCCGTTCGTCTATGAGCATCGCATGTCGGGCCTAGGGGGTTGGTAAAAGTCAGACCCCCAAAAGCGGTACAAGTCGTGTCGGAGTGTAGCCCAGAACACCCTGAGATACTACTGGCATACCTACCAGTAAATCTCTTGCCCTGGCCAAAGATTTCGTGTAATGGCTCTCCTAGACATAGCGCGATCTCACCCCAATACCGGGAGAGACGAAACCCCTGCCGATCCGCTCACTGCCTCCATGTGGCTCGGGACTGTACCCAACTAAAACCTGTTTGCACGACTCCTTTGAGCCGTGGTAGGGTAGTAATCAAAGCACAGTGGGAACTCACACGAGACAACTGACGATCTCAGGTCGATGAACTAACCTTTACACATGTCACCAGGGAACTGCTATCTGACGTCAAGTATAATACCAACTAGCATGTTCCCAGCGTGTCCTGTCCGGTGTACTCATAACCCAATGAGCACCTGTATACATCTTAGGTGAACCAACAGACACCAATGGCTTGTGAGACCGGCCACCTGTTAGTTATGTATATGCCCTAGAGGCCATTGTTGTACATATGATGTATATTATAATGGATGCTTGGTTATATATAGAGATGACTTTCTTGCTCGTCATGATAGTATGCTATTTGGTTTCACTTTATCTTAACATGTTGACTTGTATTGGTTTACTGTTTTACTCTCACATGTTGATAAAGCCCTTAGGGTTTGTACTCGACTACTGGGACTATGATGAGATCATACTAGTGGGGCCGCGGTAGTCGATGAGTACATCCTATAACTGTTCCTAGTCGAGGGTATATCGAGACAGGGCATCGATACACCAGAGTAGACTAGCGTATACGCATCTTGACCCATATGATGGGCGATGGATGATCCCATATCCATCGGTGTTAGACATCAGAGATGGTGTACGGGTGCTCAGTGGAGACTGGGTACACTGGACGGACTCGCCGAGAACTCCCAGATGGTGATATACCACACGTCAGATGGCAGTTCTCCGGTGACACTGGTACAGGGTAGTCTGTAGACCCGAGATCGTCATAGAGTCTTGTGTGATACCCACTGTGCTTTGATTTCCACCTTACCACGTCCAAGAGGGCGTGCAAAACGGTGGCTTTTAGGTACAATCCCGAATCACATGGAGGCAATGAGCGATAGGAGGGGATTCGTCTCTCCCGGTATAGGGAGTTGATGTTGTGCTGTGTTCGATTGGTTATAACTGGAAGTCCCTGGCCAGGGCTGATATAGAGATTTACTGGTAAGTGTTACTAGTAGTTTCTCGACCCGTTATGAGCCACACATCGACACGACTTATCGGTTACTGGGGTCTGACGTATACCACCCGTAGACTTGATATGCGACATATCAGACGAACAGACCGGACTGTACGGGAGTGTTACTGGTTGGATTCACAGGAGAACGCACAGGCTAGCTTGTTGATCTTCTGATCGCTCAATACCTGGGTGGCTGTTACGTTTAGCTGACCGCTTGCAGCTTGTGGGTGTTTGATATGATCATCACCTGCTACCGGCGTATTGACGATTCTTTAGAGTCCTACACAGAGGTTTCTTGGCTCAGGCGAAACGGAGTAGTGGCGCATATGTGATATGCGCAGGAACGAGAATAATGCGATATGGGATACCGTATTATATTCTCGCAATATATGGATATGAACCGGGTCATCGGATCAAGTGTTGATTCGATGAATCGGTACATGATATGTTAGTCGGTAATATTCGATATAGCCGGATCGTCGGATCAAGTGTTGATTCGATGATTTAATGTATAATAATATATATGATATATTGTATTACATTATCTAATATTGGCTCGCTTTATTATTTCATTTTCTCAGTGGATGATACATTGATATATATGCGATATATATTAATTGTATTATTTTCTTTTGTTGCAAATATATAATATATATGTGATATATATTATTGTGACATGTTATGATTAATTGTTAAATATGTTTAAGGATGATTAATTGAGATTAGGGTTTAATTTGGGTTAGATGTTTCATGCATCTTCTAGAAGGTTTCTTCTTTTGTCATTCTTAAGATATTTTCGTTAACTCAACTAAACCCTAACTCTAGTTATTTCTCTACAAAATCCTAGCCACTCATCCTTGACCATGGTTTACAATTCAATCATATGATTATATTCTATTCATCACAAAAGAAAAAGGATTATTCTTTTTCCATTATCTTCTTCTTCTCTCTTGAAAGAAAAGCTTGCTAGATTTTCTTAAGTGATGAAATAATATGAGAAAATGATTTAAAAAGAAAGCAAAATTACTACTCTCTCATCCTCATCTCATCTAGCCCATTAATTAGTGTGTTCTTCTCTTTTGAGTGAGAAAGCTTGAGTCGTAGCAACTTCAAGGTAGATCATCGGAGATTTGGAATACTTCGAGCTTGCATGGATCGTTCGAGTCGTGGAGCCTCTCATGAGTCCGGGAGATCGTGGATCGCGGAAAAGGGACTTCTACTCGGAGCTTGTGAAGTGAAGGAGCGGACTACAAAGGTTGTAATCCCTCACACTTAGATAAAAGTTATCATCTTGCATGTTAAACCCTAATAATCTAGCAAAGATCCCGGATTTGGGTTGTTCGGCACGTCTAAAATTTAATCCGGGCATGTTTGATGCCTTTTGAACCTTCACAAGAGTGCCTAGGAACCCTACAGTGGTATCAGAGCCTAGCTAGAGCATTAGGCGATGTGTTTACGAAGTTAAAACTCCGATCGAACCCGAAACGACAAATTTGGACCCCTCTCTGGAAATTTTTTAAATTTTGGGATTTTTCAGAATTAAAAATATGTAAAAAAATCAGCAGGGAATTCTAAGAATTACCATGAAACACGTGCCCACAATTCCACCAACGGAGCGCGGAACCGCGGCAAGAACATGGTTCTCGCGGCGGTTCCGCGGCCTGACTGTAGGATTGGGACACGTGGCTTCACGGTTTTTACCGTAGGTACTTGCTGACTATTCTGGGTATTTTTAATCTGTTCCAGGTGTTTAAAATTCTGGGGTTTGTTTTGTAATAGTAGACTCGATCGGAAATTTTAAATTCGTATTTTTTCCGGATATTTAGAAACTGTTAAACTATTTGAACGGATATCATTAACTTACTGTTTCCCGGTACGGCAAACTTTCAAGCGTTGAATTTTTATTGGGTTTAAATCTTTCGGAAAAATTGTACAAGTTAAGCGGTGGACCCTCTAGAAGACAACAAACCTTAACTCGATTATGTGACCGTCTTGAACTGCCTTTTGAACCTTCGGGTTTGGGGCAGTATGGCGTGTCACATGTGAGGCGTTGGCTTGACCCTTCTACGGCTGGATCACTGGTACTTTGATATATTCTGGGATTATTTGAACTCCGCTCAAGAGTTGAGCACTTTGGGAAATTTTGGGTGTTTGATTATCTGTTCGAAAAGTTTAATACTGTATATTTATCTGGAAAGTGATACAATATGTGGAATTCATATAGTTAGGCATGAAATGCGGAGTATGTGATATTTCGGATTTACGATGTCTAAAGTGATTGTGGATTCCAAATGTTGTAGTTTTACACTTTCTTTTCTGTGACCGTAAGTGTAATATGTGATATCGCCGGTTTCGTTGCTATATGATTCAACGACAATTGGGATGCGCATATTTACTTACGTTGATGATATGTGATATTATGTGTTGCTGTGATATGTTATATTGGATCGTCGCGTTCTGAATAGCCGGGGGTTTTATGTGAGATGAGAGTTTTTATTTTCATTCATGTAAAATTCATTTGTAATGTAATATTCTTTTATTTGGGGCACTTCCTGGTTGCGGTTGATGTCACCAGTGTATATTATTTACTTTTCCGCATTAGGTAGACCTAAGGAGGGGAGCACAAGTAACCGGGTTCTAGGGTCCAGTGGGAGGCCATCTCGAGGAGTCGAGACCGGGTCTCCTAACCCTAGAATTGGCAGTGTTACTTGTCGCTCTCGTAGGGGTCTTGGGATGTGGGTTTGGCTATTCGTCGCGACTGTGGAATCCGTGTTTTATACAGGCTCGTATTGAAAACACGGACGTCCTAGTATATCCAATATTTCATATATGTTCTTCTGCTGCAATGTTCTGTGATGAGATCATATTACTGCCTGAGACGAATGCTTATACTATATATATATGCTGATATATAAATATTACTGCTTTCGTTTCTTCTGTGATGCTTAGGAAGCATAAGCTGATAGGATTTTTATTGATGAGATTAATAAAAGAAAAGAAACCTAAAGATGTTGTAGAATCAAAAACTTAATAAAAAGGGTAGCTACAGTTTTGCTTTGCACAGAGATATATACGATATATCCTGCACCTTATTCGATGAGGAAAGGACCGAGATCCCTTCACCGGGAGTGACTCCTTTAGCAAAACTGGCAGATGCTACAAAACGCGGTTTGTCTTTTGATTGCTTTAAGTGTTTTTGCTTTGCACAGCGGTATATATGATATATCCTGCACCTTATTCGATGAGGAAAGGGCCGACGATCCCTTCACCGGGAGTGACCCCTTTAGCGAAACAAGAAAAGCCTCAAAAACACTCCTTTTCAAAAACACTCGATTCTACAACGATATCAAGTTCATTACGCTCAGGGTTTTTCTGAAAAACCTGCGTAGCCCTCCGTCATTTCAGATAAATACTATTTAGTATTCGTGCTATGGTAGTTTGGCCTTCGTCAAGGCGTAGTGTACGGTAGCTAACTAGTACTTATCTGCTAGCATACGATGCGATTGGATTAGGGTATTCGTACGGCGTAGTTTGGCCTTCGTCAAGGGTCGTACGGGTGGGTTTAATTCAATCAAGAAATGAATGGGTTGAACTTGACTAGCGCCCTATGGGTAGTTTGGCCTTCGTCAAGGTCATGGGACGCTAGGGGCAAAAGCATTATTGGGAATTTCAAGTGTTGAAATTTGCAATGAGATTGCATACCTCCTATGAGATAGTTGGATCCTGATACCCACTGCGAGTAAGAGTTACTCCTGGGAGAGTTTTACACAAGACAATTAGCCGATCAAGTAGGTGTCTAGAAAAGTGTTAACGGGGTTACGCCTCTGGGAAAACGAGGTTTACTTTAATTAGGTCCGTGCGAAAGCACGGGGAACCTCCCTCAAAGTACCGACACTGATCTGGCTGAAAGATTGACGAAGTTGTAAGGTGTAATTAATCCCGGCTAATCTTACCTTTTAGGGTTTGAAGGCAGATTTGATAAAAACAGTGGGAGACATCCTGATTAGATAAGATAATAACCAATCTAATCTTGCAAGAGCATACGCTAAAGTGTTTTCTTCTCTCTCTCTCCAGGTAGCGACCATTTCAGGCCATAATCAAGATAATAATATGGATGTATTGACTAAACCCAATTATTGTACTGAGCAAGGGAACGTTGGACCCGTTCTTTCTTATAAGAGTTATAAGACTGAACAGGAAACAGGAGAATATCTGGATTCTCACGCCGCCCAAAAGAACATGCATGCTGATGCATCTTCTTCGGGTGTGTTAGTTATTGAGAACTGTTTCTCAGTTCACCCTACGTCCTGGGTATTAGATACCGGATCAGGATCCCATATATGTAAACAGTTACATGGGCTGCGTAAAGGTAGAGAACTGGGAAAAGGTGATCATTCCGTTCAAGTAGGGAACGGTGCAAGTATTGTAGCCAAAGCTGTTGGCGAATATCACCTCGTATTACCAAGTCGTAATACACTGATACTAAATGAGTGCTATTATATACCGAACATGATGTGCAACATTATATCAGTTTCTTTATTGAGTAAAGAGGGATATAATTTTGTAGTACAGGATAATGTTATGAACATATTCCTAAATCAAAAGTTGATTGCATCAGGCTCGTTACATAATGGCATATTCATTCTAAATCAGAATACAGTCCTGAATATACAAAACACACACAAGAGGAAAAGTTCAGATATGAACGAATCCTACTTGTGGCATTGTAGACTTGGTCATATCAATGCGACACGACTGGCTAAGTTGCATAAAGATGGTTATTTGAATCCGTTCGAATTATCATCTTATGATACTTGCCATTCATGTCTCAAAGGAAAAATGACCAAAGCTCCGTTTAGTGGACACGGAGAAAGAGTTACTGAACTCTTAGGACTGATACATAGTGATGTATGCGGTCCCATGTCTACGCATGCCAGGAACGGTTTTTCCTACTTCATTACATTCACTGACGATCTCTCTAGATACGGACATGTGTTTCTGATGAAACACAAGTCTGAAGCTTTTGAGAAATTCAGAGAATATAAGCACGAAGTAGAGAACCAAACGGGCAAAAGTATTAAGATCCTTCGATCTGATCAAGGAGGTGAATACTTAAGCGGTGAGTTTTTAGATTATCTAAAAGAGAATGGGATTCTCTCTCAGCTTACTCCTCCTTATACACCACAACACAACGGTGTATCGGAGCGGAGGAATCGCACCCTATTAGATATGGTGCGCTCTATGATGAGCGAGGCTGAGTTACCTATTTCCTTCTGGGGGTATGCGCTTGAGACAGCCATACATCTATTGAATATGGTTCCTACCAAATCAGTGCCTACCACTCCATATGAGATATGGAAAGGGAAGAGACCATCTCTTATGTATATTAAGATATGGGGTTGTCCAGCCTATGTCAAAAGACAAAATCCGGACAAGCTCGAGGCAAGATCTGTCTTATGTAAGTTTATTGGATATCCCAAACATTCGCGAGGGTATATCTTCTACCACTCCGAGGAACAAAAAGTGTTTGTTTCTCGACATGCCACCTTTTTAGAAAAGGGTTTTCTTATGAAAGAAATTGATGGCAATGAGGTAGAACTGGAAGAAGTTCCAGCAGAACAAACTACAACAGATGATTTAGTGGAACCAGAGGATTCAGTAGTACCCGACGAACCCCAGCCTCTCCGCCGATCTAGTAGGGTTTCTCGTCCACCTGAGAGATACTACGGTTTTCTCATTGATGGTGGAAGCGAGGATTGCATCATGGATGATGATGACCCGACTAGTTTCGAACAGGCCATCACGAGTAGTGACTCTGTGAAATGGCTGGATGCAATGCGATCTGAGATGGAATCCATGTACACCAATAAAGTATGGATTTTGGAAAATGCTCCTGAAGGGGTAAAACCCATTGGGAGCAAGTGGATTTTTAAAAGGAAATTTGGTGTAGATGGAAAAGTTGAGACTTTCAAAGCTAGACTGGTAGCAAAGGGATTTCGTCAATGACCAGGTGTGGATTATGACGAAACCTTTTCTCCAGTGGCTATGCTTAAGTCCATCCGGATCTTACTTGCCATTGCTGCATACCATGACTATGAAATCTGGCAAATGGATGTTAAGACCGCCTTTCTAAACGGTGATTTAGAAGAGTGCGTGTACATGACTCAGCCAGAGGGCTTCGTAGATAGTGGGAGCAGCGGAAAGGTGTGCAAGCTGCTTAAATCTATTTATGGGTTAAAGCAAGCATCGCGGAGTTGGAACATCTGTTTTGATGTTGTAGTCAAAGAGTTTGACTTCATCAAAAATATCGATGAACCTTGTATCTATAAGAAGGTAGCAGAGGGTAAGGTTGTCTTCCTCGTATTGTACGTGGATGACATACTCTTGATAGGAAATGATATTCCTATGCTGCAATCAGTCAAGCTCTTCTTATCACAGAGATTCTCAATGAAAGATCTAGGTGATGCCTCCTGCATATTGGGAATCATGATCTATAGAGATAGATCTAAACGGATACTGGGATTGTCCCAATCAAGGTACATTGACACCATACTAAAGAGGTTTAGTATGGAAGAATCCAAACGTGGGAACCAACCCACAATCTCTGGACTCACTCTCTCCAAAGAGATGTCTCCCAAGACTGATTTGGAGAGAGCTCGCATGCAAGGGATACCCTATGCTTCGGCAGTAGGCTCTATCATGTATGCGATGCTATGTACCAGACCCGATGTAGCATACTCACTAAGTGTAGTGAGTCGGTATCAAGCAGATCCTGGAGAGAGTCACTGGACAGCTGTGAAGAACATTCTCAAGTACTTGCGAAGGACTAAGGAGATGTTCTTGGTGTATGGTAACGAAGAACTCCAGGTGGAGTCCTTTACCGATTCCAGCTTCCAAAGTGATAAGGACGACTCTAAGTCGCATTCGGGTTTTGTCTTTACCCTCAATGGAGGGGCGGTATGTTGGAAGAGTTCCAAACAGGATACCGTTGCAGACTCAACGATGGAGGCTGAATACATCGCTGCCAACGATGCTGCCAAAGAGGCTGTCTGGATCAAGAAGTTCATTACTGAACTTGGAGTGGTTCCATCCATTGAGCATCCAATACCTCTGTATTGCGATAACAATGGAGCTGTGGCTTTGGCCAAGGAACCCAGATCCCATCAAAAGTCCAGACATATTTTGAGGCGGTATCACCTGATCAGGGAGATAGTTGATCGCCGGGAGATCGAGGTCAGGAGAGTAGATACGAAGGACAACACTGCGGATCCATTCACGAAGGCTATTCCCCAGATACAGTTTGAGAGATTATTCGGGATGCTAGGTATGAGATACTACAGCAGCTGGCCTTAGTGCAAGTGGGAGATTGTTAGTTATGTATATGCCCTAGAGGCCATTGTTGTACATATGATGTATATTATAATGGATGCTTGGTTATATATAGAGATGACTTTCTTGCTCGTCATGATAGTATGCTATTTCGTTTCACTTTATCTTAACATGTTGACTTGTATTGGTTTACTGTTTTACTCTCACATGTTGATAAAGCCCTTAGGGTTTGTACTCGACTACTGGGACTATGATGAGATCATACTAGTGGGGCCGCGGTAGTCGATGAGTACATCCTATAACTGTTCCTAGTCGAAGGTATATCGAGACAGGGCATCGATACACCAGAGTAGACTAGCGTATACGCATCTTGACCCATATGATGGGCGATGGATGATCCCATATCCATCGGTGTTAGACATCAGAGATGGTGTACGGGTGCTCAGTGGAGACTGGGTACACTGGACGGACTCGCCGAGAACTCCCAGATGGTGATATACCACACGTCAGATGGCAGTTCTCCGGTGACACTGGTACAGGGTAGTCTGTAGACCCGAGATCGTCATAGAGTCTTGTGTGATACCCACTGTGCTTTGATTTCCACCTTACCACGTCCAAGAGGGCGTGCAAAACGGTGGCTTTTGGGTACAGTCCCGAATCACATGGAGGCAATGAGCGATAGGAGGGGATTCGTCTCTCCCGGTATAGGGAGTTGATGTTGTGCTGTGTTCGATTGGTTATAACTGGAAGTCCCTGGCCAGGGCTGATATAGAGATTTACTGGTAAGTATTACTAGTAGTTTCTCGACCCGTTATGAGCCACACATCGACACGACTTATCGGTTACTGGGGTCTGACGTATACCACCCCTAGACTTGATATGCGACATATCAGACGAACAGACCGGACTGTACGGGAGTGTTACTGGTTGGATTCACAGGAGAACGCACAGGCTAGCTTGTTGATCTTCTGATCGCTCAATACCCGGGTGGCTGTTACGTTTAGCTGACCGCTTGCAGCTTGTGGGTGTTTGATATGATCATCACCTGCTACCGGCGTATTGACGATTCTTTAGAGTCCTACACAGAGGTTTCTTGGCTCAGGCGAAACGGAGTAGTGGCGCATATGTGATATGCGCAGGAACGAGAATAATGCGATATGGTATACCGTATTATATTCTCGCAATATATGGATATGAACCGGGTCATCGGATCAAGTGTTGATTCGATGAATCGGTACATGATATATTAGTCGGTAATATTCGATATAGCCGGATCGTCGAATCAAGTGTTGATTCAATGATTTAATGTATAATAATATATATGATATATTGTATTACATTATCTAATATTGGCTCGCTTTATTATTTCATTTTCTCAGTGGATGATACATTGATATATATGCGATATATATTAATTGTATTATTTTCTTTTGTTGCAAATATATAATATATATGTGATATATATTATTGTGACATGTTATGATTAATTGTTAAACATGTTTAAGGATGATTAATTGAGATTAGGGTTTAATTTGGGTTAGATGTTTCATGCATCTTCTAGAAGGTTTCTTCTTTTGTCATTCTTAAGATATTTTCTTTAACTCAACTAAACCCTAACTCTAGTTATTTCTCTACAAAATCCTAGCCACTCATCCTTGACCATGGTTTACAATTCAATCATATGATTATATTCTATTCATCACAAAAGAAAAAGGATTATTCTTTTTCCATTATCTTCTTCTTCTCTCTTGAAAGAAAAGCTTGCTAGATTTTCTTAAGTGATGAAATAATATGAGAAAATGATTTAAAAAGAAAGCAAAATTACTACTCTCTCATCCTCATCTCATCTAGCCCATGGGATTAGTGTGTTCTTCTCTTTTGAGTGAGAAAGCTTGAGTCGTAGCAACTTCAAGGTAGATCATCGGAGATTTGGAATACTTCGAGCTAGCATGGATCGTTCGAGTCGTGGAGCCTCTCATGAGTCCGGGAGATCGTGGATCGCGGCAAAGGGACTTCTACTCGGAGCTTGTGAAGTGAAGGAGCGGACTACAAAGGTTGTAATCCCTCACACTTAGATAAAAGTTATCATCTTGCATGTTAAACCCTAATAATCTAGCAAAGATCCCGGCTTTGGGTTGTTCGGCACGTCTAAAATTTAATCCGGGCATGTTTGATGCCTTTTGAACCTTCACAAGAGTGCCTAGGAACCCTACACCACCGCCCCTCGTCGGGGTCTCAACTGTATACACTTGTCTACTCTGGAGTATCGATGCCCTGTCTCGAAAACTCCCACGACTAGGGACCTTTTAAGGATGTGCTTATAAACCCTAGCTCCCACGTATATGATCGCCATCATACTGCTGGCAGTCAAGCAAGAATCCTAAGGGCTCTATCAACGTGTAATAGCGACCTGTAAGGTCACCTAAAGCAGTACACGATGATAAAGATAAACCAGATAGCATACTATCATCTTGAGTAAAACTGTCCTACCGGTATAGGTCCTCCCTCAATCATTGCAATCACGTGTCTGTGATCCAATAATAGACTTTGAGGGCACTATATCCAACAGATCATACTAGTGAGACAAAGGTAGTCGGTAAGTACATCCTTTAATGTCCCTAGTCGTGGGTGTATCGAGATGGGGCATCGATATACCAGAGTAGACTAGCGTGTAGCTTCTCGACCCATGTAGATGAGCGATGGATGATCCCATATCCATTGGTGTTTGACATCAGAGATGGTATATGGGTGCTCAGTGGAGACTGGGTACACTGGACGGACTCGCCAAGAACTCCCAAATGGTATTATACCTCACGTTAGATGGCGGTTCTCTGGTGACACTGGTACTGGTTAGTCTGTCGACCCGAGATCGTCAAAGAGTCTTGTGTGATTCCCACTGTGCTTTGATTTCCACCTTACTACATTCATGAGAACGTGCAAAACGGTGGTTTTTGGGTACAGTCCCGAGTTACATAGAGGCAATGAGCGATAGGAGGGGATTCGTCTCTCCCGGTATTGAGGGTTGATGTTGCACTGTGCACGATTGGCTATAACAGGAAGTCCCTGGCCAGGGCTGCTTTAGTGATTTACTAGTAAGTGTTACCAGTAGTTTCTCGACCCATTATGAGCCTCATATCGGCACGACTTATCGAGTTACTAGGGTATGACGTTTACCACCCCTAAACGAGATATGCGACATATCAGACGAAGAGACCGGACTATACGGTAGTGTTACTGATTAGATTCGAAGGAGTATGAGTAGGCTTGCTTGTTGGTCTCCTGACCGCTCAATACCCGGGTGGCCGTTACGTTTAGTAGAATGCTTGCGGCTTGTGCATGTTTGATATGATCATCACCTACCGCCGGCGTATTGACGAGTCTTTAGAGTCCTGCACAGAGGTTTCCTAGCTCAAGCGAAACGGAGTAGGAGCACATATGAGATATGTGCGGGACTGAGATTAATACGTGTATGAGATAAAGTATTCTATTCTCGCGATTTATTCGTATCGGTCGGTTATATGTGATATAGCCGGGTTATCGAATCAAGTGTCGATTCGATAAATTGATACACATGATATTAGTCGGTTATATGTGATATAGCCGGATTATTAAATCAAGTGTTGATTTAATAATCTAATGTATAATTATATATTTGATATATTAATTTACATTAACTAGTATTAGCTCACTTAAGATTTCTTTTCTCACTTGTATTGTGCATTAAGTGTATATGTGATATATAATTATGTACATTGTGTGTATCATGCTTGATGATACATGCAAGCATGGGTGTGTGTGTGACTTACACCATGATAATTAAAATGTGAAGGTTTTTATTTATCTTAATAATTCAAAATTAATGAGAATTTTGTCATGCTTGGAAGCTTGGAGAAGCTTGAAGCATCTTTGACAAAGTCCACTTGTTTTGTCGCACTTAAGATATTTATTAACCTAACCATTTTAATTAGCCATGGTTTGGTCTCTACAATGGTTAGTATATGACACTAACTCACCCATGGTTGCTATTCTCACCTCATTAGTTTTCATTCTTCATTTTTCATGGTTGCTTTCTTCATCTCCTTCCTTCTTCAAGCTTACTAGCTCCATGAAACATGAAGAAATATTGTGAGAAAATAAAATCTAAAGTGAGCCCACTTCCTACTTCATCGTCCTATATACTTGCTTGGGTAGTATAGGGTGTTCTCTTCACAAAGTTCATGACCTAGTGAAGGGTTAGCTTGAGTTTGAGTCTCCTCGATATAGATCATCTTCGGCCTCGAAGACTACGAGAAAGCTTGTTCATTTCTCCGAGGGAACCCATACTAGAGTTCGGGAGATCCATGATCGCAGCAAAGGGACGTCAACACGGAGCTTTAGAAGTGAATGACCAGTCTACAAATGTTGTATTCCTTGTTCACTTTCCTTTGCAAAGTTGTTTTCTTTATATTCCGTCGATTTCTAGTAAACGATTCTTGGTTAGGGTTAGCTAGAACGACAAATTTATGAATTGGGCATGGACGATGCCTCCCGAAACCTTGCTGCCGTCCTAGGTAACCCTACAGTAACCACAACACAGTATCAAGAGACAAGTATACATGTTAAGATAAAGAGCAACCAGATAGCATATTATCATGTCGAGCAAGAAAGTCCTCTTTATATATGTCCAAGCATCCAATATAATATACATCATATGTACAATAATGGCCTCTAGGGCATACATACAACTAACAGGTGATGCTTCCACTTCAGATGTGTTTGTAACGGAAAACTGTTTTTCAATTAACTCTGCTTCCTGGGTATTAGATACCGGGTCAGGATCTCACATCTGCAATTGTGTGTAGGGGCTGAGAAATAGCAGGTTTTTGAAGAAAGGTGATCACACTCTCCGAGTTGGGAATGGTTCCTCTGTATATGCTACAGCAGTGGGAGAGTATCATCTTGGTTTGCTGTCGGGCTGTATATTGGTTTTGAACCCATGTTATTTTGTACCATCGATGTTATGTAATATTATATCTGTATCGTTATTGGACAATACTGGATATAATTTTGTATTACAATCTAATGTTATGAACATTAACCTTAATCAAGAGTTGATTGGGTCTGGTACATTAAATAACGGGATATACGTGTTAGTTATATGTATGCCTTAGAGGCCATTACTATACATGTGATGTATATTGTAGTGGATGCTTGGACATATATAGGGAGGACTTTCTTGCTCGACATGATAGTATGCTATCTGGTTACTCTTTACCTTAACGTGTATATTGATTGTCTCTCTGTTACATGTTGGTAAAGCCCTTAGGATGTGTACTTGACTACCTGGACTATGATGCGGATCATACTAGTGGGGACATGGTAGTCCATAAGTACATCCTTCAAGGTCCCTAGTCGTGGGTGTATCGAGATGGGGCATCGATATACTAGAGTAGACTAGCATATACCTTCTCGACCTATACAGATGGGCGATGGATGATCCCATATCCATTGGTGTTTGACATCAGAGATAATATACGGGTGCTCAGTGGAGACTGGGTTCACTGGATGGACTCGCCGAGAACTCCCAGATGGTATTATACCTTACGTCAGATGGCAGTTCTCTGGTGACACTGGTACAGGTTAGTCTGTAGACCCGAGATCGTCATAGAGTCTTGTGTGATTCCCACTGTGCTTTGATTTCCACCTTACCACGTCCAAGAGGGCATGCAAAACGGTGGTTTTTGGGTACAGTCCCGAGTCACATGGAGGCAATGAGCGATAGGAGGGGTTTCGTCTCTCCCGGTATTAGGGGTTGATGTTGCGCTATGCTCGATTGGCCATAACAGGGAAGTCCCTGGCCAGGGCTGGTTTAGAGATTTACTGGTAAGTGTTACCAGTAGTTTCTCGACCCGTTATGAGCCTCATATCGGCATGACTTATCGGTTATTGGGGTCTGACGTTTACCACCCCTAGACTTGATATGCGACATATCAGACGAGGAGACCGGACTGTACGGTAGTGTCACTGTCAGGCTTTTTGCAGGAGTTGGAGCGGGCTTGCTTGCCGATCTTCTGATCACTCAATACCCGGGTAGCCGTTACGTCTAGCTAGTACCGCTGACAGCTTGTGGGTGCTTGATATGATCATCACCTACTGCCGGCGTATTGACGAGTCTTTAGAGTCCCATATAGACGTTTTACTGGCTCAGGCAAAACGAAATAGGAGCGCATATGTGATATGTGCAGGACCGAGAATAATACGAGTATGTGATATCGTATTCTATTCTCGCGATGTTTGTATCGATCGGTTGTATGCGATATAACCTAGTTATCGAATCAAGGGTTGATTCGATAAAGTCGATACATTAGATGTTAGTCGGTTATATGTGATATAACTGGATTATTAAGTCAAGTATTGATTTAATAATTTAGTGTATAATTATATATGTGATATACTAATTTACATTAACTAACATTGGTTCACTTAAGTATTTATTTTTCTCACTTGTGCACAACTTAATATATATGTGATATATATTTATTTGTGTGCATTTTTGTATCATGGTTGTTGATACAACTATCATGGGTGTAGAAGACTTATACCATACTAATTATATTTGTTAGGTTTTTATATTTAAAGTAATTCTAAAACAAATGGATAATAAGCACAAATGCATGAAGTTTCATGAAGCTTATCTTTGCTTTGACTTAGTCCACTAGTTTTGTTTTACTTAAGATATTAGTTAACCTAACCACTATGATTACCCATGGTAATGTCTCTACATGAGTTAGTATATGATACTCACTCACCATGGTTAGTTCCTTCTCTCTCTTGATCATTATCCTCATTCTTTTCTTTTGTTCATCTTCTTCTTCATTGAGCAAAAGAAAAAGCTTGCTAGGATTTTGAAAATAGAGTAAAACTAAGTGAGAAAAGAAATTCTAAAGTGTACCCATTTCCTATCTCACCATCCTCTACTAGACTAGCACTTTAGTTTAGGGTGTTTGCTTCACTAATTCTTTGGTTAGTGAAGTAGAAGCTTGAGTTCGTATTCCCTCGACGTAGATCATCTTCGGCTTCGAAGACTTCAAGCAATACCGTTGCCTCTTCTCATGGAGCCGTCCGAGAGTCCGGGAGTTCGATGATCGCAGCGAAGGGACTACTACAAGGAGCTTAAGAAGTGAAGGACCGATCTACAAAGGTTGTATTTCGAATTCACTTAGTGTTAAAGAGTTTAACTTGCATGTGAAACCCTAATTTTCTAGCAACGATCTTGTTTAGGGTTATTCGGCACGGCTAAAATTTGAAACGGGCATGGTTGATGCGTTATAGAACCTTATTAGAGTGCCTAGTAAACATACAGTGGTATCAGAGCCTAGCTAGAACATTAGGCGATGTGTTAACGAAGTTAAAACCCCGATCGAACCCGAAAACGTCAAATTATACCCCTCTCTAGAAATTTTTTCAAAACTGGGATTTTTCTGAATTAAAAATACCCAAAAAATTCAACAGGGTTTTCTAAGAGTTACCATAAAAAAACGAGCCCCTAAGTCCTCTACGTGGCCGCGGAACCGAGGCAATAACCCACTTTTAGCGGCGGTTCCGCGGCAAGAAGAAGGTATTAGGGACGGTTCTTTGTGCAGTAAAATCTTTAGCTGTTCCTGAATGTTTCTGGGTATGTTTAAATCTGACTCTAGAGTTGAGTATTCTGGGGTTTATTTTTCATTCGTTGATTCGATCGGAATATTTAATTTCATAGTGTTTTCCGGATATTTAGAAAGTATTAAAAGGTTCGAACGGATATCAATAACTCATTTTTTCCCGACCCGGAAAATTTCCAAGTGCTGGATTTTTCCGTTTGTTTAAGAACGTCTAGATCGTGCAAGTTACGCGATGGACCCTCTAGAAAACAACAAAACTTAACTCGATTATGTGACCGTCTTGAACTGCCTTTTGAACCTTAGGGTTTGGGGCAGTACGGCGTGCCACATGTGAGGCGTTGACTTGACCCTTCTACGGCCGGACCATTGGTACTGTGGCATGTGATGGATGTTTTTAAACTCCCCTCAAGTGTTGAGAACTATTTGGAAAACTTGGGTATTTGATTATTCGATCAGAAAGTTTAAAATTGTCTATTTATTTGGAATGTGCTACAATATTTGGAATGCACAAGTAGTTATGAGATAACAAATTTGGATGTTATAAACATAGCAGTTTAGTCTCAAATGATCGGTTGCCACGGAATTTTGATGTGATCAAAAGTCCGTCGCAATCACGTAGCGTACGCGGATACTCGCCGGGTAAACTTAATAAACAGCCATTCCCCAAAGCCCCAACCAAGTGACTGTAGGAGAACCCCGTCGCCAAAAAGCATCCGTTCGGGTGCTCGCGGCAGCGGTGTTCCGCCTTAGTGCACTTTGTCGACGGCATCCGGGGGTACGGCCGTCTACTAAAGTTTGCGACGAGCCTTCGATCTCTTATCGGGAATCTTGTTGAATTGCCCGACTTGATATTGAAAAGTGTTTTCGATATGGAGACTAAAATGCGGGGTTTATAATTGTTAGGCATGTGATGTCTAAGGAGGTTGCGGATTCCAACTGTTGTAGTTTTATACTTTCTTTTCTGCGACCGTAAGTGTAATATGTGATATCGCCGGTTTCGTTGCTATATGTCAACGACAATTGGGATGCGCATATTTACTTACGTTGATGACATGTGATGTTATGTGTTGCTGGATATGTTATATTGGATCGTCGCGTTCTGAATAACCGGGGGTTTTATGTGAGATGAGAGTTTTTATTTTCATTCATGTAAAATTAAATGTATGTAATATTCTTTTATTGGGGCACTTCCGGGATGAGGTTGATGTCACAATTTGTATATTATTTACTTTTCCGCACTAGGATAGACCCAAGGAGGAGAGCACAAGTAACCGGGTTCTAGAGTTCAGTGGGAGACCAACTCGAGGAGTCGAGTCCGGGTCTCCTAACTCTAGAATTGGAAGGGTTGCTTGCCGCTCTCGTAGGGGTCTAGGGGTGTGGGTTTGGCTATTCATCGCGACCGTGGAATCCGTGTTTTATAGAGGCTCAAAATAAAACACGGACGTCCTAGTATATCCAATGTTTCATATGTTTCTTCTGCTGCGATATCTGTGATGTGATCATTTGATGTTCTGTGATAAATACTGTATATAGTATATATGATATATTATATAGATGTTACTTATGTTTTACACCCGCGCTAGCCCTGCCCCGCTCTGCCGTTAGTTACCTAACCTAACGGTGCACGAGGGGACATCGAGGCGAATGCGGATGGCATAAGTGTACGTCGTATTTATCTATGATGTTTAGGTGACTTAAATGATGGGACTTCATTAATATGATTAATGAAAGAAAAGAAACCTAAAAGATGTTGTGGAATCGAATTTTCAAAAAAAGGTAGCTACAGTTTTTGCTTTGCATCGCGGTGGTCCTTGTAGAACATCCTGCACCTTATTCGATAAGGAAAGGGCCGAGATCCCTTCACCGGGAGTGACCCCTTTAGCAATAACTGGTAGATGCTACAACACTCGGTTTTGTCTTTTGATTGCTTTTCTAGTTCTTGCTTTGCACAGTGATATATATGATATATCCTGCACCTCATTCGACGAGAAAAGAGCCGAGATCCCTTCACCGGGAATGACCTCTTTAGCAAATCTAGTAAAAGCCTAAAAAACACTCCATTTTTAAAATCATTTGATTCTACAACGATATCAAGTTTATTACGCAATAGGTTTTCAGAAAAACCTGTCGTAGCCCTCAGTCATTTCAAATAAGTCCTACTTAGTATTTGTGCTACGTTTGTTGGCCTGCGTCAAGGCGTAGTGTGCGGTAGCTAACTAGTATTTATCTGCTTATGCATATGATGCAGATTGGATTAGGGTAGTCGTGCGACTTTGTTGGCCTGCGTCAAGGGTCGTGCGGGTGGGTTTAATTCAATCAAGAAATGATGGGTTGAACTTGACTAGCGCACTATGGTTTGTTGGCCTGCGTCAAGGTCATGGGACGCTAGGGGCAAAAAATTATCGGGAATTTCAAGTGTTGAAATTTGCAATGAGATTGCATACCTTCTATGAGATAGTTGGATCCCGACACCCACTGTGAGTAATTGTTACTCCTGGGAGAGTTTTACACATTACAATTAGCCGATCAAGTAGGTGTCTAGAAAGGTGTCAACGGGGTTACGCCTCTGGGAAAACGAGGTTTACTTTAATTAGGTCCATGCGAAAGCACGGGGAACCTCCCTCAAAGTACCGATGCTGGCCTGGCTGAAAGATTGGCGAAGTTGTAGGGTGTAATTAATCCCGGCTAGTCTTTCCTTTTAGGGTTTGAAGGAATATTTGATAAAAACAGTGGGAGCCATCCTGATTAGATAAAATAATAACCAATCTGATCTTGCAAGAGCGCACGCAGAGTGTTTTCTTCTCTCTCTCTCCAGGTAGCGACCATGTCACACCTTAATCAAGATAATAATACGGATGTATTGACCGAACCTGCTTGTTATACTGTGCTAGGGGAACGTTTGTCCCGCTCCAACTTATAATTGTTATAAGACAGAGCAGGAAATAGGGGATTACCAGAATTCCCGTGCCGCCCAAACGAAGAAAGTGCATAATGATGCATCATCTTCGGGTGTGTTCATTACAGAGAACTGTTTCTCAGTATCCTTTACGTCCTGGGTATGAGATACCGGATCAGGATCCCGTATATGTAATCTGTTACATGGGCTACAGAAAGGTAGAGAACTGAGAACGGGTGATAAGTTTCATGAGACAGAAAATGGTGCAAGTGTTGCAGCCAAGTCTGTTGGTCACTGTCACCCTGTATTACCAGAATAGATTGATTCTGAACGAATGTTATTAGATACCGGACCTGATATACAACATCATATCAATCTCTTTATTAGTAAAGAAAGGATATAATTTTGTATTGTTGGATAATGTTTTGAACATTTCCTATATCAAGAGTTGATCGGTTCGGGCACGTTATCTAAAAGCATTGATGTTCTAAATCAAACTACAGTTCTTAGTATACAGAACACATACAAGAGGAAGAGTTCAGAAATGAACGAATCCTTCTTGAGGTATTGTAGACTAGGTCATATCAATGCGACCTGACTAGCTGAAGTTACATATAGATGCATGTTTAAATTAGTTTGAATTTACATCATGTGAAACTTGCCAGTCATGTCACAGAGATAAGATGACCAAAGCTCCGTTTATTAGAAACAGAGAAAGAGTCAGTGAACTCTTGGGATGATACATACTGATGTATGAAGGTCCCCTGTCTATACATACCAAGACCGGTCCTTTGTATTTCATTACATTCTCTAATAATCTCTCAAGATTCAGACATATGTTCCTGTTGAAACACAAGTCCGAACCTTTTGAGATATTCACAGAATATAAGTTAGAAGTAGAGAACCAAAACGGGTATAAGTATTATGTCCTTTGATGTGATCAGGGAGGAGAATACTTGAGCACGGAATTCCTGGATTATTCTAAAGGAGAATGAGATTCTCTCTCAGCATTACTCCTCCGTATACACCACAACACGTCGGTGTATAGGGGCAGAGCAATCACACCCTATATGATAAGGTGTGCTCTATGATGAGTACTACTGAGTTTCCTGTTTCCTTTTGGGAGTTATGCACTTGTGAAGCTGCATACCTATTGAATGGCGTTCCAACCAAATCAGGTGCCTACCACTCCATATGAGATATGGTAAGGGAAGAGCCCATCTCTTAAGTCAGTTAAGATTTGGGGTTGTCCAGCCTATGTCTAAAAGCATAATCCGGACAAACTCGAGGCAAAGTCAGTTCTGTAGAAGTTTGTTGGATATCCCAAGCAATCGCAAGGGAATATCTTCTACCTAACCGAGGAACAAAAGATGTTTTGTTTCTCAACATGCCACCTTTGTGAAAGGGAATTTCTTGAGAAGAAATTAGTGGACATGAGGTAGAACTGGAAGGAATTCCAGCTATACAAACTACAGCTGACGATTTGGTAGAACCGGAGGATTCAATAGTAACCAACGAACCTCAGCCTCTCCGCCGATCTAGTAGGGTTCTTCACCCACCTGAGAGATACCTCGGTTTCTCTATGACAGTGGGAGCGAGGATTGCATCATGAGATGATGACCCAACTAGTTTCGAGCTGGCCATCAGGAGTGGGACTCTGTAAGATGGCTGGATGCTTAGTGATCTGAGATGGAATCCTTATACACCAACAAAGTATGGACTTTGGTTGCTTTATCTGAAGGGTTAAAATCCCCATCAGGAGCAAGTGTATCTTGAGAAGATTACTTGGTGTACATGGAAAAGTTGAGACTTTCAAAGCTATGCTTAAATCCATCCAGATCCTATTTGCCACGGCTACATACCATGACTACGATATCTGGCGGTTGGGTGTCATGACTACTTTTCTAAATGATATTTTAGAAGAGAGAATCTATATGTACACAGTCAGAGGGCCTCGTAGACAGTGGGAGCAGCGGAAACGTGAGCAAGATGTTTTATGTGATAAAGCAGGCATCGCGGAGATGGAACGTCTGTTTTGATGTGTTAGTCAAAGAGTTTGACATCATCAAAATAGTAAATGAACCTTGTATAAACAAAAAGGTAGTAGGGAGTATGGTGGCGATCCTCGTAGAGTACATGGATGGCATACTCATGATGGGGAAGGAGTTTCCTATGCTACGCATGGTCAATCTCCGCTTATCATAAGGATTCTACATATTGGATCAAAGTGATACCTACTAAATCCTGGGTTTTGGATCTATGAGATAGATCTGATTGGATGTTAGGATACTCACTAGTTGTAGTGAGATGGTATCAATTGATCCTAGGGAGAATCACTGGAAAAGTTCCAGGGTGATAAGGACGACTAAAAGTCAATCACAGGCATTATCTTTACCCTCGGTGAAGGGACGGTATGTTGGAAAAGTTCCGAGCTAGATACCGTGGCATACTAGACGATAAAGGCTGGATACATCGCTACCAAAGATGCTACCAAAGAGGAAGTCTGGGTGTATATTAGTTCATGAGATGAACTTCGTTCTTACCATTGTATGACAACGGAGTTGTGGCTTATGCCTAGGAACGCCCGTCCCATCAGTGATCCAGACATATTCTAAGGCAGTGTCACCTGATCATGGAGATGGTTGATCTCCAGGGGATCGAGGTCAGGAGAGTAGACTCAGAGGACAACACGGCGGATCCACTCACAAAGGCTTTTTCCCAGAGAGAGACTATTAAGGGATGGTTGAGTATGAGATACTACAACCACTGTTATCAGATGGCCCTAGTGCAAGTGGGAGATTGTTAGTTATATGTATGCCCTAAAGGCCATTACTATACATGTGATGTATATTGTAGTGGATGCTTGGACATATATAGGGAGGACTTTCTTGCTCGACATGATAGTATGCTATCTGGTTACTCTTTACCTTAACGTGTATATTGATTGTCTCTCTGTTACATGTTGGTAAAGAACTTAGGATGTGTAATTGACTACCTGGACTATGATGCGGATCATATTAGTGGGGACATGGTAGTCCATAAGTACATCCTTCAAGGTCCCTAGTCGTGGGTGTATCGAGACGGGGCATCGATATACCAGAGTAGACTAGCGTATACCTTCTCGACCCAGACAGATGGGCGATGGATGATCCCATATCCATTGGTGTTTGACATCAGAGATGATATAGGGGTGCTCAGTGGAGACTGGGTTCACTGGACGGACTCGCCGAGAACTCCCAGATGGTATTATACCTTACGTCAGATGGCAGTTCTCTGGTGACACTGGTACAGGTTAGTCTGTAGACCCGAGATCGTCATAGAGTCTTGTGTGATTCCCACTGTGCTTTGATTTCCACCTTACCACGTCCAAGAGGGCGTGCAAAATGGTGGTTTTTAGGTACAGTCCCGAGTCACATGGAGACAATGAGCGATAGGAGGGGTTTCGTCTCTCCCGGTATTGAGGGTTGATGTTGCGCTATGCTCGATTGGCCATAACAGGGAAGTCCCTAGCCAGGGCTGGTTTAGAGATTTACTGGTAAGTGTTACCAGTAGTTTCTCGACCCGTTATGAGCCTCATATCGGCATGACTTATCGGTTATTGGGGTCTGAAGTTTACCACCCCTAGACTTGATATGCGACATATCAGACGAGAAGACCGGACTGTACGGTAGTGTCACTGTCAGGCTTTTTGCAGGAGTTGGAGCGGGCTTTCTTGCCGATCTTCTGATCGCTCAATACCCGGGTAGCCGTTACGTCCAGCTAGTACCGCTGACAGCTTGTGGGTGCTTGATATGATCATCACCTACTGCCGGCGTATTGACGAGTGTTTAGAGTCCTACATAGAGGTTTTACTGGCTCAGGCAAAACGAAATAGGAGCGTATGTGATATGTGCGGGACCGAGAATAATGCGAGTATATGATACCGTATTCTATTCTCGCGATGTTTGTATCGATCGGTTGTATGCGATATAACCTAGTTATCGAATCAAGGGTTGATTCGATAAAGTCGATACAATGGATGTTAGTCGGTTATATGTGATATAACCGGATTATTAAGTCAAGTATTGATTTAATAATTTAGTGTATAATTGTATATGTGATATACTTATTTACATTAACTAACATTGGTTCACTTAAGCATTTATTTTTCTCACTTGTGCACAACTTAATATATATGTGATATATATTTATTTGTGTGCATTTTTGTATCATGGTTGTTGATACAACTATAATGGGTGTAGAAGACTTATACCATACTAATTATATTTGTTAGGTTTTTATATTTAAAGTAATTCTAAAACAAATGGATAATGAGCACAAATGCATGAAGCTTCTTGAAGCTTATCTTTGCATTTGACTTAGTCCACTAGTTTTGTTTTACTTAAGATATTAGTTAACCTAACCACTATGATTACCCATGGTAATGTCTCTACATGAGTTAGTATATTATACTCACTCACCATGGTTAGTTCCTTCTCTCTCTTGATCATTATCCTCATTCTTTTCTTTTGTTCATCTTCTTCTTCATTGAGCAAAAGAAAAAGCTTGCTAGGGTTCTGAAAATAGAGTGAAACTAAGTGAGAAAAGAAATTCTAAAGTGTACCCATTTCCTATCTCACCATCCTCTACTAGACTAGCACTTTAGTTTAGGGTGTTTGCTTCACTAATTCTTTGGTTAGTGAAGTAGAAGCTTGAGTTCGTATTCCCTCGACGTAGATCATTTTCGGCCTCGAAGACTTCAAGCAATACCGTTGCCTCTTCTCATGGAGCCGTCCGAGAGTCCGGGAGTTCGATGATCGCAGCGAAGGGACTACTACAAGGAGCTTAAGAAGTGAAGGACCGATCTACAAAGGTTGTATTTCGTATTCACTTAGTGTTAAAGAGTTTAACTTGCATGTGAAACCCTAATTTTCTAGCAACGATCTTGTTTAGGGTTATTCGGCACGGCTAAAATTTGAAACGGACATGGTTGATGCGTTGTAGAACCTTATTAGAGTGCCTAGTAACCCTACAATACGTTCTAAAGCAGCACACAGTTTTCAATATTCAACGCACAAACAAAAGGAATATTTCAGACATAAATGAAGATTTCATTTGGCATTGTAGACTTGGTCATATTAACGAAACAAGACTAACCAAGCTACATAAAGATGGATATTTAAACCCGTTTGAATATAAATCTTATGCGACTTGCTAGTCTTGTTGTAAGTGCACGGCGGCGCCCCGGCCGTCAATCCGACGGCCAAATGCGGAAGCGGTGATAAACTTAAATTTTCTTGAACTGGCAAACCGCCGCGCACTAATACCCGGATCGAACCATTAATTAGTCCTAGCTATCTACAAGAAAGGGAATAGAGATATACCGACGATCCAAGTCCTCCGGTCTTCTCGTCATCGTCCCGATCTCCTGCGGAATGTCCCTTCTCCTCCTCGTCGCCGGAAGTGCACCACATCGCCTACTTCTTTTACGGGCTCCCACCTCAATGCTGAGGCAACTCGGGCACGAAGCCGGCTACTCGACGTACCCAAGATTCGCTGTAGAATATGTAGTGTACAAGTCTCATTTGGGGTTCATGGAGGTGCCATTTTAGTGGAGGGATGATACAAGAAATATGTGGAGGAGCTTTGGGGATTTTGGAACATGAAATGAACAAAACCCCACAACCAAAAATGTTGGACAGCCCCCTCCTAATGGAATGGCCGGCCAAGACAATATGAGAATGAGAGGGAGAGCCAAACTCAAGAGGGTTGAATCAAATCAATAATGCAAGGTGGAGTGTCATGGAAAAAGCAAGTGATGATGAGAGGCAATGATCACTCCCAAAACCAATACACTACCAACTAATCATCAACAACCATGATGCTTACAAAGTCAAGCCATCATGAAGCTAGAAGTCAAGGTCAATGAGAGACTATCATGATACAACAATAAGCAAAGAACCCCTCCACAAATGCTTATTTGCAACAATGCAAATAAGCCCTCCTCCACCAATCTTCGGCCAATGAACGAAACAATGGAAATCGGCCGAAATGGAAAGCAAACTGGCAACTCCAGAAAACTGGTCCCGTAATAAATTACAGGAAAACCCCGATACTGTGCATACACACCCGCATTTGTATTCCGACCGAAATACAAATGCAATGAGACAAAATCTACACTGTACTATACTAGGATCCGGCTTAAACCAAAGCCGGCTAGTAATATCCGTTCGATCCTGATCCGTGCAATACCGCACGTATCTGATCGAACCCTGCCATATAACCATACGGCCTATAGTACAGACTGTCCGATCCTGATCCGTGCAATACCGCACGTATCTGATCGGACCTTGCCATATCTCCATACGGCCTCTACAACCTTTCGCCCGAAAGCTGAGTAACTGAATGTGGGGGACTCTAAAGACTCATCAACACCTTGGTTGTGAATTTAACCACTAGCACGTTAGAGGTATAAGCCAATACATAACGGGCTACCAGGTATTGACCAAAAGGGACGTCTGTGAGCGAACTCAGCCTGACTCCCTACTGAGCCTGTCAGTGACAATATCCGTACAGTCCGGTCCGTTCGTCTATGAGCATCGCATGGCGGGCCTAGGGGGTTGGTAAAAGTCAGACCCCCAAAAGCGGTACAAGTCGTGTCGGAGTGTAGCCCAGAACACCCTGAGATACTACTGGAATACCTACCAGTAAATCTCCTTGCCTCGGCCGAGGGCTTCGTGTAATGGCTCTCCTTGACACAGCACGACCTCACCCCCAATACCGGGAGAGACGAACCCCTGAAGATGCGCTCACTGCCTCCATGTGGCTCGGGACTGTACCCAACTAAAACCTGTTTGCACGACTCCTTTGAGCCGTGGTAGGGTAGTAATCAAAGTACAGTGGAAACTCACACAAGACAAATGACGATCCCCAGGTCGATGAACTAACCTGTACACATGTCACCAGGGAACTGCCATCTGACGTCTGGTATATGACCAACTAGCATGTTCCCGGCGAGTCCTGTCCGGTGTACTCATAACCCAATGAGCACCTGTATACATCTTAGGTGAACCAACTGACACCAGTGGCTTGTGAGACCGGCCACCGCCCCTCGTCGGAGTCTCGACTGTATACACTAGTCTACTCTGGAGTATCGATGCCCTGTCTCGAAACTCGCACGACTAGGGACCATTTAAGGATATGCTTATAGACCCCAGCTCCCACTTATATGATCGCCCTCATACTGCTGGTGGTCAAGCAAGAATCCTAGGGGCTCTACCAACGTGTAATAGCGACTTGTCAGGTCACTTAAAGCAGTACACGATGATAAAGGTAAACCAGATAGCATACTATCATCTCGAGTAAGACTGTCCTACCGGGATAGGTCCTCCATCAATCATTGCAATCACGTACCTGTGACCTAATAATTGACTCTGAGGGCACTATCTCCAACAATCTCCCACTTGCACTCAAGGCTAATTATTGCGATGTCGCATACTCACAGCCCGTATGATACCGAACACCCAACTCTCTACTAGTCAGTCTCACAAAGCTCGTTTGCGAGACTATTGCGTTCGAGGAATAGCCTCAGTGAGTGGATCCGCTTTGTTGTTTCTTTCTATGTCTCTCTAAATCTCATGTTCGCGGAGAAAGCCATCTCCCGAAATGAGCAATACCTTTCTTAGAATGTGTCTGGATGTCTGATGGGACCTAGTTCATAAATGAACACCAAATCCAAACTTCTTAGACTGTATCGACAACTGAACTTAATCAGTGTCCCGCGCCATGCCTCCCTCAGTATTGCCTTGGATCACCTGTCCAAAATACTGCCCCTCGTTAGAAGGAAAAACTATAACTCTGACAACCTCCTTGTCGTCCATGTCACCTTGGAAGCCTGGAATGATAACTGTCTCCCGAATGATGCTATCGTTATCATATCCCTAGAACATCCACTTATGTTCTAAAACTGCTTCCGACCGTTTCTCCAGGATTGGATCAATGTCAACTTATTGCATCTAGTGCAAGAACAATATCTGGTGTGGTACTTGACATCTCATGATTGATTCAATTGCCTGAGCAAGTGATCAGTCAATCATGCGCATCCCTCTCCCCTTTAGTCTGTAATGTAAGTGCACGGCGGCGCCCCGGCCGTCAATCCGACGCCGGAATGCGGAAACGGTGATAAACTTAAATTTTTGCGGACTTTGCAAACCGGCACCACCACGCACTAAAACTCCGGATCGAACCATTAACTAGTCTACGCAACTAAAAAGAAAGGGAAGAGATGTATACCGACGATCCAAGTCCTCCGGTCTTCATCTCCACTCCGATCTCCTCGCGGGATCTCCGTCCTTCTCCTCCTCGTCGCCTCCTCGCCGGAAAGGGCACCACATCGCCTTTGTCTTTTACGGGCTCCCGCCTCAATACCGAGGCAACTCGAGCATGAAGCCGGCAACTCGACATGCTCAAGATATGCTATAGAATGTAGTGTAGAAGATGCTTGTCTCTTTGGGGTTATGTTGTTGCCAATGAGGATGATGGAGGAAACAAGGATTAGAAAAATGGTGCTTGCATTTTTCTAGCATGAAAACTAGATCAAGAAAGAAAACTCTCATGAATGAAGCTCTCTCTTCTTCTTCTCACAACCATGAAAGACTTATCATCAAGTGAGTATAAAGGTGGAGGAAAAGAACTATATGAAAGCAAGAGGGAGGTGAGTGTAGGAGCACAAGAATGGTGACCACATCCAAGGACAAGAAAACATCAACCATGCTTGTTACTATTCAACCCATACCCATTCATCTAATCACAATTTAAATCAAGTCAAGGTGCAAGATATGAAAGGTGTCATAATCAATCATTATGCAAGAAAACCCCTCCACAAAAGTAATTTGCAAAACTGCAAATTACCCCCTCCATCGGAAAAGTCCGGCCGGGAAAGAACAAAGGAAAACCGGCCGGAACGGAATGCAAACTGGCAACTCCAGAAAACTGGTCCCGTAATAAATTACAGGAAAACCCCGATACTGTGCATACACACCCGCATCTGTATTCCGTCCGGATACAAATGCAAAGAGACAAAATCTACAGTGTACTACACTAGGACCGGCTTAAACCAAAGCCGGCTAGTATTATCCGTTCGATCCTGATCCGTGCAATACCGCACGTATCTGATCGAACCCTGCCATATACCTATACGGCTACTAGTACAAACCGTCCGATCCTGATCCGTGCAATACCGCACGTATCTGATCGGACCCTGCCATATCTCCATACGGCCTCCACAGCGTTTCGCCCGAAAGCTTGAGTAACTGAAAGTGTGGTGGACTCTAAAGACTCGTCAATACTATGGCTGTGGTTTTAACCACTAGCACGTCAGAGGTATAAGCCAATACGTGACGGGCCACCAGCTATTGACTAAATGGGACGTCGATGAGAAAGCTCACCCCGACACCCAACTGAGCCTGTCAGTGACAATATCCGTGCAGTCCGGTCCGTTCGTCTATGAGTATCGCATGGCGGGCCTAGGGGGTTGGTAAAAGTCAGACCCCCAAAAGCGGTACAAGTCGTGTCGGAGTGTAGCCCAGAACACCCTGAGATACTACTGGAATACCTACCAGTAAATCTCCTTGCCTTGGCCAAGGACTTTGTGTAATGGCTCTCCTAGACACAGCACGACCTCACCCCCAATACCGGGAGAGACGAACCCCTGAAGATACGCTCACTGCCTCCATGTGGCTCGGGACTGTACCCAACTAAAACCTGTTTGCACGACTCCTTTGAGCCGTGGTAGGGTAGTAATCAAAGTACAGTGGGAACTCACACGAGACAAATGACGATCCCCAGGTCGATGAACTAACCTGCACACATGTCACCAGGGAACTGCCATCTGACGTCTGGTATATGACCAACTAGCATGTTCCCGGCGAGTCCTGTCCGGTGTACTCATAACCCAATGAGCACCTGTATACATCTTAGGTGATCCAACTGACACCAGTGGCTTGTGAGACCGGCCACCGCCCCTCGTCGGGGTCTCGACTGTATACACTAGTCTACTAATGGAGTATCGATGCCCGGTCTCGAAACTCCCACGACTAGGGACCTTTTAAGGATATGCTTGTAGACCCCCAGCTCCCACTTATATGATCGCCCTCATACTGCTGGTGGTCAAGCAAGAATCCTAGGGGCTCTATCAACGTGTAATAGCGACATGTCAGGTCACCTAAAACAGTACACGATGATAAAGGTAAACCAGATAGCATACTATCATCTCGAGTAAGACTGTCCTACCGGGATAGGTCCTCCCTCAATCATTACAATCACGTACCTGTGACCTAATAATTGACTCTGAGGGCACTATCTCCAACAATCTCCCACTTGCACTCAAGGCTAATTATTGCGATGTCGCATACTCACAGCCCGTGTGATACCGAACATCCAACTCCTCTACTAGTCAGTCTCACAAAGCTCGTTTGCGGAACTATTGCGTTCGAGGAATAGCCTCAGTGAGTGGATCCGCTTAGATGTTTCTTTCTATGTCTCTCTATATCTCAAGTTCGCGGAGAAACCCATCTCCCGAAAAGAGCAATACCTGTCTTAGAATGTGTCTGGATGTCTGATGGGACATAGCTCATAAATGAACTCCAAATCCAAACTTCTTAGACTGTATCGTCAACTGAACTTAATCAGTATCCTGCGCGCCATGCCTCCCTCAGTATTGCCTTGGACCACCTGTCCAAAATACTGCCCCTCATCAGAAGGAAAACTATAACTCTGACAACCTCCTTGTCGTCCATGTCACCTTGGAAGCCTGGAATGATAACTGTCTCCTGAATGAGGCTGTCGTTATCATCTCCCTAGAACATCCACTTATGTTCTAGAACTGCTTCCGACTGTTTCTTCAGGATTGGATTAATGTCAACTTATTGCATCTAGTGCAAGAACAACATCTGGTGTGGTACTTGACATCTCACGATTGACTCAATTGCCTGAGCAAGTGATCTGCCAATCATGCCCGTCCCTCTCCCCTTTAGTCTGTAAGACACCTTTGGAGAGGGTGACTCCATTACCTGCAGGTACACTACCGTGCCAGGAGTCGTCCACCCTAAATACTCTTAGAATGCTGTCAAGTACCCTGATTGGGAAACCACCCAAATCTAGATCTAAAACCATAGATCTAGTAACCAGTATGTCTGATATAATACCCAATTCCTATGTGGAGAAACAACTGTGTGACGACCAAAGTACAACCGATTGTAGTATAGGAGTTTCTTTTCCTATTCTATGTATGTCATCCAAATACCAGGATATCACACCCTACTACCTTCTCAACAGATCCATCCCCTATTCTGATGACGTCAAACCCATGACTGTCACATCAGAAATAGATGATCTATCTCCGCTACATCTGCTTTAGTCTATAAATAGATATAAGCCTGATGTCCACCAATGCTTCCGCTGCTCCCACTGACTACGACAACCCTCTGCCAGAGTCATATAGACGTGCACTTCTAAAACTAGTTTAGAACGACGCTATACTCATCCTCCTGCCGGGTCTCGCAGCCTGGAACAACAACAATGGCAAGTGTGGGTAAACAAGAACTTCCCTGTCACCGTCCTTGAGGCTACCTGAGTACCTCTCGGGTGCCTGAAGTTACCCACTTTATCTGCGGAGTGGCCAATGGAATGTCAATCCAGATTGAATCTTTAGGTTCCTTATCAAATCTTCAGTAATCGTTTGTGGTTATGGAATCACTTCCAGTTCTACCATACTTCCACTACTGTTTTCTGAAAAAATCCATTTTTATTAAAACTGTGGCGAGTCTAGAACAATATCGCTATTGTTCATCCAGATGGTAGAAAGTCAACCCTCGTCATAGCCTGGGTCAACCCACAAACAGCCATTACAGAAACGTGCCTTGAGTTGTCCAGTGTCTGGTTTTAATCATAAACCGGACAACTCCCCGTACCTTAACATCGTTAAGATATGAACTGTTCTATATCCCATATAGGACCAGAGGCACTGATTTAATTGAACCAGATCCAAATCATGCAACTGTCTCCAGTGCATGTCAACTAAATGGAAGGAGGCCAGATCAGCGTTACTCAACTTAGGAATACTTCCAATTATGAGTAACCTGAAAGAGAAGCAATTTCTCTTAATCATTACTATCAACTGAACACCATACACAAGTATCTACATCTTCGATCTCTTTGAAGAATCCCGATACTTGCTATACCTGGTTCTCTACTCTATTCAAATACATATAACTTCTCCAAATTCGGACCCTGTGTTTCCACGAAACACCTGTCTAAAAATTAGAGGAGTCATAAGTAAACCGAATATAGTACGAGGACCATCCCCTCTGTCCTGATGGACTCTGGACAACATATAATACTCTGTAAAAGTCCCTTGAGTCTGATTACTCATTCACTGTGTGTCGTAGGTTGAAAACTGTACTTATGGTTAAGAAGAATTACACCGCTGTTTAATGCTCCTTACCTAACCATCCACTGATATAGGTAAATGTCGTAGACATAATTTCAGAAAGGTATATCTCACTCTATGAAAATAGACGTACAGATATATCAATTTGAAATTGGTGCATAACAGCGGATATTCAAAACCAAATATTTGCCGACCGGCAAACAACCCAGGTGATTTCCTCAAATATCACCGATTACAACGAATCCCGATATAATGAGGATAATCACCCAATTCCCAATAACTTACTCCCACTCATCATCTGTAAAACCATACAGATGTGAGAATCGTATCTGGTAAATACATACCCTGGAGTAAGTATCTAATCGGGAAATCAGTTTTCTATTAACAGTACACAGTGAAACTGAAACATTGAAATGTTTCGATGGGGTATCCTGGTATTCCTAGTAATGCCTCTTCCAGATTCACGACTGTAACCGTATAGTTCTTTGCCACCTCTCCAAATCCCTTCATATGTCTTTAGTCTTTACCTTCTGCACACCCCTTTAGGCCAAATGGTTTTCTTCCTTCCCTACCGTTCGGCACCAGCCTATGGTTTGGAAGAAGACTATCCAATAAGCATAATGGGTGTACTGTCCCAATCCTAGGAACACTCGCAACACGAGAGAAGGTGAAGATAAAAGACACCTGAATGTACTTTATTCCTATTTCTCCTGAACCAGGATCCATCCCCGAACTGGAACAAGTTCCTTTCGAGTTCGTATATAACCATACGATGGAATATCCAAATAAACTGTGGATCTTCGTAGTGATACGGAGTGTCCTGGAGAAATACAAAGGTGATGTGGGAGTGGTAACGAAATATTTGGTTTGGTCGTGAATATCTGTTGCAATTTACTTTGCCCTCCTACTAATCCCTTGCTTTGTCTGAACTTAATACCTTCTGCACACCATCGTTATGCTAATTGGTTTTCTTCATTCCCTACCGGTCGGCACCAGCCTAAGGTTTGGAAGAAGACAATCCAATTTGCGTAATAGGTGTACTACCCCTAAACCAAGGAGTACTCGTAACCTGAGAGAGGGTAAAAGGAAAAGACAACTGAATAATCCTATCCGTTTTCTCCAGAACCGGAAACCATCCTCGAATAATTCTTTCGAGTTCGTATCTAACCATACGATGGTTTTGTCCAATGGAAGTGGACGTTCGTAGTAATACGGGGTGTCCTGGAGAAAAGGGTAAAGGTAGGAGTGGCAATGAGGTCTGCAACTCTGACAATCCAAAAGCCAGTGTTAAGTAAGTTCGGTCAACTTGGTCACGGAGTCATAGTCTAGGGTCGGGTCAATGGTCGCTGCCAGAGAGAGAGAGAGAAGAAACACTCAGCGTGCACTCTATCCTAGATCAGAATGGTTACCAATTTATCTAATCTGGAATCCTCCCACTGTACCTCAAATTCTCCTCCAAACCTGAAAGAAGAATTAGTCGGGGTCACCCGAGGAGTAAACTAACTCATCAGTGGGAATCGGGATCCAACTCTCATCGCATGATAACGTGACGGAATCCGCTCACGGTATCACACTCCAGAAGGTATGCGCATATCTGGCAAGTTTCAGTTCTTTTGAAACTCCCGATGTGATTTCTGCCCCATGCTCTTATGACCTTGACTTTGGCCAACAAATCATAAGTCACATGTCAAGTTCTACCCGTCATTCTCCAGGTTGATTCGAATCCACCCGCACAAGCCCTTGACTTTGGCCAACAAGGCTATACGACTGTTCCAAACCAACGCATCTATCTATGCTGCATATGAATAACCAACAGCTACCAAACACTGTGCCTTGACTTTGGCCAACAAACACAGCTTGAATACTATTGACTACCCATATGAAACGACGGAGGGCTACGAATGGTTTCTGGCGAAAACCTTTAACGTAATGAACTTGATATCGTTGAAGGAACGGATAGCTTTTAAAAAATATAGTGACGAAAACCTTTACTAAAGAGGTCACTCCCGGTGAAGGGATCTCGGCTCTTTCCCCGTAGAATGGGGTGCAGGATATTCCAAATGAATACCACGATGCAAAGCAAAAGTAATCGGCTATAGTGAAGTTAATGCCCTGACGCAAACTTTTTGTCCAAGGGGTCACTCCCGGTGAAGGGATCTCGGCCCTTGCCTCGTCGACTGAGGAGCAGGATATTCCAAATGAATACCACGATGCAAAACAAAAGTGAACGTCCTTGCAATAACAGCTTTTTGAAAAAATGTTCCAACAACATCAGATTAGGTTTGTTTAACTTGCATTGATCCGAATCAATGCAGTCCCATCAATTGATCACACCACAAAGAACGAAAATATACTGACGTACGTATATGCCATCTGCATTCGCCACTGGGTCCCGTCATCACCCGTTAGGTTAGCTAACTAACGGCAGAGCGGGGACTGGACTAGCGCGGATGAAAAACATATACAACATCTACTAATATATATACCAATATATAGTATTTCGCTCAAGGCGTGAATAAAACGCAACATCACAGAAATGTACAGCATCACAGAACAATACAGATATCTGGGATCCCCGGGTTTCACAGAGCCACTACTGAAACCCGACGTTCCCCTGGTCGTGTGGATAGCCTGTGCAATGAAATCCTATACCCCCTACGAGTGCGGCGAATAGCCAGCCAATCCTGGAGTGAAGCCCCTTCCGTCCCAATGCCATGAGATGCGAGCTTGTTGCCTTCTAGAACCCGGCTATCCGTGCACCCCTCCGCGGGGTAACCCTAGTACAGAAAGTAAAATATACATACACCGGGTACATCGACCGCAACCAGGTCGTGCCCCAAAAGAATAATACAATCAGGCAGTGACGGCAGTCCACATGTCGGACGCTCGCCCCGCAATATCAAATGTACATAATACAACAACACAGTACTAGCATTACATCCAGGCTATCCCCACCGACCGATCCGCAACATCACAGCAAAAACAGAACATCAACGTGAAAGTCACGTTCGCAAATCCGTCTAACCGGGCTATAGCAGTTAGACTGGATTTACCGATCGAGTGACATTCACGGTCGCAGATATAATGTAAATACTGTGAAAAATGTGTTTAAAAAATTTCCGATTGATCAAACAATTAACAAGTGGGCCCCAAAGAAAACTGTAGCACTCACAGAAACAATTGGCCCAACTTTAATATTCCAAAGCCCATATTTTAAGCCCAGAAGGCCTCTGTAAAAAAATGGTGAAGTGATGTGAATAGTGCGCGGCGGAAGGGCCGCACAAAGGTGGTTTTCGCGGCGGTTCCGCGCTCCAACTGTGGAGTTACTTCATCAAATTTTTACAGAACTCTTAGATTATCCAGTACATCAATATTTTATAACCTGAAAAAATTTTCGAGACCAAAAATTTTCAACAGAAACTGATGCGAACTAAAATGCAGTTTTGGAACTTTTTGATCGATCGGAAATGCAAACACATTACACAAAGCTAGACTAAGTTAATGGCGAGGCTCTGATACCACTGTAAGTGCACGGCGGCGCCCCGGCCGTCAATCCAACGCCGGAATGCGGAAACGGTGATAAACTTAAATTTTTGCGGACTTTGCAAACCGGCACCACCGCGCACTAAAACTCCGGATCGAACCATTAACTAGTCTACGCAACTAAAAAGAAAGGGAAGAGATGTATACCGACGATCCAAGTCCTCCGGTCTTCATCTCCACTCCGATCTCCTCGCGGGATCTCCGTCCTTCTCCTCCTCGTCGCCTCCTCGCCGGAAAGGGCACCACATCGCCTTTGTCTTTTACGGGCTCCCGCCTCAATACCGAGGCAACTCGAGCATGAAGCCGGCAACTCGACATGCTCAAGATATGCTATAGAATGTAGTGTAGAAGATGCTTGTCTCTTTGGGGTTATGTTGTTGCCAATGAGGATGATGGAGGAAACAAGGATTAGAAAAATGGTGCTTGCATTTTTCTAGCATGAAAACTAGATCAAGAAAGAAAACTCTCATGAATGAAGCTCTCTCTTCTTCTTCTCACAACCATGAAAGACTTATCATCAAGTGAGTATAAAGGTGGAGGAAAAGAACTATATGAAAGCAAGAGGGAGGTGAGTGTAGGAGCACAAGAATGGTGACCACATCCAAGGACAAGAAAACATCAACCATGCTTGTTACTATTCAACCCATACCCATTCATCTAATCACAATTTAAATCAAGTCAAGGTGCAAGATATGAAAGGTGTCATAATCAATCATTATGCAAGAAAACCCCTCCACAAAAGTAATTTGCAAAACTGCAAATTACCCCCTCCATCGGAAAAGTCCGGCCGGGAAAGAACAAAGGAAAACCGGCCGGAACGGAATGCAAACTGGCAACTCCAGAAAACTGGTCCCGTAATAAATTACAGGAAAACCCCGATACTGTGCATACACACCCGCATCTGTATTCCGTCCGGATACAAATGCAAAGAGACAAAATCTACAGTGTACTACACTAGGACCGGCTTAAACCAAAGCCGGCTAGTATTATCCGTTCGATCCTGATCCGTGCAATACCGCACGTATCTGATCGAACCCTGCCATATACCTATACGGCTACTAGTACAAACCGTCCGATCCTGATCCGTGCAATACCGCACGTATCTGATCGGACCCTGCCATATCTCCATACGGCCTCCACAGCGTTTCGCCCGAAAGCTTGAGTAACTGAAAGTGTGGTGGACTCTAAAGACTCGTCAATACTATGGCTGTGGTTTTAACCACTAGCACGTCAGAGGTATAAGCCAATACGTGACGGGCCACCAGCTATTGACTAAATGGGACGTCGATGAGGAAGCTCACCCCGACACCCAACTGAGCCTGTCAGTGACAATATCCGTGCAGTCCGGTCCGTTCGTCTATGAGTATCGCATGGCGGGCCTAGGGGGTTGGTAAAAGTCAGACCCCCAAAAGCGGTACAAGTCGTGTCGGAGTGTAGCCCAGAACACCCTGAGATACTACTGGAATACCTACCAGTAAATCTCCTTGCCTTGGCCAAGGACTTTGTGTAATGTCTCTCCTAGACACAGCACGACCTCACCCCCAATACCGGGAGAGACGAACCCCTGAAGATACGCTCACTGCCTCCATGTGGCTCGGGACTGTACCCAACTAAAACCTGTTTGCACGACTCCTTTGAGCCGTGGTAGGGTAGTAATCAAAGTACAGTGGGAACTCACACGAGACAAATGACGATCCCCAGGTCGATGAACTAACCTGCACACATGTCACCAGGGAACTGCCATCTGACGTCTGGTATATGACCAACTAGCATGTTCCCGGCGAGTCCTGTCCGGTGTACTCATAACCCAATGAGCACCTGTATACATCTTAGGTGATCCAACTGACACCAGTGGCTTGTGAGACCGGCCACCGCCCCTCGTCGGGGTCTCGACTGTATACACTAGTCTACTAATGGAGTATCGATGCCCGGTCTCGAAACTCCCACGACTAGGGACCTTTTAAGGATATGCTTGTAGACCCCCAGCTCCCACTTATATGATCGCCCTCATACTGCTGGTGGTCAAGCAAGAATCCTAGGGGCTCTATCAACGTGTAATAGCGACATGTCAGGTCACCTAAAACAGTACACGATGATAAAGGTAAACCAGATAGCATACTATCATCTCGAGTAAGATTGTCCTACCGGGATAGGTCCTCCCTCAATCATTACAATCACGTACCTGTGACCTAATAATTGACTCTGAGGGCACTATCTCCAACATGTAAGACACCTTTAGAGAGGGTGACTCCATCACCTGCAGGTACACTACCGTGCCAGGAGTCGTCCATTCCAAATACCCTTAGAATGCTGTCTAAGTACCCAGATTGGGAAACCACCCAAATCTAGATCTAAAACCATAGATCTAGTAACCAGTATGTCTGACATAATATCCAAGTCCCATGTAGAGAAACTACTGTGTGACGACCAAAGTATAACCGATCGTAGTATAGGAGTTTCTTTTCCTACTCTGTGTATGTCATCCAAATACCAGGATATCACACCCTACTACCTTCTCAACAGATCCATCACCTATTCTGATGAAGTCAAACCCATGACTGTCATGTCAGAAATAGATGATCTATCTCCGCTACTGGTGCTTCAGTCTGTAAATAGACATAAGCTACCTGTCCACCAATGCTTCCGCTGCTCCCACTGACTACGACAACCCTCTGGCAGGGTCATATACACGTACACTTCTAAAGCGAGTTCAGAACGACGCTATACTCATCCTCCCGCCGGGTCTCGCAGCCTGGAACAACAGCAATGGTAATTGTGGGTAAACAAGAACTTCCCTGTCACCGTCCTTGAGGCTACCGTAGTACCTCTCGGGTGCCTGAAGTTACCCACCGTATCTGCGGAGTGGCCAATGGAGTGTCAAACCAGATTGAATCTTTAGGTTCCTATGAAATCTTCGGTAATCGTTTGTGGTTCTGGAATCACTTCCAGTTCTACCATACTCCCACTACTACTTTCTGAAAAAAAATCCATTTTTAATAAAACTGTGGCGAGTCTAGAACAATATTGCTATTGTTCATCCAGATGGTAGAAAGTCAACCCTCATCATAGCCTGGGTCAACCCACAAACAGCCATTACAGAAACATGCCTTGAGTTGTCCAGTGTCTGGTTTTAATCAGAAGCCGGACAACTCCCCGTACCTTAACAACGTTAAGATACGAACTGTTCTATATCCCATATAGGACCAGAGGCATTGATTTAACTGAACCAGATCCAAATCAAGCAACTATCTCCAGTGCATGTCAACTAAATGGAAGGAGGCCGATCAGCGTTAATCAACTTAGGAATGCTTCCAATTATGAGTAACCTGAAAGAGAATCAAGTTCTCTTTATCATTACTATCAACTGAATACCATATACAAGTATCTACATCTTCGATCACTTTGAAGAATCCCGATACTTGCTACACCTGGTTCTCTACTCTATTCAAATACCTATAACTTCTCAACATTCAGACCCTGTGTTTCCGCGAAACACTTGTCTAAAAACTAGAGAAGTCATAAGTAAACCGAATATAGTACGAGGACCAACCCCTCTGTCCTGATGGACCCTGGACAACATACAATACTCTGTATAAGTCCCTTGAGTCTGAAAACTCATTCACCGTGTGTCGTAGGTTGAAAACTGTACTTATGGTTAAGAAGAATTACACCGCTGTTTAATGCTCCTTACCTAACCATCCACTGATATAGGTAAATGTCGTAGACATAATTTCAGAAAGGTATATCTCACTCTATGAAAATAGACGTACAGATATATCAATTTGAAATTGGTGCATAACTGCGGATATTCAAAACCAAATATTTGCCAACCGGCAAACAGCCCAGGTGATTTCCTCAAATATCACCGATTACAACGAATCCCGATATAATGAGGATAATCACCCAATTCCCAATAACTTACTCCCACTCATCATCTGTAAAACCATACAGATGTGAGAATCGTACCTGGTAAATACATACCCTGGAGTAAGTATCTAATCGGGAAATCAGTTTTCCTTTAACATTACACAGTGAAACTGAAACATTGAAATGTTCCGATGGGGTATTCTGGTATTCCTAGTAATGCCTCTTCCAGATTCACGACTGTAACCGTATAGTTCTTTGCCACCTCTCCAAATCCCTTCATATGTCTTTAGTCTTTACCTTCTGTACACCCCTTTAGGCCAAATGGTTTTCTTCCTTCCCTACCGTTCGGCACCAGCCTATGGTTTGGAAGAAGACTATCCAATAAGCATAATGGGTGTACTGTCCCAATCCTAGGAACACTCGCAATGCGAGAGGAGGTGAAGATAAAAGACACCTGAATAAATCTTATTCCTATTTCTCCTGAACCAGAATCCATCCCCGAACTGGAACAAGTTCCTTTCGAGTTCGTATATAACCATACGATGGAGTATCCAAATAAACTGTGGATCTTCGTAGTGATACGGAGTGTCCTGGAGAAATACAAAGGTGATGTGGGAGTGGTAACGAAATATTTGTTTTGGTCGTGAATATCTGTTGCAATTTACTTTGCCCTCTTACTAATCCCTTGCTTTGTCTGAACTTAATACCTTCTGTACACCATCGTTAGGCTAATTGGTTTTCTTCATTCCCTACCGGTCGGCACCAGCCTAAGGTTTGGAAGAAGACTATCCAATTTGCGTAATAGGTGTACTATCTCCTAAACCAAGGAGTACTCGCAACCTGAGAGAAGGTAAAATGAAAAGACAACTGAATAGTCCTATTCGTTTTCTCCAGAACCGGAAACCATCCTCGAATAAATCCCTTCGAGTTCGTATATAACCATACGATGGTTTTGTCCAATGGAAGTGGACGTTCGTAGCAATACGGGGTGTCCTGGAGAAAAGGGTAAAAGTAGGAGTGGCAATGAGGACTGCAACTCTGACAATCCAAAAGCCAGTGTTTAAGAAGGTTCGGTCAACTTGGTCACTGAGTCATAGTCTTAGGGTCGGGTCAATGGTCGCTGCCAAAGAGAGAGAGAAAAGAAACACTCGGCGTGCACTCTAACCTAGATCAGAATGGTTACCAATTTATCTAATCTGGAAACCTCCCACTGTACCGTCAAATTCTCCTCCAAACCTTAAAGAAGAAATAGTCGGGATCACCCGAGGAGTATACCAACTCATCAGTGGGAATCGGGATCCAACTATCATCGCATGATAACGTGACGGAATCCGCTCACGTCATCACACTCCAGAAGGTATGCGCATATCTGGCAAGTTTCAGTTCTTTTGAAACTCCCGATGTGATTTCTACCCCATGCTCTTATGACCTTGACTAAGGCCAACAAATCATAAGTCACATGTCAAGTTCTACCCGTCATTGTCCAGGTTGATTTGAACCCACCCGTACAAGCCCTTGACTAGGGCCAACAAGGCTATACGACTGTCCCAAACCAACGCATCTATCTATGCTACATATGAACACCCAACAGCTACCAAACACTGTGCCTTGACTATGGCCAACAAACACAGCTTGAATACTATTGACTATCCATATGAAACGACGGAGGGCTACGAATGGTTTCTGGCGAAAACCTTTAACGTAATGAACTTGATATCGTTAAATGAACGGATAGCTTTTTGAAAATATAGTGACGAAAACCGTTGCTAAAGAGGTCACTCCCGGTGAAGGGATCTCGGCTCTTTCCCCGTAGAATGGGGTGCAGGATATTCCAACTGAATACCACGGTGCAAAGCAAAAGCAATCGGCTATAGTGAAGTTAATGCCCTGACGCAAACTTCTGTCCAAGGGCTCACTCCCGGTGAAGGGATCTCGGCCCTTGCCTCGTCGACTGAGGAGCAGGATATTCCAACTGAATATCACGATGCAAAACAAAAGTGAACGTCCTTGCAATAACAGCTTTTTGAAAAGTGTTCCAACAACATCAGATTAGGTTTGTTTTTAACTTGCATTGATCCGAATCAACGCAGTCCCATCAATTGATCACACCAAAAAGAACGAAAATTTACTGATGTACGTATATGCCATCCGCATTCGCCACTGGGTCCCGTCATTACCCGTTAGGTTAGCTAACTAACGACAGAGCGGGGACTGGACTAGCGCGGATGTAAAACATATACAACATCTACTAATATATATACCAATATATTATATTTCGCTCAAGGCGTGAATAAAATACAACATCACAGATATGTACAGCATCACAGAAACAATACAGATATCTGGGATCCCCGGGTTTCACAGAGCCGCTGAAACCCGACGTTCCCCTGGTCGTGTGGATAGCCTGTGCAATGAGAACCTAGACCCCTACGGGCGCGGCAAGTTACCCGCCAAAACCTGAAGCGAGGCAGCCCCCTTCAGCTCCGTGAATGGACCACCCAACACTTCACGGAATCCGGTAACTTGGGCACCCCTCCTGGGTCAACCTGTACCCCCTACGAGTGCGGCGAATAGCCCGCCAATCCTAGAGTGAAGCCCCCTCCGTCCCAATGCCATGAGATGCGGGCTTGTTGCCCTCTAGAACCCGGCTATCCGTGCACCCCTCCGCGGGGCAATCCTAGTACAGAAAGTAAAATATACATACACCGGGTACATCGACCGCAACCTGGTCGTGCCCCAAAATAATAATACAATCAGGCAGTGACGGCAGTCCACATGTCGGACGCTCGCCCCGCAATATCAAATGTACATAATACAACCACAACTGTACTAGCATTGCATCCAGGCTATCCCCACCGACCGATCCACAACATCACAGCAAAAACAGAACATCAACGTGAAAATCACGTTCGCAAATCCGTCTAACCGGGCTATAGCAGTTAGACCGGATTTACCGATCAAGTGACATTCACGGTCGCAGATATAAAGTAAATACTGTGAAATAATGTGTTTAAAATATCCGATCGATCAAACTTTAACAAGTGGGCCCCCAAGTACTACTGTAGCACATCAAGAAATTCTGGGCCCAAAATTAATATTCCAAAACCCCTAAAATCAGCCCAGAAGCCCACTGGAGAAAATTGACAGAGTGATCTTATCATAGTGTGGCGGAACCGCGGCCCAAAGGGGGGTTTGGCCGCGGTTCCGCGCTCCAACTATGGAGTCACTTTGTCGAATTTCTACATTGGCCTTATATTTTCCAGTACATCACTTTTCTGTAACCTGAAAAAAATTTCAACACCAAAAAAATTTCAACAGAAAACTGATGTGAACAAAATGTAGATTTTGGAATTTTGGTCGATCGGAAATGCAAAACACATTACACAAAGCTAGACTAAGTTAATGGCGAGGCTCTGATACCACTGTAAGTGCACGGCGGCGCCCCGGCCGTCAATCCGACGGCCAAATGCGGAAGCGGTGATAAACTTAAATTTTCTTGAACTGGCAAACCGCCTCGCACTAATACCCGGATCGAACCATTAATTAGTCCTAGCTATCTACAAGAAAGGGAATAGAGATATACCGACGATCCAAGTCCTCCGGTCTTCTCGTCATCGTCCCGATCTCCTGCGGAATGTCCCGTCTCCTCCTCGTCGCCGGAAGTGCACCACATCGCCTACTTCTTTTACGGGCTCCCACCTCAATGCCGAGGCAACTCGGGCACGAAGCCGGCTACTCGACGTGCCCAAGATTCGCTGTAGAATATGTAGTGTACAAGTCTCATTTGGGGTTCATGGAGGTGCCATTTTAGTGGAGGGATGATACAAGAAATATATGGAGGAGCTTTGGGGATTTTGGAACATGAAATGAACAAAACCCCACAACCAAAAATGTTGGACAACCCCCTCCTAATGGAATGGCCGGCCAAGACAATATGAGAATGAGAGGGAGAGCCAAACTCAAGAGGGTTGAATCAAATCAATAATGCAAGGTGGAGTGTCATGGAAAAAGCAAGTGATGATGAGAGGCAATGATCACTCCCAAAACCAATACACTACCAACTAATCATCAACAACCATGATGCTTACAAAGTCAAGCCATCATGAAGCTAGAAGTCAAGGTCAATGAGAGACTATCATGATACAACAATAAGCAAAGAACCCCTCCACAAATGCTTATTTGCAACAATGCAAATAAGCCCTCCTCCACCAATCTTCGGCCAATGAACGAAACAATGGAAATCGGCCGAAACGAAAAGCAAACTGGCAACTCCAGAAAACTGGTCCCGTAATAAATTACAGGAAAACCCCGATACTGTGCATACACACCCGCATTTGTATTCCGACCGAAATACAAATGCAATGAGACAAAATCTACACTGTACTATACTAGGATCCGGCTTAAACCAAAGCCGGCTAGTAATATCCGTTCGATCCTGATCCGTGCAATACCGCACGTATCTGATCGAACCCTGCCATATAACCATAAGGCCTATAGTACAGACTGTCCGATCCTGATCCATGCAATACCGCACGTATCTGATCGGACCTTGCCATATCTCCATACGGCCTCTACAACCTTTCGCCCGAAAGCTGAGTAACTGAATGTGGGGGACTCTAAAGACTCATCAACACCTTGGTTGTGGATTTAACCACTAGCACGTTAGAGGTATAAGCCAATACATAACGGGCTACCAGGTATTGACCAAAAGGGACGTCTGTGAGCGAACTCAGCCTGACTCCCTACTGAGCCTGTCAGTGACAATATCCGTACAGTCCGGTCCGTTCGTCTATGAGCATCGCATGGCGGGCCTAGGGGGTTGGTAAAAGTCAGACCCCCAAAAGCGGTACAAGTCGTGTCGGAGTGTAGCCCAGAACACCCTGAGATACTACTGGAATACCTACCAGTAAATCTCCTTGCCTCGGCCGAGGGTTTCGTGTAATGGCTCTCCTTGACACAGCACGACCTCACCCCCAATACCGGGAGAGACGAACCCCTGAAGATGCGCTCACTGCCTCCATGTGGCTCGGGACTGTACCCAACTAAAACCTGTTTGCACGACTCCTTTGAGCCGTGGTAGGGTAGTAATCAAAGTACAGTGGGAACTCACACAAGACAAATGACGATCCCCATGTCGATGAACTAACCTGTACACATGTCACCAGGGAACTGCCATCTGACGTCTGGTATATGACCAACTAGCATGTTCCCGGCGAGTCCTGTCCGGTGTACTCATAACCCAATGAGCACCTGTATACATCTTAGGTGAACCAACTGACACCAGTGGCTTGTGAGACCGGCCACCGCCCCTCGTCGGGGTCTCGACTGTATACACTGGTCTACTCTGGAGCATCGATGCCCTGTCTCGAAACTCGCACGACTAGGGACCATTTAAGGATATGCTTATAGACCCCAGCTCCCACTTATATGATCGCCCTCATACTGCTGGTGGTCAAGCAAGAATCCTAGGGGCTCTACCAACGTGTAATAGCGACTTGTCAGGTCACTTAAAGCAGTACACGATGATAAAGGTAAACCAGATAGCATACTATCATCTCGAGTAAGACTGTCCTACCGGGATAGGTCCTCCATCAATCATTGCAATCACGTACCTGTGACCTAATAATTTACTCTGAGGGCACTATCTCCAACACTTGTATCAAAGGTAAAATGACCAAAACTCCGTTTAGTGGACACGGAGAGAGAGCTACCGAACTCTTAGGCCTCATACATAGTGATGTATGTGGACCAATGTCTACACATGCGTGAGGTGGTTTTTCCTAGTTCATAACTTTTACTGATGATTTCTCGAGATTCGGACACGTGTTCTTGTTGAAACATAAGTCTGAAGCCTTCGAAAGGTTCAAGGAGTATAAATCTGAAGTAGAAAAAAAAACAGGATTAAGTATCAAGAAACTTCGATCGGATCGAGGAGGTGAGTATCTGAGCTCAGAGTTTCTAGATTTCCTAAAAGAGAATGGGATTCTCTCTCAGCTCACTCCTCCGTACACACCACAGCACAACAGTGTGTCGGAATGGAGGAATCTTACCCTATTAGATATGGTACAATCTATGATGAGTGATGTTGAGTTACCAATATCATTCTGGGGGCACGCATTGGAGACTGCGATTTATCTATTGAATAGGGTTCCGACCAAAACCGTGTCTACCACCCCATATGAGATATGGTATGGGAAGAGACCATCTCTTAAATGAGTTAGTATATGGGGTTGTCCGGCTTATGTGAAAAAGCAGAATCCGGACAAACTCGAGACACGATCGGTTTTGTGTAAATTTATGGGATATCCAAAACACTCGTATGGATATCTTTTCTACCACAGAGAGGAACAAAGGGTGTTTGTTTCTAAGTATGCCACATTTTTAGAAAATGAATTTTTTACAAAAGATATTGTTGGCAATGCGGTAAAACTGGAAGAAATTCCAGATACACAAACAATTACCGATGATTTGGTTGAACCTGAGGTTTCAATAGAACCTGACGAACCTCAGCCACTCTGTAGATCTAGTATGAATTCTCGCCCACCTGATAGATACTACGGTTTTATAATTGATGGTGATAAAGAAGATTGCATCATGGATGATGATGATCCTACTAGTTTTCAGCAAGCTATCATGAGTGGTGACTCAGTGAAGTGGCTGTATGCCATGAGATCCGAAATAGAATCCATGCACTCCAACAAAGTATGGACTTTGGAGGTTGCACCTTCTGGAGTAAAACCCATAGGGTGCAAATGGATCTTTAAGAGAAAGATCGGTGTGGATGGTCAGGTGGAGACCTATAAAGCTAGGCTGGTCGCAAAAGGATTTCGTCAAAGACCAGGTTTGGACTATGATGAAACCTTTTCACCAGTCGCAATGCTCAAATCCATTCGGATCCTGCTTGTTATAGCTGCTCACTATGACTATGAGATCTGTCAGATGGATGTTAAAACGGCATTTCTAAATGGTGATTTAGAAGAATGCGTTTTTATGGATCAGCCAGAGGGCTTCATTGATAGTGGGAGCAGCGGAAAAGCATGCAGGTTGCTTAAATCCATCTATGGATTAAAGCAGGCATCACGGAGTTGGAACATCTGCTTTGATGATACAATCAAAGAGTTTGGTTTTATCAAAAATGTAGATGAACCATGTATTTATAAATGGATTGTAGAGAGTACTGTTACATTCCTCTTATTATACGTGGACGACATTCTCTTGATAGGAAATGATGTTCCTATGCTACAATCGGTCAAACTATTCTTATCGCAGAGGTTCTCCATGAAAGACCTGGGTGATGCCTCACACATTCTGGGGATTAAGATCTGTAGAGATAGATCTAAGAAATTATTGGGATTGTCCCAATTGAGATAAATAGAAACCATACTAAAGAGGTTTAGTATAGAATATTCTAAGCGAGGTAATTTACCTGCTTGTCACGGATCACTCTCTCCAAAGAGATGTCTCCAAAGACTGATGAGGAGAGGGCTCGCATGAGCATTACATCCTACGCTTCGGCGGTAAGATCTATAATGTATGCGATGTTGTGTACTCGTCCAGATGTAGCTTATGCACTGAGTGCAGTAAGCAGGTATCAATCCAACCCAGGGGAGAAATACTGGACTGCTGTGAAGAACATTCTGAAGTACTTGAGAAGAACTAAAGAAATGTTCTTGGTGTATGGTAACGGAGATCTCCAAATGGAGGGCTTTACCGACTCCATCTTCCAGAGCGACAAGGATGATAGTAAGTCCATCTCAGGGTTTGTATTTACCCTAAATTGAGGGGCGGTATGTTGGAAGAGTTCCAAGAAAGATACCGTCACTGACTCCACGATGGAAGCTGAGTATATTGCTACTAATGATGCCGCAAAAGAGGCAGGTTGGATGAGGAAATTCATTTCTAAACATCAGGTGGTTCCATCCATTGCTAATCCAATACCTCTGTATTGTGATAATAATGGAGCCATGGCTTTGGGAAAGGAACCGAGGTCCTATCAAAAATCCAGACATATCTTGAGGCAGTATCACCTCATCAGGGAGATAGTGGATCCCCAGGACATCGAGGTACGGAGAGTAGACACGAAAGACAACACAGCATATCCATTCACCAAGGCCATCCCTCAAGTCCAGTTTGAGAAACTGTTCTAGCTGTTGGGCATGCGGTACGCCGGCAACTGGTTCTAGTGTTGACAGTGGGTACTTATTGCACCAACTACATGCCTTAGTGCAAGTGGGATATTGTTAGATATGTGTGCCTTAGAGGCCTGTATTGTATAGGATGCTAGGCATGTATATGTACAGAAACAATGTTTGCTCAAAATGATAGTTTGCTATCTGGTTTATCTTCATCTTAACGTGTGATGTGTTGTATTTCATATCTTTATATATATGTTGATGAAGCCCTTAGGATTATGCTTGACTGCCAGGATTGTGATGTAGATCATACTAGTGGGGCCTGGGCAGTCTATAAGCATATCCTTTAACAGTTCCTAGTCGAGGGTATATCGAGACAGGGCATCGATATTACCAGAGTAGACTAGTGTGTACATTTCTTGACCCTGGGGGCGATGGTTGATCCCACAACCATTGGTGTTTGACATCAAAAATTGTACACAGGTGCTCATTGGAGAATGGGTACACCGAACAGGACTCGCCAAGAACTCCTAGATGGTATATATACCTATTGTCAGATAGCAGTTCTCTGGTGACACTTGTACAGGTTAGTCTGTAGACCCGAGATCGTCATAGTGTCTTGTGTGATTCCCACTGTGCTTTGCTTTACTCCCTACAACGGCTCTACTGAGTCGTGCAAACAGGTGGATTTTAGGTACAGTCCTGAATCACATGGAGGCAGTGAGCGATAGGAGGGGTTTCGTCTCTCCCAATATAGGGAGTTGATGTCGTGCTATGCTTGATCGGCCATAACAGCAAATCTCTGGCCAGGGTTATCGAGATTTACTGATAAGAGTTATCAGTAATTTCTCGAACCGTTATGGGCAATAAATCAGAATGACTTATAAAGTTACTGGGGTCTGACATTTACCACCCCTAGACTTCATATGCGACGTATCAGACAAAGAGACCGGACTGTACGGTAAGTGTTGCTTACAGGCTCGTTAGGGTTGTGATGAGTTTGCTTGTCGGCCACTTTTTCGTCAAGCACCTGGGTAGCCGTTACGCACAGCTAGTGCCGCTGACGTGCTTGTGGTTAAACCCACTGTCAGCATACCGTCGAGTCTTTAGAGTCCCACACAGAGGGTTCGCTGGTTGAGGCAAAAGATATAGAGGCCGTAAGTTGTTACGGCACGGTTTCGATCATGTTCGTGTAATTGTTACAGCAATAATGATCGGAAGGATAACACTGGTAGGCTTTGGTTTAAGCCGGATACTGGTATTATATTAATGGGTTATTTGTATTCGTATTTTTCGGAATTCGGATACGGGTATACTTATACGGTATACGGTGGAGTGGTATTCTTGTAATCGTTACAAGAATACCTTCTAGAAGGAGACACCTCATAAATGGATATTTATTTTGTGAAAATAAATAAATAAGATGTAATTTGGAGAAAGTCTAAGCATGGATGAAGGAATTGTTGGAGATAGTGCCCTCAGAGTCAATTATTGGATCACAGACACGTGATTGCAATGATTAAGGGAGGACCTATCCCGGTAGGACAGTCTTACTCAAGATGATAGTATGCTATCTGGTTTACCTTTATCATCGTGTACTGCTTTAGGTGACCTGACAGGTCGCTATTACACATTGATAGAGCCCCTAGGATTCTTGCTTGACTGCCAGCAGTATGAGGGCGATCATATACGTGAGAGCTGGTAATCTATAAGCACATCCTTAAAAGGTCCCTAGTCGTGGGAGTTTCGAGACAGGGCATCGATTCTCCAGAGTAGACTAGTGTATACAGTCGAGACCCCGACGAGGGGCGGTGGCCGGTCTCATAAGCCACTGGTGTCAGTTGGTTCACCTAAGATGTATACAGGTGCTCATTGGGTTATGAGTACACCGGACAGGACTCGCCGGGAACCTGCTAGTTGGGATTATACCAGACGTCAGATAGCAGTTCCCTGGTGACATGTGTACAGGTTAGTTCATCGACCTGAGATCGTCATTTGTCTCGTGTGAGTTCCCACTGTACTTTGATTACTACCCTACCACGCTCAAAGGAGACGTGGAAACAGGTTTTAGTTGGGTACAGTCCCGAGCCATATGGAGGCAGTGAGCGGATCTGCAGGGGTTCGTCTCTCCTGGTATTGGGGGTGAGGTCGCGCTGTGTCTAGGAGAGCCATTACTCAAAGCCCTCGGCCGAGGCAGGAGATTTACTGGTAGGTATTTCAGTAGTATCTCAGGGTGTTCTGGGCTACACTCCGACACGACTTGTACCGCTTTTGGGGGTCTGACTTTTACTAACCCCCTAGGCCCGCCATGCGATGCTCATAGACGAACGGACCGGACTGTACGGATATTGTCACTGACAGGCTCAGTAGGGTGTCAGGATGAGTTCGCTCATCGACGACCCTTTTGATCAATACCTGGTAGCCCGTTACGTATAGGCTAATACCTCTGACGTGCTAGTGGATAAATCCACAACTAAGGTGTTGACGAGTCTTTAGAGTCCCCTACAGACCAGTTTCTCAAGTTTCGGGCGAAACGCTGTAGAGGCCGTATGGAGATATGGCAGGGTTCGATCAGATACGTGTGGTATTGCACGGATCATGATCGGACGGAAAATACTAGCGGGCTTTGGTTTAAGCCGGATCCTAGTATTACACAGTGTAGATTTTGTCTCATTGCATTTGTATTTCGGTCGGAATACAAATGCGGGTGTGTATACACAGTATCGGGGTTTTCCTGTAATTTATTACGGGACCAGTTTTCTGGAGTTACCAGTTTATTTTCCCGTTTCGGCTAATTTTCTTTGTATCTTTCATTGGCCGAAGTTTTGGTGGAGGAGGGCTTATTTGCATTTGTGCAAATAAGTATTGTGGAGGGTGGGCTTTGCATTTTCTTGTGTCATGATGGTTGCACCATCATTTGACTTGCTCACTTCATGATGGCTTGACTTCTTGTGATGAGATGGGAGTTAGTGGTGGAGTGTTGGTTTTTGTTGGTGATGATTTTGTTCTCATAATGAATCATCATTCTTTCTTGCATGACACTTATCCTCCTCTCTTTGGTTATTCCCCCCTTTGAGATATGATCCTCTCTCTCTCTCTCATTCTCTTACTCCCTTCACTAGAGGTGGCCGGCCACTTGAGGTGGGTCTGTCCTATATTTTTGGAGAGGGAAATTTTGTTCTTTTGGCTTCATAGAATCCATTTAACTCCATCTCCAAAACTCCATTCCTCCACCTTCTCAAAAGGCAACTTCTAGTGACCCCAAATGAGACATAGCACTACACTATTCTACTGCAAACCTTGGGCACGTCGACTCGCCAACTTCGTGCCTGAGTTGCCTCGGACCAGAGGTGGGAGCCCGTAAAAGAAGCCGGCGACGTGGTGCCCTTCCGGCGACGTGATGGAGACCGGAGATTCCGCGGGAGATCGGGACGACCACGAGAAGACCGGAGGACTCGGATCATTCGGTATATCTCTCTTCCCGCTCTTGTAGTTAGCTAGATTTAGTTTAATGGCCCGATCCGGGATTTTAGTGCGCGGTGGTGCCGGTTTTAAAGTTTAAAAAAAAGCATCGCTTCCGCATTCCGGCGTCGGATGCACGGCCGGGGTGCCGCCGTGCACTTACAGGAATGACTTGTTTTATTTTTTATTCATTTGGAGTTACTATTGAAGCATGGTGCAATTTTTTATTGCATGCTTCAATTATTTTCATTTGAGCCATATCATTTTTTCCATGCTTGATTTTTTTCATTCATCACTTTGACATTCTCTCTCCTCATTCTCTCCTTATTCCTCCTCTTTGCTTTAACCTTCACATGAGTTGTGAATCAAAAGCTCAGAGCAAAATTATAATCCAATACTTGATCTCTACATCATCTAAGTGATCACTTCTAGCAACTTGATCTCTTAGTTAAACTCTTGAGAAGAGTTTGTAGCTTGTTCGATAGCTCTCGGATGGATCGTCTTGGATCTTGAAGTGGCTGGAGACTGAGCTCTTTGCGACCATAAGGAGCCTACGAGTCACATCCAAAAGAAGACCTGAAAGACTGGTTCCTAGGTATAACACTATCATAGTAGATTGGATCTCTAGATAGTTTTGCTAGTTAAGGTTGTAGGGTTCCAAAGTAGGACACCAAGGTTTCTGGTGGCATCGTCCATACCAAATTAAAATTTTGCCATGCTAAAAGAACCCTAACCAAGGATGTTTAACTAGAGATTTAGACATTAACATAATGTAAACAACTTTACATTTAAGTGAGTAGGGATTACAACCTTTGTAGTCTGGTCCTTCTCTTCTATAGCTCTTTGTAGTGGTCCCTTTGCTGCGATCAATGAACTCCCAGACTCTTGAGAGGCTCCACAAGGTGAATGATGCATACTTGCTTGAAGTCTTCAAAGTCGAAGATGATCTACGTCGAGGAAACACGGACTCAAGCTACCTCTTCACTAATTAGGGATTAGTGAAGCTAACACTCTAAACTAAATGGCTAATCTAGTAGAGGATGATGAAGTAGGAATTTTTCTCACTTTAGATTTTATTTTCTCACTATTTTTCTTCACTTCATAAAAAGAAAGAGAGCTAGAATGAGATGAAGAAGAAGAAGATGAATGAATAATGAAATGAGGTTAGAAATGCAACCATGGTGAGTATGTGTCATGGCTAAACCATGTAGAGAATAAACCATGGCAAATTGATTAGGTTTAGCTTAATAAATATCTTAGGTAAAACAAAACAAGTGGACTTTATCAATGTTTCTACAAGCTTCTTTCAAGCTCAACCATGACTAATTCCAAGTTTATTTGAATTACTTAATATAAATAAAAACCTAACCATTATCATATAGCATGGTATGATTCTCATACACCCAAGTTGCATGTATAACCTAACATGTCACAATATTATATATCGCATATATAATTTGTGAACAAAAGAAAACTATAAAATAAACATATATAACATATATGTTAAATGTATAAAAAGTGAGAAAAAGAAATACTTAAGTGAGCATATATTAGTTAATATAATCAAATTTATCAAATATATATATATATACATTAAATTATTAAATCAAAACTTGATTTAATAATCCGGCTATATCACATATAACCGACTAATATAATATGTATCATTTCATCGAATCAACACTTGATCCGATGACCAGCCTATATCACATATAACCGGCCGATATCATATCGCGAGAATAGAACACGGTATCACATACACGTATTAATCTCGGTCCTGCACATATCACATATGTGCTCCTACTCCATTTCGCGTGAGCCAGGAAACCTCTGTGTAGGACTGTAAAGACTCGTCAATACGCCTTCAGTAGGTGATGATCATATCAAGCACCCACAAGCCATCAGCGGTACTAGCTGGACGTAACGGCTACCCGGGTATTGAGCGATCCGAAGATCAACAAGCAAGCGTGCTCAAACTCCTGTAAAGCCTGCCAGTAACACTACCTACAGTCCGGTCTCTTCGTCTGATATGTCGCATATTCAGTCTAGGGGTGGTAAACGTCAGACCCCAGTAACCGATAAGTCATGCCGATGTGAGGCTCATAATGGGTCGAGAAACTAATGATAACACTTACCAGTAGATCTCCATATCAGCCCTGGCCAGGGACTTCCAGTTATAGCCAATCGAATACAGCGCAACATCAACCCCCAATACCGGGAGAGACGAAACCCCTCCTATCGTTCATTGCCTCCATATGATTCGAGACAGTACCCAAAAGCCACCGTTTTGCACGTTCTCTTGAACGCGGTAAGGTGGAAATCAAAGCACAGTGGGAATCACACAAGACTCTATGACGATCTCAGGTCTACAGACTAAGTTGTACCAGTGTCACCAGAGAACTGCTATCTGACGATATGTATAATACCATCTAGGAGTTCTCGGCGAGTCCGTTCAATGTACCCAGTCTCCACTGAGCACCCGTATACCATCTTTGATGTCAAACACCAATAGATGTGGGATCATCCATCGCCCATCATATGGGTCAACAAGCGTATACGGTAGTCTACTCTGGAGTATCGATGCCCTGTCTCGATACACCCTCGACCAGGAACAATTATAGGATGTACTTGTGGACTACCCTGGCCCCCACTAGTATGATCTCCATCATTGTCCTAGTAGTCAAGTACACATCCTAAGGGCTTTATCAACATCTAAGAGCAAGAGAGTATCACAATACAAGTCTCCATGTTAAGACAATGTGTAACCAGATAGCATACTATCATGTCGAGCAAGAAAGTCCTCTATATATATATATCCAAGTATCCACTATAATATACATCATATGTACAATAATGGCCTCTAGGGCATATACATAACTAACAATCTTCCACTTGCACTAAGGCCAGTTGTTGTAGTATCTCATACCCAATATCCCGAAGAGTCTCTCAAATTGTATCTAGGGTATGGCCTTTGTGAGTGGATCCACTGTGTTGTCCTTCATGTCAACTCTCCTGACCTCGATCTCCTGGCGATCAACTATCTCCCGGATCAGGTGATACCGCCTCAGAATATGCCTGGATCTCTGATGGGACCAGGGTTCCTTGGCCAAAGCCACTGCTCCATTGTTATCACAATACAAAGGTATTGGATGCTCGATGGATGGAACCACACCAAGTTCGTTTATGAACTTCTTCATCCAGACATCATCGTTGGCAGCGATGTATTCAGCCTCCATCGTCGAGTCTGCCACGGTTTCCTGTTTGGAACTCTTCCAACAAACCGCCCCTCCATTGAGGGTAAAGACAAATCCCGAGTGCGACTTAGAGTCGTCCTTATTACTTTGGAAGCTCGAATCGGTAAAGGACTCCACCTGGAGTTCACCGTTACCATACACCAAGAACATCTCTTTAGTCCTTCTCAAGTACTTGAGAAGGTTCTTCACAGCTGTCCAGTGACACTCTCCTGGATCTGCTTGATACCTACTTACTATACTTAGTGAGTATGCTACATCGGGTTTGGTATATAGCATCGCGTACATGATAGAGCCTACTGCCGAAGAATAGGGTATCCCTTACATGCGAGCTCTCTCCAAATTAGTCTTGGGAGACATCTCTTTGGAGAGAATGAGTCCTGTGATCGTGGGTAAATTCCCACACTTGGATTCTTCCATACTAAACCTATTTAGTATTGTGTCAATGTACCTGGATTGGGACAATCCCAGTATCCTTTTAGATCTATCTCTATAGATCTTAATCCCTAAGATGTAGGAGACATCACCTAGATCTTTCATTGAGAATCTATGTGATAGGAAGAGCTTGACCGAGTGCAGCATAGGAACATCATTTTCTATCAAGAGTATGTCATCCACGTACAATATAAGGAAGCTAATCTTACTCTCTGTCACCTTCTTGTATATACAAGGTTCATCTACGTTTTTTATGAAGTCAAACTCTTTGATTACGGTATCAAAATAGATATTCTAACTCTGCGATGCCTTCTTTAACCCGTAGATGGATTTAAGCAGCTTGCACACCTTTCCACTGCTCCCAGTGTCCATGAAGCCCTCTGGCTGAGTCATGCACACGCTCTCTTCTAAATCACCATTTAGAAAGGTGGTCTTAACATCCATTTGCCATATTTCGTAGTCATGGTATGCAGCAATGGCAAGTAGGATCTGGATAGACTTAAGCATAGCCACTGGAGAAAAGGTTTCATCATAATCCACACATGGTCGTTGACAAAAACCTTTTGCAACAAGTCTAGCTTTGAAAGTCTCAACTTTTCCATCTACACCAAGTTTCTTCTTAAAGATCCATTTGCTCCCAATGGGTTTTACCCCTTTGGGAGAAACTTCCAAAGTCTATACTTTATTGGTGTACATGGATTCTATCTCAGATCGCATTGCATCAAGCAATTTCACAGAGTCCCCACTCGTGATGGCCTGCTCGAAGCTAGTTGGTTCATCATCTTCCATGATGCAGTCCTCGCTCCCACCATCATTGAGAAAACCGTAGTATCTTTCAAGTGGATGAGGAACCCTACTAGATCGGCGGAGAGGCTGTGGTTCGTTAGAAACTATCGAATCCTTTGGTTCCACTAAATCTTCAGTTGTAGTTTGTTCTGCTGGAACTTCTTCCAGCTCTACCTCTTGTGTGTGTTTTGTACGTTAAGAACTGTGTTTTGATTCAGAACGTATAACCGTTACATAACGCACCAAACCCAATCAACACTTGATTTAGGTAAATGTTCATAATATTATTCTCTACTACAAAGTTATATCCTTCTTTATCTAATAAAGAAACTGATATTAAATTGCATATTATAGAGGGTACGTAATAACATTCGTTCAAGATCAAAGTATTGCCATTTGGTAATATAAGGTGATATTCACCAACTGCTTTGGCTACAACACTTGCACCATTCCCTACTTTTAGAGAATGATCACCAATTCCCAGTTCTCTACCTTTTCTAAGCCCAAGTAACATATTACATATGTGGGATCCTGATCCGTTATCTAATACCCATGACGTAGAGCGTACTGAGAAACAGTTCTCGGTAACTAACACACCCGAAGAAGATGCATCAACATGCTTATCCTTCGTCTGGGCAGCGTGGGAATCCGGATATTCTCCTATTTCCTGTTCAGTCTTATAACAATTATAAGAAAGAACGGAACCAACGTTCCCCTGCTCAGTATAACAAGCGGGTTCAGTCAATACATCCATATTATTATCTTGATTAAGGCCTGACATGGTCGCTACCTAGAGAGAGAGAGAAGAAAACACTTTAGCGTATGCTCTTACAAGATTAGATTGGTTATTATTTTATCTAATCAGGATGGCTCCCACTGTTTTTATCAAATCTTCCTTCAAACCCTTAAAAGGTATGACTAGCCGGTATTAATTACACCTTACAAGTTCTCTAATCTTTCAGCCAGGCTAGTGTTGGTACTTTGAGGGAGGTTCCCCGTGCTTTCGCATGGACCTAATTAAAAAAAACCTCGTTTTTCCAAGGGCGTAACCCCGTTAACACCTTTCTAGACACCTACTTGATTGGCTAATTGTGATGTGTAAAACTCTCCCAGAAGTAACTCTTACTCGCAGTGGGTATCGGAATCCAACTATCTCATAGAAAGTATGCAATCTCATTGAAAATTTCAGCACTTGAAATTCCCGACAATACTTTTACCCCAAGCAACATATGACTTTGGCTATGGTCAACAAATCATAAGCGCTAGCCAAGTTCAACCCGTCATTTCCTGGTTGAATTAAACCCACCCGTACGACCCTTGGCTAAAGTCAACAAAGTCATACGACTACCCTAACTCAATTGCATCATATGCAGCAGATAAGCACTAATTAGCTACCGCACACTACGCCTTGGCTAAGTTCAACAAACGTAGCATGAATACTAAGCAGTACTTATCTGAAACGACGGAGGGCTACGACAGGTTTTTATGAAAACCTTTTGCATAATGAACTTGATATTGTTGTAGAAACAAGTGATTTTGAAAAGGAGTGTTTTGAGGCTTTTGCTAGTTTTGCTAAAGAGGTCAATCCCGGTGAAGGGATCTCGGCTCTTTCTTTATCGAATAAGGTGCTGGATATTCTATAAGGAATACCGCTATTCAAAGCAAGAACTATAGTAGCAATCAAAAACAAAACCGAGTGAGTTTTCGCAACTGCTATATTCGCTAAAGAGGTCACTCCCGGTGAAGGGATCTCGGCTCTTTCCTTATCGAATAAGGTGCTGGATATTCTAGAAGGAATACCGCTATGCAAAGCAAAAACTAGAGCCACCCTTTTTGAAAATTTGATTCTACAACATCTTTTAGGTTTCTTTTCTTTTTCATTAATCTCATTAATGAAGTCCCATCATTTATGCTTCCTAAGCATCATAGAAGAAACGAAAATACAACGTACGCTTATGCCATCCGCATTCGCCACAGTGTCCCGTTATGCACCGTTAGGTTACTTAACTAACGGCATAGCGGGGAGGGACTAGCGCGGGTGCAAAACATAAGCAACGTTTATAATATATCATATATATACAATAATAAAGTATTCGTCTCACGCATATAAAGTGATCACATCACAGAATATCAGCAGCGGAAGATAACATATGAAATATTGGATATACTACGAATTTCGTGTTTTAAATTAAGGCAGTATAAAACACGGATTCCACGGTCGCGATGAGTACCCAAACCCACATCCCTAGACCCCTACGAGAGCGGCAAGCAACCCTACAAATTCTAGAGTTAGGAGAGCGGCAAGCAACCCTACCAATTCTAGAGTTAGGAGACCCGGACTCGACTCCTCGAGATGGTCTCCCACAGGACCCTAGAACCCGGTAATTTGTGCTTCCCTCCTTGGGTCTATCCTAATGCGGAAAAGTAAATAATATACAACAATGGTGACATCATCCTCAACCCGGAAGTTCCCCAATAAAAGAATATTACATACATTGAATTTTTACATAAATGAAAATAGAAACTCTCATCTCACATAAACCCCCCGGGTATTCAAAACATGACGATCCAATATAACATATTACAGCAACACATAACATCACATGTCATCAACGTAAGTAAATATCCGTATCCTAATTGTCGTTGACATATAGCAACGAAACCGGTGATACACCACATATTACATTTACGGTCGCAGAAAAGAAAATGCCAAACTACGATATTTGGAATCCACCAACACCTTAGACATCATAAACCCGAAATATCACATACTTCGGATTTCATGCCTAACCATATGAATTGCACATATTGTATCACAATCCAGAAATAGCAAGATGATGTTAAACATTCCGATCGAATCAACAAACACCCAAAATTTCCCAAAAGCTCAACACTTGAGCTGTGTTAGAAATACCCAGAACCATACCACAGTGCCCATGGACCAGCAGCTGAAGGCCCGTCCCAAGCCTCTCAAGTGGCGCCGCACTGTAACGTTTTAAAATAAATAAATAAAATTCTTTAAGTGAATTTTATGATTTTCGGTAAAGTAAAACGTGGTTTTCGTAAAACTAAACCGTAATTATTTTTCATTATAAATTTAAAAATACCTATTTTAATTATGTAATTACTAGTAAATGGTGTTTATTTAGTCACTTATAAATTTTTAGTTTAATTAAATATTTTTCCTAAATTAATTATTTTAAATATTAACATAAGCTTTATTTATACACTAAATTAGTGTAAATTACAAATTTGAATGGGTTTAATTTGCAAAAATGAACCATTACATATTAGAATCAAGTGTTTTTATGCAAAATTCTTTTTCAAATATTTTCATGATTCTAGATTTTTCTAGGGTCAATTCTTATAAGAAGAAAATTATTAAATAAAGAATTTCATGAAAAGACATAAAGAATGTGATATTTTGGAGAACTTTCTACACCATTCCTCATTCATTTCTTTCTCTCTTTTTCATCCCTAATATGGCCGGCCTCCTCCCCATGGCAGCCCCCCATTTTCTCCACTTGATTTTGTTACAAAAATCATCAAAATTTCAACAAAAATTCCAAAATAAACCTCAAAATTCATATTCATCCTTTACCCAATATTCTTTGACCTATTTAGCATGGATCTTGGAGATGGAAATCCATTATTTTGGAGGCATATTTTCAAGTTTGGATTTCATGTTGTGGAGGTATAAATTTTATTCTTATGATTTATTGTTATTAAATGTTTCATTCTAGCATATTTAGATTTAATTAATTAATTCTATTTAAAAGTTTCAAAATTCAAGTTAGCGTTTATAAAATCAAGTTATGGTTTCTATTAATTAAGTAGGGTTATTATAACTAGTTTAACATTTTAGAATTGGGAAATCTTGTATGGTTGATATATTGTAAATTGTTTATCCAAAATTGTTTAAACTAAACAATTTTGCAAACTAGATTTCTATATATTGTATATATTGGTGAGATAAAATTCCAATTAATGTTTGTAACACTAGATTATGGTTTTAATGAGGATATTAACTTGTTAGTGGAATGAAAAACTTAATTTGGTTACTTGTTTTTATTTATAATTGAGAAATTGTGAGAAAAATGCTATTTTGCTAACTAGATTTTAGAAATTCATAAATGAATGAGATTTAAAATATAATTTATGGTTTCATTATATTACTATCATCATGAATTGTAGTTAAACAAGTTAATTCATGCAAAATCAAGTCTAGAAGTGAAATTGTGAAATTTTGCTTAAAAGTATCGAAATCGGGCAAGTTTGCAAACTAGAATTTCAATTTAATACAAATTAGGGTGTTAAAAATATAGTAATGGTTTATATAGTCTAGTTATGCTATTTAAAGAGTATTATGACCATTAGTTTCATTTAAACATCGAGTTTTGAAGTAAAACGGTAAATTGGCGTTTTCAGGTTTTTACGAAATCGGACGATTTGATCGATTTTAGGGTTTCGATGAATTAAATCATGTTTTATATTATAAGTAATGAGTTTTAAAACTATGAGTTGTTTGTTGGTGTTTTATCTCGATCAATCGGCGTTTGTACGCCGATATCGAGCGATATTTGGTTCTTTTGCATGAGCGGGTCATAGGTTTTAACCTATGCGCGTTTCGTGCGTCGTTTCGGTTCTGTCCATGATTCAGTTTACGATATTGTATGTGTTTGCATATAGGTACCCCTCACGTGGTTTTCGGACGATGAAGAAGAGGATGACGACACCGTCTTCGGCAGACATGAACCAGGTGAGTAGATGTATATCTACGGGGGAAGTCGGGTGGATGGCGTTTAGCACCCCCGCAAACGTAAAATAGGTATATTACTTATTGTCATTAGGAAGCCAGACGTGACCTTAGAATTTTGGTGAGTAGGACCCTAGTAATGACCTTAGGTTAGACTAGATTGATTTAGAAAGACCTTACCCGAGGATGAATATCTTGGAGGAGATTCGTAGGTTTCAGGTAGATACATACACACACACACAGAACTCGACGTGGTGTATACGTGTATGTATAAATATATAGGACTAGGTGTAGGTATATATATTATACACAACACATATATGTGATACAAGGATGTGATATGATACACGGGGATGAAACAATATAACTTGGCTTGATGCCGTGATTCTTGGCTATACGGTCGTGTTATGATGTAGCGGATCATTAGAAAATGAGATAATGAATAGGTATACATAAATAAAAATGGGTGGTGATGATATTGAGGTACATGGGACTCTAAAATAGAACCCGGATTGTAACCTGTGCCTGAAATCACGATATGATATATGTGTGACTTAACTACGATATCATATAGGTGTGACTTGATTACGATATCATATAAGTGTGACTTGATCACAATATGATACATGTGACATGATATTTCTGAGGATAAATTGACGATGTATATTTATGCTGGCAATGAGATATGATTGATGTATGCAATTACAGTACAGTACCTTGATCATGACATGATTTGATGATGATATTATACGAATGATGAGACACGTAAGTGATACTTGACCCGTACACCGATATTGGGATGTCGTACGCTGAATTTTACCGTACGAGGCATAGATGTGATGATTGATCCGCACTCTTGATTTGAGGAAGCCGTACTACGTACGTGACGCTATTGAGGTTGGATCGCCGACTATTAGAGATATGGACTCAGACCTTAGGTGGACTCTTATTTCTTATCGACTAGTTTCTTAGGTTTAGTTCTTTAGGAGGTTAGATAGATACTAGTTTAGGCTCGAGTTATATAGTTGTAGTTAGACATGTATTTTACAAATGACTGGTTATACACATTTGTCTTTACATTCAGACCGTAATCATCATGTTGCATGTTCATACATATGTTTCTCTAATCAGTATGAAACTCTGCCTGTTAGGACACCTATTAGTTATATGTATGCCCTAGAGGCCATTACTATACATAGGATGTATATTGTAGTGGATGCTTGGACATATATAGGGAGGACTTTCTTGCTCGACATGATAGTATGCTATCTGGTTGATCTTTACCTTAACGTGTATACTAATTGTCTCTCTGTTACATGTTCGTAAAGCCCTTAGGATGTGTACTTGACTACCTAGACTATGATGCGGATCATCCTAGTGGGGACATGGTAGTCCATAAGTACATCCTTCAAGGTCCCTAGTCATGGGTGTATCGACACGGGGCATCGATATACCAGAGTAGGCTAGCGTATACCTTCTCGACCCATTCAGATGGGCGATGGATGATCCCATATCCATTGGTGTTTGACATCGGAGATGATATACGGGTGCTCAGTAGAGACTGGGTACACTGGACGGACTCGCCGAGAACTCCCAGATGGTATTATACCTTACGTCAGATGGCAGTTCTCAGGTGACACTGGTACAGAGTAGTCTGTTGACCCGAGATCGTCATAGAGTCTTGTGTGGTTCCCACTGTGCTTTGATTTCCACCTTACCACGTCCAAGAGGGCGTGCAAAACGGTGGTTTTTGGGTACAGTCCCGAGTCACATGGAGGCAATGAGCGATAGGAGGGGATTCGTCTCTCCCGGTATAGGGAGTTGATGTTGCGCTGTGTTCGATTGGCTATAACCGGAAATCCCTGGCCAGGGTTGCTGAGATTTACTGGTAAGTGTTACCAGTAGTTTCTCGAACTGTTATAGACCTCATATCGACACGACTTATCGAGCTATTGGGGTCTGACGTTTACCGCCCCTAGGCGAGATATGCGACATATCAGACGACGAGACCGGACTGTACGGTAAGTGTTACTGGTTGGATTCACAGGAGTGTGAGCGGGCTTGCTCGTCGATCTTCTGATCGCTCAATACCCGGGTGGCCGTTACGTTTAGAAGACCGCTTGCGGCTTGTGGGTGATTGATATGATCATCATCTGCTGCCGGCGTATTGACGAGTCTTTAGAGTCCTACACAGAGGTTTCCTGGCTCAAGCGAAACGAAATAGGAGCGCATATGAGATATGTGCGGGACCGAGAATAATGCGTGTATGTGATACCGTATTTCATTCTCGCGATGAATGTGTTAAATGGTTATATGCGATATAACCTAGTTATCAAATCAAGGATTGATTCGATAAATCGATACATTGTATATTAGTCGATCATATGCGATATGACCGGACCGTTAAATCAAGTGTTGATTTAATGATTTAATGTATAATTATATATTTGATATATTACTTTACATTAACTAGTATATGTTCACTTTAAATGGATTTTCTCACTTGATGTGCACAAGTTGTATATGTGATATACTTTTGTGCACAAGATTGTATCATGTTTGATGATACATGAGTGTTAGTGTGTATGTTTAGATTAAACCATGGTTATGTGATGGTTAGGGTTTTGATTTTATTTACTTATTCATTTATTTATTTATTTATTCTATTTTGGCAAAAGGTAAAATGGTGGCATGATTTGTTTTCAAGTTGAAGCTTCATGAAGCTTTGACTATGTGACCATTTTTGTCTTCATGCTTAACCCTAACCATTCCATCTAACCATGATTTATTCTCTACACTTGACCATGGTTGCCATATGATAAGTATTGTTTTTATTTTCTATTTGAAAATACTTATCACAATATTATCTCCTTCTTCTTCTTCTTCAAGAAAAAACCTTGCTCCATCAATGGCAACTTGAGCAAATGAGTGAGAAATCCAATTCTAAAGTGAACCCACCTCCTATTTCTTCATCCTCTACCTCTTGCCAAGTAGTATAGGGTGTTTTCTTCACAAGTTTCATGACTTGGTGAAGTGGGAGCTTGATCTTGTGATGCCTCGACGTAGATCATCTTCGGTACGAAGCCGACGACCTTGCCCGCCCATTTCTCCGATGAAGCCGACGCTAGAGCCCGGGATTCGATTTGGACAGCGAGGAGACTTCATTGCGGAGCTATGGAGGTGGAGGACCGGATCTACAAAGGTTGTATTTCCGTTCTTGTAGTTAAGTTGTTAACTAGTTGCATGTGTTCGCCTAAAATTCTAGTTAACGATCCGTATTAGGGTTTCTCGGCACTTGTAAAATTTGAAATTGGCATGGTTGATGCCTTGTGAGACCTCATTAGTGTGCCTAGGAACCCTACAGTGGTATCAGAGCCAAGCTAGAGCCTTAGGCGATGCGTAGACGGAGTTTGAAGTCCGATCGATCCAAAACCCTAACCCGAAACATGCTCTCTGGACTTTTTCTAAAAACTGGGATTTTTCCACATTAAAAATGCTTAAAAAATTCAGCAGGGAATTATAAGAATTACGGTGCAAAATTTGACTCATGAACAGTACAAAGAGCGGCGGAACCGCGGCAGAAGCATGCCTTCTGCGGCGGTTCCGCGGCTAAAGTATGACATCATCATCCCCTGTTTGCACAGTAACTTCTATTTTATTATGCTGGATTTTCTGGGAATTTTTAATATTTATTCAAGAGTTGAATTTTCTGGGGTTGTTTTGGGGATTCGGTGTTTCGATCGGAGTATCAGATTTTGTCTATGTGGCTTTCCGGATAAATTTTAGAATATGTTAAAAAGTTCGACCGGATATAAATACCCAATTTTTCCCCTGTCGAGAAATTTCCAAGTGTTGGATTTTTCCGTAGTTTAACGACGTTCTAAGTAGTGCAAGTAACGCGATGGTCCCTCTAGAAGACAACAAACCTTAACTCGATTATGTGACCGTCTTGAACTGCCCTTTGAACCTTAGGGTTTGGGGCAGTACGGCATGCCACATATGAGGCGTTGGCTTGACCCTTCTACGGCTGGACCGTTGGTACTGAGGCACGAACTGAATGTTTTTAGACTTGTTTCATGTGTTGATCTGTATCGGGAAAACTTGGGTGTTTGAATGTTCGATCGGAAAGTTTAACATTTTCTGTTTATCTGGAATGTGATACAATACTTGGAATTCACAATGAGTTATGAGATAACTGAATGAATGTTATAAACATAGCACTTTAGTCTAACTTGATCGGTTGCCACGGAATTTTGATGCGATCAAAAGTCCGTCGCAATCACGTAGCGTACGCGGATACTCGCCGGGTAAACTTAATAGACAGCCTCACTCCATAGCCCCGACCAAGTGACTGTAGGAGAACCCCGTCGCCGAAAGCATCCGTCCGGGTGCTCGCGGTAGCGGTGTTCCGCCTTGGTGCACTTCGTCGACGGCGTCGCGGGTGCGGCCGCCTACTGAAGTTTGCGACGAGCATTCGATCAGAATGTCGGGAATCCTGTTGAATTCCCCGACTTTATATTGAAAAGTGTTTTCGATATTGAGACTAAAATGCGGGGTTTATAATTGTTAGGCATGCGATGTCTAAGAAATTCATTTGGTCAGGCATGCGATGTCTGAGGTGGTTGCGGATTCCAACTGTTGTAGTTTTACACTTTCTTTTCTGTGACCGTAAGTGTAATATGTGACATCGCCGGTTTCGTTGCTATATGTCAACGACAATTGGGATATGCATGTTTACTTACGTTGATGACTTGTGATGTTATGTGTTGCTGGATATGTTATATTGGATCGTCGTGTTTGAATAGCCGGGGGTTTTTATGTGAGATGAGTGTTTTTCATTTTCATTCATGTAAAAACTTGTATGTAATATTCTTTTATTGGGGCACTTCCAGGGTGCGGAAGATGTCACCCTTTGTATATTATTTACTTTTCCGCACTAGGATAGACCCAAGGAGGGGAGCACAAGTAACCGGGTTCTGGAGTCCAGTAGGAGACCTACTCGAGGAGTCGAGTCCGGGTCTCCTAACTCTAGAATTGGTAGGGTTGCTTGCCGCTCTCGTAGGGGTCTAGGGGTGTGGGTTTGGCTATTCATCGCGACCGTGGAATCCGTGTTTTATACTGGCTCGTATTGAAAACACGGACGTCCTAGTATATCCAATATTTCATATGTTTCTTCTGCTGCGATATCTGTGATGTGATCATGTGATATGTTCTGTGATGGATACTGTATATAGTATATATGATATATTATATAGACGTTACTTATGTTTTACACCCGCGCTAGCCCTGCCCCGCTCTGCTGTTAGTTACCTAACCTAACGGTGCACGAGGGGACATCGAGGCGAATGCGGATGGCATAAGTGTACGTCGTATTTATCTGTGATGTTTAGGTATTTAAATGATGGGACTTCATTAATGAGATTAATGAAATAAAAAAAACCTTAGATGTTGTAGAATCGAATTTCAAAAATAAAACATGTAGCTACAGTTCTTGCTTTGCACAGCGGTATATATGATATATCCTGCACCTTATTCGATAAGGAAAGGACCGAGATCCCTTCACCGGAAGTGACTCCTTTAGCAATAACTGGCAGATGCTACAACCCTCGGTTTGTCTTTTGACTGCTTTTAAGAGTTTTGCTTTGCACAGTGATATATATGATATATCCCGCACCTCATTCGACGAGGAAAGGACCGACGATCCCTTCACCGGGAGTGACTCCTTTAGCAAAACTAGAAAAGCCTCAAAAGCACTCCATTTTTAAAATCATTTAATTCTACAACGATATCAAGTTCATTACGCAATAGGTTTTCAGAAAAACCTGTCGTAGCCCTCCGTCATTTCAGATAAGTTGTATATAGTATTCGTGCTACATTTGTTGGCTTTCGTCAAGGTGTAGTGTGCGGTAGCTATATGCTGCTTATCTGCTGCATACGATGCGATTGGATTAGGGTAGTCGTGCGGCTTTGTTGGCTTTCGTCAAGGGTCGTGCGGGTGGGTTTAATTCGATCAAGAAATGTATGGGTTGAACTTGATTAGCGGGCTATGGTTTGTTGGCTTTCGTCAAGGTCATAGCACGTTAGGGGCAAAATATTATCGGGAATTTCAAGTGTTGAAATTTGCAATGAGATTGCATACCTTCTATGAGATAGTTGGATCCCGATACCCGCTGCGAGTAAGAGTTACTCCTGGGAGAGTTTTACACATTACAATTAGCCGATCAAGTATGTGTCTAGAAAGGTGTCAACGGGGTTACGCCTCTGGGAAAACGAGGTTTAATGTAATTAGATTCGTGCGAAAGCACGGGGGACCTCCCTCAAAGTACCGACACTGGCCTGGCTGAAAGATTGGCGAACTTGTAGTGTGTAATTAATCCCGGCTAGTCTTTCCTTTTAGGGTTTGAAGGAAGATTTGATAAAAAGCAGTGGGAGCCATCCTGATTAGATAAAATAATAACCAATCTATTCTTGCAAGAGCGCACGCTGAGTGTTTTCTTCTCTCTCTCTCCAGGTAGCGACCATATCACGCCTTAATCAAGATAATAATACGGAATATTGACCGAACCCGCTTGTTATACTGAGCTGGGGAACTTTGTTCCCGCTCCAACTTATAATTGTTATAAGACAGAGCAGGAAATTGGGGATTACCAGAATTCCCATGCCGCCCAAACGAAGAGAGTGCATGCTGATGCATCATCTTCGGGTGTGTTCATTACAGAGAACTATTTCTCAGTATCCTTTACGTCCTGGGTATGTGATACCAGATCAGGATCCCAGATATGTAATCTGTTACATAGGGCTACAGAAAGGTAGAGAACTGAGAACGGGTGATAAGTTTCATGAGGCAGAAAACGGGGCAAGTGTTGCAGCCAAGTCTGTTGGTCACTGTCACCCTGTATTACAAATACATTGATTCTGAACGAATGTTATTAGATACCGAACCTGATATACAAAATCGTATCTATCTCTTTATTAGTAAAGAAATGATAAAATTTTGTATTGTTGGATAATGTTTTGAACATTTCCTATATCAAAAGTTGATCGGTTCAGGCACGTTATTTAAAAGCATAGATGTTCTAAATCAAACTACAATTCTTAGTATATGGATCACACACAAGAGGAAGAGTTCAGAAATGAACGGATCCTTCTTGAGGCATTGTAGACTAGGTCATATCAATGCGACCCGACTAGCTGAAGTTACATTTAGATGCATATTTAAATCAGTTTGAATTTACATCTTGTGAAACTTGCCAGTCATGTCACAGAGATAAGATGACCATAGCTCCGTTTACTGGAAACAGAGAAAGAGTTAGTGAACTCTTGGGATTGATACATGTTGATGTATGTAAGGTCCCCTGTCTACACATGCCAAGACTGGTTCTTTATACTTCATTACATTCTCTGATAATCTCTCAAGATTCAGACATATGTTCCTGTTGAAACACAAGTCCGAACCTTTTGAGATATTCACAGAATATAAGTTAGAAGTAGAGAATCAAAATATGGGTATAAGTATTATGTCCTATGATGTGATCAAGGAGGAGAATACTTGAGCATGGAAATCCTGGACTTTTCTAAAGGAGAATGAGATTCTCTCTCAGCATTACTCCTCCGCATACACCATAGCACAATGGTATATCGGGGTGGAGCAATCACACCCTATATAATAAGGTGTGCTCTATGATGAGTACTACTGAGTTACCTATTTCCTTTTTGGGAGTTATGCACTTGAGAAGCTGCATACCTATTGAATAAGGTTCGAATCAAATCTATGCCTACCGCTTCATATGTGATATGGAAAGGGAAGAGCCCATATCTTAAGTTAGTTAAGATTTGGGGTTGTCCGGGCTATGTTTAAAAGCAAAATCCGGACAAGCTCGAGGCAAGATCTGTTATGTAGAACTGGAAATGTTCCAGCTATACAAACTGCAGTTGATGATTTGAAAGAACCAAAGGATTCAGTAGATTCCAACGAACCTCGGCCTCTCCGCCGATCTAGTAGGGTTCCTCACCCACCTGAGAGATATTTCGATTTCTCTATGATAGTGGGAGCGAGGATTGCATCATAAGATGATGACCCAACTAGTTTCGAGCTGGCCATCAGGAGTGGGACTCTGTAAGAATGGCTGAATGCTTAGTGATCTGAGATGGAATCCATGTACACCAGCAAAGTATGGACTTTGGCTGCTATATCTGAAGGGTTAAATCCCCATCAGGAGCAAGTAAATCTTAAGAAGATTACTTGGTGTAGATGGAAAAGTTGAGACTTTCAAAGCTAGACTTGTTAAAGGTTTTCGTCATCAACCAGGCGTGGATAATGATGAAACCTTTTCAAGTAGCTATGCTTAAGTCCATCCAGATCCTACTTGCCACGGCTACGTACCATGACTACGATATCTGGCGGTTGGGTGCCATGACTGCTTTTCTAAATGATGTTTTAGAAGAGAACGTCTATAAGTACACAGCCAGAGGGCTTCGTAGACAGTGGGAGCAGCGGAAACGTGTACAAGATGCTTTATAAGATAAAGCAGGCATCGCGGAGTTGGAACATCTGTTTTGATGAAGTAGTCAAAGAGTTTGACATCATCAAAATGGTAGATGAACCTTGTATATACAAAAAGGTAGTAGGGAGTATGGTGGTGATCCTCGTAGAGTACGTGGATGACATGCTCTTGATAGGGAAGGAGTTTACTATGCTACGCTCGGTCAATCTCCGCTTATCACAATGATTCTCCATATAGGATCAAAGTGATACCTCCTAAATCCTGGGTTGTGGATCTATGAGATAGATCTAGTTGGATATTAGGACACTCACTAGTTGTAGTGAGATGGTATCAGTTGATCCTAGGGAGAATCACTGGAAGTGTTCCAGAGTGATAAAGACGACTGAATGTCAGTCACAGGCATTGTCTTTACCCTCAGTAAAGGGACGATATGTTGGAAGAGTTCCAAGCTAGATACCGTGACATACTAGACGATAAAGGAAGGATACATCGCTACTTAAGATGCTACCAAAGAGGCTGTTTGGGTGTATATTGGTTCATGAGATGAACTACGTTCCTACCATTGTGAGACAATGGAGTTGTGGCTTATGCCAAGGAACGACGGTCCCATCAGTGATCCAGACATATTCTAAGGCAGTGTCACCTGATCATGGAGATGCTTGATCTCCAAGGGATCGAGGTTAGGAGAGTAGACTCAGAGGACAACACAGCGGATCCACTCACAAAGGCCTGTTCCCAGAGAGAGATTTTTATGGGATGGTTGAGTATGAGATACTACAACCACTGCTATCAGATGGCCCTAGTGCAAGTGGGAGATTGTTAGTTATATGTATGCCCTAGAGGCCATTACTATACATAGGATGTATATTGTAGTGGATGCTTGGACATATATAGGGAGGACTTTCTTGCTCGACATGATAGTATGCTATCTGGTTGATCTTTACCTTAACGTGTATACTAATTGTCTCTCTGTTACATGTTGGTAAAGCCCTTAGGATGTGTACTTGACTACCTAGACTATGATGCGGATCATACTAGTGGGGACATGGTAGTCCATAAGTACATCCTTCAAGGTCCCTAGTCGTGGGTGTATCGACACGGGGCATCGATATACCAGAGTAGGCTAGCGTATACCTTCTCGACCCATTCAGATGGGCGATGGATAATCCCATATCCATTGGTGTTTGACATCGGAGATGATATACGGGTGCTCAGTAGAGACTGGGTACACTGGACGGACTCGCCGAGAACTCCCAGATGGTATTATACCTTACGTCAGATGGCAGTTCTCAGGTGACACTGGTACAAAGTAGTCTGTTGACCCGATATCGTCATAGAGTCTTGTGTGGTTCCCACTGTGCTTTGATTTCCACCTTACCACGTCCAAGAGGGCGTGCAAAACGGTGGTTTTTGGGTACAGTCCAGAGTCACATGGAGGCAATGAGCGATAGGAGGGGATTCGTCTCTCCCGGTATAGGGAGTTGATGTTGCGCTGTGTTCGATTGGCTATAACCGGAAATCCCTGGCCAGGGTTGCTGAGATTTACTGGTAAGTGTTACCAGTAGTTTCTCGAACTGTTATAGACCTCATATCGACACGACTTATCGAGCTATTGGGGTCTGACGTTTACCGCCCCTGGGCGAGATATGTGACATATCAGACGACGAGACCGGACTGTACGGTAAGTGTTACTGGTTGGATTCACAGGAGTGTGAGCGGGCTTGCTCGTCGATCTTCTGATCGCTCAATACCCTGGTGGCCATTACGTTTAGTAGACCGCTTGCGGCTTGTGGGTGATTGATATGATCATCATCTGCTGCCGGCGTATTGACGAGTCTTTAGAGTCCTACACAGAGGTTTCCTGGCTCAAGCGAAACGAAATAGGAGCGCATATGAGATATGTGCGGGACCGAGAATAATGCGTGTATGTGATACCGTATTTCATTCTCGCGATGAATGTGTTAAATGGTTATATGCGATATAACCTAGTTATCAAATCAAGGATTGATTCGATAAATCGATACATTGTATATTAGTCGGTCATATGCGATATGACCGGACCGTTAAATCAAATGTTGATTTAATGATTTAATGTATAATTATATATTTAATATATTACTTTACATTAACTAGTATATGTTCACTTTAAATGGATTTTCTCACTTGATGTGCACAAGTTGTATATGTGATATACTTTTGTGCACAAGATTGTATCATGTTTGATGATACATGAGTGTTAGTGTGTATGTTTAGATTAAACCATGGTTATGTGATGGTTAGGGTTTTGATTTTATTTACTTATTCATTTATTTATTTATTTATTCTATTTTGGCAAAAGGTAAAATGGTGGCATGATTTGTTTTCAAGTTGAAGCTTCATGAAGCTTTGACTATGTGACCATTTTTTGTCTTCATGCTTAACCCTAACCATTCCATCTAACCATGATTTATTCTCTACACTTGACCATGGTTGCCATATGATAAGTATTGTTTTTATTTTCTATTTGAAAATACGTATCATAATATTATCTCCTTCTTCTTCTTCTTCTTCAAGAAAAAACCTTGCTCCATCAATGGCAACTTGAGCAAATGAGTGAGAAATCCAATTCTAAAGTGAACCCACCTCCTATTTCTTCATCCTCTACCTCTTGCCAAGTAGTATAGGGTGTTTTCTTCACAAGTTTCATGACTTGGTGAAGTGGGAGCTTGATCTTGTGATGCCTCGACGTAGATCATCTTCGGCACGAAGCCGACAACCTTGCCCGCCCATTTCTCCGATGAAGCCGACGCTAGAGCCCGGGATTCGATTTGGACAGCGAGGAGACTTCATTGCGGAGCTATGGAGGTGGAGGACCGGATCTACAAAGGTTGTATTTCCGTTCTTGTAGTTAAGTTGTTAACTAGTTGCATGTGTTCGCCTAAAATTCTAGTTAACGATCCGTATTAGGGTTTCTCGGCACTTGTAAAATTTGAAATTGGCATGGTTGATGCCTTGTGAGACCTCATTAGTGTGCCTAGGAACCCTACAACACCAGCACCATTACCGATGATGCGCATATTCCACGCACACTTATTGCCGGCTCACACACATCATCATCGGTAATTGCTATGTCACGTACACTTTAGAATATATTATCTTTTATTTATAAAATCAGCTAGAGACTTGATCAATATAATATTGTGATTACTCTCAGGTGTTAGTCTAGATATTGCATTTATTACTTAGACATGTCATGCATTCACATTTTCATGTTATCATGCAGTATTGTGGGGATTATGCCGATACTTATCATTTGCTTACTCATGATATTGGGATTTTGGATTTCTATGAGATTTCTGGATTTTTGGGGAAAACCGCAAGAATATATATATAAAAAAAACTTCTCTCTCTCCTCTTATCTTTTTAAAATATAAGTTGCGGTTTTCTCATGATGTATGTGTCGTCCACCATGAGATTTCATGTTTTCTGTTGGATTTCGAGACCCGATTCGAGGAGTGGATGAACCGTCTCGGGTACTTGGTGGGCCCGGTATGGTACCCCGGGGCAAGAAGATCGAGTTGTAGACGATGAGCCTGGCAGGGGAGGACTACCTACCGGTGATGTCTGGCGCGGCGGATATCCGGAGGATACCGACCGTTGTCGTGAGATTTGATGATATGGGCCGATCCGGACTGACGGAGCCCGAGATATTGAGACTATGAGATACTGAGATTATGAGGTATTGAGACTTGAGATTTACATGTTTTGTGTCGATGCTTGACACGGATTTCCTTGAATTTCATCATTGATATTTCAGATTTCTATACAAAATTTACCATGATAAAAGCTAAAGATTTCTTATACAGATATATCCAGATTTCAGGATTGGTTATTTTACATTTATGGTGCATGCACACTCATTCACATGACATATTACTATTTGAGGTACTGACACGAGCACGGAGCATTTGCACTTACACGTAGTTTATTGCCCTGGCATTACTAGATGACTGGTGATATCGTAGTGTATTATTATGACCTACGATAGCGTCGTGCATTCGATTTCTTGTCGCAGATATCTTCTACTCACGAGTTGGAAACTCACCCCCGTTGTGCCAAATTTTATTATAGGTTCGATGTACAGGTTTCCCTGGCAGCTTACTGGCACATCATTTCATTCAGGGTGATTTGCACGGTAGGTTGGTTCACTTGTATCTGGACCGTCGTTGTACTTTTTATTATTTCATTTGTATCTAGTAAGCTCCATCAACCAAACTTGTATTACTTGATGGTTTACTGGACCGGTTATTTATTTCGACCTTAGAGTCGCGCTTGTATTATTATGGTATCTGGTGGATTTGTTTTCTTTTAAGTTTTGAGCCTCGCCCTTTGGCGTTGTATACTATTGTGCATTGGCGTGGTTGTTTCCGCCTTTTGGCGTAGAGCTAGCTCCCGTTTGGGGATGCTTTTTATTGTTTGTATATATATTATTCTTGTTTGTACCTGTTTGGGGCCAGCTTTTACAAAGGAGACTCTGCCGAAATTTTTGAGAAAATTGGATGTTGCTTTTAAACTTGTTTTCTACATGTTTTCCTTTACTTTTTCTTCTTTTATGGTTTAGATTTCTGGGCTTCGGCTTACTTAGGTTACGTTGCACCTCTAGACGCTTCGTAATCTAAGTGCCGGTCACGTTCTGTACTTTCGGGTCGTGACAAAGTTGGTATCAGAGCGCTAGGTTTAACGTTTGTATATGTCTAGGGTGACCCTTGGTTGATAGAGTAGGCGACTTAGGTCGAGTGACGTACCGTGGGTATGATCCGCGGCATACTTATGATATGCTACTCTTCTTAAGTAGCCTTAAGATGTACATTTCTTTGCACCGCATTTCATTCGTTCCTTTGATCTATCTTCGTCGATATCGGATGGTGGTTTCTGTTACCACGGGCGCACTGGCAGAGGGAGCTGCGGTTCGAATGCGATAACCATTAGGGTATCGTTTATTCTTGAGAATTGAAGCATTGTTTAGCGTGCGGATGAAGGGTATTCACATGCCGTCCAGAAGAAGTTAAAGGATTCGAACGATTGTCAGAAACCCATTTTCCCAAGTTTAAAGTATTCGGAAGAACATGCAGGTATTTCTATGGACCCTCTAGAAGAATGAAACCCTAACTTGACATAATGACCACGAGAACGCCCTTGAACCTTAGGGTTTACGGCAGTTCCGCGGTGCCATTAGTGAGGCTTGGGTTTGCCCTTCTACGGCTGGTCCAAAGATGCTGGGGTATGTACTGGATATTTTTAAACTGTACTTGAGTGTTGAGCTCTCGGGGAATTATGGGATTTTGATGAATCGATCGAAAAGTTTAATGTAGTCCGGATATCAGGTGAAGGGATAGATTACGTGGGAGACTCTAATTACGAGTATTGTCGTTGGTAGCGCAGTCAGCACAGCTACGAAGAGACGAGTTTGAAGCAGTCGACATCCGAGGAAAGAAGCCTACATTGACGATAGTGTTTACGATTGTGATTTGGTGATTTGAATTTCATATTTTAGTTGATTGGATTTTGGTATTTTGAGGATTTTGTCTACGATTGGTATTTCTTATGTATACATTCATTATATTCTATGCGTGTTTCGTATATCGGTTGTATTGATGTTGTTTTGTACATACCCAGTACACTTGATTTGATTTTATACATTTTGAGATTTTGATTTGATTTCGTGCATATGGGTTACACATGATTTTGACATATGCTTCGACCTAGTTTTTATGCACTTTCGTACTGTGATTTCGATTTTGATATTCGGTGTATGTTTTCGTGCACCAAGTGCACCTGATTGAGATTCTTGCGCACACTTGGCGCACTTGATGCGATTTTGTGCACACCAGATGCACTAAATCGGGGTTTTGTGCAGATTAGATGCACCTGATATTGTGTCGTGCACGCCCGTTGCACTTGACAGATGTTTTTGGTGCACACCTGTTGCACTCAGTTTTGTTTCTGTGTGTATTCGTGGCATCTGTATTTGGTTTCGATTTCAGTGCACACCGGACGCACATGATATTTTTATGATGTGATTGGGATTGATTTCAGTTTAAGCAGTATGTTTTTATAATCATTACTATTGATTTGGTAACGAGGCGGGACGTGTATGTTAAATAAAAGATATATATATATATATATATAGTTTTTTAAAAAAAATAAACGTCCGCTACTTATGCCGTGACACGTGCATCGCACGGCGATTTTCAAGAGGGGTTTTTGCATGCTTCTTTATTAAGATGTTTAGACGATTTTACTACGATACGCACTATATATAAGTTATAGATTTGATGTATATTATGTTGATTTTCATATTGGGCTTGGATATTCTATTTTCACCATAACTTCGATGATTGTGTTATGTTTGACGGAGTTTTGATTTTGAGTTATGTACTTGTTTTTCATGCACTTGTATCGTGCTAAAACGTGTTATATGTATTGATGATTTCGGAGCCCCGACGATTTGAGTGTTTTGCTAAATGTTTTAGTAATTGGGGGGAGTTTTAATTTAAATTTGGGGACTGAATTTCTTAAAGGGGGGAAGATTGTAACGTTTTAAAATAAATAAATAAATAAATAAAATTCTTTAAGTGAATTTTATGATTTTCGGTAAAGTAAAACGTAGTTTTCGTAAAACTAAACCGTAATTATTTTTCATTATAAATTTAAAAATACCTATTTTAATTATGTAATTACTAGTAAATGGTGTTTATTTAGTCACTTATAAATTTTTAGTTTAATTAAATATTTTTCCTAAATTAATTATTTTAAATATTAACATAAGCTTTATTTATACACTAAATTAGTGTAAATTACAAATTTAAATGGGTTTAATTTGCAAAAATGAACCATTACATATTAGAATCAAGTGTTTTTATGTAAAATCCTTTTTCAAATATTTTCATGATTCTAGATTTTTCTAGGGTCAATTCTTATAAGAAGAAAATTATTAAATAAAGAATTTCATGAAAAGACATAAAGAAGGTGATATTTTGGAGAACTTTCTACACCATTCCTCATTCATTTCTTTCTCTCTTTTTCACCCCTAATATGGCCGGCCTCCTCCCCATGGCAGCCCCCCATTTTCTCCACTTGATTTTGTTACAAAAATCATCAAAATTTCATCAAAAATTCCAAAATAAACCTCAAAATTCATATTCATCATTTACCCAATATTCTTTGACCTATTTAGCATGGATCTTGGAGATGGAAATCCATTATTTTGGAGGCATATTTTCATGTTTGGATTTCATGTTGTGGAGGCATAAATTGTATTCTTATGATTTATTGTTATTAAATGTTTCATTCTAGCATATTTAGATTTAATTAATTAATTCTATTTACAAGTTTCAAAATTCATGTTAGGGTTTATAAAATTAAGTTATTGTTTCTATTAATTAAGTAGGGTTATTATAACTAGTTTAACATTTTAGAATTGGGAAATCTTGTATGGTTGATATATTGTAAATTGTTTATCCAAAATTGTTTAAACTAAACAATTTTGCAAACTAGATTTCTATATATTGTATATATTGGTGAGATAAAATTCCAATTAATGTTTGTAACACTAGATTGTGGTTTTAATGAGGATATTAACTTGTTAGTGGAATGAAAAACTTAATTTGGTTACTAGTTTTTATTTATAATTGAGAAATTGTGAGAAAAATGCTATTTTGCTAACTAGATTTTAGAAATTCTTAAATGAATGAGATTTAAAATATAATTTATGGTTTCATTATATTACTACCCTTATGAATTGTAGTTTAATAAGTTAATTCATGCAAAATCAAGTCTAGAAGTGAAATTGTGAAATTTTACTTAAAAGTATCGAAATCGGGCAAGTTTGCAAACTAGAATTTCAATTTAATACAAATTAGGGTGTTAAAAATATAGTAATGGTTTATATAGTCTAGTTATGCTATTTAAAGAGTATTATGACCATTAGTTTCATTTAAACATCAAGTTTTGAAGTAAAACGGTAAATTGGCGTTTTCAGGTTTTTACGAAATCGGACGATTTGATCGATTTTAGGGTTTCGATGAATTAAATCATGTTTTATATTATAAGTAATGAGTTTTAAAATTATGAGTTGTTTGTTGGTGTTTTATCTCGATCAATCGGCGTTTGTACGCCGATATCGAGCGATATTTAGTTCTTTTGCATGAGCGGGTCATAGGTTTTAACCTATGCGCGTTTCGTGCGTCGTTTCGGTTCTGTCCATGATTCAGTTTATGATATTGTATGTGTTTGCGTATAGGTACCCCTCACGTGGATTTCGGACGATGAAGAAGAGGATGGCGATACCGACTTCGGCAGACATGGACCATGTGAGTAGATGTATATCTACGGGGGAAGTCGGGTGGATGGCGTTTAGCACCCCCGCAAACGTAGAATAGGTATATTACTTATTGTCATTAGGAAGCCAGACGTGACCTTAGAATTTTGGTGAGTAGGACCCTAGTAATGACCTTTGGTTGGACTAGATTGATTTAGAATGACCTTACCCGATGATGAATATCTTGGAGGAGATTCGTAGGTTTCAGGTAGATACACACACACGCACACACAGAACTCGACGTGGTGTATACGTGTATGTATATATATATATATATATATATAGGACTAGGTGTAGATATATATATTATACAAAACACATATATGTGATACAAGGATGTGATATGATACACGGGGATGAAACAATATAACTGGGCTTGATGCCGTGATTCTTGGCTATACGGTCGTGTTATGATATAGCGGATCATTAGAAAATAAGATAATGAATAGGTATACATAAATAAAAATGGGTGGTGATGATATTGAGGTACATGGGACTCTAAAATAGAACCCGGACTGTAACCTGTGCCTGAAATCACGATATGATATATGTGTGACTTGATTACGTTGTCATATAGGTGTGACTTGATTACGATATGATATAAGTGTGACTTAATCACAATATGAAACATGTGACATGATATTTCTGAGGATAAATTGACGATGTATATTTATGATGGCAATGAGATATGATTGATGTATGCAATTACAGTACAGTACCTTGATCATGACATGATTTGATGATGATATTATACGAATGATGAGACACGTTGGTGATACTTGACCCGTACCCTGATATTGGGATGCCGTACGAGGCATAGATGTGATGATTGATCCGCACTCTTGATTTGAGGAAGCCGTACTACGTACGTGACGCTATTGAGGCTGGATCGCCGACTATCAGAGATATGGACTCAGACCTTAGGTGGACTCTTATTTCTTATCGACTAGTTTCTTAGGTTTAGTTCCTTAGGAGGTTAGATAGATACTAGTTTAGGATCGAGTTATATAGTTGTAGTTAGACATGTATATTACAAATGAGTGGTTATACACATCTGTCTTTACATTCAGACCGTAATCATCATGTTGCATGTTCATACATATGTTTCTCTAATTAGTATGAAACTCTGCCTGTTAGGACACCAGCACCATTACCGATGATGCGCATATTCCACGCACACTTATTGCCGGCTCACACACATCATCATCGGTAATTGCTATGTCACGTACACTTTAGAATATATTATCTTTTATTGATAGAATCAGCTCGAGACTTGATCAATATAATATTGTGATTACTCTCAGGTGTTAGTCTAGACATTGCATTTATTACTTAGACATGTCATGCATTCACATTTTCATGTTATCATGCAGTATTGTGGGGATTATGCCGATACTTATCATTTGCTTACTCATGATATTGGGATTTTGGATTTCTATGAGATTTCTGGATTTTTGGGAAAAACCGCAAGAATATATATATAAAAAAACTTCTCTCTCTCCGCTTCTCTTTTTAAAATATAAGTTGCGGTTTTCTCGTGACGTATGTGTCGTCCACCATGAGATTTCATGTTTTCTGTTGGATTTCGAGACCCGATTCGAGTAGTGGATGAACCGTCTCGGGTACATGGTGGGCCCGGTATGGTACCCGGGGCAAGAAGATCGAGTTGTAGACGATGAGCCTGGCAGGGGAGGACTACCTACCGGTGATGTCTGGCGCGGCGGATATCTGGAGTATACCGACCGTTGTCGTGAGATTTGATGATATGGGTCGATCCGGACTGACGGAGCCCGAGATATTGAGACTATGAGATATTGAGATTATGAGGTATTGAGACTTGAGGTTTACATGTTTTGTGTCGATGCTTGATACGGATTTCCATGGATTTCATCGTTGATATTTCAGATTTCTATACAAATTTTACCATGATAAAAGCTAAAGATTTCTTATACAGATATATCCAGATTTCAGGATTGGTTATTTTACATTCATGGTGCATGCATACTCATTCACATGACTTATTACTATTTGAGGTACTGACACGAGCACGGAGCATTTGTACTTACACGTAGTTTATTACCCTGCCATTACTAGATGACTGGTGATATAGTAGTGTATTATTATGACCTAGGATAGCGTCGTGCATTCGATTTCTTGTCACAGATATCTTCTACTCACGAGTTGGCAACTCACCCCCCTTGTGCCAAATTTTATTACAGGTTCGATGTACAGGTTTCCCTGGCAGCTTGCTGGCACATCATTTCATTCAGGGTGATTTGCACGGTAGGTTGGTTTCCTTGTATCTGGACCGCTGTTGTACTTTTTATTATTTCATTTGTATCTAGTAAGCTCCATCAATCAAACTTGTATTACTTGATAGTTTACTGGACCGGTTATTTATTTCGACCTTAGAGTCGCGGTTGTATTATTATGGTATCTGGTGGATTTGTTTTCTTTTAAGTTTTGAGCCTCGCCCTTTGGCGTTGTATACTATTGTGCATTGGTGTGGTTGTTTCCGCCTTATGGCATAGAGCTAGCTCCCGTTTGGGGATGCTTTTTATTGTTTGTTTATATATTATTCTTGTTTGTACCGGTTTGGGGCCAGTATTTACAAAGGAGACTCTGCCGAATTTTTTGAGAAAATTGGATGTTGCTTTTAAACTTGTTTTCTACATGTTTTCCTTTACTTCTTCTTCTTTTATGGTTTAGATTTTTGGGCTTCGGCTTACTTAGGTTACGTTGCGCCTCTAGACGCTTCGTAATCTAAGTGCCGGTCACGTTTCGTACTTTCGGATCGTGACAGGAACCACCGCCAAAACCAAATTTTGGCCGCGGTTCTGCGGTCACTTAGACGAGTTAGGGACTCGTTCTTCAGGTGGGTCCATGTAATTACCTGCATGATTTTTAGAGTATTTTTAACATAAAAAATTCCAACTTTTTGAAAAATTTCCAGAGAGGGGTCCAAAATTGGGTTTTGGGGGTTCGATCAGACTTCTAACTTCGTTAGACAACGCCTAATTCCCTATATTAGCTCTGATACCACTGTAGGGTTCCTAAGTAGGAAAACAAGGTTTCGGTGGTATCGTCCATGCCAAATTAAAATTTTGCCATGCTAAAAGAACCCTAACCAAGGATGTTTAACTAGAGATTTAGACATTAACATAATGTAAACAACTTTACATTTAAGTGAGTAGTGATTACAACCTTTGTTGTCCGGTCCTTCTCTTCTATAGCTCCTTATGGTGGTCTCTTCGCTGCGATCAATGAACTCCAGGACTCTTGAAAGGCTCCACAAGGTGAATGATGCTTACTTGCTTGAAGTCTTCAAAGTCAAAGATGATCTACGTCGAGAAAACACGGACTCAAGCTACCTCTTCCCTAATTAGGGATTAGTGAAGCTAACACCCTAAACTAAATGGCTAATCTAGTAGAGGACGATGAAGTAGGAATTTTTCTCACTTTAGATTTTATTTTCTCACTATTTTTTCTTCACTTCATAAAAAAGCAAGAGAGCTAGAATGAGATGAAGAAGAAGATGATGAATGAATAATGAGATGAGGTTAGAAATGCAACCATGGTGAGTATATATCATGGCTAACCCATGTAGAGAATAAACCATGGCTAATTGATTAGGGTTAGGTTAATAAATATCTTAGGTAAAACAAAACAAGTGGACTTAGTCAATGTTTCTACAAGTTTCTTCCAAGTTCAACCAGGATTAATTCCAAGTTTACTTGAATTACTTAATATAAATAAAAACCTAACCATTATCATATAGCATGGTATGATTCTTATACACCCAAGTTGCATGTATAACCTAGCATGTCACAATATTATATATCAAATATATAATTTGTGAACAAAAGAAAACTATACAATAAACATATATCACATATATGTTAAATGTATAAAAAGTGAGAAAAAGAAATACTTAAGTAAGCATATATTAGTTAATGTAATTTAATATATCATATATATATATAATTATACATTAAATTATTAAATCAAAACTTGATTTAATAATCCGGCTATATCACATATAACCGACTAATATAATATGTATCATTTCATCAAATCAACACTTGATCCGATGACCCGGCTATATCACATATAATCGGCCGATATCACATATCGCGAGAATAGAACACGGTATCACAGACACGTATTAATCTCGGTCCCGCACATATCATATATGTGCTTCTACTCCGTTTTGCCTGAGCCAGGAAACCTCTGTGTAGGACTCTAAAGACTCGTCAATACGCCTTCAGTAGGTGATGATCATTTCAAGAACCCACAAGCCGTCAGCGGTACTAGCTGGACATAATGGCTACCCGGGTATTGAGCGATCAGAAGATCAACAAGCAAGTCTGCTCTAACTCCTGTAAAGCCTGTCAGTAACACTACCGTACAGTCTGGTCTCTTCGTCTGATATGTCGCATATCCAGTCTAGGGGTGGTATACGTCAGACCCCAGTAACCGATAAGTCTGTAGGGTTACTAGGCACTAGAACAAGGTTCTACAAGGCGTCAACCATGCCAAAATCAAATTTTTCATGTGCCGAACAACCCTAACTAAGATCTTAGACTAGAGATTAGGTGAAACAAGCAAGTAAACATTTTACTTCTAAGAGTTAGGGATTACAACCTTTATAGTCCCTTCCTTCACTTCTAAAGCTCCTTGTTGAGGTCCCTTCGCTGCGATCATCGAGTACCCGGACTCAAGAGAGGCTCCATGAATAGAAAGATGCAAACTTGTTTCCGATCTTCAATAACAAAGATGATCTACCTTGAAAAAACTCAAGCCCAAGCTTTTGCTTCACTAATCAAATATTAGCAAAGCAAACACCCTAATCTAAGTGGATAGAATAGATGAGGATGATGAAGCAGGAATTTAGCTCTCATTTGTTTTCTTTATCTCACTCATTTTCATCACATTTAAAAAGGCTAGAAACCTTTTCATCAAAAAGGAGGAAGAAGAAGAAGCAAATCAATTTGTGATGAATAATGAAAACTTGTGTGAGGTTAGAAATGCAACCATGGGTTAAGAATGAAGACTTAACCCATGTAGAGAAATAACCATGATAAAGGGTTTGGGTTTGGTTAAGAAATATCAACAAAATATCTTTGCATAAAAACAAAAACAAAGCTTCTAGAAGCTTCAAGAAAGCTTAACCCTAATCCAAACCCTAACCATGTTTAAACTCCACAAAACATGTTGCATTTGTAACCTTAACTTGTTACAATATTATATATCACATATATAATATATTTTGTAACAAAATAAAATAATAAAATTAACATATATCACATATATATCAATGTATTACCCGAGTGAGAAAAAGAATTTTTAAGTGAGCTTATATTAGTTAATGTAACTTAATATATCACATATATAATTATACATTGAATTATCGAATAAATACTTGATCCGATAATCCGGCTATATCGCATAAAACCGACTAATATAATCTGTATCAGTTCATCGAATCAACACTTGATCCGATGACCCGGCTATATCACATATACCTGGTCGATATCTCATATCGCAAGAAACTAATACAGTATCACATACACGTATTATTCCCGGTCCCGCACATATCACATATGTGCCCCTACTCCGTTTTGCCTGAGCCGGGAAACCTCTGTGTAGGACACTAAAGAATCGTCAATACGCCGGCAGTAGGTGATGATCATATCAAACACCCACAAGATGCAAGCGGTCAGCTAAACGTAACAGCCACACAGGTATTGAGCAATCAGAAGATCAACAAGCAAGCCTGTACATTCTTACGTGAATCCAACCAGTAACACTCCCGTACAGTCCGGTCTCTTCGTCTGATATGTCGCATATCTCGCCTAGGGGTGGTAAACGTCAGACCCCAGTAGCTTGATAAGTCGTGTCGATATGAGGTCCATAACAGTTTGAGAAATTACTGGTAACACTTACCAGTAAATCTCAGCAACCCCGGCCAGGGATTTCCAGTTATAGCCAATCGAACACAGCGCAACAACAACTCCCTATATCGGGAGAGACGAAACCCCTCCTATCGCTCATTGCCTCCATGTGATTCGGGACTGTACCCAAAAGCCACCTTTTTGCACCCCCTCTTGGACGTAGTATGATGGAAATCAAAGCACAATGGGAATCACACAAGACTCTATGACGATCTCGGGTCTACAGACTAACCTGTACCAGTGTCACCAGAGAACTGCCATCTGACGTGAGGTATAATACCATCTGGGAGTTCTCGGCGAGTCCGTCCAGTGTACCCAGTCTCCACTGAGCACCCGTATACCTTCTCTGATGTCAAACACCAATGGATATAGGATCATCCATCGCCCATCATATGGGTCAAGAAGCGCATACGCTAGTCTACTCTGGAGTATCGATGCCCTATCTCGGTACTCCCACGACTAGGAACATTTGAAGGATGTACTTAGCGACTACACTGTCCCGACTAGTATGATCTGCATCATAGTCCTGGTAGTCAAGTACTCATCCTAAGGGCTTTATCAACATGTAACATAGAGAAAATCAGAGTACATGTTAAGATAAAGAGTAACCAGATAGCATACTATCATGTCGAGCAAGAAAGTCCTCCCTAGACATGTCCAAGCATCCACTACAATATACAACGTATATACAGTAATGGCCTCTAGGGCATATATATAACTAACAATGTCCTACTTGCACTAGGGTCATCTATTGTAGTATCTCATACCCAACAATCAGCTGTGGTTGAAGTATCTCATACTCAACCATCGCATAAAAGTCTCTACTGGGAAATAGGCCTTTGTGAGTGGATCCGCACTGTTGTCCTCTGTGTTTACTCTCCTAACCTCGATCTCCCTGGAGATCAACCATCTCCATGATCAGGTGATACTGCCTAAGAATATGTCTGGATCTCGGATGGGACGGGGGTTCCTAGGCCTAAGCCACAACTTCATTGTCACACAATGGTAAGAACGAAATTCATCTCATGAACTCATATATATCCAGACTGCCTCTTTGGTAGTGTTGGATATAGTGCCCTCAGGGTCAATTATTGGATCGCAGGCATGTGATTGCAATGATTGAGGGAGGACCTATACCGGTAGGACAGTCTTACTCATGATGATAGTATGCTATCTGGTTTATCTTTATCAATGTGTACAGCTTTAGGTGACCTTAGAGGTCACTATTGCACGTTGATAGAGCCCTTAGGATTCTTGCTTGACGGCCAGCAGTATGACGGCGATCATATACGTGGGAGCTGGGGTCTATAAGCACATCCTTAAAAGGTCTCTAGTCGTGGGAGTTTCGAGACTGAGCATCGATACTCCATTAGTAGACTAGTGTATACAGTCGAGACCCCGACGAGGGGCGGTGGCCGGTTTCACAAGCCATTGGTGTCAGTTGGTTCACCTAAGATGTATACAGGTGCTCATTGGGTTATGAGTACACCGGACAGGACTCGCCGGGAACATGCTAGTTGGTATTATACCTAGTGTCAGATAGCAGTTCCCTGGTGACATGTGTACAGGTTAGTTCATCGACCTGAGATCGTCATTTGTCTCGTGTGAGTTCCCACTGTGCTTTGATTACTACCTTTCCACGGCTCAAAGGAGTCGTGCAAACAGGTTTTAGTTAGGTACAGTCCCGAGCCACATGGAGGCAGTGAGCGGATCGGCAGGAGTTCGTCTCTCCCGGTATTGGGGGTGAGGTCGCGCTGTGTCTAGGAGAGCCATTACACGAAGTCCTTGGCCAAGGCAGGAGATTTACTGGTATGTATTCCAGTAGTATCTCAGGGTGTTCTGGGCTACACTCCGACACGACTTGTACCGCTTTTGGGGGTCTGACTTTTACCAACCCCCTAGGCCCGCCATGCGATGCTCATAGACGAACGGACCGGACTGTACAGATATTGTCACTGACAGGCTCAGTAGGGTGTCAGGATGAGTTCACTCATCGACTTTCCTTTTGGTCAATACCTGGTAGCCCATTACGTACGGCTAATAACTCTGATGTGCTAGTGGTTAAATCCACAGCCAAAGTATTGACGAGTCTTTAGAGTCCCCCACAGACAGTTTCTCAAGTTTCGGACGAAACGTTGTAGAGGCCGTATGATATATGGCAGGGTTCGATCATATACGTGCGGTATTGCACGGATCATGATCGAACGGATCATACTATTGGGCTTTGGTTTAAGCCGGATCCTAGTATTAGATTTGTTGGATTACTTTAGTCTCATCGCATTCGCATTCAGTCGGAATGCGTATGCAGGTATATATATACAGGTGAGGGGTATCCTTGTAATCCATCACGAGTTTACTTTAGATGTTGCCGGATTTTTCTTTGTTGGACCAAACATTTGGATTTATGTTTGGATGATAGAAATAATAAGCTAGAATTTCATCATGAGATGCATTAATGTGACATAGACATATATCATGAGTCATGGTCTCTTTTTTAGCAAATATGTCACATTAGTGGATTGATTTGTGTTGATATGATGAGAGGAGAGAGAGAGGGGCTGCCTAAGATGAGCTTGGTCTTGTATTATTCTACACACTCTCTCACTCTCATTTGATCATAGCAAAAGAAAAGAAAAGCTTGCTTCTTCTTCTTCTTCTTCCTCTAGCTCATTATATCCATTAATGGCAACACCTTCAACCTCCATCCAAACCAATGGATGCAAGAGACAAAGTGGTCACAAACATTCTCTACAACACCTTGGACACGTCAGCTAGCATACTTCATGCCCGAGTTGCTTCGGATGAAGCGGGAGCCCGTAAAAAGACTCGTAGATGTGGTGCCCTTTCCGACGAGGAGATCAAGACCAGAGATGCCGCGAGAAGCTTGGGATGGTGGCCGAAGACCGAAGGACACGGATCGCTCGGTATAGCCATTCTATCCCTTCTCTAGTTAGCTAGTAGTAGGTTAATGGTTCGATCCGGGAAAAAGTATACGATAGCGCCAATTTTCTAGTTAAAGAAAAGTTTTCGTTTCCGCATTTTGGCCTCGGACAGACGGCCGGGGCGCTACCGTAGACTTACATGGTATCAGAGCCACGCCATTAACCTTTACTAGCTTGCTCTAATGTGTTTAGAATTTCGATCGAATGAAAATTTCAAAAACTGCATTTCCAAGTCACAGTTTCTGTCACATTTTTCCTGTGGTCAAAAAATTATTTAGTGTGCTGCAGAAAATTAGGCAGGGTTTTTTATGGCCACTGTGGAAATTTGGTAGTTTAATTCCTCAGGAGCGCCGCGGAACCGCGGCCTAACCCCCCTTTTGGCCGCGCTTCCGCTGCCATTCTAGCTTTTCATTGTACCAAATTTCTTCAGTAGGTCCCTGACTTGGAAAAAGGGTTTCTGGTAATTTTATTTTGGACCCAGATTTATTTGAGTACTGGGTATTGTGCTTGGGGCCCACTTCGGGAAATTTAGTCGATCGAAAATTTTAAACATGTTAGTTCACAGTATTTACATTATATCTGCGACCGTGAATGTCATTTGATCGGTAAATCCTGTCTAATTGCTATAGTTCTTTTAGACGGATTTGCGAACGTGGCATTCACGTTGATGTTTTGTGTTGTGCTATGATGTTGCGGATTTATCGTGGTGGATAGCCTGGATGCAATGGTAGTACAGTTTGGTTGTATTTGTACATTTGATATTGCGGGGCAAGCGTCCGACATGTGGACTGCTGTCACTGCCTGTTTGTATATTATTCTTTTGGGGCACGACCGGACTGAGGTCGATGTACCCGTTGTATGTATTTTTTACTTTCTGAACTAGGATTACCCCATGGTGGGGTGCATCGATAGCCGGGTTCTAGAGGGCAACGGGCCCGCATCTCATGGCTTTGAGACAGAGGGGGCTTCACTCTAGAATTGGCGGGCTATTCGCCGCACTCGTAGGGGGTAAAGGTTGACCCAAGGAGGGGTGCTCAAGTTACCGGATTCCGTGAAGTGCTGGGTGGTCCATTCACGTTGTTGAAGGGGGCTGCCTCGCTTCAGGTTTTGGCGGGTAACTTGCCGCGCCCGTAGGGGTCTAGGATTTCATTGCACAGGCTATCCACACGACCAGGGGAACGTCGGGTTTCAGTAGCGGTTTTCTGAAACCCGGGGATCCCAGATTATCTGTATTATTCTGTGATGCTTATTACATTTCTGTGATGTTGCATTTTATCACGCCTTGAGCGAATATTATATATTGATATATATACTAGTAGATGTTGTATATGTTTTACACCCGCGCTAGTCTAGTCCCCGCTCTGTCGTTAGTTAAGTAATCTAACGGGTGATGACGGGACCCAGTGGCGAATGCGGATGGCATATACGTACATCATATTTTCGTTCTTTTGTGGTGTGATTAATTGATGGGACTGCATTGATTCGGATCAATGCAAGGTAAACAAACCTATTCTGATGTTGTTGGAACATTTTTCAAAAAAAGCTATTAATGCAAGGACGTTCTCTTTTGTTTTGCACAGTGGTATTTGGTTATGAATATCCAGCACCTCAGTCGACGAGGCAAGGGCCGAGATCCCTTCACCGGGAGTGACCCCTTGGATAGAAGTTTGCGTCAGGGTAATAACTTCACTATAGCCGATTGCCTTTTACTTTGCATCGTAGTATTCAGTTGGAATATCCTGCACCTCATTCTACGGGGAAAGAGCCGAGATCCCTTCACCGGGAGTGACCTCTTTAGCAAAGGTTTTCGCCACTATATTTTTATAAAAAGCTATCCGGTTCCTTCAACGATATCAAGTTCATTACGTTAAAGGTTTTTCGCCAAAAACCATTCGTAGCCCTCCGTCATTTCAGACGAGTAGCACTTAGTATTCATGCTATGTTTGTTGACCTTCGTCAAGGCATAGTGAATGGTAGCTGCTTGTTACCTTTCTGTTGCATAGATAGATGCGTTGGTTTGGGACAGTCATATAGCCTTGTTGACCTTCGTCAAGGGCTTGTACAGGTGGGTTCAAATTAACCTAGACAATGACGGGTAGAACTTGACATGTGACTTATGATTTGTTGACCTTTGTCAAGATCATAAGAGCATGGGGTAAAAATCACATCGGAAGTTTCTAAAGAAACTGAAACTTGCCAGATATGCGCATACCTTCTGGAGTGTGATAATGTGAGTGGATTCCTCACATTATCATGCGATGATAGTTGGATCCCGATTCCCACTGATGAGTTGGTTTACTCCTCGGGTGATCCCGACTAATTCTTCTTTCAGGTTTGGAGGAGAATTTGAGGTTACAGTGGGAGGTTTCCTGATTAGATAAAGTGATAACCATTCTGATCTAGGTTAGAGTGCATGCTGAGTGTTTCTTTTCTCTCTCTCTTTGGTAGCGACCATGACCCGACCCTTGACTATGACTCAGTGACCAAGTTAACCGAACCTTCTTAAAACACTGGCCTTTGGATTGTCTAAGTTGCATACCTCATTGCCACTCCTACTTTTACCCTTTTCTCCAGGACACCCCGTATTACTACGAACGTCCACTTCCATTGGATAAAACCATCGTATGGTTATATGCAAACTCGAAGGAACTTGTTCCATATTCGAGGATGGTTTCCGGTTCTGGAGAAAACGAATAGGATTATTCAGTTGTCTTTTCCTTTTACCTTCTCTCAGGTTACGAGTGTTCCTTGGATTAGGACAGTACACCTATTACGCTAAGTGGATAGTCTTCATCCAAACCATCGGCAGGTGCTGAACGGTAGGGATTGAATAAAACCATTTAGCCTAAAAGGTGTACAGAAGGTATTAAGTGAAGACAAATAAAGGGATTAGAAAGAGGGCAAAGTAAATTGCGACTGCTATTCATGACCAAACCAAGTATTTCATCGCCACTCCTACTTCACCTTTGTATTTCTCCAGGACACTCCGTATCACTACGAAAATCCACAGTTTATTGGATACTCCATCGTATGGTTATATACGAACTCGAAGGGACTTGTTCCAATTCGGGGATGGAATCTGGTTCAGGAGAAATAGGAATAAGGTTTTATTCAGTTGTCTTTTATCTTCACCTTCTATCGGGTTGCGAGTGCTCCTAGGATTAGGACAGTACACCCATTATGCTTATTGGATAGTCTTCTTCCAAACCATAGACTGGTGCCGAACGGTAGGGAAGGAAGAAAACCATTTGGCCTAAAGGGGTGTACAGAAGGTAATGACTAAAGACATATAAAGGGATTTGGAAAAATGGCAAAGAAATATACGGTTACGGTTGTGAATCTGATAATGGAAGAGGAATTACTAGGAATACCCGGATACCTCTTTGAAACATTTATATGTTTCAGTTTCACTGTGTATTGTTATAAGAAAACTGATTTCCCAATTAGACACTTGCTCCAGGGTATGTATTTACCAGGTATGATTCTCACATCTGTATGGTTTTACAGATGATGAGTGGGAGTAAGTTATTGGGAATTGGGTGATCATCCTCATTATATCAGGATTCATTGTAATTGGTGATATTTGAGGAAATCGCCTGGGTTGTTTGCCGGACGGCAAATATTTGGTTTTGAATATCCGTTGTTATGCACCAATTTCAAATTGATATATCTGTACGTTTATTTTTAATAGAGTGAGATATAACTTTTTGAAATTATGTCCATGACATTTACCTATATCAGTGGATGATTAGGTAAGGAGCATTAAACAGCGGTGTAATTCTTCTTAACCATAAGTACAGTTTTCAACCTACGACACACAGGGATTAAGTTATTAGACTCAGGGGACTTATACAGAGTATTGTATGTTGTCCAGTGTCCATTAGGACAGAGGGGTTAGTCTTCGTACTATATTCGGTTTACTTATGACTTCTCTAGTTTTTAGACAAGTGTTTCGTAGAAACACAAGGTCCAAGTTTTGAGAAGTTATAGGTATATGAATAAAGTAGAGAACCAGGTGTTGCAAGTATCGGGATCCTTCAAGGTGATCGAAGATGTAGATACTTGTGTATGGTATTCAGTTGATAGTAATGATTATGAGAACATGCTTCTCTTTCAGGTTACTCATAATTGAAAGCACTCCTAAGTTGAGTATTGCTAATCGGCCTCTCTCCATTTAGTTGACATGCACCGGAGACAGCTGCATTTGAATCTGGTTCCAATTAAATCAGTGCCTCTGTTTCTATATTGGATATAGAACGGTTCATATCTTAACGATGTTAAGGTACGGGGAGTTGTCCGGCTTATGCTTAAAACCAGACTATGGATAACTCAAGGCACGTTTCTGTAATGGCTGTTTGTGGATTGACCTGGGCTATGACGAGGGTTAACTTTCTACCATCTGGAAGATCAATAGTGATATTGTTCTTGACTCGCCACAGTTTTAGTAAAATGGATTTTTTCAGAAAACAGTAGTGGGAGTATGGTAGAACTGGAAGTGATTCCAGAACCGCAAACGATAACTGAAAATTTGATAAGAACTTAAAGATTCAATCTGGTTTGACATTCCATTGGCTACTCCGCAGATGATGGTGGGTAACCTCAGGCACCCGAGAGGTACTCCGGTAGCCTCAAGGACAGTGACAGGGAGGTTCTTGTTTACCCAGACTTGCCATTTCTGTTGTTCCAGGCTATGAGACCCGGCAGGAGTATGAGTATAGCGTCGTTCTGAACTAGCTTTAGAAGTACACGTGTATATGATTCTGCCAGAGGGTTCTCATAGTCAGTGGGAGCAGCGGAAGCATTGGTGGAAAAGTGGCTTATGTCTATTTATAGGCTAAAGCAGATATAGCAGAGATATATCATCTATTTCTGATGTGACAGTCATAGGTTTGACTTCATCAGAATAAAGGATGGATCTGTTAAAAAGGTAGTAGTGTGTGATGTCCTAGTATTTGGATGACATACATAGAGTAGGAAGTGAAGTTCCTATACTACGATCGGTTATACTTTGGTTATCACACAGTGGTTTCTCCACATAGGATATAGATATAATATCAGACATTCTGGTTACTAGATCTATGGTTTTAGATTTAGATTTGGGAAGTGTCCTAATCTGGGTACTTAGGCAGCATTCTAAAGGTGTTTTAGAATGGACGACTCCTGGCACGGTAGTGTACCTGCAGGTGATGGAGTCACCCTCTCTAAAGGTGTCTTACAGACTAAAGTGGAAAGGGATGTGCATGATTGGCAGATCACTTGCTTAGGCAATTGGGTCAGTCATGAGATGTCAAGTACCACACCAGATGTTGTTTTTGCAATAGATGCAATAAGTTGATATTAATCCAATCCTGGAGAAACGATCGGAAGCAGTTTTAGAACATAAGTGGATGTTCTAGGGATATGATAACAACAGCCTCTTTTAGGAGACAGTTATCATTCCAGGCTTCCAAGGTGACCTGGATGACATAGTGACTGCCAGAGTTATAGTTTTTTCTCTGACGAGGGGTAGTAGTTTGGACAGGTGGTCCAAGCGGATATTGAGGGAGGCATGGCGCAAGATACTGATTGGTTTTAGTTGACGATACAGTCTAAGAAGTTTGGATTTGGAGTTCATTTATGAACTAGGTCCCATCAGATATCCAGACACATTCTAAGACAGGTATTGCTCATTTCGGGAGATGGCTTTCTCCGCGAACTTGAGATAAAGAGAGACATAGAAAGAAACATCAGAGCGGATCCACTCACTGAGGCTATTCCTCGAACGCAATAGTTTCGCAAACGGGTTTTGTGAGACTGATTAGTAGATGAGTTGGGTGTTCGGTATCACACGGGCTGTGAGTATGCGACATCGCTATAATAAGCCTTGAGTGCAAGTGGGAGATTGTTGGATATAGTGCCCTCAGAGTCAATTATTAGATCGCAGGCACGTGATTGCAATGATTGAGGGAGGACCTATACCAGTAGGACAGTCTTACTCATGATGATAGTATGCTATCTGGTTTATCTTTATCATCGTGTACAGTTTTAGGTGACCTTAGAGGTCAATATTGCACATTGATAGAGCACTTAGGATTCTTGCTTAACGGCCAGCAGTATGATGGCGATCATATACGTGGGAGCTGGGGTCTATAAGTACATCCTTAAAAGGTCCCTAGTCGTGGGAGTTTCGAGACTGGGCATCGATACTCCATTAGTAGACTAGTGTATACAGTCGAGACCCCGATAAGGGGTGGTGGCCGGTCTCACAAGCCATTGGTGTCAGTTGGTTCACCTAAGATGTATACAGGTGCTCATTGGGTTATGAGTATACCGGACAGGACTCGCCGGGAACATGCCAGTTGGTATTATACCTAGCGTCAGATAGCAGTTCCCTGGTGACAGTTGTACAGGTTAGTTCATCGACCTGAGATTGTCATTTGTCTCGTGTGAGTTCCCACTGTGCTTTGATTACTACCCTACCACGGCTTAAAGGAGTCGTGCAAACAGGTTTTAGTTGGGTACAGTCCCGAGCCACATAGAGGCAGTGAGCAGATCGTCAAGGGTTCGTCTCTCCCGGTATTGGGGGTGAGGTCGCGCTGTGTCTAGAAGAGCCATTACACGAAGTCCTTGGCCAAGGCAGGAGATTTACTGGTAGGTATTCCAGTAGTATCTCAGAGTGTTCTGGGCTACGCTCCGACACGACTTGTACCGCTTTTGGGGGTCTGACTTTTACCAACCCCTTAGGCCTGCCATGTGATGTTCATAGACGAACGGACCGGACTGTACGGATATTGTCACTGACAGGCTCAGTAGGGTGTCAGGATGAGTTCGCTCATCGACTTCCCTTTTGGTCAATACCTGGTAGCCCGTTACGTACGGCTAATACCTCTGACGTGCTAGTGGTTAAATCCACAGCTAAAATATTGACGAGTCTTTAGAGTCCCCCACAGACAGTTTCTCAAGTTTCGGGCGAAACGTTGTAGAGGCCGTATGATATATGGCAGGGTTCGATCATATACGTACGGTATTGCATGGATCATGATCGAACGGATCATACTAGTGGGCTTTGGTTTAAGCCGGATCCTAGTATTAGATTTGTTAGATTACTTTAGTCTCATCGTATTCGCATTCAGTCGGAATGCGGATGCAGGTATGTATATACAGGTGAGGGGTATCCTTGTGATCCATCACGAGTTTACTTTAGATGTTGCCGGATTTTTCTTTGATGGACCAAATATTTGGATTTATGTTTGGATGGTGGAAATAATAAGCTAGAATTTCATCATGAAATGCATTAATGTGACATAGACATATATCATGAGTCATGGTCTCTTTTTTAGCAAATATGTCATATTAGTGGATTGATTTGTGTTGATATGATGAGAGGAGAGAGAGGGGCTGCCTAAGATGAGCTTGGTCTTGTATTATTCTACACACTCTCTCACTCTCATTTGATCATAGCAAAAGAAAAGAAAAGCTTTCTTCTTCTTCTTCTTCCTATAGCTCATTATATCCATTAATGGCAACTCCTTCAACCTCCATCCAAAGCAATGGATGCAAGAGACAGCGATCACAAACATTCTCTACAACACCTTGGACACGTCGGCTAGCACACATCATGCCCGAGTTGCTTCGGATGAAGCGGGAGCCCATAAAAAGACTCGTAGATGTGGTGCCCTTTCCGATGAGGAGATCAAGACCGGAGATGCCGCGAGGAGCTTGGGATGGTGGCCGAAGACCAAAGGACACGGATAGCTCGGTATAGCCCTTCTATCCCTTCTCTAGTTAGCTAGTAGTAGGTTATTGGTTCGATCCGGGAAAAAGTATACGATAGCGCCAGTTTTCTAGTTAAAGAAAAGTTTTCGTTTCCGCATTTTGGCCTCGGACAGACGGTTGGGGCGCTACCGTAGACTTACAGGTAGCATCCTTGGTAACGATGTATCTTGCCTTTAATCGTCTAGTATGTCACGGTATCTAGCTTGGAACTCTTCCAACATACCGTCCCTCCACTGAGGGTAAAGACAATACCTGCGACTGACATTCAGTCGTCCTTATCACCCTGGAACCTTTCCAGTGATTCTCCCCAGGATCGATTGATACCATCTCACTACAACTAGTGAGAATCCTAACATCTAATTAGATCTATCTCATAGATCCAAAACTCAGGATTTTGGAGGTATCATCTAGATCCTATATGGAGAATCTTTGTTATAAGAGGACATTGACCGAGCGTAGCATAGGAAACTACTTCCCTATCAAGAGTATGTCATCCACGTACTATACGAGGATCACCACCATACTCCCTACTACCTTTTTGTACATACTTGGTTCATCTACCATTTTGATGAAGTCAAACTCTTTGACTACTACATCAAAACAGACGTTCCAACTCCGCGATGCCTGATTTATCACATAAAACATCTTGCACACGTTTCTGCTTCTCCCACTGTCTACGAAGCCCTCTGGCTGTGTACTTACAGACGCTCTCTTCCAAATCATCATTTAGAAAAGCAGTCATGACACCCAACCGCCAGATATCGTAGTCATGGTATGTAGCCGTGGCAAGTAGGATCTGGATGGACTTAAGCATAGCTTTGAAAGTCTCAACTTTTCTATGTACACCAAGTAATCTTCTCAAGATATACTTGCTCCTGATAGGGATTTAACCCTTCAGATAAAGCAACCAAAGTCCATACTTTGTTGGTGTATAAGGATTCCATCTCAGATCGCTAAGCATCCAGCCATTCTCACAGAGTCCCCACTCCTGATGGCCTGCTCGAAACTAGTTGGGTCACCATCTCATGATGCAATCCTTTCTCCCACTGTCATAGAGAAACTGAAGTATCTCTCAGGTGGATGAGGAACCCTACCAGATCGGCGGAGAGGATGAAGTTCGTTGGTAACTATTGAATCCTCCGGATTTACCAAATCATCAGCTGCAGTTTGTATAGCTGGAACTCCTTCCAGTTCTACCTCATGACCACTAATTTCTTCACAAGAAATTCCCTTTTTCTCAAAAAGTGGTATGCCGAGAAATAAAACATCTTTTGTTCCTCGGTATGGTAGAAGATATTCCCTTGCGAATGCTTGGGATATCCAACTAACTTCTACATAACTGACCTTGCCTCGAGCTTGTCCGGATTTTGTTTTTGACATAGGCTGGACAACCCCATATCTTAACTTCCTTAAGAGATGGGCTCTTCCCATACCATATCACATATGGAGTGGTAGGCATCTGATTTGGTTGGATACCTATTCAATAGGTATGCAACTTCTCAAGTGCATAACCCCAAAAGAAAATAGGCAACTCAGTAGTACTCATCATAGAGCACACCATATCACATAGGGTGCGATTGCTCTGCCCCGATACACCGACGTGCTGTGGTGTATTCGGAGGAGTAATACTGAGAGAGAATCTTATTCTCCTTTAGAATAGTCTAGGAATTCCGTGCTCAAGTATTCTCCTCCTTGATCTCATCAAAGGACATAATACTTATACCCGTTTTTGGTTCTCTACTTCTAACTTATATTCTGTGAATATCTCAAAAGCTTCGGACTTGTGTTTCAACAGGAACATATGTATGAATCTTGAGAGATCATCAGTGAATGTAATGAAGTACAAAGAACCGGTCCTGGCATATGTAGACAGGGGACTTTCATACATCAGCACGTATCAATCCCAAGAGTTCATTAACTCTTTCTCTGTTTTTTAAACGGAGCTGTGGTCATCTTATCTTGGTGACATGACTGGAAAGTTTTTACAAGATGTAAATCAAAACTAATTTAAATATGCATCTTTATGTAACTTCCGCTAGTCGGGTCGCATTGATATGACCTAGTCTACAATGCCTCAAGAAGGATTCGTTCATTTCCGAACTCTTCCTCTTGTGTGTGTTCTGTATATTATGAACTGTGGTTTGATTTAGAACGTCTATGCCTTTAGATAACATGCCTGATCCGATCAACTCTTGATATAGGAAATATTCAAAACATTATCCAACAATACAAAATTATATCCTTCTTTACTAATAAAGAGACTGATATGATGTTGTATATCAGGTTCGGTATCTAATAACATTCGTTCAGAATCAATGTATTCTGGTAATACAGGGTGATAACTGCCAACAGACTTGGCTGCAAAACTTGCATCATTTCCAACTCTTGAAACTTATCACCCACTCTCAGTTCTCTACCTATCTGTAGCCCATGTAATAAATTGCATTTGCGGGATCCTGATCCGGTATCTCATACCCAGGACGTAAAGGATACTGAGAAACAGTTCTCGGTAATGAACACACCCGAAGAAGATGCATCAGCATGTACTTTCTTCGTTTGGGCGGCACGGGAATTCTGGTAACCCCCTATTTCCTGCTCTGTCTTATAACAATTATAAGTTGGAGCGGGACCAACGTTCCCTAGCGCAGTATCAAGCGGGTTCGGTCAACACATCCGTATTATTATCTTGATTAAGGCGTGACATGGTCGCTACCTGGAGAGAGATAGAAGAAAACACTCAGCGTATGCTCTTGCAAGATTAGATTGGTTATTAATATATCTAATCGGGATATCTCCCACTGTTTTAGTCAAACTTCCTTCAAACCCTAAAAGGAAAGATAAGCCGGGATTAATTACACCCTACAAGTTCTCCAATCTTTCAGCCAGGCCAGTGCCGGTACTTTGAGGGAGGTTCCCCGTGCTTTCGCACGGACCTAATTAAAGTAAATCTCGTTTTCCCAGAGGCATAACCCCGTTGACACCTTTCTAGACACTTACTTGATCGACTAATTGTAATGTGTAAAACTCTCACAGGAGTAACTCTTACTCGCAGTGGATATCGGGATCCAACTATCTCATAGAAGGTATGCAATCTCATTGCAAATTTCAACTCTTGAAATTCCCAATATTATTTTACCCCTAGCGTCCTATGACCTTGACGCAGGCCAACAAACCATAGTTCGCTAGTCAAGTTCAACCCGTACATTTCCTGATTGAATTAAACCCACCCGCACAACCCTTGACGCAGGCCAACAAAGTCGCACGATTACCTTAATCCAATCGCATCGTATGCTGCAGATAAGCACTAGTTAGCTACCGCACACTACGCCTTGACACAGGCCAACAAACGTAGCACGAATACTAAGTAGTACTTATCTGAAATGACGGAGGGCTACGACAGGTTTTAAGAAAACTTTTTGCGTTTGATATCGTTGTAGAATCGAGTGATTTTTAATGGAATGTTTTTGAGGCCTTTTCTAGTTTTGCTAAAGAGGTCACTCCCGGTGAAGGGATTTCGGCTCTTTCCTCATCGAATAAAGTGCAGGATATTTCACAAATATCACTATGCAAAGCAAAAACTATAAAAACAATCAAAAGACAAACCGAGTTTGTAGCATCTGCTAGTTTCGCTAAAGAGGTCACTCCCGGTGAAGGGATCTCGGCTCTTTCCTTATCGAATAAGGTGCTGGATATTCTACAAGGAATACCGCTATGTAAAGCAAGAACTAGAGCTACCTGTTTTTGAGACAAGTTTCTACAACATCTTTAGGTTTCTTTTAGTTTCATTAATCACATTAATGAAGTCCCATTTTATTATGCTTCACAAGCATCACATTTGAAACGAAATCAACAATATACAATATATATCTCATATATATAAAATAAACATTTGTCTTAGGCAGTAATATGATCTCATCACAGAACATTGCAGCAGAAGATAACATATGAAATATTAGATATACTAGGATTTCCGTGTTTTATGCGAGCCTGTTTAAAACACGGATTCCACGGTCGCGATGAATAGCCAAACCCACATCCCTAGACCCCTACGAGAGAAGCAAGCAACACTGCCAATTCTAGGGTTAGGAGAGCCGGTCTCGACTCCTCGAGATGGTCTCCCACTAGACCCTAGAACCCGGTTACTTATGCTCCCCGCCTTGGGTCTACCTAATGCGGAAAAGTAAATAATATACAATGGTGACATCATCCTCAGCCCGGAAGTGCCCCAATAAAAGAATATTACATACAATTGAATTTTACATGAATGAAAATAAAAACCCTCATCTCACATAAAACCCCCGGCTATTCAAAATACGACGATCCAATATAACATATCACAGCAACACATAATATCACATATCATCAACGTAAGTAAATATGCGTATCCCAATTGTCGTTGATGTATAGCAAAGAAACCGGCGATACACCACATATTACACTTACGGTCGCAGAAAAGAAAGTGTAAAACTACAACAGTTGGAATCCGTAACTACCTTAGACATCTCATGCCTAACCAAATGAATTCCTTAGACATCACATGCCTAACAATTATAAACCCTGCATTTTAGTCTCAATTTCGAAAACTCTTTTCAATATCAAGTCGGCAACTTCAACAAGATTCCCGACATCCTAATCGAATGCTCGTCGGAAACTTTAGTAGACGGCCGCACTCCCGATGCCGTCGACGAAGTGCACTAAGGAGGAACACCGCTGCCGCGAGCACCCGAACGGATGCTTTTGGCGACGGGGTTCTCCTACAGTCACTTGGTCGGGGCTATAGGGCGTGGCTATCTATTAAGTTTACCTGGCGAGTATCCACGTACACTACGTGATTGCGACGGACTTTTGATCACATCAAAATCCCGTGGCAACCGATCAAATGAGACTAAACTGCTAAATTTACAACATTCAAATTAGTTATCTCATAACTACTTGTGGATTCCAAATATTGTATCACTTTCCAGATAAATAGACAATGTTAAACTTTTCGATCGAATAAACAAACACCCAAGATTTTCCAAATAGTTCTCAACACTTGAAATTAGTTAAAAAGCATCCATCACATGCCACAGTACAAATGGTCCAGCTGTAGAAGGGTCAAACCAACGCCTCACATGTGGCAACGCCGTACTGCCCCAAACCCTAAGGTTTAGAGGCGGTTCAGACGGTCACATAATCGAGTTAAGGTTTGTGTTCTTCTAGAGAGTCCACCGCGTTACTTGCACGACTGTGAATGTTCTTAACTAAGGAAAAATCCAACACTTGGAAAATTTCCGGCAGGGGAAAAAGTGACTTATTGATATCCGTTCGAACTTTTTAACACGTTCTAAATTACCCGGAAAACGTTAAATGAAGTTAAACTTTCCGATCGAATCAACGAATTCTAAAGGATCTCCAGAACACTCAACACTTGAGTAATATTAAAAATTCCCAGAAGCACTTGGTAACACCTACGGATCAACTGTTGAAAATACGATCCCTCAATCCTCAAGACTTACTACGGAACCGCCGCCAATACCTTGGTTTGGCCGCGGTTCCGCGACGCTTTGATGGATTCAAGGGTTCGTTTTTCGCAGATATCCATAAAATTACCTGCTTAATTTTCTGAGTATTTTTAATACAGAAAAAATCAACATTTTAAAAAATTTCCAGAGAGGGGTCCAAATGTGATGTTTCGGGGTTCGATCGGACTTTAAATTTCATCTAGACTTCGCCTAAACCTCTAGCTTGGCTCTGATACCACTGTAGGGTTACTAGGCACTAGAACAAGGTTCTACAAGGTATCAACCATGCCAAAATCAAATTTTTCATGTGCCGAACAACCCTAACCAAGATCTTAGACTAGAGATTAGGCGAAACAAGAAAGTAAATATCTTTACTTCTAAGAGTTAGGGATTAAAACCTTTGTAGTCCGTTTCTTTACTTCTAAAGCTTCGTGTTGAGGTCCCTTCGCTGCGATCATCGAGTACCTGGACTCAAGAGAGGCTCCATGAAGAGAAAGATGCAAGCTTTCTTCCGATCTTCAATAACAAAGATGATCTACCTTGAAGAAACTCAAGCCCAAGTTTTTGCTTCACTAATCAAATATTAGCAAAGCAAACACCCTAATCTAAGTGGCTAGAATAGATGAGGATGATGAAGTAGGAATTTAGCTCTCATTTGTTTTCTTTATCTCACTCATTTTCATCACATTTAAAAAGGCTAGAAAGCTTTTCATCAAAAAGGAAGAAGAAGAAGAAGCAAATCAATTTGTGATGAATAATGAAAACTTGTGTGAGGTTAGAAATGCAACCATGAGTTAAGAATGAAGACTTAACCCATGTAGAGAAAAAACCATGGTAAAGGGTTTGGGTTTGGTTAAGAAATATCAAAAAAATATCTTTACAAAATATCTTTGCATAAAAACAAAAACAAAGCTTCTAGAAGCTTCAAGAAAGCTTAACCCTAATCCAAACCCTAACCATGTTTAAACTCCACAAAACATGTTGCATTTGTAACCTTAACTTGTTACAATATTATATATCACATATATAATATATTTTTTAATAAAATAAAATAATACAATTAACATATATCACATATATATCAATGTATTACCCAAGTGAGAAAAAGAATCTTTAAGTGAGCTTATATTAGTTAATGTAACTTAATATATCACATATATAATTATACATTGAATTATCGAATCAATACTTGATCCGATAATCCAGCTATATCGCATACAACCGACTAATATAATCTGTATCGGTTCATCGAATCAACACTTGATCCGATAACCCGGCTATATCACTTATACCCGGCCGATATCTCATATTGCAAGAAACTAATACGGTATCGCATACACGTATTATTCCCGGTCCCGCACATATCACATATGTTCCCCTACTCCGTTTTGCCTGAGCCGGGAAACCTCTGTGTAGGACTCTAAAGAATCGTCAATACGCCGGCAGTAGGTGATGATCATATCAAACACCCACAAGCTACAAGCGGTCAGCTAAACGTAACAGCCACCCAAGTATTGAGCAATCAGAAGATCAACAAGCAAGCTTGTACATTCTCCCATGAATCCAACCAGTAACACTCCCCTGCAGTCCGGTCTCCTCGTCTGATATGTCGCATATCTCGCCTAGGGGTGGTAAACGTCAGACCCCAGCAGCTTGATAAGTCGTGTCGATATGAGGTCCATAACAGTTCGAGAAACTACTGATAACACTTACCAGTAAATCTCAGCAAACTTGGCCAGGGATTTCCAGTTATAGCCAATCGAACACAGCGCAAAATCAACTCCCTATACCGGGAGAGACGAAACCCCTCTTATCGCTCATTGCCTCCATATGATTCGGGACTGTACCCAAAAGCCACCTTTTTGCACGCCCTCTTGGACATGGTATGATGGAAATCAAAGCACAATGGGAATCACACAAGACTCTATGACGATCTCTAGTCTACAGACTAATCTGTACCAGTGTCACCAGAGAACTGCCATCTGACGTGAGGTATAATACCATCTAGGAGTTCTCGGCGAGTCCGTCCAGTGTACCCAGTCTCTACTGAGCACCCGTATACCTTTTCTGATGTCAAACACCAATGGATATGGGATCATCCATCGCCCATCATATGGGTCAAGAAGCACATACGCTAGTCTACTCTGGAGTATCGATGCCCTATCTTGGTACTCCCACGACTAGGAACATTTGAAGGATGTACTTAGCGACTACACTGTCCCCACTAGTATGATCTGCATCATAGTCCCGGTAGTCAAGTACTCATCCTAAGGGCTTTATCAACATGTAACATAGAGATAATCAGAGTACATGTTAAGATAAAGAGTAATCAGATAGCATACTATCATATCGAGCAAGAAAGTCCTCCCTATACATGTCCAAGCATCCACTACAATATACAACGTATGTACAGTAATGGCCTCTAGGGCACACATATAACTAACAAAGTCGTGCCGATGTAAGGCTCATAACGGGTCGAAAAACTGCTGATAACACTTGCCCTGGCCAGGGACTTCCAGTTATAGCCAATCGAACACAGCGCAACATCAACCCCCAATACCAGGAGAGACGAAACCCCTCCTATCGCTCATTGCCTCCATGTGATTCGGGGCTGTACCCAAAAGCTACCATTTTGCACGTTCTCTTGGATGTGGTAAGGTGGAAATCAAAGCACAGTGGGAATCACACAAGACTCTATGACGATCTCTGGTCTACAGACTAACCTGTACCAGTGTTACCAGAGAACTGCTATCTGACGATAGGTATAATACCATCTAGGATTTCTCGACGAGTCCGTTCAGTGTACCCAGTCTCCACTGAGCACCCTTATACCATCTTTGATGTCAAACACCAATGGATGTGAGATCATCCATCGCCCTTCATATGGGTCAAGAAGCGCATAGGCTAGTCTACTCTGGAGTATCAATGACCTGTCTTGATACACTCTCGACTAGGAACAATTATAGGATGTACTTGTAGACTGTAAGTCCATGTCACGCACCCCACATGTTCGCGGGGAGGCGGAATATATGAAAAACAATTATCAAAGTTTCGTAACACGGACTTGAGCACACGGATCGTGTGTAAACCATTACTAGCAAACTACGAGAGATTTAACTACTCTGATTCGAAGTTATACCTCACGTTACTTGTCTTTCGGGTCTTTATCGCTATCCTCCACACCTCGTCGGCTCTATGGAACATGGGCACCTCAACGGCTTCCTCGAGTCAAAGACGATCCACCCGAGAGTCTATAGTCCGAGCTCCTTTCTCGAATCTGAGATAACTACGACTTCTAGTTTTCTAATCTAGATGTCCTAGAGGGTGTATAGTATTTAGATGGATTACTTAGTCACTTAAATCCTAGGATTCTCAATTCATAAGAGCTTTTAAGGTTTGAGGAAGAAGATGAAGACTTGAGGAGAGAGAAGTGTTTTGTGATAATGAATGAATAATATCTTATGCTAGAATAATATGAAGCATACAAATATCTCTCTTGATAATATCAAGATAATATCTATCATGCTTCATTTAATTCTAAGGGTGAATCACCTCATGAGTCATTAAGTATTTAATGAAACTTACACCTCATCCTCCACCTCATTTAGTTTAAATCACAAAAGAAATAAACATAAATGAGTCACCTCCTTCTAGAAGCTTCCCGACAAATTACGAGACTGCCCCTCCCATCCGTATTTCCAAAAACCACGGATAATCTTTGACTGAATAAATCTATCTATATAATACTAGAATCTAGCTTAAACCAAAGCCCGCTAGTATTATCTGCCCGATCATAGTATGTGCACAAGTGTACGTAAGTGATCGCAGCCCTGCCGTAAAATCATACGGCCTCTACACCTTTTGCCCGGTGCAGGGAAACTCTCTGTGTGGGACTCTAAAGACTCGACACTACACTGGCAGTGGGTTTAACCACAGGCCGTAAGCGGTACTAGCTGTACGTAACGGTTCCCAGGTAGATATCGATAAGAAGGACGATGAGGAAACCCATCCGAACTCCTACTGAGCCTGTATGTGACAATCTCCATACAGTCCGGTCTGTTCGTCTAGGACTATCGCATATCGGGCCTAGGGGCGGAAAACGTCAGACCCCTAATAGCGGTATAAGTCTTGTCGGAGTGAAGCCCATTACACCTTGAGAAACTACTGGAACCTACCAGTAAATCTCGCTTGCCCTGGCCAGGGACTTTGCGTAATGGATCTCCATACACAACGCGATATCAACCCCCAATCCCGGGAGAGATGAATCCTGTCTATCCGCCACTGTCTCCAAGTGCTTCGGGACTGCACCCAACTACTACCTGTTTGCATGACTCTTTTAAGCCGTGGTAGAGTAGTAATCTAAGTACACTGGGAACACACCCGAGGCGAAGTAGCAGTGTCAAGTCGACGGACTAAGCTGTACTCATGTTACCTGGGAACTGCTATCTGACGATGGATATAGAACCAACCTGCAGTTCCCGGCGAGTCCTGTCCGGTGTACCCGTAACCTAACGAGCACCTGCATACTATCTCCAGTACGACGTACTGATAGCTGTGCGATAGACCATCTCCCCATGCTGGGATGAGAAGCGTATACACCAATCTACTCCGGAGTATCGATGCCTCGTCTCGATAATCCTACGACCAGGGACCTGTATAGGATGTTGCTTATAGACTATCCAGCCCCCACTAGTGTGACCGCCATCACAATGCTGGTAATCAAGCAAAGATCCTAAGGGCTCTACTAATATGTATAAGCTATATGTTAAAAGAAACATATGCACATATTAAAGTAGAAACAAACCAAGTAGCATACTACCATTTTTAGCAAGACTGTCAATAAAACTGTGAATATCCCAAGCTTCCATTAAGTAATATATAAACTAGTATGATACAGTAATGGCCTCTAGGGCATAAACACTAACAAGACTACACTAGCTCCCACTAGTATAATCTCCATCATAGTCCTAGTAGTCAAGTACACATCCTAAGGGCTTTATCAACATCTGAGAGCAAGATAGTATCACAATACAAGTCTACATGTTAAGACAAAGTGCAACCAGATAGCATACTATCATGTCGAGCAAGAAAGTCCTCTCTATATAAATCTAAGCATCCACTATAATATACATCATACGTACAATAATGGACTCTAGGGCATATACATAACTAACAAAGATTTAAGCCCAAGATCTTGGTTTATGTGGGTGTTGCATGCAAGAATTTTTTTTATCACTTCCGCATCCTCACAAGTGTTGTGAGAGAGTGTGCAACATCCACTAACAGTGTAGAGGTCAAAGGGATTGGGTGTGGTTTCACTTGACAGGGTTCTTTCAAAATTGGGTAAATCAAACACTACAAGTTCGCACAACTCATCAAACGCTCTATCTTCAATCAGTGAATCATTTGGGACACTCAATAGACTTTCAAAACCAGAGTTGTGGAATTCAATTTGCAATGTGTAGGTTTGATTTTGAGGGTGTACTGCTCACTCTCACTACTCAAATTCTCAATCTGTCCTATCGCCTCGTCATACATTGGAAAATTTGGAGCTAGTTGGAAATTAGCTACCAGTTCGTTCGGTTGTATGAAGGCAGCTATGGACGCATTCAAATCCATCATCTGTTTGCATGACGCTACCCGAAATTCTTCCAACGACTGTTCAAGACTAGACATGGACTGTGAAAGGGTTTCAGTAAAAGATTCAAAGTTGTTTGGATAAGCGAAACTCCCAAATGGATGTTCAGAAGCAATATCTAGGGAAGGTGTAAAAGTCTGATAGGATTGATAGGAATCGAATGGTTGTACAGGATAAAGATCAACGTCATGATAATAGGGTGATTGGAATTGTTGATCAAAAGAATTGGAAGTGGTGAAAGGAGTGAAAGATCGGCTTCGAGATTGCGCAATACGTACTGCAATGGACATGGATATCGGAGTTATAACATGACTCTCAGATGGGGTATCAACATGAGAAGGTGTGAAAGTTTGAAATGGTTGATACGACGTGGATTGTGGTGTCCATATGGTGTTTCTAGAAGCATCTATCCGATCTTTTAAAGAGATTTTTGGCATGAATGGATCGTTTGTCGTTCTACAAAAACAGGAACCGTTGGAAGTAATATCTGGCTGTGGGTACCAAAGTTCAGCAAGAATTGGTTTATGTGGGGTACCTATGATATGAAAAGAAAAAAAGAAGTAAAGGAGATGAAAAAATAATGTGGTTTTTTTATTTTTTATGTTAGTTATCAACAAAAGTATGAAATATACACAAAAAAGATTAAAAAAAATAATCATGATACAATACTACACACCTAATCGGTCTAGGGTTCACCTAGGTCAACTAGACCTGCTCAAGAACTTGATTGTTGAAGTAAAACTATGTCGAGAAACGGGCTCAAGATATACTGATCACGAGGCCAGGTAAGTGCAGAGATAAAGGGAGGTTTTCCAACGCTTTCGTGAAGTTCATTAATTAGATAACCCTTTCTCTTTTAGCGGTTTCGCCGTGAACACTTTCCTAGACACCCCGTGAACGATATACCATTAAGCAGTGTTCTAAACACAGTTAACTTCTCCTGATGAGCGCGAAGTCCTTAAAGGCTTAAAGTCTAGTTTCTTTTAAATTTTGTGCGGGTAAACGTTATGCTCAATTTCATGATTTGTGGGCTACGAAAAAGGTGATGAAATCGTTTACCGTATGTTGTGGGGGTTCGCTTGCCCTTAAGTCCGTAATAATGGATGCAATGCGCAATTTAATGGAAAAAATTCAAAACGTCAAACAATCATCTTTTATGTTTAGGCACGGCACTGCAACAAATACAGGTTAGTCACTTTTGGCGTTTGACAGCGAACATGCAACGTGTAACATTTTAGAAATCGTTATGCGAATTTTTCCGTTTTAGGGTAAAATAGTCGGTATTTTCCGTTTTAACCCGATTGTGATCAAACTTCTGTATAGACTTGATGGCACCTAGTTTTGCTAGAATGACGCGAGTGCACGGGCTTTGGGGGTCAATTGGATATTTTGGTTCACATAGAATTTTTCCCAAAAATATTATTATTTTAAGTTGTTAATTATGCACTTAATTAGTGGTAATTACATTTTGGGTTAATTACTTCTAATTTGAATCATTGCAAATCTAATCACTAGATATATTGTTAATCCAACCATCCTTAAATATCTAGATATTTTTGGCAAAAGAGATTTGTTTTTTTAAAAGAAAAGAAAAGGAAGAAAAGGTGGCATTTTAGCATTTATGAGCATTTATTGAATTGTGCAAGAATTTTCTTCACATTTACACAAAACACCCCCCTCCCACTTGATATGGCCGAGCCTCCTCCTCATGCTGCCCATCTTTTTTCTTTGCCCATTTTCAGCATTCCAAACTCAAATAAATCTCCAAAAATCCCTAAATAATCCTACAAAACTCTTAAACAAATCAAAACCCATCATTCCTCTTTACAAAGCATGCTTGAATCTTCATAGAAGTCATCATTTTGGAGCTTAATTTGATGATCTTGGTTCTTTTTTTTGTGAATCCTTGAAGGTATAAAAGCTTAACCCTAATCTCTTTTTGTTGTTTAATAATATAAAATAGTTTAATTAGATGTTAATTTAAGCTTCCAATTGCATGTTTTGAAATTGTAGAAATAGTTTCTTGATAATCAGTTAGGGTTTATGTAAGTGCACGGCGGCGCCCCGGCCGTCAATCCGACGCCGGAATGCGGAAACGAAAAACTTTACTAAAACCAGTAAACCGGCACCACCGCGCACTAAAACCCGGATCGGGCCAATAACCTAACTCTAGCAAACTAGAATAAGAGTAGAGAAGCTATACCAAGCGATCCGTGTCCTTCGGTCTTCGTCTCCACTCCGATCTCCTCGCGGAATCTCCGGTCGTCGCCTCCTCGTCGAAACGGGCACCACATCGCCGGGTTCTTTTACGGGTTCCCACCTTTGGACCGAGGCAACTCGGGCGCGAAGTTGGCTAGCCGACGCGTCCAAGGAATGCTGTAGACTAGTGTAGAAACTTTGTCTCTTGGGGTTGTGAAAGTTGCCATGATGGAGGTGGAGGCAAAAAGAACTTTGGAGAGATATGAGAAAACTTGTAGCAAGCCAAAATGTATGATGAATAATTTCCCACCATGAAAATGAACTCTCTCTTCTCTCCTCTAATATGTGGCCGGTCCCCTCTCAAGATAGAATGGTGGAGAGAAAAGATCAAAACCAAGAAGGGAGGTGAGTGTAGGAAAGGAAAATGTGACCACACCCAAAAGCAAGCCTCACATCAACTCCCATTCTTTCCTATCTCATTTAATGCAAAGGAATGATGAAAGAAAAGAATGGAATCAAAATATGCTTTCATAATCTCCCATTTCACAAATAACCCCTCCACAAATGCTAATTTGCGAACTTGCAAATTAGCCCCTCCAACGGAAAGTCCGGCCACGAAGGAACAAAAGAAAACTGGCCGAAACGGAATGCAAACTGGCAACTTCAGAAAACTGATCCCGTAATAAATTACAGGAAAACCCCGCGACTGCATATACATGCCCGCATTTGTATTCCCACTGAATACAAATGCAAAGAGACAAAAACTACACTGTACAATACTAGGATCCGGCTTAAACCAAAGCCCGCTAGTAAAATCCGTCCGATCATGATCTGTGCAATACCGTGCGTATCTGATCGAACCCTGCCATATCTCCATACGGCCTCTACATCGTTTCGCCCGAAACTTGAGAAACTGGTCTGTGGGGGACTCTAAAGACTCGTCAACACCTTGGTTGTGGATTTAACCACTAGCACGTCAGAGGTATTAGCCAATACGTAACGGGCTACCAGGTATTGACCAAAAAGGACGTCTGTGAGCGAACTCATGCCGACGCCCTACTGAGCCTGTCAGTGAAAATATCCGTACAGTCTGGTCCGTTCGTCTATGAGCATCGCATGGCGGGCCTTAGGGGGTGGTAAAAGTCAGACCCCCAAAAGCGGTACAAGTCGTGTCGGAGATCAGCCTAGAACACCCTGAGATACTACTGGAATACCTACCAGTAAATCTCCTGCCTTGGCCAAGGACTTTTCATGTACTGGCTCTCCTAGACACAGCGCGACCTCACCCCTAATACCGGGAGAGACGAACCCCTGCAGATCCGCTCACTGCCTCCATGTGGCTCGGGACTGTACCCAACTAAAACCTGTTTGCACGTCTCCTTTGAGCGTGGTAGCGTAGTAATCAAAGCACAGTGGGAACTGACACGAGACAAATGACGATCTCAGGTCGATGAACTAACCTGTACACATGTCACCAGGGAACTGCTATCTGACGTCAGGTATAATACCAACTAGCAGGTTCTCGGCGAGTCCTGTCCGGTGTACTCATAACCCAATGAGCACCTGTATACATCTTAGGTGAACGAACTGACACCAGTGGCTTGTAAGACCGGCCACCGCCCCTCGTCGGGATCTCGACTGTATACACTAGCCTACTCTGGAGAATCGATGCCCTGTCTCGAAACTCCCATGACTAGGGACCATTTAAGGATTTGCATATAGACCCCAGCTCCCACGTATATGATCGCCCTCATACTGTTGGTAGTCAAGCAAGAATCCTAAGGGCTCTATCAACGTGCAATAGTGACCTGTAGGGTCACCTAAAGCAGTACACGATGATAAAGATAAACCAAATAACATACTATTATCTTGAATAAGACTGTCCTACCGGTATAGGTCCTCCCTCAATCATTGCAATCACGTGCCTGTGATCCAATAATTGACTCTGAGGGCACTATATCCAACAATCTCCCACTTGCACTCAAGGCTAATTATTACGATGTCGCATACTCATAGCCCGTGTTGTTAGTTATATGTATGCCCTAGAGGCCATTACTGTACATTGGATGTATGTTGTAGTGGATGCTGGGACATATATAGGTAGGACTTTCTTGCTCGACATGATAGTACGCTATCTGGTTACTCTTTATCTTAACATGTATGCATTCTGTCTCTCTGTTACATGTTGATAAAGCCCTTAGGATGTATACTATACTTCCAGGACTATGATGCAGATCATACTAGTGGGGCCTGGATAGTCCATGAATACATCCTTCAATGTTTCTAATCGTGGGAATATCGAGACGGGGTATCGATATTCCAGAGTAGACTTGCGTATATATCTTCTCGACCCATGTGATGGGCGATGGATGATCCCATATCCATTGGTGTTTGACATCAGAGATGATATGCGGGTGCTCAGTGGACACTGGGTACACTGAACGGACTCGCCGAGAACTCCCAGATGGTATTATACCTCACGTCAGATGGCAGTTCTCTGGTGACACTGGTACAGCTTAGTCTGTTGACCCGAGATCGTCATAGAGTCTTGTGTGTCTCCCACTGTGCTTTGATTTCCACCCTACCACGGCTCTACTGAGTCGTGCAAACAGGTGGTTTTTGGGTACAGTCCCGATTCACATGGAGGCAATGAGCGATAGGAGGGGATTCGTCTCTCCCGGTATTGGGGGTTGATGTTGCGCTATGCATGACTGGCCATAACAGGAAATCCCTGGCCAGGGTTGCAGTGATCTGCTGACAAGTGTTATCGGTAGTTTCACACATGTTGTGGACTTCACGTCGGCATGACTTATCGAGCTACTGGGGTCTGACGTTTACCACCCCTAGGCGAGATATGCGACATATCAGACGAACAGACCGGACTGTACGGTAAGTTTTACTGGTTGGATTCACAGGAGTGTGAGCGGGCTTGCTCGTCGATCTTCTGATCGCTCAATACCCGGGTGGCCGTTACGTTTAGCAGACCGCTTGCGGCTTGTGGGTGTTTGATATGATCATCACCTGCTGCCGGCGTATTGACGAGTCTTTAGAGTCCTACACAGAGGTTTCCTGGCTCAAGCGAAACGAAATAGGAGCGCATATGAGATATGTGCGGGACCGAGAATAATTCGTGTATGTGATACCGTGTTCCATTCTCGCGATGAATGTATCGATTGGTTATATGCGATATAACCTAGTTATCGAATCAAGGATTGATTCGATAAGCCGATACGTAGGATACTAGTCGGTTATATACGATATGACCGGATCGTTAAATCAAGTATTGATTCAATGATTTAATGCATAATTATATATTTGATATATTACTTTGCATTAACTAGTATTGGTTCACTTTAAATGTATTTTCTCACTTGAATTTCACAAGTTGTATATGTGATATACTTTTGTGCACTTGATTGTATCATGTTTGATGATACATGTTTACTTGGTTAAGTTTAAAGAATTAAACCATGGTTAAGTTAATGATTAGGGTTTTGTTTATTTGATTTAGTTATTTGTTAATTTCTTTTCATTTAAGCAAAGAGAAATGGTGGTTTTCTTTTGATATTATGCTAGAAAGTTCATGAAACTTTTATAGCATCTTTGAAAAGTCCACCATTTTTGTTTTGCTCTTAACCCTAACCATTCAACAAAACCTTAGTTAGTTCTCTACACTAAACCATAGTTAAAGATATGATAAGTATCATTTTATTTTATATTTTAAAGAGACTTATCATATTATCATCTTCATCTTCTTCTTCTTCTTCAAGAATAAAACTATGCCACCATCAATGGCAACTTGAGAATAAGAGTGAGAAATCCAATTCTAAAGTGAACCCACTTCCTATTTCTTCATCCTCTACCTCTTGCCAAGTAGTATAGGGTGTTTTCTTCACAAGTTTCATGACTTGGTGAAGTGAGAGCTTGATCTTGTGATGCCTCGACGTAGATCATCTTCGGCATCGAAGCCGACGACCAAGCCCGCCCATTTTTCCGACGAAGCCGACGCTAGAGTCCGGGATCCGATTTGGACAGCGGAGGGACATCATCGCGGAGCTTAGGAAGTGGTGGACCGGATCTACAAAGGTTGTAGCCCCTTTCCTTTTAAGTTAAAGTCGTTAACTTGCATCGCATAGCCTATAAATCTAGTTAACGATCCGTATTAGGGTTTGTAGGCACATGTAAAATTTGAATTAGCCATGTTTGATGCCTTGTGAGACTTCATTAGTGTGCCTAGGAACCCTACAGTGGTATCAGAGCCTAGCTAGAGCCTTAGACGATGCGTAGACGGAGTTAGAAATCCGATCGAACCGAAACCCTAACCCTAATATTGCTCTCTGTACATTTTTGAAATTCGTGGATTTTTGTGAATTAAAAATATGCAGAAAAATCAGCAGGAGATTGTATGGGTTACTGTAAAATTCGATGGCCTAATTCCTTAAAGGCGCCGCGGTTCCGCGGCACGAGCATGGCTCGTGCGGCGGTTCCGCGGCCATTTTGTCTTGTTGTGCATCGAATTTTATACAGTAATTCTTAGATTGCAGTGCTGGTTTTCCTGGGAATTTTTAATATTTATTCAAGAGTTGAATTTTCTGGGTTGTATTGGGGACTCGGTGTTTTGACCGGATTGTCTAATTTTGTCAGTGTGTGTTTTTCCGGGTAATTTTAGAATATGTTAAAAAGTTCGACCGGATATAAATACCCACTTTTTCCCCTGCCGGAAAATTTCCAAGTGTTGGATTTTTCCGTAGTTTAAGGACGTTCTGAGTAATGCAAGTAACGCGATGGTCCCTCTAGAAGACAACAAACCTTAACTCGATTATGTGACCGTCTTGAACTGCCCTTTGAACCTTAGGGTTTGGGGCAGTACGGCGTGCCACATGTGAGGCGTTGGCTTGACCCTTCTACGGCTGGACCGTTGGTACTGAGGCATGAAGTGAATGTCTTTGAACTTATTTCATTCGGTTGATCGGGAAAACTTGGGTGTTCGATTGTTCGATCGGAAAGTTTAACATTTTCTATCTTATCCGGAATGTGATACAATAATTGGAATTCACAAGTAGTTATGAGATAACTGAATGAATGTTATAAACATAGCACTTTAGTCTCACTTGATCGGTTGCCGCGGAATTTTGATGCGATCAAAAGTCCGTCGCAATCACGTAGCGTACGCGGATACTCGCCGGGTAAACTTAATAGACAGCCTCGCCCCATAGCCCCGACCAAGTGACTGTAGGAGAACCCCGTCGCCAAAAGCATCCGTTCGGGTGCTCGCGGTAGCGGTGTTCCGCCTTAGTGCACTTCGTCGACGGTATCGGGGGTGCGGCCGCCTACTAAAGTTTGCGACGAGCATTCGATCTAAATGTCGGGAATCCTGTTGAATTGCCCGACTTTATATTGAAAAGTGTTTTCGATTTTGAGACTAAAATGCGGGGTTTATAATTGTTAGGCATGTGATGTCTAAGTATTTCATTTGATTAGGCATGCGATGTCTAAACAGGTTGCGGATTCCAACTGTTGTAGTTTTACACTTTCTTTTCTGTGACCGTAAGTGTAATATGTGATATCGCCGGTTTTGTTGCTATATGTCAACGACAATTGGGATGCGTATATTTACTTACGTTGATGACATGTGCTGTTATGTGTTGCTGGATATGTTATATTGGATCGTCGTGTTTGAATAGCCGGGGGGTTTTTATGTGAGATGAGTGTTTTTCATTTTCATTCATGTAAAAACTTGTATGTAATATTCTTTTATTGGGGCACTTCCAGGTTGCGGATGATGTCACCATTTGTTTATTATTTACTTTTCTGCACTAGGATGGACCCAAGGAGGGGAGCACAAGTAACCGGGTTCTAGGGTCCAGAGGGAGACCAACTCGAGGAGTCGAGTCCGGGTCTCCTAACTCTAGAACTGGTAGGGTTACTTGCCGCTCTCGTAGGAGTCTAGGGGTGTGGGTTTGGCTATTCATCACGACCATGGAATCCGTGTTTTATACTAGCTCGTATTGAAAACACGGACGTCCTAGTATATCCAATATTTCATATGTTTTTTTTCTGCTGCGTTATCTGTGATGTGATCATGTGGTTTGTTCAGATGGATGTTATATATAGTATATATGATATATTATATAAACGTTGCTTATGTTTTACACCCGCGCTAGCCCTGCCTCGCTCTGGCGTTAGTTACCTAACCTAACGATGCAGACGGGACACCGAGGCGAATGCGGATGGCATAAGCGTACGTTATATTTATCTGTGATGTTTAGGTGGACTTAAATGATGGGATATTCATTAATGAGATTAATGAAAGAAAATAAACCTAATTGATGTTGTGGAATCGAATTTCAAAATAAAAACAGGTAGCTACAGTTCTTGCTTTGCATCGCGGTGTTCATTATAGAACATCCTGCACCTTATTCGATGAGGAAAGGACCGAGATCCCTTCACCGGGAGTGACTCCTTTAGCAATAACTGGCAGATGCTACAACCCTCGGTTTGTTTTTTGATAGCTTCTATAGTTTCTGCTTTGCACAGTGATATATATGATATATCCCGCACATCATTCGACGAGGAAAGGGCCGACGATCCCTTCACCGGGAGTGACCCCTTTAGCAAAACTAGAAAAGCTTCAAAAACATTCCATTTAAAAACCATTTGATTCCGCAACGAGATCAAGTTCAAAGCGTTAAAGGTTTTCACAAAAACCATTCGCAACCCTCCGTCATTTTAGGAAGTAGAGTACTTAGTATTCGTGCTGTGTTTGTTGACCATAGTCAAGGCACAGTGTACGGTAACTAAGTGATGTCTTCCTACACCGCATATGATGCGATTAGTTAGGACAGTCGCGTGACTTTGTTGACCTTAGTTAAGGTTCATGTGGGTGGGTTTAATTAATCACGAAATGACGGGTAGAACTTGACTAGTGCTTATGATTTGTTGACCATAGTTAAGGTCATAAGTGCTAGGGGTAAAAATCTTTATCGGGAGTTTCAAGTGTTGAAATTTGCAATGAGATTGCATACCTTCTATGTGATAGTTGGATCCTGATACCCACTGCGAGTAATTGTTACTCCTGGGAGAGTTTTGCACTTTACAATTAGCCGATCAAGTAGGTGTCTAGAAAGGTGTCAACGGGGTTACGCCTCTGGGAAAATGAGTTTTACTGTAATTAGGTCCGTGTGAAAGCACGGGGAAGCTCCCTCAAAGTACCGACACTGGCCTGGCTGAAAGATTGGCGAACTTGTAGAGTGTAATTAATCCCGGCTAGTCTTTCCTTTTAAGGTTTGAAGGAAGATTTGATAAAAACAGTGGAAGCCATCCTGATTAGATAAAATATATAACCAATCTAATCTTGCAAGAGCGCACGCAGAGTGTTTTCTTCTCTCTCTCACCAGGTAGCGACCATATCATGCCTTAATCAAGATAATAATACGGAATATTGACCGAACCCGCTTGTTATACTGAGCTGGGGAACGTTGGTCCCGCTCCTACTTACAATTGTTATAAGACAGAGCAGGAAATTGGGGATTACCAGAATTCCCGTGCCACCCAAACGAAGAGAGTGCATGCTGATGCATCATCTTCGGGTGTGTTCATTACAAAGAACTGTTTCTCAGTATCCTCCGCATCCTGGGTATATGATACCGGATCTGGATCCCAGATACGTAATCTGTTACATAGGGCTACAAAACGGTAGAAAACTGAGAACGGGTGATAAGTTTCATGAGACAGAAAACGGGGCAAGTGTTGCAGCCAAGTCTGTTGGTCACTGTCACCCTGTATTGCCAATACATTGATTCTGAACAAATGCTGTTAGATACCGAACCTAATATACAAAATCATATCAGTTTCTTTATTAGTAAAGAAATGATAAAATTTTGTATTGATTGGATAATGTTTTGAACGTTTCCTATATCAAAAGTTGATCGGTTCAGGCACGTTATCTAAAAGCATTGACGTTCTAAATCAAACTACAGTTCCTGGTATACAGAACACACACAAGAGGAAGAGTTCAGAAATGAACGAATCCTTCTTGAGGCATTATAAACTAGGTCATATCAATGCGACCCGACTGGCTAAAGTTACATTTTAGATGCATATTTAAATTAGTTTGAATTTACATCTTGTGAAACTTGCCAGTCATGTCACAAAGATAAGATGACCATAGCTCCGTTTACTGGAAACGGAGAAAGAGTTGGTAAACTCTTGGGACTGATACATAATGATGTATGTAAAGTCTCCTGTCTACACATGCTAGGATTGGTTCTTTATACTTCATTACGTTCTCTGATAATCTCTCAAGATTCGGACATATGTTCCTGTTGAAACACAAGTCGGAACCTTTTGAGATATTCACAGAATATAAGCTAGAAGTAGAGAACCAATACGGGTATAAGTATTATGTCCTATGATAAGATCAGGGAGGAGAATACCTATGCATATCATTCATGGACTATTCTAAAGGAGAATGAGATTCTCTCTCAGCATTACTCCTCCGTATACACCATAGCACAATGGTGTATCGGGACGGAGCAATTACACCTTATGAGATATGGTGTGCTCTATGATGAGTACTACTGAGTTTCCTATTTCCTTTTGGGGGTTGTGCACTTGAGAAGCTGCATATCTATTGAATTAGGTTCGAATCAAATCAGTGCCTACCACTCCATATAAGATATGGTATGGGAAGAACCTATCTCTTAAGTGAGTTAAGATTTAGGGTTGTCCGGCCTATGTCTAAAGAAAAATCCAGACAAGATCGAGGCAAGGTCAGTTCTGTAGAACTGGAAAGGTTCCAGCCATACAAAACTGCAGCTGATGATTTGACAGAACCAAAGGATTCAATAGTTCCCGACGAACCTCAGCCTCTCCGTCGATCTGGTAGGGTTCCTTATCCGCCTGAGAGATACCTCGGTTTCTCGATGACAGTGGGAGCGAGGAATGCATCATGAGATGATGACCTAACTAGTTTCGATCAGGCCATCGAGAGTGGGGACTCTGTAAGAATGGCTGGATGCTTAGCAATCTGAGATGGAATCCATGTACACCAGCAAAGTATGGACTTTAGCTGCTATATCTGAAGGGTTAAATCCCCATCAGGAGCAAGTATATCTTGAGAAGATTACTTGGTGTAGATGGAAAAGTTGAGACTTTCAAAGCTAGACTTGTTAAAAGTTTTCATCATCGAACAGGCGTGGATAATGATGAAATCTTTTCAGGGGACTATGCTTAAGTCCATCCAGATTCTACTTGCCATTGCTACATACCATGACTACGATATCTGGTGGTTGGGTGCCATGACTACTTTTCTAAATAATGATTTAGGAGAGAACGTCTATAAGAACACAGCCAGAGGGCTTCGTAAACAGTGGGAGCAGCGGAAACGTGTGCAAGATGTTTTATGTGATGAAGCAGGCATCGCGGAGTTGGAACGTCTGTTTTGATGAGTTAGTCAAACAGTTTGACATCATCAAAATGGTAGATGAACCTTGTATATACAAAAAGGTAGTAGGGAGTATGGCAGTGATCCTCATAGAGTGCGTGGATAACATACTCTTGATAGAGAAAGAGTTTCTTATGCTACGCACGGTCAATCTCCTCTTATCATAAGGATTCTCCAAATAGGATAAAGGTGACACCTCCTCGATCCTGGGGAGAATCACTGGAAAAGTTCCAGAGTGATAAGGACGACTGAATGTCAGTCGCAGGCATTGTCTTTACCCTTGGTAAAGGGACGGCATGTTGGAAAGGTTCCAAGCTAGATACCGTGACAAACTAGACGATAAAGGATGGTAACATCGCTATTAAAGATACTACCAAAGAGGCAGTTTGGGTGTATATTGGTTCATAAGATGAACTAGGTTCCTACCATTGTATGACAATGGAGCTATGGCTTTGGCCCAGGAACCATGGTCCCATCAGTGACCCAGACATATTCTGAGGCAGCATCACCTGATCATGGAGATAGATGATCTCCAGGGAGATCGAGGTTAGGAGAGTAGACTCAGAGGACAATACGGCGGATCCACTCACAAAGGCTTTTTTCCAGAGAGAGAGAGACTTATATGGGATGGTTGAGTATGTGATACTGCAACCACTGCTACAGATGGCCCTAGTGCAAGTGGGAGATTGTTAGTTATATGTATGCCCTAGAGGCCATTACTGTACATTGGATGTATGTTGTAGTGGATGCTGGGACATATATAGGTAGGACTTTCTTGCTCGACATGATAGTACGCTATCTGGTTACTCTTTATCTTAACATGTATACTTTCTGTCTCTCTGTTACATGTTGATAAAGCCCTTAGGATGTGTACTCGACTTCCAGGACTATGATGCAGATCATACTAGTGGGGCCTGGATAGTCCATGAATACATCCTTCAATGTTCCTAGTCGTGGGAATATCGAGACGGGGTATCGATATTCCAGAGTAGACTAGCGTATATCTTCTCGACCCATGTGATGGGCGATGGATGATCCCATATCCATTGGTGTTTGACATCAGAGATGATATGCGGGTGCTCAGTGGAGACTGGGTACACTGAACGGACTCGCCGAGAACTCCCAGATGGTATTATACCTCACGTCAGATGGCAGTTCTCTGGTAACACTGGTACAGCTTAGTCTGTTGACCCGAGATCGTCATAGAGTCTTGTGTGTCTCCCACTGTGCTTTGATTTCCACCCTACCACTGCTCTACTGAGTCGTGCAAACAGGTGGTTTTTGGGTACATTCCTGATTCACATGGAGGCAATGAGCGATAGGAGGGGATTCGTCTCTCCCGGTATTGGGGGTTGATGTTGCGCTATGCATGACTGGCCATAACAGGAAATCCCTGGCCAGGGTTGCAGTGATCTGCTGACAAGTGTTATCGGTAGTTTCACACATGTTGTGGACTTCACGTCGGCATGACTTATCGAGCTACTGGGGTCTGATGTTTACCATCCCTAGGCGAGATATGCGACATATCAGACGAACAGACCGGACTGTACGGTAAGTGTTACTGGTTAGATTCACAGGAGTGTGAGCGGGATTGCTCGTCGATCTTCTGATCGCTCAATACCCGGGTGGCCATTACGTTTAGCAGACCGCTTGCGGCTTGTGGGTGTTTGATATGATCATCACCTGCTGCCGGCGTATTGACGAGTCTTTAGAGTCCTACACAGAGGTTTCCTGGCTCAAGCGAAACGAAATAGGAGCGCATATGAGATATGTGCGGGACCGAGAATAATTCGTGTATGTGATACCGTGTTCCATTCTCACGATGAATGTATCGATTGGTTATATGCAATATAACCTAGTTATCGAATCAAGGATTGATTCGATAAGCCGATACGTAGGATACTAGTCGGTTATATACGATATGACCGGATCGTTAAATCAAGTATTGATTCAATGATTTAATGCATAATTATATATTTGATATATTACTTTGCATTAACTAGTATTGGTTTACTTTAAATGGATTTTCTCACTTGAATTTCACAAGTTGTATATGTGATATACTTTTGTGCACTTGATTGTATCATGTTTGATGATACATGTTTACTTGGTTAAGTGTAAAGAATTAAACCATGGTTAAGTTAATGATTAGGGTTTTGTTTATTTGATTTACTTATTTGTTAATTTCTTTTCATTTAAGCAAAGAGAAATGGTGGTTTTCTTTTGATATTATGCTAGAAAGTTCATGAAACTTTTATAGCATCTTTGAAAAGTCCACCATTTTTGTTTTGCTCTTAACCCTAACCATTCAACAAAACCTTAGTTAGTTCTCTACACTAAACCATAGTTAAAGATATGATAAGTATCATTTTATTTTATATTTTAAAGAGACTTATCATATTATCATCTTCATCTTCTTCTTCTTCTTCAAGAATAAAACTATGCCACCATCAATGGCAACTTGAGAATAAGAGTGAGAAATCCAATTCTAAAGTGAACCCACTTCCTATTTCTTCATCCTCTACCTCTTGCCAAGTAGTATAGGGTGTTTTCTTCACAAGTTTGATGACTTGGTGAAGTGGGAGCTTGATCTTGTGATGCCTCGACGTAGATCATCTTCGGCATCGAAGCCGACGACCAAGCCCGCCCATTTTTCCGATGAAGCCGACGCTAGAGTCCGGGATCCGATTTGGACAGCGGAGGGACATCATCGCGGAGCTTAGGAAGTGGTGGACCGGATCTACAAAGGTTGTAGCCCCTTTCCTTTTAAGTTAAAGTCGTTAACTTGCATCGCATAGCCTATAAATCTAGTTAACGATCCGTATTAGGGTTTGTAGGCACATGTAAAATTTGAATTAGCCATGTTTGATGCCTTGTGAGACTTCATTTGTGTGCCTAGGAACCCTACACGTGTGATACCGAACACCCAACTGCTCTACTAGTCAGTCTCACAAAGCTCGTTTGCGAAACTATTGCGTTCGAGGAATAGCCTCGGTGAGTGGATCCGCTTTGATGTTTCTTTCTATGTCTCTCTATATCTTAAGTTCGCGGAGAAAAACATCTCCCGAAATGAGCAATACCTATCTTAGAATGTCTGGATATCTGATGGGACCTAGTTCATAAATGAACTCCAAATCCAAACTTCTCAGACTGTATCGTCAACTGAACTTAATCAGTATCTTGCGCCATGCCTCCCTCAGTATCCTCTTGGACCATCTGTCCAAAATACTGCCCTCGTCAGAGGGAAAACTATGACTCTGACGACCACCCTGTCGTCCATGTCACCTTGGAAGCCTGGAATGATAACTGTCTCCCGAATGAGGCTGTCGTTATCATATCCTTAGAACATGCATTTATGTTCTAAATCTGCTTCCTAACGTTTCTCCAGGATTGGATTAATATCAACTTATTGCATCTACTGCAAGAACAACATCTGGTGTGGTACTTGACATCTCATGATTGACTCAATTGCCTAAGCAAGTGATCTGCCAATCATGCACATCCCTCTCTACTTTAGTTTATAAGACACCTTTAGAGAGGGTGACTCCATCACCTGCAGGTACACTACCGTGCCAGTAGTCGTCCATTCTAAATACTCATAGAATGCTGTCTAAGTACCCAGATTGGGATACTTCCCAAATCTAGATCTAAAACCATAGATCTAGTAACCAGAATGTTTGATATAATATCCAAGTCCTATGTGGAGAAACCACTGTGTGACGACCAAAGTATAACCGATCATAGTATAGGAATATCACTTCCTACTCTGTGTATGTCATCCAAATACCAGGACATCACACCCTACTACCTTTTTAACAGATCCATCCCCTATTCTGATGAAGTTAAACCTATGACTGTCACATCAGAAATAGATGATCTATCTCCGCTATATCCGCTTTAGTCTATAAATAGACATAAGCCACCTGTCCACCAATGCTTCCGCTGCTCCCACTGACTACGATAACCCTCTGGCAGAGTCATATACGCGTACACTTCTGAAGTTAGTTTAGAACGACGCTATACTCATCCTCCTGCCGGGTCTCACAGTCTGGAACAACAGCAATGGCAAGTCTGGGTAAACAAGAACCTCCCTGCCACCGTCCTTGAGCATACCGAAGTACCTCTCGGGTGCCTGAGGTTACCCACTTTATCTCCAGAGTGGCCAATGGAATGTCAAACCAGATTGAATCTTTAGGTTCTTATCAAATCTTCAGTAATCGTTTGCGGTTTTGGAATACTTTCAGTTCTACCATACTCCCACTAATTTTTTCTGAAAAAATCCATTTTTATTAAAACTGTGGCGAGTTAAAAACAATATCACTATTGATCTTCCAGATGGTAGAAAGTCAACCCTCGTCATAGCCCGGGTTAACCCACAAACAGCCATTACAGAAACGTGCCTTGAGTTATCCGGAGTCTGGTTTTACGCATAAGCCGGAAAACTCCCCGTATCTTAACAATGTCATGATATGAACTGTTCTATATCCAATACAGAAACAGAGGCACTGATTTAACTGAACCAGATTCAAATCATGCAGCTGTCTCCACTGCATGTCAACTAAACGGAGAGAGGCCGATCATCATTACTCAACTTAGGAGTACTTCCAATTATGAGTAATCTGATAGAGAAGTAAGTTCTCTTAATCATTACTATCAACTGAATACCATGCACAAGTATCTACATCTTCGATCACCTTGAAGAATCCCGATACTTGCAACATATGGTTCTCTACTTAACTCTTATACCTATAACTTCTCAAAACTTGGACCTTGTATTTCTACGAAATACATGTCTAAGAACTAAAGAAGTCACAAGTAAACAGAATATAGTACGAGAACCAACCCGTCTGTCCTAATGGACACTGGACAACATACAATACTCTGTATAAGTCCTTTGAATCTAGTGACTCATTCACTGTGTGTCGTAGGTTGAAAACTGTACTTATAGTTAAGAAGAATTACACTGCTGTTTAATGCTCCTTACCTAACCATCCACTGATATAGGTAAATGTCACCGACATAATTTCAAAAAGTTATATCTCACTCTATAAAAATAGACGTACAGATATATCAATTTGAAATTGGTGCATAACAACGGATATTCAAAACCAAATATTTGCCGTCCGGCAAACAACCCAGGTGACTTCCTCAAATATCACCAATTACAACGAATTCCGATATCATGAGGATGATCACCTAATTCCCAATAACTTACTCCCACTCATCATCTGTAAAACCATACAGATGTGAGAATCATACCTGGTAAATACATACCCCGGAGCAAGTGTCTAATAGGGAAATCAGTTTTCTTTTAACAGTACACAGTGAAACTGAAACATTGAAATATTTCAATGGAGTATCCCGGTATTCCTAGTAATGCCTCTTCCATTATTCAGATTCACAACTGTAACCGTATAATTCTTTGCCATCTCTCCAAATCCCTTTATATGTCTTTAGTCATTACCTTCTGCACACCCCTTCAGGCCAAATGGTTTTCTTCCTTCCCTACCGTTCGGCACCAGCCTATGGTTTGGAAGAAGACTATCCAATAAGCATAATGGGTGTACTGCCCTAATCCTAGGAGCACTCGCAATGCGAGAGAAGGTGAAGATAAAAGACAACCGAATAAACCTTATTCCTATTTCTCTTGAACCAGAATCCATCCCCGAACTGGAACAAGTTCCTTTCGAGTTCGTATATAACCATACGATGGAATATCCAATAAACTATGGATCTTCGTAGTGATACGGAGTGTCCTGGAGAATTACAAAGGTGATTTAGGATTGGCGAAGAAATATTTGGTTTGGTCATGAATAGCAGTCGCAATTTACTTTGCCCTCTTACTAATCCTTTTCTTTTTCTTAACTTAATACCTTCTGTACACCGTTTAGGCTAATTGGTTTTCTTAATTCCCTACCGGTCGGCACCTGCCTAAGGTTTGGAAGAAGACTATCCAATTTGAGTAATAGGTGTACTATCTCCTAAACCAAGGAGTACTCGCAACCTGAGAGAAGGTAAAAGGAAAAGACAACTGAATAATCCTATTCGTTTTCTCCAGAACCGGAAACCACCCTCGAATAAATTCCTTCGAGTTCGTATATAACCATACGATGGTTTTGTCCAATGGAAGTGGACGTTCGTAGTAATACGGGGTGTCCAGGTGAAAAGGGTAAAAGTAGGAGTGGCAATGAGGTTTGCAACTCTGACAATCCAAAAGCCAGTGTTTAAGAAGGTTCGGTCAATTTTGGTCACTAAGTCATAGTCTAGGGTCAGGTCAATGGTCGCTGCCAAAGAGAGAGAGAAAAGAAACACTCAGCGTGCACTATAACCTAGATCAGAATGGTTATCACTTTATCTAATCTGGAAACCTCCCAATGTAACGTCAAATTCTTCCCCAAACCTGAAAGAAGAATTAGTCGGGATCACCCGAGGAGTAAACCAATTCATCAGTGGGAATCGGGATCCAACTATCATCGCATGATAACGTGACGGAATCCGCTCACGTTATCACACTCCAGAAGGTATGCACATATCTGGAAAGTTTCAGTTTCTTTAGAAACTCCCGATGTGATTTTTGCCCCATGCTCTTATGACCTTGACGAAGGCCAACATATCATAAGTCACATGTCAAGTTCTACCCGTCATTGTCCAGGTTAATTTGAACCCACCCATACATACCCTTGACGAAGGCCAAAATAGTAGTACGACTGTCCCAAACCAACGCATCTATCTATGCTGCAGAAAAGCAACAAATAGCTACCATACACTATGCCTTGACGAAGGCCAACATATATAGCATGAATACTAAGTGCTACCTTCCTGAAATGACGGAGGGCTACGAATGGTTTTTGGTGAAAAACCTTTAACGTAATGAACTTGATATCGTTGAAGGAACAAGATAGCTTTTTAGAAAAATATAGTAACGAAAACCTTTGCTAAAGAGGTCACTCCCGGTGAAGGGATCTCGGCTCTTTCCCCGTGGAATGAGGTGCAGGATATTCCAACTGAATACTACGATGCAAAGCAAAAGTAATCGGCTATAGTGAAGTTATTGCCTTGACGCAAACTTTTGTCCAAGGGGTCACTCCCGGTGAAGGGATTTCGGCCCTTGTCTCGTCGACTGAGGAGCAGGATATTCCAACTGAATACCACGATGCAAAACAAAAGAGAACGCCCTTGCAATAACAGCTTTTTGAAAAGTGTTCCAACAACATCAGAATAGGTTTGTTTAGCTTGCATTGATCCGAATCAACGCAGTCCCATCAATTGATCACACCACAAAAGAACGAAAATAATGATGTACGTATATGCCATCCGCATTCGCCACTGGGTCCCGTCATCACCCGTTAGGTTACTTAACTAACGACAGAGCGGGGCTGGACTAGCGCGGATGCAAAACATATACAACATCTACTAGTATATATATCAATATATAATATTCGCTCAAGGCGTGATAAAAATGCAACATTACAGAAATGTAATCAGCATCACAGAACAATACAGATATCTGGGATCCTCGGGTTTCATAGAGCCGCTACTGAAACCCGACGTTCCCCTGGTCGTGTGGATAGCCTGTGAAATGAAATCCTAGACCCCTACGGGCGCGGAAAGTTACCCGCCAAAACCTGAAGCGAGGCAGCCCCCTTCAACAACGTGAATGGACCACCCAGCACTTCACGGAATCCGGTAACTTGGGCACCCCTCCTGGGTCAACCTGAACCCCCTACGAGTGCGGCGAATAGCCCGCCAATTCTAGAGTAAAGCCCCCTCCGTCTCAATGCCATGAGAAGCGGGCTCGTTGCCCTCTAGAACCCGGCTATCCGTGCACCCCTCCGCGGGGCAATCCTAGTACAGAAAGTAAAATATACATACAACGGGCACATCGACCTCGACCCGGTCGTGGCCCAAAAGAATAATATACAAACAGGCAGTGACGGTAGTCCACATGTCGGACGCTCGCCCCGCAATATCAAATGTACATATAAAACAAAACTGTACTAACATTGCATCCAGGCTATCCCCCACGACCGATCCGCAACATCACATCACAACACAGAATATCAACGTGAATGTCACGTTCGCAAATCCGTCTAAAAGGGCTATAGCAGTTAGACAAGATTTACCGATCAAATGACATTCACGGTCGCAGATATAATGTAAATACTGTGAACTAACATGTTTAAAATTTTCGATCGATCAAATATACCCAAGTGGGCCCCAAGCACTACTGTAGCACTCACAGAAAATCTGGGCCCAAAAAGAATGTTCCAAAAACCCTATTTCCAAGTCAGAAGCCCACTGGAAAAAACTGGTGAAATGAAGCTATATTCCTGCGGAGGAACTGCGGCCAATGTGGGGTTATGGCCGCGGTTCCGCGGCTCTATTGAAGGATTAGGTCACCAAATTTTTACAGTGTTCTTAGAATTCTTTGCACATGTTTCTGCAACAACCTGAAAAATTTTTAGAGCCCAAAAAATTTCGACAGAAACCTGATGCACTAGAAAATACGGTTTTTGGGATTTTTGTTCGATCGAGTCTTTAAACATACTAGAGCAAGCTAGACTAGGTTAATGGCGTGTCTCTGATACCAATGTAAGTGCACGGCGGCGCCCCGGCCGTCAATCCGACGCCGGAATGCAGAAACGAAAAACTTTACTAAAACTAGTAAACCGGCACCACCGTGCACTAAAAACCCGGATCGGGCCATTAACCTAACTCTAGCAAACTAGAATAAGAGTAGAGAAGCTATACCAAGCGATCTGTGTCCTTCGGTCTTCGTCTCCACTCCGATCTCCTCGCGGAATCTCCGGTCGTCGCCTCCTCGTCGAAACGGGAACCACATCGCCGGGTTCTTTTACGGGCTCCCACCTCTGGACCGAGCCAACTCGGGCGCGAAGTTGGCTAGCCGACGCGTCCAAGGAATGCTGTAGACTAGTGTAGAAACTCTGTCTCTTGGGGTTGTGAAAGTTGCCATGATGGAGGTGGAGGCAAAAAGAACTTTGGAGAGATGTGAGAAAACTTGTAGCAAGCCAAAATGTATGATGAATAATTTCCCACCATGAAAATGAACTCTCTCTTCTCTCCTCTAATATGTGGCCGGCCCCCTCTCAAGATAGAATGGTGGAGAGAAAAGATCAAAACCAAGAAGGGAGGTGAGTGTAGGAAAGGAAAAGGTGACCACACCCAAAAGCAAGCCTCACATCAACACTCATTCTTTCTTATCTCATTTAATGCAAAGGAATGATGAAAGAAAAGAATGGAATCAAAATATGCTTTCATAATCTCCCATTTCACAAATAACCCCTCCACAAATGCTAATTTGCGAACTTGCAAATTAGCCCCTCCAACGGAAAGTCCGGCCACGAAGGAACAAAAGAAAACTGGCCGAAACGGAATGCAAACTGGCAACTTCAGAAAACTGATCCCGTAATAAATTACAGGAAAACCCCGCGACTGCATATACATGCCCGCATTTGTATTCCCACTGAATACAAATGCAAAGAGACAAAAACTACACTGTACAATACTAGGATCCGGCTTAAACCAAAGCCCGCTAGTAAAATCTGTCCGATCATGATCCGTGCAATACCGCGCGTATCTGATCGAACCCTGCCATATCTCCATACGGCCTCTACAGCGTTTCGCCCAAAACTTGAGAAACTGGTCTGTGGGGGATTCTAAAGACTCGTCAACACCTTGGTTGTGGATTTAACCACGAGCACGTCAGAGGTATTAGCCAATACGTAACGGGCTACCAGGTATTGACCAAAAGGGACGTCTGTGAGCGAACTTATGCCAACACCCTACTGAGCCTGTCAGTGACAATATCCGTACAGTCCGGTCCGTTCGTCTATGAGTATCGCATGGCAGGCCTAGGGGGTTGGTAAAAGTCAGACTCCTAAAAGCGGTACAAGTCGTGTCGGAGATCAGCCTAGAACACCCTGAGATACTACTGGAATACCTACCAGTAAATCTCCTGCCTTGGCCAAGGACTTTTTATGTCCTGGCTCTCCTAGACACAGTGCGACCTCACCCCCAATACCGGGAGAGACGAACCCCTGCAGATCCGCTCACTGCCTCCATGTGGCTCGGGACTGTACCCAACTAAAACCTGTTTGCACGTCTCCTTTGAGCGTGGTAGGGTAGTAATCAAAGCACAGTGGGAACTGACACGAGACAAATGACGATCTCAGGTCGATGAACTAACCTGTACACATGTCACCATGGAACTGTTATCTGACGTCAGGTATAATACCAACTAGCAGGTTCTCGGCGAGTCCTGTCCGGTGTACTCATAACCCAATGAGCACCTGTATACATCTTAGGTGAACCAAATGACACCAGTGGCTTGTGAGACCGGCCACCGCCCCTCGTCGGGGTCTCGACTGTATACACTAGTCTACTCTGGAGAATCGATGCCCTATCTCGAAACTCCCACGACTAGGGACCATTTAAGGATTTGCTTATAGACCCCAGCTCCCACCTATATGATCGCCCTCATACTGCTGGTAGTCAAGCAAGAATCCTAGGGGCTCTATCAACGTGCAATAGTGACCTGTAGGTTCACCTAAAGCAGTTCACAATGATAAAGATAAACCAGATAGCATACTATCATCTTGAGTAAGACTGTCCTACCGGTATAGATCCTCCCTCAATCATTGCAATCACGTGCCTGTGATCCAATAATTGACTCTGAGGGCACTATATCGAACAGTTTTGATTAGTGAAAAGGTTAATTGTTAATTTTAGGCAAAAGAAAACTTAACTTACTTGCTAGATTTGTTAAATGATATTTTCCTAATTGTCTAATTAGCTTAATTACAAACTAGACTTTTACTAAATCCTAATTAAGTGAGATTAAAATTATAGTAAAGGTATGAATGGTTTAATCTTGCTATATTATGATATTTGTAAATTCTAGTTTGGTAAAACTTATAGTTTTGAGCTAAAATGATATATGTTGCTTACTAGATTTCGGTAAGTTTAGGCGTGGGTTTCTTTTGACGTTGCGACGTTATTTATATTAGATTCCACGCCATATCTAGTGTTGTGAATGCGTGATCGGTACGATCAGGGTCTAGGCTTGGTAGTTGTGTCGCTTTGCATTCCTAGCTAGGTTTGTACCGATATCATTCGTGATCTGTGAAGCTTTTGCTCTTGAGTTGGGTTTGTAGTGTCGCTGCGTACGTTAGCCACTGGACGAACACTTGAGAGTATATTTGGAGTTGGTGCGTTGGTCAAACGCAGTTGGTACGTGTTATTGGTCGATTGCTAATATATACTTGTTATATTGTTATATGCTTTCAGGATCGCAGGCGGGGACTTCGGGCGCTGCGAACAGGGGAAAGCGAGTAGTTGGCTTTACTTAACCAGGAACGTTGGTGAGTAAATTTAACATCTACAGGATGATTGCCGCATGGCGTTATGCGTCTGGGCTAGATCAAATGACATGACTATTAGTTAGAAGTATACGGATATTGATTGTGCATGTACACCTTTGTTGCTTATTTCATTTCCTTGTGTATGGACTTAGTATTAATGAGACACAACACCATTATTGACGGTTCATGTTTCACGAGCACTAATTGTATGCTACACACACCGTCAATAATTGCCATGACACGCACACCAGCTATACATATATGATATTGTATTGTTTAGGGACATTGAGACATGATCCCTGTTTCCTTTTGTGCATATGACATATAGCATACCTGTATACCTACATGCTTACACATATGCCTTGACATGCTTACTTGCTAGTTACCTATATACCTATATGGTATTGTACCATTAGTGATAGGTATATACACATATGAGACATAGCTACATGTACATCTCGCATACATACTTACACTTATACCTGGAGGGTATTACATCATTATTGATAGGTAGATACACATATCTTGCTATGCTAACATGGTTACGCATACCTGGCTATAGTTACATGTTCACCTTTATTTGATGTTGTATGGACTTGGAGAAATTAGGAACCGCATGATATATATATTAACTTGTTGCAGTTAAATAGCGGTTTTTCCTTTATATGCTCATATTACTGTTTCATGTTGCATATATTACATTCATGGATTTCATATGATATTCTCTGATATTTTTACTCCTAAGTATATATAACAGTGGAATGGGACGCTGTTATATATGCATATATCTATATATCTATATATATATATATATATATATATATATATATATTAGTGGAGTGGGACGCTAATATATATGTATTGATTATGCAGTTATACTTATTCATTACTTAATGTTTTCTGGATTTGAGGACCGTGGTTGTTTCATGAAATTATGCATTATTTGAAAACCCCGGTTTCTCTTGATATGATATTTCAGCAGCCACCATGAGATTTATCTGTTCTGATATATATCCCATGTGAGGAGGTGTCGTGGGCCGTGTAAGGGTACATGGTGGGGCCCGGTGGTAGCCCGGGGCAAGAAAGGTATTTCGATGCACCACGCCGATGAGCCTGACAAGGGAAGCATACCTACCGGTGACAGTACCTATGACTCGGCGGTAATCGTGGGGATACCGCCAGGTGTCATGTACGTATGGATACGTCGAATTTCAAGTGTCAGAGCTAGGCACTCGAGTTTTCGGGATAGCGTATGATACGTATCTATCAGGAGGGCCGGTCCTGGTGACAACGCCTGATAGATCCGTATTTATGTGTCGATGCTAGACACTTGTTTTATGATGTTTTTGTGTATCGATGTTGGACACTCACTTTATATGAAACTTACTCGATACCGGATATTGGATATATGAGATTTACTTGATATTGTACATTCAGGATATATGAGGTTACTTGATATTGTACATTCAGGATATATAAGGTTTACTTGATATTGTACATTCAGGATATATGAGACTTACAGGATATGAGAGCAAATTTGGGGGCTAATTTGAGGAAATTTGTGATTTAGATTGTCTTGATGGACTTTGGTCCTGTCACGAGGTCAGGATTCCGTGAGAATGACATGTTTTATTCCATACTCCTCATTTATTTTATATGCATTGCTTCATGTATTAGTAGTACCTGATAGAGTACCTTTCGTGACTGTTGCATATACATATTGTCTTATTATTGCATCATGTATTAGTTGTACCTGCTAGAGTACCTTTCATGACTGTTGCATACATATGACCATTTATTGCTATACACTTGCATGTATTAGATTCGCGCTGTACGTGCATACTTGCGATTACCTGTGTTAGTTATATGTATGCCCTAGAGGCCATTACTGTACATTGGATGTATATTGTAGTGGATGCTGGGACATATATAGGGAGGACTTTCTTGCTCGACATGATAGTATGCTATCTGGTTACTCTTTACCTTAACGTGTACATTGATTGTCTCTCTGTTACATGTTGGTAAAGCCCTTAGGATGTGTACTTGACCACCTGGACTATGATGCGGATCATACTAGTGGGGACATGGTAGTCCATAAGTACATCCTTCAAGGTCCCTAGTCGTGGGTATATCTGTAGGGTTCCTAGGCACACTAATGAGGTCTCACAAGGCATCAACCATGCCAATTTCAAATTTTACGGGTGCCAAGAAACCCTAATACGGATCGTTAACTAGATATTTAGGCGAAAAAGAACTAGTTAACAACTTAACTAAGTGGTATACGGAAATACAACCTTTGTAGATCCGGTGCTCCACCTCCATAGCTCCGTGATGATGTCTCCTCGCTGTCCAAAATGGATCCCGGGCTCTAGCATCGGCTTCATCGGAGAAAGAGCGGGCTAGGTCATCGACGACGATGCCGAAGATGATCTACGTCGAGGCATCACTAGATCAAGCTCCACCTTCACCAACCCATGATAACTTGTGAAGGAAACACCCTATACTACTTGGCAAGAGGTAGAGGATGAAGAAATAGGAAGTGGGTTCACTTTAGAATTGGATTTCTCACTCTTTTTCATCAATCACCATTGATGAAGCAAGCTTTCTTCTTCAAGAAGAAGATGAAGAAGAAGAAGATAATATTATGATTAGTTTTTCAAAATGAAAAGGAAAAACAATACTTATCATAATACTAACCCTAGTTTAGTGTAGAGAATAGACCATGGTTAGATATGATGGTTAGGGTTAAGCAAGAGACAAGAATGGTGGACTAGGTCAAAGTTTCATGAAGCTTCAACTAAACTACAAATAAAGCCACCATTCTTTTCTTATCATTTCCAAAATGAATAAACAAGTAAATAAATGAATAAGAAAATGAAAAACAAAACCCTAACCATTATCATGTAACCATGGTTTGATCTTTACACTAAAACCCTAGCAAACATGTATCATCAAACATGATACAAACATGTGTATAAAAGTATATCACATATACAATGTGCACAATCCAAGTGAGAAAATCCATTTAAAGTGAACCAATACTAGTTAATGCAAAGTAATATATCAAATATATAATTATGCATTAAATCATTAAATCAACACTTGATTTAATGATCCGGTCATGTCGCACACAACCGACTAGTATCCTATGTATCGGCTTACCGAATCAATCCTTGATTCGATAACTAGGTTATATCACATACAACCATTCGATATATTCATCGTGAGAATGGAATACGGTATCACATACATGTATTATTCTCCGTCCCGCACATATCTCATATGCGCTCCTATTTCGTTTCGCTTGAGCCAGGAAACCTCTGTGTAGGACTCTAAAGACTCGTCAATACGCCAGCAGCAGATGATGATCATATCAAGCACCCACAAGCCGCAAGCGGTCTGCTAAACGTAACGGCCACCCGGGTATTGAGCGATCAGAAGATCGACGAGCAAGCCCGCTCACACTCCAGTGAATCCAACCAGTAACACTACCGTACAGTCAGGTCTGATCGTCTGATAAGTCGCATATCTTGCCTAGGGGTGGTAAACGTCAGACCCCAATAGCTCGATAAGTCGTGTCGATATGAGGTCTATAACAATTCGAGAAACTACTGGTAACACTTACCAGTAAATCTCAGCAACCCTGGCCAGGGATTTCCTGTTATAGCCAATCGAACACAGTGCAACATCAACTCCCTATACCGGGAGAGACGAATCCCCTCCTATCGCTCATTGCCTCCATGTGATTCGGGACTGTACCCAAAAACCACCGTTTTGCATGCCCTCTTGGACGTGGTAAGATGGAAATCAAAGCACAGTGGGAACCACACAAGACTCTATGACGATCTCGGGTCAACAGACTACTCTGTACCAGTGTCACCAGAGAACTGCCATCTGACGTAAGGTATAATACCATCTGGGAGTTCTCGGCGAGTCCGTCTAGTGTACCCAGTCTCCACTGAGCACCCGTATATCATCTCTGATGTCAAACACCAATGGATATGGGATCATCCATCGCCCATCTGTATGGGTCGAGAAGGTATACGCTAGTCTACTCTTGTATATCGATGCCCCGTCTCGATATACCCACGACTAGGGACCTTGAAGGATGTACTTATGGACTATCCTGTCCCCACTAGTATGATCCGCATCATAGTCCAGGTAGTCAAGTACACATCCTAGGGGCTTTACCAACATATAACAGAGAGACTGTCAGTATACACGTTAAGGTAAAGAGCAACCAGATAGCATACTATCATGTCGAGCAAGAAAGTCCTCCCTATATATGTCCAAGCATCCAATACAATATACATCCTATGTATAGTAATGGCCTCTAGGGCATACATATAACTAACAATCTCCCACTTGCACTAGGGCCATCTGATAGCAGTGGTTGCAGTATCTCATACTCAACCATCCCATAAAAGTCTCTCTCTGGGAAAAGGCCTTTGTGAGTGGATCCGCCGTGTTGTCCTCTGCTTCTACTCTCCTAACCTCGATCACCCTGGAGATCAACCATCTCCATGATCAGGTGATACTGCCTTAGAATATGTCTGGATCACTGATGGGACCTGCGTTCCTTAGCATAAGCCACAACTCCATTGTCACACAATGGGAGGAACATAGTTCATCTCATGAACCAATATACACCCAAACAGCCTCTTTGGTAGCATCTTAAGTAGCGATGTATCGAGCCTTTATCGTCTAGTATGCCACGGTATCTAGCTTGGAACTCTTTCAACATACCGTCCCTTTACAGAGGGTAAAGACAATGCCTGCGACTGACATTCAGTCGTCATTATCACCCTGGAACCCTTCCAGTGATTCTCCCCAGGATTGATTGATACCATCTCACTACAACTAGTGAGGATCCTAACATCCAATTAGATCTATCTCATAGATCCAAAACCCAGGATTTAGGAGGTATCACTTTGATCCTTTATGGAGAATCATTGTGATAAGCGGAGATTGACCGAGCGTAGCATAGGAAACTCCTTCCTTATCAAGAGTATGTCATCCACGTACTCTACGTGGATCGTCACCATACTCCCTACTACCTTTTTGTTTATACAAAGTTCATCTACCATTTTGATGATGTCAAACTCTTTGACTATCACATCAAAACAGATGTTCCAACTCCGTGATGCCTGCTTTATCCTATAAAGCATCTTGTACACGTTTCCGCTGCTCCCACTGTCTACGAGGCCCTCTGGTTGTGTACTTACAGACGTTCTCTTCTAAAACATCATTTAGAAAAACAGTCATGACACCCAACCGCCAGATTTCGTAGTCATGGTATGTAGCCGTGGCAAGTATGATCTGGATGGACTTAAGCATAGGTATTGGAAAAGGTTTCATCATTATCCACACCTGGTTGATGACGAAAACCTTTAACAAGTCTAGCTTTGAAAGTCTCAACTTTTCCATATACACCAAGTAATCTTCTCAAGATATACTTGCTCCTGATGGGGATTTAACCCTTCAGATATAGCAACCAAAGTCCATACTTTGTTGGTGTATAAGGATTCCATCTCAGATCACTAAACATCCAGCCATTCTTACAGAGTCCCACTCCTGATGGCCAGATCGAAACTAGTTGGGTCATCATCTCATGATGCAATCCTCGCTCCCACTGTCATAGAGAAACCGAAGTTTCTTTCAGGTGGGTGAGGAACCCTACTAGATCGGCTGAGAGGCTGAGGTTCGTTGGTTACTATTGAATCCTTTGGTTCTACCAAATCATCTACTGTAGTTCGTATAGCTGGAACATTTCCAGTTCTACATAACAGATCTTGCCTCGAGCTTGTCCGGATTTTGCTTTTAGACATAGGCCAGACAACCCCAAATCTTAACTAACTTAAGAGATGGGTTCTTCCCTTATCATGTCAAATATGAAGTGGTAGGCATCTGATTTGATTTGAACCCTATTCAATAGGTATGCAGCTTCTCAAGTGCATAACTCCCTAAAAGGAAATAGGTAATTCAGTTGTACTCATCATAGAGCACACCTTATCATATAGGGTGTGATTGCTCCATCCCGATATACCATCGTGCTATGGTGTATACGGAGGAGTGATGCTGAGAGAGAATCTCATTCTCCTTTAGAATAGTCCAGGAATTTCGTGCTCAAGTATTCTCCTCCTTGATCTCATCAAAGGACATAATACTTATACCCGTATTAGTTCTCTACTTCTAACTTATATTCTGTGAATATCTCAAAAGGTTCGGACTCATGTTTCAACAGGAACATAGGTCTGAATCTCGAAAGATCATCAGAGAATGTAATGAAGTACAAAGAACCAGTCTTGGCATGTGTAGACAGGGGACCTATATACATCAACATGTATCATCCTAAGAGTTCACTAACTCTTTCTCTGTTTCCAATAAACAGAGCTGGTGTCATTATATCTTTGTGACATGACTGGCAAGTTTCACAAGATGTAGATTCAAACTGATTTAAATATGCATCTGCATGTAACTTCAGCTAGTCGGGTCACATTGATATGACCTAGTCTACAATGCCTCAAGAAGGATTCGTTCATTTCTGAACTCTTCCTCTTGTGTGTGTTCCGTATACTAAAGAACTGTAGTTTGATTTAGAACATCAACACTTTTAGATAACGTGCCTGATCCGATCAACTTTTGATATAGGAAATGTTCAAAACATTATCCAACAATACAAAATTTTATCATTTCTTTACTGATAAAGAGACTGATATGATTTTGTATATCAGGTTCGGTATCTAATAACATTCGTTCAGAATTAATGTATTGGTAATACAGGGTGACAGTGACCAACAGACTTGGCTGCAACACTTGCCCCGTTTTCTGTCTCATGAAACTTATCACCCGTTCTCAGTTCTCTACCTTTCTGTAGCTCTATGTAACAGATTACATATTTGGGATCCTGATCTGGTATCACATACCCAGGACGTAAAGGATACTGAGAAACAGTTCTGTATAATGAACATACCCGAAGATGATGCATCAGTATGCACTCTCTTCGTTTGGACGGCACGGGAATTCTGGTATTCCCCTATTTCCTGCTCTGTCTTATAACAATTATAAGTTGGTGCGGGACCAACGTTCCCCAGCTCAGTATAACAAGCGGGTTCGGTCAATATATCCGTATTATTATCTTGATTAAGGCGTGATATGGTCGCTACCTGGAGAGAGAGAGAAGAAAACATTCAGCGTGCGCTCTTTCAAGAATAGATTGGTTATTATTTTATCTAATCAGGATGGCTCCCACTGTTTTTATCAAATCTTCCTTCAAACCCTAAAAGGAAAGACTAGCCGGGATTAATTACACGCTACAAGTTCGCCAATCTTTCAGCCAGGCCAGTGTCGGTACTTTGAGGGAGGTCCCCCGTGCTTTCGCACGAACCTAATTAATGTAAACCTCGTTTTCCCAGAGGCTTAACCTCGTTAACACCTTTCTAGACACCTACTTGATCGGCTAATTGTAATGTGTAAAACTCTCCCAGGAGTAACACTTACTCACAGCGGGTATTGGGATCCAACTATCTCATAGAAGGTATGCAATCTCATTGCAAATTTCAACACTTGAAATTCCCGATAATATTTTTCCCCTAGCTCTCTATGACCTTGACGCATGCCAAACAACCCATAGTCTGCTAGTCAAGTTCAACCCGTACATTTCTTGATTGAATTAAACCCACCCGCACGACCCTTGACGCATGCCAAACAACGCCGTACGAATACCCTAATCCAATCGCATCGTATGCTAGCAGATAAGCACTAGTTAGCTACCGTACACTACGCCTTGACGCATGCCAAACAACCGCAGCACGAATACTAACTAGTACTTATCTGAAATGATGGAGGGCTACGACAGGTTTTTCTGAAAACCTATTGCGTAATGAACTTGATATCGTTGTAGAATCAAATGATTTTAAAAATGGAGTGTTTTTGAGGCTTTTCTAGTTTTGCTAAAGGGGTCACTCCCGGTGAAGGGATCGTCGGCCCTTTCCTCATCGAATAAGGTGCGGGATATATCATATATATCACTGTGCAAAGCAAAAACACTTAAAAGCAATCAAAAGACAAACCGAGTGTGTAGCATCTGCCAGTTATTGCTAAAGGAGTCACTCCCGGTGAAGGGATCTCAGTCCTTTCCTCATCGAATAAGGTGCAGGATATATCACATATACCGCTGTGCAAAGCAAGAACTGTAGCTACCTGTTTTATATTTGAAATTCGATTCTACAACATCTTAGGTTTCTTTTCTTTCATTAATCACATTAATGAAGTCCCATCATTTAAGTACCTAAACATCACAGATAAATACGACGTACACTTATGCCATCCGCATTCGCCTCGATGTCCCCTCGTGCACCGTTAGGTTAGGTAACTAACGACAGAGCGGGGCAGGGCTAGCACGGGTGTAAAACATAAGTAACGCCTATATAATATATCATATATACTATATATAGTATCCATCACAGAACATATCACATGATCACATCACAGATATCGCAGCAGAAGAATCATATGAAATATTGGATATACTAGGACGTCCGTGTTTTCAATACGAGCCAGTATAAAACACGGATTCCACGGTCGTGATGAATAGCCAAACCCACACCCCTAGACCCCTACGAGAGCGGCAAGCAACCCTAACAATTCTAGAGTTAGGAGACCCTGACTCGACTCCTCGAGTTGGTCTCCCACTGGACTCCAGAACCCGGTTACTTGTGCTCTCCTCCATGAGTCTATCCTAGTGCGGAAAAGTAAATAATATACAAAGGGTGACATCTTCCGCAACCTGGAAGTGCCCCAATAAAAGAATATTACATACAAGTTTTTACATGAATGAAAATGAAAACACTCATCTCACATAAAAAAACCCCGGCTATTCAAACACGACGATCCAATATAACATATCCAGCAACACATAACATCACATGTCATCAACGTAAGTAAATATGCGCATCCCAATTGTCGTTGACATATAGCAACGAAACCGGCGATATCACATATTACACTTACGGTCACAGAAAAGAAAGTGTAAAACTACAACAGTTGGAATCCGCAACCTGCATAGACATCGCATGCCTAATCAAATGAATTCCTTAGACATCGCATGCCTAACAATTATAAACCCCGCATTTTAGTCTCATTATCGAAAACACTTTTCAATATAAAGTCGGGCAATTCAACAAGATTCCCGACATCCTGATCGAATGCTCGTCGCAAACTTTAGTAGGCGGCCGCACCCCCGATACCGTCGACGAAGTGCACCAAGGCGGAACACCGCTGCCGCGAGCACCCGAACGGATGCTTTCGGCGACGGGGTTCTCCTACAGTCACTTGGTCGGGGCTATGGAGTGAGGCTGTCTATTAATTTTACCCGGCGAGTATCCGCGTACGCTACGTGATTGCGACGGACTTTTGATCACATCAAAATTCCGTGGCAACCGATCAAGTGAGACTAAAGTGCTATGTTTATAACATTCATTCAGTTATCTCATAACTTTTTGTGAATTCCAATTATTGTATCACATTCCGGATAAATAGAAAATGTTAAACTTTCCGATCGAACAAGCGAACACCCAAGTTTTCCTGAAACAGCTCATCACATGAAATAAGTCTAAAAACATTCAGTTCGTGCCTCAGTACCAACGGTCCAGCCGTAGAAGGGTCAAGCCAACGCCTCACATGTGGCACGCTGTACTGCCCCAAACCCGAAGGTTCAAAGGGCAGTTCAAGACAGTCACATAATCGAGTTAAGGTTTGTTGTCTTCTAGAGGGACCATCGCGTTACTTGCACTACTTAGAACGTCGTTAAACTACGGAAAAATCCAACACTTGGAAATTTCCCGACAGGGGAAAAATTGGGTATTTATATCCGGTCGAACTTTTTAACATACTCTAAAATATCCGGAAAGCCACACAGACAAAATTTGATAATCCGATCGAATCATCGATTCCCAAAGCAACCCCAGAATACTCAACTCTTGAGTCAAATTAAAAATTTTCAGAAAACTCAGCATAATTAAATAGGAATTACTGTGCAAAAAGGGGAGTATGACGTCATCATCTTGCCGCGGAACCGCCGCAGAAGGCAGGCTTCTGCCGCGGTTCCGCCGCCGTTTGCACTGTTCATGAATTAAATTTTGCACCGTAATTCTAATAATTCCCTGCCGAATTTTTTACGCATTTTTAATGTGGAAAAATCCCAGTTTTTAGAAAAAGTCCAGAGAGCATGTAAAACTTAGGGTTTCGGGTTCGATCGGGTTTCAAACATCGTCTAGACTTCGCCTAAGGCTCTAGCTAGGCTCTGATACCACTGTAGGGTTCCTAGGCACACTAATGAGGTCTCACAAGGCATCAACCATGCCAATTTCAAATTTTACGGGTGCCGAGAAACCCTAATACGGATCGTTAACTAGATATTTAGGCGAAAAAGAACTAGTTAACAACTTAACTAAGTGGTATACGGAAATACAACCTTTGTAGATCCGGTGCTCCACCTCCATAGCTCCTTGATGATGTCTCCTCGCTGTCCAAAATGGATCCCGGGCTCTAGCATCGGCTTCATCGGAGAAAGAGCGGGCTAGGTCATCGACGACGATGCCGAAGATGATCTACGTCGAGGCATCACTAGATCAAGCTCCACCTTCACCAAGCCATGATAACTTGTGAAGGAAACACCCTATACTACTTGGCAAGAGGTAGAGGATGAAGAAATAGGAAGTGGGTTCACTTTAGAATTGGATTTCTCACTCTTTTTCATCAATCACCATTGATGAAGCAAGCTTTCTTCTTCAAGAAGAAGATGAAGAAGAAGAAGATAATATTATGATTAGTTTTTCAAAATGAAAAGGAAAAACAATACTTATCATAATACTAACCCTAGTTTAGTGTAGAGAATAGACCATGGTTAGATATGATGGTTAGGGTTAAGCAAGAGACAAGAATGGTGGACTAGGTCAAAGTTTCATGAAGCTTCAACTAAACTACAAATAAAGCCACCATTCTTTTCTTATCATTTCCAAAATGAATAAACAAGTAAATAAATGAATAAGAAAATGAAAAACAAAACCCTAACCATTATCATGTAACCATGGTTTGATCTTTACACTAAAACCCTAGCAAACATGTATCATCAAACATGATACAAACATGTGTACAAAAGTATATCACATATACAATGTGCACAATCCAAGTGAGAAAATCCATTTAAAGTGAACAAATACTAGTTAATGCAAAGTAATATATCAAATATATAATTATGCATTAAATCATTAAATCAACACTTGATTTAATGATCCGGTCATGTCGCACACAACCGACTAGTATCCTATGTATCGGCTTACCGAATCAATCCTTGATTCGATAACTAGGTTATATCGCATACAACCATTCGATACATTCATCATGAGAATGGAATACGGTATCACATACACGTATTATTCTCCGTCCCGCACATATCTCATATGCGCTCCTATTTCATTTCGCTTGAGCCAGGAAACCTCTGTGTAGGACTCTAAAGACTCGTCAATACGCCGGCAGCAGATGATGATCATATCAAGCACCCACAAGCTGCAAGCGGTCTGCTAAACGTAACGGCCACCGGGTATTGAGCGATCAGAAGATCGACGAGCAAGCCCGCTCACACTCCAGTGAATCCAACCAGTAACACTACCGTACAGTCAGGTCTGATCGTCTGATATGTCGCATATCTTGCCTAGGGGTGGTAAACGTCAGACCCCAATAGCTCGATAAGTCGTGTCGATATGAGGTCTATAACAATTCGAGAAACTACTGGTAACACTTACCAGTAAATCTCAGCAAACCTGGCCAGGGATTTCCTGTTATATCCAATCGAACACAGCGCAACATCAACTCCCTATACCGGGAGAGACGAATCCCCTCCTATCGCTCATTGCCTCCATGTGATTCGGGCTGTACCCAAAAACCACCGTTTTGCACGCCCTCTTGGACGTGGTAAGATGGAAATCAAAGCACAGTGGGAACCATACAAGACTCTATGACGATCTCGGGTCAACAGACTACTCTGTACCAGTGTCACCAGAGAACCGCCATCTGACGTAAGGTATAATACCATCTGGGAGTTCTCGGCGAGTCCGTCCAGTGTACCCAGTCTCCACTGAGCACCCGTATATCATCTCTGATGTCAAACACCAATGGAATGGGATCATCCATCGCCCATCTGTATGGGTCGAGAAGGTATACGCTAGTCTACTCTGGTATATCGATGCCCTGTCTCGATATACCCACGACTAGGGACCTTGAAGGATGTACTTATGGACTACCCTGTCCCCACTAGTATGATCCGCATCATAGTCCAGGTAGTCAAGTACACATCCTAGGGGCTTTACCAACATGTAACAAAGAGACTGTCAGTATACACATTAAGGTAAAGAGCAACCAGATAGCATACTATCATGTCGAGCAAGAAAGTCCTCCCTATATATGTCCAAGCATCCACTACAATATACATCCTATGTATAGTAATGGCCTCTAGGGCATACATATAACTAACAATATCGAGACAGGGCATCGATATACCAGAGTAGACTAGCGTATACCTTCTCAACCCATACAGATGGGCGATGGATGATCCCATATCCATTGGTGTTTGACATCAGAGATGATATACGGGTGCTCAGTGGAGACTGGGTACACTGGAAGGACTCGCCGAGAACTCCCAGATGGTATTATACCTAACGTCAGATGGCAGTTCTCTGGTGACACTGGTACAGAGTAGTCTGTTGACCCGAGATCGTCATAGAGTCTTGTGTGGTTCCCACTGTGCTTTGATTTCCACCTTACCACGTCCAAGAGGGCGTGCAAAACGGTGGTTTTTTGGTACAGTCCCGAATCACATGGAGGCAATGAGCGATAGGAGGGGATTCGTCTCTCCCTGTATAGGGAGTTGATGTTGCGCTGTGTTCGATTGGCTATAACTGGAAATCCCTGGCCAGGGTTGCTGAGATTTACTGGTAAGTGTTACCAGTAGTTTCTCGAAATGTTATAGACCTCATATCGACACGACTTATCGAGCTATTGGGGTCTGACGTTTACCACCCCTAGGCAAGATATGCGACATATCAGACGATGAGACCGGACTGTACGGTAAGTGTTACTGGTTGGATTCACAGGAGTGTGAGCGAGCTTGCTCGTCGATCTTCTGATCGCTCAATACCCGGGTGGCCGTTACGTTTAGCAGACCGCTTGCGGCTTGTGGGTGCTTGATATGATCATCATCTGCTGCCGGCGTATTGACGAGTCTTTAGAGTCCTACACAGAGGTTTCCTGGCTCAAGCGAAACGAAATAGGAGCGCATATGAGATATGTGCGGGACCGAGAATAATGCGTGTATGTGATACCGTATTCTATTCTCGCGATGAATGTATCGATATGGTTGTATGCGATATAACCTAGTTATCGAATCAAGGATTGATTCGATAAGCCGATACATAGGATACTAGTCGGTTATATGAGATATGACCGGATCGTTAAATCAAGTGTTGATTTAATGATTTAATGCATAATTATATATTTGATATATTACTTTGTATTAACTAGTATTGGTTCACTTCAAATGGATTTTCTCACTTGAATATCACAAGTTGTATATGTGATATACTTTTGTGCATTTGATTGTATCATGTTTGATGATACATGTTTACTTGGTTAAGTGTAAAGAATTAAACCTTGGTTAAGTTAATGATTAGGGTTTTCTTTTTCTTACTTATTTATTTTTATTCTTTTTGGAAAATAAATGGCATAAAGAGAAAATGGTGGCTTTCTTTGTTTGCATCTTGAAGCTTCATGAAGCTTTGACTAAGTGACCATTTTGTCTCATGCTTAACCCAAACCACTCCACTTAACCCTAGTTGATTCTCTACACTTGACCATGGTTGTATTATGATAAGTATTGATTTTCTTTTCTATTCAAAAAGATCTTATCATATTATTGATCTTCTTCTTCTTCTTCTTCACATGAAGAAAACCTTGCTTCATCAATTCACCATTGATGAAAAGAGTGAGAAATACAATTCTAAAGTGAACCCACTTCCTATTTCTTCATCCTCTACCTCTTGCCAACTAGTATAGGATGTTTTCCTCACAAGTTTCATGACTTGGTGAAGTGGGAGCTTGATCTTGTGATGCCTCGACGTAGATCATCTTCGGCATCGTTGTCGATGACCTAGCCCGCCCATTTCTCCGATGAAGCCGACGCTAGAGCCCGGGATTGGATTTGGACAGCAAGGGGACTTCATCATGGAGCAATGGAGGTGGAGAACCGGATCTACAAAGGTTGTATTTCCGTTCACTTAGTTAAATTGTTAACTAGCTTCTTGTTTCGCCTAAAATTCTAGTTAACGATCCGTATTAGGGTTTCTCGGCACTTATAAAATTTGAAATTGGCATGGTTGATGCCTTGTGAGACCTCATTAGCGTGCCTAGGAACCTTACAGTGGTATCAGAGCCTAGCTAGAGCCTTAGGCGATGCGTAGACGGAGTTAGAAGTCCGATCGAACCGAAACCCTATTCTCAAAATGCTCTCTGTACATTTTTTGAAATCTGGAGTTTTTCGATATTAAAAATATGCTGAAAAATCAGCAGGTAATTTGAAGAATTACTGTGGAGCCCGTACTCATGATTCCTCCAAAGCGCGGCGGAACCGCGGCAGAAGCATGGCTTCTGCGGCGGTTCCGCGGCCAATAAGTCTCTTCAGTCAACTATTTTTGCACAGTAACTTATTTATTTTAATGCTGAGTTTTCTGGGAATTTTTAATATTTATTCAAGAGTTGAATATTCTGGGTTGTTTTGGGGATTCGTTTATTCGATCGGATTATCAAACTTTATCTATGTGTTTTCCGGAAAATTTTAGAATATGTTAAAAAGTTCGACCGGATATAAATACCCAATTTTTCCCCTGTCGGGAAATTTCCAATTGTTGGATTTTTCCGTAGTTTAATGACGTTCTAAGTAGTGCAAGTAACGCGATGGTCCCTCTAGAAGACAACAAACCTTAACTCGATTATGTGACCGTCTTGAACTGCCCTTTGAACCTTAGGGTTTGGGGCAGTACGGCGTGCCACAAGTGAGGCGTTGGCTTGACCCTTCTACGGCTAGACCGTTGGTACTGAGGCATGAAGTGAATGTCTTTGAACTTATTTCATTCGGTTGATCGGGAAAACTTGGGTGTTCGATTGTTCGATCGGAAAGTTTAACATTTTCTATCTTATCCGGAATGTGATACAATAATTGGAATTCACAAGTAGTTATGAGATAACTGAATGAATGTTATAAACATAGCACTTTAGTCTCACTTGATCGGTTGCCGCGGAATTTTGATGCGATCAAAAGTCCGTCGCAATCACGTAGTGTACGCGGATACTCGCCGGGTAAACTTAATAGACAGCCTCGCCCCATAGCCCCGACCAAGTGACTATAGGAGAACCCCGTCGCCAAAAGCATCCGTTCGGGTGCTCGCGGTAGCGGTGTTCCGCCTTAGTGCACTTCGTCGACGGTATCGGGGGTGCGGCCGCCTACTAAAGTTTGCGACGAGCATTCGATCTGAATGTCGGGAATCCTGTTGAATTGCCCGACTTTATATTGAAAAGTGTTTTCGATAATGAGACTAAAATGCGGGGTTTATAATTGTTAGGCATGTGATGTCTAAGTATTTCATTTGATTAGGCATGCGATGTCTAAACAGATTGCGGATTCCAACTGTTGTAGTTTTACACTTTCTTTTCTGTGACCGTAAGTGTAATATGTGATATCGCCGGTTTCGTTGCTATATGTCAACGACAATTGGGATGCGCATATTTACTTACGTTGATGACATGTGATGTTATGTGTTGCTGGATATGTTATATTGGATCGTCGTGTTTGAATAGCCGGGGGTTTTTATGTGAGATGAGTGTTTTTCTTTTTCATTCATGAAAAAAACTTGTTTGTAATATTCTTTTATTGGGACACTTCCAGGTTGCGGAAGATGTCACCGTTTGTATATTATTTACTTTTCCGCACTAGGATAGACCCAAGGAGGGGAGCACAAGTAACCGGGTTCTGGAGTCCAGTGGGAGACCAACTCGAGGAGTCGAGTCCGGGTCACCTAACTCTAGAATTGGTAGGGTTGCTTGCCGCTCTCGTAGGGGTCTAGGGGTGTGGGTTTGGCTATTCATCGCGACCGTGGAATCCATGTTTTATACTGGCTCGTATTGAAAACACGGACGTCCTAGTATATCCAATATTTCATATGATTCTTCTGCTGTGATATCTGTGATGTGATCATGTGATATGTTCTGTGATGGATACTGTATATAGTATATATGATATATTATATAGACGTTACTTATGTTTTGTACTCGCGCTAGCCCTGCCCCGCTCTGCCGTTAGTTACCTAACCTAACGGTGCATGAGGGGACATCGAGGCGAATGCGGATGGCATAAGTGTACGTCGTATTTATCTGTGATGTTTAGGTACTTAAATGATGGGACTTTATTAATGTGATTAATGAAATAAAAGAAACCTAAAGATGTTGTAGAATCGAATTTCAAAATAAAACAGGTAGCTACAGTTCTTGCTTTGCACAGAGGTATATGTGATATATCCTGCACCTTATTCGATGAGGAAAGGACCGAGATCCCTTCACCGGGAGTGACTCCTTTAGCAATAACTGGCAGATGCTACACACTCGGTTTGTTTTTTGACTGCTTCTATAGTTTCTGCTTTGCACAGTGATATATATGATATATCCCGCACCTCATTCGACGAGGAAAGGACCGACGATCCCTTCACCGGGAGTGACTCCTTTAGCAAAACTAGAAAAGCCTCAAAAGCACTCCATTTAAAATCATTTGATTCTACAACGATATCAAGTTCATTACGCAATAGGTTTTCAGAAAAACCTGTCGTAGCCCTCCGTCATTTCAGATAAGTACTAGTTAGTATTCGTGCTGCGGTTGTTTGGCATGCGTCAAGGCGTAGTGTACGGTAGCTAACTAGTGCTTATCTGCTAGCATACGATGCGATTGGATTAGGGTATTCGTACGGCGTTGTTTGGCATGCGTCAAGGGTCGTGCGGGTGGGTTTAATTCAATCAAGAAATGTACGGGTTGAACTTGACTAGCGGACTATAGGTTGTTTGGCATGTGTCAAGGTCATAGCACGCCAAGTGTTGAAATTTGCAATGAGATTGCATACCTTCTATGAGATAGTTGGATCCCGATACCCGCTGTGAGTAAGAGTTACTCCTGGGAGAGTTTTACATATTACAATTAGCCGATCAAGTAGGTGTCTAGAAAGGTGTTAACGAGGTTACGCCTCTGGGAAAACGAGGTTTACTATAATTAGGTTCGTGCGAAAGCACGGGGGACCTCCCTCAAAGTACCGACACTGGCCTGGCTGAAAGATTGGCGAACTTGTAGTGTGTAATTAATCCCGGCTAGTCTTTCCTTTTAGGGTTTGAAGGAAGATTTGATAAAAACAGTGGGAGCCATCCTGATTAGATAAAATAATAACCAATCTGATCTTGCAAGAGCATACGCTGAGTGTTTTCTTCTCTCTCTCTCCAGGTAGCGACCATATCATGCCTTAATCAAGATAATAATACGGAATATTGACCGAACCCGCTTGTTATACTGAGCTGGGGAACGTTGGTCCCGCTCCAACTTATAATTGTTATAAGACAGAGCAGGAAATTGGGGATTACCAGAATTCCCGTGCCGCCCAAACGAAGAGAGTGCATGATGATGCATCATCTTCGGGTGTATTCATTACAGAGAACTGTTTCTCAGTATCCTTTACGTCCTGGGTATGTGATACCAGATCAGGATCCCAGATATGTAATCTGTTACATAGGGCTACAGAAAGGTAGAGGACTGAGAACGGGTGATAAGTTTCATGAGGCAGAAAACGGGGCAAGAGTTGCAGCCAAGTCTGTTGGTCACTGACACCCTGTATTACCAATACATTGATTCTGAATGAATGTTATTAGATACCGAACCTGATATACAAAATCATATCAGTCTCTTTATTAGTAAAGAAATGATAAAATTTTGTATTGTTGGATAATGTTTTGAACATTTCCTATATCAAAAGTTGATCGGTTCAGGCACGTTATCTAAAAGCATTGATGTTCTAAATCAAACTACAGTTCTCAGTATACAGAACACACACAAGAGGAAGAGTTCAGAAATGAACGATTCCTTCTTGAGGTATTGTAGACTAGGTCAGATCAATGTGACCCGACTAGCTAGAGTTACATAAAGATGCATATTTAAATTAGTTTGAATTTACATCTTGTGAAACTCGCCAGTCATGTCACAAAGATAAGATGACCATAGCTCTGTCTAATGAAAACAGAGAAAGAGTTTATGAACTCTTGGGATGATACATGTTGATGTATGTAGGTCCCCTGTCTACACTTGCCAAGACCGGTTCTTTATACTTCATTACATTCTCTGATAATCTCTCAAGATTCAGACATATGTTCCTGTTGAAACACAAGTCCAAACCTTTTGAGATATTCACAGAATATGATTTAGAAGTAGAAAACCAAAACGCGGGTATAAGTATTATGTCCTTTGATGAGATCGAGGAGGAGAATACTTGAGCACGGAAATCCTGGATTATTCTAAAGGAGAATGAGATTCTCTCTCAGCATTACTCCTCCGTATACACCATAGCACGATGGTATATCGGGGCGGAGCAATAACACCCTATGTGATAAGGTGTGCTCTATGATGAGTACTACTGAGTTACCTATTTCCTTTTAGGGAGTTATGCACTTGAGAAGCTGCATACCAATTGAATTGGGTTCCAATCAAATCAGTTGCCTACCGCTTCATATGTGATATGGAAAGGGAAGAGCCCATATCTTAAGTTAGTTAAGATTTGGGGGTGTCCGGCCTATGTCTAAAAGCAAAATCCGGACAAGCTCGAGTCAAGATCTGTTATGTAGAACTGGAAATGTTCCAGCTATACAAACTGCAGCTGATGATTTGATAGAACCATAGGATTCAATAGTTACCAACGAACCTCAGCCTCTCCGCCGATCTAGTGAGGTTCCTCACCCGCTTGGGAGATACTTCGGTTACTCTATGACAGTGGGAGCGAGGATTGCATCATGAGATGATGACCCAACTAGTTTCGAGCTGGCCATCAGGCGTGGGACTATTTAAGAATGGCTGGATGCTTAGCGATCTGAGATGGAATCCATGTACACCAACAAAGTATGGACTTTGGATGCTATATCTGAAGGGTTAAATCCCCATCAGGAGCAAGTATATCTTGAGAAGATTACTTGGTGTAGATGGAAAAGTTGAGACTTTCAAAGCTAGACTTGTTAAAGCTTTTCGTCATCGACCAGGCATGGATAATGATGAAACCTTTTCAAGTGGCTATGCTTAAGTCCATCCAGATCCTACTTGCCACGGCTACATACCATGACTACGATATCTGGCGGTTGGGTGTCATGACAGCTTTTCTAAATGATGTTTTAGAATAGAGCGTCTATAAGTACACAGCCAGAGTGCCTCGTAGACAGTGGGAGCAGCGGAAACGTGTGCAAGATGTTTTATGTGATAAAGCAGGCATCGCGGAGTTGGAACATCTGTTTTGATGGATAAGTCAAAGAGTTTGACATCATCAAAATGGTAGATGAACCTTGTATAAACAAAAAGGTAGTAGGGAGTATGGTGGTGATCCTCGTAGAGTACGTGGATGTCATGCTCTTGGTAAGAAAGAAGTTTCCTATGCTACGCTCGGTCAATCTCCGCTTATCACAAGGATTCTCCATAAAGGATCAAAGTGATACCTCCTAAATCCTGGGTTTTGAATCTATGAGATAGCTCTAATTGGATGTTAGGATTCTCACTAGTTGTAGTGAGATGGTATCAATCGATCCTGGGGAGAATCACTGGAAGGGTTCCAGGGTGATAAAGACAACTTAATGTCAGTCGCAGGCATTGTCTTTACCCTCAGTAAAGGGACGGTATGTTGGAAGAGTTCCAAGCTAGATACCGTGGCTAACTAGACGATAAAGGCAGGATACATCGCTACTCAAGATGCTACCAAAGAGGATGTTTGGGTGTATATTGGTTCATGAGATGAACTACGTTCCAACCATTGTGTGACAATGGAGTTGTGGCTTATGCCAAGGAACGGTCCCATCAGTGATCCAGACATATTCTAAGGCAGTGTCACCTGATCATGGAGATGGTTGATCTCCAGGGTGATCGAGGTTAGGAGAGTAGACTCAGAGGAAAACACGGCGGATCCACTCACAAAGGCCTTTTCCCAGAGAGAGACTTTTATGGGATGGTTGAGTATGAGATACTACAACCACTGCTATCAGATGGCCCTAGTGCAAGTGGGAGATTGTTAGTTATATGTATGCCCTAGAGGCCATTACTGTACATTGGATGTATATTGTAGTGGATGCTGGGACATATATAGGGAGGACTTTCTTGCTCGACATGATAGTATGCTATCTGGTTACTCTTTACCTTAACGTGTACATTGATTGTCTCTCTGTTACATGTTGGTAAAGCCCTTAGGATGTGTACTTGACCACCTGGACTATGATGCGGATCATACTAGTGGGGACATGGTAGTCCATAAGTACATCCTTCAAGGTCCCTAGTCGTGGGTATATCGAGACAGGGCATCGATATACCAGAGTAGACTAGCGTATACCTTCTCGACCTATACAGATGGGCGATGGATGATCCCATATCCATTGGTGTTTGACATCAGAGATGATATACGGGTGCTCAGTGGAGACTGGGTACACTGGACGGACTCGCCGAGAACTCCCAGATGGTATTATACCTTACGTCAGATGGCAGTTCTCTGGTGACACTGGTACAGAGTAGTCTGTTGACCCGAGATCGTCATAGAGTCTTGTGTGGTTCCCACTGTGCTTTGATTTCCACCTTACCACGTCCAAAAGGGCGTGCAAAACGGTGGTTTTTGGGTACAGTCCCGAATCACATGGAGGCAATTAGCGATAGGAGGGGATTCGTCTCTCCCGGTATAGGGAGTTGATGTTGCGCTGTGTTCGATTGGCTATAACCGGAAATCCCTGGCCAGGGTTGCTGAGATTTACTGGTAAGTGTTACCAGTAGTTTCTCGAAATGTTATAGACCTCATATCGACACGACTTATCGAGCTATTAGGGTCTGACGTTTACCACCCCTAGGCAAGATATGCGACATATCAGACGACGAGACCGGACTGTACGGTAAGTGTTACTGGTTGGATTCACAGGAGTGTGAGCGGGCTTGCTCATCGATCTTCTGATCGCTCAATACCCGGATGGCCGTTACGTTTAGCAGACCGCTTGCGGCTTGTGGGTGCTTGATATGATCATCATCTGCTGCCGGCGTATTGACGAGTCTTTAGAGTCCTACACAGAGGTTTCCTGGCTCAAGCGAAACGAAATAGGAGCGCATATGAGATATGTGCGGGACCGAGAATAATGCGTGTATGTGATACCGTATTCTATTCTCGCGATGAATGTATCGATATGGTTGTATGCGATATAACCTAGTTATCGAATCAAGGATTGATTCGATAAGCCGATACATAGGATACTAGTCGGTTATATGAGATATGACCGGATCGTTAAATCAAGTGTTGATTTAATGATTTAATGCATAATTATATATTTGATATATTACTTTGTATTAACTAGTATTGGTTCACTTCAAATGGATTTTCTCACTTGAATATCACAAGTTGTATATGTGATATACTTTTGTGCATTTGATTGTATCATGTTTGATGATACATGTTTACTTGGTTAAGTGTAAAGAATTAAACCTTGGTTAAGTTAATGATTAGGGTTCGCTTTTTCTTACTTATTTATTTTTATTCTTTTTGGAAAATAAATGGCATAAAGGGAAAATGGTGGCTTTCTTTGTTTGCATCTTGAAGCTTCATGAAGCTTTGACTAAGTGACCATTTTGTCTCATGCTTAACCCTAACCACTCCACTTAACCCTAGTTGATTCTCTACACTTGACCATGGTTGTATTATGATAAGTATTGATTTTCTTTTCTATTCAAAAAGATCTTATCATATTATTGATCTTCTTCTTCTTCTTCTTCACATGAAGAAAACCTTGCTTCATCAATTCACCATTGATGAAAAGAGTGAGAAATCCAATTCTAAAGTGAACCCACTTCCTATTTCTTCATCCTCTACCTCTTGCCAAGTAGTATAGGGTGTTTTCCTCACAAGTTTCATGACTTGGTGAAGTGGGAGCTTGATCTTGTGATGCCTCGACGTAGATCATCTTCGGCATCGTTGTCGATGATCTAGCCCGCCCATTTCTCCGATGAAGCCGACGCTAGAGCCCGGGATTGGATTTGGACAGCAAGGGGACTTCATCATGGAGCAATGGAGGTGGAGAACCGGATCTACAAAGGTTGTATTTCCGTTCACTTAGTTAAATTGTTAACTAGCTTCTTGTTTCGCCTAAAATTCTAGTTAACGATCCGTATTAGGGTTTCTCGGCACTTATAAAATTTGAAATTGGCATGGTTGATGCCTTGTGAGACCTCATTAGCGTGCCTAGGAACCATACAACCTGCATATGTTATTTACTATTCACGAGTTGGCAACCCACCCCCGTTGTGCCACAGTGTTTTGCAGGTAGTCCCTCAGGGCAATCGCGGCAGGCTTTTCATCTTTTGTATCATCTTTTGCAGCGGATACAGCTACGGCTGACTGTGTACAGTTTCGCAATAGGTGGGTTTTAAAGTTATCCGAGTTGCTTATTGTATATTCGTTGTATCCTGTACTCTCCATCTACCACTTTCATGTGTATGACTTAGAGACTTGATGTGAGAACGATATTGTATATTATTTTGGTGACTTAGATGTCTTTTATGCAGTTTTACTTATATCGTCTTTTATTTCTTCGCAACGGCGTCGTATATCTGTTATGGTGGTTGTTTTCCGCCGTTGGGCGTGGATTTGCTCCCGTTGGGGATGCTTTACCTTATATTTATGTTGTACCCATTTTGGGGATTAATTTTTACAAAGGAGGTGCTGCCAAAATTTTTAAGAAAGTAAAGATGGACTTTAAAGAATTTGGTTTGAGATTTTAAAAGTTTTGAAAATGCTATTATCACTTACTACTTTTGATGGTTTAGATTGTTGGGTTTTCGGCTTACTTAAATTGTGTTACGCCTGTAAACGTTGCATAGTTTAAGGGCCGTCACGTGCCAATTTCGGGTCGTGACAAAGTTGGTATCAGAGCGCTGGTTTTTACCTTTCAGAGTATAGGATGACCTTGGTATGATAGAGTAGGTAGCTTAAGCAGAGTAACGTAGTGTGTGTATGTCCGCGGCATACTCACGACACGGTACTCCGCCTAAAGTGACCTAAGTACTAATTGCTTGAAATTCCTTTCGTGATGATACCTATCCTTGTGATTCGATTTCCGTGTTCTTATCGAATCCTTTTCCTTTTATAGCCTTTGCCGCCGATGACTATGGGGACTCAGAGTGATGCAGCGAGGGCCGAGGTCAGAGTTGACTCGGGTGAGATGAGGATTGACCAGGATGGTACGCTCGTTGCACTGGAGCAGATGGATCCGCCTTCGACAGATCGTATTGCTAGGTTTGAGGCTAAGATGCAGGACTTGCGCCTGAAGATGAGGTCTTTGGTTAAGGCCAGTAGAGCGCAGCGACAGGAGATTGCCATCCCTGTTACCCAATTATTCCTTGCGATCAGTACACAGCATTTCGTCACTTACATAGCACTAGTGGATGCAGCCCTAGTTGACGAGGCATGTTTTCCAGAAACTTTAGGAGTTTTGTAACAGAGGAGGGCTCATACAGGTGTACCAGCCCAGAGACAGAAGTTAATTCGCCGTGATAGGTTTCGTGCACGTCGCGGGAGTAGCAGAGGTTTGAGACGAGGACAGTCGTTCAGCTCTCATCCCCAGGTGGGTCAGCAGCCATCGTATGGATGTTTCTGGTGCGGGAGCCTTCATCACTTCATCAGGGATTGTTCCTTAGTACCGCGTCAGACCAATGTTCAGAGAGGTCGGGGATGCGGAGGGTTCGTTTTGAGAGGACGGGTTGGCAGAGGAAGAGTTCGGACAGTTGCGAGTAGAGGGCACACACCAGAGTTTGCTTTTACACATCGGGACGCGCGGGCATCCAATGCGGAGTTTTCAGGTATTCTTAAATTCGTATGTTCTTTTGATTCGTAGGGTTGTTTTGTTTTGGATCTATGCACTCGTTTGTTTTACACACTTTGTGCCATGGTTGGGCCGAGAGTTGTGTATGCTAGATCAACCGTTGTTGTGTTAACTTCTGTCAGCGATTCTTTTATTGCGCGATACGTGTTTCGATCGTGTGCCAATCGGTTAAGAGATTCATCCGTCACTTTGATCCTTCTAGAGATGTTGGATTTGACGTTCTCCTGGGCACGGACTAGTTAGCTACGTGATATGCGTCTGTGGACTGCCGTGCGGAAACAATCAGGATTTGTTTCCTAGCGAGTCAGTTCTTGTTGTGCAGGAGGACAGTGGTGCTGCCCATCACAGCTTGAATTCAGCCTTTTTCGCTAGTCGGCTTTTGAGGAGAGGATGTCGAGGATTCTTGGCTTCCATTCGTGATATCGGAGCCACAGTGGGTTTGTTGGACCAGGTTCCTATCGTGCGGGAGATTCCGACTTTGTTCCAGATGAGCCGGCGGAGATTAGGGAGCTTAAGAATCAGCTGCAGAGTTTCTAGATAGGGCTACTTGTACGTCTAAGTGTTTCGCTTTGTGGAGCTCCTATTCTGTTCGTCAGGGAGAAAGACGGCAGTTTGAGGTTGTGTGTTGATTGATCGTCAATTGAACCGGGTTACAGTGCGGATAGGTATTCTTTACCACGCATTGACGATTTGTTCGACTTGCTCCAGAGTGCGAGACATTTTCTAAGTTTGTTTGGGATCAGGTCATCATTGGTTGCGGGTTCAGAGTGATGACATTCCGAAGACTGCTTTTTGTGTGCGCTTTGGGCAGCATGAGTTTTTGGTGGTGTCGTTGGACTCACTAATGCCCTAGTAGCATTCGTGGATGTGATGAACCAGGTTTCTTCAGGCCATTCCTCGACCAGTTGATTGTTGTGTTATTGATGACATTCTGGTCTTTTCTAATGTGTTATGAGGAACTTGAGCAGCACTTGAGGATTTGCTTTGCAGAAATTGGGAGAGCCCCAGCGGTTTGCTAAATTCTCGGAGTGTTCCTTCAGGCTTGATTGTGTTGTCGTCCTAGGTCTTGTAGTTACGGAAGACGGTATTCGTATGGACCCGATGAAGATCGAGGCCGTACAGCTTGGCCCAGACTTGCAACTGGGACCGTTGTCCGCAGTTTTGGGCTTAGCCGGTTTTTACCGCCGTTTCATGCAGGATTGCTTGTGTATCGCTGTGCCGTTGACTGGACTGACCACGAAGGAGGTTCCTTTTTCTTGGACTGTGGCATGCGAGTTGAGTTTTCAGCAGTTGAAGACTCGGTTGACAACTGCACCAGTTCTTTCTTTGCTTCTGGATCGGGCGACTTTGTTGTTTACTGTGATGTTTCGCGAGTGGGGCTCGATTGTGTACTGATGTGGCACTATAGAGTTATTGCTTTTGCTTCCCGACAATTGGAGGAAGTACGAGCAGGATATCCCACTCATGATCTAGAGATGGCCGCGGTGGTTGTGCGTTGAAGATTTGGGACACTACTTGTGTGGAGAGTCGTGTTAGATTTTCACGGACCACCAGAGCTTAATGTACATCTTACTGCAGCGGGTTTTGATTGTTGAGACAACGCCATTGGATGGAGCTTGTAAAGTATTGTGATTGTGAGATCTTTTATTACCCGTGGCAAGGAGATTGTGGTAGCTGATGCTTGAGTCGTAGGCCCAGGGTTAGCTTGTCCCAGTTGTGTATAGTTCTGAGACAGTCTTCTGCATATTTACAGTTCTTATGCAATCATGGAGTATAGCTAGAGTTCGCCTCTACTGAGTGGATATCTTTCTCATGTCCGTGCCCATCCACTTTTACTTAATCGTTTTCATGAGGCACAGCCCACCGATGCTCGTTGTCTGTGATACTTGAGCATGTTCGGCAGGGTAAAGATTCGGAGTCCTTGATTTGTGACTAGGGTGTGCTACATTTAGGGACGCGTTGTGTATACCTGATACTCATGGGTAGAGACACGAGATCCTAGAAAAAGCACACCAGTCAGCCTTCTGTGTTCGTCCAAGTTCCACCACGATGTGACGTGACTTGTGAGCTAGTTACGGGTGGGCAGGGAAGAAGAGTGAAGTTTCGGATTTCATTTCGAGGTGTCTGTCTTGTTGTGAGCTAAGGTTGAGCATCTGAGACCGGCGGGATAGTTGCAATCTTTAACCGTTCCGGAGTAGGAATAGGAGCAGATCTCCATGAATTTCGTTGTGGTGTCTACCCAGGGTTTGACAGGGTGTGACTCCATTTGGGTGTTTGTTGTCCGGTTATGCTCAGTTTGCTCAGTTGTTCTTTGTTAAGTTTGTGCATTTGCACGTAGTTCCTTCATGCATTGTATTCAATAGAGGCGCCCCGTTCGCTAGCCGTCGTTGGCAGAAGCTTCAGGAAGCCTTGGATACTGGTTGAGCTTTGGTTTCGCTTTTCCATCTGTAGGCCGATGGTTTATGAGAGCGGACTATATAGACTCTGGAGGATAGGTTTATGCGTACGTACTAAGTGTTTATGGGCAGTTAGAATCGTCACTTGCCATTGTTGGGGTTCTCCTTCAATAGCTGTTATCATGAGACGTTCCAATTGGCAACCTTTAGGTTTTGTTGGTAGGTCGTGTCGATCGCCAGTCTGTTTTTCTGACTCTGCGAGAGTAGGATTTTGGACCCCAGCTAGTCATGAGACTATGGAGAAGATCCGGTTGATTCAGGTCAGGATAAGTGCAGCCCAGTGCAGACAGAAGTTTTATGTCGACCGTGGTGGTCGCAGACTTGAGTTCGCGGTAGGAGGTCATGTATTCTTATGGATTTTCCGATGAATGGCGTGTTGAGTTTTGGGAAATTTAGTCCCAGATTGTTGGTCCTTTGAGATCCTCGAGCGAGTTAGTTCCGTTGCCTATAATTTGGCACTTCCGCCCAGATTTTTGAGTATTCACTCCGTATTTCTTGTATCGATACTTTGCAAATACCTTCATGACCTTTCTCACATGATTCAGTACCAGACCGTTCTTTTGGACGCAATCTTTCATTCACTAGCAGCCGATAGTTATTGTGGATCGGCAGATGGAGAGACTTCGGTCAAGGGTCTTGCTACATGTGAAGGTTCTTGGCATAACCGTATAGTGAGTTGATCACTTGGGAGGCTGCGAGCGAGATTTGGGAGTTTTTGTACTCATCTCTTTGAAGGTACGCTTAGTGAGAATTTTAAATTCGGGTACCGAATTTCTTTAAGGGGGAAGATTGTAACGTTTTAGAAATCGTTATGCGAATTTTTCCGTTTTAGGGTAAAACGGTCGGTATTTTCCGTTTTAACCCGATTGTGATCAAACTTCTGTATAAACTTGACGGCACCTAGTTTTGCTAGAATGAAACTAGTGCGCGGGCTTTCGGGGTCAATTGGAAGTTTTAGTTCACATAGAATTTTTCCTAAAATATTATTATTTTAAGTTGTTAATTATGCACTTAATTAGTGGTAATCGATAGCTCGAATCCTAACGTAAGATGAGCACCGACCGACGAAGGGGAATCCGCCTACATTTTGGGTTAATTACTTCTAATTTGAATCATTGCTAATCTAATCACTAGATATTTTGTTAATCCAACAATCCTTAAATATCTAGATATTTGTGGCAAAAAGGATTTGTTATTTTAAAAGAAAAGAAAAGGAAGAAAAGGTGGCATTTTAGCATTTATGAGCATTTATTGAATTGTGCAAGAATTTTCTTCACATTTACACAAAACACAGCCCCCCACTTTATATGGCCGAGCCTCCTCCTCATGCTGCCCATCTTTTTTATTTGTCCATTTTCTTCATTCCAAACTCAAATAAATCTCCAAAAATCCTTAAATAATCTTACAAAACTCTTAAACAAATCAAAACACATCTCCTCTTCACAAAGCATGCTTGAATCTTTATAGAAGTCATCATTTTGGAGCTTAATTTGATGATCATGGTTCTATTTTTCGTGAATCCTTGAAGGTATAAAAGCTTAACCCTAATCTCTTTTTGTTGTTTAATACTTTAAAATAGCTTAATTAGATGTTAATTTAAGCTTCCAATTGCATGTTTTGAAATTTTAGAAACGGTTTCTTGATAATCAGTTAGGGTTTTGATTAATGAAAAGGTTAATTGTTAATTTTAGGCAAAGGAAAACATAACCTACTTGCTAGATTTGTTAAATGATATTTTCCTTATTATCTAATTAGCTTAATTACAAACTAGACTTTTACTAAATCCTAATTAAGTGAGATTAAAATTATAGTAAAGGTATGAATGGTTTAATCTTGCTATATTATGATATTTGTAAATTCAAGTTTTGGTAAAACTTGTAGTTTTGAGCTAAAATGATATATGTTGCTTACTAGATTTCTGTAAGCTTAGGCGTGGGTTTTTTTTGACATTGCGACGTTATTTATATTAGATTCCACGCTATATCTTGTGTTGTGAATGCACGATCGGTACGATCAGGGTCTAGGCTTGGTAGTTGTGTTGCTTTGCGTTCCTAGCTAGGGTTGTGCCGATGTCATTCGTGTCTTTGTGTAGTTTTTGCTCTTGTGTTGGGTTTGTAGTGTCGCTACGCGCGTTAGCCACTGGATGAACACTTTAGAGTATGTTTGGAGTTGGTGCGTCGGTCAAACGTAGTTGGTACGTGTTATTGGTCGATTGCTAATATATACTTGTTATATTGTTATATGCTTTCAGGATCGCAGGCGGGGACTTCGGGCACGGCGAACAGTGGAAAGCGAGTAGTTGGCTTTACTTAGCCAGGAACGTTGGTGAGTAGATTTAACATCTACAGGGGGATCGTCCGCATGGCGTTATGCATCTGGGATAGATCAAATGACATGACTATTAGTTAGAAATATACGGATATTTATTGTGCATGTACACCTTTGTTGCTTATCTCATTTCCTTGTGTATGGACTTAGTATTAATGAGACACAACATCATTATTGACGGTTTATGTTTCACGAGCACTAATTGTATGCTACACACACACCGTCAATAATTGCCATGACATGCACAACACCTGTACGTATGTGATATTGTATTGTTTAAGGACATTGAGACATGATCCCTATTTCCTTTTGTGCATATAACATATAGCATACCTGTATACCTACATGCTTACACATATGTCTTGACATGCTTACATGCTAGTTACCTATATGCCTATATGGTATTGTACCATTAGTGATAGGTATATACACATATGAGACATAGCTACATGTACATCTCGCATACATACTTACACTTATATCTGGAAGGTATTACATCATTATTGATAGGTAGATACACATATCTTGCTATACCAATATGGTTACGCATACCTGGCTATAGCTACATGTTCACCTTTATTTGATGCTGTATGGACTTGGAGAAATTAGGAACCGCATGATATATATATTAACTTGTTGCAGTTAAATAGCAGTTTTTCCTTTATACGCTCATATTACTGTTTCATATTGCATATATTACATTCATGGATTTCATATGATATTCTCTGATATTTTTACTCCTAAGTATATATAACAGTGGATGGGACGCTGTTATATATGCATATATATATATGTATGTATATATTAGTGGAATGGGACGCTAATATATATGTATTGATTCATGCAGTTATACTTATTCATTACTTAATGTTTTCTGGATTTGAGGACCGTGATTGTTTCATGAAATTATGCATTATTTGAAAAACCCGGTTTCTCTTGATATGATATTTCAGCAGCCACCATGAGATTTATCGGTTCTGATAAATATACCCCATGCGAGGAGGTGTCATAGGCCGTGTGAGGGTACATGGTGGGGGCCGGAGGTACCCGGGGCAAGAAAAGTATTTCGATGCACCACGCCGTTGAGCCTGGCAGGGGAACCATACCTACCGGTGACAGTACTTTTGACTCGGTGGTTATCGTGGGGATACCGACCGGTGTCATGTACGAATGGATACGTCGAATTTCGAGTGTCGGAGCTAGGCACTCGAGGTTTCGGGATAGCGTATGATACGTACCTATCAGGAGGGCCAGTCATGGTGACAGCGCCTGATAGATCAGTATTTATGTGTCGATGCTAGACACTTGTTTCATGATGTTTTTGGATGTCGATATTAGACGCTCACTTTATATGAAACTTACTCGATACTGGATATTGGATATTTGAGATTTACTTGATATTGTACATTCAGGATATATGAGGTTACTTGAAATTGTACATTCAGGATATATGAGGTTTACTTGATATTGTACATTCAGGATATATGAGACTTACAGGATATGAGAGCCAATTTGGGGGCTGATTTATGGAAATTTGGGATTTAGATTGTCTTGATGGACTTTGGTCCTGTCACAAGATCAGGATTCTGTGAGAATGACTTGTTTTATTCCATATTCCTCATTTATTTTATATGCATTGTTTCATGTATTAGTAGTACCTGATAGAGTACCTTTCATGACTGTTGCATATATATATTGTTATATTAATGCTTCATGTATTAGTTATACCTGCTAGAGTACCTTTCATGACAGTTGCATACATATGGCCATTTATTGCTATCCGCTTGCATGTATTAGATTCGCGCTGTACGTGCATACTTGCGATTACCTGCATATGTTATTTACTATTCACAAGTTGGCAACTCACCCCCGTTGTGCCACAGTGTTTTGTAGGTAGCCCCTCAGGGCAGTCGCGGCAGGCTTTTCATCTTTCGTATCATCTTTTGCAGCGGATACCGCTACGGCTGACTGTGTACAGTATGCTATAGGTGGGTTTTACGGTTATCCGATGTTGCTTATTGTATATTCGTTGTATCATGTACTCTCCATCTACCACTTTCATGTGTATTACTTAGAGACTTGATGTGAGGACGTATTGTATATTATTTTGGTGACTTCGATATCTTTTATGCAGTTTTACTTATATCGTCTTTTATTTCTTCGTCGCGGCGTCGTATATCTGTTGTGGTGGTTGTTTTCCGCTGTTGGGCGTGGATTTGCTGCCGTTGGGGATGGTTTACCTTATATTTATGTTGTACCCATTTTGGGGGTTAGTTTTTACAAAGGAGGTACTGCCAAAATTTTTAAGAAAGTAAAGATGGACTTTAAAGAATTTGGTTTGAGATTTCAAAAGTTTTGAAAATGCTATTATCACTTACTACTTTTGATGGTTTAGATTGCTGGGTTTTCGGCTTACTTAAATTGTGTTAGGCCTGTAGACGCTGCAAAGTTTAAGGGCCGTCACATATCAATTTCGGGTCGTGACACAAAGAATTCTGCAAAGATAGTATATTGGATACGTCGGATTTGAGAAATAAGGTGTTAGGATATTGTTAGTTATATGTATGCCCTAGAGGCCATTACTGTACATAGGATGTATATTGTAGTGGATGCTGGGACGTATATAGGGAGGACTTTCTTGCTCGACATGATAGTATGCTATCTGGTTGAACTTTACCTTAACGTGTATACTGATTGTCTCTTTGTTACATGTTGGTAAAGACCTTAGGATCTATACTTGACTACCTGGACTATGATGCGGATCATACTAGTGGGGACATGGTAGTCCATAAGTACATCCTTCAAAGTCCCTAGTCGTGGGTGTATCGAGACGGGGCATCGATATACCAGAGTAGACTAGCGTGTACCTTCTCGACCCATATAGATGGGCGATGGATGATCCCATATCCATTGGTGTTTGACATCAGAGATGATATACGGGTGCTCAGTAGAGACTGGGTACACTGGACGGACTCGCCGAGAACTCCCAGATGGTATTATACCTCACGTCAGATGGCAGTTCTCTGGTGACACTGGTACAGAGTAGTCTGTTGACCCGAGATCGTCATAGAGTCTTGTGTGGTTCCCACTGTGCTTTGATTTCCATCTTACCACGTCCAAGAGGGCGTGCAAAACGGTGGTTTTTGGGTACAGTCCCGAATCACATGGAGGCAATGAGCGATAGGAGGGGATTCGTCTCTCCCGGTATAGGGAGTTGATGTTGCGCTGTGTTGGATTGGCTATAACAGGAAATCCCTGGCCAGGGTTGCTGTGATTTACTGGTAAGTGTTACCTGTAGTTTCTCGAATATTTATAGACCTCATATCGACACGACTTATCGAGCTATTGGGGTCTGACGTTTACCACCCCTAGGCGAGATATGCGACATATCAGACGATCAGACCGGACTGTACGGTAGTGTTACTGGTTGGATTCACTGGAGTGTGAGCGGGCTTGCTCGTCGATCTTCAGATCGCTCAATACCCGGGTGGCCGTTACGTTTAGCAGACCGCTTGCGGCTTGTGGATGTTTGATATGATCATCATCCGCTGCCGGCGTATTGACGAGTCTTTAGAGTCCTACACAGAGGTTTCCTGGCTCAAGCAAAACGAAATAGGAGCGCATATGAGATGTGTGCGGGACCGAGAATAATGCGTGTATGTGATGCCGCATTCCATTCTCGCGATGAATGTATCGGAAAGGTTGTATGCGATATAACCTAGTTATCGATTCAAGCGTTGATTCGATAAGCCGATACATTGAATACTAGTCGGTTGTGTACGACATGACCGGATCATTGAATCAAGTGTTGATTTAATGATTTAATGCATAATTATATATTTGATATGTTACTTTGCACTAACTAGTATTGGTTCACTTTAAACGGATTTTCTCACTTGGATTGTGCACATTACATATGCGATATGATTTTGTGCACTTGATTGTATCATGTTTGATGATACATGTTTACTTGGTTAAGTGCAAAGAATTAAACCATGGTTAAAAGAATGGCTAGGGTTTCATTTCCTTTATTTATTCATTTATTTATCTGTTTATTCATTTTGGAAAAGAAGAGAAAAGAATGGTTGCTAGTTTTGGAGTTTAGTTGAAGCTTCATGAAGCTTTGATCAAGTCAACCATTCTTATCTCATCCTTAACCCTAACCATTCCCACTAACCATGATTCATTCTCTACACTTGACTATGGTTAATTTTATGATAAGAATTCATTTTCTTTTCTTTTTTAATTAACTTATCATAACTATTTCCTTCTTCTTCTTCCTTGAACTCAAGAAGAAAAGTTTGAAGTCATCAATGGTGATTGATGATAAAGAGTGAGAAATCCAATTCTAAATTGAACCCACTTCCTATTTCTTCATCCTCTACCTCTTGCCAAGTAGTAGAGTGTGTTTCCTTCACAAGTTTTCAAGACTTGGTGAAGGTGGAGCTTGATTTAGCGATGCCTCGACGTAGATCATCTTCGGCATGGACATCGACGACCTAGCTTGCCCATTCTCCGACGAAGCTGACGCTAGAGCCCGGATTTGATTTGGACAGCGGAGAGGACTTCGTTGGCTCATGCCGCGGATCCGCGGCGGATTTGTCGTTTTGCGCATCTAGTTTTGTACAGTAATTCCGCTTTTGCAATGCTGGTTTTCCTGGGAATTTTTAATTGTTTTTCAAGAGTTGAATTTCCTGGGTTGTTTTGGGGATTCGAATGTTCGATCGGAGTATCAAATTTTGTCTGTGTGGCTTTCCGGATAAATTTTAGAATATGTTAAAAAGTTCGACCGGATATAAATACCCAATTTTTCCCCTGTCGGGAAATTTCCAAGTGTTGGATTTTTCCGTAGTTTAACGACGTTCTAAGTAGTGCAAGTAATGCGATGGTCCCTCTAGAAGACAACAAACCTTAACTCGATTATGTGACCGTCTTGAACTGCCCTTTGAACCTTCGGGTTTGGGGCAGTACGGCGTGCCACATGTGAGGCGTTGGCTTGACCCTTCTACGGCTGGACCGTCGGTACTGAGGCACGAACGGAATGTTGTTAGACTTGTTTCATGTGTTGATCTGTATAGGGAAAACTTGGGTGTTCGAATGTTCAATCGGAAAGTTTAACATTTTCTAATTATCCGGAATGTAATACAATAATTGGAATTCACAAATAGTTATGAGATAACTGAATGAATGTTATAAACATAGCAGTTTAGTCTCACTTGATCGGTTGCCACGGAATTTTGATGCGATCAAAAGTCCGTCGCAATCACGTAGCGTACGCGGATATTCGCCCGGTAAACTTAATAGACAGCCTCGCTCTATAGCCCCGACCAAGTGACTGTAGGAGAACCCCGTCGCCGAAAGCATCCGTTCGGGTGCTCGCGGTAGCGGTGTTCCGCCTTGGTGCACTTCGTCGACGGTATCGGGGGTGCGGCCGTCTACTGAAGTTTGCGACGAGTATTCGATCAGACTGTCGGGAATCCTGTTGAATTTCCCGACTTGATATTGAAAAGTGTTTTCGATTTTGAGACTAAAATGCGGGGTTTATAATTGTTAGGCATGCGATGTCTAAGGAATTCATTTGGTCAGGCATGCGATGTCTGAGGTGGTTGCGGATTCCAACTGTTGTAGTTTTACACTTTCTTTTCTGTGACCGTAAGTGTAATATGTGATATCGCCGGTTTCGTTGCTATATGTCAATGACAATTGGGATGCGCATGTTTACTTACGTTGATGACATGTGATGTTATGTGTTGCTGGATATGTTATATTGGATCGTCGTGTTCGAATAGCCGGGGGTTTTTATGTGAGATGAGTGTTCTTCATTTTCATTCATGTAAAAACTTGTATGTAATATTCTTTTATTGGGGCGCTTCCAGGTTGTGGAAGTTGTCACCGTTTGTATATTATTTACTTTTCTGTACTAGGATAGACCCAAGGAGGGGAGCACAAGTAACCGGGTTCTGGAGTCCAGTGGGAGACCAACTCGAGGAGTCGAGTCCGGGTCTCCTAACTCTAGAATTGGTAGGGTTGCTTGCCGCTCTCGTAGGGGTCTAGGAGTGTGGGTTTGGCTATTCATCACGACCGTGGAATCCGTGTTTTATCCTGGCTCGTATTGAAAACACGGACGTCCTAGTATATCCAATATTTCATATGTTTCTTCTGCTGCGATATCTGTGATGTGATCATGTGATGTTCTTTGATAGATACAGTATATAGTATATATGATATATTACATAGACGTTACTTATGTTTTACACCCGCGCTAGCCCTGCCCCGCTCTGCCGTTAGTTACCTAACCTAACGGTGCACGAGGGGACATCGAGGCGAATGCGGATGGCATAAGTGTACGTCGTATTTATCTGTGATGTTTAGGTACTTAAATGATGGGACTTCATTAATGTGATTATTGAAATAAAAGAAACCTAAGATGTTGTAGAATCGAATTTCAAAATAAAACAGGTAGCTACAGTTCTTGCTTTGCACAGCGGTATATGTGATATATCCTGCACCTTATTCGATGAGGAAAGGACCGAGATCCCTTCACCGGGAGTGACTCCTTTAGCAATAACTGGCAGATGCTACACACTCGGTTTGTATTTTGATTGCTTTTAAGAGTTTTTGCTTTGCACAGTGATATATATGATATATCCCGCACCTCATTCGACGAGGAAAGGACCGACGATCCCTTCACCGGGAGTGACTCCTTTAGCAAAACTAGAAAAGCCTCAAAAGCACTCCATTTTAAAATCATTTGATTCTACAACGATATCAAGTTCATTACGCAATAGGTTTTCAGAAAAACCTGTCGTAGCCCTCCGTCATTTCAGATACGTACTAGTTAGTATTCGTGCTGCGGTTGTTTGGCCTCCGTCAAGGCGTAGTGTACGGTAGCTAACTAGTGCTTATCTGCTAGCATATGATGCGATTGGATTAGGGTATTCGTACGGCGTTGTTTGGCCTCCGTCAAGGGTCGTGCGGGTGGGTTTAATTCAATCAGGAAATGACGGGTTGAACTTGACTAGCGGACTATGGGTTGTTTGGCCTCCGTCAAGGTCATAGCGAGCTAGGGGCAAAATATTATCGGGAATTTCAAGTGTTGAAATTTGCAATGAGATTGCATACCTTCTATGAGATAGTTGGATCCCGATACCCGCTGCGAGTAAGAGTTACTCCTGGGAGAGTTTTATACATTACAATTAGCCGATCAAGTAGGTGTCTAGAAAGGTGTTAACGAGGTTACGCCTATGGGAAAACGAGGTTTACATTAATTAGGTTCGTGCGAAAGCACGGGGGACCTCCCTCAAAGTACCGACACTGGCCTGGCTGAAAGATTGGCGAACTTGTAGTGTGTAATTAATCCCGGCTAGTCTTTCCTTTTAGGGTTTGAAGGAAGATTTGATAAAAAGCAGTGGGAGCCATCCTGATTAGATAAAATAATAACCAATCTATTCTTGACAGAGCGCACGCTGAGTGTTTTCTTCTCTCTCTCTCCTGGTAGCGACCATATCACGCCTTAATCAAGATAATAATACGGAATATTGACCGAACCCGCTTGTTATACTGAGCTGGGGAACGTTGGTCCCGCTCCAACTTATAATTGTTATAAGATAGAGCAGGAAATTGGGGATTACCAGAATTCCCGTGCTGCCCAAACGAAGAGAGTGCATGTTGATGCATCATCTTCGGGTGTGTTCATTATACAGAACTGTTTCTCAGTATCCTTTACGTCCTGGGTATGTGATACCAAATCAGGATCCCAGATATGTAATCTGTTACATAGGGCTACAGATAGGTAGAGAACTGAGAAAGGGTGATAAGTTTCATGAGACAGAAAATGGGGCAAGTGTTGCAGCCAAGTCTGTTGGTCACTGTCACCCTGTATTACCGATACATTGATTCTGAATGAATGTTATTAGATACCGAACCTGATATACAAAATCATATCAGTCTCTTTATAAGTAAAGAAATGATAAAATTTTGTATTGATGGATAATGTTTTGAACATTTCCTATATCAAAAGTTGATCGGTTCAGGCACGTTATCTAAAAGCGTTGATGTTCTAAATCAAACTACAGTTCTTAGTATACGGAACACACAGAAGAGAAAGAGTTCAGATATGAACGAATCCTTCTTGAGGCATTGTAGACTAGGTCATATCGATGCGACCCGACTGGCTAGAGTTACATAAAGATGCATATTTAAATTAGTTTGAACTTACATCTATGTCGAGCAATCCGGTCTTGGCAAGAGGTAAGGTTGGGATGAATAAATATCTAAGGCATCAACCATACTATGAGCTTACATCTACGTCGAGGCATGATAGAGATAAGGTTGGGATGATAGAGCTTACATCAAGCATCCACTATACAAATAATGGCCTTTAGGGCATATATATATCCAACATTATCAACATGTATCAGAGAGACGGTATAATAATACAAGTGTACATGTTACGATAAAGAGCAACCAGATAGCATACTATCATATCGAGCAAGAAAGTCCATTATATATATGTCCAAGTGTCCACTATAATATACAATAATGGCCTCTAGGGCATACATATTCCTAACACTACTGACCTGATAAGCCATGTCGATTTGGCTCAGGACTAATCCGAGAACTACTAATCTTACTATCAGTAAATCTCAACTGCCTTGGCCAAGATCTTATGGTTCTAGCCAACCGAACATAGTGCGATATCGACTCTCAATACTGGGAGAAACGAATCCCTAACAATCACTCAATGCCTCCATGTGGCTCGGGACTGTACCCAACCAAAACCTGTTTGCACGACTCAGTAGAGCCGTGTTAGGGTAGTAATCAAATCACAATAGGAACTTACATGAGAAAAATGATGATCTCAGGTCCTAAGACTGACCTATACTCGTGTCACTTGAGAACCGATATCTGCCGATCGGTATAATACCATCTAGAGGTTCTCGGCGAGTCCGTACAGTATACTCACCCCCAGTGAGCACTGTATACAGTCTTTAGTGATCACACCAAAGGTTGTGGGACCAACTACCACCCCTCGTCGGGGTCTAGAAACGCATACACAAGTCTACTTTGGAATATCGATGCCCAGTCTCGATATTCCTGCGACTTGGGACCTTTAAGGATGTGCTTATGGACTACCCCGTGTTAGGAGTATGTATGCTCTAGAGCCTATAATTGTATACTATAATAGATGCTTGGACATATATATAGAGGACTTTCTTGCTCGACATGATAGTATGCTATCCGAATTCTCTTTATCTTAACATGTACACTTGTTTTATTATATTATCTCTCTGATACATGCTAATAAAGCCCTTAGGATGTAGGCTTGACTACCAGGACTATGATGCAGATCATACTAGTGGGGCTTATGTAGTCCGCAAGCAAATCCTGTAACAGTTCCTAGTCAAGGGAATATCAAGATAATGCATCGATATTCAAGAGTAGACTAGTGTGTACGTTTCTTGACCCTGTATAGGGCGATGGTTGATCCCACAACCATTGGTGTTTGACATCAAAGATTGTACACAGATGCTCATTAGAGAATTGGTACACCGAACAGGACTCGTCGAGAACTTCTAGATGGTACCATACCTATCGTCAGATAGCAGTTCTCTGATGACACTTGTACAGGTTAGTCTGTAGATCAGAGATCGTCATAGTGTCTTATGTGGTTCCCACTGTGCTTTGATTTCCTCCCTACCACGACTCAAAGGAGTCATTCAAATAGGTAGATTTTGGGTACAGTTTCGATTCACATGGAGGCAGTGAGCGATAGGAAGGGTTTCGTCTCTCCCGGTATTGAGAGTTGATGTTGCGCTATGCTCGATTGGCTATAACAGCAAGTCCCTGACTAGGGCTGATGAGATTTACTGGTAAGTGTTACCAGTAGTTCCTTGAAAGGTTATAGGCCACACATCGGCATGACTTATCAAGTTACCAGGGTTGACGATTCCACTCCCAGACTCAATATGCGACATATCAGATGAAGAGACCGGATTGTACGGTAAGTGTTGCTTATAGGCTTTACGAGAGTTTGGACAAGCTTGCTTGTTGATCTTCTATTCATTCAATACCTGGGTAGCCGTTATGTCTAGCTAGTACCATTGACGGCTTGTGGGTATCTAATGTGATCATTATCTACTGCTGGCGTATTGATGAGTCTTTAAAGTCCCACACAGAGGTTTCCTAGCTCAAGCGAAATGAAGTAGGGCACATATGAAGATATGTGCGGGAGCTTGATTAAATACGAGTATGTGATACCGTATTCTAATCACACGATATTTGATATCGGTTAGGTTATATGTGATATAACCGGATTATTGAATCAAGTGTTGATTCAATAATTTGATTTATGTATATGTATTTGATATTGGCCGGTTATACATGGTATGAATGGATTATTGAATCAAGTGTTGATTTAATATCTAATATTGAATATTGGTCGGTTATATGTGATATGACTGGATTATTGAATCAAGTATTGATTTAATAATATGATATACATAGATATATGATATTAGTCGGTTATATATGATATAACCGAATTATTGAATCAAGTGTTGATTTAAAAATTTGATATATTGTTTAATATTTGATATATATATATATATTAACTAATATTATTGCTCACTTTACACTTTCTTCTCTCTCTATATAATTATATATATATACATATATGATATATATATATATATATATATATATATATATATTTATATATAAATTGGTTTTGTATCATGGTAGATGATACATAGAACATGGGTGTATGAGAATCATACCATGGCTAAAGATTATTGGGATGATTTTCTTTTTTAAGAAAAAATAGAAAATGTGGAAATGAGTCATGGCTTTGGATGTTTGGAGAAGCATTGAGAAGCCATGACTCATCTCCTATTTTTTTTACTCTTAGATATTTATTCATCCCAACCTTATCTCTAGCTCATAGTTGTAAGTTCAAATTTACTCTTAGATATTTATTCATCCCAACCTTATCTCTAGCGATGCATATTTAAATTAGTTTGAACTTACATCTATCACAAGAGTCTATAAGGCATCAACCATACTCGATTTAAAATTTAGAAGTGCCGAAAAACCTAAAGCAAGGATCTTTGCTAGATAATTAGGGTTAAATATGCAAGTAAACATCTTTACATCTAAGAGAGAGGGATTACAACCTTAGTAGTCCGCTCCTTCGTTTCATAAGCTCCGAGTAGTAGTCCCTTTGCCGCGATCCATGATCTTCCAGACTCAAGAGAGGCTCCACAACCTGAATGATCCATGCTTTCTTGAAATCATCCTTTTCGAAGATGATCTACCTTGAGGTTTCTTTAACTCAAGCTCTCACCTCTATAATCAAGTATTAATGAAGTGAACACCCTAATCTAATTGGCTAGATTAGATGAGGATGATGAAGTAGGAATTATGCTCTCTTTTATTATCAATTTCTCACACTTATTCATTACTAAATCAAAAGCTAGTAAGCTTAAGGAGGAAGAAGAAGATGAAGTCTTTTGTGATGAATAATGAATTGTTATCATGGTTACAAATGAACCTTGAGTTAATAATATCAAGTATTAACTCATGTAGAGAATAGACTAGGGTTAAGGGTTTGGGTTGGGTTAAATAATATCTTCAAAATATCAACACATAATATCTTAGCTTAAAACAAAACAAAAGCTTCTAGAAGTTTCAAGAAAAGACTAATCCAAATCAAACCCTAACCATGTTTAATCTCCACTAATCATGTTGCATTTGTAATCATAACTTGTTACAATATTATATATCACATATATAATATATTTTGTAACAAAAGAAAATAATACAATTAACATATATCGCATATATATCAATGTATTATCCGGTGAGAAAATGAATTAATAAAGCGAGCCAATATTGGATAATGTAATGTAACATATCACATATATAATTATACATTAAATTATCGAATCAACACTTGATCCGACAATCCGGCTATTTCTCAAATAACCGACTAATATTATCTGTATCAGTTCATCGAATCAACACTTGATCCGATGACCCAGCTTTATCACATATACCCGGCCGATATCTAATATCGCAAGAATAGAATACGGTATCTCATATCGTATTATCCTCGGTCCTGCACATATCACATATGTTCTCCTAGTCCGTTTTGCCTGAGTCAAGAAACCTCTGTGTAGGACTCTAAAGAATCGTCAATACGCCGGCAGTAGGTGATGATCATATCAAACACCCACAAGCTGCAAGCGGTCAGCTAAACGTAACAGCCACCCAGGTATTGATCGATCAGAAGATCAACAAGCAAGCCTGTACATTCTCCTGTGAATCCAATCAGTAACCCTACCGTACAGTCCGGTTTCTTCGTCTGATATGTTGCATATCTAGTCTAGTGGTGGTAAACGTCAGACCCCAGTAACCGATAAGTCATGTCGATGTGAGGCTCATAACAGGTCGAGATCCTACTGATAACACTTACCAGTAGTACTCAATATCCGCCCTGGCCAGGGACTTCCAGTTATAGCAAATCGAACACAGCACAACATCAACTCCGTATACCGGGAGAGACGAAACCCCTCCTATTGCTCATTGTGTCCATGCGATTCGGGACTGTACCCAAAGGCCACCGTTTTGCACGCCCTCTTGGACATGGTACGATGGAAATCAAAGCACAGTGGGAATCACACAAGACTCTATGACGATCTCGGGTCTACAAACTAACCTGTACCAGTGTCACTAGAGAACTGCCATCTGACGTGAGGTATAATACCATCTGGGAGTTCTCGGCGAGTCCGTCCAGTGTACCCAGTATCCAATGAGCACCCGTACACCATCCTTGATGTCAAACACCGATGGATATGGGATCATCCATCGCCCATCATATGGGTCAAGATGCGTATACGCTAGTCTACTCTGGTGTATCGATGCCCTGTCTCGACACACCCTCGACTAGGAACAGTTATAGGATGCACTCATTGACTACCCTGGCCCCACTAGTATGATCTCATCATAGTCCAAGTAGTCGAGTACATATCCTAAAGGCTTTATCAACATGTGAAAGCAATACAGTAAACTAATATAAGTCAACATGTTAAGACAAAGTGAAACCAAATAGCATACTATCATGTCGAGCAAGAAAGTCCTCTCTATATATATCCAACCATCCACTATAAAATACATCATATCTACAACAATGGCCTCCAGGGCATATATATAACTAACAATCTCCCACCTGCACTAAGACCAGCTGTTGTAGTATCTCATACCCAGCATCCCAAAGAGTCTCTCAAACTGTGTCTGGGGAATGGCCTTCATGAGTGATCCGCAGTGTTGTCCTTCGTATCAACTCTCCTGACCTCGATCTCCCGGCGATCAACTATCTCCCGGATCAGGTGATACCGCCTTAGAATATTTCTGGACTTCTGATGGGACCTGGGTTCCTTGGCCAAAGACACAGCTCCATTATTATCGCAATACAAAGGTATTGGATGCTCAATGGATGGAACCATACCAAGTTCAGTGATGAACTTCTTCATCTAGACAACCTCTTTTGCTGCATCGTTGGCAGCGATGTATTCAGCCTCCATCGTTGAGTCTGCAACGGTTTCCTGTTTGGAACTCTTCCAACACACCACCCCTCCATTGAGGGTCAAGACAAATCCCGAGTGCGACTTAGAGTCGTCCTTATCACTTTGGAAGCTCGAATCGGTAAAGGACTCCACCTGGAGTTCTCCGTTACCATACACCAAGAACATCTCTTTAGTCCTTCTCAAGTACTTGAGAATGTTCTTCACAGCTATCCAGTGACTCTCTCCAGGATCTGCTTGATACCTACTCACTATACTTAGTGAGTATGCTACATCGGGTCTGGTACATAGCATCACATATATGATAGAGCCTACTGCCGAAGCATAGGGTATCCCTTGCATGCGAGCTCTCTCCAAATCAGTTTTGGGAGACATCTCTTTGGAGAGAGTGAGTCCAAAGATCGTGGGTAGGTTCCCATGCTTGGATTCTTCCATACTAAACCTCTTCAGTATGGTGTCAATGTACCTGGATTGGGACAATCCCAGTATCCGTTTAGATCTATCTCTATAGATCATAATTCCCAGTATGCAGGAGGCATCACCTAGATCTTTCATTGAGAATCTTTGTGATAAGAAGAGCTTGACTGATTGCAGCATATGAACATCATTTCCTATCAAGAGTATGTCATCCACGTACAATACGAGGAGGACAACCTTACTCTCTATAATCTTCTTATAGATACAAGGTTCATCTACGTTTTTGATGAAGTCAAACTCTTTGACTACAACATCAAAGCAGATTTTCTAACTCCACGATGCTTTCTTTAACCCATAGATGGATTTAAGCAGCTTGCACACCATTCCGCTGCTCCCACTATCTACGAAGCCCTCTGGCTGAGTCATGTACACGCACTCTTCTAAATCACCATTTAGAAAGGCGGTCTTAACATCCATCTGCCAGATTTTGTAGTCATGGTATGCAGCAATGGCAAGTAAGATCTGGATGGACTTAAGCATAGCCACCGGAGAAAAGGTTTTGTCATAATCCACACCTGGTCGTTGACGAAAACCCTTTGCAACAAGTCTAGCTTTGAAAGTCTCCACTTTTCCATCTACACCAAGTTTCCTTTTAAAGATCCATTTGCTCCCAATGGGTTTTACCCCTTCAGGAGCAACTTCCAAAGTCCATACTTTGTTGGTGTACATGGATTCCATCTCAGATCGCATTGCATCCAGCCACTTCACAGAGTCCCCACAAGTGATGGCCTGCTCGAAACTAGTCGGGTCATCATCTTGCATGATGCAATCCTCGCTCCCACCATCAACGAGAAAACCGAATTATCTCTCAGGTGGATGAGAAATCCTACTAGATCGGCGGAGAGGCTGGGGTTCGTTGGGTACTACTGAATCCTCTGGTTCCAATAAATCATCTGTTGTAGTTTGTTCTGCTGGAACTTCTTCCAGTTCTACCTTAGAGCCACTAATATCTTTTGCAAGAAATTCCTTTTCTAAAAAGGTGGCGTGTTGAGCAACAAACACTCTTTATTCCTGACTGTGGTAGAAGATATACCCTCGCGAATGCTTGGGATATCCAACAAACTTACATAAAACAGACCTTGCCTCGAGTTTGTCCGGTTTTTGTCTTTTGACATAGGCCGGGCAACCCCATATCTTAACAAAATTAAGATATGATCTCTTCCCTTCCCATATCTCATATGGGGTGGTAGGCACAGATTTGGTAGGAACTTTATTCAATAGGTGTATGGCTGTCTCAAGCGCATATCCCTAGAAGGAAATGGGTAACTCAGTATTGCTCATCATAGAGCGCACCATATCTAATAGGGTGTGATTCCTCTGCTCCGATACACCGTTGTGCTGTGGTGTATAAGGAGGAGTAAGCTGAGAGAGAATCCCATTCTCTTTTAGATAGTCTAGGAACTCATTGCTCAAGTATTCTCCTCCTCGATTAGATCAAAGGATCTTAATATTTTTGCCCGTTTGGTTCTCTACTTCGTGCTTATATTCTCTGAATTTCTCAAAAGCTTCAGACTTGTATTTAATCAGGAACACATGTCCGTATCTTGAGAGATCGTCAGTGAATGTAATGAAGTAGGAAGAACCGTTCCTGGCATGTGTAGACATGGGACCACATACATCACTATGTATGAGCCCCAAGAGTTCTGTAACTCTTTCTCCGTGTCCACTAAACGGAGTTTTGGTCATCTTTCCTTTGAGACATGACTGGCAAGTATCATAAGATGATAATTCGAACGGATTCAAATACCCATCCTTATATAACTTAGCTAGCTGTGTCGCATTGATATGACCTAGTCTACAATACCATAAGAAGGATTCATTCATTTCCGAACTTTTTCTCTTGTTTGTGTTCTGTACATTAAGAATTATAGTTTGATTTAGAACGTACATGCCATTATTTAACGATCCTGATCCTATCAACTTTTGATTCAGGAATATGTTCATAACATTATCCTGTATTACAAAATTATATCCTTCTTTATTCAATAAAGAAACTAATATAATATTGCATATCAGGGTCGGAATGTAATAGCATTCGTTCAGAATCAATGTATTACCTTTTGGTAACATAAGGTGATATTCGCCAACAGCCTTGGCTACAACATCTGCACCATTCCCTACTCTTACGGAATGATCACCCATTCCCAGTTTTCTACCTTTACGTAGCCCACATAACGTATTACATATGTAGGATCTTGATCCGGTATCTAATACTCAGGACGTAGAGTGAACTGAGAAACAGTTCTCAATAACTAACACTTCCGAAGAAGATGCATCAGCATGCTTGTTCTTCGTTTGAGCGGTTTGAGAATCCAGATATTCTCCTATTTCCTGCTCAGTCTTATAACACTTATAAGAAAGAACGGGACCAACGTTCCCCTGCTCAGTATAATAAACGGGTTCAGTCAATACATCTATATTATTATCTTAATTAAGGCCTGACATGGTCGCTACGTGGAGAGAGAGAAGGAAACACTTTAGCATATGCTCTTGCAAGATTAGATTGGTTATTATCTTATCTAATCCGGATGTCTCCCACTGGTTTTATCAAATCTTCCTTCAAACCATAAAAAGAAAGACTAGCCGGGATTAATTACACCTTACAAGTTTGCCAATTTTTCAGACAGGCCAGTGTTGGTACTTTGAGGTTGGTTCCCCATGCTTTCGCACGGACCTAATTAAAATAAACCTCGTTTTCCCAGAGGCATAACTCCGTAAACACCTTTCTAGTCACCTACTTGATCGGCTAATTGTCCCGTGTAAAAGTCTCCCTGGAGTAACTCTTACTCGTAGTGGGTATCAGGATCCATCTATCTCATAGAAGGTATGCAATCTCATTGCAAATTTCAATACTTGAAATTCCCGATAATACTTTTACCCCTAACGTGCTATGACCTTGACGAATGCCAACAAACCATAGTCCGCTAGTCAAGTTCAACCCGTACATTTCTTGATTGAATTAAACCCACTCGCACGACTCTTGACGAAAGCCAACAAAGCCGTACGACTACCTTAACCCAATAGCATCATATGCTGCAGATAAGCAATAGTTAGCTACCGCACACTATACCTTGACGAAAGCCAACAAACGCAGCACGAATACTAAGTAATATTTATCTGAAATGTCGGAGAACTACGCAGCTTTTTCAGAAAACCATGAGCGTAATGAACTTGAAATCGTTGTAGAAATAAGTGATTTTGAAAAGGAGTGTTTTTGAGGCTTTTCCAGTTTTGCTAAAGAGGTCACTCCCGGTGAAGGGATCTCGGCTCTTTCCTTATCAAATAAGGTGCAGGATATTTCACAAATACCACTGTGCAAAGCAAGAACTATAGAACCAATCAAAAACTAATCCGTAAGTTTGTAGCATCTGCCAGTTCTGCTAAAGAGGTCACTCCCGGTGAAGGGATCTCGGCTCTTTCCTCATCGAATAAGGTGCAGGGTATATCATATATACCGCTGTGCAAAGCAAGACTGTAGCTACCCTTTTTATAAAGTTTTGATTCTACAACATCTTTTTAGGTTTCTTTTCTTTTATTAATCTCATTAATAAGTCCCATCAATTATGCTTCCTAAGCATCACAGAAGAAACGAAAGCTGTAATATTTATATATCATATATATATATAGTATAAGCATTCGTCTCAGGCAGTAATATGATCTCATTACAGAATATTGCAGAAGAAGATAACATATGAAATATTGGATATACTAGGACGTCCGTGTTTTACATCGAGCTTGTATAAAACACGGATTCCACGGTCGCGATGAATAACCAAACCCACATCCCTAGACCCCTACGAGAGCGGCAAGCAACTCTGCCAATTCTAGGGTTAGGAGACCCAGTCTCGACTCCTCGAGAAGGCCTCCCACTGTACCCTAGAACCTGGTTACTTATGCCCCCTTCCTTGGGTCTACCTAATGCGGAAAAATAAATAATATACAATGGTGACAACAAACTCAACCCGGAAGTGCCCCAATAAAAGAATATTATATACAAATGAATTTTACATGAATGAAAATTAAAACCCTCGTCTCACATAAAACCCTCGGCTATTCACAACACGACGATCCAATATAACATATCACAGCAACACATAATATCTCATATCATCAACGTAAGCAAGTATGCGTATCCCGATTGTCGTTGATATATAGCAACGAAGCCGGCGATACACCACATACTATGCTTATGGTCACAGAAAAGAAAATGTAAAACTGCAACATTTAGAATCTACGATCACTTTAGACATCATAAATACAAAATATCACATACTTCGCATTTCATGCCTAACTATATGAATTCCACATATTGTATCACATTCCAGATAAATAGACAAAGTTAAAATTTCCGATCGAATAATCAAACACCCAAGAATTCCCAAATAGCTCAACACTTGAGCGGAGTTCAAAAATCCCAGAACATGTTACCGCCCCAATGAACCAGCCGTAGAAGGGTCAAACCAACGCCTCACATGTGGCAACGTCAAACTACCACAAACCCTAGGGTTCAGTGGCAGTTTTGACGGTCACATAATCGAGTTAAGGTTACGTTCTTCTAGAGGGTCCACAGATATGCTTGCATGTTTTTCCGAATGTTTTAAACTCTTGAAAAATTCAACACTTGAAAGGTTTTCGTGTCGGAAAAAAGTGAGTTATTGATATCCGTTCGAACATTTTAACACGTTCTAAATTACCTGAAAAACTAAACGATGTTAAACTTTCCGATCGAATCAACGAATTCTAAAGATCTCCAGAAAACTAACACTTGAGTAAAATTAAAAATACCCAGAAGCATGTAGTAATAGCTACGGATGAACCCTTGAAAATACAATCACTGACACCCAAGTACAGCCGCGGAACCGTCGCCAAAAGCATGTTAAGGCCGCGGTTCCGCGGAGACTTTAGGGCTACAGTGACCCTTTTTTCACAGTAATCCATAAAATTACCTGCTTGATTTTTTGCGTATTTTTAATGTTGAAAAAACCACCTTTTAAAAAAATTTCCAGAAAGGGGTTAAATTTTGACGTTTCGGGGTTCGATCGGACTTTTAACTTCGTATACACGTCGCCTAATGCTCTAGCTAGGCTCTGATACCACTGTAAGGTTACTAGGCACTGTCACAAGGGTCTATAAGGCATCAACCATGCCCGATTTAAAATTTAGAAGTGCCGAACAACCTAAATCAAGGATCTTTGCTAGATAATTAGGGTTAAACATGCAAGTAAACATCTTTACATCTAAGAGAGAGGGATTATAACTTTTGTAGTCTGCTCCTTCACTTCATAAGCTCCGAGTAGTAGTCCCTTCGCTGCTATCCATGATCTCCCGGACTCAAGAGAGGCTCCACAACCTGAATGATCCATGCTTGCTTGAAGTCTTCCTTTTCGAAGATGATCTACCTTGAAGTTTCTTTAACTCAAGCTCTCACCTCTATAATCAAGTATTAATAAAGTGAACACCCTAATCTAATTGGCTAAATTAGATGAGGATGATGAAGTAGGAATTATGTTCGCTTTTATTATCAATTTCTCACACTTATACATCACTAAATCAAAAGCTAGTAAACTTAAGGAGGAAGAAGAAGATAAAGTCTTTTGTGATGAATAATGAATTGTTATCATTGTTACAAATGAACCTTGAGTTAATAATATCAAGTATTAACTCATGTAGAGAATAGACTAAGGTTAAGGGTTTGGGTTGGGTTAAATAATATCTTCAAAATATCAACACATAATATCTTAGCTTAAAACAAAACAAAAGCTTCTAGAAGTTTCAAGAAAAGACTAACCCAAATCAAACCCTAACCATGTTTAATCTCCACTAATCATGTTGCATTTGTAATAATAACTTGTTACAATATTATATATAACATATATAATATATTTTGTAACAAAAAAAAATACAATTAACATATATCGCATATATATCAATGTATTATCCGGTGAGAAAAGAAAATAATACAATTAGATAATGTAATGTAACATATCACATATATAATTATACATTAAATTATCGAATCAACACTTGATCCGACAATCCGGCTATTTCTCAAATAACCGACTAATATTATTTGTATCAGTTCATCGAATCAACACTTGATCCGATGACCCGGCTATATCACATATACCCGGCCGATATCTAATATCGCGAGAATAGAATACGGTATCTTATATCGTATTATCCTCGGTCCTGCAGATATCGCATACGTGCTCCTACTCCGTTTTGGCTGAGTCAAGAAACCTCTGTATAGGACTCTAAAGAATAGTCAATACGCTGGCAGTAGGTGATGATCATATCAAACACCCACAAGCTGCAAGCAGTCAGCTAAATGTAACAGCCACCCAGCTATTGATCGATCAGAAGATTAACAAGAAAGCCTGTACATTCTCCTGTGAATCCAATCAGTAACACTACCGTACAGTCCGGTCTCTTCGCCTGATATGTTGCATATCAAGTCTAGGGGTGGTAAACGTCAGACCCCAGTAACCGATAAACCATGTCGATGTGAGGCTCATAATAGGCCGAGAACCTACTGATAACACTTACCGGTAGTACTCAATATCCGCCCTGGCCAGGGACTTCCAGTTATAGCCAATCGAACACAGCACAACATCAACTCCCTATACCGGGAGAGACGAAACCCCTCCTATCGCTCATTGCCTCCATGTGATTCGGGACTATACCCAAAGGCCACCGTTTTGCACGCCCTCTTGGATGTGGTATGTTGGAGATCAAAGCACAATGGGAATCACACAAGACTGTATGACGATCTCGGGTCTACAGACTAACCTGTACCAGTGTCACCAGAGAACTGCCATCTGACGTGAGGTATAATACCATCTAGGAGTTCTCGACGAGTCCTTCCAGTGTACCCAGTCTCCACTGAGCACCCATACACCATCCTTGATGTCAACCACCGATGGATATGGGATCATCCATCGCCCATCGTATGGGTCAAGATGCGTATATGCTAGTCTACTTTGGCGTATCGATGCCCTGTCTCGACACACCCTCGACTAGGAACAGTTATAGGATGCACTCTTTGACTACCCTGGCCCCACTAGTATGATCTCATCATAGTCCAAGTAGTCGAGTATATATCCTAAGGGCTTTATCAACATGTGAGAGCAGACAGTAAACTAATATAAGTCAACATGTTAAGATAAAGTGAAACCAAATAGCATACTATCATGTCGAGCAAGAAAGTCCTCTTTATATATATCCAAGCATCCATTATAATATATATCATATGTACAACAATAGCCTCTAGGGCATATATATAACTAACAGGATGGATCATCTTGCCTGAGTCCTGGGGGCAGATGCTATTTGGATTTATCCGTCCACCTCTCCGAAGATTCCAAATTGATTTATGGCACCGTGTATCAGAGGTTTGGACGGATGCGGCCGTTGTAGAGGACTTCGTCAGATTCCCCCTCATTTGCGAGGGGTTTTGATTGTGGGGACGCTCTTCCCTGCAGGCGCAAGCCCCTGCAGTTAATTACATTACGGCATCACGATAACCACTTTCTCCTGCTCCGGAGGTTCACTTCGTGTCATGTGTGTTTTTGTTTGTTTTGGTTTTGATTGCCCGTGGATTGTATACGGAGACTAATTTATGTCGTCGTCCATAGGGCGTGAATTAGTCCATATCCGTATATTTTAGATTTGTTCTTGGGTTGATTTAAGGATCGTTAATCTGGTTTGAGATTAAGATCAATTAAACATATGAGCATTTGGAGCTTGATTGGTTTTTTGTTAAGGATACGTTAGTCCAATTTGAGACTAAGATCTACTTAACAAGGTCTTAGGATCATTTTTTGCTTAGATCCAACAAAAGAGCTTTTGGGCTCTGTTGTTTTAGTTTAAGGACGTTTCGGTCCATTATCGCCATTTTGGAGGCGAAGTTTTAGTTTGAGGACATCTCAGTCTGTTGAGGTGAGGTTTTAGTTTAAGAACGTCTTGGTCCGTTGATCACCATTTTGGAGGTGAGGTTTTAGTTTAAGGACTTCTTGGTCCGTTGATCACCATTTTGGAGGTGAGGTTTTAGTTTAAAGATGTCTCGGTCCATTTCATCTTGTGCGCACGTGTATTTGTTACGTGACGGGATGAACAACGATGATTTGGGATGCACCCAGTTTGGGGTGCGGTCTGATTTGAGGTGTGCACATCAGTTTGGAAGTGCACCAAAAAACCGTTGGTTGTTGGGACCCGCCACCTCTTTGAAGACGTTGAGGAATTACGACGATGTGGATCAGAGGTGTGAAGAGATGTACCCTTGAACCAATTCTTGTATTTGAGGGAAAAAGGAATTAGTGGTAAACCCGGAAATTATTAGTCATATTTTGAGACTAAGATTTCCTCGGGAGGATGTGGGATGAGTATCATTTTTTATATCATCAGTTGGAAGATCAATAGTCGTATTTAGGACTAAGATCAGTTTGGGAAATCATGAACACATGAGCTCAGTTGATCTAAATCAGGGAGATTTTATCCTCAGGGGACCTAGCCAATTTAGGCTTGGTCCATTTAGTTTTTTTTATTGAAAAGTGCCAAACACTTGTTTGGGCTCTGTTTGATCAGTCCCCTTTTGTAAAAGGGCTGGGCACTTATATAAGTTCTGACGCTCACATATAACCATGTGGGCTCTCAGTCATGGGGATTGCCCAATAAGTGTTAAACACTTTACCCCTTTTTGTCTTTGTATGGAGTGCTAGGCACTCTTTATGGCACCCACGTGCGAAGCACGTGAGGCGCTAGACGCTCCCTAGTGAGTGCTAAGCACTCTTCCATTCTGTGGCGCCCACGTGAGGGACACGTGAAGCATTGGGCGCAGCTCATTGAGTGCTAAGCACTCTCCTTTATGACGCCCACGTGAGGGGCATGTGAGGCGCTGGATGCTGAGCGCCGCTCAATGAGTGCTAGGCACTTTCCTCTATGGCGCCCATGTGAGGAACACGTGAGGTGCTTGGCGCTAAGCGCCTCTCATTCAGTGGTAGGCACTTTCCTCTATGGCATCCACATGAGGAACACGTGAGGCGCTGGACGCTAGGTTCTTTCTTTTATGAGGACCAGATTTCTCCCAAGAACAAGTTCCTCCCGATAAGAATTAAATTCTCAACTTGTGGAAGACTTGTCTTATGGATCTCAAATCCAGAGAAAGAACTAAGTTCTTTTTTTTAAAAAGGATTAAACCCTTAGATATGTAAACGAGATGATCTTTGTTCTTCTTATTTACCTAGAGTTTTTTTGAGGAGGGAGATCTTCTTCTTTATTTCTTTTTGAAGCTCTTATCTTTTTTTTAAAAGCTTATGGGGGCTTCCTCTCTCTAGACTTGAAGTCTTCGATCATTTATATAGTAGAGGAAAGTTTGTTAGTTTTTTTTGGAAGAAATCTCTCATTAAGAGATCCTAATTGATTTGGGAATTTTTACCCACCGTTGGATCTTTGATCCAAGGGCTTCTGTTTACAGAAAGTATTATCTTGTTTTTTTTGTTTTTGACATGATCGGGGAGATATTTTCCCGTACATAATTTATTCTGTAGAACGGTGATTTTCTAATCACCATTGGATTTTAATCCAAAGGTCCTCTGTTTTACAGAGGGCATAGAATTTTATTCTATGATCCCACCGAAGGTATATTTCTTGTTTTAGAAAGATTTGAGGAATATTTCCTCTCAACAGAATTTTAATTCTGAGTCTTGATGATATATCATTTTTGTTGGATCTTTGATCCAACGGCTCTGTTTAACAGAGAGTAGAATTTAATTCAACCTAGGCACCGGGACTCACGTGTTGTGCACGTGGGCGCTAATTAAGGTTTTAATTCCTTTATGCGCTTTGCACATTGGCGCCCACGTGAGGAGCACGTGCGGTGCCAATATAAGAGTTTTTAACTCTGGCACTGGCGCCCTCGTGGAAGGCATGTGAGGCGCTGCCTCTTAAATTTTGAACAGTGATTTGCACTTTTATTGGGGGGAAAAAATGCCCCCGACCGTTGCACTCATGTAGCTCACACGTGAGTGCAGCGGTAGCATCTTTTCCACCGTTCGATCTTCTTTGGAGTTGAACCGTCTCTTAAAGTTTTATAAATAGGGTCTTTGGCCCTTGAGAAGGCTGCTCTTCATCTTCTTTTTAACCTTCTTCTATCATGAGAATTTAATTCTCCTTTCAGAGCTCAGATCTCTGTTCAAAGAAACTCTTTTAGAGTCAAAACTCTGTCAAAGTTTTGGTAAGAACCATGACCATGTCTTAATGTTTGAGGAATATTTTCATATCTTAGGGTTTTAACCCATTAACAGAGCTTTGCTCTTCTTTTGCAATGTTCTCTTAGAGATATAAAAAAAAATTTGTTTGAGTAGATCGTAGATCTTAAAGATCTTTTAGGGTTTTACCCTGTTAGCAATTTTGTTTTTTGAAGGTTATTTGGAATTTAATTCCCTTTCTCGAGTGGAGTTCTTGGATGTTATCCCATTGTTCTACAGAGCTTGGCTCTGAAAAATTTCTTAAAGAAATTCTTTTGGGAATTTTATTCCCTTCATAATTTCATGACAGATTTGAAATTTTTTTGCAGAACACAGTTTTCGAGGGAGTTCAACTCCAAAGTTTAATGATGTTTTCTCATTAATTGAGAATCCTTTTGGATTTTATTTTTAATGAGTGGCTGGCCCATCATTGATGGGGCGTTACCTTGATTTTGTGGGCCCCCTGTCCCTTTCTTTTTGAACTGCGGTGCAGTACAAATTTACAGGGTCAGCCTTGAACATTGTGTCAATAGCTGACCCCTCCCTTTTTATGCAGGTACTATGGCTTTCGATTACTCCTTTCCCTTAATTCGTTCGAAGAGTGCCTTTACCGACGTGCCCGTTGATCGGGAAGTCTTCGCACTTATCCGGGACCATGACCCAGAGCAAAAGTCTCTTCTTCTGTGGGGGTCATGGTATAGCCAAATTATTCGGGGTCGGCATAATTTTACTTGCGTAGCGCCTTCGGATCCGATCCCGGCGATCCATTATGCTGATTCGCAGTCGGTGACCTTCGCGGTAGAAGAGGTCAACTGGACCTCGGAAGGTCATCTTCAGCCTTCCATGGCTTCAATACTAGTGTAGCCGCCGATGGCCTTGGATATTTTAGGGCGACGCATATGCCAGGGAGAGTCGCGTCCTTAGGGGCAAGTTTACATGATAGGAATGACTCCCTGTCAGTCGGATGGCTATCTACAGTAGGCCCGATATTTCCTGTCGGCCAAGAAATCGCTGTTATTAAAAACGGGGTTGTATCCCACAATCTACGTGTCCTTCTTTCACAACCACGCTCCTCATGTGTGGTGGATCAAATCCTTTTTGGAACAATGGTGTTAGTTATATGTATGCCCTAGAGGCCATTACTGTACATACGGTGTATATTGTAGTGGATGCTTGGACATATATATGGAGAACTTTCTTGCTCGACATGATAGTATGTTATCTGATTGCTCTTTATCTTAACATGTACTCTGATTGTCTCTATATTACATGTTGATAAAGCCCTTAGGATGAGTACTTGACTACCAAGACTATGATGCAGATCATACTAGTGGGGACAGAGTAGTCGTTAAGTACATCCTTCAAATGTTCCTAGTCATGGGTGTATCGAGACAAGGCATCGATATACCAGAGTAGACTAGCATATATCTTCTCGACCCATGAAGATGGGCGATGGATGATCCCATATCCATTGGTGTTTGACATCAGAGACAGTATACGGGTGCTCAGTGGAGACTGGGTACACTGGACGGACTCGCCGAGAACTTTATACCTCATGTCAGATGGCAGTTCTCTGGTGACACTGGTACATGTTAGTCTGTAGACCCGAGATCGTCATAGAGTCTTGTGTGATTCCCAGTGTGCTTTGATGGCAGTTCTTGTGCATATTTGACGCGCTTAGATTGGATTTTTGTGCATGTTCAACGCTTGATATTAGATTTCATGATTTCGTGCATATTGGATGCACACGATTTAGATTTTCTTCGTGCATATCAGATGCACCTGATTTGGATTTTCATGCATGTTGGGCGCATGTTATGAGATGCGATATTGGTGCACACCAGATGCACTAAATCGAGATTCTTCGTGCATGTCAGATGCACCTGATTTTGTTATCAGGCACACACGTTGTCTCTGACAGGTGTTTCGTGCACACCCGTTGCACTTAGATATTGTTTCTGTGCACATGTATGGCACATATATGGATTTTGATTTCCGTTCGCACCAGACGCACGTAGCATTCTTATGCACATTTTGGAATTGATTTCTTATGGAGCAGTACGTTTTTATGATATTTATATTGTTTCGTATTGAGTAGGACTAGTCAGAGGACAGTACCTGGATGTATTATGCATGCATTGATAGTTATCGAAGGGATTTCTAAAAAAACAGAGAGCTATAGTCTCAGTATTTACCTACGTGTCTGAGATTACACGAAATATTTAAAACAAGAGAACCCTTCTAAATTGTTTTCAAAAACGGCGGGGCGTGCATATTAAACAAAAGATATATGCATATATGATTATTTTCTTACAATAGACGTCTGCCCCTGTGTAACACCTTAGAATGTGTTTTGTGGTTAATTATATTTTATATATATGGGTTTTAATAAAAAGTTTACCAAATTAGTTTTCAAATATTTTATCCTATTTAATGAGTATTTTATTAGATTTTTCCTAGGCTTGCACACACTTGTGCATGATAACTAGGGTTGTTTTTGGGGTTAAACACGATTAGCAATCATGGTTAACTAACCATTTTCTCTAATCTAGCTTTTAGTTTTGTTTTAAGTGTTATGGGTTTTAAGTGTGCATGGTTGTTAAAATAAAAAGGGTTTTATTTTGAATTTTTGTTTTGGGTGTTGACTTGGTGTGAGAGAGAGAGAGTACATTATGAGGCATGATGGCTTGCCTATGTCTTCATTTAATGAAGAGAGAGAGAGAGAGGAGGGGGTTGACTTGTTAGTGTTCTCTCATTCTCACTCATTTCTCTCATCCTCTCACTCTCAAACACACTCACACACTCACACACACACCCCCCCCACACAGCAGCACAGCAGCAGCAAAGACAACAACAACAACAACAAGTGAAGCAGCAGCAGCAGAAGAGGCAACAACAGCATCAGCATCAGCAGCAACTCTATCAGCAGTAGTAGCAAGCAGCAGCAGAGGCAAGAGCAGCAGCAGAAGGAGCTTCAGCAGTCGTAGCAAGCTCTCACCTCCTCCATACACTTCTTCACCTGCCTTCTAGGGCTCTATAGGGTATACTTTCTGAACCCAAGTTCCTAATTGCTTAGGTTGTGCATCGATTAGCTTCGATTTGTGTTAATTAGCTAGTTTGGTGCTAGGTTTGGTGATTTGAGATATGTGGTGGTAAATTGGTGATTGTGTTGGAAAACCCTACCCATTTAAGTGCTGTTAGGGTCACTCCAACTGAGAACTCCCCAGATTTCTCTAAAATACCATAAGGTTTCTAAATTGTGCAAATTGGTGATTTTAAAGCGATATATTAGCAATCTGGAATCTGCTTTTGACCCGGTGCCTTCAGGACAAAATTGATGAAACTGGGGCATGTACACTAGGTATAGACACCACTACCAAAACACGAGCCCCTATTTCCCTACCCAGGCCGCAGATTTAATGTGTTTGGCCGCAAATTGCGGCCAAGTAGGGGGCTGGGGTGTTGGGGTCTTGGCTAGGGTTGTCTGTAGGGTTGTCTAGTGTTTTGGCATGTCTAGTTTTGTAAGATTTGACCTGTAGGAAAATCTGGGATCAAATATCGTTTTGCATGTCCGTTGTGTTTGCGCGATACGCGCGATACGTGAGTGGGTTCTATGATCCAGCGTATCGCAACGTGTCGCGATAGTTTAGACGCGTACACACACGATTCAGCGTATCGTGCACACGCGCGTTTAGTTCGCGACGCGAGTTTCTCGTTTTGGGTTCGATATCGCGTTTTGCGGAATATTTGGCTTATATATGATTTCCATGTCTTATTTGCAGGTTTGCAGGCAGGGACTACGGACACTGATACAGGGGGGAGCCGATGGTAGGAGTCACCTAGCGTGGAGCTTAGGTGAGTAGATTTAACATCTACAGGGGAATCGCCCGCATGGCGTTATGCGTCTGGGCTAGGATTCAAATACCTGTCGCACATTCTACGTCATTTTTAGAATTGCGCCTTTACTTTATTTTCTTGATATAGTTATACTGTGACTAGCAGCCATAGGACACTGCACATATTATTGACAGTTCATGTTGCACGAGCACGGATTATATGCTACACACACACCGTCAATAATTGCCATGTCACACACAACCCCTTATAGATTCTATTGCTTATCACACATGACATCTAGCTTATCGGTATACCTGTAGTGTATCTTACCATTAGTGATAGGTACATATACACCTTGCGATACAGCTACAGGTATACCATGCACATATTTTACTTATAAGTAGATACCTATACTTAGCTGTACCTTATTGATTTCATATACATCTGGTTTCAGCTACATGTTCTCATTTATATACTCACATTCAGATATATCGCATTTATTTGTTCCTGGATTTGCTCATTGTTTATTTGGATTTTACATGGTGTTTTCTAGATTTGGGAACCATGGGAGTTTATGAAATTATGCATACATTGAAAAACCCGGTTTCCTTGATATGATATTTGCACGTCCACCATGAGTTTTATCGGTGCTGATTATATACTCCATACGAGGTGTGGTTGCCGTATGAGAGTACATGGTGGGGCCCGGTATGGTTCCCCTCGGCAAGAAGATCGATGGATTTTGCCGATTGAGCCTGGAGGTGGGCGAGTACTTACCGGTGATAGTACCCATGACTCGGCGGGGGATCACGGAGACACCGCTGGGAGTCATGTACGTATGCATATTTGATTTCACATATCCCTATTGCATAGTTATTGCATACTATTATCATGTCATCATTGCTTCATATATTGATTGTACCTGCTAGTGTACATTTCCATTTCCTTGCATTCACAGGACATGTTATTACTGTAATCGCATACCTTAGATTCATGCTGTACGTACATTCCTGCGATTACCTGCATATGTTATCTTCTATTCACGAGTTGGCAACTCACCCCCGTTGTGCCACAGGTGTTTCAGGTTATTCCCCAGAGTAGTCGAGGCAGGCTATTCAGCTATTCATCTTTTGCTACAGATACCGCATCAGCTCACAGTATTATTTTGCTTAGGTGGGTTGGATGATTATCTGTATTTCATATTGTACATTCGTTGTATTTTGTACTCTCCATATAATAGTATGTTGTTGACTTAGAGACTTGGTAAGGACGATATTGTATATTATTTGTGGATTTGTTGCCTTTTATATACAGTTTCCTTTCTATTGTCTCTTATTTCTTCGCTACGGCGTCGTATATTTGTGATGAGATTGTTTTCCGCCTTTGGGCCACTTTTTACAAAAAGGGGTGTTGCTAAAATTTTAAAGAAAGAAAGTAAGATTTTTAAAGAATTTGGGTTGCGATTTCAAATGTTTCAAAAACTTATATTATCTTTTCCGTATTTTCTTGGTTTAGATTTCTGGGTTTTGGCTTTCTTTTACTGCGTTACGTCTTTAGGCGTTGCGTAGTACTAGGGCCGTCACGGGCCAATTTCGGGTCGTGACAAAGTTGGTATCAGAGCGCTAGGTTTTACCTTTCGGAGTGTAGGATGACCTTAGTATGATGGAGTAGGTAGCTTAAGCAGAGTAACATAGTGTGTGTATGTCTGCAGCATACCCACGATGCGGTACCTTGCATTAAGTAACCTAAGTACAATTTGCTTGAAATTCCTTCCTTGATGATCCATATCCTTGAGATTCGATTCCTTATTCTCATCGAATCTTATATCTAATTATAACCTTTCCGCCGATGACTATGGGGACTCAGAGTGATGCAGCGAGGGCCGAGGTCAGAGTTGGCTCGGGTGAGATGAGTACTGACCAGGATGGCACTCTAATTGCACCGGTGCAGACGGATTAGCCTACTACTTATACCATCGATAGACTTTTGGCAGAGATGCAGGACTTCCGGCAGACTATGAGTTCTTTGGTTGATGTCGTTCGGGAGCTAAGACAGGAGGTTGTCACCCCTGTTACTCAGTTGTCACTTGCGATCAACATGCAGCAGTCCGTCACCTACATAGCACCAGTGGTTGCAGCTCCAGTTGACGAGACACATATTCCAGGACAATGGAGGACTCATACCAGCGTACCAGCCCAGAGGCAGAGGTTTGGTCATCGAGACAGATTTCGTGGCCGTCGCGGGAGTAGCAGAGGCTTAGGACGAGGACAGTCGTTCAGCTCTCATCCCCAGAATGGTCAGCAGTCAGCGCGTGGATGTTTTCGATGCGGAAGCCTTCAGCACTTCGTCAGGGATTGTTCCTTAGAACATCGTCAGGATCGTACTCAGAGAAGCCGTGGACATGGAAGGTTCGCTCAGAGTGCTCACTCTACCAGAGGAGTTCATCCAGCTGCGAGTAGAGGAAAGACACAGGAGTTTGCTTCTACTCATCGGGACACGCAGACGTCCAATGTGGAGTTTTCAGGTATCTTTTATTTATATGTTCTTTTGACGTATTCGTTTGTTTTGTTGCTTGTACCGTGGTTGGGTAGATTGGTAGTAGTTTGTGTTAACTTCTGTCAGCGATTCTTTTGTTGCACGACACGTATTCAGTTGTGTGCCAATCGGATAGGAGATAGAGATTTCCGTCGTTTCGGTCCTTCTAGAAGTGTTGGATTTGACGTTCTCCTGGGCACGGACTGGTTAACTACGTGCTAGGCGTCTGTGGACTATCGTGAGGAAACAGTCAGGTTTGTTTCCCCGGCAAGTCAGTTCTTGTTGTGCAGGTGGATAGATGTGCCGCCTCTCACAGCTTGAATTCAGCCTTTTTCATTAGTCGGCTTCTGAGGCGATGTCGTGGATTCTTGGCGTTCCTTCGTGATACCGTAGCCACAGAAGGTTGTTGGACCGGGTTCCTTTCGTGCGAGAGTTTTTCCGACGTTGTTCCGGATGAGCCGGTGAAGCTTGGGAGCTTAAGGATCAGCTGCAGAGTTTTTGTTGGGGAGTTTTGTGCGTCTGAGTGTTTCGCTTTTGGAAGCTCCTATTCCTGTTCGTCAAGGAGAAAGACGGCAGTTTGAGGTTGTGTATCGACGGATCGTCAATTGAACCGGCTTACGGTGCGAATAGGTATCCTTTATCTCGCATTGACGATTTCTTCGATCAGCTCCAGAGTGCGAGACATTTTCTAAGTTTGCTTGGGATCAGGTCATCATTATTGCGGGTTCGGAGTGACGGCATTCCGAAGACTGCCTTGTGCGTGCTACGGGCTTTGTGTGTTTTGGTGTGTCATTGGACTCACCAGTGCCCTGGCAGCATTTGTAAATGTGATGAACCAGATTTCTTCAGGCCGTTCCTTGACCAGTTTTTGTTGTGTTATTTACGACATTTTGGTCTATCTAATGTGTCTTGAGGGACAGTAGTAGCACTTGAGGATTTGTTATGCAGATACTGGGAGAGTACCAGCAGTTTGCTAGATTCTCGGAGTGTTTCTTCAGGCTTGTTTTGTTTGACTCCTAGGTCTTGTAATCACGGGAGACGGTTTCGTATGGTTCCGAGGGAGATCGTGGCCGTACATCTTAGGCCCAGACTTGTGTGCAGGACGGAGGTCCGCAGATTTTTGGGCTTAGCAGGTTCTTACCGCCGTTTCGTGCAGGATTGCTAGAGTAGTGCTGCACCGTCGACTGAATGGACCGGAAGGGTGGTTTCTTTTCTGTGGACTGAGGCATGTGTATGGAATTTTCAGCAGTTGAAGATTCGGTTAACAACTACATTAGTCCTTTCTTTGCTTTTGGTTCGGGTGACTTTGTTGTTTAACTGTAATGTTTCTTGAGTGGGCTCGATTGTGTACTGAGATGACACTATAGAGTTATCGCTTTTGCTTCCCTACATTTGGAGGAAGTACGAGAAGGATATTCCACTCGTGATCTGGAGATGGCCGCGGTGATTTTGCGTTGGAGATTTGGAGACACTACTTGTTCGAGAGTCATGTCAGATTTTCTACGGACCACTAGAGCTTAATGAACATCTTCCTGCAGCAGATTTTGATTGTTGTGATAGGCTTTTGCAGATTTACAGTTCTTGTGTGATCGTTGAGTACAGCTTAAGTTCGTCTCTACGGAGGGGACAGCTTGCTCATGTCCGCGCCCGACCACCTTCCTTAAATCGTTTTCGCGAGACACTGCCCGCCGATACTCGTTCGTCAGTGATACTTGAGCATACTCGGCTGGGTAATGATTCGGAGACCTTGATTTGTGACAATGACGTGCTAAGTTAGGGACGCGTTTGTGTACCTGGTATCATCGGGTAGAGACGTGTAATCCTAGAACATGCACATCTGTCAACTCTCTGTATGCATTCAAGTTCCACCAACATTTAGCGTGACTTGTGAGATAGTTACGGGTGGACAGGGATGTAAAGAGAAGTTTCAGGTTTCGTTTTAAGGTGTCTGTCTTGTTGTGTGCTTGGGTCGAGCATCTGAGACCGGCTGGAGAGTTGCAATCTTTAACCGTTCCGAAGTAGGAATGGGAGCAGATCTCCACGAATTTCGTTATGGTTTCTACCTAAGTTTAGTCAGGGTGTGACTCCATTCGGATTCTTGTCGTCCGGTTATACTCAGTTTGCTCAGTTGTTTTTGTTAAGTGGTGTGTTTGTTTTGATTGTTGTCGGCAGTTGGGGATCGTCACTCGCCATCGTTAGGGTTCTCCTTCGATAGCTGTTATCAGGAGACACTCCAATTAGCCACCTTTAGGTAGGGGTTAGGTCGTGTCGATCACCAGTCTGTTGTTTTTCTGACTCTGCGTAAGTAGGATTTTGGACCCCAGCTATGTCTAGAGACTTTGGAGATGGTCCAGTTGTGTTAGGTCAGGATGGGAATTGTCCATTGCGAACAGAGGTTTTATGCCGACTGTGTTGGTCATAGACTCGAGATCGCAGGGACAGATCATGTATTCCTACGGACTTTCCGATGAATGACGTGTTGGATTTTGGGAAGCTTGTCCCAGGATTTAGGTCCTTTTAAGATCCTATAAGCGAGTTAGTTTCGTTGCCTTTAATTTGGCACTTCCGCCCAGATTATTGGATTTTCACCCCGTATTCCTTGTGATGATACTTTACAATTACCTTCTTGACCTTTCTCACATGATTTGGCACCAGACCAATTAGCTTGGGCGCGATCGTTTCGCTCACCGGCAGCCATTGTGTTAATGGCTCGGCAGGTGTAGGAATATCGGTCAAGGGTCTTGCCATCTGTGAAGGGTTTTTCTTGGACGTAGCCGTATAGTGAGGTAATCACTTGGGAGGCTGCGAGCGAGATTGAGAGTTGTAATCTTCTCTTTGAAGGTACGTATAGTATTTTTTTTTTAAATTCGGGGACGAATTACTTTTAAGGGGGGAGATTGTAACACCATAGAATGTGTTTTGTGGTTAATTATATTTTATATATATGGGTTTTAATAAAAAGTTTACCAAATTAGTTTTCAAATATTTTATCTTATTTAATGAGTATTTTATTAGATTTTTCCTAGGCTTGCACACACTTGTCCATGATAACTAGGGTTGTTTTTGGAGTTAAACATAATTAGCAATCATAGTTAACTAACCATTTTCTCTAATCTAGCTTTTAATTTTGTTTTAAGTGTTATGGGCTTTAAGTGTGCATGGTTGTTAAAATAAAAAGGGTTTTATTTTGAATTTTTGTTTTGGGTGTTGACTTGGTGTGTAAGAGAGAGAGAGTGCATTATGAGGCATGATGGCTTGCCCATGCCTTCATTTAATGAAGAGAGAGAGAGAGAGAGGAAGGGGGTTGACTTGTTAGTGTTCTCTCATTCTCACTCATTTCTCTCATCCTCTCACTCTCAAACACACTCACACTCACACACACACCCACACCCACACAACAGCACAGCAGCAGCAAAGACAACAACAACAACAACAAGTGAAGCAGCAGCAGCAGAAGAGGCAACAGCAGCATCAGCATCAGCAGCAACTCCATCAGCAGTAGCAGCAAGCAGCAGCAGAGGCAAGAGCAGCAGCAGAAGGAGCTTCAGCAGTCGTAGCAAGCTCTCACCTCCTCCATACACTTCTTCACCTGCCTTCTAGGGATCTATAGGGTATACTTTCTGAACCCAAGTTCCTAGTTGCTTAGGTTGTGCATCGATTAGCTTCGATTTGTATTAATTAGCTAGTTCGGTGCTAGTTTTGGTGATTTGAGAGATGTGGTGGTAAATTGGTGATTGTGTTGGAAAACCCTACCCATTTAAGTGCTGTTAGGGTCACTCCAACTGAGAACTCCCCAGATTTCACTAGAATACCATAAGGATTCTAAATTGTGCAAATTGGTGATTTTAAAGCGATATATTAGCAATCTGGAATCTGCTTTTGACCCGGGGCCTTCAGGACAAAATTAAGGAAACTGGGGCATGTACACTAGGTATAGACACCACTACCAAAACACGAGCCCCTATTTCCCTACCCAGGCCGCAGATTTAATGTGTTTGGCCGCAAATTGCGGCCAAGTAGGGGGCTGGGGTGTTGGGGTCTTGGCTAGGGTTGTCTGTAGGGTTGTCTAATGTTTTGACATGTCTAGTTTTGTAAGATTTGACCTGTAGGAAAATCTGGGATCAAATATCGTTTTGCATGTCCGTTGTGTTTGCGCGATACGCGCGATACGTGAGTGGGTTCTGTGATCCAGCGTATCGCGGCGTGTCGTGATAGTTTAGACGCGTACACACACGATTCAGCGTATCGTGCACACGCGCGTTTAATTCGCGACGCGAGTTCCTCGTTTTGGGTTCGATATCGTGTTTTGCGGAATATTTGGCTTATATATGATTTCCATGTCTTATTTGTAGGTTTGCAGGCAGGGACTACGGACACTGATACAGAGGGGAGCCGATGGTAGGATTCACCTAGCGTGGAGCGTAGGTGAGTAGATTTAACATCTACAGGGGAATCGCCTGCATGGCGTTATGCGTCTGGGCTAGAATTCAAATACCTGTCGCACATTCTACGTCATTGTTAGAATTGCGCCTTTACTTTATTTCCTTGATATAGTTATACTGTGACTAGCAGCCGTAGGATACTGCACATATTATTGACGGTTCATGTTGCACGAGCACGGATTATATGCTACACACACCGTCAATAATTGCCATGTCACACACAACCCCTTATAGATTCTATTGCTTATCACACATGACATCTAGCTTATCGGTATACCAGTAGTGTATCTTACCATTAGTGATAGGTACATATACACCTTGTGATACAGCTACAGGTATACCATGCACATATTTTACTTATAAGTAGATACCTATACTTAGCTGTACCTTATTGATTTCGCATACATCTGGTTTCAGCTACATGTTCTCATTTATATGCTCACATTCAGATATATCGCATTTATTTGTTCCTGGATTTGCTCATTGTTTATTTGGATTTTACATGGTGTTTTCTGGATTTGGGAACCGTAGGAGTTCATGAAATTATGCATACATTGAAAAACCCGGTTTCCTTGATATGATATTTGCGCGTCCACCATGAGTTTTATCGGTGCTGATTATATACTCCATACGAGGTGTGGTTGCCGTATGAGAGTACATGGTGGGGCCCGGTATGGTTCCCCTCGGCAAGAAGATCGATGGATTTTGCCGATTGAGCCTGGAGGCGGGCGAGTACCTACCGCTGACAGTACCCATGACTCGGCGGGGGATCACGGAGACACCGCTGGGAGTCATGTACGCATGCATACGTCGAAAGGCGAGGGTCAGAGCTAGGCACTCGTGCTTTCGGGATAGCGTATGATACGTGATCAGGATTTCTGTGTCGCTGCTTGGCACATTGTTTTCATGATATTTCTTTTAAACACCTTTGTATATATAACAGGGGATTAGCCGTTGTTATATATACCCTTACACCAATATTAGTGGAATGGGACGCTAATATATGTGTATTGCGCCCATCATATTTATTTCTGTATATATATATACCTTTAGGATGTTAGATTCTTACTGGAGATTTGACTTGGGTTATTAGGCGATTCCTTGAGATTGGATATTGGATATGAAAGAGATTGCTGATTTGTACATTCGGGATATAGGAGATCTATTCGATATTGTACATTAAGGAGATGTGAGACTTATATGATTTGAGAGCCCGACTTGGGGGCTGATTTGAGGATTTGGGATTTGAGTGTCTTGATGGATTGTGATCCGGCCACGATGTCAGGTTTCCGTGGAAATGACATATTCCACCCCATACCTCACATTTATCTATTCTTTGCACAGATTCATATATTGGTAGTACCTGTTAGTGTACCCTTATGATAGTTGCATATTTGATTTCTCATATCCCTATTGCATAGTTATTGCATACTATTATCATGTCATCATTGCTTCATATATTGATTGTACCTGCTAGTGTACATTTCCATTACCTTGCATTCACAGGATATGTTATTACTGTAATCGCATATCTTAGATTCATGCTGTACGTACATTCCTGCGATTACCTGCATATGTTATCTTCTATTCACGAGTTGGCAACTCACCCCCGTTGTGCCACAGGTGTTTCAGGTTATTCCCCAGAGTAGTCGAGGCAGGCTATTCAGCTATTCATCTTTTGCTACAGATACCGCATCAGCTCACAGTACTATTTTGCTTAGGTGGGTTGGATGATTATCTGTATTTCGTATTGTAAATTCGTTGTATTTTGTACTCTCCATCTACTAGTATGTTGTTGACTTAGAGACTTGGTGAGGACGATATTGTATATTATTTGTGAATTTGTTGCCTTTTATATACAGTTTCCTTTCTATTGTCTCTTATTTCTTCGCTACGGCGTCGTATATTTGTGATGAGATTGTTTTCTGCCTTTGGGCCACTTTTTACAAAAAGGCGTGTTGCTAAAATTTTAAAGAAAGAAAGTAAGACTTTTAAAGAATTTGGGTTGCGATTTCAAATGTTTCAAAAACTTATGTTATCTTTTCCGTATTTTCTTGGTTTAGATTTCTGGGTTTTGGCTTTCTTTTACTGCGTTACGTCTTTAGGCGTTGCGTAGTACTAGGGCCGTCACGGGCCAATTTCGGGTCGTGACACCCTGTGCAGTGTTATGCGCATCGCACAGCAACATGAAAGGTTTGGCATGCATTTCCTTCGGATGTTTATATGTAAAGTGTTGATGTACATCATATTGGTTTTCGTATTGGATTTAAACATTGATGTCTTCCCCCTGACTCCGATGATTGCGGGATGCTTGACGGAGTTTTGTTTTTGAGTTATCTGCTCATTGTTCATGCGCATGCAGTGCGCTATAATGCGTTTTATGTATTTATGATTTCGGAGCCCCGACGACTGGATCTTTTACTGAAATGTTTTAGAAATTGGGGGAGTTTAAATTTAAATTCGGGGACCGAATTTCTTTAAGGGGGGAAGACTGTAATATTTCAGAAAAATAAAATATTATTTTTGGGAATTTTTATAATTTAATAATAAAATATTGAATATTTTAATAAGGCGGTATAATTAAATACCGATAAATTGGGAAAAATTTGGAAAATTATATGGAAATTACTAAAAAGAGAGTGCTTTATGCGATTTATACAAATTATGAAAGTTTATGATTTATTATACACTATTTTTGTGCTAATCGCGATTAAAAATCGCTAATCGTACTTTAAGCGTGTTTTGTGCACATGTCATTTTTTTACACACTTGTTACATTTTTCCTACATGATTTTTGGGTGTATGGTTATTGTTTTGGGTTTACTATTGCCAAGAGAAGAAAAGAAAAGAAAAGAAAAGGAAAGAAAAAGGAAAATGGAAAATAAATAAACAAAAGAGTATGGGAGGTATGGGCAAGAGAGAGAGAGGTGAGGGGTCTCCTTTGACTTAGCCATTCTCTTTCCCTCTTCATCCTCTTCATCTTTCTCCTCCTTCTTCACTATGGCAGTGTTAGTTATATGTATGCCCTAGAGGCCATTGCTATACATAGGATGTATATTGTAGTGGATGCTGGGACATATATAGGGAGGACTTTCTTGCTCGACATTATAGTATGCTATCTGGTTGCTCTTTACCTTAACGTGTACACTGATTGTCTCTCAGTTACATATTGGTAAAGCCCGTACGATGTGTACTTGACTACCTGGACTATGATGCGGATCATACTAGTGGGGACATGGTAGTCCATAAGTACATCCTTCAAAGTCCCTAGTCGTGGGTATATCGAGACGGGGCATCGATATACCAGAGTAGACTAGCGTATACCTTCTCGACCCATACAGATGGGCGATGGATGATCCCATATCCATTGGTGTTTGACATCAGAGATGATATACGGGTGCTCAGTGGAGACTGGGTACACTGGACGGACTCGCCGAGATCTCCCAGATGGTATTATACCTTACGTCAGATGGCGGTTCTCTGGTGACACTGGTACAGAGTAGTCTGTTGACCCGAGATCGTCATAGAGTCTTGTGTGGTTCCCACTGTGCTTTGATTTCCATCTTACCACGTCCAAGAGGGCGTGCAAAACGGTGGTTTTTGGGTACAGTCCCGAGTCACATGGAGGCAATGAGCGATAGGAGGGGATTCGTCTCTCCCGGTATAGGGAGTTGATGTTGCGCTGTGTTCGATTGGCTATAACAGGAAATCCCTGGCCAGGGTTGCTGAGATTTACTGGTAAGTGTTACCAGTAGTTTCTCGAATTGTTATAGACCTCATATCGACACGACTTATCGAGCTATTGTGGTCTGACGTTTACCACCCCTCGGCGAGATTTGCGACATATCAGACGATCAGACCGGACTGTACGGTAGTGTTACTGGTTGGATTCACAGGAGTGTGAGCGGGCTTGCTCGTCGATCTTCAGATCGCTCAATACCCGGGTGGCCGTTACGTTTAGCAGACCGCTTGCGGCTTGTGGGTGTTTGATATGATCATCGCCTGCTGCCGGCGTATTGACGAGTCTTTAGAGTCCTACACAGAGGTTTCCTGGCTCAAGCGAAACGAAATAGGAGCGCATATGAGATATGTGCGGAACCAAGAATAATGCGTGTATGTGATACCGTATTCCATTCTCGCGATGAATGTATCGATTGGTTATATTCGATATAACCTAGATATCGAATCAAGGATTGATTCGATAAGCCGATACATTGGATACTAGTCGGTTATGTGCGACATGACCGGATCATTGAATCAAGTCTTGATTTAATGATTTAATGTATAATTATATATTTGATATATTACTTTGCATTAACTAGTATTGGTTCACTTTATATGGATTTTCTCACTTGGATTGCACAAGTTGTATATGTGATATACTTTTGTGCACTTGATTGTATCATGTTTGATGATACATGTTTACTTGGTTAAGTGTATAGAATTAAGCCATGGTTAAACTTATGATTAGGGTTTTATTTCCTTTTCTCATTTATTTATCTATTTATTCATTTTGGAAATAAATAAAAAAGGCATAAAGAGAAAATGGTGGCTAATTTTGTTTCATATTGAAGCTTCATGAAGCTTTGACCAAGTGACCATTTTTGTCTCATGCTTAACCCTAACCATTCCTTTCAACCATGATTAAATCTCTACACTTGACCATGGTTCATTATATGATAAGTATTGATTTTCTTTTCAAAATTAATTAACTTATCATAACACTTTCTTCTTCTTCTTCATCTTCTTCAATGAAGAAAAAAGCTTCACTTCATCAATGGTGATTGATGAAAATGAGTGAGAAATCCAATTCTAAAGTCTACCCACTTCCTATTTCTTCATCCTCTACCTCTTGCCAAGTAGTAAAGTGTGTTTCCTTCACAAGTTTTCTTGACTTGGTGAAGTTGGAGCTTGATCTAGCGATGCCTCGACGTAGATCATCTTCGGCACGTCGTCGATGACCTAGCCCGCTTCTTCTCCGATGAAGCCGACGCTAGAGCCCGGGATTGCATGAGGACAGCATAGAGGACTTCATCATGGAGCCATGAAGGTGGAGAACCGGATCTACAAAGGTTGTATTTCCGTATTCTTGTAGTTAAGTGTTAACTAGTTTGTTTTTCGCCTAAACTTCTAGCCAACGATCCGTATTAGGGTTTCTCGGCACCCGTAAATTTTGAAATTGGTATGGTTGATGCCTTGTGAGATCTCATTAGAGTGCCTAGGAACCCTACAGTGGTATCAGAGCCTAGCTAGAGCCTTAGGCAAAGTCTAGACGGAGTTTGAAGTCCGAACGAACCGAAACCCCAAAATTTCCATGCTCTCTGGACTTTTTCTAAAATCTGGAGTTTTTCGAAAATAAAAATATTCAGAAAAATCAGCAGGAAAATCTAAGGGTTACTGCAAAATTAGAGAGCCTAATTCCTTAATATCGCCGCGGATCCGCGGCATGAGCATGCTCATGCGGCGGTTCCGCGGCAACTTTGTCTTTTTGTGCATCGAATATTGCACCTTAATTCTTAGTTTTCAGTTCTGGTTTTTCTGGAAATTTTTATATTTTATTCAAGAGTTGAATTTTTCTGGGTTGTTTTGGGAATTCGAATGTTCGATCGGATTATCAAATTTTGTCTGTGTGGCTTTCCGGATAATTTTTGAATATGTTAAAAAGTTCGACCGGATAAAAATACCCAACTTTTCCCCTGTCGGGAAATTTCCAAGTGTTGGATTTTTCCGTGGTTTAAGGACGTTCTAAGTAGTGCAAGTAACGCGATGGTCCCTCTAGAAGACAACAAACCTTAACTCGATTATGTGACCGTCTTGAACTGCCCTTTGAACCTTAGGGTTTGGGGCAGTATGGCGTGCCACATGTGAGGCGTTGGCTTGACCCATCTACGGCTGGACCATTGGTACTGAGGCACGAAGTGAATGTCTTTGAACTTATTTCATGAGTTGAGCTGTATCGGGAAAACTTGGGTGTTCGATTGTTCGATCGGAAAGTTTAACATTTTCTATTTATCCGGAATGGGAAACAATACTTGGAATTCACAAATAGTTATGAGATAACCGAATGAATGTTATAAATCTAGTAGTTTAGTCTCACTTGATCGGTTGCCACGGAATTTTGATGTGATCAAAAGTCCGTCGCAATCACGTAGCGTACGCGGATACTCGCCGGGTAAACTTAATAGACAGCCTCACTCCATAGCTCCGACCAAGTGACTGTAGGAGAACCCCGTCGCCGAAAGCATCCGTTCGGGTGCTCGCGGCAGCGGTGTTCCGCCTTGGTGCACTTCATCGACGGCGTCGGGGGTGCGGCCGTCTACTAAAGTTTGCGACGAGCATTCGATCAGGATGTCGGAAATCTTGTTGAATTGCCCTACTTGATATTGAAAAGTGTTTTCGATTTTGAGACTAAAATGCGGGGTTTATAATTGTTAGGCATGCGATGTCTAAGGAATTCATTTGATTAGGCATGCGATGTCTATGAAGGTTGCGGATTCCAACTGTTGTAGTTTTACACTTTCTTTTCTATGACCGTAAGTGTAATATGTGATATCGCCGGTTTCGTTGCTATATGTCAACGACAATTGGGATGCGCATATTTACTTACATTGATGACATGTGATGTTATGTGTTGCTGGATATGTTATATTGGATCGTCGTGTTTGAATAGCCGGGGGTTTTTATGTGAGATGAGTGTTTTTCATTTTCATTCATGTAAAAACTTGTATGTAATATTCTTTTATTGGGGCACTTCCAGGTTGCGGAAGATGTCACCGTTTGTATATTATTTACTTTTCCGCACTAGGATAGACCCAAGGAGGGGAGCACAAGTAACCGGGTTTTGGAGTCCAGTGGGAGACCAACTCGAGGAGTCGAGTCCGGGTCTCCTAACTCTAGAATTGGTAGGGTTGCTTGCCGCTCTCGTAGGGGTCTAGGGGTGTGGGTTTGGCTATTCATCACGACCGTGGAATCCATGTTTTATACTGGCTCGTATTGAAAACACGGACGTCCTAGTATATCCAATGTTTCATATGTTTCTTCTGCTGCGATATCTGTGATGTGATCATATGATGTTCTGTGATGGATACAGTATATAGTATATATATGATATGTTATATCGGCGTTACTTATGTTTTACACCCACGCTAGCCCTGTCACTCTCTGCCGTTAGTTACCTAACCTAACGGTGCACGAGGGGACATCGAGGCGAATGCGGATGGCATAAGTGTACGTCGTATTTATCTGTGATGTTTAGGTACTTAAATGATGGGACTTCATTAATGTGATTAATGAAATAAAAGAAACCTAAGATGTTGTAGAATTGAATTTCAAAAATATAACAGGTAGCTACAGTTCTTGCTTTGCACAGCGGTATATGTGATATATCCTGCACCTTATTCGATGAGGAAAGGACCGAGATCCCTTCATCGGGAGTGACTCCTTTAGCAATAACTGGCAGATGCTACACACTCGGTTTGTCTTTTGATTGCTTTAAGAGTTTTTGCTTTGCACAGTGATATATATGATATATCCCGCACCTCATTCGACGAGGAAAGGACCGACAATCCCTTCACCGGGAGTGACTCCTTTAGCAAAACTAGAAAAGCCTCAAAAACACTCCATTTCAAAATTCATTCGATCCTACAACGATATCAAGTTCAATACGCAATAGGTTTTCAGAAAAACCTGTCGTAGCCCTCCGTCATTTCAGATAAGTATTAGTTAGTATTCGTGCTACGTTTGTTGACTTTGTTAAGGCGTAGTGTGCGGTAGCTAATTAGTGCTTATCTGCATAAGCATATGATGTGATTGGATTAGGGTGGTCGTGCGACTTTGTTGACTATGTTAAGGGTCGTGCGGGTGGGTTTAATTCAATCGGGAAATGACGGATTGAACTTGACTAGCACTTATGATTTGTTGACTACGTTAAGGTCATATAGCTGCTAGGGGCAAAATATTATCGGGAATTTCAAGTGTTGAAATTTGCAATGAGATTGCATACCTCCTATAAGATAGTTGGATCCCGATACCCGCTGCAAGTAAGAGTTACTCCTGGGAGAGTTTTACACATTACAATTAGCCGATCAAGTAGGTGTCTAGAAAAGTGTCAACGGGGTTACGCCTCTGGGAAAACGAGGTTTACATTAATTAGGTTCGTGTGAAAGCACGGGGGACCTCCCTCAAAGTACCGACACTGGCCTGGCTGAAAGATTGGCGAACTTGTAGTGTGTAATTAATCCCGGCTAGTCTTTCCTTTTAGGGTTTGAAGGAAGATTTGATAAAAAGCAGTGGGAGCCATCCTGATTAGATAAAATAATAACCAATCTATTCTTGACAGAGCGCACGCTGAGTGTTTTCTTCTCTCTCTCTCCAGGTAGCGACCACATCACGCCTTAATCAAGATAATAATACGGAATATTGACCGAACCCGCTTGTTATACTGAGCTGGGGAACGTTGGTCCCGCTCCAACTTATAATTGTTATAAGACAGAGCAGGAAATTGGGGATTACCAGAATTCCCGTGCAGCCCAAACGAAGAGAGTGCATGCTGATGCATCATCTTCGGGTGTGTTCATTACAGAGAACTGTTTCGTAGTATCCTTTACGTCCTGGGTATGTGATACCAGATCAGGATCCCAGATATGTAATCAGTTACATAGGGCTACAGAAAGGTAGAGAACTGAGAACGGGTGATAAGTTTCATGAGACAGAAAACGGGACAAGTGTTGCAGCTAAGTCTGTTGGTCACTGTCACCCTGTCTTACGAATACATTGATTCTGAACGAATGTTATTAGATACCGAACCTGATATACAAAATCATATCAGTCTCTTTATTAGTAAAGAAATGATAAAATTCTGTATTGTTGGATAATGTTTTGAACATTTCCTATATCAAAAGTTTATCGTTTCAGGCACGTTATCTAAAAGCATTAATGTTCTAAATCAAAATACAGTTCTTAGTATACGGAACACACACAAGAGGAAGAGTTCAGAAATGAACAAATCCTTCTTGAGGCATTGTAGACTAGGTCATATCAATGCGATCCGACTGGCTGAAGTTACATTTTAGATGCATATTTAAATCAGTTTGAATTTACATCTTATGAAACTTGCCAGTCATGTCACAGAGATAAGATGACCATAGCTCCGTTTACTGGAAACAGAGAAAGAGTTAATGAACTCTTGGGACTGATACATGATGATGTATGTAAGGTCCCCTGTCTACACATGCCAAGACCGGTTCTTTTTACTTCATTACATTCTCTGATAATCTCTCAAGATTCAGACATATGTTCCTGTTGAAACACAAGTCCGAACCTTTTGAGATATTCACAGAATATAAGCTAGAAGTAGAGAACCAATATGGGTATAAGTATTATGTCCTTTGATGAGATCAAGGAGGAGAATACTTGAGCACGAAATTCCTGGACTATTCTAAAGGAGAATGAGATTCTCTCTCAGCATTACTCCTCCGTATACACCATAGCACGATGGTATATCGGGGCGGAGCAATAGCACCCTATGTGATATGGTGTGCTCTATGATGAGTACTACTGAGTTACCTATTTCCTTTTTGGGAGTTATGCACTTGAGAAGCTGCATACCTATTGAATAGGGTTCAAATCAAATCGGTTGCCTACCACTTCATATTTGATATGATAACGGAAGAGACCATCTCTTAAATTAATTAAGATTTGGGGTTGTCCGGCCTATGTTTAAAAACAAAATCCGGACAAGCTCGAGGCAAGGTCTGTTATGTAGAACTGGAAATGTTCCAGCTATACAAACTGCAGCCGATGATTTGAAAGAACCAAAGGATTCAATATTTACCAACGAACCTCAGCCTCTCCGCCGATCTAGTAGGGTTTCTCACCCACCTGAGAGTTACTTCGGTTTCTCTATGACAGTGGGAGCGAGGATTGCATCATGAGATGATGACCCAACTAGTTTCGAGCTGGCCATCAGGAGTGGGACTCTGTAAGAATGGTTGGATGCTTAGCGATCTGAGATGGAATCCATGTACACCAACAAAGTATGGACTTTGGTTGCTATATCTGAAGGGTTAAATCCCCATCAGGAGCAAGTATATCTTGAGAAGATTACTTGGTGTAGATGGAAAAGTTGAGACTTTCAAAGCTAGACTTGTTAAAGTTTTTCGTCATCGACCAGGCGTGGATAATGATGAAACCTTTTTCAAGTGGCCATGCTTAAGTCCATCCAGATCCTACTTGCCACGGCAACATACCATGACTACGATATCTGGTGGTTGGGTGTCATGACAGCTTTTCTAAATGATGTTTTAGAAGAGAACGTCTGTAAGTACACAACCAGAAGGCTTCGTAAACAGTGGGAGCAGCGGAAACGTGTGCAAGATGTTTTATCTGATAAAGCAGGCATCGCGGAGTTGGAACATCTATTTTGATGGATTAGTCAAAGAAGTTGGCATCATCAAAATGGTAGATGAACCTTGTATAAACAAAAAGGTAGTAGGGAGTATGGTGGTGATCCTCATAGAGTACGTGGATGACATACTCTTGATAAGAAAGGAGTTTCTTATGCTACGCTCGATCAATCTCCGCTTATCACAATGACTCTCCACATAGGATCAAAGTGATACCTACTAAATCCTGGATTTTGGATCTATGAGATAGATCTAAATGGATGTTAGGCTACTCACTAGTTGTAGTGAGATGGCATCAGTTGATCCTGGGGAGAATCACTGGAAGGGTTCCAGGGTGATAAAGACGACTGAATGTCAGTCACAGGCATTGTCTTTTCCCTCAGTAAAGGGACGGTATGTTGGAAGAGTTCCAAGCTAGATACCGTGGCATACTAGACGATAAAGGCAGGATACATTGCTACTAAAGATGCTACCAAAGAGGCTGTTTGGGTGTATATTGGTTCATGAGATGAACTACGTTCCTACCATTGTGAGACAATGGAGTTGTGGCTTATGCCAAGGAACGCAGGTCCCATCAGTGATCCAGACATATTCTAAGGCAGTATCACTTGATCATGGAGATGGTTGATCTCCAGGGTGATTGAGGTTTGGAGAGTAGACTCAGAGGACAAACACAGCGGATCCACTCACAAAGGCCTGTTCCCAGAGAGAGACTTTTATGGGATGGTTAAGTATGAGATACTACAACCACTGCTACAGATGGCCCTAGTGCAAGTGGGAGATTGCTAGTTATATGTATGCCCTAGAAGCCATTGCTATACATATGATGTATATTGTAGTGGATGCTAGGACATATATAGGGAGGACTTTCTTGCTCGACATGATAGTATGCTATCTGGTTGCTCTTTACCTTAACGTGTACACTGATTGTCTCTCAGTTACATATTGGTAAAGCCCTTAGGATGTGTACTTGACTACCTGGACTATGATGCGGATCATACTAGTGGGGACATGGTAGTCCATAAGTACATCCTTCAAAGTCCCTAGTCGTGGGTATATCGAGACGGGGCATCGATATACCAGAGTAGACTAGCGTATACCTTCTCGACCCATACAGATGGGCGATGGATGATCCCATATCCATTGGTGTTTGACATCAGAGATGATATACGGGTGCTCAGTGGAGACTGGGTACACTGGACGGACTCGCCGAGATCTCCCAGATGGTATTATACCTTACGTCAGATGGCGGTTCTCTGGTGACACTGGTACAGAGTAGTCTGTTGACCCGAGATCGTCATAGAGTCTTGTGTGGTTCCCACTGTACTTTGATTTCCATCTTACCACGTCCAAGAGGGTGTGCAAAACGGTGGTTTTTGGGTACAGTCCCGAGTCACATGGAGGCAATGAGCGATAGGCGGGGATTCGTCTCTCCCGGTATAGGGAGTTGATGTTGCGCTGTATTCGATTGGCTATAATAGGAAATCCCTGGCCAGGGTTGCTGAGATTTACTGGTAAGTGTTACCAGTAGTTTCTCAAATTGTTATAGACCTCATATCGACACGACTTATCGAGCTATTGGGGTCTGACGTTTACCACCCCTAGGCGAGATATGCGACATATCAGACGATCAGACCGGACTGTACGGTAGTGTTACTGGTTGGATTCACTGGAGTGTGAGCGGGCTTGCTCGTCGATCTTCAGATCGCTCAATACCTGGGTGGCCGTTACGTTTAGCAGACCGCTTGCGGCTTGTGGGTGTTTGATATGATCATCGCCTGCTGCCGGCGTATTGACGAGTCTTTAGAGTCCTACACAGAGGTTTCCTGGCTCAAGCGAAACGAAATAGGAGCGCATATGAGATATGTGCGGGACCGAGAATAATGCGTGTATGTGATACCGTATTCCATTCTCGCGATGAATGTATCGATTGGTTATATTCGATATAACCTAGATATCGAATCAAGGATTGATTCGATAAGCCGATACATTGGATACTAGTCGGTTATGTGCGACATGACCGGATCATTGAATCAAGTGTTGATTTAATGATTTAATGTATAATTATATTGTAACGTTTTGAAAATCGTTTCGGTGAAATTTCGAAAAAACGGTAAAATAAGGGGGTTTTCTGTAAAAAGTCAAAATACAAATATCTTATTATAAAAATTAAATATACATATTCTAGCTATGTAATTGCTATTATTTGGTGTTTATTGAGCCGCTGGTGAAATTTCAAATTTTCTGAAAAAATATTATTTTATTATTATTTTAAGCCGTCACTAATACATTTAATTAGGGAAAATTACAAATTGGAATGAGTTGAAACAAATTTTGTGCATCATAAAACATTAAATAAAATTTTATCATGTGGTTTTTGAAACGAAATCATTTGCCAAAACGGTTTAGAAATTATTGAAGAAAAAAGGCTTTTTTTAGTGTAAATGGTTGTTTGGGGTATAACATTTATCTTTTTCCCCCACACCCACACCCACACTCACTCACCCCCATCCCCATGTGGCTGAAATTCAGCAGCACTCCCCCCTTTTTCCCCACTCCATTCCACACAAATAAGAAAAGAAAACAAAAAGAAAAGTATAAGAAAAGATGTATGGTTGTGTTGACCTTGGACTTCTTTGACTTGTCAATACTTTTCCCACCTCATTCTCTCTCCAATCTCCCCAAAATTGGCCGAATCCTCCTCTTCCTCACTGCTGCAACAGCCCCCTCTCTTCTCTTTCTCATTTCACCTCAAAATTTCATCACAAAATGCCCAAAAATCAACACAAAAACCTCACAAAATCAAAATCCAATCTCTACCCATTTTTACTTGGCCCATCTAGCATGGATCTTGGTGAAAAGAGAGCAATTTGGGAGGCTTAGATTCTTGCTAGATCTCTTATTGGGAGGTATAAATCTTAACCCATGTCTTAATTGTTGGTTAATTACTCCAATTTAGTTAAATTTGGTGTTTAATTTTGGTTAAATTGCAAACTTGAATTGTGGGATTAATGGAAATATGTGAGATTAAAATCAAGATAGGGTTTTATCACATCATTAAGGTTGTCATGAGTAGATTAACATGTTAATGTTTGCTAAAATCTAATCTAGTTACTAGTTTCAAATTGTTAGTTGGAAATTGTGATAAATGTGCTATTTTGCTAACTAGGTTTTTTAGAAATTGATTTATAATTGGGATTAAAATCTAAATTAAGGTTTCATGTCATCATTAATATTATAATGAGTGTTTTAATGACTTTGGACCATGCAAAATCAAGCATAGTTATTGTTTTGTGCATTTTTAATTGAAATTGTTAAAATTAGACAAATTGCAAAACTAGAATTTTTATTTTTATAAGAATTGATGATATTAAATTCTTGAAATGGGTTGTATGACTTATTTGAGATGTTTAATAAGTATTATAGCCGCTGGATTTGTTTAAACGTCGAGTTTTGTACTAAAACGGGTAATTTTTTTTGCTTGCTAGATTTTCGGAAAAATGCCTTTTAAGGTAAATTTGGGGGTTTTGTGAATTTTAACCTATTTTATATTATAGTTAGTGTTCGTGGATGCGCAAATGAGTGTGTTTGGGTTTTCTCGATGGTTTGACGTTTGTACATCGACATCGAGGGTTGGTTTGACTATTCTTGCATGCGTAGGCGATAGGTTTTGATCTATGCGTGATACGCGTGCCGATTTGATTTTCGTCTGCCGTTTCGATTTCGAATTTGGTTTTAATGCTATACGGTGCGTTATGATATATAGGTACCCCATGTGGACTTCGAGACGACAAGAAAGCGTGTGGCGACGTCGGCACCGGCGAACGAGGACCAGGTGAGTAGATTTATATCTACGGGGAGAAGTCGGGTGGATGGCGTATAGCACCCCCGCAGTTCGTGGTGATGTATACGAATACGTATACACACATATATATATTGTTTGAGTATATTGATGATAATATGGATATTTGGTGTTCTTGGTTGATTTAGTGTCGCGAAACCCTAGAGTAGTGGTCGCACTACACATGCACACACCAACCCATATTTGCATACTTTCTTCTTTCATTTGTGCTTATACGGGAATATATAGTTATGTGATCACATGGGTATGGGACTATGTGTTCACATACGGACTTGAGGATGATACTTGGGTTTGAGATGAGTCGATGAGATTTGTATTGAGGTTGTGAATTCGGTGATATAGCAGGGTTCGTATTTGAGATACGACATGACGTTGTAGCGGGTCCTTTGACGTAGTGTTTAACACACGTGCATGCATACTTAGGCGGTATCAGTATTGTACTAGACGTGGATCAGTACCCCGATCATGATATTTGATAAAGAGGATACCAGATGAATAGTATGATGAATGTGATATTGACCCGTACCCAAATTTGGGGATGCCGTACGACGGATTTACGTACGAGCTATATATTGATGTTTGATCCGCACTCTTTACTTGGGATGTCTGATTATAGATATGGTATCGGATATGATATCATTGAGGCGGGATCACCGACTAATATATATATAGGTATGTATATGTATCGACTCAGATGTTAGGCGGTTTCCTTACCTGTAGTTCAGCTTGTTAGTTCAGCCGTATAGTTTAGTGTAGTTGTTAGACTAGATTAGACCCCTACCTATTTCAAAACTAACGAATCGTGGGTATTTTAAAAGAAATGTCAAGGGATATATTTCAAAAGACGTATCTTTTCTTAAAAACACCGTAGCCCTTATTTTCAAAACACCGCGATTCGTGTTATTTCAAAAAGCACTATTGTAGGACTTATATTAGGGTAATGCAGATTAGTTATCGTTGTGTCTAGTATTCAGCTCCCGCACATTATTGCTGTTGCTCCGCATCGCATACTTACATTGTTCTTTCATATTGCATTTTTGATATTATGCTGTTAGGACACCAGCACCATTACCGATGATGCGTATGTACCACGCACACTTACTTGCCGGCTCACACACATCTTCATCGGTAATTGCCATGTCACGTACACCTTAGAAAATATTATTGCTTAACTTAGCTAGATAGCTAGTAGTTTGACATAATATTAGTGTACTTACCTTATATGCCAGCTTAGATATTGTAGTTATTACTTGTCACTTCATGCATACTGTTATTCATCGTTATGCCGCATTCATGGATTCTCATGCATATATTCATTATTTTACGTGTTATTGAGGTTTTGGATTCGGATTTCCATGAGATTTTCTGGATTTGGAGGAAAACCGCAAAAACATAAATAAACCTTTTCTCTCTTTTAAAATAAAAAGTGCGGTTTTCCTATGATGTATGAGTCGTCCACCATGAGTTTGCTGATGGATTTCGAGACCCGATTCGAGGAGTGGAGGAACCGTTTCGGATACATGGTGGGCCCGGTATGGTACCCCGGGGCAAGATGAATGTGGTGTTGACGTTGAGCCTGGCAGGGGACAGATTACCTACCGGTGATATTACCCGACGCGTCGGATATCCGGAGGATACCGTCGTGGTCTTGAGATGGATGGCAGGGGCCGGACTGGACTGACGGCGCCCTAGATATTGAGATTGAGACATTGATATTTCGAGACATTGAGATTTATGTTTTGTGTCGATGCTAGACACTGTTGATACTGATTTCATTTATGATACCTCAGTTTAAAAATACAAAGGAAATCTCACTAATTTATGAAACAGTTCTTCATTTACATGTATTCTGTTTTCATGCATTTATATCTCATTCATATGATATATTGCTACCTGAGGCACTGACACGGGCACATGAGATTACACTCGGGTTAGATATTTACCCTAGCCTCGTTATAGGCTACGTGTTATTCTTATATTTGAGGATATATTATGATCATTGACCTAGGTTGCGTTATTTATGCGATTTCTGTGCGTAGATGTTTTTCTATTCACGAGTTGGCAACTCACCCCCGTTGTGCCCCAGTTTCTTGCAGGTTTGCCGTACAGGTTTCATTACGGCTTTGCGGGCACAGTTTCGTTCGGGTGACTTGCTAGTAGGTGGGTTTATTGGTATCGTACCCATCATATACCTTGTATATTATTACTCTGTTGTATCTAGAAGTTCCATCAACCAAACATGTATTTATTTTGAGATAGAGACCAGTGATGTTATTCCTTCGAACTTAGAGTCGCGCGTTATATTTCTGTGGTTTTCTTGTGGTTTTGAGTTTCCTTTTGAATTTTGATCCTCGCCGTTGGCGTTGTATATTATATTGCTTGTGTGGTTGTGACCGTCGATTGACGAAGAGCTAGCTCCCGCTTGGGGATGCCTTTTTATTGATTTCGTATACTATTCATGTTGTATCCCGTTTGGGGGCCAGTATTTACAAAGGAGACTCTGCCGAAATTTTCAGGAAATTTTTTGATGTTTTTAGAAACCCGCATAATTTGGCTTATGCTATTAAAACTACTTACTTAAATTGGTTTTCCTTCACTCTACTACTTTTCTTGGTTTGCATTTCTGGGTTTTCGGCTTACTTGGATTACGTACGCCTCGAGACGTTTCGTAGTTTAAGTGCCGGTCATGTTCCATACTTTCGGGACGTGACAAAATTGGTATCAGAGCGTTAGGTTTTAACCTTCGGAGCGTAGGATGACCCTTGGTTGATGGAACAGGTGACTAAAGTAGAGTGACGTACCGTTGGTATGTTCCGAGGCATATTTACGACACGCCACTCCACTTATGAAGCCTTAGGATGTACATTTCCTTGTTCAGTATTATATTCCTTCCTGATCTAGCCTCATCGGTACCGGTTTGGTTTTTGCTGCTACGGTTACGGGCAGGGAGAGCTACGGCTAGAGTTGCGGTCAGCACAAGCTCGTCACGAACGAGGACTGACCAGGGCGAAATTCCGGCGACACACGATTGCAGAGATGTGTCTTTTTACTGTGTTTCCGCGCCACGAGCGTTTGGCGGATCGCCTTTATGAGGTTACTCGGAGGTGCTGATCGACACTAGAGAATTGAGCCAATGATAGAGGCCAGCCAGATTTTGATGACCGTTGGTGTGTTGCTTACTCCTGATGATTGAGGCACTGTTCAGCATGCAGACGAGCAAGCCAGTGGTTGCTGCGAGCGACGAGTTATCGCCCCATATGTTGGAGCTATTGCGGGGCGAGTTGTACGAATAGATGATAGAAGGTCGCTAGTCACCGAGGATGAATGACTAGGACATGTGGTTCGTTCGCTACCCCGATGCGAGGTCATCAGATAGATTGATTCCAGCTAGAGACGAGTTCACGTGGAGACGTTGAGAGTCGACAGAGACGATCGAATGTCAGAACCCATTGTTCCAAGTTTAAAGTATTCGGAAAGACATGCAGGCAATTCTATGGACCCTCTAGAAGAATGAAACCCTAACTCGACTTAATGACCGTGTGAAAGCCTTTGAACCTTAGGGTTTGCGGCAATTCCGCGGCACCATTAGTGAGGCTTGGGTTTGCCCTTCTACGGCTGGACCATCGATGCTGTGGTACGTACTCGATACTGTTAAACTGTACCCAAGATGTTGAGCTCTTGGGGGATTATAAGGTTTTGACAAATCGATCGGATGGTTCGACTTCATTCGGATGCTAGGTGGTGAGACGCATTCTTGGAAGACTCCAGATACGAAGATAGCCGTTGGAGCTCAGTCCATACAGCCACGACGAGACAAGCCCGAAGCAGTCGACATTAGAGAAAAGTGGAGTAAGAGGTTCGTACGAGATCTTGATGAGACGATGTTCCACTCCGCCGACATCAGAGATGCGATACGCATGCCGAGGCATGGTACTTGGACTTACCTTCCAGAAGGAGTTGCGATGAGTATGCAGTCGTTCCAGAGCAAGATGCAGATACAGGAAAGGACAATGACTTCCGGACAGTTGGCAGAGACGAGACATGGAAGAGACCGTGAGCAGGATTCCTTCCAGGACACTGCTGCAATGATACTTGCACCCAGGATCAGAGGTGTCACGTACATTCAGAGAGACAGAGGCCGACGCCAGTGATATGCTGTCTTACGAGTGGTCGTAATGATTGACCGGGAGATGACAAGAGACGTCCCAGAACTGGATCATCCCCGTTAGCACACCCGACAGGGCCGATGAGCCGATGGACCGAAAGATTGGTAATTCACAGTGAAGACCTTGACCCAGGAGTGGTCATGGTTACGCACACCAGCAGGCCAGAGTTCATGATCATCGACGAGACGTCCCATTAGTGACCGTGACAGTTGGCCGAGATTCTTAGAGGATGCGCTTGAGCGGTACTGTTCCGCCATTATTGATTTCGATGTTTTGGGTGATTTATTCGTATGATTTGATTTTAATGATTGAGGATTTACGATCTTTGCACAGTGTTGCACTTGATATCGTTTTCGTGCTTTAGTTTCACATGTTTGTGATTTTACGGTTTTAAACAGTTGAGTTGATTTTGTGCGTATGCACGCACGCGATTTGGTTCCTGCACTCTGTATAGTTTATATATGCTGGCAGTGCAGTGACATGTATTTTGTGCACTTGGATACACTGGATTTCGATTTCGAGGGTGATGCTCGACATTTGTTTTGTGCATTTTATGCACCGAATTGGATTTTTAGCGCCTGTTGGGCGCCTGTTACGAGATGCGATTTGGTGCACACCAGATGCACTAATTCGAGATTTTTCGTGCATGTCAGATGCACCTGATTTTGCTGTCAGGCACACACGTTGCCTACGACAGATGTTTCGTGCACACCCGATGCACTTAGATGTTGTTTCTGTGCTCATGTATGGCACATTCATGGATTTTGATTTCCGTGCGCACCAGACGCACGTAGCATTCATGTGCATATTTTGGGATTGATTTCGTATAGAGCAGTACGTTTTTATGATATTGCTATGTGTTTTCGTACTGAGCAGGACTAGTCAGAGGACAGTACCTGAATATATTTTGCATGCATTGATAATTATTGAAGGGATTTCCAAAAAGCGAGCTATAGCCTCAGTATTTACTTACGTGTCTGATATGACACGAAATGTTTAAAACAAGGAGACCCTTCTAAATTGTTTCCAAAACGGCGGAACGTATATTTCAAACAAAGGTATATATGTAAATAGTTATTTCCTTATGATAGACGTCCGCCACTGTACAGTGTTATATGCGTGCACAGCGACTTAAAGAGATTTAGCATGCATTTCCTTCAGATATTTACATATATAGATGTGATATTTACGTGTATAGTTTCGAGTTATATCATATTTGTTTTGGTATTGGATTTGACATTTGAGTCTTTACCATGACTCCGATAATTGCGGGATGCTTGACGGAGTTTTGATTTTGAGTTATATGCTCATTTTTCATGCGCATGCGCTGCGCTACGATTTGTTTTATGTATTTACGATTTCGGAGCCCCGACGACTTGATAGTTTTGGTTAGATGTTTTAGTATTTGGGGAGAGTTTTAATTTAAATTCGGGGACCGAATTTCTTTAAGGGGGGAAGATTGTAACGTTTTGAAAATCGTTTAGGTGAAATTTTGAAAAAACGGTAAAATAAGGGGGTTTTCTGTAAAAATTCAAAATACAAATATCTTATTATAAAAATTAAATATACATATTCTAGCTATGTAATTGCTATTATTTGGTGTTTATTGAGCCGCTGGTGAAATTTCAAATTTTCTGAAAAAATATTATTTTATTATTATTTTAAGCCGTCACTAATACATTTAATTAGGGAAAATTACAAATTGGAATGAGTTGAAACAAATTTTGTACATCATAAAACATTAAATAAAATTTTATCATGTGGTTTTTGAAACGAAATCGTTTGCCAAAACGGTTTAGAAATTATTGAAGAAAAAAGGCTTTTTTTAGTGTAAATGGTTGTTTGGGGTATAACATTTATCTTTTTCCCCCACACCCACACCCACACTCACTCACCCCCATCCCCATGTGGCTGAAATTCAGCAGCACTCCCCCCCTTTTCCCCACTCCATTCCACACAAATAAGAAAAGAAAACAAAAAGAAAAGTATAAGAAAAGATGTATGGTTGTGTTGACCTTGGACTTCTTTGACTTGTCAATACTTTTCCCACCTCATTCTCTCTCCAATCTCCCCAAAATTGGCCGAATCCTCCTCTTCCTCACTGCTGCAACAGCCCCCTCTCTTCTCTTTCTCATTTCACCTCAAAATTTCATCACAAAATGCCCAAAAATCAACACAAAAACCTCACAAAATCAAAATCCAATCTCTACCCATTTTTCCTTGGCCCATCTAGCATGGATCTTGGTGAAAAGAGAGCAATTTGAGAGGCTTAGATTCTTGCTAGATCTCTTATTGGGAGGTATAAATCTTAACCCATGTCTTAATTGTTGGTTAATTACTCCAATTTAGTTAAATTTGGTGTTTAATTTTGGTTAAATTGCAAACTTGAATTGTGGGATTAATGGAAATATGTGAGATTAAAATCAAGATAGGGTTTTATCACATCATTAAGGTTGTCATGAGTAGATTAACATGTTAATGTTTGCTAAAATCTAATCTAGTTACTAGTTTCAAATTGTTAGTTGGAAATTGTGATAAATGTGCTATTTTGCTAACTAGGTTTTTTAGAAATTGATTTATAATTGGGATTAAAATCTAAATTAAGGTTTCATGTCATCATTAATATTATAATGAGTGTTTTAATGACTTTGGACCATGCAAAATCAAGCATAGTTATTGTTTTGTGCATTTTTAGTTGAAATTGTTAAAATTAGATAAATTGCAAAACTAGAATTTTTATTTTTATAAGAATTGATGATATTAAATTCTTGAAATGGGTTGTATGACTTATTTGAGATGTTTAATAAGTATTATAGCCGCTGGATTTGTTTAAACGTCGAGTTTTGTACTAAAACGGGTAATTTTTTTTGCTTGCTAGATTTTCGGAAAAATGCCTTTTAAGGTAAATTTGGGGGTTTTGTGAATTTTAACCTATTTTATATTATAGTTAGTGTTCGTGGATGCGCAAATGAGTGTGTTTGGGTTTTCTCGATGGTTTGACGTTTGTACATCGACATCGAGGGTTGGTTTGACTATTCTTGCATGCGTAGGCGATAGGTTTTGATCTATGCGTGATACGCGTGCCGATTTGATTTTCGTCTGCCGTTTCGATTTCGAATTTGGTTTTAATACTATACGGTGCGTTATGATATGTAGGTACCCCATGTGGACTTCGAGACGACAAGAAAGCGTGTGGGCGACGTCGGCACCGGCGAACGAGGACCAGGTGAGTAGATTTATATCTACGGGGAGAAGTCGGGTGGATGGCGTATAGCACCCCCGCAGTTCGTGGTGATGTATACGAATACGTATACACACATATATATATTGTTTGAGTATATTGATGATAATATGGATATTTGGTGTTCTTGGTTGATTTAGTGTCGCGAAACCCTAGAGTAGTGGTCGCACTACACATGCACATACCAACCCATATTTGCATACTTTCTTCTTTCATTTGTGCTTATACGGGAATATATAGTTATGTGATCACATGGGTATGGGACTATGTGTTCACATACGGACTTGAGGATGATACTTGGGTTTGAGATGAGTCGATGAGATTTGTATTGAGGTTGTGAATTCGGTGATATAGCAGGGTTCGTATTTGAGATACGACATGACGTTGTAGCGGGTCCTTTGACGTAGTGTTTAACACACGTGCATGCATACTTAGGCGGTATCAGTATTGTACTAGACGTGGATCAGTACCCCGATCATGATATTTGATAAAGAGGATACCAGATGAATAGTATGATGAATGTGATATTGACCCGTACCCAAATTTGGGGATGCCGTACGACGGATTTACGTACGAGCTATATATTGATGTTTGATCCGCACTCTTTACTTGGGATGTCTGATTATAGATATGGTATCGGATATGATATCATTGAGGCGGGATCACCGACTAATATATATATAGGTATGTATATGTATCGACTCAGATGTTAGGCGGTTTCCTTACCTGTAGTTCAGCTTGTTAGTTCAGCCGTATAGTTTAGTGTAGTTGTTAGACTAGATTAGACCCCTACCTATTTCAAAACTAACGAATCGTGGGTATTTTAAAAGAAATGTCAAGGGATATATTTCAAAAGACGTATCTTTTCTTTAAAACATCGTAGCCCTTATTTTCAAAACACCGTGATTCGTGTTATTTCAAAAGGTACTATTGTAGGACTTATATTAGGGTAATGCAGATTAGTTATCGTTGTGTCTAGTATTCAGCTCCCGCACATTATTGCTGTTGCTCCGCATCGCATACTTACATTGTTCTTTCATATTGCATTGTTGATATTATGCTGTTAGGACACCAGCACCATTACCGATGATGCGTATGTACCACGTACACTTACTTGCCGGCTCACACACATCTTCATCGGTAATTGCCATGTCACGTACACCTTAGAAAATATTATTGCTTAACTTAGCTAGATAGCTAGTAGTTTGACATAATATTAGTGTACTTACCTTATATGCCAGCTTAGATATTGTAGTTATTACTTGTCACTTCATGCATACTGTTATTCATCGTTATGCCGCATTCATGGATTCTCATGCATATATTCACTATTTTACGTGTTATTGAGGTTTTGGATTCGGATTTCCATGAGATTTTCTGGATTTGGAGGAAAACCGCAAAAACATAAATAAACCTTTTCTCTCTTTTAAAATAAAAAGTGCGGTTTTCCTATGATGTATGAGTCGTCCACCATGAGTTTGCTGATGGATTTCGAGACCCGATTCGAGGAGTGGAGGAACCGTTTCGGGTACATGGTGGGCCCGGTATGGTACCCCGGGGCAAGATGAATGTGGTGTTGACGTTGAGCCTGGCAGGGGACAGATTACCTACAGGTGATATTACCCGACGCGTCGGATATCCGGAGGATACCGTCGTGGTCTTGAGATGGATGGTAGGGGCCGGTCTGGACTGACGGCGCCCTAGATATTGAGATTGAGACATTGATATTTCGAGACATTGAGATTTATGTTTTGTGTCGATGCTAGACACTGTTGATACTGATTTCATTTATGATACCTCAGTTTAAAAATACAAAGGAAATCTCACTAATTTATGAAACAGTTCTTCATTTACATGTATTCTGTTTTCATGCATTTATATCTCATTCATATGATATATTGCTACCTGAGGCACTGACACGGGCACATGAGATTACACTCGGGTTAGATATTTACCCTAGCCTCGTTATAGGCTACGCGTTATTCTTATATTTGAGGATATATTATGATCATTGACCTAGGTTGCGTTATTTATGCGATTTCTGTGCGTAGATGTTTTTCTATTCACGAGTTGGCAACTCACCCCCGTTGTGCCCCAGTTTCTTGCAGGTTTGCCGTACAGGTTTCATTACGGCTTTGCGGGCACAGTTTCGTTCGGGTGACTTGCTAGTAGGTGGGTTTATTGGTATCGTACCCATCATATACCTTGTATATTATTACTCTGTTGTATCTAGAAGTTCCATCAACCAAACATGTATTTATTTTGAGATAAAGACCAGTGATGTTATTCCTTCGAACTTAGAGTCGCGCGTTATATTTCTGTGGTTTTCTTGTGGTTTTGAGTTTCCTTTTGAATTTTGATCCTCGCCGTTGGCGTTGTATATTATATTGCTTGTGTGGTTGTGACCGTCGATTGATGAAGAGCTAGCTCCCGCTTGGGGATGCCTTTTTATTGATTTCGTATACTATTCATGTTGTATCCCGCTTGGGGGCCAGTATTTACAAAGGAGACTTTGCGGAAATTTTCAGGAAATTTTTTGATGTTTTTAGAAACCCGCATAATTTGGCTTATGCTATTAAAACTACTTACTTAAATTGGTTTTCCTTCACTCTACTACTTTTCTTGGTTTGCATTTCTGGGTTTTCGGCTTACTTGGATTACGTACGCCTCGAGACGTTTTGTAGTTTAAGTGCCGGTCATGTTCCATACTTTCGGGACGTGACATATATATTTGATATATTACTTTACATTAACTACTATTGGTTCACTTTATATGGATTTTCTCACTTGGATTGCACAAGTTGTATATGTGATATACTTTTGTGCACTTGATTGTATCATGTTTGATGATACATGTTTACTTGGTTAAGTGTATAGAATTAAGCCATGGTTAAACTTATGATTAGGGTTTTATTTCCTTTTCTCATTTATTTATCTATTTATTCATTTTGGAAATAAATAAAAAAGGCATAAAGAGAAAATGGTGGCTAATTTTGTTTCATATTGAAGCTTCATGAAGCTTTGACCAAGTGACCATTTTTGTCTCCTGCTTAACCCTAACCATTCCTTTCAACCATGATTAAATCTCTACACTTGACCATGGTTCATTATATGATAAGTATTGATTTTCTTTTCAAAATTAATTAACTTATCATAACACTTTCTTCTTCTTCTTCATCTTCTTCAATGAAGAAAAAAGCTTCACTTCATCAATGGTGATTGATGAAAATGAGTGAGAAATCCAATTCTAAAGTCTACCCACTTCCTATTTCTTCATCCTCTACCTCTTTCCAAGTAGTAGAGTGTGTTTCCTTCACAAGTTTTCTTGACTTGGTGAAGTTGGAGCTTGATCTAGCGATGCCTCGACGTAGATCATCTTCGGCACGTCGTCGATGACCTAGCCCGCTTCTTCTCCGATGAAGCCGACGCTATAGCCCGTGATTGCATGAGGATAGCGGAGAGGACTTCATCATGGAGCCATGAAGGTGGAGAACCGGATCTATAAAGGTTGTATTTCCGTATTCTTGTAGTTAAGTGTTAACTAGTTTGTTTTTCGCCTAAACTTCTAGCCAACGATCCGTATTAGGGTTTCTCGGCACCCGTAAATTTTGAAATTGGCATGGTTGATGCCTTGTGAGACCTCATTAGAATGCCTAGGAACCCTACAGGTAGCACCCCCCTTTCCCCTCCGCTTCAAACCCTAACTTCATCATCAAATCTCCATCAAAACCCCACTCCCACTTCACAAAAAATGTGCACAAGCTCTCAAGCAACCCTTTGGACCAAGAAAGTTGGAGTTTTGGCGCTGTAGAGGATTCATGAGTGCAAAATGAGGTAATTATTCCATCATTAGTGTAGAATTTCCATTCCTTTAGCATCCATGTTAAATTAGAATCGATATTGTGCGGTTTAGCGAGATTTGAAAATTGCTAGAAAGGATTAGGGTTTGTTTTGAATCCAAATGTGTAATTAAGGCTTAATAGTGACCTTAAACCCATGTAGGGATTGTATTATGGACTGAAACCAGAGAATAGAACCCCAAACCCGAACTTAGAAACCCGATATCGAAAGAATTGTAGATTCTGTGAGTGTATATTGAAATCTGCTAACACCCGGAGCCTCTGAAAATTATTTATCAAATACAGAGATACCAGCAGGCACCTAGGAAGCACCACCCAAGACCCCAGCCTTTACCCTCTCCTCTAAGCCGCAAATTAATTCATTCTGGCTGCAATTTGCGGCCAGAGCAGTTTGGAATCGATTCGTTTTTGTTCCAGGGCTTTATCTCCAGTAAATTAGACCCTTGGCATATGCAAAATTGACTAATTTGACCTAGGGTAAAATCTGGGACCATTTTTAAGAGTTGCTGTTTTGATTCGGGGTTTTGTTTCTCGTATTTTGAATTCTGGATTTTTGTATCTATGTTTTGTCTCGATCACTTGACGTTTGTACGACAATATCGAAGGTTGGTGGTGGTTTTGAAGGCCTGGTCCATAGGTTCTAACCTATAGGCCTTTAGCGTGTCGTTTTGGTTTTCCGATGTGATTTAAATATGCATTTACGATTGGATTATATGTGTAGGTACCCCACGTGGTGTCAAGACGTTGAAGATGAAGATGGCGATATCGGCATCAGCATACAAGAAGAAAGGTGAGTAGATTTATATCTATGGGGAGAAGTCGGGTGGATGGCGTATAGCACCTCCGCAAAGTTGTACGGAATTATATGATGGGATACGATATATATAGCTTTATATGTTAGGATGTGATATGAGCCTTAGCAAGAAAGCTTTAGGAGCTTAGGGGTTAGTGTTAGCGAGTATGGATGAAAGGACTCTAGTCGATTTCTTAGTCCCGAAACCCTAGGGTAAAGATTTGCATACATGCACATACACATACTCGCATACTTTGACTTCCTTGTGTGTATTGGGGACATATTTATATTTATATTCTTATGCTTGGATGAAGAGAATGTTATATGATATTTGGGAATGAGTCGATCTGATCGGGCATAATACCGTGAGATATTTAGTGCGCGACCGAGATATGTCATGATGTTATAGCGGGTCGTTGGACGACGATACTATGTTGATGATATATTATGATAGTTGACGAGTTATATATTGAGATATGAGATATGATATGTTAAGATATTATAATGGATCGCTTGGGCGATGTATACTCCTATATGATGATAAGTATGGATGACACCGGATTGTATGAGGCTGTAGATCAGTAACTAGATCTTGATTAGTGTCGATGATATTAGTAGTGTGCTAGACTTAGATCAGTATCCTCTGTTCACGATCTGTGATGATAAGGATATCAGATGAATAATGAGATAAATATGATATTTGACCTATACCCAGATTTGGGATGCCGTACGATAGATTTACCGTACGAGAGATAGTTATGAGGATTGATCCACACTCTTGACTCGAGGATGTTATATTATTTGTTGTATTGTACGTGATACTGTTGAGGCGAGATCACCGACTACTAGGTATGTATGTATAGATCGACTCAGACTTAGGCGGATTCCCTTACCCTTTTGACTGGGCTCGAGTCATACTCATTTTCAATAGTGGGAAATCGTGAGTATGTTTTTATACCAAACTGCATGACTCGGATATTGGGTACGTATATTTTCAGTGTTGCTGTTATCACATCACTTCCTATGTATCCATGATGTTTCATCGCACCGCATGCTTATATTGTGTTTTCATATGCCATTATTGAGATCATGCTGTCAGGACACCAGCACCATTACCGATGATTCGTATATTCCACATACACTTACTTGCCGGCTCACACACATCATCATCGGTAATTGCCATGTCACGTACACTTTAAAGAATATTACTCATTGACATAGCTTGTTAACTGATAGTTCGACATGGTATTAGCGTACTCGTCTTTATATGCTAGATTAGACGTTGCAGTTATTACTTGCTACTGCATGCATATTATTATTCACCGTTTACTTGCTATTGATGATTGGATTTCGGATTTCCATGAGATTTTCTGGATTTGAAAACCGCATGTGAAAGTTTTATAAATTGATGTGTTATTTTAAAGAGAAAAATGCGGTTTTCCTTGATATGATGTTTTCTCGGTTATGAGATGGATTTCGATACCCGATTCGAGGAGGCGTGGGAACCGTCTCGGGTACGTAGTGGACCCGGTATGGTAACCCGGGGCGAGATTGTTTATTCATGGCGGATGATGAGCCTGACAGAGGCAGACTGCCTACCGGTGATTGCATTTGGACCTGGCGGTTATCCGAAGGATACCGACTAGAGTCATGAGATGCATATAGGCCGACCCGTACTGCCGGAGCCCGCGGGCCGATCCCGCAGATGATATGGAGCCTGAGATATATGAGAATTTATATGCCGATGCTGGGCACAGATTTATGTTTTGTGTCGATGCTTGACACTGACTTCTCTATTGATTTCATGATGTATTATGTTTCCATTCGTCATGCATTCATTCATCATATATCTGATATGTTGCTATCTGAGGTACTGACAGGAGCATGTAGTATTACACTCATATATAGATGGACCAGGATATTTATTTGAGGATATTACTTAATATGACCTAGGATAGCGTCATGCATGCGATTTCTACTCATAGATGTTTTCTACTCACGAGTTGGCAACTCACCCCCGTTGTGCCACAGTTTCTTGCAGGTTTTTCCGTATAGGTTTCGTTACGGCTTTGCTGGCACACTGCTTCCTTTTCGGGTGATTGCTTTGGTAGGTGGGTTCACTTGTATCGTGACCGCCATTGTATTTTATTACATTCAGTTGTCTCTAGCAAATTCCATCAACCAGACATGTATATTTTATTGACTTAAAGACCAGTGAAGTATATTCTTTCGATCTTAGAGTCACGCGTTGTATTTTGATGGATTTCATGTTGTTTTAGAGTTTCCCTTTCAGTTTTGATCCGCGCCCTTCGGCGTTGTATATTATTGCTCGCATGGTTGTGGCCGTCGATTGACGAAGAGCTAGCTCCCGCTTGGGGATGCCTTTTATTATTATGTATATATTTATCATGTTGTACCCCGTTCGGGGCGAGTTTTTACAAAGGAAACTCTGCCGAAATTTTCAGAAAAAACTTGTGATTTTTAAAAATGCATATTTTGGCTTATGCTGCTAAACTTCTTGCTTTTAAATTGGTTTTTCCTTCACTCTACTGCTTTACTTAGTTTTGATTTCTGGGTTTTGGCTTACTTAGATTACGTACGCCTCGAGACGTTTCGTAATTTAAGTGCCGGTCATGTTCCGTACTTTTTGGGTCTTTAAAATGTGCGGGACTGAGATTAATACGATATGAGATATCGTATTCTATTTTCGCGATTTGTGACATTGGTCGGTTATATGCGATATAACCGGGTTATCGGATCAAGTGTTGATTCGATAAGTTGTTACACATGATATTAGTCGGTTATATGTGATATAGCCGGATTATTAAATCAAGAGTTGATTTGATAATCTAATTTATAATTATATATTTGATATATTAAGTTACATTAACTAATACTTGCTCACTTATGATTTCTTTTCTCACTAGATGTGCATATTGTATATATATGTGATACGTATATTTGTGTACATATTTGTGTCATGCTAGGGTACAAATGCAACATATTTGTATGAGACTAAAACCATGCTAAGGTTTATGTATATTATTAAGTAATTAAAAAACATTTGGAATTTGTCATGGTTGATTTCTTGTGCACACTTGATAACCATTGACCAAGTCCACTTGTTTGTCATTGTTTAAGATATTTGTTAACCCAACCTTAACCCTTGACCTTGCTTTATTCTCTACATGAGTTAGGCATGAGAGGATAACTCACCATGGTTGCATTTCTAACCTCATGATATTATTCATTCATCACTTGAGTTTATTCTTCTTCTTCCTCCTAAAAAGCTTTCTTGTTTCAATGGAGATATGAGATAAAATGTGAGAAAATCAAATCTAAAGTGAGCCCCCTTCCTACTTCATCATCCTCTACTACTTGCCGTTTAGTATAGAGTGTTTGCTTCACAAATTTCATGATTAGTGAAGAGATAGCTTGGGTTAGTGTCTCCACGACGTTAATCATCTTCGGCCTCGAAGACTTCGAAACAAGCATGTTCGTTTCTTTAAGGGAGCCTCTCTAGAGTCCGGAGTTCATGATCGCAGCGAAGGGACTACTACATGGAGCTATTGAAGTGAAGGGCCGGTCTACAAAGGTTGTATTCCTTGCTCACTTTTACTTGCAAAGTGTTTGCATTTATATTCTGTTGGATTTCTAGTTAACGATTCTTAGTTAGGGTTAACTAGAACGGCAAATTTTTGAATTTGGCATGGACGATACCTCCCGAAACCTTGCTGCTGTGCTAGATAACCCTGCAGCAGTATTAGACCCATGATAGAAATTTATACGGATTTTGTTAAGATTATGAAACCGAAATAATCCGAAACTTGAAACGCGAAAATACAGTTTCTGTCGATTTTAAATAATTGTCAAAAAAAATTTTAAACAAGTACAGAGTGCTATTTGGGATATAACATGAACATTGGAGAAATTTGAGGCATTTCAGAGAAAATTTGGTCGGCCACCACCCCCCTATCTCGGGCAAAATCCGAGCACCCCCCTCAATTTTTTCAGTGTTCCAATGGCTGGGTTTTGGTGTTTTAGGTGTTGTTTATTTTTGCTAATTTTTCATGTGATGTAATCTTAAACTATAAGCAATTTGGAGTGTTTCGTATTCGTAGTTTTAACAATGTTTCAGGTTATTCACATATTGTCTAGGCGAAGTTAAAACGTTCGAACGATTGTCAACAACCCATTTTCCAAGTTTAACGTATTCAGAAAAATATGCAAGTGATTCTGTGGACTCTCTAGAAGAACGAAACCTTAACTCGATTATGTGGCCGTTAGAACCGCCACTAAACCCTAGGGTTTGTGGTAGTTCAGCGTTTTCACATGTGAGGCGCTGGTTTGATCCTTCTATGGTTGGTTCATAGGTACTGTGGCATCTTCTGGGTATTATTAACACTGTGCTCAAGTGTTGAGCTGTCGGGAAATTGTGGGACTTTGATGAATCGATCGAAAAGTTTAACGTCGTCCGGATATTATGTGATGGGATACAATATTTGGAATCCTCAAATGTAGTTATGAGATAATTAGTTTGAATTTTATAAATCTAGCAGTTTAGTCTCGCTTGATCGGTTGCCACGGGATTTTGATGTAATCAAAAGCCCGTCGAAATCACGTAGCGTACGTGGATACTCGCCGGGTAAACTTAATAGATAGCCATGCCCCATAGCCCCAACCAAGTGACTGTTGGAGAACCCCGTCACCAAAAGCATCCGTTCGGGTGCTCGCGGCAGCGGTGTTCTGCCTTAGTGCACTTCGTCGACGGTATCGGGGGGAGCGGCCGTCTACTAATGTTTCCGACGAGCATTTGATCAGGATGTCAGGAATCTTATTGAATTTCCTGACTAGATATTGAAAAGTTTTTTCGAGATCGAAACTAAAATGCGTGGTTTATAATTGTTAGGCATGCGATATCTAAGGAATTCATTTGGTTAGGCATGTGATGTCTAAGGTGGTTGCGGATTCCAACTGTTGTAGTTTTTCACTTTCTTTTCTGCGACCGTAAGTGTAATATGTGGTGTATCGCCGGTTTCGTTGCTATATGTCAACGACAATTGGGATACACATATTTACTTACGTTGATGACATATGATGTTATGTGCTGTTAGGATATGTTATATTGGATCGTCGTGTTTGAATAGCCGGGGGTTTTTATGTCAAATGAGAGTTTTTATTTTCATTCATGTAAAATTTATTGTATGTAATATTCTTTTATTAGGGCACTTCCTGGTTGAGGATGATGTCACCATTGTATATTATTTACTTTTCCGCATTAGGATAGACCCAAGGCGGGGAGCACAAGTAACCGGGTTCTAGGGTCCAGTGGGAGACCATCTCAAGGAGTTGAGACCAGATCTCCTAACTTTTGAATTGGCATGGTTGCTTGCCGCTTTCGTAGGGGTCTAGAGATGTGGGTTTGGCTATTCATCACGACCGTAGAATCCGTATTTTATACAGGCTTAAAATAAAACCCAGAAATCCTAGTATATCTAATATTTCATATGTTGTTTTCTGCTGCGATATCTGTGATGTGATCATTTGATATATATGTTGATATAGATACTGGATATAGTATATGTGATATATTATATAGACGTTGCTTATGTTTTACACCCGCGCTAGCACTTCCCCGCTCTGCCGTTAGTTACCTAACCTAACGGTGCACCAGGGGATATCGGTGCGAATGCGAATGGCATAAGCATACGTTGTATTTATGTGTGATATTTTGGTAACTTAAAATGATGAGACTTCATTAATAAGATTAATGAAATAAAACAAACCTAAACAAGTTGTGGAATCGAATTTTCAAAAACAGGTAGCTCTAGTTGTTGCGTTGCATAGCGGTATTCCTTATAGAATATCCAACACCTTATTCGATAAGGAAAGAGCCGAGATCCCTTCACCGGGAGTGACCTCTTTAGCGATAACTGTAGATGCTACAACCCTCGGTTTGTCTTTTGATTGCTTCTACAGGTTTTTCTTTGCATAGTAGTATTTGTGAAATATCCTGCACCTTATTCGATAAGGAAAGAGCCGAGATCCCTTCACCGGGAGTGGCCTCTTTAGCAAAACTAGTAAAAGTCACAAAAACAATCCTTTTTCAAAATCGCTCGATTCTACAACGATATCAAGTTCATTACGCAAAGGGTTTTCTTAAAAACCTGCCGTAGCCCTTCTCCATTTAAGATAAGTAATATTTAGTATTCGTGCTGCGTTTGTTGACCTCTGTCAAGGCGTAGTGTGTGGTAGCTGATTAGTGCTTATCAGCATAAGCATACGATGCGATTGGATTAGGGTAGTCGTGCGACCTTGTTGACCTCTGTCATGGGTTGTGCGGGTGGGTTTATTTCAATCAAGAAATGACGGGTTGAACTTGACTAGCAGTCTATGATTTGTTGACCTCTGTCAAGATCATAGAACTCTTGGGGCAAAACATTATCGGGAATTTTAAGTGTTGAAATTTGCAATGAGATTGCATATCTATGAGATAGTTGGATCCCGATCCCCACTGCGAGTAAGAGTTACTCCTGCGAGAGTTTTACACATTACGATTAGCCGATCAAGTAGGTGTCTAGAAAGGTGTCAACGGGGTTATGCTCCTGAAAAAACAAGGTTTATTTTAATTAGGTCCATGCGAAAGCACGGGGAACCTCCCTCAAAGTACCGGCACTGGCTTGGCTGAAAGATTGACGAACTTATAGGGTGTAATTAATCCCAGCTATTCTTTCCTTTTAGGATTTGAAAGGAGATTTGCCTAAAACAGTAGGAGCCATCCTGATTAGATATATTAATAACCAATCTAATCTTGCAAGAGCATACGCTGAGTGTTTTCTTCTCTCTCTCCAGGTAGCGACCATGTCACGCCTTAATTAAGATAATAATACGGATGTATTGACCGAACCCGCTTGTTATACTGAGCCGGGGAACGTTGGCCCCGCTCCAACTTATAATTGTTATAAGACCGAGTAGGAAATAGGGGATTACCAGGATTTCCGTGCCGCCCAAACGAAGAAAGTGCATGATTGATGCATCTTCTTCTGGTGTGTTCATTACCGAGATCTGTTTTTCAGTATCTTTTATGTCCTGGGTATGAGATACCGGATCAGGATCCCACATATGTAATCTGTTACATGGGCAACAGATAGGTAGAGAACTGAGAACGGGTGATAAAGTTTTATGAGTTAGAAACGACGTAATTGTTGCAGCCAAGTTGTTGGCAGTTATCACCCTGTATTACCAAATACATTGATTCTGAACGAATATTATTAGATACCGAACTTGATATACAACATCATATCAGTCTCTTTATTTAGTAAAGAAGGATATAATTTCTATTGTTGGATAATTTTTTGAACATTTCCTATATCAAGAGTTGATCGGTTCAGGCACGTTATCTAAAAGCATATACGTTCTAAATAAAACCACAGTTCTTAAACGTACAGAACACATAAAAGCGGAAGAGTTCAGAAATGAACGAATCCTTCTTGAGGCATTATAAAGTAGGTCATATCAATGCGACCCGACTAGCTAAGTTACATTAAGATGCATAATTAAATCAGTTTGAACTTACATCTTATGAAACTTGCCAGTCATGTCTCAAAGATAAACATGACCATAGCTCCGTTTATTGGAAACAGAGAAAGAGTTAGTGAACTCTTGGGATTGACACATGATGATGTGTGTAAGTCCCCTGTCTACAACTGCCAGGAACGGTTTTTTGTACTTCATTACATTCACTGATGATCTCTCATGATTCAGACATATGTTCTTGTTGAAACACAAGTCTGAACCTTTTGAGACATTCCAAGAATATAAGTATGAAGTAGAGAACCAAAACGGATATAAGTATTATGTCCTTTGATGTGATCAGGGAGAAGAATACTTGAGCACGGAATTCCAGGATAATTCTAAAGGAGAATGATAATCTCTCTCAGCATTACTCTTCCGTATACACCACAGCACGTCGATGTATCAGGGCGGAGCAATCGCACCCTATGAGATATGGTGTGCTCTATGATGAGTACTACTGAGTTTCCTATTTCCTTTTGGTGGTTATGCACTTGAGAAGCTGCATACCTATTGAATAGGGTTCCAATCAAATCAGGTACCTACCACTCCATATGTGATATGGTATAGGAAGAGACCATCTCTTTAGGATGTTAGGATTTGGGGTTGTCCGGCCTATGCTAAAAGCAAAATCCGAACAAACTCGAGGCAAGGTCAGTTCTGTAGAAGTTTTTTGGATATCCCAAGTATTCGCAAGGGAATATCTTCTACCACACTGGGGAGCAAAAGGTGTTTTTTTTTCCTCAGCATGCCACCTTTTGGAAATGGAATTTCTTGTGAATAAATTAGTGGTTATGAGATAGAACTGGAAAGAGTTCCAGCTATACAAACTACAGCTAATGATTTGGTAGAACTAAAGGATTCAATAGCTTCCGATGAACCTTAGCCTCTCCACCGATCTAGTAGGGTTGCTCATCCACTTGAGAGATACTTCGGTTTCTCTATGACAGTGGGAACGAGAATAGCATCACAAGATGATGACCCAACTAGTTTCGAGCAGGCCATCAGGAGTGGGGACTCTGTGAGAATGGCTGGATGCTAAGCGATCTGAAATGGAATCTGTGTACACCAACAAAGTATGGACTTTGGTTGTTTTATCTGAAAGGTTAAATCCCAATCAGGAGCAAGTATATCTTGAGAAGATTACTTGGTGTACATGGAAAAGTTGAGACTTGAGATCTGAAGAGTTAAATCCCCATTAACAGAGCATTGCTCTTATTTTGAAATGATCTCTTAGAGATCTAAAAAAATTTTTTACTTGAGTAGATCGCAGATCTTAAAGATCTTTTAGGGTTTTACCCTGTTTGCAATTCTGTTTTTTAAGGTTATTTGGAATTTAATTCCTTTTCTTGAGTGGAGTTCTGGGATGTTATCCCATTGTTCTACAGAGCTTGGCTCTGAAAAATTTCTTAAAGAAATTCTTTTGGGAATTTTATTCCCCTCATTATTTCTTGACAGTTTTGAAATTTGTTTGCAGAACAAAGTTTTCGAGGGAGTTCAACTTCAGAGTTTAATGACGTTTTCTCATTAATTGAGAATCTTTTTGGATTTTATTTTTAATGAGTGGCTGGCCCATCATTGATGGGGCGTTACCTTGATTTTGTGGGGGCCCCTGTCCCTTTCTTTTTGAACTGCGGGGCAGTACAAATTTTAGTGTAAAAGAATGCTAAAGCCTTGAACATTGTGTCAATAGCTGACCCCTCCTTTTTAATGCAGGTACTATGGCTTTCGATTCCTCCTTTCCCTTAGTTCGTTCGGAGAGTGCCCCTGCCGACGCGCCCGTAGATCGGGAAGTCTTCGCACTTATCCGGGACCATAACCCAGGGCAAAAGTCTCTTTCTCTGTGGGGGTCATGGTCTAGTCAAATTATTCGGGGTCGGCGTAATTTTACTTGCGCAGCGCCTTCGGATCCGATCCCAGCGATCCATTATGTTGATTCGCAGCCGGTGACCTTCGCGGTAGAAGAGGTCAACTGGACCTCGGAAGGTCGTCTTCAGCCTTCCATGGCTTCAATACTAGTGCAGTCGCTGATAGCCTTGGATATTTTGGGGCGACACATATGCCACGGAGAGTCGCGTCCTTGGGGGCAAGTTTACATGATAGGAATGACTCCCCGTCAGTCAGACGGCTATCTACAGTGGGCCCGATATGTCCAGTCAGCCAAGAAATCGCTGTTATTAAAGGCCGGGTTGTATCCCACGATCTTTGCGTCCCTCTTTCACTACCACGCTCCTTATGTGTGGTGGATCAAATCCTTTTTAGAACAATGGTGTTAGTTATATGTATTCCCTAGACGCCATTACTGTACATACGATGTATATTGTAGTGGATGCTTGGACATATATATGGAGGACTTTCTTGCTCGACATGTTAGTATGCTATCTGGTTGCTCTTTATCTTAACATGTACTCTGATTATCTTTATGTTACATGTTGATAAATCCCTTCGGATGAGTGCTTGACTACCAGGACTATGATGTAGATCATACTAGTGGGGACAGAGTAGTCGTTAAGTACATCCTTCAAATGTTCCTAGTCGTGGGTGTATCGAGACAGGGCATCGATATACCAGAGTATACTAGCGTATAGCTTCTCGACCCATGAAGATGGGCAATGGATGATCCCATATCGATTGGTGTTTGACATTAGAGACAGTATACGGGTGCACAGTGGAGACAGGGTACACTGGACGGACTCGCCGAGAATTCCCAGATGGTATTATACCTCACGTCAGATGGCAGTTCTCTGGTGACATTGGTATATGTTAGTCTGTAGACCCGAGATCGTCATAGAGTCTTGTGTGATTCCCACTGTGCTTTGATTTCCACTTTACCAGGTTCAAGAGAATGTGCAAAATGATGGCTTTTGGGTACAGTACCGAATCACATGGAGGCAATGAGCGATAGGAGGGGTTTCGTCTCTCCCGGTATTGGGAATTGATGTTGCGCTGTGCTCGATTGGCTATAACAGGAAGTCCCTGGCCAGGGCTGCTTCAGAGATATACTGGTAAGTGTTATCAGTAGTTTCTTGACCCGTTATGAGCCTCATATAGACACGACTTATCGAGTTACTGGGGTCTGACATTTACCACCCCTAGACGAGATATGCGACATATCAGACAAAAAGACCGGACTGTACGGTAGTTTTACTGATTGGATTCGTAGGAGTGTGAGCAGGCTTGCTTGTTGATCTTCTGATCGCTCAATACCCGGGTGATCGTTACGTTTAGCAGACCGTTCGTGGCTTGTGGGTGTTTGATATGATCATCACCTACTGCCGGCGTATTGACGAGTCTTTAGTGTCCTACACAGGGGTTTCCTGGCTCAAGCGAAATGGAGTAGAGCACATATGTGATATGTGCATGACTGAGATTAATACGATATGAGATACCGTATTCTATTCTCGCGATTTGTGACATTGGTCGGTTATATGAGATATAGCTTGGTTATCGGATCAAGTGTTGATTCGATAAGTTGTTACACATGATATTAGTCGGTTATATGTGATATAGCCGGATTATTAAATCAACAGTTGATTTGATAATCTAATGTATAATTATATATTTGATATATTAAGTTACATTAACTAATACTTGCTCACTTATGATTTCTTTTCTCACTAGATGTGCACATTGTATATATATGTGATATGTATATTTGTGTACATATTTGTGTCATGCTAGGTTACAAATGCAACATGTTTGTATGAGACTAGAACCATGCTAGGGTTTATGTTATGGTTACTATATAATATTAAGTAATTAAAAAATATTTGAAATTTGTCATGGTTGATTTCTTGTGCACAGTTGATAACCATTGACCAAGTCCACTTGTTTGTCATTGCTTAAGATATTTGTTAACCCAACCTTAACCCTTGACCTTGGTTTATTCTCTACATGAGTTACGCATGAGAGGATAACTCACCATGGTTGCATTTCGAACCTCATGATATTATTCATTCATCACTTGAGTTTATTCTTCTTCTTCCTCCTAAAAAGCTTTCTAGCTTCAATGGAGATATGAGATAAAATATGAGAAAATCAAATCTAAAGTGAGCCCACTTCCAACTTCTTCATTCTCTACTACTTTCCATTTAGTATAGGGTGTTTGCTTCACTAATTCCATGATTAGTGAAGAGATAGCTTGGGTTAGTGTCTCCTCGACGTTGATCATCTTCGGCCTCGAAGACTTCAAAGCAAGCATGTTCGTTTCTTTAAGGGAGCCTCTCTAGAGTCCGGAGTTCACGATCGCAGCGAAGGGATTACTACACGGAGCTATTGAAGTGAAGGACCGGTCTACAAACGTTGTATTCCTTGCTCACTTTTACTTACAAAGTGTTTGCATTTATATTCCGTCGGATTTCTAGTTAACGATTCTTAGTTAGGGTTAGCTAGAACGACAAATTTTTGAATTTGGCATGGACGATACCTCCCGAAACCTTGCTGCCGTGCTAGGTAACCCTGCAGCGGTATCAGAGCCATGATAGAAATTTATACGGATTTTTTTAAGATTATGAAACCGAAATACTCTGAAACTTAAAACGCGGGAATGCTGTTTCTGTCAATTTTAAATAATTGTCAAAATTTTTTTTAAACAAGTACAGAGTGCTATATGGGATATAACATGAACACTGGAGAAATTTGAGGCATTTCATAGAAAATTTGGCCGGCCACCACCCCCCATCTCGGGCCAAATCCGAGCACCCCCCCTCAATTGTTTTCAGTGTTCCAATGACTGGGTTTTGGTGTTTCAGGTGTTTTTTATTTTTGCTAATTTTTCATGTGATGTAATCTTACACTATAAGCAATTCGGAGTATTTCTTATTCGTAGTTTTAACAATGTTTCGGGTTATTCACATATTGTCTAGGCGAAGTTAAAAGGTTCGAACAATTGTCAAAAACCCATTTTTCAAGTTTAACGTATTCGGAAAAATATGCAAGTGATTCTGTGAACCCTCTAGAAGAACGAAACCTTAAATCAATTATGTGGCCGTTAGAACCGCCACTAAACCTTAGGGTTTGTGGTAGTTCGGCGTTGTCATATGTGAGGTGTTGGTTTGACCCTTCTACGGTGGGTTCATAGGTACGGTGGTATCTTCTGAGTATTATTAAAACTGTGCTTAAGTGTTGAGCTGTCGGGAAATTGTGGGACTTTGATGAATCGATCGAAAAATTTAACGTCGTCCGGATATTATGTGATTGGATACAATATTTGGAATCTAAAAATGTAGTTATGAAATAACTAGTTTGAATTTTATAAATCTAGCTGTTTAGTCTCATTTGATCGGTTGCCACGGGATTTTAATGTGATCAAAAGTCCGTCGAAATCACGTAGCGTACGTGGATATTCGCCGGGTAAACATAATAGATAGCCATGCCCCATAGCCCCGACCAAGTGACTGTAGGAGAACCCTGTCACTAAAAGCATCCGTTTGGGTGCTCGCGGCAGCGGTGTTCCGCCTTAGTGCACTTCGTCGACGGTATCGGGGGGTGCGGCTGTCTACTAAAGTTTCCGACGAGCATTCGATCAAGATGTCGGGAATCTTGCTGAATTGCCTCCCTAGATATTGAAAAGTGTTTTCGAGATCGAGACTAAAATGTGGGGTTTATAATTGTTAGGCATGCGATGTCTAAGGAATTCATTTGGTTAGGCATGCGATGTCTAAGGTGGTTGCGGATTCCAACTGTTATAGTTTTTCACTTTCTTTTCTGCGACCGTAAGTGTAATATGTGGTGTATCGCCAGTTTCATTGCTATATGTCAACGACAATTGGGATACGCATATTTACTTACGTTGATGACATGTGATGTTATGTGTTGTTGGGATATGTTATATTGGATCGTCGTGTTTGAATAGCCGGGGGTTTTATATGAGATGAGAGTTTTTATTTTCATTCATGTAAAATTCATTGTATGTAATATTCATTTATTGGGGCACTTCTGGGTTGAGGATGATGTCACCATTGTATATTATTTACTTTTTCGCATTAGGATAGACCCAAGGCGGGGAGCACAAGTAACCGGGTTCTAGGGTCCAGTGGCAGACCAGCTCAAGGAGTTAAGACCGGGTCTCCTAACTTTAGAATTGGCAGGATTGCTTGCCGCTCTCGTAGGGGTCTAGGGATGTGGGTTTGGCTATTCATCACGACTGTCGAATCCGTGTTTTATACAGGCTTAAAATAAAACCCGGAAATCCTAGTATATCCAATATTTCATATGTTGTTTTCTGCTGCGATATCTGTGATGTGATCATTTGATATATATGTTGAGATAGATACTGGATATAGTATATGTGATATATTATATATACGTTGCTTATGTTTTACACCTGCGCTAGCACTGCCCCGCTCTGCCGTTAGTTATCTAACCTAACGGTGCACGAGGGGACATCGAGGCGAATGCGAATGACATAAGCGTACGTTGTATTTATGTGTGATGTTTAGGTAACTTAAAATGATGAGACTTCATTAATGAGATTAATGAAATAAAAGAAACCTAAAGATGTTGTGGAATCGAATTTTCAAAAACAGGTAGCTCTAGTTGTTGCTTTGCATAGCGGTATTCATTGTAGAATATCCAGCACCTTATTCGATAAGGAAAGAGCCGAGATCCCTTCACCGGGAGTGATCTCTTTAGCGATAACTGGCAGATGCTACAACCCTCGGTTTGTCTTTTGATTGCTTCTATAGTTTTTGCTTTGCATAGTGGTATTTGTGAAATATCCTGCATCGTATTCGATAAGGAAAGAGCCGAGATCCCTTCACCGGGAGTGACCTCTTTAGCAAAACTAGTAAAAGCCTCAAAAACACTCCTTTTTCAAAATCACTTGATTCTACAACGATATCAAGTTCATTACGCAAAGGGTTTTCTTAAAAACCTGTCGTAGCCCTCCTCCATTTCAGATAAGTAATATTTAGTATTCGTGCTGTGTTTGTTGACCTCTGTCAAGGCGTAGTGCGCGGTAGCTGATTAGTGCTTATCTGCATAAGCATATGATGCGATTGGATTAGGATAGTCGTGTGACCTTGTTGACCTCTGTCAAGGGTCGTGCGGATGGGTTTATTTCAATCAAGAATTGATGGGTTGAACTTGACTACCAGCCTATGGTTTGTTGACCTCTGTCAAGGTCATAGGACGCTTGGGGCAAAACATTATCGGGAATTTCAATTGTTGAAATTTGCAATGAGATTGCATATCTATGAGATAGGTTGATCCCGATACCCACTGCGAGTAAGAGTTACTCCTGGGAGAGTTTTACACATTACGATTAGCCGATCAAGTAGGTATCTAGAAAGGTGTCAACGGGGTTATGCCCCTGGGAAAACGAGGTTTATTTTAATTGGGTCCGTGCGAAAGCACGGGGAACCTCCCTCAAAGTACGGGCACTGGCCTGGCTGAAAGATTGGCGAACTTGTAGGGTGTAATTAATCCCAGCTATTCTTTCCTTTTAGGGCTTGAAGGAAGATTTGACTAAAACAGTGGGAGCCATCCTGATTAGATATATTAATAACCAATCTAATCTTGCAAGAGCATACGTTGAGTATTTTCTTCTCTCTCTCTCCAGGTACCGACCATGTAACGCCTTAATCAAGATAATAATACGGATGTAATGACCGAACCCGCTTGTTATACTGAACTGGGGAACGTTGGCTCCGCTCCAACTTATAATTGTTATAAGACAGAGCAGGTTATAGGGGATTACCAGGATTCCCGTGCCGCCCAAACGAAGAAAGTGCATATTGATGTATCTTCTTCGGGTGTGTTCATTACTGAGAACAGTTTCTCAGTATCTTTTACATCCTGGGTAAGAGATACCGGATCAGGATCCCGCATATGTAATCTGTTACATGGGCTACAGATAGGTAGAGAACTGAGAACGGGTGATAAAGTTTTAAGAGTTAGAAACAGCGCAATTGTTGCAGCTAAGTTGTTGGCAGTTATCACCCTGTATTACAAAATACATTGATTCTGAACGAATATTATTAGATACCGAACTTGATATACAACATCATATCAGTATCTTTATTTAGTAAAGAAAGATATAATTTTGTATTGTTGGATAATGTTTTGAACATTTCCTATATCAAGAGTTGATCGGTTCAGGCACGTTATCTAAAAGCATATACGTTTTAAATCAAACCACAGTTCTTAAATGTACAGAACACATAAAAGAGGAAAAGTTCAGAAATGAACGAATCCTTCTTGAGGCATTGTAGATTAGGTCATATCAATGTGACCTGACAAGCTAAGTTACATTAAGATGCATATTTAAATCAGTTTGAACTTACATCTTATGAAACTTGCCAGTAATGTCTTAAAGATAAACATGACCATAGCTCCGTTTTTTGGAAATAGAGAAAGTGTTAGTGAACTCTTGGGATTGATACATGATAATGTATGTAAGTCCCCTGTCTACAACTGCCAGGAATGGTTCTTTGTACTTCATTACATTCACTGATGATCTCTTAAGATTCAGACATATGTTCTTGTTGAAACACAAATCTGAACCTTTTGAGATATTCAAAGAATATAAGTAAGAAGTAGAGAACCAAAACGGGTATAAGTATTATGTCCTTTGATGGGATCAGGGAGGAGAATACTTGAGCATGGAATTCCGGGACTATTCTAAAGGAGAATGAGATTCTCTCTCAGCATTACTCCTCCGTATACACCACAGCACGTCGATGTATCGGGGCAGAGCAATCGCACCGTATGAGATATGGTGTGCTCTATGATGAGTACTCCTTAGTTTCCTATTTCCTTTTGGGGGTTATGCACTTGAGAAGCTGCATACCTATTGAATAGGGTTTCAATCAAATCAGGTACCTACCACTCCATATGTGATATGGTATGGGAAGAGCCCATCTTTTAAGGATGTTAGGATTTGGGATTGTCCGGCCTATGCTAAAAGAAAAATCCGAACATACTCGAGGAAAGGTCAGTTCTGTGGAAGTTTTTTGGATATCCCAAGTATTTGCAAGGGAATATCTTCTACTACACTGGGGAGCAAAAGGTGTTTGGTTTTCTCAGCATGCCACTTTTTGGAAAGGAAATCTCTTGTGAAGAAATTAGTGGTTATGAGGTAAAACTGGAAAGAGTTCCAGCTATACAAAGTACATCTGATGATTTGGTAGAACCAAAGGATTCAATAGCTTCCGACGAACCACGGCCTCTCCGTCGATCTAGTAGGGTTCCTCATCCACTTAAGAGATACTACGGTTTCTCTATGACAGTAGGAGCGTGGATTGCATCATGAGATGATGACCCAACTAGTTTCGAGCAGGCCATCGGGAGTGAGGACTCTGTGAGAATGGTTGGATGCTAAGCGATCTGAATTGGAATCTGTGTACACAAACAAAGTATGGACTTTGGTTGTTTTATCTGAAGGGTTAAATCCCCATCAGGAGCAAGTATATCTTGAGAAGATTACTTGGTGTACATAGAAAAGTTGAGACTTGAGATCTGCAGGGTTAAATCCCCATTAACAGAACTTTGCTCTTCTTTTGCAATGATCTCTTAGAGATCTAAATTTTTTTTTACTTGAGTAGATCGTAGATCTTAAAGATCTTTTAGGGTTTTACCCTGTTAGCAATTTTATTTTTTGAAGGTTATTTGGAATTTAATTCTCTTTCTCGAGTGGAGTTCTGGGATGTTATCCTATTGTTCTACAGAGCTAGGCTCTGAAAAATTTCTTAAAGAAATTCTTTTGGGAATTTTATTCCTTTCATAATTTCTTGACAGATTTGAAATCTGTTTGCAAAACACAGTTTTCGAGCGAGTTCAACTACAGAGTTTAATGATGTTTTCTCATTAATTGAGAATCCTTTTGGATTTTATTTTTAATTAGTAGCTGGCCCATCATTGATGGGGCGTTATCTTGATTTTGTGGGGCCCCTGTCCCTTTCTTTTTGAACTGCGGTGCAGTACAAATTTAAGTGTAAAAGAATGCTAAAGCCTTGAACATTGTGTCAATAGCTGACCCCTCCCCTTTTATGCAGGTACTATGGCTTTCGATTCATCCTTTTCCTTAGTTCGTTCGGAGAGTGCCTTTGCCGATGCGCCCGTAGATCAGGAAGTCTTCACACTTATCCGGGACCATGACCTAGAGCAAAAGTCTCTTCTTCTGTGGGGGTCAAGGTATAGTCAAATTATTCGGGGTTGGCGTAATTTTACTTGCACAGCGCCTTCGGATCCAATCCCGGCAATCCATTATGTTGATTCACAGACGGTGACCTTCACGGTAGAAGAGGTCAACTGGACCTCGGAAGGTCGTCTTCAGCCTTCTATGGCTTTAATACTAGTGCAGCCGCCGATGGCCTTGGATATTTTGGGGCGACGCATATGCCAGGGAGAGTCGCGTCTTTAGGAGCAAGTCTACATGATAGGAATGACTCCCCGTCAGTCGGACGGCTATCTACAGTGGGCCCGATATTTCCTGTCGGCCAAGAAATCGCTGTTATTAAAGACCGGGTTGTATCCCACGATCTATGCGTCCCTCTTTCACTACCACGCTCCTCATGTGTGGTGGATCAAATCCTTTTTGGAACAATGGTGTTAGTTATATGTATTCCCTAGACGCCATTACTGTACATACGATGTATATTGTAGTGGATGCTTGGACATATATATGGAGGACTTTCTTTCTCGACATGATAGTATGCTATCTGGTTGCTCTTTATCTTAACATATACTCTGATTGTCTCTATGTTACATGTTGATAAAGCCCTTAGGATGAGTACTTGACTACCAGGACTATGATGCAGATCATACTAGTGGTACAGAGTAGTCGTTAATTACATCCTACAAATGTTCCTAGTCGTGTGTGTATCGAGACAGGGCATCGATATACCAGAGTAGACTAGCGTATAGCTTCTCGACCCATGAAGACGGGCGATGGATGATCCCATATCTATTGGTGTTTGACATCAGAGACAGTATACGGGTGCTCAGTAGAGGCTGGGTACACTGGACGGACTCGCCGAGAACTCCCAGATGGTATTATACCTCACGTTAGATGGCAGTTCTCTGGTGACACTGGTACAGGTTAGTCTGTAGACCCGAGATCGTCATAGAGTCTTGTGTGATTCCTACTGTGCTTTGATTTCCACCTTACCATGTTCAAGAGAACGTGCAAAACGGTGGCTTTTGGGTACAGTCCCGAATCACATGGAGGCAATGAGCGATAAGAAGGGTTTCGTCTCTCCCGGTATTGGGAGTTGATGTTGCGCTGTGCTCGATTGGCTATAACAAGAAGTCCCTGGCCAGGGCTACTTCAGAGATTTTCTGGTAAGTGTTATCAGTAGTTTCTCGACCCATTATGAGCCTCATATCGACACGACTTATCGAGTTACAGGGGTCTGACGTTTACCACCCATAGACGAGATATGTGACATATAAGACGAAGAGACCGGACTATACGGTAGTGTTACTGATTAGATTTGCAGGAGTGTGAGCAGGCTTGCTTGTTGATATTCTAACCGCTCAATACCCGAGTGATCGTTACATTTAGCAAACCGCTTGCGGCTTGTGGGTGTTTGATATGATCATCACCTACTGCCGGCGTATTGATGAGTCTTTAGAGTCCTACACAGGGGTTTCCTGGCTCAAGCGAAATGGAGTAGGAGCACATATGTGATATGTGCGGGACCGAGATTAATACGATATGAGATACTGTATTCTATTCTCGCGATTTGTGACATTGGTCGGTTATATGCGATATAGCCAGGTTATCGGATCAAGTGTTGATTCGATAAGTTGTTACACATGATATTAGTCGGTTATATATGATATAGCCGGATTATTAAATCAAGAGTTGATTTGATAATCTAATGTATAATTATATATTTGATATATTAAGTTACATTAACTAATACTTTCTTACTTATGATTTCTTTTCTCACTAGATGTGCACATTGTATATATATGTGATATGTATATTTGTGTACATATTTGTATCATGCTAGGTTATAAATGCAACATATTTGTATGAGACTAGAACCATGCTAGGTTTATGTTACGGTTAATGTATATTATTAAGTAATTAAAAAACATTTGGAATTTGTCATGGTTGATTTCTTGTGCACACTTGATAACCATTGACCAAGTCCACTTGTTTGTCATTGCTTAAGATATTTGTTAACCCAACCTTAACTCTTGACCTTGGTTTATTCTCTATGTGAGTTAGGCATGAGAAGATAACTCACCATGGTTGCATTTCTAACCTCATGATATTATTCATTCATCACTTGAGTTTATTCTTCTTCTTCCTCCTAAAAAGCTTTCTAGCTTAAATGGAGATATGAGATAAAATGTGAGAAAATCAAATCTAAAGTGAGCCCACTTCCTACTTCATCATTCTCTACTACTTTTCATTTAGTATAGGGTGTTTGCTTCACTAATTCCATGATTAGTGAAGAGATAGCTTGGGTTAGTGTCTCCTTGACGTTGATCATCTTCGAAGACATCGAAGTAAGCATGTTCGTTTCTTTAAGGGAGCCTCTTTAGAGTCCGGAGTTCACGATCACAGCGAAAGGACTACTACACGGAGCTATTGAAGTGAAGTACCGGTCTACAAAGGTTGTATTCTTTGCTCACTTTTACTTGCAAAGTGTTTGCATTTATATTCCGTCGGATTTCTAGTTAACGATTTTTAGTTAGGGTTAGCTAGAATGGCAAATTTTTGAATTTGGCATGGACGATGCCTCCCAAAACCTTGCCGCCATGCTAGATAACCCTGCAAATGGAACATCCCGACCCATACCTTTTTCCTATCAGATCGGGAGGTTTCGATTTCATTGGAGAAGTTTGTGGAGATCGCCGGCCTACCTGTCAGTGGGGAGCATTATAGGGAGCTACTTCTTCCCGACGAGTACGTCTTCACCACCAAACCAGTGGTAATGGGCCTTACTCTGGATAATGTCGTTCAACATCAGTTCCCAAGCTTGATTAAGGTGTTGAACATGTACGAGAGTTTATTCCTGGAGTCTGGCGGGCGCGGAGTTGGCTTCGCAAATTTCATCGCCCGCTTTCTTCGTCCGGAAGTTCTGTCTAAACAGGCTGCGAAATTCGCCAAACATGACGACCCGTTCAGGTTTGGTTCAGATAACTTGCCGACTGAGGAGGCAGATTTAAAGAAATTCTTTATTTCGGATACTCTAGTCGTCCTCTTTGCAGAGATTGCTGCCCCGGATGTTGACGAAGAGACGCTCATTCTTGGGTTTATTGGCTTGTGGCTGAGTTGGTTTGCGCTTCCGACGCACCCCCGCTACATGAGGCCATCTATTTTTTTATCCGGCTCATCGCATTGTCACGGGGACGTGCGTGGCTGTTGGGATTGCGGGGTTGGCTCATTTGTATCATGTCCTGAGCTTAGCCGCTGACACTACTCAACTATGGGTAAAGCCAGTGTATCTCCCATTGCACTACTTCACATCATGGATCGAGATGCACGTGCTGGGTGCCTTGTTCATAAATGACCTCGATTCTACAAAGGCTACTACTTCGCCCGGGTCATGCATTTAGTTGACGCTTCCACTCCAGATCTATCATGGCGAGAGGCTCGGCGACTGCTCCTTCGCCCACGCATGGTTGGGGACAGTATGACCTTTGTCGATAGAGTCCTGACTTTTGGCAAAGAATCTTCCAATGTAGTCCAACTGTTGCATGATACTCTCAAGGACGGGGTTCTGCGTTGAGGGCTTAGGAGGTTATGCACCTGTATTCGATCAGACCGGGCTTCCTAGTATTTAAACAGAACGTCTCAGTGCTGTTTATGAGGTACAACCTGCATCGTTTTGCCCAACAATTGGGTTATAACCAAGGTGTTCCTCTTGAAGCGTTCTTAGTTGAGCCGGTTGCTACGGAGGAGGGTATTCGCAGCGCAACGCATCATTTTATGCGATTAAATACGGGGTCCTATTTCCTTATCAGCGAGCCGAGCTATGTGCCAAAATCCTCGAATGCTTACGTCGCGTGGTACTAGCATACGACAGGTGCTGTTATCAGGGAGGAGAGGCGGCTGCTACTTGACCATAAGGATGCCGTCCCAGCCGGTAATCCATCGGTCCCACTGAAGCGACGGGCCACTGTTCGTCTTTCTTTAAGAGAAATCACTACGGCTGTAGTCACATGAGCTTTTCCTGATAAGCTTAGACTGGATGTTCCTGCGACCGCGGTAGTCGTGGCGTCTCCGGACTCGGGCATCGGTTCAGAGATCGGGACATGTCCTCCGAAAAAACCCGTTAAGCGAAATCTTTTATCGTCCGCGGCGGGCGTCGTTTTGCAGAAAGGGAAGAAGTCCTTATTTTCTGCTAACGTCATATTCGGATAGGAGCCTCACGCCCTTATAGTGAGGGCTTGTGAGAATATGGCACCAACGAGGGTTTATTTGATGCGCCTGTGACCGATATTGACCTTCAGGCTGCCATTGATGCTTCCAAACGACTGGCCCGTGAAGAAGCAGCATCGGTTTCTATTGTGGAGTCTAGTATACTTCATTTACACTTTTCTGCTTATATCCCCTCCCTCCTTATTATGCTTTATTAACGCTCTCCTCCTTATCAGGTATCTCTGCTTAAGAGGCTCTCGTAGCTTCCCTCAGGACGTTTGAGGAGGAGAGAGGTTCCGCGCTTCTTTGGGCCTTGGTATAATTCGTTTCATTACACCTTTATTCTTTTAATTCCTTTTATTGATGGTCTGACTCTCTTTCTTTAACCTATTATAGGGACCACCAAAACCTAGGCTATTCCGAGTGCAGTGCCAATCACAGGTGGTGATGCAGGAAAGCTTCTAGATCCACCGACCGCGACCGAGGCCTTCCCAAGGCCACTACATGAGACGTTGCTGAAGCAGCTGATGATGGATGCCGTAGCGGCTCCGGAGGCCGAGCTCGGTTCGGACGACGACGTCTCTCTGTTGGAAGTTTTAAGGAGGTTGGTTCTCACGGTCCAGGCCGAGAGGAAGCGTAGAAAGCATGCTGTGAGGGAACGCGAAGCTGTCTTGGCAGCGGGTGCAGGTTCGAGTAATGTTCCACCTGCTGACATTCCTTCGATGGACGTTCCTTCTACCCTGTCTACTGCCCATAGACAGGTTGCGCGTGCAGCTCGTGAAAAGGGCAAATGGCTACTTCAAGGTAGAATAACACACGGCTCTTAGTAACAGCCCATTTTTTTAACATATGTATTTTTTATTTACAGAGCCAGATTTCGGTGACGGCGTGACAGGGGAAGTGCTGACAATTAAAGAGCCTGAAGTGGCCAATCTTTCTCTGGAATATGGAACCATTCCAACTGTCCCTCTCTCTCCCTGTGGATCGGCGGGTGAAACAAGCGTTACAACGACCCTTGTTGAGTCAGGGAATGAAGCTGTGAGTGCTGAATCTACCTTCCCCATGGAAACCGAAGAATCCATTACGATCGGTGACACTTCGGGAACGGTTTCGGTTTCTGACCTGTCTGTTAGTGATATATGCCCTAGAGGCCATTATTGTATCATACTGGATTTTATATTATATAATAGGAGCTTGGGATATACACGGATATAGTAACAGTCTTGCTCAAAATGGTAGTATGCTACCTGGTTTGTTTTTACCTCAATATGTGCATGTGTTTTTTTAGCATATCGCTTATACATATTGGTAGAGCCCTTACGATCTTTGCTTGATTACCAGCGTTGTGATGGCAGTCACACTACTAGGGGATAGGTAGTCTATAAGCACATCCTATATAGGTCCCTAGTCGTAAGATTATCGAGACAGGGCGTCGATACTCCACAGTAGACTAGTGTATACGCTTCTCATCCCAGCAGGGGAGATGGTCTGTCCCACAGCCATCAGTACGTCATACTGGAGATAGTATGCAGGTGCTCATTAGGTTATGAGTACACTGGACAGGACTCGTCGGGAACTGTTGATGGGTATTATACCTGTCGTCCGGTAGCAGTTCCTAGGTGACATGAGTACAGCTTAGTCCGTCGACTTAACACTGCTGCTTCGCCTCAAGTGTGTTCCTACTGTACTTTGATTACTATCCTACCATGGCTCAATGGAGTCGTGCAAATAGGTACTAGTTGGGTGCAGTCCCAAAGCACTTGGAGGCAGTGGCGGTTAGATAGGATTCGTCTCTCCCGGTATTGGGGGTTAATATCGCGTTGTGTTCGGAAGGCCATTACACAAAGTCTTTGGCCAAGGCAAGCGAGATTTACTGGTAGGTATTCCAGTAGTTTCTTAGGGTGTATTGGGCTACTCTCTGACACGACTTATTGCGCTATTAGGGGTCTGACGATTACCGCCTCCTTAGGCCCGATATGCAATACTCTTAGACAAACAGACCGGACTGTACAGAGATTGTCGCATTCAGGCTCAGTAGGAGTTCGGATGAGTTAGCTCATCGGCCTTCTTATCGATATCTACCTGGGGACCGTTACATGCAGCTAGTACCGCTTGCGGCCTGTGGTTAAACCCACTGCCAGCATAGTGTCGAGTCTTTAGAGTCCCACATAGAGAGTTTCCCTGCACCAGGCAAAAGGTGTAGAGGCCGTATGGTTTTACGGCAGAGCTTCGATCACGTACGTACACTTGTGCGCGTATGGTGTTCGGGCGGATAATACTAGTGGGCTTTGGTTTAATCCGGATCCTGGTATTATATTGATGGATCAGTTTCGTCTCTTTGTATTCATGTTTCTCGGAACACAAATGCGGGTATGTATATACGGATGAGAGGGGCATAGAAGGAGAGACCTCATTAGGGTTTTGACCATTGACTTGATTAAAATAATTATGAGGTGGAGGAAAGTATTTGTTATTTTTGTAAATGATAATTGTGGCATGGCTACTTGTTTTTGACTACTTGACTTGGTTTGACCACTTGACTTGGGTTGCCCACTTGACTTGATTTGACTATTTGACTTTAGATATTTTTGTAAGATATTTTGTGGCACTAGATATTTTGGATAAGATATTTTTCATGCCATGATTGTGGTCATGTCAAGTTAGCCATCTCATTTTCAATTATCATTATCAAAAAATCATTTCTCTTTCCTCAAGCTAGCTCTCTTCTTCCTCGCATCAAAAACCCTAAAAGCTCTCATGTGCTGAGAATCCTAGGGCTTCAAGAGACAAATAAATCCATCTTCATACTCTACATCACCTAGGCCACCAAGTTTAGCATGTTTGTTGCCCTAGTTACCTCGGTTTTGAGGTGGAGCTCAGACTATAGACTCTCAAGTGGATCGTCTTTGACTCGAGGAGGCCGTCGAGATTGCTACGATCTGGATCGATACTTGGAGCCTAAGAAGACGACGAGGACAGCGGAGAAGAACCAAAGGACTTGCATCATGAGGTATAACATTCTTTCCGAGTAGTTAAATCTCATGTTGTTTGCTAGCTAGGGTTTATGGACGATCCTTGGTTCTAGTCGGTTTTGCGAAGCCCGTAAAAATCAATTTTTTGCAAATTCCGCCTCCCTACGAACATGTGGGGTATGCTACATCGACTTACATTAGTATCAGAGCCTCTCATAAACCCTAAATAGCTTGTAACGATGTTATAATTCCGCCATTTTTGTCGCGGAAAAACTGTCGACCAAAACAGTTTTCAAAAGTGATATTTTGAGTTGTTTGCGCACCCCGCGGGCTCATGGTTTGAACTGAGAAGCCGCGGGGTGAAGCATGCACATCCCGGGGTCACCACGGAGGGGACTAACGACTGGGACAACCCCCCAAGGCCACTACTTGGTGGCCTTGGGGGCTGGTGACCCGAGAGCACCAGGAATTGGTGCTCTCGGGTCTGCCTCCCTTTGGGGGCCACCTCGTGGTGGACCCCAGTGGGGGGTACCCCCTCGAGGCCCCCCATTCGACAGTAATTCATGTGTCTTTGCATCCATGAAGATTCGGGCGGGTTTCGAGTTCGTTTCGACCCCCGGATTGGCTCAAAACTATCGGTTTTGGAACATTAGCTCACTGGATTTTCAAGTCTTGGAAAATTGTTTAAGTTTGCTAATTGCGTGCGGAATTCTAATATCTTGGTTACTTTACAAGCTTTGTGTTGTATATTTGTGTTTGGAAACGTCGACTAATTGCTATACGTCATTTAGTCGGGGTTGCATATATCTGTGATGATATTATGTTAGTTTGTGTATATGAACTTGTTAGATCGTCGTGGATGAATAGCCAGGGATGTGAGATGAGGATTTTCATTCTTTCATTCGATGTAAAATTTATAAAGTGATGTAATATTATTTTTGCGTGGCACATCTGGGTTGATGTTGTAGCCACCGTTATATTATTTCGTTTACTGTTTTTGCTCCTAGGATAGACCCAAGGTGGGGTGCACAAACTACCGGGTACTTTGAAGTGCCGAGTGGCCTACTCACTTTGTTAAGGGAGGTTGCTTCACTTCGGGTATTTGGCGGGTAGTTTACCGCACCCATAGGGGTCTAGGGTGGGGTTTGACTATTCATCACGACCGTAGAATCTGTCTTTCGTTACAGACTCAAATGAAACGCGGAATTCCTAGTATATCCAATGTGTTCGACTGTGATATGGAATGCCTATCATTGCGTCTGATGAATGGATATTATTATATATGTATTATATAATAGACGTTGCTTATGTTTTGCATCCGCGCTAGTCCAGCCCCCGCTCTGTCGTTAGTTAAGTAACCTAGCGGGTGATGACGAGGCCCCGTGGCGAATGCGGGTGGCATAAGCGTATGTTGTATTGTCGTTGTTTTCTTTAATGGTAGGTTAATTGATGGGACTGCATTACATTAATGCAAAGGAAACAAACCAAAGCTGAATCGTTGGAACAAATTTTAAAACCACTCGGTTATTTTAAAACAACAGACTTTTAAATGCGGAGCTTAAACCACTCCTTTTAAAAGCTATCAGGTTCCTTCGATTATATCAAGTTCACTACGTTCACTGTTTCACCAAAACCATTCGTAGCCTTCCGTCATTTCAGTTGAATATTCAGTAGTATTCAAGCTATGTATTTTGACCTTCGCCAAGGCATAGTGTTTGGTAGCTGCTGGATATTCATCTGTATCATAGATAGATGCGTTGGTTTGGGAAAGTCGTACTACTATTTTGGCCTTCGTCAAAGGTATGTGCGGGTGGGTTCAAATTAACCTGGACAATGATGGGTAGAACTTGACATATGATTTATGATATGTTGGCCTTCGTCAAGGTCATAAGAGCATGGGGCAAAAATCCACATCGGGAGTTTCTAAAGAAACTGAAACTTGCTAGTGTTGCATACTATTTGGAGTGTGATAATGTTGGTAGGATTCCTTCAGGATTATCACACAATGATATTTGGATCCCGATCCTACTATGAGTATCCGCTACTCCTCGGGATATTCTTCACTTAACGATCAATGCTATAAACTAAGTAGGTGTCTAGAACAGTGTTAGTGGGGCTACGCCTCCAGGGAAATGAAGTTTTATAATTAAGGAACTTCGCGAAAGCATTGGAAAACCTCCCTCGAAGTACCAACACTAGCCTGGTCGAACGGTTAAGCAAGTATTGTACGGTAAGATCAATCCTGACTAATTCTTCTTTTATGGTTTGAGGAAGGATTCGAGAAACAGTTGGGGCCATCCTGTTTAGATAAATTAAAAACCAATCTAAAGTTGCAAGAGTATCATGCTGAGTGTTTTCTTCTCTCTCCTAAATGCAGCGACAAGGTAACCAAATTAGGTTACAGATAGATAATAAAATGACTGAGTTATACTATTGTGACTGGCAAAGATTTGTCCAGATGTCCATTACCTATGACTAGCTGGACCGCCTCATTACTACTCATAGCTCCCGCCGTCCAGTTTCCACCATCGCGGATATGAATATCCGTAAGACAAGGGAATAAGACTGTGTGAATGCCAAGAGTCTCGTGTTGGCCTTAGTTGATGGTGTATATCAGAGGCAGCACGAGAAGATGGACTTAGTTTCTATCTTCCTCCATAACAAAGTTTTATATGGAGAGCAATCTCAAATCGCAAGATATGATACCTCGAAGGAATTGCTTCAAGCGAGTTTGGCTATCAGGTCATCTGTAGGGGACCGCATCATACAATGATTAGCTATATTAAAAGGCTCACGGACCTGAAGACCACGTTGGAGAACGAGTCATATGCTGATTTGATTCTACAGTCCCTACCTCCTACTTATGCCCAGGGGAAGAAAGTTATACTTCCAGTTGAGGGCACTCTGAAGGAAACCAGGGAGACACCCGCTTTGCTTATTGGGGAATCTTCCTCTTCTGGATCTAAGGCGGATGCCAAGGGTAAGAAGAAGAAGACCTCCACAAAGCCGATAGGAGGTGTCAGTAAGGTAGAAGAAAAGGGAAGGGCAAATGTTTCAGGGTTAACATTAGGGAAGGAGGAATGTTCCTATTGTTATGGGAAAGGGCATTGGTAGAAGGGATGCAGGGCTTGGAAAGCCAGAATCCAGGATCCAAAGCATGTTGTGGCTTCGACTTCGGGTGTGTTAGTGATTAAAAATAGTCTATCAATTAACTCTACTTTCTGGGTACAAGATACCGGATCAGGATCTCATATCTGTAATTCATTATAGATTTTGAGAAACCGTAGAGTTATCAGGGCAAGTGATATGACTCTCAGGGTTGCTAACGGAATGAGCGTGGATGCTGTATCCGTAGGGTATATCACCTAGAATGGACAAGTGGGAAGATATTGATTCTACGTAATTGTTTGTGTGTACCAAGTCTAGTATGTAAGCGATGTAGTTCACATCCACCTAAATCAAAGTTTGATTGGGTCAGGTACACTAGAGGACAGTATATATTGAATCAAGCTCATGTTTTCAAACGTCCAGAACACACTTAAAAGAAAGTCTCCAGAATTAAATAAAACTTTCTTATGGCATTGTAGACAGGGTCACATCAATGAAACACGGTTGTCGAAGTTACATAGAGAGCAATATTTGGATCTGTTTGAATATCAGTCTTATACAACTTGTCAATCTTGTCTCATAGGAAAGATGACAAAGACTCCGTTCACTGGACACGGAGTAAGAGCGAGCAAGCTCTTGGGACTCATACACAGCGACGTGTGTAGTTCAATATCTACAGATGCACAAAGTGGTTATTCTTATTTCGTTACTTTTACGAATAATTTCTCTAGGTTAGGACATGTCTTCTGATGAAGCATAAATTCGAGACCCTTTGAAAAATTCCAAGAATATAAGAATGATGTGGAAAAACAAAAAGGCAAAAGTATCAGGACACTGAGATCTGATCGACGTAGTGAATACTTAAATTGCCGAGTTCCTGGATTACCTAAAAGAGAATAAAATTCTCTCTCAGCTTACTCCTCCATACATACCACAACACAAAGGTGTATAGGAAAGGCGGAACAGAACCTTATTGGATATTGTTCGTTCCATGATGAGTAACGCTGAGTTGCCGTGATCTTTCTGAAGTTTTGCACTTGAATCAGCCGCATATCTTTTGAATAAGGTTCCTACCAAGACTGTGCCTACCACACCATATCAGATGTGGAGTCGGAAGAAACCCTAATTTCAGTATCTGAAGGTATAGGGATGTCCAGCTTTTGTTGAAAAGCAGTATGCGGACAAGCTCGAGGCACGCTCAGTACTGTATAGGTTTATGGGATACCCAAAGAACTCCAAGGGGTATCTTTTCTATTATGCAGAGGATCAAAAGGTTTTTGTTCCTCGTCATGCCCACTTTTTAGAAAATCAATTTTTTGTAAAAGGAAATAGTGGGAGCGCAATAGAACTGGGGGAAATTCCAGAACCACAAACTATTACTGAAAGTATGGTAGAACCAGAGGTTTCAAAAGAACTGGACATCCCTATGCCAATCCGCAGGACTAGTAGGCAGTCTCATCCGCCCGAGAGATATTACGGTTTTCTCATAGACGGGGATCGAGAGGATTGCATCATTAACAATGATGAGCCAACTAGCTTCTAGTAAGCTATTCAGAGCGGCGACTCGGTAAAATGGATAGATGCAATACGGACCGAAGTGGAGTCCATCTACACCAACAAAGTATGCACTTTGACCATTACTCCAGAATGGGTGAAACCCGTAGGCTGCAAATGGATCTTCAGAAAGAAGATTGGTGTAGATGGATAGGTTGAAATCTATAAGGCTAGACTTGATGCAAAAGGTTTTCGTCAAAGACCTTGTTTGGACCATGATGAAACCTTTTCTCCAGTGTCTATGCTCAAATCCATTCGGATCCTTCTTGCCATTGCTGCCTTCTAAGATTTTGAGATCCGGCAGATGGACGGCTTTTCTAAATGGTAATTTGGAAGAGTGCATCTATATGGATCGGCCAGAGGGTTTCAATCAGAGTGGGAGCAGCGGGACAGTGTGCAAGTTGCTTTAGTCTATTTATGGACTAAAGCAGACATCGCGGAGTTGGAACATTTGTTTTATTGAGACGGTCAAACAATTCGACTTTATCAAAAATCCAGATGAACCATGCATTTATAGTAAGATTGTAGCAAGAACTGTGGAATTCCTTGTTGAGTACGTGGATGACATTCTCTTGATAGGAAATGACATTCCTATGCTACAATCAGTCAAAGGATTCTTGTCACCAAGGTTCTCCATGAAAGACCTGGGTGATACCAACTACATTCTAGGGATCCAGATCTATCGTGATAAATCAAAGAGGATGGTGGGACTTTCACAGTCAAGGTACAACAACACCATACTGAAAATATTTAGTATGGATGATTATAAGCGCGGTAGTATACCGGCTTGTCACGGAATCACCCTCTCCAAAGAGATGTCTTCCAAGACTGATTTGGAAAGGGTTCGCATGTCGATTATACCCTACGCTTCTGCGGTAGGCTCTATAATGTATGCGATATTGTATACCAGACAAGATGTAGCTTACGCACTGAGCGTGGTAAGCTGGTATCAGTCAAACCCAGGGGAGAAGCACTGGGAAGCAGTAAGAACATTCTCAAGTACCTGAGAAGGAATAAGGATATGTTTTTGGTGTATGGCGGAAAAGGACCTCCAGATCGAGGCCTTTGCTAAATCCAGCTTCCAGAGTGATAAGAATGACTCCAAGTCCATATTAGGTTATGGATTTACCCTCAGTGGAGGGGCAGTCTGTTGGAAGAGCACCAAGCAGGACACCGTTGCAAACTCGACGATGGAAACGGAGTAGTTCGCTGCATGGGACGCCGCAAAAGAGGCAATCTGGATATTGAAGTTCTTAACTGAACTTCAGGTGGTTCCTTCCATTTGTTGGTCTAATACTTTAGTATTATGACAACATACGGCGCTATAGATTTAGTGAAGGAACCCAGGTCCCATCAGAGATCCGGATATATCTTGAGGCGGTACCACTTGATCAGGGAGATCATTGATCCCCAGGGGATCGAGGTGAGGAGAGTACATACGGAGAACAACACTGCAGATCCACTTACAGAGGCCATCCCTCAGACAGTGTTCGAGAGGCTATTCGAGACCTTCGGTCTGCGATATGCCAGTATATGTCCTTTGTGCAAGTGGGAGATTGTTAGTGATATATGCCCTAGAGGCCATTATTGTATCATACTGGATTGTATATTACTTAATGGGAGCTTGGGATATACATGGATATAGTAACAGTCTTGCTCAAAATGGTAGTATACTACCTGGTTTGTTTCTACCTCAATATGTGCATGTGTTTTCTTAGCATATCGCTTATACATATTGGTAAAGCCCTTAAGATTTTTTCTTTATTACCAGCGTTGTGATGGCAGTCACACTAGTGGGGACTGGGTAGTCTATAAGCACATCCTATATAGGTCCCTAGTCGTAGGATTATCGAGACAGGGCATCGATTCTCCACAGTAGACTAGTGTATACGCTTCTAATCCCAGCAGGGAAGATGGTCTGTCCCACAGCCATTAGTACGTCGTACTCGAGATAGTATGCAGGTGCTCATTAGTGTTGGATATAGTGCCCTCGAAGTTAATTATTGGATCGCAGGCACATGATTGCAGTGATTGAGGGAGGACTTATACCTGTAGAACAGTCTTACTCAAGATGATAGTAAGCTATCTGGTTTATCTTTATCATCGTATACTGATTTAGGTGACATGATATGTATCACTATTACACATTGATAGAGCCCATAGGATTCTTGCTTGACTACCAACAGTATGATGGCGATCATATACGTGAGAGTTGGATAATCTATAAGCACATCCTTAAAAGTGGTGCCTAGCCACGGAAGTTTCGAGATAGAGCATCGATACTCCGGAGTAGACTAGGGTACACAGTCGAGACCCCGACGAGGGGCGGTGGCATGTGTCATAAGCCATTGGTGTCAGTTGGTTCACCTAAGATGTATACAGGTGCTCATTGGGTTATGAGTACACCGGACAGGACTCGCCGGGAATATGCTAGCTGGTTTTTAAAACCTGTCGTCAGATAGCAATTCCCAGGTGACATGTGTACAGGTTAGTCTATTGACCTGAGATCGTCATTTGTCTCATGTGAGTTCCCACTGTGCTTTAATTATTAACCTACCACGGCTCAAAGGAGTCGTGCAAACAGGTTTTAGTTGGGTACAGTCCCGAGCCACATGGAGGCAGTGAGCGGATCGGCAAGGGATTCGTCTCTCCCAACATTGGGAGTGAGATCGCGCTGTGTTTAGGAGAGCCATTACACAAAGTCCATGGCCATGGCAAGCGAGATTTACTGGTAGGTATTCCAGTAGTATCTCCGGGTGTTTTGGGCTGCACTCCGACACGACTTATACCGCTTTTGGGGGTCTGTCGTTTACTAGCTCCCTAGGCCCGATATGCGATACTCATAGACGAACGGACCGGACCGTACGGATATTGTCACACATAGGCTTAGTAGGGTTCTAGGATGAGTTCGCTCATCGGACTCCCTTTCACTCAATACATGGGCAGCCATTACGTACAGCTAGTACTACTGACGGCTTATGATTAAACCCACTGCCAGGGTATTGACGAGTCTTTAGAGTCCCCCACTGAAAGTTTGCCGGTTTAGGCGAAAAGTTGTAGAGGCCGTATGGTTTTATAGCAGGGTTCGAACATACGCGTGCACTTATGCATGTGTCATGGTTCGGACAGATAATACTAGCGGGCTATGGTTTAAGCCGGATCCTAGTATTATACTGTGTAGATTTTGCCTCATTGCATTTGTATTCGGTCGGAATACAAATGCGGCTATGTATATACAGCTGCGGGGTTATCCCGTAATTCGTTACGGGATCACTTTTTGAAGTTGCTTGTTTGCTTTCTTTATTTGGCCAAATTCCTATTCTTTTGTTCCTTGGCTGAATTTGTTGTGAGGGGGTTATTTGCATATATGGCTTTTATAAAATGGAGGGGTTTTTTGTGGTGGGGGGGGTCTCCAGAAATTTCTAGCAACATTCTAGCTCATTCTTGAATGAATGAGTCATTCTTTGCATTGAATGTTTCTTGGATGGCTTAGGATATTATGTGATTGATATTTTCATATGATCACCCCACTCTCACTTGCTTGCACTCATCCTCCTCAATGATTTTTCCCTGGCCGAGCACAGAAGAGGGAGCCCCCAATTTGTTTTTGTGTGAGAGTGATAGATTCATTTTTTCATTTGCAAAGAAAATCCCAAAGCTCATTCTCATTCCATCGCTCCTCCAAAAGGCAACTTCGATTAACCCTCACCCAATCGCTTGGGTGACTCGAGACAAAGTATTCTACACTTACTCTATTTCAACCTTGGACACGTCGGCTAGCAAACTTCGTGTCCGAGTTGCCGCGGTTCAGAGGTGGGAGCCCGTATAAAGATTCGTTGATGTGGCGCAATTTTCGGCGAGGAGGAGATCAGAGATCGAGCGAGATCGGAGAGCAAACTTCGTCGGCGCAACCGCAACATGCTAGGGACAGAGGTTAAAGGCCGAAGGACACGGATCGATCGGTATAATCCCTAAACCCCTATTACGTATACTAGTTTACGGTTAATGGAACGATTCAGGTTTTAAGTTTGCGTTAGCGCCAGTTTGTAAAAAGTTTTTTGTTCCGCATTTGGCCTAGGACAGACGGCCGGGGCGCTGGCGTAGACTTACACTGGTATCAGAGCCAAACTATTAACCGTCTACTAGTTGGTTTAGACAGTGTTAAAGTAACGAAACCGAACAAACCCAAACGACATCATGGAATCATGTGTTTCTGTTATTTTTAAAATGACCCAGAATTTTTTTTTAAAGAAGTGCAGAAGCCTACTGGGGAGACGACATGAACACACCCCAAACATGGACCCTTGCCACCGGATTTTGGCTGGCCACTTGTCTTCATTTTCCGGCGAGGCCGGCCCAGTATTGGCCTCTAGTGTTTGTGTTTGGGGTGTGCTCTGGTCTCTGGGAATTTGATCCTGTGGTGTTGTTTATTTGGCCTAATTTGGATATAGTTTTATCAGTGTGTTTGGGCTATATTGGGGTTATTTCCGAGTCGATATTTTCTAACATTGTTTAAAATTTTGCAGTGCATTACATTACTATCTTTAACCGTGAATGTCATTCGAGCGGTAAATCTTGTCTAATTGCTATAGCTATTTTAGACTGATTTGAGAACGTGACTTTCACGTTGATGTTCTGTGTTGTGCTGTGATGTTGCGGATTTGTCGTGGTGGATAGCTTGCGTGCAATGGTAGTGCAGTTTGGATATATTTGTACATTTGATATTGCGGGGCGAGCGTCCGACATGTGGACTGCCTGTTAGTTATATATATGCCCTAGAGGCCATTGTTGTACATATGATGTATTTTATAGTGGATGCTTGGATATATATAGAGAAGACTTTCTTGCTCGACATGATAGTATGCTATTTGGTTTCACTTTGTCTTAACATATTGACTTATATTAGTTTACTGTCTTGCTCTCACATGTTGATAAAGCCCTTAGGATATGTGCTCGACTACTGGGACTATGATGAGATCATACTAGTGGGGCCATGGTAGTCTATGAGTACATTCTATAATTGTTCCTAGTCGAGGGTGTATCGAGACAGGGCATCGATACACCAGAGTAGACTAGCGTATACGCATCTTGGCCTATATGATGGGCGATGGATGATCCCATATCCATCGGTGTTTGACATCGAAGATGGTGTACGAGTGCTCAGTGGAGACTGGGTACACTGAACGGGCTCGCCGAGAACTCCCAGATGGTATTATACCTCACGTCAGATGGCAGTTCTCTGGTGACACTGGTACAGGTTAGTCTGTAGACCCGAGATCGTCATAGAGTCTTGTGTGATTCCCACTGTGCTTTGATTTCCACCTTACCATGTCCAAGAGGGCGTGCAAAATGGTGGCTTTTGGGTACAGTCCCGAATCATATGGAGGCAATGAGCGATAGGAGGGGTTTCGTCTCTCCCGGTATAGGGAGTTGATATTGTGCTGTGTTCGATTAGCTATAACTGGAAGTCCCTGGCCAGGGCAGATATAGAGTGCTACTGGTAAGTGTTATCAGAAGTTTCTCGACCTGTTATGAGCCTCACATCGACACGACTTATCGGTTACTGGGGTCTGACGTATACCACCCCTAGACTGGATATGCGACATATCAGACGAAGAGACCGGACTGTACGGGAGTGATACTGATTGGATGCACAGGAGAATATACAGGCTTGTTTGTTGATCTTCTGATCGCTCAATACCTGGATGGCTGTTACGTTTAGCTGACCGCTTGCAGCTTGTGGGTGTTTGATATAATCATCACCTACTGCCGGCGTATTGACGATTCTTTAGAGTCCTATACAGAGGTTTCTTGACTCAGGAAAAATGGAGTAGGAGCACATATGTGATATGTGCGGGACCGAGAATAATACGATATGAGATACCGTATTCTATTCTCGCGATATGTGATATAGCCGGTTCATCGGATCAAGTGTTGATTCGATGAATCGGTACAGATTATATTAGTCGGTTATTTGAGAAATAGCCGGATTGTCGGATCAAGTGTTGATTCGATAATTTAATGTATAATTATATATATGATATATTACATTACATTATCTAATATAAGCTCGCTTTATTGATTCATTTTCTCACCGGATAATACATTGATATATAAGCGATATATGTTAATTGTATTATTTTCTTTTTTTACAAAAATATGTTATATATCTGATATATAATATTGTAACAAGTTATATTTACAAATGCAACATGATTAGTGGAGATTAAACATGGTTAGGGTTTGATTTGGGTTAGACTTTTTTTGAAGCTTCTAGAAGCTTTTGTTTTGTTTTAAGCAAAGATATTATGTGTTGATATTTTGGAGATATTATTTAACCCAACCCAAACCCTTAACCCTAGTCAACTCTCTACATGAGTTAATACTTGATATTATTAACTCAAGGTTCTTTTGTAAGCATAGTAATTTTTCATTATTCATCACAAAAGACTTCATCTTCTTCTTCCTCCTTGAGCTTACTAGCTTTTGATTTTGTGATGAGTGTGTGTGAGAAATTTATAATAAAAAAGAGCCATATTCCTACTTCATCATTCTCATCTAATCTAGCCACATAGATTAGGGTGTTCACTTCATTAATACTTGATTATAGAGGTGAGAGCTTGAGTTAAAGAAACTTCAAGGTAGATCATCTTCGAAAAGGAAGACTTCAAGCAAGCATGGATCATTCTAGTTGTGGAGCCTCTCTTGAGTCCGGGAGATCATGGATCGTGGCGAAGGGACTACTACTCGGAGCTTATGAAGCGAAGGAGCGGACTACAAAGGTTGTAATCGTTCTCTCTTAGATGTGAAGATGTTTACTTGCATGTTTAACCCTAATTATCTAGCAAAGATCCTTGCTTTAGGTGGTTCGGCACTTCTAAATTTTAAATCGGGCATGGTTGATGCCTTATAGACCCTTATGATAGTGCCTAGTAACCTTACAGTGGTATCAGAGCCTAGTTAGAGCATTAAGCGACGTGTATACGAAGTTAAAAGTCCGATCGAACCCCGAAACGTCGATTTTAACCCCCTCTCTGGAAATTTTTTAAAAATTTGATTTTTTCCGTATTAAAAATACTCAAAAAATCAAGCAGGTAATTTTATGGATTACTGTGAAAAACGGGTCACTGTAGCCCTAAAGTCGCCGTGGAACCGCGGCCTTAACATGATTTTGGCGGCGGTTCCGCGGCTGTACTTGGGTGTCAGTGATTGTATTTTCAAGGGTTCATCCGTAGCTATTACTACATGCTTCTGGGTATTTTTAATTTTACTCAAGTGATGAGTTTTCTGGAGATCTTTAGAATTCGTTGATTTGATCGGATAGTTTAACATCGTTTAGTTTTTTAGGTAATTTAGAACGTGTTAAAATGTTCGAACGGATATCAATAACTCACTTTTTCCCGACACGAAAAACTTTCATGTGTTGAATTTTTCTTGAGTTTAAAACTTTCGGAAAAACATGCAAGCATATCTGTGGACCCTCTAGAAGAACGTAACCTTAACTCGATTATGTGATTGTCAAAACTGCCACTGAACCCTAGGGTTTGTGGTAGTTTGACGTTGCCAAATGTGAGGCGTTGGTTTGACCCTTCTACGGTTGGTTCATTAGGGCGGTGACATATTCTGGGATTTTTGAACTTCGCTCAAGTGTTGAGCTATTTGGAAATTCTTGGGTGTTTGATTATTCGATCGGAAAGTTTAACTTTGTCTATTTATCTTGAATGTGATACAATATGTGGAATTCATATAGTTAGGCATGAAATGCGAAGTATGTGATATTTCGGATTCAAGATGTTTAAAGTAATTATGGTTTCCAAATCTTGGAGTTTTATACTTTCTTTTCAGTGACCGTAAGCGTAGTTTGTGGTGTATTGCCGGCTTTGTTGCTATACATCAACGACAATCGGGATACGCACACTTGCTTACGTTGAGATATGAGATATTATGTGTTGCTGTGATATGTTGTATTGGATCGTCGTGTTCTGAATAGCCGGGGGTTTTATTTGAGATGAGGGTTTTTATTTTCATTCATGTAAAATTCATTGTATGTAATATTCTTTTATTGGGGCACTTCCGGGATGAGGATGATGTCACCATTGTATATTATTTACTTTTCCACATTAGGTTAACCCAAGGAGGGGAGCACAAGTAACCGGGTTCTAAGGTCCAGTGGGAGGCCATCTTGAGGGGTCGAGACCGGGTCTCCTAACCCTAGAATTGGCAAAGTTGCTTGCCGCTCTCGTAGGGGTCCAGGGATGTGGGTTTGGCTATTCATCGCGACCGTGGAATCCGTGTTTTATACAGGCTCGATGTAAAACACGGACGTCCTAGTATATCCAATATTTCATATGTTATCTTCTGCTGCAATGTTCTGTGATGAGATCATATTACTGCCTGAGACGAATGCTTATACTATATATATATATATATGTTGATATATAAATATTACTGCCTTCGTTTCTTCTGTGATGCTTAGGAAGCATAACTGATAGGATTTATTAATGAGATTAATAAAAGAAAAGAAACCTAAAAGATGTTGTAGAATCAAAACTTTATAAAAAGGGTTGCTACAGTCTTACTTTGCAAAGCGGTATATATGATATACCCTACACCTTATTCGATGAGGAAAGAGCCAAGATCCCTTCACCGGGAGTGACTTTTTTAGCAAAATTGGCAGATGCTACAAACTCGCGGTTTTGTTTTTGATTGCTTCTATAGTTCTTGCTTTGCACAGCGGTATTTGTGAAATATCCTGCATCTTATTCGATAAGGAAAAAGCCGAGATCCCTTCACCGGGAGTGACCTCTTTAGCAAAACTGGAAAAGCTTCAAAAACACTCCTTTTTCAAAATCACTTGTTTCTACAACGATATCAAGTTCATTACGCTCATGGTTTTCTGAAAAACTTGCGTAGCCCTCCGACATTTCAGATAAGTATTACTTAGTATTCGTGCTGCGTTTGTTGGCTTTCCTCAAGGCATAGTGTGCGGCAGCGAACTATTGCTTATCTGCAGCATATGATGCGATTGGGTTAAAGTAGTCGTACAGCTTTGTTGGCTTTCGTCAAGAGTCGTACGGGTGGGTTTAATTCAATCAAGAAATGTACGGGTTGAACTTGACTAGCGGACTATGGTTTGTTAGCATTCGTCAAGGTCATAGCACGTTAGGGGTAAAAGTATAATCGGGAATTTCAAGTGTTGAAATTTGCAATGAGATTGCATACCTTCTATGAGATAGATGGATCCTGATACCCACTACGAGTAAAAGTTACTCCTGGGAGACTTTTACACAGGATAATTAGCCGATCAAGTAGGTGACTAGAAAGGTGTTTACGGGGTTATGCCTCTGAGAAAACGAGGTTTATTTTAATTAGGTCCGTGCGAAAGCACGGGGAACCTCCCTCAAAGTACCAACACTGGCCTGGCTGAAAGATTGGCGAACTTGTAAGGTGTAATTAATCCCGGCTAGTCATTCCTTTTAGGGTTTGAAGGAAGATTTGATAAAACCAGTGGGAGACATCCTGATTAGATAAGATAATAACTAATCTAATCTTGCAAGGGTATACGCTAAAGTGTTTCCTTCTCTCTCTCTCCAGGTAGCGACCATGTCAGGCCTTAATCAAGATAATAATATGGATGTATTGACTAAACCCGCTTATTATACTGAGCAGGGGAACGTTGGTCCCGTTCTTTCTTATAAGTGTTATAAGACTGAGCAGGAAATAGGAGAATATCTGGATTCTCAAACTGCCCAAACGAAGAACAAGCATGCTGATGCATCTTCTTCGGAAGTGTTAGTTATTGAGAACTGTTTCTCAGTTCACTTTACGTCCTGGGTATTAGATACCGGATCAGGATCCCACATATGTAATACGTTACGTGGGCTACGTAAAGGTAGAGAACGGGGAATTGGTGATCATTCCGTAAGAGTACGGAATGGTGCAGATGTCGCAGCAAAGGCTGTTGGCGAATATCACCTTGTGTTACCAAAAGGTAATACATTGATTCAGAACGAATGCTATTACATTTCGACCCTGATATGCAATATTGTATCAGTTTCTTTATTGAATAAAGAAGGATATAATTTTGTAATACAGGATAATGTTATGAACATATTCCTGAATCAAAAGTTGATAGGATCAGGATCGTTAAATAATGGCATGTACGTTCTAAATCAAACTACAATTCTTAATGTACAGAACACAAACAAGAGGAAAAGTTCAGAAATAAACGAATCCTTCTTATGGCATTGTAGACTAGGTCATATCAATGCGATATGACTAACTAAGTTACATAAGGATGGATATCTGAATGCGTTCGAATTATCATCTTATGATACTTGCCAGTCATGTCTCAAAGGCAAGATGACCAAAACTCCGTTTAGTGGACACGGAGTAAGAGTTACAGAAATTTTAGGGCTGATACATAGTGATGTATGTGGACCCATGTCAACACATACCAGGAACGGTTATTCCTACTTTATTACATTCATTGACGATCTCTCAAGATACGGACATTTGTTCCTGATGAAACACAAGTCTAAAGCTTTTGAGAAATTCAGGGAATATAAGCACGAAGTAGAGAACCAAACGGGCAAAAGTATTAAGATCCTACGATCTGATCGAGGAGGAGAATACTTAAGCAATGAGTTCCTGGACTATCTAAAAGAGAATGGGATTCTCTCTCAGCTTACTCCTCCTTATACACCACAGCACAACGGTGTATCGGAGCGGAGGAATCGCACCCTATTAGATATGGTGCACTCTATGATGAGCAATGCTGAGTTACCTATTTCCTTCTGGGGATTTGCACTGGAGACAGCTGCAGACCTATTGAATATGGTTCCCACCAAATCTGTGCCCACCACTCCATATGAGATATGGAAAGGAAAGAGACCATATCTTAATTAAATTAGGATATGGGGTTGTCCGGCGTATGTGAAAACACGAAATCCGGACGAGCTCGGGGCAAGGTTTATTCTATGTAAGTTTATTGGATATCCCAAACATTCGCGCGGGTATATCTTCTACCACACCGAGGAACAAAATGTGTTTGTTTCTCGGCATGCTACCTTTTTATAAAAGGAATTTCTTGTTAAAGAAATTAGTGGCAAAGAGGTAGAGCTGGAAGAAGTTCCAGCAGCACAAACTACGACTGATGATTTATTGGAACCAGAAGATTCAGTAGTTCTCGACGAACCTCAGCCGCTCCGCCGATCTAGTAGGGTTTCTCATCCACCTGAGAGATACTACGGTTTTCTCGTTGATGGTGGGAGCGAGGATTGCATCATGGAAGATGATGACCCGATTAGCTTCGAGCAGGCCATCACAAGTGGGACTCTGTGAAATGGCTGAATGCAATGCGATCTGAGATGGAATCCATGTACACCAACAAAGTATGGACTTTGGAAGTTGCTCCTGAAGGGGTAAAACCCATTGGGAGCAAGTGGATCTTTAAGAAGAAACTTGGTGTAGATGGAAAAGTTGAGACTTTCAAAGCTAGACTTGTTGGAAAGGGTTTTCGTCAACGACAAGGTGTGGATTATGACGAAACCTTTTCTTTAGTGGCTATGCTTAAGTCCATCCAGATCTTACTTGCCATTGCTGCATACCATGACTACGAAATCTGGCAAATGGATGTTAAGACCGCCTTTCTAAATGGTGATTTAGAAGAGTGCGTGTACATGACTCAGCCAGAAGGCTTCGTAGATAGTGGGAGCAGCGGAAAGGTGTGCAAGCTGCTTAAATCCATTTATGGGTTAAAGCAAGCATCGTGGAGTTGGAACATCTGCTTTGATCTTGTAGTCAAAGAGTTTGACTTCATCAAAAACGTAGATGAACCTTGTATATATAAGAAGGTTGTAGAGAGTAAGGTTGTCTTCCTCGTATTGTATGTGGATGACATACTCTTAATAGGAAATGATGTTCCTATGCTGCAATCAGTCAAGCTCTTCTTATCACAAAGATTCTCAATGAAAGATCTAGGTGATGCCTCCTGCATATTGGGAATTATGATCTATAGAGATAGATCTAAACGGATACTGGGATTGTCCTAATCCAGGTACATTAACACCATACTAAAAAGGTTTAGTATGGAAGAATCCAAGTGTGGGAACCTACCCACGATCTCTGGACTCACTCTCTCCAAAGAGATGTCTCCCAAGACTGATTTGGAGAGAGCTCGCTTGCAAGGGATACCCTATGCTTCGGCAGTAGGCTCTATCATGTATGCGATGCTATGTACCAGACCCGATGTAGCATACTCACTAAGTATAGTGAGTAGGTACCAAGCAGATCCTGGAGAGAGTCACTGGATAGCTGTGAAGAACATTCTCAAGTACTTGAGAAGGACTAAAGAGATGTTCATGGTGTATGGTAACGGAGAACTCCAGGTGGAGTCCTTTACCGATTCGAGCTTCCAAAGTAATAAGGACGACTCTAAGTCGCACTCGGGTTTTGTCTTTACCCTCAATGGAGGAGCGGTATGTTGGAAGAGTTCCAAACAGGAAACCGTTGCAGACTCGACGATGGAGGCTGAATACATCGCTGCCAACGATGCTGCAAAAGAGGCTGTTTGGATGAAGAAGTTCATTACTGAACTTGAAGTGGTTCCATCCATTGAGCATCCAATACCTTTGTATTGTGATAACAATGGAGCTGTGGCTTTAGCCAAGGAACCCAGGTCCCATCAGAAGTCCAGAAATATTCTGAGGCGGTATCACCTGATCCGGGAGATAGTTGATCGCCAGGAAATCGAGGTCAGGAGAGTTGATACGAAGGACAACACTGCGGATCCACTCACGAAGGCCATTCCCCAGACACAGTTTGAGAGACTCTTCGGGATGCTGGGTATGAGATACTACAACAGTTGGCCTTAGTCTAGGTGGGAGATTGTTAGTTATAAATATGCCCTAGAGGCCATTGTTGTAGATATGATGTATTTTATAGTGGATGGTTGGATATATATAGAGAGGACTTTCTTGTTCGACATGATAGTATGCTATTTGGTTTCACTTTTTCTTAACATGTTGACTTATATTAGGTTACTGTCTTGCTCTCACATGTTGATAAAGCCCTTAGGATATGTGCTCGACTACTGGGACTATGATGAGATCATACTAGTAGGGCCACGGTAGTATATGAGTACATCCTATACTAATAGGGCCACGGTAGTCTATGAGATCATACTAGTAAGGCCATGGTAGTCTATGAGTACATCCTATAATTGTTCCTAGTCGAGGGTGTATCGAGACAGGACATCGATACACCAGAGTAGACTAGCGTATACGCATCTTGACCCATATGATGGGCGATGGACGATCCCATATCCATCGGTTTTGACATCGAAGATGGTGTACGGGTGCTTAGTGGAGACTGGGTACACTGAACGGACTCGCCGAGAACTCCCAGATGGTATTATACCTCACGTCAGATGGCAGTTCTCTGGTGACACTGGTACAGGTTAGTCTGTAGACCCGAGATCGTCATAGAGTCTTGTGTAATTCCTACTGTGCTTTGATTTCCACCTTACCACGTCCAAGAGGGCGTGTGATCAGTCGAAAATAATGTATTTTTAACACGGCAATTTCCCTATCATTTGCATTCATTTAGAAGTGTACGGTATTCATATTTCACATATTAGCATATCAGTCGTTAAATATCAGATTGCATGTGTTAGACCCTAAAACCGGCACTATAAGGAAATTGACCGCATTTCATTGCATCGCATCATCCCTATATTGCGCAAACACTTGTTTTGAGATTTGTGCAGGAGCAAAGCCAAAAGAGCTGATCAAAAATACGCCAACTCAATGATTTCAGATCTGGTAGCAATTCAAAAGGAAATATAAAAATCAACATATCAAAGAAAGGCCCACAAGTCAGCCCAAATCAGCACCAGAAGTCCCAAGCCCCATGCCTCCAACATGGCCGCAGAACCGCGGCGGGAGCCGGCTCGCGCCGCGGTTCCGCGGCGGTTTGGACACATCAGCAAGCCATTTTTGGTGCATAATTCTTCAATCAGTGGCCACAGCTCAGAAATACATGTCAAATTCCAGAAAACCCTCGAAGCTTCTACCAGATCAGCAAAGATCATTAAGCAAAGCTAATCCTAATTAAGTTCCTAACTAACCTCTTCTAGAAGCTCCTCCTAACTAATCACATCTAGAAGCTTCTCCTCTAACTAATTTTTGGAGGGAAATTCAAAATCTCCTCAACAAACTTTTGGAGGGAAACTTAAAATTCAAATCCTAGATCTAGGGTTTTGATGGCTATAAATAGGAACCTATATCTAAGGGTTGAGGTGGTTCATCAATAGTTCATTAGTTCCTTTATCTTTACCTCTTTCTTCATCTTCTTCCACAAGTCTAGTGACAAGGCTTGTGCGGAACCCTAACCCTAATTCCACTCCAAATTCAAGATCCCGAGTACCAAATCAAGTGAGAAGCCTTCAACCTTTTATGAGCCGAGCCGATCTTCAATCGGGCAAGTGATCCAAGACAATCCGCGACTCACGGAGACGAGCGAAGCCAAATCGACGATCTAGTTCTTCCTCTTGTAGTTCTTGAGCGATTGTAACGAAATTGTTGATATAAATAAAAGGTGAAATTCTTTAATCTTGCTTTCTTTTAATTCTTGCATCATGATTCGATCTCAATTTGTGATTGTAGTCTTGTTGTGATGTTTGAGTAAAACTCCGCTCGTTAAGGAGTCGAGACGATCAATAGAATGATGATGTAATAAATCTTAATACGATTCTTAAGTCCTACGAGTCTTGTAAACCCTAGCAAGTTCAAGAATCGATGACCTAGTTTCGTTGCGATGCTTTCTTGATTGTGATCGCTCGAAATTAGGGATCTACGATCGTTTCTTGAATTTACTAGAGGCTAGAATATGAATGATATCGATGAAAGAACAAGGGATAAGATGAAACCCTAGTTTCACAAGAAATCCCTAATTCTTGTCGATCATCATCGATCTAGTATCAATTAATCGAAGGATAAGAATACGTTATTGTAAGATTACATCACATCTATAGATCCGATCGATTCCTACGAGCCTCATTTCGATTCTTGATATTTGGTTTGGAAAAATCATCAAACATCTCAATTCTTGATTTTATCTTTTCTTGTTATTAGATCTAGATTTTCTAATTCTTGAACTTCAACTACAAATCATGAATTGTTTTCGTTTCTTTTCTTTAAAGTTTCAATTCACCTAATTCAAAAGATGAACGATTACACTTTCCCTGAGGACGATCCGCACTTACTAACGCGCTACATCCGACACCGTTATTGATTGCGGTCAAAATATTTTTGGTTGTGATTTCTTTACAATTTTTCAAATACTACACATCAAGAATATCATAAAATCAAATGGCGCCGTTGCCGGGGATCATTTGATAAACACAACAAAAATCATAACAATCAAATGGCGCCGTTGCCGGGGATCATTTGATAAACACAACAAAAATCATAAATCAAATGGCGCCGTTGCCGGGGAATGTGCGCTAATTGTTCGTATTTTGAAATTTGAGTTGAAAGATTTATTCCATTACAATTTTTAAGATCAAAATTCGCGCAAACACTAATACGAGTTGTTGTGATTTGTGCGAGGAAATCTGGAATCATTGGAGCTGTGGAAAAAAATTTCTGAATTTTCCAGAGAGCTGAGGAGTTCAAGTGGAACAGTGTCAAGAATTTTGGTGCACTGAGCAGCACATACGGCCGCCCTTCCGCGGCATTAGAGCCCTATTGCGGCGGTTCCGCGCCTCTGTGGAAGCTTCTCTGCACAAAATTTTCACAGTAACTTCTAGCTTTCTTATCTCTCTCCTAAATCTTCTTCAAATAACACTTTTGTGCAGATTTCTTTGCAAATAATCGCAGCGCCGCGTAAAAAGCAAAAATTAAATTGTGCGTGTTTTGGTTTTTGGTTGTTTGCATATTAATACGGATATTAAGGGGCAAAGACCAAATCCAGATTAGGTGGGGAGTTCATTACCCTTCCTAGGCCCCAAAAATCACAAACTTGCATCCGCATTTACCCTCATTAATTAAAAAATATCTAGAGATGACTCTAAGGACCGTCGCGCTCACTTAGGACAGAAGAAGGCCGTGGGTAATTCATTGCTTATCCGCGTTTTCTTGTGGTGTCTAAGGCAAGTGTGTCGAAGGCTAGTGGTTATTAATTAGGCCCACTACTTACGTAGTGGAGTACCTTCCCACTTACCTGGCACTTACCTGGCCACAGGGGGACAAAGAGGCAGTGGAGGATTTATCCTGCGACTTGTCTTTTGGCAGTTAGGAGAGGTCTAGAGCCGGACCTAGGTGACCATTAGATTCTAGGGTTTTGGGTGTTGCATTTGTTGTGTTGCATCATTTTTTCAAAAATCCGTCCAATTTTCAAAACAAACACCGCATTCATATCATTTCCCCTAATTATAAATTCACGCTGCCACTTGTACTAACCCTTTTTAGTGCAAGATAGGCTGGACAACGGGATTCTAGTGCATGTTCAGTCCGCGTCCCCCTATTGATCCAAAAGTCGGTATTTCTACATTTACCCTTTCTTTACCCACCACCACAGCCACATCGATGGATCCATCTCCAGCGAACTTCTTTTCCACTACCCTGCCGCCGTCCGTTGGTGCGCAGAATCCACCTCGCATCTCTCTCCAAGAGAGGTGTTATCCTACACGAGGTCCCCTTTCCACCTGCCTTTCCATTCCACCAGCCAACGGGAAAAATTTTCAAATAAAACCCCAATACATCAACCTTCTACCAAAATTTCACGGTCTCGAGTCTGAGGACGCATACGTGTTTATCACGAAATTTGAAAATGTATGCGCAATGATGGGTACCTCACAGCTTTCTGTGGATGCTTTACGTCTTCGTCTTCTCCCATTCACCTTGTGCGATATAGCCGAGAAGTGGCTGTATAACACTACCGCACATTCCATTTCAAATTGGGAAGAATTCGTCAAAGCATTCCTGAAGAAATTTTACCCACATCACAAAACAACTCGAATCCGTAGCGAAATCTATCAATTCACCCAGTTTCAAATGAAACATTTTCAAAATGCCTTGAACGTTTCAAGGATCTGTTAGTCCAATGTCCACATCACGGCATCCCAAGATGGGAATTGTGCCGAATCATTTATGAGGGCATTACTCCTAACACAAGACAGACCCTTGAATCCATGTGTCAAGGCAATTTTATGACCAAAGATGATGGGGAATCCTGGGAATTCCTAGAAAATTTCGCTGAAAAATCTTTACAGCGGGAGGGTATGAGTCAATCGTCTAGGGATGGCAATGATATTTCCATAGGAGTTAGAGCTGACATTGCAGCTATACACAAGAAACTCGAGACTATGGAAAACAAATTTTTAGCCGCCACCCTAAGTCAAATATCACTCTCCAAAACTGTATGTGGCTGCTGTTCTGATCCGTCTCACTTGACGGAAGAATGTCCGTTTCAAGGTCATGAGCATACCAATGCCGCATTTCAAAGACCTAGAAACGATCCATCTTCCTCCACATATGATCAGGGTTGGAGGAATCACCCTAACTTTGCTTGGAACCAATCCCAATCTCAAAACACGGTTCCAAACATGAATCATTTCCAAAGGGTCCCTCCACCACAACAGCAGCCACCACTTCAATTGAGTCAGCACCCCTTTCAATCACAAAACTTCCAAAATCCGGCCAACACTTTCGCACCGTCTAGTCCTTTGCAATTGACCGGTACAGATAACACCTCTGCACTAGCACAAACCTTGGATACTTTCATGAAACAATCCATCCAAGGGACGGCATGTTTGCAATCTTCCATCGAGAATGTGATGAAGATCATTGTCTCTCAAAATGAGAATATCAAATCAATGGAAGCACAAATTGCACAACTAAAAGCCGAAATGAGTGCAAGAGAGAAAAGGAAACTTCCAGCTCAACCATTATCCAATCCTGGCTATTCACATCTTGTGAATGCAACCATGTTGAGATCTGGAAGAGTGCTTGACCATTACCTTGGGGAAGAGTTTGATGATACTGATAAATCAATCAATAACACCCCGGCTGAGACCTTTCCTCACACACACACTCCTAATTCTGACCCCAGTTCTTCTACCCCACCACCTTCTTGCGAGCCTATTCTTCGTTTCCCACAAGGCTCGCCACATCAGTCCACCTCTTCTAGTTCTCCACAGACGATCCCCACTCCTCTTTTGGGATCACGTCTACCCCCACTTCCTTCTCCTATGATGGACCCAACGCTTATTGCTAAAGCACCTTATCCTAATCGGTTAAGGGCTAACACATCGAGTCCACATATGGAGAAGATTAGGGACATTTTAAAGCAAGTTAACACCAACATCCCTCTCCTAGATGCCATCCAACAAGTTCCGTCCTATGCGAAAACTCTTAAGAACTTGTGCACTAGGAAGAGGAAGACTCAAGTGCCCAAGAAGATTTTCATGGAAAAGACGGTAGACACGGCTTTCCCCCAACAATTACCAAGGAAACGTAAGGATCCTGGATATCCTACTATTTCCATTTCTATCGGGGAAAAACACATCAATCGTGCTCTACTAGACCTTGGCGCTAGTGTTAACTTGGTTCCATATTCAGTCTATGAGCAACTAGATATCGGAGAGTTGAAGCCAACCCATTGCACTCTCCAGATGGCTGACCGATCAATCACCAAACCTAAGGGTGAACTGGAGGATGTGTTAATAAAAATCGGAGAATTTATATTCCCTGTGGACTTTATTGTAATTGATACACAGCCTGTAGCGAACCCACGGAATCAAATTCCGGTGATTTTAGGTCGCCCCTTTTTGGCCACTTCCAATGCAATAATCAACTGTCGTAATGGTTCTATGGCCCTATCTTTCGGGAATAGGTCAATAGAGCTGAACATTTACAAGTTGGGAGGTGTACCCTCCGAACCTACTGCTCAGGTCTGTTCTGTCGACTTAATGGATGTCGACAGCAGCGAATTTGATGATCCTCTTGATACTGATCTTGACTCTTTTCATACGTTATTGTTTGACCCAAATATGTATCATACATATACGGACTCTTCCATCGAGATGTCCGGGTCAACAATTAACACGGATTATGAACTGCTTTTAGAGTCTGAAGATCACCCCGCACTTTGCGATGACATTATTCATCGGGGTATTGATGGAATGTTTGAGGAGATCTTCGCTGATGAACTCGCATTTTTGAATGATACGGGTGTTGAGATGACTCATCTTCCAATCAAGGAAATTGAACCTCCACCCTTTCTTCTGAGTTGTAAAAAGAATGCGAGCAATCCATCACAATCACTGCATCGTCTCTCCAAAATGAGACGCACACACACTCTCTTCCACCACTTAACCTTTCCCCACTTCTTCTTCCACCAACCAGAGCACGGCATTGATAAAATTTTTGAATGGTTGGTGTTAACGTTCGGTCTTTGCAAAGCTTGGCATCGACCACTGATTTTTGACGCCCTCATATGATTTTCAAAGATTAACATTGCATAACTCAAGTTTGGGGGGTACATTTTTTGGGCTCTTGGAAAGAAAATTTTTACAAAATGTTGAGCCAAAAATAAGTTTAGGGGAGGTTCTTCACTTAAATATTTTGTCCCCACTAATAAATTCCTCCCAAGCTTACAGGTTTTTCGAGATTTAGCGGATGGCAACAGTGAGGACACTGTTGAAAACAAGTTTGGGGGAAGTTTGTGCTTATTTTCGCATCATTTGCATATCATTTGCATAAGCACAAAACATTTTTGAAAAAAACTATAAAATTTTAAAAAAATTCAAAAGATAAAAATATTTTTTGTACATAAATAAGATAATAAAAGTTTAGATAGTGAAAAATTACATCTATGAGATTAGAAAAATTTAAGAAAACCAAGAAAATTAGAAGTTTTCTTATACGAACTAGTAATAAGTAGTTATGAGCCGTTGTCCCAAGGGTTAGTAAGATGAAAGACGTCACTAATCTGAGGATAAAAATATGTCTGAAAAATAGTTTCTATTCTGGGAAGCCAAACATTTTGAACGTTGATACCCTGCTATTCGCACTTGCACACGTCTTGAAGCCTGAGATAGTAGAGGATACCTTGAAATGCTCTTGTCTTAAAACCGATGTATGAAGGAAATAAAAAAGAAAAGTGAATAAAAAATATAAAGTGGTGAGAAAAATGGACACTGGTTTTGTTATCACCGAGGGCAATGAAAAATGTATAGCGAGGGTGCCTCTTCACCTAGTGCCCTAAGGCCAACTGGTCTGGGAGTCACTGCTATGCCTGAGGTGGTGCAAGACGAGGAAAATACACCAAGTAAGCAAGCACAGGAGTAATCGGTCGGTTAGTATCTCAAGAAGTATTAACGGTCGCATGAAAGTGTGTGAGCAAATTCAACTAAATATTCATTAATTAAAAAGTACTGAGGCTGATGGGCAAGAGTATGATAGCTTGAATTGAATTCTCCGGGTGTAGGGATGTCCTTTACACACACGCAGGGTTATATGATCGATGTTTGGAAGAAAGATAGGAACGAAGAATAAGACGATGTTTTATTGAGGGAGGACGTGATTTCTGACATCTTTTCATGACCATTAAGATAGGGCTCATGACAACCGAAAAGCTACCTTAGTTGGAAACCCTAATTTTCAAGGCTTTTCTTCTACGATTCTTCTCTTTAAATATAATATTCATGATCTTCCTTTTATTATTGGATTTTGGGGGTGCAATCCGCTGAAAACCCTCAGGAGACAACACTCCTCCTACTAGGGACACCTAGAGGTTTAAAGGCTTGTTGCACGTGCTGAGTGCAATCGTGTTGCCTACGAAAGTGTGCTAGTTAGTTTTTCTCTTTCTTTATTTTCTCCCTCTCTTTTTAATAAAAAGTTCGCTCGAGACGATCGAAAATAAGTTTGGGGGAATTTGATCGGTCGAAAATAATGTATTTTTAACACGGCAATTTCCCTATCATTTGCATTCATTTAGAAGTGTACGGTATTCATATTTCACATATTAGCAAATCAGTCGTTAAATATCAGATTGCATGTGTTAGACCCTAAAACCGGCACTATAAAGGAAATTGACCGCATTTCATGGCATCGCATCATCCCTATATTGCGCAACACTTGTTTTGAGATTTGTGCAGGAGCAAAGCCAAAAGAGCTAATCAAAAATACGCCAACTCAATGATTTCAGATCTGGTAGCAATTCAAAAGGAAATATAAAAATCAACATATCAAAGAAAGGCCCACAAGTCAGCCCAAATCAGCACCAGAAGTCCCAAGCCCCAAGCCTCCAACATGGCCGCAGAACCGTGGCGGGAGCCGGCTTGAGCCGCGGTTCCGCGGCGGTTTGGACACATCAGCAAGCCATTTTTGGTGCATAATTCTTCAATCAGTGGCCACAGCTCAGAAATACATGTCAAATTCCAGAAAACCCTCGAAGCTTCTACCAGATCAGCAAAGATCATTAAGCAAAGCTAATCCTAATTAAGTTTCTAACTAACCTCTTCTAGAAGATCCCTCCTAACTAATCACATCTAGAAGCTTCTCCTCTAACTAACTTTTGGAGGGAAATTCAAAATCTCCTCAACAAACTTTTGGAGGGAAACTTAAAATTCAAATCCTAGATCTAGGATTTTGATGGCTATAAATAGGAACCTAGATCTAAGGGTTGAGGTGGTTCATCAATAGTTCATTAGTTCCTTAATCTTTACCTCTTTCTTCATCTTCTTCCACAAGTCTAGTGATAAGGCTTGTGCGAAACCCTAACCCTAATTCCACTCCAAATTCAAGATCCCGAGTACCAAATCAAGTGAGAAGCCTTCAACCTTTTATGAGCCGAGCCGATCTTCAATCGGGCAAGTGATCCAGGACAATCCACGACTCACGGAGACGAGCGAAGCCAAATCGACGATCGAGTTCTTCCTCTTGTAGTTCTTGAGCGATTGTAACGAAATTGTTGATATAAATAAAAGGTGAAATTCTTTAATCTTGCATCATGATTCGATCTCAATTTGTGATTGTAGTCTTATTATGATGTTTGAGTAAAACTCCGCTCGTTAAGGAGTCGAGACGATCAATAGAATGATGATGTAACAAATCTTAATACGATTCTTAAGTCCTACAAGTCTCGTAAACCTTAGCAAGTTCAAGAATCGATGACCTAGTTTCGTTGCGATACTTTCTTGATTGTGATCGCTCGAAATTAGGGATTTACGATCGTTTCTTGAATTTACTAGAGGTTAGAATATGAATGATAGCGATGAAAGAACAAGGGATAAGATGAAACCCTAGTTTCACAAGAAATCCCTAATTCTTGTCGATCATCATCGATCTAGTATCAATTCATCGAAGGATAAGAATACGTCATTGTAAGATTAAATCACATCTATAGATCCGATCGATTCCTACGAGCCTCATTTCGATTCTTGATATTTGGTTTGGAAAAATCATCAAACATCTCAATTCTTGATTTTATCTTTTCTTGTTATTAGATCTAGATTTTCTAATTCTTGAACTTCAACTACAAATCATGAATTGTTTTCGTTTCTTTTCTTTAAAGTTTCAATTCACCTAATTCAAAAGACGAACGATTACACTTTCCCTGAGGACGATCCGCACTTACTAACGCGCTACATCCGACACATTTATTGATTGCGGTGAAAATATTTTTGGTTGTGATTTCTTTACAATTTTTCAAATACTACACATCAAGAGTATCATAAAATCAAATGGCGCCTTGCCGGGGATCATTTGATAAACACAACAAAAATCATAACAATCAGCTTGCAAAACGGTGGCTTTTGGGTACAGTCCCGAATCACATGGAGGCAATGAGTGATATGAGGGGTTTCGTCTCTCCCGGTATAGGGAGTTGATATTGTGCTGTGTTCGATTGGCTATAACTGGAAGTCCCTGGCCAGGGATGATATAGAGTGCTATTGGTAAGTGTTATCAGTAGTTTCTCGACCTATTATGAGCCTCACATCGACACGACTTATCGGTTACTGGGGTCTGACGTATACCACCCCTAGACTGGATATGCGACATATCAGACGAAGAGGCCGGACTGTACGGGAGTGCTACTGATTGGATTCACAGGAGAATGTACAGGCTTGCTTGTTGATCTTCTGATCGCTCAATACCTGGGTGGCTGTTACGTTTAGCTGACCGCTTGCAGCTTGTGGGTGTTTGATATAATCATCACCTACTGCCGGCGTATTGATGATTCTTTAGAGTCCTATACAGAGGTTTCTTGACTCAGGAAAAACGGAGTAGGAGCACATATGTGATATGTGCGGGACCGAGAATAATACGATATGAGATACCGTATTCTATTCTCGCAATATGTAATATAGCTGGGTCATCGGATAAAGTGTTGATTCGATGAATCGGTACAGATTATATTAGTCGGTTATTTGAGAAATAGCCGGATTGTCGGATCAAGTGTTGATTCGATAATTTAATGCATAATTATATATATGATATATTACATTACATTATCTAATATAAGCTCGCTTTATTGATTCATTTTCTCACCGGATAATACATTGATATATATGCGATGTATGTTAATTGTATTATTTTCTTTTGTTACAAAAATATGTTATATATATGATATATAATATTGTAACAAGTTATATTTACAAATACAACATGATTAGTGGAGATTAAACATGGTTAGGGTTTGATTTGGGTTAGACTTTTCTTGAAGCTTCTAGAAGCTTTTGTTTTGTTTTAAGCAAAGATATTATGTGTTGATATTTTGGAGATAGTATTTAACCCAACCCAAACCCTTAACCCTAGTCAACTCTCTACATGAGTTAATACTTGATATTATTAACTCAAGGTTCTTTTGTAAGTATAGTAATTTTTCATTATTCATCACAAAAGACTTCATCTTCTTCTTCCTCCTTAAGCTTACTAGCTTTTGATTTTGTGATGAGTGTGTGTGAGAAATTGATAATAAAAGAGAGCCATATTCCTACTTCATCATCCTCATCTAATCTAGCCACTTAGATTAGGGTGTTCACTTCATTAATACTTGATTATAGAAGTGAGAGCTTGAGTTAAAGAAACTTCAAGGTAGATCATCTTTGAAAAGGAAGACTTCAAGCAAGCATGGATCATTCGGGTTGTGGAGCCTCTCTTGAGTCCGGGAGATCATGGATCGCGGCGAGGGGACTACTACTCGGAGCTTATGAAGCGAAGGAGCGGACTACAAAGGTTGTAATCCCTCTCTCTTAGATGTAAAGATGTTTACTTGCATGTTTAACCCTAATTATCTAGCAAAGATCCTTACTCTAGGTTGTTCGGCACTTCTAAATTTTAAATCGGGCATGGTTGATGCCTTATAGACCCTTGTGACAGTGCCTAGTAACCTTACACTACCGTCACTGTTTGTTTGTATATTATTCTTTTGGGGCACGACCGGGTTGAGGTCGATGTACCCGTTGTATATATTTTCTTTTCTGTGCTAGGATTACCCCGCGGTGGAGTGCACGGATAGCCGGGTTCTGGAAGGCAACGGGTCCGCATCTCATGGCTTTGAGACGGAGGGAGGTTCACTCTAGAATTGGCGGGCTATTCGCCGCACTCGTAGGTGGTATAGGTTGACCCAAGGAGGGGTGCTCAAGTTACCGGATTCCGTGAAGTGCTGGGTGGTCCATTCACTTTGTTGAAGGGGGCTGCCTCGCTTCAGGTTTTGGTGGGTAACTTGCCGCACCCGTAGGGTCTAGGTTTTCATTGCACAGGCTATCCACACGACCAGGGGAATGTCGGGTTTCATTTGTGGCTCTATGAAACCCGGGGCTCCCAGTATATATGTATTGTTCTGTGATGCTTATTACTTTTCTGTAATGTTGCATTTATCACGCCTTGAGCGATTATTGTATATTGTTATTTATATACTAGTAGATGTTGTATATGTTTTACACCCGCGCTAGTCCTGTCCCCGCTCTGTCGTTAGTTAAGTAACCTAACGAGTGATGACGGGACCCAGTGGCAAAGGCAGATGGCATATACGTATATTTTATTTTCGTTCTTTATTGGTGTGATTAATTGATGGGACTGCGTTGATTCGTATCAATGCAAAGAAAACAGACCTATACAGATGTTGTTGGAACATTTTTCAAAAAGCTGTTATTGCAAGGACGTTCTCTTTTGTTTTGCACTGTGGTATTCGGTTATAAATATCCAGCACCTCATTCGACGAGGCAAGGGCCGAGATCCCTTCATCGGGAGTGACCCCTTGGACAGAGGATTGCGTCAGGGTAATAACTTCACCGTAGTCGATTACTTTTTGTTTTGCATCGTGGTATTCAGTTTGGAATATCCTACACCTCATATCTACGGGGAAAGAGCCGGGATCCCTTCACCGGGAGTGACCTCTTTAGCAAAGGTTTTTGCCACTATATATTTGTAAAAGCTATCCGGTTCCTTGAACGATATCAAGTTCATTACGTTAAAGGTTTTTCGCCAAAAACCATTCATAGCCCTCCGTCATTTCAGACGGGTAGCACTTAGTATTCATGCTATGTATGTTGGCCTTCGTCAAGGCATAGTGTATGGTAGTTATTTGTTGCTTTTCTGTTGCATAGATAGATGCGTTGGTTTGGGACAGCCGTACTACCATTTTGGCCTTCGTCAAAGGTATGTACGGGTGGGTTCAAATTAACCTGGGTAATGACGGGTAGAACTTGACATGTGACTTATGATATGTTGGCCTTCGTCAAGTTCATAAGTGCATGGGGTAAAAATCACATCGGGAGTTTCTAAAGAAACTGAAACTTGCTAGGCATGCGCATACCTTCTGGAGTGTGATAACGTCAGTGGATTCCATCATGTTATCATGCGATGATAGTTGGATCCCGATTCTCACTGATGAGTTGGTTTACTCCTCGGATGATCCCGACTAATTCTTCTTTCAGGTTTGGAGGAGAATTTGAGGAGACAGTGGGAGGTTTCCGAATTAGATAAAGTGATAACCATTCTGATATAGGTTAGAGTGCACGCAGAGTGTTTCTTTTCTCTCTCTTTGGCAGCGTCCATGGCCCGACCCTAGACTATGACTCAGTAACCAAGTTAACCGAACTTTCTTAAAACACTGGCTTTTGGATTGTCTGAGTTGCATACATCATTGCCATTCTTTATTTTACCCTTTGCATTTCTCCAGAACACCCCGTATCACTACGAATGTCCACTTCCATTGGATAAATCCATCGTATGGTTATATACGAACTCAGAGGAACTTGTTCCAGATTCGAGGATGGATTTTGGTTCTGGAGAGATTGAATAGGACTATTCAGTTGTCTTTTCCTTTTACCTTCTCTCAGATTGTAAGGCCACCAGGATTAGGAGAGGGTACACCTATTACGCTTATTGGATAGTCTTCTTCCAAACCATAGGCAGGTGCCGAACGGTGGGGAATGAAGAAAACCAATTAGCCTAAGTGTGGTGTACAAAAGGTAATAAGTAAAGACAAATAAAGGGATTAGAAAGATGGCAAAGTAAATTGCGACTGCTATTCACGACCAAACCAAGTATTTCATCGCCACTCCTATTTTACCTTTGTATTTCTCCAGAACACCCCGTATCACTACGAAGATCCACAGTTATTTGGATAATCCATCGTATGGTTATATACGAACTCGATGGAACTTGTTCCATTTCGGGGATGGATTCTGGTTCAGGAGAAATAGAATAAGGTTTATTCAGTTGTCTTTTATCATCACCTTCTCTCAGGTTGCGAGTACTCTTAGGAATAGGAGAGTACACGTATTATGCTTATTGGATAGTCTTCTTCCAAACCATAGGCTGGTGCTGAACGGTATGGAAGGAAGAAAACCATTAAGCCTAACGATGGTGTACTGAAGGTAATGACTAAAGACAAATAAAAGGATTTGGAGAGATGGCAAAGAAATATACGGTTATAGTCATGAGTCTGGATAATGGAAGAAGCATTACTAGGAATACCAGGATACCCCTTCGAAACATATTCATGTTTCAGTTTCACTGTGTATTGTTAATAGAAAACTGATTTCTCAATTAGTCCTTGCTCCAGGGTATGTATTTACCAGGTATGATTCTCACATCTATATAGTTTTACAGATGATGAGTGTGAGTAAGTTATTGGGAATTAGGTGATCATCCTCATTATATTGGAATTCGTTGCAATTGGTGATATTTGAGGAAATCGCCTGGGTACAGTTTTCAACTTACGACGCACAGGGTTTGAGTTATTAAACTCAGGGGACTTATACAAAGTATTGTATATTGTCCAGTGTCCATTAGGACAAAGGGGTAGGTCCTCGTACTATATTTTGTTTACTTGCGACTTCTCTAGTTTTAGACATGTGTTTCGTAGAAATACAAGGTCTAAGTTTTGAGAAGTTATAGGTACAAGAATAAAGTAGAGAACCAGGTGTAGCAAGTATCGGGATTCTTCAAGGTGATCGAAGATGTAGATACTTGTGTATGGTATTCAGTTGATAGTAATGTTTTAAAGAACTTGCTTCTCTTTCGGGTTACTCATAATTGGATAAACTCCTAAGTTGAGTAATGTTGATCTGCCTCTCTCAATTTAGTTGACATACACTGGAGACAGCTGCATGATTTGAATCTGGTTCCAATTAAATCAGTGCCTTTGTTTCTATATTGTATATAGAATGGATCATATCTTAACGATGTTAAGGTGTATGGAGTTGTCAGGCTTATGCTTAAAACCAGACTCTGGATAACTCAAGGCACGTTTCTGTAATGACAGTTTGTGGGTTGATCCTAGCTTTGACGAGGGTTGATTTTCTACCATCTGGAAGATCAATAGTGATATTGTTCTTGACTTGCCACAGTTTTAGTAAAATAAATTTTTTCAGAAAAACAGTAATGGGAGTATGGTAGAACTGGAAGAGATTCCATAACTGCAAACGATTATAGAAAATTTAATAGGACCTAAAGATTCAATCAGGTTTGACATTCCATTAGCCACTCCACAGATATGGTGGGTAACCTGAGACACCCGAGAGGTACTCCGGTAGCCTCAAGGACGGTGACAGGGAGGTTCTTGTTTACCCAGACTTGACATTACTGCTGTTCCAGACTATGAGACCCGGCAGGAGGATGAGTATAGCGTCGTTCTAAACTAGTTTTAGAAGTGCACGTGTATATTATTCTGCCAGAGGGTTGTCGTAGTCAGAGGGAGCAGCGGAAACATAGTGGACAAGAAGCTTGTGTCTATTTATAGACTAAAGCAGATATAGCGAAGATAGATCATCTATTTTTTGATATGATAGTCATAGGCTTTGACTTCATCAGAATAGGGGATGGATCTGTTAAGAAAGTAGAAGGGTATGATGTCCCGGTATTTGGATGACATACACAGAGTAGGAAGTAAAACTCCTATACTACGATCGGTTATACTTAGGTTGTCACACAGTGGTTTCTCCACATAGAATATGGATATTATATCAGACATTCTGGTTACTAGATCTATGGTTTTAGATCTAGATTTAGGTAGTTTCCCAATCCGGGTACTTGACAGCATTCTAAAGGTATTTAGAATGGACGACTCCTGGCATGGTGGTGTACTAACAGGTGATGGAGTCACCCTCTCTAAAGGTGTCTGACAAACTAAAGGGGAGAGGAATGTGCATGATTGGCAAATCACTTACTTAGGCAATTGAGTTGATCATGAGATGTCAAGTACCACACCAGATGATGTTTTTGCATTAGATGCAATAAGTTGATATTGATCCAATCCTGGAGAAACGTTCGGAGGCAGTTTTAAAGCATAAGTGGATGTTCTATGGATTTGATAACGGTAGCCTTCTTCGGGAGACGATTATCATTCCAGGCTTCCAAGGTGACATAGATGACAAAGTGACTGTCAGAGTTATTGTTTTCCCTCCGACGAGGGGCCGTAATTTTGACAGATGGTCCATGTAAGTCCATGTCACGCACTCCACGAACTTGCGAGGAGGCGGAATATATGAAAAACGATTATCAAAGCTTCGTAACACGGACTTGAGCACATGAATCGTTATCTAAACCATTGCTAACTATATGCTAGAGGTTTAACTACTCAGATTCAAAGTTATACCTCACGTTACATGTCCTTCGGGTCTTCATCGTTGTCCTCCACTCCTCATAGGCTCCTTGGAACATCGGCACCTCTACGGCCTCCTCGAGTCAAAGACGATCCATCCGAAAGCTCCTACGCCAAGCTTAATCTCAAACTTGAGATAACTAGGTTGCTTAAAGTACTAATCTAAGCTACCTAGGGGATATAGAGTGAGATTATGGATGTATTAGTCTAGCTAACCCTTGATCTCAACACATGAGAGGCTAGGGTTAGGGTTTGAAGAAAGAGTGAGCTTGAGGAGAGAGAAGGTGAAGATGATAAAAAAAAAATGAGATAATGATCTATCATAATATATATGAAGCATTATTTATTTATCCAAAAATGAAATAAAAGAATTAACAACCATGCTTCATAAATATCTATGAGTGATTCATCTCCATGAGTCATTAAGCATTTATGATGCATTAATGACATGGACGAATCACACAAATGAGTCACTAATCTCATTTAATGCAATGCCACCTTCCCCCCCAAGTCACCACTCTTATAGAAGCTTCCCGACAAATTACGAGAACGCCCCTCCAATCCGTGAAAACACGGAAAAACTTTAGACTGTATAAATCCAATAACCCGATACTAGAATCTGGCTTAAACCAAAGCCGGCTAGTAAAAACTGTCCGAAAAGTCGTACGTACGTAAAAACACGGACGCGTCCAAACCCTTGTCGTAAAACCATACAACCTCTATATCGTTTCGCCTGGAGCAGGGAAACTCTCTGTGTGGGACTCTAAAGACTCGACACTACGCTGGCAGTGGGTTTAACCACAGACCGCAAGCGGCACTAGCTGTACGTAACGGTCCGATGAGGAAACTCATCCGAACTCCCACTGAGCCTGATGTGACAATCTCCATACAGTCCGGTCTGTTCGTCTAAAGATTATCGCATATAGAGCCTAGGGGGCGGCAAGCGTCAGTCCCCTAAAAGTGGTATAAGTCATGTCGGAGCGAAGCCCATTACACCCTGAGAAACTACTGGAACCTACCAGTAAATCTCGCTTGCCCTGACCAGGGACTTCGCGTAATGGCTCTCTGACACAGCGCGATATCATCTCCCAATACCGGGAGAGACGAATCCTGTCTAACCACTACTGCCTCCAAGTGCTCGGGACTGCACCCAACTGCTACCTGTTTGCACGACTCCTTTGAGCCGTGGTAGGGTAGCAATCGAAGAACAGTAGGACACACTCGAGGCGAAGTAGCAGTGTCAAGTCTGCGGACTATGTTGTACTCATGTCACCTGGGAACTGTTAACTGACGATGGGTATAATACCAACCAACAGTTCCCCTGCGAGTCCTGTCCGGTGTACCCGTAACCTAACGAGCACCTGTATACTATCTCCAGTACGACGTACTGATGGCTATGGGATAGACCATCTCCCCAACTGGGATGAGAAGCGTACACACTAGTCTACTCTGGAGTATCGACGCCCTGTCTCGATAATCCTACGACTAGGGACCTGTATAGGATGTTGCTTATAGATTACCCAGCCCCCACTAGTGTGACTGCCATCACAACGCTGGTAATCAAGCAAAGAACCTATGGGCTCTACTAATATGTATAAGTGATACGTTACAAGAAACATATGCACATATTAAAGTAGTCACAAACCAAGTAGTATACTACCATTTTTAGCAAGACTGTATATACAACTGTGAATATCTCAAGCTTCCATTAAGTAATATACAATCTAGTATGATACAATAATGGCCCCTAGGGCATATACACTAACAATCTCCCACTTGCACTAGGGCCATGAGCTGGCATATCGCAGATCTATCATCTCGAATAGCCTCTCGAACTTTGTCTGAGGAATGGCCTTTGTGAATGGATCAGCAATGTTATTCTTCATCTCTTCTCTTTTCACCTTGATCTCCCGGCGATCTACGATCTCCCTGATCAGGTGATACCGCCTTAAAATGTGTCTGGACTTCTGATAGGACCTGGGTTCTTTCGCTAAAGCTATAGCGCCGTTGTTGTCACAATACAGAGCTATTGGACCAACACTGGTAGGAACCACCTGAAGTTCTGTGAGGAACTTCTTCATCCAGAGAGCTTCTTTTGCGGCATCGCAAGAAGCTATGTACTCCGCTTCCATCGTTGAGTTAGCAACATTCTCCTTCTTAGAACTCTTCCAACAGACTGCCCCTCCATTGAGGGTAAAGACATAACCCGACATGGACTTAGAGTCATCTTTGTCACTCTGGAAGCCGGGGTCGGCAAAGGCCTCCATCTGGAGGTCTTTTTCGCCATACACCAAGAACATCTCCTTAGTCCTCCTCAGGTACTTGAGAATGTTCTTTACTGCTATCCAGTGATTCTCCTCTGGGTTTGCTTGATACCGGCTTACTGCGCTCAATGCGTATGCTACATCTGGTCTGGTACATAACATCGCATACATTATAGAGCCTACCGCAGAAGCGTAGGGTATAATCGACATGCGATCCCTTTCTAAATCAGTCTTGGGAGACATCTCTTTGGAGAGGGTGATTCCGTGACAAGCCAGTAGGTTACCACGCTTAGAATCATCCATTTTGAATCTCTTCACTATGGTGTCTATGTACCTGGACTGTGAAAGTCCCAACATCCTTTTTGATCTATCACGGTAGATCTGGATCCCCAGAATGTAGGTGGCATCACCCAAATCTTTCATGGAGAATTTCTGTGATAAGAATCTTTTGACTGACTGTAACATAGGAATATCATTTCCTATTAGGAGAATGTCATCCACGTACAAGACGAGGAATACTACAGCTCTCCCTACAATCTTACTGTATATGCATGGTTCATCTGGATTTTTGATAAAGTCAAATTCTTTGACAGCATCATCAAACCAGATGTTCCAACTCCGAGATGCCTTCTTTAGTCCATAAATGGACTTAAGCAGTTTGCATACTTTACCGCTGCTCCCACTCTGAATGAATCCCTCTGGCTGATCCATATAGACGCTCTCTTCCAAATTTCCATTTAGAAAGGCCGTCTTTACGTCCATCTGCCAGATCTCATAATCGTGGAAGGCAGCAATAGCAAGAAGGACCCGAATGGATTTGAGCATAGCCACTGGAGAAAAGGTTTCGTCATAGTCCAAACCAGGTCTTTGACGGAAACCCTTTGCAACAAGTCTAGCCTTATAGGTTTCAACCTGTCTATCTACACCAATCTTCTTTTTGAAGATCCATTTGCATCCTACGGGTTTTACCCCATCTGGAGCAATGTCCAAAGTTCATACTTTGTTAGTGTACATGGACTCCATTTCGGTCCGCATTACATCCAGCCATTTTACCGAGTTGCCGCTCTGAATGGCTTGCTGGAAGCTAGTAGGGTCATCATCATCAATGACGCAATCCTCTTTATCCCCATCTATGAGAAAACCGTAGTATCTCTCAGGCGGATGAGACTGCCTACTACTTCTGCGGAGTGGCGCTGGGATGTCCGTTTTTTCTGAAACCTCTGATTCTACCATACTTTCAGTAACAGCTTGTGTTTCTGGAATTTCTTCCAGTTCTATTTCGCTCCCATTCTTCTGATTTTCTAAAAATTCAGTTTCCAAGAAGTGGGGATGCTGAGAAACAAAAACCTTTTGTTCCTCTGCGGAATAGAAAAGATACCCCCTGAAGTTCTTTGGGTATCCCACAAACTTACATAGTACTGAGCGTGCCTCGAGCTTGTCCGCATGCTGCTTCTTTACAAAAGCTGGACATCCCCATGTCTTAAGATACTTAAGATAGGGTTTCTTCCCACTCCACATCTGATATGGGGTGGTAGGCACAGTCTTGGTTGGAGCCTTGTTCAAGAGATATGCAGTTGTTTCTAGTGCATAACCCCAGAATGATCGCGGTAACTCAGCCTTACTCATCATGGAACGAACCATATCCAATAGGGTTCGATTCCTCCTTTCTGATATACCGTTGTGTTGTGGTGTGTATGGAGGAGTAAGCTGAGAGAGAATTCCATTCTCTTTTAAGTAACCTAGGAACTCAGTACTTAAGTATTCTCCACCTCGATCAGATCTCAGTGTCTTGATACTTTTGCCGGTTTGTTTTTCCACTTCATTCTTGTATTCTTGGAATTTCTCAAAGGCCTCGGATTTATGCTTCATCAAGAAGATATATCCATACCTAGAGAAATCATCCGTAAAAGTAATGAAGTAGGAATAACCACCTCGCGCATGTGTAGACATTGGACCGCACACATCACTGTGTATGAGTCCTAAGATCTCGCTCGCTCTTACTCCATGTCCAGAAAACGGAGTCTTTGTCATCTTTCCCATGAGACAAGATTCACAAGTAGCATAAGATTGATATTCGAACGGATTCAAATATCCTTCTCTATGTAACTTAGTCAATCTTCTCTCATTGATGTGACCTAGTCTACAATACCATAAGAAAGCCTGATTTGTTTCCGGAGACTTTCTTTTAAGTGTGTTCTGGACAATGAAAATCTGAGCTTGATTTAATACGTATATTCCGTTTTCTAATGTACCTGACCCAATCATAACTTGATTTAGGTGGATGTGAACTACATCTCTTGTAAAAGTAAAATCATATCCTTCCTTAGATAGTAAGGGTACAGATATAATATTACAAGTCGTACCTGGTACATAAAAACAATTACGCAGAATCAATATCTGCCCAGTTGTCAGTCCAAGATGATATTCCCCTACGAATTCAGCGTTCATGCTCATTCCGTTAGCAACCGTGAGGGTCATATCACCTATCCCGATAACCCTACGGTTTCTCAGAGCCTGTAATGAATTACAGATGTGAGTTCCTGACCCGGTATCCAATACCCAGGAAGTAAGGTTAACTGATATACAGTTCTCAATAACAAATACACTTGAGGCTGAAGCCACAACATGCTTTGTATCCTGGTTACTGGCTTCTAAAGCCCTGCAATCTTTCTGCCAATGTCCAATCCCATAATAATAGGAACTACCCTCTTTTACTACATTAAGTCCCGAAACTTTTGCCCTTCTCTTTCCTTCTACTTCCCTGGTTTCCTTCAGGGTAGACGGTAGAGACTGTAGAATCAAGTCAGTATCTGACCTGTTTCCCAACGTGGTCTCCAGGTCCTAGAGCTTATCGTTATAGCTAGTCATTGTAAGGACGTTGTCCCCTACAAATGACCCGACGGCCAACCTCGCTTGATTTAATTTGGTCGAGGTCTCATATCTTGCGATATGAGATTGCTCTCTATATAAATCTTTGTTATGGAGAAAGATGGAAACTGAGTCCATCTTCTCGTGCTGCTTCTGGTATACACGATCAACTGAAGCTAACACGAGGCACTTGGCTTTCGCTTTATCCTTTTCCCTTGTCTGTCGGATATCCATATCCGTGACGGTGGAAACTGGACCTGGGACGGCGGGATCTTGAGTAGTAATAGGGTGGTCTAGTTTGTCATAAGCAATAGACATCTGGACAGACCTTTGCCAGTCAAATAAGTCAGATTCAGTCAAATTGTTATCTAGATGTAACCTATGTGTGGTCACAAGGTCGCTGCAATTAAGAGAGAGAGAGGAGAAAACACTATTAGCATGATGCTCTTGCAAGTTTAGAGTAGTTTTTAATTTATCTAAACTGGATGGCTCCCACTGTTTCTCGAATCGTTCCTCAAACCATAAAAGAAGGATTAGCCAGGACTATTCTCACCGTACAATACTTGCTTAACCGTTCAGCCAGGCCAGTGTCCATACTTCGAGGGAGGTTTTCCAACGCTTTCGCGAAGTTCCTTAATTAAATAACCTCTTTTCTCTGGGGGCGTAACCCCGCTGACACCTTTCTAGGCACCTACTTGGTTTATAGCATTGATCGTTAAGTGACGAATCTTCTGATAAGCAGTATATACTCACAGTAGGATCGGGATCCAAAATATCATCATATGATAATGTTGAAGGAATCCTACCAACATTCATCAAACTCCAAAATGGTATGCAACTCTAGCAAGTTTCAGTTTCTTTAGATACCCCCGATGTGGATTTTTGCCCCATGCTCTTATGACATTGACAAAGGTCAACAAATCATAAGTCACATGTCAAGTTCTATCCGTCATTGTCCAGGTTAATTTGAAGCCACCCGTATATACCCTTGACGAAGGTCAACAAGGTAATACGACAGTCCCAAACCAACGCATCTATCTATGCTACATATGAACACCCAACAGCTACCAATCACTATGCATTGACGAAGGTCAACAAACATAGCTTGAATACTATTGAATATCTATATGAAATGACGGAGGGCTACGACTGGTTTTGGCAAAACCGTGAACGTAATGAACTTGATATAATCGAAGGAACCTGATACTTTTTTAAAAGGAGTGGTTAAAGCCCCGCAATTAAAAAATTCTGCTCTTTTAAAATAACCGAGTGGTTTCTTTTAAATTTGTTCCAACGATTTAACTTTGGTTTATTTCTTTGCATTATTATAATGCGTCCCATCATTTATCTTATCATTGCAGAAAACAACGAAAATACCACGTCCTCTTATGCCATCCGCATTCGCCACTAGGTCCCGTCATCACCTGTTAGGTTACTTAACTAACGACAGAGCGGGGGCTGGGCTAGCGCAGGTGTAAAACATAAGTGACGTCTAATAGCTATCATATATAGATATTGTATATTCGTCAGACGCAATAATAAGCATTCCAGATCAAAGATAAACTTTATTGGATTTACTAGAAATCCGCATTTGCTTTGAGCCTGCAATAAAAGTCGGATTAAATAGTTGTGATGAATAGCCATTACCCCATCCTAGACCCCTATGGGTACGGCAAACTACCCGTCAAGTACCCGAAGTGAAGCGGTCTCTCTCAACAACGTGAGGAGGCCACTAAACACTTCAACGTACCCGGTAGTTTGTGTACCCCACCTTGGGTCTATCCTGGGAGCAAAAACAGTAAAAAGAAATAATACAACGGTGGCTACAACCGCAACCTGGATGTACCCCGCAAAAGAATATTACATCAAATTACATTTACATTGAATGAATATAGAACACATCTCAAACCCCGGCTAATCATCACAACAGTCCAATACAGTTCATATACACAAACAGTAAACATTTCAGAAATATGCAACCCCCTGCCAACCAACATACTAGAAGTTAGGGGAGGTTTACGAACACATTAAACATTACAGATAAAAACCCAATTAGCAAATATCTTAGAACATCGATCGATTACCATATTCCGTGTCTACCCCAATAGCAAGCCAGCACTGAAGTAACCTGGGTATAAACAGAACATACAGGAAACAAAAACACCAACAAATATGAATAACAGAGCAAATCCGAGTCAACTCGGCGTTGACTCGGCGGCGGATCCGCGGCAGAAGCACTCTATTGCCGCGGATCCACGGCCAAAAAACCGAGTTGGAACTTCGTATTTTCCCAATATTCTTATATTTCCCTGCTGTGAATTTTAAGGCATATCAAATATTTTATCAGACACTTTTAAAATTAACAGAAACTTGGAATTTCCGGGGTTTTGTATTCATGTTTTCCGTCGATCGAACTTCTAATTAGTTGCTAACATGCTAGTAATGGTTTAGTTGGCTCTGATACCACTGTAAGTCCATGTCACGCACCACACGAACTTGCGGGGAGGCGGAATATATGAAAAACGATTATCAAAGTTTCGTAACACGGACTTGAGCGCATGAATCGTTATCTAAACCATTGCTAACTATATGCTAAAGGTTTAACTACTCGGATTCGAAGTTATACCTCATGTTACATGTCCTTCGGGTCTTCATCGCTGTCCTCCACTCCTCGTAGGCTCCTTGGAACATCGGCACCTCTACGGCCTCCTCGAGTCAAAAGACGATCCACCCGAAAGCTCATACGCCAAGCTTAATCTCAAACTTGAGATAACTAGGTTGCTTAAAGTGCTAATCTAAGCTGCCTAGGGGATATAGAGTGAGGTTATGGATGTATTAGTCTAGCTAACCCTTGATCTCAACACATGAGAGGCTAGGGTTAAGGTTTGAAGAGAGAGTGAGCTTGAGGAGAGAGAAGGTGAAGATGATAAAAAAATGAGATAATGATCTATCATAATATATATGAAGCATTATTTATTTACCCAAAAATGAAATAAAAGAATTAACAACCATGCTTCATAAATATCTATGAGTGATTCATCTCCATGAGTCATTAAGCATTTATGATGCATTAATGACATGGATGAATCATACAAATGAGTCACTAATCTCATTTAATGCAATGCCACCTTACCCCCCAAGTCACCACTCTTCTAGAAGCTTCCTGACAAATTACGAGAACACCCCTCCAATCCGTGAAAACACGGAAAAACTTTAGACTGTATAAATCCAATAACCCGATACTAGAATCTGGCTTAAACCAAAGCCGGCTAGTAAAAACTGTCCGAAAATTCGTACGTGCGTAAACACTCATACGCGTCCAAACCCTTGTCGTAAAACCATACGACCTCTATATCGTTTCGCCCGGACCAGGGAAACTCTCTGTGTGGGACTCTAAAGACTCGACACTACGCTGGCAGTAGGTTTAACCACAGACCGCAAGCGGCACTAGCTGTCGTAACGGTCCCCAGGTAGATGTCGATAAGAAGGCCGATGAGGAAACTCATCCGAACTCCCACTGAGCCTGATGTGACAATCTCCGTACAGTCCGGTCTGTTCGTCTAAAGATTATCGCATATAGAGCCTAGGGGGTGATCGCACGCCGAGAGCGTGTCGGATGTTCAAAGTTCTAAAGTTATAACCGCGATCAGGACGGTGTCACTTTGCAGCTAGCCGGTTGAGCACGGGTCGATCCATAGGGAGATGGTTGTATGTCCTTTCTTGTTTTAGACGACTCAATAAAGAATTTGTATGTGTTTGTTCGATTCTAACCTATGTGTTATATGCAAGTATAAAGTTGTTAAGAAAAAGATACGAAATTGTAAGCTAAAGAAATCCGCACTCAAAACCTTTGAGCCGAGTCTTGACCAATTGAAGCTAGAGCAATTGGCAACAACGTGGATTAGGGGATTTAAGCACGGTATTCGTGGAATCCGGCTTATTTACCCTTGTCCTTCCGTTCTTGTCTCTTGCTTTCGCCTCCGGCCAAACCGAACGCAACCGGTCGCGGTTAGGAATCACCGTTACCTTGTTAGGGTAGGATGCCTAACGGAGCGCTTGCGTATCGTTTGGGCGGAGTTCAATGGAAAATAACGGGAAAAGGAAATGAGCAAAGAAACGTTAACTTACAATATCGTATTGATTCTTAACAACAACAATTACAACCATTCACAAAAACGAACTAAAAAGAGAGAACAAAAAGAATAACAAAGAAAAGAAAAGATTACAAGCAAGTAATTAAAGTGCATGGTAATAAATTGCAAGTAATAAAAGACAAGAATGAAAAATGCAAGAAAGAGATAAGCAAGAAAGTAACACTAAGAACCATAGAACTCAAGACAAGCCATGGGATCAATAGCCAACCCTTAAACTTGCAAGCTCAATCAAGAGGTTTCAAGGTCAAGAGAAGGGTAAAGAACTCATGTGAAATGAAGCACAAAAAAGAAGAGCTTTATTGATTCCATAATGATACAACCCTTGAGATCAATAACCAACCCTTAATCATCAAGCTCAATGAAGAGGTTGAAAGATCAAGAGAAGGCAAGGACCTCAAGGGGAAGCTAAGCAAAAGAATGATACAATGTATGGCAAAATTGGACTCCTTCTCACTTACCCAATGGTTTCCTTTTATAGGCAAAAGAACAAGACCTTTCCTTTAATTTGAATTTGAATTCATCCAAAATTTGGAGGGAAGTTTGAATTTTTGAATTTTTGAATCACATCAACACTTTATGCATTGAATGCACCATACCCTCTCATGCTCTGTGCATGTCCCTCTCGTGCTTTGTGTTTGACCCTCTCGTGCTTTGTGCTGCCCCTCTCGTGCTTTGTGCTTGTCTGAGACATGAATGACCACTGTCATTTGTCTTGTCTCTGGAACAGGTACGCTGCACTGGACGGATACGGATGATCGTAACCCGGCTTTTTTCTGCTGGCAACAGATGTCCTGGATTTTGGCGTAACAGTAGAGATTTTGTATCATTTGCATTATTTTGGACTAGGAACCTGTAGCCTGTAAATATGTAGCAAACACGGATTAAAAGCACCTGCCTATAAACAAACGAGCGTAAGAATGGGCGGTATAAAATGCAATATTCTGTTATGAACAAATACCCCCAAAACTTAACTTTTGCTCGTCCCGAGCAAAACCAATTATTCAAAAAAATAAAATCCTAACCGCACTTTCGCAGGGAACGCGATTGCACTGAGCACGTGCAACAAGCCGTTAAACCTCTAGGTGTCCCTAGTAGGAGGAGTGTTGTCTCCCGAGGGTTTTCAGCGGATACTACCCACAAAATCCTGTCAAGCTAGTCTCATAAGTTAACATTGATTCTACTCCTACAGTTTAGTATTTACGTTAGAAACTCTATCATCCTAAGTTAGAAATATTCAACCCTTATTTTTCACACCTCCTATCTATTTAACCTTGGTTCTCCTGAGTTTTCCTTCTAAAGTGCGGCCTCAAATCAGGGATTTTTATCAACTTTACAGAAAACACAAGTTTTATTCTTTATTTCTATCTTTTATCCAAACATCGATTGTATACCCCTACGTGTGTGTATATTTGCACCCCTACACTCAAGAATTCAATTCAAGCAATAATACCCTTGCCCTAATACCAAATACTACTTCTTTTCATTAAGGATGGACGGATTTGCTCACACACCTTTCATGCGACTATTAATGCTTCTTGAGGCACTAACGACCGATTACTGAATGTGTGAACTTTAAAGCGTAAATAGCAGTTTCCAGGTCTTGATTTTATTCTATTTTTTCTTTTTCTTTTTCTTTTTCTTTTTCAAGACCGGATATATTTTTCAACATGCTCTTTTGGTGTTTAGCTTTAAATACCGTTTTTTCTTTCATATTAGGCTTTCAGGCCAGAGTATTTCTAGGTATCCTCTACTATCCCAAGTTTCAAGGTGCGTGTAAGTGCAATTTGTAGGGTATATACTTTCTGAATTTGAACTCAAGAAAATAAACTATTTTTCAGACTTATCCTCCAGTAAAGCTTCAATACTTTCCCTTCATCTTGACTTAACTCAAGAACTGAACTCAAAAAAATTGTAAGGACGTATACTTACCAAAGTTAGACAGAATGAGGGTTATTTTAATGATTTTCAATTCCTAAATCTAGAATTTAGTTATTTCTAACATATCAACTAAACTTTCAGAATAAAAATCTAAGTTACTCTATTAGCTAACTTGACGACAAAGTTTTTATATTTTTTTGAAATTTTTTCGATTTTTGTGGGTTTTTAATAAGGTATGCAAATGCAAAATATACAAATGAATGCGAAGGAAGAAAGCTTACCGAGCACACCCCCAAACTTAAACTTGACAGTGCCCTCACTGTCAGGCTATACCAAGAGGGTCAAAATTGTCGGCGCTCCCTAAAAACAAATTATATACAAAACAAAAAAAAAAACAAAAAAAAAATACAAAAAAGGTTCCCCCCCAAACTTAAGTAAAACAGTGTTTCCACTGTTAAGCGTTGAAGTTCAGGATTCAGGGGGGAAAGAATAGTATCAATCTATACAAGGCCTTACACAGGCCAAAAGTTAACACCAACCATTCAAAAATTCTATCTCTGTAATATGCGGGTTGGTGAAAGAAGGTGTAGAGAAAAGAGATGGAGAATACGCGAGACCGTATGGAGATAGAAGCGGGATACGGTCTCGGTATATGAGAAGAAGAATGGCGGAAGGGAGAAGGAAGTGGAATACGAACTTGAGGGTAGAAATGGAGTGAATAGATTAGCACAATTTGTGATGACTGATGTGTAAGAAGCGTTTGTGCTAATCTATTAACCCATCTAGAAATGGGGTCAAATCCCTCAAGATTCGTGAGAAACCATGGGTACGCCGAACTCGGTAAACCAGACAATGGAAATGGAAGTGATACGGGTTCTTGCATGGTCGGAACGATGGAAAGGGTGGGGGGAAGTGATTGAGGAAGGGTATCGATTAAGGGTTCGGGAGGGTGCACACAGTCAATGAAAGGAACAGGATGAATTGGAAAATCCGACTCATCAATTAAAACCGTTTCATCCTCAGTACTATCCTCGATATTCTCCTCAAAATTTATCTCATCCATGCCTTTATCATCAATATCAAGACGCATAAGAAGTTCGGGAAAAACAGTTAATGACTCGGGATGATGAATTGGAGAGAAAAACTCAGCCAAATCTACAGGTTCATCATCCAAAATATTCCCGGCGTCAATATCCTCAATCAAGTGAAAATCAATATTCTCAGACACCTCAACCAAAGCATGGATATTAATCAATTCAGGTTCTAGAGTGAAGGTGTAGAGGTCAAAAGGTTTGGGATTAGTTTCACTCGAAAGGGGCCCTTCACAATCGAGTAAATCAAACACTACAAAGTCACACAACTCATTCATCATTCTATCTGCAATTGATAAATCATGTGGGACACTCGATAAACTTTCAAAATAGGAGTTGTGGGATTCAATTTGGGATGGGTAGGTTTGACTTGGAAGGGGACACATCTCACTCTCACTCTCTCCACTCAAATTCTCAACCTGTCCTGCCGCCTCATCATACATTGGAAAATTAGGAGCTAGTTGAAAACTAGCTAACGGGTCACTAGGTTGTATGAGGGCAGCCATGGATGCATTCAAATCCATCATTTATTGGCTTGACGCTACCTTAAAGTCTTCCAACGACTATTCCAGACTAGACATAGGTTGTGAAGGGGTTTCAGTAAAAGATTCAAAGTTGTATGGATACTGAAAATTCCCAAATGGCTGTGTAGAAGCAATGTCTAGGGAAGGTGCAAAAGTTGGGTAGGACTGGTAGGAATTGAATGGTTGGACAGGGGTAGGATCAACATTTGGATAAGAAGGTGAATGAATTTGTCGATCCCAAGAATTTGAAGTGGTGACAGGAGTGAAAGATCGGCTACGAGATTGTTCAATACATTCTGCAATAGACATAGGTCTTGGAGTTGCAACATGACTCGAAGAAGGGGTATCGACGTAAGAAGGGGTGAATGTTTGAAATGGTTGTTACGAAGTGGATTGCGGAGTCAAATTGTTTGTCCTAGACGCGTCTATCCGATCTCTCAATGAAATTTTTGGCATGGATGGATCGTTCGAAGTTCGGCCAAAGCAAGAACCGTAAAAAGTAATGTCTGGTTGTGGGTACCAAAGTTCGGCAAGAGTTTTTCGAGTTGGGGTACCCATGATATGAAAAGAGAAAGAAAAAAAGGAAGAGAAAAGGAGGGGAAAAAGAATGTGATTTTTTTTTAAATTTTTTTAATTTTTTTAATTTTTTTTTTGGTTTTTGTTAGTTAGATATTAACAAAAGAATGAAATATACACATAAAAAGAATCTGGACAAAAACAATCACGACACAAAAATACCACACACTTAATCGTTCTAGGGTTCACCTAGGTCAACTAGACCTGCTCCAGAACTTGATTGTCGAAGTAAAACTGTGTCGAGAAACGGGCTCAAAATACACTGATCACGAGGCCAGGTAAGTGCAGAGATAAGGGGAGGTTTTCCAACGCATTCGCGAAGTTCCTTAATTAAATAACCCTTTCACTTTTGGCGGTTTCGCCGTTAACACTTTCCTAGACACCCCGTAAACAATATACCGTTAAGCGAGGTTCTAAACATAGTTAACTTCTCCTAGTGAGCGCGAAGTCCTTAAGGCTTAAAGTCTAGTTTCTTTTAAATTTTATGCGGGTAAACATTATGCTCAAGTTCGTGATTTGTGGGCCACGGAAAAGATGATGAAATCCTTTACCGTATGTTGTGGGGTTCGCTTGCCCTTAAATCCGTATTAATGTATGCAATGCGCAATTCAATAAAAATTCTATAAAGAATCAAACAATCGTTTTTTATTTTAAGCACGGCACTGCAACAAATACGGGTTAGTCAATTTTTAGCGTTTGTTAGCGAACTTGCAAAGAATCCTGCAAAGAATAGTATATTGGATGCGTCGGATTTGAGAAGAAGGTGTTAGTAAAGTACGTACCGTTAAGTTTTTGGGTTAGGAAACCCCCGTTGAATCAAATCCGGTAAGCTTGAAAAGTTCGCTTGTGCGGGTCAAACTACCCGGATCTTTGGCACTGTACTTTGCAATCACCTTAGCCTTGAACGTACACTTTGCTCCCCACAATCGCCGTTTGCAAATCCGCAAAAATCTGCAGACTTGCTCACAAAAATTATCAAAAAAAAAAAACAAAAAGATTTTTTTTATTTTTATAAATATATACAAAAAGAATATTAACCCGAATAACAAGAAAGAAAATACGCTACCGTCTCCCCGGCAACGGCGCCATTTGATCGCACACCGAGAGCGTGTCGGATGTTCAAAGTTCTAAAGTTATAACCGCGATCAGGACGGTGTCACTTTGCAGCTAGCCGGTTGAGCACGGGTCGATCCACAGGGAGATGGTTGTATGTCCTTTCTTGTTTTAGACGACTCAATAAAGAATTTGTATGTGTTTGTTCGATTCTAACCTATGTGTTATATGCAAGTATAAAGTTGTTAAGAAAAAGATACGAAATTGTAAGCTAAAGAAATCCGCACTCAAAACCTTTGAGCCGAGTCTTGACCAATTGAAGCTAGAGCAATTGGCAACAACGTGGATTAGGGGATTTAAGCACGGTATTCGTGGAATCCGGCTTATTTACCCTTGTCCTTCCGTTCTTGTCTCTTGCTTTCGCCTCCGGCCAAACCGAACGCAACCGGTCGCGGTTAGGAATCACCGTTACCTTGTTAGGGTAGGGTGCCTAACGGAGCGCTTGCGTATCGTTTGGGCGGAGTTCAATGGAAAATAACGGGAAAAGGAAATGAGCAAAGAAACGTTAACTTACAATATCGTATTGATTCTTAACAACAACAATTACAACCATTCACAAAAACGAACTAAAAAGAGAGAGCAAAAAGAATAACAAAGAAAAGAAAAGATTACAAGCAAGTAATTAAAGTGCATGGTAATAAATTGAAAGTAATAAAAGACAAGAATGAAAAATGCAAGAAAGAGATAAGCAAGAAAGTAACACTAAAAACCATAGAACTCAAGACAAGCCATGAGATCAATAGCCAACCCTTAAACTTGCAAGCTCAATCAAGAGGTTGTAAGGTCAAGAGAAGGGTAAAGAACTCATGTGAAATGAAGCACAAAAAAGAAGAGCTTTATTGATTCCATAATGATACAACCCTTGAGATCAATAACCAACCCTTAACCTTCAAGCTCAATGAAGAGGTTGAAAGATCAAGAGAAGGCAAGGACCTCAAGGGGAAGCTAAGCAAAAGAATGATACAATGTATGGCAAAATTGGACTCCTTCTCACTTACCCAATGGTTTCCTTTTATAGGCAAAAGAACAAGACCTTTCCTTTAATTTGAATTTGAATTCATCCAAAATTTGGAGGGGAGTTTGAATTTTTGAATTTTTGAATCACATCAACACTTTATGCATTGAATGCACCATACCCTCTCGTGCTCTGTGCATGTCCCTCTCGTGCTCTGTGTTTGACCCTCTCGTGCTTTGTGCTGCCCCTCTCGTGCTTTGTGCTTGTCTGAGACATGAATGACCACTGTCATTTGTCTTGTCTCTGGAACAGGTACGCGGCACTGGACGGATACGGATGATCGGAACCCGGCTTTTTTCTGCTGGCAACAGAAGTCCTGGATTTTGGCGTAACAGTAGATATTTTGTATCATTTGCGTTATTTTGGACTAGGAACCTGTACCCTGTAAATATATAGCAAACACGGATTAAAAGCACCTGCCTATAAACAAACGAGCGTAAGAATGGGCGGTTTAAAATGCAATATTCTGTTATGAACAGGGGGCGGCAAGCGTCAGTCCCCTAATAGTGGTATAAGTCGTGTCGGAGCGAAGCCTATTACACCCTGAGAAACTACTGGAACCTACCAGTAAATCTCGCTTGCCCTGGCCAGGGACTTCGCGTAATGGCTCTCTGACACTGCGCGATATCATCTCCCAATACCGGGAGAGACGAATCCTGTCTAACCACTACTGCCTCCAAGTGCTCGGGACTGCACCCAACTGCTACCTGTTTGCATGACTCCTTTGAGCCGTGGTAGGGTAGCAATCTAAGAAAAGTGGGACACACTCGAGGCGAAGTAGCAGTGTCAAGTCTGCAGACTATGCTGTACTCATGTCACCTGGGAACTGTTAACTGACGACGGGTATAATACCAACCAACAGTTCCCCTGCGAGTCATGTCCGGTGTACCCGTAACCTAACGAGCACCTGTATACTATCTTCAGTACGACGTACTGATGGCTATGGGACAGACCATCTCCCCAACTGGGATGAGAAGCGTACACACTAGTCTACTCTGGAGTATCGACGCCCTGTCTCGATAATCCTACGACTAAAGACCTGTATAGGATGTTGCTTATAGATTACCCAGCCCCCACTAGTGTGACTGCCATCACAACGCTGGTAATCAAGCAAAGAACCTATGGGCTCTACTAATATGTATATGTGATACGTTACAAGAAACATATGCGCATATTAAAGTAGACACAAACCAAGTAGCATACTACCATTTTTAGCAAGACTGTATATACAACTGTGAATATCCCAAGCTTCCATTAAGTAATATACAATCTAGTATGATACAATAATGGCCCCTAAGGCATATACACTAACTGTCCAAGCGGATACTGAGGGAGGTATAGAGCAGGATACTGATTAAGTTCAGTTGACGATACAGTCTAAGAAGTTTGGATTTGGAGTGCATTCGTGAACTAGGTCCCATCAGATATCCAGACATATTCTAAGACATGTACTACTCATTTCGTGAGATGTGTTTCACCGCGAACTTGAGATATAGAGAGACATAGAAAGGAACATCAGAGCGGATCCACTCACTGAGGCGATTTCTCGAACACAATAGTTTTACAAACGAGCTTTGTGACACTGATTAGTAGAGAAGTTGGGTGTTCGGTATCACTCGGGCTGTGAGTATGCGACATCGCAATAATTAGCCTTAAGTGCAAGTGGGAGATTGTTGGATATAGTGCCCTCGAAGTCAATTATTGGATCATAGGCACGTGATTGCAGTGATTGAGAGAGGACCTATACCGGTAGAACAGTCTTATTAAATATGATAGTAAGCTGTCTGGTTTATCTTTATCATCGTGTACTGATTTAGGTGACATAATATGAATCACTATTACACGTTGATAGAGCCCATAGGATTCTTGCTTGACTACCAACAGTATGATGGCGATCATATACGTGAAAGTTGGGTAGTCTATAAGCACATCCTTAAAAGTGGTCCCTAGTCGCAGGAGTTTCGAGATAGGGCATCGATACTCCGGAGTAGACTAGTGTATACAGTCGATACCCCGATGAGGGGCGGTGGCAGGTCTCACAAGCCATTGGTGTCAGTTGGTTCACCTAAGATGCATACAGGTGCTCATTGGGTTATGAGTACACCGGACAGGACTCGCCGGGAATATGCTAGCTGGTTTTTAAAACCTGTCGTCAGATAGCAATTCCCAGGTAACATGTGTACAGGTTAGTCTATCGACCTGAGATTGTCATTTGTCTCGTGTGAGTTCCCACTGTGCTTTGATTATTACCCTACCATAGCTCAAAGGAGTCGTACAAACAGGTTTTAGTTGGGTACAGTCCCGAGCCACATGGAGGCAGTGAGCAGATCGGCAGGGGATTCGTTTCTCCCAACATTGGGAGTGAGATCGCGCTGTGTTTAGCAGAGCCATTACACGAAGTCCATGGCCATGGCAAGCGAGATTTACTGGTAGGTATTCCAATAGTATCTCAGGGTGTTTTGGGCTGCACTCCGACACGACTTATACCGCTTTTGGGGGTCTGACGTTTACTAGCTCCCTAGGCCCGATATGCGATACTCATAAACGAATGGACCGGACTGATGGATATTGTCACACATAGGCTCAGTATGGTTCCAGGATGAGTTTGCTCATCGAACTCCCTTTCACTCAATACATGGGCAGCCGTTACGTACAGCTAGTGCCACTGACAGCTTGTGGTTAAACCCACTGCCAGGGTATTGACGAGTCTTTAGAGTCCCCCACTAAAAGTTTCTCAGTTCGGGCGAAACGTTGTACAAGCCGTATGATTTTATGGCCGGGTTCGAACATACGCGTGCACTTGTGCACGTGTTATGGTTCGGACAGATAATACTAGCGGGCTTTGGTTTAAGCCGGATCCTAGTATTATACTGTGTAGATTTTGTCTCATTGCATTTGTATTCAGTCGGAATATAAATGCGGGTATGTATATACAGCTGCGGGGTTATCCCGTAATTCATTACGAGATCGCTTTTTGAAATTTCCAGTTTGCTTTCTTTATTTGGCCAAATTCCCATTCTTTTGTTCCTTGGCTGAATTTGTTGTGAGGGGGTTATTTGCATATATGGATTTTATAAAATGGACCGGTTTTTTGTGGTGGTGGTGGGGGGGTCTAGAAATTTCTAGCAACATTCTAGCTCATTCTTGAATGAATGAGTCATTCTTTGCATTGAATGTTTCTTGGATGGCTTAGGATATTATGTGATTGATATTTTCATATGATCACCCCACTCTCACTTGCTTGCACTCATCCTCCTCAATGATTTTTCCCTGGCCGAGCACAGAAGAGGGAGCCCCCAATTTGTTTTTGTGTGAGAGTGCTAGATTCATTTTTTCATTTGTAAAGAAAATCCCAAAGCTCATTCTCATTCCATCACTCCTCCAAAAGGCAACTTCGATTAACCCTCACCCAATCGCTTGGGTGACTCGAGACAAAGTATTCTACACTTACTCTATTTCAACCTTGGACTCGTCGGCTTGCAAACTTCGTGTCCGAGTTGCCTCGGTTCAGAGGTGGGAGCCCGTATAAAGATTCGTTGATGTGGCGCAATTTTCGGCGAGGAGGAGATCGGAGATCGAGCGAGATCGAAGAGCAAACTTCGTCGGCGCAACCGCAACATGCTAGGGACAGTGGTTAAAGACTGAAGGACATGGATCGATCGGTATAATTTCTAAACCCCTATTACGTATACTAGTTTACGGTTAATGGAACGATCCGGGTTTTAAGTTTGCGTTAGCGTCAGTTCGTAAAAAGTTTTTTGTTCCGCATTTGGCCTCGGACAGACGGCCGGGGCGCTGGCGTAGACTTACAATTAGATTATGAGTACACTGGACAGGACTCGTTAGGAACTGTTGGTGGGTATTATACCTGTCGTCGGGTAGCAGTTCTCAGGTGACATGAGTACAGCTTAGTCCGTTGACTTGACACTGCTGCTTCGCCTCAAGTGTGTTCCCACTGTACTTTGATTACCACCCTACCACGGATCAATGGAGTCGTGCAAACAGATAGTAGTTAGGTGCAGTCCCGAAGCACTTGGAGGCAGTGGCGGTTAGATAGGATTCGTCTCTCCCGGTATTGGGGGTTGATATCGCGCTGTGTTCGGAAGGCCATTACACAAAGTCCTTGGCCAAGGCAAGCGAGATTACTGGTAGGTATTCCAGTAGTTTCTCAGGATGAATTGGGCTACTCTCCGACACGACTTATTGCGCTATTAGGGGTCTGACGATTACCGCCCCTAGGCCCGATATACGATACTCTTAGACGAACAGACCGGACTGTACGAAGATTGTCACGTTCAGGCTCAGTAGGAGTTCGGATGGGTTTTCCTCATCGGCCTTCTTATCGATATCTACCTGGGGACCGTTACGTACAGCTAGTACCGCTTGTGGCCTATGGTTAAACCCACTGCCAGCGTAATGTCGAATTTTTAGATTCCCACATAGAGAGTTTCCCTGCACCGGGCAAAAGGTGTAGAGGCCGTATGGTTTTACAGCAGGGCTTCGATCACGTATGTACACTTGTGCGCGTTTGATGTTTGGACGGATAATACTAGTGGGCTTTGTTTTAAGCCGGATCCTAGTATTATATTGATGGATCAGTTTCGTTTCTTTGTATTCATGTTTCTCGGAACACTAATACGGGTATGCATATACGGATGAGAGGGGTATAGAAGAAGACACCTCATTAGGGTTTTGACCATTGAATTGATTAAAACAATTATGAGGTGGAAGAAAGTATTTGTTATTTTTATAAATGATAATTGAGGCATGGCTACTTATTTTGACTACTTGACTTGGTTTGACCATTTGACTTAGTATGACCATTTGACTTGGTTTGACCACTTGACTTGGTTTGACTCTTTGACTAGATATTTCTTGTAAGATATTTTGTGGCACTAGATATTTTGGATGAGAAATTTTTCATTCCATTCTTTAGTCATGTCAAGGTATCCATCTCATTTTTTATCATGATCATTTATCAAAAATCATTTCTCTTTCCTCATGTTAGCTCTCTTCTTCTTCACATCAAAAACCTTTAAGGTCTCATGAGTTGAGTAAACTAGGGTTTCAAGAGACAAATAATTCCATCTTCATTCTCTACATCACATAGGCCATCAAGTTTAGCAAGCTTGTTGCCCTAGTTATCTCGGTTTTGAGGTTGGAGCTCGGACTATAAACTGTCGGGTGGATCGTCTTTGACTCGAGGAGGCTGTCGAGGTTGCTACAATCCAGATCGATCCTTGGAGCCTACGATGATGAGGAGGACAGTGGAGAAGACCCGAAGGAATTGTATCATGAGGTATAACATTCATCCGAGTAGCTAAACCTCATATAGTTTGCTAGCTAGGGTTTATGGATGATCCTTGCTTCTAGTCGGTGTTGCGAAGCTCGTAAAAATCATTTTTTGCAAATTCCGTATCTCCGTGAACATGTGGGGTGCGCGATATCGACTTACAGTTATCAAGGGTAGCCTTGGAAATTGTCTCTTCTTGGGATACTAATACAGCTAGAGGAGGGTTTGAAGTTTCCCCTATGTCGTCTTCGATGATTATCAGAGGGTCTACGGCTGGAGGTTCCGGCTGGATGATTATCCCAACCATGTCTTGGAACAGAAACGCCATCTGCTTTATATTAGCGGCCTGTTCCGCGGCCTCTTTATCTTTCTTTTCAAGCACTCTTCGTAGGAATTCGGTGTCGGTCTCCTGCTCCTGGCGTTGTTCCGACGATGCTTCCGGGCTTTCTTTCTGCCCAGTGAGTGCGGCCATCCTTGTCAACATCTCATGGAGCTTTAGTTGTTGCTTCTGAGCTTTTGTCACCGACCGTGTGAGTGGTCGATGACCCGTAGATGTATGGCTTTCCTCTTTTCCGGAAGCCATGTACACCGTGTGTACTACCATGCCCCCTGACTTGGGGTGTTTGGGTCCACTGCCTTTGTTATTTGCCGCCGGTGGTGGGAGATTCTCAGGCCTTCTCTTTTTATGGGAAGTCGAAGTTGAGGGGGTCGTTGCAGCAGGCACCCATGCAGATGATACCTCTCGTGGTACGATGGAGGGATGGTTCTCATCTTGCTGAGCCTTTGTCTTTTTCGGCCGGCGAGAGTAATCTTTGTCAATTACAGAGTCTTGGACTTTCCGCCAGACTCTGTGGATCTTAGAGGACAACCGCTGAGGAGGCTGTTCCAGCTTCACCTGTGTCATGCTTTCAGCAGGCGAAGGAGAATTCTTCAATATGGATATTGGAGAGTTTTTGTAGACCTTCCTGAGCAGCTCAAAGCTGTTCCCAGTTGGAACAGCAGTGTCAATTTCCACCATTGGAGCTGGTGGAGTAAGTCCAGAAGGAGAGCTGCCCCCATCTTTCCTCACTCGGCACCAGTGGCGACGTCGAGCATGTCTTGCAGATAGGATCACCTCAGTTGTAGAAGTGACCTCGTTATGCCCCTTGCTTTGATGAGAGGCTGTTGTTGGTGCCAACCTATCGAAGACTGACGTCCGCTGAGAGGGAACGTCTAACCTGTCGAAGACTGACTTTCGGGTAGGGGAAGCACTTATAACGACCTCACCCGTAGCAGGAGTTGGGAGGACTATCCTTTTTGGGATAGCCTTCTCAGGTATCGCAAGCCTCTTTATGGGCCCCACTTGAGCTTAGGCTCATCCTGTCGAAGACTGAGGTGCTGGAATTGGACGGCCCGTTGAGAGGGGCTATGGTAGTTGCAAGCCGATCGAATACCGACTTCTTCGAGGCCTCCTGTGATGGCACTTAAGCATTGAAGTTTATTGGCGGCAGCATAGTCCAGAAGAACAGTCCAGTGGTGGCCTGAGTCACCTGTTCAACTGGCATTGTGAAGATAGAGGCCGCTTGGGGCCCATAAGTCACTCCTCCAGCAAGGACGGAGTGGGAGTTGCTGTAATTGGTGTAGTTAGAAGCCATTGATGTCATCTTCTCTTCTGTATAGGAGCAAGACACCAAATCTTAGTACCTCGAATCCATGGGCAACTATATTAAACCACGACTACTTCGCGAACACGACACACGAAGTATGGAGTGGAAAGAGGAAAAGGTCCCACCGGGCGTGCCAAAATCTATTTACCGCCGAAAACAGAGATGAACCGGGATGGATCGTCTTGTCTGAATTTGGGGGCAAATGCTATTTGGATTTATCCGTCCACCTTTCCGAAGATGCCAAGTTGATTTATGGCACCGTGTATCGGATGTCTGTACGGATGCGGCCGTTGTAGCAGACTTCGTCAGATTCCCCCTCGTTTGTGAGGTTTTTTTTATTGTGGGGACGTTCTTCCCTGCAGGCGCAAGCCCCTGCAGTTAATTACGTAACCGCATCGCGGTAACCACTTTCTCCTGCTCCAGGAGTTCTCATCGTGTCGTGTGTGTTTGTTTTATTTTTGGTTGCCCGTGGATTGTATACGGAGACTAATTTATGTTGTCGCCCGTAGAGCGTGGATTAGTCCAAATCCGTATATTCTTAGATTTAGGTTTGGTTTGATTTAAGGATCGTTAATCTCATTTGGGATTAAGATCAACTTAAATGTTTGTTGAGGATACGTTAGTCTAATTTTAGACTAAGATCTACTCAACATGATTTTAGGATCATTCAGACCCAACAAAAGAGCATTTGGGCTCTATTGCTTTAGTTTAAGGACGTTACGGTCTATAGCTAGTTTAAGGACATTGCGTTCCATAGGAATGTGCTCATGAGTTTGGGAGTGCACCAAAGAGCTGTTGGTTGTCGGGACCCTCCATCTCTCTGAAGACATTGAAGAATTGCAACGACATGTATCAGAAGGGTGGAGAGATGTACCCTTGAACCGAACTCTAGATTGAAGGGAGAGATCAAGGTGGAATGAACGTCATTTTAGAAGCCATGTGTTAGGAGCTCATTAGTCATCTTTGGAACTAAGATCGATTTGGGGAGACCTGAGTATAGGAGGGCGCGGTTGATTGTTGGTCAGAAGGTTTTTGGCCTCAGGAGACTTGGCCAATTTAGGCTAAGGTTGGCCTCTCATAGTGTTAAACACTAGCATTTTCTCAGCGCTCACGTGCTCCCACGTAAGGCTCTAAAGCAGTGTTAAACACTGAAATTTGGAGCGCTCATGTCTGGCACGTGAGGCGCCTGAAGATTGGGCACTGCTTCTTTGGGTTTATTCCCCTTTTCTTTTATAAGTGCTAAGAACTATTGGGGGTCACGTGGGATCACGTGAGGCTCCCCAAAAATGGGAACTGTCTTTGATTTATTCCCCTTTTCCTTTTATAAGTGCTAAGCACTATTAGGGGGTCACGTGGGATCACGTGAGCGCCCCAAAAATGGGAGTTGTTTTTGATTTATTCCCCTTTTTCTTTTATAAGTGCTAAGCACTATTAGGGGGTCACGTGGGATCACGTGACTCGATCTCAGTCGTTCATTTTGTTCCTCAGAGGTGCTCACGTGGGAACACGTGATCTGTTGTTATAGCGTTGAACGCTAATCATTTCTTTTATGTGCATGGAGATCTTGATATGATTTTTGAGAATTTCAGGTTCCTTATTTTTATAAGAATTAAATTCTTATATAGGGTTAAATCCTAGTTTTATCAGAGGAATTAAATTCCTATATCTTTTGGAATAATTAAATTCTTCAAACTTAGTTCTTTCCCTTAAGTTTTAAGTCTGCATGACTGATTCTCCCCGATGAGAATTAAATTCTTAACTTATGGGGAGATCTGCTTCTGCAGACATCAACCAGAGAAATAATTAAGTTCTTTTTAGAAGAGTTAAACTCTTGAAATGGCGAAGAAGAGATAAAATGATCCCTATGTCTTTCTTCTTACCTAAGGTTTCTTTTTCTAAAAGAGAGCTCTTCTTCTTCTTTTTTGTTTCTCAAATCTTATGAGGGGTTTCTCTCTGTATAAGACTTGAAGTCTTGGGTCCTTTATATAGTAGAGACAAGTTTGTTGATTTAGTTAAAGAAATCTCTCATTGAGAGATCTTAATTGATTTGGGGATTTTATCCACCGGTGGATTTTTGATCCAAAGACTTCTGTTTTACAGAAGATATTTTTCTTGTTTTTAACAAGATTGGGAAAATATTTTCCCATACAGAGCTTATTCTGTAGCTTAGTGATTTTTAATCACCATTGGATTTTTAATCCAACGGTGCTCTGTTTTACAGAGAGTAATCTTTCTTGTTTAGAAAGATTCAAGGAAATATTTTCCAAATAGGGTTTTGATCCCTTTATTTAGACTATCGGCTCAGAAGGCATTTGAGACCACTCATGTGTAGCACGTGACCATACAGAGTTAAACTTATTTGCGTATTGCAACAGTCAAAAGAGAGCATCACGTGCTGACACGTGAGCCTTTCTGGCCTGTCATTTGTTTTGATATGGCGCCTATATACTTTGTATATAGACGTCGCGTGCTTACACGTGAGGCTCTATTTCAGCCTATCAATTGTTTAAACCCAGCGCTTATAATCTTTATATAGGCGCTCACGTGTGGGCACGTGCTGTTTTATTATTGGAAATTTTCCCATCACTTTTTCTCTCTTTCTTTTCCTTTTCTTTTTTTTTTATAAGGGAGCAGTTCTCTTGAACGTGGTAAGGTGGAAATCAAAGTACAGTAGGAATCACACAAGACTCTATGACGATCTCGGGTCAACAGACTAACCTGTACCAGTGTCACCAGAGAACTACTATCTGACGTTAGGTATAATACCATTTAGGAGTTCTCGGCGAGTCATGTTTAGTGTACCCAGTCTCCACTGAGCACCCGTATACCATCTTTGATGTCAAATACCAATGGATGTGGGATCATCCATCGCCCATTATATGGGTCAAGAAGTGTATACGCCAGTCTACTCTGGAATATCGATGCCCTGTCTCGATACACCCACGACTAGGAACAATTAAAGGATGAACTTGTAGACTACCCTGGGCCCACTAGTATGATCTCCATCATAGTCCTGGTAGTCAAGTACATATCCTAAGGGCTTTACCAACATGTGAGTGCAAGACAGTATCACAATACAAGTCTACATGTTAAGACAAAGAGCAACCAGATAGCATACTATCATGTCGAGCAAGAAAGTCCTCTCTATATATGTCCAAGCATCCACTATAATATACAATCATGTACAATAATGGCCTCTTGGGCATACATATAACTAACAATCTCCCACTTGCACTACGGCCAGTTGTTGTAGTATCTCATACCCAACATCCCGAAGAGTCTCTCAAATTGTATCTGGGGTATGGCTTTCGTGAGTGGATCCGCCGTGTTGTTATTCGTGTCAACTCTCCTGACCTCGATCTCCCGGCGATCAACTATCTCCCGAATCAGGTGATACCGCCTCAGAATATGCCTGGATCGCCGATGGGACCTGGGTTCCTTGGCGAAAGCCACATCTCCATTGTTATCACAATACAAAGATATTGGACGCTATGGATGGAACCACACCAAGTTCAGTTATGAACTTCTTCATCCAGACAGCCTCTTTGGCAGCATCATTGGCAGCGATGTATTCAGCCTCCATCGTCGAGTCCGCCACGGTTTCTTTCTTGGAACTCTTCCAATAAACCTCCCCTCCATTGAGGGTGAAGACAAATCCCGAGACCGACTTAGAATCGTCCTTATCACTCTGAAAGCTAGAATCGGTAAAGGACTCTACTTAGAGTTCACCGTTACCATACACTAAGAATATTTCTTTAGTCCTTCTCAAGTACTTAAGAATGTTCTTCACAGCTGTCTAGTGATTCTCTTTAGGATCAGCTTGATACCTACTCACTACACCTAGTAAGTATGCTACATCAGGTCTGGTACATAACATAGCATACATGATAAAGCCTACTGCCGAAGCACAGGGTATCCCTTGCATGCGAGCCCTCTTCAAATCAGTCTTGGGAGACATCTCTTTAGAGAGAGTGATTCCTGAGATCGTGGGTAAATTCCCACGTTTGGAATCTTCCATACTAAAACTCTTTAATATTGTGTCAATATACCTGGATTGGGACAATCCCAACATCCGTTTAGATCTATCTCTATAGATCTTAATCCCCGGGATGTAGGAGGCATCACCTAGATCCTTCATAGAGAATCTTTGTGATAAGAAGAGCTTGACTGAGTGCAGCATAGGAACATCATTTCCTAACAAGAGTATGTCATCCACGTACAATACGAGGAAGACGACCTTATTCTCTGCCACCTTCTTGTATATACAAGGTGTTAGTTATGTATATGCTTTAGAGGCCATTATTGTACATATGACTTATATTGTAGTGGATGCGTGGATATATATATAGAGGACTTTCTTGCTCGACATGATAGTATACTATCTGGTTGCACTTTATCTAAACATGTTGACTTGTATTGGTTTACTGTCTTGCTCTCACATGTTGATAAAGCCCTTAGGATATGTACATGACTACTAGGACTATGATGCAGATCATACTAGTGGGGCCAAGGTAGTTCAAAAGTACATCCTATAATTGTTCCTAGTCGAGGGTGTATCGAGACAGAGCATCGATACTCCTGAGTAAACTAGCGTATACGCATCTTGACTCATATGATGGGCGATGGATGATCCCACATCCATTGGTGTTTGACAACAAAGATGGTATACGGGTGCTCAGTGGAGACTGGGTAAACTGAACGGACTGGCCGAGAACTCCTAGATGGTATTATACCTATCGTCAGATAGCAGTTCTCTGGTGACACTGGTACAGGTTAGTCTGTAGACCCGAGATCGTCGTAGAGTCTTGTGTGATTCCTACTGTGCTTTGATTTCCACCTTACCACGTTCATGAGAACGTGCAAAACGGTGGCTTTTGGGTACAGTCCCGAATCACATGGAGGCAATGAGCGATAGGAGTGGTTTCGTCTCTCTCGGTATTGGGGGTTGATGTTGCGCTGTGTTCAATTGGCTATAACTGGAAGTCCCTGGCCAGGGCTGATATGGAGATCTACTGGTAAGTGTTATCGGTAGTTTCTCGACCCGTTATGAGCCTCACATCGACATGACTTATCGGTTACTCGGGTCTGACGTTTACCACCCCTAGACTGGATATGCGACATATCAGACGAAGAGACCAGACTGTACGGTAGTGTTACTGATTGGATTCACAGGAGTGTGAATAGGCTTGCTTGTTGATCTTCTAATCGCTAAATACCCGGGTGGCTGTTACGTTTAGCTGACCGCTTGCAGCTTGTGGGTGTTTGATCCGATCATCATCTACTGCCGGCGTATTGACGAGTCTTTAGAGACCTACACAGAGGTTTCCTGGCTCAGGCAAAACGGAGTAGGAGCACATATGTGATATGTGCGGGACCGAGATTAATACGATATGTGATACCGTATTCTATTCTCATGATATATGATATCTGCCGGTTATATATGACATAGCCGGGTTATCGAATCAAGTGTTGATTCGATAAAATGATACATATTATATTAGTCGGTTATATGTAATATAGCCGGATTATTAAGTCAAGTGTTGATTTAATAATTTAATGTAGAATTATATATTTGATATATTAAATTACATTAACTAATATTAGCTCACTTAAGTATTATTTTTTCTCACTTGATGATACATTGATATATATGTGATATATGTTAAATGTATTATTTTCTTTTGTTCACAAAATTATATATGTGATATATAATTGTGACATGCTTGGTTACACATGCAAGCTTGGGTGTATGAGATTTAAACCAAGCTAGCTTTAATGTTGGTTAATATTTATTATTAAGTGATTAAAAATCATCTGGATTTTATCATGGCATGGGGCTTGCATGAAGCTTGTAGAACATTGACTTGGTCCACTTGATTTGTTTTTTGCTTAAGTTGTTTGTTAACCTAACCATTAACCCTAGCCCATGGTTTATTCTCTACATGAGTTAGCCATGACACATAATTAACCCATGGTTGCATTTCTAACCTCATTCTCTTCATCACTTGAGCTTCTTCTTCTTCCTCCTCAAAAAATCTTGCTAACTTTTTCTTTGTGATGAAATAAAGTGAGAAAAAGAAAACTAAAGAGAGCCCACTTCCTACTTCATCATCCTCTTCTATACTAACCATTTAGATTAGGGTGTTAGCTTCACTAATTTCATATTAGTGAAGTAAAAGCTTGAGTTCGTGTTGCCTCGACGTAGATCATCTTGGATTGTGAAGACTTCAAGTAAGGATGCATCATTCACCTCATGGAGCCTCTCTAGAGTCCGGGAGCTTGATGATCGCAGCGAAGGGACCACAACTTGGAGCTATAGAAGTGAAGGAAAGGACTACAAAGGTTGTAATCCCTAATCACTTATTAGTAAAGTAGTTTACTTGTTGTTTCCATTTGATTCTCTAGTTAAAGATCTTGTTTAGGGTTGTTTAAGCATGGCAAAATTTTTATTTTCGCATGGATGATGCTACCCGAAACCTTGCTGTTGTGCTTAGGAACCCTACAGTGGTATCAGAGCTTAGCTAGAGAATTAGACGGATAGTGTAAGATTACAAAACCAAAACAACTCCGAAACACCAGAATGTAAACCCTAGTTTCTGTCGAAATTTTATGAGAGTCAAAATTTTTTTTAAATAATTGCAGAATGTTGTATGAGATGCAACATGAACACAGTAGAAACCTGAGCCCTCCTTGCCGGAAAATGGCGGAGCACAAGCACCAAAAAACCGGCCAGATCAGTTTTTTCAAGGTATTTGGGCCTCAGTTTTTTACAGTGTTCCAGTCTCTGGGGTTTGGTATTTCAGGTGTTGTTTGTTTTTGCTAAATTTGCATGTGATGTTATCTTTTTACAGAGGCAATTCAGAGTGTTTCGTATTCGTAATTCTAGTTTGTTTTCGGGATATTTAGACGGTGTTAAAAAGTTCGATCGGATATCAAATACCCACTTTGACCCCTGCCGAAAATTTTTCAAGAGTTGGATTTTTTTCATAGTTAAAGAACATTCAAATATCGTGCAAGTGATTCGGTGGACCCTCTAGAAGAACAAAACCTTAACTCAATTCTGTGACCGTCAGATCCGCCACTAAACCCTAGGGTTTGTGGTAGTTCAGCGGTGCCACAGGTGAGGCATTGGTTGGCCCTTCTACGGCCGGTTCATTGGTACTGTGGCATGTACTGAGTATTTTTAAACTACGCTCAAGTGTTGAGATTTTTAGGAAATTTTAGGTGTTTGTTGATTCGATCGGAATGTTTAACGTCGTCTAGGTTTTTCTGGAATGTGATACAATATGTGGAATTCATAAAGTTAGGCATGAAATCCGTAATATGTGATTTTTCGGGTTTACGATGTCTAAACTGATTGTGGATTCAAAATATTGTAGTTTGACAATTTCTTTTATGCGACCGTAAGTGTAATATTTAGTGTATCACCGATTTCGGTGCTATATGTCAATGACAATTGAGATACGCATATTTACTTACGTTGATGATATGTGATGTTATGTGCTGCTGTGATATGTTATATTGGATCGTCGCTTTTGAATAGCCGGGGGTTTTATGTGAGATGAGAGTTTTTATTTTCATTCATGTAAAATTCATTGTATGTAATATTCTTTTATTGTGACACTTCCGGGTTGAGGATGATGTCACCATTGTATATTATTTACTTTTCCGCATTAGGATAGACCCAAGGAGGAGAGCACAAGCAACCGGGTTCTAGGGTACAGTGGGAGGCCATCTCGAGGAGTCGAGACCGGGTCTCCTAACCCTAGAATTGGGAGGGTTGCTTGCTGCTCTCATAGGGTTCTAGGGATGTAGGTTTGTCTATTCATCGCGACCGTGGAATCCGTGCTTTATATAGGCTCAAAATAAAACACGGACCTCCTAGTATATCCCATATTTCATATGTTATTTTCTGCTGCTGATATTCTGTGATGTGATCCTTTTATATGCGTAGGACGAATGCTTTATTATTGTATATATGATATATAATAAACGTTGCTTATGTTTTACACCCACGCTAGTCCCGCCCTGGTATGTCGTTAGTTAAGTAACCTAACGGTGCATAATGGGACAATGTGGCGAATGCGGATGGCATAAGCGTACATTGTATTTTCGTTTCTTCTGTGATGCTCAGGAAGCATAAATGATGGGAATTCATTAATGAGATTAATGAAAGAAAAGAAACCTAAAAATTTTGTAGAATCAAATTTAAAAGGGTAGCTCTAGTTTTTGCTTTGCATAGCGGTATTCCTTGTAGAATATCCAGCACCTTCTTCGATAAGGAAAGAGCCGAGATCCCTTCATCGGGAGTGACCTCTTTAGAAAAACTAGTAAAAGCCTCAAAAACACTCCTTTTCAAAAATCACTTGTTTCTACAACGATATCAAGTTCATTACGCAAAAGGTTTTCATAAAAAACCTGACGTAGCCCTCCGTCATTTCAGATAAGTCCTACTTAGTATTTGTGCTACAATTGTTGACCTCCGTTAAGGCGTAGTGTGCGGTAGCTGACTAGTATTTATCTGCTGCATATGATGCGATTGTTTTAGGGTAGTCGTATGACCTTGTTGACCTCCGTCAAGGATCGTGCGGGTGGGTTTAATTCAATTAGGAAATGATGGGTAGAACTTGACTAGTAGCCTATGGTTTGTTTACCTCCGTCAACGCTAGGGGAAAAAGTATTATCGGGAATTTCAAGTGTTGAAATTTGCAATGAGATTGCATACCTTCTATGAGATAGTTGGATCCCGATACCCACTACGAGTACGAGTTACTCCTGAGAGAGTTTTACACATGACAATTAGCCGATCAAGTAGGTGTCTAAGAAAGGTGTTAACGAGATTATGCCTCTGGGAAAACGTGGTTTATTTTAATTAGGTCCGTGCGAAAGCACGGGGAACTTCCCTCAAAGTACCAACACTGGCTTGGCTGAAAGATTGGCGAACTTGTAAGATGTAATTAATCCCGGCTGGTCTTACCTTTTAAGGTTTAAAGGAAGATTTGATGAAAACAGTGGAGTCATCCTGATTAGATAAGATAATAACCAATCTAATCTTGCAAGAGCATACGCTAAAGTATTTTCTTCTCTCTCTCTCCAGGTAGCGACCATGTCAGGCCTTAATCAAGATAATAATATGGATGTATTGACCGATCCCGCTTGTTATACTGAGCAGGGGAACATTGGTTCCGTTCTTTCTTATAATTGTTATAAGACTGAGCAGGGAATAAGGACATATTCGAATTCTCACGCCGCCCAAACGAAGAATAAGCATGTTGATGCATCTTGTTTGGGTGTGTTAGTTATCGAGAACTGTTTCTCAGTTCACTCTACGTCCTGGGTATTAGATACCGGATCGGTATCCCATATATGTAATATGTTATATGGGCTAAGTAAAGGTAGAGAACTTGGAGAGGGTGATCATTCCATAAGAGTAGGGAATGGTCCAAATGTTGCAGCCAAAGCTGTTGGCGAATATCACCTTGTATTGCCAAATGGTAATACATTGATTCTGAACGAATACTATTACATTCCGACCATGATATGCAATCTTATATCAGTTTCTTTATTGAGTAAAGAAGGATATAATTTTGTAGTACAGGATAATGTTATGAACATCTTCTTGAATCAAAAGTTGATTGGATCAGGCTCGTTAAATAATGGCATATACGTTCTAAATCAAACAACAGTTCTTAATGTTCAAAACACACACAAGAGGAAGAGTTCAGAAATGAACGAATCCTTCTTGTGGCATTGTAGACTAGGTCATATCAATGCGACACGACTAGCTAAGTTACATAAGGATGGATATTTGAATCCGTTCGAATTATCATCTTATGATACTTGCCATTCATGTCTCAAAGGCAAGATGACCAAAACTCCATTTAGTGGATACGGAGAAAGAGTTACGGAACTCTTGGGACTGATACATAGTGATGTATGTGGTCCCATGTCTACACATGCCAGGAATGGTTTCTCATACTTCATTATATTCACTGACGATCTCTCAAGATACAGACATGTGTTCCTGTTGAAACACGAGTCTGAAACTTTTGAGAAATTCAAAGAATATAAGAACAAAGTCGAGAACAAAACGGGTAAAAGTATTAAGTCCTTCGATCTGATCTAGGAGGAGAATACTTGAGCAATGAGTTCCTAGACTATCTAAAAGAGAATGGGATTCTCTCTCAGCTTACTCCTCCGTATACACTACAGCACAACGGTGTATCGGAGCGGAGGAATCGCACCCTATTAGATATGGTGCTCTCTATGATGAGCACTACTGAGTTACCTATTTCCTTTTGGGGGTATGCGCTTGAGACAGCCATATACCTATTGAATAGAGTTCCAACCTAATCAGTGCCTACCACTCCATATGAGATATGGGAGGGGAAAAGACCGTGTCTTTATTTTGTTAAGATATAGAGTTGCCCGGCCTATGTTAAAAGGAAAAATCCGGACAAGCTCGAGGCAAGATCAGTTCTGTGCAAGATTGTAGGATATTGCAAGCATTCGCGAGGACATATATTCTACCACCCTGAGGAACAAAAGATGTTTGTTGCTCAACATACCACCTTTTTAGAAAAGAAATTTCTTGCAAAGGAAATTAGTGGCGAAGAGATAGAACTGGAAGAAGTTCCAGCTACACAAACTGCAACAGAAGATTTGGGGGAACCAGAGGATTCAGAGTTCCCGACGAACCTCAGTCACTCCGCCGATTTAGTAGGGTTCCTTATCCACCTTAGAGATACTATGGTTTTCTCATTGATGGTGGGAGCGAGGATTGCATCATGGAAGATGTTAACCCGACTAGCTTCAAGCAGGCCATCACGAGTGGGGACTCTATGAAATGGCTTGATGCAGTGTGATCTGAGATGGAATCCATATACACCAACAAAGTATGGACTTTGGAAGTTGCTCCTGAAGGGGTAAAACCCATTGGGAGCAAATGGATCTTTAAGAAGAAACTTGGTGTAGATGGAAAAGTTGAGACTTTCAAAGCTAGACTTGGTGCAAAAGGTTTTCGTCAATGACCAGGTGTTGATTATGATGAAACCTTTTCTCCAGTGGCTATGCTTAAGTCCATTCGGATCCTACTTGCCATTGCTGCATACCATGACTACGAAATCTGGCAAATGGATATTAAGACCGCCTTTCTAAATGGTGATTTAGAGGAGTGCATATACATGACTCAGCCAGAGGTCTTCGTAGACAGTGGGAGCAGCGGGAAGGTATGCATGCTGCTTAAATCCATCTATGGGTTAAAGCAAGCATTGCGGAGTTGGAACATCTATTTTGATATGGTAGTCAAAGAGTTTCACTTCATCAAGAACGTAGATGAAATTTGTATATACAAGAAGGTGGCAGAGAGTAAGGTTGTCCTCCTCGTATTGTACGTGGATGACATACTCTTGATAAGAAGTGATGTTCCTATACTGCACTCGGTCAAGCTCTTCTTATCACATAGATTCTCAATGAAAGATCTAGGTGATGCCTCCTGCATTTTGGGGATTAAGATCTATAAAGATAGATCTAAAAGGATACTGGGATTGTCCCAATCCAGGTACATTGACACCATACTAAAGAGATTTAGTATGGAAGAATCCAAGCGTGGGCATTTACCCACGATCTCTGGACTCACTCTCTCCAAAGATATGTCTCCCAAGACTGATTTGGAGAGAGCTGGCATGCAAGGGATACCCTATGCTTCGGTAGTAGACTCTATCATGTACGCGATGCTATGTACTAGACTCGATGTAGCATACTCACTAAGTGTAGTGAGTAGGTATCAAGCAGATCCAGGGGAGAGTCACTGGACAGCTGTGAAGAACATTCTCAAGTATAAGAGAAGGACTAAAGAGATGTTCTTGGTGCATGGTAACGGAGAACTCCAGGTGGATTTCTTTACCGATTCGAGCTTCCAAAGTGATAAAGACGACTCTAAGTCGCACTCGGGCTTTGTCTTTACCCTCAATGGATGGGCGATTTGTTGGAAGGGTTTCAAACAGGAAACCGTGGCAGACACGACGATGGAGGCTACCAACGATGCTGCCAAAAAGGCTGTCTGAATAAAGAAGTTCATAACTGAACTTGGAGTGGTTCCGTCCAATGAGCATCCAATACCTTTGTATGGTGATAACAATGGAGCTGTGGCTTTGGCTAAGGAACCCAGGTCCCATCAGAGATCCAGGCATATTTTGAAGCGGTATCACCTGATCCGGGAGATAGTTGATCGCCGAGAGATCGAGGTCAGGAGAGTTGACACGAAGGAAAACACTGCGGGTCCACTTACGAAGGCCATATACCAGATACAATTTGAGAGACTCTTTGAGATGTTGGGTATGAGATACTACAACAGCTGGCCTTAGTGCAAGTGGGAGATTGTTAGTTATGTATATGCCCTAGAGGTCATTAATATGATGTATATTGTAGTAGATGCTTGGATATATATAGAGAGGACTTTCTTGCTCGACATGATAGTATGCTATCTGGTTTCACTTTGTCTAAACATGTTGACTTGTATTGGTTTACTATCTTGCTGTCACATGTTGGTAAAGCCCTTAGGCTGTGTACTTGACTACCAGGACTATGACGGAGATCATACTAGTGGGGGCCAAGGGTAGTCCACAAGTACACCCTAAAACAGTTCCTAGTCGAGGGTGTATCGATACTTCAGAGTAGACTAGCGTATACGCATCTTGACCCATATGATGGGCGATGGATGATCCCACATCCATTGGTGTTTGACATCAAAGATGGCATACGGGTGCTCAGTGGAGACTGGGTACACTGAACGGACTCGCCGAGAACTCCTAGTTGGTATTATAGCTATTGTCAGATAGCAGTTCTCTGGTGACACTGGTACAGGTTAGTCTGTAGACCCGAGATCGTCATAGAGTCTTGTGTGATTCCTACTGTGCTTTGATTTCCACCTTACCACGTTCAAAAGAATGTGCAAAACGGTGGCTTTTGGGTACAGTCCTGAGTCGCATGGAGGCAATGAGCGATAGGAGGGGATTCGTCTCTCCCGGTATTGGGGGTTGATGTTGCGCTGTACTCGATTGGCCATAACAGGGAAGTCCCTGGCCAGGGCTGCTACGGAGATTTACTGATAAGAGTTATCAGTAGTTTCTCGACCCGTTATGAGCCCCACATCGGCACGACTTATCAGTTATTGGGGTCTGACGTTTACCACCCCTATACTAGATATGCGACATATCACACGAAGAGACCGGACTGTACGGTAGTGTTACTGAAAGGCTTTTGCAGGAGTTAGAGCGGGCTAGCTTGATGATCTTTTGATCGTTCAATACCTGGGTAGCCGTTACGTACAGCTAGTACCGCTAACGGCTTGTGGGTTCTTGATGCGATCATCACCTACTGCCGGCGTATTAACGAGTCTTTAGAGTCCTACACAGAGGTTTCACTGGTTCAGGCAAAACGAAGTAGGATTACATATGTGATATGTGCGGGACCGAGATTAATACGAGTATATGATGCCGTATTCTATTCTTGCGATATAAGGTATCGATCGGTTATATGAGATATAGCCGGGTTATCGAATGTTGATTCGATAAGTCGATACTGTATTGGTCGGTTATATGTGATATAGCCGGGTTATCGAATCAAGTGTAGATTCGATAAGCTGATACAAATAATATTAGTCAGTCATATGAGATATAATCGGATTATTAAATAAAGTGTTGATTTAATGATTTAATGTATAATTATATATTTGATATATTAATTTACATTAACTAATATTAGCTCACTTAAATGTTTCTTTTCTAACTTATGTGCATAAGTATATATGTGATATATATTAATGTACATTTTTTGTCTCATGGTTGATGATACATGCAACATGGGTGTATGAGACTTACACCATACTAATAATAATGAAAGGTTTATTTATTTAGTGTAATTCAATTATTAGTTGGATAATGGTCACATGGCATGAAGCTTTGAGAAGCTTGGAGAACCATTGACCAGTCCACTAGTTTTGTCTTAATGGTAGATATTTGTTAACCCAATTATTATCTAAACCTATGGTTGAGTTTCTACATGAGTGATATTAGATATTTTCTCACCCATGGTTGCCATTCACTCACACAACATTATCTCTCTTCATCTTCTTCTTCAAGCTCAAGAGCTCTCTATCTTTTGTGCAAGTGAGAAATAAAAGTGAGAAAATCAATTCTAAAGTGAGCAAAAATCCTACTTCATCATCCTCTACTAGATTAGCACTTTAGTATAGGGTGTTAGCTTCACTAATCTCTCATTAGTGAAGTAGTAGCTTGAGTTAGTGTCTCCTTGACGTAGATCATCTTTGGCCTCGAAAACTTCAAGCAAGTTAGTTCCTTTCTTCTTGTGAAGCCATGCTAAAGTCCGAAAGATCACTACTTGGAGCGAAGGGACTACAACACGGAGCTATTGAAGTGAAGGACCAATCTACAAAGGTTGTATTTTCTAAGTTCACTTAGTTGTAAAGTAGTTTACAGTATGTTTCGTATGATTCTCTAGTTAAAGATTCTAGTTTGAGGTTCTTTAAAACGGAAAATTTTTGAAAATGGCATGGACGATACCTCCCAAAACCTTGCTGCCGTGCATTAGAACCCTAAAGTAGTATCAGAGCCTAGCTAGAGAATTATATGGATTGTGTAGGATTACGAAACCGAAACAACTCCGAAACATGAAACAACATTACCTAGTTTCTGTCGATTTGAAAACATGCTCTAAAATTTTTTTAAACAAGTACAGAATGTTGTATGAGATACAATATGAACACATTACAAATTCTAGCCCCATAGCTCTGAAAATTGCCAGCCACATGACCAATAAAACCGGCCTGCTCGGTTTGGAAGTGTAGTTAAGGGATGAAATTGTAAGTCTACGGTAGCACCCCGGCCGTCTTTCCGAGGCCAAAATGCGGAAACGAAAATTTTTCTTAACTTGAAAACCGGCGCTATCGTATGCTTCAAACTCGGATCGAACCATTAACCTACTACTAGCTATCTAGAGAAGGGATAGAATGCTATACCGATCGATCCGTGCCCTTCGGTCTTTGGACACCATCCTAAGCTCCCCACGGCAACTCCGGTCTTGATCTCCTCGTCGGAAAGGGCACCACATCTACGAGTCTTTTTACAGGCTCCCGCTTCATCCGAAGCAACTCGAGCACGAAGTGTGCTAGCCGACGTGTCCAAGGTGTTGTAGAGAATGTTTGTGATCACTTTGCCTCTTGCATCCATTGCTTGGATGGAGGTTGAAGGTGTTGCCATTAATGAAGTTATGAGCTAGAGGAAGAAGAAGAAGAAGGAGTCTTTTTCTTTTCTTTTGCTATGATAAAAATGAGAGTGAGAGAGTGTGAAAAATACAAGACCAAGCTTGCATATGGCAGCCCCCCTCTCTCTCTCCTCTCATCATTTCAACACAAATCAATCCACTAATGTGACATTTTCACAAAAAAAGAGACCATGAGTCATAATATATGTCCATGTCACATTAATGCATCTCATGATGAATTCTAGCTCACAATTTCCATTTACAAACATTAATCCAAGTGTTTGCAACAATAAAAAGATACGGCAACATCTAAAGTAAACTCGTGACGGATCACAAGGATACCCCTCACCTGTATATACATACCTGCACCCGCATTCCGACTGAATACGAATGCGATGAGACTAAAGTAATCCAACAAATCTAATACTAGGATCCGGCTTAAACCAAAGCCCACTAGTATGATCCGTCCGATCAAGATCCATGCACTACCGCACGAATAAGATCGAACCCTGCCATATATCATACGGCCTCTACAACGTTTCGCCCGAAACTTGAGAAACTGTCTGTGGGGGACTTTAAAGACTCGTCAATATTTTGGCTGTGGATTTAACCACTAGCACGTCAGAGGCATTAGCCGTACGTAACGGGCTACCAAGTATTGACCAAAAGGGAGGTCGATGAACGAACTCATCCTGACACCCTACTGAGCCTGTCAGCGACAATATATGTACAGTCCGGTCCGTTCGTCTATGAGCATCGCATGGCGGGCCTAGGGGGTTGGTAAAAGTCAGACCCCCAAAACCGGTACAAGTCGTGTCGGAGTGTAGCCCAGAACATCCTAAGATACTACTGGAATACCTACCAGTAAATCTCCTGCATTAGCCAAGGATTTCGTGTAATGGCTCTCCTAGACACAGCGTGACCTCAACCCCAATACCGGGAGAGAGGAACCCCTGCCGATCCGCTCACTGCCTCCATGTGGCTCGGGACTGTACCTAACTAAAACCTGTTTGCACGACTCCTTTGAGCCATGGTAGGGTAGTAATCAAAGCACAGTGGGAACTCACACGAGACAAATGACGATCTCAGGTCGATGAACTAACCTGTACACATGTCACCAGGGAACTGCTATCTGACGTCAAGTATAATACCAACTAGCATATTCCCGGCGAGTCCTGTCCGGTGTACTCATAACCCAATGAGCACCTGTATACATCTTAGGTGAACCAACTAACACCAGTGGCTTGTGAGCCCGGCCACCGCCCCTCGTCGGGGTCTCGACTGTATACACTAGTCTACTCTGGAGTATCGATGCCCTATCTCGAAACTCCCTCGACTACGGACCTTTTAAGGATGTGCTTATAAACCCCAGCTCCCACGTATATGATCGCCATCATACTGCTGGTAGTCAAGAAAGAATCCTAAGGGCTCTATCAATGTGTAATAGCAACCTATAAGGTCACCTAAAGCAGTACACGATGATAAAGATAAACCAGATAGCATACTATCATCTTGAGTAAGACTGTCCTACCGGTATGGGTCCTCCCTCAATCATTGCAATCACGTGCCTGTGATCCAATAATTGACTCTGAGGGCACTATATCCAACAATCTCCCACTTGCACTCGAGGCTAATTATTGCGATGTCGCATACTCACAGCCCGTGTGATACCGAACACCCAACTCCTCTACTAATCAGTTTCACAAAACCCGTTTGCAAAACTATTGCGTTCGAGGAATAGCCTCAGTGAGTCGATCCGCCCTGATGTTTCTTTCTATGTCTCTCTTTACCTCAAGTTCGTGGAGAAAGCCATCTCCCGAAATGAGCAATACCTGTCTTAGAATATGTTTGGATATCTGATGGGACCTAGTTCATAAATGACCTCCAAATCCAAACTTCTTAGACTGTATCGTCAACTGAACTTAATCAATATCCTACGCCACACCTCCCTCAGTATCCGCTTGGACCACCTGTCCAAAATACTGCCCCTCGTCAGAGGGAAAACTATAACTCTGACAGCCACTCTGTCAACCAGGTCACCTTGGAAGCCTGGAATGATAAATGTCTCCTAAAAGAGGCTGTCGTTATCATATCCCTAGAACATCCACTTATGTTCTAAAACTGCTTCCGAACGTTTCTCCAGGATACGATTAATATCAACTTATTGCATCTAGTGCAAAAACAATATCTGGTGTGGTACTTGACATCTCATGATTGACTCAATTGCCTAAGCATGTAATCTGCCAATCATGCACATCACTCTCCCCTTTAGTCTGTAAGACACCTTCAGAGAGGGTGACTTCATCACCTGCAGGTACACTACCATGCCAGGAGTCGTCCATTCTAAAACACCATTAGAATCCTGTCTAAGTACCCTGATTGGGACACTTCCTAAATCTAGATCTAAAACCATAGATCTAGTAACCAGAATGCCTGATATAATATCCAGATCCTTTTTGGAGAAACCACTGTGTGACAACCAAAGTATAACCGATCATCGTATAGGAATTTAACTTCCTACTCTGTGTATGTCATCCAAATACCAGGACATCACACCCTACTACCTTCTTAACAGATCCATCCCCTATTCTGATGAAACCTATGACTGTCATATTAGAAATAGATGATCTATCTCCGCTATATCTGCTTTAGTCCATAAATAGACATAAGCTTCTTGTCCACTATGCTTCCGCTGCTCCCACTGACTACGACAACCCTCCGGCAGAGTCATATACACGTGCACTTCTAAAGCTAGTTTAGAACGACGCTATACTCATCCTCCTGCCGGGTCTCATAGCCTGGAACAACAGTAGTGTCAAATTTGGGTAAACAAGAACCTCCTTGTCACCCTCCTTGAGGCTATCGGAGTACCTCTCGGGTGCCCGAGGTTACCCACCATATCTGCGGAGTGGCTAATGGAATGTCAAACCAAATTGAATCTTTAGGTCCTATTAAATTTTCAGTAATCGTTTGCGGTTATGGAATCACTTCCAGTTCTACCATACTCCCACTACTGTTTTCTGAAAAAAAATCCATTTTTATTAAAACTGTGGCGAGTCAAGAACAATATCACTATTGATCTTCCAGATGGTAGAAAGTCAACCCTCGTCATAGCCCGGGTCAACCCACAAACAGCCATTACAGAAACGTGCCTTGAGTTATCCAGAGTCTGGTTTTAGCATAAGCCGTACAACTCCCCGTACCTTAACATCGTTAAGATATGAACTGTTCTATATCCAATATAGAAACAGAGGCACTGATTTAATTGAACCAGATTCAAATCATGCAGCTGTCTCCAGTGCATGTCAACTAAATGGAGAGAGGCCGATTAGCATTACTCAACTTAGGAGTGCTTCCAATTATGAGTAACCTGAAAGAGAAGAAAGTTCTCTTAAAACCATTACTATCAACTGAATACTATACACAAGTATCTATATCTTCGATCACCTTGAAGAATCTCGATACTTGCAATATCTAGTTCTCTACTTTACTCTTATACCTATAACTTCTCAAAACTTAGACCTTGCATTTCTACGAAACACATGTCTAAGAACTAGAGAAGTCACAAGTAAACAGAATATAGTACGAGTACCAACCCCTCTGTCCTCATGGACACTGGACAACATACATTACTCTGTATAAGTCCCCTGAGTCTAATAACTCAATCCCTGTATGTCGTAGGTTGAAAACTGTACTATGGTTATGAAAAATTACATCGCTATTTAATGCTCCTTACCTAACCATCCACTGATATAGGTAAATGTCATAGACATAATTTCAAAAAGTTATATCTCACTTTATAAAAATAAACGTACAGATATATCAATTTGAAATTGGTGCATAACAACGGATATTCAAAACCAAATATTTGCCATCCGGCAAACAACCCAGGCGATTTCCTCAAATATCACCAATTACAACGAATCCCGATATAATGAGGATAATCACCCAATTCTCAATAACTTACTCCCACTCATCATCTGTAAAACAATACAGATGTGAGAATCAAACCTGGTAAATACATATCCTGAAGCAAGGACTAATTGGGAAATCAGTTTTCTTTTAACAATACACAGTGAAACTGAAACATGTAAACATTTCGAAGGGGTATCCAAGTATTCTTAGTAATGCCTCTTCCATTATCAAATTCACAACTATGACCGTATATTTCTTTGCCATCTCTCCAAATCCCTTTATATATCTTTAGTCATTACCTTCTGTACACCCCTTTAGGCCAAATGGTTTTCTTCCTTCCCTACCGTTCGGCACCAGCCTATGGTTTGGAAGAAGAATATCCAATAAGCATAATGGGTATACTCTCCTAATCCTAGGAGCACTCGCAACCTGAGAGAAGGTGAAGATAAAAGACAACTGAATAAACCTTATTCTTATTTCTCCTAAACCAGAATCCATCCCTGAACTGGAACAAGTTCCTTCGAGTTCGTATATAACCATACGATGGAGTATCCAATAAACTGTGGATCTTAGTAGTGATACGGGGTGTTCTGGAGAAATACAAAGGTGAAGTAGGAGTGGCGATGAAATACTTGGTTTGGTCGTGAATAGCAGTCGCAATTTACATTGCCTTCTTACTAATCCCTTTATTTGTCTTTACTTAATACCTTCTGTACACCTTTTAGGCTAAATGGTTTTCTTCATTCCCTACCGTTCAGCACCTGCCTATGGTTTGGAAGAAGACTATCCAATAAGCGTAATAGGTGTACTGTCCTAATCCAAGGAACACTCGCAACCTGAGAAGGTACAAAGAAAAGACAACTGAATAGTCCTATTCGTTTTCTCCAGAACCGGAAACCATCCTCGAATCTGGAACAAGTTCCTTCGAGTTCGTATATAACCATACGATGGTTTTATCCAATGGAAGTAGATGTTCGTAATAATACGGGGTGTTCTGGAGAAAAGGGTAAAACTAGGAGTGGCAATGAGGTATGCAACTCTGACAATCCAAAAGCCTGTGTTTAAGAAAGTTCGGTTAATTTGGTCACTGAGTCATAGTCAAGGGTCGGGTCATGGTCGCTGCCAAAGAGAGAGAGAAAAGAAACACTCAGCGTGCACTCTAACCTAGATCAGAATGGTTATCACTTTATCTAATCAGGAAACCTCCTACTGTAACCTCAAATTCTCCTCCAAACCTGAAAGAAGAATTAGTCGGGATCACCCGAGGAGTAAACCAACTCATCAGTGGGAATCGGGATCCAAATATCATTGTATGATAATGTGATGGAATCCACTCACGTTATCACACTCCAGAAAGTATGCGCATATCTGGCAAGTTTCAGTTTCTTTAGAAACTCCCGATGTGATTTTTACCCCATGCTTTTATGACCTTGACTTTGGATAACAAATCATAAGTCACATGTCAAGTTCTACCCGTCATTATCCAGGTTGATTTGAACCCACCCGTACCTACCCTTGACTTTGGCCAACAAGGCAGTACGACTATCCCAAACCAACGCATCTATCTATGCAACAGAAAAGTAATAAATAGCTACCATACACTATGCCTTGACTTTGGCCAACAAACATAGCATGAATACTACGTGCTACCCGTCTGAAATGACGGAGGGCTACGAATGGTTTTTAAAAAAAAACCTTTAACGTAATGAACTTGATATCGTTGAAGGAACCGGATAGCTTTTTATAAAACTATAGTGACGAAAACCTTTACTAAAGAGGTCACTCCCAATGAAGGGATCTCGGCTCTTTCCCCGTAGAATGAGATGCAAGATATTCCAACTGAATACTACGATGCAAAGCAAAAGGCAATCGGCTATAGTGAAGTTATTACCCTGACGCAAAGTTCTGTCCAAGGGGTCACTCCCGGTGAAGGGATCTCGGCCCTTGCCTCGTCGACTGAGGTGCTCGATATTCATAACCGAATACCACTGTGCAAAACAAAAGAGAACGTCCTTGCAATAACATCTTTTTGAAAAATGTTCCAACAACATCAAACAGGTTTGTTTAGCTTGGATTGATCCGAATCAATGCAGTCCCATCAATTAATCACACCACAAAAGAACAAAAATATGATGTACGTATATACCATCCGCATTCGCTACTGGGTCCCGTCATCACCCGTTTGGTTACTTAACTAATGACAGAGCGGGGACTGGACTAGCGCGGATGCAAAATATATACAACATCTACTAGTATATATATCAATATATAATAATCGCTCAAGGCGTCATAAAATGCAACATCACAGAAAGTAATAAGCATCACAGAACAATACAGATAATCTGGGATCCTCGGGTTTCATAGAGTCGCTACTGAAACCCGACGTTCCCCTGGTCGTGTGGATAGCCTGTGCAATGAGATCCTAGACCCCTTCGGGCGCGGCAAGTTACCCGCCAAAACCTGAAGCGAGGCAGCCCCCTTCAACAACGTGAATGGACCACCCAGCACTTCACGGAATCTAGTAACTTGAGCACCCCTCCTTGGGTCAACCTATACTCCCTACGAGTGCGGCGAATAGCCCGCCAATTCTAGAGTGAAGTCCCCTCCGTCTCAAAGCCATGAGATGCGGGCCCGTTGCCCTCTAGAACCCGGCTATCCGTGTACCCCACCGCGGAGTAATCCTTGTACAGAAAGTAAAATATATACAACGGGTACATCGACCTCAGCCCGGTCGTGCCCCAAAAGAATAATATACAAACGGGCAGTGACGGTAGTCCACATGTCGGACGCTCGCCCCGCAATATCAAATATACAAATACAACCAAACTGTACTACCATTGCATCCGGCTATCCACCACGACAAATCCGCAACATCACAGCACAACACAGAACATCAACGTGAATGTCACGTTCGCAAATCCGTCTAAAAGGACTATAGCAATTAGACAGGATTTACCGATCAAATGACATTCACGGTCGTAGATATAATGTAAATACTGTGAACTAACATGTTTAAAATTTTCGATCGACAAAAATTCCCGAAGTGGGCCCCAAGTACAACTGCAGCACTCAAAATAATCCGGGCCCAAAAAATTATTCCAGAAACCCCTTTTTCAAGTCAGAGACCTACTGTAGAAATTTGGTGCAGTGAAGCCACTGTTAAGCGGCGGAACCGCGGCCAAAATGGGGTTAAGGCCGCGGTTCCGCGGCTCTACAGTAATATCATGGTACCAATTTTCTGCAGTGCTCTCTGAAAACCCTGCACGTATTTCTGCAACATACCAAATAATTTTTTGACAACAAATGAAAATCGACAGAAACTGCACTTTTGAAAACGCGGTTTTTGGAATTTTCGTTCGATCGATGTTCTAAACACTTTAGAGCAAGCTAGTAAAGGTTAATGCCGTGGCTCTGATACCATGTAAGTCTACGGTAGCGTCCCGGCGGTCTTTCCGAGGCCAAAATGCGGAAACGAAATTTTTTCTTAACTTGAAAACCGGCGCTATCGTATGCTTAAAACCCGGATCAAACCATTAACCTACTAGTAGCTATCTAGAGAAGGGATAGAATGCTATACCGATCGATCCGTGTCTTTCAGTCTTTGGCCACCATCCCAAGCTCCCCACGGCAACTCCGGTCTTGATCTCCTCGTCGGAAAGGGCACCACATCTACGAGTCTTTTTACGGGCTCCCGCTTCATCCGAAGCAACTCGGGCACGAAGTGTGCTAGACGACGTGTCCAAGGTGTTGTAGAGAATGTTTGTGATCACTTTGCCTCTTGCATCCATTGCTTGGATGGAGGTTGAAGGTGTTGCTATTAATGGAGTTATGAGCTAGAGGAAGAAGAAGAAGAAGGAGTCTTTTTCTTTTCTTTTGCTATGATAAAAATGAGAGTGAGAGAGTGTGAAAAATACAAGACTAAGCTTGCATATGGAAGCCCCTCTCTCTTTCCTCTCATCATATTAACACAAATCAATCCACTAATGTGACATTTTCACAAAAAAAGAGACCATGAGTCATAATATATGTCCATGTCACATTAATGCATCTCATGATGAATTCTAGCTCACAATTTCCATTTACAAACATTAAACCAAATGTTTGCAAAAATAAAAAGATACAGCAATATCTAAAATAAACTCGTGACGGATCACAAGGATACCCCTCACCTGTATATACATACCTGCACCCGTATTCCGACTGAATGCAAATACGATGAGACTAAAGTAATCCAACAAATCTAATACTAGGATCCGACTTAAACCAAAGCCCACTAGTATGATCCGTCCGATCAAGATCTGTGCACTACCGCACGAATAAGATCGAACCCTGCCATATATCATACGGCCTCTACAACGTTTCGCCCGAAACTTGAGAAACTGTCTGTGGGGGACTCTAAAGACTCGTCAATACTTTAGCTGTGGATTTAACCACTAGCACGTCAGAGGTATTAGCCGTACGTAACGGGCTACCAAGTATTGACCAATAGGGGGGGTCAATGAGCGAACTCATCTTGACACCCTACTGAGCCTGTCAGCGACAATATACGTACAGTCCGGTCTGTTCGTCTATGAGCATCGCATGGCGGGCCTAGGGGGTTGGTAAAAGTCAGACCCCCAAAAGCGGTACAAGTCGTGTCGGAGTGTAGCCCAGAACACCCTGAGATACTACTGGAATACCTACCAGTAAATCTCCTGCCTTGGCCAAGGACTTCGTATAATGGCTCTCCTAGACACAGCGCGACCTCACCGCCAATACCGGGAGAGACGAACCCCTGCCGATCCGCTCACTGCCTTCATGTGGCTCGGGATTGTACCTAACTAAAACCTGTTTGCACGACTCCTTTGAGCCGTGATAGGGTAGTAATCAAAGTACAATGGGAACTCACATGAGACAAATGACGATCTCAGGTCGATGAACTAACCTGTACACATGTCATCAGGGAACTGCTATCTGACGTCAGGTATAATACCAACTAGCATGTTCCCGGCGAGTCCTGTCCGGTGTACTCATAACCCAATGAGCACCTGCATACATCTTAGATGAACCAACTGACACCAGTGGCTTGTGAGCCCGGCCATCGCCCCTCGTCGGGGTCTCGACTGTATACACTAGTCTACTCTGGAGTATCGATGCCCTGTCTCGAAACTCCCTCGACTAGGGACCTTTTAAGGATGTGCTTATAGACCCCAGCTTCCACGTATATGATCGCCATCATACTGCTGGTAGTCAAGCAAGAATCCTAAGGGCTCTATCAATGTGTAATAGCGACCTATAAGGTCACCTAAAGCAGTACACGATGATAAAGATAAACCAGATAGCATGCTATCATCCTGAGTAAGACTATCCTACCGGTATGGGTCATCCCTCAATCATTGCAATTACGTGCCTGTGATCCAATAATTGACTCTGAGGGCACTATATCCAACAGAAATTTGCACTGTGTTTCAGTCTCTGGGTTTTGGTGTTTCAGGTGTTGTTTGTTTTTGCTAATTTTTCATGTGATGTTGGCTCTCTGCAAAGGCAACTCGGAGTGTTTCGTAGTCGTAATTCTAATAGTTTTTCGGGTTATTTTAGACGGTGTTAAAAAGTTCGAACAGATATCAAATATCCATTTTAACCCTCGCAGGAAATTTACCAAGTTTTGGATTTTCCTTAGTTTAAAACTTTCGGAAAATCATGCAAGCGATACTGTGGACCCTCTAGAAGAACGAAACCCTAACTCGATTATGTGACCGTCAGAACCGCCACTGAACCCTAGGGTTTGTGGTAGTTCAGCGGTGCCACATGTGATGCATTGGTTGACCCTTCAACGGCTGGTTTATAGGAGCTGTGGCATGTTCTGGGACCTTTTGAACTACGCTCAAGTGTTGAGATTTTTGGGTAATTTTGGGTATTTGTTTATTCGATCGAAATGTTTAATATAGTCTACCTATTTCTGGAATGTGATACAATAAGTGGAATCGTATAGTTAGGCATGAAATCCGTAATATGTGATATTTAGGGTTTATGATGTCTAAGGTCATTATGGATTCCAAATGTTGTAGTTTGACATTTTCTTTTCTGCGACCGTAAGTGTAATATGTGGTGTATCGCCGATTTCGTTGCTATATGTGAACGAAAATTGGGATATGCATATTTACTTACGTTGATGACATGTGATGTTATATGTTGCTGTGATATGTTATATTGGATCGTCGATTTTTTGAATAGCTGGGGGTTTTATGTGAGATGAGAGTTTTTATTTTCATTTATGTAAAATTCATTGTATGTAATATTCTTTTATTGGGGCACTTCCGGGTTGAGGATGATGTCACCATTGTTGTATATTATTTACTTTTCCGAATTAGGATTGACCCAAGGAGGGGAGCACAAGTAACCGGGTTCTAGAGTCCAGTGGGAGACCAACTCGAGGAGTCGAGTCCGGGACTCCTAACTCTAGAATTGGTAGGGTTGCCTGTCGCTCTCATAGGGGTCTAGGGATGTGGGTTTGGCTATTCATCGCGACCGTGGAATCCGTGTTTTATATTGGCCTAAAATAAAACGCGGAATTCCTAGTAAATCCAATATTTCATATGTTATCTTCTGCTGCTGATATTTTGTGATGTGATCACTTTATATGCGTGAGACGAATGCTTTATTATTGCATATATGATATATAATAAACGTTGCTTATGTTTTTCACCCACGCTAGTCCTTCCCCGCTATGCCGTTAGTTAAGTAACCTAACGGTGCATAACGGGACACTATGGCGAATGCGGTTGGCATAAGCGTACGTTGTATTTTCGTTTCTTCTGCGAAGCTTAGGAAGCATAAATGATAGGATTTCATTAATGAGATTAATGAAAAGAAAAGAAACCTAAAAGAGGTTGTAGAATCATATTTTCAAAAAGGGCAACTCTAGTTTTTTGCTTTGCATAGCGGTATTCCTTGTAGAATATCCAGCACCTCATTCGATGAGGAAAGAGCCGAGATCCCTTCACCGGGAGTGACCTCTTTAGCGAAACTAGCAGATGCTACAACCCACTCGGTTTTGTCTTTTGATTGCTTCTTTTAGTTCTTACTTTGCATAGCGGTATTTGTGAAATATCCTGCACCTTATTCGATAAGGAAAGAGCCGAGATCCCTTCACCGGGAGTGACCTCTTTAGCAAAACTAGTAAAAAGCCTCAAAAAGACTCCTTTTCAAAAATCACTTGTTTCTACAACTATATCAAGTTCATTACGCAAAAGGTTTTCTTAAAAACCTGACGTAGCCCTCCGTCATTTCAGATAAGTTCTTCTTAGTATTCGTGCTACGTTTGTTGACTATGTTAAGGCGTAGTGTGCGGTAGCTAATTAGTGCTAATCTGCTAAAGCATGAGATGTGATTGGATTAGGGTAGTCATATAACTTTGTTGATTATGTTAAGGGTCATGCGGGTAGGTTTAATTCAATCAGGAAATGACGGGTTGAACTTGGCTAGCGCTTATGATTTGTTGACTATGTTAAGGTCATAAGTTGCTAGGGGCAAAATATTATCGAGAATTTCAAGTGTGGAAATTTGCAATGAGATTGCATACCTTCTATGTGATAGAAGGATCCCGATCCCACCGTGAGCAAAAGTTGCTCCTAGGAGAATTTTGCACATTACAATTAGCTTACTCATTAGGTGTCTAGAAAGATGTCAACGGGGCTACGCCTCTGAGAAAATGAGATTTATTTTAATTAGGTCCGTGCGAAAGTACGAGGAACCTCCCTCAGAAGTACCGGCACTGGCCTGGTTGAACGGTTAGCGAAGTTGTAGAATGCAATTAATCCTGGCTGAATTTTCTTTTCAAGGGTTTGAAGGAAAATTTGAGAATAGCAGTGGGAGATATCGATTAGATAAGATAAATAACCAATATGATCTTTGCAAGAGCATACGCTAAGTTTTCTTCTCTCTCTCTCCAGGTAGCGACCATGTCAGGCCTTAATCAAGATAATAATATGGATGTATTAACCGAACCCGCTTTTTATGCTGAGCAGGAGAACGTTGGTTCCGCACCAACTTATAATTGTTATAGGTCCGAGCAGGTAGTAGGAAAATATCCGGATTTTCACGCCACCCAAACGAAGAATGAGCATGTTGATGCATTTTCTTCGGGTGTGTTAGTTACCAAGAACTGTTTCTTGGTACACTCTACGTCATGGGTATTAGACACTAGATCAGGATCCCATATATGTAATATGTTACATGGGCTTAGGAAAGGTAGAGAACTGGGAGTAGGTGATCATTCCATATTAGTAGGGAATGGTTCAAATGTTGCAGCCAAAGCAGTTGGCGAATATCACCTTGTATTACCAAATGGTAATACATTGATTCTGATCGAATGCTATTACATACCGACCCTGATATACAATCTTATATCAGTTTCTTTATTAAGTAAAGAAGGATATAATTTTGTAGTACAGGATAATGTTATGAATATCTTCCTGAATCAAAATTTGATTGGACCAGGCTCGTTAAATAATGGCATATACATTCTAAATCAAACCACAGTTCTTAATGTACAAAACACACAAGAGGAAGAGTTCAGAAATGAACGAATCCTTCTTGTGGCATTGTAGACTAGGTCATATCAATGCGACACGACCAGCTAAGTTACATAAAGATGGATATTTGAAACCATTCAAATTTTCATCTTATGACACTTGCCAATCATGTCTCAAAGGTAAAATGACCAAAACTCCGTTTAAAGGACACGGAGAAAGAGTTACGGAACTCTTGGGACTGATACATAGTGATGTATGCGGTCCCATGTCTACACATGCCAGGAATGGTTCTTCATACTTCATTACATTCACTGACGATCTCTCAAGATACGGACATGTGTTCCTGTTGAAACACAAGTCTGAAGCTTTTGAGAAATTCAAAGAATATAAGCATGAAGTTGAGAACCAAACGGGCAAAAGTATTAAAATCATGCGATCCGATCAGGGAGGAGAATACTTGAGCACGGAATTTCGTGACTATCCAAAAGAGAATGGGATTCTCTCTCAGCTTACTCCTTCGTATACACCACAGCACTACGGTGTATCGGAATGGAGGAATCGCACCCTATTGGATATGGTGCGCTTTATGATGAGCACTGCTGAGTTACCTATTTCCTTTTGGGGTTATGCGCTTGAGACAGCAGCATACCTATTGAATCAAGTTCCATCTAAATCTGTACCTACCACACCATATGAGACATGGAGTGGGAAGAGACCATATTTTAAACGAGTTAAGATATGGGGTTGCCCGGCCTATATCAAAAGGAAAAATCCGGACAAACTCGAGGCACGATTAGTTCTTTGCAAGTTTGTGTGATATCCGAAGAACTCACATGGATACATTTTCTACCACGCTGAGGAACAAAAGGTGTTTGTTTCTCAATATGCCACCATTTTAGAAAAGGAATTTCTTGTAAAAGAAATTAGTGGCAAAGAGGTAGAGCTGGAAGAAGTTCCAGCAGCACAAACTGCAACTGAAGATTTTGTAGAACCAGAGAATTCGATAGTTCCCAATGAACCCCAGCCTCTACGCCGATCTAGTAGGGTTCCTCATCCAACTAAGAGATACTACGGTTTTCTCATCGACGGTGGGAGCGAGGATTGCATTATGGTTGATGATGACCCAACTAGCTTCGAGCAGGCCAACACGAGTGGGGACTCTATGAAATGGCAGGATGCAATGCGATCTGAGATGGAATCAACATACACCAACAAAGTATGGACTTTGGAATTTGCTCCTGAAGGGGTAAAACCCATCGGGAGCAAATGGATCTTTAAGACGAAACTTGGTGTAGATGGAAAAGTTGAGACTTTCAAAACTAGACTTGTTGCAAAAGGTTTTCGTCAACGACCAGGTGTGGATTATGATGAAACCTTTTCTCCTGTGGCTATGCTTAAGTCCATCCGGATCCTGCTTGCCATCGCTGCATACCATGACTACGAAATCTGCAAATAAATATTAAGACCGCCTTTCTAAATGGTGATTTAGAGGAGTGCGTATACATGACTCAGCCAGAGGGCTTCATAGACAGTGGGAGCAGCGGGAAGGTATGCAAGCTGCTTAAATCCATTTATGGGTTAAAGCAGGTATCGCGGAGCTGGAACATCTGTTTTGATGTGGTAGTCAAAGAGTTTGACTTCATAAAAAATGTAGATGAACCTTGCATATACAAGAAGGTTGTAGAGAGTAAGGTTGTCTTCCTCGTATTATATGTGGATGACATACTCTTGATAGGAAATGATATTCCTATGCTGCACTCGGTCAAGCTCTTCTTATCACATAGATTCTCGATAAAAGATCTAGGTGATGCCTCCTACATCTTGGGGATTAAGATCTATAGAGATAGATCTAAACGGATACTGGGATTGTCTCGATCCAGGTACATTGACACCATACCAAAGAGGTTTAGTATGGAAGAATCCAAACGTGGGAATTTACCCACAATCTCTGGACTCACTCTCTCTAAAGAGATGTCTCCCAAGACTGATTTGGAGAGAGCTCGCATGCAAGGGATACCCTATGCTACGGCAGTAGGCTCTATCATGTATGCAATGTTATGTACCAGACCCGATGTAGTATACTAACTAAGTGTAGTGAGTAGGTATCAAGAAGATCCAGGAGAGAGTCACTGGACAACTGTGAAGAACATTCTCAAGTATTTGAGAAGGACTAAAGAGATGTTCTTAGTGTATGGTAACGGTGAACACCAAGTGGAGTCCTTTTCCGATTCGAGCTTCCAAAGTGATAGGGACGACTCTAAGTCGCACTCGGGATTTGTGTTTACCCTAAATGGAGAGGCGGTTTGTTAGAAGAGTTCCAAACAAGAAACCGTGGCAGACTCGACGATGGAGGCTGAATACATCGCTGCCAACGATGCTGCCAAAGAGGCTGTCTGGATGAAGAAGTTCATAACTGAACTTAGTGTGGTTCCATCCATTGAACGTCCAATACATTTGTATTGCGATAACAATATAGTAGTGGCTTTAGGCAAGGAACCCAGGTCCCATCAGCGATCTAGGCATATTCTGAGGCGGTATCACCTGATCCGGGAGATAGTTGATCACCGGGAGATCGAGGTCAGGAGAGTAGACATGAAGGACAACACGGCAGATCCACTCACCAAGGCCATTCCTCAGATACAATTTGAGAGACTCTTCGGGATGTTGGGTATGAGATACTACAACAACTGGCCTTAGTACAAGTAGGAGATTGTTAGTTATATGTATGCCCTAGAGGCCATTATTGTACATGTGATGTATATTATAGTGGATGCTTGGATATATATAGAGAGGACTTTCTTGCTCGACATGATAGTATGCTATCTGGTTACTCTTTATCTTAAAATGTTGACTTGTATATTTGATGCTGTCTTGCTCTCACATGTTGATAAAGCCCTTAGGCTGTGTACTTGACTACCAGGACTATGATGGAGATCATACTAGTGGGGGCCAAGGGTAGTCCACAAGTACACCCTAAAACAGTTCCTAGTCAAGGGTGTATCGAGACAGGGCATCGATACTCCAGAGTAGACTAGCGTATAGGCATCTTGACCCACATGATGGGCGATGGATGATCCCATATCTATTGGTGTTTGACATCAAAGATGGCATACGGGTGCTCAGTGAAGACTGGGTACACTGAACGGACTCGCCGAGAACTCCTAGTTGGTATTATACCTATCGTCAGATAGCAGTTCTCTGGTGACACAGGTACAGGTTAGTCTGTAAACCCGAGATCGTCATAGAGTTTTTTGTGATTCCCACTGTGCTTTGATTTCCACCTTACCACGTTCAAAAGAACATGCAAAACGGTGGCTTTTCGGTACAGTCCCGAATCGCATGGAGGCAATGAGAAATAGGAGGGTATTCGTCACTCCCGGTATTGGGGGTTGATGTTGCGCTGTGCTCGATTGGCTATAACAGGGAAGTCTCTGGTCAGGGCTGCTACGGAGATTTACTGATAAGAGTTATCAGTAGTTTCTCGACCCGTTATGAGCCTCACATCGGCATGACTTATCGGTTATTGGGGTCTGACGTTTACCACCCCTATACTAGATATGCGACATATCAGACGAAGAGATCGGACTGTACGGTAGGGTTACTGACAGGCTTTTGCAGGTGTTAAAGGGGGGCTAGCTTGCTAATCTTCTGATCGTTTAATACCCGGGTAGCCATTACGTCCAGCTAGTACCGCTGATGGCTTATGGGTGCTTGATGTAATCATCACCTACTGCCGGCGTATTGACGAGTCTTTAGAGTCTTCCACAGAGGCTTCATTAGCTCAGGAAAAATGAAGTAAGAGCACATATGTGATATGTGCGGGACCGAGATTAATACGAGTATGTGATACCGTATTCTATTCTCGCGATTTAAGGTATCGATCGGTTATATGAGATATAGCCGGGTTATCGAATGTTGATTCGCTAAGTCGATACTGTATCGGTAGGTTATATGTGATATAGCCGGGTTATCGAATTAAGTGTAGGTTCGATAAGCTGATACAAATAATATTAGTCGGTCATATGAGATATAACCGGATTATTAAATCAAGTGTTGATTTAATGATTTGATGTATAATTATATATTTGATATATTAATTTACATTAACTAATATTAGCTCATTTATGTGTATAAGTATATATGTGATATATTGATGTACATTTTTTGTGTCATGGTTGATGGTACATTTTTTGTGTCATGGTTGATGATACATGCAACATGGATGTATGAGACTTACAACATACGAATGATAATGAAGGGTTTATTTATTTAGTGTAATTCAATTATTAGTTGGATAATGGTCACATGGCATGAAGCTTTGATAAGCTTGTAGTACCATTGACTAGTCCACTAGTTTTGTCTTAATGCTATTTATTTGGTAACCCAACCATTATTTAAATCTATGGTTAAGTCTCTACATGAGTGATATTAGATATTTTCTGTCACGACCCGAAAATATTAGCTCGTGACCGGCACTAAAATCACGCAACGTCTACAGGCGTAATGTAACTTAAGTAAGCCGAATCCCAGAAATCTAAACCCTTCAAAAGAAGTAAGTAATGAAACATTTGGAAACCTTAAGTAAAAATCCTTAAGCTTAAAAAAAAAATTCTTTTGTTTTCTTAAAAATTTTGGCAACACCTCCTTTGTAAAAACTAGCCCCGAAATGGGTACAACATAGAATATAAAGAAAGCATCCCAAACGGGAGCATATCACGCCCAACGGTGGAAACAACCACCACAAACATATATATGTATACGATGCCCAACGGCAAAGATCAACACAAAGGAAAATGAAAAGCAAGACATCAACCCACCAAGCGAACATATAACCCATCGCTCTAAGTCTTGCAACTACAAGTCTTGCTAAATCTTACTACATATATAAACACTAGTTTCTGATTGATGGAGTTGACTAGATACAATAGGGATAATAATAATGCAAGAGGGGCACGATCCAACATGTACCACCAACCAAAGAAAATCACCCGAAAGCAAGCTGTGGGCCAGCGATGCCGCTACTGATCCATGCGGTCAACCTGCAAGAACTGTGGCACAACGGGGGTGAGTTGCCAACTCGTGAGTTGAAAACAGCATCAGTTAGAAATCGAATAAAACAACGACTCCTAGGTCAACTATATCATAAAGGTAATACTATGATATCTAGGGTGACCGTGTCTACATATATGCCAATAATAATCAATGCCTGTATGCACGTGGATCTCGTCCAACAATATAATCAATGCATGTATGCATGTGGATATCATCCAACAATATAATCAATGCATGTATGCAGGTGGATCTCGTCCAACAATATAAGCAATGCATGTATGCAGGTGGATCTCGTCCAACAATAAAGATCATGAAAGCATATGCATATAAATATATGAGGATATAAAAGAACGTGTGTCCATAAATGACACATCAAATCATGGAACCTGAGTGTCCAACACCGACACTCGAAACATCATGAAACTCATGTCTAGCATCGACATGTAAATCCTCATATCTCAGGTACCGTATCCTCGGATTGGCCCTCAGGAAACGCATACTCTGGTCGGCCGTCATCTCCATCTCACGACTCCGGTCGATATCCTCCGGATAACCGCCGAGTCCAAATACTATCACCGGTAGGTAGTGCTCCCCTGCCAGGCTCACCGTCTAACAATACGAGTCTTCTTGCCCCGGGGTAGCTCACTGGATCCACCATGTACCCGCAGACGATTCCCCCTTGCTTCTCGAATCGGGTATCTAACACAAGTCTCAGAACCGAGAAAACTCATGGTGGACGCATCGAAATATCATATCAAGAGAAACCGGATTTTTAAAACAATACATATTTTCCTTTGAAATATAACCACGGTTCTCAAATCCAGAATCTCATGGAAACAGCATCTCAATGCGTAATATAGTCGTAAACACGATGTATGCAAACATATAACAAAAATGTGAGCATATCCGTATATCATGCAACATGGAACAGTGATGTGAATATAGCAAGTAAATCATGCAACATAGCATAGTGATGTGAGCATAGCAAGTAATATCATGGCATGATGTAGCAATTCTACTGTTTAAGTGACATAGCAATTTTCGATGATGAAGGTGTGTGAGCCGGCCAATCTATGTAAGTGCAACATACGCATCATTGATAATGGTGTAGGTGTACTAGCACAGGTATATGCAATGCAATGCGAATAACAAGAGCGTAGCATAAAGTACATCGTAAGCGAAACGCTTCAAGGTATACGTGTCTACAATATACCCGAGTTGGTGAATCTATCAATTGGCATCCAGCCTCACAACATCACGTACGGTATAATCTATCGTACAGCATCTTCTAATCAAGGGTATGGATAAATCAACAGGTAAACTCATCGCGTACGGTAATCCATCGTATGGCGGCATTAAAAAATTAGGGATTCTATTAACCTGTACAACAACGGGGGTACGGATCTAAGTCCCGTACGGCATATCACTCATTATGCACATCATTAACCATATATATATATATATATATATATATATATACCTATCTCTCAGGTCACATCCGTATCAATCTCGTATCAGGGGACCGGCAAGGTATCAACTATCTCTTATCGACTCGCATCTATATAACGACATATCAACCAAGTCATCATATCTTATCGTATACTCTTTTCATCGCATCAATCACTCACATCAAGTCATTTTACATATACATTCTATCTTATGAATCTCATGTCATGCTACTCTAATTCTCATACTTAATCTCGTACAACTACATATCTATATATCGTGATTCACATTCACTTTTCACATCCTTATATATCAATTCGAGACATCATTTTTTTTATCATATCATGTCAAGGAGTCATGTCCCTACAGCTTTCACCTTATATCTTGATATATATATTCAATCATTAATATCACCTCTAACTATCTTTTAACCACATCTATAGTTTTCTAATGTAGGCTTCTCCTATATATATATATATATATATATATATATATATATATATCGGTTTCCATTCATAATTTACGGGATTGCTATACGCCATCCACCCAACTTCCCCCGTAAATATAAATCTACTCACCTGTGGAACTCCTCGTCCAGGTATAGTCGATGTGCTTCGTCGTCTCGGAATCCATGCAAGGGTACCTACAAATCAACACATATTGCAAAGTTATGAAAACCAAGTCCGAAAAACCGATACGGCACACGGTGCGCTCATAGGTTAGAACCTATAGCCTACGCATGCAAAAACAACCAAACAACCCTCGTCGTTGACGTACAAACGTCCAACGACCAAATACAATATCAAGTCTCAAAACCAAGAATCCCAATACCGGAAAACATAGCCAAAACCCTAACTAGGGTCGCTATTCGTGGAAACCACCAAGACGAAAACCCCAATCATACCAATCGCTCATTCACAACACAATATATATAGTAGAAAATAATATATATATCATCTCCACGTCAAATAAAACTCACGTCAAATTTTACCGAAAACCTAGTAAGCATCTTTTAATCATTTTAGCTCAAATCTAGAAGTTTAAACCATTCTATTGGCCACAATCAATACATAGTAGCTTAATTAAACCACACAAACCTTTACTACAATTTTAATCTCACCCATATAAGATTTAGTAAAAGTTAGTTTGCAATCAAGCTTAATTAGAAAATTAGGAAAAATAACAATTAACAATCTCACTACTAGCTTAAGTTTTCCATGTTTAAACTACTCAATTAACCATTACAAACAATCAAAACCCTAACTTGATCTTCATAACCCTTTCTTGAAATCCAAAACATGCTAATTAAAGTTTTATTTAAATATCTAATAACTAGATTAAGGTATTTAAACAACAACTGAGCTTAGAGTTAGGAAATTATACCTCAAACTTGATTCACAAACTTGCAACTAAACTTTCAAAATAGTCTCCAAAATGCTAACTTTCATCATGATCCAAGCTTGGTTAAGGTTAAAGAATAAATGGTATGGATTTGTTTTAGAGTTTGTGGGATTATTTGTTGATTTTTGATGAATTTTTGGAGCTTAAAGAAGTGAAAATGGGGTGAGGAAAAAGAGAGGGCAGCCAAGGGGAGGCTCGGCCAATGAAGGGGGGGATGTTGTGGGTGAGTGTGGAAAGTTCTAGGTTAAAAACAACCATTAAAGCTTAATTAATAAATTTTACTTTATGCCACCTCTTAATTCTTTTAGTTAAAATTTACATTAAACCTTCAAACTATCTTAGAAATATTTGAAAAGAAGACAAAAACTTAATCTTGTAATTAAGTTGGCATGGATTCACATTAGCATAATTAACCCAATCCAAAATGTAATTACCACTAATTAAGTGTATAATTAAAAGCTTATAATAATATTTTAATTAAGGAAAAATATTTAAGTGAACTCAAAACTATAAGCGACTAACCAAATACCGCATACTAGCAATTTCCTAGTTAAACTAGGTGCATTTAAGTCTATGTTGAAAAATGATCACATCTTGGTTTTTACGGAAAACACAAATTATTTACCGATTAACGGAAAATTCGCCTAACCGATTTCTGAAACGTTACAATTTTCCCCCCTTAAATAAATTCGGTCCCCGAATTTAAATTTAAACCCCCAAATGCTAAAACATTTCAACAATCAGCTTAAATCAACGGGGCTCCGAAATCACGGAAGATACAGAAATACCACACCGCCTCGTGTGTGCCGGAAAACGAGTACGAAACTCAAAATCGAACTCCGTCAAACGTAACGCAATCACTGGAGATACAAATCTTAAAATCCGCTACTGAAATTCAATATGCACTAGTCAAATACTATAATACATATATAGTGCCCATCATGAAAACAAAGTGCTCAAGAGCAAAATCAGCCTCAAAAGGCGTATCCAACAATCACGTGCATCTGGTGCGCACGGAAATCAAAACCAAATACAAGTGCTACGAATGTACACAAAACCAAACTAAGTGCAACGGGTGTGCACGATAACATCAGTCCAGCGCAACGGATGTGCACGACAGTAATATCAAGTGCATCTATAGTGCATAAAAATCTCAACCCAATGCAACTAACATGCACGAATGAAAATACCAATCGAGTGCACCCGGTGTGCACAAAATCATGTCTCATATCATGCGCCCAACATGCGCGAAAATCCAAATCAAGTGCATCCATCATGCACAAACGAAATCTAAATCAAGTGCATCTTCTATGCACGAATAAAATCTAAGTCAAGTGCATCCAACATGCACGAATAAAACCTAACTCAAGTGCATCGATGTGCACAAAACCCAATACCAAGGGCCTAACATGCGCAAAAATCCAACCCGAGCGCGTCAAGTCCGTAATAAGCATCTAGTGCAGTAGCATGCACGAAAACGAACATCAAGTGAAAACGCGCACAAAAACATAAATCTGGTAAAACGAATGCTCAAAGACATAAATCGGGTGAAACCAAGGTACGGAGTTTAAATCTAATGCAACCAATGCACGAAATATCAATCTGGTGCAACAAATGCACGAAACACAAATCCGGTGCATCCAGTGCATGAAATACAAATCCGGTTCAACAAATGCACAAAATACAAATCGGGTGCAACAAGTGCACGGAAACGCATAAATAACTCAACTGCGTATAAAGAAAAACAACACCGAGTGTACCAAGGTGTAAAAAATCAAAAACGTGTGCAACTATGTGCACAAATCCGTATCAATGCACTGCAAGCACATGTGAGCTATACCGAGTGCAAAAATCAAATCGAGTGCGTACCATATGCACAAATCAAATCAACCGTATGAAATCCATGAAATCATAAATGCGTGGAGCCAATGCACAAAATCAACATCAAGTGCAATAGATATGCACAAATCGCAACCCAACACAACGGTGTATAAAACGTATATCAAGTGCAATAATTATGCACAAAAAGTAAATACCCAGTAGGTGTTACAATGGTGCACGAAAACAATATCATGAAACTCAATCATCAAAACTCAAATCCAAGTGATATAAGCGTGATACTCGGATCACAAACGCAAATCACAACAAATGACATTTAGGTACACCTCCTATAATGTCGAAAAATGTCGGTGCGTCCAAAACTGGCAGAGTAAGAACATCCGCTTGCCTCCTGCTCACTGTCTGGCGTCCTCTATCTCTGGGCCATCTTTTTCTCTGTGGATTACCAATCTTGCAATCCATCAGCTCATCGGCCCGGTCAGGTATGCTAACGGAAACGATTCCGCTCTGGCACTCTTCTGGTCATCTCTCGGCTAATTAGCATGACCACTCGTAAACAGCACGTCACTGGCGTCGGCCTCTGGCCCTCTGAACACACGTGACACAACTGATCCTGGGTGCATATCTTATCGCAGCAGTGTCCTGGAAGGCACCTGCTCAAAGTCTCTTCCAATCTCTCCTATGCCGAACTATACGGAGGCTGGTACTCTTGCATAATCTTTTCTCGTTTTCTGGACATCTGTGTTCTCAGCACACATTTCCTCGGGAACGGGTCGTATCCCAACGCCTCTGTATACATATCAGATCTCTAATCTCAACGGGGAGTAACAACAACTTGTTAACATCTCGCACGAACCTCTTGTTCCACTCGTATTTATTTTCGTCCACCTCGACGTCACGTCTCTCTATCTGCGTACTGCAATTGTTCTCGGCTACAGTCAATCTGGAGTCTCTCACACAGACTCGAAATTACGAACTCGGTATCTTCATCACTCTATAGAAGATATCTAGCCGAACACGTCCTCAGAAACTCGTCCCAGTCATCGAAGGAACACTCTATATTCGTCCGTTCTCGATCAACTCACAACACATCTAGGTGAAGTCTTCTATTCGTAACTGGTCATCTTACTGATCTCCTATCGGATCATCCAACAAATCATCTCTGGATCGATCTACTCTAGATCTGAGTAAGATTCTCCACACTGGAAATCTTCAACTCAACTGGGCATGCGTCGGCGCATCAAATCTGACGAATCTCCTTCATCTCTCAACTCCACTCAAGATAGACTATCTATCTTCTGTCGCATCTTTGCCTAGAAGCTCCAGCGATCTCAGCTCGTAAGCTCTGGAAGCGATATCCCATCCATCTCAACAACAGCTGGGTCATCTGTCTGCACGGTAGACGACATCACAAACTCTGAGGTAGGCTGTGAAAGGTTTGCCTAGCACCCTATACTAAGTTTTGAAGCATCACATGTCTCAAAGTTTGGATTTTGATGGTGCTAAACAAGTATGCAAAGGAATCGATCCTAGAAAAATTAGGGTTACAAAACTAAATGCTAATAAAATTAGGGTTTCGAGACTACAACCTTTGTAGCTCTCTTTTGTTGGACTCCTTGGTCTCTTGGGTGTTGGAAGAAGGTCCTCTTGAAGTCCTCTCACGTCCACGACGATCCACCCGGAGTTCCCCGTCCAAGCTCGCAACTTCTTGAATCGAAGAGAACACTCTAAACAAGTTGGCTAGACTTGTGTAGAATGATGTTGTGGTTAATATTCTCACTTCAAAAACCTTTCTTTATGTGTATTTTACTCACTAGAAAAAACTAGAGAGCAAATGGTGAAGGAGGAGGAAGATGGTTTTTTTATTTTAACAAGAGTAGAATGATCACCATGAAAAGAAAAATGAAATATATCATTATATATTTTATTTCTTCTCACTATGAACCATGGTTAAAATGATGGAGACATTATTTAACTTGAGTTTTAGAACATAAAGAGAAGGATAACTCAAGGTTAAAGGTAGGTGAGAATGGTTAGGTTTAAAGAAGAATGTAGAAGCAAGCAAGAATTATCCTTATCTTTTCTATTTTGTTTTAAACAATAAATCAAATAATAATCCATATATTCAACCATGGTGTGAGTCTTATATTTCCATCTTATTCCATATATAAACAACCATGACAGATGGGTGTATGTATGTATGTATGTATGTATGCACATCCATATGTGCATGAAACTAGTAAGAAAGAAAGAAAGAAAAACATACATGCATGCACACATCCATCATTCAAGAAAAGGTTTTAAGTGAGCAAACTAATGGTTAAACGATAAATCAACACTTGATTTATCAATCCTGCCATATCACATATGACCCCACCAAAAGCAAGCCGCCCGATCAATGTACGGTATCATATACACGCATTTTAATCGGGTCCATGCGCATATCTCATACGCGCACCACAACGTTTCGCCTGGACTAGGTAACTCCTGTGTGGGACTCTTAGACTCGTCAATACACCGGTAGAGGGTGATGATCATATCAAGCACCCTCAAGCCGCAAGCGGTCAGCTAAACGTAACGGCCACCCGGGTATTGAGCGATCAGAAGAAGACAAGCGAACCTGTTACAACTCCCGTCGAGCCAACCGGCAACACTACCGTACAGTCCGGTCTCTTCGTCAGATATGCTGCATATCGAGCCTAGGGATGGTCACGTCGACCCTAATAACTCAATAAGTCGTGCCGGTGAATGGTCTATAACAGATCGAGAAACTACTGATAACACTTATCAGCAAATCTCAGCAGCCCTGGCCAGGGACTTACTGATATAACCAGTCGGGCACAGCACAGCATCAACTCCCAATACCGGGAGAGACGAAACCTCTCCTATCGCTCATTGCCTTCGTGTGTCTCGGGACTGTACCCAACGGCCACCTGTTTGCACGACTCGGTAGAGCCGTGGTAGGGTGTCAATCAAAGTACAGTGGGAGAACACACAAGACTCTATGACGACCTTGGGTCTACAGACTAACCTGTACCAGTGTCACCTGAGAACTGCTATCCGACGATAGATATAATCCCATATAGGTGTTCTCTGTGAGTCCGTCCAGTGTACCCAGTCACCACTGAGCACCCGTATATGATCTTGATGTCAAACATCGATGAATGTGGGAACATCCATCGCCCATCGTATGGGTCTAGTATCGTATACGCTAGTCTACTCTGGTATATCAATGCCCCGTCTTGATATACCTGCGACTAGGGACTTTCCAGGATATGCTTATAGACTACAGATGTCCCACTAGTATGATCTCCATCATAATCAGAGTAGTCAAGCCGATATCCTCAGGGCTTTATCAGCATGTATGAATGAATAAAAGTATGATCAAAACAACATGTCAGATAAAGAAGAACCAGATAGCATACTATCATGTCGAGCAAGAATGCATACTGAATATATATATACATGTATAGATACAACCACTATCATATAATGGCCTCTAGGGCATACATATATCCAACAATCTCCCACTTGCACTAAGGCCAGTTATTGGCGTATCTCATACCCAACATCTCAAAAAGTCGCTCATGATGCGGCTGAGGAAGGGCCTTGGTGAATGGATCCGCGGTGTTATTCTTTGTGTCTACCCTCCTAATCTCGTTCTCGCGGCGATCTACAATCTCCCGGATCAAATGAAAATGCCTCAGGATGTGTCTGGACCGCTGATGGGATCTGGGCTCCTTGGCCAATGCCATAGCCCCATTATTGTCACAATACAAAGGTATTGGATCAATAATGGTTGGAACTACTCCTAGCTCTGAGATGAACTTCTTCATCCAGACGGCTTCCTTGGCGGCATCATTTGCAGCAATGTACTCAGCTTCCATCGTAGAGTCTGCAACGGTATCTTGTTTGGAACTCTTCCAACTCACCGCCCCTCCATTGAGGGTAAATACAAACCCAGAGATAGATTTGCTGTCGTCCTTATCGCTCTGGAAGCTCGAATCGGTAAAAGCCTCCATTTGGAGATCTCCATTACCATACACCAAGAACAATTCTTTAGTCCTTCGTAAGTACTTAAGAATGTTCTTCACAACTGTCCAGTGATTCTCCCCTGGGTTAGATTGATACCTGCTTACAACATTAAGTGCATAAGCTACATCTGGGCGTGTACATAACATCGCATACATTATAGATCCTACTGCCGAAGCATAGGGTATAACACTCATGCGAGCTCTCTCTTCATCGGTCTTTGGACAAGAATCCTTGGAGAGAGTGACCCCATGGCAAGCGGGTAAGGCACCCCGCTTGGAGTCTTCCATACTAAACCTTTTTAGGATGGTGTCAATGTACCTGGTTTGGGACAATCCCAATAACCTTTTGGATCTATCCCTATAGATCCTTATGCCCAGAATGTATGTGGCATCATCCAGGTCCTTCATGGAGAACCTCAGTGATAAGAAAGATTTGACCGACTGTAGCATAGGAATATCATTTCCTATCAGAAGAATGTCATCCACGTACAATACGAGGAATGTGACAGCTCTCCCTACAGCCCTCTTATAAACACAAGGTTCATCTGGATTTTTGATGAAATCAAACTCTTTGATGACATCATCGAAACAGATGTTCCAACTCCGTGATGCCTGCTTTAACCCATATATGGATTTAAGCAATTTGCATGCTTTCCCGCTGCTCCCACTGTCAACGAAGCCCTCTGGCTGATCCATATAACGCATTCTTCTAAATTTCCATTTAGAAATGCGGTTTTAACGTCCATCTGCCAGATTTAATAGTCTTAGTGAGAAGCAATAGCAAGTAGGATCCGAATGGATTTAAGCATGGTTACAGGAGAAAAAGTCTCGTCATAGTCCAAACCTGGTCTTTGACGAAAGCCTTTCGCCACAAGTCTTGCCTTATAGGTCTCCACCTGCCCATCTACACCAATCTTTCTTTTAAAGATCCATTTGCACCCCACAGGTTTTACCCCAGGGGGTACAACGTCCAAAGTCCATACTTTGTTGGTGTACATAGACTCCATTTCGGATCTCATGGCATCCAGCCACTTCACAGAGTCTCTACTCGTGATAGCTTGCTGAAAACTGGTAGGATCTTCATCATCCATAATACAGTCTTCTCTATCACCATCAATGAGGAAACCGTAGTACCTCTCCGGTGGGCGAGAAGTCCTACCAGACCTACGGAGTGGCCGAGGTTCTTCAGTTTGTGTTGTAACAGTCGGTTCAACCAAATCGTCATTTGTAGTTTGTGTCTCCAGAACCTCTTCTAGATCCACCACCTTGCCATCATCTTTATCTGTGAAAAACTCTTTTTCCAAGAATGTGGCATACTGAGAAACAAACACCTTTTGTTCCTCTTTTTGGTAGAACAGATATCCATAAGAATTCTTTGGATATCCCACAAAGTTACACATGACTGACCGTGTCTCGAGTTTGTCCGGATTCTGCTTTTTAACATAGGCCGGGCAACCCTAAATCTTAATTCTCTTAAGAGATGGTCTCTTCCCATGCCATATCTCATATGGCGTGGTAGACACGGCTTTGGTTGGAACCCTGTTTAGCAGAAACGCTGCAGTCTCCAATGCATGCCCCCAAAATGAGACTGGTAACTCAGCGTCACTCATCATGGACCGGACCATATCTATTGGGTCCTATTCCGTCGTTCTGACACACCGTTGTGCTGTGGTGTGTAAGGAGGAGTGAGCTGAGAGAGAATCCCATTCTCTTTTAGGAAGTTTGCAAATTCTGTACTGAGATACTCACCACCTCGATCTGATCGAAGCATCTTAATACTCAAGCCGGTTTGTTTTTCTACTTCTTGTTTATATTCAATGAATTTCTCGAAAGCGTCGGACTTGTGCTTTAATAAAAATACATGACCGAATCTTGAGAAATCGTCAGTGAATGTAATGAAGTATGAAAAACCGCCTCTAGCCTGTGTAGACATCGGCCCACATACATCACTATGTATGAGGCCTAGGAGCTGAGTAGCTCTTTCTCCGTGTCCGGTAAACGGAGTTTTGGTCATTTTACCCTTGATACAAGACTGGCAAGTCGCATAAGATTTATATTCAAAAGAGTTTAAATATCCATCTTTGTGTAACTTGTTTAGTCTTGTTTCGTTAATATGACCAAGTCTACAGTGCCAAAGAAAAGCTTCATTTAATTCTGAAAGTTTTCTTTTGTTAGTGTGTTGTATACTGAAAACTGTGTGTTGATTTAGGACATATATTCCGTTATTAAGCGTATCATACCCAACCAACATTTGATTTAGGTGAATGTTCATAACATTGTTCTGCAATACAAAATTATATCCTTCATTGTCCAACAAAGAAATGGATATTATATTACATAGCATACTTGGTACAAAATAACATGGATTCAAAACCAAAATACATCCAGATGGCAACCCCAAGTGATACTCTCCCACTGCAAGTGTATGTACATTAGAACCATTTCCAACGCGGAGAGTATGGTCACCTGTCTTCAAAACCTTGCTATTTCTCAGCCCCTGCATAGAATTGCAAATGTGAGAACCTGAACCGGTATGCAATACCCAGGAAGCAGAGTTTATTGAAAAACAGTTTTCTGTCACAAACGCACCTGAAGCAGAAGCATCACCATGCTTCTTCTTGAGACTTAAGTACTCCGTGCAGTTGCGCTTCCAATGTCCTGTCTTGTGGCAATGAAAACATTCGCCCTTCCCTGAGTCTCCAGCCTTGGACTTTCCCTTTTCCTTCACCTTTTTAACTCCACCTTTAGGATTGGTGGGCTTCTTCTTTTTCTTTCCCTTGGCCTTGGCTTTCGGGCGAGAAGAAGAAGATTGTCCAACAGTCATAACGGGAGTTCTTGCTGACTTCATAGTGCTCTCTGTACTCCTTAACATATTAAGGAGTTCAGGGAGTTCTTTCTCCATGCCATGCATGTTGAAGTTCACTATGAACTGAGCAAAGGTGGAGGGAAGGGACTGCAGAATAATATTTATATATTGTTCATTGTCCATCGTCCATCCAAGGTCCTCAAGCTCTTCTATAAGAGCTATCATCTTCAGAACATGGTCTCCTACTGGTGTGCCAGGGGCCATTCGCATCTGAAACAATTTCTTTGATGCTTCGTATCGTAATACGCGGGATTGCTCTCCATACAACTCCTTTGCATGGAGCAATATACCGTGAATTTCCATATCCTCGTGCTGCTTTTGATGTGTGTTATCCATCGATGCAAGCACGAGGCATATTGCCGTGGCACAGTCAGCGTCCCATGTCTTGCGGACTTCAATGTCCGCAACAGAGGATTTTGGACCTGGGACGGGCGGGGCTGAAGCCGTGAGGACATATGATACTTTATCATAAGTCAAGGCGATTTTCAGATTCCTCAGCCAGTCTTTATAGTTGGTCCCATTCAGTTTGTTTTTATCTAGTAGAAGCTTAAGTCCAGTCATGGGTATCTGCCATTAAGAGAGAGAAAAGAATACACTCAGCGAAAGCTCTTGCATAGATTAGATTGGTTATTATCTTGTCTAATCGATATTTCCCACTGCTTTTATCGAGTTTTTCTTTCAAACCTTAAAAAGAATACTATCCAGGATTAATTACAGTCTACAACTTCGCTAACCGTTCAGCCAGGCCAGTGTCGGTACTTTGAGGGAGGTTCCCCGTGCTTTCGCACGGACCTAATTAGAGTAAACCTCGTTTTCCCAGAGACGGAGCCTCGTTAACACCTTTCTAGACACCTAATGAGTTAGCTAATTGTAAACTATAAAACTCTCATAGGAGCAACTATTGCCCACAGTGGGATCGGGATCCAACCATCACATGGAAGGTATGCAATCTCATTGCAAATTTCAACTATTGAAATTCCCGATGTCGTTTTTACCCTTAGCACTTATGACCTTAACTATGGTCAACAAATCATAAGTACCAGTCAAGTTCTACCCGTCATTTCTTGATTAGTTAGACCCACTCATATGACCCTTAACTAAGGTCAACAAAGTCATAAGAATGTCCTAATTAATCTGCATCATATGCAATGTAGGAAGACATCACTTAGCTACCGTACACTACGCCTTAACTATAGTCAACAAACGTAGCACGAATACTAAGTACTCTACTTCCTAAAATGACGGAGGGTTGCGAATGATTTTTAAGAAAATCTTTAACGCTTTGAACTTGATATCGTTGTAGAATCAAATGGTTTTCAAAAGGAGTGGCTTAAGCTCCGCAGTTTTGAAATATAGCTTTTTCATAAAGAGCCGAGTGGATTTTAAATCCGATTCTACAACATCTTTTTAGGTTTATTTTCTTTACATTAATCACATTAATGTAATCCCATCATTTAAGTCCTTAAGCCAATCACAGAAAAGAAACGAAAATAACACGTACGCTTATGCCATCCGCATTCGCCGCAATGTTCCGTTATGCACCGTTAGGTTACTTAACTAACAGCATACCGGGACGGGACTAGCGCGGGTGTAAAACAGAAGCAACGTCTACTATATATCATATATATAATATGTCATTCGTCTCAGATATCACAGAACACAGGCAGCAGAAACATAGATATAACGTGGGATATACTAGGACGTCCGTATTTAGTATTTAGCCAGAATAGAAAATACGGATTCCACAGTCGCGATGAATAGCCAAGCCCACACCCTGGACCCCTACGAGAGCGGCAAGTGACCCTACCAATTCTGGAGTTTAGGAGACCCGGTCTCGACTCCTCGAGATGGCCTCCCACTGAACCCTAGAACCCGGTCACCTGTGCTCCCCTCCTTGGGTCCATCCTAATGCGGAAAAGTAAATAATATACAACACTGGTGACACAACCTCAACCCGGAAGTGCCCCAAATAAAAGAATATTACAGTACATTTGAATTTACATGAATGAAAAATAAAACTCTTATCTCACATAAAACCCCCCGGCTATTCAATCGCGACAATCCTGCACATCATATCTCAGCAACACATAATATCTCATATCATCAACGTAAGTAAGTATGCATACCCCAATTGTCGTTGATGTATAGCAACGAAACCGGCGATATCGAACATAGTACACTTACGGTCATAGAAAAGAAAGTGTAAAACTACAATATTTGGAATCCACATTCTCTTTAGACATCATAAATGCGAAATATCGCATATTTCGTATTTCATGCCTAAACTATATGAATTCCATATATTGTATCACATTCCAGATAAACAGACAGTATTAAAGTTTTCGAACGAACGATCAAGTACCCAAGATTCACTAAAGCTCAACACTTGAGCAGGGTTCAAAAAATCCGGAGTGTGATACAGTGGTAGCGGTCCAGCCGTTGAAGGGTCAAGCCAACGCCTCACATGTGGCACGCCGTACTGCCCCAAACCCTAAGGTTCAAAGGGCATTTCAAGACGGTCACATAATCGAGTTAAGGTTTGTTGTCTTCTAGAGGGTCCACCACAAAAAAGACTTGCACATATCTCCAAAGTGTTAGTGTTTATGCCCTAGAAGGCCATTACTGTATCATACTAGTTTGTATATTACTTAATGGAAGCTTGGGATATCCACATGTATATAACAGTCTTGCTAAACATGGTAGTATGCTACTTGGTTTTTCTATCTTAATATGTGAGTATACGTATTGATAGAGCTCTTAGGATCTTTCTTGACAACCAGCGTTGTGATGGCAGTCACACTAGTGGGGGCTGGGTAGTCTACAAGCACATCCTTATTCTGGTCCCTGGTCGTTGGATTATCGAGACAGAGCATCGATACTCCGGAGTAGACTAGTGTGTACGCTTTTCATCCCAGTTGGGGAGATGGTCTGTCCCACAGCCGTCAGTACGTCGTACTGGAGATAGTATGCAGGTGCTCGTTAGGTTACGGGTACACCGGACAGGACTCACAGGGAACTGTTGGTGGTTTTATACCAGTCGTCAGTGAACAGTTCCCAGGTGACATGAGTACAGCATAGTCCGCAGACTTGACACTGCTGCTTCGCCTCGAGTGTGTCCCACTGTTCTTAGATTGCTACCCTACCGCGGCTCAAAGGAGTCGTGCAAACAGGTAGCAGTTGGGTGCAGTCCCGAGCACTTGGAGGCAGTGGCGGTTAGACAGGATTCGTCTCTCCCGGTATTGGGGGTTGATATCGCGCTGTGTCAGAGAGCCATTACGCAAAGTCCCTGGCCAGGGCAAGCGAGATTTGCTGGTAGGTTCCAGTAGTTTCTCAGGGTGTAATGTGCTTCGCTCCGACACGACTTATACCGCTATTAGGGGACTGACGCTTGCCGCCCCCTAGGCCTGATATGCGATAGTCTTAGACGAACGGACCGGACTGTATGGAGATTGTCACATCAGACTCAGTAGGAGTTCGGATGGGTTTCCTCATCGGCCTTCTTATCGACATCTACCTGGGGACCGTTACGTATAGCTAGTGCCGCTTGCGGTCTGTGGTTAAACCCACTGCCAGCGTAGTAGTCGAGTCTCTAGAGTCCCACACAGAGAGTTTCCCTACTCCAGGCGAAACGATATAGAGGTCGTATGGTTTTACGACAAGGGTTCGGACGCATACGTGTGTTTACGCACGTACGACTTTCGGACAGTTTTTACCAGTCGGCTTTGGTTTAAGCCAGTTACTGGTATCCGGTTATTGGATTTATACAGTCTAAAGTTTTTCCGTATTTTTGCAGAAAGGAGGGGCGTTCTCGTAATTGCGCGAGAAGCTTCTAGAAGATGGTGACTAAGGAGGTTTAGGTGGCATATACATTGAATGAGATTAGTGAGTCATATGGATGATTCATCCATGTCATTAATGCTTCATAATTGCTTAATGACTCATGGAGATGAATCACCACAAGATATTTATCAAGCATGGTTGTAAAATGATTTCTTTTCTTTTCTTGATAAAAAGAAATGCTTGATATATATTATGATAACTCATTCTTCTCACTTCACTATTATCTTCACCTTCTCTCTCCTCAAGCTCTCCCTCTTCAAACCCTAATCCTCCCATCTCATGTGTTGAGTACAAGGATTATTTAGACTAATTAAACCATAACGCTCACTCTATATCACCTAGCTTCTTTGATTAGCACTTAAAGAAGGTTAGTTGCCTCAAGTTTAGAGGCTAAGCTTGGAGTAAAGCTCTCGGGTGGATCGTCTACTACTTCGAGAAGGCCGAGGAGGAGGTGGAGTTCGCAAAGACGAAGGACACGATTCCTTCGGTATAATCCCTAAACATAGTAGTATAGAACTTCTATGTTTCTTGTTAGTTATCGTTTAGCTTCGATTCGTGCGGTTAGTCGATGTTTAAGCAAAGAACAAGATCGTTTTTCATATTTCCGCCTCCCCGCAAGTCGTGGGGTGTTGTACATCGACTTACAGTGGTATCAGAGCCTCGCTAAACAATAAATAACTTACTTGCAAATTTGTATGAATTTCGAACGGAAAAAACGAAACCGGAAAATCCCGAAATCACTAGTTTCTGTCGAATTTTAAATGAAGTCCTAAAATTTTTCAGGGAGGTTCAGAAAGCCTAAAAAGACAGTAGAAGAACACCCAAGAAATTTGGGCCCCTGAATCGCCTAAAGCGCCGCGGAACCGCGGCGGATAGCACCGATCCACCGCGCTTCCGCCGCCGAGTTGGCGATTCAGGAACCCAAATTTCCTGTGTTGCTTCTCTGTGATATTTGGTATTTTCTGGAATATTTTATTTTTGCTCAGGTTTCAGATTTACAGAGAAGTATTGGAGCAAAATTAAAAGTGTTTAATCGATCGAAATTATACAGTATTTGCTTGATGGATTATATCTGTGTTTGTATAATGTGTTCGTAAACCTCCCCTAACTGCTAGTATGTCGGTTGGCAGGGGGTTGCACATTTCTGTAATGGTTTTTACTGTTTGTGGATATGAACTGTGTTGGACTGTTGTGATGTATAGCCGGGGTTTTGTGATGGGTTATTATTTAATTCATTTGATGTAAATGTAATTTGTTGTAATATTATTTTGCGGGGCACATCCAGGTTGCGGTTGTAGCCACCGTTGTATTATTTTATTTTACTGTTTTTGCTCCTAGGACAGACCCAAGGTGGGGTGCACAAACTGCCGGGCGGGTAGTTTGCCGTACCCGTTGGGGTCTTGGGTGGGGTAATGGCTATTCATCACAACTGTGTAATCCGTCTTTTGTTGCAGGCTCAAAACAAACACGGATTGCTTGCAAATCCAATAAAGTTCATCTGTGATCTGGAATGCCTATTATTGCGTCTAACGAATGTACAATATCTATATATGATAGCTATTTAGACGTCACTTATGTTTTATACCCGCCCTAGCCCAGCCCCCGCTGTGTCGTTAGTTAAGTAACCTAACGGGTGATGACGGGACCCCGTGGCGAATGCGGTTGGCATAAGAGGACGTTGTATTTTCGTTGTTTTCTGCAATGATAGGTTAATGATGGGACGCATTATTTATAATGCAAAGAAAATAAACCAAAAGTTTAATAGTTGGAACAATTTAAAAGAAACCACTCGGTTAATTTTAAAAACAGATATTTTTAAATGCGGAGCTTTAACCACTCCTTTTAAAAGCTATCAGGTTCCTTCGGTTATATCAAGTTCACTACGTTCACGGTTTCGCAAAAACCATTCGTAGCCCTCCGTCATTTCATCTGGGTATTCAGTAGTATTCAAGCTATGTATTTTGACCTAACGCCAAGGCATAGTGTTTGGTAGCTACTGGGTATTCATTTGTTGCATAGATAGATGAGTTAATTTGGGACAGTCGTATTATCATTTTGGCCGAACGTCAAGGATATATACGGATGGGTTCAAATTGACAAGATAATGATGGGTAGAACTTGACATGTGACTTATGACATTTTGACCTAACGCCAAGGTCATAAGAGCATGGGGCAGAAATATATATCGGGAATTTCTAAAGAAACTGAAATTTGCAAAGAGTTGCATACCATTTGGAGTTTGATGAATGTTGGTAGGATTCCTTCAACATTATCATACAATGATATTTGGATCCCGATCCTACTGTGAGTATATGCTACTTATCAGGAGATTCGTCACTTAACGATCAATGCTATAAACCAAGTAGGTGTCCAGAAAGGTGTCAGCGGGGTTACGCCCCCAGAGAAAAGAGGTTATTTAATTAAGGAACTTCGCGAAAGCGTTGGAAAACCTCCCTCGAAGTATCGACACTAGCCTGGCTGAACGGTTAAGCAAGAATTGTACAGTGAGAATAGTCCTGGCTAATTCTTCTTTTATGGTTTGAGGAAGGATTCGAAAAACAGTGGGAGCCATCCAGTTTAGATAAACTAAAAACCACTCTAAACTTGCAAGAGCATCATGCTAAAGAGTTTTCTTCTCTCTCTCCTAATTGCAGCGACCCTGAAAATGACTGGACTTAAGTTACTTTTAGAGAAAAATATACTAACAGGGCCAAACTATAAAGATTGGCTGCGGAATGTCAAAATGGCTTTGACCTATGACAAACTGGGGTACGTCCTCACCGCTACGGCACTTGCTGTCCCTAGTCCCAAATCCAGCAATGCGGATAAGAAAATCCGCAAAACCTGGGATTTAGATTGCGCGAAAGCCAAGTGCATCGTGCTTGCCTCAATGAACAATGAACATCAGAGGAGGTACGAGGATATGACCCTAGATGGCATATTTCTCCATACAAAGGAACTTTATGGAGAGCAATCTCGTATAGCAAGATACGAGACCTCTAAGAACTTGTTTCGAGCGAGGTTGGCTGTCGGGTCATCGGTAGGAGAACATGTCCTAAAGATGATCGGCTATATTGAAGAGCTCGCAGACCTTGGGACGACTTTGGATAATGAGCTCTATACAGACCTTATTCTCCAGTCCCTTCCTCACACCTACGCCCAGTTTATCCTGAACTTCAACCTTCAAAGAAAAGAAGTTAAACTTCCGGAACTCCTGAACATGTTAAGGAGTGCAGAGGGCACCTTGCAGAAAGCAAGGGAAACACCCGCTATGTTTGTTAGCGGTGCATCTTCTTCCGGGTCCAAGGCTAGGGCCAAAGGAAGGAAGAAGAAGGCCGCCACCAAACCTAGAGGAGGTGTTAGTAAGGTGGGAGGGAAGGGAAAGAAAAAGTTTGCAGTACCGATAGTTGGCCAGGATGAGTGCTTCCATTGTCACAGGAAAGGGCACTGGAAGAAGGATTGCAAGGCGTGGAACGCCAAGAACCAGGAACCGAAGCAAGCTGTGGCTTCGACTTCAGGTGTGTTTGTAATTGAGAATTGTCTGTCGATCAACTCTACTTCCTGGGTATTGGATACCGGATCAGGATCTCATATTTGCAATTCATTGCAGGCACTGAGAAACCGTAGAGTACTGAAGGAAGGTGATATGACCCTAAAGGTTGCTAACGGAGCTAGCGTGGGAGCTGCGTCCGTCGGGGATTATCACCTAGGATTGACGAGTGGACACATTTTGGTTTTACATAACTGTTATTTTGTACCAAGCTTAACGTGTAATATCATATCAGTTTCCTTGTTATCAAATAAAGGTTATGATTTCACGTTTGTAAGAGTTGTTGTTAACATCCACCTTAATCATGGTTTGATTGGGTCCGGTACCCTAAATAACGGTATATATGTTTTAAACCAACTTCAAATTTTCAATGTCCAGAACACACTAAAAAGAAAGTCTCCAGATTTAAATAAAGCTTTCTTATGGCATTGTAGACTGGGTCACATCAATGAGAGAAGGTTGACTAAGTTGCATAGAGAAGGATATTTGGACTCGTTCGAATATCAAACTTATGACACTTGTCAATCTTGTCTCAAAGGAAAGATGACAAAGACTCCATTTACTGGACAAGGAGTAAGAGCGAGCGAGCTCTTAGGACTCATACACAGTGATGTATGCGGTCCGATGTCTACACATGCAAGAGGAGGTTTTTCCTATTTCATTACTTTCACGGATGATTACTCAAGATACGGATTCATTTATCTGATGAAACATAAATCCGAGGCTTTTGAAAAATTCCGAGAGTATAAGAATGAAGTAGAAAACCAAACCGGAAAAAGTATCAAGACACTTAGATCTGATCGAGGTGGTGAATGTTAGTTGTATGTATGCCCTAGAGGCCAGTATTGTACAGATTATGTATATTATATTGGATGCTTGGACATATATAGAGATGACTTTCTTGCTCGACATGATAGTATGCTATCTGGTTGCTCTTTATCTTAACATGTACACTAGTCTCTTTATACTGTCTTATAGTTACATGTTGGTAAAGCCCTTAGGATTTGTACTTGACTATCTGGACTATGATGCAGATCATACTAGTGGGGACATGGTAGTCCATAAGTACATCCTTCAAGGTCCCTAGTCGTGGGTGTATCGAGACGGGGCATCGATATACCAGAGTAGACTAGCGTATACGCTTCTCGACCCATGTGATGGGCGATGGATGATCCCATATCCATTGGTGTTTGACATCAGAGATGGTATACGAGTGCTCAGTGGAGACTGGGTACACTGGACGGACTCGCCGAGAACTCCCAGATGGTATTATACCTCACGTCAGATGGCAGTTCTCAGGTGACACTTGTACAGGTTAGTCTGTAGACCCGAGATCGTCATAGAGTCTTTTGTGATTCCCACTGTGCTTTGATCTCCACCTTACCACGTCCATGAGGGCGTGCAAAACGGTGGTCTTTGGGTACAGTCCCGAGTCACATGGAGGCGATGAGCGATAGGAGGGGTTTCGTCTCTCCCGGTATTGGGAGTTGATGTTGCGCTGTGCTCGATTGGCCGTAGCAGGGAAGTCCCTGGCCAGGGCTGATCAGAGATTTACTGGTAAGTGTTACCAGTAGTTTCTCGACCCGTTACGAGCCTCACATCGGCACGACTTATCGGGTTATTGGGGTCTGACGTATACCACCCCTAGACTTGATATGCGACGTATCAGACGAAGAGACCGGACTGTATGGTAAGTGTTACTGGTCGGATTCGCAGGAGTGTGAGCGGGCTAGCTCGTCGATCTTCTGATCGCTCAATACCCGGGTGGTCGTTACGTTTAGCAGACCGCTTGCGGCTTGTGGGTGGTTGATATGATCATCATCTGCTACCGGCGTATTGACGAGTCTTTAGAGTCCTACACAGAGGTTTCCTGGCTCAAGCGAAACGAAATAGGAGCGCATATGAGATATGTGCAGGACCGAGAATAATGCGTGTATGTGATACCGCATTTCATTCTCGCGATATATGTTTCGATTGGTTATATTCGATATGACCTAGTTATCGAATCATTGATTCGATAAATCGATACATTAGATTCTAGTCGGTTATGTGCGACATGACCGGATCATTGAATCAAATGTTGATTTAATGATTTAATGCATAATTATATATTTGATATATTGCATTGCATTAACTAGTATTGGTTCACTTTAAACGGATTTTTCTCACTTGATGCACATTGTATATGTGATATGCTTTCGTGCACTTTTTTGTATCATGTTTGATGATACTTGATCATTTAGTTAAGTTTATAGAATTAATCCATGGTTAATTTGATAATTAGGGTTTTGCATATTCATTTATTTATTTATTTGTTTATTTATTTATTTGAAATGAGTTATGATAAGAATGGTGGCTAAGTTTGTTTTATATTGAAGCTTCATGAAGCTTTGACTTTGCTAACCATCCTTATCTTCATGCTTAACCCTAACCCATCCAAGTGACCATGGTTAATTCTCTACACTTAACCCTAGTTCCAGTTATGATAAGTATTTGATTTAATTTTATTATTATCACAAGACTTATCATATTCTTTTCTTGAGCTCATCTTCTTCTTCTTCAAGCTTGCTACAACAATGGCAACTTGAGATCTAGTGAGATAAATCCAATTCTAAAGTGAACCCACCTCCTATTTCTTCACCCTCTACCTCTTGCCAAGTTGTTTTGGGTGTTTACTTCACAAGTTTCACAAGTTTGTGAAGTCGGAGCTTGAGTTTGTGCAACCTCGACGTAGATCGTCTTTGACACAAAGCCGACGACCTATTCCGCACGTTTCTCCGATGAAGCCGTCACGAGAGTTCAAGCTTCAAGATGGACAGCGAGAAGACTTCGTTGCGGAGCCGTGGAGGTGGATATCCGGATCTACAAAGGTTGTAATTTCCGTATCCTAGTAGTTAAGTGTTAACTAGCTTTTAGTTTCGCCTAGAATTCTAGCGACGATCCGTAGTCTAGGGTTTCTCGGCACCAAAAATTTTAAAATGGCATGTTCGATGCCTTGTGAGACTACTATAGGGTGCCTAGGAACCTTTCACTGGTATCAGAGCCTAGCTAGAGCCTTAGGCGAAGTCTAGACGCGATTTGAAGTCCGATCGACCCGAAACCCAAACCATTACCATGCTCTCTGGACATTTCTGTAATTTGTGGTTTTTTGTCAATTAAAAATGCCTAAAAAAATCAGTAATAAAATCTAAGAATTACTGTGCAAATCGTTTCCTATGAACAGTGTAATAAGGCGCGGATCCGCGGCATATCCCTCAGTTCTGCGGCGCTTCCGCGCCTAATTGATGACGTCATCCCCACTTATTTGCACAGTAATACCTGATTTATTCTGCTGAGTTTTCTGGGAATTTTTAATATTGATTAAAGAGTTGAATTTTCTGCAATTGTTTTGGGGATTCGGTGTTTCGATCGGGGTATCAAATTTTGTCTATTTGGCTTTCCGGATAAATTTTAGAATATGTTAAAAAGTTCGACCGGATATAAATACCCAATTTTTCCCCTGTCGAGAAATTTCCAATTGTTGGATTTTTCCGTAGTTTAACGACGTTCTAAGTAGTGCAAGTAACTCGATGGTCCCTCTAGAAGACAACAAACCTTAACTCGATTATGTGACCGTCTTGAACTGCCCTTTGAACCTTCGGGTTTGGGGCAGTACGGCGTGCCACATGTGAGGCGTTGGCTTGACCCTTCTACGGCTGGACCGTTGGTACTGAGGTACGAACTGAATGTTGTTAGACTTATTTCATGTGTTGATCTGTATTGGGAAAACTTGGGTGTTCGAATGTTCGATCGGAAAGTTTAACATTTTCTGTTTATCTGGAATGTGATACAATAATTGGAATTCACAAGTAGTTATGAGATAACTGGATGAATGTTATAAATCTAGCAATTTAGTCCCATATGATATTGAAAAGAGTTTTCGATAATGAGACTAAAATGCGGGATTTATATCTGATTAGGCATGTGATGTCTAAAGCCGTTGCGGATTCCAATTGTTGTAGTTTTACACTTTCTTTTCTGTGACCGTAAGTGTAGTATGTACATATCGCCGGTTTCGTTGCTATACGTCAACGACAATTGGGGTATGCATACTTACTTACGTTGATGACATGTGATGTTATGTGTTGCTGGATATGTTATATTGGATCGTCGTGTTCGAATAGCCGGGGGTTTTTATGTGAGATGAGGGTTTTTCATTTTCATTCATGTAAAAACTTGTATGTAATATTCTTTTATTTGGGGCACTTCCAGGTAGCGGAAGCTGTCACCCTTTGTATATTATTTACTTTTCCGCATTAGGATAGACCCAAGGAGGGGAGCACAAGTAACTGGGTTCTGGGGTCCAGTGGGAGACCAACTCGAGGAGTCGAGTCCGGGTCTCCTAACCCTAGAATTGGCAGGGTTGCTTGCCGCTCTCGTAGGGGTCTAGGGGTGTGGGATTGGCTATTCATCACGACCGTGGAATCCGTGTTTTATACTGGCTCGTATTGAAAACACGGACGTCCTAGTATATCCAATATTTCATATGATTATTCTGCTGCGATATCTGTGATGTGATTCTGTGATGTATATAGTATATATGATATATTATATAGACGTTACTTATGTTTTACACCCGCGCTAGCCCTGCCCTGCTCTGTCGTTAGTTACCTAACCTAACGGTGCACGAGGGGACAGCGAGGCGAATGCGGATGGCATAAGTGTACGTCATATCTATCTGTGATGTTTAGGTATTTAAATGATGGGACTTCATTAATGTGATTAATGAAAGATAAGAAACCTAAGATGTTGTAGAATCAGATTTTAAAATATAACAGGTAGCTACAGTTCTTGCTTTGCATAGCGGTATATATGATATACCCTGCACCTTATTCGATGAGGAAAGGACCGAGATCCCTTCACCGGGAGTGACTCCTTTAGCAATAACTGGCAGATGCTACAGACTCGGTTTTCTTTTGACTGCTTTTGGGTTTTTGCTTTGCACAGCGATATATATGATATATCCCGCACTTCATTCGACGAGGAAAGGACCGAGATCCCTTCACCGGGAGTGACTCCTTTAGCAAAACCAGAAAAGCCTCAAAATCACTCCATTTTAAAACTTCATTTGATTCTACAACGATATCAAGTTCATTACGCAATAGGTTTTCAGAAAAACCTGTCGTAGCCCTCCGTCATTTCAGATAAGTACTAGTTAGTATTCGTGCTACGTTTGTTGACTATGTTAAGGCGTAGTGTGCGGTAGCTAATTAGTGCTTATCTGTATAAGCATATGATGCGATTGGATTAGGGTAGTCATGCGACTTTGTTGACTATGTTAAGGGTCGTGCGGGTGGGTTTAATTCAATCGGGAAATGACGGGTTGAACTTGACTAGCACTTATGATTTGTTGACTATGTTAAGGTCATATAGCTGCTAGGGGCAAAAGATTATCGGGAATTTCAAGTGTTGAAATTTGCAATGAGATTGCATACCTTCTATGAGATAGTTGGATCCCGATACCCACTGCGAGTAAGAGTTACTCCTGGGAGAGTTTTATACATTACAATTAGCCGATCAAGTAGGTGTCTAGAAAGGTGTTAACGAGGTTACGCCTCTAGGAAAACGAGGTTTACAGTAATTAGGTTCGTGCGAAAGCACGGGGGACCTCCCTCAAAGTACCGACACTGGCCTGGCTGAAAGATTGGCGAACTTGTAGTGTGTAATTAATCCCGGCTAGTCTTTCCTTTTAGGGTTTGGAGGAAGATTTGATAAAAAGCAGTGGGAGCCATCCTGATTAGATAAGATAATAACCAATCTGATCTTGCACGAGCATACGCTAAAGTGTTTTCTTCTCTCTCTCTCCAGGTAGCGACCATTTCATGCCTTAATAAAGATAATAATATGGATGTATTGACCGAACCCGCATGTTATACTGTGCTGGGGAACGTTGGTTCCGTTCATTCTTATAAGAGTTATAGGAATGAACAGGATATAGGGGAATACCAGGATTCCCATGCCACCCGAATGAAGAAAGTACATGATGATGCATTTTCTTCGGGTGTGTTCGTTACTGAGAACTGTTTCTCTATTTGCTCTACGTCCTGGGTATTGGATACCGGGTCGGGATCCCATATATGTAATCAGTTACATGGGCTAAGGAGAGGTAGAGAACTTGGAGAAGGTGATAAAGACATTAGAGTCGGAAATGGTGCAATTGTTGCAGCTAAGACTGTCGGGGAATATCACCTTGTATTACCAACTGGTAATACATTTGTTCTGAACGAATGCTATTACATGCCGAACCTGATATGCAACATTATATCGGTTTCTTTATTAAGTAAAGAAGGATATAATTTTGTATTACAGGACAATGTTATGAACATTTTCCATAACCAAAAGTTGGTTGGATCAGGCACGTTATGCAATGGCATTTATGTTCTAAATCAATCAACAGTTCTAAACATAACAAACACACACAAGAGGAAGAGTTCTGAACTCAACGAATCCTTCTTGTGGCATTGTAGACTGGGTCACATCAATGCGACACGACTAGCTAAGTTGCATAAGGATGGATATTTAAATCCGTTTGAATTTTCATCCTATGACACTTGCCAGTCATGTCTCAAAGGCAAGATGACCAAGACTCCGTTTACGGGACACGGAGAAAGAGTTACCGAACTCTTAGGACTGATATATAGTGATGTATGTGGTCCCATGTCTACACATGCCAGGGATGGTTCTTCATACTTCATTACATTCACTGACGATCTCTCTAGGTTCGGGTATGTGTTCCTGATGAAACAAAAATCAGAAGCTTTTGAGAAATTTAGGGAATATAAACAAGAAGTTGAGAACCAAACCGGAAAAAGTATTAAAATCCTACGATCTGATCGAGGAGGTGAATACTTGAGCAATGAATTCCTGGACTTCCTAAAAGAGAATGGGATTCTCTCTCAGCTGACTCCTCCATATACACCACAGCACAACGGTGTATCTGAACGGAGGAACCGCACCCTATTAGATATGGTGCGCTCTATGATGAGCACAGCTGAGTTACCTATTTCCTTCTGGGGATATGCGCTGGAGACAGCAGCATACCTATTGAATCAAGTTCCATCTAAATCTGTACCTACCACACCATATGAGATATGGAGTGGGAAGAGACCATATTTTAAATGAGTTAAAATATGGGGTTGTCCGGCCTATGTCAAAAGACAAAATCCAGACAAACTCGAGGCACGGTCAGTTCTTTGCAAGTTTGTGGGATATCCTAAGAATTCCCAAGGATATTTATTCTACCATGCTGAAGAACAAAAAGTGTTTGTTTCTCAATATGCCACCTTTTTAGAAAAGGAATTTCTTGAAAAAGAAATTAGTGGCAAAGTGGTAGAGCTGGAAGAGGTTCCAGATACACAAACAGTAACTGAAGATTTAGTGGAACCAGAAGATTCAGTAGCTCCCAATGAACCTCAGCCTCTCCGCCGATTTAGTAGGGTTCCTCGCCAACCTGAGAGATACTACGGTTTTCTCATGGACGGTGGGAGCGAGGATTGCATCATGGAGGATGATGACCCAACTAGCTTCGAGCAGGCCATCACGAGTAGGGACTCAGTGAAATGGCTGGATGCTATGCGGTCCGAGATGGAATCCATGTACACCAACAAAGTATGGACTTTGGAAGTTGCTCCTGAAGGGGTAAAACCCATTGGGAGCAAATGGATCTTCAAGAAGAAACTTGGTGTAGATGGGAAAGTGGAGACTTTCAAAGCTAGACTAGTAGCAAAGGGTTTTCGTCAAAGACCAGGTGTGGACTATGACGAGACCTTTTCTCCAGTGGCTATGCTTAAATCCATCCGAATCATGCTTGCCATTGCTGCCTTTCATGACTACGAAATCTGGCAAATGGATGTTAAGACCGCCTTTCTAAATGGTGATTTAGAAGAGTGCGTGTACATGACTCAGCCAGAGGGCTTCGTAGACAGTGGGAGCAGCGGGAAGGTGTGCAAGCTGCTTAAATCCATTTATGGATTAAAGCAAGCATCGCGGAGTTGGAACATCTGCTTTGACGTCGTTATCAAAGAGTTTGATTTCGTCAAAAATCCAGATGAACCTTGTATCTACAAGAAGGTGGCAGAGAGTAAGGTTGTCTTCCTCGTATTGTACGTGGACGACATACTCTTGATAGGAAATGATATTCCTATGCTGCAATCGGTCAAGCTCTTCTTATCACAAAGATTCTCAATGAAAGATCTTGGTGATGCCTCCTGCATATTGGGAATCAGGATCTATAGAGATAGATCCAAACGGATTTTGGGATTGTCCCAATCCAGGTACATTGACACCATACTAAAGAGGTTTAGTATGGAAGAGTCCAAGCGTGGGAACATGCCCACGATCTCTGGAGTCACTCTCTCCAAAGAGATGTCACCCAAGACTGATTTGGAGAGAGCTCGCATGCAAGGGATACCCTATGCTTCGGCAGTAGGCTCTATCATGTATGCGATGCTATGTACCAGACCCGATGTAGCATACTCACTAAGTGTAGTGAGCAGGTATCAAGCTGATCCTGGAGAGAGTCACTGGACAGCTGTGAAGAGCATTCTCAAGTACTTGCGAAGGACTAGAGAAATGTTCTTGGTGTATGGTAACGGAGAACTCCAAGTGGAGTCCTTTACCGATTCGAGCTTCCAGAGTGATAAGGACGACTCTAAGTCGCAGTCGGGCTTTGTCTTTACCCTTTACGGAGGGGCGGTTAGCTGGAAGAGTTCCAAGCAGGAAACCGTGGCAGACTCGACGATGGAGGCTGAATACATCGCTGCCAACGATGCTGATAAAGAAGCTGTCTGGATCAAGAAGTTCATTACTGAACTTGGAGTGGTTCCATCCATTGAGCGTCCAATACCTTTGTATTGCGATAACAATGGAGTGGTGGCTTTGGCCAAGGAACCCAGGTCCCATCAGCGGTCCAGACATATTCTGAGGCGGTATCACCTGATCCGGGAGATAGTTGATCGCCGGGAGATCGAGGTCAGGAGAGTTGACACGAAGAACAACACGGTGGATCCACTCACGAAGGCCATTCCCCAGATACAGTTTGAGAGACTCTTCGGGATGCTCGGTATGAGATACTACAGCAGCTGGCCCTAGTGCAAGTGGGAGATTGTTAGTTGTATGTATGCCTTAGAGGCCAGTATTGTACAGATTATGTATATTATATTGGATGCTTGGACATATATAGAGATGACTTTCTTGCTCGACATGATAGTATGCTATCTGGTTGCTCTTTATCTTAACATGTACACTAGTCTCTTTATACTGTCTTATAGTTACATGTTGGTAAAGCCCTTAGGATTTGTACTTGACTACCTGGACTATGATGCAGATCATACTAGTGGGGACATGGTAGTCCATAAGTACATCCTTCAAGGTCCCTAGTCGTGGGTGTATCGAGACGGGGCATCGATATACCAGAGTAGACTAGCGTATACGCTTCTCAACCCATGTGATGGGCGATGGATGATCCCATATCCATTGGTGTTTGACATCAGAGATGGTATACGGGTGCTCAGTGGAGACTGGGTACACTGGACGGACTCGCCGAGAACTCCCAGATGGTATTATACCTCACGTCAGATGGCAGTTCTCAGGTGACACTTGTACAGGTTAGTCTGTAGACCCGAGATCATCATAGAGTCTTTTGTAATTCCCACTGTGCTTTGATCTCCACCTTACCACGTCCATGAGGGCGTGCAAAACGGTGGTCTTTGGGTACAGTCCCGAGTCACATGGAGGCGATGAGCGATAGGAGGGGTTTCGTCTCTCCCGGTATTGGGAGTTGATGTTGCGCTGTGCTCGATTGGCCGTAGCAGGGAAGTCCCTGGCCAGGGCTGATCAGAGATTTACTGGTAAGTGTTACCAGTAGTTTCTCGACCCGTTACGAGCCTCACATCGGCACGACTTATCGGGTTATTGGGGTCTGACGTATACCACCCCTAGACTTGATATGCGACGTATCAGACGAAGAGACCGGACTGTATGGTAAGTGTTACTGGTCGGATTCGCAGGAGTGTGAGCGGGCTAGCTCGTCGATCTTCTGATCGCTCAATACCCGGGTGGTCGTTACGTTTAGCAGACCGCTTGCGGCTTGTGGGTGCTTGATATGATCATCATCTGCTACCGGCGTATTGACGAGTCTTTAGAGTCCTACACAGAGGTTTCCTGGCTCAAGCGAAACGAAATAGGAGCGCATATGAGATATGTGCAGGACCGAGAATAATGCGTGTATGTGATACCGCATTTCATTCTCGCGATATATGTTTCGATTGGTTATATTCGATATGACCTAGTTATCGAATCATTGATTCGATAAATCGATACATTAGATTCTAGTCGGTTATGTGCGACATGACCGGATCATTGAATCAAATGTTGATTTAATGATTTAATGCATAATTATATATTTGATATATTGCATTGCATTAACTAGTATTGGTTCACTTTAAACGGATTTTTCTCACTTGATGCACATTGTATATGTGATATGCTTTCGTGCACTTTTTTGTATCATGTTTGATGATACTTGATCATTTAGTTAAGTTTATAGAATTAATCCATGGTTAATTTGATAATTAGGGTTTTGCATATTCATTTATTTATTTATTTGTTTATTTATTTATTTGAAATGAGTTATGATAAGAATGGTGGCTAAGTTTGTTTTATATTGAAGCTTCATGAAGCTTTGACTTTGCTAACCATCCTTATCTTCATGCTTAACCCTAACCCATCCAAGTGACCATGGTTAATTCTCTACACTTAACCCTAGTTCAAGTTATGATAAGTATTTGATTTAATTTTATTATTATCACAAGACTTATCATATTCTTTTCTTGAGCTCATCTTCTTCTTCTTCAAGCTTGCTACAACAATGGCAACTTGAGATCTAGTGAGATAAATCCAATTCTAAAGTGAACCCACCTCCTATTTCTTCACCCTCTACCTCTTGCCAAGTTGTTTTGGGTGTTTACTTCACAAGTTTCACAAGTTTGTGAAGTCGGAGCTTGAGTTTGTGCAACCTCGACGTAGATCGTCTTTGACACAAAGCCGACGACCTATTCCGCACGTTTCTCCGATGAAGCCGTCACGAGAGTTCAAGCTTCAAGATGGACAGCGAGAAGACTTCGTTGCGGAGCCGTGGAGGTGGATATCCGGATCTACAAAGGTTGTAATTTCCGTATCCTAGTAGTTAAGTGTTAACTAGCTTTTAGTTTCGCCTAGAATTCTAGCGACGATCCGTAGTCTAGGGTTTCTCGGCACCAAAAATTTTAAAATGGCATGTTCGATGCCTTGTGAGACCACTATAGGGTGCCTAGGAACCTTTCAGTGAATACTTGAGTGCCGAGTTCCTTGGTTACCTAAAAGAGAAAGGAATTCTCTCTCAGCTTACTCCTCCATACACTCCACAGCATAACGGTGTATCGGAGAGACGGAATCGAACCCTATTGGATATGGTACGATCCATGATGAGTAATGCTGAGTTACCGCGATCTTTCTGGGGTTATGCGCTAGAATCAGCGGCATATCTTTTGAACATGGTTCCTACCAAGACTGTGCCTACCACTCCATATCAGATGTGGAGTGGGAAGAAACCCCATCTACAGTATATAAAGATTTGGGGATGTCCAGCTTTTGTTAAAAAGCAGCATGTGGACAAGCTCGAGGCACGATCAGTAAAGTGTAAGTTTGTGGTATATCCAAAGAACTCCAGGGGATATCTATTCTATTACGCAGAGGAACAAAAGGTATTTGTTTCTCGTAATGCCCATTTTCTAGAACATCAGTTTTTAGAAAAGGAATCAAGTGGGAGCGAAATAGAACTGGAAGAAATTCCAGAACCACAAACTAATACTGAAAGTTTGGTAGAACCGGTAGTTCAAGAAGAACAGGACATTCCCGCACCCCTCCGCAGGAGTAGTAGGCCGTCTCATCCGCCTGAGAGATACTACGGTTTTCTCATAGATGGGGATAGAGAGGATTGCATCATAGATGATGATGAACCTACTGACTTCCAGCAGGCCATCCAGAGCGGCGACTCGGTACGATGGCTAGATGCAATGCGGACCGAAATGGAGTCCATGTACACCAACAAAGTATGGACTTTGGACTTTGCTCCAGATGGGGTAAAACCCATAGGATGCAAATAGATCTTCAAGAAAAAGATTGGTGTAGATGGACAGGTGGAAACCTATAAGGCTAGACTTGTTGCAAAGGGTTTTCGTCAAAGACCTGGTTTGGACTATGACGAAACTTTTTCTCCAGTGGCTATGCTCAAATCCATTCGGGTCCTTCTTGCTATTGCTGCCTTCCATGATTATGAAATCTGGCAGATGGACGTAAAGACGGCTTTTCTAAATGGAAATTTAGAAGAATGCATCTATATGGATCAGCCAGAGGGTTTCAATCAGAGTGGGAGCAGCGGGAAAGTATGCAAGCTGCTTAAGTCCATTTATGGACTAAACCAGGCATCGCGGAGTTGGAACATCTGTTTTGATGAAACAGTCAAAGAATATGACTTTATCAAAAATCCAGATGAACCGTGCATATATAGTAAAGTTGTAGCCAGAAGTGTCGTATTCCTCGTCTTGTACGTGGATGACATTCTATTGATAGGAAATGACATTCCTATGCTACAATCTGTCAAAGGATTCTTGTCACACAGGTTCTCCATGAAAGACCTGGGTGATGCCTCTTACATTCTGGGGATCCGGATCTATCGTGATAGATCCAAGAGGATGTTGGGACTTTCGCAGTCCAGGTATATCGACACTGTACTGAAAAGATTCAGTATGGAAGATTCTAAGCGCGGTAATCTACCGGCTTGTCACGGAATCACCCTCTCCAAAGAGATGTCTCCCAAGACTGATTTGGAAAGGGAACGCATGTCTATTATACCCTACGCTTCTGCGGTAGGCTCTATAATGTATGCGATGTTGTGCACCAGACCAGATGTAGCTTAGGCACTGAGCGTGGTAAGCCGGTATCAGTCAGACCCAGGGGAGAAGCACTGGATAGCAGTAAAGAACATTCTCAAGTACCTGAGAAGGACTAAGGAGATGTTCTTGGTTTGCGGCGGAAAAGACCTCAGGTTGGAGGCCTTTGCTGATTCCGGCTTCCAGAGTGATAAGGACGATTCCAAGTCCATGTCGGGTTATGTCTTTACCCTCAATGGAGGGGCGGTGTGCTGGAAGAGCTCCAAGCAGGACACCGTTGCTGACTCGACGATGGAAGTGGAGTATATAGCTGCTTGCGATGCCGCAAAAGAAGCAGTCTGGATGAAGAAGTTCCTAACAGAACTTCAGGTGGTTCCTACCATAGTTGATCCAATACCTCTGTATTGCGACAACAACGGAGCTATAGATTTAGCAAAGGAACCAAGGTCCCATCAGAAGTCCAGACACATCTTAAGGCGGTATCACCTGATCAGGGAGATCATTGATCGTCAGGAGATCGAGGTTCGGAGAGTTGCTTCTGAAGAGAACATTGCTGATCCATTCACAAAGGCCCTACCTCAGATTCAGTTCGAGAGGCTACTCGAGATCATCGGTCTACGATACGCCAGTACATGGCCCTAGTGCAAGTGGGAGATTGTTAGTGTTTATGCCCTAGAAGGCCATTACTGTATCATACTAGTTTGTATATTACTTAATGGAAGCTTGGGATATTCACATGTATATAACAGTCTTGCTAAACATGGTAGTATGCTACTTGGTTTTTCTATCTTAATATGTGAGTATACGTATTGATAGAGCTCTTAGGATCTTGCTTGACTACCAGCGTTGTGATGGCAGTCACACTAGTGGGGGCTGGGTAGTCTACAAGCACATCCTTATTCTGGTCCCTGGTCGTTGGATTATCGAGACAGAGCATCGATACTCCGGAGTAGACTAGTGTGTATGCTTCTCATCCCAGTTGGGGAGATGGTCTGTCCCACAGCCGTCAGTACGTCGTACTGGAGATAGTATGCAGGTGCTCGTTAGGTTACGGGTACACCGGACAGGACTCACAGGGAACTGTTGGTTGGTTTTATACCAGTCGTCAGTGAACAGTTCCTAGGTGACATGAGTACAGCATAGTCCGCAGACTTGACACTGCTGCTTCGCCTCGAGTGTGTCCCACTGTTCTTAGATTTCTACCCTACCGCGGCTCAAAGGAGTCATGCAAACAGGTAGCAGTTGGGTGCAGTCCCGAGCACTTGGAGGCAGTGGCGGTTAGACAGGATTCGTCTCTCCCGGTATTGGGGGTTGATATCGCGCTGTGTTAGAGAGCCATTACGCAAAGTCCCTGGCCAGGGCAAGCGAGATTTGCTGGTAGGTTCCAGTAGTTTCTCAGGGTGTAATGGGCTTCGCTCCGACACGACTTATACCGCTATTAGGGGACTGACGCTTGCCGCTCCCTAGGCCCGATATGCGATAGTCTTAGACGAACGGACCGGACTGTATGGAGATTGTCACATCAGACTCAGTAGGAGTTCGGATGGGTTTCCTCATCGGCCTTCTTATCGACATCTACCTGGGGACCGTTACGTACAGCTAGTGCCGCTTGCGGTCTGTGGTTAAACCCACTGCCAGCGTAGTAGTCGAGTCTCTAGAGTCCCACACAGAGAGTTTCCCTACTCCAGGCGAAACGATATAGAGGTCGTATGGTTTTACGACAAGGGTTCGGACGCATACGTGTGTTTACGCACGTACGACTTTCGGGCAGTTTTTACCAGCCGGCTTTGATTTAAGCCAGTTACTGGTATCCGGTTATTGGATTTATACAGTCTAAAGTTTTTCCGTATTTTTGCGGAAAGGAGGGGCGTTCTCGTAATTGCGCGAGAAGCTTCTAGAAGATGGTGACTAAGGAGGTTTAGGTGGCATATACATTGAATGAGATTAGTGAGTCATATGGATGATTCATCCATGTCATTAATGCTTCATAATTGCTTAATGACTCATGGAGATGAATCACCACAAGATATTTATCAAGCATGGTTGTAAAATGATTTCTTTTCTTTTCTTGATAAAAAGAAATGCTTGATATATATTATGATAACTCATTCTTCTCACTTCACTATTATCTTCACCTTCTCTCTCCTCAAGCTCTCCCTCTTCAAACCCTAATCCTCGCCTCTCATGTGTTGAGTACAAGGATTAGTTAGACTAATTAAACCATAACCCTCACTCTATATCACCTAGCTTCTTTGATTAGCACTTAAAGAAGGTTAGTTGCCTCAAGTTTAGAGGCTAAGCTTGGAGTAAAGCTCTCGGGTGGATCGTCTACTACTTCGAGAAGGCCGAGGAGGAGGTGGAGTTCGCAAAGAAGAAGGACACGATTCCTTAGGTATAATCCCTAAACATAGTAGTATAGAACTTCTATGTTTCTTGTTAGTTATCGTTTAGCTTCGATTCGTGCGGTTATTCGATGTTTAAGCAAAGAACAAGATCGTTTTTCATATTTCCGCCTCCCCGCAAGTCGTGGGGTGTTGTACATCGACTTACACAAAGTATTTAAACCCCGTGAATAGTGAGCAAATGACACTCGTTCAAACACTTCAATACTTTCTAATTTACCCGGACAAGCAACGAAATGAAAATTCCGATCGAATCTACGCGTCCAAAACCATCTCCAGAAAATATAGTACTATATTCAGATTAAACATACCTAAAACACTGTACAAGCAGATATAATAATTACAGTGGAAAAATTATCCAATGATGCCTCTTTACGGCCGCGGAACCGCGGCCTAAGCCAGGAAATGCGGCGGTTCCGCGGTGGTTTATGCTCTTCAGGTCATCGAATTTCACTGTTATTCTTATAATTTCCTGCAGTATTTTTTAAGTATTTTTAATTCTGAAAAACGTCAGATTTTAAAATTTGTCCAGAGAGGGTCTTGAAATATCGTATTTTTGTCCGATCGGAGTTTTTATATCGTAAAAGCATCGCCTAATGTTCTAGGTCGGCTCTGATACCAATGAAAGGTTTGCCTAGCACCCTATACTGAGTTTTGAAGCATCACATGTCTCAAAGTTTGGATTTTGATGGTGCTAAACAAGCATGCAAAGGAATCGATCCTAGAAAAATTAGGGTTACAAAACTAAATGCTAATAAAATTAGGGTTTCGAGACTACAACCTTTGTAGCTCCCTTTTGTTGGACTCCTTGGTCTCTTGGGTGTTGGAAGAAGGTCCTCTTGAAGTCCTCTCACGTCCACGACGATCCACCCGGAGTTCCCCGTCTAAGCTCGCAACTTCTTGAATCGAAGAGAACACTCTAAACAAGTTGGCTAGACTTGTGTAGAATGATGTTATGGTTAAGATTCTCACTTCAAAAACCTTTCTTTATGTGTATTTTACTCACTAGAAAAAACTAGAGAGCAAATGGTGAAGGAGGAAGAAGATGGTTTTTTTATTTTAACAAGAGTAGAATGATCACCATGAAAAGAAAAATGAAATATATCATTATATATTTTATTTCTTCTCACTATGAACCATGGTTAAAATGATGGAGACATTATTTAACTTGAATTTTAGAACATAAAGAGAAGGATAACGCAAGGTTAAAGGTAGGTGAGAATGGTTAGGTTTAAAGAAGAATGTAGAAGCAAGAAAGAATTATCCTTATCTTTTCTATTTTGTTTTGAACAATAAATCAAATAATAATCCATATATTCAACCATGGTGTGAGTCTTATATTGCCATCTTATTCCATATATAAACAACCATGATAGATGGGTGTATGTATGTATGTATGTATGCACATCCATATGTGCATGAAACTAGTAAGAAAGAAAGAAAGGAAAACATACATGCATGCACACATCCATCATTCAAGAAAAGGTTTTAAGTGAGAAAACTAATGGTTAAATGATAAATAAACACTTGATTTATCAATCCGGCCATATTACATATGACCCCACCAAAAGCAAGCCGCCCGATCAATGTACGGTATCATATACGCGCATTTTAATCGGGTCCATGCGCATATCTCATACGCGCACAACAACGTTCCGCCTGGACTAGGTAACTCCTGTGTGGGACTCTTAGACTCGTCAATACGCCGGCAGAGGGTGATGATCATATCAAGCACCCCCAAGCCGCAAGCGGTCAGCTAAACGTAACGGCCACCCGGGTATTGAGCGATCAGAAGAAAACAAGCGAACCTGTTACAACTCCCGTCGAGCCAACCGGCAACACTACCGTACAGTCCGGTCTCTTCGTCAGATATGCTGCATATCGAGCCTAGGGATGGTCACGTCGACCCTAATAACTCAATAAGTCGTGCCGGTGAATGGTCTATAACAGATCGAGAAACTACTGATAACACATATCAGTAAATCTCAGCAGCCCTGGCCAGGGACTTACTGATATAACCAGTCGGGCACAGCACAGCATCAACTCCCAATACCGGGAGAGACGAAACCCCTCCTATCGCTCATTGCCTTCGTGTGTCTCGGGACTGTACCCAACGGCCACCTGTTTGCACGACTCGGTAGAGCCGTGGTAGGGTGGCAATCAAAGTACAGTGGGAGAACACACAAGACTCTATGACGACCTCGGGTCTACAGACTAACCTGTACCGGTGTCACCTGAGAACTGCTATCTGACGATAGATATAATCTTATATAGGAGTTCTCGGTGAGTCCGTCCAGTGTATCCAGTCACCACTGAGCACCCGTATATGATCTTGATGTCAAACATCGATGGATGTAGGAACATCCATCGCCCATCGTATGGGTCTAGTATCGTATACGCTAGTCTACTCTGGTATATGAATGCCCCGTTTTGATATACCTGCGACTAGGGACTTTCCAGGATATTCTTATAGACTACAGATGTCCCACTAGTATGATCTCCATCATAATCAGAGTAGTCAAGCCGATATCCTCAGGGCTTTATCAGCATGTATGAATGAATAAAAGTATTGTTAGTTATATGTATGCCCTAGAGGCCATTACTATACATAGGATGTATATTGTAGTGGATGCTTGGACATATATAGAGAGGACTTTCTTGCTCGACATGATAGTATGCTATCTGGTTGATCTTTACCTTAACCTGTACACTGATTGTTTCTCTGTTACATGTTGGTAAAGCCCTTAGGATGTGTACTTGACTACCTGGACTATGATGCGGATCATACTAGTGGGGACATGGTAGTCCATAAGTACATCCTTCAAAGTCCCTAGTCGTGGGTGTATCGAGATGGGGCATCGATATACCAGAGTAGACTAGCGTGTACCTTCTCGACCCATACAGATGGGCGATGGATGATCCCATATCCATTGGTGTTTGACATCGGAGATGATATACGGGTGCTCAGTAGAGACTGGGTACACTGGACGGACTCGCCGAGAACTCCCAGATGGTATTATACCTTACGTCAGATGGCAGTTCTCTGGTGACACTGGTACAGAGTAGTCTGTTGACCCGAGATCGTCATAGAGTCTTGTGTGGTTCCCACTGTGCTTTGATTTCCATCTTACCACGTCCAAGAGGGCGTGCAAAACGGTGGTTTTTGGGTACAGTCCCGAGTCACATGGAGGCAATGAGCGATAGGAGGGGATTCGTCTCTCCCGGTATAGGGGGTTGATGTTGCGCTGTGTTCGATTGGCTATAACAGGAAATCCCTGGCCAGGGTTGCTGAGATTTACTGGTAAGTGTTACCAGTAGTTTCTCGAATTGTTATAGACCTCATATCGACACGACTTATCGAGCTTTTGGGGTCTGACGTTTACCACCCCTAGGCGAGATATGCGACATATCAGACGGACAGACCGGACTGTACGGTAAGTGTTACTGGTTGGATTCACAGGAGTGTGAGCGGGCTTGCTCGTCGATCTTCTGATCGCTCAATACCCGGGTGGCCGTTACGTTTAGCAGACCGCTTGCGGCTTGTGGATGTTTGATATGATCATCATCCGCTGCCGGCGTATTGACGAGTCTTTAGAGTCCTACACAGAGGTTTCCTGGCTCAAGCGAAACGAAATAGGAGCGCATATGAGATATGTGCAGGACCGAGAGTAATGCGTGTATGTGATACCGTATTACATTCTCGCGATAAATGTATCGATTAGGTTATATGCGATATACCCTAATTATCGAATCAAGGATTGATTCAATAAACCGGTACATAGGATACTAGTCGGTTATATACGATATGACCGGATCGTTAAATCAAGTATTGATTTAATGATTTAATGCATAATTATATATTTGATATATTACTTTGCATTAACTAGTATCGGTTCACTTTAAATGGATTTTCTCGCACGGATGTGCGCATTGCATATGCGATATGATTTTGTGCACTTGCTTGTATCATGTTTGATGATGCATGCAAACTTGGGTTTGTGTAAAGATTGAACCATGGTTTTATGAGTGGTTAGGGTTTATTATTTTCTTATTCATTTATTCTATTTAGTTATTCATTTGGAAAAAGAAAAAGAGTGAGAAAATGGTGGCTTTTCTTTGTTTGTAAATGAAGCTTCATGAAGCTTTCATTATGTCACCATTTTGTCTCATGTTAAAACCTAACCACTCCACTTAACTATAGTTCTCTCTCTACACTTAACCAAGGTAAGAGTTATGATCAGAATGGATTTTCTTTTCTATTTTAATTAATTCTTATCATAACATTCTTCTTCTTCTTCTTCATTTCTTCATGGAAGAAAGCTTGCTCCATTAATGGCAAGTGATGATAAAGAGTGAGAAATCCAATTCTAAAGTGAACCCACTTCCTATTTCTTCATCCTCTACCTCTTGCCAAGTTGTATAGGGTGTTTCCTTCACAAGTTTTCATGGCTTGGTGAAGGTGGAGCTTGATCTAGCGATGCCTCGACGTAGATCATCTTCGGCATGGACATCGACGACCTAGCTCGCCATTTCTCCGACGAAGCCGACGCTAGAGCCCGGGAATTCATTTGGACAGCGAGGGGACTTCGTTGCGGAGCTATAGAGGTGGAGCACCGGATCTACAAAGGTTGTATTTTCGTTTAAACTTTAGTTAAGTTGTTAACTAGTTTCATTTTCGCCTAAACATCTAGCCGACGATCCGTTCTAGGGTTTCTCGGCACCGTTAAAATTTGAAATTGGCATGGTTGATGCCTTGTGAGACCTCATTAGGATGCCTAGGAACCCTACAGTGGTATCAGAGACTAGCTAGAGCCTTAGGCGAAGTCTAGAAGGAGTTTGAAGTCCGATCGAACCGAAACCCAACCCCAAAAATTGCTCTCTGTACTTTTTCTAAAATCGTGGATTTTTCCAAATTAAAAATATGCAGAAAACTCAGCAGGGAATTCTAAGAATTACGGCGAAAAATTTATTGCATGAACAGTGTAATCGGCGGCGGAACCGTGGCATAAGCCTAGCTTATGCGGCGGTTCCGCGGCAGAATTGTGACGTCAGCCCTAACTGTTTGCACAGTAATTCATTGTTTCAGGTGCTGAGTGCTCTGGGTATTTTTAAAATTTATTCAAGAGTTGAATTTTCTGGAGTTGTTTTGGGGATTCGGTGTTTTGATCGGAGTATCATATTTTGTCTAAGTGGCTTTCCGGATAATTTTTTGAATATGTTAAAAAGTTCGACCGGATATAAATACCCAATTTTTCCCCTGTCGGGAAATTTCCAAGTGTTGGATTTTTCCGTAGTTTAACGACGTTCTAAGTAGTGCAAGTAACGCGATGGTCCCTCTAGAAGACAACAAACCTTAACTCGATTATGTGACCGTCTCGAACTGCCCTTTGAACCTTCGGGTTTGGGGCAGTACGGCGTGCCACATGTGAGGCGTTGGCTTGACCCTTCTACGGCTGGACCGTTGGTACTGAGGCATGAAGTGAATGTCTTTGAACTTGTTTCAAGTGTTGATCTGTTTTGGGAAAACTTGGGTGTTTGACTGTTCGATCGAAAAGTTTAACATTTTCTATTTATATGGAATGGGATACAATAATTGGAATTCACAAAAGTTATGAGATAACTGAATGAATGTTGTAAATCTAGCAATTTAGTCTCACTTGATCGGTTGCCACGGAATGTTGATGTGATCAAAAGTCCGTCGCAATCACGTAGCGTACGCGGATACTCGCCGGGTAAACTTAATAGACAGCCTCACTCCATAGCCCAGACCAAGTGACTGTAGGAGAACCCCGTCGCCGAAAGCATCCGTTCGGGTGCTCGCGGTAGCGGTGTTCCGCCTTGGTGCACTTCGTCGACGGTATCAGGGGTGCGGCCGCCTACTAAAGTTTCCGACGAGCATTCGATCAGTTTTTCGGGAATCTTGTTGAATTGCCCGACTTGATATTGAAAAGTGTTTTCGATAATGAGACTATAATGCGGGGTTTATAATTGTTAGGCATGCGATGTCTAAGTAATTCATTTGGTCAGGCATGCGATGTCTGAGGTGGTTGCGGATTCCAACTGTTGTAGTTTTACACTTTCTTTTCTGTGACCGTAAGTGTAATATGTGATATCGCCGGTTTCGTTGCTATATGTCAACGACAATTAGGATGCGCATATTTACTTACGTTGATGACATGTGATGTTATGTGTTGCTGGATATGTTATATTGGATCGTCGTGTTTGAATAGCCGGGGGTTTTTATGTGAGATGAGTGTTTTTCATTTTCATTCATGTAAAAACTTGTATGTAATATTCTTTTATTGGGGCACTTCCAGGTTGCGGAAGATGTCACCGTTTGTATATTATTTACTTTTCCGCACTAGGATAGACCCAAGGAGGGGAGCACAAGTAACCGGGTTCTGGAGTCCAGTGGGAGACCAACTCGAGGAGTCGAGTTCGGGTCTCCTAACTCTAGAATTGGTAGGGTTGCTTGCCGCTCTCGTAGGGGTCTAGGGGTGTGGGTTTGGCTATTCATCGCGACCGTGGAATCCGTGTTTTATACTGGCTCGTATCAAAAACACGGACGTCCTAGTATATCCAATATTTCATATGTTTCTTCTGCTGCGATATCTGTGATGTGATCATGTGATATGTTCTGTGATGGATACTTTATATAGTATATATGATATATTATATAGGCGTTACTTAGGTTTTACACCCGCGCTAGCCCTGCCCCGCTCTGCCGTTAGTTACCTAACCTAACGGTGCACGAGGGGACATCGAGGCGAATGCGGATGGCATAAGTGTACGTTGTATTTATCTGTGATGTTTAGGTACTTAAATGATGGGACTTCATTAATGTGATTAATGAAAGAAAAGAAACCTAATGATGTTGTAGAATCGAATTTCAAAAAATAAAACAGGTAGCTACAGTTCTTGCTTTGCACAGCGGTGTATATGATATATCCTGCACCTTATTCGATAAGGAAAGGACCGAGATCCCTTCACCGGGAGTGACTCCTTTAGCAATAACTGGCAGATGCTACAACCCTCGGTTTGTCTTTTGATTGCTTTTAAGAGTTTTGGCTTTGCACAGTGATATATGTGATATATCCCGCACTTCATTCGACGAGGAAAGGACCGACGATCCCTTCACCGGGAGTGACTCCTTTAGCAAAACTAGAAAAGCCTCAAAAACACTCCATTTTAAAATCATTTGATTCTACAACGATATCAAGTTCATTACGCAATAGGTTTTCGGAAAAACCTGTCGTAGCCCTCCGTCATTTCAGATAAGTCCTGTTTAGTATTCGTGCTGCGTTTGTTGACCTTGTCAAGGCGCAGTGTGCGGTAGCTAACCAGTATTTATCTTCTTATGCATATGATGCAGATTGGGTTAGGGTAGTCGTGCGGCCTTGTTGACCTTGTCAAGGGTCGTGCGGGTGGGTTTGATTCAATCAAGAAATGACGGGTTGAACTTGACTTGCGTTCTATGGTTTGTTGACCTTGTCAAGGTCATAGATCGTTCGGGGCAAAATATTATCGGGAATTTCAAGTGTTGAAATTTGCAATGAGATTGCATACCTTCTATGAGATAGTTGGATCCCGATACCCGCTGCGAGTAATTGTTACTCCTGGGAGAGTTTTATACATTACAATTAACCGATCAAGTAGGTGTCTAGAAAGGTGTCAACGGGGTTACGCCTCTGGGAAAACGAGGTTTACATTAATTAGGTTCGTGCGAAAGCACGGGGGACCTCCCTCAAAGTACCGACACTGGCCTGGCTAAAAGATTGGCGAACTTGTAGTGTGTAATTAATCCCGGCTAGTCTTTCCTTTCAAGGTTTGAAGGAAGATTTGATAAAAAGCAGTGGGAGCCATCCTGATTAGATAAAATAATAACCAATCTATTCTTGCAAGAGCGCACGCTGAGTGTTTTCTTCTCTATCTCTCCAGGTAGCGACCATGTCACGCCTTAATCAAGATAATAAAATGGAATATTGACCGAACCCGCTTGTTATACTGAGCTGGGGAACGTTGGTCCCGCTCCAACTTATAATTGCTATAAGACAGAGCAGTAAATTGGGGAATACCAGATTTCCCGTGCCGCCCAAACGAAGAGAGTGCATGATGATGCATCATCTTCGGGTGTGTTCATTACAAAGAACTGTTTCTCTGTATCCTCTACGTCCTAGGTATGTGATACCAAATCAGGATCCCAGATATGTAATATGTTACATAGGGCTACAGAAAGGTAGAGAACTGAGAACGGGTGATAAGTTTCATGAGGCAGAAAACGGGGCAAGTGTTGCAGCCAAGTCTGTTTGTCACTGTCACCCTGTATTCCAAATACATTGATTCTGAACGAATGTTATTAGATACCGAACCTGATATACAAAATCATATCTATCTCTTTATTAGTAAAGAAATGATAAAATTTTGTATAGTTGGATAATGTTTTGAACATTTCCTATATCAAAAGTTGATCCGTTCAGGCACGTTATCTAAAAGCATTGATGTTCTAAATCAAACTACAGTTCTTAGTATACGGAACACACAAAAGAGGAAGAGTTCAGAAATGAACGAATCCTTCTTGAGGCATTGTAGACTAGGTCATATCAATGCGACCCGACTAGCTGAAGTTACATGTAGATGCATATTTAAATCAGTTTGAATTTACCACTTGCGAGTCATGTCACAAAGATAAAATGACCTCAGCTCTGTTTATTGGAAACAGAGAAAGAGTTAGTAAACTCTTGGGATGTTACATGTTGATGTATGTAAGGTCCCCTGTCTACACATGCCAAGAATGGTTCTTTATACTTCATTACTTTCTCTGATGATCTTTCGAGATTCAGACCTATGTTCCTGTTGAAACACAAGTCTGAACCTTTCGAGATATTCACAGAATATGATTTAGAAGTAGAGAACCAAAACGGGTATAAGTATTATGTCCTTTGATGAGATCAAGAAGGAGAATACTTGAGCACGGAAATCCTGGACTATTCTAAAGGAGAATGAGATTCTCTCTCAGCATTACTCCTCCGTATACACCATAGCACGATGGTATATCGGGATGGAGCAATCACACCCTATATGATAAGGTGTGCTCTATGATGAGTACTACTGAGTTTCCTATTTTCCTTTTGGGAGTTATGCACTTGAGAAGATGCATACCTATTGAATTAGGTTCGAATCAAATCAATGCCTACCACTTCATATGTGATATGGAAAGGGAAGAGCCCATATCTTAAGTTAGTTAAGATTTGGGGTTGTCCGGCCTATGTCTAAAAGCAAAATCCGGACAAGCTCGAGGCAAAGTCTGTAATGTAGAACTGGAAAGGTTCCAGCTATACAAACTGCAGCTGATGATTTGATAGAACCAAAGGATTCAGTAGATTCCAACGAACCTCAGCCTCTCCGCCGATCTAGTAGGGTTCCTCACCCACCTGAGAGATACTTCTGTTTCTCTATGAAAGTGGGAGCGAGGATTGCATCATAAGATGATGACCCAACTAGCTTCGAGATGGCCATCAAGAGTAGGGACTCTGTAAGAATGGCTGGATGCTTAGCGATCTGAGATGGAATCCATGTACACCAACAAAGTATGGACTTTGGTTGCTATATCTGAAGGGTTAAATCCCCATCAGGAGCAAGTATAACTTGAGAAGATTACTTGGTGTAGATGGAAAAGTTGAGACTTTCAAAGCAAAGACTTGTTAAAGCTTTTCGTCATCGACCAGGCGTGGACAATGATGAAACCTTTTCAAGTGGCTATGCTTAAGTCCATCCAGATCCTACTTGCCACGGCTACATACCATGACTACGATATCTGGCGGTTGGGTGTCATGACAGCTTTTCTAAAATGATGTTTTAGAAGAGTGCGTCTATAAGTACACAGCCAGAGGGCCTCGTAGACAGTGGGAGCAGCGGAAACGTGTGCAAGATGCTTTATAGGATAAAGCAGGCATCGTGGAGTTGGAACATCTGTTTTGATGGATTAGTCAAAGAAGTTGACATCATCAAAATGGTAGATGAACCTTGTATAAACAAAAAGGTAGTAGGGAGTATGGTGGTGATCCTCGTAGAGTACGTGGATGTCATGCTCTTGATAAGAAAGGAGTTTCCTATGCTACGCTCGGTCAATCTCCGCTTATCACAAGGATTCTCCATATAGGATCAAAGTGATACCTCCTTAATCCTGGGTTTTGGATCTATGAGATAGATCTAAATGGATGCTAGGATACTCACTAGTTGTAGTGAGATGGTATCAATCGATCCTGGGGAGAATCACTGGAAGGGTTCCAGGGTGATAAGGACGACTGAAAGTCAGTCGCAGGAATTGTTTTTACCCTCAGTAAAGGGACGGTATGTTGGAAGAGTTCCAAGCTGGATACCGTGGCAAACTAGACGATAAAGGCAAGATACATCGCTACTTAAGATGCTACCAAAGAGGCTGTTTGGGTGTATATTGGTTCATGAGATGAACTACGTTCCTACCATTGTGAGACAATGGAGTTGTGGCTTATGCCAAGGAACGCCGGTTCCATCAGTGATCCAGACATATTCTAAGGCAGTATCACCTGATCATGGAGATGGTTGATCTCCAGGGGATCGAGGTCAGGAGAGTAGACTCAGAAGACAACACAGCGGATCCACTCACAAAGGCCTGTTCCCAGAGAGAGATTTTTAAGGGATGGTTGAGTATGAGATACTACAACCACTGCTATCAGATGGCCCTAGTGCAAGTGGGAGATTGTTAGTTATATGTATGCCCTAGAGGCCATTACTATACATAGGATGTATATTGTAGTGGATGCTTGGACATATATAGAGAGGACTTTCTTGCTCGACATGATAGTATGCTATCTGGTTGATCTTTACCTTAACGTGTACACTGATTGTCTCTCTGTTACATGTTGGTAAAGCCCTTAGGATGTGTACTTGACTACCTGGACTATGATGCGGATCATACTAGTGGGGACATGGTAGTCCATAAGTACATCCTTCAAAGTCCCTAGTCGTGGGTGTATCGAGATGGGGCATCGATATACCAGAGTAGACTAGCGTGTACCTTCTCGACCCATACAGATGGGCGATGGATGACCCCATATCCATTGGTGTTTGACATCGGAGATGATATACGGGTGCTCAGTAGAGACTGGGTACACTGGACGGACTCGCCGAGAACTCCCAGATGGTATTATACCTTACGTCAGATGGCAGTTCTCTGGTGACACTGGTACAGAGTAGTCAGTTGACCCGAGATCGTCATAGAGTCTTGTGTGGTTCCCACTGTGCTTTGATTTCCATCTTACCACGTCCAAGAGGGCGTGCAAAATGGTGGTTTTTGGGTACAGTCCCGAGTCACATGGAGGCAATGAGCGATAGGAGGGGATTCGTCTCTCCCGGTATAGGGGGTTGATGTTGCGCTGTGTTCGATTGGCTATAACAGGAAATCCCTGGCCAGGGTTGCTGAGATTTTCTGGTAAGTGTTACCAGTAGTTTCTCGAATTGTTATAGACCTCATATCGACACGACTTATCGAGCTTTTGGGGTCTGACGTTTACCACCCCTAGGCGAGATATGCGACATATCAGACGGACAGACCGGACTGTACGGTAAGTGTTACTGGTTGGATTCACAGGAGTGTGAGCGGGCTTGCTCGTCGATCTTCTGATCGCTCAATACCCGGGTGGCCGTTACGTTTAGCAGACCGCTTGCGGCTTGTGGATGTTTGATATGATCATCATCCGCTGCCGGCGTATTGACGAGTCTTTAGAGTCCTACACAGAGGTTTCCTGGCTCAAGCGAAACGAAATAGGAGCGCATATGAGATATGTGCAGGACCGAGAGTAATGCGTGTATGTGATACCGTATTACATTCTCGCGATAAATGTATCGATTAGGTTATATGCGATATACCCTAATTATCGAATCAAGGATTGATTCAATAAACCGGTACATAGGATACTAGTCGGTTATATACGATATGACCGGATCGTTAAATCAAGTATTGATTTAATGATTTAATGCATAATTATATATTTGATATATTACTTTGCATTAACTAGTATCGGTTCACTTTAAATGGATTTTCTCGCACGGATGTGCGCATTGCATATGCGATATGATTTTGTGCACTTGCTTGTATCATGTTTGATGATGCATGCAAACTTGGGTTTGTGTAAAGATTGAACCATGGTTTTATGAGTGGTTAGGGTTTATTATTTTCTTATTCATTTATTCTATTTAGTTATTCATTTGGAAAAAGAAAAAGAGTGAGAAAATGGTGGCTTTTCTTTGTTTGTAAATGAAGCTTCATGAAGCTTTCATTATGTCACCATTTTGTCTCATGTTAAAACCTAACCACTCCACTTAACTATAGTTCTCTCTCTACACTTAACCAAGGTAAGAGTTATGATCAGAATGGATTTTCTTTTCTATTTTAATTAATTCTTATCATAACATTCTTCTTCTTCTTCTTCATTTCTTCATGGAAGAAAGCTTGCTCCATTAATGGCAAGTGATGATAAAGAGTGAGAAATCCAATTCTAAAGTGAACCCACTTCCTATTTCTTCATCCTCTACCTCTTGCCAAGTTGTATAGGGTGTTTCCTTCACAAGTTTTCATGGCTTGGTGAAGGTGGAGCTTGATCTAGCGATGCCTCGACGTAGATCATCTTCGGCATGGACATCGACGACCTAGCTCGCCATTTCTCCGACGAAGCCGACGCTAGAGCCTGGGAATTCATTTGGACAGCGAGGGGACTTCGTTGCGGAGCTATGGAGGTGGAGCACCGGATCTACAAAGGTTGTATTTCCGTTTAAATTTTAGTTAAGTTGTTAACTAGTTTCATTTTCGCCTAAACATCTAGCCGACGATCCGTTCTAGGGTTTCTCGGCACCGTTAAAATTTGAAATTGGCATGGTTGATGCCTTGTGAGACCTCATTAGGATGCCTAGGAACCCTACAAGTATGATCAAAACAACATGTCAGATAAAGAAGAACCAGATAGCATACTATCATGTCGAGCAAGAAAGCATACTGAATATATAAATACAACCACTATCATATAATGGCCTCTAGGGCATACATATATCCAACAGGCTGTACATCAACAGTCCTCTCACAACAGGCATCCTCTACAATGGCCCGATCATCCGGTGCAAAACCAAACACTCACCTCAACGAGAGGTCACAACACCAACACTAAATCGATACGTTCCCATGCCACCAGAAAACACGATGGTCAGTCCTCGTCCATGACGAGCTCGCCCTGACCGCATCACTAGCCGCAGCTCAATCTGAGCTCAAACTATGGTGACAGGAACCTCAAGCATGTATCAATGAAGATATATCAAAGGGATGGAAAGAATCAACAGATCCTAAAATGGAGACATGATCATAAGGAGGAACGGAATCAGTGAGAGTATGATCATGGAAACGAATAGAATCAAGGATGACAAATGGATGTATGATCAAGGGAACGAAGAGAATCACAGATCTCAAGATATGTACATCCTAAGGTTTCTTAAGTGGAGTATCGTATCATAAATATACCGTGGAACATACGTACGGTACGTCACTCTACTCAAGCTACCTACACCATCAATCAGGGTCAGCTTATGAAACGAAAGTTCAGGTCTAATACACCCTTGTTCAAGTCTAAGTTCCGTAAGGTCAAGTCTATATAACGAAATAAATTATGCCCCAGAATCCACATAGTCAAACCTAAACTCGAACCAAGGTTAAACCTAACACTCTGATACCAACTTTGTCATGACCTGAAAATATTATCTCGTGACCGGCACTTAAATCACGCAACGTGTACAAGCCTAACGTAACTTAAGTATGCCGAAGCCCAGAAATCTAAACCCTTCAAAAGAAGTAACTAATGAAACATTTGGAAACCTTAAGTAAAAATCCTTAAGCTTAAATTTTTTTCCTTTTGTTTTCTTAAAAATTTCGGCAGCACCTCCTTTGTAAAAACTAGCCCCGAAACGGGTACAACATAGAATATAAAGAAAGCATCCCCAAACGGGAGCAAATCACGCCCAACGGTGGAAACAACCACCACAAACATATATATGTATACGACGCCCAACGGCGAAGATCAACACAAAGGAAAATGAAAAGCAAGACATCAATCCACCAAGCGAACATATAACACATCGCTCTAAGTCTCGCAACTACAAGTCTTGCTAAGTCTTACTATATATACAAACACTAGTTTCTGATTGATGGAGTTGACTAGATACAATAGGGATAATAATAATGCAAGGGGGCACGATCCAACATGTACCACCTACCAAAGTAAATCACCCAAAAGCAAGCTGTGTGCCAGCAATGCCGCTACTGATCCATGCGGTCAACCTGTAAGAACTGTGGCACAACGGGGGTGAGTTGCCAACTCGTGTGAAGAAAACATCATCAGGTAGAAATTGAATAAAACAATGATTCCTAGGTCAACTATATCATAAAGGTAATACTATGATATCTAGGGTGATCGTGTCTACATATATGCCAATAATAATCAATGCCTGTATGCATGTGGATCTCGTCCAACAATATAATCAATGCATGTATGCATGTGGATATCATCCAACAATATAATCAATGCATGTATGCAGGTTGATCTCGTCCAACAATATAATCAATGCATGTGTGCAGGTGGATCTCGTCCAACAATATAATCAATGCATGCATGTAGGTGGATCTCGTCCAACAATAAACATCATGAAAGCATATTCATATAAATATATGAGGATATCAAAGAACGTGTGCCCATCAATGACACATCAAATCATGGAACCTGAGTGTCCAACAGTTGGATATAGTGCCCTCAAATTCAATTATTGAATCGTAGGCAAGTGCTTGCAAAGATTGAGAAAGGACCTAAACTGGTAGGACGGTCTTACTCGAGATGATAGTATGCTATCTGGTTTATCTTTATCATCGTGTACTGCTTTAGGTGACATTATATATATATCACTATTACATGTTGATAAGAGCCCATAGAATTCTTGCTTGACTACCAACAGTATGATGGCGATCATATACGTGAGAGTTGGGTAGTCTATAAGCACATCCTTAAAAGTGGTCCCTAGTCGCGGGAGTTTCGAGACCGGGCATCGATACTCCGGAGTAGACTAGTGTATACAGTCGAGACCCCGACGAGGGGCGGTGGCCGGTCTCACAAGCCATTGGTGTTAGTTGGTTCACCTAAGATGTATACAGGTGCTCATTGGGTTATGAGTACACTGGACAGGACTCGCAGGAAATATGCTAGCTGGTTATTAAAACCTGTCGTCAGATAGCAATTACCAGGTGACATATGTACAGGTTAGTCTATCGACCTGAGATTGTCATTTGTCTCGTATGAGTTCCCACTGTGCTTTGATTATTACCCTACCACAGCTCAAAGGAGTCGTGCAAACAGGTTTTAGTTGGGTATAGTCTCGAGCCACATGGAGGCAGTGAGCGGATCGGCAGGGGATTCGTCTCTCCCAACCTTAGGGGTGAGATCGCGCTGTGTTTAGGAGAGCCATTACATGAAGTCCATGGCCATGGCAAGCGAAATTTACTGGTAGGTATTCCAGTAGTATCTCTGGGTGTCCTGGGCTACACTCCGACACGACTTATACCGCTTTTGGGGGTCTGACATTTACCGGCTCGCTAGGCCCGATAGGCGATACTCATAGACGAACGGACCGGACTGTACGGATATTGTCACACAAAGGCTCAGTAGGGTTCTAGGATGAGTTCGCTCATCGGTTTCCCTTTCACTCAATACATGGGCATCCGTTTCGTACAGCTAGTACCACTGACGTGCTTGTGGTTAAACCCACTGCCAGAGTATTGACGAGTTATTAGAGTTCCCCACAGAAAGCTTCCCAGTTCGGGCGAAATGTTGTGGAGGCCGTATGGTTTTATGGCAGGGTTTGAATATACGCATGCACCTGTGCACGCGACGTGTTTCGGACAGATAATACTAGTGGGCTTTGGTTTAAGCCGGATCCAAGTATTATATTGTGTAGGGATATTTTTGTTAGTTATATGTATGCCCTAGAGGCCATTACTGTACATACGATGTATATTGTAGTGGATGCTTGAACATATATAGGGAGGACTTTCTTGGTCGACATGATAGTATGCTATCTGGTTACACTTTATCTTAACATGTACTCTGATTGTCTCTATGTTACATGTTGATAAAGCCCTTAGGATGAGTACTTGACTACCAGGACTATGATGCGGGTCATACTAGTGGGGATAGAGTAGTCGCCAAGTACATCTTTCAAATGTTCCTAGTCGTGGGAGTACCGGGACGGGGCATCGATACTCCAGAGTAGACTAGCGTATGCGCTTCTTGACCCATATGATGGGCGATGGATGATCCCATATCCATTGGTGTTTGACATCAGAGAAGGTATACGGGTGCTCAGTGAAGACTGGGTACACAGGACGGACTCGCCGAGAACTCCCAGATGGTATTATACCTCACGCTAGATGGCAGTTCTCTGGTGACACTGGTACAGGTTAGTCTGTAGACCCGAGATCGTCATAGAGTCTTGTGTGATTCCCATTGTGCTTTGATTTCCATCATACCACGTCCAAGAGGGCATGCAAAAAGGTGGCTTTTGGGTACAGTCCCGAATCACATGGAGGCAATGAGCGATAGGAGGGGTTTCGTCTCTCCCGGTATAGGGAGTTGATGTTGCGCTGTGTTCGATTGGCTATAACTGGAAATCCCTTGCCAGGGTTGCTGAGATTTACTAGTAAGTGTTATCAGTAGTTTCTCGAACTGTTATGGACCTCATATCGACACGACTTATCAAGTTGCTGGGGTCTGACGTTTACCACCCCTAAGCGAGATATACGACATATCAGACGGAGAGACCGGACTGTACGGGAGTGTTACTGATTGGATTCGCAGGAGAATATACATGCATGCTTGTTGATCTTCTGATCGCTCAATACCTGGGTGGCTGTTACGTTTAGCTGACCGCTTGCAGCTTGTGGGTGCTTGATATGATCATCACCTACTGCCAGCGTATTGACGATTCTTTAGAGTCCTACACAGAGATTTCTTCACTCAAGCAAAACGGAGTAGGAACACATATATGATATGTGCGGGACCGAGAACAATACGTGTATATGATACCGTATTAGATTCTCGCGATATGAGATATCGGCCGGGTATATGTGATGTAGCCGGGTCATCGGATCAAGTGTTGATTCAATGAACTGATACATATTATATTAGTCAGTTATTTGTGAAATAGCCGGATTATCGGATCAAGTGTTGATTCGATAATTTAATGTATAATTATATATTTGATATATTAAATTACATTAACTTGTATAAGCTCGCAAAAAGATTCTTTTTCTCACTCGGGTAATACATTGATATATATGCGATATATGTTAATTGTATTTTTTTTATTTTGTTACAATAAATATTGTATATGTGATATATAATATTGTAACATGTTAGGGTTATTAATGCAATATGATTAGTGGAGATTAAACATGATTAAGGTTTGATTTGGGTTAATTTTTTCTAGAAGCTTCTTGAAGGTTTTCTTTTGTTTCTTGCTAAAGATTTTTTCTAAAAATATTTTGGAGATATTTGTTAACCCAACCCAACCCTTCACCATGGTTAAGTCTCTACATGGGTTAAGTTATCATACTTAACCCATGGTTGCATTTCTAACCTCACTACAATTCATTATTCATCACAAAAGAAATACTTCTTCTTCTTCCTTCTCTTTTTCAATGGAAAAGCTTACTAGCTTTTTCATTGGTGATGATTTTGAGTGAGAAATAGAAAACAAATGAGTGCTAAATTCCTACTTCATCATCCTAACCTATTCTTGCTAATTAGATTAGGGTGTTCACGTCATTAGTGAGTGAGAGCTTGTGTTAAAGAAACTTCAAGGTAGATCATCTTTGTTATCAAAGATCGAAAGCAAGCTTACATCTTTCTCTTCGTGGAGCCTCTCTAGAGTCTGGATACTCGATGATCGCAGCGAAGGGATCTCAACACGGAGCTTATGAAGTGAAGGACCGGACTACAAAGGTTGTAATCGTAAACTCTTAGATGTTAAAGTGTTTAACATGCTTTGTTTCGCCTAATCTCTAGTTTAAAGATCTTGGTTAGGGTTGTTCGGCACGTCTAAATTTTAAATCGGGCATGGTTGATGCCTTATAGACCCTTGTGAGAGTGCCTAGTAACCCTACAGTGCTATCAGAGCCAAGCTAGAGCTTTAGGCGAAGTCTAGGCGAAGTTTAAAGTCCGATCGAACTCCGAATACCCATAAAACCCTAGTTTCTGGAAATTTTTTCAAAAGTTGACATTTTTCATATTAAAAATATTCAGAAAAATAAGCAGGGAAATATAAGGATTACTGTTAAAAACGAGACTCTAACACCATTAAAGCGCCGTGGAACCGCGGCTGTACCATGGCTTGCGCGGTGGTTCCGCGGCCGTTTGTTGACATTGGGGACTCATTTATGTACAGTAACGTCCGTAGGTAATTATGCTTGCTTCTGGGAATTTTTAATTATACTCAAGTGTTGAGTTTTCTGGGATGTATTGGGGACTCGTTGATTCAATCGGATAATTTAACTTCGTTTAAGTTTTTCCGGATAATTTTAGAACGTGTTAAAAAGTTCGAACGGATATCAATAACTCACTTTTTCCCCTGCCGGAAAATTTCCAAGTGTTGGATTTTTCTGTAGTTTAAGAACGTTCTAAGTCTTTCAATTAACTTGTTGGACCCTCTAGAAGAACACAAAACTTAACTCGATTATGTGACCGTCTGAACTGCCTCTAAACCTTAGGGTTTGTGGCAGTACGGCGTTGCCACATGTGAGGCGTTGGCTTGACCCTTCTACGGCTGGACCATTGGTACTGTGGCATGTGATGGATGTTTTTAAACTAATTTCAAGTGTCGAGAACTATTTGAGAAAACTTGGGTGTTTGTTTATTCGATCGGAAAGTTTAACATTATCTATTTATCTGGAATGTGATACAATGTTTGGAATCCACATGTAGTTATGAGATAACTAATTTGAATGTTATAAATCTAGCAGTTTAGTCTCATTTGATCGGTTGCCACGGGATTTTGATGCGATCAAAAGTCCGTCGCAATCACGTAGCGTACGCGGATACTCGCCGGGTAAACTTAATAGACAGCCATGCCCCATAGCCCCGACCAAGTGACTGTAGGAGAACCCCGTCGCCAAAAGCATCCGTTCAGGTGCTCACGGCAGCGGTGTTCCGCCTTAGTGCACTTCGTCGAAGGCATCCGGGGGTGCGGCCGTCTACTAAAGTTTGCGATAAGCATTCAATCAGGATGTCAGGAATCTTGTTGAATTGCCCGACTTGATATTGAAAAGAGTTTTCGATATTGAGACTAAAATGCGGGGTTTATAATTGTTAGGCATGCGATGTCTAAGGAATTCATTTGGTTAGGCATGCGATATCTAAGGAGGTTACGGATTCCAACTGTTGTAGTTTTACACTTTTTTTTCTGTGACTGTAAGCGTAGTATGTGGTGTATCGTCGGCTTCGTTGCTATACATCAACGACAATCGGGATACGCATACTTGCTTACGTTGATGATATGAGATATTATGTGTTGCTGTGATATGTTATATTGGATCGTCGCATTTTGTATAGCCGGGGGTTTTATGTGAGATGAGCGTTTTTATTTTCATTCATGTAAAATTCATTTGTATGTAATATTCTTTTATTAGGGCACTCCGGGCTGAGGATGATGTCACTATTGTATATTATTTACTTTTCCGCATTAGGTAGACCCAAGGTGGGGAGAATAAGTAACCGGGTTCTAGGGTCCAGTGGGAGACCATCTCGAGGAGTCGAGACCGGGGCTCCTAACCCTAGAATTGGCAGTGTTGCTTGCCGCTCTCGTAGGGGTCTAGGGATGTGGGTTTGGCTATTCATCGCGACCGTGGAATCCGTGTTTTATACAGGCTCGTATTAAAAACACGGACCTCCTAATATATCCAATATTTCATATATGCTCTTCTGCTGCAACGTTCTGTGATGAGATCATATTACTGCCTGAGACGAATGTTTATATTATATATATAAGATATATATTATATTGCAGATTTCGTTTCAAATGTGATGCTTGTAAAGCATAATAAAATGGAACTTCATTAATGAGATTAATGAAAAATAAAACAGACTTAAAGATGTTGTAGAAACTTATTTAAAAACTGGTAGCTCTAGTTCCTGCTTTACATAGCGATGTTCCTTGTAGAACATCCAGCACCTTATTCGATAAGGAAAGAGCCGAGATCCCTTCACCGGGAGTGACCTCTTTAACGAAACTAGCAGATGCTACAAACTCGGTTTGTCTTTTGATTGTTTTTATAGTTTCTGCTTTGCATAGTGATATTTGTGAAATATCCTGCACCTTATTCGATGAGGAAAGAGCCGAGATCCCTTCACCGGGAGTGACCTCTTTAGCGAAACTAGAAAAGCCTCAAAAACATTCCATTCAAAATCACTCGATTCTACAATGATATCAAGTTCATTATGCAAAGGGTTTTCTTAAAAACCTGTCGTATCTCTCCGTCATTTCAGATAAGTACTACTTAGTATTCGTGCTGTGGTAGTTTGGCCTCCGTCAAGGCGTAGTGTACGGTAGCTAACTAGTGCTTATCTGCTAGCATACGATGCGATTGGATTAGGGTATTCATACGGCGTAGTTTTTCCTTCGTCAAGGGTCGTGCGGGTAGGTTTAATTCAATCAAGAAATGAACGGGTTGAACTTGACTAGCGGACTATGGGTTGTTTGGCCTTCGTCAAGGTCATAGGACGTTAGGGATAAAATATTACTGGGAATTTCAAGTGTTGAAATTTGCAATGAGATTGCATACCTTCTATGAGATAGTTGGATCCCGATACCCGCTGCGAGTAAGAATTACTCCTGAGAGAGTTTTACACATTACAATTAGCCGATCAAGTAGGTGTCTAGAAAGGTGTCAACGGGGTTACGCCCCTGGGAAAACGAGATTTACTTTAATTAGGTCCATGCGAAAGCATGGGGAACCTCCCTCAAAGTACCGGCACTGGCCTGGCTGAAAGATTGGCGAACTTGTAGAGTGTAATTAATCCCGGCTAGTCTTTCCTTTTAGGGTTTGAAGGAAGATTTGACTAAAACAGTGGGACACATCCTGATTAGATAAATTGATAACCAATCTAATCTTGTAAAAGCGCACGCTGAGTGTTTTCTTCTATCTCTCTCCAGGTAGCGACCATGTCACGCCTTAATCAAGATAATAATACAGATGTATTAACCGAACCCGCTTGTTATACTGTGCTAAGGAACATTGGTCCCGCTCCAACTTATAATTGTTATAAGATAGAGCAGAAAATAGGGGATTACCAGAATTCCCATGCCGCCCAAATGAAGAAAGTGAATGCTGATGCATCTTCTTCGGGTGTGTTCATTACCGAGAACTGTTTCTCAATATCCTTTAAGTCCTGGGTATTTGATACCGGATCAGGATCCCACATATGTAATTTGTTACATGGGCTACAGATAGGTGAGAACTGAGAACGGGTGATAAATTTCATGAGATAGAAATGGTGCAAGTGTTGCAGCCAAGTCTGTTGGTAGTTATCACCCTAAATTACCAGAATACATTGATTCTGAACGAATGTTATTAGATACCGAACCTGATATACAACATCATATCAGTCTCTTTATTAGTAAAGAAGGATATAATTTTGTATTGTTGGATAATGTTTTGAGCATTTCCTATATCAAGAGTTGATCGGTTCAGGCACGTTATCTAAAAGCATAGACGTTCTAAATTAAACCACAGTTCTTAACGTACAGAACACACACAAGAGGAAGAGTTCAGAAATGAACGAATTCTTCTTGAGGCATTGTAGACTAGGTCATATCAATGCGACCCGACTAGCTGAAGTTACATAAAGATGCATATTTAAATTAGTTTGGATTTACATGTTGTAAAACTTGCCGGTCATGTCACAAAGATAAGATGACCATAGCTCTGTTTATTGGAAACAAAGAAAGAGTTAGTGAACTCTTGGGATTGATACATGCTGATGTATGAAGGTCCCCTGTCTACACATGCCAAGAACGGTTCTTTGTACTTCATTACATTCACTGATTATCTCTCAAGATCCGGACATATGTTCCTGTTGAAACACAAGTCTGGAACTTTTGAGAAATTCAATGAATATAAGTTAGAAGTAGAGAACCAAAATGGGTATAAGTATTATGTTCTTTGATGAGATCAAGGAGGAGAATACTTGAGCACGGAATTCCTGGACTATTCTAAAGGAGAATGCGATTCTCTCTTAGCATTACTCCTCCGAATACACCACAGCACGTCGGTGTATCGGGGCGGAGCAATCACACCCTATGTGATATGGTGCGTTCTATGATGAGTACTACTGAGTTTCCTATTTCCTTTTGCGAGTTATGCACTTGAGAAGCTGCATACCTATTGAATAGGATTCCAATCAAATCAGTTGTCTACCACTTCATATGTGATATGGAATGGGAAGAGCCCATATCTTAAGTTTATTAAGATTTGGGGTTGTCCAGCCTATGTCTAAAAGCATAATCCGGACAAGCTCGAGGCAAAGTCAGTTCTGTAGAAATTTGTTGGATATCCCAAGCATTCGCAAGGGAATATCTTCTACCTAACCAAGGAACAAAAGATGTTTTGTTTCTCAACATGCCACCTTTGTGAAAGGAAATTTCTTGTGAAGAAATTAGTGGTCATGAGGTAGAACTGGAAACAGTTCCAGCTATACAAACTGCAGCTGATGATTTGGTAGAACCGAAGGATTCAATAGTTTCTAACGAACCTCAGCCTCTCCGCCGATCTAGTAGGGTTCCTCACCCACCTGAGAGATACTTCGGTTTCTCTATGACAGTGGGAGCGAGGATTGCATCATGAGATGATGACCCAACTAATTTCGAGCAGGCCATCAGGAGTGGGACTCTGTAAGAATGGCTGGATGCTTAGCGATCTAAGATGGAATCCTTATACACCAGCAAAGTATGGACTTTGGTTGCTTTATCTGAAGGGTTAAATCCCCATCAGGAGCAAGTATATCTTGAGAAGATTACTTGGTGTATATGGAAAGGTTGAGACTTTCAAAACTATGCTTAAGTCCATCCAGATCCTACTTGCCATTGCTACATACCATGACTACGATATCTGGTGGTTGGGTGTCATGACTGCTTTTCTAAATGATGTTTTAGAATAGAGCGTCTATAAGTACACAGCCAGAGTGCTTCGTAGATAGTGGGAGCAGCGGAAACGTATGCAAGATGCTTTATAGGATAAAGCAGGCATCGCGGAGTTAGAACATCTGTTTTGATGTAGTAGTCAAAGAGTTTGACTTCATTAAAATGGTAGATGAACCTTGTATATACAAAATCGTAGTAGAGAGTATGGTGGTGATCCTCGTAGAGTACGTTGATGACATACTCTTGATAGGGAAGGAGTTTCCTATACTACGCTCAGTCAATCTCCCCTTATCACAAGGATTCTCCATATAGGATCAAAGTGATACCTCCTAAATCCTGGGTTTTGGATCTATGAGATAGATCTAAATGGATGTTAAGATTCTCACTAGGTGTAGTGAGATGGTATCAATCGATCCTGGGGAGAATCACTGGAAAGGTTCCAGGGTGATAAGGACGACTGAATGTCAGTCGCAGGCATTGTCTATACCCTCAGTGGAGGGACGGTATGTTGGAAGAGTTCCAAGCTAGATACCATGACTTACTAGACGATTAAAGGCTAGACACATTGTTACCAAAGATGCACCAAACTGGCAGTCTGGATATATATAAGTTCATGAGATGAACTTCGTTCCAACCATTGTGTGACAATGGAGTTATGGCTTATGCCAAGGAACCCCCGTCCCATCAGATATCCAGATATAATTCTTAAGCAGTATCACCTGATCATGGAGATGGTTTATCTCCAGGGAGATTGAGGTTAGGAGAGTAGACACAGAGGACAACAGCGCGGATCCACTCACAAAGGCCTTTTTCCCAGTAGAGACTTTTATGGGATGGTTGAGTATGAGATACTTCAACCACAGCTAATTGTTGGGTATGCGATACCACAACAGATGGCCCTAGTGCAAGTGGGAGATTGTTAGTTATATGTATGCCCTAGAGGCCATTACTGTACATACGATGTATATTGTAGTGGATGCTTGGACATATATAGGGAGGACTTTCTTGCTCGACTTGATAGTATGCTATCTGGTTACACTTTATCTTAACATGTACTCTGATTGTCTCTATGTTACATGTTGATAAAGCCCTTAGGATGAGTACTTGACTACCAGGACTATGATACAGATCATACTAGTGGGGACAGAGTAGTCGCCAAGTACATCCTTCAAATGTTCCTAGTCGTGGGAGTACCGAGACAGGGCATCTATACTCCAGAGTAGACTAGCGTATGCGCTTCTTGACCCCTATGATGGGCGATGGATGATCCCATATCCATTGGTGTTTGACATCAGAGTAGGTATACGGGTGCTCAGTGAAGACTGGGTACACTGGACGGACTCACTGAGAACTCCCAGATGGTATTATACCTCACGTCAGATGGCAGTTCTCTGGTGACACTGGTACAGGTAGTCTGTAGACCCGAGATCGTCATAGATTCTTGTGTGATTCCCACTGTGCTTTGATTTCCATCATTCCACGTCCAAGAGGGCGTGCAAAAAGGTGGCTTTTGGGTACAGTCCCGAATCATATGGAGACAGTGAGCGATAGGAGGGGTTTCATCTCTCCCGGTATAGGGAGTTGATGTTGCGCTTTGTTCGATTGGCTATAACTGGAAATCCCTGACCAGGGTTGCTGAGATTTACTGGTAAGTGTTATCAGTAGTTTCTCAAACTGTTATGGACCTCATATCGAAATGACTTATCAAGCTGCTGCGGTCTGACGTTTACCACTCCTAGGCGAGATATGCGACATATCAGACGGAGAGACCGGACTGAACGGGAGTGTTACTGATTGGATTCGCTGGAGAATGTACATGCTTGCTTGTTGATTTTCTGATCGCTCAATACCTGGGTGGCTGTTACGTTTAGCTGACCGCTTGCAGCTTGTGGGTGTTTGATATGATCATCACCTACTGCCGGCATATTGACGATTCTTTAGAATCCTACACAGAAGTTTCTTCACTCAGGTAAAATAGAGTAGGAGCACATATATGATATGTGCGGGACCGAGAACAATACGTGTATGTGATACCGTATTAGATTCTCGCGATATGAGATATCGGCCGGGTATTTGTGATATAGCCGGGTCATCGAATCAAGTGTTGATTCGATGAACTGATACAGATTATATTAGTCAGTTATTTGTGAAATAGCCGGATTATCGGATCAAGTATTGATTCGATAATTTAATGTATAATTATATATTTGATATATTAAATTGCATTAACTAGTATAAGCTCACAAAAATATTCTTTTTCTCACTCGGGTAATACATTGATATATATGCGATATATGTTAATTGCATTATTTTATTTTATTACAATAAATATTGTATATGTGATATATAATATTGTAACATGTTAGGGTTATTAATGCAACATGATTAGTGGAGATTAAACATGATTAAGGTTTGATGTGGGTTAATTTTTTCTAGATGCTTCTAGAAGGTTTTCTTTTGTTTCTTGCTAAAGATTTTTTCTAAAGATATTTTGGAGATATTTGTTATCCCAACCCAACCCTTCACCATGGTTAAGTCTTTACATGGGTTAAGTTATCATACTTAACCCATGGTTGCATTTCTAACCTCACTACAATTCATTATTCATCACAAAAGAAATACTTCTTCTTCTTCCTTCTCTTTTTCAATGGAAAAGCTTACTAGCTTTTTCATTAGTGATGATTTTGAGTGAGAAATAGAAAACAAATGAGAGCTAAATTCCTACTTCATCATCCTAACCTATTCTTGCCAATTAGATTAGGGTGTTCACTTCATTAGTGAGTGAGAGCTTGTGTTAACGAAACTTCAAGGTAGATCAACTTTGTTATCGAAGATCGGAAGCAAGCTTGCATCTTTCTCTTCGTGGAGCCTCTCTAGAGTCCGGATACTCGATGATCACAGTGAAGGGACCTCAACACGGAGCTTATGAAGTGAAGGACCGGACTACAAAGGTTGTAATCCCAAACTCTTAAATGTTAAAGTTTTTAACATGCTTTGTTTCGCCTAATCTCTAGTTTAAAGATCTTGGTTAGGGTTGTTCGGCACGTCTAAATTTTAAATCGGGTATGGTTGATACCTTATAAACCCTTGTGAGAGTGCCTAGTAACCCTACAATTTTTGTCTCGTTGCATTTGTATTCGGTCGGAATACAAATGCGGGTATGTATATACAGTTGCGGAGTAATCCTGTAACTCGTTACGGGATTATTTTTGAAGTTGCCAGTTTTCCTTCCATCGATCAAACATTAGATTTTATGTTTAATTAACGGTTGAAGTTTGTATCTTTATTTGGCCAAACCATCATTCTATTCTTCTTGGCTGAGTGTTTTCTGAGAGGGGGTTTTCTGCAATTTCGAAATTAAGATTGGAGGGGTTTTTTGTGGTGAGTGTTGATGGTGAAGCTTTTGTTTTATGCGAAGATATTTGTGAGGATATTTGTTGTAGATATTTTTCCTTATAATCACCACTTGTGCTTTGTGCTCACCCCCCACTACTCATGGCCGAGCATATTTTCTGCCCCCATTGGCAGAGCCTAATTTTTGTAGGTGAGATTGATTTCATTTCATTTTGCATAAAAATCCTTTGCTCATTCTCAAGCTCATTTCGATCTCTACTCCAATTTGGCAACTTCAATTAACCTTCATCCATTAGCTTGGGTGACTTGAGACAAAGTGTTCTACACTCACTCTACTTCAACCTTGGACATGTCAGCTAGCAAACTTCTGTTGGAGATAGTGCCCTCAAAGTCAATTATTGGATCGAGGTAGGTGATTGCAATGATTGAGGCGGGACCTATACCGATATGACAGTCTTGCTCGAGATGATAGTATGCTATCTGGTTTGTATTTATCATTGTATATATGCTTTAGTTCACTATTGCATGATGATAGAGCCCATAGGATTCATACTTGACTACCAGAAGTATGATGGCGATCATATACGTGGGAGCTGGGGTCTATAAACACATCCTTAAAAAGTGTCCCTAGTCGTGGGAGTTTCGAGATAGGGCATCGATACTCCAGAGTAGACTAGTGTATACAGTCGAGACTGTTAGTGTATATGCCCTAGAGGCCATTACTGTATCATACTAGTTTGTATATTACTTAATGGAAGCTTGGGATATTCACCTTGTATATACAATCTTGCTCAAAATAGTAGTATGCTACTTGGTTTGTTTCTACTTCAATGTGTACATGTGTTTATTTTATTATATCACCTATACGCATTAGTGGAGCCCTTAGGATCTTTGCTTGATTACCAGCGTTGTGATGGCAGTCACACTAGTGTGGCTGGGTAATCTATAAGCACATCCTTATGCAGGTCCCTAGTCGCAGGACTATCGAGACAGGGCATCGATACTCCGGAGTAGACTGGCGCATGCGCTTCTCATCCCAGTGTGGGAGACGGTCAGTCCCACAGCCGTCAGTACGTCGTACTGGAGATAGTATGCAGGTGCTCGTTGGGTTACGAGTACACTGGACAGGACTCGTCGGGAACTGACCGGTTGGTATTATACCTATCGTCAGTTATCAGTTCCCAGATGACATGAGTACAGCTTAGTCCGCTGACTTGACACTGTCACTTCGACTCGAGTGTGTTCCCACTGTACTTTGATTAGTACCCTACCACGGCTCAAAGGAGTCGTGCAAACAGGAAGTAGTTGGGTGCAGTCCCGAAGCACTTGTAGGCAGTGACGGTTAGACAGGATTCGTCTCTCTCGGTATTGGGGGTTGACATCGCGCTGTGTCTAGGAGAGCCATTACACGAGTAGTCCCTGGCCAGGGCAAGCGGGATATACTGGTAGGCTTCCAGTGTTATCTCAGGGTGTATTGGGCGTCACTCCGACACGACTTGTACCGCTATTAGGGGACTGAAGTTTACCGCCCCCTAGGCCCGCCATGCGATGTATCAGACGAACAGACCGGACTGTACGGAGATTGTCACATTCAGGCTCAGTAGGAGTTCAGATGGGTTTCACCTCGTCAGTCTTCTTGTCGGCATCTACCTGGGGACCGTTACGCACAGCTAGTGCTGCTTGTGGTCTGTGGTTAAACCCACTGCCAGCGTAGTGTCGAGTCTTTAGAGTCCCACACAGAAAGCTATTCACCTTTTGGCAAAAGGGTAGAGGTCGCATGGTTTTGCGACAGGGTCCGGTTACATCCGTGCACTTGTGCACGTACAGTGTCCGGACAGTTAACACTAGCGGCCTTTGGTTTTGTTGGATATATGTATGCCCTAGAGGCCATTATGTGATAGTGGATGTATCTATACATGTATATATATATATTCAGTATGCATTCTTGCTCGACATGATAGTATGCTATCTGGTTCTTCTTTATCTGACATGTTGATTTGATCATGCTTCTATACATTCATACATGCTGATAAAGCCCTGAGGATATTGGCTTGACTACTCTGATTATGATGGAGATCATACTAGTGGGACATCTGTAGTCTATAAGCATATCCTGGAAAGTCCCTAGTCGTAGCTATATCGAGACGGGGCATTGATATACCAGAGTAGACTAGCGTATATGATACTAGACCCATACGATGGGCGATGAATGTTCCCACATTCATCGATGTTTGACATCAAGATCATATACGGGTGCTCAGTGGTGACTGGGTACACTGGACGGACTCACCGAGAACTCCTATATGGAATTATATCTATCGTCGGATAGCAGTTCTCAGGTGACACTGGTACAGGTTAGTCTCTAGACCCGAGATCGTCATGGAGTCTTATGTGTTCTCCCACTGTACTTTGATTGCCACCCTACCACGGCTCTACTGAGTCGTGCAAACAGGTGGCCGTTGGGTACAGTCCCGAGACACACAAAGGCAATGAGCGATAGCAGGGGTTTCGTCTCTCCCGGTATTGGGAGTTGATGCTGTACTGTGCCCGACTGGTTATATCAGTAAGTCCCTCGCCAGGGCTGCTGAGAATTGCTGATAAGTGTTATCAGTAGTTTCTCGATTTGTTATAGACCATTTACCGGCACGACTTAATGAGTTATTAGGGTCGACGTGACCATCCCTAGGCTCGATATGCAGCATATCTGACAAAGAGACTGGACTGTACGGTAGTGTTGCCGGTTGGCTCGACGGGAGTTGTAGCAGGTTCGCTTGTTTTCTTCTGATCGCTCAATACCCGGGTGGCCGTTACGTTTAGCTGACCGCTTGCGGCTTGAGGGTACCTGATATGATCGTCACCCTTTGCCGGCGTATTGACGAGTCTTAGAGTCCCACAAAGGAGTTACCCAGTCCAGGTGAAACGTTGTTGTGCGCGTATGCGATATGCGCATCCACCCGATTAAAATGTGCGTATATGATACCGAACATTGATCGGGTGGCCTGCTTTTCGTGGGGTCATATGAGATATGACCGGATTGATAAATCAAGTGTTGATTTATCATCTAACCATTAGTTTTCTCACTTAAAACCTTTCTAGTATATGATGGATGTATGCATGCATGCATGTGTTTCTTTCTTTCATTCTAGTTTCATGCACATGTGAATGTGCATACATGCATACATACATACACCCATCTATCATGGTTGTTAGCACATGGAAATGGTGGCAATATAAGACTCACACCATGGATTAAATGATGGATTATTATTTGATTTTGTGTTTAAAACCAAAATTGAAAAGAAAAGGATAATCTTCACTAGCTTCTACATTCTTCTTCTAACCTAACCAAGCTCACCTACCTCTAACCTTGAGTTATCCTTCTCTTTATCATTTAAAACTCAAGTTAAATTATGTCTCCATCACTTAACCATGGTTGGTCATGAGAAGAAATAAAATATATATAGATATATTTCATTTCTTTTCTAGGTTATCATATTAACCCTTGTTAAAAGAAAGCCTCCATCTTCATCCTCCTTCTTCCTTTTGCTCTCTAGTTTTTTCTAGTGAGTAATACACACTTAAAGAAAGGTTTTTGAAGTGAGATTCCAAACCACAACATCATTCTATGCAAGTTTAGCCAACTTGTTTAGAGTGTTCTCTTCGGTTTTGCGAAGTTGCGAGCTTGGACGGGGAACTCCGGGTGGATCGTCGTAGACGCAAGAGGACTTCAAGAGGACCTCCACTCAACACCCTAGACACCAAGGAGTCCAGCAATAGGGAGCAACAAAGGTTGTAGTCTCGAAACCCTAACTTTATAAGTCTTAAGTTTCGAAACCCTAATTTTCTAGGATCGATTCCTTTGCATGCTTGTTTAGCACCATCAAAATTAAAACTTTAAGGCATGTGATGCTTCAAAACTCCTCATAGGGTGCTAGGCAAACCTTACAATGGTATCAGAGCGGACCTAGAACATTAAGCGATGCTTTTACGAAGTAAAAATCCTGATCGGACAAAAAATACGATTTCTTGGACCCTCTCTGGACAAATTTTAAAATCTGACTTTTTTCAGAATTAAAAATACTTAAAAAATACAGCAGGGAAAACTAAGAATAATGGTGAAAAACGTTGCAGTGTACTGTTCATATGGCCGCGGAACCGCGGCAATTCCTGGCTTAGGCCGCGGATCCGCGGCCGTACAGTGGAATCATGCTATGAAAATTGCACCATAATTCCTAGGTCTGCTAGTATACTGTTTTAGGTATGTTTAATCTGAATATAGTACTGTACTTTCTGGAGATGGTTTTGGATGCATAGATTCGATCGGTATTTTCATTTCGTAGTTTTTCGGGGTAAAGTAGAAAGTATTGAAGTGTTTGAACGAGTATCATTTGCTCACTATTCACGGGGTTTAAATACTTTGGAGATACGTGCAAGTCTTTTTGTGGTGGTCCCTCTAGAAGACACCAAACCTTAACTCGATTATGTGACCGTCTTGAACTGCCCTTTGAACCTTAGGGTTTGGGGCAGTACGGCGTGCCACATGTGAGGCGTTGGCTTGACCCTTCTACGGCTGGACCGCTACTACTGTGTCACACTCCAGATTTTTGAACCCTGCTCAAGTGTTGAGCTTTAGTGAATCTTGAGTACTTGATCGTTCTTTCGAAAAACTTTAATACTGTCTGTTTATCTGGAATGTGATACAATATGTGGAATTCATATAGTTTAGGCATGAAATACGAAATATGTGATATTTCGCATTTATGATGTCTAAAGAGAATGTGGATTCCAAATATTGTAGTTTTACACTTTCTTTTCTGTGACCGTAAGTGTAGTATGTACGATATCGCCGGTTTCGTTGCTATACATCAACGACAATTGGGGTATGCATACTTACTTACGTTGATGATATGAGATATTATGTGTTGCTGAGATATGATGTGCAGGATTGTCGCGATTGAATAGCCGGGGGGTTTTATGTGAGAAGAGAGTTTTATATTTTCATTCATGTAAATTCAAATGTAATGTAATATTCTTTTATTTGGGGCACTCCCGGGTTGAGGTTGTGTCACCAGTGTTGTATATTATTTACTTTTCCGCATTAGGATGGACCCAAGGAGGGGAGCACAGGTGACCGGGTTCTGGGGTTCAGTGGGAGGCCATCTCGAGGAGTCGAGACCGGGTCTCCTAAACTCTAGAATTGGTAGGGTCACTTGCCGCTCTCGTAGGGGTCCAGGGTGTGGGCTTGTCTATTCATCGCGACTGTGGAATCCGTATTTTCTATTCTGGCTAAATACTAAATACGGACGTCCTAGTATATCCCACGTTATATCTATATTTCTGTTGCCTGTGTTCTGTGATATCTGAGACGAATGACATATTATATATATGATATATAGTAGACGTTGCTTATGTTTTACATCCGCGCTAGTCCCGTCCCAGTATGCCGTTAGTTAAGTAACCTAACGGTGCATAACGGAACATTGCGGCGAATGCGGATGGCATAAGCGTACGTGTTATTTTCGTTTCTTTTCTGTGATTGGCTTAAGGACTTAAATGATGGGATTACATTAATGTGATTAATGTAAAGAAAATAAACCTAAAAAGATGTTGTAGAATCGGATTTGAAAAACCACTCGGCTTTTTATGAAAAAGCTATATTTCAAAACTGCGGAGCTTAAGCCACTCCTTTTGAAAACCATTTGATTCTACAACGATATCAAGTTCAAAGCGTTAAAGATTTTCTTAAAAATCAACCGCAACCCTCCGTCATTTTAGGAAGTAGAGTACTTAGTATTCGTGCTACGTTTGTTGACTATAGTTAAGGCGTAGTGTACGGTAGCTAAGTGATGTCTTCCTACATTACATATGATGCAGATTAATTAGGACATTCTTATGACTTTGTTGACCTTAGTAAAGGGTCATATGAGTGGGTCTAATTAATCAAGAAATGACGGGTAAAACTTGACTGGTACTTATGATTTGTTGACCTTAGTTAAGGTCATAAGTGCCAAGGGTAAAAACCACATCGGGAATTTCAATAGTTGAAATTTGCAATGAGATTGCATACCTTCCATGTGATGGTTGGATCCCGATCCTACTGTGGGCAATAGGTGCTCCTAGGAGAGTTTTACAATTTACAATTAGCTAACTCATTAGGTGTCTAGAAAGGTGTTAACGGGGCTCCGCCTCTGGGAAAACGAGGTTTACTCTAATTAGGTCCGTGCGAAAGCACGGGGAACCTCCCTCAAGTACCGACACTGGCCTGGCTGAACGGTTAGCGAAGTTGTAGATTGTAATTAATCCTGGCTAGTTTTTCCTTTTAAGGTTTGAAAGAAAAACTCGATAAAAGCAGTGGGAAACATCGATTAGACAAGATAATAACCAATCTGATCTATGCAAGAGCTTTCGCTGAGTGTATTCTTTTCTCTCTCTTAATGGCAGATACCCATGACTGGACTCAAGCTTTTACTAGATAAAAACAAACTGAATGGGACCAACTATAAAGACTGGCTGAGGAATCTGAAAATCGCCTTGACTTATTATAAAGTATCATATGTCCTCTCGGCTTCAGCCCCGCCCGTCCCTGGTCTAAAATCCTCAGTTGCGGACATTGAAGTCCGCAAGACATGGGACGCTGACTGTGCCACGGCCACATGCCTCGCGCTTGCATCGATGGATAACACACATCAAAAGCAGCACGAGGACATGGACATTCACGGTATATTGCTCCATACAAAGGAGTTGTATGGGGAGCAATCCCGCGTATTACGATACGAAGCATCAAAGAAATTGTTTCAGATGCGAATGGCCCCTGACACACCAGTAGGAGACCATGTTCTGAAGATGATAGCTCTTATAGAAGAGCTTGAGGACCTTGGATGGACGATGGACAATGAACAATATATAGATATTATTCTGCAGTCCCTCCCCTCCACCTTTGCTCAGTTCATAGTGAACTTCAACATGCATGGCATGGAGAAGGACCTCCCTGAACTCCTTAATATGTTAAGGAGTGCAGAGAGCACTATGAAGTTAGCAAAAACTCCCGTTATGACTATTGGACAGTCTTCCTCTTCTCGCCCGAAAGCCAAGGCCAAGGGAAAGAAAAAGAAGAAACCCACTAATCCTAAGGGCGGAGTTAAAAAGGTGAAGGGAAAGGAAAAGTCCAAGGCTGGAGACTCGGGGAAGGGCGAATGTTTTCACTGCCACAAGACAGGACATTGGAAGCGCAACTGCACGGAGTACTTAAGTCTCAAGAAGAAGCATGGGGATGCTTCTGCTTCAGGTGCGTTTGTGACTGAAAACAGTTTTTCTATAAACTCTGCTTCCTGGGTATTGGATACCGGTTCAGGTTCTCACATTTGCAATTCTATGCAGGGGCTGAGAAATAGCAAGGTTTTGAAGACAGGTGACCATACTCTCCGCGTTGGAAATGGTTCCAATGTACATACAGTCGCAGTGGGAGAGTATCACTTGGGGTTGCCATCTGGATGTATTTTGGTTTTGAATCCATGTTATTTTGTACCAAGTATGCTTTGTAATATAATATCCGTTTCTTTGTTGGACAATGAAGGATATAATTTTGTATTGCAGAACAATGTTATGAACATTAACCTGAATCAAATGTTGGTTGGGTATGGTACGCTTAACAACGGAATATATGTCCTAAATCAACACACAGTTTTCAGTATACAACACACTAATAAAAGAAAACTTTCAGAATTAAATGAAGCTTTTCTTTGGCACTGTAGACATGGTCATATTAACGAAACAAGACTAAACAAGTTACACAAAGATGGATATTTAAATTCTTTTGAATATAAATCTTATGCGACTTGCCAGTCTTGTATCAAGGGTAAAATGACCAAAACTCCGTTAACCTGACACGGAGAAAGAGCTACTCAGCTCCTGGGCCTCATACATAGTGATGTATGTGGGCCTATGTCTACACAGGCTAGAGACGGTTTTTCATACTTCATTACATTCACTGACGATTTCTCAAGATTCGGTCATGTATTTTTATTAAAACACAAGTCCAAAGCTTTCGAGAAATTCATTGAATATAAATAAGAAGTAGAAAAACAAACCGGCTTGAGTATCAAGATGCTTCGATCAGATCGAGGTGGTGAGTATCTCAGTGCAGAATTTGCAAACTTCTTAAAAGAGAATGGGATTCTCTCTCAGCTCACTCCTCCTTACACACCACAGCACAACGGTGTGTCAGAACGAAGGAATAGGACCCTATTAGATATGGTCCGGTCCATGATGAGTGACGCTGAGTTACCCGTCTCGTTTTGGGGGCATGCATTGGAGACTGCAGCATTTCTGCTAAACAGGGTTCCAACCAAAACCGTGTCCACCACACAATATGAGATATGGCATGGGAAGAGACCATTTCTTAAAAGAATTAAGATTTGGGGTTGCCCGGCCTATGTTAAAAAGCAGAATCCGGACATACTCAAGACACGGTCAGTCATGTGTAACTTTGTAGGATATCCAAAGAATTCTTATGGATATCTATTCTACCACAAAGAGGAACAAAAAGTGTTCGTTTCTCAGTATGCCACATTCTTAGAAAAAGAGTTTTTCACAGATAAAGATGATGGCAATGTGGTAGATCTAGAAGAGGTTCTAGAGACACAAACTACAAATGACGATTTGGTTGAACTGGCTGTTGCAGCAGAAACTGAAGAACCTCGGCCACTCCGTAAGTCTGGTAGGACTTCTCGCCCACCGGAGAGGTACTACGGTTTCCTCATTGATGGTAACGGAGAAGATTGCATCATGGATGATGATGATCCTACCAGTTTTCAGCAAGCTATCACGAGTAATGACTCTGTGAAGTGGCTGGATGCCATGAGATCCGAAATGGAGTCTATGTACACCAACAAAGTATGGACTTTGGACGTTGTGCCCCCTGGGGTAAAACCTGTGGAGTGCAAATGGATCTTTAAAAGAAAGATTGGTGTAGATGGGCAGGTAGAGACCTATAAGGCAAGACTTGTGGCGAAGGGTTTTCGTCAAAGACCAGGTTTGGACTATGACGAGACTTTTTCTCCCGTAGCCATGCTTAAATCCATTCGGATCCTACTTGCTATTGCTGCTCATTACGACTATGAAATCTGGCAGATGGACGTTAAAACCGCATTTCTAAATGGAAATTTAGAAGAATGCGTTTATATGGATCAGCCAGAGGGCTTCATTGACAGTGGGAGCAGCGGGAAAGCATGTAAATTGCTTAAATCCATATATGGGTTAAAGCAGGCATCACGGAGTTGGAACATCTGTTTCGATGATGTCATCAAAGAGTTTGATTTCATCAAAAATCCAGATGAACCTTGTGTTTATAAGAAGGCTGTAGGGAGAGCTGTCACATTCCTCGTATTGTACGTGGACGACATTCTTCTGATAGGAAATGATATTCCTATGCTACAGTCGGTCAAATCTTTCTTATCACTGAGGTTCTCCATGAAGGAACTGGGTGATGCCACATACATTCTGGGCATAAGGATCTATAGGGATAGATCCAAAAGGTTATTGGGATTGTCCCAAACCAGGTACATTGACACCATCCTAAAAAGGTTTAGTATGGAAGACTCCAAACGGGGTGCCTTACCCGCTTGCCATGGGGTCACTCTCTCCAAGGATTCTTGCCTAAAGACCGATGAAGAGAGAGCTCGCATGAGTATTATACCCTATGCTTCGGCAGTAGGATCTATAATGTATGCGATGTTATGTACACGCCCAGATGTAGCTTATGCACTTAGTGTTGTAAGCAGGTATCAATCCAACTCAGGGGAGAATCACTGGACAGCTGTGAAGAACATTCTTAAGTACTTGCGAAGGGCTAAAGAATTGTTCTTGGTGTATGGTAATGGAGATCTCCAAATGGAGGCCTTTACCGATTCGAGCTTCCAGAGCGATAAGGACGACAGCAAATCTATCTCTGGGTTTGTATTTACCCTCAATGGAGGGGCGGTGAGTTGGAAGAGTTCCAAACAAGATACCGTTGCAGACTCTACGATGGAAGCTGAGTATATTGCTGCAAATGATGCCGCCAAGGAAGCCGTCTGGATGAAGAAGTTCGCCTCGGAGCTAGGAGTAGTTCCAACCATTATTGATCCAATACCTCTGTATTGTGACAATAATGGGGCTATGGCATTAGCCAAGGAGCCCAGATCCCATCAGCGGTCCAGACACATCCTGAGGCGTTTTCATTTGATCCGGGAGATTGTAGATCGCCGCGAGATCTAGATTAGGAGGGTAGACACAAAGAATAACGCAGCGGATCCATTCACCAAGGCCTTCCCTCAGCCGCAGCATGAGCGACTTTTTGAGATGTTGGGTATGAGATACGCCAATAATTGGCCTTAGTGCAAGTGGGAGATTGTTGGATATATGTATGCCCTAGAGGCCATTATGTGATAGTGGATGTATCTATACATGTATATATATATATATATATTCAGTATGCATTCTTGCTCGACATGATAGTATGCTATCTGGTTCTTCTTTATCTGACATGTTGATTTGATCATGCTTCTATTCATTCATACATGCTGATAAAGCCCTGAGGATATTGGCTTGACTACTCTGATTATGATGGAGATCATACTAGTGGGACATCTGTAGTCTATAAGCATATCCTGGAAAGTCCCTAGTCGTAGGTATATCAAGACGGGGCATTGATATACCAGAGTAGACTAGCGTATATGATACTAGACCCATACGATGGGCGATGAATGTTCCCACATTCATCGATGTTTGACATCAAGATCATATACGGGTGCTTAGTGGTGACTGGGTACACTGGACGGACTCACCGAGAACTCCTATATGGAATTATATCTATCGTCAGATAGCAGTTCTCAGGTGACACTGGTACAGGTTAATCTCTAGACCCGAGATCGTCATGGAGTCTTGTGTGTTCTCCTACTGTACTTTGATTGCCACCCTACCACGGCTCTACTGAGTCGTGCAAACAGGTGGCCGTTGGGTACAGTCCCGAGACATACGAAGGCAATGAGAGATAGGAGGGGTTTCGTCTCTCCCGGTATTGGGAGTTGATGCTGTACTGTGCCCGACTGGTTATATCAGTAAGTCCCTGGCCAGGGCTGCTGAGAATTGCTGATAAGTGTTATCAGTAGTTTCTCGATCTGTTATAGACCATTCACCGGCACGAATTAATGAGTTATTAGGGTCGACGTGACCATCCCTAGGCTCGATATGCAGCATATCTGACGAAGAGACTGGACTGTACGGTAGTGTTGCCGGTTGGCTCGACGGGAGTTGTAGCAGGTTCGCTTGTTTTCTTCTGATCGCTCAATACCCGGGTGGCCGTTACGTTTAGCTGACCGCTTGCGGCTTGAGGGTACCTGATATATCGTCACCCTCTGCCGGCGTATTGATGAGTCTTAGAGTCCCACAAAGGAGTTACCCAGTCCAGGCGAAATGTTGTGGTGCGCGTATGCGATATGCGCATCCACCCGATTAAAATGTGCGTATATGATACCGAACATTGATCGGGTGGCCTGCTTTTGGTGGGGTCATATGAGATATGACCGGATTGATAAATCAAGTGTTGATTTATCATCTAACCATTAGTTTTCTCACTTAAAACCTTTCTAGTATATGATGGATGTATGCATGCATGCATGTGTTTCTTTCTTTCATTCTAGTTTCATGCACATGTGAATGTGCATACATGCATACATACATACACCCATCTATCATGGTTGTTAGCACATGGAAATGGTGGCAATATAAGACTCACACCATGGATTAAATGATGGATTATTATTTTATTATGTGTTTAAAACCAAAATTGAAAAGAAAAGGATAATCTTCACTAGCTTCTACATTCTTCTTCTAACCTAACCAAGCTCACCTACCTCTAACCTTGAGTTATCCTTCTCTTTATCATTTAAAACTCAAGTTAAATTATGTCTCCATCACTTAACCATGGTTGGTCATGAGAAGAAATAAAATATATATAGATATATTTCATTTCTTTTCTAGGTTATCATATTAACCCTTGTTAAAAGAAAGCCTCCATCTTCATCCTCCTTCTTCCTTTTGCTCTCTAGTTTTTTCTAGTGAGTAATACACACTTAAAGAAAGGTTTTTGAAGTGAGATTCCAAACCACAACATCATTCTATGCAAGTTTAGCCAACTTGTTTAGAGTGTTCTCTTCGGTTTTGCGAAGTTGCGAGCTTGGACGGGGAACTCCGGGTGGATCGTCGTAGACGCAAGAGGACTTCAAGAGGACCTCCACTCAACACCCTAGACACCAAGGAGTCCAGCAATAGGGAGCTACAAAGGTTGTAGTCTCGAAACCCTAACTTTATAAGTCTTAAGTTTCGAAACCCTAATTTTCTAGGATCGATTCCTTTGCATGCTTGTTCAGCACCATCAAAATTAAAACTTTAAGGCATGTGATGCTTCAAAACTCCTCATAGGGTGCTAGGAAAACCTTACAGGTTTAAGCCAGATCCTAGTGTACGTTTTGGGATTGGTTTTATCCAGTATGTATTCGTGTTCCTCGGAACGCGAATGCGGGTGTGTATGCACAGTTGACGGAGAGACAGAGGCAGAGAATTCTCATTAGGGTTGTTGACCGTTGACTGTTGACTATTGACTTTTTGCTCAACCCTAATGAGAATATGATATGTAATTAACAATAATATTAATTAAGTATTGTGGTGACATGGTTGTTGAGGGGTTGACTTTGTTGATTTGTTGACTTTGTTGACCGGTTGACTAGGTTGGACTAGTTGACCATCATGATGACAATGGCTATCATTTCATGGCAAAGACTTTTTACTTGCTTGTTCTCTTGTGCAATATGAGTGCATGAAATGATATAGCCATTTTGACTTAAACCATTTACATAATACTTGATTACTATTTTTGTGATGATGGTTTTGGATTATGAGAGCCAAGTGAGAAAAGTCTTTCTCAATTCTATCATTCACATTCTCTCTCTTGCGTTCTTGAGCTCTCATTGTAAGTGCACGGCGGCGCCCTGGCCGTCAAACCGACGGCCAAATGCGGAAACGGTGATAAACTTTAATTTTGCGAACTTAGCAAACCGGCACCACCGCGCACTAAACCCCGGATCGGGCCATTAAACTTGTCCTAGCTAACTAACAAGATAGGGAAGAGATATACCGAGTGATCCGAGTCCTCCGGTCTTCTCGTCATCGTCCCGATCTCCCGCGGAAACTCCGGTCGTCGCCTCCTTGCCGGAAGGGCACCACATCGTCTGCATCTTTTACGGGCTCCCACCTCAATACCGAGGCAACTCGGGGATGAAGCTGGCAAGTCGACATGCCCAAGATATGCTGTAGAATGTGTATTGTAGAGGCTATGTCTCATTTGGGGTTTTGTTTCCATTTGAAAGATGATGGAGGAATCAAGAAGAAAAATGGTGCTTGCATTTTTCTAGCATGAAATGAGATCAAGAATAATGCCATCATACCAAAATGAAACTCTCTCATTTTTCTCCCCTCATCAAATGTGTGGCCGGACCCTCTCTTAAGAGAATGGTGGAGGAAACAAACTTTATCAAAGAGGGAGGTGAGTGTAGTAGAAAGCAAGGGGTGACCACATCCAAAAACATCATGATAACTTATGAACATCAAACCCATACCCTTTCTAATCTCATTTAATGCACCATCATGGATGAAAGATATCATAATCAATACAATTGCAAGAAACCCCCTTCCACAAATGTTATTTGCACAATTGCAAATAACCCCCTCCACCGGAAAAGTCCGGCCGGGAAAGAACAAAGGAAAACCGGCCGGAACGGAATGCAAACTGGAAACTCCAGAAAACTGGTCCCCTAATAAATTACAGGAAAACCCCGATACTGTGCATACACACCCGCATCTTTAATCCGTCCGGATACAAATGCAAAAAGACAAAATCTACACTGTACTATACTAGGGTCCGGCTTAAACCAAAGCCGGCTAGTAATATCCGTCCGATCCTGATCCGTGCAATACCGCACGTATCTGATCGAACCCTGCCATATATCCATACGGCCTCTAGTACTAAACCGTCCGATCCTGATCCGTGCAATACCGCACGTATCTGATCGGACCCTGCCATATCTCCATACGGCCTCTACCGCGTTACGCCCGAAAGCTGGGTAACTGAATGTGTGGTGGACTCTAAAGACTCGTCAATACTATGGCTGTGGATTTAACCACTAGCTCGTCAGAGGTATAAGCCAATACGTAACGGGCTACCAGCTATCGACCAAAAGGGACGTCGATGAGCGAACTCATCCTGACACCCTACTGAGCCTGTCAGTGACAATATCCGTACAGTCCGGTCCGTTCGTCTACGAGCATCGCATGGTGGGCCTAGGGGGTTGGTAAAAGTCAGACCCCCAAAAGCGGTACAAGTCGTGTCGGAGTGTAGCCCAGAACACCCTGAGATACTACTGGAATACCTACCAGTAAATCTCCTGCCTTGGCCAAGGACTTCGTGTAATGGCTCTCCTAGACACAGCGCGACCTCACCCCCAATACCGGGAGAGACGAACCCCTGATGATACGCTCACTGCCTCCATGTGGCTCGGGACTGTACCCAACTAAAACCTGTTTGCACGACTCCTTTGAGCCGTGGTAGGGTAGTAATCAAAGCACAGTGGGAACTCACACGAGACAAATGACGATCCCCAGGTCGATGAACTAACCTGTACATATGTCACCTGGGAACTGCTATCTGACGTCAGGTATAAGACCAACTAGCATGTTCCCGGCGAGTCCTGTCCGGTGTACTCATAACCCAATGAGCACCTGTATACATCTTAGGTGAACCAACTGACACCAGTGGCTTGTGAGACCGGCCACCGCCCCTCGTCGGGGTCTCGACTGTATACACTAGTCTACTCTGGAGTATCGATGCCCTGTCTCGAAACTCCCACGACTAGGGACCTTTTAAGGATGTGCTTATAGACTCCAGCTCTCACTTATATGATCGCCCTCATATTGCCGGCAGTCAAGCAAGAATTCTAGGGGCTCTATCAACGTGCAATAGCGACCTGTCAGGTCACCTAAAGCAGTACACGATGATAAAGGTAAACCAGATAGCATACTATCATCTCGAGTAAGACTGTCGTACCGGGATAGATCCTCCCTCAATCATTGCAATCACTTGCCTGTGATCCAATAATTGACTCTGAGGGCACTATCTCCAACAATCTCCCACTTGCACTCAAGGCTAATTATTGCGATGTCGCATACTCACAGCCCGTGTGATACCGAACACCCAACTCCTCTACTAGTCAGTCTCACAAAGCTCGTTTGCGAGACTCTTGCGATCGAGGATTAGCCTCAGTGAGTGGATCCGCCTTGAAGTTTCTTTCTATGTCTCTCTCTATATCTCAAGTTCGCGGAGAAAACCATCTCCCGAAATGAGCAATACCTGTCTTAGAATGTCTGGATGTCTGATGGGACCGAGCTCATAAATGAACTCCAAATCCAAACTTCTTAGACTGTATCGTCAACTGAACTTAATCAGTATCCTGCGCCATGCCACCCTCAGTATTTCCTTGGTCCACCTGTCCAAAATACTGCCCCTCGTCAGAAGGAAAACTATAACTCTGACAACCTCCTTGTCGTCTATGTCACCTTGGAAGCCTGGAATGATAACTGTCTCCCAAATGAGGCCGTCGTTATCATATCCCTAGAACATCCACTTATGTTCTAAAACTGCTTCCGACTGTTTCTCCAGGATTGGATCAATGTCAACTTATTGCATCTAGTGCAAGAACAACATCTGGTGTGGTACTTGACATCTCATGATTGACTCAATTGCCTAAGCAAGTGATCTGCCAATCATGCACATCCCTCTCTACTTTAGTCTATAAGACACCTTTAGAGAGGGTGACTCCATTACCTGCAGGTACACTACCGTGCCAGGAGTCGTTCTTTCTAAATACTCTTAGAATGTTGTCGAAGTACCCTGATTGGGAAACCACCCAAATCTAGATCTAAAACCATAGATCTAGTAACCAGTATGTCTGATATAATGTCCAAGTCCCTTGTGGAGAAACCACCGTGTGACGACCAAAGTATAACCGATCGTAGTATAGGAATGTCACTTCCTACTTTGTGTATGTCATCCAAAACCCGGATATCACACCCTACTACCTTCTCAACAGATCCATCCCCTATTCTGATGACGTCAAACCCATGACTGTCACATCAGAAATAGATGATCTATCTCCGCTATATCTGCTTTAGTCTATAAATAGACATAAGCCTGATGTCCACTAATGCTTCCGCTGCTCCCACTGACTGCGACAACCCTCTGGCAGAGTCATATAGATGTGCACTTCTAAAGCTAGTTTAGAACGACGCTATACTCATCCTCCTGCCGGGTCGCGCAGCCTGGAACAACAACAATGGCAAGTGTGGGTAAACAAGAACTTCCCTGTCACCGTCCTTGAGGCTACCGGAGTACCTCTCGGGTGCCTGAAGTTACCCACCTTATCTGCGGAGTGGCCAATGGAATGTCAAATCATATTGAATCTTTAGGTTCCTTATCAAATCTTCAGCAATCGTTTGCGGTTCTGGAATCACTTCCAGTTCTACCATCCTCCCACTACTGTTTTTGAAAAAATCCATTTTTATTAAAACTGTGGCGAGTCAAGAACAATTATCACTATTGATCTTTCTTATGGTAGAAAGTCAACCCTCGTCATAGCCTGGGTCAACCCACAAACAGCCATTACAGAAACGTGCCTTGAGTTATCCAGAGTCTGGTTTTAATCATAAGCCGGACAACTCCCCGTACCTTAACAATGTTAAGATATGAACTGTACTATATCCAATATAGAACCAGAGGCACTGATTTAATTGAACCAGATTCAAATCATGCAGCTGTCTCCAGTGCATGTCAACTAAAAGGAGAGAGGCCGATCAGCGTTACTCAACTTAGGAATGCTTCCAATTATGAGTAACCTGAAAGAGAAGCAATTTCTCTTTATCATTACTATCAACTGAATACCATACACAAGTATCTACATCTTCGATCACTTTGAAGAATCCCGATACTTGTTACACCTGGTTCTCTACTCTATTCAAATACCTATAACTCCTCAAAACTTAGACCCTGTGTTTCTACGAAACACATATCTAAGAACTAGAGAAGTTAAAAGTAAACAGAATATAGTATGAGGACCAACCCCTCTTTCCTAATAGACACTGGACAACATACAATACTCTGTATAAGTCCGCTGAGTCTAACAACTCTTTCACTGTGTGTCGTAGGTTGAAAACTGTACTTATGGTTAAGAAGAATTACACCGCTGTTTAATGCTCCTTACCTAACCATCCACTGATATAGGTAAATGTCATCGACATAATATCAAAAGGTATATCTCACTCTATGAAAATAGACGTACAGATATATCAATTTGAAATTGGTGCACAACAGCGGATATTCAAAACCAAATATTTGCCGACCGGCAAACAGCCCAGGTGATCTCCTCAAATATCACCGATTACAACGAATCTCGATATAATGAGGATGATCACCCAATTCCCAATAACTTACTCCCACTCATCATCTGTAAAACCATACAGATGTGAGAATCAAACCTGGTAAATACATACCCTGGAGCAAGTGTCTAATCGGGAAATCAGTTTTCTTTTAACAGTACACAGTTGAACTGAAACATTGAAATGTTTCGATGGGGTATCCTGGTATTCCTAGTAATGCCTCTACCATTATCCAGATTCACAACTATAACCGTATAATTCTTTGCCACCTCTCCAAATCCCTTTATATGTCTTTAGTCATTACCTTCTGCACACCCCTTTAGGCCAATTGGTTTTCTTCCTTCCCTACCGTTCGGCACCAGCCTATGGTTTGGAAGAAGACTATCCAATAAGCATAATGGGTGTACTGTCCTAGTCCTAGGAGCACTCGCAATGCGAGAGAAGGTGAAGATAAAAGACAACCGAATAAACCTTATTCCTATTTCTCCTGGACCAGAATCCATCCCCGAACTGGAACAAGTTCCTTTCGAGTTCGTATATAACCATACGATGGAGTATCCAATAAACTGTGGATCTTCGTAGTGATACGGAGTGTCCTGGAGAAATACAAAGGTGATTTAGGATTGGCGAAGAAATACTTGGTTTGGTCGTGAATATTAGTCGCAATTTACTTTGCCCTCTTACTAATCCCTTGCTTTGTCTTAATCTTAATACCTTCTGCACACCATCGTTATGCTAATTGGTTTTCTTCATTCCCTACCAGTCGGCACCAGCCTAAGGTTTGGAAGAAGACTATCCAATTTGCATAATAGGTGTACTATCTCCTAAACCAAGGAGTACTCACAACTTGAGAGAAGGTAAAAGGGAAAAGACAACTGAATAATCCAATCCGTTTTCTCCAGAACCGGAAACCATCCTCGAATTCCTTCGAGTTCGTATCTAACCATACGATGGTTTTGTCCAATGGAAGTGGACGTTCGCAGTAATACGGGGTGTCCTGGAGAAAAGGGTAAAAGTAGGAGTGGCAATGAGGTCTGCAACTCTGACAATCCAAAAGCCAGTGTTTAAGAAGGTTCGGTCAACTTGGTCACTGAGTCAAAGTCTAGGGTCGGGTCAATGGTCGCTTCCAGAGAGAGAGAGAAAAGAAACACTCAGCGTGCACTCTAACCCAGATCAGAATGGTTATCACTTTATCTAATCTGGAAACCTCCCACTGTACCTCAAATTCTCCTCCAAACCTTAAAGAAGAATTAGTCGGGGTCACCCGAGGAGTAAACTAACTCATTAGTGGGAATCGGGATCCAACTCTCATCGCATGATAACGTGACGTAATCCGCTCACGTCATCACACTCCAGAAGGTATGCGCATATCTGGCAAGTTTCAGTTCTTTTGAAACTCCCGATGTGATTTTTACCCCATGCTCTTATGACCTTGACTTTGGCCAACATATCATAAGTCACATGTCAAGTTCAACCCGTCATTCTCCAGGTTAATTTGAATCCACCCGTACCTACCCTTGACTTTGGCCAAAATGGCAGTACGACTGTCCCAAACCAACGCATCTATCTATGCTGCATATGAATACCCAATAGCTACCAATCACTGTGCCTTGACTTTGGCCAACATACACAGCTTGAATACTATTGACTACCCATATGAAACGACGGAGGGCTACGAATGGTTTCTGGCGAAAACCTTTAACGTAATGAACTTGATATCGTTGAAGGAACGGATAGCTTTTTAGAAAATATAGTGACGAAAACCTTTACTAAAGAGGTCACTCTCGGTGAAGGGATCTCGGCTCTTTCCCCGTAGAATGGGGTGCAGGATATTCCAAATGAATACCACAATGCAAAGCAAAAGTAATCTGCTATAGTGAAGTTAATGCCCTGACGCAAACTTCTGTCCAAGGGGTCACTCCCGGTGAAGGGATCTCGGCCCTTGCCTCGTCGACTGAGGAGCAGGATATTCCAAATGAATACCACGATGCAAAACAAAAGTGAACGTCCTTGCAATAACAGCTTTTTGAAAAGTGTTCCAACAACATCAGAATAGGTTTGTTTAACTTGCATTGATCCGAATCAATGCAGTCCCATCAATTGATCACACCACAAAGAACGAAAATATACTGACTTACGTATATGCCATCCGCATTCGCCACTGGGTCCCGTCATCGCCCGTTAGGTTAGCTAACTAACGGCAGAGCGGGGACTGGACTAGCACGGATGAAAAACATATACAACATCTACTAATATATATACCAATATATTATATTTCGCTCAAGGCGTGAAAAAAAATGCAACATCACAGAAATGTACAGCATCACAGAACAATACAGATATCTGGGATCCCCGGGTTTCACAGAGCCACTACTGAAACCCGACGTTCCCCTGGTCGTGTGGATAGCCTGTGCAATGAAAACCTAGACCCCTACGGGCGCGGCAAATTACCCGCCAAAACCTGAAGCGAGGCAGCCCCCTTCAGCACCGTGAATGGACCACCCAGCACTTCACGGAATCCGGCAACTTGGGCACCCCTCCTAGGTCAACCTGTACCCCCTACGAGTGCGGCGAATAGCCCGCCAATCCTAGAGTGAATCCCCTTCCGTCTCAATGCCATGAGATGCGGGCTTGTTGCCCTCCAGAACCCGGCTATCCGTGCACCCCTCCGCGGGGTAACCCTAGTACAGAAAGTAAAATATACATACAACGGGTACATCGACCGCAACCAGGTCGTGCCCCAAAAGAATAATACAATCAGGCAGTGACGGCAGTCCACATGTCGGACGCTCGCCCCGCAATATCAAATGTACATAATACAACAACACTGTACTAGCATTGCATCCAGGCTATCCCCACGACCGATCCGCAACATCACAGCAAAAACACAGAACATCAACGTGAAAGTCACGTTCGCAAATCCGTCTAACCGGGCTATAGCAGTTAGACCGGATTTACCGATCGAGTGACATTCACGGTCGCAGATATAATGTAAATACTGTGAAATAATGTGTTTAAAATATCCGACCGATCAAAAATTAACAAGTGGGCCCCAAGCAATACTGTAGCACTCACAGAAAATCTGGGCCCAATATTAATATTCCAAAACCCCTATTTTTAGCCCACAAGCCCACTGGAAAAAAATGATGACATGATCCCTCATTCATGCGGCGGATCCGCGGCCTCCAGAGTGGTAATGGCCGCAGATCCGCGGTCGTACGGAGGGATCGTGTTGTCGAATTTTTCCAGTGTTCTTATAACTCCCTGCACATCATTCTGAGACAACCTGAAAAAATTTTCGAGACCAAAAAAATTTCAACAGAAAACTGATGTGAACAAAAATGCAAGTTTTGGAATTTTGGTCGATCGGAAATGTAAAACACATCAAACGAAGCTAGACGAAGTTAATGGCGAGGCTCTGATACCACTGTAAGTGCACGGCGGCGCCCTGGCCGTCAAACCGACGGCCAAATGCGGAAACGGTGATAAACTTTAATTTTGCGAACTTAGCAAACCGGCACCACCGCGCACTAAACCCCGGATCGGGCCATTAAACTTGTCCTAGCTAACTAACAAGATAGGGAAGAGATATACCGAGTGATCCGAGTCCTCCGGTCTTCTCGTCATCGTCTCGATCTCCCGCGGAAACTCCGGTCGTCGCCTCCTTGCCGGAAGGGCACCACATCGTCTGCATCTTTTACGGGCTCCCACCTCAATACCGAGGCAACTCGGGGATGAAGCTGGCAAGTCGACATGCCCAAAATATGCTGTAGAATGTGTATTGTAGAGGCTATGTCTCATTTGGGGTTTTGTTGCCATTTGAAAGATGATGGAGGAATCAAGAAGAAAAATGGTGCTTGCATTTTTCTAGCATGAAATGAGATCAAGAATAATGCCATAATACCAAAATGAAACTCTCTCATTTTTCTCCCCTCATCAAATGTGTGGCCGGCCCCTCTCTTAAGAGAATGGTGGAGGAAACAAACTTTATCAAAGAGGGAGGTGAGTGTAGTAGAAAGCAAGGGGTGACCACATCCAAAAATATCATGATAACATATGAACATCAAACCCATACCCTTTCTAATCTCATTTAATGCACCATCATGGATGAAAGATATCATAATCAATACAATTGCAAGAAACCCCCTTCCACAAATGTTATTTGCACAATTGCAAACAACCCCCTCCACCGGAAAAGTCCCGCCGGGAAAGAACAAAGGAAAACCGGCCGGAACGGAATGCAAACTGGCAACTCCAGAAAACTGGTCCCGTAATAAATTACAGGAAAACCCCGATACTGTGCATACACACCCGCATCTGTATTCCGTCCGGATACAAATGCAAAAAGAGAAAATCTACACTGTACTATACTAGGGTCCGGCTTAAACCAAAGCCGGCTAGTAATATCCGTCCGATCCTGATCCGTGCAATACCGCACGTATCTGATCGAACCCTGCCATATATCCATACGGCCTCTAGTACTAAACCGTCCGATCCTGATCCGTGCAATACCGCACGTATTTGATCGGACCCTGCCATATCTCCATACGGCCTCTACAGCGTTTCGTCCGAAAGCTGGGTAACTGAAAGTGTGGTGGACTCTAAAGACTCGTCAATACTATGGCTGTGGATTTAACCACTAGCTCGTCAGAGGTATAAGCCAATACGTAACGGGCTACCAGCTATCGACCAAAAGGGACGTCGATGAGCGAACTCATCCTGACACCCTACTGAGCCTGTCAGTGACAATATCCGTACAGTCCGGTCCGTTCGTCTACGAGCATCGCATGGCGGGCCTAGGGGGTTGGTAAAAGTCAGACCCCCAAAAGCGGTACAAGTCGTGTCGGAGTGTAGCCCAGAACACCCTGAGATACTACTGGAATACCTACCAGTAAATCTCCTGCCTTGGCCAAGGACTTCGTGTAATGGCTCTCCTAGACACAGCGCGACCTCACCCCCAATACCGGGAGAGACGAACCACTGATGATACGCTCACTGCCTCCATGTGGCTCGGGACTGTACCCAACTAAAACCTGTTTGCACGACTCCTTTGAGCCGTGGTAGGGTAGTAATCAAAGCACAGTGGGAACTCACACGAGACAAATGACGATCCCCAGGTCGATGAACTAACCTGTACATATGTCACCTGGGAACTGCTATCTGACGTCAGGTATAAGACCAACTAGCATGTTCCCGGCGAGTCCTGTCCGGTGTACTCATAACCCAATGAGCACCTGTATACATCTTAGGTGAACCAACTGACACCAGTGGCTTGTGAGACCGGCCACCGCCCCTCGTCGGGGTCTCGACTGTATACACTAGTCTACTCTGGAGAATCGATGCCCTGTCTCGAAACTCCCACGACTAGGGACCTTTTAAGGATGTTCTTATAGACTCCAGCTCTCACTTATATGATCGCCCTCATACTGCCGGCAGTCAAGCAAGAATCCTAGGGGCTCTATCAACATGCAATAGCGACCTGTCAGGTCACCTAAAGCAGTACATGATGATAAAGGTAAACCAGATAGCATACTATCATCTCGAGTAAGACTGTCGTACCGGGATAGGTCCTCCCTCAATCATTGCAATCACGTGCCTGTGATCCAATAATTGACTCTGAGGGCACTATCTCCTACACTCATCTCCTTCCTCTTGCTCTCCCTCTCTTTAGTCTATGGTTCATTTGTCTCATGTGTTGAGAACCAAGAACCATAGAGAAAATCCCAACACACTCTCCTCTACTCACTCTAGTTCACAAAGTTTAGCAAACCGAGTGAACTAGTTTCTTCAAAGACCGAAGAAGAAGCCAAAGGTAGAAGCTTTCAGGTGGATCGATCTTCGGCGCAAGGAGACGACGGGGTGAAGCCGATCCGGACAACCATCGAGGCTTGAAGACGAAGGAGTTCAAGAAAGAAAGGTATAACCCCCTAACCGAGTAGTTAACAACTCCTAGTTAGGTTGTTAGTTAGATGTTTAACAAAGATCCGGTTTTGAGTCCATGTTACCACCTCTAGAAAATTGTTTTTCACCAAATTCCGCATGCCCGAAAGTACCGGAAGAGGTAGCATGGACTTACAGTGGTATCAGAGCCTAGTTAAACACTACCTAACATGTTAGCATAGTAACTAGAAATTCGATCGGAGAAAAAGTCGCGAAATACACCCGGATTTCAAACTTTCTGTCGATTTTCAAAGTGCTGCAAAAATTATTTGAGATATACCAAAAATCGATTCAAGGTTTTTAGAAGAAACTGCGAAAATTCGACCCACTGAATCGATCAACGCGCCGCGTTTCCGCGGCGGGAGCTTACTCCCGCCGCGGAACCGCGGCCGAGTTGACTCGGTCGTGGGGTTTTATTTTTGCAGTTTGTTCATAGGGGTATTTTGGGATTTTTGGAATATGTATTTTCTGCCCAGATTTTCCAGAACAAAAATTTTTTGTTTGGGGCCTGAAAATCCATATTTTTGATCGAACTTCTAAAAGACTTAAGCTGACGGGTTTTTCTGTGATGTGATATTTGTATTGAACGTCTGCTAATCGCTATATGTCGATTAGTGGGGGTTATGCAAATCTGTGATCTGTAATGTTATTGGAATGTGTATATGAATTCATTGGATTGTCACGGGTGAATAGCCGGGGGTTGTGAGACGAGAGTTTTCTTTTCTTTCAATTCATGTAAATTTGTAAATTGATGTAATAATTATTTGTATGGCCGCACAACCGGGTCGGGGTTGTAGCCGTCATTGTATAATTTCTTTTTACTGTTTTTGCTCCTAGGATAGACCCATGGAGGGGGTGCACAAACTACTGGGTATGCCGAAGTGCCGAGTGGCCTACTCACGGAGTTGAGGGAGGTTGCTTCCCTTCGGGTACTTGGCGGGTAGTTTGCCGCACCCGTAGGGGTCTTGGGTGGGGTATTGGCTATTCACCGCGACCGTGTAATCTGCTTTTCGTTACAGGCTCGTACGAATTGCGGGTTCCTAATATATCCAATGTGTTCATCTGTGATCTGAAATGGCTATCATTGTAATATATCTATATATGATAATATTTAGGCGTTGCTTATGTTTTACAGCCGCGCTAGCCCAGCCCCCGCTCTGTCGTTAGTTAAGTAACCTAACGGGTAATGACAGGGCCCCGTGGCGAATGCGAATGGCATAAGCGTACGTCATATTTTGGTTGTTTTCTGCAATGGTAGGATTAAATGATGGGATGCATTAAAAGAACTAATGCAAGAATATCACGCATTAAAAGAACTAATGCAAGAAAAATAAACCAAGTAAAAGTCGTTGGAACACTTTCGAAAAACCACTCGGTTCTTTTCAAAACTAACTTTTAAATGCGGAGCTTGAGCCACTCCTTTTAAAAGCTATCTCGTTCCATCGATTATATCAAGTTCACTACGTTCATGGTTTAGCCAAAACCATTCGTAGCCCTCCGTCGTTTCACATGGATGGTCAATAGTATTCAAGCTATGTTTGTTGGCCAAAGTCAAGGCATAGTGATTGGTAGCTATTGGGTATTCATGTGCAGCATAGATAGATGCGTTGGTTTGGAACAGTCGTACTGCCTTGTTGGCCAAAGTCAAGGGTAGGTGCGGGTGGATTCAAATTAACCTGGAGAACGATGGGAAGAACTTGACATGTGACTTATGATTTGTTGGCCAAAGTCAAGATCATAAGAGCATGGGGCAAAAATCCACATCGGGAGTTTCAAAAGAACTGAAACTTGCTAGTGTTGCATACCATTTGGAGTGTGATGATTCTGGTAGGATTCCTTCAGTTTCGTCATGCGATGATATTTGGATCCCGATCCTACTGTGAGTATACGCTACTCCTCGGGAAATTTCTCACTTAACGATCAATGCTATAAACCAAGTAGGTGTCTAGAAAGGTGTTAGCGGGGCTACGCCCCCAGGGAAAAGAGGTTATTTAATTAAGGAACTTCGCGAAAGCGTTGGAAAACCTCCCTCGAAGTACCAACACTGGCCTGGCTGAACGGTTAAGCAAGTATTGTACGGTGAGATTGATCCTGACTAATTCTTCCTTTTTGGTTTGAGGAGGGATTCGAGAAACAGTGGGAGCCATCCTGTTTAGACAAATTAAAAACCATTTTAAACTTGCAAGAGCATCAAGCTGAGTGTTTCTTCTCTCTCCTAATTGCAGCGACCAATCGACATGACTGGACTTAAGTTACTTCTAGATAAAAACATACTGACAGGGCCAAACTATAAAGATTGGCTCAGGAATGTCAAGATGGCAATCACTTACGACAAACTGGGGTATCTTCTTACCACCAAAGCTCCCCCTGTCCCAGGTCCCAAAACCAGCGTCGCGGATAAGAAAATCCGTAAGACCTGGGAACTAGACTGCGCGAAGGCCAAGTGCCTCGTGCTTGCCTCTATGGATAATGAACATCAGAGGAGGCACGAGAATATGGACCTGGAATCCATATTTCTTCATACAAAAGAACTGTATGGAGAGAAATCTCGTATCGCAAGATACGAAGTGTCGAAGAAGTTATTTTCGGCAAGATTGGCCGTCGGATCATCGGTAGCGGAACACGTGCTTAAGATGATTGGCTACATTGAGGAGCTCGCAGACCTTGGGACCACGTTGGAGAATGAGCTCTATACGGACTTGATTCTCCAGTCCCTTCCTTCCACTTACGCCCAGTTCATACTGAACTTCAACTTACAAGAAAAGGAAGTTGAACTTTCAGAACTCCTCAACATGCTGAGGAGCGCAGAGGGCACCCTACAGAAAGGTAGGGAAACATCCACTTTGTTTGTAGGAGGATCTTCTTCTTCTAGGTCCAAGGCGAAAGCCAAGGGAAAGAAGAAGAAAGCCCCCTCCAAACCAAGAGGCGGTGTTAGTAAAGTGGATACGAAGGGAAAGACAAAAGCAACAAAGAAAGTGGGAAAGCTTGTGGATAAGGAAGAATGCTTCTATTGTCATAAGAAAGGACACTGGAAGAATGATTGCAGGGCTTGGAAAGCCAGGACACAGGAATTGAAGCAGGTTGCGGCTTCAGCTTCAGGTGTGTATGTTATTGAAAACTGTCTTTCAATAAACTCTACTTCCTGGGTATTGGATACCGGATCAGGATCTCATATCTGTAATTCTTTACAGGCGTTGAGAAACCGTAGGGTTTTGAAGGCAGGTGACATGACCCTCAAAGTTGCAAACGGAGCTAGCATGGATGCTAAGGCCGTGGGGGACTATCACCTGGGAATGTCAGATGGACATGTTTTGGTTTTGCGTAATTGCTTTTTTGTACCCAACGCAACTTGTAATATCATTTCTGTATCTTTGGTTTCTAAAGAAGGTTATGAATTTGCTTTTGTAAGAAATGTTGTAAACATTCACCTTAATCAAGTTCTGATTGGGTCAGGTACATTGAGCAATGGTATATACGTATTAAACCAACCACAGATTTTCAATGTCCAGAATACACACAAAAGAAAGTCTCCGGAAATCAATCAGACTTTCTTATGGCATTGTAGACTGGGTCACATCAATGAGAGAAGCTTGACGAAGTTACATACAGAAGGATATTTGAATCCGTTCGAATATTAATCGTATGCCACTTGTCAATCCTGTCTCAAAGGAAAGATGACAAAGACTCCGTTTACTGGACACGGAGTAAGGGCGAGCGAGCTCTTGGGACTCGTACACAGCGACGTGTGCGGTCCAATGTCTACACATGCGCGAAGCGGTTATTCTTACTTCATTACTTTTACGGATGACTTTTCAAGGTACGGTTATGTCTTCTTAATGAAACATAAGTCCGAAGCCTTTGGAAAATTCCAGGAATATAAGAATGAAGTAGAAAAACAAACCGGCAAAAGTATCAAGATCCTAAGATCGGATCGAGGTGGTGAATACTTGAGTGCCGAGTTCCTGGACTATTTAAAAGAGAACGGAATTCTCTCTCAGCTTACTCCTCCATACACTCCGCAACATAACGGTGTATCGGAGAGACGGAACCGAACCCTATTGGATATGGTACGGTCCATGATGAGTAACGCTGAGTTACCGCGATCATTCTGGGGGTATGCGCTAGAATCAGCCGCATACCTTTTGAACCGAGTTCCCATTAAGACTGTGCCTACTACACCATATGAGATGTGGTGTGGGAAGAGACCCTATCTTAATCACATTAAGACATGGGGAAGTCCAGCTTTTGTTAAAAAGCAGCATGCGGACAAGCTCGAGGCACGCTCAGTACAGTGCAAGTTCGTGGAATATCCAAAGAACTCCAAGGGATATTTCTTCTATTGCGAAGAGGAACAAACGGTTTTTGTTTCTCGTCATGCCTACTTCTTGGAAACTGAGTTTTTGGAAAACCAGATAAGTGGGAGCACAGTAGAACTGGAAGAAATTCCAGAACCACGAACTATTACTGAAAGCTTAGTGGAACCAGAGGGTTCAAAAGAACAAGACATTCCTACGCCGCTCCGCAGGAGTAGTAGGCAGTCTCATCCGCCCGAGAGATACTGCGGTTTTCTCGTAGACGGGGATAGAGAGGATTGCATCATAGATTATGATGAGCCTAGTAGCTTCCAGCAGGCCGTTCAGAGCATTGACTCAGTAAAATGGCTGGATGCAATGCGGACCGAAATGGAGTCCATGTACACCAACAAGGTATGGACGTTGGACATTGCTCCAGACGGGGTAAAACCCTTAGGATGCAAGTGGATCTTCAAAAGGAAGATTGGTGTAGATGGACAGGTTGAGACCTATAAAGCTAGACTTATTGCAAAGGGTTTTCGTCAAAGACCTGGTTTGGACTATGACGAAACCTTTTCTCCAGTGGCTATGTTGAAATCCATTCGGATCCTTCTTGCCATTGCTGCCTTCCATGATTATGAGATCTGGCAGATGGACGTAAAGACCGCTTTTCTAAATGGAAATTTAAAAGAGTGTGTCTATATGGACTAACCAGAAGGTTTCATTCAGAGTGGGAGCAGCGGAATGGTGTGCAAGTTGCTTAAGTCCATCTATGGACTAAAGCAGGCATCGCGGAGTTGGAACATCTTTTTTGATGAGACGGTCAAGGAATTTGACTTTATCAAAAATCCAGATGAACCATGCATCTACAGTAGATTTGTAGCGAGAACTGTAGTATTCCTCGTTTTATACGTGGATGACATTCTCTTAATAGGAAATGACATTCCTATGCTACAATCTATCAAGGGGTTCTTGTCACACAGGTTCTCCATAAAAGACCTGGGTGATGCCTCATACATCCTGGGGATCCGGATCCATCGTGATAGATCCAAGAGGATATTAGGACTTTCACAGTCCAGGTACATCGTCACCATACTGAAAAGATTCAGTATGGAAGATTCCAAGCGCGGTAACCTACCGGCTTGTCACGGGATCACCCTCTCTAAAGAGATGTCTCCCAAGACTGATTTGGAAAGGGATCGCATGTCTATTATACCCTACGCTTCTGCGGTAGGCTCTATAATGTATGCGATGTTGTGTACCAGACCGGATGTAGCTTATGCACTGAGTGTGGTAAGCCGGTATCAGTCAAACCCTGGGGAGAAACACTGGATAGCGGTAAAGAACATTCTCTAGTACCTGAGAAGGACTAAGGAGATGTTCTTGGTGTATGGCGGAAAAGACCTCCAGATCGAGGCCTTTGCTGACTCCAGCTTCCAAAGTGACAAGGATGATTCCAAGTCCATGTCGGGTTTTGTCTTTACCCTCAATGGAGGGGCGGTGTGTTGGAAGAGTTCCAAACAGGAAACCGTTGCAGACTCGACGATGGAAGCGGAATACATCGCTTCTTCTGATGCTGCAAAAGAAGCTGTCTGGATAAGGAAGTTCTTGAAAGAACTTCAGGTGGTTCCGTCCATTGTTGATCCAATACCTCTGTATTGCGACAACAACGGGGCTATAGCTTTAGCGAAGGAACCCAGGTCCCATCAGAGATCCAGACACATCTTGAGGCGGTATCACCTGATCAGGGAGATCGTGGATCGCCAGGAGATCGAGGTTCGGAGGGTTGCTTCAGAAGATAACACTGCAGATCCATTCACCAAGGCCTTGCCCCAGACTCAGTTCGAGCAGCTGATCGAGATGATAGGTCTTCGATACGTCAGTACATGGCCTTAGTGCAAGTGGGAGATTGTTAGTGTATATGCCCTAGAGGCCATTACTGTATCATACTAGTTTGTATATTACTTAATGGAAGCTTGGGATATTCACCTTGTATATACAATCTTGCTCAAAATAGTAGTATGCTACTTGGTTTGTTTCTACTTCAATGTGTACATGTGTTTATTTTATTATATCACCTATACGCATTAGTGGAGCCCTTAGGATCTTTGCTTGATTACCAGCGTTGTGATGGCAGTCACACTAATGGGGCTGGGTAATCTATAAGCACATCCTTATGCAGGTCCCTAGTCGCAGGACTATCGAGACAGGGCATCGATACTCCGGAGTAGACTAGCGCATGCGCTTCTCACCCAGTGTGGGAGACGGTCTGTCCCACAGCCGTCAGTACGTCGTACTGGAGATAGTATGCGGGTGCTCGTTGGGTTACGAGTACAATGGACAGGACTCGTCGGGAACTGACCGGTTGGTATTATACCTATCGTCAGTTATCAGTTCCCAGGTGACATGAGTACAGCTTAGTCCGCTGACTTGACACTGTCACTTCGACTCGAGTGTGTTCCCACTGTACTTTGATTACTACCCTACCACGGCTCAAAGGAGTCGTGCAAACAGGAAGTAGTTGGGTGCAGTCCCGAAGCACTTGGAGGCAGTGACGGTTAGACAGGATTCGTCTCTCCCGGTATTGGGGGTTGACATCGCGCTGTGTCTAGGAGAGCCATTACACGAGTAGTCCCTGGCCAGGGCAAGTGGGATATACTGGTAGGCTTCCAGTGTTATCTCAGGGTGTATTGGGCTTCACTCCGACACGACTTGTACCGCTATTAGGGGACTGACGTTTACCGCCCCCTAGGCCCGCCATGCGATGTATCAGACGAACAGACCGGACTGTACGGAGATTGTCACATTCAGGCTCAGTAGGAGTTCAGATGGGTTTCACCTCGTCAGTCTTCTTATCGGCATCTACCTGGGGACCGTTACGCACAGCTAGTGCCGCTTGCGGTCTGTGGTTAAACCCACTGCCAGCGTAGTGTCGAGTCTTTAGAGTCCCACACAGAAAGCTATTTACCTTTTGGCAAAAGGGTAGAGGTCGCATGGTTTTGCGACAGGGTCCGGTCACATCCGTGCACTTGTGCACGTACAGTGTCCGGACAGTTAACACTAGCTGGCTTTGGTTTAAGCCAGATCCTAGTGTACGTTTTGGGATTGGTTTTATCCAGTATGTATTCGTGTTCCTCGGAACGCGAATGCGGGTGTGTATGCACAGTTGACGGAGAGACAGAGGCAGAGAATTCTCATTAGGGTTGTTGACCGTTGACTGTTGACTATTGACTTTTTGCTCAACCCTAATGAGAATATGATATGTAATTAACAATAATATTAATTAAGTATTGTGGTGACATGGTTGTTGAGGGGTTCACTTTGTTGACTTGTTGACTTTGTTGACCGGTTGACTAGGTTGGACTAGTTGACCATCATGATGACAATGGCTATCATTTCATGGCAAAGACTTTTTACTTGCTTGTTCTCTTGTGCAATATGAGTGCATGAAATGATATGGCCATTTTGACTTAAACCATTTACACAATACTTGATTATTATTTTTGTGATGATGGTTTTGGATTATGAGAGCCAAGTGAGAAAAGTCTTTCTCAATTCTATCATTCTCATTCTCTCTCTTGTGTTCTTGAGCTCTCATCTCCTTCCTCTTGCTCTCCCTCTCTTTAGTCTATGGTTCATTTGTCTCATGTGTTGAGAACCAAGAACCATAGAGAAAATCCCAACACACTCTCCTCTACTCACTCTAGTTCATAAGGTTTAGCAAACCGAGTGAACTAGTTTCTTCAAAGACCGAAGAAGAAGCCAAAGGTAGAAGCTTTCAGGTGGATCGATCTTCGGCGCAAGGAGACGACGGGGTGAAGCCGATCCGGACAACCATCGAGGCTTGAAGACGAAGGAGTTCAAGAAAGAAAGGTATAACCCCCTAACCGAGTAGTTAACAACTCCTAGTTAGGTTGTTAGTTAGATGTTTAACAAAGATCCGGTTTTGAGTCCATGTTACCACCTCCAGAAAATTATTTTTCACCAAATTCTGCATGCCCGAAAGTACCGGGAGAGGTAGCATGGACTTACAGAGACCCCGACAAGGGGCTGTGGCCGGTCTCACAAGCCACTGGTGTCAGTTGGTTCACCTAAGATGTATACAGGTGCTCATTAGGTTATGAGTACACCGGACAGGACTCGCCGGGAACATGCTAGTTGGTATTATACATATCGTCAGATAGCAGTTCCCTGATGACATGTGTACAGGTTAGTTCATCGACCTGAGATCGTCATTTGTCTCATGTGAGTTCCCACTGTGCTTAGATTATTACCCTATCACGCTCAAAGGAGTTGTACAAACATGTTTTCGTTGGGTACAGTCCCGTGCCACATTGGAGGCAAGTGAGCGGATCGTCGGGGGTTCGCCTCTCCCGGTATTGGGGGTTGATGTCGTGCAGTGCACGAGTGGCCATCACTAGAAATCCTTTGCCAAGGTAGTGGAGAATTACTGATTTGGATCAGTAGTTTCTCAGATGGTGATGGGCTTCATGCCGACACGATTTATCGCGTTATTAGGGGTCTGACTTTATCCACCCCCCTAGACTCGATATGCGATACTCTTTAGACGAACGGACCGGACTGTATATACATTGTCACTGTCAGGCTCAGTAGGGTTTATAGATGAGTTAGCTCGTCAGCTTCCCTTCCAATCAATACATTGGCAAACCGTTACGTACAGCTTGTACCTCTGACGTGGTAGAGGTTATACCCAGTGCTAGTGTGTTGATGAGTCATTAGAGTCCCCCACAGACACTTTCCCAAGTTCGGGCGAAACGTTGTAGAGGCCATATGGGTTTATGGCAAGGTTCGAAAAATGCACGTGCGTTTTCGGACGTGTCCATTTTCGGGCAGATAATACTGGTAGGCTTTGGTTTAAGCCAGAACCCAGTATTATACTATGTAGATATAATATCTTTATCTCAGTTGCATTTTTATTCGGTCGTAATACAAATGCGGGTATGTTTATACTGATACGGGGTCATCTTGAAATTCGTTTCAGGATCACTTTTTGGAAGTTGCCAGTTTCCAGTTTTCTATCAGCCGTATTTAACAGTCGGTTAAATGCGGATTTATCTTTTCTTGATGAGGTGAGTCAGTGTTCTAGAAGGTTCTAGAGAGGGTGACAAGGCTTGTGAGTCATTAGGTCATTAATGGTGCATTTAATGACAAGGTGACTAGGTTAATTGTGATTGGTTTGCATTGATTGTGTTCATACTAGGTGTTGTATGACTCATTCTTTGTGTTTAGGTTATGATAAGCTTCATATCCTTGTGGTCACCCCCTCCTCTCTCCTACCCTCACCTCCCTCTTGCTATAAAGTGGCCGGCCCACCCCCTTGAGGATTGATCATGGTTGTTAGAAAAAAGAATAAGGTTTTTGGTGCATGGAAATTAGAATAGACAATTCTCATTTCACCCGATTCCAAAAGGCAACTTCATTAACCGTTCGTCCATACCTTTGGACGTAACGAGACAAAGTGTTCTACTCATTCTCTATATCATCTTGGTCATCTCTTCTAGCAAACTTGACGATCGAGTTGCCTCGGTTCAGAGGCGGGAGCCCGTTTAAAGATCCGTCGACGTGGTGCCACCTGGACGAGAAGACTGGAGATTCAGGAGATCGGAGCAGCCGCAACAAGCGTGGGATGTTGGTTGAAGACAGAAGGACTCGGATCATTCGGTATAAGATTTCTACCCACTTTGTAGTTTGTTAGTTTAGCTTTAATGGCAGATCCGGGTTACGGTACACGATAGCGCCAGTTTGTAAAAAGTTTTTGTTCCACATTTGGCATCTGTTAGACGGTCGGGGCGCTACCGTGGACTTACAATGGTATCAGAGCCTCACCATTAAGCTTTACTATTGTGCTAACGCGTTTAAAACATCGATCGAACCGAATTTCCAAAAACTACAATTTCTATGATCTGAGTTTCTGTCGATTTTTAAAACAGTCTAAAAATAATTTTACATATCACAGAGGACTAAGCAGGGTTTTCTAAGAATACTGATGAATTTTGAGCACGTGATCCCACCTGACCGCCGCGGATCCGCAGTCAAACCTAGGGTTTGACCGTGGAACCGCGGCAGTACTGTGGGAACAGTGATTCAAAATTCTTCAGTAGGCTTTTCTGTGGAAATTGTGGTTTTTGGTATAGTTCTTTTGGGCCCAGATTTTGTTACTGTACAGCAGATGTTTGTGGGGCCCACTTCAGGAAATTTAGTCGATCAAAATTTTAAACTTGTTAGTTTACAGTATTTACATTATATCTCCGACCGGGAATGTCATTTGATCGGTAAACCACGTCTGATTGCTATAGTTCTTTTAGACGGGTTTGCGAACGTGACATTCGCGTTAATGTTCTGTGTTGTGCTGTGATGTTGCGGATATGTCGTGGTGGATAGCAGGGTGCAATGATAGTGCAGTTTGAATTTATTTGTACTTTTGATATTGCGGGGCGAGCGTCCAATATATGGACTGCCGTTACTGCCTGTTTGTATAATATTCTTTTGGGGCACGACCAGGTTGAGGTCGATGTACCTGTTGTACATATTTTTATTTCTGTACTAGGTTTATCCCGCGAAGGAGTGCACGGATAGCCGGGTTCTGGAGGGCAACGGGTCCGTATCTCATGGTTTTGAGAGGCAAAGGGACCTTACTCTAGAATTGGCAGACTATTCGCCGCACTCGTAGGAGGTACAGGTTGACCCAAGGAGGGGTGCTCAATTTACCGGATTCCATGAAGTGCCGGGTGTTCCATTCACTATACTGTGGGGACTACCTCGCTTCAGGTTTTGGCGGGTAACTTGCCGCACCCGTAGGGGTCTAGGTTTCTGTAAGTCCACGTTGCCCACCCCGGTACTTACGGGGAGGCGGAAAACGGAATAAAAATCAAATTTTTATCAACTTAGGCAACATGGACTAGACAAAGAAGGATCTTTGCTAAACAAAAACAAGCTAAAGCTAACTAGAAACTAGCTAAGTGTTAGAAAGGTTATACCTTGGGCTTTATGTCCTTCTCTCCTTGCTCCTTGGAGTAGTGGAAAGAGGCCACCTTTGTCGTCTTCTTACGTCGAAGAAAGATCCACCCGAAAGCCTCAACCTTTGGCTTCAACTCCAAGCTAGAAGTAACTAGGGTGCAAGAAGTGCTAATTCTAGAACCCTAGATGAGAATAGTGATTATCAAGAAGAGGTTTTTCTCAAGCTCAAGTGTTTCTCAACACATGAGAGGGGAGAGCTTGAGGGAGAGGAAGAACAAGAGAGAGAAAGTGAATGATAGAATGAGAGAAAATATGAAGCATTCTCTCATATATGTGTGAATTATTATAATTAGATAATTAGCTAGATAATTGTCATGGTTAATCAAGACATGACCATTATCATTTCATTTTTAATGCAATTTGCAAGGATCAAAGAGCATCTTCCAAATGAAATGATGATGGTCAAAGTTTCAACCTAGGTCAACAAGTCAAGGAGGTCAAATGGTCAACAACCATAACCATGCACAATTATATTAAACTAATATCAATTAACCATAATTCACACATAAGCATTAGGGTTAATAAAATGACCATAGTCATTAACTCTAATCAAAGTCCTCTCCCTCTGTCTCAAGCAACTGTGCATACGCACCCGTATTCATGATCCGAGGAACACGAATACAATGAGAAAAAACCAATCCCAAATCATATACTAGGATCCGGCTTAAACCAAAGCCCGCTAGTATAAGCTGTCCGGACAGCAAACGTGCACAAGTGCGCGGATGTGAACGAACCCTGTCGCAAAACCATGCGACCTCTACTCATTTTGCCTAAAGGCGAATAGCTCTCTGTGTGGGACTCTAAAGACTCGACACTACGCTGGCAGTGGGTTTAACCACAGACCGCAAGCAGCACTAGCTGTACGTAACGGTCCCCAGGTAGATGCCGATAAGAAGACTGACGAGGCGAACCCCATCTGAACTCCTACTGAGCCTGTATGTGACAGTCTCCGTACAGTCCGGTCTGTTCGTCTGATACATCGCATGGCGGGCCTAGGGGGCGGTGAACGTCAGTCCCCTAATAGCGGTACAAATCGTGTCGGAATGTAGCCCAGAACACCCTGAGATAACACTGGAAACCTACCAGTATATCTCGCTTGCCCTGGCCAGGGACTACTCGTGTAATGGCTCTCCTAGACACAGCGCGATGTCAACCCCCAATACCGGGAGAGCCGAATCCTGTCTAACCGTCACTGTCTCCAAGTGCTTCGGGACTGCACCTAAAAACTACCTGTTTGCACGACTCCTTTGAGCCGTGGTAGGGTAGTAATCAAAGTGCAGTGGGAACACACTCGAGGCGAAGTGACGGTGTCAAGTCAGCGGACTAAGCTGTACTCATGCCACCTGGGAACTGATAACTGACGATAGGTATAATACCAACCAACAGTTCCCGACGAGTCCTGTCCAGTGTACTCATAACCTAACGAGCACCCGCATACTATCTCAAGTACGACGTACTGACGGCTGTGGGACAGACCGTCTCCCACGCTGGGATGAGAAGCGCATACGCTAGTCTACTCCGGAGTATCGATGCCCTGTCTCGATAGTCCAACGACCAGGGACCTGTATAAGGATGTGCTTATGGATTACTCAGCATCCACGAGTGTGAGCGCCATCACAACGCTGGTAATCAAGCAAAGATCCTAAGGGCTCTACTAATATGTATATAAGCGATATGCTAAAAGAAACACATGCACATATTAAAGCAGAGACAAACCAAGTAGCATACTACCATTTCGAGCAAGATTGTATATACAACTGTGAATATCCCAAGCTTCCATCAAGTAATATACAAACTAGTATGATACAGTAATGGCCTCTAGGGCATATACACTAACAGTTTCATTGCACAGGCTATCCACACGACCAGGGGAACGTCGGGTTTCAGTAGCGGCTCTGTGAAACCCGGGGATCCCAAATTATCTGTATTGTTCTGTGATGCTTATTACTTTTCTGTAATGTTGCATATTATCACGCCTGGAGAAATTATTGTATATTGGTATATATACTATTAGATGTTGTATATGTTTTACACCCGTGCTAGTCCAGCCCCCGCTCTGTCGTTAGTTAAGTAACCTAACGGATGATGACGGGACCCAGTGGCGAATGCGGATGGCATATACGTACATTTTATTTTCGTTTTTTTCTGGTGTGATTAATTGATGGGACTGCATTGATTCTTATCAATGCAAGAATAAAACAAACCTATATTTGATGTTGTTGGAACAAATTTTAAAAGGTATTATTACAAAGACATTTCCTTTTGTTTTGCATCGTAGTATTCAGTTGGAATATCCTGCACCTCATTCCACGAGGCAAGGGCCGAGATCCCTTCACCGGGAGTGACCCCTTGGGCAGAAGTTTACGTCAGGGTAATAACTTCAATATAGTCGATTACAAGTTGCTTTGCATCACGGTATTCAGTGAGAATATCCTGCACCTCATTCCACGAGGAAAGAGCCGAGATCCCTTCACCGGGAGTGACCACTTTAGCAAAAGGTTTTCGCCACTATATTTTTATAAAAAGCTATCAATTTCCTTCAACGAGATCAAGTTCATTACATTAAAGGTTTTTCGCCAAAAACCAGCCGTAGCCCTCCGTCATTTCTTATGGATAGTCAGTAGTATTCAAGCTATACATTTGACCAACGCCAGGGCATAGTGATTGGTAGCTGCTGGGGTATTCATCTGTTGCATAGATAGATGAGTTGGTCTGGGACAGTCGTTCTGCCATTTGGCCAACTTCAGGGGCATGTGCGGGTGGGTTCAAATTGACCTGGACAGTGACGGGTAGAACTTGGCATGTGACTTATGACATTTTGACCAACGCCAAGGTTATAAGAGCATGGGGCAAAAATCACATCGGGAGTTTCAAACATACAGGAAACTTGCCAGGCATGCGCATACCTTCTGGAGTGTGATAACTTGAGTGGCTTCCATCAAGTTATCATGCGATGATAGTTGGATCCCGATTCTCACTGATGAGTTGGTTTACTCCTCGGGTGATCCCGACTAATTCTTCTTTCAGGTTTGGAGGAGAATTTGAGATTACAGTGGGAGGTTTCCTGATTAGATAAAGTGATAACCATTCTGATCTAGGTTAGAGTGCACACAGAGTGTTTCTTTTCTCTCTCTCTTTGGCAGCGACCTTTGACCGACCCTAGACTATGACTCAGTGACCAAGTTGACCGAACCTTCTTAAAATACTGGCTTTTGGATTGTCCTAGTTGCATAAGTCATTGCCGCTCTTTCTTTTACCCTTTGTATTTCTCAGAACACCCCGTATTACTACGGACATCCACTTCCATTGGATAGATCCATCGTCTGGTTATATACGAACTCGAAGGTACTACTTCAAGGATGGATCCAGGTTCAGGAGAAATAGAATTGGTTTATTCAGTTGTCTTTTGTTATCACCTTCTCTCAGGTTGCGAGGACTCCTTAGTTTAGGAGAGTACACCTATTACGCTTATTGGATAGTTTTATTCCAAACCATAGGCTGGTGCCGAAAGGTAGGGAATGAAGAAAACCAATTAGCCTAAGTAGGGTGTACAGAAGGTAATATGTAAAGACAAAATAAAGGGATTAGAAAGAGAGCAAAGTAAATTGCGACTGTTATCATTCACGACCAAACCGCGTACTTCATCGCCACTCCTATTTTACCTTTAATAGAATAAGGTATTATTCAGTTATCTTTTATCATCACCTTCTCTCAAGTTACGAGTACTCCTTGGTTTTTGAGGGTACACCTATTATGCTTACTGGATAGTCTTCTTCCAAACCATAGGCTGGTGCTGAATGGTAGGGAAGGAAGAAAACCATTTAGCCTAACGAAGGTGTACAGAAGGTAACGACTAAAGACAAATAAAGGGATTTGGAGAGATGGCAAAGAAATATACGGTTATAGTCATGAATTGGTTTATGGAAGAGGAATTACTAGAATACCAGGATACCCCTACGAAACATTTTCATGTTTCAGTTACACTGTGTATTGTTAAAGGAAAACTGATTTCCCGATTAGATACTTACTCCAAGGTATGTATTTAACAGGTTACATTCTCATATCTGTATGGATTTTTACAGATGATGAGTGGGAGTAAGTTATTGGGAATTAAGAGATCATCCTCATTATATCAGAATTCGTTGTAATTGGTGATATTTGAGGAAATCACCTGGGTACAGTTTTCAACCTACGATGCACAGGTTTTGAGTTATTCAACTCAGCGGACTTATACAGAGTATTGTATGTTGTCCAGTGTCCGTCAGGACAAAGGGGTTGGCCCTCGCACTATGTTCTATTTACTTGTGACTTTTCTAGTTTTAGACAAGTGTTTCATATAAATACAATGTCTATGTTTTGAGAAGTTGTGGGTATAAGAATAAAGTAGAGAACCAGGTGTCACAAGTATCGGGATTCTTTAAAGAGATTGAAGATACAGATTCTTGTGATTGGTATTCAGATGATAGTAATGGTTTTTGAGAAATTCGTTTCTCTTTAAGGTTACTCATAATTGGATGGATTCCTTAGTTGAGTAATGCTGAGTAGCCACTTTCCATTAAGTTGATATGCACTGGAGACAGCTGCATGATTTGAATCTGGTTCCAATTAAATTAGTGCCTCTGTTTCTATATTGGATATAGAATGGTTCATATCTTAACGATGTTAAGGTAAGGGGAGTTGTCCAGCTTATGCTTAAAACCAGACACTGGATAACTCAAGGCACGTTTCTGTAATGGCAGTTTGTGGGTTGACCCTGGCTTTGACGAGGGTTGACATTTCTACCATCTGGAAGATCAATAGTGATATTGTTCTTGACTCGCCACAGTTTTAGTAAAATGGATTTTTTCAGAAAACAGTAGTGGGAGTATGGTAGAACTGGAAGTGATTTCAGAACCGCAAACGATTACTGAAAATTTAATAGGACCAATATATTCAATCAGGTTTGACATTCCAATAGTCACTCCGCAGATATGGTGGGTAACCTCAGACACCCGAGAGGTACTCCGGTAGCCTCAAGGACGGTGATAGGGAGGTTCTTGTTTACCCATACTTGACACCACTATTGTTCCAGACTATGAGACCCGGCAGGAGGATAAGTATAGCGTCGTTCTAAACTAGTTTTAGAAGTGTACGTATATATTATTCTGCCAGAGGGTTTTCGTAGTCAGTGAGAGCAGCGGAAGCATAGTGGGCAAGTAGCTTATGTCTATTTATAGACTTAAGCAGTTATAGCGGAGATAGATCATCTAATTTTTGATGTGACAGTCATAGGTTTGACTTCATCAGAATAGGGGATGGATCTGTTAAGAAGGTAGTAAGGTGTGATGTCCTTGTATTTAGAAGACATACACAGAGTAGGAAGTAAAATTCCTATACTACGATCGGTTGTACTGTGGTTGTCACACAGTTGTTTCTCCACAAAGGACATGGATATAATATCATACATTCTGGTTACCAGATCTATGGTTTTAGATCTAGATTTGGGTAGTTTCCCAATATGGATACTTTGACAATATTCTAATAGTATTTTAGAATAGATGACTCCTGGCATGGTGGTGTACCTGCAGGTGATGGAGTCACCCTCTCTAAAGGTGTCTTAGAGACTAAAGGGGAGAGGGAAGTGCATGATTGGCAGATCACTTGCTTAGGCAATTGAGTCAATCGTGAGATGTCAAGTACCACACCAGATGTTGTTTTTGCACTTGTTGTAATAAGTTTATATTAATCCAATCCTGAAGAAACATAAGGAAGCAGTTTCAGAACATAAGTGCTTGTTCTACAGATTTGATGACGGCAGCCTCCTTCGGGAGACGGTTATCATTCCAGGCTTCAAAGGTGACATGGATGACAGAGTGATTGTCAAAATTTTAGTTTTCCCTCTGACGAGGGACAGTATTATGGACAGGTGGTCCAAGAGGATACTGTGGGAGGCATGGTGCTAAATACTGATTAGGTTCAGTTATCGATACAGTCTAAGAAGTTTGGATTTGGAGTTCATTTATGAACTAGGTCCGATCAGATATTCAGACATATTCTAAGACAGGTATTACTCGATTCGGAAGATGGCTTTCTCCGCGAACTTGAGATTAAGAGAGACATAGAAAGAAACATCAGGGCGGATCCACTCACTAAGGCTATTTCTCAAACACAAGAGTTTTACAAACTAGCTTTGTGAAATTGATTAGTAGAGGAGTTGGATGTTCGATATCACACGGGCTGTGAGTATGCGACATCGCAATAATTAGCCTTGAGTGCAAGTGGGAGATTGTTGGATATAGTGCCCTCAAAGTCAATTATTGGATCGCAGGTAGGTGATTGCAATGATTGAGGCAGGACCTATACCGATATGACAGTCTTGCTCGAGATGATAGTATGCTATCTGGTTTGTATTTATCATCGTACATATGCTTTAGTTCACTATTGCATGATGATAGAGCCCATAGGATTCATGCTTGACTACCAGCAGTATGATGGCGATCATATACGTGGGAGCTGGGGTCTATAAGCACATCCTTAAAAAGTGTCCCTAGTCGTGGGAGTTTCGAGATAGGGCATCGATACTCCAGAGTAGACTAGTGTATACAGTCGAGACTCCAACGAGGGGCAGTGGCCAGTCTCACAAGCCACTGGTGTCAGTTGGTTCACCTAAGATGTATATAGGTGCTCATTAGGTTATGAGTACACCGGACAGGACTCGCCGGGAACATGCTAGTTGGTATTATACATATCGTCAGATAGCAGTTCCCTGGTGACATGTGTACAGGTTAGTTCATCGACCTGAGATCGTCATTTGTCTCATGTGAGTTCCCACTGTGCTTAGATTACTACCCTACCATGCTCAAAGGAGTTGTGCAAACAGGTTTTAGTTGGGTACAGTCCCGAGCCACATTGGAGGCAAGTGATCGGATCGTCGGGGGTTCGTCTCTCCCGGTATTGGGGGTTGATATCGCGCAGTGCACGGGTGGCCATCACTAGAAATCCTTAGCCAAGGTAGTGGAGAATTACTGATTTGGATCAGTAGTTTCAAAGATGGTGATGGGCTTCATGCCGACACGATTTATCGCGTTATTAGGGGTCTGACTTTATCTACCCCCCTAGACTCGATATGCGATACTCTTTAGACGAACGGACCGGACCGTATATACATTGTCACTGTCAGGCTCAGTAGGGTTTATAGATGAGTTAGCTCGTTAGCTTCCCTTCCAATCAATACATAGGCAAACCGTTACGTACAGCTTGTACCTCTGACGTGCTAGAGGTTATACCCAGTGCCAGTGTGTTGATGAGTCATTAGAGTCCCCCACAGACACTTTCCCAAGTTCGGGCGAAACGTTGTAGAGGCCATATGGGTTTATGGCAAGGTTCGGAAAATGCACGTGCGTTTTCGCACGTGTCCATTTTCGGGCAGATAATACTGGTAGGCTTTGGTTTAAGCCGGAACCCAGTATTATACTGTGTAGATATAATATCTTTGTCTCAGTTGCATTTGTATTCGGTCGTAATACAAATGCTGGTATATTTATACTGATACGGGGTCATCCTGAAATTCATTTCAGGATCACTTTTTGGAAGTTACCAGTTTCCAGTTTTCTATCAGCCGTATTTAACAGTCGGTTAAATACGGATTTAACTTTTCTTGATGAGGTGAGTCAGTGTTCTAGAATGTTCTAGAGAGGGTGACAAGGCTTGTGAGTCATTAGGTCATTAATAGTGCATTTAATGACAAGGTGACTAGGTTAATTGTGATTGGTTTGCATTGATTGTGTTCATACTAGGTGTTGTATGACTCATTCTTTGTGTTTAGGTTATGATAAGCTACATATCCTTGTGGTCACCCCCTCCTCTCTCCTACCCTCACCTCCCTCTTGCTATAAAGTGGCCGGCCCACCCCTTTGAGGATTGATCATGGTTGTTAGAAAAAAGAATAAGGTTTTTGGTGCATGGAAATTAGAATAGACAATTCTCATTTCACCCGATTCCAAAAGGCAATTTCATTAACCGTTCGTCCATACCTTTGGACGTAACGAGACAAAGTGTTCTGCTCATTCTCTACATCATCTTGGTCATCTCTTCTAGCAAACTTGACGATCGAGTTGCCTCGGTTCAGAGGCGGGAGCCCGTTTAAAGATCCGTCGACGTGGTGCCACCTGGACGAGAAGACTGGAGATTCCGGAGATCGGAGCAGCCGCAACAAGCATGGGATGATGGTTGAAGACCGAAGGACTCGGATCATTCGGTATAACATTTCTACCCACTTTGTAGTTTGTTTGTTTAGCTTTAATGGCAGATCCGGGTTACGGTACACGATAGCGCCAGTTTGTAAAAAGTTTTTGTTCCGTATTTGGCGTCTGTTAGACGGCCGGGGCGCTACCGTGGACTTACAACTTCATGTTCGAGTTGCCTCGGTTCAGAGGCGAGAGCCCATATAAAGATTCGTTGGCGTGGTGCCACCTTCGGTGAGGAGGAGACCGTAGATCGAGCGAGATCGGAGAGCGAGCTTTGTCGGTGCATCCGCAATAAGCTGGGGGCGGAGGTTAAAGACCGACGGACATGGATCGATCGGTATAATCTCGAAACCCCCTTTTACAGTAAACTAGTTTACGGCTAATGGAATGATCCGGGATTTAAGTTTGCGTTAGCGCCAGTTCGAAAAAGTTTTTCTTCCGCATTTGGCCTCGAAAAGACGGCCGGGGCGCTACCGTAGACTTACACCAACACCGACACTCGAAACATCATGAAACCCGTGTCCAGCATCGACACGTAAATTCTCATATGTCAGGCGCTGCATCCTCGGATTGGCCCTCAGGCGACGCATACTCTAGTCGGCCCTCATCTCCATCTCACGACTGTTAGTTATATGTATGCCCTAGAGGCCATTACTGTACATTGGATGTATATTGTAGTGGATGCTTGGACATATATAGGGATGACTTTCTTTCTCGATATGATAGTATGCTATCTGGTTACTCTTTACCTTAACGTGTACACTGATTGTCTCTCTGCTACATGTTGGTAAAGCCCTTAGGATGTGTACTTGACTACCTGGACTATGATGCGGATCATACTAGTGGGGACATGGTAGTCCATAAGTACATCCTTCAAGGTCCCTAGTCGTGGGTGTATCGAGACAGGGCATCGATATACCAGAGTAGACTAGCGTATACCTTCTCGACCCATACAGATGGGTGATGGATGTGTAGGGTTCCTAGGCACTCTAATGAGGTCTCACAAGGCATCAACCATGCCAATTTCAAATTTTACAAGTGCCGAGAAACCCTAATACGGATCGTTAACTAGATTTTAGGCGAAAACTATAACTAGTAAACTGCTTTACTAATAAGTGAACGGAAATACAACCTTTGTAGATCCGGTCCTCCACCTCCATAGCTCCGTGATGATGTCTCCTCACTGCGATCATCGGATCCCGGACTCTAGCGTCGGCTTCATCGGAGAAATGGGCGGGCTAGGTCGTCGACTTCGATGCCGAAGATGATCTACGTCGAGGCAACACAAGATCAAGCTCCAACTTCACCAAGCCATGAAACTTGTGAAGAAAACATCCTATACTACTTGGCAAGTGGTAGAGGATGAAGAAATAGGAAGTGGGTTCACTTTAGAATTGGATTTCTCACTCTTTTTCTCAAGTTGCCATTGATGGAGGCAAGCTTTCTTCCTTTGTTGAAGAAGAAGAAGATGAAGAAAAGAATATGATAAGTTCATTTTTAAAAGGAAAATAATATGAATACTTATCATATACTAACCTTGGTTAGGTGTAGAGAATAGACTATGGTTAATTTGAATGGTTAGGGTTAAGCATGAGACAAGAATGGTGGACTTGTTCAAAGCTTCATGAAGTTTCAACAAGCAAACAAAGAAAGCCACCATTCCTTATTTATCTTTTCCAAAATGAAAAAAATAAATAAATGAATAAAAAAAATGTAAACCCTAATCATTAACTTAACCATGGTTTAATTCTTTACACAAACGCAAGTGAGCATGCATCATTAAACATGATACAAACAAGTGCACAAAAGTATATCACATATACAACTTGTGAACTTTAAGTGAGAAAATCCATCTTAAGTGAACCAGTACTAGCTAATGCAAAGTAATATATCAAATATATAATTATGCATTAAATCATTAAATCAACACTTGATTTAATGATCCGGTCATATCGCATATAACCGACTAGTATCAAGTGTATCAATGTATCGAATCAACCCTTGATCCGGTAACCCGGCTATATCACATATAACCTTCCGATGATACAAATCGCGAGAATAGAATACGGTATCACATACACGTATTATTCTCGGTCCCACACATATCTCATATGCGCGCCTATTTCGTTTCGCTTGAGCCAGGAAACCTCTGTGTAGGACTCTAAAGACTCGTCAATACGCCGGCAGCAGGTGATGATCATATCAAACACCCACAAGCCGCAAGCGGTCTGCTGAACGTAACGGCCACCCGGGTATTGAGCGATCAGAAGATCGACGAGCAAGCCCGCTCATACTCCTGTGAATCTAACCAGTAACACTTACCGTACAGTCCGGTCTCGTCGTCTGATATGTCGCATATCTCGCCTAGGGGTGGTAAACGTCAGACCCCAATAGCTCGATAAGTCGTGTCGATATGAGGTCTATAACAGTTCGAGAAACTACTGGTAACACTTACCAGTAAATCTCAGCAACCCTGGCCATGGATTTCCGGTTATAGCCAATCGAACACAGCGCAACATCAACTCCCTATACCGGGAGAGACGAATCCCCTCCTATCGCTCATTGCCTCCATGTGATTCGGGACTGTACCCAAAAACCACCGTTTTGCACGCCCTCTTGGACGTGGTAAGGTGGAAATCAAAGCACAGTGGGAATCACACAAGACTCTATGACGATCTCGGGTCAACAGACTACTCTGTACCAGTGTCACCAGAGAACTGCCATCTGACGTAAGGTATAATACCATCTGGGAGTTCTCGACGAGTCCGTCCAGTGTACCCAGTCTCTACTGAGCACCCGTATATCATCTCTGATGTCAAACACCAATGTATATGGGATCATCCATCGCCCATCTGTATGGGTCGAGAAGGTATACGCTAGTCTACTCTGGTATATCGATGCCCCATCTCAATACACCCACGACTAGGGACCTTGAAGGATGTACTTATGGACTACCATGTCCCCACTAGTATGATCTGCATCATAGTCCAGGTAGTCAAGTACACATCCTAAGGGCTTTACCAACATGTAACAGAGAGACAATCAGTATACACGTTAAGGTAAAGAGTAACCATATAGCATACTATCATGTCGAGCAAGAAAGTCCTCCCTATATATGTCCAAGCATCCACTACAATATACATCCTATGTATAGTAATGGCCTCTAGGGCATACATATAACTAACAATCTCCCACTTGCACTAGGGCCATCTGATAGCAGTGGTTGAAGTATCTCATACTCAACCATCCTATAATAGTCTCTCTCTGGGAAAAGGCCTTTGTGAGTGGATCCGCCGTGTTGTCCTCTGAGTCTACTCTCCTAATCTTGATCCCTTGGAGATCAACCATCTCCATGATCAGGTGACACTGCCTTAGAATATGTCTGGATCACTGATGGGACCGGCGTTCCTTGGCATAAGCCACAACTCCATTGTCTCACAATGGTTGGAACGTAGTTCCTCTCATGAACCAATATACACCCAAACATCCTCTTTGGTAGCATCTTAAGTAGCGATGTATCCTGCCTTTATCGTCTAGTTAGCCACGGTATCTAGCTTGGAACTCTTCCAACATACCGTCCCTTTACTGAGGGTAAAGACAATGCCTGTGACTGACTTTCAGTCGTCCTTATCACTCTGAAACCCTTCCAGTGATTCTCCCCAGGATCGATTGATACCATCTCACTACAACTAGTGAGAATCCTAATATCCAATTAGATCTATCTCATAGATCCAAAACCCAGGATTTAGGAGGTATCACTTTGATCCTTTATGGAGAATCATTGTGATAAGCGGAGATTGACCGAGCGTAGCATAGGAAACTCCTTCCCTATCAAGAGTATGTCATCCACGTACTCTACGAGGATCATCACCATACTCCCTACTACCTTTTTGTATATACAAGGTTCATCTACCATTTTGATGATGTCAAACTGTTTGACTACTACATCAAAACAGATGTTCCAACTCCGCGATGCCTGCTTTATCCTATAAAGCATCTTGTACACGTTTCCGCTGCTCCCACTGTTTACGAAGCCCTCTGACTGTGTACTTATAGACTCTCTCTTCTAAAACATCATTTAGAAAAGCAGTCATGACACCCAACCGCCAGATATCGTAGTTATGGTATGTAGCCATGGCAAGTAGGATCCGGATGGACTTAAGCATAGCCACTGGAAAAGGTTTCATCATTATCCATACCTGGTCAATGATGCAAACCTTTTAACAAGTCTAGCTTTGAAAGTCTTAACTTTTCCATCTACACCAAGTAATCTTCTCAAGATATACTTGCTCCTGATGGGGATTTAACCCTCCAGATATAGCAACCAAAGTCCATACTTTGTTGGTGTACATGGATTCCATCTCAGATCACAAAGCATCCAGCCATTCTTACAGAGTCACTACTCTCGATGGCCTGCTCGAAACTAGTTGGGTCATCATCTCATGATGCAATCCTCGCTCCCACTGTCATAGAGTAACCGAAGTATCTCTCAGGCGGGTGAGGAACCTTACTAGATCGGCGGAGAGGCTGTGGGTCGTTGGTAATCTACTGAATTCTTTGGTTCTACCAAATCATCTGCTGTAATTTGTATAGCTGGAACCTTTCTAGTTCTATATAACAGACCTGGCCTCGAGCTTGTCCGGATTTTGCTTTTAGACATAGGCTGGACAACCCCAAATCTTAACCATCTTAAGATATGGGCTCTTCCCTTTCCATATCACATATGAAGTGGTAGGCAACTGATTTGATTTGAACCCTATTCAATAGGTATGCAGCTTCTCAAGTGCATAACTCCCAAAAAGGAAATAGGTAACTCAGTAGTACTCATCATAGAGCACACCTTATCATATAGGGTGTGATTACTCCGCCTCGATATAGCATCGTGCTATGGTGTATACGGAGAAGTAATCCTGAGAGAGAATCTTATTCTCCTTTAGAATAGTCCAGGAATTCCGTGCTAAAGTATTCTCCTCCCTGATCACATCAAAGGACATAATACTTATACCCTTATTGGTTCCCTACTTCTAACTTATATTCTGTGAATATCTCAAAAGGTTCGGACTTGTGTTTCAACAGGAACATATGTCTGAATCTAAAGAGATCATCAGAGAATGTAATGAAGTACAAAGAACCGGTCTTGGCATGTGTAGACAGGGGACCTTTATACATCAACATGTATCATCCCAAGAGTTCACTAACTCTTTCTCTGTTTCCAATAAACAGAGCTGGTGTCATTATATCTTTATGACATGACTGGCAAGTTTCACAAGATGTAAATTCAAACTGATTTAAATATGCATCTACAATTAACTTCAGCTAGTCGGGTCGCATTGATATGATCTAGTCTACAATGCCTCAAGAAGGATTCGTTCATTTCTGAACTCTTCCTCTTGTGTGTGTTCCGTATACTAAGAACTGTAGTTTGATTTAGAACATCAATGCTTTTAGATAACGTGCCTGAACCGATCAACTTTTGATATAGGAAATGTTCAAAATATTATCCGACAATACAAAATTATATCCTTTCTTTACTAATAAAGAGACTGATATGATTTTGTATATCAGGTTCGGTATCTAATAACATTCGTTTAGAATCAATGTATTGGTAATACAGGGTGACAGTGACCAACAGACTTGGCTGCAACACTTGCCCCGTTTTCTGCCTCTTGAAACTTATCACCCGTTCTCAGTTCTCTACCTTTCTGTAGCCCTATGTAACATATTACATATCTGGAATCCTGATCCGGTATCAAATACCCAGGACGTAGAGAATAGAGAAACAGTTCTGTATAAAGAACACACCCGAAGATGATGTATCAGCATGCACTCTCTTCGTTTGGGTGGCACGGGAATTCTGGTAATCCCGGTAATCCCCTATTTCCTGCTCTGTCTTATAACAATTATAAGTTGGAGCGGGACCAACGTTCCCCAGCTCAGTATAACAAGCGGGTTCGGTCAATACATCCATATTATTATCTTGATTAAGGCGTGATATGGTCGCTACCTGGAGAGTGAGAGAAGAAAAAACTCAGCGTGCGCTCTTGCAAGAATAGATTGGTTATTATTTTATCTAATCAGGATGGCTCCCACTTTTTTTTATCAAATCTTCCTTCAAACCCTAAAAGGAAAGACTAGCCGGGATTAATTACACGCTACAAGTTCGCCAATCTTTCAGCCAGGCCAGTGTCGGTACTTTGAGGGAGGTCCCCCGTGCTTTCGCACGAACCTAATTAATGTAAACCTCGTTTTCCCAGAGGCGTAACCCCGTTGACACCTTTCTAGACACCTACTTGATCGGCTAATTGTAATGTGTAAAACTCTCCCAGGAGTAACAATTACTCGCAGCGGGTATCGGGATCCAACTATCTCATAGAAGGTACGCAATCTCATTGCAAATTTCAACACTTGAAATTCCCGATAATTTTGCCCCTAGCGTCCTATGACCTTGACGGAGGCCAAACTACCCATAGTCCGCTAGTCAAGTTCAACCCGTCATTTCCTGATTGAATTAAACCCACCCGCACGACCCTTGACGGAGGCCAAACAACGCCGTACGAATACCCTAATCCAATCGCATCATATGCTAGCAGATAAGCACTAGTTAGCAACCGTACACTACGCCTTGATGGAGGCCAAACTACTGCAGCACGAATACTAACTAGTACTTATCTGAAATGACGGAGGGCTACGACAGGTTTTTCTGAAAACCTATTGCGTAATGAACTTGATATCGTTGTAGGATCGAATGAATTTTGAAATGGAGTGTTTTTGAGGCTTTTCTAGTTTTGCTAAAGGAGTCACTCCCGGTGAAGGGATCGTCGGTCCTTTCCTTGTCGAATGAGGTGCGGGATATATCATATATATCACTGTGCAAAGCAAAAACTTTTAAAAGCAATCAAAAGACAAACCGAGTGTGTAGCATCTGCCAGTTATTGCTAAAGGAGTCACTCCCGGTGAAGGGATCTCGGTCCTTTCCTTATTGAATAAGTTGCAGGATATATCATATATACCGCTGTGCAAAGCAAGAACTGTAGCTACCTGTTTTATTTTTGAAATTCGATTCCACAACATCTAAAGGTTTCTTTTTACTTTCATTAATCACATTAATGAAGTCCCATCATTTAAAGTACCTAAACATCACAGATAAATACGACGTACACTTATGCTATCCGCATTCGCCTCGATGTCCCCTCGTGCACCGTTAGGTTAGGTAACTAACGGCAGAGCGGGGCAGGGCTAGCGCGGGTGTAAAACATAAGTAACGTCTATATAATATATCATATATACTATATACAGTATTTATCACAGAACATATCATATGAACACATCACAGATATCGCAGCAGAAGAATCATATGAAACATTGGATATACTAGGACGTCCGTGTTTTCAATACGAGCCAGTATAAAACACGGATTCCACGGTCGCGATGAATAGCCAAACCCACACCCCTAGACCCCTACGAGAGCGGCAAGCAACCCTACCAATCCTAGAGTTAGGAGACCCGAACTCGACTCCTCGAGTTGGTCTCCCACTGGACTCCAGAACCCGGTTACTTGTGCCCTCCTCCTTGGGTCTATCCTAGTGGGGAAAAGTAAATAATATACAAAGGGTGACATCTTCCGCAACCTGGAAGTGCCCCAATAAAAGAATATTACATACAAGTTTTTACATGAATGAAAATGAAAAACACTCATCTCACATAAAAAAAACCCGGCTATTCAAACACGACGATCCAATATAACATATCCAGCAACACATAACATCACATGTCATCAAAGTAAGTAAACATGCGTATCCCAATTGTCGTTGGCATATAGCAACGAAACCGGCGATATCACATATTACACTTACGGTCACAGAAAAGAAAGTGTAAAACTACAACAGTTGGAATCCGCAACCTCCTTAGACATCACATGCCTAATCAAATGAATTACTTAGACATCGCATGCCTAACAATTATAAACCCCGCATTTTAGTCTCAAAATCGAAAACACTTTTCAATATCAAGTCGGGCAATTCAACAAGATTCCCGACATCCTGATCGAATACTCGTCGCAAACTTTAGTAGACGGCCGCACCGCCGATACCGTCGACGAAGTGCACCAAGGCGGAACACCGCTACCGCGAGCACCCGAACGGATGCTTTCGGCGACGGGGTTCTCCTACAGTCACTTGGTCGGGGCTAAGGGGTGTAGCTGTCTATTAAGTTTATCGGCGAGTATCCGCGTACGCTACGTGATTGCGACGGACTTTTGATCACATCAAAATTCCGTGGCAACCGATCAAGTGAGACTAAAGTGCTTGATTTATAACATTCATTTAGTTATCTCATAACTATTTGTGAATTCCAATTATTGTATCACATTCCAGGTAAATGGAAAATGTTAAACTTTCCGATCGAACAATCGAACACCCAAGTTTTCCCTAAACAGCTCAACACATGAAATAAGTTTAAAAACATTCACTTCATGCCTCAGTACCAACGGTCCAGCCGTAGAAGGGTCAAGCCAACGCCTCACATGTGGCATGCCGTACTCCCCCAAACCCGAAGGTTCAAAGGGCAGTTCAAGACGGTCACATAATCGAGTTATGGTTTGTTGTCTTCTAGAGGGACCACCGCGTTACTTATAGAACGTTCTTAAACCACGGAAAGATCCAACACTTGGAAATTTCCCGACAGGGGAAAAGGTGGGTATTTATATCCGGTCGAACTTTTTAACATATTCTAAAATATCCGGAAAGCCACACAGACAAAATTAGACAATCCGATCGATACACCGAGTCCCCAATACAACCCAGAAAACTCAACTCTTGAGTAAATATTAAAAATTCCCAGAAAACTCAGCATTTAAATATATAAATTACTGTGCAAGCCAGGTGTAAAGATTCATCAATTTGGCCGCGGAACCGCCGCCTAAGGCAGGGTGGGGCCGCGGTTCCGCGGCACTTTAGACGACTTAGGGGACCCGTTTTGTACAGTAATTCTTATAAAACCCTGCTGAATTTTTTAGCAATTTTTAATTCACAAAGATCCAAATTTTCAGAAAATTTCCAGAGAGCATTTTGGTGTTAGGGTTTCGGGTCGATCGGACTTCTAACTCCGTCTACGCATCGCCTAAGGCTCTAGCTAGGCTCTGATACCACTGTAGGTCAGGCAGCCACCACATCCAATGGGGTCGCCGTGGCATCAACGGGTCCCTCAGCAGCTACTTTTTACGCATGCCCCCTCGCGAGGACTACAACCCGCCGGAACACCTTCCGGTCTCGGGACACCCTGGGGGTAAGAGCCTATGCTTCGCCACACTGTCACACAGTGAGAAGCCCCCATAGGTCGACATCCAATACTTAGTAGCTCTGATACCACTGTAGGGTTCCTAGGCACTCTAATGAGGTCTCACAAGGCATCAACCATGCTAATTTCAAATTTTACAAGTGCCGAGAAACCCTAATACGGATCGTTAACTAGATTTTAGGCGAAAACTATAACTAGTAAACTGCTTTACTAATAAGTGAACGGAAATACAACCTTTGTAGATCCGGTCCTCCACCTCCATAGCTCCGTGATGATGTCTCCTCGCTGCGATCAACGGATCCCGGACTCTAGCGTCGGCTTCATCGGAGAAATGGGCGGGCTAGGTCGTCGACTTCGATGCCGAAGATGATCTACGTCGAGGCAACACAAGATCAAGCTCCAACTTCACCAAGCCATGAAACTTGTGAAGAAAACACCCTATACTACTTGGCAAGTAGTAGAGGATGAAGAAATAGGAAGTGGGTTCACTTTAGAATTGGATTTCTCACTCTTTTTCTCAAGTTGCCATTGATGGAGGCAAGCTTTCTACCTTTGTTGAAGAAGAAGAAGATGACGAAAAGAATTTGATAAGTTTATTTTTAAAAGGAAAATAATATGAATACTTATCATATACTAACCTTGGTTAGGTGTAGAGAATAGACTATGGTTAATTTGAATGGTTAGGGTTAAGCATGAGACAAGAATGGTGGACTTGTTCAAAGCTTCATGAAGTTTCAACAAGCAAACAAAGAAAGCCACCATTCCTTATTTATCTTTTCCAAAATGAAAAAAATAAATAAATGAATAAGAAAAATGTAAACCCTAATCATTAACTTAACCATGGATTAATTCTTTACACAAACCTAAGTGAGCATGCATCATCAAACATGATACAAACAAGTGCACAAAAGTATATCACATATACAACTTGTGAACTTCAAGTGAGAAAATCCATCTTAAGTGAACCAGTAATAGCTAATGCAAAGTAATATATCAATATATAATTATGCATTAAATCATTAAATCAACACTTGATTTAATGATCCGGTCATATCGCATATAACCGACTAGTATCAAGTGTATCAATGTATCGAATCAACACTTGATCCGGTAACCCGGCTATATCACATATAACCTTCCGATGATACAAATAGCGAGAATAGAATACGGTATCACATACACGCATTATTATCGGTCCCGCACATATCTCATATGCGCTCCTATTTCGTTTCTCTTGAGCCAGGAAACTTCTGTGTAGGACTCTAAAGACTCGTCAATACGCCGGCAGCAGGTGATGATCATATCAAACACCCACAAGCCGCAAGCGGTCTGCTAAACGTAACGGCCACCCGGGTATTGAGCGATCAGAAGATCGACGAGCAAGCCCGCTCATTCTCCTGTGAATCCAACCAGTAACACTTACCGTACAGTCCGGTCTCGTCGTCTGATATGTCGCATATCTCGCCTAGGGGTGGTAAACGTCAGACCCCAATAGCTCGATAAGTCGTGTTGATATGAGGTCTATAACAGTTCGAGAAACTACTGGTAACACTTACCAGTAAATCTCAGCAACCCTGGCCAGGGATTTCCGGTTATAGCCAATCGAACACAGCGCAACATCAACTCCCTATACAGGGAGAGACGAATCCCCTCCTATCGCTCATTGCCTCCATGTGATTCGGGACTGTACCCAAAAACCACCGTTTTGCACGCCCTCTTGGACGTGGTAATGTGTAAATCAAAGCACAGTGGGAATCACACAAGACTCTATGACGATCTCGGGTCAACAGACTACTCTATACCAGTGTCACAAGAGAACTGCCATCTGACGTAAGGTATAATACCATCTGGGAGTTCTCGGCGAGTCCGTCCAGTGTACCCAGTCTCCACTGAGCATCCGTATATTATCTCTGATGTCAAACACCAATGGATATGGGATCATCCATCGCCCATCTGTATGGGTCGAGAAGGTATACGCTAGTCTACACTGGTATATCGATGCCCCATCTCGATACACCGATGACTAGGGACCTTGAAGGATGTACTTATGGACTACCATGTCCCCATTAGTATGATCTGCATAATAGTCCAGGTAATCAAGTACACATCCTAAGGGCTTTACCAACATGTAACAGAGAGACAATCAGTATACACGTTAAGATAAAGAGTAACCAGATAGCATACTATCATGTCGAGCAAGAAAGTCCTCCCTATATATGTCCAAGCATCCACTACAATATACATCCTATGTATAGTAATGGCCTCTAGGGCATACATATAACTAATAGGATGATCCCATATCCATTGGTGTTTGACATCAGAGATGATATACGGGTGCTCAGTGGAGACTGGGTATACTGGACGGACTCGCCGAGAACTCCCAGATGGTATTATACCTTACGTCAGATGGCAGTTCTCTGGTGACACGGGTACAGAGTAGTCTGTTGACCTGAGATCGTCATAGAGTCTTGTGTGATTCCCTCTGTGCTTTGATTTCCACCTTACCACGTCCAAGAGGGCGTGCAAAACGGTGGTTTTTGGGTACAGTCCCGAATCACATGGAGGCAATGAGCGATAGGAGGGGATTCGTCTCTCCCAGTATAGGGAGTTGATGTTGCGCTGTGTTCGATTGGCTATAACCGGAAATCCCTGGCCAGGGTTGCTGAGATTTACTGGTAAGTGTTACCAGTAGTTTCTCGAACTGTTATAGACCTCATATCGACACGACTTATCGAGCTATTGAGGTCTGACGTTTACCATCCCTAGGCAAGATATGCGACATATCAGACGACGAGACCGGACTGTACGGTAACTGTTACTGGTTGGATTCACAGGAGTGTGAGCGGGCTTGCTCGTTGATCTTCTGATCGCTCAATACCCGGGTGGCCGTTACGTTTAGCAGACCGCTTGCGGCTTGTGGGTGTTTGATATGATCATCACCTGCTGCCGGCGTATTGACGAGTCTTTAGAGTCCTACACAGAGGTTTCCTGGCTCAAGCGAAACGAAATAGGAGCGCATATGAGATATGTGCGGGACCGAGAATAATACCAGTATATGATACTGTATTATATTCTCGCGATATGTGACATTGATCGGTTATATGTGATATAGCCGGGTTATTGGATCAAGTGTTGATTCGATAATATGTTACTATTGATATTAGTCGGTTATATGCAATATGACCGGATCATTAAGTCAAGTGTTGATTTAATGATTTAATGTATAATTATATATTTGATATATTACTTTACATTAACTAATATTGGTTCACTTAAGATGTTTTTCTCACTTGATTGTGCACATTGTATATGTGATATATTTTTGTGTACAAGATTGTATCATGTTTGATGATACATGCAAACTTGGGTATGTGTTTGTTTTAAACCATGTTTAGTTAATGGTTAGGGTTTCATTTGCTTTATTTACTTATTCATTTATTTATTTATTTATTTAGGCAAGAAATAAAATGGTGGCTTTATTTGGATTTCACTTGAAGCTTCATGAAGTTTTGAAAGTGATAACCATTTTGTTTCTTTCCTTAACCCAACCATTTAACTAAACCCTAGTTTATTCTCTACACTTAACCATGGTTGCAAAATGATAACCATCACTTGATTTTATTTTAATTGATTATTTTTTTTCCTTCTTCTTCTTCATCTTCTTCATGAAGAGAAAAAGAAAAACCTTTGCTTGAAATTTCTAAGTGATGATTCCAAGTGAGAAATCCAAATCAAAAGTGAACCCACTTCCTATTTCTTCATCCTATACCACTTGTCATGTAGTATAGGGTGTTTTCTTCACAAGTTTCATGACTTGGTGAAGTTGGAGCTTGATCTTGAGTTGCCTCGACGTAGATCATCTTCGGCATCGAAGTCCACGACCTAGCCCGATCATTTCTTCGACGAAACCATCGCTAGAGTCCGGGATCCGATGATCGCAGCGGAGGGACATCATCACGGAGCTAAGAAAGTGGCGGACCGGATCTACAAAGGTTGTATTTTCCGTTCACTCTTAGTTAAGTTGTTAACTAGCTTGTTGTTTTCTCCTAAACTCTAGTTAACGATCGCATTAGGGTTTCTCGGCACCGGAAAAATTAGAATTTGGCATGGTTGATGCCTTGTGGAACCTCATGGGTGTGCCTAGGAACCCTATAGTGGTATCAGAGCCTAGCTAGAGCCTTAGGCGAAGTGTAGACGACGTTAGAAGTCCGATCGAACCCGAAACCCTAGTTTAAAACCCTTCTCTGTACATTTTTTCAAACCTGGGTTTTTTCCAAATTAAAAATATGCAGAAAAATCAGCAGGGTTTTCTAGGAGTTACTGTGCAAAACGAGCTTCTAAATCGATCAAATAGCCGCGGAACCGCGGCAATAGCTTGGCTCATGCGGCGGTTCCGCGGCCGTACGGTCGTTTCTTTCATTAATTTTTGCACAGTAACTCTTATCTATTAGTGCTGTATTTTCTGGGAATTTTTAAATTATACTCAAGAGTTGAGTTTTCTGGGTTGTATTGGGAGTTCGATGATTCGATCGGAAATTTTCACTTTGTCTATGTACTTTTCCGGATAATTTAGAATATATTGAAAAGTTCAACCGGATATAAATACCCACTTTTTCCCCTGCCGGGAAATTTCCAATTGTTGGATTTTTCCGTAGTTTAATGACGTTCTAAGTAGTGCAAGTAACGCGATGGTCCCTCTAGAAGACAACAAACCTTAACTCGATTATGTGACCGTCTTGAACTGCCCTTTGAACCTTCGGGTTTGGGGCAGTACGGCGTGCCACAAGTGAGGCATTGGCTTGACCCTTCTACGGCTGAACCGTTGGTACTGAGGCATGAACTAGATGTTTTTAAACTTATTTCATGTGTTGAGCTGTTTCGGGAAAACTTGGGTGTTTGATTGTTCGATCGGAAAGTTTACATTTTCTATTTATCTGGAATGTGATACAATATTTGGAATTCACAAGTAGTTAAGAGATAACTAATATGAATGTTATAAACATAGCACTTTAGTCTCACTTGATCAGTTGCCACGGAATTTTGATGCGATCAGAAGTCCGTCGCAATCACGTAGCGTACGCGGATATTCGCCGGGTAAACTTAATAGACAGCCACGCCCCATAGCCCCGACCAAGTGACTGTAGGAGAACCCCGTCGCCGAAAGCATCCGTTCGGGCGCTCGCGGCAGCGGTGTTCCGCCTTGGTGCACTTCGTCGACGGCATCGGGGGTGCGACCGCCCAATAAAGTTTGCGACGAGCATTCGATCAAAATGTCGGGAATCTTGTTGAATTGCCCGACTTGATATTGAAAAGTGTTTTCGATAATGAGACTAAAATGCGGGGTTTATAATTGTTAGGCATGCGATGTCTAAGGAATTCATATAATTAGGCATGCGATGTCTAAGAAGGTTGCGGATTCCAACTGTTGTAGTTTTACACTTTATTTTCAGTGACCGTAAGTGTAATATGTGATATCGCCGGTTTCGTTGCTATATGTCAACGACAATTGGGATGGGCATATTTACTTACGTTGATGACATGTGATGTTATGTGTTGCTGGATATGTTATATTGGATCATCGTGTTTGAATAGCCGGGGGTTTTTATGTGAGATGAGTGTTTTTCATTTTCATTCATATAAAAACTTGTATGTAATATTCTTTTATTGGGGCACTTCCAGGTTACGGAAGATATCACCATTGTATATTATTTACTTTTCCGCACTAGGATAGACCCAAGAAGGAGGGCACAAGTAACCGGGTTCTGGAGTCCAGTAGGAGACTAACTCGAGGAGTCGAGTCCGGGTCTCCTAACTCTAGAATTGGTAGGGTTGCTTGCCGCTCTCATAGGGGTCTAGGGGTGTGGGTTTGGCTATTCATCGCGACCGTGGAATCCGTGTTTTATACTGGCTCGTATTGAAAACACGGACGTTCTAGTATATCCAATGTTTCATATGATTCTTCTGCTGCGATATATGTGATGTGATCATTTGATATGTTGTGATAAATACTGTATATAGTATATATGATATATTTTATAGACGTTACTTATGTTTTACATCCACGCTAGCCTGCCCCGCTCTGCCGTTAGTCACCTAACCAAACGGTGCACGAGGGGACATCGAGGTGAACACGGATGGCATAAGTGTACGTCGTATTTATCTGTGATGTTTATGTGACTTAAATGATGGGACTTCATTAATATGATTAATGAAAGTAAAAGAAACCTAAAGATGTTGTAGAATCGAATTTCAAAATAAAACAGGTAGCTACAGTTCTTGCTTTGCACAGCGGTATATATGATATATCCTGCACCTTATTCGATGAGGAAAGGGCCGACGATCCCTTCACCGGGAGTGACCCCTTTAGCAATAACTGGCAGATGCTACACACTCGGTTTGTCTTTTGATAGCTTCTATAGTTTCTGCTTTGCACAGTGATATATATGATATATCCCGCACCTCATTCGACGAGGAAAGGGCCGACGATCCCTTCACCGGGAGTGACCCCTTTAGCAAAACTAGAAAAGCCTGAAAAAACACTCCATTTTAAAATCATTTGATTCTACAACGATATCAAGTTCATTACGCAATAGGTTTTCAGAAAAACCTGTCGTAGCCCTCCGTCATTTCAGATAAGTATTATTTAGTATTCGTGCTGCGGTAGTTTGGCATGCGTCAAGGCGTAGTGTACGGTAGCTAACTAGTGCTTATCTGCTAGCATACGATGCAATTGGATTAGGGTATTCGCACGGCGTTGTTTGGCATGCGTCAAGGGTCGTGCGGGTGGGTTTAATTCAATCAAGAAATGTACGGGTTGAACTTGACTAGCGGACTATGGGTTGTTTGGCATGCGTCAAGGTCATAGTACGCTAGGGGAAAAATATTATCGGGAATTTCAAGTGTTGAAATTTGCAATGAGATTGCATACCTTCTATGAGATAGTTGGATCCCGATACCCGCTGCGAGTAATTGTTACTCCTGGGAGAGTTTTGCACTTTGCAATTAGCCGATCAACTGGTGTCTAGAAAGGTATCAACGGGGTTACGCCTCTGGGAAAATGAGGTTTACTGTAATTAGGTCCGTGCGAAAGCACGGGGAACCTCCCTCAAAGTACCGACACTGGCCTGGCTGAAAGATTGGCGAACTTGTAGAGTGTAATTAATCCCGGCTAGTCTTTCCTTTTAGGGTTTGAAGGAAGATTTGATAAAAACAGTGGGAGCCATCCTGATTAGATAAAATATATAACCAATCTATTCTTGCAAGAGCATACGCAGAGTGTTTTCTTCTCTCTCTCTCCAGGAAGAGACCATATCACGCCTTAATCAAGATAATAAAACGGATATATTGACCGAACCCGCTTGTTATACTGAGCTGGGGAACGTTGGTCCCGCTCCAACTTATAAATGTTATAAGACAGAGCAGGAAATAGGGGAATACCAGAATTCCTATGCCGCCCAAACGAAGAAAGTGCATATGATGCATCTCCTTCGGGTATGTTCATTACAAAGAACCGTTTCTCTGTATCCTCTACGTCCTGGGTATTTGATACCGGATCAGGATCCCAGATATGTAATATGTTACATAGGGCTACAGAAAGGTAGAGAACTGAGAACGGGTAATAAGTTTCATGAGATAGAAAACGGTGCAAGTGTTGAAGCCAAGTCTGTTGGTCACTGTTACCCTGTATTCCAAATACATTGATTCTGAACGAATGTTGTTAGATACCGAACCTAATATACAAAATCATATCAGTCTCTTTATTAGTAAAGAAATGATAAAATTTTGTATTGTTGGATAATGTTTTGAACATTTCCTATATCAAAAGTTGATCGGTTCAGGCACGTTATCTAAAAGCATTGATGTTCTAAATCAAACTACGGTTCTTAGTATACGGAACACATAAAAGAGGAAGAGTTCAGAAATGAACGAATCCTTCTTGAGGCAATGTAGACTAGGTCATATCAATGCGACCCGACTGGCTGAACTTACATTTAGATGCATATTTAAATCAGTTTGAATTTATATCTTATGAAACTTGCCAGTCATGTCACAAAGATATAATGACACCAGCTCTTTTTATTGGAAACAGAGAAAGAGTTAGTGAACTCTTGGGACTGATACATGATGATGTATGTAAGGTCCCCTGTCTACACATGCCAGCACTGGTTCTTTATACTTCATTACATTCTCTGATAATCTCTCAAGATTCAGACATATGTTCCTGTTGAAACACAAGTCCGAAACTTTTGAGATATTCACAGAATATAAGTTAGAAGTAGAGAACCAAAATACGGGTATAAGTATTATGTCCTTTGATGCGATCAGGGAGGAGAATACTTGAGCACGGAATTCTTGGACTATTCTAAAGGAGAATGAGATTCTCTCTCAGCATTACTCCTCCATATACACCATAGCACGATGGTATATCGGGGCGGAGCAATTGCACCCTATTCGATATGGTGCGCTCTATGATGAGTACTACTGAGTTACCTGTTTCCTTTTGGGAGTTATGCGCTTGAGAAGCTGCATACCTATTGAATAGGGTTCAAATCAAATCAAGTTGCCTACCACTTCATATGTGATATGGAAAGAGAAGAGCCCATATCTTAAGTTAGTTAAGATTTGGGGTTGTCCGGCCTATGTCTAAAAGCAAAATCCGGACAAGCTCGAGGCAAGATCTGTTATGTAGAACTGGAAATGTTTCAGCTATACAAACTGCAGCTGATGATTTGATAGAACCAAAGGATTCAGTAGATTCCAACGAACCTCAGCCTCTCCGCCGATCTAGTAGGGTTCCTCATCCGCCTGAGAGATACTTCGGTTTCTCGATGACAGTGGGAGCGAGGATTGCATCATGAGATGATGACCCAACTAGTTTCAAGCTGGCCATCAGGAGTGGGACTCTATAAGAATGGCTGGATGCTTAGCGATCTGAGATGGAATCCTTATACACCAATAAAGTATCGACTTTGGTTGCTTTATCTGAAGGGTTAAATCCCCATCAGGAGCAAGTATATCTTGAGAAGATTACTTGGTGTAGATGGAAAAGTTGAGACTTTCAAAGCTAGACTTGTTAAAGGTTTTCGTCATCGACCAGGCGTGGATAATGATGAAACCTTTTCCAGTGGCTATGCTTAAGTCCATCCGGATCCTACTTGCCACGGCTATATACCATGACTACGATATCTGGAGGTTGGGTGTCATGACTGCTCTTCTAAATGATATTTTAGAAAAGAGAGTCTGTAAGTACACAATCAGAGGGCTTCGTAGACAGTGGGAGCAGCAGAAACGTGTGCAAGATGTTTTATGGGATAAAGCAGGCATCGCGGAGTAGGAACATCTGTTTTGATGTATTAGTCAAAGAGTTTGACATCATCAAAATGGTAGATGAACCTTGTATAAACAAAAAGGTAGTAGGGAGTATGGTGATGATCCTCGTAGAGTACGTGGATGACATACTCTTGATAGGGAAGGAGTTTCCTATGCTACGCTCGATCAATCTCCGCTTATCACAATGATTCTCCACATAGGATCAAAATGATACCTACTAAATCTTGGGTTTTGGATCTATGAGATAGATCTAAATGGATGTTAGGATACTCACTACATGTAGTGAGATGGTATCAATCGATCCTGGGGAGAATCACTGGAAGTGTTCCAGGGTGATAAGGACGACTGAATGTCAGTCACAGGCATTGTCTTTACCCTTAGTAAAGGGACGGTATGTTGGAAGAGTTCCAAGCTAGATACCGTGGCTTACTAGACGATAAAGGCTGGATACATCGCTACTTAAGATGCTACCAAAGAGGCTGTCTGGGTGTATATTTGTTCATGAGATGAACTTAGTTCCTCCCATTGTGTGACAATGGAATTGTGGCTTAGGCCTAGGAACGCCAGTCCCATCAGTGATCCAGACATATTCTGAGGCAGTGTCACCTGATCACGGAGATAGTTGATCTCCAAGGTGATCGAGGTTAGGAGAGTAGACTCAGAGGACAACACGGCGGATCCACTCACAAAGGCCTTTTCCCAGAGAGAGATTTTTATGGGATGGTTGAGTATGAGATACTACAACCACTGCTTCAGATGGCCCTAGTGCAAGTGGGAGATTGTTAGTTATATGTGTGCCCTAGAGGCCATTACTGTACAATGGATGTATATTGTAGTGGATGCTTGGACATATATAGGGATGACTTTCTTGCTCGATATGATAGTATGCTATCTGGTTACTCTTTACCTTAACGTGTACACTGATTGTCTCTCTGCTACATGTTGGTAAAGCTCTTAGGATGTGTACTTGACAACCTGGACTATGATCGACTATGATGCGGATCATACTAGTGGGGACATGGTAGTCCATAAGTACATCCTTCAAGGTCCCTAGTCGTGGGTGTATCGAGACGGGGCATCAATATACCAGAGTAGACTAGCGTATACCTTCTCGACCCATACAGATAGGCGATGGATGATCCCATATCCATTGGTGTTTGACATCAGAGATGATATACGGGTGCTCAGTGGAGACTGGGTACACTGGACGGACTCGCCGAGAACTCCCAGATGGTATTATACCTTACGTCAGATGGCGGTTCTCTGGTGACACTGGTACAGAGTAGTCTGTTGACCCGAGATCGTCATAGAGTCTTGTATGATTCCCACTGTGCTTTGATTTCCACCTTACCACGTCCAAGAGGGCATGCAAAACGGTGGTTTTTGGGTACAGTCCCGAATCACATGGAGGCAATGAGCGATAGGAGGGGATTCGTCTCTCCCGGTATAGGGAGTTGATGTTGCGCTGTGTTCGATTGGCTATAACCGGAAATCACTGGCCAGGGTTGCTGAGATTTACTGGTAAGTGTTATCAGTAGTTTCTCGAACTGTTATAGACCTCATATCGACACGACTTATCGAGCTATTGGGGTCTGACGTTTACCACCCCTAGGCAAGATATGCGACATATCAGACGACGAGACCGGACTGTACGGTAAGTGTTGCTGGTTGGATTCACAGGAGTGTGAGCGGGCTTGCTCGTTGATCTTCTGATCGCTCAATACCCGGGTGGCCGTTATGTTTAGCAGACCGCTTGCGGCTTGTGGGTGTTTGATATGATCATCACCTGCTGCCGGCGTATTGACGAGTCTTTAGAGTCCTACACAGAGGTTTCCTGGCTCAAGCGAAACGAAATAGGTGCGCATATGAGATATGTGCGGGACCGAGAATAATACCAGTATGTGATACTGTATTATATTCTCGCGATATATGACGTTGATCGGTTATATGCGATATAGCCGGGTTATCGGATCAAGTGTTGATTCGATAATTTGTTACTATTGATATTAGTCGGTTATATGCAATATGACCGGATCATTAAGTCAAGTGTTGATTTAATGATTTAATGTATAATTATATATTTGATATATTACTTTACATTAACTAATATTGGTTCACTTAAGATGTTTTTCTCACTTGATTGTGCACATAGTATATGTGATATATTTTTGTGTATAAGATTGTATCATGTTTGATGATACATGCAAACTTGGGTATGTGTTTGTTTTAAACCATGTTTAGTTAATGGTTAGGGTTTCATTTTCTTTATTTACTTATTCATTTATTTATTTATTAATTTAGGCAAGAAATAAAATGGTGGCTTTATTTGGATTTCACTTGAAGCTTCATGAAGCTTTGAAAGTGATAACCATTTTGTTTCTTTCCTTAACCCAACCATTTAACTAAACCCTAGTTTATTCTCTACACTTAACCATGGTTGCAAAATGATAACCATCACTTGATTTTATTTTAATTGATTATTCTTTTTTCCTTCTTCTTCTTCATCTTCTTCATGAAGAGAAAAAGAAAAACCTTTGCTTGAAATTTCTAAGTGATGATTCCAAGTGAGAAATCCAAATCAAAAGTGAACCCACTTCCTATTTCTTCATCCTCTACCACTTGCCATGTAGTATAGGGTGTTTTCTTCATAAGTTTCATGACTTGGTGAAGTTGGAGCTTGATCTTGAGTTGCCTCGACGTAGATCATCTTCGGCATCGAAGTCGATGACCTAGCCCGATCATTTCTTCGACGACACCATCGCTAGAGTCCGGGATCCGATGATCGCAGCGGAGGGACATCATCATGGAGCTAAGGAAGTGGAGGACCGGATCTACAAAGGTTGTATTTTCCGTTCACTCTTAGTTAAGTTGTTAACTAGCTTGTTGTTTTCGCCTAAACTCTAGTTAACGATCGCATTAGGGTTTCTCGGCACCGGAAAAATTAGAATTTGGCATGGTTGATTCCTTGTGGAACCTCATGGGTGTGCCTAGGAACCCTACAACGACTCCGGTCGATATCCTCCGGATAACCGCCGAGTCCAAATACCATCACCGGTAGGTTGTGCTCCCCTGCCAGGCTCACCGCCTAACAATACGAGTTTTCTTGCCCCGGGGTACCTCACCGGGTCTACCATGTACCCGCAGACGGTTCCCCCTCGCTCCTCGAATCGAGTATCTAACACAAGTCTTAGAACCGAGAAAACTCATGGTGGACGCATCGAAATATCATATCAAGAGAAACCGGGTTTTTAAAACAATACATATTTTCCGTTGAAAAATAACCATGGTTCTCAAATCCAGAATCTCATGAAAACAGCATCTCAATGCGTAATATAGTCGTAAGCATGATGTATGCAAACATATAACAAAAATGTGAGCATATCCGTTTATCATACAACATGGAACAGTGATATGAACATAGCAAGTAAATCATGCAACATAGCATAGTGATGTGAGCATAGCAAGTAATATCATGGCATGATGTAGCAATTCTACTGTGTAAGTGACTTAGCAATTTCGATGATGAAGGTGTGTGAGCCGGCCAATCTGTGTAAGTGCAACATACACACCATCGATAAAGGTGTAGGTGTATAGCACAGGTATATGCAATGCAATGTGAATAACAAGAGCGTAGCATAAAGTACATTGTAAGTGAAACGCTACAAGGTATACGTGTCTACAATATACCCAAATCGGTGAATATATCAATTGGCATCCAGCCTCAAAACATCACATACGGTATAATCTATCGTACGACATCCTCTAATCAAGGGTATGGATAAATCAATAGGTAAACTCATCGTGTACGGTAATCTATCGTACGGCGGCATTAAATAATTAGGGATTCTATCAACCTGTACAATAATGGGGGTACGGATCTAAGTCCCGTACGGCATATCACTCATTATGCACATCATTATCCATATATATATACCTATCTCTCAGGTCACATCCGTATCAATCTCGTATCAGGGGACAGGCAAGGTATCAACTATCTCTTATCGACTCGCATCCATATAACAACATATCAACAAAGTTATCATATCTCATCGTATACTCTTTTCATCGCATCAATTTCTCACATCAAGTCATTTTACATATACATTCTATCTTATGAATCTCATGTTATGCTACTCTAATTCTCATACTTAATCTCGTGCACCTATATATCTATATATCGTGATTCACATTCACTTTTCACATCCTTATATATCAATTCGAAACATCATTTTTTTTATCATATCATGTCAAGGAGTCATGTCCCTATATCTTTCACCTTATATCTCGATATATATATTCAATCATTAATATCACCTCTAACTATCTTTTAACCACATCTATAGTTTTCTAATGTAGGCTTCTCCTACAGTATTATATATATATATATATATATATATCGGTTTCCATTCATAATTTGCGGGGGTGCTATACGCCATCCACCCGACTTCCCCCGTAGATATAAATCTAGTCACATGTGGAACTCCTCGTCCTGGCGTAGTCGATGTGCTTCGTTGTCTCGGAATCCACGCGAGGGTACCTACAAATCAACACATATCGCAAGGTTATGAAAACCAAGTCCGAAAAACCGATACGACACACGGTGCGCTCATAGGTTAGAAACTATAGCCTACGCATGCAAAAAAAACCAAACAACCCTCGTCGTTGACGTACAAACGTCCAACGACCAAATACAATATCAAGTCTCAAAACCAAGAATCCCAATACCGGAAAACATAGCCAAAACCCTAACTAGGGTCGCTATTCGTGAAAACCACCAAGCCGAAAACCCCAATCGTACCAATCGCTCATTCACAACACAATATATATCGTAGAAAATAATATATATATATATCATCTCCATGTCAAATAAAACTCACGTCTAATTTTACCGAAAACCTAGTAAGCATCTTTTAATCATTTTAGCTCAAATCTAGAAGTTTAAACCATTCTAGTGGCCACAATCAACACATAGTAGCTTAATTAAGCCACACAAATCTTTACTACAATTTTAATCTCACCCATATAAGATTTGGTAAAAGTTAGTTTGCAATCAAGCTTAATTAGACAATTAGGAAAAATAACAATTAGGAAAAATAACAATTAACAATCTCACTACTAGGTTAAGTTTTCCAAGTCTAAACTACTTAATTAACCATTACAAACAATCAAAACCCTAACTTGATCTTCATAACCCTTTCTTGAAATCCAAAACATGCTAATTAAAGCTTTATTTAAATATCTAATAACTAGATTAAGGTATTTAAACAACAACTAAGTTTAGGGTTAGGAAATTATACCTCAAACTTGATTCACAAACTTGCAACTAAACTTCCAAAATAGCCTCCAAAATGCTAACTTTCATCAAGATCCAAGCTTAGTTAAGGCTAAAGAATAAAGGGTATAGATTTGTTTTAGAGTTTGTGGGAATATTTGTTGATTTTTGATGAATTTATGGAGCTTAAAGAAGTGAAAATGGGGTGAGGAAAAAAAGAGGGCAGCCAAGGGGAGGCTCAGCCAATGAAGGGGGAAATGTTGTGGGTGAGTGTGGAAAGTTCTAGGTTAAAAACAACCATTAAAGCTTAATTAATAAACTTTACTTTATGCCACCTCTTAATTCTTTTAGTCAAAATTTACATTAAACCTTCAAACTATCTTAGAAATATCTAGATATTTTGAATAGAAGACAAAAGCTTAATCTTGTAATTAAGTTGGCATGGATTCACATTAGCATAATTAACCCAATCCAAAATGTAATTACCACTAATTAAGTGTATAATTAAAAGCGTATAATAATATTTTAATTAAGGAAAAATATTTAAGTGAACTCAAAATTATAAGCGACTAACCAAATACCGCATACTAGTAATTTCTTAGTTAAACTAGGTGCTTTTAAGTCTATATTGAAAAATGTTCACATCTTGGTTTTTATGGAAAACACAAATTATTTACCGATTAACGGAAAATTCGCCTAAACGATTTCTGAAACATTACATTTTCTCACCTATGGTTGCCATTCACTCACACAAGATTATCTCTCTTCATCTTCTTCTTCAAGTTCAAGAGCTCTCTAGCTTTTGTGCAAGTGAGAAATAAAAGTGAGAAAATCAATTCTAATGTGAGCAAAAATCCCACTTCATCATTCTCTACTAGATTAGCACTTTAGTATAGGGTGTTAGCTTCACTAATCTCTCATTAGTGAAGTAGTTGCTTGGGTTAGTGTCTCCTCGACGTAGATCATATTCGGCCTGGAAGACTTCAAGCAAGTTTGTTCCTTTCTTCTTGTGAAGCCATGCTAGAGTCCGGAAGATCACTACATGGAGCGAAGGGACTACAACATGGAGCTATTGAAGTGAAGGACCGATCTACAAAGGTTGTATTCCTAGTTCACTTAGTTGTAAAGTAGTTTACAATATGTTTCGTATGATTCTCAAGTTAAAGATTCTAGTTTGGGGTTCTTTAAAACGGCAAATTTTTGAAAATGGTATGGACGATGCCTCCCAAAACCTTGCTGCCGTGCATGAGAACCCTATAGTATTGACGAGTCTTTAGAGTCCTACACAGAGGTTTCCTGGCTCAGGCGAAACAGAGTAGGTGCATATATGTGATTTGTGCGGGACCAAGATTAATACGATATGTGATACCGTATTCTATTCTCACGATATGTGATATCGGCCGGTTATATGTGATATAGCTGGGTTATCGGATCAAGTGTTGATTCGATAAAATGATACATATTATATTAGTCGGTTATATGTAATATAGCCGGATTATTAAATCAAGTGTTGATTTAATAATTTAATGTAGAATTATATATTTGATATATTAAATTACATTACTATTATTACCTCACTTAAGTATTACTTTTTCTCACTTGATGATATATTGATATATATGTGATATATGTTAAATGTATTATTTTCTTTTGTTCACAAAATTATATATGTGATATATAATTGTGACATGCTTGGTTATACATGCAAGCTTGGGTGTATGAGATTTAAACAAAGCTAGGTTTAATGTTGGTTAATATTTATTATTAAGTGATTAAAAATAATTTGGATTTTATCATGGCATGGAGCTTGCATGAAGCTTGTAGAACATTGACTTGGTCCACTTCATTTGTTTTTTGCTTAAGATATTTGTTAACCTAACCATTAACCCTAGCCCATGGTTTATTCTCTTCATGAGTTAGCCATGACACATAATTAACCCATGGTTGCATTTCTAACCTCATTCTCTTCATCACTTGAGCTTCTTCTTCTTCCTCCTCACAAAATCTTGCTAGCTTTTTCTTTGTGATGAAATAAAGTAAGAAAAAGAAAACTAAAGAGTGTCCACTTCCTAATTCATCATCCTCTTCTATACTAGCCATTTAGATTAGGGTGTTAGCTTCACTAATTTCATATTAGTGAAGTGAAATCTTGAGTTCGTGTTGCCTCGACGTAGATCATCTTGGATTGTGAAGACTTCAAGCAAGGATGCATCATTCACCTCATTGAGCCTCTCTAGAGTCCAGGAGCTTGATGATCGCAGCGAAGGGACCACAGGTTGGAGCTATAGAAGTGAAGGAGAGGACTACAAAGGATGTAATCCCGAATCACTTATTAGTAAAGTAGTTTACATGTTGTTTCCATTTGATTCTCTACCTAAAGATCTTGTTTAGGGTTGTTTAAGCATGGCAAAAATTTTAATTTGGCATGGATGATACCACCCAAAACCTTGCTTTTGTGCTTAGGAACCGTACACAAGGTTCATCTACGTTTTTGACGAAATCAAACTCTTTAACTACCACATCAAAACAGATGTTCCAACTCCGTGATGCCTGCTTTAACCCGTAGATTGATTTAAGCAGCTTGCACACCTTTCCCCTTCTCCCACTGTCCACGAAGCCCTCTGGCTGAGTTATGTACACGCTCTCTTCTAAATCACTATTTAGAAAGGCGGTCTTAACATCCATTTGCCAGATTTCATAGTCATGGTATGCAGCATTGGCAAGTAGGATCCGGATGGACTTAAGCATAGCCACTGGAGAAAAGGTTTCATTATAATCCACACCTGGTCGTTGACGAAAACCTTTTGCAACAAGTCTAGGTTTGAAAGTCTCAACTTTTCCATCTACACCAAGTTTCTTCTAAAAGATCCATTTGCTCCCAAAGGGTTTTACCCCTTCGGGAGCAACTTCAAAAGTCCATACTTTGTTGGTGTACATGGATTCCATCTCAAACCGCATTGCATCAAGCCATTTCACAGAGTCCCCACTCGTGATGGCCTGCTCGAAACTAGTTGGGTCATCATCTTCCATGATGCATGATTAATCTGAAAAAGAGTGTTTGTAGAATAACCGCAATCAATAACGGTGTCGCGTGTAGCTAGCCGAGATGAGTACGGGTCGTCCACAGGGAAACGTTGAACCTTTTATTCTTACTTTAGATGTGTTGAGAAAGAGAGAGGAAGAAATAAGAATGGTGAAGAATGGTTGTAGATTCTAGATCTATGTTAAACAAAGATGTAAAATATAGATCTAGATTAATTATGGATGTAAGTTTAATATAAAAAGGGGGCTTGTAGGGTTCATTAGGATTTAGTAGTTATGGATGATTAATTAAAGATTACCCTTTTTATCCTTTAATAGATTTAAAACTAGAACGACAGTGATGCATGTAGATTAGGGTTTCTGGAGGGAAAAGGGTTCCCACTCTTAACCCCTATCTCAACATGGAACTCCGTTCATATCTAGCCTTTACCAAAACAATCATTAATCTAATCTCTAATCGCGGTCGAGACTAACAATGAATTGGTAGCGCGCCCGATTAGGATGTTAATGATTCTTTTGATAAAGTTTATAAACTTTATAGGACGTAAAAAGATTTTAAGGATTTTCATCATCCATTAACCTACCCTAATCCTACAAACCCTGACAAGCGGAGAATTACTCGTGCATATTGGGAGAATAAGAGATGGAGAGAGAATTCATAATGAAACTACCAAGAAATATAATAAGAAAAAGAACTACCTTTATTAATCAACAAAACTCATTTACACTTTGTTTCCTTAGAAAATGATTATAAATACTAGTTTGCTTCTCGATCTCTTCTAAGGGGGTAGATGAACCGTTGATGATCAGCCTGGATGCGTGAGCCATCTTGGACTTCGTGATCTCGTCGACTTGATAATTTTTCCAAGAGGCTCTCGGTCTTTATTTATACTCCAAAAGCCAGAACCTTAGTATCCTAAATTGGAAACCATCAGTTAAGATTCCACCAACCAAATCCCAGCTCATAAGCCCTCTGCCACGCGGCGGATCCGCGGTCAACAGGTAGGTTTAACCGCGGATCCTCGGCCTTATGTACGTATTAGTGGATTTGGTCTTCTGGGCTTCCTCTATTATGACACGTGGAGATCTCTGGAACCTTTGGAAATTGGAAATCCTTTCTTTGTTTCTGCCAGATTTGATTTCTTAGCTTGCTTTCTTAATTAGGGAGGTTTGCTCTTAACAACTTTGATTCCCTTGATTTTTAACCCTGAAAAATTCTGCACAATCTCAACAAATAATATTAGTGGAGTTTTGTTTTATTGAGATATTAATTTCATCATTAAGATTTGGTCAATGCTATTTTTGCATATATTTTCCTACCAAATGTTACTTATAATATATCAACACATGAAAAATAGTATTTTTATAGATAAACCCTCATATGTATCATATATTATAATGAACACCTTTTCTAATATAGAAATAATAGGAAAAATGTAATAACAAATGTGCGGTTTTATCAACTGAACAAATACCCCCAAACTTATCTTTGATCGTCCCGAGCAAACTAGTGTATTCAAGAGAAGGAGAAAAAGAAAGGAGAAAACTAAGCACACTTTCGTAGGCAACACGATTGCACTGAGCATGTGCAACAAGCCGTTAAACCTCTAGGTGTCCCTAATAGGAGGAGTGTTGTCTCCTGAGGGTTTTCAGCGGATTACACCCATAAAATCCTATAATAAAAGAGAGATGGTGAAAGTTACATATAAAGATAAGAATTATAAAAGAAATACTTTGAAAATTTAGAGTTTCCAACTACACTAGCTTTTCAGTTGTCATGAGCCCTATCTTAATAGTCATGAAAAGATGTTAGAAATAACTTCATCCCCCAATAAAACATCATCTTTATTTTTCATTCCTACATTTCATCCAAACATCGATCATATACCCCTACGTGTGTGAATAGAACATCCCTACACTCGGAGAATTTAATTCAAGCTATCATACTCTTGTCCATCTACCTCAGTACTTTTTAATTTGATGAATATTTGGTTGGATTTTCTTGCACATTTTTCATGCGACCGTTAATACTTCTTGAGGTACTAACCGACCGATTACTCATGTGTTTGCTGATTAGGTGTATTAGTATTTTCCTTGTCTTGCACCACCTAAGGCTTAGCAGTGACTCTCAGACCAGTTGGTTTAAGGCACTAGGTGATGAAGCACCCTCGCTATATTTTTTTATTGCTGTCTTGGAGATAACAAAACCAGTGTTCATTTTTCTCCACCATTTTATCTTTTATTCATTTTTTTTACTTCCTTCATACTTTGGCTTTTAGACAAGAGCATTTCAATGTATCCACTACTATTCTGAGCCTCAAGACGTGTGTAACTGCGTATAGTAGGGTATCAACATTCAAATGTTTGGCTTCCAGAATAGGAACTATTTTTCAGACTTATTTTTATCCTCAGATTAGTGACTTCCTTCATCTTACTAACCCTTAGGACAACAGCTCATAACTACTTATTACCAGTTCGTTTAAGAAAACTTTTAATTTTCTTGGTTTTCTTAAACCATTCCTATCTTTTGGATGTAAGTTTTCACTTTCTACTCTTTTGTTATAAAAGAAAATTTTAAAATTTTTGAAAATGTTGTGCTTATGCAAAATATGATGCAAATTGATGCGTAAATAAGCACAAACTTCCCCCAAACCTATTCACAGCAGTGTCCTCACTGATGTCATCTGTTAAGCTCAAAAACCTGTAGACTTAGGAGGAGAAAGGGGACAAGAAATAATGCAAGTGAAATCCTCCCCCAAACTTATTTTTGGCTCACAATCTTATAAAAATTCTTTTTCTTTCAAGAGCCAAAATAAACCACCCCCCAAAACTTGAGTTAAACAATGTTAATCTTTTAAAATCACACGAGGGGGTCAAAGTAATTGGTCAATGCCAAGCTTTGCAAAGACCAAAAGTCAACACTAACCATTCAAAAATTTTATCGATAAAGCACCAAGCTTGGTGGAAGAACATGTCACCTTTCGACGTCAAGAAGTGGGGAGGTGATAAGAGGTGTAATGAAAAAGGATTGCGTCTCAATTTGGAGAGATGACACAGTGATAGTAATGATGGATTACTCGCATTATCTTGATTGTCCAGAAGAAGGGGTGGAGGTTCAAATTTTTTTATCTTGGAGTTGATTCATCTCAACACCCGTATCTTTTAAAAATGCAAGTTCATCAGCGAAAATTTCCTCAAAACTTTCATCGATACCCCAAAGAATAATGTCATCAGGAAAAACAGGATGATCATCAGACTCTATAAAAAGTTCCTCATCAGCGTTAGATGTTGACCCGGACAACTCGGTGGAAGAGTCCGTGTATGTATAATGCATGGTTGGGTCAAACAACAACATATGAAAAGAGTCAGTATCATGAGGTTGATCAAATTCACTGCTGTCGACATCCATTAATTCGACAGAACACACATGAGCATAGGGTTCGGAGGGTTCACTTCCCAACTTGTAAATGTTAAGCTCAATTGACTTCTTTCCAAAGGATAGGGTCATAGAGCCGTTTCTACAATTGATTACTGCGTTGGAAGTTGCTAGGAAGGGTCGACCGAGTATCACCAGGATTTGATTGCGTGGGTTTGCCACAGGCTGCGTATCTAAAACAATAAAATCCACAGGGAATATAAATTCCCCGACTTTGATTAACACATCCTCTAGCTCACCCCTAGGTTGGGTTGGGTGATAGATCGATCGGCCATCTGAAGAGTGGAATGCGCCGGTTTTAACTCTCCGATCCCTAATTGCTCATAAACAGAATACGGAAGCAAATTAACACTAGCACCTAAATCGAGTAGAGCACGATTGATATTTTTACCCGCAATAGAAATAGAAATTGTAGGACTTCCGAGGTCCTTTCGTTTCTTGGGTAGTTGTTGTGTAAAAGCAGTGCTCACATTACTTGCAAGGAAAACTTTTTTAGGTACTTGAACTTTTCTTTTTCTAGTGCACAAGTCCTTAAGGATTCTTGCATAAGATGGGACTTGTTGAATAGCATCTAGGAGAGGAATATTTACGTTAACTTGCTTAAAAATTTCCACAATCTTCTCCATTTGTGGGTTAGGTCGGTTGGCCCTTAATCTGTTTGGAAACGGAGCTTGATCAATAAGTTTTGGGTCCAACATTTGTGGAGAAGATTGTGGGGACGGATTCGATCCCAAAATTGGAGTGGGAATCGACTTAGATAGATTGCGCGAAGTGTTCGAGCCTTAGGGAAAACGGAGAATAGGCTAGGATGAAGGTGAGGGACTAGACGAATTAGGGGAAGAAGTAGAAGCTGGGGTATCATTGGTGTCACTGACATAATCAAATTGCTCACCCACTCAGTTATTCAGCACTCTCCCCGATCTCAACGTAGTAACGGCATTCACATTATGATTTTGTGAATGGCCAGGATTCGGTAGGGGTTGAGATGGGAGTTTTCCTTTCTCCCTCGCACTCATTGCTGCGTTCAACTGTGCAAGTTGGGTTTCTATTGATTTAATACTCTCACCGTGGGAGGCGGAGTCTTTCTTTATGGTATTAATAGAAGACTTCATATCAGCCGACATTTGCATGGAATGTTTCATAAACAAATCCAAAGTTTGTGCGAGTGAAGAGTTATCAGTACCGGCCAATTGTGGTGCAGAAGAGTTGGCTGGATTATGAAAATTTTATGACTGAAAGGGGTGTTGACTTTGTGGTTGTGGTTGCTGTGGAGGAGATCTTTGATAATTGCTTTGGAACTGATTTTGATTTTGGGGTTGGTTTTGATTCCAGGCGAAGTTAGGATGATTCTTCCATCCTTGATTGTACGTGGAAGAATAAGGATTGTTTCTAGGTCGCTGCTGAAAAGCAGCATTAGTTTGAAACGATGCATTCATAGGACATTCTTCCGTTAAGTGTGAAGGATCTGAACAACAACCGCAGACGGTCTTGGGAAGCGTGACCTGATTTAGGGAGACTGATGAGAATTTGTTCTCAATAGCATCGAGTTTCTTCTGTATCGCTGCCATTTAGGCTTTCACTGTGATGGAAACATCGAGCTGGTGAATACCTCCCCTAGATGAAGGTGGTCTTACGCTTTTCCACTGCAAAGTGTTTTCAGCGAGGTCTTCCAGATACTTCCAAGCTTCACCATCATTTTTAGACATGAAATTGTATTGACACATTGTTTCAAGCATCTGCTTTGTGGCTGGATTAATGCCCACATATATAATTCGACATAAATCCCATATTTGTATTCTATGATGAGGACATTAGACAACCAGATCCTTGAAACATTCAAAGCGCTTCCAAAATGGTTCATTGGGAAGCTGGGTGAACAGGTTGATCTCGCTCCTAATATAGGCAGTCTTATGGTTTGGGTAAAACTTCTTAAGAAATGCTATTACGAATTCATCCCAATTAGTGATAGAGTGTGCGGCAGTATTATAAAGCCATTTTTCTGCCAAATAGCACAGAGTGAATAGGAGAAGACGCAAGCGCATAGCATCCACAGTCAGTTGTGAAGTACCCATCATTGCGCATACTTTTTCGAATTTGGTGATAAAAACCTACGCGTCTTCAGACTCTAGCCCATGAAATTTGGGCAACAGATTGATGTAGTGGGGTTTAATTTCAAAATTATCCCCATTAGCTGGTGGAATGGATAGACAAGTGGGAAGGGGACCACGGATAGGATAGCATCTCTCTTGGAGAGAGATGCGCGGTGGATTCTGCGCACCTACGGGCGGTGGCAGCGTGGTGTTATAATCTAATGGAGTACCGTCCATCTCGGTCGTGGTGTGTGGTGGGGGAAAAGAAGATGAAGAAGCACCGACTTCGGAGTCGATAGCAAGAACGCGAACAAGACGGGAACTAGAATCCTGTGTCCAGCCAAGCATGCACTAAGCGGGTTTAGCGCAAGTGGCAGCGTGTGTGTGATTTAAAATTGGTCTGTTTTGAAAAAAGTGGGACTTAAGACAAATCACACAAAAATGCACAAACAACCCTAGAACTAAGGTTACCTCGGTCAAGTCTCTAGACCGCTCCTAGACTTCCAAAGGACAAGCCGTAGGATCAATCCTCTACCACATCTTTACTACCCTTATAGCCAGGTAAGTGCCAGGTAAGTGGGAGGTATCCACTACGTAAGTAGTGGGCCTAATTAAGTAACCACTTGCCTTCGACACACTTTCCTAGACACCACAAAACTAATGCAGATAAACGATAGATTACCCACGACTTTCCTCTGTCCTTATTGAGCGCGACAGTCCTTAGAGTCTGGTCTAGATATTTTTTAAATTAATGTAGGGTTGATGCAGATGCTCGGTTTGTGATTTGTGGGGCTTAGGAAGGGTGATGAAATCCCCAATTAATCTGGATTTGGTCTTTGCCCCTTAAAGTCTGTACTAAAATATGCAAAACAAACCAATCACAAAACTTTGCAAAAAGATTTTTGAGCGGCGATATTTTGCAAAGAATCCTGCAGAAAAGAGATTTTATTAGATTTCAGAGGAGAGAGAAATTGGTTAGAATCTTACCAGAGAAAATTGGAGCCCTAGATTCTCTAACCCGTCGCGCTTCCGCCGCGAATGTACCTCCCTTGCCGCGGTTCCGCCGCAAGAGAGTGGGATCACTTGATGAAATTTTTTCTGTGGCCTTCTGTGCTCCTCTGGATCTTAATGAATGTCTCTGTCTCCTGTTTTCTCAAGGCTGTGACTCCAGATATCCTTGCAAAATTCACACGACAATCGTTAAATATATAATTTGCAGTTTTGTTTTATATATGATATAGATCGTATAAGAATTCAACACAAATAGTAAGACTAAAAAAATTACGCACGTATCCCCTGCAACGGTGCCATTTGATTGATCGAAAAAAGAGTGTTTGTAGAATAACCACAATCAATAACGGTGTTGCTTGTGGCTAGCCGAGATGAGTACGGGTCGTCCGCAGGGAAACGTTGAACCTTTCATTCTTACTTGAGATGTGTTGAGAAAGAGAGAGGAAAAAATAAGAATGGTGAAGAATGGTTGTAGATTCTAGATCTATATTAAACACGGATGTAAAATATAGATCTAGATTAATTATGGATGTAAGTTTAATATAAAAAGGGGGCTTGTAGGGTTCATTAGGATTTAGTAGTTATGGATGATTAGTTAAAGATTACCCTTTTTATCCTTTAGTAGATTTAAAACTAGAACGACAGTGATGCATGTAGATTAGGGTTTCTGGAGGGAAAAGGGTTCCCACTCTTAACCCCTATCTCGACATAGAACTCCCTTCATATCTAGCTTTTACCAAAACAATCATTAATCTAATCTCTAATCGCGTTCGAGACTAACAATGAATTGGTAGCGCGCCCGATTAGGATGTTATTGATTCTTTTGATAAAGTTTATAAACTTTATAGGACGTAAAAAGAGTTTAAGGATTTTCATCATCCATTAACCTACCCTAATCCTACGAACCCTAACAAGCGGAGAATTACTCACGCATGTTGGGAGAAGAAGAGATGGAGAGAGCATTCATAATGAAACTACCAAGAAATAGAATAAGAAAAAGAACTACCTTTATTAATCAACCAAACTCATTTACACTTTGTTTCCTTAGAAAATGATTACAAATACTAGTTTGCTTCTCGATCTCTTCTAAGGGGGTAAATGAACCGTTGATGATCAGCATGGATGCGTGAGCCGTCTTGGACTTCGTCATCTCGTCGACTTGATAATTTTTCTAAGAGGCACTCGGTCTTTATTTATACTCCAAAAGCCAGAACCTTAGTCTCCTAAATTGGAAACCATCAGTTAAGATTCCACTAACCAAATCCCAGCTTATAAGCCATCTGCCACGCGGCGGATCCGTGGTCAACAGGTAGGTTTGACCGTGGATCCTCGGCCTTATGTACGGATCAGTGGATTTGGTCTTCTGGGCTTCCTCTATTATGACACGTGGAGATCTCTGGAACCTTTGGAAATTGGAAATCCTTTCTTTGTTTCTGCCAGATTTGATTTCTTAGCTTGCTTTCTTAATTAGGCAAGTTTGCTCTTAACAACTTTGATTCCCTTGATTTTTAGCCCTAAAAAATTCTGCACAATCTCAACAAATAATATTAGTGGAGTTTTGTTTTATTGAGATATTTATTTCATCATTAAGATTTGGTCAATGGTATTTTTGCATACATTTTCCTACCAAATATTACTTATAATATATCAACATATGAAAAATAGTATTTTTACAGATAAACCCTCATATGTATCATATATTATAATAAACATATTTTCTAATATAGAAATAGTAGGAAAAATGTAATAACAAATGTGCAGTTTTATCAACTGAACAATGCAATCCTCGCTCCCATCATCAATGAGAAAACCGTAGTATCTCTCAGGTGAATGAGGAACCCTTCTCGATCGGTGGAGAGGCTGAGGTTCATTGGGAACTATCGAATGCTCTGGTTCCACTAAATCTTCGGTTGTAGTCTGTGTAGCTGGAACTTCTTCCAGCTCTACCTCTTTGCCATTAATTTCTTTTACAAGAAATTCCTTTTCTAAAAAGGTAGCATGTTGAACAACAAACACCTTTTGTTCCTCACTGTGATAGAAAAAATATCCATATGAATTCTTTGGATATCCCACAAACTTGCAAAGAACTGATCGTGTCTCGAGTTTGTCCGGATTTTGCCTTTTGACATAGACCGGACAACTCCATATCTTAACTCGTTTAAGATATGGTCTATTTCCATTCCATATCTTATATGGCATTGTAGGCACTGATTTAGATGGAACTTGATTCAATAGGTATGCTGCTGTCTCAAGTGCATGACCCCAAAAGGAAATAGGTAACTCAGCGGTGTTCATCATAGAGCGCACCATATCCCATAGGTGTGATTCATCCACTCCGATACACCATTGAGCTGTGGTGTATACGGAGGAGTAAGCTGAGACAGAATCCCATTCTCTTTTAGATAGTCTTGGAATTCCGTGCTCAAGTATTCTCCCCCCTGATCAGATCTTAGGATTTTAATACTTTTACCCGTCTGGTTCTCGACTTCATGCTTATATTATTTGAATTTCTCAAAAGGTTCAGACTTGTGTTTCAACAGGAACACATGTCCGTATCTTGAGAGATCGTCAGTGAATGTAATGAAGTATGAGAAACCATTCCTGGCATGTGTATACATGCGACCGTATACATCACTTTGTATCAGTCCCAAGTGTTCTTCCTTATCCAGTAAACGGAGTTTTGGTCATCTTGCCTTTGAGACATGACTGGAAAGTTTCATAAGATGAAAATTCAAACGGATTCAAATATCCATCCTTATGTAACTTAGCTAGTCATGTCGCATTGATATGACCTAGTCTACAATACCACAAGAAGGATTCGTTCATTTCTGAACTATTCCTTTTGTGTGTGTTCTGTATGTTAAGAACTGTGGTTTGATTTAGAATGTATATGCCATTACTTAATGAGCCAGATCCATTCGACTTTTGATTCAGAAAAATGTCCACAGCATTATCCGGCAATACAAAATTATATCCTTTTTTACTTAATAAAGAAACTGATATAATATTGCATATCAGGTTCGGTATGTAATAGCATTCGTTCAGAATCAATGTATTACCATTTAGTAATACAAGGTGATATTCGCCAACTGCTTTGACTGCAACATTTGCATCATTCCCTACTCTTACAGAATTGTCACGACCCGCAGGGTACGGAACGTGACTGACACTTAAGTTACGAAACGTCTCAAGACATCCGTAAAATAAGTAAACCAAAGCCCAGAAACCAAAACCAAATAAGCAAAAGAATGAAGGAAAACCAATCAATTGAAAGCGAGTTTATCAAATGAGTCACATCAAGCCTTTTTAAAAACAATATCAATTTTTCCGAAAATTTCGGCAGAGTCTCCTTTGTAAATACTGGCCCCCAAAATGGGTACAACAAGAATATATATGAATCCAACAAATATGGCATCCCCAAGCGGGAGCTAGCTCTTCGCCACAAGGCGGTCACAAATCCCACGCAATATAAAACAACAACATGCAAAATAATCATAAAGAAGCATGAGAAAAACCGCACGTCGACTCAAGTGAGCTCGACCCCAAAATACAGCAAAAAGTCCACAAATCTCACAGTCTCATCTCTAGGTCAATATACAACAATACTGGTAGATACAGTAGATGGAGTACACTAGATACAAAGAATATACAAGGTGGTACAAAAATAATGATATAACCCACCTAAGAGCAAAACCTCGAGTCCAGGCAAAGGAGGCAAAAGAAGCAAGTACGCCCGCCGCTACTGTACTGACGGAGCGGACCTGCAAAAGGCTGAGGCACAACGGGGGTGAGTTGCCAACTCGTGAGTAATAAATAACATCTACACAGGCTATCGAATGCATGCACACAAGCATCCTAGCATCTAAAATACAGGTAAGGCAGGACATAATAGCAGGTATGTATGCAATATGAATATACTAGCAGGTATGAATGCAATGCGAATCAACTCATGATCTGAGTGTGTAAGTATAAGAATCATGTTTTTCCTTTAGGAATCTCTTTTGAAATACCAGCACAATACCAATAGAATCAACAACAACCGGTGTCCAGCAACGACACCTCAAAACTATCACAAATCTCATATATCCATGTCATAGTATCTCTGGCCTCAGCCATCCGGCTGACCCATCTCAATATCAATATCTCATCAACTCGCGGCCACGGTCGGTATCCTCTGGATATCCGCCGTCCCAAACAGTCACCGGTAGGTAATCCGCCCCCTGCCAGGCTCATCGTCAGCACCACGAGCTTCTTGCCCCGGGGTACCTTACCGGGCCCACCATGTACCCGAGACGGTTCATCTAACTCCTCGAAACGGGTCTCGAAAACCACAGAAAACTCATGGTGGACGACACTTACATCACTAGAAAACCGTAATTTACATATTTTAAAAATACAATAAGTTTAGAAATTTTGCGGCTTTCCCCCGAAATCCAGAAATATCATAAAATCTCAAGAAATCCTCATAAGTGCATATGTCAATGATAATGAATGCATATGGTATCAATAATCAAGTTGCGATGTGTGATTAATAGACTAAGCATGAACAAATAATATGATGAGGTACATGCACATGAATAGCAATCCTACGATTTCATTTTAAGGAATTAAAGGCAATAGCACAAGTTTAAGTATCAATTATAGTAAAAGGTTTCAATTTAAAGGTTATCTAGTGTGGTGGCATGGCAATCACCAGGGCGTGGGTGTAGGCATGAATAGTGCTCGTGCTGCATATAAAAACCCTGGCAATGGTGCAGGTGTCCTATAGAATGGGTTCGCATATGTATGTCAATATAAAGCATGAATGTAGCAAATAATCATACAAGTATTACATCCCTAATTACTAACATTACTAAGAATCTTTTTAAGCTACTAAAACTATCGGGCGACTTGCGACATCCAACGATAGTCCCCCGTAGATGTTACATCTACTCACCGGAATCCCTAGCTAGTCACGTCCAATCACCGCTTTCCCCTTTCGTGCCGCGTCTGACGTCTCCGCGACCGAACCTGGAATTTACATCAATACCAAACATAAGGTTACATATCAAGAACGACGCAAAACCCAAACGAAGATACTAACGTTCACAAGCTAGGTACAACGTGCACAAGGTGCGCGGAACACACGCGAAAATCGCAAAAACTAACTAAAACGTCGATTTGGTCGCCCGGCAAAACTAAAACCCGATCACTCAAAAATCCGCACTTGCACATCCTAAATGTCATAGGATAAGCCAAAACAATCATCAAGATATCAAAATAATCCATCACAATATTTTTATAATAAAACTAGTAAGCTAGAAATTTGCAATTTGTTGCAAACATCGACAATTAGCGATAAAGTTAACACAATCCAACACAAACATCCAAACTAACCCACTAGATAGCCACTACACTAATTTTAAACCTTTTACAAAGCATCAAACCATAATTCCAACACAACAATCATGCTTCAATCTATTTCCATACACAAACCCCTTTCTTGATTTTTGTAATTAGCAATTACAATGAAAATTTCACACAAGTTTAACTTAGATTAGCATAATATGAAGCCACTTAAGAAAAGTAACCTTAAAGATTGGTTTAGAAAACAACTAGATAGCTAATTAGCTTTAATTAACTAAATAATGGTTTCTAAAACCCTAGTTTAATTTCAACCATGAACTAGAAAAAACTAGATTAGGATTTTGCTAAGCTTTTAACACTAAAACCATTTAACTAAACGAATTTAACCAAAAGAAATTAACTTTTTGGAAATTATACCTCAAACTAGAGATCTAGCAAGAACAAGATGCCTCCAAAGATGCCATCTTTCTCCAAGATTTGAATCCATTTAGGTTTGAGAAGAGAGGAAATAGGGTTTTGTTTTGAAATTGTGAAGAAATTTGTTGATTTTGTTGATTTTTGAGATGAATTTGTGAACAAAAAGAGAGGGGAAAAATGAAGGGGGAGGGCTGCTGGTTTCGGCCAGAACAAGGGAGAGGGGAATGGTGTGGGGGTGTGGGAATGGTCACCAAGTCAAACCCCCCTCAAAGTCAAATACACCATACCTCCAAAATATTATATTTTAAAACCTACACTTTAACTCATTTCATCACCTAACAAAAGAATTTTAAAACAAAAGAGAGAGGAAGAATTTTCTGCAGTTTGGGCTTGCCAAGGAGATGTGAGGATGTGTGTGTGAGAGTGCACAAAAAAATTTTTGCAAAAAGACCCCCTAAAAGTCCAAAATTGCAAGTTTAAGCTTAAATTCAATAAATTTCGTTTACCATAATAAAAATTAGTTAAAACTTAAAATTAATTACTAAAAATTTATGTTACAACTAGATTTTAATTAACATGATTTTAAAGATTAAATTTAGCCCATTTAAATTTGTATTTATCGCTAATTTAATGTATTTTCTTACCGGCTTAAAATAATATTGAAAATTGAAAAATTAGGGAAAATTTTTAAACGACCAGAATTTCATAAGTAACTCATTTGCTACTAAAAACAAGCAATTACCTATCCAAATTAGGTATAATTAGTCCTAAACTGCAAAATAACAAAAAGACGATTTACGGAAAAATACCACATTTTCACCGATTTTCGGGAAAACATCAAAACGACATTTCAAGGCGCTACAATCTTACCCCCTTAACGAAATTCGGTCCCCGAATTTAAAAATATAACTACGCGTACCTTCAAAGAGATGGGGATATTTTTTCCTCATCTCGCCCTCGGTCTCCCAGGTAACCTCCTCGCTGCTCGGGCTACGCTAAAGGACCTTGACGGTTGGTATAATCTTCGATCTCAACTTCTTCACCTGCCGATCCAGGATGCCCACCGGCTGCTCTGCAAAAGAAAGGTCGCGCTCTAGCTGGACTGTCGGGTGCTGAATCGCATGCGAAGGGTCGTGAAGGTACTTGCGGAGCATCGAAACATGGAAGACGGGGTGAACATCGGGAAAGCTGGGTGGAAGAGCCAAACGATATGCAACAGCGCCGACACGCTCGAGGATCTCGAAGGGACCTACGAATCTAGGGCTAAGCTTCCCCTTTCGCCCAAAACGCATCACGCCCTTCATCGGAGAGACCCTCAGAAAAACATGATCGCCAACTGCGAACTCTAACCTGCGACGGCGCCTGTCTGCATACGATTTCTGCCTGCTCTGAGCCTCTCTCATCCGGTCTCGGATCAACTGTATCTTCGCTGTCGTCTCCTCAACAAGCTGCGGCCCCAAAATATTGCTCTCGCTGAGCTCTGTCCAACAGACGGGCGATCTGCATCTCCTCCCATACAATGCCTCGAAAGGTGCCATCTGAATAGTATCCTGGAAGCTGTTGTTGTAGGAGAACTCCACTAGAGGTAAATGACGATCCCAGCTACCGCCGAAGTCTAAAACGCACGCTCTGAGCATGTCCTCGAGAGTCTGAATGGTCCGCTCTGACTGTCCGTCGGTCTGCGGATGAAACGCTGTGCTGAAGTTCAAACGAGTGCCCAAAGCCTCCTGAAGTCTCTGCCAAAGTCGGCTGGTGAACAGGGTGCCTCGATCTGACATGATACAAGTCGGTACGCCATGCAACCGCACGATCTCGTCGATGTAAAGCTGGGCATACTGAGCGAAGCTGAAAGTCGTCTTCACTGGCAGGAACTGAGCCGCTTTCGTCAATCGATCTACGATCACCCAGATGGAGTGATACCCTCGACTGGTCCTGGGTAGACCCACAACGAAATCCATCGAAATCTGCTCCCATTTCCACTCCGGAATGGGTAACGGGTGTAGCTCTCCTGCGGGCCTCTGGTGCTCGGCCTTGACTTGCTGACAAGTCAGGCATCTTGATACAAACTCCGCAATGTCCCACTTCATCCCGTCCCATCAGTAGGTCTCTCTCATATCATGGTACATCTTGGTGGAACCGGGGTGGACACTATACACTGATCGGTGTGCCTCCTCAAGAATGTCGCGCCGCAATCCATCAGCATCTGGTACGCACAGTCTAGATCCATAGCGTAGAATCTCCTGATCATCAATCACGAACTCGGAAAATCTGCCCTGTCCCATCTATGCCATGATCTCTGAGCAACGGTCGTCACTGCGCTGTGCCTCATATATACGGTCAAGCAACTGTGGGCGTGCATGAACATGCGCGAGCTGTCCCCCTGTCTGAGTGAACTCGAACTCCACTTGGCTGTCGCATAAAATCTGCCAATCTGCTGACGACTGCCTCTGCACTGCGCGCAAACACGATAGACTACCCCCGGGCCTCCTACTCAACGCATCCGCCACTACATTCGCCTTGCCTGGGTGATATAAGATCTCGCAGTCATAGTCTTTCACCAACTCCATCCAACGACGCTGTCTGAGGTTCAGGTCTCGCTGCTGAAATATGTATTTTAAGCTCTTGTGGTCTATGAATATTTGGCACGACTCGCCATATAGGTAATGTCGCCAAATCTTCAGTGCAAAGACCACTGCAGCCATCTCCAAATCGTGAGTGGGGTAGTTCTATTCATGCTTCTTCAACTGCCGAGAAGCATAAGCGATCACCCGGCCATGCTGCATCAATACGCATCCTAACCCCACTCGCGAAGCATCACAGTAGACCACAAATCCGCCTGATCCCGAAGGCAAAGATAATACCGGTGCCGTAGTCAAACAAGTCCGTAGCTGCTGAAAACTGCGCTCGCACTCCTCTGTCCAAACGAAAGGAACTCCCTTCCGGGTCAAACCGGTCAAAGGTGCAGCTATACGGGAGAAGTCCTGAACAAAACGCCTGTAGTAGCCCGCCAGGCCTAAAAAACTACGGATCTCAGTAACCGATGTAGGTCGGGGCCACTGCTGAACAGCCTCAATCTTCTTCGGGTCTACACATATGCCGTCTCTCGTAATCACGTGACCCAAGAATCCGACGCTGTCCAGCCAGAATGCACACTTGGAGAACTTTGCGAACAGCTGGTGCTCCCTCAGAGTCTGTAACGTAATCCGCAAGTGCTGCTCGTGCTCCTCTCTGCTCCGGGAGTACACCAAGATATCGTCGATAAACACGATGATGAACAAGTCAAGATATGGCCTGAAAGTACGGTTCATCAAATCCATGAATGCTGCTGGGGCGTTGGTGAGTCCGAACGACATCACCAAAAACTCATAATGGCCGTAGCGCGTGCGGAAAGTTGTCCTCGGTATATCCTCCTGTCGAACTCGCAGCTGATGGTATCCTGATCGCAAGTCGATCCTCGAAAAATACCCCGCACCCTGAAGCTGGTCGAACAAATCATCAATGCGTGGCAACGGATATCTGTTCCGCACGGTAACCTTGTTCAGCTGGCGGTAGTCGATACATAAGCGCAAACTTCCGTCCTTCTTGACAAACAGGACCGGAGCACCCCACGGAGAAACACTAGGTCGAATAAGCCCCTTCTCTAACAAATCCTGCAACTGATCCTTCAGCTCTCGAAGCTCTGCCGGGGCCATCCGATAAGGCGGTATAGAAATAGGCCCCGAGCCGGGAATCAAATCAATGCAGAACTCAACGTTGCGCTCAGGTGGTAGCCCAGGTAGCTCATCAGGGAAAACATCAGGGAACTCACAAACAACCGGGACCCGGTCCAACGGAACCTCTGCAGCTCGAGTATCACAAATATACGCTAAGAATCCCTGACATCCCTTCCGCAAGAGCTGACCAGCGGGAAGAGACGAAATCAAGCTGGGAAGGGTGACGCTGCGGTCTCCCTGAATAACAAGGACTGGCTCTCCCGGAAAGCTAAATATGACTGCCTTCTCACGGCAGTCCACCGAAGCATAACAAGTGGCTAGCCAATCCATGCCCAGAAGCACATCAAAGTCCAACATATCGAGGAGAATCAAATCAACCGATGAATTCCTCTCCCCGATACGAACGGAACACAATCGAAATACAAAACGAGCGACAAACGACTCGCCCACCGGGGTAACAACAACAAGCGGATGATCTAACGATGACGACTCACGGCCCAACATCGGTGCAAAGTGTGTAGAGACATACGAATGTGTAGAACCTGGGTCGAATAATACCCGTGCGTCGAAAGAACAAATTGGCAAGGTACCTGTCACAACGGCATTGGATGCCTACGCATCCTGCGGTGTCAAAGCAAATAATCGGGCCTGTCCTCCACCGATAGCGGGCTGACCTCGACCTCGGCCTCTGCCTCCTCATCCTCTCTGAATAGGACCGCCGCATCCACGGCCTCTGGGTGCACCTAACTGGCGTGGAGCATCGCCTGTGGTAGGAAGTAGGGCTCTCTGAGGAGGGAGTGGTGATGGTAGTAGGGTCACATGCGGAACTGTCGCTGCTCCCTGTCGTCTCGCCGGACAGTCTCTGACAAGATGGTGCGGACTCCCGCACCCAAAACACCCTGGCGACGGATGCTGTCCCTAGGGATAAGAACCATATAACTGTCCCCGTCCAAATCCTCTGCCAGGCCTATCTCTCAGAAAGAATCTGGCGCGCTGCCTCTGAGACGGTACATCGGTGCGAATCCTCTTCGGCCCAGAAACGGCCGAAGTCTGTGATATGCGTGCCTCCATCCGTAATGCCGTATCCATAGCAGCTGAATAAGTGTCGTAGTGCTGGGCGCCAATGGCAAGATATAGCTGGGCATCTAGTCCCTGTACGAACCTCTTCACCATCTTCTTTTCGGTATCCACCAAATACGGAGCATATCGGGATAACTGTGTAAACTGGATGTCATACTCAGACACCGTCATCCCAGGTGTCTTGACTAAGGCCTCGAAGCTACGAGCTCTGGCGTCACGAACGCTCTCTGGGAGGAAACGAGCTAGAAAGACCGCTGTAAACTCGGCCCAAGTCATAGGCGGTAGACCTGCAGCTCGACCTCTCAAGACTGACTCCCACCATGTCTGCGCGAGACCCTTTAGTCGGAAACTCGCAAGCTCTACCCATCGATCATCCGAACATCTCAGCGAACGGCAGATCCTGGCTAAACTGTCAAGGAACGTTTGTGGGTCCTCCGCTGCCTCGGTGCCGGTGAATACTGGAGGTCTCAGTCTTATGAAATCCTGTAGCGAAACCGGAATGGCCACGGTGGTAGTAGTAGGAGCAGGTATCATGGTCGTCTGTGATGTAGTAGGTACGTCATCCGGCCTCGGTGTACGACTGGCTGCAACTAGGGATCCTACCATCTGACGTAGCTCCTGCATGCCCCCATCATCTGTTGCAACTCCTCCATACCAGTCTCGAGCCTATCCATACGGCCTGGGGAAGGTGGATCGGTCTGTCCCTGCGGCGTAGGCATACCACCCTGCTCAGTCCTAGTTTCGGACGAGCCAGCTCAAATCTCGTCTCGGGCGGCAGCCCTCTGTGCCCTCGTAGCCTTCGGCGGCATAGTGGCTGTTACAGGAAAACGGATAGTAAGAACAGTGCAATAGAATCATAGGATACACGGAATTGAGGAAGGAATTTCAAGCAAGTATATCCTAAAGTCACTTAGGCGGAGTACCGTATCGCAAGTATGCCGCGGACATACACACGCTACGTTACCCTATTTAAGTCACTTACTCCATCTACCAAGGGTCATCCTACACTCAAAAAGGTAAAACCTATGGCTCTGATACCAACTTTGTCACGACCCGCAGGGTACAGAACGTGACTGGCACTTAAGTTACAAAACGTCTCAAGATATCCGTAAAATAAGTAAGCCAAAGCCCAGAAACCAAAACCAAATAAGCAAAAGAATGAAGGAAAACCAATCAATTGAAAGCGAGTTTATCAAATGAGTCATATCAAGCCTTTTTAAAAATAATATCAATTTTTCCGAAAATTTCGACAGAGTCTCCTTTGTAAATACTGGCCCCCAAAATGGGTACAACAAGAATATATATGAATCCAACAAATATGGCATCCCCAAGCGGGAGCTAGCTCTTCGCCACAAGGTGGTCACAAATCCCACGCAATATAAAACAACAACATGCAAAATAATCATAAAGAAGCATGAGAAAAACCGCACGTCGACTCAAGTGAGCTCAACCCCAAAATACAGCAAAAAGTCCACAAATCTCACAGTCTCATCTCTAGGTCAATATACAACAATACTGGTTGATACAGTAGATGGAGTACACTAGATACAAAGAATATACAAGGTGGTACAAAAATAATGATATAACCCACCTAAGAGTAAAACCTCGAGTCCAGGCAAAGGAAACAAAAGAAGCAAGTGCGCCCGCCGCTACTGTACTGACGGAGCGGACCTGCAAAAGGCTGAGGCACAACGGGGGTGAGTTGCCAACTCGTGAGTAATAAATAACATCTACACAGGCTATCGAATGCATGCACACAAGTATCCTAACATCTAAAATACAGGTAAGGCAGGACATAATAGCAGGTATGTATGCAATATGAATATACTAGCAGGTATGAATGCAATGCGAATCAACTCATGATCTGAGTGTGTAAGTATAAGAATCATGTTTTTCTTTTAGGAATCTCTTTTGAAATACCATCACAATACCAATAGAATCAACAAGAACCGGTGTCCAGCAACGACACCTCAAAACTATCACAAATCTCATATATCCATGTCATAGTATCTCTGGCCTCAGCCATCCGGCTGACCCATCTCAATATCAATATCTCATCAACTCGCGGCCACGGTCGGTATACTCCGGATATCCGCCGTCCCAAACAGTCACCGGTAGGTAATCCGCCCCCTGCCAGGCTCATCGTCAGCACCACGAGCTTCTTGCCCCGGGGTACCTTACCGGGCCCATCATGTACCCGAGACGGTTCATCCAACTCCTCAAAACGGGTCTCGAAAACCACAGCAAACTCATGGTGGACGACACTTACATCATTAGAAAACCGCAATTTACATATTTTAAAAATATAATAAGTTTAGAAATTTTGCGGCTTTCCCCCGAAATCCAGAAATATCATAAAATCTCAAGAAATCCTCATAAGTGCATATGTCAATGATAATGAATGCATATGGTATCAATAATCAAGTTGCGATGTGTGATTAATAGACTAAGCATGAACAAATAATATGATGAGGTACATGCACATGAATAGCAATCCTACGATTTCATTTTAAGGAATTAAAGGCAATAGCACAAGTTTAAGTATCAATTATAGTAAAAGGTTTCAATTTAAAGGTTATCTAGTGTGGTGGCATGGCAATCACCAGGGCGTGGGTGTAGGCATGAATAGTGCTCGTGCTGCATATAAAAACCCTGGCAATGGTGCAGGTGTCCTATAGAATGGGTTCGCATATGTATGTCAATATAAGGCATGAATGTAACAAATAATCATACAAGTATTACACCCCTAATTACTAACATTACTAAGAATCTTTTTAAGCTACTAAAACTATCGGGCGACTTGCGCCATCCAACGATAGTCCCCCGTAGATGTTACATCTACTCACCGGAATCCCTAGCTAGTCACGTCCAATCAGCGCTTTCCCCTTTCGTGCCGCGTCTGACGTCTCTGCGACCGAACCTGGAATTTACATCAATACCAAACATAAGGTTACATATCAAGAACGACACAAAACCCAAACGAAGATACTAACGTTCACAAGTTAGGTACAACGTGCACAAGGTGCGTGGAACACACGCGAAAATCGCAAAAACTAACTAAAACGTCGATTTGGTCGCCCGGCAAAACTAAAAGCCGATCACTCAAAAATCCGCACTCGCACATCCTAAATGTCATAGGATAAGCCAAAACAATCATCAAGATATCAAAATAATTCATCACAATATTTTTATAATAAAACTAGTAAGCTAGAAATTTGCAATTTGGTGCAAACATCGACAATTAGCGATAAAGTTAACACAATCCAACACAAACATCCAAACTAACCCACTAGATAGCCACTACACTAATTTTAAACCTTTTACAAAGCATCAAACCATAATTCCAACACAACAATCATGCTTCAATCTATTTCCATACACAAACCCCTTTCTTGATTTTTGTAATTAGCAATTACAATGAAAATTTCACACAAGTTTAACTTAGTTTAGCATAATATGAAGCCACTTAAGCAAAGTAACCTTAAAGATTGGTTTAGAAAACAACTAGATATCTAATTAGCTTTAATTAACTAAATAATGGTTTCTAAAACCCTAGTTTAATTTCAACCATGAACTAGAAAAAACTAGATTAGGATTTTGCTAAGCTTTTAACACTAAAACCATTTAACTAAAGGAATTTAACCAAAAGAAATTAACTTTTTGGAAATTATACCTCAAACTAGAGATCTAGCAAGAACAAGATGCCTCCAAAGATGCCATCTTTCTCCAAGATTTGAATCCATTTAGGTTTGAGATGAGAGGAAATAGGGTTTTGTTTTGAAATTGTGAAGAAATTTGTTGATTTTGTTGATTTTTGAGATGAATTTGTGAACAAAAAGAGAGGGGAAAAATGAAGGGGGAGGGCTGCTGGTTTCGGCCAGAACAAGGGAGAGGGGAATGGTGTGGGGTGTGGGAATGGTCACCAAGTCAAACCCCCCTCAAAGTCAAATACACCATACCTCCAAAATATTATATTTTAAAACCTACACTTTAACTCATTTCATCACCTAACAAAAGAGTTTTAAAACAAAAGAGAGAGGGAGAATTTTCTGCAGTTTGGGCCAGCCAAGGAGATATGAGGATGTGTGTGTGAGAGTGCACAAAAAATTTTTTGCAAAAAGACCCCCTACAAGTCCAAAATTGCAAGTTTAAGCTTAAATTCAATAAATTTCGTTTACCATTATAAAAATTAGTTAAAACTTAAAATAAATTACTAAAAATTTATGTTACAACTAGATTTTAATTTACATGATTTTAAAGCTTAAATTTAGCCCATTTAAATTTGTATTTATCGCTAATTTAATGTATTTTCTTACCGGCTTAAAATAATATTAAAAATTGAAAAATTAGGGAAAATTTTTAAACGACCGGAATTTCATAAGTAACTCATTTGCTACTAAAAACAAGCAATTACCTATCCAAATTAGGTATAATTAGTCCTAAACTGCAAAATAACAAAAAGACGATTTACGGAAAAATACCACATTTTCACCGATTTTCGGGAAAACACCAAAACGACATTTCAAGGCGCTACAAGAATGATCACCTACTCTCAGTTCTCTACCTTTCCTTAGCCCATGTAACATATTACATATGTAGGATCCCGATCTGGTATCTAATACCCAGGACGTAGAGTGTACTGGAAAAAAGTTCTCGGTACACACCCGAAGAAGATGTATCAACATGCTCATTCTTCGTTTGGGTGGCACGGGAATCCTGGTATTCCCCTATTTCCTGCTTGGACTTATAACAATTATAAGTTGGAATGGAACCAATGTTCCCCAGCTCAGTATTGTAGGGTTTCCTTAGCACCATGCCTAGGGTTTACAAGCATCACACATGCCACAATAAAATTTTTATGTGGTGCTAAGAAAACTATCCTAGGAATCGAAATAGAAAGTTAGAGTAACCACTTGTAGTATCACATACTAACTAGTGTCTAACACTAAGTGGGGAGAAATACAACCTTTGTAGACCTCCTCTTGTGACTCCTTGGATCTTCTAGAGTTTGAACCAGCTTGCTTGAATCCTTCCAAGTCCACGACGATCCACCCGGAGTCCCTTTGCACAAGCTCCTAGCTTCACTTGATCTTTGAAGAAGTGGAGCAAACAATCTACACTAATGGGATAAACTAGTGTAGAATTGTGATGTGGTTCGTATTCTCATTTCAAAACCCTTTCTTTTTGTGTATCTCACTCACTAGAAAAACAAGAGAGCATGAGAGGAAGAAGAAGAAGTTGGCAAAGCTTGAGCTCAATATTGTTAATCTCTTAATAAAAAGAGAAAAGGAAAAAGAATATATATGAGAGCCACACTCTCAACAAACCATGGTAAATAAATATCTAGATATTTTCATTATTGAGTTTAAAGCAACTAAGGAAATTAAACCACGGGTTAATGTCAGGGTCAAAGTGAGAAAAGTGTAGAAACTGTTAGTTATATGTATGCCCTAGAGGCCAATACTGTACATACGATGTATATTGTAGTGGATGCTTAGACATATATAGGGAGGACTTTCTTGCTCGACATGATAAAACGCTATCTGGTTGCTCTTTATCTTAACATGTACTCTGATTGTTTCTATGTTACATGTTGATAAAGCCCATAGGATATGTACTTGACTACCAGGACTATGATGCGGATCATACTAGTGGGGACAGTGTAGTCGCCAAGTACATCCTTCAAATGTTCCTAGTCGTGGGAGTACCGAGACAGGGCATCGATACTCCAGAGTAGACTAGCGTATACGCATCTTGACGCATATGATGGGCGATGGATGATCCCATATCCATCGGGGTTTGACATCAAGGATGGTGTACGGGTGCTCAGTAGAGACTGGGTACACTGGACGGACACGCCGAGAACTCCCAGATGGTATTATACATCACGTCAGATGGCAGTTCCCTGGTGATACTGGTACAGGTTAGTCTGTAGACCCAAGATCATCATAGAGTCTTGTGTGATTTCCACTGTGCTCTGATTTCCATCATACCACGTCCAAGAGGGCGTGCAAAAAGGTGGATTTTGGATACAGTCCCGAATCACATGGAGGCAATGAGCGATAGGAGGGGATTCGTCTCTCCCGGTATAGGGAGTTGATGTTATGCTGTGTTCGATTGGCTATAACTGGAAATCCCTGGCCAGGGTTGCTGAGATTTACTGGTAAGTGTTATCAGTAGTTTCTCGAACTGTTATAGACCTCATATCGACACGACTTGTCGAGGTACTGGGGTCTGTCGTTTACCACCCCTAGGCGAGATATGCGACATATCAGACGAAGAGACCGAACTGTGCGGGAGTGTTACTGATTGGATTTGCGGGAGAAAGTACAGGCTTGCTTGTTGATCTTCTGATCGCTCAATACCTGGGTGGCTGTTACGTTTAGCTGACCGCTTGCAGCTTGTGGGTGTTTGATATGATCATCACCTACTGCCAGCGTATTGACGATTCTTTAGAGTTCTACACAGAGGTTTCTTGGCTCAGGAAAAACAGAGTAAGAGCACATATGTGATATGTGCGGGACCGAGAACAATACGTGTATGTGATACCGTATTAGATTCTCGTGATATGAGATATCGGCCGGGTATATGTGATATAGCCGGGTCATCGGATCAAGTGTTGATTCGATGAACTGATACAGATTATATTAGTCGGTTATTTATGAAATAGCCGGATTATCGGATCAAGTGTTGATTTGATAATTTAATGTATAATAATATATTTGGTATATTAAATTACATTAACTAATATAAGCTCGCTAAAAGATTCTTTTTCTCACTCGGGTGATACATTGATATATGTTAATTGTATTATTTTATTTTATTACATTAAATATTGTATATGTGATATATAATATTGTAACATGCTAGGGTTATTAATGCAACATGTTTTGAGGAGATTAAACATGGTTAGGGTTTGGATTAGGGTTAAGTCTTCTAGTAGCTTCTAGAAGTTTTTTCTTTTGTTTTCATAAAGATATTTTGTGAAGATATTTGCTTATCCAAACCCAAACCCCTTTACCATGGTGGTTTCTCTACATGAGTTAAGGATTCATTCTTAACTATGGTTGCATTTCTAACCTTAGATATGAGTTTCATTATTCATCACAAAAGGAATTACTATTCTTCTTCTTCTTCCTTGAGCTTTGAGAAAGCTTTCTAGCTTTTTCATTAGTGATGAAAATGAGTGAGTTAATGAAAACAAATGAGAGCTAAAATCTTACTTCATCATCCTAATCTATCCTAGCCATTTAGATTAGGGTGTTCACTTCATTTAGCGAGTGAGAGCTTGTGTTAATGAAACTTCAAGGTAGATCATCTTTGTTATCGAAGATCGGAAGCAAGCTTGCATCTTTCTCTTCGTGGAGCCTCTCGAGAGTCCGGAACTTGATGATCGCAGCGAAGAGACCACAACACGGAGCTTATGAAGTGAAGGACCGGACATCAAAGGTTGTAATCTCAAACTCTTAGATGTTAAAGTGTTTAACATGCTTTGTTTCGCCTAATCTCTAGTCTAAGATCTTGGTTTAGGATTGTTCGGAATGGCTAAATTTTAAATCGGGCATGGTTGATACCTTATACACCCTTATGCGTGTGCCTAGTAACTCTACAGTGGTATCAGAGCCAAGCTAGAGCTTTAGGCAAAATCTAGGCGAAATTTAAAGTCCGATCGAACCCGGAACCCCGGATTATACCCTTCTCTGGAATTTTTTCAAAACTGTTTTTTTTTCATATTAAAAATACTCAAAAAATCAGCAGGGAAATACAAGGATTACTGTGCAACCCGTGCCACTGATCTGATTAAAGCGCCGCGGAACCGCGGCCGTACTATGGCTTGCGCGGCGGTTCCGCGGCCAAATAGTAGCATCATGTTTTGAGTTTTACACAGTAACATCCATACTGATCTCCTGATTGTTCTGGGAATTCTTATTCTACTCAAGTGTTGAGTTTTCTGGGTTGTGTTGGGAGCTCGTTGATTCAATCGGAAAATTTAACTTCATTTAATTTTTTCTGGATAATTTTTAGAATGTGTTAAAAAGTTCGAACGGATATCAATAACTCACTTTTTCCCCAGTCGGAAATTTTTTCAAAAGTTGGATTTTTTCTCTAGTTTAAAACTTCCGGAAAATCATGCAAGTAACGCGGTGGACCCTCTAGAAGAACACAAACCTTAACTCGATTATGTGACCGTCTGAACCACCTCTGAACCGTAGGGTTTTGGACAGTACGGCGTTGCCACATGTGAGGCGTTGGCTTGACCCTTCTACGGCTGGACCACTGATACTGTGGCATGTGATTGATATTTTTGAACTCCGCTCAAGTGTTGAGCTATTTGGGAAATCTTGGGTGTTTGATTATTCGATCGGAAAGTTTAACATTATCTATTTATCTGGAATGTGATACACTATTTGGAATCCACAAGTAGTTATGAGACAACTAATTTGAATGTTATAAATCTAGCAGTTCAGTCACAAATGATCGGTTGCCATGGGATTTTGATGTGATCAAAAGTCCATCGCAATCATGTAGCGTACGCGGATACTCGCCGGATAAACTTAATAGATAGCCACGCCCCATAGCCCCGACCAAGTGACTGTAGGAGAACCCCGTCGCCAAAAGCATCCGTTCGAGTGCTCGCGGCAGCGGTGTTCCGCCTTACTGCACTTCGTCGGCGGTATCCGGGGGTGCGGCCGTTTACTAAAGTTTGCGACGAGCATTCGATCAGGATATCGGGAATCTTGTTGAATTGCCCGACTAGATATTGAAAAGTGTTTTCGATAATGAGACTAGAATGCGGGGTTTATAATTATTAGGCATGCGATGTCTAAGGAATTCATTTGGTTAGGCATGCGATGACTAAGGTGGTTGCGGATTCCAACTGTTGTAGTTTTACACTTTCTTTTCTGTGACCGTAAGCGTAGTATGTGGTGTATCGCCGGCTTCGTTGCTATACATCAACGACAATCGGGATACACATACTTACTTACGTTGATGATATGAGATATTATGTGTTGCTGTGATATGTTATATTGGATCGTCATGTTTTGAATAGCCGGGGGTTTTATGTGAGATGAGAGTTTTTCTTTTTCATTCATGTAAAATTCATTTGTATGTAATATTCTTTTATTGGGGCACTTCCGGGCTGAGGATGATTTCACCATTGTATATTATTTATTTTTCCGCATTAGGTAGACCCAAGGCGGGGAGCACAAGTAACCGGGTTCTAGGGTCCAGTGAGAGACCATCTCGAGGAGTCGAGACCGAGTCTCCTAACCCTAGAATTGGCAGTGTTGCTTGCCACTCTCGTAGGGGTCTAGGGATGTGGGTTTGGCTATTCATCATGACCGTGGAATCCGTGTTTTATACAGGCTCGTATTAAAACACGGACGTCTTAGTATATCCAATATTTTATATATGTTCTTCTGCTGCCATGTTCTGTAATGAGATCATATTACTGCCTGAGACGAATGTTTATATTATATATATGAGATATATATTATATTGCAGATTTCGTTTCAAATGTGATGCTTGTGAAGCATAATTAAAATGGGACTTCATTAATGAGATTAATGAAATAAAAGAAACCTAAAGATGTTGTAGAAACTTGTTTAAAAACTGGTAGCTCTAGTTCTTGCTTTGCATAGCGGTGTTCCTTGTAAAACATCCAGCACCTTATTCGATAAGGAAAGAGCCGAGATCCCTTCACCGGGAGTGACCTCTTTAGAAAAACTAGCAGATGCTACAAACTCGGTTTGTCTTTTGATTGTTTCTATAGTTTTTGCTTTGCAAAGTGATATTTGTGAAATATCCTACACCTTATTCGATGAGGAAAGAGCCGACGATCCCTTCACCTGGAGTGACCTCTTTAGCAAAACTAGAAAAGGCCTCAAAAACATTCTTTTTAAAAAAAAATCACTCGATTCTACAATGATATCAAGTTCATTACGCAAAAGGTTTTCTTAAAAACCTGTCGTAACCCTCCGTCATTTTAGGAAGTAGGGTACTTAGTATTCGTGCTGTGTTTGTTGACCTTAGTTAAGGCACAGTGTACGGTAGCTAAGTGATGTCTTCCTATATAGTATATGATGCGATTAGTTAGGACAGTCATGTGACTTTGTTGACCTTAGTTAAGGGTCATGTGGGTGGGTCTATTTAATCAAGAAATGACGGGTAGAACTTGACTAGTGCTTATGATTTGTTGACCATAGTTAAGGTCATAAGTCACTAGGGGCAAAATATTATTTGGAATTTCAAGTGTTGAAATTTGTAATGAGATTGCATACCTTCTATGAGATAGTTGGATCCCGATACCCGCTGTGAGTAAGAGTTACTCTTGGAAGAGTTTTACACATTACAATTAGCCGATCAAGTAGGTGTCTAGAAAGGTGTTAACGGGGTTACGCCTCTGGGAAAACGAGGTTTACTTTAATTAGGTCCGTATGAAAGCACGGGAAACCTCCCTCAAAGTACCGGCACTGGCCTGGCTGAAAGATTGGCGAACTTGTAGAGTGTAATTAATCTCGGCTAGTCTTTCCTTTTAGGGTTTGAAGGAAGATTTGACTAAAACAGTGGGAGACATCCTGATTAGATAAATTGATAACCAATTTAATCTTGTAAAAGCGCACGCTGAGTGTTTTCTTCTCTCTCTCTCTCCTGGTTACGACTATGTCACGCCTTAATCAAGATAATAATACGGATGAATTGACCGAACCCACTTGTTATACTGCGCTAAGGAACGTTGGTCCCGCTCCAACTTATAATTGTTATAAGACAGAGCAGAAAATAGGGGATTACCAGAATTCCCGTGCCGCCCAAACGAAGAAAGTGCATGTTGATGCATCTTCTTCGGGTGTGTTCATTACCGAAAACTGTTTCTCAGTATCCTTTACGTCCTGGGTATGAGATACCGGATCAGGATCCCGCAAATGTAATTTGTTACATGGGCTACAGATAGGTAGAGAACTGAAAACGGGTGATAAGTTTCATAAGATAGAAATGGTGCAAGTGTTGCAGCCAAGTCTGTTGGTAGTTATCACCCTGTATTACCAGAATACATTAATTTTGAACGGATGTTATTAGATACCGAACCTGATATACAATATCATATCAGTCTCTTTATTAGTAAAGAAGGATATAATTTTGTATTGTTGGATAATGTTTTGAACATTTCCTATATCAAGATTTGATCAGATCAGGCACGTTATCTAAAAGCATAGACGTTCTAAATCAAACCACAGTTCTTAATGTACAGAACACACACAAGAGGAAGAGTTCAGAAATGAAGGAATTCTTCTTGAGGCATTGTAGACTAGGTCATATCAATGCTACCCGACTAGCTGAAGTTATATAAAGATGCATATTTAAATTAGTTTGGATTTACATCTTGTAAAAACTTGCCAGTCATATCACAAAGATAAGATGACCACAGCTCCGTTTATTGGAAACAGAGAAAGAGTTAGTGAACTCTTGGGATTGATACATGCTGATGTATGAAGGTCCCCTGTCTACACATGCCAAGACCGGTTCTTTGTACTTCATTACATTCACTGATGATCTCTCAAGATTCAAAAATATGTTCTTGTTGAAACACAAGTCCGAAACTTTTACGATAATCACAGAATATAAGTTAGAAGTAGAGAACCAAAATACGGGTATAAGTATTATGTCCTTTGATGAGATCAAGGAGGAGAATACTTGAGCACGGAAATCCTGGACTATTCTAAAGGAGAATGAGATTCTCTTTCAGCATTACTCCTCCGTATATACCATAGCTCGATGGTATATCGGGGCGGAGCAAACGCATCCTATGTGATATGGTGTGCTCTATGATGAGTACTACTGAGTAGCCAATTTTCTTTTGGAGTTATGCACTTGAGAAGTTGCATACCTATTGAATAGGGTTCCAATCAAATCAGTTGCCTACCACTTCATATGTGATATGGAATGGGAAGAGCCCATATCTTAAGTAAGTTAAGATTTGGGGTTGTCCGGACTATGTCTAAAAGCAAAATCCAGACAAGCTCGAGGCAAGGTCAGTTTTGTGGAAATTTGTTGGATATTCCAAGCATTCGTAAGGGAGTATCTTCTACCTAACTAAGGAACAAAAGATGTTTTGTTTCTCAGCATGCCACCTTTGTGAAAGGGAATTTCTTATGAAGAAATTATTGGTTATGAGGTAGAACTGGAAGGAGTTCCAGCTATACAAACTGCAGCTGATGATTTGGTAGAACCAAAAGATTCAATAGTTTCCAACGAACTTCAACCTCTCCGCCGATTTAGTAGGGTTCCTCACCCACCTGAGAGATACTTCGGTTTTCTCTATGACAGTGGGAGCGAGGATTGCATCATGAGATGATAACCCAACTAGTTTTGAGCTGGCCATCAGGAGTGGGACTCTGTAAGAATGGCTGGATGCTTAGCAATCTGAGATGGAATCTTTATACACCAACAAAGTATGGACTTTGGTTGCTTTATCTAAAGGGTTAAATCCCCATCAGGAGCAAGTATATCTTGAGAAGATTACTTGGTGTACATGGAAAAGTTGAGACTTTCAAAGCTATGCTTAAGTCCATCCAGATCCTATTTGCCACAGCTACATACCATTACTACGATATCTGGCGGTTGGGTGTCATGATATCTTTTCTAAATGATGATTTGGAAGAGAGCGTCTATAAGTATATAGCCAGAGGGCTTCGTAGATAGTGGGAGCAGCGGAAACGTATGCAAGATGTTTTATGTGATAAAGCAGGCATAGCGGTGTTAGAACGTCTGTTTTGATGTGGTAGTCAAAGAGTTTGACTTCATCAAAATGGTAGATGAACCTTGTATATAGAAAAAGATAGTAGGGAGTATGGTGATGATCCTCGTAGAGTACGTGGATGACATACTCTTGATAGGGAAGAAGTTTCCTATGCTACGCTCGGTCAATCTCCACTTATCACAAGGATCAAAGTGATACCTCCTAAATCCTGGGTTTTGATCTATGAGATAGATGTAATTGGATGTTAGGATTCTCACTAGTTGTAGTGAGATGGTATCAATCGACCCTGGGGAGAATCACTGGAAAGGTTCCAGGGTGATAAGAACGACTGAATATCAGTCGCAGGCATTGTCTTTACCCTAAGTGGAGGGACGGTATGTTGGAAGAGTTCCAAGCTAGATACCGCGACTTACTAGACGATTAAAGACAAGATACATCGTTACCAAGGATGCTACCAAAGAGGCAGTCTGGATATATAAGTTCATGAGATGAACTTCGTTCCTACTATTATGTGACAATGGAGTTGCGGCTTATGCCAAGGAACCCCCGTCCCATCAGAAATCCAGATATAATTCTTAGGCAGTATCACCTAATCATGGAGATGATTGATCTCCAGGGAGATCGAGGTTAGGAGAGTAGACACAGAGGACAACAGCGCAGATCCACTCACAAAGGCCTTTTTCCCAGTAGAGACTTTAATGGGATGGTTGAGTATGAGATACTTCAACCACAACTAATTGTTGGGTATGTGATACCACAACAGGTGGCCCTAGTGCAAGTGGGAGATTGTTAGTTATATGTATTACCTAGAGACCATTACTGTACATACGATGTATATTGTAGTGGATGCTTGGACATATATAGAGAGGACTTTCTTGCTCGACATGATAGTATGCTATCTGGTTGCTCTTTATCTTAACATGTACTCTGATTGTCTCTATGTTACATGTTGATAAAGCCTTTAGGATATGTACTTGACTACCAGGACTATGATGCGGATCACACTACTGGGGACAGTGTAGTCGCCAAGTACGTCCTTCAAATGTTCCTAGTCGTGGGAGTACCGAGACAGGGCATCGATACTCCAGAGTAGACTAGCATATACGCATCTTGACCCATATGATGGGCGATGGATGATCCCATATCCATCGGTGTTTGACATCAAGGATGGTGTACGGGTGCTCAGTAGAGACTGGGTACACTGGACGGACTCGCCGAGAACTCCCATCACGTCAGATGGCAGTTCTCTGGTGACACTGGTACAGGTTAGTCTGTAGACCCGAGATCGTCATAGAGTCTTGTGTGATTCCCACTGTGCTTTAATTTCCATCATACCACGTCCAAGAGGGCATGCAAAAAGGTGGCTTTTGGGTACAGTCCCGAATCACATAGAGGCAATGAGCGATAGGAGGGGATTCGTCTCTCCCGGTATAGGGAGTTGATGTTGTGCTGTGTTCGATTGGCTATAACTGGAATTCCCTGGCCAGGGTTGCTAAGATTTACTGGTAAGTGTTATCAGTAGTTTCTCGAACTGTTATAGACCTCATATCGACACAACTTATCGAGCTACTGGGGTCTGACGTTTACCACCCCTAGGCGAGATATGCGACATATCAGACGAAGAGACCGGACTGTGCGGGAGTGTTACTGATTGGATTCGCGGGAGAAAGTACAGGCTTGCTTGTTGATCTTCTGATCGCTCAATACCTGGGTGGCTGTTACGTTTAGCTGACCGCTTGCAGCTTGTGGGTGTTTGATATGATCATCACCTACTGCCGGCGTATTGACGATTCTTTAGAGTCCTACACAGAGGTTTCTAGGCTCTGGGAAAACGGAGTAGGAGCACATATGTGATATGTGCGGGACCAAGAACAATACGTGTATGTGATACCGTATTAGATTCTCGCGATATGAGATATCGGCCGGGTATATGTGATATAGCCGGGTCCTTGGATCAAGTGTTGATTCGATGAACTGATACAGATTATATTAGTCGGTTATTTATGAAATAGCCGGATTATCGGATCAAGTGTTGATTTGATAATTTAATTTATAATAATATATTTGATATATTAAATTACATTAACTAATATAATCTCACTAAAAGATTCTTTTTCTCACTCGGGTAATACATTGATATATATGCGATATATTTTAATTGTATTATTTTATTTTTTTACAATAAATATTGTATATGTGATATATAATATTGTAACATGCTAGGGTTATTAATGCAACATATTTTTTGGAGATTAAACATGGTTAGGGTTTCGATTAGGGTTAAGTCTTCTAGTAGCTTCTAGAAGTTTTTGCTTTTGTTTTCATAAAGATATTTTGTGAAGATATTTCCTTAACCAAACCCAAACCCCTTTACCATGGTGGTTTCTCTATATGAGTTAAGGATTCATTCTTAACTATGGTTGCATTTCTAACCTTAGATATGAGTTTCATTATTCATCACAAAAGGAATTACTATTCTTCTTCTTCTTCCTTGAGCTTTGAGAAAGCTTTATAGCTTTTTCATTAGTGATGAAAATGAGTGAGTTAATGAAAACAAATGAGAGCTAAAATCCTACTTCATCATCCTAATCTATCCTAGCCATTTAGATTAGGGTGTTCACTTCATTTAGCGAGTGAGAGCTTGTGTTAATGAAACTTGAAGGTAGATCATCTTTGTTATCGAAGATCGGAAGTAAGCATGCATCTTTCTCTTCATGGAGCCTCTCGAGAGTCCGGAACTTGATGATCGTAGCGAAGGGACTACAACACGGAGCTTATAAAGTGAAGGACCTGACTACAAAGGTTCTAATCCCAAACTCTTAGATGTTAATGTGTTTAACATGCTTTGGTTCGCCTAATCTCTGTTAGTGTATATGCCCTAGAGGCCATTACTGTATCATACTAGTTTGTATATTACTTAATGGAAGCTTGGGATATTCACCTTGTATATACAATCTTGCTCAAAATAGTAGTGTGCTACTTGGTTTGTTTCTACTTCAATGTGTACATGTGTTTATTTTAGTATATCGCCTATACACATTAGTGGAGCCCTTAGGATCTTTGCTTGATTACCAGCGTTGTGATGGCAGTCACACTAGTGGGGCTGGGTAATCTATAAGCACATCCTTATGCAGGTCCCTGGTTGCAGGACTATCGAGACAGGGCATCGATACTCCGGAGTAGACTAGCGCATGCGCTTCTCATCCCAGTGTGGGAGACGGTCTGTCCCACAGCCGTCGGTACGTCGTACTTGAGATAGTATGCGGGTGCTCGTTGGGTTACGAGTACACTGGACAGGACTCGTCGGGAACTGACTAGTTGGTATTATGCCTATCGTCAGTTATCAGTTCCCAGGTGACATGAGTACAGCTTAGTCCGCTGACTTGACACTGTCACTTCGCCTCGAGTGTGTTCCCACTGTACTTTGATTACTACCCTACCACGGCTCAAAGGAGTCGTGCAAACAGGTGGTAGTTGGGTGCAGTCCCGAAGCACTTGGAGGCAGTGACGGTTAGACAGGATTCGTCTCTCCCGGTATTGGGGGTTGACATCGCGCTGTGTCTAGGAGAGCCAATACATGAGTAGTCCCTGGCCAGGGCAAACGAGATATACCGGTAGGCTTCCAGTGTTATCTCAGGGTGTTTTGGGCTTCACTCCGACACGACTTGTACCGCTATTGGGGGACTGACGTTTACCGCCCCCTAGGCCCGCCATGCGATGTATCAGACGAACAGACCGGACTGTACGAAGAATGTCACATTCAGGCTCAGTAGGAGTTCAGATGGGTTTCGCCTCGTCGGTCTTCTTGTCGGCACTACCTGGGGACCGTTACGCACAGCTAGTGCCGCTTGCGGTCTGTGGTTAAACCTACTGCCAACGTAGTGTCGAGTCTTTAGAGTCCCATACAGAAAGCTTTTCGCCTTTAGGCAAAAGAGTAGAGGTCGCATGGTTTTGAGACAGGTCGCATGGTTTTGCGACAGGGTTCGGTCACATCCGTGCACTTGTGCACGTACAGTGTCCGGACAGTTTACACTAGCGGGCTTTGGTTTAAGCCAGATCCTAGCGTACCTTTTGGGATTGGATTTATCCAGTATGTATTCGTGTTCCTCGGAACGCGGATGCTGGTGTGTATGCACAGTTGACGGAGAGACAGAGGCAGAGGATTCTCATTAGGGTTGTTGACCGTTGACCGTTGACTATTGACTTTTTGCTCAACCCTAATGAGAATATGATATGTGATTAACAATTATATTAATTAAGTATTATGGTGACATGGTTGTTGACTTGTTGACTTTGTTGACTTGTTGACTTTTGTTGACTTGTTGACTTTGTTGACCGGTTGACTAGGCTTGACTAGTTGACCATCATGATAACCATAGCTATCATTTCATGGCAAAGACTCTTGCTTACTTGCTCCTTTGTGCAGAATGAGTGCATGAAATGATATGGCTATGGTTGCTTAAACCATCACATATACTTGATTGATATGATGAGTTATGATGGTTATGGATTATGAGAGGGTGAAAGACAAAAGAGAGGCTCATTCTTACTTGCTCATTCTCTCTCTTGTTCTTGAGCTCTCATACTCTTGCTCTCACCCTCTTCCTCTTTCTCCCTCTCTTGATTCTATGGTTCACTTGTCTCATGAGTTGAGAACCAAGAACCATAGATAAAATCCCATACAAACTCTTCTCTACTCACTCTAGTTCACAAGGTTTGGCAACCTGAGTGAACTAGTTTCTTCAAAGTTCGAAGAAGGAGCCAAAGGTTGGAGCTTTCAGGTGGATCTATCTTCGGCGTAAGGAGACGACGGGAAGAAGCCGATCCGGACCACCATCGGAGCTTGAAGACAAAGGAGTTCAAGACAAGCAAGGTATAAACCCCCTAACCGAGTAGTTAACGACTCCTAGTTAGGTTGTTAGTTAGATGTTTAACAAAGATCCGGGTTTTAAGTCCATGTTGCCACCTCTAAGAAAATCGTTTTTCATCAAATTCCGCATGCCCGAAAATACCGGGAGAGGTAGCATGGACTTACAGTAGTATCAGAGCCTAGTTAAACTCTATCTAACATGTTAGCAAGTAACTAGAAGATCGATCAAAGAAAAAGTCACGAAAACGAACCCGAGAATTTCAAGTTTCTATCGATTTTTATTCTGTTCAAAAGTTGATAATTTTCATCTTAAAAATCGGCTCAGGCTTTTGTGTGAACACCCACCAAATTTGGTCCAACGATCGAGTCAAAGAGCCGCGGAAACGCGGCGGGAGCACGCTCCCGCCGAGGTTCCGCGGCCGAGTTGACTCGGCCGAGGTCCATCTTTGGTGCAGTGTGTTTCTGGGGTTGTTTTGGGATTTTTGGAATATGTGTTTTCTGCCCAGATTTTCCAGAACGAAAATTTTATTTTTGGGTTCCCGAAAATCCGTATTTTTGATCGAACTTCTAAAAGACTTAAGCTGACGGGTTTTTCTGTGATGTGATATTTGTATTGAACGTCTACTAATCGCTATATGTCGATTAGTGGGGGTTATACAAATCTGTGATCTGTAATGTTGCTGGAATGTGTATATGAATATGTTGGATTGTTGCGGGTGAATAGCCGGGGGTTGTGAGACGAGAGTTTTTCTTTTCTTTCAATTCATGTAAATTTGTAAATTGATGTAATAATTATTTGTATGGCCGCACAACCGGGTCGGGGTTGTAGCCGTCATTGTATAATTTCTTTTTACTGTTTTTTCTCCTAGCATAGACCTATGGAGGGGGTGCACAAACTACCGGGTATGCCGAAGTGCCGAGTGGCCTACTCACGGGGATGAGGGAGGTTGCTTCGCTTCGGGTACTTAGCGGGTAGTTTGCCGCACCCGTAGGGGTCTTGGGTGGGGTCTTGGCTATTCACCGCGACTGTGTAATCTGCTTTTCGTTACAGGCTCGTACGAATTGCAGCTTCCTAGTATATCCAATGTGTTCATCTGTGATCTGAAATGGCTATCATTGCAATATATCTATATATGATATTATTTAGGCGTTGCTTATGTTTTACAGCCGCGCTAGCCCAGCCCCCGCTCTGTCGTTAGTTAAGTAACCTAACGGGTAATGACGGGGCCCCGTGGCGAATGCGAATGGCATAAGCGTACGTCATATTTTGGTTGTTTTCTGCAATGGTAGGATTAAATGATGGGACGCATTAAAAGAACTAATGCAAGAATATCACGCATTAAAGGAACTAATGCAAGAAAATAAACCAAGTTAAAAGTCGTTGGAACACTTTCGAAAAACCACTCGGTTCTTTTCAAAACTAACTTTTAAATGCGGAGCTTGAGCCACTCCTTTTAAAAGCTATCTCGTTCCATCGATTATATCAAGTTCACTACGTTCACGGTTTAGCCAAAACCATTCGTAGCCCTCCGTCGTTTCACATGGATGGTCAATAGTATTCAAGCTATGTTTGTTGGCCAAAGTCAAGGCATAGTGATTGGTAGCTATTGGGTATTCATGTGCAGCATAGATAGATGCGTTGGTTTGGAACAGTCGTACTGCCTTGTTGGCCAAAGTCAAGGGTAGGTACGGGTGGATTCAAATTAACCTGGAGAACGACGGGAAGAACTTGACATGTGACTTATGATTTGTTGGCCAAAGTCAAGGTCATAAGAGCATGGGGCAAAAATCCACATCGGGAGTTTCAAAAGAACTGAAACTTGCTAGATTTGCATACCACTTGGAGTGTGATGATTCTGGTAGGATTCCTTCAGTTTCGTCACGCGATGATATTTGGATCCCGATCCTACTGTGAGTATATGCTACTCCTCGGGAAATTTCTCACTAAACGATCAATGCTATAAACCTAGTAGGTGCCTAGAAAGGTGTTAGCGGGGCTACGCCCCCAGGGAAAAGAGGTTCTTGAATTAAGGAACTTCGCGAAAGCGTTGGAAAACCTCCCTCGAAGTACCGACACTGGCCTGGCTGAACGGTTAAGCAAGTATTGTGCGGTGGGATTGATCCCGACTAATTCTTCCTTTTTGGTTTGAGGAGGGATTCGAGAAACAGTGGGAGCCATCCTGTTTAGACAAACTAAAAACCATTCTAAACTTGCAAGAGCATCAAGCTGAGTGTTTCTTCTCTCTCCTAATTGCAGCGACCAATCAACATGACTGGACTTAAGTTACTTCTAGATAGAAACATACTGACAGGGCCAAACTACAAAGATTGGCTCAGGAATGTCAAAATGGCAATCACTTACGACAAGCTGGGGTATCTTCTTACCACCAAAGCTCCCCCTGTCCCTGGTCCCACTTCCAGCGTCGCGGATAAGGAAATTCGTAAGACTTGGGCGATTGATAGAGCGAAGGCCAAATGCCTCGTACTTGTCTCTATGGACAATGAACATCAGAGGAGGCACGAGAATATGGACTTGGAATCCATATTTCTTCATACAAAAGAACTGTATGGAGAGCAATCTCGTATCGCAAGATACGAAGCGTCGAAAAAGTTATTTTCGGCAAGGATGGCCGTCGGATCATCAGTAGCAGAGCACGTGCTTAAGATGATCAGCTACACTGAGGAGCTCGCGGACCTAGGGACCACATTGGAGAGTGAGCTCTATACGGACTTAGTTCTCCAGTCCCTTCCTTCCACTTACGCCCAGTTTATACTGAACTTCAACTTACAAGAAAAGGAAGTTGAACTTTCAGAGCTCCTCAACATGCTAAGGAGCGCAGAGGGCACCCTACAGAAAAGTAGGGAAACATCCACTTTGTTTGTAGGAGGATCATCTTCTTCTAGGTCCAAGGCGAAAGCCAAGGGAAAGAAGAAGAAAGCCCCCGCCAAACCAAGAGGCGGTGTTAGTAAAGTGGATACGAAGGGAAAAGCAAAAGCAACAAAGAAAGCGGGGAAGCTTGTGGATAAGGAAGAATGCTTCTATTGTCATAAGAAAGGACACTGGAAGAATGATTGCAGGGCTTGGAAAGCCAGGACACAGGAATTGAAGCAGGTTGCAGCTTCAGCTTCAGGTGTGTATGTTATTGAAAACTGTCTTTCAATAAACTCTACTTCCTGGGTACTGGATACCGGATCAGGATCTCATATCTGTAATTCATTGCAGGCGTTGAGAAACCGTAGGATTTTGAAGGCAGGTGACATGACCCTCAGAGTTGCTAACGGAGCTAGCATGGATGCTAAAGCCGTGGGGGACTATCACCTGGGAATGTCAGATGGACATGTTTTGGTTTTGCGTAATTGCTTTTTTGTACCCAACGCAACTTGTAATATCATTTCTGTATCTTTAGTTTCTAAAGAAGGTTATGAATTTGCGTTTGTAAGTAATGTTGTAAACATTCACCTTAATCAAGTTTTGATTGGGTCAGGTACATTGAGTAATGGTATATACGTATTAAACCAACCACAGATTTTCAATGTCCAGAATACACACAAAAGAAAGTCTCCGGAAATAAATCAGACTTTCTTGTGGCATTGTAGACTGGGTCACATCAATGAGAGAAGGTTGACGAAGTTACATACAGAAGGATATTTGAATCCGTTCGAATATCAATCGTATGCCACTTGTCAATCCTGTCTCGAAGGAAAGATGACAAAGACTCCGTTTACTGGACACGGAGTAAGGGCGAGCGAGCTCTTGGGACTCGTACACAGCGACGTGTACGGTCCAATGTCTACACATGCGCGAAGCGGTTATTCTTACTTCATCACTTTTACGGATGACTTTTCAAGGTACGGTTATGTCTTCTTAATGAAACATAAGTCCGAAGCTTTTGGAAAATTCCAGGATTATAAGAATGAAGTAGAAAAACAAACCGGCAAAAGTATCAAGATCCTAAGATCGGATCGAGGTGGTGAATACTTGAGTGCCGAATTCCTGGACTATTTAAAAGAGAACGGAATTCTCTCTCAGCTTACTCCTCCATACACTCCGCAACATAACGGTGTATCGGAGAGACGGAACCGAACCCTATTAGATATGGTACGGTCCATGATGAGTAACACTGAGTTACCGCGATCATTCTGGGGGTATGCGCTAGAATCAGCTGCATACCTTTTGAACCGAGTTCCAACTAAAGCTGTGCCTACTACACCATATGAGATGTAGTGTGGGAAGAGACCCTATCTTAAGCACATTAAGACATGGGGATGTCCAGCTTTTGTTAAAAAACAGCATGCGTACAAGCTCGAGGCACGCTCAGTACAGTGTAAGTTCGTGGGATATCCTAAGAACTCCAAGGGATATTTCTTCTACTGCGAAGAGGAACAAAAAGTTCTTGTTTCTCGTCATGCCTACTTCTTGGAAACTGAGTTTTTAGAAACCCAGATAAGTGGGAGCACAGTAGAACTGGAAGAAATTCCAAAACCTCGAGCTATTACTGAAAGCTTAGTGGAACCAGAGGGTTCAAAAGAACAGGACATTCCTACGCCGCTCCGCAGGAGTAGTAGGCAGTCTCATCCACCCGAGAGATACTACGGTTTTCTCATAGACGGGGATAGAGAGGATTGCATCATAGATTATGATGAGCCTACTAGCTTCCAGCAGGCCGTTCAGAGCGTTGACTCAGTAAAATGGCTGGATGCAATGCGGACCGAAATGGAGTCCATGTACACCAACAAAGTATGGACGTTGGACATTGCTCCAGAAGGGGTAAAACCCGTAGGATGCAAGTGGATCTTCAAAAGGAAGATTGGTGTAGATGGACAGGTTGAGACCTATAAAGCTAGACTTGTAGCAAAGGGTTTTCGTCAAAGACCTGGTTTGGACTATGACGAAACCTTTTCTCCAGTGGCTATGCTGAAATCCATTCGGATCCTTCTTGCCATTGCTGCCTTCCACGATTATGAGATCTGGCAGATGGACGTAAAGACCGCTTTTCTAAATGGAAATTTAGAGGAGTGTGTCTATATGGACCAACCAGAGGGTTTCATTCAGAGTGGGAGCAGCGGAAAGGTGTGCAAGTTGCTTAAGTCTATCTATGGACTAAAGCAGGCATCGCGGAGTTGGAACATCTGTTTTGATGAGACGGTCAAGGAATTTGGCTTTATAAAAAATCCAGATGAACCATGCATCTATTGTAGATTTGTAGCGAGAACTGTAGTATGCCTCGTTTTGTACGTGGATGACATTCTCTTAATAGGAAATTACATTCCTATGCTACAATCTGTCAAGGGGTTCTTGTCACACAGGTTCTCCATGAAAGACCTGGGTGATGCCTCATACATCCTGGGGATCCGGATCCATCGTGATAGATCCAAGAGGATATTAGGACTTTCACAGTCCAGGTACATCGACACCATACTGAAGAGGTTCAGTATGGAAGATTCCAAGCGCGGTAACCTACCGGCTTGTCACGGGATCACCCTCTCTAAAGAGATGTCTCCCAAGACTGATTTGGAGAGGGATCGCATGTCTATTATACCCTACGCTTCTGCGGTAGGCTCTATAATGTATGCGATGTTGTGTACCAGACCGGATGTAGCTTATGCACTGAGTGTGGTAAGCCGGTATCAGTCTAACCCTGGGGAGAAACACTGGATAGCAGTAAAGAACATTCTCAAGTACCTGAGAAGGACTAAGGAGATGTTCTTGGTGTATGGCGGAAAAGACCTCCAGATCGAGGCCTTTGCTGACTCCAGCTTCCAGAGTGACAAGGATGATTCCAAGTCCATGTCGGGTTTTGTCTTTACCCTCAATGGAGGGGCGGTGTGTTGGAAGAGTTCCAAACAGGAAACCGTTGCAGACTCGACGATGGAAGCGGAATACATCGCTGCATCTGATGCCGCAAAAGAAGCTGTCTGGATGAGGAAGTTCTTGAAAGAGCTTCAGGTGGTTCCGTCCATTGTTGATCCAATACCTCTGTATTGCGACAACAACGGGGCTATAGCTTTAGCGAAGGAACCCAGGTCCCATCAGAGATCCAGACACATCTTAAGGCGGTATCACCTGATCAGGGAGATCGTGGATCGCCAGGAGATCGAGGTTCGGAGAGTCGCTTCAGAAGATAACACTGCAGATCAATTCACCAAGGCCTTGCCCCAGACTCAGTTCGAGCGGCTGATCGAGATGATAGGTCTTCGATACGCCAGTATATGGCCTTAGTGCAAGTGGGAGATTGTTAGTGTATATGCCCTAGAGGCCATTACTGTATCATACTAGTTTGTATATTACTTAATGGAAGATTGGGATATTCACCTTGTATATACAATCTTGCTCAAAATAGTAGTATGCTACTTGGTTTGTTTCTACTTCAATGTGTACATGTGTTTATTTTAGTATATCGCCTATACACATTAGTGGAGCCCTTAGGATCTTTGCTTGATTACCAGCGTTGTGATGGCAGTCACACTAGTGGGGCTGGGTAATCTATAAGCACATCCTTATGCAGGTCCCTGGTCGCAGGACTATCGAGACAGGGCATCGATACTCCGGAGTAGACTAGCGCATGCGCTTCTCATCCCAGTGTGGGAGACGGTCTGTCCCACAGCCGTCGGTACGTCGTACTTGAGATAGTATGCGGGTGCTCGTTGGGTTACGAGTACACTGGACATGACTCGTCGGGAACTGACTAGTTGGTATTATGCCTATCGTCAGTTATCAGTACCCAGGTGACATGAGTACAGCTTAGTCCACTGACTTGACACTGTCACTTCGCTTCGAATGTGTTCCCACTGTACTTTGATTACTACCCTACCACGGCTCAAAGGAGTCGTGCAAACAGGTGGTAGTTGGGTGCAGTCCCGAAGCACTTGGAGGCAGTGACGGTTAGACAGGATTCGTCTCTCCCGGTATTGGGGGTTGACATCGCGCTGTGTCTAGGAGAGCCATTACATGAGTAGTCCCTGGCCAGGGCAAATGAGATATACTGGTAGGCTTCCAGTGTTATCTCAGGGTGTTTTGGGCTTCACTCCGACACGACTTGTACCGCTATTGGGGGACTGACGTTTACCGCCCCCTAGGCCCGCCATGCGATGTATCAGACGAACAGACCGGATTGTACGAAGAATGTCACATTCAGGCTCAGTAGGAGTTCAGATGGGTTTCGCCTCGTCGGTCTTCTTGTCGGCACTACCTGGGGACCGTTATGCACAGCTAGTGCCGCTTGCGGTCTGTGGTTAAACCCACTGCCAGCGTAGTGTCGAGTCTTTAGAGTCCCACACAGAAAGATTTTCGCCTTTAGGCAAAAGAGTAGAGGTCGCATGGTTTTGCGACAGGTCGCATGGTTTTGTGACAGGGTTCGGTCACATCCGTGCACTTGTGCACGTACAGTGTCCGGACAGTTTACACTAGCGGGCTTTGGTTTAAGCCAGATCCTAGTGTACCTTTTGGGATTGGATTTATCCAGTATGTATTCGTGTTCCTCGGAACGCGGATGCGGGTGTGTATGCACAATTGACGGAGAGACAGAGGCAGAGGATTCTCATTAGGGTTGTTGACCGTTGACCGTTGACTATTGACTTTTTGCTCAACCCTAATGAGAATATGATATGTGATTAACAATTACATTAATTAAGTATTATGGTGACATGGTTGTTGACTTGTTGACTTTGTTGACTTGTTGACTTTTGTTGACTTGTTGACTTTGTTGACCGGTTGACTAGGCTTGACTAGTGGACCATCATGATAACCATAGCTATCATTTCATGGCAAAGACTTTTGCTTGCTTGCTCCTTTGTGCAAAATGAGTGCATGAAATGATATGGCTATGGTTGCTTAAACCATCACATATACTTGATTGATATGATGAGTTATGATGGTTATGGATTATGAGAGGGTGAAAGACAAAAGAGAGGCTCATTCTTACTTGCTCATTCTCTCTCTTGTTCTTGAGCTCTCATACTCTTGCTCTCACCCTCTTCCTCTTGCTCCCTCTCTTGATTCTATGGTTCACTTGTCTCATGAGTTGAGAACCAAGAACCATAGATAAAATCCCATACAAACTCTTCTCTACTCACTCTAGTTCACAAGGTTTGGCAAACCGAGTGAACTAGTTTCTTCAAAGTTCGAAGAAGGAGCCAAAGGTTGGAGCTTTCAGGTGGATCTATCTTCGGCGTAAGGAGACGACGGGAAGAAGCCTATCCGGACCACCATCGGAGCTTGAAGATGAAGGAGTTCAAGACAAGCAAGGTATAAACCCCCTAACCGAGTAGTTAACGACTCCTAGTTAGGTTGTTAGTTAGACGTTTAACAATGATCCGGGTTTTAAGTCCATGTTACCACCTCTAAGAAAATCGTTTTTCATCAAATTCCGCATGCCCGAAAGTACCGGGAGAGGTAGCATGGACTTACAATCTCTAGTCTAAGATCTTGGTTTAGGGTTGTTCGGCATGGCTAAATTTTAAATCGGGCATGGTTGATGCCTTATAGACCCTTGTGCGTGTGCCTAGTAACCCTACAGAAACAATTAACCATGAATCAATTTCCTTTTTCTTTTCTCAATAATAAATATATATGTATATTTATTCCATGTGCGTCTTGCATTGCCACCTCCATTGTATCAACAACCATGACACACATGTATGCATGTATGTGTGCATTCACATCAACATGTACATGTATAAAAATATGCATACATCCATGAATAGAACCAATAGAAAAAGGGTTTAAGAAAAGTGAGCTAAAAGTCTATATTAAATCAACACTTGATTTAATAAACCGTTCATATCACATACGACCCGACCAATAGAAAAACGCCCGATTAAAATACGGTATCATATACACGCATTTAATCGAGCTCCCGTGCATATCTCATATGCACACCACATCGTTTCGCCTGAGCTAGGAAACTCCTGTGTGTGGGACTCTAAGACTCGTCAATACGCCAGCAGTAGAGGATGATCATATCAAACAACCATAAGCCGTAAGCGGTCAGCTAAACATAATGGCCACTCGGGTATTGAGCGATCAGAAGAAAAACAAGCGAACCTGTCAAAACTCCCGTCGAGCCAACTGGCAAACTTACCGTACAGTCCGGTCTCTTCGTCAGATATGCTGCATATCTTGTCTAGGGATGGTATCGTCGACCCCAATAACTCAATAAGTCATGCCGGTGTATGGCTCATAACAGATCTAGAAACTACTTATAACACTTATCAGTAAATCTCAGCAGCCCTGACCGGGGACTTCCTGTTATAGCCAACCGAGCATAGCGCGACATCAACCCCCAATACCGTGAGAGACGAAACCCCTCCTATCGCTCATTGCCTCCATGTGCCTCGGGACTGTACCCAAAATTCACCTATTTGCACGGCTCTGTAGAGCCGTGGTAGGGTGGAGATCAAAGTACAGCAGGAGGACACACAAGACTCTATGACGATCTCTGGTCTACTGACTAACCTGTACCAGTGTCACCTGAGAACTGCTATCCGACGATAGATATAATACCACATAGGAGTTCTCGGCGAGTCCTTTCAGTGTACCCAGTCTCTACTGAGCACCCGTATACAATCTTTGGTGTCACCACACCAGATGGATATGAGATCATCCACCACCCATCATATGGGACAAGAATGGTATACGCTAGTCTACTCTGGAATATCGATGCCCCGTCTCGATACACCTATGACTAGGAACATTTCAACGATATGCTTATAAGCTACTCGTGTCCCACTAGTATGATCTGCATCATAGTCCCAGTAGTCAAGCAAATATCCTAAGGGCTTTATCAACATATACCTAATGAATAAGATGCAAGATCAAATGAACATGTCAAGATAAAGTACAACCAGATAGCATACTATCATGTCGAGCAAGAATGTCCTCTGAATATATACACACACACACACATGTAAGTGCACTGCGGCGCCCCGGCCGTCAAACCGACGGCCAAACGCGGAAACGGTGCTAAACTTAAATTTTTGCGGACTTGGCAAAACGGCACCACCGCGCACTAAACCCCGGATCGTTACCATTAACTAGTCTAAGCTACTTAACAAGATGGGAAAGAGATATACCGACGATCCAAGTCCTCCGGTCTTCATCTCCAATCCGATCTCCTCGCGGGATCTCCGTCCGTCTCATCCTCGTCGCCGGAAGCGCACCACGTTGCCTACATCGTTTACGGGCTCCCACCTCAATGCCGAGGCAACTCGGGCACGATGCTGGCTAGTCAACGTGCCCAAGATTCGTTGTAGAATATGTAGTAGAACTTGTGTCTCCTTATGGGGTAGTGGAGATGCCATTTGGTGGAGGAAAAGAGAGCTTGGAGAGAGGTGGGGAAAATGTAGCATACCAAAATGAGAGTAACATTTTCCACCCCTAAAATGAGAAATGAATCCCCTCCACTAAAGGAATGGCCGGCCCCCCTTCCTTCATATGTGATTGGAGAGAGAAAAAGAGAGCAAGGTCAAGGGGTGGGTGGAAGCAATGATGCAAGAGGGCATCATGAAAGAATATGATCATAAGCAAAAACCACACACAACCACAACCATCATCAACAACCATGATGCTAACAAAGTCAAGCCATCATGAAGTATGAAGTCAAGCAAGTCAAAGGAGGGTGCTATCATGATACAACAAAAATGCAAAGACCCCCTCCACAAATGCCTATTTGCAACAATGCAAATAAACCCTCCTCCACCAAACATCGGCCAATGAACGAAACAATGGAAATTGACCGAAACGGAAAGCAAACTGGCAACTCCAGAAAACTGGTCCCGTAATAAATTACAGGAAAACCCCGATACTGTGCATACACACCCGCATCTGTATTTCGACCGAAATACAAATGCAATGAGACAAAGTCTACACTGTACTATACTAGGATCCGGCTTATACCAAAGCCGGCTAGTAATATCTGTTCGATCCTGATCCGTGCAATACCGCACGTATCTGATCGAACCCTGCCATATAACCATACGGCCTATAGTACAAACTGTCCGATCCTGATCCGTGCAATACCGCACGTATCTGATCGGACCTTGCCATATCTCCATACGGCCTCTACAACCTTTCGCCCGAAAGCTGAGTAACTGAAATGTGGGGGACTCTAAAGACTCGTCAACACCTCGGTTGTGGATTTAACCACTAGCACGTCAGAGGTATAAGCCAATACGTAACAGGCTACCAGGTATTGACTAAAAAAGACGTCGATGAGCGAACTCATCCTGACACCCTACTGAGCCTGTCAGTGACAATATCCGTGCAGTCCGGTCCGTTCGTCTATGAGCATCGCATGGCGGGCCTAGGGGGTTGGTAAAAGTCAGACCCCCAAAAGCGGTACAAGTCGTGTCGGAGTGTAGCCCAGAACACCCTGAGATACTACTGGAATACCTACCAGTAAATCTCCTTGCCTTGGCCAAGGACTTTGTGTAATGGCTCTCCTAGACACAGCACGACCTCACCCCCAATACCGGGAGAGACGAACCCCTGAAGATACGCTCACTGCCTCCATGTGGCTCGGGACTGTACCCAACTAAAACCTGTTTGCACGACTCCTTTGAGCCGTGGCAGGGTAGTAATCAAAGTACAGTGGGAACTCACACGAGACAAATGACGATCCCCAGGTCGATGAACTAACCTGCACACATGTCACCAGGGAACTGCCATCTGACGTCTGGTATATGACCAACTAGCATGTTCCCGGCGAGTCCTGTCCGGTGTACTCATAACCCAATGAGCACCTGTATACATCTTAGGTGATCCAACTGACACCAGTGGCTTGTGAGACCGGCCACCGCCCCTCGTCGGGGTCTCGACTGTATACACTAGTCTACTAATGGAGTATCGATGCCCAGTCTCGAAACTCCCACGACTAGGGACCTTTTAAGGATAAGCTTATAGACCCCCAGCTCCCACTTATATGATCGCCCTCATACTGCTGGTGGTCAAGCAAGAATCCTAGGGGCTCTATCAACGTGTAATAGCGACGTGTCATGTCACCTAAAGCAGTACACGATGATAAAGGTAAACCAGATAGCATACTATCATCTCGAGTAAGACTGTCCTACCGGGATAGGTCCTCCCTCAATCATTACAATCACGTACCTGTGACCTAATAATTGACTCTGAGGGCACTATCTCCAACAATCTCCCACTTGCACTCAAGGCTAATTATTGCGATGTCGCATACTCACAGCCCGTGTGATACCGAACATCCAACTCCTCTACTAGTCAGTCTCACAAAGCTCGTTTGCGGAACTATTGCGTTCGAGGAATAGCCTCAGTGAGTGGATCCGCTTAGTTGTCTCTTTCCATGTCTCTCTAAATCTCAAGTTCGCGGAGAAAACCCATCTCCCGAAATGAGCAATACCTGTCTTAGAATGTGTCTGGATGTCTGATGGGACATAGCTCATAAATGAGCTCCAAATCCAAACTTCTTAGACTGTATCGTCAACTGAACTTAATCAGTATCCTGCGCCATGCCACCCTCAGTATTGCCTTGGACCACCTATCCAAAATACTGCCCCTCATCAGAAGGAAAACTATAGCTCTGACAACCTCCTTGTCGTCCATGTCACCTTGGAAGCCTGGAATGATAACTGTTTCCCGAATGAGGCTGTCGTTATCATATCCCTAGAACATCCACTTATGTTCTAAAACTGCTTCCGACTGTTTCTCCAGGATTGGATTAATGTCAACTTATTGCATCTAGTGCAAGAACAACATCTGGTGTGGTACTTGACATCTCACGATTGACTCAATTGCCTGAGCAAGTGATCTGCCAATCATGCCCGTCCCTCTCCCCTTTAGTCTGTAAGACACCTTTGGAGAGGGTGACTCCATTACCTGCAGGTACACTACCGTGCCAGGAGTCGTCCATCCTAAATACTCTTAGAATGCTGTCAAGTACCCTGATTGGGAAACCACCCAAATCTAGATCTAAAACCATAGATCTAGTAACCAGTATGTCTGATATAAAATCCATTTCTTTTGTGGAGAAACAACTGTGTGACGACCAAAGTATAACCGATCGTAGTGTAGGAGTTTCTTTTCCTACTCTGTGTATATCATCCAAATACCAGGATATCACACCCTACTACCTTCTCAACAGATCCATCCCCTATTCTGATGAAGTCAAACCCATGACTGTCACGTCAGAAATAGATGATCTATCTCCGCTACATCTGCTCTAGTCTATAAATAGACATAAGCTACCTGTCCACCAATGCTTCCGCTGCTCCCACTGACTACGACAACCCTCTGGCAGAGTCATATAGACGTACACTTCTAAAACTGGTTTAGAACGACGCTATACTCATCCTCCCGCCGGGTCTCGTAACCTGGAACAACAGCAATGGCAATTGTGGGTAAACAAGAACTTCCCTGTCACCGTCCTTGAGGCTACCGGAGTACCTCTCGGGTGCCTGAAGTTACCCACCTTATCTGCGGAGTGGCCAATGGAATGTCAATCCAGATTGAATCTTTAGGTTCCTTATCAAATCTTCAGTAATCGTTTGCGGTTCTGGAATCACTTCCAGTTCTACCATACTCCCACTACTGTTTTCTGAAAAAATCCATTTTTATTAAAACTGTGGCGAGTCTAGAACAATATTGCTATTGTTCATCCAGATGGTAGAAAATCAACCCGCGTCATAGCCTGGGTCAACCGACAAACAGCCATTACAGAAACGTGCCTTGAGTTGTCCAGTGTCTGGTTTTAAGCATAAGCCGGACAACTCCCCGTACCTTAACATCGTTAAGATATGAACTGTTCTATATCCCATATAGGACCAGAGGCACTGATTTAATTGAACCAGATTCAAATCATGCAACTGTCTCCAGTGCATGTCAACTAAATGGAAGGAGGCCGATCAGCGTTACTTAACTTAGGAATGCTTCCAATTATGAGTAACCTGAAAGAGAAGCAATTTCTCTTAATCACTACTATCAACTGAATACCATATACAAGTATCTACATCTTCGATCACTTTGAAGAATCCCGATACTTGCTACACCTGGTTCTTTACTCTATTCAAATACCTATAACTTCTCCAAATTCGGACCCTGTGTTTCCACGAAACACTTGTCTAAAAACTAGAGAAGTCATAAGTAAACCGAATATAGTACGAGGACCAACCCCTCTGTCCTGATGGACCCTGGACAACATACAATGCTCTGTATAAGTCCCTTGAGTCTGATAACTCATTCACTGTGTGTCGTAGGTTGAAAACTGTACTTATGGTCAAGAAGAATTACACCGCTGTTTAATGCTCCTTACCTAACCATCCACTGATATAGGTAAATGTCGTAGACATAATTTCAGAAAGGTATATCTCACTCTATGAAAATAGACGTACAGATATATCAATTTGAAATTGGTGCATAACAGCGGATATTCAAAACCAAATATTTGCCGACCGGCAAACAGCCTAGGTGATTTCCTCAAATATCACCGATTACAACGAATCCCGATATAATGAGGATAATCACCCAATTCCCAATAACTTACTCCCACTCAACATCTGTAAAACCATACAGATGTGAGAATCGTACCTGGTAAATACATACCCTGGAGTAAGTATCTAATCGGGAAATCAGTTTTCCTTTAACATTACACAGTGAAACTGAAACATTGAAATGTTCCGATGGGGTATTCTGGTATTCCTAGTAATGCCTCTTCCAGATTCACGACTGTAACCGTATAGTTCTTTGCCACCTCTCCAAATCCCTTCATATGTCTTTAGTCTTTACCTTCTGCACACCCTTTTAGGCCAAATGGTTTTCTTCCTTCCCTACCGTTCGGCACCAGCCTATGGTTTGGAAGAAGACTATCCAATAAGCATAATGGGTGTACTGTCCCAATCCTAGGAACACTCGCAATGAGAGAGGGTGAAGATAAAAGACAACCGAATAAACCTTATTCCTATTTCTCCTGAACCAGAATCCATCCCCGAACTGGAACAAGTTCCATTCGAGTTCGTATATAACCATACGATGGAGTATCCAAATAAACTGCGGATCTTCGTAGTGATACGGAGTGTCCTGGAGAAATACAAAGGTGATGTGGGAGTGGTAACGAAATATTTGGTTTGGTCGTGAATATCTGTTGCAATTTACTTTGCCCTCTTACTAATCCCTTGCTTTGTCTGAACTTAATACCTTCTGCACACCATCGTTATGCTAATTGGTTTTCTTCATTCCCTACCGGTCGGCACCAGCCTAAGGTTTGGAAGAAGACAATCCAATTTGCGTAATAGGTGTACTACCCCTAAACCAAGGAGTACTCGTAACCTGAGAGAGGGTAAAAGGAAAAGACAACTGAATAATCCTATCCGTTTTCTCTAGAACCGGAAACCATCCTCGAATAATTCTTTCGAGTTCGTATCTAACCATACGATGGTTTTGTCCAATGGAAGTGGACGTTCGTAGCAATACGGGGTGTCCCGGAGAAAAGGGTAAAAGTAGGAGTGGCAATGAGGTCTGCAACTCTGACAATCCAAAAGCCAGTGTTTAAGAAGTTCGGTCAACTTGGTCACGGAGTCATAGTCTAGGGTCGGGTCAATGGTCGCTGCCAAAGAGAGAGAGAAAAGAAACACTCAGCGTGCACTCTAACCTAGATCAGAATGGTTACCAATTTATCTAATCTGGAATCCTCCCACTGTACCTCAAATTCTCCTCCAAACCTGAAAGAAGAATTAGTCGGGGTTACCCGAGGAGTATACCAACTCATCAGTGGGAATCGGGATCCAACTCTCATCGCATGACAACGTGAAGGAATCCGCTCACGGTATCACACTCCAGAAGGTATGCGCATATCTGGCAAGTTTCAGTTCTTTTGAAACTCCCGATGTGATTTCTGCCCCATGCTCTTATGACCTTGACTTTGGCCAACATATCATAAGTCACATGTCAAGTTCTACCCGTCATTCTCCAGGTTAATTTGAATCCACCCGTACATACCCTTGACTTTGGCCAACATGGCAGTACGACTGTTCCAAACCAACGCATCTATCTATGCTGCATATGAATAACCAACAGCTACCAAACACTGTGCCTTGACTTTGGCCAACATACACAGCTTGAATACTATTGACTATCCATATGAAACGACGGAGGGCTACGAATGGTTTCTGGCGAAAACCTTTAACGTAATGAACTTGATATCGTCGAAGGAACGGATAGCTTTTTAAAATATAGTGACGACAACTTCCGCTAAAGAGGTCACTCCCGGTGAAGGGATCTCGGCTCTTTCCCCGTAGAATGGGGTGCAGGATATTCCAAATGAATACCACGGTGCAAAGCAAAAGTAATCGGTTATAGTGAAGTTAATGCCCTGACGCAAACTTATTGTCCAAGGGGTCACTCCCGGTGAAGGGATCTCGGCCCTTGCCTCGTCGACTGAGGAGCAGGATATTCTAATGAATACCACGATGCAAAACAAAAGTAAACGTCCTTGCAATAACAGCTTTTTGAAAAAGTGTTCCAACAACATCAGATTAGGTTTATTTTTAACTTTGCATTGATCCGAATCAATGCAGTCCCATCAATTGATCACACCAAAAAGAACGAAAATATACTGATGTACGTATATGCCATCCGCATTCGCCACTGGGTCCCGTCATTACCCGTTAGGTTAGCTAACTAACGACAGAGCGGGGACTGGACTAGCGCGGATGCAAAACATATACAACATCTACTAATATATATACCAATATATTATATTTCGCTCAAGGCGTGAATAAAATGCAACATCACAGAGAATGAACATCATCACAGAAACAATACAGATATCTGGGAACCCCGGGTTTCACAGAGCCACTACTGAAACCCGACGTTCCCCTGGTCGTGTGGATAGCCTGTGCAATGAAATCCTAGACCCCTACGGGCGCGGCAAGTCACCCGCCAAAACCTGAAGCGAGGCAGCCCCCTTCAGCCCCGTGAATGGACCACCCAGCACTTCACGGAATCCGGCAACTTGGACACCCCTCCTGGGTCAACCTGTACCCCCTACGAGTGTGGCGAATAGCCCGCCAATCCTAGAGTGAAGCCCCCTCCGTCTCAATGCCATGAGATGCGGGCTTGTTGCCCTCCAGAACCCGGCTATCTGTGCACCCCTCCGCGGGGCAATCCTAGTACAGAAAATAAAATATACATACACCGGGTACATCGACCGCAACCAGGTCGTGCCCCAAAAGAATAATACAAACAGGCAGTGACGGCAGTCCACATGTCGGACGCTCGCCCCGCAATATCAAATGTACATAATACAACCACAACTGTACTAGCATTGCATCCAGGCTATCCCCCACGACCGATTCGCAACAACACAGCAAATACATAGAACATCAACGTGAAAGTCACGTTCGCAAATCCGTCTAACCGGGCTATAGCAGTTAGACCGGATTTACCGATCGAGTGACATTCACGGTCGCAGATATAATGTAAATACTGTGAAAAATGTGTTTAAAATTTTCCGATTGACCAAAAATTAACAAGTGGGCCCCAAACCAAAACTGTAGCACTCACAGAAAACCTGGGCCCAATTTTAATATCCCAAAACACATATTTTAATCCCAGAAAGCTACTGAAGAAATTTGATGCAGGGATCAGAACAGTCGGCGGCGGAAGGGCGGCGCTTAAGGAAGGTGAGGCCGCGCTTCCGCGCTTCCACTGTTGACTTACACTCTCGAATTTTCTCAGTAGCCTTGCAATATCCAGTACATCAATATTTTACAACCTGAAAAATTTTTCGACACCAAAAATTTCCAACAGAAAACTGATGCGACAAAATACGGGTTTTTGGACTTTTTGATCGATCGGAAATGCAAACACATTACACAAAACTAGACTAAGTTAATGGCGAGGCTCTGATACCACTGTAAGTGCACTGCGGCGCCCCGGCCGTCAAACCGACGGCCAAACGCGGAAACGGTGCTAAACTTAAATTTTTGCGGACTTGGCAAAACGGCACCACCGCGCACTAAACCCCGGATCGTTACCATTAACTAGTCTAAGCTACTTAACAAGATGGGAAAGAGATATACCGACGATCCAAGTCCTCCGGTCTTCATCTCCAATCCGATCTCCTCGCGGGATCTCCGTCCGTCTCATCCTCGTCGCCGGAAGCGCACCACGTTGCCTACATCGTTTACGGGCTCCCACCTCAATGCCGAGGCAACTCGGGCACGATGCTGGCTAGTCAACGTGCCCAAGATTCGTTGTAGAATATGTAGTAGAACTTGTGTCTCCTTATGGGGTAGTGGAGATGCCATTTGGTGGAGGAAAAGAGAGCTTGGAGAGAGGTGGGGAAAATGTAGCATACCAAAATGAGAGTAACATTTTCCACCCCTAAAATGAGAAATGAATCCCCTCCACTAAAGGAATGGCCGGCCCCCCTTCCTTCATATGTGATTGGAGAGAGAAAAAGAGAGCAAGGTCAAGGGGTGGGTGGAAGCAATGATGCAAGAGGGCATCATGAAAGAATATGATCATAAGCAAAAACCACACACAACCACAACCATCATCAACAACCATGATGCTAACAAAGTCAAGCCATCATGAAGTATGAAGTCAAGCAAGTCAAAGGAGGGTGCTATCATGATACAACAAAAATGCAAAGACCCCCTCCACAAATGCCTATTTGCAACAATGCAAATAAACCCTCCTCCACCAAACATCGGCCAATGAACGAAACAATGGAAATTGACCGAAACGGAAAGCAAACTGGCAACTCCAGAAAACTGGTCCCGTAATAAATTACAGGAAAACCCCGATACTGTGCATACACACCCGCATCTGTATTTCGACCGAAATACAAATGCAATGAGACAAAGTCTACACTGTACTATACTAGGATCCGGCTTATACCAAAGCCGGCTAGTAATATCTGTTCGATCCTGATCCGTGCAATACCGCACGTATCTGATCGAACCCTGCCATATAACCATACGGCCTATAGTACAAACTGTCCGATCCTGATCCGTGCAATACCGCACGTATCTGATCGGACCTTGCCATATCTCCATACGGCCTCTACAACCTTTCGCCCGAAAGCTGAGTAACTGAAATGTGGGGGACTCTAAAGACTCGTCAACACCTCGGTTGTGGATTTAACCACTAGCACGTCAGAGGTATAAGCCAATACGTAACAGGCTACCAGGTATTGACTAAAAAAGACGTCGATGAGCGAACTCATCCTGACACCCTACTGAGCCTGTCAGTGACAATATCCGTGCAGTCCGGTCCGTTCGTCTATGAGCATCGCATGGCGGGCCTAGGGGGTTGGTAAAAGTCAGACCCCCAAAAGCGGTACAAGTCGTGTCGGAGTGTAGCCCAGAACACCCTGAGATACTACTGGAATACCTACCAGTAAATCTCCTTGCCTTGGCCAAGGACTTTGTGTAATGGCTCTCCTAGACACAGCACGACCTCACCCCCAATACCGGGAGAGACGAACCCCTGAAGATACGCTCACTGCCTCCATGTGGCTCGGGACTGTACCCAACTAAAACCTGTTTGCACGACTCCTTTGAGCCGTGGCAGGGTAGTAATCAAAGTACAGTGGGAACTCACACGAGACAAATGACGATCCCCAGGTCGATGAACTAACCTGCACACATGTCACCAGGGAACTGCCATCTGACGTCTGGTATATGACCAACTAGCATGTTCCCGGCGAGTCCTGTCCGGTGTACTCATAACCCAATGAGCACCTGTATACATCTTAGGTGATCCAACTGACACCAGTGGCTTGTGAGACCGGCCACCGCCCCTCGTCGGGGTCTCGACTGTATACACTAGTCTACTAATGGAGTATCGATGCCCAGTCTCGAAACTCCCACGACTAGGGACCTTTTAAGGATAAGCTTATAGACCCCCAGCTCCCACTTATATGATCGCCCTCATACTGCTGGTGGTCAAGCAAGAATCCTAGGGGCTCTATCAACGTGTAATAGCGACGTGTCATGTCACCTAAAGCAGTACACGATGATAAAGGTAAACCAGATAGCATACTATCATCTCGAGTAAGACTGTCCTACCGGGATAGGTCCTCCCTCAATCATTACAATCACGTACCTGTGACCTAATAATTGACTCTGAGGGCACTATCTCCAACAACACACACATACCGATACATCTACTATCATATAATGGCCTCGAGGGCATACATATATCCAACAATCTCCCACTTGCACTAAGGTCCATTATTGTCGTATCTCATACCCAACATCTCAAAAAGTCGCTCATGCTGCGGCAGAGGGAGGGCCTTGGTGAGTGGATCCGCGGTGTTATTCTTTGTGTCTACTCTCTAAATCTCGATCTCGCGGCGATCAACTATCTCTCGGATCAAATGATATCGCCTCAGGATGTGTATGGATCGCTAAAGGGACCTGGGCTCTTTGGTCAACGCCATAGCCCCATTATTATCACAATACAATGGTATTGGATCAATAATGTTTGGAACTACTCCTAACTCCGAGATGAACTTCCTCATCCAGACGGCTTCCTTGGCAGCATCATTTGCAGCAATGTACTCAGCTTCCATCGTTGAGTTTGCAATGGTATCCTATTTGGAACTCTTCCAACATACTGCCCCTCCATTGAGGGTAAATACAAATCCTAAGATAGATTTATTGTCATCCTTATCACTCTGGAAGCTCGAATAGGTAAAGGCCTCCATTTGGAGATCCCCGTTACCATACACCAAGAACATTTCTTTAGTCCTTCGCAATTACTTAAGAATGTTCTTCACAGTTGTCCAGTGATTCTCCCCTGGGTTGGATTGATATATGCTTACTACACTCAGTGCATAAGCTACATCAGGGTGTCTACATATCATCGCATACATTATAGATCCTACGGCTGAAGTGTAGGGTATAATGCTCATGCGAGCTCTCTCTTTATCAGTCTTTGGGCAAAAGTCCTTGGAGATAGTGACTCCATGACTAACGAGTAAGGCACCCCGCTTGGAGTCTTCCATACTAAACCTATTTAGGATGGTGTTAATATATCTGGTTTAGGACAATCCCAACAATCTTTTAGATCTATCCCTATAGATCTTCATGCCCAATATGTACGAGGCATCACCTAGGTCCTTCATGGAGAACCTTTGTGATAAGAATAGTTTGACCGATTGTAGCATAGGAACATCGTTTCCTATCAGAAGAATGTCATCCACGTACAATACGAGGAATGTGACAATACTCCATATTCTTGTAAACACAAGGTTCATCTGGATTTTTGACGAAATCAAACTCTTTGAAGACATCATCAAAACAGATGTTCCAACTCCGAGATGCCTGCTTTAATCCATAATGGATTTAAGCAACCTACATGCTTTCCCGCTGCTTCCACTATCAATGAATCCCTCTGGCTGATCCATATTGTAACGTTTTGAAAATCGTTTCGGTGAAATTTCGGAAAATCGGTAAAATAAGGGGGTTTTCTGTAAAAAGTCAAAATACAAATATCTTTATTATAAAATTAAATATACATATTCTATCTATATAATTGCTAGTATTTGGGGTTATTGAGCCACTCATAAAATTTCTAATTTTCTGAAAAAATTTCGAAATTAATTATTTTAGTATTATTTTAAGCCGTCACTAATACATTTAATTAGGGAAATTTACAAATTGGAATGGGTTGAAACAAATTTTATGCATCATAACACATTAAACAAAATTTTAACATGTGGTTTTTGAAATGAAATGAAGTTATTAAATGGTTTTAGAAAATATTGAAGAAAAAGGGCTTATTTGGTGAAATTAGTGTAAATGGTTTTGGGGTATAATATTTATCTTTTTTTTTCCACACTCCACATTTTTCCTCCCCTTTTTGGCTGGGATTCAGCAGCCCCTCCACCACCATTTCCCCACTCCATTTCCACACAAATTAGAATAAGGAAATAATGAAAGAAAAGAGAAAATGAAACATGGGCTTTGTTGACTTGAGAGAGAGGGAATCTTGACTTGGGAAACTTCCACACACCCACACACAAACCCATACCCCCCATTCATTGCAGAAAATCCCGAGCCCACCTCCTACTGCTGCCTCTTTCATTGTCCCCAATTCTCCATCTCTTTTCCCCTCCAAAATCCTCATAATGTCCATCTAAAATCCCACAAACACCAAATCCAAACTTTGCCCATTTTTCCTTGGCCTTTCAAGCTTTGATCTTGGAGCTTAGAAGCAAGTTTGGGACGCTAGATTCATGTTAGATCTCAAGATAATTGTGGGGTAAATTCTTAACCTTATGGCTAATTGTGGTTTAATTATGATAATCTATTTTATTCAAGTGTTAATTTGGTTGTAATTGCTAGTTTAGGATATTCTAGAAAAGGGTTTGATTTTTGGGATTAGGGTTTGTGTAATTAAAGTGAGGGTTTTTAACATTGATCATGGTTTAATGGTGTAGTTATCATGCTAAGCCATAGAAAACTAATCTAGTTGCTCAATTGCTAGATTGCTACAGTTAAATGGTCGAAATTGGTTAAAATTGAAAACTAGGTTTTTGAAATTGAATTAAATTGTGGGTTTAAAATTTACGTAATGGTTTCTATGGCATAATTAAGATATTAAGTTATCATCTTGGTCACTAGAATTGTTAAAACATCATGTTTTGTACAAAAATGGTAAACTTCGCTTGCTAGGTTTTCGGAAAAATAGCTTTTAGGGTGAGTTTAGGGTTTTTGTGAATTTTAGCCTATTTTATATTATAATTAGTACTTGTGAATGTGAAAATGTGTGTGTTTGAGTTTTTCTCGATGGTTTGGCGTTTGTACACCGACGTTGAGGGTTTTTGGGTTGATTTGTGAAAGCAACCATAGGTTTTGACCTATGTGGGATTCGTGTGTCGTTTTGGTCATGAGTCGGATTTTAATGCGATACGGTACGTTATGATATGTAGGTACCCCATGTGGACTTCGAGACGACAAGCAAGTGCGTGGCGACGTCGGCACCGGCGAGCGAGGACCAGGTGAGTAGATTTATATCTACGGGGAGAAGTCGGGTGGATGGCGTATAGCACCCCCGCAGTTCGTTGTGATGTATACGAATACGTATACACACATATATTGATTATATATTGTTCGATGTTATTGATGATAAAGATGGATATTTGGTGTGATAGGATTGGTTTAGTGTTATGAAACCCTAGAGTAGTGGTTGCACCACTCATACACACACACACACACCCATACTTGCATACATTCTTCTTTCATATGTGCTTAAATGGGAATATATATATTTATGTGTTCACATGGGTATGGGACTATGTGTTCACATACTGGATTTGAGGATAGTATTTGGGATGTGAGGTGAGTCGATGAGATTTGATTTGAGACCGTGAGATCGGTGATTTGGCGGAATTCGTATTTGAGATACGTCATGATGTTATAGCGGATCTTTGGACGATGATACCATGTGAATAGTGATATAAATAAAATGGTCGACATGTGATCGTGATATGAGATATGATATGCTAGGATGTCGATAATAAGCTGTATTGGGCGATGTATACTTCTCTATGATGATATGTGCTTATGATATCGGTTTGTATGAGACTGTCGATCAGTAGTCAGATCATGATTAGTATTGTACTAGACGTAGATCAGTACCCGGAATATGATCTTGATAACTGAGGATATCAGATGAATAATATGATGAATGTGATATTGACCGTACCCAGATTTGCGATGCCGTACGACGGATTTACGTACGAGCTATTGATTGATGTTTGATCCGCACTCTTGACTTGGGAATATTTGATTATAAATATGGTATCGGATGTGATATTATCGAGGCGGGATCACCGACTGATATATATATATAAATGTATCGACTCAAACGTTAGGCGGCTTCCTTACCTTTAGTTTAGCTTGATAGCTCAGCCCTATAGTTTAGTGTAGTTGTTAGCCCATATTAGTTGTCGTTGTTTCTAGTATTCAGCTCCCGCTCATTATTGCTGTTCGCTCCGCATTTCATACTTATATTGTAATTTCTTATTGCATTGTTGATATCATACTGTTAGGACACCAGCACCATTACCGATGATGCGTATGTACCACGTACACTTGCTTGCCGGCTCACACACATCTTCATCGGTAATTGCCATGTCACGAACACTTTAGAAAATACTATTTCATTGACATAGGTTGTTAGCTAATAGTTTAGACAGGATATTAGCGTACTTGCTTTATATGCTAGTTTAGACATTGTAGTTATCACTTGCTACTTCATGCATGCTATTATTCACTGTTTACATGCTATTGATGATTTGGATTCGGATTTTCATGAGATTTCCTGGATTTGGGGGGAAACCGCAAAAACATTTATAAACTTCTTTTCTCTCTCTTTTTAAATGAAAAGTGCGGTTTTCCCATGATATATGAGTCGTCCACTATGAGTTTGCTGATGGATTTCGAGACCCGATTCGAGGAGTTGGATGAACCGTTTCGGCTACATGGTGGACCGGTGCGGTTCCGCGGGGCGAGAAGGTCGCAGAGGATGGCGTTGAGCCTAGCAAGGAAGCACTACCGACTGGTGATTTTACCCGATGCGTCGGATATCCGGAGGATACCGTCGTGGTCTTGAGATTGATGGTTGGGACCGGCCTGGATGGACGGCGCCCTAGATAGTGAGATTGAGACATTGAGATTTTGAGATATTGAGGTACAGAGATTATGACACAGAGATATCGAGGTATTTGGATACTTGTTTTGTGTCGATGCTAGACACTGTTTATGCTGATTTCATTTATAATACCTCGTTTTTAAAAAGATACAGAAATCTCACTAATTTATGAAAGCAGTTTTCTTCAGTACATGCATTCTGTTTCATGCATTCATACATCATCCATATGATACATTGCTATCTGAGGCACTGACATGAGCACTTGGTATTACCATTGTTTAGAGGTATACCCTAGCCATTGTTATAGGATGCAGATTATATATTTGAGGATATATTATGATCGTATGACTTAGGATTGCGTTGTTCATGCGATTTCTGTTCGTTGATGTTTTCTACTCACGAGTTGACAACTCACCCCCGTTGTACCACAGTTTCTTACAGGTTTTGCCGTACAGGTTTCATTACGGCTTTGCTGGCCCTGCTTCTTTTTCGGGTGACTTGCTAGTAGGTGGGTTTAGTTGTATCGTACCCATTATTATACCTTGTATATCATTATTCTGTTGTATCTAGAAGTTCCATCAACCGAACATGTATTTATTTCAGAGATAGAGACCAGTGATGTTTATTCTTTCGACCTTAGAGTCGCGCGTTGTATTTCTATGGATTTCTTGCTGTTTTGAGTTTCCTTTTGAGTTTTGATCCTCGCCCTTGGCGTTGTATATTATATTGCTTGTGTGGTTGTGACCGTCGATTGACGAAGAGCTAGCTCCTGCTTGGGGATGCCTTTTTATTGATTTTATATACTATTCATGTTGTATCCCGTTTCAGGGCTTGTATTTACAAAGGAGACTCTGCCGAAATTTTCAGAAAATACTTGGGTTTTTTTAACGCATAATTCGGCTTATGCTATTAAAACTACTTTCTTTTAGTTGGTTTTTCCTTCACTCTGCTGCTTCTTTGGTTTTGATTTCTGGGTTTTCGGCTTACTTAGATTACGTACGCCTCGAGACGTTTCGTAGTCTAAATGCCGGTCATGTTCCGTACTTCCGGGTCATGACAGAGTTGGTATCAGAGCATTAGGTTTTACCTTCGAAGCATAGGATGACCCTTGGTTGATGGAATAAGTGACTAAAGTAGAGTGATATACCGTGTGTATGTTCCGCGGCATACTTACGATACGCTACTCCACTTAAGAAGCCTTAGGATGTACATTTCTTTGTTCAGTATTATATTCATTCCTATGATCTAGCCTCATCGGTACCAGTTATGGTTTTGCTGCTACGATTACGGGCAGGGAGAGCTACGGCTAGACTTGCGATTAGCACGAGCTCGTTACGAACGAGGACTGAACAGGGCGTGATTCTGGCGACACACGATTGCAGAGATGTGTCTTTTTATTGTGTTTTGCACCACGAGCGTTGGATGGATCATTGTATAAGGTTACTCGGATGTGCTAATCGGCACCAGAGGATTGAGCCAATGATAGAGGCCAGCCAGATTTTGATGACCGTTGGCGTATTGCTTATTCATGATGATTGAGGCATTGTTCAGCGTGCAGACGAGCGAGCCAGTTATTGCTGCGAACGACGAGATATCACCCCAGATGTTGGAGCTATTGTGGTACGAGTTGTACTAAGAGATGATAGAAGGTCGCTAGTCACCCGAGGATGAATGACTAGGACATGTTGTTCATTCGCTACCCCGATGCGAGGTCATCAGATAGATTGATTCTAGCTAGAGACGACTTCACGCGGATACGTTGAGAGTCGATAGAGAAGATCGAATATCAGAAACCTATTATTCTAAGTTTAAAGTATTCGGAAAGACATGCAGGCAATTCTATGGACCCTCTAGAAGAATGAAACCCTAACTCGACTTAATGACCGTGTGAAGGCCTTTGAACCTTAGGGTTTGCGGCAGTTCCACGGCGCCATTAGTGAGGCTTGGGTTTGCCCTTCTACGGCCGGACCATCGATGCTGTGGTACGTACTCGATACTATTATACTGTACCCAAGATGTTGAGCTCTTGGGGGATTATGAGATTTTGACGAATCGATCGAATGGTTCGACTTCATTCGGATGCTAGGTGGTGAGATGCATTCTTAGGAGACTCCAGATATGAGGATAGCCGTTGGAGCTCAGTCCATGCAGCCACGACGAGACGAGTCCGAAGCAGTCGACATTAGAGAAAGTGGAGTAAGAGGTTCGTACGAGATCTTGATGAGACGGCGTTCCACTCCGCCGACATCAGGGATGCGATACGCATGCCGAGGCATTGTACTTGGATATACCTTCTAGAAGGAGTCGCGATGAGTATGCAACCATTCCTGAACGAGAACAGATCTAGTAAGGGACGATGACATCCGGACAGTTCGGCAGAGACGAGATTTGGGAGAGATCTCGACATGACCTTTCTGGAATGAATTACGAGGAGACTTGGACCCAGGGGTGGTCATGTTACGCACACCGGCAGGCCAGAGCTCAGGATCGTCGACGAGACATGCTATGAGTGACCACGACAGTTGACCAGAGATTCTTGGAGGATGTGCTTGAGCGGGACTATTCCGCCATATTTGATTTCAGTATTTTGGGCGGTCTATTTGCATGATTGATTTTGATGATGGAGTTTCATGATATTTATTTTCATGCACTATGGTTGCACCTACTGAGTATTTACGATTTTTGCACAGTTGTTGCACCTGATATCATTTTCGTGCCTTGGATTCACATGTTTATGATTTTATGGGTTTCATACAGCGAGATGATTTTGTACATATGTACGCACACAATTTGGTTTTTGCACTCGGTATAATTCACATATGCTTGCAGTGCAGTGATACGCATTTTGTGCATTACAGTTGCACTGGACTTCGATTTCGATGGTGATGTTCGATATTTGTTTTGTGCACCTTGTGCACCTGATTGGATTTTGCGCATGTTCGGCACTTGATATTGGATTTCATGATTTCGTGCATGATGGATGCTCCTGATTTGGGTTTTCGCGCATGATGGGCGCATGTTATGGATACGATTTTGGTGCACACCAGATGCCCTAAATCGAGATTCTTCATGCATGTCAGAAGCACCTGTTTTGCTGTCAGGCACACCTGTTGCCCTTGACAGATGTTTCGTGCATACCCGATGCACTTAGATGTTGTTTCTATGCATATGTATGGCACATTCATGGATTTCGATTTCCGTGCGCACCAGACGCACATGGTATTCATATATATATTTGGGACTGATTTATGTTGGAGCAGCATATTTTATGATGTTTGCTATTTGGTTTAGTACTGAGCAGGACTAGTCACAGGACAGTACCTGAGTATATTTTTGTATGCATTGATAGTTATCGAAGGGATTTCCAAAGAAGAGCTATAGTCTCAGTATTTACCTACGTGTCCGAGATGACACGAAACATTTTATAAAGGAAACCCTTCTGAAATTGCTTTCAAAACGGCGGGACGTGCATATTAAACAAAGGATATATATGTAGTTATTTTCTTACAATAGACGTCTGCCACTGTGCAGTGCTGCGAGCATCGCAAAGCGATTTGAAAAAGACTTGGCATGCATTGCTTCCAGATGTTTTAATGATGTATATCATATTGATTTTCATTTTGGATTTAGACATTGTGTCTTCACCATGACTCCGATGATTGCGGGATGCTGGATGGAGTTTTGATTTTGAGTTATATGCTCATTTTTCATGCGCATGCGCTGCGCTACGATTTGTTTTATGTATTTATGATTTCGGAGCCCTGACGACTTGATGGTTTTGCTTAGATGTTTTAGTAGTTGGGGGGGTTTAATTTAAATTCGGGGACCGAATTTCTTTAAGGGAGAAGATTGTAACGTTTTGAAAATCGTTTCGGTGAAATTTCGGAAAATTGGTAAAATAAGGGGGTTTTCTGTAAAAAGTCAAAATACAAATATCTTTATTATAAAATTAAATATACATATTCTAGCTATGTAATTGCTAGCATTTGGGGTTATTGAGCCACTCATAAAATTTCTAATTTTCTGAAAAAATTTCCGAAACTAATTATTTTAGTATTATTTTAAGCCGTCACTAATACATTTAATTAGGGAAAATTACAAATTGGAATGGGTTGAAACAAATTTTTTGCATCATAACAGATTAAACAAAATTTTAACATGTGGTTTTTGAAATGAAATGAAGTTGTTAAACGGTTTTAGAAAATATTGAAGAAAAATGGCTTATTTGGTGAAATTAGTGTAAATGGTTTTGGGGTATAATATTTATCTTTTTTTTCCCACACCCACACTCACACTTCACATTTTTCCTCCCCTTTTTGGCTGGAATTCAGCAGCCCCTCCCCCACCATTTCCCCATTCCATTTCCACACAAATTAGAATAAGGAAATAATGATAGAAAAGAGAAAATGAAACATGGGCTTTGTTGACTTGAGAGAGAGGGAATCTTGACTTGGGAAACTTCCACACACCCACACACAAACCCACACCCCCCATTCCCTGCAGAAAATCCTGAGCCCCCCTCCTACTGCTGCCTCTTTCATTGTCCCCAATTCTCCATCTCTTTTCCCATCCAAAATCCTCATAATGTCCAACTAAAATCCCACAAACACCAAATCCAAACTTTACCCATTTTTCCTTGGCCTTTCAAGCTTTGATCTTAGAGCTTAGAAGCAAGTTTGGGAGGCTAGATTCATGTTAGATCTCAAGATTTTGTGGGTTAAATTCTTAACCTTATGGCTAATTGTTTTTTAATTATGATAATCTATTTTATTTAAGTGTTAATTTGGTTGTAATTGCTAGTTTAGGATATTCTAGAAAAGGGTTTGATTTTTGGGATTAGGGTTTGTGAAATTCAAGTGAGGGTTTTTAACATTGATCATGGTTTAATGGTGTAGTTATCATGCTAAGCCATAGAAAACTAATCTAGTTGCTTAATTGCTAGATTGCTACATTTAAATGGTCGAAATTGGTTAAAATTGCAAACTAGGTTTTTGAAATTGAATTAAATTGTGTGTTTAAAATTTACGTAATGGTTTCTATGGCATAATTAAGATATTAAGCTATCATCTTGGTCACTAGAATTGTTAAAATATCATGTTTTGTACAAAAACGGTAAACTTCGCTTGATAGGTTTTCGGAAAAATAGCTTTTAGGGTGAGTTTGGGGTTTTTGTGAATTTTAACCTATTTTATATTATAATTAGTACTTGTGAATGTGCAAATGAGTGTGTTTGGGTTTTTCTCGATGGTTTGGCGTTTATACGCGACGTCGAGGGTTTTTGGGTTGATTTGTGAAAGCAACCATAGGTTTTGACCTATGTGGGATTCGTGTGTCGTTTTGGTCATGAGCCGGATTTTAATGCTATACGGTGCGTTATGATATGTAAGTACCCCATGTGGACTTCGAGACGACAAGAAAGCGCGTGGCGACGTCGGCACCGGCGAGCGAGGACCAGGTGAGTAGATTTATATCTACGGGAAGAAGTCGGGTGGATGGCGTATAGCACCCCCGCAGTTCGTGGTGATGTATACGAATATGTATACACACATATATTGATTATATATTGTTTGATGTTATTGATGATAAAGATGGATATTTGGTGTGATAGGATTGGTTTAGTGTTGCGAAACCCTAGAGTAGTGGTTGCACCACTCATACACACACACCCACCCATACTTGCATACATTCTTCTTTCATATGTGCTTAGATGGGAATATATATATTTATGTGTTCACATGGGTATGGGACTATGTGTTCACATACTGGATTTGAGGATAGTATTTGGGATGTGAGGTGAGTCGATGAGATTTGATTTGAGACCGTGAGATCGGTGATTTGGCGGAATTCGTATTTGAGATACGTCATGATGTTATAGCGGATCTTTAGACGATGATACCATGTGAATAGTGATATAAGTAAAATGGTCGACATGTGATCGTGATATGAGATATGATATGCTAGGATGTTTATAATAGGCCGTATTGGGCGATGTATACTTCTCTATGATAATATGTGCTGATGATATCGGTTTGTACGAGACTGTTGATCAGTAGTCAGATCATGATTAGTATTGTACTAGACGTAGATCAGTACCCGGAATATGATCTTAATAACTGAGGATACCAGATGAATAATATGATGAATGTGATATTGACCGTACCCAGATTTAGGATGCCGTACGACGGATTTACGTACGAGCTATATATTAATGTTTGATCCGCGCTCTTGACTTGGGAATATTTGATTATAGATATGGTATCGGATGTGATATTATCGAGGCGGGATCAATGACTGATATATATATATAAATGTATCGACTCAGACGTTAGGCGGCTTCCTTACCTTTAGTTTAGCTTGATAGCTCAGCCCTATAGTTTAGTGTAGTTGTTAGCCTATATTAGTTGTCGTTGTGTCTAGTATTCAGCTCCCGCTCATTATTGCTGTTCGCTCCGCATCGCATACTTATATTGTAATTTCTTATTGCATTGTTGATATCATACTGTTAGGACACTAGCACCATTACCGATGATGCGTATGTACCACATACACTTTCTTGTCGGCTCACACACATCTTCATCGGTAATTGCCATGTCACGAACACTTTAGAAAATACTATTTCATTGACATAGGTTGTTAGGTAATAGTTTAGACAGGATATTAGCGTACTTGCTTTATATGCTAGTTTAGACATTGTAGTTATCACTTGCTACTTCATGCATGCTATTATTCACTGTTTACATGCTATTGATAATTTAGATTCGGATTTTCATGAGATTTCCTGGATTTGGGGGAAAACCGCAAAAACATTTATAAACTTCTTTTCTCTCTCTTTTTAAATAAAAAGTGCGGTTTTCTCATGATATATGAGTCGTCCACCATGAGTTTGCTGATGGATTTCGAAACCCGATTCGAGGAGTTGGATGAACCGTTTTGGGTACATGGTGGACCCGGTGCGGTACCCCGGGGCGAGAAGGTCGCAGAGGATGGCGTTGAGCCTGGCAGGGGAGCACTACTGACCGGTGATTTTACCCGACGCGTCGGATATCCGGAGGATACCGTCGTGGTCTTAAGATTGATGGTAGGGGCCGGCCTGGACGGACGGCGCCCTAGATAGTGAGATTGAGACATTGAGATTTTGAGATATTGAGGTACAGAGATTACGACACAGAGATATCGAGGTATTTGGATACTTGTTTATGTCGATACTAAGCACTGTTTATGCTGATTTCATTTATGATACCTCATTTTTAAAAAGATACAGAAATCTCACTAATTTATGAACGCAGTTTTCTTAAGTACATGCATTCTGTTTCATGCATTCATACATCATCCATATGATACATTGCTACCTGAGGCACTGACACGAGCACTTGGTATTACCGTTGTTTAGAGGTATACCCTAACCATTGTTATAGGCTGCAGATTATATATTTGAGGATATATTATGATCGTATGACTTAGGATTGCATTGTTCATGTGATTTATGTTCGTTGATGTTTTCTACTCACGAGTTGGCAACTCACCCCCGTTGTGCCACCGTTTCTTGCAGGTTTTGCCGTACAGGTTTCATTACGGCTTTGCTGACACTGCTTCTTTTTCGGGTGACTTGCTAGTAGGTGGGTTTACTTGTATCGTACCCATTATTATACCTTGTATATCATTATTCTGTTGTATCTAGAAGTTCCATCAACCGAACATGTATTTATTTCAGAGATAGAGACCAGTGATGTTTATTCTTTCGACCTTAGAGTTGCGCGTTGTATTTCTATGGATTTCTTACTGTTTTGAGTTTCCTTTTGAGTTTTGATTCTCGCCCTTGGCGTTGTATATTATATTGCTTGTGTGGTTCTGACCGTCGATTGACGAAGAGCTAGCGCCCGCTTGGGGATGCCTTTTTATTGATTTCGTATACTATTCATGTTGTATCCCGTTTGGGGGCCTGTATTTACAAAGGAGACTCTGCCGAAATTTTCAGAAAATACTTGGTTTTTTTTAACGCATAATTCGGCTTATGCTATTAAAACTACTTGCTTTTAGTTGGTTTTTCCTTTACTCTACTGCTTCTTTGGTTTTGATTTCTGTTACGTACACCTCGAGACGTTTCGTAGTCTAAGTGCCGGTCATGTTCTGTACTTTCGGGTCGTGACACATATAAACGCATTCTTCTAAATTACCATTTAGAAAAGTCGTTTTAACGTCGATTTTCCAGATTTCATAGTCGTAGTGAGCAGCAATAGCAAGTAGGATCCAAATGGATTTAAGCATAGCTACAGGAGAAAAAGTTTCGTCATAGTCCAGACCTGGTCTTTGACGAAATCCTTTCGCCACAAGCCTTAACTTATAGGTCTCCACCTGCCCATCTACATCGATCTTTCTCTTAAAGATCCATTTGCACCCTACGGGTTTTACTTCAGAGGGTACAACATCCAAAGTCCATACTTTGTTGGTTTACATAGACTCCATTTCAGATCTCATGGCATCCAGCCACTTCACAAAGTCACCACTCGTAATAGCTTGCTGAAAACTGGTAGGGTCATCATCATCCATGATGCAATCTTTTCTATCACCACCATTGAGAAAACCATAGTATCTTTCTGGTGGGCGAGAAGTCCTAACAGATCTACGGAGTGGCTGAGGTTCATAAGATTATGTTGCAACATCAGGTTCAACTAAGTCATCATTTGTAACTTGTGTCTCTAGAACCTCTTCTAGATCTACCACATTGCCATCAGTATCATTTGGAAAAATCTCATTTTCTAAAAATGTGGCATGTTGAGAAACAAACACTTTTTTTTCCTCCTTGTGGTAGAAAAGATATCCAAACGATTGTTTTGGATATCCCATAAATATACATTTGACCGATCGTGTCTTGAGTTTGTCTGGATTATGCTTTTTTAACAAAAGCCGGACAACCCCAAATCTTAACTCGTTTAAGAGATGGTCTCTTCCCATACCATATCTCATACGGAGTGGTAGACACGGTCTTGGTTGGAACTTTGTTCAACAAAAAAGCTGCAGTCTCAAATGCATGCTCCCAAAAGGAGAGAGGTAACTCAATATCACTCATCATGGATCGTACCATATCTAATAGGGTATGATTCCGCCGCTCTGACACACCATTGTGCTGTGGTGTGTAAAAGGGAGTGAGCTGAGAGCGAATCCCATTCTCTTTTAGGAAGTTCGAAAACTCTGTACTAAGATACTCTCCATCTCGATCTGATCGAAATATCTTGATGCTCATTCCTGTTTTTTTTTCTACTTCAAGTTTGTACTCCTTGAATTTCTCGAAAGCTTCAGACTTATACTTTAATAAAAACACATGACCGAATCTTGAAATCATCAGTAAAAGTTATGAAGTAAGAAAAACCGCCTCTCGCATGTGTAGACATTGGCCCACATACATCACTATGTATGAGGCCCAAGAGCTCTGTATTTCTTTCTCCATGTCCAGTAAACGGAGTTTTGGTCATTTTCCCTTTGATATAAGACTGACAAGTCGCATAAGGTTTATACTCAAAAGGATTTTAACATCCATCTTTATGAATCTTGTTTAGTCTTGTTTCATTAATATGACCAAGTTTACAATGCCAAAGAAAAGCTTCATTTATATATGAAAATTTTCTTTCATTTGTGTGTTGTATGTTGAAAACTGTGTGTTGATTAAGGACGTATATCCCGTTATTAAGTATACCACAACCAATCAACTCTTGATTCAGTTTAATGTTCATAACATTGTGCTGCAATACAAAATGATATCCTTCATTGTCTAACAAAGAAATAGATATTATATTACAAAGCATGCTTGATACAAAATAACATGGGTTCAAAACCAATATACAACCCGACGGCAACCCTAGGTGATACTCTTCTACTGAAACTGCATGTATATTGGAACTATTTCCAACTCGGAGAGTATGATCACCGGTCTTCAAAAATCTGCTATTTCTCAACGCCTGCACAGAATTGCAGATATGAGAACCCGAACCGGTATCTAATACCCAGGAAGCAGAGTTTATAGAAAAATAGTTTTCAGTTACGAACACACCTGAAGCTGAAGCATCACCATACTTCCTTTTCTTGAGATCAAGGTACTCAGTACAGTTTTCTTCCAGTGCCCCGTATTCTTGCAGTGAAAACATTCTCCTTTTCCTGACTTCTCAACCTTGGATTTGTCTCTCCCTGGTGCCTTCTTGATTCCACCTCTCGGTTTGGTCAATTTCTTCTCATTCCTTCCCTTGGCCTTAGCTTTTGGGACGGAAGAGGAAGATTGTCCAACAATCAGAGAGGGAGACTTCACTTTAAACGTGCACTTCGCACTTCTCAACATATTAAGAAGTTCGGGTAATGACTTCTCCATGTTATGCATGTTGAAGTTTACTATGAATTGAGCAAAGGCAAGGGGAAGAGACTGAAGAACAATATCAGTATATTGTTCGTTATCCATTGTCCATCCGAGGTCCTCAAGCTTTTCAATAAGAGCTATCATCTTCAAAACGTGATCCCCTACTAGTGTGATAGGAGCCATCCGCATCTGAAACAATTTTCGAGATGCTTCATATTTCAGGGTTCGAGATTGCTCCCCATACAACTCTTTTGTATGGAGAAAGATGGATTGAACATCCATTTGCTCGTGCTGCTTTTGATGTATATTGTCCATCGATGCAAACGCGAGGCATTTGGCAGTAGGACAGTCAATATCCCACATTTTTCGAATCTCCTTATCAGCAACAGAAGATTCAAGGCCTGGGGTGGGTGGGGCTGAGGCGGCGAGGACATATGATACTTTATCATATGTGAAAGCAATGTTAATGTTCCTCAGCCAGTCTTTATAGTTCGGTCCCATTAGCTTATTTTTCTCTAACAGTAGCTTAAGTCCAGTCATGTTTATCTGCCATTAGGAGAGAGAAAAGAATACAGTCAGCGAAAGCACTTGCAAAGATTAGATTGGTTTATTATCTTATTTAATCGATGTCTCCCACTGCTTTTATCAAATTTTCCTTCAAACCTTAAAAGGAAAACTAGCCAGGATTAATTACATTCTACAACTTCGCTAACCGTTCAGCCAGGCCAGTGCCGGTACTTTGAGAGAGGTTCCCCATGCTGTCGCACGGACCAAATTAGAATAAACCTCGTTTTCCCAGAGGCGTAGCCCCATTGACATCTTTCTAGACACCTAATGGATCAGCTAATTGTAAAGTGCAAAATGCTCCCGAGAGCAACTCTTGCTCACAATGGGATCGGGATCCTACTTGTTAGTGATATGTATGCCCTAAAGGCCATTACTGTATGTACAGATGTATATTGTAGTGGATGCTTTGACATATATAGGGAGGACTTTCTTGCTCGACATGATAGTATGCTATCTGGTTGCTCTTTATCTTAACATGAGTACTTGACTACCAGGACTATGATGCAGATCATACTAGTGGGGACAGAGTAGTCGCTAAGTACATCCTTCAAATGTTCTAAGTCGAGAGAGTACCGAGACAGGGCATCGATACTCCAGAGTAGACTAGCGTATGCACTTCTTGACCCATAAGATGGGCGATGGATGATCCCATATCCATTGGTGTTTGACATCAGAGAAGGTATACGGGTGCTCTGTGGAGACTGGGTACACTGGATGGACTCGCCGAGAACTCCCAGATGGTATTATACTTCACGTCAGATGGCAGTTCTCTGGTGACATTGGTATAGGTTAGTCTGTAAACCCGAGATCGTCATAGAGTCTTGTGTGATTCCCACTGTGCTTTGATTTCCATCATACCACGTCCAAGAGGGCATGCAAAATGGTGGCTTTTAGGTACAGTCCCGAATCACATGGAGGCAATGAGCGATAGGAGGGGTTTCGTCTCTCCCGGTATAGGAAGTTGATGTTGCGCTGTGTTCGATTGGCTTTAACTGGAAATCCCTGGCCAGGGTTGCTGAGATTTACTGGCACGCATTATCAGTAGTTTCTCGAACTGTTATGGACCTCATATCGACACGACTTATCAAGCTACTGGGGTCTGACGTTTACCACCCCTAGGCGAGATATGCGACATATCAGACGAAGAGACCGGACTGTACGGTAGTGTTACTGGTTGGATTCACAGGAGAATATACATGCTTGCTTGTTGATCTTTTGATCGCTCAATACCTGGGTGGCTGTTACATTTAGCTGACCGCTTGCAGCTTGTGGGTGTTTGATATGATCATCACCTACTGCCGGCGTATTGACGATTCTTTAGAGTCCTACACAGAGGTTTCCTGGCTCAGGAAAAACGGAGTAGGAGCACATATGTGATATGTGCGGGACCGAGAATATTACGATATGAGATATCGTATTCCATTCTCGCGATATATGATATCGGCCGGGTATATGTGATATAGCCGGGTCATCGGATCAACTGTTGATTCGATGAATAGATACATATTATATTAGTCGGTTATATGCGATATAGCCGGATTATCGGATCAAGTGTTGATTCGATAATTTAATGTATAATTATATATATGATATATTAAGTTACATTAACTAATATAAGCTCACTTAAAGATTCTTTTTCTCACTTAGATAATACATTGATATATATGTGACATATGTTAATTGTATTATTTTATTTTGTTAAAAAAATATATTATATATGTGATATATAATATTGTAACAAGTTAGGGTTACAAATGCAACATGATTTGTGGAGTTTAAACAAGTTAGCGTTTGATTTGGGTTAGCATTTGGATTACCTTTTGCATGAAGTTTCTAGAAGCTTTATTTTGTTTTAAACTTAGATATTTTGTATAGATATTTTCTAACCCAACCCAAACCCTTTACTCTAGTTATTTCTCTACAAGGGTTAAGCCCTCATTCTTGACTCATGGTTGATTTGTAACCATAACAATGATTTGATTATTCATCACAAAAGGTTTTGCTTCATCTTCTTCTTCTTTCTTCATGAAGAAAACCTTCACTAGCTTTTTCTTTTGTGATGTTTATAAGTGAGAAATTGAAAACAAAAGAGAGCAAAATTCCTACTTCATCATCCTCATCTATTCTAGCCACTTAGATTAGGGTGTTTGCTTTACTAATACTTGATTAGTGAAGCAAGAGCTTGAGTTTGAGATTCTTCAAGCTAGATCATCTTAGTTGTTGAAGATTGGAAGCAGGCTTGCATCTTTCTCTTCATGGAGCCTCTCTAGAGTCCGGATACATGATGATCACGGCGAAGGGACCTCAACACGGAGCTTATGAAGCGAAGGAACGGACTATAAAGGTTGTAATCCCAAACTCTTAGAAGTAAAGTTGTTTACTTGCTATGTTAACCCTATGTCTCTAGTTAAGATTTTGGTTAGGATTTGTTTAGCACCCCAAAATTTTAAAGTAGCATGATTGATGCTTGCCAAAATCTTGCTAAGGTGCTAAACTAACCCTACAGTGGTATCAGAGCCAAGATAGAGCATTAGGCAATGTGTAGGCGAAGTTTGAAGTCCGATCGAACTCCGAAAACCCGATATATCCTACTTTCTTGAAAAATTTTCAAAAGTTGAAATTTTTCATATTAAAAATACTCAAAAAATCATGCAGGGAATTCTAAGGATTACTGTGAAGTACGAAGCTACAACTCACTCACATGACCAAGGAATCGCGGCTAAACGATGGGTTTGGCGGCGGTTCCGCGGCCAACTTTGGGAGTTGGTGGCTCATACTTTAAGGGTTTATTCTTGGGTAGTTTTTCATGCTTCTGGGAATTTTTAGTTCTGCTCAAGTGTTGAGCTTTCTGGGACATATTGGAAACTCGTTGATTCGATCGGAAAGTTTAACTTCGTTTAAGTTTTTCCGGGTAATTTAGAACCTGTTAAAAGGTTCAAACGGATATCAATAACTCATTTTTCCCCCTGTCGGAAAACTTTCAACTGTTGGATTATTTCCTGAGTTTAAAACTTTCAGAAAATCATGCAAGCGAATCTGTGGACCCTCTAGAAGAACGTAACCTTAACTCGATTATGCGACCGTCAAAACCGCCACTGAACCATATGGTTTGTGGTAGTTTAGCGTTGCCACATGTGAGGCGTTGGTTTGACCCTTCTACGGCTGGACCATTAGTACTGTAGCATGTGATGGATGCTTTTAAACTAAGTTCAAGTGTTGAGCAAAAAAAAGGGAAATTTTGGGTGTTTGTTTATTCGATTGGAAAGTTTAACATTGTCTATTTATCTGGAATATGATACAATATTTGGAATCCACAAGTAGTTATGAGATAACTAATTTGAATGTTATAAATCTAGCAGTTTTTAGTCTCATTTGATCGGTTGCCACGGGATTTTGATATGATCAAAAGTCCGTCGCAATCACGTAGCGTACGCGGATACTCGCCGAGTAAACTTAATAGATAACCACGCCGCATAGCCCCGACCAAGTGACTGTAGGTGAACCCCGTCGCCAAAAGCATCCGTTCGGGTGCTCGCGGCAGTGGTGTTCCGCCTTAGTGCACTTCGTCGACGGCGTTGGGGGTGCGGCCGTCTACTAAAGTTTCTGACGAGCATTCGATGAGGATGTCAGGAATCTTGTTGAATTGCCCGACTTGATATTGAAAAGAGTTTTCGATATTGAGACTAAAATGTAGGGTTTATAATTGTTAAGCATGCGATGTCTAAGGAATTCATTTGGTTAGGTATGAGATGTCTAAGGTGATTGCGGATTCCAACTGTTGTAGTTTTACACTTTCTTTTCTGTGACCGTAAGCGTAGTATGTGGTGTATGGCCGGCTTCGTTGCTATACATCAACGACAATCGGGATACGCATGCTTGCTTACGTTGATGATATGAGATATTATGTATTGCTGTGATATGTTTTATTGGATCGTCGTGTTCTGAATAGCCAGGGGTTTTATGTGAGATGATGGTGTTTATTTTCATTCATGTAAAATTCATTGTATGTAATATTCTTTTATTGGGGCACTTCCGGGTTGAGGATGATGTCACCATTGTATATTATTTACTTTTCCGCATTAGGATAGACCCAAGGCGGGGAGCACAAGTAACCGGGTTCTAGGGTCCAGTGGGAGACCATCTCGAGGAGTCAAGACTGGGTGTCCTAACTCTAGAATTGGTAGGGTTGCTTCCCGCCCTCGTAGGGGTCTAGGGGTGTGGGATTGGCTATTCATCGCGACCGTTGAATCCGCGTTTTATACAGGCTCGCATAAAACAAGGAAATCCTAGTATATCCAATATTTCATATGTTATCTTCTGCTGCAATGTTCTGTGATGAGATCATATTACTGCCTGAGACGAATGTTTATATTATATATATGAGATATATGTTATATTGCTGATTTCGTTTCAAATGTGATGCTTGTGAAGAATAATAAAATGGGACTTCATTAATGAGTTTAATGAAACTAAAAGAAACCTAAAGATGTTGTAGAAACATGTCTCAAAAACAGGTAGCTCTAGTTCTGGCTTTGCATAGCGGTATTCCTTAAAGAACATCCAGCACCTTATTCGATAAGGAAAGAGCCGAGATCCCTTCACCGGGAGTGACCTCTTTAGCGAAACTAGCAGATGCTACAAACTCGGTTTGTCTTCTGATTGTTTTTATAGTTTTTTCTTTGATAGTGATATTTGTGAAATATCCTGCACCTTATTCGATAAGGAAAGAACCGACGATCCCTTCACCGGGAGTGACCTCTTTAGCATAACTAGGAAAGGCATAAAAAACATTCCAATTAAAATCACTCGATTCTACAACGATATCAAGTTCATTACGCAAAGGGTTTTCTTAAAAACCTGTCGTGGCCCTCCGTCATTTCGGATAAGTACTAGTTAGTATTCGTGCTACGTTTGTTGACTATGTTAAGGCGCAGTGTGCAGTAGCTGATTAGTGTTTATCTGTATAAGCATATGATGCGATTGGATTAGGGTAGTCGTGCGACTTTGTTGACTATGTTAAGGGTCGTGCGGGTGGGTTTTATTCAATCGGGAAATGACGGGTTGAACTTGACTAGCATGAACTTGACTAGCACTTATGATTTGTTGACTATGTTAAGGTCATAGAGCTGCTAGGGGTAAAATATTATCGGGAATTTCAAGTGTTGAAATTTGCAATGAGATTGCATACCTTCTATGAGATAGTTGGATCCCGATACCCACAGGGAGTAAGAGTTACTCCTGGAAGAGTTTTACACATTACAATTAGCCGATCAAGTAGGTGTCTAGAAAGGTGTCAACGGGGTTATGCCTCTGGGAAAACGAGGTTTACTTTAATTAGGTCTGTGCGAAAGCACGGGGAACCTTCCTTAAAGTACCGGCACTGGCCTGGCTGAAAGATTGGCGAATTTGTAGTGTGTAATTAATCCCGGCTAGTCTTTCCTTTTAGGGTTTGAAGGAAGATTTGACTAAAATAGTAGGAGACATCCTGATTAGATATATTAATAACCAATCTAATCTTGCAAGAGCATACGCTGAGTGTTTTCTTCTATCTCTCTCCAGGTAGCGACCATGTCACGCCTTAATCAAGATAATAATATGGATGTACTGACCAAACCCGCTTGTTATACTGCGCTAAGGAACGTTGGTCCTGCTCCAACTTATAATTGTTATAAGAGAGAGCTGGAAATAGGGGATTACCAGAATTCCCGTGCCACCCAAACGAAGAAAGTACATGCTGATGCATCTTCTTCGGGTGTGTTCGTTACCGAGAACTGTTTCTTAGTATCCTTTACATCCTAGGTATGAGATACCGGATCAGGATCCCGTAAATGTATTTTGTTATATGGGCTACAGATAGGTAGAGAACTGAGAACGGGTGATAAGTTTCAAGAGTTGGAAATGATGCAAGTGTTGAAACCAAGTCTCTTGGCAGTTATCACCCTGTATTACCAGAATACATTAATTCTGAACGAATGTTATTAGATACCGAACCTGATATACAACATCATATCAGTCTCTTTATTAGTAAAGAAGGATATAATTTTGTATTGTTGGATAATGTTTTGAACATTTCCTATATCAAGAGTTGATCGGTTCAGGCACGTTATCTAAAAGCATAGACGTTCGAAATCAAACCACAGTTCTTAACGTACAGAATACACACAAGAGGAAGAGTTCATAAATGAACGAATCCTTCTTGAGGCATTGTAGACTAAGTCATATCAATACGACCCGACTAGCTGAAGTTACATAAAAATGCATATTTAAATTAGTTTGGATTTACATCTTGTAAAACTTGCCAGTCATGTCACAAAGAAAAGATGACCACAGCTCCGTTTATTGGAAACAGAGAAAAAGTTAGTGAACTCTTGGGATTGATACATGATGATGTATGATAGTCCCATGTCTACATATGCCAGGACAGGTTCTTTGTACTTCATTACATTCACTGATCATCTCTCAAGATTCAGACATATGATCCTGTTGAAACACAAGTCCGAAACTTTTGAGATAATCACAGAATATAATTTAGAAGTAGAGAACCGAAAACGGGTATAAGTATTATGTCTTTTGATGTGATCAAGGAGGAGAATACTTGAGCACGGAATTTCTGGACTATTCTAAAGGAGAATGAGATTCTCTCTCAGCATTACTCCTCCGAATACACCACAGCAAGTCGGTGTATCGGGGCGGAACAATCACACCCTATGTGATATGGTGTGCTCTATGATGAGTACTACTGAGTAGCCTACTTTCTGTTGGGGTTATGCACTTGAGAAGTTGCATACCTATTGAATAGGGTTCCAACCAAATCAAATGCCTACCGCTCCATATGTGATATGGTATGGGAAGAGCCCATCTCTTAAGGAAGTTAAGATTTGGGGTTGTCTGGCCTATGTCAAAAGCAAAATCCGGACAAACTCGAGGCAAGGTCAGTTCTGTGGAAGTTTGTTGGATATCCCAAGCATTCGCAAGAGAATATCTTCTACCACACCGAGGAACAAAAGATGTTTTATTTCTCGGCATACCACTTTTTGAGAAAAAGGGAATTTCTTATGAAGAAATTAGTGGTCATGAGGTAGAACTGGAAGGAGTTCCAGCTATACAAACTGCAGCTGATGATTTGGTAAACCCGGAGGATTCAATAGTTTCCAACGAACCTCAGCCTCTCCGCCGATCTGGTAGGGTTCCTCATCCACCTGAGAGATACTTCGATTTCTCTATGACAGTGGGAGAGAGAATTGCATCATGAGATGATGACCCAACTAGTTTCGAGCAGGCCATCAGGAGTGGTGACTCTGTGAGAATGGCTGGATGCTTAGCGATCTGAGATGGAATCCATATACACCAACAAAGTATGGATTTTGGTTGCTTTATCTGAAGGGTTAAATCCCCATCAGGAGCAAGTATATCTTGAGAAGATTACTTGGTCTACATGGAAAAGTTAAGACTTTCAAAGCTATGCTTAAGTCCATCCAGATCCTACCTGCCACTGCTACATACCATGACTACGATATCTGGTGGTTGGGTGTCATGACTGCTTTTCTAAATGATGATTTGGAAGATAGCGTCTATAAGTACTTAGCCGGAGGGCTTCGTAGACAGTGGGAGCAGTAGAAACGTATGCAAGAAGTTTTATGTGATAAATCAGGCATCGCGGAGTTAGAACGTATGTTTTGATGTGGTAGTCAAAGAGTTTGACTTCATCAAAATGGTAGATGAACCAAGTATATACAAAAAGGTTGTAAGGAGTATGGTGGTGATCCTCGTATAGTATGTGGATGACATAATCTTGATAGGGAAGGAGTTTCATATGCTATGCTCGGTCAATCTCCTCTTATCACATGGATTCTCCATATAGGATCAAGATGATACCTCCTAAATCCTGAAATTTGGATCTATGAGATAGATCTAATTGGATGTTAGAATTCTCACTAGGTGTAGTGAGATGGTATCAATCGATCCTGAGGAGAATCATTGGAAAGGTTCCAGAGTGATAAGGACGACTGAATGTCAGTCGCAGGCATTGTCTTTACCCTCAGTGGAGGGATGGTATGTTGGAAGAGTTCTAAGCTAGATACCGTGACATACTAGATGATTAAAGGCAAGATACATCGTTACCAAGGATGATACCAAAGAGGCAGTCTGGATAAATTGAGTTCATGAGATGAATTTCGTTCCAACCATTGTGTGACAATGGAGTTGTGGCTTAGGCCTAGGAACCCCGGTCCCATCTATGATCCAGACATATTCTTAGGCAGTATCACCTGATCATGGAGATGGTTGATCTCCAGGGAGATCGAGGTTAGGAGAGTAGACACAGAGGACAATAGCGCGGATCCACTCACAAAGGCCTATTTCCCAGTAGAGACTTTTATGGGATGGTTGAGTATGAGATACTTCAACCACAGCTTATTGTTGGGTATGAGATACTACAACAGATGGCCCTAGTGCAAGTGGGAGATTGTTAGTGATATGTATGCTCTAGAGGCTATTTCTGTGTAAGTCCACGTTGCCCACCCCGGTTCTTACGGGGAGGCGGAAACGACGAAAAAAAATAATTTGGCACAAGGCAACATGGACTCAAAAGCAAGGATCTTGGCTAAACTAGAAACTAGTAAACTACTAGAGGCTATAACTACTATGCTGTAGAAAGTATACCTCACGAAACCGGTCCTTCGGGTCTTCATTCCGCTGTCCCACTCGTCCATCCAAGCTCCAAGTGTCGATCTGGACCATGGGCACCTCCGCGGCCTTCTTGAGTCGAAGACGATCCACCCGAGAGATGTACACCGAGCTCCACCTCGAGCCGAGGCAACTAGGGCAAAGAGATTGCTAGTCAAGAAGCCCTAGGATGTGTAGAGGAGATGTATGGATGTGTTTGTCAAGTGGAATCCTTTTTCTCTCAACACATGAGATCAAAGGAAGAATCAAGAGGAGGAAGAAGGAGGAGCAACCATGGAAATGTTTCTCATTTTCGTTTCTATGAGAGAGAATGAGAATGAACAAATGAAAAGGTTAACCAAGAGAAAACACAACCATGGTTGCAATAATACTCATTTTCATCATTACTAATCCTATCATGATAAAGTTGATGGCACTAATAACATGACCATTTTCATAACAAAAAGGAAAAAGTAAACCAAAGAATACTTTAGACCTTTCAAGAAGATCCTAGTCAACTTTGGTCAAACGGTCAACAAAGTCAAGATGGTCAAATGGTCAATGTAATTAGCCATAACATAATTATCAATAAAAGGATTAGTAAACAATGTCCCCGGCTCATAATGGTTTTGACCGAACCAACTTCCAAAACCCTAATGAGGCACCTCTTCCTTCTCCACTCCGCAAAACTGTTCATACACACCCGCATCCGCATTCCGTAGAATGCGAATGCACAGAAGACAAAACAAATCCATCTGTGCAATACTAGAATCCGTCTTAATCCAAAGCCCACTAGTATTGCCTGCCCGAACAACATACGCACACAAGTGTATGCAAGTGATCGCAGCCCTGCCGTAAAACCATACGGCCTCTACACGTTTCGCTCAGTGCAGGGAAACTCTCTGTGTGGGACTCTAAAGACTCGACACTACGCTGGCAGTGGGTTTAACTACAGACCGCAGCGGCACTAGCTGTACGTAACGGTCCCCAGGTAGATGTCGATAAGAAGGCCGATGAGGTAAACCCATCCGAACTCCTACTGAGCCTGTATGTGACAATCTCCGTACAGTCCGGTCTGTTCGTCTGATACATCGCATGGCGGGCCTAGGGGGTGGTGAACGTCAGTCCCCTAATAGCGGTACAAGTCGTGTCGGAGTGTAGCCCATAACACCCTGAGATAACACTGGAAACCTACCAGTATATCTCGCTTGCCCTGGCCAGGGACTACTCGTGTAATGGCTCTCCTAGACACAGCGTGATGTCAACCCCCAATACCGGGAGAGACGAATCCTGTCTAACCGTCATTGCCTCCAAGTGCTTCGGGACTGCACCCAACCACTACCTGTTTGCACGACTCCTTTGAGCCGTGGTAGGGTAGTAATCTAAGTACAGTGGGAACACACTTGAGGCGAAGCGACAGTGTCAAGTCAGCGGACTAAGCTGTACTTATGTCACCTGGGAACTGATAACTGACGATAGGTATAATACCATGCATCAGTTCCCGACGAGTCCTGTCCAGTGTACTCGTAACCTAACGAGCACCCGCATACTATCTCCAGTACGACGTACTGATGGCTGTGGGACAGACCACCTCCCGTGCTGGGATGAGAAGCATATGCGCTAGTCTACTCCGGAGTATCGATGCCCTGTCTCGATAGTCCTACGACTAGGGACCTGTATAAGGATGTGCTTATAGATTACCCAGCCCCCACAAGTATGACTACCATCACAACGCTGGTAATCAAGCAAAGGTCCTAAGGGCTCTACTAATATGTATAAGCGATATGCTAAAAGAAACACATGCACATATTGAAGTAGAGACAAACCAAGTAGCATACTACCATTTTGAGCAAGATTGTCTATACAACTGTGAATATCCTAAGCTTCCATTAAGTAATATACAATCTAGTATGATACAGTAATGGCCTCTAGGGCATATACACTAACAATCTCCCACTTGCACTAAGGCCATGTACTGGCGTATCGAAGAGCTATCATCTCGATCAGCCGCTCGAACTGAGTCTGGGGTAGGGCCTTCGTGAGTGGATCTGCAGTGTTGTTCTCCGTATTTACTTTTTTCACCTCGATCTCTCGGCGATCTGCGATCTCCCTGATCAGGTGGTACCGCCTCAAAATGTGCCTGGACTTCTGATGGGACCTGGGTCCCTTCGCTAAAGCTATAGCGCCGTTGTTGTCGCAATACAGCGGTATTGGATCAACAATGGTAGGAACCACCTGAAGCTCCGTGAGGAACTTCTTCATCCAGACAGCTTCCTTTGCGGCATCGCAAGCAGCTATGTACTCCGCTTCCATAGTTGAGTCTGCAATGGTCTCCTGCTTGGAACTCTTCCAGCAAACCGCCCCTCCATTGAGGGTAAAGACATAACCCGACATGGACTTGGAGTCATCCTTGTCACTCTGGAAGCTGGAGTCAGCAAAGGCCTCGAGCTGGAGGTCTTTTCCGCCATACACCAAGAACATCTCCTTAGTCCTTCTCGGGTACTTGAGAATGTTCTTTACCGCTATCCAGTGTTTCTCCCCTGGGTCCGACTGATACCGGCTTACAACGCTCAATGCGTATGCTACATCTGGTCTGGTACATAACATCGCATACATTATAGAGCCTACCGCAGAAGCGTAGGGTATAATAGACATGCGATCCCTTTCCAAATCAGTCTTGGAAGACATCTCTTTGGAGAGGGTGATCCCGTGACAAGCCGGTAAATTACCGCGCTTGGAATCTTCCATACTGAATCTTTTCAGTATGGTGTCGATGTACCTTGACTGTGAAAGTCCCAACATCCTCTTAGATCTATCACGATAGATATGGATCCCCAGAATGTAGTAGGCATCGCCCAGGTCCTTCATGGAGAACCTCTGCGACAAGAATCCTTTGACTGACTGTAACATAGTAATATCATTTCCTATTAGGAGAATGTCATCCACGTACAAGATGAGGAATACCACAGTTCTCCCTACAATCTTACTGTAAATGCATGGTTCATCTGGGTTTTTGATAAAGTCGAATTCCCTGACAGTATCATCAAAGCAGATGTTCCAACTCCGTGATGCCTGCTTAAGTCCATAGATTGACTTTAGCAACTTGCATACTCTACCGCTGCTCCCACTCTGAATGAATCCCTCCGGCTGATCCATATAAACGCACTCTTCTAAATTTCCATTTAGGAAAGCCGTCTTTACGTCCATCTGCCAGATTTCATAATCGTGGAAAGCAGCAATGGCAAGAAGGATCCGAATGGATTTCAGCATAGCCACTGGAGAAAAGGTCTCGTCATAGTCCAAACCAGGTCTTTGACAAAAACCCTTTGCAACAAGTCTAGCTTTATAGGTTTCAACCTGCCCATCTACACCAATCTTCTTTCTGAAGATCCATTTGCATCCTACGGGTTTTACCCCTTCTGGAGCAAAGTAGAAAGTCCAAAATTTGTTGGTGTACATAGACTCCATCTCGGTCCGCATTGCATCCAGCCATTTTACCGAGTTACCACTCTGAATGGCTTGCTGGAAGCTAGTCGTCTCACCATAATCCATGGTGGAATCCTCTCTATCCCCGTCAATGAGAAAACCGTAGTATCTCTCGGGCGGATGAGACTGCCTACTACTCCTGTGGAGTGGCGCTGGAATGTCTTGTTCTTTCGAACCCTCTGGTTCTACTAAGCTTTCAGTAATAGCTCGTGGTTCTGGAATTTCTTCCAGTTCTATTGCACTCCCACTTATCTGGTTTTCCAAAAACTCAGTTTCCAAGAAGCGGGCATGACGAGAAACAAAAACCTTTTGTTCCTCTGCGTAATAGAAAAGATACCCCTTGGAGTTCTTTGGGTATCCCACAAACTTACACTGTACTGAACGTGCCTCGAGCTTGTCCGCATGCTGCTTTTTGACAAAAGCTGGACATCCCCATGTCTTAATATGATTAAGATAGGGTTTCTTCCCACACCACATCTGATATGGTGTAGTAGGCACAGTCTTAGTAGGAACTCGGTTCAAAAGATATGCAGCTGATTCTAGTGCATAACCCCAGAAGGATCGCGGTAACTCAGCCTTACTCATCATGGAACGAACCATATCCAATAGGGTTCGATTCCTCCTTTCCGATACACCGTTGTGTTGTGGTGTGTATGGAGGAGTAAGCTGAGAGAGAATTCCACTCTCTTTTAAGTAGCCCAGAAACTCGGCACTTAAGTATTCACCACCTCGATCAGATCTCAGTGTCTTGATACTTTTGCCTGTTTGTTTTTCAACTTCATTCCTGTATTCCTGAAATTTCTCAAAGGCCTCGGATTTGTGCTTCATCAAGAAGACATGCCCATACTTAGAGAAATCATCTGTGAAAGTAATGAAGTATGAATAACCACTTCGCGCATGTGTAGACATTGGATCACACACATCACTGTGTATGAGTCCCAAGAGCTCGCTCGCTCTTTCTCCGTGTCCAGTGAACGGAGTCTTTGTCATCATTCCCATGAGACAAGATTCATAAGTGGCATAAGACTGGTACTCGAACGGATCCAAGTATCCTTCTTTATGTAACTTTGTCAACCGTGTCTCATTGATGTGACCCAGTCTACAATGCCATAAGAAAGCCTGATTTAATTCCGGAGACTTTCTTTTAAGTGTGTTCTGGACACTGAAGACCTGAGCTTGATTCAAAACGTATATACCATTTTTCAATGCACCTGACCCAATCAGAACTTGATTTAGGTGGATGTTTACTACATCGCTTACAAAAGTAAAATCATATCCTTTCTTAGAAAGTAAGGATACAGATATGATATTGCAAGTCGCACCTGGTATATAAAAACAGTCACGCAGAATCAATATCTGCCCAATTGTCAGTCCTAGATGATATTCCCCTACGAATTCAGCATACATGCTCATTCCATTAGCAACCCTGAGAGTCATATCACCTTTCCTGATAACCCTACGGTTTCTCAGAGCCTGTAACGAATTACAGATATGAGATCCTGATCCGGTATCCAATACCCAGGAAGTAGGGTTAACTGACATACAGTTCTCTATTACAAACACACCCGAAGCCGAAGCCACAACATGCTTTGAATTCTGGCTACTGGCTATGCTAGCCCTGCAATCCTTCTGCCAATGTTCATTCCTGTAACAATAGGAACGTCCTTCTTTTACTACATCCAGTCCCGAAACTTCTGCCCTTCCCTTTCTTTCTACTTCCCTGGTTTCCTTCAGGATAGTAGGTAGGGACTGTTGAACTAAGTCAGCATCTGACCCGTTCTTCAACGTGGTCTTCAGGTCCGCGAGCTCAAAAGTGCTGGTCTCTGTAAGGACGTTGCCCCCTATAGATGACCCGATAGCCAACCTCGCTGGAAGCAATTCGTTCGAGGTCTCATATCTTGCGATACGAGATTGCTCTCCATATAAATCTTTGTTATGGAGGAAGATAGAAACTAAGTCCATCTTCTCGTGCTGCCTCTGGTATGCACCATCAACTGAGGCTAACACGAGGCACTTGGCTTTCGCATAGTCTTTTTCCGATGAGTCGCGGACATGAATATCCGTGACAGGGGAAACTGGACCTGAGACGGCAGGGGTTGGATTAGTCAAGAGGTGTCCCAGCTTGTCATGGGCAATGGACATCTGGACAGACCTTTGCAAGTCTAAACAGTCAGATTCAGTCATTTTATTATCTAGATATAACCTAGGTGCGGTCACTGGGTCGCTGCAATTAAGAGAGAGAGAAGAAAACACTCAGCATGATGCTCTTGCAAGTTTAGATTGGTTTTTAATTTATCTAAACAGGATGGCTCCCACTGTCTCTCGAATCCCTCCTCAAACCATAAAAGAAGAATTAGCCGGGATCAATCTCACAGTACAATACTTGCTTAACCGTTCAGCCATGCCAGTGTCGGTACTTCGAGGGAGGTTTTCCAACGCTTTCGCGAAGTTCCTTAATTAAGTAACCTCTTTTCCCTGTGGACGTAGCCCCGCTAACACCTTTCTAGACACCTACTTGGTTTATAGCATTGATCGTTAAGTGAGAAAGTTCCCAAGGAGTAACATATACTCACAGTAGGATCGGGATCCAAATATCATCGCGTGACAAAACTGAAGGAATCCTACCAGAATCATCACACTCCAAATGGTATGCAGCGCTAGCAAGTTTCAGTACTTTTGAAACTCCCGATGTGGATTTTTGCCCCATGCTCTTATGACCTTGACTTTGGCCAACAAATCATAAGTCACATGTCAAGTTCTACCCGTCATTATCTAGGTTAATTTGAACTCACCCGCACATACCCTTGACTTTAGCCAACAAGGCAGTACGACTGTCCCAAACCAACGCATCTATCTATGCTACATATGAATACCCAATAGCTACCAAACACTGTGCCTTGACTTTGGCCAACAAACACAGCTTGAATACTATTGACTATCCATACGAAACGACGGAGGGCTACGAATGGTTTTGGCGAAACCGTAAACGTAGTGAACTTGATATAATCGATGGAACGAGATAGCTTTTAAAAAGAGTGGTTCAAGCTCCGCGTTTAAAATGCTGGTTTTTGAAAAGAACCGAGTGGTTTTCAAAGTGTTCCAATGACTTTTACTTGGTTTATTTTTTCTTGCATTAGTTCTTTTAATGCGTCCTATCATTTAATCCTACCATTGCAGAAAACAACCAAAATATGACGTACGCTTATGCCATTCGCATTCGCCACGGGGCCCCGTCATCACCCGTTAGGTCACTTAACTAACGACAGAGCGGGGGCTGGGCTAGCGCGGCTGAAAAATATTAGCAACGCCTAAATAGTTATCATATATAGATATATAGCAATGATAGCCAATCCAGATCACAGATGAACACTTTGGATATACTAGGAATCCGCGATTCGTTCGAGCCTGCAACGAAAAGCGGATTACACGGTCGCGATGAATAGCCAAACCCCACCCTAGACCCCTACGGGTGCGGCAAACTACCCGCCAAGTACCCGAAGCGAAGCAACCTCCCTCAACCCGTGAGTAGGCCACTCGGCACTTCGAGATACCCGGTAGTTTGTGCACCCCACCTTGGGTCTATCCTAGGAGCAAAAACAGTAAAATGAATTATACAATGACGGCTACAACCCCGACCCGGTTGTGCGGCCATACAAATAATATTACATCAATTTACAAATTTTACAATGAATGAAAGAAAAAGAAACTCTCATCTCACATCCACCCCGGCTATTCATCCGCGACAATTCACCGAGTTCATATACACAAACCATCAACATTACAGATTACAGATATGTATAACCCCCACTAATCGACTTATAGCGATTAGTAGACGTTCAATACATATATCACATCACAGATAATATCCATTAGCCAAAGTCTACGGAATACCGATCAAAATACGGATTTTTAACCACCCCAAAAGTAAATTTGCTCTCTGGAAAATCTGGGTAGAAAAAACATGCATTAAAAATCCCAAAACAGCCAAAATAAAATACTGCACAAAATCCGATCCAGTGCCGAGTCAAAACGGCGGCGGAACCGCGGCAATGAGCAGGTCATTGCCGCGGAACCGCGGTCGTTTGATCGATTCACAGGACCGTTTTTCTGCAGTGTTTTCACAAAACCCTGAGACGATTTTTCATATATTTGAAATCACTTTTTGGGCAGTATGAAAATTGACAGAAACTTGAGGTTTTGCGGACGTGTTTTGCGACTTTTTTCCGATCGATATTCTAAACACTTTGCTAACATACTAGTTTATGTTTAGCTAGGCTCTGATACCACTGTTAGTCCACGTTGCTCACCCCGGTTCTTATGGGGAGGCGGAAACGACGAAAAACAATGATTTGGCGCAAGGCAACATGGACTTAAAGCACGGATCTTGGCTAAACTAGAAACTAGTAAACTACTAGAGGCTATAACTACTATGCTGTAGAAAGTATACCTCACGAAACCGGTCCTTCGGGTCTTCATTCCGCTGTCCCACTCGTCCATCCAAGCTCCAAGTGTCGATCCGGACCTTGGGCACCTCCGCGGCCTTCTTGAGTCGAAGACGATCCACCCGAGAGATGTACACCGAGCTCCACCTCGAGCCGAGGCAACTAGGGCAAAGAGATTGCTAGTCAAGAAGCCCTAGGATGTGTAGAGGAGATGTATCGATGTGTTTGTCAAGTGGAATCCTTTTTCTCTCAACACATGAGATCAAAGGAAGAATCAAGAGGAGGAAGAAGGGGGAGCAACCATGGAAATGTTTCTCATTTTCTTTTCTATGAGAGAGAATGAGAATGAACATATGAAAAACTTAACCAAGAGAAAACACAACCATGGTTGCAATAATACTCATATACATCATTACTAATTCTATCATGATAAAGTTGATGGCACTAATGACATGACCATTTTCATAACAAAAAGGAAAAAGAAAACCAAAGAATACTTTAGACCTTTCAAGAAGATCCTAGTCAACTTTGGTCAAACGGTCAACAAAGTCAAGATGGTCAAATGGTTAATGTAATTAGCCATAACATAATTATCAATAAAAGGATTAGTAAACAATGTCCCCGGCTCATAATGGTTTTGACCGAACTAACTGCCAAAACCCTAACGAGGCACCTCCTCCTTCTCCACTCCGCAAAACTGTGTATACACACCCGCATCCGCATTCCGTAGAATGCGAATGCACAGAAGACAAAACAAATCCATCTGTGCAATACTAGAATCCGGCTTAAACCAAAGCCCACTAGTATTGCCTGCCCGAACAACATACGCACACAAGTGTACGCAAGTGATCGCAGCCCTGCCGTAAAACCATACGGCCTCTATACGTTTCGCTCAGTGCAGGGAAACTCTCTGTGTGGGACTCTAAAGACTCGACACTACGCTGGCAGTGGGTTTAACCACAGATCGCAAGTGGCACTAGCTGTACGTAACGGTCCCCAGGTAGATGTCGATAAGAAGGCCGATGAGGTAAACCCATCCGAACTCCTACTGAGCCTGTATGTGACAATCTCCGTACAGTCCGGTCTGTTCGTCTAATACATCGCATAGCGGGCCTAGGGGTGGTGAACGTCAGTTCCCTAATAGCGGTACAAGTCGTGTCGGAGTGTAGCCCATAACACCCTGAGATAACACTGGAAACCTACCAGTATATCTCGCTTGCCCTGGCCAGGGACTACTCGTGTAGACACAGCGCGATGTCAACTCCCAATACCGGGAGAGACGAATCCTGTCTAACCGTCACTGCCTCCAAGTGCTTCGGGACTGTACCCAACCACTACCTGTTTGCACGACTCCTTTGAGCCGTGATAGGGTAGTAATCTAAGTACAGTGGGAACACACTCGAGGCGAAGCGACAGTGTCAAGTCAGCGGACTAAGCTGTACTCATGTCACCTGGGAACTGATAACTGACGATAGGTATAATACCATCCATCAGTTCCCGACGAGTCATGTCCAGTGTACTCGTAACCTAACGAGCACCCACATACTATCTCCAGTACGACGTACTGATGGCTGTGGGACAGACCACCTCCCGTGCTGGGATGAAAAGCATATGCGCTAGTCTACTCCGGAGTATCGATTCCCTGTCTCGATAGTCCTACGACTAGGGACCTGTATAAGGATATACTTATAGATTACCCAGCCCCCACAAGTATGACTGCCATCACAACGCTGGTAATCAAGTAAAGATCCTAAGGGCTCTACTAATATGTATAAGCGATATGCTAAAAGAAACATATGCACATATTGAAGTAGAGACAAACCAAGTAGCATACTACCATTTTGAGCAAGGTTGTCTATACAACTGTGAATATCCCAAGCTTCCATTAAGTAATATACAATCTAGTATGATATAGTAATGGCTTCTATAGCATATACACTAACATACTGTACATACAGATGTATATTGTTGTGGATGCTTAGACATATATAGGGTGGACTTTCTTTCTCGACATGATAGTATGCTATCTGGTTGCTCTTTATCTTAATATGTGCTCTGATTGTCTCTATGTTATATGTTGATAAAGCCCTTAGGATGAGTACTTGACTACTAAGACTATGATGCAGATTACACTAGTGGGGACAGAGTAGTTGCTAAGTACATCCTTCAAATGTTCCTAGTCATGGCAGTACCAAGACAGGGCATCGATACTCCAGAGTAGACTAGCGTATGCACTTCTTGACCCATATGATGGGCGATGGATGATCCCATATCCATTGGTGCTTGACATCAGAGAAGGTATACGGGTGGTCAGTGGAGACTGGGTACACTGAACAGACTCGCCGAGAACTCCCAGATGGTATTATACCTCACGTCAGATGATAGTTCTCTGGTGACACTGGTACAGGTTAGTCTGTAGACCCGAGATCTTCATAGAGTCTTATGTGATTCCCACTGTGCTTTGATTTCCATCATACCACGTCCAAGAGGGCGTGCAAAACGGTGGCTTTTGGGTACAGTCCCGAATCACATGGAGGCAATGAGCGATAGGAGGGGTTTCGTCTCTCCCGGTATAGGGAGTTGATGTTGCGCTGTGTTCGATTGGCTATAACTGGAAATCCCTGGCCAGGATTGCTGAGATTTACTGGTAAGTGTTATCAGTAGTTTCTCGAACTGTTATGGACCTCATATCGACACGACTTATCAAGATACTGGGATCTGACGTTTACCACCCCTAGGCGAGATATGCGACATATCAGACGAAGAGACCGGACTGTACGGTAATGTTAGTGGTTGGATTCATAGGATAATGTACAGGCTTGCTTGTTGATCTTCTGATCGCTCAATACCTGGGTGGCTGTTACGTTTAGCTGACCGCTTGCAGCTTGTGGATGTTTGATATGATCATCACCTACTGCCGACGTATTGACGATTCTTTAAAGTCCTACAGAGAGGTTTCCTGGCTCTGGACAAAACGGAGTAGGAGCACATATGTGATATGTGCGGGACCGAGAATATTACGATATGAGATATCGTATTCCATTCTCGCGATATATGATATCGGCCGGTTATATGTGATATAGCCGGGTCATCGGATCAACTGTTGATTCGATGAATAGATACAAATTATATTAGTCGGTTATATGCGATATAGACGGATTATCGGATTAAGTGTTGATTCGATAATTTAATGTATAATTATATATGTGATATATTAAGTTACATTAACTAAGATAAGCTCATTTAAAGATTCTTTTTCTCACTTGGATAATACATTGATATATATGTGATATATGTTAATTGTATTATTTTATTTTGTTACAAAAATATATTATATATATGATATATAATATTGTAACAAGTTAGGGTTAGAAATGCAACATGATTTGTGGAGTTTAAACAAGTTAGGGTTTGATTTGGGTTAGCATTTGGGTTAGCTTTTGCATGAAGCTTCTAGAAGCTTTATTTTGTTTTAAGCTTAGATATTTTGTATCGATATTTTCTAACCCAACCCAAATCCTTTACTCTAGTTATTTCTCTACAAGGGTTAAGCCCTCATTCTTGACCCATGGTTGATTTGTAACCATAACAATTATTTGATTATTCATCACAAAAGGTTTTGCTTCATCTTTTTCTTCTTTCTTCATGAAGAAAACCTTCACTAGCTTTTTCTTTTGTGATGTTTATAAGTGAGAAATTGAAAACAAAAGAGAGCAAAATTCCTACTTCATCATCCTCATCTATTCTAGCCACTTAGATTAGGGTGTTTGCTTTACTAATACTTGATTAGTGAAGCAAGAGCTTGGGTTTGAGATTCTTCAAGGTAGATCATCTTAGTTGTTGAAGATTAGAAGCAAGCTTGCATCTTTCTCTTCATGGAGCGTCTCTAGAGTCCGGGTACATGATGATCGCGGCGAAGGGACCTCAACACGGAGCTTATAAAGTGAAGGAACGGACCACAAAGGTTGTAATCCCAAACTCTTAGAAGTAAAGTTGTTTACTTGCTATGTTAACCCTATGTCTCTAATTAAGATCTTGGTTAGGGTTTGCTTAGCACCCCAAAATTTTAAAGTAGCATGATTGATGCTTGCCAAAACCTTGCTAAGGTGCTAAGCTAACCCTACACTACTATCACATAGAAGGTATGCAATCTCATTGCAAATTTCAACTCTTGAAACTCCCGATATGGTTTTTACCCCTAGCACTCATGACCTTGGCTATGATCAACATATCATAAGCAATATTCAAGTTCTACCTGTCATTTCATGATTAATTAGAGCCACCCACATGACGTTTGGCTATGGTCAACATAATCATGTGACTGTCCTAATTAATCGCATCATATGCTGTGTAGGAAGACATCAATTAGCTACCGTACACTACGCCTTGGTTATAGTCAACATACGTAGCACGAATACTGAGTACTATACTTCCTAAAATGATGGAGGGTTGCGAATAGTTTTTAAGAAAACTTTTAACGCTTTAAACTTGATATCGTTGCAAAATCAAATAGGTTTAAAAGGAGTGGCTTAAGCTCCGCACTTTGAAAAATTGCTTTTTCATAAAAAGTCGAGTAGGTTTCAAATCTGATTCTACAACATCTTTTAGGTTCATTTTTCTTTACATTAATCTCATTAATGTAAACCCATCATTTAAGTCCTTAAGCCATCACAGAAAAGAAACGAAAATAGAACGTACGCTCATACCATCCGCATTCGCAACAATGTCCCGTTACGCACCGTTAGGTTACTTAACTAACGGCATAGCGGGGCAGGACTAGCGCGGATGTTAAACATAAGCAACGTTTATTATATATCATATATATAATACACCATTCGTCTCAACATATAAAATGATCACATCACAGAATATCAACAGCAGAAGCACATATAAAAATATAGGATATTCTAGGAGGTCTGTATTTTGTATTTAGCCAACAATAGAAAATACGGATTCCATGGTCGCGATGAATAGCCAAGCCCACACCCCTAGACCCCTACGAGAGCGGCAAGTGACCCTACCAATTCTAGAGTTTAGGTGACCCGGTCTCGACTCCTCGAGATGGCCTCCCACTGAACCCTAGAACCCGGTCACTTGTGCTCCCCTCCTTGGGTCTATCCTAATGCGAAAAAATAAATAAAATACAACAATGGTGACATCATCCTCAACCCGGAAGTGCCCCAAATAAAAGAATATTACATACAATTAATTTTACATGAATGAAAATAAAAACTCTCATCTCACATAAAACCCCCGGCTATTCATTCATGACGATCCTGCACATCATATCTCAGAAACACATAACATCACATGTCATCAACGTAAGTAAGTATGCGTACCCCGATTGTCGTTGATGTATAGCAACGAAAATGGCGATACACCACATACTACACTTACAGTCGCAGGAAAGAAAGTGAAAAGCAACAACAATTGGAATCATCACTTTCACATATATTTAGACGATGTTAAACGTTTCGATCGAATCAGCAAACACCAACAAATTACCCCGAGAGCTCAACACTTGAGCAAAGTTAAAATACCCAAAAAAACATGCCATGGTGTCTATGGACCAGCTGTAGAAGGGTCAACCCTTGCCTCACCTATGACGCCACGGAACTACCGCAAACCCTAAAGTTTGGCCGTGGTTCCATGGTCATAGGATCGAGTTAGGGTTACGTTCTTCTAGAGGGTCCATAGGGATACTTGCACGATCTTCCGAATATGTTCAACTTGGGAAATTCCAACACATGAAAATTTCAGAGGAGTCTTAATGTGGGGCTTGAAGTTCGTTCGAACTGTTAAACAATGTATAGGTTACCATTACAATGTTAAAATATACCACTACGAAACACTCCGTATTAGCCCCATATTAAAATTAACATCACATGAAATTTTGGACTAAACAAGCAATACCTGAAATCCCAAAATCTACAGACTAGAGCACATGTGAAAATCGAGGCGATTCTGAGGCAGAATGGCCGGCCACCTCGGTTTTTTGAGGGTTGTCATTAGGTGAAATCCAATGGATTGGCCTCGGGTTTCACCTGTGTTCTATATGTATCACATACAATCTTCTACAGTTGCTAAAATAATTTTTACAGATCGTTTTAAAATCAACAGAGAGCAGAATCTAGGATTTCAGAAATCCGTATTTTCAGAGTTGTTTCGGTTTTGTATTAAATTTAACATCTTCTAAGTTTCTAGCTTGGCTCTAATACCACTGTAGGGTTTCCTTAGCACCATGCCTAGGGTTTGCAAGCATCACACATGCCACAATAAAATTTTTAAGGGGTTCTAAGAAAACTATCCTCGGAATCGAACTAGAAAGTTAGAGTAACCACTTGTAGTATCACATACTAACTAGTGTCTAACACTAAGTGGGGAGAAATACAACCTTTGTAGACCTCCTCTTGTGACTCCTTGGATCTTCTAGAGTTTGAACCGGCTTGCTTGAATCCTTCCAAGTCCACGACGATCCACCCAGAGTCCCTTTGCTCAAGCTCCTAGCTTCACTTGATCTTTGAAGAAGTAGAGCAAATAATCTACACTAATGGGCTAGACTAGTGTAGAATGGTGATTTGGTTTGTATTCTCACTTCAAAACCCTTTCTTTTTGTGTATCTCACTCAGTGGAAAACTCAAGAGAGCATGAGAGAGGAAGAAGAAGAAGATGGCAAAGCTTGAGCTCAATATTGTTAATCTCTTAATAAAAAGAGAAAAGGAAAAAGAATATATATGAGAGTCATACTCTCAACAAACCATGGTAAATAAATATCTAGATATTTTCATTATTGAGTTTAAAGCAACTAAGGAAATTAAACCAAGGGTTCATATCATGGTCAAAGTGAGAAGAGTGTAGAAACAATTAACCATGAATCAATTTCCTTTTTCTTTTCTCAATAATAAATATATATGTATATTTATTCCATGTGAGTCTTGCATTGCCACCTCCATTGTATCAACAACTATGACACACATGTATGCATGTATGTGTGCATTCACATCAACATGTACATGTATAAAAATATGCATACATCCATGAATACAACCAATAGAAAAAGGGTTTAAGAAAAGTGAGCTAAAAGTCTATATTAAATCAACACTTGATTTATTAAACCGGTCATATCACATACGACCCGACCAATAGAAAAACGCCTGATTAAAATACGGTATCATATACACGCATTTAATCGAGCTCCCGCGCATATCTCATATGCACACCACATCGTTTCGCCTGAGCTAGGAAACTCCTGTATGGAACTCTAAGACTCGTCAATACACCGGCAGTAGGTGATGATCATATCAAACAACCACAAGCCGCAAGTGGTCGGCTAAACGTAATGGCCACCCAGGTATTGAGCGATCAGAAGAAAAACAAGCGAACATGTCAAAACTCCCGTCGAGCCAACTGGCAACACTTACCGTACAGTCCAGTCTCTTCGTCAGATATGCTGCATATCGAGTCTAGGGATAGTATCGTCGACCCCAATAACTCAATAAGTCATGCCGGTGTATGGCTCATAACAGATCGAGAAACTACTGATAACACTTATCAGTAAATCTCAGCAGCCCTGACCAGGGACTTCCTGTTATAGCCAATTGAGCATAGCGCAACATCAACCCCCAATACCGGGAGAGACGAAACACCTCCTATGACTCATTGCCTCCATGTGCCTCGGGACTGCACCCAAAAACCACATGTTTTCACGACTCTGTAGAGCCGTGGTAGGGTGGAGATCAAAGTACAGTAGGAGGACACCAAGACTCTATGACGATCTCGGGTCTACAGACTAACCTGTACCACTGTCACCTGAAAACTGCTATCCGACGATAGATATAATACCACATAGGAGTTCTTGGTGAGTCCGTTCAGTGTACCCAGTCTCCACTGAGCACCCGTATACAATCTTTGGTGTCACCACACCAGATGGATATGGGATCATCCATCGCCCATCATATGGGACAAGAATGGTATACGCTAGTCTACTCTGGAATATCGATGCCCCGTCTCGATACACCTACGACTAGGAACATTTTAAGGATATGCTTATAAACTACTCGTGTCCCACTAGTATGATCAGCATCATAGTCCCAGTAGTCAAGCAAATATCCTAAGGGCTTTATCAACATGTACCAAATGAGTAAGATGCAAGATCAAATGAACATGTCAAGATAAAGTACAACCAGATAGCATACTATCATGTTGAGCAAGAATGTCCTCTGAATATATATATACACATACCGATACATCCACTATCATATAGTGGCCTCTAGGGCATACATATATCCAACAAGTATAATAAGCAGGTTCAGTCAATACATCCATATTATTATCTTGATTAAGGCCTGACATGGTCGTGTTAGTGTATATGCCCTAGAGGCCATTACTGTATCATACTAGTTTGTATATTACTTGATGGAAGCTTGGGATATTCACCTTGTATAAACAATCTTGCTCAATATAGTAGTATGCTACTTGGTTTGTTTCTACTTCAATGTGTACTTGTGTTTATTTCAGTATATCACTTATACGCATTAGTGGAGCCCTTAGGATCTTTGCTTGATTACCAGCGTTGTGATGGCAGTCACACTAGTGGGGGCTGGGTAATCGATAAGCACATCCTTATACAGGTCCCTAGTCGTAGGACTATCGAGACAGGGCATCGATACTCCGGAGTAGACTAGCGTATGCGCTTCTCATCCCAGTGTGGGAGATGGTCTGTCCCACAGCCGTCAGTACGTCGTACTGGAGATAGTATACGGGTGCTCGTTGGGTTACGAGTACACTGGACAGGACTCGTCGGGAACTGACAGGTTGGTATTATACCTATCGTCAGTTATCAGTTCCCAGGTGACATGAGTACAGCTTAGTCCGCTGACTTGACACTGACACTTCGCCTCGAGTGTGTTCCCACTGCACTTTGATCACTACCCTACCACGGCTCAAAGGAGTCGTGCAAACAGGTGGTGGTTGGGTGCAGTCCCGAAGCACTTGGAGGCAGTGACGGTTAGACAGGATTCGTCTCTCCCGGTATTGGGGGTTGACATCGCGCTGTGTCTAGGAGAGCCATTACACGAGTAGTCCCTGGCCAGGGCAAGCGAGATATACTGGTAGGTTTCCAGTGTTATCTCAGGGTGTTTTGGGCTTCACTCCGACACGACTTGTACCGCTATTGGGGGACTGACGTTTTACCGCCCCCTAGGCCCGCCATGCGATGTATCAGACGAACAGACCGGACTGTACGGAGAATGTCACATTCAGACTCAGTAGGAGTTCAGATGGGGTTTCACCTCGTCAGCCTTCTTGTCGGCATCTACCTGGGGACCGTTATGCACAGCTAGTGCCGCTTGCGGTCTGTGGTTAAACCCACTGCCAGCGTAGTGTCGAGTCTTTAGAGTCCCACACAGAGGGTATTCGTCTCTGGGCAAAACAGAGTAGAGGTCGCATGGTTTTGCGACAAGGTTCGTTCTCATCCGCGCACTTGTGCACGTTTGGAGTCCGGACGGATTATACTGGCAGGCTCTGGTTTGAGCCAGATACTGGTATATGTTTTGGGGGTTGCTTTTATATCTTGGTATTCTTGTTCCTCGGAACGAGAATGCAGGTGTGTATGCACAGTTGCATGAGGCGGAGAATGAGGTTTTTCATTAGGGTTTCGGATCGGGTGCGTATGCACAGTTGACAGTTATCATTTTCCAAACCCTAATGAATTTGTATATTATCTATTAATAATAGTAATTAAATAAGAATTATGTTATGGTTGTTTTTCTTGTTGACTTGTTGACCTTGGTTGACTTGTTGACCATTGACCACTTTTCATGCCTTGAAAGTCTTCCTTGATTCATGCTTACACTTCATTAAAAGAGGTATGATAGTGGTCATTCCAAAATAACCATCAACTATTCTTATTTCAATTATTATCATTTAGATAATTCATTTCTTTTGCAATATGGTTGCAAGAAAGAAATAATTGAGCTCATTCTATCATTCTCACTCTCTCTCCTCATTTCATCTTCTTCTTCCTCTTGAAAAGAGAAACCTTCTCATGTGTTGAGAATCATTCTCTTTAGATAGAAAAGCAAACCCTAATCACTCTCTACTCATTCTAGGATGAAGGTTTAGCAAGCCGGAAACCCTAGTTCACTCAAGGATCGAGGAAGAGCCCAAAGGTCGAACCTTCAAGGTGGATCTATCTTCGGCAAGAAGAAGGCGACGAGAAGAGAACCATTCAAGCTTCTACAAAGAACAAGAAAGAAGAACAACAACAAGAAGAGAAGGAGTTCAAGTTTAGGTATAACCATCCTCCATAGTAGCTAACTCTCTTTAGCTTGTTAACTAGTTTTAGTTTAGACAACGATCCCGACATAGTTTAGTCCATGTTGCCTCTTGCGATAAAAATTCGTTTTTTATACCGTTTCCGCCTCCCCGTAAGTACCGGGGGTCGCAATATGGACTTACAGTGGTATCAGAGCCTAACTAAACTTAAACTAGCTTGGTAGTAAGGTGTAACGAAGTTCGGAACCAAAAAAATCACAAAACCGGAAAAACCAAAACCCTAAGTTTCTGTTGAATTTTTTTCTGCTCAAAATGAAAAACTTTATACTTGTAAAATCGTCTCAGGGTTTTCTAAGAACACACAAGAAAAACGATATCATGATTCCTCCAAACCGCCGCGCTTCCGCGGCCTCACCTACTCATCTGGCCGCGGAACCGCCGCAAGTTGGTGTCATCTTTGCATCGTTTTTCGTGCAGTGTTCTTCTGTGTTGGTTTTGGGATTTTTAAGATATATTATATGTACCCAGATTTTCCAGAACTGAAATTCACTTTTGGGGTCCTATAATTCCGTATTTTTTCCGAACTTCACTGCACTTTGGCTATGTTGGTTATATCTGTGATGTTTGCATGTATTGAACGTCGGCTAATCGCTATAAGTCGATTAGTCGGGGTTATACATGATCTGTAATGTTCTGGAATGTGTATATGAATGTGTTGGACTGTCGCGGGTGAATAGCCGGGGTGGATGTGAGATGAGCTTTTGTTTTTCTTTCATTCATTGTAAATGTAAATTGATGTAATTATATTATTTGTTTGGCCGCACAACCGGGTCGGGGTTGTAGCCGTCATTGTATAATTCCTTTTACTGTTTTTGCTCCTAGGATAGACCCATGGTGGGGTGCACAAACTACCGGGAACATGGAGGGTAGTTTGCCGCACCCGTAGGGGTCTTGGGTGGGGTATTTGCTATTCACCGCGACCGTGTTATCCGCTTTTCGTTTCAGGCTCGAAAGGAATGCGGATTGCTAGTATATCCAATGTATTCATCTGTGATCTGTAATGTCTATCATTGCTTTCTATTTAGGCGTTGCTTATGTTTTACAGCCGCGCTAGCCCAGCCCCCGCTCTGTCGTTAGTTAAGTAACCTAACGAGTGATGACGGGACCCCGTGGCGAATGCGAATGGCATAAGCGTACGTCATATTTTGGTTGTTTTCTGCAATGGTAGGAATTAAATGATGGGACGCATTAAAAGAACTAATGCAAGAATATCACGCATTAAAAGAACTAATGCAAGATAATAAACCAAGTTTAAGTCGATGGAACACTTTCGAAAAACCACTCGGTTCTTTTCAAAACTAACTTTTAAATGCGGAGCTTGAGCCACTCCTTCTAAAAGCTATCTCGTTCCATCGATTATATCAAGTTCACTACGTTCACGGTTTTACCAAAACCATTCGTAGCCCTCCGTCGTTTCGCATGAATAGGCAATAGTATTCAAGCTGTGTATTTTGGCCAAAGTCAAGGCACAGTGATTGGTAGCTATTGGGTGTTCATGTGTAGCATAGATAGATGCGTTGGTTTGGGACAGTCGTGCTGCCATTTTGGCCAAAGTCAAGGGTATGTACGGATGGATCCAAATTAACCTGGAAAGTGACGGGAAGAACTTGACATGTGACTTATGATATTTTGGCCAAAGTCAAGGTCATAAGAGCATGGGGCAAAAATCCACATCGGGAGTTTCATAAGTACTGAAACTTGCTAGATTTGCATACCATTTGGAGTGTGATGATTATGGTAGGATTCCTTCATTTTCATCACGCGATGATATTTGGATCCCGATCCTACTGTGAGTATATGCTACTCCTCGGGAAATTTCTCACTAAACGATCAATGCTATAAACCTAGTAGGTGCCTAGAAAGGTGTTAGCGGGGCTACGCCCCCAGGGAAAAGAGGTTCTTAAATTAAGGAACTTCGCGAAAGCGTTGGAAAACCTCCCTCGAAGTACCGACACTGGCCTGGCTGAACGGTTAAGCAAGTATTGTACGGTGGGATTGATCCCGGCTAATTCTTCCTTTGTGGTTTGAGGAGGGATTCGAGAGACAGTGGGAGCCATCCTGTTTAGACAAATTAAAAACCATTCTAAACTTGCAAGAGCATCGTGCTAAGTGTTTCTTCTCTCCCCCTGCAGCGACCAAATCGAAATGACTGGACTTAAGTTACTTCTAGATAAAAACATATTGACAGGGCCAAACTACAAAGATTGGCTCAGGAATGTCAAATTGGCAATCTCTTACGACAAGCTGGGGTATCTTCTTACCACCAAAGCTCCCCCCGTCCCAGGTCCCACCTCCAGCGTCGCGGATAAGGAAATCCGTAAGACTTGGGAGATTGACAGCGCGAAGGCCAGATGCCTCGTACTTGCCTCGATGGACAATGACCATCAGAGGAGGCACGAGAATATGGATTTGGAATCCATATTTCTTCATACAAAAGAACTGTATGGAGAGCAGTCTCGTATCGCAAGATACGAAGTGTCGAAGAAGTTATTTTCGACTAAGTTGGCCGTCGGATCATCGGTAGCGGACCACGTGCTTAAGATGATTGGCTACACTGAGGAGCTCGCGGAACTTGGGACCACGTTGGATAGTGAACTCTACACAGATATAATTCTCCAGTCCCTTCCATCCACTTACGCCCAGTTCATACTGAATTTCAACTTGCAAGAAAAGGAAGTTGAACTTTCAGAACTCCTCAACCTGCTGAGGAGCGCAGAGGGCACCCTACAGAAGGGTAGGGATACATCCACTTTGTTTGTAGGAGGATCTTCTTCTTCTAGGTCCAAGGCGAAAGCCAAGGGAAAGAAGAGGAAAGCCCCCGCCAAACCAAGGGGCGGTGTTAGTAAAGTGGGTGCGAAGGGAAAGGAAAAGGCAACAAAGATAGCGGGGAAGCTTGTTGGTAAAGAGGAATGCTTCTATTGTCACAAGAGTGGACACTGGAAGAAAGATTGCAGGGCTTGGAAAGCCAGGACACAGGAACTGAAGCAGGTTGCAGCTTCAGCTTCAGGTGTGTATGTTATTGAAAACTGTCTTTCTATAAACTCTACTTCCTGGGTATTGGATACCGGATCAGGATCTCATATCTGTAATTCTTTGCAGGCGTTGAGAAACCGTAGGTTTTTGAAGGAAGGTGACATGACCCTCAGAGTTGCGAACGGAGCTAGCATGGATGCTAAAGCCGTGGGGGACTATCACCTAGGAATGTCAGATGGACATATTTTGGTTTTGCGTAATTGCTTTTTTGTACCCAACGCAACTTGTAATATCATTTCTGTATCTTTGGTTTCTGAAGAAGGTTATGAATTTGCGTTTGTAAGTAATGTTGTTAACATTCACCTTAATCAAGTTCTGATTGGGTCAGGTACATTGAGCAATGGTATATACGTATTAAACCAACCACAGATTTTCAATGTCCAGAATACACACAAAAGAAAGTCACCAGATATTAATCAGACTTTCTTATGGCATTGTAGACTGGGTCACATCAATGAGAGAAGGTTGACTAAGTTACATACAGAAGGATATTTGGATCCGTTCGAATATCAATCATATGCCACTTGTCAATCCTGTCTCAAAGGAAAGATGACAAAGACTCCGTTCACTGGACACGGAGTAAGAGCGAGCGAGCTCTTGGGACTCGTACACAGCGACGTGTGCGGTCCAATGTCTACACATGCACGAAGCGGTTATTCTTACTTCATTACTTTTACGGATGATTTTTCAAGATACGGTTATGTCTTCTTAATGAAACATAAGTCAGAATCTTTTGAAAAATTCCAGGAATTTAAGAATGAAGTAGAAAAACAGACCGGCAAAAGTATCAAGATTCTAAGATCGGATCGAGGTGGAGAATACTTAAGTGCCGAGTTCCTGAATTATTTAAAAGAGAATGGGATTCTCTCTCAGCTTACTCCTCCATACACCCCGCAACATAACGGTGTATCGGAGAGACGGAACCGGACCCTATTGGATATGGTACGGTCCATGATGAGTAACGCTGAGTTACCGCGATCATTCTGGGGGTATGCACTAGAATCAGCTGCGTACCTTTTGAACCGAGTTCCTACTAAGACTGTGCCTACTACACCATATGAGATGTGGTGTGGGAATAGACCCCATCTCAGTCACATTAAGACTTGGGGAAGTCCAGCTTTTGTTAAAAAGCAGCATGCGGACAAGCTCGAGGCGCGCTCAGTACTGTGTAAGTTTGTGGGATATCCAAAGAATTCCAAGGGATATCTCTTCTACTACGAAGAGGAACAAAAAGTTCTTGTTTCTCGTCATGCCCACTTTCTAGAACATCAGTTCTTAGAAAAAGAATTAAGTGGGAGCGCAGTAGAACTGGAAGAAATTCCAGAACCACAGACTATTACTGAAAGCTTAATGGAACCAGAGGGTTCAAATGAACAGGACATTCCTATGCCGCTCCGCAGAAGTAGTAGGCAGTCTCATCCGCCCGAGAGATACTACGGTTTTCTCATAGATGGGGATAGAGAGGATTGCATCATAGACTATGATGAGCCTACTAGCTTCCAGCAGGCCGTTCAGAGCATTGACTCGGTAAAATGGCTGGATGCAATGCGGACCGAAATGGAGTCCATGTACACCAACAAAGTATGGACGTTGGACATTGCTCCAGACGGGGTAAAACCCGTAGGATGCAAGTGGATCTTCAAAAGGAAGATTGGTGTAGATGGACAGGTTGAGACCTATAAAGCTAGACTTGTAGCAAAGGGTTTCCGTCAAAGACCTGGCTTGGACTACGACGAAACCTTTTCTCCAGTGGCTATGCTGAAATCCATTCGGATCCTTCTTGCCATTGCTGCCTTCCACGATTATGAGATTTGGCAGATGGACGTAAAAACCGCTTTTCTAAATGGAAATTTAGAGGAGTGTGTCTATATGGATCAGCCAGAGGGTTTCATTCAGAGTGGGAGCAGCGGAAAGGTGTGCAAGTTGCTTAAGTCCATCTATGGACTAAAGCAGGCATCGCGGAGTTGGAACATCTGTTTTGATGAGACGGTCAAGGAATTTGACTTTATCAAAAATCCAGATGAACCGTGCATCTATAGTAGATTTGTAGCGAGAACTGTGGTATTCCTTGTTTTATACGTGGATGACATTCTCTTAATAGGAAATGACATTCCTATGCTACAATCTGTCAAGGGTTTCTTGTCACACAGGTTCTCCATGAAAGACCTGGGTGATGCCTTTTACATCCTGGGGATCCGGATCCATCGTGATAGATCCAAGAGGATATTAGGACTTTCACAGTCCAGGTACATCGACACCGTACTGAAAAGATTCAGTATGGAAGATTCCAAGCGCGGTAACTTACCGGCTTGTCACGGGATCACCCTCTCTAAAGAGATGTCTCCCAAGACTGATTTGGAGAGGGATCGCATGTCTATTATACCCTACGCTTCTGCGGTAGGCTCTATAATGTATGCGATGTTGTGTACCAGACCGGATGTAGCTTATGCACTGAGTGTAGTAAGCCGGTATCAGTCAAACCCTGGGGAGAAACATTGGATAGCAGTAAAGAACATTCTCAAGTACCTGAGGAGGACTAAGGAGATGTTCTTGGTGTATGGCGGAAAAGACCTCCAGATTGAGGCCTTTGCTGACTCCAGCTTCCAGAGTGACAAGGATGATTCCAAGTCCATGTCGGGTTTTGTCTTTACCCTCAACGGAGGGGCGGTGTGTTGGAAGAGTTCCAAACAGGAAACCGTTGCAGACTCGACTATGGAAGCGGAATACATCGCTGCATCTGATGCCGCAAAAGAAGCTGTCTGGATAAGGAAGTTCTTAAAAGAACTTCAGGTGGTTCCGTCCATTGTTGACCCAGTACCTCTGTATTGCGACAACAACGGGGCTATAGCTTTAGCAAAGGAACCCAGGTCCCATCAGAGATCCAGGCACATCTTGAGGCGGTATCACCTGATCAGGGAGATCGTGGATCGCAAGGAGATCGAGGTTCGGAGGGTTGCTTCAGAAGAGAACACTGCAGATCCATTCACCAAGGCCCTACCCCAGACTCAGTTCGAGCGGCTGATCGAGATGATAGGTCTTCGATACGCCAGTACATGGCCTTAGTGCAAGTGGGAGATTGTTAGTGTATATGCCCTAGAGGCCATTACTGTATCATACTAGTTTGTATATTACTTGATGGAAGCTTGGGATATTCACCTTGTATAAACAATCTTGCTCAATATAGTAGTATGCTACTTGGTTTGTTTCTACTTCAATGTGTACTTGTGTTTATTTCAGTATATCACTTATACGCATTAGTGGAGCCCTTAGGATCTTTGCTTGATTACCAGCGTTGTGATGGCAGTCACACTAGTGGGGGCTGGGTAATCGATAAGCACATCCTTATACAGGTCCCTAGTCGTAGGACTATCGAGACAGGGCATCGATACTCCGGAGTAGACTAGCGTATGCGCTTCTCATCCCAGTGTGGGAGATGGTCTGTCCCACAGCCGTCAGTACGTCGTACTGGAGATAGTATACGGGTGCTCGTTGGGTTACGAGTACACTGGACAGGACTCGTCGGGAACTGACAGGTTGGTATTATACCTATCGTCAGTTATCAGTTCCCAGGTGACATGAGTACAGCTTAGTCCGCTGACTTGACACTGACACTTCGCCTCGAGTGTGTTCCCACTGCACTTTGATCACTACCCTACCACGGCTCAAAGGAGTCGTGCAAACAGGTGGTGGTTGGGTGCAGTCCCGAAGCACTTGGAGGCAGTGACGGTTAGACAGGATTCGTCTCTCCCGGTATTGGGGGTTGACATCGCGCTGTGTCTAGGAGAGCCATTACACGAGTAGTCCCTGGCCAGGGCAAGCGAGATATACTGGTAGGTTTCCAGTGTTATCTCAGGGTGTTTTGGGCTTCACTCCGACACGACTTGTACCGCTATTGGGGGACTGACGTTTTACCGCCCCCTAGGCCCGCCATGCGATGTATCAGACGAACAGACCGGACTGTACGGAGAATGTCACATTCAGACTCAGTAGGAGTTCAGATGGGGTTTCACCTCGTCAGCCTTCTTGTCGGCATCTACCTGGGGACCGTTATGCACAGCTAGTGCCGCTTGCGGTCTGTGGTTAAACCCACTGCCAGCGTAGTGTCGAGTCTTTAGAGTCCCACACAGAGGGTATTCGTCTCTGGGCAAAACAGAGTAGAGGTCGCATGGTTTTGCGACAAGGTTCGTTCTCATCCGCGCACTTGTGCACGTTTGGAGTCCGGACGGATTATACTGGCAGGCTCTGGTTTGAGCCAGATACTGGTATATGTTTTGGGGGTTGCTTTTATATCTTGGTATTCTTGTTCCTCGGAACGAGAATGCAGGTGTGTATGCACAGTTGCATGAGGCGGAGAATGAGGTTTTTCATTAGGGTTTCGGATCGGGTGCGTATGCACAGTTGACAGTTATCATTTTCCAAACCCTAATGAATTTGTATATTATCTATTAATAATAGTAATTAAATAAGAATTATGTTATGGTTGTTTTTCTTGTTGACTTGTTGACCTTGGTTGACTTGTTGACCATTGACCACTTTTCATGCCTTGAAAGTCTTCCTTGATTCATGCTTACACTTCATTAAAAGAGGTATGATAGTGGTCATTCCAAAATAACCATCAACTATTCTTATTTCAATTATTATCATTTAGATAATTCATTTCTTTTGCAATATGGTTGCAAGAAAGAAATAATTGAGCTCATTCTATCATTCTCACTCTCTCTCCTCATTTCATCTTCTTCTTCCTCTTGAAAAGAGAAACCTTCTCATGTGTTGAGAATCATTCTCTTTAGATAGAAAAGCAAACCCTAATCACTCTCTACTCATTCTAGGATGAAGGTTTAGCAAGCCGGAAACCCTAGTTCACTCAAGGATCGAGGAAGAGCCCAAAGGTCGAACCTTCAAGGTGGATCTATCTTCGGCAAGAAGAAGGCGACGAGAAGAGAACCATTCAAGCTTCTACAAAGAACAAGAAAGAAGAACAACAACAAGAAGAGAAGGAGTTCAAGTTTAGGTATAACCATCCTCCATAGTAGCTAACTCTCTTTAGCTTGTTAACTAGTTTTAGTTTAGACAACGATCCCGACATAGTTTAGTCCATGTTGCCTCTTGCGATAAAAATTCGTTTTTTATACCGTTTCCGCCTCCCCGTAAGTACCGGGGGTCGCAATATGGACTTACAGGTCGCTACCTGGAGAGAGAAGAAAACACTTAGCGTATGCTCTTGCAAGATTCGATTGGTTATTATCTTATCTAATCAGGATTTCCCTAACTGTTTTTTATCAAATCTTCCTTCAAATCCTAAAAGGTAAGACTAGCCAGGATTAACTACACCCTATAAGTTCGCCAATCTTTTGGCCAGGCCAGTGTTGGTAATTTGAGGGAGATTCCCCGTGCTTTCGCATGGACCTAATTAAAATAAACCTCATTTTTCTAGGGGCGTAACCCCGTTAACACCTTTCTAGACACCTACTTGATCGGCTAATTGTAATGTGTAAAACTCTCCCAGGAGTAACTCTTACTCACAGTGGGTATCGGGATCCAACTATCTCATAGAAGGTATGCAATCTCATTGAATATTTCAACACTTGAAATTCTCGATAATACTTTGCCCCAAGCGATCTATGACCTTGACAAGGTCAACAAACCATAAATCGCAAGTCAAGTTCAACCCGTACATTTCATGATTGAATTAAACCCACCCGCACGACCCTTGACAAGGTCAACAAGGCCGTACGACTACCCTAATCCAATCGCATCTCATGCTTTAGCAGATAAGCACTAATCAGCTACCGTACACTACGCCTTAACAAGGTCAACAAACACAATACGTATACTAAACAGTCCTCAGTTGAAATGACGGTGGGCTACGACAAGTTTTTAAGAAAACCTTTTGCGTAATGAACTTGATATCGTTGTAGAAATAAGTGATTTTTGAAAATGAGTGTTTTTGAGGATTTTTTTGCTAGTTTCGCTAAAGTGGTCACTCCCGGTGAAGGGATCTCGGCTCTTTCCTCATCGAATGAGGTGCTGGATATTCTACAAAGAATACCGCTATGCAAAGCAAAAACTAGAGCTACCCTTTTTGAAAAATTGATTCTACAACATCTTTTAAGTTTCTTTCTTTTTCATTAATCTCATCAATGAAGTCACATCATTTATGCTTACTAAACATCACAGAACAAACGAAAATACAACGTACGCTTATGCCATCCGCATTCGCCACAGTGTCCCATTATGCACCATTAGGTTACTTAACTAAGGGCATAGCGGGGCAGGACTACCGCGGGTGCAAAACATAAGCAACGTTTATAATATATCATATATATAATAATAAAGCATTCGTCTCACACATATAAAGTGATCACATCACAGAATATCAGCAGCAGAAGTCAACATATGAAATATTGGATATACTAGGAGTTCCGTGTTTTATATTAAGCCAGTAAAAAACACGGATTCCACGGTCGTGATGAATAGCCAAACCCACATCTCTCGACCCCTACGAGAGCGGCAAGCAACCCTACCAATTCTAGAGTTAGGAGACCCGGACTCGACTCCTCGAGATGGTCTCCCATTGGACTCTAGAACCCGGTTACTTGTGCTCCCCACCTTAGGTCTATCCTAATGTGGAAAAGTAAATAATATACATCAATGGTGACATCATCCTCAACTCGGAAGTGCCCCAATAAAAGAATATTACATACAAGTTTTACATGAATGAAAATGAAAAAACTCTCATCTCACATAAAAAAAACCCGGCTATTCAAAACACGATGATCTAATATAACATATCATAGCAACACATAACATCACATGTCATCAGCGTAAGTAAATATGCGTATCCAAATTTTCGTTGACATATAGCAACGAAACCAGCGATACACCATATATTACATTTATGGTCGCAGAAAAGAAAATGTCATACTACAACATTTGGATTCGACGCCTCCAATAGACATCATAAACCCGGAATATCACATACTTCGGATTTCATGCCTAAAATTGTAAATCTTACATTTGGGTCTCATCTTTGAAAACACATTTTCAAAAGAAATCGGGTAATTCAACAAGATTCCCGATTCCTTCCGAGACCGAAATGTTAAATTTACAAGCAACTAATCAATTTTCACAAAACTAATTATTGTAGATTCCAAATATTGTATCGCATTCCACAGATAGCTAGAAGATATTAAACATTCTGATCGAATCAACAAACACCCAAAATTTACCAAAGAGCTCAACACTTGAGCACGGTTTAAAAATACCCAGAACATGTTACAGTACCTATGGACCAACCGTAGAAGGGCCAACCCTTGCCTCACCTATAGCGTCGTGGAACTACCCCAAACCCTAGGGTTTGGCAGCGGTTCCGAAGGTCATAGAATCGAGATAGGGTTTCATTCTTCTAGAGGGTCCATAGAATTACCTGCATGATTTTTCGAATATTTTTAACTTGGAAAAAATCAAACTTTTGGAAATTTCCAGAGAGGGGAAAAATTTGGGTTATTGATACTCGTTCGAACTTTTTAACGTCGTCAAGTTACCCGAAACGATGTTAAAATTACACTACGAAACACTCTGAATTGCCTTTACAGAAAGATAACATCACATGCAATCTTAGTAAAAACAAGCAATATCTGAAACACGAAAACCCAGAGCCTGGAACACCAAAATGAAACGAGCCCAAAACACAATTGAAAAACCGGTAGGGACGGTTTTTGGAGTTGTTTCGCCGGGTCAAACCTGGTGAAAGTGGCTCGTTTTACTCTGGTGTTCATGCTATATCACATGTAACATTTTGCACTTGCTTAAAAAAAATTTATAAGACTTTTAAAATTCGACAGAAACTAGGTTTTTTGTTTCGATGTTTCGGAGTTGTTTCGGTTTCATAATTCTACAAATATCGTCTAATTCTCTAACTAGGCTCTAATACCACTGTAGGATTCCCTAGCACGACTACAAGGTTTCGGGAGGCATCAACCATGCCGTTTTCAAAAATTTAGCGTGCTAAAGAAACCAAACCAAGGATCTAAACTAGAGAACTAGGGTAAACAAGCATGTAAACAAATTTACATACAAAGTGAACAAGAAATACAACATTTGTAGACCGGTCATTCACTTTAAAAGCTCCGTGTAGTAGTCCCTTCGCTCCAAGTAGTAATCTCCCGGAATCTAGTAAGGCTCCACAAGGTGAAATGAACAAGCTTGCTTGAAGTCTTCGAGGCCAAAGATGATCTACGTCGAGGAGACACTAACTCAAACTACCTCTTAACCAATTAGGAATTAGTGAAGCAAACAACCTAAACTAAATGACTAATCTAGTGTAGGTTGATGAAGTAGGAATTTTTCTCATTTTAGATTTATTTTTCTCACTAATTTTCTTCACCTCCTAAAAACCTAGAGAGCTCCCTCTTGATGAAGAAGAAGATGAACTCAATAATGTTATGAGTGAGAATAGCAACCATGGGTGAGATAATATCTCATACTAACTCATGTAGAGACTTAATCATGGCTTAAAGTAATGGTTGGATTAATAAATATCTAATGTAAAACAAAACTAGTGGACTAAGTCAATGGTTCTACAAGCTTCAACTAAGCTCAAACCATGTGACTAATTTCTAATTAATTAGTGGTTTACTTTAAATAAATAAACCCCACATTATCATAAGCATGGTGTGAGTCTCATACACCCAGGTAGCATGTAGTAATAAGCATGACACAATAATATGTTAGTTATATGTGTGCCCTAGAGGCCATTACTGTACATACGATGTATATTGTAGTGGATGCTTAGACATATATATGGAGGACTTTCTTGCTCGACATGATAGTATGCTATCTGGTTGCTCTTTATCTTAACATGTACTCTGATTGTCTCTATGTTACATGTTGATAAAGCCCTTAAGATGAGTACTTGACTACCAGGATTATGATGCAGATCATACTAGTGGGGACAGTGTAGTCGCTAAGTACATCCTTCAAATGTTCCTAGTTATGGGTGTATCGAGAAAAGGCATCGATATACCAGAGTAGACTAGCGTATAGCATCTCGACCCATGTAGATGGACGATGGATGATCCCATATCCATTGGTGTTTGACATCAGAGATAGTATACAGGTGCTCAGTGGAGACTGAGTACACTGGACGGACTCGCCGAGGACTAGTTACGTGATGGCAGTTCTCTGGTGATACTGGTACAGGTTAGTCTGTAGACCCGAGATCATCATAGAGTCTTGTGTGATTCCTACTGTGCTTTGATTTCCACCTTACCACGTTCAAGAGAATGTGCAAAACGGTGGCTTTTGGGTACAGTCCCGAATCACATGGAGGCAATGAGCGATAGGAGGGGTTTTGTCTCTCCCGGTATTGGGAGTTGATATTGCGCTGTGCTCGATTGGGTATAACAGGAAGTCCCTGGCCAGGGCTGCTTCAGAGATATACTGGTAAGTGTTATCAGTAGTTTCTCAACCCATTATGAGCCTTACATCGGCATGACTTATCAAGTTACTGGGGTCTGACGTTTACCACCCCTAGACGAGATATGCGACATATCGGACGAAGAGACCGGACTGTACGGTAATGTTACTGATTGGATTCGCAGGAGTACGAGCAGGCTTGCTTGTTGATCTTCTGATCGCTCAATACCCAGATGGCCGTTACGTTTAGCAGACCTCTTGCGGCTTGTGGGTGTTTGATATGATCATTACCTACTGCCGGCATATTGACGAGTCTTTAGAGTCCTACACAGAGGTTTCCTGGCTCAAGCGAAACGGAGCAAGAGCGCATATGTGATATGTGCAGGACCGAGATTAATACGATATGTGATACCGTATTCTATTCTCACAATATGTGATATTAGTCGGTTATATATGATATAGCTAAGTTATCGAATCAAGTGTTGATTCGATAAGTTGATTCATATGATATTAGTCGGTTGTATACAAAATAGCCGGATTATTAAATCAAGAGTTGATTTAATAATTTAATGTATAATTATATATTTGACATATTACATTACATTAATAAATATTAGCTCACTTAAGTAATTCTTTTTCTCACATTTGATACACTTTACATATATATATGATATATGTAATGTTTTCTATTTGCATAGATTATAGATATGTGATATATATTATGTATCATGTTAGGTTACACTTGCAACATGCATGAATGAGACTTTTACCATGCTAGGGTTTAAGCTAGGGATTTATTTGTTTTATGCAAATCAAACATTTGGATTTATTCAAGGTTAAGCTTAGAGAAGCTTGTAGAACATTGACCAAGTCCACTTGTTTGTCTTGCTGAAGATATTTCTTAACCCAACCATTAACCTTAGGCAATGGTTTATTCTCTACATGAGTTAGGCAAGACACTAACTCACCCATGGCTGCAATTCTAACCTCACTCTCATTCTCTCTTGATAATTATTCATCTTCTTCATGAGCTCAAAAGAAAAGTGTTTTCTAGGGTTTGAAAAAGTGAAGAAAATTTATGAGAAAAATAAAACTAAAGTGAGCCCACTTCCTACTTCATCATCCTCTACTACTTGCTATTTAGTATACGGTGTTTGCTTTACTAATTCCACAATTAGTGAAGAGATAGCTTGGGTTAGTGTCTCCTCGACGTAGATTATCTTCGGCCTCGAAGCCTTCTAGCAAGCTTGATCCGTACATCTTGTGGAGCCTCTCTAGAGTCCGGGAGTTCATGATCGCAGCGAAGGGACGACCACACGGAGCTAATGAAGTGAAGGACGGTATACAAAGGTTGTATTCCTTGTTCACTTTACTTACAAAGTGTTTGTATTTTATTCCGTCGGATTTCTAGTATACAATTCTAGGGTTAGGGTTAGCTAGAACGGCAAAATTTTAACATGGCATGAATGATGCCTCCCGAAACCTTACTGTCGTGCTAGGTAACCCTAGAGTGGTATCAGAGCCATGCTAGAAATTTAGATGGATTTTGTTAAGATTACAAAACCGAAATACTCTGAAACTTGAAACGCGAAAATGAAGTTTCTGTCGAATTTAAAATGTTGTCAAAATTATTTTTAAACAAGTATAGAATGATGTATGAGATATATCATGAACACCATGAAAATTTCAAGAGGTTTGCTCGGATTTTGGCCGAAATCAATGTTCTGGTGGCCGGCCAAAAAGTAATGTTTCTGCTTGAAATTTTCACTGTGTTCTAATGACTGGGTTTTGGTGTTTCCGGTGTTGTTTGTTTTTGCTAATTTTGCATGTGATGTAATCTTACACTATAAGCAATTCGGAGTATTTCGTATTCATAGTTTTAACAATGTTTCGGGTTATTCACATATTTTCTAGGCGAAGTTAAAAAGTTCGAACGATTTTCAAAGGTCCATTTTTCCAAGTTTAACGTATTCGGAAAAACATGCAAGTAATTCTATGAACCCTCTAGAAGAATGAAACCCTAACTCGACTTTTTGAATCGCGGAACCACGGTCATACCCTAGGGTTTGCCGCAGTTCCTTGGCGACATGAGTGTCACGACCTGGAAATGGCATGTATTGGTATGGTTTTGCGTGTTCAAGTTTAGTTAATTACCGCAATCAAGACGGTTTCGCTTGTAGCTAGCCGGTTGAGTACGGGTCGTCCGCAGGGAGATGGGAATCTTTTTCTATGTGCTTTAACGAGTTAAGTCCAAATGTCCAGGTTTGTTTTGTGATTAACTATGTGCTAAAATGATATGTAAAGAGAGCTTGTTAGGGTTAGGATTAGGTTAGTTTGAGTTAGGAGTCGCTCACTTCTTTCGTTGCCACTCTTAATATCGGTGTTACGGTAATCGGCAACAACGGGGATTAGCACGACTAGGAAAGAACTTGCGAGTATAAGCTAGGCTTTCCAACGCATAAGTTCTTCCTTTTGGTGCTTGTCCGTCCATTCTTGGCTCTTAGCCTTAACCTCCGGTTAATTCAACCACAACCGGTCTCACTAAGGATTCACCGCTATCATGTAGGATAGGGTGCCGTAGGGAGCGGATTGTGGTTCAATTAACGAGAGTCCGATTTAAGATGTTGGGCAAGGAAAGAGTGAGAGAGATTTCCTTCTCTCAAACTTCCCTTATCCTACCCTAACAAGTATGAAAACTACTCACCCATTATAAAGAAAAGAAAATAAAACAAAGGAGGAAGATAGAAAGAAAGAGGTTAGAAGATTACAACTAGCTATTTGCGACCTCACCTCGGCAAGGATCAAGCGTAAGCATCATGGTTGTTTAAGGATTAAGGAAAAGAGAACAAGAAAGAAACAAACAACAAATAACAACAACTAGATTAGCAAAAGAAAAATACAAGAAAATATAATTAACAATTACAACAAGATAAGCATGGTAAGAACAAGAACTTCTTTATTCATTCTTCACTCACAAAAGCTCACTACAAGTTTTTAATGGAGAAGAGATGAGAGGAGGAAGAAGAACAACAACATATAACCTAAAATCTAAATACAAGAATGAGCACCCTTGGCTTTGGCAAGTTCTGGACTATTTATAGGCAGGCAACAGAAATTCTAGGGCAACATTTAGAATAAAAATGGAATGTCAAAAATATCCTCAGAAGATCGTCAGCTGACAAGGCCATACGGCCGCGGTTCCGCGGCCTAAGCATGCTTAAGTCGCGGTTCCGCGGCCCTATTGGGGACTTAGGTCTTCAATTTTGGTGGCTTCTCCTGGTTTGCAGTGCCCTTCATCCTGGTATATGTTTTTTCTCAGAATTTCTTCACGATTTTTCCAGAATATCTGTTGATCAAAAGGTGATGTGATGTGGATCTTTTGCCATGATTTTTCTTGAGCTCCGCGTAGATATGTTGGATCTTGTGTTGCCATTGAGCTTTGTGCATGAAAATGACATTGATTTGCCATTTTGTCCCTTAAACTGGTGTGCGGCAACATACGGATAGAGGGCGGAGACCCGTGTTTTATCTGTGGTTGGCAGTAATCCGGAATTTATCGTGCTTTTCCATCAATTTCACTGTTCAGAGCCGAAAACCTGTATCCAGCAATTGACTAGCAAACACGGCTCAAGAGTACCTACCGATAAGCAATGTGATAAAAATTGGGCGGTATAAAAATGCAAAAATCTGATATGAACAAATACCCCCAAACTTATCATTTGCTCATCCCGAGCAAAGCCAATTTATTCACAAAAAATTCCTAACCTCATTTTCGCAGGGAACGCGATTGCACTGAGCATGTGCAACAAGCCGTTAAACCTCTAGGTGTCCCTAGTAGGAGGAGTGTTGTCTCCTGAGGGTTTTCAGCGGATACTACCCACAAAATCCATTCAAGCTAGTTTTGCAAAATAACTATGATTCAAACCCTAAAGTTTTGTTTCAGAAAATAACAATTTTATGATCCTAAGTCTAGACTATCGAATCTTTATTTTTCACATCTCGCTTCTTATTTAACTTAAGATTTTATATGTCTTTACGTGCAGTGCAAATAGTGTCGTTAAGTTCCAGAAGGGTCGAATCATGTCATACAATAAAGCCTAGATAAAATTTTTAAAAGGATCACATAAGTTTTATAAAGAGTTAAGCATTTTTCAAGTTTCGTTTTCCAGTAAGGTTTCAACTTCAGAATTTCTATCTTCCTTAACAGGAAACTAGGTCTTATTTTTCACTCCACCTTTTTCTTGTTTTCATTCCATACACACCTCTGTGAACGTGCAATAGTCTTTATAATAGAATAAAACCATAATATCTCTGCTAAATTTTTTTTTTATAAAAGCCTGTCTTTTATCAAGATTATTCTCACACAAAGAACCGTTAGGAATTTTAACTCGGAGAGAACAATTGCTTGACTTTGTTTTAATCTGGACTTTTTAGGCTTCTTAACGAGCTTTGGGCCAATGCACCCAAACCAGTTGGCTTTATGGCATTAAGTGTAGAAACATCCCAGCGGACTTAATTACTCAAGTTACCTAGGTCCAAAAACAAAAGACAATTTGTCGTGAAAATCATGATGATTCAAAACGAACGGAGATATAACCGGCAGTTCAATTTATTTTTTTGGATAAAAGACGTGTTTAGTGGGTTCGGTGTGTAATCATTCCAATCAAGTTCCAGATGGGTTATTTTTCAGACTTAGTTCCAATTAAGGCATCAATAACATTCCTTCATAATCACTTCACTTCATAAACTATTCTTGATATTACTTATTTCAGAACAATCCTATTTGATCCTCAGAAAATCATTTATCCATTTAAAAGTTTTTAGACATAAAAGACTTATCATCTAATTTCCAAAACTCACGACACGTGTGGTGTGATGTAAAGACGTATATCAGCTATAGTTAACTTCAAAGGAGAGTTATCTTTCAGGTTTTCAAAATCTAAAAATAAGATTTAGTTATTCTTATCTTATCAAACAAAACCGTCGAAATGTCGAATCAGAGTTCTCCCACTAGCTAACTTGACAGAAAAGTTTTTATGTTTTTAGAAAATTTTCTGATTTTTATGGATTTTATGGATTTTAGTATGCAGATGCAAAATATACATATGAATGCGAAGGTTAGAAATGCGTACCGAGCGTACCCCCAAACTTAAACTGGACAGTGTCCTCACTGTCATTCCATGAAGAGATCATTGAAGGGTCAAAATTGTCGGTTAGATATACACAATTTATTGTTTTTTTGTTTTTGTTTTTAAAGAAAAGAAAAATAGCAAATATGGAAAAGAATATCCACAAATATATACAAAATGGTATATACATACCCCCAAACTTATTTGGAACAGTGTCCACTGTTCTTGGCTGGATAACCGAAGTTTGGTGGTAGGCAGAGGAAGATTATGCAGGGTAAACCGGCTCCTGTAAGACCAGGAGCTCCTCTGTTGGTTCCGCGCTAAGGTACGGTTTAAGTCGGTGTCCATTTACTTTGAAAAATTAACCGTCCTTTGGATTCTCCAAATCCACAGCGCCATGCAGATACACATTCCGCACAAAATACGCCCCTTTCCAGCGAGATCTGAGCTTTCCTGGATGGAAGTGTAGCCGGGTGTCGTAAAGCAGTACCTGTTGACCAGGTACGAAAGTTTTGCGCAAAAGGTGTTTATCGTGAAACACCTTCATTCGGTTTTTAACGACTACCGCGTTATCGTAAGCCTCATCCCTAAGCTCGCTCAATTCGTTCAACTGCAGCTTCCGATGGCTGCCCGCATCTTCGAGAGACAGATTCAGCTTCTTTATCGCCCAAATTGCGCGATGCTCTATTTCGACAGGGAGGTGGCAAGCCTTTCCGTACACAAGCCGATAGGGATACATGACAAGATCGGTCTTATAAGCGGTTCGAAATGCCCAAAAGGCATCAGTGAGTTTTAGCGACCAATCCTTACGGTTCTTGGAAACCGTCTTCTCCAGTATCTGCTTGATTTGCCGATTTGAAACTTCGGCCTGCCCACAGGTTTGAGGATGGTAGGGTGTAGATAGCTTATGATTAATGGAATATTTCCGCATCAAGGCCTCGAAAGTCTTATTCCAGAAATGAGTTCCATTGTCGCTAATGATCGCTCGGGGGTGCCCAAACCGGGAGAAAATGTTTTCTTTAAGAAACCTAACGACAACCTTGTTGTCGTTAGTCCGGCTGGGCACAGCCTCGACCCACTTAGAGACGTAATCAACAGCGAGAAGGACGTACAAATTCCCAAAAGAGCTGGGAAACGGCCCCATGAAGTCTATCCCCCAAACGTCGAAAATCTCCACAACCAAGATTGGTTGGAGCGGCATCTCGTTCCTCCGGGATATCCGGCCCAAGTGTTGGCACCAGGAGCAAGTCTTGCAATAGTCATGAGCGTCTTTGAAGAGTTGTGGCCAGTAGAAACCACATTGCAAGATCTTCTCAGCTGTCTTTCTGGGGCCAAAATGCCCGCCACATGCTTGATCGTGGCAAAATGACAGCACACTCTTGAATTCCTTGTCAGGGACACACCGACGAATAATCTGGTCGGGACAGTACTTGAACAGATAGGGTTCGTCCCATTAAAAGTGTTTTACTTGGGATAAGAAGCGAAGTCTGTCCTGACTTGACCATTCTGTCGGTAGTAATCCTGTGGCCAAATAGTTCACAATATCTGCGAACCAGGGTTCGCAAGATACTGTCAAGAGTTGTTCATCCGGGAAAACGTCGTTGATCGGAATATGAAGCGAAGGCGAAGAAGGAAGTCGTGAGAGATGGTCGGCGACTACGTTTTCACATCCTCTTTTGTCCTTGATGACAAGGTCAAACTCTTGAAGCAAGAGGATCCAACATATCAGCCGAGATTTTGCATCTTTCTTCGCAAAAAGATGGCGCAGAGCAGAATGGTCTGTGTAGACAATGACTGGAGAGCCGATGAGGTAGGGCCTGAAATTTTCTAAAGCAAATACAACAGTTAAGAATTCCTTCTCAGTTGTTGTATAATTAAGTTGGGCGTCGTTCAGGGTTCGTCTTGCATAATAGATTACGTGCGGTATCTTGTTGATGTGTTGTCCAAGGACAACACCAATGGCAAAGTCAGATGTATCGCACATAATCTCAAATGGGTGCGTCCAGTCAGGTGAAGAAAGAACGGGAGCAGAAGTGAGTGAGCTTTTTAATGACTCGAACGCAGTCACACAGCTCGAGTTGAAGTCGAATGGTGTGTCCTTGGCCAGTAGAAGAGTCAAGGGCCTAGCAATCTTGCTAAATTCCTTGATGAACCGTCTATAGAAACCGGCATGGCCAAGGAAGGCTCGGATGTCTCTGACGCACCTGGGAGGAGGGAGATTGGAAATGACCTCAATCTTCGCTTTGTCAACCTCTATGCCATTTTGTGAAATGATATGTCCTAAGACAATACCTTCGCGCACCATGAAGTGGCACTTCTCCCAATTCAAAGTGAGGTTTTTGTCCTTACATCGGGTAAGGACAGCGTCGAGATGCAGCAAACACTCGTTGAAGGAATCGCCGAAGATGGAGAAATCGTCCATGAAGATCTCCAGGAATTTCTCCACCATGTCTGAGAAGATTCCCATCATACACCGCTGGAAGGTAGCGGGCACATTGCATAACCCAAAGGGCATGCGACGATATGCAAACGTGCTGAAAGGACAAGTGAATGTGGTCTTGTCCTGGTCTTTTTCGGCGATGGGAATTTGATTATAGCCGGAGTAGCCATCAAGAAAGCAGTAGTACTCATGTCCGGCCAATCGTTCAAGCATTTGGTCAATGAAGGGTAGCGGAAAGTGGTCCTTCCGCGTTGCGGCGTTGAGTTTTCTGTAATCGATGCATACTCACCACCCAATTTAGGTGCGAGTAGGGATTAACTCGTTCGCCTCGTTAGTGATGACCGTTATGCCCGATTTTTGGGGACAACGTGAATGGGGCTAACCAACTGGCTATCAGAGATAGGGTAAATGATACCACTATCAAGACACTTTACGATCTCCTTTTTCACAGCCTCCTTCATGACTGGGTTGAGTCGCCTTTGTGGATCCCTGGCTGGTTTGGCATCATCCATCAGATAAATGTGATGTTCAACGATCAGGGGACTAATCCCCTTGATGTCCGCCATGGACCAGCTAAAAGCTTGCTTATTGCTGTGCAAGACCGCAAGAAGGGCTTTCTCTTGCTCTGGAGCTAGAGAAGCCGAGATGATAACAGGCAGGGTCTCATTCTCACCCAAGTAAGCGTACTTAAGGTGAGACGGCAAAGGCTTGAGTTCGAGCGTTGGAGGTGAAACGATTGAAGGCAAGATTGGTGAAAAGGTCTCGAACTCAAAGGATTCCAGCAAAGGTTCAAAACGAGTGTAAGCGACCGAATTGGATGGTTCAGGTAACTCATCCGGAAATTCAAAGGATTCAAACTCGGGTGGTGAGGGGCTAAGATCGTTCGAGAAAGTGAAACACTCGTAGTCATTGTCGGGCGCAGAAACAGCAGCAGGTTCGAAGAGGAACGCACTAGTGGCGTTAAGGTTATCGTGATCGAACAAAAACTCCTCGAATTCACACTCTTCTGGGGTGATCTCCTGGATCGAGCAGACGTCTAGTATGTGAGCATTAGGCTCGGTGGGCTGATTCCCCAACCTAAAAATGTTGAGTTCAATTGTCATGTTTCCAAAAGATAGGTTCATCGAACCATTTCCACAATTGATCACAGCATTTGAGGTTGCAAGGAATGGACGACCGAGTATCACTGGAATTTGATTCCGGGGGTTAGCTACAGGCTGTGTGTCTAATACAATGAAGTCAACGGGGAATATGAAGTCCCCAACCTTGATTAACACATCCTCTAGCTCACCCCTAGGATGGGTGATTGATCGGTCGGCCATTTGGAGAGTACAGTGTGTGGGTTTCAGCTCACCTACACCTAGTTGCTCATATACTGAGTACGGAAGAAGGTTAACACTGGCACGAAGATCTAATAATGCGCGGTTGATGTTCTTATCCCCAATGGTAATAGAAATCGTAGGACAGCCAGGGTCCTTCCGTTTTTGAGGTAAAGATTGGGTAAGAGCATCACTCACAGCACTAGACAAGAAAACTTTCTTGGGTACCTGAGATTTCCTCTTTTTCATGCATAAGTCCTTTAAGATTTTCGCGTAGGATGGGACTTGTTGGACAGCATCTAAAAGGGGAATGTTGATGTTAACCTGCTTAAACAACTCCAGAATCTTCTCCATTTGTGGATTTTGTTTATTGGACCTCAACCGGTTTGGAAATGGAACGTTTTTAAAATTGGTTGAGTCCAATGCTTGTGGAGGAGATTGTGGAGCTGGAACGGATCCCAGAGCTGGTGTTTTCGTGGAGTGAGAAGTGGGTCCGTTTAGAGCAGAAGAAGAGGAAGAGCCTTTGGAAGAATGGAGAATAGGCTCAGAAGACGAAGAAGCAGAAGAAGAAGAAGAAGAAGAAGAAGCGGCCGGGGCGTCATCGTCGATCCGTGTGCCAATGTTGTTTTGCAGCATCCTTCCCGATCTCAATGTAGTCACGGCACTCACATTATGGTTCTGTTGTTCAAGAGCAACATGTATATTATGTGGGTGACCGGGATTTGGGAGTGGTTGAGATGGAAGCTTCCCCTTCTTTCGCTCGCTTAAGGCCGCATTCAGATTTGCTATCTGGGCTTCGATGGTCTTGATGCTTTGCCCGTGTGCAGCGGTGTGTTGCACCAACAACTGAATGGAAGACTGGATGTTTGCGGTGGATTGTGTCGATTGTTTAACGAACACCTCCAGACTTCGTTCTAGCGAGGAAACCTTATCGTTGTTTGACGGAACAAAGTTGTTTTGAGGAAAAGAATTGTTGGGTGCAAAGTTGTTCGTCTGATTTTGAAAAGGTTGGGGTTGGAAGGGCTGCTGAAACTGATGTTGAGTTTGTTGTTGCGCTTGTTGTTGTGGAGGAGGAGGCCTCTGGAAATCGTTGCCTTGGAATTGATGTTGATTCTGATTCCAGGCGAAATTGGGGTGATTCCTCCAACCGGGATTGTAGGTGGAAGAGTATGGATCATTTCTCGGTCTTTGCTGAAATGCAGCATTAACCTGATCATGTCCTTAAGATGGTAGATTGTAAGGACACTCTTCGGTTAAGTGAGAAGGATCGGAACAACAAGCACAAATGGTACGAAGGGGAAGAACAGGGGCAGGAGCAGGAGATGAAAATTTGCTCTCTATCGCTTCAAGTTTTCTCGTTATTGCAGCCATTTCAGCTTTCATCGTAATAGAGACATCAAGTTGGTGAATTCCTACCCTAGACTGACCGGTAGAAGTGGAGGTAGAAGAAGAAGAAGTCGGTCTGGTGCTCTCCCATTGTAGCGTTTGTTCCGCAAGGTCGTCGAAGAATTGCCACGCTTCCTCGTCAGATTTCGATAGGAAGTGGCCCTGACAAATGGTTTCCAACAACTGCTTGGTTGCTGGGTTCAGGCCCTCGTATAAGGTTTGGCAAAGTTGCCATTTCTCAATACCATGGTGAGGGCACTGAAGAAGAAGGTCTTTATACCGGTCAAAGCACTTCCAGAAGTGTTCAGTAGGAAGCTGAGAGAATTGGTTTATTTCGTTACGGATCCTTGCGGTTTTATGATTCGGATAGAATTTCTTGAGAAACGCTTTCACAAACTCGTCCCAACTGGTTATGGAGTGGGAAGCGGTGCTATATAGCCATTTTTCAGCAAGATCGCATAAAGTGAACGGAATGACCCGTAGACGTATAGCATCGTCCGACAGCTGGGTCGTTTTCATCATGGCACAAACATTTTGAAACTTGTTGATGAAGATATAGGCATCTTCAGATTCAAGCCCATGAAATTTCGGAAGCATGTTAATGAAGTGGGGCTTAATTTCAAAATTATCCCCATTGGCCGGTGGAAGAGAAAGACAGGTGGGGAGTGCAGAGCGGGTGGGATAGAAGCAATCCTGAAGCGTGATTCGCTGTGGCGCTACGACAGGCGGTAGTGGTGGGTTATTCGCATCCATAGGAGGTCGAATTAATCCCGGGGGAGTTGTAGGGATGTTTGGATTAAATCCTGACATCGCGGAAGAAGAGGTTGGTGATGGTGAAGATGTATGAACAGAATTTGGGTCAACGTCGGAGTTGGCCGGCAAAGGTAAGGGTGAAAGAGGCGTGGAAGGAGTTTCGACGTCTGAGTCGATCGAGTAGTCGGTAGCGACTAACGTAACGCGGACTAGGCGGGCGCTAGTGTCCCGAGTCCAAGCAGACATACACTAAACGAGTTTAGTATAGTCAAAACGGAGAAGGTGAGGGTAAGAAAACGTCAATGGAGAAATACGATGGGTGGTGGGTGAAAAAAAAATGGATTCTGGCGACAAAGGGCAAGTTTTTATAAAAGTTTTTGATTTTTTCCTTTTTTTTCTTTTAGAAAGAGTTTTACAGAAATATGTACGGACTTATGGCTTCAAGCAATCACAAACAAGATATGCACAATCACACCTAGATCTAGGGTCACCTAGGTCTGCTAGACAGCTCCTAACTGTTCCAAAGGGCTAGAAATAGGACCTCAAACCGCCTCTTCTCCACCAATTGCGGCCAGGTAAGTGCCAGGTAAGTGGGAGGCTCCCCACTACATAAGTAGTGGTCCTAATTAAGTAACCACTTGCCTTGGACACACTTGCCTAGACACCGCAAAGTCAGGATAGGATAAACGGCCGATGCCTATAACTAGTCCTCTGTCCTATTGAGCGCGAAGTCCTTAGGGCTGAGTCTAGTATTTTTTAATTTAAGCAATGGTCAATGCATATGCTTTTTGTGATTTCTGGGGTCCTGGGAAGGGTGATGAAATCCCCACCCAATCTGGATTGGTTTCAAACCCCTTAAAGTCCGTATTAACAAATGCAAAGCAGTAACAATCAACTGCAATCAATTTTTTTTTTTTAGCGCGGCGCAAAGAATCCTGCACAAGAACAATTTATTGGAAGAGGGAAGAGAGTTTGCGCAAAGAATGCTGCAGAAAACACAGTTTAGTGGAGTTCAGAGGAGTGGGGGAGAGAAGAGAGACACTTACAGGGAGTTTTGGGAAACGAAAGCCACAGATGGCCGCGGTTCCGCGGCAATAGCGCGCTAATGCTGCGGTTCCACGGCGAAAATGAGGACTTGGAACTTCATACTTCTGGTCTGTGCTGGTTTGTGTGTCCTCCTCTTTTCTGGAGCTCGTGAATCTTGATTTGCTCACTAGATCTGCTCCAGAATTGTACAGTAGCCCGTTGGTTCCGTTTTGATCAAACGCGGTGTAGCCGCGAGATATGGGTCTAACTTCCCACGTCTTTAGCACTGAACTCGAACTTCGTTTTATCCTGCACACTTGCACAAAAACTAATCAAAAATAACAAGATGATTTTTTTACAAAGTATATATATTTTTTTGTTTTGTTTTTCGGTTAGATTTATAATCACAAATTAACCCGAAATTACACAAAGAAATAAACTACCGTCTCCCCGGCAACGGCGCCATTTGATTGGTATGGTTTTGCGTGTTCAAGTTTAGTTAATTACCGCAATCAAGACGGTTTCGCTTGTAGCTAGCCGGTTGAGTACGGGTCGTCCGTAGGGAGATGGGAATCTTTTTCTACGTGCTTTAACGAGTTAAGTCCAAATGTCCAGGTTTGTTTTGTGATTAACTATGTGCTAAAATGATATGTAAAGAGAGCTTGTTAGAGTTAGGATTAGCTTAGTTTGAGTTAGGAGTCGCTCACTTCTTTCGTTGCCACTCTTAATATCGGTGTTACGGTAATCGGCAACAACGGGGATTAGCACGACTAGGAAGGAACTTGCGAGTATAAGCTAGGCTTTCCAACGCATAAGTTCTTCCTTTTGGTGCTTGTCCGTCCGTTCATGGCTCTTAGCCTTAACCTCCGGTTAATTCAACCACAACCGGTCTCACTAAGGAATCACCGCTATCATGTAGGATAGGGTGCCGTAGGGAGCGGATTGTGGTTCAATTAACGGGAGTCCGATTTAAGATGTTGGGCAAGGAAAGAGTGAGAGAGATTTCCTTCTCTCAAACTTCCCTTATCCTACCCTAACAAGTATGAAAACTACTCACCCATTATAAGGAAAAGAAAATAAAACAAAGGAAGAAGATAGAAAGAAAGAGGTTAGAAGATTACAACTAGCTATTTGCGACCTCACCTCGGCAAGGATCAAGCGTAAGCATCATGGTTGTTTAAGGATAAAGGAAAAGAGAACAAGAAAGAAACAAACAACAAATAACAACAACTAGATTAGCAAAAGAAAAATACAAGCAAATATAATTAACAATTACAACAAGATAAGCATGGTAAGAACAAGAACTTCTTTATTCATTCTTCACTCACAAAAGCTCACTATAAGTTTTTAATGGAGAATAGATGAGAGAAGGAAGAAGAACAACAACATATAACCTAAAATCTAAATACAAGAATGAGCACCCTTGGCTTTGGCATGTTCTGGACTATTTATAGGCAGGCAACAGAAATTCTAGGGCAACATTTAGAATAAACATGGAATGTCAAAAATACCCTCAAAAGATCGTCAGCTGACAAGGCCGTACGGCCGCGGTTCCGCGGCCTAAGCATGCTTAGGCCGCGGTTCCGCTGCCCTATTGGGGACTTAGGTCTTCAATTTTGGTGGCTTCTCCTGGTTTGCAGTGCCCTTCAGCCTGGTATATGTTTTTTCTCAGAATTTCTTCACAATTTTTCCAGAATTTCTGTTGATCAAAAGGTGATGTGATGTGGATCTTTTGCCATGATTTTTCTTGAGCTCCACGTAGATATGTTGGATCTTGTGTTTCCATTGAGCTTTGTGCATGAAAATGACATTGATTTGCCATTTTGTCCCTTAAACTGGTGTGCGGCAACATACGGATAGAGAGCGGAGACCCGTGTTTTATCTGTGGTTGGCAGTAATCCGGAATTTGTCGTGCTTTTCCATCAATTTCACTGTTCAGAGACGAGAACCTGTATCCTGCAATTGACTAGCAAACACGGCTCAAGAGTACCTACCGATAAGCAATGTGATAAAAATTGGGCGGTATAAAAATGCAAAAATCTGATATGAACAGCACGTGACTGGCACTTGAATCATATGAATTCTATAGGGCTCCATCTAATTCAAGCCAAAAGCCCAGAAATCTAAAACCATTTTAAAGAAAATGTTTTATTAAAATAAGCCGAATTACGCTTTTTAAGATCACAAGTCTTTTCTGAAAATCTCGGCAGAGTTTCCTTTGTAAATACTGACTCCGAATGGGGTACAACATGATAAATATATACATGAATGATAAAAGGCATCCCCAAGCAGGAGCTAGCTCTTCGTCAATCGACGGCCATAACCATGCAAGCAATATAATATACAACGCCGAAGGGTGAGGATCAAAACTGAAAAGGAAACTCAATTCAACAAGGAATCCATAATAATACAACGCGCGACTCTAGGTCGAAAGAATATACATCACTGTTCTGCTAAATCAATAAAAATACATGTCTGGTTGATGGAGTTTACTAAATACAATGAATAAAATAAATTACAATGGTGGTCACGATACAAGTGAACCCACCTACCAAAGCAATCACCCGGAAAGAAAGCAGTGTGCCAGCAAAGCCGTAATGAAACCTGTACGGCAAAACCTGCAAGAAACTCTTGCACAACGGGGATGAGTTGCCAACTCGTGAGAAGAAAACATCACCGAGCAGAAATCGTATGTATGACTCATCCTAGATCAATACGATCAAATATATATAAACCTCAAAATGATAAAGTCTGAAGCATGAATAGGTGGCAAGGGTAAACATCTATACATAAGTGTAATCCCATATGCTCGTGTCAGTGCCTCAGGTAGCAATATATCATGTATATGAGGCATGAATGTAATGTAATGAAATGAGTGAGACAACTGTTTTCTTTTATTTAATGAGATTTTTGTATGAATATAAATCGAGTATCATCAATGAAATCAACAGAGGAATCCGTGTCTAGTATCGACACAAAACATAAACCCCAAAATCTTAATATCGCAGGCTCTGGCTACACGGACTGGCCTGTATCAGCAAATCTCAAAATCTCAGTGTCCCAAACCTCAATATCTCAATGTCTCAATATCTTGGGCTCCGTCAGTCCGGATCGGCCCATATCATAAATCACACGACCACGAACGGTATCCTCCGGATATCCGACGCGCCAAACAATCACCGGTAGGCAGTCTGCCCCTGCCGGGCTCATCATCCTCCATAAAATCACTCTTGCCCTGGGGTACCATACTGGGTCCGCCATGTACCTGAGACGGTTCATACGACTCCTCGAATCGGGTATCGAAATCCATCTCAAAACCGAGAAAACATCATGGTGGACGACTCATACATCACGAGAAAACCGCACTTTTCATTTTAAAAAGAGAGAGAGAGAGAGAGAGAGAGGTTTATATATATTATTGCGGTTTTCTCCCAAATTCACGGAAATCTCATGAAAATCCGAAATCCAATCATCAATAGCAAGTAAACAGTGAATATCGGCATAAAACTCAATAATACTGCATAACAGTGAATAATAATATGCATGAAGTAGCAAGTAATAAACTGCAATGTCTTGCAAGTCTATGTTACCCACCCCGGTACTTACGGGGGGTCGGAAAGAGTAAAAATCAGATTTTTATCACAAGAAAACATAGACTAACCATGAAGGATCTTTGCTAAACAAAAACAAACAAACTAACTACAAGTTCTAGCTACTAGGTTAGATGGTTATACCTAGTTCTTGAACTCCTTCTCTTCTTGTTGTGGTCCTCCTTGTTGCTAGCTCTTTAGAGTGGTGTAGACAGCTCCTCCTCTTCGTCTTCTCTTTGCCGAAAAAAGATCCACCCAAAAGCCTCTACCTTGAGCTCCTACCTCAACCAAGAAGTAACTAGAGTGCTTGACTTGCTAGACTAAGAACCCTAGAATTAGTAGAGAGGTGTTTTGATGGTTTTATCTCACAAAGCTCATGTTTTTCAACTCATGAAACAAGAGAGCTTTGAGAGAGGGAGAGGAGAGAGCTTTGCAAGAGAGAGAAAGAGCAAGAGAGAATGAGAATAATGTGAACCTTTCTCTCATATGAGCAAAAAGAATAATGATAATTTTAATTAGGATAAATTGTCATGGTTGATGTTGATTTGACCCTTATCATATCATAATAAATGCTAAGCATGCTCACAAAAATATCCAAGTCAACATGGGTCAACTTGGTCAAAGGGTCAAACCTAATTAACCATGATACAATTATCACAAATTAAAACTCATTAATCAATTCCTCAATCTCATTTTGGTTTTAATCAAGTCAATGGTCAAAACCCTAATGAGGTTCCTCTGCCTCTGTCAACTGTGTATACACACCGGCAGCCGTGTTCCGAGGAACATGAATACAATGAGACAAAACCAATCCCAAAACAAATACTAGGATCTGGCTTAAACCAAAGCCCACTAGTAATAACTGCCCGGACACCAAACGTGCACAAGTGCGTGTATGTGAACGAACCCCGTCGTAAAACCATACGACCTCTACTCTGTTTTGCCTAAAGGTGAACAACCCTTTGTGTGGGACTCTAAAGACTCGACACTACGCCGGCAGTGGGTTTAACCACAGGCCGCAAGCGGTATACGTAATGGTCCCCAGGCAGATGCCGATAAGAAAACCGATGAGACGAACCCATCCGAACTCCTACTGAGCCTGAATGTGACAATCTCCGTACAGTCCGGTCTGTTCATCTGAGAGTGTCGCATGTCAGGCCTTGAGGGGCGTTAAACGTCAGTCCCCTAATAGCGGTACAAGTCGTGTCGGAGCGTAGCCCAGAACACCCTGAGAAAATGCTGGAAACACTACCAGTAAATCTCGCTTGCCCTGGCCAGGGACTTTATGTAATGGCTCTCCTAGACACTGCGCGATATCAACTCCCAATACCGGGAGAGATGAATCATGTCTAACCGTCACTGCCTCCAAGTGCTTCGGGACTGCACCCAACTACTACCTGTTTGCACGACTCATTCGAGGCGTGGTAGGGTAGTAATATAAGAACAGTGGGAACACACTCGAGACGAAGTGACAGTGTCAAGTCAACGGACTAAGCTGTACTCATGTCACCTGGGAACTGATAACTGACGATAGGTATAATACCAACCAACAGTTCCCAGCGAGTCCTGTCCAGTGTACTCGTAACCTAACGAGCACTCGCATACTATCTCCAGTACGACGTACTAATGGCTGTGGGACAGACCATCTCCCCTACTGGGATGAGAAGCGCATACGCTAGTATACTCCGGAGTATCGATGCCCTGTCTCGATAATCCTACGACTAGGGACCTGTATAAGGATGTGCTTGTAGATTACCCAGCCCCCACTAGTGTGACTGCCATCACAACGTTGGTAATCAAGCAAAGATCCTAAGGGCTCCACTAATATGTATAAGCGATATGCTAAAAGAAACATATGCATATATTTAAGTAGAAACAAACCAAGTAGCATACTACCATTTTGAGCAAGATTGTCTATGCAACTGTGAATATCCCAAGCTTCTATTAAGCAATATACAAACTAGTATGATACAGTAATGGCCTCTAGGGCATATACACTAACATGTCTAAACTAGCGTATAAAGACGAGTACGCTAATACCATGTTGAACTATCAGTTAACAAGCTATGTCAATGAGTAATATTCTCTAAAGTGTACGTGACATGGCATTTACCGATGATGATGTGTGTGAGCCGGCAAGTAAGTGTATGTGGAACATACGCATCATCGGTAATGGTGCTGATGTCCTGATAGCATGATCTCGATAATGGCATATGAAAAACACAATATAAGCATGTTATGCGATGCGAACAGCAATAATGTGCGGGAGCTGAATAATAAACACAATGACAACTAATCTGCATTTATATAACTATGAGTCATACAATTTTTCCATTTGAAATAACACTAATCGTGGCGTTTTGAAAATAAGGGCTACGGTATTTTTAAGAAAAAATACGTCCTTTGAAATATCTGTAGAATCCCTTGGCCTGTCTTTAAAATCCTCACGATCCGTTAGTTTTGAAATAGGTATGACTCGAGTCTAATCTATCATTTACAAGTAAACTACCGGACTAAACTAAACAGGCTGATCGAAAAGTAAGGAAACCGCCTGACATCTGAGTCAATACATACATACATATATATATATATATATATATATATATATATATATATATATATATAATAGTCGGTGATCCCGCCTCAATAGTATCCCATACGATACCCTAATATAATATGACATTCTCGAGTCAAGAGCGTGGATCTATCATCAATATATAGCTCGTACAGTAAATCCGTCGTACGACCTCCCAAATCTGGGTACGGGTCAAATGTCACATCAATCACATTATTCATCTGGTATCCTCTTTATCAAATATCATTATCCGGGGTACTGATATACGTCTAGTACAATACTGATACCATCTATGTATAGGCATGCGTGTGTCTGAAAACACCACGTCGAAAGGACCCGCTAAAACATCATGTTGTATCTCAAGTACGAACCATGTCATATCACCGATCTCACAGCCTCAAGCCCAATCTCATCGACTCATCTCTAATCCCAAGTACTATCCTCATCATCCATGTATATGTATTACGTGTGTGTGTGTGTGTGTGTGTGTGTGTATACATACATACACATAGTCTCATACCCATGCGTGTATATATATATACATATCCCCATATACGGACAAGTAAAATAAATGTATGCATGTGTGTGCGTGCGTGTGGGTGTAATCTCAAATCTAAGGTTCGCAACTACAATTTACTAATGACGCTATCAGTGGGTCATCTAAAGCATTTCTAGCTACAAAGCACATCTCCATATACATAGGTATATAAATATATAATATATAACATAACGTAAATGCGTTATATACTACGAAACTACGGGGGTGCTATACGCCATCCACTCGACTTTCCACGTAGATATATATCTACTCACCTGCTTCTTTTGTGCCGATGCCGATGTCGCCATCTTCATCTTCAACGTCTCGACATCACGTGGGGTACCTACACATATAATCCAATCGCAATGCGTATTAAAATCCAATCGGAAAAACCAAAACGGCATACGCTACGCTCATAGGTAAAAACCTATAGCCTCGCATGCAAACACGACCAATAACCCTAGTCGTTGACGTTCAAATGCCACGCGACGGGAACGAAATATCAAATACCAAAACCATGTTAAAACGAAGTCGTAAAACAATGCACCAGCATAAGAAAATGATCCCAGATTTTACCTTAGGTGAAATTAGCCAATTTTGCATATGCCAAGGGTCTAGTTTACAGGAGATAGAGCTACAGACCAAATACGAACCAGTTCCAACCTACCCTGGCCACAAATTGCGGCCAGAATGATTAAATCTACGGCCAAAGAGTGGAGTCAGGGGCTGAGGTCTTGGGGTTAGCTTCCTGGGTGCCTGCATGTATCACTGTGTATGCTAAATAATTTTCAGAGGCTCCGGGTGATAGCAGATGTCAAAATACCCTCACAGAATTCACAAAATACGATGTCGGGGATTTCTAAGTTCGCTAATTAGGGTTCTAGTCTCTGGTTTAGGTCTCCAATCAATCACCATAGGGGTTTAAGGTCAATATTAAGCCTCAATTACACTATCTCAAATCAATTCAAACCCTAACCCTAACTTAGAATTTCAAAGTTTCACTAAACTTTGCCAAATCGATTTCAAACTTGAAGAGAGGCTTAAGAAAAGGAAATACTATACTATTTGTGAAAGGATTACCTCATTTTGCAACTCAAGAAAATTCTTGAGTTGCCCTAGTGTCCAAAATGCAAGCTTTCTTGGTCCAAAGTGTAGTTAGTGAGCTCATGCACATTTTTTGTGAAATGGGGAGGGAGTTTTGATGATGATTTGATGATGAAGTGGGGGTTGTAGTGGAGGAGGGAGAGGGAGTGCTTCCATTGAGAGAGAAGAAGAGAGAAGGATGAAGATGAGAATGAAACAAATGGCTAAGACCAAGGTTTGACCCCTCACCTCTCTCTTCTATCTCATGCCCATACTCTCACTATTCTATTCTTTATTGTTTTCTTTTATTTACATTTTCTTTTCTCTTTTCTTAAAATCAATAACCATGCATGAATGAAGAAATAACCATGAAGGAAAAAGCAACAAGTGTTAAAAATGACATGTGCATGTCATATGCACAAAACACGCTTAAAGCCCAATTAGCGATTTTTAATCGCGATTAACACTAAAATAGTGTAAAAAACATCATAAACTTTCATAATTTGCATGAATCACGTATAGCACCCTCATTTCAGTAATTTCTAAAATTTTTCCAAATTGTTCCCAATTTATCGTGATTTAATTATACCGCCTTATTAAAATATTCAATATAATATTATTTAATTATGAAAATTCCCAAAAATAATATTTTATTTTTCTGAAATGTTACAATCTTCCCCCCTTACAGAAATTCGGTCCCCGAATTTAAATTTAAACCCCTCAATACTAAAACATTTCAGTAAAAGCCTAAGTCGTCGAGGCTCCGAAATCAAAAATTCACAGAACACATCGTAGCGCAATGCATGCGCATAAACAATGAGCAGATAACTCAAAATCAAAACTCCATCAAGCATCCAGCAATCATCGGAGTCATGGTGAAGACACCAATGTCAAATCCAATACGAAAACCAACATGATATACTTCAAAACTATACATGTAAACATCAAATCTATACATGTAAATATCTGAAGGAAATGCATGCCAAACCGTTTTAAATCGCTGTGCGATGCGCATATCGCGGCACAGTGGCGAACGTCTATTGTAGAAAACTAACTATATATATATACCCTTTATTTAACATGCACGTCCCGCTGTTTTGAAAAATAATTTAGAAAGGTTCCCTTGTTTTAAACGTTTCGTGCCATATCAGACACGTAGGTAAATACTGAGACTATAGCTCTCTTTTTGGGAATCACTTTGATAACTATCAATGCATGCAACATATATCCAGGTACTGTCCTCTGACTAGTCCTGCTCAGTATGAAAACAATAGTAAATATCATAAAAACGTACTGCTCCATAAGAAATCAATCCCAAAATGTGCATATGAAAGCTACGTGCATCTGGTGCGCACGGAAATCAAAATCCATGAATGTGCCATACATGTGCACAGAAACAACATCTAAGTGCAACGGGTGTACACAAAATACCTGTCAGAGGCAACGTGTGCCTAACAGCAAAATCAGGTGCATCTGATATGCACGAAGAATCTCGATTTAGTGCATCTGGCGTGCACCAAAATCGCATCTCATATCATGCGCCCAACATGCGCGAAAATCCAAATCAGGTGCATCCATCATGCACGAAATCACGAAATCCAATATCAAGCGCCGAACATGCGCAAAATCCAATCCAAGCGCGTCCAATATGCGCAAGAATCCAATCAGGTGCACAAAACAAATATCATGTATCACAATCAAAATCTATATCTCAAATGATATCAAATTGTAGTCCAGTGCAACTACGGTGCACAAATACGTATCAAAGCACTGCAAGCATATGTGAACTATACCGAGTGCAAAAACCAAATCGTGTGCGTACCATATGCACAAAATCAACTCAACTATATAAATCCATGAAGTCATAAACATGTGCAGCTAAGGCACAAAACGATATCAAGTGCAATAACTGTGCACAAATCATAAATCAACACAACGGTGTATAAAGCATATCTCAAGTGTAATAACCATGCACAAAATATAAATACCCAGTAGGTGCAACCATGGTGTACGAAAACAAATATCATGAAGCTCGGTCATCAACACTCAATCATGAGAATAGATCACCCAAAATACCGAAATCAAGTATGGCGGAATAGTCCCGCTCAATCACATCCTCTAAGAATCTCTGGCCAACTGTCATGGTCATTCATAATATGTCTCGTCGACGATGCCAAACTCTGGTCTGCTGGTGTGCGTAAAATGACCACTCCTGGGTCCAAGTCTTCTCGTGCATTATTCCAGAAAGGTCCTATCGAGGTCTCTCCCAAATCCCGTCCCTACCGAAATGCCCGGAAGTTATCACCCTTCACTAAATCTGTTTCTTGCTCCGGAATGGCTGCATACTCATCACGACTCCTTCTGGAAGATATATTCATATACAACGCCTCTGCATGCATGTCACATCTCTGATGTCGGCGGAGTGGAACGTCATTTCATCAAGATCTCGTACGAACCTCTTACTCCACTTTTCTCTACTGTCGACTGCTTCGGACTCGTCTCATCGTGGCTGCATGGACCGTGCTCCAATGGCTATACTCGTATCTGGAGTCTGCCAAGCAATGCATCCCATCATATGATATCCGAAAGATGTCGAACCATTCGATCGACTCATCAAAACCTCATAATCCCCCAAGAGCTCAACGTCTTGGGTATAGTTTAATAGATCGAGTACATACCACAGCAACGGTGGACCAGCCGTAGAAGGGCAAACCCAAGCCTCACTAATGGCACCGCGGAACTGCCGCAAACCCTAAGGTTCAAAGGCTTTCACATGGTCATTATATGGAGTTAGGGTTTTCATTCTTCTAGAGGGTCCATAGAATTGCTTGCATGTCCTTCCGAATACTTTAAACTTGGAATATGGGTTTCTGACATTCGATCGCCTCTATCGACTCTCAACGTACCTGCGTGAAGTCATCTCTAGCTGGAATCAATCTATCTGATGACCTCGCATCGGGATAAGCGAACGAACCATATGTCCTAGTCATTCATCCTCGGGTGACTGGCAACATGCTATCATATCTCTAAGTACAACTCGTACTGCAACAGCTCCAACATCTGGGGCAATATCTCGTCGTTCGCAGCAACAACTGGCTCATTCGTCTGCACGCTGAACAGTGTCTCAAACATCAAGAATAAGCGATACATCAATGGTCACAAAAATTTGGTTGGCCCCTATCAGTGACCCAATCCTCTAGTGCAAATTTGTACGTCCGAGAAATCTCATAACAGCAATCCATCAAACGCCCACGGCGCGAAAACACAATAAAACGACGCCGCTCTATGCAATCGTATGTCCCAGGAATCACGCCCTGGTCAGTCCTCGTTCGTGACGAGCTCGTGTTGACCGCAACTCTAGCCGTAGCTCTCTCTCTGCCCGTGTATCGTGGCAGCAAAACCATAAACCGATGTCGATGAGGATAGATCATGAATGAATATAATAATGTGAAAGGAAATGTACATCCTAAGGTTTCTTAAGCGGAGTAGCGTATCGTAAGTATGCCGCGGAACATACACACGGTACGTCACTCTCCTTAAGTCACCTACTCCATCAACCAAAGTCAACCTACGCGACAAAAGTTCGGGTCTAATACCCCCTCGACTAAGTCTATGTTTCGTAAGGTCAAGCCTAGATTCCGTATATATACAAACGCCCTAGGCCCCACATAGTCAAACCTAGACTCGAACCAAGGTTAACCTAGCGCTCTGATACCAACTTTGTCACGACCCGGAAATGGCACGTGACTGGCACTTGAATCATATGAAGTCTATATGGCTCCATCTAATTCAAGTAAGCCAAAAGCCCAGAAATCTAAAACCATTTTAAAGAAAGTGTTTTATTAAAATAGCCGAATTACGAATTTTAAAATCACAAGTCTTTTCTGAAAATTTCGACAGAGTTTCCTTTGTAAATACTGGCCCCGAACGGGGTACAACATGATAAATATATACATGAATGATAAAAGGCATCCCCAAGAAGGAGCTAGCTCTTCGTCAATCGATGGCCACAACCATGCATGCAATATAATATACAACGCCGAAGGGCGAGGATCAAAACTGAAAAGGAAACTCAAATCAACAAGGAATCCATAATAATACAACGCGCGACTCTAGGTCGAAAGAATATACATCACTGGTCTGCTAAGTCAATAAAAATACATGTATGGTTGATGGAGTTTACTAGATACAATGAATAAAATAAAGTACAATGGTGGTCACGATACAAGTGAACCCACCAACCAAAGCAATCACCCGGAAAGGAAGCAGTATGCCAGCAAAGCCATAACGAAACCTGTACGACAAAACCTGCAAGAAACTGTGGCACAACGGGGGTGAGTTGCCAACTCGTGAGTAGAAAACATCACCGAGCAGAAATCGTATGTATGACTCATCCTAGGTCAATACGATCAAATATATATAAACCTCAAAATGATAAAGTCTGAAGCATGAATGGGTGGCAAGGGTAAACATCTATATATAAGTGTAATCGCATGTGCTCGTGTCAGTGCCTCAGGTAACAATATATCATGTATATGAGGTATGAATGTAATGTAATGAAATGACTGAGACAACTGTTTTCTTTTATTTAATGAGATTTTTGTATGTATATAAATCGAGTATCATCAATGAAATCAACAGAGGAAACCGTGTCAAGCATCGGCACAAAACATAAACCCCAATATCTCAATATCGCAGGCTGCGGCTACCCGGACTGGCCTGTATCAGCGAATCTCAAAATCTCAGTGTCTCAAACCTCAATATCTCAATACCTCGGGCTCCGTCAGTCCGGATCGGCCCATATCATAAATCACACAACCACGAACGGTATACTCTAGATATCCGACGCGCCAAACAATCACCAGTAAGCAGTCTGCCCTTGCCGGGCTCATCATCCTCCATGAAATCACTCTTGCCCCGGGGTACCCTACTGGGTCCACCATTTAACCGAGACGGTTCATTCGACTCCTCGAATCGAGTCTCGAAATCCATCTCATAACCGAGAAAACATCATGGTAGACAACTCTTACATCACGAGAAAACCGCACTTTTCATTTTAAAAAGAGAGAGAGAGAGAGAAGTTTATATATATTCTTGCGGTTTTCTACCAAATCCAGGAAATCTCATGAAAATCCGAAATCCAATCATCAATAGCAAGTAAACAGTGAATATCGGCATAAAACTCCATAATACTGCTTAACAGTGAATAATAATATGCATGAAGTAGCAAGTAATAAACTGCAATGTCTAAACTAGCATATAAAGATGAGTACGCTAATACCATGTCGAACTATCAGTTAACAAGCTATGTCAATGAGTAATATTCTCTAAAGTGTACGTGACATGTCAATTACCGATGATGATGTGTGTGAGCCGGCAAGTAAGTGTATGTGGAACATACGCATTATCGGTAATGGTGCTGGTGTCCTGACAGCATGATCTCGATAATGGCATATGAAAAACACAATATAAGCATGTGATGCAATGCGACTAGCAATAATGTGTGGGAGCTGAATAATAAACACAATGACAACTAATCTGCATTTATATAACTATGAGTCATACAGTTTTGCCATTTGAAATAACACGAATCGTGGTGTTTTGAAAATAAGGGCTACGGTATTTTTAAGAAAAGATACATCCATTGAAATATCCATAGAATCCCTTGGCCTGTCTTTAAAATACTCACGATTCGTTAGTTTTGAAATAGGTATGACTCGAGTCTAATCTATCATTTACAAGTAAACTACCGGACTAAACTGAACAGGCTGATCGAAAGGTAAGGAAACCGCCTAAAATCTGAGTCAATATATATATATATATATATATATATAATAGTCGGTGATCCCGCCTCAATAGTATCCCATAGGATACGCTAATATAATATGACATCCTCGAGTCAAGAGTGCGGATCTATCATCAATATATAGCTCGTACGGTAAATCCATCGTACAGCCTCCCAAATCTGGGTACAGGTCAAATGTCACATCAATCACATTATTCATCTGGTATCCTCTTTATCAAATATCATGATCCGGGGTACTGATCTACGTTTAGTACAATACTGATACCATCTATGTATAGGAATGCGTGTGTCTGAAAACACCACGTCGAAAGGACCCGCTAAAACATCATGCCGTATTTCAAATACGAACCATGTCACATCACCGACCTCACGGCCTCAAGCCCAATCTCTTCGACTCATCTCCAATCCCAAGTACTATCCTCATCATCCATGTATATGTATACGTAAATATATATATACATAGTCTCATACCCATGTGTGTGTGTGTGTATACATATCCCCATATACGCACAAGTAAAATAAATGTATGCATATGTGTGCGTGCGTGTGGGTGGGTGTAATCTCAAATCTAAGGTTCGCAACTACAATTTATTAATGACGCTATCAGTAAGTCATCTAAAGCATTTCTAGCTACAAAGCATATCTCTATTTACATAGGTATATAAATATATAATATATAACATGATGCATATGCGTTATATACTACGAAACTGTTGAGGTGCTATACGCCATCCACCCGACTTCCCCCGTAGATATATATCTACTCACCTGCTTCTTTTGTGCCGATGCCGATGTCGCCATCTTCATCTTCAATGTCTCGACATCACGTGGGGTACCTATACATATAATCCAATCGCAATTCGTATTAAAATCCAATCGGAAAATCAAAACGGCGCACGCTACGCTCATAGGTAAAAACCTATAGCCTCGCATGCAAACACGACCAATAACCCTAGTCGTTGACGTTCAAACGCCACATGACGGGAATGAAATAACAAATACCAAAATCCATGTTAAAACGAAGTTGTAAAACAATGTACTAACACAAGAAATGATACCAGATTTTACCCTAGGTGAAATTAGCCAATTTTGCATATGCTAAGGGTCTAGTTTACAGGAGATGGAGCTACAGACCAAACACGAACCAGTTCCAACCTACCCTGGCCGCAAATTGTGGCCAGAATGATTAAATCTGCGGCCAAAGGGTGGAGTCATAGGCTGGGGTCTTGGGGTTAGCTTCTTGGGTGCCTGCATGTATCACTGTGTATGCTAAATAATTTAAGAGGCTCCGGGTGATAGTAGATGTCAAAATACCCTCACAGAATTCCCAAAATACGATGTCGGGGATCTCTAAGTTCGCTAATTGGGGTTCTAGTCTCTGGTTTAGGTCTCCAATCAATCACCATAGAGGTTTAAGGTCAATATTAAGCCTCAATTACACTATCTCAAATCAATTCAAACACTAACCCTAACTTGGAATTTCAAAGTTTCATTAAACTTCGCCAAATCGATTTCAAACTTGAAGAGAGGATTAAGCAAAAGAAATAATATACTATTTGTGAAAGGATTACCTCATTTGGCAACTCAAGAAAATTCTTGAGTTGCCCTAGTTTCCAAAATGCAAGCTTTCTTGGTCCAAAGTGTAGCTAGTGAGCTCATGCACATTTTTTGTGAAGTGGGGATGGAGTTTTGATGAAGATTTGATGATGAAGTGGGGGTTGTAGTGGAGGAGGGAGAGGGGGTGCTGCCATTGAGAGAGAAGAAGAGAGAAGGATGAAGATGAGAATGAAACAAATGGCTAAGACCAAGATTTGACCCCTCACCTCTTTCTTCTCTCTCATGCCAATACTCTCACTATTCTATTCTTTATTGTTTTCTTTTCTTTTCTTTACATTTTCTTTTCTCTTTTCTTAAAATCAATAACCATGCATGAATGAAGAAATAACCATGAAGGAAAAAGCAACAAGTGTTAAAAATGACATGTGCATGTCATGTGCACAAAACACGCTTAAAGCCCGATTAGCGATTTTTAATCGCGATTAACACTAAAATAGTGTCAAAAACATCATAAACTTTCATAATTTGCATGAATCACGTATAGCGCCCTCATTTCAGTAATTTCTAAAAATTTTCCAAATTGTTCCCAATTTATCGGTATTTAATTATACCGCCTTATTAAAATATTCAATATAATATTATTTAATTATGAAAATTCCCAAAAATAATATTTTATTTTTCTGAAATGTTACAATGAGTGAGGCTTGGGTCTGCCCTTCTACGGCTGGTGCATAGGTACTACGGCATATTCTGAGTATTATTGAACTGTGCTCAAGTGTTGAGCAATCCGGAAATTGTAGGATTTTGATAAATCGATCGAAAAGTTTAACGTCGTCCGGATATTATGTGATGGGATACAATATTTGGAATCCCAAAAGTAGTTATGGGATAACTAATTTGAATGTTATAAATCTAGCAATTTAGTCTCATTTGATCGGTTGCTACGAGATTTTGATGTGATCAAAAGTCCGTCGCAATCACGTAGCGTACGCGGATACTCGCCGGGTAACCTTATTAGATACCCATGCCTCATAGCCCCGACCAAGTGACTATAGGAGAACCTCATCGCCAAAACCATCCGTTCGGATGCTCACGGCAGCGGTGTTCCGCCTTAGTGCACTTCGTCGATGGTATCGGGGGTGCGACCGTCTACTAAAGTTTCCGACGGGCATTCGATCAGGATGTCGGGAATCTTGTTGAATTTCCCGACTTGATATTAAAAGGTGTTTTGAATATCAAGACTAAAATACAGGGTTTATAATTGTTAGGCATGTGATGTCTAAGGAATTCATTTGGTTAGGCATGAAATCCAAAATATAAGATATTTTAGGTTTATGATGTCTAAGGTAGTTGCGGATTCTAACTGTTGTAGTTTTTCACTTTCTTTTATGCGACCGTAAGTGTAATATATGGTGTATCGCCGGTTTCATTTCTATATGTCAACGACAATTGGGATACGCATATTTACTTACGTTGATGATATATTATGTTATCTGTTGCTGTGATATGTTATATTGGATCGTCGTGATTTGAATAGCTGGGGGTTTTATGTAAGATGAGAGTTTTTCATTTTCATTCATGTAAAATTCAATGTATGTAATATTCATTTATTGGAGCACTTTCGGATTGAGGATGATGCCACCATTGTATATTATGTACTTTTCCGCATTAGGATAGATCTAAGGCGGGGAGCATAAGTAACCGGGTTCTAAAGTCCAGTGGGAGACCATCTCGAGGAATCAAGACAAGGTCTCCTAACTCTAGAATTGGGAGGGTTGCTTTCTACTCTCATAGGAGTCTAGGGATGTGGGTTTGGCTATTCATCGCGACCGTGGAATCCGTGTTTTATATAGGCTTAAAATAAAACTCGGAAATCCTAGTATATCCAATATTTCATATGTTGTGTTCTGCTGCGATTTATCTATGATGTGATCACTGTATATGTTGAGATAGATATTCGATATAGTATATGTGATATATTATATAGACATTGCTTATGTTTTACACCCGCGCTAGCCCTGCCCCGCTCTGTTGTTAACGGTGCATGAGGGGACATCGAGGCGAATGCGGATGGCATAAGCGTACGTTGTATTTATCTGTAATGTTTAGGTAACTTAAAATATGGGACTTCATTAATGATATTAATGAAAGAAAATAAACTTAAAGATGTTGTGGAATCGAATTTTCAAAAATAGATAGGTTTAGTTGTTGCTTTGCATAGCGGTATTCCTTGTAGAATATCCAGCACCTTATTCGATAAGGAAAGAGCCGAGATCCCTTCACCGGGAGTGACCTCTTTAGCAATAACTAGCAGATGCTACACCCTCGGTTTTTCTTTTGACTGCTTCTATAGTTTTTTCTTTGCATAGTGGTATTTGTGAAATATCCTGCACCTTATTCGATAAGGAAAGAGCCGAGATCCCTTCACCGGGAGTGACCTCTTTAGCAAAACTAGTAAAAGCCTCAGAAACACTCCATTTTAAATCACTCGATTCTACGACGAGATCAAGTTCATTACGCAAAGGGTTTTCTTAAAAACCTGTCATAGCCCTCTGACATTTCAGATAAGTAGTTCATAGTATTCGTGCTACGTTTGTTGGCTTTCGTCAAGGCGTAGTGTGCGGTAGCTATTTATGCTTATCTGCAAAAGCATATGATGTGATTGAGATAGGGTGGTCGTACGACTTTGTTGGCTTTCATTAAGGGTCGTGCGGGTGGGTTTAATTCAATCAGGAAATGTACGGGTTGAACTTGACTAGCAGCCTATGGTTTATTGGCTTTCGTCAAGGTCATAGGATGCTAGGGGTAAAATATTATCGGGAATTTCAAGTGTTGAAATTTTCAATGAGATTACATACCTTCTATGAGATAGTTGGATCCCGATACCCAGTGCGAGTAAGAGTTTGTCACGACCCAAAATAGCACGTGACTGGCCCTTGAATCATATGAAGTCTATAGGATCTCATCTAATTCAAGTAAGCTAAAAGCCCAGAAATCGAAAACCATTTTAAGGAAGAAGTAAAGAAAACTAGTTTTAAAATAAGTGCTTTTAAATAACATAAGCCGAATATGCATTTTAAAAATCCCAAGTCTTTTCCAAAAATTTCGGCAGAGTTCCCTTTGTAAAAACTGGCCCCGAACGGGGTACAACATGAATAATATATACATCAATGATAAAAGGCATCCCCAAGCGGGAGCTAGCTCTTCGTCAATCGATGGTCACAACCACGCAAGCAATATAATATACAACGTCGAAGGGCGAGGATCAAAACTCAAAAGGAAACTCAAAATCATCAAGAAAACCATAATACTACAACGTGCGACTCTAAGATCGAAATAATACACAACTGGTTTTCTAAGTCTGAAATAAATATACAAGTCTAGTTGATGGAATTTTACTAGATACAACTGAAAATAAATAAGTACAATGGTGGTCAAGATGCGAGTGAACCCACCTACCAAAGCAATCACCCAGAATGAAGTAATGTGCCAACAAAGCCGCCAAGGAAAAACCTGTACGGCAAAACCTGCAAGAAACTGTGGCACAACGGGGGTGAGTTGCCAACTCGTGAGTAGAAAACATCACAGAGCAGAAATCGTATTTATGACTCAATCCTAGGTCAAACGATCAGTAATAATATATATATCCTCAAAATGATAAAGTCTGAAGCATGATAAGGTGGCAAGGGTAAACATCTATATATCAGTGTAATACCAAATGCTCGTGTCAGTGCCTCAGGTAGCAATATATCATAAATATGAGGTATGATCAATGTAATCAATGTCAACTATATCATGAAGTCTATAAGTATGTGGATATCATCCAACTATGTAATCAATGTCTGTATGCATGTGGATCTCGTCCACGTGTCAACCAATGACACAAAACATCATGCATATAAATATCATAAAGCATATGCATGGAAGTATGAGGATATAAATCAACGTGTGTCTCTCGCGACACATCAAAATCATGGAACCTGAGTATCCAGCATCGACACTCGAAAACATCATGAAACCCGTGCCCAGAATCGGCACGTAAATCCTCATATATCGGGCTTCGTCATTCCGGATCGGCCCAGGGCTCCGTCAGTCCGGATCGGCCCATATCATCTCTCGACTCCGGTCTGTATCCTCCGGATATCCGCCGAGCCCAAATACTATCACCGGTAGGTAGTAGTCCCACTGCCAGGCTCACCGTCTGCAGCATAACAATCCGTTCTCGCCCCGGGGTACCATACCGGGTCCACCATGTGTAAGCCCGCGGGGGCGCCCCGGCCGTCGACCCGACGCCGGAGACGCGGAAAACAAAAACTTTGCGAACTTTGCAAAACGGCACCACCGCGGACTTTTTACCCGGATCGGGCCATTAACCTAGCTAGCTAGCAAATAAGAAAAGAGTAGAGATGCAATACCAAGCGATCCGTGTCCTTCGGTCTTTGTCTCCACTCCGATCTCCTGCGGAATCTCCGTCACCTCCTCGCTCGTCGGAAAGGGCACCACGTAGCCGGAATCTTTTACGGGCTCCCGCCTCTTAACCGAGGCAACTCGGGCGCGAAGTTGGCTAGCCGACGCGTCCAAGACTTGCTATAGAATAGTGTAGTAGGTATGTCTCTTGGGGTTCTTGAAGTTGCCTTGATGGAAGGATGTGAGGAGGAGAAGAAAGCAACTAAAGAAAATTGTGCTTTGGAATTTTCATGGATCAAAGCTTGATGAAGAATGGATCATCCAATCAAAGAAAATGAGCACCTCTTTTAAAAAGGAGCTCGGCCAAAAAAAGGTCACTGGAAATGGATGTGTGTAGTGTATATTAATTAATCCCATGTATAAAGAAAATAGCACCTCACAGCAAACACAAAAGAAGGGGGGCCCACTAAATTAATCAAGAAAGGAAATTAACACACACAAAATAAAACTCATCCCTCTCCCTCCAAGAACAGTGGCCGGCCCCTACAATTTAGTGGGTGGAATAAAAAAGGAATTAATTAATAAAGAAAAGAAAATGATCAAAAAACACATCCACTTCAAATCCATTTCTAATCTAATCAAATCTCATGATGATGGTCAAATCATAATCCACACTCATGCAAAGAAACCCCTCACAAAAATGTTAATTGCAAATTTGCAATTAACACCCTCCAACGAAAAGTCCGACCGGGAAGGAAAAAGAGAAAACCGGCCGGAACGGAATGCAAACTGGCAACCCCAAAAAAACCGATCCCGTAATAAATTACAGGAAAATCCCGCTACTGCAAATACATGCCCGCATTTGTATTCTCACTGAACACAAATGCAAAGAGACAAAACTACACTATCTAATACTAGTATCCGGCTTAAACCAAAGCCGGCTAGTAAAATCCGTCCGATCACGATCCGTGCAACACCGCACGTATCTGATCGAACCCTGCCATATCTCCATACGGCCTCTACAGCGTTTCGCCCGAAACTTGAGTAACTGTCTGTGTGGTGGACTCTAAAGACTCGTCAATACTATGGCTGTGGATTTAACCACTAGCACGTCAGAGGTATTAGCCATACGTGACGGGCCACCAGCTATTGACCAAAAGGGACGTCGATGAGCGAACTCATCCTGACACCCTACTGAGCCTGTCAGTGACAATATCCGTACAGTCCGGTCCGTTCGTCTATGAGTATCGCATGGCGGGCCTAGGGGGTTGGTAAAAGTCAGACCCCCAAAAGCGGTACAAGTCGTGTCGGAGTGTAGCCCAGAACACCCTGAGATACTACTGGAATACCTACCAGCAAATCTCCTGCCTTGGCCAAGGACTTTTCATGTTCTGGCTCTCCTAGACACAGCACGACCTCACCCCCAATACCGGGAGAGACGAACCCCTGCAGATCCGCTCACTGCCTCCATGTGGCTCGGGACTGTACCCAACTAAAACCTGTTTGCACGACTCCTTTGAGCCGTGGTAGGGTAGTAATCAAAGTACAGTGGGAACTCACACGAGACAAATGACGATCCCAGGTCGATGAACTAACCTGTACACATGTCACCTGGGAACTGCTATCTGACGTCTGGTATATCCCAACTAGCAGGTTCCCGGCGAGTCCTGTCCGGTGTACTCATAACCCAATGAGCACCTGTATACATCTTAGGTGAACCAACTGACACCAGTGGCTTGTGAGACCGGCCACCGCCCCTCGTCGGGGTCTCGACTGTATACACTAGTCTACTCTGGAGAAACGATGCCCTGTCTCGAATCTCCCACGACTAGGGACCTTTTAAGGATATGCTTGTAGACCCCCAGCTCCCACTTATATGATCGCCCTCATACTGCTGGTGGTCAAGCAAGAATCCAAGGGGCTTTATCAACGTGTAATAGCGACTCGAAAGGTCACCTAAAGCAGTACACGATGATAAAGATAAACCAGATAGCATACTATCATCTCGAGTAAGACTGTCCTACCGGGATAGGTCCTCCCCTCAATCATTGCAATCACGTGCCTGTGATCTAATAATTGACTCTGAGGGCACTATCTCCAACAATCTCCCACTTGCACTCAAGGCTAATTATTGCGATGTCGCATACTCACAGCCCGTGTGATACCGAACACCCAACTCCTCTACTAGTCAGTCTCACAAAGCTCGTTTGCGAAACTATTGCGTTTGAGGAATAGCCTCAGTGAGTGGATCCGCTTTGATGTTTCTTTCTATGTCTCTCTATATCCCATGTTCGCAGAGAAAACTATCTCCCGAAATGAGCAATACCTGTCTTAGAATGTCTGGATGTCTGATGGGACCTAGCTCATAAGCGAACTCCAAATCCAAACTTCTTAGACTGTATCGACAACTGAACTTAATCAGTGTCCTGCGCCATGCCTTCCCTCAGTATCCACCTGGACCACCTGTCCAAAATACTGCCCCTCGTCAGAGGGAAAAACTATAACTCTGACAGCCACTCTGCCATCCAGGTCACCTTGGAAGCCTGGGATGATAACCGTCTCCTAAAAGAGGCTACCGTTATCATATCCTAGAACATCAACTTATGTTCTAAAACTGCTTCCGACTGTTTCTCCAGGATTGGATCAATATCAACTTATTGCACCTACTGCAAGAACAACATCCGGTGCGGCACTTGACATCCCATGATTGACTCAATTGCCTAAGCAAGTGATCTGTCAATCATGCGTATCCCTCTCCCCTTTAGTCTGTAAGACACCTTTAGAGAGGGTGACTCCATCACCTGCAGGTATACTACCGTGCCAGGAGTCGTCCATTCTAAATACTCATAGAATGCGGTCAAAGTACCCAGATTGGGAAACCACCCAAATCTAGATCTAAAACCATAGATCTAGTAACCAGAATGTCTGATATAATATCCAAGTCCTATGTGGAGAAACTACTGTGTGACGACCAAAGTATAACCGATCGTAGTATAGGAATATCACTTCCTACTCCGTGTATGTCATCAAATACCAGGACATCACACCCTACTACCTTCTCAACAGATCCATCCCCTATTCTGATGAAGTCAAACCTATGACTGTCACATCAGAAATAGATGATCTATCTCCGCTATATCTGCTTTAGTCTATAAATAGACATAAGCCTGACATCCATCAATGCTTCCGCTGCTCCCACTGACTACAACAACACTCTGGCAGAGTCATATAGACGTGCACTTCTAAAGCCAGTTTAGAACGACGCTATACTCATCCTCCCGCCGGGTCTCGCAGCCTGGAACAACAGCAATGGCAAGTGTGGGTAAACAAGAACCTCCCTGCCACCGTCCTTGAGCATACCGAAGTACCTCTCGAGCGCCTGAGATTACCCACTATATCTGCGGAGTGGCCAATGGAATGTCAATCCAGATTGAATCTTTAGGTTCTTATCAAATCTTCAGTAATCGTTTGTGGTTCTGGAATCACTTCCAGTTCTACCATACTCCCACTACTGTTTTTTCTGAAAAAATCCATTTTTGATAAAACTGTGGCGAGTCAAGGACAATATCTCTATTGATCTTCCAGATGGTAGAAAGTCAACCCTCGTCATAGCCCGGGTCAACCCACAAACAGCCATTACTGAAACGTGCCTTGAGTTGTCCAGAGTCTGGTTTTAAGCATAAGCCGGACAACTCCCCGTATCTTAACAATGTCAAGATATGAACTGTTCTATATCCAAGAAGCAGAGGCACTGATTTAATTGAACCAGATTCAAATCATGCAGCTGTCTCCAGTGCATGTCAACTAAATGGAAGAGAGGCCGATCAGCGTTACTCAACTTAGGAGTACTTCCAATTATGAGTAACCTGAAAGAGAAGCTAGCTCTCTTAATCTTTACTATCAACTGAATACCATTCACAAGTATCTACATCTTCGATCTCCTTGAAGAATCCCGATACTTGCAACACTTGGTTCTCTACTTTACTCTTATACCTATAACTCCTCAAAACTTAGTCCCTGTGTTTCTACGAAACACATGTCTAAGAACTAGAGAAGTTAAAAGTAAACAGAATATAGTACGAGGACCAACCCCTCTGTCCTAATGGACACTGGACAATATACAATACTCTGTATAAGTCCCCTGAGTCTAGTGACTCATTCACTGTGTGTCATAGGTTGAAAACTGCACTTTTGGTTAAGAAGAATTACACCGTTGTTCAATGCTCCTTACCTAACTATCCACTGATATAGGTAAATGTCATAGACATAATTTCAAAAAGTATATCTCACTCTATAAAAATAGACGTACAGATATATCAATTTGAAATTGGTGCACAACAACGGATATTCAAAACCAAATATTTGCCGACCGGCAAACAACCCAGGTGGCTTCCTCAAATATCATGAATCCCGATATAATGAGGAAGGTCACCTAATTCCCAATAACTTACTCCCACTCATCATCTGTAAAACCATACAGACGTGAGACTCATACCTGGTAAATACATACCCTGGAGCAAGTGTCTAATTGGGAAATCAGTTTTCTTTTAACAGTACACAGTGAAACTGAAACATTGCAATGTTTCGATGGGGTATCCTGGTATTCCTAGTAATGCCTCTTCCATTATCCAGATTCACAACTATAACTGTGTAATTCTTTGCCACCTCTCCAAATCCCTTTACATGTCTTTAGTCATTACCTTCTGTATACCCCTTTAGGCCAAATGGTTTTCTTCCTTCCCTACCGTTCGGCACTAGCCTATGGTTTGGAAGAAGACTATCCAATAAGCATAATGGGTGTACTGTCCTAGTCCTAGGAGCACTCGCAATGCGAGAGAAGGTGAGGATAAAAGACAACCGAATGTACTTAATTCATAGGTGATTTAGGATTGACAAAGAAGTACATGGTTTGGTCGTGAATAGCAGTCGCAATTTACTTTGCCCTCTTACTAATCCCTTGCTTTGTCTGAACTTAATACCTTCTATACACCGTTTAGGCTAATCGGCTTTCTTCATTCCCTACCGTTCGGCACCAGCCTAAGGTTTGGAAGAAGACTATCCAATTTGCGTAATAGGTGTACTATCTCCTAAACCAAGGAGTACTCGCAACCTGAGAGAAGGTAAAAGGTAAAGACAACTGAATAGTCCTATTCGTTTTCTCCAGAACCGGAAACCATCCTCGAAGTCCTTCGAGTTCGTATATAACCATACGATGGTTTTGTCCAATGGAAGTGGACGTTCTTAGTAATACGGGGTGTCCCGGAGAAAAGAGTAAAAGTAGGAGTGGCAAAGAGGTCTGCAACTCTGACAATCCAAAAGCCAGTGTTAAGAAGGTTCGGTCAACTTGGTCACTGAGTCATAGTCTAGGGTCAGGTCAATGGTCGCTGCCAAAGAGAGAGAGAAAAGAAACACTCAGCGTGCACTCTAACCTAGATCAGAATGGTTACCAATTTATCTAATCTGGAAACCTCCCACTGTAACGTCAAATTCTTCCCCAAACCTGAAAGAAGAATTAGCCGGGATAACCCGAGGAGTAAACCAACTCATCAGTGGGAATCGGGATCCAACTCTCATCGCATGATAATGTGACGGAATCCGCTCACGTTATCACACTCCAGAAGGTATGCGCATATCTGGCAAGTTTCAGTACTTTTGAAACTCCCGATGTGGATTTTTGCCCCATGCTCTTATGACCTTGACTTTGGCCAACATATCATAAGTCACATGTCAAGTTCTACCCGTCATTTTCCTGGTTAATTTGAACCCACCCGTACATACCCTTGACTTTGGCCAAAATGGCAGTACGACTGTCCCAAACCAACGCATCTATCTATGCTGCATATGAATACCCAACAGCTACCAAACACTGTGCCTTGACTTTGGCCAACATACACAGCTTGAATACTATTGACCATCCATATGAAACGACGGAGGGCTACGAATGGTTTCTGGCGAAAACCTTTAACGTAATGAACTTGATATCGTTGAAGGAACGGATAGCTTTTTAGAAAAATATAGTAACGAAAACCTTCGCTAAAGAGGTCACTCCCGGTGAAGGGATCTCGGCTCTTTCCCCGTAGAATGAGGTGCAGGATATTCCAACTGAATACCACGGTGCAAAGCAAAAGCAATCGGCTATAGTGAAGTTAATGCCCTGACGCAAACTTTTGTCCAAGGGGTCACTCCCGGTGAAGGGATCTCGGCCCTTGCCACGTCGACTGAGGAGCAGGATATTCCAAATGAATACCACTGTGCAAAACAAAAGAGAACGCCCTTGCAATAACAGCTTTTTGAAAAAGTGTTCCAACAACATCAGATTAGGTTTGTTTAACTTGCATTGATCCGAATCAATGCAGTCCCATCAATTGATCACACCACAAAGAACGAAAATATACTGATGTACGTATATGCCATCCGCATTCGCCACTGGGTCCCGTCATCACTCGTTAGGTTAGCTAACTAACGACAGAGCGGGGACTGGACTAGCGCGGATGAAAAACATATACAACATCTACTAATATATATATAATATATAATTTTCGCTCAAGGCGTGATAAACAATGCAGCACAGAAAAGTACAGCAATACAGATCAATACAGATATCTGGGATCCCCAGGTTCCACAGAGCCGCTGAAACCCGACGTTCCCCTGGTCGTGTGGATAGCCTGTGCAATGAAATCCTAGACCCCTACGGGCGCGGCAAGTTACCCGCCAAAACCTGAAGCGAGGCAGCCCCCTTCAGCAACGTGAATGGACCACCCGGCACTTCACGGAATCCGGTAACTTGGGCACCCCTCCTGGGTCAACCTGTACCCCCTACGAGTGCGGCGAATAGCCCGCCAATTCTAGAGTGAAGCCCCCTCCGTCTCAACGCCATGAGATGCGGGCTTGTTGCCCTCTAGAATCCGGCTATCCGTGCACCCCTCCGCGGGGTAATCCTAGTACAGAAAGTAAAATATACATACAACGGGTACATCGACCGCAACCTGGTCATGCCCCAAAATAATAATACAAACAGACAGTGACGGCAGTCCACATGTCGGACGCTCGCCCCGCAATATCAAATGTACATATAAAACAAAACTGTACTACCACTGCAACCAGGCTATCCCCCACGACCGATCCACAACAACACAGTACAATCACAGAACATCAACGTGAAAATCACGTTCGCAAATCCGTCTAACCGGGCTATAGCAGTTAGACGGGATTTACCGATCAAGTGACATTCACGGTCGCAGATATAAAGTAAATACTGTGAACTGGCATGTTTAAAATATCCGATCGAACAAATTTACCAAAGTGGGCCCTAAAGAGTACTGTAGCACTTACAGAAAATCTGGGCCCAAAGAAAATATCCCAAAAGCCTTATTTCCAACTCATAAGCTTACTGGGAAAATATGGTGCCACGATTCCTCTTATCCGCCGCGCAAGCGCGGCAAAACCAGAGTTTTGGCCGCGCTTCCGCGGTCGAAGTGAGGAATCAGTGGATCGTATTTTCCCAGAATTCTTATAATTTGTTGTACATGTCTCTGCAATCACCAGAAAAATTTTAGGAGCTCAAAAAATTTTAACAGAGAACACATATGCACAAAAAATACGGTTTTCGGGTTTTTGTTCGATCGAGTTCTAAACGCGCTAGAGCAAGCTAGGGAAGGTTAACGGCGTGGCTCTGATACCATTGTAAGCCCGCGGGGGCGCCCCGGCCGTCGACCCGACGCCGGAGACGCGGAAAACAAAAACTTTGCGAACTTTGCAAAACGGCACCACCGCGGACTTTTTACCCGGATCGGGCCATTAACCTAGCTAGCTAGCAAATAAGAAAAGAGTAGAGATGCAATACCAAGCGATCCGTGTCCTTCGGTCTTTGTCTCCACTCCGATCTCCTGCGGAATCTCCGTCACCTCCTCGCTCGTCGGAAAGGGCACCACGTAGCCGGAATCTTTTACGGGCTCCCGCCTCTTAACCGAGGCAACTCGGGCGCGAAGTTGGCTAGCCGACGCGTCCAAGACTTGCTATAGAATAGTGTAGTAGGTATGTCTCTTGGGGTTCTTGAAGTTGCCTTGATGGAAGGATGTGAGGAGGAGAAGAAAGCAACTAAAGAAAATTGTGCTTTGGAATTTTCATGGATCAAAGCTTGATGAAGAATGGATCATCCAATCAAAGAAAATGAGCACCTCTTTTAAAAAGGAGCTCGGCCAAAAAAGGTCACTGGAAATGGATGTGTGTAGTGTATATTAATTAATCCCATGTATAAAGAAAATAGCACCTCACAGCAAACACAAAAGAAGGGGGGGCCCACTAAATTAATCAAGAAAGGAAATTAACACACACAAAATAAAACTCATCCCTCTCCCTCCAAGAACAGTGGCCGGCCCCTACAATTTAGTGGGTGGAATAAAAAAGGAATTAATTAATAAAGAAAAGAAAATGATCAAAAAACACATCCACTTCAAATCCATTTCTAATCTAATCAAATCTCATGATGATGGTCAAATCATAATCCACACTCATGCAAAGAAACCCCTCACAAAAATGTTAATTGCAAATTTGCAATTAACACCCTCCAACGAAAAGTCCGACCGGGAAGGAAAAAGAGAAAACCGGCCGGAACGGAATGCAAACTGGCAACCCCAAAAAAACCGATCCCGTAATAAATTACAGGAAAATCCCGCTACTGCAAATACATGCCCGCATTTGTATTCTCACTGAACACAAATGCAAAGAGACAAAACTACACTATCTAATACTAGTATCCGGCTTAAACCAAAGCCGGCTAGTAAAATCCGTCCGATCACGATCCGTGCAACACCGCACGTATCTGATCGAACCCTGCCATATCTCCATACGGCCTCTACAGCGTTTCGCCCGAAACTTGAGTAACTGTCTGTGTGGTGGACTCTAAAGACTCGTCAATACTATGGCTGTGGATTTAACCACTAGCACGTCAGAGGTATTAGCCATACGTGACGGGCCACCAGCTATTGACCAAAAGGGACGTCGATGAGCGAACTCATCCTGACACCCTACTGAGCCTGTCAGTGACAATATCCGTACAGTCCGGTCCGTTCGTCTATGAGTATCGCATGGCGGGCCTAGGGGGTTGGTAAAAGTCAGACCCCCAAAAGCGGTACAAGTCGTGTCGGAGTGTAGCCCAGAACACCCTGAGATACTACTGGAATACCTACCAGCAAATCTCCTGCCTTGGCCAAGGACTTTTCATGTTCTGGCTCTCCTAGACACAGCACGACCTCACCCCCAATACCGGGAGAGACGAACCCCTGCAGATCCGCTCACTGCCTCCATGTGGCTCGGGACTGTACCCAACTAAAACCTGTTTGCACGACTCCTTTGAGCCGTGGTAGGGTAGTAATCAAAGTACAGTGGGAACTCACACGAGACAAATGACGATCCCAGGTCGATGAACTAACCTGTACACATGTCACCTGGGAACTGCTATCTGACGTCTGGTATATCCCAACTAGCAGGTTCCCGGCGAGTCCTGTCCGGTGTACTCATAACCCAATGAGCACCTGTATACATCTTAGGTGAACCAACTGACACCAGTGGCTTGTGAGACCGGCCACCGCCCCTCGTCGGGGTCTCGACTGTATACACTAGTCTACTCTGGAGAAACGATGCCCTGTCTCGAATCTCCCACGACTAGGGACCTTTTAAGGATATGCTTGTAGACCCCCAGCTCCCACTTATATGATCGCCCTCATACTGCTGGTGGTCAAGCAAGAATCCAAGGGGCTTTATCAACGTGTAATAGCGACTCGAAAGGTCACCTAAAGCAGTACACGATGATAAAGATAAACCAGATAGCATACTATCATCTCGAGTAAGACTGTCCTACCGGGATAGGTCCTCCCCTCAATCATTGCAATCACGTGCCTGTGATCTAATAATTGACTCTGAGGGCACTATCTCCAACACCATGTACCCGCAATCGGCCTCATCCAACTCCTCAAATCGGGTTTCACATGTCATACGTCTCAGAACCGAGAAAACACATGGTGGACGCACTGAAATATCATATCAAGGGAAACTGGGTTTTTAAAACAATACATACTCTCTTTTGAAATAACCACGGTTCCTAAATCCAGAAATCTCATGTAAACAAATATCTCAATGCGTATAATCTAAAGCATGATGTATGCGACATATAACAGAAATGTAAGCATATCTGTATATCATGCAACATGGAACAGTAATATGCACATATCGAGGGAAAACCGCTCTTTTAAAATGAATCCAGTTTTAAAATATATCTTACGGTTCGCAAATCTCCAAAATCAAGCCAGAATCATCTATGTATGTGCAAATACGTATGTATGCAAGTATGGGTGTACAATATGTGTGTACGCAAGTATGAGTATACAATATGTATGTACGCAAGTATGAGTGTACAATATGTATGTACACAAGTATGTCATGCAAGGGGGTCATATCCTGATGCAACAATCCTACTGTGTAGTGACATGGCAATTATCGATGATGAAGTGTGTGAGTCGGCAAGCAGGTGTACGTGGAGCATACGCATCATCGATAATGGTGCTGGTGTCCTGACAGCATGGGTTTAGTATAATAATAAACACATTTAAACATGCAATGCGATGCGAATAGCAAGAATATGCGGAAAATGAATAATAAATACAACAGTGAAGAATTTACATCAATATATTTATATATATATCATACAGTTTTGCCATTTGAAATAACACGAATCGTGGTGTTTAGAAAAATAAGGGCTACGGTGTTTTTAAGAAAAGATGCGTCTTTTGAAAATATCCGTAAAATCTCTTGACCTGTCTTTAAAAAACTCACGATTCATTAGTTTTGAAATAGGTATGACTCGGGTCTAGTCTAACATTTAGTAAGTACTACAGAACTAAACGAACGGTCTAACCGAAAGGGTAAGGAAAACCACCTAAATCTGAGTCGATATACATATAAATATAATAGTCGGCGATCCTGCCTCAATAGTATCACATACGATACAATATACAATATGACATTCTCGAGTCAAGAGTGCGGATCTATCATCAATATATAACTCGTACGTAAATCCGTCGTACGGCATCCAAATTCTAGGTACGGGTCGAATCTCACATTTATCTCATCAATTATCTAATATCCTTATCATCACATCTCATGAACTGGGGTACTGATCTAAGTCTAGTACAACTGATACCATCTATATAAATATAAATACGTGTGTAAAACACACGTCCAAAGGCCTGATAAAATCTCATGTCGTATTTCATAATACGAATCACATCATATCACCGATCTCATGGTACCCTACCCAATCTCATCGACTCATCTCCAAATACCATGTACAATCCTCATCATCCATGTGTAGGTATACGTGTATATATATACATAGCCCCATACCTATGTGTATATATATATGTATTTATCCCCAAATATGCACAAGTATAACAAGCATGCATGTGTGCGTGTGGGTGTAAACCTATTCTAGGGTTCGTGACTAAAAAGCTATACTAGTTCACTTCTAATAACCCTAATCTAACCATTGAACACCTAATCATAACTTGAATATCCATGTCACACATAAAAGATATCATATATATATTTATATATATATATATATAGCATACTATACATCGAACTGCGGGGGTGCTATACGCCATCCACCCGACTTCCCCCGTAGATATAATCTACTCACTTTGCTCTCGCTTGCCATTGCCGATGTCGCCATGCGCTTGCTTCTCGTCTCTAAGTCCTCGTGGGGTACCTGTTGGAGATAGTGCCCTCAGAGTCAATTATTAGGTCACAGGTACGTGATTGCAATGATTGATGGAGGACCTATCCCGGTAGGACAGTCTTACTCGAGATGATAGTATGCTATCTGGTTTACCTTTATCATCGTGTACTGTTTTAAGTGACCTGACACGTCGCTATTACACGTTGATAGAGCCCCTAGGATTCTTGCTTGACCACCACAGTATGAGGGCGATCATATAAGTGGGAGCTGGGGGTCTATAAGCACATCCTTAAAAGGTCCCTAGTCGTGGGAGATTCGAGACAGGGCATCGATTCTCCAGAGTAGACTAGTGTATACAGTCGAGACCCCGACGAGGGGCGGTGGCCGGTCTCACAAGCCACTGGTGTCAGTTGGTTCACCTAAGATGTATACAGGTGCTCATTGGGTTATGAGTACACCGGATAGGACTCGCCGGGAACATGCTAGTTGGTCATATACCAGACGTCAGATGGCAGTTCCCTGGTGACATGTGTGCAGGTTAGTTCATCGACCTGGGGATCGTCATTTGTCTCGTGTGAGTTCCCACTGTACTTTGATTACTACCCTACCATGGCTCAAAGGAGTCGTGCAAACAGGTTTTAGTTGGGTACAGTCCCGAGCCACATGGAGGCAGTGAGCGTATCTTCAGGGGTTCGTCTCTCCCGGTATTGGGGGTGAGGTCGTGCTGTGTCTAGGAGAGCCATTACACGAAGCCCTCGGCCGAGGCAAGGAGATTTACTGGTAGGTATTCCAGTAGTATCTCAGGGTGTTCTGGGCTACACTCCGACACGACTTGTACCGCTTTTGGGGGTCTGACTTTTACCAACCCCGTAGGCCCGCCATGCGATGCTCATAGACGAACGGACCGGACTGTACGGATATTGTCACTGACAGGCTCAGTAGGGAGTCAAGCTGAGTTCACTCACAGACGTCCCTTTTAGTCAATACCTGGTAGCCCGTTACGTATTGGCTTATACCTCTGACGTGCTAGTGGTTAAATCCACAACCAAGGTGTTGATGAGTCTTTAGAGTCCCCCACATTCAGTTACTCAGCTTTCGGGCGAAAGGTTGTAGAGGCCGTATGGAGATATGGCAAGGTCCGATCAGATACGTGCGGTATTGCACGGATCAGGATCGGACAGTTTGTACTATAGGCCGTATGGATATATGGCAGGGTTCGATCAGATACGTGCGGTATTGCACGGATCAGGATCGAGCGGATATTACTAGCCGGCTTTGGTATAAGCCGGATCCTAGTATAGTACAGTGTAGACTTTGTCTCATTGCATTTGTATTTCGGTCGAAATACAGATGCGGGTGTGTATGCACAGTATCGGGGTTTTCCTGTAATTTATTACGGGACCAGTTTTCTGGAGTTGCCAGTTTGCTTTCCGTTTCGGCCAATTTCCTTTGTTCCATTCATTGGCCGAAGATTGGTGGAGGAGGGCTTATTTGCATTGTTGCAAATAGGCATTTGTGGAGGGGGGTCTTTGCATTATTTGTATCATGATGGTTTCATGATGGAGCCGATCCTTTGACTCTTTCTTTTCCATCATGGTTTGACTTGTGGGGATATGATGAGAGTTGATTAGGTTTTGGAGTGTTAGATTTGTTTTGTGATCATTCCTTTTCATGATCACTTCACACTCTCCCTTGGATGATGGATCCACCCACCCCTTGACTTTATTTCTCTCTCTCCATTTTCTTACATGGCCGGCCACAAGTGAGGAGGGGGTCTTTTTTTTTTTTTGGGGTGAGGGGAAAATGTTATTCTCATTCTTTGCATGATACATTTTTCCTCACCTCTCTCCAAGTCATTTTTTTCCTCCACCACAAAAGGCAATCTCCATGAACCCCAAATGAGACTTCTTCACTACACATTCTACAGCGAACCTTGGGCACGTCGAGTAGCCGGCTTCGTGCCCGAGTTGCCTCGGCATTGAGGTGGGAGCCCGTAAAAGAAGTAGGCGATGTGGTGCACTTCCGGCGACGAGGAGGAGACCGGAGCTTCCGCAGGAGATCCGGACGATGATGAGAAGACCGGAGGACTTGGATCGTCGGTATATCTCTTTCCCATCTTATAGTTAGCTAGGACTAGTTAGTGGTTCGATCCGGGTATTAATGAGCGGCGGTTTGCCACTTCAAGTAAAATTTAAGTTTATCACCGCTTCCGCATTTGGCCGTCGGATTGACGGCCGGGGCTCCGCCATGCACTTACAGTGGTATCAAAGCCTCGCCATTAACATAGTCTAGCTTGGTGTAATGTGTTTTTCTGTTTCGATCGATCGAATATTCCAAAACTGCATTTTAGTTCGCATCAGTTTCTGTTGAAAATTTTTGGTCTCGAAAATTTTTTCAGGTGATTGCAGAATAATGTACAGAGTACCCTAAGACCACTGGAAAATTTTGGTTCCCTGAACCCTCCGTACGACCGCGGAACCGCGGCCATAACCCTTTTTTGGCCGCGGTTCCGCCGCAGGTAGTTGGGTTCAGCTCACCAGCTTTTTCCAGAGGGCTTGTGGGCTTAAAATATGGGTTTTGGAATATTAATTTTGGGCCCAGATTTTCTTGATGTGCTACAGTAGTACTTGGGGCTCACTTGTTATATTTTGATCAATCGGATATTTTTAAACACATTATTTCACAGTATTTACATTATATCTGCGACCGTGAATGTCACTCGATCGGTAAATCCGGTCTAACTGCTATAGCCCGGTTAGACGGATTTGCGAACGTGACTTTCACGTTGATGTTCTGTTTTTGCTGAGATGTTGCGGATCGGTCGTGGGGTATAGCCTGGATGCAATGCTAGTACAGTTGTGGTTGTATTATGTACATTTGATATTGCGGGGCGAGCGTCCGACATGTGGACTGCCGTCACTGCCTGATTGTATTATTATTTTGGGGCACGGCCAGGTTGCGGTCGATGTACCCGTTGTATGTATATTTTACTTTCTGTACTAGGATTGCCCCGCGGAGGGGTGCACGGATAGCCGGGTTCTAGAGGGCAACAAGCCCGCATCTCATGGCATTGAGAGGGAGGGGGCTTCACTCTAGGATTGGCGGGCTATTCGCCGCACTCGTAGGGGGTACAGGTTGACCCAGGAGGGGTGCCCAAGTTACCGGATTCCGTGAAGTGCTGGGTGGTCCATTCACGGCGCTGAAGGGGGCTGCCTCGCTTCAGGTTTTGGCGGGTGACTTGCCGCGCCCGTAGGGGTCTAGGATTTCATTGCACAGGCTATCCACACGACCAGGGGAACGTCGGGTTTCAGCGGCTCTGTGAAACCCGGGGATCCCAGATATCTGTATTGTTTCTGTGATGCTGTACATTTCTGTGATGTTGCATTTTATTCACGCCTTGAGCGAATATAATATATTGGTATATATATTAGTAGATGTTGTATATGTTTTACATCCGCGCTAGTCCAGTCCCCGCTCTGTCGTTAGTTAGCTAACCTAACGAGTAATGACGGGACCCAGTGGCGAATGCGGATGGCATATACGTACATCAGTATATTTTTGTTCTTTTTGGTGTGATCAATTGATGGGACTGCGTTGATTCGGATCAATGCAAGTTAAAAACAAACCTAATCTGATGTTGTTGGAACATTTTTCAAAAAGCTGTTATTGCAAGGACGTTCTCTTTTGTTTTGCATCGTGATATTCAGTTGGAATATCCTGCTCCTCGGTCGACGAGGCAAGGGCCGAGATCCCTTCACCGGGAGTGACCCCTTGGACAGAAGTTTGCGTCAGGGCATTAACTTCACTATAGCCGATTACTTTTGCTTTGCGCCGTGGTATTCAGTTGGAATATCCTGCACCTCATTCTACGGGGAAAGAGCCGAGATCCCTTCACCGGGAGTGACCTCTTTAGCAAAGGTTTTCGTCACTATATTTTTAAAAGCTATCCGTTCCTTCGACGATATCAAGTTCATTACGTTAAAGGTTTTCGCCAGAAACCATTCGTAGCCCTCCGTCGTTTCATATGGGTAGTCAATAGTATTCAAGCTGTGTATGTTGGCCAAAGTCAAGGCACAGTGATTGGTAGCTATTGGATATTCATATGCAGCATAGATAGATGCGTTGGTTTGGGACAGTCGTACTGCCATTTTGGCCAAAGTCAAGGGTATGTACGGGTGGATTCAAATTAACCTGGAGAATGACGGGTAGAACTTGACATGTGACTTATGATATGTTGGCCAAAGTCAAGGTCATAAGAGCATGGGGCAGAAATCACATCGGGAGTTTCAAAAGAACTGAAACTTGCCAGATATGCGCATACCTTCTGGAGTGTGATGACGTGAGCGGATTCCGTCACGTTATCATGCGATGATAGTTGGATCCCGATTCCCACTGATGAGTTGGTATACTCCTCGGGTGATCCCGACTAATTCTTCTTTCAGGTTTGGAGGAGAATTTGAGGTACAGTGGGAGGTTTCCAGATTAGATAAATTGGTAACCATTCTGATCTAGGTTAGAGTGCACGCTGAGTGTTTCTTTTCTCTCTCTCTTTGGCAGCGACCATTGACCCGACCCTAAGACTATGACTCAGTGACCAAGTTGACCGAACCTTCTAAACACCGGCTTTTGGATTGTCAAAGTTGCAAACCTCATTGCCACTCCTACTTTTACCCTTTTCTCCAGGACACCCCGTTTTACCACGAACGTCCACTTCCATTGGACAAAACCATCGTATGGTTAGATACGAACTCGAAAGAATTTATTCGAGGATGGTTTCCGGTTCTAGAGAAAACGGATAGGATTATTCAGTTGTCTTTTCCTTTTACCTTCTCTCAGGTTGCGAGTACTCCTTGGTTTAGGAGATAGTACACCTATTACGCAAATTGGATAGTCTTCTTCCAAACCTTAGGCTGGTGCCGACCGGTAGGGAATGAAGAAAACCAATTAGCCTAACGATGGTGTACAGAAGGTATTAAGTTCAGACAAAGCAAGGGATTAGTAAGAGGGCAAAGTAAATTGCAACAGATATTCATGACCAAACCAAGTATTCCTTCGCCAATCCTAAAATCACCTTTGTATTTCTCCAGGACACTCCGTATCACTACGAAGATCCACAGTTTATTGGATACTCCATCGTATGGTTATATGCGAACTCGAAAGGAACTTGTTCCAGTTCGGGGATGGATTCTGGTCCAGGAGAAATAGGAATAAGGTTTATTCGGTTGTCTTTTATCTTCACCCTCTCTCATTGCGAGTGTTCCTAGGATTGGGACAGTACACCCATTATGCTTATTGGATAGTCTTCTTCCAAACCATAGGCAGGTGCCGAACGGTCGGGAAGGAAGAAAACCATTTGGCCTAAAGGGGTGTGCAGAAGGTAAAGACTAAAGACATATGAAGGGATTTGGAGAGGTGGCAAAGAATTATACGGTTACAGTCGTGAATCTGGAAGAGGCATTACTAGGAATACCAGGATACCCCATCGAAACATTTCGATGTTTCAGTCTTACTGTGTACTGTTAAAGGAAAACTGATTTCCCGATTAGACACTTGCTCCAGGGTATGTATTTACCAGGTATGATTCTCACATCTGTATGGTTTTACAGATGATGAGTGGGAGTAAGTTATTGGGAATTGGGTGATCATCCTCATTATATCGAGATTCGTTGTAATCAGTGATATTTGAGGAAGTCACCTGGGTAGTTTGCCGGTTGGCAAATATTTGGTTTTGAATATCCGCAGTTATGCACCAATTTCAAATTGATATATCTGTACGTCTATTTTCATAGAGTGAGATATACCTTTCTGAAATTATGTCTACGACATTTACCGATATCAGTGGATGGTTAGGTGAGGAGCATTAAACAGCGGTGTAATTCTTCTTAACCATAAGTACAGTTTTCAACCTACGACACACAGTGAATGAGTTATTAGACTCAAGGGACTTATATAGAGTATTGTATGTTGTCCAGGGTCCATCAGGACAGAGGGGTTGGTCCTCGTACTATATTCGGTTTACTTATGACTTCTCTAGTTTTTAGACAGGTGTTTCGTAGGAAACACAGGGTCCGAATTTTGAGAAGTTATAGGTATTTGAATAGAGTAGAGAACCAGGTGTAGCAAGTATCGGGATTCTTTAAAGCGATCGAAGATGTAGACACTTGTGTATGGTATTCAGTTAATAGTAATGATAAAGAGAACTTGCTTCTCTTTCAGGTTACTCATAATTGGAAGTGTTCCTAAGTTGAGTAACGCTGATCGGCCTCCTTCCATTTAGTTGACATGCACTGGAGACAGCTGCATGATTTGAATCTGGTTCAATTAAATCAGTGCCTCTGTTTCTATATTGGATATAGAACAGTTCATATCTTAACGTTGTTAAGGTACGGGGAGTTGTCCGGTTTATGATTAAAACCAGACACTGGACAACTCAAGGCACGTTTCTGTAATGGCTGTTTGTGGGTTGACCCAGGCTATGACGAGGGTTGACTTTCTACCATCTGGATGAACAATAGCAATATTGTTCTAGACTCGCCACAGTTTTATTAAAAATGGATTTTTTCAGAAAACAGTAGTGGGAGTATGGTAGAACTGGAAGTGATTCCAGAACCACAAACGATTACTGAAGATTTGATAAGGAACCTAAAGATTCAATCTGGATTGACATTCCATTGGCCACTCCGCAGATAAGGTGGGTAACTTCAGGCACCCGAGAGGTACTACGGTAGCCTCAAGGACGGTGACAGGGAAGTTCTTGTTTACCCACAATTACCATTGCTGTTGTTCCAGGCTGCGAGACCCGGCGGGAGGATGAGTATAGCGTCGTTCTAAACTAGTTTTAGAAGTGGACGTCTATGTGACTCTGCCAGAGGGTTGTCGTAGTCAGTGGGAGCAGTGGAAGCATTGGTGGACATGAAGCTTATGTCTATTTATAGACTAAAGCAGATATAGCGGAGATAGATCATCTATTTCTGATGTGACAGTCATAGGTTTGACTTCACCAGAATAGGGGATGGATCTGTTGAGAAGGTAGTAGGGTGTGATATCCTAGTATTTGGATGACATACACAGAGTAGGAAAGGAAACTCCTATACTACAATCGGTTATACTTTGGTCATCACACAGTGGTTTCTCCACAAAGGAAATGGATTTTGTATTAGACATACTGGTCACTAGATCTATGGTTTTAGATCTAGATTTGGGTGGTTTCCCAATCTGGGTACTTAGACAGCATTCTAAGAGTATTTAGAATGGACGACTCCTGGCACGGTAGTGTACCTGCAGGTAATGGAGTCACCCTCTCTAAAGGTGTCTTGCAGACTAAAGTGGAGAGGGATGTGCATGGTTGGCAGATCACTTGCTTAGGCAATTGAGTCAATCATGAGATGTCAAGTACCACACCAGATGTTGTTCTTGCACTAGATGCAATAAGTTGACATTGATCCAATCCTGGAGAAACAGTCGGAAGCAGTTTTAGAACATAAGTGGATGTTCTAGGGATATGATAACGATAGCCTCATGCAGGAGACAGTTATCAATCCAGGCTTCCAAGGTGACATGGACGACAAGGAGGTTTTCAGAGCTATAGTTTTCCTTCTGATGAGGGACAGTATTTTGGACAGGTGGTCCAAGGCAATACTGAGGGAGGCATGGCGCAGGATACTGATTAAGTTCAGTTGTCGATACAGTCTAAGAAGTTTGGATTTGGAGTTCATTTATGAGCTATGTCCCATCAGACATCCAGACACATTCTAAGACAGGTATTGCTCATTTCGGGAGATGGTTTTCTCCTCGAACATGAGATTTAGAGAGACATAGAAAGATACAACAAAGCGGATCCACTCACTGAGGCTATTCCTCGAACGCAATAGTTTCGCAAACGAGCTTTGTGAGACTGACTAGTAGAGGAGTTGGGTGTTCGGTATCACACGGGCTGTGAGTATGCGACATCGCAATAATTAGCCTTGAGTGCAAGTGGGAGATTGTTGGAGATAGTGCCCTCAGAGTCAATTATTAGGTCACAGGTACATGATTGCAATGATTGATGGAGGACCTATCCCGGTAGGACAGTCTTACTCGAGATGATAGTATGCTATCTGGTTTACCTTTATCATCGTGTACTGTTTTAAGCGACCTGACACGTCGCTATTACACGTTGATAGAGCCCCTAGGATTCTTGCTTGACCACCAGCAGTATGAGGGCGATCATATAAGTGGGAGCTGGGGGTCTATAAGCACATCCTTAAAAGGTCCCTAGTCGTGGGAGATTCGAGACAGGGCATCGATTCTCCAGAGTAGACTAGTGTATACAGTCGAGACCCCGACGAGGGGCGGTGGCCGGTCTCATAAGCCACTGGTGTCAGTTGGTTCACCTAAGATGTATACAGGTGCTCATTGGGTTATGAGTACATCGGACAGGACTCGCCGGGAACATGCTAGTTGGTCATATACCAGACGTCAGATGGCAGTTCCCTGGTGACATGTGTGCAGGTTAGTTCATCGACCTGGGGATCGTCATTTGTCTCGTGTGAGTTCCCACTGTACTTTGATTACTACCCTACCACGGCTCAAAGGAGTCGTGCAAACAGGTTTTAGTTGGGTACAGTCCCGAGCCACATGGAGGCAGTGAGCGTATCTTCAGGGGTTCGTCTCTCCCGGTATTGGGGGTGAGGTCATGCTGTGTCTAGGAGAGCCATTACACGAAGCCCTCGGCCGAGGCAAGGAGATTTACTGGTAGGTATTCCAGTAGTATCTCAGGGTGTTCTGGGCTACACTCCGACACGACTTGTACCGCTTTTGGGGGTCTGACTTTTACCAACCCCCTAGGCCCGCCATGCGATGCTCATAGACGAACGGACCGGACTGTACGGATATTGTCACTGACAGGCTCATTAGGGAGTCAAGCTGAGTTCACTCACAGACGTCCCTTTTAGTCAATACCTGGTAGCCCGTTACGTATTGGCTTATACCTCTGACGTGCTAGTGGTTAAATCCACAACCAAGGTGTTGATGAGTCTTTAGAGTCCCCCACATTCAGTTACTCAGCTTTCGGGCGAAAGGTTGTAGAGGCCGTATGGAGATATGGCAAGGTCCGATCAGATACGTGCGGTATTGCACGGATCAGGATCGGACAGTTTGTACTATAGGCCGTATGGATATATGGCAGGGTTCGATCAGATACGTGCGGTATTGCACGGATCCGGATCGAGCGGATATTACTAGCCGGCTTTGGTATAAGCCGGATCCTAGTATAGTACAGTGTAGACTTTGTCTCATTGCATTTGTATTTCGGTCGAAATACAGATGCGGGTGTGTATGCACAGTATCGGGGTTTTCCTGTAATTTATTACGGGACCAGTTTTCTGGAGTTGCCAGTTTGCTTTCCGTTTCGGCCGATTTCCTTTGTTCCGTTCATTGGCCGAAGATTGGTGGAGGAGGGCTTATTTGCATTGTTGCAAATAGGCATTTGTGGAGGGGGGTGTTTGCATTATTTGTATCATGATGGTTTCATGATGGAGCCCATCCTTTGACTCTTTCTTTTCCATCATGGTTTGACTTGTGGGGATATGATGAGAGTTGATTAGGTTTTGGAGTGTTAGATTTGTTTTGTGATCATTCCTTTTCATGATCACTTCACACTCTCCCTTGGAAGATGGATCCACCCACCCCTTGACTTTATTTCTCTCTCTCCATTTTCTTACATGGCCGGCCACAAGTGAGGAGGGGGTCTTTTTTTTTTTGGGGTGAGGGGAAAATGTTATTCTCATTCTTTGCATGATACATTTTTCCTCACCTCTCTCCAAGTCATTTTTTTCCTCCACCACAAAAGGCAATCTCCATGAACCCCAAATGAGACTTCTTCACTACACATTCTACAGCGAACCTTGGGCACGTCGAGTAGCCGGCTTCGTGCCCGAGTTGCCTCGGCATTGAGGTGGGAGCCCGTAAAAGAAGTAGGCGATGTGGTGCACTTCCGGCGACGAGGAGGAGACCGGAGCTTCCGCAGGAGATCCGGACGATGATGAGAAGACCGGAGGACTTGGATCGTCGGTATATCTCTTTCCCATCTTATAGTTAGCTAGGACTAGTTAGTGGTTCGATCCGGGTATTAGTGCGCGGCGGTTTGCCAGTTCAAGTAAAATTTAAGTTTATCACCGCTTCCGCATTTGGCCGTCGGATTGACGGCCGGGGTTTGCTAGAATATCCCATCATTCCTTTTTAATAATTTATTCCAGAGTTGTATTTTCTGAGTTGTATTGGGGACTCTGTGTATCGATCGGATTGTCTAATTTTGTCGGTGTGTTTTTTCCGGATAAATCTTAGAATATGTTAAAAAGTTCGACCGGATATAAATACCCACTTTTTCCCCTGCCGGGAAATTTCCAATTGTTGGATTTTTCCGTAGTTTAACGACGTTCTAAGTAGTGCAAGTAACGCGATGGACCCTCTAGAAGACAACAAACCTTAACTCGATTATGTGACCGTCTTGAACTGCCCTTTGAACCTTCGGGTTTGGGGCAGTACGGCGTGCCACATGTGAGGCGTTGGCTTGACCCTTCTACGGCTGGACCGTTGGTACTGAGGCACGAACTGAATGTTGTTAGACTATTTCATGTGTTGAGCTGTATCGGGAAAACTTGGGTGTTCGATTGTTCGATCGAAAAGTTTAGCATTTTCTATTTATCCGGAATGTGATACAATAATTGGAATTCACAAATAGTTATGAGATAACGGAATGAATATTATAAACATAGCAGTTTAGTCTCACTTGATCGGTTGCCACGGAATTTTGATGTGATCAAAAGTCCGTCGCAATCACGTAGACGCGGATACTCGCCGGGTAAAATTGATAGACAGCCTCACTCCATAGCCCCGACCAAGTGACTGTAGGAGAACCCCGTAGCCGAAAGCATCCGTTCGGGTGCTCGCGGTAGCGGTGTTCCGCCTTGGTACACTTTGTCGACGGCGTCAGGGGTGCGGCCGTCTACTGAAGTTTGCAACGAGCATTCGATCAGAATGTCGGGAATCCTGTTGAATTGCCCGACTTGATATTGAAAAGAGTTTTCGATAATGATACTAAAATGCGGGGTTTATAATTGTTAGGCATGCGATGTCTAAGTAATTCATTTGGCCAGGCATGCGATGTCTGAGGTGGTTGCGGATTCCAACTGTTGTAGTTTTACACTTTCTTTTCTGTGACCGTAAGTGTAATATGTGATATCGCCGGTTTCGTTGCTATATGTCAACGACAATTGGGATGCGCATATTTACTTACGTTGATGACATGTGATGTTATGTGTTGCTGGATATGTTATATTGGATCGTCGTGTTTGAATAGCCGGGGTTTTTTTATGTGAGATGAGTGTTTTTCTTTTTCATTCATGTAAAAACTTGTATGTTATATTCTTTTATTGGGGCACTTCCAGGTTGCGGATGTTGTCACCATTTGTATATTATTTACTTTTCTGCACTAGGATAGACCCAAGAAGGGGAGCACAAGTAACCGGGTTCTGGGGTCCAGTGGGAGACCAACTCGAGGAGTCGAGTCCGGGTCTCCTAACCCTAGAATTGGTAGGGTTGCTTGCCGCTCTCGTAGGGGTCTAGGGGTATGGGATTGGCTATTCATCACGACCGTGGAATCCGTGTTTTATACTGGCTCGTATTGAAAACACGGACGTCCTAGTATATCCAATATTTCATATGTTTCTTCTGCTGTGTTTTATCTGTGATCATGTGATGTTCTGTGACAGATATTATATATAGTATATATGATATATTATATAGACGTTGCTTATGTTTTACACCCGCGCTAGCCCTGCCCCGCTCTGCCGTTAGTTACCTAACCTAACGGTGCAGACAGGACATCGAGGCGAATGCGGATGGCATAAGCGTACGTTATATTTATCTGTGATGTTTAGGTGGAATTAAATGATGGGATATTCATTAATGAGATTAATGAAAGAAAATAAACCTAATTGATGTTGTGGAATCGAATTTCAAAATAAAAAAGGGTAGCTACAGTTCTTGCTTTGCATCGCGGTGTTCATTATAGAACATCCTGCACCTTATTCGATGAGGAAAGGACCGAGATCCCTTCACCGGGAGTGACTCCTTTAGCAATAACTGGCAGATGCTACACACTCGGTTTGTATTTGATCGCTTCTATAGTTTCTGCTTTGCACAGTGATATATATGATATATCCCGCACCTCATTCGACGAGGAAAGGGCCGACGATCCCTTCACCGGGAGTGACCCCTTTAGCAAAACTAGAAAAGCCTAAAAAACATTCCATTTAAAAACCATTTGATTCCGCAACGAGATCAAGTTCAAAGCGTTAAAGGTTTTCACAAAAACCATTCGCAACCCTCCGTCATTTTAGGAAGTAGAGTACTTAGTATTCGTGTTGTGTTTGTTGACCATAGTCAAGGCACAGTGTACGGTAGCTAAGTGATGTCTTCCTACACCGCATATGATGCGATTAGTTAGGACAGTCGCGTGACTTTGTTGACCTTAGTTAAGGGTCATGTGGGTGGGTCTAATTAATCACGAAATGACGGGTAGAACTTGACTAGTACTTATGATTTGTTGACCATAGTTAAGGTCATAAGTGCTAGGGGTAAAAACCATTATCGGGAGTTTCAAGTGTTGAAACTTGCAATAAGATTGCATAACTTCTATGTGATAGTTGGATCCCGATACCCACTGCGAGTAATTGTTACTCCTGGGAGAGTTTTGCACTTTGCAAGTAGCCGATAAAGTAGGTGTCTAGAAAGGTGTCAACGGGGTTACGCCTCTGGGAAAACGAGGTTTACTGTAATTAGGTCCGTGCGAAAGCACGGGGAACCTCCCTCAAAGTACCGACACTGGCCTGGCTGAAAGATTGGCGAACTTGTAGAGTGTAATTAATCCCGGCTAGTCTTTCCTTTTAGGGTTTGAAGGAAGATTTGATAAAAACAGTGGGAGCCATCCTGATTAGATAAAATATATAACCAATCTGATCTTGCAAGAGCGCACGCAGAGTGTTTTCTTCTCTCTCTCTCCAGGTAGCGACCATATCACGCCTTAATCAAGATAATAATATGGATGTATTGACCGAACCCGCTTGTTATACTGAGCTGGGGAACGTTGGTCCCGCTCCAACTTATAATTGTTATAAGACAGAGCAGGAAATAGGGGAATACCAGATTTCCTATGCCGCCCAAACGAAGAAAGTGCATATGATGCATCTTCTTCGGGTGTGTTCATTATAAAGAACTGTTTCTCAGTATCCTCTGCATCCTGGGTATATGATACCGGATCAGGATCCCAGATATGTAATCTGTTACATAGGGCTACAACAAGGTAGAAAAACTGAGAACGGGTGATAAGTTTCATGAAACAGAAACCGGGGCAAGTGTTGCAGCCAAGTCTGTTGGTCACTGTCACCCTGTATTATAATACATTGATTCTGAACGAATGTTATTAGATACCGAACCTGATATATAAAATCATATCAGTCTCTTTATCAGTAAAGAAGTGATAAAATTTTGTATTGTTGGATAATGTTTTGAACATTTCCTATATCAAAAGTTGATCGGTTCAGGCACGTTATCTAAAAGCATTGAAGTTCTAAATCAAACTACAGTTCCTAGTATACAGAACACACACAAGAAGAAGAGTTCAGAAATGAACGGATCCTTCTTGTGGTATTGTAGACTAGGTCACATCAATGCGACCCGACTGGCTGAAGTTACATTTTAGATGCATATTTAAATCAGTTTGAATTTATTTCTTATGAAACTCGCCAGTCATGTCACAAAGATTAGATGACCATAGCTCTGTTTATTAGAAACAGAGAAAGAGTTAGTAAACTCTTGGGACTGATACAAGATGATGTATGTAAAGTCTCCTGTCTACACATGCCAGGACTGGTTCTTCATACTTCATTATATTCTCTGATAATCTCTCAAGATTCAGTCATATGTTCCTGTTGAAACATAAGTCCGAACCATTTGAGATATTCACAGAATATAAGTTAGAAGTAGAGAACCAAAATACGGGTATAAGTATTATGTCCTATGATGAGATCAGGGAGGAGAATACTTATGCATAGAATTCCTGGACTATTCTAAAGGAGAATGAGATTCTCTCTCAGTGTTACTCCTCTGAATACACCACAGCACAATGGTGTATCGGGGCGGAGCAATCACACAATATTAGATATCGTGTGCTCTATAATGAGTATTACTGAGTTACCTATTTCCTTTTGGGGTTATGCACTTGAGAAGCTGCATACCTATTGAATTAGGTTTGAATCAAATCACTGCCTACCACTCCATATAAGATATGGTATAGGAAGAACCCATCTCTTAAGCGAGTTAAGATTTGGGGTTGGCCTTAGCTTTCGGGCGAGAAGAAGAAGACTGTCCAATCGTCATAACGGGAGTCTTTGCTGACTTCATAGTGCTCTCTGCACTCCTTAACATATTAAGGAGTTCAGGGAGGTCCTTCTCCATGCCATGCATGTTGAAGTTCACTATGAACTGAGCAAAGGTGGAGGGGAGGGACTGCAGAATAATATCTATATATTGTTCATTGTCCATAGTCCATCCGAGGTCCTCAAGCTCTTCTATAAGAGCTATCATCTTCAAAACATGGTCTGCTACTGGTGTGCCAGGGGCCATCCGCATGTGAAACAGTTTCTTTGATGCCTCGTATCGTAATACGCGGGACTGCTCCCCATACAACTCCTTTGTATGGAGCAGTATCCCGTGAATGTCCATGTCCTCGTGCTGCTTTTGATGTGTGTTATCCATCGATGCAAGCGCGAGGCATGTGGCCGTGGCACAGTCAGCGTCCCATGTCTTGCGGACTTCTATGTCCGCAACTGAGGATTTTGGGCCTTGGACGGGCGGGGCTGAAGCCGTGAGGACATATGATACTTTATCATAAGTCAAGGCGATCTTCAGATTCCTTAGCCAGTCTTTATAGTTGGTCCCGTTCAGTTTGTTTTTATCTAGTAGAAGCTTAAGTCCAGTCATTGGTATCTGCCATTAAGAGAGAGAAAAGAATACACTCAGCGAAAGCTCTTGCATAGATTTAGATTGGTTTATTATCTTGTCTAATCGATGTTTCCCACTGCTTTTTATCAAGTTTTCCTTTCAAACCTTAAAAAGAAAAACTAGCCAGGATTAATTACAGTCTACAACTTCGCTAACCGTTCAGCCAGGCCAGTGTCGGTACTTTGAGGGAGGTTCCCCGTGCTTTCGCACGGACCTAATTAGAGTAAACCTCGTTTTCCCAGAGGCGGAGCCCCGTTAACACCTTTCTAGACACCTAATGAGTTAGCTAATTGTAAACTGTAAAACTCTCCTAGGAGCAACTATTGCCCACAGTGGGATCGGGATCCAACCATCATATGGAAGGTATGCAATCTCATTGCAAATTTCAACACTTGAAATTCCCGATGTAATTTTTACCCCTAGCACTTATGACCTTAACTATGGTCAACAAATCATAAGTACCAGTCAAGTTCTACCCGTCATTTCTTGATCAATTAGACCCACCCATATGACCCTTAACTATGGTCAACAAAGTCGTATGAATGTCCTAATTAATCTGCATCATATGCAGTGTAGGAAGACATCACTTAGCTATCGTACACTACGCCTTAACTAAAGTCAACAAACGTAGCACGAATACTAAGTACTCTACTTCCTAAAATGACGGAGGGTTGCGAATGATTTTTAAGAAAATCTTTAACGCTTTGAACTTGATATCGTTGTAGAATCAAACAGTTTTTCAAAAGGAGTGGCTTAAGCTCCGCAGTTTTGAAATCTAGCTTTTTCATAAATAGCCGAGTAGTTTTTAAATCCGATTCTACAATATTTTTTAGGTTTATTTTCTTTACATTAATCACATTAATGTAATCCCATCATTTAAGTCCTAAAGCCAATCACAGAAAAGAAACGAAAATAACACGTACGCTTATGCCATCCGCATTCGTCGCAATGTTCCGTTATGCACCGTTAGGTTACTTAACTAACGGCATACCGGGACGGGACTAGCGCGGGTGTAAAACATAAGCAACGTCTACTATATATCATATATATAATAAGTCATTCGTCTCAGATATCACAGAACACAGGCAGCAGAAATATAGATATAACGTGGGATATACTAGGATGTCCGTATTTAGTATTTAGCCAGAATAGAAAATACGGATTCCACAGTCGCGATGAATAGCCAAGCCCACGCCCTGGACCCCTACGAGAGCGACAAGTGACCCTACCAATCCTGGAGTTTAGGAGACCCGGTCTTGACTCCTCGAGATGGCCTCCCACTGAACCCCAGAACCCGGTCACCTGTGCTCCCCTCCTTGGGTCCATCCTAGTGCGGAAAAGTAAATAATATACAACACTGGTGACACAACCGCAACCTGGAAGTGCCCCAAATAAAAGAATATTATATTACATTTGAATTTACATGAATGAAAATACAAAACTCTCATCTCACTAAAACCCCCGGCTATTCGATCGCGACAATCCTGCACATCATATCTCAGCAACACATAATATCACATATCATCAACGTAAGTAAGTATAGCAACGAAACCGGCGATATCTAACATACTACACTTACGGTCACAGAAAAAAAAATGTAAAACTACAATATTTGGAATCCAGATTCTCTTTAGACATCATAAATGCGAAATATCACATATTCCGTATTTCATACCTAAACCATATGAATTCCACATATTGTATCACATTCCAGACAAACAGACAGTATTAAAGTTTTCGAACGAACAATCAAGCACCCAAGATTCACTAAAGCTCAACACTTGAGCAGGGTTCAAAAATTTTGGAGTGTGACACAGTAGCGGCGGTCCAGCCGTAGAAGGGTCAAGCCAACGCCTCACATGTGGCACGCCGTACTGCCCCAAACCCGAGGGTTCAAAGGGTAGTTCGAGACGGTCACATAATCGAGTTAAGGTTTGTTGTCTTCTAGAGGGACCACCGCAAAAAGACTTGCACACATCTCCAAACTATTTAAACCCCGTGAATATTGAGTAAATGATATTCGTTCAAACACTTCAATACTTTCTAGTTTACCCGGAAAAGAAATACGAAATGAAAATTCCGATCGAAACAACTAGTTCAAAACCATCTCCAGAATTTTCAACAGCAGATTCAGATTAAATACTCTCAAAATGTACTGTAGCAGGTAAAGAAAATTACTGTGCAAAAAATTGTCAGAGAGCCCCTCATTTGGCCGCGGAAGCGCGGCCTAAGCTTTCTTATGCCGCCCTTCCGCGGTCAAACTTACTGTTCATGGGTACGGATTTTCCAGATAGTCTAATGTTTACCTGCTCTATTTTTTGAGAATTTTTAATTCTGAAAAAGATCAATATTTAAAAAATTTCCAGAGAGCATCCCATAAATCCGTATTTTGGTTCGATCGGACTTTTCACTTCGCAAAAAGGTCGCCTAACGTTCTAGGTCGGCTCTGATACCAATGTAAGGTTAGTATAGCACCCTATGAAGAGTTTTGAAGCATCACATGACCCAAAGTTTTAATTTTTAAGGTGCTAAACTAACATGCAAAGGATAGATCCTAGAAAATTAGGGTTTGCTAAACATTAAGCTAACAAAAGTTAGGGTTTGAAGGCTACAACCTTTGTAGCTCCCGTTTTTGCTTCGCTCCTTAGGCTCTTTTGTGTTGAATCAAGGTCCTCTTGAACTCCCCTTGTGTCCACGATGATCCACCGCGGAGATATCCGTCCAAGCTCGCTACTTCGTCAAATCGAAGATAACACTCTAAACGAAACGGCTAAGCATGTGTAGAATGTTGTTGTGGCTTTGGATCTCACTTCAAAAACCTTTCTTTGATTGTGTTTTTCTCACTAGAAAAAACTAGAGAGGAGAAGATGAAGGAGGATGAAAATGGTGGCTATTTTTCTTCAAGAGATAAAAAGATAACCATTAGGTTAACTAGCAAAAGAAAATAAATATCACTATATATATTTAATCCTTCTTGACTCTAACCATGATTAAATGATGGATGATTAATTTAACTTGGGTTTAGAATGATAAAGGAAAAGATAACCATGGTTTAGTGGTGGGTGAGAATGGTTAGGTTAAAAGAAGCATGTAGAAACTAGCATAATTATCCTTTCCTTTTCATTTTCTTTTAAAACCAAAATTAAATAATTATCCATAGTTTAATCTATGGTGTGAAGCTTATATTGCCACCATTTCCATATATAATCAACCATGATGGTTTGATGTATGTATGTGTACATGTATGCACATCTTCATGTGCATGAAACTAGAAAAGAAAAATAGAAACACATGCATGCATGCATACATCCATCAAACCCTAGAAAGGTTTCAAGTGAGATAACTTATGGTTAAATGATAAATCAACACTTGATTTATCAATCCGGTCATATCTCATATGACCCCACCAAAAGCAATTCACCCTATCAATGTTCGGTATCATATACGCACATTTCAATCGGGTGTATGCGCATATCGCATATGCGCACCACAACGTTTCGCCTGGACTGGGTAACTCCTCTGTGGGACTCTAAGACTCGTCAATACGCCGGCAGAGGGTAATGATCATATCAAGTGCCCTCAAGCCGCAAGAGGTCAGCTAAACGTAACGGCCACCCGGGTATTGAACGATCAGAAGACAACAAGCGGACCTGCTACAACTCCCGTCGAGCCATCCGGCAACACTACCGTACAGTCCGGTCTCTTCGTCAGATATGCTGCATATCGAGCCTAGGGATGGTCACGTCGACCCCAATAACTCAATAAGTCGCGTCGGTGAATGGTCTATAACAGATCGAGAAACTACTGATAACACTTATCAGCAAATCTCAGCAGCCCTGGCCAGGGACTTGTTGTTATAACCAGTCGAACACAGCACAGCATCAACTCCCAATACCGGGAGAGACGAAACCCCTCCTATCGCTCATTGCCTTCGTGAGTCTCGGGACTGTGCCCAACGGCCACCTGTTTGCACGACTCAGTAGAGCCGTGGTAGGGTGGCAATCAAAGTACAGTGGGAGAACACACAAGACTCCATGACGATCTCGGGTCTACAGACTAACCTGTACCAGTGTCACCTGAGAACTGCTATCCGACGATAGATATAATTCCATATAGGAGTTCTCGGCGAGTCCGTCCAGTGTACCCAGTCACCACTGAGCACCCGTACATGATCTTGATGTCAAACATCGATGAATGTGGGAACATCCATCGCCCATCACATGGGTCTAGTATCATATACGCTAGTCTACTCTGGTATATCGATGCCCCGTCTCGATACACCTACGACTAGGGACATTTCAGGATATGCTTATAGACTACAGATGTCCCACTAGTATGATCTCCATCATAATCAGAGTAGTCAAGCCGATATCCTTAGGGCTTTATCAGCATGTATGAATGAATAGAAGCATGATCAAATAAACATGTCAGATAAAGAAGTACCAGATAGCATACTATCATGTCGAGCAAGAATGCAAACTGAATATATATATACATGTATAGATACATCCACTATCACATAATGGCCTCTAGGGCATACATATATCCAACAGTATGGACTTAAGCTGCTATATCTGAAGGGTTAAATCCCCATCAGGAGCAAGTATATCTTGAGAAGATTACTTGGTGTAGATGGAAAAGTTGAGACTTTCAAAGCTAGACTTGTTAAAGTTTTTCGTCATCGACCAGGCGTGGATAATGATGAAACCTTTTTCCAGTAGCTATGCTTAAGTCTATCCAGATCCTACTTACCACGGCTACATACCATGACTACGATATCTGGCGGTTGGGTGCCATGACTGCTTTTCTAAATACTGATTTAGAAGAGAACGTCTATAAGAACACAGGCAGAGGGCTTCGTAAACAGTGGGAGCAGCGGAAACGTGTGCAAGTTGCTTTACATAATGAAGCAGGCATCGCGGAGTTGGAACGTCTGTTTTGATGTGATAGTCAAAGTGTTTGACTTCATCAAAATGGTAGATGAACCTTGTATATACAAAAGGGTAGTAGAGAGTAAGGTGGTCATCTTCGTATTGTACGTAGACAACATACTCTTGATAGGAAAAGAGTTTCCTATACTACGATCGGCCAATCTCCTATTATCACTAGGATTCTCCAAATAGGATCAAAGTGATACCTCCTAAATATTGAGTTTTCATCTATGAGATAGATGTAATTGGATGCTAGGATTCTCACTAGATGTAGTGAGATGGTATCAATCGATCCTGGGGAGAATCACTGGAAGTGTTCCAGGGTGATAAAGACGACTGAATGTCAGTCACAGGCACTGTCTTTACCCTCAGTAAAGGGACGGTATGTTGGAAGAGTTCCAAGCTCGATACCATGGCAAACTAGACGATAAAGGCTGGAAACATCGCTATTAAAGATACTACCAAAGAGGAAGTTTGGGTGTATATTGGTTCATAAGATGAACTAGGTTCCTGCCATTGTATGACAATGGAAGCGTGGCTTCGACCCTGGAACCCTGGTCCCATCAGTGACCCAGACATATTCTGAGGCAGCATCACCCGATCATGGAGATAGTTAATCTCCAGGGTGATCGAGGTTAGGAGAGTAGAATCAGAGGACAACACGGCGGATCCACTCACGAAGGCCTTTTCCCAAAGAGAGACTTTTATGGGATGGTTGAGTATGTGATACTGCAACCACTGCTACAGATGGCCCTAGTGCAAGTGGGAGATTGTTAGTTATATGTATGCCCTAGAGGCCATTGCTGTACATTGGATGTATATTGTAGTGGATGCTGGGACATATATAGGTAGGACTTTCTTGCTCGACATGATAGTACGCTATCTGGTTGCACTTTATCTTAACATGTATACTTTCTGTCTCTCTGATTACATGTTGATAAAGCCCATAGGATGTGTACTCGACTTCCAGGACTATGATGTAGATCATACTAGTGGGGCCTGGGTAGTCCATGAGTACATCCTTGAAATGTTCCTAGTCGAGGGAATATCGAGACGGGGCATCGATATTCCAGAGTAGACTAGCGCATATCTTCTCGACCCATGCGATGGGCGATGGATGATCCCATATCCATTGGTGTTTGACATCGAAGATGGTATGCGGGTGCTCAATGGAGACTGGGTACACTGAACGGACTCGCCGAGAACTCCCAGATGGTATTATACCTCACGTCAGATGGCAGTTCTCTGGTGACACTGGTACAGCTTAGTCTGTTGACCCGAGATCGTCATAGAGTCTTGTGTGTCTCCCACTGTGCTTTGATTTCCACCCTACCACGGCTCTACTGAGCCGTGCAAACAGGTGGTTTTTGGGTACAGTCCCGATTCACATGGAGGCAATGAGCGATAGGAGGGGATTCGTCTCTCCCGGTATTGGGGGTTGATGTTGCGCAATGCACGACTGGCCATAACAGGAAATCCCTGGCCAGGGTTGCTGTGATATACTGGTAAGAGTTATCAGTAGTTTCACGAATGTTATGGACCTCAAGTCGGCATGACTTATCGAGCTATTGGGGTCTGACGTTTACCACCCCTAGGCGAGATATGCGACATATCAGACGAACAGACCGGACTGTACGGTAAGTGTTACTGGTTGGATTCACAGGAGTGTGAGCGGGCTTGCTCATCGATCTTCTGATCGCTCAATACCCGGGTGGCCGTTACGTTTAGCAGACCGCTTGCGGCTTGTGGGTGTTTGATATGATCATCATCCGCTGCCGGCGTATTGACGAGTCTTTAGAGTCCTACACAGAGGTTTCCTGGCTCAAGCGAAACGAAATAGGAGCGTATATGAGATATGTGCGGGACCGAGAATAATGCGTGTATGTGATACCGTATTCCATTCTCGCGACGAATGTATCGATTGGTTATATGCTATATAACCTGGTTATCGAATCAAGGATTGATTCGAGAAGCCGATACATTGGATACTAGCCGGTTATATGCGATATGACCGGATCATTGAATCAAGTGTTGATTTAATGATTTATTGTATAATTATATATTTGATATATTACTTTGCATTAACTAGTATTGGTTCACTTTAAATGGATTTTCTCACTTGAATTTTGCACATTGTATATGTGATATATTTTTGTGCACATCATTGTATCATGTTTGATGATACATTCTTTCTTGGTTTTGTGTAAAGTATTGAACCATGGTTAGTTAGTGGTTAGGGTATCTTTTCATTTGCTTATTCATTTATCTTTTTATTTATTTCATTTAGAAAAGATAAAGAGAAAGATAAATGGTGGACTTATTTTGTTTTTAGTTGAAACTTCTTGAAACCTTGACTAAGTCCACCATTCTTGTCTCTTCTCTAACCCTAACCACTTATCTAACCTTGGTTAAATCTCTACACTAAACCATGGTTGTTGACATGATAAGTATCATATTGTTTTTATTTTTAAATAAGAACTTATCATATCTTCTTCTTCTTCTTCATCTTCTTCTTCCATGGAGAAAGCTTGCTACTCCAATGGCAAGTGATGAAAGCTAGTGAGAAATCCAAAACTAAAGTCTACCCACTTCCTATTTCTTCATCCTCTACCTCTTGCCAAGTAGTATAGGGTGTTTCCTTCACAAGTTTTCAAAGCTTGATGAAGTTGGAGCTTGTTCTTGCGAAACCTCGACGTAGATCATCTTCGGCATCGAACCGACGATCAAGCTCGCCCATTCTTCGATGATACCGATGCTAGAGTCATGGGTTCATTTTGGACAGCGGAGGGACTTCATCACGGAGCCTAGGAGGTGGTGGACCGGATCTACAAAGGTTGTAGTCACTTTCCCTTAGCATTTAATTCGATTACTTGCTTGCTTTGCCTAGATATCTAGTAAACGATCCGTATTAGGGTTTGTAGGCACCCGTAAAATTTGATTTGTGCATGTTTGATCACTTGTGAGACTTCACTAGAGTGCCTAGGAACCCTACACAAGTAGGTGTCTAGAAAGGTGCCAACGGGATTACGTCCCTGGGAAAACGAGATTTATTTTAATTAAGTCCGTGCGAAAGCACGGGGAACCTCCCTCAAAGTACCGACACTGGCCTGGCTGAAAGATTGGCAAACTTGTAGGGTGTAATTAATCCCGGCTAGTCTTACCTTTTAGGGTTTGATGGCAGATTTGACTAAAACAGTGGGAGCCATCCTAATTAGATAAAATAATAACCAATCTAATCTTTCAAGAGCATACGCTGAGTGTTTTCTTCTCTCTCTCTTCAGGTAGCGACCATGTCACGCCTTAATAAAGATAATAATATGGATGTATTGACCGAACCTGCTTGTTATACTAAGCTAGTGAACGTTGGTCCCGCTCCAACCTATAATTGTTATAAGACCGAGCAGGAAATAGGGGATTACCAGGATTCCCATGCCGCCCAAACGAAGAAAGTACATGATGATTCATCTTCTTCGAGTGTGTTCAATACCAAGAACTGTTTCTCAGTCTTCTCTACGTCCTAGGTATGTGATACCGGATCAGGATCCCGCAAATGTAATATGTTACATGCGCTACAGACAGGTAGAGAACTGAGAATGGGTGATATATCTCTAAGAGTTAGAGAATGGTGCAATTGTTGCAGGCAAGTCTGTTGGCAGTTATCACCCTGTGTTACCAAATACATTGATTCCGAACGAATGTTATTAGATACCGAACCTGATATACAACATCATATCAGTCTCTTTATTTAGTAAAGAAGGATATAATTTTGTATTGTTGGATAATGTTTTGAACATTTCCTATATCAAGAGTTGATCGGTTCAGACATGTTATCTAAAAGCATATACGTTCTAAATCAAACCACAGTTCTTAACGTACAGAACACACACAAGAGGAAGCGTTCAGAAATGAACGAATCCTTTTTGAGGCATTATAAACTAGGTCATAACAATGCGATCCGACTAACTAAGTTACATAAAAATGTATATTTAAATCAGTTTGAATTTACATCTTGTGAAACTTGCCAATCATGTCACAAAGATAAGATGACCATAGCTCCGTTTATTAGAAACAGAGAAAGAGTTAGTAAACTCTTGGGACTGATACATGATGATGTATGTAAGTCCCCTTTCTACACATGCAAGGAATGATTCTTTGTACTTCATTACATTCACTGATGATCTCTTAAGATTTGGACATATGTTCCTATTGAAACACAGGTCTGAAGCTTTTGAGATATTCAAAGAATATAAGTTAGAAGTAGAGAACCATAACGGGTATAAGTATTATGTCATTTGATGAGATCAGGAAGGAGAATACTTGAGCACGGAATTCCTAGACTATTCTAAAGGAGAATGAGATTCTCTCTCAGCATTACTCCTCCGTATACACCACAGTATGTCGGTGTATCAGGGCGGAGCAATCGCACCCTATGTGATATGGTGTGCTCTATGATGAGTACTACTGAATTGCCTATTTCCTCTCGGGGGTTATGCACTTGAGAAGCTGCATACCTATTGAATAGGGTTCCAACCAAATCAGGTGCCTACCACTCCATATGTGATATGGTATGGGAAGTGTTAGGTTTGCCTAGCACCCTATGTAGAGTTTTGAAGCATCACATGTCTTAAAGTTTAGATTTTTATGGTGCTAAACAAGCATACAAAGGAATCGATCCTAGAAAATTAGGGTTTCGAAAGTTAAAGCCAATAAAAACTAGGGTTTCAAGACTACAACCTTTGTAGCTCCCTTTCGCTGGACTCTTTGGTCTCTTGGGTATTGGAAGAAGGTCCTCTTGAAGTCCTCTGACGTCCACGACGATCCACCCGGAGTTCCTCGTCCAAGATCGCAACTTCGATTATCACGATGAGAAACAAAGAGAACACTCTAAACAAGTTGGCTAAACTTGTGTAGAATGATGTTGTGGTTTAGATTCTCACTTCAAAAACCTTTCTTTATGTGTGTTTTACTCACTAGAAAAAGCTAGAGAGCAAATGGTGAAGGAGGATGAAGATGGTAGCTTTCTTTTTAACAAGAGTAAAAATGATAACCATGAAAAGAAATGAAATATATCTTTATATATTTTATTTCTTCTCACTTCAAACCATGGTTAAGTGATGGAGACATTATTTAACTTGAGTTTTAAAACACAAAGAGAAGGATAACTCATGGTTAGAGGTAGGTGAGCTTGGTTAGGTTTAAAGAAGAGTGGAGAAGCTAGCAAGAATTATCCTTTTCTTTACTAATTTGTTTTAAACACAAAATCAAATAATAATCCAACCATTTATTCATGGTGTGAGTCTTATATTGCCACCATTTCCATGTGCAAACAACCATGATAGATGGGTGTATGTATGTATGTATGCACATCCATATGTGCATGAAACTAGTAAGAAAGAAAGAAAGAAAAACATACATGCATGCACACATCCATCATCCAAGAAAAGGTTTTAAGTGAGAAAACTAATGGTTAAATGATAAATCAACACTTTATTTATCAATCCGTCCATATCACATATGACCCTATCAAAAGCAAGTCGCCCGATCAATGTTCGGTATCCTATACACGCATTTTAATCGGGTCCATGCGCATATCGCATACGCGCACCACAACGTTTCGCCTGGACTAGGTAACTCCTTTGTGGGACTCTAAGACTCGTCAATACGCCGGCAGAGGGTGATGATCATATCAAGCACCCCCAAGCCGCAAGCGGTCAGCTAAACGTAACGGCCACCCGGGTATTGAGCGATCAGAAGAAAACAAGCGAACCTGCTACAACTCCCGTCGAGCCAACCGGCAATACTACCGTACAGTCCGGTCTCTTCGTCAGATATGAAGCATATCGAGCCTAGGGATGGTCACGTCGACCCTAATAACTCAATAAGTCGTGCCGGTGAATGGTCTATAACAGATCGAGAAACTACTGATAACACTTATCAGCAAATCTTAGCAGCCCTGGCCAGGGACTTACTGATATAACCAGTCGGGCACAGCACAGCATCCACTCCCAATACCGGGAGAGACGAAACCCCTCCTATCGCTCATTGCCTTCGTGTGTCTCGGGACTGTACCCAATGGCCACCTTTTTGCAAGACTCAGTAGAGCCGTAGTAGGGTGGCAATCAAAGTACAGTGGGAGAACACACAAGACTCTATGTCGATCTCGGGTCTACAGACTAACCTGTACCAGTGTCACCTGAGAACTGCTATCCGACGATAGATATAATTCCATATAGGAGTTCTCGGTGAGTCCGTCTAGTGTACCCAGTCACCACTGAGCACCCGTATATGATCTTGATGTCAAACATCGATGAATGTGGGAACATTCATCGCCCATCGTATGGGTCTAGTATCATATACGCTAGTCTACTCTGGTATATCAATGCCCCGTCTCGATATACCTACGACTAGGGACTTTCCAGGATATGCTTATAGACTACAGATGTCCCACTAGTACGATCTCCATCATAATCAGAGTAGTCAAGCCGATATCCTCAGGGCTTTATCAGCATGTATGAATGAATAAAAGCATGATCAAATCAACATGTCAGATAAAGAAGAACCAGATAGCATACTATCATGTCGAGCAAGAATGCATACTGAATATATATATATATATACATGTGTAGATACATCCACTATCATATAATGGCCTCTAGGGCATACATATATCCAACAATCTCCCACTTGCACTAAGGCCAGTTATTGGCGTATCTCATACCCAACATCTCAAAATGTCGCTTATGCTGCGGCTGAGGGAGGGCCTTGGTGAATGGATCCGCGGCGTTATTCTTTGTGTCTACTCTCTTAATCTCGATCTCGCGGCGATCTACAATCTCCCGGATCAAATGAAAACGCCTCAGGATGTGTCTGGACCGCTGATGGGATCTGGGCTCCTTGGCTAACGCCATAGCCCCATTATTATCACAATACAAAGGTATTGGATCAATAATGGTTGGAACTACTCCTAGCTCCGAGACGAACTTCTTCATCCAGACGGCTTCCTTGGCGTCATCATTTGCAGCAATGTACTCAGCTTCCGTCGTAGAGTCTGCGACGGTATCTTGTTTGGAACTCTTCCAACTCACCGCCCCCCATTGAGGGTAAATACAAACCCAGAGATAGATTTGCTGTCGTCCTTATCGCTCTGGAAGCTCGAATCGGTAAAGGCCTCCATTTGGAGATCTCCATTACCATACACCAAGAACAATTCTTTAGTCCTTCGCAAGTACTTAAGAATGTTCTTCACAGCTGTCCAGTGATTCTCCCCTGGCTTAGATTGATACCTGCTTACAACACTAAGTGCGTAAGCTACATCTGGGCGTGTACATAACATCGCATACATTATAGATCCTACTGCCGAAGCATAGGGTATAACACTCATGCGAGCTCTCTCTTCATCGGTCTTTGGACAAGAATCCTTGGAGAGAGTGACCCCATGGCGAGCGGGTAAGGCACCCCTCTTGGAGTCTTCCATACTAAACCTTTTTAGGATGGTGTCAATGTACCTGGTTTGGGACAATCCCAATAACCTTTTGGATCTATCCCTATAGATCTTTATGCCCAGAATGTATGTGGCATCACCCAGGTCCTTCATGGAGAACCTCAGTGATAAGAAAGATTTAACCGACTGTAGCATAGGAATATCATTTCCTATCACAAGAATGTCATCCACGTACAATACGAGGAATGTGACAGCTCTCCCTACAGCCTTCTTATAAACACAAGGTTCATCTGGATTTTTGATGAAATCAAACTCTTTGATGACATCATCGAAACAGATGTTCCAACTCCGTGATGCCTGCTTTAACCCATATATGGATTTAAGCAATTTACATGCTTTCCTGCTGCTCCCACTGTCAATGAAGCCCTCTGGCTGATCCATATAAATGCATTCTTCTAAATTCCCATTTAGAAATGCAGTTTTAACGTCCATCTGCCAGATTTCATAGTCGTAGTGAGCAGCAATAGCAAGTAGGATCCGAATGGATTTAAGCATGGCTACGGGAGAAAAATTCTCGTCATAGTCCAAACCTGGTCTTTGACGAAAACCCTTCGCCACAAGTCTTGCCTTATAGGTCTCCACCTGCCCATCTGCACCAATCTTTCTTTTAAAGATCCATTTGCGCCCCACAGGTTTTACCCCAGGGGGTATAACGTCCAAAGTCCATACTTTGTTGGTGTACATAGACTCCATTTCGGATCTCATGGCATCCAGCCACTTCACAGAGTCTCTACTCGTGATAGCTTGCTGAAAACTGGTAGGATCATCATCATCCATGATACAGTCTTCTCTGTCACCATCAATGAGGAAACCGTAGTACCTCTCCGGTGGGCGAGAAGTCCTACCAGACCTACGGAGTGGACAAGGTTCTTCAGTTTCTGTTGTAACAGTCGGTTCAACCAAATCGTCATTTGTAGTTTGTGTCTCCAGAACCTCTTCTAGATCCACCACCTTGTCATCATCTTTATCTGTGAAAAACTCTTTTTCCAAGAATGTGGCATACTGAGAAACAAACACTTTTTGTTCCTCTTTGTGGTAGAACAGATATGCATAAGAATTCTTTGGATATCCCACAAAGTTACACATGACTAACCGTGTCTCGAGTTTGTCCGGATTCTGCTTTTTAACATAGGCCGGGCAACCCCAAATCTTAATTCTCTTAAGAGATGGTCTCTTCCCATGCCATATCTCATATGGCGTGGTAGACACGGTTTTGGTTGGAACCTTGTTTAGCAGAAACGCTGCAGTCTCCAATGCATGCCCCCAAAACGAGACTGAACTCAGCGTCACTCATCATGGACCGGACCATATCTAATAGGGTCCTATTCCGTCGTTCTGACACACCGTTGTGCTGTGGTGTGTAAGGAGGAGTGAGCTGAGAGAGAATCCCATTCTCTTTTAGGAAGTTTGCAAATTCTGTACTGAGATACTCACCACCTCGATCTGATCGAAGCATCTTGATACTCAAGCCGGTTTGTTTTTCTACTTCTTGTTTATATTCAATGAATTTCTCGAAAGCTTCGGACTTGTGCTTTAATAAAAATACATGACCGAATCTTGAGAAATCGTCAGTGAATGTAATGAAGTATGAAAAACCGCCTCTAGCCTGTGTAGACATTTGCCCACATACATCACTATGTATGAGGCCTAGGAGCTGAGTAGCTCTTTCTCCGTGTCCGGTAAACGGAGTTTTGGTCATTTTACCCTTGATACAAGACTGCCAAGTCGCATAAGATTTATATTCAAAAGAGTTTAAATATCCATCTTTGTGTAACTTGTTTAGTCTTGTTTCGTTAATATGACCAAGTCTACAGTGCCAACGAAAAGCTTCATTTAATTCTGAAAGTTTTCTTTTATTAGTGTGTTGTATACTGAAAACTGTGTGTTGATTTAGGACAAATATTCCGTTATTAAGCGTATCATACCCAACCAACATTTGATTCAGGTGAATGTTCATAACATTGTTCTGAAATACAAAAGTATATCCTTCATTGTCCAACAAAGAAACGGATATTATATTACATAGCATACTTGGTACAAAATAACATGGATTCAAAACCAAAATACATCCAGATGGCAACCCCAAGTGATACTCTCCCACTGCGACTGTATGTACATTGGAACCATTTCCAACGCGGAGAGTATGGTCACCTGTCTTCAAAACCTTGCTGTTTCTCAGCCCCTGCATAGAATAGCAAATGTGAGAACCTGAACCGGTATCCAATACCCAGGAAGCAGAGTTTATTAAAAAACAGTTTTCTGTCATAAACGCACCTGAAGCAGAAGCATCACCATGCTTCTTCTTGAGACTTAAGTACTCCGTGCACTTGCGCTTCCAATGTCCTGTCTTGTGGCAATGAAAACATTCGCCCTTCCCTGAGTCTCCAGCCTTGGACTTTTCCTTTCCCTTCACCTTTTTAACTCCACCCTTAGGATTAGTGGGTTTCTTCTTTTTCTTTCCCTTGGTCTTAGCTTTCGGGCAAGAAGAAGAAGATTGTCCAACAGTCATAATGGGAGTTCTTGCTGACTTCATAGTGCTCTCTGCACTCCTTAACATGTTAAGGAGTTCAGAGAGTTCCTTCTCCATGCCATGCATGTTGAAGTTCACTATGAACTGAGCAAAGGTGGAGGGGAGGGACTGCAGAATAATATCTATATATTGTTCATTGTCCATCGTCCATCCAAGGTCCTCAAGCTCTTCTATAAGAGCTATCATCTTCAGAACATGGTCTCCTACTGGTGTGCCAGGGGCCATTCGCATCTGAAACAATTTCTTTGATGCTTCGTATCGTAATACGCGGGATTGCTCTCCATACAACTCCTTTGTATGGAGCAATATACCGTGAATGTCCATATCCTCGTGCTGCTTTTGATGTATGTTATCCATCAATGCAAGCGCGAGGCATTTTGCCGTGGCACAGTCAGCGTCCCATGTCTTGCGGACTTCAATGTCCGCAACTGAGGATTTTGGACCTGGGACGGGCGGGGCTGAAGCCGTGAGGACATATGATACTTTATCATAAGTCAAGGCGATTTTTAGATTCCTCAGCCAGCCTTTATAGTTTGTCCTATTCAGTTTGTTTTTATCTAGTAGAAGCTTGAGTCCAGTCATGGGTATCTGCCATTAAGAGAGAGAAAAGAATACACTCAGCGAAAGCTCTTGCATAGATTAGATTGGTTATTATCTTGTCTAATCGATATTTCCCACTGCTTTTATCGAGTTTTTCTTTCAAACCTTAAAAAGAAAAACTAGCCAGGATTAATTACAGTTTACAACTTCGCTAACCGTTCAGCCAGGCCAGTGTCGGTACTTGAGGGAGGTTCCTCGTGCTTTCGCACGGACCTAATTAGAGTAAACCTCGTTTTCCCAGAGGCGGAGCCCCGTTAACACCTTTCTAGACACCTGATGAGTTAGCTAATTGTAAACTGTAAAACTCTTCTAGGAGCAACTATTGCCCACAGTGGGATCGGGATCCAACCATCACATGGAAGGTATGCAATCTCATTGCAAATTTCAACTATTGAAATTCCCGATGTTGTTTTTACCCCTAGTACTTATGACCTTAACTAAGGTCAACAAATCATAAGTACCAGTCAAGTTCTACCCGTCATTTCTTGATTAATTAGACCCACTCATATGACCTTTAACTATGGTCAACAAAGTCATAAGAATGTCCTAATTAATCTGCATCATATGCAATGTAGGAAGACATCACTTAGCTACCGTATACTACGCCTTAACTATAGTCAACAAACGTAGCACGAATACTAAGTACTCTACTTCCTAAAATGACGGAGGGTTGCGGATGATTTTTAAGAAAATCTTTAACGCTTTGAACTTGATATCGTTGTAGAATCAAATGGTTTTCAAAAAGAGTGGCTTAAGCTCCGCGGTTTTGAAATATAGCTTTTTCATAAATAGCCGAGTGGTTTTCAAATCCGATTCTACAACATCTTTTTAGGTTTATTTTCTTTACATTAATCACATTAATGTAATCACATCATTTAAGTCCTTAAGCCAATCACAGAAAAGAAACGAAAATAACACGTATGCTTATGCCATCCGCATTCGCCGCAATGTTCCGTTATGCACCGTTAGGTTACTTAACTAACGGCATACCGGGACGGGACTAGCGCGGGTGTAAAACATAAGCAACGTCTACTATATATCATATATATAATATGTCATTCGTCTCAGATATCACAGAACACAGGCAGCAGAAACATAGATATAACGTGGGATATACTAGGACGTCCGTATTTAGTATTTAGCCAGAATAGAAAATACGGATTCTACAGTCACGATGAATAGCCAAGCCCATACCCTGGACCCCTACGAGAGCGGCAAGTGACCCTACCAATTCTGGAGTTTAGGAGACCCAGTCTCGACTCCTCGAGATGTCCTCCCACTGAACCCCAGAACCCGGCCACCTGTGCTCCCCTCCTTGCGTCCATCCTAATGCGGAAAAGTAAATAATATACAACACTGGTGACACAACCTCAACCCGGAAGTGCCCCAAATAAAAGAATATTACATTACATTTGAATTTACATGAATGAAAATATAAAACTCTCATCTCACATAAAAAAAACCCCGGCTATTCAATCGCGACAATCCTGCACATCATATCTCAGCAACACATAATATCTTATATCATCAACGTAAGTAAGTATGCATACCCCAATTGTCGTTGATGTATAGCAACGAAACCGGCGATATCGAACATACTACAGTTACGGTCACAGAAAAGAAAGTGTGAAACTGCAATATTTGGAATCCGCATTCTCTTTAGACATCATAAATGCGAAATATCACATATTTCGTATTTCATGCCTAAACTATATGAATTCCATATATTGTATCACATTCCAGATAAACAGACAGTATTAAAGTTTTCGAACGAACGATCAAGTACCCAAGATTCACTAAAGCTCAACACTTGAGCAGAGTTCAAAAAACCCGGAGTGTGACACAGTAGTAGCGGTCCAGCCGTAGAAGGGACAAGCCAACGCCTCACATGTGGCACGCCGTACTGCCCCAAACTTTAAGGTTCAAAGGGCAGTTCAAGACGGTCACATAATCGAGTTAAGGTTTGTTGTCTTCTAGAGGGACCACCACAAAAAGACTTGCACGTATCTCCAAAGTATTTAAACCCCGTGAATAGTGAGCAAATGATAATCGTTCAAACACTTCAATACTTTCTAATTTACCCGGAAAAACAATGAAATGAAAATTCCGATCGAATCTACGAGTCCAAAACCATCTCCAGAAAATACAGTGCTATTTTCATATTAAACATACCTAAAACACTGTACAAGCAGATATAAGAATTACAGTGGAAATTTTATCCAATGATGCCTCTGTACGGCCGCGGAACCGCGGCCTAAGCTAGGAAATGCGGCGGTTCCGTGGAGGTTTATGCTCTTCAGGTCATCGAATTTCACTGTTGTTCTTAGTTTTTCCTGCTGTAATTTTTAAGTATTTTTAATTCTAAAAAATGTCAGATTTTAAAATTTGTCCAGAGAGGGTATCAAAACGTCGTATTTTTGTCCGATCAGGATTTTTACTTCGTAAAAGCGTCGCCTAATGTTCTAGGTCGGCTCTGATACCGTTGTTAGATTTGCCTAGCACCCTATGTAGAGTTTTGAAGTATCACATGTCTCAAAGTTTAGATTTTTATGGTGCTAAACAAGCATACAAAGGAATCGATCCTAGAAAATTAGGGTTTCGAAAGTTAAAGCCAATAAAAACTAGGGTTTCGAGACTACAACCTTTGTAGCTCCCTTTCGCTGGACTCTTTGGTCTCTTGGGTGTTGGAAGAAAGTCCTCTTGAAGTCCTCTCACGTCCACGACGATCCACCCGGAGTTCCTCGTCCAAGCTCGCAACTTCGATTATCACGATGAGAAACGAAGAAAACACTCTAAACAAGTTGGCTAAACTTGTGTAGAATGATGTTGTGGTTTAGATTCTCACTTCAAAAACCTTTCTTTATGTGTGTTTTACTCACTAGAAAAAGCTAGAGAGAAAATGGTGAAGGAGGATGAAGATGGTAGCTTTCTTTTTAACAAGAGTAAAAATGATAACCATGAAAAGAAATGAAATATATCTTTATATATTTTATTTCTTCTCACTTCAAACCATGGTTAAGTGATGGAGACATTATTTAACTTGAGTTTTAAAACACAAAGAGAAGGATAACTCATGGTTAGAGGTAGGTGAGCTTGGTTAGGTTTAAAGAAAAGTGTAGAAGCTAGCAAGAATTATCCTTTTCTTTACTAATTTGTTTTAAACACAAAATCAAATAATAATCCAACCATTTATCCATGGTGTGAGTCTTATATTGCCACCATTTCCATGTGCAAACAACCATGATAGATGGGTGTATGTATGTATGTATGCACATCCATATGTGCATGAAACTAGTAAGAAAGAAAGAAAGAAAAACATACATGCATGCACACATCCATCATCCAAGAAAAGGTTTTAAGTGAGAAAACTAATGGTTAAATGATAAATCAACACTTGATTTATCAATCCGGCCATATCACATATGACCCTACCAAAAGCAAGCCGCTCGATCAATGTTCGGTATCCTATACGCGCATTTTAATCGGGTCCATGCGCATATCGCATACGCGCACCACAACGTTTCGCCTGGACTAGGTAACTCCTTTGTGGGACTCTAAGACTCGTCAATACGCCGGCAGAGGGTGATGATCATATCAAGCACCCCCAAGCCGCAAGCGGTCAGCTAAACGTAACGGCCACCCGGGTATTGAGCGATCAGAAGAAAACAAGCGAACCTGCTACAACTCCCGTCGAGCCAACCGGCAACACTACGGTACAGTCCGATCTCTTCGTCAGATATGCTGCATATCAAGCCTAGGGATGGTCACGTCGACCCTAATAACTCAATAAGTCGTGCCGGTGAATGGTCTGTAACAGATCGAGAAACTACTGATAACTCTTATCAGCAAATCTTAGCAACCCTGGCCAGGGACTTACTGATATAACCAGTTGGGCACAGCACAGCATCCACTCCCAATACCGGGAGAGACGAAACCCCTCCTATCGCTCATTGCCTTCGTGTGTCTCGGGACTGTACCCAACGGCCACCTGTTTGCATAACTCAGTAGAGCCGTGGTAGGGTGGCAATCAAAGTATAGTGGGAGAACACACAAGACTCTATGTCGATCTCGGGTCTACAGACTAACCTGTACCAGTGTCACCTGAGAACTGCTATCCGACGATAGATATAATTCCATATAAGAGTTCTCGGTGAGTCCGTCCAGTGTATCCAGTCACCACTGAGCACCCGTATATGATCTTGATGTCAAACATCGATGAATGTGGGAACATTCATCGCCCATCGTATGGGTCTAGTATCATATACGCTAGTCTACTCTGGTATATCAATGCCCCGTCTCGATATACCTACGACTAGGGACTTTCCAGGATATGCTTATAGCCTACAGATGTCCCACTAGTATGATCTCCATCATAATCAGAGTAGTCAAGCCGATATCCTCAAGGCTTTATCAGCATGTATGAATGAATAAAAGCATGATCAAATCAACATGTCAGATAAAGAAGAACCAGATAGCATACTATCATGTCGAGCAAGAATGCACACTGAATATATATATATATACATGTGTAGATACATCCACTATCATATAATGGCCTCTAGGGCATACATATATCTAACAGGAAGAACCCATCTCTTAAGAAAGTTAAGATTTGGGGTTGTCCAGTCTATGTCAAAAGCAAAATCCGGACAAGTTCGAGGCAAGGTCAGTTCTGTTGAAGTTTGTTGGATATCCCAAGCATTCGCAAGGGAATATCTTCTACCGTACTGAGGAACAAAAGGTGTTTTATTTATTGGCATGCCACCTTTTTAGAAAAGGAATTTGTTTTGAAAACAAATTTGTAGTCATGAGGTAGGACTGGAAGTAGTTCCAGCTATACAAACTGCAGCTGATGATTTGGTAGAACCGGAGGATTCAATAGCTCCCGACGATGCTCAGCCTCTCCGCCGATCTGGTAGGGTTCCTCACCCACCTGAGAGATACTTCAATTTTCTCTATGTCAGTGGGAGCGAGGATTGCATCATGAGATGATGACCTAATTAGTTTCGAGCAGGCCATCAAGAGTGGGGACTCTGTGAGAATAGCTGGATGCTAAGCGATCTGAGATGGAATCCATATACACCAACAAAGTATGGACTTTAGTTTCTATATTTGAAGTGTTAAAACCCCATCAAGAGCAAGTATATCTTGAGAAGATTACTTGGTGTACATGGAAAAGTTGAGACTTTCAAAGCTAAGGCTTGTTGCAAAAGGTTCTCGTCATCAACCAGGTATGGATAATGATGAAACCTTTTCTAGTGCCTATGCTTAAGTCCATCCGGATCCTACTTGTCATTGCTACATACCATGACTACCATATCTGGCGGTTGTGTGTCATGACTGCTTTTCTAAATAGTGATTTAGAAAAGAGCGTCTATAAGTACAAAGCCAGAAGGCTTTGTAGACGGTGGGAGCAGCGGAAAAGTGTGCAAGTTACTTTATGAGTTAAAGCAGGCATCGCGGAGTTGGAACATCTGTTTCGATGTGGTAGTCAAAGCGTTTGATTTCATCAAAATGGTAGATAAACCTTGTATATACAAAAAGGGTAGTAGGGAGTATGGTGGTGATCCTCGTATTGTATGTGGATGACATACTCTTGATAGGAAAGGAGTTTCATATGCTACACACGGTCAATCTCCTCTTATCATAAGGATTCTCCATATAGGATCAAGGTGATACCTTCTAAATCCTGGGTTTTGGATCTATGAGATAGATCTAAAAGGATGTTAGGATTCTCACTAGGTGCAGTGAGATGGTATCAATCGATCCTGGGGAGAATCACTGGATAGCTTCCAGAGTGATAAGGTCGACTGAATGTCAGTCACAGGCATTGTCTTTACCCTCAGTGGAGGGACGGTATGTTGGAAGAGTTCCAAGATAGATACCGTGGCAAACTAGACGATAAAGCTGGATACATCGCTACCAAGGATGCTACCAAAGAGGCAGTCTGGATATATATTAGTTCATGAGATGAACTTCGTTCCTACCATTGTGTGTGACAATGGAGTTGTGGCTTGTGCCTAGGAACCCCTGTCCCATTAGAGATCCAGACATATTCTTAGGCTGTATCACCTGATCATAGAGATGGTTGATCTCCAGGGAAATCGAGGTTAAGAAGAGTAGACACAGAGAACAACACGGCAGATCCACTCACAAAGGCCTATTCCCAGGAGAGACTTTTATGGGATGGTTGAGTATGAGATACTTCAACCACTGCTGATTGTTGGGTATGAGATACTACAACAGATGGACCTAGTGCAAGTGGGAGATTGTTAGTTATACGTATGCTCTAGAGGCCATTACTGTACATACGATGTATATTGTAGTGGATGCTTGGACATATATATGGAGGACATTCTTGCTCGACATGATAGTATGCTATCTGGTTGCTCTTTATCTTAACATGTATTCTGATTGTCTCTATGTTACATGTTGATAAAGCCCTTAGGATGAGTTCTTGACTACTAGGATTATGATGCAGATCATACTAGTATGGACAGTGTAGTCGCTAAGTACATCATTCAAATGTTCCTAGTCGTGGGTGTATCGAGACAGGGTATCGATATACCAGAGTAGAATAGCGTATAGCTTCTCGATGTTAGTTATATGTATGCCCTAGAGGCCATTACTATACATAGGATGTATATTGTAGTAGATGCTGGGACATATATAGGCAGGACTTTCTTGCTCGACATGATAGTACGCTATCTGGTTGCTCTTTATCTTAACATGTATACTTACTGTCTCTCTGTTACATGTTGATAAAGCCCTTAGGATGTGTACTCGACTTCCAGGACTATGATGTAGATCATACTAATGGGGCCTGGGTAGTCAATGAGTACATCCTTCATTGTTCCTAGTCGTGGGAATATCGAGACGGGGAATCGATATTCCAGAGTAGACTAGCGTATATCTTCTCGACCCATGTGATGGGCAATGGATGATCCCATATCCATTGGTGTTTGACATCAGAGATGGTATGCGGGTGCTCAGTGGTGACTAGGTACACTGAACGGACTCGCCGAGAACTCCCAGATGGTATTATACCTTACGTCAGATGGCAGTTCTCTGGTGACACTGGTATAGTTTAGTCTGTTGACCCGAGATCGTCATAGAGTCTTGTGTGTCTCCTACTGTGCTTTGATTTCCACCCTACCACGGCTCTACTGAGTCGTGCAAACAGGTGGTTTTTGGGTACAGTCCCAATTCACATGGAGGCAATGAGCGATAGGAGGGGATTCGTCTCTCCCGGTATTGAGGGTTGATGTTGCGCTATGCTCGACTGGCCATAACTGGAAATCTCTGGCCAGGGTTGCAGTGATTTACTGGTAAGTGTTATCAGTAGTTTCATGCTTGTTGTGGACCTTACATCGGCATGACTTATCAAGCTACTGGGGTCTGACGTTTACCACCCCTAGGAGAAATATGCGACATATCAGACGAACAGACCGGACTGTACGGTAACTGTTACTGGTTGGATTCACAGGAGTGTGAGCGGGCTTGCTCGTTGATCTTCTGATCGCTCAATACCCGAGTGGCCGTTACGTTTAGCAGACCGCTTGCGGCTTGTGGGTGTTTGATATGATCACCACCTACTGCCGGCGTATTGACGAGTCTTTAGAGTCCTACACAGAGCTTTCCTGGCTCAAGCGAAACGAAATAGGAGCGCATATGAGATATGTGCGGGACCGAGAATAATACCAGTATGTGATACTGAATTCTACTCTCGCGATTCATATCATCGGTCGGTTATATGTGATATATCCGGGTTACCGAATCAAGTGTTGATTCGATATATTGATACACTTGATATTAGTCGGTTATATATGATATGACCGGATCATTAAATCAAGAATCGATTTAATGATTTAATGTATAATTATATATTTGATATATTACTTTACATTAACTAGCATTTGTTCACTTAAGATTGATTTTCTCACTTGATGTGCACAAGTTATATATGTGATATATGTTTGTGCACTAGTTTGTATCATGATTGATGATACATGCAAACTTGGGTGTGTGTATGCTTTACACCTTGTTTAGGTTAATGGTTAGGGTTTTATTTATGTTATTTATTTTATTAAAACAAAATGGTGCTTTTCTTTTTCTCTGACTAGAAGCTTCATGATACTTCAAGCTTCTTTTGAAAAAGTCTAAATCATTTTGTTTTATTCTTTGACCTAACCATTTACCTAAACCATGGTTTACTCTCTACAAACGTTTACTCACCCATGGTTGCTAAATGATAAGTCTTCACTTGAATTTTATTTTCACATAATTCATTTTTTTATTCTCTTCTTTTTCTTCTTCATGAAGAAGAATGCTTGCTAGAAAATTCCAAGTGAAGAAATCAAGTGAGAAATCCAATTCTAAAGTGAACCCACTTCCTGTTTCTTCATCTTCTACAACTTGCCATGTAGTAGAGTGTGTTATCTTCACAAGTTTCATGACCTAGTGAAGATGGAGCTTGAGTTTGAGTCGCCTCGACGTAGATCATCTTCGGCATCGAAGTCAACGACCTAGCCCGCTCATTTCTCCTATGAAACCAACGCTAGAGTCCGGGATCCCGATGATCGCAGCGGAGGGACGTCAACACGGAGCTAAAGAAGTGGAGGACCGGATCTACAAAGGTTGTAATCCCTTTCACCTGTAGTTAAAGTAGTTAACTTGAATGTATTTCGCCTTACCTCTAGTAACGATCTCGCATTAGGGTTTCTTGGCACATGTAAAAATTTGATTTTGGCATGGTTGATGCCTTATGGAACCTCTTGAGCGTGCCTAGGAACCCTACAGTGGTATTAGAGCCTAGCTAGAGCTTTAGGCGAAGTGTAGACGAAGTTAGAAACCCGATCGAACCCCGAAACCCTAATCTATACCCCTCTCTGTACATTTTCTGAAATTGTGGATTTTTGTGAATTAAAAATGTTCAGAAAATAGTGCAGGGAAATATAAGGTAAACTGCAGAAAACGACAACCTGAATCTACTGTAGCGCCGCGGAACCGCGGCCATGCCCTGCTTTAGGCGGCGGTTCCGCGGCCGTATGTGATGATTGGGGACTCAATTTTCTACAGTTATACCCGTAGCTGTTTCCTGTTTTTTCTGGGAATTTTTAATTTATACTCAAAAGTTGAGTTTTCTGGGTTGTATTGGGGACTCGATGTTTCGATCGGAAAGTTTAATTTCGTCTATGTGTTTTTCCGGATAATTTTAGAACATGTTAAAAAGTTCGACCGGATATAAATACCCACTTTTTCCCCTGCCGAGAAATTTCCAAGTGTTGGATTTTTCCGTAGTTTAAGAACGTCTAAGTAGTGCAAGTAACGCGATGGACCCTCTAGAAGACAACAAACCTTAACTTGATTATGTGACCGTCTTGAACTGCCCTTTGAACCTTAGGGTTTGGGGCAGTACGGCGTGCCACATGTGAGGCGTTGGCTTGACCCTTCTACGGCTGGACCGTTGGTACTGTGGCATAAAGTGGATGTTTTTAAACTTATTTCAAGTGTTGAGCTTTTCGGGAAAACTTGGGTGTTTGATTATTCCATCGGAAAGTTTAACATTGTCTATTTATCTGGAATGTGATGCAGTATTTGGAATTCACAAGTAGTTATGAGATAACTAATATGAATGTTATAAACATAGCAGTTTAGTCTCACTTGATCGGTTTCCACGGAATTTTAGTGTGATCAAAAGTCCGTCGCAATCACATAGCGTACGTGGATACTCGCCGGTAAACTTAATAGACAGCCACGCCCCATAGCCCCGACCAAGTGGTTGTAGGAGAACCCCGTCGCCGAAAGCATCCGTTCGTGTGCTCACGGCAGCGGTGTTCCGCCTTAGTGCACTTCGTCGACGGTATCGGGGCTGCGGCCGTCTACTAAAGTTTACGACGAGCATTCGATCAGAATGTCGGGAATCCTGTTGAATTGCCCGACTTGATATTGAAAAGAGTTTTCGATAATGAGACTGAAATGCGGGATTTATAATTGTTAAGCATGCGATGTCTAAGAAGGTTGCGGATTCCAACTGTTGTAGTTTTACACTTTCTTTTCTGCGACCGTAAGTGTAATATGTGATATCGCTGGTTTCGTTGCTATATGTCAACGACAATTGGGATGGGCATATTTACTTAAGTTGATGACATGTGATGTTATGTGTTGCTGGATATGTTATATTGGATCGTCGTGTTTGAATAGTAGGGTTTTTTTTATGTGAGATGAGTGTTTTTCATTTTCATTCATGTAAAAACTGTATGTAATATTCTTTTGTTAGGACACTTCCGGGTTGAGGATGATGTCACCATTGTATATTATTTACTTTTCCGCATTAGGATAGACCCAAGGAGGGGAGCACAAGTAACCGGGTTCTAGGGTCCAGTGGGAGACCATCTCGAGGAGTCGAGTCCGGGTCTCCTAACTCTAGAATTGGTAGGGTTGCTTGCTGCTCTCGTAGGGGTCTAGGGGTATGGGATTGGCTATTCATCACGACCATGGAAACCGTGTTTTATACAGGCTCAAAATAAAACACGGACGTCCTAGTATATCCAATATTTCATATGATATTTTCTGCTGCGTTATCTGTGATGTGATAATGTGATATGTTCAGATTGATACTATATATAGTATATATGATATATTATATAGACGTTGCTTATGTTTTACACCCGCGCTAGCCCTGCTCTGCTCTGCCGTTAGTTACCTAACCTAACGGTGCAGACGGGACATCGAGGCGAATGCGGATGGCATAAGTGTACGTTGTATTTATCTGTGATATTTAGGTGGACTTAAATGATGGGACATTCATTAATGAGATTAATGAAAGAAAATAAACCTAAAAGATGTTGTGGAATCGAATTTTTCAAAAACAGGTAGCTACAGTTCTTACTTTGTATCGCGGTGTTCCTTGTAGAACATCCTGCACCTTATTCGATAAGGAAAGGGCCGAGATTCCTTCACCGAGAGTGACCCCTTTAGCAATAACTGGCAGATGCTACAACCCTCGGTTTGTCTTTTGATTGCTTCTATAGTTTTTGCTTTGCACAGTGGTATATATGATATATCCTGCACCTTATTCGATGAGGAAAGGGCCGACGATCCCTTCACCGGGAGTGACCCCTTTAGCAAAACTAGAAAAGCCTAAAAAACACTCCATTTAAAAACCATTTGATTCCGCAACGAGATCAAGTTCAAAGAGTTAAAGGTTTTCATAAAAACCATCCGCAACCCTCCGTCATTTTAGGAAGTAGAGTACTTAGTGTTCGTGCTGTGTTTGTTGACCATAGTCAAGGCACAGTGTACGGTAGCTAAGTGATGTCTTCCTACACCGCATATGATGCGATTAGTTAGGACAGTCATGTGGCTTTGTTGACCTTAGCTAAGGGTCATATGGGTGGGTCTAATTAATCACGAAATGACGGGTAGAACTTGACTAGTGCTTATGATTTGTTGACCTTAGGCAAGGTCATAGGTGCTAGGGGTAAAAACCATTATCGGGAGTTTCAAGTGTTGAAATTTGCAATGAGATTGCATACCTTCTATATGATAGTTGGATCCTGATACCCACTGCGAGTAATTGTTACTCCTGGAAGAGTTTTGCACTTTGCAATTAGCTGATCAAGTAGGTGTCTAAAAGGTGTCAACGGGGTTACGCCACTGGGAAAATGAGGTTTATTTTAATTAGGTCCGTGCGAAAGCACGGGAAACCTCCCTCAAAGTACCGGCACTGTCCTGGCTGAAAGATTGGCGAACTTGTAGAGTGTAATTAATCCCGGCTAGTCTTTCCTTTTAGGGTTTGAAGGAAGATTTTATAAAAACAGTGGGAGCCATCCTGATTAGATAAAATAAATAACCAATCTAATCTTGCAAGAGCGCACGCAGAGTGTTTTCTTCTCTCTCTCTCCTGGTAGCGACCATGTCACGCCTTAATAAAGATAATAATATGGATGTATTGACCGAACCCGCTTGTTATACTGAGCTGGGGAACATTGGTCCCGCTCCAACTTATAATTGTTATAAAACAGAGCAGGAATTAGGGGAATACCAGATTTCCCGTGCCGCCCAAACGAAGAAAGTGCATGATGATGCATCTTCTTCGGGTGTGTTCATTACAAAGAACTGTTTCTCTATATCCTCTACGTCCTGGGTACTAGATACCGGATCAGGATCCAGCATATGTAATCTGTTACATGGGCTACAAAAAAGTAGAGAACTGAGAACGGGTGAAAAGTTTCATGAGACAGAAAACGGTGCAAGTGTTGCAGCCAAATCTGTTGGTCACTATCACCCTGTATTTCCAAATACATTGATTCTGAATGAATGTTATTAGATACCGAACCTGATATACAACATTATATCAGTCTCTTTATTAGTAAAGAAGGATATAATTTTGTATTGTTGGATAATGTTTTGCACATTTCCTATATCAATAGTTGATCGGTTCAGGAACGTTATCTAAAAGCATTGACTTTCTAAATCAAACTACAGTTCTTAGTATACAGAACACACACAAGAGGAAGAGTTCAAAAATGAACGAATTCTTCTTGAGGCATTGTAGACTAGGTCATGTCAATGCGACCCGACTAGCTAAGTTACATTTAGATGCATATTTAAATTAGCTTGAATTTACATCTTATGAAACTTGCCAGTCATGTCACAAAAATAAGATAACCATAGCTCTGTTTACTCGAAACAGAGAAAGAGTTAGCGAACTCTTGGGACTGATACATAGTGATGTATAAAGGTCCCTAGTATACATATGCCACGACCGGTTCTTTGTACTTCATTACATTCACTGATGATCTCTCTAGATTCAGAAATATGTTCCTGTTGAAACACAAGTCCGAAACTTTTGAGATAATCATCGAATATAAGTCAGAAGTAGAGAACCAAAAACGGGTATAAGTATTATGTCCTTTGATGTGATCAGGTAGGAGAATATTTGAGCACGGGATTCCTGGACTATTCAAAAGGAGAATGAGATTCTCTCTCAGCATTACTCCTCCGTATACACCACAGCATGTCGATGTATCGGGGCGGAGCAATCACACCCTATATGATATGGTGCGCTCTATGATGAGTACTACTGAGTTACCTGTTTCCTTTTGGGAGTTATGCACTTAAGAAGCTGCATACCTATTGAATTAGGTTCGAATCAGATCACTGCCTACCACTCCATATGAGATATGGTATGGGAAGAGCCCATCTCTTAAGAAAGTTAAGATTTGGGGTTGTCCGGCCTATGTCAAAAGCAAAATCCGGACAAGCTCGAGGCAAGGTCAGTTCTGTAGAACTGGAAGTAGTTCCAGCTATACAAACTACAACTGATGATTTGATAGAACCAAAGGATTCAAAAGTCTCCGACGAACCTCAGCCTCTCCGCCGATCTAGCAGGGTTCCTCATCCGCCTGAGAGATACTTCGGTTTCTCGATGACAGTGGGAGCGAGGATTGCATCATGAGATGATGACCCAACTAGTTTCGAGCAGGCAATCAAGAGTGGGGACTCTATAAGAATGGCTGGATGCTTAGTAATCTGAGATGGAATCCATGTACACCAACAAAGTATGGACTTTGGCTGCTATATCTGAAGGGTTAACTCCCCATCAGGAGCAAGTATATCTTGAGAAGATTACTTGGTGTAGATGGAAAAGTTAAGACTTTCAAAGCTAGACATGTTAAAGGTTTTCGTCATCGACCAGGCGTGGATAATGATGAAACCTTTTCCAGTGGCTGTGCTTAAGTCCATCCAGATCCTACTTGCCATTGCTACATACCATGACTACGATATCTGGTGGTTGGGTGTCATGACTATTTTTCTAAATACTGATTTAGAAGAGAACATCTATAAGTACATAGCCAGAGGGCTTCGTAAATAATGGGAGCAGCGGAAACGTGTGCAAGTTGCTTTACAGATTAAAGCAGGCATCGCGGAGTTGGAACGTCTGTTTTGATGCGATAGTCAAAGAGTTTGACTTCATCAAAATGGTAGATGAACCTTGTGTATACAAAAAGGTAGTAGAGAGTAAGGTGGTGATCCTCGTAGAGTACGTAGATAACATACTCTTAATAGGAAAAGAGTTTCCTATGCTACGCACGGTCAATCTCCTCTTAGCACAAGGATTCTCCAAATAGGATAAAGGTGATACCTCCTAAATTCTGGGTTTTGGATCTATGAGATAGATCTAATTGGATGTTAGGATTCTCACTAGGTGTAGTAAGATGGTATCAATCGATCCTAGGGAGAATCACTGGAAAAATTCTAGGGTGATAAGGACGACTGAATATCAGTCGCAGGCAGTGTCTTTACCCTCAGTGGAGGGACGGTATGTTGGAAGAGTTCCAAGCTAGATACCGTAGCAAACTAGACGATAAAGGCTGGTGATATCGCTATCAAAGATACTACCAAAGAGGCAGTTTGGGTGTATATTGGTTCATGAGATGAACTGGGTTCCTACCATTGTGTGACAATGGAAGTGTGGTTTTGGCCAAGGAACCCCGGTCCCATCAGTGACCCAGACATATTCTGAGGCAGTATCACCTGATCATGGAGATAGTTGATCCCCAGGATGATCTAGGTTAGGAGAGTAGACTTAGAGGACAACACGGCGGATCCACTCACAAAGGCCTTTTCCCAAAGAGAGACTTTGATGGGATGGTTGAGTATTAGATACTGCAACCACTGCTACAGATGGCCCTAGTGCAAGTGGGAGATTGTTAGTTATATGTATGCCCTAGAGGCCATTACTGTATATAGGATGTATATTGTAGTGGATGCTGGGACATATATAGGCAGGACTTTCTTGCTCGACATGATAGTACGCTATCTGGTTGCTCTTTATCTTAACATGTATACTTACTGTCTCTCTGTTACATGTTGATAAAGCCCTTAGGATGTGTACTCGACTTCCAGGACTATGATGTAGATCATACTAGTGGGGCCTGGGTAGTCAATGGGTACATCCTTCATTGTTCCTAGTCGTGGGAATATCGAGACGGGGCATCGATATTCCAGAGTAGACTAGCGTATATCTTCTCGACCCATGTGATGGGCGATGGATGATCCTATATCCTTTGGTGTTTGACATCAGAGATGGTATGCGGGTGCTCAGTGGTGACTGGGTACACTGAACGGACTCACCGAGAACTCCCAGATGGTATTATACCTCACGTCAGATGGCAGTTTTCTGGTGACACTGGTACAGCTTAGTCTGTTGACCCGAGATCGTCATAGAGTCTTGTGTGTCTCCCACTGTGCTTTGATTTCCATCCTACCACGGCTCTACTGAGTCGTGCAAACAGGTGGTTTTTGGGTACAGTCCCGATTCACATGGAGGCAATGAGCGATAGGAGGGGATTCGTCTCTCCCGGTATTGGGGGTTGATGTTGCGCTATGCTCGACTGGCCATAACTGGAAATCCCTAGCCAGGATTGCAGTGATTTACTGGTAAGTGTTATCAGTAGTTTCACGCTTGTTGTGGACCTTACATCGGCATGACTTATCAAGCTACTAGGGTCTGACGTTTACCACCCCTAGGCGAGATATGCAACATATCAGAAGAACAGACCGGACTGTACGGTAAGTGTTACTGGTTGGATTCACAGGAGTGTGAGCGGGCTTGCTAGTTGATATTCTGATCGCTCAATACCCGGGTGGCCGTTACGTTTAGCAGACCGCTTTGCGTCTTGTGGGTGTTTGATATGATCACCACCTACTGCCGGCGTATTGACGAGTCTTTAGAGTCCTACACAGAGGTTTCCTGGCTCAAGCGAAATGAAATAGGAGCGCATATGAGATATGTGCGGGACCGAGAATAATACCAGCATGTGATACTGAATTCTACTCTCGCGATTCGTATCATCGGTCGGTTATATGTGATACAGCCGGGTTACCGAATCAAGTGTTGATTCGATATATTGATACACTTGATATTAGTCGGTTATATATGATATGACCGGATCATTAAATCGAGTATCGATTTAATGATTTAATGTATAATTATATATTTGATATATTACTTTACATTAACAAGTATTTGTTCACTTAAGATTGATTTTCTTACTTGATGTGCACAAGCTGTATATATGATATATTTTTGTGCACTAGTTTGTATCATGATTGATGATACATGCAAACTTGGGTGTGTGTATGCTTTACACCTTGTTTAGGTTAATGGTTAGGGTTTTATTTATGTTATTTATTTTGTTAAAACAAAATGGTGCTTTTCTTTTTCTTTGACTAGAAGCTTCATGATACTTCAAGCTTCTTTTGAAAAAGTCTAAACCATTTTGTTTTATTCTTTGACCTAACCATTTACCGAAACCATGGTTTACTCTCTACAAAAGTTTACTCACCCATGGTTGCTAAATGATAGGTCTTCACTTGAATTTTCTTTTCACATAATTCATTTTTTTTATTCTCTTCTTCTTCTTCTTCATGAAGAAGAAAGCTTGCTAGAAAATTCCAAGTGAAGAAATCAAGTGAGAAATCCAATTCTAAGGTAAACCCAGTTCCTATTTCTTCATCCTCTATAACTTGCAATGTAGTAGAGTGTGTTATCTTCACAAGTTTCATGACCTAGTGAAGATGGAGCTTGAGTTTGAGTCGCCTCGACGTAGATCATCTTCGGCATCGAAGTCAACGACCTAGCCCGCTCATTTCTCCGATGAAACCAACGCTAGAGTCCGGGATCCCGATGATCGCAGCGGAGGGACGTTAACACGGAGCTAAAGAAGTGGAGGACCGGATCTACAAAGGTTGTAATCCCTTTCACTTGTAGTTAAAGTAGTTAACTTGCATGTATTTCGCCTTACCTCTAGTAACGATCTCGCATTAGGGTTTCTCGGCACATGTAAAAATTTGATTTTGGCATGGTTGATGCCTTGTGGAACCTCTTGAGCGTGCCTAGGAACCCTACACTCGACCCATGTAGATGGGTGATGGATGATCCCATATCCATTGGTGTTTGACATCAGAGACAGTATACGGGTGCTTAATGGAGACTGGGTACACTGGACGGACTCGCCGAGAACTCCTACATGGTATTATACCTCATGTCAGATGGCAGTTCTCTAATGACACCGGTACAGGTTAGTCTGTAGACCCGAGATCGTCATAGAACCTTGTGTGATTCCCACTATGCTTTGATTTCAACCTTACCACATTCAAGAAAACATGCAAAACGGTGGCTTTTGGGTACAGTCCTGAATCACATGGAGGCAATGAGCGATAGGAGGGGTTTCGTCTCTCCCGGTATTGGGAGTTGATGTTGCGCTGTGCTCGATTGGCTATAACAGGAAGTCCCTGGCCAGGGCTGCTTCAGAGATATACTGGTAAGTGTTATCAGTAGTTTCTCGACCCGTTATGAGCCTCACATCGGCACGACTTATCGAGTTACCGAGGTCTGACGTTTACCACCCCTAGACGAGATATGCGACATATCAGACGAAGAGACCGGACTGCACAGTAGTGTTACTGATTGGATTCGCAGGAGTACAAGCAGGCTTGCTTGTTGATCTTCTGATCGCTCAATACCCCGGTGGCCGTTATGTTTAGCAGACCGCTTGCGGCTTATGGGTGTTTGATATGATCATCACCTACTGCCGGCGTATTGACGAGTCTTTAGAGTCCTACACAGAGGTTTCCTGGCTCAAGCGAAACGGAGTAGGAGCGTATATGTGATATGTTCAGGACCAAGATTAATACGATATGTGATACCGTATTCTATTCTCACGATATGTGATATCGGTCGGTTATATATGATATAGCCGGGTTATCGGATCAAGTGTTGATTCGATAAGTTGATTCATATGATATTAGTCGGTTGTATATAAAATAGCCGGATTATTAAATCAAGAGTTGATTTAATTATTTAATGTATAATTATATATTTGATATATTACATTATATTAACTAATATTAGCTCACTTAAGTAATTCTTTTTCTCACATTTGATACACTTTACATATATATGATATATGTATTGTTTTCTATTTGCATACATTATATATATGTGATATATATTATGTATCATGTTAGGTTACACTTGCAACATGCATGAATAAGACTTTTACCATGCTAGGGTTTAAGCTAGGGTTTTATTTGTTTCAAGCAAATCAAACATTTGGATTTATTCAAGGTTAAGATTAGAGAAGCTTGTAGAACATTGACCAAGTCCACTTGTTTGTCTTGCTTAAGATATTTCTTAACCCAACCATTAACCTTAGGCAATGGTTTATTCTCTACATGAGTTAGGCATGACACTAACTCATCCATGGTTGCAATTCTAACCTCACTCTCATTCTCTCTTGATAATTCTTCATCTTCTTCATGAGCTCAAAAGAAAAGTGTTTTCTAGAGTTTGAAAACGTGAAGAAAATTTGTGAGAAAAATAAAACTAAAGTGAGCCCACTTCCTATTTCATCATCCTCTACTACTTGCCATTTAGTATAGGGTGTTTACTTCACTAATTCCACTATTAATGAAGAGATAGCTTGGGTTGGTGTCTCCTTGACATAGATCATCTTCGGCCTCGAAGTCTTCTAGCAAGCTTGTGGAGCCTCTCTAGAGTCTGGGAGTTCATGATCGTAGCGAAGGGACAACTTCACGGAGCTAATGAAGTGAAGGACCAGTCTACAAAGGTTGTATTCCTTGTTCACTTTACTTACAAAGTTTTTGTATTTTATTCCGTCGAATTTCTAGTTTACGATTCTAGGGTTAGAGTTAGCTAGAACGGCAAAATTTTAATATGGCATGAATGATACCTCCCGAAACCTTGCTGCCGTGCTAGGGAACCCTGCATAATATATATCACATATATATTAAATGTGCACAAGTGAGAAAAAGAAATGCTTAAGTGAGCTAATATTAGTTAATGTAAATTAATATATCAAATATATAATTATATATTAAATTGTTAAATCAACACTTGATTTAATAATCCGGTTATATCACATATAACCGACTAATATCAATTGTATCAACTTATCGAATCAACACTTGATTCGATAACCCGGCTACATCACATATAACTGACCGATATCTCATATCGCGAGAACAGAATACAGTATCACTTACTCGTATTAATCACGGTCCCGCATATATCACATATGTGCTCCTATTTCATTTCGCATGAGCTAGGAAACCTCTGTGTAGGACTCTAAAGACTCGTCAATACGCCGGTAGTAGGTGATGATCATATCAGTCACCTACAAACCGTCAGCGGTACTAGCTGGACATAACGGCTACCGGGTATTGAGCGATCAGAAGATCAACAAGCAAGCTTGTCTAAACTCCCGCAAAGCCTATCAGTAACACTACCGTACAGTCCGGTCTCTTCGTCTGATATGTCGCATATCTAGTCTAGGGGTGGCAAACGTCAGACCCTAGTAACTTGATAAGTCATGCCGATATGAGGCTTATAACGGGTCGAGAAACTACTGATAGCAATTACCAGTAAATCTCCGTATCAGCCCTGGCCAGGGACTTCCTGTTATGGCCAATCGAGCACAGTGCAACATCAATCCCCAATACCGGGAGAGATGAATCCCCTCCTATCGCTCATTGCCTCTATGTGACTCGGGACTGTACCCAAAAACCACCGTTTTGCACGTTCTCTTGAACGTGGTAAGGTGGAAATCAAAGCACAGTAGGAATCACATAAGACTCTATGATGATATCGGGTCTACAGACTAACCTGTACCAGTGTCACCAGAGAACTGCTATCTGACGATATGTATAATACCATCTAAGAGTTCTCGGCGAGTCCTGTTCAGTGTACCCAGTCTCTACTGAGCACCTGTATACCATCTTTGATGTCAAACACTAATGGATGTGAGATCATCCATCGCCCATCATATGGGTCAAGAAACGTATACGCTAGTCTACTATGGAATATCGATGCCCTGTCTCAATACACCCACGACTAGGAACAATTAAGGATGTACTTGTGGACTACCCTGGGCCTACTAGTATGATCTCCATCATAATCCTGATAGTCAAGTACACATCCTAAGGGCTTTATCAACATGTGAGAGCAAGACAGTATCACAATACAAGTCTACATGTTAAGTCAAAGAGCAACCAGATAGCATACTATCATGTCGAGTAAGAAGGTCCTCTCTATATATGTCCAAGCATCCACTATAATATACAATCATGTATAATAATGGCCTCTAGGGCATACATATAACTAACATTATACCTATTGTCAGATAGCAGTTCCAAGGTGACATGTGTGCAGGTTAGTCTGTCGACCTAAGATCGTCATTTGTCTCGTGTGAGTTCCCACTGTGCTTTGATTACTACCCTACCACGGCTGAAAGGAGTCATGCAAACAGTTTTTAGTTGGGTACAGTCCCAAGCCACATGGAGGCAGTGAGCGAATCGTCGGGGATTCGTCTCTCCAGTATTGGGGTTGATGTCGCGTTGTGCATGGGTGGCCATCACAAGAAATCCTTGGCCAAGGTGGACGAGAATTACTAATTTGGATCAGAATTTTCTCAATTGGTGATGGGCTTCATATCGACACGAAATGTCGCGTTATTACTGGTCTGACTTTATCCACCCCCTAGACTCAGTATGCAATACTCTCAGACGAACAGACTGGACTGTACGGATATTGTCACGGACAGGCTCGGTAGGGGTTCGGATGAGTTTGCTCGTCGACCTCCCTTTCGCTCAATATCTGGGTAGCCGTTATGTACAGCTAGCGCCGCTGACGTACTTATGGTTAAACCCACTGCCAGCATATTGATGAGTCTTTAGAGTCCCGCACAGAAGGTTTCCCTGCTTTGGGTGAAACGATGTAGAGGCCGTATGGTTTTACGGCAGGGTTCGATCATATACGTGCACTTGTGCACGTATCAGGATTCGGACGGATAATACTAGTGGCTTTGGTTTAAGCTGGATTCTAGTATTATATTGTTGGATTATTTTCGTCTCATTGTATTCATATTTTTCGGAATACGAATACAGGTATGTATATACGGATGAGGAGTATTCTTGTAATTTATTACAAGGTGCTTCTAGAAGATGCTACCTCCTTTAGTTTTAACCATTTAGGATTAAATGGTTAATGAGGTGGAGAGGATGAGGTGTTTATTGCATTAATTGTGGCATGGCTTGGTAGTGACTTATGGTTACTATTCTAGCATGCTTGTTTTGTTTTGTTGTGAGATATTTTGGAGACTTGAGATATTTTGTGTTGACTTAAGATATTTTGGAAACTTGAGATATTTATTGGTTGGCTTCTTTTATTGCTCAACACAACTCACAACTCACAACACAACAAAACACTTAGCCATTTTTCATGAGTTGCCTCTCACTCTCATCCTCAAGCTTCTTCTTCTACCTCCACGCTTCAAGTCTCATGTGTTGAGAAACCTAGGGTGTTATGAGACAAATTAATCCATCACCACACTCTACATCCTCTAGGCTATCTAGTTTAGCGATCTAGGTACCCTAGTTACCTGGGCTATTAAGGTAGGAGCTTGGAATAAAAATCCTCAGGTGGATTATCTTCGATGGAGGGAAACCAGAGATCAAGCTAGATCATGGTGGCCTCTAGGAGCTTGGGAAGGTGGTTGAAGACCGAAGCACACGGATCAATTCGGTATAACCATTCTTAACTCATATATATTTAGTTTGCTAGTTTAGGGTTAATGGTAGATCCGGGTAGCGGGTTGTGTTAGCGCCGGTTTAGAAAAAAATTATTTCGCAATCGGCCACGGTTTGATTGCCAGGGTGGTTGCATAACCTAACAGTAGTTAGCTAGTTAAGGTTCAAGTTAAGATCCTAGATTATAGTCGGTATTGCGAAGCATAGAAACATTTTTTTTGCACATTCCGCCTCCCCGCGGACCCGCGAGGTGTGCGACATCGACTTACACAACACGTATATCACGAGGGATAAACCAACACAAACATGAACGATAATAAGGTACATAACTAACCATGAACCATACGGTCAGTTTAAATGATACGAATCATAGTTTTAAAAGTGGGGGCTACGGTGTTTTTAAGGAAAAAACATCATTTGAAAATCCGTAGCATCCCTTGAGGTTTCCATTTAAAAGTGCATATGATTCGTCGGTTTTGGAAATAAGTATGGTTCAGGTGGAATCTTTACGTCGGCGGTCCAGCCTCATAATATCCAATATGGCAATATCCTCGATCAACATCCTCAATTCACGAGCGCAGATCAATCATCCGGTATAACTTATCACGTACGGTAATCCATCGTACAGTGGCAACAAACAGAATGGGGATCTATCGTCCTATTCATCGATAAGGGTACGGATCTATGGTCTCGTACGGCATGTCATCTTTAATTCTCATCCATATATATATATATATAACATCAATCTTATGTCATCGCTATTGATCTCATTATATATATCTTGGCACATGTATTTGTGCATCTATACCGCCTCATATCCTTATATCAAGCATATCCGCTCATATCATCTTATATCGTTATATTGACATCTCAATTCACGTCATCTTGCATTAATCATATCTTCTCATACTCACTCTTTTGATCATATCCGTAAGATCATTCATAGGTTTCTCTAAACTATAACTTATATATCGGTCATTCATCATTATAGTTGCCGGGATGCTATACGCCATCCACCCGACTTCCCCCGTAGATATTGTAAGTCCACGGTAGCGCCCCGGCCGTCTAACAGACGCCAAATACGGAACAAAAACTTTTTACAAACTGGCGCTATCATGTACCGTAACCCGGATCTGCCATTAAAGCTAAACTAACAAATTACAAATGGGTAGAAACGTTATACCGAATGATCCGAGTCCTTCGGTAAACCATCATCTCACGCTTTGTTGCGGCTGTTTCGATCTCATCGATCTCCAATCTTGTCGTCCAGGTGGCACCACGTCGACGGATCTTTAAACGGGCTCCCGCCTCTGAATCGAGGCAACTCGATCATCAAGTTTGCTAAAAGAGACGACCAAGATGAAGTAGAGAATGAGTAGAACACTTTGTCTCGTTACGTCCAAGGCTATGGACGAACGGTTAATGAAGTTGCCTTTTGGATTGGGTGAAATGAGAAATGAGGCTATCTAATTTCTATGCACCAAAACTTATATCTTTTCAAAGCAACAACCATCATCCCCTTCAAAAGAATGGCCGGCCACTTATAAAGGGGAGGGAGGTGAGTGTAGGAGCAAGTGGTGACAACAAAGGAAAAGATCAACAACAAATATCTTAGCACCAAGTATGAAAGCATTTAAAGCAAACCAATCACAATTAACCTAGTCACCTTGTCATTAAATGCACCATTAATGACCTAATGACTCACTAGCCTAGTCACCCTCTCTAGAACCTTCTAGAACACTGACTCACCTCATCAAGAAAAGATAAATCCGTATTTAACCGACTGTTAAATAGAGCTGATAGAAAACAGGAAACTGGCAACTTCCAAAAGTGATCCTGAAACGAATTTCAGGATAACCCCGTAATGGTATAAACATACCCGCATTTGTATTACGACCGAATACAAATGCATCTGAGACAAAGATATTATATCTACACAGTATAATACTGGGTTCCGGCTTAAACTAAAGCCTACCAGTATTATCTGCCGAAAAATGACACGTGCGAAAACGCACGTGCATTTTCCGAACCTTGCCATATCACCATACGGCCTCTACAACGTTTCGCCCGAACTTGGGAAAGTGTCTGTGGGGGACTCTAATGACTCATCAACACATCGGCACTGGGTATAACCACTAGCACGTCAGAGGTACAAGCTGCACGTAATGTTTTGCCTATGTATTGATTGGAAGGGAAGCTGACGAGCGAACTCATCTATAAACCCTACCGAGCCTGACAGTGACAATGTATATACAGTCCGGTCCATTCGCCTAAAGAGTATCGCATATCGAGTCTAGGGGGGTGGATAAAGTCAGACCCCTAATAACGCGATAAATCGTGTCGACTCAGATGTTACGCGGTTTCCTTACCTGTAGTTCAGCTTGTTAGTTCAGCCGTATAGTTTAGTGTAGTTGTTAGATTAGATTAGACTTCTTACCTATTTCAAAAACTAACGAATCGTGGGTATTTTAAAAGACAGCCCAAGGGATCCTACGGATATTTCAAAAGACATATCTTTTCATAAAAACACCGTAGCCCCTATTTTTAAAAACCCCATGATTCGTGTTATTTCAAAAGGCACCATTTGTAGGACTTATATTAGATTAATACTGATTAGTTATCGTTGTATCTAGTATTCTGCTCCCGCACATTATTGCTGTTCGCTCTGCCCCGCATACTTATTTTGCTGCATACTCCATTATTGATATCATGCTGTTAGGACACCAGCACCATTACCGATGATGCGTATGTACCACATACACTTACTTGCCGGCTCACACACATCTTCATCGGTAATTGCCATGTCACGTACACTTAGAAAATACTATTGCTTGACTTAGGTTGTTAGTTAGTAGTTGATACGATATTAGTGTACCTGCCTTATATGCCAGTTTAGACATTGTAGTTATTACTTGTCACTTCATGCATACTGTTATTCCATTGTTCATGCCTAGTTATTAATCACACATTGCAACTTGGTTATTGATACCATATACATTCATTATCATTGACATATGCACTTGTGATGATTTCTTGAGATTTACGATATTTCTGGATTTCGGGGGAAAGCCGCAAAATTTCTAAACTTATTATATTTTTAAAATATGTAAATTGCGGTTTTCTAGTGATGTAAGTGTCGTCCACCATGAGTTTGCTGTGGTTTTCGAGATCCGTGTCGAGGAGTGGAGGAACCGTCACGGGTACATGGTGGGCCCGGTATGGTACCCCGGGGCAAGAGGAATGTGGTGTTGACGTTGAGCCTGGCTGGGGAGCACTACCTACCGGTGATATTACCCGACGCGTCGGATATCCGGAGGATACCATCGTGGTCTTGAGATGGATGGTAGGGGCCGGTCTGGACTGACGGCGCCCTAGATATTGAGATTGAGACATTGATATTTCGAGACAGTGAGATTTATGTTTTGTGTCGATGCTAGACACTGTTGATACTGATTTCATTATGATACCTCAGTTTAAAAACCAGAAGGAAATCTCACTAATGTATGAAAACAGTTTCTTCATTTACATGTATTCTGTTTTCATGCATTCATACCTCATTCATATGATATATTGCTACCTGAGGCACTGACACGGGCACATGAGATTACACTCGGTTAGATATTACCCTAGCCATTGTTATAGGCTGCATGTTATACATATTTTTGAGGATATATTATGATCATTGACCTAGGATTACGTTATTTATGCGATTTCTGTGCGTAGATGTTTTTCTATTCACGAGTTGGCAACTCACCCCCGTTGTGCCCCAGTTTCTTGCAGGTTTGCCGTACAGGTTTCATTACGGCTTTGCGGGCATAGTTTCATTCGGGTGATTTGCTAGTAGGTGGGTTTACTTTTATCATACCCCCATTATATATCTTGTATATCATTATTCTGTTGTATCTAGAATCTCCATCAACCAAACATGTATTTTTGAGATAGAGACCAGTGTTGTTTATTCTTTCGACCTTAGAGTCGCTCGTTATATTTCTGGTGGTTTTGAGTTTCCTTTTGAGTTTTGATCCTCGCCGTTGGCGTTGTATATTATATTGCTTGTGTGGTTGTGACCGTCGATTGACGAAGAGCTAGCTCCCGCTTGGGGATGCCTTTTTCTTAATTTCGTATACTATTCATGTTGTATCCCGTTTGGGGGCCAGTATTTACAAAGGAGACTCTGCCGAAATTTTCAGTAAATTTTTGATGTTTTTAAAAACCGCATAATTCGGCTTATGCTATTGAAACTACTTGCTTTAATTTGGTTTTTCCTGCACTCTACTTCTTTTCTTGGTTTGGATTTCTGGGTTTTCGGTTTACTTAGATTACGTACGCCTCGAGACGTTCGTAGTTTAAGTGCCGGTCATGTTCCGTACTTTCGGATCGTGACAAAGTTGGTATCAGAGCGTTAGGTTTTACCTTCGGAGCGTAGGATGACCCTTGGTTGATGGAATAGGTGACTAAAGTAGAGTGACGTACCGTTGGTATGTTCCGCGGCATATTTACGACACGCCACTCCACTTAAGGAGCCTTAGGATGTACATTTCCTTGTTCAGTATTATATTCCTTCCTGATCTAGCCTCATCGGTATCAGTTTGGTTTTGCTACTACGGTTACGGGCAGGGAGAGCTACGGCTAGAGTTGCGGTCAGCACAAGCTCGTCACGAACGAGGACTGACCAGGGCGAAATTCCGGCGACACACGATTGCAGAGATGTATCTTTTTACTGTGTTTCCGTGCCACGAGTGTTTGGCGGATCGCCTTTATGAGGTTACTCGGAGGCGCTGATCGACACTAGGGAATTGAGCCAATGATAGAGGCCAGCCAGATTTTGATGACCGTTGGTGTGTTGCTTACTCCTGATGATTGAGGCACTGTTCAGCATGCAGACGAGCAAGCCAGTGGTTGCTGCGAGCGACGAGATATCGCCCCATATGTTGGAGCTATTGCGGGGCGAGTTGTACGAATAGATGATAGAAGGTCGCTAGTCACCCGATGATGAATGACTAGGACAGGTGGTTCGTTCGCCTACCCCGATGCGAGGTCATCAGATAGATTGATTCCAGCTAGAGACGACTTCACGCAGAGACGTGAGGGTCGACAGAGACGATCGAATGTCGGAAAACCTATTATTCCAAGTTTAAAGTATTCAGAAAGACATGCAGGCAATTCTATGGTCCCTCTAGAAGAATGAAATCCTAACTCGACATAATGACCGTGTGAAAGCCTTTGAACCTTCGGGTTTACGGCAGTTCCACGGCGCCATTAGTGAGGCTTGGGTTTGCCCTTCTACGGCTGGACCACCGATGCTGTGGTATATATATTCGATACTATTAAACTGTGCCCAAGATGTTGAGCTCTTGGGGGATTATGCGGTTTCGACGAATCGATCGAATGGTTCAACTTCAATCGGATGCTAGGTGGTGAGATGCATTCTTGGGAGACTCCAGATACGAGGATAGCCGTTGGAGCTCAGTCCATGCAGCCACGACGAGACGAGTCCGAAGCGGTCGACATTAGAGAAAATGGAGTAAGAGGTTCGTATAAGATCCAGATATGATGACGTTCCCCTCTGCCGACATCAGAGATGCGATGCGCATGCCGAGGCAGAGTACTGGATATACCTTCCAGAAGGAGTCGCGATGAGTATGCAGTCGTTCCAGAGCAAGATGCAGATATAGGAAAGGACGATGACTTCCGGACAGTTGGCAGAGACAAGACATGGAATAGACCGTGAGCAGGATTCCTTCCAGGACACTGCTGCAATGATACTTGCACCCAGGATCAGATGTGTCACGTACATTCAGAGAGCCAGAGGCCGACGCCAGTGATATGCTGTCTTACGAGTGGTCGCGATGATTGACCAAGAGATGACCAGAGAAGTGCCAGAACGGAATCGTCCCCGTTAGCACACCTGACAGGGCCGATGAGCCGATGGACCGAAAGATTGGTAATTCACAGTGAAGACCTTGACCCAGGAGTGGTCAAGGTTACGCACACCAGCAGGACAGAGTTCATGATCATCGACGAGACGTCCCACTAGTGACCGTGACAGTTGGCCGAGATTCTTAGAGGATGCACTTGAGCGGTACTATTCCGCCATTATTGATTACGATGTTTTGGGTGATTTATTCGTATGATTTGATTTTGATGATTGAAGATTTATGACCTTTGCACAGTGTTGCACTTGAGATCGTTTTCGTGCTTTAGTTTCACATGTTTGTGATATTACGGTTTTAAACAGTTGAGTTGGTTTTGTGCGTATGCATGCACACGATTTCGTTCCTGCACTCGGTATAGTTTATATATGCTTGCAGTGCAGTGATACGCCTTTTGTGCACTTAGATGCACTAGACTTCGATTTCGATTATGATACTCGATATTTGTTTTGTGCACCTTGTGCACCTGATTGATTTTGCGCACGTTCGGCGCTTGATATTGGATTTCATGATTTCGTACACGATGGATGCACCTGATTTGGATTTTCGCGCATGTTGGGCGCATGTTTTGAAGGGTGATTTTGGTGCACACCAGAGGCACTAAATCGAGATTTTTCGTGCATGTCAGATGCACCTGATTTTGCTGTCAGGCACACATGTTGCCTACGACAGATGTTTCGTGCACACCCGATGCACTTAGATGTTGTTTCTGTGCGCATGTATGTCACATTCATGGATTTTGATTTCCGAGCGCACCAGACGCACGTAGTATTCATGTGCATATTTTGGGATTGATTTCTTATAGAGTAGTACGTTTTTATGATATTGCTATGTGTTTTCGTACTGAGCAGGACTAGTCAGAGGACAGTACCTGAATATATTTTGCATGCATTATAGTTATTGAAGGGATTTCCAAAAAGCGAGCTATAGCCTCAGTATTTACCTACGTGTCTGATATGACACGAAATGTTTAAAACAAGGAGACCCTTCTAAATTGTTTCCAAAACGGCGGAACGTACATTTCAAACAAAGGTATATATGTATATAGTTATTTTCTTATGATAGACGTCCGCCACTGTGCAGTGTTATACGCGTTGCACAGCGACTTAAAGAGATTTGGCATGCATTTCCTTCAGATACTTACAGATATAGATTCGATATTTACATGTATAGTTTCGAGTTATATCATATTGGTTTTGATTTGGATTTGGCATTGATGTCTTCTCCATGACTCCGATGATTGCGGGAAGCTTGACGGAGTTTTGATTTGAGTTATATACTCATTTTTCAAGCGCATGCGCTGCGCTACGATTTGTCTTATGTATTTACAATTTCGGTGCCCCGACGACTTGATGGTTTTTCTTAAATGTTTTAGTATTTGGGGGAGTTTGAATTTAAATTCGGGGACCGAATTTCTTTAAGGGGGGAAGATTGTAACGTTTTGAAAATCGTTTCGGTGAAATTTCGAAAAATCGGTAAAATAAGGGGGGTTTCTGTAAAAATTCAAAATACAAATATGTTATTATAAAAATTAAATATACATATTCTAGCTATGTAATTGCTATTATTTGGTGTTTATTGAGCTGCTGGTGAAATTTCAAATTTTCTGAAAAAAATATTATTTTATTATTATTTTAAGCCGTCACTAATACATTTAATTAGGGAAAATTACAAATCGGAATGAGTTGAAACAAATTTTGTGCATCATAAAACATTAAATAAAATTTTATCATGTGGTTTTTGGAACGAAATCATTTGCCAAAACGGTTTAGAAATTATTGAAGAAAAAAGGCTTTTTTTTTAGCGTAAATGGATGTTTGGGGTATTGTATTTATCATTTTTCATCACCCCACACCCGTACCCACACCCACACACCCCCACTTACTCCTCCCCATGGATGAATTCAGCACCCACCATAATTTTTCCCCACTTGATTTCAAAGGAAAAGAAATGAAAGAAAAGAAAAGAAAATGGGTGAATTAGGTGGACTTTTGACCTTACCTTGACCTTGACTTTCCTCCCTTGCATTTTCTCTACCTCCCTCTCTCTCCTCACTCCCATTTCTGGCCTCCCAACAGCAGCAGCCCCCCCTCAAATCCCACTCTTTCTTCATCAAAAAAATCCACAAATCACTTCAAAATCCATGCAAATTCAAAGCTAAATCCAAATCCGACTCCTACCCATTTTAGCTTAGCCCGTATAGCATGTATCCTTGTGATAAGAGAGCATTTTGGAGGGCCATGGATGCTTGTGGATCTTCATATGTTTTTGGGTATAATTCTAAACTTTTTGTTGCTTAATTTGTTACTAATTTCTTAAGCTAATTTACTTAAGTGTTAATTTGGTTATGTGAGTTTAATTGCAAGTTTTGGAATTCAAGTTGTGAATTTGATTGCAAGTTAGGGTTTTATAAAATTGGTGTATGGTTGTGTGTTATATTTAGGCTTTGTTGTCATGATAATACAAGGTTAGTAGCTAGTGTGAATGGTTAGTTTTAAAATTGTGTTAATTTGCTAAATTGCTTACTAGGTTTTTGAAATTTGTTAAATTCTTGGGATTAAAAATGTGTTTAGGGTTTTCATGACTTCATTAAGTTTATTAAGTGTGGTTTAATGCTTTAGATCATGCAAATCTAAGCTAGATTGTAGTTTGTACATTTTTGCTTTGAAATTGTTAAAAAGGGTATTTTTGTAAACTAGAATATTAGGATTTTTGGAATTTAATGAGATTAAATTCCGGAAATTGTTTATACGACTTATTTAAGATATTTAATAAATATATTGGCTGCTACATTCATTTAAACATCGTGTTTTGTACAAAAACGGCGAATTGTGCTTGCTAGATTTTCGGAAAAATGACTTTTTAAGTGAAATTGGCGTTATTGTGAGTTTTAACCTAGTTTATATTAAAATTAGTGTTCGTGAATGTGCAAATGAGTGTGATTGGATTTTTCTCGATGGTTTGACGTTTGTACATCGACATCGAGGGTTGGTTTGACTATTCTTGCATGCGTAGGCGATAGGTTTGGACCTATGCGTGATACGCGTGCCGATTTGATTTTCGTATGCCGTTTCGATCTCGAATTTAGTTTTAATACGATATGGTGCGTTATGATATGTAGGTACCTCCATGTGGACTTCGAGACGACAAGCAGGCGCGTGGCGACGTCGGCACCGGCTAGCGAGGACCAGATGAGTAGATTTATATCTACGGGGAGAAGTCGGGTGGATGGCGTATAGAACCCCCGCAGTCCGTGGTGGTGTATACGGATGCGTATACACACCAACAATTATTATATGTTATTTGGGATTAATAACGATGCTTAGGATGGATATTGGTGTGTTGGATTATTTTAGCGTTGCGAACCCTAGGGTAGTGTTGCACTACACATACACACACACATACACACATACATACTTGCATACATTCCTATTGATATGTGCTCATGGGATTCTTTATAGTTATGTGTTCACATGGGTATGGGACTATGTGTTCACATACGGATTGAGGATGATACTTGGGATTGAGCTGAGTCGATGAGATTTGATTTGAGGCCGTGAGATCGGTGATATAGCAGGGTTCGTATTTGAGATACGACATGACGTTGTAGCGGGTCCTTGACGTAGTGTTTCACACACGTCCATGCATACGTAGGCGGTATCAATATGGTACTAGACGTAGATCAGTACCCCGATCTTGATATTTGATAAAGAGGATACCAGGTGAATAGTATGATGAATGTGATATTGACCCGTACCCAGATTTGGGAGGCCGTACGACGGATTTACGTACGAGCTATATTGATGATTGATCCGCACTCTTGACTTGGGATGCCTGATTATAGATATGGTATCAGCTATGATATTATTGAGGCGGGATCACCGACTATACATATACAGGTAGGTATATGTATCGACTCAGATGTTAGGCGGTTTCCTTACCTGTAGTTCAGCTTGTTAGTTCAGCCGTATAGTTTAGTGTAGTTGTTAGATTAGATTAGACTTCTTACCTATTTCAAAAACTAACGAATCGTGGGTATTTTAAAAGACAGCCCAAGGGATCCTACGGATATTTCAAAAGACATATCTTTTCATAAAAACACCGTAGCCCCTATTTTCAAAAACCCCATGATTCGTGTTATTTCAAAAGGCACCATTTGTAGGACTTATATTAGATTAATACTGATTAGTTATCGTTGTGTCTAGTATTCTGCTCCCGCACATTATTGCTGTTCGCTCTACCCCGCATACTTATTTTGCTGCATACTCCATTATTGATATCATGCTGTTAGGACACCAGCACCATTACCGATGATGCGTATGTACCACATACACTTACTTGCCGGCTCACACACATCTTCATCGGTAATTGCCATGTCACGTACACTTAGAAAATACTATTGCTTGACTTAGGTTGTTAGTTAGTAGTTGATACGATATTAGTGTACCTGCCTTATATGCCAGTTTAGACATTGTAGTTATTACTTGTCACTTCATGCATACTGTTATTCCATTGTTCATGCCTAGTTATTAATCACACATTGCAACTTGGTTATTGATACCATATACATTCATTATCATTGACATATGCACTTATGATGATTTCTTGAGATTTATGATATTTCTGGATTTCGGGGGAAAGCCGCAAAATTTCTAAACTTATTATATTTTTAAAATATGTAAATTGCGGTTTTCTAGTGATGTAAGTGTCGTCCACCATGAGTTTGCTGTGGTTTTCGAGATCCGTGTCGAGGAGTGGAGGAACCGTCACGGGTACATGGTGGGCCCGGTATGGTACCCCGGGGCAAGAGGAATGTGGTGTTGACGTTAAGCCTGGCTGGGGAGCACTACCTACCGGTGATATTACCCGACGCGTCGGATATCCGGAGGATACCGTCGTGGTCTTGAGATGGATGGTAGGGGCCGGTCTGGACTGACGGCGCCCTAGATATTGAGATTGAGACATTGATATTTCGAGACAGTGAGATTTATGTTTTGTGTCGATGCTAGACACTGTTGATACTGATTTCATTATGATACCTCAGTTTAAAAACCAGAAGGAAATCTCACTAATTTATGAAAACAGTTTCTTCATTTACATGTATTCTGTTTTCATGCATTCATACCTCATTCATATGATATATTGCTACCTGAGGCACTGACACGGGCACATGAGATTACACTCGGTTAGATATTACCCTAGCCATTGTTATAGGCTGCATGTTATACATATTTTTGAGGATATATTATGATCATTGACCTAGGATTGCGTTATTTATGCGATTTCTGTGCGTAGATGTTTTTCTATTCACGAGTTGGCAACTCACCCCCGTTGTGCCCCAGTTTCTTGCAGGTTTGCCGTACAGGTTTCATTACGGCTTTGCGGGCATAGTTTCATTCGGGTGATTTGCTAGTAGGTGGGTTTACTTGTATCATACCCCCATTATATATCTTGTATATCATTATTCTGTTGTATCTAGAATCTCCATCAACCAAACATGTATTTTTGAGATAGAGACCAGTGTTGTTTATTCTTTCGACCTTAGAGTCGCTCGTTATATTTCTGGTGGTTTTGAGTTTCCTTTTGAGTTTTGATCCTCGCCGTTGGCGTTGTATATTATATTGCTTGTGTGGTTGTGACCGTCGATTGACGAAGAGCTAGCTCCCGCTTGGGGATGCCTTTTTCTTAATTTCGTATACTATTCGTGTTGTATCCCGTTTGGGGGCCAGTATTTACAAAGGAGACTCTGCCGAAATTTTCAGTAAATTTTTGATGTTTTTAAAAACCGCATAATTCGGCTTATGCTATTGAAACTACTTGCTTTAATTTGGTTTTTCCTGCACTCTACTTCTTTTCTTGGTTTGGATTTCTGGGTTTTCGGTTTACTTAGATTACGTACGCCTCGAGACGTTCGTAGTTTAAGTGCCGGTCATGTTCCGTACTTTCGGATCGTGACAGTGTATATGCCCTAGAGGCCATTACTGTATCATACTAGTATGTTTATTACTTGATGGAAGCTTAGGATATTCACAGTTGTACAGACAATCTTGCTCAATATAGTAGTATGCTACTTGGTTTGTCTCTGCTTTAATGTGTACATGTGTGTGTTTCTTTATTATATCACCTATACGCATTAGTAGAGCCCTTAGGATCTTTGCTTGATTACCGGCGTTGTGATGGCGATCACACTCGTGGGGGCTGAATAATCCACAAGCACATCCTTATACACGTCCCTAGTCGTGGGATTATCGAGATAGGGCATCGATACTCCGGAGTAGACTAGCGTATGCGCTTCTCATCCCAGCACGGGAGACGGTTTGTCCCACGGCCGTCAGTACGTCGTACTTGAGATAGTATGCGGGTGCTCGTTAGGTTACGAGTACACTGGACAGGACTCGTCGGGAACTGATGGTTGGTATTATACCTATCGTCAGTTATCAGTTCCCAGGTGACATGAGTACAGCTTAGTCCGCTGACTTGACACTGTCACTTCGCCTCGAGTGTGTTCCCACTGTTCTTTGATTACTACCCTACCACGGCTCTACTGAGTTGTGCAAACAGGTAGTAGTTGGGTGCAGTCCCGAAGCACTTGGAGGCAGTGACGGTTAGACAGGATTCGTCTCTCCCGGTATTGGGGGTTGACATCGCGCTGTATCTAGGAGAGCCATTACACGAGTAGTCCCTGGCCAGGGCAAGCGAGATATACTGGTAGGTTTCCAGTGTTATCTCAGGGTGTTCTGGGCTACACTCCGACACGACTTGTACCGCTATTAGGGGACTGACGTTTACCGCCCCCTAGGCCCGCCATGCGATGTATCAGACGAACAGACCGGACTGTATGGAGATTTTCATATACAGGCTCAGTAGGAGTTCGGATGGGTTTACCTCATCGGCCTTCTTATCGACATCTACCTGGAGACCGTTACGTACAGCTAGTGCCGCTGGCGGTCTGTGGTTAAACCCACTGCCAGCGTGGTGTCGAGTCTTTAGAGTCCCACATAGAGAGTTTCCCTGCATTGAGCGAAACGTGTAGAGGCCGTATGGTTTTACGGCAGGGCTACGATCTCTTACGTGCACTTGTGTGCGTATGCTGTTCGGGCAGGCAATACTAGTGGGCTTTGGTTTAAGCCAGATCCTAGTATTGCACAGATGGATTTGATTTGTCTTCTGTGCATTCGCATTCTACGGAATGCGGATGCGGGTGTGTATGCACAGTTTTGAGGAGCGATGAAGGAGGAGGTGCCCCATTTGGGTTTTGGCAGTTGGTTCGGCCAAAACCGTAATGTGGCACACTCATTAGGGTTTTGACAGTTCGTTTGGTCAAAACCGTTATGAGCCGGAGACATTGTTTACTAATCCTTTTAGTGATAGATTTGCGATGGCTAATTGCATTGACCATTTGACCACTTAGATCTCTCTTGACTTTGTTGACCCGTTGACCGTGTTAACCATTTACCTTCAAGAGAGATCCACACTCTTCTTTCATTTTCTTTTTATTTCTTGTGTTATGATAATGGTCAATTCAATGTGCCATCAACTTTTATCATGATAGGATTAGTAATGATGATTTTGTGTATTATTGCAACCATGGTTCATTTCATTTGGGCTTAATCTTTTCATTATTCTCTTCTCATTCTCTCTCTTGAAGTGAGAAGAAAAAGAAAAGCTCCATGGTTGCTAAGTTTCACCTTCTTCTTCCTCCTCTTGATCTCATCTTTTGATCTCATGTGTTGAGAGAAAAAGATCCCACAAAGACAAACACATCCATATATCTCCTCCACACAACCTAAGGCTTCTAGACTAGCAATCTCTTTGCCCTAGTTACCTCGGCTCGAGGTGGAGCTCGGTGTACATTTCTTGGGTGGATCGTCTTCGACTCAAGGAGGCCGCAGAGGTGACCAAAGTCCGGATCAACCCTCGGAGCAAGCAAAGAGAAGAACAACAAGAAGAGAAGGAGTTCAAGTTAAGGTATAACCCCTAACCGAGTAGTTAAATCTCTAGTTAGGATGCTAGTGTGTTGTTTAGCAAAGATCCGGCTTTTTCGGTCCATGTTACCAAGTCTAGAAAAAATTTTGTTTTACCATTTCCGCAACCCCGAAAGTACCGGGAGAGGTAACGTGGACCTAACAGTGGTATCAGAGCCTAACTAAACACACCCTAGCATATTAGCAAAGTATCTAGAATTTCGACCGGACGAAAAACCGCAAAACACCCCGGAATTTCAAGTTTCTGCCGATTTTTAGAACTGTTCCAAAATTAATAAATCATACACTAAAAATCGGCTCAATCTTTTTATAGAATACTGAAGAAAAATGGTCACCTAACTCGGTTAAATCGCCGCGGTTCCGCGGCATAAGCTTGCTTATGCCGCGGAACCGCGGCCGAGTTAACTCGGTTGGCGATTCTCTTCTCTGCAGTGTTCTTATATGGGTATTTTGGGATTTTTGAAATATGACTTTTCTGCCCAGATTTTCCAGAAAGCAAAATTTATTTTTGGGGATTAAAAATCCGTATTTTTGGTCGATGTTCTGTAGACTTTGGCTAATGGTTATATCTGTAATGTTATATGTGTATTGAACGTCTGCTAATCGCTATACGTCGATTAGTAGGGGTTATACACATCCGTGATCTGTTTTATTGATGGTATGTGTATATGAACTCGTTGGATTGTCGCGGATGAATAGCCGGGGTGGATGTGAGATGAGAGTTTCTTTTTCTTTCATTCATGTAATAAATTTGTAAATTGATGTAATATTATTTGTATGGCCGCACAACCGGGTCGGGGTTGTAGCCGTCATTGTATAATTCTTTTTACTGTTTTTGCTCCTAGGATAGACCCATGGAGGGGGTGTACAAACTACCGGGTATCTCGAAGTGCCGAGTGGCCTACTCACGGTGTTGAGGGAGGTTGCTTCGCTTCGGGTGCTTGGCGGGTAGTTTGCCGCATCCGTAGGGGTCTTGGGTGGGGTATTGGCTATTCATCGCGACCGTATAATCTGCTTTTCGTTGCAGGCTCGAACGAATCGCGGGTTCCTAGTATATCCAAAGTGTTCATCTGTGATCTGGATTGGCTATCATTGCTATATATCTATATATATAATAACTATTTAGGCGTTGCTTATATTTTTCAGCCGCGCTAGCCCAGCCCCCGCTCTGTCGTTAGTTAAGTAACCTAACGGGTGATGACGGGGCCCCATGGCGAATGCGAATGGCATAAGCGTACGTCATATTTTGGTTGTTTTCTGCAATGGTAGGATTTAAATGATGGGACGCATTAAAAGAACTAATGCAAGAAAACAAACTTAAAAGATGTTGTTGGAACAATTTTTTTTCAAAAAGCTGTTATTGCAAGGACGTTCAATTTTGTTTTGCATCGAGGTATTCGGTTATGAATGCCCAGCACCTCAGTCGACGAGGCAAGGGCCGAGATCCCTTCATCGGGAGTGACCCCTTGGACAAAAGTTTGCGTCAGTGTAATAACTTCACTATAGTCGATTAATTCTTGCTTTGCATCGAGGTATTCAGTTTAGAATATCCTGCACCTCATTCGACTAGGAAAGAGCCGAGATCCCTTCACAGGGAGTGACCTCTTTAGCAAAAGTTTTTCGCCACTATATTTTCAAAAAGGCAATCACGTTCCTTCAACGATATCAAGTTCATTACGTTAACGGGTTTTTCGCCAAAAACCCAGCCGTAGCCCTCCGTCGTTTCGGATTAATATTATTTAGTATTCGTGCTGCGTTTGTTGACCTAGTCAAGGCGTAGTGAATGGTAGCTAAATAATATTTTTCTGTGGATTGCAAATGTGATTGGTTAGGATAGTCGTGCGGCCTTGTTGACCTAGTCAAGGGCACGTACGGGTGGGTCTAATGCAATCAAGATAATGACGGGTAGAACTTGACTAACAGTTTGTGGCTTGTTGACCTAGTCAAGGTCATAAACCGTTAGGGGCAAAAACCACATCGGGAGTTTCAAAAGTACTGAAACTTGCTAGTGTTGCATACCATTTGGAGTGTGATAATTCTGGTAGGATTCCTTCAGTTTTGTCACGCTTTGATATTTGGATCCCGATCCTACTGTGAGTATATGCTACTCCTCGGGAACTTTCTCGCTTAACGATCAATGCTATAAACTAAGTAGGTGTCTAGAAAGGTGTTAGCGGGGCTACGCCCACAGGGAAAAGAGGTTACTTAATTAAGGAACTTCGCGAAAGCGTTGGAAAACCTCCCTCGAAGTACCGACACTGGCCTGGCTGAACGGTTAAGCAAGTATTGTACGGTGAGATTGATCCCGACTAATTCTTCCTTTATGGTTTGAGGAGGGATTCGAGAGACAGTGGGAGCCATCCTGTTTAGATAAATTAAAAACCAATCTAAACTTGCAAAAGCGCACGCTAAGTGTTTCTTTTCTCTCTCTCCAGGTAGCAACCATTTCACGCCCTAATCAAGATAATAAAATGTATCGCTTGACCGATCCGAATTCTTATTCGGGGCTGGGGAACATTGGTTCGGCTCTAACTTGTGACAACAGTCATAAGTATGAGCAAGGGAAAGGGGATTGTATGGATTCCCAGGATACCCAGTTGAAGAAGAAGCATGGTTTTGCATCTACTTCAGGTGTTCTTGTAATTGAGAACTGTTTTACGGTCAGCCCTACCTCCTGGGTACTTGATACCGGATCAGGATCTCATATCTGTAATTTATTGCAGGGACTGAGAAAAAGTAGGAAAGCTGCACCGGGTGATATGTCGCTCAGAGTAGCGAACGGAGCACAAGTTACTGTGGCAGCCGTCGGTGAATATCACCTAGTATTGCCAAATGGCAAGACTATGATTTTGAACGATTGCTACTATGTACTCTCCATGGTTTGCAACATCATATCAGTTTCTTTACTCGATAAAGATGGATATAACTTTGTTCTTGATAGAAATATCATGAACATTTACCTTCATAAGGTACTGGTTGCAGAGGGTACACTGTATAATGGTATCTACGTTCTAAATCAGAATACAGTTCTCAATATACAAAACACACGCAAGAGGAAGAATTCAGATACGAATGAATCCTACTTGTGGCATTGTAGACTTGGTCATATCGGAGAGAAAAGACTGAGTAAGTTGCATAAAGATGGACTCTTGAATGCGTTCAAGTTTTCATCTTATGAAACTTGTCAGTCCTGTCTCAAAGGGAAGATGACCAAATCTCCGTTCACCGGACATGGAGAAAGAGCAGCAGAGCTCTTGGGACTCATACACAGTGATGTATGTGGTCCGATGTCTACACATGCAAGGGGTGGGTTCTCCTACTTCATCACATTCACTGACGATCTCTCTAGGTTCGGATATGTGTATCTGATGAAACACAAATCTGAAGCTTTTGAGAAATTCAAGGAATTTAGAAACGAAGTAGAGAACCAGACTGGCAAAAGTATCAAGATCCTCCGGTCTGATAGAGGAGGGGAGTACTTAAGCACGGAATTCCTAGATTACTTAAAAGAGAATGGTACTCTCTCTCAGCTTACTCCTCCTTATACACCACAGCACAACGGTGTATCGGAGAGGAGGAATCGTACCCTTCTGGATATGGTTCGCTCCATGATGAGTAATGCCGAGTTGCCTCTTTCATTTTGGGGACATGCGCTATTGACAACAGCATATCTATTGAATGATGTTCCGTCTAAATCAGTGCCTAAGACTCCATTCGAGATATGGAATGGAAAAAGGCCATATCTTAAAAGATTTAAGATATGGGGTTGTCCGGCTTATGTTAAAACGCATAAACCGGATAAACTAGAGGCACGGTCAGTTTTATGTAAGTTTGTGGGATATCCAAAGAATGGTTATGGATATCTATTCTACCACACCGAGGAACAGAAGGTGTTTGTTGCTCAGCATGCCGTTTTCTTCGAAACGGAGTTTCTTGCAAAAGAAATTGGTGGGAGCACGGTAGAATTGGAAGAAATTTAGCGACCACAAACTGAAACTGAAAATTTGACAGAACCTCAGGATTCAATAACCCCAGACGAACCTCAGCCACTCCGCAGATCTGGTAGGATTTCTCGTCCGCCCGAGAGATACTACGGTTTTCTCATAGACGGGGATCGAGAGGATTGCATCTTGGAAGAAGATGACCCTACCAGTTTCAGGCAGGCCATTATCAGTAGGGACTCTGATAAGTGGCAGGAAGCAATGCAATCCGAAATGGAGTCCATGTACGCTAATAAAGTGTGGACCTTGGATATTGCTCCACCTGGGGTAAAACCCGTTGGATGCAAATGGATCTGCAAAAGGAAACTTGGTGTAGATGGGCAGGTGGAAACCTATAAGGCTAGACTCGTTGCAAAAGGTTTTCGTTAAAGACCTGGTTTGGACTATGACGAAAATTTTTCTCCGGTGGCTATGCTCAAATCCATTCGGATCCTACTTGCCATTGCTGCCTTCCATGACTATGAAATCTGGCAGATGGATGTTAAAATGACTTTCCTAAACGGTTGTTTGGAAGAGTGCGTTTACATGGATCAGCCAGAAGGTTTCGTAGATAGTGGGAGCAGCGGGAAGGTGTGCAAGTTGCTTAAATCCATTTATGGATTAAAGCAGGCATCGCGGAGCTGGAACATCTGTTTTGATGAGGCAATCAAGGAATTTGATTTCATCAAGAACGAAGATGAACCTTGTGTCTATAAGAAGATTGTAGGACGAACTGTCGTATTCCTAGTCTTGTACGTGGACGACATTCTTTTGATAGGAAATGACATTCCTATGCTACAATCGGTCAAGCTATTTTTGTCACAACGGTTCTCCATGAAGGACCTGGGTGATGCCTCGTACATTCTAGGGATCAAGATCTATAGAGATAGATCCAAGAGACTACTGGGACTTTCGCAGTCCAGGTACATAGAGACCGTACTAAAGAGATTTAGTATGGAGGATTCCAAGCGCGGTAACTTACCCGCATTGCACGGAATTACCCTCTCCAAGAAGATGTCTCCTAAGACTGACGAGGAGAGGGTTCGCATGAGCACTATACCCTACGCTTCGGCGGTAGGATCTATAATGTATGCGATGCTATGTACAAGACCAGATGTAGCTTACGCGCTGAGCACGGTAAGCCGGTATCAGTCAGACCCAGGTGAGGACCACTGGACAGCAGTGAAGAACATTCTCAAGTACCTGAGAAGGACTAAGGAGATGTTCCTGGTTTACGGTAATGGAGACCTCAGGGTCGAGTCCTTTACCGATTCAAGCTTCCAGAGTGACAAAGATGACAGCAAGTCTGTCTCGGATTTTATGTTTCCCCTCAACGGAGGGGCGGTATGTTGGAGGAGTTCCAAACAGGATACTGTCGCAGACTCGACGATGGAGGCTGAATACATTGCTGCAAGCGATGCCGCAAAAGAGGCGGTCTGGATGAAGAAGTTCATTGGTGAACTTCAGGTGGTTCCGTCCATTGTTGACCCAATACCTTTGTATTGCGATAACAATGGGGCTATAGCTTTAGCGAAGGAACCAAGGTCCCATCAGAAATCCAGACACATCTTAAGGCGGTATCACCTGATCAGGGAGATCATTGATCGCCAGGAGATCGAGGTGCGGAGAGTGGACACAAAGGACAACACAGCGGACCCATTCACGAAGGCTTTGCCCCAGACTCAGTTCAAGCGGCTGATCGAGATGATTGGTCTTCGATACGCCAGTTCATGGCCTTAGTGCAAGTGGGAGATTGTTAGTGTATATGCCCTAGAGGCCATTACTGTATCATACTAGTATGTATATTACTTGATGGAAGCTTAGGATATTCACAGTTGTACAGACAATCCTGCTCAATATAGTAGTATGCTACTTGGTTTGTCTCTGCTTTAATGTGTACATGTGTGTGTTTCTTTATTATATCACCTATACGCATTAGTAGAGCCCTTAGGATCTTTGCTTGATTACCGGCGTTGTGATGGCGATCACACTCGTGGGGGCTGGGTAATCCACAAGCACATCCTTATACACGTCCCTAGTCATGGGATTATCGAGATAGGGCATCGATACTCCGAAGTAGACTATCGTATGCGCTTCTCATCCCAGCACAGGAGACGGTCTGTCCCACGGCCGTCAGTACGTCGTACTTGAGATAGTATGCGGGTGCTCGTTAGGTTACGAGTACACTGGACAGGACTCGTCGGGAACTGATGGTTGGTATTATACCTATCGTCACTTATCAGTTCCTAGGTGACATGAGTACAGCTTAATCCGCTGACTTGACACTGTCACTTCGCCTCGAGTGTGTTCCCACTGTTCTTTGATTACTACCCTACCACGGCTCTACTGAGTCATGCAAACAGGTAGTAGTTGGGTGCAGTCCCGAAGCACTTGGAGGCAGTGACGGTTAAACAGGATTCGTCTCTCCCGGTATTGGGGGTTGACATCGCGCTGTGTCTAGGAGAGCCATTACACGAGTAGTCCCTGGCCAGGGCAAGCAAGATATACTGGTAGGTTTCCAGTGTTATCTCAGGGTGTTCTGGGCTTCACTCCGACACGACTTGTACCGCTATTAGGGGACTGACGTTTATCGCCCCCTAGGCCCGCCATGCGATGTATCAGACGAACAGACCGGACTGTATGGAGATTGTCACATACAGGATCAGTAGGAGTTCGGATGGGTTTACCTCATCGGCCTTCTTATCGACATCTACCTGGGGACCGTTACGTACAGCTAGTGCCGCTGGCAGTCTGTGGTTAAACCCACTGCCAGCGTGGTGTCGAGTCTTTAGAGTCCCACACAGAGAGTTTCCCTGCATTGAGCGAAACGTGTAGAGGCCGTATGGTTTTACGGCAGGGCTACGATCTCTTATGTGCACTTGTGTGCGTATGCTGTTCGGGCAGGCAATACTAGTGGGCTTTAGTTTAAGCCAGATCCTAGTATTGCATAGATGGATTTGATTTGTCTTCTGTGCATTCGCATTCTACGGAATGCGGATGCGGGTGTGTATGCACAGTTTTGAGGAGCGATGAAGGGGGAGGTGCCCCATTAGGGTTTTGGCAGTTGGTTCGGCCAAAACCGTAATGTGGCACACTCATTAGGGTTTTGACAGTTCGTTTGGTCAAAACCGTTATGAGCCGGAGACATTGTTTACTAATCCTTTTAGTGATAGATTTGTGATGGCTAATTGCATTGACCATTTGACTACTTAGTTCTCTCTTGACTTTGTTGACCCGTTGACCGTGTTGACCATTGACCTTCAAGAGAGATCCACACTCTTCTTTCATTTTCTTTTTATTTCTTGTGTTATGATAATGGTCAATTCAATGTGCCATCAACTTTTATCATGATAGGATTAGTAATGATGATTTTGTGTATTATTGCAACCATGGTTCATTTCATTTGGGCTTAATCTTTTCATTATTCTCTTCTCATTCTCTCTCTTGAAGTGAGAAGAAAAAGAAAAGCTCCATGGTTGCTAAGTTTCACCTTCTTCTTCCTCCTCTTGATCTCATCTTTTGATCTCATGTGTTGAGAGAAAAAGATCCCACAAAGACAAACACATCCATACATCTCCTCCACACAACATAGGGCTTCTAGACTAGCAATTTCTTTGCCCTAGTTACCTCGGCTCGAGGTGGAGCTCGGTGTACATCTCTCGGGTGGATCGTCTTCGACTCAAGGAGGCCGCGGAGGTGACCAAAGTCCGGATCAACCCTCGGAGCAAGCAAAGAGAAGAACAACAAGAAGAGAAGGAGTTCAAGTTAAGGTATAACCCCTAACCGAGTAGATAAATCTCTAGTTAGGATGCTAGTATGTTGTTTAGCAAAGATCCGGCTTTTACGGTCCATGTTACCAAGTCTAGAAAAAATTTTGTTTTACCGTTTCCGCAACCCCGAAAGTACCGGGAGAGGTAACGTGGACCTAACAGTGATAATATGCAACATTATAGAAAAGTAATAAGCATCACAGAACAATACAGATAATCTGGGATCCCCGGGTTTCACAGAGCCGCTACTGAAACCCGACGTTCCCCTGGTCGTGTGGATAGCCTGTGCAATGAAACCTAGACCCCTACGGGTGCGGCAAGTTACCCGCCAAAACCTAAAGCGAGGTAGTCCCCACAACATAGTGAATGGAACACCCAGGACTTCACGAAATCCGGTAAATTGAGCACCCCTCCTTAGGTCAACCTGTACCCCCTACGAGTGCGGTGAATAGTCTGCCAATTCTAGAGTGAGGTCCCTTTGCCTCTCAAAGCCATGAGATACGGACCCGTTGCCCTCCAGAACCCGGCTATCCGTGCACTCCTTCACGGGATAAACCTAGTATAGAAATAAAAATATGTACAACGGGTACATCGACCTCGACCCGGTCGTGCCCCAAAAGAATATTATACAAACAGGCAGTAACGGCAATCCACATGTTGGACGCTCGCCCCGCAATATCAAATGTACAAATAAATCCAAACAGCACTATCATTGCACCCTGCTATCGACCACGACATATTCGCAACATCACAGCACAACACAGAAGATCAACGCGAATGTCACGTTCGCAAACCCGTCTAAAAGAACTATAGAAATCAGACGCGGTTTACCGATCAAATGACATTCCCGGTCGGAGACATAACGTAAATACTGCAATCTAACAAGTTTAAAATTTCGATCGACTAAATTTCTCGAAGTGGGCCCCACGTATATCTGCTGTACAGTAATAAAATCTGGGCCCAAAAGAAACATTCCAGAAGCCACAATTTACAACAATGAAACACCAGAAGAAATTTGACCCTCTGAAGCTCCAAGATGGCCGCGGATCCGCGGCCAAAGCATGGCTTTGGCGGCGGTTCGGAGGCCGTACGGACGATTCAGAGGATCGTATTTCTTCTGTTTTCTTAAAAAAGCCTGCTTGTTTTTCTGTGATGGTCAAAATAATTTTTAGACACCTTTTAAAATCGACAGAAACTTTAAAACTGAAAATTGTGATTTTCGAAACTCCGTTCGATCGATATTTTAAACGCGTTAGCACAAATTAGTATAGCTTAATGGTGAGGATCTGATACCACTGTAAGTCCACGGTAGCGCCCCGGCCGTCTAACAGACGCCAAATGCGGAACAAAAACTTTGTACAAACTGGCGCTATCGTGTACCGTAACCCGGATCTGCCATTAAAGCTAAACTAACAAATTACAAATGGGTAGAAACGTTATACCGAATGATCTGAGTCCTTCGGTCTTCAACCATCATCCCACGCTTTGTTGCGGCTGTTCCGATCTCATCGATCTCCAATCTTGTCATCCAGGTGGCACCACGTCGACGGATCTTTAAACGGGCTCCCGCCTCTGAACCGAGGCAACTCGATCGTCAAGTTTGCTAAAAGAAACGACCAAGATGAAGTATAGAATGAGTAGAACACCTTGTCTCATTACGTCCAAGGCTATGGACGAACGGTTAATGAAGTTGCCTTTTGGATTGGGTGAAATGAGAAATGAGGCTATCTAATTTCTATGCACCAAAACTTATATCTTTTCAAAGCAACAACCATCATCCCCTTCAAAAGAGTGGCCGACCACTTATAAAAGGGAGGGAGGTGAGTGTAGGAGCAAGTGGTGACAACAAAGGAAAAGATCAACAACAAATATCTTTGCACCAAGTATGAAAGCATTTAATGCAAACCAATCACAATTAACCGAGTCACCTTGTCATTAAATGCACCATTAATGACCTAATGACTCACTATCCTAGTCACCCTCTCTAGAACCTTCTAGAACACTGACCCGCCTCATCAAGAAGAGATAAATCCGTATTTAACCGACTGTTAAATACGGCTGATAGAAAACAGGAAACTGGCAACTTCCAAAAGTGATCCTGAAACGAATTTCAGGATAACCCCGTAATGGTATAAACATACCCGCATTTGTATTACGACCGAATACAAATGCATCTGAGATAAAGATATTATATCTACACAGTATAATACTGGGTTCCGGCTTAAACCAAAGCCTACCAGTATTATCTGCCCGAAAAATGACACGTGCGAAAACGCACGTGCATTTTTCGAACCTTGCCATATCACCATACGGCCTCTACAACGTTTCTCCCGAACTTGGGAAAGTGTCTGTGGGGGACTCTAATGACTCATCAACACATCGGCACTGGGTATAACCACTAGCACGTCAGAGGTACAAGCTGCACGTAACGTTTTGCCTATGTATTGATTGGAAGGGAAGCTGACGAGTGAACTCATCTATAAACCCTACTGAGCCTGACAGTGACAATGTATATACAGTCCGGTCCATTCGTCTAAATAGTATCGCATATCGAGTCTAGGGGGTGGATAAAGTCAGACCCCTAATAACGCGATAAATCGTGTCGGCATGAAACCCATCACCACCTGAGAAACAACTGATCCAAATTAGTAATTCTCCACTACCTCGGCCAAGGATTCCTAGTGATGGCCACCCGTGCACTGCGCGACATCAACCCCCAATACCGGGAGAGACGAATCCCCGACGATCCGCTCACTTGCCTCCAATATGGCTCGGGACTGTACCCAACTAAAACCTGTTTGCACAATTCCTTTGAGCGTGGTAGGGTAGTAATCTAAGCACAGTGGGAATACACACGAGACAAATGACGATCTCAGGTCGATGAACTAACCTGTACACATGTCACCAGGGAATTGCTATCCGACGATATGTATAATACCAACTAGCAGATTCCCGGCGAGTCCTGTCCGGTGTACTCATAACCCAATAAGCACCTGTATACATCTTAGGTGAACCAACTAACACCAATGGCTTGTGAGACCGGCCATCGCCCCTCGTCGGGGTCTCGACTGTATACACTAGTCTACTCTGGAGTATCGATGCCCTGTCTCGAAACTCCCACAACTAGGGACACTTTTAAGGATGTGCTTATAGACCCCAGCTCCCACGTATATGATCGTCATCATACTGCTGGTACTCAAGCATGAATCCTATGGGCTCTATCATCATGCAATAGTGAACTAAAGCATATATACGATGATAAATGCAAACCAGATAGCATACTATCATCTCGAGCAAGACTCTCATATCGGTATAGGTCCTGCCTCAATCATTGCAATCACGTACCTGCGATCCAATAATTGACTTTGAGGGCACTTTCTCCAACAGATTTAAATCTACTCACATGATAATCTTCTTTCTTAGTCGAAGTCGATTTGCTTCATCATCTCAGAAGTCCACGCGAAGGTACCTACAAATCAACACACATCATAACGCTATTAAAACCAAGTCCGAAAAACTGATACAGCACTCAAAGTGCTTATAGGTTAGAACCTATAGCCTACATATGCAAAAACAACTACACAACCCACGTCGTTGATGTACAAATGTCCCACGATGAAATACAATATTAAATACCAAAACCCAAGTTTCAGAAATCGGAAGACACGAAATCAGCGACAAAGGAAATCACTCCCAGATTCTACCCTAGGTCAAACTAGGAGATTTTGTATATAGGGTTGGTTTACGTATCAGATAACCAAGCCACTGACCAAAATACATACCCTAACCTACAGGTCTAGCGGCAATTTGTGGCCTCATGCATTAAATCGGCGGCGTGGTATTGGGTTTTGGGTCTCAGGTTTCACGGGTTGCTTCAAGGTTGCCTGCACGTATCACTGTAAAGGGAACTTAATTTATGGGTCTCTCGGGTCACTCCAGATTCTAAAATATCCTCACAAACTGTCAAAATTAAGATGTCGGGAAAATTCTAAGTTCATGTATTCGTGTATTGGGTTCTAGTCACTGGTCTTGGCCAGTAAAACATCACTAAGGTCTTGTAAACACTCACTACACCTCAATTTACCACTTATAAGTCCAAACTTCCACTAAACATGAACCTAGAAAATTCCATGATCACAACCTGACACTAAAACGAACTCTATACTAAACTAGAAGGTTAGAAAACAAATTACAAGATGAGAAAGGAAGGTTATACCTCTTGGAAGCAACTCAAGAAAAACCCTAGATGCTCCTAGTGCTCAAAATCCAAACGTGTTTCAACTATGAGGTGTAGGGTGAGGTTGTGTGCATTTTTAATGAAGGTGTTGTGATGCTTTGATGAGATTTGGGTGTTTATGGAGGAGGTAGAGGAGGGTGGAGGAGGAAGAGAAGGAGATGAAGGAGGAGTTGAAGAAATGGTGAAGTGAAGAAAATGAATGAAGAAGTCAAGAGGTAGGAGCCATACCCTCACTCTCTCTCACTCTCTCTCATGGCATGCCTCATGCCATCATCATGTTGTCCCCCACTCTCTCTCTCTCATCAATTATCTTCTCTTTTCTTTTCTTTCTTCATCTTTTTCCCTCATCATTTAAACCAAACACAAATACAGATGAAACCAACATGTAACAAAATGCAATATGTCATGGTGCACTAACCATGGCTAAATAAAAATACGGATTTGGCTTAATTGTGATTAGTAGTGAACTAATCAAGTTTAATTTAAACTTGCATATAATTAATTATAAAATGCCCGAATCCAATAATTACCGTTTTATTAAATAATACAATATAAATCTCCAATTATTTTCCAAATATTGGTATTTAGTTATGCCATTTTACGAAAACCCCAATTCGCAAATCGAATAGTTTTCGTGAAATATATTATTTTAATATTTAAATTCCAAAAATAATATTTTATTTTTCTAAAATGTTACAGTATGTGAATATCAACCAACGTGTGTCCATCAACGACACATCAACTGTTAATGATATATACCCTAGAGGCCATTATTGTATCATACTGGACTGTATATTACATATTGGATGCTTAGGATATTTCACAGTTATAATAACAGTCTTGCTCGATATGGTAGTATGCTGCCTGGTTTAATTCTACCTCAATATGTGCATGTATTTCTTTTAGCATATCGCTTATACATATTGGTAGAGCTCTTAGGATCTTTACTTGACTACCAGCGTTGTGATGGCAGTCATATTTGTGGGGGCTGGATAGTCTATAAGCACATCCTTAAACATGTCTCTAGTCGTTGGATTATTAAGACGGAGCATCAATACTCCGAAGTAGACTAGTGTATTTGCTTCTCATCCCAGCAGGGGATATGGTCTGTCCCACAACCATTAGTACGACGTACTGGAGAAGGTATGCAGGTGCTCACTGGGTTGTGAGTTACACTGGATAGGACTCGTCGGGAACTGCTTGTTGGTATTATACCTATCATCAGGTAGCAGTTCCCAGGTGGCATGAGTACAGCTTAGTCCATTGACTTGCCATCGCTATTTCGTCTCGAGTGTGTTCCCACTCAACTTTGATTACTACCCTACCACGCTCAAAGGAGTCATGCAAACATGTAGTAGTTGGGTGTAGTCCCGAAGCACTTGGAGACAGTAGCGATCAGATAGGATTCGTCTCTCCCGGTATTGGGGGTTGATATCGCGCAGTGTTCGGAAAGCCATTACACAAAGTCCCTGGCCAGGGCAGTCGAGAAATACTAGTAAGGTACTCCAGTAGTTTCTCATGGTGTATTGGGCTCTCCTTCGACATGACTTATCACGTTGTTAGGGGTCTGACGTTTACCATCCCCATAGGCGGATATGCGTGGATCTCAGACGAACAGACCGAACTGTACGGAGATTGTCACCGATAGGCTCAGTAGGAGTCCGGGTGAGTTTGCTCATCGGTCTTCTTATCGACAGATACCTGGGTAGCCATTATGTGCAGCTAGTACCGCTGACGGCTTGTGGTAAAACCCACTGCCAGCGTACTGTCGAGTCTTTAGAGTCCCACATAGAGGGTTTCCCTGCTTCAGGCAATTGATGTAGACGTCGTATGGTTTTACGACTGGGCTTCGATCACGTACGTATACTTGTACACGGATGCTGATCGGGCGGACGATACTAGTGGACTTTGGTTTAAGCCGGATCCTAGTATTGTATTATTGGATTGTTATCGTCTCAGTGTATCCGTATTTTTCGGAATACGGATGCGGATATGTATATACGGTGAGAGGGGCATTCTTGTAATTTGTCAAGACATGCTTCTAGAAAGTGCCACCTCATTATTTGTATTATCCATTTTCCAAATGGATTAATGAGGTGGAAATGGAGGATACTTTGGTAGCATGGTGTAAAAAATGGGCTTGGATTATTTTATTTGGTTTGGGATCACTATTGAGGCATGGGTGCTATATTCTATTGTTTTTCTATCCATGGCTCAATAAGTGAGATGAGGAAATATATATGAGACATTCTCTACACTTAGCTTTCTTGATGATTCATTCTATTCTCTTGATTATTTTCTTGAGTTGCTCTCCTTGAGCTCTCTAGGTCTCTCCATCTCCTTCTTCCTCTAACTAAACCCTAACCTTCACATGTGTTGTGAGCCAAGGGTTTAGTGAGACTACACAATCCTTTAGACTTTCTACATCTCTTAGGCTAGTTGGTTTAGCGAACCATCTACCTTAGTTATCTCATTTAGAGGTTGAAACTTGGAGCACATTCTCTTGTTGTGGATCATCTTTGACGCAAGAAGGCCGATGGAGCTAGCCCGATCCGATCGCCGAGGAGCCTTGGAGAGGAGCACTAGAAGACCTGAACGACTCGATCTTAGAGGTATAACCATTCTACAGAGTAGTTAAACCTCTAGATAGATTAGCTGGTTAAGGCTTTAGTAAAGATCCTGGAGTTTTATCCGGTGTTGCGTAGTCAAATATCATCGTTTTTGAAAATTCTGCCTCCCCGCAAACCACGGGATGGGCGATATCGGCTTACAGTGGTATCAGAGCCTACAAAATCTTAACTAGCTAGTTAGCAAAGTGTTAGAAATTCGATCGACGAAGAAATCCCAAAATTACATCCGAAAAACCCATTTTCTGTCGATTTTAAAAACTGGTCCAAAAATCTTTTCACGGGCCTTAAAAATACGTGCAGGGTTTTTGGAGACTACTGGAGAAAATTGGGTCCCTGAATCCCCAAGACCGCCGCGGAAACGCGGCCAAACCATGCGTTTGGCCGCCGTTCCGCGTCCGAGTCAAGGGTGACTCGGCCCGATTTTCTACAGTATGTCTATTATGGTGAGTTGTGAATTTTGGGATATTTTGTTTCTTCCCAGGATCTTTTGTGCACAGTGTTGTACTTGTGGTAGATTCAAATTTGGATAATTGATCGAAATTCTAAGTACTTTAGCTAATCGGGTTTTCTGTGTTTGATATATGTGTTCGTAAACCTCCGCTAATTGCTATACGTCGATTAGTTAGGGGTTGCACATATGTGTGATTTGTATTGATGGTTTGTGTATATGAATCTTATTGGATCGTCATGGATGAATAGCCGGAGATATGAGAAGAGTGTTTTCTTTTCTTTCATTCAATGTAATTTGTAAAAGTGATGTAATATTATTTTGCGGGGCACATCCGGGTTGAGGTTCTAGCCACCGTTGTATATTATTTGTTTTACTGTTTTTTGCTTCTAGGATAGACCCAAGATGGGGTGCACAAACTACCAGGTTCTTTGAAGTGCCGAGTGGCCTACTCATTTTACTGAGAGAGGTTGCTTCACTTCGGGAATTTGGCGGGTAGTTTGCTGCATCCGTAAGGGTCTAGGGTGGGGTGTTTAGCTATTCATCATGACCGTAGAATTCGTCTTTCGTTACAGGCTTAAACGAAACACAGAATTCCTAGTATATCCAATATATTCATCTATGATCTGGAATGCCTATTATTGCGTGAGACTAATGCATATATATATATATATATATATATATATATATATATCTAGTAGACGTTACTTATGTTTTGCACCCGCGCTAGTCTAACCCCCGCTCTGGTGTCAGTTAAGTAACCTAACGGTGTTAGACAGGGCCTAGTGGTGAATGCGGATGGCATAAGCGTATATTGTATTTTCGTTTCTTTTGCTGCAATGATAGGATTTGTAAAAGATGGAACCACATTAACAAAGATTAATGAAAGATAAAACAATCCAAAGCTTAATCATTGGTACAATTTCAAAACCACTCGGTTTTCTTCAAAAGCAATTTTAAATGCGGAGCTTAAACCACTCCTTTTAAAAAGCTATCATGGTTCCTTCGACTATATCAAATTCACTATGTTCACGGTTTTGCCAAAACCATCCGTAGCGCTCCGTCATTTCATATGAATATTCAGTAGTATTCAAGTTATGTTTGTTGACCTTCGCCAAGGCATAGTGATTGGTAGCTGCTGGGTATTCATATGTAGTATAGATAGATGCGTTGGTTTGGGACAGTCGTACTACTTTGTTGGCCTTTGTCAAGGGTATATACGGGTGGGTTCAAATTAACCTGAACAATGACGGGTAGAACTTGACATGTAACTTATGATTTTTTGGCCTTCGTCAAGGTCATAAGAGCATGGGGCAAAAATCCACAACGGGAGTTTCTAAGGTACTGAAACGTGCTAATGTTGCATACCATTTGGAGTATGATGATCATGGTAGGGTTCTTTCTTGGTTATCACACAATGATATTTGGATCCCGATCCTACTGTGAGTATGCACTACTCTTCGGGAGATTTTTTCACTAAACGATCAATGCTATAAACCAAGTAGGTGTCTAGAACGGTGTTAGCGGGGCTACGCCTCCAGGAAAAAGAGGTTATGTAATTAAGGAATTTCGCGAAAGTGTTGGAAAACCTCTCTCGAAGTACCGACACCAGCCTAGCTGAAAGGTTAAGCAAGAATTGTAAAAGTGAAATTAATCCTGACTAATTCTTCTTTTATGGTTTAAGGAAGGATTCGAGGAAACAGTGGGAGCCATCCTGTTTAGATAACTAATAACCAATCTAAAACTGCAAGAGCATCGTGCTAAGTGTTTCTTCTCTCTCTCCTAATTGCAGCGACTACAATGACCGGACATACGTTACTAGCTAATAATTTGACTGGGCCAAATTATATTGATTGGCAACGGTTTGTCCAGATGGCACTTACCTATGACAAGCTAGACTCCCTCCTTACTACAAAACCCCCCGCCGTCCCAGGTCCAAGTTGTTGGATATGTATGCCCTAGAGTCCGGTATTGTATATGTATACATATGGATGCTAGGGATATTTATTGTAGGGTTCCTAGGCACCCTAATGAGGTCTCACAAGGCATCGAACATGCCAATATAAAAATTTACGGATGCCGAGAGACCCGACTACGGATCGTTTGCTAGATATCTAGGCGAAAAAGCTAACTAGTTAACACTTAACTAAGGGAATACGGAAATACAACCTTTGTAGATCCGGTGCTCCACCTCCATAGCTCCGCAACGAAGTCCTCTCCGCTGTCCAAAAGAAATCCGGGCTCTAGAGTCGGCTTCGTCGGAGAAAAAGCGAGCTAGGTCGTCGATGTCCATGCCGAAGATGATCTACGTCGAGGCATCGCTAAATCAAGCTCCACCTTCACCAAACCATGATAACTTGTGAAGGAAACACACTCTACTACTTGGCAAGAGGTAGAGGATGAAGAAATAGGAAGTGGGTAGACTTTAGAATTGAATTTCTCACTCTTTATCATCAATCACCATTGATGACCTCAAGGTTTTCTTCTTGAGTTCAAGGAAGAAGAAGAAGAAATGATATGATAAGTTATTTAAAAATGAAAAGAAAAATCAAAACTTATCATAATCTAAACCATGGTCAAGTGTAGAGAATTAACTAAGGTTAGATTAATGGTTAGGGTTAAAGATGAAGACAAGAATGGTTACAAAGTCAAAGCTTCATGAAGCTTCAACTAAACTCCAAAATTAGCAACCATTCTTTTCTTATCTATTCTAAATAAATAAATAAATAAATAAGTAAGAAAAGAAAACCCTAATCATTAGTTTAACCATGGCTTAATCCATTACACTTAACTATAGTTAAACATGTATCATCAAACATGATACAATCAAGTGCACGAAAATATATCGAATATACAATGTGCACAACCGAGCGAGAAAATCCATTTAAAGTGAACCGATACTAGTTAATGCAAAGTAATATATCAAATATATAATTATGCATTAAATCATTAAATCAACACTTGATTTAACGATCCGGTCATGACGCACATAACCGACTGGTATCATTAGTAACATCTTATCGAATCAACACTTGATCCGATAACCCGGCTATATCGCATATAACCGATCAATGTCACATCGCGAGAATCGAATACAGTATCACATACTCGTATTATTCTCGGTCCCGCACATATCTCATATGCGCTCCTATTTCGTTTTGCTTGAGCCAGGAAACCTCTGTGTAGGACTCTAAAGACTCGTCAATACGCCGGCAGCAGATGATGATCATATCAAACACCCACAAGCCACAAGCGGTCTGCTAAACGTAACGGCCACCCGGGTATTGAGCGATCTGAAGATCGACGAGCAAGCCCGCTCACACTCCAGTGAATCCAACCAGTAACACTACCGTACAGTCCGGTCTGATCGTCTGATATGTCGCATATCTCGCCTAGGGGTGGTAAACGTCAGACCCCAATAGCTCGATAAGTCGTGTCGATATGAGGTCTATAACTGTTCGAGAAACTACTGGTAACACTTACCAGTAAATCTCAGCAACCCTGGCCAGGGATTTCCTGTTATAGCCAATCGAACACAGCGCAACATCAACCCCCTATACCGGGAGAGACGAATCCCCTCCTATCGCTCATTGCCTCCATATGACTCGGGACTGTACCCAAAAACCACCGTTCTGCACGCCCTCTTGGACGTGGTAAGATGGAAATCAAAGCACAGTGGGAACCACACAAGACTCTATGACGATCTCGGGTCAACAGACTACTCTGTACCAGTGTCACCAGAGAACTGCCATCTGACGTGAGGTATAATACCATCTGGGAGTTCTCGGCGAGTCCGTCCAGTGTACCCAGTCTCTACTGAGCACCCGTATATCATCTCTGATGTCAAACACCAATGGATATGGGATCATCCATCGCCCATCTGTATGGGTCGAGAAGGTATACGCTAGTCTACTCTGGTATATCGATGCCCCGTCTCAATACACCCTCGACTAGGGACTTTGAAGGACGTACTTATGGACTACCATGTCCCCACTAGTATGATCCGCATCATAGTCCAGGTAGTCAAGCACACATCCAAAGGGCTTTACCAACATGTAACAGAGAGACAATCAGTATACACGTTAAGGTAAAGTTCAACCAGATAGCATACTATCATGTCGAGCAAGAAAGTCCTCCCTATATATGTCCCAGCATCCACTACAATATACATCCTATGTACAGTAATGGCCTCTAGGGCATACATATAACTAACAATCTCCCACTTGCACTAGGGCCATCTGTAGCAGTGGTTGTAGTATCTCATACTCAACCATCCCATAAAAATCTCTCTCTGGGAACAGGCCTTTGTGAGTGGATCCGCTGTGTTGTCCTCTGAATCTACTCTCCTTACCTCGATCTCCCTGGAGATCATCCATCTCCATGATCAAGTGATACTGCCTTAGAATATGTCTGGATCACTGATGGGACCGGCGTTCCTTGGCATAAGCCACAACTCCATTGTCACACAATGGAAGGAACAAAGTTCATCTCATAAACTATTATACACCCAGACTGTCTCTATGGTAGCATCTTAAGTAGCGATGTATTCAGCCTTTATCGTCCAGTATGCCACGGTATCTAGCTTGGAACTCTTCCAACATACCGTCCCTTTACTGAGGGTAAAGACAATGCCTGTGACTGACATTCAGTCGTCTTTATCACCCTGGAACACTTCCAGTGATTCTCCCCAGGGTCGATTGATACCATCTCACTACAACTAGTGAGAATCCTAATATCCAATTAGATCTATCTCATAGATCCAAAACTTAGGATTTAGGAGGTATCATTTTGATCCTACACGGAGAATCTTTGTGATAAACAGAGATTGATCGAGCGTAGCATAAGAAACTCCTTTCTTATCTAGAGTATGCCATCCACGTACTCTATGAGGATCACCACCATACTCCCTACTACCTTTTTGTATATACAAGGTTCATCTACCATTTTGATGAAGTCAAACTATTTGACTACTACATCAAAACAGATATTCCAACTCCGCGATACCTGCTTTATCCTATAAAGCATCTTGTACACGTTTCCGCTGCTCCCACTGTTTACGAGGCCCTCTGGCTGTGTACTTATAGACGCACTCTTCTAAAACATCATTTAGAAAAGCAGTCATGACACCCAACCACCAGATTTCGTAGTCATGGTATGTAGCCGTGACAAGTAGGATCTAGATGGACTTAAGCATAGCTACTTAAAAAAGGTTTCATCATCATCCACGCCTGGTCGATGACGAAAAGCTTTAACAAGTCTAGCTTTGAAAGTCTCAACTTTTCCATCTACACCAAGTAATCTTCTCAAGATATACTTGCTCCTGATAGGGATTTAACCCTTCAGATATTGCAACCAAAGTCCATACTTTGTTGGTGTATAAGGATTCCATCTCAGATCACTAAGCATCCAGCCATTCTTACAGAGTCTTACTCCTGATGGCCAGCTCGAAGCTAGTTGGGTCATCATCTCATGATGCAATCCTCGCTCCCACTGTCATAGAGAAACCATGGTATCTCTCAGGTGGGTGAGGAACCCTACTAGATCGGCGGAGAGGCTGAGGTTCGTTGGTTACTAATGAATCCTTTGGTTCTTTCAAAACATCTGCTGTAGTTTGTATAGCTGGAACATTTCCAGTTCTACATAACAGACCTTGCCTCGAGTTTGTCCGGATTTTGCTTTCAGACATAGGCCGGACAACCCCAAATCTTAACTAACTTAAGAAATGGGCTCTTCCTTTTCCATATCACATATGAAGCGGTAGGCAACTGATTTGATTGGAACCCTATTCAATAGGTATGCAACTTCGTAAGTGCATAACTCCCAAAAGGAAAAAGGTAACTCAGTATTACTCATCATAGAGCACACCATATCAAATAGGGTGTATCTGCTCCGCCCCGATATACTATCGTGCTATGGTGTATACAGAGGAGTAATGCTGAGAGAGAATCTCATTCTCCTTTAGAATAATCCAGGATTTTCGTGCTCAAGTATTCTCCTCCTTGATCTCATCAAAGAACATAATACTTATACCCGTATTGGTTCTCTACTTCTCGCTTATATTCTGCGAATATCTCAAAAGGTTCGGACTTGTGTTTCAACAAGAACATATGTCTGAATCTTGAGAGATTATCAGAGAATGTAATGAAGTACAAAGAACCAGTCTTGGCATGTGTAGACAGGGGACCTACATACATCAACATGTATCATCCCAAGAGTTCACTAACTCTTTCTCTGTTTCCAATAAACAGAGCTAGTGTCATTATATCTTTGTGACATGACTGGCAAGTTTCACAAGATGTAAATTCAAACTGATTTAAATATACATCTAAATGTAACTTCAGCCAGTCGGGTCGCATTGATCTGACCTAGTCTACAATACCTCAAGAAGAATCCGTTCATTTCTGAACTCTTCCTCTTGTGTGTGTTCCATATACTAAGAACTGTAGTTTGATTTAGAACATCAATGCTTTTAGATAACGTGCCTGAACCGATCAACTTTTGATATAGGAAATGTTCAAAACATTATCCAACAATACAAAATTTTATCATTTCTTTACTAATAAAGAGAGTGATATGATTTTGTATATCAGGTTCGGTATCTAATAACATTCGTTCAGAATCAATGTATTGGTAATACAGGGTGACAGTGACCAACAGACTTGGCTGCAACACTTGCCCCGTTTTCTGCCTCATGAAACTTATCACCCGTTCTCAGTCCTCTACCTTTCTGTAGCCCTATGTAACAGATTACATATCTGGGATCCTGATCTGGTATCACATACCCAGGACGTAAAGATTACTGAGAAACAGTTCTCTGTATAATGAACACACACGAAGATGATGCATCAGCATGCACTCTCTTCGTTTGGGCGGCACGGGAAATCTGGTATTCCCCAATTTCCTGCTCTGTCTTATAACGTTTATAAGTTGGAGCGGGACCAACGTTCCCCAGCTCAGTATAACAAGCGGGTTCGGTCAATAATCCGTATTATTATCTTGATTAAGGCGTGATATGGTCGCTACCTGGAGAGAGAGAGAAGAAAACACTCAGCGTGCGCTCTTGCAAGAATAGATTGGTTATTATTTTATCTAATCAGGATGGCTCCCACTGCTTTTTATCAAATCTTCCTTCAAACCCTAAAAGGAAAGACTAGCCGGGATTAATTACACACTACAAGTTCGCCAATCTTTCAGCCAGGCCAGTGTCGGTACTTTGAGGGAGGTCCCCCGTGCTTTCGCACGAACCTAATTAATGTAAACCTCGTTTTCCCAGAGGCGTAACCCCGTTGACACCTTTCTAGACACCTACTTAATCGGCTAATTGTAATGTATAAAACTCTCCCGGGAGTAACACTTACTCGCATCGGGTATCGGGATCCAACTATCTCATAGAAGGTATGCAATCTCATTGCAAATTTCAACACTTGAAATTCCCGATAATATTTTGCCCCGAACGATCTATGACCTTGACAAGGTCAACAAACCATAGACCACAAGTCAAGTTCAACCCGTCATTTCTTGATTGAATCAAACCCACCCGCACGACCCTTGACAAGGTCAACAAGGCCGCACGACTACCCTAACCCAATCTGCATCATATGCATAAACAGATAAATACTGGTTAGCTACCGCACACTGCGCCTTGACAAGGTCAACAAACGCAGCACGAATACTAAACAGGATTTATCTGAAATGACGGAGGGCTACGACAGGTTTTTCTGAAAACCTATTGCGTAATGAACTTGATATCGTTGTAGGATCGAATGATTTTAAAAATGGAGTGTTTTTGAAGCTTTTCTAGTTTTGCTAAAGGAGTCACTCCCGGTGAAGGGATCGTCGGTCCTTTCCTCATCGAATGAGGTGCGGGATATATCATATATATCACTGTGCAAAGCAAAAACTCTTAAAAGCAATCAAAAGACAAACCGAGTGTGTAGCATCTGCCAGTTATTGCTAAAGGAGTCACTCCCGGTGAAGGGATCTCGGTCCTTTCCTCATCGAATAAGGTGCAGGATATATCTCATATACCGCTATGCAAAGCAAGAACTGTAGCTACCTGTTTTATTTTGAAATTCGATTCTACAACATCTTAGGTTTCTTTTATTTCATTAATCACATTAATGAAGTCCCATCATTTAATTACCTAAACATCACAGATAGATATGACGTACACTTATGCCATCCGCATTCGCCTCGATGTCCCCTCGTGCACCGTTAGGTTAGGTAACTAACGACAGAGCAGGGCAGGGCTAGCGCGGGTGTAAAACATAAGTAACGTCTATATAATATATCATATATACTATATACTATATCCATCACAGAATCACATCACAGATATGGCAGCAGAAGAAACATATGAGATATTGGATATACTAGGACGTCCGTGTTTTCAATACGAGCCAGTATAAAACACGGATTCCACGGTCGCGATGAATAGCCAAACCCACACCCCCAGACCCCTGCGAGAGCGGCAAGCAACCCTACCAATTCTAGAGTTAGGAGACCCGGACTCGACTCCTCGAGTTGGTCTCCCACTGGACTCCAGAACCCGGTTACTTGTGCTCCCCTCCTTAGGTCTATCCTAGTGCGGAAAAGTAAATAATATACAAACGGTGACTACTTCCGCAACCTGGAAGCGCCCCAATAAAAGAATATTACATACAAGTTTTTACATGAATGAAAATGAAAAACACTCATCTCACATAAAAACCCCCGGCTATTCAAACACGACGATCCAATATAACATATCCAGCAACACATAACATCACATGTCATCAACGTAAGTAAATATGTCCATCCCAATTGTCGTTGACATATAGCAACGAAACCGGCGATATCACATATTACACTTACGGTCACAGAAAAGAAAGTGTAAAACTACAACAGTTGGAATCCGCAACCTCCTCAGACATCGCATGCCTGACCAAATGAATTTCTTAGACATCGCATGCCTAACAATTATAAACCCCGCATTTTAGTCTCATTATCGAAAACACTTTTCAATATCAAGTCGGGCAATTCAACAAGATTCCCGACATCCTGATCGAATGCTCGTCGCAAACTTCAGTAGACGGCCGCACCCCCGTTACCGTCGACGAAGTGCACCAAGGCGGAACACCGCTACCGTGAGCACCCGAATGGATGCTTTCGGCGACGGGGTTCTCCTACAGTCACTTGGTCGGGGCTATGGAGTGAGGCTGTCTATTAAGTTTACCCGGCGAGTATCCGCGTACGCTACGTGATTGCGACGGACTTTTGATCACATCAAAATTCCGTGGCAACCGATCAAGTGAGACTAAATTGCTATGTTTATAACATTCATTCAGTTATCACATAACTTCTTGTGAATTCCAATTATTGTATCCCATTCCAGATAATTAGAAAATGTTAAACTTTCCGATCGAACAATCGAACACCCAAGTTTTCCCGATACAGATCAACACATGAAATAAGTCTAACAACATTCAGTTCGTGCCTCAGTACCGACGGTCCAGCCGTAGAAGGGTCAAGCCAACGCCTCACATGTGGCACGCCGTACTGCCCCAAACCCTAAGGTTCAAAGGGCAGTTCAAGACGGTCACATAATCGAGTTAAGGTTTGTTGTCTTCTAGAGGGTCCATCGCGTTACTTGCACTACTTAGAACGTCGTTAAACTACGGAAAGATCCAACACATGGAAATTTCCCGACAGGGGAAAAATTGGGTATTTATATCCGGTCGAACTTTTTAACATATTCTAAAATTTATCCGGAAAGCCACACAGACAAAATTTGATACTCTTATCGAAACACCGAATCCCCAAAAACACAGCAGAAAAATTCAACTCTTGAATAAATATTAAAAATTCCCAGAAAACTCAGCTCTTTGAACTAGGAATTACTGTGCAAAGGAACAGGGCTGACGTCATCAAGGGGCCGCTGATCCGCCGCAGAAGACATGCTTCTACCGCGGATCCGCCGCGAAATTTACTGTTCACCAGAAACTTTTTGCACCGTAATTCTTATTTTTCCCTGCTGAATTTTTTAGCAATTTTTAATTTGGAAAAATCCCAGAATTTGGAAAAAGTCCAGAGAGCTATTTTGGGTTCGGATTTTAGGTTCGATCGGACTTCAAAGTCCGTCTAGACTTCGCCTAAGGCTCTAGCTAGGCTCTGATACCACTGTAGGGTTCCTAGGCACCCTAATGAGGTCTCACAAGGCATCGAACATGCCAATATAAAAATTTACGGGTGCCGAGAGACCCGACTACGGATCGTTTGCTAGATATCTAGGCGAAAAAGCTAACTAGTTAACACTTAACTAAGGGAATACGGAAATACAATCTTTGTAGATCTGGTGCTCCACCTCCATAGCTCCGCAACGAAGTCCTCTCCGCTGTCCAAAAGAAATCCGGGCTCTAGAGTTGGCTTCGTCGGAGAAAAAGCGAGCTAGGTCGTCGATGTCCATGCCGAAGATGATCTACGTCGAGGCATCGCTAAATCAAGCTCCACCTTCACCAAACCATGATAACTTGTGAAGGAAACACACTCTACTACTTGGCAAGAGGTAGAGGATGAAGAAATAGGAAGTGGGTAGACTTTAGAATTGGATTTCTCACTCTTTATCATCAATCACCATTGATGACCTCAAGGTTTTCTTCTTGAGTTCAAGGAAGAAGAAGAAGAAATGATATGATAAGTTATTTAAAAATGAAAAGAAAAATCAAAACTTATCATAATCTAAACCATGGTCAAGTGTAGAGAATTAACTAAGGTTAGATTAATGGTTAGGGTTAAAGATGAAGACAAGAATGGTTACAAAGTCAAAGCTTCATGAAGCTTCAACTAAACTCCAAAATTAGCAACCATTCTTTTCTTATCTATTCTAAATAAATAAATAAATAAATAAGTAAGAAAAGAAAACCCTAATCATTAGTTTAACCATGGCTTAATCCATTACACTTAACTATAGTTAAACATGTATCATCAAACATGATACAATCAAGTGCACGAAAATATATCGAATATACAATGTGCACAACCGAGCGAGAAAATCCATTTAAAGTGAACCGATACTAGTTAATGCAAAGTAATATATCAAATATATAATTATGCATTAAATCATTAAATCAACACTTGATTTAACGATCCGGTCATGACGCACATAACCGACTGGTATCATTAGTAACATCTTATCGAATCAACACTTGATCCGATAACCCGGCTATATCGCATATAACCGATCAATGTCACATCGCGAGAATCGAATACAGTATCACATACTCGTATTATTCTCGGTCCCGCACATATCTCATATGCGCTCCTATTTCGTTTTGCTTGAGCCAGGAAACCTCTGTGTAGGACTCTAAAGACTCGTCAATACGCCGGCAGCAGATGATGATCATATCAAACACCCACAAGCCGCAAGCGGTCTGCTAAACGTAACGGCCACCCGGGTATTGAGCGATCTGAAGATCGACGAGCAAGCCCGCTCACACTCCAGTGAATCCAACCAGTAACACTACCGTACAGTCCGGTCTGATCGTCTGATATGTCGCATATCTCGCCTAGGGGTGGTAAACGTCAGACCCCAATAGCTCGATAAGTCGTGTCGATATAAGGTCTATAACTGTTCGAGAAACTACTGGTAACACTTACCAGTAAATCTCAGCAACCCTGGCCAGGGATTTCCTGTTATAGCCAATCGAACACAGCGCAACATCAACCCCCTATACCGGGAGAGACGAATCCCCTCCTATCGCTCATTGCCTCCATGTGACTCGGGACTGTACCCAAAAACCACCGTTTTGCACGCCCTCTTGGACGTGGTAAGATGGAAATCAAAGCACAGTGGGAACCACACAAGACTCTATGACGATCTCGGGTCAACAGACTACTCTGTACCAGTGTCACCAGAGAACTGCCATCTGACGTGAGGTATAATACCATCTGGGAGTTCTCGGCGAGTCCGTCCAGTGTACCCAGTCTCTACTGAGCACCCGTATATCATCTCTGATGTCAAACACCAATGGATATGGGATCATCCATCGCCCATCTGTATGGGTCGAGAAGGTATACGCTAGTCTACCCTGGTATATCGATGCCCCGTCTCGATACACCCTCGACTAGGGACTTTGAAGGACGTACTTATGGACTACCATGTCCCCACTAGTATGATCCGCATCATAGTCCAGGTAGTCAAGCACACATCCTAAGGGCTTTACCAACAAGTAACAGAGAGACAATCAGTATACACGTTAAGGTAAAGTTCAACCAGATAGCATACTATCATGTCGAGCAAGAAAGTCCTCCCTATATATGTCCCAGCATCCACTACAATATACATCCTATGTACAGTAATGGCCTCTAGGGCATACATATAACTAACATTTATATTATTTCAGTTGCCTTTATCTGATATGTGTATTTTTTTTATTGATGTTTTATCCAGCTTGCACATATTGATAAAGACATGATACGGTAGTATACTATTATGGTTTATCTTTATCTTAACATGGCATATGTTATACTCGTTACTACATATTGCGGTTACATGTTGATAAAGCCCGTAGGATCTTGCTTGACTACCTGCGTTGTGATGGCGATCATACTTGTGGGAGCAGGGTAGTCTATAAGCACATCCTTAAATGGTCTCTAGTCGCGTGAGTATCGAGACTGGGCATTGATACTCCAGTGTAGACTAGTGTATATGTTTCTAGCCCCGTCAGGGGATGGTTAGTCCCGCATCCATTGGTCTGATGCACCTAAGATCGTATACAGGTGCTCACTGGGTATGAGTACACTGGACGGACTCACCGAGAGCTTCCAGATGTTATTATACCTATCGTCAGATAGAAGTTCTCAGGTGACATGTGTACAGGTTAGTCTTCGGACCTGAGATCGGCATTTGCCTCCTGTGAGTTCCCACTGAGCTTTGATCACTACCCTACCACGGCTCTACTGAGTCATGCAAACAGGTTTTGGTTGGGTACAGTCCCGAGCCACATAGAGGCAGTGAGCGATTGTTGGGGATTCGTCTCTCCCGGTATTGGGAGTTGATATCGCACAGTGATCGATTGCTTAGGACCATAAGACCTTGGCCAAAGCAATTGGGATTACTGATAGGCTGTTCAGTAGTTTACCGGATTAGTCCTGAGCCACATCAGCATGACTTATCAGGTTATTAAGGTCTGACGTTCACCACCCCCTAGACCCGGTATGCGATAATCTTTGACGAAGAGACCGGACTGTATGGATACTGTCACGGATAGGCTCGGTAGGAGTTCAGACGAGTTTGCTCGTCGGCCTTCCTTTTCGACAGGTACCTGGATAGCCGTTACGTATAGCTAATGCTACTGACGGGCTTGTGGTTAAACCCACTGCCAGCGTACTGTTGAGTCTTTAGAGTTCCACATAGAGCGTTTCCCTGCTTCGAGCGAAATGATGTAAAGGCCGTATGGTTTACGGCAGGGTTCGATCACATACGTACACTTGTGCACGTATGATGTTCGGACGGATAATACTAGCGGGCTTTGGTTTAAGCCGGATCCTAGTATTATATTCTTGGATTATTTTGTCTCTTTGTATTCGTATTTTTCAGAATACGAATACGGGTATGTATATAAAATGTGGGGCATTCTTGTAATTGTACAAGCTGCTTCTAGAAGAAGACACCTCATTATTTAGATTTACCATTTTTGATAATGGATTAATGAGGTGTGCATTTTCATTAAATGAAGCATGGCTAGCTTGATGACTCATTGCATGACTCATGGTTTACTATTCTTCCATGGTTGATATATTGTGGAGATATTTTTGCTTGCATTATTATCTCATTCACTTAGCCATTCTTCATTTTTTTCTAGCTCACTCTACACTCTCATCTTCTCCTTACTCTTTTCTTCTAACACTAACCCTAATTGTCTCATGAGTTGAGAAACCTAGGGTTAGTGAGACAAATTTGCATTTCATAATCTCTCTACACACTCTAGTCTACATAGATTAGTAAGCTAAGTATTCTAGTTACCTCAATAAGGAGGTAGGAGCTCTTAGTTGGCACTCTCGGGTGGATCATTATTGACACGAGGAGACCGAAGTTCCAGCACAATTCATACTTCCATCGAGGAGATTAAGGAGAGGATTAAAGACCCGAAGGACTTGATTTCTTTAGGTATACTTTCTATCATAGTAGATAGAACCCTTACATGCTAGTTAGGTTTATGGAAAGATCCGGTTTAGGTTTATTCTAGCGCCAAGTTTCGATTCGTAGAAAAAAATTTGTTCCGCATTTGGTCACGGAAGTTGGCCGGGGCGCTAGCGTAACCCTTCATGGTATCAGAGACAGCCCATAAACCCTACACAAGAAAGTTTAAACAATGTTAAAATAACGAAACCGAAACAACTCCAAACATAGAAACCAAACTTCAAGTTTCCAAGTTTTGGCCGGCCAAACCTCAAAAAAAATCCGATGTCACCGGTTTTTCTATGGTGGATTTTCTCGAGTTTTGGTCTGTGTTCTTATCCCGTGGAGTTTGGGTTTCAGGTGTTGTTTGTTTTTGCCCAAGTTTGATGTTCTGTTGTTTTTTAGTATGGGGCAATTCGGAGTGTTGCGAAGTCGTTATATTTGACATTGTTTAATAGTTTACAGTACATTCACTTCTATCTGCGACCATGAATGTCATTCGATCGGTACAACTCGACTAATTGCTATATGTTCTTTTAGACGGGTTTGTGAACATGACATTTGCGTTGATATTTTGTGTTTGTGCTATGATTGTGATTGGATAGTCATGGTGGATAACATGTGGTGCAATGTTAGTGGTACAGTTAAAGATTCATTTGTATATTCATTTTGTGGGGCGAGCGTCCGACATGTGGATTGCCGTCTTTGTCGGGTTGTATATTATTTGTTTGGGGCACAACCGGGTTGAGGTCGATGTCACCATTTGTACATATTATTTTATTTTTCTGTATTAGGATTACCCCACGGTGGAGTGCACGAATAGCCAGGTTGTAGAAGGCAACAATCCCTCATCTCATGGCGTTGGGAAGGAGGGGGCTTCATTCTAGAATTGACGGGCTATTCGCCGCACTCGTATGGGGTATAGGATGACCCACGGAAGGGCGCTCAAGTTACCGGATTCCGTCAAGTGCCAGGTGGACTATTCATTTTGTTGAAGGGGTTGCCTCACTTCTAGGATTGGTGGGTAACTTGCCATGCTCGTAGGGGTCCAGTTTCTCATTGCACAGGCTATCCACACAACCGGGAACGTCAGGTTTTATTTGCGGCTCAAATGAAACCCGGGGCTGCAAGATTATCTACCTTTTTGTATTGTTGGCTGAGATTCTGTGATGTTTCTTATTATCATGCCTGGGACGAATGTTATATATACTTATATATATACTAGTAGATGTTGTATATGTTTTGCACCCACGCTAGTCCAGCCCCCGCTCTGTCGTTAGTTAAGTAACCTAACGGGTGATGACGGGGCCCAGTGGCGAATGTGGATGGCATATACGTACATTGTATTTTCGTTCTTTTCTGCTATGATAGGATTAATTGATGGGACCGCATTAATTTTGATTAATGCAAGAAAAGAAACCTAAAAGATATTGTTGGAACAAATTTCGAAAAACTACAGTTATATTCTTTCACTTTGCATAGTGCTATTCGGTCGTGAATATCCTGCACCTCATTCCATGAGGTAAGAGCCGAGATCCCTTCATGGGGAGTGACCTCTTGAGCAAAAGACTATACTATAGATTACTCGGTTTTTTCAAAACCAGAAATTTTCAAAAAGCGGATCTTAAATCACTCCTTTTTCAAAGCTATCAGGTTCCTTCAACGATATCAAGTTCATTACGTTAACGGGTTTTTCGCCAAAAACCCAGCCGTAGCCCTCCGTCATTTCTTACAAGTATTACTTAGTATTCATGCTGTGTATGTTGACCTCTGTCAAGGCATAGTGAATGATAGCTAAGCAATACTCGTATGTTGCATAGATAGATGCAATTATTTAGGACAGTCGTACGGTCATTTTGACCTCTGTCAAGGACTTGTGCGGGTGGGTCTAAATCAATCCAGGACAATGACGGGTTGAACTTGACTTGCGACTTATGACATGTTGACCTCTGTCAAGGTCATGAAGCCGCTTAGGGCAAAAATCACATCGGGAGTTTCAAATATACAGGAAACTTGCATATTTAGCATACCTTCTGGAGTGTGGTGACTAGAGTGGATTCCATCTAGGTCATCACACAATGATAGTTGGGTCCCGATCCCACTGATGAGTTGGATTACTCTCGGGAGATTATTTCACTTAACAATCAATGCTGTAAACCAAGTAGGTGTCTAGAATGGTGTTAGTGGGGCTACGCCTCTAGGGAAAAGAGGTTACATAATTAAGGAACTACGCGAAAGCGTTGGAAAACCTCCTCAAAGTACCAACACTAGCCTGGCTGAAAGGTTAAGAAAGAATTGTGACGTGCAATTAATCTTAACTAGTTCTTCTTTTAAGGTTTAAAGATGAATTTGAGGATACTATGGGAGTCATCCTGGCTAGATAAAATAATAACCAATCTAATCTTTCAAGAGCACACGCTAAGTGTTTCTTTTCTCTCTCTCCAGGTAGCAACCATTTCACGCCCTAATCAAGATAATAAAATGTATCGCTTGACCGATCCAAATTCTTATTCGGGACTGGGGAACGTCGGTTTGGCTCTAACTTATGATGGCAATCGTAAGTATGATCAGAGGAAAGAGGATAGTCTGAATTCCTTAGAGACCCCATTGAAGAAGAAGCATACTAATGCATCTACTTCAGGTGTTCTTGTAATTGAGAACTGCTTTTCGGTCAGTCCTACCTCCTGGGTACTAGATACCGGATCAGGATCTCATATCTGTAATTTATTGCAAGGATTGAGAAAAAGTAGGATAGTTGGACCTGGTGATATGCCCCTCAGAGTAGGGAACGGAGCACAATTTGATGTTGCAGCCGTCGGTGAATATCACCTAGTGTTGCCAAATGGAAATACTATGATTTTGAACAATTGCTACTATGTACCTTCCATGGTTTGCAACATAATATCAGTTTCTTTACTTGATAAATATGGATATAACTTTGTTCTTGATAGAAATATCATGAACATTTACCTTGATAAGGTACTGGTTGCAGAAGGTACACTGTTTAATGGTATCTATGTTCTAAATCAAAACGCAGTTTTCAGTATACAAAACACACGCAAGAGGAAGAGTTCAGATACGAACGAATCCTACTTGTGGCATTGTAGACTTGGTCATATCGGAGAGAAAAGACTAAGTAAGTTGCATAAAGATGGACTTTTGAATACGTTTGAATTTTCATCTTATGAAACTTGTCAGTCTTGTCTCAAGGGAAAGATGACCAAATCTCCGTTCACCAGACATGGAGAAAGAGCAGGAGAGCTCTTAGGACTCATACACAGTGATGTATGTGGTCCAATGTCTATCCATGCAAGGGGTGGGTTCTCGTACTTCATCATATTCACTGACGATCTCTCTAGGTTCGGATATGTGTATCTGATGAAACACAAATCTGAAGCTTTTGAGAAATTCAAAGGATTCAGAAACGAAGTAGAGAACCAGACTGGCAAAAGTATCAAGATCTTCCGATCTGATAGAGGAGGGGAGTAATTGAGCACTGAATTCAGGGACTTTATAAAAGAGAATTGCATTCTCTCTCAGCTTACTCCTCCGTATATACCACAGCACAACGGCGTATCGGAGCGGAGGAATCGTACCCTATTGGACATGGTTCGCTCCATGATGAGTAGTGCTGAGTTACCTCTTTCATTCTGGGGACTTGTGCTTGAAACAGCAGCGTACTTGTTGAATCAAGTTCCGTCTAAATCAGTGCCTAAGACTCTATATGAAATATGGAGTGGTAGAAAGCCATGTCTTAAATGGGTTAAGGTATGGGGTTGTCCGGTATATGTGAAAAACCAGAATCCGGACAAACTTCAGGCACGGTCAGTTTTATGTAAGTTTGTAGGATATCCCAGGCATTCAAATGGATATCTATTCTACCACACCGAGGAACAGAAGGTGTTTGTTGCTCAGCACGCTACCTTTTTAGAGTGGCAATTTCTTGCAAAAGAAATAAGTGGGAGCACGGTAGAACTGGAAGAACTTCCAGAGGGACAAACTATAACTGAAGATTTAGTAGAACCACAAAATTCAATAGTCCCAGACAAACCTCAGCCACTCCGCAGATCTAGTAGGATTTCTCATCCGCCCGAGAGATACTACGGTTTTCTCATAGACGGGGATCGAGAGGATTGCATCTTGGAAGAAATGATCCTACCAGTTTCAGGCAGGCCATTATCAGTAGGGACTCTGATAAGTTGCTGGATGCTATGTGATCCGAAATAGAGTCCATGTACACCAATAAAGTGTGGACCTTGGATATTGCTCTACCTGGGGTAAACCCGTTGGATGCAAATGGATCTACAAAAGGAAACTTGGTGTAGATGGGCAGGTGGAAACCTATAAGACTAGACTAGTTGCAAAAGGTTTTCATCAAAGACCAGGTGTGGACTATGACGAAAATTTTTCTCCAGTGGCTATGCTCAAATCCATTCGGATCCTACTTGCCATTGCTGCCTTCCATGACTATGAGATCTGGCAAATGGACGTAAAAACGGCTTTTCTAAACGGAAGTTTAGAAGAGTGCGTTTATATGGATCAGCCAGAAGGTTTTGTAGACAATGGGAGCATCGGGAAGGTGTGCAAGTTGCTTAAATCCATTTATGGATTGAAGCAGGCATCATGGAGTTGGAACATCTGTTTTGATGAAACTGTCAAAGAATATGACTTCATCAAGAACGAAGATGAGCCATGTATTTATAAGAAGATTGTAGGCCGAACTGTCATATTCCTAGTCTTGTACGTGGATGACATTCTTTTGATAGGAAATGATATTCATATGCTAAAATCGGTCAAGCTGTTCTTGTCACAAAAGTTCTCCATGAAGGACCTGGGTGATGCCTCGTACATTCTGGAGATCAAGATCTACAGAGGTAGATCTAAGAGATTACTGGGATTTTCACAGTCCAGGTACATAGAGACCATACTAAAGAGATTTAGTATGGAAGATTCCAAGCGCGGTAATATGCCTGCATTGCACGGAATCACCCTCTCCAAGGAGATATCTCCCAAGACTGACGAGGAGAGGGTTCGCATGAGTACTATACCCTACGCTTCAGCGGTAGATCTATAATATATGCGATGCTATGTACAAGACCAGATGTAGCTTACGCACTAAGCGTGGTGAGCCGGTATCAGTCAGACCCAGGTGAGAACCACTGGACAGCAGTGAAGAACATTCTCAAGTACTTGAGAAGGACTAAGGAAATGTTCCTGGTTTACGGTAATGGACACCTCAGGGTCGAGTACTTTACCGATTCAAGCTTCCAGAGTGACAAGGACGACAGCAAGTCTGTCTCGGGTTTTGTGTTTACCTTCAACGGAGGGGCGGTGTGTTGGAGGAGTTCCAAACAGGACACCATCGCAGACTCGACGATGGAGGCTGAATACATTGCTGCCAGCGATGCCGAACAAGAAGCGGTCTAGATGAAGAAGTTCATGCTGGGTTCCCTAGGTCGCCGCAGGGTTTCGGGAGGTATCGACCATACCGATTTTAAAAATTTGGCGAGTTAAAAAACCCTAACGCTAGAATCTAAACTAGAGATTTAGACGAATCAAGCATGCAAACAACTTTACATACAAAGTGAACAAGGAATACAACCTTTGTAGACCGGTCCTTCACTTCAATAGCTCCATGTAGTAGGCCCTTCGCTCAAAGTAGTGATCTTCCGGACTCTAGTGAGGCTCCACAAGGTGAAATGAACAAGCTTGCTTGAAGTCTTCGAGGCCGAAGATGATCTACGTCGAAGACACACTAACTCAAGCTACCTCTTCACTAAGTGATGAACTTGGTGAAGAAACAACCCAATCTAAATAGCTAGTAGAAAAGAGGTTGATGAAGTAGGAATTTTTCTCACTTTAGAAATTATTTTCTCACTAGTTTTCTTCACCTCTCATGAAGCTAGAAAGCTTTTGGAGATGAGGAAGAAGATGAAGTGTAAATGGAATAATGAGTGAGAATAGCAACCATAGGTGAGTTAGTATCATATACTAACTCATGTAGAGACTAAACCATGGCTAAACAATAATGGTTAGGTTAATAAATATCTTCAAGTAAAACAAAATGAGTGGACTTGGTCAATGGTTCCACAAGCTTCAACCATGTGACAATTTCCAACTAATTTGACTTACTTTAAATAAACAAAACCTTACATTATTATAAGCATGGTGTGAGTCTCATACACCCATGTAGCATGTGGCATCAAGCATGACACAAAATAATGTACATTAATATATATCACATATAAACTAAGTGTACACAAGTGAGAAAAAGAAATCTTAAGTGAGCTAATATTAGTTAATGTAAGATAATATATCAAATATATAATTATACATTAAATTATTAAATCAACACTTGATTTAATAATCCGGCTATATCACATACAACCGACTAATATCAAATGTATTAACTTATCGAATGAACACTTGATTCAACAGTCCGGTTATATCATATATAACAGACCGATATCATATATCGCGAGAATAAAATACGGTATCACATACGTGTATCAATCTCGGTCCCGCACATATCTCATATGTGCTCCTACTTCGTTTCACTGGAGCTAGGAAACCTCTGTGTAGGACTCTAAAGACTTGTCAATATGCCGGCAGTAGGTGGTGATCATATCAGTCACCCACAAGCCTCAAGCGGTCTGCTAAACGTAACGACAACCCGGGTATTGAGCAATCAGAAGATCAACAAGCAAGCCTGCTCATACTCCTGCGAATCTAATCAGTAACACCACTGTACAGTCCGGTTTCTTCATCCGATATCTCGCATATCACAGCCTGGGGGTGGTATAACGTCAGACCCCAATAGCCTGATAAGTCATGCCAATACAAGGTCCATAACGGTTCAAGAAACTACTGATAACACTTACCAGTAGATCTCAACAACCCTGGCCAGGGATTTCCTATTATGGCCAATCAAGCATAGCGCAACATCAACCCCTAATACCGGGAGAGACGAAATCCCCTCCTATCGCTCATTGCCTCCATGTGACTCGGGACTGTACCCAAAAACCACCGTTTTGTACGATCTCTTGAACGTGATAAGGTAGAAATCAAAGCACGGTGGGAATCACACAAGACTCTATGATAATCTCGGGTCGACAGACTAACTTGTACCGGTGTCACCAGAGAACTGCTATCTGACAATAGGTATAATACCATCTAGGAGTTCTCGGCGAGTCCGTTCAGTGTACCCAGTCTCTACTGAGCACCCGTATACCTTCTCTGATGTCAAACACCAATGGATGTGGGATCATCCATCGCCCATCATATGGGTCAAGAAGCATATACGCTAGTCTACTCTGGAATATCGATGCCCCGTCTCGATACTCCCATGACTAGGAACATTTGAAGGATGTACTTACCGACTACCTATGCCCCACTAGTATGATCTGCATCATAATCCTGGTAGTCAAGTACTCATCCTAAGGGCTTTATCAACATGTAATAGAGAGACAATAAGTGTACATGTTAAGATAAAGTGCAACCAGATAGCATACTATCTTTTCGAGCAAGAAATTCATCCCTATATATGTCAAAGCATCCACTATAATATACATCACATGTATAATAATGGCTTCTAGGGCATACATATAACTAACAATCTCTCACTTGCACTAAGGCCATTTGTTGTAGTATCTCATATCCAACGCCCCGATAAAAATTTCTCTAGGGAAAGGCCTCTATGAGTGGATCCGCCGTGTTATCCTTCGCGTCAACTTTCCTTGCCTCGATCACTTAGAGATCAACCATCTCCCTGATCAGGTGATACTGTGTCACGACCCGAGAATTTCGACTCGTGACCGGCACTTAACCACGCAACGTCTACAGGCGTAACGCGGCTAAGTAAGCCGAACCCAGAAATCAAAACCAATAAATAAAGAGTGATTAAAACATTTTTGTAAAAACAGTCATACATATATGAGAAACTTCCATTTATTTAGTAGAAATCCTTTTTAGTTCAAGAGTTATAATTTTTATAATTTTGGTAACATTTCCTTTTTTAAACATTTGTCCCGCAAGTCGGGTAAAAGCAAGGTGTCGCAGAAATAACAAGTGAAATGAATAAAGCATCACAATATGATATACGACGCCGTAGCGAAGAATACACAGTAAAGCAAGGACAAATATCACAAAGATAAGACTGCATAAAATAAAGTCGGCTCACATGCGAGCTCGACACCAGAGTATAAAATCATACATAACGTCCTCACAACTGTCTCTAAGTCAATACAGAAAGGTAGATGGAGAATACTAGATACATCAATATACAACTGAAAGATAACAGATACCGTACAAAACCCACCTAACAGCAAAAGGCTAACTCCCCTCAGCAATGGTATCTGTGCCAAAAGATGCGGTAAACAGCCAGCCGTGACTACTCCCAAGGGCAACCTGCAAATACTGTGGCACAACGGGGGTGAGTTGCCAACTCGTGAATAGAGATAACATATAAAGGTGATCGCGAGCATGCACATATAGCGTGGCTCTACTAATGCCAGCAGATGATGTCAATGCATGCCAAACAGTGGATGCAATAGTAATGCAAGTGCTCTATCAGGTAAATGCTACAGGATGAGGTATATAGTAATCAATACTGAGCATGGGAGAAATAACATCTACATGGATATGTCAACATGGAAAGCAATAATCGGTGCCTCAGACTGCACCCAAATCCTAAATACACTCAGGCGCCGGCACTCCCATCAGCCCTCAAATCCTGTACATCTCTGAGAAATCACGAGTGCCCAACATCGGCACCCAAAATATCATAAAATACTCGTGTCCAGCATCGACACGCAAATCCTCGTATATCGGGCTCCGTCAGTCCGGATCGGCCCACGGGGTCTGTCTGCGGTATCGGCCCTCGGCCCCGGCAGTACGGATCATCCCGCATCCATCTCTCGACTCTGGTCAGTATCCTCCAGACAACTGCCAGGTCCAACCAATCACCGGTAGGTACTCGCCCGCCTCCAGGCTCAATCGGCAAAACCCATCGATCATCTCGCCGAGGGGAACCATACCGGGCCCACCACGAACCCGCAGACGGATCATCCACTCCTCGAATCGGGTTTCAAGCACACGTCTCAGCACCGAGAAAACGCGTGGTGGACGCACCAAAATATCATATCACGAGGTACCGGGTTTTTCCAAAATAGAGCATCTTTTCTTAAATATTTCCACGGTCCTCAAAACCAGAAATCGCATGAAATCCAACACCAATAAGTAAATCCAAATGCGAGGTACAATGTAAATCAATCCATGGTATGAGCATAAGGGGAAAACCGCTTTTAAAAATAGTTTCCGTTTTTAAAGATGTCATGCGGCTCCCAATTTCCAGGAAATCACCACCAATCATATGTAAGATAAACTACAGCAATATAATCATGGCAGCTCTACAGTGAGTGTGGCATGGCAATTACTAACGGTGTGTGTGTAGCATGCAAATAGTGCCCGTGCAACATAGACCGTTAGTAATAGTGCGGTGTTCTATCAGTTCTAAGCGTATATATATATATATGTAGCAGGGAATGCAATATGCGATGACAGTCTATGGGGTACATGCAACATATAATAATAAAGTCCTATCAGCCCTTACGCATAACGCCATGCGGGCGATATCCCCGTAGATGTGAAATCTACTCACCGAGTCTCGCGCTAAGTGTAGCCGACGACTTGCTTGCCCTTCTTCGCAGCGTCCGTCTCACTGGCCTGCGAACCTAGAATCACATAACAGATATCACACATAAGCTCAATTTCACAGAAACACGACATTACGGTCCAACTAGAGACCCGTGTCGCGAACCAATCACGCGTGTGCGCGATACGCTAAAACGTGTGATCACGCGCCTGAAACTACCCCGACGCGTCGCGATACGCAAAAGCCCCAAACCTACTAACGTATCACGCGTGTCGCGAAGGTTTAGAAAAACGGCAAAATAGGTATTTGGTCCCAGATTTCTATACAGAACTAAACTTACAAAAATATATATATCACAGCACCCTACACACTAGCAGACACCTACAGGACCAAACCCTAACCCAAACCCTACCCATCTGGCCGCAAATTGCGGCCAGAACGAATTAATTGGCGGCCTCAAGAAGGAGTTAGGGGGTCGGGTTAAATCTGGGGTATCAGCACCTATCCACTATACTGCAGTCTTCTCAATTTCATTCTGAACTCATCGGGTCAAAAGCAGTTCCAGAAAACTCAGTTTTTGCACAATACGACGAATTTGCATCAATTAGGGAAACTGGTGGTATTTTAGTGCAATCGGGGTTAAACTAGGTTAATATGGTCTCAACAACCCACTAACAACCTACTGAAACCAATTCACACCACACTAGCTCAAGATTCCCACTAAACACCTCATATCGCACTAAAACGCACTAAAAACCACTAACCGATGCAAAACTACTCTAACCAAGCAACTAGGTAATAAGTTTAGGAAATATACCTCATACTTAACCCTAGGGAGCTGAAGGAAGAAGAAGAGGTGCATGGAAGGGGCTGCACTTGGTGCTGGTGCTGCTGCTGCTCACTGTGCTGCTGCTACTGCTCTCTGGCTACTGCTGCTGCTTCAGTTGCTGCTGCTGCTGTTTCTGGCTGCTGCTGTTGCTGTGCTTGCTGCTGTGTTGAAGGCAAGTAGGTGTGTTGTGTGAGTGTGTGGGTGTGATACTTGAGAGAAAACAAAGAAATGTGAGGAAACAATTATCACCCAATAGTCAACCCTCCTCTCTCTCTCCTCATTAATGGCAAGCATGGCTTGAGCCATGATGCCCTCTCTCCCTCTCACACAAGTCAACACCTAACACAATTCAAATTAAAACAACTACTAATTAACTAAATAACTTAATTTAAAACCAAAAGACTTAATCCCATGATTAACCCACCATGGTTAATAATCATGGTAATAAATCATTTTAAAAACCCTAGTTTACATGCACATGTGTGTGCAAGCCTAGGAAAATTTTGGAAAAATATTTATTAAATCAGGAAAAATGTTTAAAACACAATTTGGTAAACTTTTTGTTAAAAACCCAATATTTAAATATAATTATTCACTAAACATATCCTAAGGTGTTACAATCTCTCCCCCTTAAAGAAATTCGTCCCCGAATTTCAAAAATCCAACTACACGTACCTTCAAAAAGATGGGGATACGTCTTTAACATCTCGCTTTCGGTCTCCCAAGTGACCTCCTCACGGTTCTGACCACGCCAAAGTACCTTAACTGATGGGATGTCCTTCGATCTCAATTTCTTCACTTGTCGATCCAAGATCATCACCGGCTGTGCTGCATAGGAAAGGTCGCGCTCCAGCTGGATCGTCGGATGTTGAATCGCATGCGAAGGATCATGAAGATATCTACGGAGCATCGAAACGTGAAATACGGGGTGCACATCTGGAAAACTGAGCGGAAGGGCTAAACGGTAGGCTACTGCACCAACACGCTCGAGGATCTCGAAGGGGCCCACATACCTGGGACTGAGCTTCCCCTTCTTTCCAAATCTCATCACACCTTTCATTAGGGAGACCCTCAAGAAAACATGATCACCAACAGAAAACTCGAGTCTGCGTCGCCGACGGTCCGCATAAAATCTCTGCCTACTCTGGGCTGCTCTCATCCTATCGCGAATCAACTGGATCTTCGCTGTCGTCTCCTCAACGATCTGGGGCCCTAAGATACTGCTCTCACTGAGCTCTGTCCAACAAGTGGGTGACCTGCATCTCCTCCTATAAAGAGCCTCAAATGGTGCCATCTGAATGGTCTCCTGGTAGCTGTTATTGTAGGAGAACTCTACTAAGGGCAAATGATGATCCCAGCTACCTCCGAAATCTAATACACAAGCTCTGACCATGTCCTCGAGAGTCTGAATGGTCCGCTCTGACTGTCTATCGGTCTGTGGATGAAATGCTGTGCTGAAACTCAAGCGAGTGCCCAAAGCCTCCTGAAGCCTCTGCCATAGTCGACTGGTAAACTGGGTGCCTCTGTCGGACACAATGCATGTCGGGACTCCGTGTAGTCGCACTATCTCGTCAATGTAGATCTGGGCATACTGAGTAAATCCGAAAGTCGTATTCGCCGGTAGGAAGTGAGCCGCTTTCGTCAAACGATCCACGATCACCCAGATGGAGTCATACCCCCGACTAGTCCTGGGTAGTCCCACAATGAAGTCCATCGAAATCTGTTCCCATTTCCACTCCGGAATGGGTAACGGCTGTAGCTCTCCCGCGGGCCTCTGGTGTTCAGCCTTGACTTGCTGACAAGTCAGGCATCTCGACACAAAATCTGCGATGTCCCTCTTCATTCCGTCCCACCAGTAAACACCTCTCATATCATGATACATCTTGGTGGAACCGGGATGGACGCTATATACCGATTGATGTGCCTCCTCAAGAATCTCGCGCCTCAGTCCCTCAGCATCAGGTACGCACAGTCTGACTCCAAATCGTAGTAACCCCTGATCATCGATCATGAATTCAGAAAATCTGTCCTGTCCAATCTGTGCCATGATCTCTGAACATCGGTCGTCACTGAGCTGTGCCTCACGTATACGATCGATCAACTGTGGGCGTGCACGGACATGCGCTATTTGTCCTCCACTCGGCGTAAATTCGAACTGTATCCGGCTGTCGCATAATATCTGCCAATCTGCTGACGACTGCCCCTGTACTGCGCTCAAACAAGATAAACTACCCCCGGGCCTCCTGCTCAAAGCATCCGCCACCACGTTTGCCTTGCCCGGATGATATAAGATCTCGCAATCAAAATCCTTCACTAACTCCATCCATCGGCGCTGCCGAAGGTTCAGGTCCCGCTGCTGGAATATATATTTCAGACTCTTGTGATCCGTGAATATCTGGCACGACTCGCCGTATAGGTAATGTCGCCAGATCTTAAGTGTGAAGACCACTGCTGCCATCTCCAAATCGTGAGTGGGGTAGTTCTGCTCATGTTTCTTCAATTGTCGCGAGGCATACACGATCACCCTGTCATGCTGCATCAGTACGCACCCTAACCCCACTCGAGAAGCATCACAATAGACCGCAAATCCGCCCGATCCGGAAGGTAAAGATAACATCGGTGCCGTCGTCAGCCGAGTCCGTAGCTGCTGAAAACTGTGCTCGCACTCCTCCGTCCAATCGAAAGAAACTCCCTTCCGGGTCAACCCGGTCAACGGTGTAGCAATACGGGAGAAGTCCTGCACAAAACGCCTGTAGTAACCGGCCAACCCCAAAAAGCTGCGAATCTCCATCACCGATGTGGGTCTGGGCCAACGCTGAACGGCCTCGATCTTCCTCGGATCTACACATATACCATCTCGTGAGATCACGTGTCCCAAGAAGTCTACGCTGTCTAGCCAGAAAGCACACTTCAAAAATTTCGCATAAAGCTGGTGCTCCCTCAAGGTCTGCAATGTAATCCGCAGGTGCTACTCGTGCTCCTCACTACTCCGGGAATACACCAAGATATCGTCAATGAAGACTATGATGAATAGATCCAAATATAGCCGGAAAATACGGTTCATCAAGTCCATGAAGGCTGCTGGCGCATTGGTGAGTCCGAACGACATCACCAAAAACTCGTAATGGCCGTAGCGCGTACGGAAAGCTGTCCTGGGAATGTCCTCCTGTCGAACCCGCAGCTGATGATAGCCCGATCGTAAATCGATCCTCGAAAAGTACCCTGCCCCCTGAAGCTGGTCGAACAAATCATCGATACGCGGCAAAGGATACCTGTTCCGCACTGTCACCCTGTTCAGCTGGCGGTAGTCGATACACAGACGCAAACTGCCGTCCTTCTTCTTGACGAACAGGACTGGAGCACCCCAAGGAGAAACACTGGGTCGAATAAGTCCCTTATCCAGCAAATTTTTCAACTGACCCTTCAATTCTCTAAGTTCCGCCGGGGCCATCCGATAAGGCGGTATGGAAATAGGCCCCGAGCCAGGAACCAAATCAATACAGAAAGAAATGTCGCGCTCGGGCGGCAACCCTGGAAGCTCGGCAGGGAACACATCAGGAAACTCGCTAACAACCGGAACCTGATCCAATGGAACCTCTGTAGCGCGAGCATCGCAAACATAGGCGAGAAATCCCTGGCATCCCTTCCTCAAAAGTTGTCCAGCGCGAAAAGAAGAAATCACACTGGGAGGGGTGGCTCCATGGTCCCCCAACACAACAAAAACCGACTCACCGGGAAAACAAAATCTAACTGTCTTCTCACGGCAGTCCACAGAAGCATAGCACGTGGCTAACCAATCTATACCTAAGAGAACGTTGAAGTCCAACATCTCCAGAAGGATCAAGTCGACAGGCAACTCTCTCTCTCCAATACAGACGATACAGGATCGGAACACGTGCCTAGCAACAAACGACTCTCCTACAGGAGTGGTCACCACAAGCGGCTGATCAAGCAAACCGGACTCTCTACCCAAACTCGGCACAAAGTGTGTGGATACGTACGAGTGTGTGGATCCGGGATCGAACAGTACGTGTGCATCAACTGAACATATAGGAAGGATACCTGAAACCACTGCATTGGACGCCTGCGCGTCCAGATGTGTCAAAGCAAAAACCCGCGCCTGTCCACCACCTGTAACTGACTGCCCTCTGCCTCGGTCATCTCGCCCTCTCTGAGCAACTCCTCCACGCCCATGACCTCTCTGTGCATGAGTCTGGCGCGGAGCAACGGTAGGTACAATGGGCAACGCCCTCTGGGATGGTGAAGGTGGTAAAGTAACATGCGGTGCTGCCGCCTCCCTCCGGTGTGTCTCTGGACAATCTCGAACGAGGTGAAGTAGGCTGCCGCATCTAAAGCAACCCCGGGGTGACTGCCGACCCTCTCGTGGATAGGAACTAAACATCTGGCTCCGTCCCGAATCTCTGCTACTCCTCGTACCAGAACGATACCTGTCGCGGCGTCTGAATGACTGCCTCCGTGCGGAAATACTAGTACGAACTCTCTTCGGCTCTGGAACTACCGAAAGCAAGGTGCTCCTCCACTACTAGGGCTGCGTCTACAGCTGCTGCATAGGTCTCGTAGTGCTGCGCGCTGATCGCGAGGAACAGTGGTGTAAGCAAGCCTCGAACAAATCTCCTGACTCGCAACTCCTCGGTAGCCACTAAATATGGGGCATAGACTGCTAGCTCTGTAAACAGCACGTCATACTCTGCCACTGTCATCCCTGGCGTCTGGCGCAAGGACTCAAATCTGCGTGCTCGGGCATCCCTAACACTCTGGGGAAGGAAACGGGCTAGAAATATGGTCACGAACTCCGTCCAGGTCATAGGAGGAAGACCTGCTGCTCTGCCCTTCTCAACTGAATCACACCACTTCTGCGCAAGACCTTCCAGGCGAAAGCTCGCGAACTCGACCCATCTCGTATCCGCGCATCTGAGGGAACGGCATATACGGGCCATCTTGTCAATGAAGGACTGGGGTTCCTAGGCTGCATCAGTGCCTGTGAAGACCGGAGGCTTCAGCCTCATGAACTCTGATAATGATACTGTGATCACCTCCATGGCTGCAGGGGCAACTGGCTGTGCGGTAGGTACCATCGCGGTCTCTGGAACGGGTGGAGCTACCTCTGGTCGCTGCGCTCGAAGCGTCTCAACTAGCGACCCTATCATCTGGCGCATCTCCTGCATGCTAGATCCCACCGTCTGGCGCATCTCCTGCATACCAGCCCCTAGCGTGGCGATTTGATCTGTCACGGCAGGAACAGCCTGCTCGGGCACAACGGGTGCACTGCCCGGATCAGTCCTCGTCTCGGACGAGTAAACACGAATCTCGGCCCTCACGGCCGCTCTCTGTGCCCTCGTAGTCTTAGGCGGCATAATGGCTGAAAGAAAATTTAGATTCGATAAGAACACGGAAATCGAATCGCAAGAATGCATGTAATCAAGGAGGAATTTAAATCAACAAGTCCTAAGGTCGCGTAGGCGGAGTGCCGTGTCGTGAGTATGCCGCGGAACATACACACGCTACGCTACCCTGCTGCAGCTACCTACTCCATCATACCAGGGTCATCCTACACTCCGAAGGTAAAACCTACGCTCTGATACCAACTTTGTCACGACCCGAGAATTTCGACTCGTGACCGGCACTTAACCACGCAACGTCTACAGGCGTAACGCGGCTAAGTAAGCCAAACCCAGAAATCAAAACCAATAAATAAAGAGTGATTAAAACATTTTTGTAAAAACAGTCATACATATCTAAGAAACTTCCATTTATTTAGTAGAAATCCTTTTTAGTTCAAGAGTTATAATTTTTATAATTTTGGTAACATTTCCTTTTTTAAACATTTGTCCCGCAAGTCGGGTAAAAGCAAGGTGTCGCAAAAATAACAAGTGAAATGAATAAAGCATCACAATATGATATACGACGCCGTAGCGAAGAATACACAGTAAAGCAAGGACAAATATCACAAAGATAAGACTGCATAAAATAAAGTCGGCTCACATGCGAGCTCAACACCAGAGTATAAAATCATACATAACGTCCTCGCAACTGTCTCTAAGTCAATACAGAAAGGTAGATGGAGAATACTAGATACATCAATATACAACTGAAAGATAACAGATACCGTACAAAACCCACCTAACAATAAAAAGGCTAACTCGCCTCAGCAATGGTATTTGTGCCAAAAGATGCGGTAAACAGCCAGCCGTGACTACTCCCAAGGGCAACCTGCAAATACTGTGGCACAACGTGGGTGAGTTGCCAACTCGTGAATAGAGATAACATATAAAGGTGATCGCGAGCATGCACATATAGCATGGCTCTACTAATGCCAGCAGATGATGTCAATGCATGCCAAACAGTGGATGCAATAGTAATGCAAGTGCTCTATCAGGTAAATGCTACAAGATGATGTATATAGTAATCAATACTGAGCATGGGATAAATAACATCTACATGGATATGTCAATATGGAAAGCAATAATCGGTGCCTCAGACTGCACCCAAATCCCAAATACACTCAGGCGCCGGCACTCCCATCGGCCCTCAAATCCTGTACATCTCTGAGAAATCATGAGTGCCCAACATCGGCACCCAAAATATCATAAAATACTCGTGTCCAGCATCGACACGCAAATCCTCGTATATCGGGCTCCGTCAGTCCGGATCGGCCCACGGGGTCCGTCTGCGGTATCGGCCCTCGGCCCCGGCAGTACGGATCATCCCGCATCCATCTCTCGACTCTGGTCAGTATCCTCCGGACAACTGCCAGGTCCAACCAATCACCGGTAGGTACTCGCCCGCCTCCAGGCTCAATCGGCAAAACCCATCGATCATCTCGCCGAGGGGAACCATACCGGGCCCACCACGAACCCGCAGACGGATTATCCACTCCTCGAATCGGGTTTCAAGCACACGTCTCAGCACCGAGAAAACGCGTGGTGGACGCACCAAAATATCATATCACGAGGTACCGGGTTTTTCCAAAATAGAGCATCTTTTCTTAAATATTTCCACGGTCCTCAAAACCAGAAATCGCATGAAATCCAACACCAATAAGTAAATCCAAATGCGAGGTACAATGTAAATCAATCCATGGTATGAGCATAAGGGGAAAACCGCTTTTAAAAATAGTTTCCGTTTTTAAAGATGTCATGCGGCTCCCAATTTCCAGGAAATCACCACCAATCATATGTAAGATAAACTACAGCAATATAATCATGGCAGCTCTACAGTGAGTGTGGCATGGCAATTACTAACGGTGTGTGTGTAGCATGCAAATAGTGCCCGTGCAACATAGACCGTTAGTAATAGTGCGGTGTTCTATCAGTTCTAAGCGTATATATATATATATATATGTAGCAGGGAATGCAATATGCGATGACAGTCTATGGGGTACATGCAACATATAATAATAAAGTCCTATCAGCCCTGACGCATAACGCCATGCGGGCGATATCCCCGTAGATGTGAAATCTACTCACCGAGTCTCGCGCTAAGTGTAGCCGACGACTTGCTTGCCCTTCTTCGCAGCGTCCGTCTCACTGGCCTGCGAACCTAGAATCACATAACAGATATCACACATAAGCTCAATTTCACAGAAACGCGACATTATGGTCCAACTAGAGACCCGTGTCGCGAACCAATCGCGCGTGTGCGCGATACGCTAAAACGTGTGATCACGCGCCTGAAACTACCCCGACGCGTCGCGATACGCAAAAGCCCCAAACCTACTCACGTATCACGCGTGTCGCGAAGGTTTAGAAAAACGGCAAAATAGGTATTTGGTCCCAGATTTCTATACAGAACTAAACTTACAAAAATATATATATCACAGCACCCTACACACTAGCAGACACCTACAGGACCAAACCCTAACCCAAACCCTATCCATCTGGCCGCAAATTACGGCCAGAACGAATTAATTGGCGGCCTCAAGAAGGAGTTAGGGGGTCGGGTTAAATCTGGGGTATCAGCACCTATCCACTATACTGCAGTCTTCTCAATTTCATTCTGAACTCAACGGGTCAAAAGCAGTTCCAGAAAACTCAGTTTTTGCACAATACGACGAATTTGCATCAATTAGGGAAACTGGTGGTATTTTAGTGCAATCGGGGTTAAAGTAGGTTAATATGGTCTCAAAAACCCACTAACAACCTACTGAAACCAATTCACACCACACTAGCTCAAGATTCCCACTAAACACCTCATATCGCACTAAAACGCACTAAAAACCACTAACCGATGCAAAACTACTCTAACCAAGCAACTAGGGAATAAGTTTAGGAAATATACCTCATACTTAACCCTAGGGAGCTAAAGGAAGAAGAAGAGGTGCAGGGAAGGGGCTGCACTTGGTGCTGGTGCTGCTGCTGCTCACTGTGCTGCTGCTACTGCTCTCTGGCTGCTGCTGCTGCTTCAGGTGCTGCTGCTGCTGTTTCTGGCTGCTGCTGTTGCTGTGCTTGCTGCTGTGCTGAAGGCAAGTAGGTGTGTTGTGTGAGTGTGTGGGTGTGAGACTTGAGAGAAAACAAAGAAATGTGAGGAAACAATTATCACCCAATAGTCAACCCTCCTCTCTCTCTCCTCATTAATGGCAAGCATGGCTTGAGCCATGATGCCCTCTCTCCCTCTCACACAAGTCAACACCTAACACAATTCAAATTAAAACAACTACTAATTAACTAAATAACTTAATTTAAAACCAAAAGACTTAATCCCATGATTAACCCACCATGGTTAATAATCATGGTAATAAATTATTTTTAAAACCCTAGTTTACATGCACATGTGTGTGCAAGCCTAGGAAAATTTTGGAAAAATATTTATTAAATTAGGAAAAATGTTTAAAACACAATTTGGTAAACTTTTTGTTAAAAACCCAATATTTAAATATAATTATTCACTAAACATATCCTAAGGTGTTACATACTGTTCTCAGAATATGTCTGGATCGTTGATGGGACCGATGTTCCTAGGCCAAAACCACAACTCCATTGTTGTCACAATAACAGTCATTGGACGCTCAATGGTAGGAACCATGTTCATCTTATGAACAAGAATTATCCAGACATGCACTTTGGTAGCATTGTTGGTAGCGATATATTCAGCCTTTATCGTCTAGAATGCCACAGTATCTAGCTTGGAACTCTTCCAACATACCGTCCCTCCACTGAGGGTAGACAAAGCCTGTGACTGATTTTCAGTCGACCTTATCACTCTGGAAGCTCGATTTGGTAAAGGACTCCTACTAGAGTTTACCGTTACCAAAACCCCAAGAACATTTCTTTAGTGCTTCTCAAGTACTTAAGAATGTCCTACACAGTTATCCAGTGATTATCCCAAGATCCGATTGATTCCTAATCACTACACCTAGTGAGTTAGCTACATCTGGTCTGGTACATAACATCGCATACATGATAGAGCCTACTGCCGAAGCATAAGATATCCCTTGTATGCGAGCACTCTCCAAATCAGTCTTGGGAGACATCTTTTTGGAGAGAGTAATTCCTGAGTAAGTGGGAGAATCACCACGTTTAGAATACTTCATACTAAACCCCTTTAGTATGGTGTTAATGTACATGTATTTAGGACACACCCAACATCCACTTAGATCTATCACCATAGATTATAATCCATAAGATGTGGTAGGTATCATCTAGATCTTCCATGGAAAATCCTCATGATAAGAGGAGCTTGACCGAGTGTAGCATAGGAAACCCTTTCCTATCAAGAGTATGTTATCTACGTACACTACGTGGAAGACAACCTTACTCTCTATAACCTTCTTTTATATATAAGGCTCATCTACCTTTTTGATGAAGTCAAACACTTTGACTGCCACATCAAAACAGATGTTCCATCTCCGCGATGCCTGCTTTAATCCTGATAGACTTAAGCATAGCTTTGAAAGTCTTAACTTTTCCATCTACACCCGGTTTCTTTCTCAAAGAACCACTTGCTCCCGTTGGGTTTAACCCCTTCAGGAGCAACATACAAAGTCATACCTTGTTAGTGTATATGGATTCCATCTTTGATCGCATAGCATCCAGCCTTTACACAGAGTCCCTACTCGTGATGGCCTTCCTGAACCTAGTTGGGCCATCATCAACCATGATGCAATCCTCGCTCCCATCGTCACCGAGGAAACCGTAGTATCGCTTAGGTGGATGAGGAACCCTACCAGATTCGCGGAGACGCTGAGGCTCGTTGGAGACTATTGAATCCTTTAGTTTCACCAAATCATCAGCTGTTAGTTTGTCCAGCTGGAACTTCTTCCAGTTCTACCTCATGACCACTAATTTCTTCATAAGAAATTCCTTTTCTAAAAAGGTGGCATGCTGAGAAACAAAATAGCTTTTGCTCCTCGGTGGGGTAGAAGATATACCCTCGCGAATGTTTGGGATATCCAACAAACTTATACAGAACTGATCTTGCCTCGAGCTTGTCTGGATTTTGCTTTTCAACATAGGCTGGACAACCCTATATCTTAACTCGTTTAAGACATAGTCTCTTCCCATTCTATATCTCATATGGAGTGGTAGGCACTGATTTGGATGGAACCCCATTCAATAGGTATGCAGCTTCTCAAGTGCATAACACCAAAAAAGAAACAGGTAACTCAGCAATACTCATCATAGAGCGCGCCATATCTCATAGAGTGCGATACCTCCGCCCCGATACACTGTTGTGCTGTAGTGTATACGAAGGAATAAGCTGAGAGAGAATCCTATTCTCCGTTAAATAATCCAAGAACTCCATGCTCAAGTATTCTCCTCATCGATCGCATCGAAGGACTTTAATACTTATACCCGTCGGTTCTCAACTTCAAGCTTATATCCCTCGAATTTCTCAAAAGTTTCAGACTTGTGTTTCAACAAGAACACATGTCCGAATCTTGAGAGATGGTCAGTGAATATAATGAAGTACAAAGATCCAACCCTGGCATTTGTAGACTTAGGACCGTATAAATCACCATGTATCAGCCCCAAGAGTTCAGCAACTCTTTCTGTGTTTCCAATAAAAGGATTATTGGTCATTTCACCTTTAAGACAAGACTGGCAAGTATCATATGATGAAAAATTCGAACATATTCAAATATTCATCCTTATGTAATTTAGCTAGTCGTGTCGCGTTGATATGACTTAGTCTACAATACCACAAGAAGGATTCGTTCATTTCTGAACTATTCCTCTTGTGTGTGTTCTACATACTTTGAACTGTGGTTTGATTTAGAACGTATATGTCATTACATAACGTGCCTGATCCAATCAACTCTTGATTCAGTAAAATGTTCTCAACATTATCTTCCAATACAAAATTATATCCTTCTTTAACTGAATAAAGAAACCGATGTAATGTTGTATATTAGGTTCAGTACGTAATAACATTCGTTCAGAATCAATGTATTTACCATTTGGTAATACAAGGTGATATTTGCCAACTGATTTGGCTGCAACAATTGCACCATTCTCTACATTTAGAGACATATCACCCATTTCCAGTTCTCTACCTTTCTGTAGCCCATGTAACGTATTACATATGCGGGATCCTGATCCGGAATCACATACTCATGACGTAGAGGATACTGAGAAACAGTTCTCGGTAACAATTACACCCGAAGAATATGCATCAATATGCTTATTCCTCGATTGGGTTGCGTGGAAATCCGGATAATCCTCTATTTCCAGCTCAGACTTATAACAATTATAAGATAGAGTGGAACCAACGTTCCCCGGCTCAGTATAATAAGCAGGTTCGGTCAATGCATCCATATTATTATCTTAATTAAGGCATGTTACGGTCGCTACCAGGAGATAGAGAAAAAAACACTCTGCGTATGCTCTTGCAAGATTAGATTGTTTATTATTTTATCTAATCAAGATGGCTCCCACTGTTTTTATCAAATCTTCCATGAAACCCTAAAAGGTAAGACTAGCCGGGATTAATTACACCCTACAAGTTCGCCAATCTTTCGGCCAGGCCAGTGTCGGTACTTTGAGGGAGGTTCCCCATGATTTCGCATGGACCTAATTAAAATAAACATCGTTTTCCCAGGAGCGTAACCCCGTTAACACCTTTCGAGACACCTACTTGATAGGCTAATTGTAATGTGTAAAACTCTCCCAGGAGTAACTCTTACTCGTAGTGGGTATCGGGATCCAACTATTTCATAGTGTTGGATATGTATGCCCTAGAGGCCATTATTGTATAGTACTAGTTTGTATAATACATTTTGGAGGCTTGGGATATATATACGGGTTTACGACAGTCTTGCTCGATATAGTAGTATGCTACTTGCTTTGTTTCTATCTTAATATGTGTATGTGTTTCTTTTAACATATCGCTAAAACATATTGATGGAGCCCTTAGGATCTTTGCTTGACTACCGGCGTTGTGACGGCGATCACACTAGTGGGGGCTGGGTAGTCTATAAGTACATCCTTATTTTGGTCCCTAGTCGTAGGATTATCGAGACAGAGCATCGATACTCCAGAGTAGACTAGTGCATACGCTTCTCGTCCCAGCAGGGGAGATGGTCTGTCCCACAGCCATCAGTACGTCGTACTGGAGATAGTATGCAGATGCTCGTTAGGTTACGAGTACACTAGACAGGACTCGTAGGGAATTGTTGGTTGGTATTATACCTATCGTCAGTTAACAGTTCCCAGGTGACATGAGTACAGCTTAGTCCGCTAACTTGACACTGTCACTTCGCCCCGAGTGTGTTCCCACTGTTCTTAGATTACTACCCTACCATGGCTCTACTGAGTCGTGCAAACAGGTAGTAGTTGGATGCAGTCCCGAAGCACTTGGAGGCAGTGACGGTTAGACAGGATTCGTCTCTCCCGGTAATGGGGGTTGATATCGCGCTGTGTCTAGGAGAGCCGTTACACATAGTCGTCCCTGACCAGGGCAAGCGAGATTTGCTGGTAGTGTTACCAGTAGTTTCTCAGGGTGTTCTGGGATATACTCCGACACGACTTGTACCGCTATTAGGGGTCTGACGTTTGCCACCCCCTAGGCCCAACATGCGATACTCTCAGACGAACAGACCGGACTGTACGGAGATTGTCACATTCAGGCTCAGTATGAGTTCGGATGGGTTCACCTCATCAGTCTTCTTATCGGCATCTACCTAGGGACCGTTACGTACAGCTAGTACCGCTTGTGGCCTGTGGTTAAACCCACTGCCAGCGTAGTGTCGAGCCTTTAGAGTCCCACACAGAGGGTTACTCGCCTTTGGGCAAAATAGAGTAGAGGTCGCATGGTTTTGCGACGGGGTTCGTTCACATCCGCGCACTTGTGCAGGTTTGGTGTCCGGGCAGTTATTACTAGCGGGCTTTGGTTTAAGCCAGATCCTAGTATTTTTTTTGGGATTGGTTTTGTCTCGGTGTATTCGTGTTCCTCGGAGCACGAATGCGGGTGTGCATGCACAATTGACGGAGGCAGAGGCAGAGGTTTCTCATTAGAGTTGTTGACCATTTGACTTTGGTTGACTTGTTGACCGTTGACTTTTTCCAAACCCTAATGAGAATGAGGAATATGATTAATAATATTAATTAAGGATTATTGTGTCATGGTTAGGTTGACCATTTGACTATGGTTGACATTTTGACCCTTGATGACATTTTGACCATAATCATTTCATATAAAAGATACTTCTTGATTCTTGCAAATTGCATTTATTATGAAATGATAATGGTCATTCAAAACTCACCATCACATTTTCCTTTAATTATTATTATTGATATTATTTCTCTAATATGAGCATGGTTGTAGATTTTCTACCCTCATTCTCTCTTGCTCTTTCTCTCTCATGTTTGGAGCTCTCCCTCTTCCTCTCAAAGCTTAAGTGTTCCATGTGTTGGAAATCATAAGTTTTTGAGACAAAGCCACCATAACACCTCTCTACTCATTCTAGGGTTCTAGGTTTAGCAAACCAAGAACCTTAGTTACCTCTAGGTTGAGGTAGGAGCTCAAGTTCGAGGCCCTCGGGTGGATCTATCTTCGGCAAAGAGAAGACGACGAGGAGGAGCCGTTCAAACTACTACAAGGAGCAAGCAAGGAGGAGAACCACAAAGAGAAGGAGTTCAAGACCTAGGTATAACAATTCTACATAGTAGCTAGAACTTGTAGTTTATTTGTTAGTTTTTGTTTAGCAAAGATCTTTCATGAATGGTCCATGTTACCTAGTGAGGAAAATTTTGATTTTTACCTATTCCGCCTCCCCGAAAGATCCGGGGTGGGTAACGTGGACCTAACACATAGAAGGTATGCAATCTCATTGCAAATTTCAACACTTGAAATTCCCGATAATATTTTGCCCCAAGAGATCTATGACCTTAACAAGGTCAACAAATCATAGATCGCAAGTCAAGTTCAACCCGTACATTTCATGATTGAATTAAACCCACCCGCATGACCCTTGATAAGGTCAACATGGTCGCACGACTACCCTAATCCAATCGCATCATATGCTAGCAGATAAGCACTAATCTTCTACCGCACACTACGCCTTGACAAGGTCAACAAACGCAACACGAATACTAAATACTACTTATCTGAAATGGCGGAGGGCTACGACAGGTTTTTAAGAAAACCTTTTGCGTAATGAACTTGATATCATTGTAGAATCGAGTGATTTTGAAAAAGGAGTGTTTTTAGGCTTTTACTAGTTTTGATAAAGAGGTCACTCCCGGTGAAGGGATCTCGGCTCTTTCCTCATCGAATGAAGTGCTGGATATTTCATAAATACCACTATGCAAAGCATGAACTTGAAAAGCAATCAAAAACCAAACCGAATGGGTTGTAGCATCTGCTAGTTTCGCTAAAGTGGTCACTCCCGGTGAAGGTATCTCGGTTCTTTCCTCATCGAATGAGGTACTGGATATTCTACAAGGAATACCGCTATGCAAAGTAAGAACTAGAGCTACCAGTTTTTAAAACAAGATTCTGCAACATGTTTAGGTTTCTTTTATTTCATTAATCTCATTAATGAAGTCCCATGAATTATGCTTCCTAAGCATCACAGAAGAAACGAAAGCAACAATATCTATTATAAATCATATATATAGTATAAGCATTCATCTCAACATATAAAGTGATCACATCACAGAATATCAGCAGCAGAAGAACACATATGAAATATTGGATATACTAGAAATTTCGTGTTTTATTTAAGCCAATAAAAAAATACGGATTCCACGGTCACGATGAATTGCCAAACCCACATCCCTAAACCCCTACGAGAGCGGCAAGAAACCCTACCAATTCTAGAGTTAGGAGACCCGGTCTCGACTCCTCGAGATGGTCTCCCACTGGACTCTAAAACCCGGTTACTTGTGCTCCCCACCTTGGGTCTATCCTAATACGGAAAAGTAAATAATATACAACAATGGTGACATCATCCTCAACCCGGAAGTTCCCCAATAAAAGAATATTACATACAAGCTTTTACATGAATGAAAATGAAAAAACTCTCATCTCACATAAAAAAAACCTGGCTATTCAAAACACGACGGTCCAATATAACATATCACAGTAACGCATAACATCACATGTCATCAACGTAAGTAAATATGCGTATCCCAATCGTCGTTGACATATAGCAAAGAAACCGGCGATACACCACATATTACACTTACGATCGCAGAAAAGAAATTGAAAAACTACAACAATTGGAATCCGTAAGCACCTTAGACATCATAAACCCAATGTATCTCATAGTTTGGATTTCATGCATAACCATATAAATTCCTTAGACATCACATTCCTATTAATTATAAACCCCGCATTTTAGTATCGATATTGAAAACACTTTTCAATAACCGGTCGAGTATTTCAACAAGATTCCTGACAACCTGATCGAATGCTCGTCGAAAACTTTAGTAGACGGCTGCACCCCCGATGCCGTCGACGAAGTGCACTTAGGCGGAACACCGCGGCAGCGAGCACCCGAACGGATGCTTTTGGCGACGGGGTTCTCGTACAGTCACTTGGTCGGGGCTATAAGGCATGACTATCTAGTAAGGTTACCCAGCGAGTATCCGCGTACACTACGTAATTGCGACGGACTTTTGATCCATATCAAAATCCCGTGGCAACCGATCAAATGAGACTAACTTGCTAGATTCATAAAATTCAAATTAGTTATCTCATAACTAACTATGTGGATTCCAAATATTGTATCACAATTCACAGATAGCTAAACGATGTTAAACTTTTCGATCGAATAAACAAACACCCAAAATTTCCCAAAGAGCTCAACACTTGAGCGAAGTTTAAAAAGTACCCAGAACATGCCACAACACCTATGGACCAACCGTAGAAGGGTCAACCCTTGCCTCACCTATGGCGCCGCAGAACTACCACAAACCCTAGGGTTTGGTAGCGGTTTCGACGGTCACAGAATCGAGTTAGGGTTTCGTTCTTCTAGAGGATCCATAGAAAACACCTGCACGATTTTCTGAAGATTTTAAACTTGGAAAAATCCAACTCTTGGAAAATTTCCAGCGAGGGAAAATATAGGTTATTGATATCCGTTCGAACTTTTTAACGTCGTCTAAATAACCCGAATAGATGTTAGAATTATGATTACGAAACACTCTGAATTGCCTTTGCACAAAAATAACATCACATGCAATTTTAGCAAGAACAAGAAACACCTGAAATATCAAAACCTAGAGACTGGAACACCCTAAAAAATTCAACTCTGAACCATCATCAAAAACTGGCCAGGCCGGATTTTCTTGCTATGTGGCCAGCCATTTTCCTACTAGAGGAGTTCAGATTTCTACTGTGTTCATGTTACATCTCATGCAACATTCCGCAACTGCGTAAAAAAATTTTAGACACTCTGAAATATTCGACAGAAACTGGGTCTTTGTTTCGGGTGTTTTGGAGTTGTTTCGGTTTCGTAATACTACAACATCGTCTAATTCTCTAGCATACCTATGATACCACTTCTGGGTTCCCTAGGTCGCCGCTGGGTTTCGGGTGGCATCGACCATACCGTTTATAAAAATTTGGCGAGCTAAAGAACCCTAACTCTAGAATCTAAACTAGAGATTTAGACGAATCAAGCATGCAAACAACTTTACATACAAAGTGAACAAGGAATACAACCTTTGTAGACCGGTCCTTCACTTCAATAGCTCCATTTAGTAGTCCCTTCGCTCAAAGTAGTGATCTCCCGGACTTTTGTGAGGCTCCACAAGGTGAAATGAACAAGCTTGCTTGAAGTCTTCGAGGCCGAAGATGATCTACGTCGAAGAGACACTAACTCAAGCTACCTCTTCACTAAGTGATGAACTTGGTGAAGAAACAACCCAATCTAAATAGCTAGTAGAGAAGTGGTTGATAAATGAGGAATTTTGCTCACTTTAGAAATTATTTTCGCACTATTTTTCTTCACCTCTCATGAAGCTAGAAAGCTTTTGGAGATGAGGAAGAAGATGATGTGTAAATGGAATAATGAGTGAGAATAGCAACCATAGGTGAGTTAGTATCATATACTAACTCATGTAGAGACTAAACCATGGCTAAACAATAATGGTTAGGTTAATAAATATCTTCAAGTAAAACAAAATGAGTAGACTTGGTCAATGTTCCACAAGCTTCTACAAGCTTCAACCATGTGACAATTTCCAACTAATTTGACTTACTTTAAATAAACAAAACCTTACATTATTATAAGCATGGTGTGAGTCTCATACACCCATGTAGCATGTGGCATCAAGCATGACACAAAATAATGTACATTAATATATATCACATATAAACTAAGTGTACACAAGTGAGAAAAAGAAATCTTAAGTGAGCTAATATTAGTTAATGTAAGATAATATATCAAATATATAATTATACATTAAATTATTAAATCAACATTTGATTTAATAATCCGTCTATATCACATACAACCGACTAATATCAAATGTATCAATTTATCGAATCAACACTTGATTCGACAGCCCGGTTATATCACATATAACCGACCGATATCGCATATCGCGAGAATAGAATAGTATATCACATACGCGTATCAATCTCGGTCCCGCACATATCTCATATGTGCTCCTACTTCGTTTCGCTGGAGCCAGGAAACCTCTGTGTAAGACTCTAAAGACTTGTCAATACGCCGGCAGTAGGTGGTGATCATATCAGTCACCCACAAGCCGCAAGCGGTCTGCTAAACGTAACGGCCACCCGGGTATTGAGTGATCAGAAGATCAACAAGCAAGTCTGCTCATACTCCTGCGAATCCAATCAGTAACACCACCGTACAGTCCGGTCTCTTCATCAGATATGTCGCTATCACGGCCTGGGGGTGGTATAACGTCAGACCCCAATAGCCTGATAAGTCATGCCGATACAAGGTCCATAACGGTTCGAGAAACTACTGATAACACTTACCAGTAGATCTCAGCAACCCTGGCCAGGGATTTCCTGTTATGGCCAATCAAGCATAGCGCAACATCAACCCCCAATACCGGGAGAGACGAAATCCCCTCCTATCGCTCATTACCTCTATGTGACTCGGGACTGTCCCAAAAACCACCATTTTGCACGATCTCTTGAACGTTATAAGGTGGAAATCAAAGCACGGTGAGAATCACACAAGACTCTATGACAATCTCGGGTCGACAGACTAACCTGTACCAGTGTCACCAGAGAACCGCTATCTGACGATAGGTATAATACCATCTAGGAGTCCTCGGCGAGTTCGTTCAGTGTACCCAATCTCCACTGAGCACCCATATACCTTCTCTGATGTCAAACACCAATGGATGTGGGATCATCCATCGCCCATCATATGGGTCAAAAAGCGTATATGCTAGTCTACTCTGGAATATCGATGCCTCATCTCGATACTCCCATGACTAGGAACATTTGAAGGATGTACTTACTGACTACCTTTACCCCACTAGTATATTCTGCATCATAATCCTGGTAGTCAAGTACTCATCCTAAGAGCTTTATCAACATGTAATAGAGAGACAATAAGTGTACATGTTAAGATAAAGTGCAACCAAATAGCATACTATGATGTCGAGCAAGAAAGTCCTCCCTAAATATGTCCAAGCATCCAATATAATATACATCACATGTATACACTACTATAATATGGGGTTGCCCCTACGGACCCAGAAATCCGTAGGGGCAAATATTTCTTGTCCCTATTGATTTATCCGTAGGGCCATATCGTTGTCCCTACGGTGCTTCACGTTCTAATTTTTCCTTTGGCCCTACGGTGCCGCAAGCCGGGGACCTACGGTTATATCCGTAGGGGCATCTACATAGGTTATTAATAAAAAAAAGTACAGAAAAATTATATTCATCGTTCCCAAATTTCTCTCTCCCGACCTCCCACGCTCTCGTCGCATGTTCCCGCCTTTCGTCGCCACCGCGCTCGCGAGCCTGCGCCAGCGATCTCGTCACCACCGCTCTCATCGCCACCGCTCTCATCGCCTGTTCCCAAATTTCTCTCTCTCGACCTCCCGCGATCTCGTCGCCTGTTCCCAAATTTCTACCGTCTCCTCCACCGCGCGCACGCTTGTAAGTAATTCTCAAATAATTTTTAATTTTGACGTAGTCTATGGTTCAGGCCAGGTTCGGGTAGGGGTGAGGTCATCGGCATCAGCGTCGGCATCGATCGGGTCCGGTTAGGGTTAGGGTTAGGGTTAGGTTGTGGGGTTCGGTTGGGGTTGGGGTTGGGGCTGGGGCTTGGGCTGGGGCTAGGCTGGGGCTGGGGCTAGGGTTTGGGTGGGGTTGGGGTTGGGGCTGGGCTAGGGCTGGGCTGGGGCTGGGGGCTAGGCTGGGGCTAGGGCTGGGGCTAGGGTTTGGTTGGGGTTGGGGTTGGGGCTGGGCTGGGGCTGGGGCTAGGGCTCGGTTGGGCTGGGGCTGGGGCTGGGGTTGGGGCTGGGGCTGGGCTGGGGCTGGGGGTAGGGTTCGGTTAGGGTTAGGGATATTGGCCAAAAACTCTCTTCAACAGATTAACCCGTATCAATATTGGAGTAGTGAGCTTTAACAATGGTGAACTGAGTCCGCCAATGGAGAGTGGCCGTTTTGAAGCGGGAGGCTTAGCATATATAAGCAATATACGATTTACAAACAATAGCGGTAATCTATATAAACAACAAGATAATGATTTTCAAATTGGCCAAGTTAGACCCTACTGTTACTCCATTGACAATAGCCATCCTATAGATACCGTATATTTTGGTGGCCCTGGAGGGAGTAAAACATAATGTAAATGATGCACTCTTGCAAATGTGTTATCTTATTGAATAAAAAAGTTGCAATTGGGATGCTATTATTAGTACATGAGAATAATTTTTGTTGGATTCTATCATTACACATGCATCACGAGCTCTCGACAAATTTATTTACTCCGCCTCATAGAAGTACAAGTCTTATACCAGTAAAGAACCATGAAAATTTGCGATTGGTTATGATAGGTTGTGGAACCTCACAGTGCCATAACTTTCTTGAAGGATCTCAAAAGTTTTATCATAAACCATTTTAATGCAAAAGCTAAATTTGATTGCTTTATCACAAGCTCTCTTCATCCTTGATAATTGATTCTTTTGAAGTATCATAACTATGTTTTGCGTTAATGTATTTGCAATGTTGTAAATATGTGATTAACTTTATGGCTTGACTTTAATAGATCTATATTCCTCTGTTTTTCCGTTGCTTTAGAGTTGAACATGATCTTTTAATAGCAAATATACTGCCCTTTAGAATTCAGATATGGACCGATAAGAAGAGATGATTGTTATCATGTTAACGGCCACTTATAAAATTTCTCAAATCTTGATCTCAATGGTTTAAAATCATGTTACACATACAACACGAATGCACAACAAACGCATAATTAGAGAGCGATTCGAGATGTTCAGATTAAAACCAATATATGATACTCGATGATAATATGAAACCTTCATATTCCCATCGATACTCATATATGAAACTAAAAGCGCCACTTAGTCCCCGTCTAGGGCATACATATAACTAACAGTTCATAGCTGAACTTCAGGTAGTTCCGTCCATTGTTGATCCGATACCCGTGTATTGTAATAACAATGGGGCTATAGTTTTAGCAAAAGAACCACAGTCCCATCAGAAATCCAGACACATCTTAAGGCGGTATCACCTGATCAGGGAGATCATAGATCGCCAGGAGATCGAGGTTCGGAGAGTGGATACAAAAGAAAACACGGCAGATCCATTTACAAAGGTTGTCCCTCAAGCGCAGTTCGAGAGACTTTTTGAGATGTTGGGTATGCGGTACGCCAGCAGCTGGCCTTAGTGCAGACGTTGGGTATACAATACGCCAATTGCCGGCCTTTAGTGAAAGTGGAAGATTGTTGGATATGTATGCCCTAGAGGCCAGTATTGTATATGTACACATATGGATGCTAGGGATATGTATGTACAGGAAAATCTTGCTCAGTTTTATAGTATATTATTTCAGTTGTCTTTATCTGATATGTGTATTTGTTTTTATTGATGTTTTATCCAGCTTGCACATATTGATAAAGACATGATACGGTAGTATACTATTATGGTTTGTCTTTATCTTAACATGGCATATGTTATACTCGTTACTACATATTGCGGTTACATGTTGATAAAGCCCGTAGGATCTTGCTTGACTACCTGCGTTGTGATAGCGATCATACTTGTGGGAGCAGGGTAGTCCATAAGCACATCCTTAAAATGGTCCCTAGTCGCGTGAGTATCGATACTGGGCATTGATACTCCAGAGTAGACTAGTGTATACGTTTCTAGCCCCGTCGGGAGATGGTTGGTCCCGCAGCCATTGGTCTGATGCACCTAAGATCGTATATAGGTGCTCACTGGGTGTGAGTACACTGGACGGACTCGCCGAGAACTTCCAGATGGTATTATACCTATCGTTAGATGGAAGTTCTCAAGTGACATGTGTACAGGTTAGTCTTAGGACCTGAGATCGGCATTTGTCTCGTGTGAGTTCCCACTGAGCTTTGATCACTACCCTACAACGGCTCTACTGAGTCGTGCAAACAGGTTTTTGTTGGGTACAGTCCCGAGCCACATAGAAGCAGTGAGCGATTGTTGGGGATTCTTCTCTCCCGGTATTGGGAGTTGATATCGCACAGTGATTGATTGGTCAGGACCATATTGTTGGAGATAGTGCCCTCAGAGTCAATTATTGGATCACAAGCACGCGATTGCAATGATTGAGGGAGGACCTATACCGGTAGGACAGTCTTACTCAAGATGATAGTATGCTATCTGGTTTATCTTTATCATCGTGTACTGCTTTAGGTGACCTGACATGTCGCTATTACACGTTGATAGAGCCCCTAGGATTCTTGCTTGACCACCGGCACTATGAGGGCGATCATATAAGTGGGAGCTGGGGTCTATAAGCATATCCTTAAAAAGTCCCTAGTCGTAGGAGTTTCGAGACAGGGCATCGATACTCCAGAGTAGACTAGTGTATACAGTCGAGACCCCGACGAGGGGTGGTGGCCGGTCTCACAAGCCACTGGTGTCAGTTGGTTCACCTAAGATGTATACAGGTGCTCATTGGGTTATGAGTACACCGGACAGGACTCGTCGGGAACATGCTAGTTGGTCTTATACCTGACGTCAGATAGCAGTTCCCTGGTGACATGTGTACAGGTTAGTTCATCGACCTGGGGATCGTCATTTGTCTCGTGTGAGTTCCCACAGTACTTTGATTACTACCCTACCACGCTCAAAGGAGACGTGCAAACAGGTTTTAGTTGGGTACAGTCCCGAGCCACATGGAGGCAGTGAGCGGATCTTCAGGGGTTCGTCTCTCCCGGTATTAGGGGTGAGGTCGCGCTGTGTCTAGGAGAGCCATTACACAAAGCCCTCGGCCGAGGCAGGAGATTTACTGGTAGGTATTCCAGTTGTATCTCAGGGTGTTCTGGGCTACACTCCGACACGACTTGTACCGCTTTTGGGGGTCTGACTTTTACCAACCCCCTAGGCCCGCCATGCGATGCTCATAGACGAACGGACCGGACTGTACGGATATTGTCACTGACAGGCTCAGTAGGGTGTCAGGATGAGTTCGCTCATCGACGTCCCTTTTGGTCAATACCTGGTAGCCCGTTACGTATTGGCTTATACCTCTGACGTGCTAGTGGTTAAATCCACAACCAAGATGTTGACGAGTCTTTAGAGTCCCCCACATTCAGTTGCTCAAGTTTTCGGGCGAAACGCTGTAGAGGCCGTATGGAGATATGGCAGGGTTCGATCAGATACGTGCGGTATTGCACGGATCAGGATCGGACGGATAATACTAGCCGGCTTTAGTTTAAGCCGGATGCTAGTATAGTACAGTGTAGATTTTGTCTCATTGCATTTGTATTTCGGTCGGAATACAGATGCGGGTGTGTATACACAGTATCGGGGTTTTCCTGTAATTTATTACGGGACCAGTTTTCTGGAGTTGCCAGTTTGCTTTCCATTTCGGCCATTTTCATTTTTATCTTTCATTGGCCGAAGATTGGTGGAGGAGGGCTTATTTGCTTTTGTGCAAATGAGCAATTTGGGAGGGTGTTCTTTGCATTTTCTTGTGTCATGATGGTCTCATGATGGAGGACCATTCCTTGACTTTCTTGAGTTCATGATTGCTTGACTTTGTGAGCAATCATGGTTGTTGATGATGGTTGTATGTGTGTTGGAGTTTCTTTGTGATCATTTCTTGATATGATAACTTTTCCTCTCACTTGCATTATTCTTGTGGCTATCCTTTTTCACTCACTCACTCTCTCTCATTCTCTCATCTCCCATAGCCATGGCCGGCCAAGCTCCAAGGGGGCTGTCCCAATTTTGTGCAAGGGGATTTTTGGTCTTTTAGCTTCACAAAAATCCCATAGTTCCACCTCCAAAGTATAGTTCATTCTCCTCCACAAATGGCAAACTCCATAACCCTAAATGAGACATGGTTCTACACCATTCTGCAGCAAACCTTGGGCACGTCGACTCGCCAGCTTCGTGCCCGAGTTGCCTCGGTATAGAGGTGGGAGCCCGTAAAAGAAGCCGGCGACGTGGTGCCCTCCTCGTCGCCGGAGCTTCCGCGGGAGATCGGGATGACAACGAGAAGACCGGAGGACACGGATCAGTCGGTATATCTCTCTTCCCCATCTTGTAGTTAGTTAGGACTAGTTAATGGTTCGATCCGGGTTTTAGTGCGCGGTGGTGCCGGTTCAAGAAAAATTAAAGTTAACCATCGCTTCCGCATTTCACCTCGGGATGGAGGCCGGGGCGCCGCCGTGCACTTACAGTGGTATCAGAGCCTCGCCATTAACATAGTCTAGCTTGGTCTAATGTGTTTTACATTTCCGATCGAACAATTTTCCAAAAACCGTATTTTTCTTCACATCAGTTTCTGTCGAAATTTTTTGAAGTCCAAAAATTTTTCAGGTTGTTTCAGAATGATGTGTAAGACATTCTAAGAGTTCTGTGAAAATTTGGGCTCGTGAACAGTCCAAACCACCGCGGAACTGCGGCCAAACCCATGCTTGGGCCGCGGTTCCGCCGCGACATGAACTGTTCAGTCCCCCAAAATTCTACAGAATGCTTCTGAGTGGAAAATAGGTTTTCTGGAATGTTATTTTTTGGGCCCAGATTTCTTTATGTGCTACAGTAGTACTTGGGGGCCTACTTGGTAAAATTTGATCGATCGGATATTTTAAACACATTATTTCACAGTTTTTACATTATATCTGCGACCGTGAATGTCACTTGATCGGTAAATCCTGTCTAACTGCTATAGCCCAGTTAGACGGATTTGCGAACGTGACCTTCACGTTGATGTTCTGTGTATTGCTGTGATGTTGCGGATCGGTCGTGGGGGATAGCCTGGTTGCAGTGGTAGTACAGTTTTGTTGTATTATGTACATTTGATATTGCGGGGCGAGCGTCCGACATGTGGACTGTCGTCACTGCCTGTTTGTATTATTATTTTGGGGCACGACCGGGTTGCGGTCGATGTACCCGTTGTATGTATATTTTACTTTATGTACTAGGATTACCCCGCGGTGGGGTGCACAGATAGCCGGGTTCTAGAGGGTAACGGGCCCGCATCTCATGGCATTGAGACGGAGGGGGCTTCACTCTAGAATTGGCGGGCTGTTCGCCGCACTCGTAGGGGGTACAGGTTGACCCAGGAGGGGTGCCCGAGTTGCCGGATTCCGTGAAGTGCCGGGTGGTCCATTCACGTCGCTGAAGGGGGCTGCCTCGCTTCAGGTTTTGGCGGGTAACTTGCCGCGCCTGTAGGGGTCTAGGATTTCATTGCACAGGCTATCCACACGACCAGGGGAACGTCGGGTTTCAGCGGCTCTGTGAAACCCGGGGATCCCAGATATCTGTATTGTTCTGTGATGCTGTACATTTCTGTGATGTTGCATTTTTTATCACGCCTTGAGCGAATATAATATATTGGTATATATATTAGTAGATGTTGTATATGTTTTGCATCCGCGCTAGTCCAGTCCCCGCTCTGTCGTTAGTTAGCTAACCTAACGGGTAATGACGGGACCCAGTGGCGAATGCGGATGGCATATACGTACATCAGTATATTTTCGTTCTTTGTGGTGTGATCAATTGATGGGACTGCGTTGATTAGGATCAATGCAAGTTAAAAACAAACCTATTCTGATGTTGTTGGAACACTTTTCAAAAAGCTGTTATTTGCAAGGACGTTCACTTTTGTTTTGCACAGTGGTATTCAGTTGGAATATCCTGCTCCTCAGTCGACGAGGCAAGGCCGAGATCCCTTCACCGGGAGTGACCCCTTGGACAAAAAGTTTGCGTCAGGGCAATAACTTCACTATAGCCGATTACTTTTGCTTTGCATCATGGTATTCAGTTGGAATATCCTGCACCTCATTCTACGGGGAAAGAGCCGAGATCCCTTCACGGGGAGTGACCTCTTTAGCAAAGGTTTTCGTTACTATATTTTTCTAAAAAGCTATCCGTTCCTTCAACGATATCAAGTTCATTACGGTAAAGGTTTTCGCCAGAAACCATTCGTAGCCCTCCGTCGTTTCATATGGATAGTCAATAGTATTCAAGCTGTGTTTGTTGGCCAAAGTCAAGGCACAGTGTTTGGTAGCTGTTGGTTATTCATATGCAGCATAGATAGATGCGTTGGTTTGGAACAGTCGTACTGCCTTGTTGGCCAAAGTCAAGGGTAGGTACGGGTGGATTCAAATTAACCTGGAGAATGACGGGTAGAACTTGACATGTGACTTATGATTTGTTGGCCAAAGTCAAGGTCATAAGAGCATGGGGTAAAAATCACATCGGGAGTTTCAAAAGAACTGAAACTTGCCAGATATGCGCATACCTTCTGGAGTGTGACACCGTGAGCGGATTCCGTCACGTTATCATGCGATGATGGTTGGATCCCGATTCCCACTGATGAGTTAGTTTACTCCTCGGGTGATCCCGACTAATTCTTCTTTCAGGTTTGGAGGAGAATTTGAGATGACAGTAGGAGGTTTCCAGATTAGATAAATTGGTAACCATTGTGATCTAGGTTAGAGTGCACGCTGAGTCTTTCTTTTCTCTCTCTCTTTGGCAGCGACCATTGACCCAACCCTAAGACTATGACTCAGTGACCAAGTTGACCGAACCTTCTTTAACACCGGCTTTTGGATTGTCAGAGTTGCAGACCTCATTGCCACTCCTACTTTTACCCTCTTTCTCCAGGACATCCCGTATTACTACGAACGTCCACTTCCATTGGACAAAACCATCGTATGGTTAGATACGAACTCGAAAAGATTTTATTTGAGGATGGTTTCCGGTTCTGGAGAAAACGAATAGGACTATTCAGTTGTCTTTTCCTTCTACCTTCTCTCAGGTTGCGAGTACCCCTTAGATTAAGGGATAGTACACCTATTACGCAAATTGGATAGTCTTCTTCCAAACCATAGGCAGGTGCCGACCGGTAGGGAATGAAGAAAACCAATTAGCCTAACAATGGTGTACAGAAGGTATTAAGTTAAGACAAAGCAAGGGATTAGTAAGGGGGCAAAATAAATTGCAACTGATATTCACGACCAGACCAAGTATTTCTTCGCCAATCCTAAATCACCTTTGTATTTCTCCAGGACACTCCGTATCACTACGAAGATCCACAGTTTATTGGATACTCCATCGTATGGTTATATACGAACTCGAAAGGAACTTGTTCCAGTTCGGGGATGGATTCTGGTTCAGGAGAAATAGGAATAAGGTTTATTCGGTTGTCTTTTATCTTCACCTTCTCTCGCTTTGCAAGTGTTCCTAGGATTAGGACAGCACACCCATTATGCTTATTGGATAGTCTTCTTCCAAACCATAGGCTGGTGAGGAACGGTAGGGAAGGAAGAAAACCATTTGGCCTAAAGGGGTGTACAGAAGGTAATGACTAAAGATATAGAAAGGGATTTGGAGAGGTGGCAAAGAATTATACGGTTACAGTCGTGAATCTGGAAGAGGCATTACTAGGAATACCGGGATACCCCATCGAAACATTTCAATGTTTCAATTTCACTGTGTACTGTTAAAAGAAAACTGATTTCCCAATTAGACACTTACTCCAGGGTATGTATTTACCAGGTATGATTCTCACATCTGTATGGTTTTACAGATGATGAGTGGGAGTAAGTTATTGGGAATTAGGTGATCATCCTCATTATATCGGAATTCGTTGTAATTGGTGATATTTGAGGAAGTCACCTGGGTTGTTTGCCGGACGGCAAATATTTGGTTTTGAATATCCTCTGTCATGCACCAATTTCAAATTGATATATCTGTACGTCTATTTTCATAGAGTGAGATATACATTTTTAAAATTATTTCTACGACATTTACCCATATCAGTGGCTGGTTAGGTAAGGGGCATTAAACAGCGGTGTAATTCTTCTTAACCATAAGTACAGTTTTCAACCTACGACACACAGTGAATGAGTAATCAGACTCAAGGGACTTATACAGTGTATTGTATGTTGTCCAGGGTCCATCAGGACAGAAGGGTTGGTCCTCGTACTATATTCAGTTTACTTATGACTTCTCTAGTTTTTAGACAGGTGTTTCGTGGAAACACAGAGTCCGAATTTTGAGAAGTTATAGGTATTTGAATAGAGTAGAGAACCAAGTATAGCAAGTATCGGGATTCTTCAAAGTGATCGAAGATGTAGATACTTGTGTATGGTATTCAGTTGATAGTAATGATTTAGGGAACTTGCTTCTCTTTCAGGTTACTCATAATTGGAAGTATTCCTAAGTTGAGTAACGCTGATCGGCCTCCTTCCATTTAGTTAACATGCACTGGAGATAGCTGCATGATTTGAATCTGGTTCAATTAAATCGATGCCTCTAGTTCTATATTGGATATAGAACAGTTCATATCTTAACGATGTTAAGGTACGGGGAATTGTCTGGCTTATGATTAAAACCAGACTCTGGATAACTCAAGGCACGTTTCTGTAATGGCTGTTTGTGGGTTAACCCAGGCTATGACGAGGGTTGACTTTCTACCATCCGGAAGAACAATAACGATATTGTTCTAGACTCGCCACAGTTTTAAATAAAATGGATTTTTTCAGAAAACAGTAGTGGGAGTATGGTAGAACTGGAAGTGATTCCAGAACCACAAACGATTACTGAAGATTTCAAAAGGACCTAAAGATTCAATCTGGCTTGACATTCCATTGGCCACTCCGCAGATAAGGTGGGTAACTTCAGGCACCCGAGAGGTACTTCGGTAGCCTCAAGGACGGTGACAGGGAAGTTCTTGTTTACCCACACTTGCCATTGCTGTTGTTCCAGACTGTGAGACCCGGCAGGAGGATGAGTATAGCGTCGTTCTAAACTAGTTTTAGAAGTGTACGTCTATATGACTCTGCCAGAGGATTGTCGTAGTCAGTGGGAGCAGCGGAAGCATTGGTGGACAGGTGGCTTATGTCTATTTATAGACTAAAGCAGATATAGCGGAGATAGATCATCAATTTCTGATGTGACAGTCATAGGTTTGACTTCATCAGAATAGGGGATGGATCTGTTGAGAAGGTAGTAGGGTGTGATGTCATGGTATTTGGATGACATACACAGAGTAGGATGTGATATTCCTATACTACGATCGGTTATACTTTGGTCGTCACACAGTGGTTTCTCCACATGGGACTTGGACATTATATCAGACATACTGGTTACTAGATCTATGGTATTAGATCTAGATTTGGGTGGTTTCCCAATCAGGGTACTTAGACAGCATTCTAAGAGTATTTAGAATGGGCGACTCCTGGCACGGTAGTGTACCTGCAGGTGATGGAGTCACCCTCTCTAAAGGTGTCTTACAGACTAAAGGGGAGAGGGATGTGCATGATTGGCAGATCACTTGCTCAGACAATTGAGTCAATCATGAGATGTCAAGTACCAAACAAGATGTTGTTCTTGCACTAGATGCAATAAGTTGATATTAATCCAATCCTGGAGAAACAGTGGGAAGCAGTTTTAGAACATAAGTGGATGTTCTAAGGATATGATAACGACAGCCTCATTCGAGAGACGGTTATCATTCCAGGCTTCCAAGGTGACCTGGACGACAAGGAGGCTGTCAGAGTTATAGTTTTCCTTCTGTCGAGGGGCAGTATTTTGGACAGGTGGTCCAAGGAAATACTGAGGGAGGCATGGCGCAGGATACTGATTATGTTCAGTTGACGATACAGTCTAAGAAGTTTGGATTTGGAGTTCATTTATGAGCTAGGTCCCATCAGACATCCAGACACATTCTAAGACAGGTATTGCTCATTTCGGGAGATGGGTTTCTCCGCGAACTTGAGATATAGAGAGACATAGAAAGAAACATCAAGGCGGATCCACTCACTGAGGCTATTCCTCGAACGCAATAGTTTCGCAAACGAGCTTTGTGAGACTGATTAGTAGAGGAGTTGGGTGTTCGGTATCACACGGGCTGTGAGTATGCGACATCGCAATAATTAGCCTTGAGTGCAAGTGGGAGATTGTTGGAGATAGTGCCCTCAGAGTCAATTATTGGATAACAAGCACGCGATTGCAATGATTGAGGGAGGTCCTATCCCGATAGGACAGTCTTACTCAAGATGATAGTATGCTATCTGGTTTATCTTTATCATCGTGTACTGCTTTAGGTGACCTGACATGTCGCTATTACACGTTGATAGAGCCTCTAGGATTCTTGCTTGACCACCAACAGTATGAGGACGATCATATAAGTGGGAGCTGGGGTCTATAAGCACATCCTTAAAAGGTCCCTAGTCGTAGGAGTTTCGAGACAGGGCATCGATACTCCAGAATAGACTAGTGTATACAGTCGAGACCCTGACGAGGGGCGGTGGCCGGTCTCACAAGCCACTGGTGTCAGTTGGTTCACCTAAGATGTATACAGGTGCTCATTGGGTTATGAGTACACCGGACAGGACTCGCCGGGAACATGCTAGTTGGTCTTATACCTGACGTCAGATAGCAGTTCCCTGGTGACATGTGTACAGGTTAGTTCATCGACCTGGGGATCGTCATTTGTCTCGTGTGAGTTCCCACTGTACTTTGATTACTACCCTACCACGCTCAAAGGAGACGTGCAAACAGGTTTTAGTTGGGTACAGTCCCGAGCCACATGGAGGCAGTGAGCGGATCTTCAGGGGTTCGTCTCTCCCGGTATTGGGGGTGAGGTCGCGCTGTGTCTAGGAGAGCCATTACACAAAGCCCTCGGCCGAGGCAGGAGATTTACTGGTAGGTATTCCAGCAGTATCTCAGGGTGTTCTGGGCTACACTCCGACACGACTTGTACCGCTTTTGGGGGTCTGACTTTTACCAACCCCCTAGACCCGCCATACGATGCTCATAGACGAACGGACCGGACAGTACGGATATTGTCACTGACAGGCTCAGTAGGGTGTCAGGATGAGTTCGCTCATCGACATCACTTTTGGTCAATACCTGGTAGCCCGTTACGTATTGGCTTATACCTCTGACGTGCTAGTGGTTAAATCCACAACCAAGGTGTTGACGAGTCTTTAGAGTCCCCCACATTCAGTTGCTCAAGTTTTCGGGCGAAACGCTGTAGAGGCCGTATGGAGATATGGCAGGGTTCGATCAGATACGTGCGGTATTGCACGGATCAGGATCGGACGGATAATACTAGCTGGCTTTGGTTTAAGCCGGATGCTAGTATAGTACAGTGTAGATTTTGTCTCATTGCATTTGTATTTCGGTCGGAATACAGATGCGGGTGTGTATACACAGTATCGGGGTTTTCCTGTAATTTATTACGGGACCAGTTTTTTGGAGTTGCCAATTTGCTTTCCGTTTTGGCCATTTTCATTTGTATCTTTCATTGGCCGAAGATTGGTGGAGGAGGGCTTATTTGCTTTTGTGCAAATGAGCAATTTGGGAGGGTGTTCTTTGCATTTTCTTGTATCATGATGGTCTCAGGATGGAGGACCATTCCTTGACTTTCTTGAGTTCATGATTGCTTGACTTTGTGAGCAATCATGGTTGTTGCTGATGGTTGTATGAGTGTTGGAGTTTATTTGTGATCATTTCTTGATATGATAACTTTTCCTCTCACTTGCATTATTCTTGTGGCTATCTTTTTTCACTCACTCACTCTCTCTCATTCTCTCCTCTCCCATAGCCATGGCCGGCCAAGCTCCAAGGGGGCTGTCCCAATTTTGTGCAAGGGGATTTTTGGTCTTTTAGCTTCACAAAAATCCCATAGTTCCACCTCCAAAGTATAGTTCATTCTCCTCCACAAATGGCAAACTCCATAACCCCAAATGAGACATGGTTCTACACCATTCTGCAGCAAACCTTGGGCACGTCGACTCGCCAGCTTCGTGCCCGAGTTGCCTCGGTATAGAGGTGGGAGCCCGTAAAAGAAGCCGGCGACGTGGTGCCCTTCCGGCGACGAGGTGGAGACCGGAGCTTCCGCGGGAGATCGGGACGACGACGAGAAGACCGGAGGACATGGATCAGTCGGTATATCTCTCTTCCCCATCTTGTAGTTAGCTAGGACTAGTTAATGGTTCGATCCGGGTTTTAGTGCGTGGTGGTGCCGGTTCAAGAAAAATTAAAGTTAACCATCGCTTCCGCATTTAGCCTCGGGATGGAGGCCGGGGCGCGGCCGTGCACTTACACATAAGACCTTGGACAATGCAATTGGGATTTACTGATAGGCTGATTAGTAATTTTGTAACGTTCTGAAAAAATCGTTTAGGTGAAATTTCCGATAATCGGTAAAATAACTGGTGTTTTCCGTAAAAGCCAAGATATAATTATTTTTCAACATATACTTAAATATACATATTCTAGCTATGTAATTGCTAATATTTGGTATTTAATTGGTCGCTTATAAATTATTAGTTTATCTAAATATTTTGCTTAATTAATTATTTTAAATATTATTATAAGGTTTCACTTATACATTTAATTTGTGATAATTACAAATTAGAATGGGTTAAGCATACAATTGCGAACCATGACAACTTAGGATTAAGTTGTAACATGCTACTTCTTTCTTTAATTGACTCCAAGGTTCTAGAGAAGTCTAGGTTTAAAAATAAAATAAAATTTAATTAAATAATTATGCATAAGTTAATGTATGATTGATGGGGGATGTTTCTACATGCTCACACACACATAACCACTCACTCATCTCCCCTCCTTGTTTTGGCCGAGCCTCATCTTGCTGCAGTCCCAACAATTTCCCACTTCAAAGTTCAAATAGGAATGAAATTAAAAAGAAAACATTAAACAAATAAGTATGGGGCCCTCATGGCCGAAACCAAGGCCTGCTGCTGCTCCCCTATTTTCCCCCTCATTTCACCTCAAAATCTTAAAGAAATACATCAAAAAATCATAACAAAAACCTCACAAATTCTTCATTTAACCTTTACCCATTATTCTTTGGCTCAAACTAGTATGGAATTAGGAGCAAGGAAGCTTTTTTGAGGCAAGTTGCAAGTGAGATCTACAAATCTTTGAGGTATAAATCTTAACCAAATGGTTAATTTGTAGGTATATTGCTTTAAGCTAAATTATTTAAGTGTTAATTTGATTCTATTTTCAAGTTGAGATTTTAAAGAAAAGGGTTTGGATCAAGTTAGAGCTTTGATCATTGGATTATAGTTGTGATGAGTAGATTAACATGTTATGACATGCAAAAATCTAAGCTAGTTGCTAATTTGCAAATTGTTATTTTTTAAATTGTCTTAATTATATAATTTAGCAAACTAAGTTTTTAATTAGTATGTAATTAGATGAAATTAAATTTTAGTTAAGGTTTGTGTAGCTTAATTAGGTTATTAAGTGATTATTGTGACCACTAGTTTTGTTAAAACATCAAATTTTGTACTAAAACGGTTAATTGATGCTTACTAGGATTTTCGGATTAAATCGATTTGAATTAAGTTTAAGGTCTTGATGGGTTACAACTTATTTCATATAATATTTAGTGTGTTGTGAACGCGTGATTAGTGCGATGGGGTTTTTGGTTTGGTAGTTGCCACGTATAGCGACCCTAGTTGTGGTCTGTGGCATTGTCGAGTGCGCGTTTTGTGCACCAAGTGCGTGCGCATTTAGTTAGTGCGCGTGGTTGATTTGTATTGTTTGTTTCCGCGACTAATTATATATTTACTCTCTTATTTCCTTATGTACGTTTTTAGGATCGGGTGCAGAGGCATCGGATGTGGCGCGGAAATGGCCGAGCTAAAATCGGATCAGATTAGCCGAGACATCCCGGTGAGTCGATGTACACATCTACGGGGGAATCGTCTCGATGGCGCAAGGCGCCCGATAGTTAGAATTTCTATTAGTATTTGCACTTATATGCGTAGTTCCTAGTTATTCATCACGTTGCATCGCATCATCTTTTATATGTGTGTGTGTGTGTGTGTGTGTGATGTCATCTCATAGGACACTTGCACCATTACCATTGGTTTATGCTGCACGGGCACTATTCATGTGGAAACACACGCCTTAGTAATTGCTATGCCACAAACACTATATAACTTGTTTAAATCAGAATCTAAAACAATTGCACCATATATGATTTGTAAACATGTACTTGTATATTCAATTTATCAGGATGGATACGTAGGATTGCTAGTCATATGCATTTACCTCATTGCATCATCGTTCATGCATAGTTTTCTAGTCACACATCATATTTCATATTGTTGATACCATAGGCATTCATCATCGCCGACATGTGTACATATGGTGATTTTTCTTGAGGACTTCAATATTATGAGATTTCTAGATTTTTAGGAAAACCGCAAGAATTTTATAAACCTGTTATCATTTTAATAATGCAAGTTGCGGTTTTCTCGTGATATGATGTATGTGTCGTCCACCATGAGATTTCTCGGTTCTTGAGCGGTATCATACACCCGATTCGAGGAGGGGGAGGAACCGTGTATGGGTGCATGGTGGACCCGGTGCGGTACCCGGGGCAAGATGGTTGCAGATGATGGCGTTGAGCCAGGCAGGGGAGCACTACCGACCGGTTATTTATGACGCGGCGGATATCCGGAGGATACCGACGTTGTCATGGGATTTGATGATATGGGCCAGTCTGGATTGTCGGAGCCCGAGATATTAAGATATTGATACATTGAGACATCGAGGTATTGAAACTTGGGATGTTGAGATATTAAGATATTCATATTTGGTGTCGATACTTGACACAGATTTCTATTGATTTCATTGATGATACTACAGTTAAATTACAGAAGTTCTACTAAGATAAGAATACAGATTTTCTCGTACTAAACATATTCAGATCCCGTGTTGATTATGCATTCATGTTGCATACATATTAGTGCATCACATCACATTAGTATAGGTAGGCTGTGACGAAATTGCATCACATCACATTACTACTCATGAGTTGGCAACTCACCCCCTTTATGTCACAGTATCTTGCAGGTCCGACCCGTCAGCACAGTAGCAGCGGGCACACTTCCTCTTTTTGTTCCCTTTGCTTAGACTTGCGGCATTGCTCATAGATGGGTTGCGAGGATATATGTTATTCCATCATGTATTTTATTTGTATCTAGTATACTCCATCTACCCTTATATATTTGACTAGACGGTGAGACTCGTGAGATTTATATTTGTAGTGTTTGGTGTCGATGCTCACTTGATCCTGTATTCCTAGGCACTCTCAAGAGTTCTCACAAGGCATCAACCATGCCAATTTCAAATTTTACGGGTGCCGAGAAACCCTAATACGGATCGTTGACTAGAAGTTTAGGCAAAAAACGAAACTAGTTAACAATTTAACTAAAAGAGAGAGGCTACAACCTTTGTAGATCCGGTTCTCCACTTCCTTAGCTCCACGTAGACATCCTCTCGCTGTCCATCTCGAATCTCGGACTCAATCGTCGGCTTGATCGGAGAAATGGGCGGGCTAGGTCGTCGGCTTCATGCCGAAGATGATCTACGTCGAGGCATCACAAGTTCAAGCTCCAACTCCATCAAGTTGTGAAACTTGTGAAGAAAACACCCTATACTACTTGGCAAGAGGTAGAGGGTGAAGAAATAGGAGGTGGGTTCACTTTAGAATTGGATTTCTCACACTTTAGCTCAAGTTGCCATTGATGAAGGCAAGGTTTTTCTTGAAGAAGAAGAAGGAGAAGATGAAGAATATTATGATAAGTCTCTTTAAAATGAAAAAGAAAATGAATACTTATCATAATGTAAACCATGGTTAGGTATAGAGAATTAACTAAGGTTAGATGAATGGTTAGGGTTAAGCATGAAGACAAAATGGTCACTTTGGTCAAAGCTTCATGAAGCTTCAACAAGCTTCAAGAATGAAAGCAACCCTTTTGTTTTATTTTGCCATTTCTTTTTAACCCAAATTAAAAAGATAAATGAATGAATAAATAAAAACCCTAATCATTTACTTAACCAAGGTTTAATTCTTTACACTTAACCAAATGAGCAAGTATCATCAAACATGATACAATCAAGTGCACACAAAATATATCACATATACAATGTGTTTTTCAAGTGAGAAAATCCCTTTAAAGTGAACCAATACTAGTTAATGTAAAGTAATATATCAAATATATAATTATACATTATATCATTAAATCAACACTTGATTCAATGATCCGGTCATGTCGTACATAACCGACCAGTATCCAATGTATCGACTTATCGAATCGACCTTCGATTCGATAACTAGGTTATATCGCATACAACCAATCGAAACATTAATCGCGAGAATGAAATACGGTATCACATACACGCATTATTCTCGGTCCCGCACACATTTCATATGCGCTCCTATTTCGTTTCGCTTGAGCCAGGAAACCTCTGTGTAGGACTCTAAAGACTCGTCAATACGCCGGTAGCAGATGATGATCATATCAAGCACCCACAAGCCGCAAGCGGTCTGCTAAACGTAACGGCCATCCGGGTATTGAGCGATCAGAAGATCGACGAGCTAGCCCGCTCACACTCCTGTGAATCCAACCAGTAACACTTACCGTACAGTCCGGTCTGTTCGTCTGATATGTCGCATATCAAGTCTAGGGGTGGTAAACGTCAGACCCCAATAACCGATAAGTCGTGCCGATGTGAGGCTCATAACGGGTCGAGAAACTACTGGTAACACTTACCAGCAAATCTCTGATCAGCCCTGGCCAGGGACTTCTCTGTTACGGCCAATCGAGCACTGCGCAACATCAACCCCCAATACCGGGAAAGACGAAACCCCTCCTATCGCTCATTGCCTCCATATGACTCGGGACTGTACCCAAAGACCACCGTTTTGCACGCCCTCATGGACGTGGTAAGGTGGAGTTCAAAGCACAGTGGGAATCACACAAGACTCTATGACGATCTCGGGTCTACAGACTAACCTGCACAAGTGTCACCTGAGAACTGCCATCTGACGTGAGGTATAATACCATCTGGGAGTTCTCGGCGAGTCCATCCAGTGTACCCAGTCTCCACTGAGCACCCGTATACCATCTCTGATGTCAAACACCAATGGATATGGGATCATCCATCGCCCATCTCATGGGTCGAGAAGCGTATACGCTAGTCTACACTGGTATATCGATGCCCCGTCTTGATACACCCACGACTAGGGAACTTGAAGGATGTACCTACGGACTACCATGTCCCCACTAGTATGATCTGCATCATAGTCCAGGTAGTCAAGTACACATCCTAAGGGCTTTACCAACATGTAACTATAAGACAGTTTAAAGAGACAAGTGTACATGTTAAGATAAAGAGCAACCAGATAGCATACTATCATATCGAGCAAGAAAGTCATCTCTATATATGTCCAAGCATCCAATATAATATACATCATCTGTACAATACTGGCCTCTAGGGCATACATACAACTAACAATCTCCCACTTGCACTAGGGCCAGCTGCTGTAGTATCGCATACCGAGCATCCCGAAGAGTCTCTCAAACTGTATCTGGGGAATGGCCTTCGTGAGTGGATCCGCCGTGTTGTTCTTCGTGTCAACCCTCCTGACCTCGATCTCCCGGCGATCAACTATCTCCCGGATCAGGTGATACCGCCTCAGAATATGCCTGGATTGCTGATGGGACCTGGGTTCCTTGGCCAAAGCCACTGCTCCATTGTTATCGCAATACAAAGGTATTGGATGCTCAATGGATGGAACCACTCCAAGTTCAGTAATGAACTTCTTGATCCAGACAGCCTCTTTAGCAGCATCGTTCGCAGTGATGTATTCAGCCTCCATCGTCGAGTCTGCCATGGTTTTCTGCTTGGAACTCTTCCAGCTAACCGCCCCTCCGTAAAGGGTAAAGACAAATCCCGACTGCGACTTAGAGTCGTCCTTATCACTCTGGAAGCTCGAATCGGTAAAGGACTCCACTTGGAGTTCTCCGTTACCATACACCAAGAGCATCTCTTTAGTCCTTCGCAAGTACTTGAGAATGCTCTTCACAGCTGTCCAGTGACTCTCTCCAGGATCAGCTTGATACCTGATCACTACACTTAGTTAGTATGCTACATCGGGTCTGGTACATAGCATCGCATACATGATAGAGCCTACAGCCGAAGCATAGGGTATCCCTTGCATGCGAGCTCTCTCCAAATCAGTCTTGGGAGACATCTCTTTGGAGAGAGTGACTCCAGAGATCGTGGGCAAGTTCCCACGCTTGGATTCTTCCATACTAAACCTCTTTAGTATGGTGTCAATGTACCTGGATTGGGACAATCCCAATATCCGTTTGGATCTATCTCTATAGATCCTAATTCCCAATATGCAGGAGGCATCACCAAGATCTTTCATTGAGAATCTTTGTGATAAGAAGAGCTTGACCGATTGCAGCATAGGAATATCATTTCCTATCAAGAGTATGTCGTCCACATACAATACGAGGAAGACAACCTTACTCTCTGCCACCTTCTTGTAAATACAAGGTTCATCTGGGTTTTTGACGAAATCAAACTCTTTGATAACGACGTCAAAGCAGATGTTCCAACTCCGCGATGCTTGTTTTAATCCATAAATGGATTTAAGCAGCTTGCACACCTTCCCGCTGCTCCCACTGTCTACGAAGCCCTCTGGCTGAGTCATGTACACGCACTCTTCTAAATCACCATTTAGAAAGGCGGTCTTAACATCCATTTGCCAGATTTTATAATCATGATATGCAGCGATGGCAAGCATGATCCGGATGGATTTAAGCATAGCCACTGGAGAAAAGGTTTCGTCATAGTCCACACCTGGTCTTTGACGAAAACCTTTTGCTACAAGTCTAGCTTTGAAAGTCTCCACTTTCCCATCTACACCAAGTTTTTTCTTGAAGATCCACTTGCTCCCGATGGGTTTTACCCCTTCAGGAGCAACATCCAAAGTCTATACTTTGTTGGTGTACATGGATTCCATCACGGACCGCATTGCATCCAGCCATTTCACTGAGTCCCTACTCGTGATGGCCTGCTCGAAGCTAGTTGGGTCATCATCCTCCATGATGCAATCCTCGCTCCCACAATCCATGAGAAAACCGTAGTATCTCTCAGGTTGGCGAGGAACCCTACTAGATCGGCGAAGTGGCTGAGGTTCATTGGGAGCTACTGAATCCTCTGGTTCCACTAAATCTTCTGTTGTGTTTTGTTCCGCTGGAACCTCTTCCAGTTCTACCTCAGAGCCACTAATCTCTTTTGCAAGAAATTCCTTTTCTAAAAAGGTGGCATGTTGAGCAACAAATACTCTTTGTTCCTCACTGTGGTAGAAGATATACCCTCGCGAATGTTTGGGATATCCAACAAATTTACACAAAACAGACCTTGCCTCGAGTTTGTCCGGTTTTTGTCTTTTGACATAAGCCGGGCAACCCCATATCTTAATAAAATTAAGATATGGTCTTTTCCCTTCCCATATCTCATATGGTGTGGTAGGCACAGATTTGGTGGGAACCCTATTCAGTAGGTATGCTGCTGTTTCCAATGCATATCCCCAGAAGGAAACAGGTAACTCAGCTACACTCATCATAGAGCGCACCATATCCAATAGGGTGCGGTTCCTCCGTTCTGATACACCGTTGTGCTGTGGTGTATATGGAGGAGTTAGCTGAGAGAGAATCCCATTCACTTTTAGGAAGTCCAGGAATTCAATGCTCAAGTATTCACCTCCTCGATCAGATCGTAGGATTTTAATACTTTTTCCGGTTTGGTTCTCGACTTCTTGTTTATATTCTCTAAATTTCTCAAAAGCTTCTGATTTGTGTTTCATCAGGAACACATATCCGAATCTAGAGAGATCGTCAGTGAATGTAATGAAGTACGAAGAACCATCCCTGGCATGTGTAGACATAAGACCGCATACATCACTATGTATCAGTCCTAAGAGTTCAGTAACTCTTTCTCCGTGTCCCGTAAACGGAGTTTTGGTCATCTTGCCTTTGAGACATGACTGGCAAGTGTCATAAGATGAAAATTCAAACGGATTCAAATATCCATCCTTATGCAACTTAGCCAGTCGTGTCACATTGATGTGACCCAGTCTATAATTACATAAGAAGGATTCGTTTAGTTCAGAACTCTTCCTCTTGTGTGTGTTTGTTATGCTCAGAACTGTTGATTGATTTAGAACATAAATGCCATTGCACAACGTGCCTGATCCAACCAACTTTTGGTTACGGAAAATGTTCATAACATTGTCCTGTAATACAAAATTATATCCCTCTTTACTCAATAAAGAAACCGATATAATGTTGCATATCAGGTTCGGCATATAATAACATTCGTTCAGAACCAATGTATTACCAGTTGGTAATACAAGGTGATATTCCCCGACAGTCTTAGCTGCAACAATTGCACAATTTCCAACTCTAATGTCTTTATCACCTTCTCCAAGTTCTCTACCTTTTCTAAGCCCATGTAACTGATTACATATATGGGATCCTGACCCGGTATCTAATACCCAGGACGTAGAGCAAATGGAGAAACAGTTCTCTGTAACGAACACACCCGAAGAAAATGCATCATCATGTACTTTCTTCATTCGGGTGGCATGGGAATCCTGGTATTCCCCTATATCCTGTTCAGTCCTATAACTCTTATAGGAAAGAACGGAACCAACGTTCCCCAGCACAGTATAACATGCGGGTTCGGTCAATACATCCATATTATTATCTTTATTAGGGCATGACATGGTCGCTACCTGGAGAGAGAGAGAAGAAAACACTTTAGCGTATGCTCTTGCAAGATCAGATTGGTTATTATCTTATCTAATCAGGATGGCTCCCACTGGTTTTTATCAAATCTTCCTTCAAACCCTAAAAGGAAAGACTAGCCGAGATTAATTACACCCTACAACTTCGTCGATCTTTCAGCCAGGTCAGTGTCGGTACTTTGAGGGAGGTCCCCCGTGCTTTCGCACGAACCTAATTAATGTAAACCTCGTTTTCCCAGAGGCGTAACCCCGTTGACACCTTTCTAGACACCTACTTGATCGGCTAATTGTAATGTGCAAAACTCTCCCAGGAGTAACTCTTACTCGCAGTGGGTATCGGGATCCAACTATCTCATAGAAGGTATGCAATCTCATTGCAAATTTCAACACTTGAAATTCCCGATAATATTTTGCCCCAAGCATCCTATGACCTTGACGGAGGTCAACAAACCACAGGGTGCAAGTCAAGTTCAACCCGTCATTTCTTGATTGAATCAAACCCACCCGCACGACCCTTGACGGAGGTCAACAAGGTCGTACGACTACCCTAATCCAATCTGCATCACATGCATAAGCAGATAAATACTAGTTAGCTACCGCACACTACGCCTTGACGGAGGTCAACAAACGTAGCACGAATACTAAGTAGGATTTATCTGAAATGACGGAGGGCTACGACAGGTTTTTCTGAAAACCTATTGCGTAATGAACTTGATATCGTTGTAGAATCAAATGAAGTTTTGAAATGGAGCGATTTTGAGGCTTTTCTAGTTTTGCTAAAGGGGTCACTCCCGGTGAAGGGATCGTCGGCCCTTTCCTCGTCGAATGAGGTGCGGGATATATCATATATATCACTGTGCAAAGCAGAAACTATAGAAGCAATCAAAAACAAACCGAGCATGTAGCATCTGCCAGTTATTGCTAAAGGAGTCACTCCCGGTGAAGGGATCTCGGTCCTTTCCTCATCGAATAAGATGAAGGGTATATCATATATACCGCTATGCAAAGCAAGAACTGTAACTACCTGTTTTATTTTGAAATTCGATTCTACAACATCTTTAGGTTTCTTTTATTTCATTAATCACATTAATGAAGTCCCATCATTTAAATACCTAAACTTCACAGATAAATACGACGTACACTTATGCCATCCGCATTCGCCTGGATGTCCCCTCGTGCACCGTTAGGTTAGGTAACTAACGACAGAGCAGGACAGGGCTAGTGCGGGTGCAAAACATAAGTAACGTCTATATAATATATCATATATACTATATACTGTATCTATCACAGAACATCACATGATCACATCACAGATATCACAGCAGAAGAAACATATGAAACATTGGATATACTAGGACGTCCGTGTTTTCAATACGAGCCAGTATAAAACACGGATTCCACGGTCGTGATGAATAGCCAATCCCACACCCCTAGACCCCTACGAGAGCAGCAAGCAACCCTCACAATTCTAGGGTTAGGAGACCCGGACTCGACTCCTCGAGATGGTCTCCCAATGGACCCTAGAACCCGGTTACTTGTGCTCCCCTCCTTGGGTTTATCCTAATGCGGAAAAGTAAATAATATACAAAAGGTGACAACTTCCGCAACCTGGAAGTGCCCCAATAAAAGAATATTACATACAAGTTTTTACATGAATGAAAATGAAAAACACTCATCTCACATAAAAAAAACCCGGCTATTCAAACACGACAATCCAATATAACATATCCAGCAACACATAACATCACATGTCATCAACGTAAGTAAATATGCGCATCCCAATTGTCGTTGACATATAGCAACGAAACCGGCGATATCACATATTACACTTACGGTCACAGAAAAGAAAGTGTAAAACTACAACAATTGGAATCCGCAACCTCTATAGACATCGCATGCCTAATCAAATGAAATACTTAGACATCACATGCCTAACAATTATAAACCTCGCATTTTAGTCTCATTATCGAAAACTCTTTTCAATATCTAATGAAACTAAACCGCTAGATTTATAACATTCATTCAGTTATCTCATAACTGTTTGTGAATTCCAATTATTGTATCCCATTCAGGATAAATAGAGAATATTAAACTTTCCGATCGAACATTCGAACACCCAAGTTTTCCCGAAACCGATCAACACATGAAATAAGTTCAAAGACATTCACTTCATGCCTCAGTACCAACGGTCCAGCCGTAGAAGGGTCAAGCCAACACCTCACATGTGGCACGCCGTACCGCCCCAAACCCGAAGGTTCAAAGGGCAGTTCAAGACGGTCACATAATCGAGTTAAGGTTTGTTGTCTTCTAGAGGGACCATCGCGTTACTTTCACTACTTAGAACGTCATTAAACTACGGAAAAGTCCAACAATTGGAAATTTCCCGGCAGGGAAAAGATTGGGTATTTACATCCGGTCGAACTTTTTAACATATTCTAAAATATCCGGAAAACACATAGACGACGTTTGAAATTTCCGATCGAATCATCGAAGCTCCAATTCACCCCAGAAAATTCAACTCTTGAATAAATTTTAAAAATTCCCAGAAAATCCAACACCTGAAGAAATCAGTTACTGTGCAAAAATTATATTATAATTCAATAAATTGGCCGCGGAACCGCCGCAGAAGCAAGGCTTCTGCTGTGGTTCCGCCGCACTATAGACACTTCATTGATAAATTTTTGCACCGTAATTCATAGATTTCCCTGCTGAATTTTTTAGTAATTTTTAATCTGGAAAAATCCCAGTTTTTGAAAAAAGTCCAGAGAGCATGGAAAAATTAGGGTTTCGGGTTCGATCGGGTTTCAAACGTCGTCTACACTTCGCCTAAGACTCTAGCTAGGCTCTGATACCATTGTAGGGTTCCTAGGCACTCTCAAGAGTTCTCACAAGGCATCAACCATGCCAATTTCAAATTTTACGGGTACTGAGAAACCCTAATACGGATCGTTGACTAGAAGTTTAGGCGAAAAACGAAACTAGTTAACAATTTAACTAAAAGAGAGAGGCTACAACCTTTGTAGATCCGGTTCTCCACTTCCTTAGCTCCACGTAGGCATCCTCTCGCTGTCCATCTCGAATCCCGGACTCAATCGTCGGCTTGATCGGAGAAATGGGCGGGCTAGGTCGTCGGCTTCGTGCCGAAGATGATCTACGTCGAGGCATCACAAGTTCAAGCTCCAACTCCATCAAGTTGTGAAACTTGTGAAGAAAACACCCTATACTACTTGGCAAGAGGTAGAGGGTGAAGAAATAGGAGGTGGGTTCACTTTAGAATTGGATTTCTCACACTTTAGCTCAAGTTGCCATTGATGAAGGCAAGGTTTTTCTTGAAGAAGAAGAAGGAGAAGATGAAGAATATTATGATAAGTCTCTTTAAAATGAAAAAGAAAATAAATACTTATCATAATGTAAACCATGGTTAGGTGTAGAGAATTGACTAAGGTTAGATGAATGGTTAGGGTTAAGCATGAAGACAAAATGGTCACTTTGGTCAAAGCTTCATGAAGCTTCAACAAGCTTCAAGAATGAAAGCAACCCTTTTGTTTTCTTTTACCATTTCTTTTTAATCCAAATTAAAAAGATAAATGAATGAATAAATAAAAACCCTAATCATTTACTTAACCAAGGTTTAATTCTTTACACTTAACCAAATGAGCAAGTATCATCAAACATGATACAATCAAGTGCACACAAAATATATCACATATACAATGTGTTTTTCAAGTGAGAAAATCCCTTTAAAGTGAACCAATACTAGTTAATGTAAAGTAATATATCAAATATATAATTATACATTATATCATTAAATCAACACTTGATTCAATGATCCGGTCATGTCGTACATAACCGACTAGTATCCAATGTATCGACTTATCGAATCGACCTTCGATTCGATAACTAGGTTATATCGCATACAACCAATCGAAACATTAATCGCGAGAATGAAATACGGTATCACATACACGCATTATTCTCGGTCCCGCACACATTTCATATGCGCTCCTATTTCGTTTCGCTTGAGCCAGGAAACCTCTGTGTAGGACTCTAAAGACTCGTCAATACGCCGGTAGCAGATGATGATCATATCAAGCACCCACAAGCCGCAAGCGGTCTGCTAAACGTAACGGCCATCCGGGTATTGAGCGATCAGAAGATCGACGAGCTAGCCCGCTCACACTCCTGTGAATCCAACCAGTAACACTTACCGTACAGTCCTGTCTGTTCGTCTGATATGTCGCATATCAAGTCTAGGGGTGGTAAACGTCAGACCCCAATAACCGATAAGTCGTACCGATGTGAGGCTCATAACGGGTCGAGAAACTACTGGTAACACTTACCAGCAAATCTCTGATCAGCCCTGGCCAAGGACTTCCCTGTTACGGCCAATCGAGCACTGCGCAACATCAACCCCCAATACCGGGAGAGACGAAACCCCTCCTATCGCTCATTGCCTCCATGTGACTCGGGACTGTACCCAAAGACCACCATTTTGCACGCCCTCATGGACGTGGTAAGGTGGAGATCAAAGCACAGTGGGAATCACACAAGACTCTATGACGATCTCGGGTCTACAGACTAACCTGCACAAGTGTCACCTGAGAACTGCCATCTGACGTGAGGTATAATACCATCTGGGAGTTCTCGGCGAGTCCATCCAGTGTACCCAGTCTCCACTGAGCACCCGTATACCATCTCTGATGTCAAACACCAATGGATATGGGATCATCCATCGCCCATCTCATGGGTCGAGAAGCGTATACGCTAGTCTACACTGGTATATCGATGCCCCATCTCGATACACCCACGACTAGGGAACTTGAAGGATGTACCTACGGACTACCATGTCCCCACTAGTATGATCTGCATCATAGTCCAGGTAGTCAAGTACACATCCTAAGGGCTTTACCAACATGTAACTATAAGACAGTTTAAAGAGACAAGTGTACATGTTAAGATAAAGAGCAACCAGATAGCATACTATCATATCGAGCAAGAAAGTCATCTCTATATATGTCCAAGCATCCAATATAATATACATCATCTGTACAATACTGGCCTCTAGGGCATACATACAACTAACAGAGCCGACGTGGAATTTTCTTAATTCTTGCTTTCTGATGCTCATTGTGCACTTTTGATATACATATTGCTTGTGGTTGTGATTCCACCATTGGCGAAGAGCTAGCTCCCTCTTGGGGATGCCTTATTCATCATTTATATATATTTTCATGTGTTATACCCGTTTGGGGGCCAGTATTTACAAAGGAGAATCTCTAGAAATTTTCGGGAAAATATGATGTTTCTTTTAAATGATTAGTGCCACTTATTTGTTGAAACCACTTGCTTTAAAATAAGTTTTCCTTCACTCTAATTGTTAAACGGTTTAGTTTTCTGGGCTTTGGCTTACTTAGATTACGTTGCGCCTTGAGACATTTCATAGTTTAACTGCCGGTCACGTTCCGTACCTTCGGGTCGTGACAAAGTTGGTATCAGAGTGATAGGTTTTACCTTTTTGAGTGTAGGATGACCCTTGGTAGATGGAGTAGGTGACTTAAGCAGTGTGACGTAGCGTGTGTATGTTCCGTGGCATACTTATGATACAGTACTCCGCCTAAGTGACCTTAGGAAATATATTTGCTTGTATTTCCTTCATTGATTCCGGAAATCCTTTGATTTGATCGCAATGTTCCTATCAACCTTTTTTCTTGATCCAGCAACTATGCCGCCGGAGACTACGAGGGCCAGAGGGCTGCCACCAGAGATGAGATTAGAGTAGGCTCGTTTGAGATGAGGACCAATCGGGGCGGTACGCCTACCCCTCAAGGACAGAGTGATCCGCCTTCTCCAGGACGGACAGCTAGGCTAGAGTCGAGTATTCAGGACTTGCGACAGATGGTTGGATTGTTAGTTGAGATTAGCCGAGCTCTGAGAGCTGATGATGTCCCTCCTGCTGCAGGGACTGTGATTGTACCTGCTGCTCAGGCAGCTGTTTCTGTTGTTACCAAGATTATTTCCGTATCCTTACAGGAGTTTTGAGGCAGAAGCCTCTAGTTTTTACAGGCACAGATATAGCGGAGGATCCATAGACAATCCTCGACAGGATGCCTAGGATTTGTCGTTCACAGAGATGTTCTGACGAGATATGGATTAAGCTTGCGAGTTTTCGTCTGGAGAGGTCTTGCTCAGACATGGTGCGAGTCAATTGAGAGAGGCCGAGCTGCAGATCTACTTCCTATGACTTGGGATGAGCTCATAGCTATATTTCTTGCTCGTTTCCTTCCGGAGAGCGTTCGATATGCCGAGCTCGTAGTTTCGAGCCTTTGCGTAAGACTTCAGGGATGACAGTGTCCGAGTACGACATTCAGTTTACTTAGTGGTCCGATATGCTCCTTACCTGGTGGACACTGAAGAGAAACGGGTAAAGAGGTTCGTGTGGCGATTGGTCATGCAGTTATTTCTTGCCATCGGCACCCAGCATTTTGACACTTTTGCAGCCGCGATGGACGCATCCTTACTGCTAGAGGAGCGCATTTCTGAGACTTCGGTCATTTCTAGGATCGAAGCGGATTTGTACCGGCATGCTAGCTCAGAGATGATTAGATAGGCGCAGTTGTGACAGGTGTCCTTTCGGTGTTTTCTTCCGATGGGTGTTTCTTTTGTTGTTTAAATTTGTATCTACGCACTTTGTACCGAGTTTGGACCGAGAGTTGTCCTTGTTTGATCTACCGCTGATTGTTATTATTCCAGTAAGCGAGTCTTTTGTTGCTCGAAATGTTTTTCATTCATGTTTGTTTTGTTCGTATCGGAGATAGGGATTCTTCTGTCAATTTGATTCTTCTCTATATGTTTTGACTTCGAATTTCTTCTGAGAATGGATTGGTTAGCCAGGTGTTATGCATCCATAGACTGCCGTGAGAAAGTAGTCAGATTTAGTTTTCTGGGAAAGCCAGTTCTTGTTTGTTTTCGAGAAGACCGTAGCGTTGCCTTTCCCAGTTTTATTTCTTCTCTTCGCGCTAGCCAGATTTTGAGAAAGGTGTGTCAGGAATTCTTTACGTATGTTGGTAATGTTAGAGCCACAGAGGTCTCGTTGGACCAGGTCCCGTTTAGGAGAAAGTTTCCAGATGTTTTCCTGACGAGTTGCATGGTTTGTCGCCAGAGCACGATATTGAGTTCTGCTTTGACTTGATTCCCGGCACAGAGCCTTTTTCTATACCGCCATATCGGATGGACTCGGGGGAGCTTAAATAACTGAAGAATCAGTTGCAAGATGTGTTGGATAAAGGGCTTGTTCGTCCGAGTGCGTCACTTTGGGGCGGTCCAGTCCAGTCCGCCTAGAAGAAAGACGGCAGTTGTGTTTGTGCATCAATTTTTATCAGTTGAATCGGGTTACTGTGCGGAACAGAAATCCCTTACCTCGTATCAACGATTTATTTGATTTTCTCTAGGGTGCGGGACATTTCTCGGAGATTGATTTGCGATCAGGTTACCATTAGTTGCGGGTTCGAGAGGATGATATTCTGAAGACTGCTTTTCACACGTTCCGGGCGTTATGAGTTTTGGTGATGTTGTTCAAGCTCACCAATGCCCCAGCAGCATTTATAGACTTGATGAACCGTACGTGTCATGACCCAGAATTCGGCCCGTGACCGGAACTTGACCACATAACGTCTACAGGCGTAAAAAGATTAAGTAAGCCGAAACTCAGAATTCAAACCATTAAAAGTAGTGAGTAATGAAAACATTGGTTTAAAACATTTAGAAAATTCGAGTAAAAATCTTTAAAGTTTAAGTTATTTTCTTAAAAATTTTGGCAGCACCTCCTTTGTAAAACTTGCCCCGAAACCGGGTACACACATGATATAAGTAAAATGACAAATATAAAAATAAAGTATCCCCAAACGGGAGCAATCACGCCCAACGGCGAAACAATCACCACGAGAAAATATACGACGCCGTAGCGAAGAAATGAACAATAAAAGTGGAAAACAACATAAAAGATAAACTGCAGGAATAAAATCGGCTCACACGAGCTCGACATCCAGAGTACAAAATGATATACAACATCGTCCTCACAACTGGTCTCTAAGTCAATACATGAAATGATAGATGGAAAGTACTAGATACAAAAGAGTGTATAACAGGAGTTGGATATATATGCCCTAGAGGCCTTCATTGTATAGGATGCTAGAGATATGTATGTACATGACAGTCTTGCTTGATATGATAGTATGCTATTTGGTTTGTCTTTGTCTTAACGTATGATATATTTTACTTGGTATTTACATATATACGTTGATAAAGCCCAAGGGTGTTTGCCTGACTACCGGCGTTGTGATGGCAGTCATACTTGTGGGAGCTGGATAGTCAATAGGCACGTCCTTAGATGTCCCTGATCGCAGGAGTATCGAGACTGGGCATCGATACTCCAGAGTAGACTAGTGTATACATATCTAGACCCTGAGGAGGGGCGATGGACTGGTCCGGCAGCCATTGGTGGAGTGCACCTAAGATTGTATACAGATGCTCACTGGGTGTGAGTACACCGGACAGGACTCGCCGAGAACTGACCGGATGGAATTATACCTAACGTCAGATAGCAGTTCTCAGGTGACATGTGTGCAGATAGTCCGTTGACTTAAGGTCGTCATTTGTCTCGTGTGAGTTCCCACTGTGCTTTGATTACTACCCTACCACGATTCAATGGAGTCGTGCAAACAGGTTTTAGTTGGGCATAGTCCCGAGCCACGTGGAGGCAGTGAGCGATTGTTAGGGATTCGTCTCTCCCAGTATAGGGAGTTGACATCGCACGGTGATCGGTTGGTCATTACCATAAGTCCCTAGCCAGGGCTGATTGAGAATTGCTGATGGAGTGATCAGTAGATTCTCGGATGGTCTTGAGCCATGCCGACACGACTTGTACGGTTATTAGGGGTCTAACGTCCACCACCTCCCTAGACCATACATGCGATACTCTTAGACGAACAGACTGGACTGCGCGGATATTGTCACGGACAGGCTCAGTAGGATTTCGGATGGGTTACCTCATCGGCTTTCTTATCGACAACTACCTGGGGACCGTTACGTACAGCTAGTGCCACTTGCGGTCTGTGGTTAAACCCACTGCCAGAGTAGTAGTCGAGTCTTTAGAGTCCCACATAGAGATTTCCCAAACCCAGACAAAAAGATATAGAGGTCGTATGGTTTTACGACAAAGGTTCGGACGCATGCGTGTTTAAACGCACGTATGACTTTCGGACAGTTTTTACTAGCCGGCTTTGGTTTAAGCCAGATTCTAGTATCAGGTTATTGGATTAATACAGTTTAAAGTTTTTCCATTTTTTCACGGATGAGAGGGGCGTTCTCATAATTTTCCGAGAAGCGTCTAGAAGGATGGTGACATGAGGGGTTAAGGTGGCATTTTCATTAATTGCTTTAGTGACTCATTTGTATGATTCATCATATCATTAAATGCATCATTAATGCATCATTAATGATCTAATGACTCACATGATGAATCACTCTTGTTGAATAAATGAAGCATGGTGAATAATCATTTAATTGATTTTATTTGATAATTCATTTTTGCTTTATATATTCAAGTGAGAAGCTTTTCTCAAATCATTATCATCTCCACCTTCTCTCTCCTCAAGCTCTCTCCTTCATCAAACCCTAATCCTACCACTCATGAGTTGAGACCAAGGATTAGTATAGACTAAACACTTCATAACCTAACTCTATATCATCTTAGTTAGTTTGATTAGCAACTAGAGAAACTAAGTAACCTCAAGTTTAGAGGTTATAGCTTGGATTAGGGTTCTCGGGTGGATCATCTATCACGGATAGGAGGCCGAGGAGGACTTAGAGATCACAAAGATGAAGGACTAGAATCATTTGGTATAATCTCTTTACATAGTAGCTTAGAACTCTATGCGTATTGTTAATTATCGTTTAGAAAAGATCTTCGGTTAGTCGATGTTTACATACAAAACAAGATCGTTTTTCATATTTCCGCCTCCCCGCAACTCGTGGGGTGTTGTACATCGACTTACAGTGGTATCAGAGCCTCACTAAACAATAATTAACTCACTTGCAAAGTCGTATGAATTTCGAACGCAAAACGAACCGGCAAATGATATCGTATTCACATAGTTTCCGTCGATTTTAAAATGAGATCCAAAAATTTTTTAGGGACCTGCAGAACAACCTACATGAAATTATAAGAATACTGTAGAAATTTGGGTGCATGAATCGGCCAACCCACCGCGGAACCGCGGCCGAACCCACCGATCCGCCGTGGATCCGCGGCCAAGTTGGGACCGATTCACCCCAAATCTCCACAGTTATTCTTCTGTGAATATTTTAATTTTTCTTGAATGATTTAATTTTTGCTCAGGTTTCAGATTTGCAGAGAAGTATTGGAGCAAAATTTAATGTGTTTAATCGATCGAAATTATACGATGTTTGCTTGTTTGATTATATCTGTGAACTGTATTATGTGTTCGTAAACCTCCCCTAACTGCTAGTATGTCGGTTGGCAGGGGGTTGCACATATCTGTAATGTTTTTTAACTGTTTGTGGATATGAACTGTGTTGGACTGTTGTGATGATTAGCCGGGTTTTGTGATGAGTTATTGTATTAATTCATTCGATGTAATTGTAATAAGTTGTAATATTATTTTGCGAGGCACATCCAGGTTGCGGTTGTAGCCTCCGTTGTATTATTTCTTTTTACTGTTTTTGCTCCTAGGATAGACCCAAGATGGGGTGCACAAACTACCGGGTATTTTGAAGTGTTGAGGTAGACCGCTTCACTTCTGGTACTTGGCGGGTAGTTTGCCGTACCCGTAGGGGTCTGGGGTAGGGTAATGGCTATTCATCACAACTGTATAATCCGTCTTTCATTGCAGGCTCAATTGAAACGCGGATTGCTTGCAAATCCAATATTGTTTATCTGTGATCTGGATTGCCTATTATTGAGTCTGACGAATGTACAAAATCTATATATGATAGCTATTTAGACGTCACTTATGTTTTACACCCGCGCTAGCCCAGCCCCCGCTCTGCCGTTAGTTAAGTAACCTAACGGGTGATGACGGGACCCAGTGGCGAATGCGGATGGCATAAGAGGACGTTGTATTTTCGTTGTTATCTGTAATGATAGGTTAATGATGGGACGCATTATTATTAATGCAAAGAAAATAAAACCTAAACTGAATCGTTGGAACAATTTCTAAAAACCACTCGGTTTTCTTGAAAAAGCAAATTTTAAATGCGGAGCTTAAACCACTCCTTTTAAATAAAAGCTATCTTTGTTCCTTCGATCATATCAAGTTCATTACGTTAACGGTTTTTTGCCAAAAACCAGCCGTAACCCTCCGTCGTTTCAGATAGACAGCACATCGTATTGATGCTATGCTTGTTGTCTTACGTCAAGGCATAGTGTATGGTAGCAGTGTGTGTGCCTATTTGTTGCATAGATAGATGCATTAGTTTAAGACAGACGTACACCTTGTTGGCCTACGTCAAGGGCATGTACGATGTACTTAAATTGATCAGGACAACGACGGGTAGAACTTGACTTGCATCTTATGATTTGTTGGCCTACGTCAAGGTCATAAGAGCTTGGGGTAAAAATCACATCGGGAGTTTCAAACATAAAGGAAACTTGCAGATTTAGCATACCTTCTGGAGTGTGGTGACTAGAGTGGCTTCCATCTAGGGCATCATGAAATGATAGTTGGATCCCGATCCCACTGATGAGTAGGATTACTCTCGGGAATTTTTCTCACTTAACAGTCAATGCTATAAACCAAGTAGGTGACTAGAAAGGTGTTAGAGGGGCTACGCCTCCAGGGAAAAGAGGTTATTTAATTAAGGAACTTCGCGAAAGCGTTGGAAAACCTCCCTCGAAGTACCAACACTGGCCTGGCTGAAAGGTTAAGCAAGTTTTGTGACGTGTGATTAAAACCTGACTAGTTCTTCTTTTAAGTTTTGAAGAAGGATTTGAGGAGACAGTAGGAGCCATCCTATTTAGATAAATTAATAAACCAATCTAAACTTGCAAGAGCATATGCTGAGTGTTTTCTTTTCTCTCTCTCTGGCAGCTACCATGACTGCACTAAAACTATTACTTAAAAAAAATATACTGACCGGGCAGAACTATAAAGATTGGCTAAGGAACGTCAATATTCCACTGACTTATGACAAAGTATCATATGTTACCACCGTTGTTCCTCCCCTTATCCCAGGACCAGATTCCTCAGTTGTTGACAGGGAAGTCCGCAAAACCTGGGATCTAGATTGTGAGCGAGCTAAGTGTATCGTGCTGGCGTCCATAAACAATGAACTCCAGAAACAGCACGAGAGTATGGATATTGTATCCATCTTTCTCCATGTCAAAGAATTGTATGGGGAGCACTCCCGTATCGCGAGGTACGAAACCTCATGGAAACTCTTCCAGATGAGGTTAGCTCCAGGATCGCCTGTAGGAGAGCACGTCCTCAAAATGATCATCCTCATTGAGGAACTCGCAAACCTGGGATGCGTGCTAGAGAACGATTTGTATATCGACTTGATTTTGCAGTCCCTTCCCCACACCTTCTCTCAGTTCGTGCTGAACTTTAACATGCACGAAATGGAAGCGGATCTTCCAAAGCTCCTCAATATGTTGAGGGTAGCAGAGACCTTCTTAAAAAAGGAGAAGACCCCCGTTCTGTATGTTGGCCAATCATTTTCTTCTAAATCTAAAGCGAAAGCTAAAGGGAAGTAGAAGATGAAAGCCACCAAACCGAAAGGTGGGGTCAAGAAGGTGCAGGGAACGAACAAGGCAGGAAGGGTGAAGACAGAAAAGAACGAGTGCTTCTATTGTCACAAACAAGGGCACTAGAAGAAGGATTCTCAGGCCTTCAAAGCCAAGGACATGAAGCAAGCAGTTGCTTCTACTTTAGGTGTGTTTGTAATCGAAAATTGTTTTTCAGTTAACTCTACATCATGGGTACTTGATACCGGTTCTGGTTCTCATATCTGTAATTCATTGCAGGATCTGAGAAATAGTAGAGTGCTGGGGACAGGTGATATGACTTTCCGGATGGGCAATGGAATGCATGTAGATGCAATTGCAATAGGGGAATATCACCTAGGGTTGACTAGTGAGCACATTTTGGTGTTGTAAAGCTGTTTTTGTATTCCCAGTATGTTTTGTAATATTATATCGGTATCTTTGTTATCGAATGAAGGATATAGTTTTGCGCTTGAAAGAAATGTTATGAACATTCACCTAAATCAAGAACTGATTGGGTTTGGCACACTGGAAAACGGCATATACATACTTAATCAACCTCAAATTTTCAATATTCAAAACACACGTAAAAGAAAGGCTCCAGATTCAAATCAAGCCTTCCTATGGCATTGTAGACTTGGTCATATAAACGAAACAAGGTTGACTAAGTTATATAAAGATGGATATCTAGATCCGTTTACATATTCATCATATGCAACTTGTCAATCATGTATCAAAGGAAAAATGACCAAATCTCCGTTCACCGGACACGGAGAAAGAGCCACTGAACTCTTGGGACTAGTACACAGTGATGTATGTGGTCTGATGTCTACGCATGCACGAAGTGGTCACTCCTACTTCATCACTTTTACTGATGACTTCTCTAGGTATGGACATGTGTTCTTAATGAAGCATAAATCCGAGGCTTTTGAGAAGTTTAAGGAGTATAAAAATGAAGTAGAGAAACAAACTGGTAAAAGCATCAAGACACTTCGATCTGATCGAGGTGGAGAATACTTAAGTACCAGTTTCCTTGAATGCTTAAAAGAGAATGGAATTCTCTCTCAGCTTACTCCGCCTTATACACCTCAGCATAATGGTGTATCAGAAAGGAGGAATCGCATGCTATTAGATATGGTGCGTTCAATGATGAGTAGTGCTGAGTTGCCACTTTCCTTCTGGGGGTTTGCTCTAGAATCAGCCGCATACCTATTGAATAGAGTTCCAACTAAATCTGTACCTACCACTCCATATGAAATGTGGAGCGGGAAGAGACCATATCTCAAGTATATCAAGATATGGAGGTGTCCGGCATATGTTAAAAAACATAATCCGGACAAGCTCGAGGCACGATCGGTTTTATGCAAGTTTGTAGGATACCCCAAGCATTCAAGGGGGTATATGGTCTACCACACTGAAGAACAAAAGGTGTTCGTCGCTCGTCACATTGTCTTCTTAGAAAGTGAATTTCTTGCAAAAGAAATCAGTGGGAGCACGGTAGAGCTGGAAGAAATTCCAGAACCTCAAACTGCTACCGAGGACTTAGTAGAACCTCAGATTTCAATAGAACATGACGAACCAACGCCACTCCGCAGATCTAGCAGGCTTTCTCATCCTCCTGAAAGATACTATGGATCGAGAGGATGGCATCATCGATGATGATGAGCCTACTAGTTTTCAGCAGGCTATTACGAGTAGCGACTCGATGAAATGGCTGGATGCTATGAGATCCAAAATGGAATCCATGTACACCAATAAAGTATGGACTTTAGAAGTTGCTCCTCCTGGAGTAAAACCAGTTGGATGCAAATAGATCTTCAAAAGGAAGATTGGTGCATTTGGACAAGTGGAAACCTACAAAGCTAGACTCGTAGCAAAAGGTTTTCGTCAAAGACCAGGATTGGACTATGATGAAACCTTTTCACCTGTAGCTATGCTTAAATCCATTCGGACCCTGCTTGCGATTGCTGCCTTTCATGACTATGAAATCTGGCAGATGGACGTAAAAACAGCTTTTCTAAATGGACATTTAGAAGAAAGTGTTTACATGGATCAAGCAGAAGGTTTCTTAGATAGTGGGAGCAGCGGAAGAGTCTGCAAGTTGCTTAAATCCATTTATGGATTAAAGCAAGCATCGCGGAGTTAGAACATCTGCTTTGATGAGACAGTCAAAGAATTTTACTTTATCAAAAATGTAGATGAACCATGTATTTATAGGAAGATTGTAGAAAGAGCAGTAGTCTTCCTCGTTTTGTACGTCGACGACATACTACTGATAGGGAATGATATCCCTATGCTAAAATCAGTAAAGCTCTTCTTGTCACAGAAATTCTCTATGAAAGACTTGGGAGATACATCATACATTCTGGGCATTAAGATCCATCGTGATAGATCTAATAGAATGTTGGGACTTTCACAGTCCAGGTATATTGACACTATGCTAAAGAGATTTAGTATGGAAGATTCCAAGCGTGGTAATATGCCAGCTTGTCACGGAATCACCCTCTCCAAAGAGATATCTCCAAAGACTGATGAAAAGAGGGCTCGCATGGGCATTATACCCTACGCTTCGGCGGTAGGATCAATAATGTATGCGATGTTATGTACCAGACCAGATGTAGCTTACGCACTTAGTGTGGTAAGCAGGTATCAGTCTGACCCAGATGAGAAACATTGGATAGCGGTGAAGAATATTCTCAAGTACCTAAGAAGGACTAAGGAGATGTTCTTAGTTTACGGTAATAAGGACCTCCAGGTAGAGGCTTTTACCGACTCCGGCTTCCAAAGTGACAAGGATGATTCTAAATCCATTTCGGGTTTTGTGTTTACCCTCAATGGAGGGGCGGTATGTTGGTGGAGTTCCAAACAGGATACCGTCGCAGACTCAACTATGGAGGCTGAGTATATAGCTGCTAGTGAAGCCGCAAAAGAGGCTGTCTGGATGAGGAAGTTCATTTCTGAACTTCAGGTGGTTTCGTCCATTACCAATCCAATACCTTTGTATTGCGATAACAATGGCGCTGTAGCTTTAGCGAAGGAACCAAGGTCCCATCAGAAATCCAGGCATATCTTAAGGCGGTTTCACCTGATCAGGGAGATCGTGGATCGTCGGGAGATCGAGATACGGAGAGTGGACACAAAAGACAACACGGCAGATCCATTCACCAAGGCCATCCCTCAAGTGCAGTTCGAGAGGCTGTTTGAGATGTTGGGCATACGGTACGCCAGCAACTGGATCTGGTAGAGACAGTGGGTACTTAGTGCGCCAATTATAGGCCTTAGTGCAAGTGGGAGATTATTGGATATATATGCCCTAGAGGCCTTCATTGTATAGGATGCTAGGGATATGTATGTACATGACAGTCTTGCTTGATATGATAGTACGCTATTTGGTTTGTCTTTGTCTTAACATATGATATATTTTACTTGGTATTTATATATATACGTTGATAAAGCCCATAGGGTGTTTGCCTAACTACCGGCGTTGTGATGGCAGTCATACTTGTGGGAGCTGGATAGTCAATAGGCACATCCTTAGATGTCCCTGGTCGCAGGAGTATCGAGACTGGGCATCGATACTCCAGAGTAGACTAGTGTATACATATCTAGACCCTGAGGAGGGGCGATGGACTGGCCCCGCAGCCATTGGTGGAGTGCACCTAAGATTGTATACAGATGCTCACTGGGTGTGAGTACACCGGACAGGACTCACCGAGAACTGACTGGATGGTATTATACCTAACGTCAGATAGCATTTCGCAGGTGACATGTGTGCAGATAGTCCGTTGACTTAAGGTCGTCATTTGTCTCGTGTGAGTTCCCACTGTGCTTTGATTACTACCCTACCACGATTCAAAGGAGTCGTGCAAACAGGTTTTAGTTGGGCACAGTCCCGAGCCATATGGAGGCAGTAAGCGATTGTTAGGGATTCATCTCTCCCAGTATAGGGAGTTGATATCGCACGGTGATCGGTTGGTCATTACCATAAGTCCCTGGCCAGGGCTGATTGAGAATTGCTGATGGAGTGATCAGTAGATTCTCGGATGGTCTTGAGCCATGCCGACACGACTTGTACGGTTATTAGGGGTCTGACGTCCACCACCTCCCTAAACCATACATGCGATACTCTTAGACGAACAGACCGGACTGCGCGGATATTGTCACGGACAGGCCCAGTAGGATTTCGGATGGGTTACCTCATCAGCTTTCTTATCGACAACTACCTGGGGACCGTTACGTACAGCTAGTGCCGCTTGCGGTCTGTGGTTAAACCCACTGCCAGAGTAGTAGTCGAGTCTTTAGAGTCCCACACAGAGATTTCCCAAACCCAGGTGAAAAGATATAGAGGTCGTATGGTTTTACGACAAAGGTTCGGACGCATATGTGTTTAAACGCACGTACGACATTCGGACAGTTTTTACTAGCCGGCTTTGGTTTAAGCCAGATTCTAGTATCAGGTTATTGGATTAATACAGTCTAAATTTTTTCCGTGTTTTCACGGATGCGAGGGGCGTTCTCGTAATTTTCCGAGAAGCTTCTAGAAGGATGGTGACATGAGGGGTTAAGGTGGCATTTTCATTAATTTCGTTAGTGACTCATTTGTATGATTCATCATATCATTAAATGCATCATTAATGCATCATTAATGATCTAATGACTCACATGATGAATCACTCTTGTTGAATAAATGAAGCATGGTGAATAATCATTTAATTGATTTTATTTGATAATTCATTTTTGCTTTATATATTCAAGTGAGAAGCTTTTCTCAAATCATTATCATCTCCACCTTCTCTCTCCTCAAGCTCTCTCCTTCATCAAACCCTAATCCTACCACTCATGAGTTGAGACCAAGGATTAGTATAGACTAAACACTTCATAACCTAACTCTATATCATCTTAGTTACTTTGATTAGCAACTAGAGAAACTAAGTAACCTCAAGTTTAGAGGTTATAGCTTGGATTAGGGTTCTCGGGTGGATCATCTATCACGGATAGGAGGCCGGGGAGGACTTAGAGATCACAAAGATGAAGGACTAGAATCATTTGGTATAATCTCTTTACATAGTAGCTTAGAACTCTATGCGTATTGTTAATTATCGTTTAGAAAAGATCTTCGGTTAGTCGATGTTTACATACAAAACAAGATCGTTTTTCATATTTCCGCCTCCCCGCAACTCGTGGGGTGTTGTACATCGACTTACAACCGGAAAATAAACGGATACCGCAAGCCCACCTATAAGCAACACGGCACACCTGCCCACTATAACGGTATCCGCCGTAAAAAGGTACAATGAAGTAGCCCTGCCACGACTACTCTGAGGGTCAACCTGCAAAACACTGTGGCACAATGGGGGTGAGTTGCCAACACGTGAATAGAAAATAACATATAAGGTTAATCGCAAGTATGCATATACTGCAATACTCTAACATGTACAATCTAACAACATCAACGTGATAAGATGGGTATGCAATAATCATGCGAAGTACTCTATCAGGTACTACAACTACATGATGCAGTGTATAACAATGGATGCTAAGCATGGGATAAAATATCATCTACACGAATCATCATCGTGGGAAAAATCCGGTATTTAGCAAATACACCGCAAATCCCAATAACTCAATCGCCATCAATCTAATCAGCCATCATATCCTGTAAATCTCATGGAACCTGGGTGCCCAACATCGGCACTCGAAAACATCATGAAATACTCGTGTCCGGCATCGACACGCAAATCCTCATATATCGGGCTCCGTCAGTCCGGATCGGCCCACGGGCTCCGTCTGCGGAATCGGCCCTCGGCCCCGGCAGTACGGGTCGGCCGAAATCCATCTCTCAACTCCGGTCGGTATCCTCCGGATAACCGCCAGGTCCAATCAAATCACCGATAGGTACTCGCCACCCAGCCAGGCTCATCGTCTACTCCACGAAAAACATTTCTCGCCCCGGGGAACCATACCGGGTCCACCATGAACCCGCAAACGGATCATCCAACTCCTCGAATCGGATTTCAACAACACGTCTCAGAACCGAGAAAACGCATGGTGGACGCACTGAAATATCATATTAAAAGAAACCGGGTTTTCAAAACAGTGCATACTTTCTTAAATAATACCACGGTTCTCAAATCCAGAAATCACATGAAAGCCCAAAGTTCAATGCATAAATCCATGCAATGTGACGTATGCAATAATAAGCCGTAATATGTGCATATCAAGGGAAAACCGCTCTTTTAAACAATTACAGTTTTAAAATACGACATGCGGTTCCCGAAACTCTAAATCAAATTCGCGTCATTCCAAGATGCAAAAGTAGCTATAACAAGTATGGGTGTACGCAAGTATGTATGCATAAGCAAGTATGAAATGCAAGTATGGAGATACACAATATGAATGCACACAAAGGAACAGAACCATATCTAATCATCAATGATGAGGTAAACTAAATGATGGATTGGTTCATAGCAATTCTATAGTGCGAGTGTCATGGTAATTACTAACGGTGTGTGTGTAGCATGCAAATTTGTGCTTGTGCAGCATGTACCGTTAGTAACAGTGCGGTGTCTCACAAGTACTATGACAACATCAAACAAAAGAGGGGTATGAAATAATGGTACCTATGTACAACCAATATATATCTATGAATATAACATGCAGCTACCACATCCTATCAAGTCCTGACGCATAACGCCATACGGGCGATTTCCCCGTAGATGTTAAATCTACTCACCGGTGATCTCGATCGGACTTTTAACTTCGTCTACACGTCGCCTAATACTCTAGCTAGGCTCTGATACCACTGTAGGGTTACTAGGCACAATCACAAGGGTCTATAAGGCATCAACCATGCCAAATTTAAAATTTAGAAGTGCCGAACAACCTAAAGCGAGGATCTTTGCTAGATAATTAGGGTTAACAAAGCATGTAAACAACTTTACAACTAAAGGAAAGGGATTACAACCTTTGTAGTCCTCTACTTCACTTCATAAGCTCCGAGTAGTAGTCCCTTCGCCGCGATCCATGAACTTCCGGACTCTAGAGAGGCTCCACAAGCCGAATGATCCATGCTTACTTGAAGTCTTCCTTTTCGAAGATGATCTACCTTGAAGAATTTTTAACTCAAGCTCTCACTTCTCTAATCAAGTATTAGTGAAGTGAACACCCTAATCTAAGTGGCTAGATTAGATGAGGATGATGAAGTAGGAATTTGGCTCTCATTTGTTTTCAAAATCTCACTCAATATCATCACAAAAGAAAAACCTAGTAAAGCTTTTTTAAGAGCTCAAGGAAGAAGAAGATGAATAATTCCTTTTGTGATGAATAATGAATTATTGACATGGTTACAATTGCAACCCTTGGTTAATAAAGAAAGGCTTTAACCATTGTAGATATTTAACTAGGGTAAAGGGTTGGGTTGGGTTAGGAAATATCTCCACAAAATATCAACAAAATATTTTTGCTTAAAACAAAACAAAGCTTCTAGAAGCTTCATGAAAAAACTAACCCAAATCAAACCCTAACTATGTTTAATCTCCACAAATCATGTTGTATTTGTAATCATAACTTGTTACAATATTATATATCACATATATAATATATTTTTGTAACAAAAGAAAATAATACATTTAACATATATCGCATATATATCAATGTATTATCCGGTGAGAAAATGAATCAATAAAGCGAGCCAATATTAGTTAATGTAATGTAATATATCACATATATAATTATACATTAAATTATCGAATCAACACTTGATCCGACAATCCGGCCATATCGCATATAACCGACTAATATAACATGTATCGATTCATCGAATCAACACTTGATCCGATGACCCCGCTATATCATATATCGCGAGAATAGAATACGGTATATCATATCGTATTATTCTCGGTACCGCACATATCACATATGTGCTCCTACTCCGTTTTGCCTGAGTCAAGAAACCTCTGTATAGGACTCTAAAGAATTATCAATACGCCGGCAGTAGGTGATGATCATATCAAACACCCACAAGCTGCAAGCGGTCAACTAAACATAACAGCCACCCAGGTATTAAGCAATCAGAAGACCAACAAGCAAGCCTGTATATTCTCCTGTGAATCCAATCAGTAACACTACCGTACAGTCCGATCTCATCGTCTGATATGTTGCATATCTAGTCTAGGGGTGGTAAACGTCAGACCCCAGTAACCGATAAGTCGTGTCGATGTGAGGCTCATAACAGGTCGATAAACTACTGATAACACTTACCAGTAGCACTCTATATCAGCCCTGGCCAGGGACTTCCAGTTATAGCCAATCGAACAAAGCACAACATCAACTCCCTATACCGGGAGAGACGAAACCCCTCCCTATAGGTTATGGAGTAATTAGTCTTTCCTAATCCTTGTTCTCAAGTCATGAGGGGTAGGATTAAGGTTTGGTGAAGGGGAGAGAGCTTGAAGAGAGAGAGTGAGAAGATGATAATGATGATAATAATAATAATAATGAAATAGCTTCTCACTTGATATATGAAACATAATGAATTAAAAAGAAATAAATAATATGAGATTATTCATCATGTTTCATTAATGCAAGTGGGTGATTCATCATGTGAGTGATTAAGCATTTAATGATGCATTAATGACATGATGAATCACTCACAATGAGTCACTAAATCATTAAATGATAATGCCACCTCTCCCTCCAAGTCATCACCTTCTAGAAGCTTCTCGGAAAATTACGAGAACGCCCCTCCTATCCGTGAAAACACGGAAAAACTTTAGACCGTACAAATCCAATAACCTGATACTAGAATCTGGCTTAAACCAAAGCCGACTAGTAAAAACTGTCCGAATGTCGTACGTGCGTTTAAACACGTATGCGTCTGAACCTTTGTCGTAAAACCATACGACCTCTATATCTTTTCGCTTGGAGTTGGGAAATCTCTGTGTGGGACTCTAAAGACTCGACTACTACGCTGGCAGTGGGTTTAACCATAGACCGTAAGCGGCACTAGCTGTACGTAACGGTCCCCAGGTAGTTGTCGATAAGAAAGCCGATGAGGTAACCCATCCGAAATCCTACTGAGCCTGTCCGTGACAATATCCACGCAGTCCGGTCTGTTCGTCTAAGAGTATCGCATGTATGGTCTAGGGAGGTGGTGGACGTCAGACCCCTAATAACCGTACAAGTCGTGTCGGTATGGCTCAAGACCATCCGAGAATCTACTAATCAGTCCATCAGTAATTCTCAATCAGCCCTGGCCAAGGACTTATGGTAATGACCAACCGTTCACCGTGCGATATCAACTCCCTATACCGGGAGAGACGAATCCCTAACAGTCACTCACTGCCTCCACATGGCTCGGGACTGTGCCCAACTAAAACCTGTTTGCACGACTCCTTTGAATCGTGGTAGGGTAATAATCAAAGCACGGTGGGAACTCACACGAGACAAATGATGACCTTAAGTCAACGGACTATCTGCACACATGTCACCTGAGAACTGCTATCTGACGTTAGGTATAATACCATCCAGTCAGTTCTCGTCGAGTCCTGTCCGGTGTACTCACACCCAGTGAGCATCTGTATACAATCTTAGGTGCACTCCACCAATGGCTGCGGGACCAGTCCATCGCCCCTCCTCAGGGTCTAGATATGTATACACTAGTCTACTCCGGAGTATCGATGCCCGGTCTTGATACTCCTGCGACCAGGGACATCTAAGGATGTGCCTATTGACTATCCAGCTCCCACAAGTATGACTGCCATCACAATGCCGGTAGTCAGGCAAACACTCTATGGGCTTTATCAACATACATATATAAATACCAAGTAAAATATATCATACGTTAAGACAAAGACAAACCAAATAGCGTACTATCATATCAAGCAAGACTGTCATGTACATACATATCCTTAGCATCCTATACAATGAAGGCCTCTAAGGCATATATATCCAACAGAAACACTAGATAGCAGTAAAGAACATTTTCAAGTACCTGAGAAGGACTAAGGAGATGTTCTTGGTGTATGGCGGAAAAGACCTCCAGATCGAGGCCTTTGCTGACTCCAGCTTCCAGAGTGACAAGAATGACTCCAAGTCCATGTCGGGTTATGTCTTTACCCTCAATGGAGGGGCGGTTTGCTGGAAGAGCTCCAAGCAGGAAACCGTTGTTGACTCGACTATGGAAGCGGAGTACATAGCTGCTTGCGATGCAGCAAAAGAAGATGTCTGGATGAAGAAGTTCCTCACGGAGCTTCAGGTGGTTCCTACCATTGTTGATCCAATACCGCTGTATTGTGACAACAATGGCGCTATAGCTTTAGCGAAGGAACCCAGGTCCCATCAGAAGTCCAGGCACATTTTGAGGCGGTACCACCTGATCAGGGAGATCGTAGATCGCCGGGAGATCGAGGTGAAGAGAGTAGATTCGGAGAATAACACTGCAGATCCATTCACGAAGGCCATACCCCAGACTCAGTTCGAGCGGCTGATCGAGATGATAGGTCTTCGATACGCCAGTACATGGCCCTAGTGCAAGTGGGAGATTGTTAGTGTATATACCCTAGAGGCCATTACTGTATCATACTAGTTTGTATATTACTTAATGGAAGCTTGGGATATTCACAGTTGTATAGACAATCTTGCTCAAAATGGTAGTATGCTACTTGGTTTATTTCTACTTTAATGTGTGCATGTGTTTCTTTTAGCATATCGCCTATACAAATTAGTGAAGCCCTTAGGATCTTTACTTGATTACCAGTGTTGTGATGGCAGTCACACTAGTGGGGGCTGGGTAATCTACAAGCACATTCTTATACAGGTCCCTAGTCGTAGGATTATCGAGACAGGGCATCGATACTCCGGAGTAGACTAGCGTATGCGCTTCTCATCCCAGCAGGGAAGATGGTCTGTCCCACAGCCATCAGTACGTCGTACTGAAGATAGTATGCGGGTGCTCGTTAGGTTACGAGTACACTGGACAGGACTCGTTGGGAACTGTTGGTTGGTATTATGCCTATCGTCAGTTATCAGTTCCCAGGTGACATGAGTACAGCTTAGTCCATTAACTTGACACTGTCACTTCGCCTCGAGTGTGTTCCCACTGTTCTTTGATTACTACCCTACCACGGCTCAAAGGAGTTGTGCAAACAGGTAGTAGTTGGGTGCAGTCCCGAAGCACTTGGAGGCAGTGACGGTTAGACAGGATTCGTCTCTCCCGATATTGGGGGTTGATATCACGCTGTGTCTAAGAGAGCCATTACACAAAGTCCCTGGCCAGGGCAAGCGAGATATACTGGTAGGTTTTCCAGTGTTATCTCAGGGTGTTCTGGGCTACACTCCGACATAACTTGTACCGCTATTAGGGGACTGACGTTTACCGCCCCCTAGGCCCGCCATGCGATATTCTCATATGAACAGACCGGACTGTACAGAGATTGTCACATTTAGGCTCAGTAGGAGTTCGGATGGGTTTACCTCATCGGCCTTCTTATCGACATCTACCTGGGGACCGTTACGTACAGCTAGTGCCGCTTGCGATCTATGGTTAAACCCACTGCCAGCATAGTGTCGAGTCTTTAGAGTCCCACAGAGAGAGTTTTCCTGCACCGGGCAAAAGGTGTAGAGGCCGTATGGTTTTACGGCAAGGCTACGATCACTTACGTACACTTGTGCGCGTATGCTGTTCGGGCAGACAATACTAGTGGGCTTTGGTTTAAGCCGGATCCTAGTATTGTATGGATGGATTAGTTTTGCCTTCTGTGCATTCGCATTCTACGGAATGCGGATGCGGGTGTGTATGCACAGATGTGAGGAGCGAGGAAGAAGGAGGTGCCTCATTATGGTTTTGACAGTTGGTTCGATCAAAACCATTATGAGGCGGGGACATTATTTACTAATATTTTTAATGATAATTATGTTATGGCTAATTGCTTTGACCATTTGACCCTACTTGACCTTGTTGACTATTTGACCATAGTTGACTAGGATCTTTCATGTGAGATCTAGAGTATTCTTTTGCTTTTTGGCTTTGGATTTGATTTGTGATGATAATGGTCATATCAATGTAGCCATCAACTTTATCATGATAAAGATTAGTAATTATTTTTTTTATGGATTCATTATTCTCTTCTCATTCTCTCTCTTCAATTGAGAAGCTCCCATGGTTCCTCCTCCTTCTTCCTCCTCTAGATTTTTCCTTTGCTCTCATGTGTTGAGAAAATAAGGATCTAAATTGACAAATAAATACATCTTCTTCTTCTACACCACCTAGGATGTAACACCCGAGCCCAATACTCGTATTTTTCTGTGACTGTTTGAGCATTAGATATTACTCATTTCATTTAGCTTGCCTGTTTGACACTTACCGTGAAATTTTATCAGGCTAAATCATTTCTGCATCTAACAAATTATAGCACCTAAAATAAAATTAAAAATATCTATCTTGGCCTACTCGACACCCCTAGCCGCGTGGTAGCGTCCGTGCATCGAGTTCTCGTCCCGTTCGGTGAAACGGGCGAGTTTGGACGACTATGCGCGCGTACAGGTGTCCAACTTGGGGGTATGCTTTTTAATCATAAAACATTTCATTTTAAAATTTGGAACCCGCTTAAAATCCTATTATTTAAATTTCAAATTTTTGGGCCCAAGCCGGGCGCGATTTGGAAATATTTCATTTAGCGCCAAAATCCCAAATTAATAAAATATTCGAAACCATATTATATCTATAAATCTTACTGTTAATTTGTTATTTAAAAATCTATTAAATCTCTTAAATATTTCTTTTAACCCCTTAAAATTTTTCCCTCGGCCAATCACGGGGTTCTTAACCCCCGTGGGCCCCGTGCTTAATCTCGCTCTCTCTCTCTCTCCCTCTCTCTCTAACGTCTCTCTCTCTCTCTACCTTTCTCTATCTCTCTCTCTCTCTAACCTTCTCTCTCTCATATATATATATATACTCGTAATCTTCCCTCTCCTCTCTTTCTTTTCATCCTTCACGAGAAACCCACCGGCAACATAACCCTAGCCGCCTTCACCGTCGCCGCCGCAGCCCCGACGCCGGCGCCAACGCCACCGTCGCCCTCGCCTCCGCCTCCTCTTCCCAACCTCAACATCTTCTTCCTTCTCCCCGTGCGCCTGTGCAGCCGCCACCCCTGCAGAGTTTGCTGTGTCGCCTGATCGCCGGCGATCTTCGTCGTCACCTCCTCTTCCGCACCACCCTCGTCATCTTCTTCATTTCCTCCTCTCCCCTTCATTCCTAACGAGACACCCGAGCGACCCCTACAACCCAACACCTGAACCCAACACCGCACCCCGCCGGAGCTCGTCGCCGTCGAACTACTCACCCCGTCGTCTGCATCCCGATCACCTTCCTCTCTCTACCCTTCCTTCCCGATGAAACCCCGAGCCCCAACCATGAAACCACTCCATAACCGAAGAACCCTGCATCGCTCCCGCAACCCACTGCCATCGCCGGCATCCTCGCCGACGACGACCGGTCTTCAGCATCCTCTCGCTGCCTTCCTCGACCCCTGACCACAGAAAACCCAGTCCCCTCTCTTATCTCTTATCTCTTTTCTCTCTCTTCTTCTTCGGCTACTTCTTTCTTCTCGGTTCTCTTTTTCCGGTGATCGCCGGAGCCGGGTCGCTGCCGACAGTCCAAGCAACCCTGGGGACGTTCCCTGATGGCATGGTCGAGTCCTGGCCATACCTGGTTCCACCCTGTGCTCGCGTGAACACGCAGCGACAATTCCCCGACGTGGAACGTACCGTGCGGATCCATTTCACTTTTTGATCGAGGCAAGTATCACTTGCTACATGCTATACTATATATTTATATATTTTTTGACTCATTAAACCTGCAAAACTTAACTTAGTATAGAAGTTTCTCATTTGGTTGCAATATGACATATATCATTTTACAGTTAACATAACATTTACAGTTTGCCAATTTAAAACCAATAACTAAGTTTACCTGTTAATCGCATTTTACAGTTTAATAGATGGTAGCCCTTACCCATGTAGTTCTATTACATTCGGACATTCGTATTCAAAGGCTTGATATAACTGTATTGCATCATCATTTAAACTATTGCACCGCTAAGGGTGCTCAAAACCTGTTAATATAATAAAACGGCTGCACTATATTAATGCACTATTGTGATTGAATGAAACTGCTTATTGTTGTTTAATTTATTGCTTATTTCCTGCTGTTAATCCCCTGTTCGATTATATATCTGTTGTGAGCACACCCACGATATTGTTACATCTTGACTTGACTTTGTTACACTTGGTATTTATATGATACATCTGACATGGTACCGTTTACTATTGACTTGACCTGATGTACCATGACCTGACCAGTTACCTGATCTCGTGCCTAATGCCAACAAACCTGACATGTAGTCCTCATGGACCATTCCTGTTGTCTATCCAGACAAACCTGCTGTTACCTGATCCTGTGTTGGCATTAGTTCTGGACTACTGAATACCTGACCTGACACATATAACTTGGGGGTATGGGGAAATCAAAGGTGAACCTGACTTGTAACTCGACAGTTCACTACCTGTTCGAGTGTACACATTCCTGTTTTGTGCCTAGCGGCATGTCTCGGCTGCAGCCGAGAATATTGTGGCCGTGATCCCGGGTATGTACGGGATACTATCGAGTATACACATTCCTGTCTTGTGCCTAGCGGCATGTCTCGGTTTCGGCCGGGAATATTGTGGCCGTGAACCCGGGTATGTACGGGATACTATTGAGTTACATCGACGATTCATCAAATTGATTTCAAAGACTTTAGACTAGGAAACCCGATAGAACAGTTTAGTTACCCACTGCACATTACCCTGCACCGCTTGTTTCACATTATTGCTTTATTCATGTTTAGTTCTGCATTGCCTATTACACTGTTCATATTATATTACTTGTTGACTTGACGCGCTGACGTCTGGGTTTTGCATGGCCCAGATTCTCTACCACTGTCGCTGTCCGAGCAGGAGTATTTCAGCCAGCAGGCTGAGTTGTGAGTCCAGTAGTGGTTAGTTTTATTTCCTGCATTTTATTTCCAGATGTGAGCCCGCATTATGGGACATACTTTTCAGTATTGTATTGGATCATTTGCTTCCGCATTTATTTATCATTGACTCTTGTTATTCTGGATTATGGACATGTTTTTAGGTAGTTTTATCTTGTTCTTGATATCTCTACAGCCGTAATGTGACTGTGGATGGATACTTCCTACCCACAGATAGCATGGTTGGCTATGTCACGTGCCCAATCTAGCGTACTCTGGGAAGCGGGGCGTGACATAGTTCTTTTGGTATCAGAACCATAGGTTAGTTGGGTTGATTCTTTTGTAGTTGGGTATTGTACCCAATACACGAATCAGAATACCCGTGTTAGGAAACATGTCCTGCCACTTTGCCATTTACCATTCTTGAATCGCATTCTTCCTGATTAGATCTTTTACGACGTGCAAACTTACTTTGCATGTCGACTCGAAAACCTGATCTCTTGTTATCCCTAGGACTTAGGCGACTTGGGTGGAGTTAAGTAATTGTGGCTATGATACCGCGGCATAGTTACAATGCGGTACTCTATTTAAGTATCTTGGAGTTCTAGCCTTGATCTCTATATTGAATCTATCATCATGCTAATGTTCGGTGTTTTGAGTTCAGGATTATGGCATGTAAGAATTTGAAGACGTACCAGAGGCGTGTGGATGAAGCCGCCATGTTTGGAGTGATAAGAGGAATGCTGGAGAATCAAATAGACAGACCGAGCTGATCCAGCAGCAACCAGACTCGTTCCAGGAAGGTTTGCAGATCGTTCAGCAGTCTGTAAACAATGTTGGAGCTAAACCAGTTGACCGAGTAGGGACCGTGGCAGATTTCAGACGTTTGGGTCCGTCTACATTCACTGCTTTGGAGGAGCCGTTGCCAGCCGAGCAGTGGCTAGTCGGCACGGAGAATTTACTGATTGCGGCACAGATTCCAGAGGACAAAAGAGTTGATGTGGTGCGCATTCAGCTAGTGGATTACGCCCGAGAGTGGTGGCTTGTGGAAGAGACCCGCTTGCCCAAGCCGATCAGTTGGGCGGAGTTTTCTAAGAGTTTCCTGGAGAAGTTCTTCCCACGGACTGCACGGGAGGAAATGGAAGAGAAATTTATTGGGCTGAGGCAGAATGGAGCACCCGTGGACGTGCATGCAGCAGAGTGGACGAAACTCAGCAGTTTCGCTGGACCTTTAGTCGCCAACGATGCAGACAGGGCACGAAGGTCCATGCGCAGCTTGGATGTGGACATCTAAAGGTAGACCGTCTCCCTGGGTTTGACCACTTTCTCACAAGTTCTTACGGCAGCTCGGGAACAGCAGAGCATGTCGGGAAAATTGGGAGTTCACAGCAGACAGCAGTTGCGGTAAGGAAGCAGTTCTGTCGGGCCAGTCGAGTTTAGGGCTAGGCTGACAAACAATATTCTTGCAGCAATGGAAGTTGATAGTGGTGAAGAGCCGGCAGTTGTTCGCGATTTTATGGATGTATTTGAAGATACACCGGGTTTACCGCCGAAGTGAGACGTGGAGTTCACAATTGACCTTATTCCTGGTGCAGCACCAGTATCTAAAGCGTACTATCCAATGGCGCTAGTAGAGTTGGAAGAAGTAAAGAAACAGGTTGCTGAATTGCTTGAAAAGGGTTGGATTCGAAGCAGTAACTTGCCTTGGGGAGCTCTGTTAGTTATATGTATGCCCTAGAGGCCATTACTGTACATAGGATGTATATTGTAGTGGATGCTGGGACATATATAGGGAGGACTTTCTTGCTCGACATGATAGTATGCTATCTGGTTGCTCTTTACCTTAACGTGTATACTGATTGTCTCTCTGTTACATGTTGGTAAAGCCCTTAGGATGTGTGCTTGACTACCTGGACTATGATGCGGATCATACTAGTGGGGACATGGTAGTCCATAAGTACATCCTTAAAAGTCCCTAGTCGTGGGTGTATCGAGACGGGGCATCGATATACCAGAGTAGACTAGCGTGTACCTTCTCGACCCATACAGATGGGCGATGGATGATCCCATATCCATCGGTGTTTGACATCAGAGATGATATACGGGTGCTCAGTTGAGACTGGGTACACTGGACGGACTCGCCGAGAACTCCCAGATGGTATTATACCTCACGTCAGATGGCAGTTCTCTGGTGACACTGGTACAGAGTAGTCTGTTGACCCAAGATCGTCATAGAGTCTTGTGTGGTTCCCACTGTGCTTTGATTTCCATCTTACCACGTCCAAGAGGGCGTGCAAAACGGTGGTTTTTGGGTACAGTCCCGAGTCACATGGAGGCAATGAGCGATAGGAGGGGATTCGTCTCTCCCGGTATAGGGGGTTGATGTTGCGCTGTGTTCGATTGGCTATAACAGGAAATCCCTGGCCAGGGTTGCTGAGATTTACTGGTAAGTGTTACCAATAGTTTCTCGAACAGTTATAGACCTCATATCGACACGACTTATCGAGCTATTGGGGTCTGACGTTTACCACCCCTAGGCGAGATATGCGACATATCAGACGATCAGACCGGACTGTACGGTAGTGTTACTGGTTGGATTCACTGGAGTGTGAGCGGGCTTGCTCGTCGATCTTCAGATCGCTCAATACCCGGGTGGCCGTTACGTTTAGCAGACCGCTTGCGGCTTGTGGGTGTTTGATATGATCATCATCTGCTGCCGGCGTATTGACGAGTCTTTAGAGTCCTACACAGAGGTTTCCTGGCTCAAGCAAAACGAAATAGGAGCGCATATGAGATATGTGCGGGACCGAGAATAATACGAGTATGTGATACTGTATTCGATTCTCGCGATGTGACATTGATCGGTTATATGCGATATAGCCGGGTTATCGGATCAAGTGTTGATTCGATAAGATGTTACTAATGATACCAGTCGGTTATGTGCGTCATGACCGGATCGTTAAATCAAGTGTTGATTTAATGATTTAATGCATAATTATATATTTGATATATTACTTTGCATTAACTAGTATCGGTTCACTTTAAATGGATTTTCTCGCTCGGTTGTGCACATTGTATATTCGATATATTTTCGTGCACTTGATTGTATCATGTTTAATGATACATGTTTAACTATAGTTAAGTGTAATGGATTAAGCCATGGTTAAACTAATGATTAGGGTTTTCTTTTCTTACTTATTTATTTATTTATTTATTTAGAATAGATAAGAAAAGAATGGTTGCTAATTTTGGAGTTTAGTTGAAGCTTCATGAAGCTTTGACTTTGTAACCATTCTTGTCTTCATATTTAACCCTAACCATTAATCTAACCTTAGTTAATTCTCTACACTTGACCATGGTTTAGATTATGATAAGTTTTGATTTTTCTTTTCATTTTTAAATAACTTATCATAACATTTCTTCTTCTTCTTCCTTGAACACAAGAAGAAAACCTCCACTTCATCAATGGTGATTGATGAAAAAGAGTGAGAAATCCAAAACTAAAGTCTACCCACTTCCTATTTTCTCATCCTCTACCTCTTGCCAAGTAGTAGAGTGTGTTTCCTTCACAAGTTTTCAAGACTTGGTGAAGGTGGAGCTCGATCTAGTGATACTTCGACGTAGATCATCTTCGGCACGTCGTCGATGACCTAGCCCGTCCATTCTCCGATGAAGCCGACGCTAGAGCCCGGATTTGATTTGGACAGCGGAGAGGACCTCATCTCGGAGCCGTGGAGGTGGAGGACCGGATCTACAAAGGTTGTATTTCCGTATCTCTTAGTTAAGTGTTAACTAGTTTACTTTTCGCCTAGACATCTAGCAAACGATCCGTAGTCGGGTTTCTCGGCACCGTTAAAATTTTAATTTGGCATGATCGATGCCTTGTGAGACCTCTTGGGGGTGCCTAGGAACCCTACAATGGTATCAAAGCCTAGCTAGAGCCTGAGGCGAAGTCTAGACGGAATTTGAAACCCGAACGAATCCGAAACCCAACTCAAAATAGCTCTCTGGACAATTTTCAAAATCGTGATTTTTCCCAGATTAAAAATATTCAGAAATATCAGCAGGAATATATAAGGTTAACTGCAAATTTCGAGCGCGTGATTCCTCAAAGGGGGCGCGGATCCGCGGCCTTACAAGAGGCTCACGCGGCGGATCCGCGGCCCATTTGTCGTTTTGTGCTTCGAAATTTGCACCTTAATTCTTAATTTTCAGTTCTGGTTTTCCTGGGAATTTTTAATATTTTTTCCAGAGTGTTATTTTCTGAGTTGTTTTAGGGATTCGAATGTTCGGTCGGATTATCAAATTTTGTCTGTGTGTCTTTCCGGATAAATTTTAGAATATGTTAAAAAGTTCGACCGGATATAAATACCCAACTTTTCCCCTGTCGGGAAATTTCCAAGTGTTGGATTTTTCCGAAGTTTAACGACGTTCTAAGTAGTGCAAGTAACGCGATGGACCCTCTAGAAGACAACAAACCTTAACTCGATTATGTGACCGTCTTGAACTGCCCTTTGAACCTTCGGGTTTGGGGCAATACGGCGTGCCACATGTGAGGCGTTGGCTTGACCCTTCTACGGCTGGACCGTTGGTACTGAGGCACGAACTGAATGTTGTTAGACTTATTTCATGTGTTGTCCTGTTTCGGGAAAACTTGGGTGTTCGATTGTTCAATCGGAAAGTTTAACATTTTCTAATTATCCGGAATGTGATACAATAATTGGAATTCACAAATAGTTATGAGATAACGGAATGAATATTATAAACATAGCAGTTTAGTCTCACTTGATCGGTTGCCACGGAATTTTGATGTGATCAAAAGTCCGTCGCAATCACGTAGCGTATGCGGATACTCGCCGGGTAAACTTAATAGACAGCCTCACTCCATAGCCCCGACCAAGTGACTGTAGGAGAACCCCGTCGCCGAAAGCATCCGTTCGGGTGCTCGCGGTAGCGGTGTTTCGCCTTGGTGCACTTCGTCGACGGTATCAGGGGTGCGGCCGCCTACTAAAGTTTGCGACGAGCATTCGATCAGTTTTCGGGAATCTTGTTGAATTGCCCGACTTGGTATTGAAAAGTGTTTTCGATAATGAGACTAAAATGCGGGGTTTATAATTTTTAGGCATGCGATGTCTAAGTAATTCATTTGGTCAGGCATGCGATGTCTGAGATGGTTGCGGATTCCAACTGTTGTAGTTTTACACTTTCTTTTCTGTGACCGTAAGTGTAATATGTGATATCGCCGGTTTCGTTGCTATATGTCAACGACAATTGGGATGGACATATTTACTTACGTTGATGACATGTGATGTTATGTGTTGCTGGATATGTTATATTGGATCGTCGTGTTTGAATAGCCGGGGGTTTTTATGTGAGATGAGTGTTTTTCATTTTCATTCATGTAAAAACTTGTATGTAATATTCTTTTATTGGGGCGCTTCCAGGTTGCGGAAGTTGTCACCTCTTGTATATTATTTACTTTTCCGCACTAGGATAGACCCAAGGAGGAGAGCACAAGTAACCGGGTTCTGGAGTCCAGTGGGAGACCAACTCGAGGAGTCGAGTCCGGGTCTCCTAACTCTAGAATTGGAAGGGTTGCTTGCCGCTCTCGTAGGGGTCTAGGGGTGTGGGTTTGGCTATTCATCACGACCGTGGAATCCGTGTTTTATACTGGCTCGTATTGAAAACACGGACGTCCTAGTATATCCAATATTTCATATGATTCTTCTGCTGCGATATCTGTGATGTGATCATGTGATGTTCTGTGATAGATACAGTATATAGTATATATGATATATTATATAGGCGTTACTTATGTTTTACACCCGCGCTAGCCCTGCCCCGCTCTGCCGTTAGTTACCTAACCTAACGGTGCACGAGGGGACATCGAGGCGAATGCGGATGGCATAAGTGTACGTCGTATTTATCTGTGATGTTTAGGTAAGTAAATGATGGGACTTCATTAATGTGATTAATGAAAGTAAAAGAAACCTAAAGATGTTGTAGAATCGAATTTCAAAATTAAAACAGGTAGCTACAGTTCTTGCTTTGCACAGCGGTATATATGATATATCCTGCACCTTATTCGATAAGGAAAGGACCGAGATCCCTTCACCGGGAGTGACTCCTTTAGCAATAACTGGCAGATGCTACACACTCGGTTTGTCTTTTGATTGCTTTTAAGAGTTTTTGCTTTGCACAGTGATATATATGATATATCCCGCACCTCATTCGACGAGGAAAGGACCGACGATCCCTTCACCGGGAGTGACTCCTTTAGCAAAACTAGAAAAGCCTCAAAAACACTCCATTTCAAAATTCATTCGATCCTACAACGATATAAAGTTCATTACGCAAAAGGTTTTCTTAAAAACCTGTCGTAGCCCTCCGTCATTTCAGATAGGTAATAGTTAGTATTCGTGCTGCGTTTGTTGACTCAGTCAAGGCGTAGTGTGCGGTAGCTGATTATTGCTTATCTGCAAAGCATATGATGCGATTGGATTAGGGTAGTCGTGCGGCCTTGTTGACTCAGTCAAGGGTCGTGCGGGTGGGTTTAATTCAATCGAGAAATGACGGGTTGAACTTTACTTGCGGTCTATGGTTTGTTGACTCAGTCAAGGTCATAGATCGCATGGGGCAAAATATTATCGGGAATTTCAAGTGTTGAAATTTGCAATGAGATTGCATACCTTCTATGAGATAGTTGGATCCCGATACCCGCTGCGAGTAAGAGTTACTCCTGGGAGAGTTTTACACATTACAATTAGCCGATCAAGTAGGTGTCTAGAAAGGTGTCAATGGGGTTACGCCTCTGGAAAAATGAGGTTTACATTAATTAGGTTCGTGCGAAAGCACGGGGGACCTCCCTCAAAGTACCGACACTGGCCTGGCTGAAAGATTGGCGAACTTGTAGTGTGTAATTAATCCCGGCTAGTCTTTCCTTTTAGGGTTTGAAGGAAGATTTGATAAAAAGCAGTGGGAGCCATCCTGATTAGATAAAATAATAACCAATCTATTCCTGCAAGAGCGCACGCTGAGTGTTTTCTTCTCTCTCTCTCCTGGTAGCGACCATGTCACGCCTTAATCAAGATAATAAAACGGATTATTGACCGAACCCGCTTGTTATACTGAGCTGGGGAACGTTGGTCCCGCTCCACCTTATAATTGTTATAAGACAGAGCAGGAAATAGGGGATTACCAGAATTCCCGTGCCGCCCAAACGAAGAGAGTGCATGCTGATGCATCATCTTCGGGTGTGTTCATTATACAGAACTGTTTCTCAGTATCCTTTACGTCCTGGGTATATGATACCGGATCAGGATCCCAGATATGTAATCTGTTACATAGGGCTACAGATAGGTAGAGAACTGAGAACGAGTGATAAGTTTCATGAGGCAGAAAACGGGGCAAGAGTTGCAGCCAAGTCTGTTGGTCACTGTCACCCTGTATTATAATACATTGATTCTGAACGAATGTTATTAGATACCGAACCTGATATACAAAATCATATCAGTCTCTTTATTAGTAAAGAAATGATAAAATTTTGTATAGTTGGATAATGTTTTGAACATTTCCTATATCAAAAGTTGATCGTTTCAGGCACGTTATCTAAAAGCATTAATGTTCTAAATCAAACCACAGTTCTTAGTATATGGAACACACACAAGAGGAAGAGTTCAGAAATGAACGAATTCTTCTTGAGGCATTGTAGACTAGGTCATATCTATGCGACCCGACTGGCTGTAGTTACATGTAGATGCATATTTAAATCAGTTTGAATTTACATCTTGTGAAACTCGCTAGTCATGTCACAAAGATATAATGACACCAGCTCTGTTTATTGGAAACAGAGAAAGAGTTAGTGAACTCTTGGGATGATACATGATGATGTATGTAGGTCCCCTGTCTACACATGCCAGGACTGGTTCTTTATACTTCATTACGTTCTCTGATAATCTCTCAAGATTCAGACGTATGTTCTTGTTGAAACACAAGTCTGAACCTTTTGAGATATTCACAGAATATAAGATAGAAGTAAAGAACCAATAAGGGTACAAGTATTATGTCCTTTGATGTGATCAAGGAGGAGAATACTTGAGCACGGAATTCCAGGACTATTCTAAAGGAGAATGAGATTCTCTCTCAGCATTACTCCTCCGTATACACCATAGCACGATGGTATATCGGGGCGGAGCAGATACACCCTATTTGATATGGTGTGCTCTATGATGAGTAATACTGAGTTACCTTTTTCCTTTTTGGGAGTTATGCACTTACGAAGTTGCATACCTATTGAATAGGGTTCGAATCAAATTAGTTGCCTACCATTTCATATGTGATATGGAAAGGGAAGAGCCCATGTCTTAAGCTAGTTAAGATTTAGGGTTGTCCGGCCTATGTCTGAAAAGCAAAATCCGGACAAGCTCGAGGCAAGGTCAGTAATGTAGAACTGGAAAGGTTCCAGCTATACAAACTGCAGCTGATGATTTAAAAGAACCAAAGGATTTGATAGTTACCAACGAACCTCAGCCTCTCCGCCGATCTAGTAGGGTTCCTCACCCACCTGAGAGATACTTCGGTTTCTCTATGACAGTGGGAGCGAGGATTACATCATGAGATGATGACCCAACTAGTTTCGAGCTGGCCATCAGGAGTAAGACTCTGTAAGAATGGCTGGATGCTTAGTGATCTGAGATGGAATCCTTATACACCAACAAAGTATGGACTTTGGTTGCTATATCTGAAGGGTTAAATCCCCATCAGGAGCAAGTATATCTTGAGAAGATTACTTGGTGTACATGGAAAGGTTGAGACTTTCAAAGCTAGACTTGTTAAAGGTTTGCATCATTGACCAGGCGTGGATAATGATGAAACCTTTTCCAGTGGCTGTGCTTAAGTCCATCCAGATCCTACTTGTCACGGCTACATACCATGACTACGATATCTGGTGGTTGGGTGTCATGACTGCTTTTCTAAATGATGTTTTAGAAGAGAGCATCTATAAGAACACAGCCAGAGGGCTTCGTAGACAGTGGGAGCAGCGGAAACGTGTGCAAGATGATTTATAAGATAAAACAGGCATCGCGGAGTTGGAACATCTGTTTTGATGTGGTAGTCAAAGAGTTTGACTTCATCAAAATGGTAGATGAACCTTGTATATACGAAAAGGTAGTAGGGAGTATGGTGACGATCCTCGTAGAGTACGTGGATGACATACTCTTGATAGGGAAGGAGTTTCCTATGCTACGCTCGGTCAATCTCCGTTTATCACAATGATTCTCCTTATAGGATCATAATGATACCTACTAACTCCTGGATTTTGGATCTATGAGATAGATCTAAATGGTTGTTAGGATTCTCACTAGTTGTAGTGAGAAGGTATCAATCGACCCTGGGGAGAATCACTGGAATGGTTCCAGGGTGATAAAGACGACTGAGTGTCAGTCACAGGCATTGTCTTTACCCTCAGTAAAGGGACGGTATGTTGGAAGAGTTCCAAGCTAGATACCGTGACATACTAGACGATAAAGGCACGATACATCGCTACTTAAGATGCTACCAAAGAGGCAGTCTGGGTGTATTGGTTCATAAGATGAACTACGTTCCTACCATTGTGTGACAATGGAGTTGTGGCTTAAGCCAAGGAACGCCAGTCCCATCAGTGATCCAGACATATTCTAAGGCAGTATCATTTGATCATGGAGATGGTTGATCTCCAGGGAGATCGAGGATAGGAGAGTAGACACAGAGGACAAACACAGCGGATCCACTCACAAAAGGCCTTTTCCCAGAGAGAGACTTTTATGGGATGGTTGAGTATGAGATACTGCAACCACTGCTACAGATGGCCCTAGTGCAAGTGGGAGATTGTTAGTTATATGTATGCCCTAGAGGCCATTACTGTACATAGGATGTATATTGTAGTGGATGCTGGGACATATATAGGGAGGACTTTCTTGCTCGACATGATAGTATGCTATCTGGTTGCTCTTTACCTTAACGTGTATACTGATTGTCTCTCTGTTACATGTTGGTAAAGCCCTTAGGATGTGTGCTTGACTACCTGGACTATGATGCGGATCATACTAGTGGGGACATGGTAGTCCATAAGTACATCCTTAAAAGTCCCTAGTCGTGGGTGTATCGAGACGGGGCATCGATATACCAGAGTAGACTAGCGTGTACCTTCTCGACCCATACAGATGGGCGATGGATGATCCCATATTCATCGGTGTTTGACATCAGAGATGATATACGGGTGCTCAGTTGAGACTGGGTACACTGGACGGACTCGCCGAGAACTCCCAGATGGTATTATACCTCACGTCAGATGGCAGTTCTCTGGTGACACTGGTACAGAGTAGTCTGTTGACCCGAGATCGTCATAGAGTCTTGTGTGGTTCCCACTGTGCTTTGATTTCCATCTTACCACGTCCAAGAGGGCGTGCAAAACGGTGGTTTTTGGGTACAGTCCCGAGTCACATGGAGGCAATGAGCGATAGGAGGGGATTCGTCTCTCCCGGTATAGGGGGTTGATGTTGCGCTGTGTTCGATTGGCTATAACAGGAAATCCCTGGCCAGGGTTGCTGAGATTTACTGGTAAGTGTTACCAATAGTTTCTCGAACAGTTATAGACCTCATATCAACACGACTTTTCGAGCTATTGGGGTCTGACGTTTACCACCCCTAGGCGAGATATGCGACATATCAGACGATCAGACCGGACTGTACGGTAGTGTTACTGGTTGGATTCACTGGAGTGTGAGCGGGCTTGCTCGTCGAACTTCAGATCGCTCAATACCCGGGTGGCCGTTACGTTTAGCAGACCGCTTGCGGCTTGTGGGTGTTTGATATGATCATCATCTGCTGCCGGCGTATTGACGAGTCTTTAGAGTCCTACACAGAGGTTTCCTGGCTCAAGCAAAACGAAATAGGAGCGCATATGAGATATGTGCGGGACCGAGAATAATACGAGTATGTGATACTGTATTCGATTCTCGCGATGTGACATTGATCGGTTATATGCGATATAGCCGGGTTATCGGATCAAGTGTTGATTCGATAAGATGTTACTAATGATACCAGTCGGTTATGTGCGTCATGACCGGATCGTTAAATCAAGTGTTGATTTAATGATTTAATGCATAATTATATATTTGATATATTACTTTGCATTAACTAGTATCGGTTCACTTTAAATGGATTTTCTCGCTCGGTTGTGCACATTGTATATTCGATATATTTTCGTGCACTTGATTGTATCATGTTTGATGATACATGTTTAACTATAGTTAAGTGTAATGGATTAAGCCATGGTTAAACTAATGATTAGGGTTTTCTTTTCTTACTTATTTATTTATTTATTTATTTAGAATAGATAAGAAAAGAATGGTTGCTAATTTTGGAGTTTAGTTGAAGCTTCATGAAGCTTTGACTTTGTAACCATTCTTGTCTTCATCTTTAACCCTAACCATTAATCTAACCTTAGTTAATTCTCTACACTTGACCATGGTTTAGATTATGATAAGTTTTGATTTTTCTTTTCATTTTTAAATAACTTATCATAACATTTCTTCTTCTTCTTCCTTGAACACAAGAAGAAAACCTCCACTTCATCAATGGTGATTGATGAAAAAGAGTGAGAAATCCAAAACTAAAGTCTACCCACTTCCTATTTTCTCATCCTCTACCTCTTGCCAAGTAGTAGAGTGTATTTCCTTCACAAGTTTTCAAGACTTGGTGAAGGTGGAGCTCGATCTAGTGATGCTTCGACGTAGATCATCTTCGGCACGTCGTCGATGACCTAGCCCGTCCATTCTCCGATGAAGCCGACGCTAGAGCCCGGATTTGATTTGGACAGCGGAGAGGACCTCATCTCGGAGCCGTGGAGGTGGAGGACCGGATCTACAAAGGTTGTATTTCCGTATCTCTTAGTTAAGTGTTAACTAGTTTACTTTTCGCCTAGACATCTAGCAAACGATCCGTAGTCGGGTTTCTCGGCACCGTTAAAATTTTAATTTGGCATGATCGATGCCTTGTGAGACCTCTTGGAGGTGCCTAGGAACCCTACAAACTCCAGTTCTTCTAGTAAAGAAGAAGGATGGCACAAGAAGGATGTGCATCGACTATCGAGAATTAAACCGGGTGACTATTAAGAACAAGTACCCTATCTCTCGCATTGGAGAACTTTTTGAGCAGCTTAGTGGCGCGAGGGTATTCTCGAAACTGGATTTGCGATCCGGATATCATCAGGTCCGAGTGAAAGCAGAAGATATTTGCAAGACGGCGTTTCGAACTCGGTATGGATATTACGAGTACCTAGTGATGCCCTTCGGAGTAACGAATGCGCCGGCAGTATTTATGGACTTGATGAACCGAATCTTTTCACCGTTCTTGGACCGGTTTATCGTGGTATTCATTGAAGATATTCTGGTTTACTCGAAGAGTTTTGAGGAGCATGCTGAGCATTTGAAGATCGCACTGCAGACTTTGAGACAGGAGAAACTGTATGCGAAGATGAGTAAGTGCGAATTTTGGCTGGAAGAAGTGAAGTTTCTGGGGCATGTTATGTCGGGCGATGGAATCGCCGTCGATCCCGAAAAGATTGCAGCAGTTCGAGATTGGCCTATTCCAAAGAATGTAGCTGAGATAAGAAGTTTCCTTGGATTAGCCGGATACTACAGGAGATTTGTGGAGAACTTCGCTCGTTTGGCAGAGCCGTTGACCAAGCTTACGCGCAAGGAGGTACCTTTTGTATGGACGGATAAATGTGCGTTAGCTTTTGAGACGTTGAAGCAGAAGTTGATAACCGCCACAATTCTGACCGTGCCAGACAATTCCGGAGGATTGGTTATTCATAGCGACGCATCTGGAAAAGGATTGGGATGTGTTTTGATGCAGCATGGAAAGGTTGTAGCATACGCATCAAGACAACTGAAGACCCATGAGAAGAATTATCCAACTCATGACTTGGAACTTGCGGCTGTGATCTTCGCTTTAAAGATTTGGAGACACTACCTTTTAGGCGAGAGAGTCAAAGTTTTTACAGATCACAAGAGTTTGAAGTATGTGTTCACTCAGAAGGAGTTGAATATGAGGCAGCGTAGATGGTTGGAACTGATGGCCGACTACGACCTTGATCTTAAGTACCATCCGGGAAAGGTTAACGTCGTGCCGGATGCGCTTAGTCGGTTACCAGCAATTCAGGTGTTAACTACGCAGAGGGAGATCATTGCAGATTTTCGAAGATTTTACTTGGAGGTTGTGCTACCACGTTCTACGGGACAGTTGATGCAGTTGCAAGTACAGTCATCCTTGGTTGAGAAGATTAAAGCGGCACAATCGCAGGATCCTAGACTGCAAAATTTTCGAGAGCGGGTTAAAGCTAGACTACGAACAGATTTACTGGTCCCCGAAGATGGTTCGTTGAGGTATGGTAGCCGTTTGTGTGTGCCAAAGGGAGATGTTCGTGAAGAGCTTATGAAGGAGGCACACAGTTCAGCTTATTCTGTACATCCAGGAGGTACAAAGATGTACCGAGATATTCGACAGCATTTCTGGTGGGAAGGCATGAAGCGGGAGATTGCTCGCTTTGTGGCTAAGTGCTTGGTGTGTCAGCAAGTTAAGGCTGAACACCAAAGGGTTGCTGGTTTGTTGCAACCACTTCCGATTCCTCAGTGGAAGTGGGAACATATAACCATGGATTTCGTGACGGCTTTACCGCGGAGTCCAAAGGGCAACAATGCAGTATGGGTGATTGTCGATCGGTTGACCAAGGCAGCTCACTTTATCCCTTTCTGGGTTGGTCAATCAACGGAGACTTTGGCAGAACGGTACATGCAGGAGATTGTAAGATTGCATGGCGTACCGGTGAGCATCGTGTCTGATCGGTACACTCGGTTCTTATCACACTTCTAGAGGAGGTTACAGGAAAGTTTGGGGACTCGATTGAAGTTTAGCACAGTTTATCATCCTCAAACTGATGGTCAGTCGGACAGAACGATCCAAACTCTTGAAGACATGTTGAGAGCATGCATGTTGGACTTCAAGGGTTCGTGGGAGGATCACCTACACTTGGTGGAGTTTTCGTACAACAACAGTTTTCAAGCAACTATCCAGATGGCTCCGTTTGAAGCTTTGTATGGTCGTAAGTGCCGTTCACCTGTTTGTGGGGATGATGTTGGTGAACGAAGATTATTGGGACCAGATTTGGTGGTGCAGACAGTTGAGAAGGTTAACACAATCAGAAAGTTTATGAAGGCAGCTCAAGACAGACAGAAGAGTTAGGCTGACACGTCAAGAAGACCTCTAGAGTTCGCCGTGGGTGATTTGGTATTCTTGAAGATATCACCGACTAGAGGGGTGATTCGTTTTGGGAGTCGAGGAAAGCTTAGTCCTCGATTCGTTAGACCCTTCGAGATATTGGAGCGCGTTGGAGAGGTAGCGTACCGTTTGGCGTTACCGCAGTCCTTAGCGGGTGTGCACGATGTGTTTCACGTATCTCAACTACGAAGGTATGTTCGAGATGAAACACACGTCTTGGATCATTCGGAGTTAACAGTACGGGAAGACCTGACTTTTGAGGAGCGACCGGTTGAAATCATGGATCGAAGGGAAAAAGGTTCTTAAGAACAAAGTTATCCCCCTTGTGCTCGTTTCTTGGGGTAATCGATCGCATGGAGAGTCCACTTGGGAGCGAGAAGATGAGATCCGACAGAAGTTTCCTCACCTTTTTCTATAGTTTTCGATCTTGTATTCCTGGAATTTCGAGGACGAAATTCTTTTGTAGTTGGGTATAATTTAACACCCGAGCCCAATACTACTATTTTTCTGTTACTTTTTGAGCATTAGATATTACTCATTTCATTTAGCTTGCCTGTTTGACATTTACCGAGAAATTTTATCAGGCTAAGTCATTTCTGCATCTAACAAATTTTAGCACCTAAAATAAAATTAAAAATATCTATCTTGGCCTACTCGACACCCCTAGCCGCGTGGTAGCGTCCGTGCATCGAGTTCTCATCCCGTTCGGTGAAACGGGCGAGTTTGGACAACTATGCGCGCGTACAGGTGTCCGACTTGGGATTATGCTTTTTAATCATAAAACATTTCATTTTAAAATTTGGAACCCGCTTAAAATCCTATTATTTAAATTTCAAATTTTTGGACCCAACCCGAGCGCGATTTGGAAATGTTTCATTTAGCGCCAAAATCCCAAATTAATAAAATATTCGAAACCATATTATATCTATAAATCTTACTGTTAATTTGTTATTTAAAAATCTATTAAATCTCTTAAATATTTCTTTTAACCCCTTAAAAATTTTCCCTCGGCCAATCACGGGGTTCTTAACCCCCGTGGGCCCCGTGCTTAATCTCTCTCTCTCTCTCTACCTTTCTCTATCTCTCTCTCTCTCTAACCTTCTCTCTCATATATATATACTCGTAATCTTCCCTCTCCTCTCTTTCTTTTCATCCTTCACGAGAAACCCACCGGCAACCTAACCCTAGCCGCCTTTACCGTCGCCGCCGCAGCCACGACGCCGGCGCCAACGCCACCGTCGCCCTCGCCTCCGCCTCCTCTTCCCAACCTCAACATCTTCTTCCTTCTCCCCGTGCGCCTGTGCAACCGCCACCCCTGCAGAGTTCGCTGCGGTCGCCTGATCGCCGGCGATCTTCGTCGTCACCTCCTCTTCCGCACCACCCTCGTCATCTTCTTCATTTCCTCCTCTCCCCTTCATTCCCAACGAGACACCCGAGCGACCCCTACAACCCAACACCTGAACCCAACACCGCACCCCGCCGGAGCTCGTCGCCGTCGAACTACTCACCCCGTCGTCTGCATCCCGATCACCTTCCTCTCTCTACCCTTCCTTCCCGATGAAACCCCGAGCCCCAACCATGAAACCACTCCACAACCTAAGAACCCTGCATCTCTCCCGCAACCCACTGCCATCGCCGGCATCCTCGCCGACGACCACCGGTCTTCAGCATCCTCTCGCTGCCTTCCTCGACCCATGAGCACAGTAAACCCAGTCCCCTCTCTTATCTCTTATCTCTTTTCTCTCTCTTCTTCTTCGGCTACTTATTTCTTCTCGGTTCTCTTTTTCCGGTGATCGCCGGAGCCGGGTCGCTGCCGACAGTCCAAGCAACCCTGGGGACGTTCCCTGATGGCATGGTCGAGTCCTGGCCTTACCTGGTTCCACCCTGTGCTCGCGTGAACACGTAGCGACAATTCCCCGACGTGGAACGTACCGTGCGGATCCATTTCACTTTCTGATCAAGGCAAGTATCACTTGCTACATGCTATACTATATATTTATATATGTTTTGACTCATTAAACCTGCAAAACTTAACTTAGTATAGAAGTTTCTCATTTGGTTGCAATATGACATATATCATTTTACAGTTAACATAACATTTACAGTTTGCCAATTTAAAACCAATAACTAAGTTTACCTGTTAATCGCATTTTACAGTTTAATAGATGGTAGCCCTTACCCATGTAGTTCTATTACATTCAGACATTCGTATTCAAAGGCTTGATATAACTGTATTGCATCATCATTTAAACTATTGCACCGCTAAGGGTGCTCAAAACCTGTTAATATAATAAAACGGCTGCACTATATTAATGCACTATTGTGATTGAATGAAACTGCTTATTGTTGTTTAATTTATTGCTTATTTCCTGCTGTTAATCCCCTGTTCGATTATATATCTGTTGTGAGCACACCCACGATATTGTTACATCTTGACTTGACTTTGTTACACTTGGTATTTATATGATACATCTGACATGGTACCGTTTACTATTGACTTGACCTGATGTAACATGACCTGACCAGTTACCTGATCTCGTGCCTAATGCCAACAAACCTGACATGTAGTCCTCATGGACCATTCCTGTTGTCTATCCAGACAAACCTGCTGTTACCTGATCCTGTGTTGGCATTAGTTCTGGACTACTGAATACCTGACCTGACACATATAACTTGGGGGTATGGGGAAATCAAAGGTGAACCTGACTTGTAACTCGACAGTTCACTACCTGTTCGAGTGTACACATTCCTGTTTTGTGCCTAGCGGCATGTCTCGGCTGCAGCCGAGAATATTGTGGCCGTGATCCCGGGTATGTACGGGATACTATCGAGTGTACACATTCCTGTCTTGTGCCTAGCGGCATGTCTCGGTTTCGGCCGAGAATATTGTGGCCGTGATCCCGGGTATGTACGGGATACTATTGAGTTACATCGACGATTCATCAAATTGATTTCAAAGACTTTAGACTAGGAAACCCGATAGAACAGTTTAGTTACCCACTGCACATTACCCTGCACCGCTTGTTTCACATTATTGCTTTATTCATGTTTAGTTCTGCATTGCCTATTACACTGTTCATATTATATTACTTGTTGACTTGACGCGCTGACGTCTGGGTTTTGCATGGCCCAGATTCTCTACCACTGTCGCTGTCCGAGCAGGAGTATTTCAGCCAGCAGGCTGAGTTGTGAGTCCAGTAGTGGTTAGTTTTATTTCCTGCATTTTATTTCCAGATGTAAGCCCGCATTATGGGACATACTTTTCAGTATTGTATTGGATCATTTGCTTCCGCATTTATTTATCATTGACTCTTGTTATTCTGGATTGTGGACATGTTTTTAGGTAGTTTTATCTTGTTCTTGATATCTCTACAGCCGTAATGTGACTGTGGATGGATACTTCCTACCCACATGTAGCATGGTTGGCTATGTCACGTGCCCAATCTAGCGTACTCTGGGAAGCTGGGCGTGACATAGGACATCAAGCATAGCACACTTGTTGCCCTAGTTACCTCGGCTTGAGGTGGAGCTCGGAACACAAACTCTCGGGTGGATCGTCTTCGACTCTAGGAGGCCGCGGAGGTGACCAAGATCCGGATCGATCCTCGGAGCTAGCATGGACGAGGAGGAGAGCGGAAAGAAGACCCGAAGGACTTGGTTTGTGAGTTATAATCTCTTGAGCATAGTAGATAGAACCTCAAGTTAGTTTGCTAGGTTTTGTTTAGCAAAGATCCTCTAGTTTCTAGTCCATGTTGCCTTAAGGAAAAATCGTTTTTTACCTATTCCGCCTCCCCGTAAGTACCGGGGTGGGCAACGTAGACTTACAAAAGCCACCATTTTGCACGCCCTCTTGGACGTGGTAAGGTGGAAATCAAAGCACAGTGGGAATCACACAAGACTCTATGACGATCTCGGGTCTACAGACTATCCTGTACCAGTGTCACCGGAGAACTGCCATCTGACGTGGGTATAATACCATCTGGGAGTTCTCGCCGAGTCCGTTCAGTGTACCCAGTCTCCAATGAGCACCAGTACACTATCTTTGATGTCAAACACCGACGGATAAGGGATCACCCATCGCCCATTATATGGGTCAAGATGCGTATACGCTAGTCTACTCTGGTGTATCGATGCCCTGTCTCGATACACCCTCGACTAGGAACAATTATAGGATGTACTCATAGACTACCGTGGCCCCACTAGTATGATCTCATCATAGTCCCAGTAGTCGAGTACATATCCTAAGGGCTTTATCAACATGTGAGAGCAAAACAGTAAACTAATATAAGTCAACATGTTAAGACAAAGTGAAACCAAATAGCATACTATCATGTCGAGCAAGAAAGTCCTCTCTATATATATCCAAGCATCCACTATAATATACATCATATGTACAACAATGGCCTCTAGGACATATATATAACTAACAATCTCCCACTTGCACCAAGGCCAGCTGTTGTAGTATCTCATACCCAGCATCCCAAAGAGTCTCTCAAACTGTGTCTGGGGAATGGCCTTCGTGAGTGGATCCGCAGTGTTGTCCTTCGTATCAACTCTCCTGACCTCGATCTCCCGGCGATCAACTATCTCCCGGATCAGGTGATACCGCCTCAGAATATGTCTGGACTTCTGATGGGACCTGGGTTCTTTGGCTAAAGCCACAGCTCTATTGTTATCACAATACAAAGGTATTATATGCTCAATGGATGGAACCACACCAAGTTCAGTAATGAACTTCTTCATCCAGACAGCCTCTTTTGCAGCATCGTTGGCAGCGATGTATTCAGTCTCCATCGTCGAGTCTGCAACGGTTTCCTGTTTGGAACTCTTCCAACATACCGCCCCTCCATTGAGGGTAAAGACAAATCCCGAGTGCGACTTAGAGTCATCCTTATCACTTTGGAAGCTCGAATCGGTAAAGGACTCCACTTGGAGTTCTCTGTTACCATACACCAAGAACATCTCTTTAGTCCTTCTCAAGTACTTGAGAATGTTCTTCACAGCTATCCAGTGACTCTCTCCAGGATCTGCTTGATACTTACTCACTATACTTAGTGAGTATGCTACATCAAGTCTGGTACATAGCATCGCATACATGATAGAGCCTACTGCCGAAGCATAGGGTATCCCTTGCATGAGAGCTCTCTCCAAATCAGTCTTGGGAGACATCTCTTTGGAGAGAGTGAGTCCAGAGATCGTGGGTAGGTTCCCACGCTTGGATTCTTCTATACTATACCTCTTTAGTATGGTGTCAATGTACCTAGATTGGGACAATCCCAGTATCCGTTTAGATCTATCTCTATAGATCATTATTCCCAGTATGCAGGAGGCATCACCTAGATCTTTCATAGAGAATTGTTGTGATTAGAAGAGCTTGACCGATTGCAGCATAGGAACATCATTTCCTATCAAGAGTATGTCATCGACGTACAATACTGTTAGTTGTATGTATGCCCTAGAGGCCAGTATTGTACAGATGATGTATATTATATTGGATGCTTGGACATATATAGAGATGACTTTCTTGCTCGATATGATAGTATGCTATCTGGTTGCTCTTTATCTTAACATGTACACTTGTCTCTTTAAACTGTCTTAAAGTTACATGTTGGTAAAGCCCTTAGGAAGTGTACTTGACTACCTGGACTATGATGCAGATCATACTAGTAGGGACATGGTAGTCCATAGGTACATCCTACAAGGTCCCTAGTCGTGGGTGTATCGAGACGGGGCATCGATATACCAGTGTAGACTAGCGTATACGTTTCTCGACCCATGAGATGGGCGATGGATGATCCCATATCCATTGGTGTTTGACATCAGAGATGGTATACTGGTGCTCAGTGGAGACTAGGTACACTGGACGGACTCACCGAGAACTCCCAGATGGTATTATACCTCACGTCAGATGGCAGTTCTCAGGTGACACTTGTGCAGGTTAGTCTGTAGACCCGAGATCGTCATAGAGTCTTGTGTGATTCCCACTGTGCTTTGATCTCCACCTTACCACGTCCATGAGGGCGTGCAAAACGGTGGTCTTTGGGTACAGTCCCGAGTCACATGGAGGCAATGAGCGATAGGAGGGGTTTCGTCTCTCCCGGTATTGGGGGTTGATGTTGCGCTGTGCTCGATTGGCCGTAACAGGCAAGTCCCTGGCCAGGGATGATCAGAGATTTGCTGGTAAGTGTTACCAGTAGTTTCTCGACCCGTTATGAGCCTCACATCGGCACGACTTATCGGTTATTGGGGTATGACGTTTACTTCCCCTAGACTTGATATACGACATATCAGACGAACAGACCGGACTGTACGGTAAGTGTTGCTAGTTGGATTCACAGGAGTGTGAGCGGGCTAGCTCGTCGATCTTCTGATCGCTCAATACCCGGGTGGCCGTTACGTTTAGCAGACCGCTTGCGGCTTGTGGGTGCTTGATATGATCATCACCTGCTACCGGCGTATTGACGAGTCTTTAGAGTCCTACACAGAGGTTTCCTGGCTCAAGCGAAACGAAATAGGAGCGCATATGAGATATGTGCGGGACCGAGAATAATGCGTGTATGTGATACCGTATTTCATTCTCGCGATGAATGTTTCGATTGGTTGTATGCGATATAACCTAGTTATCGAATCAAAGATTGATTCGATAAGTCGATTCATTTGATACTAGTCGGTTATGTGCGACATGACCGGATCATTGAATCAAGTGTTGATTTAATGATTTAATGTATAATTATATATTTGATATATTACTTTGCATTAACTAGTATTGGTTCATTTTAAAACGGTTTTCTCACTTGAAGTGCACATTGTATATGTGATATATTTTGTGTGCACTTGATTGTATCATGTTTGATGATACATACTTACTTGGCTTTGTGCAAAGAATTAAACCATGGTTATGATAATGGTTAGGGTTTTGAGTTATTCACTTATTTATTTATCCATTCTTTTATGAGAAATAGATAAAAGAAAAACAAAATGGTTTCTTTCCTTCATGAAGCTTGTTGAAGCTTCATGAAGCTTTGACTAAAGTGACCATTTTGTCTTCATCCTTAACCCTAACCATTCCTACTAACCATGGTCTATTCTCTACACCTAACCAAGGTTAGAAGATGATAAGTATTCATTTTATTATTCTTTTCAAGGATAACTTATCATATTCTATCTTCTTCATCATCTTCTTCTTCAAGAAAAAGCTTGCCACCATTAATGGCATCTTGAGCAAAAGTGTGAGAAATCCAATTCTAAAGTGAACCACCTCCTATTTCTTCACCCTCTACCTCTTGCCAAGTAGTATAGGGTGTTTTCTTCACAAGTTTCACAACTTGGTGAAGTTGGAGCTTGATCTTGTGTAACCTCGACGTAGATCATCTTCGGCATCGTAGCCGACGACTAGTCCGCTCATTTCTCCGATGAAGCCGATGCTAGAGTCCGAGATCCGACTTGGACAGCGAGAGGACGTCTACGTGGAGTTAAGGAAGTGGAGAACCGGATCTACAAAGGTTTTAGCTTCTTACTTTTAGTTAAGTTGTTAACTAGTTTCACCTTTCGTCTAAAATTCTAGTTAACGATCTGTATTAAGGTTTCTCGGCACTCGTAAAATTTGTAATTGGCATGGTTGATGCCTTGTGAGACTTCATTAGCGTGCCTAGGAACCCTACAGTGGTATCAGAGCCTAGCTAGAGCCTTAGGCGATGCTTAGACGATGTTTGAAACCCGATCGAACCCGAAACCCTAATTTTTCCACGCTCTCTGGACTTTTTCTAAAAACTGGGTTTTTTCTAGATTAAAAATGCTTAAAAAATTCAGCAGGGAATTCTAAGAATTACGGTGCAAATTTTTCCAAGAGATGAGTTCAAAGCGCGGCGGAACCGCGACAGAAGCCTGGCTTCTGCGGCGGTTCCGCGGCCATATGATGACATCATCATTCGCTTTTTGCACAGTAATTCCTACTTTATGATGCTGAGTTTTTTGGGAATTTTTAATTTGACTCAAGAGTTGAGTGTTCTGGGGTTGCATTGTGAATCGTTGATCCGATCGGATTATTAAACTTCGTCTATGTGTTTTTCCGGATAACTTTAGAATATGTTAAAAAGTTCGACCGGATATAAATACCCAACTTTTCCTCTGCCGGAAAATTTCCAAGTGTTGGATTTTTCTGAGGTTTAAAGACGTTCTAAGTAGTGCAAGTAACGCGATGGTCCCTCTAGAAGACAACAAACCTTAACTCGATTATGTGACCGTCTTGTACTGCCCTTTGAACCTTCGGGTTTGGGGCAGTACGGCGTGCCACATGTGAGGCGTTGGCTTGACCCTTCTACGGATGGACCGTTGGTACTGAGGCATGAAGTGAATGTCTTTGAACCTATTTCATGTGTTGAACGGTTTCGGGAAAACTTGGGTGATCGAATGTTCGATCAGAAAGTTTAATATTTTCTATTTATCCGGAATGGGATACAATAATTGGAATTCACAAACAGTTATGAGATAACTGGATGAATGTTATAAATCTAGCGGTTTAGTCTCACTTGATATTGAAAAGAGTTTTCGATAATGGGACTAAAATGCGGGGTTTATAATTGTTAGGCATGTGATGTCTAAGTATTTCATTTGATTAGGCATGCGATGTCTAATGAGGTTGTGGATTCCAACTGTTGTAGTTTTACACTTTCTTTTATGTGACCGTAAGTGTAATATGTGATATCGCCGGTTTCGTTGCTATATGTCAACGACAATTGGGATGCGCATATTTACTTACGTTGATGACATGTGATGTTATGTGTTGCTGGATATGTTATATTGGATTGTCGTGTTTGAATAGCCGGGGGTTTTTATGTGAGATGAGTGTTTTTCATTTTCATTCATGTAAAAACTTGTATGTAATATTCTTTTATTGGGGCACTTCCAGGTTGCGGAAGTTGTTACCTTTTGTATACTATTTACTTTTCCGCATTAGGATAGACCCAAGGAGGGGAGCACAAGTAACCGGGTTCTAGGGTCCAGTGGAGACCATCTCGAGGAGTCGAGTCCGGGTCTCCTAACCCTAGAATTGGTAGGGTTGCTTGCCGCTCTCGTAGGGGTCTAAGGGTGTGGGATTGGCTATTCATCACGACCGTGGAATCCGTGTTTTATACTGGCTCGTATTGAAAACACGGACGTCCTAGTATATCCAATGTTTCATATGTTTCTTCTGCTGCGATATCTGTGATGTGATCATGTGATGTTCTGTGATAGATACAGTATATAGTATATATGATATATTATATAGACGTTACTTATGTTTTTCACCCGCACTAGCCCTGCCCTGCTCTATCGTTAGTTACCTAACCTAACGGTGCACGAGGGGACATCCAGGCGAATGCGGATGGCATAAGTGTACGTCGTATTTATCTGTGATGTTTAGGTGACTTAAATGATGGGACTTCATTAATGTGATTAATGAAAGAAAAGAAACCTAAGATGTTGTAAAATCAAATTTTAAACAAAACAGGTAGCTACAGTTCTTGCTTTGCATAGCGGTATATATGATATACCCTGCACCTTATTCGATGAGGAAAGAACCGAGATCCCTTCACCGGGAGTGACTCCTTTAGCAATAACTGGCAGATGCTACACACTCGGTTTGACTTTTGATTGCTTTTATAGTTTATGCTTTGCACAGTGATATATATGATATATCCCGCACCTCATTCGACGAGGAAAGGGCCGACGATCCCTTCACCGGGAGTGACCCCTTTAGCAAAACTAGAAAAGCCTCAAAATCACTCCATTTCAAAACTTCATTTGATTCTACAACGATATCAAGTTCATTACGCTCATGGTTTTCAGAAAAACCTGCGTAGCCCTCCGTCAATTCAGATATGTAATATTCAGTATTCGTGCTACGGTTGTTTGGCATGCGTCAAGGCGTAGTGTACGGTAGCTGATTATTACTTATCTGTAGCATGAGATGCGATTGGATTAAGGTATTTGTACGGCGTTGTTTGGCATGCGTCAAGGGCCGTACGGGTGGGTTTAATTCGATCACGAATTGTACGGGTTGAACTTGACTAGCGGACTATGGGTTGTTTGGCATGCGTCAAGGTCATAGCACGCTAGGGGCAAAATATTATCGGGAATTTCAAGTGTTGAAATTTGCAATGAGATTGCATACCTTCTATGAGATAGTTGGATCCCGATACCCACTGCGAGTAAGAGTTACTCCTGGGAGAGTTTTACACATTGCAATTAGCTGATCAAGTAGGTGTCTAGAAAGGTGTCAACGGGGTTACGCCTCTGGGAAAACGAGGTTTACATTAATTAGGTTCGTGCGAAAGCACGGGGGACCTCCCTCAAAGTACCGACACTGGCCTGGCTGAAAGATTGGCGAACTTGTAGTGTGTAATTAATCCCGGCTAGTCTTTCCTTTTAGGGTTTGAAGGAAGATTTGATAAAAACCAGTGGGAGCCATCCTGATTAGATAAGATAATAACCAATCTGATCTTGCAAGAGCATACGCTAAAGTGTTTTCTTCTCTCTCTCTCCAGGTAGCGACCATGTCATGCCCTAATAAAGATAATAATATGGATGTATTGACTGAACCCGCATGTTATACTGTGCTGGGGAACGTTGGTTCCGTTCTTTCTTATAAGAGTTATAGGAATGAACAGGATATAGGGGAATACCAGGATTCCCATGCCACCCGATTGAAGAAAGTACATGATGATGCATTTTCTTCGGGTGTGTTCGTTACAGAGAACTGTTTCTCCATTTGCCCTACGTCCTGGGTATTAGATACCGGGTCAGGATCCCATATATGTAATCAGTTACATGGGCTTAGAAAAGGTAGAGAACTTGGAGAAGGTGATAAAGACATTAGAGTTGGAAATGGTGCAATTGTTGCAGCTAAGACTGTCGGGGAATATCACCTTGTATTACCAACTGGTAATACATTGGTTCTGAACGAATGCTATTACATGCCGAACCTGATATGCAACATTATATCGGTTTCTTTATTGAGTAAAGAAGGATATAATTTTGTATTACAGCATAATGTTATGAACATTTTCCGTAACCAAAAGTTGGTTGGATCAGGCACGTTGTGCAATGGCATTTATGTTCTAAATCAATCAACAGTTCTGAGCATAACAAACACACACAAGAGGAAGAGTTCTGAACTGAACGAATCCTTCTTGTGGCATTATAGACTGGGTCACATCAATACGACACGACTAGCAAAGTTGCATAAGGATGGATATTTAAATCCGTTTGAATTTTCATCTTATGACACTTGCCAGTCATGTCTCAAAGGCAAGATGACCAAAACTCCGTTTACGGGACACGGAGAAAGAGTTACTGAACTCTTGGGACTGATACATAGTGATGTATGCGGTCCCATGTCTACACATGCCAGGGATGGTTCATCGTACTTCATTACATTCACTGACGATCTCTCTAGATTCGGATATGTGTTCCTGATGAAACACAAATCAGAAGCTTTTGAGAAATTTAGAGAATATAAACATGAAGTCGAGAACCAAACCGGAAAAAGTATTAAAATCCTTCGATCTGATCGAGGAGGTGAATACTTGAGCAATGAATTCCTGGACTTCCTAAAAGAGAATGGGATTCTCTCTCAGCTGACTCCTCCATATACACCACAGCACAACGGTGTATCTGAACGGAGAAACCGCACCCTATTAGATATGGTGCGCTCAATGATGAGTACAGCTGAGTTACCTATTTCCTTCTAGGGATATGCGCTTGAGACAGCCATGGACCTATTGAATAGAGTTCCTACCAAATCAGTGCCTACCACTCCATATGAGATATGGAAAGGGAAGAGACCACATCTTAATTATATTAAGATATGGGGTTGTCCAACCTATGTCAAAAGACAAAATCCGGACAAACTCGAGGCAAGATCAGTCTTATGTAAGTTTATAGGATATCCCAAAAATTCACAAGGGTATATCTTCTACCATCCCGAGGAACAAAAGGTGTTTGTTTCTCGACATGCCACTTTCTTAGAAAAAAGTTTTCTTATGAAACAGATAAGTGGCATTGAGGTAGAACTGGAAGAGGTTCCAGCGACACAAACTATAACAGAAGACTTGGTAGAACCAGAGGATTCAGTAGTACCCGACGAACCCCAGCCTCTCCGCCGATCTAGTAGGGTTCCTCGCCAACCTGAGAGATACTACGGTTTTCTCATAGATGGTGGGAGCGAGGATTGCATCATGGAGGATGATGACCCAACTAGCTTCGAGCAGGCCATCACGAGTAGGGACTCAGTGAAATGGCTGGATGCTATGCGGTCCGAGATGGAATCCATGTACACCAACAAAGTATGGACTTTGGATGTTGCTCCTGAAGGGGTAAAACCCATCGGGAGCAAGTGGATCTTCAAGAAAAAACTTGGTGTAGATGGGAAAGTGGAGACTTTCAAAGCTAGACTTGTAGCAAAGGGTTTTCGTCAAAGACCAGGTGTGGACTATGACGAAACCTTTTCTCCAGTGGCTATGCTTAAATCCATCCGGATCATGCTTGCCATCGCTGCATATCATGATTACGAAATCTGGCAAATGGATGTTAAGACCGCCTTTCTAAATGGTGATTTAGAAGAGTGCGTGTACATGACTCAGCCAGAGGGCTTCGTAGACAGTGGGAGCAGCGGGAAGGTGTGCAAGCTGCTTAAATCCATTTATGGATTAAAGCAAGCATCGCGGAGTTGGAACATCTGCTTTGACATCATTATCAAAGAGTTTGATTTCGTCAAAAACCCAGATGAACCTTGTATCTACAAGAAGGTAGCAGAGAGTAAGGTAGTCTTCCTCGTATTGTACGTGGACGACATACTCTTGATAGGAAATGATATTCTTATGCTGCAATCGGTCAAGCTCTTCTTATCACAAAGATTCTCAATGAAAGATCTTGGTGATGCCTCCTGCATATTGGGAATAAGGATCTATAGAGATAGATCCAAACGAATATTGGGATTGTCCCAATCCAGGTACATTGACACCATACTAAAGAGATTTAGTATGGAAGAATCCAAGCGTGGGAACTTGCCCACGATCTCTGGAGTCACTCTCTCCAAAGAGATGTCTCCCAAGACTGATTTGGAGAGAGCTCGCATGCAAGGGATACCCTATGCTTCGGCTGTAGGCTCTATCATGTACGCGATGCTATGTACCAAACCCGATGTAGCATACTCACTAAGTGTAGTGAGCAGGTATCAAGCTGATCCTGGAGAGAGTCACTGGACAGCTGTGAAGAGCATTCTCAAGTACTTACGAAGGACTAAAGAGATGCTCTTGGTGTATGGTAACGGAGAACTCCAAGTGGAGTCTTTTACCGATTCGAGCTTCCAGAGTGATAAGGACGACTCTAAGTCGCAGTCGGGATTTGTCTTTACCCTTTACGGAGGGGTGGTTAGCTGGAAGAGTTCCAAGCAGGAAGCCGTGGCAGACTCGACGATGGAGGCTGAATACATCGCTACCAACGATGCTGCTAAAGAGGCTGTCTGGATCAAAAAGTTCATTACTGAACTTGGAGTGGTTCCATCCATTGAGCATCCAATATCTTTGTATTGCGATAACAATGGAGCGGTGGCTTTGGCCAAGGAACCTAGGTCCCATCAGCGATCCAGGCATATTCTGAGGCGGTATCACCTGATCCGGGAGATAGTTGATCGCCGGGAGATCGAGGTCAGGAGGGTTGACACGAAGAACAACACGGCGGATCCACTCACGAAGGCCATTCCCCAGATACAGTTTGAGAGACTCTTCGAGATGCTCGGTATGCGATACTACAGCAGCTGGCCCTAGTGCAAGTGGGAGATTATTAGTTGTATGTATGCCCTAGAGGCCAGTATTGTACAGATGATGTATATTATATTGGATGCTTGGACATATATAGAGATGACTTTCTTGCTCGATATGATAGTATGCTATCTGGTTGCTCTTTATCTTAACATGTACACTTGTCTCTTTAAACTGTCTTAAAGTTACATGTTGGTAAAGCCCTTAGGATGTGTACTTGACTACCTGGACTATGATGCAGATCATACTAGTGGGGACATGGTAGTCCATAGGTACATCCTTCAAGGTCCCTAGTCGTGGGTGTATCGAGACGGGGCATCGATATACCAGTGTAGACTAGCGTATACGTTTCTCGACCCATGAGATGGGCGATGGATGATCCCATATCCATTGGTGTTTGACATCAGAGATGGTATACGGGTGCTCAGTGGAGACTGGGTACACTGGACGGACTCACCGAGAACTCCCAGATGGTATTATACCTCACGTCAGATGGCAGTTCTCAGGTGACACTTGTGCAGGTTAGTCTGTAGACCCGAGATCGTCATAGAGTCTTGTGTAATTCCCACTGTGCTTTGATCTCCACCTTACCACATCCATGAGGGCATGCAAAACGGTGGTCTTTGGGTACAGTCCCGAGTCACATGGAGGCAATGAGCGATAGGAGGGGTTTCGTCTCTCCCGGTATTGGGGGTTGATGTTGCGCTGTGCTCGATTGGCCGTAACAGGGAAGTCCCTGGCCAGGGCTGATGAGAGATTTGCTGGTAAGTGTTACCTGTAGTTTCTCGACCCGTTATGAGCCTCACATCGGCACGACTTATCGGTTATTGGGGTCTGACATTTACCACCCCTAGACTTGATATGCGACATATCATACGAACAGACCGGACTGTACGGTAAGTGTTGCTGGTTGGATTCACAGGAGTGTGAGCGGGCTAGCTCGTCGATCTTCTGATCGCTCAATACCCGGGTGGCCATTACGTTTAGCAGACCGCTTGCGGCTTGTGGGTGCTTGATATGATCATCACCTGCTACCGGCGTATTGACGAGTCTTTAGAGTCCTACACAGAGGTTTCCTGGCTCAAGCGAAATGAAATAGGAGCGCATATGAGATATGTGCGGGACCGAGAATAATGCGTGTATGTGATACCGTATTTCATTCTCGCGATGAATGTTTCGATTGGTTGTATGCGATATAACCTAGTTATCGAATCAAAGATTGATTCGATAAGTCGATTCATTTGATACTAGTCGGTTATGTGCGACATGACCGGATCATTGAATCAAGTGTTGATTTAATGTATAATTATATATTTGATATATTACTTTGCATTAACTAGTATTGGTTCATTTTACAAGGGTTTTCTCACTTGAAGTGCACATTGTATATGTGATATATTTTGTGTGCACTTGATTGTATCATGTTTGATGATACATACTTACTTGGCTTTGTGCAAAGAATTAAACCATGGTTATGATAATGGTTAGGGTTTTGAGTTATTCACTTATTTATTTATCCATTCTTTTATGAGAAATAGATAAAAGAAAAACAAAATGGTTTCTTTCCTTCATGAAGCTTGTTGAAGCTTCATGAAGCTTTGACTAAAGTGACCATTTTGTCTTCATCCTTAACCCTAACCATTCCTACTAACCATGGTCTATTCTCTACACCTAACCAAGGTTAGAAGATGATAAGTATTCATTTTATTATTCTTTTCAAGAATAACTTATCATATTCTATCTTCTTCATCATCTTCTTCTTCAAGAAAAAGCTTGCCACCATTAATGGCATCTTGAGCAAAAGTGTGAGAAATCCAATTCTAAAGTGAACCCACCTCCTATTTCTTCACCCTCTACCTCTTGCCAAGTAGTATAGGGTGTTTTCTTCACAAGTTTCACAACTTGGTGAAGTTGGAGCTTGATCTTGTGTAACCTCGACGTAGATCATCTTCGGCATCGTAGCCGATGACTAGTCATCTCATTTCTCCGATGAAGCCGATGCTAGAGTCCGAGATCCGACTTGGACAGCGAGAGGACGTTTACGTGGAGCTACGGAAGTGGAGAACCGGATCTACAAAGGTTGTAGCTTCTTACTTTTAGTTAAGTTGTTAACTAGTTTCACTTTTCGCCTAAAATTCTAGTTAACGATCCGTATTAGGGTTTCTCGGCACTCGTAAAATTTGTAATTGGCATGGTTGATGCCTTGTGAGACTTCATTAGCGTGCCTAGGAACCCTACAAATACAAGGAAGACAACCTTACTCTCTGCAACCTTTTTATATATACAAGGTTCATCTACGTTTTGGATGAAGTCAAACTCTTTGACTATGACATCAAAGCAGATGTTCCAACTCCGCGATGCTTGCTTTAACCCGTAAATGGATTTAAGCAGCTTGCACACCTTTCCGCTGCTCCCACTATTTACGAAGCCCTCTGGCTGAGTCATGTACACGCACTCCTCTAAATCACCATTTAGAAAGGCGGTCTTAACATCCATTTGCCAGATTTCGTAGTCATGGTATGCAGCAATGGCAAGTAAGATCCGGATGGACTTAATGTAAGTCCACGTTGCTCATCCCGGTTCTTACGGGGAAGCGGAAACGGCGAAAAACAATTTTGGGCGCAAAGGCAACATGGACTAAAAGAAGGATCTTTGCTAAACTACAAACTAGCAAACTACTTGAGGTTCTATCTACTATGTCATAGAGATTATACCTCACGATACCGGTCCTTCGGGTCTTCATTCTGCTGTCCTGCTCGTCCATCCACGCTCCGAGGATCAATCCGGATCTTGGTCACCTCCGCGGCCTTCTTGAGTCGAAGACGATCCACCCGAGAGTTGTGCTCCGAGCTCTACCTCGAGCCGAGGCAACTAGGGCAACAAGATCACTAGTCTTGATGTCCTAGGTTGTGTAGAAGTAGTAGATGGATGTTTTTATTTATTTGGATCTTTTTTCTCTTAACACATGAGATCAAAGGAATTTTCAAGAGGAGGAAGAAGAAGGAGAACAACCATGGAGCTTTTCTTTTTCTTCTCAAGAGAGAGAATAAGAAATGAAAATCATGAACTAAAGAAAATGAACCATGGTTGCAATAATACATAAACATCATCATTACTAATCCTTTCATGATAAAATTGATGGCTACATTGACTTGACCATTTTCATATCATTTAAAGAAAAAGAAAACCAAAGAAGAATCTAGACCTCACATGAAGATGCTAGTCAACTTTGGTCAAACGGTCAACAAAGTCAAGTGTGGTCAAATGGTTAAAGCAATTAGCCATAACATAATTATCACTAAAAAGATTGGTAAATAATGTCCCCGGCTCATAATGGTTTTGGCCGAACCTACTGCCAAAACCCAAATGAGTCCGCCTCAAAATGGTTTTGACCGAATCAACTGTCAAAACCCTAATGAGGCACCTCCTCCTTCTTCCCTCCTCAAAACTGTGCATACACACCCGCATCCGCACTCCGTAGAATGTGAATGCACAGAAGACAAAACAAATACATCCGTGCAATACTAGGATCCGGCTTAAACCAAAGACCACAAGTATTGCCTGCCCGAACAGCATACGCACACAAGTGCATGTAAGTGATTGTAGCCCTGCCGTAAAACCATACGGCCTCTACACGTTTCGCTCAGTGTAGGGAAACTCTCTGTTTGGGACTCTAAAGACTCGACGCTACGCTGGCAGTGGGTTTAACCACAGACCGCAAGTGGCACTAGCTGTACGTAACGGTCCCCAGGTAGATGTCGATAAGAAGGCCAATGAGATAAACCCATCCGAACTCCTACTGAGCCTGTATGTGACAATCTCCGTACAGTCCGGTCCGTTCGTCTGAGAATATCGTATGGCGGGCCTAGGGGGTGGTAAACGTCAGTCCTCTAATAGCGGTACAAGTCATGTCGGAGTGTAGCCCAGAACACCCTGAGATAACTCTGGAAACCTACCAGTATATCTCGCTTGCCCTGGCCAGGGACTACTTATGTAATGGCTCTCCTAGACACAGCGCGATATCAACCCCCGATACCGGGAGAGACGAATCCTGTCTAACCGTCACTGCCTCCAAGTGCTTCGGGACTGCACCCAACTACTACCTGTTTGCACGACTCCTTTGAGCCGTGGTAGGGTAGAAATCTAAGTACAGTGGGAACACACTCGAGGCGAAGTGACAGTGTCAAGTCAGCGGACTAAGCTGTACTCATGTCACCTGGGAATTGATAACTGACGATAGGTATAATACCAACCAACAGTTCCCGATGAGTCCTGTCCAGTGTACTCATAACCTAACGAGCACCCGCATACTATCTCCAGTACGATGTACTGATGGCTGTGGGACAGACCATCTCCCCTGCTGGGATGAGAAGCGTATACGCTAGTCTACTCCGGAGTATCGATGCCCCATCTCGATAATCCTACGACTAGGGACCTGTATAAGGATGTGCTTATAGATTACCCAGCCCCCACAAGTGTGACTGCCATCACAACGCTGGTAATCAAGCAAAGATACTAAGGGCTCTACTAATATGTATAAGCAATATGCTAAAAGAAGCACATGCACATATTGAAGTAGAGACAAACCAAGTAGCATACTACCATTTTGAGCAAGATTGTCTATACAACTGTGAATATCCCAAGCTTCCATCAAGTAATATACAAACTAGTATGATACAGTAATGGCCTCTAGGGCATATACACTAACAATCTCCCACTTGCACTAAGACCATGTACTGGCGTATCGAAGACCTATCATCTCGATCAGCCGCTCGAACTGAGTCTGGGGTAGGGCCTTCGTGAGTGGATCTGCAGTGCTATTCTCCGAATCTACTCTCTTCACCTCGATCTCCAGGCGATCTACGATCTCCCTGATCAGGTGGTACCGCCTCAAAATGTGCCTGGACTTCTGATGGGACCTGGTGTCACGGTCCGAAAGTACGGAACATGACCGGCACTTAAACTACGAAACGTCTCGAGGCGTACGTAATCTAAGTAAACCGAAAACCCAGAAATCCAAACCAAGAAAAGTAGTAGAGTGAAGGAAAACCAATTTAAATCAAGTAGTTTTAATAGCATAGCCGAATTATGCATTTAAAAAAAACATCAAATATTTCCTGAAAATTTCGGCAGAGTCTCCTTTGTAAATACTGGCCCCCAAATGGGATACAACATGAATAGTATACGAAATCAATAAAAAGGCATCCCCAAGCGGGAGCTAGCTCTTCGTCAATCGACGGTCACAACCACACAAGCAATATAATATACAACGCCAAAGGCGAGGATCAAAATTCAAAAGGAAACTCAAAAACCACAAGAAAACCACAGAAATACAACGCGCGACTCTAAGGTCGAGAGAATAAACATCACTGGTCTCTATCTCAAATAAATACATGTTTGGTTGATGGAACTTCTAGATACAACAGAATAATGATATACAAGATATATAATGGGGGTACGATACAAATAAACCCACCTACTAGCAAATCACCCGGAAATGGAAGTAGTGCCAGCAAAGCCGTAATGAAACCTGTACGGCGAAACCTGCAAGAACTGTGGCACAACGGGGGTGAGTTGCCAACTCCTGAATAGAAAAACATCTACGGAAAGAAATCGCATAAATAACGCAACCTAGGTCAAAGATCATAATATATCCTCAATTATATATATAACATGCAACCTATAACAAGGCTAGGGTAAATATCTAACCCGAGTGTAATCTCATGTGCCCGTGTCAGTGCCTCAGGTAGCAATATATCATATGAATGAGGTATGAATGCATGGAAACAGAATACATGTAAAAGAAGAACTGTTTTCATAATTTAGTGAGATTTCCTTTGTATTTTTAAAATGAGGTATCACAATGAAATCAGCATAAAACAGTGCCTAGCATCGGCACAAAACGTAATCCCAATATCTCGATATCTCTGTATCACAGTCTCTGTACCTCAATATCTCGAAATCTCAATGTCTCAATCACAATATCTAGGGCGCCGTCAGTCCAGACCGGCCCCTACCATCCATCTCAAGACCACGACGGTATCCTCCGGATATCCGACGCATCGGGTAAAATCACCGGTAGGTAGTGCTCCCCTGCCAGGCTCACATCGTCATCATCACGCGCTTCTTGCCCCGGGTACCTTACCGGGTCCACCATGTACCCGAAACGGTTCATCCGTCTCCTCGAATCGGGTCTCGAAATCCATCAGCAAACTCATGGTGGACGACTCATATATCATGGGAAAAACCGCACTTTTTTTTATTTAAAAAGAGAGAAATCAGTTTATATAAGTTTTGCGGTTTTCCCCCCAAATCCAGAAAATTTCATGGAAATCCGAATCCAAATCATCAATAGCATGTAAAACCATGAATATAGGCATAACAATGAATAACAGTATGCATGAAGTGACAAGTAATAACTACCATGTTAAGCTGGCATATAAGGCAGGTACACTAATATCATGTCAAATTACTAACTAACAAGCTAAGTCAAGCAATAATATTTTCTAAGGTGTACGTGACATGGCAATTACCGACGAAGATGTGTGTGAGCCGGCAAGTAAGTGTATGTGGTACATACGCATCATCGGTAATGGTGCTGGTGTCCTAACAATATGATATCAACATTGCAATAAGAAATTATAACATAAGTATGCGATGCGAAGCGAACCACAATAATAAGCGGGAGCTGAATACCAGACGCAACTGTAACTAACCTGCATTAATCTAATATAAGTCCTACAAATGGTGCCTTTTGAAATAACACGAATCATGGGGTTCTGAAAATAGGGGCTACGGTGTTTTTATGAAAAGATACGTCTTTTGAAATATCCGTAGGATCCCTTGGGCTGTCTTTTAAAATACCCACGATTCGTTAGTTTTTGAAATAGGTAAGAATCGAATCTAATCTAACAACTAAACTAAACTAAAGGGCTAAGCTAACAAGCTGGACTACAGGTAGGGAAACCGCCTAACATCTGAGTCGATCCATATACATACCTGTATATATATTAGTCGGTGATCCCACCTCAATAATATCATATCCGATACCATATCTACAATCGGACATCCCAAGTCAAGAGTACTGATCAATCATCAAGATATAGCTCGTACGTAAATCCGTCGTACGGCATCCCCAAATCTGGGTACGGGTCAATATCATATTCCTCACGCCATTCCTCTGGTATCCTCTTTATTCAAGATCGTAGTCTAGGGTACTGACCTATGTCTAGTACAATACTAATATCCTCAAGATACTCATGATCTGACTACTGATCGACAATCTCGTACAAACCGATATCATTAGAACATATCATCATCAAGGGGTATGCATCGCCCAATACGGCTTAGTATCAATATCCTAGCATATCATATCTTATATCACGATCACATGTCGACCATTTTATTAATAACACTATTCACCCGTATCGTCGTCCCAAGATCCGCTATAACACCAGGACGTACCTCAAGTACGAATCCTGCCATATCACCGATATCACAACCACAAAACAAATCTCATCGACTCAGCTCAATCCCAAGTATCATCCTCAAATCCGTATGTGAACACACAGTCCCATACCCATGTGAACACATAACTATAAAGAATCCCATGAGCACATATAAATAGGAATGTATGCAAGTATGTATGTGTAGTGCAACACTACCCTAGGGTTCGCAACACTAAAATAATCCAACACACCAATATCCATCCTAAACATCGTTATTAATCCCAAATAACATATAATAAATTGTTGGTGTGTATACGCATCCGTATACACCACCACGGACTGCGGGGGTGCTATACGCCATCCACCCGACTTCTCCCCGTAGATACAAATCTACTCATCTAGTCCTCGCTCGCCGGTGCCGACGTCGCCACGCGCTTGCTTGTTGTCTCGAAGTCCATATGGGGTACCTACATATCATAACGCACCGTATCGCATTAAAATCCGACTCATGACCAAAACGACTCACGAATCCCACATAGGTCAAAACCTATGGTTGCTTTCACAAATCGACCCAAAAACCCTCGACGTCGGCGTACAAACGCCAAACCATCGAGAAAACTCCCAACACACTCATTTGTACAATTACAAGCACTAATTATAATATAAAATAGCTTAAAATTCACAAAAACCCCAATTTCACTTAAAAAGTCATTTTTCCGAAAATCTAGCAAGCACAAATCACCGTTTTGGTACAAAACTCGATGTATAAACGAACCTAGCATCCACAATATTCACTAAATATCATAACAAAGTCATATAAAGCATTCCTATAATTTATTCTCATCAATTTGCATAAATTCCAAAATCCTAGTTTGCAAAAATATCAATTTTTAACACATTTTAAAGCAAAATTCACAATTCAACAATTAAGCTTGGTTTTGCATAACCTAAGATATTAAACCACTCATAATAATGTTAATGATGTCATAAAAACATAATTTCATTTTTAACCCAATTATTTAACCAATTTTAAATAGCTAGTTAGCAAATTAGCGTAATTATCATAATTTTTAAACTAACAATTAACAACTAGCTACTAACTTTGTTTTAACAAGCCATAAGAGCCTAATACATTACACAACCATACACCAATTTCACAAAACCCTAACTTGCATTCAAACCCTTTCTTGAATTTTATAACTAACAAAATCTAACCCAAACTATACATGAAACACTAAATTAGCACTAATTTGAAGCCCAAAAAGCAAGTTAAACTCTTAGATTTGGTTTGTATAAAACACTAGATAGAAAAATAGAATAATTAACTTAATAATGGTGTGCTAAAAACCCTAGTTTAACTCAAACCATTCTCTTGAAGATCCTAGATGAAAATAGCACCAATATTAACACTAAAACAACTCATTTAAAGAAATCTAACCATAAGAATTTAAATGGGTAAGAATTATACCTCTAGATCTAGAGATCTAGCAAGAAATTTTGACTCCAAAGATGGCCTCCTAGCATCCAAAATCCATGCAAGAAAGGTTAAGAAGAATGGATGAAGGATGGGCTTGAAATTGTGAAGTTTAAATGGAATTTTGATGGAATTTTGATGAGTTTAGAAGAAAAATGAGAGGGGAAATTTTGGGGCTGTTTATTGCAGGAATTTCGGCTGAGGAGGGAGTGGGGAGAGGTGTGGGGGAGTTGTGGAAAAGAATCCAAGTCAAAACCCCTCCCAAATTACCATAATACCCCCACTTACTTTACTATATATAAAAACCTTATTTTAACCCATTTCTCACATGATTTAAGGTTAAAAGGAGGGAAATAAAATTCTTGGGCTGCTACAATAGTGTGGGGCCGGCCAAGGGGAGTGAGGGTGAGTGTGATAGACTTTACAAAAAAATTCTATGCAAAAACACCCCCCCACAATACCATATTTGCAAGTTTTAGTTCAAAATAACTATATTTTTGTTTTCCATAAAATAAATCAATTAAAACTTGAAATAAAATACTAAAAATTTATATTACAACTAGATTTTAATCAACATGATTTTAAAGATTAAAATTAGCCCATTTAAATTTGTATTTATCGCTAATTTAATGTATTTTCTTACCGGCTTAAAATAATATTAAAATAATTAATTTCGGAAAAATTTTCAGAAAATTTGAAATTTCACCAGTGGCTCAATAAACACCAAATACTAGTAATTTCATAGCTAGAATATGTATATTTAATTTTTTAATAAAAATATTTGTATTTTGACTTTTTACAGAAAACCCCCTTATTTTACCGTTTTTTCGAAATTTCACCGAAACGATTTTCAAAACGTTACAATCTTCCCCCCTTAAAGAAATTCGGTCCCCGAATTTAAATTAAAACTTCCCCCAAATACTAAAATATTTCAGCCAAAACCATCAAATCGCCGGGGTTCCGAAATCATAAATACATAAAACAAATCGTAGCGCAACGCATGCGCATGAAAAATGAGCATATAACTCAAATCAGAACTCCGTCAAGCATCCCGCAATCATCGGAGTCATGGGGAAGACATCAATACCAAATCCAAAGCAAAACCAATATGATATAACTCGAAACTATACATGTAAAATATATTCAGGTACTGTCCTCTGACTAGTCCTGCTCAGTACGAAAACACATAACAATATCATAAAAACGTACTGCTCTATAAGAAAAATCAATCCCCAAAATACGCGTATGAATACTACGTGCGTCTTGTGCGTACGGAAATCAAAATCCAAATATGTGCCATACATATGCACAAAAACAACATCTAAGTGCATCGGGTGTGCACGAAACATCTGTCATAGGCAACATGTGTGCCTGACAGCAAAATCAGGTGCATCTGACATGCACGAAAAATCTCGATTTAGTGCATCTGGTGTGCACCAAAATCACACTTCAAAACATGCGCCCAACATGCGCGAAAATCCAAATCAGGTGCATCCATCGTGCACGAAATCATGAAATCCAATATCAAGTGCCGAACATGCGCAAAATCAAATCAGGTGCACAAGGTGCACAAAACAAATATCGAACATCACCATCGAAATCAAAGTCCAGGGCATCTGAATGCACAACATACGTAACACTGCACTGCAAGCATATATGAACTATACCGCGGGCAAAAACCAAATCGTGTGCGTATATACGCATAAAATCAACTCAAATGTCTAAAACCGTAAAATCGCAAACATGTGAAACCAAGCACGAAAACGATATCAAGTGCAACACTGTGCAAAGATCGTAAATCCTCAATCATCAAAATCAAATCATGCGAATCAATCACCCAAAACATCGAAACCAATAATGGCGGAATAGTACCGCTCAAGTGCATCCTCTAAGAATCTCGGACCAACTGTCGCGGTCACTAGTGGGACGTCTCGTCGATGATCATGAACTCTGACCTGCTGGTGTGCGTAACACGACCACTCCTGGGTCCAAGTCTTCTCATAATTTGTCCCAGAAAGGTCCTGTCGAGGTCTCTCCCAAATCTCGCCTCTGCCGAACTGTCCGAAAGTCATCGTTCCTTACTAGATCTGTTCTCGTTCCAGAATGGCTGCATACTCATCACGACTCCTTCTGGAAGGTAAATCCAAGTACCACGCCTCGGCATGCGCATCGCATCTCTGATGTCGGCGGAGTGGAACGTCATCTCATCTAGATCTGGTACGAACCTCTTTCTTCACTTTTCTCTAATGTCGACCGCTTCGAACTCGTCTCGTCGTGGCTGCATGGACTGAGCTCCCACGGCTATCCTCGTATCCGGAGTCTCCCAAGAAATGCATCTCACCACCTAGCATCCGAATTAAGTCGAGCCATCCGATCGATTTGTCAAAACCTCATAATCACCCAAGAGCTCAACATCTTGGGCATAGTATAATAGTATCGAGTACATACCACAGCATCGGTGGTCCAGCCGTAGAAGGGCAAACCCAAGCCTCACTAATGGCGCCGCAGAACTGCCGCAAACCCGAAGGTTCAAAGGCTTTCACACGGTCATTAAGTCGAGTTAGGGTTTCATTCTTCTAGAGGGACCATAGAATTGACTGCATGTCTTTCCGATTACTTTAAACTTGGAATAGTAGGTTTCTGACATTCGATCGTCTTTGTCGACTCTCAACGTCTCCGCGTGAAGTCGTCTCTAGCTGGAATCAATTTATCTGATGACCTCTCATCGGGGTAGCGAACGAACCACATGTCCTAGTCATTCATCCTCGGTGACTAGCGACCTTCTATCATCTCTTAGTACAACCTTGTACTGCAATAGCTCCCACATCTGGGGCGATATCCCGTCGTTCGCTGCAACAACTGGCTCACTCGTCCGCACGCTGAACAGTGCATCAATCATCATGAGTAAGTAATATACCAATGGCCATCAAAATCTGGCTGGCCTCTGTCAGTGGCTCAATCCTCTAGTGCTGATCGGCACGTCCAAGTAATCTCATATAGCGATCCATCCAACACTCGTGGCGCGAAAGCACAATCAAAAGACACATCTCTACAATCGTGTGTCACCGGAATTATGCTCTGGTCAGTCCTCGTTCATAACGAGCTCGTGCTGACCGCAACACTAGCCGTAACTCTCCCTGCCCGTAATCGTGGCAGTGGTACCGATGAGGCTAGATCAGTAATGAATATAATACTGAGCAAAGAAATGTACATCCTAAGGCTCCTTAAGTGGAGTGGCGTGTCGTAAGTATGCCACGGAACATACCCACGGTACGTCACTCTACTCTAGTCACCTATTCCATCAACCAAGGGTCATCCTACGCTCCGAAGGTAAAACCTAACGCTCTAATACCAACTTTGTCACAGCCCGAAAGTACGGAACATGACCGGCACTTAAACTACGAAACGTCTCGAGGCGTACGTAATCTAAGTAAACCGAAAACCCAGAAATCCAAACCAAGAAAAGTAGTAGAATGAAGGAAAACCAATTTAAATCAAGTAGTTTTAATAGCATAGCCGAATTATGCGTTTAAAAAAAACATCAAATATTTCCTGAAAATTTCGGCAGAGTCTCCTTTGTAAATACTGGCCCCCAAATGGGATACAACATGAATAGTATACGAAATCAATAAAAAGGCATCCCCAAGCGGGAGCTAGCTCTTCGTCAATCGACGGTCACAACCACACAAGCAATATAATATACAACACCAAAGGCGAGGATCAAAATTCAAAAGGAAACTCAAAAACCACAAGAAAACCACAGAAATACAACGCGCGACTGTAAGGTCGAGAGAATAAACATCACTGGTCTCTATCTCAAATAAATACATGTTTGGTTGATGGAACTTCTAGATACAACAGAATAATGATATACAAGATATATAATGGGGGTACGATACAAATAAACCCACCTACTAGCAAATCACCCGGAAATGGAAGTAGTGCCAGCAAAGCCGTAATGAAACCAGTACGGCGAAACCTGCAAGAACTGTGGCACAACGGGGGTGAGTTGCCAACTCGTGAATAGAAAAACATCTACGGAAAGAAATCGCATAAATAACGCAACCTAGGTCAAAGATCATAATATATCCTCAATTATATATATAACATGCAACCTATAACAAGGCTAGGGTAAATATCTAACCCGAGTGCAATCTCATGTGCCCGTGTCAGTGCCTCAGGTAGCAATATATCATATGAATGAGGTATGAATGCATAGAAACAGAATACATGTAAATGAAGAACTGTTTTCATAATTTAGTGAGATTTCCTTTGTATTTTTAAAATGAGGTATCACAATGAAATCAGCATAAAACAGTGCCTAGCATCGGCACAAAACGTAATCCCAATATCTCGATATCTCTGTATCACAGTCTCTGTACCTCAATATCTCGAAATCTCAATGTCTCAATCACAATATCTAGGGCGCCGTCAGTCCAGACCGGCCCCTACCATCCATCTCAAGACCACGACGGTATCCTCCGGATATCCGACGCGTCGGGTAAAATCACCGGTAGGTAGTGCTCCCCTTCCAGGCTCACATCGTCATCATCACGCGCTTCTTGCACCGGGATACCTTACCGGGTCCACCATGTACCCGAAACGGTTCATCCGTCTCCTCGAATCGGGTCTCGAAATCCATCAGCAAACTCATGGTGGACGACTCATACATCATGGGAAAAACCGCACTTTTTTTTATTTAAAAAGAGAGAAATCAGTTTATATAAGTTTTGCGGTTTTCCCCCCAAATCCAGAAAATTTCATGGAAATCCGAATCCAAATCATCAATAGCATGTAAAACCATGAATATAGGCATAACAATGAATAACAGTATGCATGAAGTGACAAGTAATAACTACCATGTTAAGCTGGCATATAAGGCAGGTACACTAATATCATGTCAAATTACTAACTAACAAGCTAAGTCAAGCAATAATATTTTCTAAGGTGTACGTGACATGGCAATTACCGACGAAGATGTGTGTGAGCCGGCAAGTAAGTGTACGTGGTACATACGCATCATCGGTAATGGTGCTGGTGTCCTAAAAATATGATATCAACATTGCAATAAGAAATTCTAACATAAGTATGCGATGCGAAGCGAACCACAATAATAAGCGGGAGCTGAATACTAGACACAACTGTAACTAACCTGCATTAATCTAATATAAGTCCTACAAATGGTGCCTTTTGAAATAACACGAATCATGGGGTTTTGAAAATAGGGGCTACGGTGTTTTTATGAAAAGATACATCTTTTGAAATATCCATAGGATCTCTTGGGCTGTCTTTTAAAATACCCACGATTCGTTAGTTTTTGAAATAGGTAAGAATCGAATCTAATCTAACAACTAAACTAAACTAAAGGGCTAAGCTAACAAGCTGGACTACAGGTAGGGAAACCGCCTAACATCTGAGTCGATCCATATACATACCTGTATATATATTAGTCGGTGATCCCGCCTCAATAATATCATATCCGATACCATATCTACAATCAGACATCCCAAGTCAAGAGTACGGATCAATCATCAAGATATAGCTCGTACGTAAATCCGTCGTACGGCATCCCCAAATCTGGGTACGGGTCAATATCATATTCCTCACGCCATTCCTCTGGTATCTGTAGGGTTCCTAGGCACACACTAGAGGTCTCACAAGGCATCAACCATGCCAAATTCAAATTTTACAAGTGCCGAGAAACCCTAATACGGATCGTTGACTAGAGTTTAGGCGAAAAAGAAACTAGTTAACAACTTAACTAAGTGAACGGAAATACAACCTTTGTAGATCCGGTTATCTACCTCCATTGCTCCATGATGAAGTCCCCTTGCTGTCTAAATCCAATCCCGGGCTCTAGCGTCAGCTTCATCGGAGAAATGGGCGGGCTAGGTCATCGACAACGATGCCGAAGATGATCTACGTCGAGGCATCCCAAGATCAAGCTCCCACTTCACCAAGTCATGAAACTTGTGAAGAAAACACCCTATACTACTTGGCAAGAGGTAGAGGATGAAGAAATAGGAAGTGGGTTCACTTTAGAATTGGATTTCTCACTTGATTTCATTACTTGCCATTGATGTAGAAAGCTTTTCTTTCTTTCTCATGAAGAAGAAGAAGAAAAAGATATGATAAGTGTTATTTTAAAATAGAAAATAAAATCAACACTTATCATTTTCTAACCTTGGTTAGGTGTGGAGAATTTACTAAGGTTAAGAGGAATGGTTAGGGTTAAGTATGAGACAAAATGGTCACTTTAGTCAAAGCTTCAAGAAGCTTCAAAGAAAAAACAAAACTTGCAACCATTTCATTTCTTATCTTTTCAAAATAAATAAATAAATGAATAAATAAGTAATGGATAAACAAAACCCTAATCATTAGTTTAACCATGGTTTAATTCTTTACACTTAACCAAGTAAGCATGTATCATCAAACATGATACAATCAAGTGCACAAAAGTATATCACATATACAACTTGTGAACAACAAGTGAGAAAATCCATTTAAAGTGAACCAATACTAGTTAATGCAAAGTAATATATCAAATATATAATTATGCATTAAATCATTAAATCAACACTTGATTTAATGACCCGGTCATATCGCATATAACCGACTAATATTCAATGTATCGGCTTATCGAATCAATCTTTGATTCGATAACTAGGTTATATCACATATAACCAATCGAAACATTCATCGCGAGAATGAAATACGGTATCACATACACGCATCATTCTCGGTCCCGCACATATCTCATATGCGCCCCTATTTCGTTTCGCTTGAGCCAGGAAACCTCTGTGTAGGACTCTAAAGACTCGTCAATACGCCGGCAGCAGGTGATGATCATATCAAACACCCACAAGCCGCAAGCGGTCTGCTAAACGTAACGGCCACCCGGGTATTGAGCGATCAGAAGATCGACGAGCAAGCCCGCTCACACTCCTGTGAATCCAACCAGTAACACTTACCGTACAGTCCGGTCTCGTCGTCTGATATGTCGCATATCTCGCCTAGGGGTGGTAAACGTCAGACCCCAATAGCTCGATAAGTCGTGTCGATATAAGGTCTATAACAGTTCGAGAACTACAGGTAACACTTATGAGTAAATCTCAGCAACCCTGGCCAGGGATTTCCGGTTATAGCCAATCGAACACAGCGCAACATCAACCCCCTATACCGGGAGAGACGAATCCCCTCCTATCGCTCATTGCCTCCATGTGACTCGGGACTGTACCCAAAAACCACCGTTTTGCACGCCCTCTTGGACGTGGTAAGGTGGAAATCAAAGCACAGTGGGAACCACACAAGACTCTATGACGATCTCGGGTCAACAGACTACTCTGTACCAGTGTCACCATAGAACTGCCATCTGACGTAAGGTATAATACCATCTGGGAGTTCTCGGCGAGTCCGACCAGTGTACCCAGTCTCCACTGAGCACCCGTTTATCATCTCTGATGTCAAACACCAATGGATATGGGATCATCCATCGCCCATCTGTATGGGTCGAGCAGGTATACGCTAGTCTACTCTGGTATATCGATGCCCCATCTCGATACACCCACGACTAGGTGTTGCACCACGGCAGCGCCCCGGCCGTCTACTCGAGGCCAAAATGCGGAATCAAAAATTTTCTTAACTTTAAACTGGCGCTACCGCGGACAATAAACCCGGATCGTGACCATTAACCTAATGCTAGCTAACAAGAGAAGGGGGTAGAAGCTATACCGAGCGATCCGTGTCCTCCGGTCTTCGTCTCCACTCCGATCTCCCGCGGAATCCTCGTCCGTCACCTCCTCGTCGAAAAGGGCACCACGTAGCCGAATACTTTTACGGGCTCCCACCTCTGGACCGAGGCAACTCGGGCGCGAAGTTGGCTAGCCGACGCGTCCAAGATTTGCTGTAGGCAAGTGTAGAAAACCTTTGTCTCAAGGGGTTTATGTAGTTGCCATAACGATGATGGAGGTGGAGGAAGAACTTTTGAGAAAGCTTGTGAACTTTGATTCAAAATGAGAATGAGAATAATTTTCCACCCTCACCAAAATGAAATCCCTCTCTCTCTCTATGTGTGGCCGGCCCCCCCTTTAGGAAATATGGTGGAGGAAATCACAAAACAAGAAGGAAGGTGAGTGTAGGAAAAGAGAATGGGTGACCACATCAAAAGGTTATGATAACAATATCAAATCAACTCTCATCAAGATCTAATCACAAAAAGCAAGCCATCATGAAAAAGCAAAGATGCTTAACTTATCATAATGCCACAAATGCAAGAAACCCCCTCTACAAATGTTATTTGCAAACTTGCAAATAACCCCCTCCATCGGAAAAGTCCGGCCGGGAAAGAACAAAGGAAAACCGGCCGGAACGGAATGCAAACTGGCAACTACAGAAAACTGATCCCGTAATAAATTACAGGAAAACCCCGCAACTGCATATACATGCCCGCATTCGTATTCCCACTGAATACAAATGCAAAGAGACAAAATCTACACCATCAAATACTAGGATCCGGCTTAAGCCAAAGCCGGCTAGTAAAAACCGTCCGATTACGATCCGTGCAATAACGCACGTATCTGATCGAACCCTGCCATATCTCCAAACGGCCTCTACAGCGTTTCGCCCGAAACTTGAGTAACTGAGTGTGTGGTGGACTCTAAAGACTCGTCAATACTATGGCTGTGGATTTAACCACTAGCACGTCAGAGGTATTAGCCATACGTGACGGGCCACCAGCTATTGACCAAAAGGGACGTCGATGAGCGAACTCATCCTGACACCCTACTGAGCCTGTCAGTGACAATATCCGTACAGTCCGGTCCATTCGTCTATGAGTATCGCATGGAAGGCCTAGGGGGTTGGTAAAAGTCAGACCCCCAAAAGCGGTACAAGTTGTGTCGGAGTGTAGCCCAGAACATCCTGAGATACTACTAGAATACCTACCAGTAGATCTCCTGCCTCGGCCGAGGGCTTTGTGTAATGGCTCTCCTAGACACAGCGCGACCTCACCCCCAATACCGGGAGAGACGAACCCCTGCAGATCCGCTCACTGCCTCCATGTGGCTCGGGACTGTACCCAACTAAAACCTGTTTGCACGACTCCCTTGAGCCGTGGTAGGGTAGTAATCAAAGTACAGTGGGAACTCACACAAGAAAAATGACGATCTCGGGTTGATGAACTAACCTGTACACATGTCACCAGGGAACTGCTATCTGACGTCTGGTATAATCCCAACTAGCAGGTTCCCGGCGAGTCCTGTCCGGTGTACTCATAACCCAATGAGCACCTGTATACATCTTAGGTGAACCAACTGACACCAGTGGCTTGTGAGACCGGCCACCGCCCCTTGTCGGGGTCTCGACTGTATACACTAGTCTACTAATGGAGTATCGATGCCCAATCTCGAAACTCCTACGACTAGGGACCTTTTAAGGATGTGCTTATAGACTCCAGCTCTCACGTATATGATCGCCCTCATACTGCTGGTATTCAAGCAAGAATCCTAGGGGCTCTATCAACGTGTAATAGCGACTCGTAAGGTCACCTAAAGCAGTACACGATGATAAAGATAAACCAGATAGCATACTATCATCTTGAGTAAGACTGTCCTACCGGGATAGGTCCTCCCTCAATCATTGCAATCACGTGCCTGTGATCCAATAATTGACTCTGAGGGCACTATCTCCAACAATTTCCCACTTGCACTCAAGGCTAATTATTGCGATGTCGCATACTCACAGCCCGTGTGATACCGAACACCCAACTCCTCCACTAGTCAGTCTGACAAAGCTCGTTTGCGAAACTATTGCGTTCAAGGAATAGCCTCAGTGAGTGGATCCGCTCTAGTGTTTCTTTCTATGTCTCTCTTTATCTCAAGTTCGCGGAGAAAGCCATCTCCCGAAATGAGCAATACCTGTCTTAGAATGTCTGGATGTCTGATGGGACCTAGCTCATAAATGAACTCCAAATCCAAACTTCTTAGACTGTATCGACAACTGAACTTAATCAGTGTCGTGCGCCATGCCTCCCTCAGTATCCCCTTGGACCTCCTATCCAAAATACTTCCCCTCATCAGAGGGAAAACTATTACTCTGACGACCACCCTGTCGTCCATGTCACCTTGGAAGCCTGGAATGATAACTGTCTCCAGAACGAGGCTGTCGTTATCATATCCCTAGAACATTCACTTATGTTCTAAAACTGCTTCCGACTGTTTCTCCAGGATTGGATTAATATCAACTTATTGCATCTACTGCAAGAACAACATCTGGTGTGGTACTTGACATCTCATGATTGACTCAACTGCCTAAGCAAGTGATCTGCCAATCATGCGTATCCCTCTCCCTTTTAGTCTGTAAGACACCTTTAGAGAGGGTGACTCCATCACCTGCAGGTACACTACCGTGCCAGGAGTCGTCCATTCTAAATACTTATAGAATGCTGTCTAAGTACCCAGATTGGGAAACCACCCAAATCTAGATCTAAAACCATAGATCCAGCAACCAGAATGTATAATATCCAAGTCCTATGTGGAGAAACCACTGTGTGACAACCAAAGAATAACCGATCGTAGTATAGGAATATCACTTCCTACTCTGTGTATGTCATCCTAATACCAGGACATCACACCCTACTACCTTCTTAACAGATCCATCCCCTATTCTGATGAAGTCAAACCTATGACTGTCACATCAGAAATAGATGATCTATCTCTGCTATATCTGCTTAAATCTATAAATAGACATAAGCCTCTTGCCCACTGTGCTTCCGTTGCTCCTACTGACTATGACAACCCTCTGGCAGAGTCATATAGGCGTACACTTCTAAAGCCAGTTTAGAATGACGCTATACTCATCCTCCTGCCGGATCTCATAGTCTGGAACAACAGCAATGGCAAGTCTGGGTAAACAAGAACCTCCCTGCCACCGTCCTTGAGCATACCGAAGTACCTCTCAGGTGCCTGAGGTTACCTACTTTATCTGCGGAGTGGCCAATGGAATGTCAAATCAGATTGAATCTTTAGGTTCTTATCAAATCTTCAGTAATCGTTTGCGGTTCTGGAATCACTTCCAGTTCTACCATACTCCCACTACTGTTTTCTAAAAAAATCCATTTATTTTAAAATTGTGGCGAGTCAAGAACAATATCACTATTGATCTTCCAGATGGTAGAAAGTCAACCCTCGTCATAGCCTGGGTCAACCCACAAACAGCCATTACAGAAACGTGCCTTGAGTTATCCGGTGTCTGGTTTTAAGCATAAGCCAGACAACTCCCCGTACCTTAACATCGTTAAGATATGAACTGTTCTATATCCAATATAGAAACAGAGGCACTGATTTAATCGAACCAGATTCAAATCATGCAGCTGTCACCAGTGCATGTCAACTAAATGGAAGAAGGCCGATCAGCATTACTCAACTTAGGAGTACTTCCAATTATGAGTAACCTGAAAGAGAAGCAAGTTCTCTTAATCATTACTATCAACTGAATACCATACACAAGTATCTACATTTTCCATCACCTTGAAGAATCCCGGTACTTGCAATACCTAGTTCTCTACTTTATTCTTATACCAATAACTCCTCAAAACTCAGACCCTGTGTTTCTACGAAACACATGTCTAAGAACTAGAAAAGTTAAAAGTAAACAGAATATAGTACGAGGACCAACCCCTCTGTCCTAATGGACACTGGACAATATACAATACTCTGTATAAGTCCCTGAGTCTAACAACTCATTCACTGTGTGTCGTAGGTTGAAAACTGTACTATGGTTAAGAAGAATTACACCGTTGTTCAATGCTCCTTACCTAACCATCCACTGATATAGGTAAATGTCATAGACATAATTTCAAAAGGTATATCTCACTCTATAAAAATAGACGTACAGATATATCAATTTGAAATTGGTGCATAACAACGGATATTCAAAACCAAATATTTGCCGTCCGGCAAACAACCCAGGTGACTTCCTCAAATATCATCAATTACAACGAATTACGATATAATGAGGACGATCACCTAATTCCCAATAACTCACTCCCACTCATCATCTGTAAAACCATACAGATGTGAGAATCATACCTGGTAAATACATACCCTGGAGTAAGTATCTAATCGGGAAATCAGTTTTCCTTTAACAGTACACAGTGAAACTGAAACATTGAAATGTTTCGATGGGTTATCCGGGTATTCCTAGTAATGCCTCTTCCATTATCCAGATTCACAACTGTAACCGTATATTTCTTTGCCACTTCTCTAAATCCCTTTTTATGTCTTTAGTCATTACCTTCTGCACACCCCTTTAGGCCAAATGGTTTTCTTCCTTCCCTACCGTTCGGCACCAGCCTATGGTTTGGAAGAAGACTATCCAATAAGCATAATGGGTGTACTATCCTAATCCTAGGAGCACTCGCAATGCGAGAGAAGGTGAAGATAAAAGACAACCGAATAAACCTTATTCCTATTTCTCCTGAACCAGGTTCCATCCCCGAACTGGAACAAGTTCCTTTCGAGTTCGTATATAACCATACGATGGATTATCCAATAAACTTGGGATCTTCGTAGTGATACGGAGTGTCCTGGAGAAATACAAAGGTGATTTAGGATTGGCGAAGAGATACTTGGTTCGGTCGTGAATAGCAGTCGCAATTTACTTTGCCCTTCTTCTAATCCCTTTCTTTGTCTTAACTTAATACCTTCTGTACACTGTTTAGGCTAATTGGTTTTCTTCATTCCCCACCGTTCGGCACCAGCCTAAGGTTTGGAAGAAGACTATCCAATTTGCGTAATAGGTGTACTATCTCCTAAACCAAGGAGTACTCGCAACCTGAGAGAAGGTAAAAGGAAAAGACAACTGAATAGTCCTATTCGTTTCCTCCAGAACCGGAAACCATCCTCGAATAAAAACCTTCGAGTTCGTATATAACCATACGATGGTTTTGTCCAATGGAAGTGGATGTTCGTAGTAATACGGGGTGTCTTGGAGAAAAGGGTTAAAAGTAGGAGTGGCAATGAGGTCTGCAACTCTGACAATCCAAAAGCCAATGTTAAGAAGGTTCGGTCAATTTGGTCACTGAGTCATAGTCTAGGGTCGGGTCAATGGTCGCTGCCAAAGAGAGAGAGAAAAGAAACACTCAGCGTGCACTCTAACCTAGATCAGAATGGTTATCACTTTATCTAATCTGGAAACCTCCCACTGTACCGTCAAATTCTCCTCCAAACCTGAAAGAAGAATTAGTCGGGATCACCCAAGGAGTAAACCAACTCATCAGTAGGAATCGGGATCCAACTATCATCGCATGATAACTTGACAGAATCCACTCAAGTCACCACACTCCAGAAGGTATGCGCATGCCTGGCAAGTTTCAGTTTCTTTAGAAACTCCCGATGTGTGTTTTTACCCCTAGGACCCAAGTGACCTTGACGGAGTCAACAAATCAAAGAGTCCTAGTCAAGTTCAACCCGTCATTATCTGGATTGCATTAAACCCACCCGTACGTGCCCTTGACGGAGTCAACAAGGCCGTACGACTGTCCTAACCAATCCCATTTATGCAACAAACAAGCACCACTTAGCTACCGTACACTACGCCTTGACGGAGTCAACAAACGCAGCACGAATACTAAATAATACCCGTAAGAAATGACGGAGGGCTACGGCTGGTTTTTGGCGAAAAACCTTTAACGTAATGAACTTGATATCGTTGAAGGAACTGCATAGCTTTTTATAAAAATATAGTGGCGAAAACCCTTTGCTAAAGAGGTCACTCCCGGTGAAGGGATCTCGGCTCTTTCCCAGTAGAATGAGGTGCAGGATATTCCAACTGAATACCACGATGCAAAGCAAAAGGCAATCGGCTATAGTGAAGTTATTACCCTGACGCAAACTTTTGCCCAAGGGGTCACTCCCGGTGAAGGGATCTCGGCCCTTGCCTCGTCGACTGAGGAGCAGGATATTCCAACCGAATACCACGATGCAAAACAAAAGTGAACGTCCTGGCAATAACAGCTTTTTGAAAAATGTTCCAACAACATCAGAATAGGTTTGTTTAGCTTGCATTGATCCGAATCAACGCAGTCCCATCAATTGATCACACCACAAAGAATGAAAATAATGATGTACGTATATACCATCCGCATTCGCCACTGGGTCCCGTCATCACCCGTTAGGTTACTTAACTAACGACAGAGCGGGGACTGGACTAGCACGGATGCAAAACATATACAACATCTACTAGTATATATATAATATATAATTTTCGCTCAAGGCGTGATAAAATGCAACATCACAGAAATGTAACCAGCATCACAGAACAATACAGATATCTGGGATCCCCGGGTTTCATAGAGCCGCTACTGAAACCCGACGTTCCCCTGGTCGTGTGGATAGCCTGTGCAATGAAAATCCTAGACCCCTATGGGCGTGGCAAGTTACCCGCCAAAAACTGAAGCGAGGCAGCCCCCTTCAGCAACGAGAATGGACCACCCAGCACTTCACGGAATCCGGCAACTTGGGCACCCCTCCTGGGTCAACCTGTACCCCCTACGAGTGCGGCGAACAGCCCGCCAATTCTAGAGTAAAGCCCCCTCCGTCTCAATGCCATGAGATGCGGGCCCGTTGCCCTCTAGAACCCGGCTATCCGTGCACCCCTCCGCGGGGCAATCCTAGTACAGAAAGTAAAATATACATACAACGGGTACATCGACCGCAACCTGGTCATGCCCCAAAAGAATAATACAAACAGGCAGTGACGGCAGTCCACATGTCGGACGCTCGCCCCGCAATATCAAATGTACATAATACAACAAAACTGTACTAATACTGCAACCAGGCTATCCCCCACGACCGATCCACAACAACACAGCACAATCACAGAGCATCAACGTGAATGTCACGTTCGCAAATCCGTCTAACCGGGCTATAGCAGTTAGACAGGATTTACCGATCAAGTGACATTCACGGTCGCAGATATAATGTAAATACGGTGAACTAATGTGTTTAAACTTTTCGATCGATCAAATTTATCGAAGTGGGCCCCAAGCATTACTGTAGCACTTAAAGAGAGTCTAGGCCCAAAAAGAATATTCCAAAAACCCCATTTTCAACCCAGGAGCTCACTGCAAAAATTTGGTCCAATGAATAGTAAAAATGGCCGCGGAACCGCCGCAAATACGTGGGTTTGGCCGCGGTTCCGCGGTGGAATAGTGAGATCACGCTACCAAATTTTCACAGAATGCTTAGAATTGCCTGCACATTTCACTGCAATGTACTGAAAAAATTTTGGAGGCAAAAAAATTTCGACAGAAAACTGTGCAAATGAAAATGGGTTTTCGGAAAATCCGTTCGATCGAACATGTAAACACACTAGAACAAGCTAGGCAAGGTTAATGGCGTGGCTCTGATACCATGTTGCGCCACGGCAGCGCCCCGGCCGTCTACTCGAGGCCAAAATGCGGAATCAAAAATTTTCTTAACTTTAAACTGGCGCTACCGCGGACAATAAACCCGGATCGTGACCATTAACCTAATGCTAGCTAACAAGAGAAGGGGGTAGAAGCTATACCGAGCGATCCGTGTCCTCCGGTCTTCGTCTCCACTCCGATCTCCCGCGGAATCCTCGTCTGTCTCCTCCTAATCGAAAAGGGCACCACGTAGCCGAATACTTTTACGGGCTCCCACCTCTGGACCGAGGCAACTCGGGCGCGAAGTTGGCTAGCCGACGCGTCCAAGATTTGCTGTAGGCAAGTGTAGAAAACCTTTGTCTCAAGGGGTTTATGTAGTTGCCATAAGGATGATGAAGGTGGAGGAAGAACTTTTGAGAAAGCTTGTGAACTTTGATTCAAAATGAGAATGAGAATAATTTTCCACCCTCACCAGAATGAAATCCCTCTCTCTCTCTATGTGTGGCCGGCCCCCCCTTTAGGAAATATGGTGGAGGAAATCACAAAACAAGAAGGAAGGTGAGTGTAGGAAAAGAGAATGGGTGACCACATCAAAAGGTTATGATAACAATATCAAATCAACTCTCATCAAGATCTAATCACAAAAAGCAAGCCATCATGAAAAAGCAAAGATGCTTAACTTATCATAATGCCACAAATGCAAGAAACCCCCTCTACAAATGTTATTTGCAAACTTGCAAATAACCCCCTCCATCGGAAAAGTCCGGCCGGGAAAGAACAAAGGAAAACCGGACGGAACGGAATGCAAACTGGTAACTACAGAAAACTGATCCCGTAATAAATTACAGGAAAACCCCGCAACTGCATATACATGCCCGCATTCGTATTCCCACTGAATACAAATGCAAAGAGACAAAATCTACACCATCAAATACTAGGATCCGGCTTAAGCCAAAGCCGGCTAGTAAAAACCGTCCGATTACGATCCGTGCAATACCGCACGTATCTGATCGAACCCTGCCATATCTCCATACGGCCTCTACAGCGTTTCGCCCGAAACTTGAGTAACTGAGTGTGTGGTGGACTCTAAAGACTTGTCAATACTATGGCTGTGGATTTAACCACTAGCACGTCAGAGGTATTAGCCATACGTGACGGGCCACCAGCTATTGACCAAAAGGGACGTCGATGAGCGAACTCATCCTGACACCCTACTGAGCCTGTCAGTGACAATATCCGTACAGTCCGGTCCATTCGTCTATGAGTATCGCATGGCGGGCTTAGGGGGTTGGTAAAAGTCGGACCCCCAAAAGCGGTACAAGTTGTGTCGGAGTGTAGCCCAGAACACCCTGAGATACTACTGGAATACCTACCAGTAAATCTCCTGCCTCGGCCGAGGGCTTTGTGTAATGGCTCTCCTAGACACAGCGCGACCTCACCCCCAATACCGGGAGAGACGAACCCCTGCAGATCCGCTCACTGCCTCCATGTGGCTCGGGACTGTACCCAACTAAAACCTGTTTGCACGACTCCCTTGAGCCGTGGTAGGGTTGTAATCAAAGTACAGTGGGAACTCACACAAGAAAAATGACGATCTCAGGTTGATGAACTAACCTGTACACATGTCATCAGGGAACTGCTATCTGACGTCTGGTATAATCCCAACTAGCAGGTTCCCGGCGAGTCCTGTCCGGTGTACTCATAACCCAATGAGCACCTGTATACATCTTAGGTGAACCAACTGACACCAGTGGCTTGTGAGACCGGCCACCGCCCCTTGTCGGGGTCTCGACTGTATACACTAGTCTACTAATGGAGTATCGATGTCCAGTCTCGAAACTCCTACGACTAGGGACCTTTTAAGGATGTGCTTATAGACTCCAGCTCTCACGTATATGATCACCCTCATACTGCTGGTAGTCAAGCAAGAATCCTAGGGGCTCTATCAACGTGTAATAGCGACTCGTAAGGTCACCTAAAGCAGTACACGATGATAAAGATAAACCAGATAGCATACTATCATCTTGAGTAAGACTGTCCTACCGGGATAGGTCCTCCCTCAATCATTGCAATCACGTGCCTGTGATCCAATAATTGACTCTGAGGGCACTATCTCCAACACTAGGGACCTTGAAGGATGTACTTATGGACTACCATGTCCCCACTAGTATGATCCGCATCATAGTCCAGGAGGTCAAGTACACATCCTAAGGGCTTTACCAACATGTAACAGAGAGACAATCAGTATACACGTTAAGGTAAAGTGTAACCAGATAGCATACTATCATGTCGAGCAAGAAAGTCCTCCCTATATATGTCCAAGCATCCACTACAATATACATCCTATGTATAGTAATGGCCTCTAGGGCATACATATAACTAACAATCTCCCACTTGCACTAGGGCCATCTGATAGCAGTGGTTGAAGTATCTCATACTCAACCATCCCATAATAGTCTCTCTCTGGGAAAAGGCCTTTGTGAGTGGATCCGCCGTGTTGTCCTCTGAGTCTACTCTCCTAACCTTGATCCCTTGGAGATCAACCATCTCCATGATCAGGTGACACTGCCTTAGAATATGTCTGGATCACTGATGGGACCGGCGTTCCTTGGCATAAGCCACAACTCCATTGTCTCACAATGGTTGGAACGTAGTTCATCTCATGAACCAATATACACCCAAACATCCTCTTTGGTAGCATCTTAAGTAGCGATGTATCCTGCCTTTATCGTCTAGTTAGCCACGGTATCTAGCTTGGAACTCTTCCAACATACTGTCCCTTCACTGAGGGTAAAGACAATGCCTGTGACTGACATTCAGTCGTCCTTATCACTCTGGAACCTTTCCAGTGATTCTCCCCAGAATCAATTGATACCATCTCACTACATCTAGTGAGAATCCTAACATCCATTTAGATCTATCTCATAGATCTAAAATCCAGGATTTAGGAGGTATCATTTTGATCCTATATGGAGAATCATTGTGATAAGCGGAGATTGACCGAGCGTAGCATAAGAAACTCCTTTCTTATCAAGAGTATGTCATCCACGTACTCTACGAGGATCATCACCATACTCCCTACTACCTTTTTGTATATACAAGGTTCATCTACCATTTTGATGACGTCAAACTGTTTGACTACTACATCAAAACAGATGTTCCAACTCCACGATACCTGCTTTATCCTATAAAGCATCTTGTACACGTTTCCGCAGCTCCCACTGTCTACGAAGCCCTCTGGCTGTGTACTTATAGACGTTCTCTTCTAAAACATCATTTAGAAAAGCAGTCATGGCACCCAACCGCCAGATATCGCAGTCATGGTATGTAGCCGTGGCAAGTAGGATCTGGATGGACTTAAGCATAGCCACTTGAAAAGGTTTCATCATTATCCACGCCTGGTCGATGACGAAAAGCTTTAACAAGTCTAGCTTTGAAAGTCTCAACTTTTCCATCTACACCAGGTAATCTTCTCAAGATATACTTGCTCCTGATGGGGATTTAACCCTTCAGATATAGCAACCAAAGTCCATACTTTGTTGGTGTACATGGATTCCATCACAGATCGCTAAGCATCCAGCCATTCTTACAGAGTCCCACTCCTGATGGCCAGCTCGAAACTAGTTGGGTCATCATCTGATGATGCAATCCTCGCTCCCACTGTCATAGAGAAACCGAAATATCTCTCAGGTGGGTGAGGAACCCTACTAGATCGGCGGAGAGGCTGAGGTTCGTTGGTAACTATTGAATCCTTTGGTTCTGTCAAATCATCAGCTGCAGTTTTGTATAGCTGGAACCTTTCCGGTTCTACATAACAGATCTTGCCTCGAGCTTGTTCGGATTATGCTTTTAGACATAGCCCGGACAACCCCAAATCTTAACTAACTTAAGAGATGGGCTCTTCCCTTATCATATCAAATATGAAGTGGTAGGCAACTGATTTGATTTGAACCCTATTCGATAGGTATGCAGCTTCTCAAGTGCATAACTCCCAAAAAGGAAATAGATAACTCAGTAGTACTCATCATAGAGCACACCTTATCACATAGGATGCTATTGCTCCGTCCCGATATACCATCGTGCTATGGTGTATACGGAGGAGTAATGCTGAGAGAGAATCTCATTCTCCTTTAGAAAAGTCCAAGAATTCCGTGCTCAAGTATTCTCCTCCTTGATCACATCAAAGGACATAATACTTATACCCTTATTTTGGTTCTCTACTCTAACTTATATTCTGTGAATATCTCAAAAGTTTCGGAGTTGTGTTTCAACAGGAACATATGTCTGAATCTATAGAGATCATCAGTGAATATAATGAAGTACAAAGAACCAGTCTTGGCATATGTAGACAGGGGACTTTACATACATCAACATGCATCAATCCCAAGAGTTTACTAACTCTTTCTCTGTTTCCAATAAACAGAGCTGTGGTCATCTAATCTTTATGACATGACTGGCAAGTTTCACAAGATGTAAATTCAAACTGATTTAAATATGCATCTAAATGTAACTTCAGCCAGTCGGGTCGCATTGATATGACCTAGTCTACAATACCTTAAGAAAAATTCGTTCATTTCTGAACTCTTACTCTTGTGTGTGTTCCGTATACTAAGAACTGTAGTTTGATTTAGAACATCAATGCTTTTAGATAACGTGCCTGAACCGATTAACTTTTGATATAGGAAATGTTCAAAACATTATCCGACAATACAAAATTATATCCTTTCTTTACTAATAAAGAGACTGATATGATTTTGTATATCAGGTTCGGTATCTAATAACATTCGTTTAGAATCAATGTATTAGTAATACAGGGTGACAGTGACCAACAGACTTGGTTGCAACACTTGCCCCGTTATCTGCCGCATGAAACTTATCACCCGTTCTCAGTTCTCTACCTTTCTGTAGCCCTATGTAACATATTACATATGTGGAATCCTGATCCGGTATCAAATACCCAGGACGTAGAGAATAGAGAAACAGTTCTGTATAAAGAACACACCCGAAGATGATGCATCAGCATGCACTCTCTTCGTTTGGGTGGCACGGGATTTCTGGTAATCCCCTATTTCCTGCTCTGTCTTATAACAATTATAAGTTGGAGCGGGACCAACGTTCCCCAGCTCAGTATAACAAGCGGGTTCGGTCAAATATCCGTATTATTATCTTGATTAAGGCGTGATATGGTCGCTACCTGGAGAGGGAAAGAAGAAAACACTCAGCGTGCGCTCTTGCAAGATCAGATTGGTTATTATTTTATCTAATCAGGATGGCTCCCACTGTTTTTATCAAATCTTCCTTCAAACCCTAAAAGGTAAGACTAGTCGGGATTAATTACACACTACAAGTTCGCTAATCTTTCAGCCAGGCCAGTGTCGGTACTTTGAGGGAGGTTCCCCGTGCTTTCGCACGGACCTAATTAATGTAAACCTCGTTTTCCCAGAGGCGTAACCTCGTTGACACCTTTCTAGACACCTACTTGATCGGCTAATTGTAATGTGTAAAACTCTCCCAGGAGTAACAATTACTCGCAGCGGGTATCGGGATCCAACTATCTCATAGAAGGTATGCAATCTCATTGCAAATTTCAACACTTGAAATTCCTGATATTCATTTTGCCCCTAGCGTGCTATGACCTTGACGCATGCCAAACAACCCATAGTCCGCTAGTCAAGTTCAACCCGTACATTTCTTAATTGAATTAAACCCACCCGCACGACCCTTGACGCATGCCAAACAACGCCGTACGAATACCCTAATCCAATCGCATCGTATGCTAGCAGATAAGCACTAGTTAGCTACCGTACACTACGCCTTGACACATGCCAAACAACCGCAGCACGAATACTAACTAGTACTTATCTGAAATGACGGAGGGCTACGACAGGTTTTTCTGAAAACCTATTGCGTAATGAACTTGATATCGTTGTAGAATCAAATGATTTTAAAATGGAGTGTTTTTGAAGCTTTTCTAGTTTTGCTAAAGGAGTCACTCCCGGTGAAGGGATCGTCGGTCCTTTCCTCGTCGAATGAGGTGCGGGATATATCATATATATCACTGTGCAAAGCAGAAACTATAGAAGCAATCAAAAGACAAACCGAGGGTTGTAGCATCTGCCAGTTATTGCTAAAGGAGTCACTCCCTGTGAAGGGATCTCGGTCCTTTCCTCATCGAATAAGGTGCAGGATATATCATATATACCGCTGTGCAAAGCAAGAACTGTAGCTACCTATTTTATTTTGAAATTCGATTCTACAACATCTTTAGGTTTCTTTTATTTCATTAATCACATTAATGAAGTCCTATCATTTAAATACCTAAACATCACAGATAAATACGACGTACACTTATGCCATCCGCATTCGCCTCGATGTCCCCTCGTGCACCGTTAGGTTAGGTAACTAACGACAGAGCAGGGCAGGGCTGGTGCAGATGCAAAACATAAGTAACGTCTATATAATATATCATATATACTATATACTGTATCTATCACAGAACATCACATGATCACATCACAGATATCGCAGCAGACGAAACATATGAAACATTGGATATACTAGGACGTCCGTGTTTTCAATACGAGCCAGTATAAAACACGGATTCCATGGTCGTGATGAATAGCCAAACCCACACCCCTAGACCCCTACGAGAGCGGCAAGCAACCCTACCAATTCTAGAGTTAGGAGACCCGGACTCGACTCCTCGAGTTGGTCTCCCACTGGACTCCAGAACCCGGTTACTTGTGCTCCCCTCCTTGGGTCTATCCTAGTGCGGAAAAGTAAATAATATACAAAGGGTGACATCTTCCGCAACCTGGAAGTGCCCCAATAAAAGAATATTACATACATATTTTTACATGAATGAAAATGAAAAACACTCGTCTCACATAAAAACCCCCAGCTATTCAAACACGACGATCCAATATAACATATCAAGCAACACGTAACATCACATGTCATCAACGTAAGTAAATATGCGCATCCCAATTGTCGTTGACATATAGCAACGAAACCGGCGATATCACATATTACACTTACGGTCACAGAAAAGAAAGTGTAAAACTACAACAGTTGGAATCCGCAACCTACATAGACATCGCATGCCTAATCAAATGAATTCCTTAGACATCGCATGCCTAACAATTATAAACCCCGCATTTTAGTCTCATTATCGAAAACACTTTTCAATATCAAGTCGGGCAATTCAACAAGATTCCCGACATCCTGATCGAATACTCGTCGCAAACTTTAGTAGACGGCCGCACCCCTAATACCGTCGACGAAGTGCACCAAAGCGGAACACCGCTACCGCGAGCACCCGAACGGATGCTTTCGGCGACGGGGTTCTCCTACAGTCACTTGGTCGGGGCTATGGAGCGAGGCTGTCTATTAAGTTTACCCGGCGAGTATCCGCGTACGCTACGTGATTGCGACGGACTTTTGATCACATCAAAATTCCGTGGCAACCGATCAAGTGAGACTAAACTGCTATGTTTATAACATTCATTCAGTTATCTCATAACTACTTGTGAATTCCAAATGTTGTATCACATTCCGAGTAAATAGAAAATGTTAAACTTTCCGATCGGACAATCGAACACCCAAGTTTTCCCGAAACAGCTCAACTCATGAAATAAGTTCAAAGACATTCACTTCGTGCCTCAGTACCAACGGTCCAGCCGTAGAAGGGTCAAGCCAACGCCTCACATGTGGCACGCCGTACTGCCCCAAACCCGAAGGTTCAACACGGTCACATAATCGAGTTAAGGTTTGTTATCTTCTAGAGGGACCATCGCGTTACTTGCACTACTTAGAACGTCTTTAAACCTCAGAAAAATCCAGCACTTGGAAATTTTTCCGGCAGGGGAAAAATTGGGTATTTATATCCGGTCGAACTTTTTAACATATTCTAAAGTTATCAGGAAAAACACATAGACGAAGTTTAATAATCCGATCGAATTTACGATTCCCAATACAACCCCAGAACACTCAACTCTTGAGTCAAATTAAAAATTCCCAGAAAACTCAGCATCTTATATTAGGAATTACTGTGCAAAAAGGGAATGATGATGTCATCATCTGGCCGCGGAACCGCCGCAGAAGCCAGGCTTCTGCCGCGGTTCCGCCGCGCTTTGGACTCCTCTCTTGGAAAAATTTGCACCGTAATTCTTAGAATTCCCTGCTGAATTTTTTAAGCATTTTTAATCTAGAAAAAACCCAGTTTTTGAAAAAAGTCCAGAGAGCGAGAAAAAAATAGGGTTTCGGGTTCAATCGGGTTTCAAACATCGTCTAAGCATCGCCTAAGGCTCTAGCTAGGCTCTGATACCACTGTAGGGTTCCTAGGCACACACTAGAGGTCTCACAAGGCATCAACCATGCCAAATTCAAATTTTACAAGTGCCGAGAAACCCTAATACGGATCTTTGACTAGAGTTTAGGCGAAAAAGAAACTAGTTAACAACTTAACTAAGTGAACGGAAATACAACCTTTGTAGATCCGGTTCTCCACCTCCATTGCTCCATGATGAAGTCCCCTTGCTGTCCAAATCCAATCCCGGGCTCTAGCGTCGGCTTCATCGAGAAATGGGCGGGCTAGGTCATCGACAACGATGCCGAAGATGATCTACGTCGAGGCATCACAAGATCAAGCTCCCACTTCACCAAGTCATGAAACTTGTGAAGAAAACACCCTATACTACTTGGCAAGAGGTAGAGGATGAAGAAATATGAAGTGGGTTCACTTTAGAATTGGATTTCTCACTTGATTTCATTACTTGCCATTGATGTAGAAAGCTTTTCTTTCTTGCTCATGAAGAAGAAGAAGAAAAAGATATGATAAGTGTTATTTTAAAATAGAAAATAAAATCAACACTTATCATTTTCTAACCTTGGTTAGGTGTAGAGAATTTACTAAGGTTAAGAGGAATGGTTAGGGTTAAGTATGAGACAAAATGGTCACTTTAGTCAAAGCTTCAAGAAGCTTCAAAGAAAAAACAAAACTTGCAACCATTTCATTTCTTATCTTTTCAAAATAAATAAATAAATGAATAAATAAGTAATAGATAAACAAAACCCTAATCATTAGTTTAACCATGGTTTAATTCTTTACACTTAACCAAGTAAGCATGTATCATCAAACATGATACAATCAAGTGCACAAAAGTATATCACATATACAACTTGTGAACAACAAGTGAGAAAATCCATTTAAAGTGAACCAATACTAGTTAATGCAAAGTAATATATCAAATATATAATTATGCATTAAATCATTAAATCAACACTTGATTTAACGACCCGGTCATATCGCATATAACCGACTAATATTCAATGTATCGGCTTATCGAATCAATCTTTGATTCGATAACTAGGTTATATCACATATAACCAATCGAAACATTCATCGCGAGAATGAAATACGGTATCACATACACGCATCATTCTCGGTCCCGCACATATCTCATATGCGCCCCTATTTCGTTTCGCTTGAGCCAGGAAACCTCTGTGTAGGACTCTAAAGACTCGTCAATACGCCGGCAGCAGGTGATGATCATATCAAACACCCACAAGCACAAGCGGTCTGCTAAACGTAACGGCCACCCGGGTATTGAGCGATCAGAAGATCGACGAGCAAGCCCTCTCACACTCCTGTGAATCCAACCAGTAACACTTACCGTACAGTCCGGTCTCGTCGTCTGATATGTCGCATATCTCGCCTAGGGGTGGTAAACGTCAGACCCCAATAGCTCGATAAGTCGTGTCGATATAAGGTCTATAACAGTTCGAGAAACTACAGGTAACACTTACCAGTAAATCTCAGCAACCCTGGCCAGGGATTTCCGGTTATAGCCAATCGAACACAGCGCAACATCAACCCCCTATACCGGGAGAGACGAATCCCCTCCTATCGCTCATTGCCTCCATGTGACTCGGGACTGTACCCAAAAACCACCGTTTTGCACGCCCTCTTGGACGTGGTAAGGTGGAAATCAAAGCACAGTGGGAACCACACAAGACTCTATGACGATCTCGGGTCAACAGACTACTCTGTACCAGTGTCACCATAGAACTGCCATCTGACGTAAGGTATAATACCATCTGGGAGTTCTCGGCGAGTCCGTCCAGTGTACCTAGTCTCCACTGAGCACCCGTATATCATCTCTGATGTCAAACACCAATGGATATGGGATCATCCATCGCCCATCTGTATGGGTCGAGCAGGTATACGCTAGTCTACTCTGGTATATCGATGCCCCATCTCGATACACCCACGACTAGGGACCTTGAAGGATGTACTTATGGACTACCATGTCCCCACTAGTATGATCTGCATCATAGTCCAGGTAGTCAAGTACACATCCTAAGGGCTTTACCAACATGTAACAGAGAGACAATCAGTATATACGTTAAGGTAAAGTGTAACCAGATAGCATACTATCATGTCGAGCGAGAAAGTCCTCCCTATATATGTCCAAGCATCCACTACAATATACATCCTATGTATAGTAATAGCCTCTAGGGCATACATATAACTAACAGTATCCTCTTTATTCAAGATCGTAGTCTAGGGTACTGACCTATGTCTAGTACAATACTAATATCCTAAAGATACTCATGATCTGACTACTGATTGACAATCTCGTACAAACCGATATCATTAGCACATATCATCATCAAGGGGTATACATCGCCCAATACGGCCTAGTATCAATATCCTAGCATATCATATCTTATATCACGATCACATGTCGACCATTTTATTAATAACACTATTCACCCGTATCGTCGTCCCAAGATCCGCTATAACACCAGGACGTACCTCAAGTACGAATCCTGCCATATCACCGATATCGCAACCACAAAACAAATCTCATCGACTCAGCTCAATCCCAAGTATCATCCTCAAATCCGTATGTGAACACATAGTCCCATACCCATGTGAACACATAACTATAAAGAATCCCATGAGCACATATAAATAGGAATGTATACAAGTATGTATGTGTGTATGTGTAGTGCAACACTACCCTAGGGTTCGCAACACTAAAATAATCCAACACACCAATATCCATCCTAAACATCGTTATTAATCCCAAATAACATATAATAAATTGTTGGTGTGTATACGCATCCGTATACACCACCACGGACTGCGGGGGTGCTATACGCCATCCACCCGACTTCTCCCCGTAGATACAAATCTACTCACCTGGTCCTCGCTCGCCGGTGCCGACGTCGCCACGCACTTGCTTGTCGTCTTGAAGTCCACATGGAGTACCTACATATCATAACACACCGTATCGCATTAAAATCCGACTCATGACCAAAACGACTCACGAATCCCACAAAGGTCAAAACCTATGGTGGCTTTCACAAATCGACCCAAAAACCCTCGACGTCGGCGTACAAAACGCCAAACCATCGAGAAAACTCCCAACACACTCATTTGTACAATTACAAGCACTAATTATAATATAAAATAGCTTAAAATTCACAAAAACCCCAATTTCACTTAAAAAGTCATTTTTCCGAAAATCTAGCAAGCACAAATCACCGTTTTAGTACAAAACTCGATGTATAAACGAACCTAACATCCACAATATTCACTAAATATCATAACAAAGTCATATAAACCATTCCTATAATTTATTCTCATCAATTTGCATAAATTCCAAAATCCTAGTTTGCAAAAATATCAATTTTTAACACCTTTTAAAGCAAAATTCACAATTCAACAATTAAGCTTGGTTTTGCATAACCTAAGATATTAAACCACTCATAATAATGTTAATGATGTCATAAAAACATAATTACATTTTTAACCCAATTATTTAACCAATTGTAAATAGCTAGTTAGCAAATTAGCGTAATTATCATAATTTTTAAACTAACAATTAACAACTAGCTACTAACTTTGTTTTAACAAGCCATAAGAGCCTAATACATTACACAACCATACACCAATTTCACAAAACCCTAACTTGCATTCAAACCCTTTCTTGAATTTTATAACTAACAAAATCCAACCCAAACTATACATGAAACACTAAATTAGCACTAATTTGAAGCCCAAAAAGCAAGTTAAACTCTTAGATTTGGTTTGTATAAAACACTAGATAGCAAAATAGAATAATTAACTTAATAATGGTGTGCTAAAAATCCTAGTTTAACTCAAACCATTCTCTTGAAGATCCTAGATGAAAATAGCACCAATATTAACACTAAAACAACTCATTTAAAGAAATCTAACCATAAGAATTTAAATGGGTAAGAATTATACCTCTAGATCTAGAGATCTAGCAAGAAATTTTGACTCCAAAGATGTCCTCCTAGCATCCAAAATCCATGCAAGAAAGGTTAAGAAGAATGGATGAAGGATGGGCTTGAAATTGTGAAGTTTAAATAGAATTTTGATGGAATTTTGATGAGTTTAGAAGAAAAATGAGAGGGAAAATTTTAGGGCTGTTTATTGCAGGAATTTCGGCTGAGGAGGGAGTGGGGAGAGGTGTGGGGGAGTTGTGGAAAAGAATCCAAGTCAAAGCCCCTCCCAAATTACCATAATACCCCCACCTACTTTACTATATATAAAAACCTTATTTTAACCCATTTCTCACATGATTTAAGGTCAAAAGGAGGGAAATAAAATTCTTGGGCTGCTACAATAGTGTGGGGCCGGCCAAGGGGATTGAGGGTGAGTGTGAGAGACTTTACAAAAAAATTCTATGCAAAAACACCCCCCACAATACCATATTTGCAAGTTTTAGTTCAAAATAACTATATTTTTGTTTTCCATAAAATAAATCAATTAAAACTTGAAATAAAATACTAAAAATTTATATTACAACTAGATTTTAATCAACATGATTTTAAAGATTAAAATTAGCCCATTTAAATTTGTATTTATCGCTAATTTAATGTATTTTCTTACCGGCTTAAAATAATATTAAAATAATTAATTTCGGAAAAATTTTCAGAAAATTTGAAATTTCACCAGTGGCTCAATAAACACCAAATACTAGCAATTTCATAGCTAGAATATGTATATTTAATTTTATAATAAAGATATTTGTATTTTAACTTTTTACAGAAAACCACCTTATTTTACCGTTTTTCGAAATTTCACCGAAACGATTTTCAAAACGTTACACCTGGGTTCCTTCGCTAAAACTATAGCGCCGTTGTTGTCGCAATACAGCGGTATTGGATCAACAATGGTAGGAACCACCTGAAGCTCCGTGAGGAACTTCTTCATCCAGACAGCTTCCTTTGCGGCATCGCAAGCAGCTATGTACTCTGCTTCCATAGTTGAGTCAGCAACGGTTTCCTGCATTGAACTCTTCCAGCAAACCGCCCCTCCATTGAGGGTAAAGACATAGCCCGACATGGACTTGGAGTCATCCTTGTCACTCTGGAAGCTGGAGTCAGCAAAGGTCTCGATCTGGAGGTCTTTTCCGCCATACACCAAGAACATCTCCATAGTCCTTCTCAAGTACTTGAGAATGTTCTTTACCGCTATCCAGTGTTTCTCCCCTGGGTCCGACTGATACCGGCTTACAATGCTCAATGCGTATGCTACATCTGGTCTGGTACATAACATCGCATACATTATAGAGCCTACCGCAGAAGCGTAGGGTATAATAGGCATGCGATCCCTTTCCAAATCAGTCTTGGGAGACATCTCTTTGGAGAGGGTGATCCTGTGACAAGCCGGTAAATTACCGCGCTTGGAATCTTCCATACTGAATCTTTTCAGTATGGTGTCGATGTACCTGGACTGTGAAAGTCCCAATATCCTCTTAGATCTATCATGATAGATCTGGATCCCCAGAATGTAGTTGGCATCGCCTAGGTCCTTCATGGAGAACCTCTGTAACAAGAATCCTTTGACTGACTGTAGCATAGGAATATCATTTCCTATTAGGAGAATGTCATCCACGTACAAGACGAGGAATACCACAGTTCTCCCTACAATCTTACTGTAAATGCATGGTTCATCTGGGTTTTTGATAAAGTCAAATTCCTTGACAGTATCATCAAAGCAGATGTTCCAACTCCGCGATGCCTGCTTCAGTCCATAGATGGACTTGAGCAACTTGCACACTTTACCGCTGCTCCCACTCTGAATGAATCCCTCCGGCTGATCCATATAGACGTACTCTTCTAAATTTCCATTTAGGAAAGCCGTCTTTACGTCCATCTGCCAGATTTCATAATCGTGGAAAGCAGCAATGGTAAGAAGGATCCGAATGGATTTCTGCATAGCCACTGGAGAAAAGGTCTCGTCATAGTCCAAACCAGGTCTTTGACGAAAACCCTTTGCAACAAGTCTAGCTTTATAGGTTTCAACCTGTCCACCTACACCAATCTTCTTTCTGAAGATCCATTTGCAGCCTACGGGTTTTACCCCTTCTGGAGCAAAGTCCAAAGTCCAAACTTTGTTGGTGTATATGGACTCCATCTCGGTCCGCATTGCATCCATCCATTTTACCGAGTCACCGCTCTGAATGCCTTGCTGGAAGCTAGTAGGCTCACCATAATCAATAGTGCAATCCTCTCTATCCCCGTCTATGAGAAAACCGTAGTATCTCTCGGGCGGATGAGACTGCTTACTACTCCTGCGGAGTGGCGCTGGGATGTCCGGTTCTCCTGAACCTTCTGGTTCCACTAAGGTTTCAGTAATAGCTCGTGGTTCTGGAATTTCTTCCAGTTCTATTGCGCTCCCACTTATCTGATTTTCCAAAAACTCAGTTTCCAAGAAGCGGGCATGACGAGAAACAAAAACCTTTTGTTCCTCTGCGTAATAGAAAAGATATCCCTTGGAGTTCCTTAGGTATCCCACAAACTTACACTGTACTGAGCGTGCCTCAAGCTTGTCCGCATACTGCTTTTTGACAAAAGCTGGACATCCCCATGTCTTAAAGTGTTTAAGAAAGGGTTTCTTCCCACTCCACATCTGATATGGTGTGGTAGGCACTGACTTAGTAGGAACTTGGTTCAAAAGATATGCAGCTGTTTCTAGTGCATAACTCCAGAAGGATCGCAGTAACTCAGCCTTACTCATCATGGAACGAACCATATCCAATAGGGTTCAATTCCGTCTTTCCGATACACTGTTGTGTTGTGGTGTGTATGGAGGAGTAAGCTGAGAGAGAATTCCATTCTCTTTTAAGAAGCCCAGAAACTCGGCACTCAAGTATTCACCACCTCGATCAGATCTCAGTGTCTTAATACTTTTGCCTGTTTGCTTTTCAACTTCATTCTTGTATTCCCGAAATTTCTCAAAGGCCTCGGATTTATGCTTCATCAGGAAGACATGTCCATACCTAGAGAAATCATCTGTGAAAGTAATGAAGTATGAATAACCACTTCGCGCATGTGTAGACATTGAACCACACGTCACTGTGTGTGAGTCCCAAGAGCTCGCTTGCTCTTTCTCCGTGTCCAGTGAACGGAGACTTTGTCATCTTTCCCATGAGACAAGATTCACAAGTGGCATAAGACTGGTACTCGAACGGATCCAAGTATCCTTCTTTATGTAACTTTGTTAAACGTGTCTCATTAATGTGACCCAGTCTACAATGCCATATGAAAGCCAGATTTAATTCCGGAGACTTTCTTTTAAGTGTGTTCTGGACACTGAAAACCTGAGTTTGATTCAATACGTTTATCCCGTTTTTCAATGTACCTGACCCAATCAGAACTTGATTTAGGTGGATGTTGACTACATCGCTTACAAAAGTAAAATCATATCCTTCCTTAGAAAGTAAGGATACAGATATGATATTACAAGTCGCACCTGGTACATAAAAACAGTCACGCAGAATCAATATTTGCCCAGTTGTCAGTCCAAGATAATATTCCCCTACGGATTCAGCGTACATGATCATTCCGTTAGCAACCCTGAGAGTTATATCACATATCTTGATAACCCTACAGTTTCTCAGAGCCTGTAACGAATTACAGATGTGAGATCCTGATCCGGTATCCAATACCCAGGAAGTAGGGTTAACTGACATACAGTTCTCTATCACAAACACACCCGAAACCGAAGCCACAACATGCTTCGAATCCTGGCTACTGGCTTTACTAGCCCTGCAATCCTTCTGCCAATGTTCATTCCCGTAACAATAGGAGCGTCCCTCTTTTACTACATCCAGTCCCGAAACTTTTGCCCTTCTCTTTCCTTCTACTTCCCTGGTTTCCTTCAGGGTAGAAGGTAGAGACTGTAGAATCAAGTCAGCACCTGACCCGTTCTTCAACATGGTCTTCAGGTCCGTGAGCTCAAAATAGCTGGTCTCTGTAAGGACATTGCCCTCTACAGATGACCCGATAGCCAACCTCGCTTGAAGCAATTCGTTCGAGGTCTCATATCTTGCGATACAAGATTGCTCTCCATATAAATCTTTGTTATGGAGGAAGATAGAAACTAAGTCCTGTAAGTGCACGGCGGCGCCCCGGCCGTCAATCCGACGCCGGAATGCGGAAGCGGTGAATAACTAAAATTTTGCGGACTTAGCAAAACGGCACCACCGCGCACTATCACCCGGATCGAACCATTAACTAGTCTAAGCTGCTAAACAAGATGGGTTAGAGATATACCGACGATCCAAGTCCTCCGGTCTTCATCTCCACTCCGATCTCCTCGCGGGATCTCCGTCCGTCTCCTCCTCGTCGCCGGAAGTGCACCACATCGCCTACTATGTATACGGGCTCCCACCTCAATGCCGAGGCAACTCGGGCACGATGCTGGCTAGTCAACGTGCCCAAGATTCGTTGTAGAATATGTAGTAGAACTTGTGTCTCCTTATGGGGTAGTGGAGATGCCATTTGGTGGAGGAAAAGAGAGCTTGGAGAGAGGTGGGGAAAAATGTAGCATACAAAGAGAATGAGAATCCCAATTTTTCCCCCACCACAAGAAAAAGAATCCCATTCCACTCTTTTGGAATGGCCGGCCACACCCCCCCCATCATGTGTGATTGGAGAGAGAAAAGAGAGCAAGGTCAAGGGAGTGGGTGGAACAATAATGAAAAGAGATGATGAAAGAATCCAATGATCACAACCATAACCCACACTCAACCAACCTCACCCCTCATCATCATCAACCATCATGCCCACTAAAAGTCAAGCCATCATGATAGCTAGAAGTCAAGGTCAATGAGAGTCTATCATGATAAAACAAAATGCAAAGACCCCCTTCCACAAATGCCTATTTGCAACAATGCAAATAAGCCCTCCTCCACCAATCTTCGGCCAATGAACGGAACAATGGAAATCGGCCGAAACGGAAAGCAAACTGGCAACTCCAGAAAACTGGTCCCGTAATAAATTACAGGAAAACCCCGATACTGTGCATACACACCCGCATCTGTATTTCGACCGAAATACAAATGCAATGAGACAAAATCTACACTGTACTATACTAGAATCCGGCTTATACCAAAACCGGATAGTAATATCTGTTCGATCCTGATCCGTGCAATACCGCACGTATCTGATCGAACCCTGCCATATAACCATACGGCCTATAGTACAAACTGTCCGATCCTGATCCGTGCAATACCGCACGTATCTGATCGGACCTTGCCATATCTCCATACGGCCTCTACAACCTTTCGCCCGAAAGCTTGAGTAACTGTAAATGTGGTGGACTCTAAAGACTCGTCAATACTATGGCTGTGGATTTAACCACTAGCACGTCAGAGGTATATGCCAATACGTGACGGGCCACCAGCTATTGACCAAAGGGGACGTCGATGAGGAAGCTCACCCCGACACCCAACTGAGCCTGTCAGTGACAATATCCGTGCAGTCCGGTCCGTTCGTCTATGAGTATCGCATGGCGGGCCTAGGGGGTTGGTAAAAGTCAGACCCCCAAAAGCGGTACAAGTCGTGTCGGAGTGTAGCCCAGAACACCCTGAGATACTACTGGAATACCTACCAGTAAATCTCCTTGCCTTGGCCAAGGACTTTGTGTAATGGCTCTCCTAGACACAGCACGACCTCACCCCCAATACCGGGAGAGACGAACCCCTAAAGATACGCTCACTGCCTCCATGTGGCTCGGGACTGTACCCAACTAAAACCTGTTTGCACGACTCCTTTGAGCCGTGGTAGGGTAGTAATCAAAGTACAGTGGGAACTCACACGAGACAAATGACGATCCCCAGGTCGATGAACTAACCTGCACACATGTCACCAGGGAACTGCCATCTGACGTCTGGTATATGACCAACTAGCAGGTTCCCGGCGAGTCCTGTCCGGTGTACTCATAACCCAATGAGCACCTGTATACATCTTAGGTGATCCAACTGACACCAGTGGCTTGTGAGACCGGCCACCGCCCCTCGTCGGGGTCTCGACTGTATACACTAGTCTACTAATGGAGTATCGATGCCCGGTCTCGAAACTCCCACGACTAGGGACCTTTTAAGGATAAGCTTATAGACCCCCAGCTCCCACTTATATGATCGCCCTCATACTGCTGGTGGTCAAGCAAGAATCCTAGGGGCTCTATCAACGTGTAATAGCGACGTGTCATGTCACCTAAAGCAGTACACGATGATAAAGGTAAACCAGATAGCATACTATCATCTCGAGTAAGACTGTCCTACCGGGATAGGTCCTCCCTCAATCATTACAATCACGTACCTGTGACCTAATAATTGACTCTGAGGGCACTATCTCCAACAATCTCCCACTTGCACTCAAGGCTAATTATTGCGATGTCGCATACTCACAGCCCGTGTGATACCGAACATCCAACTCCTCTACTAGTCAGTCTCACAAAGCTCGTTTGCGGAACTATTGCGTTCGAGGAATAGCCTCAGTGAGTGGATCCGCTTAGTTGTTTCTTTCTATGTCTCTCTATATCTCAAGTTCGCGGAGAAACCCATCTCCCGAAATGAGCAATACCTGTCTTAGAATGTGTCTGGATGTCTGATGGGACATAGCTCATAATTGAACTCCAAATCCAAACTTCTTAGACTGTATCGTCAACTGAACTTAATCAGTATCCTGCGCGCCATGCCTCCCTCAGTATTGCCTTGGATCACCTGTCCAAAATACTGCCCTTCGTCAGAGGGAAAACTATAACTCTGACAACCTCCTTGTCGTCCATGTCACCTTGGAAGCCTGGAATGATAACCGTCTCCTGAATGAGGCTGTCGTTATCATATCCCTAGAACATCCACTTATGTTCTAAAACTGCTTCCGACTGTTTCTCCAGGATTGGATTAATGTCAACTTATTGCATCTAGTGCAAGAACAACATCTGGTGTGGTACTTGACATCTCATGATTGACTCAATTGCCTAAGCAAGTGATCTGCCAATCATGCACGTCCCTCTCCCTTTTAGTCTGTAAGACACCTTTAGAGAGGGTGACTCCATTACCTGCAGGTACACTACCGTGCCAGGAGTCGTCTATCCTAAATACTCTTAGAACGCTGTCAAGTACCCTGATTGGGAAACCACCCAAATCTAGATCTAAGACCATAGATCTAGTAACCAGTATGTCTGATATAAAATCCATTTCCTTTGTGGAGAAACAACTGTGTGACGACCAAACTATAACCGATCGTAGTGTAGGAGTTTCCTTTCCTACTCTGTGTATATCATCCAAATACCAGGATATCACACCCTACTACCTTCTCAACAGATCCATCCCCTATTCTGATGAAGTCAAACCCATGACTGTCACGTCAGAAATAGATGATCTTTCTCCACTACATCTGCTCTAGTCTATAAATAGACATAAGCTACCTGTCCACCAATGCTTCCGCTGCTCCCACTGACTACGACAACCCTCTGGCAGAGTCATATAGACGTGCACTTCTAAAACTAGTTTAGAACGACGCTATACTCATCCTCCCGCCGGGTCTCGCAGCCTGGAACAACAGCAATGGTAATTGTGGGTAAACAAGAACTTCCCTGTCACCGTCCTTGAGGCTACCGTAGTACCTCTCGGGTGCCTGAAGTTACCCACCTTATCTGCGGAGTGGCCAATGGAATGTCAATCCAGATTGAATCTTTAGGTTCCTTATCAAATCTTCAGTAATCGTTTGTGGTTCTGGAATCACTTCCAGTTCTACCATACTCCCACTTCTGTTTTCTGAAAAAATCCATTTTTTTTTAATAAAACTGTGGCGAGTCTAGAACAATATTGCTATTGTTCATCCAGATGGTAGAAAGTCAACCCGCGTCATAGCCTGGGTCAACCCACAAACAGCCATTACAGAAACGTGCCTTGAGTTGTCCAGTGTCTGGTTTTAATCATAAGCCGGACAACTCCCCGTACCTTAACATCGTTAAGATATGAACTGTTCTATATCCCATATAGGACCAGAGGCACTGATTTAATTGAACCAGATTCAAATCATGCAACTGTCTCCAGTGCATGTCAACTAAATGGAAGGAGGCCGATCAGCGTTACTTAACTTAGGAATGCTTCCAATTATGAGTAACCTGAAAGAGAAGCAATTTCTCTTAATCACTACTATCAACCGAATACCATATACAAGTATCTACATCTTCGATCACTTTGAAGAATCCCGATACTTGCTATACCTGGTTCTCTACTCTATTCAAATACCAATAACTTCTCCAAATTCGGACCCTGTGTTTCCATGAAACACCTGTCTAAAAACTAGAGAAGTCATAAGTAAACTGAATGTAGTACGAGGACCAACCCCTCTGTCCTGATGGACCCTGGACAACATACAATACTCTGTATAAGTCCCTTGAGTCTGATAACTCATTCACTGTGTGTCGTAGGTTGAAAACTGTACTTATGGTCAAGAAGAATTACACCGCTGTTTAATGCTCCTTACCTAACCATCCACTGATATAGGTAAATGTCGTAGACATAATTTCAGAAAGGTATATCTCACTCTATGAAAATAGACGTACAGATATATCAATTTGAAATTGGTGCATAACAGCGGATATTAAAAACCAAATATTTGCCGACCGGCAAACAGCCCAGGTGATTTCCTCAAATATCACCGATTACAACGAATCCCGATATAATGAGGATAATCACCCAATTCCCAATAACTTACTCCCACTCATCATCTGTAAAACCATACAGATGTGAGAATCGTACCTGGTAAATACATACCCTGGAGTAAGTATCTAATCGGGAAATCAGTTTTCCTTTAACATTACACAGTGAAACTGAAACATTGAAATGTCTCGATGGGGTATCCCGGTATTCCTAGTAATGCCCTTTCCATTATCCAGATTCACAACTGTAACCGTATAATTCTTTGCCACCTCTCCAAATCCCTTCATATGTCTTTAGTCTTTACCTTCTGCACACCCCTTTAGGCCAAATGGTTTTCTTCCTTCCCTACCGTTCGGCACCAGCCTATGGTTTGGAAGAAGACTATCCAAAAAGCATAATGGGTGTACTGTCCTAATCCTAGGATCACTCGCAACACGAGAGAAGGTGAAGATAAAAGATACCTGAATGTACTTTATTCCTATTTCTCCTGAACCAGGATCCATCCCCGAACTGGAACAAGTTCCTTTCGAGTTCGTATATAACCATACGATGGAATATCCAATAAACTGTGGATCTTCGTAGTGATACGGAGTGTCCTGGAGAAATACAAAGGTGATTTTAGGATTGGCGAAGAGATACTTGGTTTGGTCGTGAATATCTGTTGCAATTTACTTTGCCCTCTTACTAATCCCTTGCTTTGTCTTAACCTAATACCTTCTGCACACCATCGTTATGCTAATTGGTTTTCTTCATTCCCTACCGGTCGGCACCTGCCTATGGTTTGGAAGAAGACGATCCAATTTGCATAATAGGTGTGCTACCCCTAAACCAAGGAGTACTCGTAACCTGAGAGAGGGTAAAAGGAAAAGACAACTGAATAATCCTATCCGTTTTCTCCAGAACCGGAAACCATCCTCGAATAAATCTGTCGAGTTCGTATCTAACCATACGATGGTTTTGTCCAATGGAAGTGGACGTTCGTAGCAATACGGGGTGTCCCGGAGAAAAGGGTAAAAGTAGGAGTGGCAATGAGGTCTGCAACTCTGACAATCCAAAAGCCAGTGTTTAGAAGGTTCGGTCAACTTGGTCACTGAGTCAAAGTCTTAGGGTCGGGTCAATGGTCGCTGCCAAAGAGAGAGAGAAAAGAAACACTCAGCGTGCACTCTAACCTAGATCAGAATGGTCACCAATTTATCTAATCTGGAATCCTCCCACTGTACCTCAAATTCTCCTCCAAACCTGAAAGAAGAATTAGTCGGTGTCACCCGAGGAGTAAACTAACTCATCAGTGGGAATCGGGATCCAACTCTCATCGCATGACAATGTGACGGAATCCGCTCACGGTGTCACACTCCAGAAGGTATGCGCATTTCTGGCAAGTTTCAGTACTTTTGAAACTCCCGATGTGATTTCTGCCCCATGCTCTTATGACCTTGGCGAAGGTCAACAAATCATAAGTCACATGTCAAGTTCTACCCGTCATTATCCAGGTTAATTTGAATCCACCCGTACAAGCCCTTGACGAAGGCCAACAAGGCTATACGACTGTCCCAAACCAACGCATCTATCTATGCTGCAGAAAGGCAACAAGCAGCTACCATACACTATGCCTTGACGAAGGCCAACAAACATAGCATGAATACTACGTGCTACCCGTCTGAAACGACGGAGGGCTACGAATGGTTTCTGGCGAAAACCTTTAACGTAATGAACTTGATATCGTTGAAGGAACTGATAGCTTTTAAAAATATAGTGACGAAAACCGTTGCTAAAGAGGTCACTCCCGGTGAAGGGATCTCGGCTCTTTCCCCGTAGAATGGGGTGCAGGATATTCCAAATGAATACCACGGTGCAAAGCAAAAGTAATCGGCTATAGTGAAGTTAATGCCTTGACGCAAACTTCTGTCCAAGGGGTCACTCCCGGTGAAGGGATCTCGGCCCTTGCCTCGTCGACTGAGGAGCAGGATATTCCAATGAATACCACGATGCAAAACAAAAGTAAACGTCCTTGCAATAACAGCTTTTGAAAAGTGTTCCAACAACATCAGATTAGGTTTGTTTAACTTGCATTGATCCGAATCAACGCAGTCCCATCAATTGATCACACCAAAAAGAACGAAAATATACTGATGTACGTATATGCCATCCGCATTCGCCACTGGGTCCCGTCATTACCCGTTAGGTTAGCTTACTAACGACAGAGCGGGGACTGGACTAGCGCGGATGCAAAACATATACAACATCTACTAATATATATACCAATATATTATATTTCGCTCAAGGCGTGAATAAAATGCAACATCACAGAAAATGAACAGCATCACAGAAACAATACAGATATCTGGGATCCCCGGGTTTCACAGAGCCACTGCTGAAACCCGACGTTCCCCTGGTCGTGTGGATAGCCTGTGCAATGAAATCCTAGACCCCTACGGGCGCGGCAAGTCACCCGCCAAAACCTGAAGCGAGGCAGCCCCCTTCAGCGCCGTGAATGGACCACCCAGCACTTCACGGAATCCGGCAACTTGGGCACCCCTCCTGGGTCAACCTGTACCCCCTACGAGTGCGGCGAATAGCCCGCCAATCCTAGAGCGAAGCCCCCTCCGTCTCAATGCCATGAGATGCGGGCTTGTTGCCCTCCAGAACCCGGCTATCCGTGCACCCCTCCGCGGGGCAATCCTAGTACAGAAAGTAAAATATACATACAACGGGTACATCGACCGCAACCAGGTCGTGCCCCAAAATAATAATACAATCAGGCAGTGACGGCAGTCCACATGTCGGACGCTCGCCCCGCAATATCAAATGTACATAATACAACAGCACAGTACTAGCATTGCATCCAGGCTATCCCCCACGACCGATCCGCAACATCACAGCAAATACATAGAACATCAACGTGAAAGTCACGTTCGCAAATCCGTCTAACCGGGCTATAGCAGTTAGACTGGATTTACCGATCGAGTGACATTCACGGTCGCAGATATAATGTAAATACTGTGAAAAATGTGTTTAAGATTTTCCGATTGACCAAAAATTAACAAGTGGGCCCCAAACTAATACTGTAGCACTCACAGAAATAATTGGCCCAATTTTAATATTCCAAAACCCCTAATACTAGCCCAGAAGCCCACTGGGAAATTTTGGCCCATTGATCTCTCTAAGTTGCGGCGGATCCGCGGCCCAATAGAAGGGTGAGGCCGCGGTTCCGCGCTCTGGAAGAGGGATCAGTGCGTCGAATTTTCCCAGAGTTCTTAGAATCTCCTGCACATCATTCTGAGACCACCAGAAAAATTTTTAGACACCAAAAAATCTTAACAGAAAACTGATGTGAGGTAAAAATGAGTTTTTGGAATTTTGGTCGATCGGAACCGCAAAACACATCAAACGAAGCTAGACGAAGTTAATGGCGAGGCTCTGATACCACTGTAAGTGCACGGCGGCGCCCCGGCCGTCAATCCGACGCCGGAATGCGGAAGCGGTGAATAACTAAAATTTTGCGGACTTAGCAAAACGGCACCACCGCGCACTATCACCCGGATCGAACCATTAACTAGTCTAAGCTGCTAAACAAGATGGGTTAGAGATATACCGACGATCCAAGTCCTCCGGTCTTCATCTCCACTCCGATCTCCTCACGGGATCTCCGTCCGTCTCCTCCTCGTCGCCGGAAGTGCACCACATCGCCTACTATGTATACGGGCTCCCACCTCAATGCCGAGGCAACTCGGGCACGATGCTGGCTAGTCAACGTGCCCAAGATTCGTTGTAGAATATGTAGTAGAACTTGTGTCTCCTTATGGGGTAGTGGAGATGCCATTTGGTGGAGGAAAAGAGAGCTTGGAGAGAGGTGGGGAAAAATGTAGCATACAAAGAGAATGAGAATCCCAATTTTTCCCCCACCACAAGAAAAAGAATCCCATTCCACTCTTTTGGAATGGCCGGCCACACCCCCCCCCATCATGTGTGATTGGAGAGAGAAAAGAGAGCAAGGTCAAGGGAGTGGGTGGAACAATAATGAAAAGAGATGATGAAAGAATCCAATGATCACAACCATAACCCACACTCAACCAACCTCACCCCTCATCATCATCAACCATCATGCCCACTAAAAGTCAAGCCATCATGATAGCTAGAAGTCAAGGTCAATGAGAGTCTATCATGATAAAACAAAATGCAAAGACCCCCTTCCACAAATGCCTATTTGCAACAATGCAAATAAGCCCTCCTCCACCAATCTTCGGCCAATGAACGGAAAAATGGAAATCGGCCGAAACGGAAAGCAAACTGGCAACTCCAGAAAACTGGTCCCGTAATAAATTACAGGAAAACCCCGATACTGTGCATACACACCCGCATCTGTATTTCGACCGAAATACAAATGCAATGAGACAAAATCTACACTGTACTATACTAGAATCCGGCTTATACCAAAACCGGATAGTAATATCTGTTCGATCCTGATCCGTGCAATACCGCACGTATCTGATCGAACCCTGCCATATAACCATACGGCCTATAGTACAAACTGTCCGATCCTGATCCGTGCAATACCGCACGTATCTGATCGGACCTTGCCATATCTCCATACGGCCTCTACAACCTTTCGCCCGAAAGCTTGAGTAACTGTAAATGTGGTGGACTCTAAAGACTCGTCAATACTATGGCTGTGGATTTAACCACTAGCACGTCAGAGGTATATGCCAATACGTGACGGGCCACCAGCTATTGACCAAAGGGGACGTCGATGAGGAAGCTCACCCCGACACCCAACTGAGCCTGTCAGTGACAATATCCGTGCAGTCCGGTCCGTTCGTCTATGAGTATCGCATGGCGGGCCTAGGGGGTTGGTAAAAGTCAGACCCCCAAAAGCGGTACAAGTCGTGTCGGAGTGTAGCCCAGAACACCCTGAGATACTACTGGAATACCTACCAGTAAATCTCCTTGCCTTGGCCAAGGACTTTGTGTAATGGCTCTCCTAGACACAGCACGACCTCACCCCCAATACCGGGAGAGACGAACCCCTAAAGATACGCTCACTGCCTCCATGTGGCTCGGGACTGTACCCAACTAAAACCTGTTTGCACGACTCCTTTGAGCCGTGGTAGGGTAGTAATCAAAGTACAGTGGGAACTCACACGAGACAAATGACGATCCCCAGGTCGATGAACTAACCTGCACACATGTCACCAGGGAACTGCCATCTGACGTCTGGTATATGACCAACTAGCAGGTTCCCGGCGAGTCCTGTCCGGTGTACTCATAACCCAATAAGCACCTGTATACATCTTAGGTGATCCAACTGACACCAGTGGCTTGTGAGACCGGCCACCGCCCCTCGTCGGGGTCTCGACTGTATACACTAGTCTACTAATGGAGTATCGATGCCCGGTCTCGAAACTCCCACGACTAGGGACCTTTTAAGGATAAGCTTATAGACCCCCAGCTCCCACTTATATGATCGCCCTCATACTGCTGGTGGTCAAGCAAGAATCCTAGGGGCTCTATCAACGTGTAATAGCGACGTGTCATGTCACCTAAAGCAGTACACGATGATAAAGGTAAACCAGATAGCATACTATCATCTCGAGTAAGACTGTCCTACCGGGATAGGTCCTCCCTCAATCATTACAATCACGTACCTGTGACCTAATAATTGACTCTGAGGGCACTATCTCCAACAAGTCCATCTTCTCGTGCTGCCTCTGGTATGCTCCATCAACTGAGGCTAACACGAGGCACTTGGCTTTCGCACAGTCTTTTCCCGATGTCTTACGGATATCAATATCCATGACAAGGGAAACTGGTCCTGAGACGGCAAGGGTTGGATTAGTTAAGAGGTGTCCCAGCATGTCATGGACAATGGACATCTGGACAGACCTTTGCCAGTCATAACAGTCAGATTCAGTCATTTTATTATCTAGATGTAACCTAGGTGTGGTCACTGGGTCGCTACAATTAAGAGAGAGAGAAGAAAACACTCAGCATGATGCTCTTGCAAGTTTAGATTAGTTTTTAATTTATCTAAACAGGATGGCTACCACTGTCTCTCGAATCCCTCCTCAAACCATAGAGGAAGAATTAGTCAGGATCAATCTCACCGTACAATATTTGCTTAACTGTTCAGCCAGGCCAGTGTCGGTACTTCGAGGGAGGTTTTCCAACGCTTTCGCGAAGTTCCTTAATTAAGTAACTTCTTTTCCCTGTGGGCGTAGCCCCGCTAACACCTTTCTAGACACCTACTTGGTTTATAGCATTGATCGTTAAGTGAGAAAGTTCCCGAGGAGTAGCATATACTCACAGTAGGATCGGGATCCAAATATCATCGTGCGATAAAACTGAAGGAATCCTACCAGAATCATCATACTCCAAATGGTATACAGCACTAGCAAGTTTCAGTTTCTTTAGAAACTCCCGATGTGGATTTTTGCCCCATGCTCTTATGACCTTGACTAAGGCCAACAAATCATAAGTCACATGTTAAGTTCTACCCGTCGTTGTCCAGGTTGATTTGAACCCACCCGTATATACCCTTGACTATGGCCAACAAAGTAATACGACTGTCCCAAACCAACGCATCTATCTATGCTACAGATAAATATTCAGCAGCTACCAATCACTATGCCTTGGCGAAGGTCAAAATACATACCTTGAATACTACTGAATATTTAACTGAAATGACGGAGGGCTACGAATGGTTTTGGCAAAACCGTGAACGTAGTGAACTTGATATAATCGAAGGAACGAGATAGCTTTTACAAGGAGTGGTTCAAGCTCCGCATTTAAAAGTTGGTTTTTGAAAAAAGAACCGAGTGGTTTTGAAAGTGTTCCAACGACTTTTACTTGGTTTATTTTCTTGCATTAATTTTAATGCGTCCCATCATTTAATCCTACCATTGCAGAAAACAACGAAAATATGACGTACGCTTATGCCATCCGCATTCGCCACGGGGTCCCGTCATCACCCGTTAGGTTACTTAACTAACGACAGAGCGGGGGCTGGACTAGCGCGGATGCAAAACATAAGCAACGCCTAAATAGATATCATATATAGATATATATATTCGTCAGATGCAATGATAGCCATTCCAGATCACAGATGAACACTTTGGATATACTAGGAATCCGCGATTCGTTCGAGCCTGCAATGAAAAACGGATTACACGGTCGCGATGAATAGCCAAACCCCACCCTAGACCCCTACGGGTGCGGCAAACTACCCACCAAGTACCCGAAGCGAAGCAACCTCCCTCAACAACGTGAGTAGGCCACTCGGCACTTCGAGATACCCGGTAGTTTGTGCACCCCACCTTGGGTCTATCCTAGGAGCAAAAAGAGTAAAAGAAATTATACAATGGCGGCTACAATCTCATCCCGGATGTGCGGCCATAAAATAATATTACATTAATTACAAATTTTACATTGAATGAAAGAAAAAGAAACTCTCATCTCACATCCACCCGGCTATTCATCCGCGACAATCCAACGAGTTCATATCCACAAACCATCAACATTACAGATCACAGATATGTATAACCCCCACTAATCGACGTATAGCAATTAGCAGACGTTCAATACATATATCACATCACAGATAATATCCATTAGCCAAAGTCTACGGAATTTCGATCAAAATACGGATTTATAACCACCCCAAAAACAAATTTGTTCTCTGAAAATCTGGGCAGAAACAAACTATACTAAAAATCCCAAAACATCCAAATAAGAACACTGCACAAACCCGGTCCACGGCCGAGTCAACTCGGCCGCGGATCCGCGGCAGAAAGCATGTTCTTGCCGTGGATCCTCGGCGCTTTGACGGAGTCACTGGATCATTTTTGTTCTGTGTTTTTACAAAACCCTGAGCCGATTTTTCATGTATGTTAAATAATTTTTAGAGCGGTATAAAAAATCGGCAGAAACACGGTTTTTCCGGACGTGTTTTGCGATTTTTTCCGATCGAAATTCTAAACACTTCGCTAACTTGCTAGTTTATGTTTAGCTAGGCTCTGATACCACTGTAAGTCCACGTTGCTCACCCCGGTTCTTACGGAGAGGCGAAAACGGCGAAAAACAATTTTTGGCGCAAAGGTAACATGGACTAAAAGAAGGATCTTTGCTAAATTACAAACTAGCAAACTACTTGAGGTTCTATCTATTATGTCATAGAGATTATACCTCACGATACCAGTCCTTCGGGTCTTCATTCCGCTATCATGCTCGTCCATCCACGCACCGAGGATCAATCCGAATCTTGGTCACCTCCGCGTCCTTCTTGAGTCGAAGACGATCCACCCGAGAGTTGTGCTCCGAGCTCCACCTCGAGCCGAGGCAACTAGGGCAACAAGATCGCTAGTCTTGATGTCCTAGGTTGTGTAGAAGTAGTAGATGGATGTTTTTATCTATTTGGATCCTTTTTCTCTCAACATATGAGATCAAAGGAATTTTCAAGAGGAGGAAGAAGAAGGAGAACAACCATGGAGCTTTTCTTTTTCTTCTCAAGAGAAAGAATGAGAAATGAAAATCATGAACTAAAGAAAATGAACCATGGTTGCAATAATACATAAACATCATCATTACTAATCCTTTCATGATAAAGTTGATGGCTACATTGACTTGACCATTTTCATATCATTTAAAGAAAAAGAAAACCAAAGAAGAATCTAGACCTCACATGAAAATGCTAGTCAACTTTGGTCAAACGGTCAACAAAGTCAAGTGTGGTTAAATGGTCAAAGCAATTAGCCATAACATAATTATCACTAAAAAGATTAGTAAATAATGTCCTCGGCTCATAATGGTTTTGACCGAACCTACTGCCAAAACCCAAATGAGTCCGCCTCAAAATGGTTTTGACCGAATCAACTATCAAAACCCTAATGAAGCACCTCCTCCTTCTTCGCTCCTCAAAACTGTGCATACACACCCGCATCCGCACTCCGTAGAATGCGAATGCACAGAAGAAAAAACAAATCCATCCGTGCAATACTAGGATCCGGCTTAAACCAAAGCCCACTAGTATTGCCTGTCCGAACAGCATACGCACACAAGTGCACGTAAGTGATCGTAGCCCTGCCGTAAAACCATATGGCCTCTACACGTTTCTCTCAGTGCAGGGAAACTCTCTGTGTGGGACTCTAAAGACTCGACACTACACTGGTAGTGGGTTTAACTACAGACCGCAAGCGGCACTAGCTGTACGTAACGGTCCCCAGGTAGATGTCGATAAGAAGGCCGATGAGGTAAACCCATCCGAACTCCTACTGAGCCTGTATGTGACAATCTCCGTACAGTTCGGTCCGTTCGTCTGAGAATATCGCATGGCAGGCCTAGGGGGTGGTAAACGTCAGTCCCCTAATAGCGGTACAAGTCGTGTCGGAGTGTAGCCCAGAACACCCTGAGATAACACTGGAAACCAACCAGTATATCTCGCTTGCCCTGGCCAGGGACTACTTGTATAATGGCTCTCCTAGACACAGCGCGATATCAACCCCCGATACCGGGAGAGACGAATCCTGTCTAACCGTCACTGCCTCCAAGTGCTTCGGGACTGCACCCAACTACTACCTGTTTGCACGACTCCTTTGAGCCGTGGTAGGGTAGTAATCTAAGTACAGTGGGAACACACTCGAGGCGAAGTGACAGTATCAAGTCAGCGGACTAAGCTGTACTCATGTCACCTGGGAACTGATAACTGACGATAGGTATAATACCAACCAACAGTTCCCGACGAGTCCTGTCCAGTGTACTCGTAACCTAACGAGCATCTGCATACTATCTCCAGTACGACGTACTGATGGCTGTGGGACAGACCATCTCTCCTGCTGGGATGAGAAGCGTATACGCTAGTCTACTCCGGAGTATCGATGCCCCGTCTCGATAATCCTACGACTAGGGACCTGTATAAGGATGTGCTTATAGATTACCCAGCCCCCACAAGTGTGACTGCCATCACAACGCTGGTAATCAAGCAAAGATCCTAAGGGCTCTACTAATATGTATAAGCGATATGCTAAAAGAAACACATGCACATATTGAAGTAGAGACAAACCAAGTAGCATACTACCATTTTGAGCAAGATTGTCTATACAACTGTGAATATCCCAAGCTTCCATCAAGTAATATACAAACTAGTATGATACAGTAATGGCCTCTAGGGCATATACACTAACACTTAAGCATAGCCACTGGAGAAAAGGTTTCGTCATAATCCACACATGTTCGTTGACGAAAACCCTTTGCAACAAATCTAGCTTTGAAAGTCTCAACTTTTCCATCTACACCAAGTTTCTTCTTAAAGATCCATTTGACCCTAATGGGTTTTACCCCTTCAGGAGAAACTTTCAAAGTCCATACTTTGTTGGTGTACATGGATTCCATCTCAGATCGCATTGCATCCAGCCACTTCACAGAGTCCCCACTCGTGATGGCCTGCTCGAAACTAGTCGGGTCATCATCTTGCATGATGCAATCCTCACTCCCACCATCAACAAGAAAACCATAGTATCTCTCAGGTGGATGAGAAACCCTACTAGATCGACGGAGAGGCTGGGGTTCGTTGGGTACTACTGAATCCTCTGGTTCCACTAAATCTTCAGTTGCAGTTTGTGTCGCTGGAACTTCTTCCAGTTCTATCTCATTGCCACTATCTTGTTTCATAAGAAAACCCTTTTCTAAGAAGGTGGCATGTCGAGAAACAAACACTTTTTGTTCCTCGGAATGGTAGAAGATATACCCTTACGAATGCTTGGGATATCCAATAAACTTGCACAGAACTGACCTTGCCTCGAGCTTGTCCGGATCTTGTGTTTTCACATATGACGGACAACCCCATATCTTAATGTAATTAAGATGTGGTCTCTTTCCTTTCCATATCTCATATGGAGTAGTTGGCACAAATTTGGTGGGAACCCTATTCAATAGGTCTACGGCTGTCTCAAGCGCATACCCCCAGAAAGAAACTGGTAACTCAGCAGTGCTCATCATAGAGCGCACCATATCTAATAAGGTGTGATTCCTCCGCTTCGATACGCCGTTGTGCTGTGGTGTATAAGGAGGAGTAAGCTGAGAGAGAATCCCATTCTCTTTTAGATAGTCCAGAAACTCATTGCTCAAGTATTCTCCTCCTCGATCAGATCTAAGGATCTTAATACTTTTACCCGTTTGGTTCTCTACTTCGTGCTTATATTCCCTAAATTTCTCAAAAGCTTCAGACTTGTGTTTCATCAGGAATACATGTCCATATCTTGAGAGATCATCAGTGAATGTAATGAAGTAGGAAGAACCGTTCCTGGCATGTGTAGACATGGGACCACATACATCACTATGTATCAGCCCCAAGAGTTCCGTAACTCTTTCTCCGTGTCCACTAAACGGAGTTTTGGTCATCTTTCCTTTGAGACATGACTGGCAAGTGTCATAAGATGAAAATTCGAACGGACTCAAATATCCATCCTTATGCAATTTGGCTAGTCGTGTCGCATTGATGTGACCAAGTCTACAATGCCATAAGAAGGATTCATTCATTTCTGAACTTTTCCTCTTGTTTGTGTTCTGTACATTAAGAATTGTAGTTTGATTTAGAACGTACATGCCATTATTTAACGATCCTGATCCTATCAACTTTTGATTCAGGAATATGTTCATAACATTATCCTATATTACAAAATTATATCCTTCTTTATTCAATAAAGAAACTGATATAATATTGCATATCAGGGTCGGAATGTAATAGCATTCGTTCAGAATCAAAGTATTACCTTTTGGTAACACAAGGTGATATTTGCCAACAGCCTTGGCTGCAATATCTGCACCATTCCCTACTCTTACGAAATGATCACCCATTCCCAGTTCTCTACCTTTACGTAGCCCACGTAACGTATTACATATGTGGGATCCTGATCCGGTATCTAATACCAAGGACGTAGAGTGAACTGAGAAACGGTTCTCAATAACTAACACTTCTGAAGAAGATGCATCAGCATGCTTGTTCTTCATTTGGGTGGTGTGAGAATCCAGATATTCTCCTATTTCCTGCTCAGTCTTATAACACTTATAAGAAAGAATGGGACCAGCGTTTCCCTGCTCAGTATAATAAGCGGGTTCAGTCAATACATCCATATTATTATCTTGATTAAGGCCTGACATGGTCGCTACCTGGAGAGAGAGAGAAGGAAACACTTTAGCGTATGCTCTTGCAAGATTAGATTGGTTATTATCTTATCTAATCAGGATGTCTCCCACTATTTTTATCAAATCTTCCTTCAAACCCAAAAAGGAAAGACTAGCCGGGATTAATTACACCTTACAAGTTCGCCAATCTTTCAGCCAGATCAGTGTTGGTACTTTGAGGGAGGTTCCCCATGATTTCGCACGGACCAAATTAAAATAAACCTCGTTTTCCCAGAGGCATAACCCCGTTAACACCTTTCTAGACACCTACTTGATCGGCTAATTGTCCTGTGTAAGATTCTTCCAGGAGTAACACTTACTCGCAGTGGGTATCGGGATCAAACTATCTCATAGGAGGTATGCAATCTCATTGCAAATTTCAACACTTGAAATTCCCGACAATTCTTTTACCCCTAGCGTGCTATGACCTTGACGCATGCCAAACAACCCATAGTCCGCTAGTCAAGTTCAACCCGTACATTTCGTGATTGAATCAAACCCACCCGTACGACCCTTGACGCATGCCAAACAACGCCGTACGAATACCCTAATCCAATCGCATCTCATGCTACAGATGAGTAGTAATTAGCTACCGTACACTACACCTTGACGCATGCCAAACTACCGTAGCACGAATACTAATTATTACTTATCTGAAATGACGGAGAGCTACGCAGGTTTTTCAGAAAACCATGAGCGTAATGAACTTGATATCGTTGTAGAAACAAGTGATTTTGAAAAGGAGTGTCTTTGAGGTTTTTCCAGTTTCGCTAAAGAGGTCACTCCCGGTGAAAGGATCTCGGCTCTTTCCTCATCGAATAAGGTGCAAGGTATATCATATAGACCGCTGTGCAAAGCAAAACTATAGAAGAAATCAAAAACTAATCCGTGAGTTTGTAGCATCTGCCAGTTCTGCTAAAGAGGTCACTCCCAGTGAAGGGATCTCGGCTCTTTCCTCATCGAATAAGGTGCAGGGTATATCATATATACCGCTGTGCAAAGCAAGACTGTAGCTACCTTTTTTATAAAGTTTGATTCTACAACATCTTTTTAGGTTTCTTTTCATTTATTGATCTCATTAATAAATCCCATCAGTTATGCTTCCTAAGCATCACAGAAGAAATGAAAGCTGTAATATTTATATATCATATATATAGTATAAGCATTCGTCTTAGGCAGTAATATGATCTCATCACAGAACATTGCAGCAGAAGATAACATATGAAATATTGGATATACTAGGATGTCCGTGTTTTACATCGAGCCTGTATAAAACACGGATTCCACGGTCGCGATGAATAGCCAAACCCACATCCCTAGACCCTTACAAGAGCGGCAAGCAACTCTGCCAATTCTAGGGTTAGGAGACCCGGTCTCGACTCCTCGAGGTGGCATCCTACTGGACCCTAGAACCCGGTTACTTGTGCTCCCCTCCTTGGGTCTACCTAATGCGGAAAAGTAAATAATATGCAATGGTGACATCATCCTCAAACCGGAAGTGCCCCAATAAAAGAATATTACATACAAATGAAGTTTACATGAATGAAAATAAAAATCCTCATCTCATATAAAACCCCCGGCTATTCAGAACACGTCGATCCAATATAACATATCACAGCAACACATAATATCTCATATCATCAACATAAGAAAGTATGCGTATCCCGATTGTCGTTGATGTATAGCAACGAAGCCGGTGATACACCACATACTACGCTTACGGTCACAGAAAAGAAAGTGTAAAACTACAACATTTGGAATCCACAAATACTTTATACATCTTAAATCCGAAATATCACATACTTCGCATTTCATGCCTAACCATATAAATTCCACATATTGTATCACATTCCAGATAAAAGACAATGTTAAACTTTCCGATCGAATAATCAAATACCCAAGATTTCCCAAATAGCTCAACACTTGAGCGGAGTTCAAAAAACCCAGAACATGTCACTGCGCCAATGAACCAGCCATAGAAGGGTCAAACCAACGCCTCACATGTGGCAACGCTAAACTACCACAAACCCTAGGGTTCAGTGGCAGTTTTGACGGTCACATAATCGAGTTAAGGTTACGTTCTTCTAGAGGGTCCACAGATACGCTAGCATGACTTCCCGAAAGTTTTAAACAGAGGAAAAAATCCAACACTTGAAAGTTTTCGGTCACGAAAAAAATGAGTTATTAATATCCATTCGAACATTTTAACACATTCTAAATTATCCGGGAAAAATAAACGATGTTAAACTTTCCGATCAAATCAACGAATTCCAAAGATCTCTAGAAAAATCAACATTTGAGTAATATTAAAAATTCCCAGAAGTATGTAGTAATGCCTACGGATGTTACCCAGAAACCACTAACCCTAATACCCAAGTACGACCGCGGAACCGCCGCCAAAAGCCTGTTATGGTCGCGGTTCCGCGGTGACTTTAAGGTATTAGGGGCTCGTATTTCTCTGTTATCCATAGAATTACCTGCTTATTTTTTTGAGTATTTTTAATAGGGAAAAACCATCTTTTTAAAAAATTTCCAGAGAAGGGGTTAAATACGACGTTTCGGGGTTCGATCGGACTTTTAACTTCGTCTACACGTCGCCTAATGCTCTAGCTAGGCTCTGATACCACTTTAGGGTTACTAGGCACAATCACAAGGGTCTATAAGGCATCAACCATGCTAAATTTAAAATGTAGAAGTGCCGAACAACCTAAAGCGAGGATCTTTGCTAGATAATTAGGGTTAACAAAGCATGTAAACAACTTTACAACTAAAGGAAAAGGATTACAACCTTTGTAGTCCGCTCCTTCGCTTCATAAGCTCCGAGTAGTAGTCCCTTCGCCGCGATCCATGAACTTCCTGACTCTAGAGAGGCTCCACAAGCCGAATGATCCATGCTTGCTTGAAGTCTTCCTTTTCGAAGATGATCTACCTTGAAGAATCTTTAACTCAAGCTCTCACTTCTCTAATCAAGTATTAGTGAAGTGAACACCCTAATCTAAGTGGCCAGATTAGATAAGGATGATGAAGTAGGAATTTGGCTCTCATTTGTTTTCAAAATCTCACTCAATATCATCACAAAAGAAAAACCAAGTAAAGCTTTTTCAAGAGCTCAAGGAAGAAGAAGATGAATAATTCCTTTTGTGATGAATAATGAATTATTGCCATGGTTACAATTGCAACCCTTGGTTAATAAAGAAAGGCTTTAACCATTGCAGAGATTTAACTAGGGTAAAGGGTTTGGGTTGGGTTAGGAAATATCTCCACAAAATATCAACAAAATATCTTTGCTTAAAACAAAACAAAGCTTCTAGAAGCTTCATGAAAAAGCTAACCTAAATCAAACCCTAACTATGTTTAATCTCCACAAATCATGTTGCATTTGTAATCATAAATTGTTACAATATTATATATCACATATATAATATATTTTTGTAACAAAAGAAAATAATACATTTAACATATATCGCATATATATCAATGTATTATCCGGTGAGAAAATGAATCAATAAAGCGAGCCAATATTAGTTAATGTAATGTAATATATCACATATATAATTATACATTAAATTATCAAATCAACACTTGATCCGACAATCCGGCTATATCGCATATAATAGAATACGGTATCTCATATCGTATTATTCTCGGTCCCACACATATCACATATGTTCTCCTATTCCATTTTGCCTGAGTCAAGAAACCTCTGTATAGGACTCTAAAGAATCATCAATACGCCGGCAGTAGGTGATGATCATATCAAACACCCACAAGCTGCAAGCGGTCAGCTAAACATAACAGCCACCCAGGTATTGAGCAATCAGAAGATCAACAAGCAAGCATGTACATTCTCCTGTGAATCCAATCAGTAACACTACCGTACAGTCCGGTCTCTTCGTCTGATATGTCACATATCTAGTCTTGGGGTGGTAAACGTCAGACCCCAGTAACCGATAAGTCGTGTCGATGTGAGGCTCATAACAGGTCGAGAAACTACTGATAACACTTACCAGTAGCACTCTATATCAGCCCTGGACAGGGACTTCCAGTTATAGCCAATCGAACACAGCACAACATCAACTCCCTATACCGGGAGAGACGAAACCCCTCCTATCGCTCATTGCCTCCATGTGATTCGGGACTGTACCCAAAAGCCACCGTTTTGCACGCCCTCTTGGACGTGGTAAGGTGGAAATCAAAGCACAGTGGGAATCACATAAGACTCTATGACGATCTCGGGTCTACAGACTAACCTGTACCAGTGTCACCAGAGAACTGCCATCTGACGTGAGGTATAATACCATCTGGGAGTTCTCGGCGAGTCTGTTCAGTGTACCCAGTCTCCACTGAGCACCCGTACACCATCTTTGATGTCAAACACCGATGGATATGGGATCATCCATCGCCCATCATATGGGTCAAGATGCGTATACGCTAGTCTACTCTGGTGTATCGATGCCCTGTCTCGATACACCCTCAACTAGGAACAATTATAGGATGTACTCATAGACTACCATGGCCCCACTAGTATGATCTCATCATAGTCCCAGTAGTCGAGTACATATCCTAAGGGCTTTATCAACATGTGAGAGCAAGACAGTAAACTAATATAAGTCAACATGTTAAGACAAAGTGAAACCAAATAGCATACTATCATGTCGAGCAAGAAAGTCATCTCTATATATATCCAAGCATCCACTATAATATACATCATATGTACAATAATGGCCTCTAGGGCATATATATAACTAACAGTACCTTCAAAAAGATGGGGATATTTCTTCCTCATCTCGTCCTCGGTCTCCCAGGTGACCTCCTCGCTGCTCGGGCCATGCCAAAGGACCTTAACGGACGGTATAACCTTCGATCTCAATTTCTTCACCTGCCGATCCAGGATGACCACCGGCTGCACTGAAAAAGAAAGGTCGCGCTCCAGCTGGATCGTCGGGTGCTGAATCGCATGAGACGGGTCATGAAGATACTTGCGGAGCATCGAAACGTGAAATACGGGGTGAACGTCAGGAAAACTGTGCGGAAGAGCTAACCGATACGCAACAACACCAATACGCTCGAGGATCTCGAAGGGGCCTACATATCTGGGACTAAGCTTCCCCTTCTTCCCAAATCTCATCACACCTTTCATTGGGGAGACCCTCAAGAAAACATGGTCGCCAACAGAAAACTCAAGTCTGCGCCGACGATGGTCCGCATAAGATCTCTGCCTGCTCTGGGCTGCTCTCATCCTATCACGAATCAACTAGATCTTCGCGGTCGTCTACTCAATAATCTATAGCCCCAAAATACTACTCTCGGTGAGCTCTGTCCAACAGACGGACGATCTACATCTCCTCCCATATAAAGCCTCGAATGGTGCATCTGAATGGTCTCCTGGAAGCTGTTGTTGTAGGAGAACTCTACTAAGGGCAAATGGTGATCCCAGCTACCTCCGAAATCTAAAACGCACGCTCGGAGCATGTCCTCAAGAGTCTGAATAGTCCGCTCTGACTGGCCGTCGGTCTGCGGATGAAATGCTGTGCTGAAACTCAAGCGGGTACCCAAAGCCTCCTGAAGCCTCTGCCATAGTCGGCTGGTAAACTGGGTGCCACGGTCGGACACAATACAAATCGGGACGCCATGCAACCGTATGATCTCGTCGATGTAAATCTGGGCATACTGAGCAAAACCGAAAGTGGTCTTCACGGGCAGGAAGTGAGCCGCTTTTGTCAATCGATCCACGATCACCCAATTAGAGTCATACCCTCGACTGGTCCCGGATAGAGCCATAATGAAGTCCATAGAAATCTGCTCCCATTTCCACTCCGGAATAGGCAAAGGCTGCAACTCTCCTGCTGGCCTCTGGTGCTCGGCCTTGACTTGCTGACAAGTCAGGCATCTCGACACGAAGTCTGTGACATCCCTCTTCATCCCGTCCCACCAGTAAAAATCTCTCAGATCATGGTACATCTTGGTGGAACCTAGATGAACACTATACACCGATCGATGTGCCTCCTCAAGAATCTCACGTCTCAGTCCCTCAGCATCTGGTATGCACAGTCTAGTCCCAAATCGTAGTATCACATGATCACTGATCATGAACTCGGAAAATCTGCCCTGTCCAATCTGTGCCATGATCTCTAAACAACGGTCATCACTGTACTTTGCCTCATGTATACGGTCAAGCAACTGTGGGCGTACACGAACATGCGCAAGCTGTCCCCAGATCGGAGTGAACTTGAACTGCACTCGGCTGTCGCATAAAATTTGCCAATCTGCCGACGACTGCCTCTGCACTGAGCTCAAACAAGATAGACTACCCCCGGGCCTCCGACTCAAAGCATCCGCCACTACATTCGCCTTGCCCGGGTGATAAAGGATCTCACAATCGTAGTCCTTCACTAACTCCATCCAACGACGCTGTCTAAGATTCAGGTCTCGCTGCTGAAATATGTACTTCAAGCTCTTGTGATCCGTGAATATCTGGCATGACTCGCCGTATAGGTAATGTCGCCAGATCTTGAGTGCAAAGACCACTGCAGCCATCTCTAAATCGTGAGTGGGGTAGTTCTGCTCATGCTTCTTCATCTACCGAGAAGCATACGTAATAACCCTGCCGTGCTGCATCAATACACAGCCTAGCCCCATTCGAGAAGCATCATAAAAAACAACAAATCCGCCCGATCCCGAAGGCAAAGATAATACGGACGCCGTAGTTAATCGAGTCTGCAACTGCTGAAAGCTAGGTCGCACGCCTCCGTCCAAACAAAAGGAACTCCCTTCCGGGTCAGCCCGGTCAATGGTGCAGCAATACGGGAGAAGTCCTGTACAAATTGTCGGTAGTAGCCGGCCAGTCTTAGGAAGCTGCGGATCTCTGTAACTGAGGCTGGTCTGGGCCAATGTTGGGCGGCCTCTGTCACGACCCGAAATATTAGCTCGTGACCAGCACTTGAATCACGCAACGTCTAAAGGCGTAACGGAATTCAAGTAAGCTAAAACCCAGAAATCTAAACCTTTTAGGAAAAACAAAGGAGGTGAGGTTTTGAAATAAAGGTATAATGAAATCGGGTTTTCTTAATGCATAGAAAAGGAACATGAATGATGCAAGTGAAATTTACTAGTTTGAAAACATGTTTCGTCTTTTAAAAATTTTGGCAGCACCTCCTTTGTATATTTTGATCCAAAACCACAAATATATAACAAGAATAATGGCATCCCCAAGCGGGAGCTATCTCTTCGCCAAATGGCGGATCACAACCACGCAAGACAATATAAATAAGTATACGACGCCCAACGGCGAAGTTCACCACAAAAGATAAGAAAATGAGCAAGACAAAAACCCCAAAAGTGAATATAAACCCATCGCTCAAATCTCGCGACTACAAGTCTCACTAAGTCTCATTACTTATACAATTTACAAATTTTGATTGATGGAGTTAACTAGATACAATATGAAATGTAGATACAAGAGTGGGAATGATACAAATGTCCCACCTACCAATGCAAAACACCCGAATGCAACTGTGTACCAGCGAAGCCGCTACTGATCTAAGCGGTCAACCTGCAAGAACTGTGGCACAACGGGGTGAGTTGCCAGCTCGTGAGTAGAAAAATATCAACAGATAGAAATCGAATAAACAACGACTCCTAGGTCAACTATATCATAAAGGTAATACTATGATATCTAGGGTGGCCGGGTCTGTATATGTGCCAACAAGGTAGTCAATACCTATATGCATGTGGATAACATCCAATAGTAATGATCAATGCATGTATGCATGTAGATCTCGTCCACCCATATAATCAGTGTCTGTATGTATGTGGATCTCGTCCAACCATATAATCAGTGTTTGTATGCATGTGGATCTCGTCCAACCATATAATCAGTGTATGTATGTATGTGGATCTCATCCAACCATATAATCAGTGTATGTATGCATGTGGATCTCGTCCAACCATATAATCAGTGTATGTATGTATGTGGATCTCGTCCAACCATATAATAGAAATGTAAGCATATCCATATATCATGCAACATGGAAAAGTGATATGACATGTTAAGGGGAAGCCGCTCTTTTAAATGATTCCAGTTTTTAAAATATAACATGCGGTTCCTAATTTTCCAATAAAACCAGTTATCTATGTAGGCACAATATGTAAATGCGCAAGTATAGAGGTACCAATGTGTATATGCGCCAATATGGGTATGCAATGTTCATATGCACAAGTATGAATATATCAATGTATATGTGCACCAATGTGAATATATCAATGTATATGTGCACCAATATGGATATACAATGTGTATGTGCGCAAGTATGAATATATCGATGTATATGTCCACCAATGTGAATATATCAATGTATATGTGCACCAATGTGGATATACAATGTGTATGTGCGCAAGTATGAATATATCAATGTATATGTGCACCAATATGAATATATCAATGTATATGTACACCAATGTGGATATACAATATGTATGTGCGCAAGTATGAATATATCAAAATATATGTGCACCAATGTGAATATATCAATGTATATACGCAAGCAGGTTATGCGAAGAGTCATATTATGATGCAGCTATCATACTGTGTAGTGACATGGCAATTATCGATGATGAAGTGTGTGAACCTACAGTCTGTGTGCTTGTAACATACGCATCATCGATAATGGTGCAGGTGTACTATCACAGGTATATGCAGTGCAATAATAATATCATGAATGCAGCATAAGGTAAATCATCAACTAAAAGCTATAAGGTGTACGTAACTATCATATGTCTGAGTCGGTGAATCTATCAATCGGTATCTAGCCTAACAACATCGCGTACGGTATGATCCATCATACGGCAACTCTAGTCAAGGGTAAGGATCAATCATCAAGTCAAACTCATCACGCACGGAAAATCATCGTACGGCGGCATTAAGCTAATAAGGATCTTATCATCCTATACGACAAATGAGGATACGGCCTGAAATCACGTACGGCCTATCATCCATGATTCACAACGTTCTATATATGTATATGTATTTATGTACCTATGTCCCGGTTCACATCCGCAATAATTTCATATCAGGGGACTGGCAGGGTATAAATCATCTCGATCAACTCCCATCCGTATACCAACATATCATCATATCATCATATCATCATATCAGTTTTATATTCTTTCATCGCATTTATATCACACATCAAATCGAATTTACCTAAACATTCTATCTTTACTAAGTATAAGTATCTAATCTAACATTCACACCCGAACCATACAATCAGATTTTTAAAGAAGCGAATCGTAGTTTTGAAAATAGGGGTTACGGTGTTTTTAAGAAAAAGATATCATTTGAAAATCCGTAACATCCCTCAAGGTATATATTTAAAAGATACATACGACTCTTCGGTTTAGAAAAAGGTATGGTTCGGATGACGCATCTACATCGACTTTCTAGTCCTACAGTACCCTAAACGGCAATATCGCTAAACGCCATCCTATGATAGTCGTAACATATCACTTCTAACAATCCTCTAGTTCTAATATGGTTTCATAGCTATCTTCATTCTAACCTTAGTTTCCTAATCTAGGTTTCCTAACCATATTCTATAATCAGTTTTCCATCAATACATTGCGGGGGTGCTATACGCCATCCACCTGACTTCCCCCGTGGATATAGATCCACTCACCTGGTCTTCGCTTGCCGAAATCGATGACGCCACGCTCTATCGCCTCGGGATCCACGCGAAGGTATCTACAATAATAAACCATCGCAATACGTATTAAAATCAAGGCGGAAAACCAAAACGGTGCACGTTTCGCTCATAGGTCAAAACTTATAGCTTTGCGTGCAAAACACGACCAAAAACCCTGGTCGTGGACGTCCAAACACCACACGAAGGAAACACAAAACCAAACACCAAAATCAAGCCAAAACGAAGTCGTAAAACAATGCACCAACTCATGGGAATGGTTCCAGATTTTACCCTAAGCCAAATTGGTCAATTCTGCATATATGGAGGGTCAAATTTACTGCAGATAAGGCCCTGGAACCAAACTGGAACAATTCTACCCTACTCTGGCCGCAAATTGCTGCCAGATTGAATAAATTTGCGGCCTGGGTGTTAGGGTTTGGTATCAGGTCTCAGTGGTAGCTTCCTAGATGCATGCACGACTCCCAGTAATTGCAAAATCATTTCTAGTATCCCCGGGTTGCTCCAGATTCCAAAATGCCCTCTCAAATCTTACATTTATCCGATGTCGGAGTTTCTAAATCCATGTTTTGGGTTCCATCCCCTATTCCAGGTCAGTAAAACATCACTAAGGCTTGTAGGCAGCCACTACATATCACCAATTTCAACAAACACTCAACCCTTTACTAGGGTTTCCCAAAGTTCACTAAACTTCACCATTTCACATCTAAACACATATGAATACCAAAGTAAATGAAAAACTACCCAATTGGTGAAGGGATTACCTCATATAGCACCCATGAATCCCTAAGATCATCGAAATCTGAATTTTCTTGGTCCCATGTGTAGAGGTTGAAAAGGGGATTAATTTTTGTGAAGGATGTGTAGGGTTTTGGGGCTTATTAGGAGATAGATCTAGGGATGGAAGGGGAGGGTTGTGAGCTTGAGGAGATGAAGGAGAAAAGATGAAAAAAGATGGGGAAAGGAAGTGGCAGCAGCAGCCCCCCCCCCCCTCTCTCTCTCACAAATTCATACTCTCTCTCTCTCACATAATCCACCTAACCTAATCATTTTGTCCCCTTTGACTTTTTCTTTTTCTTTTTCTTTTCTCTCCACCAATAACCCAAATGAAATGAAACATGTAACAAAATGAAACATGTCATGGTGCACTAAACATGGAAAACTGTAGAAAACACGGATTTGGCTTAATCGCGATTAGCAGTGCACTAATCGGGTTTTTATCAAAATTGCATATAATAAATTATAAAAATGCCAAATCCTTTAATTATATTATTAAATGAATAAATCATTTTAATTTCCATTTATTTCATAATTTTTGGTATATATTTATACCCTTTTTCGAAAACCCCAATTTCGCAAATCGGGCAGTTTTCGGGAAAAATATTATTTTAATATTAAACTCCAAAAATAATATTTTATATTTTCTGAAATGTTACAGCCTCGATCTTCTTCGGGTCCACACGTATACCGTCGCTCGTAACCACGTGACCCAAGAAATCAATGATGTCAAGCCAGAATGCGCACTTGGAGGATTTCGTGAACAGTTGGTGCTCCCTCAGAGTCTGCAATGTGATCCGCAAGTGCTGCTCGTGCTCCTCTCGGCTCCGGGAATACACTAAGATGTCGTTAATAAACACGATGATGAACTGATCAAGATACGGCTTGAAAACGCGGTTCATCAAGTCTATAAACGCTGCTGGGGCGTTGGCGAGTCCGAACGATATCACCAAAAACTCATAGTGTCTATAACGCATGCGAAAAGCCGTCCTCGAAATATCCTCCTGCCGAACCCGCAACTGATAGTAGCCTGATCGCAAGTCAATCTTCGAGAAGTGCCCCGCACCCTGAAGCTGGTCGAACAAATCATCGATACGCGGTAAGGGATATCTTTTCCGCACTGTAACGCGGTTCAGCTTGCGGTAATCGATGCACAAGCGCAAACTGTCGTCCTTCTTCTTGACGAACAGGACAGGAGCACCCCAAGGAGATACACTAGGTCGAATAAGCCCTTTATCTAACAACTCCTGCAACTGACCCTTCAGCTCTCTAAGCTCCACCGGGGCCATCCGATAAGGCGGTATGGAAATAGGCCCCGTGCCGGGAATCAAGTCAACGCAGAACACAATATCGCGCTCAGGCGATAGCCCAGGCAGCTCGTCAGGAAAAACATCAGGGAACTCGCTAACAATCTGGACCTGGTCCAACGCGACCTCTGCGGCTCTAGTATCACAAACATATGCTAGGAATCCCTGACATCCCTTCCTCAAGAGCTGTCCAGCGTGAAAAGACAAAATCAAGCTGGGAAGGGTGACGCTACAGTCTCCCTGAATAACAAGGACTGGCTCTCCCGGAAAGCTAAAACTGACTGCCTTCTCACGGCAGTCCACGGATGCATAACAAGTGGCTAGCCAGTCCATGCCCAGAAGAACATCAAAATCCAACATATCGAGGAGAATCAGATCAACCGAAGAATCCCTCTCCCCGATACGAACAGAACACAAACGATACACAAATCGAGCGACAAACGACTCGCCCACCGGAGTACTCACAATAAGCGGCTGGTCTAGCAAACACGACTCTCTGCCCAATCTCGGCATGAAGTGTGTAGAATCATACGAGTGTGTAGACCCCGGATCAAATAACACGTGTGCATCAAAAGAACATACTGATAGGGTACCTAAAACCACTGCATTGGACGCCTGCGCGTCCTGATGCGTCAAAGCAAACACCCGTGCCAGCCCTCTACCTGCGACTGGCTGTCCTCTGCCTCGATCACTACGTCCTCTCTGAACGAACCCTCCGCGTCCATGACCTCTCTGCGCATAGATCTGACACGGAGCAACAACAGGTGCAAGAAGCAATGCCCTCTGAGGTGGAGAAGGTGGTAAAGTGACATGCGGTACGGCTGTCTCCCTCTGGGGTATTTCGGTACAATCTCTAACGAGGTGAAGTAGACTGCCACACCTAAATCGCCCATGCGACAACTGCTGACCCTCCTGGGGATAAGAGCTAAACAACTGGCCTCGTCTTGAGTCTCTGCTACACCCTGTGCCTGAACGAAATCTGTCGCGGCGTATGAACGTCTGTCTCCGTGCTGATATACCCATACGAACCCTTTTCGGTTCCAGAACTACCGAAGTCTCGGCAAGATGCTCCTCGACTAATAAGGCTGCATCCACTACGGCTGCATAGGTATCACAATGCTGGGCGCTAATAGCAAGGAACAAATGGGTGAGCAAACCTCGTACAAACCTCTTGACCCACATCTCCTCAGTAGCTACCAAATACGGGGCATACACAGATAGCTCGGTAAACAGCACATCATACTCCGCCACCGTCATATCCGGAGTCTGGCGTAACGACTTGAACCTGCGCGCTCGGGCATCCCTGACACTCTGTGGAAGAAAGCGGGCAAGAAACACCGTCACGAACTCAGCCCAGGTTATAGGAAGAAGACCTGCTGCTCTGCCCTTCTCTACCGACTCGCACCACTTCTGCGCAAGACCCTCTAGACGAAAGCTCGCGAACTCTACCCATCTCGCGTCGGAGCATATCAGTGAACGGCATATCCTGGCCATCCAATCGATAAAAGACTGTGGATCCTCGGCTGCATCGGTGCCAGTGAAGACCGGAGGCTTCAGCCTCATGAACTCTGATAGCGATATTGTGATCACCTCTGTAGCTGCAGGTACAACTGCCTGAACAGTAGGCACCACCTCGGACCCTGCAACAGGTGGAACGACCTCCTGTCTCTGTGCTTGAATGGCCTCAACTAACGACCCCATCATCTGGCGCATCTCCTGCATACCGGCTCCTAGCATCGCAATATGGTCTGCCGAAGGGGGAACGATCTGCTCCGGTGCAGCAGGCGTACCGCCCTGGTCAGTCCTCATCTCGGACGAGTCAACTCTGATCTCGGCTCTCACGGCCGCTCTCTGCGCCCTCGTAGTCTTTAGCGGCATAATGGCTGGAAATGAAAACAATATTCGATAAGAATACGGAAATCGAATCGCAAGAATGTATATAATCACGAAGGAATTTCAACCAATAAGTTCTAAGGTCACTTAGGCGGAGTACCGTGTTGTGAGTATGCCGCGGAACATATACATGCTACGCCACTCTGCTTCAGCTACCTACTCCAGCATACCAAGGTCATCCTACACTCCGAAAGGTAAAACCTACGCTCTGATACCAACTTTGTCACGACCCAGAATTCGGCCCGTGACCGGCACTTGACCACGTAACGTCTACAGGCGTAACGCGATTAAGTAAGCCGAAACCCAGAATTCAAACCATTAAAAGTAGTGAGTGATGAAAACATTAGTTTAAAACATTTGGAAAATTCGAGTAAAAATCTTTAAAGTTTAAGTTATTTTCTTAAAAATTTCGGCAGCACCTCCTTTGTAAAACTTGCCCCGAAACCGGGTACACATATGATATAAGTAAAATGACATATATAAAGATAAAGTATCCCCAAACGGGAGCAATCACGCCCAACAGCGAAACAATCACCACGATAAAATATACGACGCCGTAGCGAAGAAATGAACAATAAAAGTGGAAAACAACATAAAAGATAAACTGCAGGAATAAAATCGGCTCACACGAGCTCGACATCCAGAGTACAAAATAATATACAATATCGTCCTCACAACTGCTCTCTAAGTCAATACATGAAATGGTAGATGGAGAGTACTAGATACAATAGAGTGTACAACAGGAAAATAAACGGATACCGCAAGCCCACCTATAAGCAACACGGCACACCTGCCTACTATAACGGTATCCGCCGCAAAAAGGTACAATATGGTAGCCCTGCCGCGACTACTCTGAGGGTCAACCTGCAAAACACTATGGCACAACGGGGGTGAGTTTCCAACTCGTGAATAGAAAATAACATATAAGGGTAATCGCAAGTATGCACGTACTGCAATACTCTAACATGTGCAATCTAACAACATCAACGTGATAAGCTGGGTATGCAATAATCATGCGAGGTACTCTATCAGGTACTACAACTACATGATGCGGTGTATAACAATGGATGCTGAGCATGGGATAAAATATCATCTACACGAATCATCATCGTGGGAAAAACCCGGTATTTACTAAATACACCCCAAATCCCAATAACTCAGTCGCCATCAATCTAATCGGCCATCATATCCTGTAAATCTCATGGAACCTGAGTGCCCAATATCGGCACTCGAAAACATCATGAAATACTCGTGTCGAGCATCGACACGCAAATCCTCATATATCGGGCTCCGTCAGTCCGGATCGGCCTACGGGCTCCGTCTGCGGGATCGGCCCTCGGCCCCGGCAGTACGGGTCGGCCCAAATCCATCTCTCAACTCCGATCGGTATCCTCCGGATAACCGCCAGGTCCAATAAAATCACCGGTAGGTAATCGCCACCCTGCCAGGCTCATCATCTACTCCACAAAAAACATTTCTCGCCCCGGGGAACCATACCGGGTCCACCATGAACCCGCAAACGGATCATCCAACTCCTCGAATCGGGTTTCAAGCACATGTCTTAGAATCGAGAAAACGCATGGTGGACGTACTGAAATATCATATCAAAAGAAACCGGGTTTTCAAAACAGTGCATACTTTCTTAAATAATACCACGGTTCTCAAATCCAGAAATCGCATGAAAGCCCAAAGTTCAATGCGTAAATCCATGCAATATGACGTATGCAATAATAAGCCGTAATATGTGCATATCAAGGGAAAACCGCTCTTTTAAACAATTACAGTTTTAAAATACGACATGCGGTTCCCGAAACTCTAAATCAAATTCGTGTCATTCAAAGATGTAAAAGTAGCTATAACAAGTATGGGTGTACGCAAGTATGTATGCATAAGCAAGTATGAAATGCAAGTATGGAGATACACAATATGAATGCACACAAAAGAACATAACCATATCTAATCATCAATGATGAGGTAAACTAAATGATGGATTGGTTCATAGCAATTCTATAGTGCGAGTGTCATGGTAATTACTAACGGTGTGTGTGTAGCATGCAAATTTGTGCTCGTGCAGCATGAACCGTTAGTAACAGTGCGGTGTCTCACAAGTACTATGACTACATCCAACAAAAGAGGGGTATGAAATAATGGTACCTATGTACAACCAATATATATCTATGAATATAACATGCAGCTACCACATCCTATTAAGCCCTGACGCAAAACGCCATACGGGCGATTTCCCCGTAGATGTTAAATCTACTCACCGGTGATCTCGAGCTAGGTGTATCCGACCACCTGCTTCCCCTTCATCGCGGCATCCGACGTCCCTGCCTGCGATCCTAGAATTACACAAAGCAACACACATAAGGCTAAATCCTGCAAAAACGCGATATAAACTATACGAAAAGCTAGCGTCGCAAGCTAACGCGTGTGCAAACGTGACACCAAAACGTGTGTGCAAGCACCTGGAACCACCCTGACACGCTGCGATACACAGAAACCACCAGACCCAAACTCAAAACGTATGTGTCGCGCAAGTCTAAAAGTGTTGAAAATAAGGTTTTTGGTTCCAGATTTTGACTTCAGTGGAAATAGGAAAATTTGCATATACCAAACACCCTAGATATGTAGCAGACTCCCCCAGCCCAGACCTCGACACCTAACTCAACCCTCTAGCCGCAAATTGCGTCCAGAATGAATATTTCTGTGGCCTGGGATGGGAAGTGGGCTCTCGTGCTTTGTGTGTGTGTTCCTAGCTCAGTAACTGAGTCCCAGTATCTGCAACTTTTGCCTAAAGCACTCGCTTCAAAAGCAGATCACAAAACTACCCAAAACCATAACTAAAACGTTTAATTAACACTAATTTAGTACAATAAGGTATTTTAGTGTAATCTGAAGCAATTACATGGGTTAAACGACACTAATAGCACTCAATTAAGCTAATCAAGCCCTAAAAACCCTAATTTTACCTAATCATCATTTAAACCACCTAATTAGCACTAAAACCCACATAAACACTAAATTAAGCTAAAATAACTACAATTTTAGCAAAGAGGTGAATAAAATGAGCTTAATACCTTAAGTTGGTCTTAGGCGAGTCTAAACTTGCCGCACTTGCCTTCAAGGACAAAAACTTGCCATTAAAACCAACAAAGAATGATCTTGGTGTGATAAATATGAGTTGGAGTAATGGTAAATGGGTTTTTAATGAAGCTTGGTGTTAGAAATTGATGAGAAGAAGAAGAGATGAAGGGGGGAAGTGTTGGGCTGCTGCTACTGCTGCTGGAATGGGAGTGAGAGAGAGAGAGAGAGAAAATGCCCCCAAAGTCAAGCCTCCATGCTCATTAATTACCCCCTCCCCATACCTCTCTTTTCTCATTCTTTATTCAATTTTCTATTTATTAGTTTTAGTTTTGGCTTTACAAAGGAAATTGGAACAAGGGAAAAATGAAAATGGTAGACATGTTAAAACTTAACCTAGATGAAAAATTGTGCATTCCACACAAAATGCTTAGGAAGTATAATTAAGAAAATTTTCTAATTAGGTGAACACTAAACTAATTAATAATTAATAAAACATAATTATATATATATATATAATCACATATTTTCACAATTAAAGTTTGATTTATTCCAGTTTATGTGGAAAATGTTTGTTACGGGATTTATGAAAAACACGCATTATAGCTAATTAACACGAACTTGATCTAAGAGAATTTCAAAAACGTTATAGTATGGCCAGGCCATTTCTTGATCAGTTATTATCATGTTTGTTGATGACATTTTAGTATACTTTTGGAACCGAGAGGAGCCTGGGCAGTAATTGAGGATTTCATTGCAGACCTTGAGGGAGCACCATCTATTTCGCTAAATTATCCACGTATGTTTTCGGGTTGGATAGTGTGGACTTCTTGGGACACGTAGTTACGAGAGATGGTAAGTATGGAACCGAAGAAGATCGAGACCGTTCAGCACTGGCCCAGACCTGTATCAGTGACGGAGGTTCGCAGCATTTTGGGTTTGGACAGATACTATTGATATTCCGTACAGGAATTTTCGCATATAGCTGCAACGTTGACTGGGTTGAACCGCAAGGGAATTCTTTTTCTTTGGACCAAAGCATGCGAGCAGAGCTTTTAGTAGTTGAAGACTCGTTTGATTACGGCGCCAGTATTATCTTTGCCTTTAGGATTAGGCGGTTTTGTTGGTTATTGTGATGCTTCTCGGCAGTTGAAGAAGCACGAGCAGAATTATTCCACGTATGACTTAGAGATGGCTGCGGAGATTTTTACACTTAATATTTAGAGACGCTACTTATACGGAGAGTCGTGCCAGATAGTTATGGACCACGAGAAGCTTAAAGTATATCTTTCAGCAGCGAGATCTAAATTTGAGACAGCACAGATGGATGGAGCTAGTGAAAGACTATGACTGCAAGATTCTTTATCGTCCGGGCAAGGAGAATGTTGTGGCAGATGCCTTGAGTCGAAAGCCCAGAGGTAGCTTTTCTTGTTTAAGCACGGTTCAGAGACAGTCGACGGCAGATTATCAGATTCTTTATGCCAGTCGATTACAATTCGAGTTTACGTCGACCAGGGGACAACTTGTCCATGTCCGTGAATATCCACCGTTATTCGATCATATCCGTAAGGCATAGTCCGATGATGTTCGTTTGTCAGAGATCTTGGAGCAGGTTTGATAGGGCAGAGATTCAGAGTTCATGATTGATGATCAGGGGGTGCGATGATTTGGGACTCGACTATGTATGCCAGATTCCGAGGGGTTGTGACGTGAGATCTTAGAGGAGGCACATCAGTCAGCACAGTGTTCATCCGGTTTCCACCAAGATGTATGATGATTTGAGAGAAGTCTACTAGTGTGAAGGGATGATTAGAGATGTCACATATTTTGTTTCGGGATGCTGACTTGTCAGCAAGTCAAGGCTGAGTATCAGAGGCCAGCAGAAGAATTACAACCTTTGCCCATTCCGGAGTAGAAATAGGAGCAGATTTCTATGGAATTTATTATGGGTCTACCTAGGACCAGTCGAGAGTTTGTCTCTATTTGAGCGATTGTAGACCGATTGACGAAAGCAGCTCATTTTCTGCCGGTGAAGACCACTTTTGGATTCGTTCAGTATGCTTAGATATATGTTGATGAGATTGTGCGACTACATGGAGTTCTGACTTGTATTGTGTCCGACCGGGATACCCAGTTCACCAGCCGACTATGGCAGAAAACTTCAGGAGGCTTTGGGCACCAGATTGAGCTTCAGTGCAGTTTTCTATCAGCAGACCGACGGTCAATCAAAGCGGACCATTCAGATTCTTGAGGACATGCACCGAGCTTGCGTTCTAGATTTTTGTGGTAATTGGGATCGCTACTTGCTTTTGATAGAGTTTTCCTATAATAACAGCTTCCAGGAGATGATTCAGATGGCACCCTTCGAGATATTATATGGGAGGAGATGTCGATCGCCCGTTTGTTGGACAGAGCTCAGTGAGAGTAGTATTTTAGGGCCACAGATTGTGCAAGAGATGACCAAAAAGATTCTGATGATTTGGGATAGGATGAGAGCGGCCCAGAGCGGGCAGAAATCTTATGCAGACCGACGTCGGCGCAGACTTGAGTTCGTCGTTGTAGATTATGTTTTCTTGAAGGTTTCTCCGATAAAGGGCGTGTCGAGATTCGGAAAGAAAAGGATGGCATAGTTCCATATATGTGGGTTCTTTGAGATTCTCGAGCGTGTCGGCGCAGTTGTTTATCGTTTGGCTCTTCCACCCAGCTTTCCAGATATTCACCCCGTGTTTCATGTATCAATGCTCTGCAAGTACCTTCATAACCCCTCTCGCGTAATACAGCATCAGATGATCCAGCTGGAGCGCGATCTTTCCTTCACCGAGCAGCCAATAGTCCGGTGAAGAAACTGAGGTCCGAGATCATATCGTCTGCGTAGGTTCTTTGACGTGGCCCGAACGGTGAAAAAAGGTCACGTGGGAAACCGAGGACGAGATGTGGAAGAAAAATTCCCATCTCTTCGAAAGTACGCGTAGTTAAATTTAAAATTCGTTGACCGAATTTCTTTAAGGGGGGAAGATTGTAACATTTTGAATTAGTATGGAATTAAGAGCAAGGAAGCTTTTTGGAGGCAAGTTCCAAGTGAGATCTAAAAATTTTTGAGGTAAAAATCTTAACCAAATGGTTAATTTGTAGGTATATTGCTTTAAGCTAAATTATTTAAGTATTAATTTGGTTCTATTTTCAAGTAGAGATTTTAAAGAAAAGGGTTTGGATCAAGTTAGGGTTTTGATCATTGGATTATGGTTGTGGTGAGTAGATTAACATGTTATGACATGCAAAAATCTAAGCTAGTTGCTAATTTGCAAATTGTTATTTTTTAAATCGTCTTAATTATATAATTTAGCAAACTAAGTTTTTAATTAGTGTGTAATTAGATGAAATTAAATTTTAGTTAAGGTTTGTGTGGCTTAATTAGGTTATTAAGTGATTATTGTGACCACTAGTTTTGTTAAACCATCAAGTTTTGTACTAAAACGGTTAATTGATGCTTACTAGGATTTTCGGATTAAATCGATTTGAATTAAGTTTGAGGTCTTGATGGGTTACAACCTATTTCATATAAGATTTAGTGTGTTGTGAACACGTGATTGGTGCGATAGGATTTTTGGTTTGGTAGTTGCCACGTATAGCGACCCTAGTTGTGGTCTGTGGCGTTGTCGTGTGCGCTTTTTGTGCACCAAGTGAGTGCACGTTTAGTTAGTACGCGTGATTGATTTGTATTGTTTGTATCCGCGACTAATTATATATTTACTCTCTTATTTCCTTGTGTATTTTTCTAGGATCGGGTGCAGAGGCGTCGGATGTGGCGTGGAAATGGCCGAGCTGAAATCAGATCAGATTAGCCGAGACGTCCCGGTGAGTAGATGTACCCATCTACGGGGGAATCGTCTGGATGGCGCAAGGCGCCCGATAGTTAGAATTTTTATTAGTACTTGCACTTATATGCGTAGTTCCTAGTTATTCATCTCGTTGCATCGCATCATCTTTTATATATATGTGTGATATCATCTCATAGGACACTTCCACCATTACCATTGGTTTATGCTGCACGGGCATTATTCATGTGGACACACACGCCTTGGTAATTGCTATGCCACGAACACTATATAACTTGTTTAAATCAGAATCTAAAACAATTGCACCATATATGATTTGTAAACCTATACTTGTATATTCAATTCATCAAGATGGATACGTAGGATTGCTAGTCATATGCATATACCTTATTACATCATCGTTCATGCATAGTTTTCTAGTCACACATCGTATTTCATATTGTTGATACCATAGGCATTCATCATCGCCGACAAGTGTACATATGGTGGTTTTTCTTGAAGATTTCAATATTATGAGATTTCTGGATTTTTGGGAAAACCGCAAGAATTTTATAAACCTGTTAGCATTTTAATAATGCAAGTTGCGGTTTTCTCGTGATATGATGTATGTGTCATCCACCAAGAGATTTCTCGGTTCTTGAGCGGTATCATACACCTGATTCAAGGAGGAGGAGGAACCGTCTCTGGGTGCATAGTGGACCCGGTGCGGTACCCGGGGCAAGATGGTCGCAGATGATGGCGTTGAGCCCGACAGGGGAGCACTACCAACCGGTTATTTGTGACGCGGCAGATATCCAGAGAATACTGACGTAATCATGGTATTTGATGATATGGGCCAGTCCGGATTGCCAGATCCCGAGATATTGAGATATCGATACATTGAGATATTGAGGTATTGAGACTTGAGATGTCGAGACATTGAGATATTCATATTTGGTGTCGATACTCGACACGGATTTCTATTAATTTCATTGATGATACTACAGTTAAATTACAGAAGTTTTACTAAGATAATAATACATATTTTCTTGTACTAAACATATTCAGATCTCGTGTTGATTATGCATTCATGTTGCATACATACTAGTGCATCATATCACATTAGTATAGGTAGGCTGTGACGAAATTGCATGCATACTTATGATAGCCTTATTAGATGTTACTTACTACTCACGAGTTGGCAACTCACCCCCGTTTTGCCACAGTATCTTGCAGATCCGACCCGTCAGCACAGTAGCAGCGGCACACTTCCTCTTTTTGTTCCCTTTGCTTGGACTTGCGACATTGCTCGTAAGTGGGTTGAGAGGATATATGTTATTCCATCATGTATTTTATTTGTATCTAGTATACTCCATCTACCCTTGTATATTTGACTAGACGGTGAGACTCGTGAGATTTGTATTTGTGGTGTTTGGTGTCGATGCTCACTTGAGTCGACGTGGTATTTTCTTAATTCTTGCTTTCTGATGCTCATTATGCACTTTTGATATACATATTGCTTGTGGTTGTGATTCCGCCATTGGCGAAGAGCTAGCTCTCGCTTGGAGATGCTTTATTGATCATTTATATATATTTTCATATGTTGTACCCATTTGGGGGCCAGTATTTACAAAGGAGACTCTGCCGAAATTTTCGGGAAAATATGTTGTTACTTTTAAATGATTAATGCCGCTTATTTGTTGAAACAACTTGCTTTAAAACAAGTTTTCCTTGACTCTAATTGTTAAACAGTTTAGTTTTCTGGGTTTTGGCTTACTTAGATTACGTTGCGCCTTGAGACGTTTCGTAGTTTAAGTGTCGGTCACGTTTCATACCTTCGGGTCATGACAAGTTTCCCGGATTTGTCCTGAGCCACATCAGCATGACTTATCAGGTTATTAGGATCTGACTTTCACAACCCCCTAGACCCGGTATGCGATACTCTTTGACGAAGAGACCGAACTGTACGGATACTGTCACGGATAGGCTCGGTAGGAGTTCGGATGAGTTTGCTCGTCGTCCTTCCTTTTCAACAGGTACCTGGATAGCCATTAGGTACAGCTAGTGCCGCTGACGTGCTTGTGGTTAAACCTACTGCCAGCGTGCTGTTGAGTCTTTAGAGTCCCACATAGAGAGTTTCCCTGCTTCGAGCGAAACGATGTAGAGGCCATATGGTTTTACTGCAGGGTTCGATCACATACGTACACTTATGCACGTATGATGTTCAGGCGGATAATACTAGCGGGCTTTGGTTTAAACCGGATCCTAGTATTATATTCTTGCATTATTTTGTCTCTTTGTATTCGTATTTTTCGGAATACGAATACGGGTATGTATATACGATGTGGGGGCATTCTTGTAATTGTACAAGATGCTACTAGAAGAAGACACCTCATTATTTAGATTTACCATTTTTGATAATGGATTAATGAGGTGGAGAAATGAGGTGTGCATTTTCATTAAATGAAGCATGGCTAGCTTAGTGACTCATTGCATGACTCATGGTTTACTATTCTTCCATGGTTGATATTTTGTGGAGATATTTTTGCTTGCATTATTATCTCATTCACTTAGCCATTCTTCATTTTTTTTCTAGCTCACTCTACACTCTCATCTTCTCATTGCTCTCTTTTTCTAATACTAACCCTAATTGTCTCATGAGTTGAGAAACCTAGGGTTAGTGAGACAAAGCATTCCATAATCACTCTCTACACACTCTAGTCTACTTAGATTAGCAGCTAAGTATTCTAGTTACCTCAATTAGGAGGTAGGAGCTCTTAGTTGGCACTCTCGGGTGGATCATCATTGACACGAGGAGGCCGAACTTCAAGCACGATCCATACTTCCATCGAGGAGCTTAAGGAGAGGATCAAAGACCCGAAGGACTTGGTTTCTTTAGGTATACTTTCTATCATAGTAGATAGAACCCTTACATGCTAGTTAGGTTTATGGAAAGATCTGGTTTAGGTTTATTCTAGCGCCAAGTTTCGATTCGTAGAAAAAAAATTGTTCCACATTTGGCCACGGAAGTTGGCCGGGACGCTAGCGTAACCCTTCACAAGTTCCACCATCGCGGATATGGATATCCGTCTGACATGAGAAAAGGATTGTGCTAGAGCCAAGTGCCTCGTATTAGCCTCCATGTAGAGTGAAAACCAGAGGCAACACAAGAAGATGGACTTAGCTTCCATCTTCCTCCATACCAAAGTTTTATATGGAGAGAAATCTCGTATCGCAAGATATAAGACCTCAAAGATATTGCTTCAAGCGAGATTGGCTGTCGGGTCATCTGTAGGTGACCACGTCCTTACGATGATTAGCTATATTAAAGAGCTCACGGACCATGGGACCACGTTGGAGAATGAGTTATGCATTGAATTGATTCTACAGTCCCTACCTTCTACTTACGCCCAGTTTATCTTGAATTGCAAAATTCAAAGGAAGGAAGTTACACTTCTAAGTCTCCTCAATTTATTGAGGAGCTCAGAGGGCACCCCGAATGAATTCAGGGAGACACCCGCTGTAACACCCTAGTTCAGTTATACTATGATCGATTTGATTATTCTAGTTATTTTGTGATTTTCTTGATTTTATTCGTTTTGGGTGCGAATAATGTTTTGGTATCTGTGGTTTGTATCCGACCCGACCCGCATGCTTGAAACCCGTCTTGATTCCTGTTTATGATTTATCCCTGCTTGTGCTGAGATTCCGTGCACACATGTTCTATGTCCTGTCTACCTGTATCTTATCTCGCATCTGCATTTTTTTATAAGACATTTATAGTCAAATAACATATTTTAAAAATATCTAGCATGGCCTGCATCATACCCCTAACCCTGTCATGGTATCCGTACATCGTGTTCTTGTCCCGTTTAGTGAAACGGACTCGTTTGAATCGCTACGTGCATACTACGTGCATCTGTTCTTGGGGTATGCATTTTCTTTAATCGGACATCGCATTTTGGTTTTGGTTGACACGTATATTATCCGTATTTTCAAACCATAATTTTAGACCCAACCCGGGCATATTTTGAAGTATTTTTGTATTATCCAGAAAACTTAAATATAATCAATATTATATTCTTATAAATATAACTGTTACTGCATACCTTAATATATATATTTTAAATATTCTTTTTAAATACTATCCTAACAAAACCTAACTCTATCTCTGCCTCTCTCTCTCTTCTGTTTAGATTAAATATATATTCTTTTATATTTTTATTATTTTAATAAACCCATACTTAAACTCACATCCCTTCTCCTCTCTCCTCTCACGTTCCTGCCTCCGCCTCTCTCGTCACGAAACCCAAACCCTAACCCTAGCCTGCGTCGCCGTCACCGCTCCACCCTCAACCTCACCTCCCTCCTCTCATCGTCGACTTACCCTCCTCGACCTCCTCTTCTCCTTCTGGTCTCCCCAACGAACCCGTAACCCAAGAACCCACGACTCTACCTCCTCTGTCACCGTCACCCCACGCCGCCGACCACCTCGTCGGTATCTTCTCATCTCCATCTCCTCTTCCTCCTCCACTTCCCTTCAACACCCGACACCAAGACCCGACACCACTGCAAATCCCGATCCCTGCACACACTGCAACCCTCGCTGTACCCTCACGTCGCCGGAGCTCCGACCTCATCGTCGTCTCCAAGCCGTTATCACCACTTCCTCTCCCTCATCACCTCTCCCCTGAAACCACCACCTCCTTTCCTGAGCCTCATTTCCCTGCAGAACCCAATCCCCGACTTCAAGAAAACCACTGCCCTCGCCGTGAAACCTCGCCGGAAAACCCACGACTCATCGTTGTCACCCCCTCACAGCCTTCTCTCACCCCAGAGCCTCACCCAAACCCAGTCCTCTTCTTCTTCTTCCTTCTCTTGATTTCTTGGTTTCGCGTTTTCCGGTGATTGCCAGAGATGTACCCGTCGTCGACGATCCGGGCAACTCAGTAGATGTCCCCCGACAGTGTGGTCACGTTCTTGCTTTGCCTGGTTCAGTTCTGTACGCGTGTGTGTGCATCGCAACATTTACCGACATCGTACGCGATGTACGCACCTCGTCGTGAGATCCGATCAGTCAAGTTTATCTTGATACATACTATGTTATTATATCCGCATCCGTATGAATAAAAATATCACATGTTTACTGCATTGTGAGTCCTATGTTACAGTTTTACAGTTTTTTGATACCCGTATGTATCCGTATAGTTTATTACATATCTAGTCGCATGCAAGTTTATCTTGCTATATGCTATGTTATTATATCCGCATCCATATGAATAAAAATATCACATGTTTACTGCATTGTGAGTCCTATGTTACAGTTTTACAGTTTTTCGATACCCGTATATATCCGTACAGTTTATTACATTTCTAGTCGCGTGCAAGTTTATCTTGCTACATGCTATGATATATATTTTACATCCATATGAATAAAAATATTACATGTTTATTGCATCGTGCATCTATGTTACAGTTTTACCGTCTTTCCGATATCCGTTCGTATCCGTATCGTTTATTATATATCTAGTTGCATGCCATATCATACTATTTTATGTTACTGTTATATCAGTACCTCATGCTTGATAATGTACAGCATACGTAGTCATGGAGTTGTATATGTAATCTTTGATAGACATTTGTGCATCCATGCTCTTACCGTGCATCCATGCTTTTACCGTGCATCTGTACTTGCTACAGTTTTATTTCGAGCATCCGTGTGATACATATGCAATACCTAACATGACCTGATACACCACTGCTTGACTTGATACCTGATCCTAATACTAATGCTGACAATCCTGACTTGTTGTCTTGATGGACATATCATGTTGTCTACATAGACAAACCTGTACCTGCTTGATCCTGTGTTTGCATTAGCTCTAGATTATCAATACCTGACTTGAACACATAACCTTGGGGTATGGGGAAATCAAAATTGTAATTGAAGTGTAGCTTAAAAGGGTATTACTTGATCCGTGGTCTCGGGGGATAATGGGATAGAATCATTCGTGATTCTTACTTGATCCGTGGTCCCGGGGGATAACGGGACAGAGTCATTCGTGACTCTTACTACCTGATCTGTGGTCCCGGGGGATAACGGGACATATGCTTTTGAGTTATATGGAGGAGTACATTAATTGATTTCAAATAACTTTAGAATAGATAACCTAGCAGTATGGTTCATATTACTCACCGCACGTCACATACACTAATACACTTCACTGTTCTATATTCGTGTTTACTTATTACATTCATGTTACTATTTATAATTCATGCCTGCATATCTTGTTACCTCCTGGTTATATTCTATTGTTTGATATTACGACGCACTGACGTCTGGGTTTTGCATGGCCCAGATCCTTTATCTCTTTCGCGGGCTAACCAGGAGCATTTCAGCCGACAGGCCGAACAGTGAGGAGCATGTTAGTGTTTAGTTTAGTTTAGTTTTCTTTCCGTACTTTCATTTCCTGATGTGAGCCCGTATTTGGGACGTACTTTCCAGATGTTATTGTTTATTGGATTTATTTCTTCCGCGTATTCATATTTCTTGACTCGTTTATTCTGGCAGATGGACATGTATTAGTTAGTTTTATATTTTACTGTTCTTGATATCTTATAGACAGCTGTAATGTGACTGTGGATGGATGTTTCCTAGCCATATGTAGCATGGTTGGCTCTGTCAAGTGCCGATCGCAGGGCACTCTGGGAAACGGGACGTGACACCCGCTCTGCTTATTGGGGAATCTGTTGGATATAGTGCCCTCAAAGTCAATTATTGGATCGTAGGCACGTAATTGCAATAATTGAGGAGGACCTATACCGGTAGCACAGTCTTAATCGAGATGATAGTATACTATCCGGTTTGTCTTTATCATCGTGTACCGCTTTAGATGACAATATAGATCACTATTACACGTTGATAGAGCTCTTAGGATTCTTGCTTGACTACCAGCAGTATGATGGAGATCATATATGTGAGATTTGGGTAGTCTATAAACACATCCTTAAAAGTGGTCCCTAGTCGTGGGAGTTTCTAGACAGGGCATCGATACTCCAGAGTAGACTAGTGTATACAGTCGAGACCCCGACGAGAGGCGATGGCCGGTCTCACAAGCCATTGGTGTCAGTTAGTTCACCTAAGATGTATACAGGTGCTCATTAGGTTATGAGTGCACCGAACAGGACTCATCGGGAGCCTGCTAGTTGGTATTATACCTAGCGTCAGATAGCAGTTCCCAGGTGACATGTGTACAGGTTAGTTCATCGACCTGAGATCGTCATTTGTCTCGTGTGAGTTCCCACTGTGCTTTGATTATTACCCTACCACGGCTCAATAGATTCGTGCAAACAGGTTTTAGTTGGGTACAGTCCCGAGCCACATAGAGGCAGTGAGCGGATCAGCAGGGGTTTCGTCTCTCCTGGTATTGGAGGTGAGATCGCACTATGTCTAGGAGAGCCATTACACAAAGTCCTTGGCCGAGGCAGGAGATTTACTGGTAGGTATTCCAGTAGTATCTCAGGGTGTTCTGGGCTATACTCCGACACGACTTATACCACTTTTGGGGGTCTAACGTTACCAGCCCCCTAGGCCCGATATGCGATGCTCATAGACGAACGGACCGGACTGTACGGATATTGTCACTGATAGGCTCAGTAAGGTTTCTAGATGAGTTCGCTCATCAGCCTCCCTTTTGCTCAATACATGGGCAGCCATTACGTACAGCTAGTACCACTGACGGCTTGTAGTTAAACCCACTGCCAGAGTATTGACGAGTCTTTAGAGTCCCCCACAGAGAGTTTCCCAAGTTCAGGCGAAACGTTGTAGAGGCCGTATGGTTTTATGGCAGGGTTCGAACATACACGTGCACTTGTGCACGTGTCATGGTTCGGACAGATAATACTAGTGGGCTTTGGTTTAAACAGGATCCTAGTATTATATTGTGTAGGAATATTTTTGTCTCGTTGCATTCGTTTTCGGTCGGAATACAAATGCGGGTATTTATATACAGTTGTGGGGTAATCCTGTAATTCATTACGGGATTACTTTTGAAGTTGGCAGTTTTTCTTCCCTCGATTAAACATTAGATTTAATATTTAATTATTGGTTGATGTGTGTATATCTTTTTTGGCCAAAATTTCCTTCATTGCATCTTGGCCGAACCATTGTTTGGGGTGGGCTTGATTTGTTTGATGATGAGTCATTTTCTTTGCTTCTAGATGAAGCATGGTTCCTTTTTGTGAGTCATGCCTTCATTAATTGTTCTTGTAATGCATAGGATATTTTGTGATGATATTATTTGCTAATGGTCACCACTTGAATCCCTTGTGCTCACCCCCCCCCCCCAAATTTCCAGTGAACATAAAGAGTGGCCGCCCCTTTTTTTTGAAAGCATGCAAAAATTCCAAAGCTCATTCTTTTCTCACTTGATTTCAAATTAGCAACTTTATTTACCTTCACCTAATTCATTGGGTGCCTTGAGACAAAGTATTCTACACACTCTCTACTTCCTTCTTGTACATATCGGTTAGCAAACTTCATATCCGAGTTGCTTCAGTTTGAAGCGGGAGCCCGTATAAAGATTCGTTGACATGGTGCCACTCTGACGAGGAGACCGGAGATCAAGCGAGATCGGAGATGCCGCGAGGAGCGTGGGATGATGACTAAAGACCGAAGGACACGGATCGATCGGTATAGCCATTCTATCATTTTTGTAGTTTGCTAGTTTAGTGTTAATGGCACGATCCGGGGAAAGTCTGCGTTAGCGCCAGTTCATAAAAGTTTTTGTTCCGCGTTTGGCCTCGGATTGACGGCCGGGGCGCTACCGTAGACTTACAAGGTATCAGAGCTACGCCATTTACACATTCTAGCTTCTTTAGACAATGTTAAAGTATCGAAACCGAAACAAACCCGAAACAACACCCAATACATTGCAGTTTCTGTCCATTTTAAAAGTGTCTTCTAAAATTATTTAAACAACTGCAGAAGACTACTTAGATGACCACTAGAACACACTACAAACACGAGCCCCTAACTCAAAATTTGGACCGGCGACATAGGCTTAAAATCCGAGGACGCCGGCCTTGGTTTGAGCTTTGGGCTTGATCTTTGCAGTGTGGTTTAGTCTCTGTAATGTTGGTTTTGTGGTGTTGTTTGTTTAGCCCAGTTTTGATATGGTTTTATCTAGTTGCTTGGGGATATTCGAGGATTATTTCGAAGTCGATGTTATCTAACATTGTTTAAAGTTTACAGTGCATTACATTTCTATCTGCGACCATGAATGTCATTCGAGCGGTAAATCTTGTCTAATTGCTATAGCTCTTTTAGACGGGTTTGCGAATGTGGCATTCACATTGATATTCTGTGTTGTGCTGTGTTGCTGCGGATTTGTCATGGTGGATAGCTTGCGTGCCATGGTGTGCAGTTTGGATTTATTTGTATATTTGATATCGCAGAGCGAGCGTCCGACATGTGGACTGCCGTCACTGCCTGTTTGTATATTATTCTTTTGGGGCACGACCGGATTGAGGTCGATGTACCCGTTGTACATATTTTCTTTTCTGTACTAGGTTTACCCCGCGATGGAGTGCACGGATAGTCGGGTTCTAGAGGGCAACGGGTCCGCATCTCATTGCTTTGAGAGGGAGGGGGCCTCACTCTAGGATTGGCGGGATATTCGCCACACTCGTAGGGGGTACAGGTTGACCCAAGGTGGGGTGCTCAAGTTACTGGATTCCGTGAAGTGTTGTGCGGTCCATTCACTTTGCTGAAAGGGATTGCCTCGCTTCAGGTTTTGGTGGGTAACTTGCCGCACCCGTAGGGGTCTAGGTTTTCATTGCACAGGCTATCCACACAACCAGGGGAACGTCGGGTTTCAGTTGCGGCTCAATGAAACCCGGGGCTCCCAGGTTATCTGTATTGTTCTGTGATACTTATTACTTTTCTGAAATGTTGCATTTATCATGCTTGGAGTGATTATTTGTTGGCTATAGTGCCCTCAAGGCAATTGTCGTAGTCACAGGTAGATGATTATGATGATTGAGGGAGGACCTATACCGATAAAACAGTCTTACTCGAGATGATAGTATGCTATCTGGTTTGTCTTTATCATCATGTATATATTGATAAAGCCCATAGGATTCTTGCTTGACTGCCAGCATTATGATGGCGATCACATACGTGGGAGCTAGGGGTCTATAAGCACATCCTTAAATGTCCCTAGTCATGGGAGTATCAAGACTGGGCATCGATACTCCAGTGTAGACTGGTGTATACTTATCTAGACCCTGACAAGGGGCGGTGGCCGGTCTCACAAGCCATTGATATTAGTTGTTCACCTAAGATAGTATACAGGTGCTCATTGGGTTATGAGTACACTGGACGGACTCGCCGGGAATATGCTAGTTGGTATTATACCTGACGTCAGATAGTAGTTCCCTGGTGACATGTGTACAGGTTAGTCTGTCGACCTGAGATCGTCATTTGTCTCGTGTGAGTTCCCACTGTGCTTTGATTACTACCCTACCACGGCTCAAAGGAGTCGTGCAAACAGGTTTTAGTTGGGTACAGTCCCGAACCACATGGAGGCAGTGAGAGGATCGTTAGGGATTCGTCTCTCCCGATATTGGGGGTTGATGTCGCACAGTGCATGGGTGGCCATCACTAGAAATCCTCGGCCGGGGTATGTGAGAATTACCGATCTATGATCGATAATTTCTCAGGTAGTGATGGGTTTCATACCGACATGAATTATCACGTTGTTAGGGGTCTAACTTTATCCACCCTCCTAGACTAGATATGAGATACTCTTAGACGAACAGACCAGACTGTACGGATATTGTCACTGACAGGCTCAGTAGGGGTTTGGATGAGATTGCTCGTCGGCCTTCCTTTCGCTCAATACCTGGGTAGCCGTTACGTACAGCTAGTGCCGCCGACGTGCTTGTGGTTAAACCCACTACCAGCGTATTGACGAGTCTTTAGAGTCCCACACAGAGGGTTTTCCTGGTTCTGGCGAAATGATGTAGTAGCCGTATTGGATACGTGCAGGGTTCCGATCGATTGATGTACATTGTACTCGGACTTTCGATTGGACTGTTGATAATACTAGCCGGCTCGGGTTTGAGCCGGATTATTAAATCAGGTATTGATTTAATAATTTATGTATATGTATTTCGATACATATATTCTAGTATTATATTCTTTGTGTTATTCTATCTCTTTGGGTATTCATATTTCGGTACGGATACAGGTATGTATATACAGTAGAATGTAATCCGTATTTTTTACCAGATAACATTCTAGAAGGTGCCACTGTAAGTGCACGGCGGCATCCCGACCGTCGATCCGACGCCGGAATGCGGAAATGAAACTTTTACAGAACATGTAAACCGGCACCACCGCGCACTAAAATCCCGGATCGGGCTATTAACCTAATGCTAGCAAACTAGAGAATGGGTAGGAAGCTATACCGAGCGATCCGTGTCCTTCGGTCTTCGGCCTCCACTCCGATCTCCTCTCGGAATCTCCGGTCTTCATCTCCTCGTCGGAACGGGCACCACATCGCTGGGTTCTTTTACGGGCTCCCACCTCTAGACCGAGGCAACTCGGGCACGAAGTTGGCGAGTCGACGTGTCCAAGAAATACTGTAGATGAAGTGTAGAATGATTTGCCTCAAGCGGGTTATGTGAAGTTGCCATTGATGAAGGAGGAGAGGAATGAACTTTGGAGAGAGGTGAAGGATTTTTGAAGCAAGCCAAAAATGAGATGAATATTTTTCCCCTCATAAAAATGAACCCCTCCCTCACCCAAATTGTGGCCGGCCCCTATCAAGAATGAGGAGAGAAAAACCAAAACCATGAAGGGAGGTGAGTGTAGTAAAAGCAAAATGGTGACCATAACCAATGTGATGATAATAATGTCACTTCTATTTCTAATCCCATCCTTTCAAAACTAATCACCATAAATGCTAACCATCATGAAAGAAGAAAAGCAAAGATGCTAGATTTATCATAATCCTCCATTTACAAGAAAACCACTCCACAATTGCTAATTTGCAAATATGCAAATTAGCCCCTCCCATCACAAAAGTCCGGCCGTGAAGGAACAAAGGAAAACTGGCCGAAACGAAATGCAAACTGGCAATCAGAAAACTGATCCCGTAATAAATTACAGGAAAACCACGCGACTGTATATACATACCCGCATTTGTATTCCGACCGAATACAAATGCAAAGAGACAAAATCTACACTGTACAATACTAGGATCCGGCTTAAACCAAAGCCCGCTAGTATTATCCGTCCGATCATGATACGTGCAATACCGCGCGTATCTAATCGAACCCTGCCATATCTCCATACGGCCTCTACAGCGTTTCACCCGAAACTTGAGAAAACGGTCTGTGGGGGACTCTAAAGACTCGTCAACACCTTGGTTGTGGATTTAACCACTAGCACGTCAGAGGTATTAGCCATACGTAACGGGCTACCAGGTATTGACCAAAAGGGACGTCGATGAGCGAACTCATCCTGACACCCTACTGAGCCTGTCAGTGACAATATCCGTACAGTCCGGTCCGTTCGTCTATGAGCATCGCATGGCGGGCCTAAGGGGTTGGTGAAAGTCAGACCCCCAAAAGCGGTACAAGTCGTGTCGGAGTGTAGCCCAGAACACGCTGAGATACTACTGGAATACCAACCAGTAAATCTCCTGCCTTGGCCAAGGACTTCGTGTAATGGCTCTCCTAGACACAGCGGGACCTCATCCCCAATACTGGGAGAGACGAACCCCTGAAGATCCGCTCACTGCCTCCATATGGCTCGGGACTGTACCCAACTAAAACCTGTTTGCACGTTTCCTTTGAGCGTAGTAGGGTAGTAATCAAAGTACAGTGGGAACTCACACGAGACAAATGACGATCTCAGGTCGATGAACTAACCTGTACACATGTCACCAGGGAACTGCTATCTGACGTCTGGTATAAGACCAACTAGCAGGTTCCCGGCGAGTCCTGTCCGGTGTACTCATAACCCAATGAGCACCTGTATACATCTTAGGTGAACTAACTGACACCAATGGCTTGTGAGACCGGCCACCGCCCCTCATCGGGGTCTCGACTGTATACACTAGTCTACTCTGGAGTATCGATGCCCTGTCTCGAAACTCCCACGACTAGGGACCTTTTAAGGATTTGCTTATAGACCCCAGCTCCCACGTATATGATCGCCCTCATACTGCTGGCAGTCAAGCAAGAATCCTAGGGGCTCTATAAACGTGCAATAGTGACTTGTAAGGTCACCTAAAGCAGTACACGATGATAAAGATAAACCAGATAGCATACTATCATCTTAAGTAAGACTATCCTATCGGCATAGGTCCTCTCTCAATCATTGCAATCACGTGCCTGTGATCCAATAATTGACTCTGAGGGCACTATCTCCAACAATCTCCCACTTGCACTCAAGGCTAATTATTGCGATGTCGCATACTCACAGCCCGTGTGATACCGAACACCCAACTCCTCTACTAATCAGTCTCACAAAGCTCGTTTGCGAAAATATTGCATTCGAGGAATAGCCTCAGTGAGTGGATCCGCTCTAATGTTTCTTTTTATGTCTCTCTTTATCTCATGTTCGCGGAGAAAGCCATCTCCCGAAATGAGCAATACCTGTCTTAGAGTATGTCTGGATATCTGATGGGACCTAGTTCATAAATGAACTCCAAATCCAAACTTCTCAGACTGTATCGTCAACTGAACTTAATCAGTATCCTGCGCCATGCCTCCCTCAGTATCCACCTGGACCACCTGTCCAAAATAATGCCCCTCATCATAGGGAAAACTATAACTCTGACAGTCACTCTGTCATCCAGTTCACCTTGGAAGCCTGGAATGATAACTGTCACCCGAATGAGGCTGTCGTTATCATATCCCTAGAACATCCACTTATGTTCTAAAACCGCTTCCGAACGTTTCTCCAGGATTGGATCAATATCACCTTATTGCATCTAGTGCAAAAACAACATCTATATCCTATGTGGAGAAACCACTGTGTGACAACCAAAGTATAACCGATCGTAGTATAGGAATTTCACTTCCTACTCTGTGTATGTCATCCTAATACCAAGACATCACACCATACTACCTTCTTCATAGATCCATCCCCTATTCTGATGAAGTCAAACCTATGACTGTCACATCAGAAATAGATGATCTATCTCCGCTATATCTGCTTTAGTCTATAAATAGACATAAGCCACTTGTCCACTATGCTTCCGCTGCTCCCACTGAATACGACAACCCTCTGGCAGAGTCATATACACGTACACTTCTAAAGCTAGTTTAGAACGACGCTATATTCATCCTCCTGCCGGGTCTCACAGTCTGGAACAACAGCAATGGCAAGTCTGGATAAACAAGAACCTCCCTGTCACCGTCCTTGAGCATACCGAAGTACCTCTCGAGTGTCTGAGGTTACCCACCATACCTGCGGAGTGGCCAATGGAATGTCAAGCCAGATTGAATCTTTAGGTTCTTATCAAATTTTCAGTAATCGTTTGCGGTTCCGGAATTACTTCCAGTTCTACCATACTCCCACTACTGTTTTCTGAAAAAATCCATTTTTATTAAAACTGTGGCGAGTCTAGAACAATATCACTATTGATCTTCCAGATGGTAGAAAGTCAACCCTCATCATAGCCTGGGTCAACCCACAAACAGCCATTACAGAAACGTGCCTTGAGTTATCCGAAATCTGGTTTTAAGCATAAGCCGGACAACTCCCCGTACCTTAACATCGTTAAGATATGAACTGTTCTATATCCAATATAGAAACAGAGGCACTGATTTAATTGGAACCAGATTCAAATCATGCAGCTGTCTCCAGTGCATGTCAACTAAATGGAGAGAGGCCGATCAGCGTTACACAACTTAGGAATACTTCCAATTATGAGTAATCTGAAAGAGAAGCAAGTTCTCTTAATCATTACTATCAACTGAATACCATGGACAAGTATCTACATCTTCAATCACCTTGAAGAATCCCGATACTTGCAACATCTGGTTCTCTACTTTACTCTTATACCTATAACTTCTCAAAACTTGGACCTTGTATTTCTACGAAACACATTTCTAAGAACTAGAGAAGTCACAAGTAAACAGAATATAGTACGAGAACCAACCCCTCTGTCCTAATGGACACTGGACAACATACAATACTCTGTATAAGTCCCCTGAGTCTAATAACTCATTCCCTGTGTGTCGTAGGTTGAAAACTGTACTTATGGTTAAGAAGAATTACACCGCTGTTTAATGCTCTTTACTTAACCATCCACTGATATAAGTAAATGTCATAGACATAATTTTAAAAAGGTATATCTCACTCTATAAAAATAGACGTACAGATATATCAATTTGAAATTGGTGCATAACAGCGGATATTCAAAACCAAATATTTGCCGTCCGGCAAACAATCCAGGTGATTTCCTCAAATATCACCAATTACAACGAATTCCGATATAATGAGGATGATCACCTAATTCCCAATAACTTACTCCCACTCATCATCTGTAAAACCATACAGATGTGAGAATCATACCTGGTAAATACATACCCTGGAGCAAGGGCTGATTGGGAAATCAGTTTTCTTTTAACAGTACACAGTGAAACTAAAACATTGAAATGTTTCGATGGGGTATCTGGGTATTCCTAGTAATGCCTCTTCCATTATCAGATTCACAACTGTAACCGTATATTTCTTTGTCATCTCTCCAAATCCCTTTATATGTCTTTAGTCGTTACCTTCTGTACACCCCTTTAGGCCAAATGGTTTTCTTCCTTCCCTACCGTTCGGCACCAGCCTATGGTTTGGAAGAAGACTATCCAATAAGCATAATGGGTGTACTGTCCTAATCCTAGGAACACTCGCAATGCGAGAGAAGGTGAAGAAAAAAGACAACCGAATAAACCTTATTCCTATTTCTCCTGAACCAAAATCCATCCCCGAACTGGAACAAGTTCCTTTCGAGTTCGTATATAACCATACGATGGAGTATCCAATAAACTGTGGATCTTCGTAGTGATACGGAGTGTTCTGGAGAAATACAAAGGTGAAGTGGGAGTGATAATGAAATACTTGATTTGGTCGTGAATAGCAGTCGCAATTTACTTTGCCCTCTTACTAATCCATTTATTTGTCTTCACCTAATACCTTCTGTACACCATCGTTACGCTAATTGGTTTTCTTCATTCCCTACTGGTCGGCACCTGCCTATGGTTTGGAAGAAGACTATCCAATAGGCGTAACTGGTGTACTATCCCCTGATCCAAGGAGCACTCGCAACCTGAGAGAAGGTAAAAGGAAAAGACAACTGAATAGTCCTATTCGTTTTCTCCAGAACCGGAAACCATCCTCGAATAAATTCCTTCGAGTTCGTATATAACTATACGATGGTTTTGTCCAACAGAAGTGGACGTTCGTAGTAATACGGGGTGTTCTGGAGAAAAGGGTAAAAGTAGGAGTGGCAATGAGGTATGCAACTCGGACAATCCAAAAGCCAGTGTTTAAGAAGGTTTGGTTAATTTTGGTCACTGAGTCATAGTCTAGGGACGGGTCATGGTCGCTGCCAAAGAGAGAGAGAAAAGAAACACTCAGCGTGTACTCTAACCTAGATCAGAGTGGTTATCAATTTATCTAATCAGGAAACCTCCCACTGTAACGTCAAATTCTCCTCCAAACCTGAAAGAAGAATTAGTCGGGATCACCCGAGAAGTAAACCAACTCATCAGTGGGAATCGGGATCCAACTATCATGGCATGATAACGTGACGGAATCCGCTCACGTTATCACACTCTAGAAGGTATGTGCATATCTGGCAAGTTTCAGTTTCTTTAGAAACTCCCGATGTGATTTTTGCCCCATGCTCTTATGACCTTGACTAAGGCCAACAAATCATAAGTCACATGTCAAGTTCTACCCGTCATTGTCCAGGTTAATTTGAACCCACCCGTACAAGCCCTTGACTAGGGCCAACAAGGCTATACGACTGTCCCAAACCAACGCATCTATCTATGCAGCAGAAAGGTAACAAGCAGCTACCATACACTACGCCTTGACTAAGGCCAACAAACATAGCATGAATACTACGTGCTACCCATCTGAAATGACGGAGGGTTACGAATGGTTTTTGACGAAAAACCTTAAACGTAATGAACTTGATATCGTTGAAGGAACTGGATAGCTTTTATAAAAATATAGTGGCGAAAACCTTTGCTAAAGAGGTCACTCCCGGTGAAGGGATCTCGGCTCTTTCCCCGTAGAATGAGGTGCAGGATATTCCAACTGAATACCACGATGCAAAGCAAAAGTAAACGACTATAGTGAAGTTATTGCCCTGACGCAAACTTCTGTCCAAGGGGTCACTCCCGGTGAAGAGATCTCGGCCCTTGCCTCGTCGACTGAGGTGCTGGATATTCATAACCGAATACCACTGTGCAAAACAAAAGAGAACGTCCTTGCAATAACAGCTTTTTGAAAAATTGTTACAACAACATCAGAATAGGTTTGTTTAGCTTGCATTGATCCGAATCAACGCAGTCCCATCAATTAATCACACCAATAAAGAACAAAAATAATGATGTACGTATATGCCATCCGCATTCGCCACTGGGTCCCGTCATCACCCGTTAGGTTACTTAACTAACGACAGAGCGGGGAATGGACTAGCGTGGATGCAAAACATATACAACATCTACTAGTATATATAACAATATATAATATTCGCTCAAGGCATGATAAAATGCAACATCATAGAAATGTAATAAGCATCACAGAACAATACAGATATCTGGGATCCCCGGGTCTCATAGAGCCGCTACTGAAACCCGACGTTCCCCTAGTCGTGTGGATAGCCCGTGCAATGAAATTCTAGACCCCTACGGGCGCGGCAAGTTATTCGCCAAAACCTGAAGCGAGGCAGCCCTCTTCAGCAACGTGAATGGACCATCCAGCACTTCACGGAATCCGGTAACTTGGGCACCCCTCCTGCGTCAACCTATTCCCCCTACGAGTGCGGCGAATAGCCCGCCAATTCTAGAGTAAAGCCCCCTCCGTCTCAACGCCATGAGATGCGGGCCCGTTGCCCTCTAGAACCCGGCTATCCGTGCACCCCTCCGCGGGGTAATCCTAGTACAGAAAGTAAAAATATATACAACGGGTACATCGACCTCAGCCCGGTCGTGCCCCAAAAGAATAATATACAAACAGGCAGTAACGGCAGTCCACATGTCGAACGCTCGCCCCGCAATATCAAATGTACATATACAACCAAACTGTACTAACATTGAAACCAGGTTATCCCCCACGACTAATCCTCAACATCACAGCACAACACAGAACATCAACGTGAATGTCACGTTTGCAAATCCATCTAAAAGGGCTATAGCAGTTAGACAGGATTTACCGATCAAATGACATTCACGGTCGCAGATATAATGTAAATACTGTGAACTAACATGTTTAAAATTTTCGATCGACTAAAATTCCCGAAGTGGGCCCCAAGCACAACTGTAGCACTCAAAGAAAATCTGGGCCCAAACAGAATATACCAAAAACCCCCAATTCCAACACAGAGAGCGCCTGAACAAAATTTGGTGAGATGAAGGCTCATAATGGCGGCGGAACCGCGGCCAAAAGGGGGTTACGGCCACGGTTCCGCGGCGTTACTGTTGAGTCGAGTTACCAAATTTCTACAGTGCTCCTTAAAAACCCTGCCTGATTTTCTGCAATGCACCAAATTATTTTTTGACCACAGAAAAATTTCGACAGAAACTGAACTTTGAAAATGCGGTTTTTGGAAAATCCGATCGATCGAACTTGTAAACACGTTAGAGCAAGCTATACTAGGTTAATGGTGTGGCTCTGATACCAGTGTAAGTGCACGGCAGCGCCCCGGCCGTCGATCCGACGCCGGAATGCGGAAACGAAACTTTTACGGAACTTGTAAACCAGCACCACCGCGCACTAAAATCCCGGATCGGGCCATTAACCTAATGCTAGCAAACTAGAGAATGGGTAGGAAGCTATACCGAGCGATCCGTGTCCTTCGGTCTTCGGCCTCCACTCCGATCTCCTCACGGAATCTCCGGTCTTCATCTCCTCGTCGGAACGGGCACCACATCGCCGGGTTCTTTTACGGGCTCCCACCTCTGGACCGAGGCAACTCGGGCACGAAGTTGGAGAGTCGACGTGTCCAAGAAATGCTATAGATGAAGTGTAGAATGATTTGCCCCAAGCGGGTTATGTGAAGTTGCCATTGATGAAGGAGGAGAGGAATGAACTTTGGAGAGAGGTGAGGGATTTTTGAAGCAAGCCAAAAATGAGATGAATATTTTTCCCCTCATAAAAATGAACCCCTCCCTCACCCAAATTGTGGCCGGCCCCTATCAAGAATGAGGAGAGAAAAAACAAAACCATGAAGGGAGGTGAGTGTGGTAAAAGCAAAATGGTGACCATAACCAATGTGATGATAATAATGTCACTTCTATTTCTAATCCCATCCTTTCAAAACTAATCACCATAAATGCTAGCCATCATGAAAGAAGAAAAGCAAAGATGCTAGATTTATCATAATCCTCCATTTACAAGAAACCCCCTCCACAATTGCTAATTTGCAAATATGCAAATTAGCCCCTCCCATCACAAAAGTCCAGCCGTGAAGGAACAAAGGAAAACTGGCCGAAACGGAATGCAAACTGGCAACTTCAGAAAACCGATCCCGTAATAAATTACAGGAAAACCCCGCGACTGTATATACATACCCGCATTTGTATTCCGACCGAATACAAATGCAAAGAGACAAAATCTACACTGTACAATACTAGGATCCGGCTTAAACCAAAGCCCGCTAGTATTATCCGTCCGATCATGATCCATGCAATACCGCGCGTATCTGATCGAACCCTGCCATATCTCCATACGGCCTCTACAGCGTTTCGCCCGAAACTTGAGAAAACGGTCTGTGGGGGACTCTAAAGACTCGTCAACACCTTGGTTGTGAATTTAACCACTAGCACGTCAGAGATATTAGCCATACGTAACGGGCTACCAGGTATTGACCAAAAGGGACGTCGATGAGCGAACTCATCCTGACACCCTACTGAGCCTGTTAGTGACAATATCCGTACAGTCCTGTCCGTTCGTCTATGAGCATCGTATGGCGGGCCTAGAGGGTTGGTGAAAGTCAGACCCCCAAAAGCGGTACAAGTCGTGTCGGAGTGTAGCCCAGAACACCCTGAGATACTACTGGAATACCTACCAGTAAATCTCCTGCCTTGGCAAAGGACTTCGTGTAATGGCTCTCCTAGACACAGCGCGACCTCACCCCTAATACCGGGAGAGACGAACCCCTGAAGATCCGCTCACTGCCTCCATGTGGCTCGGGACTGTACCCAACTAAAACCTGTTTGCACGTCTCCTTTGAGCGTGGTAGGGTAGTAATCAAAGTGCAGTGGGAACTCACACGAGACAAATGACGATCTCGGGTCGATGAACTAACCTGTACACATGTCACCAGGGAACTGCTATCTGACGTCTGGTATAAGACCAACTAGTAGGTTCCCGGCGAGTCCTGTCCGGTGTACTCATGACCCAATGAGCACCTGTATACATCTTAGGTGAACCAACTGACACCAGTGGCTTGTGAGACCGGCCACCGCCCCTCGTCGGGGTCTCGACTGTATACACTAGTCTACTCTGGAGTATCGATGCCCTGTCTCGAAACTCCCACGACTAGGGACCTTTTAAGGATTTGCTTATAGACCCCAGCTCCCACGTATATGATCGCCCTCATACTGCTGGCAGTCAAGCAAGAATCCTAGGGGCTCTATCAACGTGCAATAGTGACTTGTAAGGTCACCTAAAGCAGTACACGATGATAAAGATAAACCAGATAGCATACTATCATCTTAAGTAAGACTATCCTATCGGCATAGGTCCTCTCTCAATCATTGCAATCACGTGCCTGTGATCCAATAATTGACTCTGAGGGCACTATCTCCAACAGCCACCTCATTTTAGGGTTTGACCATTTTCATTAAATGGATAAATGAGGTGGAATATAGCATGATAGGTATGGTGAGAACCATACTTAAATAGTGCACACAAATGAATTCTTAATTCATTTGTGTTCACTATTCAAGTATGGGTGGAATTTAAAAATGGAAAATGGTTTTTAAAAAACCAAGCATGCTACTTTCTCTCTCCAAGGTTGAGCTCATTTTTGCAAGCATGCTTGTTCTTCTTCACTTGGGTTTTCTTGAGCTCCTCCCTCACCATTTCTCCTCTAGATTTTCATTGTTGCCTCCACCTTCATGATATGAGATAGATAACACTTAGACTACATTCACTACATCCTAGGCTCTCTAGGGTAGCATCCTAGAGACCTTAGTTTCTCCATTAGCATCTTGGTGTGGAGCTAGAGCCGGAATTACATCCCTCGGGTGGATCGTCTTTGATGATGGAAGACCGGCGACCAACTTCGTTCAAGCACACCTCAAGGAGCCATGGAGAAAGATGAAGACCGAAGGACATGATTCTATTCGGTATAATCTTTCTAACTTGTAGTTTAGCACCTTTTGTTTGCTAGTATAGTGTTTGTGGGTTCGATCTTGGGATTGGGTTCCGTCGGCGCCAGATTTTTATTCGTCGTTTTTGTACCGCACCGGCCACTTTTGATGGCCAGGGCGCCGGCATAACCAAGCAGTGGTATCAGAGCCACCCATAAACCATTACTAGCTAGGTTGCATGAAGTTAGAACATCGATCGATCAAAATTTCCAAATCATTTATCCATTTTGCCAAGTTTCTATCGATTTTAAAACTTGCTCGAAAAACCTTTCGGTATAGCTTAAAAATCCGTCCAGGCAATTATAGAGCACCACAAGAAATTTGGAAGCTTGATTCCATGTTTTGGCCGCGGAACCGCCGCAAAACATGCCCTTAGACAGCATTCTAAAGGTGTTTTAGAATATCAAATATTCTGGTTACTAGATCTATGGTTTTAGATCTAGATTTGGGTAGTTTCCCAATCTGGGTACTTAGACAGCATTCTAAAGGTGTTTTAAAATGGACGACTCTTGGCACGGTAGTGTACCTGCAGGTGATGGAGTTACCCTCTCTAAAGGTGTCTTACAGACTAAAGGGGAGAGGGATGTGCATGATTGGCAGATCACTTGCTTAGGCAATTGAGTCAATCATAAGATGTCTAGTACCACATCAGATGTTAGATGCAATAAGTTGATATTGATCCTATCCTGGAGAAACATTCGGAAGCAGTTTTAGAATATAAGTGGATGTTCTAGGGATATGATAACGACAGCCTCTATCGGGGACGGTTATCATTCCAGGCTTCCAAGGTCACCTGGATGACAGAGTGACTGCCAGAGTTATAGTTTTCCCTCTTAAGAGGGGCAGTATTTTGGACAGATGGTCCAAGCGGATACTGAGGGAAGCATGGCGCAGGATACTGATTGGTTTCATTTGATGATATAGTCTAAAGAGTTTGGATTTGGAGTTCATTTATGAACTAGGTCCCATCAGATATCCAGACATATTCTAAGACAGGTATTGCTCATTTCGGGAGATGGCTTTCTCCGCGAACTTGAGATAAAGAGAGACATAGAAAGAAACATCAGGACGGATCCACTCACTGAGGCTATTCCTCGAACGCAATAGTTTCGCAAAAGGGCTTTGTGAGACTGATCAGTAGAGGAGTTGGGTGTTCGGTATCACACGGGCTGTGAGTATGCGACATGCAATAATTAGCCTTGAGTGCAAGTGGAAGATTGTTGGATATAGTGCCCTCAGAGTCAATTATTGGATCACAGGCACGTGATTGCAATGATTGAGGGAGGACCTATACCGGTAGGACAGTCTTACTCAAGATGATAGTATGCTATCTGATTTACCTTTATCATCGTGTACTACTTCAGGTGACCTTACAGATCACTATTACACATTGATAGAGCCTTTAGGATTCTTGCTTGACTACCAGCGGTATGATAGCGATCATATACGTGGGAGCTGGGGTCTATAAGTGTAGCGTTCCTAGGCATCCTAAGGAAGTCTCACAAGGCATCGAACATGCCAATTTCAAAAATTATTGGTGCCGAGAAACCCTAACACGGATCATTTACTAGATGTTTAGGCGAAACGGAAAACTAGTTAACTATTTAACTATAGGTTAGATGCTACAACCTTTGTAGATCCGGATTTCCACCTCCTTAGCTCCACGTGATCATGCCCTCGCTGTCCATCATGAATCCTCGACTCGTTCGTCGGCTTCATCGGAAAACGGGCGAGCAAGGTCGTCGGCTTCGTGTCAAAGACGATCTACGTCGAGGTTGCACTAGTTCAAGCTCCGACTTCACCAAGAAGTGAAACTTGTGAAGAAAACACCCAAAACCACTTGGCAAGAGGTAGAGGATGAAGAAATAGGAGGTGGGTTCACTTTAGATTTGGATTTCTCTCACTAAAACTCAAGTTGCCATTGATGTAGCAAGCTTGAAGAAGAAGAAGAAGATGAAGAAGATGATGATAATGTTATGATAAGTAATTGAAATAAAAAGGAAAATCAATACTTATCATAAAGTAAACCATGGTTATGTGTAGAGAATTGACCAAGGTTAGATTAGTGGTTAGGGTTAAGGATGAAGACAAAAGGGATGACTTTGGTCAAAGTTTCATGAAGCTTCAATAAGCTTCATGAAGAAAAGAAACCCTTTTTGTTTTCTTTCACCTAATTAAATGAATAAATAATGGATAAATAATTAAGTGAATAATCAAAAACCCTAACCCTTATCATAACCATGGTTCAATTCTTCACACAAAGCCAAGTTATTATGCATCATCAATCATGATACAAACAAGTGTACACAAAACATATCACATATACAATGTGCACACCAAGTGAGAAAAATCCGTTTAAAGTGAACCAATACTAGTTAATGCAAAGTAATATATAAAATATATAATTATACATTAAATCATTAAATCAACATTTGATTCAATGATCCGGTCATGTCGCACATAACCGACTAGTATTCAATGTATCGATTTATCGAATCAATGATTCGATAACTAGGTCATATCGAATATAACCAATCGAAACATATATCGCGAGAATGAAATGCGGTATCACATACACGCATTATTCTCGGTCCTGCACACATCTCATATGCGCTCCTATTTCGTTTCGCTTGAACCAGGAAACCTCTGTGTAGGACTCTAAAGACTCGTCAATACGCCGGTAGCAGATGATGATCATATCAAGCACCCACAAGCCGCAAGCGGTCTGCTAAACGTAACGGCCACCCGGGTATTGAGCGATCAGAAGATCGACGAGCTAGCCCGCTCACACTCCTGCGAATCCGACCAGTAACACTTACCGTACAGTCCGGTCTCTTCGTCTGATATGTCGCATATCAAGTCTAGGGGTGGTAAACGTCAGACCCCAATAACCCGATAAGTCGTGCCGATGTGAGGCTCATAGCGGGTCGAGAAACTACTGGTAACACTTACCAGCAAATCTCTGATCAGCCCTGGCCAGGGACTTCCCTGCTACGGCCAATCGAGCACAGCGCAACATCAACTCCCAATACCGGGAGAGACGAAACCCCTCCTATCGCTCATTGCCTCCATGTGACTCGGGACTGTACCCAAAGACCACCGTTTTGCACGCCCTCATGGATGTGGTAAGGTGGAGATCAAAGCACAGTGGGAACCACACAAGACTCTATGACGATCTCGGGTCTACAGACTAACCTGTACAAGTGTCACCTGAGAACTGCCATCTGACGTGAGGTATAATACCATCTGGGAGTTCTCGGCGAGTCCGTCCAGTGTACCCAGTCTCCACTGAGCACCCGTACACCATCTCTGATGTCAAACACCAATGGATATGGGATCATCCATCGCCCATCTCATGGGTCGAGAAGCGTATACGCTAGTCTACTCTGGTATATCGATGCCCCGTCTCGATACACCCTCGACTAGGGACCTTGAAGGATGTACTTATGGACTATCATGTCCCCACTAGTATGATCTGCATCACAGTCCAGGTAGTCAAGTACATATCCTAAGGGCTTTACCAACATGTAACTATAAGACAGTATAAAGAGACTAGTGTACATGTTAAGATAAAGAGCAACCAGATAGCATACTATCATGTCGAGCAAGAAAGTCATCTCTATATATGTCCAAGCATCCAATATAATATACATCATCTATACAATACTGGCCTCTAGGGCATACATACAACTAACAATCTCCCACTTGCACTAGGGCCAGCTGCTGTAGTATCGCATACCGAGCATCCCGAAGAGTCTCTCAAACTGTATCTGGAGAATGGCCTTCGTGAGTGGATCCGCAGTGTTGTCCTTCGTGTCAACCCTCCTGACCTCGATCTCCCGGCGATCAACTATCTCCCGGATCAGGTGATACCGCCTCAGAATATGCCTGGATCTCTGATGGGACCTGGGTTCCTTGGCCAAAGCCACTGCTCCATTGTTATCGCAATACAAAGGTATTGGATGCTCAATGGATGGAACCACACCAAGTTCAGTAATGAACTTCTTGATCCAGACAGCCTCTTTGGCAGCATCGTTGGCAGCGATGTATTCAGCCTCCATCGTCGAGTCTGCCACGGTTTCCTGCTTGGAACTCTTCCAGCTAACCGCTCCTCCGTAAAGGGTAAAGACAAATCCCGACTGCGACTTAGAGTCGTCCTTATCACTCTGGAAGCTCGAATCGGTAAAGGACTCCACTTGGAGTTCTCCGTTACCATACACCAAGAACATATCTCTAGTCCTTCGCAAGTACTTGAGAATGCTCTTCACAGCTGTCCAGTGACTCTCTCCAGGATCAGCTTGATACCTACTCACTACACTTAGTGAGTATGCTACATCGGGTCTGGTACATAGCATCGCATACATGATAGAGCCTGCTGCTGAAGCATAGGGAATCCCTTGCATGCGAGCTCTCTCCAAATCAGTCATGGGAGACATCTCTTTGGAGAGAGTGACTCCAGAGATCGTGGGCAAGTTCCCACGCTTGGACTCTTCCATACTAAACCTCTTTAGTATGGTGTCAATGTACCTGGATTGGGACAATCCCAAAATCCGTTTGGATCTATCTCTATAGATCCTTATTCCCAATATGCAGGAGGCATCACCAAGATCTTTCATTGAGAATCTTTGTGATAAGAAGAGCTTGACCGCTTGCAGCATAGGAATATCATTTCCTATCAAGAGTATGTCGTCCACGTATAATACGAGGAAGACAACCTTACTCTCTGCCACCTTCTTGTAGATACAAGGTTCATCTGGATTTTTGACGAAATCAAACTCTTTGATAACGACATCAAAGCAGATGTTCCAACTCCGCGATGCTTGCTTTAATCCATAAATGGATTTAAGCAGCTTGCACACCTTCCCGCTGCTCCCACTGTCTACGAAGCCCTCTGGCTGAGTCATGTACACGCACTCTTCTAAATCACCATTTAGAAAGGCGGTCTTAACATCCATTTGCCAGATTTCGTAGTCATGAAAGGCAGCAATGGCAAGCATGATCCGGATGGATTTAAGCATAGCCACTGGAGAAAAGGTTTCGTCATAGTCCACACCTGGTCTTTGACGAAAACCCTTTGCTACAAGTCTAGCTTTGAAAGTCTCCACTTTCCCATCTACACCAAGTTTCTTCTTGAAGATCCACTTGCTCCCAATGGGTTTTACCCCTTCAGGAGCAACTTCCAAAGTCCATACTTTGTTGGTGTACATGGATTCCATCTCGGACCACATAGCATCCAGCCATTTCACTGAGTCCCTACTCGTGATGGCCTGCTCGAAGCTAGTTGGGTCATCATCCTCCATGATGCAATCCTCGCTTCCACCGTCAATGAGAAAACCGTAGTATCTCTCAGGTGGACGAGAAACCCTACTAGATCGGTGGAGAGGCTGGGGTTCGTCGGGTTCTACTGAATCCTCTGGTTCTACCAAGTCTTCTGTTACAGTTTGTGTTGCTGGAACCTCTTCCAGTTCTACCTCAATGCCACTAATCTGTTTCATAAGAAAACCTTTTTCTAAGAAAGTGGCATGTCGAGAAACAAACACCTTTTGTTCCTCGGGGTGGTAGAAGATATACCCTTGTGAATTTTTGGGATATCCTACAAACTTACATAAGACAGATCTTGCCTCGAGTTTGTCCGGATTTTGTCTTTTGACATAGGCTGGACAACCCCATATCTTAACATACTTAAGAGATGGTCTCTTCCCTTTCCATATCTCATATGGAGTGGTAGGCACTGATTTGGTAGGAACCATATTCAATAGGTGTATGGCTGTCTCAAGCGCATACCCCCAGAAGGAAATAGGTAACTCAGCTGTACTCATCATTGAACGCACCATATCTAATAGGGTGCGATTCCTTCGTTCCGATACACCGTTGTGCTGTGGTGTATAAGGTGGAGTAAGCTGAGAGAGAATCCCATTCTCTTTTAGATAATCTTGGAACTCATTGCTCAAGTATTCTCCTCCTCGATCAGATCGAAGGATCTTAATACTTTTGCCCGTTTGGTTCTCTACTTCGTACTTATATTCTCTGAATTTCTCAAAAGCTTCAGACTTGTGTTTCAATAGGAACACATGCCCGTATCTAGAGAGATCGTCAGTGAATGTAATGAAGTATGAAGAACCATCCCTGGCATGTGTAGACATGGGACCACATACATCACTATGTATTAGTCCCAAAAGTTCGGTAACTCTTTCTCCGTGTCCCGTAAACGGAGTTTTGGTCATCTTGCCTTTGAGACATAACTGGCAAGTGTCATAAGATGAAAATTCAAACGGATTTAAATACCCATCCTTATGCAACTTAGCTAGTCGTGTCGCATTGATGTGACCAAGTCTACAATGCCACAAGAAGGATTCGTTCATTTCTGAACTCTTCCTCTTGTGTGTGTTTTGTATATTGAGGACTGTATTTTGATTTAGAATGAATATGCCATTATGTAGCGAGCCTGATGCAATCAACTTTTGATCTAGGAATATGTTCATAACATTTTCCTTTACTACAAAATTATATCCTTCTTTACTCAATAAAGAAACTGATATAATGTTGCACATCATGTTTGGTATATAATAGCACTCATTCAGAATTATTGTATCACCACTTGGTAATACAAGGTGATATTCGCCAACTGCTTTGGCTGCAACATTTGCACCGTTCCCTACTTGAACGGAATGATCACCTTTTCCCAGTTCTCTACCTTTTCGCAGCCCATGTAACATCTTACATATGTGGGATCCTGATCCGGTATCTAATACCCAGGACGTAGGGTGAACTGAGAAACAGTTCTCAATGACAAACACACCCGAAGATGATGCATCAACATGCATGTTCTCCGTTTGGGCGGTGTGAGAATCCAGATATTCTCCTGTTTCCTGTTCATTCTTATAACACTTATAAGATAGAACGGGTTCAACGTTCCCCTGCACAGTATAACATGCGGGTTCGGTCAATACATCCATATTATTATCTTGATTAAGGCATGAAATGGTCGCTACCTAGAGAGAGAGAGAAGAAAACACTTTAGCGTAAGCTCGTGCAAGATCAGATTGGTTATTATCTTATCTAATCAGGATGGCTCCCACTGCTTTTTATCAAATCTTCCTTCAAACCCTAAAAGGAAAGACTAGCCGGGATTAATTACACACCACAAGTTCGCCAATCTTTCAGCCAGGCCAGTGTCGGTACTTTGAGGGAGGTCCCCCGTGCTTTCGCACGAACCTAATTAATGTAAACCTCGTTTTCCCAGAGGCGTAACCTCGTTAACACCTTTCTAGACACCTACTTGATCGGCTAATTGCAATGTGTAAAACTCTCCCAGGAGTAACTCTTACTCGCAGTGGGTATCGGGATCCAACTATCTCATAGAAGGTATGCAATCTCATTGCAAATTTCAACACTTGAAATTCCCGATAATATTTTACCCCTAGTGTTCTATGACCTTGACGAATGCCAAACAACCCATAGTCCACTAGTCAATTTCAACCCGTACATTTCTTGATTGAATTAAACCCACCCGCACGACCCTTGACGAATGCCAAACAACGCCGTACGAATACCCTAATCCAATCTGCATCATATGCATAAGCAGATAAATACTAGTTAGCTACCGTACACTACGCCTTGACGAATGCCAAACTACCGTAGCACGAATACTAAGTAGTACTTATCTGAAATGACGGAGGGCTACGCAGGTTTTCATAAAACCATGAGCGTAATGAACTTGATATCGTTGTAGAATCAAATGAAGTTTTGAAATGGAGTGATTTTGAGGCTTTTCTAGTTTTGCTAAAGGAGTCACTCCCGGTGAAGGGATCTCGGTCCTTTCCTTGTCGAATGAGGTGCGGGATATATCATATATATCACTGTGCAAAGCAAAAACTCTTAAAAGCAATCAAAACCAAACCGAGTGTGTAGCATTTACCAGTTATTGCTAAAGGAGTCACTCCCGGTGAAGGGATCTCGGTCCTTTCCTCATCGAATAAGGTGCAGAGTATATCATATATACCGCTATGCAAAGCAAGAACTGTAGCTACCTGTTTTATTTTAAAATTCGATTCCACAACATCTTAGGTTTCTTATCTTTCATTAATCACATTAATGAAGTCCCATCATTTAAATACCTAAACATCACAGATAGATATGACGTACACTTATGCCATCCGCATTCGCCTCGATGTCCCCTCGTGCACCGTTAGGTTAGGTAACTAACGACAGAGCAGGGCAGGGCTAGCGCGGGTGTAAAACATAAGTAACGTCTATATAATATATCATATATACTATATACTATATCCATCACAGAAACACATCACAGATATCGCAGCAGAATAAACATATGAAATATTGGATATACTAGGACGTCCGTGTTTTCAATACGAGCCAGTATAAAACACGGATTCCACGGTCGTGATGAAAAGCCAATCCCACACCCCTAGACCCCTACGAGAGCGGCAAGCAACCCTGCCAATTCTAGGGTTAGGAGACCCGGACTCGACTCCTCGAGTTGGTCTCCCACTGGACCCCAGAACCCGGTTACTTATGCTCCCCTCCTTGGGTCTATCCTAATGCGGAAAAGTAAGTAATATACAAAGGGTGACAACTTCCGCTACCTGGAAGTGCCCCAAATAAAAGAATATTACATACAAGTTTTTACATGAATGAAAATGAAAAACACTCATCTCACATAAAAAACCCCGGCTATTCAAACACGACGATCCAATATAACATATCCAGCAACACATAACATCACATGTCATCAACGTAAGTAAGTATGTATACCCCAATTGTCGTTGACGTATAGCAACGAAACCGGCGATATGAACATACTACACTTACGGTCACAGAAAAGAAAGTGTAAAACTACAACAATTGGAATCCGCAACTTCTTTAGACATCACATACCTAACAGTTACAAACCCCGCATTTTAGTCTCATTATCGAAAACTCTTTTCAATATCGTATGGGACTAAACTGCTAGATTTATAACATTCATCCAGTTATCTCATAACTGTTTGTGAATTCCAATTATTGTATCACATTCCAGATAAACAGAAAATGTTAAACTTTCCGATCGAACAGTCGAATACCCAAGTTTTCCCGATACAGTCCAACACATGAAATAAGTCTAGCAACATTCAGTTCGTGCCTCAGTACCAACGGTCCAGCCGTAGAAGAGTCAAGCCAACGCCTCACATGTGGCACGCCGTACTGCCCCAAACCCGAAGGTTCAAAGGGCAGTTCAAGACGGTCACATAATCGAGTTAAGGTTTGTTGTCTTCTAGAGGGTCCATCGCGTTACTTGCACTACTTAGAATGTCGATAAACTACGGAAAAATCCAACACTTGGAAATTTCCCGACAGGGGAAAAATTGGGTATTTATATCCGGTCGAACCTTTTAACATATTCTGGAAATTATCCGGAAATACACAAAAGACGAAATTTGATAATCCGATCGAAATACCGAATCCCCAAAACAACCCAGGAAAACTCTTCTGTAGAATCACAATAAAAATACCCCAGAAAATACAGCATTATATTATATGAGTTACTGTGCAGATAATATTAAATAATTGAACAGTAAGGCCGCGGAACCGCCGCACCATGCATAGCACGTGCCGCGGTTCCGCTCTGGAAAATTTGATTTAGGCCCTCGTATTTCACAGTAATTCAAATAACACCCTGCTTATTTTTCTGCATATTTTTAATTTCGAAAAATCCACAATTTTCAAAAAAGGACAGAGAGCATGCTAGAAATGGGTTTTCGGGTTCGTTCGGACTTCAAACTCCGTCTGGACTTCGCCTAAGGCTCTAGCTAGGCTCTGATACCACTGTAGGGTTCCTAGGCATCCTAAGGAAGTCTCACAAGGCATCGAACATGCCAATTTCAAAAATTATTGGTGCCGAGAAACCCTAACACGGATCGTTTACGAGATGTTTAGGCGAAACGGAAAACTAGTTAACTATTTAACTATAGGTTAGATGCTACAACCTTTGTAGATCCGGATTTCCACCTCCTTAGCTCCACGTGATCATGCCCTCGCTGTCCATCATGAATCCTCGACTCGTTCGTCGGCTTCATCGGAAAACGGGCGAGCAAGGTCGTCGGCTTCGTGTCAAAGACGATCTACGTCGAGGTTGCACTAGTTCAAGCTCCGACTTCACCAAGAAGTGAAACTTGTGAAGAAAACACCCAAAACCACTTGGCAAGAGGTAGAGGATGAAGAAATAGGAGGTGGGTTCACTTTAGATTTGGATTTCTCTCACTAAATCTCAAGTTGCCATTGATGTAGCAAGCTTGAAGAAGAAGAAGAAGATGAAGAAGATGATGATAATGTTATGATAAGTAATTGAAATAAAAAGGAAAATCAATACTTATCATAAAGTAAACCATGGTTATGTGTAGAGAATTGACCAAGGTTAGATTAGTGGTTAGGGTTAAGGATGAAGACAAAAGGGATGACTTTGGTCAAAGTTTCATGAAGCTTCAATAAGCTTCATGAAGAAAAGAAACCCTTTTTGTTTTCTTTCACCTAATTAAATGAATAAATAATGGATAAATAATTAAGTGAATAATCAAAAACCCTAACCCTTATCATAACCATGGTTCAATTCTTCACACAAAGCCAAGTTATTATGCATCATCAATCATGATACAAACAAGTGTACACAAAACATATCACATATACAATGTGCACACCAAGTGAGAAAAATCCGTTTAAAGTGAACCAATACTAGTTAATGCAAAGTAATATATAAAATATATAATTATACATTAAATCATTAAATCAACATTTGATTCAATGATCCGGTCATGTCGCACATAACCGACTAGTATTCAATGTATCGATTTATCGAATCAATGATTCGATAACTAGGTCATATCGAATATAACCAATCGAAACATATATCGCGAGAATGAAATGCGGTATCACATACACGCATTATTCTCGGTCCTGCACACATCTCATATGCGCTCCTATTTCGTTTCGCTTGAACCAGGAAACCTCTGTGTAGGACTCTAAAGACTCGTCAATACGCCGGTAGCAGATGATGATCATATCAAGCACCCACAAGCCGCAAGCGGTCTGCTAAACGTAACGGCCACCCGTGTATTGAGCGATCAGAAGATCGACGAGCCAGCCCGCTCACACTCCTGCGAATCCGACCAGTAACACTTACCGTACAGTCCGGTCTCTTCGTTTGATATGTCGCATATCAAGTCTAGGGGTGGTAAACGTCAGACCCCAATAACCCGATAAGTCGTGCCGATGTGAGGCTCATAGCTGGTCGAGAAACTACTGGTAACACTTACCAGCAAATCTCTGATCAGCCCTGGCCAGGGACTTCCCTGCTACGGCCAATCGAGCACAGCGCAACATCAACTCCCAATACCGGGAGAGACGAAACCCCTCCTATCGCTCATTGCCTCCATGTGACTCGGGACTGTACCCAAAGACCACCATTTTGCACGCTCTCATGGACGTGGTAAGGTAGAGATCAAAGCACAGTGGGAATCACACAAGACTCTATGACGATCTCGGGTCTACAGACTAACCTGTACAAGTGTCACCTGAGAACTGCCATCTGACGTGAGGTATAATACCATCTGGGAGTTCTCGGCGAGTCCGTCCAGTGTACCCAGTCTCCACTGAGCACCCGTACACCATCTCTGATGTCAAACACCAATGGATATGGGATCATCCATCGCCCATCTCATGGGTCGAGAAGCGTATACGCTAGTCTACTCTGGTATATCGATGCCCCGTCTCGATACACCCTCGACTAGGGACCTTGAAGGATGTACTTATAGACTACCATGTCCCCACTAGTATGATCTGCATCACAGTCCAGGTAGTCAAGTACATATCCTAAGGGCTTTACCAACATGTAACTATAAGACAGTATAAAGAGACTAGTGTACATGTTAAGATAAAGAGCAACCAGATAGCATACTATCATGTCGAGCAAGAAAGTCATCTCTATATATGTCCAAGCATCCAATATAATATACATCATCTGTACAATACTGGCCTCTAGGGCATACATACAACTAATAATAAGCACATCCTTAAAAGGTCCCTAGTCGTGGGAGTTTTCGAGACAGGGCATCGGTACTCCAGAGTAGACTAGTGTATACAGTCGAGACCCCGACGAGAGGTGGTGGCCGGTCTCACAAGCCATTGGTGTCAGTTGGATCACCTAAGATGTATACAGGTGCTCATTGGGTTATGAGTACACCGGACAGGACTCGCCGGGAACATTCTAGTTGGTATTATACCTGACGTCAGATAGCAGTTCCCTGGTGATATGTGTACAGGTTAGTTCATCGACCTGAGATCGTCATTTGTCTCGTATGAGTTCCTACTGTGCTTTGATTACTACCTTACCACGGCTCAAAGGAGTCGTGCAAACAGGTTTTAGTTGGGTACAGTCCCGAGCCACATGGAGGCAGTGAGCGGATCGGCAGGGGTTTCGTATCTTCCGGTATTGGGGGTGAGATCGCGCTGTGTCTAGCAGAGCCATTATACGAAGTCCTTGGCCAAGGCAGGAGATTTACTGGTAGGTATTCCAATAGTATCTCAGGGTGTTCTGGGCTACACTCCGAAATGACTTGTACCGCTTTTGGGGGTCTGACTTTTACCAACCCCCTAGGCCCGCCATGCGATGCTCATAGACGAACGAACCGGACTGTACGGATATTGTCACTGACAGGCTCAGTAGGGTGTCAGGATGTGTTCGCTCATCGACCTCCCTTTTGGTCAACACCTGGTAGCCTGTTATGTACGGCTAATACCTCTGACGTGCTAGTGGTTAAATCTACAGCCAAAGTATTGACGAGTCTTTAGACTCCCCCACAGAAAGTTTCTCAAGTTTCGGACGAAACGTTGTAGAGGCCGTATGATATATGGCAGGGTTCGATCTTATTCGTGCGGTAGTGCACGAATCATGATCGGACGGATCATACTAGTGGGCTTTGGTTTAAGCCGGATCCTAGTATTAGATTTGTTGGATTACTTTAGTCTCATCGCATTCGCATTCAATCGGAATGCGGATGCAGGTATGTATATATAGGTGAGGGGTATCCTTGTGATCCGTCACGAGTTTACTTTAGATGTTGCCGGATTTTCTTGTTTGACCAAACATTTGGATTTATGTTTGGATGGTGGAAATAATAAGCTAGAATTTCATCATGAGATGCATTAATGTGACATGGACATATATCATGACTCATGGTCTCTTTTTTAGCAAAAATGTCACATTAGTGGATTGATTTGTGTCTTGATTTGATGAGAGGAGAGAGAGGAGCAGCCAAGGGTGAGGTTGGCTCTTATATTATTCAACACTCTCTCTCATATTATCATAACAACACAACAAAAGAAAAGAGATAGAAAACTTCTTCTTCTTCCTTTTTCTTCTCTAGCTCACAATCTCCATGAATGTCAACATCTCTAACCTCCATCCAAGCCATGGATGCAAGAGACAAACTGATCACAAACATTCTCTACAACACCTTGAACACGTCGGCTAGCACACTTCGTGCCCGAGTTGCTTCGGATGAAGCGGGAGCCCGTAAAAAGACTCGTAGATGTGGTGCCCTTTCCGACGAGGAGATCGAGACCGGAGATGCCGCGAGGAGCTTGGGATGGTGGCCGAAGACCGAAGGACACGGATCGCTCGGTATAGCTTTTTATCCCTTTCTCTAGTTGCTAGTAGTAAGTTAATGGTTCGATCCGGGTTTTAAGCATACAATAGAGCTGTTTTTCTAGTTTAGAAAAAGTTTTCGTTTCCGCATTTTGGCCTCGGAAAGACAGCCGGGGCGCTACCGTACACTTACATGGTATCAGAGCCACGCCATTAACCTTTACTAGCTTGCTTTAGCGTATTTAGTGTAAGTCCACGTTGCGACCCCCGGTTCTTACGGGGAGGCGGAAACGGTATAAAAATCAAATTCTTAGCGCAAGGGGCAACATGGACTAAGCAAAGTCGGGATCTTTGACTAAACTAAAACTAGCAAACTTAACTAAAGAGAGTTAGCTACTCGGATGGAGATGGTTATACCTAGCTTGACTTGAACTCCTTCTCTTCAAGCTCCGATGGTGGTGCGATGGCTCCTTCTCGTCGTCTCCGTACGCCGAAGATAGATCCACTTGAAAGCTCCAACCTTTAGCTCCTTCTTCGTTCTTTGAAGAAACTAGTTCACTTGGTTTGCTAAACCTAGTGAACTAGAATGAGTAGAGAAGATTTAGAATGGGATTTTATCTATGGTTCTTGATTCTCAACTCATGAGACAAGAGAACCATAGATCAAGAGAGGGAGCAAGAGGTTGAGGATGAGAGCAAGAGGAGAGCTCAAGAACAAGAGAGAGAATGAGCAAGAAAGAATGAGGCTCTCTTTTGTCTCTCACCCTCTCATCATCCAATGTAATCATAACTCATCATATCAATAAAAGTCTTATGTGATGGTTGAAGCAACCATAACCTTATCATGTCATGCACTCATTTTACTCAAATGAACAAGCAAGTAAAAGTCTTTGGCATGAAATGATAACCATGGTTATCATGATGGTCAACTAGTCAAGCCTAGTCAACCGGTCAACAAAGTCAACAAGTCAACAAAAGTCAACAAGTCAACAAAGTCAACAAAAGTCAACAACCAAGTCACCATAATACTTAATTAATATAATAGTTAATCGCATATCATATTCTCATTAGGGTTGAGCAAAAAGTCAACGGTCAACTGTCAACAACCCTAATGAGAATCCGCTGTCTGTGCCTCCCTGTCAACTGTGCATACACACCCGCATCCGCGTTCCGAGGAACACGAATGCAAACTGGATAAATCCAATCCCATAAGATACACTAGGATCTGGCTTAAACCAAAGCCCGCTAGTATAAACTGTCCGGACACTGTACGTGCACAAGTGCACGGATGTGACCGAACCCTGTCGCAAAACCATGCGACCTGTCGCAATACCATGCGACCTCTACTCTTTTGCCTAAAGGCGAAAAGCTTTCTGTGTGGGACTCTAAAGACTCGACACTACGCTGGCAGTGGGTTTAACCACAGACCGCAAGCGGCACTAGCTGTGCGTAACGGTCCCCAGGTAATGCCGACAAGAAGACCGACGAGGCGAAACCCATCTGAACTCCTACTGAGCCTGAGTGTGACATTCTCCATACAGTCCGGTCTGTTCGTCTGATACATCGCATGGCGGGCCTAGGGGGCGGTAAACGTCAGTCCCCCAATAGCGGTACAAGTCGTGCCGGAGCGAAGCCCAAAACACCCTGAGATAACACTGGAAACCTACCAGTATATCTCGTTTGCCCTGGCCAGGGACTACTCGTGTAATGGCTCTTCTAGACACAGCGCGATGTCAACCCCCAATACCGGGAGAGACGAATCCTGTCTAACCGTCACTGCCTCCAAGTGCTTCGGGACTGCACCCAACCACTACCTGTTTGCACGACTCCTTTGAGCCGTGGTAGGGTAGTGATCAAAGTACAGTGGGAACACACTCGAGGCGGAGTGACAGTGTCAAGTCAGCGGACTAAGCTGTACTCATGTCACCTGGGAACTGATAACTGACGATAGGTATAATACCAACTAGTCAGTTCCCGACGAGTCCTGTCCAGTGTACCCGTAACCTAACGAGCACCCACATACTATCTCAAGTACGACGTACTGACGGCTGTGGGACAGACCGTCTCCCACACTGGGATGAGAAGCGCATGCGCTGGTCTACTCCGGAGTATCGATGCCCTGTCTCGATAGTCCTGCGACCAGGGACCTGCATAAGGATGTGCTTATAGATTACCCAGCCCCACTAGTGTGATGGCCATCACATCGCTGGTAATCAAGCAAAGATCCTAAGGGCTCTACTAATGTGTATAGGCGATATACAAAAATAAACACATGTACACATTGAAGTAGAAACAAACCAAGTAGCATACTACTATTTTGAGCAAGATTGTATATACAAGGTGAATATCCCAAGCATCCATTAAGTAATATACAAACTAGTATGATACAGTAATGGCCTCTAGGGCATATACACTAACAATCTCCCACTTGCACTAAGGCCATGTACTGGCGTATCGAAGACCTATCATCTCGATCAGCCGCTCGAACTGAGTCTGGGGCAGGGCCTTGGTGAATGGATCTGCAGTGTTATCTTCTGAAGCGACTCTCCAAACCTCGATCTCCTGGCGATCCACGATCTCCCTGATCAGGTGATACCGCCTCAAGATGTGCCTGGATCTCTGATGGGACCTGGGTTCCTTCGCTAAAGCTATAGCCCCGTTGTTGTCGCAATACAGAGGTATTGGATCAACAATGGACGGAACCACCTGAAGTTCTTTCAAGAACTTCCTCATCCAGACAGCTTCTTTTGCGGCATCAGATGCAGCGATGTATTCCGCTTCCATCGTCGAGTCTGCAACGGTTTCCTGTTTGGAACTCTTCCAACACACCGCCCCTCCATTGAGGGTAAAGACAAAACCCGACATGGACTTGGAATCATCCTTGTCACTCTGGAAGCTGGAGTCAGCAAAGGCCTCGATCTGGAGGTCTTTTCCGCCATACACCAAGAACATCTCCTTAGTCCTTCTCAGGTACTTGAGAATGTTCTTTACCGCTATCCAGTGTTTCTCCCCAGGGTTAGACTGATACCGGCTTACCACACTCAGTGCATAAGCTACATCCGGTCTGGTACACAACATCGCATACATTATAGAGCCTACCGCAGAAGCGTAGGGTATAATAGACATGCGATCCCTCTCCAAATCAGTCTTGGGAGACATCTCTTTAGAGAGGGTGATCCCGTGACAAGCCGGTAGGTTACCGCGCTTGGAATCTTCCATACTGAACCTCTTCAGTATGGTGTCGATGTACCTGGACTGTGAAAGTCCTAATATCCTCTTGGATCTGTCACGGTAGATCCGGATACCCAGAATGTATGAGGCATCACCCAGGTCTTTCATGGAGAACCTGTGTGACAAGAACCCCTTGACAGATTGTAGCATAGGAATGTCATTTCCTATTAAGAGAATGTCATCCACGTACAAAACGAGGAATACTACAGTTCTCGCTACAAATCTACTATAGATGCATGGTTCATCTGGATTTTTGATAAAGCCAAATTCTTTGACCGTCTCATCAAAGCAGATGTTCCAACTCCGCGATGCCTGCTTTAGCCCATAGATGGACTTAAGCAACTTGCACACCTTTCCGCTGCTCCCACTCTGAATGAAACCCTCTGGTTGGTCCATATAGACACACTCCTCTAAATTTCCATTTAGAAAAGCCGTCTTTACGTCCATTTGCCAGATCTCATAATCGTGGAAGGCAGCAATGGCAAGAAGGATCCGAATGGATTTCAGCATGGCTACTGGAGAAAAGGTTTCGTCGTAGTCCGAGCCAGGTCTTTGACGAAAACCCTTTGCTACCAGCCTAGCTTTATAGGTCTCAACCTGTCCATCTACACCAATCTTCCTTTTGAAGATCCACTTGCATCCTACGGGTTTTACCCCGTCTGGAGCAATGTCCAACGTCCATACCTTGTTGGTGTACATAGACTCCATTTCGGTCCGCATTGCATCCAGCCATTTCACTGAGTCAACGCTCTGAACGGCCTGCTGGAAGCTAGTAGGCTCATCATAATCTATGATGCAATCCTCTCTATCCCCGTCTATGAGAAAACCGTAGTATCTCTCGGGCGGATGAGACTGCCTACTACTTCTGCGGAGCGGCGTAGGAATGTCCTGTTCTGTTGAACCCTCTGGTTCCACTAACCTTTCAGTAATAGTCTGTGGTTCTGGAATTTCTTCCAGTTCTACTGCGCTCCCACTAATCTCCTTTTCCAAGAACTGGTGTTCTAGAAAGTGGGCATTACGAGAAACAAGGACTTTTTGTTCCTCTGCGTAGTAGAAAAGATACCCCCTGGTGTTCTTTGGGTATCCCACAAACTTGCACAGTACTGAGCGTGCCTCGAGCTTGTCCGCATGCTGCTTTTTGACAAAAGCCGGACATCCCCAGATCTTCAGATATTGAAGATAGGGTTTCTTCCCACTCCACATTTCATATGGTGTGGTAGGCACAGTCTTAGTTGGAACTCGGTTCAAAAGATATGCGGCTGATTCTAGCGCATATCCCCAGAATGATCGCGGCAATTCAACATTACTCATCATGGACCGCACCATATCCAATAGGGTGCGGTTCCGTCTCTCCGATACACCGTTATGTTGCGGGGTGTATGGAGGAGTAAGCTGAGAGAGAATTCCGTTCTCTTTTAAATAGTCCAGGAACTCGGCACTTAAGTATTCTCCACCTCGATCCGATCTTAGAATCTTAATACTTTTGCCGGTCTGTTTCTCTACTTCATTCTTATACTCCTGGAATTTTCCAAAGGCCTCGGACTTATGTTTCATCAAGAAGACATAACCGTACCTTGAGAAGTCATCCGTAAAAGTAATGAAGTAAGAATGTCCGCTTCGGGCATGTGTAGACATTGGACCGCACACGTCACTGTGTACGAGTCCCAAGAGCTCGCTCGCTCTTACTCCTTGTCCAGTAAACGGAGTCTTTGTCATCTTTCCTTTGAGACAAGATTGACAAGTGGCATACGTTTGATATTCGAACGCATTCAAATATCCTTCTGTATGTAACTTAGTCAACCTTCTCTCATTGATGTGACCCAATCTACAATGCCATAAGAAAGTCTGATTCATTTTCGGAGACTTTCTTTTGTGTGTATTCTGGACGTTGAAAATCTGTGGTTGGTTTAACACGTATATACCATTACTCAATGTACCTGACCCAATCAAAACTTGATTAAGGTGAATGTTTACAACATTACTTACAAACGCAAATTCATAACCTTCTTTAGAAACTAAAGATACAGAAATGATATTACAAGTTGCGTTGGGTACAAAAAAGCAATTACGCAAAACCAAAACATGTCCATCTGACATTCCCAGGTGATAGTCCCCCACGGCTTTAGCATCCATGCTAGCTCCGTTCGCAACTTTGAGGGTCATGTCACATGCCTTCAAAACCCTACGGTTTCTCAACGCCTGCAAAGAATTACAGATATGAGATCCTGATCCGGTATCCAATACCCAGGAAGTAGAGTTTATTGAAAGACAATTTTCAATAACATACACACCTGAAGCTGAAGCTGCAACCTGCTTCAATTCCTGTGTTCTGGCCTTCCAGGCCCTGCAATCATTCTTCCAGTGTCCTTTCTTATGACAATAGAAGCATTCTTCCTTATCCACAAGCTTCCCCGCTATCTTTGTTGCTTTTGCTTTTCCCTTCGTATCCACTTTACTAACACCGCCCCTTGGTTTGGCGGGGGCTTTCTTCTTCTTTCCCTTGGCTTTCGCCTTGGACCTAGAAGAAGATGATCCTCCTACAAACAAAGTGGATGTATCCCTACCTTTCTGTAGGGTGCCCTCTGCGCTCCTCAGCATGTTGAGGAGCTCTGAAAGTTCAACCTCTTTTTCTTGTAAGTTGAAGTTCAGTATAAACTGGGCGTAAGTGGAAGGAAGGGACTGGAGAACTATATCCGTATATAGCTCACTCTCCAATGTGATCCCTAGGTCAGCGAGCTCCTCAATGTAGCCGATCATCTTTAGCACGTGCTCGGCTACTGATGATCCGACGGCCATTCTTGTCGAAAATAACTTTTTCGACGCTTCGTATCTTGCGATACGTGATTGCTCTCCATACAGTTCTTTTGTATGAAGCAATATGGACTCCATGTCCATATTCTCATGCCTCCTCTGATGTTCGTTGTCCATCGAGGCAAGCAGGAGGCATTTGGCCTTTGCGCTATCAATCTCCCAAGTCTTGCGGATTTCCTTATCCGCGACGCTGGAAGTTGGACCAGGGACAGGGGGAGCTTTGGTGGTAAGAAGATACCCCAGCTTGTCATAAGTGATTGCTATCTTGACATTCCTGAGCCAATCTTTGTAGTTTGGCCCTGTCAGTTTGTTTTTATCTAGGAGTAACTTAAGTCCAGTCATGTTGATTGGTCGCTGCAATTAGGAGAGAGAAGAAGAAACACTCAGCATGATGCTCTTGCAAGTTTAGAGTGGTTTTTAGTTTGTCTAAACAGGATGGCTCCCACTGTTTCTCGAATCCCTCCTCAAACCATAAAGGAAGAATTAGTCAGGATCAATCCCACCGTACAATACTTGCTTAACCGTTCAGCCAGGCCGGTGTCGGTACTTCGAGGGAGGTTTTCCAACGCTTTCGCGAAGTTCCTTAATTAAAGAACCTCTTTTCCCTGGGGGCGTAGCCCCGCTAACACCTTTCTAGGCACCTACTAGGTTTATAGCATTGATCGTTAAGTGAGAAATTTCCCGAGGAGTAGCATATACTCACAGTAGGATCGGGATCCAAATATCATCGCGTGACGAAACTGAAGGAATCCTACCAGAATCATCACACTCCAAATGGTATGCAAATCTAGCAAGTTTCAGTACTTATGAAACTCCCGATGTGGATTTTTGCCCCATGCTCTTATGACCTTGGCGTGAGGTCAAAATGTCATAAGTCACATGTCAAGTTCGTCCCATCATTATCCAGGTTAATTTGAACCCACCCGTATATACCCTTGACGTAGGCCAAAATGGCAGTACGACTGTCTCAAACCAACGCATTCTATCTATGCAACAGATAAATATCCGGCAGCTACCAATCACTATGCCTTGGCGTGAGGTCAAAATACATAGCTTGAATACTACCGAATATTTAACTGAAATGATGGAGGGCTACGGATGGTTTTGGCAAAACCGTGAACGTAGTGAACTTGATTTGGTCGATGGAACGAGATAGCTTTTAAATGGAGTGGCTCAAACTCCGTATTTTAAAAGTTTGTTTTGAAAAGAACCGAGTGGTTTTTCGAAAGTGTTCCAACGACTTTAACTTGGTTTATTATCTTGCATTAGTTCTTTTAATGCGTGATATTCTTGCATTAGTTCTTTTAATGCGTCCCATCATTTAATCCTACCATTGCAGAAAACAACCAAAATATGACGTACGCTTATGCCATTCGCATTCGCCACGGGGCCCCGTCATTACCCGTTAGGTTACTTAACTAACGACAGAGCGGGGGCTGGGCTAGCGCGTCTGTAAAACATAAGCAACGCCTAAATAATATCATATATAGATATACTGCAATGATAAACATTTCAGATCACAGATGAATACATTGGATATACTAGGAATCTGTAATTTGTACGAGCCTGTAACAAAAGACAGATTACACGGTCGCGGTGAATAGCCAAAACCCCACCCAAGACCCCTACGGGTGCGGCAAACTACCCGCCAAGTACCCGAAGCGTAGCAACCTCCCTCATCTCCATGAGTAGGCCACTCGACACTTCGGCATACCCGGTAGTTTGTGCACCCCTCCATGGGTCTATCCTAGGAGCAAAAACAGTAAAAAGAAATTATACAATGACGGCTACAACCCCGACCCGGTTGTGCGGCCATACAAATAATTATTACATCAATTTACAAATTTACATGAATTGAAAGAAAAGAAAACTCTCGTCTCACAACCCCCGGCTATTCACCCGCGACAATCCAACATATTCATATACACATTCCAGCACATTACAGATCATGTATAACCCCGACCAATCGACTTATAGCGATTAGCCGACGTTCAATACATGCAAACATCACGGATATAACCATCATAGTCAAAGTGCAGTGAAGTTCGGAAAAAATACGGAATTATAGGACCCCAAAAGGAAATTTCTTTTCTGGAAAATCTGGGCACATATAATATATTCCAAAAATCCCAAAACCAACACAGACACACACTGCACGAAAAACGATGCAGAGAAGACGACAAACCGCGGCGCTTCCACGGCACATGCCTACCTCGTGCGGCGGAAGCGCGGCGGTTTGAACGAAACAGTGGACCGTTTTTCATGGGTGTTCACACAAAACCCTGAGCCGAATTTAGGAGTATAAAGTTTTTCATTTTGACCAGAAAAAATTTCAACAGAAACTCAGGTTTTGTAAAAGTTAGGTTTTTTTTGGATTTTTTTCCGGTTCCGAACTTCGTTACACTTTACTACCAAGCTAGTTTAAGTTTAGTTAGGCTCTGATACCACTGTAAGTCCACGTTGCGACCCCCGGTTCTTACGGGGAGGCGGAAACGGTATAAAAATCAAATTCTTAGCGCAAGGGGCAACATGGACTAAGCAAAGTCGGGATCTTTGACTAAACTAAAACTAGCAAACTTAGCTAAAGAGAGTTAGCTACTCGGATGGAGATGGTTATACCTAGCTTGACTTGAACTCCTTCTCTTCAAGCTCCGATGGTGGTGCGATGGCTCCTTCTCGTCGTCTCCGTACGCCGAAGATAGATCCACTTGAAAGCTCCAACCTTTAGCTCCTTCTTCGTTCTTTGAAGAAACTAGTTCACTTGGTTTGCTAAACCTAGTGAACTAGAATGAGTAGAGAAGATTTAGAATGGGATTTTATCTATGGTTCTTGATTCTCAACTCATGAGACAAGAGAACCATAGATCAAGAGAGGGAGCAAGAGGTTGAGGATGAGAGCAAGAGGAGAGCTCAAGAACAAGAGAGAGAATGAGCAAGAAAGAATGAGGCTCTCTTTTGTCTCTCACCCTCTCATCATCCAATGTAATCATAACTCATCATATCAATAAAAGTCTTATGTGATGGTTGAAGCAACCATAACCTTATCATGTCATGCACTCATTTTACTCAAATGAACAAGCAAGTAAAAGTCTTTGGCATGAAATGATAACCATGGTTATCATGATGGTCAACTAGTCAAGCCTAGTCAACCGGTCAACAAAGTCAACAAGTCAACAAAAGTCAACAAGTCAACAAAGTCAACAAAAGTCAACAACCAAGTCACCATAATACTTAATTAATATAATAGTTAATCGCATATCATATTCTCATTAGGGTTGAGCAAAAAGTCAAAAAGTCAACGGTCAACTGTCAACAACCCTAATGAGAATCCGCTGTCTGTGCCTCCCTGTCAACTGTGCATACACACCCGTATCCGCGTTCCGAGGAACACGAATGCAAACTGGATAAATCCAATCCCATAAGATACACTAGGATCTGGCTTAAACCAAAGCCCGCTAGTGTAAACTGTCCGGACACTGTACGTGCACAAGTGCACGGATGTGACCGAACCCTGTCGCAAAACCATGCGACCTGTCGCAATACCATGCGACCTCTACTCTTTTGCCTAAAGGCGAAAAGCTTTCTGTGTGGGACTTTAAAGACTCGACACTACGCTGGCAGTGGGTTTAACCACAGACCGCAAGCGGCACTAGCTGTGCGTAACGGTCCCCAGGTAATGCCGACAAGAAGACCGACGAGGCGAAACCCATCTGAACTCCTACTGAGCCTGAGTGTGACATTCTCCGTACAGTCCGGTCTGTTCGTCTGATACATCGCATGGCGGGCCTAGGGGGCGGTAAACGTCAGTCCCCCAATAGCGGTACAAGTCGTGCTGGAGCGAAGCCCAAAACACCCTGAGATAACACTGGAAACCTACCAGTATATCTCGTTTGCCCTGGCCAGGGACTACTCGTGTAATGGCTCTTCTAGACACAGCGCGATGTCAACCCCCAATACCGGGAGAGACGAATCCTGTCTAACCGTCACTGCCTCCAAGTGCTTCGGGACTGCACCCAACCACTACCTGTTTGCACGACTCCTTTGAGCCGTGGTAGGGTAGTGATCAAAGTACAGTGGGAACACACTCGAGGCGGAGTGACAGTGTCAAGTCAGCGGACTAATCTGTACTCATGTCACCTGGGAACTGATAACTGACGATAGGTATAATACCAACTAGTCAGTTCCCGACGAGTCCTGTCCAGTGTACCCGTAACCTAACGAGCACCCACATACTATCTCAAGTACGACGTACTGACGGCTGTGGGACAGACCGTCTCCCACACTGGGATGAGAAGCGCATGCGCTGGTCTACTCCGGAGTATCGATGCCCTGTCTCGATAGTCCTGCGACCAGGGACCTGCATAAGGATGTGCTTATAGATTACCCAGCCCCACTAGTGTGACGGCCATCACATCGCTGGTAATCAAGCAAAGATCCTAAGGGCTCTACTAATGTGTATAGGCGATATACAAAAATAAACACATGTACACATTGAAGTAGAAACAAACCAAGTAGCATACTACTATTTTGAGCAAGATTGTATATACAAAGTGAATATCCCAAGCATCCATTAAGTAATATACAAACTAGTATGATACAGTAATGGCCTCTAGGGCATATACACTAACATTTAGAACTTCGATCGGACAAAATTTCCACAAACCGCGTTTCCAATTGGTCAGTTTCTGTCGAATTTATTTTGTGCTCTAAAAATTTTTTTGGGCATGTCAGAAAATCAGGCAGGGTTTTTTAAGAGTTCTACAAAATTTTGGTTCAATGATGTCACTGTAGCTCGGCGGAACCGCGGCCGTACCCCCGTTTTGGCCGCGGTTACGCCGCCGTTCTGTAGCAACACAACACCAAAATTTCTGCAGTGCTCTCTGTCTTAGAAATGGAGTTTCTGGTATTTTTTGTTTGGGCCCAGATTTGTCTGAGTACTGGGTATTGTGCTTGGGGCCCACTTCGGGAAATTTTGTCGATCGAAAATTTTAAATATGTTAGTTCACAGTATTTACATTATATCTGCGACCGTGAATGTCATTTGATCGGTAAATCCTGTCTAATTGCTATAGTTCTTTTAGACGGATTTATGAGCGTGACATTCACGTTGATGTTCTGTGTTGTGCTGTGATGTTGCGGATTTGTCGTGGTGGATAGCCTAGATGCAATGGTAGTACCGTTTGGTTGTATATGTACATTTGATATTGCGGGGCGAGCGTCCGACATGTGGACTGCCGTCACTGCCTGCTTGTATATTATTCTTTTGGGGCACGACCAGGTTGAGAACGATGTACCCGTTGTATATTTTACTTTTTGTACTAGGATTACCCCGCGGAGGGGTGCACGGGTAGCCGGGTTCTAGAGGGCAACGGGCCCGCATCTCATGGCTTTGAGATGGAGGGGGCTTCACTCTAAAATTAGCGGGCTATTCGCCGCACTCGTAGGGGGTATAGGTTGACCCAAGGAGGGGTGCACAAGTTACCGGATTCCGTGAAGTGCTGGGTGGTCCATTCACTTTGTTGAAGGGGGCTGCTTCGCTTCAGGTTTTGGCGGGTAACTTGCCGCATCCGTAGGGGTCTAGGATTTTATTGCACAGGCTATCCACACGACCAGGGGAACGTCGGGTTTCAGTAGCTGCTCTATGAAACCCGGAGATCCCAGATTATCTGTATTGTTCTGTGATGCTTATTACATTTCTGTGATGTTGTATTTTATCATGCCTTGAGCGATTATTATATATTGATATATATACTAGTAGATATTGTATATGTTTTACACCCGCGCTAGTCCAGTCCCTGCTCTGTCGTTAGTTAAGTAACCTAACGGGTGATGACGGGACCCAGTGGCGAATGCGGATGGTATATACGTACATCGTATTTTCGTTCTTTATTGGTGTGATCAATTGATAGGGCTGCATTGATTCGGATCAATGCAAGCTAAACAAACCTATTCTGATGTTGTTGGAACATTTTTCAAAAAGCTGTTATTGCAAGAACGTTCTCTTTTGTTTTGCACAGTGGTATTCGGTTATGAATATCCAGCACCTCAGTCGACGAGGCAAGGGCCGAGATCCCTTCACCGGGAGTGACCCCTTGGACAGAAGTTTGCGTCAGGGTAATAACTTCACTATAGTCGATTACTTTTTGCTTTGCATCGTGGTATTCAGTTGAAATATCCCGCACCTCATTCTACGGGGAAAGAGCCGAGATCCCTTCACCGGGAGTGACCTCTTTAGCAAAGGTTTTCGCCACTATATTTTTATAAAAAGCTATCCGGTTCCTTCAACGATATCAAGTTCATTACGTTAAAGGTTTTTCGCCAAAAACCATTCGTAGCCCTCCGTCATTTCAGACGGGTAGCACTTAGTATTCATGCTATGTTTGTTGGCCTTAGTCAAGGCATAGTGTATGGTAGCTATTTGTTACTTTTCTGCAGCATAGATAGATGCGTTGGTTTGGGACAGTCGTACAGCCTTGTTGGCCCTAGTCAAGGGCTTGTACGGGTGGGTTCAAATTAACCTGGACAATGACGGGTAGAACTTGACATGTGACTTATGATTTGTTGGCCTTAGTCAAGGTCATAAGTGCATGGGGTAAAAATCACATCGGGAGTTTCTAAAGAAACTGAAACTTGCCAGATATGCGCATACCTTCTGGAGTGTGATAACGTGAGTGGATTCCATCACGTTATCATGCGATGATAGTTGGATCCCGATTCCCATTGATGAGTTGGTTTACTCCTCGGGTGATCCCGACTAATTCTTCTTTCAGGTTTGGAGGAGAATTTGAGGATACAGTGGGAGATTTCCTGATTAGATAAAGTGATAACCATTCTGATTTAGGTTAGAGTGTACGCAGAGTGTTTCTTTTCTCTCTCTCTTTGGCAGCGACCATGACCCGACCCTTGACTATGACTCAGTGACCAAGTTGACCGAACCTTCTTATAACACTGGCTTTTGGATTGTCTGAGTTGCAAACCTCATTGCCACTCCTACTTTTACCTTTTTCTCCAGAACACACCGTATTACTACGAACATCCACTTCCATTGGATAAAACCATCATATGGTTATATACGAACTCGAAGGAACTTGTTCCAGATTCGAGGATGGTTTCCGGTTCTGGAGAAAATGAATAGGACTATTCAGTTGTCGTTTCCTTTTACCTTCTCTCAGGTTGCGAGTACTCCTAGGATTAGGAAATAGTACACCTATTACGCTTATTGGATAGTCTTCTTCCAAACCATAGGCAGGTGCCGAACGGTGGGGAATGAAGAAAACCAATGAGCCTAACGATGGTGTACAGAAGGTAATAAGTTAAGACAAATAAAGGGATTAGTAAGAGGGCAAAGTAAATTGCGACTGCTATTCACGACCAAACCAAGTATTTCTTCGCCAATCCTACATCACCTTTGTATTTCTCCAGAACACTCCGTATCACTACGAAGATCCACAGTTTATTGGATATTCCATCGTATGGTTATATACGAACTCGAAAGGAATTTGTTCCAGTTCGGGGATGGATTCTGGTTCAGGAGAAATAGGAATAAGGATTATTCAGTTGTCTTTTATCTTTACCTTCTCTCGCGTTGCGAGTGCTCCTAGGATTAGGACAGTACACCCATTATGCTTGTTGGATAGTTTTCTTCCAAACCATAGGCTGGTGCCGAACGGTAGGGAAGGAAGAAAACCATTTAGCCTAACGAAGGTGTACAGAAGGTAATGACTAAAGACATATAAAGGGATTTGGAGAGATGGCAAAGAAATATTCGGTTACAGTTATGAATCTAATAATGGAAGAGGCATTACTAGGAATACCCGGATACCCCTACGAAATATTTACATGTTTCAGTTTCACTGTGTATTGTTAAAAGAAAACTGATTTCCCAATTAGTCCTTGCTCCAGGGTATGTATTTACCAGGTATGATTCTCACATCTGTATGGTTTTACAGATGATGAGTGGGAGTAAGTTATTAGGAATTGGGTGATCATCCTCATTATATCGGGATTCGTTGTAATTGGTGATATTTGAGGAAATCACCCGGGTTGTTTGCCGGACGGCAAATATTTGGTTTTGAATATCCGTTGTAATGCACCAATTTCAAATTGATATATCTGTATGTTTATTTTTATAAAGTGAGATATAACTTTTTGAAATTATGTCTATGACATTTACCTATATCAGTGGATGGTTAGGTAAGGAGCATTAAACAGCGGTGTAATTCTTCTTAACCATAAGTACAGTTTTCAACCTACGACACACAGGGAATGAGTTATTAGACTCAGGGGACTTATACAGAGTATTGTATGTTGTCCAGTGTCCATGAGGACAGAGGGGTTGGTACTCGTACTATATTCTGTTTACTTGTGACTTCTCTAGTTCATAGACATGTGTTTCGATGAAATGCAAGGTATAAGTTTTGAGAAGTTATAGGTATATGAATAAAGTAGAGAACCATGTATTGCAAGTATCAGGATTCATCAAGGTGATTGAAGATGTAGATACTTGTGTATGGTATTCAGTTGATAGTAATGATTAAGAGAACTTGCTTCTCTTTCAGGTTACTCATAATTGGAAGTACTCCTAAGTTGAGTAATGCTGATCGGCCTCTCTCCATTTAGTTGACATGCACTGGAAACAGCTGCATGATTTAAATCTTGTTCCAATTAAATCAGTGCCTCTGTTTCTATATTGGATATAGAATAGTTCATATCTTAACATTGTTAAGGTACGGGGAGTTGTCCGGCTTATGCTTAAAACCAGACTCTAAATAACTCAAGGCACGTTTCTGTAATGGCTGTTTGTGGGTCGATCCGGGCTATGACGAGGGTTGACTTTCTACCATCTGGAAGATCAATAGTGATATTGTTCTTGACTCGCCACAGTTTTAGTAAAATGGATTTTTTCAGAAAACAGTAGTGGGAGTATGGTAGAACTGGAAGTGATTCCAAAACCGCAAACGATTACTGAAAATTTAATAAGAACCTAAAAATTCAATCTAGATTGGCATTCCATTAGCCACTCCGCAGATATGGTGGGTAACCTCAGGCACTCGGGAAGTACTTCGGTATGCTCAAGGACGGTGACAGGGAGGTTCTTGTTTACCCAGACTTGCCATTACTTTTGTTCCAGACTGTGAGACCCGGCAGGAGGATGAATATAGCGTCGTTCTAAACTAGCTTTAGAGGTGTACGTGTATATGACTCTACCAGAGGGTTATCGTAGTCAGTAGGAGCAGCGAAAGCATAGTGGACAAGTAGCTTATGTCTATTTATGGACTAAAGTAGATATAGCAGAGATAGATCATCTATTTCTGATATGACAGTCATAGGTTTGACTTCATCAGAATAGGATATGGGTCTGTTAAGAAGGTAGTAGGGTGTGATGTCCTGGTATTTGGATGACATACACAGAGTAGGAAGTTATATTCCTATACTACGATCGGTTATACTTTGGTTGTCACACAGTGGTTTCTCCACATAGGACATGGATATTATATCAGATATTCTGGTTACTAGATCTATGGTTTTAGATCTAGATTTGGGTAGTTTCCCAATCTGGGTACTTAGACAGCATTCTAAAGGTGTTTTAGAATGGACAACTCATGGCACGGTAGTGTACCTGCAGGTGATGGAGTCACCCTCTCTAAAGGTGCCTTACATACTAAAGGGGAGAGGGATGTGCATGATTGGCAGATCACTTGCTTAGGCAATTGAGTCAATCATGAGATGCCTAGTACCACACCAGATGTTTTTGCACTAGATGCAATAAGTTGATATTGATCCTATCCTAGAGAAACATTCGGAAGCAGTTTTAGAACATAAGTGGATGTTCTAGGGATATGATAACGACAGCCTCTATCGGGGGACGGTTATCATTCCAGGCTTCCAAGGTGACCTGGATGACTGATTGATTTCGAATTCTCGGTGTGTAGGTAGAAAATGTGTAGAAATCACAACCAAAAATTATTTGACCGCAATCAATAACGGTGTCGATTGTAGCGCGTTAGTAAGTGCGGATCGTCCACAGGGATTGTGAAATTCGTTCGTATTTTGAATTAGACGAATTGAAAATTAAAGAAAAGAAAAGAAAGAACAATTCATGATTTAAAGAATTGAAGTTCAAGAATTAGTAAAATCTAGTCTAAATCAAGAAACAATAAAATCAAGAATTGAGAATTTGTGATGATTTCCAAATCCAAATATCAAGAATCGAAGTGAGGCTCGTAGGAATCGATCGGATCTATAGATGTGATGAAATCTATTGATTACGTATTCTTATCCATCGATGAATTGATACTAGATCAAAGATGATCAACGAGAATTAGGGATTTCTTATGAAACTAGGGTTTCATCATCTATCTCTTGTTCCTTCGTCAATATCATTCACATTCTAGCCTCTAGTAAATTCAAGAATCGATCGTGGATCCCTAATTTCGAGCGATCACAATCAAGAAAGCATCGCAACGAAACTAGGTCGTCGATTCTTCAATTTGCTAGGGTTTGCAAACTCGTAGGACTTAAGAATCGTTTCAAGATTTGTCACATCATCATCTATTGATCGTCTCGACTCCTTTACGAGCGGAGTTTTACTCAAACATCACAACAAGAACCACAATCACAAATTGAGATCGAATCATGATGCAAGAATTTAAAGAAAGCAAGATTAAAGCATTTCACCTTTTATTTATCAACTAATTCCGTTACAATTCGCTCAAGAACTACAAGAGGAAGAACTCGATCGTCGATTTGGCTTCGCTCGTCTCCTTGAGTCACGGATCGGCTTGGATCACTTGCTCGGTTGAAGATCGGCTCCGCTCCTAAAAGGTTGAAGGCTTCTCGCTTGAATGGTACTCGGTGTCTTGAATTTGGCTTTGGATTTTGAATTAGGGTTTACAAGTTGTGTCACTCAACTTGTATTGAATTTGGGGAGAGAGGAGAAGAAGAAGTTTTAACCCTAGATCTAAGTTTCCTTTTATAAGCCATCAAAACCCTAGATCTAGATTTCAAATTTCCCTCCAAAAGTTTGTTAGAGAGAGACTTCTAGAAATAGTTTGTTGGAGGGATGCTTCTAGAACTAGATTGTTAGGCCGAGCCTTCTAGATGAAGCCACGTATACAATCTGGAGTCTTCTGGAAGCCTTGTTGGTTACAGGAAGCCACGTGTCAAAATTTCCAGATCTGACGTCAACATCATGCCGCGGATCCGCGGCGGAAAGCGCCCATTGGCCGCGGATCCGCGGCCCATTTGAAGCCTTGGGGCTTTTGTCTTCTGTTATGATTTTGGGCAGACTTTGTGGACTTTTTCTGATATGTTTATTCCCAAAATTCCTTCTAGATCATTGCTAGATCTCAGATCTTTGAGTTGGCGTATTTTTTTATCAGCAATTTGACAATTTTGGCTCGGTTTCTGGAATTTCCTGCACAGACTTCAAAACAAGTGTTGCGCTACACAAGAAAGATGCAATGCCATGATAAACACTCAATTTCCCTTAAAATGCCAGTTTTAGTACACAACACAGGCAATCTGGTATTTTACAGCTGTTTTGCTAATATGTGTAATATGCAAACCGAACACTACTAGATGAGTGCAAATGATAGGGAAATTGACGTGTTAAAAATACAATATTTTCGACTGATCAATGACAGAGTGACTGTTAGAGTTATAGTTTTCCCTCTGAAGAGGGGCAGTATTTTAGACAGATGGTCCAAGCGGATACTGAGGGAAGCATGGCGCAGGATACTGATTGGTTTCAGTTGACGATACAGTCTAAGAAGTTTGGATTTGGAGTTCATTTATGAACTAGGTCCCATCAGATATCCAGACATATTCTAAGACAGGAATTGCTCATTTCGGGAGATGGCTTTCTCCGCGAACTTGAGATAAAGAGAGACATAGAAAAAAACATCAGGGCGGATCCACTCACTGAGGCTATTCCTCGAACGCAATAGTTTCGCAAATGGGCTTTGTGAGACTGATCAGTAGAGGAGTTGGGTGTTCGGTATCATAAGGGCTGTGAGTATGCAACATCGCAATAATTAGCCTTGAGTGCAAGTGAAAGATTGTTGGATATAGTGCCCTCATAGTCAATTATTGGATCACGGGCACGTGATTGCAATGATTGAGGGAGGACCTATACCGGTAGCACAGTCTTACTCAAGATGATAGTATGCTATCTGGTTTACCTTTATCATCATGTACTGCTTCAGGTGACCTTACAGATCACTATTACACATTGATAGAGCCCTTAGGATTCTTGCTTGACTACCAGCAGTATGATGGCGATCATATATGTGGGAGCTGGGGTCTATAAGCACATCCTTAAAAGGTCCCTAGTCGTGGGAGTTTTCGAGACAGGGCATCGATACTCTAGAGTAGACTAGTGTATACAGTCGAGACCCCAACGAGGGGCGGTGGCCGGTCTCACAAGCCATTGGTGTCAGTTGGATCACCTAAGATGTATACAGGTGCTCATTGGGATATGAGTACACCGGACAGGACTCGCCAAGAACATGCTAGTTGGTACTATACCTGACGTCAGATAGCAGTTCCCTGGTGACATGTGTACAGGTTAGTTCATCGACCTGAGATCGTCATTTGTCTTGTGTGAGTTCCTACTGTGCTTTGATTACTACCCTACCACGGCTCAAAGGAGCCGTGCAGACAGGTTTTAGTTGGGTACCGTCTCGAGCCACATAGAGGCAGTGAGCGGATCGGCAGGGGTTTCGTCTCTCCCTGTATTGGGGGCGCGCTGTGTCTCAGAGAGCCATTACACGAAGTCCTTGGCCAAGGCAGGAGATTTACTGGTAGGTATTCCAGTAGTATCTCAGGGTGTTCTGGGCTACACTCCGACATGACTTGTACCGCTTTTGGGGGTCTGACTTTTACCAACCCCCTAGGCCTGCCATGCGATGCTCATAGACGAATGGACCGGACTGTATGGATATTGTCACTGACAGGATCAGTAGGGTGTCAGGATGAGTTCGCTTATCGTCCTCCCTTTTGGTCAATACCTGGTAGCCCGTTACGTACGGCTAATACCTCTGACGTGCTAGTGGTTAAATCCACAGCCAAAGTATTGACGAGTCTTTAGAGTCCCCCACAGACAGTTTCTCAAATTTCGGGCAAAACTTTGTAGAGGCCGTATGATATATGGCAGGGTGCGATCTTATTCATGCGGTAGTGCACGGATCATGATCGGACGGATCATACTAGTGGGCTTTGGTTTAAGCCAGATCCTAGTATTAGATTTGTTGGATTCATTTAGTCTCATCGTATTCGTATTCAGTAGGAATGCGGATGCAGGTATGTATATATAGGTGAGGGGTATCTTTGTGATCCGTCACGAGTTTACTTTAGATATTGCCGGATTTTCTTATTGGACCAAACATTTGGATTTATGTTTGGATGGTGGAAATAATAAGCTAAAATTTCATCATGAGATGCATTAATGTGACATGGACATATATCATGACTCATGGTCTGTTTTTTAGCAAAAATGTCACATTAGTGGATTGATTTATGTCTTGATTTGATGAGAGGAGAGAGAGGGGCAGCCAAGGGTGAGGTTGGCTCTCATATTATTCAACACTCTGTTGGATATAGTGCCCTCAGAGTCAATTATTGGATCACAGGCACGTGATTGCAATGATTGAGGGAGGACCTATGCCGGTAGGACAGTCTTACTCAAGATGATAGTATGCTATCTGGTTTATCTTTATCATCGTGTACTGCTTTAGGTGATCTTACAAGTCACTATTACACGTTGATAGAGCCTTCAGGATTCTTGCTTGACTTCCAGCTGTATGAGGGCGATCATATACGTGGGAGCTGGGGTCTATAAGCACATCCTTAAAAGGTCCCTAATCGAGGGAGTTTCGAGACAGGGCATCGATACTCCAGAGTAGACTAGTGTATACAGTCGAGACCCCGACGAGGGGCGGTGGCCAGTCTCACAAGCCACTGGTGTCAGTTGGTTCACCTAAGATGTATATAGGTGCTCATTGGGTTATGAGTACACCGGACAGGACTCGCCGGGAACATGCTAGTTGGAATTATACCTGATGTCAGATAGCAGTTCCCTGGTGACATGTGTACAGGTTAGTTCATCGACCTAAGATCGTCATTTGTCTCGTGTGAGTTCCCACTGTGCTTTGATTACTACCCTACCACGGCTCAAAGGAGTCGTGCAAATAGGTTTTAGTTGGGTACAGTCCCGAGCCACATGGAGGCAGTGAGCGGATCTGCAGGGGTTCGTCTCTCCCGGTATTGGGGGTGAGGTCGCGCTGTGTCTAGGAGAGCCATTACACGAAGTCCTTGGCCAAGGAAGGAGATTTACTGGTAGGTATTCCAGTAGTATCTGAGGGTGTTCTGAACTACACTCCGACACGACTTGTACCGCTTTTGGGGGTCTGACTTTTACCAACCCCCTAGGCCCGCCATGCGATGCTCATAGACGAACGGACCGAACTGTACGGATATTGTCACTGACAGGCTCAGTAGGGTGTCAGGATGAGTTCGCTCATCGACGTCCCTTTTGGTCAATACCTGGTAGCCCGTTACGTATGGCTAATACCTCTGACGTGCTAGTGGTTAAATCCACAACCAAGGTGTTGATGAGTCTTTAGAGTCCCTCACAGACAGTTGCTCAAGTTTCGGGCAAAACGCTGTAGAGGCCGTATAGAGATATGGCAGGGTTCGATCATATACGTGCGGTATTACACGGATCATGATCGGACGGGTAATACTAGCGGGCTTTGGTTTAAGCCGGATCTTAGTATTGTACTGTGTAGATTTTGTCTCTTTGCATTTGTATTCGGTCGGAATACAAATGCGGGTATGTATATACGGTCGCGGGGTTTTCCTGTAATTTATTACGGGATCGGTTTTCTGAAGTTGCCAGTTTGCATTCCGTTTCGGCCAGTTTTCCTTTGTTCCTTCATGACCAGATTTTTCCGATGGAGGGGGGTTATTTGTAAGTATGCAAATTAGCTTTGTGGAGGGGGTTTATTTGTAAATGGAGGATTATGATGGTTCAAGCATCTTTGCTTTTTCTTTCATCATTTCCTTTGCATTAATGGTGATGGATTTTGATAGGAGTTGATTTTGATATTGATGTGAGGCTTGCTTTTTGTTATGATCACCTCTTGCTTTTACTACACTCACCTCCCTTCATGGTTTTTGCTCTCTCCTCTTCATTTCTTATCATATGGCCGGCCACATTTGAGGGAGAGAGAGGTTCATTTTGGTGTGTATGGGAAAATTATTCATCTCCATAGCTTCCACCTCCATCAAATGGCAACTTCAAACCCTAAGAGACAAACCATCCTACACTTCGCCTACAGTATTCTTGGACACGTCGAATCTCCAACTTCGTGCCCGAGTTGCCTCGGTCCAGAGGTGGGAGCCCGTAAAAGAACCCGGCGATGTGGTGCCCGTTCCGACGAGGAGGTGAAGACCGGAGATTCCGCGAGGAGATCGGAGTGGGGGCCGAAGACCAAAGGACATGGATCGCTCGGTATAGCATTCTACCCTTTCTCGTATTTGCTAGCATTAGGTTAATGGCCCGATCCGGTTTTTAGTATGCGGTAGCGCCAGTTTTTAAAGTTAAAGAAAAGGTTCGTTTCCGCATTTTGGCCTCGGAATGACGGCCGGGGCGCTACCGTGCACTTACACACTCTCTCGCATATTATCATAACAACACAACAAAAGAAATGAGATAGAAAACTTCTTCTTCTTCCTTTTTCTTCTCTAGCTCACAATCTCCATGAATGGCAACATCTCTAACCTCCATCCAAGCTATGGATGCAAAAGACAAACTTATCACAAACATTCTCTACAACACCTTGGACACGTCGGCTAGCACACTTCGTACCCGAGTTGCTTCGGATCAAGCGGGAGCCCGTAAAAAGACTCGTAGATGTGGTGCCCTTTCCGACGAGGAGATCGAGACCGGAGATGCCGCGAGGAGCTTGGGATGGTGGCCGAAGACCGAAGAACACGGATCGCTCGGTATAGCTTTCTATCCCTTTCTCTAGTTTGCTAGTAGTAGGTTAATGGTTCGATCCGGGTTTTAAGCATACGATAGCGCCGTTTTTCTAGTTTAGAAAAAGTTTTCGTTTCCGCATTTTGGCCTCGGAAAGACGGCCGGGGCGCTACCGTACACTTACATTGATTTCCCAATTAGACACTTGCTCCAGGGTAAATATTTATCAGGTTTGATTCGCACATCTGTATGGTTTTACAGATGATGAGTGGGAATAAGTTATTGGGAATTAGGTGATCATCCTCATTATATCGGAATTCGTTGTAATTAGTGATATTTGAGGAAATCGTCTGGGTACAGTTTTCAACCTACGACGCACAGGGTTTGAGTTATTCAACCCACGGGACGTCTATAAAGTATTGTATGTTGTCCAGTGTCCATTAGGACAGAGGGGTTGGTCCTCGTACTGTATTCTGTTTACTTGTGACTTCTCAAGTTTTAAACATGTGTTTCGTAGAAATACAAGGTCTAAGTTTGAGAAGTTATAGGTAAAAGAATAAAGTAGAGAAGCAGGTGTTGCAAGTATCGGGATTCTTCAAAGTGATTGAAGATATAGATACTTGTATGAGGTATTCAGTTGATAGTAATGGTTTTGAGAAACTTGTTTCTCTTTCAGGTTACTCATAATTGGACGCGCGCCGAAATTGAGTAATGTTGATCGGCCTTTTTCCATTTAGTTGACATGCACTGGAGACAGCTGCATGATTTGAATCTGGTTCCAATTAAATTAGTGCCTTTGTTTCTATATTAGAAATATATAGAATCAATTTATATCTTAACGATGTTAAGGTATAGGGAGTCGTCCGGCTGATGCTTAAAACCAGAATCCGGATAAACTCAAGGCACGTTTCAGTAATGGCTATTTGTAGGTTATCCCGGGCTTTGACGAGGGTTAACTTTCTACCATCAGGAAGATCAATAGTGATATTGTTCTTGATTCGCCACAGTTTTAGTAAAATGGACTTTTTTCAGAAAACAATAGTGGGAGTATGGTAGAACTGGAAGCGATTCCAGAACCACAAACGATTACTGAAAATTTAATAGGACCTAAAGATTCAATCAGGATTGACATTCCATTTGCCACTCCGCAGATATGGTAGGTTACCTCAGGCACCCGAGAGGTACTTCGGTAGCCTCAAGAACGGTGACAGGGAGGTTCTTGGTTACCCAGACTTGACACTACTGTTGTTCCAGACTATGAGACCTGGAAGGAGGATGAGTATAGCGTCATTCTAAACTAGCTTTAGAGGTGCACGTGTATATGACTCTGCCAGAGGGTTGTCGTAATCAGTGGGAGCAGCGGAAACGTAGTGGACAAGTAGCTTATGTCTATTTATAGATTAAAGTAGATATATCGGAGAAAGATCATCTATTTTTTGATGTAACAGTCATGGGCTTTGACTTCATCAGAATAGGGGATGGATCTGTTAAGAAGGTAGTAGGGTGTGATGTCCTGGTATTTGGATGACATACACAGAGTAGGAAGTGAAATTCCTATTCTACGATCGGTTATACTTTGGTTGTCACACAGTGGTTTCTCCATATAGGTTATGGATATTATATCAGACATTCTGGTCACTAGATCTATGGTTTTAGATCTAGATTTGGGAAGTGTCCCAATCTGGGTACTTAAACAGTATTCTAAAAGCATTTTAGAATGGACGACTCCTGGCATGGTGCTGAACCTGCAGGTGGTGGAGTCACCCTCTCTAAAGGTGTCTTACAGACTAAAGGGAGAGGGATGTGCATGATTGGCATATCACTTGCTTAGGCAATTGAGTCAATCATGACATGTCAAGTACCACACCAGATGTTGTTTTTGCACTAGATGCAATAAGTTGATATATTAATCCAATCCTGGAGAAAAACGAATGGAAGCAGTTTATGAACATAAGTGGATGTTCTAAGGATTTGATAACGGCGGCCTCCTTTGAGAGACGGTTATCATTCCAGGCTTCCAAGGTGACCTAAATGACAGAGTGACTGTCAGAGTTATAGTTTTCCCTTTGACGAGGGGCAGTAGTTTGGACAGGTGGTCCAAGAGGATACTGAGGATGGTATGGCGCAGTGTACTGATTGAGTTCAGTAGACGATACAGTGTAAGAAGTTTGCTGGATTTAGAGTTCTTTTATGAACTTGGTCCCATCAGATATCCAGAAATATTCTAAGACGGATATTGCTCATTTCGGGAGAAAGTTTTCTCTGCGAAGTTGAGATAAAGAGAGACATAGAAAGGAACACTGGAGCGGATCCACTCACTGAGGCTATTTCTCGAACGCAATAGTTTTACAAACGAGGTTTGTGAAACTGATTAGTAGAGGAGTTGGGTGTTCGGTATCACACGGGCTGTGAGTATGCGACATCGCAATAATTAGCCTTAAGTGCAAGTGGGAGATTGTTGGCTATAGTGCCCTCAAGGCAATTGTCGTAGTCGCAGGTAGATGATTATGATGATTGAGGGAGGACCTATACCGATAAAACAGTCTTACTCGAGATGATAGTATGCTATCTGGTTTGTCTTCATCATCATATATATATTGATAAAGCCCATAGGATTCTTGCTTGACTGCCAGCATTGTGATGGAGATCACATACATGGGAGCTGGGGGTCTATAAGCACATCCTTAAATGTCCCTAGTCGTGGGAGTATCGAGACTGGGCATCGATACTCCAGTGTAGACTGGTGTATACTTATCTAGACCCTGACGAGGGGCGGTGGCCGGTCTCACAAGCCATTAGTGTCAGTTGTTCACCTAAGATAGTATACAGGTGCTCATTGGGTTATGAGTACACTGGACGGACTCGCCGGGAACATGCTAGTTGGTATTATACCTATAGTCAGATAGCAGTTCCCTGGTGACATGTGTACAGGTTAGTCTGTCGACTTGAGATCGTCATTTGTCTCGTGTGAGTTCCCACTGTGCTTTGATTACTACCCTACCACGGCTCAAAGGAGTCATGCAAATAGGTTTTAGTTGGGTACAGTCCCGAGCCATATGGAGGCAGTGAGCGGATCGTTAGGGATTCGTCTCTCCCGGTATTGGGGGTTGATATCGTGCAGTGCACGGGTGGCCATCACTAGAAATCCTCGGCCGGGGAATATGAGAATTACCGATCTAGGATCGATAGTTTCTCAGGTAGTGATGGGTTTCATACCGACACGAATTATCGCGTTGTTAGGGGGTCTGACTTTATCCACCCCCCTAAACTCGATATGTGATACTCCTAGACGAACAGACTAGACTGTACGGATATTGTCACTGACAGACTCAGTAGGGGTTTGGATGACTTTGCTCGTCGGCCTTCCATTCGCTCAATACCTGGGTAGCCGTTACGTACAGCTAGTGCCACTGACGTGCTTGTGGTTAAATCCACTGCCAGCGTATTGACGAGTCTTTAGAGTCCCACACAGTCCCTGGTTCTGGCGAAATGATGTAGTAGCCTTATTGGACACGTGCAGGGTTCCGATCGATTGATGTACATTGTACTCGGACTTTCGATTGGACAGTCGATAATACTAGCCGGCTCGGGTTTGAGCCGGATTATTAAATCGGGTATTGATTTAATAATTTACGTATATGTATTTCGATACGTATATTCTAGTATTATATTCTTTGTGTTATTCTATCTCTTTGGGTATTCGTATTTCGGTACGGATACAGGTATGTATATACAGTAGAATGTAATCCGTATTTTTTACTGGATAACATTCTAGAAGGTGCCACCTCATTTTAGGGTTTGACCATTTTCATTAAATGGATAAATGATGTGGAATATAGCATGATGGGTATGGTGAGAACCATACTTAAATAGTGCACACAAATGAATTCTTAATTCATTTGTGTTCACTATTCAAGTATGGGAGGAATTTAAAAATGGAAAAATGGTTTTTACAAAACCAAGCATGCTACTTTCTCTCTCCAAGGTTGAGCTTGTTAGGTCCACGTTACCCACCCCGGTTCTTTCGGGGAGGCGGAATAGGTAAAAATCAAATTTTTCTAACTTGGTAACATGGACCATCCATTAAGGATCTTTGCTAAACAAAAACTAACAAATAAACTACAAGTTTTAGCTACTATGTAGAATGGTTATACCTAGGTCTTGAACTCCTTCTCTTCTTTTGGTGGTCCTCCTCCTTGCTTGCTCCTTGTAGTGGTTTGAACGGCTCCTCCTCGTCGTCTCCTCTTTGCCGTAGATAGATCCACCCGAGGGCCTCGAACTTGAGCTCCTACCTCAACCTAGAGATAACTAAGGTGCTTGGTTTGCTAAACCTAGAACCCTTTAATGAGTAGAGAGGAGTTATGGTGGTTTTGTCTCAAAAGTTTATGATTTCCAACTCATGAAACACTTAAACATTGAGAGAGGAAGAGGAAGAGCTTTCTTTCAAGAGAAAGAAAGAATATGATAAAATGAGCTCTCATTTTGCAACCATGCTCACATATTTAGAATAATGATAATAATAATAATAATTAAGAATTGTGATGGTTAGTTTATGAATGACCATTATCATTTCATCATTTAATGCATTTTGCAAAGAACAAAAAGCATTTTTGAAATGAAATGATGATGGTCAACAAGTCCACAATGGTCAACCGATCAACAAAGTCAACAAGTCAACAAAAGTCAAATGTTCAAGTCAACCATGGCACAATAATCCTTAATTAATATTATTAATCATATTTCTCATTCTCATTAGGGTTTAGAAAAAGTCAACAGTCAACAACCCTAATGAGAATCCTCTGCCTCTGTCAACTGTGCATACACACCCGCATCCGTGTTCTGAGGAACACGAATACAATGAGATAAAACCAATCCCAAAACATATACTAGGATCTGGCTTAAACCAAAGCACGCTAGTAATAACTGCCCGGACACCAAACGTGCACAAGTGCGCGGATATGAACGAACCCTGTCGCAAAACCATGCGACCTCTACTCTGTTTTGCCCAAAGGCGAATAACCCTCTGTGTGGGACTCTAAAAACTACTACGCTGGCAGTGAGTTTAACCACAGGCCGCAAGCGGTACTAGCTGTACGTAACGGTCCCCGGGTAGATGCCGATAAGAAGACTGATGAGGTGAACCCATCCGAACTCCTACTGAGCCTGAATGTGACAATCTTCGTACAGTCCGGTCTGTTCGTCTAAGAGTATCGCATGGCGGGCCTGGGGGGCGGTAAACGTCAGTCCCCTAATAGCGGTACAAGTCGTGTCGGAGTGTAGCCCAAAACACCCTGAGAATCTACTGGAAAACCTACCAGTAATTTTCGCTTGCCCTGGCCAGGGACGACAATGTGTAATGGCTCTCCTGGACACAGCGCAATATCAACTCCCAATACCGGGAGAGACGAATCCTGTCTAACCTTCACTGCCTCCAAGTGCTTCGGGACTGCACCCAACTACTACCTGTTTGCACGACTCAGTAGAGCCGTGGTAGGGTAGTAATCTAAGAACAGTGGGAACACACTTGAGGCGAATTGACAGTGTCAAGTCAGCGGACTAAGCTGTACTCATGTCACCGGGGAACTGTTAACTGACGATAGGTATAATACCAACCAACAGTTCCCGACGAGTCCTGTCCAGTGTACTCGTAACCTAACGAGCACCTGCATACTATCTCCAGTACGACGTACTGATGGTTGTGGGACAGACCATCTCCCCTGCTGGGACGAGAAGCGTATGCACCAGTCTACTCTGGAGTATTGATGCCGTGTCTTGATAATCTTACGACCAGGGACCAAAATAAGGATGTGCTTATAGACTACCCAGCCCCCACTAGTGTGATCGCCATCACAACGCCGGTAGTCAAGCAAAGATCCTAAGGGCTCCATCAATATGTATTAGCGATATGTTAAAAGAAACATATACACATATTAAGATAGAAACAAACCAAGTAGCATACTACTATATCGAGCAAGACTGTCGTAAACCCGTATATATATCCCAAGCCTCCAAAATGTATTATACAAACTAGTACTTTACAATAATGGCCTCTAAGGCATACATATCCAACAATCACCCACTTGCACTAAAGGCCAGTAATTGGTGTACCGCATACCTAACGTCTGCACTAAGGCCAGCTGCTGGCGTACCGCATACCCAATAGCTCAAAAAGTCGCTCAAACTGTGTTTGAGGGAGGGCCTTTGTGAATGGATCCGCCGTGTTGTCTTTTGTGTCCACTCTCCGTACCTCGATCTCCTGGCGATCAATGATCTCCCTGATCAGGTGATACCAACTTAAGATGTGTCTGGATTTCTGATGGGACCTTGGTTCCTTCGCTAAAGCTATAGCCCCATTGTTATCGCAATACAAAGGTATTGGGTCAACAATGGACGGAACCACCTGAAGTTCACTAATGAACTTCTTCATCCAGACCGCCTCTTTTGCGGCATCGCTTGCAGCAATGTATTCAGCCTCCATCATCGAGTCTGTGACGGTATCCTGTTTGGAACTCCTCCAACACACCGCCCCTTCGTTGAGGGTAAACACAAAACCTGAGACAGACTTGCTGTCATCTTTGTCACTCTGGGAGCTTGAATCGGTAAAGGGCTCGACCCTGAGGTCTCCATTACCGTAAACCAGGAACATCTCCTTAGTCCTTCTCAGGTACTTGAGAATGTTCTTCACTGCCGTCCAGTAGCCCTCACCTGGGTCTGACTGATACCGGCTCACCACGCTCAGCGCGTAAGCTACATCTGGTTTTATACATAGTATCGCATACATTATAGATCCTACCGCCGAAGCGTAGGGTATAGAGCTCATGCGAACCCTCTCCTCGTCAGTCTTAGGAGACATCTTCTTGGAGAGGGTGATTCCGTGCAATGCGGGTATGTTACCGCGCTTGGAATCTTCCATACTAAATCTCTTTAGTACGGTCTCTATGTACCTGGACTGCGAAAGTCCCAGTAGTCTCTTGGATTTATCTCTGTAGATCTTGATCCCCAGAATGTACGAGGCATCACCCAGGTCCTTCATGGAGAACCGTTGTGACAAGAATAGCTTGACCGATTGTAGCATAGGAATGTCATTTCCTATCAAAAGAATGTCGTCCACGTACAAGACTAGGAACACGACAGTTCGTCCTACAATCTTCTTATAGACACAAGGTTCATCTTCGTTCTTGATGAAATCAAATTCCTTGATTGCCTCATCAAAACAGATGTTCCAGCTCCGCGATGCCTGCTTTAATCCATAAATGGATTTAAGCAACTTGCACACCTTCCTGCTGCTCCCACTGTCTACGAAACCTTCTGGCTGATCCATGTAAACGCACTCTTCCAAACAGCCGTTTAGAAAAGCCGTTTTTACGTCCATCTGCCAGATTTCATAGTCATGGAAGGCAGCAATGACAAGTAGGATCCGAATGGATTTGAGCATAGCCACTGGAGAAAAAGTTTCGTCATAGTCCACACCAGGTCTTTGATGAAAACCTTTTGCAGCGAGTCTAGCCTTATAGGTTTCCACCTGCCCATCTACACCAAGTTTCCTTTTGTAGATCCATTTGCATCCAACGGGGTTTACCCCAGGTGGAGCAATATCCAAGGTCCACACTTTATTGGTGTACATGGACTCCATTTCGGATTGCATAGCATCCATCCACTTATCAGAGTCCCTACTGATAATGGCCTGCCTGAAACTGGTAGGGTCATCTTCTTCCAAGATGCAATCCTCTCGATCCCCGTCTATGAGAAAACCGTAGTATCTCTCGGGCGGATAAGAAATCCTACCAGATCTGCGGAGTGGCTGATGATCGTCTGGGGTTATTGAATCCTGAGATTCTGTCAAATCTTCAGTTACATTTTGTGGTTCATAGATTTCTCCCAGTTCTACCGAACTCCCACTAGTTTCTTTTGCAAGAAACTCCCTTTCTAAAAAGGTAGCATGGCGAGATACAAACACCTTCTGTTCCTCAGTGTGGTAGAACAGATATCCTAGTGAATCTTTAGGATATCCCACAAATTTACATAGAACTGACCGTGCCTCTAGCTTGTCCGGTTTCTGTGTTTTCGCATAGGCCGGACAACCCCATATCTTAATAAATCTAAGACATGGTTTCTTACTGCTCCATACGGAGTTTTAGGCACAGATTTGGACAGAACTTGATTCAAAAGGTATGCCGCTGTCTGAAGCGCATGTCCCCAGAATGAAAGAGGCAACTCAGCACTACTCATCATGGAGAGAACCATATCCAATAGGGTACGATTCCTCCACTCCAATACACCGTTGTGTTGTGGTGTATAAGGGGGAGTAAGCTGAGAGAGAATACCATTCTCTTTTAAGTAATCTAGGAATTCCGTGCTTAAGTAGTCCCCTCCTCTATCTGATCGGAGGATCTTGATACTTTTGCCAGTCTGGTTCTCTACTTCGTTTCTGAATTCCTTGAATTTCTCAAAAGCTTCAGATTTATGTTTCATAAGATACACATATCCGAATCTAGAGAGATCATCAGTGAATGTGATGAAGTACGAGAACCCGCCCCTTGCATGTATAGACATTAGACCACACACATCACTGTGTATGAGTCCCAAGAGCTCTGTTGCCCTTTCTCTATGTCCGGTGAACGGAGATTTGGCCATCTTTCCTTTGAGACAAGACTGACAAGTTTCATAAGATGAAAACTCGAACGTATTCAAGAGTCCATCTTTATGCAACTTACTTAGTCTTTTCTTTCCGATATGACCAAGTCTACAATGCCATACGTAGGATTCGTTCGTATCTGAACTCTTCCTCTTGCGTGTGTTTTGTACATTGAGAACTGTATTCTAATTTAGAATGTAGATACCATTACACAGTGTACCTTCTGCAACCAGTACCTTATGAAGGTAAATGTTCATGATATTTCTATCAAGAACAAAGTTATATCCATCTTTATTGAGTAAAGAAACTGATATGATGTTGCAAACCATGGAAGGTACATAGTAGCATTCGTTCAAAATCATAGTATTGTCATTTGGCAACACTAGGTGATATTCACCGACGGCTGCAGCATTAACTTGTGCTCCGTTCGCTATCCTGAGCGACATATCACCAGGTACAACTTTCCTACTTTTTCTCAGTCCCTGCAATAGATTACAGATATGAGATCCTGATCCGGTATCAAGTACCCAGGAGGTAGGGCTGACCGTAAAACAGTTCTCAATTACAAGAACACCTGAAGTAGATTCAAAACTATGCTTCTTCTTCAACTGGGTATCCTTGGAATCTATACAATCCTCTTTTCCTTGCTCATACTTATGACTATTGTCGTAAGTTAGAGCCGAACCAACGTTCCCCAGTCCCGAATAAGAATTCGGATCGGTCAAGCGATACATTTTATTATCTTGATTAGGGCGTGAAATGGTTGCTACCTGGAGAGAGAGAAAAGAAACACTCAGCGTGCGCTCTTGCAAGATTAGATTGGTTTATTGATTTATCTAACCAGGATGGCTCCCACTGTTTCCTCAAATTCTTCTTCAAACCCTAAAAGAAGAACTAGCCAGGATTAATCGCACGTCACAATACTTGCTTAACCTTTCAGCCAGGCTGGTGTTGGTACTTCGAGGGAGGTTTTCCAACGCTTTCGCAAAGTTCCTTAATTAAATAACCTCTTTTCCCTGGAGGCGTAGCCCCGCTAACACTGTTCTAGACACCTACTTGGTTTATAGCATTGATTGTTAAGTGAAATAATCTCCCGAGAGTAATCCAACTCATCAGTGGGATCGGGATCCAACTATCATTGTGCGATGACCTAGATAGAGTGCACTCTAGTCACCACACTCCCGAAGGTATGCTAAATCTGCAAGTTTCAGTTTCTTTAGAAACTCCCGATGTGGATTTTTGCCCCTAGGACCCAAGTGACCTTGACGAATAATCAACAAATCAAAAGGTCCTAGTCAAGTTCAACCCGTCGTTATCCAGGATTGAATTAGACCCGCTCGCATGATCCTTGATGAATAATCAACAAAATCATGTGACCGTCCTAACCAATCGCATATATCAGTGCAACAGAGAATTATTACTTAGCTACCGTTCACTGTGCCTTGACGAATAATCAACAAACGCAGCACGAATACTAAGTATTAATTATCTGAAACGACGGAGGGCTACGGCTGGGTTTTTGGCGAAAAACCCGTTAACGTAATGAACTTGATGTAGTTGAAGGAACATGATAGCCTTTTTGAAAATATAGTGGCGAAAACTTTTGCTAAAGAAGTCACTCCCTGTGAAGGGATCTCGGCTCTTTCCTCGTCGAATGAGGTGCAGGATATTCCAAACTGAATACCTCGATGCAAAACAAGAATAATCGACTATAGTGAAGTTATTATCCTGACGCAAACTTTTGTCCAAGGGGTCACTCCCGATGAAGGGATCTCGGCCCTTGCCTCATCGAATGAGGTGCTGGGCATTCATAACCGAATACCTCTGTGCAAAACAAAAGAGAACGCCCTTGCAATAACAGCTTTTTGAAAATTGTTCTAACAACGTCTTTTAGGTTTGTTTTTTCTTTGCATTAATATAATGCGTCCCATCAATTAATCCTACCATTGCAGAAAACAACGAAAATATGACGTATGCTTATGCCATCCGCATTCGCCACGGGGCCCTGTCATCACCCGTTAGGTTACTTAACTAACTACAGAGCGGGGGCTGGACTAGCGCGGATGCAAAACATAAGCAACGCCTACTAGATATCATATATAGATATATACATTCGTCAGATGCAATGATAGCCATTCCAGATCACAAATGAACACATTGGATATGCTAGGAATCTGCGTTTTGTTCGAGCCTGCAACGAAAGACGGATTACACGGTCGCGATGAATAGCCAAACCCCACCCTAGACCCCTACGGGTGCGGCAAACTACCCGCCAAATACCCGAAGTGAAGCAGCCTCCCTCAACAACATGAGTAGGCTACTCAGCACTTCAACGTACCCGGTAGTTTGTGCACCCCACCTTGGGTCTATCCTAGGAGCAAAAACAGTAAAAGAAATAATATACAATGGCGGCTACAACCTCATCCCGGATGTGCGGCCATAAAAATAATATTACATCAATTTACATATTACATCAAATGAAAGATAAAGAAACTCTCATCTCACAAAACCCCGGCTATTCATCCGCGACAATCCAATAAGTTCATATACACAATCCAACAACATTACAGATCACAGATATACACAACCCCCACTAATCGACGTATAGCGATTAGCCGACGTTCAGTGCATATAACACATTACAGATGTAACCATTTAGCAAGAGTTTGTAGAACTTCGATCAAAATACCAATTTGTAACTACCCCCAAACACACATTGTTCTCTAGAAAAACTGGGCAGAAACAAAACATATTAAAAATCCCAAAACACCAAACTGAGCAATCTGCAGGAAATCGGAGTCGCGGCCGAGTCAACTCGGCCGTGGATCCGCGGTGAAACGCATGGTTTCGCCGCGGTTCCGCAGTGAGTTGGCCAAGTCGTGGGCTCAAATTTCTTGGCTGTTCCTAGAAAACCCTGCACCGATTTTTAAGGCATGTGGAATAATTTTTAGAGCAGTTTTAAAAATCGGCAGAAAGTATGGTTTTTGACATGTTTTCGGGATTTTTTCCGGATCGAAGTTCTAAACACTTTGCTAATAGTTAGTTGTTGTTTAGCTAGGCTCTGATACCACTGTTAGGTCCACGTTACCCACCCCGGTTCTTTCGGGGAGGCGGAATAGGTAAAAATCAAATTTTTCTAACTAGGTAACATGGACCATCCATTAAGGATCTTTTCTAAACAAAAACTAACAAATAAACTACAAGTTTTAGCTACTATGTAGAATGGTTATACCTAGATCTTGAACTCCTTCTCTTCTTTTTGTGGTCCTCCTCCTTGCTTGCTCCTTGTAGTGGTTTGAACGGCTCCTCCTCGTCGTCTCCTCTTTGCCGTAGATAGATCCACCCGAGGGCCTCGAACTTGAGCTCTTACCTCAACCTAGAGATAACTAAGGTGCTTGGTTTGCTAAACCTAGAACCCTAGAATGAGTAGAGAGGAGTTATGGTGGTTTTGTCTCAAAAGTTTATGATTTCTAACTCATGGAACACTTAAATTTTGAGAGAGGAAGAGGGAGAGCTTTCTTTCAAGAGAGAGAAAGAATATGATAGAATGAGCTCTCATTTTGCAACCATGCTCACATATTTGGAATAATGATAATAATAATAATAATTAAGAATTGTGATGGTTAGTTTATGAATGACCATTATCATTTCATCATTTAATGCATTTTGCAAAGAACAAGAAGCATCTTTGAAATGAAATGATGATGGTCAACAAGTCCACAATGGTCAACCGGTCAACAAAGTCAACAAGTCAACAAAAGTCAAATGTTCAACTCAACCATAGCACAATAATCCTTAATTAATATTATTAATCATATTTCTCATTGTCATTAGGATTTAGAAAAAGTCAACGGTCAACAACCCTAATGAGAATCCTCTACTTCTACCTCTGTCAACTGAGCATACACACCCGCATCCGTGTTCCGAGGAACACGAATACAATGAGATAAAACCAATCCCAAAACATATACTAGGATCTGGCTTAAACCAAAGCCCGCTAGTAATAACTGTCCGGACACCAAACGTGCACAAGTGCGCGGATGTGAACGAACCCTGTCGCAAAACCATGAGACCTCTACTCTGTTTTGCCCAAAGGCGAATAACTCTCTGTGTGGGACTCTAAAGGCTCGACACTACGCTGGCAGTGGGTTTAACCACAGGACGCAAGCGGTACTAGCTGTACGTAACGGTCCCTAGGTAGATGCCGATAAGAAGACTGATGAGGTGAACCCATCCGAACTCCTACTGAGCCTGAATGTGACAATCTCCGTACAGTCCGGTCTGTTCGTCTAAGAGTATCACATGGCGGGCGTAGGGGCGGTAAACGTCAGTCCCCTAATAGCGGTACAAGTCATGTCGGAGTGTAGCCCAAAACACCCTGAGAATCTACTGGAAAACCTACCAGTAATTCTCGCTTGCCCTGGCCAGGGACGACAATATGTAATGGCTCTCCTGGACCCAGCGCGATATCAACTCCTAATACTGGGAGAGACGAATCCTGTCTAACCGTCACTGCCTCCAAGTGCTTCGGGACTGCACCCAACTACTACCTGTTTGCACGACTCAGTAGAGTCATGGTAGGGTAGTGTTAGTTGTATGTATGCCCTAAAGGCCATTACTGTACATAGGATGTATATTGTAGTGGATGCTGGGACATATATAGGGAGGACTTTCTTGCTCGACATGATAGTATGCTATCTGGTTACGCTTTACCTTAACGTGTATGCTGATTGTCTCTCTGTTACATGTTGGTAAAGCCCTTAGGATCTGTACTTGACTACCTGGACTATGATGCGGATCATACTAGTGGGGACATGGTAGTCCATAAGTACATCCTTCTCAGTCCCTAGTCGTGGGTGTATCGAGACGGGGCATCGATATACCAGAGTAGACTAGCGTATACCTTCTCGACCCATACAGATGGGCGATGGATGATCCCATATCCATCGGTGTTTGACATCTGAGATGACATACGGGTGCTCAGTAGAGACTGGGTACACTGGACGGACTCGCCGAGAACTCCCAGATGGTATTATACCTCACGTCAGATGGCAGTTCTCTGGTGACACTGGTACAGAGTAGTCTGTTGACCCGAGATCATCATAGAGTCTTGTGTGGTTCCCACTGTGCTTTGATTTCCATCTTACCACGTCTAAGAGGGCGTGCAAAACGGTGGTTTTTGGGTACAGTCCCGAGTCACATGGAGGCAATGAGCGATAGGAGGGGATTCGTCTCTCCCGGTATACGGGGTTGATGTTGCGCTGTGTTCGATTGGCTATAACAGGAAATCCCTGGCCAGGGTTGCTGAGATTTACTGGTAAGTGTTACCAGTAGTTTCTCGAACAGTTATAGACCTCATATCGACACGACTTATTGAGCTATTGGGGTCTGACGTTTACCACCCCTAGGCGAGATATGCGACATATCAGACGATCAGACCGGACTGTACGGTAGTGTTACTGGTCGGATTCACTGGAGTGTGAGCGGGCTTGCTCGTCGATATTCAGATCGCTCAATACCCGGGTGGCCGTTACGTTTAGCAGACCGCTTGCGGCTTGTGGGTGTTTGATATGATCATCGCCTGCTGCCGGCGTATTGACGAGTCTTTAGAGTCCTACACAGAGGTTTCCTGGCTCAAGCGAAACGAAATAGGAGCGCATATGAGATATGTGCGGGACTGAGAATAATGCGAGTATGTGATACCGTATTCTATTCTCGCGATAAATATATCGAATGGTTGTATGCGATATAACCTAGTTATCGATTCAAGCGTTGATTCGATAAGCCGATATATTGTATACTAGTCGGTTGTGTGCGACATAACCGGGTCATTGAATCAAGTGTTGATTTAATGATTTAATGCATAATTATATATTTGATATATTAGTTTGCATTAACTAGTATCGGTTCACTTTAAAATGGATTTTCTCACTCGGGTGTGCGCATTGCATATGCGATATGATTTGTGCACTTGCTTGTATCATATTTGATGGTACATGCATGTTTGTGTGCAGGTTTAGTCTAAACCTTAGTTAAGTAAATGGTTAAGGTTATGTTTAAATATTTTAATCATTTATTAATTTATTTATTGCATTTTGGCAAAAGGAAAAATGGTTGCTTTATTTTGTTTCTATCTTGAAGTTTCATGAAGGATTGAAAAGTCAACCATTTTTTGTTTCATGCCTAACCTAACCATTCACCTAACTAGGGTTTGCTCTCTACACATAACCATGGTTATGTTATGATAAAGATTGGATTATTCTTTTCTTTTTGATTAACTTATCATATCATTTTCTTTCTTCTTCTTCCTTGCTTCAAGTGAAGAAGCTTGAAGTCCATCAATGGTGATTGTTGGAAAAGAGTGAGAAATCCAATTCTAAAGTTAACCCAACTCCTATTTCTTCATCCTCTACCTCTTGCCAAGTAGTAGAGTGTGTTTACTTCACAAGTTTCATGACTTGGTGAAGTGAGAGCTTGATCTTGCGATGCTTCGACGTAGATCATCTTCGGCATGGACATTGACGACCTAGCTTGCCCATTCTCCGACGAAGCCGACTCTAGAGCCCGGATTTGATTTGGACAGCGGAGACGACCTCGTTGCGGAGCCGTGGAGGTGGAGGACCGGATCTACAAAGGTTGTATTTCCGTTAAACTTTTAGTTAAGTGTTAACTAGTTAGTTGTTCGCCTAGACATCTAGTTATCGATCCGTAGTTTAGGGTTTGTAGGCACCATAATTTTTGAAATTGCCATGGTTGATGGCTTGGGAGTCCTCTTGAGAGTGCCTAGGAACCCTACAGGTAGTAATCTAAGAACAGTGGGAACACACTCGAGGCGAAGTGACAGTGTCAAGTCAGCGGACTAAGCTGTACTCATGTCACCGGGGAACTGTTAACTGACGATAGGTATAATACCAACCAACAGTTCCCGACGAGTCTTGTCCAGTGTACTCGTAACCTAACGAGCACCTGCATACTATCTCCAGTACGACGTACTGATGGCTGTGGGATAGACCATCTCCCCTGCTGGGACGAGAAGCATATGCACCAGTTTACTCTGGAGTATCGATGCCATGTCTCGATAATCTTACGACCAGGGACTAAAATAAGGATGTGCTTATAGACTACCCAGCCCCCACTAGTCTGATCGCCATCACAACGCCGGTAGTCAAGCAAAGATCCTAAGGGCTCCATCAATATGTATTAGCGATATGTTAAAAGAAACATATACACATATTAAGATAGAAACAAACCAAGTAGCATACTATTATATCGAGCAAGACTGTCGTAAACCCGTATATATATCCCAAGCCTCCAAAATGTATTATACAAACTAATACTTTACAATAATGGCCTCTAGGGCATACATATCCAACAGAGCTCATTTTTGCAAGCATGCTTGTTCTTCTTCACTTGGGTTTTCTTGAGCTCCTCCCTCACCATTTCTCCTCTAGCTTTTCATTGTTGCCTCCACCTTCATGATATGAGATAGATAACACTTAGACTACATTCACTACATCCTAGGCTCTCTAGGGTAGCATTCTAGAGACCCTAGTTTCTCCACCAGTATCTTGGTGTGGAGCTAGAGCCGGAATTACATCCCTCGGGTGGATCATCTTTGATGAAGGAAGACCGGCGACCAACTTCGTTCAAGCACACCTCAAGGAGCCATGGAGAAAGATGAAGACCGAAGGACGTGGTTCTATTCGGTATAATCTTTCTAACTTGTAGTTTAGCACCTTTTGTTTGCTAGTATAGTGTTTGTGGGTTCGATCTTGGGATTGGGTTCCGTCGGCGCCAGATTTTTATTTGTCGTTTTTGTTCCGCACCGGCCACTTTTGATGGCCAGGGCGCCGGCATAACCCAGCATTATTGTATATTAGTATGTATACTAGTAGATGTTGTATATATTTTACACCCGCGCTAGTCCAGTCCCCGCTCTGTCGTTAGTTAAGTAACCTAACTGGTGATGACGGGACCCAGTGGCGGATGGCATATACGTACATTTTATTTTCGTTCTTTTCTGGTGTGATTAATTGATGGGACTGCATTGATTCTGATCAATGCAAGGAAAACAAACCTATTCGATGTTGTTGGAACAATTTTCAAAAGACTGTTATTACAAGGACGTTTTCATTTGTTTTGCACAGCGGTATTCAGTTTGGAATATCCAGCACCTCATTCGACGAGGCAAGGGCCGACATCCCTTCACCGGGAGTGACCCCTTGGGCAGAGGTATTGTTAGCTATAGTGCCCTCAAGGCAATTATCATAGTCGCGGACTTGTGATTATGATGATTGAGTGAGGACCTATACCGATAAAGCAGTCTTACTCAAGATGATAGTATGCTATCTGGTTTGTCTTTATCATCATGTACATGTTGATAGAGCCCATAGGATTCTTGCTTGACTGCCAGCATTATGATGGCGATCATATATGTGGGAGCTGGGGTCTATAAGCACATCCTTAAATGTCCCTAGTCGTAGGAGTATCGAGACCGGGCATCGATACTCCAATGTAGACTAGTGTATACTGATCGAGACCCCGACGAGGGGCGGTAGCCAGGTCTCACAAGCCATTGGTGTTAGTTTGTTCACCTAAGATAGTATACAGGTGCTCATTGGGTTATGAGTACACTGGACGGACTCGCCGGGAACCTGCTAGTTGGTATTATACCTATTGTCAGATAGCAGTTCCCAGGTGACATGTGTATAGGTTAGTCTGTCGACCTGAGATCGTCATTTGTCTCGTGTGAGTTCCCACTGTGCTTTGATTACTACCCTACCACGGATCAAAGGATTCGTGCAAACAGGTTTTAGTTGGGTACAGTCCCGAGCCACATGGAGGCAGTGATCGGACCGTCGGGGATTCGTCTCTCCCGGTATTGGGGGTTGATGTCACGTTGTGTACGGATGGCCATCACCATAAATCCGTGGCCACGGCGGACGAGAATTATCGATCCAGGATCGATAGTTTCTCAGGTGGTGATGGGTTTCATCCTGACACTAAATATCGCGTTGTTAGGGGTCTGACTTTATCTACCCCCCTAGACTCGATATGCGATACTCTTAGACGAACAGACCGGACTGTACGGATATTGTCACTGTCAGGCTCAGTAGGGGTTCTGCATGAGTTTGCTCATCGGCCTCCCTTTCGCTCAATACCTGGGTAGCCGTTACGTACAGCTAGTGCCGCTGACGTGCTTGTGGTTAAACCCACTGCCAGCGTATTGGCGAGTCTTTAGAGTCCTACACAGAGAGTTTTCCTGGTTCTGGCGAAATGATGTAGTAGCCGTATTGGATACGTGCATGGTTCCGATCGATTGGTGTACTTTGTACCAGGACTTTCGATCGGACAATTGATAGTACTAGCCGACTCGGACTTGAGCCGGATTATTAAATCAGGTATTGATTTAATAATTTACGTATATGTATTTTGATACGTATATTCTAATATTATATTCTTTGTGTTATTCTATCTCATTGTGTATTCGTATTTCGGTACGAATGCAGATATTTTTACAGTAGAATGCAATCCGTATTTTTTACCGGATAACATTCTAGAAGGTGCCACCTCATTTCTTAATTTGACCATTTTATTAAAATGGTAAATGAGGTGGAAATTGCATAAGGAGGTATGGTGACAACCATGCTTGCAATAGTGCACACAAATGAATTGTTAATTCATTTGTGTTCACTATTCAAGCATGGGAGGAATTTAAAATTGGAAAAAGGCTTTTAACAAAACCAAGGGTGCTAATTTCTTTTTCATGTAAGAGTTCATTTTTGAAGCATGGAGGTTTTGTTCATTGTTTTTTTTCTTCTTGAGCTCCTCATTCACCATGAGCTTCACCTTCCTCTAGCTTTCTTTCTTTTACTTCCACCTTCAAGTTTTTGAGATAGCTAACACTAAGAAACATTCACACTACATCCTAGGCTCTCTAGGATAGCATCCTAGAGACCCTAGTTGCTCCATAAGCATCATATCGTGGAGCTCGAGCCGGAGTTACATCCCTCGGGTGGATCATCGGAGATGGAGGAAGACCGGCGACCAAACCACATCAAGGAACCGCTAGGAGCTTGGAATGAAGACCGAAGGACACGGATCAACTCAGTATAACGATTCTAACTCTTATTTTAGCTTGCTAGTTTAGGGTTTAAGGTCGATCCGGGATTCGGGTAGCGGTAGCGCCGGTTTTAGAAATTTTTGTTCCGCATTTTGGCCGCGTTTTGATGGCCGAGGGCGCTGCCGGAACCCTTCATGGTATCAGAGCCACCCTTTAAACCCCTTACTAGCTTGGTTAAATATGCTTAATAGATCGATCTACGGAAATTTCCGAAATCACGATTCCATTTTTGATGTTTCTTCCGATTTTCAAAAGTGGTCAAAAAATTATTTCCAAAGGCTTAAAAATCCGTGCAAGCGTTTTTAAGGGTACAGAAAAAATTTGAGCTCCTGAAGCCTCCTAACCGCCACGGAACCGCCGCACTTACCCCCTATTGGCGGCGGTTCCGCGGTCGTTTAGCAGCGACGGGCTTCCAAATATTTCTTGTAGCCCTCTGACTTGGAATTGTGATTTTTGATATATTCTGTTTTGGCCCAGATTTCTGTTTCGGTGCTGGTTTTGCTATTGGGGTCAATTTGGAAATTTAGTCGATTGATATTTTTGTTAGTTATATGTATGCCCAAGAGGCCATTACTGTACATACGATCTATATTTGTAGTGGATGCTTGGACATATATAGGGAGGACTTTCTTGCTCGACATGATAGTATGCTATCTGGTTACACTATATCTTAACATGTACTCTGATTGTCTCTATGTTACATGTTGATAAAGCCCTTAGGATGAGTACTTGACTACTGGGACTATGATGAGATCATACTAGTGGGGCCACGGTAGTCGACGAGTACATCCTATAACTGTTCATAGTCGAGGGTGTATCGAGACAGGGCATCGATACACCAGAGTAGACTAGCGTATACGCATCTTGACCCATATGATGGGCGATGGATGATCCCATATCCATCGGTGTTTGACATCAAGGATGGTGTACGGGTGCTCAGTAGAGACTGGGTACACTAGACGGACTCGCCGAGAACTCCCAGATGGTATTATACCTCACGTCAGATGGCAGTTCTCTGGTGACACTGGTACAGGTTAGTCTGTAGACCCGAGATCGTCATAGAGTCTTGTGTGATTCCCACTGTGCTTTGATTTCCATCATACCATGTCCAGGAGGGTGTGCAAAAAGGTGGCTTTTGTGTACAGTCCCGAATCACAAGGCAATGAGCGATAGGAGGGGTTTCGTCTCTCCCGGTATAGGGAGTTGATGTTGCGCTGTGTTCGTTTGGCTATAACTGGAAATCCCTAACCAAGGTTGCTGAGATTTACTGGTAAGTGTTATCAGTAGTTTCTCGAACTGTTATAGACCTCATATCGACACGACTTATCAAGCTACTGGGGTTTGACGTTTACCACCCCTAGGCGAGATATGCGACATATCAGACGGAGAGACCATACTGTACGGGAGTGTTACTGATTGGATTCGCAGGAGAATGTACAGGCTTACTTGTTGATCTTCTGATCGCTCAATACCTGGGTGGCTGTTACGTTTAGCTGACCGCTTGCAGCTTGTGGGTGTTTGATATGATCATCACCTACTGCCGGCGTATTGACGATTCTTTAGAGTCCTACACAGAGGTTTCTTGGCTCAGGCAAAACGGAGTAGGAGCACATATATGATATGTGCGGGACCGAGAACAGTACGTGTATGTGATACCGTATTAGATTCTCGCGATATGAGATATCGGCCGGGTATATGTGATATAGCCGGGTCATCGGATCAAGTGTCGATTCGATGAACTGATACAGATTATATTAGTCAGTTATTTGTGAAATAGCCGGATTATCGGATCAAGTGTTGATTCGATAATTTAATGTATAATTATATATTTGATATATCAAATTACCTTAACTAATATAGGCTCGCTTTATTGATTCATTTTCTCATCGGGTAATACATTGATATATATGCGATATATTTTAATTGTATTATTTTATTTTGTTACAATAAATATTATATATGTGATATATAATATTGTAACAAGTTATGATTATTAATGCAACATGATTAGTGGAGATTAAACATGGTTAGGGTTTGATTTGGGTTAATGTTTTCTAGAAGCTTCTAGAAGTTTTTACTTTGTTTCTTGCAAAGATATTTGTGTTGATATTTTGTAAGATATTTCCAAACCCAACCCACACCCTTTAACCCTAGTTAACTCTCTACATAGGTTAGCCTTTTCTTTGGTCAACCATGGTTGCATTTTGTAGTTATCATAACAATACATTATTCATCACAAAAGGATTAATCTTCTTCTTCCTCTTTGCAAAGTTTTCTTGCTTTGATTTTTGTGATGAAAGTGATTGAGAATAAGAAAATAAATGAGAGCTAAAATCCTACTTCATCATCCACATCTACCCTTGCCATTTAGATGAGAGTGTTCACTTCATTAGTGAGTGAGAGCTTGTGTTAAAGAAACTTCAAGGTAGATCATCTTTATTATCGAAGATCGGAAGCAAGTTTGCATCTTTCTCTTCGTGTAGCCTCTCTAGAGTCTGGATACACGATGATCGCAGTGAAGAGACCTCAACACGGAGCTTTAGAAGTGAAGGACAGGATCTACAAAGGTTGTAATCCCTCTCACTTAGTGTTAAAGTGTTTAACATGCTTGTTTTCGCTTAATCTCTAGTTTAAAGATCTTGGTTAGGGTTGTTCGGCACGGCTAAATTTTAAATCGGGTATGGTTGATGCCTTGTAGAACCTTATTAGAGTGCCTAGTAACCCTACAGTGGTATCAGAGCCAAGCTAGAGTTTTAGGCGAAGTTTAAAGTCCGATCGAACTCCGAATACCCGTAAAACCCTAGTTTCTGGAAATTTTTCAAAAATATTGATTTTTTCATATTAAAAATACTCAAAAAAATCAGCAGGGTATTTTAGGAATTACTGTGCAAAACGAGCCATTAATTCGCTTAAAGCGCCGCGGAACCGCGGCCGTACCATGGTTTGCGCGGCGGTTCCGCGGCGCTACAGTGGCATTAGGGTTTTATTTTGATACAGTTGATCCGTAGGTACTTCCTGATGCTTCTGGGAATTTTTAATTATACTTAAGTGCTGAGTTTTCTAGGTTGTATTGGGAGCTCGTTGATTCAATCGGAAAATATAACTTCGTTTAGTTTGTCCGGGTAATTTTTAGAACGTGTTAAAAAGTTCGACCAGATATCAATAACTCACTTTTTCCCCTGCCGGAAAACTTCCAAGTGTTGGATTTTTCCGTAATTTAAGAACGTTCTAAGTCGTGCAAGTAACGCGGTGGACCCTATAGAAGAACACAAATCTTAACTCGATTATGTGACCGTCTTGAACCGCCTCTGAACCTTAGGGTTTGGGGCAGTACGGCGTTGCCACATGTGAGGCGTTGGCTTGACCCTTCTACGGCTGGACCATTGATACTGTGGCATGTGATGGATACTTTTTGAACTCCGCTCAAGTGTTGAGCTATTTGGGAAATCTTGGGTGTTTGTTTATTCGATCGGAAAGTTTAATATTGTCTACTTATCTAGAATGTGATACAATATTTGGAATCCACAAGTAGTTATGAGATAACTAATTTGAATGTTATAAATCTAGCAGTTTAGTCTCATTTGATCGGTTGCCACGGGATTTTGATGTGATCAAAAGTCTGTCGCAATCACGTAGCGTACGCGGATACTCGCCGGGTAAACTTAATAGATAGCCACGCCCCATAGCCCCGACCAAGTGACTGTAGGAGAACCCCGTCGCCAAAAGCATCCGTTCGGGTGCTCGCGGCAGCGGTGTTCCGCCTTAGTGCACTTCATCGACGGCATCTAGGGGTGCGGCCGTCTACTAAAATTTGCGACGAGCATTCGATCAGTATGTCGGGAATCTTGTTGAATTGCCCGACTTGATATTGAAAAGAGTTTTCGATATAAAGACTAAAATGCGGGGTTTATAATTATTAGGCATGCGATGTCTAAGAAATTCATTTGGTTAGGCATGAGATGTCTAAGGAGGTTGCGGATTCCAACTGTTATAGTTTTACACTTTCTTTTCTGTGACCGTAAGCGTAGTATGTAGTGTATCACCGGCTTCGTTGCTATACATCAACGACAACTGCGATACGCATATTTACTTACGTTGATGATATGTGATATTATGTGTTGCTGTGATATGTTATATTGGATCGTCGTGTTCTGAATAGCCGGGGGTTTTATGTGAGATGAGAGTTTTTCTTTTTCATTCATGTAAAATTCATTTGTATATAATATTCTTTTATTGGGGCACTTCCGGGCTGAGGATGATGTCACCATTTTATATTATTTACTTTTCCGCATTAGGTAGACCCAAGGCGAGGAGCATAAGTAACCGGGTTCTAGGGTCCAGTGGGAGACCATCTCGAGGAGTCGAGACCGGGTCTCCTAACCTTAGAATTGGCAGTGTTGCTTGCCGCTCTCGCAGGGGTCTAGGGATGTGGTTTTGGCTATTCATCGCGACCGTGGAATCCGTGTTTTATACAGGCTCGTTTAAAACACGGACGTCCTAGTATATCCAATATTTCATATGTGTTCTTCTGCTGCATTGTTCTTCTGCTTGAGACGAATGTTTATATTATATATATAAGATATATGTTATATTGCAGATTTCGTTTCAAATGTGATGCTTGTGAAGCATAATAAAATGGGACTTCATTAATGAGATTAATGAAATAATGTTAGAGTTTATGCCCTAGAAGGCCATTACTGTATCATACTAGTTTGTATATTACTTAAAGAAAGCTTGGGATATTCACATGTATATAACAGTCTTGCTAAACATGGTAGTATGCTACTTGGTTTTTCTATCTTAATATGTGAGTATACGTATTGATAGAGCTCTTAGGATCTTGCTTGACTACCAGCGTTGTGATGGCAGTCACACTAGTGGGGGCTAAGTAGTCTACAAGCACATCCTTATTCAGGTCCCTAGTCGTAGGATTATCGAGACAGGGTATCGATACTCCGGAGTAGACTAGTGTGTACGCTTCTCATCCCAGTTGGGGAGATGGTCTATCCCACAGCCGTCAGTACGTCGTACTGGAGATAGTATGCAGGTGCTCGTTAGGTTACAGGTACACCGGACAGGACTCACAGGGAACTGTTGGTTGGTTTTATACCAGTCGTCAATTAACAGTTCCCAGGTGACATGAGTACAGCATAGTCCGCAGACTTGACACTGCTACTTCGCCTCGAGTGTGTCCCACTGTTCTTAGATTGCTATCCTACCACAGCTCAAAGGAGTCATGCAAACAGGTAGCAGTTGGGTGCAGTCCCGAGCACTTGGAGGCAGTGGCGGTTAGACAGGATTCGTCTCTCCCGGTATTGGGGGTTGATATCGCGCTGTGTCAGAGAGCCATTACGCAAAGTCCCTGGCCAGGGCAAGCGAGATTTGCTGGTAGGTTCCAGTAGTTTCTCAGGGTGTAATGGGCTTTACTCCGACACGACTTATACCGCTATTACGGGACTGACGCTTGCCGCCCCCTAGGCCCGATATGCGATAGTCTTAGACGAACAGACCGGACTGTACGGAGATTGTCACATCAGACTCAGTAGGAGTTCGGATGGGTTTACTCATCGGCCTTCTTATCGACATCTACCTGGGGACCGTTACGTACAGCTAGTACCGCTTGCAGTCTGTGGTTAAACCCACTACCAGCGTAGTAGTCGAGTCTCTAGAGTCCCACACAGAGAGTTTCCCTACTCCAGGCGAAACGATACAGAGGTCGTATGGTTTTACGACAAGGGTTCGGACGCATACGTGTGTTTACGCACGTACGACATCCGGACAGTTTTTACTAGCCGGCTTTGGTTTAAGCCAGTTTCTAGTATCCGGTTATTGGATTTATACAGTCTAAAGTTTTTCCGTGTTTTCACAGATAGGAGGGGCGTTCTCATAATTACGCGAGAAGCTTCTAGAAGAAGGTGACTTGGGGGTTAAGGTGGCATATGCATTAAATGAGATTAGTGAGTCATATGAGTGATTCATCCATATCATTAATGCATCATAAATGCTTAATGACTCATGGAGATGAATCACCCTCTTGTATTTATGAAGCATGATTATTCATCCTTTATTTTCTTTTATTGGATAAATGATAACGCTTGATATATATTATGATAGATCATTATCTCATCTCATTCTCTTGCTCACTTTCTCTCTCCTCAAGCTCTCTCTCTTCAAACCCTAATCCTCCCCTCTCATGTGTTGAGACCAAGGATTAAATTAGACTACTTAATCCTTAACCATTCTCTATATCCCCTAGGTTGCTTAGATTAGCGATTTAAGAAACCTAGTTACCTCAAGTTAGAGGTGAAGCTTGTAGTAAAGCTCTCGGGTGGATCATCTACTACATAGAGAAGGCCGGAGAGGACGTGGAGTACGGAAAGACGAAGGACACGGTTCATCAGGTATAATCACTTTTCAAAGTAGTTGTTAACTTCTATGATTTTTGTTAGTTATCGTTTAGCACCGATTCTTGTGGTTAGTCGATGTTATTGCATAGAACAAGATCGTTTTCCATTATTCCGCCTCCCCGCAAGTTGTGGGGTGTTGTACATCGACTTACAGTGGTATCAGAGCCTCGCTAAACAATAATTAACTCATTAGCAAAGTCGTATGAATTTCGAACGCAAAAAGAACCGGAAACATCATCGATTTATCACAGTTTCTGTCGGATTTAAAACTGGCTCTAAAAATTTTTCAGGGAGCTTCAGAATAACAAGAAGAGAATAATAGGGCTACTGAAGAAATTTGGACTCCTAACTCGGCCAACTCACCGCGGAACCGCGGCGGATCCATGCGATCCGCCGCGGATCCGCGGCCGAGTCAGCCCAAATTCCTTCAGTAACTCTCCTGTGTTAATAATGATATTTCTGGAATGTTTATTTTTCTGCTCAAGTCTCAGGTGCACAGAGAAGTATTGGAGTAGAATCTAAAGTGTTTGCTCGATCGAAATTATACGATGTTTGCTAATTTGATTATATCTGTGTTTGTATAATGTGTTTGTAAACCTCCCCTAACTGCTAGTATGTCGGTTGGCAAGGGATTGCACATTTCTGTAATGGTTTTTACTGTTTGTGGATGTGAACTGTATTGGACTGTTGTGATGATTAGCCGAGGTTTGTGATGGGTTGTTATATTCATTCATTCAATCTAATTGTAATATGTTGTAATATTATTTTGTGGGGCACATCCAGGTTGCGGTTGTAGCCACCGTTGTATTATTTCATTTTACTGTTTTTGCTCCTAGGATAGACCCAAGATGGGGTGCACAAACTACCGGGTACTTTGAAGTGTTTAGTGGCCTACTCAAGTTGTTGATGGAGACCGCTTCACTTCGGGTATTTGGCGGGTAGTTTGCCGTACCCGTAGGGGTCTAGGGTGGGGTAATGGCTATTCATCACAACTGTATAATCCGTCTTTTGTTACAGGCTCTAAACAAACGTGGATTGCTTGCAAATCCAATAAAGTTCATATGAGATCTGGAATGCCTATTATTGCGTCTGACGAATGTACAATATCTATATATGATATCTATTTAGACGTCACTTATGTTTTACACCCACGCTAGCCCAGCCCCCGCTCTGCCATTAGTTAAGTAACCTAACGGGTGATGACGGGACCCAGTGGCGAATGCGGATGGTATAAGAGGACGTTGTATTTTCGTTGTTTTCTGCAATGATAGGTTAATGATGGGACGCATTATTTATAATGCAAAGAAAATAAACCAAAGTTGAATCGTTGGAACAAATTTAAAAGAAACCACTCGGTTATTTTAAAAGAGCAGAATTTTTAATTGCGGAGCTTTAACCACTCCTTTTAAAAAGCTATCAGGTTCCTTCGATTATATCAAGTTCACTACGTTCAAGGTTTCGCTAAAACCAGTCGTAGCCCTCCGTCATTTCTTATGGATAGTCAGTAGTATTCAAGCTATGTTTGTTGGCTTTCGTCAAGGCATAGTGTTTGGTAGCTGCTGGGGTATTCATTTGTTGCATAGATAGATGAGTTGGTTTGGGACAGTCGTATTACCTTGTTGGCTTTCGTCAAGGGTATGTACGGGTGGATTCAAATTAACAAGATAATGATGGGCAGAACTTGACATGTGACTTATGATTTGTTGGCTTTCGTCAAGGTCATAAGAACATGGGGCAAAAATCCATATCGGGAGTTTCTAAAGAAACTGAAACTTGCTAGTGTTGCATACCATTTGGAGTTTGATGAATGTTGGTAGGATTCCTTCAACATTATCATACGATGATATTTGGATCCCGATCCTACTGTGAGTATATGCTACTTATCAGGAGATTCGTCACTTAACGATCAATGCTATAAACCAAGTAGGTGTCGAGAAAGGTGTCAGCGGGGCTACGCCCCCAGAGAAAAGAGGTTATTTAATTAAGGAACTTCGCGAAAGCGTTGGAAAACCTCCCTCGAAGTACTGACACTAGCCTCGCTGAACGGTTAAGTAAGTATTGTACAGTGAGAATAGTCCTAGCTAATTCTTCTTTTATGGTTTGAGGAAGGATTCGAGAAACAGTGGGAGCCATCCAGTTTAGATAAATTAAAAACCAATCTAAACTTGCAAGAGCATCATGCTAAAGTGTTTTCTTCTCTCTCTCTCATTGCAGCGACCTTGTGACCATGACTAGGTTACATCTAGATAACAAGTTGACTGAATCTAACTTATTTGACTGGCAAAAGTCTGTCCAGATGTCCATTGCCTATGACAAGCTGGACCACCCTATTACTACTCAAGATCCCGCCGTCCCAGGTCCAGTTTCCACCGCCGCGGATATGGATATCCGTCAGACAAAGGAAAAGGATAAAGCAAAAGCCAAGTGCCTCGTGTTTGCTTCAGTTGATGTTATATACCAGAAGCAGAACGAGAAGATGGACTCAGTTTCCATCTTTCTCCATAACAAAGATTTATATGGAGAGCAATCTCATATCGCAAGATATAAGACCTTGAAAGAAATAATTCAAGCAAGGTCGGCTGACGGGTCATCTGTAGGGGACGACGTCCTTACGATGACTAGCTATATTGATGAGCTCAAGGACCTGGAGACCATGTTGAGAAACAGGTCATACGCTGACTTATTTCCACAGTCCCTACCCTCTACTTACACCCTGAAAGAAACCAGGGAGACACAAGCTCTGCTTAATGGGGGACCTTCTTCTTCTACATCCAGGGCGAAAGCAAAGGGTGAAAAAAAGAAGACCTCTATAAAGCCGATATACGGTGTCAGTAAAGTAGGAGGAAAGGGAAGAGCAAAAGTTTTGGGACTTGGTGTAGGTAAGGAGGGATGTTCCTATTGTTATGGGAACAGGCATTGGCAGAAGGATTGCAGGGCTTTGGAAGCCTGTAGCCAGGATACGAAGCATGTTGTGGCTTCAGCCTCAAGTGTGTTTGTAATTGAGAACTGTTTGTCAATTAACTCTACTTCCTGGATACTAGATAGAGCAGGATCTCATATCTGTAATTCGTTACATGCTTTGAGAAACCGTAAAGTTATAAGGGTAGGTGATTTGTCTCTCAGAGTTGCAAACGGAATGAGCGTGGACGCTGAATCCGTGGGAGAATATCGCCTAGGTTTGACAAGTGGGCAGATATTGATTCTACGTAACTGTCTGTATGTACCTAGTTTGACTTGTAATATCATATCAGTATCCTCACTTTCGAGAGAGGGATATGACTTTACATTCGTAAGCGATGTAGTTCATATCCACCTAAATCAAGTTCTGATTGGGTCCGGTACATTAGATGACGGTATATACGTATTGAATCAAGCTCAGGTTTTCAATGTCCAGAACACACTTAAAAGAAAGTCTCCAGAAATAAATCAGGCTTTCTTATGGCATTGTAGACTAGGTCACATCAATGAAACACGATTAACGAAGTTACATAGAGAAGTATATTTGAATCCGTTCGAATATCAATCTTATGCCACTTGTGAATCTTGTCTCATGGGAAAGATGATAAAGACTCCGTTTACTGGACACGGAGTAAGAGCGAGCGAGCTCTTAGGACTCGTACACAGTGACGTGTGCGGTCCAATGTCTACACATGCGAGAGGTGGTTATTTCTACTTCATTACTTTTACGGATGATTTCTCTAGGTATGGACATATCTTCTTAATGAAGTATAAATCCGAGGCTTTTGAGAAATTCCGGGAATACAAGAGTGAAGTGGAAAACCAAACAGGCAAAAGTATTAAGACACTGAGATCTGATCGAGGTGGAGTATACTTAAGTGCCGAGTTCCTAGGTTACTTAAAAGAGAATGGAATTCTCTCTCAGCTTACTCCTCCATACACACCACAACACAACGGCGTATCGGAAATGAGGAATCGAACCCTATTGGATATGGTTCGTTCCATGATGAGTAAGGCTGAGTTACCGCTATCATTCTGGGGTTATGCACTAGAATCAGCTGCATAGCTTTTGAACAAGGTTCCAACCAAAACTGTGCCTACCACACCATATCAGATGTGGAGTGGGAAGAAACCCTATCTTCAGTACCTGAAGACATGGGGATGTCCAGCTTTTGTAAAAAAGCAGCATCCGGACAAGCTCGAGGCACGCTCAGTAGAGTGTAAGTTTGTGGGATATCCAAAGAACCTCATGGGATATTGTTTCTATTACGCAGAGGAACAAAAGGTTTTTGTTTCTCGTCATGCCCGCTTCTTAGAAACTGAATTTTTAGAAAATCAGAAGAGTGGGAGCGCAGTAGAACTGGAAGAAATTCCAGAACCACAAGCTGTTACTGAAAGTTTGGTAGAACAAGAAGTTTTAGAAGAAATGGACATACCAGCGCATATCCGCAGAAGTAGTAGGCAGTCTCATCCGCCCGAGAGATACTACGGTTTTCTTATAGACGGGGATCGAGAAGATTGCGTCATTGATAATGACGACCCTACTAGCTTCCAGCAAGCCATTCAGAGCAGCGACTCGGTAAAATGGCTGGATACAATGCGGACCGAAATGGAGTCCATGTACACTAACAAAGTATGGACTTTGGACATTGCTCCAGATGGGGTAAAACCCGTAGGATGCAAATGGATCTTCAGAAAGAAGATTGGTGTAGATGGACAGGTTGAAACCTATAAGGCTAGACTTGTTGCAAAGGGTTTCCGTCAAAGACCTGGTTTGGACTATAACGAAACCTTTTCTCCAGTGGCTATGCTCAAATCCATTCGGGTCCTTCTTGCTATTGCTGCCTTCCACGATTATGAGATCTGGCAGATGGACGTAAAGACGGCCTTTCTAAATGGTAATTTAGAAGAGTGCGTCTATATGGATCAGCCAGAGGGATTCATTCAGAGTGGGAGCAGCGGTAAAGTGTGCAAGCTGCTTAAGTCCATTTATGGACTAAAGCAGGCATCGCGGAGTTGGAACATCTGTTTTGATGATACTGTCAAAAAATTCGACTTTATCAAGAATCCAGATGAACCATGCATATACAGTAAAATTGTAGGGAGAGTTGTTGTATTCCTCGTCTTATATGTGGATGACATTCTCCTAATAGAAAATGATATTCCTATGCTACAGTCAGTCAAAAGATTCTTGTCACAGAAGTTCTCCATGAAGGACTTGGGTGATGCCACCTACATTCTGGGGATCCAGATCTATCGTGATAGATCAAAGAGGATGTTGGGACTTTCGCAGTCCAGGTACATAGACACCATATTGAAAAGATTCAGTATGGATGATTCTAAGCGCGGTAACCTACCGGCTTGTCACGGAATCACCCTCTCCAAAGAGATGTCTCCCAAGACTGATTTAGAAAGGGATCGCATGTCGATTATACCCTACGCTTCTGCGGTAGGCTCTATAATGTATGCGATGTTATGTACCAGACCAGATGTAGCATACGCATTAAGCGTTGTAAGCCGGTATCAGGCAAACCCAGGGGAGAAGCACTGGATAGCAGTAAAGAACATTCTCAAGTACCTGAGGAGGACTAAGGAGATGTTCTTGGTGTATGGCGGAAAAGACCTCCAGATCGAGGTCTTTGCTGACTCCGGCTTCCAGAGTGACAAGGATGACTCTAAGTCCATGTCGGGTTATGTCTTTACCCTCAATGGAGGGGCGGTCTGTTGGAAGAGTTCCAAGCAGGAGACCGTTGCTGACTCAACAATGGAAGCGGAGTACATAGCTGCTTGCGATGCCGCAAAAGAAGCTGTCTGGATGAAGAAGTTCCTCACAGAACTTCAGGTGGTTCCTACCAGTGTTGGTCCAATACCTCTGTATTGCGACAACAACGGCGCTATAGCTTTAGCGAAGGAACCCAGGTCCCATCAGAAGTCCAGACACATCTTAAGGCGGTATCACCTGATCAGGGAGATCGTAGATCGCCGGGAGATCAAGGTAAAGAGAGTAAATACAGAGGATAACATTGCTGATCCATTCACGAAGGCCCTACCTCAGATTCAGTTCGAGAGGCTACTCGAGATCATCGGTCTTCGATACGCCAGTACATGGCCCTAGTGCAAGTGGGAGATTGTTAGTGTTTATGCCCTTGAAGGCCATTACTGTATCATACTATTTTGTATATTACTTAATGGAAGCTTGGGATATTCACATGTATATAACAGTCTTTCTAAACATGGTAGTATGCTACTTGGTTTTTCTATCTTAATATGTGAGTATACGTATTGATAGAGCTCTTAGGATCTTGCTTGACTACCAGCGTTGTGATGGCAGTCACACTAGTGGAGGCTGGGTAATCTACAAGCACATCCTTATTCAGGTCCCTAGTCGTAGGATTATCGAGACAGGGCATCGATACTCCGGAGTAGACTAGTGTGTACGCTTCTCATCCCAGTTGGGGAGATGGTCTGTCCCACAGCCGTTAGTACGTCGTACTGGAGATAGATGCAGGTGCTCGTTAGGTTACAGGTACACCGGACAGGACTCACAGGGAACTGTTGGTTGGTTTTATACCAGTCGTCAGTTAACAGTTCCCAGGTGACATGAGTACAGCATAGTCCGCAGACTTGACACTGCTACTTCGCCTCGAGTGTGTCCCACTGTTCTTAGATTGCTACCCTACCACGGCTCAAAGGAGTCGTGCAAACAGGTAGCAGTTGGGTGCAGTCCCGAGCACTTGGAGGCAGTGGCGGTTAGACAGGATTCGTCTCAGAGAGCCATTACGCAAAGTCCCTGGCCAGGGCAAGCGAGATTTGCTGGTAGGTTCCAGTAGTTTCTCAGGGTGTAATGGGCTTCACTCCGACACGACTTATACCTCTATTAGGGGAATGACGCTTGCCACCCCCTAGGCCCGATATGCGATAGTCTTAGACGAACAGACCGGACTGTACGGAGATTGTCACATCAGACTCAGTAGGAGTTCGGATGGGTTTACTCATCGGCCTTCTTATCGACATCTACCTGGGGACCGTTACGTACAGCTAGTACCGCTTGCGGTCTGTGGTTAAACACACTGCCAGCGTAGTAGTCGAGTCTCTAGAGTCCCACACAGAGAGTTTCCCTATTCCAGGCGAAACGATATAGAGGTCGTATGGTTTTACGACAAAGGTTCGGACGCATACGTGTGTTTACGCACGTACGACATCCGGACAGTTTTTACTAGCCGGCTTTGGTTTAAGCCAGTTTCTAGTATCCGGTTATTGGATTTATACAGTCTAAAGTTTTTCCGTGTTTTCACGGATAGGAGGGGTGTTCTCGTAATTACGCGAGAAGCTTCTAGAAGATGGTGACTTGGGGGTTAAGGTGGCATATGCATTAAATGAGATTAGTGAGTCATATGAGTGATTCATCCATATCATTAATGCATCATAAATGCTTAATGACTTATGAAGATGAATCACCCTCTTGTATTTATGAAGCATGATTATTCATCCTTTATTTTCTTTTATTGGATAAATGATAATGCTTGATATATATTATGATAGATCATTATCTCATCTCTTTCTCTTGCTCACTTTCTCTCTCCTCAAGCTCTCTCTCTTCAAACCCTGATCCTCCCCTCTCATGTGTTGAGACCAAGGATTAGATTAGACTACTTAATCCTTAACCATTCTCTATATCCCCTAGGTTACTTAGATTAGCGATTTAAGAAACCTAGTTACCTTAAGTTAGAGGTGAAGCTTGTAGTAAAGCTCTCGGGTGGATCATCTACTACATAGAGAAGGCCAGAGAGGACGTGGAGAACGGAAAGACGAAGGACACGGTTCATCAGGTATAATCACTTTTCATAGTAGTTGTTAACTTCTATGATTTTTGTTAGTTATCGTTTAGCACCGATTCTTGCGGTTAGTCGATGTTATTGCATAGAACAAGATCGTTTTTCATTATTCCGCCTCCCCGCAAGTCGTGGGGTGTTGTACATCGACTTACAAATAAAAGAAACCTAAAAATGTTGTAGAAACTTGTCTCAAAAACAGGTAGCTCTAGTTCTTGTTTTGCATAGCGGTGTTCCTTATAGAACATCCAGCACCTTATTCGATAAGGAAAGAGCCGAAATCCCTTCACCGGGAGTGACCTCTTTAGAGAAACTAGCAGATGCTACAAACACGGTTTGTCTTTTGATTGCTTCTATAGGTTTTGTTTTGCATAGCGGTATTTGTGAAATATCCTGCACCTTATTCGATAAGGAAAGAGCCGACGATCTCTTCACCGGGAGTGACCTCTTTAGCAAAACTAAAAAAGCCTCAAAAACATTCCATTAAAAATTACTCGATTCTACAACGATATCAAGTTCATTACGCAAAGGGTTTTCTTAAAAACCTGTCATAGCCCTCCGTCATTTCAGATAAGTCCTACTTAGTATTCATGCTACGTTTGTTGACCTCCGTCAAGGCGTAGTGCGCGGTAGCTAACTAGTATTTATCTGTTTATGCATATGATGCAGATTGTTTTAGGGTAGTCGTGCGGCGTTGTTGACCTCCGTCAAGGGTCGTGCGGGTGGGTTTAATTCAATCAGGAAATGACGGGTAGAACTTGACTAGCAGCCTATAGTTTGTTGACCTCCGTTAAGGTCATAGGACGGCAGGGGTAAAATATTATTGGGAATTTCAAGAGTTGAAATTTGCAATGAGATTGCATACCTTCTATGAGATAGTTGGATCCCAATACCCGCTACGAGTAAGAGTTACTCAAGGGAGAGTTTTACACATTAAAATTAGCCGATCAAGTAGGTGTCTAGAAAGGTGTCAACGGGGTTACGCCCCTGGGAAAACGAGGTTTACTTTAATTAGGTCCGTGCGAAAGTGCGGGGAACCTCCCTCAAAGTACTGGCACTGGCCTGGCTGAAAGATTGGCGAACTTGTAGGGTGTAATTAATCCCGGCTAGTCTTTCATTTTAGGGTTTGAAGGAAGATTTGACTAAAACAGTGGGAGACATCCTGATTAGGTATATTGATAACCAATCTAATCTTGCAAGAGCATACGCTGAGTGTTTTCTTCTCTCTCTCTCTCCTGGTTACGACTATGTCACGCCTTAATCAAAATAATTATACGGATGTATTGACCGAACCCGCTTGTTATACTGCGCTAGGGAACGTTGGTCCCGCTCCAACTTATAATTGTTATAAGACAGAGAAGGAAATAGAGAATTACTAGAATTCCCGTGCCGCCCAAACGAAGAAAGTGCATGTTGATGCATCTTCTTCGGGTGTGTTCATTACACAGAACTGTTTCTCAATATCCTTTACGTCCTGGGTATTTCATACCGAATCAGGATCCCACATATGTAATTTGTTACATAGGCTACAGATAGGTAGAGAACTGAGAACGGGTGATAAATTTCATGAGATAGAAACGGTGCAAGTGTTGCAGCCAAGTCTGTTGGTAGTTATCACTCTGTATTACCAGAATACATTGATTCTGAACGAATGTTATTAGATACCGAACCTGATATACAACATCATATCAGTCTCTTTATAAGTTAAGAAAGGATATAATTTTGTATTGTTGGATAATGTTTTGAACATTTCCTATATCAAGAGTTGATCGCATCAGGCACGTTATCTAATAGCATAGACGTTCTAAATCAAACCACAGTTCTTAATGTACAGAACACACACAAGAGAAAGAGTTCAGAAATGAACAAATCCTTCTTGAGGTATTGTAGACTAGGTCATATCAATGCGACCCGACTATCTGAAGTTACATTTAGATGCATATTTAAATTAGTTTGAATTTACATCTTGTGAAACTTGCCGGTCATGTCACAAAGATAAGATGACCACGGCTCTGTTTATTGGAAACAGAGAAAGAGTTAGTGAACTCTTGGGATTGATACATGATGATGTATGAGGTCCCCTATCTACACATGCCAAGACCGATTCTTTATACTTCATTACATTCACTGATGGTCTCTCAAGATTCGCACATATGTTCCTGTTGAAACACAAGTCTAAACCTTTTGAGAAATTCAAAGAATATAAATTAGAAGTAGAGAACCAAAAACGGGTATAAGTATTATGTCCTTTGATGAGATCAAGGAGGAGAATACTTGAGCACGGGATTCCTAGACTATTCTAAAGGAGAATGAGATTCTCTCTCAGCATTACTCCTCCGTATACACCAAACCACGTCAGTGTATCGGGACGGAGCAATCACACCCTATTTGATATGGTGCGCTATATGATGAGTACTACTGAGTTTCCTATTTCCTTTTGGGAGTTATGCACTTGTGAAGCTGCATACCTATTGAATAGGGTTCCAATCAAATCAGTTGCCTACCACTTCATATGTGATATGGAATGGGAAGAGCCCATATCTTAAGTAAGTTAAGATTTGGGGTTGTCCGGCCTATGTCTAAAAGCAAAATCCAGACAAGCTCGAGGCAAAGTCAGTTCTGTGGAAGTTTATTGGATATCCCAAACATTCGCAAGGGAATATCTTCTACCAAACCGAGGAACAAAAGATGTTTTATTTCTCAGCATGCCACCTTTGTGAAAGGGAATTTCTTGTGAAGAAATTATTAGACATGAGGTAGAACTGGAAAGAGTTTCAGCTATACAAACTGCAGCTGATGATTTGGTAGAACCAAAGGATTCAATAGTTTCCAAGGAACCTCAGCCTCTCTACCAATCTAGTAGGGTTCCTCACCCACCTGAAAGATACTTCGGTTTCTCTATGACAGTGGGAGCGAGGATTGCATCATGAGATGATGACCCAACTATTTTCGGGCAAGCCATCAGGAGTGGGACTCTGTAAGAATGGCTGGATGCTTATCGATATGAGATGGAATCCTTATACACCAACAGAGTATGGACATTGGTTGCTTTATCTGAAGGGTTAAATCTCCATCAGGAGAAAGTATATCTTGAGAAGATTACTTAGTGTACATGGAAAAGTTAAGACTTTCAAAGCTATGCTTAAGTCCATCCAGATCCTACTTGCCACGGCTACATACCATGACTACGATATCTGGCGGTTGGGTGTCATGATTGCTTTTCTAAATATTGATTTGGAAGAGAACGTCTATAAGTACACAGCCAGAGGGCTTCGTAGACAGTGGGAGCAGCGGAAACGTATGCAAGTTGTTTTATGCGATAAAACAGGCATCGCGGAGTTGGAATGTCTGTTTTGATGTGGTAGTCAAAGAGTTTGACTTCATCAAAATAGTAGATGAACCTTGTATATACAAAAAAGTAGTAGGGAGTATGGTGGTGATTCTCGTAGAGTACGTGGATGACATACTCTTGATAGGGAAGGAGTTTCCTATGCTACGCTCGGTCAATCTCCGCTTATCACAAGGATTCTCCATATAGGATCAAAATGATACCTCCTAAATCCTGGGTTTTGGATCTATGAGATAGTTCTAATTGGATGTTAGGATTCTCACTAGTTGTAGTGAGATGGTATCAATCGATCCTGGGGAGAATCACTGGAAAGGTTCCAGGGTGATAAGGACGACTGAAAGTTAGTCGCAGGCATTGTCTTTACCCTCAGTGGAGGGACGGTATGTTGGAACAGTTCCAAGCTAGATACCGTGACTTACTAGACGATTAAAGGCAGGATACATCGTTACCAAGGATGCTACCAAAGAGGCAGTCTGGATATATATAAGTTCATGAGATGAACTTCGTTCCTACCATTGTGTGACAATGGAGTTGTGGCTTATGCCAAGGAACCCCCATCCCATCAGAAATCCAGATATAATTCTTAGGCAGTATCACCTGATCATGGAGATGGTTGATCTCCAGGGAAATCGAGGTTAAGGAGAGTAGACACAGAGGACAACAGCGCGGATCCACTCACAAAGGCCTTTTTTTCCAGTAGAGACTTTTATGGGATGGTTGAGTATGAGATACTTCAACCACAGCTAATTGTTGGGTATACGATACCACGACAGATGGCCCTAGTGCAAGTGGGAGATTGTTAGTTATATGTATGCCCTAGAGGCCATTACTGTACATACGATGTATATTTGTAGTGGATGCTTAGACATATATAGGGAGGACTTTCTTGCTCGACATGATAGTATGCTATCTGGTTACACTTTATCTTAACATGTACTCTGATTGCCTCTATGTTACATGTTGATAAAGCCCTTAGGATGAGTACTTGACTACTGGGACTATGATGAGATCATACTAGTGGGGCCACGGTAGTCGACGAGTACATCCTATAACTGTTCCTAGTCGAGGGTGTATCGAGACAGGGCATTGATACACCAGAGTACACTAGCGTATACGCATCTTGACCCATATGATGGGCGATGGATGATCCCATATCCATCGGTGTTTGACATCAAGGATGGTGTACGGGTGCTCAGTAGAGACTGGGTACACTGGACGGACTCGCCGAGAACTCCCAGATGGTATTATACCTCACGTCAGATGGAAGTTCTCTGGTGACACTGGTACAGGTTAGTCTATAGACCCGAGATCGTCATAGAGTCTGGTGTGATTCCCACTGTGCATTGATTTCCATCATACCACGTCTAAGAGGGCCTGCAAAAAGGTGGCTTTTGGGTACAGTCCCGAATCACATGGAGGAAATGAGCGATAGGAGGGGTTTCGTCTCTCCCGGTATAGGGAGTTGATGTTGCGCTGTGTTCAATTGGCTATAACTGGAAATCCCTGGCCAGGGTTGCTGAGATTTACTGGTAAGTGTTATCAGCAGTTTCTCGAACTGTTATGACCTCATATCGACACGACTTATCAAGCTACTGGGGTCTGACGTTTACCACCCCTAGGCGAGATATGCGACATATCAGACGGAGAGACCGGACTGTACGGGAGTTTTACTGATTGGATTCGTAGGAGAATGTACAGGCTTGCTTGTTGATCTTCTGATCGCTCAATACCTGGGTGGCTGTTATGTTTAGCTGACCGCTTGCAGCTTGTGGGTGTTTGATATGATCATCACCTACTGCCGGCGTATTAACGATTCTTTAGAGTCCTACACAGAGGTTTCTTGGCTCAGGCAAAACGGAGTAGAAGCACATATATGATATATGCGGGACCGAGAACAGTACGTGTATGTGATACCGTATTAGATTCTCGCGATATGAGATATCGGCCGGGTATATGTGATATATCCGGGTCATCGGATCAAGTGTTGATTCGATGAACTGATACAGATTATATTAGTCGGTTATTTGTGAAATAGCCGGATTATCGGATCAAGTGTTGATTCGATAATTTAATGTATAATTATATATTTGATATATCAAATTACATTCGCTTTATTGATTCATTTTCTCATCGGGTAATACATTGATATATATGCGATATATGTTAATTGTATTATTTTATTTTGTTACAATAAATATTATATATGTGGTATATAATATTGTAACAAGTTATGATTACTAATGCAACATGATTAGTGGAGATTAAACATGGTTAGGGTTTGATTTGGGTTAATGTTTTCTAGAAGCGTCTAGAAGTTTTTACTTTATTTCTTCCAAAGATATTTGTGTTGATATTTTGTAAGATATTTCCAAAACCCAACCCACACCCTTTAACCCTAGTTAACTCTCTACATAGGTTAGCCTTTTCTTTGGTCAACCATGATTGCATTTTTTAGTTATCATAACAATACATTATTCATCACAAAAGGATTAATCTTCTTCTTCCTCTTTGCAATGCTTTCTTGCTTTGATTTTTGTGATGAAAGTGATTGAGAATAAGAAAACAAATGAGAGCTAAAATCCTACTTCATCATCCTCATCTACCCTTGCCATTTATATGAGAGTGTTCACTTCATTAGTGAGTTAGAGCTTGTGTTAAAGAAACTTCAAGGTAGATCATCTTTGTTATCGAAGATCGGAAGCAAGCTTGCATCTTTCTCTTCGTGGAGCCTCTCTAGAGTCTGGATGCACGATGATCGCAGCGAAGGGACCTCAACACGGAGCTTTAGAAGTGAAGGACAGGATCTACAAAGGTTGTAATCCCTCTCACTTAGTGTTAAAGTGTTTAACATGCTTGTTTTCGCCTAATCTCTAGTTTAAAGATCTTGGTTAGGGTTGTTCGACACGGCTAAATTTTAAATCGGGCATGGTTAATGCCTTGTAGAACCTTATTAGAGTGCCTAGTAACCCTACAATTTTAAGTGGGCGTTTAACAGTACATACATTTATATCTGCGACCGTGAATGTCATTTGATCGGTAAACCCGTCTAACTGCTATATGTTCTTTTAGACGGGTTTGCAAACGTGACATTCACGTTGATGTTCTGTGTTGTGCTGTGATGTTGGTTGGATTTTCGTGGTGGATAGCTGTGGTGCAATGTTAGTACAGTTTTATTTCATTTGTATATTTGATATTGCGGGGCGAGCGTCCGAGATGTGGACTGCCGTCACTGCCAGTTTGTATATTATTCTTTTGGGGAACGATGATTGATATAGTTTTGCGTATGCGCTTTTTAAAAGATGAATCGAGGATATTTGTTACCGCAATCAAAAACGGCGTCGCTTGGTAGCTAGCCGGTGAGTACGGGTCAGTCCACAGGGATTTTGTGTATTCTCGATTTGGTCTAACGAGTTAATTCCGATTGTTGTCAGATTGATTAAATCTAAAAACTAAGTTGATCTAAACCTTGCTAGGGTTAGGTTTAGGTTAAGTTTGGAAAGTCGATATTCCTCACCGCTTTCTATGCCCTAATTAAGATCTATGAGGTGTTATGGTAATAATTAATAAAGGGGATTAGTACCATCGGGAAGAAACGATATTTCTTCCTCTAGGTTCTTATCCTTCCTTTCTTAATTCTTACCTTAACCTCCATGGAAAACAAGCATAACCGGTCGTTTATACTATGGTATCACCGCTACCTCATGGGGTAGGGTGCCGTAGGGAGCGGTGTGTGCATGTATGCATGGAGTCCTATAAAAACGTATGATGGGTAAGAAAGGGGTGAGAGATTTTCATCTCTCAAGCCTTCCCCAAATCTAAGCCTAACAAGTGAGGAGACTACTCACTCATTAGGAAATTGATTAACATTTTCTAACTATCTAACTAGGGCAGATAATGAAATCTAAACTAGGACGGAAAGGAAAATTATACTAGGGCAGATAATAAAATTAACTAGGGTAAGAATAGAAAACTTACTCTAATTTGATACACTCTTCATACTTTACAAGAATTGAAATTCTGAATTTAGATAGATACAATGAGGCACAAGAAGAGGCATACCCGAAAAGAGGTTTTAGGATTTCTATTTATAGAACATAGAAATCCTAGGGTTACAATTGAGTCACATCTGTATTTACAATTTTACCCTAAGAAAACCCTATTTACTGCACCGACACACCGACACGAGCCACACGCGCCAACACGCGCGACGCACGGCCGCGGATCCACGGCCAAAACCCCTGTTTGGCCGCAGTTCCATGGCCATGTGGAGGGCTTGTTGGCTGCAATTTTTTGGTTTTCTTCCTGTTGCATTTTCCTACTTGTTTCTTCACTTGGTTTCTCAGATTGTCCTCTAGTTTTCTTCCAGATTTCCACAATGAATAATGTCGTGGACTTTACCGCTTGTTTCGTGTCGAAATCTTGAACCTTGCACTGCCTTTTTCTTTGTGAAATTGTCCATTGATTTTCGTTTAGTCTTCAAATTGTAGGCATGATCAAGATCTTTCCATTTGTTGGTCGTAGTCTCACTTTTGTATCGTCTTTTCATCGTTTTCACTGTTTTTGTTCCGAGAACCTGTAACCTGCAACTATGTAGCAGACATGGATCAAAAGCACCTGTTTATTTGTAAAATGAATAAGAATGGGGAATATAATAATGCAATATTATGATATGAACAAATACCCCCAAACTTATCTTTTGCTCGTCCTCGAGCAAAACTAGTTTATTCTCGAAAAAGACCTAACCTCACTTTCGCAGGGAAACGCGATTGCACTGAGCTCGTGCAACAAGCCGTTAAACCTCTAGGTGTCCCTAGTAGGAGGAGTGTTGTCTCCTGAGGGTTTTCAGCGGATACTACCCACAAAATCCTATCAATTCGGCTCATTGACTTTTATTCTCCAATTAGGTTTTCCAACAAAGAATTCTATTATCTTCGACTCATAAATTATCCACCCGTATTTTTCACGCTTCCTTATTATTTAGCTTAAGATTGTATATGTTCTGTAAATTTACTTAGCTTTCGGCATCTTTTGAGTTTTCCATCTAAGGTTCCATCTCAACTTAGGAATTTTTATCATCTCTCTTAAAGATATAAGTCATATTCTTCATGCCTATCTCTTATCTAAACCCCAATCACATACCCCTACGTGTGTGTATATATCACCCCTATAGTTGGAAATTCAAATCAAGCTATGATACTCTTGTCCATTGTCCAAAGTACTTTTCAATTGATGAATTTTTTAGATGAAATTACACACATTCTTCATGCGACCGTTAATACTTCTTGAGGTACCAACGACCGATTACAAAATGTGCTTGCACATTAATGCATAATTCCTAGTCTTGTAATACCTAAGGCTTTAGCAGTGACTCCCAAACCAGTTGGTCTAAGGCACTAGATGATAAAGCACCCTCGCTAAATATTTTTTTCTATTTATGCAGCCTTAAGTAATTACAAAAACCAGTGTTCATTTTTTTATTCACACTTGTATTTTTATTTTATTTTCCTTCATACTAAGGATTTTTAGACAAGAGCAATTCAAGGTCTCCTCTACTATTCCAAGTTTCAAGGTTCGTGTTTGTGCAATTTGTAGGGTATATATTTTCAGAATTTAGACTTAAGCTTTAGGGATTATTTTTCAGACTTATACTTTAATAAAAATATCAATATTTTTCCCTTATTTTAACTTAGCCCAAGAAGTCAACTCGAAATTTGCCTATTTCTAAATAAACTACAAAGACATATACTTTCTACCGTTAAATTTTAAGAAAGGTTATTTTTAGGGTTTTTAATTTCCTAAATCTAAGATCTAGTTGTTCCTAGCTAGTTAATTGTCATGTCAAACTTAAGTCAAATATGGCCAAAATTGAATGTTACAATTTTTATAATTTTTAAAAATTTTCAATTTTTATGGGTTTTAAAATAAGTATGCAAATGCAAAAATATACATATGAATGCGAAGGAAGAAGGCTTCCCGAGCATACCCCCAAACTTAAACTTGACAGTGTCATCACTGTCAGGCTACACCAAGAGGGTCAAAATTGTCGGTATTCTCCTGTTTATTTTTTTACAAAAATTTTTTTATTGTTAAAAGAAAAACAAAATATATATACAAAAAGGTCCCCCCCCCAACTTAAGTGAGACAGTGTTTCCACTGTTTTAAACGTTAAAGTTCAGAGTTAGGGAGGAGAAAAATCAAACTATACAAGGTCTTACACAGGCCAAAGGTTAACACCAACCATTCAAAAATTTTGTCGTTATAATGGTAGGGTTGGTGGAAGAATGGAGTGTAGAGAAAGGAGTTGAGAAATACACGAGACCGTATGGAAAGAAAGGTGGAATATGGTTTCGGTATATTAGGAGAAGAATGGCGGAAGAGAGAAAGAAGTGTAGTACGAACTTGAGGGCGTAAATCGAGTGAATAAATTAGCGCAAATTGTGATGACCGATAAGTTAAAAGCGATTGTGCTAATTTATCAACCCGTCGAGAAATGGGGTCAAATCCCTCAAGATTCGCAAGAAAACATGGATACATTGAACTTGGTAAACCATCCATTGAAAATGGAAGCACGACGGATTTTTGCGCGGTCGAAACGATGGAAAGGGCGAAGGGGAGTGATTTAGGGATAGTCTTATTCTCACCTAAGTAATCTATCTCGAACTCGAAGGATTCCATCAATGGTTCGAAATAACTGTAAGCAACCGAGTCTGATGGTTCAACTAACTCATCTGAAAATTCAAAGGACTCAAACTCGGGCGGTGAGTCTTCAAAATCGTCCGCAAAAGTGAAACACTCGTAATCGTTATTGATCGTGAGAACTGTGTCAGATTCAAAGAGGAACGCACTAGTGGCGTCCAAACTGCAGTGATCGAACAGAAATTTTTCAAGCTCACAGTCCTCAAGCGTGATCTCTTGCGTGGTCGGAACGATTGGAAGGATGAGGGGGGTGATTTAGGAAGTATAACAGTTAAAGGTTCAAGAGGATGAATTGGAAAATCCGACTCATCAAACAAAAATGATTCATCCTCAATACTATCCTCAATACTCTCCTCCATACTATCCTCATAATTCTCCTCAAAGGTTTTCTCATCCATGCAATTATCATCAAAATCAAGACGCATATGAAGTTCGGGAGAAACATTTAATGACTCGGAATGATGAATTGGAGAGAAAATTTCAGTCAAATCTACGGGTTCATCAACCAAAATATTCCCTGAGTCAATATCCTCAATCAAGTGAAAATCAATTTTTTCAGACACCTCATCAAAGGCATGGATATTTATCAATTCAGGTTCTAGATTGGAGGTGTAGAGATCGAAAGGATTGGTTATGGTTTCACTCAAAAGGGGCCCTTCACAATCTGGCAAATCAAGCACTACAAAATCGCACAACTTATTAAACATTTTATTTTTAACTGGTGAATCATTTGGGACACTTGTTTGAAAACCGAAGTTGTAGAATTCAATTGGTGATTGGTAGGTTTGATTTGGAAGGGTGCACAGCTCACTCTCTCCACTCAAATTCTCAATCAGTCCAACCGCCTCATCATACATTGGAATTTTTGGAGCTAGTTGGAAACTAGCTACCGGTTCACTGGGTTGCATAAGGGCGGCAATGGACGCATCCAAATTCCTCATCTGTCGATTTGTTGCTGCAATGTATGCTTCCAACGACTGTTCCAGAATAGACATGGGTTATGAAGGGGTTTCAGTAAAATATTCAAAGTTGTTTGGATACGTGAAACTCCCAAAGGGCTGTGTAGAAGCAATGTCTAGGGAAGGTGCGAAAGTCGGGTAGGACTGATAGGAATTGAATGGTTGGACAGGAGTAGGATTAACATTTGGATAAAAAGGTGAATGGACTTTTTGATCCCAAGAACTGGAAGTGTTGAAAGGAGTGAAAAATCGGTTACGAGATTATTCAATATGTTCGGCGATAGACATGGGTTTCGGAGTTGCAACAGGACTCGAAAAAGGAGTATCAACGTAAGAAGATGGTGAGGGTTGAAATGGTTGATACAAAGTGGATTGCGGAGTCGAACTGTTTCTCCTAGACGCTTCTATTCGATCTTTCAAAGAAATTTTGGGTATGGAGGGGTCGTCCATAATTCGACCAAAACAATTCGCGTAAGCAGCAAGGTTTGGTTGAGGGTACCAAAGTTCGGCAAGAGTTTTGGGAGGTGGGGTACCCATGATGTAAGAAAGGAGAAGAAAAAGAATGTGGGGTGCACGGATTTCTTAGCGACAAGTTGCAAGTTTTTGTAAAAAAAATTTCCTTTTTTTTCTTTTTGTGTTTTTTTTTATGCGGAGCTTTTTGCAAAAAAAAGATTTTCGATAAAAGGCTTAGACACACGTTCAATCAATCACAAATGCATAATCAAGCCTAGATCTAGGGTCACCTAAGTCAGCTAAACAGCTCCTAACTATTCCAAAAGGCAAGAAGTAGGACCTCAAACCGCCTCTTCACCGCCAATTGTGGCCAGGGAAGCACAAGTAGAGAAAGGAGGGATCCACTCATGAATCACCGTGAGACGGGCCTTTTAAAGTTACCTTTCACTACCTGTCTAGCCTAAGCACCACAAAGTCAAGTTAGGATCAACGGTCGATGCCTACAAATATTCCTTTGTCCTATTGAGCGCGAAGTCCTTAGGGCTGAATCTAATCTTTTTTTTAATTAACTTGAATGGTCAATGTAATATGCTTTATATGATTTTTGGGGTCCTGGGAAGGGTAATGAAATCCCCACCCAATCTGAATTGGTGTTCAAGCCCCTTAAAGTCAATTTAAAATATGCAAAGCAGTAAACACAATCACTTGCAAAAAAAAAAATTTAGCGCAGTGCAAAGAATCCTACACAAGATCAATTATTAGAAGGGGGAGAAATTTTTGGCGCAAAGAATTCTGCAGGAAATTTTTACAGAGGAGATATCAGGGGGTTCAGAGAAGGACAGAGGAAGCTTACAATGGGTTTTCGGGTTGCTGAAGTCAGCAACTCGCGGCGGATCCGCGGCAGAAAGGAGGTTCCTGCAGCAGAAACGCGGTCTGAGATGCGGTTCAAGCCTCCATATTTCTACTACTCTTCTGTTGTTGTAATCCTCTGTTGTTAAGATCTTCGGATTTCTGTTTGGCTCTCTGGATTTTTCCAGATCTGAATTTGTTCTTCGATCCTGCACAATTCAAACGAAAATACCCTTCACAAAATAACAAGATGATAAAAAATTTTATATTTTTTTCAGTTTTTATGATTTTTCAATTTTATATTAACCCGAAATTACAAAAAGAAAATAACACGCCATCCCCGGCAACGGCGCCATATGATTGATATAGTTTTACGTATGCGCTTTTTAAAAGATGAATCAAAAATATTTGTTACCGCAATCAAGAACGGTGTCGCTTGGTAGCTAGCCGGTGAGTACGGGTCGGTCCACAGGGATTTTGTGTATTCTCGATTTGGTCTAACGAGTTAATTTCGATTGTTGTCGGATTGATTAAATCTAAAAACTAAGTTGATCTAAACCTTGCTAGGGTTAGGTTTAGGTTAAGTTTGGAAAGTCAATATTCCTCACCGCTTTCTATGCCCTAATTAAGATCTATGAGGTGTTATGGTAATAATTAATAAAGGGGATTAGTACCATCGGGAAGAAACGATGTTTCTTCCTCTAGGTTCTTGTCCTTCCTTTCTTAATTCTTACCCTAACCTCCATGGAAAACACGCACAACCGGTCGTTTATAGTACGGTATCACCGCTACCTCGTGGGGTAGGGTGCCGTAGGGAGCGGTGTGTGCATGTATGCATGGAGTCCTATAAAAACGTATGATGGGCAAGAAAGGGGTGAAAGATTTTCATCTCTCAAGCCTTCCCCAAATCTAATCCTAACAAGTGAGGAGACTACTCACTCATTAGGAAATTGATTAACATTTTCTAACTATCTAACTAGGGCAGATAATGAAATCTAAACTAGGGCGGAAAGGAAAATTATACTAGGGCAGATAATAAAATTAACTAGGGCAAGAATAGAAAACTTACTCTAATTTGATGCACTCTTCATACTTTACAAGAATTGAAATTCTGAATTTAGATAGATACAATGAAGTACAAGAAGAGGCATACCCCAAAAGAGGTTTTAGGATTTCTATTTATAGAACATAGAAACCCTAGGGTTATAATTGAGTCGCATCTGCATTTACAATTTTACCCTAAGAAAACCCTATTTACTGCACCGACGCACCGACACGAGCGACACACGCCGACACGCGTGACGCAAGGCCGCGGATCCACGGCCAAAACCCCTGTTTGGCCGCGGTTCCACGGCCATGTGCAGGGCTTGTTTGCTGCAATTTTCTGGTTTTCTTCCTGTTGCATTTTCCTACTTGTTTCTTCACTTGGTTTCTCAGATTGTCCTCTAGTTTTCTTCCAGATTTCCACAGTGAATAATGTCGTAGACTTTACCGCTTGCTTCGTGTCGAAGTCTTGAACCTTGTGCTGCCTTTGTTCTTTGTGAAATTGTCTATTGATCTTCGTTTAGTCTTCAAATTGTAGGCATGATCAAGATCTTTCCATTTGTTGGTCGTAGTCTCACTTTTGTATCGTCTTTTCATCGTTTTCACTGTTTTTGTTCCGAGAACCTGTAACCTGCAACTATTTAGCAGACATGGATCAAAAGCACCTATTTATTTGTAAAATGAATAAGAATGGGGAATATAATAATGCAATATTATGATATGAACACACGACCGGGCTGAGGTCGATGTCACCCTTGTATATTATTTTCTTTTCTGTACTAGGATTACCCCGCGGTGGGGTGCACGAATGTCACGCCCCGCTTCCCAAAATACGGAATACGAGGGGTAGACAAGGCCAGCCATGCTCCTACGGTCAAGGAAAAGTCCTGCCGTAGTCACACTTCGGCTTCTAGTTTCTCATGGTAAACAGTAATATTGCACAGGTAATGAGAAATGCAGTGACTGAAGGAAACAATATAAAGTCTGACCTGAAGTGGAACAAATGAAGGCAACACGGGAGGGCAAGTAAAGAAGTCTGTGATGCACGTCTAGTTCTGGTCCAGGCTAAAATCTTCTCCTCACACTGAGCATGCATACTCAGGTCGTCAGAGCGACACAATAGCAATATAATGTATATGATCAAGTAACAGTTCTAACAGTGGTAATAGATATGAATAACAGTAAACCAATGACAGCATGAATATAAATGAGCAAAGATAAATGCAGCGGAGCAGTAAAGCAGTATAACGATATGTCACGAATGTCAAGACAGTATAGAATGAATGTAAATGACAGTAACCCTATCAGTCTCTAAGTCTCACTGCACAGGTCAATAAACCTATCGTCGGTCCAAGTGTGAGAGTCAACCACTCGCGAGTGTCCTCCACCCAAGGGTAGAACCCAAGGGCAAGGGACCACGGGCCCAACATGTAACGAATGTATCACAGTGTATATATCACGTACCCTGTAAATCTCCATATAACTCCCTAAATATATAAGCCGGCACGGGACTCCCGAGATTCTGTTGAATTCACACTTGAACTACCCCACACCCCGTGGTCTACATCAAACGCTAACCATAACCCTAAATACTAATCGGTCCGTGACAAGTCTGCGCGAGAACTGGAGGCAGGACCTCCATCAAGCACGTCCCGACTAATACCTAGAATAAATGGCAGTGTCGGATGCCTTATCTGTGACATCCGTGCAAGCGCTTCCATAAGTGTCCCATACCACTTATAGTCACACGTACACGCATCCCACAGACGTCGACAATGCAATAGAATAAAAGGGACACTGATTGTGCACAAGTACGTATCACTTTCACTTAATCACGAATACACGAACACTGACGTACTTGCCACAATCAACACTAAAATCTAACACTGGGTAAATGCACGATGTCACTAGGTTATCAACACAATGACATGGGTATGATATGATGCATGAACAAGTATGTAAACATGGTGAGGATGTTATGAAACCGCATTCTTTCACTTGCACGATTTATCATGAAACATATGTATATAATTTGGCGAAATGATAAAAAGGTAGTAATCAATATGTTCAGTTATCTATCCATCTAATTTTGTTTCAAGCCAATCGGGTTCCAGGATCAAAAGTTATAACCATTTCATTTTAAGCGCTCGCGGCTGGAAATCCAATTTCAGAATCAGGAATCCATTTCGCAACGCATTTTAATCCCACTTGGGATCATAATTTAGCGACGCTACAGTGGGATGAATTCTAGAGTTTTCAGTAAAGTTTTCAACGCAACAAACGGATCTTCAATCGCGTCTGTACGTTACGAGTTACAATCTGTTTAATATTAACGTGTCAATTCTGATTCTGCTGGGACTGTTATGTGTCCCGATCTTCTAAAGTACAGATTAAATAGTAAATGATAACGAAACAGGATGAAACCAAAAGGGTTGTCTAGCTAACAGAATTACCTACAATAAGCAGCGGAGTTCCGCAACCTACGAGTTAAGGGAATCCCATGGTATCCATTACGGAACAGCAAGCAATGACTGGAGTAGCTCTGGACTGCAGTCCAGAGTCGCACTCCGATACAATTATCATCACAGTTTAAGTAAAGGTATGTCTAGGAATTAGTACAGGGTTAAAGCTCGTCGAGTTGGCTTCGATTTGAGCCCTCGAGCACATCAATCTAGCATGTATATAATTTATGGTAATTTTTGTGGTTTTCAGGTACAGAAAATATCCAGTTTTACAGGCAAACTTGGGGGTAGTCGTTTTGATCATAAACAATGAAATTATCCAACGAAACTTGCACACGTTGTTCATCCCTACAAGGGCCAAGGTAATTTATCCAATTCCGCCTAATTTGATAAGGATTTCCTATGTGAACAAGTATCGAACAGTTGTGCCGAATAATATAACGGAAGGTAAAGTATGATTTATACACAATGTTGGTTTGTAACAACGATAAAATAGCATGTAAGCAAGTAAAGAACTTGCCTGGGAACGTCTCGGGGTCGTACGGCAGCAGTGTCGTCACAGTCGCGCGATATACGCCGCGGAACCAGTTCGCGTGAGCCTCGATCGGAAAACGGGTTTTACGTCGGAGTTGCCAAGTGCTCGTTGGGTGGCCTGGGACTTGCTGGGGTCGACGATATCGACGGTGGTCGCTCCAGCGACGTGCACCGTGCAAGTGCAGAGAGGGTGGGGTTTAGAGAGAGAGAAAAGAGAGTGAGTTTGAGAGTTAGAGAGAGAAAGGGTGTACAGAGGGGGAAGAGTGAGAAATTGAAAGTGAGGGAGAGAGGAAAGCTGAGAGAGAGAGAGTAAGAAAGAGATGACGAGAGAGAGAGAGAGAATTGGGAGAGATATGCAGAGAGTGAAAAGAGAGAGAGGGAAAACACAGAGGGGATAGAACGAGAGAGAGGGAGGAAGCTGGGGGAGAGAGAGAGGGAGGTCAGGAAAGGGAGAGATAAGACTGTGAGAGATGATCGAAGGTCGGGGAGTGAGGTCGACGAGGATGATGTGTTGACGACGGTGCAGTGGGCCTGCCGACGAGAGGTGTAGGAGGCGGGGCTCAGGCACGGTGCTGTGGGAAGCAGGAGGAGGAAAGACGAGGGAGGGTGAGGTGAGTTCGAGGGAGTGAAGGAGAGAGAGAATAACTGAGGAGATGAGGGACTGAGAAAGAGGCAGAGCACAACGACGATGGCGACGATGTAGATGATGATGGGGTGACGGTGGAGGTTGATCGGCGGTGAGGCAGGAGTCGGCTCAGGTGCATGGAGAGGGTGCTCGGGAATATCGGGTCGTGTGGGGTCGTAGAGGACAAGGGAGGTTGAAAGAGGGTCGACGACGAGGTTCGCCGTCGTCGTCGGAGGGCGACGAGAGGAGCAGGGGCACGGGCGTGGGTGAGGGAGTAGGAGGGGAGAGGAATGGAGAACGAGTGAGAGAGAATTTGGAGGACGAGATGAGGGAGCTGGTCGCGCGTCGTGGGGGTAACGGCCGCGTGAGCGTGGCACGACGCGTGTCGGGCGGCGACACAGGCGCAACGGCAGGAAACGCGCGCGCAAACTGCGGAGGTAGCCGTTGGGGACGAAGGAGACGACACTGTAGCGAGTGGGTTTTGATCGCGGGCCGCAGGGTTTTTGAGAAAAATAATTGGGAATGAATGGAGTGGGCCGGGCCGATAAATTTAAAACGAAAATAAATGGGAAAATATATAGAGTGGGCTGGGATATTAAGGATATAAATAAGAAATTGAGGAGAAAGGAAAGATGGGCTGATGGGCTGGTGTAAATAATTTAAGGGATTATTTAGAATGAAAAGTGGGCTGCTGAGATTGGAATGGGAAGGGCCAGTGGGGAAAATTTTGGAAGGGAAATGAGTTAAAAAGATTTTATTAAGAGAATTTGAATGGGATGAGTAAATTGGTTTAAAGGGTGAAAATAAACTAAGTGGGCTTAGATTATAGGGCTGAGCTCGAGCCTAAATAAAACAGAGAAAAAGGAATTAGTTGAGGGAAACAGCCGGGCCAAGGAAAGAAAATAAGGGGGAAAAGACGGGCCGGGGCTTCAATAATAATTGAAGAATTATGAGATTTGTGCTGAGAAGAAAACAGAGGGGCCGGCTAAAGTTTTTCTTGTTTAGGAATTTATTAAGAATTTTGAATGGGCTGAAGGAAAATTAAGAAACAAGGAATTAAGGAAAAAGGAACGGGCCAGGTTGGAATTTATTACGGGGAAAAATAGGGACATTGGAATTGGGTTGCAGTAAAAGAAATACGCAGTTTAGAAAATAAAATTACAATTATAAATAAGAATACATAGAAATCTAAAGTAGTAAAATACAGGTTTTTGTACAAAAAGGAGCTGGGTATTACATCATACCCCCCTTACAAAAATTTCGTCCTCGAAATTTAAAATAAATGGTAAGTTATACAAACATAAACGAAAGTTGTTATATTGCAAACTAATACGTAGAGATTTACTAGAAATACGTGGACGAAGAAATTTAAAAATGCATATATGAGTAAGAACAGTATACGGAAAGATAGGTCTAATAAATAGAAGGCAGGAACAACTATAAGGGTAAATACATGTATACAAGAATTTAGGCAACAATAGCGAATAATAGTACTCAAGGTTTGTTCGATAGAATCGAACTCAAATATGTGTACACATAAGTATATCGAAGGTAGCAAGGTAGAAATAATAAGTATGAGACACCATCATTTATAATAGTAAACACAGGCACAACACTCGAAAATATAGTAATGAAATTGAGGTAGTGAAAGCTTAATCGACAGGTTAAAACATTTTAAGGTAATTTATCAATCGAATAGTTTTAGATCAACTTAGAAAACTCACATAACGAAAACGGGGAACATGGAACAATATATGCGCAGTGTAAGTTTGCGCTGCAGAAAACGAGTTTAATAATAGCGTACTTAAAATATATGAAATATAGTAATCATTAACACACTCTCTTTGATAAATCCGTAGTACTGAAAACTAATTTTTTTTTTTTTTTTTTTTTTGAATAACAATGTCCCTAAATATAATTAGGGTAATAGGAAGAACACAAATAGGTATAGGGCTAGATAGGGTAAAGATTGTGAGGAAGTGCGGCTCAATCAGAAGGTTGAAGCTTGTCGGCTATAGGCTGAAGATCAAGGAGACTGGGATCGGGTTAGCACAGAAGGTGATGGTGAGCAACAAAAGAACTACCAGGTAAAAGTATAGGGGGAGACTAACGATTGGTAAATCTTATGAATCAAGAATTTGAAAGGTTAATGAACTCGGTAATTCATAAGGAAGGTCCTCCTCCCAGAAAGATCTCAAACAGGGTACATACGAAGGGTGAATGGCGGCTCACTCCAAGGATTAGGGTGCGGTACTTTCGAGGGTAACAACTATACAATGAGTAGGGGTGGACAGCCAGGGAATTCAGCAGAAAAATGGATATGGGAAATAAACAAGTATCAGGCGAAACAAAAATCAAAAGGTTTACGAATCCAGAAGGTTTACTTTAGACAAGACAATTTGAAACAAAGCATTCTCAAAGACGGAAAGTGACTCTAAATTATACCCATTTTATTTGGCCAGGAAGACACATCAACAGATATTCCGTCAATCGCGGTTGTGGAGATTCAGTAGGTTGCGGTAGGCGCGCGCACTCAGGTAGGGGCGTCCATTTCCATAGCGCTTCGCAGGTACCTTTATTGGAAGTCCTTCCACCACAGGGTCTTGATCTTCTAATCCTTCTTTTCTCGGATAGAGCTTCTTCATCGAGATCTGATTCCATGTGATCCTCTCCTTCTGGGTTTTCTTCCATGGGGTCTTCCTCCACTGGATTTTCTTCTATTGGATCTCCCTCGGGATCTTCCTCTATCGGGTCTTCTTCTATAGGGTTCTCTTCAGGATCTTCTTCTTCTTCGTCGGAATCAGCTATCACGTTAAACTCTGGGGCGGCTGCTTCTTCGTCCTCTGGATCGTGGTTTCCGAATTTGACTTGGGGACCGTCGATCTCATCGTCAGAACTCATCAGCGTGCGGTCTAAGGAAACGCAAGATTGTGCATCTTCATTCAAATGCGGCGCTGCTCCTGGTTGGGCCATGGCTCGAAAAGAAAAGTCATGATTAAACAATGGAATGAATAAGGAAAATGGCCAAGTGTACAAAGTAGGGAAAGATATGCGGTGAAAGGAATTGAAAGCTCAGAATTTAAAATACTGTGATAATGAATAGAATTTGATATAGAGAAAACATGAGAATGATACATATATCATGATTCAAATTTTATTTCACCCAACTAAAAGTTCGACGGATACAAAGATTCAAACGGAAGGAAACATTCATAAAAACGACAATATTATTACTGAAAGTAGAAAACATGAAAAATCATTCTTCGACTACTATAACATTGCATTCTCGTCGCGTGAGTTGAATCCTGCGTTTGGTCCACCTTATCGTCGAAGTCCGAACTACGCGACAATCCTCACTTGGCAGAAGTGGGGAGTGTGGATGAATCTCCTCCTTGTAGCTCCTTCCTTTCTGGGCAACCGTTGATGAAATGTTCGTTGGAACCGCATATCAGATATTTCCCTTGGGCACGGCGACAATCCTTCTGAAGATGTCCTGGTCTCTTATAATATCCACAGCAAGGGTTCTTCTGATGCTTCTGTTGACGCTTCATCTTCTTCTTCTTTCCTCGTCCAATAGGGATCCCTTTATGATAGGAGACTCCTGCTGGTGCCTGATTCACCTGTCTTCTCAGTCCTTCAGCCAACAAGTCGTTCGTTCGCTCTTGGCTTCCCTTAGACCTCTCAGTGCACTCAGAATCTCAACGGTCTGATTCTGGGGAGCGGAAACAGATGAAGAGTTGTTGGAAGACATGATCCTGAAACAACAATTTTGAGAATGATACGAGTCACATGCTAAATGAATTAAAATATGATATGGATAGAACAAGGATTCAAGAATATCAGAGATGATGAATATCATTACAAGCGGGGAATCAACGGTATCACTTTAAGTCACTTGAATAGAGTACGGTAGTGCAATTGCCACCACGTACCCTTGTCAAGTCACCCAAAACCATAGTGAATGGATAGCTGAACGCACGATGTGAATATGGATCAAGAATGACAGTTTACAACCTAGACCGAAGGATGTCTTAGATTGCCGAACTGTACACGAAAAACTGCAATCCCAATCGATGCAAAACCTGGGCTCTGATACCAACTAAACCATGTCACGCCCCGCTTCCCAAAATACGGAATACGAGGGGTAGACAAGGCCAGCCATGCTCCTACGGTCAAGGAAAAGTCCTGCCGTAGTCACACTTCGGCTTCTAGTTTCTCATGGTAAACAGTAATATTGCACAGGTAATGAGAAATGCAGTGACTGAAGGAAACAATATAAAGTCTGACCTGAAGTGGAACAAATGAAGGCAACACGGGAGGGCAAGTAAAGAAGTCTGTGATGCACGTCTAGTTCTGGTCCAGGCTAAAATCTTCTCCTCACACTGAGCATGCATACTCAGGTCGTCAGAGCGACACAATAGCAATATAATGTATATGATCAAGTAACAGTTCTAACAGTGGTAATAGATATGAATAACAGTAAACCAATGACAGCATGAATATAAATGAGCAAAGATAAATGCAGCGGAGCAGTAAAGCAGTATAACGATATGTCACGAATGTCAAGACAGTATAGAATGAATGTAAATGACAGTAACCCTATCAGTCTCTAAGTCTCACTGCACAGGTCAATAAACCTATCGTCGGTCCAAGTGTGAGAGTCAACCACTCGCGAGTGTCCTCCACCCAAGGGTAGAACCCAAGGGCAAGGGACCACGGGCCCAACATGTAACGAATGTATCACAGTGTATATATCACGTACCCTGTAAATCTCCATATAACTCCCTAAATATATAAGCCGGCACGGGACTCCCGAGATTCTGTTGAATTCACACTTGAACTACCCCACACCCCGTGGTCTACATCAAACGCTAACCATAACCCTAAATACTAATCGGTCCGTGACAAGTCTGCGCGAGAACTGGAGGCAGGACCTCCATCAAGCACGTCCCGACTAATACCTAGAATAAATGGCAGTGTCGGATGCCTTATCTGTGACATCCGTGCAAGCGCTTCCATAAGTGTCCCATACCACTTATAGTCACACGTACACGCATCCCACAGACGTCGACAATGCAATAGAATAAAAGGGACACTGATTGTGCACAAGTACGTATCACTTTCACTTAATCACGAATACACGAACACTGACGTACTTGCCACAATCAACACTAAAATCTAACACTGGGTAAATGCACGATGTCACTAGGTTATCAACACAATGACATGGGTATGATATGATGCATGAACAAGTATGTAAACATGGTGAGGATGTTATGAAACCGCATTCTTTCACTTGCACGATTTATCATGAAACATATGTATATAATTTGGCGAAATGATAAAAAGGTAGTAATCAATATGTTCAGTTATCTATCCATCTAATTTTGTTTCAAGCCAATCGGGTTCCAGGATCAAAAGTTATAACCATTTCATTTTAAGCGCTCGCGGCTGGAAATCCAATTTCAGAATCAGGAATCCATTTCGCAACGCATTTTAATCCCACTTGGGATCATAATTTAGCGATGCTACAGTGGGATGAATTCTAGAGTTTTCAGTAAAGTTTTCAACGCAACAAACGGATCTTCAATCGCGTCTGTACGTTACGAGTTACAATCTGTTTAATATTAACGTGTCAATTCTGATTCTGCTGGGACTGTTATGTGTCCCGATCTTCTAAAGTACAGATTAAATAGTAAATGATAACGAAACAGGATGAAACCAAAAGGGTTGTCTAGCTAACAGAATTACCTACAATAAGCAGCGGAGTTCCGCAACCTACGAGTTAAGGGAATCCCATGGTATCCATTACGGAACAGCAAGCAATGACTGGAGTAGCTCTGGACTGCAGTCCAGAGTCGCACTCCGATACAATTATCATCACAGTTTAAGTAAAGGTATGTCTAGGAATTAGTACAGGGTTAAAGCTCGTCGAGTTGGCTTCGATTTGAGCCCTCGAGCACATCAATCTAGCATGTATATAATTTATGGTAATTTTTGTGGTTTTCAGGTACAGAAAATATCCAGTTTTACAGGCAAACTTGGGGGTAGTCGTTTTGATCATAAACAATGAAATTATCCAACGAAACTTGCACACGTTGTTCATCCCTACAAGGGCCAAGGTAATTTATCCAATTCCGCCTAATTTGATAAGGATTTCCTATGTGAACAAGTATCGAACAGTTGTGCCGAATAATATAACGGAAGGTAAAGTATGATTTATACACAATGTTGGTTTGTAACAACGATAAAATAGCATGTAAGCAAGTAAAGAACTTGCCTGGGAACGTCTCGGGGTCGTACGGCAGCAGTGTCGTCACAGTCGCGCGATATACGCCGCGGAACCAGTTCGCGTGAGCCTCGATCGGAAAACGGGTTTTACGTCGGAGTTGCCAAGTGCTCGTTGGGTGGCCTGGGACTTGCTGGGGTCGACGATATCGACGGTGGTCGCTCCAGCGACGTGCACCGTGCAAGTGCAGAGAGGGTGGGGTTTAGAGAGAGAGAAAAGAGAGTGAGTTTGAGAGTTAGAGAGAGAAAGGGTGTACAGAGGGGGAAGAGTGAGAAATTGAAAGTGAGGGAGAGAGGAAAGCTGAGAGAGAGAGAGTAAGAAAGAGATGACGAGAGAGAGAGAGAGAATTGGGAGAGATATGCAGAGAGTGAAAAGAGAGAGAGGGAAAACACAGAGGGGATAGAACGAGAGAGAGGGAGGAAGCTGGGGGAGAGAGAGAGGGAGGTCAGGAAAGGGAGAGATAAGACTGTGAGAGATGATCGAAGGTCGGGGAGTGAGGTCGACGAGGATGATGTGTTGACGACGGTGCAGTGGGCCTGCCGACGAGAGGTGTAGGAGGCGGGGCTCAGGCGCGGTGCTGTGGGAAGCAGGAGGAGGAAAGACGAGGGAGGGTGAGGTGAGTTCGAGGGAGTGAAGGAGAGAGAGAATAACTGAGGAGATGAGGGACTGAGAAAGAGGCAGAGCACAACGACGATGGCGACGATGTAGATGATGATGGGGTGACGGTGGAGGTTGATCGGCGGTGAGGCAGGAGTCGGCTCAGGTGCATGGAGAGGGTGCTCGGGAATATCGGGTCGTGTGGGGTCGTAGAGGACAAGGGAGGTTGAAAGAGGGTCGACGACGAGGTTCGCCGTCGTCGTCGGAGGGCGACGAGAGGAGCAGGGGCACGGGCGTGGGTGAGGGAGTAGGAGGGGAGAGGAATGGAGAACGAGTGAGAGAGAATTTGGAGGACGAGATGAGGGAGCTGGTCGCGCGTCGTGGGGGTAACGGCCGCGTGAGCGTGGCACGACGCGTGTCGGGCGGCGACACAGGCGCAACGGCAGGAAACGCGCGCGCAAACTGCGGAGGTAGCCGTTGGGGACGAAGGAGACGACACTGTAGCGAGTGGGTTTTGATCGCGGGCCGCAGGGTTTTTGAGAAAAATAATTGGGAATGAATGGAGTGGGCCGGGCCGATAAATTTAAAACGAAAATAAATGGGAAAATATATAGAGTGGGCTGGGATATTAAGGATATAAATAAGAAATTGAGGAGAAAGGAAAGATGGGCTGATGGGCTGGTGTAAATAATTTAAGGGATTATTTAGAATGAAAAGTGGGCTGCTGAGATTGGAATGGGAAGGGCCAGTGGGGAAAATTTTGGAAGGGAAATGAGTTAAAAAGATTTTATTAAGAGAATTTGAATGGGATGAGTAAATTGGTTTAAAGGGTGAAAATAAACTAAGTGGGCTTAGATTATAGGGCTGAGCTCGAGCCTAAATAAAACAGAGAAAAAGGAATTAGTTGAGGGAAACAGCCGGGCCAAGGAAAGAAAATAAGGGGGAAAAGACGGGCCGGGGCTTCAATAATAATTGAAGAATTATGAGATTTGTGCTGAGAAGAAAACAGAGGGGCCGGCTAAAGTTTTTCTTGTTTAGGAATTTATTAAGAATTTTGAATGGGCTGAAGGAAAATTAAGAAACAAGGAATTAAGGAAAAAGGAACGGGCCAGGTTGGAATTTATTACGGGGAAAAATAGGGACATTGGAATTGGGTTGCAGTAAAAGAAATACGCAGTTTAGAAAATAAAATTACAATTATAAATAAGAATACATAGAAATCTAAAGTAGTAAAATACAGGTTTTTGTACAAAAAGGAGCTGGGTATTACAACGAATAGCCGGATTCTAGAGGGCAACCGGTCCGTATCTCATGGCGTTGGGACGGAGGGGACCTTACTCTAGAATTGGCGGGCTATTCACCGCACTCGTGGGGGGTATAGGTGACCCAGGAGGGATGCTCAAGTTACTGGATTCCGTAAAGTGCTGGGTGGTCCATTCACGTGGCTGAAGGGGGCTACCTCACTTCTGCTTTTGGCTGGTAACTTGCCGCGCTCGTAGGGGTCTAGGTTTCACTGCATATGCTATCTACACGACAAGGAACATCGGGTCTCACTTGCGGCTCAAGTGAAACCCGGGGCTCCAGATTATCCACCATTCTGTGTTGCATCTGTGATGTTTCTGTGATGTTTCTTTATATCATGCCTGGGACGAATGTTATATATATATTTATATATACTAGTAGATGTTGTATATGTTTTGCACCTGCGCTAGCCCAGTCCCCGCTCTGTCGTTAGTTAAGTAACCTAACGGGTGATGACGGGACCCAGTGGCGAATGCGGATGGCATATACGTACATTTTATTTTCGTTCTTTTCTGGTGTGATTAATTGATGGGACTGCATAGTTGTTGAAACCAAGTTTTTAAAACTGACATTACAGACGTTCTCTTTTGCTTTGCACAGTAGTATTCGGTTATGAATATCCAGCACCTCATTCGACGAGGCAAGGGCCGAGATCCCTTCATCGGGAGTGACCCCTTGAGTAAAAGTTTGCATCAACGTAATAACTTCACTATAGTCGATTATTTTTTGCTTTGCATCGTGGTATTCAGTTTAGAATATCCTGCACCTCATTCTACGAGGAAAGAGCCGAGATCCCTTCACCGGGAGTGATCTCTTTAGCAAAAGTTTTCGCCACTATATATTTATAAAACCACTTGGATTCCTTCAACGAGATCAAGTTCATTACGTTAAAGGTTTTTCGCCAAAAACCAGTCGTAGCCCTCCGTCATTTCCTACAAGTAGTACTTAGTATTCGTGTTGCGTTTGTTGACTCCGTCAAGGCGTAGTGTGCGGTAGCTGAGTGGTGCTTGTTTGTAGCATGGATATGTGATTGGTTAGGACAGTCGTGCGGCCTTGTTGACTCCATCAAGGGCTCGTGCGGGTGGGTTTAATGCAATCAAGATAATGACGGGTTGAACTTGACTAGGACTCTTTGATTTGTTGACTCCGTCAAGGTCACTTGGGTCCTAGGGGTAAAAATCATATCAGGAGTTTCAAATATACAGAAAACTTGCCAGGCTTGCGCATACCTTCTGGAGTGTGGTGACTTGAGTGGCTTCCATCAAGTCATCATGCAATGATAGTTGGATCCCGATTCCCACTGATGAGTACGATTACTCCTCGGGTGATTCCGACTAATTCTCCTTTTGGGTTTGGAGGAGAATTCGAGGAAACAGTGGGAGCCATCCAAGATTAGATAAAGTGATTGACCATTCTGATCTAGGTTAAAGTGCACGCTGAGTGTTTCTTTTCTCTCTCTCTCTGGCTGCGACTATGACCCGACCTTTGACTAAAACTCATGAAACCAAGTTGACCGAATCTTCTTAAAACACTTTGGATTTTGGAATGTCACGGTGTCGCATACATCATTGCCACTTCTATATCACCTTTGCTTTTCTCCAGAACACCTCGTATCACTACGAACATCCACTTCCATTAGATAAATCCATCGTATAGTTACATACGAACTCGAAGGAACTTTTTCGAGGATGGATTCTGGTTCTGGAGAGATTGAATAGAATTATTCGGTTGTCTTTTCCCTTTACCTTCTCTCAGATTGTGAGGGCTCCTAGGATTAGGAAAGGGTACACCTATTGAGCTTATTGGATAGTCTTCCTCCAGACCATAGGCAGGTGCCGAACGGTAGGGAAGGATGAAAACCAACAAGGTTAACTGTGGTGTACAGAAGGTAATAAGTAAAGATATACAAAGAGATTAGAATAATGGCAAAGGAAATTACGATCACCATCATTCACGACAAAAACAGTGTATACCCCTGCCACTCCTACATCCATTTTGATTTTCTCTAGAACACTCCGTATCACTATGGATATCCACTTCCATTGGATAAATCCATCTTATAGTTATATACGAACTCGAAGGAACTTTTTCAAGGATGGATTCTGGTTCTGGAGAGACTGGATAGGATTATTCAGATGACTTTTCTCTTTACCTTCTCTCAGGTTGCGAGGGCTCCTAGGATTAGAAGAGTACACCTATTACGCTTATTGGATAGTCTTCTTCCAAACCTTAGGCTGGTGCCGAAGGGTAGGGAATGAAGAAAACCAATTAGCATAAAGAAGATGTACAGAAGGTAATAAGTAAAGACATAATAAAGGGATTGCAGTGAGGGCAGGTAAGTATATGGTTACTGTCATGATTCAGGATAGTGGAAGAAGCATTACTAGGAATACCAGTTAAACCTTTTAAAACATTTTCATGTTTCAGTTTTACTGTGCGATGTTAATTGAAAACTGTTTTCCCAATAAGAATCTAACTCCAGGGTATGTATTTACCAGATCAGTTTCTTACATCTGTATGTTATTACGGATGGTGAGTGGGAGTAAGATATTGGGAATTGGGTGATTAGATCCTCATTATATCGGAATTCGTTGTAATTGTGATATTTGAGGAAATCATCTGGATTTTGCCGGATGGCAAATATTTGGTTTTGAATATCCGTTATTATACACCAATGTCAAACTGATATATCTGTACATTTATTTTATAAAGTGAGATATAACTTTTTGATATTGTGTCTGTGACATTTACCTATATCAGTTGGTGATTAGGTAAGGTGCATTCAACAGCGGTGTAATTCTTCTTAAGTATAGTACAGTTTTTCAACCTACGACGCACAGGGTTTGAGTTATTGAACTCATTGGACTTGTACAAAGTATTGTATGTTGTCCAGTGTCGATTACGATAATGGGGTTGGTACTCGTACTATATTCTGTTTACTTATGACTTCTCCAGTTCTGGACAAGTATTTCGTTGAAATGCAAAGTCCAGATATTGAGAAGTTATAGGTATAAGAATGAAGTAGAGAACCATTTGTTGGAAGTATCAGGATTCTTCGATGATGTCGAAGATGTAGACACTTGTGTTTGGTATTCCGCTGATAGTAATGGTTTTGAGAACTTGCTTCTCTTTAGGGTTACTCATATGTGGATGCACTCCAAGATGAGTAATGCTGATTGTCCTTTTTCCATTTGGTTGATATGCACTGGAGACAGCTGCATGATTTTGAATCTGGTTCTAATCAAATTAGTGCTTTTGTTTCTATATCAGATATATATAGAATCAATTTGTATCTTGACGATGTTAAGGTATAGGGAGTTGTCCGGCTGATGCTTAAAACCAGAATCCGGATAAACTCAAGGCACGTTTTAGTAATGGCTGTTCGTGGGTTATCCCGGGCTTTGACGAGGGATAACTTTCTACCATCAGAAAGATCAATATTTATATTGTTCTTGACTCATCACAGTTTTAGTAAAATGGATTTTTTAAGAAAAACGAAAGTGGGAGTATGGTAGAATTGGAAGTGATTCCAAAACCACAAATGATTACTGAAGATTTAATAGAACCTGAGGATTCAATTGGTTTCGACGTTCCATTAGACACTCCGCAGATTTGGTGGGTAACCTCAGGCACCCGAGAGGTACTTCGGTCTTCTCAGAGATGGTGACAGGGAGGTTCTTGTTTACCCAGACTTGCCATTGCTGCTGTTCTAGACTATAAGACCCGGCAGGAGGATGAGTATAGCGTCATTCTAAACTAGCTTTAGAAGTGCACGTGTATATGACTCTGCCAGAGGGTTGTTGTAGTCAGTGGGAGCAGCAGAAGCAAGTAGGCAAGTAAGCTTATGTCTATTTATAGACTAAAGCAGGTATAGCGGAAATAGATCATCTAATTTTGATGTGACGGTCATAGTCTTTGACCTCATCAGAATGGGAGATGGATCTGGTAAGAAGGTAGTAGGGAGTGATGTCCAGGTATTGGGATGACATGCACTTGATAGGAAGAGATATTCCTATACTACGATCGGTTATACTGTGGTTGTCATAAAGTTGTTTCTCCACACAGGATATGGATGTAATATCAGGGTTTCTGGTTACTAGATCTATGGTTTTAGATCTGGATTTGGGAAGTATCCAAATCTGGGTATTTTGACATTAAATGGATGACTCCTGGCATGGTAGTTTACCTGCAGATGATGGAGTCACCCTCTCTAAAGGTGTCTTATAGACTAAAGGGGAAAGGGATTTGCATGATTAGCATATCATTTGCTAAAGCAATTGAGTTAATCATGATATGTCGAGTACCACACCGGATATTGCTTTTGCACTAGATGCAATAAGCAGATATATTAATCCAATCCTGGAGAAACATTGGGAAGCAGTTATTGAACATAAGTGAATGCTCTTGGGAAATGATTACGGCAGCCTCCTTCGGGAGACGGTTATCATTTCAGGCTTCCAAAGTGACCTGGATGACAGAGTGACTGTCAGAGTTATAGTTTTCCCTCTTTTGAGGGACAGTATGTTGGACGGATGGTCCAAACGAATACTGAGGAAAGGCATGGCGCAGGATACTGATTAAATTCAATGGACGATACAGTTTAAGTAGTTCGCTAGATTTGGAGTTCATTTGAGAACTAGGTCCCATCAGACATCCAGACAAATTCGAAGACAGGTATTGCTCATTTCGGGAGATAGTTTTCTCCGCGAAGTTGAGATACAGAAAGATACAGAAAGAACATTGGAGCGGATCCACTCACTGAGGCTATTTCTCGAACGCAATCATTTTCGCAAACGGGCTTTGCGAAACTGATTAGTAGAGAAGTTGGGTGTTCGGTATCACACGGGCTGTGAGTATGCGACATCGCAATAATTGGCCTTAAGTGCAAGTGGGAGATTGTTGGCTATAGTTCCCTCAAGGCAATTATCATAGTCGCGGACTTGTGATTATGATGATTGAGTGAGGACCTATACCGATAAAGCAGTCTTACTCAAGATGATAGTATGCTATCTGGTTTGTCTTTATCATCATGTACATGTTGATAGAGCCCATAGGATTCTTGCTTGACTGCCAGCATTATGATGGCGATCATATATGTGGGAGCTGGGGTCTATAAGCACATCCTTAAATATCCCTAGTCGTAGGAGTATCGAGACCGGGCATCGATACTCCAATGTAGACTAGTATATACTGATCGAGACCCCGATGAGGGGCGGTGGCCAGGTCTCACAAGCCATTGGTGTTAGTTTGTTCACCTAAGATGGTATACAGGTGCTCATTGGGTTATGAGTACACTGGACGGACTCACCGGGAACCTATTAGTTGGTATTATACCTATTGTCAGATAGCAGTTCCCAGGTGACATGTGTACAGGTTAGTCTGTCGACCTAAGATCGTCATTTATCTCGTGTGAGTTCCCACTGTGCTTTGATTACTACCCTACCACGGCTCAAAGGATTCGTGCAAACAGGTTTTAGTTGGGTACAATCCCGAGCCACATGGAGGCAGTGATCGGATCGTCGGGGATTCATCTCTCCCGGTATTGGGGGTTGATGTCGCGTTGTGTACGGATGGCCATCACCATAAATCCGTGGCCACGGTGGACGAGAATTATCGATCCAGGATCGATAGTTTCTCAGGTGGTGATGGGTTTCATCCCGACACTAAATATCGTGTTGTTGGGGGTCTGACTTTATCCACCCCCATAGACTCGATATGCGATACTCTAAGACGAACAGACCGGACTGTACAGATATTGTCACTGTCAGGCTCAGTAGGGGTTCTGCATGAGTTTGCTCGTCGGCCTCCCTTTCGCTCAATACCTGGGTAGTCGTTACGTACAGCTAGTGCCGCTGACGTGCTTGTGGTTAAACCCACTGCCAGCGTATTGACGAGTCTTTAGAGTCCCACACAGAGGGTTTCCCTGGTTCTGGCGAAATGATGTAGTAGCCGTATTGGATACGTGCAGGGTTCCGATCGATTGGTGTACTTTGTACCAGGACTTTCGATCGGACAATTGATAGTACTAGCCGACTCGGACTTGAGCCGGATTATTAAATCAGGTATTGATTTAATAATTTACGTATATGTATTTCGATACATATATTCTAGTATTATATTCTTTGTGTTATTCTATCTCATTGTGTATTCGTATTTCGGTACGAATGCAGATAATTTTACAGTAGAATGCAATCCGTATTTTTTACCGGATAACATTCTAGAAGGTGCCACCCCATTTCTTGATTTGACCGTTTTATTAAAATGGTAAATGAGGTGGAAATTGCATGAGGAGGTATGGTGACAACCATGCTTGCAATAGTACACACAAATGAATTGTTAATTCATTTGTGTTCACTATTCAAGCATGGGAGGAATTTAAAATTGGAAAAAGGCTTTTAACAAAACCAAGGGTGCTAATTTCTTTTTCATGTAAGAGTTCATTTTTGAAGCATGGAGGTTTTGTTCATTGTTTTTTTTCTTCTTGAGCTCCTCATTCACCATGAGCTTCACCTTCCTCTAGCTTTCTTTCTTTTACTTTCACCTTCAAGTTTTTGAGATAGCTAACACTAAGAAACATTCACACTACATCCTAGGCTCTCTAGGGTAGCATCCTAGAGACCCTAGTTGCTCCATAAGCATCATATCGTGGAGCTAGAGCCGGAGTTACATCCCTCAGGTGGATCATCGGAGATGGAGGAAGACCGGCGACCAAACCACATCAAGGAACCGCTAGGAGCTTGGAATGAAGACCGAAGGACACGGATCAACTCGGTATAAAGATTCTAACTCTTAGTTTAGCTTGCTAGTTTAGGGTTTAAGGTCGATCCGGGATTCGGGTAGCGGTAGCGCCGGTTTTAGAAATTTTTGTTCCGCATTTTGGCCGCGTTTTGATGGCCGGGGCGCTGCCGGAACCCTTCAGGTTTGCGTCAGGGTAATAACTTTACTATAGTCGATTACTTTTTGCTTTGCATCGCGGTATTCAGTTGGAATATTGTCACGACCCGCAGGGTACGGAACGTGACTGGCACTTAAGTTTACGAAACGTCTCAAGACGTCCGTAAAATAAGTAAGCCAAAGCCCAGAACCCAAAACCAAATAAGCAAAAGAATGAAGGAAAAACCAATCCATTGAAAGCGAGTTTATCAAATAAGTCATATAAAAACCTTTTTAAAGACAATACAAATTTTTCCGAAAATTTCGGCAGAGTCTCCTTTGTAAATACTGGCCCCCAAAATGGGTATAACAAGAATATATATGAATCCAACAAATAAGGCATCCCCAAGCGGGAGCTAGCTCTTCGCCACAAGGCGGTCACAAATCCCACGCAATATAAAGCAACAACATGCGAAATAATCATAATGAAGCATAAGAAAAATAGCATGTCGACTCAAGTGAGCTCGACCCCAAAATACAGCATAAAAGTCCACAAACCTCACAGTCTCATCTCTAGGTCAATATACAATAATACTGGTAGATACAGTAGATGGAGTACTCTAGATACAAAGAATATACAAGGTGGTGCAAAAATAATAATATAACCCACCTAAGAGCAAAACCTCGAGTCCAGGCAAAAGAAGCAAGTGCGCCCGCCGCTACTGTACTGACGGAGCGGACCTGAAAAAGGCTGTGGCACAACGGGGGTGAGTTGCCAACTCGTGAGTAATAAATAACATCTACACAGGCTATCGTATGCATGCACACAAGCATCCTAGCATCTCAAATACAGGTAAGGTAGGACATAATAGCAGGTATGTATGCAATATGAATATACTAGCAGGTATGAATGCAATGCGAATCAACTCATGATCTGAATGTATAATTATAAGAATCATGTTTTTCCTTTAGGAATCTCTTTTGAAATACCAGCACAATACCAATAGAATCAACAAGAACCTGTGTCCAGCAACGACACCTCAAAACTATCACAAATCTCATATATCCATGTCATAGTATCTCTGGCCTCAGCCATCCGGCTGACCCAGCTCAATATCAAAATCTCATCATCTCTCGGCCACGGTCGGTATCCTCTGGATATCCGCCGTGCCAAACAGTCACCGGTAGGTAATCCGTCCCCTGCCAGGCTCAACGTCAACACCACATTCATCTTGCCCCGGGGTACCATACCGGGCCCACCATGTACCCGTGACGGTTCCTCCACTCCTCGACACGGATCTCGAAAACCACAGCAAACTTATGGTGGACGACACTTACATCACTAGAAAACCGCAATTTACATATTTTAAAAATATAATAAGTTTAGAAATTTTGCGGCTTTCCCCCGAAATCCAGAAATATCATAAAATCTCAAGAAATCCTCATAAGTGCATATATCAATGGTGATGAATGCATATGGTATCAATAATTAAGCTACGATGTATGATTAATAGACTAGGCATGAACAAATAATATGATGAGGTACATGCACATGAAAAGCAATCCTACGATTTCATTTTAAGGAATTAAAGGCAATAGCACAGGTTTAAGCATCTATGGTTAGGATGTTTTTGGTGTGGTAGCCTGCATTATCGTATCAGAGACTGTCCGGTGAGACGACAGGGAGCGGCGACAGTGCCACATGTTACCTTACCACCATCACCACCCCCTCCTCAGAGAGCCCTACTTCCTACCACAGGCGATGCTCCACGCCAGTTAGGTGCACCCAGAGGCCGTGGACGTGGCGGTCCTGTTCAGAGAGGACGAGGAGGCAGAGGCCGAGGTCGAGGTCAGCCCGCTATCGGTGGAGGACAGGCCCGAGTATTTGCCTTGACACCGCAGGATGCGCAGGCATCCAATGCCGTTGTGACAGGTACCTTGCCAGTTTGTTCTTTCGACGCACGGGTATTATTTGACCCAGGTTCCACACATTCGTACGTCTCTACACACTTTGCACCGTTGTTGGGCCGTGAGTCATCGTCGTTAGATCATCCGCTTGTTGTTGTTACTCCGGTAGGCGAGTCGTTTGTCGCTCGTTTTGTATTTTGATTGTGTTCCGTTCGTATCGGGGAGAGGGAGTCATCGGTTGATTTGATTCTCCTCGATATGTTGGACTTTGATGTGCTTCTGGGCATGGATTGGCTAGCCACTTGTTATGCTTCGGTGGACTGCCGTGAGAAGGCAGTCAGATTTAGCTTTCCGGGAGAGCCAGTCCTTGTTATTCAGGGAGACCGCAGCGTCACCCTTCCCGGCTTGATTTCGTCTCTTCACGCTGGTTAGCTCTTGCGGAAGGGATGTCAGGGATTCTTAGCGTTTATTTGTGATACTCGAGCTGCAGAGGTTCCGTTGGACCGGGTCCCGGTTGTTTGTGAGTTCCCTGATGTTTTCCCTGATGAGCTACCTGGGCTACCACCTGAGCGCGATGTTGTGTTCTCCATCGATTTGTTTCCCGGCTCGGGGCCTATTTCTATACCGCCTTATCGGATGGCCCCGGCAGAGCTTCGAGAGCTGAAGGATCAGTTGCAGGATTTGTTAGAGAAGGGGCTTATTCAACCTAGTGTTTCTCCATGGGGTGCTCCGGTCCTGTTTGTCAAGAAGAAGGATGGAAGTTTGCGCTTATGTATCGACTACCGCCAGCTGAACAAAGTTACCGTTCGGAACAGATATCCGTTGCCACGCATTGATGATTTGTTCGACCAGCTTCAGGGTGCGGGGTATTTTTCGAGGATCGACTTGCGATCAGGATACCATCAGCTGCGAGTTCGACAGGAGGATATACCGAGGACAGCTTTCCGCACGCGCTACGGCCACTACGAGTTTTTGGTGATGTCGTTCGGACTCACCAACGCCCCAGCAGCATTCATGGATTTGATGAACCGTACATTCAGGCCGTATCTTGACTTGTTCATCATCGTGTTTATTGACGATATCTTGGTGTACTCCCGGAGCAGAGAGGAGCACGAGCAGCACTTGCAGATTACATTACAGACTCTGAGGGAGCACCAGTTGTTCGCAAAGTTCTCCAAGTTTGCTTTCTGGCTGGACAGCGTCGGATTCTTGGGTCACGTGGTTACGAGAGACGGCATATGTGTGGACCCGAAGAAGATTGAGGCTGTTCAGCAGTGGCCCCGACCTACATCGGTTACTGAGATCCGTAGTTTTCTAGGCCTGGCGGGCTACTACAGGCGTTTTGTTCAGGACTTCTCCCGTATAGCTGCACCTTTCACCGGTTTGACCCGGAAGGGAGTTCCTTTCGTCTGGACGGAGGAGTGCGAGCGCAGTTTTCAGCAGCTGCGAACATGTTTGACTACGGCGCCGGTATTATCTTTGCCTTCAGGATCAGGCGGATTTGTGGTCTACTGTGATGCTTCGCGAGTGGGATTAGGATGCGTATTGATGCAGCATGGCCGGGTGATCGCTTATGCTTCTCGGCAGTTGAAGAAGCATGAACAGAACTACCCCACTCACGATTTGGAGATGGCTGCAGTGGTCTTTGCACTGAAGATTTGGCGACATTACCTATACGGCGAGTCGTGTCAGATATTCACCGATCACAAGAGCTTAAAGTACATATTTCAGCAGCGAGACCTGAACCTCAGACAGCGTCGTTGGATGGAGTTGGTGAAAGACTACGACTGCGAGATCTTATATCACCCAGGCAAGGCGAACGTGGTGACAGATGCGTTGAGTAGGAGGCCCGGGGGTAGTCTATCCTTTTTGCGCGCAGTGCAGAGGCAGTCGTCAGCAGATTGGCAGATGTTATGCGACAGCCGAGTTGAGTTCGAGTTCACTCAGACAGGGGGACAGCTCGCGCATGTTCGTGCACGCCCACAGTTGCTTGACCGTATATATGAGGCACAGCGCAGCGACGACCGTTGCTCAGAGATCATGGCACAGATGGGACAGGGCAGATTTTCCGAGTTCGTGATTGATGATCAGGGGATTTTACGATATGGATCTAGACTGTGCGTACCAGATGCTGATGGATTGCGGCGCGACATTCTTGAGGAGGCACACCGATCAGTGTATAGTGTCCACCCCGGTTCCACCAAGATGTACCATGATATGAGAGAGACCTACTGGTGGGACGGGATGAAGAGGGACATTGCGGAGTTTGTATCGAGATGCCTGACTTGTCAGCAAGTCAAGGCCGAGCACCAGAGGCCCGCAGGAGAGCTGCAGCCGTTACCTATTCCGGAGTGGAAATGGGAGCAGATTTCGATGGACTTCGTTGTAGGTCTACCCAGGACCAGTCGAGGGTACGACTCCATCTGGGTGATCGTGGATAGATTGACGAAAGCGGCTCACTTCCTACCAGTGAAGACCACTTTCAGCTTCGCTCAGTATGCTCAGCTCTACATTGACGAGATCGTGCGACTACATGGCGTACCGACTTGTATCGTGTCAGATCGAGGCACCCAGTTCACCAGCCGACTTTGGCAGAGACTTCAGGAGGCTTTGGGCACTCGTTTGAGCTTCAGCACAGCGTTTCATCCGCAGACCGACGGACAGTCAGAGCGGACTATTCAGACTCTCGAGGACATGCTCAGAGCATGCGTTTTAGACTTCGGCGGTAGCTGGGATTGTCATTTACCGTTAGTGGAGTTCTTCTACAACAACAGCTTCCAGGATACTATTCAGATGGCACCTTTCGAGGCATTGTATGGGAGGAGATGCAGATCGCCCGTCTGTTGGACAGAGCTCAGCGAGAGCAGTAGTTTGGGGCCGCAGCTTGTTGAGGAGACGACAGCGAAGATACAGTTGATCCGAAACCGGATGAGAGAGGCTCAGAGCAGGCAGAAATCCTATGCAGACAGGCGCCGTCGCAGATTAGAGTTCGCAGTTGGCGACCATGTTTTTCTGAAAGTCTCTCCGATGAAGGGCGTGATGCGTTTTGGGCAAAAGGGGAAGCTTAGCCCTAGATTCGTAGGTCTCTTCGAGATCCTCGAGCATGTCGGCGCTGTTGCATATCGTTTGGCTCTTCCACCCAGCTTTCCCGATGTTCACCCCGTCTTCCACGTATCGATGCTACGCCGTTATCTTCATGACCCTTCCCACACGATTCAGCATCAGACAGTTCAGCTCGAGCCCGAACTTTCGTTCGCCGTGGAGCCAGTTGAGATTTTGGATCGGCAAGTGAAGAAACTTCGATCAAAGGTTCTGCCGTCCGTGAAAGTTCTTTGGCGCAGCCCGAGCAGCGAAGAGATCACTTGGGAGGCCGAGGGAGAGATGCGGAAGAAATTCCCTCATCTCTTTGAAGGTACGCGTAGTTATATTTTTAAATTCGGGGACCGAATTTCTTTAAGGGGGAAAGATTGTAGCGTCTTGAAAAGTCGTTTTGGAGTTTTCCTGAAAATCGGTGAAAATTCGGTATTTTTCCGAAAACCGTCTTTTTTGTTATTTTGCAGTTTAGAACTAATTATACCTAATTTGGATAGGTAATTGCTAGTTTTTGGTAGCTAATGAGTTACTTATTAAATTTTGGTCATTTAAAATTTTTTCCCTATTTTTCAATTTTTTAATATTATTTTAAGCCGGTAAGAAAATACATTAAATTAGCGATAAATACAAATTTAAATGGGCTAAATTTTAGCTTTAAAATCATGTTAATTAAAATCTAGTTGTGAAATAAATTTTTAGTATTTTTTTTTTAGTTTTAACTAATTTTTATTATGGAAAACGAAATTTATTGAATTTTAAGCTAAAACTTGCAATTTTGGACTTGTGGGGGGTCTTTTTGCATTGGATTCTTTTTGTAACCTCTCCCACTCACCCCCACTCCCTAAGGCCGGCCCCACAACTCCTGCAACAGCCCATTTCCCCCCTCTATTTGACTTAAACTATTGTGATTGAATGGGTTTGAATAGGATTAAAATATAGTAATTTGGGTATGGGTTTTTAGTGAGATATGAGGGCTTTGACTTTGGATTTTTCTCTCACAATTTCCTCACAACTCCCCACTTCCCTCCTCTAGCCGAGAGCTTCCCAGGTGCTGTCCCAAATTTCCCTTCTCTTTTTCTTTTCAAAATTCATCACAATTCCATCAAAATTCAACAAAAATCCATAGATTTCTTCACAAATTCAACACAAAACCCTATTCTATCTCTTTTCAAGCCCAAATTGGTTTAAATCTTATGGAAAGGAGGCATTTTTAGAGGCAAATGATCATGCTAGATCCATAGATTGTGAGGTATAATTTCAATCTTTGGTTAAATTGTAGTTTAAAGTGGGCTAATTGAACTTTGAAAATTGTTTTAGTGTTAATTTTAGTGCTATTTGCATACTAGTTTTTTTTAAAGTTTGTGGTTTCAAATTAATTTAGGTTTTAGAATACCATTAAGAGGTTAATTAAGCTATTTTGTTATCTAGTTATTTTGTTAGCTTAATCTAAGTGGTTAACTTGCTAATTGGGCTAAAATCTAGTGTTAATTTAGTGTTAGTTTCTAATCTAGTTTTTAAAGGTTTATGGTTAGAGTTAAACTAGGGTTTTTAGAAACCATCATTTAGTTAATTAAAGCTAATTAGCTATCTAGTTGTTTACTTAACCAATCTATATGGTTACTTTGCTTAAGTGGCTTGATGTTATGCTAATCTAAGTTATTCTTGTGTGATATTTTCCTCGTTTTGCTAATTACCAAAAATCAAGAGAAGGGTTGGTTGTGGAAAATATGTTTTGAAGCAATTAGTAAAAGGTTTCAAATTATAGGTTTTCTAGTGTGGTGGCATGGCAATTACCAGGACGTGTGTGTAAGCATGAATAGTGCTCGTGCTGCATATAAAAACCCTGGCAATGGTGCAGGTGTCCTATAGAATGGGTTCGTATATGTATGTCAATATAGGGCATGAATGTAGCAAATAATCATACAAGTATTACACCCCTAATTACTAACATTACTAAGAATCTTTTAAGTTACTAAAACTATCGGGCGGCTTGCGCCATCCAACGATAGTCCCCCGTAGATGTTACATCTACTCACTGGAATCCCTAGCTAGTCACGTCCAATCACCGCTTTCCCCTTTCGTGCCGCGTCTGACGTCTCCGCGACCGAACCTGGAATTTACATCAATACCAAACATAAGGTTGCATATCAAGAACGACGCAAAACCCAAACTAAAAATACCGACGTTCACAAGTTAGGTACAACGTGCACAAGGTGCGCGGAACACACGCGAAAATCGCAAAAACTGCAAAAATCGCCGATTTGGTCGCCCGGCAAAACTAAAACCCGACTACTCAAAAATCCGCACTCACGCATCCTAAATGTCATAGGATATGCCAACAATATAATCTAGATATCGCAATTAATTCGCCACAATAATTACATAAAAACCTAGTAAGCTAGAAATTGCAAATTTGGTGCAAACATCGACAATTAGTGACAAAGTTAACACAATCCAACACAACAATCCAAACTAACTCACTAGATATCCACTACACTAATTTTAAACCATTAACTATGCTTCAAAACATATTTTCCACAACCAACCCTTCTCTTGATTTTTGGTAATTAGCAAAACAAGGAAAATATCACACAAGATTAACTTGGATTAGCATAACATCAAGCCACTTAAGCAAAGTAACCATATAGATTGGTTAAGTAAACAACTAGATAGCTAATTAGCTTTAATTAACTAAATGATGGTTTCTAAAAACCCTAGTTTAACTCTAACCATAAACCTTTAAAAACTAGATTAGAAACTAACACTAAATTAACACTAGATTTTAGCCCAATTAGCAAGTTAACCACTTAGATTAAGCTAACAAAATAACTAGATAACAAAATAGCTTAATTAACCTCTTAATGGTGTTCTAAAACCTAAATTAATTTGAAACCACAAACTTTAAAAAAAACTAGTATGCAAATAGCACTAAAATTAACACTAAAACAATTTTCAAAGTTCAATTAGCCCACTTTAAACTACAATTTAACCAAAGATTGAAATTATACCTCACAATCTATGGATCTAGCATGATCATTTGCCTCTAAAAATGCTTCCTTTCCATAAGATTTAAACCAATTTGGGCTTGAAAAGAGATAGAATAGGGTTTTGTGTTGAATTTGTGAAGAAATCTATGGATTTTTGTTGAATTTTGATGGAATTGTGATGAATTTTGAAAAGAAAAAGAGAAGGGAAATTTGGGACAGCACCTGGGAAGCTCTCGGCCAGAGGAGGGAAGTGGGGAGTTGTGAGGAAATTGTGAGAGAAAAATCCAAAGTCAAAGCCCTCATATCTCACTAAAAACCCATACCCAAATTACTATATTTTAATCCTATTCAAACCCATTCAATCACAATAGTTTAAGTCAAATAGAGGGGGGAAATAGGCTGTTGCAGGAGTGGTGGGGCCGGCCTTGGGGAGTGGGGGTGAGTGGGAGAGGTTACAAAAAGAATCCAATGCAAAAAGACCCCCCACAAGTCCAAAATTGCAAGTTTTAGCTTAAAATTCAATAAATTTCGTTTTCCATAATAAAAATTAGTTAAAACTAAAAAAAAATACTAAAAATTTATTTCACAACTAGATTTTAATTAACATGATTTTAAAGCTAAAATTTATCCCATTTAAATTTGTATTTATCGCTAATTTAATGTATTTTCTTACCGGCTTAAAATAATATTAAAAAATTGAAAAATAGGGAAAAAATTTTAAATGACCAAAATTTAATAAGTAACTCATTAGCTACCAAAAAATAGCAATTACCTATCCAAATTAGGTATAATTAGTCCTAAACTGCAAAATAACAAAAAAGACGGTTTTCGGAAAAATACCGAATTTTCACCGATTTTCAGGAAAACTCCAAAACGACTTTTCAAGACGCTACAAATATCCTGCACCTCATTCCACGAGGAAAGAATCGAGATCCCTTCACCGGAAGTGGCCTCTTTAGCAAAAGTTTTCACCACTATATTTTTGTAAAAAGCTATCATGTTCCTTCAACGACATCAAGTTCATTACGTTAAAGGTTTTTCGCCAAAAACCAGTCGTAGTCCTCCGTCATTTCAGTTGGATATTCAGTAGTATTCAAGCTATGTATTTTGACCTACGCCAAGGCATAGTGTTTGATAGCTGCTGGATATTCATCTGTTGCATAAATAGATGCGTTGGGTTGGGACAGTCGTACTACCATTTTGTTCAACGTCAAGGGTATGTACGGGTGGGTTCAAATTAACCTGGATAATGATGGGTAGAACTTGACATGTGACTTATGATATTTTGGCCAACGTCAAGGTCATAAGAGCATGGGGCAAAAATCCATATCGGGAGTTTCAAACATACAGGAAACTTGCCAGGCATGCGCATACCTTCTGGAGTGTGATAACATGAGTGGATTCCTTCATGTTATCATGCGATGATAGTTGGATCCCGATTCCCATTGATGAGTTGGTTTACTCTTTGGGTGATCCCGACTAATTCTTCTTTCAGGTTTGAAGGAGAATTTGAGGTTACAGTGGGAAACATCCTGATTAGATAAAGTGATAACCATTCTGATCTAGGTTAGAGTGCACGCAGAGTGTTTCTTTTCTCTCTCTCTCTTTGGCAGCGACCATGGACCGACCCTAGACTATGACTCAGTAACCAAGTTAACCGAACCCTCTTAAAACACTGGCTTTTGGATTGTCTGAGTTGCATACATCATTGCCACTCCTTCTTTTACCCTTTGCATTTCTCCAGAAGACCCCGTATTACTACGAACATCCACTTCCATTGGATAAATCCATCGTATGGTTATATACGAACTCGGAGGAACTTGTTCCAGATTCGAGGATGAATTCTGGTTCTGGAGTGATTGAATAGGACTATTCAGTTGTCTTTTCCTTTTACCTTCTCTCAGGTTGTGAGGGCTCCTAGGATTAGGAGAGAGTACACCTATTACGCTTATTGGATAGTCTTCTTCCAAACCATAGACAGGTGTGAAAGGTAGGGAAAGGAGAAAACCAATTAGCCTAAGTAGCGTGTACAGAAGGTAATAAGTAAAGATATATAAAGGGATTAGAAAGAGGGCAAAGTAAATTGTGATTGCTATCATTCACGACCAAACCGCGTATTTCATCTCTACTCCTACTTCACCTTTGCTTTTCTCCAGTTCGGAAGAAATAGAATAAGGTTTATTCAGTTGTCTTTTATCATATTCTTCTCTCAGGTTGCGAGTACTCCTAGGATTAGGAGAGTACTCCTATTATGCTTACTGGATAGTCTTCTTCCAAACCATAGGCTGGTGCTGAACGGTAGGGAAGGAAGAAAACCATTTAGCCTAACGATGGTGTACAGAAGGAAATGAGTAAAGACAAATAAAGGGATTTGGAGAGATGGCAAAGAAATATACGGTTATAGTCATGAATCTGGATAATGGAAGAGGCATTACTAGGAATACCCGGATACCCCTACAAAACATTTTCATGTTTCAGTTTCACTGTGCGTTGTTAATAGAAAACTGATTTCCTAATTAGACACTTGCTCCAGGGTATGTATTTACCAGGTATGATTCTTACATCTGTATGGTTTTACAGATGATGAGTGGGAGTAAGTTATTGGGAATTAGGTGATCATCCTTATTATATCGGAATTCGTTGTAATTGGTGATATTTGAGGAAATCGCCTGGGTATATTTTTCAACCTACGACGCACAGAGTTTGAGTTATTAAACTCATAGGACTTATACAAAGTATTGTAAGTTGTCCAGTGTCGATTAGGACAAAGGGGTTGGTCCTCGTACTATATTCTGTTTACTTGTGACTTCTCTAGTTTTTAGACAAGTGTTTCGTAGAAATATAAGGTCTAAGTTTTGAGAAGTTATAGGTACAAAAATAAAGTAGAGAACCATGTGTTGCAAGTATCGGGATTCTTCAATGTGATTAAAGATGTAGATACTTATGTTGGGTATTCAGTTGATAGTAATGGTTTTGAGAAACTTGTTTCTCCTTCAGATTGCTCATAATTGGATGCACTCCTGAGTTGAGTAATGTTGATTGGTCTCTCTCCATTTAGTTGACATGCACTGGAGACAGCTGCATGATTTGAATCTGTTCCAATTAAATCAATGCCAAAGTTTCTATATTGGATATAGAATGGTTCATATCTTAACGATGTTAAGGTACGGGGAGTTGTCCGGTTTATGCTTAAAACCAGACTATGGATAACTCAAGGCACGTTTCTGTAATGGCAGTTTGTGGGTTGACCCAGGCTATGACGAGGATTGACTTTCTACCATCTAGAAGATCAGTAGTGATATTGTTCTTGACTCGCCACAGTTTTAGTAAAATGGATTTTTTTTTCTAAAAAAAAAGTGGGAGTATGGTAGAACTGGAAGTGATTCCAGAACCGCAAACGATTACTGAAAATTTAATAGGACTTAAAGATTCAATCTGGATTGACATTCCATTAACCACTCCGCAGATATGGTGGGTAACCTCAGGCGCCTGAGAGGTACTTCGGTATGCTCAAAGACAGTGACAGGGAGGTTCTTGTTTATCCAGACTTGCCATTACTGTTGTTCTAGACTATGAGACCCGGCAGGAGGATGAGTATAGCGTCATTCTAAACTAGCTTTAGAAGTGCACGTGTATATGACTCTGCCAGAGGGTTGTTGTGGTCAGTGGAAGCAGCGGAAGCATAGTGGACAAGTAGCTTATGTCTATTTATAGACTAAAGCAGATATAGCAGAGATACATCATCTAATTTTGATGTGACAGTCATGGGTTTGACTTCATCAGAATAGGGGATGGATCTGTTAAGAAGGTAGTAGGGTGTGATGTCCTGGTATTTGGATGACATACACAGAGTAGGAAGTGAAATTCCTATACTACGATCGGTTATACTGTGGTTGTCACACAGTAATTTCTCCATATAGGATATGGATATTATATCTGACATTCTGGTTACTAGTTCTATGGTTTTAGATCTAGATTTGGGTAGTTTCCCAATCTGGGTACTTAGACAGTATTCTAAAAGGTATTTTAGAATGGACGACTCCTGGTATGGTGGTGTATCTGCAGGTGATGGAGTCACCCTCTCTAAAAGTGTCTTACACAGACTAAAGGGCAGAGGAATGTGCATGATTGGCATATCACTTGCTTAGGAAATTGAGTCAATCATAAGATGTCAAGTACCACACCAGATGTTGTTTTTGCACTAGATGCAATCAGTTGAGATATTAATCCAATCCTGGAGAAACGTTAGGAAGCAGTTTTAGAACATAAGCAAATGTTCTAGGGATTTGATAACGGCAGCCTCCTTCGGGAGACGGTTATCATTCCAGGCTTCCAAGGTGACCTGGATGACAGAGTGACTGTCAAAGTTGTAGTTTTCTCTCTAACGAGGCGTAGTAGTTTGGACAGATGGTCCAAGCAGATACTGAGGGAGGTATAGAGCAGGATACTGATTAGGTTCAGTTGACGATACAGTCTAAGAAGTTTGGATTTGGAGTTCATTTATGAACTAGGTCCTATCAGATATCCAGACATATTCTAAGACAGGTATTGCTCAATTCGGGAGATGACTTTCTCCGCGAACTTGAGATTAAGAGAGACATAGAAAGAAACATCGGGGTGGATCTACTCACTGAGGCTATTTCTCGAACACAATAGTTTTACAAACGAGCTTTGTGACACTGATTAGTAGAGGAGTTGGGTGTTCGGTATCACACGGGCTGTGAGTATGCGACATCGCAATAATGAGCCTTAAGTGCAAGTGGGAGATTGTTGGATATAGTGCCCTCAAAGTCAATTATTGGATCGCAGGCATGTGATTGCAATGATTGAAGAGGACCTATACCGGTAGGACAGTCTTACTCGAGATGATAGTATGCTATCTGGTTTGTCATTATCATCGTGTACCGCTTTAGGTGACATTACAGATCACTATTACATGTTGATAGAGCCCTTAGGATTCTTGCTTGACTACCAGCAGAATGATGGCGATCATATACGTGAGAGTTAGGTAGTCTATAAGCACATCCTTAAAAGTGGTCCCTAGTCGTGGGAATTTCGAGACAGAGCATCGATACTCCAAAGTAGACTAGTGTATACAGTCGAGACCCTGACGAGGGGCGATGGCTGGTCTCACAAGCCATTAGTGTCAGTTGGTTCACCTAAGATATATACAGATGCGCATTGGGTTATGAGTGCACGGACAGGACTCGCCGGAAGCCTGCTAGTTGGTATTATACCTAGCGTCAGATAGCAATTCCCAGGTGACATGTGTACAGGTTAGTTCATCGCCCTGAGATCGTCATTTTTCTCGTGTGAGTTCCTACTGTGCTTTGATTATTACCCTACCACGGCTCAATAGAGTCGTGCAAACAGATTTTAGTTGGGTACAGTCCCGAGCCACATAGAGGCAGTGAGCAGATCGGCAGGGGTTTCGTCTCTCCCGGTATTGGGGATGAGATCGCGCTGTGTCTAGGAGAGCCATTACACAAAGTCCTTGGCCGAGGCAAGAGATTTACTGGTAGATATTCCAGTAGTATCTCAGGGTGTTCTGGGCTACACTCCGACATGACTTATACCGCTTTTGGGAGTCTAACGTTACCAGACCCTTAGGCCCGATATGCGATACTCATAGACGAACGGACCGGACTGTACGGATATTGTCATTGATAGGCTCAGTAGGGTTTCTAGATGAGTTCGCTCATCAGCCTCCCTTTTGCTCAATACATGGGCAGCCGTTACGTACAGCTAGTACCACTGACAGCTTGTGGTTAAACCCACTGCCAGAGTATTGACGAGTCTTTAGAGTCCCCCACAGAGAGTTTCTCAAGTTCAGGCGAAACGTTGTAGAGGTCGTATGGTTTTATGGCAGGGTTCGAACATACACGTGCACTTGTGCACGTGTCATGGTTCGGAAAGATGATACTGGTGGGCTTTGGTTTAAGCCGGATCCTAGTATTATATTGTGTAGGAATATTTTTGTCTCGTTGCATTCGTATTCGGTCGGAATACAAATGCGGGTATGTATATACAGTTGTGGGGTAATCCTGTAATTCGTTACGGGATTACTTTTGAAATTGCCAGTTTTTCTTCTCTCGATTAAACATTAGATTTAATGTTTAATTATTGGTTGATGTGTGTGTATCTTTTTTGGCCAAAATTTCCTTCATTGCATCTTGGCCGAACCATTGTTTGGGGTGGGCTTGATTTGTTTGATGATGGGTCATTTGCTTTGCTTCTAGATGAAGCATAGTTCCTTTTTGTGAGTCATGCCTTCATTAATTGTTCTTGTAATGCATAGGATATTTTGTGACGATATTATTTGCTAATGGTCACCACTTGAATCCCTTGTGCTCACCCCCCCCCCCCAAATTTCCAGTGAACATACAGAGTGGTCGGCCCCTTTTTTTTGAAAGCATGCAAAAATTCCAAGCTCATTCTTTTCTCACTTGATTTCAAATTGGCAACTTCATTTACCTTCACCCAATTCATTAGGTGCCTTGAGACAAAATATTCTACACACTCTCTACTTCCTTCTTGGACATGACGATTAGCAAACTTCATGTCCGAGTTGCTTCAGTTTGAAGCGGGAGCCCGTATAAAGATTCGTTGACATGGTGCCACTCCGACGAGAAGACCGGAGATCGAGCGAGATCGGAGATGCCAAGAGGAGCGTGGGATGATGGCTAAAGACCGAAGGACACGGATCGATCGGTATAGCCATTCTATCATTTTTGTAGTTTGCTAATTTAGTGTTAATGGCACGATCCAGGGAAAGTCTGCGTTAGCGCCAGTTCATAAAAGTTTTTGTTCCACATTTGGCCTCGGATTGACGACCGGGGCGCTACCGTAGACTTAGAGAATCTTCCTCTTCTAGATCCGAGATGAAAACCAAGGGATAGAAGAAGAAGACCTCCACCAAGCCGATAAGTGGTGTCAGTAAAGTAGAGGGAAAGGACAGGGCAAAAGTTTTGGGGCTAGTAGTAGGGAAGAAGGCATGTCTTTGTAGTCACGGGAAAGCGCATTGTCAGAAGGACTACATGGCTTGGAAAGCCAGAAGCCAGGATTCGAAGCACGTTGAGGTTTCGGCTTCGAGTGTGTTTGTAATTGAAAATTGTCTATCTATTAACTCTACTTCCTGGGTACTAGATACCGGATCAGGATCTCACATCTGTAATTCATTACAGGCTTTAAGAAACCGTAGAGTTATCAAGGCAGGTGATATGACTCTCAGAGTTGCTAACGGATTGAGCGTGGAAGCTGAATCTGTAGGGAATATCACCTAGGATTGACAAGTGGGCAGATATTGATTTTACGTAACTGTTTGTATATACCTAGTCTATCCTGTAATATCATATCAGTATCTTTACTTTCTAAAGAAGGATATGATTTTATATTTGTAAGCGATATAGTACACATCCACCTAAATCAAAATTTGATTGGGTCAGGTACATTAGATAACGGAATATACGTATTGAATTAAGCTCAGGTTTTCAACGTCCAGAACACACTTAAAAGAAAGTTTCCGGAATTAAATCAGGCTTTCTTATGGCATTGTAGACTGGGTCACATCAATGAAACACGGTTGACAAAGTTACATAGAGAGGGATATTTGGATCCGTTCGAATATCAGTCTTATGTAACTTGTCAATCATGTCTCAAAAGAAAGATGACAAAGACTCTGTTCACTAGATATGGAGTAAGAGCGAGCGAGCTCTTGGGACTCATACACAGCGATATATGTAGTCCAATGTCTACATATGCGAGAAGTGGTTATTCCTACTTCATTACTTTTCCGAATGATTTCTCTAGGTATGGACATGTATTCTTGATGAAACATAAATCCGAGGCCTTTGAGAAATTCCAGGAATACAAGAATGAAGTGGAAAAACAAACCGGCAAAAGTATCAAGATACTGAGATCTGATCGAGGTGGTGAATACTTAAGTGCCGAGTTCCTGGGCTACTTAAAAGAGAATGGAATTCTCTCTTAGCTTACTCCTCCATACACACCTCAGCACAACGGTGTATCAGAAAGGCGGAACAGAACCCTATTGGATATGGTTCGTTCCATGATAAGTAATGCTGAGTTACCGCAATCCTTCTGGGGCTATGCACTGGAATCAGCTGCATATCTTTTGAACAAGGTTCCTACTAAGTCAGTGCATACCACACCATATCAGATGTGGAGTGGGAAGAAACCCTATCTTAAGTACCTTAAGACATGGGGATGTCTAGCTTTTGTAAAAAACATCATGCGGACAAGCTCAAGGCATGCTCAGTATTATGTAAGTTTGTGGGATACCTAAAGAACTCCAGGGGGTATCTTTTCTATTACGCAGAGGAACAAAAAGTTTTTGTTTCTCGGCATGCCCACTTTTTGGAAATTGAATTTTTAGAAAATCAGATAAGTGGGAGCGCAATAGAACTGGAAGAAATTCCAGAACCGTAAACTATTACTGAAAGCATGGTGGAATCAGACGTTTCGAAAGAACCTGATATACTTCCGCCACTCCGCAGAACTAGTAGGCTATCTCATCCGTCCGAGAAATACTACGGTTTTCTCATAGACGAGGATAGAGAGGATTGCATCATCGACGATGATGAGCCAACTAGCTTCCAACAAGTCATTCAGAGCATAAACTCGGTAAAATGGCTGGATGCAATGCGGAACGAAATGGAGTCCATGTACACCAACAAAGTATGGACTTTTGGACTTTGCTCCAGAAGGGGTAAAACCGTAGGCTGCAAATGGATCTTCAGAAAGAAAATTGATATAGATGGACAGGTGGAAACCTATAAGGCTAGACTTGTTGCAAAGGTTTTCGTCAAAGACCTGGTTTGGACTATGACGAAACCTTTTCTCCAGTGGCTATACTCAAATCCATTTGGATCCTTCTTGCCATTGCTTCCTTCCACGATTATGTGATCTGGCAGATGGACGTAAAGACCGCTTTTCTAAATAGAAATTTAGAAGTGCGTCTATATGGATCAGCCGGAGGGTTTCATTCAGAGTGAGAGCAGCGGGAAAGTGTGCAAGTTGCTCAAGTACATTTATGGGCTAAAGCAGGCATCACGGAGTTGGGACATCTGTTTTGATGAGACGGTCAAAGAATTCGACTTTATCAAAAATCCAGATGAACCATGCATATATAGTAAAATTGTAGCAAAAAGTGTGGTATTCCTCGTCCTGTATATGGATGATATTCTCTTGATAGGAAATGACATTCCTATGCTATAATCAGTCATGGGATTCTTGTCACAGAGGTTCTCCATGAAGGACCTGGGTGATGCCTCCTACATTCCGGGGATCCAGATCTATCGTGACAGATCTAAACGGATGTTTGGATTCTCACAGTCAAGGTACATCGACACCATATTGAAACGATTCAGTATGGAAGATTTTAAGTACGGTAATTTACCGGCCTGTCACGGAATCACCCTCTCCAAAGAGATGTCTTCCAAGACTGATTTGGAAAGGACTCGCGTGTCTACTATACCCTACGCATCTGTGGTATGCTCTATAATGTATGTGATGTTGTGTACCAGACCAGATGTAGTATACGCCCTGAGCGTTGTAAGCCGACATCAGTCAAACCCAGGGGAGAAGCACTGGATAGCAGTGAAGAACATTCTCAAGTACCTGAGAAGGACTAAGGAGATGTTCATGGTGTACGGCAGGGAAGACCTCCAGATCGAGGCCTTCGCCGACTCCAGCTTCCAGAATGACAAGGATGACTCCAAGTCCATGTCGGGTCATGTCTTTACCCTCAATAGAGGGACGGTTGTTTGGAAGAGCTCCAAGTAGGACACCATTGCTGACTCGACTATGGAAGTGGAGTATATAGCTGCCTGTGATGCCGCGAAGGATGCAGTCTGGATCAAAAAGTTTGTGACAGAGCTTTAGGTGGTTCTATCCATTGTTGATCCAATACCGCTGTATTGTGAAAACAACGGTGCTATAGCTTTGGCGAAGAAACCAAGGTCCCATCAGAAGTCCAGACACATCCTGAGGCGGTTCCACCTGATCAGGGAGATCATTAATCGACAGGAGATCGAGGTGCAGAGAGTACAGACAGAGAACAACGCTGCGAAGTCCCCTGGTCCGTGTGATCCCGTTGACCTCTGTTGGGACTCGATCCGTGGCCCGTGCTTCCGTACCGTGGTTTCTACCGACATCGCATCCGTGTTTCGGTTTGCGGAACCGCCGAGGCAAGTATCTGAATACTTGCTTAACATGCTACAACTTAATCATCATATTATAACCACACAACTAATATAACATCGATACCTGTTATAACTTAGAATTGCTAGCCACGATTATCCGTAACTTTAAATCAATAAAATCATTGCTCGCTTTAACCGGTCTGCTATTAAGTCATACTTAACTAATCAAACCAAGTAGATCATCCCCAATTCATTTGTTAAAATCACTCATGAGACAATTATTGTGCTTAGTTCAGATCCATGTAACTCCATTACGTATATTATCGATATTGTTCGTCTTGTGGCTTTTACACCTCAAAGGTGCGTGAAACGGATTAATAAGAGAATATGGAACATCACTGTGTTTACCTAGATTTATATTTGTTATTTACTGTTTCCTGCTACTGTTCATTATTTGTTACTATACCGGTTATCATCATATACCTGATTGCGTTACATATTGACTGATCTTGATACACCTGACACATGCACTGATACACCGGACACAACACCCTGTACATATCGACTCTACCTGTTGAAAGTAACCTGACCTGTTACCTGATCTCATGCCTAATGCCGACAAACCTAACCATTCCTGCTGTCGATCCAGACAGACCTACCTTTACTTGACTTGTGTTGGCATTAGTCCTTGACCACTGAATACCTGACTGACATACATAGTTTGGGGGTATGGGAAAATCAAAGGTGAAACCGACTTGTAACTCAACAGTTCGATACATTGTTCTGATCAGTCTTACGGGCTTGGCCAGCTCCGGAGTGTTGATGCTGACATCACTCATCTATCCTACTACCTTTTACTGCTTAGCGGCACGTCTCGGATTCAGCCCCGAGAATCATGACCGTGGTTCCGGGCACGCACGGGATACTATTGAGTTACATCGACGATTCATCAATTGGTTTCAAAGACTATAGAGTAGAAAACCTGATAGGACAGTTTAGTCACCTTTGCACATTATCCTGCTTGTTACTTCATATTACTGCTTTATTCATGTTCATGCTTGCATTGTTTATTACCATGTTTATGCTATATACTTGATATCATGACGCGCTGACGTCTGGGTTTTGCATGGCCCAGATTCCGTACCTTTGTCGTCGACCGAGCAGGAGTACTTCAGCCAGCCGGCTGAACTGTGAGTTCTTTAGAGTTTAGTTTATTTATGTCATTTCATTTCCAGATGTGAGCCCGCATTATGGGACATACTGTTTACTCATTGTATTGGATCATTAGCTTCCGCACTTATTGTTTATTGATTCCTGTTATTATGGATTTGGACATGTATTAGTTTAGTTTTATCTTGTTCTTGATATCCTTACAACCGTAATGTGACTGTGGATGGATACTTCCCACCCACAGGTAGCATGGTTGGCTATGTCACGTGCCCAAATCTTGCGTACTCTGGGAAGCGGGGCGTGACAGGTTCTATCCATTGTTGATCCAATACCGCTGTATTGTGAAAACAACGGTGCTATAGCTTTGGCGAAGAAACCAAGGTCCCATCAGAAGTCCAGACACATCCTGAGGCGGTTCCACCTGATCAGGGAGATCATTAATCGACAGGAGATCGAGGTGCAGAGAGTACAGACAGAGAACAACGCTGCGGATCCACTCACAAAGGCTATTCCTCAGACTCGGTTCGAGCGGCTAATCAAGATGATAGGTCTGCGATATGCCAATACATGGCCTTAGTGCAAGTGGGAGATTGTTAGTGATATATGCCCTGGAGGCCATTATTGTATCATATTGTACTTTATATTACATATTAGATGCTTGGGATATTTCACAGTCATAATAACAGTCTTGCTCGATATGGTAGTATGCTATCTGGTTTAATTCTATCTCAATATGTGCATGTGTTTCTTTTAGCATATCGCTTATTAATATTGGTAGAGCTCTTAGGATCTTTGCTTGACTACCAGCGTTGTGATGGAAGTCACACTTGTGGGGGCTTAGTAGTCTATAAGCATATCCTTATACAGGTCCCTAGTCATTGGATTATCGAGACAGGGCATCGATACTCCGGAGCAGACTAGTGTATATGCTTCTCATCCCAGCAGGGGATATGGTCTGTCCCACAGCCATTAGTACGACGTACTGGAGTATGCAGGTGCTCACTGGGTTGTAAGTTACACTGGACAGGACTCGTCGGGAACTGCTTGTTGGTATTATACCTATCGTCAGGTAGCAGTTCCTAGGTAGCATGAGTACATCTTAGTCCATTGACTTGCCGTCGCTACTTCGTCTCGAGTGTGTTCCCACTCCACTTTGATTACTACCCTACCACGCTTAAAGGAGTCGTGCAAACAGGTAGTAGTTGGGTGTAGTCCCGAAGCACTTGGAGACAGTAGCGATCAGATAGGATTCATCTTTTCCGGTATTGGGGGTTGATATCGCGCAGTGTTCGAAAAGCCATTACACAAAGTCCCTGGCCAGGGCAGTCGAGAAATACTGGTAAAGTACTCCAGTAGTTTCTCACAGTGTATTGGGCTCTCCTCCGACATGACTTATCACGTTGTTAGGGGTCTGACGTTTACTATCCCCCTAGGCGGATATGCGAGTATCTCAGACGAACAGACCGGACTGTACGGAGATTGTCACCGATAGACTCGGTAGGAGTCCGGGTGAATTTGCTCATCGGTCTTCTTATCGACAGATACCTGGGTAGCCGTTATGTGCAGCTAGTACCGCTGACGACTTGTGGTTAAACCCACTGCCAGCGTACTGTCGAGTCTTTAGAGTCCCACACAGAGATTTTCCCTGTTTCAGGAAATTAATGTAGACGCCGTATGGTTTTACGACTGGGCTTCGATCACGTACGTGTACTTGTACACGGATGCTGATCGGGCGGACGATACTAGTGGCCTTTGGTTTAAGACAGATCTTAGTATTGTATTATTGGATTGTTATCGTCTCAGTGTATCCATATTTTTCGGAATACGGATATGGGTATGTATATACGGTAAGAAGGGAATTCTTGTAATTTGTCAAGGCATGCTTCTAGAAGGTGCCACCTCATTATTTGTATTATCCATTTTCCAAATGGATTAATGAGGTGGAAATGGAGGAGACTTTGGTAGCATGGTGTAAATAATGGGCTTGGATTATTTTATTTGGTTTGGGATCACTATTGAGGCATGAGTGCTATATTCTATTGTTTTTCTGTTAGGTCCACGTTACCTCTCCCGGTACTTTCGGGGTTGCGGAAACGGTAAAACGAAAATTTTTCTTGACTAGGTAACATGGACCGTACAATACGGATCTTGGCTAAACTACACACTAGCAACCTAACTAGAGAATTATCTACTATAGGGGTTATACCTCAACTTGAACTCCTTCTCTTGAACTCCTTGTAGTGGTCGGATGGTTCTTCTCCTCGTCGCCTTCACTTGTCGAAGATGGATCCACCTGAGGGTCTCTACCTTGAGCTTCTTTCTCGAACTTGAGAAAAATAAAGTATCCGGCTTGCTAGACCTTCTATCTTAGAGTGAGTAGTGAGTGGCTTTGGGTGTTTTTTATCTCTAAGGAGATGTTTCTCAACTCATGAGAATGTTTCTCCTTGAACTAGAGGAGGAGGAAGAAGAAGAGATGAGAGAGAATGGATATGAGAGAATGAGATAGCTTTTTACAACCATAACAATATATGTGAATTAATCAAATTAATAATTTTAATCAAATGAAAAAGTTGATGGTTGGTTTGATGAGACCATTATCATTTCACATTAAATGGTTTTTGCAAAGATCAAAGAGCATCTTTGAAATGTAATGATGATGGTCAATGTTTCAACCATGGTCAACAAGTCAACCAAGGTCAACAAGTCAACAACCATAACCATGACACAATTTCATTTAATTAATATTATTAATCGATATTTCACATATTCATTAGGGTTTGGAAAAAGACAACTGTCAACTGTGCATACACACCCGTTCCGAAACCCTAATGAAAATCCTCTTCCTCCGCCTCAATCAACTGTGCATACACACCCGCATTCGTGTTCCGAGGAACACGAATACAACGAGATAAAACTAACCCCAAAACATGTACTAGGATCCGGCTCAAACCAGAACCCGCTAGTAATGACTGCCCGGACACCAAACGTGCATAAGTGCGCGGATGTGAACGAACCCCGTCACAAAACCATGCGACCTCTACTCTGTTTTGCTCAAAGGCGAATAACCCTCTGTGTGGCACTCTAAAGACTCGACACTATGCTGGCAGTGGGTCCAACCACAGACCGCAAGCGGCACTAGCTGTGCGTAACGGCCCCCAGGTAGATGCCGATAAGAAGACGGACGAGGTGAAACCCATCAGAACTCCTACTGAGCCTGTATGTGACAATCTCCGTACAGTCCGGTCTGTTCGTCTAAGAGTATCGCATGGCGGGCCTAGGGGGTGGCAAACATCAGTCCCCTAATAGCGGTACAAGTCGTGTCGGAGTATAGCCCAAAACACCCTGAGAAACTACTGGTAACACTACCAGCAAATATCGCTTGCCTTGGCCAGGGACGACTATGTGTAATGGCTCTCCTAGACACAGCGCGATATCAACCCGCAATACCGGGAGAGACGAATCCTGTCTAACCATCACTTCCTCCAAGTGTTTCGGGACTGCACCCAACTACTACCTGTTTGCACGACTCAGTAGAGCCGTGGTAGGGTAGTAATCAAAGAACAGTGGGAACACACTCGAGGCAAAGTGACAGTGTCAAGTCAGCGGACTAAGCTGTACTCATGTCACCTGGGAACTGTTAACTGACGATAGGTATAATACCAACCAACAGTTTCCAACGAGTCCTGTCCAGTATACTCGTAACCCAACGAGCACCTGCATACTATCTCCAATACGACGTACTGATGGCTGTGGGACAGACCATCTCCCCTGCTGGGAAGAGAAGCGTATGCACCAGTCTACTCTGGAGTATCGATGCCCTGTCTCGATAATCCTACGACTAGGGACCAGAATAAGGATGTGCTTATAGACTACCCAGCCCCCACTAGTGTGATCGCCATCACAACGCCGGTAGTCAAGCAAAGATCCTAAGGGCTCCATCAATATGTTTTGGCGATATGTTAAAAGAAACATATACACATATTAAGATAGAAACAAACCTAGTATACTACTATATCGAGCAAGACTGTCGTAAAACCATATATATATCCCAAGCTTCCAAAATGTATTATACAAACTAGTACTATACAATAATGGCCTCTAGGGCATACATATCTAACATTTTCTATCCATGGCTCAATAAGTGAGATGAGGAAATATATATGAGCCATTCTCTACACTTAGCTTTCTTGATGATTCATTCTATTCTCTTGATTATTTTCTTAAATTGCTCTCCTTGAGCTCTCTAGGTCTCTCCATCTCCTTCTTCCTCTAACTAAATCCTAATCTTCACATGTGTTGTGAGCCAAGGGTTTAGTGAGACTACACAATCCTTTATACTTTCTGCATCTCCTAGGATAGTTGGTTTAGCGAACCATCTACCTTAGTTACCTCATTTAGAGGTTGAAGTTTGGAGCACATTCTCTCGCGGTGGATCATCTTTGACGCAAGAAAGCCGATGGAACTAGCCCGATCCGATCACCGAGGAGCCTTGGAGAGGAGCACTAGAAGACCCGAAGAACTCGATCCTGGAGGTATAACCATTCTACAGAGTAGTTAACCTCTAGATAGATTAGCTGGTTAAGGCTTTAGTAAAGATCCTGGAGTTTTAGCCGGTGTTGCGTAGTCAAATATCATCATTTTTGAAAATTCCGCCTCCCCGCAAACCGCGGGGTACGCGACATCGGCTTACATCAACATCATGGAACCTGAGTGTCCAACATCGACACTCAAAACGTCATGAAACCCGTGTCCAGTATCGACACGTAAATCCTCATATCTCAGACGCTGCATCCTCAGATCGGCCCTCATATCCAGCTCATGACTCCAGTCGGTATCCTCCAGATAACCGCCGAATCCAGACTATCACCAATAGGCAGCACATCCCCTCCCAGGCTCATCGTCTACTCCATGATCTTCTTGCCCCGGGGTACCTTACCGGGCCTACCATGTACCCGCAGACAGTTCAGCCTAACTCCTCGAATCAGGTATGCTCATAACTCAGAACCGAGAAAAGTCATGGTGGACACGAAATATCATATCAAGAGAAACCACGTTTTCTTTTAAAACAATTCATAATTTCCTTTGAAATATAACCGTGGTTCTCAAATCCAGAGATCTCATGAAAACAGTATCTCAATGCATGTAACTATAAAGAACAACATATGCAAACATAGAACAGTAACGTAAGCATATCAAGTATATCATGTGAGCATGTCATGTGATAATTACTGAACAATGAATGTACTTTACAGTTAAAAATAATACGATATAGCAGTTCTACTGTGTAAGTGGCATGGCAATTACCGATGATGAATGTGTGAGCCGGCAAATCTGTGTAAGTGTAATATACGCATCATCAGTAATTGTGCAAGTGTACTAGCAGACGATATCATATAACGATAAATACCAGGAACATAATACGTATGTCACGAGAGATAATCCAACATAAACATGAACGATATAAGATATGCAACTACACATGAACCATACGGTCAGTTTAAATGATACGAGTTGTAGTTTTGAAAGTGGAGGCTACAGTGTTTTTGAGAAAAAGACACCATTTTAAAATCCGTAGCGTCCCTTGAGGTTTCCATATAAAAGTGCATACGATTCATCAGTTTTGGAAATAAGTATGGTTTAGGTGAAATCTTTACATCGGTGATCCAGCCTCATAGTATCAGATGTGGCAATATCCTCGAACATCATCCTCAAATCACGAGTGTGGATCAATCATCCGGTATATTTTATCGCGTACGGTAATTCATATTACGGTGACATCAAACAGAATAAGAATTCTATCGTCCTATTCATAACAAGGGTACAGATTTATGGTCTCGTACATCATATCATGTTCCATTCTCTTATATACATACATATATATACATCTCATGTCAGATCTGTATCGATCTCAAATCATATCATTATCAATCTCATTTCATATCTTGGCATATGTATTTAAATATTCATATCGCCTCACATTCTCATATCAAGCATATCCGCTCATATCATCTTATATCATCATAATCTCATGTCATCTCTTTTGATCATATCCATAAGTTCATAGCATGGGTTTCTCTAAATTAAATTCTATATATCGATTATTCCATTTAAAAAAAGGTTGCGGGGGTGCTATACGCCATCCACCCGACTTCCCCCGTAGATATAGATTTACTCACTTGCTAATCTCCTGCTTAGTCTAAGTCGATGAGTTTCTTGATCTCCTTCGTCGTCTCGGAAGTCCATGCGAAGATACCTACAAATCAACACGCGTCGTAACGTTATTAAAACCAAGTCTGAAAACCGATACGGCACGCGAAGTGCTCATAGGTTAGAACCTATAGCCTGCGCATGCAAAAATAAACAAATAACCCTCGTCGTTGATGTACAAATGTCCAACAACCAAATCCAAACTCAAATACAAAAACCAGGTTTATAGAAATTGGAAACCCGAAATCAACAACATAGAAAACCACTCCTAAATTCTACCGTAGGCCAAACTAGGACATTTTGCATATAAGGTTGGTCTACATATCAGATAAGAAAGCCACTCATCAAAAATCAATAGCATTCACCCCAATGTAGCCGCAATTTTCGGCCACCAAGAATAAATCTGCGACCTTATTAAGGGGGTTGGGGCTCGGGTTTCTAGGTAAAATTCCTAGTTGCCTGCACGTTTCACTATGATGGAAACTTATTTTATGGGGCTCTCGGGTCACACCAGATTCCATATCAATATCACAAACTGTCAAAACCCGATGTCGGGAAAATTCTAAGTTCGTATATTGGGTTTCTAGTCTTCTAGTTTAGCCAGAATATTATCACTAATGGCTTGTAGTCACCAACTAAACCTCAATTACAACTTTACAAGTCCATACATCCACTAAACATCAACCTAGAAATTTCCAAGATCATAACCCTATACTAGTTTAACTCCAAACTACAATAGGTGGTTAGGACAACTAATTACAAGATGAGGAGTGAAAGTTATACCTCTTGGAGCAACTGACGAAAATTCCAAGATGGTGCAAGTTGTTCAAAATCCAAACTTGAGCTCACTAGGGGGTGTAGGATGAGGTTGTGGTCATTTTTAATGAAGGTGAGATTTTGGTAAGGTTTTTGAGGTGATTTCTATAGGGTAGTGAGGTGGAGGAACTTGAGGTGTAGAAGAAGAAGGAAGAAGAAAATGAGGTGAAGAAAGATGGTGGGGCAAATGCCATGGTCAAGATAACCCCCTCTCTCTCACACACACTCTCATGCCCATACTCATTTGTCATCATTTTGCCCCCCCCCCCCCCCCCCCGCCTCCATGTCATCTTTCCCTTTTTTTTTCTTCTCTCTCATCTAAAAAGAACCAAATACCACAAACACAAATGAAACAATATGCAACAAAATCTTAACATGTCATGGTGCATTAGCCATGGTTATTAAGAAGTTGGATTTGGCCTAATCGTGATTAGTAGTGCACTAATCAAGTTTAACATAACTTGCATATAATTAATTGCACAATTATTTATAAAATGTCCAAATCTAATAAATGCCTTTATAATTAATAATATATATTAATCTTCAATTATTTTCCAAATATTGGTATTTAATTATACCATTTTACGAAAAACCCTAATTCGTACTCGAATAGTTTTTGTGAAATATATTATTTTATTATTTAAATTCCCAAAATTAATATTTTATATTTCTGAAATGTTACACTTGATCACATCATAATACTTGGGATGAGATTAGGAACAACTTTTGTGAAGGTTACAAAGTGTTTTAAGGAGATTTGTGGGGTGTTTGTGGTTTGTTGTGGGAGGTGGAGGAGGAGAGGAAAGAGGAGAAGAAGAAGAGATGATGAAATGAGATGAAGAAATGCAAATGGTTGCAACCACAACTGCCTCTCTCTCTTTAGCATGCCCATACCTCTCATGCCACTTTGTCTCCCTCTCATTCTCTTTTCTTTTTCTTTAAAAAAAATAATACCATATAATATAAATGAGAAGGAAAAGAAAGTAAAGAAAGCCATTACACATACATTTGTTAACATGTCATGCACACTAAGTATGGTTAATAAAAATAAAATTAGGTTTAGTGCACAAAATAGGAAAACACAAATTAATTTTAATATTAAACTTGTATGGATATAATTATATACTAATTTATGAAAAACCCGATTAAATAAATGCTTTCATAAATAATAATTCATTTTAAATTTCAATTATTTTCCAAAATAGAGGTATATAATTATACCAATCTATGAAAACTCGAATCCATACATGGTATAATATCCGTAAAACTCATTATATTATTATTTAAATCCTAAAATAATATTTTTCCATTTTCTAAAATGTTACACTTTGTATTTGCTCTTTAAACTTGTTACAACTTGTAGTATTTGAATGATTTTGGAGTTGTGTTTAGTTCTATGTTTGTACAAATTTTTGTTCGCTATTTCACAGTGATCCGTAAGTGTTGCGATCCTAGAACCAACCACTAACAATATGATCTCACATGCTTTAGCAAGGCATCATCAGGCCAAGTCAGAGTTCCTATTCTTCTCCTGTTGTCTTAGTCAAGAAACTGGATGGCTCATGGCGATTGTGCATCTACAGAGAATTAAACAAGAACACAATTAAAGATGAGTATCCCATTCCATTGATAGACGATTTATTGGATGAGTTGCATGGTACACAGTTTTATTCTAAACTGGATCTAAAGCCTGGTTACCACCAGATTGGAATGTCATCAAGGGATATATTTAAAACAGCATTCCGAACACATGGTGGTCATTACGAGTTCTTAGTGATGTCCTTTGAGCTCACTGATGCACCATCTACATTCCAAGCACTAACGAATGATATATTCAGATAACCATCCCATTGCTTATATCAGCCAAGCCTTGAAGAGTAAATGTCTCTGTTGGTCATCTTATGAAAGAGAAATGCTAGCAATACTACTTGCTATTAAAAAGTGGAAGCAATAGATATTTGGAAGGGAATTCATAATCAGGACAAACCATAAACCCCTAAAGCACCTACTTGATCAGAGGTTAACTGAGGCTCAAATGAGTTGGGTAGCAATACTTCATAGGTACAATTACAAGGCTCAAATGAGGAAAGACTTTTTGTGGCCAGGATTGAAGAAGGATGTTCAAAGTCACATCAGTTAGTGCACAATCTGTCAAGCCCATAACTATGAAACTCGGTGCCCAGCAGGACTCCTCCAGCCTTTACCAATCCCAAATCAGGTGTGGGAGAGTGCTGGCATGGATTTTATCGAGGGTTTCCCAATTAGTGAGGGGAAATCTGTTATATTGGTGGTGGTGGACAGGCTTCCCAGGTTTGCTCACTTCCTTGCATTATCACATCCTTACACAGCCCACAAAGTTGCCCAACTGGTGCTAGATCAAGTTTGTAAACTCTATGGGCTACCCAAGAACTTGGAGTGTGACCGAGATCCTATATTTACAAGTGCAGTGATGGTTGCCTGCCTCAAAACTTATGGGATCGGCATGCATTTCAGTATAGCTCATCATCCCCAAACGGATGGCCTAACAAAAGTGGTCAATCGATGCCTAGAGACGTATCTAAGATGTTTCTCATCTCACAAGCCGAAGGACTGGACCAAATGGCTACCATGGGCTCAGTTTTGGTATAATACTTTCTGGCATAGCGCCACCAAACTAACTCCTTATCAAGCATTATAAGGAAGAGCTCCTCTAACCAACACACACTCTATAGCCATTGGAAGTGTTGATGAAGCCCTATTATCTCGAGATACAGCGTTACGGCTGCTCAAGGATAATTTAGTCAAGGCCCAAGAGCGTATGAAGAAGCTGGTGGATGCAAGGAGGAGAGAGATGGAGTTTCAGGAGGGAGATTATGTGTATTTGACATTACAGCCCTATAGACAAATGACAGTAGAGGCTAGAAGGATTAAGAAACTCTCTCCTGTCTACTATGGGCCCTATCTAGTGCTAGCTCAGGTGGGCAAGGTTGCTTATAAGCTGCAGCGCCCTGAAGGATCCAGAATACATTCAGTGTTTCCCATTTCTCAGCTCAAGAAGTATGTGGGGGGAGAAAGTTCCAATTCAAACATCGATGCCAACTATGAAGTGGAAGCCTTATGGGAGCCTGAGCTCATACTTGACCACCGAACTCGTTAACAAGGAAGAAGACTCATATCAGAGGTCCTTATTAAATGGAAGCACCAAGAGGAAGAAGGAGCAACATGGGAATCTTGCTGGGATTTGATGAAATGCTATCCTTACTTCGATCTCGAAACGAGATCGAATTCGAGGGGAGTGGTTGATACACACCTCATGGCTGGAGCCGACACAAGGAATGGCTTAGGGGAGAATCAAGCTCAGGGTTACAAAAGACTGAAGGGTGGGAGCTCAGAGATGGCTCAGAGGCCTTGGGTCGGGCAGCCGTTGAGCATGGAAGAGAAGAGGTCTGGTTTAACCACTATAACTGTTGCGGGCCTGCCACGAGCAGTCCACGTTATCAAGAGCGAACCGACCCAACGACTGGGGGCCACACAGCAGGCGCCACACGCCAAGCAACACCTAATCGTTATGTGGGGCCCACCGCCAGCTGAAGAATCTCGTGCTCGTTTTGTGCGCCTTTTTCCCTTCTGTTATTCACTGCATTTCTTTTCTTTTATGAATATTGCCGATTACTCTAACTAGATCTGAGAAATTAATAGAGATCCTCCTCATTTTCTTCCCCAAATTCTGTCTCCCCCCTCTCTTCTTCCTCAATAAATCTTCTATTCTCAATTCATCCATGGCTAAGACACAACAGAACCCCAATTCCTCACTCCTCACTAATGAAGGACCAACTGGTGTCATTCTAGATCTTGAACAAGCGAATTTGACAATTTGTAATCTTTAACCTTAAAAAAAATTTAAAAAATAAAGAGAGAATAAAAGAGAATACTCACATAGATTCATAACTGCAAAGTCACCTTCACAAACTCGAAATTTTGCAAATAAAACAAAAGGAAACGAAGAAAGTGAAGATAAGTTTGTTTATGTGCTGTGTCTGCACCTGAAGCTTTACCGAGACAAAGGCAGCATATACGAAAGTATCTCAAAGTCGATATACATGGAAGCTAACATTAATTCCTCTTCATTTCATAACTATCATCAATTTACAGGAGATCTATACCTTGTCACATAAAAAACAACATTTGATGTCTAATGGCAAAGTTTGCCTCAGTTTCTTATACCATATATATAGTGAATGAAACCAACATCCCCCGAAGTTTCATGTTCATGCATACTAGCTTTTGTGCAAATAATAAATGTGGGGGGCGCGGAAAACAGAAGTGAAGAACGAAGAAGGAAAAAAAATCAATTAATTAATTATCTAGAGTGAGAGACAGTGCACCCCTTCAGGAACATTTCTGGGGATCGAAAATGCAGTCACATATTTCTGAGGATATATTCTGCGAGGAGCGTTCTGCGAGGTTGAGGAGCTCTCGGCTCCATCTGTTTGATGACGAGCATGGAACTTTCCTAAACGATTGATAAGGGAAAACCTCTCCACTTCCTGCCACTCGAGTCTAACATCTAAGATCGAAGTCCTCGTGTCCAATCTACAATAGAAAATGGAATCAAATAAGAAAACTGCATGATAGATAAATAGTCGACAGTTGTAAGAGATGCAAGTGTAATTGTTAGAACCCTTGAGTCGAGCCTCGGAAGGAAATGAGTGTCGTTTGTTTAAGATTCTGGGCTCCAGTGTTTTAAGATAGACCGAAACTCTTTGTATGTGCAACGTAAATATGTATCGGGCTTAGATATATAAGAGTTCGAATATGGCTGCATACAGACATAAGCATAAAGTCATTCCTTCGATAAATGCTATCAAGGCTATGGAATACGGTATGCGCCACTATGTAGTTGACCGGTGCATACTGCATATATGCGATTTGGCTTTCTTGGAAGAGGAAAAGGGAGAGAAGAATAGAAGTGTATAAAGATAGAAATTGTGATGGCAAGAAAAACTTAATTATATAGTGTACTCTAATGCAAATTGAGATACCTTGATAAAAACATGCATTCCTGAGAAAACAAGTAAATTTTAGAAGATGCACGAAAGAGTAATAAAAATTGAGCGTTCGTTCAAATTTAATTGGTGTTATAGTAGGTCCAATATAGTGCTCAATCAATATAGACAGTTTCGATCTTGATCATATAAAATAATGCTTGATAGACGTTTTTAATTTTGAAAAGGATTTTCATCTATATAATGAACCATGTGGCTCAATTACATGCACCACGAGGGTGCATACCGCATATGCGGGCGCATATGCCTGGCATGAAATGCATTTTATAACTCTGAATGCTATTATGTGATGTCTATAATTGCTTGCAAATAAATATGCTCTCTTCATGTTAAATTATGTTTGATGTAAGTAGAGGCGGATCCAGAAATTTTCCTTTGGAGGGGCCTGATAAAACATATTCTCTATTATGAAAAGCATACTCATATAGTAGCAAATATTACCAATTGACTTCTATGACCATTTTAGATTAGTGTACCCATAGTTTTGAACGTGTAGATCAATATGGCCGAGGCCGAGCGATCATGGTTGACTTCAAGAGCCATCAATGTAAGAAATTTCCTAACATGCAACTTTATACTTCACATCCTCAAATATATGAGAAAACACTGGTACACACACATTTACATACATATACAAACACGTGATCGCACTCCCCCCCCCCCAACAGCACTTGAGGCACACACACATGTATATATGTAGGTTAGTTCGATGATGGAAATTATATCTCAAACGAAAAAATGTTTTATAATAAAGAGGATATGCCATTAAGCAACAAAAAAAAGGAAAGTTGCAGTTTTTCTGAAAGAACAATGTTCAAGCAGATGCATATATTAAAACTCTAATTGCAAAGTAAAAAAGAGCAGTCATCAAAAGCATTTACAACAAAGAAATATAAATTAAATACACAGAGACAATTATTCATGAAAATTGGTTCAAGTTTATTACCTTGAAAAAACATTTTCCAATTTTCTGGATCTTTCAGTGAAATCTACCACAACTTCTGAGAAAATCACTTCATTAGCCTTTGCAGAAGTTTTCCACTTTTCAGACATCCTGGTTTAACAAGGCAAAGAAAAACAAAGCCATCAGTAACATTCATAGAATATAAACTGTAATGCATCCACATACTACGCACATGATACTAGCTCCAAACCCTCCTTGAAGACCAAAGATGGTAATCATAAAAAAATTTACATATCTCTATCAGAAAATTGGACACCATCCTAAAATTTTATAGGTCTTGCATTTTCATGAATTGCGACATTACCTATTTTCATCGACTAAAAATGCTCCAGAATCACTTCCTGGACAAGAGATCAAGCTGCATGCATCTCCTAGAGATGACTTAGCAAGAAAGTATGTCACGCTTTCATAACCTGAAGCCACTTTGACATCAAGAATTTGAGCAGGTACCGGGGGGAGTAGGCGCTGCATTAGCTGGGTCGTCAGGATGAGCCTTTTTCTTGCTTGGGGCATGAATGAACCATCTTCTATCATTTCAGCTGTATCCTCCACCTATGATCAGATAAGCTTATGATAATGAGACTTCCACCAACAAATGTAAGAAAAATAAATTATAGAATTACTAAGGTAGCAAGTCAAACAGACAGTATAGGTACCTTCTCTGTTAACCTGTTTGTAGCCTGGGCCCAACCGCACTCAGCCATGCTGTATACAATACAGGAGGAAATCCTTTCAGAAATCAGTAGTCTTATTGCATCTGATCTATGAAAAGGTAACAAAACTGAAATGATCTCGCTTTACTTTTTAGAATAATAAAGAAGTTGTAACTATTTGTTAGAATATACATATATATTCTTCGGCCCTTGTTAAAACTTCTGAGATTTGGTGCGGTTGCAGCAACAAATAGATGGTCTCAGAGCAACCCAGGTTCACATCCTCCAAGGAGTACACTAAAAAAGGTTACAATACTGGTATGCAAAAATGCAGGTTTAGGCCCCTGAACAGGACGCTCAACCTGTGGACTCGTTAGATATATTGCTTAACCCTCATCAAAATTTCAGAATTATAGTGAAAGCAACGATGTTAAGACTATTCAATAATTAAATTGCTATAGAGAGCACCACCTAATACTTTGCAGCCTTTGGACACCAAGTGAAACCACCAGGTGCCATGGTAGAAGCTCTGACGTGGCAGTTTTACGCTTCTTTGATCTGACAACCATTTCCTGACCAGCGGTACCCAATTGCAACTGAGAAGATGATTCATCGGCAACGCTGCTGCTGGCTGACATATTACGACCCATGTCACCATACTGGTTGGGTTTGATACTTTGTTCTGCCAAAATTTTGTTATCGATTTTCGCTAAAGATTCTGAACTCCTATGGTCTCCCTGCATTGCAAGAATCTGACCATTCTTATATCTTCTATACTGCTCAAACCAGGAGCGAGCCATATGAAAAGTAAGCATAGGATGTTCATTTCTTCGAATAATATGTGGTGTGGAGGTTAAAGGTTGAGTTTGGTTTTGAACATCAGGCTGAGCAATTCTCTCGGCACTTCTCTCTCCATTTTCCCCTTGAGAAAAGCTTAGCATTTCGGCGTCTGAGGGGAAAGAGCTGTTAGAAGAAACACCCAATTCATCAGCTAAAGGAACTTTAGAAACTGCACTTTGACCATATATATACCCCTGACCCAATTCTCCTTTCAATCTCTTTCCATCCCCGCTGCTTGCATCAGTATCAGCACCCTTCATGGCTTGCATTTGCTGCAGTAGGGAGTAACTACGCTGTTGAAAATGTGATGGTGCAACAGTGTGTCCACCATAGTGTCCAACGTCACAATTGGATGAAACAGAGACAGCAGAGTTTCTATCTGACAGATGCTTTAGATCTTGTTCTTGCCCTCGATCATCGCCTCTCTCAGAATCTGTTCCGTGCACTGAATCCTCTTCCATTGGATTTTTATTTGCATCGGTAACTTGATCTGAATTGTGGGAACCTGTACCAAGCTCAGGTGGAGCACTTGCTTCTTTATTACCTTGATCATCTTCCATATGAACATCTCCTGAACTTTTATCCCTACCACTACCTGATAAAACGATGGGCTGAGGTATATTGGGAGCGACCTGAAGAGATGCATTTCTCCACACATTATGTAATGTAGTTGGTAAGCCGATTTGCCCGGATACATCAGATCTATCAGAAGTTTGTACAGCTGGCTGTGTTTCCAAAAAGGGGAACTTCCGGGGTAAATTTCTCCCAGACATAGTCGGCAGTGATTTTTGAGCAGATTGAGTAGCCATTGTCATATTATGAGATATTTGTGCTTGTCTAAGAAGAAAAGCTTGTTTCATACGTTCCTCCACGTCAGAATGACTTCCAGAAGTAGGATTTCCATATTGGTTCACCGCTCCACATCCAGCTAAAGTAGAGATATGCTGTTGTTGCAGCAATTGCTTCTGTTTCCGCGGTTGTAGCTGACGACCCATATAAGAAAGATTTGCGACTTTGTCTTTATCTTCTACACCAGAGACAAGCTGTGTTCTGTTAGAATCAACTAACGATGCCTGTGATTGTAAGTCTTGGTTTGAAACTTGCTGTCGTTGAGATGGCGAGGCTAAGCGTAAGCCAAAACTTTGAGAAGATGAAGATTGATGAGGATAAGGGACAGATCCTCCAGCAGCTCCAGATTCATGTGAACCGCGCACTGTATTAAGATCTGAACTGCCAAAGCAAGTGCTATTATCCTTTGAATTGTCCACCTTGTGAAGAAGCTCAAGCATGTTTCCGCTGCAAATGATCATATTAATTCTAACTTTACAAAAATATGGGATAAAGGAAAAGATACAACAAAGCAGCCCTGTCAGCATTATACATGGTAAAGATTGATAAAATCATGTTATCAGCAACTAACATATTATCTACTTATCCCCAAACATATACACAGATGCAGGGACGCAAGTGCTCTATCGCAAATTTTTTGAAGCCATCAATGAGGATAAATGCATGTATTTTCTTTTAAACCGTGCAATGGTTGGTTTTGAAGGGAGAAAAAAAATTACATTGAGAAATGTGGGCTTCATTGAAGCCATTGCTGTGACTTCCACAAGAGTTTTTTTCAAGAAGCTAAAAAAATTTTAACATAATCATACAAAAATAGTTCAGACTGTTACTCACCTTGTCTGTATTGGCATTGTGCTTCTATATTGTGATTCCGCTGGGCTCTTAATGCTTCTCTGCATGTCAGTTGAGTGTCCCTGTACAAGATAAACATCATCAAGACCTTCAAACCAAAAGGTAAAGAGTAAGAATATAGTAGATGGAATCCAATTTCATTTTAAATCTTGTGCTAACATTTACCTTTCCCATATTTAAAATTCCATGACTTGGAAACTGCGAGTTTTCTGTGTATCCCTGTTCCTGGATTTTTGATTGTTGAATAATTGATTTGGGAAGGCTGTGGGAGTAAGCCGTGTCTTTTGGAGAGTCAGCAGATTCCGCATTGCCCAAATTTTCTATTGTGTGGGATTGACGCTTGCGAGAACCGACATTTTTCCAGCCAGACATACCTGAGGATGTATGGCTATCACTAACAGAGGGGGAGGGACTGTTTGCAGATAAATTCTGAAGTTGTTGGACCTTAATTGGCTGATGCTTGTATTCTTCCATGTTTTCACCTCTCGATTTCGCATAGGAATCTAAAGCATCCCGCGTACCAGGATCAACCAGAAATCTATTTACTGCGTGTTGATTCATTTCCTGGTTGGCGTTTAAACTATTTGAATTCATAATTGCAGCGAGGTTGGATGTAGCGAAAGCTCCAGGCTTAATTTGAGAACTGCCAATATCAGAGTTTACCGGTTCAATTGCCCTAGCCATATTTTCACTTTTCTGAGGAAACAATGTTCTGTTGTTGGTATCAAGCTGCCTATTAATGTTAGATAAGGGTAATTGTTCCTGGTGGCTCCAGGTAGCCTGATTGTTCTGCAAATCCATGCTTTCAAAATCTGCAGATTTAATCGACTGCCCATACGTGTGATTGGGCCAAACATCATGAGGAACATCACTTGGTTGGATTTGGGCTTGAAGACCACTTTGAAGAAATAGTTTTCTAGTGGAACTCTGATCAAAATGCATGGTCTGTTCATCCATAGAGGACAGCTGGAATGACTTATGGGAAGCATTGGATTGTACTATATTATTTTCTTCATAAGCAGTTGTGGTGGAATGCAAGAAACGGGGCGCCATAGGGAAACTCGGGACTGAATTGGCATCGTTGAGCAAAGGGGAAGGCTTCAAATTGCTGGTGTCGTTTTCCCATGTAGCTTGGTGCTTTGCAACATCATCATGCATAGTGGAAGTGTTCACAACTGATGGAGTTGTATTTTGGAGGCTTAAACCACTCCACGCTTCGCGAACCCGTCTTCACTGCTGGAAGCTTGTACAGCCTCCTGCATAAGCGCACTCCAACTTCCACTTTGAAGAGATGGGAAATCACCAATCTGATCATTGCCCTCAAAAGGATCTCGACGTAGATAACCTCCCATGCCCATATTACTAATACTCCCAAAAGAAGAGCCTAAATTGCCATTATCATCTGTACCAAACAAGATCTTCTCTTCTTCAGGATCCAGACATGTCGCACCACGAGAAGTGCCAATCCGTGTTGTCTTTTCTTCTAAATTGGTTGACCAACCAGCTTGATTAATGTGTTGCGGATGGTTCACTTTCTGAAAGTTTCCTGATGTCGCTCCACCACTCAAACTCTGTACCGGGGAATTTGCAAATAAACTTTTTTCTTGGCATCCCTGTGTTTCGTTTTGAAAAGAATTTGATGGAACTGAATGCAATGATGTGTTTTCAAACTGATTCCTAACTTCCTTGACCATTACATTATTGAAATTATTTGGCATCCCTTGGAACTGAGGATATTGGTTCAACAAGCCTCTGCTAACAGAGATTGGTGTGCCATATAAAGAATGATCAGGTTGTTGAGGAATTAACCCTGCTGAGCGCATTGCTTGGCCATGATCATTTGTTAAAATATTTGAACCATGTGTAGCGAGGGATCCTCTCCCTTGTGCCCAGTTTGTGTTATCAGAAATGAACATCTGAGAGTTGTTTGGTGTCCTTGATTCACCACCTATGATATCATTTGGGAGCATGTAGCTAGATGCATCATTGATAGGCATGCCATTTAGAAGACCGGGTAACTGATTGGCAAGTGTTTGTCTTGCAGCAGCTTGGCTGAGCAAATTCTGCTGCCTAGCTCCCTGATTTAGTTGCTGTTGCTGCCTCTGAAGCTCTTGCATCTGTTTGTACAACAAGTGTTGTTGCCACATCTGCATTTCTTTAGAACTTGGATGATGCCCCGGGTAAGGTGATATTCCGGGCTGTTGCCTCCTCATTTGATGCTGCCAGTTCTTTGTGAACTGGCACTGAGGTTAAATGAATGCTCAAGTGCCTTCCCTGCTCCAATGCTGTATAGCTATGTTTTACAACATAAAACTCTCGCAAACAGGAAGGAAATATATGCTAGACACCCTACAATAATGGATGTCATCTGAAGCCAGTCTGGATTTGGAACGAATCAAATTGAGATTTGTGCTAATTGGAGTCTTGGGAAATGGCACAGAAATTCTTCTCAGCATCTGCAAAATCAAATAGCATTTTTTTAATTATAAAATCAAATGTACAAGGTGAACTGAAAGACTAGCCTTATTTTCTACTTCATGTCCATTTAACTCGGGGAGGCATGCCGGGGGGGGGGGGGGGGGGGGGGGGTTTAACACCCTATGATGCTAGAAACAATGAGGTGAACAAACTGTTGCATATCATAACTGAGCTTCGAGCATTCACATAGTTTTGCAGAGATATAAATCTCTCTTAAAAGTAAGAGCAGAAACCAATAGCTGTATACTTACCAAATGACTGATTTTGTTTTACTTCTCGTATAATAATTCAAGATCAACTTTTGCTTTGCTTTTCAGCCCATATCTCGCTATTCAATACAGTCGACTTCATCCACAGGCCTACAGGATGTTTATGAGTGAAAAAGTAGTCGGGCTTTTGATATTAGATCCAATCCAATATCCGTAAACTCTAGTATAAATATATGTGTATTCCTCCATGAATTAGCTAAGGAAAAAATTCTATTTTTCCTCAAATTCCTTGTTATGGTATCAGAGTCATGTTTCGCCAAATCCTAGCCACCGCCAACACCAAACCCTACCCGCCGTCAACCTTCACCATCAAACCGCACCGTCGCACCAGATCTCGTACCACCACTGCATCACCATCGCACCCTGCATCACCATCGCATCCTGCATCACCGCATCGTATTTATAATCTGATTCAGACCTGGTCTGAATTCACACAATATTATCCAGGCTTTTTCGTTGGTTGTTGGACGTCGTATGTTGATGTGGATGTTGATTTTATTATCGTTGGTTGTTTTTCGTTGTTTAATATTGGATGTTGATCGTTGTTCGTCGTTGATCGTTGTTGGTTGTGGTTGATTCTTACAGCTGGAATCATGTCAATAACATCGGACGACGGAGAAAGTTTATTTATCTCGGATGATTTTATTCCTATGGTATCCACAAAACTTAATGGTGATAATTATGCCCAACGGTCTGTTGCAGTTGAGACCTTCTTGATGGGTAAAAGGAAGTTGCATTACTTGCTGGAAAGTCATCCTGCTAAGGACAAGAATAGGTAGAAATATAATGATTGGCTTGTTGAAAATGCGCAGATTCGGACTTGGTTGTGGAATAGCATGAAAGCTAAGGTGAACAACGTTGTGTTTTTGTCTACGTCGAAAAAAATATGGGAGCAAATAACAAATACATACTTGGGTTCATTGCACGCATTTATCAGCTGTATCAGGATTATTTCCAGATGGTGAAAGAAGCTAACTCTCTTAAAGATCATTACTCGTCTTTCAATAGATTCTAAAATAGAAACTCTATGATGATCGAGGAGAATTATTAAAAAGTTTAAGAAGGTATCATCAATTGGTTGGGAATCTTAGTTATCTTACGATAACAAGACAAGCCATCTCTTTTGTCGTTAGCGTGGTGAGTCGGTTTTAGTTCGAGATGCGGAGAGATTTGAGAAGTATAAAATGGCTAAAAAGAAAGTTAAGAAAGCTGTTCAGGAAGTTATAGCTAAGGTATACAAGAAGGTGTACGAGCAGTTAGACACTAAGGATGCTGAAAATGATATATACTGGATTGCTCGGATGCAGAAAAGGAAGACCAGAGACTTATATGCGGTGAAGTGTGTCAAAAATGAAAATCAGAAGATTTTAGTTCAAGATGAGAATATCAAGAAAAGGTGGAGCAATTATTTTGATAAATTATTCAATGAGAGCTTTACTAAGAATTTGGATGGACTTGTCATTCAATCTTAAGATATAAACCGTGATTTCATACGTAAAATAAGACCATCTGAGGTTAAAGAACCTTTGAAGAGAATGAGATCAAGAAAAGCGGTTAGTCCAGAAGGGATTCCTGTCGAGATTTGGAGATGCTTATAAAAAATAGACGATAAATAGCTGACAGATCTGTTTAATAAGATTTAGCAGACCAAAAATATACCAAACGAATGGAGAAAAAGTACCCTTGTACCTGTTTATAAGAACAAGGGTGACATTCAAAGTTTCTCAAACTACCGTGAAATAAAACTTATGTGTCACATCATGAAACTTTGGGAGAGACTGATTGAACACATGCTAAGGAAGGATGCTAAGATAACAGAGAACCAGTTTGGGTTCATACCTGGACGATCAACGACAGAGACCATTCATTTGCTTCGTCAACTTGTCGAGCGTTTTCGAGAGAGAAGAGATTTGCATATGATATTTATGATTTAGAGAAAGCGTGCGACAAGATACAGTAACAACCGAGTTCATTTATACCAATTCCAGTTCCCGTATTTATATATCTGTGGTATTTTATTGATTTATCATGTTTGGGTGCGAATGTTATTTTACATTTTTCATTGCATTCGACCCGACCCGCTTGCTTGAACTGGTTGATTCATATTTATAGACTACCCCGGCTTGTTAAATAGACACGTGCATATCATGTAAACTGCATATTGACTTTTCATCTGACATCACACATTTTATCATATAACATTTTAGGTCATGTATAATAAATTAAAATTGCATTTCATAGCCTGCATAATACCCTAGCCCCCGTGGTAGCGTCCGCACATCTTGTTCTCGTCCCGTTCAGTGAAACGGACGTGTTTGGATAGCTACGCGCACGTACGTGCATCCGTTCTTGGGGGATGCATTTTCATTATCTAATCATTCATTTTAAAATTTGGAAGTCGCATATATTTTTCATATTTAAAATCTGAATTTTTAGACCCGACCTGGGCGTATTTTGGACTAGATTTGTATTTACCTAAAAATCCAAATTTTTAATTAAATATAATCTACGATTTAAAATTAAAATAACTAACCAAAATATTTTTTTAAAACCTACAGATCTTTTTAAAATTTTAAATCTTTTCCTAACCAATTTCAGCCCCTCCTCTCACAGGCCCGTGGCCCCACTCTCTCTCTCTTTCCTTTTCTTTCTCTCTCTCCCCGGTAACTCTTTCTCTCTCCCCCACAAACAAACAACTTTATATCTCCTCCCTGTTCATCCCCCTCTCTCTCCTCTCGATCTCCCTCTCTTTATATATCTCTCCCCTCTCTCTCGTCTCGCGTTCTCTCTCCCAGCCCTCTCTCTCTCTTCTATTTTATTTTCTTTAGTATTTTTATTGAGCCCGCGTCTCTATCTCTCTTCTCTCTTCTTCGTTTCGATTTCTTTTCTTCGCCACGAGAACGAACCCTAACCCCAGCCTTGCCTCGCCTTCGCCGTCGTCTTCATCTTAACCCCCTCGACCTCCTCTGCCTCGTCATCAACCTCTATCGTCGTCATCACCTACATCCATCACATCACCTTATCATCTGCATCTTCACCGCCACCCTCACCAGCGACCTCGACGTCACCTTCAGAACCCACAGCCCACACGAACCCATCACCTTCGTCGTCGTCGTCATCACGCCGGCGATCTCTCCTCATCACCACCTCTCCTCTCCATTCTCGAGTTCACGACACCCTACAACTCCCCGTCGCAACTCAACCGCAACAACCCGTCATCTCCTTCCCCGACCTCGTCACTGCCGATCACCTCCACCTGAACCTCACTGTCGACATCGTTGTCGTTACCCTCATCATCTCCTCCAACCCCGAGCGCCTGCACATCCATCCCCGAGCAACTCCCTGCAACCCGCAACCCCGACAACCCGCACCCTCACCGCCGGCGACTCGACGTCGCCATCACCCCAACCTCACTATCATCTCCACTTCCTCTTCTCCTCCTTCATCCCGACGAGATCCCTGCACCCGAGAACACCCTGCAACCAAAAACCGATGAGATCCTTGCACCCTACAAACCCCTCTGCCCATCACCGGAAAGCTTCGTCGTTGATAGCAGCCAGTGTCGCCGTCGTCGTCTCCCATGTCCTCTGAACCCAGAGCCAATATCCACAACCCATTCCTTCCTTCTCTTTTCTTTCTTTCCCTTTTTCTTGCTTTCTTGAATCGGGTCTCGGCCGTCTCATCGGAGTCGTGCATGTCGTCGACGATCCGGGCGACCCAGAAGACATTTTCGTGCAGCGTGGTCACTTCTTGCATTGGCCGGTTCCGTTCCGGGCACGCGTGTGTGCATCGTAGCTTTTACCGACATTGGACGTTGCAATGCGTATCCGTATCGTGTTCCATCAGGCAAGTAAAACTTGCTACATGCTATTTTAAATATACTTATTTAAATGCATATTAAACCTGTAGATTAAATCTAATACCACATGTTCCATTTTAACATTTCGATGTTCCATTTATATCATTTTAGATCTAGAACTTGGAAACATATCATGTTGCATATTAGATTACAATACATTGTACCCACGTCCATATTTATATCACATAGTGCTTGGTTGCATAGCCCATAGTATCCTTTCATTTGTTTATAACCTTTCGGAAACCCGTTTGCATCCATCTAGCCTAATATATATACAATTGCATCCCTAGATCCTTTAATACATAATAATGTGATTTTAACATTCCATATTTGATAAAGTGTATTTTAATTAATGTTGGAACTATCACCTTAACACAAATCGATAATTGTGCATCCATATACTTTAATCTGTACCTATTTGCATACCACATCACAATGTTCCATTTTTATTGTTCCATTAGTACCTCATACTTGTTTTGTATACCCATGCTTATTTTAGTTTGATTAGGAGCACCTACGTGATATTTTGTGCACCCCTGACATGACTTGATACACCTACTACTTGATACGACTTGATACCGTGCACTTCTTGACATGATTGGAGTTATTTACACTACTTGACTTGACCTGATGTACCATATCTTGACCTGTTGCCTGATCTTGTTACTAATGCCAACAGCCTTGACATGTCCCTACGGACATTTCCTGTTGTCTATCCAGACAAACATGTACCTGCTTGATCCTATATTAGCATTAGCTTCAGATTATTAATACCTGACTTGAACATATATAACCTGGGGGTATGGGGAAATCAATGATGAAACCTGACTTGTAACTCGACATTTCGCTTGCTTATACTGATCAGTTTTAGAGGCTAGGCCAGCCTTGGGGTAATGCTGCTGACATCATTCATCTATACATATTTCCTGTTTTAGTGCCTAGCGGCATGTCTCGGTTCCAGCCCGAGAATCTTGACCGTGGTCCCGGGTATGCACGGGATACTATTGAGTTACATCGATAATTCATCAAATTGATTTCAAAGACTTGAGAATAGTTAACCCAGTAGACCAGTCTAGATTACTCACTGCACACTACCCTTCACTGTCCTTATTTATATTGTTGTTATACCTGTCTTACCGTTTATACTCATACCTGCATGACTTGCTACTTGATGTATTGTTGCTTGATATTATGACACACTGACGTCTGGATTTTGTATGGCCCAGATTCTTTACCTTTGCTGCAGGCTGATCAGGAGTACTGCCGTTGTTAAACCGAGCAGTGAGAATCCTGTTGGTATCCAGTTTTACTTTCCAGGTGTTTATTTATTGGATCTTTTGCTTCCGCATATTATATTATTTCTTAACTCATTTATTCTGGCTCATGGGCATGTACTAGATAGTTTAGTTTACTTTTATGTTCTTGATATCTCTACAGCCGTAATGTGACTGTGGAGGGATTTTTCCTATCCACAGGTAGCATGGTTGGCTCTGTCACGTGCCTATCTTAGCGTACTCTGGGAAGCGGGGCGTGACAAATACCTAGAGAGATACTGTGGGGGACAATGATGAAGAAGGGGGTCCCCGTCAAGTACATTGACATAATCAAGGACATGTACGATGGAGTAGAGAAAAATGTCAGAACTTGCGGCGGCTTAACAAGTGATTTTCCGATTATAATTGGTTTACATCAAGGACATGGATTAAGTCCATTCCTGATTACCATCGTGATGAATGAGCTTACTAGAACTATCCAAGACGGGGTACCTTAGTGTATGTTATTCACCGATGATATTGTTCTAGTAAATGAGACAAAAGTTTGGGTTAATGCCAAATTGGAGTTATGGAGGGAAACGTTGGAATCTCGGGGGTTCAGATTGAGCAGGTCCAAGACAGCATATATGCATTGCAAATTTAGCAAACAGAGAAGTCAAAACCATATTGGTATAACATTAAAAGGGCAAGAGATATCACTAAGCGATTAGTTTAGATATCTAGGTTCCATCATCCAAAAGGATGAGGCGATCGATAACGATGTTAATCAAAAGATCTAAGCTGCTTGGTTGAAATGGAGGAGTACAACGGGGATTTCGTGTGATCGTAACTTTCCGTTAAACTTGAAAGGGAAGTTTTATCGGAGCGCTATTCGGCATGTCTTATTATATGGTACAGAATACTAGGCTCCTAAGAAGCATTGTACACAGATGATGCACGTAACAGAGATGCGCATGTTTCGCTGGATGTGTGGTAACACTAGAAAAGATAACATGCAAAATGAGGATATTCATGCAAAAGTTGGAGTAGCACCTGTCGAGGAGAGATGTGGGAAAACCGGCTAAGATGGTTTGTTCATGTGCGACGCAGACTTATGAAAGCACAAATTCGACGAGTGGATACTCTCGATATAGGCGATGTCAAAAAGGTGAAGGGGAGACCGAAGAAAATATGGATGGAGGTGATACGAGAAAATGTGGTTGCCAAAGGCCTCAATGAAAGTATATTGTTCGATAGGAGTGAGTGGAGGCGGAGAATTCATGTGCTGGACCCGGTGTGATTCTCATGTTGGTTCATATAGCCTACCCCATATGCTTGGGATAAAAGGCTCGGTTGTTGTTATGGTGGGCCAGTTTATGGATTCTCTAAGGAAGCCTCATTGGAGGGCAGATATTCGTATTATTCGCTATTTGAAGATTTCACCTAGTCAAGGGTTAATTTACCACAATCATGGAGATATTCAACAGTTGATGGGATTTTGTGATGCTGATTGGGCAGGGTCTCCTACTGATAGAAGGTATATTGTACTTTCCTCGGTGGAAACCTTGTATCATGGAGAAGCAAGAAACAATCAGTTATGACTAGATCAAGTGCGGAAGCTGAATACCGTGTTATAGCTTTTACTACGTGCGAGTTAATCTGGATAACTAACCTATTAAGTGAGCTTGAATTTCAAACTCATCGTCATATTCCTCTTTTTTGTGGCAATCAAGCATCAATCCATATTTCGTCTAATCATGTTTTTCATGAAGTTGATTGCTATTTTGTTCGGGAAAAGGAGAATGGATTTCTTAACCCTCAATACATTGCAACCAAGGATCCACCGGCAGAAATTTTCACAAAGACATTGGGAAAATCAAAAATTGATTTTTTATGTAATAAACTGGGTCTACATGATATGTATGCACCAGCTTGGGGGAAAGTATTAGAAATAATGTGTGATAAAGTGGTTGGACTTTTAATATTAGATCCAAACCCGTATCCGTAAACTCTATTATAAATATATATGTATTCCTCCATGAATTAGCTAAGGAAAGAATTCTATGTTTCCTCAAATTCCTTGTCAGTACACATTTTCATCCACAAGCATAGAAAAGTGAACATTCACAAGTAATGCATTCAGTAGTGCTCAGTAATAGGAAGAGAAAGTACCGATTAAATAGCTTTTGAAGATTCAGCTGTGGAGAATAAGAACAAATGTTCTACCATCCCGCACTTACATTCCAGCTCCCTACTACAGATTTCTAAAGCCTGACAGTTATTCAGCATACCACAACCAGGTAATATCCTTGTTTGAAATCTCCTATGACAAGTGACACCCCTGTAGAGTTATCTGAAATGTTGTAAAACAAACCAGATTCAACAATTCTCAACAGCAAAATCTTTGAAGGAGGTTGTATTATGCCAAACGTATACGTAGACATTATAAGAACCACCATTGCTGATAAGACTGACAAACTACTGAAAATAAACAAATTGCGATGTTATTGATAAGAACAAAGAATCTACACCTAAGAAACTGTTAGAAAGCCAACATGATGATGCATATGAAGCTGTCAAAAAAAAAGAATTATATGGTCAGATTTATATGATTACTACAGCACATGATAACATAAAACTGAAGCTATATGAAATTCAATAACAATATATTTGTTTGACACAGAAGTAGGCAAAATTCATCATTCTACTACTAACGGTTTGTTCGCAAGGACGGTGTCCAACTAGAGCTAAGCATGCATAAAAAGAAGATTAAAAAATGCAATAAAACATAATACTACCTCCGTTTCACAATACTAATCTTTTTTTTCACTTATTGCACAGTAATTAAGAAGAGTTCTACACTTCTAATATCTAAAAATTCATAGATGTGAAATCCCTAAATTAAGTTTCTAACCCTTCATTAATTATCTTGAAACTTGAATAAACATAAAGAAATTTCATGGATTTGTTAATTTTTAGGGATAGATTTGGAACTCTATATAAAGTGAATTGGTTTCAAAAGTATGGAGTAAACTAGTTTCTTGATATTTTAAAGGGAAAAGTAATTTGAGGGAAAAAATAAAGTGCAAAAAAGTACTAGTAATGTAAAAATTGTGATAGTCTACATAGGTTATCTCCATATAGCAGAAAAAAATTGGACTGTCACTGACCACTGAATCCCTCAGGGAACAAATGAAAATATCTCTAAGCTGAAAATATGCTGGCAACGGAGAAAATATTAATATATACTATTGTGCACACGTCTCTTAGTTGCGCATATTTGAAATATGAAGGGAATTCAAATAGGTTTAAGCAATGAAAAACAAAGGAGGGAAAATAGTAATGAAGACAAATGGAACATGTAGGTCCATAATATACAATCCTCAAATTGTTGGAAGGAAACTTTCTTTTCAGGTGAATGGCCACTGTCCTTAAACAGTAAGTAGTATGTAGTCATAAATGTGTAGAGCAACAAGATTTAACAACTAAGACATTCAAGTTTGAGGACCTGGAGATATGCAAGACAAACACCAAAAGGTACAGCTCCAAGATCTTTTGTTTATGTGATTTGAACATGCTAGATGGCTGTTGGCCCACCGCCCGCTAGCTTAAACTCTTGGATAAAAATGTGTACCAAAAACTTAATAGCATGCATAATATCTTATAGGTAAAAGATCATGTGTTCAAATCTTATCATAGACATGCAATACAACATGGAAACCCCACCTGCTCTTCCTTATTTCACAAGCCAATGTTGCTAAGAATTACAACTCTCATTATCAAAATAGCTACTTCATTTCCAAATTAAGCTCATCGAATGAGACAATTCTCCGCTAGGAAGCAAAAGCACATCAAATAGAAGTTCCAACTTATCACCACAATCTCATTTACAAGAAATCCTCAACCTACAAGAATCCACATCTCAATCTAATACAACTATCTCCATCTATGATCTGAACTGCTTAAATTGAGAAATCTACCAATCCACAGTCTAACAAACTACAATACATCCAAAATCACAAATTTAAGCCACTCCTCAGCTCAAAAACCAAAAAATAACTAACATTTCCCCATTTGCTGGGTGGGGGGGATCCCTAAAGATTCACCTCAGCACACAAAGAACCTTTACAAAACCCAAGCTAACCTTCCCGACACTAGACAACCAACAAATAAACCAATCAACATCAGCACAGAAAGAATCCACGAAATTCCATTCTAATATCATCATTCCAGCTATGAATCGAACTGCTAAAATTGAGAAACTTACCAATTCACGATCTGAGAAACTACAGTATACGCCGAAATCAGCTCAAAGACACATAAACCAGCAACCAATTTCCCCAATTACAAAAAAAAATCCCCAAAACCCTAGAACTTCAGCTCAGCACACAAAAACCTTCACAAAACCCAAACTGAACTCCCAAAACAGTACAACAATCAAACAGATCAATCAATTGAGCTTCTTTCCAACTCTACTCCCAACCCCCCACCAACCAAATGCCTCAAATCCCCAACCTCAACACTCAATCAACTCCAATAACCCAAACCTAACAACAAAAACACCTTAAAAACCCCAAATTTATCTCTCGATCAAGCTAAAATTGGAGGAGCCCATCGAAAGAGGCGAGCTCACTTACTCAGATTGCCGAAGCCGTTCCGCTCCCAATCCAAATGGTGATCGAATCGGGCGACGCTGGAGGTAGAATTAGGGTTAGGGCTCTGCTTCCTCTCGAATTTTTTTCCTAGGGTTAGGGTTCGGGTTTCGAAGTGGTAGCTGTGGGCTCTCTCTCGAAGCGGGCGAGGGATCAGAAAGATAAAGTGAGAAAGAGAGAAGGGAGAGCGCAAAAAGTCTTTCAACGAAGATGCAGCGGTTCGGGTCCGAACCGAGATCAGCGTACATGTGTCTGAGATCATGAGATCTCGACCGTTGAATTATTTGATTGGGCTGGCACGTGCTTTGGGCGCCGTTGGTTTAGGAGGGGAAAACGACAAAAAGGGTGGCTCCCCTCTCCTTTTGTGGTTGCAAGGGTGAAAATTAACTAAAACACCATTATTTTTACGCGTTTAAAAATAAAATTTTACGTGCTTGGTAAGAGCCCAAGAAGGTAAGGCCGCTAATTATGTACTTAGTGCTAAAATCTAAACTAATAGTATCGGTGGTGTTTTGATTCTGATTTACAGATGTTGTAATAAAAATGGCTTGCATGGTTGTTTTCCTGATAGAGAACGGTATTGCATGTAAAGAATTGTTTGGTTATATCTCTGGTTAGCAGGATTTAAACATGGGTTTTCCAAAGTTAGAAACTAAAAACATTTGCGGCATTTATTTTTAGCCAATTTGGCATTAACATGGCTTGCGACGTTGGAAAAAATATTATTATTGCAACTGTTATGATCGTTGCTTCATCTTCTTATTGCAGATTCACAAGAAAAGAAATATCTATGTATCCACTTGCGAATGTTTTTTAATACATGATCGATTCTAACAGAAAAGAATAAGCAATTATTTGAAAAAAACATTTTTCTCTGGTACTTAAAAATTTAAAATCACTAACGTGATGTTCCTGTATTCAAATTATAATGGTGAACGATGCGCAAACGAGCAGTCAAATCTTGTTCATCGAAACCGACCACATGTGAAGCACGCTAATGGTGAATTGGCTTATTTTACTCTTCAGGGCACACCATCTTTATTGGAAATCGTGTCCTTGCTTTTATAGCTACTCTAGTTTTAAGACACTCTCTTACTTGCCTCTCAGATAAAGCCGCACGTGGAATAGGCTAATCGAAAATGCTGTGGTTTTCATAGCTTCACTCGTTATTTTTTCCAAGATGCATGGATTGAAAACATGTACACACAACCATCTTTAAAGCTGGTCAAATTAATTCTCCTTACTCTACTGTTCCAATATTATTTCTTGACAATTTATATGGTTAAAAGAATCCACTAAAAAATGATAAATGTTAGATTTTAACCAAACTTGTTGAAACCTAGCTAATTATTTATGTTTTTCCTTCAAAAAAATTTGTTTTAATTACTCTAACACCAACATTCGCCCCTCAGCTCCTAAACTTTTCATAGAGACACTTTCAACTCTTGCCATTTACCTTTTTCCCCCTTTTTGCTTAGCTAAAAGAATTTCTTGCCCATGATGTTACAAAACATGCATGGAGTTATGGAGCTCCTGAAGGAAGTTACATTATGGTTCCTCCAAAAATTTGACCTTATCACAGCTTTGCATGTTAAAAGAATATTGTTAAATTAAAAATTAGTAGTAGCTTACTTGCACAATATTAATAGTTTATACGAGCCTATAGCAATCCATCCGCTATAGATAGATATTTGCTCTTATTTTCTCAAAATACAAGGTTCACGGTGTTTTACTCGTGTTTCTTTCACATACCGAGAGAACATAATGAAATTAAGTAAGGAAATATATATGTTGGTTTAACTGTAATTAAAGATGGCCCTGGTTCCAGGCAAACGGCCAACCAAAAAAAATTTAAGACTCTTTTTTCAGCATTCTATCTCTCGTGTTGTCAAGTAAAAGTTAGTTACTGTTGCACCCCATTACATCTTCTTCTTTTTCGACAACCACACTTATTCTAAGAATGATCCACACATCTCGTTTATTTTATTCCACCATTATTTCCTTTTTACTAATAAATATGTGTCTAACTTTCTCATGTATTTCAGTATTAAATATTTTCCGCTTTTTTTTTTTGCTTGAATTCATTCAATCAATAAGTTAATGTTCTGGTTTACTGATTGCTCTGGAAAATTCGAACCGCTGAGGGAATGACTCATGCCGACATGTGCACTGCACAATCCCATATTAGAAGCATTTCTCTCAATTGAAAAACATCATGCTAGCTTCCAATAGAAACATGGAACACCTTAGGTGAAGACAAATTCAAATTACTATAAAATAGCAAAGAAGAGAAAACAAAGAGGCATGTTGTGAGATATGGGAGACATGCATATCTATCACTGCTTTATTGAGTTATCCACTAAATGTTATGACATTGCATAGGAGAATATTATTGGTAGACTACCACTTAACTAGTGTAGCGAGTACAAGGTGTAGCATGACACGTGCATTAGATTAATGTGACAAGAAAGGGGAAACTAAGGATGACATGGGGATTTGACTCCTATTATGTTGGATAAAGTCACGAAGGACATGTGGCACATTAACAAGGGGAGCGTTCCATTGCACACCGGTCCGTGTTTTAAAAAACGGGAACTTTCAATCCACAACATATTCGAACAATCAGAACTGTTCAGGCTGATCACCCTACCTTCAAGTCTATGTGTATGAAAAATCAGAGAGTTTGAAGACCTCTAGCCTATGCATCGAATGGAGTTTATGCTGCTATATTGAAAGACGATCATTTTGCACCCACTTGATGCATGGGTTAGAGGTTTTCAACCCCTTTGATTTTTCATACACATACATTTGAGGATAAGGTGATCAATTTGAACGGTTCGGATTGTTCAAATATGTTGTGTATCGAAAGTTTCCGTTTTTAAAATACGCGAACCGATTTGGAATAGATCACTCCCCAGTTAATACGCGGTGAGAATGTTTGGTATCCTTCTCGTTCTAGAAACCAATTCCAAAAGCAAGATGAACCTCTCCCTCTCTCCCCTCTCCCCAACAGCACAAAAGATTGACCATCATTTTATATCAAGCCAAAATTATATCTTTAAGGGCACTTTAACCTCATTTTTAAATTTTATTTTTCCCTTTTAAAACAAATAATTTTATGTTTCATCCTAATCACTAACTTACTTCATAATTTAAAAAATACGGATTAGCCATTTTATGCTCGTTCCTCCAGCAATTAACATGTCATCATGTCATCATATTAACCAAGTTATTTAGACCAGCACAATTATATTACTTGTATATCTTTCTAATAAAGTATTCGATCTCCAAAAATTAATAGAAATACAACAAATCGTTTAGATCTTTATCGGTTCATTGATTTAGTTTTTATTTAAAGTTATATAATGACAAGTTAAGAAATTATGTCTATTTAAGGACAAGCATAAAGAATTTTTGCAAAACACAACATAGTATTAGCGACATCTTGTTAGAAAGGTTCCATGTTTTCTTCAGAAGAAGGAAGAAATAAGAACTGATGCTTTGCATCATCCCCATAGCTGAAATAACAAACCAAGCCATTTTTTCGCTCTTGAATAGGTTGACACTTTATCTTTTTTCCATTTCCTTTCTAAGACTCCTTGACCAAAATAAAGATATGTTGTGGCTCAGTTGGTATGGACACTTCCTCTTTTGGAAAGAGTGCGATATTCGAACCCCAGAAAAGAAAGTGACCACAAATTAACGTTTTCGGGATAAACTTATGGGTCCTCTAGATATGTGCGTGTGTGTGTGATGCGTGCGTGTGTTGTGAGTATTGTATACATAGATTAGAGCTTCTCAGCCACCGGTGCAAAAAAAAAAAATGGATCTGTTTGAAAGAATGCTAACTAAGCATGATCCTTCTGACCAGATAATAACCTTCCAATTCAAAAAACAAATAAAAAAATTAATATGGTTGGAGATTTTTTTTTTCAATTCTTCCTTCACAACTATAAGTAGAGTCACACCCTACATGCACATGTACAAAGCTTCAATTAGGGATTGTTCTATTTACATCAAGCAAACTAAAGCCAAGCAAAGAAGTTAAAGTTCTTCCGCTTACATAAATCCCTCACTTACTCTTGGGAAAAAATAGACACTCAAATTACAGTAAAAATCAATGTCATGTGTTTCAACAATTAGAACATAAAAATTTATAGCTGAATTGTCGCATGATTTTAAAGTTTCGATGCTGTTGGCTTTATATTAGTGATAAAATATTTAAATCCAATTAGGCATGTAGCTTGGGGGGGGGGGTGGGTGGGTTAGGTCATGTTGGCATGCAACAAGAACAGAGGTAAACCTCCTCCCTTTCAATATTAAAAAAATGCTTCAATTTGACACATGAAAGCATTCAAGTATGGAACTGGGTAGGGTGTACATCACTTCAATGTATATATATAATTTAAGAATGGACTTCCTCCTGCTCACAAAAGGAGACAAAATCAAAATCTCCTCAGCAATGGGACATAATATATAGAATCCCACATTTATACCAGTGACACATTTCCATTTGGAAGAATCATCATGTGGCCTCCCTCACTTTAAAGAAGTGCATGCAACTTCCATAATGTGACACCTGCTAAAGAGTACAAAACATAGATCCTTGTCTACATGTACTTCTCATTTTCTAAAAAGGCAAAATATTCATAAAAAGAGGAAATTTAAGGATGACATGTCACCTGACATATCCTCTGCTCCCATTGGCTCCTGCTGTGTTGGAAAAATCTAGCATCATAAAAGCCAACTGACATAGATTTAGAGAGAGAGAGAGAGAGAGGCTATATTCTTGTAAAATATCTAGGACTTCAATGTCTCTTTCTTCCAACTTAATTCAAGCAACCATGGAATTAATATTGACCCAAATAGCTTACTAAAGAGTCAACTCATCCATGATGAGGATACTAAAAGTAAAGCACTATATTTGATTACTTGATTTTGGATTAGGACATATCTAAATCCTGTCAAGCAAGTTGTCCTTTTCAATTTTCTACTTAATGATAGATGCAATCCATAGAACTCACACCATTCACACAAAAAGTGTGGCATTTATGTCACTGAAAAGATAAAAAATAGATAAAAGTTCACTATGGATATAAAAGATACTTGCGAATTAAGATGCCAGATCGTTTTGCTTTCTAAATTGTTGATGCACAAGATAACCCCCCCCCCCCCCCCCCCAAATTTTGGTGGTCCTCATCATTCATATAGAATAGTATTTTAAACAAAGCCTTCACTGCAAGCATATGTTTACTCATAAGATGCTCAGAATTCACATTGACTCTTCATATGACAAAATTATATATCCAGCTAGCTACGGTGATCACTACCATAGTATATATTATATAACAAATATAAAATGCAGTGAGTCTATGAGTATTGCGCATTCACTTAAAAGATCCTTGGGAATATTTAGCCACCATCTAAATTGAAATTTCTTACATTATCAAAAGAGTATTTACCATGTTATACAAAGGTGTAGCTTCTAATCTCAAGGTCAAAATTCTTAATTCCTCAGCTACAAAAAATATATATCATGATATTACGGTAAGTTATTGTTCATAAATGGAAGCCGTTGTTCATTGATCTAGAAATGTAAAATGTTCTATTTGTCTTTCCTCTTGAACCATTTTCTCGCCTATTTTTCAGCGAAGAATTTCCATGAATAATGCAGGTGTACACCTATACCCAAACCTATTTAAACTTCTATCTCTTCTTTCAACCAATTTCATAAACCTTGTATGTGATGACAAAAAGAAAAACACAGGAACATGTAAACTGCTTCCCTTACTACATTACCTTGGAAAAGTTGAATCTTATAAATAAGATTCAAAGAACCACTTCTGCATCAAACAAACTGCTCCCAAAAAAAGAAAACATTGCCCCCAAAAAATTTGTTTGAGACAAATAGAGTACCACACAAAAATGCACAATAATGCATGCGTCAAGTTATTAATCCCTTTGCCCCTGCATGCAGCAAATGAAAGTTATATTAAGTTAGAAAACTTGCTATAGCAACAAACCAGGTACAGTCTTATTTAAATCTAGGTAGTGTGCCTTGCAACTAATTCTTATGTGTTGGGCATGAGATTAGAAGCTACACCAGCTAAAACACAAATAACTCAAAATTTTCCCTAAACAATTTAAAACAGCAGCAGCAGAAGAAGAAACAGAAAATAACAAGAAAAGAAGGAGAGCTCCAGAGATAATTAGACAAACAAAAATTGTGGAGAGATATGGTTGATATAAACCTCTAGTACAAATCGACAACATTTGCGGCCTCTTTCGAGGAAATTCACCATTGATGAAATTTCGGCGCCTCTGCTGCTTTTAGATTTGGATTACTGATTCAGAGCTATATCTTTGGACCTTTATGAGTGTTGGAAATGTATTTCTGATTTGGAGAGAGAATGAGTTGAGGGCATGCTGGGAAATGTAAATTAAACGGTGAACAAGCGTATTGCATGGTATATAACTAAAGCATGAAGCAAGAGACCATTTAGGATCTAATTTAGGGTAGAGGGTGCACGCTAATAAACGCCTTGAAAGGTAACAAGCGCAATATAATTAAAACTAGAGGGGTAGTGCTGAATATATTCTTCTCTTCAAAATTAACAAAGTGAGAGCGACAAGATATGAAACTAAAATAGACGGGTACAAGTTATGATGTGTATAACAAGAAATTAGAAGAAAACAGGAACAATTGAGAAAGTCCAAAAGCAACTCATAGCTAAATCGGTATTCAGGCAGCTGAAAGGGGTGATATGTAATGAAATGGCTCGAAACATATATGATAAATCGGTATACAAATTATGATGTGTGTGTTGGATATAGTGCCCTCAAAGTCAATTATTGGATCACAGGCACGTGATTGCAGTGATTGAGGGAGGACCTATGCCGGTAAGACAGTCTTACTCGAGATGATAGTATACTATCTGGTTTATCTTTATCATCGTGTACTGCTTTAGCTGACCTTACAGGTCGCTATTACACGTTGATAGAGCCCTTAGGATTCTTGCTTGACTGCCAGCAGTATGATGGCGATCATATACGTGGAAGCTGGGGTCTATAAGCACATCCTTAAAAGGTCCCTAGTCGTGGGAGTTTTCGAGATAGGGCATCGATACTCCAGAGTAGACTAGTGTATACAGTCGAGACCTCGACGAGGGGCGTTAGCCGGTCTCACAAGCCATTGGTGTCAGTTGGTTCACCTAAGATGTATACAGGTGCTCATTGGGTTATGAGTACACCGGACAGGACTCGCCGGGAACATGCTAGTTGGTATTATACCTGATGTCAGATAGCAGTTCCCTGGTGACATGTATACAGGTTAGTCTATCGACCTGAGATCGTCATTTGTCTCGTGTGAGTTCCCACTGTGCTTTGATTACTACCCTACCACGGCTCAAAGGAGTCGTGCAAACAGGTTTTAGTTGGGTACAGTCCCGAACCACATGGAGGCAGTGAGTGAATCGGCAGGGGTTTCGTCTCTCCCGGTATTAGGGGTGAGATCGCGCTGTGTCTAGGAAAGCCATTACACGAAATCTTTGGCCAAGGCAGGAGATTTACAGGTAGGTATTTCAGTAGTATCTCAGCGTGTTCTGGGCTACACTCCGACACGACTTGTGCCGCTTTTGGGGGTCTGACTTTTACCAACCCCCTAGGCCTGACATGCGATACTTATAGACGAACGGACCGGACTGTACGGATATTGTCACTGACAGGCTCAGTAGGGTGTCAGGATGAATTCGCTCATCGACCTCTCTTTTGGTCAATACATGATGTCCCATTACGTACAGCTAGTACCACTGACGTGCTAGTGGTTAAATCCACAGCCAGTGTATTGACGAGTCTTTAGAGTCCCTCACAGACAGTTTCTCAAGTTTCGGCGAAACGTTGTAGAGGCCGTATGGTATTATGGCAGGGTTCGATCATATACGTGCAGTCGTGCACGGATCATGATCGGACGGATCATACTAGAGGGCTTTGGTTTAAGCCAGATCCTAGTATTAGATTTGTTGGATTACTTTAGTCTCATCGCATTTGCATTCAGTAGGAATGTGGATGCATGTATGTATATACAGGTGAGGGGTATCCTTGTGATCCGTCACGAGTTTACTTTAGATGTTGACATATTTTTTTGTTGTTGTAAACATTTGGATTAATATTTACAAATAGTGGAAAATATGAGTGGATTTCATGATGAGGTGCATTTAATGTGACATGGACATGCTTAGTGACTCATGGTCTCTTTACTTGTGCTAATGTCACATTAGGATTTGTTTATTGTGTTGAATTGATGGATGGAGAGAGAGGGGGCAGCCATATGGCTTGAGGTTAGCTCTTGTATTATCATTCTAGTGCTCTCACAATAATTCAACACAATAACACAAAATGCCTCTTCTCTTTTCCTTCTTCTTGCTCACAACCTCCACCATGGCATCATCTTCTACCTCCACTCTAACCATCTCATGTGTTGAGAATCCTAGAGTGTCAAGAGACAAAATTATCACACACATTCTCTACTTCACCTTGGACACGTCGGCTAGCAAACTTCGTGTCCGAGTTGCTTCGGTTCGAAGCGGGAGCCCGTAAAAGGATTCATTGACGTGGTGACCTTCCGACGAGGAGATCGAGCGAGATCGGAGATGCCGCAAGGAGCTAAAGATGGTGGCTAAAGACCGAAAGACACGGATCGATCGATATAGCTTTTCGAACCCTCTTTAGATTGCTAGTTTAATGTTAATGGTTCGATCCGGGTAAAAGTCTGCGTTAGCACCAGTTTCAAGTTTATGAAAAATTTTTGTTTCCGCATTTTGGTCTCGGATCAACGGCCGGGGCGCTACCGTAGACTTACATGGTATCAGAGCCACGCTATTAACCTTTACTAGCTTGTTCTAACATGTTTAAAATATCGATCGATCAAAATTTCCGAAACCGCATTTTCATTTTCCGAGTTTCTGTCAATTTTTTTGTGGTCGAAAAATTATTTTGGGTATGTCAGAAAATCAGGCAGGCTTTTTTAAGACATCTGTAGAAATTTGTGTTAGTGTATATGCCCTAGGGGCCATTATTGTATCATACTAGTTTGTATATTACTTAATGGAAGCTTGGGATATTCATATGTATATAACAGTCTTGCTAAACATGGTAGTATGCTACTTGGTTTTTCTATCTTAATATATGAGTATACGTATTGATAGAGCTCTTAGGATCTTGCTTGACTACCAGCGTTGTGATGGCAGTCACACTAGTGGGGGCTGGGTAGTCTACAAGCACATCCTTATTCAGGTCCCTAGTCGTTGGATTATCGAGACAGGGCATCGATACTCCGGAGTAGACTAGTGTGTACGCTTCTCATCCCAGTTGAGGAGATGGTCTGTCCCACAGCCGTCAGTACGTCGTACTGGAGATAGTATGCAGGTGCTCGTTAGGTTACGGGTATACCGGACAGGACTCACAGGGAACTGTTGGTTGGTTTTATACCAGTCGTCAGTGAACAGTTCCCAGGTGACATAAGTACAGCATAGTCCGCAGACTTGACACTGCTACTTCGCCTCGAGTGTGTCCCACTGTTCTTAGATTGCTACCCTACCACGGCTCAAAGAAGTCGTGCAAACAGGTAGCAGTTGGGTGCAGTCCCGAGCACGTAGAGGCAGTGGCGGTTAGACAGGATTCGTCTCTCCCGGTATTGGGGGTTGATATCGCGCTGTGTCAGAGAGCCATTACGCAAAGTCCCTGGCCAGGGCAAGCGAGATTTGCTGGTAGGTTCCAGTAGTTTCTCAGGGTGTAATGGGTTTCGCTCCGACACGACTTATACCGCTATTAGGGGACTGACGCTTGCCGCCCCCTAGGCCCGATATGCGATAGTCTTAGACGAACGGACCGGACTGTATGGAGATTGTCACATCAGACTCAGTAGGAGTTCGGATGGGTTTCCTCATCGGCCTTCTTATCGACATCTACCTGGTGACCGTTACGTACAGCTAGTGCCGCTTGCGGTCTGTGGTTAAACCCACTGCCAGCGTAGTAGTCGAGTCTCTAGAGTCCCACGCAGAGAGTTTCCCTACTCCAGGCGAAACGATATAGAGGTCGTATGGTTTTACGACAAGGGTTCGGACGCATACGTGTGTTTACGCACGTACGACTTTCAGACAGTTTTTACTAGTCGGCTTTGGTTTAAGCCAGTTACTAGTATCCGGTTATTGGATTTATACAGTCTAAAGTTTTTCCGTGTTTTCACGGATAGGAGGGGCGTTCTCGTAATTGCGCGAGAAGCTTCTAGAAGATGGTGACTAAGGAGGTTTAGGTGGCATATACATTGAATGAGATTAGTGAATCATATGGATGATTCATCCATGTCATTAATGCTTCATAATTGCTTAATGACTCATGGAGATGAATCACCACAAGATATTTATCAAGCATGGTTGTAAATCATTTTCTTTTCTTTTCTTGATAAATAAAAATGCTTGATATATATTATGATAACTCATTTTCTCTTCTCATTATTATGTTCATCTTCTCTCTCCTCAAGCTCTCTCTCTTCAAACCCTAATCCTCCCCTCTCATGTGTTGAGTACAAGGATTAGTTAGACTACATAATCCATAACCATACTATATTTCATCTAGGTACTTTGATTAGCACTTAAAGATACCTAGTTGCCTCAAGTTTAGAGGCAAAGCTTGGAGTTTAGCTCTCGTGGTGGATCGTCTACTACTTGGAAAAGGCCGAAGAGGAGGTGGAGTTCGTAAAGACGAAGGACACGGTTCTTTAGGTATAATCCCTTTACATAGTAATTTAGAACTTCTATGTTTGATGTTAGTTATCGTTTAGCTTCGATTCATGCGGTTAGTCGATGTTTAAGCAAAGAACAAGATCGTTTTTCATATTTCCGCCTCCCCGCAAGTCGTGGGGTGTTGTACATCGACTTACAGTGGTATCAGAGCCTCGCTAAACGATAAATAACTAATTAGCAAAGTCGTAAAGATTTCGAACGCAAAAAGCAACCGGAAACATCGCCGATTATCACACTTGCTGTCGATTTTTAAACTGGCTCCAAAAAATTTTCAGGATGCTTCAGAATAACAAGCAGGGAAAATTAGAGATACTGAAGAAATTTGGGCCTGTGACTCGACTATCTCACCGCGGAACCGCGGCGGATCCATGGGATCCGCGGCGGATCCGCGGCCGAGTTAGGCCCGAGTCAGCCCCAATTTCTTCAGTAACTCATAGGTGTTAACAATGATGTTTCTGGGATGTTTTATTTTCTGCTAAGATTTCAGGTTCACAGAGAAGTATTGGAGTAGAATCTAAAAGCGTTTTTCCGATCGAAATTTTGCGATGTTTGCTAATAGGATTATATCTGTGTTTGTATAATGTGTTCGTAAATCTCCCCTAACTGCTAGTATGTCGGTTGGCAGGGGGTTGCACATTTCTGTAATGGTTTTTACTGTTTGTGGATATGAACTGTGTTGGACTGTTGTGATGTATAGCCGGGGTTATGTGATGGGTTATTATTTAATTCATTTGATGTAAATGTAATTTGTTGTAATATTATTTTGCGGGGCACATCCAGATTGCGGTTGTAGCCACCGTTGTATTATTTCATTTTACTGTTTTTGCTCCTAGGACAGACCCAAGGTGGGGTGCACAAACTGCCGGGCGGGTAGTTTGCCGTACCCGTAGGGGTCTTGGGTGGGGTAATGACTATTCATCACAACTGTGTAATCCGTCTTTTGTTGTAGGCTCAAAACAAACACGGATTGCTTGTAAATCCAATAAAGTTCATCTGTGATCTGGAATGCCTATTATTGCGCCTGACGAATGTACAATATCTATATATGATAGCTATTTAAACGTCACTTATGTTTTACACCCGCGCTAGCCCAACCCCCGCTCTGTCGTTAGTTAAGTAACCTAACGGGTGATGACGGGACCCCGTGGCGAATACGGATGGCATAAGAGAACGTTGTATTTTCGTTGTTTTCTGCAATGATAGGTTAATGATGGGACGCATTATTTATAATGCAAAGAAAATAAACCAAAAGTTTAATCGTTGAAACAATTTAAAAGAAACCACTCGGTTAATTTTAAAAACAGATATTTTTAAATGCGGAGTTTTAACCACTCCTTTTAAAAGCTATCAGGTTCCTTCGGTTATATCAAGTTCACTACGTTCACGGTTTCGCCAAAACCATTCGTAGCCCTCCGTCATTTCATCTGGGTATTCAGTAGTATTCAAGCTATGTATTTTGACCTAACGCCAAGGCATAGTGTTTGGTAGCTACTGGATATTCATTTGTTGCATAGATAGATGAGTTAGTTTGGGACAGTCGTATTATCATTTTGGCCGAACGTCAAGGATATATACGGATGGGTTCAAATTGACAAGATAAATGATGGGTAGAACTTGACATGTGACTTATGACATTTTGACCTAACGCCAAGATCATAAGAGTATGGGGCAAAAATATATATCGGGAATTTCTAAAGAAACTGAAATTTGCAAAGAGTTGCATACCATTTGGAGTTTGATGAATGTTGGTAGGATTCCTTCAACATTATCATACAATGATATTTGGATCCCGATCATACTGTGAGTATATGCTACTTATCAGGATATTCGTCACTTAACGATCAATGCTATAAACCAAGCAGGTGTCAAGAAAGGTGTCAGCGGGGTTACGCCCCCAGAGAAAAGAGGTTATTTAATTAAGGAACTTCGCAAAAGCGTTGGAAAACCTCCTTCGAAGTATCGACACTAGCCTGGCTGAACGGTTAAGCAAGTATTGTACGGTGAGAATAGTCCTGGCTAATTCTTCTTTTATGGTTTGAGGAAGGATTCGAGAAACAGTGGGAGCCATCCAGTTTAGATAAACTAAAAACCACTCTAAACTTGCAAGAGCATCATGCTAAAGAGTTTTCTTCTCTCTCTCCTAATTGCAGCGACCCTGAAAATGACTGGACTTAAGTTACTTTTAGAGAAATATGCTGACAGGGCCAAACTATAAAGATTAGCTGCGGAATGTCAAAATGGCTTTGACCTATGACAAATTGGGGTACGTCCTCACCGCTACGGCACCTGCTGTCCCTGGTCCCAAATCCAGTAATGCGGATAAGGAAATCCGCAAAACCTGGGATTTCGATTGCGCGAAAGCCAAGTGCATCGTGCTTGCCTCGATGAACAATGAACATCAGAGGAGGCATGAGGATATGGAACTAGATGCCATATATCTCCATACAAAGGAACTTTATGGAGAGCAATCTCGTATAGCAAGATACGAGACCTCTAAGAACTTGTTTCGAGCGAGGTTGGCTGTCGGGTCATCGGTAGAAGAACATGTCCTAAAGATGATCGGCTATATAGAAGAGCTCGCAGACCTTGGGACGACTTTGGATAATGAGCTCTATACAGACCTTATTCTCCAGTCCCTTCCTTCCACCTACGCCCAGTTTATCCTGAACTTCCACATTCAAAGAAAAGAAGTTGAACTTCCGGAACTCCTGAACATGTTAAGGAGTGCAGAGGGCACCTTGCAGAAAGCAAGGGAAACACCCGCTAGGTTTGTTAGCTGTGCATCTTCTTCCGGGTCCAAGGCTAGGGCCAAAGGAAGGAAGAAGAAGGCCGCCACCAAACCTAGAGGAGGTGTTAGTAAGGTGGGAGGGAAGGGAAAGAAAAAGTTTGCGGTACAGGTAGTGGGCCAGGATGAGTGTTTCCATTGTCACAGGAAATGGCACTGGAAGAAAGATTGCAAGGCGTGGAACGCCAAGAACCAGGAACCGAAGCAAGCTGTGGATTCGACTTCAGGTGTGTTTGTAATTGAGAATTGTCTGTCAATTAACTCTACTTCCTGAGTATTGGATACCGGATCAGGATCTCATATTTGCAATTCATTGCAGGCACTGAGAAACCGTAGAGTGCTGAAGAAAGGTGATATGACCCTAAAGGTTGCTAACGGAGCTAGCGTGGGAGCTGCGTCCGTCGGGGATTATCACCTAGGATTGACGAGTGGACACATTTTGGTTTTACATAACTGTTTTTTTGTACCAAGCTTAACGTGTAATATTATATCAGTTTCCTTGTTATCAAATAAAGGTTATGATTTCACGTTTGTAAGAGATGTTAACATCCACCTTAATCATGGTTTGATTGGGTCCGGTACACTAAATAACGGTATATATGTTTGTAGGGTGTTTTTCGTCACCCCATTGAGATGGGAATACGCGCGCGCTTGTCAGGCGTATACTACAGATTCCCCCTGCCTAGGGTAGACGGGGGTTTAATGATTGTGGGGATCCGAATCTCCGGCAGCCGCGGACTAAGCTGCCGTTAATTACCCCTCGCCTTTGGGGCGGGGGAACCTCCGATTAACGGGTTAAACTGGTCATGCGAACTCAATGTGCAGTGTACGTGTGTTTTGTTTTGAAAAAGGGGGGTTTTGGATATATCGGGAGCCACGCAGAGTTTTTACGGGGGTCCCGCTACCCGGATAGCGGGCTGGGGGTCAAGGGGGCTAGCAGCCCCCTTACGGGGTTCGGGGCAGCGCCCCGGCCCGAAAATTTTTTTGGAGGGGGAGAATGTTGCGGAGTATGTATATGTGTGAATTTGTATACATATGTATATGTATATGTATGTACATAAAAAGAGGGGGAAAAGGCATCCAAGGGATATGTGGGGCCAGCGCCTTGAGCGCTGTGCGCTTAGGTGCTGTGCGCTCAGGCGCTCGCGCGCCACGTGTCGGCACGTGGGCGCTTTGCGCATAAGCGCTGCGCGCAGGTGCGCAAGCGCGCGCGCGCCACGTGTCGGCACGCGGGCGCTTTGCGCAAGCGCGCAGGTGCGCAAGCGCGCGCCACGTGTCGGCACGCGGGCGCTTTGCGCACTTGCGCTGCGCGCTGGAGCGCAAGCGCGCGCGCCACGTGTCGGCACGTGGGCGCTTTGCGTATGAGCGCTGCGCGCCGGCGAGGATAAGAGGCTTTTAGCCTCGAAAAAAAGATTTCTCAAAAGAGGAATCAGAGAGGAGTTGGACTCCTGAAAGTGTTTTGGGTTTAATGGAAGTGGTTCTTCTTCTTCCTCCTGTTGCTTGCTGGATCTTGAAGATCAAGAGATGTGAAATCTCAAAATCTCTCCTTTTTAAGATCTGATGACAGATCCAAGTTCCCCTTTGTGGGTTTTGTGGTGAAAAACTAATTTGTTTTATAAAAAGAAGAGTAAAACTCTTGATTTAATTCAAGAGAAAGAAAAAGGTTTTGGAACCTTGAAGAAGAAGAATAGATCTCAGATCTGGAACCTTTTTTTGGAGAGAGAAAAAAAAGTTCTTAGATATTTTCATTATCTTTGCCTTTATAGGCCATACATTTTACACATAGCCCCTTGGGCTTCACAAAATGGCATTTTGCTATCCCATGGCTCATGTGCCATTTCATTTTTGCACATAAGCCATGGGCTTACAAAATATGGCTTTATGCCCATTTTGTTTACATTCATGCATAAAAAATTACATAAAAATTATTTATGACATGATTTATATTTTAGCATGGGGAGGGTCGGCCGCTTCACGTTTCGGACTCGACCCGGGCATGGGCCCACTTGACCCGGGCTTGGGCCCACCTGGCTTGGGGTTGACCTTGACTTTGACTCGGTCAATCGGGGTGTAAATTTTTACCCCAACAATGTTTTAAACCAACTCCAAATTTTCAATGTCCAGAACACACTAAAAAGAAAGTCTCCAGATTTAAATAAAGCTTTCTTATGACATTGTAGACTGGGTCACATCAATGAGAGAAGGTTGACTAAGTTGCATTGAGAAGGATATTTGGACTCGTTCGAATATCAAACTTATGACACTTGTCAATCTTGTCTCAAAGGAAAGATGACAAAGACTCCATTTACTGGACATGGACTAAGAGCGAGCGAGCTCTTAGGACTCATACACAGCGATGTATGTGGTCCAATGTCTACGCATGCAAGAGATGGTTTTTCCTATTTCATTACTTTCACGGATGATTACTCAAGATACGAATTCATTTATCTGATGAAACATAAATCCGAGGCTTTTGAGAAATTCCAAGAGTATAAGAATGAAGTGGAAAACCAAACCGGCAAAAGTATCAAAACACTAAGATCTGATCGAGGTGGTGAATACTTGAGTGCCGAGTTCCTAGGTTACCTAAAAGAGAAAAGAATTCTCTCTCAGCTTACTCCTCCATACACTCCACAGCATAACGGTGTATCGGAGAGACGGAATCGAACCCTATTGGATATGGTACGATCCATGATGAGTAATGCTGAGTTACCGCGATCTTTTTGGGGTTATGCGCTAGAATCAGCGGCATATCTTCTAAACATAGTACCTACAAAGACTGTGCCTACCACTCCATATCAGATGTGGAGCGGGAAGAAACCCTATCTACAGTATATAAAGATTTGGGGATGTCCAGCTTTTGTTAAAAAGCAGCATGTGGACAAGCTCGAGGCACGATCAGTAAAGTGTAAGTTTGTGGGATATTCAAAGAACTACAGGGGATATCTATTCTATTACGCAGAGGAACAAAAGGTATTTGTTTCTCGTAATGACCATTTTCTAGAACTTTAGTTTTTAGAAAAGGAATCAAGTACGAGCGAAATGGAACTGGAAGAAATTCCAGAACCACAAACTGCTACTGAAAGTTTGGTAGAACCGGTAGTTCAAGAAGAACAGGACATTCCCGCACCCCTTCGCAGAAGTAGTAGCCCGTCTCATCCGCCTGAGAGATACTACGGTTTTCTCATAGATGGGGATAGAGAGGATTGCATCATAGATGATGATGAACCTACTGACTTCCAGCAGGCCATCCAGAGCGGCGACTCGGTACGATGGCTAGATGCAATACGAGCCGAAATGGAGTCCATGTACACCAACAAAGTATGGACTTTGGACTTTGCTCCAGATGGGGTAAAACCCATAGGATGCAAATGGATCTTCAAGAAAAAGATTGGTGTAGATGGACAGGTGGAAACCTATAAGGCTAGACTTGTTGCAAAGGGTTTTCGTCAAAGACCTGGTTTGGACTATGACGAAACCTTTTCTCCAGTAGCTATGCTCAAATCCATTCGGGTCCTTCTTGCTATTGCTGCCTTCCAAGATTATGAAATCTGGTAGATGGACGTAAAGACGGCTTTTCTAAATGGAAATTTAGAAGAGTGCGTCTATATGGATCAGCCAGAGGGTTTCAATCAGAGTGGGAGCAGCGGGAAAGTATGCAAGCTGCTTAAGTCCATTTATGGACTAAAACAGGCATCGCGGAGTTGGAACATCTGTTTTGATGAGACAGTCAAAAAATATGACTTTATCAAAAATCCAGATGAACCGTGCATATATAGTAAAGTTGTAGCCAGAAGTGTCGTATTCCTTGTCTTGTACGTGGATGACATTCTATTGATAGGAAATGACATTCCTATGCTACAATCTATCAAAGGATTCTTGTCACACAGGTTCTCCATAAAAGACCTGGGTGATGCCTCTTACATTGTGGGGATCCGGATCTATCATGATAGATCCAAAAGGATGTTGGGACTTTCGCAGTCCAGGTATATCGACACTGTACTGAAAAGATTCAGTATGGAAGATTCTAAGCGCAGTAATCTACCGGCTTGTCACGGAATCACCCTCTCCAAAGAGATATCTCCCAAGACTGATTTGGAAAGGGAACGCATGTCTATTATACCCTACGCTTCTGCGGTAGGCTCTATAATGTATGCGATGTTGTGCGCCAGACCAGATGTAGCTTACGCACTGAGCGTGGTAAGCCGGTATCAGTCAGACCCAGGGGAGAAGCACTGGATAGCAGTAAAAAACATTCTCAAGTACCTGAGAAGGACTAAGAAGATGTTCTTGGTTTACGGCGGAAAAGACCTCAGGTTGGAGGCCTTTGCTGATTCCGGCTTCCAGAGTGATAAGGACGATTCCAAGTCCATGTCGGGTTATGTCTTTACCCTCAATGGAGGGGCGGTATGCTGGAAGAGCTCCAAGCAGGACACCGTTGCTGACTCGACGATGGAAGCGGAGTATATAGCTGCTTGCGATGCCGCAAAAGAAGCAGTCTGGATGAAGAAGTTCCTAACAGAACTTCAGGTGGTTCCTACCATAGTTGATCCAATACCTCTGTATTGCGACAACAACGGAGCTATAGCTTTAGCGAAGGAACCAAGGTCCCATCAGAAGTCCAGACACATCTTAAGGTGGTATCACCTGATCAGGGAGATCATTGATCGTCGGGAGATCGAGGTTCGGAGAGTTGCTTCTGAAGAGAACATTGCTGATCCATTCACAAAGGCCCTACCTCAGATTCAGTTCGAGAGGCTACTCGAGATCATCGGTCTTCGATATGCCAGTATATGGCCCTAGTGCAAGTGGGAGATTGTTAGTGTATATGCCCTAGGGGCCATTATTGTATCATACTAGTTTGTATATTACTTAATGGAAGCTTGGGATATTCACATGTATATAACAGTCTTGCTAAACATGGTAGTATGCTACTTGGTTTTTCTATCTTAATATGTGAGTATACGTATTGATAGAGCTCTTAGGATCTTGCTTGACTACCAGCGTTGTGATGGCAGTCACACTAGTGGGGGCTGGGTAGTCTACAAGCACATCCTTATTCAGGTCCCTAGTCGTTGGATTATCGAGACAGGACATCGATACTCCGGAGTAGACTAGTGTGTACGCTTCTCATCCCAGTTGGGGAGATGGTCTGTCCCACAGCCGTCAGTACGTCGTACTGGAGATAGTATGCAGGTGCTCGTTAGGTTACGGGTACACCGGACAGGACTCACAGGGAACTGTTGGTTGGTTTTATACCAGTCGTCAGTGAACAGTTCCCAGGTGACATGAGTACAGCATAGTCCGCAGACTTGACACTGCTACTTCGCCTCGAGTGTGTCCCACTGTTCTTAGATTGCTACCCTACCACGGCTCAAAGGAGTCGTGCAAACAGGTAGCAGTTGGGTGCAGTCCCGAGCACTTGGAGGCAGTGGCGGTTAGACAGGATTCGTCTCTCCCGGTATTGGGGGTTGATATCGCGCTGTGTCAGAGAGCCATTACGCAAAGTCCCTGGCCAGGGCAAGCGAGATTTGCTGGTAGGTTCCAGTAGTTTCTCAGGGTGTAATGGGCTTCGCTCCGACACGACTTATACCGCTATTAGGGGACTGACGCTTGCCGCCCCCTAGGCCCGATATGCGATAGTCTTAGACGAACGGACCGAACTGTATGGAGATTGTCACATCAGACTCAGTAGGAGTTCGGATGGGTTTCCTCATCGGCCTTCTTATCGACATCTACCTGGGGACCGTTACGTACAGCTAGTGCCGCTTGCGGTCTGTGGTTAAACCCACTGCCAGCGTAGTAGTCGAGTCTCTAGAGTCCCACGCAGAGAGTTTCCCTACTCCAGGCGAAACGATATAGAGGTCGTATGGTTTTACGACAAGGGTTCGGACGCATATGTGTGTTTACGCACGTACGACTTTCGGACAGTTTTTACTAGTCGGCTTTGGTTTAAGCCAGTTACTAGTATCCGGTTATTGGATTTATACAGTCTAAAGTTTTTCCGTGTTTTCACGGATAGGAGGGGAGTTCTCGTAATTGCGCGAGAAGCTTCTAGAAGATGGTGACTAAGGAGGTTTAGGTGGCATATACATTGAATGAGATTAGTGAGTCATATGGATGATTCATCCATGTCATTAATGCTTCATAATTGCTTAATGACTCATGGAGATGAATCACCACAAGATATTTATCAAGCATGGTAGTAAATCATTTTCTTTTCTTTTCTTGATAAATAAAAATGCTTGATATATATTATGATAACTCATTTTCTCTTCTCATTATTATGTTCATCTTCTCTCTCCTCAAGCTCTCTCTCTTCAAACCCTAATCATCCCCTCTCATGTGTTGAGTACAAGGATTAGTTAGACTACATAATCCATAACCATACTCTATTTCATCTAGGTACTTTGATTAGCACTTAAAGATACCTAGTTGCCTCAAGTTTAGAGGCAAAACTTGGAGTTTAGCTCTCGTGGTGGATCGTCTACTACTTGGAGAAGGCCGAAGAGGAGGTGGAGTTCGTAAAGACGAAGGACACGGTTCTTTAGGTATAATCCCTTTACATAGTAGTTTAGAACTTCTATGTTTGATGTTAGTTATCGTTTAGCTTCGATTCATGCGGTTAGTCGATGTTTAAGCAAAGAACAAGATCGTTTTTCATATTTCCGCCTCCCCGCAAGTCGTGGGGTGTTGTACATCGACTTACAATTTGGTAGCATGAATCCACAGTAACACCGCGGAACCGCGGCAATAACCACGTTTTGGCCGCAGTTCCGCCGCTGTTATATGGCTTCAGTGCACCATTTTTATTATGCTGGTCTTTTGTGTGAAAATGTGGTTTCTGGAATTTTTAGTTTTGGCCCAGATTATTTTGAGTGCTGCAGTTGTACTTGGGGCCCACTTTGGGAAATTTTGACGATCGAAATTTTAAATAAGTTAGTTCGCAGTACTTACATTACTATCTGTGACCGTGAATGTCATTTGAGCGGTAAATCTTGCCTAATTGCTATAGCCCTTTTAGACAGATTTGCGAATGTGACATTCACGTTGATGTTCTGTGTTGTGCTGTGATGTTGCGGATTTGTCGTGGTGGATAGCTTGGTGCAATGTTAGTACAGTTTGGTTATATTTGTACATTTGATATTGCAGGACGAGCGTCCGACATGTGGACTGCCGTCACTGCCTGTTTGTATATTATTCTTTTGGGGCAAGACCGGGCTGAGGTCGATGTACCCGTTGTATATATTTTCTTTTCTGTACTAGGATTACCCTGCGGTGGGGTGCACCGATAGCCGGGTTCTAGAGGGCAATGAGCCCGCATCTCATGGCTTTGAGACGGAGGGGGCTTTACTCTAGAATTGGCGGGCTATTCGCCGCACTCGTAGGGGGTATAGGTTGACCCAAGGATGAGTGCTCAAGTTACCGGATTCCGTGAAGTGTTGGGTGGCCCATTCACTTTATTGAAGGGCTCTGCCTCTCTTCTGGTTTTGGCAGGTAACTTGCCGCGCCCGTAGGGTCTAGGATTTCATTGCACAGGCTATCCACACGACCAAGGGAACGTCGGGTTTCAGTTGCGGCTCAAAGGAAACCCGGGGCTCCCAGATTATCTGTATTGTTCTGTGATACTTATTACTTTTCTGTGATGTTGCATTTTATCACGCCTTGAGCGATTATTATATATTGATATATATACTAGTAGATGTATATGTTTTACATCCGCGCTAGTCCAGTCCCCGCTCTGTCGTTAATTAAGTAACCTAACGGGTGATGACGGGACCCAGTGGCGAATGCGGATGGCATATACGTACATCATATTTTCGTTCTTTTCTGGTGTGATCAATTGATGGGATTGCATTGATTCGGATCAATGCAAGGAAAACAAACCTATTTGATGTTGTTGGAACAATTTTCAAAAAAAGCTGTTATTGTAAGGACGTTCTCTTTTGTTTTGCACAGTGGTATTCGGTTATGAATATCCAGCACCTCAGTCGACGAGGCAAGGGCCGAGATCCCTTCACCGGGAGTGACCCCTTGGACAGAAGTTTGCGTCAGGGTAATAACTTCACTATAGCCGATTGCCTTTTTGCTTTGCATCGTGGTATTCAGTTGGAATATCCTGCACCCCATTCTACGGGGAAAGAGCCGAGATCCCTTCACCGGGAGTGACCTCTTTAGCAAAGGTTTTCGCCACTATATTTTTATAAAAAGCTATCCGGTTCCTTCAACGATATCAAGTTCATTACGTTAAAGGTTTTTCGCCAAAAACCATTCGTAACCCTCCGTCATTTCAGACGGGTAGCACTTAGTATTCATGCTATGTTTGTTGGCCAAAGTCAAGGCATAGTGTATGGTAGCTATTTGTTACCTTTCTGTTGCATAGATAGATGCATTGGTTTAGGACAGTCGTACCACTTTGTTGGCCAAAGTCAAGGGTGTGTGCGGGTGGATCTAAATCAATCAGGACAATGACGGGTAGAACTTGACTTGCGGGTTATGATTTGTTGGCCAAAGTCAAGGTCATAAACCGCTTGGGGTAAAAATCACATCGGGAGTTTCTAAAGAAACTGAAACTTGCCAGGCATGCGCATACCTTCTGGAGTGTGATAACGTGAGTGGATTCCATCACGTTATCATACGATGATAGTTGGATCCCGATTCCCACTGATGAGTTGGTTTACTCCTCGGGTGATCCCGACTAATTCTTCTTTCAGGTTTGGAGGAGAATTTGAGATTACAGTGGGAGGTTTCCTAATTAGATAAAGTGATAACCATTCTGATCTAGGTTAGAGTGCACGCAGAGTGTTTCTTTTCTCTCTCTCTTTGGCAGCGACCATGACCCGACCCTAGACTATGACTCCGTGACCAAGATTAACCGAACCTTCTTAAAACACTGGCTTTTGGATTGTCAGAGTTGCATACCTCATTGTCAGTCCTACTTTTACCCTTTTCTCCAGAACACCCCATATTACTACGAACATCCACTTCCATTGGATAAAACCATCGTATGGTTATATACGAACTCGAAAGAACTTGTTCCAGATTCGAGGATGGTTCCGGTTCTGGAGAAAATGAATAGGACTATTCAGTTGTCTGTTCCTTTTACCTTCTCTCAGATTGCGAGGGCTCCTAGGATTAGGAGAGGGTACACCCATTACGCTAATTGGACAGTTTTCTTCTAAACCATAGGCAGGTGCCGAAAGGTAGGGAATGAAAAAATCGATTAGTCTAAGTGTGGTGTACAGAAGGTAATAAGTAAAGACAAATAAAGGGATTAGTAAGAGGGCAAAGTAAATTGCGACTGCTATCATTCACGACCAAACCAAGTATTTCATCGCCACTCCTATTTCACCTTTGTATTTCTCCAGAACACTCCATATCACTACGAAGATTCACAGTTTATTGGATAATCCATTATATGGTTATATACGAACTCGAAGGAACTTGTTCCAGTTCGGGGATGGATTCTGGTTCAGGAGAAATAAGAATAAGGTTTGTTCAGTTGTCTTTCATCTTTACATTCTCTCGGGTTACGAGCACTCCTAGGATTAGGACAGTACACCTATTACGCTTATTGGATGGTCTTCCAAATCATAGACTGGTGCCGAACGGTAGGGAAGGAAGAAAACCATTTAGCCTAACGATGGTGTGTAGAAGGTAGCGACTAAAGACATATAAAGGGATTTGGAGAGATGTCAAAGAAATATAGGGTTACGATAATGGAAGAGGCATTACTAGGAATACCCGGATACGCCTTCGAAACATTTTCATGTTTCAGTTTCACTGTGCATTATTAATAGAAAACTGATTTTCCAATTAGACACTTGCTCCAGAGTATGTATTTACCAGGTATGATTCTCACATCTGTATGGTTTTACAGATGATGAGTGGGAGTAAGTTATTGGGAATTGGGTGATCACCCTCATTATATCGGGATCATTGTAATTGATGATATTTGAGGAAATCACATGGGTTTTTGCCGAATGGCAAATATTTTAGTTTTGAATATCCATTGTTATGCACCAATTTCAAATTGATATATCTGTACGTTTATTTTTATAAAGTGGGATATAACTTTTTGAAATTATGTCTATGACATTTACCTATATCAGTTGATGGTCAGATAAGGAGCATTCAACAGCGGTGTAATTCTTCATAACTATAGTACAGTTTTCAACCTACGACGCACAGGGTTTGAGTTATTAGACTCAGGAGACTTATACAGAGTATTGTATGTTGTTCAGTGTCCATTAGGACAGAGGGGTTGGTCCTCGTGCTATATTCTGTTTACCTGTGACTTCTCTAGTTTTAGACAAGTGTTTCGTAGAAATACAAGGTCTAAGTTTTGAAAAGTTATAGGTATAAGAATAAAGTAGAGAATCAGGTGTTGTAAGTATCAGGATTTTTCAAGGTGATCGAAGATGTAGATACTTGTATTCGGTATTCAGTTGATAGTAATGGTTTTGAGAAACTTGTTTCTCTTTCAGGTTACTCATATCTGGATGCATTCCTAAGTTGAGTAACGCTGATCGGCCTCCTTCCATTTAGTTGACATGCACTGGAGACAGCTGTATGATTTGAATCTGGTTCCAATTAAATCAGTGCCTCTGTTTCTATATTGGATATAGAATAGTTCGTATCTTAACAATGTTAAGGTACGGGGAGTTGTCCGGCTTATGCTTAAAACCAGACTCTGGATAACTCAAGGCGCGTTTCTGTAATGGCTGTTTGTGGGTTAACCCGGGCTATGACGAGAGTTGACTTTCTACCATCTGGAAGATCAATAGTGATGTTCTTGACTCGCCACAGTTTTGATAAAAATGAATTTTTTCAGAAAGCAGTAGTGGGAGTATGGTAGAACTGGAAGTGATTCCAGAACCATGAACGATTACTGGAAATTTGATAAGAACCTAAACATTCAATCGGGTTTGACATTCCATTAGCCACTCCGCAAATATGTAGGGTACCCTCAAGCACTCGAGAGGTACTCCGGTATCATCAAGGACGGTGACAGGGAGGTTCTTGTTTACCCATACTTGACACTACTATTGTTCCAGACTATGAGACCCGGCAAGAGGATGAATATAGCGTCGTACTAAACTAGCTTTAGAAGTGCACACGTATATGACTCTGCCAAAGGGTTGTCGTAGTCAGTGGGAGCAGCGGAAGCATAGTGGACAAGTGGCATATGTCTATTTATAGACTAAAGCGGATATAGCGGAGATAGATCATCTATTTTTGATGTGACAGTCATGGGATTGACTTCATCAAAATAGAGGATGGATCTGTTAAGAAGGTGTGATGTCCCGGTATTTGGATGACATACACAGAGTAGGAAGTGAAATTCCTATACTACGATCAGTTATACTTTGGTTGCCACACAGTGATTTCTCTACATAGTATATAAATATAATATCAGACATTCCGGTTACTAGATCTATGGTTTTAGATCTAGATTTTGGTAGTTTCCCAATCTCGGTACTTAGACAGCATTCTACAGGTATTTTAGAATGGACGACTCCTGGCACGGTAGTATACCTGCAGGTGATGGAGTCACCCTCTCTAAAGGTGTCTTACAGACTAAAGGGGAGAGGGGTGTGCATGATTGACATATCACTTGCTTAGGCGATTGAGTCAATCACGAGATGTCAAGTACCACACCAGATGTTTTTGCACTAGTTGCAATAAGTTGATATCGATCCAATCCTGGAGAAACGTTCGGAAGCAGTTTTAGAACATAAGTGGATGTTCTAGGGATATGATAATAGCATCCTCCTTCGGGAGACAATTATCATTCCAGGCTTCCAAGGTAACCTGGATGACAGAGTTACTGTCAGAGTTATAATTTTCCCTCTGAAGAGGGGCGGTAATTTGGACAGGTGGTCCAAGGGGATACTGAAGGAGACATGGGGCAGGATACTGATTAAGTTCAGTTGACGATACAGTCTAAGAAGTTTGGATTTGGAGTTCATTTATGAACTAGGTCCCATCAGATATCCAGACATATTCTAAGACAGGTATTGCTCATTTCGGGAGATGGCTTTTTCCGCGAACTTGAGATAAAGAGAGACATAGAAAGAAACATCAGGACGGATCTACTCACTGAGGCTATTCCTCGAACACAGTAGTTTCACAACCGGGCTTTGTGAGACTGATTAGTAGAGGAGTTGGGTGTTCGGTATCACACGGGCTGTGAGTATACGACATCGCAATAATTAGCCTTGAGTGCAAGTGGGAGATTGTTGAATATAGTGCCCTCAGAGTCAATTATTGGATCACAGGCACGTGATTGCAATGATTGAGGGAGGACATATGCCAGTAGGACAGTCTTACTCGAGATGATAGTATGCTATCTGGTTTATCTTTATCATCGTGTACTGCTTTAGCTGACCTTACAGGTCGCTGTTAAACGTTGATAGAGCTCTTAGGATTCTTGCTTGACTGCCAGCAGTATAATGGCGATCATATACGTGGGAGCTGGGGTCTATAAGCACATCCTTAAAAGGTCGCTAGTCGTGGGAGTTTTCGAAATAGGGCATCGATACTCCAGAGTAGACTAGTGTATACAGTCGAGACCCCGACGAGGGGCGGTAGCCGGTCTTACAAGCCATTGGTGTCAGTTGGTTCACCTAACATGTATACAGGTGCTCATTGGGTTATGAGTATACCGGACAGGACTCGCCGGGAACATGCTAGTTGGTATTATACCTGACATCAGATAGCAGTTCCCTGGTGACATGTGTACAGGTTAGTCTATCGACCTGAGATCGTCATTTGTCTCGTGTGAGTTCCCACTGTGCTTTGATTACTACCTTACCACGGCTCAAAGGAGTCGTGCAAACAGGTTTTAGTTCGGTACAGTCCCGAACCACATGGAGGCAGTGAGCGGATCGGCAGGGATTTCGTCTCTCCCGGTATTGGGGGTGAGATTGCGCTGTGTCTAGAAGAGCCATTACACGAAGTCCTTGGCCAAGGCAGGAGATTTACAGGTAGATATTCCAGTAGTATTTCAGGGTGTTCTGGGCTACACTCCGACATGACTTGTACCGCTTTTGGGGGTCTGACTTTTACCAACCCCCTAGGCCCGACATGCGATACTCATAGACGAACGGACCGGACTGTAAGGATATTGTCACTGACAGGCTCAGTAGGGTGTCAGGATGAGTTCGCTCATCGGCCTCTCTTTTGGTCAATACCTGGTGGCCCGTTACGTACAGCTACTACCACTGACGTGCTAGTGGTTAAATCCACAGCCAGTGTATTGACGAGTCTTTAGAGTCCCCCACAGACAGTTTCTCAAGTTTCGGGCGAAACGTTGTAGAGGTCGTATGGTATTATGGCAGGGTTCGATCATATACGTGCAGTCGTGCACGGATCATGATCGTACGGATCATACTAGTGGGCTTTGGTTTAAGCCGGATCCTAGTATTAGATTTGTTGGATTACTTTAGTCTCATCGCATTTGCATTCAGTAGGAATGCGGATGCAGGTATGTATATACAGGTGAGAGGTATTCTTGTGATCCGTCACGAGTTTACTTTAGATGTTGCCATATCTTTTTGTTGTTGTAAACATTTGGATTAATGTTTACAAATGGTGGAAAATGTGAGTGGATTTCATGATGAGGTGCATTTAATGTGACATGGACATGCTTAGTGACTCATGGTCTCTTTACTTGTGCTAATGTCACATTAGGATTTGTTTATTGTGTTGAATTGATGGATGGAGAGAGAGAGAGGGCAGCCATATGGCTTGAGGTTAGCTCTTGTATTATCATTCTAGTACTCTCACAATAATTCAACACAATAACACAAAATGCCTCTTCTCTTTTCCTTCTTCTTCTTGCTCACAACCTCCACCATGGCATCATCTTCTACCTCCACTCTAACTATCTCATGTGTTGAGAATCCTTGAGTGTCAAGAGACAAAGTTATTACATACATTCTCTACTTCACCTTGGACACGTCGGCTAGCAAACTTCGTGTCCGAGTTGTTTCGGTTCGAAGCGGGAGCCCGTAAAAGAATTCATCGACGTGGTGCCCTTCCGACGAGAAGATCGAGCGACATCGGAGATGCCGTAAGGAGCTAAAGATGGTGGCTAAAAACCGAAGGACACGGATCGATCGATATAGCTTTTCTAACTCTCTTTAGATTGCTAGTTTAATGTTAATGGTTCAATCCGGGTAAAAGTCTGCGTTAGCGCCAGTTTCAAGTTTATGAAAAGTTTTTGTTTCCGCATTTTGGCATCGGATCGACGGCCGGGACGCTACCGTAGACTTACAGTGTATAACAAGAAATTAGAATAAAACAGGAACAATTGAGAAAGTCCAAAAGCAACTCATACCTAAATCGGTATACAGGCAGCTGAAAGGAGTGATATGTAATGAGATGGCTCGAAACCTATATGATAAGCTCTTATCAAGGCTGTCATATGCCAATGTAGAAAACTCATCAATTCATATTATTATCCAGCATCTTATTCAATCGATGCAGACAGGATCGGGTGAATGATTTTTACAATAGAGTCCAAAACAGGACCACCAAGCATTCATGGATTGCATAATAATAAAACTACCTGCTCTGCTCACTGCATCTTCCTGCATGAATATTCCATCAATTGTGCCTGCACATGCTCGCGCAATGCAAATGTTTCTTGCATGGTGTAGGATAATTGGATAATTGAAGATGCAGAAACATGCCTACTGAAGCGCAACACAAATTTTGAGTGTGGAAAGGAGTCAGACCGAGGACCTTAAATACGAGATTGCTATTAAGTTGACGATTTTCAGCAGTATGAAAAAATAACAAGTCAAGCCCAAAAGAACCATAAAATGCAAGGACCAGTATTTTGAGTCTTTTCACAAACAGAGCAGAGAGGTGCAAGTTATTTGACAACAGGGGACAGAAATCAATTACTGGATGCGACCAAAATAGAAGGGGGCATGCAGTAAATGTGATTCTTTTGATCTGAAAGAAAAGGATAGAGGTAGATAATAACTAAAATAACATGAGCTTAATGAATTATTCGGAAATGCCACGAACATAGTTTTTATTTTTCAGTTAAAAAAACGGGAAATGGTCATGATATTTGTCTGTTGAAAGTTCATCGTATTTTGGTAAAACTTTGCCAAAGGATGAAAAGGGCCTAGGAGTGTTGATGCAGGAGTTACCATTAGCTAATATGCGATAGAGTGCTAAAGATTATAAAGCATTTCGCTTCGGATTCATTACCCATTCAGGATAGGAACTTTTGAGCATGGGACTGTATACTCTGATTACTTAAAAATTTGTCACTGAAGAGCAGAGCCTTTTCACCCATTTTCTGTTAAAGGAGGCAAGAGGGGAGCGATGGAGATATTATACTTGTGAATGACACCAGGAATGATCCGCCTGGAGAAAATGACCCTCATCAGAAAGTATTTCCTTTATTCAAGGAAGGCCCACATTGGATATATTATTTTCTTCACATGATTTTCTTTTAAATGAGAATAATTTAGTCGTCGTTATTGTAGTCATGATGCGGAGTTATTTAGTGTTTGACCTGTGCTGAGTTTGCTTTTGGCAGATTGCATAGTTGTTAGTTTACAAATCTTTTATTAGGTTATCTGGTCTTTATTTCGATTTGAATTAACAAGGGTAAATTGTTAATTATGCTGTGTGTGGAACTTAAGCCTGAAAAACTAGAGTCAAAACTCAAAAGAAACTTCGAAGGAAGTAGAACGATGGGCCATCTCTTATGGATGATGCCACACCATTCAGTTTAACCCTCAAATTTGTGTAACATCGAAAGAATCAATGAAACTTTTGTATAAATTCTCTCAGTAGTCACATACACTACAACCAATGGCACTTGTAAATAAATTCTCTCCACATCTGATATAAAAGGGTATAAGGACTCCATAAATTCCATATGAATAAACTTTACATACTGTATTGACTTGGAAAAACATACCATATCACACTGCATAATGTTTACGTACAAGGTCACACACAAACACACAGCTTCTTATATGGGTGCTAGACATTCTAGATCTTGAACTATGGCCAAACCTATCAACTCCAATACTTTTTCCATATAATTACATTCTTGTACAGTGTTTGGGTGCTTGTTTACTTCACAGATGATGTTGCGGTGGATGGTAGTCATGCTCTAAGCCATTGATTGATTGCTGGTCTTTTCTTTACTGATGGACCAACAATTTCAATTAGATTTTATAAGTATCAATTCTAGAGATTATCCAAATCTAAGAACTGCATAAAGACTTGATGGATAGTTAGATACTTGGAGTACTTGAGGTATCTGTTGATATTAGTTTAAATTTTAATAGTTTGTTATTTCCGATAGAATTAAGATTAGTCTCTTATTTAAATATAGATTTATATTTAAATTTAAATAAGAGAAAATATTATATTAGATAAGGATAAAGAAGATTTATGTTAATCATAATCTAATTAGAAGAAGGCTTATTCTATACTATAGTTAGGGAGGTGCTTTCATCAAGGAAAATTGGTGAAAAGGCAAAAGCCCATATGGGCAAAGGCGATGGCACAACAAGGCAAAGCCCATGCGGATAAATAGAGATGTAGTCTTTAGATTATGAAGATTTGTAAACCCCCTCTTGTCTCACAAGAGGGGGGAGAAGATAGGATGTGAGAGAAAGTTGAGATGTGTGAAATTTTGTAACTTTTATTTTCACTGAGAGATTAGGGTTCTAATCTAGATTTGAGAGATGTTATTATTTTAGATGATCAAATCAAGAAGAAGATAAGGAATCGGATGTAACTCTTTCTTATATCAATAGAATTCTCATATTTGCCCCGTAGAGTAGGATGTCGGTCGATCCACGTTAAAAACTCTTTGTTGATTACTTCATCTTATGAATTACCGTCTTACGTGCTCATATGTTAAAAAACGGGATTTTTCCCTCGACGATAGGTATCGGAAAGGAAGATTCCCAACAAGTGGTTTCAGAGCTTATGATGTTTGGTCGGAGTTTCGAGTTCACGAGGTAACAGTATATATGATGTCAAGTCGGAGCGGCGGAGGCATCATAAAGAAGTTTTGATCTAACGGAGCATCTGATTGACGGTTGTCGAAATTAGAATGGTCAATAAGATACCGGCGGAGACGTTTAGAGACCAGATCTTGTATTAGACGATCAAGAGTGTTCGATCCTATTGGATTTGAGCACGAGAGCTTGCAGTTAACGAGCGGTGAAGTTGATTAGACAAGGCTGAAAACAGATCAGGGTAAGCTGATAATCGACGACTACGGTTGATTTGATCGTAGATCGTGCAATTGGTGGCGGATTGAAACGATCCAAGTATGTAACTCTATGTTTTCAAGCACTCTGGATGCAATGGTGAAGTCAAATTGGGCAAGTTCCATTGTACAAAGTAGGTTTCTCGGAGAGTTTTTCTGATGTTTCACAAAGTTCTGCAAGGATCAGGGTATTATGGTTCGTAAAAGGCCAAAGCAAGATAGGGATGACGGAACCCATGAATTAGGACATAATACATAGGGCTCATAGTATGTAAGTGCAATTCGAATTGCCAGAGTTTTGGGCAGGAGCAGTCAATCATGCGTGTCACTTGGTGATTGATCGATGTCTATAGCCATATATTTTCATATCCAAGAGATGATATAGATTGGAGAGTCTGTACGTCATGGTTCGCGGATAGTGTTTAGGTACCCTGCTTATTTACGTGTTTATGCGGATCAAATTGGAGCCAAAGTTACTGCAGTGCAAGGGACTTCAATTATGGTGGAGTTAAAGTGTGCAAGAAGACTTCAATTAAGATGGAGTTACATGATTTTTAGAGACGGGATGTGGACGTTGAACATCGAAAGAGCTTGAGGATGTTTCGGCGGACCTGGATCTCGATGAAGATGATTATCACCAAACCCATGAAACTCAACAAAGGATATAGTGCATCAATGATCACATGTGTCACGTTGTATGGACGTGAAGATCAACAGATGTACCACAACGGACAAAGGCTATAAATTATGCATGGGTATTTCGAAAGAAAGGATGTGAGCAATATAGGTCAAGCTAGTGGCCAAAAGATGTCCAAAAAGAGAGAATGGCTATGATGAGAATCTTTCTTATGCAGTCAAGCATACTTTCATCATGGTGGTACTGGCGAAGAGTATGCTACAAATCATGGAGTCGAGTCATCAGTTCGGGTTAGAGTTCAACATGAAAGATCTTGATGTTGCGGAAAATCCTCATGATAAAGTGGAACGTAAAAGCTGACTTCTTAGACTATCTTGAAGGATGTACATTGAGATGATTCTGAAGCGATTTAGAACGAAGGAATTGGTTGGTGAGTACCCCTATCGTCGACCACTTCGACTCTCTTCCACAGTGTGTCTATCTAGTAAGGAAGAGATGGATGTCCCAAATACCATATACAAGAGCGGTGAGATCACATGTATATGATATAGTATGAAACATGTCAGATGATTACTTGTTGTTGGCTTGGTGAATCGATAAATGTCGAATTCAAGAAAAGTGAATTAAGTACATTGCAGTTTTGATCGAGCAAACAGATGAGACTATGCACGTGCTCGTGATGGTCAATGGATCGACTACAAAGCATATACTTGTTAGATGGTTGGGTCCATTAGTTAGAGAAATATTACGGGGTATTGTGACGTTGTCGACAACAAAAGTTGAGTGTATGGTATCGGTCAAAGTATCAAGAAAAGCTTGAAATTAGCACGGTGATTGACGGCGATGTGTGCAACTTTACGTTGATAGGTGAAGGGTTACTTCTAGATATGACGCATTGCAAATATTTTTTCGCGTATTTCCGGATAAGGGGTTCCAATGTTTTGGATCAAGATGGAATACGGTGCAATAGCCATAAGTGCTCGAGGATAGAGTACCGTATAGTAATCGTGAGTACTCGGGAGCAACGATTTTATCGTATGCTTGAGATGGAAATAAACGAAGATGGTATAAGGGTTCCAAAAAGGAGTAAGGTATATGTGCGAGGTCTGCGAAGGATGATAAGAACAATGAATCTCAAGTTATTCGGCTCAACGAATTTGAGTCAAGATGGAAATTGTTAGGGTTGTCTCTCATATCCAATTGATCGCCTATTTACGGTTCGTGAATCGCGAGGAGTCCGGATTGGACTCAGACAGTTGGGCCAAACTAATCTGTTGGTATGAGCTACTAATAGATAAGGAGATGAGAGCGCATTCAAAGGTTTTATTTAAATTTAAATTAAGGTGGAGATTGTTGATATTAATTTAAATTTTAATAGACATTTTTTTAGAATAAGCTATTTTTTAAAATATTATTAAAAATTCCACTTTCAAAAATATTTACAGAAATAGACCACTTTTGGCCACTAGATGCGACGTCAGCGCCAGCTCAGCATGGGCATTGGCGGATTTTTTAAAAAAAATATTTTACTAGGGTGAACTTAGGAATTGCACTCTATACAAATATATGGGGCACACTTCCAAAGTGCGCCCCATACATTTTTGTGGGGCTGCCTCTCTATCTCCTCTCGATCCTCTCTCCTTTCACCCCTCTTGATGATGTCCTCTCTCCTTTCTCCCCTTTTGATGACGCCCCCTCTCTCTCGTTTCTCCCCTCTCGATCTCACACTCTTCCCTCTCAATCTCTCTCTCGCTCTCTCTCGATCCTCTCTCAGACTCTTGATCTTCTCTATAGAGCGCACTTGCGCCCCATTGATTTTACTTGAGTTCTTATGGGGCGCAGTTTGAAAATGCGTCCTATAAATTTCGAAAAACTATTTGAACAGGACGCAGTTGCCAACTGCGCCTCATTCAATAAAAAAAATTTAACAGCTCAGCGTCAGACGCTGATTGGCATTGAGCTGGCGCCTACATGGCCGAAAGTGGCCTACATCTATAAATATTTTTGAAATTGGAATTTTTAATAATATTTTTAAAATATAGCCTATTCTGAAAAAATTGTCTAATTTTAATAGTTTGTTATTATAGATAGAATTGAGATAAGTCTCTTATTTAAATATAGATTTATATCTAAATTTAAATAAGAGAATATTCTATTAGATAAGAATAAAGAAGATTTATGTTAATCATAATCTAATTAGAAGAAGGTTTATTCTATGCTATAAATAGGGAGGTGCTTTTATCAAGGAAAATTGACGAAAAGGCAAACCCATTCGGGCAAAAGCGATGGCACGACATTGGTGAAGAGGCACAACAAGGCATAGCCCAGGCAGACAAAAAGAGATGTGGTCTTTAGATTATGAGGATTTGTAAACCCCTTCTCTCTCTCACAAGAGAGAGGGATGAAAGTCTACGGTAGCACCCCGGCCGTCTACAGACGGCAAATGCGGAACAAAAACTTTTTAACTGGCGCTATCGTATACTATAATCCGGATCTGCCATTATTGCTAAACTAACAAACTACAAAGAGAGTAGAAAGGTTATACCGAACGATCCGAGTCCTTCGTTCTTTAACCATCATCTCACGCTTCGTTGCGGCTGCTCCGATCTCGTCGATCTCCAATCTCCTCGTCCAGGTGGCACCACGTCAACGGATCTTTAAACGGGCTCCCGCCTCTGACTCGAGGCAACTCGGTCGTCAAGTTTGCTAAAAGAGACGACCAAGATTGATGTTGAGAATGAGTAGAATACTTTGTCTCGTTACGTCCAAGGCTATGGACGAACGGTTAATGAAGTTGCCTTTTGGATCGATATGAAAATGAGATATGAATATGTTAATTTCCATACATCCAAAACTCTATCTTTTTTCAACCACCATAATCTTTTCTATCAAGTGAGTGTGTGAGGAGGAGGAGAGGGGGCCGGCCATATATAGAGGTGGGGGGGTGAGTGTAGGATCAAGAATGGTGACCATAAAGGAAAAGATCAAGAAGAAAATATCCAAGGCAAAACAAAACACATTAATGAAATGAATGACTCACTAAACCTAGTCATCCATTCATTTAATGCAAAACCAATGAGTCACAAATCCTAATCATCATCCATGAACTTCCTCTCATGACTCATCCAATGACTCACCCTCATGAAGAAATGATAAATCCGTATTTAACCGAATGTTAAATACGGCTGATAGAAAACTAGAAACTGGCAACTTTCGAAAGTGATCCTGAAACGAATTTCAGGATAACCCCGTAACTGTATAAACATACCCGCATTTGTATTACGACCGAATACAAATGCAACTAAGACAAAGATATTATATATACTCTGTATAATACTCGGATCCGGCTTAAACCAAAACCCACCAGTATTATCTGCCCGAAAAATGACACGTGCGTAAACGCACGTGCATTTTCCGAACCCTGCCATAAAACCATACGGCCTCTACAACGTTTCGCCCGAACTTGGGAAACTCTCTGTGGGGGACTCTAATGACTCGTCAGTACCCTGGCAGTGGGTTTAACCACAAGCCGTCAGCGGCACTAGCAGTGCGTAACAGCTGCCCATGGACTGACCTCAAGGGAGGCCGATGAGCGAACTCATCCGGAAACCCTACTGAGCCTAACAGTGACAATGTATATACAGTCCGGTCCGTTCGTCTATGAGTATCGCATATCTGCCTAGGGGGCTGGTAACGTCAGACCCCCAAAAGCAGTATAAGTCGTGTCGGAGCGTTGCCCAAAAACACCTGAGATACTACTGGAGTACCTACCAGTAAATCTCCTGCCACGGCCGTGGGCTTTGTGTAATGGCTCTCCTAGACACAGCACGATCTCACCACCAATACTGGGAGAGACGAATCCCCTGCCGATCCGCTCACGTGCCTCCATGTGGCTCGGGACTGTACCCAAAAACTATCTGTTTGCACGACTCCTTTGAGCCGTGGTAGGGTAGAAATCAAAGCACAGTGGGAACTCACACGAGACAAATGACGACCTCAGGTCGATAAACTAACATGTACACATGTCATCAGGGAACTGCTATCTGACGATAAGTATAATACCAACTAGCAGATTCCCGGTGAGTCCTGTCCGGTGTACTTATAACCCAATGAGCACCTGTATACATCTTAGGTGATCAAACCGACACCAGTGGCTTGTGAGGCCGGCCACCGCCCCTCGTCGGGATCTCGACTGTATACACTAGTCTACTCCGGAATATCGATGCCCTGTCTCGAAACTCCCACGACTAAGGACCACATTTAAGGATATGCGTATAAACCACCCAACTCTCACGTATATGATCGCTATCATACTGTAGGTAGTAAAGCAAGATCCAAAGGGCTCTATCAAAGTATAACAGTGATCAGTCACCTGAACCTGTACACGACTGATAAAGGCAAACCAGATAGCATACTATCATCTCGAGTAAGACTGTCCTACCGGTATAGGTCCTCCGCAATCATTGCAATCACGTATCTGCGATCCAATAATTGACTTTGAGGGCACTATATCCAACAATCTCCCACTTGCACTTAAGCCTAATTATTGCGATGTCGCATACTCACAGCCCGTGTGAAACCGAACATCCAACTCCTCTACTAATCAGTTTCACAAAGCCCGTTTGTAAAACTATTGTGTTCGAGAAATAGCCTCAGTGAGTGGATCCGCCCCGATGTTTCTTTCTATATCTCTCTAAATCTCAAGTTCGCGGAGAAAGCCATCTCCCGAATTGAGTAATACTTGTCTTAGAATATGTCTGGATATCTGATGGGACCTAGTTCATAAATGAACTCCAAATCCAAACTTCTTAGACTGTATCGATAACTGAACAGAATCAGTATCCAGAACCATGCCTCCCACAGTATCCTCTTGGACCACCTGTCCATAATACTGTCCCTCGTCGGAGGGAAAACTATAACTCTGACAATCCCTCTGTCATCCATGTCACCTTTGAAGCCTGGAATGATAACCGTCTCCCGAAGGAGGCTGCCGTCATCAAATCCGTAGAACATCCACTTATGTTCTAAAAATGTTTCCTTATGTTTCTCCAGGATTGGATTAATACAAACTTATCGCATCTAGTGCAAAAACAACATCCGGTGTGGTACTTGACATCTCATGATTGACTCAATTGCCTAAGCAAGTGATATGTCAATCATGCACATCCCTCTCCCCTTTAGTCTGTAAGACACCTTTAGAGAGGATGACTCCATCACCTGCAGGTACACCACCATACCAGGAGTCATCTATTCTAAATACTATCAGAATACTGTCAAAGTACCCACATTGGGAAACTACCCAAATCTAGATCTAAAACCATAGATCTAGAAACCAGAATGTCAGATATTATATCCATATCCTGTCTGGAGAAACAACTGTGTGACGACCAAAGTACAACCGATAGTAGTATAGGAATATGTGTATGTCATCCAAATACCATGACATCACACCCTACTACCTTCTTAACAGATCCATCTCCTATTCTGATGAAGTCAAACCCATGACTATCACATCAAAATTAGATGATCTATCTCCGCTATAACTGCTATAGTCTATAAATAGACATAAGCTACTTGCCCACTATGCTTCCGCTGCTCCCACTGACCACAACAACCCTCCTACCGGGTCTCATACCCTGGAACAACAGTAGTGTCAAGTCTGGATAGATAAGAATCTTCCTGTCACCGTCCTTGAGGCTACCGGAGGTTACCTACCATATCTGCGGAGTGGCTAATGGAATGTCAATCCTGATTGAATCTTTAGGTCCTATTAAATTTTCCGTAATCGTTTACGGTTCTGGAATCACTTCCAGTTCTACCATACTCCCACTACTGTTTTCTGAAAAAAAAAACCATTTTACTAAAAACTGTGGCGAGTCAAGAACAATATCACTATTGATCTTCCAAATGGTAGAAAATCAACCCTCGTCATAGCCAGGGTCAACCCACAAACAGCCATTACAGAAACGTGCCCTGAGTTATCCAGAGTCTGGTTTTAAGCATAAACCGGACAACTCCCCGTACCTTAACATTGTTAAGATATGAACCATTCTATATCCAATATAGAAACTTTGGCACTTTATTTAATTGGAACCAGATTCAAATCATGCAGCTGTCTCCAGTGCATATCAACTTAATGGAAAGAGGCTAATCAGCATTACTCAACTTAGGAATCCATCCAATTATGAGTAACCTGAAAGAGAAACAAGTTTCTCAAAACCATTACTATCAACTGAATACCAATCACAAGAATCTACATCTTCTATCTCTTTGAAGAATCCCGATACTTGCGACATCTGGTTCTCTACTTTATTTTTATACCCACAACTTCTCAAAACTTAGACCTTGTATTTCTACGAAACACTTGTCTAAAAACTAGAGAAGTCATAAGTAAACAGAACATAGTACGAGGACCTACCCCTTTATCCTGATGGACACTGGACAACATACAATACTCTGTATAAGTCCGCTGAGTTGAATAACTCAAAACCTATGAATCGTAGGTTGAAAACTGTACCCAGGCGATTTCCTAAAATATCACCAATTACAACGAATTCCGATATAATGAGGATAATTACCTAATTCCCAATAACTTACTCCCACTCATCATCTGTAAAACCATACAAATATGAGAATGAAACCTGGTAAATACATACCATGGAGTAAGTATCTTATCGGGAAAACAGTTTTCTTTTAACAATGCACTGAAACATGAAAATGTTTCGTAGGGGTATCCTGGTATTCCTAGTAATGCATTTTCCATAATCCAATTCATGACTCCAACCGTATATTTTATTGCCATCTCTCCAAATCCCTTTATTTGTCTTTAGTCATTACCTTCTGTACACCATCGTTAGGCTAAATGGTTTTCTTCCTTCCCTACCGTTTGGCACCAGCCTATGGTTTGGAAGAAGACTATCCAGTAAGCATAATAGGTGTACCCTCCTAAACCAAGGAGTACTCGCAACTTGAGAGAAGGTGATGATAAAAGACAACTGAATAATACCTTATTCTTTTTAAAGGTGAAATAAGAGTGGCGATGAAGTACGCGGTTTGGTCGTGAATGATAATAGTCGCAATTTACTTTGTCCTCTTTCTAATCCCTTTATTTGTCTTTACATATTACCTTCTGTACACCCTACTTAGGCTAATTGGTTTTCTTCATTCCCTACCTTTCGGCACCTGCCTATGGTTTGGAAGAAGACTATCCAATAAGCGTAATAGGTGTACTCTCCTAAACCAAGGAGCCCTCGCAACCTGAGAGAAGGTGATAATAAAAGACAACTGAATAAACCAATTCTATTTCTCCTGAACCTTGATCCATCCTCGAAGAAGTCCCTTCGAGTTCGTATATAACCATACGATGGATCTATCCAATGGAAGTGGATGTCCGTAGTAATACGGGTGTTATGAGAAATTCAAAGGGTAAAAGAAGGAGTGGCAATGACTTATGCAACTCAGACAATCCAAAATCCAGTATTTAAAGAAGGTTCGGTCAACTTGGTCACTGAGTCATAGTCTAGGGTCGGTCAAAGGTCGCTGCCAGAGAGAGAGAAAAGAAACACTCTGCGTGCACTCTATCCTAGATCAAAATGGTTATCACTTTATCTAATCAGGAAACCTCCCACTGTACTGTCAAATTCTCCTCCAAACCTAAAAGAAGAATCAATCGGGATCACCCGAAGAGTAAACCAACTCATCAGTGGGAATCGGGATCCAACTCTCATCGCATGATAACGTGACGGAATCCACTCACGTTACTCATACTCCAGAAGGTATGCGCATACTTGGCAAGTTTCAGTTTCTTTAGAAACTCCCGATATGATTTTTGCCCCATACTTTTATGACCTTGGCGTTAGGTCAAAATGTCATAAGTCATATGCCAAGTTCTACCCGTCACTATCTTGTCAATTTGAACCCACACGTACATGCCCTTGGCGTTAGGTCAAAATGGCAGAACGACTGTCCCAAACCAACTCATCTATCTATGCAACAAATGAATACCCAGCAGCTACCAAACACTATGCCTTGGCGTTAGGTCAAAATACATAGCTTGAATATTACTTAATACCCAAAAGAAATGACGGAGGGCTACGGCTGGTTTTTGGCGAAAAACCTTTAACGTAACGAACTTGATATCGCTGAAGGAACCTGATAGCTTTTTATAAAAATATAGTGGCGAAAACCTTTGCTAAAAAGGTCACTCCCGGTGAAGGGATCTCGGCTCTTTCCTCGTGGAATGAGGTACAGGATATTCCAACTGAATACCGCGATGCAAAGCAACTTGTAATCGACTATAGTGAAGTTATTACCCTGCTGCCCAAGGGTCATTCCCGGTGAAGGGATATCGGCCCTTGCCTCGTCGAATGAGGTGCAGGATATTCCAACCGAATACCGCTATGCAAAACAAAAGGAAACGTATTTGTAATAACACCTTTTTAAAATTGTTCCAACAATATCCAAATAGGTTTGTTTTCCTGTGCATTGATCAGAATCAACGCAGTCCCATCATTTAACCACACCAGAAAAGAACAAAAAAAAAATGTACGTATATGCCATCCGTATTCGTCACTGGTCCCGTCATCACCCGTTAGGTTACTTAACTAACGACAGAGCGGGGACTGAACTAGCGCGGGTGCAAAACATATACAACATCTAATAGTATATATACCAATATACAATAATCGCTCCAGGCGTGATAATATGCAACATTACAGAAAAGTAATAAGCATCACAGAACAATACAGATAATCTGGGATCCCCGAGTTTCACAGAGCCGCTGCTGAAACCCGACGTTCCCCTGTCGTGTGGATAGCCTGTGCAATGAAACCTAGACCCCTAAGGGTGCGGCAAGTTACTCGCCAAAACCTGAAGCGAGGCAGCCCCCTACAGCAAAGTGAATGGACCACCCTGCACTTCACGGAATCCGGTAGCTTGAGCATCCCTCCTTGGGTCAACCTGTACCCCCTACGAGTGCGGCGAATAGTTTGCCAATTCCAGAGTGAAGCCCCTCTGCCTCTTAAAGCCATGAGATGCGGACCTGTTGCCCTCCAGAACCCGGCTATCCGTGCACTCCGTCGCGGGGTAAAACCTAGTACAGAAATGAAAAATATGTACAACGGGTACATCGACCTCAACCCGGTCATGCCCCAAAAGAATATTATACAACAGGCAGTGACGGCAGTCCACATGTTAGACGCTCGCCCCGCAATATCAAATGTACAAATAAATCCAAACTGCACTACCATTGCACACTGCTATCCAACACGACAAATCCGCAACATCACAGCACAACACAGAACATCAACGCGAATGTCACGTTCGCAAACCCGTCTAAAAGAACTATAGCAATCAGACGCGGTTTACCGATCAAATGACATTCACGATCGGAGATATAATGTAAGTACTGTAAACTAACATGTTTAAATTTCGATCGACAAAATATCACGAAGTGGGCCCCACGAATATCTGCTGTACAGTAACAAAATCTGGGCCCAAAACAATATTACCAAAAAACACAATTTACCCAAGGGAAGCATCTGTAGAAATTTGGATCAATGATCCCAAAGATTGGCCGCGGATACGCGGTCAAACCCTTGGTTTGACCGCGATTCCGCGGCAGTCTTGAAAGGTCACGTGACCAAATTTCTACCATGTGCTTAGAAAAGCCTGCTGAATTTTCTGTGATGTGTAAAATTAATTTAGGAACCCTTTTAAAATCGACAGAAACTCAGAACTTGGATTTTGCGGTTTTCGAAAATCCGTTCGATCGATATTTTAAACACGTTAGCACAAATTAGTAAAACAAAATGGTGAGTCTCTGATACCACTGTAAGTCTACGGTAGCGCCCCGGCCGTCTACAGACGCCAAATGCGGAACAAAAACTTTTTAACTGGCGCTATCGTATACTATAACCCGGATCTGCCATTATTGCTAAACTAACAAACTACAAAGAGGGTAGAAAGGTTATACCGAACGATCTGAATCCTTCGTTCTTTAACCATCATCCCACGCTTCGTTACGGCTGCTCCGATCTCCTCATCCAGATGGCACCACGTCAATGGATCTTTAAACGGGCTCCCGCCTCTGACTCGAGGCAACTCGGTCGTCAAGTTTGCTAAAAGAGACGACCAAGATTGATGTTGAGAATGAGTAGAATACTTTGTCTCGTTACGTCCAAGGCTATGGACGAACGGTTAATAAAGTTGCCTTTTGGATCGATATGAAAATGAGATATGAATATGTTAATTTCCATACATCCAAAACTCTATCTTTTTTCAACAACCATAATCTTTTCTATCAAGTGAGTGTGTGAAGAGGAGGAGAGGGGGACGGCCATATATAGAGGTGGGGGGGTGAGTGTAGGATCAAGAATGGTGACCATAAAGGAAAAGATCAAGAAGAAAATATCCAAGGCAAAACAAAACACATTAATGAAATGAATGACTCACTAAACCTAGTCATCCATTCATTTAATGCAAAACCAATGAGTCACAAATCCTAATCATCATCCATGAAGCTTCCTCTCATGACTCATCCAATGACTCACCCTCATGAAGAAATAATAAATCCGTATTTAACCGAATGTTAAATACGGCTGATAGAAAACTGGAAACTGGCAACTTTCGAAAGTGATCCTGAAACGAATTTCAGGATAACCCCGTAACTGTATAAACATACCCGTATTTGTATTACGATCGAATACAAATGCAACTAAGACAAAGATATTATATATATACTCTGTATAATACTCGGATCCGGCTTAAACCAAAGCCCACCGGTATTATCTGCCCGAAAAATGACACGTGCGTAAACGCACGTGCATTTTCCGAACCCTGTCATAAAACCATACGGCCTCTACAACGTTTCGTCCGAACTTGGGAAACTCTCTGTGGGGGACTCTAATGACTCGTCAGTACCCTGACAGTGGGTTTAACCACAAGCCGTCAGCGGCACTAGCAGTGCGTAACGGCTGCCCATGGACTGACCTCAAGGGAGGCCGATGAGCGAACTCATCCGAAAACCCTACTGAGCCTAACAGTGACAATGTATATACAGTCCGGTCCGTTCGTCTATGAATATCGCATATCTGCCTAGGGGGCTGGTAACGTCAGACCCCCAAAAGCAGTATAAGTCGTGTTGGAGCGTTGCCCAAAAACACCCTGAGATACTACTGGAGTACCTACCAGTAAATCTCCTGCCACGCCGTGGGCTTTGTGTAATGGCTCTCCTAGACACAACACGATCTCACCCCCAATACTGGGAGAGACAAATCCCCTGCCGATCCGCTCACGTGCCTCCATGTGACTCGGGACTGTACCCAAAAACTATCTGTTTGCACGACTCCTTTGAGCCGTGGTAGGGTAGAAATCAAAGCACAGTGGGAACTCACACGAGACAAATGACGACCTCAGGTCGATGAACTAACATGTACACATGTCATCAGGAAACTGCTATCTGACGATAAGTATAATACCAACTAGCAGATTCCCGGCGAGTCATGTCCGGTGTACTCATAACCCAATGAGCACATGTATACATCTTAGATGATCCAACTGACACCAGTGGCTTGTGAGACCGGCCACCGCCCCTCGTCGGGGTCTCGACTGTATACACTAGTCTACTCCGGAGTATCGATACCCTGTCTCGAAACTCTCACGACTAGGGACCACATTTAAGGATATGCATATAAACCACCCAACTCTCACGTATATGATCGCCATCATACTGTAGGTAGTAAAGCAAGATCCAAAGGGCTCTATCAAAGTGTAACAATGATCAGTCACCTGAACCTGTACACGACTGATAAAGGCAAACCAGATAGCATACTATCATCTCGAGTAAGACTGTCCTACCGGTATAGATCCTCCGCAATTATTGCAATCACGTACCTGCGATCTAATAATTGACTTTGAGGGCACTATATCCAACAGGGAAAAGGGAGGTAGGATGTGAGAGAAAATTGAGATGTGTGCGAACTTGTAACTTTTATTTTCATTGAGAGATTTGGGTTCTAATCTAGATTTGAGAGATGCTATTATTTTAGATGAGAAAATAAGGTGTCGGGTATAACTCTTTCTTATATCAATAGAATTCTCATATTTGCCCCGTGAAGTAGGTCGTTGGTTGAACCACGTTAAAAGCTCTGTGTTGATTACTTCTTCTTATAGATTACTATCTTGCGTGCTCATACGTTAAAAATGAGATTTTTCTCTCGACGATAGGTATCAGAGGGGAAGATTCCCAACAGTATCTTGATGACAGTTTTATCAGTATCTCTTGATAATTTTGATTATTTAAATCCTAATCCTTCTACTTCCTTTTGTAATCATTTTCTACACTTAACCTTCATCCCTATTTTGGTAATAATGATCTTGCTCAAGTCCATGTTGTCTTCAAGGTTCAGCAAGATTCAATGGAATTATTCTTCATCTCTAATCTGACATGTTATTTCTTCTTTGTCCCTCTTTTCATTCCAGGCACTTCTATAAAATAATAGCAGAAGTCTTCACAAGAAAGCAGGATGGCAAAGAATTAGCAAAAATTGACAAATAAAAGAGTGATTATGTGAATTCAAGTAAAGAGACTTGTGGGGTGCTGGAAAAGCAAACATGAGTTTGACAAAAGTGAGCTGTCACTAACTTGCTATTGGCTTGAAAGCCTGAAATCCAGTTTTTTCTCGGTGAAAGTGGTGCCTTCTTCTAATGGTATGAAAGTAGCCTAGCATGGTCTAATTCCTAATTAGTGATGGATTGCACTATTAATCTGTTATGTTTTCTTCTTCCTCTAATATTCTTTTAGTGTTTCTTCTTCTAGTCTTTGCGGGGATATGGGTTGTGTATCTCCTACCAATTGATGTAACTGTCCTTTTGAATTTTGTACAGATACTCTTATTAGTATAAAAAAAAGTATGAGACAGGCACTTTGTACCCAGCCCTTTTCTTTTAACAAACAAAAACAATGAAAAAAATTCAAGTTGTTTGAATATGTTTTAACTATGCAACAATTTGTACAATTTTCTATGGCTGAATAAAGCTAATTTTGAATTTAGTTGATTCTTAGGTTAATTTTTAACCAACTTGATTTTACATTCTTACTGTTTTTTAAGGAGTGCAGTGGGATTTAATAGAATGACCCACCGAGAAATTCCTAAGAAGCTAATTTGGTATGTGTATTTGTCTGTGTACATGCATGTACATCCATACATGCAAAATCCATGCACGCAACCGGTTCATGAGGGAAAATTTGTTAACTCTATATGTGGCCATAGAATTAGGTTCAGATAGCATACAGTGATCGATTTCACAGGAGAGTCCAAATACAAAATCCCAAAAAAATCATGCATTGCATATTAATAAAATTACTTGCTCTGTCCGGTGCATCTTTCTGCATGAATATACACAGATTGTGCCTGCACACACTCACGCAACGAAAACGGCGTTGGACAATCAAAATTCATGAATTAATCAGAAAATCTAACAACTTGTTACATGCACAAGATCCACAAACGTGCCTACTGAAATTGTGAAGTACAATACCAATTTTGAGTGTGGAGAGAAGTCGCTTTTTTGCGTTAAGGTCCTAAAATATCTTTGACAAATACCAGAAGCTGATTACTATTGTGTTAATTTAAAACAGAAAACAGATTTTATTATCAGCTTTTTGGTAAAATACAAGCAAAAACTAAGGGGCTTGTGTCATTCAACCGGCAAATAACTGTTCAGTAACATAGGATGTGATCACTTGGGGGAGATTGTTTCAGTTCTCTTTCACTTTCACACCATCAAGTGTACACGTAAAACTTATAAGAATAACAAAAAATACAGATCAAATTTCATCTAGATTTTGCTATCCTTTATTTTAATGATTTAAAGAAGAGAAAATTACCCAATTCCAACCAAAATTGGTGGGGGCATGAATTAAAAGTGATTCTTTTTATCTAAAAGAAAAAATTAAAAAAACACTATTGATGACGCTGCGGGAGTTACCTTCAACTAATATTCTGTTGAAGTATCGTAGGTTATAAAGCATCTCTCTACAAAACTCAGTATGCTCTGTTTCATGAACTGTTGAGCAAGAGACTGCATCTTCTCGTTGCTACAAAAATCTGATTCATGAGGGCAGCACTCTTCTCACCCTTTTCACACGTCTCTTTTTGAAGGAGTACGCCCTACATAACAATTGGCCAGTCTCAGTGATGATTGCTCAAAACTCTGAAGGAAAAAATTCTAAATTTGCGAAAAATGTAATGATTCTAATTAACTTTGTTCTCTCAAGTAAGAAAAAAAATGATAAATAATGTCGCAATCAACTTCAAATCATCTTAAAGTTTTTTTAACACAACACAATGAATAATTAATAAGTGATAAAAAATTTAACAATAACTAACTTTACAATTAGGAATAAACTCATCAACAGCTAAACAATTATTTATTATCGCATCGACATAACATTTTCATAAATTTAAAATAATCAAACATAAAAAAAGGATTAATCCTATGTTATTGAACCCTTAATATGTTTTCTTCTGAATATATCTTCTAGACAATTACACAACTAGAAAAACTAAATGTTTTCACAAGCTATAAAAATTATTAGTTTTGACGCCGAAATAGCATTAACAGTTAACATTTAGCTTCAGATCAGTTTAACCTTTCTGAAAATCTCAATATGAGAGAAACAATGTTCAGACAGAATCATCACCTTGTCAGACTGCTGGAAAAGAGTAGAGAAACGAGAATAATGGAATGAAACAGAAAAGGTAAAAGCGAAAGGAATAATTAAAATTTTACTCACCTTTGCATCAAACAGAAAAGGTACACTGGCGCATAACCTGTAAACAATACGGTCATGCAGTCTGTCATAGTTGTACCATTTCTCTTACTTGATACAGACCAATGTTTAAATCATTTTTTTTTTGGCGCGAAACCAAATGCTCCAAAGGAGTTTTTTATTATTATTTCACAATAGGCTCTCAAAAAAATTAAAATTCATCCACAATCAAAGAATTCTCCTCCTCTGTCTCTACATTACCCTCCCTTGCTCTCCTCCTCCTATCCCTTGTAGCCATCCTCTCTCCATACACCAAGAATATATCCCCAAGATCCACCAGCCCCACTTCACTCAACTTTTTCCCTACCTCCTCAAACATCGCAACCCCCTCCTCATTTGAGAAGCAATGCAAGAATTTGTTGTAATCAAACCTAGGAACCCCGACTCCACCCGACTTCATCCTCTCCACATACTTTGTAGCTTGTAGCGTTTTCCCAGCCTTAACTAAACCCCTGACAAATATGCTCTCAAAATTCACAAGCGGGTCCCTCCCTTTCCTACCCCTCTTCCCTAAATGCCCCTGGAGCAGCATACTGTAAGTATGCATGATAGGCTCACATCCTTGACACAACATCTCTCTAAACACCTGTGTAGCTTCTCTTGCTTTTTTAAGCCGTAATAAACCTTTCATCAGCCCATGATAAACACTGATATCAGGATCCTCGGCCCCTTGTAGAATTTTATACCCCTCTCTAACTCTCTTTCTTGCCAGGAGACCATAATTTAAAGCCCCCAGTGTAGCATTATCCACTCCAACCCCTCCTTTAGCATTTCACACAAAACCATATATGCATACGTAACCCTCCCTTCTTTTGCCAACCAATCGATGACAACCCTATACGATTCCAAGCCTAGATCGCAAAGCCTCCTCTTTCTCATCATCTTGAACAACCCCATCGCATCCTCAAACCTGTTGTTCTTGAAAAAGGTCACAACCATCTCCTCATAAGCCTCCACATCAGGCTCCAATCCTAAACCCAACATATTGTTCCAAAGCTTCGCGGCTTCCACCAAATCTCCAGCCCGACAAAACCCAACAATCAAAAACCCATAAGCAGTCTCATTCGGTTGTACTTGCATCAAAGCCTTTGCCTTTGAAACTACGGCTTTGGCTACATCAACATATCTTCGAGCACATAGAGTGCTCACGACCCTATTCAAGACATCCACATTCTTGAACAAAGCACCGAGTTTGAAGATCTCGAAACACTTCTTGATCTCTCGAGCCCCAGCCAGATGGGTCGCGGCGATCTCAAGAGATCTTCGGTTAACCATCCCTTGCCACGACATTTCGCATAGGAAGTTGTGCAGGAGCTCGATGTTACGGGCTTTTCCGAAAACATCGAGGGCCTTGTTGGCGGTAACAGGGGTGTGGGCGAAGTTGTGGGTAAGCTTGGAGTAGAGGTGGAAGCTGTGGATGGGTTTCCAAGAGTAGGGAAACTTGTTGCACAGTTGGATGAAGAGATCGTGGGTCGGGGTGAAGCAGAGTTTGTTGAGGTGAGTTTGGAGCTTGGGAAGCGGGGAGTTTTGTTGTTGGTAGAGGATAGTGCAGAGGCGGAGGAAGAAGGCGGGATCGACGATGGTAGTTAAGGAAGTGGACGTTGAAAACTGTTTAATGGAGAAGAGTAGTTTGGGTTGTTGTGCCATTGGAGGCTCTTTCAATGAATTACCACTTGAAATATAAATAAATTGCAAGGTCTTCTAATCTTTTTTGGAGTAAGCTTCGATCAAACCTAACAACAAAATATTTTTATTTTATTTTATTTTTTAACAATGAGATGCTATTATTCAACACGAATTCAAATGCAATGCAAATGAGCTATTTAGAAACAAAGATGATGCATTTGCAATCCTAGCTAGTGAATGCAGAATCAAGAACTCACAAGGGATTCAGATAGTTATGACGGAGGAATAATCACCAGTTCAATCACAGGAAATGTAGAAAATTGTGATGGGCGACAAAAAAAACCTGCAGAAATTGCCCATGGGATGAGAAAGTTACCTGCTTTTCGCAATTGAGGACCCGAATTTTGGGATTAGGGTTAGGGTTCAAAGTAGGAGAGGAATTTATTTTGATCCTTCAATTATTTTTCCCCCATAAAAATGAGGAAGAGAAGTGGGTTTCTTATTCCAAAAGAAATGGGACTTCAAAAAGGATTTATAAATTGAGCCCGTTGGATATTGAAGGAGATTGAGTGATGGAATCACGAATACGGATTTCTGAACACACACACACACACACACACCACCCCACTCCCAACACACACTCTCTCTCTCTCTCTCTCTCTCTATGAAAATAATGAAGGGAAGTTGTGTCAAAAACTTGATGGAGATGAGCGATGTCGTGCATTAAGAAGTTTATGGTTCAATATCGGATATGTCGTTTTTGTTTAAAAAGATAGCACGATGTGATTCTCAAGTTATAAAATATCGCAAGTGCACGGTGCGACGCAATCGGCGAGTACGGGTCGATCCACAGGGAATGGATATCACGACGTTCTTTTTGAGTTATGAACAAAGGTTTTGAAGTTGGTTTTGTCACGTTTTAATAAAAAGAATGCGGTGTAAAAGAGAAAAACGATATATACAAAATACTTAGGCTAAACTTTGGTAAATTGACTTGTGGCGTTACCCCCAACTCTGATTCTTGATTCAAACATACATTTTTAGTTTCTATTTGAATTTGAAAAGCATGACGTATTTAAACCAGTTACAAAGAATCATTTAGGATACGATATCAAATCGGAACAAAAGAAACTATAAAATTGCAAGGGATTTAGATGAAATGAGGATGAAATAAACGAAATGAGATTAGCAAGTATAGGACATGCTTTTGTGGCTACATGTCCTATCTAGCTAGTTCACTATACTTAGTTAACTTTAACCTTCCTTTCTACTTCAATCTTAATGTAACAAAAATGATATGTAAAGAAAGAATAGGGTATGCATTAAATGTTGATTTGCAACCATTCAAAACAACATATCCTATCAAGTAATAACATAATATATTGTAAATATTAAGAGAAGAAGTTCAATAAGTACTATGAATCAAGAATGAGTGGTTGAAAGGCAAGCTATTCATCAACCTACCTCATCATTGCCAAAGTAAATACTGTTGGAGATAGTGCCCTCAGAGTCAATTATTGGATCACAGGCACGTGATTGCAATGATTGAGGGAGGACCTATCCCGGTAGAACAGTCTTACTCGAGATGATAGTATGCTATCTGGTTTACCTTTATCATCGTGTACTGTTTTATGTGACCTGACATGTCGCTATTACACGTTGATAGAGCCCCTAGGATTCTTGCTTCACTGCCAGCAGTATGATGGCGATCATATACGTGGGAGCTGGTAGTCTATAAGCACATCCTTAAAAGGTCCCTAGTTGTAGGAGTTTCGAGACAGGGCATCGATACTCCATTAGTAGACTAGTGTATACAGTCGAGACCCCGACGAGGGGCGGTGGCCGGTCTCACAAGCCACTGGTGTCAGTTGGATCACCTAAGATGTATACAGGTGCTCATTGGGTTATGAGTACACCGGACAGGACTCGCCGGGAACATGCTAGTTGGTCATATACCAGACGTCAGATGGCAGTTCCCTGGTGACATGTGTGCAGGTTAGTTCATCGACCTGAGGATCGTCATTTGTCTCGTGTGAGTTCCCACTGTGCTTTGATTACTACCCTACCACGGCTCAAAGGAGTCGTGCAAACAGGTTTTAGTTGGGTACAGTCCTGAGCCACATGGAGGCAGTGAGCGGATCTTCAGGGGTTCGTCTCTCCCGGTATTGGGGGAGAGGTCGCGCTGTGTCTAGGAGAGCCATTACGCAAAGCCCTCGGCCGAGGCAGGAGATTTACTGGTAGGTATTCCAGTAGTATCTCAGGGCGTTCTGGGCTACACTCCGACACGACTTGTACCGCTTTTGGGGGTCTGACTTTTACCAACCCCCTAGGCCCGCCATGCGATACTCATAGACGAACGGACCGGACTGTACGGATATTGTCACTGACAGGCTCAGTAGGGTGTCAGGATGAGTTCTCTCATCGACGTCCCTTTTGGTCAATAGCTGGTGGCCCGTCACGTATTGGCTTATACCTCTGACGTGCTAGTGGTTAAATCCACAGCCATAGTATTGACGAGTCTTTAGAGTCCACCACACTTTCAGTTACTCAGCTTTCGGGCGAAACGCTGTAGAGGCCGTATGGAGATACGGCAGGGTCCGATCAGATACGTGCGGTATTGCATGGATCAGGATCGGACAGTTTTGTACTAGTGGCCGTATAGTAATATGGCAGGGTTCGATCTGATACGTGCGGTATTGCACGGATCAGGATCGGACGGATTTTACTAGCCGGCTTTGGCTTAAGCCGGTCCTAGTCTAGTACAGTGTGGATTTTGTCTCATTGCATTTGTATCCGGTCGGAATACAGATGCGGGTGTGTATGCACAGTATTGGGGTTTTCCTGTAATTTATTACGGGACCAGTTTTCTGGAGTTGCCAGTTTGCATTCCGTCCCGGCCGGTTTTCCTTTGTTCTTTCCCGGCCGGACTTTTCCGATGGAGGGGGTTGTTTGCAGTTTTGCAAATAACTTTTGGTGGAGGTTTTATTTGTAAGATGTTTTATTATGAAAGCATCTTTTGATACCTTTCTTATCCATCTTTATCATTTGCTTTTTGTTGATGAGATAGGATTAGGATTGATTTCATGTTGATGTGAGATTGTTATGATGAGGTTTGGATAAGGTCACCTTTCTTTTGCTCCTACACTCACCTCCCTTTGGATTATGTTTTCTTTCCTCCACCATTCTCATTCTCACTTGATGAAATGGATGATAAGTTCTTCATGAGAGAAAAAGAAAAGAGAAAAAAAGAAAAAGAAAAGAGAGAAAGAAAAAGAATGAGAGAGTTCATCTTAGTTTTGGGAGTAATTCTTCATCTCCTTCTTCTTCTTGTTTTGGAAAAATGAGAGCACCATTTTTCCTAATCCCATTCCTCCATCATGGCAACTACAAACCCTAAAAAGAGACAAGCATCTTCTACACTACATTCTACAGCACATCTTGGGCATGTCGAGTTGCCGGCTTCATGCCCGAGTTGCCTCGGTATTGAGGCGGGAGCCCGTAAAAGAAGAAGGCGATGTGGTGCCCTTTCCGGCGAGGAGGCGACGATGTGGAGGCAACACTTTCCGCGGGAGATCGGGACGATGACGAGAAGACCGGAGGACTCGGATCACTCGGTATACTTCTCACCCTATCTCTTGTTTGCTAGTCCAGTCCCCGCTCTGCCGTTAGTTAGCTAACCTAACGGGTGATGACGGGACTCGTGCCCTTTCCGGCGAGGAGGCGACGATGTGGAGGCAACACTTTCCGCGGGAGATCGGGACGATGACGAGAAGACCGGAGGACTCGGATCACTCGGTATACTTCTCACCCTATCTCTTGTTTGCTAGCATTAGGTTAATGGTAAACGATCCGGGTTTTCATTGTCCGCGGTAGCGCCGGTTTCCGAGTAAGGAAAATTTTTGATTCCGCATTTTGGCCTCGAGCAAGAGGCCGGGGCGCTGCCGTGGCGCAACATGGTATCAGAGCCACGCCATTAACCTTACCTAGCTTGTTCTAATGTGTTTTGCTTATCCGATCGACCGAAATTCCAAAAAACCGTATTTTTTATTGCACATCAGTTTCTGTCGAAATTTTTTGGAGTCTAAAAATTTTTCAGGTGGTCTCAGAATGATGTGCAGGGAGTTCTAAGAACTCTGGGAAAATTCGAGACAGTGATCACTCAACAGGAGCGCGGAAGCGCCGTAAAAACCCTATTTGTGCCGCCCTTCCGCCGCAGGTTGGTGGGGTCACTGGTTCGATTTTCTCCAGTGGGCTTCTGGGCTATAATTAGGGGTTTTGGAATATTAAAATTGGGCCAGTTATTTCTGTGAGTGCTACAGTTTTCTTTTGGGGCCCACTTGTTAATTATTTGATCGATCGGATATTTTAAACACATTATTTCACTGTATTTACATTATATCTGTGACCGTGAATGTCACTCGATCGGTAAATCCGGTCTAACTGCTATAGCCCGGTTAGACGGATTTGCGAACGTGACTTTCACGTTGATGTTCTATGTTTATGCTGTGATGTTGCGGATCGGTCATGGGGGATAGCCTGGATGCAATGCTAGTACTGTTTTGTTGTATTATGTACATTTGATATTGCGGGGCGAGCGTCCGACATGTGGACTGCCGTCACTGCCTGTTTGTATTATTCTTTTGGGGCACGACCTGGTTGCGGTCGATGTACCCGGTGTATGTATATTTTACTTTCTGTACTAGGGTTGCCCCGCGGTGGGGTGCACGGATAGCCGGGTTCTGGAGGGCAACGGGCCCGCATCTCAGGGCATTGAGACGGAGGGGGCTTCAGTCCAGGATTGGCGGGCTATTCGCCGCACTCGTAGGGGGTATAGGTTGACCCAGGAGGGGTGCCCAAGTTACCGGATTCCGTGAAGTGCTGGGTGGTCCATTCACGGTGCTGGAAGGGGCTGCCTCGCTTCAGGTTTTGGCGGGTGACTTGCCGCGCCCGTAGGGGTCTAGGATTTCATTGCACAGGCTATCCACACGACCAGGGGAACGTCGGGTTTCAGCAGCGGCTCTGTGAAACCCGGGGCTTCCAGATATCTGTATTGTTCTGTGATGCTGTACATTTCTGTGATGTTGCATTTTATTCACGCCTTGAGCGAAATACTATATATTGGTATATATATTAGTAGATGTTGTATATGTTTTTCATCCGCGCTAGTCCAGTCCCCGCTCTGTCGTTAGTAAGCTAACCTAACGAGTGATGACGGGACCCAGTGGCGAATGCGGATGGCATATACGTACGTCAGTATATTTTCGTTCTTTGTGGTGTGATCATATGATGGGACTGCGTTGATTCGGATCAATGCAAGTTAAACAAACCTATTCTGATGTTGTTGGAACACTTTTTCAAAAAAAGCTGTTATTGCAAGGACGTTCACTTTTGTTTTGCATCGTGGTATTCATTTGGAATATCCTGCTCCTCAGTCGACGAGGCAAGGGCCGAGATCCCTTCACCGGGAGTGACCCCTTGGACAAAAGTTTGCGTCAGGGCATTAACTTCACTATAGCCGATTACTTTTGCTTTGCATCGTGGTATTCAGTTGGAATATCCTGCACCTCATTCTACGGGGAAAGAGCCGAGATCCCTTCACCGGGAGTGACCTCTTTAGTAAAGGTTTTCGTCACTATATTTTCTAAAAAGGTTATCCAGTTCCTTCAACGATATCAAGTTCATTACGGTAAAAGGTTTTTCGCCAAAAACCATCCGTAGCCCTCCGTCATTTCAGATTAGTATTACTTAGTATTCGTGCTACGTATGTCGTGCATTGCCGAGGCGTAGTGTTCGGTAGCTGTGTAATATTTTTCTGTCGCTTGGATAAGTGGATTGGTTAGGACAGTCGTACAGTTATGTTGGCATTGTCAAGGACTCGTACGGGTGGGTTTAATGCAATCAAGATAATGACGGGCTGAACTTGACTAGGACTCTTTGATATGTTGGTATTGTCAAGGTCACTTGGGTCCTAGGGGTAAAAACAGACATCGGGAGTTTCAAAAGAACTGAAACTTGCCAGGCATGCGCATACCTTCTGGAGTGTGGTGACTTGAGTGGATTCCGTCAAGTTATCATGCGATGATAGTTGGATCCCGATTTCCACTGATGAGTTGGTTTACTCCTCGGGTGATCCCGACTAGTTCTTCTTTCAGGTTTGGAGGAGAATTTGACGGTACAGTGGGAGGTTTCCAGATTAGATAAAGTGATAACCATTCTGATCTAGGTTAGAGTGCACGCTGAGTGTTTCTTTTCTCTCTCTCTTTGGCAGCGACCATTGACCCGACCCTGGACTATGACTCAGTGACCAAGTTGACCGAACCTTCTTAACACAGGCTTTTGGATTGTCTGAGTTGCAGACCTCTTTGCCACTCCTACTTTTACCCTTTCTCCAGGACACCCCGTATTACTACGAACGTCCACTTCCATTGGACAAAACCATCGTATGGTTATATACGAACTCGAAGGACTTCGAGGATGGTTTCTGGTTCTGGAGAAAACGAATAGGATTATTCAGTTGTCTTTTCTTTTCACCTTCTCTCATTGCGAGTACTCCTTGGTTTAGGAGTAGTACACCTATTACGCAAATTGGATAGTCTTCTTCCAAACCTTAGGCTGGTGCCGAACGGTGGGGAATGAAGAAAACCAATTAGTATAACCATGGTGTGCAGAAGGTATTAAGTTAAGACAAAGCAAGGGATTAGTAAGAGGGCAAAGTAAATTGCGACTGCTATTCACGACCGAACCAAGTGTTTCTTCGCCAATCCTAAATCACCTTTGTATTTCTCCAGGACACTCCGTATCACTACGAAGATCCCATTTTATTGGATAATCCATCGTATGGTTATATACGGACTCGAAAGGAACTTGTTCCAGTTCGGGGATGGATCCTGGTTCAGGAGAAATAGGAATAAAGTACATTCAGGTGTCTTTTATTTTCACCTTCTCTCGCGTTGCGAGTGCTCCTAGGATTAGGACAGTACACCCTTTATGCTTCTTGGATAGTCTTCTTCCAAACCATAGGCTGGTGCCGAACGGTAGGGAAGGAAGAAAACCATTTGGCCTAAAGGGGTGTACAGAAGGTAATGACTAAAGACACAGAAAGGGATTTAGAAAGATGGCAAAGAATTATACGGTTATAGTTGTGAATCTGGATAATGGTAGAGGCATTACTAGGAATACCAGAATACCCCACAGAAACATTTTTAATGTTTCAGTTTTACTGTGTAATGTTAAAAGAAAACTGATTTCCCGATTAGACACTTACTCCAGGGTATATATTTACCAGGTATGATTCTCATATCTGTATGGTTTTACAGATGATGAGTGGGAGTAAGTTATTGGGAATTGGGTGATCATCCTCATTATATCGGGATTCGTTGTAATCGGTGATATTTGAGGAGATCACCTGGGCTGTTTGCCGGTCGGCAAATATTTGGTTTTGAATATCCGCGGTTATGCACCAATTTCAAATTGATATATCTATACGTCTATTTTCATAGAGTGAGATATACCTTTTGATATTATGTCGATGACATTTACCTATATCAGTGGATGGTTAGGTAAGGAGCATTAAACAGCGGTGTAATTCTTCTTAACCATAAGTACAGTTTTCAACCTACGACGCACAGTGAAAGAGTTGTTAGACTCAGCGGACTTATACAGAGTATTGTATGTTGTCCAGTGTCCATTCGGACAGAGGGGTTGGTCCATCATACTATATTCTGTTTACTTTTAACTTCTCTAGTTCTTAGACATGTGTTTCGTAGAAACACAGGGTCTAAGTTTTGAGGAGTTATAGGTATTTGAATAGAGTAGAGAACCAGGTGTAGCAAGTATCGGGATTCTTCAAGGTGATCGAAGATGTAGATACTTGTGTATGGTATTCAGTTGATAGTAATGATGAAGACAGATTGCTTCTTTTTCAGGTTACTCATAATTGGAAGCATTCCTAAGTTGAGTAACGCTGATCGACCTCCTTCCATTTAGTTGACATGCACTGGAGATAGATGCATGATTTGAATCTGGTTAAATTAAATCAGTGCCTCTGGTTCTATATTGGATATAGAACAGTTCATATCTTAACGATGTTAAGGTACGGGGAGTTGTCCGGCTTATGCTTAAAACCAGACTCCGGATAACTCAAGACACGTTTCTGTAATGGCTGTTTGTGGGTTGACCCAGGCTATGACGAGGGTTGACTTTCTACCATCTGGCAGATCAATAGAAATATTGTTCTAGACTCGCCACAGTTTTATTAAAAATGGATTTTTCAAAAACAGCAGTGGGAGTATGGTAGAACTGGAAGTGATTCCAGAACCGCAAACGATTACTGAAGATTTAATAAGGAACCTAAAGATTCAATCTGATTTGACATTCCATTGGCCACTCCGCAGATAAGGTGGGTAACTTCAGGCACCCGAGAGGTACTACGGTAGCCTCAAGGATGGTGACAGGGAAGTTCTCGTTTACCCACACTTGCCATTGTTGTTGTTCCAGGCTGCGAGACCCGGTGGGAGGATGAGTATAACGTCGTTCTAAACTAGCTTTAGAAGTGCACGTCTATATGACTCTGCCAGAGGGTTGTCGTAGTCAGTGGGAGCAGCGGAAGCATTGGTGGACATCAGGCTTATGTCTATTTATAGACTAAAGCAGATGTAGCGGAGATAGATCATCTATTTCTGATGTGACAGTTATAGGTTTGACGTCATCAGAATAGGGGATGGATCTGTTGTGAAGGTAGTAGGAAGTGATATTCCTATACTACGATCGGTTATACTTTGGTCGTCACACAGTGGTTTCTCCACAAGGGACTTGGATATTATATCAGACATACTGGTTACTAGATCTATGGTTTTAGATCCAGATTTGGGTGGTTTCCCAATCTGGGTACCTTGACAGCATTCTATGAGTATTTAGAATGGACGACTCCTGACACGGTAGTGCACCTGCAGTTGATGGAGTCACCCTCTCTAAAGGTGTCTTATAGACTAAAGGGGAGAGGGATACTCATGATTGGCAGATCACTTGCTTAGGCAATTGAGGCAATCATGAGATGTCAAGTACCACACCAGATGTCGTTCTTGCACTAGATGCAATAAGTTGATATTGATCCAATCCTGGAGAAACAGTCGGAAGCAGTCTTAGAACATAAATGGATGTTCTAGGGATATGATAACGACAGCCTCATTTGGGAGACAGTTATCATTCCAGGCTTCCAAGGTGACATGGACGACAAGGAGGTTGTCAGAGTTATAGTTATCCTTCTGACGAGGGGCAGTATTTTGGACAGGTGGTCCAAGGCAATACTGAGGGTGGCATGGCGCAGGATAATGATTAAGTTCAGTTGACGATACAGTCTAAGAAGTTTGGATTTGGAGTTCACTTATGAGCTGGGTCCCATCAGACATCCAGACATTCCAAGACAGGTATTGCTCATTTCGGGAGATGGTTTTCTCCGCGAACTTGAGATATAGAGAGACATAGAAAGAAACATCACAGCGGATCCACTCACTGAGGCTATTCCTCGAACGCAATAGTTTCGCAAACGGGTTTTGTGAGACTGACTAGTAGAGGAGTTGGGTGTTCGGTATCACACGGGCTGTGAGTATGCGGCATCGCAATAATTAGCCTTGAGTGCAAGTGGGAGATTGTTGGAGATAGTGCCCTCAGAGTCAATTATTGGATCACAGGCACGTGATTGCAATGATTGAGGGAGGACCTATCCCGGTAGAACAGTCTTACTCGAGATGATAGTATGCTATCTGGTTTACCTTTATCATCGTGTACTGTTTTATGTGACCTGACATGTCGCTATTACACGTTGATAGAGCCCCTAGGATTCTTGCTTCACTGCCAGCAGTATGATGGCGATCATATACGTGGGAGCTGGTAGTCTATAAGCACATCCTTAAAAGGTCCCTAGTTGTAGGAGTTTCGAGACAGGGCATCGATACTCCATTAGTAGACTAGTGTATACAGTCGAGACCCCGACGAGGGGCGGTGGCCGGTCTCACAAGCCACTGGTGTCAGTTGGATCACCTAAGATGTATACAGGTGCTCATTGGGTTATGAGTACACCGGACAGGACTCGCCGGGAACATGCTAGTTGGTCATATACCAGACGTCAGATGGCAGTTCCCTGGTGACATGTGTGCAGGTTAGTTCATCGACCTGAGGATCGTCATTTGTCTCGTGTGAGTTCCCACTGTGCTTTGATTACTACCCTACCACGGCTCAAAGGAGTCGTGCAAACAGGTTTTAGTTGGGTACAGTCCCGAGCCACATGGAGGCAGTGAGCGGATCTTCAGGGGTTCGTCTCTCCCGGTATTGGGGGAGAGGTCGCGCTGTGTCTAGGAGAGCCATTACGCAAAGCCCTCGGCCGAGGCAGGAGATTTACTGGTAGGTATTCCAGTAGTATCTCAGGGCGTTCTGGGCTACACTCTGACACGACTTGTACCGCTTTTGGGGGTCTGACTTTTACCAACCCCCTAGGCCCGCCATGCGATACTCATAGACGAACGGACCGGACTGTACGGATATTGTCACTGACAGGCTCAGTAGGGTGTCAGGATGAGTTCTCTCATCGACGTCCCTTTTGGTCAATAGCTGGTGGCCCGTCACGTATTGGCTTATACCTCTGACGTGCTAGTGGTTAAATCCACAGCCATAGTATTGACGAGTCTTTAGAGTCCACCACACTTTCAGTTACTCAGCTTTCGGGCGAAACGCTGTAGAGGCCGTATGGAGATACGGCAGGGTCCGATCAGATACGTGCGGTATTGCATGGATCAGGATCGGACAGTTTTGTACTAGTGGCCGTATAGTAATATGGCAGGGTTCGATCTGATACGTGCGGTATTGCACGGATCAGGATCGGACGGATTTTACTAGCCGGCTTTGGCTTAAGCCGGTCCTAGTCTAGTACAGTGTGGATTTTGTCTCATTGCATTTGTATCCGGTCGGAATACAGATGCGGGTGTGTATGCACAGTATTGGGGTTTTCCTGTAATTTATTACGGGACCAGTTTTCTGGAGTTGCCAGTTTGCATTCCGTCCCGGCCGGTTTTCCTTTGTTCTTTCCCGGCCGGACTTTTCCGATGGAGGGGGTTGTTTGCAGTTTTGCAAATAACTTTTGGTGGAGGTTTTATTTGTAAGATGTTTTATTATGAAAGCATCTTTTGATACCTTTCTTATCCATCTTTATCATTTGCTTTTTGTTGATGAGATAGGATTAGGATTGATTTCATGTTGATGTGAGATTGTTATGATGAGGTTTGGATAAGGTCACCTTTCTTTTGCTCCTACACTCACCTCCCTTTGGATTATGTTTTCTTTCCTCCACCATTCTCATTCTCACTTGATGAAATGGATGATAAGTTCTTCATGAGAGAAAAAGAAAAGAGAAAAAAAGAAAAAGAAAAGAGAGAAAGAAAAAGAATGAGAGAGTTCATCTTAGTTTTGGGAGTAATTCTTCATCTCCTTCTTCTTCTTGTTTTGGAAAAATGAGAGCACCATTTTTCCTAATCCCATTCCTCCATCATGGCAACTACAAACCCTAAAAAGAGACAAGCATCTTCTACACTACATTCTACAGCACATCTTGGGCATGTCGAGTTGCCGGCTTCATGCCCGAGTTGCCTCGGTATTGAGGCGGGAGCCCGTAAAAGAAGAAGGCGATGTGGTGCTCTTTCCGGCGAGGAGGCGACGATGTGGAGGCAACACTTTCCGCGGGAGATCGGGACGATGACGAGAAGACCGGAGGACTCGGATCACTCGGTATACTTCTCACCCTATCTCTTGTTTGCTAGCATTAGGTTAATGGTAAACGATCCGGGTTTTCATTGTCCGCGTAGCGCCGGTTTCCGAGTAAGGAAAATTTTTGATTCCGCATTTTGGCCTCGAGCAAGAGGCCGGGGCGCTGCCGTGGCGCAACAAATACTACCCACAACATCATGGTAAAGAGAGCACAAATAAACAAATAACACATGAATCAATTGCAAGAAAAGTAAAAAAGAGAATACAAAGAACCAAAAATGAAGCTTTTATTGAGGTTGAATCCAATTACAAGTTGTTAGTTATATGTATGCCCTAGAGCCCATTATTGTACATGATTGTATATTATAATGGATGCTTGGACATATATAGGGAGGACATTCTTGCTCGACATGATAGTATGCTATCTCGTTACTCTTTATCTTACATGTAAACTAGTATTGTGATATTGTCTTGCTCTCACATGTTGGTAAAGCCCTTAGGATGTATACTTGAATACCAGGACTATGATGCAGATCATACTAGTGGGGCCAGGGTAATCCATCCTTTAATTGTTCCTAGTCGTGGGTGTATCGAGACGAGGCATCAATATTCCAAAGTAGACTAGCTTATACGTTTCTTGACCCATTTGATGGATGGTGGATGATCCTACATCTATTGGTATTTGACATCAAAGATTGTATACGGGTGCTCAGTGGAGACTGGGTACACTAAACAAGACTCGCCGAGAACTCCTAGATGGTATTATACCTAACGTCAGATAGCAGTTTTCTGGTGACACTTGGTACAGGTTTGTCTGTAGACCCGAGATCGTCATAGAGTCTTGTGTGATTCCCACTGTGCTTGTGCTTTGATTTCCACTTTACCATGTTCAAGAGAGCGTGTAAAATGGTGGTTTTTGGGTACAGTTGATTGAGAGAGCTTTTGCGTATGCGTTTTAAAATTCAAAGATATACCGCAATCAAGACGGTGTCGCTTGGTAGCTAGCCGGTTGAGTACGGGTCGGTCTACAGGGAGAAGGAGTTCTTTTCTTTATGTTCTAACGAGTTAAGTCCCAAAAGTTGGTGGTTTTGTTTTAAGATCTAAGAATGAGATTAAATCGATTTAAAGGCTTGCAAGGGTTAGGATTGGGTTAGTTTGAAATAAGGCTCTTTTCACTTCTTTCAATACCTTTAATAAAGAATATAGATGTTAGGGTAATAGTCAACAAAGGGGATTAGCACGGCTAGAAAAAATTTAGTTTCTTCCTTTTGGTCCTTGTCGTCCTTTCTTGGCTCTTATCCCTAACCTCCAGTTAATTCAACCACAACCGGTCTAACTAGAGAATCACCGCTATCATTTAAGATAGGGTGCCGTAGTGAGCGGTGTGTGGTTGGATTAAATAAAGTCCGTATTATAAAAATTAAATGGGCAACGAAAGGAGTGAGAGAGATTTCTTTCTCTCAAACCTTCCCTATCCTAACCCTAACAAGTGAGGAATTACTCACTCATTAGGAAAGTGATGATAAAATTCATTTTTTTAATTATTTTAATTGATTGCCTAAATTGCAGATAAATAAGAACAAATAAAAGTGCAGATAATAAATTGCAGATAAGAAGAATGTGAGATAAAAAAAACTTACTTTTATTGATAACCTCTTCAACGATTCATTACAAAATGAATTTAAATTCTAGATCTAAAATAAAAGAGGCATCCTCAGAAAGGCACCCAAAAGAGGCACACTTTATTTTGGCTTTGAGCCCTCCTATTTTTAAATAGGAAAAACCCTAGGTTTACATTCTGATCCATACATGAAATTACAAAACAACCCCAAAGACTGAGTCAAAGCACCGACACCCCACCGACACGTGCATATTATGGCCACGGAACCGCGGCAGAATAGCCTGTTGGTTGCGGATCCATGCTATTTGGTGGGCTCATGGGCCCAATTCTTTAGGGTTTCTTCAAGTTGCTTTTATCTTCTGTTTCTTCACTTGGTTCCCCAGAATCTCTTCTATTTTCTTCCAGATTTCCAACAGTGCAGAATTATGTGGACTTTTACCGTGATCTTCGCGTTGAAGTCTTGAATCTTGTGCTACCCTTGTACTTTGTGCATTGAACTATCTCATGATTTTCATTTGTTCCTTTAACTGATAGGCGGGCATCATACGGATTCATCTATTGTTGGTTGTAGTCTCACATTTGTAGCGTCTTTTCATGAATTTCACTGTAATGAGCTGAGAACCTGTAACCTGCAACTATTTAGTAGACATGGATAAAAAGCACCTATTTATATGCAATATGAATAAGAATGAGTGATATAATAATGCAAAATTCTGATATGAACAAATACCCCCAAACTTATCTTTGCTCGTCCGAGCAAAGCCAATTTTATTCTCAAAAAATCCTAACATCACTTTCGCAGGGAATCGCGATTGCACTGAGCTCGTGCAATAAGCCGTTAAACCTCTAGGTGTCCTTAGTAGTAGAGTATTGTCTCCTGAGGGTTTTCAGCGGATACTATCCACAAAATCCGATCAATTTGGCCTGTTGACTTTCATTCTTCAATTCGGTGTTCTAGCAAGAAATTCTATTATCTTCAATTTAGAAATCATTAACCCATATTTTTCACACTCACTTAGCATTTAACTTAAGATCGTATATGTTTTGCAATTTATTAAGCTTTCAGCATCTTTTGAATTTTCCTTCTAAGGTTCCATCTCAACTTAGGAATTTTTATCATCTCTACTGAAAGTATAAGCCCTATCTTTCATTCCTATCTCTTATTCAAACCCCAATCATATACCCCTACGTGTGTGTATGTATCACCCCTACACTTGGAAATTCAATTCAAGCTATCATACTTTTGTCCATCTTCCAAAATACTTTTAGTTGGTGAATTTTAGATGAATTGCTCCCATATCCTTCATGCGACCGTTAATACTTCTTGAGGTACTGAACGACCGATACAAAATGTGTTTGCGCATTTAGGCGTAATTCTCGTCTTGCAATACCTTAGGCTTAGCAGTGACTCCCAAACCAGTTGGTCTAAGGCACTAGGTGATAAACACCCTCACTATATTTTTTATGTATACTGCCTTAAGTAATTACAAAACCAGTATTCATTTTTTTTTATCTCTTTATTCACCACTTATACTTTTATTTTATTTTCCTTCATACTAAGGATTTTAGACAAGAGCATTTCAAGGTATCCTCTGCTATCCCAAGTTTCAAGGTGCGTGTAGTGCAAGTTGTACGGTATATATTTCCAGAATTTAGACTTAAGGTTCAGAATTATTTTTCAGACTTACACTTCAAATAAAATTTTTAATACTCTTCCCTTATTTTGACTTAACCCAAGAACTGAACTCAAAATTTGCCTATTTCTAAATAAACGGCAATGACATATATTTTCTATAGTTAAACTTTAAGAAATGTTATTTTTAGGGTTTTTTATTTACTAATTTTAGGATCTAGTTTTTCCTAACTAGTCAACCGTCTTGTTGAACTTAAGTCAAATATGGCCAAAGTTGAATTATTTCAATTTTTATAATTTTAAATTTTTTGATTTTTATGGGTTTTAAAAAAGTATGCAAATGCAAAAATATACACATGAATGCGAAGGAAGAAAGCTTACCGAGCACACCCCAAACTTAAACTTGACAGTGCCCTCACTGTCAGGCTACACTAAAAGGGTCAAGGTTGTCGGCTTATTTATTTATTAAGTTTTTTTATAATTATTAACAGAAAAAGAAAACAAAATATATACACAAAAAGGTCCCTCCAAACTTAAGTGAAACAGTGTTTCCACTGTTTAAGCGTTAAAGTTCAGAGTTAGGGAGGAGAAAAACACAGTATCAAGCTATACAAGGCCATACACAAGCTAAAGGTTAGCACCAACCATTCAAAAATTTTATCGTTATAAAGCGGCGGTTGGTGAAAGAACATGTTGTATAGAGTCAGGAAGAAATGAGATAAAGATAAGTGGTGTAATGGAAAAGGTTTACGTCTCGATTTGTAGAGACGAAACAATAATGGTGAACGGAAACGAGAATGTGGATGATTAGGAATGGGAAGAATTGTCGCATTCTCGTATGGGATAAGAAGAAATGGTGGTGGTTCGACTTCTTCAGGTGGAGGTTGATTAATCACAAAATCCGTTTTGTTCAGGAATGCGAGTTCGTAGGCGAAATATCTTCGAAACTTTCATCGGTGGTCCGATTGAACGTTTCAATGTCAATAAGTGCCGCGCTAGAATTCAACACGCTTGATTTTTCAAAAATTACGGAGGTAGGAGACTCATAAAGCTCATCCACCTTATTCTCAAAAGAGTCTAAATCAAGTTGTTTTTCTAGAATTATCGAACTCAAAATATCGGATTGCGATTCATTAACACTCGCTATCATCAAAAGAAGATTAGAAGAAGAACCAGAGAAAGTGGGAGAAAGAAGTGAAATACAAACTTGAGGGTGGAAATGGAGTGTATAAATTAGCACAATTTGTAATGACCGATGTGTAAAAAGCGATCGTGCTAATCTATCAACCCACTGAGAAATGAGGTCAAATCCCTCAAAATTCGTGAGAAAACATGGGTACGTTGAACTTGGTAAACCAGACATTGAAAATGAAAGTGTAACGGTTTCTTACGCGGTCGGAACGATGGAAATGATGAAGGGGAGTGATTTAGGAAGGGTAACAGTTAAAGGTTCAGGAAGGTGTACACAGTCAGTGGAAGGGACATGATGAATTGGAAAATCCGACTCATCAAGCAAAACTGGTTCATCCTCAATACTATTCTCAAAATTCCCCTCAAAAGTTATCTCACCCATGTATTTATCATCAAAATCCAAATGCATATGAAGTTCGGAAAAAACAGTTAATGATTCGGGATGATGAATTGGAGAGAGAAACTCATCCAAATCTGTAGGTTCATCATCCGAAATATTCCCAGCGTCAATATCTTCAATCAAGTGAAAATTAATTTTTCAGACACCTTATCAAAAGCATGGATATTAATCAATTCAGGTTCTAGAGTGGAGGTGTAGATGTCAAAAGGATTGGTGATGGTTTCACTCGAAAGGGACCCTTCACAATCAGGTAAATCAAACACTACAAAGTCGCACAACTCATTAAACGTTCTATTTTTAACTGGTGAATCATTTGGGACACTTGATAGACATTCAAAACTGGAGTTGTGGGATTCAATTGGGGATAGGTGGGTGCACAGCTCACTCACTCTACTCAAATTCTCAATCTGTCCAACCGTCTCATCATACATTGGAAAATTTGGAGCTAGTTGGAAACTAGCTACCGGGTCACTAGGTTGTATAAGGGTGGCCATTGACGCATTCAAATCGCTCATCTGTTGGCATGACGCTACCATAAAGTCTTCCAACGACTGTTTCAGACTAGACATGGGTTGTAACGGGGTTTCAGTAAAAGATTCAAAGTTGTTTGGATATGTGAAACTCCCAAATGACTGTGTAGAAGCAATGTCTAGGGAAGGTGCAACAGTTGGGTAGGATGGATAGGAATTGAATGGTTGGACAGTATTAGGTGTAGGGTTAGTATAGCACCTTGTGAAGGTTTTGGCAAGTATCAATCATGCTACTTTAAAATTTTTGGGGTGCTAAACAAACCCTAACCAAGATCTTAACTAGAGAATCAGGGTTAACTTGCATGTAAACAACTTTACTGTTGGGTAGTGGGAGCGCCCCGGCCATCGAACCATGGCCAAATGCGGAACAAAAATTTCTTAAAACCCGGCGCTACCATTACCCGATTATGCAAGGTGAAACCATTAACCCTAAAACTAGCAAATCAAACACAAAGAAATAGAATGGTTATACCTAACGGATCATGTCCTTCGGGTCTTCAACCATCTCTAAGCTCCTAGTGATGCGGATCGACTTTGGTCGCCGGTTTTCCTTCGTCTCCGATGATCCACCCGAGGGAAACGGCGCAAGCTTCAGATTCGCCGAGCGAACCAACCGACTCTTCAAAATTGCTAGTAGTGGAGAGTCGGGAGTGTAGGATAGTGTCACTAAAAACTTTTCTCTCATAGAGTAACCATGGAAGATTTGGAGGTGATGAAAGCATGGAAGGCATGAGCTCAAAAATGGTTAAGTCTTTTTTTTTGGTGTGGGTGTAATGAAGAGAGAGTGAGCTATACAAAATGAGCAACCCCTTCAAAAAAAAGTGGCCGGCCCCTTTCAATTCACCACACAAAAAATGCACACAAAAAAAAAACACTATGTCTAATTATCAATAAACAATTGAAGACCATGCCAATCTCTACATTGCCAACCCATGCTTTAACCCAATCACCTTTCCACCTCATTATGAATCAAATGATTTTTCTAAAAAGGAAAATCAAAAATGAGGTGGCAAATCTTCTAGAAATCATTCCGTACAAATACGGAATACTTCCCGGTACATGTATCGAAATACACATACGCGTATTCGTACGAAAATACGAATAGCCAAAGAGAGAAAATAAATAGTGAGCAATAATACTAGAATACATATATATAAATACATATGTAATTTATTAAATCAAAACATGATTTAACAATCTGGCTTAATCCTAAGCCGCTAGTATTATCAACCGTCCGATTAAAGTCTGTGTAGTCCGTGCACATATTTAATCGGACACCTGTATGTATCAACATACGTCACCTACACTATATCGCCTGAACCGAGAAAACCCTCTGTGTGGGACTCTAAAGACTCGTCAATACGCTGGCAGTGGGTTTAACCACAAGCACGTCAGCGGCACTAGCTGTACGTAACGGCTACCCAGGTATTGAGCGAAAGGAAGGCCGACGAGCAAACTCATCCAAACCCCTACTGAGCCTGTCAGTGACAATATTTGTACAGTCCAGTCTGTTCTTCTAAGAGTATCGCATATCGAGTCTAGGGGGTGGATAAAGTCAGACCCCTAACAACGCGATAATTCGTGTCGGTATGAAACCCATCACAACCCGAGAAACTATCGATCCTGGATCGGTAGTTCTCACATACCCCGGCCGAGGATTTCTAGTGATGGCCACCCGTGCACTGCGCGACATCAACCCCCAATACCGCGAGAGACGAATCCCCGACGATCCGCTCACTGCCTCCATGTGGCTCGGGACTGTACCCAACTAAAACCTGTTTCCACGACTCCTTTGAGCCGTGGTAGGGTAGTAATCAAAGCACAGTAGGAACTCACACGAGACAAATGACAATCTCAGGTCGACAGACTAACCTGTACACATGTCACCAGGGAACTGCTATCTGACTATAGGTATAATACCAACTAGCATGTTCCCGGCGAGTCCGTCCAGTGTACTCATAACCCAATGAGCACCTGCATACTATCTTAGGTGAACAACTGACACCAATGGCTTGTGAGACCGGCCACCGCCCCTCGTCAGGGTCTAGATAAGTACACACCAGTCTACACTGGAGTATCGATGCCCAGTCTCGATACTCCCACGACTAGGGACATTTAAGGATGTTCTTATAGACCCCCAACTCCCACGTATGTGATCACCATCACAATGCTGGAAGTCAAGCAAGATCCTAAGAGCTTTATCAACATATACATAATGAAAAAGACTAGCATACTATCATCTCGAGTAAGACTGTTTTATCGGTATAGGTCCTCCCTCAATCATCATGATCACCTGCCTGCGACTATGATAATTGCCTTGAGGGCACTATAGCCAACAATCTCCCACTTGCACTTAAGGCTAATTATTGCGATGTCGCATACTCACAGCCCATGTGATACCGAACACCCAACTCCTCTACTAATCAGTTTCACAAATCTCGTTTGTAAAACTATTGCGTTCGAGAAATAGCCTCAGTGAGTAGATCCGCTCCAGTGTTTCTTTCTATGTCTCTCTTTATCTCAACTTCGCAGAGAAAACAATCTCCCGAAATGAGCAATACCCATCTTAGAATATTTCTGGATATCTGATGGGACCCAGTTCATAAATGAACTCCAAATCCAGCAAACTTCTTAGACTGTATCGTCTACTGAACTTAATCAGTATGCTGCGCCATGCCTTTCTCAGTATCCGCTTAGACCACCTGTCCAAACTGCTGTCCCTCGTCAGAGGGAAAACTATAACTCTGACAGTCACTCTGTCATCCAGGACACCTTGGAAGTCTGAAATGATAACCATCTCTAGAAGGAGGCTACCGTTATCAAATCCCTAGAACATCCACTTATGTTCATAAACTGCTTCCCAACGTTTCTCCAGGATTGGATTAATATCTCAACTTATTGCATCTAGTGCAAAAAAAAATAACATCTGGTGTGGTACTTGATATGTCATGATTGACTCAATTGCCTAAGCAAGTGATATGTGAATCATGCACATCCCTCTCCCCTTTAGTCTGTAAGACACCTTTAGAGAGGGTGACTCCATCACTTGTAGGTACACCACCATGCCAGGAGTCGTCCATTCTAAATATCTTTAGAATACTGTCTAAGTACCCAGATTGGGACACTTCCTAAATCTAGATCTAAAACCACAGATCTAGTAACCAGAATGTCTGATATAATATCTATAACCTATGTGGAGAAAATACTGTGTGACAACCAAAGTATAACCGATCGTAGTATAGGAATTTCACTTCCTACTATGTGTATGTCATCCAAATACCAGGACAATACACTCTACTACCTTCTTAACAGATCCATCTCCTATTCTGATGAAGTCAAAGCTGTAAGTCCATGTCACGCACCCCACGAACTTACGGGGAGGCGGAATATATGAAAAACGATTATCAAAGCTTCGTAACACGGACTTGAGCGCATGAATCGTATCTAAACCGTTACTAGCAAACTACGAGAGGTTTAACTATCGAAGTTATACCTCACGTTACTTGTCATTCGGGTCTTCATCGCTGTCCTCCACTCCTCGTAGGCTCCTTGGAACATCAGCACCTCAACGGCCTCCTCGAGTCAAAGACGATCCACCCGAGAGCTCCTACACCAAGCTTGATCTCTAACTTGAGATAACTAGGTTGCTCAAAGTGCTAATCTAAGCTACCTAAGGGATATAGAGTGAGGTTATGGATGTATTAGTCTAGCTAACCCTTGATCTCAACATATGAGAGGTTAGGGTTAGGGTTTCAAGAATGAGAGAGCTTGAGGAGAGAGAAGGTGATGATAAGAATGAAATATGATATTGTTTCTCACTTGATATATGAAGCATAATGAATAAAAGAATAAATGAATAAAATGAGATTATTCATCATGCTACATAAATGCATTATGAGTGATTCACTATGTGAGTCATTAAGCATTTAACAATGCATTAATGACATGATGAATCACACATAATGAGTCACAATATCATTTAATGCTAATGCCACCTTACCCCCCAAGTCACCATGCTTCTAGAAGCTTCCCGACAAATTACGAGAACGCCCTTACAATCCGTGAAAATACGGAAAAACTTTAGACTGTATAAATCCAATAACCCGATACTAGAATCTGGCTTAAACCAAAGCCGGCTAGTAAAAACTGTCGGAACGTCGCACGTGCGTTTAAACACGTATGCGTCCGAACCCTTGTCGTAAAACCATACGACCTCTATATCGTTTCGCCTGGAGCAGGGAAACCCTTTGTGTGGGACTCTAAAGACTCGACACTACGCTGGCAGTGGGTTTAACCACAAACCGCAAGCGGCACTAGCTGTATGTAACGGTCCCCAGGTAGATGTCGATAAGAAGGCCGATGAGAAAACCCATCCGAACTCCTACTGAGCCTGTTGTGACAATCTCCGTACAGTCCGGTCTGTTCGTCTAAGACTATCGCATATCGAGCCTAGGGGGCGGTAAGCGTCAGTCCTCTAATAGCGGTATAAGTCGTGTCGGAGCGTAGCCCATTACACCCTGAGAAACTACTGGAACCTACCAGTAAATCTCGCTTGCCCTGGCCAGGGACTTTGCGTAATGGCTCTCTGACACAGCGCGATATCAACTCCCAATACCGGGGAGAGACGAATCCCGTCTAACCGCCACTGCCTCCAAGTGCTCGGGACTGCACCCAACTGCTACTTGTTTGCACGACTCCTTTGAGCCGTGGTAGGGTAGTAATCTAAGAACAGTGGGACACACTCGAGGCGAAGTAGCAGTATCAAGTCTGCGGACTATGCTATACTCATGTCACCTGGGAACTGTTAACTGACAACGGGTATAATACCAACCAACAGTTCCCTTGCGAGTCCTGTCCGGTGTACCCGTAACCTAACGAGCACCTGTATACTATCTCCAGTACCACCTACTGATGGCTGTGGGACAGACCATCTCCCCAACTGGGATGAGAAGCGTACACACTAGTCTACTCTGGAGTATCGATGCCCTGTCTCGATAATCCTACGACTAGGGACATGTATAGGATGTTGCTTATAAACAACCCAGCCTCCACTAGTGTGATTGCCATCACAACGCTGGTAATCAAGCAAAGAACCTATGGGCTCTACTAATATGTATAAGTGATACGTTACAAGAAACATATTAAAGTAGACACAAACCAAGTAGCATACTACCATTTTTAGCAAGACTGTTGTATAACTGTGAATATCCCAAGCTTTCATTAAGTAATATACAACTTAGTATGATACAATAATGGCCCGTAGGGCATATGCACTAACAATCTCCCACTTGCACTAGGGCCATGAGCTGGCATATCGTAGACCTATCATCTCGAATAGCCTCTCGAACTGCGTCTGAGGAATGGCCTTTGTGAATGGATCAGCAATGTTTTTCTCCGTCTCTACTCTTTTCACCTCGATCTCCCGGCGATCTACGATCTCCCTGATCAGGTGATACCGCCTTAAGATGTGTCTGGACTTCTGATGGGACCTGGGTTCCTTCGCTAAAGCTATAGCGCCGTTGTTGACACAATACAGAGGTATTAGATCAACACCGGTAGGAACCACCTGAAGTTCTGTGAGGAACTTCTTCATCCAGACAGCTTCTTTTGCGGCATCGCAAGCAGCTATGTACTCCGCTTCCATTGTTGAGTCAGCAACGGTCTCCTGCTTGGAACTCTTCCAACAGACCGCCCCTCCATTGAGGGTAAAGACATAACCCGACATGGACTTGGAGTCATCCTTGTCACTCTGGAAGCCGGAGTTGGCAAAGGCCTCTATCTGGAGGTCTTTTCCGCCATACACCAAGAACATCTCCTTAGTCCTCCTTAGGTACTTGAGAATGTTCTTTACCGCTATCCAGTGATTCTCCCCTGGGTTTGCCTGATATCGGCTTACAACACTCAATGCGTATGCTACATCTGGTCTGGTACATAACATCGCATACATTATATAGCCTACCGCAGAAGCGTAGGGTATAATTGACATGCGATCCCTTTCAAAATCAGTCTTGGGAGACATCTCTTTGGAGAGGGTGATTCCGTGACAAGCCGGTAGGTTACCGCGCTTAGAATCATCCATTTTGAATCTCTTCACTATGGTGTCTATGTACCTGGACTGCGAAAGTCCCAACATCCTCTTTGATCTATCACGATAGATCCGGATCCCCAGAATGTAGGTGGCATCACCCAGGTCTTTCATGGAGAATTTCTGTGATAAGAATCTTTTGACTGACTGTAACATAGGAATATCATTTCCTATTAGGAGAATGTCATCTACGTACAAGACGAGGAATACTACAGCTCTCCCTACAATCTTACTGTATATGCATGGTTCATCTGGATTTTTGATAAAGTCGAATTCTTTGACAGCATCATCAAAACAGATGTTCCAACTCCGCGATGCCTGCTTTAGTCCATAAATGGACTTAAGCAACTTGCATACTTTACCGCTGCTTCCACTCTGAATGAATCCCTCTGGCTGATCCATATAGACGCTTTCTTCCAAATTTCTATTTAGAAAGGCCGTCTTTACGTCCATCTGCCAGATCTCATAATCGTGGAAGGCAGCAATAGCAAGAAGGACCCTAATGGATTTGAGCATAGCCACTGGAGAAAAGGTTTCGTCATAGTCCAAACCAGGTTTTTGACGGAAATCCTTTGCAATAAGTCTAGCTTTATAGGTTTCAACCTGTCTATCTACACCAATCTTCTTTTTGAAGATCCATTTGCATCCTACGGGTTTTACCCAATCTGGAGCAATGTCCAAAGTCCATACTTTGTTAGTGTACATGGACTCCATTTCGGTCCGCATTGCATCCAGCCATTTTACTGAGTCACCGCTCTGAATAGCTTGCTGGAAGCTAGTGGGCTCTGTTAGTGTATATGCCCTAGAGGCCATTACTGTATCATACTAGTTTGTATATTACTTAATGGAAGCTTGGGATATTTACAGTTGTATAAACAATCTTGCTCAAAATGGTAGTATGCTACTTGGTTTGTTTCTACTTTAATGTGTACATGTGTTTATTTTACTATATCACCTATACGCATTAGTAGAGCCCTTAGGATCTTTGCTTGATTACCAGCGTTGTGATGGCAGTCACACTCATGGGGGCTGGGTAATCCATAAGCACATCCTTATACAGGTCCCTAGTCGCAGGACTATCGAGACATGGCATCAATACTCCGGAGTAGACTAGCGTATGCGCTTCTCATCCCAGCAGGGAAGATGGTGTAGGGTTCCTAAGCACTCTAGTGAGGTCTCACAAGGCATCGAACATGCCATTTTCAAAAAATCTAGGTGCCGAGAGACCCGACTACGGATCGTTTGCTAGAAAACTAGGCGAAAAAGCTAACTAGTTAACACTTAACTATGAGAATCGGAAATACAACCTTTGTAGATCCGGTGCTCCACCTCCATAGCTCCGCAACGAAGTCGTCTCCGCTGTCCAAAAGGAATCCGGGCTTTAGAGTCGGCTTCGTCGGAGAAAAAGCGAGCTAGGTCGTCGATGTCCATGCCGAAGATGATCTACGTCGAAGCATCGCAAGATCAAGCTCTCACTTCACCAAGTCAAGAAACTTGTGAAGGAAACACACTCTACTACTTGGCAAGAGGTAGAGGATGAAGAAATAGAAAGTGGGTAGACTTTAGATTTGGATTTCTCACTCATATCATCAATCCACCATTGATGTAGTCTAGGTTTTTCTTCTTGAGTTGAAGGAAGAAGAAGAAGAAATTATGATAAGTTAATTTAAAAAAGAAAAGAATATCCAAACTTATCATAATCCTAACTATGGTTATGTGTAGAGAATTGACCAAGGGTTAAAGGAATGGTTAGGGTTAAGGATGAGATAAGAATGGTGGACAAAGTCAAAGCTTCATGAAGCTTCAACTAAACAACAAATAAAGCCACCATTCTTTTCTCTTCTTATTTATTTTCCAAAATGAAATGGATAAATAAATAAGTGAATAAAACAAAACCCCAACCATAATCATGTAACCATGGTTTGATCTTTACACAAAAACCCTAGCATAACATGTATCATCAAACATGATACAATCAAGTGCACAAAAGTATATCACATATACAATGTGTACAATCCGAGTGAGAAAATCCATTTAAAGTGAACCAATACTAGTTAATGCAAAGTAATATATCAAATATATAATTATGCATTAAATCATTAAATCAACACTTGATTTAACGATCCGGTCATATCGCATATAACCGACTAGTATTCTATGTATCGGCTTATCGAACCAACCCTTGATTCGATAACTAGGTTATATCGCATACAACCTTTCGATACATTCATCGCGAGAATGGAATACGGTATCACATACACGCATTATTCTCGGTCCCGCACATATCTCATATGCGCTCCTATTTCGTTTCGCTTGAGCCAGGAAACCTCTGTGTAGGACTCTAAAGACTCGTCAATACGCCGGCAGCAGGTGATGATCATATCAAGCACCTACAAGCCGCAAGCGGTCTGCTAAACGTAACGGCCACCCGGGTATTGAGCGATCTGAAGATCGACGAGCAAGCCCGCTCACACTCCAGTGAATCCGACCAGTAACACTACCGTACAGTCCGGTCTGATCGTCTGATATGTCGCATATCTCGCCTAGGGGTGGTAAACGTCAGACCCCAATAGCTCGATAAGTCGTGTCGATATGAGGTCTATAACTGTTCGAGAAACTACTGGTAACACTTACCAGTAAATCTCAGCAACCCTGGCCAGGGATTTCCTGTTATAGCCAATCGAACACAGCGCAACATCAACCCCCTATACCGGGAGAGACGAATCCCCTCCTATCGCTCATTGCCTCCATATGACTCGGGACTGTACCCAAAAACCACCGTTTTGCACGCCCTCTTGGACGTGGTAAGATGGAAATCAAAGCACAGTGGGAACCACACAAGACTCTATGACGATCTCGGGTCAACAGACTACTCTGTACCAGTGTCACCAGAGAATTGCCATCTGACGTGAGGTATAATACCATCTGGGAGTTCTCGGCGAGTCCGTCCAGTGTACCCAGTCTCTACTGAGCACCCGTATATCATCTCTGATGTCAAACACCAATGGATATGAGATCATCCATCGCCCATCTGTATGGGTCGAGAAGGTACACGCTAGTCTACTCTGGTATATCGATGCCCCGTCTCGATACACCCACGACTAGGGACTTTGAAGGATGTACTTATGGACTACCATGTCCCCACTAGTATGATCCGCATCATAGTCCAGGTAGTCAAGCACACATCCTAAGGGCTTTACCAACATGTAACAGAGAGACAATCAGTATACACGTTAAGGTAAAGTTCAACCAGATAGCATACTATCATGTCGAGCAAGAAAGTCCTCCCTATATATGTCCCAGCATCCACTACAATATACATCCTATGTACAGTAATGGCCTCTAGGGCATACATATAACTAACAATCTCCCACTTGCACTAGGGCCATCTGTAGCAGTGGTTGTAGTATCTCATACTCAACCATCCCATAAAAGTCTCTCTCTGGGAACAGGCCTTTGTGAGTGGATCCGCTGTGTTGTCCTCTGAATCTACTCTCCAAACCTCGATCACCCTGGAGATCAACCATCTCCATGATCAAGTGATACTGCCTTAGAATATGTCTGGATCATTGATGGGACCAGCGTTCCTTGGCATAAGCCACAACTCCATTGTCACACAATGGGAGGAACATAGTTTATCTCATGAACCTATATACACCCAAACATCCTCTTTGGTAGCATCTTAAGTAGCGATGTATCCTGCCTTTATCGTCTAGTATGTCACGGTATCTAGCTTGGAACTCTTCCAACATACCGTCCCTTTACTGAGGGTAAAGACAATGCCTGTGACTGACACTCAGTCGTCTTTATCACCCTGGAACACTTCCAGTGATTCTCCCCAGAATCGTTTGATATCATCTCACTACAACTAGTGAGAATCCTAACATCCAATTAAATCTATCTCATAGATCTAAAACTCAGGATTTAGGAGGTATCATTTTGATCCTACACGGAGAATCATTGTGATAAACGGAGATTGATCGAGCGTAGCATAAGAAACTCCTTTCTTATCAAGAGTATGTCATCCACGTTCTCTACGAGGATCACCACCATACTCCCTACTACCTTTTTGTGTATACAAGGTTCATCTACCATTTTGATGATGTCAACTTCTTTGACTACTTCATCAAAATAGATGTTCCAACTCCGCGATGCCTGCTCTATCCTATAAAGCATCTTGCACACGTTTCCGCTGCTCCCACTGTCTATGAAGCCCTCTGGCTGTGTACTTATAGACGCTCTCTTCTAAATCATCATTTAGAAAAGCAGTCAAGACACCTAACCACCAGATATCGCAGTCATGGTATGTAGCCGTGACAAGTGGGATCTGGATGGACTTAAGCATAGCTACTTGAAAAGGTTTCATCATTATCCACACCTGGTCAATGATGCCAACTTTTAACAAGTCTAGCTTTGAAAGTCTCAACTTTTCCATGTACACCAAGTAATCTTCTCAAGATATACTTGCTCCTGATGGGAATTTAACCCTTCAGATATAGCAACCAAAGTCCATACTTTGTTGGTGTATAAGGATTCCATCTCAGATCGATAAACATCCAGCCATTCTCACAGAGTCCTACTCCTGATGGCCAGGTCGAAACTAGTTGGGTCATCATCTCATGATGCAATCCTTGCTCCCACCGTCATAGAGAAACCGAAGTATCTCTCAGGTGGGTGAGGAACCCTACTAGATCGGCGGAGAGGCTGAGGTTCGTTGGAATCTACTGAATCCTTTGGTTCTACCAAATCATCAGCTGCAGTTTGTATGGCTGGAACATTTCCAGTTCTACATTACAGACCTTGCCTCGAGCTTGTCCGGATTTTGCTTTTAGACATAGGCCGGACAACCCCAAATCTTAACTAGCTTAAGACATGGGCTCTTCCCTTTCCATATCTCATATGGAGTGGTAGGCAACTGATTTGATTCGAACCCTATTCAATAGGTATGCAACTTCTCAAGTGCATAACACCCAAAAGGAAATAGGTAGCTCAGTATTACTCATCATAGAGCACACCTTATCACATAGGGTGTAATTGCTCCACCCCGATATACCATCGTGCTATGGTGTATGCGGAGGAGTAATGCTGAGAGAGAATCTCATTCTCCTTTAGAAAAGTCCAGGATTTCCGTGCTCAAGTATTCTCCTCCTCGATCACATCAAAGGACATAATACTTATACCCGTATTTTGGTTCTCTACTTCTAACTTATATTATGTGAATATCTCAAAAGGTTCGGACTTGTGTTTCAACAGGAACATAGGTCTGAAACTCGAAAGATCATCAGAGAACGTAATGAAGTATAAAGAACCATTCCTGGCATGTGTAGACAGGGGACCTTACATACATCATCATGTATCAGTCCCAAGAGTTCATTAACTCTTTCTCTGTTTCCAGTAAACGGAGCCATGGTCATCTTATCTTTGTGACATGACTGGCGAGTTTCACAAGATGTAAATTCAAACTGATTTAAATATGCATCTATATGTAACTCTAGCTAGTCGGGTCACATTGATCTGACCTAGTCTACAATGCCTCAAGAAGAATTCGTTCATTTCTGAACTCTTCCTCTTGTGTGTGATCCATATACTAAGAACTGTAGTTTGATTTAGAACATCAATGCTTTTAGATAACGTGCCTGAACCGATCAACTTTTGATATAGGAAATGTTCAAAACATTATCCAACAATACAAAATTTTATCATTTCTTTACTAATAAAGAGAGTGATATGATTTTGTATATCAGGTTCGGTATCTAATAACATTCGTTCAGAATCAATGTATTGGTAATACAGGGTGACAGTGACCGACAGACTTGGCTGCAACTCTTGCCCCGTTTTCTGTCTCATGAAACTTATCACCCGTTCTCAGTTTTTCTACCCTTTTGTAGCCCTATGTAACATATTACATATCTGGGATCCTGATCTGGTATCACATACCCAGGACGTAGAGGATACTGAGAAACAGTTCTGTAATGAACACACCCGAAGATGATGCATCAGCATGCACTCTCTTCGTTTGGGCGGCACGGGAATTCTGGTATTCCCCAATTTCCTGCTCTGTCTTATAACTATTATAAGTTGGAGCGGGACCAACGTTCCCCAGCTCAGTATAACAAGCGGGTTCGGTCAATATTCCGTATTATTATCTTGATTAAGGCGTGATATGGTCGCTACCTGGAGAGAGAGAGAAGAAAACACTCAGCGTGCGCTCTTGCAAGAATAGATTGGTTATTATTTTATCTAATCAGGATGGCTCCCACTGCTTTTTATCAAATCTTCCTTCAAACCCTAAAAGGAAAGACTAGCCGGGATTAATTACACACTACAAGTTCGCCAATCTTTCAGCCAGGCCAGTGTCGGTACTTTGAGGGAGGTCCCCCGTGCTTTCGCACGAACCTAATTAATGTAAACCTCGTTTTCCCAGAGGCGTAACCCCGTTGACACCTTTCTAGACACCTACTTGATCGGCTAATTGTAATGTATAAAACTCTCCCAGGAGTAACAATTACTCACAGCGGGTATCGGGATCCAACTATCTCATAGAAGGTATGCAATCTCATTGCAAATTTCAACACTTGAAATTCCCGATAATATTTTGCCCCTAGCAGCTATATGACCTTAACATAGTCAACAAATCATAAGTGCTAGTCAAGTTCAACCCGTCATTTCCCGATTGAATTAAACCCACCCGTACGACCCTTAACATAGTCAACAAAGTCGCACGACTACCCTAATCCAATCACATCATATGCTTATGCAGATAAGCACTAATTAGCTACCGCACACTACGCCTTAACATAGTCAACAAACGTAGCACGAATACTAACCAGTACTTATCTGAAATGACGGAGGGCTACGACAGGTTTTTCTGAAAACCTATTGCGTAATGAACTTGATATCGTTGTAGGATCGAATGAATTTTGAAATGGAGTGTTTTTGAGGCTTTTCTAGTTTTGCTAAAGGAGTCACTCCCGATGAAGGGATCGTCGGTCCTTTCCTCGTCGAATGAGGTGCGGGATATATCATATATATCACTGTGCAAAGCAAAAACTCTTAAAAGCAATCAAAAGTCAAACCGAGTGTGTAGCATCTGCCAGTTATTGCTAAAGGAGTCACTCCCGGTGAAGGGATCTCGGTCCTTTCCTTATCGAATAAGGTGCAGGATATATCACATATACCGCTGTGCAAAGCAAGAACTGTAGCTACCTGTTTTATTTTGAAATTCGATTCTACAACATCTTAGGTTTCTTTTATTTTCATTAATCACATTAATGAAGTCCCATCATTTAAGTACCTAAACATTACAGATAAATACGACGTACACTTATGCCATCCGCATTCGCCTCGATGTCCCCTCGTGCACCGTTAGGTTAGGTAACTAACGGCAGAGCGGGGCAGGGCTAGCACGGGTGTAAAACATAAGTAACGTCTATATAATATATCATATATACTATATACTGTATCTATCAGAGAACATCACATGATCACATCACAGATATCGCAGCAGAAGAAACATATGAAATATTGGATATACTAGGACGTCCGTGTTTTCAATACGAGCCAGTATAAAACACGGATTCCACGGTCGTGATGAATAGCCAAACCCACACCCCTAGACCCCTACGAGAGCGGCAAGCAACCCTACCAATTCTGGAGTTAGGAGACCCGGACTCAACTCCTCGAGTTGGTCTCCCACTGGACCCCAGAACCCGGTTACTTGTGCTCTCCTCCTTGGGTCTATCCTAGTGCGGGAAAGTAAATAATATACAAACGGTGACAACTTCCGCAACCTGGAAGCGCCCCAAATAAAAGAATATTACATACAAGTTTTTACATGAATGAAAATGAAAAACACTCATCTCACATAAAAACCCCCCGGCTATTCAAACACGACGATCCAATATAACATATCCAGCAACACATAACATCACATGTCATCAACGTAAGTAAATATGTCCATCCCAATTGTCGTTGACATATAGCAACGAAACCGGCGATATCACATATTACACTTACGGTCACAGAAAAGAAAGTGTAAAACTACAACAGTTGGAATCCGCAACCACCTCAGACATCACATGCCTGACCAAATGAATTACTTAGACATCGCATGCCTAACAATTATAAACCCCGCATTTTAGTCTCAAAATCGAAAACACTTTTCAATATCAAGTCGGGCAATTCAACAAGATTCCCGACATCCTGATCGAATGCTCATCGCAAACTTTAGTAGGCGGCCGCACCCCTGATACCGTCGACGAAGTGCACCAAGGCGGAACACCGCTACCGCGAGCACCCGAACGGATGCTTTCGGCGACGGGGTTCTCCTACAGTCACTTGGTCGGGGCTATGGAGTGAGGCTGTCTATTAAGTTTACCCGGCGAGTATCCGCGTACCCTACGTGATTGCGACGGACTTTTGATCACATCAAAATTCCGTGGCAACCGATCAAGTGAGACTAAATTGCTATGTTTATAACATTCATTCAGTTATCTCATAACTTCTTGTGAATTCCAATTATTGTATCCCATTCCAGATAATTAGAAAATGTTAAACTTTCCGATTGAACATTCGAACACCCAAGTTTTCCCGATACAGATCAACACATGAAATAAGTCTAACAACATTCAGTTCGTGCCTCAGTACCGACGGTCCAGCCGTAGAAGGGTCAAGCCAACGCCTCACATGTGGCACGCCGTACTGCCCCAAACCCGAAGGTTCAAAGGGCAGTTCAAGACGGTCACATAATCGAGTTAAGGTTTGTTGTCTTCTAGAGGGACCATCGCGTTACTTGCACTACTTAGAACGTCGTTAAACTACGGAAAAATCCAACACTTGGAAATTTCCCGACAGGGGAAAAATTGGGTATTTATATCCGGTCGAACTTTTTAACATATTCTAAAATTTATCCGGAAAGCCACACAGACAAAATTTGATACTCCGATCGAAACACCGAATCCCCAAAAACACAGCAGAAAAATTCAACTCTTGAATAAATATTAAAAATTCCCAGAAAACTCAGCTCTTTGAACTAGGAATTACTGTGCAAAGGAACAGGGCTGACGTCATCAAGGGGCCGCTGATCCGCCGCAGAAGCCATGCTTCTGCCGCGGATCCGCCGCGAAATTTACTGTTCACCAGAAACTTTTTGCACCGTAATTCTTATTTTTCCCTGCTGAATTTTTTAGCAATTTTTAATTTGGAAAAATCCACGATTTTAGAAAATTTCCAGAGAGCAATTTTGATTTGGGGTTTCGGGTTCGATCGGGTTTCAAATTCCGTCTAGACTTCGCCTAAGGCTCTAGCTAGGCTCTGATACCACTGTAGGGTTCCTAAGCACTCTAGTGAGGTCTCACAAGGCATCGAACATGCCATTTTCAAAAAATCTAGGTGCCGAGAGACCCGACTACGGATCGTTTGCTAGAAAACTAGGCGAAAAAGCTAACTAGTTAACACTTAACTATGAGAATCGGAAATACAACCTTTGTAGATCCGGTGCTCCACCTCCATAGCTCCGCAACGAAGTCGTCTTCGCTGTCCAAAAGGAATCCGGGCTCTAGAGTCGGCTTCGTCGGAGAAAAAGCGAGCTAGGTCGTCGATGTCCATGCCGAAGATGATCTACGTCGAAGCATCGCAAGATCAAGCTCTCACTTCACCAAGTCAAGAAACTTGTGAAGGAAACACACTCTACTACTTGGCAAGAGGTAGAGGATGAAGAAATAGAAAGTGGGTAGACTTTAGATTTGGATTTCTCACTCATATCATCAATCCACCATTGATGTAGTCTAGGTTTTTCTTCTTGAGTTGAAGGAAGAAGAAGAAGAAATTATGATAAGTTAATTTAAAAAAGAAAAGAATATCCAAACTTATCATAATCCTAACTATGGTTATGTGTATAGAATTGACCAAGGGTTAAAGGAATGGTTAGGGTTAAGGATGAGATAAGAATGGTGGACAAAGTCAAAGCTTCATGAAGCTTCAACTAAACAACAAATAAAGCCACTATTCTTTTCTCTTCTCATTTATTTTCCAAAATGAAATGGATAAATAAATAAGTGAATAAAACAAAACCCCAACCATAATCATGTAACCATGGTTTGATCTTTACACAAAAACCCTAGCATAACATGTATCATCAAACATGATACAATCAAGTGCACAAAAGTATATCACATATACAATGTGTACAATCCGAGTGAGAAAATCCATTTAAAGTGAACCAATACTAGTTAATGCAAAGTAATATATCAAATATATAATTATGCATTAAATCATTAAATCAACACTTGATTTAACGATCCGGTCATATCGCATATAACCGACTAGTATTCTATGTATCGGCTTATCGAACCAACCCTTGATTCGATAACTAGGTTATATCGCATACAACCTTTCGATACATTCATCGCGAGAATGGAATACGGTATCACATACACGCATTATTCTCGGTCCCGCACATATCTCATATGCGCTCCTATTTCGTTTCGCTTGAGCCAGGAAACCTCTGTGTAGGACTCTAAAGACTCGTCAATACGCCGGCAGCAGGTGATGATCATATCAAGCACTTACAAGCCGCAAGCGGTCTGCTAAACGTAACGCCACCCAGGTATTGAGCGATCTGAAGATCGACGAGCAAGCCCGCTCACACTCCAGTGAATCCGACCAGTAACACTACCGTACAGTCCGGTCTGATCGTCTGATATGTCGCATATCTCGCCTAGGGGTGGTAAACGTCAGACCCCAATAGCTCGATAAGTCGTGTCGATATGAGGTCTATAACTGTTCGAGAAACTACTGGTAACACTTACCAGTAAATCTCAGCAACCTTGGCCAGGGATTTCCTGTTATAGCTAATCGAACACAGCGCAACATCAACCCCCTATACCGGGAGAGACGAATCCCCTCCTATCGCTCATTGCCTCCATGTGACTCGGGACTGTACCCAAAAACCACCGTTTTGCATGCCCTCTTGGACATGGTAAGATGGAAATCAAAGCACAGTGGGAACCACACAAGACTCTATGACGATCTCGGGTCAACAGACTACTCTGTACCAGTGTCACCAGAGAACTGCCATCTGACGTGAGGTATAATACCATCTGGGAGTTCTCGGCGAGTTCGTCCAGTGTACCCAGTCTCTACTGAGCATCCGTATATCATCTCTGATGTCAAACACCAATGGATATGGGATCATCCATCGCCCATCTGTATGGGTCGAGAAGGTACACGCTAGTCTACTCTGGTATATCGATGCCCCGTCTCGATACACCCACGACTAGGGACTTTGAAGGATGTACTTATGGACTACCATATCCCCACTAGTATGATCCGCATCATAGTCCAGGTAGTCAAGCACACATCCTAAGGGCTTTACCAACATGTAACAGAGAGACAATCAGTATACACGTTAAGGTAAAGTTCAACCAGATAGCATACTATCATGTCGAGCAAGAAAGTCCTCCCTATATATGCCCCAGCATCCACTACAATATACATCCTATGTACAGTAATGGCCTCTAGGGCATACATATAACTAACAGATGGTCTGTCCCACAGCCGTAAGTACGTCGTACTTGAGATAGTATGCGGGTGCTCGTTAGGTTACGAGTACACTGGACAGGACTCGTCGGGAACTGATTGGTTGGTATTATACCTATCGTCGGTTATCAGTTCCCAGGTGACATGAGTACAGCTTAGTCCGCTGACTTGACACTGTCACTTCGCCTCGAGTGTGTTCCCACTGTACTTTGATTACTACCCTACCACGGCTCAAAGGAGTCGTGCAAACAGGTAGTAGTTAGGTGCAGTCCCGAAGCACTTGGAGGCAGTGACGGTTAGACAGGATTCGTCTCTCCCGGTATTGGGGGTTGACATCGCGCTGTGTCTAGGAGAGCCATTACACGAGTAGTCCCTGGCCAGGGCAAGCGAGATATACTGGTAGGCTTCCAGTGTTATCTCAGGGTGTTATGGGCTACACTCCGACACGACTTGTACCGCTATTAGGGGACTGACGTTTACCGCCCCCTTAGGCCCGCCATGCGATGTATCAGACGAACAGACCGGACTGTACGGAGACTGTCACATTCAGGCTCAGTAGGAGTTCAGATGGGTTTCACCTCGTCAGTCTTCTTGTCGGCATCTACCTGGGGGCCGTTACGCATAGCTAGTGCCGCTTGCAGTCTGTGGTTAAACCCACTGCCAGCGTAGTGTCGAGTCTTTAGAGTCCCACACAGAGAGCTGTTCGCCTTTAGGCAAAAGAGTAGAGGTCGTATGGTTTTGCGACAGGTCGCATGGTTTTACGACAGGGTTCGGTCACATCCGTGCACTTGTGCACGTTTAGTGTCCGGACAGTTAACACTAGCGGGCTTTGGTTTAAACCAGATCCTAGTGTACATTTTGGGATTGGTTTTATCTCGTATGTATTCGTGTTCCTCGGAACGCGGATGCGGGTGTGTATGCACAATTGACAGAGAGACAGAGGCAGAGGATTCTCATTAGGGTTGTTGACTGTTGACTGTTGACCATTGACTTTTTGCTAAACCCTAATGAGAATATGATATATGATTAACAATAATATTAATTAAGTATTATAGTGACATGGTTGTTGAGGGGTTGACTTTGTTGACTTGTTGACTTTGTTGACCGGTTGACTAGGTTGGACTAGTTGACCATCATCATGACAATAGCTATCATTTCATGGCAAAGACTTTTGCTTGCTTGTTTATCTTGTGCAAAATGAGTGCATGAAATGATATGGCTATTTTGACTTAAACCATCACATAATACTTGATTGGTATTTTTGTTATGATGACTTTGGATTATGAGAGCCAAGAGAGAAAAGACTTACTCATTCTCTCATTTCCTTTCTCTCTCTTGTTTTGAGCTCTCACCCTCTTCCTCTTGCTCTCCCTCTCTCTAGTCTATGGTTCACTTGTCTCATGTGTTGAGAAGAAAGAACCATAGAGAAAAATCCCAACACATTCTCCTCTACTCACTCTAGTTCACAAGGTTTGGCAAACCGAGTGAACTAGTTTCTTCAAATTTCGAAGAAGAAGCCAAAGGTAGAAGCTTTCGGGTGGATCGATCTTCGGCGCAAGGAGACGACGGGGTGAAGCCGATCCGTACACTATCGAGAGTTGAAGACGAAGGAGTTCAAGAAAGAAAGGTATAACCCCCTAACCGAGTAGTTAACAACTCCTAGTTAGGTTGTTAGGTAGATAGTTTAACAAAGATCCGTTTTGAGTCCATGTTACCTCCTCTAGAAAAATCGTTTTTCGTCATTTCCGCAAGCCTGTAAGTACCGGGAGCGGTAGCATGGACTTACAGTGGTATCAGAGCCTAGTTAAACACTATCTAACATGTTAGCAAGGTTAGTAGAAATTCGATCGGAGAAAAAGTCGCGAAATACACCCGGAAATCAAACTTGCTGTCGATTTTTAAAGTGCTGTAAAAGTAATAAATCATGCTTCAAAAATCGACTCAGGGTTTTTATAGTGTACTGCAGAAAAACGATCCACAGATCCCATCAAAGCGCCGCGGAAACGCGGCAGGAGCTTGCTCCCGCCGCGGTTCCGCGGCCGATTTAACTCGGCTGTGAATCGTCTTCTCTGCAGAATACTCTATGGGGTATTTTGGGATTTTTGGTATATGTGTTTTCAGCCCAGGTTTTCCAGAAAGAAAAATTTGTTTTTGGGGCTTTAAAAACCGTATTTTGATCGAGTTTCTAATGACTTAAGCTGACGGGTTTATTTCTGTGATATGATATTTGTATTGAACGTCTGCTAATCGCTATATGTCGATTAGTGGGGGTTATACAAATCTGTGATCTGTAATGTTATTGGTATGTGTATATGAATTCATTGGATTGTCGCGGGTGAATAGCCGGGGGTTGTGAGACGAGAGTTTTCTTTTCTTTCAATTCATGTAAACTTGTAAATTGATGTAATATTATTTGTATGGCCGTGCAACCGGGTCGGGGTTGTAGCCGTCATTGTATAATTTCTTTTTACTGTTTTTGCTCCTAGGATAGACCCAAGGTGGGGTGCACAAACTACCGGGTATCTCGAAGTGCCGAGTGGCCTACTCACGAGTTGAGGGAGGTTGCTTCGCTTCGGGTACTTGGCGGGTAGTTTGCCGCACCCGTAGGGGTCTAGGGTGGGGTTTGGCTATTCACCGAGACAGTGTAATCTGCTTTTCGTTACAGGCTCGTACGAATTGCGGATTCCTAGTATATCCAATGTGTTCATCTGTGATTTGAAATGGCTATCATTGCAATATATCTATATATGATATTATTTAGGCGTTGCTTATGTTTTGCAGCCGCGCTAGCCCAGCCCCCGCTCTGTCGTTAGTTAAGTAACCTAACGGGTAATGACGGGCCCCCGTGGCGAATGCGAATGGCATAAGCGTACGTCATATTTTGGTTGTTTTCTGCAATGGTAGGATTAAATGATGGGACGCATTAAAAGAACTAATGCAAGAAAAACACGCATTAAAAGAACTAATGCAAGAAAAATAAACCAAGTAAAAGTCGTTGGAACACTTTGAAAACCACTCGGTTCTTTTCAAAACCAAACTTTTAAATGCGGAGCATGAACCACTCCTTTTGAAAGCTATCTCGTTCCATCGATTATATCAAGTTCACTACATTCACGGTTTTGCCAAAACCATTCGTAGCCCTCCGTCGTTTCACATGAATAGTCAATAAGTATTCAAGCTATGTATGTTGGCCAAAGTCAAGGCATAGTGATTGGTAGCTATTGGGTATTCATGTGCAGCATAGATAGATGTGTTGGTTTGGGGCAGTCGTTCTACCATTTTGGCCAAAGTCAAGGGTATGTGCGGGTGGGCTCAAATTAACCTAGAGAATGACGGGTAGAACTTGACATGTGACTTATGATATTTTGGCCAAAGTCAAGGTCATAAGAGCATGGGGCAAAAACCCACATCGGGAGTTTCAAAAGAACTGAAACTTGCTAGTGTTGCATACCATTTGGAGTGTGATGATTCTGGTAGGATTCCTTCAGTTTTGTCACGCAATGTTATTTGGATCCCGGTCCTACTGTGAGTATATGCTACTCCTCGGGAAATTTCTCACTTAACGATCAACGCTATAAACCAAGTAGGTGTCTAGAAAGGTGTTAGCGGGGCTACGCCCACAGGGAAAAGAGGTTATTTAATTAAGGAACTTCGCGAAAGCGTTGGAAAACCTCCCTCGAAGTACCGACACCAGCCTGGCCGAACGGTTAAGCAAGTATTGTACGGTAAGATTGATCCTGACTAATTCTTCCTTTATGGTTTGAGGAGGGATTCGAGAGACAGTGGGAGCCATCCTGTTTAGACAAACTAAAAGCCACTCTAAACTTGCAAGAGCATCGTGCTAAAGTGTTTCTTCTCTCTCTCCTAATTGCAGCGACCAATCGACATGACCAGACTTAAGTTATTACTAGATAAAAACATACTGACAGGGCCAAACTACAAAGATTGGCTCAGGAATGTCAAAATGGCAATCACTTATGACAAGTTGGGGTATCTCCTTACCACCAAAGCTCCCCCTGTCCTAGGTCCCACCTCCAGCGTCGCGGATAAGGAAATCCGTAAGACATGGGAGATCGATTGCGCGAAGGCCAGGTGCCTCGTGCTTGCCTCTATGGACAACGAACATTAGAGGAGGCACGAGAATATGGACATCGAATCCATATTTCTCCATACAAAAGAACTGTATGGAGAGCAATCTCGTATCGCAAGATACGAAGTGTCGAAGAAGTTATTTTCGGCAAAGTTGGCCGTCGGATCATCGGTAGCGGAACACGTGCTTAAGATGATTGGCTACATAGAGGAGCTCGCGGACCTTGGGACCACGTTGGAGAATGAGCTCTATACGGACTTGATTCTCTAGTCCCTTACTTCCACTTACGCCCAGTTTATCCTGAACTTCAACTTGCAAGAAAAGGAAGTTGAACTTTCAGAACTCCTCAACATGCTGAGGAGCGCAGAGGGCACCCTACAGAAAGGTAGGGAAACATCCACTTTGTTTGTAGGAGGATCTTCCTCTTCTAGGTCCAAGGCGAAAGCCAAGGGAAAGAAGAAGAAAGCCCCCGCCAAACCAAGGGGCGGTGTTAGTAAAGTGGATACGAAGGGAAAGGCAAAAGCAACAAAGAAAGTAGGGAAGCTTGTGGATAAGGAAGAATGCTTTTTCTGTCATAAGAGTGGACACTGGAAGAAAGATTGCAGGGCTTGGAAGGCCAGAACACAGGATCTGAAGCAAGTTGCGGCTTCAGCTTCAGGTGTGTATGTTATTGAAAACTGTCTATCAATAAACTCTACTTCCTGGGTATTGGATACCGGATCAGGATCTCATATCTGTAATTCTTTGCAGGCGTTGAGAAACCGTAGGTTTTTGAAGGCAGGTGACATGACCCTCAAAGTTGCAAACGGAGCTAGCATGGATGCTAAGGCCGTGGGGGACTATCACCTGGGAATGTCAGATGGACATGTTTTGGTTTTACGTAATTGCTTTTTTGTACCCAACGCAACTTGTAATATCATTTCTGTATCTTTGACTTCTAAAGAAGGTTATGAATTTGCGTTTGTAAGTAATGTTGTAAACATTCACCTTAATCAAGTTCTGATTGGGTCAGGTACATTAAGCAATGGTATATACGTATTAAACCAACCACAGATTTTCAATGTCCAGAATACACACAAAAGAAAGTCTCCGGAAATAAATCAGACTTTCTTATGGCATTGTAGACTGGGTCACATCAATGAGAGAAGGTTGACGAAGTTACATACAGAAGGATATTTGGATCCGTTCGAATATCAATCGTATGCCACTTGTCAATCCTGTCTCAAAGGAAAGATGACAAAGACTCCGTTCACTGGACACGGAGTAAGGGCGAGCTCGCTTTTGGGACTCGTACACAGCGACGTGTACGGTCCAATGTCTACACATGCGCGAAGCGGTTATTCTTACTTCATTACTTTTACGGATGACTTTTCAAAGTACGGCTATGTCTTCTTAATGAAACATAAGTCCGAAGCCTTTGGAAAATTCCAGGAATATAAGAATGAAGTAGAAAAACAAACCGGCAAAAGTATCAAGATTCTAAGATCGGATCGAGGTGGTGAATACTTGAGTGCCGAGTTCCTGGACTATTTAAAAGAGAATGGAATTCTCTCTCAGCTTACTCCTCCATACACTCCGCAACATAATGGTGTATCGGAGAGATGGAACCGAACCCTATTGGATATGGTACGGTCCATGATGAGTAACGCTGAGTTACCGCGATCATTCTGGGGATATGCACTAGAATCAGCTGCATACCTTTTGAACCGAGTTCCAACAAGACTGTGCCTACTACACCATATCAGATGTGGTGTGGAAAAAGACCCTATCTTAATCACATTAAGACATGGGGAAGTCCAGCTTTTGTCAAAAAGCAGCATGCAGACAAGCTCGAGGCACGCTCAGTACAGTGCAAGTTCATGGGATATCCAAAGAACTCCAAGGGATATTTCTTCTATTGCGAAGAGGAACAAAAGGTTTTTGTTTCTCGTCATGCCCACTTTCTAGAACACCAGTTCTTAGAAAAGGAAATTAGTGGGAGCGCAGTAGAACTGGAAGAAATTCCAGAACTACGAGCTATTACTGAAAGCTTAGTAGAACCAGAGGGTTCGAAAGATCAGGACATTCCTACGCCGCTCCGCAGAAGTAGTAGGCAGTCTCATCCGCCCGAGAGATACTATGGTTTTCTCATAGATGGGGATAGAGAGGATTGCATCATAGATTATGATGAGCCGAATAGCTTCTAGCAAGCCATTCAGAGCGTTGATTCGGTAAAATGGCTGGATGCAATGCAGACCGAAATGGAGTCCATGTACACCAACAAAGTATGGATGTTGGACATTGCTCCAGATGGGGTAAAACCCATAGGATGCAAGTGGATCTTCAAAAGGAAGATTGGTGTAGATGGACAGGTTGAGACCTATAAAGCTAGACTTATTGCAAAGGGTTTCCGTCAAAGACCTGGCTTGGACTATGACGAAACCTTTTCTCCAGTGGCTATGCTGAAATCCATTCGGATCCTTCTTGCCATTGCCGCCTTCCACGATTATGAGATCTGGCAAATGGACGTAAAGTCCGCTTTTCTAAATGGAAATTTAGAGGAGTGTGTCTATATGGACCAGCCAGAGGGTTTCATTCAGAGTGGGAGCAGCGGAAAAGTGTGCAAGTTGCTTAAGTCCATCTATGGACTAAAGCAGGCGTCGCGGAGTTGGAACATCTGTTTTGATGAGACGGTCAAGGAATTTGGCTTTATCAAAAATCCAGATGAACCATGCATCTACAGTAGATTTGTAGCGAACTGTAGTATTCCTCGTTTTATACGTGGATGACATTCTCTTAATAGGAAATGACATTCCTATGCTACAATCTGTCAAAGGGTTCTTGTCACACAGGTTCTCCATGAAAGACCTGGGTGATGCCTCATACTTTCTGGGGATCCGGATCTATCGTGACAGATCCAAGAGGATATTAGGACTTTCACAGTCCAGGTACATCGACACCATACTGAAAAGATTCAGTATGGAAGATTCCAAGCGCGGTAATCTACCGGCTTGTCATGGGATCGCCCTCTCCAAAGAGATGTCTCCCAAGACTGATTTGGAAAGGGATCGCATGTCTATTATACCCTACGCTTCTGTGGTAGGCTCTATAATGTATGCAATATTGTGTACCAGACCGGATGTAGCTTATGCACTGAGTGTAGTAAGCCGGTATCAGTCAAACCCTGGGGAGAAACACTGGATAGCGGTAAAGAACATTCTCAAGTACCTGAGAAGGACTAAGGAAATGTTCTTGGTGTATGGCGGAAAAGACCTCCAGATCGAGGCCTTTGCTGAGTCCAGCTTCCAAAGTGACAAGGATGATTCCAAGTCCATGTCGGGTTTTGTCTTTACCCTCAATGGAGGGGCGGTGTGTTGGAAGAGTTCCAAACAGGAAACCGTTGCTGACTCGACTATGGAAGCGGAATAAATCGCTGCATCTGATGCCGCAAAAGAAGCCGTCTGGATGAGGAAGTTCTTGAAAGAACTTCAGGTGGTTCCGTCCATTGTTGATCCAATACCTCTGTATTGCGACAACAATGGGGCTATAGCTTTAGCAAAGGAACCCAGGTCCCATTAGAAATCCAGACACATCTTGAGGCGGTATCACCTGATCAGGGAGATCGTGGATCGCCAGGAGATCGAGGTTCGGAGGGTTTCTTCAGAAGATAACACTGCAGATCCATTCACTAAGGCCTTGCCCCAGACTCAGTTCGAGCGGCTGATCGAGATGATAGGTCTTCGATACGCCAGTACATGGCTTTAGTGCAAGTGGGAGATTGTTAGTGTATATGCCCTAGAGGCCATTACTGTATCATACTAGTTTGTATATTACTTAATGGAAGCTTAGGATATTTACAGTTGTATAAACAATCTTGCTCAAAATGGTAGTATGCTACTTGGTTTGTTTCTACTTTAATGTGTACATGTGTTTATTTTACTATATCACCTATACGCATTAGTAGAGCCCTTAGGATCTTTGCTTGATTACCAGCGTTGTGATGGCAGTCACACTCGTGGGGGCTGGGTAATCCATAAGCACATCCTTATACAGGTCCCTAGTCGCAGGACTATCGAGACAGGGCATCGATACTCCGGAGTAGACTAGCGTATGCGCTTCTCATCCCAGCAGGGGAGACGGTCTGTCCCACAGCTGTCAGTACGTCGTACTTGAGATAGTATGCGGGTGCTCGTTAGGTTACGAGTACACTGGACAGGACTCGTCGGGAACTGATTGGTTGGTATTATACCTATCGTTGGTTATCAGTTCCCAGGTGACATGAGTACAGCTTAGTCCGCTGACTTGACACTGTCACTTCGCCTCGAGTGTGTTCCCACTGTACTTTGATTACTACCCTACCACGGCTCAAAGGAATCGTGCAAACAGGTAGTAGTTGGGTGCAGTCCCGAAGCACTTGGAGGCAGTGACGGTTAGACATGATTCGTCTCTCTCGGTATTGGGGGTTGACATCGCGCTGTGTCTAGGAGAGCCATTACACGAGTAGTCCCTGGCCAGGGCAAGCGAGATATACTGGTAGGCTTCCAGTGTTATCTCAGGGTGTTATGGGCTACACTCCGACACGACTTGTACCACTATTAGGGGATTGACGTTTACCGCCCCCTTAGGCCCGCCATGCGATGTATCAGACGAACAGACCGGACTGTACGGAGACTGTCACATTCAGGCTCAGTAGGAGTTCAGATGGGTTTCACCTCGTCAGTCTTCTTGTCGGCATCTACCTGGGGGCCGTTACGCACAGCTAGTGCCACTTGCAGTCTGTGGTTAAACCCACTGCCAGCGTAGTGTCAAGTCTTTAGAGTCCCACACAGAGAGCTGTTCGCCTTTAGGCAAAAGAGTAGAGGCCGCATGGTTTTGCGACAGGTCGCATGGTTTTACGACAGGGTTCGGTCACATCCGTGCACTTATGCACGTTTAGTGTCCGGACAGTTAGCACTAGCGGGCTTTGGTTTAAGCCAGATCCTAGTGTACGTTTTGGGATTGGTTTTATCTCGTATGTATTCGTGTTCCTCGGAACGCGGATGCGGGTGTGTATGCACAATTGACAGAGAGACAGAGTCAGAGGATTCTCATTAGGGTTGTTGACTGTTGACTGTTGACCATTGACTTTTTGCTAAACCCTAATGAGAATATGATATATGATTAACAATAATATTAATTAAGTATTATAGTGACATGGTTGTTGAGGGGTTGACTTTGTTGACTTGTTGACTTTGTTGACCGATTGACTAGGTTGGACTAGTTGACCATCATCATGACAATAGCTATCATTTCATGGCAAAGACTTTTGCTTGCTTGTTTATCTTGTGCAAAATGAGTGCATGAAATGATATGGCTATTTTGACTTAAACCATCACATAATACTTGATTGGTATTTTTGTTATGATGACTTTGGATTATGAGAGCCAAGAGAGAAAAGACTTACTCATTCTCTCATTTCCTTTCTCTCTCTTGTTTTGAGCTCTCACCCTCTTCCTCTTGCTCTCCCTCTCTCTAGTCTATGGTTCACTTGTCTCATGTGTTGAGAAGCAAGAACCATAGAGAAAAATCCCAACACACTCTCCTCTACTCACTCTAGTTCACAAGGTTTGGCAAACCGAGTGAACTAGTTTCTTCAAAGTTCGAAGAAGAAGCCAAAGGTAGAAGCTTTCGGGTGGATCGATCTTCGGCGTAAGGAGACGATGGGGTGAAGCCAATCCGTACACCATCGAGAGTTGAAGACGAAGGAGTTCAAGAAAGAAAGGTATAACCCCCTAACCGAGTAGTTAACAACTCCTAGTTAGGTTGTTAGGTAGATAGTTTAACAAAGATCCGTTTTGAGTCCATGTTACCTCCTCTAGAAAAATCGTTTTTCGTCATTTCCGTAAGCCCGTAAGTACCGGGAGCGGTAGCATGGACTTACAGGCTCATCATAGTCAATAGTGCAATCCTCTCTATCCCCGTCTATGAGAAAACCGTAGTATCTCTCGGGCGGATGAGACTGCCTACTACTCCTGCGGAGTGGTGTCGGAATGTCCGGTTCTTCTGAAACCTCTGGTTTTATCATACTTTCACTATAGTTTGTGGTTCTGAAATTTCTTCCAGTTCTATTTCGCTCCTACTTGTTTCCTTTTCTAAAAACTGATATTCTAGAAAATGGGCATTACGAGAAACAAAAACCTTTTGTTCCTCTGCGTAATAGAAAAAATACCCTCTGGAGTTCTTTGGGTATCCCACAAACTTACACAGTACTGAGCGTGCCTCGAGCTTGTCCGCATGCTGCTTTTTAACAAAAGCTGGACATCCCCATACCTTCAGGTATTGAAGACTGGGTTTCTTCCCACTCCACATCTGATATGGTGTGGTAGGCACTGTTTTGGTTGGAACCTTGTTCAAAAGATATGCAGCTGATTCTAGCGCATAACCCCAGAAAGATCGCGGTAACTCAGTCTTACTCATCATGGAACGAACCATATCCAATAGGGTTCGATTCCTCCTTTCTGATACACCGTTGTGTTGTGGTGTGTATGGAGGAGTGAGCTGAGAGAGAATTCCATTCTCTTTTAAGTAACCCAGGAACTCGGCACTTAAGTATTTACCACCTCGATCAGATCTCAGTGTCTTAATACTTTTGCCTGTTTGTTTTTCAACTTCATTCTTGTATTCCTGAAATTTCTCAAAGGCCTCGGATTTATGCTTCATCAGGAAGACATGTCCATACCTAGAGAAATCATCTGTGAAAGTAATGAAGTATGAATAACCACTTCGCACATGTGTAGACATTGGACCACACACGTCACTGTGTATGAGTCCCAAGAGCTCGCTTGCTCTTTCTCCGTGTCCAGTGAACGGAGTCTTTGTCATCTTTCCCATGAGACAAGATTCACAAGTGGCATAAGACTGATACTCGAACGGATCCAAGCATCCCTCTCTATGTAACTTTGTTAATCTTCTCTCATTGATGTGACCCAGTCTACAATGCCATAAGAAATCCTGATTTGTTTCCGGAGACTTTACTTTTAAGTGTGTTCTGGACACTGAAAATCTGAGCTTGATTTAATACGTATATTCCATTTTCTAATGTACCTGACCCAATCAAAACTTGATTTAGGTGGATGTGAACCACATCTCTTGCAAAAGTAAAATCATATCCTTCCTTAGAAAGTAAGGGTACAGATATGATATTACAAGTCGTGCCTGGTACATAAAAACAGTTACGTAGAATCAATATCTGCCCAGTTGTCAGTCCAAGATGATATTCCCCTACGGATTCAGCGTTCATGCTCATTCCGTTAGCAACTGTGAGGGTCATATCACCTATCCCGATAACCCTACGGTTTCTCAGAGCCTGGAATTACAGATGTGAGATCCTGACCCAGTATCCAATACCCAGGAAGTAGGGTTAACTGACATACAACTCTCTATCACAAACACACCCGAAGCTGAAGCTATAATATGCTTCGAATCCTGGCTACTGGCTTTGCTAGCCCTGCAATCCTTCTGCCAATGTTCATTCCCGTAACAATAGGAACGTCCCTCTTTTACTACATCCAGTCCCAAAACTCTTGCCATTCCCTTTCTTTCTACTTCCCTGGTTTCCTTCAGGGTAGAAGGCAGAGACTGTAGAATTAAGTCAGTATCTGACTCGTTTCCTAACGTGGTCTCCAGGTCCTGGAGCTCATCAATATAGCTAGTCATTGTAAGGACGTTGTCCCCTATAGATGACCCGAAATCCAACCTCGCTTGAATTAATTCGTTCGAGGTCTCATATCTTGCGATATGAGATTGCTCTCCATATAAATCTTTGTTATGGAGAAAGATGGAAACTGAGTCCATCTTCTCGTGCTGCTTCTGGTATACACCATCAACTGAAGCTAACACGAGGCACTTGGGTTTCGCTTTATCCTTTTCCCTTGTCTGACGGATATCCATATCCGCGATAGTGGAAACTGGACCTGGGACGGTGGGATCTTGAGTAGTAACAGGGTGGTCCAGCTTGTCATAGGCAATGGACATCTGGACAGACTTTTGCCAGTCATATAAGTCAGATTCAGTCAAATTGTTATCTAGATGTAACCTATGTGTGGTCACAAGGTCGCTGCAATGAGAGAAAAAGGAGAAAAACACTTTAGCATGATACTCTTGCAAGTTTAGATTGGTTTTTAATTTATCTAAACAGGATGGCTCCCACTGTTTCTCGAATCCCTCCTCAAACCATAAAAGAAGAATTAGTCATAACTATTCTCACCGTACAATTCTTGCTTAACCGTTCAGCCAGGTCAGTGTCGATACTTCGAGGGAGGTTTTCCAACGCTTTCGCGGAGTTCCTTAATTAAATAACCTCTTTTCTCTGGGGGCGTAGCCCCGCTGACACCTTTCTAGGCACCTACTTGGTTTATAGCATTGATCGTTAAGTGACGAATCTCCTGATAAGTAGTATATACTCACAGTAGGATCGGGATCCAAAATATCATCGTATGATAATGTTGAAGGAATCCTACCAACATTCATCAAACTCCAAAATGGTATGCATCTCTCTGCAAATTTCAGTTTCTTTAGAAATTCCCGATGTGGATTTTTGCCCCATGCTCTTATGACCTTGACGAAGGCCAACATATCATAAGTCACATGTCAAGTTCTACCCGTCATTATCCAGGTTAATTTGAACCCACCCGTACATACCCTTGACGAAGGCCAAAATAGTAGTACGACTGTCCCAAACCAATGCATTTATCTATACTACAGATAAATATCCAGCAGCTACCAATCACTATGCCTTGGCGAAGGTCAAAATACATAGCTTGAATACTACTGAATATTTAACTGAAATGACGGAGGGCTACGACTGGTTTTGGCAAAACCGTGAATGTAGTGAACTTGATATAATCGAAGGAACCTGATACTTTTTAAAAGGAGTGGTTAAAGCTTCGCAATTTAAAAATTCTGATCTTTTAAAATAACCGAGCAGTTTCTTTTAAATTTGTTCCAACGATTGAACTTTGGTTTATTTTCTTTGCATTATAATAATGCGTCCCATAATTTATCCTATCATTGCAGAAAACAACGAAAATACCACGTCCTCTTATGCCATCCGCATTCGCCACGGGGTCCCGTCATCACCCGTTAGGTTACTTAACTAACGACAGAGCGGGGGCTGGGCTAGCGCGTGTAAAACATAAGTGACGTCTAATAGCTATAATATATAGATATTGTACATTCGCCAGACGCAATAATAAGCATTCCAGATCACAGATGAACTTTATTGGATATACTAGCAATCTGCATTTGCTTTGAGTCTGCAATAAAAGACGGATTACACAGTTGTGATGAATAGTCATTACCCCACCCTAGACCCCTACGGGTACGGCAAACTACCTGCCAAGTACCCGAAGTGAAGCGGTCTCCCTCAACGACGTGAGTAGGCCACTAAACACTTCAACGTACCCGGTAGTTTGTGTACCCCACCTTGGGTCTATCCTAGGAGCAAAAAACAGTAAAAAGAAATAATACAACGGTGGCTACAACCGCAACCTGGATGTGCCCCGTAAAAGAATATTACATCATATTACATTTACATCGAATGAATGAATATTAAACCCATCTCAAACCCCGGCTAATTATCACAACACTCCAATCAAGTCTATATACACAAACAGTAAACATTACAGAAATGTGCAACCCCCTGCCAACCGACATACTAGCAGTTAGGGGAGGTTTACGAACACATTAAACATTACAGATAAAAACCCAATTAGCAAATATCTTAGAACATCGATCGACAACCATTTTCCGTGTCTACCCCAATTGCAAGCCAGCACAGAAGTAACCTGGGCAGAAACAGAATATATAGAAAAACAAAACTCCAAAAACTATGAATTACTGTGCAAATCCGAGTCAACTCGGGGTTGACTCGGCGGCGGATCAGTGGCCAAAAGCACCATCTTGCCGCGGATCCGCGGCCGTCTTGCCGAGTTAGGGGCTCGTATTTTCCCAGTATTCTTATATTTCCCTGCTGTGAATTTTAAGGCATATCATATAATTTTTCAGACATGTTTAAAATTAACAGAAACTTAGGGGTCCCGGGGTTTCGTTTTCGTGTTTTCCGTCGATCGAACTTCTAATTAGTTGCTAACAAGCTAGTAATGGTTTAGTTGTCTCTGATACCACTGTAAGTCCATGTCACGCACCCCACGAACTTGCGGGGAGGCGGAATATATGAAAAACGATTATCAAAACTTCGTAACACGGACTTGAGCGCATGAATCGTATCTAAACCGTTACTAGCAAACTACGAGAGGTTTAACTACTCGGATTCGAAGTTATACCTCACGTTACTTGTCCTTCGGGTCTTCATCGCTATCCTCCACTCCTCGTAGGCTCCTTGGAATATCGGCACCTCAACGGCCTCCTCGAGTCAAAGACGATCCACCCGAGAGCTCCTACGCCAAGCTTGATCTCTAACTTGAGATAACTAGGTTGCTCAAAGTGCTAATCTAAGCTACCTAAGGGATATAGAGTGAGGTTATGGATGTATTAGTCTAGCTAACCCTTGATCTCAACACATGAGAGGTTAGGGTTAGGGTTTCAAGAATGAGAGAGCTTGAGGAGAGAGAAGGTGATGATAAGAATGAAATATGATATTGTTTCTCACTTGATATATGAAGCATAATGAATAAAAGAATAAATGAATAAAATGAGATTATTTATTATGCTACATAAATGCATTATGAGTGATTCACTATGTGAGTCATTAAGCATTTAATAATGCATTAATGACATGATGAATCACACATAATGAGTCACAATATCATTTAATGCTAATGCTACCTTACCCCCCAAGTCACCATGCTTCTAGAAGCTTCCCGACAAATTACGAGAACGCCCCTACAATCCGTGAAAACATGGAAAAACTTTAGACTGTATAAATCCAATAACCCGATACTAGAATCTGGCTTAAACCAAAGCCGGTTAGTAAAAACTGTCGGAACGTCGCACGTGCGTTTAAACACGTATGCGTCTGAACCCTTGTCGTAAAACCATACGACCTCTATATCGTTTCTCCTGGAGCAGGGAAACCCTCTGTGTAGGACTCTAAAGACTCGACACTACGCTGGCAGTGGGTTTAACCACAGACCGCAAGCGGCACTAGCTGTACGTAACGGTCCCCAGGTAGATGTCGATAAGAAGGCCGATGAGGAAACCCATCCGAACTCCTACTGAGCCTGTTGTGACAATCTCCGTACAGTCCGGTCTGTTCGTCTAAGACTATCGCATATCGAGCCTAGGGGGCGGCAAGCGTCAGTCCCCTAATAGCGGTATAAGTCGTGTCGGAGCGTAGCCCATTACACCCTGAGAAACTACTGGAACCTACCAGTAAATCTCGCTTGCTCTGGACAGGGACTTTGCGTAATGGCTCTCTGACACAGCGCGATATCAACTCCCAATACCGGGAGAGACGAATCCTGTCTAACCGCCACCGCCTCCAAGTGCTCGGGACTGCACCCAACTGCTACCTGTTTGCACGACTCCTTTGAGCCGTGGTAGGGTAGTAATCTAAGAAAAGTGGGACACACTCGAGGCGAAGTAGCAATGTCAAGTCTGCGGACTATGCTGTACTCATGTCACCTGGGAACTGTTAACTGACAACGGGTATAATACCAACCAACAGTTCCCTTGCGAGTCCTGTCCGGTGTACCCGTAACCTAACGAGCACCTGTATACTATCTCCAGTACCACATACTGATGGCTGTGGGACAGACCATCTCCCCAACTGGGATGAGAAGCGTACACACTAGTCTACTTGGAGTATCGATGCCCTGTCTCGATAATCCTACGACTAGGGACATGTATAGGATGTTGCTTATAGACTACCCAGCCCCCACTAGTGTGACTGCTATCACAACGCTGGTAATTAAGCAAAGAACCTATGGGCTCTACTAATATGTATAAATACGTTACAAGAAACATATTAAAGTAGACACAAACCAAGTAGCATACTACCATTTTTAGCAAGACTGTTGTATAACTGTGAATATCCCAAGCTTCCATTAAGTAATATACAACCTAGTATGATACAATAATGGCCCCTAGGGCATATGCACTAACAAAAGCCCATGACTGTCACATAAAAAATTAGATGATCTTTCTCCGATATTTCTGCTTTAATCTATAAATAGACATAAGCTACTTGTACACTACGTTTCCGCTGCTCCCACTGATTACGACAACCCTCTGGCAGAGTCATATACACGTGCACCTCTAAAGCTAGTTTAGAATGACTCTATACTCATCCTCCTGCCGGGTCTCATAGTCTGGAACAACAGTAGTGTCAAGTCTGGGTAAACCAGAACCTCCCTGTCACCGTTCTTGAGGCTACCGAAGTACCTCTCGGGTGCCTGAGGTAACCCACCATATCTGCGGAGTGGCTAATGGAATGTCCATCCTGATTGAATCTTTAGGTCCTATTAAATTTTCCGTAATCGTTTGTGGTTCTGGAATCACTTCCAGTTCTACCATACTCCCACTGGTGTTTTTCTGAAAAAGTCCATTTTGCTAAAACTGTGGCGAGTCAAGAACAATATCACTATTGATCTTCCAGATGGTAGAAAGTTAACCCTCGTCAAAGCCCGGGATAACCCACAAACAACCATTACTGAAACGTGCCCTGAGTTTATCCGGATTCTGGTTTTAAGCATCAGCCGGACGACTCCCTATACCTTAACATCGTTAAGATATAAATTGATTCTATATATATCTAATATAAAAACAAAAGCACTAATTTAATTGGAACCGGATTCAAATCATGCAGCTGTCTCCAGTGCATGTCAACTAAATGGAGAGAGGCCAATCAACATTACTCAACTTAGGAGTGCGTCCAATTATGAGCAACCTGAAAGAGAAACAAGTTTCTCAAAACCATTACTATCAACTGAATACCTCATACAAGTATCTGCATCTTCGATCATCTTGAAGAATCCCGATACTTGCGACACCTGGTTCTCTACTTTATTCTTGTACCTATAACTTCTCAAACTTGGACCTTGTATTTCTACGAAACACTTGTCCAAAACTTGAGAAGTCACAAGTAAACAGAATATAGTACGAGGACCAACCCCTTTGTCCTAATGGACACTGGACAACAAACAATATTTTGTATAAGTCCCCTGAGTTTAATAACTCAAACTCTGTGCGTCGTAGGTTGAAAACTGTACCCAGACGATTTCCTCAAATATCACCAATTACAAAGAATTCCGATATAATGAGGATGATCACCTAATTGCCAATAACTTACTCCCACTCATCATCTGTAAAACCATACAGATGTGAGAATCATACTTGGTAAATACATACCCTGGAGCAAGGGCCTAATTGGGAAATCAGTTTTCTATTAACAATACACAGTGAAACTGAAACATGAATATGTTTTGAAGGGGTATCCGGGTATTCCTTGTAATACCTCTTCCATTATCCAGATTCATAACTGAAAACATATACTTCCTTGCCATCTCTCCAAATCCCTTTATTTGTTTTTAGTCGTTACCTTCTGTACACCATTGTTAGGCTTAAATGGTTTTCTTCTTTCCCTACCGTTCGGCACCAGCCTATGGTTTGGAAGAAGACTAACCAATAAGCATAATAGGTGTACTCTCCTAATCCTAGGAGTACTCGCAACCTGAGAGAAGGTGATGATAAAAGACAATAGAATAATCCTCATTCTATTTCTACTGAACCAGAATCCATCCTCGAAAAAGTTCCTTCGAGTTCGTATATAACCATACGATGGATTTATCCAATGGAATTGGATGTTCGCAGTGATACGGGGTGTTATAGAGAAATACAAAGGTGAAGTAGGAGTGGCGATGAAATACGTGGTTTGGTCGTGAGTCATAGCAGTCGCATTTTACTTTGCCCTCTTTCTAATCCCTTTATTTGTCTTTACTTATTACCTTCTGCACACCACACTTAGGCTAATTGGTTTTCTTCATTCCCTACCGTTCGGCACCTGCCTATGGTTTGGAAGAAGACTATCCAATAAGCGTAATAGGTGTACTGTCTCCTAATCCTAGGAGCCCTCACAACCTGAGAGAAGGTAAAAGGAAAAGACAACTGAATAGTCATATTCTTTTTCTCCAGAACCAGAATCCATCCTCGAAAAGGTTCCTTCGAGTTCGTATATAACCATACGATGGATTTATCCAATGAAAGTGGATACACGTAGTGATACGAGGTGTTCTAGAGAAAAGCAAAGGGTAAAAGAAGGAGTGGCAATGATGTATGCAACTTGGACAATCGAAAAAGTCAGTGTTTTAAAGAAAGTTCGGTTAACTTGGTCACTTAGTCATAGTCTAGGGTCTTGGCATGGTCGATGCCAAAGAGAGAGAGAAAAGAAACACTCAGCGTGCACTCTAACCTAGATCAGAATGGATAATTATTTTATCTAATCCGGATGGCTCCCACTGTTTTCTCGAATTCTCCTCAAACCCAAAAGGAGAACTAGTCGGAATCATCCGAAGAGTAATCCTACTCATCAGTGAGAATCGGGATCCAACTATCATTGCATGATAACTTGATGGAAGCCACTCAAGTTACCACACTCCAGAAGGTATGCGCATGCCTGGCAAATTTCCTGTATGTTTGAAACTCCCGATATGATTTTTACCCCAAGCGGCTTATGACCTTGACAGAAGTCAACATATCATAAGTCACAAGTCAAGTTCAACCCGTCATTGTCCTGATTAACTTAGACCCACCCGCACGTGCCCTTGACAGAGGTCAAAATGACCGTGCGACTGTCCTAAATAATCGCATATCTATGCAACAAACAAGTATTACCCAGCTACCAAGCACTGTGCCTTGACAGAGGTCAACATACACAGCATGAATACTAAGCAATACCTGTAAGAAATGACGGAGGGCTACGACTGGTTTTTGGCGAAAAACCTTTAACGTAATGAACTTGATATCGTTGAAAGAATCCAAGTGGTTTTTATAAAAGTATAGTGGCGAAAACTTTCGCTAAAGAGGTCACTCCCGGTGAAGGGATCTCGGCTCTTTCCCCGTCGAATGAGGTGCAGGATATTCCAAACTGAATACCATGATGCAAAGCAAAAAGTAATCGACTATAATGAAGTTATTACGTTGACTTAAACTCTTGCCCAAGGGGTCACTCCCGATGAAGGGATCTCGGCCCTTGCCTCGTCGAATGTGGTGCAGGATATTCCCAACTGAATACCACGATGCAAAGAAAAAGCGTACGTCTGTAATGTCAGTTTTTTAAAAAAAAAATTGGTTCCAACAACATCATATAAATAGGTTTGTTTTCCTTGCATTGATAAGAATCAACACAGTCCCATCAATTAATCACACTAGAAAAGAACGAAAATAAAATGTACGTATATACCATCCGCATTCGCCACTAGGTCCCGTCATCACCCGTTAGGTTACTTAACTAACGACAGAGCGGGGATTGGGCTAGCGCGGATGCAAAACATATACAACATCTACTAGTATATATAAATATATATAACAATCGTCCCAGGCATGATAAATGCAACATCACAGAAAAGTAATAAGCATCACAGAACAATATAGATAATCTGGGAGCCCCGGGTTTCATAGAGCCACAACTGAAACCCGACGTTCCCCTGGTCGTGTGGATAGCCTGTGCAATGAACTCCTAGACCCCTACGAGCGCGGCAAGTTACCCGCCAAAACCTGAAGCGAGGCAGCCCCCTTCAACAAAGTGAATGGACCACCCGGCATTCATGGAATCCGGTAACTTGAGCACCCCTCCTTGGGTCAACCTGTACCCCCTACGAGTGCGGCGAATAGCCTGCCAATTCTAGAGTGAAGCCCCCTCCGTCTCAACGCCGTGAGATGCGGGCCCGTTTCCCTCTAGAACCCGGCTAGCCGTGCACCCCACCTTGGAGTAATCCTAGTACAGAAAAGAAAAAAAAATATACAAGGGTGACATCGACCTTAGCCCGGTCGTGCCCCAAAAGAATAATATACAAACAGGTAGTGGCGGCAGTCCACATGTCGGACACTCGCCCCGCAATATCAAATGTACAAATAAATCCGAACCGCACTACTATTGCACATGCTATCCACTACGATAATCCGCAACATCACAGTACAACACAGAACATCAACGTGAATGTCACGTTCGCAAACCCGTCTAAAAGGACTATAGCGATTAGACAAGGTTTACCGATCAAATGACATTCACGGTCACAGATAGAAATGTAAAGTACTGAAAAATTACACAGTTAAAATTTCGATCGACTAAATTTATCCGCAAAGGCCCCAAAAGCAAATCCAGTACTCAAAAGATTCTGGGCCAAAACTAAACATCACAAAAAGTCACAATTCAATGTTCTAAGCTACAGGAAAAATTTCATGGCCCATCGCTACTAAACGGCCGCAGAACCGCCGCCATTAGGAGGTAAGTGCGGCGGTTCCGCAGCGCTTTAGAGGATTTAGGAGCCGAAATTTTTTCTGCATTCATGAAATCGCCTGCACGGATTTTTAAGCTACTGGAAATAATTTTTTGGAACACTTTCAGAAATCGACAGAAACCATGCAAAACGGAAAATTGTTTTCGGAATTTTGATCGATCAAGATTTTAAGCTTGTGCAAACTAGCTAGTAGGGGTTAATGGGTGGCTCTGATACCATTGTTGGGTAGTGGGAGCGCCCCGACCATCGAACCGTGGCCAAATGCGGAACAAAAATTTCTTAAAACCCGGCGCTACCATTACCCGATTATGCAAGATCGAAACCATTAACCCTAAAACTAGCAAACCAAACACAAAGAGATAGAATGGTTATACTAACGGATCATGTCCTTCGGGTCTTCAACCATCTCCAAGCTCCTAGTGACGCAGATCGACTTTGGTCGCCGGTCTTCCTTCATCTCCGATGATCCACCCGAGAGAAACGGCGCAAGCTTCAGGTTCGCCGAGCGAACCAACCAACTCTTCAAAATTGCTAGTAGTGGAGAGTGGGGAGTGTAGGATAGTGTCACTAAAAACTTTTCTCTCATAGAGTAACCATGGAAGATTTGGAGGCGATGAAAGCATGGAAGGCATGAGCTCAAAAATGGTTAAGTCTTTTTTTTTTGGTGTGGGTGTAATGAAGAGAGAGTGAGCTATACAAAATGAGCAACCCCTTCAAAAAAAAAGTGGCCAGCCCCTTTCAATTCACCACATAAAAAATGCACACCAAAAAAAAAAAAACACTATGTCTAATTATCAATAAACAATTGAAGACCATGCCAATCTCTACATTGCCAACCCATGTTTTGACCCAATCACCTTTCCACCTCATTATGAATCAAATGATTTTTCTAAAAAGGAAAATCAATAATGAGGTGGCAAATCTTCTAGAAGTCATTTCGTACAAATACGGAATACTTCTCGGTACATGTATCGAAATACACATACGCGTATTCGTACGAAAATACGAATAGCCAAAGAGAGAAAATAAATAGTGAGCAATAGTACTAGAATACATATATATAAATACATATGTAATTTATTAAATCAAAACTTGATTTAACAATCTGGCTTAATCCTAGCCGCTAGTATTATCAACCGTCCGATTAAAGTCTGTGCAGTCCGTGCACATATTTAATCGGACACCTGTATGTATCAACATACGTCACCTACACTATATCGCCTGAACCGAGAAAACCCTCTGTGTGGGACTCTAAAGACTCGTCAATACGCTGGCAGTGGGTTTAACCATAAGCACGTCAGCGGTACTTGCTGTACGTAACGGCTACCCAGGTATTGAGCGAAAGGAAGGCCGACGAGCAAACTCATCCGAACCCCTACTGAGACTGTCAGTGACAATATCCGTACAGTCCGGTCTGTTTGTCTAAGAGTATCGCATATCGAGTCTAGGGGGTGGATAAAGTCAGACCCCTAACAACGCGATAATTCCTGTCGGTATGAAACCCATCACAACCCGAGAAACTATCGATCCTGGATCGGTAGTTCTCACATACCCCGGCCGAGGATTTCTAGTGATGTCCATCCATGCACTGTGCGACATCAACCCCCAATACCGGGAGAGACGAATCCCCGACGATCCGCTCACTGCCTCCATGTGGCTCGGGACTGTACCCAACTAAAACTTGTTTGCACGACTCCTTTGAGCCGTGGTAGGGTAGTAATCAAAGCACAGTGGGAACTCACACGAGACAAATGACGATCTCAGATCGACGACTAACCTGTACACATGTCACCAGGGAACTGCTATCTGACTATAGGTATAATACCAACTAGCATGTTCCCAGTGAGTCCGTCCAGTGTACTCATAACCCAATGAGCACCTGCATACTATCTTAGGTGAACAACTGACACCAATGGCTTATGAGACCGGCCACCGCCCCTCGTCAGGGTCTAGATAAGTATACACCAGTCTACACTGGAGTATCGATGCCCAGTCTCGATACTCCCATGACTAGGGACATTTAAGGATGTGCTTATAGACCCCCCAACTCCCACGTATGTGATCGCCATCACAATGCTGACAGTCAAGCAAGATCCTAAGGGCTTTATCAACATATACATGATGATAAAGACAAACCAGATAGCATACTATCATCTCGAGTAAGACTGTTTTATAGGTATAGGTCCTCCCTCAATCATCATGATCACCTGTCTGCAACTATGATAATTGCTTTGAGGGCACTATAGCCAACATTTACCTCTAAGAGAGAGGGATTACAACCTTTGTAGTCCGTTCCTTCGCTTCATAAGCTCCGAGTAGTAGTCCCTTCACCGCGATCCATGAACTCCCGGACTCTAGAGAGGCTCCACAAGTCGAATGATCCATGCTTGCTTGAAGTCTTCATATTCGAAGATGATCTACCTTGAAGAATCTCAAACCCGAGCTCTCACTTCTTTAATGATGTATTAGTGAAGTGAATACCCTAATCTAAGTGGCTAGAATAGATGAGGATGATCAAGTAGGAATTTTGCTCTCTTTTGTTTTCAATTTCTCACTTTAAATCATCATAACACAAAAAGCTAGAAAGCTTTTTCAAGGAGGAGGAAGAAGAAGAAAGCTTTTGTGATGAATAATGAATTGTTGTGGTTACAATTGCAACCTTGAGTTAAGAATGAAGGCTTTAACTCATGTAGAGAATAAACTATGGTTAAGGTTTTGGGTTGGGTTAACAAATATCTACACAAAATATCAAGCTAGATGACAAAAGTCAAAAGCTTCATCCAAAAGCTAACCCAAAAGCTAACCCAAATCCAAACCCTAACTTGGTTTAAACTCAACAACCATGTTGCATTTGTAACCCTAACATGTTACAATATTATATATCACATATATAATATATAATGTAACAAAAGAAAATAATACAATTAACATATATCGCATATATATCAATGTATCATCCGGTGAGAAAATGAATTAATAAAGCGAGCTTATATTAGTTAACTTAATATAATATATCACATATATATGATTATATATTAAATTATCGAATCAACACTTGATCCGACAATCCGGCTATATTACATATAACCGACTAATATAACATGTACCATTTCATCGAATCAACACTTGATCCGATGACCCGGCCATATCTACATATACCCGGCCATATCACATATTGCGAGAATAGAATACGGTATCTCATATCGTATAATTTTTCGGTCCCGCACATATCGCATATGTGCTCCTACTCCGTTTTGCCTGAGCCAGGAAACCTCTGTGTAGGACTCTAAAGAATCGTCAATACGCCGGCAGTAGGTGATGATCGTATCAAACACCCACAAGCTGCAAGCGGTCAGCTAAACGTAACAGCCACCCAGGTATTGAGCGATCAGAAGATCAACAAGCAAGCCTGTACATTCTCCAGTGAATCCAATCAGTAAACACTACCGTACAGTCCGATCTCTTCGTCTGATATGCCGCATATCTAGTCTAGGGGTGGTAAACGTCAGACCCCAGTAACCGATAAGTCGTGTCGATGTAAGGCTCATAACGGGTCGAGAAACTACTGATAACACTTACCAGTAAATCTCCATATCAGCCCTGGCCAGGGACTTCCAGTTATAGCTAATCGAACACAGCGCAACATCAACTCCCAATACCGGGAGAGACGAAACCCTTCCTTTCGCTCATTGCCTCTATGTGATTCGGGACTGTACCCAAAAGCCACCGTTTTGCACGTCCTCTTGAACGTGGTAAGGTGGAAATCAAAGTACAATGGGAATCACACAAGACTCTATGACGATCTCGGGTCTACAGACTAACCTGTACCAGTGCCACCAGAGAACTGCTATCTGACGATAGGTATAATACCATCTAAGAGTTCTCGGCGAGTCCGTTCAGTGTACCCAGTCTCCACTGAGCACCCGTACACCATCTTTGATGTCTAACACTGATGGATATGGGATCATCGATCGCCCATCATATGGCTCAAGATGCGTATTGTTAGTTATATGTATGCCCTAGAGGCCATTACTATACATAGGATGTATATTGTAGTGGATGCTTGGACATATATAGGGAGGACTTTCTTGTTCGACATGATAGTATGCTATCTGGTTTCACTTTACCTTAACGTGTACACTGATTGTCCCTCTGTTACATGTTGGTAAAGCCCTTAGGATGTGTACTTGACTACCTGGACTATGATGCGGATCATACTAGTGGGGACATGGTAGTCCATAAGTACATCCTTCAAGGTCCCTAGTCGTGGGTGTATCGAGACGGGGCATCGATATACCAGAGTAGACTAGCGTATACCTTCTCGACCCATACAGATAGGCGATGGATGATCCCATATCCATTGTTGTTTGACATCAGAGATGATATACGGGTGCTCAGTGGAGACTGGGTACACTGGACGGACTCGCCGAGAACTCCCAGATGGTATTATACCTTACGTCAGATGGCAGTTCTCTGGTGACACTGGTACAGAGTAGTCTGTTGACCCGAGATCGTCATAGAGTCTTGTGTGGTTCCCACTGTGCTTTGATTTCCATCTTACCACGTCCAAGAGGGCGTGCAAAACGGTGGTTTTTGGGTACAGTCCCGAGTCACATGGAGGCAATGAGCGATAGGAGGGGATTCGTCTCTCCCAGTATAGGGAGTTGATGTTGCGCTGTGTTCGATTGGTTATAACAGGAAATCCCTGGCCAGGGTTGCTGAGATTTACTGGTAAGTGTTACCAGTAGTATCTCGAATTGTTATAGACCTCATATCGACACGACTTATCGAGCTATTGGGGTCTGACGTTTACCACCCCTAGGCGAGATATGCGACATATCAGACGATCAGACCGGATTGTACGGTAAGTGTTACTGGTTGGATTCACAGGAGTGTGAGCGGGCTTGCTCGTCGATCTTCTGATCGCTCAATACCCGGGTGGCCGTTACGTTTAGTAGACCGCTTACGGCTTGTGGGTGTTTGATATGATCATCACCTGCTGCCGGCGTATTGACGAGTCTTTAGAGTCCTACACAGAGGTTTCCTGGCTCAAGCAAAACGAAATAGGAGCGCATATGAGATATGTGCGGGACCGAGAATGATACCAGTATGTGATACTGTATTCGATTCTCGCGATTTGTGATATTGATCGGTTATATGCGATATAGCCGGGTTATCGGATCAAGTGTTGATTCGATAAGTTGTTACTGTTGATATTAGTCGGTTATATGCGATATGACCGGATCATTAAATCAAGTGTTGATTCAATGATTTAATGCATAATTATATATTTGATATATTACTTTGCATTAACTAGTATCGGTTCACTTTAAATAGATTTTCTCACTTGATGTGCACATTGTATATGTGATATATTTTTGTGCATTTGATTGTATCATGTTTGATGATACATGATAGTTTGGTGTATAGTTTAAACCATGGTTGGTCAATGGTTAGGGTTTCTTTTGCTTCATTTACTTATTCATTTATTCATTTATTTATCCATTTTGTTTATTTTAGCAAAAGAAAATGATGAAGAGAAAATGGTGGCTTTCTTTGTTTGTTTTTGAAGCTTCTTGAAGCTTTGACCTAGTGACCATTTTGTCTTCATGTTTAACCCTAACCCTTCCAATTAACCATGGTCTATTCTCTACACCTAATCATGGTTGCCATATGATAAGTATTGATTTTATTATTCCTTTTGGATATACTTATCATAACATTTTCATCTTCTTCTTCTTCTTCAAGAAGAAAGCTTGCTTCATCAATGGCAACTTGAGCAATTGAGTGAGAAATCCAATTCTAAAGTGAACCCACCTCCTATTTCTTCATCCTCTACCTCTTGCCAAGTAGTATAGGGTATTTCCTTCACAAGTTTTCAAGGCTTGGTGAAGTTGGAGCTTGATCTTGTGATGCCTCGATGTAGATCATCTTCGGCATCGAACCGACGACCAAGCCCGCCCATTTCTCCGATGAAGCCGATGCTAGAGTCATGGATTTGATTTGGACAGCGGAGGGACCTCATCACGGAGCTATGGAGGTGGAGAACCGGATCTACAAAGGTTGTATTTCCGTTCACTTAGAGTAAAGTCGTTTACTTGTTTTTGTTTCGCCTAAAATCTAGTTAACGATCCGTATTAGGGTTTCTCGGCACCCGTAAAATTTCAAATTGGCATGGTTGATGCCTTGTGAGACCTCATTAGAGTGCCTAGAAACCCTACAGTGGTATCAGAGCCTAGCTAGAGCCTTAGGCGATGCGTAGACGGAGTTTGAAGTCCGATTAAACCGAAACCCTAACACAAATTTGCTCTCTGGACTTTTTCCAAAAATTGGGTTTTTTCAAGATTAAAAATTTGCAGAAAATTCATCAGGAAATTCTAAGAATTACCGTGCAAAAATTACCTAATGATCTGTCTAAAGTGCGGCGGAACCGCGGCATTAGCGTGCTAATGCGGCTGTTCCGCGGCCATTTTGTCTCTTCTCCCATTGAATTTTGCACAGTAATTCCTATTTTGCAGTGCTGGTTTTCCTGGGATATTTTTTTTCTGAACTCAAGAGTTGAGTTTTTTGGGATGTATTGGGGACTCGGTGTTTCGATCGGATTGTCTAATTTTGTCTATGTGGCTTTCCGGATATTTTAGAATATGTTAAAAATTTCGACCGGATATAAATACCCAACTTTTCCCCTGTCGGGAAATTTCCAAGTGTTGGATCTTTCCGTGGTTTAATAACGTTCTAAGTAGTGCAAGTAACGTGATGGTCCCTCTAGAAGACAACAAACCTTAACTCGATTATGTAACCGTCTTGAACTGCCCTTTGAACCTTAGGGTTTGGGGCAGTACGGCATGCCACATGTGAGGCGTTGGCTTGACCCTTCTACGGCTGGACTGTTGGTACTGAGGCATGAACTGGATGTTTCTAAACTTGTTTCATGTGTTGATCTATTTCGGGAAAACTTGGGTGTTTGACTGTTCGATCGAAAAGTTTAACATTTTCTATTTATCCGGAATGTGATACAATACTTGGAATCCACAAGTAGTTATGAGATAACTGAATGAATGTTATAAACATAGCAGTTTAGTCTCACTTGATCGGTTGCCACGGAATTTTGATGTGATCAAAAGTCCGTCGCAATCACGTAGCGTACGCGGATACTCGCCGGGTAAACTTAATAGACAGCCTCACTCCATAGCCCCGACCAAGTGACTGTAGGAGAACCCCGTCGCCGAAAGCATCCGTTCGGGTGCTCGCGGCAGCGGTGTTCCACCTTGGTGCACTTCGTCGACGGCGTAAGGGGTGCGGCCGTCTACTAAAGTTTGCGACGAGCATTCGATCAGGATGTCGGGAATCTTGTTGAATTGCCCGACTTGATATTGAAAAGAGTTTTCGATAATGAGACTAAAATGCAGGGTTTATAATTGTTAGGCATGCGATGTCTAAGGAATTCATTTGATTAGGCATGCGATGTCTATGGAGGTTGCGGATTCCAACTGTTGTAGTTTTACACTTTCTTTTCTGTGACCGTAAGTGTAATATGTGATATCGTCGGTTTCGTTGCTATATGTCAACGACAATTGGGATGCGCATATTTACTTACGTTGATGACATGTGATGTTATGTGTTGCTGGATATGTTATATTGGATCGTCGTGTTTGAATAGCCGGGGTTTTTTATGTGAGATAAGTGTTTTTCATTTTCATTCATGTAAAAACTTGTATGTAATATTCTTTTATTGGGGCACTTCCAGGTTGCGGATGATGTCACCATTTGTATATTATTTACTTTTCCGCACTAGGATAGACCCAAGGAGGGGAGCACAAGTAACCGGGTTCTGGGGTCCAGTGGGAGTCCAACTCGAGGAGTCGAGTCCGGGTCTCCTAACCCTAGAATTGGTAGGGTTGCTTGCCGCTCTCGTAGGGGTCTAGGGGTGTGGGTTTGGCTATTCATCACGACCGTGAAATCCGTGTTTTATACTGGCTCGTATTGAAAACACGGACGTCCTAGTATATCTAATATTTCATATGATTCTCCTGCTGCGATTTCTGTGATGTGATCATGTGATGTTCTCTGATGGATATTGTATATAGTATATATGATATATTATATAGACGTTACTTATGTTTTACACCCGCGCTAGCCCTGCCCCGCTCTGCCGGTAGTTACCTAACCTAACGGTGCACGAGGGGACATCGAGGCGAATGCGGATGGCATAAGTGTACGTTGTATTTATCTGTGATGTTTAGGTATATAAATGATGGGATTTCATTAATGTGATTAATGAAAATAAAAGAAACCTAAGATGTTGTAGAATCGAATTTCAAAATAAAACAGGTAGCTACAGTTCTTGCTTTGCACAGCGGTATATGTGATATATCCTGCACCTTATTCGATGAGGAAAGGACCGAGATCCCTTCACCGGGAGTGACTCCTTTAGAAATAACCGGCAGATGCTACACACTCGGTTTGTCTTTTGATTGCTTTTAAGAGTTTTTGCTTTGCACAGTGATATATGTGATATATCCCGCACCTCATTCGACGAGGAAAGGACCGACGATCCCTTCACCGGGAGTGACTCCTTTAGCAAAACTAGAAAAGCCTAAAAAACACTCCATTTTAAAATCATTTGATTCTACAACGATATCAAGTTCATTACGCAATAGGTTTTCAGAAAAACCTGTCGTAGCCCTCCGTCATTTCAGATAAGTAGTAGTTAGTATTCGTGCTAGGTTTATTGGCCTGTGTCAAGGCGTAGTGTGCGGTAGCTAACTAGTATTTATCTGCTTATGCATATGTTGCAGATTGGATTAGGGTAGTCGTGCGACTTTGTTGGCCTGCGTCAAGGGTCGTGCGGGTGGGTTTAATTCAATCAGGAAATGACGGGTTGAACTTGACTAGCGCACTATGGTTTGTTGGCCTGCGTCAAGGTCATAGGACGCTAGGGGCAAAATATTATCGGGAATTTCAAGTGTTGAAATTTGCAATGAGATTGCATACCTTCTATGAGATAGTTGGATCCCGATACCCGCTGCGAGTAATTGTTACTCCTGGGAGAGTTTTACACATTACAATTAGCCGATCAAGTAGGTGTCTAGAAAGGTGTTAACGAGATTACGCCTCTGGGAAAATGAGGTTTACTGTAATTAGGTTCGTGCGAAAGCACGGGGGACCTCCCTCAAAGTATCGACACTGGCCTGGCTGAAAGATTGGCGAACTTGTAGTGTGTAATTAATCTCGGCTAGTCTTTCCTTTTAGGGTTTGAAGGAAGATTTGATAAAAAGCAGTGGGAGCCATCCTGATTAGATAAAATAATAACCAATCTATTCTTGCAAGAGCATACGCTGAGTGTTTTCTTCTCTCTCTCTCCAGGTAGCGACCATATCACGCCTTAATCAAGATAATAATACGGATATTTGACCGAACCCGCTTGTTATACTGAGCTGGGGAACATTGGTCCCGCTCCAACTTATAATTGTTATAAGACAGAGCAGGAAATTGGGGATTACCAGAATTCCCGTGCCACCCAAACGAAGAGAGTGCATGCTGATGCATCATCTTCGGGTGTGTTCATTACAAAGAACTGTTTCTCCGTATCCTCTACATCCTGGGTATGTGATACCAGATCAGGATCCCAGATATGTAATCTGTTACATAGGGCTACAGAAAGGTAGAGAACTGAGAACGGGTGATAAGTTTCATGAGGCAGAAAACGGGGCAAGCGTTGCAGCCAAGTCTGTTGGTCACTGTCACCCTGTATTACCAATACATTGATTTTGAACAAATGCTATTAGATACCGAACCTGATATACAAAATCATATCAGTCTCTTTATTAGTAAAGAAATGATAAAATTCTGTATTGATGGATAATGTTTTGAACATTTCCTATATCAAAAGTTGATCGGTTCAGGCACGTTATCTAAAAGCATTCATGTTCTAAATCAAACTACAGTTCTTTAGTATACGGAACACACACAAGAGGAAGAGTTCAGAAATGAACGAATCCTTCTTAAGGCATTGTAGACTAGGTCATATCAATGCGACCCGACTAGCTGAAGTTACTTGAAGATGCATATTTAAATCAGTTTGAATCTACATCTTGTGAAACTTGCCAGTCGTGTCACAAAGATATAATGACACCAGCTCTGTTTATTGGAAACAGAGAAAGAGTTAGTGAACTCTTGGGATGATACATGTTGATGTATGTAAGGTCCCCAGTCTACATATGCCAGGACGGGTTCTTTGTACTTCGTTACATTCTCTGATAATCTCTCAAGATTCAGACATATGTTCCTGTTGAAACACAAGTCCGAACCTTTTGAGATATTCACAGAATATAAGATAGAAGTAGAAAACCAAAACACGAGTATAAGTATTATGTCCTTTGATGAGATCGAGGAGGAGAATACTTGAGCATGGAAATCCTGGATTATTCTAAAGGAGAATGAGATTCTCTCTCAGCATTACTCCTCCGTATATACCAAAGAACGATGGTATATCGGGGCGGAGCAATCACACCCTATATGATATGGTGTGCTCTATGATGAGTACTACTGTGTTTCCTATTTCCTTTTGGGAGTTATGCACTTGAGAAGCTGCATACCTATTGAATAGGGTTCAAATCAAATCAGTTACCTACCATTTCATATGTGATATGGAAAGGGTAGAGCCCATCTCTTAAGTTAGTTAAGATTTGGGGTTGTCCAGCCTATGTCTGAAAAGCAAAATCCGGACAAGCTCGAGGCAAGGTCTGTAATGTACAACTGGAAATGTTCCAGCTATACAAACTGCAGCTGATGATTTGAAAGAACCAAAGGATTCAATAGTTACCAACGAACCTCATCCTCTCCGCCGATCTAGTAGGGTTCCTCACCCACCTGAGAGATACTTCAGTTTCTCTATGACAGTGGGAGCGAGCATTGCATCATGAGATGATGACCCAACCAGTTTCGAGCTGGCCATCAGGAGTGGGACTCTGTAAGAATGGCTGGATGCTTAGCGATCTGAGATGGAATCCTTATACACCAACAAAGTGTGGACTTTGGCTGCTATATCTGAAGGGTTAAATCCCCATCAGGAGCAAGTATATCTTGAGAAGATTACTTGGTGTAGATGGAAAAGTTAAGACTTTCAAAGCTAGACTTGTTAAAGGTTTTCGTCATCGACCAGGCGTGGATAATGATGAAACCTTTTCAAGTGGCTATGCTTAAGTCCATCCAGATCCTACTTGCCACGGCTACATACCATGACTACGATATCTGGCGGTTGGGTGCCATGACTGCTTTCTAAATGATGTTTTAGAAAAAGGGCGTCTATAAGTACACAGCCAGAGGGCCTCGTAGACAGTGGGAGCAGCGGAAACGTGTGCAAGATGCTTTATAGGATAAAGCAGGCATCGCGGAGTCGGAACGTCTGTTTTGATGTCGTAGTCAAAAAGTTTGACTTCATCAAAATGGTAGATGAACCTTGTATATACAAAAAGGTAGTAGGGAGTATGGTGATGATCCTCGTAGAGTACATGAATGACATACTCTTGATAAGAAAGGAGTTTCCTATGCTACGCTCGGTCAATCTCCGCTTATCACAATGATTCTCCATATAGGATCAAAGTGATGCCTCCTAAATCCTGGGTTTTGGATCTATGAGATAGATCTAATTGGATGTTAGGATTCTCACTAGTTGTAGTGAGATGGTATCAATCGATCCTGAGGAGAATCACTGGAAGGGTTCCAGGGTGATAAAGACGACAGAATGTCAGTCACAGGCATTGTCTTTACCCTCAGTGGAGGGACGGTATGTTGGAAGAGTTCTAAGATAGATACCGTGACATACTAGACGATTAAGGCTGAATACATCGCTATTTAAGAAGCTACCAAAGAGGCAGTCTGGATGTATATTAGTTCATGAGATGAACTTCGTTCCTACCATTGTGAGACAATGGAGTTGTGGCTTATGCCAAGGAACGCCGGTCCCATCAGTGATCCAGACATATTCTAAGGCAGTGTCACTTGATCATGGAGATGGTTGATCTCCAAGGTGATCGAGGTTAGGAGAGTAGACTCAGAGGACAGCACGGCGGATCCACTCACAAAGGCCTTTTCCCAGAGAGAGACTATTATGGGATGGTTGAGTATGAGATACTACAACCACTGCTATCAGATGGCCCTAGTGCAAGTGGGAGATTGTTAGTTATATGTATGCCCTAGAGGCCATTACTATACATAGGATGTATATTGTAATGGATGCTTGGACATATATAGGGAGGACTTTCTTGCTCGACATGATAGTACGCTATCTGGTTGCTCTTACCTTAACGTGTACACTGATTTTCCCTCTGTTACATGTTGGTAAAGCCCTTAGGATGTGTACTTGACTACCTGGACTATGATGCGGATCATACTAGTGGGGACATGGTAGTCCATAAGTACATCCTTCAAGGTCCCTAGTCGTGGGTGTATCGAGACGGGGCATCGATATACCAGAGTAGACTAGCGTATACCTTCTCGACCCATACAGATGGGCGATGGATGATCCCATATCCATTGTTGTTTGACATCAGAGATGATATACGGGTGCTCAGTGGAGACTGGGTACACTGGATGGACTCGCCGAGAACTCCCAGATGGTATTATACCTTACGTCAGATGGCAGTTCTCTGGTGACACTGGTACAGAGTAGTCTGTTGACCCGAGATCGTCATAGAGTCTTGTGTGGTTCCCACTGTGCTTTGATTTCCATCTTACCACGTCCAAGAGGGCGTGCAAAACGGTGGTTTTTGGGTACAGTCCCGAGTCACATGGAGGCAATGAGCAATATGAGGGGATTCGTCTCTCCCGGTATAGGGAGTTGATGTTGCGCTGTGTTCGATTGGCTATAACAGGAAATCCCTGGCCAGGGTTGCTGAGATTTACTGGTAAGTGTTACCAGTAGTATCTCGAATTGTTATAGACCTCATATCGACACGACTTATCGAGCTATTGGGGTCTGACGTTTACCACCCCTAGGCGAGATATGCGACATATCAGACGATCAGACCGGACTGTACGGTAAGTGTTACTGGTTGGATTCACAGGAGTGTGAGCGGGCTTGCTCGTCGATCTTCTGATCGCTCAATACCCGGGTGGCCGTTACGTTTAGCAGACCGCTTGCGGCTTGTGGGTGTTTGATATGATCATCACCTGCTGCCGGCGTATTGACGAGTCTTTAGAGTCCTACACAGAGGTTTCCTGGCTCAAGCAAAACGAAATAGGAGCGCATATGAGATATGTGCGGGACCGAGAATGATACCAGTATGTGATACTGTATTTGATTCTCGCGATTTGTGACATTGATCGGTTATATGCGATATAGCCGGGTTATCGGATCAAGTGTTGATTCGATAAGTTGTTACTGTTGATATTAGTCGGTTATATGCGATATGACCGGATCATTAAATCAAGTGTTGATTCAATGATTTAATGCATAATTATATATTTGATATATTACTTTGCATTAACTAGTATCGGTTCACTTTAAATAGATTTTCTCACTTGATGTGCACATTGTATATGTGATATATTTTTGTGCATTTGATTGTATCATGTTTGATGATACATGATAGTTTGGTGTATAGTTTAAACCATGGTTGGTCAATGGTTAGGGTTTCTTTTGCTTCATTTAATTATTCATTTATTCATTTATTTATCCATTTTGTTTATTTTAGCAAAAGAAAATGATGAAGAGAAAATGGTGGCTTTCTTTGTTTGTTTTTGAAGCTTCTTGAAGCTTTGACCTAGTGACCATTTTGTCTTCATGTTTAACCCTAACCCTTCCAATTAACCATGGTCTATTCTCTACACCTAATCATGGTTGCCATATGATAAGTATTGATTTTATTATTCCTTTTGGATATACTTATCATAACATTTTCATCTTCTTCTTCTTCTTCAAGAAGAAAGCTTGCTTCATCAATGGCAACTTGAGCAATTGAGTGAGAAATCCAATTCTAAAGTGAACCCACCTCCTATTTCTTCATCCTCTACCTCTTGCCAAGTAGTATAGGGTGTTTCCTTCACAAGTTTTCAAGGCTTGGTGAAGTTGGAGCTTGATCTTGTGATGCCTCGACGTAGATCATCTTCGGCATCGAACCGACGACCAAGCCCGCCCATTTCTCCGATGAAGCCGATGCTAGAGTCATGGATTTGATTTGGACAGCGGAGGGACCTCATCACGGAGCTATGGAGGTGGAGAACCGGATCTACAAAGGTTGTATTTCCGTTCACTTAGAGTAAAGTCGTTTACTTGTTTTTGTTTCGCCTAAAATCTAGTTAACGATCCGTATTAGGGTTTCTCGGCACCCGTAAAATTTCAAATTGGCATGGTTGATGCCTTGTGAGACCTCATTAGAGTGCCTAGGAACCCTACACGTATACGCTAGTCTACTTTGGTGTATCGATGCCCTTTCTCGATACACCCTCGACTAGGAACAGTTATAGGATATACTCGTTGACTACCCTGGCCATACTAGTATGATCTCATCATAGTCCCAGTAGTCAAGTACATATCATAAGGGCTTTATCAATATGTGAGAGCAAGACAGTGAACCAATACAAGTCAACATGTTAAGACAAAGTGAAACCAAATAGCATACTATCATATCGAGCAAGAAAGTCCTCACTATATATATCCAAGCATCCACTATAATATACATCATATGTACAACAATGGCCTCTAGGACATATATACAACTAACTATCTCCCACTTGCACTAAGGCCAGCTGTTGCAGTATCTCATACCCAACAACCCGAAGAGTCTCTCAAAATGTATCTGGGGTATGGCCTTCGTGAGTGGATCCGCAGTGTTGTCCTTCGTATCAACTCTCCTAACCTTGATCTCCCGGCGATCAACTATCTCTCGGATCAGGTGATATCGCCTCAGAATATGTCTGGACTTCTGATGGGACCTGGGTTCCTTGGCTAAAGCTACAGCTCCATTGTTATCACAATACAGAGGTATTGGATGCTCAATGGACGGAACCACACCAAGTTCAGTGATGAACTTCTTTATCCAGACAGCCTCTTTGGCAGCATCGTTGGCAGCGATGTATTCAGCCTCCATCGTTGAGTCTGCCATGGTTTCCTGTTTGGAACTCTTCCAACACACCGCTCCTCCATTGAGGGTAAAGACAAAACCCGAGTGCGACTTAGAGTCGTCCTTATCACTTTGGAAGCTCGAATCGGTAAAGGAATCCATCTGGAGTTCTCCGTTACCATACACCAAGAATATCTCTTTAGTCCTTCTCAAGTACTTGAGAATGTTCTTCACAGCTGTCCAGTGATTCTCTCCAGGATCTGCTTGATACCTACTCACTACACTTAGTGAGTATGCTACATCGGGTATGGTACATAGCATCGCGTACATGATAGAGCCTACTGCCGAAGCATAGGGTATCCCTTGCATGCGAGCTCTTTCCAAATCAGTCTTGGGAGACATCTCTTTGGAGAGAGTGAGTCCAGAGATCGTGGGTAAGTTCCCACGCTTGGATTCTTCCATACTAAACCTCTTTAGTATGGTGTCAATGTACCTGGATTGGGACAATCCCAGTATCCGTCTAGATCTATCTCTATAGATCTTAATCCCCAAAATGCAGGAGGCATCACCTAGATCTTTTATTGAGAATCTATGTGATAAGAAGAGCTTGACCGAGTGCAGCATAGGAATATCATTTCCTATCAAGAGTATGTCATCCACGTACAATACGAGGAAGACAACCTTACTCTCTGCCACCTTCTTGTATATACAAGGTTCATCTATGTTTTTGATGAAGTCAAACTCTTTGGATACCACATCAAAACATATGTTCCAACTCCGCGATGCCTGCTTCAACCCATAAATGGATTTAAGCAGCTTGCACACCTTTCCGCTGCTCCCACTGTCTACAAAGCCTTCTGGCTGAGTCATGTACACGCACTCTTCCAAATCACCATTTAGAAAGGCGGTCTTAACATTCATTTGCCAAATTTCGTAGTCATGGTATGCAGCAATGGCAAGCAAGTGTAAGTACACGTTACCTCTCCCGGTTCTTTCGGGCTTGCGGAAATAGTGAAAAACGATTTTTCGGGTCATGGTAACATGGACTATAAAACACGGATCTTTGCTAAATTGCACACTAGCAACTAATTAGAGATTTATCTAATCGGTTAGGGGTTATACTTCAACTTGAACTCCTTCTCTTGGACTCCTAGTAGTGGTCGGATAGTTCTCTCCTCGTCGCCTTCTCTTGCCGAAGATGGATCCACCTGAGGGTCTCTACCTTGAGCTCCTTTCTCGAACTTGAGAAAACTAAAGTGTCCGGCTTTCTAGACCTTCAACCTTAGGATGAGTAGAGAGTGGCTTTGGTGTTTTATCTCCAAGGAAATGTTTCTCAACACATGAGATGAATTTTTCTTGAACTAGAGGAGGAGGAGGAAGAAGAGATGAGAGAGAATGAGAATGAGAGAATGATAGAGTTTTACAACCATAACAAGAATATATGTGAATTAATCTAATTAATAATTTTAATCAAATGAAAAAGGTGATGGTTGGTTTGATAAGACCATTATCATTTCACATTAAATGTTTTTGCAAAGATCAAAGAGCATCTTTGGAGTGAAATGATGATGGTCAATGTTTCAACCATGGTCAACAAGTCAACCTTGGTCAACAAGTCAACAACCCTAACCATAACTCAATTTCATTTAATTAGTATTATTAATTGATATTTCACATATTCATTAGGGTTTGGAAAAAGACAACTATCAACTGTGCATACACACCCGTTCCAAAACCCTAATGAAAATCCTCTTCCTCCGCCTCAAACAACTGTGCATACACACCCACATTCGTGTTCCGAGGAACACGAACACAATGAGATAAAACTAACCCCAAAGAATATACTAGGATGTATCTCAAACCAGAGCCCGCTAGTAATGACTGCCCGAACACCAAACGTGCACAAGTGCGTGGATGCGAACGAACCCTGTCGCAAAACTATGCGACCTCTACTCTGTTTTGCCCAAAGGCGAATAACCCTCTGTGTGGGACGCTAAAGACTCGACGCTACACTGGCAGTGGGTTTAAACACAGGCCGCAAGCGGTACTAGCTATACGTAACGGTCCCCAGGTAGATGCCGATAAGAAGACTGACGAGGTGAACCCATCTGAACTCCTACTGAGCCTGAATGTGACAATCTCCGTAGTCCGGTCTGTTCGTCTAATAATATCGCATGGCGGGCCTAAGGGATGGTAAACGTCAGTCCCCTAACAGCGGTACAAGTCGTGTCGGAGTGTAGCCAAGAACACCCTGAGATAACACTGGAAACCTACCAGTATATCTCGCTTGCCCTGATCAGGGACTACATGTGTAATGGCTCTCCTAGACACAGCGCGATATCAACCCCCAATACCGGGAGAGACAAATCCTGTCTAACCGTCACTGCCTCCAAGTGCTTCGGGACTGTACCCAACTACTACCTTTTTGCACGACTCCTTTGAGCCGTGGTAGGATAGTAATCAAAGTACAGTGGGAACACACTTGAGGCGAAGTGACAGTGTCAAGTCAGCGGACTAAGCTGTACTCATGTCACCTGGGAACTGACAACCGACGATTGGTATAATACCAACCAACAGTTCCCGACGAGTCCTGTCCAGTGTACTCGTAACCTAACGAGCACCCGCATACTATCTCCAGTACGACGTACTGACGGCTGTGGGACAGACCGTCTTCCCCGCTGGGATGAGAAGCGCATACGCTAGTCTACTCCGGAGTATCGATACCCTGTCTCGATAGTCCTACGACTAGGGACCTGTATAAGGATGTGCTTATAGATTACCCAGCCCCCACAAGTGTGACTGCCATCACAATGCCGGTAATCAAGCAAAGATCCTAAGGGCTCTACTAATATATATAAGCGATATGCTAAAAGAAACACATGCACATATTAAAGCAGAGACAAACCAAGTAGCATACTACCATTTCGAGCAAGATTGTTTATACAACTGTGAATATCCCAAGCTTTCATCAAGTAATATACAAACTAGTATGATACAGTAATGGCCTCTAGGGAATATACACTAACAATCTCCCACTTGCACTAAGGCCATGTACTGGCGTATCGAAGACCTATCATCTCGATCAGCCGCTCGAACTGAGTCTGGGAAAGGCCTTCGTGAATGGATCTGCAGTGTTATCTTCTGAAGCAACCCTCCGAACCTCGATCTCCTGGAGATCCACGATCTCCCTGATCAGGTGATACCGCCTTAAGATGTGTCTGGATTTCTGATGGGACCTGGGTTCCTTCACTAAAGCTATAGCCCCATTGTTGTCGCAATATAGAGGTATTGGATCAACAATGGACGGAACCACCTGAAGTTCTTTCAAGAACTTCCTCATCCAGACGGCTTCTTTTGCGGCATCAGATGCAGCGATATATTCCGCTTCCATTGTCGAGTCAGCAACGGTTTCCTGTTTGGAACTCTTCCAACACACCGCCCCTCCATTGAGGGTAAAGACAAAACCCGACATGGACTTGGAATCATCCTTGCCACTCTGGAAGCTGTAGTCAGCAAAGGCTTCAATCTGGAGGTCCGTTCCGCCATACACTAAGAACATCTCCTTAGTCCTTCTCAGGTACTTGAGAATGTTCTTTACCGCTATCCAGTGCTTCTCCCCAGGGTTTGACTGATACCGGCTTACCACACTCAGTGCATAAGCTACATTTGGTCTGGTACACAACATCGCATACATTATAGAGCCTATCGCAGAAGCGTAGGGTATAATAGACATGCGATCCCTTTCCAAATTAGTCTTGGGAGACATCTCTTTGGAAAGGGTGATCCCGTGACAAGCCGGTAGATTACCGCGCTTGGAATCTTCCATACTGAATCTTTTCAGTATGGTGTCGATGTACCTGGACTGTGAAAGTCCTAATATCCTCTTGGATCTATCATGATGGATCCGGATCCCCAGAATGTAAGAGGCATCACCCAGGACTTTCATGGAGAACCTGTGTGACAAGAATCCTTTGACAGATTGTAGCATAGGAATGTCATTTCCTATCAAGAGAATGTCATCCACGTATAAAACGAGGAATACGATAGTTCGTGCTACAAATCTACTATAGATGCATGGTTCATCTGGATTTTTGATAAAACCAAATTCTTTGACCGTCTCATCAAAACAGATGTTCCAACTCCGCGATGCTTGCTTTAGTCCATAAATGGACTTAAGCAACTTGCACACCTTTCCGCTGCTCCCACTCTGAATGAAACCCTCTGGCTGGTCCATATAGACACACTCCTCTAAATTTCCATTTAGAAAAGCGGTCTTTACGTTCATCTGCCAGATTTCATAATCGTGGAAGGCAGCAATGGCAAGAAGGATCCGAATGGATTTCAGCATAGCCACCGGAGAAAAGGTTTCGTCATAGTCCAAACTAGGTCTTTGACGAAAACCTTTTGCAACAAGTCTAGCCTTATAGGTCTCAACCTGTCCATCTACACCAATCTTCCATTTGAAGATCCACTTGCATCCTACGGGTTTTACCCCATCTGGAGCAACGTCCAAAGTCTATACTTTGTTGGTGTACATGGACTCCATCTCGGTCCGCATTGCATCCAGCCATTTTACCGAGTCAACGCTCTGAATAGCCTGCTGGAAGCTAGTCGGCTCATCATCATTACCAATGATGCAATCCTCTCTATCCCCGTCTATGATAAAACCATAGTATCTCTCGGGCGGATGAGATTGCCTACTACTCCTGCGGAGCGGCGTAGGAATGTCCTGTTCTTTCGAACCCTCTGGTTCTACTAAGCTTTCAGTAATAGTCTGTGGTTCTGGAATTTCTTCTAGTTCTATTGTGCTCCCACTAATTTTCTTTTCTAAGAACTGGTGTTCCAGAAAGTGGGCATTACGAGAAACAAAGACCTTTTGTTCCTCTGCGTGATAGAAAAGATACCCCATAGAGTTCTTTGGGTATCCCACAAACTTGCACAGTACTGAGCGTGCCTCGAGTTTGTCCGCATGCTGTTTTTTGACAAAAGCTGGACATCCCCAGATCTTCAGATATTGAAGATAGGGTTTCTTCCCACTCCATAACTCATATGGTGTGGTAGGCACAGTCTTAGTTGGAACTCGGTTCAAAAGGTATGTGGCTGATTCTAGCGCATATCCCCAGAATGATCGCGGCAACTCAGCGTTACTCATCATGGAACGTACCATATCCAATATGGTTCGGTTCCGTCTCTCCGATACACCGTTATGTTGCGGAGTGTATGGAGGAGTAAGCTGAGAGAGAATTCCATTCTCTTTTAAGTAATCCAGGAACTCGGCACTTAAGTATTCACCATCTTGATCAGATCTTAGTGTCTTGATACTTTTGCCTGTTTGTTTTCTACTTCATTCTTGTGTTCCTGGAACTTTTCAAAGGCTTCAGATTTATACTTCATTAGGAAGACATGTCCGAACCTTGAGAAATCATCCGTAAAAGTAATGAAGTAAGAATAACCACTTCGCGCATGTGTAGACATTGGACCGCATACGTCACTGTGTACGAGCCCCAAGAGCTCGCTCGCTCTTACCCCGTGTCCAGTGAACGGAGTCTTTGTCATCTTTCCTTTGAGACAGGATTGACAAGTTGCATATGAATGATATTCGAACGGATCCAAATATCCTTCTGTATGTAACTTCGTCAACCTTCTCTCATTGATGTGACCCAGTCTACAATGCCATAAGAAAGCATGATTGATTTCTGGAGACTTTCTTTTGTGTGTATTCTGGACATTGAAAATCTGTGGTTGGTTTAATACGTATATACCATTGTTTAATGTACCTGACCCAATCAAAACTTGATTAAGATGAATGTTCACAACTTTACTTACAAATGTAAATTCATAACCTTCTTTAGATAATAAAGATAAAGATATGATATTACAGTTGCATTGGGTACAAAATAACAATTACGTGAAACCAAAACATGTCCATCTGACATTCCCAGGTGATAGGCCCCCACGGACTCAGCATCCATGCCAGCTCCGTTTGCAACTCTGAGGGTCATATCACCTGCCTTCAAAACCCTACGCCTTCTCAATGCCTGCAAAGAATTACAGATATGAGATTCTGATCCGGTATCTAATACCCAGGAAGTAGAGTTTATTGAAAGACAGTTTTCAATAACATACACACCTGAAGCTGAAGCCGCAACTTGCTTCAGATCCTGGTTTCTGGCCTTCCAAGCTCTGCAATCCTTTTTCCAGTGTCCACTCTTATGACAGTAAAAGCATTCTTCCTTTCCCACAAGCTTTCCCGCTACCTTTGTTGCCTTTGCCTTTCCCTTCGTATCCACTTTACTAACACCGCCCCTTGGTTTGGCGGGGGCTTTCTTCTTCTTTCCCTTGGCTTTCGCCTTGGACTTAGAAGAGGAAGATCCTCCTACAAACAAAGTGGATGTTTCCCTACCTTTCTGTAGGGTGCCCTCAGCACTCCTCAACATGTTCAGAAGTTCGGAAAGTTCAACCTCCTTTCCTTGCATGTTGAAGTTTAGGATAAACTGGGCGTAAGTGGAAGGAAGGGACTGGAGAATCAAGTCCGTATAGAGCTCGTTCTCTAACGTGCTCCCAAGGTCCGCGAGCTCTTCAATGAAGCCAATCATCTTAAGCACGTGTTCCGCTACCGATGATCCGACGGCCAATTTTGTCGAAAATAAATTTTTCGAGACTTCGTATCTGGCGATATGGGATTGCTCTCCATACAGTTCTTTTGTATGAAGAAATATGGATTCCAAGTCAATATTCTCGTGCTTCCTCTGATGTTCATTGTCCATAGAGGCAAGCACGAGGCACTTGGCCTTCGCGCAATCGATCTTCCATGTCTTACGGATTTCTTTATCCGTGACGCTGGAGGTGGGACCTGGGACAGGGGGAGCTTTGGTGGTAAGGAGATACCCCAACTTATCGTAAGTGATTGCCATTTTGACATTCCTGAGCCAATCTTTGTAGTTAGGCCCTGTCAGTATGTTTTTATCTAGTAGTAACTTAAGTCCAGTCATGATGTTTGGTCGCTGCAATTAGGAGAGAGAGAAGAAACACTTTAGCATGATGCTCTTGCAAGTTTAGAGTGGTTTTTAATTTGTCTAAACAGGATGGCCCCCACTGTCTCTCGAATCCCTCCTCAAACCATAAAGGAAGAATTAGTCGGGATCAATCTCACCGTACAATACATGCTTAACTGTTCAGCCAGGCCAGTGTCGGTACTTCGAGGGAGGTTTTCCAACGCTTTCACGAAGTTCCTTAATTAAATAACCTCTTTTCCCTGGGGGCGTAGCCCCGCTAACACCTTTCTAGACACCTACTAGGTTTATAGCATTGATCGTTAAGTGAGAAATTTCCCGAGGAGTAGCATATACTCACAGGAGGATCGGGATCCAAATATCATCGCGTGACAAAACTGAAGGAATCCTACCAGAATCATCACACTCCAAATGGTATGCAACGCTAGCAAGTTTCAGTTTCTTTTGAAACTCCCGATGTGGATTTTTGCCCCATGCTCTTATGACCTTGGCGTGAGGTCAAAATGTCATAAGTCACATGTCAAGTTCTACCCATTATTATCCAGGTTAATTTGAACCCACCCGTACCTACCCTTGACGTAGGCCAAAATGGTAGTACGACTGTCCCAAACCAACGCATTCTATATATGCAACAGATAAATATCCGGCAGCTACCAATCACTATGCCTTGGCGTGAGGTCAAAATACATAGCTTGAATACTACCGAATATTTAACTGAAATGATGGAGGGCTACGAATGATTTTGGCGAAACCGTGAACGTAGTGAACTTGATATAATCGATGGAACGAGATAGCTTTTAAAAGGAGTGGTTCAAGCTTCGCATTTAAAAGTTGGTTTTTGAAAAGAACCGAGTGGTTTTGAAAGTGTTCCAACGACTTTTACTTGGTTTATTTTCTTGCATTAATTTTAATGCGTCCCATCATTTAATCCTACCATTGCAGAAAACAACGAAAATATGGCGTACGCTTATACCATCCGCATTCGCCACGGGGTCCCGTCATCACCCGTTAGGTTACTTAACTAACGACGGAGCAGGGGCTGGACTAGCGCGGATGCAAAACATAAGCAACGCCTAAATAGATATCATATATAGATATATACACATTCGTCAGATGCAATGATAGCTATTCCATATCACAGATGAATACATTGGATATACTAGGAATCCGCATTCCGTACGAGCCTGTAACGAAAAGCGGATTACACGGTCGCGATTAATAGCCAATACCCCACCCTAGACCCCTACGGGTGCGGCAAACTACCCGCCAAGTACCTGAAGCGAAGAAATCTCCCTCAACGACGTGAGTAGGCCACTCGGCACTTCGAGATACCCGGTAGTTTGTGCACCCCACCTTGGGTCTATCCTAGGAGTAAAAACAGTAAAAAGAAATTATACAATGGCGGCTACAACCTCATCCCGGATGTGCGGCCATACAAATAATATTACATCAAATTTGCATATTACATGAATTGAAAGATAAAGAAAACTCTCATCTCACAACCCCCGTCTATTCATCCACAACAATCCAACGAATTCATATACACATACCTTCAACATTACAGATCACAGATATGTATAACCCCCACTAATCGACGTATAGCGATTAGCAGACGTTCAATACATATATAACATTACAGATACAACCCATTAGCCAAAGTCTACAGAAAATCGATCAAAATACGGATTTGTAACCACCCCAAAAACAAACTTGTTCTCTGGAAATTCTGGGCAGAAACAAACCATCTCAAAAATCACAAAACACCAACAGAATAAAACTGCAGGAGAAATGATCCACGGCCGAGTCAACTCGGCCGTAGATCCGCGGCAGGAGCAAGCTCTTGCCGCGGATCCGCGGTGAGTTGGTCGACTCACTGGATCGTTTTTCTTACCTGTTCTTTAAAAAGCTTGAGCCGATTTTTAGTGCATGATTTATTACTTTTTGAGCAGAAATAAAAATCGGCAGAAACTTGAATTTTCCGGGGTGTTTTGCGGTTTTTTGTCCGGTCGAAATTCTAGATACTTTGCTAACATGCTAGGGTGTGTTTATCTAGGCTCTGATACCACTGTAAGTCCACGTTACCTCTCCCGGTTCTTTCGGGCTTGCGGAAATGGTGAAAAACGATTTTTCGGGTCATGGTAACATGGACTATAAAACACGGATCTTTGCTAAACTGCACACTAACAACTAACTAGAGATTTATCTACTCGGTTAGGGGTTATACCTCAACTTGAACTCCTTCTCTTGGACTCCTAGTAGTGGTCGGATGGTTTTCTCCTCGTCGCCTTCTCTTGCCGAAGATGGATCCACCTGAGGGTCTCTACCTTGAGCTCCTTTCTCGAACTTGAGAAAACTAAAGTGTCCGGCTTGCTAGACCTTCAACCTTAGGATGAGTAGAGAGTGGCTTTGGTGTTTTATCTCCAAGGAAATGTTTCTCAACACATGAGATGAATTTTCCTTGAACTAGAGGAGGAGGAAGAAGAAGAGATGAGAGAGAATGAGAATGAGAGAATGATAGAGTTTTACAACCATAACAAGAATATATGTGAATTAATCTAATTAATAATTTTAATCAAATGAAAAAGGTGATGGTTGGTTTGATAAGACCATTATCATTTCACATTAAATATTTTTGCAAAGATCAAAGAGCATCTTTGGAGTGAAATGATGATGGTCAATATTTCAACCATGGTCAACAAGTCAACCTTGGTCAACAAGTCAACAACCCTAACCATAACTTAATTTCATTTAATTAGTATTATTAATTGATATTTCACATATTCATTAGGGTTTGGAAAAAGACAACTGTCAACTGTGCATACACACCCGTTCCAAAACCCTAATGAAAATCCTCTTCCTCCGCCTCAAACAACTGTGCATACACACCCGTATTCGTGTTCTGAGGAACACGAATACAATGAGATAAAACTAACCCCAAAGCATATACTAGGATCTGGCTCAAACCAGAGCCCGCTAGTAATGACTGCCCGGACACCAAACGTGCACAAGTGCGCGGATGTGAACGAACCCTGTCGCAAAACCATGCGACCTCTACTCTGTTTTGCCCAAAGGCGAATAACCCTCTGTGTGGGACTCTAAAGACTCAACACTACGCTGGCAGTGGGTTTAACCACAGGCCGCAAGCGGTACTAGCTGTACGTAATGGTCCCCAGGTAGATACCGATAAGAAGACTGACGAGGTGAACCCATCTGAACTCCTACTGAGCCTGAATGTGACAATCTCCGTACAGTCTGGTCTGTTCGTCTAATAATATCGCATGGCGGGCCTAGGGGGTGGTAAACGTCAGTCCCCTAACAGCGGTACAAGTCATGTCGGATTGTAGCCCAGAACACCCTGAGATAACACTGGAAACCTACCAGTATATCTCGCTTGCCCTGGCCAGGGACTACATGTGTAATGGTTCTCCTAGACACAGCGTGATATCAACCCCCAATACCGGGAGAGACAAATCCTGTCTAACTGTCACTGCCTCCAAGTGCTTCGGGACTGTACCCAACTACTACCTTTTTGCATGACTCTTTTGAGCCGTGGTAGGGTAGTAATCAAAATACAGTGGGAACACACTTGAGGCAAAGTGACATTGTCAAGTCAGCGGACTAAGCTATACTCATGTCACCTGGGAACTGATAACCGACGATTGGTATAATACCAACCAACAGTTCCCGACGAGTCCTGTCCAGTGTACTCGTAACCTAACGAGCACCCGCATACTATCTCCAGTACGACGTACTGACGGCTGTGGGACAGACCGTCTCCGCCGCTGGGATGAGAAGTGCATACGCTAGTCTACTCCGGAGTATCGATACCCTGTCTCGATAGTCCTACGACTAGGGACCTGTATAAGGATGTGCTTATAGATTACCCAGCCCCCAGAAGTGTGACTGCCATCACAATGCCGGTAATCAAGCAAAGATCCTAAGGGCTCTACTAATATGTATAAGCGATATGCTAAAAGAAACACATGCACATATTAAAGCAGAGACAAACCAAGTAGCATACTACCATTTCGAGCAAGATTGTCTATACAACTGTGAATATCCCAAGCTTCCATCAAGTAATATACAAACTAGTATGATACAGTAATGGCCTCTAGGGCATATACACTAACAGTAAGATCCGGATGGACTTAAGCATAGCCACTGGAGAAAAGGTTTCGTCATAATCCATACCTGGTCGTTGACGAAAACCCTTTGCAACAAGTCTAGCTTTGAAAGTCTCAACTTTTCCATCTACACCAAGTTTCTTCTTAAAGATCCATTTGCTCCCAATGGGTTTTACCCCTTCAGGAGCAATTTCCAAAGTCCATACTTTGTTTATGTACATGGATTCCATCTCAGATCGCATTGCATCCAGCCATTTCACAGAGTCACCACTCATGATTGCCTGCTCGAACCTAGTTGGGTCATCATCTTCCATGATGCAATCCTCGCTCCCACCATCAATGAGAAAACCGTAGTATCTCTCAGGTGGATGAAGAACCCTACTAGATCGGCGGAGAGGCGGGGGTTCATCGGGAACTACTGAATCCTCTGGTTCTACTAAATCTTCAGTTGCAGTTTGTGTCGCTGGAACTTCTTCCAGTTCTACCTTATTGCCACTATCTTGTTTCATAAGAAAACCCTTTTCTAAGAAGGTGGCATGTCGAGAAACAAACACTTTTTGTTCTTCGGAGTGATAGAAGATATACCCTTGCGAATGCTTAGGATATCTAATAAACTTGCACAGAACTGACCTTGCCTCGAGCTTATTCGGATTTTGTGTTTTCACATATGCCGGACAACCCCATATCTTAATGTAATTAAGATGTGGTCTCTTTCCTTTCCATATCTCATATGGAGTGGTTGGCACATATTTGGTGGGAACCCTATTCAATAGGTCTATGGCTGTCTCAAGCACATACCCCCAGAAGGAAATAGGCAACTCAGCATTGCTCATCATAGAGCGCACCATATCTAATAGGGTGCGATTCCTCCGCTCTGATACACCGTTGTGCTGTGGTGTATAGGGAGGAGTAAGCTGAGAGAGAATCCCATTCTCTTTGAGATAGTCCAGAAACTCATTGCTCAAGTATTCTCCTCCTCGATCAGATCGTAGGATCTTAATACTTTTGCCCGTTTGGTTATCTACTTCGTGCTTATATTCCCTGAATTTCTCAAAAGCTTCAGACTTGTGTTTCATCAGGAACACATGTCCGTATCTTGAGAGATCGTCAGTGAATGTAATGAAGTAGGAAGAACCGTTCCTGGCATGTGTAGACATGGGACTACATACATCACTATGTATCAGTCCCAAGAGTTCTGTAACTCTTTCTCCGTGTCCTTTAAACGGAGTTTTGGTCATCTTGCCTTTGAGATATGACTGGCAAGTATCATAAGATGAAAATTCGAACGGATTCAAATATCCATCCTTATGTAACTTAGCTAGCCGTGTCGCATTGATATGACCTAGTCTACAATGCCACAAGAAGGATTCGTTCATTTCTGAACTTTTCCTCTTGTATGTGTTCTGTATATTAAGAACTGTGTTTTGATTTAGAACGTATATGCCATTATGTAACGAGCCTGATCCAATCAACTTTTGATTAAAGAAGATGTTCATAGCATTATCCTGTATTACAAAATTATATCCTTCTTTACTTAATAAAGAAACTGATATAATGTTGCATATCATGCTCGGTATGTAATAGCATTCGTTCAGAATCAATGTATTACCACTTGGTAATACAAGGTGATATTCGCCAACTGCTTTGGCTGCAACATTTGCACCATTCCCTACTCTTACGGAATGATCACCCATTCCCAGTTCTCTACCTCTCTTTAGCCCATGCTATATATTGCATATGTGGGATCCTGATCCGGTATCGAATGCCCAGGACGTAGAGTGAACTGAGAAACAGTTCTCGGTAACTAACACATCCGAAGAAGATGCATCAACATGTTTATTCTTCGTTTGGGCGGCGTGTGAATTCTGGTATTCCCCTATTTCCTGTTCAGTCTTATAACAATTATAAGAAAGAACGGAACCAACGTTCCCCTGCTTAGTATAACAAGCGGGTTCAGTCAATACATCCATATTATTATCTTGATTAAGGCCTGACATGGTCGCTACCTGGAGAGAGAGAGAAGAAAACACTTTAGCATGCGCTCTTGCAAGATTAGATTGGTTATTATCTTATCTAATCAGGATGGCTCCCACTGTTTTAATCAAATCTTCCTTCAAACCTTAAAAGGAAAGACTAGCCGGGATTAATTACACCCTACAAGTTCGCCAATCTTTCAGCCAGGCCAGTTTCGGTACTTTGAGGGAGGTTCCCCGTGCTTTCGCACGAACCTAATTAAAATAAACCTCATTTCCCCAGAGGCATTACCCCGTTAACACCTTTCTAGACACCTACTTGATCGGCTAATTGTCTTGTGTAAAACTCTCCCAGGAGTAACTCTTACTCGCAGTGGGTATCGGGATCCAACTATCTCATAGGAGGTATGCAATTTCATTGCAAATTTCAACACTTGAAATTCCCGATAATGCTTTTACCCCTAGCTTGCTATGATCTTGACGCATGCCAAACAACCCATAGTCCGCTAGTCAAGTTCAACCCGTACATTTCGTGATTGAATTAATCCCACCCGTACGACCCTTGATGCATGCCAAATAATGCCGTACAAATACCCTAATCCAATCGCATCTCATGCTACAGATAAGTAGTAATCAGCTACCGTACACTACGCTTTGACTCATGCCAAACTACCGCAGCACGAATACTAAATATTACTTATCTGAAACGACGGAAGGCTACACAGGTTTTTCAGAAAACCTATTGCGTAATGAACTTGATATCGTTGAAGAAACAAGTGATTTTGAAAAGGAGTGTTTTTGAGGCTTTTCTAGTTTCGCTAAAGAGGTCACTCCCGGTGAAGGGATCTCGGCTCTTTCCTCATCGAATAAGGTGCATGATATTTCATAAATACCACTGTGCAAAGTAAGAACTATAGAAGCAATCAAAAACTAAACCGTGAGTTTGTAGCATCTGCCAGTTATGCTAAAGAGGTCACTCCCGGTGAAGGGATCTCGGCTCCTTATCGAATAAGGTGCTGGATATTCTATAAGGAATACCGCTTTGCAAAGCAATAACTGTAGCTACCCTTTTTGAAAATTTGATTCTACAACATCTTTTAGGTTTCTTTTTCTTTTATTAATCTCATTAATAAATCCCATCATTTATGTTTCCTAAGTATCACAGAAGAAACGAAAGTAGTAATATTTATATATCAACATATATATATATATATAGTATAAGCATTCGTCTCAGGCAGTAATTTGATCTCATCACAGAACATTGCAGCAGAAGTCAACATATGAAATATTGGATATACTAGGACGTTCGTGTTTTATTTTGAGCCTGTATAAAACACGAATTCCACAGTCGCGATGAATAGCCAAACCCACATCCCTAGACCCCTATGAGAGCGGCAAGTAACCTTGCCAATTCTAGGGTTAGGAGACCCGATCTCGACTCTTCGAGATGGCCTCCCACTGGACCCTAGAACCCGGTTACTTGTGCTCTCCGTCTTGGGTCTATCCTAATGCAGAAAAGTAAATAATATACAATGGTGACATCATCCTCAACCCGAAAGTGCCCCAATAAAAGAATATTACATACAAATGAATTTTAAATGAATGAAAAAGAAAACTCTCATCTCACATAAAACCCCCGGCTATTCAATACACAACGATCCAATATAACAAATCACAGCAACACATAATCATCACAGATAACTAGGCGAAATTAGATAATTCGATAGATACAACGAATTCCCAAAAATTCCTAGAGAGCTCAACACTTGAGCACAGTTAAAATTAACCAGAGACATACCACTGTACCTACGGACCAACAGCTGAAGGGCCGATCCAAGCCTCTTAAGTGGCGCCGCGGATCCGCCGCCAAAATCAGGTTTTGGCCGCGGATCCACGGTCACTTAGATGAGTTAGGGTTTCGTTCTTCATGTGTGTCCATAGAATTCCCTGCATGATTTTCTGAGTATTTTTAACATGGAAAAATTCAACTTTTTGAAAAATTTCCAGAAAAGGGGTCGTTTCAGGGTTTCGAGGTTCGATCGGACTTCTAATTTCGTCTAGACAACGCCTAATACTCTAGCTTGGCTCTGATACCACTGTAGGGTTAGCATAGCACCTTGTGAAGGTTTTAGCAAGCATCAATCATGCTACTTTAAAATTTTTGGGGTGCTAAACAAACCCTAACCAAGATCTTAACTAGAGAATTAGGGTTAACTTGCATGTAAAAAACTTTATATCTAAGAGAGAGGGATTACAACCTTTGTAGTCCATTCCTTCGCTTCATAAGCTCCGAGTAGTAGTCCCTTCACCGCGATCCATGAACTCCCGGACTCTAGAGAGGCTCCACAAGTCGAATGATCCATGCTTGCTTGAAGTCTTCCTTTTCGAAGATGATCTACCTTGAAGAATCTCAAACCCAAGCTCTCACTTCTCTAATGATGTATTAGTGAAGTGAACACCCTAACCTAAGTGGCTAGAATAGATGAGGATGATGAAGTAGGAATTTTGCTTTCTTTTGTTTTCAATGTCTCACTTTAAATCATCACAACACAAAAAGCTAGAAAGCTTTTTCAAGGAGGAAGAAGAAGAAGAAAGCTTTTGTGATGAATAATGAATTGTTGTGGTTACAATTGCAACCTTGAGTTAAGAATGAAGGCTTTAACTCATTTAGAGAATAAACTATGGTTAAGGGTTTGGGTTGGGTTAACAAATATCTACACAAAATATCAAGCTAGATGACAAAAGTCAAAAGCTTCATGAAGCTTCATGAAAGCTTCATCCAAAAGCTAACCCAAATCCAAACCCTAATTTGGTTTAAACTCAACAACCATGTTGCATTTGTAACCCTAACATGTTACAATATTATATATCACATATATAATATATAATGTAACAAAAGAAAATAATACAATTAACATATATCGCATATATATCAATGTATTATCCGGTGAGAAAATGAATCAATAAAGCGAGCTTATATTAGTTAACGTAATGTAATATATCACATATATGATTATACATTAAATTATCGAATCAACACTTGATCCGACAATCCGGCTATCTTACATATAACCGACTAATATAACATGTACCATTTCATCGAATCAACACTTGATCCGATGACCCGGCTATATCTACATATACCCGGCCGATATCACATATCGCGAGAATAGAATACGGTATCTCATATCGTATAATTTTTCGGTCCCGCACATATCGCATATGTGCTCCTACCCCGTTTTGCCTGAGCCAGGAAACCTCTGTGTAGGACTCTAAAGAATCGTCAATACGCCGGCAGTAGGTGATGATCATATCAAACACCCATAAGCTGCAAGGGGTCAGCTAAACGTAACAGCCACCCAGGTATTGAGCGATCAGAAGATCAATAAGCAAGCCTGTACATTCTCCTATGAATCCAATCAGTAAACACTACCGTACAGTCCGATCTCTTCGTCTGAAATGCCGCATATCCAGTCTAGGGGTGGTAAACGTCAGACCCCAGTAACCGATAAGTCGTGTCGATGTAAGGTTCATAACGGGTCGAGAAACTACCGATAACACTTACCAGTAAATCTCCATATCAGCCCAGGCCAGAGACTTCCAGCTATAGCCAATTGAACACAGCGCAACATCAACTCCCAATACCGGGAGAGACGAAACCCCTCCTATCGCTCATTGCCTCCATGTGATTCGGGACTGTACCCAAAAGCCACCGTTTTGCACGTCCTCTTGAACGTGGTAAGGTGGAAATTAAAGCACAGTGGGAATCACACAGGACTCTATGACGATCTCGAGTCTACAGACTAATCTGTACCAGTGCCACCAGAGAACTGCTATCTGACGATAGGTATAATACCATCTAGGAGTTCTCGGCGAGTCCGTTCAGTGAACCCAGTCTCCACTAAGCACCCGTACACCATCTTTGATGTCTAACACCGATGGATATGGGATCATCCATCGCCCATCATATGGGTCAAGATGCGTATACGCTAGTCTACTCTGGTGTATCAATGCCCTGTCTCGATACACCCTCGACTAAGAACAGTTATAGGATGTACTCGTTGACTACCCTGGCCCCACTAGTATGATCTCATCATAGTCCCAGTAGTCAAGTACATATTATAAAGGGCTTTATCAACATGTGAGAGCAAGACAGTAAACCAATACAAGTCAACATGTTAAGACAAAGTGAAACCAGATAGCATACTATCATATCGAGCAAGAAAGTCCTCACTATATATATCCAAGCATCCACCATAATATACATCATATGTACAACAATGGCCTCTAGGGCATATATACAACTAACATTAGGATCAACATTTGGATAAAAAGGTGAATGAAATTGTTGATCCCAAGAACTGGAAGTGTTGAAAGGAGTGAAAGATCGGCTACGAGATTTTTCAATATGTTCAGCAATAGACATGGGTTTCAGAGTTACAACCGGACTCTCAAAAGGAGTATCAACGTAAGAAGGTGGTGAATGTTGAAATGGTTGATATAAGGTAGATTGCGGAGTCCAACTGGTTGTCCTAGATGCATCTATCCGATCTTTCAAAGAAATTTTGGGTATGGAGGGGTCGTTCGAAATTCGACCAAAACAAGAAGCGTAGGAAGTAATGTCTAGTTGAGGGTACCAAAGTTCGGCAAGAGTTTTGCGAGGTGGGGTACCCATGATGCGAGGAGAAGAAAATGAATGTGGATTTTTTTATTTTTTATTTTTAATTTTTGTTTTATATTTTTTTAAAAAATTGTTTGTTTTTGGAGTTTTGAAATTTTTGAAAGTGTTTTTTTAGAAAGAGTTTTGCAAAAATTTTACGGAACTACAGCACAATTTCAAACAACCACAGTTTAAACATGCACAATCAAACCTAAAGCCAGGATCTCCTAAGTCAACTAGACTGCTCCTAACTGTTCCAAAGTGACAAGTTGTGAGATATCCCTCAAATCGCCTCTTCGCTAATTGTGGCCAGGTAAGCACAAATGAAGAAAGGAGGGTTCTGCTCACGAATCACCGTGAGGCGGGCCTTTTAAAGTTACCTTTCTCACTTGTCTGGCATAGGCACCACAAAGTCAGGTTTAGATAAACGATTGAATGCCCACAACCTTCCTCTGTCCTATTGAGCACGACAGTCTTTAGTTGGCTGAGTCTAAATATTTTTTAATTAACTCAAGGGTGATGCATATGCTTTTTTAGTGATTTTTGGGGTCTTAGGAAGGGTGATGAAATCCCCACCCAATCTGAGTTGGTGTTATAGCCCCTTAAATTCCATATTAATTATGCAAAGCAGTTAACACACCAAAAATCTAAAACACTTGCAACTTTTTTTTTGGCAGCGCAAAGAATCCTACACAAAAACAATTTATTGGATAGGAAGAAGAAGTTACTGTGCAAAGAATACCTGCATGAATTTTTTTTAGTGGAGTGCAGAGGAGAGGAGAGGAGAAAAGAGATACTCACAGAGATTTTTGGGTGCTGACGTCACCAGTTGACCGCGGTTCCGCGGTCAAACCCCTGAATCTGCCGCGGTTCTGCGGCTGTTTAGTTGGTTTAGATCTTCAAAATTTTTCTCTGTGCTGTTTTTGTTCTCCCCTGTCTGTTCAGATCTTCTGTTTCTTTATTTGTTCACCGGTCTTGCTCCAGATCTGAATCAGTCCGTCTTTTTTTCCTGCACACTTGCACAAAAACCTTTCAAAAACAACAAGATGGTTTTTATTTTTATTATTTTTATTATTTTCCTTTTTGTTTTAAATTTTTTCAATTTTTATAATTTTTTTAAATATTTTTTTAATTAACCCGAAATTACACAAAGAAAGAGACTACCGTCTCCCCGGCAACGGCGCCATTTGATTGAGGGAGCTTTTGCGTATGCGTTTTAAAATTCAAAGATATACTGCAATCAAGACGGTGTCGCTTGGTAGCTAGCCGGTTGAGTACGGGTCGGTCCACAGGGAGAAAGAGTTCTTTTCTTTATGTTCTAACGAGTTAAGTTCAAAAAGTTGGAGGTTTTGTTTTAAGATCTAAGAATGAGATTAAATCGATTTAAAGGCTTGCTAGGGTTAGGATTGGGTTAGTTTGAAATAAGGATCTTTTCACTTCTTTCAATGCCTTTAATAAAGAATATAGGTATTAGGGTAATAGTCAACAAAGGGGATTAGCACGGCTAGGAAGAAACTTAGTTTCTTCCTTTTGGTCCTTGTCCGTCCTTTCTTGGCTCTTAGCCCTAACCTCCAGTTAATTCAACCACAATCGGTCTAACTAAGGAATCACCGCTATCATTTAAGATAGGGTGCCGTAGTGAGCGGTGTGTGGTTGGATTAAATAGAGTCCGTATTATAAAAATTAAATGGGTAAAGAAAGGAGTGAGAGAGATTTCCTTCTCTCAAATCATCCCTATCCTAATCCTAACAAGTGAGGAATTACTCATTCATTAGGAAAGTGATGATAAAATTCATTTTTTTTATTATTTTAATTGATTACCTAAATTGCAGATAAATAAAGAACAAATAAAAGTGCAGATAATAAATTGCAGATAAGAAGAATGCGAGATAAAAAAACTTACTTTTATTGATAACCTCTTCAACGATTCATTACAAAATGAATTTAAATTCTAGATCTAAAACTAAAAGAGGCATCCTCAGAAAGGCACCCAAAAGAGGCACACTTTATTTGGCTTTGAGCCCTCCTATTTATAGATAGGAAAAACCCTAGGTTTACATTCTGATCCATACATGAAATTACAAAACAACCCCAAAGACCGAGTCAAAGCACCGACACCCCACCGACACGTGCATATTATGGCCACGGAACCGCGGCAGAATAGCCTGTTTGGCCGCGGATCCGCGGCCATTTGGTGGGCTCATGGGCCCAATTCTTTAGGGTTTCTTCAAGTTTCTTTTATCTTCTGTTTTCTTCACTTGGTTCCTCAGAATCTCTTCTACTTTCTTCCAGATTTCCAACAGTGCAGAATTATGTGGACTTTTACCGTGATCTTCGCATTGAAGTCTTGAATCTTTTGCTACCCTTGTTCTTTGTGCATTGAACTATCTCATGATTTTCATTTGTTCCTTTAACTGGTAGGCGGCATCATACGGATTCATCTATTGTTGGTTGTAGTCTCACATTTGTAGCGTCTTTTCATGAATTTAACTGTAATGATCTGAGAACCTGTAACCTGCAACTATTTAGCAGGCATGGATCAAAAGCACCTATTTGTATGTAATATGAATAAGAATGGGTGATATAATAATGCAAAATTCTGATATGAACAGCAGTCCCAAGTCACATGGAGGCAATGAATGATAGGAGGGGTTTCGTCTCCCCCGGTATTGGGGGTTGATGTTGCGCTATGCTCGATTGGCCATAGCAGGAAGTCCCTGGCCATGGCGGAAACTGAGATTTACTGGTAAGTGTTATCAGTAGGTTCTTGACCCGTTATGAGCCTCACAACGGCACGACTTATCAAGTTATTGGAGTCTGTCGTTTACCACCCCCAGACTCGATATGCGACATATCATACGAAGAGACCGGACTGTACGGTAGTGTTACTTATTGGATTCACGGGAGTATGAACAAGCTTTCTTGTTGATCTTCTGATCGCTTAATACCCGAGTAGCCGTTACGTCCAGCTAGTACCGCCGACGGCTTGTGGGTAACTGATATGATCATTACCTACTGCCGGCATATTGACGAGTCTTTAGAGTCCTACATAGGGGTTTCCTGGCTCAAGCGAAACGAAGTAGGGCACATATGTGATATGTGCAAGACCGAGATTAATACGTGTATGTGATAACGTATTCTAATATCGCGATATATGATATTAGTCGGTTGTATGTGATATAGCCGGATTATTAAATCAAGTTTTGATTTAATAATTTAATATATAATTATATATTTGATATATTAATATATATATTAACTAATATTAGCTCACTTAAGAATTTCTTTTCTACTTATACATTTAATATATATATGATATATGTTAATGTATTTGTTGTGTCATGCTTGATGATACATTGAAAATGGGTGTATGAGACTCATACCATACTTAAGATAATTTGGGGATTTAATTATTAAGGGAAAAACAAAATTAGGTGGAAAAATCCATGGTTTAAGATGCTTTTAGAAGCTTGTGTAACATTGACTTAGTTCCCTAATTTTGTTTTACTCTAGATATTTATTAACTCAACCATTATCTTTAGCCATGGTTATATCTCTACAAATATCATAGATGATATTTTCTCACCCATGGTTGCCATAATTCACCACTTCTTCTTCTTCTTCATCTCATTTGAGCTCACTAGGTTTTTTCGAGTGAAGAAAAGAAAGAGAGAGAAATAATTCTAAAAGTGAGCAAAATTCCTACCTCACCAATCTATACAAAACTAGCCATTTAGTATAGCTTGTTTCATTCACTAATTCTCAATTAGTGAAGAGGTAGCTTGAGTTGGAGATTCCTCGACGTAGATCATCTTCGGCCTCGAAGATCTTTATGCAAGCTTGTTCCTTTCGCCTAGTGGAGCCTAACGAGAGTCCGGGAGACCACCACTTGGAGCTAAGGGACTACTACACGGAGCTTCAGAAGTGAAGGACCGGTCTACAAATGTTGTATTCCTTGTTCACTTAGAGTAAAATTGTTTACTTGCATAGTTGAACCTTAATTCTGTAGTTAGATCCTTGGTCGGGCTCGCTCGGCACCCTAAAATTTTAAAATAGTATACTTGATGCTTGCCGAAACCCGTCGGGGGTGCTCAGCGAACCCATCAGTGGTATCAGAGCCATGCTAGAGCATTAGGAGTAGTCTAGGCGCAGTTAAAGTGTTCAATCGACTATTCGAAACCGGAAAATCCCTCTATGGATTTTTTTTCAAAAGTTGGAATTTTTCTAGTTAAAAATATTCAGAAAATTGTGCAGGGTTTTCTATGGACGAGCAAGAAAAACGACGGCCCAACTCGACCAAACGACCGCGGAAGCACAGCCAAAGCATGCCTTTAGCGGCGGTTCCGCAGCGCCGTTGGTGAGGCAGGGAGCGTGCCTTCTTTTGTAGGTCTGTAGGTACTTGAGGCACTGTCTGGGTATTTTTAATAGTGACTCAAGTGTTGAGGTCTCTGGGAATTTTGGGTGTTTGATAAATCGATCGAGATATTCAACATCGTCTAGATATCTGTGATTTGTGCTTCAATATTTGGAATCCACAATAATTAGTTTTGTGAAAGCTAATTAGAATTTTGTGAATCTAGAAATTTAGTCTCACTTGATCGGTTGTCGCGGGGTTTTGATTCGGATCAAAACTTCATCGCAATCTCATATAGTACGCGAACGCTCGCCGGGTAGCACTACTAGATAGCCACGCCCCATAGCCTCGACCAAGTGACTGTAGGAGAACCCCGTAGCCAAAAGCATCCGTTTGGGTGCTCACGGCTGCGGTATTCCGCCTAAGTGCACTTCGTCGACGACATCGGGGGTGCGACCGTCTACTAATTTTTCCGACGAGCATTCGATCAACAGTCGGGAATCTTGTTGAATTGCCCGACTAGATATTGAAAAGTGTTTTCAATTTGAGACTAAAATGCCGGGTTTATAATGCTAGGCATGAAATTCGAAATATGTGATATTCTGGGTTTATGATGTCTAAGGAATTTATATGGTTAGGCATGAAATCCGAAGTATGTGATATTTCGGGTTTATGATGTCTGAGGATGTTGTGGATTCCAATTATTGTAGTTTTCATTTCTTTTCTGCGACTGTAAGTGTAATATGTGGTGTATCGCCGGTTTCGTTGCTATACGTCAACGACAATTGAGATACACATATTTACTTACGTTGATGACATGTGATGTTATGTATTGCTGTGATATGTTATATTGGATCGTCTTGTTTGAATAGCCGGGTTTTTTTTGCGTGAGATGAGAGTTTTTCATTTTCATTCATGTAAAAACTTTTATATAATATTCTTTTATTGGGACACTTCCGGGTTGAGGATGATGTCACCATTGATGTATATTATTTCCTTTTCCGCATTAGGATAGACCCAAGGAGGGGAGCACAAGTAACCGGGTTCTAGAGTCCAGTGGGAGACCATCTCGAGGAGTCGAGTCCGGGTCTCCTAACTCTAGAATTGGTAGGGTTGCTTGCTGCTCTCGTAGGGGTCTAGGGATGTGGGTTTGGCTATTCATCGTGACCATGGAATCCGTGTTTTTTACTGGCTTGATTTAAAACACGGAACTCCTAGTATATCCAATATTTCATATGTTGACTTCTGCTGCATTGTTTTGTGATGAGATCATATAACTACGTGAGACGAATGCTTTATATTATATATATGGTATATAATAAACGTTGCTTATGTTTTGCATCCGCGCTAGTCCTGCCCCCGCTCTGCCGTTAGTTAACTAACCTAACGGTGCATGACGGGACCCCGTGGCGAATGCGGATGGCATAAGCGTACGTTGTATTTTCGTTTCTTTATCTGTGATGCTTAGAAAGCATAAATGATGGGACTTCATTAATGAGATTAATGAAAAGGAAGAAACCCAATGATGTTGTGAAATCAAATTTTCAAAACTGGTAGCTTTAGTTCTTGCTTTGCATAGCGGTATTCCTTTATGAATATCCCGCACCTCATTCGATGAGAAAAGAGCCGAGATCCATTCACTGGGAGTGACCTCTTTAGCAAAAGCTAGCAGATGCTACACCCACTCGGTTTATTTTAAAAAACTCGATTTTAAAAGCGGAGCTTAAACCACTCCTTTTCAAATCAATCGATTCTACAACGATATCAAGTTCATTAGGTAAAAGGTTTTCTTAAAAACCTGTCATAGCCCTTCGTCATTTCAGATAAGTACTACTTAGTATTCGTGCTATGTTTGTTGGCCTGCGTCAAGGCGTAGTGTGTGGTGGCTATTTAGTGCTTATCTGCTGTATATAATGCGATTGGATTAAGGTAGTCATGTGAATTTGTTGGCCTGCGTCAAGGGTTGTGCGGGTGGGTTTGATTCAATCATGAAATGTACGGGTTGAACCTGACTAGCGGACTATGGTTTGTTGGCCTGCATCAAGGTCATAGGACGCTAGGGGCAAAATATTATTGGGAATTTCAAGTGTTGAAATTTGCAATGAGATTGCATACCTTTTATGAGATAGTTGGATCCCGATACCCACTGCGAGAAAGAGTTACTCCTGGGAGAGTTTTGCACTTTACAATTAGCCGATCAAGTAGGTGTCTAGAAAGGTGTCAACGGGGTTATGCCTCTGGGAAAATGAGGTTTATTTTAATTAGGTCCGTGCGAAAGCATGGGGAACCTCCCTCAAAGTACCGACACTGGTCTGGCCGAAAGATTGGCGAACTTGAGGGTGTAATTAATCCCGGCTAATCTTATCTTTTAGGGTTTGAAGGAAAATTTGATAAAAAATAGTATGAGCCATCATGATTAAAAAAGATAATAACCAATCTAATCTTGCAAGAGCATACGCAAAGTGTTTTCTTCTCTCTCTCCAGGTAGCGACCATGACATGCCTTAATCAAGATAATAATATTGATGTATTGACCGAACCCGCTTGCTATACAGAGCCGGGGAACGTTGGTTCCGCTTTACCTTATAATTGCTATAAGTCTAGCAGGAAATAGGGGAATATCCGGATTCCCACGCGACCCGAATGAGGAATGAGCATGTTGATGCATTTTCTTCGAGTGTGTTTGTCACCGAGAACTGTTTCTCAGTACACTCTACGTCCTGGGTATTAGATACCGGATCAGGATCCCACATATGTAATATGTTACATAGGCTAAAGAAAGGTAGAGAACTGTGAAAAGGTGATCATTCTAAAAGTAGGGAATGGTGCAAATGTTGCAGCCAAAGCAGTTGGCGAATATCACCTTGTATTACCAACTAGTAATATATTGATTCTGAACGAATGTTATTACATACCGAACCTGATATGCAAAATTATATCAGTTTCTTTATTAAGTAAAGAAGGATATAATTTTGTATTCCAGGATAATGTTATGAACATTTTCCTAAATCAAAAGTTGATTGGATCAGGCACGTTTTGTAATAGCATATACGTTCTAAATCAAATCACAGTTCTTAACGTACAGAATACACACAAGAGGAAAAGTTCAGAAATGAACGAATCCTTCTCGTGGCATTGTAGACTAGGTCATATCAATGCGACACGACTAGCTAAGTTGTATAAAGATGGATATTTGAATCAGTTTGAATTTACATCATATGAAACTTGCCAGTCATGTCTCAAAGGTAAAATGACCAAAACTCCGTTTACTGGACATGGAGAAAGAGCTACTGAACTCTTGGGATTGATACATAATGATGTATGCGGTCCCATGTCTATACATGCCAGGAATTGTTCCTCGTACTTCATTGTAGGGTTCCTAGGCACTCTAGTTAAGTCTCACAAGTGATCAAACATGCACAAATAAAATTTTACGGGTGCCTACAAACCCGACTACGGATCGTTTACTAGATATTTAGGCGAAACATGTAAACTCGTTAACAATTTTAACTAAGGGAACGGATATACAACCTTTGTAGATCCGGTCCACCACCTCCACGGCTCCGCAATGATGTCCCCTCGCTGTCCAAAAAGAATCCGGACTCCAACGTCGGCTTCGTCGAAGAATGGGCGGGCTTGATCGTCGGTTCGATGCCGAAGATGATCTACGTCGAGGCATCGCTAGAACAAGCTCCAACTTCACCAAGTCGGAAAAACTTGTGAAGGAAACACCCTATACTACTTGGCAAGAGGTAGAGGATGAAGAAATAGGAAGTGGGTAAACTTTAGTTTTGGATTTCTCACTAGACTTCATGACTTGCCATTGAAGTAGCAAGCTTTCTTCAATGTTGAAGAAGATGAAGAAGAAGAAGAAGATATGATAACTTAAATTAAAAAAGAAAAGAAAATACAATACTTATCATATCTTTGACCATGGTTTAGTGTAGAGACTTAACTTAGGTTAGATGAGTGGTTAGGGTTAGGCATGAGACAAGAATGGTGACTAAAACAATGCTACATGAATCTTCAACTAAAAACAAAAATAGCCACCATTCATTTCTCATTTTCTTTTTCTTTTGAAATAAATAAAATAAAAAGATAAATGAATAAGATGAAACCCTAATCACTAACTAACCATGGTTTAATACTTTACACAAAACCAAACAAGAATGTATCATCAAACATGATACAATCATGTGCACAAAGAAATATATCACATATACAACTTGCACAATTCAAGTGAGAAAATCCTTTTAAAGTGAACCAATACTAGTTAATGCAAAGTAATATATCAAATATATAATTATACATTAAATCATTAAATCAACACTTGATTCAATGATCCGGTCATGTCGCATATAACCGGCCAGTATCCTATGTATCGGCTTATCGAATCAATCCTTGATTCGATAACTAGGTTATATCGCATATAACCAATCGATACATAGATCGCGAGAATGGAATACGGTATCACATACACGCATTATTCTCGGTCCCGCACATATCTCATATGCGCTCCTATTTCATTTCGCTTGAGCCAGGAAACCTCTGTGTAGGACTCTAAAGACTCGTCAATACGCCGGCAGCAGATGATGATCATATCAAACACCCACAAGCCGCAAGCGGTCTGCTAAACGTAACGGCCACCCGGGTATTGAGCGATCAGAAGATCGACGAGCAAGCCCGCTCACACTCCTGCGAATCCGACCAGTAACACTACCATATAGTCCGGTCTGTTCGTCTGATATGTCGCATATCTCGCCTAGGGGTGGTAAACGTCAGACCCCAATAGCTCGATAAGTCATGCCGGCGTAGGGTCCATAACATTCGTGAAACTACTGATAACACTTACCAGTATATCACTGCAACCCTGGCCAGGGATTTCCTGTTATGGCCAGTCGAGCATAGCACAACATCAACCCCCAATACCGGGAGAGACGAATCCCCTCCTATCGCTCATTGCCTCCATGTGAATCGGGACTGTACCCAAAAACCACCTGTTTGCACAACTCAGTAGAGCCGTGGTAGGGTGGAAATCAAAGCACAGTGGGAGACACACAAGACTCTATGACGATCTCGGGTCAACAGACTAAGCTGTACCAGTGTCACCAGAGAACTGCCATCTGACGTGAGGTATAATACCATCTGGGAGTTCTCGGCGAGTCCGTTCAGTGTACCCAGTCTCCACTGAGCACCCGCATACCATCTTCGATGTCAAACACCAATGGATATGGGATCATCCATCGCCCATCGCATGGGTCGAGAAGATATGCGCTAGTCTACTCTGGAATATCGATGCCCCGTCTCGATATTCCCTCGACTAGGAACATTTCAAGGATGTACTCATGGACTACCCAGGCCCCACTAGTATGATCTACATCATAGTCCTAGAAGTCGAGTACACATCCTATGGGCTTTATCAACATATAATCAGAGAGACAGAAAGTATACATGTTAAGATAAAGAGCAACCAGATAGCATACTATCATGTCGAGCAAGAAAGTCCTACCTATATATGTCCCAGCATCCACTACAATATACATCCAATGTACAGTAATGGCCTCTAGGGCATACATATAACTAACAATCTCCCACTTGCACTAGGGCCATCTATAGCAGTGGTTGCAGTATCACATACTCAACCATCCCCTAAAAGTCTCTCTTTGGGAAAAAAGGCCTTCGTGAGTGGATCCGCCGTGTTGTCCTCTGAGTCTACTCTCCTAACCTCGATCACCCTGGAGATCAACTATCTCCATGATCAGGTGATGCTGCCTTAGATTATGTCTGGGTCACTGATGGGACCAGGGTTCTAGGGCCAAGGCCACACTTCCATTGTCATACAATGGCAGGAACCTAGTTCATCTTATGAACCAATATACACCCAAACTTCCTCTTTGGTAGTATCTTCAATAGCGATGTTACCAGCCTTTATCGTCTAGTTTGCCACGGTATCTAGCTTGGAACTCTTCCAACATACCGTCCCTTTACTGAGGGTAAAGACAATGCCTGTGACTGACATTCAGTCGTCTTTATCACCCTGGAACTCTTCCAGTGATTCTCCCTAGGATCGATTGATACCATCTCACTACACCTAGTGAGAATCCTAGCATCCAATTACATCTATCTCATAGATGAAAACTCAGGATTTAGGAGGTATCACTTTGATCCTATTTGGAGAATCCTTGAGATAATAGGAGATTGACCGATCGTAGTATAGGAAACTCTCTTCCTATCAAGAGTATGTTGTCTTCGTACAATACGAGGATGACCACCTTACTCTCTACTACCCTTTTGTATATACAAGGTTCGTCTACCATTTTGATGAAGTCAAACACTTTGACTATCACATCAAAACAGACGTTCCAACTCCGCGATGCCTGCTTCATCATGTAAAGCAACTTGCACACGTTTCCGCTGCTCCCACTGTTTACGAAGACCTCTGGCTGTGTTCTTATAGACGTTCTCTTCTAAATCAGTATTTAGAAAAGCAGTCATGGCACCCAACCGCCAGATATCGTAGTCATGGTATGTAGCCGTGGTAAGTAGGATCTGGATAGACTTAAGCATAGCTACTGGGAAAAAGGTTTCATCATTATCCACGCCTGGTCGATGACGAAAACCTTTAACAAGTCTAGCTTTGAAAGTCTCAACTTTTCCATCTATACCAAGTAATCTTCTCAAGATATACTTGCTCCTGATGGGGATTTAACCCTTCAGATATTGCAGCTAAAGTCCATACTTTGCTGGTGTACATGGATTCCATCTCAGATCGCTAAGCATCCAGCCATTCTTACAGAGTCCCTACTCTCGATGGCCTGCTCGAAACTAGTTGGGTCATCATCTCATGATGCAATCCTTGCTCCCACTGTCATCGAGAAACCGAGGTATCTCTCAGGCGGATGAGGAACCCTACTAGATCGGCGGAGAGGCTGAGGTTCGTCGGAAACTATTGAATCCTTTGGTTCTACCAAATCATTAGCAGTTTTGTACAGCTGGAACCTTTCCAGTTCTACAGAACTGATCTTGCCTCGATCTTGTCCGGATTTTGCTTTTGACATAGGCCGGACAATCCCAAATCTTAACTTACTTAAGAGATAGGTTCTTCCCATACCATATCTGATATGGAGTGGTAGGCAGTGATTTGATTCAAACCTAATTCAATAGGTATGCAGCTTCTCAAGTGCATAACTCCCAAAAGGAAAAAGGTAACTCAGTAGTACTCATCATAGAGCACACCATATCATATAGGGTGCGATTGCTCCGCCCCGATATACCATCGTGCTATGGTGTATTCGGAGGAGTAATGCTGAGAGAGAATCTCATTCTCCTTTAGAATAGTCCAAGGATTCCATGCACAAGTATTCTCCTCCCTGATCTCATCATAGGACATAATACTTATACCCGGTTATTGGTTCTCTACTTCTAACTTATATTCTGTGAATACCTCAAAAGGTTCGGACTTATGTTTCAACAGGAACATATGACTGAATCTTGAGAGATTATCAGAGAATATAATGAAGTAAAAAGAACCAGTCCTGGCATGTGTAGACAGGAGACCTTACATACATCATCATGTATCAGTCCCAAGAGTTTACTAACTCTTTCTCTGTTTCCAGTAAACAGAGCTGGTGTCATTATATCTTTGTGACATGACTGGCAAGTTTCACAAGATGTAAATTCAAACTGATTTAAATATCCATCTAAATGTAACTTCAGCTAGTCGGGTCGCATTGATATGACCTAGTCTACAATACCTCAAGAAGAATTCGTTCATTTCTGAACTCTTCCTCTTGTGTGTGTTCTGTATACAAGGAACTGTAGTTTGATTTAGAACGTTAATGCTTTTAGATAACGTGCCTGAACCGATCAACTTTTGATATAGGAAATGTTCAAAACATTATCCATCAATACAAAATTATATCATTTCTTTACTAATAAAGAGACTGATATGATTTTGTATATCAGGTTCGATATCTAATAGCATTTGTTCAGAATCAATGTATTTGTAATACAGGGTGACAGTGACCGACAGACTTGGCTGCAACACTTGCCCCGTTTTCTGTCTCATGAAACTTATCACCCGTTCTCAGTTTTTCTACCTTTTTGTAGCCCTATGTAACAGATTACATATCTGGGATCCTGATCCGGTATCATATACCCAGGATGCAGAGGATACTGAGAAACAGTTCTTTGTAATGAACACACCCGAAGGAGATGCATCATATGCACTTTCTTCGTTTGGGCGGCATAGGAATTCTGGTATTCCCCTATTTCCTGCTCTGTCTTATAACAATTATAAGTTGGAGCGGGACCAACGTTCCCCAGCTCAGTATAACAAGCGGGTTCGGTCAATATTCCGTATTTTTTATCTTGATTAAGGCGTGATATGGTCGCTACCAGGAGAGAGAGAGAAGAAAACACTCTGCGTGCGCTCTTGCAAGATCAGATTGGTTATATATTTTATCTAATCAGGATGGCTCCCACTGTTTTTATCAAATCTTCCTTCAAACCTTAAAAGGAAAGACTAGCCGGGATTAATTACACTCTACAAGTTCGCCAATCTTTCAGCCAGGCCAGTGTCGGTACTTTGAGGGAGGTTCCCCGTGCTTTCGCACGGACCTAATTACTGTAAACCTCGTTTTCCCAGAGGCGTAACCCCGTTGACACCTTTCTAGACACCTACTTGATCGGCTAATTGCAAAGTGCAAAACTCTCCCAGGAGTAACAATTACTCGCAGTGGGTATCGGGATCCAACTATCATATAGAAGGTATGCAATCTCATTGCAAATTTTAACACTTGAAACTCCCGATGAAGGTTTTTACCCCTAGCACCTATGACCTTAACTATGGTCAACAAATCATAAGTACTAGTCAAGTTCTACCCGTCATTTCGTGATTAATTAGACCCACCCACATGACCCTTAACTAAGGTCAACAAAGTCATGCGACTGTCCTAACTAATCGCATCATATGCGGTGTAGGAAGACATCACTTAGCTACCATACACTGTGCCTTGACTATGGTCAACAAACACAGCACGAATACTAAGTACTCTACTTCCTAAAATGACGGAGGGTTGCGGCTGGTTTTTATGAAAACCTTTGACGCTTTGAACTTGATCTCGTTGCGGAATCAAATGGTTTTTAAATGGAATGTTTTTGAAGCTTTTCTAGTTTTGCTAAAGGGGTCACTCCCGGTGAAGGGATCGTCGGCCCTTTCCTCGTTGAATGAGGTGCGGGATATATCATATATATCACTGTGCAAAGCAGAAACTATAGAAGCGATCAAATGACAAACCGAGGGTTGTAGCATCTGCCAGTTATTGCTAAAGGAGTCACTCCCGGTGAAGGGATCTCGGTCCTTTCCCTATCGAATAAGGTGCTGGATGTTCTATAATGAATACCGCGATGCAAAGCAAGAACTGTAGCTATCTGTTTTTATTTTGAAATTCGATTCCACAACATCAATTAGGTTTATTTTCTTTCATTAATCTCATTAATGAATATCCCATCATTTAAATCCACCTAACCATCACAGATAAATATAACGTACGCTTATGCCATCCGCATTCGCCTCGATGTCCCGTCTGCGCCGTTAGGTTAGGTAACTAACGGCAGAGCGGGGCAGGGCTAGCGCGGGTGTAAAACATAAGCAACGTCTATATAATATATCATATATACTATATATAATACCTGTCACAGAACATCGCATGATCACAGATAAAACACAGCAGAAGAAACATATGAAATATTGGATATACTAGGACGTCCGTGTTTTCAATACGAGCCAGTATAAAACACGGATTCCACGGTCGTGATGAATAGCCAATCCCACACCCCTAGACCCCTACGAGAGCGGCAAGCAACCCTACCAATTCTAGGGTTAGGAGACCCGGACTCGACTCCTCGAGTTGGTCTCCCACTGGACCCCAGAACCCGGTTACTTGTGCTCCCCTCCTTGGGTCTATCCTAGTGCAGAAAAGTAAATAATATACAACAACGGTGACAACTTCCGCAACCTGGAAGCGCCCCAATAAAAGAATATTACATACAAGTTTTTTACATGAATGAAAATGAAAAACACTCATCTCACATAAAAACCCCCGGCTATTCAAACACGACGATCCAATATAACATATCCAGCAACACATAACATCACATGACATCAACGTAAGTAAATATGCGCATCCCAATTGTCGTTGACATATAGCAACGAAACCGGCGATATCACATATTACACTTACGGTCACAGAAAAGAAAGTGTAAAACTACAACAGTTGGAATCCGCAACCCCCTCAGACATCGCATGCCTGACCAAATAAATTACTTAGACATCGCATGCCTAACAATTATAAACCCCGCATTTTAGTCTCATTATCGAAAACTCTTTTCAATATCAAGTCGGGCAATTCAACAGGATTCCCGACATTCTGATCGAATGCTCGTCGCAAACTTCAGTAGACGGCCGCACCCCCGATACCGTCGACGAAGTGCACCAAGGCGGAACACCGCTACCGTGAGCACCCGAACGGATGCTTTCGGCGACGGGGTTCTCCTACAGTCACTTGGTCGGGGCTATGGAGTGAGGCTGTCTATTAAGTTTACCCGGCGAGTATCCGCATACGCTACGTGATTGCGACGGACTTTTGATCACATCAAAATTCCGTGGCAACCGATCAATTGAGACTAAACTGCTGTGTTTATAACATTCATTCAGTTATCACATAACTTTTTGTGAATTCCAATTATTGTATCACATTCCGGATAAATAGAAAATGCTAAACTTTTCGATCGAACAATCGAACACCCAAGTTTTCCCGATACAGATCAACACATGAAACAAGTCTAAAAACATTCAGTTCGTGCCTCAGTACCAACGGTCCAGCCGTAGAAGGGTCAAGCCAACGCCTCACATGTGGCACGCCGTACTGCCCCAAACCCGAAGGTTCAAAGGGTAGTTCAAGACGGTCACATAATCGAGTTAAGGTTTGTTGTCTTCTAGAGGGACCATCGTGTTACTTGCACTACTTAGAACGTGATTAAACTACAGAAATATCCAACACTTGGAAATTTCCCGACAGGAGAAAAATTGGGTATTTATATCCGGTCGAACTTTTTAACATATTCAAAAAATTATCCGGAATGACACATAGACAAAGTTTGACAATCCGATCGAATGTATGAACTCCCAATACAACCCAAAATACTCAACTCTTGATTTCAGATTAAAAATTCCCAGGAAAACCAGCACTGAAAAATAGGAGTTACTGTGCAAAATTCAATGGCAGATAAGACAAAAGTGCGGCGGAAAGGCCGCATTAGCACGCTAATGCCGCGGTTCAGCCGCACTTTAGAAAGATCATTAGATAATTTTTGCATCGTAATTCTTAGATTTACCTGCTTGTTTTTCTGCATATTTTTAATTTGCAAAAATCCACATTTTACAAAAATGTCCAGAGAGCATTTTAAAGTCGGGGTTTCGGGTCGATCGGACTTCTAACTCCATCTACGCATCGCCTAAGGCTCTAGCTAGGCTCTGATACCACTGTAGGGTTCCTAGGCACTCTAGTTAAGTCTCACAAGTGATCAAACATGCACAAATAAAATTTTACGGGTGCCTACAAACCCGACTACGGATCGTTTACTAGATATTTAGGCGAAACATGTAAACTCGTTAACAATTTTAACTAAGGGAACGGATATACAACCTTTGTAGATCCGGTCCACCACCTCCACGGCTCCGCAATGATGTCCCCTCGCTGTCCAAAAAGAATCCGGACTCCAACGTCGGCTTCGTCGAAGAATGGGCGGGCTTGATCGTCGGTTCGATGCCGAAGATGATCTACGTCGAGGCATCGCTAGAACAAGCTCCAACTTCACCAAGTCGGAAAAACTTGTGAAGGAAACACTCTATACTACTTGGCAAGAGGTAGAGGATGAAGAAATAGGAAGTGGGTAAACTTTAGTTTTGGATTTCTCACTAGACTTCATGACTTGCCATTGAAGTAGCAAGCTTTCTTCAATGTTGAAGAAGATGAAGAAGAAGAAGAAGATATGATAACTTAAATTAAAAAAGAAAAGAAAATACAATACTTATCATATCTTTGACCATGGTTTAGTGTAGAGACTTAACTTAGGTTAGATGAGTGGTTAGGGTTAGGCATGAGACAAGAATGGTGACTAAAACAATGCTACATGAATCTTCAACTAAAAACAAAAATAGCCACCATTCATTTCTCATTTTCTTTTTCTTTTGAAATAAATAAAATAAAAAGATAAATGAATAAGATGAAACCCTAATCACTAACTAACCATGGTTTAATACTTTACACAAAACCAAACAAGAATGTATCATCAAACATGATACAATCATGTGCACAAAGAAATATATCACATATACAACTTGCACAATTCAAGTGAGAAAATCCTTTTAAAGTGAACCAATACTAGTTAATGCAAAGTAATATATCAAATATATAATTATACATTAAATCATTAAATCAACACTTGATTCAATGATCCGGTCATGTCGCATATAACCGGCCAGTATCCTATGTATCGGCTTATCGAATCAATCCTTGATTCGATAACTAGGTTATATCGCATATAACCAATCGATACATAGATCGCGAGAATGGAATACGGTATCACATACACGCATTATTCTCGGTCCCGCACATATCTCATATGCGCTCCTATTTCATTTCGCTTGAGCCAGGAAACCTCTGTGTAGGACTCTAAAGACTCGTCAATACGCCGGCAGCAGATGATGATCATATCAAACACCCACAAGCCGCAAGCGGTCTGCTAAACATAACGGCCACCCGGGTATTGAGCGATCAGAAGATCGACGAGCAAGCCCGCTCACACTCCTGCGAATCCGACCAGTAACACTACCATATAGTCCGGTCTGTTCGTCTGATATGTCGCATATCTCGCCTAGGGGTGGTAAACGTCAGACCCCAATAGCTCGATAAGTCATGCCGGCGTAGGGTCCATAACATTCGTGAAACTACTGATAACACTTACCAGTATATCACTGCAACCCTGGCCAGGGATTTCCTGTTATGGCCAGTCGAGCATAGCACAACATCAACCCCCAATACCGGGAGAGACGAATCCCCTCCTATCGCTCATTGCCTCCATGTGAATCGGGACTGTACCCAAAAACCACCTGTTTGCACAACTCAGTAGAGCCGTGGTAGGGTGGAAATCAAAGCACAGTGGGAGACACACAAGACTCTATGATGATCTCGGGTCAACAGACTAAGCTGTACCAGTGTCACCAGAGAACTGCCATCTGACGTGAGGTATAATACCATCTGGGAGTTCTCGGCGAGTCCGTTCAGTGTACCCAGTCTCCACTGAGCACCCGCATACCATCTTTGATGTCAAACACCAATGGATATGGGATCATCCATCGCCCATCGCATGGGTCGAGAAGATATGCGCTAGTCTACTCTGGAATATCGATGCCCCGTCTCGATATTCTCTCGACTAGGAACATTTCAAGGATGTACTCATGGACTACCCAGGCCCCACTAGTATGATCTACATCATAGTCCTGGAAGTCGAGTACACATCCTATGGGCTTTATCAACATATAATCAGAGAGACAGAAAGTATACATGTTAAGATAAAGAGCAACCAGATAGCATACTATCATGTCGAGCAAGAAAGTCCTACCTATATATGTCCCAGCATCCACTACAATATACATCCAATGTACAGTAATGGCCTCTAGGGCATACATATAACTAACAATCATTACATTCACTGACGATCTCTCAAGATTCGGACATGTGTTCCTGTTGAAACATAAGTCTGAAGCTTTTGAGAAATTCAAGGAATATAAGTGCAAAGTGGAGAACCAAACGGATAAAAGTATTAAAATCCTTCGATCTGATCGAGGAGAAGAATACTTGAGCACAGAATTCCTGGAGTATCTAAAAGAGAATGGGATTCTCTCTCAGCTTACTACTCCGTATACACCACAGCACAACGGTGTGTCGGAGCGGAGGAATCGCACCCTATTATATATGGTGCGCTCTATGATGAGTAACGCTGAGTTGCCTATTTCCTTTTAGGGTTATGCGCTTGAGAAGCCGCATACCTATTGAATAGAGTTCCAACCAAATCAGTGCCTACCACTTCATATGAGATATGGAATGGGAAAAGACTATCTCTTAAACGAGTTAAGATATGGGGTTGTCTGGCCTATGTTAAAAAGCAAAATTCGGACAAGCTCGAGGTAAGGTCAGTTCTATATAAGTTTGTTAGATATCCCAAATATTCGCGAGGGTATATCTTCTACCTCACCGAGGAACAAAAGGTGTTTTGTTTCTCGGCATGCCACCTTTTTAGAAAAGGAATTTCTTGTGAAAGAAATTAGTGGTCATGAGATAGATTTGGAAGAAGTTCCAGCTATACAAACTACGGCTGATGATTTGGTAGAACCGGAGGATTCAATAGTCTCTAACGAAGCTCAGCCACTCCGCCGATCTAGTAGGGTTCCTCATCCACTTGAGAGATACTACGGTTTTCTCATTGACGGTGAGAGCGAGGATTGCATCATGGAAGATGATGACCCAACTAGTTTCGAGCATGCCATCACGAGTGGGGACTCTGTGAAATGGCTGGGTGCAATATGATCTGAGATGTAATCCATGTACACCAACAAAGTATGGACTTTGGAAGTTGCTCCTGAAGGGGTAAAACCCATCGGGAGCAAGTGGATCTTGAGAAGATTCTTTGTGTAGATGGAAAAGTTGAGACTTTCAAAACTAGACTTGTAGCAAAAGGTTTTCGTCAATAACCAGGTGTGGATTATGATGAAACCTTTTCTCCAGTGGCTATGCTTAAGTCCATCCGGATCTTACTTGCCATCGCTGCATACCATGACTACAAAATCTGGAAAATGGACGTTAAGACCGCTTTTCTAAATGGTGATTTAGAAGAGAGCGTGTACATGACACTGCCAGAGAGCTTCGTAGACAGTAGGAGCAGCGGAAAGGTATGCAAGCTGCTTACATTAATCTACGGGTTAAAGCAGGCATCGCGGAATTGGAACATCTGTTTTGATATGTTAGTCAAAGAGTTTGACTTCATCGAAAACGTAGATGAACCTTGTATATACAAAAAGGTTGTAGAGAGTAAGGTTGTCTTCCTCGTATTGTATGTGGATGACATACTCTTGATAGGAAATGATGTTCTTATGCTACACCCGGTCAAGCTCTTCTTATCACTATGTTTCTCCATGAAGGATTTGGGTGATGCCTCTTACATCCTAGGGAGAAACACTGGACAGCTGTGAAGAACATTCTTAAGTACTTGAGAAGCACTAAAGAAATGTTCTTGGTGTATGGTAACGGTGAAATCCATGTCGAGTCCTTTACCGATTCGAGCTTCCAGAGTGATAAGGTCGACTGTAAGACAGTCGCGGGTTTTGTCTTTATCCTCAGTGGAGGGATGGTATGTTGGAAGAGTTCCAAGCTAGATACCGTAGCAGACTCGACGATGAAGGGTGAATACATCGCTACCAACGATGCTGCTAAAGAGGCTGTCTTGATGAAGATGTTCATGAAATGAACTTGGTGAGGTTCCTACCATTGTGATGACAATGGAACTGTGGCTTTGGCCTAGGAACCCCGGTCCCATCAGTGATCCAGACATATTCTTAGGCAGTATCACCTGATCAGGAAGATGGTTGATCTCCGGGCGATCGAGGTTGGGGGAGTTGAGACGAAGAATAACATGGCGGATCCACTCACGAAAGCCATATCCCAGATACAATTTGAGAGATTTTGGGATGTTCGGTATGAGATACTACAACAACTGACCTTAGTGCAAGTAGGAGATTGTTAGTTATATGTATGCCATAGAGGCCATTATTGTACACGATTGTATATTATAATGGATGCTTGGAAATATATAGGGAGGACATTCTTGCTCGACATGATAGTATGCTATCTAGTTACTCTTTATCTTCACATGTAGACTAGTATTGTGATACTGTCTTTCTCTCACATGTTGGTAAAGCCCTTAGGATGTATACTTGACTACCAGGACTATGATGCAGATCATACTAGTGGGGCCAGGGTAGTCCATAAGTCCATCCTTTAATTGGTCCTAGTTGTGGGTGTATCGAGACGGGGAATCGATATTCCAGAGTAGACTAGCGTATACGTTTCTTGACCCATTTGATGGGCGATGGATGATCCCACATCCATTGGTGGTTGACATCAAAAATTGTATACGGGTGCTCAGTGGAGACTGGGTACACTGAACAGGACTCGCCGAGAACTCCTAGATGGTATTATACCTAACGTCAGATAGCAGTTCTCTGGTGACACTGGTACAAGTTAGTCTGTAGACCCGAGATCGTCATAGAGTCTTGTGTGATTCCCACTGTGTTTTGATTTCCACCTTACCACGTTCAAGAGAACGTGCAAAACGGTGGCTTTTGGGTACAGTCCCGAATCACATGGAGGCAATGAGCGATATGAGGGGATTCGTCTCTCCCGGTATTGAAGGTTGATGTTGCGCTGTGCTCGATTGGACATAACAGGAAGTCCCTGGCCAGGACGGAAACTGAGATTTACTGGTAAGTGTTATCAGTAGTTTCTCGACCCGTTATGAGCCTCACATCAGCACGAATTATCAAGTTATTAGAGTCTGACATTTACCACCCCCAGACTCGATATGCGACATATCAGACGTAGAGACCGGACTGTACGGTAGTGTTACTTATTGGATTCACGGGAGTATAAACAAGCTTGCTTGTTGATCTTCTGATCGCTCAATACCCGGGTAGCCGTTACGTCCAGCTAGTACCGCTGACGGCTTGTGGGTAACTAATATGATCATTACCTACTACCGGAGTATTGACGAGTCTTTAGAGTCCTACACAGAGGTTTCCTGGCTCAAGCGAAACGAAGTAGGGCACATATGTGATATGTGCGGGATCGAGATTAATACGTGTATGTGATACCGTATTCTAATCTCGCGATATATGATATTAGTCGGTTGTATGTGATATAGCCGGATTATTAAATCAAGTGTTGATTTAATAATTTAATATATAATTATATATTTGATATATTAATATATATATATTAACTAATATTAGCTCACTTAAGAATTTCTTTTCTACTTATACATTAAATATATATGTGATATATGTTAATGTATTTGTTGTGTCATGCTTGATGATACATTGGACATGGACGTATGAGATTCATACCATACTTAAGATAATTTGGGGATTTAATTATTAAGGGAAAAACAAAATTAGGTGGAAAAAGCCATGGTTTAAGATGCTTTTAGAAGCTTGTGGAAACATTGACTCAGTCCACTAATTTTGTTTTACTCTAGATATTTATTAACCCAACCATTATTTTTAGCCATGCTTAAGTCTCTACAAATATCATAGATGATATTTTCTCACCCATGGTTGCCATAATTCACCACTTCTTCTTCTTCTTCATCTCATTTGAGCTCACTAGTTTTTCTTGAGTGAAGAAAAGAAAGAGAAAAATAATTCTAAAAGTGAGCAAAATTCCTACTTCACCAATCTATACCAAACTAGCCATTTAGTATAGGTTGTTTCATTCACTAATTCTCAATTAGTGAAGAGGTAGCTTGAGTTGGAGATTTCTCGACGTAGATCATTTTCGGCCTCGAAGATCTTTAAGCAAGCTCGTTCCTTTCGCCTAGTGGAGCCTAACGAGAGTCTGGGAGACCACCACTTGGAGCTAAGGGACTACTATACGGAGCTTTAGAAGTGAAGGACCGGTCTACAAAGGTTGTATTCCTTGTTTACTTAGAGTAAAGTTGTTTACTTGCATAGTTGAACCCTAATTCTCTAGTTAGATCCTTGGTCAGGCTCGCTCGGCACCCTAAAATTTTAAAATAGCATACTTGATACTTGCCGAAACCCGTCGGGGGTGCTAAGCGAACCCAGCACAAGTTAATGAGTTTAATTACCAAAATCTGACCTTGCAAGCTCACAATGGAAGTTGCAAGCTAAGAGGAAGATAAAGAACTCAATTAATCACTAGAGTTCCAAAGTTTCATCAAGAGTTTTACAAGTATGGAAATGTATATCTCTTTTCTCCCAAAATGATCTGCTATTTATAGAACTTGTACAAACAAAAGTTGCATATAAAAATGAGTTGATGTGACCATAATTAATGCTCAGAAGAAAATTGGCACCATCTGAAGAGGTGGGGACTGCAATTTGTAGCCATTTGCAATAAACCGACGGCCAAAAGGTAGGAGGTGGGGCTCATCTTGGTTATGTGATCTTCTATCTTCGATATCATCTTCTTTTACTTGCAATTTTGTCTAATCATTAAGAGGATACAATCTGGAGTTTTGGAAGGAAAATGTATAGCTTGAAATCCATCACATCAACACCTTTTCAAATTACTCATTATTCTAAGCCCGCTTGTATGCCTATTTGCTAAAGTGTATTCACACCATATCATTGCTGGCCACTAAGGTGCATGCTTCTAAAAAACACTTGTATTCACACTTGTAAACATGTTGGACCATTTGTATGAAAATGTTTGTGTACTTTTGATTTGTTGCAAAAATCTTCTTGAATTCTGATTGGTTTTCCATTTCGGTTGTAGTGTCAGCTCATAAATGTCGTATCCGTGCATTTTAAGTGTATTTCCAGTGTTATGTCACGAATACCTATACCCTTTACTTATTGAGCAGACACGGGTTAATAGTACCGATATATCACAAAAATGACAACGAATGAGCGGTATTGAAATGCAGTTTTACATGATGAACAAATACCCCCAAACTTACCTTTTGCTCGTCCTGAGCAAAAACAAAAATCCTATCCTCAATTTCGCATGGAACGCGATTGCACTGAGCCCGTGCAACAAGTCGTTAAAACTCTAGGTGTCCCTAATAGGACGAGTTTTTTCTCCTGAGGGTTTTCAGCGGATTGCACCCACAAAATCTCGTTAAGCTAGTTTTCATGTGGTAATTGTCGTCTCTAATACTAAGGTTTAGTATCAAAATTTAGAAATTCTATTATGCTAAGTCAGAAACATCGAACCCTTATTGTTTCACTCCGCGCTTTTTATTTAACCTGAGATCTTATATGTCTTTTCGTGCTTGTGCGAATAGCGTCGTTATGTTTCAAAAACTTCGATTTAGAGTTTTTATATCAAAAATGGACTAGGAAAAATATCAGAAGGATCACACGAGTTTGTTTAAGACTTAAGTTTTTCTCAAGTTTCATTCTTCAGTTTGGTTTCAAATCAGAGTTTCTATCATTTTTAATAAAGGACTAAACTTTATTCTTCACTCAACCTATCATCTGATTTTGAATCATACACACCCTTATGAACGTGCAATAGTCTTTATCTGTATATCTCCGTTAAAGTGTATTTTTATAGTAAAACTTATCTTAAGCCAAGATTATTTTCACACAAAAAACCGTGAGGAATTTTAACTCGGAGAGAACACTTGCTTGACTTTGTTTTAAAATGGACTTTCTAGGTTTCTTAGTGAGTTTTGGATCAAACCAGATGATTTTAGGGCATTAGGTGTGAAAACACCCCGGCGGACTTAATTGCCCAAGTCACCTAGGCTCTAAAACAAAAAGACTTATTTTATACAAATCTCAAGGTAATACGAACGGAGATACAATTGATTTTTCTTTTCATTTTTAAGATCAAAAGACGTGTTTGTGTGGATTTGGATGTATAATCACTTAAGGACCAAGATGGGTTATTTTTCAGACTTGGTCTCTATTAGAGCTTCAATAATATCCTTTTATATCCATCTTACTTTATGAACTATTCTTGATGTTATTTATTTCAAATCAAACTTATTTGATTCTAAAGAAGTTTATCGATTTTAAAAGTTTTTACATGTCAAAACTCGTTCTCTAATTCTCAAAACTTACGACACGTGTATTGTGATGTAAAAGACGTATATTAGCTATAGTTAAATTCAAAGAAAGTTTATCTTTTCTGGTTTTTAATTTCTAACAATAGGATCAAGTTGTTTCAATCTTATCAAACAAAACCGTCGATATTTCGAAATTAGGTTTTCCCACTAGCTAACTTGACAACAAAGTTTTTATGTTTTTTAGAAAATTTTCAAATTTTCATGGTTTTTTGGATTGTAGTATTTACAAACAGAAAAAGGAAATTTTAACAACTAATTTTTTTTTCATTTTTCATTTTTTTTGGTACAATAAGCAAAATGCAGTACAAAAGCAAATATGCAATGTAAACTACATGAAAATAAAGGAAAAATACAGGAATGAAAGTGCGAAAATGCAGATAACGTGCAAATACAACTACATGCAATATATATGAACCACCTCATCCCAATATCCCCAAACTCGAACTGGGCAATGTCCTCATTGTCTTCCTGATTTTCTTTTCATCTTTCTATTGTCGCTTGCATCTTCTTGTGCTGCTTGCTGCGCCGCCTCAATCCTATCGAGCCGTTCGTGCATCTTTTGCTGCTTCTTCATCATATGGCGGATGCTTCGAAAAGTCAAGCGCTGCAAGTTCCTTTCATTGTCTGGTTCAAGCTCGTGTAGAAACGCCTCCGTAGAGTCCTCCGGTCCGGGATGCTCGCTAGAGTTCTCCCTTATCCAATTCTACTATTCATAGTGGCAGCCTGTGTATCCCTGCGAGATTCTCTCCCTCTCAACTGGCCAATGTGCGTAAGAGGCAGCATACCGATCAAACTCTTCCCTCGCCATGTAGTACTTGTAAATGAGGGTGACCAGGACCGGAAGCAGGGGTTTCTTCTGAGCAACCCCCTCCATTATCGTACTGAACAATTAGGTCACAACACAAAAGTGATGATCCTTTTCCATTAAGCAATGGATGATATGCCCCACACCAGCCGGGAAGGAAGAAACAAGGCTAATACCGCTGATGTTGCAGTTTACCCATCGACAAGCCATAAGCACATTCCGATACATCTGTGCGGGGTATAACCCCGCATCCTTCAACTCAACGAAATCGCCTAACAGAGATCGATACATCGCCAACTCATTTGGTTGCTGATTTCCTGGCCTCATCGGGATGTTGGTTACTCTCGAGATTGTATTGGGTTGAAAAATTCTTCTTCTTCCTCGAAAGTAAAACTCTACATATCTCGAATCCGGCTCACCATTTTTCAAAGCATCGTAAAAATCCTCAACTAATTCCCTAATTGCAAAGAAACCCTCGCTTTCATAAACCAGAAATTCCCACCCCCTTTAACAGATTTCATCGTAAAAATACTCCCCGTAAGTTTCATCGGAAAATATATCTAAAAATTCTTCTTGTACTCGAAAGCCACCATCTTAAAAATTGACAAAAATTGCATATGGATCTGAACAGAGGAGGAGAGAAGCTTACGGTAGGCCAAATTTCGTCGTGATCTGGGATGGTCGGGTCGCAAATTGCAGGTATTGGGATTTTTTTGGCGGTCGGAGTGGGGAATTGGGGCTAGATCTCGGGGGAAGGGTCGGGGAGGAAGAGAGGGTCTTGAAATTTTGGGGAAAACTGAGATGGAGGTTTCGGGTCTGGTGTGGGGGTGTTTTTAATGGCATTTTTCATATAAGCCCCCTACAAAAAGTAATTAAAAACAAATATCTACACAATTTTTACAAAAAGACCCAAAACGAGACAAAACTTGTATTTACAAGAGGTGGGGACATGATTAATCGTTGTAATGCATCTCATGTAAAAACATGAGCTCCCCCGTTTCCGCTGGCATTTCTAAGAATGGCTTCAAACGCTGGCCATTGAGTTTAAAGGTGTTGCCAGAGTGCGGATCTTCAATATTGACTGCATCATGCAGAAAAACGATGCGCACAGAAATGGATCTGTCCATCGCGACTTCAATTTCCTTGGAAATAGATAAAGTCTGGAATCGTATAGTAGAACCTTTTGGCCTACCGTGAAAGTTTTTCGGAGAATCGTCCTGTCATGAAAGGCTTTCGTCTTTTCCTTGTAGAGTTTGGCGTTCTCATACGCATCATTGCGTATCTCATCGAGCTCGTTCAGTTGAAGTTTCCTTGCCTCACTGGCCTTTTCCAGATCGAAATTGAGCTATTTAATTGCCTAGAATGCACGGTGTTCTAGTTCAACAGATAGATGACACGCTTTACTAAAGATGAGTTGGTATGAAGACATACCTAAATTCGTCTTGAAGGCGGTGCAAAACGCCTAAAGCACGTTGTTCATCACGAAAAACTGCATTTTAATACCGCTCATTCATTATCATTTTTGTGTTATATCGATACTATTAATCCATGTCTGCTCAATAAGTATAGATTATAGGTATTCATGACAAAACACTTGAAAAATACTCAAATTCACGGATATGACATTTGTGAGTCGACACTGCAACCGGAACGGAAAATTGATCAATATTTAAGAATTTTTGCAACAAATACATATGTGCACAATTTTTGTCCATTTTGGTCCAACATGTCACAATAATAATTTCAAGTGAGATCACGAGTATATTTGGATGCATGAACCTTGGTGGGTAGCTATGATGATGATGGTTTGAGCAAGTGGGTTTGGTGTGATGAGTAGAGATAAAAGTTGTGATGTGATGGTTTGAAACTAGATAATTTCTCTCCAGATCTACAGATTAAAATTCAAGTGTTTATAAAAGAATCAAACAATTCCAGAGAGAGAGTGGAGAGAACATGAGATCACCACACAAAGACAGGCCCCATCAACCGCCATAAAACCGCCCAAACTCCTTGTTTTCCCGCTACCGGCGGTTTTTGAGTCTCCAAAGTGCATCATTTTTCTTCTGGTCATTTCTCATTGTCACATCACTTCTTTTTTATTGTTTGTTTATTTTGTTGAAGTGCTTATAAATACCACATCAGAGGAGAGGCAAAAGGTCCAAGTTTTGTGTTAAGATCAAATTCTTCACTTTTGTAATTTTTATTTTGTAATTTTTAGTTGTATCTTGAGTTCTTGCCCCTTTCTTTTGACCTTGTAACTTTTTAGTTGAACTTACAAGCTTAAGTTTTTAGGTTCTTGAACTCAATTAGTTTGTATCTCCTTTGCAAGTTTAATAAAATGTGCTTTTGGTTATTTATATCATATCATGCTCATTTCAACTTGTGAGATCTTTTGCTTTTCTTTAATCTTGAAACCTCTTAAGTGAGCTTGCAAGTTTAAAATTTGGTATTTGATTTCATAGTAATATTTAGATTCAAAAGACAATTGAAGACTTCATATTGGACACATCGGTTCTTAGTATTCCTTAACTCTTGTTTTTCTTATCTTGCAATTTTTATTATGTGCTCTTCTCTTTTTGTGTTTTCTTTGATTTTTGTGAATAGTTTAATAACTTGTTAAGGGTTGAATAGGGTTAGTTTGAACAAGAGAATTGTTTACTAATTTCCTTTAAAAACCATTAACTCGTAATTGAAACTCAGACCAAACGCTTCGCAATCCGCTCTGTTAAGCACCCTATCCTACCACGATGGCGATGATTCCTAATTATGACCGGTTGCGATTGGTTTGTCGGAGACGAAGGTTAAGAGACAAGAACGGAAGGATAAGGGACAAGAAGTATGGATTTAGCGCACAATCGAAAATACCGTACTTCAAGCTCCCTAATCTACGCTGTTGCCGACTGCCTTAGCATCAATATCAAGTTAAGTTTATAAGGAAACGACAAACATTATCCTAACTCAAGTTAACCTAAAACTACCCCTAACAAGTCCTTTCTTTTGAACATATCGTATTTTACGACTTTTAGTATAACAAACAACTCCAAGTTACAGGACTTAACTGGTTAAAACAAACATAAAAACCTACCATCTCCCTGCGGACGACCTGTACTCATCTCGGCTCGCTACACACGACACCGTTTTGATTGCGGTACTTTTAGAACTAAAAACGACACGATAAATCTTAACCAATCAAATGGCGTCGTTTCCAGAGAGACGGCAACGCTTTTATACTTGTAGTCTCGGGTTAATTTGTGAATATTTTTTGTATAAAACAAACTAACTTTCTAAAAAAATTAACAAAAACATAAAAATTTCAAAAACCGATGCGAGAACTGAATTTGTGACATTTGTTCTCTAGAAATTGATCTGCTAACACTTTGTGTTTAAATAGAAAAATCAAAGTATAAAAGTGGCATACTAGGATAACATAGACCACTCACACAAAAATTGAACACCTCAAATTTAATTTCAACCACCGGGCAATTTGCCGGCTACCGGCGGTTTTATTGGAAGGGTTTGCAAAAATTCTTTTTGGGTTTGCTCCATTGTTCCGTTAGTACTCCACTTTTATTGTTTGATTTTAAGATTTTGTGTGTGCAGAACTTTGGCTATCTATATCACTTTCTAGCTCAAATATCTGTATTTTCCGACATTTGCAGATTTGGACGGATTGACGAACAACGATCATGCGGAGCAGAGTGCATTTTCAAGTTCAAGACGATAGAAAACTACAATGCCAAAAATCCGGGTAGTTTGACTCGCTCAAGCGAACCATTCAAGCATTCAGGGACTATTTCAACAAGAGTTTCTTAACTCGAAATTTTGGTGCGTATTTGTAACGTCTTAAAAATTGTTTAGAGTTAATTATAATTTAATTAGTGATATAACATGCGTTTTCGATAAAACTTAGTTAATAATTATTTTCTCTCTCTCACACACACGTGCGCACACACACACATTTATTTATTTATTAAATTATTTTAAATACACCCACACACATATATACTAATCTAGTGTTAACAAGATGTTAGTTTAGGTTAAAACTTGTTAAGGCAACCATGACAAATTAAACCACAAATTATAATTGTTTAAAAAAATATTTCAAATACTAGGATGGTTCTAGAAAAGAAAAAAAAAGAAAAATGAAAATATGGGAGACATGGAGGTAAGGGCAATAAATGAAGTGTTGTGTTTGTGCCATGATTAAATTTATCCATCATCTCTCTAGACCTTTCTCTCTCTCATTCTCTCTTCTTTCTTCTTCAACTCCTCTTTCACCAAAAACTTTTCTTTACCTTCCCAAAACCCTACACAAATCACTACAAAATCCTTCTTAAATTATTTCAAAAATCCAAATTTTTAATCTCTTCAAGAGTTCTTTTTGAGACAAGTCTTTATCTAAAGGCAACCTTTCAAGTTAGGATCTTCTTCATATCATCTTAAGGTAATGGCCAAATCTTGAACATGTTTTACTAATCTTTTGCCTTAATCATTTCTAATTTAGATTAAAGTTTGAGTTTTTATTAGTTTAAAGTTTCAAGTGAGGTTTTGAGGTAAGTTGGGGTTGTGTTAACTTTTAGAGTAAACATAACCTAATTTAGGTTAGTTAAGAGTAGTTTAGTGCTTTATATCCTTTTTTAATCATCAAGTTTTCACTAAACCACCTTAATATTTCAAATTAGTGTTAAAACTAGTTTTAGTTTAAGGTTAGGGTTTCAAACAAAATCTGCTTTTAAACCAGAGACTTCAGAGAAAAGTTGCGATTACTGGGAGCTAGTTATACGACCCTGAATACACCCTCAAAACCCGAGCCAATTCCTCTAAGCTTGGGCCGCCAAAATACTAGTTTTGGCCGCAAATTGTGGCCCTTCTAGGGAGTTTGGTCGTAGGTTTTTGTCGGGGGCTCTCTGGAACTCCAATCAGGCCTCTGGTATGTGCAACTTTTTCTAATTATTCATATATAAAAATCTTGGGCCGTTTTACCTTATTTTAGGCGATATGTTAACGTACAATACAAATGTTCCGATTCTTGTTTTGGTGTTTCTTTTGGTTAACGGTTCTTAGGGGTAGTCTTAAGTGTTTGTTACACGCGTTTAGCACACTAAGTTCACTCGTGTTAACTCGTGAGAGTTAGTTCGTTTGTGTAGTATATGTTTGCGTGTCATATCGGATTTCTAGCCTCATGTGCTAAGTTTTATGCGATGCTAGGATCGGTTGCGGAGACTTCGAACGCGGCTAAGAAAAGAAAGGAGGTGGTCGGATTCGAGTAGCTTGAGGCCATTCCGGTGAGTAGATTTAACATCTACGGGAGAATGGTTCGGATGGCGTAAAGCGCCCGATGATTAGAACTAGTTACAAACTTCATATACATATACCTATGTACATTTCCATATTGCATACGCATTGATATCTCCACACTTGGACACTTGCACCATTTCTAATGTTCATGACGCACGTGCACTAACCTATATGTACACACATGCTATTGATAATTGCTATGTCACATACACTATAGAACTCGCATGGTGACTTGCATTTGCATTGCATCTTATTGATAGATAGATCCTCGCATTATTCATCTAGCTTGCATCATATTAATACCATGTACATTTGCTATCATCATTATATTCATATATTATGATGTTTTGTGAGATTTCTGTTTTCATGAGATTGCTGGATTTGAAAAACCGCATGTACATTTTGAAAACTTATGATTGTTTTAAAAACACGGTTTCTCTTGATATGATGTGTAGCGTCCACCATGAGTTTTCTCGGTTATGAGTTATATGTATAGCCGATTCGAGAAGAGAGGAGGCACTGTCTGCGAGTACATGGTAGACCCGGTACGGTACCTCGGGGCAAGAAGATCGTATAGAGAGACGTTGAGCCTGGTATGGGAATAATACCTACCGGTGCTAGATTTGGACTCGGCGGATATCCGTAGGATACTGACCGGAGCCGTGTGATCAAATGGATTTGAGGGCCGATCTGAGAGACGGCGCCCGAGATATTGAGATTTTGAGTGTCAATGTTTGATACAGGTTTTATACTGTTTTATTGATGATACTTTTAGTTCTACCATATTGAATTTACCATGAAATATTCAGTTTTCTATAGTTTCTACACTTCAGATTTCATACGCCGCTCATCTATTCATGTTGCACTTATAGTAGTGTACCGCATCATAATTCATACCTAGGATCTGTCGCTGTTACGTACATGCTTATAATTGCCACTTATGATATTACTTACTACTCACGAGCTGACAACTCACCCCCGTTGAGCCACAGTGTCTTGCAGGGTCGATCAGTCAGTATAGTCGCGGCGGAGCACACTACTACCACTTCTGCTACTACTTTTGCTTCGACTTTTTGGACTTGATATTTTGTAGGTGGGTTGTGAGTATTATTTTGTCTTCTACCTTGTACACTTTCATTGTATCCAGTAAACTTCATCCACCACATGTATATTTGACTTAGAGACGAGACTGATAGATATTGTATTATATTTGACTCTGGGTGTCGTGCTCGTGTGAGCCGACTTTTATATCTTTATTGTGGATGTGGTTTTCCTTTCTTATTTCCTTATTTCCTTGACTATGGCGTCGCATATTTTGCTTGTGTTTGTGTTCCGCCGGATGGCGTTGAGATTGCTCCCAAATGGGGATGCTATTATATATCATGCTTATGTATCGGTTTGAATCAGTTTTACAAAGGAGATGCTGCCGAAATTTTTACAATAACTTGATCTTCAAAAAGGTTTTGATATAATTCTTTTGCATCCTAAATTAACACTTTAAACAAAAAATTTTACCACTCTATTTTAAATTACGGTTTAGATTCTGGGTTTTCGGTTTACTTGAATTACGTTACGCTTTTAGACGTTGCGTGATTTAAGTGCCAGTCACGTTCCACTTTTGGTTCATAACAAAGTTGGTATCAGAGCACTACGCTTTACCTTTCTAAGTGTAGGATGAACCTTAGTATGATGGAGTAGGTAACTTAAGCAGAGTGACGTAGTGTGTGTATGTTCCACAGCATACTCACGATATGATACTCTGCCTAAGCGACCTTAGGACGCATACTTTGTGATTCCTTTCCTTGATTCCACGCATCCTTTTGTTTCGATTGCTATATTCTTACCGAATCATATTTCTTGTTCCAGCCACTATGCCGCCGAAAACTACGAGGGCCCAGAGGGCTACTGCCAGAGACGAGGTTAGGGCGGGCTCGTCTGAGATGAGGACCAACCAGGATGGTACGCCTACCCTTCAGGGACAGATTGATCCTCCTTCTCCAGGCCGGATTGCTAGGATGGAGGCTAGTATCTATGATTTGCACTAGATGGTTGCATCTTTGGTCGAGGCCAGCCAAGTACAGAGATCTGATGATGTTCCGCCTACTACGGGGACCGTGATAGTACCTACTGCTGAGACAGTTGTACCTGCCGCTACCAAGACTATCGCAGTATCATTACCGGAGTTTATAAGACTGAATGTAACATTTCAGAAAATATAAAATATTATTTTTGGAATTTAATATTAAAATAATATATTTCGCGAAAACTACCCGATTTGCGAAATTGGGATTTTCGTAAAATGGTATAAATATATACCAATATTTGTGAAATAATTGGAGATTAAAATGATTTATTCATTTAAAAATATATTTATCGGATTTGGCATTTTTATAATTAATTATATGCAGTTTGAATAAAAATTGATTCGTGCACTACTAATCGCGATTAAGCCAAATCCGTGTTTCTACATTTTTCCATGGTTAGTGCACCATGACATGTTGCATTTTTGTTGCATGTTGTTTTATTGGTATTTGTTGATATTTGGCTTTAAAAGAAAAAGAGAAAAAGGAAATAGAATAGAATAATAGGAATGGGTAAGAGAGAGAGTGACATGGCATGAATAATTGAGAGAGAGGGTGAGAATAAGAGAGAGAGAGAGGGGGCTGCCATCACTTTCCCCTCTCCATCATTTTCCTCCTACTCCTTCATCTTTAAGCTCCCCCACTTCTACCCTCATGACCCATCTCAATTTCCTTCTCAAAACCCTACTCTCTTCATTAAAAATGATCCCCACCTCATCCTCAACACATTGGACCAATCAAAGTTGGATTTTGAAGACTTTGAGCAACTCAAGAAAATTCTTGAGTTGCCAAATGAGGTATATCTCCTTTCATTTAGTTTAGTTTTAAGTTTCCTAGCATCCTAGTCTAGTTTAGAGTTAAACTTGTTTAGATTAGTGATGTTTGGAAATTCCAAGAAAGGGTTTGGGTGATTGTGTGGATTTGTGATGTTTAGGGGCTGTTTACAAGACCCTGGTGTTGATTGTATGGCCAAGAACTGAGAATAGAACCCAAATTACGAACTTAGAAATGTAACCGTGTCGGTTTTGCGAAGTATGTTGGCCTACAGGGAATCTGGAGCAACCTGGGAAGTTTCTGAGAAAATCTAGCAAGTCCAGTGACCTAGGTTAACCACTAGAAACCCACAACCCAAATACGAGCCCATTTCCTCCAAGTATGGCCGGCGAGCTCGGGTCCTGAGTCGATGTCGCCGGATTTTTGGTGGTGTCTAGAGTTGAGTTTTTGCCTGTAGCTCACACTCCCTGTAACCTATCTATTGCACTTGCTTGTTTAGTCCCATTTGACCTGAGACAAAATCTGGGAGCTGTTGTGAGTGCTTTGGCCATGTTTTTCCTGATATTTGAATTCGAGTTTTGGTATTTGATATTTTATTGGGTCGTTGGATGTTTGTACGTCAACGATGAGGGTTGTGTAGGGTTCCTAGGCTCTCTAATGAGGTCTCACAAGGCATCAACCATGCCAATTTCAAAACTTACAGGTGCCGAGAAACCCTAATACGGATCGTTAACTAGATATTTAGGCGAACAATGCAACTAGTAAACTACTTTACTAAGAGAACGGAAATACAACCTTTGTAGATCCGGTGCTCCACCTCCATAGCTCCGCGAAGAAGTCCCCTTGCTGTCCAAAACAAATCCCGGGCTCTAGCGTTGGCTTTATCGGAGAAATGAGCGGGCAAGGTCGTCGGCTTCGTGCCGAAGATGATCTACGTCGAGGCATCACAAGATCAAGCTCCCACTTCACCAAGTCATGAAACTTGTAAAGAAAACACCCTATACTACTTGGCAAGAGGTAGAGGATGAAGAAATAGGAAGTGGGTTCACTTTAGAATTGGATTTCTCACTCTTTTTCATCAATCACCATTGATGGTCCAAGGTTTCTTCATGTTGAAGATGAAGAAGAAGAAGAAGAAAATGTTATGATAAGTATTAAATAAAATGAAAATAATAATAATACTTATCATCTACCAACCATGGTCAAGTGTAGAGACTAAACTAGGGTTAGTGGGAATGGTTAGGGTTAAGCATGAGACAAAAATGGTCACTTAGGTCAAAGCTTCATGAAGCTTCAACTAGAATACAAATCAAGCCACCATTTTCTTTTCATTCCTTTCATTTTCCAAAAATCAATAGATAAATAAATAAGTGAATAAAACATAACCCTAACCATTAACATGTAACCATGGTTTGATCTTTACACAAAAACCCTAGCAAACATGTATCATCAAACATGATACAATCAAGTGCACAAAAAGTATATCACATATACAACTTGTACATTCAAGTGAGAAAATCCATTTAAAGTGAACCAATACTAGTTAATGCAAAGTAATATATCAAATATATAATTATGCATTAAATCATTAAATCAACACTTGATTTAACGATCCGGTCACATCGCATATAACCGACTAATATCCAATGTATCGACTTATCGAATCAATCCTTGATTCGATAACTAGGTTATATCGCATACAACCATATCGATACATTCATCGCGAGAATAGAATACGGTATCACATACATGCATTATTCTCGGTCCCGCACATATCTCATATGCGCTCCTATTTCGTTTCGCTTGAGCCAGGAAACCTCTGTGTAGGACTCTAAAGACTCGTCAATACGCCGGCAGCAGGTGATGATCATATCAAACACCCACAAGCTGCAAGCGGTCTGCTAAACGTAACGGCCACCCGGGTATTGAGCGATCAGAAGATCGACGAGCCAGCCCGCTCACACTCCTGTGAATCCAACCAGTAACACTACCGTACAGTCCGGTCTGATCGTCTGATATGTCGCATATCTCGCCTAGGGGTGGTAAACGTCAGACCCCAATAGCTCGATAAGTCGTGTCGATATGAGGTCTATAACAATTCGAGAAACTACTGGTAACACTTACCAGTAAATCTCAGCAACCCTGGCCAGGGATTTCCTGTTATAGCCAATCGAACACAGCGCAACATCAACTCCCTATACCGGGAGAGACGAATCCCCTCCTATCGCTCATTGCCTCCATGTGATTCGGGACTGTACCCAAAAACCACCGTTTTGCACGCCCTCTTGGAGGTGGTAAGATGGAAATCAAAGCACAGTGGGAACCACACAAGACTCTATGACGATCTCGGGTCAACAGACTACTCTGTACCAGTGTCACCAGAGAACTGCCATCTTACGTAAGGTATAATACCATCTGGGAGTTCTCGGCGAGTCCGTCCAGTGTACCCAGTCTCTACTGAGCATCCGTATATCATCTCTGATGTCAGACACCAATGGATATGGGATCATCCATCGCCCATCTGTATGGGTCGAGAAGGTATACGCTAGTCTACTCTGGTATATCGATGCCCCGTCTCGATACACCCACGACTAGGGACCTTGAAGGATGTACTTATGGACTACCATGTCCCCACTAGTATGATCCGCATCATAGTCCAGGTAGTCAAGTACACATCCTAAGGGCTTTACCAACATGTAACAGAGAGACAATCAGTGTACACGTTAAGGTAAAGAGCAACCAGATAGCATACTATCATGTCGAGCAAGAAAGTCCTCCCTATATATGTCCAAGCATCCACTATAATATACATCCTATGTATAGTAATGGCCTCTAGGGCATACATATAACTAACAGGTTGTTTGGTTGTTTTTGCATGCGTAGGCTATAGGTTCTAACCTATGAGCACACCGTGTACCGTATCGGTTTTTCAGACTTGATTTTTATAGCATCTGCGATTGTGTATTTATTGTAGGTACCTTCGTGTGGATTCCGAGACGACGAAGCACATCGACTACGGCTGAACAAGGAGTTCTGCAGGTGTGTAGATTTATATCTACGGGGAAGTCGGGTAGATGGCGTATAGCACCCCCGCAAATTATAATGGAAACCGATATATAAAGAATATGGTTAAGGAAACCATGTTAGAAACTTATGGATGTGGTTAAAGAATTAGTAGGAGGCAAGATATAACACGACTTAAGGTTATATGTATGGTTTAATGTGACATGATAGGATAGAAATGATGTCTCGAATTGATATATAAGAATGTGAAACGTGAATGTGAATCACGATATATATATATATATATATATATATATATATATATATATATATGTATTGTAACGTTTTGAAAATCGTTTCGGTGAAATTTCAAAAAAATCGGTAAAATAAGGGGGTTTTCTGTAAAAAGTCAAAATACAAATATCTTATTTTAAAAATTAAATATACACATTCTAGCTATGTAATTGCTATTATTTGGTGTTTATTGAGTCGCTGGTGAAATTTCAAATTTTCCAAAAAAAATAAAAATTATTTTATTATTATTTTAAGCCGTCACTAATACATTTAATTAAGGAAAATTACAAATTGGAATGAGTTGAAACAAATTTTGTGCATCATAAAACATTAAATAAAATTTTATCATGTGGTTTTTGGAACGAAATCATTTGCCAAAACGGTTTAGAAATTATTGAAGAAAAAAGGCTTTTTTTTAGCGTAAATGGATGCTTGGGGTATTGTATTTATCATTTTTCATCACCCCACACCCGTACCCACACCCACACACCCCCACTTACTCTTCCCCATGGCTGAATTCAGCAGCCACCATATTTTTCCCCACTTGATTTTCAAAGGAAAGGATATGAAAGAAAAGAAAAGAAAATGGGTGAATTAGGTGGACTTTTGACCTTACCTTGACCTTGACTTTCCTCCCTTGTATTTTCTCTACCTCCCTCTCTCTCCTCACACCCCCAATCAGGCCGAGCCCCCCCTCCCAACAGCAGCAGCCCCCCCAAATCCCACTCTTTTCTTCATCAAAAAATCCACAAATCACTTCAAAATCCATGCAAAATTCAAATCTAAATCCAAATCCGACTCCTACCCATTTTAGCTTAGCCCGTATAGCATGGATCCTTATGAAAAGAGGGCATTTTGGGAGGCCATGGATGCTTGTGGATCTTCATATGTTTTGGGTATAATTCTAAACATTTTTGTTGCTTAATTTGTTACTAATTTCTTAAGCTAATTTAATTAAGTGTTAATTTGGATATGTGAGTTTAATTGCAAGTTTTGGAATTCAAGTTATGAATTTGAATGCAAGTTAGGGTTTTGTAAAATTGGTGTATGGTTGTGTGTTATATTTAGGCTTTTTGTCATGTTAATACAAGATTAGTAGCTAGTGCTAATGGTTAGTTTAAAAAAAAAATTGTGTTAACGTGCTAATTTGCCTACTAGATTTTTGAATTTGGTTAAATACTTGGGATTAAAAATGTGTTTAGGTTTTTCATGACTTCATTAACTTTATTAAGTGTGGTTTAATGCTTTAGATCATGCAAATATAAGCTAGATTGTAGTTTGTGTATTTTTGCTTTGAAATTGTTAAAAAGGGTATTTTTGTAAACTAGAATATTAGGGTTTTTGGAATTTAATGAGATTAAATTCCGGAAATTGTTTATATGACTTATTTAAGATATTTAATAAATATATTGGCTGCTACATTCATTTAAATATCATGTTTTGTACAAAAACGGCGAAATGTGCTTGCTAGATTTTCGGAAAAATGACCTTTTAAGTGAAATTGGGGTTTTTGTGAGTTTTAACCTAGTTTATATTAAAATTAGTGTTCGTGAATGTGCAAATGAGTGTGATTGGATTTTTCTCGATGGTTTGACGTTTGTACATCGACATCGAGGGTTGGTTTGACTATTCTTGCATGCGTAGGCGATAGGTTTGGACCTATGCGTGATACGCGTGCCGATTTGATTTTCGTATGCCGTTTCGATCTCGAATTTAGTTTTAATGAGATATGGTGCGTTATGATATGTAGGTACCCCCATGTGGACTTCGAGACGACAAGCAAGCGTGTGGCGACGTCGGCACCGGCTAGCGAGGCCCAGGTGAGTAGATTTATATCTACGGGGAGAAGTCGGGTGGATGGCGTATAGCACCCCCGCAGTCCGTGGTGGTGTATACGGATGCGTATACACACCAACAATTATTATATGTTATTTGGGAATAATAACGATGCTTAGGATGGATATTGGTGTGTTGGATTATTTTAGCGTTGCGAACCCTAGGGTAGTGTTGCACTACACATACACACACACATACACACATACATACTTGCATACATTCCTATTGATATGTGCTCATGGGATTCTTTATAGTTATGTGTTCACATGGGTATGGGACTATGTGTTCACATACGGATTGAGGATGATACTTGGGGTTGAGCTGAGTCGATGAGATTTGATTGAGGCCGTGAGATCGGTGATATAGCAGGACTCGTATTTGAGATACGACATGACGTTGTAGCGGGTCCTTGACGTAGTGTTTCACACACGTCCATGCATACTTAGGCGGTATCAGTATGGTACTAGACGTAGATCAGTACCCCGATCATGATAATTTATAAAGAGGATACCAGGTGAATAGTATGATGAATGTGATATTGACCCGTACCCAGATTTAGGATGCCGTACGACGGATTTACGTACGAGCTATATTGATGATTGATCCACACTCTTGACTTGGGATGCCTGATTATAGATATGGTATCGGCTATGATATTATTGAGGTGGGATCACCGACTATACATATACAGGTATGTATACGTATCGACTCAGATGATAGGCGGTTTCCTTACCTGTAGTTCAGCTCGTTAGCTTAGCCCTTTAGTTTAGTTTAGTTATTAGATTAGATTCGATTCTTACCTATTTCAAAAAAAACTAACGAATCGTGGGTATTTTAAAAGACAGCCCAAGGGATCCTACGGATATTTCAAAAGACGTATCTTTTCATAAAAACACCGTAGCCCCTATTTTCAAAACCCCATGATTCGTGTTATTTCAAAAGGCACCATTTGTAGGACTTATATTAGTTTAATACTGATTAGTTATCGTTGTGTCTAGTATTCTGCTTCCACACATTATTGCTGTTCGCTCTGCCCCGCATACTTATTTTGCTGCATACTCCATTATTGATATCATGCTGTTAGGACACCAGCACCATTACCGATGATGCGTATGTACCACATACACTTACTTGCCGGCTCACACACATCTTCATCGGTAATTGCCATGTCACGTACACTTAGAAAATACTATTGCTTGGCTTAGCTTGTTAGTTAGTAGTTGATACGATATTAGTGTACCTGGGTTATATGCCAGTTTAGACATTGTAGTTATTACTTGTCACTTCATGCATACTGTTATTCCATTGTTCATGCCTAGTTATTAATCATACATTGCAACTTGGTTATTGATACCATATACATTCATTAGCATTGACATATGCACTTATGATGACTTCTTGAGATTTATGATATTTCTGGATTTCGGGGGAAAGCCGCAAAATTTCTAAACTTATTAACCTTTTAAAATATGTAAATTGCGGTTTTCTAGTGATGTAAGTGTCGTCCACCATGAGTTTGCTGTGGTTTTCGAGATCCGTGTCGAGGAGTGGAGGAACCGTCACGGGTACATGGTGGGCTCGGTATGGTACCCCGGGGCAAGATGAATGTGGTGTTGACGTTGAGCCTGGCAGGGGACAGATTACCTACTGGTGATATTACCCGACGCGTCGGATATCCGGAGGATACCGTCGTGGTCTTGAGATGGATGGTAGGGGCCGGTCTGGACTGACGGCGCCCTAGATATTGAGATTGAGACATTGATATTTCGAGACAGTGAGATTTATGTTTTGTGTCGATGCTAGACACTGTTGATACTGATTTCATTATGATACCTCAGTTTAAAAATACGAAGGAAATCTCACTAATTTATGAAAACAGTTTCTTCATTTACATGTATTCTGTTTTCATGCATTCATACCTCATTCATATGATATATTGCTACCTGAGGCACTGACACGGGCACATGAGATTTCACTCGGTTAGATATTACCCTAGCCATTGTTATAGGCTGCTTGTTATGTATATTTTTGAGGATATATTATGATCATTGACCTAGGTTGCGTTATTTATGCGATTTCTGTGCGTAGATGTTTTTCTATTCACGAGTTGGCAACTCACCCCCGTTGTGCCCCAGTTTCTTGCAGGTTTGCCGTACAGGTTTCATTACGGCGTTGCAGGCTCAGTTTCATTCGGGTGACTTGCTAGTAGGTGGGTTTTTCTTGTATCGTACCCATCATATTACCTTGTATAATATTATTCAGTTGTATCTAGTAAATTCCATCAGCCAAACATGTATTTTGAGATAGAGACCAGTGTTGTTTACTCTTTCGACCTTAGAGTCGCTCGTTATGTTTCTGGTGGTTTTGAGTTTCCTTTTGAGTTTTGATCCTCGCCGTTGGCGTTGTATATTATATTGCTTGTGTGGTTGTGACCGTCGATTGACGAAGAGCTAGCTCCCGCTTGGGGATGCCTTTTTCTTGATTTCGTATACTATTCATGTTGTATCCCGTTTGGGGGCCTGTATTTACAAAGGAGACTCTGCCGAAATTTTCAGTAAATTTTTGATGTTTTTTTTAAAAAACCGCATAATTCGGCTTATGCTATTGAAACTACTTGCTTTAAGTTGGTTTTTCCTGCACTCTACTACTTTTCTTGGTTTGGATTTCTGGGTTTTCGGTTTACTTGGATTACGTACGCCTCGAGACGTTCGTAGTTTAAGTGCCGGTCATGTTCCGTACTTTCGGGTCGTGACATATATATATATATATATATAGTGAAAGAGAATCGGTATGAGATTATAGTGGCATGTTATGAGGTTGATAAATATGATATGAGATTAGGAAGATGACTTGATGTGATGAAAAGAGTGTACGATGAGATATGATGACTTGGTTTGATATGTCGTTATACGGATGCGAGTCGATATGAGATAATTGATACCTTTATCGGTCCCGTGATATGAGATGGATACGGATGTGACCTGAGATATAGGTATATATATATAATGATGTGAATAATGAGTGATATGCCGTACGAGACGTTAGGTCCGTACCCTCATTTTCATATAGGTTGATAGGATCCCTAATGGTTTAATGCCGCCGTACAATGGATACCGTACGTGATGCGTTTTACTTGAGGATTGATCCATACCCTTGACTAGAGGATGCCGTTCGATGGATTATACCGTACGTGATGTTGTGAGGCTGGATGCCGATTGATAGATTCACCGACTCGGATATATTATAGATGCTTATACCTTATAGCATTTCGCTTACGATGTACCTTATGCTACGTTCATGATATTCTCATTGCATTACATATACCTGTGCTAGTACACCTACACCATTATCTATAATGCGTATGTTACACTTACACAGATTGCCTGCTCACACACTTTCAGCATCGATAATTGCTATGCCACTTACACAGTAGAATTGCCACATCATTATGCTATGTTGCATGATATACTTGCTATGCTCACATCATTATGATATGTCGCATGATATACTGATATGCTCACATCACTGTTCTATGTTGCATGATATATGGATATGCTCACATTTCTTTTATATGTTTGCATATATCATGCTTTACAATTATATGCATTGAGATACTGTTTTCATGAGATTCTGGATTTGAGAACCGTGGTGATATTTCAAAAGAATGTATGCATTGTTTTAAAATCCTGGTTTCTCTTGATATGATATTTCGAGACGTCCACCATGTGTTTTCTCGGTTATGAGTTATGTGATACCCGATTCGAGGAGCTGGATGAGGCCGTTTGCGGGTACATGGAGGACCCGGTATGGTACCCCGGGGCAAGAAAGGTATGTTGTACAGTAGACGATGAGCCTGGCAGAGGGACTACTACCTACCGGTGATAGTATTTGGGCTCGGCGGTTATCCGGAGGATACCGACCGGAGTCGTGAGATGATACGGGCCGATCCGGACTGACGGAGCCCGTGGGCTGATCCGGACTGATGGAGCCCGAGATATGAGGATTTACGTGTCGATGTTGGACACGGGTTTCATGATCTTTCGAGTGTCGATGTTGGAAACTCAGGTTCTATGATTTTGATGTGTCGTTGATGGACACACGTTGATTGATATCCTCATATTTACATGCATATGCTTTCATGATATTTACATGCATAATGTTGTTGTGTCATTGATGGATACGTAGATGTTATCCACATGCTTATAGGCATTGATTATATTGTTGGTACATATGCAGATACGGTCACCCTAGATATCATAGTATTACTTTTATGATATAGTTGACCTAGGAATCGTTGTTTTATTCGATTTCTACCTGATGATATTTTCTACTCACGAGTTGCCAACTCACCCCCGTTGTGCCACAGTTCTTGCAGGTTGACCGCATGGATCAGTAGCGGTATCGCTGGCACATAGCTTACATTCGGGTGATTTGCTTTGGTAGGTGGTACATACTGGATCGGGCCACTCTTGTACTATACTTCCTATTATATCTAGTCAACTCCATCAATCAAAACTAGTATTTGTATATGTAGTAAGACTTAGAAAGACTTGTGGTTGCGAGACTTAGAGCGATGAGTTATATGTTCGCTTGGTGGGTTGATGTCTTGCTTTATTCATTATCCTTTGTGTTGATCTTCGCCGTTGGGCGTCGTATACATATATTTATGACTTGCGTGGTTGTGATTCCGCCGATTGGCGAAGAGCTAGCTCCCGCTTGGGGATGTCTTTTATATTATCATCTATATGTGGTTTTGGATCAAAATATACAAGGGGGGTGCTGCCCAAATTTTTAAAAGACGAAACATGTTTTTCAACTAGTAAAAATCCACTTGCATTTTCATGTTCCATTATCTTTGCATTTAAGAAAACTTTTGATTTCATCATAGCTTTATTTCAAAACGTCACCTCTTTTATTTTCTTAAAAAGGTTTAGATTTTTGGGCTTCGGCTTACTTAATTTACGTTGCGCCTTTAGACATTGCCTGATTTAAGTGCCGGTCACGAACTAAAATTTCGGGTCATGACAAAATTGGTATCAGAGCGCTAGGTTTAACCTTGGTTTGAGTCTAGGTTTGACTATGTGGAGTCTGGGGCGTAATCTATTTCGGAACCTAGGCTTGACTTTACGGAACTTAGACTTGAACATGGGGGTATTAGACCCGAACTTTCGTTACATAGGCTGACCATGATTGATGGAGTAGGTAACTCAAGTAGAGTGACGTACCGTGCGTATGTTCTACGGCATACTTACGATATGATACTTCGCTTAAGTGACCTTATGATGTACATATCTTGAGATCTGTGATTCTCTTCGTCCCCATGATTATATATCCATTTGAGATCCTTGATTCTATTCGTTCTAATGATCATACTCTCATTGATTCCATTCCTCCTTATGATCATGTATCCATTCTGGATCTGTTGATTCCTTTCATTCCTTTGATCTATCTTCTTCGATACATACTTGAGGTTCTTATCACTATGGTTTGAGCGCAGATTGAGCTGCTCTTAGTGATGCGTTCAGGGCGAGCTCGTCATGGACGAGGACTGGCCATCGTGTTTTCTGGTGATATGGCAACGTATCGATTTCGTATTTGTGTTGTGACCTCTCGTTTGAGGCGAGTGTTCGGCCTTGCACCGGATGATCGGGCCATTGTTAGAGGCTGCCAGATTGTGAGAGGACTGTTGATGTACAACCTATCTCAGAGTTTGTGATGTTGTCTACTGTGTAGGCAGATGGCCAAGCTATTGTTGAGATTGATGGGATGTCGCTTCCAGACTTTATGAGCTGAGATCGCTGGAGCTTTCAGGCAGAGATGCGACAGAAGATAGCTAGTCTATCTTGAGTGGAGTTGAGCGACTGAGATGACTCGTATGATTTGATGTGCCGACGCAGGCTCAGTTGAGTTGAAGATTTCCAGTGTGGAGAGTCTTACTCAGATCTAGAGTAGATCGACCCAGAGAGAACGTTGTTCTTCGGATGCCCCGATGGGAGATCAGTAAGTTGACCAGCTTTGGATAGAGGACCTCATCTCGATGCGTTGTGAGTTGATCGAGAGCGGATGAATAAAGTATATTCCTCCGATGGTTGGGACGAGTTCCCGAGGACGTGTTCGGCTAGATATCTTCTATAGAGTGATGAAGATACCGAGTTCGTAATTTCGAGTCCGTGTGAGAGACTCCGGATTGACTGTAGCCATGAATAATCGCAGTACGCAGGTAGCATAACGTGACGTCGAAGTGGACGATAATAAAGACGAGTGGAACAAGGGGTTCGTGCGAGATGTTAACGAGCTATTGTTACTCCCCGTTGAGATTAGAGATCTGGTATGTATACAGAAGCGTTGGGATACAGCCAATTCCCGAGGAAATGCTGTGCTCGGAACGCAGATGTCCAGAAAACGAAAGAAGATTATGTAAGAGTACCGGCCTCCGTATAGTTCGGCAAAGGCGAGATCGGAAGAGACCTTGAGCAGGTGCCTTCCAGGACACTGCTGCGATAAGAGTTGCACCGAGGATTAGTTGTGTCATGTGTATTCAGAGGGCCAGAGGCCGACGCCAGTAACGTGCTGCTTTACGAGTGGTCATGCAAATTGGCCGAGAGATGACCAGAGGAGTGTCAGAGTGGAATCGTTTCCGTTAGTACACCTGACCGGGCCGCCGAGCCGATAGATTGCGAGATTGGTAATCCACAGAGAACAGAGGATGCCAGACCGTGAGCAGGAGGCATGCGGATGTTCTTGCTCTGCCAGTTTTGGGCGCACTGACATTTTTCGATATTGAAGGAGATGTACCTCGATGTCATTTGTTGCGATTTGCGTTTGTGATCCGAGTATCACGCTTATATCGCTTGGATTTGAGTTTTAGTGATTGAGTTTTAGGATATTATTTTCGTGCACCATGGCTGCACCTACTGGGTATTTACGTTTTTGTGCATAGTTATTACACTTGATATATATTTTATACGCCGTTGTGATGGTTTATGATTTGTGCATATTTATTGCACTTGATGTCGATTTTGTGCCTTGGCTGCACGTGTTTATGATTTCGTGGATTTCATACGGTTGATTTGATTTTGTGCATGTGGTACGCACTCGATTTGATTTATGCACTCCGTATAGCTTACATGTGCTTGCAGTGCATTGATACGTGTTTTGTGCACGCAGTGCACACGTTTATGATTTTATACACCTTGGTACACTCGGTGTTGCTTTTTATACGCATTTGAGTGATTGATTAGTTTCCGTGCATTTGTTGCACTAGATTGGTCTTTCGTGCATTGGATGCACCGGATTTGTATTTTTTGCATTTGTTGCACTAGATTTTTATTCCGTGCATTTATTGCACCAGATTGGTATTTCGTGCACTGGATGCACCGGATTTGTATTTCGTGCGTTGGCTACACCGGATTTGTATTTCGTGCATTGGCTGCACCGGATTTGTATTTTGTGCATTTGTTGCACCAGATTCGTATTTTGTGCATTTGTTGCACTAGATTTTTATTTCGTGCATTGTTGCACCAGCTTGGTATTTCATGTATTGGTTGCACTAGATTCATACTCCGTACATTGGTTGCACTCGATTTATGTCTTTGAGCATTCGTTTTTCCAGATTTATGTTTTTGTGCGCGTTTGCACTTGACGTTCGTTTTCGTGCGCTTTACTGCACTAGATGCTTATTACGGACCTGACGCGGTTGGGTTGGATTTTTGCGCATATTAAGCGCTTGGTATTGGATTTTGTGCGCATCGGATGCATTTGAGTTAAATGTTATTCGTGGATGTTGGATGCACTTGACTTAGATTTTATTCGTGCATGTTAGATGCACTTGATTTAGATTTCATTCGTGCATGACGGATGCACTTGATTTGGATTTTGCGCATGTTGGGCGCATGATATGAGATGTGATTTTGTGCACACCGGATGCACTCGATTGGGATTTTCATTCGTGCATGTTAGTTGCACTAGATTGAGATTTTCGTGCACTATAGATGTACTAGATGTTGTTGTCGTGCACACCCGTTGCACTGGGCAGATGCTTTCGTGCACACCCGTTGCACTTAGTTTTTCTTTTGTGCATATTGTGGAACTTGTATTTGGATTTGATTTCCGTGCGCACGAGACTCACGTAATTGTTGGATACGCTTTTCGAGGCTGATTTTGCTCTTGAGCACCTTGTTTTCATGATGGACACCATATTATGTAGTAGCCGAACATGACTGATGTGAGGAAAGTACCTGAGTACTTAGCATGCATTAAAAGTTTAACAAGTGGTTTTCAAAAAGGAGCTATAATCTCGCTATTTCTTACGTGTCCGCGAGTGACACGAACGTTTATAAAGGAAAACCTTTTGGGATATTTTAAAAAGGGCGGAACTTATATTTGAGCAAAATATATATGAACATATATTTATTACTTTACAAATGAGTGTCCGTCACTTTTGCCGTGAGTTACGCATCACGCGGCTATTCAGAAAATATTTTTCATGTGTTTTATTCTGTTTTAGGGGATTTTTCTAAGGATGCGTACTACACACATATTATTATATTTGACTAGTCCATATTGGATTTCAGTAGTGGATTTCAAGATCTGTATCTCCATTGTAACTCCGATGATTTACGTGCAAATCCGATGATTTGCGTGACGCTTGACGGAGTTCGATTTTGAGTTTCATACTCCTTTTTAGGCGCACACGATGCGTTGTGGTATTTGTATATCTTCCGTGATTTCGGAGCCCCGTCGATTTGAGCTGATTATTGAAATGTTTTAGCATTTGGGGATTTAAATTTAAATTCGGGGATCGAATTTATTTAAGGGGGGGGGGAAGATTGTAACATTTCAGAAAATATAAAATATTATTTTTGGAATTTAATATTAAAATAATATATTTCGCGAAAACTACCCGATTTGTGAATTTGAGGTTTTCGTAAAATGGTATAAATATATACCAATATTTGTGAAATAATTGGAGATTAAAATTATTTATTCATTTAAAAATATATTTATCGGATTTGGCATTTTTATAATTAATTATATGCAGTTTGAATAAAAATTGATTAGTGCATTACTAATCGCGATTAAACCAAATCCGTGTTTCTACATTTTTCCATGATTAGTGCACCATGACATGTTGCATTTTTGTTGCATGTTGTTTCAATGGTATTTGTTGATATTTGTCTTTAAAAGAAAAAGAGAAAAAAGAAATAGAATAAAATAATAGGAATGGGTATGACAGAGAGAGTGACATGACATGAATAATTGAGAGAGAGGGTGAGAAAAAGAGAGAGAGAGAGAGGGCTGCCATCACTTTCCCTTCCCCATCATTTTCCTTCTACTCCTTCATCTTCAAGCTCCCCCACTTCTACCCTCATGACCCATCTCAATTTCTTTCTCAAAACCCTATACTCCCTTCATTAAAAATGATCCCCACCTCATCCTCAACACATTGGACCAATCAAAGTTGGATTTTGAAGACTTTGAGCAGCTCAAGAAAATTCTTGAGTTGCCAAATGAGGTATATCTCCTTTCATTTAGTTTAGTTTTAAGTTTCCTAGCATCCTAGTCTAGTTTAGAGTTAAACTTGTTTAGATTAGTGATGTTTGGAAATTCCAAGAGAGGGTTTGGGTGATTGTGTGGATTTGTGATGTTTAGGGGCTGTTTACAAGACCCTAGTGTTGATTGTATGTCTAAGAACTGAGAATAGAACCCAAATTATGAACTTAGAAATGTACCCGTGTCGGTTTTGTGAAGTATGTTGGCCTACAGGGAATCTGGAGCAACCTGGGAAGTTTCTGAGAAAATCTAGCAAGTCCAGTGACCTAGGTTAACCACTAGAAACCCACAACCCAAATACGAGCCCATTTCCTCCAAGTATGGCCGGCAAGCTCGGGTCCTAAGTCGATGTCGCCAGATTTTTGGTGGTGTCTGGAGTTGAGTTTTTGCCTATAGCTCACACTCCCTGTAACCTATCTCCTGCACTTGCTTGTTTAGTCCTATTTAACCCGAGACAAAATCTGGGATCTGTTGTGAGTGCTTTAGCCATGCTTTTCCTGATATTTGAATTCGTGTTTTGGTATTTGATATTTTATTGGGTCGTTGGATGTTTGTACGTCAACGACGAGAGTTGTTTGGTTGTTTTTGCATGCGTAGGCTATAGGTTCTAATCTATGAGCGCACCGTGTGCTGTATCGGTTTTCCGGACTTGATTTTGATAGCATTTGCGAATGTGTATTTATTGTAGGTACCTTCGCGTGGATTCCGAGACGACGAAGCGCATCGACTACGGCTGAACAAGGAGTTCCGTAGGTGAGTAGATTTATATCTACGGGGAAGTCGGGTGGATGGCGTATAGCACCCCCGCAAATTATAATGGAAACCGATATATATAGAATATGGTTAAGGAAACCATGTTAGAAACTTATGGATATGGTTAAAGTATTAGTAGGAGACAAGATATACCACGACTTAAGGTTATAGTGTATGGTTTAATGTGACATGATAGGATAGAAATGTGTGTGTGTGTCTATATATATATATATATATATATATAGTGAAAGAGAATCGGTATGAGATTATAGTGGTATGTTATGAGGTTGATAAATATGATATAAGATTAGGAAGATGACTTGATGTGATGAAAAGAGTATACGATGAGATATGATGACTTGGTTTGATATGTCGTTATACGGATGCGAGTCGATATGAGATAACTGATACCTTTGTCGGTCCCGTGATATGAGATGGATACGGATGTGACCTGAGATATAGGTATATATATAATGATGTGAATAATGAGTGATATGCCGTACGAGACGTTAGGTCCGTACCCTCATTGTCATATAGGTTGATAGGATCCCTAATGGTTTAATGCCGCCGTACGATGGATACTGTACGTGATGAGTTTTACTTGAGGATTGATCTATACCCTTGACTAGAGGATGCCGTACGATGGATTATACCGTACGTGATGTTGTGAGGCTGCATGCCGATTGATAGATTCACCGACTCGGGTATATTATAGATGCGTATACCTTATAGCATTTCGCTTACGATGTACCTTATGCTACGTTCATGATATTCTCATTGCATTACATATACCTGTGCTAGTACACCTACACCATTATCGATGATGCGTATGTTACACTTACACAGATTGCCGGCTCACACACTTTCATCATCGATAATTGCTATGTCACTTACACAGTAGAAGTGCCACATCATTATGCTATGTTGCATGATATACTTGCTATGCTCACATCATTATGATATGTCGCATGATATACTAATATGCTCACATTACTGTTCTATGTTGCATGATATACGGATATGCTCACATTTCTGTTATATGTTTGCATACATCATGCTTTACGATTATATGCATTGAGATGTTGTTGTTAGTTATATGTATGCCCTAGAGGCTATTACTGTACATAGGATGTATATTGTAGTAGATGCTGGAACATATATAGGGAGGACTTTCTTGCTCGACATGATAGTATGCTATCTGGTTACTCTTTACCTTAACGTGTATACTGATTGTCTCTCTGTTACATGTTGGTAAAGCCCTTAGGATGTGTACTTGACTACCTGGACTATGATGCGGATCATACTAGTGGGGACATGGTAGTCCATAAGTACATCCTTCAAGGTCCCTAGTCGTGGGTATATCGAGACGGGGCATCGATATACCAGAGTAGACTAGCGTATACCTTCTCGACCCATACAGATGGGCGATGGATGATCCCATATCCATTGGTGTTTGACATCAGAGATGATACACGAGTGCTCAGTGTGTTAGTTATATGTATGCCCTAGAGGCCATTACTATACATAGGATGTATATTGTAGTGGATGCTTGGACATATATAGGGAGGACTTTCTTGCTCGACATGATAGTATGCTATCTGGTTGCTCTTTACCTTAACGTGTACACTGATTGTCTCTCTGTTACATATTGGTAAAGCCCTTAGGATGTGTACTTGACTACCTGGACTATGATGCGGATTATACTAGTAGGGACAGGGTAGTCCATAAGTATATCCTTCAAGGTCCCTAGTCGTGGGTATATCGAGACGGGGCATCGATATACCAGAGTAGACTAGCGTATATCTTCTCGACCCATACAGATGGGCGATGGATGATCCCATATCCATTGGTGTTTGACATCAGAGATGATATACGGGTGCTTAGTGGAGACTGGGTACACTGGACGGACTCGCCGAGAACTCCCAGATGGTATTATACCTTACGTCAGATGGCAGTTCTCTGGTGACACTGGTACAGAGTAGTCTGTTAACCCGAGATCGTCATAGAGTCTTGTGTGATTCCCACTGTGCTTTGATTTCCACCTTACCACGTCCAAGTGGGCGTGCAAAACGGTGGTTTTTGGGTACAGTCCCGAATCACATGGAGGCAATGAGCGATAGGAGGGGATTCGTCCCTCCCGGTATAGGGAGTTGATGTTGCGCTGTGTTCGATTGGCTATAACCGGAAATCCCTGGCCAGGGTTGCTGAGATTTACTGGTAAGTGTTACCAGTAGTTTATCAGATTGTTATAGACCTCATATCGACACGACTTATCGAGCTATTGGGGTCTGACGTTTACCACCCCTAGGCGAGATATGCGACATATCAGACGACGAGACCGGACTGTACGGTAAGTGTTACTGGTTGGACTCACAGGAGTATGAGCGGACTTGCTCGTCGATCTTCTGATCGCTCAATACCTGGGTGGCCGTTATGTTTAGCAGACCGCTTGCGGCTTGTGGGTGTTTGATATGATCATCACCTACTACCGGCGTATTGACGAGTCTTTAGAGTCCTACACAGAGGTTTCCTGGCTCAAGCGAAACGAAATAGGAGCACATATGAGATATGTGCGGGACCGAGAATAATGCATGTATGTGATACCATATTCTATTCTCGCGATGAATGTATCGATTGGTTGTATGCGATATAACCTAGTTATCGAATCAAGGATTGATTCGATAAGTCGATACATTGGATATTAGTCGGTCATATGCGATATGACCGGATCGTTAAATCAAGCGTTGATTTAATGATTTAATGCATAATTATACATTTAATATATTACTTTGCATTAACTAGTATTGGTTCACTTAAAATGGATTTTCTCACTTGAAGTGCACATTGTATATGTGATATATTTTTTGTGCACTTGATTGTATCATGTTTGATGATACATGCATGTTTGGGTGTATGTTTAGTTTAAACCTTGGTTAAGTAAATGGTTAGGGTTTTAATTTGCTTTATTTATTTATTTGTTTATTTCATTTTGGCTTAAGATAAAATGGTGGCTTTCTTTGGATTTTGTTGAAGCTTTGAAAAAGCTTTGACCATTTTGTTTTATTCCTTAAACCTAACCATTAAACCTAACCCTAGTTTATTCTATACACTTGACCATGGTTGAGATATGATAAGAATGACTTATTTTCTATTTTTCCAATAATTTTTCTTATCATATTCTTTTCTTCTTCTTTTTCTTCTTCAACAATGAAGAAAAGCTTGCTACCATTAATGGCAACTTGAGAAAAAGAGTGAGAAATCCAATTCTAAAGTGAACCTACTTCCTATTTCTTCATCCTCTACCACTTGCCAAGTAGTATAGGGTGTTTTCTTCACAAGTTTCTTGACTTGGTGAAGTTGGAGCTTGATCTTGTGTTGCCTCGACGTAGATCATCTTCGGCATCGAAGTCGACGACCTAGCCCGCCCATTTCTCCAATGAAGCCGACGCTAGAGCCCGGGATCCGATGATCGCAGCGAGGGGACATCATCACGGAGCTATGGAGGTGGAGGACCGGATCTACAAAGGTTGTATTTCCGTTCACTTAGTTAAGTTGTTAACTATTCGCATTTGTTTCGCCTAAAATTCTAGTTAACGATCGCATTAGGGTTTCTCGGCACCGGACATTTTTGAATTTGGCATGGTTGATGCCTTGTGAGACCTCATTAGCGTGCCCAAGAACCCTACAGTGGTATCAGAGCCTAGCTAGAGCCTTAGGCGATGAGTAGACGTAGTTAGAAACCCGATTGAACCCGAAACCCTAATCTATAACCCCTCTCTGTACATTTTTACAAAACTGGGTTTTTTCCAGATTAAAAATGCTTAAAAAATTCAGCAGGAAATTCTAAGAATTACGGTGCAAAAACGAGAAAACGATACGCCCAAAGCACGGCGGAACCGCGGCAGAATCATGGCTTCTGCGGCGGTTCCGCGGCCAAATTATGTGATTACGCTTCCATTTTTGCACAGTAATTTGTCTCTTCAGGTGCTGAGTTTTCTGGGAATTTTTAATGTTTACTCAAGAGTTGAGTTTTCTGGGTTGTATTGGGAGTTCGTAGATTCGATCGGATTATCAGACTTTGTCTATGTGTCTTTCCGGGTAATTTTTGAATATGTTAAAAAGTTCGACCGGATATAAATACCCACTTTTTCCCCTGTCGGGAAATTTCCAAGTGTTGGATCTTTTCATGGTTTAATAACGTTCTAAGTAGTGCAAGTAACGCGATGGACCCTCTAGAAGACAACAAACCTTAACTCGATTATGTGACCGTATTGAACTGCCCTTTGAACCTTCGGGTTTGGGGCAGTACGGCGTGCCACATGTGAGGCATTGGCTTGAACCTTCTACGGCTGGACCGTTGGTACCGAGGCATGAAATGAATGTCTTTAAATTTGTTTCATGTGTTGGGCTGTTTCGGGAAAACTTGGGTGTTCGATTGTTCGATCAGAAAGTTTGACATTTTCTATTTATCCAGAATGTGATACAATAATTGGAATTCATAAGTAGTTATGAGATAACTGAATGAATGTTATAAACATAGCAGTTTAGTCTCACTTGATCGGTTGCCACGGAATTTTGATGTGATCAAAAGTCCGTCGCAATCACGTAGCGTACGCGGATACTCGCCGGATAAACTTATTAGACTGCTACATCCCTTAACCCCGACCAAGTGACTGTAGGAGAACCCCATCGCCGAAAGCATCCGTTCGGGTGCTCGCGGTAGCGGTGTTCCACCTTGGTGCACTTCGTCGACGGCGTCGGGGGTGCGGCCGCCTACTGAAGTTTGCAACGAGCATCCGATCAGGATGTCGGGAATCTTGTTGAATTGCCCGACTTGATATTGAAAAGTGTTTTCGATAATGAGACTAAAATGCGGGGTTTATAATTATTAGGCATGCGATGTCTAAGTATTTCATTTGTTTAGGCATGCGATGTCTAAAGAGGTTGCGGATTCCAACTGTTGTAGTTTTACACTTTCTTTTCTGTGACCGTAAGTGTAATATGTGATATCGCCGGTTTTGTTGCTATATGTCAACGACAATTGGGATGCGCATATTTACTTACGTTGATGACATGTGATGTTATGTGTTGCTGGATATGTTATATTGGATCGTCGTGTTTGAATAGCCGGGGTTTTTTTTATGTGAGATGAGTGTTTTTCATTTTCATTCATGTAAAAACTTGTATGTAATATTCTTTTATTGGGGCACTTCCAGGTTGCGGAAGATGTCACCTTTTGTATATTGTTTACTTTTCCGCACTAGGATAGACCCAAGGAGGAGAGCACAAGTAACCGGGTTCTGGAGTCCAGTGGGAGACCAACTCGAGGAGTCGAGTCTGGGTCTCCTAACTCTAGAATTGGTAGGGTTGCTTGCCGCTCTCGTAGGGGTCTAGGGGTGTGGGTTTGGCTATTCATCGCGACCGTGGAATCCGTGTTTTATACTGGCTCGTATTGAAAACTCGGACGTCCTAGTATATCCAATGTTTCATATGATTCTTCTGCTGCGATATCATGTGATGTTCTGTGATAAATACTGTATATAGTATATATGATATATTATATAGACGTTACTTATGTTTTACACCCGCGCTAGCCCTGCCCCGCTCTGCCATTAGTTACCTAACCTAACGGTGCACGAGGGGACATCGAGGCGAATGCGGATGGCATAAGTGTACGTCGTATTTATCTGTGATGTTTAGGTACTTAAATGATGGGACTTCATTAATATGATTAATGAAAGAAAAGAAACCTAAGATGTTGTGGAATCGAATTTTCAAAACCAGGTAGCTACAGTTCTTGCTTTGCATCACGGTGTTCCTTGTAGAACATCCTGCACCTTATTCGATAGGGAAAGGACCGAGATCCCTTCACCGGGAGTGACTCCTTTAGCAATAACTGGCAGATGCTGCAACCCTCGGTTTGTCTTTTGATTGCTTCTATAGTTTCTGCTTTGCACAGTGATATATATGATATATCCCACACCTCATCCGACGAGGAAAGGACCGACGATCCCTTCACCGGGAGTGACTCCTTTAGCAAAACTAGAAAAGCCTCAAAAACACTCCATTTCAAAATTCATTCGATCCTACAACGATATCAAGTTCATTACGCAATAGGTTTTCAGAAAAACCTGTCGTAGCCCTCCGTCATTTCAGATAAGTACTAGTTAGTATTCGTGCTGCGGTAGTTTGGCATTCGTCAAGGCGTAGTGTACGGTAGCTAACTAGTATTTATCTGCTTATGCATATGATGCAGATTGGATTAGGATATTCGTACGGCGTTGTTTGGCATTCTTCAAGGGTCGTGCGGGTGGGTTTAATTCAATCAAGAAATGTACGGGTTGAACTTGACTAGTGGACTATAGGTTGTTTGGCATTCGTCAAGGTCATAGAACATTAGGGGCAAAATATTATCGGGAATTTCAAGTGTTGAAATTTGCAATGAGATTGCATACCTTCTATGAGATAGTTGGATCCCGATATCCACTGCGAGTAAGAGTTACTCCTGGGATAGTTTTATACATTACAATTAGCCGATCAAGTAGGTGTTTAGAAAGGTGTCAACAGGGTTATGCCTCTGGGAAAACGAGGTTTACATTAATTAGGTTCGTGAGAAAGCACGGGGGACCTCCCTCAAAGTACCGACACTGGCCTGGCTGAAAAATTGGCGAACTTGTAGCGTGTAATTAATCCCGGCTAGTCTTTCCTTTTAGGGTTTGAAGGAAGATTTGATAAAAACAGTGGGAGCCGTCCTGATTAGATAAAATAATAACCAATCTAATCTTGCAAGAGCGCACGCTGAGTGTTTTCTTCTCTCTCTTTCTCCAGGTAGCGACCATATCACGCCTTAATCAAGATAATAATACGGATTATTGACCGAACCCGTTTGTTATACTGTGCTGGGGAACGTTGGTTCCGCTCCATCTTATAATTGTTATAAGACAGAGCAGGAAATTGGGGATTACCAGAATTCCCGTGCCGCCCAAACGAAGAAAGTGCATATGATGCATCTCCTTCGGGTGTGTTCATTACAAAGAACTGTTTCTCTGTGTCCTCTACGTCCTCGGTATTTGATACCGGATAAGGATCCCAGATATGTAATCTGTTACATAGGGCTACAGAAAGGTAGAGAGCTGAGAACGGGTGATAAGTTTCATGAGGCAGAAAACGGTGCAAGTGTTGCAGCCAAGTCTGTTGGTCACTGTCACCCTGTATTACTAGAATACATTGATTCTGAACGAATGTTATTAGATACCGAACCTGATATACAAAATCATATCAGTCTCTTTATTAGTAAAGAAGGATATAATTTTGTATTGTTGGATAATGTTTTGAATATTTCCTATATCAAAAGTTGATCGGTTCAGGCACGTTATCTAAAAGCATTAATGTTCTAAATCAAACTACAGTTCTTAGTATACAGAACACACACAAGAGGAAGAGTTCAGAAATGAACGAATTCTTCTTGAGGTGTTGTAGACTAGGTCATATCAATGCGACCCGACTAGCTGAAGTTACACATAGATGCATCTGTTTGAATTTACATCTTGTGAAACTTGCCAGTCATGTCACAGAGATAAGATGACCACAGCTCTGTTTATTTGAAGCAGAGAAAGAGTTAGTGAACTCTTGGGATGATACATGTTGATGTATAAAGATCCCCTGTCTACACATGCCAAGACCAGTTCTTTGTACTTCATTACATTCTCTGATGATCTCTTTAGATTCAGACATATGTTCCTGTTGAAACACAAGTCCGAAACTTTTGAGATATTCACAGAATATAAGTTAGAAGTAGAGAACCAAAATAAGGGTATAAGTATTATGTCCTATGATGAGATCAGGGAGGAGAATACTTGTGCATAGAATTCCTGGACAATTCTAAAGGAGAATGAGATTCTCTCTCAGCATTACTCCTCCGTATACACCAAAGCACGATGGTAAATCGGGGTGGAGCAATTGCACCCTATTTGATATGGTGCGCTCTATGATGAGTACTACTGAGTTACCTGTTTCCTTTTGGGAGTTATGCGCTTGAGAAGCTGCATACCTATTGAATAGGGTTCAAATCAAATCAGTTGCCTACCACTCCATATGAGATATGGTATGGGAAGAGCCCATGTCTTAAGTTAGTTAAGATTTAGGGTTGACCGGCCTATGTCTGAAAGCAAAATCCGGACAAGCTCGAGGCAAAGTCTGTAATGTAGAACTGGAAAGGTTCCAGCTATACAAACTACAGCAGATGATTTGGTAGAACCAAAGGATTCAGTAGAGACCAACGAACCTCAGCCTCTCCGCCGATCTAGTAGGGTTCCTCACCCACCTGAGAGATACTTCTGTTTCTCTATGATAGTGGGAGCGAGGATTGCATCATGAGATGATGACCCAACTAGTTTCGAGCTGGCCATCAGGAGTGGGACTCTATAAGAATGGCTGGATGCTTAGCGATCTGAGATGGAATCCTTATACACCAACAAAGTATGGACTTTGGTTGCTATATCTGAAGGGTTAAATCCCCATCAGGAGCAAGTATATCTTGAGAAGATTACTTGGTGTAGATGGAAAAGTTGAGACTTTCAAAGCTAGACTTGTTAAAGGTTTTCGTCATCGACCAGGCGTGGATAATGATGAAACCTTTTCCAGTGGCTATGCTTAAGTCCATCCGGATCCTACTTGCTACGGCTACATACCATGACTACGATATCTGGCGGTTGGGTGTCATGACTGCTTTTCTAAAATGATGTTTTAGAAGAGAGCGTCTGTAAGTACACAGCCAGAGGGCTTCGTAGACAGTGGGAGCAGCGGAAACGTGTACAAGATGCTTTATAGGATAAAGCAGGCATCGCGGAGTTGGAACGTCTGTTTTGATGAAGTAGTCAAAGAGTTTGACATCATCAAAATGGTAGATGAACCTTGTATATACAAAAAGGGAGTAGGGAGTATGGTGGCGATCCTCGTAGAGTACGTGGATGACATACTCTTGATAAGAAAGGAGTTTCCTATGCTACGCTCGCTCAATCTCTGCTTATCACAAGGATTCTCCGTATAGGATCAAAGTGATACCTCCTAAATCCTGAGTTTTGATCTATGAGATAGATCTAATTGGATGTTAGGATTCTCACTAGTTGAAGTGAGATGGTATCAATTGATCCTGGGGAGAATCACTGGAAGTGTTCCAGGGTGATAAGGACGACTGAATGTCAGTCACAGGCATTGTCTTTACCCTCAGTAAAGGGACGGTATGTTGGAAGAGTTCCAAGCTAGATACCGTGGCATACTAGACGATAAAGGCTGGATACATCGCTACTTAAGATGCTACCAAAGTGGCTGTCTGGGTGTATATTTGTTCATGAGATGAACTTAGTTCCTCCCATTGTGTGACAATGGAGTTGTGGCTTATGCCAAGGAACGTCCGTCCTATTAATGATCCAGATATATTCTGAGGCAGTATCACCTGATCATGGAGATGGTTGATCTCCAGGGGATCGAGGTTAGGAGAGCAGACTCAGAGGACAACACGGCGGATCCACTCACAAAGGCCTTTTCCCAGAGAGAGACTTTTATGGGATGGTTGAGTATGAGATACTACAACCACTGCTATCAGATGGCCCTAGTGCAAGTGGGAGATTGTTAGTTATATGTATGCCCTAGAGGCCATTACTATACATAGGATGTATATTGTAGTGGATGCTTGGACATATATAGGGAGGACTTTCTTGCTCGACATGATAGTATGCTATCTGGTTGCTCTTTACCTTAACGTGTACACTGATTGTCTCTCTGTTACATGTTGGTAAAGCCCTTAGGATGTGTACTTGACTACCTGGACTATGATGCGGATTATACTAGTGGGGACAGGGTAGTCCATAAGTATATTCTTCAAGATCCCTAGTCGTGGGTATATCGAGACGGGGCATCGATATACCAGAGTAGACTAGCGTATATCTTCTCGACCCATACAGATGGGCGATGGATGATCCCATATCCATTGGTGTTTGACATCAGAGATGATATACGGGTGCTCAGTGGAGACTGGGTACACTGGACGGACTCGCCGAGAACTCCCAGATGGTATTATACCTTACGTCAGATGGCAGTTCTCTGGTGACACTGGTACAGAGTAGTCTGTTGACCCGAGATCGTCATAGAGTCTTGTGTGATTCCCACTGTGCTTTGATTTCCACCTTACCACGTCCAAGAGGGCATGCAAAATGGTGGTTTTTGGGTACAGTCCCGAATCACATGGAGGCAATGAGCGATAGGAGGGGATTCGTCTCTCCCGGTATAGGGAGTTGATGTTGCGCTGTGTTCGATTGGCTATAACCGGAAATCCCTGGCCAGGGTTGCTGAGATTTACTGGTAAGTGTTACCAGTAGTTTCTTGGATTGTTATAGACCTCATATCGACACGACTTATCGAGCTATTGGGGTCTGACGTTTACCACCCCTAGGCAAGATATGCGACATATCAGACGACGAGACCGGACTGTACGGTAAGTGTTACTGGTTGGATTCACAGGAGTATGAGCGGGCTTGCTCGTCGATCTTCTGATCGCTCAATACCCAGGTGGCCGTTACGTTTAGCAGACCGCTTGCGGCTTGTGGGTGTTTGATATGATCATCACCTACTACCGGCGTATTGACGAGTCTTTAGAGTCCTACACAGAGGTTTCCTGGCTCAAGCGAAACGAAATAGGAGCACATATGAGATATGTGCGGGACCGAGAATAATGCATGTATGTGATACCGTATTCTATTCTCGCGATGAATGTATCGATTGGTTGTATGCGATATAACCTAGTTATCGAATCAAGGATTGATTCGATAAGTCGATACATTGGATATTAGTCGGTCATATGCGATATGACCGGATCGTTAAATCAAGCGTTGATTTAATGATTTAATGCATAATTATATATTTGATATATTACTTTGCATTAACTAGTATTGGTTTACTTAAAATGGATTTTCTCACTTGAAGTGCCCATTGTATATGTGATATATTTTTTGTGCACTTGATTGTATCATGTTTGATGATACATGCATGTTTGGGTGTATGTTTAGTTTAAACCTTGGTTAAGTAAATGGTTAGGGTTTTAATTTGCTTTATTTATTTATTTGTTTATTTCATTTTGGCTTAAGATAAAATGGTGGCTTTCTTTGGATTTTGTTGAAGCTTCATGAAGCTTTGAAAAAGCTTTGACCATTTTGTTTTATTCCTTAAACCTAACCATTAAACCTAACCCTAGTTTATTCTATACACTTGACCATGGTTGAGATATGATAAGAATGACTTATTTTCTATTTTTCCAATAATTTTTCTTATCATATTCTTTTCTTCTTCTTTTTCTTCTTCAACAATGAAGAAAAGCTTGCTACCATTAATGGCAACTTGAGAAAAAGAGTGAGAAATCCAATTCTAAAGTGAACCCACTTCCTATTTCTTCATCCTCTACCACTTGCCAAGTAGTATAGGGTGTTTTCTTCACAAGTTTCTTGACTTGGTGAAGTTGGAGCTTGATCTTGTGTTGCCTCGACGTAGATCATCTTCGGCATCGAAGTCGACGACCTAGCCCGCCCATTTCTCCAATGAAGCCGACGCTAGAGCCCGTGATCCGATGATCACAGCGAGGGGACATCATCACGGAGCTATGGAGGTGGAGGACCGGATCTACAAAGGTTGTATTTCCGTTCACTTAGTTAAGTTTTTAACTATTCGCATTTGTTTCGCCTAAAATTCTAGTTAACGATCGGATTAGGGTTTCTCGGCACCGGAAATTTTTGAATTTGGCATGGTTGATGCCTTGTGAGACCTCATTAGCGTACCCAGGAACCCTACACAGTGGAGACTGGATACACTGAACGGACTCGCCGAGAACTCCCAGATGGTATTATACCTTACGTCAGATGGCAGTTCTCTGGTGACACTGGTACAGGTTAGTCTGTAGACCCGAGATCGTCATAGAGTCTTGTGTGATTCCCACTGTGCTTTGATTTCCACCTTACCACGTCCAAGAGGGCGTGCAAAATGGTGGTTTTTGGGTACAGTCCCGAATCACATGGAGGCAATAAGCGATAGGAGGGGATTCGTCTCTCCCGGTATAGGGAGTTGATGTTGCGCTGTGTTCGATTGGCTTTAACCGGAAATCCCTGGCCAGGGTTGCTAAGATTTACTGGTAAGTGTTACGAGTAGTTTCTCGAACTGTTATAGACCTCGTATCGACACGACTTATCGAGCTATTGGGGTCTAACGTTTACCACCCCTAGGCGAGATATGCGACATATCAGACGAACAGACCGGACTGTACGGTAAGTGTTATTGGTTGGATTCACAGGAGTGTGAGCGGGCTTGCTCGTCGATCTTCTGATCGCTCAATACCCGGGTGGCCGTTACGTTTAGCAGACCGCTTGCGGCTTGTGGGTGTTTGATATGATCATCATCTGCTGCCGGCGTATTGACGAGTCTTTAGAGTCCTACACAGAGGTTTCCTGGCTCAAGCGAAACGAAATAGGAGTGCATATGAGATATGTGCGGGACCGAGAATAATACTAGTATGTTATACTGTATTCAATTCTCCCGATATGTGACAGTGATCGGTTATATGCGATATAGCCGGGTTATCGGATCAAGTGTTGATTCGATAAGTTGTTACTATTGATATTAGTCGGTTATATGCGATATGACCGGATCGTTAAATCAAGTGTTGATTTAATGATTTAATGTATAATTATATATTTGATATATTACTTTACATTAACTAGTATTGGTTCACTTAAGATGTTTTTCTCACTTGATTGTGCACATTGTATATGTGATATATTTTTGTGCACAAGTTTGTATCATGTTTGATGATACATGCAAACTTGGGTGTGTATGATTAAACTATGGTTATGTTAATGGTTAGGATTTTGATTTACTTATTTATTTATTCTCTTTATTCATTTTGGAAAAGGAAAATGAAATGGTGGCTTGCTTTGTCTTTTGTTGAAGCTTCATGAAGCTTTGAAGAAGTAACCATTTTGTTTCTTTCCTTTAACCTAACCATTCAACTTAACCCTAGTTTATTCTCTACACTTAACCATGGTTGCAATATGATAAGGGTCACTTGATTTTATTTTTTAGTTAATTCATTCTTTTTCATTTCTTTCTTCTTCTTCTTCTTGATGAAGAAAGAAAAGCTTGCTTCAAAAATGTCAAGTGATGAATCCAAGTGAGAAATCCAAATCCAAAGTGAACCCACTTCCTATTTCTTCATCCTCTACCACTTGCCAAGTAGTATAGGGTGTTTTCTTCACAAGTTTCATGACTTGGTGAAGTTGGATCTTGATCTTGAGTTGCCTCGACGTAGATCATCTTCGGCATCGAAGTCGACGACCTAGCCCGATCATTTCTTCGACGAAACCATCGCTAGAGTCCGGGATCCGATGGGTACAGCGGAGGGACGTCATCACGGAGCTATTGAGGTGGAGGACCAGATCTACAAAGGTTGTATTTCCATTCACTTTAGAGTAAATTTGTTTACTTGTATAGTTTTCTCCTTTGATTCTAGTCAACGATCGCATTAGGGTTTCTCGGCACCTAGAATTTTTTGAATTTGGCATGGTTGATGCCTTGTGGAACTTCTTGAGTGTGCCTAGGAACCCTACAGTGGTATCAGAGCCTAGCTAGAGCTTTAGGCGAAGTGTAGACGAAGTTAGTAGTCCGATCGAACCCGTAAACCCCGACAAAACCCTTTTCTGTACATTTTTCAAAACAGTGGCTTTTTGTGAATTAAAAATTCTCAGAAAAACAAGCAGGAAAAACTAAGAATTACTGTGAAGTACGGTCCACTAAGTCAATAATTTGACCGCGGAACCGCGGCGAAACCAGGGGTTTTGCGGCGTTTCCGCGGCCAAAATTTTGACTTAGTCCCTGAAATTTCATATATTTATTTTTAGGTCCTTTCTTGGCAATTTTTATGGGAATTTTTTAATTCCACTCACGTATTGAGTTTTCTAGGGTTTTATTGGGAACTCGTTAATTCGATCGGATAATTTAACTTCGTTTATGTTTTTTCGGATAATTTAGAATATGTTAAAATGTTCGACTGGATATAAATACCCAATTTTTCCCCTGCCGGAAAATTTCCAAGTGTTGGATTTTTCCGTGGTTTAAGAACGTTCTAAGTAGTGCAAGTAACGCGATGGACCCTCTAGAAGACAACAAACCTTAACTCGATTATGTGACCGTCTTGAACTGCCCTTTGAACCTTAGGGTTTGGGGCAGTACGGCGTGCCACATGTGAGGCGTTGGCTTGACCCTTCTACGGCTGGATCGTTGGTACTGAGGCATGAAGTGAATGTTTTTAAACTTATATCATGTGTTGATTTGTTTCGGGAAAACTTGGGTGTTTGATGTTCGATCGGAAAGTTTAACATTTTCTATTTATCTGGAATGTGATACAATAATTGGAATTCATAAGTAGTTATGAGATAACTGAATGAATGTTATAAACACAGCACTTTAGTCTCACTTGATCGGTTGCCACGGAATTTTGATGTGATCAAAAGTCCGTCGCAATCACGTAGCGTACGCGGATACTCGCCGGGTAAACTTAACAGACAGCCTCACCCCATAGCCCGACCAAGTGACTGTAGGAGAACCCCGTCGCCGAAAGCATCCGTTCGGGTGCTCGCGGCAGCGATGTTCCGCCTTGGTGCACTTCGTCGACGGTATCGGGGGTACGGCCGTCTACTAAAGTTTGCGACGAGCATTCGATCAGAATGTCGGGAATCCTGTTGAATTGCCCGACTTGATATTGGAAAGTGTTTTCGATAATGAGACTAAAATGCGGGGTTTATAATTGTTAGGCATGTGATGTCTAAGGAATTCAGATGGTTAGGCATGCGATGTCTAAAGAGGTTGCGGATTCCAACTGTTATAGTTTTATACTTTCTTTTCTGTGACCGTAAGTGTAATATGTGATATCGCCGGTTTCGTTGCTATATGTCAACGACAATTGGGATACGCATGTTTACTTACGTTGATGACATGTGATGTTATGTGTTGCTGGATATGTTATATTGGATCGTCGTGTTTGAATAGCCGGGTTTTTTTATGTGAGAGGAGTGTTTTTCATTTTCATTCATGTAAAAGCTTGTATGTAATATTCTTTTATTGGGGCACTTCCAGGTTGCGGAAGATGTCACCATTTGTATATTATTTACTTTTCCGCACTAGGATAGACCCAAAGAGGAGGGCACAAGTAACCGGGTTCTGGAGTCCAGTGGGAGACAAACTCGAGGAGTCGAGTCCGGGTCTCCTAACTCTAGAATTGGTAGGGTTGCTTGCCGCTCTCGTAGGGGTCTAGGGGTGTGGGTTTGGCTATTCATCGCGACCGTGGAATCCGTGTTTTATACTGGCTCATATTGAAAACACGGACGTCCTAGTATATCCAATGTTTCATATGTTTCTTCTGCTGCGATATCTGTGATGTAATCATGTGATGTTCTGTGATAGATACAGTATACAGTATATATGATATATTATATAGACGTTGCTTATGTTTTACACCCGCGCTAGCCCTGCCTCGCTCTGGCGTTAGTTACCTAACCTAACGGTGCAGACGGGACATCGAGGCGAATGCGGATGGCATAAGCGTACGTTGTATTTATCTGTGATGTTTAGGTGCTTAAATGATGGGACTTCATTAATGTGATTAATGAAAGAAAAGAAACCTAAGATGTTGTGGAATCGAATTTCAAAAATAAAAACAGGTAGCTACAGTTCTTGCTTTGCATCGCGGTGTTCCTTGTAGAACATCCTGCACCTTATTCGATGAGGAAAGGGCCGAGATCCCTTCACCGGGAGTGACCCCTTTAGCAATAACTAGCAGATACTACACACTCGGTTTGTCTTTTGATTGCTTCTATAGTTTTTGCTTTGAACAGTGATATATATGATATATCCCGCACCTTATTCGACGAGGAAAGGGCCGACGATCCCTTCACCGGGAGTGACCCCTTTAGCAAAACTAGAAAAGCTTAAAAAACACTCCATTTTAAAATCATTTGATTCTACAACGATATCAAGTTCATTACGCAATAGGTTTTCAGAAAAACCTGTCGTAGCCCTCCGTCATTTCAGATAAGTAGTAGTTAGTATTCGTGCTGCGTTTGTTGGCCTTTGTCAAGGCGTAGTGTGCGGTAGCTGACTGGTGCTTATCTGCTTATGCATATGATGCAGATTGGGTTAGGGTAGTCGTGCGACCTTGTTGGCCTTTGTCAAGGGTCGTGCGGGTGGGTTTAATTCAATCAGGAAATGATGGGTTGAACTTGACTAGCATCCTATGGTTTGTTGGCCTTTGTCAAGGTCATAGGAGGTTAGGGGCAAAATTATCGGGAATTTCAAGTGTTGAAATTTGCAATGAGATTGCATACCTTTTATGAGATAGTTGGATCCCGATACCCGCTGCGTGTAAGAGTTACTCCTGGGAGAGTTTTACACATTACAATTAGCCGATCAAGTAGGTGTCTAGAAAGGTGTTAACGAGGTTACGCCTCTGGGAAAACGAGGTTTACATTAATAAGGTCCGTGCGAAAGCACGGGGAACCTCCCTCAAAGTACCGACACTGGCCTGGCTGAAAGATTGGCGAACTTGTAGCGTGTAATTAATCCCGGCTAGCCTTTCCTTTTAGGGTTTGAAGGAAGATTTGATAAAAACAGTGGGTGCCATCCTGATTAGATAAAATAATAACCAATCTGATCTTGCAAGAGCGCACGCAGAGTGTTTTCTTCTCTCTCTCTCCAGGTAGCGACCATGTCATGCCTTAATCAAGATAATAATACGGATGTATTGACCGAACCCGCTTGTTATACTGAGCTGGGGAACGTTGGTCCCGCTCCAACTTATAGTTGTTATAAGACAGAGCAGGAAATTGGGGAATACCAGATTTCCCGTGCCGCCCAAATGAAGAAAGTGCATATGATGCATCATCTTCGGGTGTGTTCGTTATAAAGAACTGTTTCTCAGTATCCTCTACGTCCTGGGTATTTGATACCGGATCAGGATCCCGCATATGTAATTTGTTACATAGGGCTACAGAAAGGTAGAGAACTGAGAACGGGTGATAAGTTTCATGAGGCAGAAAACGGGGCAAGTGTTGCAGCCATGTCTGTTGGTCACTGTCACCCTGTATTACAAATACATTGATTCTGAACGAATGTTATTAGATACCGAACCTGATATACAAAATCATATTAGTCTCTTTATAAGTAAAGAAATGATAAAATTTTGTATTGTTGGATAATGTTTTGAACATTTCCTATATCAAAAGTTGATCGGTTCAGGCACGTTATCTAAAAGCATTGATGTTCTAAATCAAACTACAGTTCTTAGTATACGGAACACACACAAGAGGAAGAGTTCAGAAATGAACGAATCCTTCTTGAGGCATTATAGACTAGGTCATATCAATGCGACCCGACTGGCTGAAGTTACATTTAGATGCATATTTAAATTAGTTTGAATTTAAATCATGTGAAACTTGCCAGTCATGCCACAGAGATAAGATGACCATAGCTCCGTTTACTGGAAACAGAGAAAGGGTTAGTGAACTCTTGGGATGATACATGTTGATGTATGTAGGTCCCCTGTCTACACATGCCAAGACCGGTTCTTTGTACTTCATTACATTCTCTGATAATCTCTCAAGATTCAGACATATGTTCCTGTTGAAACACAAGTCCGAACCATTTGAGATATTCACAAAATATGATTTAGAAGTAGAGAACCAAAATACGGGTATAAGTATTATGTCCTTTGATGTAATCAGGGAGGAGAATACTTGAGCACGGAATTCCTGGATTATTCTAAAGGAGAATGAGATTCTCTCTCGGTATTACTCCTCTGAATACACCACAGCACCTCGGTGTATCGGGGCGGAGCAGTCACACCCTATATGATAAGGTGTGCTCTATGATGAGTACTACTAAGTTACCTATTTCCTTTTGGGAGTTATGCACTTGAGAAGCTGCATACCTATTGAATAGGGTTCAAATCAAATCAGTTGCCTACCACTTCATATGTGATATGGAAAGGGAAGAGTCCATATCTTAAGTTTGTTAAGATTTAGGGTTGTCCGGCCTATGTCTAAAGCAAAATCCGGACAAGCTCGAGGCAAAGTCAGTTTTGTAGAACTGGAAAGGTTCCAGCTATACTAACTGCAGCTGATGATTTGTTAGAACCAAAGGGTTCAATTGTTCCCGACGAACCTCAGCCTCTCCGACAATCTGGTAGGGTTCCTCATCCGCCTGAGAGATACTTCGGTTTCTCGATGACAGTGGGAGTGAGGAATGCATCATGAGATGATGACCCAACTAGTTTCTAGCAGGCCATCGAGAGTAGGGACTCTGTAAGAATGGCTGGATGCTTAGCGATCTGAGATGGAATCCATGTACACCCGCAAAGTATGGACTTTGGTTGCTATATCTGAAGGGTTAAATCCCCATCAGGAGCAAGTATATCTTGAGAAGATTACTTGGTGTAGATGGAAAAGTTGAGACTTTCAAAGCTAGACTTGTTAAAGGTTTTCGTCATCAACCAGGCGTGGATAATGATGAAACCTTTTTCCAGTGGCTATGCTTAAGTCTATCCAGATCCTACTTGCCACGGCTACATACCATGACTACGATATCTGGTGGTTGGGTGTCATGACTGCTTTTCTAAATGATATTTTAGAAGAGAGCGTCTATAAGTACACAGCCAGAGGGCCTCGTAAACAGTGGGAGCAACGGAAACGTGTGCAAGATGTTTTATGTGATAAAGCAGGCATCGCGGAGTTGGAACGTCTGTTTTGATGTGTTAGTCAAAAAGTTTGACATCATCAAAATGGTAGATGAACCTTGTATGAACAAAAGGGTAGTAGGGAGTATGGTGGTGATCCTCGTAGAGTACGTGGATGACATACTCTTGATATGAAAGGAGTTTCCTATGCTACGCTCGGTCAATCTCCGCTTATCACAATGATTCTACAAATAGGATCAAAGTGATACCTACTAAAATCCTGGGTTTTGGATCTATGAGATAGATCTAATTGGATATTAGGATACTCACTAGTTGTAGTGAGATGGTATCAATTGATCCTGGGGAGAATCACTGGAAAGGTTCCAGAGTGATAAGGACGACTGAAAGTCAGTCACAGGCATTGTCTTTACCCTCAGAAAAGGGACGGTATGTTGGAAGAGTTCCAAGCTAGATACCGTGGCATACTAGACGATAAAGGCTGGATACATCGCTACTTAAGATGCTACCAAAGAGACAGTCTGGGTGTATATTAGTTCATGAGATGAACTTCGTTCCTCCCATTGTGTGACAATTGAGTTGTGGCTTATGCCAAGGAACGCTCATCCTATCAGTGATCCAGATATATTCTAAGGCAGTATCACCTGATCATGGAGATGGTTGATCTCCAGGGTGATCGAGGTTAGGAGAGCGGACTCAGAGGATAACACGGCGGATCCACTCACGAAGGCCTATTCACAGAGAGAGACTTTTATGGGATGGTTGAGTATGAGATACTACAACCACTGCTACAGATGGCCCTAGTGCAAGTGGGAGATTGTTAGTTATATGTATGCCCTAGAGGCCATTACTGTACATAGGATGTATATTGTAGTAGATGCTGGGACATATATAGGGAGGACTTTCTTGCTCGACATGATAGTATGCTATCTGGTTACTCTTTACCTTAACGTGTATACTGATTGTCTCTCTGTTACATGTTGGTAAAGCCCTTAGGATGTGTACTTGACTACCTGGACTATGATGCGGATCATTCTAGTAGGGACATGGTAGTCCATAAGTACATCCTTCAAGGTCCCTAGTCGTGGGTATATCGAGACGGGGCATCGATATACCAGAGTAGACTAGCGTATACCTTCTCGACCCATACAGATGGGCGATGGATGATCCTATATCCATTGGTGTTTGACATCAGAGATGATACACGGGTGCTCAGTGGAGATTGGATACACTGGACGGACTCGCCGAGAACTCCCAGATGGTATTATACTTTACGTCAGAAGGCAGTTCTCTGGTGACACTGGTACAGGTTAGTCTGTAGACCCGAGATCGTCATAGAGTCTTGTGTGATTCCCACTGTGCTTTGATTTCCACCTTACCACATCCAAGAGGGTGTGCAAAATGGTGGTTTTTGGGTACAGTCCCGAATCATATGGAGGCAATGAGCGATAGGAGGGGATTCGTCTCTCCCGGTATAGGGAGTTGATGTTGCACTGTGTTCGATTGGCTATAACTGGAAATCCCTGGCCAGAGTTGCTGAGATTTACTGGTAAGTGTTACCAGTAGTTTCTCGAACTGTTATAGATCTCGTATCGACACGACTTATCGAGCTATTGGGGTCTGACGTTTACCACCCTTAGGCGAGATATGCGACATATCAGACGAACAGACCGGACTGTACGGTAAGTGTTACTGGTTGGATTCACAGGAGTGTGAACGGGCTTGCTCGTCGATCTTCTGATCGCTCAATACCCGGGTGGCCGTTATGTTTAGCAGACCGCTTGCGGCTTGTGGGTGTTTGATATGATCATCATCTGCTGCCGGCGTATTGACGAGTCTTTAGAGTCCTACACAGAGGTTTCCTGGCTCAAGCGAAACGAAATAGGAGTGCATATGAGATATGTGCGGGACCAAGAATAATACTAGTATGTGATACTGTATTCAATTCTCACGATATGTGACAGTGATCGGTTATATGCGATATAGCCGGGTTATCGGATCAAGTGTTGATTCGATAAGTTGTTACTATTGATATTAGTCGGTTATATGCGATATGACCGGATCGTTAAATCAAGTGTTGATTTAATGATTTAATGTATAATTATATATTTGATATATTACTTTACATTAACTAGTATTGGTTCACTTAAGATGTTTTTCTCACTTGATTGTGCACATTGTATATGTGATATATTTTTGTGCACAAGTTTGTATCATGTTTGATGATACATGCAAACTTGGGTGTGTATGATTAAACCATGGTTATGTTAATGGTTAGGATTTTGATTTACTTATTTATTTATTCTCTTTATTCATTTTGGCAAAGGAAAATGAAATGGTGGCTTGCTTTGTCTTTTGTTGAAGCTTCATGAAGCTTTGAAGAAGTAACCATTTTGTTTCTTTCCTTTAACCTAACCATTCAACTTAACCCTAGTTTATTCTCTACACTTAACCATGGTTGCAATATGATAAGGGTCACTTGATTTTCTTTTTTAGTTAATTCATTCTTTTTCATTTCTTTCTTCTTCTTCTTCTTGATGAAGAAAGAAAAGCTTGCTTCAAAAATGTCAAGTGATGATTCCAAGTGAGAAATCCAAATCCAAAGTGAACCCACTTCCTATTTTTTCATCCTCTACCACTTGCCAAGTAGTATAGGGTGTTTTCTTCACAAGTTTCATGACTTGGTGAAGTTGGAGCTTGATCTTGAGTTGCCTCGACGTAGATCATCTTCGGCATCAAAGTCGACGACCTAGCCCGATCATTTCTTCGACGAAACCATCGCTAGAGTCCGGGATCCGATGGGTACAGCGGAGGGACGTCATCACGGAGCTATGGAAGTGGAGGATCGGATCTACAAAGGTTGTATTTCCATTCATTTTAGAGTAAATTTGTTTACTTGTATAGTTTTCGCCTTTGATTCTAGTCAACGATCGCATTAGGGTTTCTCGGCACCTAGAATTTTTTGAATTTGGCATGGTTGATGTCTTGTGGAACTACTTGAGTGTGCCTAGGAACCCTATAGCTGTTTTCATGATATTCTGGATTTGATAACCTTGGTGATATTTCAAAAGAAAGTATACATTGTTTTAAAAACTCGGTTTCTCTTGATATGATATTTCCACTATGTGTTTTCTCGGTTATGAGTTATGTGATACCCGATTCGAGGAGCTGGATGAGGCCATTTGCGGGTACATAGTGGACCCGGTATGGTGCCCCAGAGCAAGAAAGGTATGTTGTGCAGTAGACGATGAGCCTGGCAGAGGGACTACTACCTACCGGTGATAGTATTTGGGCTCGGCGGTTATCTAGAGGATACCGACCGGAGTCGTGAGATGATACATGCCGATCCGGACTGATGGAGCCTGTGGGCCGATCCGGACTGACGGAGCCCGAGATATGAGGATTTACGTGTCGATGTTGGACACGGGTTTCATGATGTTTCGAGTGTCGATGTTGGACACTTAGGTTCCATGATTTTGATGTGTCGTTGATGGACACACGTTGATTGATATCCTCATATTTACATGCATATGCTTTCATGATATTTACATGCATGATGTTGTTGTGTCATTGATGGACACGTAGATGTTATCCACATGCTTATAGGCATTGATTATATTATTAGCACATATGCAGATACGGTCACCCTAGATATCATAGTATTTCCTTTATGATATAGTTGACCTAGGAATCATTGTTTTATTCGATTTCTACCTGATGATATTTTCCACTCACGAGTTGGCAACTCACCCCTGTTGTGCCACAGTTCTTGCAGGTTGACCGCATGGATCAGTAGCGGCATCGCTGGCACACAGCTTGCATTCGGGTGATTTGCTTTGGTAGGTGGTACATACTGGATCGGGCCACTCTTGTACTATACTTCATATTGTATCTAGTCAGCTCCATCAATCAAAACTAGTATTTGTATATGTAGTAAGACTTAGAAAGACTTGTGGTTGCGAGACTTAGAGCGATGAGTTATATGTTCGCTTGGTGGGTTGATGTCAAGCTCTCACTTCTCTAATCAAGTATTAATGAAGTGAACACCCTAATCTAAGTGGCTAGAATAGATGAGGATGATGAAGTATGAATTTTGCTTTCTTTTGTTTTCATTTTCTCACTTTAAATCATCACTTCACAAAAAGCTAGAAAGCTTTTTCAAGGAGGAAGAGAAGAAGAAAGCTTTTGTGATGAATAATGAATATTAGTTGTCGTTACAAATGACAACCATGAGTTAATAATATCAAGGCTTTAACTCATGTAGAGAATAAACTAGAGTTAAGGGTTTGGGTTGGGTTAACAAATATCTACACAAAATATTAAAGGAAAATGACAAAAGGAAAGCTTCATGAAGCTTCATGAAAAAGCTAACCCAAAAGCTAACCCTAACTTTGTTTAAACTTAACAACCATGTTGCATTTGTAACCCTAACTTGTTACAATATTATATATCACATATACAATATATATTGTAACAAAAGAATATAATACAATTAACATATATCGCATATACATCAATGTATTATCCAGTGAGAAAATAAATCAATAAAGCGAGCTTATATCAGTTAACGTAATGTAATATATCATATATATAATTATACATTAAATTATCGAATCAACTCTTGATCCGACAATCCGGCTATATTGTATATAACCGACTAATATAACATGTACCAATTCATCGAATCAACACTTGATCCGATGACCCGGCCATATCACATATAACCGGCCGATATCTCATATCGCGAGAATATAATACGGTATCTCATATCGTATTATTCTCGATCCCGCACATATAACATATGTGCTCCTACTCCGTTTTGCCTGAGCCAGGAAACCTCCGTGTTGGACTCTAAAGAATCGTCAATACGCTGGCAGTAAGTGATGATCATATCAAACACCCACAAGCTGCAAGCGGTCAGCTAAACGTAACAGCTACCCGTGTATTGAGCAATCAGAAGATCAACAAGCAAGCCTGTATATTCTCCTGCAAATCCAATCAGTAACACTCCCATACAGTCCGATCTCTTCGTCTGATATGTTGCATATCTAGTCTAGGGATGGTAAACGTCAGACCCCAATAACCGATTGTAGGGTTACTAGGCACTCTAACAAGATTCTACAAGGCATCAACCATGCCCGATTAAAATTTTATCCGTGCCAAACAACTCTAAACAAGATCTTTGCTAGACTATTAGAGTATCACATGCAAGTAAACTATATTTATGACTAAGTGAATACGAAATACAACCTTTGTAGATCGGTCCTTCACTTCATTAGCTCCTTGTTGAAGTCCCTTCGCTGCGATCGTGGTTCTCCCGGACTCTTGCATGGCTTCACGAGGCTAAAGGAGTGTCCTTGCTTGAAGTCTTCGAGGCCGAAAATGATCTACGTCGAGGGGATGCCAACTCAAGGTTCTACTTCACTAACTAGAGAATTAGTGAAGCAAACACCCTAAACTAAAGTGCTAGTCTAGTAGAGGATGGAGAAATAGGAAGTGGGTTCACTTTAGAATTTATTTTCTCACAATGTTTCACTCTCTCTTGAAAACCCTAGCTAGCTTTTCTTTTGCTCAAAGAAGAAGAAGATGAACAAAAGAAAAGATGAAGATAATGATCAAGTGAGCGAGCTAACCATGGTGAGTGAGTATCATATACTAACTCATATAGAGACACAACCATGGCTAATCCAAAAAGGTTATGTTAACTAAAATCTAAAGTAAAAACAAAGTTAATGGACTTTGTCAAAGCAAAGAAAGCTTCTACAAGCTTCATGCTTTTTCCAAATCTCCACTAATTTTGTAATTACCTTAAATAATTATAACCCACCATAATAAATAGAATGGTGTAAGTCTCATACACCCATGAATGATGTATCAACAACCATGATACAAAAAGAAAACACATTTTAATATATATCTCATATATACTAAAGTTGTGCACATGTGAGAAAAATCCTTAAGTGAACAAATGTTAGTTAATGTAAATTAGTATTTCATATATACAATTATACACTAAATTATTAAATCAACACTTGACTTAATAATCCGGTTATATCTCATATAACCGACTAACATCCAATGTATCGACTTATCGAATCAACACTTGATTCGATAACCCGGATATATCACATATAACTGACCGATACATAAAGTCGCGAGAATGGAATACGGTATCACATACACGCATTATTCTCGGTCCCGCACATATCACATATGCGCTCCTATTTCGTTTTGCCTGAGCCAGTAAAACCTCTATGTAGGACTCTAAAGACTCGTCAATACGCCGGCAGTAGGTGATGATCACATCAAGCACCCACAAGACGTCAGCGGTACTAGCTGGACGTAACGGCTACCCAGGTATTGAGCGATCAGAAGATCAGCAAGCAAGCTCGCTCCAATTCCTGTAAAAACCTGACGGCAACACTTCCCGTACAGTCCGGTCTCCTTGTCTGATATGTCGCATATCAAGTCTAGGGGTGGTAAACGTCAGACCCCAATAACCGATAAGTCGTGCCGATGTGAGGCTCATAACGGGTCGAGAAACTACTGGTAACACTTACCAGTAAATCTCTAAATCAGCCCTGGCCAGGGACTTTCCTGTTATGGCCAATCGAGCACAGCGCAACATCAACCCCCAATACCGGGAGAGACGAAACCCCTCCTATCGCTCATTGCCTCCATGTGACTCGGGACTGTACCCAAAAACCACCATTTTGCACGCCTTCTTGGACGTGCTAAGGTGGAAATCAAAGCACAGTGGGAATCACACAAGACTCTATGACGATCTCGGGTCTACAGACTAACATGCACAAGTGTCACCAGAGAACTGCCATCTAACGTGAGGTATAATACCATCTGGGAGTTCTCGGCGAGTCCGTCCAGTATACCCAGTCTCCACTGAGCACCCGTATACCATATCTGATGTCAAACACCAATGGATATGGGATCATCCATCGCCCATCTCATGGGTCGAGAAGCGTATACGCTAGTCTACTCTGGTATATCGATGCCCTGTCTCGATACACCTATGACTAGAAACATTAAAGGATGTACTTATGGACTACTCTTTCCCTACTAGTATGATCTGCATCATAGTCCAGTAATCAAGTACGCATCCTAAGGGCTTTGCCAACATGTAACTATAAGACAGTATCAAGAGACAAGTATACATGTTAAGATAAAGAGCAACCAGATAGCATACTATCATATCGAGCAAGAAAGTCCTCTCTATATATGTCCAAGCATCCAATATAGTATACATCATCTGTACAATACTGGCCTCTAGGGCATACATACAACTAACACCGATAAGTCGTGTCGATGTAAGGCTCATAATGGGTCGAGAAACTACTAATAACACTTACCAGTAAATCTCCATATCAGCCCTGGCCAGGGACTTCCAGTTATAGCCAATCGAACACAGCACAACATCAACTCCCTATACTGGGAGAGACGAAACCCCTCCTATCGCTCATTGCCTCCATGTGATTCGGGACTGTACCCAAAAGCCACCGTTTTGCACACCCTCTTGGACGTGGTAAGGTGGAAATCAAAGCACAGTGGAAATCATACAAGACTCTATGACGATCTCGGGTCTACAGACTAACCTATACCAGTGTCACCGGAGAACTGCTATCTGACGATAGGTATAATACCATCCAGGAGTTCTCGGCGAGTCCTTTCAGTGTACCCAGTCTCCACCGAGCACCCGTACACCATTTTTGATGTCCAACATCAATGGATATAGGATCATCCATCGCCTATCATATGGGTCAAGATGCGTATACGCTAGTCTACTCTGGAGTATCGATGCCCTGTCTCGATACACCCTCGACTAGGAACAGTTATAGGATGTACTCGTAGACTACCCTGGCCCTACTAGTATGATCTGTATCATAGTCCTAGTATTCGAGTATATATCCTTAGGGCTTTATCAACACGTGATCACAAAACAGTATTTGTTAACTGTTGGATATATGTATACCCTAGAGGCCATTATATGATAGTGGATGTGTATATATATATATATATATTCAGTGTACATTCTTGCTCGACATGATAGTATGCTATCTGGTTCTTCTTTATCTGACATGTTGACTTGATCATGTTTTTATTCATTCATACATGTTGATAAAGCCCTGAGGATATAGGCTTGACTACCGTGATTATGATGGAGATCATACTAGTGGGACATCTGTAGTTTATAAGCATATCCTGAAAAGTCCCTAGTCGTAGGTGTGTTGAGACGGGGCATCGATATACCAGAGTAGACTAGCGTATATGATACTAGACCCATATGATGGGCGATGGATGTTCCCACATTCATCGATGTTTGACATCGAGATCGTATACGGGTGCTCAGTGGCGACTGGGTACACTGGACGGACTCGCCGAGAACTCCTATATGGAATTATATCTATCGTCGGATAGCAGTTCTCAGGTGACACTGGTACAGGTTAGTCTGTAGACCCGAGATCGTCATAGAGTCTTATGTGTTCTCCCATTGTACTTTAATTACCACCCTACCACGGCTCTACTGAGTCGTGCAAACAGGTGGCCGTTGGGTACAGTCACGAGACACACGAAGGCGATGAGCGATAGGAGGGGTTTCGTCTCTTCCGGTATTGGGAGTTGATGCTATGCTGTGCTCGATTGGCAATATCAGTAAGTCCCTGGCCATGGCTGTTGAGATTTACTGATAAGTGTTATCAGTAGTTTCTCGATCTGTTATAGACCATTCATCGGCACGACTTATTGAGTTATTGGGGTCTATTTTACCATCCCTAGACTCGATATGCAGTATATCTGATGAAGAGACCGGACTGTACGGTAGTGTTGCCGGTTGGCTCGACGGGAGTTGTGACAGGTCCGCTTGTTTTCTTCTGATCGCTCAATACCCGGGTGGCCGTTACGTTTAGCTGACCGCTTGCGGCTTGGGGGTGCTTGATATGATCATCACCCACTGCTGGCGTATTGACGAGTCTTAGAGTCCCACAATGGAGTTACCTAGTCCAGGCGAAACGATGTGGTGCGCATATGAGATATGCGCGTGGACCCGGTTAAAATGCGCGTATGAGATACCGTATATTAATCGGGCAGTTTGCTTTTGGTCGGGTCGTATGAGATATGACCGCTTTGCTAAATCAAGTGTTGATTTATTATTGACCATTAGTTTCTCACTTTAAACCCTTTCTTGTCTTTTTTTGTTGTATGCATGCATGTATGCATTTATTCTCATTCGTGCACATATGGATGTGCATACACACATACATGCATACATAATTCTATCATGGTTGTTGATATAGTGGATGGTGGCAATATAAGACTCACACCATTTATAAAATATATGGATATTATTTTTGGAAAAAGAAAAATGGAAATGGAAATTGTTATCATGGTTTAATATTTTATTCTTGCACTAACCCTTTGGTTTAACCATGATTTAATTTTTATGGCCATTTTTGATCCAAACTAAATATCTAGATATTTTATAACTATGGTTAAGAATGAGAAAGAGAAAATATATATATTTTCATTTCTCATTTTTATTGTTATGCTTATCATTATCTTGAGCTCTTAACAAGCCATCATCTTCTTCCTCCTTTCTCTCTTGCTCTCTAGTTTTCTCTTGTGAGCAAAAGAGTCATCAAGTTAGGGTTTTGAAGTGAGAAAACAAACCACATCACCATTCTACACTAGTCTTGCCCATTAGTATAGAATGTTAGCTTCTACTTCTTCTCTTGATTTAGTGGAGATTCAAGCTTGGACAAAGAGGACTCCGGGTGGATCGTCGTGGACTTAGAGGATCTCAAGTGAACCTTTTCCAACTCTCAAGTAGCCAAGGAGTCTAGCGTAGCGAGCTACAAAGGTTGTACTCTCAAAACCCTAGCTTTTACTACTTGTGTGTATGTTAAAGTATTGTTACCCTAGCTTTTCTAGCATGATCCTTAAGATTGTTTCTCTAGCACCATATAAAATTTAAATATGGCATGTGTGATGCCTCCAAACACTTGTAGTGGTGCTGTAGGAACCCCTTCATGGTATCAGAGCGAAGCTAGAGCCTTAGGGTAACCTAGACGACGTTAAAAATCTCGAACGAACGAAACACGACGCCCAGGGGGTGCTCTCTGGAAATTTTTCTAAAACCTGGATTTTTTCAAATTAAAAATACTTAAAAAATTCAGCAGGGTATTTTATGGGCCCACTAGAAATACGAAGCCCTGACTCATCCGTACGACCGCGGAACCGCGGCCATAGTGGCCTTTCTGCGGCGGTTCCGCGGCGCAGTAGGAGAGTTATGGGCTGTAGTTTCTTGTGCAGGCCCGTATCTTTTGTTCAGTTACTGGTATTTTTTTAAAACTGCTCAGGTGTTGAGCTTTCTGAGAAGTCTTTGGGTGTTCAATCGTTCGATCGAATGCTTTAACGTCGCCTAGTTTATTAATATCTGATACAATAATTAGAATCTACAAATTTATTTGTTGCGTGTAAATCTAGCAGTTCGGTCTCGGCAATAATCGGAAATCATGTTGAATTATCCGTCTTGTTTTGAAAAGGTGTTTTCATGGATGAGACCGAAATGCAAGCTTTACATTGTTAGGCATGAAATCTTGTATATGTGTGTTAGTTATATGTATGCCCTAGAGGCCATTACTATACATAGGATGTATATTGTAGTGGATGCTGGGACATATATAGGGAGGACTTTCTTGCTCGACATAATAGTATGCTATCTGGTTGCTCTTTACCTTAACGTGTACACTGATTGTCTCTCTGTTACGTGTTGGTAAAGCCCTTAGGATGTGTACTTGACTACCTGGACTATGATGCGGATCATACTAGTGGGGACATGGTAGTCTATAAGTACATCCTTCAAGGTCCCTAGTCGTGGGTGTATCGAGACGGGGCATCGATATACCAGAGTAGACTAGCGTATACCTTCTCGACCCATATAGATGGGCGATGGATGATCCTATATCCATTGGTGTTTGACATCAGAGATGATATACGGGTGCTCAGTGGAGACCGGGTACACTGGACGGACTCACCGAGAACTCCCAGATGGTATTATACCTTACGTCAGATGGCAGTTCTCTGGTGACACTGGTACAGGTTAGTCTGTAGACCCGAGATCGTCATAGAGTCTTGTGTGATTCCCACTGTGCTTTGATTTCCACCTTACCACGTCCAAGAGGGCGTGCAAAACGGTGGTTTTTGGGTACAGTCCCGAGTCACATGGAGGCAATGAGCGATAGGAGGGGATTCGTCTCTCCCGGTATAGGGAGTTGTTGCTGCGCTGTGTTCGATTGGCTATAACCGGAAATCCCTGGCCAGGGTTGCTGAGATGTACTGGTAAGAGTTATCAGTAGTTTCTCGAACTGTTATAGACCTCTTATCGACACGACTTATCGAGCTACTGAGGTCTGACGTTTACCACCCTTAGGCGAGATATGCGACATATCAGACGATCAGACCGGACTGTACGGTAAGTGTTATTGGTTGGATTCACAGGAGTGTGAGCGGGCTTGCTCGTCGATCTTCTGATCGCTCAATACCCGGGTGGTCGTTACGTTTAGCAGACCGCTTGCGGCTTATGGGTGCTTGATATGATCATCATCTGCTGCCGGCGTATTGACGAGTCATTAGAGTCCTACGCAGAGGTTTCCAGGCTCAAGCGAAACGAAATAAGAGCGCATATGAGATATGTGCGGGACCAAGAATAATGCGTGTGTGATACCGTATTCTATTCTCGCGATGAATGTATCGATTGGTTGTATGCGATATAACCTAGTTATCGAATCAAGGATTGATTCGATAAGTCGATACATTGGATATTAGTCGGTCATATGCGATATGACCGGATCGTTAAATCAAGTGTTGATTTAATGATTTAATGTATAATTATATATTTGATGTATTACTTTACATTAACTAATATTGGTTCACTTAAGATGTTTTTCTCACTTGTTTGTGCACATTGTATATGTGATATATTTTTGTGCACAAGATTGTATCATGTTTGCTGATGCATGCAAACTTGGGTGTATGTTTGAATTAAACCATGTTTAGTAATTGGTTAGGGTTTCATTTTATTTGCTTTATTTACTTATTCATTTATTTATTTATTCATTTTGGTAAGAAATAAAATGGTGACTTTATTTGGTTTTCACTTGAATCTTCATGAAGCTTTGAAAGTCAAACCATTTTGTTTCTTTCCTAAACCCTAACCCTTTAACTAAACCCTAGTTCATTCTCTACACTTTACCATAGTTGCTAAAATGATAAGAATGACTTTATTTCCATTTATTCATTATTCTTATCACATTCTTTTCTTCTTCTTCTTCTTCTTCTTCAAGAAGAAAGAAGCTTGCTAGCTTCAATGGTGACTTGAGATAAAGAGTGAGAAATCCAAATCCAAAGTGAACCCACTTCCTATTTCTTCATCCTCTACCACTTGCCAAGTAGTATAGGGTGTTTTCTTCACAAGTTTCATGACTTGGTGAAGTTGGAGCTTGATCTTGTGTTGCCTCGACGTAGATCATCTTCGGCATCGAAGTCGATGACCTAGCCCGATCATTTCTTCGACGAAACCATCGCTAGAGTCCGGGATCCGATGATCGCAGCGAATGGACATCCTCATGGAGCTAAGGAAGTGGAGGACCGGATCTACAAAGGTTGTATTTCCATTCACTTTGCAGTAAAGTTGTTTACTAGCTTGTAGTTTCGCCTATTCTCTAGTTAACGATCTAGTTTAGGGTTTCTCGGCACCGGAAAATTTTGAATTTGGCATGGTAGATGCCTTGTGAGATCTCTTGAGTGTGCCTAGGAACCCTACAGTGGTATCAGAGCCTAGCTAGAGCTTTAGACGATGCGTAGACGAAGTTAGAAACCCGAACGAACCCGAAACCCTTCTCTGTACATTATTTGAAATCGGGGAGTTTTAAGAATTAAAAATATGCAGAAAACTCAGCAGGCTTTTTTATGAATTATTGTGAAGCACGTGCGTTTGATTCAACTAAAGCACGGCGGAACCGCGGCACGAGCATGGCTCGTGCGGCGGTTCCGCGGCCATATAGTCACTTCAGCATTTGAAATTTGCACAGTAATTCCTATCTGTTAGTGCTGTAATTTCTGAGAATTTTTAACTTCTATTCAACAGTTGATTTTTCTGGGGTTGTTTTGGGGATTCGATTATTCGATCGGTTTATTTAATTTCGTCTATGTGTTTTTCCGGATAATTTTAGAAAATGTTGAAAAGTTCGACCGGGTATAAATACCCACATTTTCCCCTGCCGGAAAATTTCCAAGTGTTGGATTTTTCCGTGGTTTAAGGACGTTCTGAGTAGTGCAAGTAACGCGATGGTCCCTCTAGAAGACAACAAACCTTAACTCGATTATGTGACCGTCTTGAACTGCCCTTTGAACCTTAGGGTTTGGGGCAGTACAGCGTGCCACATGTGAGGCGTTGGCTTGACCCTTCTACGGCTGGACCATTGGTACTGAGGCATGAAGAGAATGTTTTTAGACTTATTTCATGTGTTGAGCTGTTTCGGGAAAACTTGGGTGTTTGACTGTTCCATCGGAAAGTTTAACATTTTCTGTTTATCTGGAATGTGATACAATAATTGGAATTGACAAGTAGTTATGAGATAACTGAATGGATGTTATAAACATAGCACTTTAGTCTCACTTGATTGGTTGCCACGGGATTTTGATGTGATCAAAAGTCTGTCGCAATCACGTAGCGTACGCAGATACTCGCCGGATAAACTTAATAGTCTGCTACACCCCATAGCCCCGACCAAGTGACTGTAGGAGAACCCCGTCGCCGAAAGTATCCGTTCGGGTGTTCGCGGCAGCGGTGTTCCGCCTTGGTGCACTTCGTCGACGGCATCGGGGGTGCGGCCGTCTACTGAAGTTTGCGACGAGCATTCGATCAGAATGTCGGGAATCTTGTTGAATTGCCCGACTTGATATTGAAAAGAGTTTTCGATAATGAGACTAAAATGCGGGGTTTATAATAGTTAGGCATGCGATGTCTAAGGAATTCATTGGATTAGGCATGCGATGTCTATGCAGGTTGCGGATTCCAACTGTTGTAGTTTTACATTTTCTTTTCTGTGACCGTAAGTGTAATATGTGATATCGCCGGTTTCGTTGCTATATGTCAACGATGATTAGGATACGCATGTTTACTTACGTTGATGACATGTGATGTTATGTGTTGTTGGATATGTTATATTGGATCGTCGTGTTTGAATAGCCGGGGTTTTTTATGTGAGATGAGTGTTTTTCATTTTCATTCATGTAAAAACTTGTATGTAATATTCTTTTATTGGGGCACTTCCAGGTTGCGGAAGATGTTACCCTTTGTATATTATTTACTTTTCCGCACTAGGATAGACCCAAGGAGGAGGGCACAAGTAACCGGGTTCTGGAGTCCAGTGGGAGACCAACTCGAGGAGTCGAGTCCGGGTCTCCTAACTCTAGAATTGGTAGGGTTGCTTGCCGCTCTCGTAGGGGTCTAGGGGTGTGGGTTTGGCTATTCATCGCGACCGTGGAATCCGTGTTTTATACTGGCTCGTATTAAAAATACGGACGTCCTAGTATATCCAATATTTCATATATATTTCTTCTGCTGCGATATCTGTGATGTGATCATTTGATATGTTCTGTGATAAATACTGTATATAGTATATATGATATATTATATAGACGTTGCTTATGTTTTACACCCGCGCTAGCCCTGCCCCGCTCTGCCGTTAGTTACCTAACCTAACGGTGCAGACGGGACATCGAGGCGAATGCGGATGGCATAAGCGTACGTTGTATTTATCTGTGATGTTTAGGTGACTTAAATGATGGGACTTCATTAATATGATTAATGAAATGAAAAAGAAACCTAAAGATGTTGTGGAATCGAATTTACAAAACCAGGTAGCTACAGTTCTTTCTTTGCATCGCGGTGTTCCTTGTAGAACATCCTGCACCTTATTCGATAAGGAAAGGACCGAGATCCCTTCACCGGGAGTGACTCCTTTAGCAATAACTGGCAGATGCTACAACTCTCGGTTTGTATTTTGATTGCTTTTATAGTTTCTGCTTTGCACAGTGATATATATGATATATCCCGCACCTTATTCGATGAGGAAAGGGCCGACGATCCCTTCACCGGGAGTGACCCCTTTAGCAAAACTAGAAAAGCCTAAAAAACACTCCATTTTAAAATCGTTTGATTCTACAACGATATCAAGTTCATTACGCAATAGGTTTTCAGAAAAACCTGTCGTAGCCCTCCGTCATTTCAGATAAGTACTAGTTAGTATTCGTGCTACGTTTGTTGACTATGTTAAGGCATAGTGTGCGGTAGCTAATTAGTGCTTATCTGTATAAGCATATGATGAGATTGGATTAGGGTAGTCGTGCGACTTTGTTGACTATGTTAAGGGTCGTGCGGGTGGGTTTAATTCAATCAGGAAATGACGGGTTGAACTTGACTAACACTTATGATTTGTTGACTATGTTAAGGTCATATAGCTGCTAGGGGCAAAATATTATCGGGAATTTCAAGTGTTGAAATTTGCAATGAGATTGCATACCTTCTATGAGATAGTTGAATCCCGATATCCGCTTCGAGTAAGAGTTACTCCTGGGAGAGTTTTACACATTACAATTAGCCGATCAAGTAGGTGTCTAGAAAGGTGTCAACGGGGTTACGCCTCTGGCAAAACGAGGTTTACTTTAATTAGGTCCGTGCGAAAGCACGGGGAACCTCCCTCAAAAGTACCGACACTGGCCTGGCTGAAAGATTGGCGAACTTGTAGCGTGTAATTAATCTTGGCTAGTCTTTCCTTTTAGGGTTTGAAGGAAGATTTGATAAAAACAGTGGGAGCCATCCTGATTAGATAAAATAATAACCAATCTGATCTTGCAAGAGCGCACGCAGAGTATTTTCTTCTCTCTCTCTCCTGGTAGCGACCATGTCACGCCTTAATCAAGATAATAATACGGATGTATTGACCGAACCCGCTGTTATACTGAGCTGGGGAACGTTGGTCCCGCTCCTACTTATAATTGTTATAAGACAGAGCGGGAAATAGGGGAATACCAGATTTCCCATGCCGCCCAAACGAAGAAAGTGCATACTGATGCATCATCTTCGGGTGTGTTCATTACAGAGAACTGTTTCTCAGTATCCTTTACGTCCTGGGTATGTGATACCGGATCAGGATCCCGCATATGTAATTTGTTACATGGGCTACAGATAGGTAAAGAACTGAGAACGGGTGATAAGTTTCATGAGACAGAAAACGGGGCAAATGTTGCAGCCAAGTCTGTTGGTCACTGTCACCCTGTATTACCAATACATTGATTCTGAACAAATGCTATTAGATACCGAACCTGATATACAAAATCATATCAGTCTCTTTATTAGTAAAGAAAGGATATAATTTTGTATTGTTGGATAATGTTTTGAACATTTCCTATATCAAAAGTTGATCGGTTCAGGCACGTTATCTAAAAGCATTGATGTTCTAAATCAAACTACAGTTCTTAGTATACGAAACACACACAAGAGGAATAGTTCAGAAATGAATGGATCCTTCTTGAGGCATTGTAGACTAGGTCATATCAATGCGACCCGACTGGCTGAAGTTACATTTAGATGCATATTTAAATTTGTTTGAAGTTACATCTTGTGAAACTTGCCAGTCATGTCACAAAGATAAGATGACCATAGCTCTGTTTATTGGAAACAGAGAAAGAGTTAGTAAACTCTTGGGATGATACATGTTGATGTATGTAAGGTCCCCTGTCTACATATGCCAGGACCGGTTCCTTGTACTTCGTTACATTCTCTGATAATCTCTCAAGATTCAGACATATGTTCCTGTTGAAACACAAGTCCGAAACTTTTGAGATATTCACAGAATATAAGCTAGAAGTAGAGAACCAATACGGGTATAAGTATTATGTCCTTTGATGTGACCAGGGAGGAGAATACTTGTGCATGGCATTCCTGGACTATTCTAAAGGAGAATAAGATTCTCTCTCAGTGTTACTCCTCTGAATATACCACAGCACAACGGTGTATCGGGTTGGAGCAAACGCACCATATGAGATATGGTGCGCTCTATGATGAGTACTACCGAGTTACCTATTTCCTTTTGGGGGTTATGCACTTGAGAAGCTGCATTCCTATTGAATTGGGTTCAAATCAAAACAGTTGCCTACCGCTTCATATGTGATATGGAAAGGGAAGAGCCCATATCTTAAGTTTGTTAAGATTTGGGATTGTCCGGCCTATGCCTAAAAGCAAAATCCGGACAAGATCGAGGTAAGGTCAGTTCTGTAGAACTGGAAAGGTTCCAGCTATACAAAACTACAGCAGATGATTTGGTAGAACCAAAGGATTCAATTGTTTCCAATGCACCTCAGCCTCTCCGCCGATCTAGTAGGGTTCCTCACCCACCTGAGAGATACTTCAGTTTCTCTATGAGATGATGACCCAACTAGTTTCGAGCTGGCCATCAAGAGTGGGACTCTGTAAAAATGGCTGGATGCTTAGCAATCTGAGATGGAATCCTTATACACCAACAAAGTATGGACTTTAGTTGCTTTATCTGAAGGGTTAAATCCCCATCAGGAGCAAGTATATCTTGAGAAGATTACTTGGTGTAGATGGAAAAGTTGAGACTTTCAAAGCTAGACTTGTTAAAGCTTTTCGTCATCGACCAGGCGTGGAAAATGATGAAACCTTTTCCAGTAGCTATGCTTAAGTCCATCCAGATCCTTCTTGACACGGCTACATACCATGACTACGATATCTGGCGGTTGGGTGCCATGACTGCTTTTCTAAATGATGTTTTAGAAGAGTGCGTCTATAAGTACACAGCCAGAGGGCCTCGTAGACAGTGGGAGCAGCGGAAACGTGTGCAAGATGTTTTATGTGATAAAGCAGGCATCGCGGAGTTAGAACGTCTGTTTTGATGTGTTAGTAAAAGAGTTTGACATCATCAAAATGGTAGATGAACCTTGTATATACAAAAAGGTAGTAGAGTGTATGGTGGAGATCCTCGTAGAGTACGTGGATGACATACTCTTGATAAGAAAGGAGTTTCCTATGCTACGCTCGGTCAATCTCCGCTTATTACAAGGATTCTCCATATAGGATCAAGTGATACCTCCTAAATCCTGGGTTTTGGATCTATGAGATAGATCTAATTGGATGTTAGGATGCTCACTAGTTGTAGTGAGATGGTATCAGTTGATCCTGGGGAGAATCACTGGAAAGGTTTCAGGATGATAAGGACGACTGAAAGTCAGTCACAGGCATTGTCTTTACCCTCAGTAAAGGGACGGTGTGTTGGAAGAGTTCCAAGCTAAATACCGTGGCAAACTAGACGATAAAGGCTGGATACATCGCCACTTAAGATACTACCAAAGAGGCAGTTTTGGTGTATATTGGTTCATGAGATGAACTAGGTTCCTACCATTGTGTGACAATGGAAGTGTGGCTTTGGCCCAGGAACCCTGGTCCCATCAGTGACCCAGACGTATTCTGAGGCAGCATCACCTGATCATGGAGATAGTTGATCTCCAGGGTGATCGAGGTTAGGAGAGTAGACTCAGAGGACAACACGGCGGATCCACTCACAAAGGCCTTTTCCCAGAGAGAGACTTTTATGGGATGGTTGAGTATGAGATACTACAACTACTGCTATAGATGGCCCTAGTGCAAGTGGGAGATTGTTAGTTATATGTATGCCCTAGAGGCCATTACTGTACATAGGATGTATATTGTAGTGGATGCTGGGACATATATAGGGAGGACTTTCTTGCTCGACATGATAGTATGCTATCTGGTTGCTCTTTATCTTAACGTGTACACTGATTGTCTCTCTGTTACGTGTTGGTAAAGCCCTTAGGATGTGTACTTGACTACCTGGACTATGATGCGGATCATACTAGTGGGGACATGGTAGTCCATAAGTACATCCTTCAAGGTCCCTAGTCGTGGGTGTATTGAGATGGGGCATCGATATACCAGAGTAGACTAGCGTAAACCTTCTCGACCCATACAGATGGGCGATGGATGATCCCATATCCATTGGTGTTTGACATCAGAGATGATATACGGGTGCTCAGTGGAGACTGGGTACACTGTTAGGACTCGCCGAGAACTCCCAGATGGTATTATACCTTACGTCAGATGGCAGTTCTCTGGTGACACTGGTACAGGTTAGTCTGTAGACCTGAGATCGTCATAGAGTCTTGTGTGATTCCCACTGTGCTTTGATTTCCACCTTACCACGTCCAAGAGGGCGTGCAAAATGGTGGTTTTTGGGTACAGTCCCGAGTCACATGGAGGCAATGAGCGATAGGAGGGGATTCGTCTCTCCCGGTATAGGGAGTTGATGTTGCGCTGTGTTCGATTGGCTATAACCGGAAATCCCTGGCCAGGGTTGCTGAGATGTACTGGTAAGAGTTATCAGTAGTTTCTCGAACTGTTATAGACCTCATATCGACACGACTTATCGAGCTACTGGGGTCTGACGTTTACCACCCTTAGGCGAGATATGCGACATATCAGACGATCAGACCGGACTGTACGGTAAGTGTTACTGGTTGGATTCATAGGAGTGTGAGCTAGCTTGCTCATCGATCTTCTGATCGCTCAATACCTGGGTGGCCGTTACATTTAGCAGACCGCTTGCGGCTTGTGGGTGCTTGATATGATCATCATCTACTGCCGGTATATTGACGAGTCTTTAGAGTCCTACACAGAGGTTTCCTGGCTCAAGCGAAAAGAAATAGGAGCGCATATGAGATATGTGCGGGACCGAGAATAATGCGTGTATGTGATACCGTATTCTATTCTCGCGATGAATGTATCGATTGGTTGTATGCGATATAACCTAGTTATCGAATCAAGGATTGATTCGATAAGTCGATACATTGGATATTAGTCGGTCATATGCGATATGACCGGATCGTTAAATCAAGTGTTGATTTAATGATTTAATGTATAATTATATATTTGATGTATTACTTTACATTAACTAATATTGGTTCACTTAAGATGTTTTTCTCACTTGTTTGTGCACATTGTATATGTGATATATTTTTGTGCACAAGATTGTATCATGTTTGATGATGCATGCAAACTTGGGTGTATGTTTGAATTAAACCATGTTTAGTAAATGGTTAGGGTTTCATTTCATTTGCTTTATTTACTTATTCATTTATTTATTTATTCATTTTGGTAAGAAATAAAATGGTGACTTTATTTTGTTTTCACTTGAAGCTTCATGAAGCTTTGAAAGTCAAACCATTTTGTTTCTTTCCTAAACCCTAACCCTTTAACTAAACCCTAGTTCATTCTCTACACTTTACCATGGTTGCTAAAATGATAAGAATGACTTTATTTCCATTTATTCATTATTCTTATCACATTCTTTTCTTCTTCTTCTTCTTCTTCTTCAAGAAGAAAGAAGCTTGCTAGCTTCAATGGTGACTTGAGATAAAGAGTGAGAAATCCAAATCCAAAGTGAACCCACTTCCTATTTCTTCATCCTCTACCACTTGCCAAGTAGTATAGGGTGTTTTCTTCACATGTTTTATGACTTGGTGAAGTTGGAGCTTGATCTTGTGTTGCCTCGACGTAGATCATCTTCGGCATCGAAGTCGACGACCTAGCCCGATCATTTCTTCGACGAAACCATCGCTAGAGTCCGGGATCCGATGATCGCAGTGAAGGGACATCCTCATGGAGCTTAGGAAGTGGAGGACCGGATCTACAAAGGTTATATTTCCATTCACTTTGCAGTAAAGTTGTTTACTAGCTTGTAGTTTCGCCTATTCTCTAGTTAACGATCTAGTTTAGGGTTTCTCGGCACCGGAAAATTTTGAATTTGGCATGGTAGATGCCTTGTGAGACCTCTTGAGTGTGCTTAGGAACCCTACAATGTGATATTCCGGGTTTGCGTTGTCTAAAGGCGGTTACGATTCCAATTGTTGTAGTTTTTCATTTTATTTCTCTGTGACCGTAATTGTAGTATGTGGTATATCGCCGGTTTCGTTGCTATACAACAACGAAAATCGGGGTACGCATACTTACTTACGTTGATGATATGCAATATTATGTGTTGCTGAGATTTGAAATGTAGGATTGTCGTGATTGAATAGCCGGGGTGGTTTGATGTGAGATGAGAGTTTTCTTTTCATTCATGTAAAATTCAAATGTAATGTAATATTCTTTTATTTGGGACACTTCCGGATTGAGGTTGATGTCACCAGTGTTGTATATTATTTACTTTTCCGCATTAGGATAGACCCAAGGAGGGGAGCACAAGTGACCGAGTTCTGGGGTTCAGAGGGAGGCCATCTCGAGGAGTCGAGACCGGGTCTCCTAAACTCTAGAATTGGTAGGGTCGCTTGCTGCTCTCGTAGGGGTCTAGGGGTGTGGGCTTGGCTATTCATCGCAACTGTGAAATCCGTATTTTCTATTGTTGGATAAATACTAAATACGGACGTCCTAGTATATCCTATATTATCATATCTGTGTTTCTGCTGCCTATATACTGTGATGTGATATCTGAGACGAATGCTATATTATATATGAGATATATTGTAGATGTTGCTTATATTTTACACCCGCGCTAGTCCCGTCCCGGTATGCCGTTAGTTAAGTAACCTAACGGTGCATAACGGAACATTGCGGCGAATGCGGATGGTATAAGCGTATGTTGTATTTTCGTTTCTTTTCTGTGGTTGGCTTAAGGACTTAAATGATGGGGCTACATTAATATGATTAATGTAAAGAAAATAAACCTAAAAAGATGTTGTAGAATCAGATTTGAAAACCACTCGGCTCTTTATGAAAAAGCTACATTTCAAAACTGCGGAGCTTAAGCCACTCCTTTTTGAAAACTATTTGATTCTACGACGATATCAAGTTCAAAGCGTTAAAGATTTTCTTAAAAATCTTCCGCAACCCTCCGTCATTTTAGGAAGTAGAGTACTTAGTATTCGTTCTACGTTTGTTGACTATAGTTAAGGCGTAGTGTACGGTGGCTAAGTGATGTCTTCCTACACTGCATATGATACAGATTAATAAGGACATTCATGCGACTTTGTTGACCATAGTTAAGGGTCATGTGAGTGGGTCTAATTAATCAAGAAATGACGGGTAGAGCTTGACTAGTACTTATGATTTGTTGACCATGGTTAAGGTCATGGGTACTAGGGGTAAAAACCACATCGGGAATTTCAATAGTTGAAATTTGCAATGAGATTGCATACCTTCCATAGGATGGTTGGATCCCGATCCCACTGTGGGCAATAGTTGCTCCCAGGAGAGTTTTGCAGTTTACAATTAGCTAACCCATTAGGTGTCTAGAAAGGTGTTAACAGGGCTACGCCTTTGGGAAGACGAGGTTTACTTTAATTAGGTCCGTGCGAAAGCACGGGGAACCTCCCTCAAGTACCAACAATGGCCTGGCTGAACGGTTAGCGAAGTTGTAGACTGTAATTAATCCTGGCTAGTTTTCTTTTTAAGGTTTGAAAGAAAAACTTGATTAAAGCAGTGGGAGACATCGATTAGATAAGATAATAACCAATCTGATCTTTGCAAGAGCTTTCGCTGAGTGTATTCTTTTCTCTCTCTTAATGGCAGATACCAATGACAGGACTCAAGCTTCTACTAGATAAAAATAAACTGAATAGGACCAATTATAAAGACTGGCAGAGGAATCTTAACATTGCCTTGACTTATGATAAGGTATCATATGTCCTCACGGCTCCAGCCCCGCCCGTCCCAGGTCCAAAATCCTCAGTTGCGGATATTGAAGTCCGCAAGACATGGGACGCTGACTGTGCCACGACCAAATGCCTCGCGCTTGCATCGATGGATAACACACATAAAAAGCAGCACGAGAATATGGATATTCACGCCATATTCCTCCATACAAAGGAGTTGTATGGAGAGCAATCCCGCGTATTACGATACGAAGCATCAAGAAAACTGTTTCAGATGCGAATGGCCCCTGGCACACCAGTAGGAGACCATGTTCTGAAGATGATAGTTCTCATAGAAGAGCTTGAGGACCTTGGATAGACAACGGACAATGAACAATATACGGATATTATTCTGCAGTCCCTCCCCTCTACCTTTGCTCAATTTATAGTTAACTTCAACATGCACAACATGGAGAAGGAACTGCCTGAACTCCTTAATATGTTAAGGAGTGTAGAGAGCACACTGAAATCAGTGAAAACTCCCGTTTTGAGTGTTGGGCAATCTTCCTCTTCTCGCCCAAAGGCTAAGGCCAAGGGAAAGATAAAGAAGAAGCCCACCAATCCTAGGGGTGGAGTTAAAAAGGTTAAGGGGAAGGACAAGTCCAAAGCTGGAGAATCGGGGAAAGGGGAATGTTATCACTGCCACAAAACAGGACATTGGAAGCGCAACTGCACGGAGTACTTAAATCTCAAGAAGAGGCATGGGGATGCTTCCGCTTCAGGTGTGTTTGTGACAGAAAACTGTTTTTCAATAAACTCTGCTTCCTGGGTATTAGATACCGGTTCAGGTTCCCACATTTGCAATTCTATGCAGGGCTGAGAAATAGCAAGGTTTTGAAGACAGGTGACCATACTCTCCGCGTTGGAAATGGTTCCAATGTACATACAGTTGCAGTGGGAGAGTATCACTTGGGGTTGCCATCTGGGTGTATATTGGTTTTGAACCCATGTTATTATGTACCTAGTATGCTTTGTAATATAATATCCGTTTCCTTGTTAGACAATGAAGGATATAATTTTGTATTGCAGAACAATGTTATGAACATTCACCTGAATCAAAAGTTGGTTGGGTATGGTACGCTTAATAACGGGATATACGTCCTAAATCAACACACAGTTTTCAGCATACAACACACTAATAAAAGAAAACTTTCAGAAATAAATGAAACTTTTCTTTGGCACTGTATACTTGGTCATATTAACGAAACAAGACTAAACAAGTTACACAAAGATGGATATTTAAACCCTTTTGAATATAAATCTTATGCGACTTGCCAGTCTTGCATCAAGGGTAAAATGACCAAAACTCCGTTTACCGGACACGGAGAAAGAGCTACTGAGCTCTTAGGCCTCATACATAGTGATGTATGTGGGCCAATGTCTACACAGGCTAGAGGCGGTTTTTCATACTTCATTACTTTCACTGATGATTTCTCAATATTCGGTCATGTATTTTTATTAAAGCACAAATCCGAAGCTTTCGAGAAATTCACTGAATATAAACAATAAGTAGAAAAACAAACCGGCTTGAGCATCAAAATGCTTCGATCAGATCGAGGTGGGGAGTACCTCAGTACAGAGTTTGCAAACTTCCTAAAAGAGAATGGGATTCTCTCTCAGCTCACTCCTCCTTACACACCACAGCACAACGGTGTGTCAGAACGACGGAATCGGACCCTATTAGATATGGTCCATTCCATGATGAGTGATACTGAGTTACCCGTCTCATTTTGGGGGCATGCATTGGAGACTGCAGCGTTTCTGCTGAATAGGGTTCCAACCAAAACCGTGTCTACCACGCCATATGAGATATGGCATGGGAAGAGACCATCTCTTAAGAGAATTAAGATTTGGGGTTGTCCGGCCTATGTTAAAAAGCAGAATCCGGACAAACTCGAGACACGGTCGGACATGTGTAATTTTGTAGGATATCCAAAGAATTCTTATGGATATCTATTCTACCACAAGGATGAACAAAAGGTGTTTGTTTCTCAGTATGACACATTCTTGGAAAAAGAGTTTTTCACAAATGAAACTGATGGCAATGCGGTGGATCTAGAAGAGGTTCTAGAGACACAAACTACAAATGACGACTTGGTTGAACCGACCGTTGCAATAGAAACTGAGGAACCTCGGCCACTCTGTAGGTCTGGTAGGACTTCTCGCCCACCGGTGAGGTACTACGGTTTCCTCATTGATGGTGACAGAGAAGACTGCATCATGGAAGATGATGATCCTACCAGCTTTCAGCAAGCTATCACAAGTGGAGACTCTGTGAAGTGGCTGGATGCCATGAGATCCGAAATGGAGTCTATGTACACCAACAAAGTATGGACTTTGGACGTTGTACCCCCTGGGGTAAAACCTGTGGGGTGCAAATGGATCTTTAAAAGAAAGATTGGTGTAGATGGGCAGGTGGAGACCTATAAGGCAAGACTTGTGGTGAAAGGTTTTCGTCAAAGACCAGGTTTGGACTATGACGAGACTTTTTCTCAAATCCATTCGGATCCTACTTGCTATAGCTGCTCACTACGACTATGAAATCTGGCAGATGGACGTTAAAACGACATTTCTAAATGGAGATTTAGAAGAATGCGTTTATATGGATCAGCCAGAGGGCTTCATTGACAGTGGGAGTAGCGGGAAAGCATGTAGATTGCTTAAATCCATCTATGGGTTAAAGCAGGCATCATGGAGTTGGAACATCTGTTTCGATGATATTATCAAAGAGTTTGATTTCATCAAAAATCCAGATGAACCTTGTGTTTATAAGAAGGCTATAGGGAGAGCTGTCACATTCCTTGTATTGCACGTGGATGACATTCTTCTGATAGGAGATGATATTCCTATGCTACAGTCGGTCAAATATTTCTTATCACTAAGGTTCTCCATGAAGGACCTGGGTGATTCCACATACATTCTGGGCATTAGGATCTATAGGGATAGATCCAAGAGGTTATTGGGATTGTCCCAAACCAGGTACATCAACACCATCCTAAAAAGGTTTAGTATGGAAGACTCCAACCGGGGTGCCTTACCCGCTTGCCATGGGGTCACTCTCTCTAAGGACTCTTGCCCAAAGACCGATGAAGAGAGAGCTCGCATGAGCATTATACCCTATGCTTCGGCAGTAGGATCTATAATGTATGCGATGTTATGTACACGCCCAGATGTAGCTTATGCACTTAGTGTTGTAAGCAGGTATCAATCCAACCCAGGGGAGAATCACTGGATAGCTGTGAAGAACATTCTTAAGTACTTGCGAAGGACTAAAGAATTGTTCTTGGTGTATGGTAATGGAGATCTCCAAATGGAGGCCTTTACCGATTTGAGCTTCCAGAGCGATAAGGACGACAGCAAATCTATCTCAGGGTTTGTATTTACCCTCAATGGAGGGACGGTAAGTTGGAAGAGTTCCAAAAAGGATACCGTTGCAGACTCTACGATGGAGGCTGAGTACATTGCTGCAAATGATGCCGCCAAGGAAGCCGTCTGGATGAGGAAGTTCGTCTCGAGCTAGGAGTAGTTCCAACCATTATTGATCCAATACCATTGTATTGTGATAATAATGGGGCTATGGCGTTAGCCAAGGAGCCCAGGTCCCATCAGCGATCCAGACACATCCTGAGGCGCTTTCATTTGATCCTGGAGATTATAGATCGCCGCGAGATCGAGTTTAAGAGAGTAGACACAAAGAATAACGCCGCGGATCCACTCACTAAGGCCCTCCCTCAGCCGCAACATGAGCGACTTTTTGAGATGTTGGGTATGAGAAACGCCATTAACTGGCCTTAGTGCAAGTGGGAGATTGTTGGATATATGTATGCCCTAGAGGCCATTATATGATAGTGGATTTATTTATACATGTATATATATATTCAGTGTACATTCTTGCTCGACATGATAATATGCTATCTGGTTCTTCTTTATCTGACATGTTGACTTGATCATGTTTTTATTCATTCATACATGTTGATAAAGTCATGAGGATATAGGCTTGACTACTGTGATTATGATGGAGATCATACTAGTGGGACATCTGTAGTTTATAAGCATATCCTGAAAAGTCCCTAGTCGTAGGTGTATCGAGACGGGGCATCGATATGCCAGAGTAGACTAGCGTATATGATACTAGACCCATATGATGGGCGATGGATGTTCACACATTCATCGATGTTTGATATCGAGATCGTATACGGGTGCTCAGTGGTGACTGGGTACACTGGACGGACTCGCTGAGAACTCCTATATGGAATTATATCTATCGTTGGATAGCAGTTCTCAGGTGACACTGGTACAGGTTAGTCTGTAGACCCGAGATCGTCATAGAGTCTTGTGTGTTCTCCCACTGTACTTTGATTACCACCCTACCACGGCTCTACTGAGTCGTGTAAACAGATGGCCGTTGCGTACAGTCCCGAGACATACGAAGGCGATGAGCGATAGGAGGCGTTTCGTCTCTCCCGGTATTGGGAGTTGATGCTGTGCTGTGCTCGATTGGCTATATCAGTAAGTCCCTGGCCAGGGCTGTTGAGATTTACTGATAAGTGTTATCAGTAGTTTCTCGATCTGTTATAGACCATTCATCGACACGACTTATTGAGTTATTGGGGTCGACGTTACCATCCCTAGACTCGATATGCAGCATATCTGACGAAGAGACCGGACTGTACGGTAGTGTTGCCGGTTGGCTCGACGGGAGTTGTGACAGGTTCTCTTGTTTTCTTCTGATCGCTCAATACCCGGGTGGCCGTTACGTTTAGCTGACCGTTTGCGGCTTAGAGGTGCTTGATATGATCAACACCTACTGCCGGCGTATTGACGAGTCTTAGAGTCCCACAATGGAGTTACCTAGTCCAGGCGAAACGATGTGGTGCGCATATGAGATATGCGCGTGGACCTGGTTAAAATGCGCGTATGAGATACCGTATATTAATCGGGCAGTTTGCTTTTGGTCGGGTCGTATGAGATATGACCGGTTTGCTAAATCTAGTGTTGATTTATCATTGACCATTAGTTTCTCACTTTAAACCCTTTCTTGTCTTTTTTTGTTGTATACATGCATGTATGCATTTATTATCATTCATTTATTCTCATTCATGCTCATATGGATGTGCATGCACACATACATGCATACATAATTCTATCATGGTTGTTGATATAGTAGATGGTGGCAATATAAGACTCACACCATTTATAAAATATATGGATATTATTTTTGGAAAAGGAAAAATGGAAATGGAAATTGTTATCATGGTTTAATATTTTATTCTTGCACTAACCCGTTGGTTTAACCATGATTTAATTTCTATGGCCATTTTTGATCCAAACTAAATATCTAGATATTTTATAACTATGGTTAAGAATGAGAAAGAGAAAATATATATATTTTCATTTCTCATTTTTATTGTTATGCTTATCATTATCTTGAGCTCTTAACAAGCCATCATCTTCTTCCTCCTTTCTCTCTTGCTCTCTAGTTTTCTCTTGTGAGCAAAAGAGTCATCAAGTTAGGGTTTTGAAGTGAGAAAACAAACCACATCACCATTCTACACTAGTCTTGCCCATTAGTATAGAGTGTTAGCTTCTACTTCTTCTCTTGATCTAGTAGAGCTTCAAGCTTGGACAAAGAGGACTCCGGGTGGATCGTCATGGACCTAGAGGATCTCAAGTGAACCTTTTTCCAACTCTCAAGTAGCCAATGAGTCTAGCGTAGGGAGCTACAAAGGTTGTACTCTCAAAACCCTAGCTTTTACTACTTGTGTGTATGTTAAAGTATTGTTACCCTAGCTTTTCTAGCATGATCCTTAAGATTGTTTCTCTAGCACCATATAAAATTTAAATATGGCATGTGTGATGCCTCCAAACACTTGTAGTGGTGCTGTAGGAACCCCTTCATTAACATGTTAAGATAAAGTAAAACCAGATAGCATACTATCATATCGAGTAAGAAAGTCCTTTATATATATATCCAAGCATCCACTATAATATACATCATATGTACAACAATGGCCTCTAGGGCATACATATAACTAACACTCTTCAAAGGTACGCGTAGTTAGATTATAAATTCGGGGACCGAATTTTCTTAAGAGGGGAAGATTGTAATGTCTTAAAAATTGTTTAGAGTTAATTATAATTTAATAAGTGATATAACATGCGTTTTCGATAAAACTTAGTTAATAATTATTTTCACATATATATATATTTATAATTAATTAATTAATTAATTATTTATTAAATTATTTTAAATACACACACACACATATACTAATCTAGTGTTAACAAGATATTAGTTTAGGTTAAAACTTGTTTAGGCAACCATGACAAATTAAACCACAAATTTAATTGTTTTAAAAAATATTTTAAATACTATGATGGTTCTAGAAAAGAAAAAAAAATGAAAAATGAAAATATAGGAGACATGGAGGTATGGGTAATAAATGAAGGGTTGTGTTTGTACCATGGTTAAATTTAGCTATCATCTCTCTAGACCCTTCTCTCCTTCATTCTCTCTTCTTCTTTCTTCTTCAACTCCTTTTTCACCAAAAACTTGTCTTTACCTCTCAAAAACCCTACAAAAATCACTACAAAATCCTTCTCAAATTATTTCAAAAATCCAAATTTTAATCTCTTCACGAGTTCTTTTTGAGACAAGTCTTCATCTAAAGACAACCTTTCAAGTTAGGGTCTCCTTCATATCATCTTGAGGTAATGGCCAAATCTTGAACATGCTTTACTAATCTTTTGCCTTAATCATTCCTAATTTAGATTAAAGTTTGTGTTTTTATTAGTTTAAAGTTTCAAGTGAGGTTTTGAGGTAAGTTGGGGTTGTGTTAACTTTTAGAGTAAGCATAACCTAAATTAAGTTAGTTAAGAGTAGTTTAGTGCTTTATATCCTTGTTTAACCATCAAGTTTTCACTAAACCACCTAAATGTTTCAAATTAGTATTAAAACTAGTTTTAGTTTAAGGTTAGGGTTTCAAACAAAATCTGCTGTTAAACCAGAGACTTCATAGAAAAGCTGCGATTTCTGGGAGCTAGTTATAGGACCCTGAATACACCCTCAAAACCCGAGCCAATTCCTCCAATCTTGGGCTCCCAAAATACTAGTTTTGGCCAAAAATTGCGGCCCCTCCACAGAGTTTGGTCGTAGGTTTTTGTCGGGGGCTCTCTGGAACTCCAATTAAGCCTCTGGTATGTGCAACTTTTTCTAATTGTACATATATAAAAATTTGGGACCGTTTTACCTTATTTTAAGCGATACGTTAACGTACGATACGGACGTTCTAATTCTTGTTTTGGTGTTTCTTTTGGTTAACGGTTCTTAGGGGTAGTCTTAAGTGTTTGTTACACGCATTTAGCATACTAAGTTCACACGTGTTAACCCGTGAGAGTTAGTTCGTTTATGTAGTATATGTTTGCGGGTCATATCAGAATTCTAGCCTCATGTGCTAAGTTTTATGCGATGCTAGGATCAGTTGTGGAGACTTCAAACACGGCTAGGAAAGGATAGGGGGTGGTCATATTCGAGTAGCTCGAGGCCGTTTCGGTGGGTAGATTTAACATCTACGGGGGAATCGTTCGGATGGCGTAAAGCGTCCGATGTTTAGAACTAGTTACAAACTTTATCTACATATACCTATGTACATTTCCATATTGCATACGCATTATCATACGGATTGATATCTCTACATTAGGACACTTGCACCATTACCAATGTTCATGACGCACGTGCATTAACCTATACACACACACGCCATTAGTAACTTCTATGTAACGTATACTATAGAACTCGCATGATAACTTGCATTTGCATTGCATCTTATTGATAGATAGATCCTCGCGTTATTCATCTAGCTTGTATCATATTAATACCATGCACATTTGCTATGATCGCCATATTCATATATTATGATGTTTTGTGAGATTTCTGTTTTCATGAGATTGCTGGATTTGAGAAACTGCATGTAATTTTGAAAACTTATGATTGTTTTAAAAACGTGGTTTCTATTGATATGAAGTGTGGCATCCACCATGAGTTTTCTCGGTTCTGATTTATGTGTATACTCGATTCGAGGAGAGAGGAGGTACCGTCTGCGGGTATATGGTGGACCCGGTACAGAACCCTGAGGCAAAAAGATCGTATAGAGAGACGTTGAGCCTTGCAGGGGAACAATACCTACCGGTGATAGATTTGGACTCGACGGATATCCGGAGGATACCGACCGGAGTCTTGTGATCAGATGGATTTGAGGGCCGATCTGAGAGACGGTGCCCAAGATATTGAGATTTTGAGTGTCGATATTTGACACAGGTTTTATACTATTTTATTAATGATACTTTTAGTTCTACCATATTGAATTACCATGACATATTCAGTTTTCTATAGTTGCTACACTTCAGAATTCATACGTCGCTCATCTATTCATGTTGCACCTATACTAGTGTACCGCATTATAATTCATACTTAGGATCTGTCGCTGTTACGTACATACTTGCGATTGCCACTTATAATGTTATTTACTACTCACGAGCTTGCAACTCACCCCCGTTGTGCCACAGTGTCTTGCAGGGCCGATCTGTCAGTATAGTCGCGGCGGGGCACACTACTACCATTTCTGCTACTACTTTTGCTACATCTTTTTAGACGCGATATTTTGTAGGTGGGTTGCGAGTATTCTTTTGTCTTCTACCTTGTACAATTTTATTGTATCTAGTATACTCCATCTACCACATGTATATTTGACTTAGAGACGAGACTGAGAGATATTGTATTATATTTGACTCTGGGTGTCGTGCTCGTGTGAGCCGACTTTTATGTTTTTATTGTGGATGTGGTTTTTCTTTCTTATTTCCTTATTTCTTCGCCTATGGCGTCGTATATCTTGCTTGTGTTTGTGTTCCGCCGGATGGCGTTGAGATTGCTCCCAAGTGGGGATGCTATTATATATCATGCTTGTGTATCGGTTTGAATCAATTTTACAAAGGAGATGCTGCCGAAATTTTTACAATAACTTTATCTTCAAAAAGGTTTTGATATAACTCTTTTGCATCCTAAATTATCTCTTTAAACAAAGATTTTTACCACTCTATTTTAAATTACGGATTAGATTCTGTGTGTTAGTGATATGTATGCCCTAGAGGCCATTACTGTACATACGATGTATATTGTAGTGGATGCTTGGACATATATATGGAGGACTTTCTTGCTCGACATGATTGTATGCTATCTGGTTGCTCTTTATCTTAACAAGTACACTGATTGTCTCTATGTTACATGTTGATAAACCCCTTAGGATGAGTACTTGACTACCAGGATTATGATGCAGATCATACTAGTGGGGACAGTGTAGTCGCTAAGTACATCCCTCAAATGTTCCTAGTCGTAGGTGTATCGAGACAGGGCATCGATATACCAGAGTAGACTAGCGTATATCTTCTCGACCCATGTAGATGGGCGATGGATGATCCCATATCCATTGTTATTTGACATCAGAGATAGTATACGGGTGCTCAGTGTAGACTGGGTACACTGGACGGACTCGCCGAGAACTCCCAGATGGTATTATACCTAACGTCAGATGGCAGTTCTTTGGTGACACTGGTACAGGTTGGTCTGTAGACCCGAGATCGTCATAGAGTATTTTGTGATTCCCACTGTGCTTTGATTTCCACCTTACCACATTCAAGAGAACGTGCAAAACGGTGGCTTTTGGGTACAGTCCCGAGTCACATGGAGGCAATGAGCGATAGGAGGGGTTTCGTCTCTCTCGGTATAGGGAGTTGATGTTGCGCTGTGCTCGATTGGCTATAACAGGAAGTCCTTGTCCAAGGCTGCTTTAGAGATATACTGGTAAGTGTTATCAGTAGTTTCTCGACCCGTTATGAGCTTCACATCGGCACGACTTATCGAGTTACTGGGGTCTGACGTTTACCACCCCTAGACGAGATATGCGACATATCAGATGAAGAGTCCGGACTGTACGATAGTGTTACTGATTGGATTCGCAGGAGTGTGAGCAGGCTTGCTTGTTGATCTTCTAATCGCTCAATACCCGGGTGACCGTTACGTTTAGCAGACCGCTTGCGGCTTGTGGGTGTTTGATATGATCATTACCTACTGCCGGTGTATTGACGAGTCTTTAGAGTCCTACACAGGGGTTTCCTGGCTCAAGCGAAATGGAGTAGGAGCATATATGTGATATGTGCGGGACCGAGATTAATACGATATGAGATACCGAATTCTATTCTCGCGATTAGTAACATTGGTCGGTTGTATGCGATATAGCCAGGTTATCGGATCAAGTGTTGATTCGATAAGTTGTTACACGTGATATTAGTCTGTTATATGTAATATATCCGGATTATTAAATCAAAAGTTGATTTAATAATTTAATGTATAATTATATATTTGATATATTACATTACATTAACTAATATTAGCTCACTTATGATTTCTTTTCTCACTTGATGTGCACATTGTATATATGTGATATGTATATTTGTGTACATGTAATGTGTCATACTTGCTGATACATGCAAGATGGGTGTATGAGACTTAAACCATGCTAGGGTTAAGTTAGGGTTTTATTTATTTCTTAAGTTAATAACAAAAGAGAGAAGAATTGGTCAATGTTGTCAAGCTTGGATGAAGCTTGTAGAAACATTGACAAAGTCCACTCTTTTGTCTAGCTTAGGATATTTTGTTAACCCAACCCTTAACCTTAGCCCTTGGTTAATTCTCTACATGAGTTAGGCATACGGGCTTAACTCACCCATGGTTGCAATAATTCATTTGATGAGTTAATTCTTCTTCTTCTTCTTCTTCCTCAAAGCTTTCTAGCTTCAATGGAGGTATGAGAAAAGGTGTGAGAAAATGATTTCTAATGTGAGCAAACTTCCTACTTTATCATCCTCTACTACTTGCCATTTAATATAGGATGTTTGCTTCACTAATTCCATAGTTAGTGATGTAGGATATAGTGCCCTCAAAGTCAATTATTGGATCGCAGGTACGTGATTGCAATGATTGAGGAAGGACCTATACCGATATGACAGTCTTGCTCGAGATGATAGTATGCTATCTAGTTTGTCTTTATCATCGTATACATGCTTTAGTTCACTATTGCATGATGATAGAGCCTATAGAATTCTTGCTTGACTACCAGCATTATGATGTCGATCATATACGCGGGAGCTGGGGTCTATAAGCACATCCTTAAAGTGTCCCTAGTCGTGGGAGTTTCGAGACAGGGCATCGATACTCCAGAGTAGACTAGTGTATACAGTCGAGACCCCGACAAGGGGCGGTGGCCGGTCTCACAAGCCACCGGTGTCAGTTGGTTCACCTAAGATGTATACAGGTGCTCATTGGGTTATGAGTACACCGGACAGGACTCGCCGGGAACATGCTAGTTGGTATTATACATATCGTCAGATAGCAGTTTCCAGGTGACATGTGTACATGTTAGTTTGTCGACCTGAGATCGTCATTTGTCTCGTGTGAGTTCCCACTGTGCTTTGATTTCTACCCTACCACGCTCAAAGGAGACGTGCAAACAGGTATTTTTTGGGTACAGTCCCGAGCCACATCGAGGCAGTGAGCGGATCGTCGGGGATTCGTCTCTCCCGGTATTGGGGGTTGATGTCGCACAGTGCACGGGTGGCCATCACTAGAAATCCTCGGCCGAGGTAGTGGAGAATTACTGATTTGGATCAGTAGTTTCTTAGGTAGTGATGGGCTTCATGCCGACACGATTTATTGTGTTATTAGGGGTCTGACTTTATCCACCCCCCTAGACTCGGTATGCGATACTCTTTAGATGAACGGACCAGACTGTACGGATATTGTCACTGTCAGGCTCAGTAGGGTTTATGGACGAGTTCGCTCGTCAGCTTCCTTTCCAATCAATACATAGGCAACCGTTACGTACAGCTCGTACCTCTGACGTGCTAGAGATTATATCCAGTGCCAGTGTGTTGATGAGTCATTAGAGCCCCCCCCATATTTTCCCAAGTTCGGGCGAAACGTTGTAGAGGCCGTATGGTTTTATGGCAGGGTTCGGAAAATGCACGTGCGTTTACGCACGTGTCATATTTCGGGCAGATAATACTGGTAGGCTTTGGTTTAAGCCGGATCCGAGTATTATACTGTGTAGATATAATATCTTTGTCTCAGTTGCATTTGTATTCGGTCATAATACAAATGCGGGTATGTTTATACTGATACAGGGTTATCCTGAAATTCGTTTCAGGATCACTTTTGGAAGTTGCCAGTTTTCAGTTTTCAATCACCCGTATTTAACATTCGGTTAAATACGGATTTATCTTTTCGTCTTGAGGGTGAGTCGTAGTTCTAGAAGGTTCTAGTTTTGGTGACAAGGCTTATGACTCATTGTTAGCATTAATTGTTCTTTTAATGTTAAGGTGACTAAGTTTATTTTCATTGGTTTGCATTTAATGATTTTAGTGAGTCATTTTGCTTTAAATGAGTTATGATAAGTTTGATAGCTTAGGGTCACCCTCCCTTGTTCCTACACTCACCCCCTTCCTCTCTATTTAGTGGCCGGCCCCTCTTATTAAGGGATGATGATTTTTGGGGGAAAAGAAAGGGTTGTTAAAATGAGAAGAGAGAGATCTAGTTCATATATATTTTCATATCTCATTTCAATCCGATCCAAAAGGCAACTTCATTAACCGTTTGTCCATAGCTTTGGACGTAACGAGACAAAGTGTTCTACTCATTCTCTACATCAATCTTGTTCATCTCTTTTAGCAAACTTGATGACCGAGTTGCCTCGGTTCAGAGGCGGGAGCCCGTTTAAAGATCCGTCGACGTGGTGCCACCTGGACGAGAAGACTGGAGATTCAGGAGATCGGAGCAGCCGCAATAAAGCGTGGGATGATGGTTGAAGACCGAAGGACTCGGATCGTTCGGTATAACATTTCTACCCACTTTTTAGTTTGTTAGTTTAGCTTTAATGGCAGATCCGAGTTATAGTACACGATAGCGCCAGTTGTAAAAAGTTTTTGTTCCGCATTTGGCATCTGTTAGACTGCCGGGGCGCTACCGTGGACTTACAGTGGTATCAGAGCCTCACCATTAAGCTTTACTAACTTGTGCTAACACGTTTAAAACATCGTTCAAACGGATTTTCAAAAATCGCAATTTTCCATGTTCTAAGTTTCTGTCGATTTTAAAAGGGTTCTAAAAATAATTTTACATATCACAGAAAACAGAGCAGACTTTTCTAAGCATTCTGGGAAAATTTGGGCACGTGATCCCTCATTAACACAGCGGATCCGCGGTCAAACCTAGGGTTTGACCGCGGAACCGCGGTCGTTTTGAGGGAACAGTGCTCCAAGTTTTCCAGAGAGCTTCACATTGGGAAATTGTGGTTTCTGGTACTGTTCTTTTGGGCCCAGATTTTGTTACTGTACAGCAGATGTACGTGGAGCCCACTTCGGGAAGTTTTGTCGATCGAAATTTTAAACGTGTCAGTTTACAGTACTTACTTTATATCTCCGACCGTGAATGTCATTTGATCGGTAAACCGCGTCTGATTGCTAAAGTTCTTTTAGACGGGTTTGCGAACGTGACATTCGCGTTGATGTTCTGTGTTGTGCTGTGATGTTGCGGATATGTCGTGGTGGATAGCAGTGTGCAATGATCGTGCTGTTTGGATTTATTTGTACATTTGTTATTGCGGGGCAAGCGTCCAACATGTGGACTGCCGTCACTGCCTGTTTGTATAATATTCTTTTGGGGCACGACTGGGCTGAGGTCGATGTACCCGTTGTATATATTTTCTTTTCTGTACTAGGTTTACCCCGCGACGGAGTGCACGGATAGCAGGGTTCTGGAGGGCAACGGGTCCGTATCTCATGGCATTGAAAGGCAGAGGGACCTCACTACAGAATTGGCAGACTATTCGCCGCACTCGTAGGGGGTACAGGTTGACCCAAGAAGGGGTGCTCAAGTTACCGGATTCCGTGAAGTGCTGGGTGGTCCATTCATTTTGCTGTAGGTGTTGCGCCACGGGAGCGCCCCGGCCGTCTTACTCGAGGCCAAATTGCGGAATCAAAATTTTTCCTTACTCGGAAACCGGCGCTACCGCGGACAAAGAAAACCCGGATCGATTACCATTAACCTACGCTAGCTATCAAGAGAAGGGGTGAGAAGTATACCGAGTGATCCGAGTCCTCCGGTCTTCTCTTCATCATCCCGATCTCCCGCGGAAAGTCTTTGCTCCACATCGTCGCCTCCTCGCCGGAAAGGGCACCACATCGCCTTCGTCTTTTACGGGCTCCCGCCTCAATACCGAGGCAACTCGAGCATGAAGCCGGCAACTCGACATGCCCAAGAAGTGCTGTAGAATGTAGTGTAGAATACGCTTTGTCTCAATGGGGTTTTGTTGCCATGATGGAGGAATCAAGGTGATATGAACTTGGGGATTTTTGAGGCAATGAAAAATGATATGAAACATTAATTTTTCCACACCCTCACCAAAAAATGAAATGATCCATCCTCCTCAAAAGAAGTGGCCGGCCAAGTCTTTTATGGAAATGGTGAAGGGAAAATCTAATACAAGGGAGGTGAGTGTAGGATCAAGAAGGAGGTGACCATATCCAAAGTCAACCAAACATCAACCATACTCACATCAAGTCAAACCCATACCCTTTCAATCACACAAAGCATGGTTGAAAGATATCATAATAAACACTTTTGCAAGAAACCCCCACAAAGTGTTATTTGCAAAACTGCAAATAACCCCCTCCATTGGAAAAGTCCGGCCGGGAAAGAACAAAGGAAAACCGGCCGGAACGGAATGCAAACTGGCAATTCCAGAAAACTGGTCCCGTAATAAATTACAGGAAAACCCCGACACTGTGCATACACACCTGCATCTGTATTCCGACCGGATACAAATGCAATGAGACAAAATCTACACTGTACTAAACTAGTACCGGCTTAAACCAAAGCCGGCTAGTAAAATCCGTTCGATCCTGATTCGTGCAATACCGCACGTATCTGATCGAACCCTGCCATATAACTATACGGCTACTAGTACAAAACTGTCTGATCCTGATCCGTGCAATACCGCACGTATCTGATCGGACCCTGCCATATCTCCATACGGCCTCTACAGCGTTTCGCCCGAAAGCTGAGTAACTGAAAGTGTGGTGGACTCTAAAGACTCGTCAATACTATGGCTGTGGATTTAACCACTGGCACGTCAGAGGTATAAGCCAATACATGACGGGCCACCAGCTATTGACCAAAAGGGACGTCGATGAGGAAGCTCACCCCGACACCCAACTGAGCCTGTCAGTGACAATATCCGTACAGTCCGGTCCGTTCGTCTATGAGCATCGCATGGCGGGCCTAGGGGGTTGGTGGAAGTCAGACCCCCAAAAGCGGTACAAGTCGTGTCGGAGCGTAGCCCAGAACGCCCTGAGATACTACTGGAATACCTACCAGTAAATCTCCTGCCTCGGCCGAGGGCTTTGCGTAATGGCTCTCCTAGACACAGCGCGACCTCACCCCCAATACCGGGAGAGACGAACCCCTGCAGATCCGCTCACTGCCTCCATGTGGCTCGGGACTGTACCCAACTAAAACCTGTTTGCACGACTCCTTTGAGCCGTGGTAGGGTAGTAATCAAAGCACAGTGGGAACTCACACGAGACAAATGACGATCTCAGGTCGATGAACTAACCTGTACACATGTCACCTGGGAACTGCTATCTGACGTCTGGTATAAGACCAACTAGCAGGTTCCCGGCGAGTCCTGTCCGGTGTACTCATAACCCAATGAGCACCTGTATACATCTTAGGTGAACCAACAGACACCAGTGGCTTGTGAGACCGGCCACCGCCCCTCGTCGGGGTCTCGACTGTATACACTAGCCTACTAATGGAGTATCGATGCCCAGTCTCGAAACTCCCACGACTAGGGACCTTTTAAGGATGTACTTATAGACTACCAGCTCCCACGTATATGATCGCCATCATACTGCTGGTCGTCAAGCAAGAATCCTAGGGGCTCTATCAACGTGTAATAGCGACATGTCAGGTCACCTAAAGCAGTACACGATGATAAAGATAAACCAGATAGCATACTATCATCTCGAGTAAGACTGTCCTACCGGGATAGGTCCTCCCTCAATCATTGCAATCACGTGCTTGTGATCCAATAATTGACTCTGAGGGCACTAACTCCAACAATCTCCCACTTGCACTCAAGGCTAATTATTGCGATGTCGCATACTCACAGCCCGTGTGATACCGAACACCCAACTCCTCTACTAGTCAGTCTCACAAAGCTCTTTTGTGAAACTATTGCGTTCGAGGAATAGCCTCAGTGAGTGGATCCGCAGGGATGTTTCTTTCTATGTCTCTCTATATCTCAAGTTCGCGGAGAAAACTATCTCCCGAAATGAGCAATACCTGTCTTAGAACGTCTGGATGTCTGATGGGACCTAGCTCATAAATGAACTTCAAATCCAAACTTCTTAGACTGTATCGTCAACTGAACTTAATCAGTATCCTGCGCCATGCCACCCTCAGTATTGCCTTGGACAACCTGTCCAAAATACTGCCCCTCGTCAGAGGGAGAACTATAACTCTGACAACCTCCTTGTCGTCCATGTCACCTTGGAAGCCTGGAATGATAACCGTCTCCTAAAGGAGGCAGCCGTTATCATATCCCTAGAACATTCACTTGTGTTCTAAAACTGCTTCCGACTGTTCCTCCAGGATTGGATCAATATCAACTTATTGCATCTAGTGCAAGAACAACATCTGGTGTGGTACTTGACATCTCATGATTGACTCAATTGCCTAAGCAAGTGATCTGTCAATCATGCACATCCCTCTCTACTTTAGTCTATAAGACACCTTTAGAGAGGGTGACTCCATTACCTGCAGGTACACTACCATGCCAGGAGTCGTCCATTCTAAATACTCTTAGAATGCTGTCAAGGTACCCTGATTGGGAAACCACCCAAATCTAGATCTAAAACCATAGGTCTAGTAACCAGTATGTCTGATATAATATCCAAGTCCCTTGTGGAGAAACCACTGTGTGACGACCAAAGTATAACCGATCGTAGTATAGGAATATCACTTCCTACTACCTTCTCAACAGATCCATCCCCTATTCTGATGACGTCAAACCCATGACTGTCACATCAGAAACAGATGATCTATCTCCGCTACATCTGCTTTAGTCTATAAATAGACATAAGCCTGATGTCCACCAATGCTTCCGCTGCTCCCACTGACTACGACAACCCTCTGGCAGAGTCATATAGACGTGCACTTCTAAAGCTAGTTTAGAACGACGCTATACTCATCCTCCTGCCGGGTCTCGCAGCCTGGAACAACAACAATGGCAAGTGTGGGTAAACAAGAACTTCCCTGTCACCGTCATTGAGGCTACCGGAGTACCTCTCGGGTGCCTGAAGTTACCCACCTTATCTGCGGAGTGGCCAATGGAATGTCAAATCATATTGAATCTTTAGGTTCCTTATTAAATCTTCAGTAATCGTTTGCGGTTCTGGAATCACTTCCAGTTCTACCATACTCCCACTGCCGTTTTTTGAAAAATGCATTTTTTAATAAAACTGTGGCGAGTCTAGAACAATATTTCTATTGATCTGCCAGATGGTAGAAAATCAACCCTCGTCATAGCCTGGGTCAACCCACAAACAGCCATTACAGAAACGTGCCTTGAGTTATCCGGAGTCTGGTTTTAAGCATAAGCCGGACAACTCCCCGTACCTTAACAACGTTAAGATATGAACTGTTCTATATCCAATATAGAACCAGAGGCACTGATTCAATTGAACCAGATTCAAATCATGCAACTATCTCCAGTGCATGTCAACTAAATGGAAGGAGGTCGATCAGCGTTACTCAACTTAGGAATGCTTCCAATTATGAGTAACCTGAAAGAGAAGCAATCTGTCTTCATCATTACTATCAACTGAATATCATACACAAGTATCTACATCTTCAATCTCTTTGAAGAATCCCGATACTTGCTACACCTGGTACTCTACTCTATTCAAATACCTATAACTCCTCAAAACTTAGACCCTGTGTTTCCACGAAACAGCTGTCTAAAATCTAGAGAAGTCATAAGTAAACCGAATATAGTACGAGGACCAACCCCTTTGTCCTGATGGACACTGGACAACATACAATACTCTGTATAAGTCCGCTGAGTCTAACAACTCTTTCACTGTGCGTCGTAGGTTGAAAACTGTACTTATGGTTAAGAAGAATTACACCGCTGTTCAATGCTCCTTACCTAACCATCCACTGATATAGGTAAATGTCATCGACATAATATCAAAAAGGTATATCTCACTCTATGAAAATAGACGTACAGATATATCGATTTGAAATTGGTGCACAACAGCGGATATTCAAAACCAAATATTTGCCGACCGGCAAACAACCCAGGTGACTTCCTCAAATATCACCGATTACAACGAATCCCGATATAATGAGGATGATCACCCAATTCCCAATAACTTACTCCCACTCATCATCTGTAAAACCATACAGATGTGAGAATCCAACCTGGTAAATACATACCCTGGAGTAAGTGTCTAATCGGGAAATCAGTTTTCTATTAACAGTACACAGTGAAACTGAAACATTGAAATGTTTCGTCGGGGTATCCTGGTATTCCTAGTAATGCCTCTTCCATTATCCAGATTCACAACTGTCACCGTATATCTCTTTGCCACCTGTCCAAATCCCTTTATATGTCTTTAGTCATTACCGTCTGCACACCCCTTTAGGCCAATTGGTTTTCTTCCTTCCCCACCGTTCGGCACCAGCCTATGGTTTGGAAGAAGACTATCCAATAAGCATAAAGGGTGTACTGTCCTAATCCTAGGAGCACTCGCAATGCGAGAGAAGGTGAAGATAAAAGACACCTGAATGTACTTTATTCCTATTTCTCCTGAACCAGAATCCATCCCCGAACTGGAACAAGTTCCTTTCGAGTTCGTATATAACCATACGATGGAATATCCAATAAACTGTGGATCTTCGTAGTGATACGGAGTGTCCTGGAGAAATACAAAGGTGATTTAGGATTGGCGAAGAAATACTTGGTTTGGTCGTGAATATCAGTTGCAATTTACTTTGCCCTCTTACTAATCCCTTGCTTTGTCTTAACTTAATACCTTCTGTACACCATCGTTATGCTAATTGGTTTTCTTCATTCCCTACCGGTCGGCACCAGCCTAAGGTTTGGAAGAAGACTATCCAATTTGCGTAATAGGTGTACTATCTCCTAAACCAAGGAGTACTCGCAACGAGAGAAGGTGAAAAGAAAAGACAACTGAATAATCCTATCCGTTTTCTCCAGAACCAGAAACCATCCTCGAAGTCCTTCGAGTTCGTATCTAACCATACGATGGTTTTGTCCAATGGAAGTGGACGTTCGTAGTAATACGGGGTGTCCTGGAGAAAAGGGTAAAAGCAGGAGTGGCAATGAGGTCTGCAACTCTGACAATCCAAAAGCCAGTGTTAAGAAGGTTCGGTCATCTTGGTCACTGAGTCATAGTCTTAGGGTCGGGTCAATGGTCGCTGCCAGAGAGAGAGAAAAGAAACACTCAGCGTGCACTCTAACCTAGATCAGAATGGTTACCAATTTATCTAATCAGGAAACCTCCCACTGTACCTCAAATTCTCCTCCAAACCTGAAAGAAGAATTAGTCGGGATGACCCGAGGAGTAAACCAACTCATCAGTGGGAATCGGGATCCAACTATCATCGCATGATAACTTGACGGAATCCACTCAAGTCACCACACTCCAGAAGGTATGCGCATGCTTGGCAAGTTTCAGTTCTTTTGAAACTCCCGATGTGATTTTTACCCCTAGGACCCAAGTGACCTTGACGAATAATCAACAAATCAAAAGGTCCTAGTCAAGTTCAACCCGTCATTATCTTGATTGCGTTAAACCCACCCGCACGACCCTTGACGAATAATCAACAAAGTCGCACGACTGTCCTAACCAATCCACATATCCATGCGACAGAAAGCATTACAGAGCTACCGCACACTACGCCTCGGCGAATAGCAACGACAAACGTAGCGCGAATACTAAGCAATACTAATCCGAAATGACGGAGGGCTACGAATGGTTTCTGGCGAAAACCTTTAACGTAATTAACTTGATATCGTTGAAGGAACTGGATAACTTTTATAAAAATATAGTGACGAAAACCTTTACTAAAGAGGTCACTCCCGGTGAAGGGATCTCGGCTCTTTCCCCGTAGAATGAGGTGCAGGATATTCCAACTGAATACCACGATGCAAAGCAAAAGTAATCGGCTATAGTGAAGTTAATGCCCTGACGCAAACTTCTGTCCAAGGGGTCACTCCCGGTGAAGGGATCTCGGCCCTTGCCTCGTCGACTGAGGAGCAGGATATTCCAAATGAATACCACGATGCAAAACAAAAGTGAACGTCCTTGCAATAACAGCTTTTTTTTTGAAAAAAGTTCCAACAACATCAGAATAGGTTTGTTTAAACTTGCATTGATCCGAATCAATGCAGTCCCATCAATTGATCACACCACAAAGAACGAAAATATACTGACGTACGTATATGCCATCCGCATTCGCCACTGGGTCCCGTCATCACCCGTTAGGTTAGCTAACTAACGGCAGAGCGGGGACTGGACTAGCGCGGATGAAAAACATATACAACATCTACTAATATATATACCAATATATAGTATTTCGCTCAAGGCGTGAATAAAATGCAACATCACAGAAATGTACAGCATCACAGAACAAAACAGATATCTGGAAGCCCCGGGTTTCACAGAGCCGCTGCTGAAACCCGACGTTCCCCTGGTCGTGTGGATAGCCTGTGCAATGAAATCCTAGACCCCTACGGGCGCGGCAAGTCACCCGCCAAAACCTGAAGCGAGGCAGCCCCCTTCAGTACCGTGAATGGACCACCCAGCACTTCACGGAATCCGGTAACTTGGGCACCCCTCCTGGGTCAACCTGTACCCCCTACGAGTGCGGCGAATAGCCCGCCAATCCTGGAGTGAAGCCCCCTCCGTCTCAATGCCCTGAGATGCGGGCCCGTTGCCCTCCAGAACCCGGCTATCCGTGCACCCCACCGCGGGGCAACCCTAGTACAGAAAGTAAAATATACATACACCGGGTACATCGACCGCAACCAGGTCGTGCCCCAAAAGAATAATACAATCAGGCAGTGACGGCAGTCCACATGTCGGACGCTCGCCCCGCAATATCAAATGTACATAATACAACAAAGCTGTACTAGCATTGCATCCAGGCTATCCCCCACGACCGATCCGCAACATCACAGCATAAACATAGAACATCAACGTGAAAGTCACGTTCGCAAATCCGTCTAACCGGGCTATAGCAGTCAGACCGGATTTACCGATCGAGTGACATTCACGGTCGCAGATATAATGTAAATACTGTGAAATAATGTGTTTAAAAATTTCCGATTGACCAAAAATTAACAAGTGGGCCCCCAATCAAAACTGTAGCACTCACAGAAAACCTGGGCCCAATTTTAATATTCCAAATACCCTATTTTCAGCCCAGAAGGCCTCTGAAAAAAAATGGTGAAGTGATGTGAATAGTGCGCGGCGTAAGGGCCGCACAAAGGGGGTTTTCGCGGCGGTTCCGCGCTCCAACTGTGGAGTCACTTCATCGAATTTTTACAGAGCTCTTAGATTTTCCAGTACATCAATATTTTACAACCTGAAAAAATTTTCGAGACCAAAATATTTCAACAGAAACTGATGTGAACAAAAAATACGGTTTTTGGAAATTTTGGTCGATCGGAAATGCAAACACATCAAACGAAGCTAGGTAAGGTTAATGGCGTGGCTCTGATACCATGTTGCGCCACGGGAGCGCCCCGGCCGTCTTACTCGAGGCCAAATTGCGGAATCAAAATTTTTCCTTACTCGGAAACCGGCGCTACCGCGGACAAAGAAAACCCGGATCGATTACCATTAACCTACGCTAGCTATCAAGAGAAGGGGTGAGAAGTATACCGAGTGATCCGAGTCCTCCGGTCTTCTCTTCATCATCCCGATCTCCCGCGGAAAGTCTTTGCTCCACATCGTCGCCTCCTCGCCGGAAAGGGCACCACATCGCCTTCGTCTTTTACGGGCTCCCGCCTCAATACCGAGGCAACTCGAGCATGAAGCCGGCAACTCGACATGCCCAAGAAGTGCTGTAGAATGTAGTGTAGAATACGCTTTGTCTCAATGGGGTTTTGTTGCCATGATGGAGGAATCAAGGTGATATGAACTTGGGGATTTTTGAGGCAATGAAAAATGATATGAAACATTAATTTTTCCACACCCTCACCAAAAAATGAAATGATCCATCCTCCTCAAAAGAAGTGGCCGGCCAAGTCTTTTATGGAAATGGTGAAGGGAAAATCTAATACAAGGGAGGTGAGTGTAGGATCAAGAAGGAGGTGACCATATCCAAAGTCAACCAAACATCAACCATACTCACATCAAGTCAAACCCATACCCTTTCAATCACACAAAGCATGGTTGAAAGATATCATAATAAACACTTTTGCAAGAAACCCCCACAAAGTGTTATTTGCAAAACTGCAAATAACCCCCTCCATCGGAAAAGTCCGGCCGGGAAAGAACAAAGGAAAACCGGCCGGAACGGAATGCAAACTGGCAATTCCAGAAAACTGGTCCCGTAATAAATTACAGGAAAACCCCGACACTGTGCATACACACCTGCATCTGTATTCCGACCGGATACAAATGCAATGAGACAAAATCTACACTGTACTAAACTAGTACCGGCTTAAACCAAAGCCGGCTAGTAAAATCCGTTCGATCCTGATTCGTGCAATACCGCACGTATCTGATCGAACCCTGCCATATAACTATACGGCTACTAGTACAAAACTGTCCGATCCTGATCCGTGCAATACCGCACGTATCTGATCGGACCCTGCCATATCTCCATACGGCCTCTACAGCGTTTCGCCCGAAAGCTGAGTAACTGAAAGTGTGGTGGACTCTAAAGACTCGTCAATACTATGGCTGTGGATTTAACCACTGGCACGTCAGAGGTATAAGCCAATACATGACGGGCCACCAGCTATTGACCAAAAGGGACGTCGATGAGGAAGCTCACCCCGACACCCAACTGAGCCTGTCAGTGACAATATCCGTACAGTCCGGTCCGTTCGTCTATGAGCATCGCATGGCGGGCCTAGGGGGTTGGTGGAAGTCAGACCCCCAAAAGCGGTACAAGTCGTGTCGGAGCGTAGCCCAGAACGCCCTGAGATACTACTGGAATACCTACCAGTAAATCTCCTGCCTCGGCCGAGGGCTTTGCGTAATGGCTCTCCTAGACACAGCGCGACCTCACCCCCAATACCGGGAGAGACGAACCCCTGCAGATCCGCTCACTGCCTCCATGTGGCTCGGGACTGTACCCAACTAAAACCTGTTTGCACGACTCCTTTGAGCCGTGGTAGGGTAGTAATCAAAGCACAGTGGGAACTCACACGAGACAAATGACGATCTCAGGTCGATGAACTAACCTGTACACATGTCACCTGGGAACTGCTATCTGACGTCTGGTATAAGACCAACTAGCAGGTTCCCGGCGAGTCCTGTCCGGTGTACTCATAACCCAATGAGCACCTGTATACATCTTAGGTGAACCAACAGACACCAGTGGCTTGTGAGACCGGCCACCGCCCCTCGTCGGGGTCTCGACTGTATACACTAGCCTACTAATGGAGTATCGATGCCCAGTCTCGAAACTCCCACGACTAGGGACCTTTTAAGGATGTACTTATAGACTACCAGCTCCCACGTATATGATCGCCATCATACTGCTGGTCGTCAAGCAAGAATCCTAGGGGCTCTATCAACGTGTAATAGCGACATGTCAGGTCACCTAAAGCAGTACACGATGATAAAGATAAACCAGATAGCATACTATCATCTCGAGTAAGACTGTCCTACCGGGATAGGTCCTCCCTCAATCATTGCAATCACGTGCTTGTGATCCAATAATTGACTCTGAGGGCACTAACTCCAACAGTAGGGGCTGCCTCGCTTCAGGTTTTGGCGGGTAACTTGCCGCACCCGTAGGGGTCTAGGTTTCATTGCACAGGCTATCCACAAGACCAGGGGAACGTCGGGTTTCAGTAGCGGCTCTGTGAAACCCGGGGATCCCAGATTATCTGTATTGTTCTGTGATGCTTATTACTTTTCTGTAATGTTGCATATTATCACGCCTGGAGCGATTACTGTATATTGGTATATATACTATTAGATGTTGTATATATTTTACACCCGCGCTAGTCCAGTCCCCGCTCTGTCATTAGTTAAGTAACCTAACGGGTGATGACGGGACCCAGTGACGAATGCGGATGGCATATACGTACATTTCATTTTTCGTTCTTTTCTGATGTGATTGATTGATGGGACTGCGTTGATTCTTATCAATGCAAGTAAAACAAACCTATATTGGATGTTGTTGGAACAAATTTAAAAAAGTGTTATTACAAAGGCGTTTCCTTTTGTTTTGCATAGTGATATTCAGTTTAGAATATCCTGCATCTCATTCGACGAGGCAAGGGCTGAGATCCCTTCACCGGGAGTGACCCCTTGGGCAGAAGTTTGCGTCAGGGTAATAACTTTACTATAGTCGATTACAAGTTGCTTTGTATCGCGGTATTCAGCTGGAATATCCTGCACCTCATTCCACGAGGAAAGAGCTGAGATCCCTTCACCGGGAGTGACATCTTTAGCAAAAGGTTTTTCGTCACTATATTTTTATAAAAAGCTATCAGGTTTCTTCAACGAGATCAAGTTCATTACGTTAAAGGTTTTTTCGCCAAAAACCAGCCGTAGCCCTCCGTCATTTCTTTTGGGTATTCAGTAGTATTCAAGCTATGTATTTTGACCTAACGCCAAGGCATAGTGTTTGGTAGTTACTGGGTATTCATTTGTTGCATAGATAGATGAGTTGGTTTAGGACAGTCGTTCTGCTATTTTGACCTTTTGCCAAGGGCATGTGCGGGTGGGTTCAAATTAACCTGGATAATGACGGATAGAACTTGACATGTGACTTATGATATTTTGACCTAACGCCAAGGTCATAAGAGCATGGGGCAAAAATCACATTGGGAGTTTCAAACATAACTGAAACTTACCAGGCATGCGCATACCTTCTGGAGTGTGATAACATGAGTGGATTCCTTTACGTTATCATGCGATGATAGTTGGATCCCGATTCTCACTGATGAGTTGGTTTACTCTTCGGGTGATCCCGACTAATTCTTCTTTCAGGTTTGGAGGAGAATTTGAGATAACAGTGGAAGGTTTCCTGATTAGATAAAGTGATAACCATTCTGATCTAGGTTAGAGTGCACGCAGAGTGTTTCTTTTCTCTCTCTCTCTTTGGCAGCGACCTTTGACCGACCCTAAACTATGACTCAGTGACCAAGTTGACCGAACCTTCTTAAAATACTGACTTTTGGATTGTCTGAGTTGCATAAGTCATTGCCGCTCCTTCTTTTACCCTTTGTATTTCTCAGAACACCCCGTATTATTACGGACATCCACTTCCATTGGATAGATCCATCGTATGGTTATATACGAACTTGAAGGGACTTCTTCGAGGATGGATCCAGGTTCAGGAGAAATAGAATTGGTTTATTCAGTTGTCTTTTATTATCACCTTCTCTCAGGTTGCGAGGGCTCCTTAGTTTAGGAGAGTACGCCTATTACGCTTATTGGATAGTCTTATTCTAAACCATAGGCAGGTGCCGAAAGGTAGGGAATGAAGAAAACCAATTAGCCTAAGTAGAGTGTGCAGAAGGTAATATGTAAAGACAAAATAAAGGGATTAGAAAGAGGGCAAAGTAAATTGCGACTATTATCATTCACGACCAAACCACGTACTTCATCGCCACTCCTATTTCACCTTTGTTTTTTCCCCAGTTCGGGAGAAATAGAATAAGGTATTATTCAGTTGTCTTTTATCATCACCTTCTCTCAAGATACGAGTACTCCTTGGTTTAGGAGAGTATACCTATTATGCTTACTGGATAGTCTTCTTCCAAATCATAGGCTGGTGCCGAACGGCAGGGAAGGAAGAAAACCACTTAGCCTAACAATGGTGTACAGAAGGTAATGAATAAAGACAAATAAAGGGATTTGGAGAGATGGCAAAGAAAAATACGATTATAGTAATGAATTGATTTATGGAAGAGGCATTACTAGGAATACCAGGATACCCCTACGAAACATTTTCATGTTTCAGTTTAACTGTGCATTGTTAATTGTAAACTGATTTCCCAATTAGACCCTTGCTCCATGGTATGTATTTACCAGGCTTCATTCTCATATCTGTATAGTTTTACAGATGATGAGTAGGAGTAAGTTATTGGGAATTAGGTGATCATCCTCATCATATCGGAATTGTTGGATATATGTATGCCCTAGAGGCCATTATATGATAGTGGATGTATTTATACATGTGTATATATATATATATATATATATATATATATTCAGTGTACATTCTTGCTCGACATGATAGTATGCTATCTGGTTCTTCTTTATCTGACATGTTGATTTGATCATGCTTTTATTCATTCACACATGTTAATAAAGCCCTAAGGATATAGGCTTGACTACTGTGATTATGATGGAGATCATACTAGTGGGACATCTGTAGTTTATAAGCATATCCTGAAATGTCCCTAGTCGTAAGTGTATCGAGACGGGGCATCGATATACCAGAGTAGACTAGCGTATATGATACTAGACCCATATGATGGGCGATGGATGTTCCCACATTCATCGATGTTTGACATCGAGATCGTATACGGGTGCTCAGTGGTGACTGGGTATACTGGACGGACTCGCCGAGAACTCCTATATGGAATTATATCTATCGTCGGATAGCAGTTCTCAGGTGACACTGGTGCAGGTTAGTTTGTAGACCCGAGATCGTCATAGAGTCTTGTGTGTTCTCCTACTGTACTTTGATTACCACCCTACCACGACTCTACTGAGTTGTACAAACAGGTGGCTGTTGGGTACAGTCCCGAGACACACGAAGGCGATGAGCAATAGGAGGGGTTTTGTCTCTCCCAGTATTGGGAGTTGATGCTGTGCTGTGCTCGATTGGCTATATCAGTAAGTCCCTGGCTAGGGCTGTTGAGATTTAATGCTAAGTGTTATCAGTAGTTTCTCGATCTGTTATAGACCTTTCATCGGCACGACTTATTGAGTTATTGGGGTCGACGTTACCATCCATAGACTCGATATGCAGTATATCTGACGAAGAGACCGGACTGTACGGTAGTGTTGCCGGTTGGCTCGACGGGAGTCTTAACAGGTTCGCTTGTTTTCTTCTGATCGCTCAATACCCGGGTGGCCGTTACGTTTAGCTGACCGCTTGCGGCTTGTAGGTATTTGATATGATCATTACCTACTGCCGGCGTATTGACGAGTCTTAGAGTCCCACAATGAAGTTTCCTGGCTCAGGCGAAAAGATGTGGTGTGCATATGAGATATGCGTGGGGACCCGATTAAATATGGATATGTGATACCGTATATTAATCGGGCATTTTCTATTGGTCGGGTCGTATGTGATATGACCGGTTTGCAAAATCAAGTGTTGATTTAACAAATGACTTTTAGATTAATTCTTTAATCAAACTCTTTTTCTATTTTTGTATGCATGCATGTATGCACATGATGATGTGCATGGATACATACATACATACATTGTATCATGGTTGTTGATACATGTTTGGTGGCAATGCAAGACTCACATTGTAGAATTATCTATTTCATTTATCATTTAGAAAAAGAAAAGGGATAATTCACACAAGGTTTATACTTATCATCTTTGACCATACTTCAACCACCATTTAACCTTGAGTTAATTATCTTTTCATCTTTAACTCATTTGATAAAAATCTAGATGATTCTAACCATGGTTGAAGTGAGAAAGGATTAAGATATATTATTCTTTTCTGATTTCAATTATTCACTCTCTCATATCATTTCTTGTGTGAAAAAGCTTAGCCACCATCTTCTTCTTCCTCTCTTGATTATTTTCTTAAGTGAGGTTAATAAAAAGAAAGAGTTTTGATCAAAGAATACAAACCACATCATCATACTACACACATCTAGCCGGTTTGTGTAGGGTGTTTGCTCTACTTCATTGATATATCGAGTAAAGCAAGGAGCTTTGGGCAAAGGAGCTTCGGGTGGATCGTCGTGGACTTAGAAGACCTCAAGCGAACCTTCTTCCAACCCTCAAGTAGCCAAGGAGTCTAGCGTAGGGAGCTACAAAGGTTGTACTCTCAAAACCCTAGCCTTTATTACTTGTGATGTTGTCTTTGTAATGAAACCCTAATTTTCTAGTGATGATTCTTTGTATGTTCACTTAGCACCTTAAAAATTTGATTTTGTGACATGTGATACTTCCAAACCCTTCATGAGGTGCTAGGTAAACCTAACATTGGTATCAGAGCCGACCTAGAACTTTAGGCGACGCTTTAGCGAAGTTAAAACTCCAATCGAACAAAAAAATACGGATTTTCAACCCTCTCTGGACATTTTTTGAAACTGTGTTATTTTCAGAATTAAAAATACGTAAAAAATTCAGCAGGCAAATCTAAGCAATACTGTAAAAGACGAAGCAATGAACCGTACATCCCGCCGCGGAACCGCGGCCATAGCTTGCTTGGGCCGCGGCTCCGCGGCCGTACAGAGGAATCATTGGCTCATGTTTATACAGTAATGTTCCTACCTGCTTGTATACATTTTTGGGTATGTTTAATCTGATTCAAGTCTTGAATGTTCTGGGGATGGTTTTGGATTCGGTGATTCGATCGGAATTTTAATTTCGTGCCTTTTTCGGATAATTTAGAAAGTATTAAAAAGTTCAAACGGATATCATTAACTCACTTTTTCTCGGCACAAAAATTTTCAAGTGTTGAATCTTTTCTCGAGTTTAAATCTTTCGGAAATACGTGCAAGTTTTATGGTGGACCCTCTAGAAGACAACAAACCTTAACTCGATTATGTGACCGTCTTGAACTGCCTTTTGAACCTTAGGGTTTGAGGCAGTACAGCGTGCCACATGTGAGGTGTTGGCTTGACCCTTCTACGGCTGGACCGCTACTACTGTGACACATTCCGGGTTTTTTGAACTCCGCTCAAGTGTTGAGCTTTAGGAAATTTTGGGTATTTGATTATTCGATCGAAAAGTTTAACACTGTCTATTTATCTAGAATGTGATACAATATGTGGAATTCATATAATTAGGCATGAAATGCGAAGTATGTGATATTTCGGATTTACGATGTCTAAAGAGAATGTGGATTCCAAATATTGTAGTTTTACACTTTCTTTTCTATGACCGTAAGTGTAGCATGTCGCTTATTGCCGGTTTCGTTGCTATACATCAATGACAATCGGGGTACGCATACTTACTTACGTTGATGATATATGATATTATGTGTTGCTGAGATATGATGTGCATGATTGCCGCGATTGAATAGCCGGGGGTTTTATGTGAGATGAGAGTTTTATTTTCATTCATGTAAAATTCAAATGTAATTTAATATTCTTTTACTTGGGGTACTTCCGGGTTGAGGTTGTTGTCACCAGTGTTGTATATTATTTACTTTTCCACATTAGGATAGACCCAAGGAGGGGAGCACAAGTGACCGGGTTTTGGGGTTCAGTGGGAGGCCATCTCGAGGAGTCGAGACTGGGTCTCCTAAAATCCAGGATTGGTAGGGTCGCTTGCCGCTCTCGTAGGGGTCTAGGGGTGTGGGCTTGGCTATTCATCGTGACTGTGGAATCCGTATTTTCTATTGTTGGCTAAATACTAAATACGGACGTCCTAGTATATCCCACATTATATCTATGTTTCTGCTGCCTGTGTTCTGTGATATCTGAGACGAATGATATATTATATATGAGATATATAGTAGACGTTACTTATGTTTTACACCTGCGCTAGTCCCGTCCCGGTATGCCGTTAGTTAAGTAACAGCATAACGGAACATTGCGGCGAATGCGGATGACATAAGCGTACGTTGTATTTTCGTTTCTTTTCTGTGATTGGCTTAAGGACCTAAATGATGGGACTACATTAATATGATTAATGTAAAGAAAATAAACCTAAAAAGATGTTGTAGAATCGGATTTGAAAACCACTCGGCTCTTTATGAAAAAGCTATATTTCAAAACTGCGGAGTTCAAGCCACTCCTTTTGAAAACCATTTGATTCTACAACGATATCAAGTTCAAAGCGTTAAATATTTTCTTAAAAATCATCCGCAACCCTCCGTCATTTTAGGAAGTAGAGTACTTAGTATTCGTGCTACGTTTGTTGACCTTAGCCAAGGCGTAGTGTACGGTAGCTAAGTGATGTCTTCCTACAATGCATATGATGCAGATTAATTAGGACGGGCATATGACTTTGTTGACCTTAGCCAAGGGTCACGTAAACGGGTCTGATTAATCAAGAAATGACGGGTTGAACTTGACTAGTGCTTGTGATTTGTTGACCATAGCCAAGGTCATGAGTACTAGGGGTAAAAATCATATCGGGAATTTCAAGTGTTGAGATTTGCAATGAGATTGCAAACCTTCCATATAATGGTTGGATCCCGATCCTACTGTGGGCAATAGTTGCTTCCAGGAAAGTTTTGCAGTTTACAATTAGCTAACTCATTAGGTGTCTAGAAAGGTGTTAACGGGGCTACGCCTCTGGGAAAACGAGGTTTACTTTAATTAGGTCCGTGCGAAAGCACGGGGAACCTCCCTCAAGTACCGACACTGGCCTGGCTGAACGGTTAGCGAAGTTGTAGACTGTAATTAATCCTGGCTAGTTTTCTTTTTAAGGTTTGAAAGAAAAACTTGATTAAAGCAGTAGGAGACATCGATTAGACAAGATAATAACCAATCTGATCTTTGCAAGAGCTTTCACCGAGTGTATTCTTTTCTCTCTCTTAATGGCAGATACCAATGACTGGACTCAAGCTTCTACTAGATAAAAATAAACTGAATGGGACCAATTATAAAGACTAGCTGAGGAATCTGAAAATAGCCTTGACTTATGATAAAGTATCATATGTCCTCACGGCTTCAGCCCCGCCCGTCCCAGGTCCAAAATCCTCAGTTGCGAATAAAGAAGTCCGCAAGACATGGGACGCTGACTGTGCCACGGCCAAATGCCTCGCGCTTGCTTCGATAGACAACACACATCAAAAGCAGCACGAGAATATTGACATTCAAGCCATATTCCTCCATACAAAGGAGTTGTATGGAGAGCAATCCCGCGTATTACGATACGAAGCATCAAAGAAATTGTTTCAGATGCGAATGGCCCCTGGCACACCGGTAGGAGACCATGTTCTGAAGATGATAGCTCTTATAGAAGAGCTTGAGGACCTTGGATGGACGATGGACAATGAACAATATACGGATATTATTCTGCAGTCCCTCCCCTCCACCTTTGCTCAATTCATAGTTAATTTCAACATGCACAACATGGAGAGGGAACTACCTGAACTCCTTAATATGTTAAGGAGTGCAGAGAGCACACTGAAATTAGTGAAAACTCCCGTTTTGACGGTTGGACAATCTTCCTCTTCTCGCCCAAAGGCTAAGGCCAAGGGAAAGAAAAAGAAGAAGCCCACCAATCCTAAGGGTGGAGTTAAAAGGTTAAGGGGAAGGAAAAGTCCAAAGCTGGAGAATCGGGGAAAGGGGAATGTTTTCATTGCCACAAAACAGGACATTGGAAGCGCAACTGTACTGAGTACTTAAATCTCAAGAAGAACCATGGGGATGCTTCCGCTTTTGGTGTGTTTGTGACAGAAAACTGTTTTTCAATAAACTCTGCTTCTTGGATATTAGATACCGGTTCAGGTTCTCTCATTTGCAATTCTATGCAGGGGCTAAGAAATAGCAAGGTTTTGAAGACAGGTGACCATACTCTCCGCGTTGGAAATGGTTCCAATGTACATACAGTCGCAGTGGGAGAGTATCACTTGGGGTTGCCATCTGGGTGTATATTGGTTTTGAACCCATGTTATTTTGTACCAAGTATGCTTTGTAATATAATATCTGTTTCTTTGTTAGACAATGAAGGATATAACTTTATATTGCAGAACAATGTTATGAACATTCACCTGAATCAAATGTTGGTTGGGTATGGTACACTTAATAACGGGATATACGTCCTAAATCAACACACAGTTTTCAGCATACAACACATTAATAAAAGAAAACTTTTAGAAATAAATGAAGCTTTTCTTTGGTACTGTAGACTTGGTCATATTAACGAAACAACACTAAACAAGTTACACAAAGATGGATATTTAAACCCTTTTGAATATAAATCTTAAGCGACTTGCCAGTCTTGTATCAAGGGTAAAATGACCAAAACTCCGTTTACCGGACACGGAGAAAGAGCTACCGAGCTCCTAGGACTCATACATAGTGATGTATGTGGGCCAATGTCTACACAGGCTAGAGGCGTTTTTTCTTACTTCATTACTTTCACTGACGATTTCTCAAGATTCGGTCATGTATTTTTATTAAAGCACAAATCCGAAGCTTTCGAGAAATTCACTGAATATAAACAAGAAGTAGAAAAACAAACCGGCTTGAGTATCAAGATGCTTCGATCAGATCGAGGTGGGGAGTACCTCAGTACAGAATTTGCAAACTTCCTAAAAGAGAATGGGATTCTCTCTCAACTCACTCCTCCTTACACACCGCAACACAACGGTGTTTCTGAACGACGGAATAGGACCCTATTAGATATGGTCCGATCCATGATGAGTGATGCTGAGTTACCTGTCTCATTTTGGGGGCATGCATTGGAGACTGCAGCGTTTCTGCTGAATAGGGTTCCAACCAAAACCGTGTCTACCATGCCATATGAGATATGGCATGGGAAGAGACCATCTCTTAAGAGAATTAAGATTTGGGGTTGCCCGGCCTATGTTAAAAAGCAGAATCCGGAAAAACTCGAGACACGGTCGGTCATGTGTAACTTTGTGAGATATCCAAGGAACTCTTATGGATATCTATTCTACCACAAGGAGGAACAAAAGGTGTTTGTTTCTCAGCATGCCACATTCTTGGAAAAAGAGTTTTTCACAGAAAAAGATGATGGCAAAGTGGTGGATCTAGAAGAGGTTCTAGAGACACAAACTACAAATGACGACTTGGTTGAACCGGCTGTTGCAATAGAACTGAGGAACCTCGGCCACTCCGTAGGTCTGGTAGGACTTCTCACCCACCGGAGAGGAACTACGGTTTCCTCATTGATGGTGACAGAGAAGACTGCATCATAGAGGATGATGATCCTACCAGTTTTCAGCAAGCTATCACGAGTGGAGACTCTGTAAAGTGGCTGGATGCCATGAGATCCGAAATGGAGTCTATGTACACCAACAAAGTATGGACTTTGGACGTTGTACCCCCTGGGGTAAAACCTGTGGGGTGCAAATGGATCTTTAAAAGGAAGATTGGTGTAGATGGGCAGGTAGAGACCTATAAGGCAAGACTTGTGGCGAAGGGTTTTCGTCAAAGACCAGCTTTAGACTATGAAGGGACTTTTTCGCCCGTAGCCATGCTTAAATCCATTCGGATCCTACTTGCTATTGCTGCTCACTACGACTATGAAATCTGGCAGATGGACGTTAAAACGACATTTCTAAATGGAGATTTAGAAGAATGCGTTTATATGGATCAGCCCGATGGCTTCATTGACAGTGGGAGCAGCGGGAAAGCATGTAGATTGCTTAAATCCATATATGGGTTAAAGTAGGCATCACGGAGTTGGAACATCTGTTTCGATGATGTTATCAAAGAGTTTGATTTCATCAAAAATCCAGATGAACCTTGTGTTTATAAGAAGGCTGTAGGGAGAGCTGTCACATTCCTCGTATTGTACGTGGATGACATTCTTCTGATAGGAAATGACATTCCTATGCTACAGTCGGTCAAATCTTTCTTATCATTAAGGTTCCCCATGAAGGTCCTGGGTGATGCCACATACATTCTGGGCATAAGGATCTATAGGGATAGATCCAAGAGGTTATTGGGATTGTCCCAAACCAGGTACATCAACACCATCCTAAAAAGGTTTAGTATGGAAGACTCCAAGCGGGGTGCCTTACCCGCTTGCCATTGGGTCACTCTCTCCAAGGACTCTTGCCCAAAGACCGATGAAGAGAGAGCTCGCATGAGCATTATACCCTATGCTTCGGCAGTAGGATCTATAATGTATGCGATGTTATGTACACGCCCAGATGTAGCTTATGCACTTAGTGTTCTAAGCAGGTATTAATCCAACCCAGGGGAGAATCATTGGATAGCTGTGAAGAACATTCTTAAGTACTTGCGAAGGACTAAAGAATTGTTCTTGGTGTATGGTAATGGAGATGTCCAAATGGAGGCCTTTACCGATTCGAGCTTCCAGAGCGATAAGGACGACAGCAAATCTATCTCAGGGTTTGTATTTACCCTCAATGGAGGGGCGGTAAGTTGGAAGAGTTCCAAAAAGGATACCGTTGCAGACTCTACGATGGAGGCTGAGTACATTGCTGCAAATGATGCCGCCAAGGAAGCCTTCTGGATGAGGAAGTTCGTCTCGAGCTAGGAGTAGTTCTAACCATTATTGATCCAATACCATTGTATTGTGATAATAATGGGGCTATAGCGTTAGCCAAGGAGCCCAGGTCCCATCAGCGATCCAGACACATCCTGAGGCGCTTTCATTTGATCCTGGAGATTGTAGATCGCCGCGAGATCGAGATTAAGAGAGTAGACACAAAGAATAACGCCGCGGATCCACTCACCAAGGCCCTCCCTCAGCCGCAGCATGAGCGACTTTTTGAGATGTTGGGTATGAGATACGCCATTAACTTGCCTTAGTGCAAGTGGGAGATTGTTGAATATATGTATGCCCTAGAGGCCATTATATGATAGTGGATGTATTTATACATGTATATATATATATTCAGTGTACATTCTTGCTCGACATGATAGTATGCTATCTGCTGCTTCTTTATCTGACATGTTGATTTGATCATGCTTTTATTCATTCACACATGTTGATAAAGCCCTAAGGATATAGGCTTGACTACTGTGATTATGATGGAGATCATACTAGTGGGACATCTTTAGTTTATAAGCATATCCTGAAATGTCCTTAGTCGTAAGTGTATCGAGACGGAGCATCGATATACCAGAGTAGACTAGCGTATATGATACTAGACCCATATGATGGGCGATGGATGTTCCCACATTCATCAATGTTTGACATCGAGATCGTATACGGGTGCTCAGTGGTGACTGGGTACACTGGACGGACTCGCCGAGAACTCCTATATGGAATTATATCTATCGTCGGATAGCAGTTCTCAGGTGACACTGGTGCAGGTTAGTCTGTAGACCTGAGATCGTCATAGAGTCTTGTGTGTTCTCCCACTGTACTTTGATTACCACCCTACCATGGCTCTACTGAGTCGTGCTAACAGGTGGCCGTTGGGTACAGTCCTAAGACACACGAAGGCGATGAGCGATAGGAGGGGTTTCGTCTTTCCCGGTATTGGGAGTTGATGCTATGCTGTGCTCGATTGGCTATATCAGTAAGTCCCTGGCCATGGCTGTTGAGATTTACTGATAAGTGTTATCAGTAGTTTCTCGATTTGTTATAGACCTTTCATCGGCACGACTTATTGAGTTATTGGGGTCGACGTTACCATCCCTAGACTCGATATGCAGTATATCTGACGAAGAGACCGGACTGTACGGTAGTGTTGCCGGTTGGCTCGACGGGAGTCGTAACAGGTTCGCTTGTTTTCTTCTGATCGCTCAATACCCGGGTGGCCGTTACGTTTAGCTGACCGCTTGCGGCTTGTAGGTATTTGATATGATCATTACCTACTGCCGGCGTATTGATGAGTCTTAGAGTCCCACAATGAAGTTTCCTGGCTCAGGCGAAAAGATGTGGTGTGCATATGAGATATGCGCGGGGACCCGATTAAATATGGATATGTGATACCGTATATTAATCAGGCATTTTCTATTGGTCGGGTCGTATGTGATATGACCGGTTTGCAAAATCAAGTGTTGATTTAACAAATGACTTTTAGATTAATTCTTTAATCAAACTCTTTTTCTATTTTTGTATGCATGCATGTATGCACATGATGATGTGCATGGATACATACATACATACATTGTATCATGGTTGTTGATACATGTTTGGTGGCAATGCAAGACTCACATTGTAGAATTATCTATTTCATTTATCATTTAGAAAAAGAAAAGGGATAATTCACACAAGGTTTATACTTATCATCTTTGACCATACTTCAACCACCATTTAACCTTGAGTTAATTATCCTTTCATCTTTAACTCATTTGATAAAAATCTAGATGATTCTAACCATGGTTGAAGTGAGAAAGGATTAAGATATATTATTCTTTTCTCATTTCAATTATTCACTCTCTCATATCATTTCTTGTGTGAAAAAGCTTAGCCACCATCTTCTTCTTCCTCTCTTGATTATTTTCTTAAGTGGAGGTTAATAAAAAGAAAGAGTTTTGATCAAAGAATACAATCCACATCATCATACTACACACATCTAGCCGGTTTGTGTAGGGTGTTTGCTCTACTTCATTGATATATCGAGTAAAGAAAGGAGCTTTGGGCAAAGGAGCTTCGGGTGGATCATCGTGGACTTAGAAGACCTCAAGCGAACCTTCTTCCAACCCTCAAGTAGCCAAGGAGTCTAGCGTAGGGAGCTACAAAGGTTGTAATCTCAAAACCCTAGCCTTTATTACTTGTGATGTTGTCTTTGTAATGAAACCCTAATTTTCTAGTGATGATTCTTTGTATGTTCACTTAGCACCTTAAAAATTTGATTTTGTGACATGCGATGCTTCCAAACCCTTCATGAGGTGCTAGGTAAACCTAACAGGAATTCGTTGCAATTGGTGATATTTGAGGAAATCATCCGGATACAGTTTTCAACCTACGATGCACAGGTTTTGAGTTATTCAACTCAGCGGACTTATACAGAGTATTGTATGTTGTCCAGTCAGGACAAAGGGGTATGTCCTCATACTATGTTCTATTTACTTGTGACTTCTCTAGTTTTAAGAGAAGTGTTTCGTCGAAATACAATGTCTATGTTTTGAGAAGTTGTGGGTATAAGAATAAAGTAGAGAACCAGGTGTCGCAAGTATCGGGATTCTTCAAAGAGATTGAAGATGTAGATTCTTATGACTAGTATTCAGTTGATAGTAACGGTTTTGAGAAACTTGTTTCTCTTTCAGGTTACTCATAATTGGATGGATTCCTAAGTTGAGTAATGCTGATAAGCCTCTCTCCATTAAGTTGATATGCACTGGAGACAGCTGCATGATTTGAATCTGGTTCTAATTAAATTAGTGCCTCTATTCCTATATTATATATAGAATGGTTCATATCTTAACGAAGTTAAGATACGGGGAGTTGTCCAGCTTATGCTTAAAACTAGACACTGGATAACTCAAGGCACGTTTCTGTAATGGTTGTTTGTGGGTTGACCCTGGTTTTGACGAGGGTTGACATTTCTACCATCTGGAAGATCAATAGTGATATTGTTTTAGACTCGCCACAGTTTTATTAAAATGGACTTTTTCAGAAAACAGTAGTGGGAGTATGGTAGAACTGGAAGTGATTCCAGAACCGCAAACGATTACGGAAAATTTAATAGAACCTATATATTTAATCAGGTTTGATATTCCAATAGCCACTCCGCAGATATGGTGGGTAACCTCAGACACCCGAGAGATACTCCGGTACCCTCAAGGACGGTGACAGGGAGGTTCTTGTTTACCCAAACTTGACACTACTGTTGTTCTAGAATATGGGACCCGGCAGGAGGATAAGTATAGCGTCGTTCTAAACTAGCTTTAGAAGTGCACGCATATATCATTCTGCCAGAGGGTTGTCATAGTCAGTGGGAGCAGCGGAAGCATAGTAGGCAAGTAGCTCATGTCTATTTATAGGCTTGAGCAAATATAGCGGAGATTAGATCATCTAATTTTGATGAGACAGTCATGGCTTTGACTTTATCAGAATAGGGGATGGATCTGTTGAGAAGGTAGTAGGGTGTGATGTCCTGGTATTTGGATGACATACACAGAGTAAGAAGTAAAATTCCTATACTACGATCGGTTGTACTTTGGTCGTCACACAGTTGTTTCTCCACAAAGGATATGGATATAATATCTGACATTCTGGTTACTAGATCTATGGTTTTAGATCTAGATTTGGGTAGTTTCCCAATATGGGTACTTTAACAATATTCTAATAGTATTTCAGGATAGATGACTCCTGGCATGGTGGTGTACCTGCAGGTGATGGAGTCACCCTCTCTAAAGGTGTCTTAGAAACTAAAGGAGAGAGGGAAGTGCATGATTGGCAGATCACTTGCTTAGGAAATTGAGTCAATCATGAGATGACAAGTACCGCACCAGATGTTGTTTTTGCACTTGATGCGATAAGTTTATATTAATCCAATCCTGAAGGAACACAAGGAAGCAGTTTTAGAACATAAGTGCATGTTCTACGGATTTGATGACAACAACCTCCTTCGGGAAACGGTTATCATTCTAGGCTTCCAAGGTGACATGGATGACAGAGTGATTGTCAGAGTTATAGTTTTCCCTCTGACGAGGGACAGTATTATGGACAGGTGGTCCAAGAGGATACTGTGGGAGGCATGGTGCTGGATACTGATTAGGTTCAGTTATCAATAAAGTCTAAGAAGTTTGGATTTAGAGTTCATTTATGAACTAGGTCCCATCAGATATTCAGACATATTCTAAGACAGGTATTACTCGATTCGGGAGATGGTTTTCTCCGCGAACTTGAGATTAAGAGAGACATAGAAAGAAACATCAGGGCGGATCCACTCACTGAGGCTATTTCTCGAACAAAAGAGTTTTACAAACTAGCTTTGTGAAACTGATTAGTAGAGGAGTTGGGTGTTCGGTATCACACGGGCTGTGAGTATGCGACATCGCAATAATTAGCCTTAAGTGCAAGTGGGAGATTGTAGGATATAGTGCCCTCAAAGTCAATTATTGGATCGCAGGTACGTGATTGCAATGATTGAGGAAGGACCTATACCGATATGACAGTCTTGCTCGAGATGATAGTATGCTATCTGGTTTGTCTTTATCATCGTATACATGCTTTAGTTCACTATTGCATGATGATAGAGCCCATAGGATTCTTGCTTCACTACCAGCATTATGATGGCGATCATATACGTGGGAGCTGGGGTCTATAAGCACATCCTTAAAGTGTCCCTAGTCGTGGGAGTTTCGAGACAGGGCATCGATACTCCAGAGTAGACTAGTGTATACAGTCGAGACTCCGACGAGAGGCGGTGGCCGGTCTCACAAGCCACTGGTGTCAGTTGGTTCACCTAAGATGTATACAGGTGCTCATTGGGTTATGAGTACACCGGACATGACTCGCCGGGAACATGCTAGTTGGTATTATACATATCGTCAGATAGCAGTTCCCAGGTGACATGTGTACAGGTTAGTTTGTCGACCTGAGATCGTCATTTGTCTCGTGTGAGTTCCCACTGTGCTTTGATTTCTACCCTACCACGCTCAAAGGAGACGTGCAAACAGGTATTTTTTAGGTACAGTCCCGAGCCACATGGAGGCAGTGAGTGGATCGTCGGGGATTCGTCTCTCCCGGTATTGGGGGTTGATGTCGCACAGTGCACGGGTGGCCATCACTAGAAATTCTCGGCCGAGGTAGTGGAGAATTACTGATTTGGATCAGTAGTTTCTTAGGTGGTGATGAGCTTCATGCCGACACGATTTATCGCATTATTAGGGGTTTGACTTTATCCACCCCCCTAGACTTGATATGCGATACTCTTTAGACGAACGGACCGGACTGTACGGATATTGTCACTGTCAGACTCAGTAGGGTTTATGGATGAGTTCGCTCGTCAGCTTCCCTTCCAATCAATACATAGGCAACCGTTACGTACAGCTCGTACCTCTGACGTGCTAGAGGTTATACCCAGTGCCAGTGTGTTGATGAGTCATTAGAGTCTCCCCCCCACAGTTTCCCAAGTTCGGGCGAAACTTTGTAGAGGCCGTATGGTTTTATGGCAGGGTTCGGAAAATGCACGTGCGTTTACGTACATGTCATATTTCGGGCAGATAATACTGGTAGGCTTTGGTTTAAGCCGGATCCGAGTATTATACTGTGTAGATAAAATATCTTTTTCTCAGTTGCATTTGTATTCGGTCATAATACAAATGCAGGTATGTTTATACTGATACGGGGTTATCCTGAAATTCGTTTCAGGATCACTTTTGGAAGTTGCCAGTTTTCAGTTTTCAATCACCCGTATTTAACATTCGGTTAAATGCGGATTTATCTTTTCGTCTTGAGGGTGAGTCGTGGTTCTAGAAGGTTCTAGTTTTGGTGATAAGGCTTGTGACTCATTGTTAGCATTAATTGTTCTTTTAATGTTAAGGTGACTAGGTTTATTATCATTGGTTTGCATTTAATGATTTTAGTGAGTCATTTTGCTTTAAATGAGTTATGATAAGTTTGATAGCTTAGGGTCACCCTCCCTTGTCCCTACACTCACCCCCTTTCTCCCTATTTAGTGGCCGACCCCTCTTGTTGAGGGATGATGATTTTTGGGGAAAAAGAAAGGGTTGTTAAAATGAGAAGAGAGAGATCTAGTTCATATATATTTTCATATCTCATTTCAATCCGATCCAAAAGGCAACTTCATTAACCGTTCGTCCATAGCTTTGGACGTAACGAGACAAAGTGTTCTACTCATTCTCTACATCAATCTTGGTTATCTCTTTTAGCAAGCTTGATGACCGAGTTGCCTCGGTTCAGAGGCCGGATCCCGTTTAAAGATCCGTCCACGTGGTGCCACCTAGACGAGAAGACTGGAGATTCAGGAGATCGGAGCAGCCGCAACAAAGCGTGGGATGATGGTTGAAGACCGAAGGACTCGGATCGTTCGGTATAACATTTCTACCCACTTTGTAGTTTGTTAGTTTAGCTTTAATGGCAGATCCGGGTTATAGTACACGATAGCGCCAGTTGTAAAAAGTTTTTGTTCCGCATTTGGCGTCTGTTAGACGGCCGGGGCGCTACCGTGGACTTACAAGTGAAGAGATAGCTTGGGTTAGTGTCTCCTCGACGTAGATCGTCTTCGTCCTCGAAGGCTTCGAAGCAAGCATGCTCATTTCTTCATAGGAGCCTCTCTAGAGTCCGGAGTTCACGATCGCAGCGAAAGGGACTGCTACACGGAGCTATTGAAGTGAAGGACCGGTCTACAAAGGTTGTATTCCTTACTCACTAGACTAGCAAAGTGTTTGCATTTATATTTCCGTCGATTTGTAGTTAACGATTCTTAGTTAGGGTTAGCTAAAACGATAAATTTTTGAATATGGTATGGACGATACCTCCCGAAATTTTGCTGCCGTCTTAGGTAACCCTGCAGTGGTCTTAGAGCCAAGCTAGAAATTTATACGGATTTTGTTAAGATTACGAAACCGAAATACTCCGAAACTTGAAACAGAAAAATGAAGTTTCTGTCGTTTTTTAAAAGTTGTCAAAATTTTTCTTAAACAAGTACATAGTGATGTATGAGATATATCAAGAACACCGTGAAAATTTCAGGGCATTCATTGAAAATTAGGCCGGCCACCACCTTGATGATCTCGGCCAAATCCTAGCTGTTTCCCCTGAAATTTTGCCTGTGTTCCAGTGACTTGGTTTTGATGTTTCAGGTGTTGTTTGTTTTTGCTAATTTTGCATGTGATGTAATCTTACACTATAAATAATTCGGAGTGTTTCATATTCGTATTTTTAACATTGTTTCTGGTTATTCGCATGTTGTCTAGACGAAGTTAAAAAGTTCGATCGAATGTCAAAAACCCATTTTTCCAAGTTTAACGTATTCGGAAAAACATGCAAGTGATCCTATGAACCCTCTAGAAGAATGAAACCCTAACTCGACCTTTTTGGATCGCAGAACCGCGGTCAAATCCTAGGGTTTGCCGTAGTTCCGTGACGACATGAGTGAGGCTTGGGTTTGCCCTTCTACGGCTGGTGCATAGGTACTGTGGCATATTCTGGGTATTATTGAACTGTGCTCAAGTGTTGAGCTGTTGGGAAATTATGGGACTTTGATGAATCGATCGAAAAGTTTAACGTTCGTCCGGGTATCATGTGATGAGATACAATATTTGGAATCCACAAGTAGTTATGAGATAACTAATTTGAATGTTATAAATCCAGCAGTTTAGTCTCAGATGATCGGTTGCCACGGGATTTTGATGTGATCAAAAGTCCGTCGCAATCACGTAGGGTACGTGGATACTCGTCGGGTAAACTTAATAGATAGCCACACCCTATAGCCCCGACCAAGTGACTGTAGGAGAACCCCGTCGCCAAAAGCATCCGTTCGGGTGCTCGCGGCAGCGGTGTTTCGCCTTAGTGCACTTCGTCGACGGTATCGGGGGGTGCGGCCGTCTTCTAAAGTTTCCGACGAGCATTCGATCAGGATGTCGGGAATCTTGTTGAATTGCCCGACTAGGTATTGAAAAGTGTTTTTGAGATCGAGACTAAAATGCGGGGTTTATAATTGTTAGGCATGCGATGTCTAAGGAATTCATTTGGTTAGGCATGCGATGTCTAAGGTGGTTGAGGATTCCAACTGTTGTAGTTTTTCACTTTCTTTTCTGCGACCGTAAGTGTAATATGTGGTGTATCACCGGTTTCGGTGCTATATGTCAACGACAATTGGGATACGCATATTTACTTACGTTGATGACATGTGATGTTATGTGTTGTTGTGATATGTTATATTGGATCGTCGTGTTTGAATAGCCGGGGTTTTTATGTGAGATGAGAGTTTTTCATTTTCATTCATGTAAAATTCATTGTATGTAATATTCTTTTATTGGGGCACTTCCGGGTTGAGGATGATGTCACCATTGTATATTATTTACTTTTCCGCATTAGGATAGACCCAAGGCGGGGAGCATAAGTAACCGGGTTCTAGGGTCCAGTAGGAGACCATCTCGAGGAGTCGAGACCGGGTCTCCTGACTCTAGAATTGGTAGGGTTGCTTGACGCTCTTGTAGGGGTCTAGGGGTGTGGGATTGGCTATTCATCACGACCGTGAAATCCGTGTTTTATACTGGGTTAATTTAAAACACGGAAATCCTAGTATATCCAATATTTCATATGTTGTTTTCTGCTGCGATATCTGTGATGTGATCATTTGATATATTGATGAGATAGATACTGGATATAGTATATGAGATATATTATATAGACATTGCTTATGTTTTACACCCACGCTAGCACTGCCCCGCTCTACCGATAGTGGATGGCATAAGTGTACGTGTTATTTATCTGTGATGTTTAGGTAACTTTAATGATGAGACTTCATTAATGAGATTAATGAAATAAAAGAAACCTAAAGATGTTGTAGAAACTTGTCTCGAAAAACTGGTAGCTCTAGTTCTTGCTTTGCATAGCGGTATTCCTTATAGAAGATCCAGCACCTTATTCGATAAGGAAAGAGCCGAGATCCCTTCACCGGGAGTGACCTCTTTAGCGAAACTAGCAGATGCTACAAACTCGGTTTGCCTTTTGATTGCTTTTATAGTTTTTGCTTTGCATAGTGGTATTTGTGAAATATCCCGCACCTTATTCGATAAGGAAAGAGCCGAGATCCCTTCACCGGGAGTGACCTCTTTAGCAAAACTAGTAAAAGCCTCAAAAGCACTCCTTTTTCAAAATCACTCGATTCTACAACGATATCAAGTTCATTACGCAAAAGGTTTTCTTAAAATCCTGTCGTAGCCCTCCGTCATTTCAGATAAGTACTACTTAGTATTCGTGCTGCGGTAGTTTGGCTTTCGTCAAGGCGTAGTGTTCGGTAGCTAACTAGTGCTTATCTGCAGCATACGATGCGATTGGATTAAGGTATTCGTACAGCGTAGTTTGGCCTCCGTCAAGGGTCGTGCGGGTGGGTTTAATTCAATCATGAAATGTACGGGTTGAACTTGACTAGTGGACTATGGTTTGTTGGCCTCCGTCAATGTCATAGGACACCAGGGGTAAAATATTATCGGGAATTTCAAGTGTTGAAATTTGCAATGAGATTGCATACCTCCTATGAGATTGTTGGATCCCGATACCCACTGCGAGTAAGAATTAGTCCTGGGAGAGTTTTACACATCACAATTAGCCGATCAAGTAGGTGTCTAGAAAGGTGTTAACGGGGTTACGCCCCTGGGAAAACGAGATTTATTTTAATTAGCTCCGTGCGAAAGCACGGGGAACCTCCCTCAAAGTACCGACACTGGCCTGGCTGAAAGATTGGCGAACTTGTAAGGTGTAATTAATCCCGGCTAGTCTTTCCTTTTAGGGTTTGAAGGAAGATTTGACTAAAACAGTGGGAGCCATCCTGATTAGATATATTAATAACCAATCTAATCTTGCAAGAGAATACGCTGAGTGTTTTCTTCTCTCTCTCTCCAGGTAGCGACCATGTCATGCCTTAATGAAGATAATACTATGGATGTATTGACCGAACCCGCTTGTTATACTGAGCTAGGGAACGTTGGTCCCGCTCTAACTTATAATTGTTATAAGACCGAGCAGGAAATAGGGGATTACCAAAATTCCCGTGCCGCCCAAACGAAGAAAGTGCATGATGATGCATCTTCTTCGGGTGTGTTCATTACCGAGAACTGTTTCTCAGTATCCTTTACGTCCTGGGTATGAGATACCGGATCAGGATCCCATAAATGTAATCTGTTACATGGGCTACAGTTAGGTAGAGAACTGAGAATGGGTGATAAGTTTCAAGAGTTGGAAATGGTGCAAGTATTGCAGCCAAAGCAGTTGGCAGTTATCACCCTGTATTACCAAATACATTGATTCTGAACAAATGTTATTAGATACCGAACCTGATATACAATAACATATCAGTCTCTTTATTAAGGTAAAGAAGGATATAATTTTGTATTGTTGGATAATATTTTGAACATTTCCTATATCAAGAGTTGATCGATTCAGGCTAAAAGTATATACGTTCTTAATCAAACCACAGTTCTTAACGTACAAAACACACACAAGAGGAAGAGTTCAGAAATGAACGAACCCTTCTTAAGGCATTGTAGACTAGGTCATATCAATGCGACCCGACTAGACAAGTTACATTTAGATGCATATTTAAATCAGTTTGAATTTACATCTTGTGAAACTTGCCAGTCATGTCCAAAAGATAAGATGACCATAGCTCCGTTTATTGGAAACAGAGAAAGAGTTAGTGAACTCTTGGGATTGATACATGCTGATGTATGTAGGTCCCCTGTCTACACATGCCAGCACCGGTTCTTTGTACTTCATTACATTCACTGATAATCTCTCAAGATTCGCACATGTGTTCCTGTTGAAACACAAGTCTGAGCCTTTTGAGATATTCAAAGAATGTAAGTCAGAAGTAGAGAACCAAAAACGTGTATAAGTATTATGTCCTTTGATGAGATCAGGGAGGAGAATACTTGAGCACGGAATTCATGGACTAATCTAAAGGATAATGAGATTCTCTCTCAGCATTACTCCTCCGTATACACCACAACACGTTGGTATATCGGGGCGGAGCAATCGCACCCTATGTGATATGGTGTGCTCTATGATGAGTACTACTGAGTTGCCTATTTCCTTTTGGGGGTTATGCACTTGTGAAGCTACATACTTATTGAATAGGGTTCCAATCAAATCAGGTGCCTACCACCCCATATGTGATATGGTATGGGAAGAGCCCATCTCTTAAGGATGTTAAGATTTGCGGTTGTCCGGCCTATGTCTAAAAGCAAGATCCGGACAAGCTCGAGGCAAGGTCAGTTCTGTGGAAGTTTGTTGGATATCCCAAGCATTCGCAAGGGAATATCTTCTACCACACCGAAGAACAAAAAGTGTTTTATTTCTCAGCATGCCACCTTTTAGAAAGGGAATTTCTTGTGAAGAAATTAGTGGTCATGATGTAGAACTGGAAGGAGTTCCAGCTATACAAACTGCAGCTGATGATTTAGTAAACCCGGAGGATTCAATAGTTTCCAACGAACCTCAGCCTCTCCGCCGATCTGGTAGGGTTCCTCACCTACCTAAGAGATACTTCGGTTTTCTCTATGACAGTGGGAGCGAGGATTGCATCATGAGATGATGACCCAACTAGTTTCGAGCAGGCCATTAAAAGTGGGGACTCTGTGAGAATGGCTGGATGCTAAGCGATCTGAGATGGAATCTGTGTACACCAACAAAGTATGGACTTTGGTTGCTTTATCTGAAGGGTTAAATCCCCAATCAAGAGCAAGTATATTTTGAGAAGATTACTTGGTGTACATGGAAAATTTGAGACTTTCAAAGCTAAGACTAGTTATAAAAGGTTCTCGTCATCGACCAGGTGTGGATAATGATGAAACCTTTTCTAGTGCCTATGCTTAAGTCCATCCAGATCCTACTTGCCATTGCTACATACCATGAATACGATATCTGGCGGTTGGGTGTTATGAATAGTGATTTAGAAGAGAGCGTCTATAAGTACACAACCAGAGGGCTTCATAGACAGTGGGAGCAGTGGAAACGTGTGCAAGTTACTTTATGTGTTAAAGCAGGCATCACGGAGTTGGAACATCTGTTTTGATGTGGTAGTCAAAGCGTTTGACTTCATCAAAATGGTAGATGAACCTTGTATATACAAAAAGGTAGTAGGGAGTATGGTGATGATCCTCGTATTGTACGTGGATGACATACTATTGATAGGAAAGGAGTTTCCTATGCCACGCTCGGTCAATCTCCTCTTATCACATGGATTCTCCATATAGGATCAAGATGATACCTCCTAAATCCTGGTTTATGGATCTATAAGATAGATCTAAGTGGATGTTAGGATTCTCACTAGGTGTAGTGAAATGGTATCAATCGATCCTGGGGAGAATCACTGGATAGCTTCCAGGGTGGTAAGGTAGACTGAATGTCAGTCACAGGCATTGTCTTTACCCTCAGTGGAGGGACGGTATGTTGGAAGAGTTCCAAGCTAGATACCGTGGCATACTAGACGATAAAGGCTGGATACATTGTTACCAAGGATGCTACCAAAGAGGTAGTCTGGATGTGTATAGTTCATGAGATGAACTTCGTTCCTACCATTGTGTGACAATGGAGTTGTGGCTTTGGCCGAGGAACCCCCGTCCCATCAGTGATCCAGACATATTCTTAAGCAGTATCATCTGATCATGGAGATGGTTGATCTCTAGGGAGATCGAGGTTAGGAGAGTGGACACAGAGGACAACATCGCGGATCCACTCACAAAGGCCTATTTCCCAGTAGAGACTTTTATGGGATGGTTGAGTACGAGATACTACAACCACTGTTTCTTGTTGGGTATGAGATACTACAATAGATGGCCCTAGTGCAAGTGGGAGATTGTTAGTGATATGTATGCCCTAGAGGCCATTACTGTACATACGATGTATATTGTAGTGGATGCTTAGACATATATATGGAGGACTTTCTTGCTCGACATGATAGTATGCTATCTGGTTGCTCTTTATCTTAACATGTACACTGATTGTCTTTATGTTACATATTGATAAAGCCCTTAGGATGGGTAATTGACTACCAGGATTATGATGCAGATCATACTAGTGGGGACAGTGTAGTCGCTAAGTACATCCTTCAAATGTTCCTAGTCATAGGTGTATCGAGACAGGGCATCGATATACCAGAGTAAACAAGCGTATGGCTTCTCGACCCATGTATATAGGCGATGGATGATCCCATATCCATTAGTGTTTGACATCAGAGATAGTATACGGGTGCTCAGTGTAGACTGGACGGACTCGCCTAGAACTCCCAGATGGTATTATACCTAACGTCAGATGGCAGTTTTCTGGTAACACTGGTACAGGTTAGTCTGTAGACCCGAGATCGTCATAGAGTCTTGTGTGATTCCCACTGTGCTTTGATTTCCACCTTACCACGTTCAAGAGATCGTACAAAACGGTGGCTTTTGGGTACAGTCCCGAGTCACATGGAGGCAATGAGCGATAGGAGGGGTTTCGTCTTTCCTGGTATAGGGAGTTGATGTTGCGCTGTGCTCGATTGGCTATAACAGGAAGTCCTTGGCCAAGGCTGCTTTAGAGATATACTAGTAAGTGTTATCAGTAGTTTCTCGACCCGTTATGAGCCTCACATCGGCACGATTTATCGAGTTACTGGGATCTGACGTTTACCACTCCTAGACGAGATATGCGACATATCAGACGAAGAGACCGTACTGTGTTGGATATAGTGCACTCAAAGTCAATTATTGGATCGCAGGTACGTGATTGAGATGATTGAGGAAGGGCCTATACCGATAAAACAGTCTTGCTCGAGATGATAGTATGCTATCTGGTTTGTCTTTATCACTGTTACATTTTGATAGAGCCCTTAGGATCTTGCTTGACTACTAACAGTATGATGGCGATCATATACGTGAGAGTTGGGTAGTCTATAAGCACATCCTTAATTTTGGTCCCTAGTCGTGGGAGTTTTGAGACAGGGCATCGATACTCCAGAGTAGACTAGTGTATACAGTCGAGACCCCGACGAGGGGCGGTGGACGGTCTCACAAGCCATTGGTGTTAGTTGGTTCACCTAAGATGTATACAGGTGCTCATTGGGTTATGAGTACACCGGATAGGACTCGCCGGGAACATGCTGGTTGGTATTATACCTAGCGTCAGATAGCAGTTCCCTGGTGACATGTGTACAGGTTAGTTCATCGACCTGAGGTCGTCATTTGTCTCGTGTGAGTTCCCACTGTGCTTTGATTTATACCCTACCATGGGTCAAAGGAGTCGTGCAAACAGGTATTTTTTGGGTACAGTCCCGAGCCACATGGAGGCAGTGAGCAGATCGTCGGGGATTCATCTCTCCCGGTATTGGGGGTGAGATCGCGCTGTGATTTGGAGAGCCATTACACGAAATCCCTGGCCAGGGTAATCGAGATTTACTGGAAGGTATTCCAGTAGTATCTCAGGGTGTTCTGGGCTGCTCTCTGACACGACTTATACAGCTATTGGGGGTCTGATGTTTTCCATCCCCCTAGGCCGCATATGTGACACTCATAGACGAACGGACCGGACTGTATGGATATTGTCACTGTCAGGCTCAGTAGGGTTTCTGGATGAGTTCGCTCGTCAGCTTCCCTTCCAATCAATACAAAGGCAACCGTTACGTACAGATAGTACCTCTGACGTGTTAGTGGTTATTGTAGGGTTCCTAGGCACTCTAAGGAGGTCTTACAAGGCATCAACCATGCCAATTTCAAAAATTCTAGGTGCCGAGAAACCCTAACTAGATCGTTAACTAGAGATTAGGCGATAACAAATGCGAGCAAACAACTTTACTCTAAAGTAAACGAAAATACAACCTTTGTAGATCCGGTCCTCCACTTCCTTAGCTTCGTGATGATGTCCCTCTGCTGCGATCATCGGATCCCGGACTCTAGCGATGGTTTCGTCGAAGAAATGATCGGGCTAGGTCGTCGACTTCGATGCCGAAGATGATCTACGTCGAGGCAATACAAGATCAAGCTCCAACTTCACCAAGTCATGAAACTTGTGAAGAAAACATCCTATACTACTTGGCAAGTGGTAGAGGATGAAGAAATAGGAAGTGGGTTCACTTTAGAATTGGATTTCTCACTCTTTTTCTCATTTCACCATTGAAGCTAGCAAGCTTCTTTCTTCTTGAAGAAGAAGAAGAAGAAGAAGAAGAAGAAGATGATAATATGATAAGCATATTGAATAAATGGAAATAAAGTCATTCTTATCATTTTATCAACTATGGTTAAGTGTAGAGAATAAACCAAGGTTAGGTGAATGGTTAGGTTTAGCATGAAACAAAAATGGTAGACTTATTCAAAGCTTCATGAAGCTTTAACTAAAAAACAAAGCAAGCCACCGTTTCTCTTTTTGCTAAAAATGAATTAAGAGAATAAATAAATAAGTAAATCAAAACCCTAACCATTAACATAACCATGGTTTAATCATACACACCCAAGTTTGCATGTATCATCAAACATGATACAAACTAGTGCACAAAAACTATATCATATATACAATGTGCTTATCAAGTGAGAAAATCCATCTTAAGTGAACAAATACTAGTTAATGTAAAGTAATATATCAAATATATAATTATACATTAAATCATTAAATCAACACTTGATTTAACGATCCGGTCATATCGCATATAACCGACTAATATCAAGTGTATCAATGTATCGAATCAACACTTGATTCGGTAACCCGGCTATATCACATATAACCGACCAATGATACAAATCGCGAGAATAGAATACAGTATCACATACTGGTATTATTCTCGGTCCCGCACATATCTCATATGCGCTCCTATTTCGTTTCGCTTGAGCCAGGAAACCTCTGTGTAGGACTCTAAAGACTCGTCAATACGCCGGCAGCAGGTGATGATCATATCAAACACCCACAAGCCGCAAGCGGTCTGCTAAACGTAACGGCCACCCGGGTATTGAGCGATCAGAAGATCGACGAGTAAGCCCGCTCACACTCCTGTGAATCCAACCAGCAACACTTACCGTACAGTCCGGTCTGTTCGTCTAATATGTCGCATATCACGCTTAGGGGTGGTAAACGTCAGACCCCAATAGCTCGATAAGTCGTGTCGATATGAGGTCTATAACAGTTTGAGAAACTACTGGTAACAATTACCAGTAAATCTCAGCAACCCTGGCCAGGGATTTCCGGTTATAGCCAATCGAACACAGCGCAACATCAACTCCCTATACCGGTAGAGATGAATCCCCTCCTATCGCTCATTGCCTCCATGTGATTCGGGACTGTACCCAAAAACCACCGTTTTGCATGCCCTCTTGGACGTGGTAAGGTGAAAATCAAAGCACAGTGGGAATCACACAAGACTCTTTGGCGATCTCGGGTCAACAGACTACTCTGTACCAGTGTCATCAGAGAACTGCCATCTGACGTAAGGTATAATACCATCTGGGAGTTCTCGGCGAGTCCGTCCAGTGTACCCAGTCTTTACTGAGCACCCGTATATCATCTCTGATGTCAAACACCAATGGATATGGGATCATCCATCGCCCATCTGTATGGGTCGAGAAGGTATACGCTAGTCTACTCTGGTATATCGATGCCCCGTCTCGATACACCCACGACTAGGGACCTTAAAGGATGTACTTATGGACTACCATGTCCCCACTAGTATGATCTGCATCATAGTCCAGGTAGTCAAGTACACATTCTAAGGGCTTTACCAACATGTAACAGAGAGACAATCAGTGCACACGTTAAGGTAAAGTGCAACCAGATAGCATACTATCATGTCGAGCAAGAAAGTTCTCCCTATATATGTCCCAGCATCCACTACAATATACATCCTATGTACAGTAATGGCCTCTAGGGCATACATATAACTAACAATCTCCCACTTGCACTAGGGCCATCTGTAGCAGTGGTTGTAGTATCTCATACCCAACCATCCCATAATCGTCTTTCTCTGGGAATATGCCTTCGTGAGTGGATCCGCAGTGTTGTCCTCTGAGTCTACTCTCCTAACCTTGATCTCCTTGGAGATCAACCATCTCCATGATCAGGTGATACTTCCTCAGAATACGTCTGGGTCACTGATGGGACCGGGGTTCCTTGGCTAAAGCCACACTTCCATTGTGACACAATGGTAGGAACCTAGTTCATCTCATGAACCATTATACACCCAAACTGCCTCTTTGGTAGTATCTTATGTAGCGATGTATCCAGCCTTTATCGTCTAGTATGCCACGGTATCTAGCTTGGAACTCTTCCAACATACCGTCTCTTTACTTAGGGTAAAGACTATGCCTGTGACTGACATTCAGTCGTCCTTATCACCCTGGAACCTTTCCAGTGATTTTCCCAAGGATCAATTGATAGCATCTCACTACAGTTAGTGAGTATTCTAACACCCAAATAACATCTATCTCATAGATGAAAACTCAGGATTTAGGAGGTATCACTTTGATCCTATATGGAGAATCCATGTGATAAGCGGAGATCGACCGAGCGTAGCATAGGAAACTCCTTCCTTATCAAGAGTATGTTATCCACGTACTCTACGAGGATCACCACCATACTCCCTACTACCTTTTTGTATATACAAGGTTCATCTACCATTTTGATGATGTCAAACTCTTTGACTAACACATCAAAACAGACGTTCCAACTCCGCGATGCTTGCTTTAATCTGTAAAGCAACTTGCACACGTTTCCGCTGCTCCCACTATTTACGAAGCCCTCTGGCTGTGTACTTATAGACGTTCTCTTCTAAAACATCATTTTAGAAAAGCAGTCATGGCACCCAACCGTCAGATATCGTAGTCATGGTATGTAGCCGTGGCAAGTAGGATCTGGATGGACTTAAGCATAGCTACATAGAAAATATTTCATCATGATCCATACCTGGTCTATGATGCAAACCTTTAACAAGTCTAGCTTTTGAAAGTCTCAATTTTTCCATGTGCACCAAGTAATCTTCTCAAGATATACTTGCTCCTGATGGGGATTTAACCCTTCAGATATAGCAACTAAAGTCCATACTTTGTTGGTGTATAAGGATTCCATCTCAGATCGCTAAGCATCCGGCCATTCTTACAGAGTCCCATTCCTGATGGCCAGCTCGAAACTAGTTGGGTCATCATCTCATGATGCAATCCTCGCTCCCACTGTCATAGAGAAACCGAAGTATCTCTCAGATGGATGAGGAACCCTACCAGATCGGCGGAGAGGCCGAGGTTCGTCGGGGAGTATTGAATCCTTTGGTTCTGTCAAATCATCAGTCTGTAGTTTGTATAGCTGGAACGTTTCCAGTTCTACAGAACTGACCTTGCCTCGATCTTGTCCTGATTTTGCTTTTAGACATAGGCCGGACAACCCCAAATCTTAACTAACTTAAGATATGGGCTCTTCCCTTTCCATATCACATATGAAGCGGTAGGCAATTGATTTGATTGGAACCCTATTCAATAGGTATGCAACTTCATAAGTGCATAACTCCTAAAAGGAAATAGGTAACTCAGTAGTACTCATCATAGAGCACACCATATCAAATAGGGTGTATCTGCTCCGCCCCGATACACCGACGTGCTGTAGTGTATTCGGAGGAGTAATGCTGAGAGAGAATCTCATTCTCCTTTAGAATAGTCCAGGATTTCCGTGCTCAAGTATTCTCCTCCTTGATCTCATCAAAGGACATAATACTTATACCCGTATTGGTTCTCTACTTCTAACTTATATTCTGTGAATATCTCAAAAGGTTCGGACTTGTGTTTCAACAGGAACATATGTCTGAATCTTGAGAGATTATCAAAGACTGTAATGAAGTACAAAGAACCGGTCTTGGCATGTGTAGACAGGGGACGTGACATACATCATCATGTATCAGTCCCAAGAGTGCATTAACTCTTTCTTTGTTTCCAATAAACAGAGCTATGGTCTTGATATCTTTGTGGCATGACTGGCAAGTTTCATAAGATGTAAATTCAAACTAATTTAAATATGCATCTAAATGTAACTTCAGCCAGTCGGGTCGCATTGATATGACCTAGTCTACAATGCCTCAAGAAGGATTCGTTCATTTCTGAACTCTTCCTCTTGTGTGTGTTCCGTATACTAAGAACTGTAGTTTAATTTAGAACGTCAATGCTTTTAGATAACGTGCCTGAACCAATCAACTTTTGATATAGGAAATGTTCAAAACATTATCCAACAATACAAAATTATATCCTTCTTTATTTAAACAAAGAGACTGCTATGATTTTGTATATCAGGTTCAGTATCTAATAGCATTTGTTCAGAATCAATGTATTGGTAATACAGGGTGACAGTGACCAACAGACTTGGCTGCAACACTTGCCCCGTTTTCTGCCTCATGAAACTTATTACCCGTTCTCAGTTCTCTACCTTTCTGTAGCCCTATATAACAGATTACATATCTGGGATCCTGATTCGGTATCAAATACCGAGGACGTAGAGGATACAGAGAAATAGTTCTTTGTAATGAACACACCCGAAGGAGATGCATCATATGCACTTTCTTCGTTTGGGCAGCATAGGAATTCTGGTATTCTCCTATTTCCCGCTCAGTCTTATAACAATTATAAGTTGGAGCGGGACCAACGTTCCCCAGCTCAGTATAACAAGTGGGTTCGGTCAATTTATCCCTTTTATTATCTTGATTAAGGCGTAATATGGTCGCTACCTGGAGAGAGAGAGAGAAGAAAACACTCAATATATGCTCTTGCAAGATCAGATTGGTTATTATTTTATCTAATCAGGATGGCTCCCACTGTTTTTATCAAATATTCCTTCAAACCCTAAAAGGAAAGACTAGCCGGGATTAATTACACACTACAAGTTCGCCAATCTTTCAGCCAGGCCAGTGTCGGTACTTTGAGGGAGGTTCCCCGTGCTTTCGCACGGACCTAATTACAGTAAACCTCGTTTTCCCAAAGGCGTAACCTCGTTAACACCTTTCTAGACAACTACTTGTAATGTGTAAAACTCTCCCAGGAGTAACGCTTACTCGCAGTGGGTATCGGGATCCAACTATCTCATAGAAGGTATGCAATCTCATTGCAAATTTCAACACTTGAAATTCCCGATAATATTTTGCCCCTAGCGTGCTATGACCTTGACGCATGCCAAACAACCCATAGTCCGCTAGTCAAGTTCAACCCGTACATTTCTTGATCGAATTAAACCCACCCACATGACCCTTGACGCATGCCAAACAACGCCGTACGAATACTCTAATCCAATCGCATCATATGCTAGCAGATAAGCACTAGTTAGCTACCGTACACTACGCCTTGACGCATGCCAAACTACCGCAGCACGAATACTAACTAGTACTTATCTGAAATGACGGAGGGCTACGACAGGTTTTTCTAAAAACCTATTGCGTAATGAACTTGATATCGTTGTAGAATCAAATGATTTTAAAATGGAGTGTTTTTTAGGCTTTTCTAGTTTTGCTAAAGGGGCCACTCCCGGTGAAGGGATCGTCGGCCCTTTCCTCATCGAATAAGGTGCAGGATATATCATATACACCTCTGTGCAAAGCAGAAACTATAGAAGCAATCAAAAGACAAACCGAGGGTTGTAGCATCTGCCAGTTATTGCTAAAGGGGTCACTCCCGGTGAAGGGATCTCGGCCCTTTCCTTATCGAATAAGGTGCAGGATGTTCTACAAGGAACACCGCGATGCAAAGCAAGAACTGTAGCTACCTGTTTTTATTTTTGAAATTCGATTCCACAACATCTTAGGTTTCTTTTCTTCCATTAATCACATTAATGAAGTCCCATCATTTAATGTCACGACCCAGAATTGGCCCGTGACGGCCCTAATACTACGCAACGCCCAAAGACGCAACGCAGTAAAAGAAAGCCAAACCCAGAAATCTAAACCATGAAAAATCCGAAAAAAGATAATATAAGTTTTGAGACAATTGAAATCGCAACCCAAATTCTTTAAAAGTCTTACTTTCTTTCTTTAAAGTTTTAGCAACACCCCCTTTTTGTAAAGACAAGTCAAGATGAATGCAACACAAAAATAATGACAGTAGAGAAAAAAAGCTGTATATATAAAAGACCTCAAATCCACAATAATACACACTAACGTCCTCACCAAGTCTCTATGTCAACAGATACAATAGTAGATGGAGAGAGAGTACAATATGAAATACAGATAACCGTCTAACCCACCTAAGCAAAATGGTACTGTGAGCTGATGCGGTATCTGTAGCAAAAGGTGGTAGCTGGATAGCTGAATAAAGGAATAGCCTGCCTCGACTACTCTGGGGAAAAACCTGAAACACCTGTGGCACAACGGGGGTGAGTTGCCAACTCGTGAATAGTATAAAACATATGCAGGTAATCGCAGGAATGCACGTACAGCATGAATCTAAGATATGCGATTACGATAACTATATGTCATGCAAATGCTGAAATAAGAAGAGTACACTAGCAGGTACAATCAATATGTGAAGCAATGATGGCATGATAATAGTGTGCAATGTCTATGCAGTAGAGATATGAGAAAGCAAATATGCAACTATCATAAGGGTACACTACAAGTACTACCAATATATGAATCTGTGCATAAAGTAGGTAAGGGTGAGGAATAGGGTGGAATATGTCATTTCCCACGGAAACCTGACGTCGTGGCAGGATCGCAATCCAACAAGATACTCCAATCCCAAATCCTCAAACCAGCCCCCACATAGGGCACTCACATCATATAAGTCTCACATCTCCTCAATGTACAATATCGAGTAATCACCTATATCCCGAATGTACAAATCACCAATCACATAGGTATATCCAATGTCCAAGTCCCAATGAATCACCTAGTATCCCAAGTCCAATCTCAAGTAAGAATCTAACATCCTAAAGGTATATATATGTACAGAATAACTATGATGGGGGCAATACACATATATTAGCGTCCCATTCCACTAATATTGGTGTAAGGGTATATATAACTGTTGCGCCACGGGAGCGCCCCGGCCGTCTTACTCGAGGCCAAATTGCGGAATCAAAATTTTTCCTTACTCGGAAACCGGCGCTACCGCGGACAAAGAAAACCCGGATCGATTACCATTAACCTACGCTAGCTATCAAGAGAAGGGGTGAGAAGTATACCGAGTGATCCGAGTCCTCCGGTCTTCTCTTCATCATCCCGATCTCCCGCGGAAAGTCTTTGCTCCACATCGTCGCCTCCTCGCCGGAAAGGGCACCACATCGCCTTCGTCTTTTACGGGCTCCCGCCTCAATACCGAGGCAACTCGAGCATGAAGCCGGCAACTCGACATGCCCAAGAAGTGCTGTAGAATGTAGTGTAGAATACGCTTTGTCTCAATGGGGTTTTGTTGCCATGATGGAGGAATCAAGGTGATATGAACTTGGGGATTTTTGAGGCAATGAAAAATGATATGAAACATTAATTTTTCCACACCCTCACCAAAAAATGAAATGATCCATCCTACTCAAAAGAAGTGGCCGGCCAAGTCTTTTATGGAAATGGTGAAGGGAAAATCTAATACAAGGGAGGTGAGTGTAGGATCAAGAAGGAGGTGACCATATCCAAAGTCAACCAAACATCAACCATACTCACATCAAGTCAAACCCATACCCTTTCAATCACACAAAGCATGGTTGAAAGATATCATAATAAACACTTTTGCAAGAAACCCCCCACAAAGTGTTATTTGCAAAACTGCAAATAACCCCCTCCATCGTAAAAGTCCGGCCGGGAAAGAACAAAGGAAAACCGGCCGGAACGGAATGCAAACTGGCAATTCCAGAAAACTGGTCCCGTAATAAATTACAGGAAAACCCCGACACTGTGCATACACACCTGCATCTGTATTCCGACCGGATACAAATGCAATGAGACAAAATCTACACTGTACTAAACTAGTACCGGCTTAAACCAAAGCCGGCTAGTAAAATCCGTTCGATCCTGATTCGTGCAATACCGCACGTATCTGATCGAACCCTGCCATATAACTATACGGCTACTAGTACAAAACTGTCCGATCCTGATCCGTGCAATACCGCACGTATCTGATCGGACCCTGCCATATCTCCATACGGCCTCTACAGCGTTTCGCCCGAAAGCTGAGTAACTGAAAGTGTGGTGGACTCTAAAGACTCGTCAATACTATGGCTGTGGATTTAACCACTGGCACGTCAGAGGTATAAGCCAATACATGACGGGCCACCAGCTATTGACCAAAAGGGACGTCGATGAGGAAGCTCACCCCGACACCCAACTGAGCCTGTCAGTGACAATATCCGTACAGTCCGGTCCGTTCGTCTATGAGCATCGCATGGCGGGCCTAGGGGGTTGGTGGAAGTCAGACCCCCAAAAGCGGTACAAGTCGTGTCGGAGCGTAGCCCAGAACGCCCTGAGATACTACTGGAATACCTACCAGTAAATCTCCTGCCTCGGCCGAGGGCTTTGCGTAATGGCTCTCCTAGACACAGCGCGACCTCACCCCCAATACCGGGAGAGACGAACCCCTGCAGATCCGCTCACTGCCTCCATGTGGCTCGGGACTGTACCCAACTAAAACCTGTTTGCATGACTCCTTTGAGCCGTGGTAGGGTAGTAATCAAAGCACAGTGGGAACTCACACGAGACAAATGACGATCTCAGGTCGATGAACTAACCTGTACACATGTCACCTGGGAACTGCTATCTGACGTCTGGTATAAGACCAACTAGCAGGTTCCCGGCGAGTCCTGTCCGGTGTACTCATAACCCAATGAGCACCTGTATACATCTTAGGTGAACCAACAGACACCAGTGGCTTGTGAGACCGGCCACCGCCCCTCGTCGGGGTCTCGACTGTATACACTAGCCTACTAATGGAGTATCGATGCCCAGTCTCGAAACTCCCACGACTAGGGACCTTTTAAGGATGTACTTATAGACTACCAGCTCCCACGTATATGATCGCCATCATACTGCTGGTCGTCAAGCAAGAATCCTAGGGGCTCTATCAACGTGTAATAGCGACATGTCAGGTCACCTAAAGCAGTACACGATGATAAAGATAAACCAGATAGCATACTATCATCTCGAGTAAGACTGTCCTACCGGGATAGGTCCTCCCTCAATCATTGCAATCACGTGCTTGTGATCCAATAATTGACTCTGAGGGCACTAACTCCAACAATCTCCCACTTGCACTCAAGGCTAATTATTGCGATGTCGCATACTCACAGCCCGTGTGATACCGAACACCCAACTCCTCTACTAGTCAGTCTCACAAAGCTCTTTTGTGAAACTATTGCGTTCGAGGAATAGCCTCAGTGAGTGGATCCGCAGGGATGTTTCTTTCTATGTCTCTCTATATCTCAAGTTCGCGGAGAAAACTATCTCCCGAAATGAGCAATACCTGTCTTAGAACGTCTGGATGTCTGATGGGACCTAGCTCATAAATGAACTTCAAATCCAAACTTCTTAGACTGTATCGTCAACTGAACTTAATCAGTATCCTGCGCCATGCCACCCTCAGTATTGCCTTGGACAACCTGTCCAAAATACTGCCCCTCGTCAGAGGGAGAACTATAACTCTGACAACCTCCTTGTCGTCCATGTCACCTTGGAAGCCTGGAATGATAACCGTCTCCTAAAGGAGGCAGCCGTTATCATATCCCTAGAACATTCACTTGTGTTCTAAAACTGCTTCCGACTGTTCCTCCAGGATTGGATCAATATCAACTTATTGCATCTAGTGCAAGAACAACATCTGGTGTGGTACTTGACATCTCATGATTGACTCAATTGCCTAAGCAAGTGATCTGTCAATCATGCACATCCCTCTCTACTTTAGTCTATAAGACACCTTTAGAGAGGGTGACTCCATTACCTGCAGGTACACTACCATGCCAGGAGTCGTCCATTCTAAATACTCTTAGAATGCTGTCAAGATACCCTGATTGGGAAACCACCCAAATCTAGATCTAAAACCATAGGTCTAGTAACCAGTATGTCTGATATAATATCCAAGTCCCTTGTGGAGAAACCACTGTGTGACGACCAAAGTATAACCGATCGTAGTATAGGAATATCACTTCCTACTACCTTCTCAACAGATCCATCCCCTATTCTGATGACGTCAAACCCATGACTGTCACATCAGAAACAGATGATCTATCTCCGCTACATCTGCTTTAGTCTATAAATAGACATAAGCCTGATGTCCACCAATGCTTCCGCTGCTCCCACTGACTACGACAACCCTCTGGCAGAGTCATATAGACGTGCACTTCTAAAGCTAGTTTAGAACGACGCTATACTCATCCTCCTGCCGGGTCTCGCAGCCTGGAACAACAACAATGGCAAGTGTGGGTAAACAAGAACTTCCCTGTCACCGTCATTGAGGCTACCGGAGTACCTCTCGGGTGCCTGAAGTTACCCACCTTATCTGCGGAGTGGCCAATGGAATGTCAAATCATATTGAATCTTTAGGTTCCTTATTAAATCTTCAGTAATCGTTTGCGGTTCTGGAATCACTTCCAGTTCTACCATACTCCCACTGCCGTTTTTTGAAAAATGCATTTTTTAATAAAACTGTGGCGAGTCTAGAACAATATTTCTATTGATCTGCCAGATGGTAGAAAATCAACCCTCGTCATAGCCTGGGTCAACCCACAAACAGCCATTACAGAAACGTGCCTTGAGTTATCCGGAGTCTGGTTTTAAGCATAAGCCGGACAACTCCCCGTACCTTAACAACGTTAAGATATGAACTGTTCTATATCCAATATAGAACCAGAGGCACTGATTCAATTGAACCAGATTCAAATCATGCAACTATCTCCAGTGCATGTCAACTAAATGGAAGGAGGTCGATCAGCGTTACTCAACTTAGGAATGCTTCCAATTATGAGTAACCTGAAAGAGAAGCAATCTGTCTTCATCATTACTATCAACTGAATATCATACACAAGTATCTACATCTTCAATCTCTTTGAAGAATCCCGATACTTGCTACACCTGGTACTCTACTCTATTCAAATACCTATAACTCCTCAAAACTTAGACCCTGTGTTTCCACGAAACAGCTGTCTAAAATCTAGAGAAGTCATAAGTAAACCGAATATAGTACGAGGACCAACCCCTTTGTCCTGATGGACACTGGACAACATACAATACTCTGTATAAGTCCGCTGAGTCTAACAACTCTTTCACTGTGCGTCGTAGGTTGAAAACTGTACTTATGGTTAAGAAGAATTACACCGCTGTTCAATGCTCCTTACCTAACCATCCACTGATATAGGTAAATGTCATCGACATAATATCAAAAAGGTATATCTCACTCTATGAAAATAGACGTACAGATATATCGATTTGAAATTGGTGCACAACAGCGGATATTCAAAACCAAATATTTGCCGACCGGCAAACAACCCAGGTGACTTCCTCAAATATCACCGATTACAACGAATCCCGATATAATGAGGATGATCACCCAATTCCCAATAACTTACTCCCACTCATCATCTGTAAAACCATACAGATGTGAGAATCCAACCTGGTAAATACATACCCTGGAGTAAGTGTCTAATCGGGAAATCAGTTTTCTATTAACAGTACACAGTGAAACTGAAACATTGAAATGTTTCGTCGGGGTATCCTGGTATTCCTAGTAATGCCTCTTCCATTATCCAGATTCACAACTGTCACCGTATATCTCTTTGTCACCTGTCCAAATCCCTTTATATGTCTTTAGTCATTACCGTCTGCACACCCCTTTAGGCCAATTGGTTTTCTTCCTTCCCCACCGTTCGGCACCAGCCTATGGTTTGGAAGAAGACTATCCAATAAGCATAAAGGGTGTACTGTCCTAATCCTAGGAGCACTCGCAATGCGAGAGAAGGTGAAGATAAAAGACACCTGAATGTACTTTATTCCTATTTCTCCTGAACCAGAATCCATCCCCGAACTGGAACAAGTTCCTTTCGAGTTCGTATATAACCATACGATGGAATATCCAATAAACTGTGGATCTTCGTAGTGATACGGAGTGTCCTGGAGAAATACAAAGGTGATTTAGGATTGGCGAAGAAATACTTGGTTTGGTCGTGAATATCAGTTGCAATTTACTTTGCCCTCTTACTAATCCCTTGCTTTGTCTTAACTTAATACCTTCTGTACACCATCGTTATGCTAATTGGTTTTCTTCATTCCCTACCGGTCGGCACCAGCCTAAGGTTTGGAAGAAGACTATCCAATTTGCGTAATAGGTGTACTATCTCCTAAACCAAGGAGTACTCGCAACGAGAGAAGGTGAAAAGAAAAGACAACTGAATAATCCTATCCGTTTTCTCCAGAACCAGAAACCATCCTCGAAGTCCTTCGAGTTCGTATCTAACCATACGATGGTTTTGTCCAATGGAAGTGGACGTTCGTAGTAATACGGGGTGTCCTGGAGAAAAGGGTAAAAGCAGGAGTGGCAATGAGGTCTGCAACTCTGACAATCCAAAAGCCAGTGTTAAGAAGGTTCGGTCATCTTGGTCACTGAGTCATAGTCTTAGGGTCGGGTCAATGGTCGCTGCCAGAGAGAGAGAAAAGAAACACTCAGCGTGCACTCTAACCTAGATCAGAATGGTTACCAATTTATCTAATCAGGAAACCTCCCACTGTACCTCAAATTCTCCTCCAAACCTGAAAGAAGAATTAGTCGGGATGACCCGAGGAGTAAACCAACTCATCAGTGGGAATCGGGATCCAACTATCATCGCATGATAACTTGACGGAATCCACTCAAGTCACCACACTCCAGAAGGTATGCGCATGCTTGGCAAGTTTCAGTTCTTTTGAAACTCCCGATGTGATTTTTACCCCTAGGACCCAAGTGACCTTGACGAATAATCAACAAATCAAAAGGTCCTAGTCAAGTTCAACCCGTCATTATCTTGATTGCGTTAAACCCACCCGCACGACCCTTGACGAATAATCAACAAAGTCGCACGACTGTCCTAACCAATCCACATATCCATGCGACAGAAAGCATTACAGAGCTACCGCACACTACGCCTCGGCGAATAGCAACGACAAACGTAGCGCGAATACTAAGCAATACTAATCCGAAATGACGGAGGGCTACGAATGGTTTCTGGCGAAAACCTTTAACGTAATTAACTTGATATCGTTGAAGGAACTGGATAACTTTTATAAAAATATAGTGACGAAAACCTTTACTAAAGAGGTCACTCCCGGTGAAGGGATCTCGGCTCTTTCCCCGTAGAATGAGGTGCAGGATATTCCAACTGAATACCACGATGCAAAGCAAAAGTAATCGGCTATAGTGAAGTTAATGCCCTGACGCAAACTTCTGTCCAAGGGGTCACTCCCGGTGAAGGGATCTCGGCCCTTGCCTCGTCGACTGAGGAGCAGGATATTCCAAATGAATACCACGATGCAAAACAAAAGTGAACGTCCTTGCAATAACAGCTTTTTTTTGAAAAAAGTTCCAACAACATCAGAATAGGTTTGTTTAAACTTGCATTGATCCGAATCAATGCAGTCCCATCAATTGATCACACCACAAAGAACGAAAATATACTGACGTACGTATATGCCATCCGCATTCGCCACTGGGTCCCGTCATCACCCGTTAGGTTAGCTAACTAACGGCAGAGCGGGGACTGGACTAGCGCGGATGAAAAACATATACAACATCTACTAATATATATACCAATATATAGTATTTCGCTCAAGGCGTGAATAAAATGCAACATCACAGAAATGTACAGCATCACAGAACAAAACAGATATCTGGAAGCCCCGGGTTTCACAGAGCCGCTGCTGAAACCCGACGTTCCCCTGGTCGTGTGGATAGCCTGTGCAATGAAATCCTAGACCCCTACGGGCGCGGCAAGTCACCCGCCAAAACCTGAAGCGAGGCAGCCCCCTTCAGTACCGTGAATGGACCACCCAGCACTTCACGGAATCCGGTAACTTGGGCACCCCTCCTGGGTCAACCTGTACCCCCTACGAGTGCGGCGAATAGCCCGCCAATCCTGGAGTGAAGCCCCCTCCGTCTCAATGCCCTGAGATGCGGGCCCGTTGCCCTCCAGAACCCGGCTATCCGTGCACCCCACCGCGGGGCAACCCTAGTACAGAAAGTAAAATATACATACACCGGGTACATCGACCGCAACCAGGTCGTGCCCCAAAAGAATAATACAATCAGGCAGTGACGGCAGTCCACATGTCGGACGCTCGCCCCGCAATATCAAATGTACATAATACAACAAAGCTGTACTAGCATTGCATCCAGGCTATCCCCACGACCGATCCGCAACATCACAGCATAAACATAGAACATCAACGTGAAAGTCACGTTCGCAAATCCGTCTAACCGGGCTATAGCAGTCAGACCGGATTTACCGATCGAGTGACATTCACGGTCGCAGATATAATGTAAATACTGTGAAATAATGTGTTTAAAAATTTCCGATTGACCAAAAATTAACAAGTGGGCCCCCAATCAAAACTGTAGCACTCACAGAAAACCTGGGCCCAATTTTAATATTCCAAATACCCTATTTTCAGCCCAGAAGGCCTCTGAAAAAAAATGGTGAAGTGATGTGAATAGTGCGCGGCGGAAGGGCCGCACAAAGGGGGTTTTCGCGGCGGTTCCGCGCTCCAACTGTGGAGTCACTTCATCGAATTTTTACAGAGCTCTTAGATTTTCCAGTACATCAATATTTTACAACCTGAAAAATTTTTCGAGACCAAAATATTTCAACAGAAACTGATGTGAACAAAAAATACGGTTTTTGGAAATTTTGGTCGATCGGAAATGCAAACACATCAAACGAAGCTAGGTAAGGTTAATGGCGTGGCTCTGATACCATGTTGCGCCACGGGAGCGCCCCGGCCGTCTTACTCGAGGCCAAATTGCGGAATCAAAATTTTTCCTTACTCGGAAACCGGCGCTACCGCGGACAAAGAAAACCCGGATCGATTACCATTAACCTACGCTAGCTATCAAGAGAAGGGGTGAGAAGTATACCGAGTGATCCGAGTCCTCCGGTCTTCTCTTCATCATCCCGATCTCCCGCGGAAAGTCTTTGCTCCACATCGTCGCCTCCTCGCCGGAAAGGGCACCACATCGCCTTCGTCTTTTACGGGCTCCCGCCTCAATACCGAGGCAACTCGAGCATGAAGCCGGCAACTCGACATGCCCAAGAAGTGCTGTAGAATGTAGTGTAGAATACGCTTTGTCTCAATGGGGTTTTGTTGCCATGATGGAGGAATCAAGGTGATATGAACTTGGGGATTTTTGAGGCAATGAAAAATGATATGAAACATTAATTTTTCCACACCCTCACCAAAAAATGAAATGATCCATCCTACTCAAAAGAAGTGGCCGGCCAAGTCTTTTATGGAAATGGTGAAGGGAAAATCTAATACAAGGGAGGTGAGTGTAGGATCAAGAAGGAGGTGACCATATCCAAAGTCAACCAAACATCAACCATACTCACATCAAGTCAAACCCATACCCTTTCAATCACACAAAGCATGGTTGAAAGATATCATAATAAACACTTTTGCAAGAAACCCCCCACAAAGTGTTATTTGCAAAACTGCAAATAACCCCCTCCATCGTAAAAGTCCGGCCGGGAAAGAACAAAGGAAAACCGGCCGGAACGGAATGCAAACTGGCAATTCCAGAAAACTGGTCCCGTAATAAATTACAGGAAAACCCCGACACTGTGCATACACACCTGCATCTGTATTCCGACCGGATACAAATGCAATGAGACAAAATCTACACTGTACTAAACTAGTACCGGCTTAAACCAAAGCCGGCTAGTAAAATCCGTTCGATCCTGATTCGTGCAATACCGCACGTATCTGATCGAACCCTGCCATATAACTATACGGCTACTAGTACAAAACTGTCCGATCCTGATCCGTGCAATACCGCACGTATCTGATCGGACCCTGCCATATCTCCATACGGCCTCTACAGCGTTTCGCCCGAAAGCTGAGTAACTGAAAGTGTGGTGGACTCTAAAGACTCGTCAATACTATGGCTGTGGATTTAACCACTGGCACGTCAGAGGTATAAGCCAATACATGACGGGCCACCAGCTATTGACCAAAAGGGACGTCGATGAGGAAGCTCACCCCGACACCCAACTGAGCCTGTCAGTGACAATATCCGTACAGTCCGGTCCGTTCGTCTATGAGCATCGCATGGCGGGCCTAGGGGGTTGGTGGAAGTCAGACCCCCAAAAGCGGTACAAGTCGTGTCGGAGCGTAGCCCAGAACGCCCTGAGATACTACTGGAATACCTACCAGTAAATCTCCTGCCTCGGCCGAGGGCTTTGCGTAATGGCTCTCCTAGACACAGCGCGACCTCACCCCCAATACCGGGAGAGACGAACCCCTGCAGATCCGCTCACTGCCTCCATGTGGCTCGGGACTGTACCCAACTAAAACCTGTTTGCACGACTCCTTTGAGCCGTGGTAGGGTAGTAATCAAAGCACAGTGGGAACTCACACGAGACAAATGACGATCTCAGGTCGATGAACTAACCTGTACACATGTCACCTGGGAACTGCTATCTGACGTCTGGTATAAGACCAACTAGCAGGTTCCCGGCGAGTCCTGTCCGGTGTACTCATAACCCAATGAGCACCTGTATACATCTTAGGTGAACCAACAGACACCAGTGGCTTGTGAGACCGGCCACCGCCCCTCGTCGGGGTCTCGACTGTATACACTAGCCTACTAATGGAGTATCGATGCCCAGTCTCGAAACTCCCACGACTAGGGACCTTTTAAGGATGTACTTATAGACTACCAGCTCCCACGTATATGATCGCCATCATACTGCTGGTCGTCAAGCAAGAATCCTAGGGGCTCTATCAACGTGTAATAGCGACATGTCAGGTCACCTAAAGCAGTACACGATGATAAAGATAAACCAGATAGCATACTATCATCTCGAGTAAGACTGTCCTACCGGGATAGGTCCTCCCTCAATCATTGCAATCACGTGCTTGTGATCCAATAATTGACTCTGAGGGCACTAACTCCAACAATAACAACGGCTAAATCCCCTGTTATATATACAAAAAGGGGTTAAAGAAATATCATGAAACCGTGTGCCAAGCATCGACACAGAAATCTTCGTATATCGGGCTCCGTCAGTCCGGATCAGCCCACGGGGTCCGTCTGCGGTATCGGCCCTCGGCCCCGCCAGTACAGATCCTCCCGCATCCATCTCTCGACTCTGGCCAGTAGCCTCCGGACAACTGCCAGGTCCAAACAATCACCGGTAGGTACTCGCCCGCCTCCAGGCTCAATCGGCAAACCCATCGATCTTCTTGCCGAGGGGAACCATACCGGGCCCCACCATGTACTCTCATACGGCAACCACACCTCGTATAGAGTAGATAATCAGCACCGATAAAACTCATGGGGGACGCTCAAATATCATATCAAGAAAACCGGGTTGTTACATGTATGCATAATTTCATGAACTCCCGCGGTTCCCAAATCCCGAAAACATTATATAAAATCCAGATAAACAATGCATAAATCCAGGAATAAATGTATGCGATATATCTGAATGCGAGCAGGTAAACACAAGTATATAGCTGAACCACATGTATGCGAAATCATGATAAGGTACAGCTAAGTAACATCAGTAAATGTGAATATGCAACAACAACTGAATATGTATCTAACATACAGGTGTAGCAAAGTATAGGTATCTACCTATAGGAACTGATGTCGTATACCCCCCTGGGTATAAGTAACATATGTAGGACATCCCTCCCGGTGTAGGTAAAATATGTAGGAGGTATACCTGTAGCTGTATCGCAAAGTGAAAATATACCTATCACTAAAGGTATGATACACTATAGGTATACCGATAAGCTAGGTGTCAAGTGTGACAAGCAATGGTAGCTAAAAGGGGTAGTGTGTGACATGGCAATTATTGACGGCGTGTGTGTAGCATGCAATCCGTGCTCGTGCAACATGAACCGTCAATAATGTGTGCAGTGTCCTACGGCTGCTAGTCACAGTATATAGCTATATCAAAGGATGCAGTAAATGCGCAATTCTACAATGACGTAGAATGTGCGACAGGAAATTGAATCCTAGCCCAGACGCATAACGCCATGCGGGCGATTCCCCTGTAGATGTTATATCTACTCACCTAAACTCCACGCTGGGTGAATCCTGTCACCTGCTCCCCCTGTAGCCGTGTCCGTAGCTCCTGCCTGCAAACCTGTAAATATAACATGGAAATCACATATAAGCTAATATCCCGCGAAACGCGATATCGAATCGAAACGAGAAACTCGCGTCGCGAACTAAACGCGCGGGTGCACGATACGCTGAATCGTGTGTGTACGCGTCTAAAACCATCGCGACACGCCGCGATACGCTGGATCACAGAACCCACTCACGTATCGCGCGTATCGCGCAAACACAACGAAACACAAAAGCGACATATAGTCCCAGATTTTCCTACAGGCCAAATCTTACAAAACTAGACATGTCAAAGACCTAGAAAACACAGCAGGGAACCATACACAAAACCCCAACACCCCATCCCCCTTCTGGGCCGCAAATTGCGGCCAAAATGAGGAAATTGGCGGCCTGGGTTGGGATTCAGGGGGTCGTGCTCTGGTGGTGGTGTCTAGACCTAGGTATCATGTCCCAGTATTCTCAATTTTGTTCTGTAGGGTCCGGGTCCATAGCAGATTCCAAAAGTCACTAAAATCTCTTTAAAACACCAGTTTTGCACAAAAAGGGAAACCTATGGTATTTTAGTGTAATCTGGGGATTTCTCAGTTGAAGTGTCCCTATTATCACTAAATTAACCTAAGGTAGCTAACACAATCGACAATTTACCACAATTCCACTTAAACACCACAATTAAGCATAAAACTAGCAATTTAGCACTAATCGAAGCAATTAACACACAAGCTACACAAACAAGCAATAGGGTTCAGAAATTATACCCTATGGGATCCTAGAGGCTGGTGACAAGGTGTATGGAGGGGGTGAGAGCTTCTGCAAGTGCTGGGCTCCTCCTGCTGCTGCTGTTTTGCTGCTGCTTCTGCTGCTGCCTCTAGTGCTGATGATGTTGCTGTTGTTATTGTTGTTGTTGTTGTAGTGTTGTTGTGAATGAAGATGATAATGATGCTGATGATGTTGAAGATGATGCTGATGGTGAGGATGCTGCTGGGGCAGCTGCTGCTGCTGCAGCAAATGTGTGTGTGTGTGTGTGTGTTTGAGAGAGTGAAAGAAAAGAGAGGAAATGAGTGAGAAATAAGAGAAAAACCAAACCCCCCTCCCATTCTCTTTCTCTTCCCTCATTAAATGAGGCATGGGCAAACCCATAATGCCCATGCTCTCTCTCTCTCTCTCTCTCTCTCCCAAGGTCAACCAATCAACCATACTAAAATCCCATTTAAATTCATTTTTCCAAAATCATTTTAATTAAAACCAACCATAACACTATTAAACCCAAAACACCTAATACAACCTTAACACTAATTAAGCAATGGTTGAACTACAATTACATCCTAGTTATCATGCACAAGTGTGTGTGTGCCTAACAAAATTCTAATAAAATACACAATAAATAGGATAAAATATTTAAAACTTAATTTGGTAAACTTTTTATTAAAAACCATACATTAAAATATAATTAGCTACAAAACACATTCTAAGGTGTTACAATCTCCCCCCCTTAAAAGAAATTCGTCCCCGAATTTAAAAATATTCCGATACGCATACCTTCAAAGAGAAGATTAAAATCCTCAAATCTCGCTCGCAGCCTCCCAAGTGACTACCTCACTATACGGCTACGTCCAAGAAAACCCTTCACAGATGGCAAGACCTTTGACCGACGTTTCTCCACCTGTCAAGCCATTAACACACATGGCTGCGGGTGAACGAAAGATCGCGTCCAGCTAAATGGTCTGGTGCCAAATCATGTGAGAAAGGTCAAGAAGGTAGTTGTAAAATATCATCACAAGGAATACGGGGTGAAAATCCAATAATCTGGGCGGAAGTGCCAAATTAAAGGCAACAAAACTAACTCGCTTATAGGATCACAGAAGGACCAAAATCTTGGGATAAGCTTCCCAACATCCAACACGTCATTCATCGGAAAATCCGTAGGAATACATGATCTGCCACTGCGCACTCAAGCCTGCGACCAGCACAGTCGCAAAAGATATCTGTTTGCAATGGACAGTTCCATCCTGACCTAACACAGCTGGACTATCTCCGAAGTCTCTAGACTAGCTGGGGTCCAAAGTCCTACTTACGCGGAGTCAGAAAACAACAGGTTGGCGATCGATACGACCTAACCCTTAAGCCTAAGGGTGGCCAATTGGAGTGTCTCCTGATAACTGCTATCGAAGGAGAACCCTAACAATGGCGAGTGACGATCCCCAAGCTGCTGACGACAACCAACACAAACACACAACTTAACAAAACAACTGAGCAACTGAGTATAACCGGATGACAAGAATCCGAATGGAGTCACACCCTAACCAACTTGGGTAGAAACCATAACGAAGTTTGTGGAGATCTGCTCCCATTCCTTCTTCGGAACGGTAAAAAGGTTGCAATTCTCCAGCCGGCCTCAGATGCTCGACCCAAAGCACACAACAAGACAGACACTTGAAACGAAACCTGAAACTTCTCTTTACATCCCTGTCCACTCGTAACTATCTCACAAGTCACGCCTAAGCTGGTGGAACTTGAATGCATAGAGAGTTGACAGATGTGCATGCTCCAGGATTATACGTCTCTACCCGATGAAACCAGGTACACAAACGCGTCCCTAACTTAGCACATCATTGTCACAAACCAAGGTCTCTGAATCATTACCCAGCCGAGTATGCTCAAGTATCGCTGACGAACGAGCTTCGGCGGGCAGTGTCTCGCGAAAACGATTTAAGGAAAGTGGTCGGGCGCGGACATGAGCAAGCTGTCCCCTCCATAGAGACGGACTAAGCTATACTCAACGATCACACAAGAACTGTAAATCTGCAGAAGACTATCACAGCAATCAAAATCCGCTGCAGGAAGATGTATATTAAGCTCTGGTGGTCCGTGAGAAATCTGACACGACTCACAAGCAAGTAGTGTCCCCAAATCTCCAACGCAAAACCACCGCGGCCATCTCGAGATCATGAGTGGAATACCCTCCTCATACTTCCTCCAAATGTAGGGAAGCAAAAGCGATAACTCTGTAGGGTCATATCAGTATACCCTCGAGCCCACTCAAGAAACACTACAGTTAGACAACAAGGTCGCCCGAACCACAAGCAAAGAAAGACTGATGCAGTTGTTAACTGAATCTTCAACTGCTGAAAACTCCGTACACATGCCTCAGTCCACAGAAAAGAAACCTCCTTTTTGGTCAATTCAGTCGACGGTGCAGCACTACTCTAGCAATCCTGCATGAAACGGCGGTAAAAACCCTGCTAAGACCAACCATCTGCGGATCCCCGTCCTGCACACGAGTCTGGGCCTAAGCTGTACGGCCACGATCTCCCTCGGAACCATACGAAACCGTCTCCCGTGACTACAAGACCTAGGAGTCAACACAAACAAGCCTGAAGAAACACTCTGAGAATTTAGCAAACTGCTGGTGCTCTCCCAGCATCTGCATAACAATTCCTCAAGTGCTACTCCTGTCCCTCAAGACACATTAAATAGACCAGAGTGTCGTAAATAACACAACAAAAACTGGTCGAGGAACGGCCTGAAGAAATCTGGTTCATCATATCTACGAATGCTGCTAGGGCATCAGGGAATCCAACGACTCACCGAAACACACAAAGCCCGTAGCACGCATAAGGCAGTCTTCGGAATGCCATCATCCCGAATCCGCAATAATGATGACCTGATCCCAAGCACACTTAGAAAATGCCTCGCAATCTGGAGCTGATCGAAGAAATCGTCACGGCGAGGTGAAGGATACCTATCCGCACCGTAAGCCGGTTCAATTGACGACCCGTCGATACGCAATCCTAAACCGCCGTCTTCCTCCTGGACGAACAGAAATAGGAGTTTCCAAAAGCGAAACACTCAGACGCACAAAACTCCCCAAACCAAAACTCTGCAGCTGATCCTTTAGCTCCCAAGCTTCGCCGGCTCACCCGGAACAACGTCGGAAAAACTCTCGCACGAAAGGAATCCGGTCCAACAATCCTACGGTGGCTCCGGTATCACGAATGAACGCCAAGAATCCACGACATCTCCTCAGTAGCCGACTAGCGAAAAAGGCTGAATTCAAGCTGTGAGAGGCGGCACAACTATCCACCTGCACAACAAGAACTGACTTGCCTGGGAAAGCAAACCCTAACTTGCTTCCACACGGTAGTCCACAGACGCCTAACACGTAGCTGACCAGTCCGTGCCCAGGAGAACGTCAAATCCAACATCCCTAGAAGGATCAAAACGACGGACGAAATCTCCATCTCCTATCCGATTGGCACAAAACTGAAATACGTGTCGCGCAACAAAAGAATCGCTGACAGAAGTCAACACCACTACGACTAATCTACCCAACAACGGTACAAGCAAGAAACAACAAATACACCAAGAGAAAATATAACTCAAGGGTACCTGAAAACTCCACATTGGACGTCTGCGCGTCCCGATGAGTAGAAGCAAAGTCCTGTGTCTGCCCTCTACTCGCAGCTGGATGAACTCCTCTGGTAGGCTGAGCCCTCTGAGCGAATCTTCCACGTCCACGGCCTCTTTGAAAACGATCATGACGAGGTGCTAAGGAACAATCCCTGACGAAGTGCTGAAGGCTCCCGCATCGAAAACATCCACGTGCTGACTGCTGACCATCCTGGGGGTAAGAGCTGAACGACTGTCCTCGTCCTAAGCCTCTGCTACTCCCGCGACGGCCACGAAATCTGTCTCGACGACCAAACCTCTACCTCTGGGCTGGTACGCTGGTACGAGTCCTCCACTGTCCTGGAATATGTGTCTCGTCAACTGGAGCTGCAACCACTGGTGCTATGTAGGTGACGGATTGCTGCATGTTGACTGTAAGGGACAGCTGAGTAACAGGGGTGACAACCTCCTATCGTAGCTCCCGAACGACGTCAACCAAAGAACTCATCGTCTGGCGGAACTCCTGCATCTCTACCAAAAGTCTATCCATGGTATAGGTCGTAGGCTGATCCGTCGGCACCTGTGCAACTAGAGTGCCATCCTGGTCAGTACTCGTCTCACCCGAGCCAACTCTGACCTCGGCCCTCGCTGCATCACTCTGAGTCCCCATAGTCATCGGCGGCAAGGCTATAAATAGATATAAGATGAGGTTCGATAAGAATGAGGAATTCGAATCTCAAAGATATGAATCATCAAGGAAGGAATGTCAAGCAAATTGTACTTAGGTCATTTAATGCAAGGTACCGCGCTGTGGGTATGCTGCAGACATACACACACTACGTTACTCTGCTTAAGCTACCTACTCCATCATACTAAGGTCATCCTACACTCCGAAAGGTAAAACCTAACGCTCTGATACCAACTTTGTCACGACCCAGAATTGGCCCGTGACGGCCCTAATACTACGCAACGCCCAAAGACGCAACGCAGTAAAAGAAAGCCAAACCCAGAAATCTAAACCATGAAAAATCCGAAAAAAGATAATATAAGTTTTGAGACAATTGAAATCGCAACCCAAATTCTTTAAAAGTCTTACTTTCTTTCTTTAAAGTTTTAGCAACACCCCCTTTTTGTAAAGACAAGTCAAGATGAATGCAACACAAAAATAATGACAGTAGAGAAAAAAAGCTGTATATATAAAAGACCTCAAATCCACAATAATACACACTAACGTCCTCACCAAGTCTCTATGTCAACAGATACAATAGTAGATGGAGAGAGAGTACAATATGAAATACAGATAACCGTCTAACCCACCTAAGCAAAATGGTACTGTGAGCTGATGCGGTATCTGTAGCAAAAGGTGGTAGCTGGATAGCTGAATAAAGGAATAGCCTGCCTCGACTACTCTGGGGAAAAACCTGAAACACCTGTGGCACAACGGGGGTGAGTTGCCAACTCGTGAATAGTATAAAACATATGCAGGTAATCGCAGGAATGCACGTACAGCATGAATCTAAGATATGCGATTACGATAACTATATGTCATGCAAATGCTGAAATAAGAAGAGTACACTAGCAGGTACAATCAATATGTGAAGCAATGATGGCATGATAATAGTGTGCAATGTCTATGCAGTAGAGATATGAGAAAGCAAATATGCAACTATCATAAGGGTACACTACAAGTACTACCAATATATGAATCTGTGCATAAAGTAGGTAAGGGTGAGGTATAGGGTGGAATATGTCATTTCCCACGGAAACCTGACGTCGTGGCAGGATCGCAATCCAACAAGATACTCCAATCCCAAATCCTCAAACCAGCCCCCACATAGGGCACTCACATCATATAAGTCTCACATCTCCTCAATGTACAATATCGAGTAATCACCTATATCCCGAATGTACAAATCACCAATCACATAGGTATATCCAATGTCCAGGTCCCAATGAATCACCTAGTATCCCAAGTCCAATCTCAAGTAAGAATCTAACATCCTAAAGGTATATATATGTACAGAATAAATATGATGGGGGCAATACACATATATTAGCGTCCCATTCCACTAATATTGGTGTAAGGGTATATATAACAACGGCTAAATCCCCTGTTATATATACAAAAAGGGGTTAAAGAAATATCATGAAACCGTGTGCCAAGCATCGACATAGAAATCCTCGTATATCGGGCTCCGTCAGTCCGGATCAGCCCACGGGGTCCGTCTGCGGTATCGGCCCTCGGCCCCGCCAGTACAGATCCTCCCGCATCCATCTCTCGACTCTGGCCAGTAGCCTCCGGACAACTGCCAGGTCCAAACAATCACCGGTAGGTACTCGCCCGCCTCCAGGCTCAATCGGCAAACCCATCGATCTTCTTGCCGAGGGGAACCATACCGGGCCCCACCATGTACTCTCATACGGCAACCACACCTCGTATAGAGTAGATAATCAGCACCGATAAAACTCATGGGGGACGCTCAAATATCATATCAAGGAAACCGGGTTGTTACATGTATGCATAATTTCATGAACTCCCGCGGTTCCCAAATCCCGAAAACATCATATAAAATCCAGATAAACAATGCATAAATCCAGGAATAAATGTATGCGATATATCTGAATGCGAGCAGGTAAACACAAGTATATAGCTGAACCAGATGTATGCGAAATCATGATAAGGTACAGCTAAGTAACATCAGTAAATGTGAATATGCAACAACAACTGAATATGTATCTAACATACAGGTGTAGCAAAGTATAGGTATCTACCTATAGGAACTGATGTCGTATACCCCCCTGGGTATAAGTAACATATGTAGGACATCCCTCCCGGTGTAGGTAAAATATGTAGGAGGTATACCTGTAGCTGTATCGCAAAGTGAAAATATACCTATCACTAAAGGTATGATACACTATAGGTATACCGATAAGCTAGGTGTCAAGTGTGACAAGCAATGGTAGCTAAAAGGGGTAGTGTGTGACATGGCAATTATTGACGGCGTGTGTGTAGCATGCAATCCGTGCTCGTGCAACATGAACCGTCAATAATGTGTGCAGTGTCCTACGGCTGCTAGTCACAGTATATAGCTATATCAAAGGATGCAGTAAATGCGCAATTCTACAATGACGTAGACTGTGCGACAGGAAATTGAATCCTAGCCCAGACGCATAACGCCATGCGGGCGATTCCCCTGTAGATGTTATATCTACTCACCTAAACTCCACGCTGGGTGAATCCTGTCACCTGCTCCCCCTGTAGCCGTGTCCGTAGCTCCTGCCTGCAAACCTGTAAATATAACATGGAAATCACATATAAGCTAATATCCCGCGAAACGCGATATCGAATCGAAACGAGAAACTCGCGTCGCGAACTAAACGCGCGGGTGCACGATACGCTGAATCGTGTGTGTACGCGTCTAAAACCATCGCGACACGCCGCGATACGCTGGATCACAGAACCCACTCACGTATCGCGCGTATCGCGCAAACACAACGAAACACAAATCGACATATAGTCCCAGATTTTCCTACAGGCCAAATCTTACAAAACTAGACATGTCAAAGACCTAGAAAACACAGCAGGGAACCATACACAAAACCCCAACACCCCATCCCCCTTCTGGGCCGCAAATTACGGCCAAAATGAGGAAATTGGCGGCCTGGGTTGGGATTCAGGGGGTCGTGCTCTGTTGGTGGTGTCTAGACCTAGGTATCATGTCCCAATATTCTCAATTTTGTTCTGTAGGGTCCGGGTCCATAGCAGATTCCAAAAGTCACTAAAATCTCTTTAAAACACCAGTTTTGCACAAAAAGGGAAACCTATGGTATTTTAGTGTAATCTGGGGATTTCTCAGTTGAAGTGTCCCTATTATCACTAAATTAACCTAAGGTAGCTAACACAATCGACAATTTACCACAATTCCACTTAAACACCACAATTACGCATAAAACTAGCAATTTAGCACTAATCGAAGCAATTAACACACAAGCTACACAAACAAGCAATAGGGTTCAGAAATTATACCCTATGGGATCCTAGAGGCTGGTGACAAGGTGTATGGAGGGGGTGAGAGCTTCTGCAAGTGCTGGGCTCCTCCTGCTGCTGCTGTTTTGCTGCTGCTTCTGCTGCTGCCTCTAGTGCTGATGATGTTGCTGTTGTTATTGTTGTTGTTGTTGTAGTGTTGTTGTGAATGAAGATGATAATGATGCTGATGATGTTGAAGATGATGCTGATGGTGAGGATGCTGCTGGGGCAGCTGCTGCTGCTGCAGCAAATGTGTGTGTGTGTGTGTGTGTTTGAGAGAGTGAAAGAAAAGAGAGGAAATGAGTGAGAAATGAGAGAAAAACCAAACCCCCCTCCCATTCTCTTTCTCTTCCCTCATTAAATGAGGCATGGGCAAACCCATAATGCCCATGCTCTCTCTCTCTCTCTCTCTCTCTCTCTCCCAAGGTCAACCAATCAACCATACTAAAATCCCATTTAAATTCATTTTTCCAAAATCATTTTAATTAAAACCAACCATAACACTATTAAACCCAAAACACCTAATACAACCTTAACACTAATTAAGCAATGGTTGAACTACAATTACATCCTAGTTATCATGCACAAGTGTGTGTGTGCCTAACAAAATTCTAATAAAATACACAATAAATAGGATAAAATATTTAAAACTTAATTTGGTAAACTTTTTATTAAAAACCATACATTAAAATATAATTAGCTACAAAACACATTCTAAGGTGTTACATTTAAGTACCTAAACATCACAGATAAATACGACGTACACTTATGCCATCCGCATTCGCCTCGATGTCCTCTCGTGCACCGTTAGGTTAGGTGACTAACGGCAGAGCGGGGCAGGGCTAGCGCGGGTGTAAAACATAAGTAACGTCTATATAATATATCATATATACTAAATACTGTATCTATCACAGAACATATCACATGATCACATCACAGATAACGCAGCATAAAATATCATATGAAATATTGGATATACTAGGACGTCCGTGTTTTTAATACGAGCCAGTATAAAACACGGATTCCATGGTCGTGATGAATAGCCAATCCCACACCCCAGACCCCTACGAGAGCGGCAAGCAACCCTACCAATTCTAGAGTTAGGAGACCCGGACTCGACTCCTCGAGTTGGTCTCCCACTGGACCCTAGAACCCGGTTACTTGTGCTCCCCTCCTTAGGTCTATCTGCCACGATCCAAAGTTTGGCCCGTGACCGGCACTTAACCGCGTAACGTCTACAGGCGTAACGCGGCTAAGTGAACCGAAAACCCAGAAATCAAACCAGTAAAAGTATAGAGTGTTACAAGTTTAAAAAGAAAGCACTTACTAACATGATAAGAAATCTAAGTAAACAATCACCAAGATAGCAATATACGACGCCGTAGCGAAGATCAAGATCCACAAGTGGGAACATCACAGATAGAATAAAACTGCATAAGAAAAGTCGTCTCACAACGAGCTCGACACCAGGATACCAATAATATACATCATCATCCTCACACTGTCTCTAAGTCAAATACATACATGGTAGATGGAGAATACTAGATACAACAATGTACATAACTGAAAGATAAACAGATACCGCACAAAACCCACCTATCAGCAAAGAGCTAGTACACCAACTATAGGGGTATATGTGTCAAAAGATGCAAAACGCAGCCTGCCGCGACTACTCCGAAGGGTAACCTGCAAACACTGTGGCACAACGGGGGTGAGTTGCCAACTCGTGAATAGAGATAACATATAAAGGTAATCGCGAGCATGCACGTACTGCGCTACTCTATCATATGCCAACAGATGATATCAATATGTGATAAGCAGTATGTGCAATAATCATGCAAGTGCTCTATCAGGTAATATAACTACAGGATGAGGTACAATAATAAATGCTGAGCATGGGCAATATAACATCTACACGGAATGTCAACGTGGAATATATAATCGGTGTCCATCAATGCACCCAGATCCCCCAAATAGCTCAGGCGCCGGCATCCTCATCGGCCCTCAAATCCTGTAAATCTCTGAGAATCCCGAGTGCCCAACATCGGCACCCAAATATCATAAATACTCGTGTCCAGCATCGACACGCAAATCCTCATCCATCGGGCCCCGTCAGTCCGGGTCAGCCCACGGGCTCCGTTTGCGGAATCGGCCCTCGGCCCCGGCAGTACGGATCACCTCGCATCCATCTATCGACTCTGATCAGTATCCTCCGGATAACTGTCAGGTCCAACCAATCACCGGTAGGTAGTAGTCCCTCTGCCAGGCTCACCGTCTACTACACAGCGAAACCGTTCTCGCCCCGGGGTACCATACCGGGTCCACCATGTACCCGTAATCGGCCTCAACCAGCTCCTCGATTCGGGTTCACATATATCACTCTAGCACCGAGAAAACACATGGTGGACGCACCGAAATATCATATCAAGGGAACCGGGTTTTTAAATGATTACATATTTGAAATAGCCACGGTTCCCAAATCCAGAAATCACATGCAATCCAAATCAATATGCAAGTCAATGATCCGATATGATATGTGCATCAAATATGAATATCATGTCAAGTCACATATAGATGAGCTACAATATAATGATCCGATGTAAATTCTACAGTGTGAGTGTCATGGCAATTACTAACGGTGTGTGTGTAACATGCAGGATAGTGCTCGTGCAACATGGACCATTAGTAATGGTGCGGTGTTCTATCAATTCTAGTTTATAACCATATAGCAGGGAATGCAGTATGCACTAAATAGTAGCCATGAACAGTCAATGTATGTGAATATAGCTATAAGGTCCTATCAGCCCTGACGTAGAACGCCATGCGGGCGATATCCCCGTAGATGTTAAATCTACTCACCGAAGTCTCTCGCTAGGTATAGCCAACAACTTGTTTCCCCTTCTGCGCGGCGTTCGCCGTACTCGCCTGCGAACCTAGAATTTCACAATACATCATACATAAGCTTGAAGTCACACAAACACGACATTAAGGCCGAACTAGTAACTCGTGTATGAACCAAGCGCACGTGTGCGCGATACGCTAAAACGTGTGATTACGCGCCTGAAGTCACTCCGACGCGTCGCGATACACAGAAACCCAAAACCCACAAACACGTATCACGCGTGTCGCGAAGACTAAAAATATGGGAAAATAGGTAATCACCTCCAGATTTTGATACAGAAAAGATATTGTAAAACTATATATACCAAAATAACCCACATAGCAGCAGACACCCACACCCCAAACCCCAACCCAAAACACCCCCATCTGGCCGCAATTTGCGGCCAGAATGCATATTTCGGCGGCCTGGGTAGGGAATTGGGCTCCCAGGTTTTGTGTGTGCACTTTATACCCCCATACATGCTACAGTAACATCTAGTTTCACTCTGAAATATCTCGGGTAGCAGCAGATCCTACAGGGCCTTATTTCTAGTTAAAATCCACACTTTTGCACTAAAATCAAACTTTATGGTATTTTTGTGCAAACCTGAAGTACAACCTGGTTAAAATAGCTCTAATAACACTTAAAGGAGTTAACTAAACTATGAGAACACCAATCTAACATATACTTCACAAATATCCTTTAATATCACTAAAAATGTACAAAAATGAGATCTTTGCTAAAGAATACTACAAGTTATGGAAAAAGAGGTTAAGACATGAGTTTATACCTTCTAAGAACCTTGTAAAACACCAAAAGTCTCAGCTTTTCCCTCAAGTGTGCAGATTTGCCTTTGAACACCTCAAAAAGCCCCTTTTTTCAAGGTTTTGTGAAGGAAATGTGTGGTTTTTGTGTAGGATTTGTATGGAGATCAACGGGAAATGAAGAGAAGAAGAAAAGATGAAGAAAATGAGAGGGTTTTTCTGCTGGAGCTGCAGAAATTCTGAGATGGGGAAAGAGAGAGAGAAGAGAGGGAAAAATGGGTCAAAAGTCATGCTCTTTACCTAACCCCCATGCTTCATTTGTTTATTTGGATTTTAAATTATGAAAAGGGTTATGAAAAGATTAAAATGGTGGGAAATAAGTTAGCAACCATGCAACAAAAGAATTTGGCTAACACTTAAACCTATGTCTCAAAAATGGCTAAGTGTGCAAGTGTCCACTACAAAGGAAAATTTTCCAATTTGCTAAACACGACTAAATAACTAATAATCCTATGAACACTAATATAATAACATGCACAAATACTAATTATCACAAAAACATTCTAACGGAAAATCAAAGTGTTACAATCTACCCCCCTTAAAGAAATTCGGTCCCCGAATTTAAAAATCTAATCATACACACCTTCAAAAAGTGTAACGTCTTCAAAATAATAAAATATGATTTTTGGGAAATTTTATAATTTAATATTATTTTAATGAATATTTTAATATTCTGGTATAATTAAATACAGATAAATGGGGAAAAATTATGGAAAATTCTAAAATAAGGTATTTTAAGGAATTGCCTCGTTTTCTGTGCATGCCCCCATTTCCTCTAGTTTTGACCCTGAGTATGTCTAGTTTTGACTGATTCCATCTAGGGTGAAATCTGGGTTGATTTTCCTATGTTGGTGTATAATTTGGGACTTGTTTTAGCATGGATTTTGGTATTTGGTGATTTATTCCTGTCGGGTGGCGTTTGGACGTCAACGACAAGTGGATTTTGATTGTGTTTACATGCGAGTCGATGGGTTTTTACCTATGCGGGTAGCGTGTGCCATTTTGGTTTCCAATGTGATTTTCATGTGCTTTAGCATTGTGATATACTTGTAGGTACCCCGCGTGATGTTGAGGCAAAGGAGGTGAAGATAGCGACATCGGCTTTGGCACACGAGAAGCAAGGTGAGTAGATTTATATCTACGGGGAGAAGTCGGGTGGATGGCGTATAGCACCCCCGCAGTCCGTGGTGATGTATACGAATACGTATACACACGAATATTTATATTGTGTTGTTTAGGGTTATTGATGGTAATAATGATATTTTGATGATAAGAATATATTGGTTTAGTATAGTGCGAACCCTAGAGTAGTGGTTGCACTCACACATACATTTACACACATACTTGCATTCATTCTTTCATTTATTAGAGTGCATATGATGGTGCGTATATCTACACATGGGTATGGGGCTATGTGTTTATATAAGGGATTTGAGGATGATACGTGGTTTGAGATGATACTTGATGTGAGGCCGTGAGATCGGCGATGTGACATAGTTTGCCTTTGAGGTGCGATATGATAGTTTTAGCGGGCCTTTGGACATGTGCTTTACCCGCATTCATATTTTATAGATGGTGTCGATTTGTACTAGACTTACAGTAGTACCCCAGATTGTGTGATCTGATGATAAGTGATACCTGATATGTGATGAGATAGTGTGATATTGACCCCTACCCAGCTATTGGGATGCCGTACGACGATTTACCGTACGAGCCGATATTGATGATAGATCCGCACTCATGACTCGAGGATATCATACGATATGTTATTGAGGCGAGATCACCGACTATCATATCTATATTTATATATTGACTCAGATTAGGTGGTTTCATATCCCTCCTGTCTAGATTATTTAGTAGACATTAGACTAGACCGAGTCATACCTATTTCAAAACTAACGAATCGGGGATATTTTAAAGATAAGCAGAAGGGTTATACGGATATTTTCAAATGATGCATCTTTTCTTAAAACACCGTAGCCCTTACTTTACCAAAAGCCCTGATTCGTCTTATTTCAAAAGGCAAGGTTGCATGACATATCTATTGGGGCAGGTTCTGTACTTTTGCGTTGATCATTCGTTTCCGCATATTCCTGCTATTTGCATTGCATCGCTTGTATTGTTGTGACATTCAGTCATGCTGCTAGGACACCAGCACCATTATCGATGATGTATATGTTCCACGTACACTTGTTGCCGGCTCACACACTCATCATCGATAATTGCCATGTCACTACACTATAGTACTATTGCATTCATGATATGATTCTGGCATGGCATATTGTACACTTATACCTGTACACATATATAGATGATTCTAGCTTGATTGGGGATTTGGGAACCGCAAGATACTCTTTAAAAACAGATTCCTTTTAAAAGAGCGGTCTCCCTCGACATGTGCACATTATTATTCCATGTTGCATGACTTACTGATATGCTTGCATTACTGTTACATGCCGCATACATCATGCTTTGACTATACGCATTGAGATATGTTGTTTCTATGATATTTCTGGATTTGGGAACCGAGGGTATTTCAAAAGAGAATATGTCATTTCTTTAAAAACCCGGTTACCCTTGATATGATATTTCAGTGCGTCCACCATGTGTTTTCTCGGTGCTGAGAGCGACATGTGTAACCCGAATCGAGGCGTGGATGAGCCGATTTCGGGTACATGGTGGACCCGGTATGGTTCCCCTTGGCAAGATGATCGATGAGCTTTGCCGATTGAGCCTGGAGGCGGGCGAGTACCTACCGGTGATTGGTTGGACCTGGCGGTTATCCGGAGGATACCGACCAGAGTCGATAGATGTTTTGGGCATACTGCCGGGGCCGAGGGCCGATACCGCAGACAGAGCCCGCGGGCCGATCCGGACTGACGGAGCCCGATATATGAGGATTTACGTGCCGATGCTGGGCACAGTTTTCATGATGTTTTCGGGTGTCGATGCTGGGCACCCTGGTTCCATGATTTTGATGTGTCGCGAGGGACACGGGTGGTTATATCCTCATATTATTTCCCATGCACATGATTCATGATATTTACATGCATGGTGGTTATTGTCAGTGGGTGACGAGTGGACGGGATCCACGTGTGTGCAGATTTGATTACATTGATCATACCTCATATTCATGACATGCTATTACCTGAGGCACTAGCACGAGCACTTGGCACTACACTCATGTATAGAGATTACATTGCCAGTTTAGCATGCTTCAGCTTTATTCATATTGAGGTTTATTTATTATCTGATCGTATTGACCTAGGATAGGTCATGCATTCGATCTCTGCTTGTAGATATTTTCTATTCACGAGTTGGCAACTCACCCCCGTTGTGCCTCAGTTCTTGCAGGTTTTTGCCGTACAGATTCCATAGCGGCATTTCTGGCACACTGCTTCCTATGGGTGACTTGCTTGGTTAGGTGGGTTCTTTGTATCAGAACCGCCATTGTTCATGTATTTTTATTGTATCTAGAATTGTCCATCAACCAAAACTTGTAGTTTGTTTCAGACTTAGAAAACAGTGTTGTTTTATTTCGACCTTAGAGTCGCGCTAGTAGTATTACGGTTTTCTGGCTGTTTTGAGTTTCTTTTTTTTTTGGGTTTTGATCCTCGCCCTTTGGCGTTGTATATTATTATTGCTTGCGTGGTTGTGACCGTCGATGGACGAAGAGCTAGCTCCCGCTTGGGGATGCCTTTTATCATGTCATATATATTATTCTTGTTGTACCCCGTTCGGGGCCAGTTTTTACAAAGGAAACTCTGCCGAAATTTTCAGGAAAAATTACACATTTTAAAAAATTCATATTCGGCTTAGTTATTTAAAAACTTGATTTTCAAACATGTTTTCTTTACCTCTTAAAACTAATTTTCCCTATTTACTCCTTAAATGGTTTTAGATTTCTGGGCTTTTGGCTTACTTGGATCAGATGGGGTCCTATAGACTTCATATGGTTCAAGGGCCAGTCACGTGCTCTTTCGGGTCGTGACAAAGTTGGTATCAGAGCGCTAGGTTGACCTTGGTTCGAGTCTAAGTTTGACTATGTGGAGCCTAGGGCGTTACTTATATACGAAACTTAGGCTTGACCTTACGGAACTTAGACTTGGTCGAGGGGGTATTAGACCCGAACTTTCGTCGTGTAGGATGACCCTTGGTTGATGGAATAGGTGACTAAAGTAGAGTGACGTACCGTGGGTATGTTCCACGGCATACTTACGACACGCCACTCCGCTTAAGAAACCTTAGGTTGTACATTTCCTTGCATTGTGTCATATTCCTTCCTATGATCTATCTTCATCGATACTGGTTGTGGTTTTGCTGCCGCGATTGCACGGGCAGAGTGAGCTACGGCTCGAGTTGTCAGCATGTGCTCGTCGCGGACGAGGACTGACCGGGGCGTGATTCCAGAGACATACGGTTGCATTGAGGCTTCGTATTTTGTGTTTCCGCACTATGGGCGTTTGACAGATCGCTGCTGTGAGATTTCTAGGATGTACCGGACGGTACCAGAGGATTGAGCCACTGATAGAGGCCAGCCAGGATGTGATGACTGCTGATATATCGCTTATTCATGATGGTTGAGGCGCTGCTTAGCGTACCGACGAATGGGCCAGTTGTTGCTGCGAGTGATGAGATATCGCCCAGATGATTGGAGCTACTGCAGCATGAGCATATTCTTAGAGATATGGTAGTGAGTCGCTAGTCACCGAGGATGAATGACTAGGACATGTGGTTCGTTCGCTTACCCCGATGCGAGGTTATCAGATAGATTGATTCCAGCTAGAGGCGACTTCACGCAGATTCGTTGAGAGTCGATTGAGACGATCGAAGGTCAGGAACCCATTTTCCAAGTTTAAAGTATACGGAAAGACATGCAGGTGATTCTATGGACCCTCTAGAAGAATGAAACCCTAACTCGACTTAATGACCGTGTGAAAGCCTTTGAACCTTAGGGTTTGCGGCAGTTCCTCGGCGCCATTAGTGAGGCTTGGGTTTGCCCTTCTACGGCTGGACCACCGACGCTGTGGCATGTACTCGATACTATTAAACTGTACCCGAGATGTTGAGCTCTTGGGGGATTGTGAGGTTCTGACGAGTCGATCGGATGATTCGACATCATTCGAATATCATGTGATGGGACACTGCTTGGGAGACTCCAGATACGAGCATAGCCGTCGGAGCGCAGTCTGTGTAGCCATGATGAGATGAGTCCGAATCAGTCGATAGTGGAGCAAGGTGGAGTAAAGAGTTTGCACGAGATTTCGACGAGATGACGTTCCACTCCGCTGACATCAGAGATGCGATATGCACGCTGAGGATGTGTTCGGCTAGATATCTTCTACTGAGTGATGAAGATACTGAGTTCGTGATTTCGAGTCCGTGTTAGAGACTTCGGGTGGACCGTAGTCGAGGACATTGCAGTGTGCAGATAAAGACACGATGTCGAATGGTCGATGATACAGACAAGCGGGACAAGAAGTTCGTGCGAGAGGCAGACGAGCTGTTACTACACCCCGTTAAGATTAAAGGCCGGACATGCATACAGAGGCGCAGAGATGCGACCAGCTTCCGAGGAGATGTTGTACTAAGGACGCAGAGGTCCAGAGAGCGAGAAAAGATTACGCCAGAGTACCAGCCTCCTTACAGTTTGTCTTAGGCAAGATCAGAAGAGACCTTGAGTAGGATTCCTTCCAGTACACTGCTGCAATAAGAGTTGCACCCAGGATCGGATGTGTGATATGCATTCAGAGGACCCGAGGTCAGCGCCAGAGATGTGCTGCTTTACGAGCGGTCGTGAGGATTGACCAAGAGATGACCAGGGAAGTGCAAGAACGGAATCGTTCCTGTCAGCACACCTGACCGGGCCGATGAGCCAATGGATTGCGAGTTGGTAATCTACAGGAAAGATCAGGAACCAGAGGCAGAGGACACCAGCCGCGAGTAAGAGGCAAGTAGATATCTTGCGCCGCTAGCATCGGATGTACCGGTACCTTCTCGACCCTGAAGAAGGATATACCGACGACGGTAATGTAAGACCATATTGCGACCCCCGGTTCTTACGGGGAGGCGGAAACGCTATAAAAAACAAATTTTTATCGCAAGAGGCAACATGGACTAAACAAGGTCGGGATCGTGTCTAAACTAAACTAGCAAATACACTAAAAGGAGTTAGCTACTATGGAAGATGGTTATACCTAAACTTGAACTCCTTCTTCTTTAAACCTTGTAGAGGTTGATGGTTCTCTTTTCGTCGCCTTCTTCCGTCGAAGATGGATCCACCTCGAAGGTTCGACCTTTGGGCTCTTCCTCGGTCTTTGAGTGAACTAGGGTTTCCGGCTTGCTAAACCTTGAACCTAGAATGAGTAGAGAGTGACAAGGGTTTGCTTTTCCTTTTAAAGAGAAGGATTCTCAACACATGAGAAGGTTTCTCTTTTTGCTAGAGGAAGAAGAAGATGAAGAGAGGAGAGAGAAGCTAAATGAGATAATGAGCAATCTTTTCTTTCTTGCAACCATAATGCCAAAAGAAAAGAATTATCTAATAATAATAATTGAAAATGAGAATAGTTGATGGTAATTTGGAATGACCACTACCATGCTTCATTTAATGAAATGTAAGCATAAATCAAGGAGGACTTTTTAAAGCATGATGGTGGTCAACATTCAACCATGGTCAACAAGTCAACCATGGTCAACAAGTCAACAAAATCAACCATAACAAAATTCTCATTTAATTACTATTATTAATAGATAATTCATAAATCCATTAGGGTTTGGAAAAAGATAACTGTCAACTGTGCATACGCACCCGTTCCGAAACCCTAATGAAATGCCTCATCCTCCGCCTCAAGCAACTGTGCATAGACACCTGCATTCTCGTTCCGAGGAACAAGAACACCAAGATATAAAAGCAACCCTCAAAACATATACCGGTATCTGGCTCAAACCAGAGCCTGCCAGTATAATCCGTCCGGACTCCAAACGTGCACAAGTGCGCGGATGAGAACGAACCCTGTCGCAAAACCATGCGACCTCTACTCTGTTTTGCCCAGAGGCGAATACCCTCTGTGTGGGACTCTAAAGACTCGACACTACGCTGGCAGTGGGTTTAACCACAGACCGCAAGCGGCACTAGCTGTGCGTAACGGTCCCCAGGTAGATGCCGACAAGAAGGCTGACGAGGTGAAACCCCATCTGAACTCCTACTGAGTCTGAATGTGACATTCTCCGTACAGTCCGGTCTGTTCGTCTGATACATCGCATGTCGGGCCTAGGGGGCGGTAAAACGTCAGTCCCCCAATAGCGGTACAAGTCGTGTCGGAGTGAAGCCCAAAACACCCTGAGATAACACTGGAAACCTTCCAGTATATCTCGCTTGCCCTGGCCAGGGACTACTCGTGTAATGGCTCTCCTAGACACAGCGCGATGTCAACCCCCAATACCGGGAGAGACGAATCCTGTCTAACCGGCACTGCCTCCAAGTGCTTCGGGACTGCACCCAACCACTACCTGTTTGCACGACTCCTTTGAGCCGTGGTAGGGTAGTGATCAAAGTGTAGTGGGAACACACTCGAGGCGAAGTGCCAGTGTCAAGTCAGCGGACTAAGCTGTACTCATGTCACCTGGGAACTGATAACTGACGATAGGTATAATACCAACCTCTCAGTTCCCGACGAGTCCTGTCCAGTGTACTCGTAACCCAACGAGCACCCGTATACTATCTCCAGTACGACGTACTGATGGCTGTGGGACAGACCATCTCCCACACTGGGATGAGAAGCGCATACACTAGTCTACTCCGGAGTATCGATGCCCTGTCTCGATAGTCCTACGACTAGGGACCTGTATAAGGATGTGCCTATAGATTACCCAGCCCCCACTAGTGTGACTGCCATCACAACGCTGGTAATCAAGCAAAGATCCTAAGGGCTCCACTAATGCGTATAAGTGATATACTGAAATAAACACAAGTACACATTGAAGTAGAAACAAACCAAGTAGCATACTACTATATTGAGCAAGATTGTTTATACAAGGTGAATATCCCAAGCTTCCATCAAGTAATATACAAACTAGTATGATACAGTAATGGCCTCTAGGGCATATACACTAACAATCTCCCACTTGCACTAAGGCCATGAACTGGCGTACCGAAGACCTATCATCTCGATCAGCCGCTCTAACTGAGTCTGGGGTAAGGCCTTGGTGAATGGATCTGCTGTGTTCTCTTCTGAAGCAACCCTCCGAACCTCGATCTCCTTACGATCCACGATCTCCCTGATCAGGTGATACCGCCTCAAGATGTGCCTGGATCTCTGATGGGACCTGGGTTCCTTTGCTAAAGCTATAGCCCCGTTGTTGTCGCAATACAGAGGTACTGGGTCAACAATGGACGGAACCACCTGAAGTTCTTTTAAGAACTTCCTTATCCAGACAGCTTATTTTGCGGCATCAGATGCAGCGATGTATTCCGCTTCCATAGTCGAGTCTGCAACGGTTTCCTGTTTGGAACTCTTCCAACACACCGCCCCTCCATTGAGGGTAAAGACAAAACCCGACATGGACTTGGAATCATCCTTGTCACTCTGGAAGCTGGAGTCAGCAAAGGCCTCGATCTGGAGGTCTTTTCCGCCATACACCAAGAACATCTCCTTAGTCCTCCTCAGGTACTTGAGAATGTTCTTTACTGCTATCCAATGTTTCTCCCCAGGGTTTGACTGATACCGGCTTACTACACTCAGTGCATAAGCTACATCCGGTCTGGTACACAACATCGCATACATTATAGAGCCTACCGCAGAAGCATAGGGTATAATAGACATGCGATCCCTCTCCAAATCAGTCTTGGGAGACATCTCTTTAGAGAGGGTGATCCCGTGACAAGCCGGTAGGTTACCGCGCTTGGAATCTTCCATACTGAATCTTTTCAGTACGGTGTCGATGTACCTGGACTGTGAAAGTCCTAATATCCTCTTGGATCTATCACGATGGATCCGGATCCCCAGGATGTAAGAGGCATCGCCCAGGTCTTTCATGGAGAACCTGTGTGACAAGAAACCCTTGACAGATTGTAGCATAGGAATGTCATTTCCTATTAAGAGAATGTCATCCACGTACAAAACGAGGAATACTACAGTTCTCGCTACAAATCTACTATAGATGCATGGTTCATCTGGATTTTTGATAAAGTCAAATTCCTTGACCGTCTCATCAAAACAGATGTTCCAACTCCGCGATGCCTGCTTTAGTCCATAGATGGACTTAAGCAACTTGCACACCTTTCCGCTGCTCCCACTCTGAATGAAACCCTCTGGCTGATCCATATAGACACACTCCTCTAAATTTCCATTTAGAAAAGCGGTTTTTACGTCCATCTGCCAAATCTCATAATCGTGGAAGGCAGCAATGGCAAGAAGGATCCGAATGGATTTCAGCATAGCCACTGGAGAAAAGGTTTCGTCATAGTCCAAACCAGGTCTTTGACGAAAACCCTTTGCTACAAGTCTAGCTTTATAGGTCTCAACCTGTCCATCTACACCAATCTTCCTTTTGAAGATCCACTTGCATCCTACGGGTTTTACCCCGTCTGGAGCAATGTCCAACGTCCATACTTTGTTGGTGTACATGGACTCCATCTCGGTCCGCATTGCATCCAGCCATTTTACCGAGTCAACGCTCTGAACGGCCTGCTGGAAGCTAGTAGGCTCATCATAGTCTATGATGCAATCCTCTCTATCCCCGTCTATGAGAAAACCGCAGTATCTCTCGGGCGGATGAGACTGCCTACTACTCCTGCGGAGCAGCATAGGAATGTCCTGTTCTTTTGAACTTACTGGCTCTTCCAAGCTTTCAGTAATAGCTTGTGGTTCTGGAATTTCTTCCAGTTCTATTGCGTTCCCACTTATCTGGGTTTCCAAAAACTCAGTTTCCAAGAAGCGGACATGTTGAGAAATAAAAACCTTTTGTTCCTCAGCGGAATAGAACAGATACCCCCTGGAGTTCTTTGGGTATCCCACAAACTTACACTGTACTGAACGTGCCTCGAGCTTGTCCGCATGCTGCTTTTTTACAAAAGCTGGACATCCCCATATCTTAAGGTACTTAAGACAGGGTTTCTTCCCACTCCACATCTGATATGGAGTGGTAGGCACAGTCTTGGTAGGAGCCTTGTTCAAGAGATATGCAGCTGCTTCTAGTGCATAGCCCCAGAAAGATCGCGGTAACTCAGCCTTACTCATCATGGAACGAACCATATCCAATAGGGTTCGATTCCTCCTTTCCGATACACCGTTATGTTGCGGAGTGTATGGAGGAGTACGCTGAGAGAGAATTCCATTCTCTTTTAAATAGTCCAGGAACTCGGCACTCAAGTATTCACCACCTCGATCCGATCTTAGGATCTTAATACTTTTGCCTGTTTGTTTTTCAACTTCATTCTTATAATCCCGAAATTTCTCAAAGGCCTCGGATTTGTGCTTCATTAAGAAGACATGTCCATACCTAGAGAAATCGTCTGTGAAAGTAATGAAGTATGAATAACCGCTTCGCGCATGTGTAGACATTGGACCACACACGTCACTGTGTATGAGTCCCAAGAGCTCGCTCGCTCTTTCTCCGTGTCCAGTGAACGGAGTCTTTGTCATCTTTCCCATGAGACAAGATTCACAAGTGGCATAAGACTGATACTCGAACGGATCCAAGTATCCTTCTTTATGTAACTTAGTCAACCGTGTCTCATTGATGTGACCCAGTCTACAATGCCATAAGAAAGCCTGATTGATATCTGGAGACTTTCTTTTGTGTGTATTCTGGACATTAAAAATCTGTGGTTGGTTTAATACGTATATACCATTGCTCAGTGTACCTGACCCAATCAGAACTTGATTAAGGTGAATGTTTACAACATTACTTACAAACGCAAATTCATAACCTTCTTTAGAAACCAAAGATACAGAAATGATATTACAAGTTGCGTTGGGTACAAAAAAGCAATTACGCAAAACCAAAACATGTCCATCTGACATTCCCAGGTGATAGTCCCCCACGGCTTTAGCATCCATGCTAGCTCCGTTCGCAACTCTGAGGGTCATGTCACCTGCCTTCAAAAACCTACGGTTTCTCAACGCCTGCAAAGAATTACAGATATGAGATCCTGATCCGGTATCCAATACCCAGGAAGTAGAGTTTATAGAAAGACAGCTTTCAATAACATACACACCTGAAGCTGAAGCCGCAACCTGCTTCAGTTCCTGTGTCCTGGCTTTCCAAGCCCTGCAATCTTTCTTCCAGTGTCCACTCTTATGACAATAGAAGCACTCTTCCTTTCCAACAAGCTTCCCCGCAATCTTTGTTACCTTTTCCTTTCCCTTCGCACCCACTTTACTAACACTGCCTCTTGGTTTGGCGGGGGCTTTCTTCCTCTTTCCCTTGGCTTTCGCCTTGGACCTAGAGGAAGAAGATCCTCCTACAAACAAAGCGGGTGTTTCCCTACCCTTCTGTAGGGTGCCCTCTGCGCTCCTCAGCAGGTTGAGGAGTTCTGAAAGTTCAACTTCCTTTTCTTGCAAGTTGAAGTTCAGTATGAACTGGGCGTAAGTGGATGGAAGGGACTGGAGAATTATATCCGTATAGAGTTCACTGTCCAACGTGGTCCCAAGTTCCGCGAGCTCCTCAGTGTAGCCAATCATCTTAAGCACGTGGTCCGCTACCGATGATCCGACGGCCAACTTTGTCGAAAATAACTTCTTCGACACTTCGTATCTTGCGATACGAGACTGCTCTCCATACAGTTCTTTTGTATGAAGAAATATGGATTCCAAATCCATATTCTCGTGCCTCCTTTGATGGTCGTTGTCCATCGAGGCAAGTACGAGGCATCTGGCCTTCGCGCTGTCAATCTCCCAAGTCTTACGGATTTCCTTATCCGCGACGCTGGAGGTGGGACCTGGGACGGGGGGGAGCTTTGGTGGTAAGAAGATACCCCAGCTTGTCGTAAGAGATTGCCAATTTGACATTCCTGAGCCAATCTTTGTAGTTTGGCCCTGTCAGTATGTTTTTATCTAGAAGTAACTTAAGTCCAGTCATTTCGATTTGGTCGCTGCAGGGGGAGAGAAGAAACACTTAGCACGATGCTCTTGCAAGTTTAGAATGGTTTTTAATTTGTCTAAACAGGATGGCTCCCACTGTCTCTCGAATCCCTCCTCAAACCACAAAGGAAGAATTAGCCGGGATCAATCCCACCGTACAATACTTGCTTAACCGTTCAGCCAGGCCAGTGTCGGTACTTCGAGGGAGGTTTTCCAACGCTTTCGCGAAGTTCCTTAATTAAATAACCTCTTTTCCCTGGGGGCGTAGCCCCGCTAACACCTTTCTAGGCACCTACTAGGTTTATAGCATTGATCGTTTAGTGAGAAATTTCCCGAGGAGTAGCATATACTCACAGTAGGATCGGGATCCAAATATCATCGCGTGACGAAAATGAAGGAATCCTACCATAATCATCACACTCCAAATGGTATGCAAATCTAGCAAGTTTCAGTACTTATGAAACTCCCGATGTGGATTTTTGCCCCATGCTCTTATGACCTTGACGAAGGTCAACAAATCATAAGTCACATGTCAAGTTCTGCCCGTCATTATCCAGGTTAATTTGAACCCACCCGTATATACCCTTGACGAAGGTCAACAAGGCAATACGACTGTCCCAAACCAACGCATCTATCTATGCTACATATGAACACCCAATAGCTACCAATCTCTATGTCTTGACGAAGGTCAACAAACATAGCTTGAATACTATTGAATTTTCATACGAAACGACGGAGGGCTACGAATGGTTTTGGCGAAACCGTGAACGTAGTGAACTTGATATAATCGATGGAACGAGATAGCTTTTAGAAGGAGTGGCTCAAGCTCCGCATTTAAAAGTTAGTTTTGAAAAGAACCGAGTGGTTTTTCGAAAGTGTTCCATCGACTTAAACTTGGTTTATTATCTTGCATTAGTTCTTTTAATGCGTGATATTCTTGCATTAGTTCTTTTAATGCGTCCCATCATTTAATCCTACCATTGCAGAAAACAACCAAAATATGACGTACGCTTATGCCATTCGCATTCGCCACGGGGTCCCGTCATCACTCGTTAGGTTACTTAACTAACGACAGAGCGGGGGCTGGGCTAGCGCGGCTGTAAAACATAAGCAACGCCTAAATAGAAAGCAATGATAGACATTACAGATCACAGATGAATACATTGGATATACTAGCAATCCGCAATCCTTTCGAGCCTGCAATGAAAAGCGGATTACACGGTCGCGGTGAATAGCCAAATACCCCACCCAAGACCCCTACGGGTGCGGCAAACTACCCGCCAAGTACTCGGCAGTTTGTGCACCCCTCCATGGGTCTATCCTAGGAGCAAAAACAGTAAAAAGAATTATACAATGACGGCTACAACCCCGACCCGGTTGTGCGGCCAAACAAATAATATTATTACATCAATTTACATTTACAAATGAATGAAAGAAAAACAAAAGCTCATCTCACATCCACCCCGGCTATTCACCCGCGACAGTCCAACAGATTCATATACACAATCCAATATCAAACACAGATCATGTATAACCCCGACTAATCGACTTATAGCGATTAGCCGACGTTCAATACATGCAAACATCACAGATATAACCAACATAGCCAAAGTGCAGTGAAGTTCGGAAAAAAAATACGGAATTATAGGACCCCAAAAGTGAATTTCTGTTCTGGAAAATCTGGGCACATATAATATATCTTAAAAATCCCAAAACCAACACAGAAGAACACTGCACGAAAAACGATGCAGAGAAGATAATAAACTGCGGCGCTTCCGCGGCACATGCCTACCTCATGCCGCGGAAGCGCGGCGGTTTAATTGAATTAGTGCATCGTGTTTCTTGTGTGTTCAAACAAAACCCTGAGCCGAATTTACAAGTATAAAGTTTTTCATTTAGAGCAGAAAAAATTTCAACAGAAACTTAGGGTTTTGGTTTTTCCGGTTTTGCGATTTTTTCGGTTCCGAACTTCGTTACACTTCACTACCAAGCTAGTTTAAGTTTAGTTAGGCTCTGATACCACTGTAAGTCCATATTGCGACCCCCGGTTCTTACGGGGAGGCGGAAACGCTATAAAAAACAAATTTTTATCGCAAGAGGCAACATGGACTAAACAAGGTCGGGATCGTGTCTAAACTAAACTAGCAAATACACTAAAAGGAGTTAGCTACTATGGAAGATGGTTATACCTAAACTTGAACTCCTTCTTCTTTAAACCTTGTAGAGGGTGATGGTTCTCTTTTCGTCGCCTTCTTCCGTCGAAGATGGATCCACCTCGAAGGTTCGACCTTTGGGCTCTTCCTCGGTCTTTGAGTGAACTAGGGTTTCCGGCTTGCTAAACCTTGAACCTAGAATGAGTAGAGAGTGACAAGGGTTTGCTTTTCCTTTTAAAGAGAAGGATTCTCAACACATGAGAAGGTTTCTCTTTTTGCTAGAGGAAGAAGAAGATGAAGAGAGGAGAGAGAAGCTAAATGAGATAATGAGCAATCTTTTCTTTCTTGCAACCATAATGCCAAAAGAAAAGAATTATCTAATAATAATAATTGAAAATGAGAATAGTTGATGGTAATTTGGAATGACCACTACCATGCTTCATTTAATGAAATGTAAGCATAAATCAAGGAGGACTTTTTAAAGCATGATGGTGGTCAACATTCAACCATGGTCAACAAGTCAACCATGGTCAACAAGTCAACAAAATCAACCATAACAAAATTCTCATTTAATTACTATTATTAATAGATAATTCATAAATCCATTAGGGTTTGGAAAAAGATAACTGTCAACTGTGCATACGCACCCGTTCCGAAACCCTAATGAAATGCCTCATCCTCCGCCTCAAGCAACTGTGCATACACACCTGCATTCTCGTTCCGAGGAACAAGAACACCAAGATATAAAAGCAACCCTCAAAACATATACCGGTATCTGGCTCAAACCAGAGCCTGCCAGTATAATCCGTCCGGACTCCAAACGTGTATAAGTGCGCGGATGAGAACGAACCCTGTCGCAAAACCATGCGACCTCTACTCTGTTTTGCCCAGAGGCGAATACCCTCTGTGTGGGACTCTAAAGACTCGACACTACGCTGGCAGTGGGTTTAACCACAGACCGCAAGCGGCACTAGCTGTGCGTAACGGTCCCCAGGTAGATGCCGACAAGAAGGCTGACGAGGTGAAACCCCATCTGAACTCCTACTGAGTCTGAATGTGACATTCTCCATACAGTCCGGTCTGTTCGTCTGATACATCGCATGTCGGGCCTAGGGGACGGTAAAACGTCAGTCCCCCAATAGCGGTACAAGTCGTGTCGGAGTGAAGCCCAAAACACCCTGAGATAACACTGGAAACCTTCCAGTATATCTCGCTTGCCCTGGCCAGGGACTACTCGTGTAATGGCTCTCCTAGACACAGCGCGATGTCAACCCCCAATACCGGGAGAGACGAATCCTGTCTAACCGGCACTGCCTCCAAGTGCTTCGGGACTGCACCCAACCACTACCTGTTTGCACGACTCCTTTGAGCCGTGGTAGGGTAGTGATCAAAGTGTAGTGGGAACACACTCGAGGCGAAGTGCCAGTGTCAAGTCAGCGGACTAAGCTGTACTCATGTCACCTGGGAACTGATAACTGACGATAGATATAATACCAACCTCTCAGTTCCCGACGAGTCCTGTCCAGTGTACTCGTAACCCAACGAGCACCCGTATACTATCTCCAGTACGACGTACTGATGGCTGTGGGACAGACCATCTCCCACACTGGGATGAGAAGCGCATACACTAGTCTACTCCGGAGTATCGATGCCCTGTCTCGATAGTCCTACGACTAGGGACCTGTATAAGGATGTGCCTATAGATTACCCAGCCCCCACTAGTGTGACTGCCATCACAACGCTGGTAATCAAGCAAAGATCCTAAGGGCTCCACTAATGCGTATAAGTGATATACTGAAATAAACACAAGTACACATTGAAGTAGAAACAAACCAAGTAGCATACTACTATATTGAGCAAGATTGTTTATACAAGGTGAATATCCCAAGCTTCCATCAAGTAATATACAAACTAGTATGATACAGTAATGGCCTCTAGGGCATATACACTAACAGGTAATTATGATTTGTGATTTTGTGATTTGATTATCACGTATCCGTTGCTTTGGATTTCGGTATTTTGGGCGATCTATTCGCATGATTTAGTCTTGATGACTGAGTTTCATGATATTTGATTTTGTGCACCATGGTTGCACCTACTGGGTATTTATACCTTGTACATAGTTATTACTCTTGAGCTGTTGATTGCGATTTCATGCCTATTTTATGCTGGTGATTTGATTTACGCTTCCAGCAGAGTTTCATGTAATTTTAGTGTTTTGATTTTGCACTCGGTATAGCTTATATGTACTTGTAGTGCATCGATATGTGTTTTGTGCCCGCAGCTGCACACGTTTATGATTTTCTTCATATCTGGATACACTTGGTGTTGCTGCTTACGTATTTGAGTTATTGCTTGGTATTTGTGCATGGGATGCACCAGTTCTATACTTCGTGCATTTGTCGCACCAGTTTTATGTTTCTTGCGTTTATCGCATCAGATTTATATTTCGTGCCTTTGTTGCACCGGATTTATATTTTGTGCATTACGATTGCACCTGACTTCGATTTAATGCCTTTCGGTATGTCGATTTTGATTGTGATATTGATGTGGATTCTTGCACTCCGTGCTTTTGACTGGACTTACGCATATTCGACGTTGCTATTGGATTTTATGATTCCGTGCATATTGAGTGCGCAGGGTTTAGATTTTCATTCGTGCACGATGGATGCACCGATTTGGATTTCCGCGCATGTTGGGCGCATGTTTTGAGATACGATTTTGGTGCACACCCGATGCACTAAATCGAGATTTCTTCGTGCATGTCAGATGCACCGGGTTTTTGGCTGTCAGGCACACACGTTGCCTATGACAGATGCTTCGTGAACACCCGTTGCACCTAGATGCTGTTATGTGCATCTGTTTAGCATATATATGGATTTTGATTCCCGTGCGCACCAGATGCACAGGGTGGGTTATGTATATTTTGGAGATTTATTCCTTTTGGAACAGTACATTTTTATGATATTGGATATTATTTTCTTACTGAGCAGGACTAGTCAGAGGACAGTACCTGGATATTTTTTTTTTTTTTTTTGCATGCATCGATAGTTATCGAAGGGATTTCCAAAGAGCGAGCTATAGTCTCAGTATATACCTACGTGTCCGATATGACACGAAACGTTTTAAAAAAAAACAAGGAAACCCTTCTGATTGTTTTCAAAATGGTGGAACGTGCTTATTAAACAAAGGATATATATACACATATATAGTTATTTTCTTATGAAAAACGTCCGCCACTGTGCAGTGTTATGCGCATCGCACAGCGACTTAAAAAGGATTTGGCATGCTTTTACATCAGCTATTCACATGTATAGATTGGATGTCTGCATGTGTAGTTCTGATCTATATCATATCGGTTTTGTATTGGATTTGACATTGTGTCCTTACCTTGACTCCGATGATTGCGGGATGCTTGATGGAGCGTTGTTTTTGAGTTATCTGCTCAGTACTCATGCGCATGCATTGCGCTGTGACGTTTTATGTGTTGATGATTTTGGAGCCCCGACGACTTGGAATTCGTATCGAAATGTTTTAGAATTTGGGGTTTTAAATTTAAATTCGGGGACCGAATTTCTTTAAGGGGGGTAGATTGTAACGTCTTCAAAATAATAAAATATGATTTTTGGGAAATTTTATAATTTAATATTATTTTAATGAATATTTTAATATTCTGGTATAATTAAATACAGATAAATGGGGAAAAATTATGGAAAAATCTAAAATAAGGTATTTTAAGGAATTGCCTCGTTTTCTGTGCATGCCCCCATTTCCTCTAGTTTTGACCCTGAGTATGTCTAGTTTTGACTGATTCCATCTAGGGTGAAATCTGGGTTGATTTTCCTATGTTGGTGTATAATTTAGGACTTGTTTTAGCATGGATTTTGGTATTTGGTGATTCATTCCTGTCGGGTGGCGTTTGGACGTCAACGACAAGTGGATTTTGATTGTGTTTACATGCGAGTCGATGGGTTTTTACCTATGCGGGTAGCGTGTGCCATTTTGGTTTCCAATGTGATTTTCATGTGCTTTAGCATTGTGATATACTTGTAGGTACCCCGCGTGATGTTGAGGCAAAGGAGGTGAAGATAGCGACATCGGCTTTGGCACACGAGAAGCAAGGTGAGTAGATTTATATCTACGGGGAGAAGTCGAGTGGATGGCGTATAGCACCCCCGCAGTCCGTGGTGATGTATACGAATACGTATACACACGAATATTTATATTGTGTTGTTTAGGGTTATTGATGGTAATAATGATATTTTGATGATAAGAATATATTGGTTTAGTATAGTGCGAACCCTAGAGTAGTGGTTGCACTCACACATACATTTACACACATACTTGCATTCATTCTTTCATTTATTAGAGTGCATATGATGGTGCGAATATCTACACATGGGTATGGGGCTATGTGTTTATATACGGGATTTGAGGATGATACGTGGTTTGAGATGATACTTGATGTGAGGCCGTGAGATCGGCGATGTGACATAGTTTGCCTTTGAGGTGCGATATGATAGTTTTAGCTGGCCTTTGGACATGTGCTTTACCCGCATTCATATTTTATAGATGGTGTCGATTTGTACTAGACTTATAGTAGTACCCCAGATTGTGTGATCTGATGATAAGTGATACCTGATATGTGATGAGATAGTGTGATATTGACCCCTACCCAGCTATTGGGATGCCGTACGACGATTTACCGTACGAGCCGATATTGATGATAGATCCGCACTCATGACTCGAGGATATCATACGATATGTTATTGAGGCGAGATCACCGACTATCATATCTATATTTATATATTGACTCAGATTAGGTGGTTTCATACCCCTCCTGTCTAGATTATTTAGTAGACATTAGACTAGACCGAGTCATACCTATTTCAAAACTAACGAATCGGGGATATTTTAAAGATAAGCAGAAGGGTTATACGGATATTTTCAAATGATGCATCTTTTCTTAAAACACCGTAGCCCTTACTTTACCAAAAGCCCTGATTCGTCTTATTTCAAAAGGCAAGGTTGCATGACATATCTATTGGGGCAGGTTCTGTACTTTTGCGTTGATCATTCGTTTCCGCATATTCCTGCTATTTGCATTGCATCGCTTGTATTGTTGTGACATTCAGTCATGCTGCTAGGACACCAGCACCATTATCGATGATGTATATGTTCCACGTACATTTGTTGCCGGCTCACACACTCATCATCGATAATTGCCATGTCACTACACTATAGTACTATTGCATTCATGATATGATTCTGGCATGGCATATTGTACACTTATACCTGTACACATATATAGATGATTCTAGCTTGATTGGGGATTTGGGAACCGCAAGATACTCTTTAAAAACAGATTCCTTTTAAAAGAGCGGTCTCCCTCGACATGTGCACATTATTATTCCATGTTGCATGACTTACTGATATGCTTGCATTACTGTTACATGCCGCATACATCATGCTTTGACTATACGCATTGAGATATGTTGTTTCTATGATATTTCTGGATTTGGGAACCGAGGGTATTTCAAAAGAGAATATGTCATTTCTTTAAAAACCCGGTTACCCTTGATATGATATTTCAGTGCGTCCACCATGTGTTTTCTCGGTGCTGAGAGCGACATGTGTAGTTATCTGCTCAGTACTCATGCGCATGCATTGCGCTGTGACGTTTTATGTGTTGATGATTTTGGAGCCCCGACGACTTGGAATTCGTATCGAAATGTTTTAGAATTTGGGGTTTTAAATTTAAATTCGGGGACCGAATTTCTTTAAGGGGGGTAGATTGTAACGTCTTCAAAATAATAAAATATGATTTTTGGGAAATTTTATAATTTAATATTATTTTAATGAATATTTTAATATTCTGGTATAATTAAATACAGATAAATGGGGAAAAATTATGGAAAATTCTAAAATAAGGTATTTTAAAGAATTGCCTCGTTTTCTGTGCATGCCCCCATTTCCTCTAGTTTTGACCCTGAGTATGTCTAGTTTTGACTGATTCCATCTAGGGTGAAATCTGGGTTGATTTTCCTATGTTGGTGTATAATTTGGGACTTGTTTTAGCATGGATTTTGGTATTTGGTGATTCATTCCTGTCGGGTGGCATTTGGACGTCAACGACAAGTGGATTTTGATTGTGTTTACATGCGAGTCGATGGGTTTTTACCTATGCGGGTAGCGTGTGCCATTTTGGTTTCCAATGTGATTTTCATGTGCTTTAGCATTGTGATATACTTGTAGGTACCCCGCGTGATGTTGAGGCAAAGGAGGTGAAGATAGCGACATCGGCTTTGGCACACGAGAAGTAAGGTGAGTAGATTTATATCTACGGGGAGAAGTCGGGTGGATGGCGTATAGCACCCCCGCAGTCCGTGGTGATGTATACGAATACGTATACACACGAATATTTATATTGTGTTGTTTAGGGTTATTGATGGTAATAATGATATTTTGATGATAAGAATATATTGGTTTAGTATAGTGCGAACCCTAGAGTAGTGGTTGCACTCACACATACATTTACACACATACTTGCATTCATTCTTTCATTTATTAGAGTGCATATGATGGTGCGTATATCTACACATGGGTATGGGGCTATGTGTTTATATACGGGATTTGAGGATGATACGTGGTTTGAGATGATACTTGATGTGAGGCCGTGAGATCGGCGATGTGACATAGTTTGCCTTTGAGGTGCGATATGATAGTTTTAGCGGGCCTTTGGACATGTGCTTTACCCGCATTCATATTTTATAGATGGTGTCGATTTGTACTAGACTTACAGTAGTACCCCAGATTGTGTGATCTGATGATAAGTGATACCTGATATGTGATGAGATAGTGTGATATTGACCCCTACCCAGCTATTGGGATGCCGTACGACGATTTACCGTACGAGCCGATATTGATGATAGATCCGCACTCATGACTCGAGGATATCATACGATATGTTATTGAGGCGAGATCACCGACTATCATATCTATATTTATATATTGACTCAGATTAGGTGGTTTCATACCCCTCCTGTCTAGATTATTTAGTAGACATTAGACTAGACCGAGTCATACCTATTTCAAAACTAACGAATCGGGGATATTTTAAAGATAAGCAGAAGGGTTATACGGATATTTTCAAATGATGCATCTTTTCTTAAAACACCGTAGCCCTTACTTTACCAAAAGCCCTGATTCGTCTTATTTCAAAAGGCAAGGTTGCATGACATATCTATTGGGGCAGGTTCTGTACTTTTGCGTTGATCATTCGTTTCCGCATATTCCTGCTATTTGCATTGCATCGCTTGTATTGTTGTGACATTCAGTCATGCTGCTAAGACACCAGCACCATTATCGATGATGTATATGTTCCACGTACACTTGTTGCCGGCTCACACACTCATCATCGATAATTGCCATGTCACTACACTATAGTACTATTGCATTCATGATATGATTCTGGCATGGCATATTGTACACTTATACCTGTACACATATATAGATGATTCTAGCTTGATTGGGGATTTGGGAACCGCAATATACTCTTTAAAAACAGATTCCTTTTAAAAGAGCGGTCTCCCTCGACATGTGCACATTATTATTCCATGTTGCATGACTTACTGATATGCTTGCATTACTGTTACATGCCGCATACATCATGCTTTGACTATAAGCATTGAGATATGTTGTTTCTATGATATTTCTGGATTTGGGAACCGAGGGTATTTCAAAAGAGAATATGTCATTTCTTTAAAAACCCGGTTACCCTTGATATGATATTTCAGTGCGTCCACCATGTGTTTTCTCGGTGCTGAGAGCGACATGTGTAACCCGAATCGAGGCGTGGATGAGCCGATTTCGGGTACATGGTGGACCCGGTATGGTTCCCCTCGGCAAGATGATCGATGAGCTTTGCCGATTGAGCCTGGAGGCGGGCGAGTACCTACCGGTGATTGGTTGGACCTGGCGGTTATCCGGAGGATACCGACCAGAGTCGATAGATGTTTTGGGCATACTGCCGGGGCCGAGGGCCGATACCGCAGACAGAGCCCGCGGGCCGATCCGGACTGACGGAGCCCGATATATGAGGATTTACGTGCCGATGCTGGGCACAGTTTTCATGATGTTTTCGGGTGTCGATGCTGGGCACCCTGGTTCCATGATTTTGATGTGTCGCGAGGGACACGGGTGGTTATATCCTCATATTATTTCCCATGCACATGATTCATGATATTTACATGCATGGTGGTTATTGTCAGTGGGTGACGAGTGGACGGGATCCACGTGTGTGCAGATTTGATTACATTGATCATACCTCATATTCATGACATGCTATTACCTGAGGCACTAGCACGAGCACTTGGCACTACACTCATGTATAGAGATTACATTGCCAGTTTAGCATGCTTCAGCTTTATTCATATTGAGGTTTATTTATTATCTGATCGTATTGACCTAGGATAGGTCATGCATTCGATCTCTGCTTGTAGATATTTTCTATTCACGAGTTGGCAACTCACCCCCGTTGTGCCTCAGTTCTTGCAGGTTTTTGCCGTACAGATTCCATAGCGGCATTTCTGGCACACTGCTTCCTATGGGTGACTTGCTTGGTTAGGTGGGTTCTTTGTATCAGAACCGCCATTGTTCATGTTTTTTTATTGTATCTAGAATTGTCCATCAACCAAAACTTGTAGTTTGTTTCAGACTTAGAAAACAGTGTTGTTTTATTTCGACCTTAGAGTCGCGCTAGTAGTATTACGGTTTTCTGGCTGTTTTGAGTTTCTTTTTTTTTGGGTTTTGATCCTCGCCCTTTGGCGTTGTATATTATTATTGCTTGCGTGGTTGTGACCGTCGATGGACGAAGAGCTAGCTCCCGCTTGGGGATGCCTTTTATCATGTCATATATATTATTCTTGTTGTACCCCGTTCGGGGCCAGTTTTTACAAAGGAAACTCTGCCGAAATTTTCAGGAAAAATTACACATTTTAAAAAATTCATATTCGGCTTAGTTATTTAAAAACTTGATTTTCAAACATGTTTTCTTTACCTCTTAAAACTAATTTTCCCTATTTACTCCTTAAATGGTTTTAGATTTCTGGGCTTTTGGCTTACTTGGATCAGATGGGGTCCTATAGACTTCATATGGTTCAAGGGCCAGTCACGTGCTCTTTCGGGTCGTGACAAAAAGATGGGGATATCTCTTCCTCAGCTCGCTCTCGGTCTCCCAAGTGACCTCCTCGCCGCTTTGGCCACGCCAAAGTACCTTGACGGACGGTATCTCCTTTGACCTCAATTTCTTCACTTGTCGATCCAAGATCATCACCGGCTGCTCTGCATAGGAAAGGTCGCGCTCAAGCTGGATCGTCGGGTGCTGAATCGCATGCGAAGAATCATGAAGATATTTGCGGAGCATCGAAACGTGAAATACGGGGTGCACGTCTGGAAAACTGGGCGGAAGGGCTAATCGATACGCAACCGCACCAACACGCTCGAGGATCTTGAAGGGGCCCACATAACTGGGACTGAGCTTCCCCTTCTTCCCAAATCTCATCACGCCTTTCATTGGGGAGACCCTCAAGAAAACATGATCACCAACAGAAAACTCAAGTCTGCGCCGACGACGGTCCGCATAAGATCTCTGCCTACACTGGGCTGCTCTTTTCCTATCGCGAATCAACTGGATCTTCACGGTCGTCTCCTCCACAATCTGCGGCCCTAAGATACTGCTCTCACTGAGCTCCGTCCAACAGGTGGGCGATCTGCATCTCCTCCCATAAAGAGCCTCAAACGGTGCCATCTGAATGGTCTCCTGGTAGCTGTTGTTGTAGGAGAACTCTACTAAGGGAAAATGATGATCCCAGCTACCTCCGAAATCTAATACGCATGCTCTGAGCATGTCCTCGAGAGTCTGAATAGTCCGCTCTGACTGTCCGTCGGTCTGCGGATGGAATGCTGTGCTGAAACTCAAACGAGTGCCCAAAGCCTCCTGAATCCTTTTCCATAGTCGGCTGGTAAACTGGGTGCCTTTATCGGACACGATACATGTCGGAACTTCGTGCAGTCGTACAATCTCATCAATGTAAATCTGGGCATACTGAGCAAACCCGAAAGTCGTCTTCACCGGTAGGAAGTGAGCCGCTTTCGTCAAACGATCCACGATCACCCAGATGGAGTCATACCCTCGACTAGTCCTGGGTAGACCCACAATGAAATCCATAGAGATCTGTTCCCATTTCCACTCCGGAATGGGTAACGGCTGTAGCTCTCCCACGGGCCTCTGGTGCTCAGCCTTGACTTGCTGACAAGTCAGGCATCTCGACACAAAATCTACAATGTCTCTCTTCATTCCGTCCCACCAGTAAACATCTCTCAAGTCATGGTACATCTTGGTGGAACCGGGATGAACACTATATACCGACCGATGTGCCTCCTCAAGAATCTCGCGCCGCAATTCTTCAGCATCTGGTACGCACAGTCTAGCTCCAAATCGTAGTATCCCCTGATCATCGATCACGAACTCGGAAAATCTGCCCTGTCCCATCTGTGTCCTGATCTCTGAACAGCGGTCATCACTGTGCTGTGCCTCATATATACGGTCAAGCAACTGTGGGCGTGCACGAACATGCACAATCTGTCCTCCGATCGGCGTAAACTCAAACTGTACCCGGCTGTCACATAAGATCTGCCAATCCGCCGACGACTGCCTCTGCACTGCGCTCAAGCAGGATAGACTACCCCCGGGCCTCCTGCTCAAAGCATCCGCCACTACATTCGCCCTGCCCGGGTGATACAAGATCTCACAATCGTAGTCCTTCACCAACTCCATCCATCGGCACCGTCTAAGGTTCAGGTCTCGCTGCTGAAATATATACTTTAAGCTCTTGTGGTCAGTGAATATCTGGCACGACTCTCCATACAAATAATGTCGGCAGATCTTAAGTGCAAAGACCACCACAGCCATCTCCAGATCATGAGTGGGGTAATTCTGTTCATGTTTCTTTAATTGTCACGAAGCATACGCGATCACCCTGTCATGCTGCATCAAAACGCACCCCAGCCCCACTCGTGAAGCATCACAGTAGACCACAAATCCGCCTGATCCTGAAGGCAATGATAGCACTGGCGTCGTAGTTAGTAGATCCCGTAGCTGCTGGAAACTGTGCTCACACTCCTCCGTCTAATCGAAGCGAACTCCCTTCCGGGTCAACCCGGTCAAAGGTGTAGCAATGCGAGAGAAGTCCTGCACAAATCGCCTGTAATAGCCTGCCAGCCCTAGAAAGCTGCGAACCTCCGTCACTGACGTGGGTCTAGGCCAACTCCGAACTGCCTCGATCTTCCTCGGGTCTACACATATGCCATCTCGTGTAATCACGTGCCCCAAGAAGTCTACGCTGTCTAGCCAGAAAGCACACTTGGAGAATTTGGCGAAAAGCTGATGCTCCCTCAAGGTCTGCAGTGTAATCCGCAGGTGCTGCTCGTGCTCCTCTCTACTCCGAGAATACACCAAGATATCGTCAATGAACACTATGATGAACAGATCAAGATACGGCCGAAAAATGTGGTTCATCAAGTCCATGAATGCTGCTGGCGCGTTGGTGAGTCCGAACGACATTACCAAAAACTCATAATGGCCGTAGCGCGTGCGGAAAGTTGTCCTAGAAATGTCCTCCTGTCGAACCCGCAGCTGATGGTAGCCTGATCGCAAATCGATCCTCGAAAAGTATCCTGCCCCCTGAAGCTGGTCGAACAAATCGTCGATACGTAGCAAAGAATACCTGTTCCGCACTGTCACCCTGTTCTGGCGGTAATCGATACACAAATGCATACTGCCGTCCTTCTTCTTGACAAACAGGACCGGAGCACCCCAAGGAGAAACACTGGGTCGAATAAGTCCCTTATCCAGCAAATCTTGCAACTGACCCTTCAATTCTCTAAGTTCCGCCGGGGCCATCCAATACGGCGGTACAGAAATAGGCCCCGCGCCAGGAACCAAATCAATACAGAAGGAAATATCACGCTCGGGCGGTAGCCCAGGAAGCTCGTCAGGGAACACATCAGGGAACTCGCTAACGACCGGAACCTGATCCATCGGAACCTCTGTAGCTTTAGTCTCGCAAACATAGGCGAGAAATCCCTGACATCCCTTCCGCAAAAGCTGTCCAGTGCGAAAAGAAGAAATCACACTGTGAGGGGTGACACTACGGTCCCCCAACAAAACAACAACAGACTCGCCGGGAAAACAAAATCGAACTGTCTTCTCGCGGCGGTCAACAGAAGCATAGCACGTAGCTAACCAATCCATGCCCAAAAGAACGTCGAAGTCCAACATCTCAAGAAGGATCAAATCGACCGGCAACTCTCTCTCGCCAATACGGATGGTACAGGATCGGAACACGTGCCTAGCAACAAACGACTCTCCCACAGGAGTAGTCACAACAAGCGGCTGGTCAAGCAAACCGGACTCTCTACCCAAACTCGGCACAAAGTGTGTGGATACGTACGAGTGCGTGGATCCGGGATCGAATAACACGTGTGCATCAACCGAACATACAGGAAGGATACCTGAGACCACCGCATTGGACGCCTGTGCGTCCTGATGCGTCAAAGCAAAAACTCGCGCCTGTCCTCCACCTGCAACTAACTGTCCCCTGCCGGCCGCTGGCTGCCCTCTACCTCGGTTACCTCGTCCTCTATGAACAAATCCTCCGCGACCATGACCTCTCTGTGTATGCGTCTGACGTGGAGTAACAGTAGGTACTATCGGCAATGCCGTCTGGGGTGGTGAAGGTGGTAATGTAACATGCGGTGCTGCCTCCCCACTCCGGGGTACCTCAGGACAATCTCGCACACGATGATAAGAACTCCCGCAACGGTAACATCCCAATGATGGTCGCTGACCCTCCTGGGGATAGGAGCTAAATAATCGGCCTCGCCTCGAATCTCTGCCACCTGCAAGGTGCCTGTCACGACGCCGAAAAGGCCGTCTCTGCACTGATGTATCTGCACGAACTCTCTTCGGCTCTGGGACTGCCGAAGTCTCAGCAAGGCGCTCCTCAACTAACAATGCTGCATCTACTGCTGCTGCGTATGTCTCGTAATGCTGCGCGCTGATAGCAAGGAATAGTGGTGTAAGCAAGCCTCGGACAAATCTCTTAACTCGCAACTCCTCAGTAGCCACTAGATACGGAGCATAAACTGATAGCTCGGTGAACAGCACATCGTACTCTGCCACTGACATCTCTAGCGTCTGGCGTAAGGACTCGAACCTGCGTGCTCTAGCAACTCTGACACTCAGGAGAAGAAAGCGGGCAAGGAATAGCGCCACAAACTCGGTCCAGGTCATAGGAGGAAGACCTGCTGCTCTACCCTTCTCGACTGATTCGCACCATTTTTGCGCAAGACCTTCTAGGCGAAAGCTCGCGAACTCAACCCATCTCGCATCTGCGCATCTAAGTGAACGACATATCCGCGCCATCCTATCAATGAAATACTGTGGGTCCTCAGCCACATCGGTGCCTGTGAAGACCGGAGGCTTCAGCCTCATAAACTCTGACAGCGATACTGTAATAACCTCTGTAGTCGCAGGTGCAACTGCCTGCATTGTGGGTACCACCGCGGTCTCGGCAACGGGTGGAACTACCTCTGGTCGCTGCGCTCGAAGTGTCTCAACTAGAGATCCCATCATCTGGCGCATCTCCTGCATACTGGATCCCATCATCTGGCGTATCTCCTGCACACCAGCCCCTAACATAGCAATCTGATCTGTCACGGCAGGAACAGCCTGCTCAGGAACAACCGGTGTACTACCCGGATCAGTCCTCGTCTCGGACGAGTCAACTCGAATCTCGGCCCTCACGGCCGCTCTCTGCGCCCTTGTAGTCTTTGGCGGCATAATGGCTGAAAGGAACAATAGGATTCGATAAGGATACGGAAATCGAATCGCAAGAATGTATCTACTCAAGAAGGAATTTAAATCAACAAGTCCTAAGGTTGCGTAGACGGAGTACCGTGTCGTGAGTATGCCGCGGAACATACACACGCTACGCTACCCTGCTGCAGCTACCTACTCCATCATACCAGGGTCATCCTACACTCCGAAAGGTAAAACCTACGCTCTGATACCAACTTTGTCACGACCCAAAGTTTGACCCGTGACCGGCACTTAACCACGTAACGTCTACAGGCGTAACGCGGCTAAGTGAACTGAAAACCTAGAAATCAAACCAGTAAAAGTATAGAGTGTTACAAGTTTAAAAAGAAAGCACTTACTAACATGATAAGAAATCTAAGTAAACAATCACCAAGATAGCAATATACGACGCCGTAGCGAAGATCAAGATCCACAAGTAGGAACATCACAGATAGAATAAAACTGTGTAAGAAAAGTCGGCTCACAACGAGCTCGACACCAGGATACCAATAATATACATCATCGTCCTCACACTGTCTCTAAGTCAAATACATACATGGTAGATGGAGAATACTAGATACAACAATGTACATAACTGAAAGATAAACAGATACCGCACAAAACCCACCTATCAGCAAAGAGCTAGTACACCAACTATAGGGGTATCTGTTCAAAAGATGCAAAACGCAGCCTGCCGCGACTACTCCGAAGGGCAACCTGCAAACACTGTGGCACAACGGGGGTGAGTTGCCAACTCGTGAATAGAGATAACATATAAAGGTAATCGCGAGCATGCACGTACTGCGCTACTCTATCATATGCCAACAGATGATATCAATATGTGATAAGCAGTATGTGCAATAATCATGCAAGTGCTCTATCAGGTAATATAACTACAGGATGAGGTACAATAATAAATGCTGAGCATGGGCAATATAACATCTACACGGAATGTCAACGTGGAATATATAATCGGTGTCCATCAATGCACCCAGATCCCCCAAATAGCTCAGGCGCCGGCATCCTCATCGGCCCTCAAATCCTGTAAATCTCTGAGAATCCCGAGTGCCCAACATCGGCACCCAAATATCATAAATACTCGTGTCCAGCATCGACACGCAAAATCGACACGCAAATCCTCATCCATCGGGCCCCGTCAGTCCGGGTCAGCCCACGGGCTCCGTCTGCGGTATCGACCCTCGGCCCCGGCAGTACGGATCACCCCGCATCCATCTATCGACTCTGATCAGTATCCTCCGGATAACTGTCAGGTCCAACCAATCACCGGTAGGTAGTAGTCCCTCTGCCAGGCTCACCGTCTACTACACAGTGAAACCGTTCTTGTCCCGGGGTACCATACCGGGTCCACCATGTACCCATAATCGGCTTCAACCAGCTCCTCGATTCGGGTTCACATATATCACTCTAACACCGAGGAAACACATGGTGGAGGCACCGAAATATCATATCAAGGGAACCGGGTTTTTAAATGATTACATATTTGAAATAGCCACGGTTCCCAAATCCAGAAATCACATGCAATCCAAATCAATATGCAAGTCAATGATCCGATATGATATGTGCATCAAATATGAATATCATGTCAAGTCACATATAGATGAGCTACAATATAATGATCCGATGTAAATTCTACAGTGTGAGTGTCATGGCAATTACTAACGGTGTGTGTGTAACATGCAGGATAGTGCTCGTGCAACATGGACCGTTAGTAATGGTGCGGTGTTCTATCAATTCTAGTTTATAACCATATAGCAGGGAATGCAGTATGCACTAAATAGTAGCCATGAACAGTCAATGTATGTGAATATAGCTATAAGGTCCTATCAGCCCTGACGTAGAACGCCATGCGGGCGATATCCCCGTAGATGTTAAATCTACTCACCGAAGTCTCTCGCTAGGTATAGCCAACAACTTGTTTCCCCTTCTGCGTGGCGTCCGCCGTACTCGCCTGCGAACCTAGAATTTCACAATACATCATACATAAGCTTGAAGTCACACAAACACGACATTAAGGCCGAACTAGTAACTCGCGTCGTGAACCAAGCGCGCGTGTGCGCGATACGCTAAAACGTGTGATTACGCGCCTGAAGTCACTCCGACGCGTCGCGATACGAAGAAACCCAAAACCCACAAACACGTATCATGCGTGTCGCGAAGACTAAAAATACGGGAAAATAGGTAATCACCTCCAGATTTTGATACAGAAAAGATATTGTAAAACTATATATACCAAAATAACCCACATAGCAGCAGACACCCACACCCCAAACCCCAACCTAAAACACCCCCATCTGGCCGCAATTTGCGGCCAGAATGCATATTTCGGCGGCCTGGGTAGGGAATTGGGCTCCCAGGTTTTGTGTGTGCACTCTATACCCCCCATACATGCTACAGTAATATCTAGTTTCACTCTGAAATATCTCGGGTAGCAGCAGATCCTACAGGGCCTTATTTCTAGTTAAAATCCACACTTTTGCACTAAAATCAAACTTTAGGGTATTTTTTGCAAACCTGAAGTACAACCTGGTTAAAATAGCTCTAATAACACTTAAAGGAGTTAACTAAACTATGAGAACACCAATCTAACATATACTTCACAAATATCCTTTAATATCACTAAAAATGCACAAAAATGAGATCTTTGCTAAAGAATACTACAAGTTATGGAAAAAGAGGTTAAGACATGAGTTTATACCTTCTAAGAACCTTGTAAAACACCAAAAGTCTCAGCTTTTCCCTCAAGTGTGCAGATTTGCCTTTGAACACCTCAAAAAGCCCCTTTTTCCAAGGTTTTGTGAAGGAAATGTGTGGTTTTTGTGTAGGATTTGTATGGAGATCAACGGGAAATGAAGAGAAGAAGAAAAGATGAAGAAAATGAGAGGGTTTTTCTGCTGGAGCTGCAGAAATTCTGAGATGGGGAAAGAGAGAGAGAAGAGAGGGAAAAATGGGTCAAAAGTCAAGCTCTTTACCTAACCCCCATGCCTCATTTGTTTATTTGGATTTTAAATTATGAAAAGGGTTATGAAAAGATTACAATGGTGGGAAATAAGTTAGCAACCATGCAACAAAAGAATTTGGCTAACACTTAAACCTATGTCTCAAAAATGGCTAAGTGTGCAAGTGTCCACTACAAAGGAAAATTTTCCAATTTGCTAAACACGACTAAATAACTAATAATCCTATGAACACTAATATAATAATATGCACAAATACTAATTATCACAAAAACATTCTAACGGAAAATCAAAGTGTTACAATCTACCCCCCTTAAAGAAATTCGGTCCCCGAATTTAAAAATCTAATCATACGCACCTTCAAAAAAGATGGGGATATCTCTTCCTCAGCTCGCTCTCGGTCTCCCAAGTGACCTCCTCGCCGCTTTGGCCACGCCAAAGTACCTTGACGGACGGTATCTCCTTCGACCTCAATTTCTTCACTTGTCGATCCAAGATCATCACCGGCTGCTCTGCATAGGAAAGGTCGCGCTCAAGCTGGATCGTCGGGTGCTGAATCGCATGCGAAGAATCATGAAGATATTTGCGGAGCATCGAAACGTGAAATACGGGGTGCACGTCTGGAAAACTGGGCGGAAGGGCTAATCGATACGCAACCGCCCCAACACGCTCGAGGATCTCGAAGGGGCCCATATATCTGGGACTGAGCTTCCCCTTCTTCCCAAATCTCATCACGCCTTTCATTGGGGAGACCCTCAAGAAAACATGATCACCAACAGAAAACTCAAGTCTGCGCCGACGACGGTCCGCATAAGATCTCTGCCTACACTGGGCTGCTCTCATCCTATCGCGAATCAACTGGATCTTCACGGTCGTCTCCTCCACAATCTGCGGCCCTAAGATACTGCTCTCACTGAGCTCCGTCCAACAGGTGGGCGATCTGCATCTCCTCCCATAAAGAGCCTCAAACGGTGCCATCTGAATGGTCTCCTGGTACGCTACGTGATTGCGACGGACTTTTGATCACATCAAAATTCCGTGGCAACCGATCAAGTGAGACTAAACCGCTAGATTTATAACATTCATTCAGTTATCTCATAACTTCTTGTGAATTCCAATTATTGTATCACATTCCAGATAGATAGAAAATGTTAAACTTTCCGATCGAACAATCAAACACCCAAGTTTTCCCGAAATAGATCAACACATGAAATAAGTTCAAAAACATTCACTTCCTGCCTCAGTACCAACGGTCCAGCCGTAGAAGGGTCAAGCCAACGCCTCACATGTGGCACGCCGTACTGCCCCAAACCCTAAGGTTCAAAGGGCAGTTCAAGACGGTCACATAATCGAGTTAAGGTTTGTTGTCTTCTAGAGGGACCATCACGTTACTTGCACTACTAAGAACGTTCTCAAACAACGGAAAAATCCAATAGTTGGTAATTTCCCGGCAGGGAAAAAATTGGGTATTTATATCCGGTCGAACCTTTTAACATATTCTAAAATTATCCAGAAAAACACATAGACAAAGTTAAATGATCCGATCGAATCATCGAGTCCCCAGTACATCCTAGAAAACTCAACTGTGGAGTATAGATTAAAAATTCCCAATAAATTCAGAAACTTTAAATTTAGATTACTGTGCAAACAGAAGTTAAAGATGCCACTGAATTGCCGTGGAACCGCCGCCCAACCTAGGGTACGGCCGCGGTTCCGCGGCGGTTTAATGGATTTAGGCCCCCGAAATTCACAGTAATTCCTATAAAACCCTGCTGAATTCTTTGGCTATTTTTAATTTGGAAAAATCCAGATTTTCAGAAAATTTACAGAGAGTGGTCTCGGATTAGGGTTTCGGGTTCGATCGGGTTTCTAACATCGTCTACGCATCGCATAAGGTTCTAGCTAGGCTCTGATACCACTGTAGGGTTCCTAGGCACTTTAAGAAGGTCTCACAAGGCATCAACCATGCCAATTTCAAAAATTCTAGGTGCCGAGAAACCCTAACTAGATCGTTAACTAGAGATTAGGCGATAACAAATACGAGCAAACAACTTTACTCTAAAGTGAACGAAAATACAACCTTTGTAGAACCGGTCCTCCACTTCCTTAGCTTCGTGATGATGTCCCTCCGCTGCGATCATCGGATCCCGGACTCTAGCGATGGTTTCGTCGAAGAAATGATCGGGCTAGGTCGTCGACTTCGATACCGAAGATGATCTACGTCGAGGCAACACAAGATCAAGCTCCAACTTCACCAAGTCATGAAACATGTGAAGAAAACACCCTATACTACTTGGAAAGTGGTAGAGGATGAAGAAATAGGAAGTGGGTTCACTTTAGAATTGGATTTCTCACTCTTTTTCTCATTTCACCATTGAAGCTAGCAAGCTTCTTTCTTCTTGAAGAAGAAGAAGAAGAAGAAGAAGATGATAATATGATAAGAATATTGAATAAATGGAAATAAAGTCATTCTTATCATTTTATCAACCATGGTTAAGTGTAGAGAACAAACCAAGGTTAGGTGAATGGTTAAGTTTAGCATGAAACAAAAATGGTAGACTTATTCAAAGCTTCATGAAGCTTCAACTATAAAACAAAGCAAGCCACCATTTCTCTTTTTGCCAAAAATGAATTAAGAGAATAAATAAATAAGTAAATTAAAACCCTAACCATTAACATAACCATGGTTTAATCATACACACCCAAGTTTGCATGTATCATCAAACATGATACAAACTAGTGCACAAAAACTATATCATATATACAATGTGCACATCAAGTGAGAAAATACATCTTAAGTGAACAAATACTAGTTAATGTAAAGTAATATATCAAATATATAATTATACATTAAATCATTAAATCAACACTTGATTTAACGATCCGGTCATATCGCATATAACCGACTAATATCAAGTGTATCTATGTATCGAATCAACACTTGATTCGGTAACCCGGCTATATCACATATAACCGACCAATGATACAAATCGCGAGAATAGAATACAGTATCACATACTGGTATTATTCTCGGTCCCGCACATATCTCATATGCGCTCCTATTTCCTTTCGCTTGAGCCAGGAAACCTCTGTGTAGGACTCTAAAGACTCGTCAATACGCCGGCAGCAGGTGATGATCATATCAAACACCCACAAGTCGCAAGCGGTCTGCTAAACGTAACGGCCATCCAGGTATTAAGCGATCAGAAGATCGACGAGTAAGCCCGCTCACACTCTTGTGAATCCAACCAGCAACACTTACCGTACAGTCCGGTCTGTTCGTCTAATATGTCGCATATCTCACCTAGGGCTGGTAAACGTCAGACCCCAATAGCTCGATAAGTCGTGTCGATATGAGGTCTATAACAGTTCAAGAAACTACTGGTAACACTTACCAGTAAATCTCAGCAACCCTGGCCAGGGATTTCCGGTTATAGCCAATCGAACACAGCGCAATATCAACTCCATATACCGGGAGAGACGAATCTCCTCCTATCGCTCATTGCCTCCATGTGATTCGGGACTGTACCCAAAAACCACCGTTTTGCATGCCCTCTTGGACGTGGTAAGGTGGAAATCAAAGCACAGTGGGAATCACACAAGACTCTATGACGATCTCGGGTCAACAGACTACTCTGTACCAGTGTCACCAGAGAACTGCCATCTGACGTAAGGTATAATACCATCTGGGAGTTCTCGGCGAGTCCGTCCAGTGTACCCAGTCTCTACTGAGCACCCGTATATCATCTCTGATGTCAAACACCAATGGATATGGGATCATCCATCGCCCATCTGTATGGGTCGAGAAGGTATATGCTAGTCTACTCTGGTATATCGATGCCCCGTCTTGATACACCCACGACTAGGGACCTTGAAGGATGTACTTATGGACTACCATGTCCCCACTAGTATGATCTGCATCATAGTCCAGGTAGTCAAGTACACATCCTAAGGGCTTTACCAACATGTAACAGAGAGACAATCAGTGTACACGTTAAGGTAAAGTGCAACCAGATAGCATACTATCATGTCGAGCAAGAAAGTTCTCCCTATATATGTCCCAGCATCCACTACAATATACATCCTATGTACAGTAATGGCCTCTAGGGCATACATATAACTAACAGTTATACCCAGTGCCAGTGTATTGATGAGTCATTAGAGTCCCCCACAGACAGTTTCCCAAGTTCGGACGAAACGTTGTAGATGCCGTATGGTATTATGGCAGGGTTCGGAAAATGCAGGTGCGTTTACGCACGTGTCATATTTCGGGCAGATAATACTGGTAGGCTTTGGTTTAAGCCGGATCCGAGTATTATACTTTGTAGATATAATATCTTTGTCTCAGTTGCATTTGTATTCGGTCGTAATACAAATGCAGGTATGTTTATACTATTACGGGGTTATCCTGAAATTCGTTTCGGGATAGCTTTTGGAAGTTGCCAGTTTACAGTTTTCTATCGCCCGTATTTAACATTCGGTTAAATACGGATTTATCTTTTCTTGTGGTGAGTCATTGTGTGGAAGGTTCTAGATGGTTCTAGGAGTGGTGACTAGTTTCATGAATCATTTATAGCATTAATTGAAATGGTGACTAGGTTTAAGAGTCATCATTTATGCATTAATGGTTTCTAGTGAGTCATTCTTTTCTTTAGTGTTATGATAAGTTTGAATCCTTATGATTACCACCCCTTGCTCCTACACTTACCTCCCTCCTCTTCTTACAATGGCCGGTCCCTCTTGGAGAAAGAGGATGGTTGTTCATTTGGAAAAAGTATATGAAATTTGCTTCATGAAAATTTCATAAGTTGATTTCTCATTTCACCCGATCCAAAAAGGCAACTTCATTAACCGTTCGTCCATAGCTTTGGACGTAACGAGACAAAGTGTTCTACTCATTCTCTACATCAATCTTGGTTGTCTCTTTTAGCTAACTTGACGATCGAGTTGCCTCGGTTCAGAGGCGGGAGCCCGTTTAAAGATCCGTCGACGTTGTGCTACCTGGACGACGAGACCGAAGATCGAGCGAGTTCGGATCAGCTGCAACAAAGCGTGGGATGATGGTTGAAGACCGAAGGACCCGGATCGTTCGGTGTAACATTTCTACCCACTTTGTAGTTTCTTAGTTTAGCATTAATGTCAGATCTTGGGATATAGTATACGATAGCGTCGTTATAAAAGTTTTTGTTCCACAAATTGGCGTCTGAAAGACGGCCGGGGCGCTACCGTAGACTTACACCGGTATCAGAGCCTCGCCATTAAGCTTTACTAACTTGTGCTAACGCGTTTAAAATATCGATCGAACGGAATTTCGTGAAACTACAATTTTCTGTTCAAAGTTTTTGTCGATTTTAAATCAGGTCTAAAAATTATTTTGAGCACTTTAGAAAATAGAGCAAGCTTTTTGAAGCAGACTGTACAAATTTGGTCACTTGATCTTACAGTGTTGCCGTGGATCCGCGTTCAAAACTAGGGTTTGACCGCGCATCCGCGGCCGTTTAGTGGGAACAGTGATTCAAATTTGTATAGGGGCTTCTACACAGTGAATTGTGGTTTCTTGAATATTTTTTTGGGCCCATTTTTTATTACTGTACACCAGATGTATGTGGGGCCCACTTCAGGAAATTTTGTCGATCGAAATTTTAAACGTGTTAGTTTACAGTACTTATATTATATCTCCGACCGTGAATATCATTCGATCGGTAAACCGCGTCTGATTGCTATAGTTCTTTTAGACGAGTTTGCGAACGTGACATTTGCGTTGATGTTCTGTGTTGTGCTGTGTTGTTGCGGATATGTCGTGGTGGATAGCAGTGTGCAATGTGTTAGTTGTATGTATGCCCTAGAGGCCAGTATTGTACAGATGATGTATATTATTGGATGCTTGGACATATATAGAGATGACTTTCTTGCTCGATATGATAGTATGCTATCTGGTTACTCTTTATCTTAACATGTACACTAGTCTCTTTATACTGTCTTATAGTTACATGTTGGTAAAGCCCTTAGGATATGTACTTGACTACCTGGACTATGATGCAGATCATACTAGTGGGGACATGGTAGTCCATAAGTACATCCTTCAAGGTCCCTAGTCATGGGTGTATCGAGACGGGGCATCGATATACCAGAGTAGACTAGCGTATACGCTTCTCGACCCATGAGATGGGCGATGGATGATCCCATATCCATTGGTGTTTGACATCAGAGATGGTATACGGGTGCTCAGTGGAGACTGGGTACACTGGACGGACTCGCCGAGAACTCCCAGATGGTATTATACCTCACGTCAGATGGCAGTTCTCAGGTGACACTTGTACAGGTTAGTCTGTAGACCCGAGATCGTCATAGAGTCTTGTGTGATTCCCACTGTGCTTTGATCTCCACCTTACCACGTCCATGAGGGCGTGCAAAACGGTGGTCTTTGGGCACAGTCCCGAGTCACATGGAGGCAATGAGCGATAGGAGGGGTTTCGTCTCTCCCGGTATTGGGGGTTGATGTTGCGCTGTGCTCGATTGGCCGTAACAGGCAAGTCCCTGGCCAGGGCTGATCAGAGATTTGCTGGTAAGTGTTACCAGTAGTTTCTCGACCCGTTATGAGCCTCACATCGGCACGACTTATCGGGTTATCGGGGTCTGACGTTTACCACCCCTAGACTTGATATGCGACATATCAGATGAAGAGACCGGACTGTATGGTAAGTGTTACTAGTTGGATTCACAGGAGAATGAGCGGGCTAGCTCGTCGATCTTCTGATCGCTCAATACCCGGATGGCCGTTACGTTTAGCAGACCGCTTGCGGCTTGTGGATGCTTGATATGATCATCATCTGCTACCGGCGTATTGACGAGTCTTTAGCGTCCTACACAGAGGTTTCCTGGTTCAAGCGAAACGAAATAGGAGCGCATATGAGATATGTGCGGGACCGAGAATAATGCGAGTATGTGATACCGTATTTCATTCTCGCGATAAATGTTTCGATTGGTTATATTCGATATGACCTAGTTATCGAATCATTGATTCGATAAATCAATACATTAGATACTAGTCGGTTGTATGCGATATAACCGGATCGTTAAATCAAGTGTTGATTTAATGATTTAATGTATAATTATATATTTGATATATTACTTTGCATTAACTAGTATTGGTTCACTTTAAATGGATTTTCTCACTTGATGTGCAAAAGGTATATGTGATATACTTTTGTGCACATTTTTTGTATCATGTTTGATGATACTTGATAATGTGGTTAAGTGTAAAGGTTTAAACCATGGTTAAGTGATGATTAGGGTTTTGGTTTTTCATTTATTTATTTTTTTATTTATTTGGAAAGGATTAAGTTAAGAATGGTGGCTTATTTTGGAGCTATGTTGAAGCTTTGACAAAGTCCACCATCCTTATCTCATCCTTAACCCTAACCACTCCAACTAACCTTGGTTTAATCTCTACACTTGACCATGGTCAAGATATGATAAGTATTCATATTAGTTTTATTTTAAAATTAGAAGACTTATCATTCTTTCTTGATCTTCTTCTTCTTCCTCAAAGAGAAAGCTTGATGCCATCAATGGCAACTTGATTTCTAAAGTGAGAAATCCAATTCTAAAGTGAACCCACCTCCTATTTCTTCATCCTCTACCTCTTGCCAAGTTGTTTTGGGTGTTTTCTTCACAAGTTTCACAACTTTGTGAAGTCGGAGCTTGAGCTTGTGCAACCTCGACGTAGATCGTCTTTGACACGAAGCCGACGACCTATTCCGCACGTTTCTCTGATGAAGCCGTCACGAGAGTCCAAGGTTCAAGATGGACAGCGAGAGAACGCCCTCGTGGAGCTAAGGAAGTGGGTATCCGGATCTACAAAGGTTGTAGCATCCTAACTTTTAGTTAATTTGTTAACTAGATTATCTTTTCGCCCAAACATCTAGTCTAAGATCCGTAGTTTAGGGTTTCTCGGCACCATTTTTTTAAATTGGCTTGTTCGATGCCTTGTGAGACCTCACTAGAGTGCCTAGGAACCCTACAGTGGTATCAGAGCCTAGCTAGAGCCTTAGGCGAAGTCTAGACGGAATTTGAACTTCGATCGAACCGAAACCGAACCCCAAAAATTGCTCTCTGTACTTTTTCTAAAATCGTGGATTTTTCAAAATTAAAAATATGCAGAAAACTCAGCAGGGAATTCTAAGAATTACGACGCAAATTTTATTCCATGAACAGTGACAAGCGCGGCGGAACCGCGGCCTAAGCCAGCTTAGGCGGCGGTTACGCGGCGTCTTGATGACGTCATCCCTATATTTGTGCACAGTAACTCTTATTTAACAGTGCTGAGTTCTCTGGTTGTTTTTAATATATTTCATGAGTTGCACTTTCTGGGGTTGCTTTGGAGCTTCTATAGTTCGATCGGATTATCAAATTTCATCTTTGTGTATTTCCGGATAATTTATAGAACATGTTAAAAAGTTCGACCGGATATAAATACACAACTTTTCCCCTGTCGGGAAATTTCCAAATGTTGGATTTTTCCGTAGTTTAACGACGTTCTAAGTAGTGCAAGTAACGCGATGGACCCTCTAGAAGACAACAAACCTTAACTCGATTATGTGACCGTCTTGAACTGCCTTTTGAACCTTCGGGTTTGGGGCAGTACGGCGTGCCACATGTGAGGCGTTGGATTGACCCTTCTACGGCTGGACCGTCGGTACTAAGGCACGAACTGAATGTTGTTAGACTTATTTCATGTGTTGAGCTGTATCGGGAAAACTTGGGTATTCGACTGTTCGATCGGAAAGTTTAACATTTTCTGTTTATCTGGAATGTGATACAATAATTGGAATTCATAAACAGTTATGTGATAACTGAATGAATGTTATAAATCTACCGGTTTAGTTTCACTTTATATTGAAAAGTGTTTTCGATAATGAGACTAAAATGCGGGGTTTATAACTGTTAGGCATGTGATGTCTAAAGTAGTTGCGGATTCCAATTGTTGTAGTTTTACACTTTCTTTTCTGTGACCGTAAGTGTAGTATGTTCATATCGCCGGTTTCGTTGCTATACGTCAACGACAATTGGGGTATGCATACTTACTTACGTTGATGACATGTGATGTTATGTGTTGCTGGATATGTTATATTGGATCGTCGTGTTCGAATAGCCGGGGTTTTTTTTATGTGAGATGAGTGTTTTTCATTTTCATTCATGTAAAAACTTGTATGTAATATTCTTTTATTTGGGGCACTTCCAGGTAGCGGAAGATGTCACCCTTTGTATATTATTTACTTTTCCGCATTAGGATAGACCCAAGGAGGGGAGCACAAGTAACCGGATTCTGGGGTCCAGTGGGAGACCAACTCGAGGAGTCGAGTCCGGGTCTCCTAACCCTAGAATTGGCAGGGTTGCTTGCTGCTCTCGTAGGGGTCTAGGGGTGTGGGATTGGCTATTCATCACGACCGTGGAATCCGTGTTTTATACTGGCTCGTATTGAAAACACGGACGTCCTAGTATATCCAATATTTCATATGTTTATTCTGCTGCGATATCTGTGTTGTGACTCTGTGATGGATATAGTATATAGTATATATGATATATTATATAGACGTTACTTATGTTTTACACCCGCGCTAGCCCTGCCCTGCTCTGTCGTTAGTTACCTAACCTAACGGTGCACGAGGGGACATCGAGGCGAATGTGGATGGCATAAGTGTACGTCATATCTATCTGTGATGTTTAGGTATTTAAATGATGGGACTTCATTAATGTGATTAATGAAAGAAAGAAACCTAAGATGTTGTAGAATCAAATTTTAAAATAAAACAGGTAGCTACAGTTCTTGCTTTGCACAGAGGTATATGTGATATATCCTGCACCTTATTCGATGAGGAAAGGACTGAGATCCCTTCACCGGGAGTGACTCCTTTAGCAATAACTGGCAGATGCTACACACTCGGTTTTTTTTTGATTGCTTCTATAGTTTCTGCTTTGCACAGCGATATATATGATATATCCCGCACCTCATTCGACGAGGAAAGGGCCGACGATCCCTTCACCGGGAGTGACCCCTTTAGCAAAACTAGAAAAGCCTCAAAATCACTCCATTTCAAAACTTCATTTGATTCTACAACGATATCAAGTTCATTACGCAATAGGTTTTCAGAAAAACCTGTCGTAGCCCTCCGTCATTTCAGATAAGAACTGTTTAGTATTCGTGCTGCGTTTGTTGGCCTTTGTCAAGGCGTAGTGTGCGGTAGCTAAATGGTGATTATCTGCTTATGCATATGATGTAGATTGTTTCAGGGTAGTCGTACGACCTTGTTGGCCTTTGTCAAGGGTCGTGCGGGTGGGTTTGATTCAATCAAGAAATGACGGGTTGAACTTGACTAGCATCCTGTGATTTGTTGGCCTTTGTCAAGGTCATAGGACACTAGGGGCAAAATATTATCGGGAATTTCAAGTGTTGAAATTTGCAATGAGATTGCATACCTTCTATGAGATAGTTGGATCCCGATACCCACTGCGAGTAAGAGTTACTCCTGGGAGTGTTTTACACATTACAATTAGCCGATCAAGTAGGTGTCTAGAAAGGTGTTAATGAGGTTACGCCTCTGGGAAAACGAGGTTTACAGTAATTAGGTTCGTGCGAAAGCACGGGGGACCTCCCTCAAAGTACCGACACTGGCCTGGCTGAAAGATTGGCGAACTTGTAGTTTGTAATTAATCCCGGCTAGTCTTTCCTTTTAGGGTTTGAAGGAAGATTTGATAAAAACAGTGGGAGCCATCCTGATTAGATAAGATAATAACCAATCTGATCTTGCACGAGCTTACGCTAAAGTGTTTTCTTCTCTCTCTCTCCAGGTAGCGACCATTTCATGCCTTAATAAAGATAATAATATGGATGTATTGACCGAACCCGCATGTTATACTGTGCTGGGGAACGTTGGTTTCGTTCTTACCTATAAGAGTTATAGGACTGAACAGGATATAGGGGAATACCAGGATTCCCATGCCACCCGAATGAAGAAAGTACATGTTGATGCATTTTCTTCGGGTGTGTTCGTTACAGAGAACTGTTTCTCCATTTGCTCCACGTCCTGGGTATTAGATACCGGGTCAGGATCCCATATATGTAATCAGTTACATGGGCTTAGAAAAGGTAGAGAACTTGGAGAAGGTGATAAAGACATTAGAGTTGGAAATGGTGCAATTGTTGCAGCTAAGACTGTCGGGGAATATCACCTTGTATTACCAACTGGTAATACATTGGTTCTGAATGAATGCTATTACATGCCGAACCTGATATGCAACATTATATCGGTTTCTTTATTAAGTAAAGAGGGATATAATTTTGTATTACAGGATAATGTTATGAACATTTTCCATAACCAAAAGTTGGTTGGATCAGGCACGTTGTGCAATGGCATTTATGTTCTAAATCAATCAACAGTTCTGAACATAACAAACACACACAAGAGGAAGAGTTCTGAACTGAACCAATCCTTCTTGTGGCATTGTAGACTGGGTCACATCAATGCGACACGACTAGCTAAGTTGCATAAAGATGGATATTTAAATCCGTTTGAATTTTCATCCTATGACACTTGCCAGTCATGTCTCAAAGGCAAGATGACCAAAACTCCGTTTACGGGACACGGAGAAAGAGTTACCGAACTCTTGGGACTGATACATAGTGATGTATGCGGTCCCATGTCTACACATGCCAGGGATGGTTCTTCATACTTCATTACATTCACTGACGATCTCTCTAGGTTCGGGTATGTGTTCCTGATGAAACACAAATCAGAAGCTTTTGAGAAATTTAGGGAATATAAACAAGAAGTTGAGAACCAAACCGGAAAAAGTATTAAAATCCTACGATCTGATCGAGGAGGGGAATACTTGAGCAATGAATTCCTGGACTTCCTAAAAGAGAATGGGATTCTCTCTCAGCTGACTCCTCCATATACACCACAGCACAACGGTGTATCTGAACGGAGAAATCGCACCCTATTAGATATGGTGCGCTCTATGATGAGTACAGCTGAGTTACCTATTTCCTTCTGGGGTTATGCGCTGGAGACAGCAGCATACCTATTGAATCAAGTTCCATCTAAATCTGTACCTACCACACCATATGAGATATGGAGTGGGAAGAGACCATGTCTTAAACGAGTTAAGATATGGGGTTGCCCGGCCTATGTCAAAAGGCAAAATCCGGACAAACTCGAGGCACGGTCAGTTCTATGTAAGTTTGTGGGATATCCCAAACATTCACATGGATATCTTTTCTACCATACAGAGGAACAAAAAGTGTTTGTTTCTCGACATGCCACATTTTTAGAAAAGGAATTTCTTGCAAAAGAAATTAGTGGGGATATGGTAGAACTGGAAGAAATTCCGGCTACACAAACTCAAACTGAAGATTTAGTGGAACCAGAGGATTCAGTAATACCCGACGAACCCCAGCCTCTCCGCCGATCTAGTAGGGTTCCTCGCCAACCTGAGAGATACTACGGTTTTCTCATGGACGGTGGGAGCGAGGATTGCATCATGGAGGATGATGACCCAACTAGCTTCGAGCAGGCCATCACGAGTGGGGACTCAGTGAAATGGCTGGATGCTATGCGGTCCGAGATGGAATCCATGTACACCAATAAAGTATGGACTTTGGAAGTTGCTCCTGAAGGGGTAAAACCCATTGGGAGCAAATGGATCTTCAAGAAAAAACTTGGTGTAGATGGGAAAGTGGAGACTTTCAAAGCTAGACTTGTAGCAAAGGGTTTTCGTCAAAGACCAGGTGTGGACTATGACGAGACCTTTTCTCCAGTGGCTATGCTTAAATCTATCCGGATCATGCTTGCCATCGCTGCATATCATGATTACGAAATCTGGCAAATGGATGTTAAGACCGCCTTTCTAAACGGTGATTTAGAAGAGTGCGTGTACATGACTCAGCCAGAGGGCTTCGTAGACAGTGGGAGCAGCGGAAAGGTGTGCAAGCTGCTTAAATCCATTTATGGATTAAAGCAAGCAACGCGGAGTTGGAACATCTGCTTTGACGTCGTTATCAAAGAGTTTGATTTCGTCAAAAATCCAGATGAACCTTGTATCTACAAGAAGGTGGCAGAGAGTAAGGTTGTCTTCCTCGTATTGTACGTGGACGACATACTCTTGATAGGAAATGATATTCCTATGCTGCAGTCGGTCAAGCTCTTCTTATCACAAAGATTCTCAATGAAAGATCTTGGTGATGCCTCCTGCATATTGGGAATCAGGATCTATAGAGATAGATCCAAATGGATATTGGGATTGTCCCAATCCAGGTACATTGACACCATACTAAAGAGGTTTAGTATGGAAGAATCCAAGCGTGGGAACTTACCCACGATCTCTGGACTCACTCTCTCCAAAGAGATGTCTCCCAAGACTGATTTGGAGAGAGCTCGCATGCAAGGGATACCCTATTCTTCGGCAGTAGGCTCTATCATGTATGCGATGCTATGTACCAGACCCGATGTATCATACTCACTAAGTGTAGTGAGTCGGTATCAAGCAGATCCTGGAGAGAGTCACTGGACAGCTGTGAAGAACATTCTCAAGTACTTGCGAAGGACTAGAGATATGTTCTTGGTGTATGGTAACGGAGAACTCCAAGTGGAGTCCTTTACCGATTCGAGCTTCCAGAGTGATAAGGACTACTCTAAGTCGCAGTCGGGCTTTGTCTTTACCCTTTACGGAGGGGCGGTTAGCTGGAAGAGTTCCAAGCAGGAAACCGTGGCAGACTCGACGATGGAGGCTGAATACATCGCTGCCAACGATGCTGCTAAAGAAGCTGTCTGGATCAAGAAGTTCATTTCTGAACTTGGTGTGGTTCCATCCATTGAGCATCCAATACCTTTGTATTGCGATAACAATGGAGCAGTGGCTTTGGCCAAGGAACCCAGGTCCCATCAGCGATCCAGGCATATTCTGAGGCGGTATCACCTGATCCGGGAGATAGTTGATCGCCGGGAGATCGAGGTCAGGAGGGTTGATACGAAGAACAACACGGCGGATCCACTCACGAAGGCCATTCCCCAGATACAGTTTGAGAGACTCTTCGGGATGCTCGGTATGCGATACTACAGCAGCTGGCCCTAGTGCAAGTGGGAGATTGTTAGTTGTATGTATGCCCTAGAGGCCAGTATTGTACAGATGATGTATATTATTGGATGCTTGGACATATATAGAGATGACTTTCTTGCTCGATATGATAGTATGCTATCTGGTTACTCTTTATCTTAACATGTACACTAGTCTCTTTATACTGTCTTATAGTTACATGTTGGTAAAGCCCTTAGGATATGTACTTGACTACCTGGACTATGATGCAAATCATACTAGTGGGGACATGGTAGTCTATAAGTACATCCTTCAAGGTCCCTAGTCGTGGGTGTATCGAGACGGGGCATCGATATACCAGAGTAGACTAGCGTATACGCTTCTCGACCCATGAGATGGGCGATGGATGATCCCATTTCCATTGGTGTTTGACATCAGAGATGGTATACGGGTGCTCAGTGGAGACTGGGTACACTGGACGGACTCGCCGAGAACTCTCAGATGGTATTATACCTCACGTCAGATGGCAGTTCTCAGGTGACACTTGTACAGGTTAGTCTGTAGACCCGTGATCGTCATAGAGTCTTGTGTGATTCCCACTGTGCTTTGATCTCCACCTTACCACGTCCATGAGGGCTGTTAGTTGTATGTATGCCCTAGAGGCCAGTATTGTACAGATGATGTATATTATATTGGATGCTTGGACATATATAGAGATGACTTTCTTGCTCGATATGATAGTATGCTATCTGGTTACTCTTTATCTTAACATGTACACTAGTCTCTTTATACTGTCTTATAGTTACATGTTGGTAAAGCCCTTAGGATATGTACTTGACTACCTGGACTGTGATGCAGATCATACTAGTGGGGACATGGTAGTCCATAAGTGCATCCTTCAAGGTCCCTAGTCGTGGGTGTATCGAGACGGGGCATCGATATACCAGAGTAGACTAGCGTATACGCTTCTCGACCCATGAGATGGGCGATGGATGATCCCACATCCATTGGTGTTTGACATCAGAGATGGTGTACGGGTGCTCAGTGGAGACTGAGTACACTGGACGGACTCGCCGAGAACTCCCAGATGGTATTATACCTCACGTCAGATGGCAGTTCTCAGGTGACACTTGTACAGGTTAGTCTGTAGACCCGAGATCGTCATAGAGTCTTGTGTGATTCCCACTGTGCTTTGATCTCCACCTTACCACGTCCATGAGGGCGTGCAAAACGGTGGTCTTTGGGTACAGTCCCGAGTCACATGGAGGCAATGAGCGATAGGAGGGGTTTCGTCTCTCCCGGTATTGGGGGTTGATGTTGCGCAGTGCTCGATTGGCCGTAGCAGGGAAGTCCCTGGCCAGGGCTGATCAGAGATTTGCTGGTAAGTGTTACCAGTAGTTTCTCGACCCGTTACGAGCCTCATATCGGCACGACTTATCGGGTTATTGGGGTCTGACGTTTACCACCCCTAGACTTGATATGCGACATATCAGACGAAGAGACCGGACTGTACGGTAAGTGTTACTGGTCGGATTCGCAGGAGTGTGAGCGGGCTAGCTCGTCGATCTTCTGATCACTCAATACCCGGGTGGCCGTTACGTTTAGCAGACCGCTTGCGGCTTGTGGGTGCATGATATGATCATCATCTGCTACCGGCGTATTGACGAGTCTTTAGAGTCCTACACAGAGGTTTCCTGGTTCAAGCGAAACGAAATAGGAGCGCATATGAGATATGTGCGGGACCGAGAATAATGCGTGTATGTGATACCGTATTTGATTCTCGCGATTAATGTTTCGAATGGTTGTATGCGATATAACCTAGTTATCGAATCGAAGATCGATTCGATAAGTCGATACATTGAATACTAGTCGGTCATGTGCGACATGACCGGATCATTGAATCAAGTGTTGATTTAATGATTTAATGTATAATTATATATTTGATATATTACTTTGCATTAACTAGTATTGGTTCACTTTAAACGGATTTTTCTCACTTGGATTGCACATTGTATATGTGATATACTTTTGTGCACTTTTTTGTATCATGTTTGATGATACTTGATCATATGGTTAAGTGAATAGAATTAAACCATGGTTATTATGATAATTAGGGTTTTGCATATTTATTTATTCATTTATTTGTTTATTCATTTATTTGGATAAGTTTAAAGAGAATGGTGGCTTTCTTTTGTCATTAGTTGAAGATTCATGAAGCTTTGACTTCTTTGACCATTCTTGTCTTCTTGCTTAACCCTAACCCACTTAATTCACCATGGTTTATTCTCTACACTTAACCCTAGTTTAAGTTATGATAAGTATTGATTTTCTATTTCTTTTTGAATAGAACTTATCATAACCATCTTCATCTTCTTCTTCTTCAAGCTTGCTACTTTAATGGCAACTTGAGATCTAGTGAGAGAAATCCAAATCTAAAGTGAACCCACCTCCTATTTCTTCACCCTCTACCTCTTGCCAAGTTGTTTTGGGTGTTTTCTTCACAAGTTTCACAACTTTGTGAAGTCGGAGCTTGAGCTTGTGCAACCTCGACGTAGATCGTCTTTGACACGAAGCCGACGACCTATTCCGCACGTTTCTCCGATGAAGCCGTCACGAGAGTCCAAGGTTCAAGATGGACAGCGAGAGGACGCCCTCGTGGAGCTAAGGAAGTGGGTATCCGGATCTACAAAGGTTGTAGCATCCTAACTTTTAGTTAATTTGTTAACTAGATTATCTTTTCGCCTAAACATCTAGTCTAAGATCCGTAGTCTAGGGTTTCTCGGCACCATTTTTTTTAAATTGGCATGTTCGATGCCTTGTGAGACCTTACTAGAGTGCCTAGGAACCTTTCACTGGTATCAGAGCCTAGCTAGAGCCTTAGGCGAAGTCCAGACGGAGTTTGAAGTCCGAACGAACCCGAAAACCCATTTCTAACATGCTCTCTGTCCTTTTTTGAAAATTGTGGATTTTTCGAAATTAAAAATATGCAGAAAAATAAGCAGGGTATTATTTGAATTACTGTGAAATACGAGGGCCTAAATCAAATTTTTCAGCGCGGAACCGCGGCACGTGCTATGCATAGTGCGGCGGTTCCGCGGCCTTACTGTTCAATTATTTAATATTATCTGCACAGTAACTCATATAATATAATGCTGTATTTTCTGGGGTATTTTTATTGTGATTCTACAGAAGAGTTTTCCTGGGTTGTTTTGGGGATTCGGTATTTCGATCGGATTATCAAATTTCGTCTTTTGTGTATTTCCGGATAATCTTTTGATTATGTTAAAAAGTTCGACCGGATATAAATACCCAATTTTTCCCCTGTCGGGAAATTTCCAAGTGTTGGATTTTTCCGTAGTTTAACGACGTTCTAAGTAGTGCAAGTAACGCGATGGACCCTCTAGACGACAACAAACCTTAACTCGATTATGTGACCGTCTTGAACTGCCCTTTGAACCTTCGGGTTTGGGGGAGTACGGCGTGCCACATGTGAGGCGTTGGCTTGACCCTTCTACGGCTGGACCGTCGGTACTGAGGCACGAACTGAATGTTGTTAGACTTATTTCATGTGTTGAGCTGTATCGGGAAAACTTGGGTATTCGACTGTTCGATCGGAAAGTTTAACATTTTCTGTTTATCTGGAATGTGATACAATAATTGGAATTCACAAGTAGTTATGAGATAACTGAATGAATGTTATAAATCTAGCAATTTAGTCCCATATGATATTGAAAAGAGTTTTCGATAATGAGACTAAAATGCGGGATTTATATCTGTTAGGCATGCGATGTCTAAAGAAGTTGCGGATTCCAACTGTTGTAGTTCTACACTTTCTTTTCTGTGACCGTAAGTGTAGTATGTTCATATCGCCGGTTTCGTTGCTATACGTCAACGGTAATTGGGGTATGCATACTTACTTACGTTGATGACATGTGATTTTATGTGTTGCTGGATATGTTATATTGGATCGTCGTGTTCGAATAGCCGGGGGTTTTTATGTAAGATGAGTGTTTTTCATTTTCATTCATGTAAGAACTTGTATGTAATATTCTTTTATTTTGGGCACTTCCAGGTAGCGGAAGTTGTCACCCTTTGTATATTATTTACTTTTCCGCATTAGGATAGACCCAAGGATGGGAGCACAAGTAACCGGGTTCTGGGGTCCAGTGGGAGACCAACTCGAGGAGTCGAGTCCGGGTCTCCTAACCCTAGAATTGGCAGGGTTGCTTGCCGCTCTCGTAGGGGTCTAGGGGTGTGGGATTGGCTATTCATCACGACCGTGGAATCCGTGTTTTATACTGGCTCGTATTGAAAACACGGACGTCCTAGTATATCCAATATTTCATATGTTTATTCTACTGCGATATCTGTGATGTTTTTCTGTGATGGATATAGTATATAGTATATATGATATATTATATAGACGTTACTTATGTTTTACACCCGCGCTAGCCCTGCCCTGCTCTGTCGTTAGTTACCTAACCTAACGGTGCACGAGGGGACATCGAGGCGAATGCGGATGGCATAAGTGTACGTCATATCTATCTGTGATGTTTAGGTATTTAAATGATGGGACTTCATTAATGTGATTAATGAAAGAAAAGAAACCTATGATGTTGTAGAATCAGATTTTAAAATAAAACAGGTAGCTACAGTTCTTGCTTTGCATAGCGGTATATATGATATACCCTGCACCTTATTCGATGAGGAAAGGACCGAGATCCCTTCACCGGGAGTGACTCCTTTAGCAATAACTGGCAGATGCTACACACTCGGTTTGCTTTTGACTGCTTTTGGGTTTTTGCTTTGCACAGTGATATATATGATATATCCCGCACCTCATTCGACGAGGAAAGGGCCGACGATCCCTTCACCGGGAGTGACCCCTTTAGCAAAACTAGAAAAGCCTCAAAATCACTCCATTTTAAAACTTCATTTGATTCTACAATGATATCAAGTTCATTACGCTCATGGTTTTCAGAAAAACCTGGCGTAGCCCTCCGTCATTTCAGATAGATCCTACTTAGTATTCGTGCTACGTTTGTTGACCTCCGTCAAGGCGTAGTGTGCGGTAGCTAACTAGTATTTGTCTGCTTATGCATATGATGCAGATTGGATTAGGGTAGTCGTACGACCTTGTTGACCTCCGTCAAGGGTCGTGCGGGTGGGTTTGATTCAATCAAGAAATGACGGGTTGAACTTGACTTGCACCCTGTGGTTTGTTGACCTCCGCCAAGGTCATAGGATGCTTGGGGCAAAATATTATCGGGAATTTCAAGTGTTGAAATTTGCAATGAGATTGCATACCTTCTATGAGATAGTTGGATCCCGATACCAACTGCGAGTAAGAGTTACTCCTGGGAGTGTTTTACACATTACAATTAGCCGATCAAGTAGGTGTATAGAAAGGTGTTAACGAGGTTACGCCTCTGGGAAAATGAGGTTTACAGTAATTAGGTTCGTGCGAAAGCACGGGGGACCTCCCTCAAAGTACCGACACTGGCCTGGCTGAAAGATTGGCGAACTTGTAGTGTGTAATTAATCCCGGCTAGTCTTTCCTTTTAGGGTTTGAAAGAAGATTTGATAAAAAGCAGTGGGAGCCATCCTGATTAGATAAGATAATAACCAATCTGATCTTGCACGAGCTTACGCTAAAGTGTTTTCTTCTCTCTCTCTCCAGGTAGCGACCATTTCATGCCTTAATAAAGATAATAATATGGATGTATTGACCGAACCCGCATGTTATACTGTGCTGGGGAACGTTGGTTCCGTTCTTACCTATAAGAGTTATAGGACTGAACAGGATATAGGGGAATACCAGGATTCCCATGCCACCCGAATGAAGAAAGTACATGTTGATGCATTTTCTTCGGGTGTGTTCGTTACTGAGAACTGTTTCTCCATTTGCTCTACGTCCTGGGTATTAGATACCGGGTCAGGATCCCATATATGTAATCAGTTACATGGGCTTAGGAAAGGTAGAGAACTTGGAGAAGGTGATAAAGACATTAGAGTTGGAAATGGTGCAATTGTTGCAGCTAAGACTGTCGGGGAATATCACCTTGTATTACCAACTGGTAATACATTGGTTCTGAACGAATGCTATTACATGCCGAACCTGATATGCAACATTATATCGGTTTCTTTATTAAGCAAAGAAGGATATAATTTTGTATTACAGGACAATGTTATGAACATTTTCCGTAACCAAAAGTTGGTTGGATCAGGCACGTTATGCAATGGCATTTATGTTCTAAATCAATCAACAGTTTTGAGCATAACAAACACACACAAGAGGAAGAGTTCTGAACTCAATGAATCCTTCTTGTGGCATTGTAGACTGGGTCACATCAATGCGACACGACTGGCTAAGTTGCATAAGGATGGATATTTAAATCCGTTTGAATTTTCATCTTATGACACTTGCCAGTCATGTCTCAAAGGCAAGATGACCAAAACTCCGTTTACGGGATACGGAGAAAGAGTTACCGAACTCTTGGGACTTATACATAGTGATGTATGCGGTCCCATGTCTACACATGCCAGGGATGGTTCTTCATACTTCATTACATTCACTGACGATCTCTCTAGATTCGGATATGTGTTCCTGATGAAACACAAATCAGAAGCTTTTGAGAAATTTAGGGAATATAAACAAGAAGTTGAGAACCAAACCGGAAAAAGTATTAAAATCCTACGATCTGATCGAGGAGGAGAATACTTAAGCATTGAATTCCTGGACTTCCTAAAAGAGAATGGGATTCTCTCTCAGCTAACTCCTCCATATACACCACAGCACAACGGTGTATCGGAGCGGAGAAACCGCACCCTATTAGATATGGTGCGCTCTATGATGAGTGTAGCTGAGTTACCTGTTTCCTTCTGGGGATATGCACTGGAAACAGCAGCATACCTACTGAACAGGGTTCCCACCAAATCTGTGCCTACCACACCATATGAGATATGGGAAGGGAAGATACCATATCTTAATTTTATAAAGATATGGGGTTGCCCGGCCTATGTCAAAAGACAAAAACCGGACAAACTCAAGGCAAGGTCTGTTTTGTGTAAATTTGTTGGATATCCCAAACATTCGCGAGGGTATATCTTCTACCACAGTGAGGAACAAAGAGTATTTGTTGCTCAACATGCCACCTTTTTAGAAAAGGAATTTCTTGCAAAAGAGATTAGTGGCTCTGAGGTAGAACTGGAAGAGGTTCCAGCTGAACAAAACACAACAGAAGATTTAGTGGAACCAGAGGATTCAGTAGCTCCCAATGAACCTCAGCCACTCCGCCGATCTAGTAGGGTTCCTCGCCAACCTGAGAGATACTACGGTTTTCTCATGGATGGTGGGAGCGAGGATTGCATCATGGAGGATGATGACCCAACTAGCTTCGAGCAGGCCATCACGAGTAGGGACTCAGTGAAATGGCTGGATGCTATGCGGTCCGAGATGGAATCCATGTACACCAACAAAGTATGGACTTTGGAAGTTGCTCCTGAAGGGGTAAAACCCATTGGGAGCAAGTGGATCTTCAAGAAGAAACTTGGTGTAGATGGAAAAGTGGAGACTTTCAAAGCTAGACTTGTAGCAAAGGGTTTTCGTCAAAGACCAGGTGTGGACTATGACGAAACCTTTTCTCCAGTGGCTATGCTTAAATCCATCCGGATCATGCTTGCCATTGCTGCCTTTCATGACTACGAAATCTGGCAAATGGATGTTAAGACCGCCTTTCTAAATGGTGATTTAGAAGAGTGCGTGTACATGACTCAGCCAGAGGGCTTCGTAGACAGTGGGAGCAGCGGGAAGGTGTGCAAGCTGCTTAAATCCATTTATGGATTAAAGCAAGCATCGCGGAGTTGGAACATCTGCTTTGATGTCGTTATCAAAGAGTTTGATTTCGTCAAAAATCCAGATGAACCTTGTATCTACAAGAAGGTGGCAGAGAGTAAGGTTGTCTTCCTCGTATTGTACGTGGACGACATACTCTTGATAGGAAATGATATTCCTATGCTGCAAGCGGTCAAGCTCTTCTTATCACAAAGATTCTCAATGAAAGATCTTGGTGATGCCTCCTGCATATTGGGAATTAGGATCTATAGAGATAGATCCAAACGGATTTTGGGATTTTCCCAATCCAGGTACATTGACACCATACTAAAGAGGTTTAGTATGGAAGAGTCCAAGCGTGGGAACTTGCCCACGATCTCTGGAGTCACTCTCTCCAAAGAGATGTCTCCCAAGACTGATTTGGAGAGAGCTCGCATGCAAGGGATACCCTATGCTTCGGCAGTAGGCTCTATCATGTATGCGATGCTATGTACTAGACCCGATGTAGCATACTCACTAAGTGTAGTGAGCAGGTATCAAGCTGATCCTGGAGTGAGTCACTGGACAGCTGTGAAGAGCATTCTCAAGTACTTGCGAAGGACTAGAGATATGTTCTTGGTGTATGGTAACGGAGAGCTCCAAGTGGAGTCCTTTACCGATTCGAGCTTCCAGAGTGATAAGGACGGCTCTAAGTCGCAGTCGGGCTTTGTCTTTACCCTTTACGGAGGGGCGGTTAGCTGGAAGAGTTCCAAGCAGGAAACCGTGGCAGACTCGACGATGGAGGCTGAATACATCGCTGCCAACGATGCTGCTAAAGAGGCTGTCTGGATCAAGAAGTTCATTACAGAACTTGGTGTGGTTCCATCCATTGAGCATCCAATACCTTTGTATTGCGATAACAATGGAGCAGTGGCTTTGGCCAAGGAACCCAGGTCCCATCAGCGATCCAGGCATATTATGAGGCGGTATCACCTGATCTGGGAGATAGTTGATCGCCGGGAGATCGAGGTCAGGAGGGTTGACACGAAGAACAACACAGCGGATCCACTCACGAAGGCCATTCCCCAGATACAGTTTGAGAGACTCTTCGGGATGCTCGGTATGCGATACTACAGCAGCTGGCCCTAGTGCAAGTGGGAGATTGTTAGTTGTATGTATGCCCTAGAGGCCAGTATTCTACAGATGATGTATATTATATTGGATGCTTGGACATATATAGAGATGACTTTCTTGCTCGATATGATAGTATGCTATCTGGTTACTCTTTATCTTAACATGTACACTAGTCTCTTTATACTGTCTTATAGTTACATGTTGGTAAAGCCCTTAGGATATGTACTTGACTACCTGGACTGTGATGCAGATCATACTAGTGGGGACATGGTAGTCCATAAGTGCATCCTTCAAGGTCCCTAGTCGTGGGTGTATCGAGACGGGGCATCGATATACCAGAGTAGACTAGCGTATACGTTTCTCGACCCATGAGATGGGCGATGGATGATCCCACATCCATTGGTGTTTGACATCATAGATGGTGTACGGGTGCTCAGTGGAGACTGAGTACACTGGACGGACTCGCCGAGAACTCCCAGATGGTATTATACCTCACGTCAGATGGCAGTTCTCAGGTGACACTTGTACAGGTTAGTCTGTAGACCCGAGATCGTCATAGAGTCTTGTGTGATTCCCACTGTGCTTTGATCTCCACCTTACCACGTCCATGAGGGCGTGCAAAACGGTGGTCTTTGGGCACAGTCCCGAGTCACATGGAGGCAATGAGCGATAGGAGGGGTTTCGTCTCTCCCGGTATTGGGGGTTGATGTTGCGCAGTGCTCGATTGGCCGTAGCCGGGAAGTCCCTGGCCAGGGCTGATCAGAGATTTGCTGGTAAGTGTTACCAGTAGTTTCTCGACCCGTTACGAGCCTCATATCGGCACGACTTATCGGGTTATTGGGGTCTGACGTTTACCACCCCTAGACTTGATATGCGACATATCAGACGAAGAGACCGGACTGTACGGTAAGTGTTACTGGTCGGATTCGCAGGAGTGTGAGCGGGCTAGCTCGTCGATCTTCTGATCGCTCAATACCCGGGTGGCCATTACGTTTAGCAGACCGCTTGCGGCTTGTGGGTGCATGATATGATCATCATCTGCTACCGGCGTATTGACGAGTCTTTAGAGTCCTACACAGAGGTTTCCTGGTTCAAGCGAAACGAAATAGGAGCGCATATGAGATATGTGCGGGACCGAGAATAATGCGTGTATGTGATACCGTATTTGATTCTCGTGATTAATGTTTCGAATGGTTGTATGCGATATAACCTAGTTATCGAATCGAAGATCGATTCGATAAGTCGATACATTGAATACTAGTCGGTCATGTGCGACATGACCGGATCATTGAATCAAGTGTTGATTTAACGATTTAATGTATAATTATATATTTGATATATTACTTTGCATTAACTAGTATTGGTTCACTTTAAACGGATTTTTCTCACTTGGATTGCACATTGTATATGTGATATACTTTTGTGCACTTTTTTGTATCATGTTTGATGATACTTGATCATATGGTTAAGTGAATAGAATTAAACCATGGTTATTATGATAATTAGGGTTTTGCATATTTATTTATTCATTTATTTGTTTATTCATTTATTTGGATAAGTTTAAAGAGAATGGTGGCTTTCTTTTGTCATTAGTTGAAGCTTCATGAAGCTTTGACTTCTTTGACCATTCTTGTCTTCTTGCTTAACCCTAACCCACTTAATTCACCATGGTTTATTCTCTACACTTAACCCTAGTTTAAGTTATGATAAGTATTGATTTTCTATTTCTTTTTAAATAGAACTTATCATAACCATCTTCATCTTCTTCTTCTTCAAGCTTGCTACTTTAATGGCAACTTGAGATCTAGTGAGAGAAATCCAAATCTAAAGTGAACCCACCTCCTATTTCTTCACCCTCTACCTCTTGCCAAGTTGTTTTGGGTGTTTTCTTCATAAGTTTCACAACTTTGTGAAGTCGGAGCTTGAGCTTGTGCAACCTCGACGTAGATCGTCTTTGACACGAAGCCGACGACCTATTCCGCACGTTTCTCCGATGAAGCCGTCACGAGAGTCCAAGGTTCAAGATGGACAGCGAGAGGATGCCCTCATGGAGCTAAGGAAGTGGGTATCCGGATCTACAAAGGTTGTAGCATCCTAACTTTTAGTTAATTTGTTAACTAGATTATCTTTTCGCCTAAACATCTAGTCTAAGATCCGTAGTCTAGGGTTTCTCGACACCATTTTTTTTAAATTGGCATGTTCGATGCCTTGTGAGACCTTACTAGAGTGCCTAGGAACCTTTCAAGGGCGTGCAAAACGGTGGTCTTTGGGCACAGTCCCGAGTCACATGGAGGCAATGAGCGATAGGAGGGGTTTCGTCTCTCCCGGTATTGGGGGTTGATGTTGCACTGTGCTCGATTGGCCTTAACAGGCAAGTCCCTGGCCAGGGCTGATCAGAGATTTGTTGGTAAGTGTTACCAGTAGTTTCTCGACCCATTATGAGCCTCACATCGGCACGACTTATCGGGTTATTGGGGTCTGACGTTTACCACCCCTAGACTTGATATGCGACATATCAGACGAAGAGACCGGACTGTATGGTAAGTGTTACTGGTTGGATTCACAGGAGAATGAGCGGGCTAGCTCGTCGATCTTCTGATCGCTCAATACCCGGATGGCCGTTACGTTTAGCAGACCGCTTGCGGCTTGTGGATGCTTGATATGATCATCATCTGCTACCGGCGTATTGACGAGTCTTTAGAGTCCTACACAGAGGTTTCCTGGTTCAAGCGAAACGAAATAGGAGCGCATATGAGATATGTGCGGGACCGAGAATAATGCGAGTATGTGATACCGTATTTCATTCTCGCGATAAATGTTTCGATTGGTTATATTCGATATGACCTAGTTATCGAATCATTGATTCGATAAATCGATACATTAGATACTAGTCGGTTGTATGCGATATAACCGGATCGTTAAATCAAGTGTTGATTTAATGATTTAATGTATAATTATATATTTGATATATTACTTTGCATTAACTAGTATTGGTTCACTTTAAATGGATTTTCTCACTTGATGTGCAAAAGGTATATGTGATATACTTTTGTGCACATTTTTTGTATCATGTTTGATGATACTTGATAATGTGGTTAAGTGTAAAGGTTTAAACCATGGTTAAGTGATGATTAGGGTTTTGGTTTTTCATTTATTTATTTGGAAAGGATTAAGTTAAGAATGGTGGCTTATTTTGGAGCTATGTTGAAGCTTCTTGAAGCTTTGACAAAGTCCACCATCCTTATCTCATCCTTAACCCTAACCACTCCAACTAACCTTGGTTTAATCTCTACACTTGACCATGGTCAAGATATGATAAGTATTCATATTAGTTTTATTTTAAAATTAGAAGACTTATCATTCTTTCTTGATCTTCTTCTTCTTCCTCAAAGAGAAAGCTTGATGCCATCAATGGCAACTTGATTTCTAAAGTGAGAAATCCAATTCTAAAGTGAACCCACCTCCTATTTCTTCATCCTCTACCTCTTGCCAAGTTGTTTTGGGTGTTTTCTTCATAAGTTTCACAACTTTGTGAAGTCGGAGCTTGAGCTTGTGCAACCTCGACGTAGATCGTCTTTGACACGAAGCCGACGACCTATTCCGCACGTTTCTCTGATGAAGCCGTCACGAGAGTCCAAGGTTCAAGATGGACAGCGAGAGGACGCCCTCGTGGAGCTAAGGAAGTGGGTATCCGGATCTACAAAGGTTGTAGCATCCTAACTTTTAGTTAATTTGTTAACTAGATTATCTTTTCGCCCAAACATCTAGTCTAAGATCCGTAGTCTAGGGTTTCTCGGCACTATTTTTTTAAATTGGCATGTTCGATGCCTTGTGAGACCTCACTAGAGTGCCTAGGAACCCTACACAATGGTAGTGCTGTTTGGATTTATTTGTACTTTTGATGTTTCGGGGCGAGCGTCCGACTTATGGACTACCGTCACTGCCTGTTTGTATAATAATCTTTTGGGACATGACCGGGCTGAGGTCGATGTACCCGTTGTATATATTTTCTTTTCTGTACTAGGATTATCCCGCGGTGGGGTGCACGGATAGCCGGGTTCTGGAGGGCAACGGGTCCGTATCTCATGGCTTTGAGAGGCAAATGGGCCTCACTCTAGAATTGGCAGACTATTCGCCGCACTTGTAGGAGGTACAGGTTGACCCAAGGAGGGGTGCTCAAGTTACCGGATTCCGTGAAGTGCCGGGTGGTCCATTCACTATGCTGTAGGGGGCTGCCTCGCTTAAGGTTTTGGCGGGTAACTTGCCGCACCCGTAGGGGTCTAGCTTTCATTGCACAGGCTATCCACACGACCAGGGGAACGTCGAGTTTCAGTAGCGGCTCTGTGAAACCCGGGGATCCCAGATTATCTGTATTTTTCTGTGATGCTTATTACTTTTCTGTAATGTTGCATATTATCACGCCTGGAGCGATTACTGTATATTAGTATATATACTGTTAGATGTTGTATATGTTTTACACCCGCACTAGTCCAGTCCCCGCTCTGTCGTTAGTTAAGTAACCTAACGGGTGATGACGGGACCCAGAGGTGAATGCGGATGGCATATACGTACATTTTATTTTCGTTCTTTTCTGGTGTGATTAACTGATGGGACTGCATTGATTCTTATCAATGCAAGGATAAAACAAACCTATATTTGATGTTGTTGGAACAATTTTTAAAAGGAGTTATTACAAAGAAATTTCCTTTTGTTATGCATAGCGGTATTCAGTTAGAATATTCTGCACCTCATTCGACGAGGCAAGGGCCGAGATCCCTTCACCGGGAGTGACCCCTTCGGCAGAAGTTTGCGTCAGGGTAATAACTTCAATATAGTCGATTACAAGTTGCTTTGCATCGCGGTATTCAGTTGGAATATCCTGCACCTCATTCCACGAGGAAAGAGCCGAGATCCCTTCACCGGGAGTGATTTCTTTAGCAAAAGGTTTTCGCCACTATATTTTTATAAAAAGCTATCAGGTTCCTTCAACGAGATCAAGTTCATTACATTAAAGGTTTTTCACCAAAAACCAGCCGTAATCCTCCGTTATTTCTTATGGATGGTCAGTATTATTCAAGCTATGTTTGTTGGCCTATGTCAAGGCATAGTGTTTGGTAGCTGCTGGGTATTCATTTGTTGCATAGATAGATCCATTAGTTTAGGACAGACGTACAGCCTTGTTGGCCTACGTCAAGGGCATGTACGATGACCTAAATTAATCAGGACAACGACGGGTAGAACTTGACATGTGGCTTATGATTTGTTGGCCTACGTCAAGGTCATAAGAGCATGGGATAAAAATTACATCGGGAGTTTCAAACATACAGGAAACTTGCAAAACTTGAGCATACCTTCTGGAGTGTGATAACGTGAGTGGATACCATCATGTTATCATGCGATGAGAGTTGGATCCTGATTCCCACTGATGAGTTAGTTTACTCTTCGGGTGATCCCGACTAATTCTTCTTTAAGGTTTGGAGGAGAATTTGAGATAACAGTGGGAGGTTTCTTGATTAGATAAAGTGATAACCATTCTGATCTAGGTTAGAGTGTACGCAGAGTGTTTCTTTTCTCTCTTTCTTTGGCAGCGACCTTTGACCGACCCTTGACTATGATTCAGTGACCAAGTTGACCGAACCTTCTTAAAATACTGGCTTTTGGATTGTCTAAAGTTGCATAAGTCATTACCGCTCCTTCTTTTACCTTTTGTATTTCTCAGAACACCCCGTATTACTCGGACATCCACTTCCATTGGATAGATCCATCGTATGGTTATATACGAACTCGAAGGGACTTCTTCGAGGATGGATCCAGGTTCAGGTGAAATATAATTGGTTTATTCAGTTGTCTTTTATTATCACCTTCTCTCAGGTTGCGAGGGCTCCTTAATTTAGGAGAGTACACCCATTATGCTTACTGGATATTCTTCTTCCAAACCATAGGCAGGTGCCGAAAGGTAGGGAAAGAAGAAAACCAATTAGTCTAAGTAGGGTGTACAGAAGGTAATAACTAAAGACAAAATAAAGGGATTAGAAAGAGGACAAAGTAAATTGCGACTGTTATTATTCACGACCAAACCACGTATTTCATCGCCACTCCTACTTCACCTTTTTATTTCTCCAGAACAACCCGTATCACTACGAACATCCAATTCCATTGGATAAATCCATCGTATGGTTATATACGAACTCGAAGGATATTTTTTCGAGGATGGATTCTGGTTCAGGAGAAATAGGAATAAGGTTTATTCAGTTGTCTTTTATCATCACCTTATCTCAAGTTGCGAGTACTCCTAGGTTTAGAAGGGTACACCTATTATGCTTACTGGATATTCTTCTTCCAAACCATAGGCTGGTGCCGAACGGTAGGGAAGGAAGAAAACCATTTTAGCCTAACGATGGTGTACAGAAGGTAATGACTAAAGAAAAATAAAGGGAATCGGAGAGATGGCAGGGAAATATACGGTTACAGTCATGAATCTGAATAATGGAAAAGGCATTACTATGAATACCCGGATACCCTTTCGAAATATATTCATGTTTCATTTTTACTGTGTATTGTTGATAGAAAACTGATTTCTCAATTAGACACTTACTCCAGGGTATGTATTTACCAGGTAAGATTCTCACATCTGTATGGTTATACAGATGATGAGAGGGAGTAAGTTATTGGGAATTAGGTGATCATCCTCATTATATCGGAATTCGTTGTAATTGGTGATATTTGAGGCAATCGCCTGGGTACAGTTTTCAACCTACGACGCACAGGTTTTGAGTCATTAAACTCAGCGGACTTATACAGAGTATTGTATGTTGTCCAGTGTCCATCAGGACAAAGGGGTTGGTCCTCGTACTCTATTCTGTTTACTTGTAACCTCTCTAGTTTTTAGACAAGTGTTTCGTAGAAATATAATGTCTAAGTTTTGAGAAGTTGTGGGTATAGGAATAAAGTAGAGAACCAGGTGTCGCAAGTATCGGGATTCTTCAAAGAAATAGAAGATGTAGATTCTTGTGATTGGTATTCAAGTAATGGTTTTTAGAAACTTGTTTCTCTTTCAGGTTACTCATAATTGGATGGATTCCTAAGTTGAGTAATGCTGATAAGCCTCTCTCCATTAAGTTGATATGCACTGGAGACAGTTGCATGATATGAATCTGGTTCCAATTAAATAAGTGCCAAAGTTTCTATATTGGATATAAAATGCTTAATATCTTAACGATGTTAAGGTAAAGGGAGTTGTCCAACTTATGGTTAAAACCAGACACTGGATAACTCAAGGCACGTTTCTGTAATGGCAGTTTGTGGGTTGACCCTGGCTTTGACGAGGGTTGATTTTCTACCATCTGGAAGATCAATAGTGATATTGTTCTTGACTCGCCACAGTTTTATTAAAATGTTTTTTTAGAAAACAGCAGTGGGAGTATGGTAGAACTGGAAGTGATTCCAGAACCGCAAACGACTATAGAAAAATTTAATAGGACCTAAAGATTCAATCAGGTTTAACATTCAAATAGCCACTCCGCAGATATGGTGGGTAACCTCGGACACCCGAGAGGTACTCCGGTAGCCTCAAGGACGGTGACAGGGAGGTTCTTGTTTACCCAGACTTGACACTACTGTTGTTCCAGACTATGAGACCCGGCAGGAGGATAAGTGTTCTAAACTAGCTTTAGAAGTGTACGTATATATATTATTCTGCCAGAGGGTTGTCGTAGTCAGTGGGAGCAGCGGAAGAATAGTGGACAAGTAGCTTATGTCTATTTATAGGCTTGAGAAGATATAGCGGAGATAAGATCATCTAATTTTGATGTAACAGTCATGGCTTTGACTTCATCAGAATAGGGGATGGATCTGTTAAGAAGGTAGTAGGGTGTGATGTCCTGGTATTTGGATGACATACACAAAGTAGGAAGTGAAGTTCCTATACTACGATCGGTTATACTTTGGTCGTCACATAGTGGTTTCTCCACATAGGATATGGATATAATATTTGATATTCTGGTTTCTAGATCTATTGTTTTAGATCTAGGTTTGGGTAGTTTCCCAATGTGGGTACTTTGACAGTATTCTAATAGTATTTTAGAATAAATGACTCCTGGCATGGTGGTGTACCTGCAGGTGATGGAGTCACCCTCTCTAAAGGTGTCTTAAAGACTAAAGGGGAGAGGTATGTGCATGATTGGCAAATCACTTGTTTTGGCAATTGAGTCAATCATGAGATGTCAAGTACCACACCAGATGTTGTTTTTGCACTAGATGCGATAAGTTTATATTAATCTAATCCTGAAGAAACATAAGGAAGCAGTTTTAGAACATAAGTGCATGTTCTACGGATTTGATGACGGTAGACTCCTTCGGGAGACGGTTATCATTCCAGGCTTCAAAGGTGAAATGAATGACAGAGTTATAGTTTTCCCTCTGACGAGGGACAGTATTATGGACAGCTGGTCCAAGAGGATACTGTGGGAGGCATGGTGCTGGATACTGATTAGGTTCAGTTATCAATAGAGTCTAAGCAGTTTAGAATTGGAGTTCATTTATGAACTAGGTCCCATCAGATATCCAGACATATACTAAGACAGGTATTACTCGATTCAGGAGATGGCTTTCTCCGCAAACTTGAGATTAAGACAGACATAGAAAGAAACATCAGGGCGGATCCACTCACTGAGGCTATTTCTCGAACACAATAGTTTTGCAAACGAGCTTTGTGAAACTGATTAGTAGAGGAGTTGGATGTTCGGTATCACACGGGCTATGAGTACGCGACATTGCAATAATTAGCCTTAAGTGCAAGTGGGAGATTGTTGGATATAGTGCCATCAAAGTCAATTATTGGATAACAGGTACGTGATTGAGATGATTGAGGAAGGGCCTATACCGATAAAACAGTCTTACTCGAGATAATAGTATGCTATCTGGTTTGTCTTTATCACTGTTACACTTTGATAGAGCCCTTAGGATCTTGCTTGACTATCAACAGTATGATGGCGATCATATACGTGAGAGTTGGGTAGTCTATAAGCACATCCTTAATTTTGGTACCTAGTCGTGGGAGTTTCGAGACAGGGCATCGATACTCCAGAGTAGACTAGTGTATACAGTCGAGACCCCGACAAGGGGCGGTGGCCGGTCTCACAAGCCATTGGTGTTAGTTGGTTCACCTAAGATGTATACAGGTGCTCATTGGGTTATGAGTACACCGGATAGGACTCGCCGGGAACATGCTGGTTGTTATTATACCTAGCGTCAGATAGCAGTTCCCTGGTGACATGTGTACAGGTTAGTTCATCGACCTGAGGTCATCATTTGTCTCGTGTGAGTTTCCACTGTGCTTTGATTTATACCCTACCACGGGTCAAAGGAGTCGTGCAAACAGGTATTTTTTGGGTACAGTCCCGAGCCACATGGAGGCAGTGAGCAGATCGTCGGGGATTCGTCTCTCCCGGTATTGGGGGTGAGATCGCGCTGTGATTAGGAGAGCCATTACACGAAATCCCTGGCCAGGGTAATCGAGATTTACTGGAAGGTATTCCAGTAGTATCTCTGGGTGTTCTGGGCTGCTCTCTAACATGACTTATACAGCTATTAGGGGTCTGACGTTTACCAGCTCCCTAGGCCGTATATGCGACACTCATAGACGAACGGACCAGACTGTATGGATATTGTCACTGTCAGGCTCAGTAGGGTTTCTGGATGAGTTCGCTCGTCAGCTTCCCTTCCAATAAATACAAAGGCAACCGTTACGTACAGATAGTACCTCTGACGTGCTAGTGGTTATACCCAGTGCTAGTGTATTGATGAGTCATTAGAGTCCCCCACAGACAGTTTCCCAAGTTCGGGCGAAACGTTGTAGATGCCGTATGGTATTATGGCAAGGTTCGGAAAATGCACGTGCGTTTACGCACGTGTCATATTTCGGGCAGATAATACTGGTAGGCTTTGGTTTAAGCCGGATCCGAGTATTATACTGTGTAGATATAATATCTTTGTCTCAGTTACATTTGTATTCGGTCGTAATACAAATGCGGGTATGTTTATACTATTACGGGGTTATCCTGAAATTCGTTTCGGGATCGCTTTTGGAAGTTGCCAGTTTCCAGTTTTCTATCGCCCGTATTAAACATTCGGTTAAATACGGATTTATCTTTTCTTGTGGTGAGTCATTGTGTGGAAGGTTCTAGATGGTTCTAGGAGTGGTGACTAGGTTCATGAATCATTCATAGCATTAATTGAAATGGTGACTAGGTTTAAGAGTCATCATTTATGCATTAATGGTTTCTAGTGAGTCATTGTTTTCTTTAGTGTTATGATAAGTTTGAATCCTTATGATTACCACCCTTTGCTCCTACACTTACCTCCCTCCTCTTCTTACAGTGGCCGGTCCCTCTTGGAGAAAGAGGATAGTTGTTCATTTGGAAAAAGTATATGAAATTTTCTTTATGGAAATTTCATAAGTTGATTTCTCATTTCACCCGATCCAAAAAGGCAACTTCATTAACCGTTCATCCATAGTTTTGGACGTAACGAGACAAAGTGTTCTACTCATTCTCTACATCAATCTTGGTCGTCTCTTTTAGCAAACTTGACGATCGAGTTGCCTCGGTTCAGAGGCGGGAGCCCGTTTAAAGATCCGTCGACGTGGTGCCACCTGGACGACGAGACCGAAGATCGAGCGAGTTCGGATTAGCTGCAACAAAGCGTGGGATGATGGTTGAAGACCGAAGGACCCGGATCGTTCGGTATAACATTTCTACCCACTTTGTAATTTGTTAGTTTAGCATTAATGGCAGATCCTGGGATATAGTATACGATAGCGCCGTTATAAAAGTTTTTGTTCCGCAAATTGGCGTCTGAAAGACGGCCGGGGCGCTACCGTAGACTTACAGACTGTACGGTAGTGTTACTGATTGGATTCGTAGGAGTGTGAGCATGCTTGTTTGTTGATCTTCTGATCGCTTAATACCTGGGTGGCCGTTACGTTTAGCAGACCGCTTACGGCTTGTGGGTGTTTGATATGATCATCACTTACTTCCGGCGTATTGACGAGCCTTTAGAGTCCTACACAGGGGTTTCCTGGCTCAAGCGAAACGGAATAGGAGCACATATGTGATATGCGCGGGACCGAGATTAATACGATATGAGATACCGTATTCTATTCTCGCGATTAGTAACATTGGTCGGTTGTATGCGATATAGCCGGGTTATCGGATCAAGTGTTGATTTGATAAGTTGTTACACATGATATTAGTCGGTTATATGTAATATAGCCGGATTATTAAATCAAGGGTTGATTTAATAATTTAATGTATAATTATATATTTGATATATTACATTAAATTAACTAATATTAGCTCATTTATGATTTCTTTTCTCATTTGATGTTCACATTGTATATATGTGATATGTATATTTGTGTACATGTAATGTGTCATGCTTGATGATACATGCAATATGGGTGTATGAGACTTAAACCATGCTAGGGTTAAGTTAGGGTTTTATTTATTTCTTAAGTTAATAACAAAAGAGAGAAGAATTGGTCAATGTTGTCAAGCTTGGATGAAGCTTGTAGAAACATTGACAAAGTCCACTCTTTTGTCTAGATTAGGATATTTTGTTAACCCAACCCTTAACCTTAGCCCTTGGTTAATTCTCTACATGAGTTAGGCATATGGGCTTAACTCACCCATGATTGCAATAATTCATTTGATGAGTTAATTCTTCTTCTTCTTCTTCTTCCTCAAAGCTTTCTAGCTTCAATGGAGGTATGAGAAAAAGTGTGAGAAAATGATTTCTAATGTGAGCAAACTTCCTACTTTATCATCCTCTACTACTTGCCATTTAGTATATGGTGTTTGCTTCACTAATTCTATAATTAGTGAAAAGATAACTTGGGTTAGTGTCTCCTCGACGTAGATCGTCTTCGGCCTCGAAGTCTTCGAAGCAAGCATGTTCGTTTCTTCATGGGAGCCTCTCTAGAGTCCAGAGTTCACGATCGCAGCGAAAGGGACTACTACACAGAGCTATTGAAGTGAAGGACCGGTCTACAAAGGTTGTATTCCTTGCTCACTAGACTTGCAAAGTGTTTGCATTTATATTTCCGTCGATTTCTAGTTAACGATTCTTAGTTAGGGTTAGCTAAAACGGTAAATTTTTGAATATGGCATGGAAGATGCCTCTCGAAACCTTACTGCCGTCTTATGTAACCCTGCACTGTGTTTTTGGCTTACTTGAATTACGTTACGCCTTTAGACGTTGCGTGATTTAAGTGCCGGTCACGTTCCACTTTTGGGTTGTGACAGTATTTTTCTAAACACCTTCTTTCTTAAATCCGGCACTCCAATATTCATATGTTTTTACAGGATTCTTTGCAATTTGCCGCAAATAGCTAAAGAAAAACTAACCGTATTTGTTATAGCGCCGCACTTAAACTAAAAAACGATTGTTTGATGATTGTGAACAAACCTATTTTGAATTGTGGATTGCATTGTTAATACGGACTTTAAGGGGCTATAACACCAATTCAAATTGGGTGAGAATTTCATCACCCTTCCTGAGAGCCCGGAAATCACTAATTGCATAAGCCTTGAGCTTAATTAAAATATAGCTGGACTCAGCGAATTAAGGACTTGTCGCACTCGATAGGACATAGGAAGGTTGTGGGCATTCGGTCGTTTATCTAAATGTGACTTTTGTGGTGCCTAAGCTAGACAAGTGAGGAGGAAATTTTAAAAGGCCTGTATCACGGTGATTCGTGAGCGGAACCTTCCTTACCTCACTTGTGCTTACCTTGCCACAATTGGCTGTGAAGAGAAGATTTGAGGGTTATCTCATAACTTGTCACTTTGGAACAGTTAGGAGCAGATCTAGTTGGACTTCAGAGAACCCTAGTTTTAGGTATTGATTGTGCATTTGTGACTGTGTAGTTATGATTGTGTTTGTTTGTTTTGCGTCTTCTATTTTTGAAAGTGTGTCTTATCACCTCTACTAGGTTTCTACATGCATCAAGTATGCAATTTAAAAAAAATCTAGAGGTCCAAGCTACACTAACCTAGAATCGAACTAGAGAATTAGGGTTCCTAAGCATATAAACGAACTTTGTTGGATATTGTCACGACCCGAAATAGCTCGTGACTGGCTCTTGAATCATATGAAGTCTATAGGACCCCATCTAATCTAAGTAAGCTAAAGCCCAGAAATCTAAAACCATTTCAAATATTAAATGAAGGAAAAATAGTTTAAGAAGTGAAGGAATCATGGTTTAAATACAAGGTTTTTAAATAAATAAGCCGAATATACATTTTAAAAGTGTATAATCTTTTCTAAAAATTTTGGCAGAGTTTTCTTTGTAAATACTGGCCCCGAACGGGGAACAACAAGAATAATATATATATACAATGATAAAAGGCATCCCCAAGCGGGAGCTAGCTCTTTGTCAATCGACGGTCATAACCACGCAAGCAATATAATATACAACGCCGAAGGGCGAGGATCAAAACTCAAAAGAGAACTCAAAAGCATGAAAACCGCAATACTACAATGCGCGACTCTAAGGTCGAAATAATACATAACTGATTTTCTAAGTCTGAAACAATATACAAGTTTTGGTTGATGGAATTTCTAGATACAATGAATAATACAAGTACAATGGTGGTTCTGATGCAAAAGAACCCACCTACCAAAGCAAGTTACCTGTAATGGAAGCAATGTGCCAGAAAACCCGTAATGAAACCTGTACGGCAAAACCTGCAAGAAACTGTGGCACAACGGGGGTGAGTTGCCAACTCGTGAATAGAAAATATCACAGAGCAGAAATCGTATGTATGACTCATCCTAGGTCAATACGATCAGATATATATAAACCTCAATATGAATAAGTCTGAAGCATGCTAAAGTGGCAATGCGACCTCTATACATGAGTGTAGTGCCAATTGCTCGTGCCAGTGCCGTAGGTAATAACATGTCATAAATATGAGGTATGATCAATGCAATCAAATCTGTATGTACGTGGATCCCGTCCACTCATCACCCAATGACCATAACCATCATGCATGTAAATATCATAAAGCATATGCATGGAAATATGAGGATATAAACCATCTGTGTCCGTCGCGACACGTCAAAATCATGGAACCGGAGTGTCCAGCATCGACACTCGAAAACATCATGAAAGCTGTGCCCAACATCGGCACGTAAATCCTTATATATCGGGCTCTGTCAGTCCGGATCAGCCCACGGACTCCGTCTGCGGAATCGGCCCTCGGCCCCAGCAGTACGCCCATATCCATCTATCGACTCTGGTCAGTGTCCTCTGGATAATCGCCAAGTCTAACCAATCACCGGTAGGTAGTGGTCCCTCTGCCAGGCTCACCGTCTAGCTACACAGCAGATCCGTTCTCGTCCCGGGGTACCATACCGGGTCCACCATGTACCCGCAATTGGCCTCGTCCGCTTCTCGAATCGGATTTCACATGTCGCTCTCAGCACCGAGAAAACACATGGTGGACGCACTGAAATATCAAATCAAGGGCAACCGGGTTTTTAAAACAATTACATATTCTCTTTTGAAATACCGACGGTTCCCAAATCCAGAAATATCATGGAAACAATATATCTCAATGCGTATAATCAAAGCATAATGTATGCGACATGTAAAAGAAATGTAAGCCTATCAGTATGTCATGCAACACGGAATAGTAATATGCACATATTTAGGGAATACCGCTTCTTTAAAATGAATCAGCTTTAAAAAAGTATCTTGCGGTTCCCAAATCTCTAATCAAGCCAGAATCATCAATGTATGTGCAAATACGTATGCATGCACGTATGGGTGTACAATAGGAATACACAGTATATAGGTACACAAGTATGCCATGCAAAGGTCATATCCTGAATGCAACAGTACTACAGTGTAGTGGCATGGCAATTATCGATGATGAAGTGTGTGAGCCGGCAAGCAGTGTACGTGGAATATACGCATCATTTGTAACGGTGCTGGTGTCCTAACAGCATGGTTGTAATATAGCAATAAACACAAGCAATGCAATGCAAATAGCATGAAAATGCGGAATCGAATAATCAACGCAACAGTGAAGAATCTACCTCAATAGATATATCATGCAGCTCTGCCATTTGAAATAAGACGAATCGGGTTTTTTGGTAAAATAAGGGCTACGGTGTTTTAAGAACAGATGCGACTTTTGAAAATATCTGTAGAATCCCTTTTTGCCTGTCTTTAAAATATCCCCGATTCGTTAGTTTTGAAATAGGTATGACTCGGGTCTGGTCTAATATCTACTAAGTAATTTACAGACCTAACTAACAGGCTAAACAGGAGGGGTATGGAAACTACCTGCATCTGAGTCGATATATATATATATATATATATATATATATATATATATATATATAATAGTCGGTGATCCCGCCTCAATAGTATCACATCCGATACAATATGCATCATATAATATCCTCGAGTCATGAGTGCAGGTCTATCATCAATATAAAGCTCGCACGGTAAATCGTCATACGGCATCCCAATAGCTGGGTACAGGTCAATATCGCATTCATCTTATCAATTATCTGGTATCCTGATCATCATATCACATAATCTGGGTACTGATCCAAGTCTAGTACAATCGATACCATCTAAACAAAAATAAGCGCATGTGTAAAACACACGTCCAAAGGCCCGCTAAAATCTCGTATCGTATCCCAAATACGAATCACATCATATCGCCGATCTCCCGGCACCATGCCCAAACTCATCGACTCATCTCCAGTATCATACACTATCCTCATCATCACGATATAAGTATAGCAATAAGCATGTGTGTGCGTATGGGTGTAAACCTATGCTAGGGTTCGCAACTAGTAAAATACACTAGTTCACTTCTAGCCCTAAATATCCACAGTACACTTAACACATCTATGATCTCCATGTCACGCAATAAGCTATCATATATATATAGTATATAAAGTATACTAGACACCGAACTGCGGGGGTGCTATACGCCATCCACCCGACTTCCCCCGTAGATATAATCTACTCACCTTGCGTCTTCATTTCTCGATGCCACCACGCGCTTGCTTGTCATCCTAAAGTCTTCATGGGGTACCTACACATCAACGTATCGTAATTGCGTATTAAAACCAAATCAAAACTAAAATGACATACGAAAACCAAAACGATATGCTAAGGCCTATAGGTTAGAACCTATGGGTACGCTTCTAAAACCATCAATCAATCCTCGATATCGTCATACTAACGCCAAGTATTCGAGGCAAAACACTAATACGCAAATCCAGGATTTAAAATACGGAATACAGAAACGCAAATCAAAACAGCAACTTAGGAAAAAGGCTCTAGATTTTACCCTAGGTCAAATTGGACAATTTTGCACATGCCAGGGGTCTAATCTATAGATGTGGGAGCTACAGAACCAAAATAAGCCAGATTGGTCCAGGTCTGGCCGCAAATTGCGGCCAATTGGATTAAATTTGCGGCCGAGATAGGGAGTTAGGGGCTAGGGTCTTGGTGGTAGCTTCCTGGGTGCCTGCATATATTACTATCCAACCAAAATAATTTTCAGAGTCTTGAGGTGATAGCAGATTTCATAATACACTCACAGAATCACAATTCTTCTGACATCGGGTTTCTAAATCCATATTCCGGGTCGTAGTCTCTGGTTGGGTCTCCAATCAATCACCACAGAGGTTGTATAGCCTCTAGTAACCCTAATTTCACTTTTGATTTCAACTAAAACTCTAATCCTCAACTCAAGTTTTTAAACACCCCAAAACCACACAATATCGGTAATAATTTTAACATGGATGCTAAAGGCAAGGAAATTCTATACTAGTGATGGAAAAATTACCTCATTTGAGACCTAAGAATCCCCGACAGCACCAAAATGTGATTTTTCTTGATCCATAACGTAGCTTGCGAGCTTGTGCATCTTTTTCGTGAAATGGGGTTTAGGTTTTGAGTGGATTTCTATTGTGTTTGAGAGGCTTGAAGAGGGGAGGGAGTGAGGGGAAGGCGGCAGCAGCAGCAAGAAGTAGGAGGGGAGAGAAATGAGAGGGAGAAAATGAAGGAGAGAATGCCCAAGGTCAAAGTTAACCCCTCTCTTTCTCTCTCTCACCCATGCGTACACTATTCCATTCTTTATTCTTTTTCCCTTTTTCTTTTATTTTTCTTTTCCCTCTAAATCCTTCTCACACCAATAGTAACCCCAAAACAACATTGTAGGAATGGACAAGTGTAGAAAAAAAAGATATGTGCATGTTTTGCACAAAATTGCTAAAAAACCGATTAGCGATTTTTAATCGCGATTAGCACTAAATTAGCATATAAATGATCATAAAAACTTAAAAATGGTATAACTCCATAAAATACCCTATTTTAGAATTTTCCATAATTTTTCCAAATTTTTCTGTATTTAATTATACCAAAATATTAAAATATTCAATAAAATAATATTAATTATAAAAATTCCCAAAAATAATATTTTTTTTTGAAATGTTACAATATTTCCCCCTTAAAGAAATTCGGTCCCTGAATTTAAATTTAAACCCCCTAAATTCAAAAACATTTCAGTAAAAATCCAAGTCGTCGGGGCTCCGAAATCATCAATACATAAACGCATCATAACGCAATGCATGCGCATGAGTAATGAGCAGATAACTCAAAATCAAAACTCCGTCAAGCATCCACAATCATCGGAGTCATGGTAAAGACACAAATGTCAAATCCAATACAAAACCAATACGATATAAATCAGAACTATACATGTAAATATCAAATCTATACATGTAAATAGATGAAGTAGTCGCTGTGCGATGCGCATAACACTGCACAGTGGCGGACGTCTTTCATAAGAAATTAACTATATACGTATATATATCTTTTGTTTAATATGTACGTTCCGCCGTTTTGAAAACAATTTTGAAGGGTTTCCTTGTTTTAAACGTTTCGTGTCAGATCGGACACGTAGGTATATACTGAGACTATAGCTCGCTTTTTGGAAATCCCTTTGATAACTATCAATGCATGCAAAATATATCCAGGTACTGTCCTCTGACTAGTCCCGTTCAGTACGAAAACACATAGCAAATATCATAAAAATGTACCGCTCCATACGAAATCAATCTCAAAATGTATATAAGAATACCCTGTGCGTCTGGTGCGCACGGAAATCAAAATCCATATATGTGCCATACATGTGCACAGAAACAACATCTAGGTGCAACGGGTGTGCACGAAGCCTCTGTCATAGGCAACGTGTGTGCCTGACAGCAAAATCAGGTGCATCTGACATGCACGTAGAATCCCGATTTAGTGCATCTGGTGTGCACCAAAATCGTATCTCAAAACATGCGCCCAACATGCGCGAAAGTCCAAATCGGTGCATCCATCACGCACGAATAAAAGCTAAATCCTGCGCACTCAACATGCACGAAATCCAATAGCAAGTTTCGAACATGCGCAAGTCTAAATCAAATGCACGAAGTGCAAGAAATCAACATCAATATCAGAATCCAAAATCGACATATTGGATAACATCAAATCGAAGTCAGGTGCAACCGTAGCGCACAAAATATAAATCCGGTGCAACAAAGGCATGAAATATAAATCTGGTGTGATAAACGCACGAAGTATAGAACTGGTGCATCCCATGCACAAATACCCAGCAATAACTCAAATGCGAAAGCAGAAACACCAAGTGTACCCAGGTGTAAAGAAAATCATAAACGTGTGCAACTGCGTGCACAAAACACATATCAATGCACTACAAGCACATATAAGCTATACCGAGTGAAAAATCAAATTGTGTGCGTAACATATGCACAACATCAAATCAACCGTATGAAATCCATGAAACTCAGTCACCAAGACTAAATCATGCGAATAGATCGCCCAAAATACCGAAATCCAAAGTGACGGATACGTGATAGTCAAATCACAAAATCACAAATCATAAATACCGTCGTCGGTATATTCTCCTTCAAAGTCGAGAAGGTGCCGGTACATCTAAAGCTAGCGGCGCAAGATATCTACTTGCCTCTTGCTCACGGTCTGGCGTCCTCTGAATGCACATCACACATCTGCTCCTGGTGCAAATCTTATTACAGCAGTGTCCTGGAAGGAATCCCGCTCAAGGTCTCTTCCAATCTCACCTATGCCGAACCGTACGGCGGCTGGTACTCATACACAATCTCTTCTCGCTCTCTGGACAATCTGCATTCTCAGTGCAACATTTACTCGGAAGCTGGTCGCATCCCAACGCCTCTATATACACATCGTATCTCTGATATCAGCGGAGTGGAACGTCATCTCGTCGAAATTTCGTGCGAACTCTTTACTCCACTTTGTTCCAATGTCGACTGATTCGGACTCGTCTACTCGTGACTGCATGGACTACGCTCCAATGGCTATACTCGTATCTGGAGTCTCCCAAGCAATGTGTCCCATCACATAATATCCGAAAGATGCCGAACCATCCGATCGATTTGTCAGAACCTCAGAATCCCCCAAGAGCTCAACATCTTGGGTACAGTTTAATAGTATCGAGTACATACCACAGCATCGGTGGTCCAACCGTAGAAGGGCAAACCCAAGCCTCACTAATGGCGCCGCGGAACTGCCGCAAACCCTAAGGTTTAAAGGCTTTCACACGGTCATTATGTCGAGTTAGGGTTTCATTCTTCTAGAGGGTCCATAGAATCGCTTGCATGTCTTTCCGAATACTTTAAACTTGGAATATGGGTTTCTGAAATTTGATCGTCTCTATCGACTCTCAACGAACCTGTGTGAAGTCGTCTCTAGCTGGAATCAATCTATCTGATGACCTCGCATCGGGGTAAGCGAACGAACCACATGTCCTAGTCATTCATCCTCGGGTGACTAGTGACTCACCATCATATCTCTAAGTATATGCTCAAGCTGCAGTAGTTCCAATCATCTGGGTGATATCTCGTCATTTGCAGCAACAACTGGCTCATTCGTCCGTACGCTGAACAGCGCCTCAATCATCATGAATAAGCGATATATCAATGGTCATCACATCCTGGCTGGCCTCTATCAGTGGCTCAATCCTCTGGTACCGATCGGCACATCCGGGAAATCTCGTAAAAGCGATCTGTCAAACGCTCATGGCGCGAAAACACAATAAGACGACGCCTCTATATGCAATCGTATGTCTCTGGAATCATGCCCTGGTCAGTCCTCGTCCATGACGAGCTCATGCTGACGCAACTCGAGCCGTAGCTCACTCTGCCCGTGCAATCGTGGCAGCCAAAATCATAACCAGTATCGATAAGGATAGATCATAGGAATGATTATAATACTGTGCAAGGAAATGTACATCCAAGGCTCCTTAAGCGGAGTGGCGTGTCGTAAGTATGCCGCGGAACATACACACGGTACGTCACTCTACTGAAGTCACCTACTCTATCAACCAAGGGTTATCCTACACGACGAATGTTCGGGTATAATACCTCATCGACTAAGTCTAAGTTCCGTAAGGTCAAGCCTAAGTTCCGTATATATAAACGCCCTAGGCTCCACATAGTCAAACTTAGACTCGAACCAAGGTTAACCTTGCGCTCTGATACCAACTTTGTCACGACCCAAAATAGCTCGTGACTGGCCCTTGAATCATATGAAGTCTATAGGACCCCATCTAATCCAAGTAAGCTAAAGCTCAGAAATCTAAAACCATTTCAAATATTAAATGAAGGAAAAATAGTTTAAGAAGTGAAGGAATCATGGTTTAAATACAAGGTTTTTAAATAAGTAAGCCGAATATACATTTTTAAAGTGTATAATCTTTTCTAAAAATTTCGGCAGAGTTTCCTTTGTAAATACTGGCCCCGAACGGGGTACAACAAGAATAATATATATATACAATGATAAAAGGCATCCCCAAGCGGGAGCTAGCTCTTCGACAATCGACGGTCACAACCACGCAAGCAATACAATATACAACACCGAAGGGCGAGGATAAAAACTCAAAAGTGAACTCAAAAGAATGAAAACCGCAATACTACAATGCGCGACTCTAAGGTCGAAATAATACATAACTGATTTTCTAAGTCTGAAACAATATACAAGTTTTGGTTGATAGAATTTCTAGATACAATGAATAATACAAGTACAATGGTGGTTCTGATGCAAAAGAACCTACATACCAAAGCAAGTCACCCGTAATGGAAGCAATGTGCCAGAAAAGCCGCAATGAAACCTGTATGGAAAAACCTGCAAGAAACTGTGGCACAACGGGGGTGAGTTGCCAACTCGTGAATAGAAAATATCACAGAGCAGAAATCGTATGTATGACTCATCCTAGGTCAATACGATCAGATATATATAAACCTCAATATGAATAAGTCTGAAGCATGCTAAAGTGGCAATGTAACCTCTATACATGAGTGTAGTGCCAAGTGCTCGTGCTAGTGCCTCAGGTAATAACATGTCATAAATATGAGGTATGATCAATGTAATCAAATCTGTATGTATGTGGATCCCGTCCACTCGTCACCCAATGACCATAACCATCATGCATGTAAATATCATAAAGCATATGCATGGAAATATGAGGATATAAACCATCTTTGTCCCTCGTGACACGTCAAAATCATGGAACCGGAATGTCCAGCATCGACACTCGAAAACATCATGAAAGCTGTGCCCAGCATCGGCACGTAAATCCTCATATATCGGGCTCCGTCAGTCTGGATCCGCCCACGGGCTCCGTCTGCGGAATCGGCCCTTGGCCCCAGCAGTACGCTCATATCCATCTATCGACTCGGGTCAGTATCCTTCGGATAACCGCTGTAGGGTTACTAGGCACACTAACAAGGCTCTACAAGGCATCGACCATGCCAAAATTAATTTTTTATGTGCCGAATAACTCTAAGCAAGATCGTATACTAGAGTTTAGGCGAAACTAAAAGCAAGTAAACAACTTTACGACTAAGGGTATGCGAAATACAACCTTTGTAGATCGGTCCTTCACTTCTAGAGCTCCTTGTCGTAGTCCCTTCGCTACGATCAAAGTTCTCCCGGGCTCTTGCATGGCTTCACGAGGCGAAAGATGCGACCTTTGCTTGAAGTCTCCGAGGCCGAAGATGATCTACGTCGAGGGAATTCCGACTCAAGCTTCTACTTCACTAACTAGAGAATTACTGAAATAAACACCTTAAACTAAAGTGCTAATCTAGTAGAGGATGGAAAAATAGGAAGTGGGTTCTCTTTGGAATTTTATTTCTCACAATGATTCTCACTTTGGATCAAACCCTAGCAAGTTTTTTCTTTTGAACCAAGAAGAAGATGAACAAAAGAAAATGAAGAGGATAATTATCAAGTGAGGAGACTAACCATGGTGAGTGAGTATCATATACTAACTCTTGTATAGACTTAACCCTAGGCTAATCTTTATGGTTGGGTTAAGAAATATCCATAGTAAAAACAAACTCAAGTTGAATTAGTCAATGCATCCACAAGCTTCCACAAGCTTCATGCATTTTTTAATTCTCCACTTGATTTTGTAATTACTTTAAATATTAAAAACCCAAACTAAAAATTAGCATAGTGTAAGTCTCATACACCCATGGATGATGTATCATCAACCATGATACAATAATATAACACATTTTAATATATATCATATATATAGTAAAGATGTGCACATGTGAGAAAAAACCCTAAGTGAACATATGTTAGTTAATGTAAACTAGTATATCAAATATACAATTATACAATAAATTATTAAATCAACACTTGACTTAATAATCCGGTCATATCACATATAACCGACTAACATCCATTGTATCGACTTATCGAATCAACACTTGATTCGATAACCCGGCTATATCATATATAACCGACCGATACAAAAAGTCGCGAGAATGGAATACGGTATCACATACACGCATTATTCTCGGTCCCGCACATATCACATACGTGCTCCTATTTCGTTTTGCCTGAGCCAGTAAAACCTCTATGTAGGACTCTAAAGACTCGTCAATATGTCGGCAGTAGGTGATGATCACATCAAGCACCCACAAGCCGTCAGCGGTACTAGCTGGACGTAACAGCTACCCGGCTATTGAGCGATCAGAAGATCAGCAAGCAAGCCCGCTCCAACTCCTGTAAAAGCCTGCCGGTAACACTTCCCGTACAGTCCGGTCTCCTCGTCTGATATGTCGCATATCAAGTCTAGGGGTGGTAAACGTCAGACCCCAATAACCGATAAGTCGTACCGATGTGAGGCTCATAACGGGTCGAGAAACTACCGGTAACACTTACCAGTAAATCTCTAAATCAGCCCTGGCCAGGGACTTCCCTGTTACGGCCAATCGAGCACAGCGCAACATCAACCCCCAATACCGGGAGAGACGAAACCCTTCCTATCGCTCATTGCCTCCATGTGACTCGGGACTGTATCCAAAAACCACCGTTTTGCACGCCCTCATGGATGTGGTAAGGTGGAAATCAAAGCACAGTGGGAATCACACAAGACTCTATGACGATCTCGGGTCTACAGACTAACCTGCACAAGTGTCACCAGAGAACTGCCATCTGACGTGAGGTATAATACCATCTGGGAGTTCTTGGAGAGTCCGTACAGTGTACCCAGTCTCCACTGAGCACCCGTATACTATCTCTGATGTCAAACAACAATGGATATGGGATTATCCATCGCCCATCTCATGGGTCGAGAAGTGTATACGCTAGTCTACACTGGTATATCGATGCCCCGTCTCGATACACCCACGACTAGGGACCTTGAAGGATGTACTTATGGACTACCATGTCCCCACTAGTATGATCCGCATCATAGTCCAGGTAGTCAAGTACACATCCTAAGGGCTATACCAACATGTAACGATAAGACAGTATAAAGAGACTAGTATAGATGTTAAAGTAAAGAGCAACCAGATAACATACTATCATATCGAGCAAGAAAGTCCTCTCTATATATATCCAAGCATCCAATATAATATACATCATCTGTACAATACTGGCCTCTAGGGCATACATACTGTTAGTTATATGTATGCCCTAGAGGCCATTACTGTACATTGGATGTATATTGTAGTGGATGCTGGGACATATATAGGGAGGACTTTCTTGCTCGACATGATAGTATGCTATCTGGTTACTCTTTACCTTAACGTGTACAATGATTGTCTCTATGTTACATGTTGGTAAAGCCCTTAGGATGTGTACTTGACTACCTGGACTATGATGCGGATCATACTAGTGGGGACCGGGTAGTCCATAAGTACATCCTTCAAGGTCCCTAGTCGTGGGTGTATCGAGACGGGGCATCGATACACCAGAGTAGACTAGCGTATACCTTCTCGACCCATACAGATGGGCGATGGATGATCCCATATCCATTGGTGTTTGACATCAGAGATGATATACGGGTGCTCAGTAGAGAATGGGTACACTGGACGGACTCGCCGAGAACTCCCAGATGGTATTATACCTTACGTCAGATGGCAGTTCTCTGGTGACACTGGTACAGAGTAGTCTGTTGACCCGAGATCGTCATAGAGTCTTGTGTGGTTCCCACTGTGCTTTGATTTCCACCTTACCACGTCCAAGAGGGCGTGCAAAACGGTGGTTTTTGGGTACATTCCCGAATCACATGGAGGCAATGAGCGATAGGAGGGGATTCGTCTCTCCCGGTATAGGGAGTTGATGTTGCGCTGTGTTCGATTGGCTATAACCGGAAATCCCTGGCCAGGGTTGCTGAGATTTACTGGTAAGTGTTACCAGTTGTTTCTCGAATTGTTATAGACCTCATATCGACACGACTTATCGAGCTATTGGGGTCTGATGTTTACCACCCCTAGGCGAGATATGCGACATATCAGACGAACAGACCGGACTGTACGGTAAGTGTTACTGGTTGGATTCACAGGAGTGTGAGCGGGCTTGCTCGTCGATCTTCTGATCGCTCAATACCCGGGTGGCCGTTACGTTTAGCAGACCGCTTGCGGCTTGTGGGTGTTTGATATGATCATCACCTACTGCCGGCGTATTGACGAGTCTTTAGAGTCCTACACAGAGGTTTCCTGGCTCAAGCGAAACGAAATAGGAGCGCATATGAGATATGTGCGGGACCGAGAATAATGCGTGTATGTGATACCGTATTTCATTCTCGCGATGAATGTGTCGAATGGTTGTATGCGATATAACCTAGTTATCGAATCAAGGATTGATTTGATAAATCGATACATTGTATACTAGTCGGTTGTGTGCGATATGACCGGATCATTGAATCAAGTGTTGATTTAATGATTTAATGCATAATTATATATTTGATTTATTACTTTGCATTAACTAGTATTGGTTCACTTTAAATGGATTTTCTCACTTGAAGTTCACAAGTTGTATATGTGATATACTTTTGTGCACTTGATTGTATCATGTTTGATGATACATGCTTACTTGAGTTTGTGTAAAGATTAAACCATGGTTATATGAGTGGTTAGGGTTTTGTTTATTTTACTTATTCATTTATTTATTTCTTTTGTTCATTTTGGCAAAAGAAAATGATAAAGAGAAAATGGTGGCTTTCTTTGTTTGATATTGAAGCTTCATGAAGCTTTGACTGTAGGGTTCCTAGGCACACTAATGAGGTCTCACAAGGCATCAACCATGCCAATTTCTAATTTTACAAGTGCCGAGAAACCCTAATACGGATCGTTAACTAGAATTTTAGGCGAAAACTAAACTAGTTAACAACTTAACTACGAGTAAACGGAAATACAACCTTTGTAGATCCGGTGCTCCACCTCCATAGCTCCGTGATGATGTCTCCTCGCTGCGATCATCGGATCCCGGGCTCTAGCATCGGCTTCATCGGAGAATGGACGGGCTAGGTCATCGACTACGATGCCGAAGATGATCTACGTCGAGGCATCACAAGATCAAGCTCCACCTTCACCAAGCCATGAAAACTTGTGAAGGAAACACCCTATACTACTTGGCAAGAGGTAGAGGATGAAGAAATAGGAGGTGGGTTCACTTTAGATTTGGATTTCTCACCCTTTTTCATCAATCACCATTGATGGAAACTAGGTTTTCTTCTTTTTAGAAGAAGAAGAAGAAAAGGATGAATATCATGATAAGTATTTTTTAAAAGGAATAATAAAATCATTCTTATCATAATATTAACCATGGTAATGTGTAGAGAATTGACTAAGGTTAAATGAATGGTTAGGGTTAATGAGATGAAGACAAAAGGGTTACTTTGGTCAAAGCTTCATGAAGCTTCAACAAGCTTCATGAAAGAAAGAAACCTTTTGTTTTTCTTTTCTCTTTTCTTTTAATCCAAATAAAAAGATAAATGAATGAATAAAAGAAAACCCTAACCATTTACTTAACCAAGGTTTAACTCTTTACACATACCCTAGCAATCTTGCATCATCAAACATGATACGTTCAAGTGCACAAAAAAATATATCACATATACGATGTGCACATGCGAGTGAGAAAAACCATCTTAAGTGAACCGATAATAGTTAATGCAAAGTAATATATCAAATATATATAATTATGCATTAAATCATTAAATCAACACTTGATTCAATGTCCGGTCATGTCGCACACAACCGACTAGTATACAATGTATCGTTTTATCGAATCAGTCCTTGATTCGATAACTAGGTTATATCGCATACAACCATTCGACACATTCATCGCGAGAATGAAATACGGTATCACATACACGCATTATTCTCGGTCCCGCACATATCTCATATACGCTCCTATTTCGTTTCGCTTGAGCCAGGAAACCACTGTGTAGGACTCTAAAGACTCGTCAATACGCCGGCAGCAGGTGATGATCATATCAAACACCCACAAGCCGCAAGCGGCCTGCTAAACGTAACGGCCACCCGGGTATTGAGCGATCAGAAGATCGACGAGCAAGCCCGCTCACACTCCTGTGAATCCAACCAGTAACACTTACCGTACAGTCCGGTCTGATCGTCTGATATGTCGCATATCTCGCCTAGGGGTGGTAAACGTCAGACCCCAATAGCTTGATAAGTCGTGTCGATATGAGGCCTATAACAGTTCGAGAAACTACTGGTAACACTTACCAGTAAATCTCAGCAACCCTGGCCAGGGATTTCCGGTTATAGCCAATCGAACACAGCGCAACATCAACTCCCTATACCGGGAGAGACGAATCCCCTCCTATCGCTCATTGCCTCCATGTGATTCGGGACTGTACCCAAAAACCACCGTTTTGCACGCCCTCTTGGACGTGGTAAGGTGGAAATCAAAGCACAGTGGGAACCACACAAGACTCTATGACGATCTCGGGTCAACAGACTACTCTGTACCAGTGTCACCAGAGAACTGCCATCTGACGTAAGGTATAATACCATCTGGGAGTTCTCGGCGAGTCCGTCCAGTGTACCCAGTCTCCACTGAGCACCCGTATATCATCTCTGATGTCAAACACCAATGGATATGGGATCATCCATCGCCCATCTGTATGGGTCGAGAAGGTATACGCCAGTCTACTCTGGTATATCGATGCCCCGTCTCGATACACCCTCGACTAGGGACCTTGAAGGATGTACTTATGGACTACCATGTCCCCACTAGTATGATCCGCATCATAGTCCAGGTAGTCAAGTACACATCCTAAGGGCTTTACCAACATGTAACAGAGAGACAATCAGTGTACACGTTAAGGTAAAGAGTAACCAGATAGCATACTATCATGTCGAGCAAGAAAGTCCTCCCTATATATATCCCAGCATCCACTACAATATACATCCTATGTATAGTAATGGCCTCTAGGGCATACATATAACTAACATTGACTAAGTCACCATTTTGTCTCATGCTTAACCCTAACCATTCCACTTAACCCTAGTTCATTCTCTACAGTTGACCATGGTTGGTTTATGATTAGTATTCTTTTTGAAAAATACTCATCATAATATACTTCATCTTCTTCTTCTTCTTTTTCTTCAAGAAGAAGCTTGCCTCCATCAATGGCAACTTGAGAAAATGAGTGAGAAATCCAATTCTAAAGTGAACCCACTTCCTATTTCTTCATCCTCTAGCACTTGCCAAGTAGTATAGGGTGTTTTCTTCACAAGTTTCATGACTTGGTGAAGTGGGAGCTTGATCTTGTGATGCCTCGACGTAGATCATCTTCGGCATCGTAGTCGATGACCTAGCCCGCCCATTTCTCCGATGAAGCTGACGCTAGAGCCCGGGATTCGATTTGGACAGCGAGGAGACTTCATTGTGGAGCTATGGAGGTGGAGGACCGGATCTACAAAGGTTGTATTTCCGTTCTTTTAGTTAAGTTGTTAACTAGTTTCATTTGTCGCCTAAAATTCTAGTTAACGATCCGTATTAGGGTTTCTCGGCACTTGTAAAATTTGAAATTGGCATGGTTGATACCTTGTGAGATCTCATTAGAGTGCCTAGGAACCCTACAGTGGTATCAGAGCCTAGCTAGAGCCTTAGGCGACGCGTAGATGGAGTTAGAAGTCCGATCGAACCGAAACCCTAACACAAATTTGCTCTCTGGACATTTTCTGGATTTGTGGATTTTTCAGAATTAAAAATATGCAGAATAATCAGCAGGAATATCTAAGAGTTACTGTGAAACACGAGTGTCCAATTCCACTAAGTCGCGGCGGAACCGCGGCAGAAGCTTGGCTTCGGCGGCGGTTCCGCGGCCAAGTTGTCACATCAGGTTTTAAAAATTGCACAGTAATTCCTATTTTGTAGTGCTGGTTATCCTGGGAATTTTTAATATTTATTCAAGAGTTGAATATTCTGGGTTGTTTTGGGGATTCGTTTATTCGATCGGATTATCGGACTTTGTCTATGTGTTTTCGGGGTATTTTTAGAATATGTTAAAAAGTTCGACCGGATATAAATACCCACCTTTTCCCCTGTTGGGAAATTTCCAAGTGTTGGATCTTTCCGTGGTTTAAAGACGTTCTAAGTAGTGCAAGTAACGCGATGGAACCTCTAGAAGACAACAAACCTTAACTCGATTATGTGACCGTCTTGAACTGCCCTTTGAACCTTCGGGTTTAGGGCAGTACGGCGTGCCACATGTGAGGCGTTGGCTTGACCCTTCTACGGCTGGACCGTTGGTACTGAGGCATGAAGTGAATGTCTTTGAACCTATTTCATGTGTTGAACGGTTTCGGGAAAACTTGGGTGTTCGAATGTTCGATCGGAAAGTTTAATACTTTCTATTTATCCGGAATGGGATACAATAATTGGAATTCACAAACAGTTATTAGATAACTGAATGAATGTTGTAAATCTAGCGGTTTAGTCTCACTTGATCGGTTGCCACGGAATTTTGATGTGATCAAAAGTCCGTCGCAATCACGTAGCGTACGCGGATACTCGCCGGGTAAACTTGATAGACAGCCTCGCTCCATAGCCCCGACCAAGTGACTGTAGGAGAACCCCGTCGCCGAAAGCATCCGTTCGGGTGCTCGCGGTAGCGGTGTTCCGCCTTGGTGCACTTCGTCGACGGCGTCGGGGGTGCGGCCGCCTACTGAAGTTTGCGACAAGCATTCGATCAGGATGTCGGGAATCTTGTTGAATTGCCCGACTTTATATTGAAAAGTGTTTTCGATTTTGAGACTAAAATGCGGGGTTTATAATTGTTAGGCATGCAATGTCTAAGGAATTCATTTGATTAGGCATGTGATGTCTAAAGAGTTTGCGGATTCCAACTGTTGTAGTTTTATACTTTCTTTTCTGTGACCGTAAGTGTAATATGTGATATCTCCGGTTTCGTTGCTATATGTCAACGACAATTGGGATACGCATGTTTACTTACGTTGATGACATGTGATGTTATGTGTTGCTGGATATGTTATATTGGATCGTCGTGTACGAATAGCCGGGGGTTTTTATGTGAGATGAGTGTTTTTCATTTTCATTCATGTAAAAACTTGTATGTAATATTCTTTTATTGGGGCACTTCCAGGTTGCGAAAGATGTTACCTTTTGTATATTATTTACTTTTCCGCACTAGGATAGACCCAAGGAGGAGGGCACAAGTAACCGGGTTCTGGAGTCCAGTGGGAGACCAACTCGAGGAGTCGAGTCCGGGTCTCCTAACTCTAGAATTGGTAGGGTTGCTTGCCGCTCTCGTAGGGGTCTAGGGGTGTGGGTTTGGCTATTCATCACGACCGTGGAATCCGTGTTTTATACTGGCTCGTATTGAAAACACGGACGTCCTAGTATATCCAATATTTCATATGATTCTTCTGCTGCGATATCTGTGATGTGATCATGTGATGTTCTGTGATAGATACTGTATATAGTATATATGATATATTATATAGACGTTACTTATATTTTACACCCGCGCTAGCCCTGCCCTGCTCTGCCGTTAGTTACCTAACCTAACGGTGCACGAGGGGACATCGAGACGAATGCGGATGGCATAAGTGTACGTCGTATTTATCTGTGATGTTTAGGTAACTTAAATGATGGGACTTCATTAATATGATTAATGAAAGAAAAAGAAACCTAAAGATTTTGTAGAATCGAATTTCAAAATTAAAACAGGTAGCTACAGTTCTTGCTCTGCACAGCGGTATATGTGATATATCCTGCACCTTATTCGATGAGGAAAGGACCGAGATACCTTCACCGGGAGTGACTCCTTTAGCAATAACTGGCTGATGCTACACACTCGGTTTGTCTTTTGATAGCTTCTATAGTTTCTACTTTGCACAGTGATATATATGATATATCCCGCACCTCATTCGACAAGGAAAGGACCGACGATCCCTTCACCGGGAGTGACTCCTTTAGCAAAACTAGAAAAGCCTCAAAGACACTCCATTTCAAAATTCATTCGATCCTACAACGATATCAAGTTCATTACGCAATAGGTTTTCAGAAAAACCTGACGTAGCCCTCCGTCATTTCAGATAAGTACTAGTTAGTATTCGTGCTACGTTTGTTGACTATGTTAAGGCGTAGTGTGCGGTAGCTAATTAGTGCTTATCTGCATAAGCATATGATGCGATTGGATTAGGATAGTCGTGTGACTTTGTTGACTATGTTAAGGGTCGTGCGGGTGGGTTTAATTCAATCGGGAAATGACGGGTTGAACTTGACTAGCACTTATGATTTGTTGACTATGTTAAGGTCATATAGCTGCTAGGGGCAAAATATTATCGGGAATTTCAAGTGTTGAAATTTGCAATGAGATTGCATACCTTCTATGAGATAGTTGGATCCCGATACCCGCTGCGAGTAAGAGTTACTCCTGGGAGAGTTTTACACATTACAATTAGCCGATCAAGTAGGTGTCTAGAAAGGTGTTAATGAGGTTACGCCTTTGGGAAAACGAGGTTTACATTAATTAGGTTCGTGCGAAAGCACGGGGGACCTCCTTCAAAGTACCGACACTGGCCTGGCTGAAAGATTGGCGAACTTGTAGTGTATAATTAATCCCGGCTAGTCTTTCCTTTTAGGGTTTGAAGGAAGATTTGATAAAAACAGTGGGAGCCATCCTGATTAGATAAAATAACAACCAATCTATTCTTGCAAGAGCGCACGCTGAGTGTTTTCTTCTCTCTCTCTCCAGGTAGCGACCATATCACGCCTTAATCAAGATAATAATACGGATTTTTGACCGAACCTGCTTGTTATACTGAGCTGGGGAACGTTGGTCCCGCTCCAACTTATAACTGTTATAAGACAGAGCAGGAAATAGGGGATTACCAGAATTCCCATGCCACCCAAACGAAGAGAGTGCATGCTGATGCATCATCTTCGGGTGTGTTCTTTATACAGAACTGTTTCTCTATTCTCTACGTCCTGGGTATTTGATACCGGATCAGGATTCCAGATATGTAATATGTTACATAGGGCTACAGAAAGGTAGAGAACTGAGAACGGGTGATAAGTTTCATGAGGCAGAAAACGGGGCAAGTGTTGCAGCCAAGTCTGTTGATCACTGTCACCCTGTATTACCAATACATTGATTCTGAACGAATGTTATTAGATACCGAACCTGGTATACAAAATCATATCAGTCTCTTTATTAGTAAAGAAATGATAAAATTTTGTATTGCTGGATAATGTTTTGAACATTTCCTATATCAAAAGTTGATCGGATCAGGCACGTTATCTAAAAGCGTTGATGTTCTAAATCAAACTATAGTTCTTTGTATACAGAACACACACAAGAGGAAGAGTTCAGAAATGAATGAATCCTTCTTGAGGTATTGTAGAATAGGTCATATCAATGTGACCCGACTAGCTAAAGTTACATATAGATGCATATTTAAATTAGTTTAAATTTACATCTTGTAAAACTTGCCAGTCATGTCACAGAGATAAGATGACCGTAGCTCCGTTTATTGGAAACAGAGAAAGAGTTAGTGAACTCTTGGGATGATACATGTTGATGTATAAAGGTCCCCTGTCTACACATGCCAAGACCGGTTCTTTGTCCTTCATTACATTCTCTGATGATCTCTTTAGATTCTGACATATGTTCCTATTGAAACACAAGTCCGAGCCTTTTGAGATATTCACAGAATATAAGCTAGAAGTAGAGAACCAATAAGGGTACAAGTATTATGTCCTTTGATGAGATCGAGGAGAAGAATACTTGAGCACGGAATTCCTGGACTATTCTAAAGGAGAATGAGATTCTCTCTCAGCATTACTCATCCGTATACACCATAGCACGATGGTATATCGGGGCGGAGCAATCACACCCTATTCGATATGGTGCGCTCTATGATGAGTACTACTGAGTTTCCCAGTTCCTTTTGGGAGTTATGCGCTTGAGAAGCTGCATACCTATTGAATAGGGTTCCAATCAAATCAGTTGCCTACCATTTCATATGTGATATGGAAAGGGAAGAGCCCATGTCTTAAGCTAGTTAAGATTTGGGGTTGACCGGCCTATGTCTAAAAGCAAAATCCGGACAAGCTCGAGGCAAGGTCTGTAATATAGAACTGGAAAGGTTAAAGCTATACAAACTACAGCAGATGATTTGGTAGAACCAAAGGATTCAGTAGAATCCAACGAACCTCAGCCTCTCCGCCGATCTGGTAGGGTTCCTCACCCGCCTGAGAGATACTTCGGTTTCTCTATGACAGTGGGAGCGAGGATTATATCATGAGATGATGACCCAACTAGTTTCGACCTGGCCATCAGGAGTGAGACTCTGTAAGAATGGCTGGATGCTTAGTGATCTGAGATGGAATCCTTATACACCAACAAAGTATGTGTTGGGGATAGTGCCCTCAGAGTCAATTATTAGGTCACAGGTACGTGATTGTAATGATTGAGGGAGGACCTATCCCGGTAGGACAGTCTTACTCGAGATGATAGTATGCTATCTGGTTTACCTTTATCATCGTGTACTGCTTTAGGTGACCTGACACGTCGCTATTACACGTTGATAGAGCCCCTAGGATTCTTGCTTGACCACCAGCAGTATGAGGGCGATCATATAAGTGGGAGATGGGGGTCTACAAGCATATCCTTAAAAGGTCCCTAGTCGTGGGAGTTTCGAGACCGGGCATCGATACTCCATTAGTAGACTAGTGTATACAGTCGAGACCCCGACGAGGGGCGGTGGCCGGTCTCACAAGCCACTGGTGTCAGTTGGATCACCTAAGATGTATACAGGTGCTCATTGGGTTATGAGTACACCGGACAGGACTCGCCGGGAACATGCTAGTTGGTCATATACCAGACGTCAGATGGCAGTTCTCTGGTGACATGTGTGCAGGTTAGTTCATCGACCTGGGGATCGTCATTTGTCTCGTGTGAGTTCCCACTGTACTTTGATTACTACCCTACCACGGCTCAAAGGAGTCGTGCAAACAGGTTTTAGTTGGGTACAGTCCCGAGCCACATGGAGGCAGTGAGCGTATCTTCAGGGGTTCGTCTCTCCCGGTATTGGGGGTGAGGTCGTGCTGTGTCTAGGAGAGCCATTACACAAAGTCCTTGGCCAAGGCAAGGAGATTTACTGGTAGGTATTCCAGTAGTATCTCAGGGTGTTCTAGGCTACACTCTGACACGACTTGTACCGCTTTTGGGGGTCTGACTTTTACCAACCCCCTAGGCCCGCCATGCGATACTCATAGACGAACGGACCGGACTGCACGGATATTGTCACTGACAGGCTCAGTAGGGTTGTCAGGCTGAGTTCGCTCACAGACGTCCCTTTTAGTCAATACTTGGTAGCCCGTTACGTATTGGCTTATACCTCTGACGTGCTAGTGGTTAAATCCACAACCGAGGTGTTGACGAGTCTTTAGGGTCCCCCACATTCAGTTACTCAGCTTTCGGGCGAAAGGTTGTAGAGGCCGTATGGAGATATGGCAGGGTCCGATCAGATACGTGCGGTATTGCACGGATCAGGATCGGACAGTTTGTACTATAGGCCGTATGGGTATATGGCAGGGTTCGATCAGATACGTGCGGTATTGCACGGATCAGGATCGAACAGATATTACTAGCCGGCTTTGGTTTAAGCCGGATCCTAGTATAGTACAGTGTAGACTTTGTCTCATTGCATTTGTATTTCGGTCGAAATACAGATGCGGGTGTGTATGCACAGTATCGGGGTTTTCCTGTAATTTATTACGGGACCAGTTTCTGGAGTTGCCAGTTTGTTTTCCGTTTCGGCCGATTTCCATTGTTCCGTTCATTGGCCGAAGATTGGTGGAGGAGGGTTTATTTGCATTGTTGCAAATAGGCATTTGTGGAGGGGGGTCTTTGCTTTTTGTAGCATCATGATAGTCTTCATGATGGTGCACCATCCATTGACTTGCTTGACTTCATACTTCATGATGGCATGACTTTGTTAGCATCATGGTTGTTGATGATGGTTGTGTGGAGTGTTGGCATTGCTTTGTGATCATGGCTGATTATGTTAACCATTCCTCTCTCTTTTTCTTGCATGATTGATTTGGTCACCCCCCCTTGACTTTTTCCTCTCTCCATTTTTTTCCTACATGGGCCGGCCACTTTGGGGGGGGGATTGATTGATTCATTTTGGTGTGGCATTTTTGGTTCATATTGTGCAAAGAAAAGAGCTCTCTTGTTCCTCTCCAAAAATCCTCTCTCTTCCTCCACCAAAATAGCAAAGCTCCAAAACCCCAAATGAGACATCTTCTCTAGATATTCTACAACCAATCTTGGGCACGTCGAGTAGCCGGCTTCGTGCCCGAGTTGCCTCGGCATTGAGGTGGGAGCCCGTAAACAAAGTAGGCGATGTGGTGCACTTCCGGCGACGAGAAGGAGACGGGACATTCCGCAGGAGATCGGGACGATGGCGAGAAGACCGGAGGACTTGGATCATCGGTATATCTCTAACCCATCTTCTAGTTAGCTTAGACTAGTTAATGGTTACGATCCGGGTGTTTAGTGCGCGGGGGTGCCGGTTTGCTAAGTCCGCAAAATTAAAGTTTTTCACCGCTTCCGCATTCCGGCGTCGGATTGACGGCCGGGGCGCCGCCGTGCACTTCCAGTGGTATCAGAGCCTCCCCATTAACTTAGTCTAGCTTTGTGTAATGTGTTTTTCAGTTCCGATCGATCGAAATGTTCAAAAACCCGTATTTGCCCACATCAGTTTTCTGTTGAAACTTTTTGGTCCCCAAAAATTTTTCAGGTTGTAAAATATTGATGTACTGGAAAATCTAAGAGCTCTGTAAAAATTCGACGAAGTAACTCCACAGTGGGAGCGCGGAACCGCCGCGAAAACCCCCTTCCCGCCGCCCTTCCGCCGCACACTGTGGAGATCACTTCACCAATTTTTTACAGAGGCCTTCTGGGCTTAAAATATGGGTTTTGGAATATTAAAATTGGGCCCAGGTTTTCTGTGAGTGCTACAGTTTTGATTGGGGGCCCACTTGTTAATTTTTGATCGATCGGATATTTTAAACACATTTTTCACAGTATTTACATTATATCTGCGACCGTGAATGTCACTTGATCGGTAAATCCGGTCTAACTGCTATAGCCCGGTTAGACGGATTTGCGAACGTGACTTTCACGTTGATGTTTTGTTTTTGCTGTGATGTTGCGGATCGGTCGTGGGGGATAGCCTGGATGCAATGCTAGTACAGTTTTGTTGTATTATGTACATTTGATATTGCGGGGCGAGCGTCCGACATGTGGACTGCCGTCACTGCCTGTTTGTATTATTCTTTTGGGGCACGACCTGGTTGCGGTCGTTGTACCCGTTGTATGTATATTTTACTTTCTGTACTAGGATTGCCCCGCGGAGGGGTGCACGGATAGCCGGGTTCTGGAGGGCAACAAGCCCGCATCTCATGGCATTGAGACGGAGGGGGATTCACTCTAGGATTGGCGGGCTATTCGCCGCACTCGTAGGGGGTACAGGTTGACCCAGGAGGGGTGCCCAAGTTACCGGATTCCGTGAAGTGCTGGGTGGTCCATTCACGTTGCTGAAGGGGGCTGCCTCGCTTCAGGTTTTGGCGGGTAACTTGCCGCGCCCGTAGGGGTCTAGGATTTCCTTGCACAGGCTATCCATACGACCATGGGAACGTCGGGTTTCAGCGGCTCTGTGAAACCCGGGGATCCCAGATATCTGTATTGTTTCTGTGATGCTGTACATTTCTGTGATGTTGCATTTTATTCATGCCTTGAGCGAATATAATATATTGGTATATATATTAGTAGATGTTGTATATGTTTTGCATCCGCGCTAGTCCAGTCCCCGCTCTGTCGTTAGTTAGCTAACCTAACGGGTAATGACGGGACCCAGTGGCGAATGCGGATGGCATATACGTACATCAGTATATTTTCGTTCTTTTTGGTGTGATCAATTGATGGGACTGCATTGATTCGGATCAATGCAAGTTAAAAACAAACCTAATCTGATGTTGTTGGAACACTTTTCAAAAAGCTGTTATTGCAAGGACGTTTACTTTTGTTTTGCATCGTGGTATTCATTGGAATATCCTGCTCCTCAGTCGACGAGGCAAGGTCCGAGATCCCTTCACCGGGAGTGACCCCTTGGACAGAAGTTTGCGTCAGGGCATTAACTTCACTATAGCCGATTACTTTTGCTTTGCATCGCGGTATTCATTTGGAATATCCTGCACCCCATTCTACGGGGAAAGAGCCGAGATCCCCTCACAGGGAGTGACCTCTTTAGCAACGGTTTTCGTCACTATATTTTTAAAAAGCTATCCGTTCCTTCGACGATATCAAGTTCATTACGTTAAAGGTTTTCGCCAGAAACCATTCGTAGCCCTCCGTCATTTCAGTTAAATATTCGGTAGTATTCAAGCTATGTATTTTGACCTCACGCCAAGGCATAGTGATTGGTAGCTGCCGGGTATTTATCTGTTGCATAGATAGATGCGTTGATTTGGGACAGTCGTACTACTATTTTGGCCTACGTCAAGGGTATGTACGGGTGGGTTCAGATTAACCTGGATAATGACGGGCATAACTTGACATGTGACTTATGATATTTTGACCTCACGCCAAGGTCATAAGAGCATGGGGCAGAAATCACATCGGGAGTTTCAAAAGAACTGAAACTTGCCAGATATGCGCATACCTTCTGGAGTGTGATAGCGTGAGCGGATTCCGTCACGTTATCATGCGATGATAGTTGGATCCCGATTCCCACTGATGAGTTAGTTTACTCCTCGGGTGACCCCGACTAATTCTTCTTTCAGGTTTGGAGGAGAATTTGAGGTACAGTGGGAGGATTCCAGATTAGATAAATTGGTGACCATTCTGATCTAGGTTAGAGTGCACGCTGAGTGTTTCTTTTCTCTCTCTCTTTGGCAGCGACCATTGACCCGACCCTAAGACTGTGACTCAGTGACCAAGTTGACCGAACCTTCTTAAACACCGGCTTTTTGGATTGTCAGAGTTGCAGACCTCATTGCCACTCCTATTTTTACCCTTTTCTCCAGGACACCCCGTATTACTACGAACGTCCACTTCCATTGGACAAAACCATCGTATGGTTAGATACGAACTCGAAAGAATTTATTCGAGGATAGTTTCCGGTTCTGGAGAAAACGGATAGGATTATTCAGTTGTCTTTTCTTTTTACCCTCTCTCAGGCTACGAGTACTCCTTGGTTTAGGGGTAGTACACCTATTACGCAAATTGGATTGTCTTCTTCCAAACCTTAGGCTGGTGCCGACCGGTAGGGAATGAAGAAAACCAATTAGCATAACGATGGTGTGCAGAAGGTATTAAGTTCAGACAAACCAAGGGATTAGTAAGAGGGCAAAGTAAATTGCAACAGATTTTCACGACCAAACCAAATATTTCTTTACCACTCCCACATCACCTTTGTATTTCTCCAGGACACTCCGTATCACTACGAAGATCCACAGTTTATTTGGATACTCCATCGTATGGTTATATACGAACTCGAATGGAACTTGTTCCAGTTCGGGGATGGATTCTGGTTCAGGAGAAATAGGAATAAGGTTTATTCGGTTGTCTTTTATCTTCACCCTCTCTCATTGCGAGTGTTCCTAGGATTGGGACAGTACACCCATTATGCTTATTGGATAGTCTTCTTCCAAACCATAGGCTGGTGCCGAACGGTAGGGAAGGAAGAAAACCATTTGGCCTAAAGGGGTGTGCAGAAGGTAAAGACTAAAGACATATGAAGGGATTTGGAGAGGTGGCAAAGAATTATACGGTTACAGTCGTGAATATGGAAGAGGCATTACTAGGAATACCAGGATACCCCATCGAGACATTTCAATGTTTCAGTTTCACTGTGTAATGTTAAAAGAAAACTGATTTCCCGATTAGATACTTACTCCAGGGTATGTATTTACCAGGTATGATTCTCACATCTGTATGGTTTTACAGATGATGAGTGGGAGTAAGTTATTGGGAATTGGGTGATCATCCTCATTATATCGGGATTCGTTGTAATCGGTGATATTTGAGGAAGTCACCTGGGTTGTTTGCCGGTCGGCAAATATTTGGTTTTGAATATCCGCTGTTACGCACCAATTTCAAAATGATATATCTGTACGTCTATTTTCATAGAGTGAGATATACCTTTCTGAAATTATGTCTACGACATTTACCTATATCAGTGGATGGTTAGGTAAGGAGCATTAAACAGCGGTGTAATTCTTCTTAACCATAAGTACAGTTTTCAACCTACGACACACAGTGAAAGAGTTATCAGACTCAAGGGACTTATACAGAGTATTGTATGTTGTCCAGTATCCATTAGGACAGAGGGGTTGGTCCTCATACTATATTCTGTTTACTTTTAACTTCTCTAGTTCTTAGACATGTGTTTCGTAAAAACACAGGGTCTAAGTTTTGAGGAGTTATAGGTATTTGAATAGAGTAGAGAACCAGGTGTAGCAAGTATCGGGATTCTTCAAAGTGATCGAAGATGTAGATACTTGTGTATGGTATTCAGTTGATAGTAATGATAAAGAGATCTTGCTTCTCTTTCAGGTTACTCATAATTGGAAGTATTCCTAAGTTGAGTAACGCTGATCGGCCTCCTTCCATTTAGTTGACATGCGCTGGGGACAGCTGCATGATTTGAATCTGGTTCAATTAAATCAGTGCCTCTGTTTCTATATTGGATATAGAACAGTTCATATCTTAACGATGTTAAGGTACGGGGAGTTGTCCGGCTTATGCTTAAAACCAGACACTGGACAACTCAAGGCACGTTTCTGTAATGGCTGTTTGTGGGTTGACCCAGGCAATGACGAGGGTTGACTTTCTACCATCTGGATGAACAATAGCGATATTGTTCTAGACTCTCCACAGTTTTATTAAAAATGGATTTTTTTTTTCAGAAAACAGTATTGGGAGTATGGTAGAACTGGAAGTGATTCCAAAACCACAAACGATTACTGAAGATTTGACAAGGAACCTAAAGATTCAATCTGGATTGACATTCCACTGGCCACTCCGCAGATAAGGTGGGTAACTTCAGGCACCCGAGAGGTACTACGGTAGCCTCAAGGACGGTGACAGGGAAGTTCTTGTTTACCCACAATTACCATTGCTGTTGTTCCAGGCTGCGAGACCCGGTGGGAGGATGAGTATAGCGTCGTTCTAAACTAGTTTTAGAAGTGTACGTCTATATGACTCTGCCAGAGGGTTGTCGTAGTCAGTGGGAGCAGCGGAAGCATTGGTGGACAGGTAGCTTATGTCTATTTATAGACTAAAGCAGATGTAGCGGAGATAGATCATCTATTTCTGATGTGACAGTCATAGTTTTGACTTCACCAGAATAGGGGATGGATCTGTTGAGAAGGTAGTAGAGTGTGATATCCTGGTATTTGGATGACATACACAGAGTAGGAAAAGAAACTCCTATACTACGATCGGTTATACTTTGGTCGTCACACAGTGGTTTCTCCATAAAGGAAATGGACTTTATATCAGACATACTGGTTACTAGATCTATGGTTTTAGATCTAGATTTGGGTAGTTTCCCAATCAGGGTACTTGACAGCATTCTAAGAGTATTTAGGATGGACGACTCCTGGCACGGTAGTGTACCTACAGGTGATGGAGTCACCCTCTCTAAAGGTGTCTTACAGACTAAAGGGGAGAGGGATGTGCATGATTGGCAGATCACTTGCTCAGGCAATTGAGTCAATCATGAGATGTCAAGTACCACACCAGACATTGTTCTTGCACTAGATGCAATAAGTTGACATTAATCTAATCCTGGAGAAACAGTCGGAAGCAATCTTAGAACATAAGTGGATGTTATAGGGATATGATAACGACAGCCTCATTCGGGAGACAGTTATCATTCCAGGCTTCCAAGGTGACATGGACGACAAGGAAGTTGTCAGAGCTATAGTTTTTCCTTCTGACGAGGGGCAGTATTTTGGACAGGTGGTCCAAGGCAATACTGAGGGAGGCATGGCGCAGGATACTGATTAAGTTCAGTTGACGATACAGTCTAAGAAGTTTGGATTTGGAGTTCATTTATGAGCTATGTCCCATCAGACATCCAAGCACATTCTAAGACAGGTATTGCTCTTTTCGGGAGATGGTTTTCTCCGCGAACTTGAGATATAGAGAGACATAGAAAGAAACAACAAAGCGGATCCACTCACTGAGGCTATTCCTCGAACGCAATAGTTCCGCAAACGAGCTTTGTGAGACTGACTAGTAGAGGAGTTGGATGTTCGGTATCACACGGGCTGTGAGTATGCGACATCGCAATAATTAGCCTTGAGTGCAAGTGGGAGATTGTTGGGGATAGTGCCCTCAGAGTCAATTATTAGGTCACAGGTACGTGATTGTAATGATTGAGGGAGGACCTATCCCGGTAGGACAGTCTTACTCGAGATGATAGTATGCTATCTGGTTTACCTTTATCATCGTGTACTGCTTTAGGTGACCTGACACGTCGCTATTACACGTTGATAGAGCCCCTAGGATTCTTGCTTGACCACCAGCAGTATGAGGGCGATCATATAAGTGGGAGCTGGGGGTCTACAAGCATATCCTTAAAAGGTCCCTAGTCGTGGGAGTTTCGAGACCGGGCATCGATACTCCATTAGTAGACTAGTGTATACAGTCGAGACCCCGACGAGGGGCGGTGGCCGGTCTCACAAGCCACTGGTGTCAGTTGGATCACCTAAGATGTATACAGGTGCTCATTGGGTTATGAGTACACCGGACAGGACTCGCCGGGAACATGCTAGTTGGTCATATACCAGACGTCAGATGGCAGTTCCCTGGTGACATGTGTGCAGGTTAGTTCATCGACCTGGGGATCGTCATTTGTCTCGTGTGAGTTCCCACTGTACTTTGATTACTACCCTACCACGGCTCAAAGGAGTCGTGCAAACAGGTTTTAGTTGGGTACAGTCCCGAGCCACATGGAGGCAGTGAGCGTATCTTCAGGGGTTCGTCTCTCCCGGTATTGGGGGTGAGGTCGTGCTGTGTCTAGGAGAGCCATTACACAAAGTCCTTGGCCAAGGCAAGGAGATTTACTGGTAGGTATTCCAGTAGTATCTCAGGGTGTTCTGGGCTACACTCCGACACGACTTGTACCGCTTTTGGGGGTCTGACTTTTACCAACCCCCTAGGCCCGCCATGCGATACTCATATACGAACGGACCGGACTGCACGGATATTGTCACTGACAGGCTCAGTAGGGTTGTCAGGCTGAGTTCGCTCACAGACGTCCCTTTTAGTCAATACTTGGTAGCCCGTTACGTATTGGCTTATACCTCTGACGTGCTAGTGGTTAAATCCACAACCGAGGTGTTGACGAGTCTTTAGAGTCCCCCACATTCAGTTACTCAGCTTTCGGGCGAAAGGTTGTAGAGGCCGTATGGAGATATGGCAGGGTCCGATCAGATACGTGCGGTATTGCACGGATCAGGATCGGACAGTTTGTACTATAGGCCGTATGGGTATATGGCAGGGTTCGATCAGATACGTGCGGTATTGCACGGATCAGGATCGAACAGATATTACTAGCCGGCTTTGGTTTAAGCCGGATCCTAGTATAGTACAGTGTAGACTTTGTCTCATTGCATTTGTATTTCGGTCGAAATACAGATGCGGGTGTGTATGCACAGTATCGGGGTTTTCCTGTAATTTATTACGGGACCAGTTTTCTGGAGTTGCCAGTTTGTTTTCCGTTTCGGCCGATTTCCATTGTTCCGTTCATTGGCCGAAGATTGGTGGAGGAGGGTTTATTTGCATTGTTGCAAATAGGCATTTGTGGAGGGGGGTCTTTGCTTTTTGTAGCATCATGATAGTCTTCATGATGGTGCACCATCCATTGACTTGCTTGACTTCATACTTCATGATGGCATGACTTTGTTAGCATCATGGTTGTTGATGATGGTTGTGTGGAGTATTGGCATTGCTTTGTGATCATGGTTGATTATGTTAACCATTCCTCTCTCTTTTTCTTGCATGATTGATTTGGTCACCCCCCCTTGACTTTTTCCTCTCTCCATTTTTTTCCTACATGGGCCGGCCACTTTGGGGGGGGGATTGATTGATTCATTTTGGTGTGGCATTTTTGGTTCATATTGTGCAAAGAAAAGAGCTCTCTTGTTCCTCTCCAAAAATCCTCTCTCTTCCTCCACCAAAATGGCAAAGCTCCAAAACCCCAAATGAGACATCTTCTCTAGATATTCTACAACCAATCTTGGGCACGTCGAGTAGCCGGCTTCGTGCCCGAGTTGCCTCGGCATTGAGGTGGGAGCCCGTAAACAAAGTAGGCGATGTGGTGCACTTCCGGCGACGAGAAGGAGATGGGACATTCCGCAGGAGATCGGGACGATGGCGAGAAGACCGGAGGACTTGGATCGTCGGTATATCTCTAACCCATCTTCTAGTTAGCTTAGACTAGTTAATGGTTACGATCCGGGTGTTTAGTGCGCGGGGGTGCCGGTTTGCTAAGTCAGCAAAATTAAAGTTTTTCACCGCTTCCGCATTCCGGCGTCGGATTGACGGCCGGGGCGCCGCCGTGCACTTCCAGTATGGACTTTGGTTGCTATATCTGAAGGGTTAAATCCCCATCAGGAGCAAGTATATCTTGAGAAGATTACTTGGTGTACATGGAAAAGTTGAGACTTTCAAAGCTAGACTTGTTAAAGGTTTTCGTCATCAACCAGGTATGGATTATGTTGAAACCTTTTCTAAGGATCTATGGTTAAGTCCATCCAGATACTACTTGCCACGGCTACATACCATGACTACGATATCTGGCGGTTGAGTGTCATGACTGCTTTTCTAAATGATGTTTTAGAAGAGTGCGTCTATAAGTACACAGCGAGAGGGCCTCGTAGACAGTGGGAGCAGCGGAAACGTGTGCAAGATGCTTTATAGGATAAAGCAGGCATCGCGGAGTTGGAACATCTGTTTTGATGGATAAGTTAAAGAAGTTGACATCATCAAAATGGTAGATGAACCTTGTATAAACAAAAAGGTAGTAGGGAGTATGGTGACGATCCCCGTAGAGTACGTGGATGACATACTCTTGATAGGGAAGGAGTTTCCTATGCTACGCTCGGTCAATCTCCGCTTATCACAAGGATTCTCCATAGAGGATCAAAATGATACCTCCTAAATCCTAAGTATTCATCTATGAGATAGATGTAATTGGATGCTAGGAATCTCACTAGTAGTAGTAAGATGATATCAATCGTTCCTGGGGAGAATCACTGGAAGGGTTCCAGGGTGATAAAGACGACTGAATGTCAGTCACAGGCATTGTCTTTACCCTCAGTAAAGGGACGGTATGTTGGAAGAGTTCCAAGCTAAATACCGTGGCATACTAGACGATTAAAGGCAAGATACATCGCTACTTAAGATGCTACCAAAGAGGCAGTCTGGGTGTATACTGGTTCATGAGATGAACTACGTTCCAACCATTGTGAGACAATGGAGTTGTGGCTTATGCCAAGGAACGCCGGTCCCATCAGTGATCCAGACATATTCTAAGGCAGTATCACCTGATCATGGAGATGGTTGATCTCCAGGGGATCAAGGTTAGGAGAGTAGACTCAGAGGACAACACGGCGGATCCACTCACAAAGGCCTTTTCCCAAAGAGAGACTTTTATGGGATGGTTGAGTATGAGATACTACAACCACTGCTATCAGATGGCCCTAGTGCAAGTGGGAGATTGTTAGTTATATGTATGCCCTAGAGGCCATTACTGTACATTGGATGTATATTGTAGTGGATGCTGGGACATATATAGGGAGGACTTTCTTGCTCGACATGATAGTATGCTATCTGGTTACTCTTTACCTTAACGTGTACAATGATTGTCTCTATGTTACATGTTGGTAAAGCCCTTAGGATGTGTACTTGACTACCTGGACTATGATGCAGATCATACTAGTGGGGACCGGATAGTCCATAAGTACATCCTTCAAGGTCCCTAGTCATGGGTGTATTGAGACGGGGCATCGATACACCAGAGTAGACTAGCGTATACCTTCTCGACCCATACAGATGGGCGATGGATGATCCCATATCCATTGGTGTTTGACATCAGAGATGATATACGGGTGCTCAGTAGAGAATGGGTACACTGGACGGACTCGCCGAGAACTCCCAGATGGTATTATACCTTACGTCAGATGGCAGTTCTCTGGTGACACTGGTACAGAGTAGTCTGTTGACCCAAGATCGTCATAGAGTCTTGTGTGGTTCCCACTGTGCTTTGATTTCCACCTTACCACGTCCAAGAGGGCATGCAAAACGGTGGTTTTTAGGTACAGTCCCGAATCACATGGAGGCAATGAGCGATAGGAGGGGATTCGTCTCTCCCGTTATAGGGAGTTGATGTTGCGCTGTGTTCGATTGGCTATAACCGGAAATCCCTGGCCAGGGTTGCTGAGATTTACTGGTAAGTGTTACCAGTTGTTTCTTGAATTTTTATAGACCTCATATCGACACGACTTATCGAGCTATTGGGGTCTGACGTTTACCACCCCTAGGCGAGATATGCGACATATCAGACGAACAGACCGGACTGTACGGTAAGTGTTACTGGTTGGATTCACAGGAGTGTGAGCGGGCTTGCTCGTCGATCTTCTGATCGCTCAATACCCGGGTGGCCGTTACTTTTAGCAGACCGCTTGCGGCTTGTGGGTGTTTGATATGATCATCACCTACTGCCGGCGTATTGACGAGTCTTTAGAGTCCTACACAGAGGTTTCCTGGCTCAAGCGAAACGAAATAGGAGCGCATATGAGATATGTGCGGGACCGAGAATAATGCGTGTATGTGATACCGTATTTCATTCTCGCGATGAATGTGTCGAATGGTTGTATGCGATATAACCTAGTTATCGAATCAAGGATTGATTCGATAAATCGATACATTGTATACTAGTCGGTTGTGTGCGACATGACCGGATCATTGAATCAAGTGTTGATTTAATGATTTAATGCATAATTATATATTTGATATATTACTTTGCATTAACTAGTATTGGTTCACTTTAAATGGATTTTCTCACTTGAAGTTCACAAGTTGTATATGTGATATACTTTTGTGCACTTGATTGTATCATGTTTGATGATACATGCTTACTTGAGTTTGTGTAAAGATTAAACCATGGTTATATGAGTGGTTAGGGTTTTGTTTATTTACTTATTCATTTATTTATTTCTTTTGTTCATTTTGGCAAAAGAAAATGATAAAGAGAAAATGGTGGCTTTCTTTGTTTGATATTGAAGCTTCATGAAGCTTTGACTAAGTCACCATTTTGTCTCATGCTTAACCCTAACCATTCCACTTAACCCTAGTTCATTCTCTACAGTTGACCATGGTTGGTTTATGATTAGTATTCTTTTTATTTTCTTTTTGAAAAATACTCATCATAATATACTTCATCTTCTTCTTCTTCTTCTTCAAGAAGAAGCTTGCCTCCATCAATGGCAACTTGAGAAAATGAGTGAGAAATCCAATTCTAAAGTGAACCCACTTCCTATTTCTTCATCCTCTACCACTTGCCAAGTAGTATAGGGTGTTTTCTTCACAAGTTTCATGACTTGGTGAAGTGGGAGCTTGATCTTGTGATGCCTCGACATAGATCATCTTCGGCATCGTAGTCGATGACCTAGCCCGCCCATTTCTCCGATGAAGCCGACGCTAGAGCCCGGGATTCGATTTGGACAGCGAGGAGACTTCATTGTGGAGCTATGGAGGTGGAGGACCGGATCTACAAAGGTTGTATTTCCGTTCTTTTAGTTAAGTTGTTAACTAGTTTCATTTGTCGCCTAAAATTCTAGTTAACGATCCGTATTAGGGTTTCTCGGCACTTGTAAAATTTGAAATTGGCATGGTTGATACCTTGTGACACCCCATTAGAGTGCCTAGGAACCCTACACATACAACTAACAATCTCCCACTTGCACTAGGGCCAGCTGCTGTAGTATCGCATACCGAGCATCCCGAAGAGTCTCTCAAACTGTATCTGGGGAATGGCCTTCGTGAGTGGATCTGCAATGTTGTTCTTCGTGTCAACCCTCTTGACCTCGATCTCCCAGCGATCAACTATCTCCCGGATCAGGTGATACCGCCTCAGAATATGCCTGGATCGCTGATGGGACCTGGGTTCCTTGGCCAAAGCCACCGCTCCATTGTTATCGCAATACAAAGGTATTGGATGCTCAATGGATGGAACCGCTCCAAGTTCAGTAATGAACTTCTTGATCCAGACAGCCTCTTTGGCAGCATTGTTGGCAGCGATGTATTCAGCCTCCATCGTCGAGTCTGCCACGGTTTCTTGCTTGGAACTCTTCCAGCTAACCGCCCCTCCGTAAAGGGTAAAGACAAATCCCGACTGTGACTTAGAGTCGTCCTTATCACTCTGGAAGCTCGAATCGGTAAAGGACTCCACTTGGAGTTCTCCGTTACCATACACCAAGAGCATCTCTTTAGTCCTTCGCAAGTACTTGAGAATGCTCTTCACAGCTGTCCAGTGACTCTCTCCAGGATCAGCTTGATACCTGCTCACTACACTTAGTGAGTATGCTATATCGGGTCTGGTACATAGCATCGCGTACATGATAGAGCCTACAGCCGAAGCATAGGGTATCCCTTGCATGCGAGCTCTCTCCAAATCAGTCTTGGGAGACATCTCTTTGGAGAGAGTGAGCTCTGAGATCGTGGGTAAAAACCCACGTTTGGACTCTTCCATACTAAACCTCTTTAGTATGGTATCAATGTACCTGGATTGGGACAATCCCAATATCCTTTTAGATCTATCTCTATAGATCCTAATTCCCAATATGCAGGAGGCATCACCAAGATCTTTCATTGAGAATCTTTGTGATAAGAAGAGCTTGACCGATTGCAGCATAGGAATGCCATTTCCTATCAAGAGTATGTCGTCTACGTAGAATACGAGGAAGACAACCTTACTCTCTGCCACCTTCTTGTAGATATAAGGTTCATCTACGTTTTTGACGAAATCAAACTCTTTGATAACGACGTCAAAGCAGATGTTCCAACTCCGCGATGCTTGCTTTAATCCATAAATGGATTTAAGCAGCTTGCACACCTTCCCGCTGCTCCCACTATCTACGAAGCCCTCTGGCTGAGTCATGTACACGCACTCTTCTAAATCACCGTTTAGAAAGGCGGTCTTAACATCCATTTGCCAGATTTCGTAGTCGTGATATGCAGCGATGGCAAGCATGATCCGGATGGATTTAAGCATAGCCACTGGAGAAAAGGTTTCGTCATAGTCCACACCTGGTCTTTGACGAAAACCCTTTGCAATAAGTCTAGCTTTGAAAGTCTCCACTTTCCCATCTACACCAAGTTTTTTCTTGAAGATCCACTTGCTCCCAATGGATTTTACCCCTTCAGGAACATCTTCCAAAGTCCATACTTTGTTGGTGTACATAGATTCCATCTCAGACCGCATTGCATCCAGCCATTTCACTGAGTCCCCACTCGTGATGGCCTGCTCGAAGCTAGTTGGGTCATTATCAACCATGATGCAATCCTCGCTCCCACCATCTATGAGAAAACCGTAGTATCTCTCAGGTGGGTGAGGAACCCTACTAGATCGGCGGAGTGGCTGGGGTTCATCGGGAACTACCGAATCCTCTGGTTCTACCAAATCTTCTGTTGTGGTTTGTACAGCTGGAACCTCTTCCAGTTCTACCTCAGAGCCATTAATCTCTTTTGCAAGAAATTCCTTTTCTAAAAAGGTGGCGTGTTGAGCAACAAACACCCTTTGTTCCTCACTGTGGTAGAAGATATACCCTCGCGAATGCTTGGGATATCCAACAAACTTACACAAAACAGACCTTACCTCGAGTTTGTCCGGTTTTTGTCTTTTGACATATGCCGGGCAACCCCATATCTTAATAAAATTAAGATATGGTCTCTTCCCCTCCCATATCTCATATGGGGTGGTAGGCACAGATTTGGTAGGAACCCTATTCAGTAGTATGCTGCTGTCTCCAGTGCATATCCCTAGAAGGAAATAGGTAACTCAGCTATACTCATCATAGAGCGCACTATATCTAATAGGGTGCGGTTCCTCCGTTCCGATACACCGTTGTGCTGTGGTGTATATGGAGGAGTTAGCTGAGAGAGAATCCCATTCTCTTTTAGGAAGTCCAGGAATTCATTGCTCAAGTATTCACCTCCTCGATCAGATCGAAGGATTTTAATACTTTTCCCGTCGACTTCTTGTTTATATTCTCTAAATTTCTCAAAAGCTTCTGATTTTTGTTTCATCAGGAACACATATCCGAATCTAGAGAGATCATCAGTGAATGTAATGAAGTACGAAGAACCATCCCTGGCATGTGTAGATATGGGACCGCATACATCACTATGTATCAGTCCCAAGAGTTCGGTAACTCTTTCTCCGTGTCCCGTAAACTGAGTTTTGGTCATCTTGCCTTTGAGACATGACTGGCAAGTGTCATAAGATGAAAATTCAAACGGATTTAAATATCCATCCTTATGCAACTTAGCTAGTCGTGTCGCATTGATATGACCCAGTCTACAATACCACAAGAAGGATTCGTTCATTTCTGAACTCTTCCTCTTGTGTGTGTTTGTTATGCTCAGAACCGTTGATTGATTTAGAACATAAATGCCATTGCACAACGTGCCTGATCCAACCAACTTTTGGTTAAGAAAAATGTTCATAACATTATCCTGTAATAAAAAATTATATCCCTCTTTACTCAACAAAGAAACCGATATAATGTTGCATATCAGGTTCGGCATGTAATAGCATTCGTTCAGAATCAATGTATTACCAGTTGGCAATACAAGGTGATATTCCCCGACGGTTTTAGCTGCAACAATTACACCATTTCCAATCCTTATGTCTTTATCACCCTCTCCAAGTTCTCTACCTTTCCTAAGCCCATGTAACTGATTACATATATGGGATCCTGACCCGGTATCTAATACCTAGGACGCAGAGCAAATGGAGAAACAGTTCTCTGTAACGAACACACCCGAAGAAAATGCATCAACATGTACTTTCTTCATTCGGGTGGCATAGGAATCCTGGTATTTCCCTATATCCTGTTCAGTCTTATAACTCTTATAAGAAAGAACGAAACCAACGTTCCCTAGCACAGTATAACATGCGGGTTTGGTCAATACATCCATATTATTATCTTGATTAAGGCATGATATGGTCGGTATCTGGAGAGAGAGAGACGAAAACACTTTAGCGTATGCTCTTGCAAGATCAGATTGGTTTATTATTTTATCTAATCAGGATGGCTCCCACTGTTTTTATCAAATCTTCCTTCAAACCCTAAAAGAAAAGACTAGCCGGGATTAATTACACCCTACAACTTCGCCAATCTTTCAGCCAGGCCAGTGTCGGTACTTTGAGGGAGGTTCCCCGTGCTTTCGCACGGACCTAATTAAAGTAAACCTCGTTTTCCCAGAGGTATAACCCCGTTGACACCTTTCTAGACACCTACTTGATCGGCTAATTGTCCTGTGTAAAACTCTCCCAGGAGTAACAATTACTCGCAGTGGGTATCAGGATCCAACTATCTCATAAAAGGTATGCAATCTCATTGCAAATCTCAACACTTGAAATTCCCGATAATATTTTGCCCCAAGCATCCCATGACCTTGACGGAGGTCAACAAACCATAGGGTGCAAGTCAAGTTCAACCCGTCATTTCTTGATTGAATCAAACCCATCCGCACGACCCTTGACGGAGGTCAACAAGGTCGAACGACTACCCTAATCCAATCTGCATCATATGCATAAGCAGATAAATACTAGTTAGCTACCGCACACTACGTCTTGACGGAGGTCAACAAACGTAGCACGAATACTAAGTAGGACTTATCTGAAATGACGGAGGGCTACGACAGGTTTTTCTGAAAACCTATTGCGTAATGAACTTGATATCGTTGTAGAATCGAGTGAATTTTGAAATGGAGTGATTTTGAGGCTTTTATTAGTTTTGCTAAAGAGGTCACTCCCAGTGAAGGGATCTCGGCTCTTTCCTTATGGAATAAGGTGCAGGATATATCATATACATCACTATGCAAAGCAAAACTCCAAAAGCAATAAAAAACAAACCGAGTGTTGTAGCATCTGCCAGTTTTGCTAAAGAGGTCACTCCCGGTGAAGGGATCTCGGCTCTTTCCTCATCGAATAAGGTGCGGGATATATCATATATATCGCTATGCAAAGCAAAACTGTAGCTACCCTTTTTGAAAAAAATGATTCTACAACATCTTTTAGGTTTCTTTTCTTTCATTAATCACATTAATGAAGTCCCATCATTTAAGTCACCTAAACATCATAGATAAATACGACGTACACTTATGCCATCTGCATTCCCCTCGATGTCCCCTCGTGCACCGTTAGGTTAGGTAACTAACGGCAGAGCGGGGCAGGGCTAGCGCGGGTGTAAAACATAAGTAACGCCTATATAATATATCATATATGCTATATACAGTATCTATTACAGCACATCAAATGATCACATCACAGATATCGCAGCAGAAGAAACATATGAAACATTGGATATACTAGGACGCCTCTATAAAACACGGATTCCACGGTCGCGATGAATAGCCAAACCCACACCCCTCGACCCCGACGAGAGCGGCAAGCAACCCTACCAATTCTAGAGTTAGGAGACTCGGACTCGACTCCTCGAGTTGGTCTCCCACTGGACTCCAGAACCCGGTTACTTGTGCTCTCCTCCTTGGGTCTATCCTAGTGCGGAAAAGTAAATAATATACAAAAGGTGACATCAACCTCATCCCGGAAGTGCCCCAATAAAAGAATATTACATACATTTAGATTTACATGAATGAAAATAAAAACTCTCATCTTACATAAAAAAAAACCCGGCTATCCAAAACGCGACGATCAAATATAACATATCCAGCAACACAGAACATCACATGTCATCAACGTAAGTAAATATGCGCATCCCAATTGTCGTTGACATATAGCAACGAAACCGGCGATATCATATATTACACTTACGGTCACAGAAAAGAAAGTGTAAAACTACAACATTTGGAATCCACAATCTCTTTAGACATCGTAAATCCGAAATATCACATATTCCGCATTTCATGCCTAACTGTATGAATTCCACATATTGTATCACATTCCAGATAAATAGACAGTATTAAACTTTCCGATCGAATAATCAAATACTCAAAATTTCCTAAATAGCTCAACACTTGAGCGGAGTTCAAAAATTCCGGAATACGTCACAGTAGCAACGGTCCAGCCGTAGAAGGGTCAAGCCAACACCTTACATATGGCATGCCGTACTGCCCCAAACCCTAAGGTTCAAAGGGCAGTTCAAGACGGTCACATAATCGAGTTAAGGTTTGTTGTCTTCTAGAGGGTCCATCGCGTCACATGCACGTTTTTCCGAAAGATTTAAAACCCGATAAAAATTCAACACTTGAATGTTTTTCGTGCCGGGAAAAATTGAGTTAATGATATCCGTTCGAACATTTTAATACTTTCTAAATTATCCGGAATAACAATACGAAATTAAATCTTCCGATCGAATCGACGAATACAAAAGGATCCCCAGAATACTCAACACTTGAGTCAGATTAAAAATACCCATAAAATAGTACTATCAGATAAAAGTATTACTGTGCAAACCTCAAGTTCAACACTCACTGTATGGCCGCGGTTCCGCGGCACAAGCAGGGTATTGCTGCGGAACCGCGGCGGTCCGTACGGATGACGTCACCAATTTTGCACTGTAATGCTTAGAAATCCCTGCTATATTTTTTAGGTATTTTTAATTCTGAAAAAACCCAGATTTTGAAAAAAGTCCAGAGAGGGGGTCGTTTTGACGTTTTCGGGTTCGATCGGGGTTTTAACTTCGTTAACCCATCGCCTAATGCTCTAGCTAGGCTCTGATACCACTGTAGGGTTACTAGGCACACTAACAAGGCTCTACAAGGCATCGACCATGCCAAAATTAAATTTTTATGTGCCGAATAACTCTAAGCAAGATCGTATACTAGAGTTTAGGCGAAACTAAAAGCAAGTAAACAACTTTACGGCTAAGGGTATGCGAAATACAACCTTTGTAGATCGGTTCTTCACTTCTAGAGCTCCTTGTCGTAGTCCCTTCACTGCGATCAAAGTTCTCCCGGGCTCTTGCATGGCTTCACGAGGCGAAAGATGCGACCTTTGCTTGAAGTCTCCGAGGCCGAAGATGATCTACGTCGAGGGAATTCCGACTCAAGCTTCTACTTCACTAACTAGAGAATTAGTGAAGTAAACACCCTAAACTAAAGTGCTAATCTAGTAGAGAATGGAGAAATAGGAAGTGGGTTCTCTTTGGAATTTTATTTCTCATAATGATTCTCACTTTGGATCAAACCCTAGCAAGCTTTTTCTTTTGAACCAAGAAGAAGATGAACAAAAGAAAATGAAGAGGATAATTATCAAGTGAGGAGACTAACCATGGTGAGTGAGTATCATATACTAACTCTTGTAGAGACTTAACCCTAGGCTAATCTTTATGGTTGGGTTAAGAAATATCCATAGTAAAAACAAACTCAAGTTGAATTAGTCAATGCATCCACAAGCTTCCACAAGCTTCATGCATTTTCTAATCCTCCACTTGATTTTGTAATTACATTAAATATTAAAAACCCAAACTAAAAATTAGCATAGTGTAAGTCTCATACACCCATGGATGATGTATCATCAACCATGATACAATAATATAACACATTTTAATATATATCATATATATAGTAAAGATGTGCACATGTGAGAAAAAACCCTAAGTGAACATGTGTTAGTTAATGTAAACTAGTATATCAAATATACAATTATACAATAAATTATTAAATCAACACTTGACTTAATAATCCGGTCATATCACATATAACCAACTAACATCCATTGTATCGACTTATCGAATCAACACTTGATTCGATAACCCGGCTATATCATATATAATAGACCGATACAAAAAGTCGCGAGAATGGAATACGGTATCACATACACGCATTATTCTTGATCCCGCACATATCACATACGTGCTCCTATTTCGTTTTTCCTGAGCCAGTAAAACCTCTATGTATGACTCTAAAGATTCGTCAATATGCCGGCAGTAGGTGATGATCACATCAAGCACCCACAAGCCGTCAACGGTACTAGCTGGACGTAACGGCTACCCGGCTATTGAGCGATCAGAAGATCAGCAAGCAAGCCCGCTCCAACTCCTGTAAAAGCCTGCCGGTAACACTTCCCGTACAGTCCGGTCTTCTCGTCTGATATGTCGCATATCAAGTCTAGGGGTGGTAAACGTCAGACCCCAATAACCGATAAGTCGTGCCGATGTGAGGCTTATAACGGGTCGAGAAACTACTGGTAACACTTACCAGTAAATCTCTAAATCATCCCGGGCCAGGGACTTCCCTGTTACGACCAATCGAGCACAACGCAACATCAACCCCCAATACCGGGAGAGACGAAACCCCTCCTATTGCTCATTGCCTCCATGTGACTCGGGACTGTACCCAAAAACCACCGTTTTGCACGTCCTCATGGACGTGGTAAGGTGGAAATCAAAGTACAGTGGGAATCACACAAGACTCTATTATGATCTCGGGTCTACAGACTAACCCGCACAAGTGTCACCAGAGAACTGCCATCTGACGTGAGGTATAATACCATCTGGGAGTTCTCGGCGAGTCCGTCCAGTGTACCCAGTCTCCACTGAGCACCCATATACCATCTCTGATGTCAAACAACAATGGATATGGGATCATCCATCGCCCATCTCATGGGTCGAGAAGCGTATACGCTAGTCTACACTGGTATATCGATGCCCCGTCTCGATACACCCACGACTAGGGACCTTGAAGGATGTACTTATGGACTACCATGTCCCCACTAGTATGATCCGCATCATAGTCCAGGTAGTCAAGTACACATCCTAAGGGCTTTACCAACATGTAACGATAAGACAGTATAAAGAGACTAGTATACATGTTAAAGTAAAGAGCAACCAGATAGCATACTATCATATCGAGCAAGAAAGTCCTTTCTATATATGTCCAAGCATCCAATATAATATACATCATCTGTACAATACTGGCCTCTAGGTCATACATACAACTAATAACCGTCGGGTCCAACCAATCACCGGTAGGTAGTAGTCCCTCTGCCAGGCTCACCGTCTAGCTACACAGCAGATCCGTTCTCGCCCCAGAGTACCATACCGGGTCCACCATGTACCCACAATCGGCCTCGTCCGCTCCTCGAATCGGGTTTCACATGTCGCTCTCAGCACCGAGAAAACACATGGTGGACGTACTGAAATATCATATCAAGGGCAACCTGGTTTTTAAAACAATTACATATTCTCTTTTGAAATACCTACGGTTCCCAAATCCAGAAATATCATGGAAACAATATATCTCAATGCGTATAATCAAAGCATGATGTATGCGACATGTAAAAGAAATGTAAGCCTATCAGTATGTCATGCAACACGGAATAGTAATATGCACATATTTAGGGAAGACCGCTTCTTTAAAATGAATCAGCTTTAAAAAAGTATCTTGCAGTTCCCAAATCTCTAATCAAGCCAGAATCATCAATGTATGTGCAAATACGTATGCATGCACGTATGGGTGTACAATAGGAATACACAGTATATAGGTACACAAGTATGCCATGCAAGGGTCATATCCTGAATGCAACAGTACTACAGTGTAGTGGCATGGCAATTATTGATGATGAAGTGTGTGAGCCGGCAAGCAGTGTACGTGGAACATACGCATCATCGATAACGGTGCTGGTGTCCTAACAGCATGGTTGTAATATAGCAATATACACAAGCAATGCAATGCAAATAGCATGAAAATGCGGAATCGAATAATCAACGCAACAGTGAAGAATCTACCTCAATAGATATATCATGCAGCTCTGCCATTTGAAATAAGACGAATCGGGTTTTTGGTAAAATAAGGGCTACAGTGTTTTAAGAACAGATGCGACTTTTGAAAATATCCGTAGAATCCCTTTTTGCCTGTCTTTAAAATATCCCCGATTCGTTAGTTTTGAAATAGGTATGACTCGGGTCTGGTCTAATGTCTACTAAGTAATTTACAGACCTAACTAACAGGCTAAACAGGAGGGGTATGGAAACCACCTACATCTGAGTCGATATATATATATATATAATAGTCGGTGATCCCGCCTCAATAGTATCACATCCGATACAATATACATCATATAATATCCTTGAGTCATGAGTGCGGGTCTATCATCAATATAAAGCTCGCACGGTAAATCGTCATACGACATCCCAATAGCTGGGTACAGGTCAATATCATATTTATCTCATCAATTATCTGGTATCCTGATCATCATATCACATAATCTGGGTACTGATCCAAGTCTAGTACAATCGATACCATCTAAACAAAAATAAGCGCATGTGTAAAACACACGTCCAAAGGCCCGCTAAAATCTCGTATCGTATCCTAAATACGAATCACATCATATCGCCGATCCCATGGCACCATGCCCAAACTCATCGACTCATCTCCAGTATCCTACACTATCCTCATCATCACGATATAAGTATAGCAATAAGCATGTGTGTGCGTGTGGGTGTAAACCTATGCTAGGGTTCACAACTAGTAAAATACACTAGTTCACTTCTAGCCCTAAATATCCATAGTACACCTAACACATCTATGATCTCCATGTCACGCAATAAGCTATCATATATATATATATATAGTATATAAAGTATACTAGACATCGAACTGCGGGGGTGCAATACGCCATCCACCCGACTTCCCCTGTAGATATAATCTACTCACCTTACGTCTTCATTTGTCGATGCCGCCACGCGCTTGCTTGTCGTCCCGAAGTCTTCATGGGGTACCTACATATCAACGTATCGTAATTGTGTATTAAAACCAAATCAAAACTAAAATGACATACGAAAACCAAAACGATACGCTACGGCCTATAGGTTAGAACCTATGGGTACACTTCCAAAACCATCAATCAATCCTTGATATCGTCGTACTAACGCTAAGTATTCGAGGTAAAACACTAATACGCAAATCCAGGATTTAAAATACGGAATACAGAAACGCAAATCAAAACAGCAACTTAGGAAAAAGGCTCCAGATTTTACCCTAGGTCAAATTGGAAAATTTTGCACATGCCAGGGGTCTAATCTATAGATGTGGGAGCTACAGAACTAAAATGAGCCAGATTGGTCCAGGTCTGGCTGCAAATTGCGGCCAATTGGATTAAATTTTCAGCCGAGATAGGGAGTTAGGGGCTAGGGTCTTGGTGGTAGCTTCCTGGGTGCCTGCATATATTACTATCCAATCAAAATAATTTTCAAAGTCTTGAGGTGATAGCAGATTTCATAATACACTCACAGAATCACAATTCTTCCGATATCGGGTTTCTAAATCCGTATTCCGAGTCCTAGTCTCTGGTTTGGGTTTCCAATCAATCACTATAGGGGTTGTATAGCCTCTAATAACCCTAATTTCACTTTTGATTTCAACTAAAACCAATCCTCAACTCAAGTTTTCAAACACCCCAAAACCACACAATATCGGTTACAATTTTAACATGGATGCTAAAGGCAAGGAAATTCTATACTAGTGATGGAAAAATTACCTCATTTGAGACCCAAGAATCCCCCACAGCACCAAAATGTGATTTTTCTTGATCCATAACGTAGCTTGCGAGCTTGTGCATCTTTTTCGTGAAATGGGGTTTAGGTTTTGAGTGGATTTCCATTGTGTTTGAGAGGCTTGAAGAGGGGAGGGAGTGAGGGGAAGGCAGCAGCAGCAGCAAGAAGAAGGAGGGGAGAGAAATGAGAGGGAGAGAATGCCCAAGGTCAAAGTTAACCCCTCTCTTTCTCTCTCTCACCCATGCGTACACTATTCCATTCTTTATTCTTTTTCCCTTTTTCTTTTCTTTTTCTTTTCCCTCTAAATCCTTCTCACACCAATAGTAACCCTAAAACAACACGGTAGGAATGCATAAGTGTAGGAAAAAAAGATATGTGCATGTTTTGCACAAAATTGCTAAAAAACCGATTAGCGATTTTTAATCGCGATTAGCACTAAATTAGCATATAAATGATCATAAAAACTTTAAAATGGCATAATTCCATAAAATGCCCTATTTTAGAATTTTCCATACTTTTTCCAAATTTTTCTGTATTTAATTATACCAAAATATTAAAATATTCAATAAAATAATATTAATTATAAAAATTCCCAAAAATAATATTTTTTTTTTTTTTGAAATGTTACAGATATAGTGCCCTCAAAGTCAATTATTGGATCGTAGGTACGTGATTGCAATGATTGAGGGAGGACCTATACCGGTAGGACAGTTTTACTCGAGATGATAGTATGCTATCTGGTTTATCTTTATCATCGTGTACTGCTTTAGGTGACATTACAGATCACTATTACACGTTGATAGAGCCCCTATGATTCTTGCTTGACTACCAGCAGTATAATGGCGATCATATATGTGAGAGTTGGGTAGTCTATAAGCACATCCTTAAAAGTGGTCCCTAGTCGTGGGAGTTTCGAGACAGGGCATCGATACTCTGGAGTAGACTAGTGTATATAGTCGAGACCCCGACGAGGGGTGGTGGCCGGTCTCATAAGCCATTGGTGTCAGTTGGTTCACCTAAGATGTATACAGCTGCTCATTGGGTTATGAGTACACCGGACAGACTCGCCGGGAACATGCTAGTTGTTTTTATACCTAGCGTCAGATAGTAGTTCCTTGGTGACATGTGTACAGGTTAGTCTATCGACCTGAGATCATCATTTTTCTCATGTAAGTTCCCACTGTGCTTTGATTACTAGCCTACCACGTCTCAAAGTGCAAACAGGTTTTAGTTGGGTACAGTCTCGAGCCACATGGAGGCAGTGAGCGGATCGGCAGGGGTTTCGTCTCTCCCGATATTGGGGGTGAGATCGCGCTGTGTCTAGGAAAGCCATTACACGAAGTTCTTGGCCAAGGCAAGTGAGATTTACTGGTAGGTATTCTAGTAGTATCTCAGGGTGTTCTGGGCTACACTCCGACACGACTTGTACCGCTTTTGGGGGTTTGACGTTTACCAGCCCTTTAGGCCCGACATGCGATACTCATAGACGAACGGACCGGACTGTACGGATATTGTCACTGACAGGCTCAGTAGGATTTCTGGATGAGTTCGCTCATCAGCTTCCCTTTTGGTCAATACAAGGGTAGCCGTTACGTACCGCTAGTACCACTGACGTGCTTGTGGTTAAACCTACTGCCAGCGTATTGACGAGTCTTTAGAGTCCTCCATAGAAATTTTTCCCAAGTTCGGGCGAAATGTTGTAGAGACCGTATGGTATTATGGTAGGGTTCGATCATATACATGCACTTGTGCACGGATCATGATCGGAAGGATCATACTAGTGGGCTTTGGTTTAAGCCGGATCCTAGTATTAGATTTGTTGGATTACTTTCATCTCATTGCATTCGCATTCAGTCGGAATGCGGATGTAGGTATGTATATACAGGTGAGGGGTATCCTTATGATCCGTCACGAGTTTACTTTAGATGTTGCCATTCTCTTTTTGGACTAAACATTTAAATTAATGTTTAGATGGTGGAAATTGTGAGTGGATGTCATGATTTAGTGCATTAAATGTGCCATGTGCTTCATTGGTGAGTCATGGTATTATTTTTTGTGCTAATGTCACATTTGTGATTGATTATTGTGTTGAAATGAGAGGTGGAGAGAGATTGGACAGCCACTTAGCCTTGGGCTAGCTCTTGGGATTGATTCTAGTGCTCTCATTTTTCATCTCAACACAATAGAAAAGAAAATCTCTTCTTCTTCTTCTTCCTCTAGCTCACAAGTTCCACCATGGCTTCATCTTCAACCTCCATCCATACACTCTCATGTGTTGAGAATCAATGGATGCTTGAGACAAAGTTATCACACACATTCTCTACATCACCTTGGACATGTCGGCTAGCAAACTTCATGTCCGAGTTGCTTCGGTTTGAAGCGGGTGTAGGGTTGCTATGCACACTAACAAGGTTCTACAAGACATCAACCTTGCCAAAATCAAATTTTTATGTGCCGAACAACCCTATGCAAGATCGTATACTAGAGGATAGGCGAAACTAAAAGCAAGCAAACTACTTTGCTACTAAGTGAAAAGGATTACAACCTTTGTAGATCCGGTCCTTCACTTCTAAAGCTCCGTGTTGACGTCCCGTCGCTGCGATCATCGCGATCCCGGACTCTTGTGACAGTTTCCTCGGAGAAATGAACGGGCTAGGTCGTTGACTTCGAGGCCGAAGATGATCTACGTCGGGGAGACTCAAACTTAAGCTATTCCTTCACTTGGTCATAAACTTTGTGAAGAGAATACCCTATACTACATGGCAAGTGGTAGAGGATGAAGAAGTAGAAAGTGGGCTCACTTTAGAATTGATTTTCTCACATTTTTCCTCATGGCACCATTGGAGCTATCAAGCTTTTCATGGAGCTTGATGAAGAAGGAGAAGAAGAAAGAATAATCATCATATGAATTAATTATCTCAATAATGTAACCATGGGTGAGTTAAGCTATCATGCTTAACTCATGTAGAGAATTGACCAAGGTATTAGGTTAAGGGTTAGGTTAAAGAATATCAAGAGAAATGACAAAAGAGTGGACTTTGTCAAAGTTTCTCCAAGCTTCTTCAAGCTTGATAACTTTGACTAAGTTTAATTCTTTTGTTAAATCTTAAGATAAAGCAATAACCCTAATCTTAAACCTAATCTTGGTATAAGTCTCATACACCCATTTTGTGTGTATCATCAAGTATGATACAAACATATGTACACAAATATATATCACATATACACTTATGCACAAACTAGTGAGAAAATAAATCTTAAGTGAGCTAATACTAGTTAATGTAATGTAATATATCAAATATATAATTATACATTAAATTATTAAATCAACTCTTGATTTAATAATCCGGCTATAACCGACTAATATCAAAAGTAACAACTTATCGAATCAACACTTAATCCGATAACTCGGCTATATCGCATACAACCGATCAATGTCACAAATCGCGAGAATAGAATACGGTATCTCATATCGTATCAATCTCGGTCCCGCACATATCACATATGCACTCCTACTCCATTTCGCTTGAGCTAGGAAACCCCTGTGTAGGACTTTAAAGACTCGTCAATACGCCGGCAGTAGGTGGTGATCATATCAATCACCCACAAGCCGCAAGCGGTCTGCTAAATGTAACGGCCACCCGCGTATTGAGCGATCAGAAGATCAACGAGCAAGCCTGCTCACACTCCTATGAATCCAATCAGTAACACTTACCGCACAGTCCGGTCTGTTCGTCTGATATGTCGCATGTCTCTCCTAGGGGTGGTAAACGTCAGACCCCAGTAGCTTGATAAGTCATGCCGATGTAAGGTCCACAACAAGCATGAAACTACTGATAACACTTACCAGTAAATCAGTGCAACCCTGGCCAGGGATTTCCAGTTATGGCCAGTTGAGCATAGCGCAACATCAACCCCAATACCGGGAGAGACGAATCCCCTCCTATCGCTCATTGCCTCCATGTGAATCGGGACTGTACCCAAAACCCACCTGTTTTCACGACTCAGTAGAGCCGTGGTAGGGTGGAAATCAAAGCACAGTGGGAGACACACAAGACTCTATGACGATCTCGGGTCAACAGACTAAGCTGTACCAGTGTCACCAGAGAACTGCCATCTGACGTAAGGTATAATACCATCTGGGAGTTCTCGGCGAGTCCGTTCAGTGTACCCAGTCTCCACTGAGCACCCGCATACCGTCTCTGATGTCAAACACCAATGGATATGGGATCATCCATCGCCCATCATATGGATCGAGAAGATATACGCTAGTCTACTCTGGAATATCGATGCCCCGTCTCGATATTCCAATGACTAGGAACATTGAAGGATGTACACATTGACTACCCAGGTGTTGGAGATAGTGCCCTCATAGTCAATTATTGGATCGCAGGTACGTGATTGCAATGATTGCGGAGGACCTATACCGGTAGGACAGTCTTACTCGAGATGATAGTATGCTATCTGGTTTGCCTTTATCAGTCGTGTACATGTTCAGGTGACTGATTACATGTTACACTTTGATAGAGCCCTTAGGATCATGCTTTACTACCAACAGTATGATGGCGATCATATACGTGAGAGTTGGGTAGTTTATATGCATATCCTTAATTGTGGTCCCTAGTCGTGGGAGTTTCGAGACAGGGCATCGATACTCCAGAGTAGACTAGTGTATACAGTCGAGACCCCGACGAGGGGCGGTGGCCGGTCTCACAAGCCACTGGTGTCAGTTGGATCACCTAAGATGTATACAGGTGCTCATTGGGTTATGAGTACACCGGACAGGACTCGTCGGGAATCTGCTAGTTAGTACTATATCTATCGTCAGATAGCAGTTCCCTGGTGACATGTGTACAGGTTAGTTCATCGACCTGAGGTCGTCATTTGTCTCGTGTGAGTTCCCACTATGCTTTGATTTCTACCCTACCACGGCTCAAAGGAGTCGTGCAAACAGGTAGTTTTTGGGTACAGTCCCGAGCCATATGGAGGCACGTGAGCGGATCGGCAGGGGATTCGTCTCTCCCGGTATTAGGGGCGAGATCGTGCTGTGTCTAGGAGAGCCATTACACAAAGCCCACGGCCGTGGCAGGAGATTTACTGGTAGGTACTCCAGTAGTATCTCAGGGTGTTATTGGGCAACACTCCGACACGACTTATACTGCTATTGGGGGTCTGACGTTTCTAGCCCCCTAGGCAGATATGCGATACTCATAGACGAACGGACTGGACTGTATATACATTGTCACTGTTAGGCTCAGTAGGGTTTCCGGATGAGTTCGCTCATCGGCCTCAATTGAGGTCAGTCCATGGGCAGCCGTTACGCATTGCTAGTGCCGCTGACGGTTTGTGGTTAAACCCACTGCCAGGGTACTGACGAGTCATTAGAGTCCCCCACAGACAGTTTCCCAAGTTCGGGCGAAACGTTGTAGAGGCCGTATGGTTTTATGGCAGGGTTCGGAAAATGCACGTGCGTTTACGCACGTGTTATTTTTCGGGTAGATGATACTGGTCGGCTTTGGTTTAAGCCGGATCCGAGTATTGTATTGAGTAGGTATAATATCTTTGTCTCAGTTGCATTTGTATTCGGTCGTAATACAAATGCGGGTATATTTATACAGTTACGGGGTTATCCTGAAAGTCGTTTCAGGATCACTTTTGGAAGTTGCCAGTTTCCAGTTTTCTATCAGCCGTCTTTTAACATTCGGTTAAAGACGGATTTATCTTTTCTTGGATGAGGTGAGTCGTACTTCTAGAAGCTTCTAGATTGGTGACTAGATTCATGCATCTTTCTTTGCATTTATTAAATGGTGACTAGGTTTTTGTGACTCATGGTTTTAATTAATGCTTTTTGTTCTTGTTAAGATCTTTTCTTCATGATAAGCTTCATGTTATGGTCACCACTTGCTCCTACCATCACCTCCCTCTTTGCTATATAGTGGCCGGCCATTCTTTGAGGAGAAAGTGAGATTGATTTCCTTTTTGGAGAGAAAAGACTATGGTTTAGGGTGCATGGAAATTTCATTACCTCTTTCATTCCATCACCCGATAAAAATGGCAGCTTCATTAACCGATCGTCCACAGATTTGGACGAAGTGAGACAAAGTCATCTACTCATTCTCTACATCAATCTTGGTGATCTCTTTTAGCAAACTTGGCGACCGAGTTGCCTCGAGTCAGAGGCGGGAGCCCGTTTAAAGAATCGATGATGTGGTGCTACCTGGATGAGCAGATCAGAGATCGAAGAGATCGGAGCAGCCGCAACGGAGCGTGGGATGATGGTTAAAGAATGAAGGACTCGGATCGTTCGGTATAACCTTTCTACACTCTTTACAGTTTGTTAGTCTAGCAATAATGGCAGATCCGGGTTAAAGTATACGATAGCGCCAGTTAAAAGTTTTTTGTTCCGCATTTGGCGTCTGTAGACGGCCGGGGCGCTAGCGTAGACTTACAGTGGTATCAGAGCCTCACCATTTTGCTATACTAACTTGTGCTAACGCGTTTAAAACATCGATCGAACCGAAAATCAAAAACTGCAAAATCCAAGCTTGACAGTTTCTGTCGATTTTAAATGATGTCCTAAAATTATTCCACATATCACAGAAAGTTGTGCAGGGTTTCAGAAGTACACCGACCAAATTTGAGCACGTGATCCCACCAAACAGCCGAAGATCTGCGGCCAAACCCATGGTTTGGCTGCGCATCCGCGGCCATTCTATGGGATCAGTGCACCAAATTTGGTCTGTGTCTTCTCTGTTGGAATTTGGGGTTTTTGGTATATATCTTTTGGGCCCAGATTTTGTTACTGTTCACCAGTTGTTCGTGGGGCCCACTTTGTGATATTAAGTCGATCGAAATTTAAACATGTTAGTTTACAGTGCTTACATTATATCTCCGACCGGGAATGTCATTTGATCGGTAAACCGCGTCTGATTGCTATAGTTCTTTTAGACGGGTTTGTGAACGTGACATTCGCGTTGATGTTCTGTGTTGTGCTGTGATTGTTAGTTATATGTATGCCCTAGAGGCCATTACTTTACATAGGATGTATATTGTAGTGGATGCTGGGACATATATAGGGAGGACTTTCTTGCTCGACATGATAGTATGCTATCTGGTTGAACTTTACCTTAACGTGTATACTGATTGTCTCTCTGTTACATGTTGGTAAAGCCCTTAGGATGTGTGCTTGACTACCTGGACTATGATGCGGATCATACTAGTGGGGACATGGTAGTCCAGAAGTACATCCTTCAATGTCCCTAGTCGTGGGTATATCGAGACGGGGCATCGATATACCAGAGTAGACTAGCGTATACCTTCTCGACCCATACAGATGGGCGATGGATGATCCCATATCCATTGGTGTTTGACATCAGAGATGATATACGGGTGCTCAGTAGAGACTGGGTACACTGGACGGACTCGCCGAGAACTCCTAGATGGTATTATACCTCACGTCAGATGGCAGTTCTCTGGTGACACTGGTACAGAGTAGTCTGTTGACCCGAGATCGTCATAGAGTCTTGTGTGGTTCCCACTGTGCTTTGATTTCCATCTTACCACGTCCAAGAGGGCGTGCAAAACGGTGGTTTTTGGGTACAGTCCCGAGTCACATGGAGGCAATGAGCGATAGGAGGGGATTCGTCTCTCCCGGTATAGGGAGTTGATGTTGCGCTGTGTTCGATTGGCTATAACAGGAAATCCCTGGCCAGGGTTGCTGAGATTTACTGGTAAGTGTTACCAGTAGTTTCTCGAATAGTTATAGACCTCATATCGACACGAATTATCGAGCTATTGGGGTCTGACGTTTACCACCCCTAGGCAAGATATGCGACATATCAGACGATCAGACCGGACTGTACGGTAGTGTTACTGGTCGGATTCACTGGAGTGTGAGCGGGCTTGCTTGTCGATCTTCAGATCTCTCAATACCCGGGTGGCCGTTACGTTTAGCAGACCGCTTGCGGCTTGTGGGTGCTTGATATGATCATCACCGGCTGCCGGCGTATTGACGAGTCTTTAGAGTCCTACACAGAGGTTTCCTGGCTCAAGCGAAACGAAATAGGAGCGCATATGAGATATGTGCGGGACCGAGAATAATGCGTGTATGTGATACCGTATTCCATTCTCGCGATGAATGTATCGAAAGGTTGTATGCGATATAACCTAGTTATCGAATCAAGGGTTGGTTCGATAAGCCGATACATAGAATACTAGTCGGTTATATGCGATATGACCGGATCGTTAAATCAAGTGTTGATTTAATGATTTAATGCATAATTATATATTTGATATATTACTTTGCATTAACTAGTATTGGTTCACTTTAAATGGATTTTCTCACTCGGATTGTACACATTGTATATGTGATATACTTTTGTGCACTTGATTGTATCATGTTTGATGCTACATGTTTAACTATAGTTAAGTGTAATGGATTAAGCCATGGTTAAACTATTGATTAGGGTTTTCTATTCTTATTTATTTATTTATTTATTTATTTTGAATAGATAAGAAAAGAATGGTTGCTAATTTTGGATTTTAGTTGAAGCTTCATGAAGCTTTGACTTTGTAACCATTCTTGTCTTCATCTTTAACCCTAACCATTAATCTAACCTTAGTTAATTCTCTACACTTGACCATGGTTCTAATATGATAAGTATTCATTTTCTTTTCCAATTATAATTATTCTTATCATATTATTCTTCTTCTTCTTCCTTGCTTCAAGTGAAGAAAGCTTGCCTCCATCAATGGCAAGTGATGAATTTGAGTGAGAAATCCAAAACTAAAGTCTACCCACTTCCTATTTCTTCATCCTCTACCTCTTGCCAAGTAGTAGAGTGTGTTTCCTTCTCAAGTTTCTTGACTTGGTGAAGTGAGAGCTTGATCTTGCGATGCTTCGACGTAGATCATCTTCGGCATGGACATCGACGACCTAGCTTGCCCATTCTCCGATGAAGCCGACGCTAGAGCCCGGATTTGATTTGGACAGCGGAGAGGACTTCGTTGCGGAGCTATGGAGGTGGAGCACCGGATCTACAAAGGTTGTATTTCCGTATTCCCTTAGTTAAGTGTTAACTAGTTATCTTTTCGCCTAGTTTTCTAGCAAACGATCCGTAGTCGGGTTTCTCGGCACCTAGATTTTTTGAAATTGGTATGGTTGATGCCTTGTGTGACCACTTGAGGGTGCCTAGGAACCCTACAGTGATGTTGCGGATTTGTCGTGGTGGATAGTAGTGTGCAATGATAGTGCAGTTTGGATTTATTTGTACATTTGTTTTTGCGGGGCGAGCGTCCAACATGTGGACTGCCGTCACTGCCTGTTGTATAATATTCTTTTGGGGCACGACTAGGTTGCGGTCGATGTACCTGTTGTACTTTTTTTCATTACTGTACTAGGTTTTACCCCGCGACGGAGTGCACAGATAGCCAAGTTCTGGGGGGCAACGGGTCCGCATCTCATGGCTTTGAGAGGCAGAGGGGTCTCACTCTAGAATTGGCAGACTATTCGCCGCACTCGTAGGGGGTACAGGTTGACCCAAGGAGGGGTGCTCAATTTACCGGATTCCGTGAAGTGCCGGGTGTTCCATTCACTATGCTGTGGGGACTACCTCGCTTCAGGTTTTGGCGGGTAACTTGCCGCACCCGTAGGGGTCTAGGTTTCATTGCACAGGCTATCCACACGACAGGGGAACGTCGGGTTTCAGCAGCGGCTCTGTGAAACCCGGGGATCCCAGACTATCTGTATTGTTCTGTGATGCTTATTACTTTTCTGTAATGTTGCATATTATCACGCCTGGAGCGATTATGTATATTGGCTTATATACTATTAGATGTTGTATATGTTTTACACCCGCGCTAGTCCAGTCCCCGCTCTGTCGTTAGTTAAGTAACCTAACGGGTGATGACGGGACCCAGTGACGAATGCGGATGGCATATACGTACATTTTATTTTCGTTCTTTTCTGGTGTGATTGATTGATGGGACTGCGTTGATTCTAATCAATGCAAAGTAAAACAAACCTGTTTGGCAGTTGTTGGAACAATTTAAAAGGTGTTATTACAAAGATGTTTCCTTTTGTTTTGCATAGCGGTATTCAGTGGAATATCCTGCACCTCATTCGACGGGGCAAGGGCCGATATCCCTTCACCGGGACTGACCCCTTGGGCAGAAGTTTGCGTCAGGGTAATAACTTCACTATAGTCGATTACAAGTTGCTTTGCATTGCGGTATTCAGTGGAATATCCTGCACCTCATTCCACGAGGAAAGAGCCGAGATCCCTTCACCGGGAATGACCTCTTTAGCAAAAGGTTTTCGCCACTATATTTTAAAAAAGGCTATCAGGTTCCTTCAGCGATATCAAGTTCGTTACGTTAAAGGTTTTTCGCCAAAACCAGCCGTAGCCCTCCGTCATTTCATATGAATGGTCAGTAGTATTCAAGCTATGTTGGTCTGGCCCTTAGCCAGGACATAGTGATTGGTAGCTGCTGGGGTATTCACATGTTGCATAGATAGATGCGTTGGTTTGGGACAGTCATACAGCCTTGTTGGCCCTTAGTCAAGGGCGAGTATGGGTGGGTTTAAATTGACAAGATAATGATGGGTAGAACTTGGCATATGACTTATGATGGGTTGGCCCTTAGTCACGATCATAAGAGCATGGGGCAAAAATCTTATCGGGAGTTTCTAAAGAAACTGAAACTTGCCAGGCATGCGCATACCTTCTGGAGTGTGATAACGTGAGTGGATTCCGTCACGTTATCATGCGATGAGAGTTGGATCCCGACTCCCACTGATGAGTTGGTTTACTCTTCGGGTGATCCCGATTGATTCTTCTTTAGGTTTGGAGGAGAATTTGACAGGACAGTGGGAGGTTTCCGGATTAGATAAAGTGATAACCATTCTGATCTCGGTTAGAGTGCACGCAGAGTGTTTCTTTTCTCTCTCTCTTTGGCAGCGACCTTTGACCGACCCTAGACTATGACTCAGTGACCAGGTTGACCGAACCTTCTTAAAATACTGGCTTTTGGATTGTCTGAGTTGCATAAGTCATTGCCACTCCTTCTTTTACCCTTTGAATTTCTCAGAACACCCGTATCACTACGGATATCCACTTCCATTGGATAGATCCATCGTATGGTTATATACGAACTCGAAGGGACTTCTTCGAGGATGGATCCAAGTTCAGGAGAAATAGAATTGGTTTATTCAGTTATCTTTTATTATCACCTTCTCTCAGGTTGCGAGAGCTCCTTGGTTTAGGAGAGTACACCTATTACGCTTATTGGATAATCTTATTCCAAACCATAGGCTGGTGCCGAAAGGTAGGGAATGAAGAAAACCAATTAGCCTAAGAAGGGCGTGCAGAAGGTAATATGTAAAGACAAAATAAAGGGATTAGAAAGAGGGCAAAGTAAGTTGCGACTGTTATCATTCTCGACCAAAACCGCGTACTTCAGCGCCACTCCTATTTCACCTCTAAAAAAATAATGTATTATTCAATTGTCTTTTATCATCACATTCTCTCAAGATATGAGTACTCCTTGGTTTAGGAGGGTATACCTATTATGCTTACTGGATAGTCTTCTTCCAAACCATAGGCTGGTGCCGAACGGTAGGGAAGGAAGAAAACCATTTAGCCTAAACGATGGTGTGCAGAAGGTAACGACTAAAGACAAATAAAGGGATTTGGAGAGAAGGCAATAAAATATACGGTTGAAGTCATGAATTGGATTATGGAAGAGGCATTGCTATGAATACCAGAATACCCCTACGAAACATTTTCATGTTTCAGTGCATTGTTAAAGAAAAACTGTTTTCCCGATTAGATACTTACTCCAAGGGTATGTATTTACCAGGTTTCATTCTCGTATCTGTATGATTTTACAGATGATGAGTGAGAGTAAGTTATTGGGAATTAGGTAATTATCCTCATTATATCGGAATTCGTTGCAATTGGTGATATTTGAGGAAATCGCCAGGGTACAGTTTTCAACCTACGAAGCACAGGTTTTGAGTTGTTTAACTCAGCGGACTTATACAGAGTATTGTATGTTGTCCAAGTGTCCTTCAGGACAAAGGGGTAGGTCCTCGTACTATGTTCTGTTTACTTATAACTTCTCTAGTTTTTAGACAAGTGTTTCGTAGAAATACATGGTCTAAGTTTTGAGAAGTTGTGGGTATAAGAATAAAGTAGAGAACCAGGTATCACAAGTATCGGGATTCTTCAAAGAGATCGAAGATGTAGATTCTTGTGAATGGTATTCAGATGATAGTAATGGTTTTGAGAAACTTGTTTCTCTTTCAGGTTACTCATAATTGGATGGATTCCTAAGTTGAGTAATGCTGATTGGCCTCTTTCCATTAAGTTGATATGCACTGGAGACAGCTGCATGATTTGAATATGGTTCCAATTAAATAAGTGCCAAAGTTTCTATATTGGATATAGAATAGTTCGTACCTTAAAAGATATTAAGGTACGGGGAGTTGTCCAGCTTATGCTTAAAACTAGACACTGGATAACACAGGGCACGTTTCTGTAATGGCTGTTTGTGGGTTGACCCTGGCTACGTCGAGGGTTGATATTCTACCATTTGGAAGATCAATAGTGATATTGTTCTTGACTCGCCACAGTTTTAATAAAATGAATTTTTTCAGAAAACAGTAGTGGGAGTATGGTAGAACTGGAAGTGATTCCAGAACCGCGAACGATTACGGAGAATTTAATAGGACCTATATATTCAATCAGGTTAGACATTCCATTAGCCACTCCGCAGATATGGTGGGTAACCTCAGACACCCGAGAGGTACTTCAGTAGCCTCAAGGACGGTGACAGGGAGGTTCTTATCTACCCAGACTTGACACTACTGTTGTTCCAGACTATGAGACCAGGCAGGAAGATAAGTATAGCGTCGTTCTAAACTAGTTTTAGAAGCGCACGTGTATATTATTCTGCCAGAGGGTTGTCGTAGTCAGTGGGAGCAGCGGAAGCATAGTGGGCAAGTAGCTTATGTCTATTTATAGACTAGAGCAGTTATAGCGGAGATAGATCATCTAATTTTGATGTGACAGTCATGGGTTTGACTTCATCAGAATAGGGGATGGATCTGTTAAGAAGGTAGTAGGGTGTGATGTCATGGTATTTGGATGACATACACAGAGTAGGAAGTAAAATTCCTATACTATGATCGGTTGTACTGTGGTAGTCATACAGTTGTTTCTCCAGACAGGATATGGATATAATATTTGATATTCTGTTTTCTGGATCTATGGTTTTTAGATCTAGATTTGGGTAGTTTCCCAATGTGGGTACTTTGACAGATATTCTAATGGGTTTTAGAATAGTTGACTCCTAGCATGGTGGTGTACCTGCAGGTGATGGAGTCACCCTCTCTAAAGGTGTCGTATAGACTAAAGGGGAGAGGGCTGTGCATGATTGGCAGATCACTTGCTTAGGCAATTGAGTCAATCGTGAGGTGTCAAGTACCACACCAGATGTTGTTTTTGCACTAGATGCGATAAGTTTGTATTAATCCAATCCTGGAGAAACATAAGGAATCAGTTTTAGAACATAAGTGGATGTTCTACGGATTTGATGACGGCAGCCTCCTTCGGGAGACGATTATCATTCCAGGCTTCAAAGGTGACGTGGATGACAGAGTGATTGTCAGAGTTTTAGTTTTCCCTCTGACGAGGGACAGTATTATGGACAGGTGGTCCAAGAGGATACTGTGGGTGGCATGGTGCCGGATACTGATTAGGTTCAGTGATCGATACAGTCTAAGAAGTTTGGATTTGGAGTTCATTTATGAACTAGGTCCCATCAGATATCCAGACATATTCTAAGACAGGTATTACTCAATTCGGGAGATGGCTTTCTCCGCGAACTTGAGATAAAGAGAGACATAGAAAGAAACTTCTAGGCGGATCCACTCACTGAGGCTATTTCTCGAACACAATAGCTTTACAAACGGGCTTTGTGAAACTGATTAGTAGAGGAGTTGGATGTTCGGTTTCACACGGGCCGTGAGTAGTCGACATCGCAATAATTAGCCTTGAGTGCAAGTGGGAGATTGTTGGAGATAGTGCCCTCATAGTCAATTATTGGATCGTAGGTACGTGATTGCAATGATTGCGGAGGACCTATACCGGTAGGACAGTCTTACTCGAGATGATAGTATGCTATCTGGTTTGCCTTTATCAGTCGTGTACATGTTCAGGTGACTGATTACATGTTACACTTTGATAGAGCCCTTAGGATCATGCTTTACTACCAACAGTATGATGGCGATCATATACGTGAGAGTTGGGTAGTTTATATACATATCCTTAATTGTGGTCCCTAGTCGTGGGAGTTTCGAGACAGGGCATCGATACTCCGGAGTAGACTAGTGTATACAGTCGAGACCCCGACGAGGGGCGGTGGCCGGTCTCACAAGCCACTGGTGTCAGTTGGATCACCTAAGATGTATACAGGTGCTCATTGGGTTATGAGTACACCGGACAGGACTCGCCGGGAATCTGCTAGTTAGTACTATATCTATCGTCAGATAGCAGTTCCCTGGTGACATGTGTACAGGTTAGTTCATCGACCTGAGGTCGTCATTTGTCTCGTGTGAGTTCCCACTGTGCTTTGATTTCTACCCTACCACGGCTCAAAGGAGTCGTGCAAACATGTAGTTTTTGGGTACAGTCCCGAGCCATATGGAGGCACGTGAGCGGATCGGTAGGGGATTCGTCTCTCCCGGTATTGGGGGCGAGATCGTGCTGTGTCTAGGAGAGCCATTACACAAAGCCCACGGCCGTACTAGGAGATTTACTGGTAGGTACTCCAGTAGTATCTCAGGGTGTTATTGGGCTACACTCCGACACGACTTATACTGCTATTGGGGGTCTGACGTTTCTAGCCCCCTAGACAGATATGTGATACTCATAGACGAACGGACCGGACTGTATATACATTGTCACTGTTAGGCTCAGTAGGGTTTCCGGATGAGTTCGCTCATCGGCCTCCCTTGAGGTCAGTCCATGGGCAGCCGTTACGCATTGCTAGTGCCGCTGACGGTTTGTGGTTAAACCCACTGCCAGGGTACTGACGAGTCATTTGAGTCCCCCACAGACAGTTTCCCAAGTTCGGGCGAAACGTTGTAGAGGCCGTATGGTTTTATGGCAGGGTTCGGAAAATGCACGTGCGTTTACGCACGTGTTATTTTTCGGGCAGATGATACTGGTCGGCTTTGGTTTAAGCCGGATCCGAGTATTGTATTGAGTAGGTATAATATCTTTGTCTCAGTTGGATTTGTATTCGGTCGTAATACAAATGCGGGTATATTTATACAGTTACGGGGTTATCCTGAAAGTCGTTTCAGGATTACTTTTGGAAGTTGCCAGTTTCCAGTTTTCTATCAGCCGTCTTTTAACATTCGGTTAAAGACGGATTTATCTTTTCTTGGATGAGGTGAGTCGTGCTTCTAGAAGCTTCTAGATTGGTGACTAGATTCATGCATCTTTCTTTGCATTTATTAAATGGTGACTAGGTTTTTGTGACTCATGGTTTTAATTAATGCTTTTTGTTCTTGTTAAGATCTTTTCTTCATGATAAGCTTCATGTTATGGTCACCACTTGCTCCTACCATCACCTCCCTCTTTGCTATATAGTGGCCGGCCATTCTTTAAGGATAAAGTGAGATTGATTTCCTTTTTGGAGAGAAAAGACTATGGTTTAGGGTGCATGGAAATTTCATTACCTCTTTCATTCCATCACCCGATAAAAATGGCAACTTCATTAACCGATCGTCCACAGATTTGGACGAAGTGAGACAAAGTCATCTACTCATTCTCTACATCAATCTTGGTCGTCTCTTTTAGCAAACTTGGCGACCGAGTTGCCTCGAGTCAGAGGCGGGAGCCCGTTTAAAGAATGATGTGGTGCCACCTGGACGAGCAGATCAGAGATCGAAGAGATCGGAGCAGCCGCAACGGAGCGTGGAATGATGGTTAAAGAATGAAGGACTCGGATCGTTCGGTATAACCTTTCTACACTCTTTACAGTTTGTTAGTTTAGCAATAATGGCAGATCCGGGTTAAAGTATACGATAGCGCTAGTTAAAAGTTTTTTGTTCCGCATTTGGCGTCTGTAGACGGCCGGGGCGCTAGCGTAGACTTACACCAGGCCCCATTAGTTTGATCTACATCATAGTCCTGCAAGTCGAGTACACATCCTAAGGGCTTTATCAACATGTAACAGAGAGAAAGTAAGTATACATGTTAAGATAAAGAGCAACCAGATAGCGTAATATCATGTCGAGCAAGAAAGTCCTACCTATATATGTCCCAGCATCCACTACAATATACATCTCATGTACAGTAATGGCCTCTAGGGCATACATATAACTAACAATCTCCCACTTGCACTAGGGCCATCTGTAGCAGTGGTTGCAGTATCTCATTCTCAACCATCCCATAAAAGTCTATCTCTGGGAAAAGGCCTTTGTGAGTGGATCCGCCGTGTTTTCCTCTGAGTCTACTCTCCTAACCTCGAACACCCTGGAGATCAACTGTCTCCATGATCAGGTGATGCTGCCTCAGAATATGTCTTGGTCATAGATGGGACCGGGGTTCCTGGGCTAAATCCACACTTCCATTGTCACACAATGGTAGGAATCTAGTTCATCTCATGAACCAATATACACCCAAACTGCCTCTTTGGTAGTATCTTTGATAGCGATGTCGCCAGCCTTTATCGTCTAGTTTGCCACGGTATCTCTCTTGGAACTCTTCCAACATACCATCCCTCCACTGAGGGTAAAGACAATGCCTGCGACTGACATTCAGTCGTCCTTATCACCCTGGAACCTTTCCAGTGATTCTCCCCAGGATCGATTGATACCATCTCACTACACCTAGTGAGAATCCTAATATCCATTTAGATCTATCGTATAGATCCATAACCCAGGATTTAGGAGGTATCACTTTGATCCTATTTGGAGAATCCTTGTGATAAGAGGAGATTGACCGTGCGTAGCATAGGAAACTCTTTTCCCATCAAGAGTATGTTGTCCGCATACAATACGAGGATGACCACCTTACTCTCTACTACCTTTTTGTATGTACAAGGTTCATCTACTATTTTGATGAAGTCAAACTCTTTGACTACCACATCAAAACAGATGTTCTAACTCCGCGATGCCCGTTTTATTCTGTAAAGCAACTTGCACACGTTTCCGCTGCTCCCACTGTTTACGAAGCCCTCTGGCTATGTACTTATAGACGTTCTCTTCTAAATCAGTATTTAGAAAAATAGTCATGACACCCAACCACCAGATATCGTAGTCATGGTATGTAGCAATGTTAAGTAGGATCCAGATGGACTTATGCATAGCCACTGGAAAAGGTTTCATCATTATCCACGCCTGGTCGATGACGAAAACCATTAACAAGTCTAGCTTTGAAAGTCTCAACTTTTTCATCTACACCACGTAATCTTCTCAAGATATACTTGCTCCTGATGGGGATTCAACCCTTCAGATATAGCATCCAAAGTCCATACTTTGTTGGTGTACATGGATTCCATCTCAGATCGCTAAGCATCCAGCCATTCTTACAGAGTCCCTACTCTCGATGGCCTGCTCGAAATTAGTTGGGTCATCATCTCATGATGCATTCTTCGCTCCCACTGTCATCGAGAAACCGAAGTATCTCTCAGGCGGATGAGGAACCTTACCAGATCGGCGGAGAGGCTGAGATTCGTTGGGGACTATTGAATCCTTTGGTTCTGTCAAATCATCAACTGTAGTTTGTATAGCTGGAACTCCTTCCAGTTCTACAGAACTGACCTTGCCTCGATCTTGTCCGGATTTTGCTTTTGACATTGGTCGGACAATCCCAAATCTTAACTTACTTAAGAGATGGGCTCTTCCCATACCATATCTCATATGGAGTGGTAGGCACTGATTTGATTCGAATCCAATTCAATAGGTATGCAGCTTCTCAAGTGCATAACCCCCAAAAGGAAACAGGTAACTCAGTAATACTCATCATAGAGCACACCATATCTAATATGGTGTGATTGCTCCGCCCCGATACACCTACGTGCTGTGGTGTATACGGAGGAGTAATGCTGAGAGAGAATCTCATTCTCGTTTGGAATAGTCCATGATCTCCATGCCCAAGTATTCTCCTCCCTGATCTCATCAAAGGACATAATACTTATACCTGTATTGGTTCTCTACTTCTGACTTATATTCTTTGAATTTCTCAAAAGCTTTAGACACGTGTTTCAACAGGAACATGTGTCCGAATCTTGAGAGATCATCAGTGAATGTAAGGAAGTACAAAGAACCAGTCTTGGCATATGTAGACTGGGGACCTACATACATCACTATGTATCGTTCCCAAGGGTTCACTGACCCTTCCTCTGTTTCGAGTAAACAGAGCTATGGTCATCTTATCTTTGTGACATGACTGGCAAGTTTCACAAGATGTAAATTCAAACTGATTTAAATATGCATCTAATATGTAACTTAAGCTAGTCGGGTCACATTGATATGACCTAGTCTACAATACCTCAAGAAGAAATCGTTCATTTCTGAACTCTTCATCTTATGCGTGTTCTATACGTTAAGCACTGTGGTCTGATTTAGAATGTATATGCTTTTAGATAACGTGCCTGAACCGATCAACTCTTGATATAGGAAATATACAAAACATTATCCAACAATACAAAATTATATCCTTCTTTAGTAAATAAAGAGACTGATATGATGTTGTATATCAGGTTCGGTATCTAATAAAATTCGTTCAGAATCAGTGTATTCTGGTAATACAGGGTGATAATTGCCAACACTTTGGCTGCAACAATTGCACCATTTTCAATTCTTGAGATTTATCACCCGTTCTCAGTTCTCTACCTTTCTGTAGCCCTATGTTGTTAGTTATATGTATGCCCTAGAGGCCATTACTGTACATTGGATGTATATTGTAGTGGATGCTGGGACATATATAGGTAGGACTTTCTTGCTCGACATGATAGTACGCTATCTGGATGCTCTTTATCTTAACATGTATACTTTCTGTCTCTCTGTTACATGTTGATATAGCCCTTAGGATGTGTACTCGACTTCCAGGACTATGATGTAGTTCATACTAGTGGGGCCTGGGTAGTCCATGAGTACATCCTTCAATGTTCCTAGTCGTGGGAATATCGAAACGGGGCATCGATATTCCAGAGTAGACTAGCGTATATCATCTCGACCCATGTGATGGGTGATGGATGATCCCATATCCATTGGTGTTTGACATCAGAGATGGTATGCGGGTGCTCAGGGGGGACTGGGTATACTGAACGGACTCGCCGAGAACTCCCAGATGGTATTATACCTCACGTCAGATGGCAGTTCTCTGGTGACACTAGTACAGCTTAGTCTGTTGACCCGAGATCGTCATAGAGTCTTGTGTGTCTCCCACTGTGCTTTGATTTCCACCCTACCATGGCTCTACTGAGTCGTGCACACAGGTGGTTTTTGGGTATAGTCCCGATTCACATGGAGGCAATGAGCGATAGGAGGAGATTCGTCTCTCCCGGTATTGGGGGTTGATGTTGCGCTATGCTCGACTGGCCATAACAGGAAATCCCTGGCCAGGGTTGCAGTGATATACTGGTAAGAGTTATCAGTAGTTTCACGATTGTTATGGACCTTACATCGGCATGACTTATCAAGCTATTGGGGTCTGACGTTTACACCCCTAGGCGAGATATGCGACATATCAGACGAACAGACCAGACTGTACGGTAAGTGTTGCTGGTTGGATTCACAGGAGTGTGAGCGGGCTTGCTCGTCGATCTTCTGATCGCTAAATACCCGGGTGGCCGTTACGTTTAGCAGGCCGCTTGCGGCTTGTGGGTGCTTGATATGATCATCATCTGCTGCCGGCGTATTGACGAGTCTTTAGAGTCCTACACAGAGGTTTCCTGGCTCAAGCGAAACGAAATAGGAGCGCATATGAGATATGTGCGGGACTGAGAATAATACCAGTATGTGATACTGTATTCTATTCTCGCGATTTGTATCATCGGCAAGTTATATGTGATATAGTCGGGTTACCGAATCAAGTGTTGATTCGATACATTGATACACTTGATATTAGTCGGTTATATGCAGTATGACCGGATCATTAAATCAAGTGTTGATTTAATGATTTAATGTATAATTATATATTAGATATATTACTTTACATTAACTAGTATTGGTTCACTTAAGATGGATTTTCTCACTTGATGTGCACAAGTAGTATATGTGATATATTTTTGTGCACTAGATTGTATCATATTTGATGATACATGCAAACTTGGGTATATGTTTACATTAAACCATGTTTAAGTGAATGGTTAGGGTTTTGTTATATTTTCTTAATTATTTATTTTATTTATTTACTTTAGGGCAAGAAACAAAATGGTTGCTTCTTTTGTTCTTTTGTTGAAGCTACATGAAGCTTTGACCATTTTTGTTTCTTTCCTAAACCTAACCATTCACCTAACCCTAGTTTATTCTCTACACTTGTTAAACTAGCCCAAGGTTGCATAATGATAAGAATCACTTTATTTTCTATTATTGATAATTCTTATCATATTCTTTCTTCTTCTTCATCTTCATCAAGCTTCATGAAAGCTTGCTACCTTCAATGGTGCCTTGAGAAAAAGAGTGAGAAATCCAAATCCAAAGTGAACCCACTTCCTATTTCTTCATCCTCTACCACTTGCCATGTAGTAGAGTGTGTTATCTTCACAAGTTCTATGACCAAGTGAAGGTGGAGCTTGATCTTGAGTGGCCTCGACGTAGATCATCTTCGGCATCGAAGTCGACGACCTAGCCCGATCATTTCTCCGACGAAACCATCGCCAGAGTCCGGGATCCGATGATCACAGCGGAGGGATGTCAACACGGAGCTAGAGAAGTGGAGGACCGGATCTACAAAGGTTGTATTTTCCGTTCACTCTTAGTTAAGTTGTTAACTTGCATGTTTCGCCTATCCTCTAGTTACGATCTTGCTTTAGGGTTTCTCGGCACATAGAAAAAATTTGATTTTGGCATGTTTGATCTGTTGTGGAACCTCATGGGTGTGCCTAGGAACCCTACAGTGGTATCAGAGCCTAGTTAGAGCCTTAGGCGATGAGTAGACGAAATTAGAAACCTGATCGAACCCCGAAACCCTAGATTTCACCCTTCTCTGGACAATTTTCAAAACTGTGGATTTTTGTGAATTAAAAATGCTCAGAAAATATAGCAGGAAATTCTAAGAGTTACTGCAGAAAACGAACCCCTAACTCCACTAGATCGCCGCGGAACCGCGGCCTTACCCTGCTATTGGCGGCGGTTCCGCGGCTATATATACTGATTAGGGATTTATTTTTATACAGTAATTCCCGTTTCCTTTTCCTCTGTTCTTTGGGAATTTTTAATCTGCACTCAAGAGTTGAGTTTTCTGGGTTGTATTGGGAGTTCGTAGATTCGATCAGATTTTCTAATTTTGTCTATATGTTTTTCCGGGTATTTTAGAACATGTTAAAAAGTTCGACCGGATATAAATACCCAATTTTTCCCCTGCCGGGAAATTTCCAACTGTTGGACTTTTCTGTAGTTTGAGAACGTTCTGAGTAGTGCAAGTAACGTGATGGACCCTCTAGAAGACAACAAACCTTAACTCGATTATGTGACCGTCTTGAACTGCCCTTTGAACCTTAGGGTTTGGGGCAGTACGGCGTGCCACATGTGAGGCGTTGGCTTGACCCTTCTACGGCTGGACCGTTGGTACTGAGGCATGAAGTGAATGTTTTTAAACTTATTTCAAGCGTTGAGCTGTTTCGGGAAAACTTGGGTGTTTGATTGTTCGATCGGAAAGTTTAACATTTTCTATTTTATCTGGAATGTGATACAATATTTGGAATCCACATGTAGTTATGAGATAACTGATTTGAATGTTATAAACATAGCAGTTTAGTCTCACTTGATCGATTGCTACGGAATTTTGATGTGATCAAAAGTCCGTCGCAATCACGTAGCGTACGCGGATACTCGCCGGGTAAACTTAATAGACATCCTCACCCCATAGCCCCGACCAAGTGACTGTAGGAGAACCCCGTCGCCGAAAGCATCCGCTCGGGTGCTCGCGGTAGCGGTGTTCCGTTTTGGTGCACTTCGTCGACGGTATCGGGGGTGCGGCCGTCCACTAAAGTTTGCGACGAGCATTCGATCAGAATGTCGGGAATCCTGTTGAATTGCCCGACTTGATATTGAAAGGAGTTTTCGATAAATGAGACTAAAATGCGAGGTTTATAATTGTTAGGCATGCGATGTCTAAGGAATTCATTTGGTTAGGCATGCGATGTCTAAAGAGTTTGCGGATTCCAACTATTGTAGTTTTACACTTTCTTTTCTGTGACCGTAAGTGTAATATGTGATATCGCCGGTTTCGTTGCTATATGTCAACGACAATTGGGATGCGCATATTTACTTACGTTGATGACATGTGATGTTATGTGTTGCTGGATATGTTATATTGGATCGTCGTGTATGAATAGCCGGGTTTTTTTATGTTAGATGAGTGTTTTTCTTTTTCATTCATGTAAAAACTTGTATGTAATATTCTTTTATTGGGGCACTTCCAGGTTGCGGAAGATGTCACCGTTTGTATATTATTTACTTTTCCGCACTAGGATAGACCTAAGGAGGAGGGCACAAGTAACCGGGTTCTGGAGTCTAGTAGGAGACCAACTCGAGGAGTCGAGTCCGGGTCTCCTAACTCTAGAATTGGTAGGGTTGCTTGCCGCTCTCGTAGGGGTCTAGGGGTGTGGGTTTGGCTATTCATCGCGACCGTGGAATCCGTGTTTTATACTGGCTCGTATTAAAAAACACGGACGTCCTAGTATATCCAATATTTCATATGATATTTTCTGCTGCGTTATCTGTGATATGATCATTTGATATGTTGAGATAGATACTGTATATATTATATATGATATATTATATAGACGTTGCTTATGTTTTACACCCGCGCTAGCCCTGCCCCGCTCTACCGTTAGTTACCTAACCTAACGGTGCAGACGGGACATCGAGGCGAATGCGGATGGCATAAGCGTACGTTATATTTATCTGTGATGTTTAGGTGGATTTAAATGATGGGACATTCATTAATGAGATTAATGAAAGAAAATAAACCTAAAAGATGTTGTGGAATCGAATTTCAAAATAAAAACAGGTAGCTACAGTTCTTGCTTTGCATCGCGGTGTTCCTTGTAGAACATCCTAGACCTTATTCGATAAGGAAAGGACCGAGATCCCTTCACCGGGAGTGACTCCTTTAGCAATAACTGGCAGAAGCTACAACTCTCGGTTTTTCTTCTGATTGCTTCTATAGTTTCTGTTTTGCACAACGGTATATATGATATATCATGCACCTTATTCGATGAGGAAAGGGCCGACGATCCCTTCACCGGGAGTGACCCCTTTAACAAAACTAGAAAAGCCTAAAAAACATTCCATTTAAAAACCATTTGATTCCACAACGAGATCAAGTTCAAAGCGTTAAAGGTTTTCTCAAAAACCATTCGCAACCCTCCATTATTTTAGGAAGTAGAGTACTTAGTATTCGTGCTGTGTTTGTTGACCATAGTCAAGGCACAGTGTACGGTAGCTAAGTGATGTCTTCCTACACCGCATATGATGCGATTAGTTAGGACAGTCATGTGGCTTTGTTGAACTTAGCCAAGGTTCATGTGGGTGGGTCTAATTAATTACGAAATGACGGGTAGAACTTGACTAGTGCTTATGATTTGTTGACCTTAGCCAAGGTCATAGGTGCTAGGGGTAAAAACCATTATCGGGAGTTTCAAGTGTTGAAATTTGCAATGAGATTACATACCTTCTATATGATAGTTGGATCCCGATACCCACTGTGAGTAATTGTTACTCCTGGGAGAGTTTTGCACTTTACAATTAGCCGATCAAGTAGGTGTCTAGAAAGGTGTCAACGGGGTTACGCCTCTGGGAAAACGAGGTTTACTTTAATTAGGTCCGTGCGAAAGCACGGGGAACCTCCCTCAAAGTACCGACACTGGCCTGGCTGAAAGATTGGCGAACTTGTAGAGTGTAATTAATCCCGGCTAGTCTTTCCTTTTAGGGTTTGAAGGAAGATTTTATAAAAACAGTGGGAGCCATCCTGATTTGATAAAATATATAATCAATCTAATCTTGCAAGAGCGCACGCAGAGTGTTTTCTTCTCTCTCTCCAGGTAGCGACCATATCACGCCTTAATCAAGATAATAATATAGATGTATTGACCGAACCCGCTTGTTATACTGAGCTGGGGAACGTTGGTCCCGCTCCAACTTATAATTGTTATAAGACAGAGCAGGAAATAGAGGAATACCAGAATTCCTTTGCCGCCCAAACGAAGAAAGTGCATATGATGCATCTCCTTCGGGTGTGTTCATTACACAGAACTGTTTTTCAGTATCCTCTGCGTCCTGGGTATCTGATACCGGAACAGGATCCCAGATATGTAATCCGTTACATGGGCTACAGAAAGGTAGAGAACTGAGAACGGGTGATAAGTTTCATGAGACAGAAAACGGTGCAAGTGTTGCAGCCAGGTCTGTTGGTCACTGTCACCCTGTATTACAAATACATTGATTCTGAACAAATGCTATTAGATACCGAACCTGATATACAAAATCATATCAGTCTCTTTATAAGTAAAGAAATGATAAAATTTTGTATTGCTGGATAATGTTTTGAACATTTCCTATATCAAAAGTTAATCGGTTTAGGCACGTTATCTAAAAGCATTGATGTTCTAAATCAAACTACAGTTCCTAGTATACAGAACACATACAAGAGGAAGAGTTCAGATATGAACGAATCCTTCTTGAGGCATTGTAGACTAGGTCATATCAATGTGACCCGACTAGCTTAAGTTACATTTTAGATGCATATTTAAATCAGTTTGAATTTACATCTTGTGAAACTTGCCAGTGATGTCACAAAGATAAGATGACCATAGCTCTGTTTATTGGAAACAGAGAAAGAGTTGGTAAATTCTTGGGACTGATACATGATGATGTATGTAAGGTCCCCTGTCTACACATGCCACGACTGGTTTTTTGTACTTCACTACATTCTCTGATGATCTCTCAAGATTCAGTCGTATGTTCCTGTTGAAACATGAGTCCGAAGCTTTTGAGATATTTACAGAATATAAGTCAGAAGTAGAGAACAAAAAACTGGGTATAAGTATTATGTCCTATGATAAGATCAGGGAGGAGAATACTAGTGCATAGAGTTCCTGGACTATTCTAAAGGAGAATGAGATTCTCTCTCCGTATTACTCCTCTGAATATACCACAGCACATCGGTGTATCAGGGCAGAGCAATAGCACCCTATATGATATGGTGTGCTCTATGATGAGTATTACTGAGTTACCTGTTTCTTTTAAGGGGGTTATGCACTTGAGAAGCTGCATACCTATTGAATTGGGTTCAAATCGAATCAGTGCCTACCACTCCATATAAGATATGGTATGGGAAGAGCCTATCTCTTGAATAAGTTAAGGTTTGGGATTGTCCGGCCTTTGTCAAAAGAAAAATTCGGACAAGCTCGAGGCAAGGTCAGTTATGTAGAACTGGAATGGTTCCAGCTATACAAACTACAGCTGATGATTTGATAGAACCAAAGGATTCAATAGTCACCGACGAACCTCAGCCTCTCCGCCGATCTAGTAGGGTTCCTCATCCACCTGAGAGATACTTCGGTTTCTCTATGACAGTGGGAGCGAGGATTGCATCATGAGATGATGACCCAACTAGTTTCGAGCTGGCCATCAGGAGTGGGACTCTGTAAGAATGGCTGGATGCTTAGCGATCTGAAATGGAATCCTTATACACCGACAATGTATGGACTTTGGTTGCTATATCTGAAGGGTTAAATCCCCATCAGGAGCAAGTATATCTTGAGAAGATTACTTGGTGTACATGGAAAAGTTGAGACTTTCAAAGCTAGACTTGTTAAAGGTTTGCATCATTGACCAGGTATGGATTATGTTGAAACCTTTTCTAAGGATCTATGCTTAAGTCCATCCAGATCCTACTTGCCACGGCTACATACCATGACTACGATATCTGGTGGTTGGGTGTCATGACTGCTTTTCTAAATGATGTTTTGGAAGAGAGCGTCTATAAGTACACAGCCAGAGGGCCTCGTAGACAGTGGGAGCAGCGGAAACGTGTGCAAGATGTTTTATGTGATAAAACATGCATCGCGGAGTTGGAACATCTGTTTTGATGAGTTGGTCAAAGAGTTTGACATCATCAAAATGGTAGATGAACCTTCTATATACAAAAAGGTAGTAGGGAGTATGTTGGTGATCCTCATAGAGTACGTGGATGACATACTCTTGATAGGGAAGTAGTTTCCTATGCTACGCTCGATCAATCTCCTCTTATCACAAGGATTCTCCAAATAGGATAAAGATGAATCACTGGAAAGGTTCCAGGGTGATAAGGACGACTGAATGTCAGTTGCAGGCATTGTCTTTATCCTCGGTAAAGGGACGGTATGTTGGAAGAGTTCCAAGCTAGATACCGTGGCAAACTAGACGATAAAGGCTGGTAACAACGCTATTAAAGATACTACCAAAGAGGCAGTTTGGGTGTATATTGGTTCATGAGATGAACTAGGTTCCCACCATTGTGTGACAATGGAAGTATGGCTTTGTCCTAGGAACCCTGGTCCCATCAGTGACCCAGACATATTCTGAGGAAGCATCACCTGATCATGGAGATAGTTGATCTCCAGGGTGATCGAGGTTGGGAGGGTAGACTCAGAGGACAACACGGCGGATCCACTCACAAAGGCTTTTTCCCAGAGAGAGACTTATATGGGATGGTTGAGTATTAGATACTGCAACCACTGCTACAGATGGCCCTAGTGCAAGTGGGAGATTGTTAGTTATATGTATGCCCTAGAGGCCATTACTATACATTGGATGTATATTGTAGTGGATGCTGGGACATATATAGGTAGGACTTTCTTGCTTGACATGATAGTACACTATCTGGTTGATCTTTATCTTAACATGTATACTTTCTGTCTCTCTGTTACATGTTGATATAGCCCTTAGGATGTGTACTCGACTTTCAGGACTATGATGTAGTTCATACTAATGGGGCCTGGGTAGTCCATGAGTACATCCTTCAATGTTCCTAGTCGTGGGAATATCGAGACGGGGCATCGATATTCCAGAGTAGACTAGCGTATATCATCTCGACCCATGTGATGGGCAATGGATGATCCCATATCCATTGGTGTTTGACATCAGAGATGGTATGCGGGTGCTCAGTGGAGACTGGGTACACTGAACGGACTCGACGAGAACTCCCAGATGGTATTATACCTCACGTCAGATGGCAGTTCTCCGGTGACACTGGTACAACTTAGTCTGTTGACCCGAGATCGTCATAGAGTCTTGTGTGTCTCCCACTGTGCTTTGATTTCCACCCTACCACGGCTCTACTGAGTTGTGCAAACAGGTGGTTTTTGGGTACAGTCCCGATTCACTTGGAGGCAATGAGCGATAGGAGGGGATTCGTCTCTCCCGGTATTGGGGGTTGATGTTGCGCTATGCTCGACTGGCCATAACAGGAAATCCCTGACCAGGGTTGCAATGATATACTGGTAAGATTTATCAGTAGTTTCACGATTGTTATGGATCTTACATCGGCATGACTTATCAAGCTATTGGGGTCTGATGTTTACCACCCCTAGGCGAGATATGCGACATATCAGATGAACAGACCGGACTGTACGGTAAGTGTTGCTGGTTGGATTCACAGAAGTGTGAGTGGGGTTGCTCATCGATCTTCTGATCGCTCAATACCCGGGTGGCCGTTACGTTTAGCAGACCGCTTGCGGCTTGTGGGTGCTTGATATGATCATCATCTGCTGCCGGCGTATTGACGAGTCTTTAGAGTCCTACACAGAGGTTTCCTGGCTCAAGCGAAACGAAATAGGAGCGCATATGAGATATGTGCGGGACCGAGAATAATACCAGTATGTGATATTGTATTCTATTCTCGTGATTTGTATCATCGGCAGGTTATATGTGATATAGTCGGGTTACCGAATCAAGTGTTGATTCGATACATTGATACACTTGATATTAGTCGGTTATATGCAGTATGACCGGATCATTAAATCAAGTGTTGATTTAATGATTTAATATATAATTATATATTAGATATATTACTTTACATTAACTAGTATTGGTTCACTTAAGATGGATTTTCTCACTTGATGTGCATAAGTAGTATATGTGATATATTTTTGTGCACTAGATTGTATCATGTTTGATGATACATGCAAACTTGGGTGTATGTTTACTTTAAACCATGTTTAAGTGAATGGTTAGGGTTTTGTTATCTTTTCTTAATTATTTATTTTATTTATTTACTTTAGGGCAAGAAACAAAATGGTTGCTTCTTTTGTTCTTTTGTTGAAGTTTCATGAAGCTTTGACCATTTTTGTTTCTTTCCTAAACCTAACCATTCACCTAACCCTAGTTTATTCTCTACACTTGTTAAACTAACCCAAGGTTGCATAATGATAAGAATCACTTTATTTTCTATTATTGATAATTCTTATCATATTCTTTCTTCTTCTTCATCTTCATCAAGCTTCATGAAAGCTTGCTACCTTCATTGGTGCCTTGAGAAAAAGAGTGAGAAATCCAAATCCAAAGTGAACCCACTTCCTATTTCTTCATCCTCTACCACTTGCCATGTAGTAGAGTGTGTTATCTTCACAAGTTCTATGACCAAGTGAAGGTGGAGCTTGATCTTGAGTGGCCTCGACGTAGATCATCTTCGGCATCGAAGTCGACGACCTAGCCCGATCATTTCTCCGACGAAACCATCGCCAGAGTCCGGGATCCGATGATCGCAGCGGAGGGACGTCAACACGGTGCTAGAGAAGTGGAGGACCGGATCTACAAAGGTTGTATTTTCTGTTCACTCTTAGTTAAGTTGTGAACTTGCATGTTTCTCCTATCCTCTAGTTACGATCTTGCTTTAGGGTTTCTCGGCACATAGAAAAAATTTGATTTTGGCATGTTTGATCTGTTGTGGAACCTCATGGGTGTGCCTAGGAACCCTACATATGTAACATATTACATATCTGGGATCCTGATCCGGTATCAAATACCCAGGACACAGAGGATACTGAGAAACAGTTCTTTATAATGAACGCACCCGAAGGAGATGCATCTCATGCACTTTCTTCGTTTGGGTGGCATGGGAATCCTGGTATTCCCCTAATTCCTGCTCGTTCTTATAACAATTATAATTTGGAGCGGGACCAACGTTCTCCAGCTCAGCATAACAAGCGGGTTCGGTCAATACATCCATATTATTTTCTTGATTAAGGCGTGACATGGTCGCTACCTGGAGAGAGAGAGAAGAAAACACTCTGTGTGCGCTCTTGCAAGATTAGATTGGTTATATATTTTATCTAATCAGGATGGCTCCCACTGTTTTTATCAAATCTTCCTTCAAACCCTAAAAGGAAAGACTAGCCGGGATTAATTACACTCTACAAGTTCGCCAATCTTTCAGCCAGGCCAGTGCCGGTACTTTGAGGGAGGTTCCCCGTGCTTTCGCACGGACCTAATTAAAATAAACCTCGTTTTCCCAGGGGCGTAACCCCGTTGACACCTTTCTAGACACCTACTTGATCGGCTAATTGTAAAGTGCAAAATTCTCCCAGGAGTAACAATTACTCGCAGTGGGTATCAGGATCCAACTATCATATAGAAGGTATGCAATCTCATTGCAAATTTCAACACTTGAAACTCCCGATAATGGTTTTTACCCCTAGCACCTATGACCTTGGCTATGGCCAACAAATCATAAGCACTAGTCAAGTTCTACCCGTCATTTCGTGATTAATTAGACCCACCCACATGACCCTTGGCTACGGTCAACAAAGTCATCTGACTGTCCTAACTAATCGCATCATATGCTGTGTAGGAAGACATCACTTAGCTACCGTACACTACGCCTCGGCTATGGTCGACAAACGCAGCACGAATACTAAGTACTCTACTTCCTAAAATGACGGAGGGTTGCGGATGGTTTTTAAGAAAACCTTTAACGCTTTGAACTTGATCTCGTTGCGGAATCAAATGGTTTTAAATGGAGTGTTTTTGAGGCTTTCGCTAGTTTCGCTAAAGAGGTCACTCCCGGTGAAGGGATCTCGGCTCTTTCCTCGTCGAATGAGGTGCAAGATATTCACAATACCACTATGCAAAGCATGAACTAGAAAAGCAATCAAAAGACAAACCGAAGGTTGTAGCATCTGCTAGTTATTGCTAAAGAGGTCACTCCCAGTGAAGGGATCTCGGCTCTTTCCTTATCGAATAAGGTGCTGGATGTTCTACAAGGAACACCGCTATGCAAAGCAACAAGTAGAGCTACCTGATTTTTGAAATTCGATTCCACAACATCATTTAGGTTTATTTTCTTTCATTAATCTCATTATTGAATGTCCCATCATTTAAGTCCACCTAAACATTACAGATAAATACAACGTACGTTTATGCAATCCGCATTCGCCTCGATGTCTCGTCTGCACTGTTAGCTTAGGTAACTAACGGCAGAGCGGGGCAGGGCTAGCGCGGGTGTAAAACATAAGCAACGTTTATATAATATATCATATATACTATATACAATATCTATCTGAACAAATCACATGATCACATCACAGATAACACAGCAGAAAATATCATATGAAATATTGGATATACTAGGACGTCCGTGTTTTATTTTGAGCCTATATAAAACACGGATTCCATGGTCGTGATGAATAGCCAAACCCACACCCGTAGACCCTTACGAGAGCGGCAAGTAACCCTACCAATTCTAGAGTTAGGAGACCCGGACTCGACTCCTCGAGATGGTCTCCCACTGGCCCCTAGAACCCGGTTACTTGTGCTCCCCTACTTGGGTCTATCCTAATGCGGAAAAGTAAATAATATGCAATGATGACATCATCCTCAGCCCGGAAGTTCCCCAATAAAAGAATATTACATACAATGAATTTTACATGAATGAAAATGAAAAACACTTATCTCACATAAAACCCCCCGGCTATTCAAACACGACGATCCAATATAACATATCCAGTAACACATAACATCACATGTCATCAACGTAAGTAAATATGCCCATCCCAATTGTCGTTGACATATAGCAACGAAACCGGCGATATCACATATTACACTTACGGTCGCAGAAAAGAAAGTGTAAAACTACAACAGTTGGAATCCGCAATTTCCTTAGACATCGTATGCCTATTCAAATGAATTCCTTAGACATCGCATGCCTAACAATTATAAACCCCGCATTTTAGTCTCATTGTCGAAAACTCTTTTCAATATCAAGTCGGGCAATTCAACAAGATTCCCGACATCCTGAACGAATGCTCGTCGCAAACTTTAGTAGATGGCCGCACCCCCGATACTGTCGACGAAGTGCACTAAGGCGGAACACCGCTGCCACGAGCACCCGAACGGATGCTTTCGGCGACGGGGTTCTCCTACAGTTACTTGGTCGGGGCTATGGGGCGTGGCTATCTATTAAGTTTACCGGCGAGTATCCGCGTACACTACGTGATTGTGAAGGACTTTTGATCACATCAAAATTCCGTGGCAACCGATCAAATGAGACTAAACTGCTATGTTTATAACATTCAAATTAGTTATCACATAACTACTTGTGGATCCCAAATATTGTATCACATTCCAGATAAATAGACAATGTTAAACTTTCCGATCGAATAATCAAACACCCAAGTTTTCCCAAATAGCTCAACACTTAAAATAAGTTTAAAAACATCCACTTCATGCCACAGTACCAACGGTCCAGCCGTAGAAGGGTCAAGCCAACGCCTCACATATGGCACGCAGTACTGCCCTAAACCCTAAAGTTCAAAAGGCAGTTCAAGACGGTCACATAATCGAGTTAAGGTTTGTTGTCTTCTAGAGGGTCCATCACGTTACTTGCACTACTTAGAACGTTCTTAAACTACGGAAAAAATCCAACACGTGGAAATTTCTCGGGTCGGGAAAAAGTGAGTTATCGATATCCGGTCGAACTTTTTAACACTTTCTAAAATTACCCGGACAAAATAAACAAAGTTAAATAATCCGGTCGAATCATCGAGTCCCCAATACAACCTAGAAAACTCAACTCTTGAGTAAATAATAAAAATTCCCAGAAAACACAGGAATTACAGACGGACATTACTGTGCAAACCACGTGCCTTAATTCACCTTTGTGGCCGCGGAACCGCCGCGCAAGCCAGGTACGGCCGCTGTTCCGCGGCGCTTTGGTCGAATTGGGGTCACGTGCTGTACAGTAATTCCTAGAAAACCCTGCTGATTTTTTTGGATATTTTTAATTGGGAAAAATCCACAGTTTTAAAAAATGTACAAAGAAGGGTATTGATTAGAGTTTCGGGGTTCGATCGGGTTTCTAACTTCGTCTACACTTCGCCTAAAGCTCTAACTAGGCTCTGATACCACTGTAGGGTTGCTATACACACTAACAAGGTTCTACAAGGCATCAACCATGCCAAAATCAAATTTTTATGTGCCGAACAACCCTATGCAAGATCGTATACTAGAGGATAGGCGAAACTAAAAGCAAGAAAACTACTTTGCTACTAAGTGAAAAGGATTACAACCTTTGTAGATCCGGTCCTTCACTTCTAAAGCTCCGTGTTGACGTCCCTTCGCTGCGATCATCGCGATCCCGAACTCTTGTGACAGTTTCCTCGGAGAAATGAACGGGCTAGGTCGTTGACTTCGAGGCTGAAGATGATGTACGTCGGGGAGACTCAACCTCAAGCTATTCCTTCACTTGGTCATAAACTTTGTGAAGAGAACACCCTATACTACATGACAAGTGGTAGAGGATGAAGAAGTAGGAAGTGGGCTCACTTTAGAATTGATTTTCTCACATTTCCCTCATGGCACCATTGGAGCTATCAATCTTTTCATGGAGCTTGATGAAGAAGAAGAAGAAGAAAGAATAATCATCATATGAATTAATTATCTCAATAATGTAACCATGGGTGAGTTAAGCTATCATGCTTAACTCATGTAGAGAATTGACCAAGATATTAGGTTAAGGGTTAGGTTAAAGAATATCAAGAGAAATGACAAAAGAGTGGACTTTGTCAAAGTTTCTCCAAGCTTCTTCAAGCTTGATAACTTTGACTAAGTTTAATTCTTTTGTTAAATCTTAAGATAAAGCAATAACCCTAATCTTAAACCTAATCTTGGTATAAGTCTTATACACCCATCTTGTGTCTATCATCAAGTATGATACAAACATATGTATACAAATATATATCACATATACACTTATGCACAAACTAGTGAGAAAATAAATCTTAAGTGAGCTAATACTAGTTAATGTAATGTAATATATCAAATATATAATTATACATTAAATTATTAAATCAACTCTTGATTTAATAATCCGGCTATAACCGACTAATAAAAAGTAACAACTTATCGAATCAACACTTGATCCGATAACTCGGCTATATCGCATACAACCGATCAATGTCACAAATCGCGAGAATAGAATACGGTATCTCATATCGTATCAATCTTGGTCCCGCACATATCACATATGTGCTCCTACTCCGTTTCGCTTGTGCCAGGAAACCTCTGTGTAGGACTCTAAAGACTCGTCAATACACCGGCAGTAGGTGGTGATCATATCAATCACCCACAAGCCGCAAGCAGTCTGCTAAACGTAACGGCCACCCAGGTATTGAGCGATCAGAAGATCAACGAGCAAGCCTGCTCACACTCCTGTGAATCCAATCAGTAACACTTACCGCACAGTCCGGTCTGTTCGTCTGATATGTCGCATGTCTCGCCTAGGGGTGGTAAACGTCAGACCCCAGTAGCTTGATAAGTCATGCCGATGTAAGGTCCACAACAAGCATGAAACTACTGATAACACTTACCAGTAAATCAGTGCAACCCTGGTCAGGGATTTCCAGTTATGGCCAGTCGAGCATAGTGCAACATCAACCCCCAATACCTGGAGAGACGAATCCCCTCCTATCGCTCATTACCTCCATGTGAATCGGGACTGTACCCAAAACACACCTGTTTGCACGACTCAGTAGAGCCGTGGTAGGGTGGAAATCAAAGCACAGTGGGAGACATACAAGACTCTATGACGATCTCGGGTCAACAGACTAAGCTGTACCAGTGTCACCAGAGAACTACCATCTGACGTGAGGTATAATACCATCTGGGAGTTCTCGGCGAGTCCGTTCAGTGTACCCAGTCTCCACTGAGCACCCGCATACCGTCTCTGATGTCAAACACCAATGGATATGGGATCATCCATCGCCCATCACATGGATCGAGAAGATATACGCTAGTATACTCTGGAATATCGATGCCCCGTCTCGATATTCCCACGACTAGGAACATTGAAGGATGTACTCATTGACTACCCAGGCCCCACTAGTATGATCTACATCATAGTCCTGCAATTTGAGTACACATCCTAAGGGCTTTATCAACATGTAACAGAGAGACAGTAAGTATACATGTTAAGATAAAGAGCAACCAGATAGCGTACTATCATGTCGAGCAAGAAAGTCCTACCTATATATGTCCCAGCATCCACTACAATATATATCTCATGTACAGTAATGGCCTCCAGGGCATACATATAACTAACAGCGGGAGCCCGTAAAAAAACTTCTTGACGTGGTGCCCTTCCGACGAGGAGACCGGAGATCGGAGATCGGAGATGCTGCGAGGAGCTAGGGATGGTGGCTAAAGACCGAAGGACATGGATCGATCAGTATAGCCTTTCTATCATCTTTCTTGTTAGCTAGTTTGTGTTAATGGTTCGATCCGGGTGAAAGACTACGATAGCGCCGGTTTCGTAAAAAGTTTTTATTCCGCATTTGGCCTCGGATTGACGGCCGGGGCGCTGCCGTAACCCAACATGGTATCAGAGCCACGCCATTAACCTTTACTAGCTTATTCTAACATATTTAAAACATCGATCGATCAAAATTTCCGAAACCACATTTTCATTTTCTGAGTTTCTGCCGAATTTTAAAAGTCGTCGAAAAATTATTTTAGGTGTTTCAGAAAATCATGCAGGCTTTTCTAAAACCCCTGTAGAAATTTGAACGCACGATCCAATCATTACACCATGGAACCGCGGCATAACTGGCATGTTTGCCGCGGATCCGCGGCGGGAATGTGTGCTCAGAGCTTCATTTTTCTTCTAGTGGTCTTTCTCTTGGAATTGTGGTTTCTTGAAAATTTAGTTTTGGCCCAGATTATTTTGGGTGCTTGAATTGTACTTGGGGACCACTTCGGGAAATTTTGTCGATCGAAATTTTAAATAAGTTAGTTCGCAGTACTCATATTACTATCTGTGACCGTGAATGTCATTCGAGCGGTAAATCTTGTCTAATTGCTATAGCTCTTTTAGACGGGTTTGCGAACGTGATATTCGTGTTGATGTTCTGTATTGTGCTGTGAGTTGCGGATTTGTCGTGGTAGATAGCTTGGTGCAATGTTAGTGCAGTTTGAATATATTTGTATATTTGATATTGCGGTGCGAGCGTCCGACATGTGGACTGTCGTCATTTCCTGTTTGTATATTATTCTTTTAGGGTACGACCGGGTTGTGGTAGATGTACCCGTTGTACTTATTTTCTTTTCTGTACTAGGATTACCACGCGGTGGGGTGCACGGATAGCCGGGTTCTAGAGGGCAACGGGCCCGCATCTCATGGCTTTGAGACGGAGGGGGCTTCACTCTAGAATTGGCGGGCTATTCGCCGCACTCGTAGGGGGTATAGGTTGACCCAAGGAGGGGTGCTCAAGTTACCGGATTCCGTGAAGTGCTGGGTGGTCCATTCACTTTGCTGAAGGGGGCTGCCTCACTTCAGGTTTTGGCGGGTAACTTACCGCACCCGTAGGGGTCTAGGTTTTCATTGCACAGGCTATCCACACGACCAGGGGAACGTCGGGTTTCACTTGAGGCTCAATGAAACTCGGGGCTCCCAGATTATCTCTATTGTTCTGTGATGCTTATTACTTTTCTATGATGTTGCATTTATCACGTCTGGAGCGATTATTATATATTGATATATATACTAGTAGATGTTTTATATGTTTTACACCCACGCTAGTCCAGTCCCCGCTCTGTCGTTAGTTGAGTAACATAACGGGTGATGATGGGATCCAATGGCGAATGCGGATGGCATATACGTACATCATATTTTCATTCTTTATTAGTGTGATCAATTGATGGGACTGCATTGATTCGGATCAATGCAAGGAAAACAGACCTTTTTGATGTTGTTGGAACAAATTTTCAAAAAGCTGTTATTACAAGGACGTTCTCTTTTGTTTTGCACAATGGTATTCGGTTATGAATATCCAGCACCTCATTCGACGAGGCAAGGGCCAAGATCCCTTCATCGGGAGTGACCCCTTGGACAGAGGTTTGCGTCAGGGTAATAACTTCACTATAGTCGATTACTTTTTGTTTTGCATCGCGGTATTCAGTTTGGAATATCCTGCACCTCATTCTACGGGGAAAGAGCCGAGATCCATTCACCTGGAGTGACCTCTTTAGCAAAGGTTTTCGCCACTATATATTTATAGAAAACTATTTAGTTCCTTCAACGATATCAAGTTCATTACGTTAAAGGTTTTTCGCCAAAAACCAGCCGTAGCCTTCCGTCATTTCAGATTAGTATTACTTAGTATTCGTGCTGCGTTTGTTGACTCCGTCAAGGCGTAGTGTACGGTAGCTGAGTGGTACTTGTTTGTAGCATGGATATGCGATTGGTTAGGACAGTCGTACGGCCTTGTTGACTCCGTCAAGGGCTCGTGCGGGTGGGTTTAATGCAATCAAGATAATGACGGGTTGAACTTGACTAGGACTTTTTGATTTGTTGACTCCGTCAAGGCCACTTGGGTCCTAGGGGTAAAAATCCACATCGGGAGTTTCTAAAGAAACTGAAACTTGCCAGGCATGCGCATACCTTCTGGAGTGTGGTGACTTGAGTTGATTCCATCAAGTTATCATGCGATGATAGTTGGATCCCGATTCCCACTGATGAGTTGGTTTACTCTTCGGGTAATCCCGACTAATTCTTCTTTCAGGTTTGGAGGAGAATTTGAGGTTACAGTAGGAGACATCCTGATTAGATAAAGTGATTAACCATTCTGATCTAGGTTAGAGTGTACGCAGAGTGTTTCTTTTCTCTATCTCTTTGGCAACGACCATGGCCCGACCCTAGACTATGACTCAGTGACCAAGATAACCGAACTTTCTTAAAACACTGGCTTTTGGATTGTCTGAGTTGCATACAATATTGCCACTCCTTCTTTTACCCTTTGCTTTTCTCCGGAACATTCCGTATCACTACGAATATCCACTTCCATTGGATAAATCCATCGTATAATTACATACGAAATCTTTTTCGAGGATGGATTCTGGTTCTAGAGAAAATGAATAGGACTATTCAGTTGTCTTTTCCTTTTACCTTGTTTTAGGTTGTGAGGGCTCCTAGGATTAGGAGAGGGTACACCTATTACGCTTATTGGATAGTCTTCTTCCAAACCATAGGCAGGTGCCGAAAGGTAGGGAATGAAGAAAACCAATTAGCCTAAGTGTGATGTACAGAAGGTATTAAATAAAGAGAAAATAAAGGGATTAGAAAGAGGGCAAAGTAAATTGCAACTGATATTATTCACGACCAAACCACGTATTTCATCGCCACTCCTACTTCACCTTTGTATTTCTCCAGAACACCTCGTATCACTACGAAGATCCACAGTTATTGGATACTCCATCGTATGGTTATATACGAACTCGAAGGAACTTGTTCCAGTTCGAGGATGGATTCTGGTTCAGGAGAAATAAGAATAAGGTTTATTCAGTTGTCTTTTATTTTTACCTTCTCTCGCGTTGCGTGTACTCCTAGGATTAGGAGAGTACACCTATTATGCTTATTGGATAGTCTTCTTCCAAACCATAGGCCGGTGCCGAACGGTAGGGAAGGAAGAAAACCATTTAGCCGAATGGTGGTGTACAGAAGGTAACAACTAAAGACAAATAAAGGAATTTGGAGAGATGGCAAAGAAATATACGGTTACAGTCATGAATCTGATAATGGAAGATGCATTACTAGGAATACCCAGAAACCCCTTCGAAATATTTTTATGTTTCAGTTTCACTATGCGTTGTTAATAGAAAACTGATTTCCCAATTAGATACTTGATTAAGAGATTATGTTTAGCTTATGCGCTTTTAAAAGATGAATCAAAGAATTTATATAACCGCAATCAAGAACGGTGTCACTTGGTAGCTAGCCGGTGAGTACGGGTCGGTCCACAGGGATTTTGTGAATTTCCTAATTGGTCTTACGAGTTAATTCCGAACGGTGTGAACGGATTGATTAAATCTAAAAACTAAATTAATCTAGATCTAAATCTTGCTAGGGTTAGGTTTAGGTTAAGTTTGGAAAGTCAATAAATCTCACCGCTTTCTATACCCATATTATGATCTATTAGGAGTTATGGTAATTATTAATAAAGTGGATTAGAACTATTCGGGAAGATTTTCTTCCTCTAGGTTCTTGTCCTTCCTTTATCAATCCTTACCCTAACCTCCATGGAAAACACGCTCAACCGGGCCTTTATACTACGGTATCACCGCTACCTCGTGGGATAGGGTGCCCTAGGGAGCGGTGTGTGCATGTATGCATGGAGTCCTATTAATTATATGTGATGGGCAAGAAAGGGGTGAGAGATCTTCATCTCTCAAGCCTTCCCCAAATCTAACCCTAACAAGCGAGAAGACTACTCGCTCATTAGGGAATTGAAGAACAGATCTAAGCTATCTATCTAGGGCAAGAAATTAAATCTAAACTAGGGTAAGAATAGAAATTACCTAGGGCAGAAAATAAATAAAGAACTTACAAATTGATGCTCTCCAAAAAAAATTCTGAATTTTATTAATGAAAGGAGGCATGAACTAATACAAGAATTTGGGTCTCTATTTATAGGACATAGAAAACTCTAGGTTTACAATTGCCGCATGTCTGCATTTACAAAAATACCCCTAGAAAGACTAGTTAGAGTCGCCTCGACATTTGGTAAATTTTTTACCAACTCTGTGCACTACCCGGCCGCGGAACCGCGGCCGCAGCCATGGTTTGGCCACGGTTCCGCGGCCCAATTAGAGGATCAATGACTGAATTTTGGTGTGCTCGTTCTGGGCTTTTTTGGTTTTCCTACTTCTTTAGTTCTTTTCTCAATTTGGCTTCTAGGTTTCTTCCAGATCTCCACAGTGAACAATTTCAGTGGACTTTTACCGTTGCTTCGTGACGAAATCTTAGACCTTGTGCTGCCTTGTACTTTGTGAACTGATCTTTGTGTAGGCTTTATCAAAATCCTTCTGTTTGCTGGTCGTAGTCTCACTTTTGCATCGTCTTTTATCTTTTTCACTGTTTTTTCTCCAAGAACCTGTAACTATGTAGCTGACATGGGTCAAAAGCACCTGTTTATTTGTAAAATGTATAAGAATGGGTAATATAATAACTCAATTTTATGATATGAACAAATACCCCCAAACTTATCTTTTGCTCGTCCTCAAGCAAACCTAGTTTTATTCTTGACAAAAACCTAACCTCACTTTCGCAGGGAATCGCGATTGCGCTGAGCTCGTGCAATAAGCCGTTAAACCTCTAGGTGTTCCTAGTAGGAGGAGTGTTATCTCTTGAGGGTTTTCAGCGGACACTACCCACAAAATCCTATCAATTAGGCCCATTGACTTTTATTCTCCAATTAGGGTTTCTAACAAGGAATTCTATTATCTTTGACTCGTAAATTATCCACCCATATTCTTCACACTTCCTTATTATTTAACTTAAGATTATATATGTTCTGCAGACCTACTTAGCTTTCGACATCTTTTAAGTTTTCCTTCTAGGGTTCCATCTCAACTTAGGAATTTTTATCATCTCTACCAAAGATAAAAGTCCTATTCTTCATTCCTATCTCTTATCTAAACCCCAATCACATACCCCTACGTGTGTGTATAAGTCACCCCTACACTTGGAAATTCAAATCAAGCAATCATACTCTTGTCCGTTGTCCAAAGCACTTCTTAATTGGTGAATTTTTGCTCACACATCCTTCATGCGACCGTTAATACTTCTTGAGGTACTAACAACCGATTACAAGATGTGTTTGCGCATTAAAGCGTAATTACTAGTCTTGTAACACCTAAGGCTTTAGCAGTGACTCCCAAACCAGTTGGTCTAAGGCACTAGGTGATGAAGCACCCTCACTAAATATTTTTCTATTTTTGCAGCCTTAAGTAATTACAAAAACCAGTGTTCATTTTTTTTCTTTACTCACACTTGTATTTTTTTATTTTTCATCGTACTAAGGACTTTAGACAAGAGCATTTCAAGGTCTCTTCTACTATTCCAAGTTTCAAGGTGCGTGTTTGTGCAATTTGTAGGGTATATATTTTCAGAATTTAGACTTAAGCTAGGAATTATTTTTCAAACTTATACTTTAATAAAAATATCAATACTCTTCTCTTGTTTTAACTTAGCCCAAGAAGTGAACTCAAAATTTGCCTATTTCTAAATAAACTACAAAGACATATACTTTCTACAGTTAAACTTTAAGAAAGGTTATTTTTAGGGTTTTAAATTTACTAAGTCTAAGATCTAGTTGTTCCTAGCTAGTTAACCTATTTGTCAAACTTAAGTCAAATACGGCCAAAATTGAATACATTAATTTTTATAATTTTTGAAAATTTTCAATTTTTTATGGGTTTTAAAATAAGTATGCAAATGCAAAAAATATACACATGAATACGAAGGAAGAAGGCTTACCGAACATACCCCAAACTTAAACTTGACAGTGTCCTCACTGTCATGCCACACCAAGAGGGTCAAAATGTCGGCACTCCCCTGTTTATTTATTTATAATTTTTTTATTTTTTATTGTTAAAAGAAAAACAAAAAATATATATACAACAAGGTTCCCCCCAAACTTAAGTGAAACAGTGTTTCCACTGTTTAAGTGTTAAAATTCAGAGTTAGGGAGGAGAAAAATCAAACTATCCAAGGCCTTACATAGACCAAAAGTTAGCACCAACCATTCAAAAATTCTATCGTGATAATGGTGGGGTTGGTGAAAGAAATGAGTGTAAAGGAAAGAAATGAGAAGCACAGGAGACCGTGTGGAGGTAGAAACGGTATATGGTCTCGGTGGAGGAGAATGGCGGAGGGGAAAAAGAAATGGTAGGGGTTCTACTTCTTCGAGTGGAGGTTGATTAATCACAAGATCCGTATCGTTTAAGAATGCGAGTTCGTCGGCGAAAATATCTTCGAAACTTTTATCAAAGGTCTGATTGAATGTTTCAATCTCAAAAGGTGTCATGCCAGAATTCAACACACTTGATTGTTCAAAAATTACGGAGGTAGAAGAATCGTAAAGTTCATCTACCGTATTCTCAAAAGATTCAAAATCAAGTTGTGTTTCTAAAATTATCGAACTCAAAATATCGGATTGTGATTCATCAACACTCGGTATCATTAAAGGAAGATTAGAAGAACCAAAGAAAGTGGGAATACGAACTTGAGGGTGGGGATGGAGTGTATAAATTAGCACAATTTGTAATGATCGATGTATAAAAAGCGATTGTGCTAATCTATCAACCCGCGGAAAAATGAGATTAAATCCCTCAAGATTCGTGATCAAACATGGGTACGTCGAATTTGGTATTGGAGATGAAAGCGTAACGGTCTCTTGCAAGGTCGGAACGAGGACGGAGGGAAGTGAGTGAGGAAGGGTATCAGTTAAAGATTTAGGAGGGTGTACACAATCAGTGGAAGGGACATGATGAATTGGGAAATCCGACTCATCAAACAAAACTGGTTCATCCTCAATAATTTCCTCAATATTCTCAAAATTTAGCTTATCCATGCCATTATCATCAAAATCAAGACGCATATGAAGTTCGGGAGAAACATTTAATGACTCGGGATGATAAATTGGACATAAAATTTCAATCAAATCTACGGGTTCATCATCCAAAATATTCCCGGCGTCTATATCCTCAATCAAGTGAAAATCAATTTTTTTCTGACACCTCATCAAAAGCATGGATATTTATCAATTCAGGTTCTAGATTGGAGGTGTAAAGATTGAAAGGATTAGGTGTGGTTTCACTCGAAAGAGACTATTCACAATCTGGCAAATCAAGCACTACAAAGTCGCACAACTCGTTAAATGTTTTATTTTGAGCTTGTGAATCATTTGGGATAATCGATGGAAAATCGGAGTCGTGGGCTTCAATTGGGTATGGGTATGTTTGATTTGGAAAGGTGTAGAACTCACTCTCTCCTCTCAAATTCTCACGCTGTCCAACCGCTTCCTCATACATTGGAATTTTTGGAGCTAGCTGGAAACTAGCTCCCGGTTCACTAGGTTGCATAAGGGTGGCCATGGACGCATCCACATTCCTCATCATTTTGTTTGTTGCTAAAATATAAGCTTCCAACGACTGTTCCAAACTAGACATGGGTTGTGAAGGGGTTTCGGTAAAAGATTCGAAATTGTTTGGATATGTGAAACTCCCAAATGGCTGTATCGAAGCAATGTCTAGTGAAGGTGGGAAAGTCGGGTAGGACTGGTAGGAATTGGATGGTTGGACAGGAGGAGGATCAACATTTGTATAAAAAAGTGAATGGACTTGTTGATCCCTAGAACTGGATGTGTAGAGAGGAGTGAAAGATCGGCTACGAGATTGTGCAATATACTCAGCAATAGACATCGGTTTAGGAGTTACAATAGGACTCGAAAAAGTGGTATCAACATAAGAAGGTGGTGAAGGTTGACACGGTTGATACAAAGTGGATTGCAAAGTCGAATTGTTTCTCCTAGACGCTTCTATTCGATCTTTCAAAGAAATTTTGGGCATGGAGGGGTCGTCCTTAAATCGACCGAAACAATTCACGTACGAAGCAAAGTTAGGTTCAGGATACCAAAGTTCGGCAAGAGATTTATGAGGTGGGGTACCCATGATGTAAAAAGGAGAAGAGAAAGAAGGTGGGTGGTGCAAGGAGTTCTTAGCGACAAGTTGCAAGTTTTTATAAAAAAAAATTCCTTTTTTCTTTTTCTCTTTATTTGGAACTTTTTGCAAAAAAGATTTTTGATAAAGGGCTTAGACATACTTTTAATCAACCAAAAATGCACAATCAGGCCTAGATCTAGGGTCACCTAGGTCAGCTAGACAGCTCCTAACTGTTCCAAAGGGCTAGAAATAGGACCTCAAACCGCCTCTTCACCGCCGATTGCGGCCAGGTAAGTGCCAGGTGAGTGGGAGGCTCTCCACTACAAGTAGTGGCCCTAATTAAGTAACCACTCGCCTTAGACACACTTGCCTAGACACCGCAAAGTCAGGTTAGGATTAACGGCCGATGCCTACAACTAGTCCTCTGTCCTATTGAGCGCGACGTCCTTAGGGCTGAGTCTAGTATTTTTTAATTAAAGATTGGTCAATGCAAATGCCTTATGTGATTTCTGGGGTCCTGGGAAGGGTGATAAAATCCCCACCCAATCTGGATTGGTCTCAAGCCCCTTAAAGTCAGATTAAATATATGCAAAACAGTAACAACCACTTGCAATCAAAAAAAAATTTTTTTTAAGCGCGGCGCAAAGAATCCTGCATAAGATTTGTTATTGGAAGGGGGAAGATTTTTTAAGCGCAAAGAATCCTGCAGGAGATTTGGCAAAAGATATATCGGGATTTGCAGAGGAGAGAGAAAGGGAGATTACAGTACAATTTTAGCTTGCTGACGTCACCACGGCGCCGCCCTTCCGCGGCCAAAGCGTGGATCCTACCGCGGTTCCGCGGTTGAATGTGAGGCTCGGTTCCCGAGAAAAATTTTTAGAGGGTGATGACACCAGGGAACCGCGTTTCCGCGGTCAGAGTTGGGTTAATGCGGCGTTTCCGCGGTCGGAGTTGGGTTAATGCGGCGTTTCCGCGGTCTGCTGGTTGGTTCGTTTCTCGAGATTTTTTCGGTTCCTCTGTTTTGATTTTTCCCTCTTTTTCAGATCTTCGGTTTTCTGTTTTTATCTCTGTAGATTTCTAGATCCGAACTTGATTGTAGATCCTGCAAAAAAATTCAAACAAAAATACCCTTCACAAAATAACAAAATGATAAATTTTTATATTTTTTTTTTGATTTTTCAGTTTTTATGATTTTTCAATTTTATATTAACCCGAAATTGCAAAAAGAAAATAACACGCCATCCCCGGCAACGGCGCCATTCGATTGAGAGATTTTGTTTAGCTTATGCGCTTTTCAAAGATGAATCAAAGAATTTATATAACCGCAATCAAGAACGGCGTAGCTTGGTAGCTAGTCGGTGAGTACGGGTCGGTCCATAGGGATTTTGTGAATTTCTTAATTGGTCTTACGAGTTAATTCCGAACGGTGTGAATGGATTGATTAAATCTAAAAACTAAATTAATCTAGACCTAAATCTTGCTAGGGTTAGGTTTAGGTTAAGTTTGGAAAGTCAATAAATCTCACCGCTTTCTATACCCATATTAAGATCTATTAGGAGTTATGGTAATTATTAATAAAGTGGATTAGAACCATTCGGGAAGATTTTCTTCCTCTAGGTTCTTGTCCTTCCTTTATCAATCCTTACCCTAACCTCCATGGAAAACACGCTCAACCGGGCCTTTATACTACTGTATCACCGCTACCTCGTGGGATAGGGTGCCGTAGGAAGCGGTGTGTGCATGTATGCATGGAGTCCTATTAATTATATGTGATGGGCAAGAAAGGGGTGAGAGATCTTCATCTCTCAAGCCTTCCCCAAATCTAACCCTAACAAGCGAGGAGACTACTCGCTCATTAGGGAATTGAAGAACAGATCTAAGCTATCTATCTAGGGCAAGAAATTAAATCTAAACTAGGGCAAGAATAGAAATTACCTAGGGCAGAAAATAAATTAAGAACTTACAAATTGATGCTCTCCAAAAAGAATTCTGAATTTTATTAATGAAAGGAGGCATGAACTAATACAAGAATTTGGGTCTCTATTTATAGAACATAGAAAACCCTAGGTTTACAATTGCCGCATGTCTGCATTTACAAAAATATCCCTAGGAAGACTAGTCAGCGCCGCCTAGACATTTGGTAAAATTTTTACCAACTCCGTGCACTACCCAGCCGCGGAACCGCGGCCGCAGCCATGGTTTGGCCGCGGTTCCGCGGCCCAATTAGAGGATCAATGACTGAATTTTGGTGTGCTGGTTCTGGGCTTTTTGGTTTTCCTATTTCTTTAGTTCTTTTCTCAATTTGGCTTCTAGGTTTCTTCCAGATCACCACAGTGAACAATTTCAGAGGACTTTTACCGTTGCTTCGTGACGAAATCTTGGACCTTGCGCTGCCTTGTACTTTGTGAACTGATCTTTGTGTATGCTTTATCAAAATCCTTCTGTTTGCTGGTCGTAGTCTCACTTTTGCATTGTCTTTTATCTTTTTCACTGTTTTTGCTCCATGAACCTGTAACCTGTAACTATGTAGCAGACATGGGTCAAAAGCACCTGTTTATTTGTAAAATGCATAAGAATGGGTAATATAATAATGCAATATTATGATATGAACAATACTTACTCTAGGGTATGTATTTACCAAGTCTGATTCTCACATCTGTATGGTTTTACAGATGATGAGTGGGAGTAAGTTATTGGGAATTAGGTGATCATTGTCATTATATCGAGATTCATTGTAATTGGTGATATTTGAGGAAATCACCTGGGTTTTTGCCGGATGGCAAATATTTGGTTTTGAATATCCGTTGTTATGCACCAATTTGGGAGGCATGGTTTGGACAGGTGGTCCAAGCGGATACTGAGGGAGGCATGGTGCTGGATACTTATTAAGTTCAGTTGTCGATACAGTTTAAGAAGTTTGGATTTGGAGTTCATTTATGAACTAGGTCCCATCAGATATCCATACATATTCTAAGACAGGTATTGCTCATTTCAGGGGATGGCTTTATCCGCGAACTTGAGATTAAGAAAGACATAGAAAGAAACATCAGGACGGATCCACTCACTGAAGCTATTTCTCGAACACAATAGTTTTACAAACGAGCTTTGCGAAACTGATTAGTAGAGGAGTTGGGTGTTCGGTATCACACGGGCTGTGAGCATGCGACATCACAATAATTAGCCTTAAGTGCAAGTGGGAGATTGTTGGATATAGTGCCCTCAAAGTCAATTATTGGATCGCAGGTACATGATTGCAATGATTGAGGGAGGACCTATATCGGTAGGACAGTCTTTCTCGAGATGATAGTATGCTATCTGGTTATTCTTTATCATCGTGTACTGCTTTAGGTGACATTACAGATCACTATTACACGTTGATAGAGCCCCTAGGATTCTTGCTTGACTACCAGCAGTATGATGGTGATCATATATGTGAGAGTTGGGTAGCTATAAGCACATCCTTAAAAATGGTCCCTAGTCGTGGGAGTTTCGAGACAGGGCATCGATACTCCGGAGTAGACTAGTGTATACAGTCGAGACCCCTATGAGGGGTGGTGGCCGATCTCACAAGCCATTGGTGTCAGTTGGTTCACCTAAGATGTATACAGGTGCTCATTGGGTTATGAGTACATCGGACGGACTCGCCGGGAACATGCTAGTTGTTTTTATACCTAGCGTCAGATAGCAGTTCCCTGGTGACATGTGTACAGGTTAGTCTATCGACCTGAGATCGTCATTTGTCTCGTGTGAGTTCCCACTATGCTTTGATTACTACCCTACCACGGCTCAAAAGAGTCGTGCAAACAGGTTTTAGTTGGGTACAGTCCCGAGCCACATGGAGGCAGTGAGCGGATCGGCAGGGGTTTCGTCTCTCCCGGTATTAGGGGTGAGATCGTGCTGTGTCTAGGAGAGCCATTGCACGAAGTCCTTGGCCAAGGCAAGTAAGATTTACTGGTAGGTATTCCAGTAGTATCTCAGGGTGTTCTGGGCTACACTCCAACATGACTTGTACCGCTTTTGGGGTCTGACGTTTACCAGCCCCATAGGCCCGACATGCGATACTCATAGAGGAACGGACCGGACTGTACGGATATTGTCACTAACAGGCTCAGTAGGGTTTCTGGATGAGTTCGCTCATCAGCTTCCCTATTAGTCAATACAAGGGTAGCCGTTACGTACAGCTAGTACCACTGACGTGCTTGTGGTTAAGCCCACTGCCAGCGTATTGACGATTCTTTAGAGTCCCCCACAGAAAGTTTTTCCATGTTCGGGAGAAACATTGTAGAGGCCGTATGGTATTATGGCAGGGTTCGATCATATCCGTGCACTTGTGCATAGATCAAGATCGGACGGATCATACTAGCGGGCTTTGGTTTAAGCCGGATCCTAGTATTAGTTTGTTGGATTACTTTCGTCTCATTGCATTCGCATTCAGTTGGAATGCGGATGCAGGTATATATATACAGGTGAGGGGTATCCTTGTGATCCGTCATGAGTTTACTTTAGATGTTGCCATTCTCTTTTTGGACTAAACATTTGGATTAATGTTTAGATGGTGGAAATTGTGAGTGGATGTCATGATTTAGTGCATTAAATGTTCCATGTGCTTCATTGGTGAGTCATGTTATTATTTTTTGTGCTAATGTCACATTTGTGATTGTTTACTGTGTTGAAATGAGAGGTGGAGAGAGAGTGGATAGCCACTTAGCCTTAGGCTAGCTCTTGGGATTGATTCTAGTGCTCTCATTTTTCATCTCAACACAATAGAAAAGAAAAGCTCTTCTTCTTCTTCTTCCTCTAACTCACAAGTTCCACCATGGCTTCATCTTCAACCTCCATCCATTCACTCTCATGTGTTGAGAATCAATGGATGCTTGAGACAAAGTTATCACACACATTCTCTACATCACCTTGGACATGTCGGCTAGCAAGCTTCATGTCCGAGTTTCTTCGGTTTGAAGCGGGAGCTCGTAAAAAAACATCTTGACTTGGTGCCCTTCCGACGTGGAGACCGGAGATCGGAGATGCCGTGAGGAGCTAGGGATGGTGGCTATAGACCAAAGGACAAAGATCGATCGGTATAGCCTTTCTATCATCTTTCTTGTTAGCTAGTATGTGTTAATGGTTCGATCCGGGTGAAAGACTACGATAGCGCCGGTTTCGTAAAAAGTTTTTGTTCCGCTTTTGGCCTCGGGTTGACGGCCGGGGTTCTACCGTAGACTTACAAACTTTACACTAAGTGAATAGAGAATACAACCTTTGTAGACTGGTCCTTCACTTCTAAAGCTCCAAGTAGTAGTCCCTTAGCTCTAAGTAGTGATCCCTAGAACTCTTCTTAGGCTCCACTTGGTGAAAGGAACAAGCTTGCTTTGTCGTCTTCAAGGCCGAAGATAATCCACCTTGAAGTTACTCTAACTCAAGCTATCTCTTCACTAATCAAGAAATTAGTGAAGCAAACAACCTAATCTTATAGGCTAGATGAGAGTAGGTTGATGAAGTAGGAATTTTGCTCATTATAGAAATCACTTTCTCTTTTTCTTTTCTCACCTCATGGAAAGCAAGAGAGCAAAAAAAATGAGATGAAGAAGATGAACTTGGGTGAGGAAATATCTCAAGTGATTAGTAGAGAGTTAACCATGGGCTAAAGATAATGGTTGGATTATAAAATATCTAGAGTAAAACAAAAATTAGTGGGGTGAGTCATGGCTCCCACATGCTTCTACAAGCATCTTAACCCATGCTCATTTCCATCTAATTTTTGAATTACTCTTAATAAATAAATACCCTAATTATCTTTAGTCTTGGTGTAAGTCTCATACATCCATGTCCAATGTATCATCCACCATGACACAATATATAAATACATATATCACACACACACATATAATGTATTATAAAGAGAAGAAAATCTTTAGTGAGCTAATATTAGTTAATATATATTAATTTATCAAATATAAAAATATATATCAAATTATTAAATCAAAACACTTGATTCAATAATCCTGTTATATCACATATAACCGACTAATATCATTTATATGTATATCATATTATCGAATCAACGCTTGATTCAATAACCCGGTCATATCACATATAACCGACAACTTTCAATATACTACATCATTTGAATCAACACTTGATTCAACAATCCGGTTATATCACATATAACCTAAGCGATATCTCATATCGCGAGATCAGAATACGGTATCACATACATGTATTTAATTAAGCTCCCGCACATATCACCATATATGCCCTACTTTGTTTCCCTTGAGCTAGGAAACCTTTGTGTGGGACTCTAAAGACTCGTCAATATGCCAGCAGAAGGTAATGATCACATCAGTCACCTACAAGCTATCAGCGGTACTAGCTGGATGTAACGGCTACCTAGGTATTGAGCGAATAGAAGATCAACAAGAAAGCTTGTCCAAACTCCCGCAAAGCTTATAAGCACACTTACCGTACTGTCCAGTCTCTTCGTCTGATATGTCGCATATCAAGTCTAGGGGTGGAATCGTCAAACCCCAATAACTTGATAAGTCATGCCGATGTGTGACCTATAACCGTTCGAGAAACTACTGATAACACTTACCGGTAAATCTCATCAGCCCTAGTCAGGGACTTGCTGTTATAGCCAATCGAGCATAGCACAACATTAACTCCCAATACCGGGAGAGACGAAACCCTTCCTATCGCTCATTGCCTCCATGCGACTCGGGACTGTACCCAAAGTCCACCTGTTTGCACGACTCCTTTGAGCCGTGCTAGGGAGGAAATCAATGCACAGTAGGAACCACACAAGACTCTATGACGATCTCGGGTCTACAGACTAACCTGTACAAGTGTCACACCAGAGAACTGCTGTCTGATGATAGGTATAGTACCAACTAGGAGTTCCCGGCGAGTCCTGTTCAGTATACCTATTCTCTAATGAGCACCTGTGTACAATATTTGATGTCAAACACTAATGGATATAGGATCAACCATAGCCCCATAAAGGGTCAAGAAACGTACACACTAGTCTACTCTGGAATATCGATGCCCTGTTTCGATACTCCCTCTGTAAGGTTACTTAGCATAACAGCAAGGTTTCGAGGGGCATCATCCATGCCATTTTCAAATTTTTTCCATGCTACTTAACCCTAACCCTAGAATCTTAACTTGAGATTTAGACAATACGATATGTAAACAACTTACTACTAAGTGAATGAGGAATACAACCTTTATAGACCGGTCCTTCACTTAAAATGCTCCGTGTAGAAGTCCCTTCGCTGCAAGTAATGATCTCCCGAACTCTTGAGAGGCTCCACAAGGTGAAAGATGCAAACTTGCTTGAAGTCTTCAAAACCGAAGATGATCTACGTCGAGAAGACACCAACTCAAGCTACCTCTTCACTAATTAGGGATTAGTGAAGCTAACACCCTAAACTAAATGGCTAATCTAGTAGAGGATGATGAAGTGGGAATTTTGCTTACTTTAGAATTCTTTTTCTCACTATTTTTCCTTACTTGCTCAAAAGCTAGAGAGCTCTCTCTTGAGCTTGAAGAAGATGAAGCAAATAATATGAGAGAGTCAATGGCAACCATGGGTGAGAAATATCTCATATAACTCTTGTAGAGACATAACCATGGTAAGAGATAATGGTTGGGTTAATAAATATCTAAAGCAAAACAAAAATGGTGGTCTAAGTCAATGGTTATCCATAAGCTTGCAAAGCTTGCAACCATGACAAATTCCACTCAATTTTGAATTACTTAAATAAATAAAAACCTATTTATTATCTCATGTATGGAGTAAGTCTCATACACCTATGTTGCATGTATAATCAAGCATGACACAATAATATATATCACATATATATTAAGTGTTCATTAGTGAGTAAAAAAGAAATGCATAAGTGAGATTTTATTAGTTAATGCAAACTAGTATATCAAATATACAATTATACATTAAATTATCAAATCAACACTTGATTTAATAATCCGGCTATATCACATATAACCGACTAATATCATATGTATCATCTTATCGAATCAACACTTGATTCGATAACCCGGCTATATCACATATAACCGACCGATACAAATATCGCGAGAATAGAATACAGTATCACATACACGTATTATTCTCGGTCCCGCACATATCACGTATGTGCTCCTACTTCATTTTGCCTGAGTCAGTAAACCTCTGTGTAGGACTCTAAAGACTCGTCAATACGCCGGCAGTAGGTGATGATCACATCAAACACCCACAAGCCGTCAACGGTACTAGCTGGACATAACGGCTACCCGGGTATTGAGCTATTAGAAGATCAACAAGAAAGCCTGCTCACACTCCTGTAAAGCCAGTCAGTAACACTACCGTACAGTCCGGTCTCTTCGTCTGATATGTCGCATATCCAGTCTAGGGGTGGTAAACGTCAGAACCCAGTAACCGATAAGTCGTGCCGATGTGAGGCTCATAATGGGTGGAGAAACTACTGATAACACTTACCAGTAGATCTCCATATCAGCCTTGGCCAGGGACTTCCAGTTATAGCCAATCGAGCACAGCGCAACATCAACCCCCAATACCGGGAGAAACGAAACCTTTCCTATCGCTCATTGCCTTCATGTGATTCGGGATTGTACCCAAAAGCCACCGTTTTTCACGTTCTCTTGAACGTGGTAAGGTGGAAATCAAAGCAGAGTGCGAATCTTACAAGACTCTATAACGATCTCGGGTCTACAGACTAACCTGTATCAGTGTCACCAGAGAACTGCTATCTGACGATAGGTATAATACCAACTAGGAGTTCTCGGCGAGTTCGTTCAGTGTACCCAGTCTCCACTGAGCACTCGTATACCATATTTGATATCAAACACCAATGGATGTGGGATCATCCATTACCCATCATATTGGTCAAGAAGCGTATACGCTAGTCTACTCTTGAGTATCGATACCCTGTCTCGATACACCCCCGACTAGGAACAATTATAGGATGTACTTGTGGACTACCCTGGCCCACTAGTATGATCTCCATCATAGTCCTAGTAGTCAAGTACACATCCTAAGGGCTTTATCAACATGTGAGAGCAAGACAGTATCACAATACAAGTCTACATGTTAAGACAAAGAGCAACCATATAGCATACTATCATGTCGAGCAAGAAAGTCCTCTCTCAATATATCCAAGCATCCACTATAATATACATCATATGTACAATAATGGCCTCTAGGGCATATACATAACTAACAATCTCCCACTTGCACTAAGGCCAGTTGTTGTAGTATCTCATACCCAACATCCCGAAGAGTCTCTCAAATTGTATCTGGGGTATGGCCTTCGTGAGTGGATCCGCTGTGTTGTTCTTCGTGTCAACTCTCCTGACCTCGATCTCCCGGCGATCAACTATCTCCCGGATCAGGTGATACCGCCTCAGAATATGCCTGGATCGCTGATGGGACCTGGGCTCCTTGGCCAAAGCCACAGCTCCATTGTTATCACAATAAAAGGTATTGGATGCTCGATGGACAGAATCACACCAAGTTCGTTTATAAACTTCTTCACCCAGACAGCCTCTTTGGCAGCATCGTTGGCAGCGATGTATTCAGCCTCCCGTAGATGGATTTAAGCAGCTTGCACACCTTCCCGCTGCTTCCATTGTCTACGAAGCCCTCTGGCTGAGTCATGTACACGCACTCTTCTAAATCACCATTTAGGAAGGCGGTCTTAACATCCATTTGCCATATTTCGTAGTCATGGTATGCAGCAATAGCAAGTAGGATCCGGATGGACTTAAGCATAGCCACTGGAGAAAAGGTTTCATCATAATCCACACCTGGTCATTGACGAAAACCTTTTGCAACTAGTCTAGCTTTGAAAGTCTCAACTTTTCCATCTACACCAAGTTTTTTCTTAAAGATCTATTTGCTCCCAATGGGGTTTATCCCTTCAGGAGCAACTTCCAAAGTCCATACTTTGTTAGTGTACATGGATTCCATCTCAGATCGCATTGCATCCAACCATTTCACAGAGTCCCCACTCGTGATGGCCTTCTCGAAGCTAGTTGGGTCATCATCTTCCATGATGCAATCCTCGCTCCCACCATCAATGAGAAACCCGTAGTATCTCTCAGGTGGATGAGGAACCATACTTGATCGGCGGAGAGGCTGAGGTTCGTTGGGAACTATCGAATCCTCTGGTTCCAATAAATCATCAGTTGCAGTTTATGCTGCTGGAACTTCTTCCAGCTCTACCTCTTCGCCACTAATTTCTTTTACAAGAAATTCCTTTTCTAAAAAGGTGGCATATTGAGAAACAAACACCTTTTGTTTCTCAGCGTGGTAGAAAATATATCCTTGTGAATTCTTTGGATATGCCACAAACTTGCATAGAACTGATCGTGCCTCGAGTTTGTCTGGATTTTGCCATAGGCCGGAAACTCCATATCTTAGCATATTTAAGATATGGTCTCTTCCCCCTCCATATCTCATATGGTGTGGTAGGTACAGATTTAGATGAAACTTGATTCAATAGGTATGCTGCTGTCTCAAGCGCATAACCCCAAAAGGAAATAGGCAACTCAGCGGTGCTCATTATAGAGCGCACCATATCTAATAGGGTGCGATTCCTCCGCTCCAATACACCGTTATGCTGTGGTGTATACGGAGGAGTAAGCTAAGAGAGAATCCCATTCTCTTTTAGATAGTCCCGGAACACATTGCTCAAGTATTCTCCTCCTCGATCAGATCGAAGGATTTTAATACTTTTACCCGTTTGGTTCTCTACTTCGTGCTTATATTCTTTGAATTTCTCAAAAGCTTCAGACTTGTGTTTCAACAGGAACACATGTCCGTATCTTGAGAGATCGTCAGTGAATGTAATGAAGTACGAGGAACCATTCCTGGCATGTATAGACATGGGACCGCATACATCATTATGTATCAGTCCCAAGAGTTCCGTAACTCTTTCTCCGTGTCCAATAAATGGAGTTTTGGTCATCTTGCCTTTGAGACATAACTGGCAAGTGTCATAAGATGAAAATTCGAACGGATTCAAATATCCATCCTTATGTAACTTAGTTAGTCATGTCGCATTGATATGACCTAGTCTACAATCCCGCAAGAAGAATTCGTTCATTTCTGAACTCTTCCTCTTGTGTGTGTTTTGTATGTTAAGAACTGTGGTTTGATTTAGAACGTATATGCTATTATTTAACGAGCCTGATCCAATCAACTTTTGATTCAGAAAGATGTTCATAACATTATCCTGTACTACAAAATTATATCCTTCTTTACTTAATAAAGAAACTGATATAAGATTAGATATCAGGGTCGGTATGTAATAGCATTTGTTCAGAATCAATGTATTGCCATTTGGTAATACAAGGTGATATTCTCCAACTGTTTTGGCTACATGTCACGTCCCGAAAGTACGGAATATGACCGGCACTTAAACTATGAACGTCTCAAGGCGTACGTAATCTAAGTAAGCCGCAAACCCAGAAATCCAAACCAAGGAAAGTAATAGAGTGTAGGAAAAACTTTTTTAAATCAAATAGTTTGCAACATGCGCCGAAATATGCATTTTAAAATCACAAGTCTTTTCTTAAAAATTTCGGCAGAGTTTCCTTCGTAAAAACTGACCCCAAACGGGTACAAAACCTGATAAAGCATATAATGAAAAATGCATCCCCAAGCGGGAGCTAGCTCTTCGTCAATCGACGGTCACAACCACACAAGCAATAATATACAACGCCTAAAGGCGAGGATCACAACAGAAAAGGAATCTCAACAGCCAGAAACCCAGAAAAATGTAACGCACGACTCTAAGGTCAAAAGAATAACATCACTGGTCTCTATCAGAAATAAATACATGTTTGGTTGATGGAACTTCTAGATACAACAGAATAATTGTAAGTGCACGGCGGCGTCCCGGCCGTCTGAACGAGGCCAAAATGCGGAAATGATACTTTTTCAAAACTTGTAAACCGGCACCACCGCGCACTAAAAACCCGGATCGGGCCATTAACCTACTCTTAGCTAACTAGAGAAGGGGTAGAGAGATATACCGAGCGATCCGTGTCCATCGGTCTTCTCATCATCGTCCCGATCTCCCCGCGGAATCTCCGGTCTTCATCTCCTCGTCGGAAGGGAACCACATTGCCGGGTTCTCTTACGGGCTCCCACCTCTAGGCCGAGGCAACTCGGGCACGAAGTTGGCGAGTCGACGTGTCCAAGAATACTGTAGATGAAGTGTAGAACTCTTTTGTCTCGATGGGGTTACTAGAAGTTGCCTTGTATTGGTGGAGGAATGAGATGCAAGTTTTTGGATGAACAAAGGGATTTTGTGCCAACAAAATGAAAACAATCCCACACCCAAAAATTGGGACAGCCCCCTCCAAGCTTGGCCAGCCCCTCTCTTGAGGAATGAGAGAATGGAGGGAATGAGAATCAAAAATGAGTGAGCCCCAACATAATGCAAGAGAGAGAAAGGGTTATCATCATGAATAATGATCACTATCAAATCCAAATCAACTCCCATCATCAACAACCATGATGAACAAAAAGGTAATCATGAGAGGAAAGAACCATGATGAACCAAAAGTCAAATGATGGTTAAACCATCATGAAACTATCATGTGCCATAAAAGTCTTCTCCTTTGTTAAATTCACAATTGCAAATAACCCCCCTCCACCAATTTTCAGCCAAAGAAAGGAAACAAAGGAAAATGGCCGAAACGGAAAGCAAACTGGAAACTTCAGAAAAACGATCCCGTAACAAATTACAGGAAAACCCAGCGACTGTATATACATACCCGCATTTGTATTCCGACCGAATACAAATGCAATGAGTCAAAATCTACATTGTACAATACTAGGATTCGGCTTAAACCAAAGCCCGCTAGTACTATCCGTCCGATCATGATCCGTGCAATATTGCATGTATATGATCGAACCCTGCCATATCTCCATACGGCCTCGATAGCGTTTCGCCCGAAACTTGAGTAACGGTCTGTGGGGGACTCTAAAGACTCGTCAATATTTTGGTTGTGGATTTAACCACTAGCATGTCAGAGGTATTAGCCATACGTAACGGGCTACCAGGTATTGACCAAAAGGGACGTCGATGAGCGAACTCATCCTGACACCCTACTGAGCCTGTCAGTGACAATATCCGTACAGTCCGGTCCGTTCGTCTATGCGCATCGCATGGCGGGCCTAGGGGGTTGGTAAAAGTCAGACCCCCAAAAGCGGTACAAGTCGTGTCGGAGTGTAGCCCAGAACACCCTGAGATACTACTGGAATACCTACCAGTAAATCTCCTGCCTTGGCCAAGGACTTAATGTAAGGGCTCACCTAGACACAGCGCGACCTCACCCCCAATACCGGGAGAGACGAACCCCTGAAGATCCGCTTACTGCCTCCATGTGACTCGGGACTGTACCCAACTAAAACATGCTTGCACGTCTCCTTTGAGCGTGGTAGGGTAGTAATCAAAGTACAGTGGGAACTCACACGAGACAAATGACGATCTCAGGTCGATGAACTAACCTGTACACATGTCACCAGGGAACTGCTATCTGACGTCTGGTATAAGACCAACTAGCATGTTCCCGGCCAGTCCTGTCCGGTGTACTCATAACCCAATGAGCACCTGTATATATCTTAGGTGAACCAACAGACACCAGTGGCTTGTGAGACCGGCCACCTCCCCTCGTCGGGGTCTCGACTGTATACACTAGTCTACTCTGGAGTATCGATGCCCTGTCTCGAAAACTCCCACGACTAGGGACCTTTTAAGGATGTGCTTATAGACTACCAGCTCCCACGTATATGATAGCCATCATAATGCTGGCTATCAAGCAAGAATCCTAAGGGCTCTATCAACGCGCAGTAGTGACCTGTAAGGTCACCTAAAGCAGTACACGATGATAAAGATAAACCAGATAGCATACTATCATCTAGAGTAAGACTGTTCTAACGGTATAGGTCCTCCCTCAATCATTGCAATCACGTGCCTGTGATCCAATAATTGACTCTGAGGGCACTATCTCCAACAATCTCCCACTTGCACTCAAGGCTAATTATTGCGATGTCGCATACTCACAGCCCGTGTGATACCGAACACCCAACTCCTCTACTAATCAGTCTCACAAAACCCGTTTGCGAAACTAATGCGTTCGAGGAATAGCCTCAGTGAGTGAATCCGCCCTAATGTTTCTTTCTATGTCTCTCTTTATCTCAAGTTCGCGGAGAAAACCATCTCCCGAAATGAGCAATACCTGTCTTAGAGTATGTCTGGATATCTGATGGGACCTAGTTCATAAATGAACTCCAAATCCAAACTTCTCAGACTGTATCGTCAACTGAACTTAAATCAGTATCCTGTGCCATGCCTCCCTCAGTATCCGCTTGGACCACCTGTCCAAAATACTGTCCCTCGTCAGAGGGAAAACTATAACTCTGACTATCACTCTGTCATCCATGTCACCTTGGAAGCCTGGAATGATAACCGTCTTCCGAATGAAGCTGTCGTTATCATATCCCTAGAACATCCACTTATGTTCTAAAACTGCTTCCGATCGTTTTCCAGGATAGGATCAATATCAACTTATTGTAGCTCGTGCAAAAACAACATTTGGTGTGGTACTTGAAATCTCATGATTGACTCAATTGCCTAAGCAAGTGATCTGCCAATCATGCATATCCCTCTCCCCTTTAGTCAGTAAGACACCTTTAGAGAGGGTGACTCCATCACCTGCAGGTACACCACCATGCCAGGAGTCGTCCATTCTAAAGCACCTCTAGAATGCTGTCTAAGTACCCTGATTGGGAAACTACCCAAATCTAGATCTAAAACCATAGATCCAGTAACCAGAATGTCTGATATGAAATCCATTTCCTTTGTGGAGAAACCACTGTGTGACGACTAAAGTATAACCGACCGTAGTGAAGGAATTTCACTTCCTACTCTGTGTATGTCATTCAAATACCATGACATCACACGCTACTACCTTCTTAACAGATCCATCCCCTATTCTGATGAAGTCAAACCTATGACTGTCACGTCAGAAATAGATGATCTATCTCCGCTATATCTGCTTTAGTCTATAAATAGACATAAGCCACTTGTCCACCATGCTTCCGCTGCTCCCATTGACTATGACAACCCTCTGGCAGAATAATATACTCGTACACTTCTGAAGCCAGTTCAGAACGACGCTATACACATGCTTCTGCCAGGTCTCATAGCCTGGAACAACAGTAGTGTCAAGTCTGGGTAAACAAGAACCTCCCTGCCACCGTCCTTGAGGCTACCGGAGTACCTCTCGGGTGCCTGAGGTTACCCATCATGTCTGCGGAGTGGCCAATGGAATGTCAAACCAGATAGAATCTTTAGGTTCCTATCAAATCTTCAGTAATCGTTTGCGGTTCTGGAATCACTTCCAGTTCTACCATACTCCCACTACTGTTTTCTGAAAAAAAATCCATTTCTTTTAAAACTATGGCGAGTCTAGAACAATATCACTATTGATCTTCCAGAAGGTAGAAAGTCAACCCTCGTCATAGCCTGGGTCAACCCACGAAACAGCCATTACAGAAACGTGCCTTGAGTTATCCGGAGTCTGGTTTTAAGCATAAGCCGGACAACTCCTCGTACCTTAACAACGTTAAGTTATGAACTGTTCTATATCCAGTATAGAAACAATGGCACTGATTTAATTGAACCAGATTCAAATCATGCAGCTGTCTCCGGTGCATGTCAACTAAATGGAAAGAGGCCGATCAGTGTTACTCAACTTAGGAGTGTAGGGTTCCTAGGCACACTCAAGAGGTCTCACAAGGCATCAACCATGCCAAATTCAAAAATTACGGTGCCGAGAAACCCTAGACTACGGATCGTTGGCTAGATGTCTAGGCGAAAGAAGCAACTAGTAAACTACTTTACTGAGAGTACGGAAATACAACCTTTGTAGATCCGGTCCTCCACCTCCACGGCTCCGTGATGAAGTCCTCTCCGCTGTCCAAATGAAATCCCGGGCTCTAGCGTCGGCTTCATCGGAGAAAGAGCGGGCTAGGTCGTCGACGACGTGCCGAAGATGATCTACGTCGAGGCATCGCTAGATCAAGCTCCAACTTCACCAAGTCTAGAAAACTTGTGAAGGAAACACACTCTACTACTTGGCAAGAGGTAGAGGATGAAGAAATAGGAAGTGGGTTCACTTTAGAATTGGATTTCTCACCCTTTTTCATCAATCACCATTGATGAAGAAAGGTTTTCTTCAACTTGAAGAAGAAGAAGAAGAAGATGATGAAAGATAATAGAATTATCATAAGTTAATTAGAATTGAAAAGAAAAATCAATCCTTATCATAATTCCAACCATAGTTAGGTGTAGAGAACAGACTAGGGTTAGTGAATGGTTAGGTTAAGGAGATGAAGACAAAATGGTCAAAGTTGAATGAAGCTTCAAGAAACTTCATGAATCAATCCAACCATTTTGTTTTCTTCTCTCTTTATTAATCCAAGATAAATAGATAAATGAATGGATAAATAAATAAAAACCTAACCATATACTTAACCATAGGTTTAATTCTTTACACTTAACCAAATAAGCATGTATCATCAAACATGATACAATCATGTGCATAAAAGTATATCACATATACAACTTGCACAATTCAAGTGAGAAAATCCATTTAAAGTGAACCAATACTAGTTAATGTAAAGCAATATATCAAATATATAATTATACATTAAATCATTAAATCAACACTTGATTCAATGATCCGGTCATGTTAAACATAACCGACTAGTATTCAATGTATCGACTTATCGAATCAACGCTTGAATCGATAACTAGGTTATATCGCATACAACCATTCGATACATTCATCCCGAGAATAGAATACGGTATCACATACACGCATTATTCTCGGTCCCGCACATATCTCATATGCGCTCCTATTTCGTTTCGCTTGAGCCAGGAAACCTCTGTGTAGGACTCTTAAGACTCGTCAATACGCCGGCAGCAGGTGATGATCATATCAAGCACCCACAAGCCGCAAGCGGTCTGCTAAACGTAACGGCCACCCGGGTATTGAGCGATCAGAAGATCGACGAGCAAGCCCGCTCATACTCCAGTGAATCCAACCAGTAACACTACCGTACAGTCCGGTCTGATAATCTGATATGTCGCATATCTCGCCTAGGGGTGGTAAACGTCAGACCCCAATAGCTTGATAAGTCGTGTCGATATGAGATCTATAACAGTTCGAGAAACTACTGGTAACACTTACCAGTAAATCTCAGCAACCCTGGCCAGGGATTTCCGGTCATAGCCAATCGAACACAGCGCAACATCAACTCCCTATACCGGGAGAGACGAACCCCCTCCTATCGCTCATTGCCTCCATGTGACTCGGGACTGTACCCAAAAACCACCGTTTTGCACGCCCTCTTGGACGTGGTAAGATGGAAATCAAAGCACAGTGGGAACCACACAAGACTCTATGACGATCTCGGGTCAACAGACTACTCTGTACCAGTGTCACCAGAGAACTGCCATCTGACGTAAGGTATAATACCATCTGGGAGTTCTCAGCGAGTCCGTCCAGTGTACCCAGTCTCCACTGAGCACCCGTATATCATCTCTGATGTCAAACACCGATGGATATGGGATCATCCATCGCCCATCTGTATGGGTCGAGAAGGTATACGCTAGTCTACCCTGGTATATCGATGCCCCATCTCGATACACCCACGACTAGGGACTTTGAAGGATGTACTTATGGACTACCATGTCCCCACTAGTATGATCCACATCATAGTCCAGGTAGTCAAGTACACATCCTAAGGGCTTTACCAACATGTAACAGAGAGACAATTAGTATACACGTTAAGGTAAAGTTCAACCAGATAGCATACTATCATGTCAAGCAAGAAAGTCCTCTCTATATATGTCCAAGCATCCACTACAATATACATCCTATGTATAGTAATGGCCTCTAGGGCATACATATAACGAACAATCTCCCACTTGCACTAGGGCCATCTGATAGCAGTGGTTGTAGTATCTCATACTCAACCATCCCATAAAAATCTCTCTCTGGGAACAGGCCTTTGTGAGTGGATCCGCTGTGTTGTCCTCTGAGTCTACTCTCCTAACCTCGATCCCTTAGAGATCAACCATCTCCATGATCAGGTGATACTGCCTTAGAATATATCTGGATCACTGATGGGACCTGTGTTCCTTGGCACAAGCCACAACTCCATTGTCTCACAATGGTTGGAACGTAGTTCATCTCATGAACCAATATACACCCAGGCTGCCTCTATGGTAGCATCTTAAGTAGCGATGTATCCAGCCTTTATCATCTAGTATGCCACGGTATTTAGCTTGGAACCTTTCCAACATACCGTCCCTTTACTGAGGGTAAAGACAATGCCTGCGACTGACATTCAGTCGTCATTATCACCCTGGAACCCTTCCAGTGATTCTCCCCAGGATCGATTGATACCATCTCGCTACAACTAGTGAGAATCCTAACATCCAATTAGATCTATCTCATAGATCCAAAACCCAGGATTTAGGAGGTATCACTTTCATCCTATATGGAGAATCATTGTGATAAGCGGAAATTGATCGAGCGTAGCATAGGAAACTCCTTCCCTATCAAGAGTATGTCATCCACGTACTCTACGAGGATCATCACCATACTCCCTACTACCTTTTTGTTTATACAAGGTTCATCTACCATTTTGATGATGTCAACTTCTTTGACTAATCCATCAAAACAGATGTTCCAACTCCGCGATGCCTGCTTTATCCTATAAAGCATCTTGCACACGTTTCCGCTGCTCCCACTGTCTATGAGGCCCTCTGGCTGTGTACTTATAGACTCCCTCTTCTAAAACATCATTTAGAAAAGCTGTCATGACACCCAACCACCAGATATCGTAGTCATGGTATGTAGCCGTGGCAAGTAGAATCTGGATGGACTTAAGCATAGATACTGGAAAAAGGTTTCATCATTATCCACGCCTGGTCAATGATGAAAACCTTTAACAAGTCTAGCTTTGAAAGTCTCAACTTTTCCATCTACACCAAGTAATCTTCTCAAGATATACTTGCTCCTGATGGGGATTTAACCCTTCAGATATAGCAACCAAAGTCCATACTTTGTTGGTGTATAAGGATTCCATCTCAGATCACTAAGCATCCAGCCATTCTTACAGAGTCCCACTCTTGATGGCCAGCTCGAAGCTAGTTGGGTCATCATCTCATGATGCAATCCTCGCTCCCACTGTCATAGAGAAGCAGAAGTATCTCTCAGGTGGGTGAGGAACCCTACTAGATCGGCGGAGAGGCTGAGGTTCGTTGGTTTCTACTGAATCCTTTGGTTCTATTAAATCTTCTGCTGTAGTTTGTATAGCTGGAACCTTTCCAGTTCTACATAACTGACCTTGCCTCGAGCTTGTCTGGATTATGCTTTTAGACATAGCCCGGACAACCCCAAATCTTAACCAACTTAAGATATGGTCTCTTCCCTTATCATATCAAATATGAAGTGGTAGGCAACTGATTTGATTTGAACCCTATTCAATAGGTATGCAGCTTCTCAAGTGCATAACTCCCAAAAGGAAATAGGTATCTCAGTAGTACTCATCATAGAGCACACCTTATCATATAGGGTGTGATTGCTCCGCCCCGATATACCATCGTGCTATGGTGTATACAGAGGAGTAATGCTGAGAGAGAATCTCATTCTCCTTTAGAATAGTCCAGGATTTCCGTGCTCAAGTATTCTCCTCCTTGATCTCATCATAGGACATAATACTTATACCCGTATTGGTTCTCTACTTCTAACTTATATTCTGTGAATATCTCAAAAGGTTCAGACTTGTGTTTCAACAGGAACATATGTCTGAATCTTGAGAGATTATCAGAGAACGTAATGAAGTATAAAGAACCAGTCCTGGCATGTGTAGACAGGGGACCTACATACATCAACATGTATCATCCCAAGAGTTCACTAACTCTTTCTCTGTTTCCAGTAAACGGAGCTATGGTCATCTTATCTTTGTGACATGACTGGCGAGTTTCACAAAATGTAAGTTCAAACTAATTTAAATATGCATCTTTATGTAACTCTAGCTAGTCGGGTCGCATTGATATGACCTAGTCTACAATACCTCAAGAAGAATTCGTTTATTTCTGAACTCTTCCTCTTTTGTGTGTTCCATATACTAAGAACTGTAGTTTGATTTAGAACATTAATGCTTTTAGATAACGTGCCTGAACCGATCAACTTTTGATATAGGAAATGTTCAAAACATTATCCAACAATACAAAATTTTATCATTTCTTTACTAATAAAGAGATAGATATGATTTTGTATATCAGGTTCGGTATCTAATAACATTCGTTCAGAATCAATGTATTGGTCATACAGGGTGACAGTGACCAACAGACTTGGCTGCAACACTTGCCCCGCTCTCTGTCTCATGAAACTTATCACCCGTTCTCAGTTCTCTACCTTTCTGTAGCCCTATGTAACATATTACATATGCGGGATCCTGATCCGGTATCATATACCCAGGACGTAAAGGACATCGAGAAACAGTTCTATATAATGAACACACCCGAAGATGATGCATCATCATGCACTCTCTTCGTTTGGGCGGCACGGGAATTCTGGTAATCCCCAATTTCCTGCTCTGTCTTATAACAATTATAAGGTGGAGCGGGACCAACATTCCCCAGCTCAGTATAACAAGCGGGTTCGGTCAATAATCCGTATTATCTTGATTAAGGCGTGATATGGTCGCTACCAGGAGAGAGAGAGAAGAAAACACTCTGCGTGCGCTCTTGCAAGATCGGATTGGTTATATATTTTATCTAATCAGGATGGCTCCCACTATTTTTTATCAAATCTTCCTTCAAACCCTAAAAGGAAAGACTAGCCGGGATTAATTACACACTACAAGTTCGCCAATCTTTTAGCCAGGCCAGTGTCGGTACTTTGAGGGAGGTCCCCCGTGCTTTCGCACGAACCTAATTAATGTAAACCTCGTTTTCCCAGAGGCGTAACCCCGTTGACACCTTTCTAGACACCTACTTGATCGGCTAATTGTAATGTATAAAACTCTCCCAGGAGTAACTCTTACTCGCAGCGGGTATCGGGATCCAACTATCTCATAGAAGGTATGCAATCTCATTGCAAATTTCAACACTTGAAATTCCCGATAATATTTTGCCCCAAGCGATCTATGACCTTGACTGAGTCAACAAACCATAGACCGCAAGTAAAGTTCAACCCGTCATTTCCTGATTGAATTAAACCCACCCGCACGACCCTTGACTGAGTCAACAAGGCCGCACGACTACCCTAATCCAATCTGCATCATATACATAAGCAGATAAATAGTAATCAGCTACCGCACACTACGCCTTGACTGAGTCAACAAACGCAGCACGAATACTAACTATTACTTATCTGAAATGACGGAGGGCTACGTCAGGTTTTTAAGAAAACCCTTTGCGTAATGAACTTTATATCGTTGTAGAATCAAATGATTTTAAAATGGAGTGTTCTTGAAGCTTTTCTAGTTTTGCTAAAGGAGTCACTCCCGATGAAGGGATCGTCGGTCCTTTCCTCGTCGAATGAGGTGCGGGATATATCATATATATCACTGTGCAAAGCAAAAACTCTTAAAAGAAATCAAAAGACAAACCGAGTGTGTAGCATGTGCATGTTATTGCTAAAGGAGTCACTCCCGGTGAAAGGATCTCGGTCCTTTCCTCATCGAATAAGGTGCAGGATATATCACATATACCGCTATGCAAAGCAAGAACTGTAGCTCCCTGTTTTATTTTGAAATTCGATTCTACAACATCTTAGGTTTCTTTTATTTCATTAATCACATTAATGAAGTCCCATCATTTAAGTACCTAAACATCACAGATAAATACGACGTACACTTATGCCATCCGCATTCGCCTCGATGTCCCCTCGTGCACCGTTAGGTTAGGTAACTAACGGAAGAGCGGGGCAGGGCTAGCGCGGGTGTAAAACATAAGTAACGTCTATATAATATATCATATATACTATATACAACATTTATCATAGAACATCACATGATCACATCACAGATATCGCAGCAGAAGAAAAATATGAAACATTGGATATACTAGGACGTCCGTGTTTTCAATACGAGCCAGTATAAAATACGGATTCCACGGTCGTGATGAATAACCAAACCCACACCCCTAGACCCCTACGAGAGTGGCAAGCAACCCTACCAATTCTAGAGTTAGGAGACCCGGACTCGACTCCTCGAGTTGGTCTCCCACTGGACTCCAGAACCCGGTTACTTGTGCTCCCCTCCTTGGGTCTATCCTAGTGCGGAAATGTAAATAATATACATACGGTGACATCTTCCGCAACCTGGAAGTGCCCCAATAAAAGAATATTACATACAAGTTTTTACATGAATGAAAATGAAAAACACTCATCTCACATAAAAAACCCCGGCTATTCAAACACGACAATCCAATATAACATATCCAGCAACACATAACATCACATGTCATCAACGTAAGTAAATATGCGCATCCCAATTGTCGTTGACATATAGAAACGAAACCGGCGATATCACATATTACACTTACGGTCACAGAAAAGAAAGTGTAAAACTACAACAGTTGGAATCCGCAATCTCTTTAGACATCGCATGCCTAATCAAATGAATTATTTAGACATCGCATGCCTAACAATTATAAACCCCGCATTTTAGTCTCATAATCGAAAACACTTTGCAATACCAAGTCAGGCAATTCAACAAGATTCCCGACATCCTGATCGAATGCTCGTCGCAAACTTTAGTAGACGGCCGCACCCCCGATACCGTCGACGAAGTGCTCCAAGGCGGAACACCGCTACCGCGAGCACCCGAACGGATGCTTTCGGCGACGGGGTTCTCCTACAGTCACTTGGTCGGGGGTATGGAGTGAGGCTGTCTATTAAGTTTACCCGGCGAGTATCCGCGTACGCTACGTGATTGCGACGGACTTTTGATCACATCAAAATTCCGTGGCAACCGATCAAGTGAGACTAAACTGCTATATTTATAACATTCATTCAGTTATCTCATAACTACTTGTGAATTCCAATTATTGTATCACATTCCGGATAAATAGAAAATGTTAAACTTTCCGATCGAACGATCGAACACCCAAGTTTTCCCGATACAGATCAACACATGAAACAAGTCTAACAACATTCAGTTCGTGCCTCAGTACCAACGGTCCAGCCGTAGAAGGGTCAAGCCAACGCCTCACATGTGGCACGCCGTACTGCCCCAAACCCGAAGGTTCAAAGGGCAGTTCAAGACGGTCACATAATCGAGTTAAGGTTTGTTGTCTTCTAGAGGGTCCATCGCATTACTTGCACTACTTAGAACGCCGTTAAACTACGGAAAATCCAACACTTGGAAATTTCCCGACAGGGGAAAAATTGGGTATTTATATCCGGTCGAACTTTTTAACATATCCAAAAATTATCCGGAAAGCCACATAGACAAAATCTGATACTCCGATCGAAACACCGAATCCCCAAAACAACCCCAAAAAATTCAACTGTTGAATAAAATTTAAAAATTCCCATAAAATCCAGCATCAGAAAAGAGGAGTTACTGTGCAACAATGACAGTGAGATACGACCGTACGACCGCGGAACCGCCGCATGAGCCATGCTCATGCCGCGGAACCGCGGTGGTTTAGATAAATTAGGATGTCGTTTTGCACCATAACTCTTAGATCTTCCTGCTGAATTTTTTAAGAATTTTTAATCTGGAAAAAACCTAGTTTTTAAAAAATGTCTAGAGAGCATGGATTGTGTTAGGGTTTCGGTTTGTTCGGGTTTCAAACTTCGTCTAGACTTCGCCTAAGGCTCTAGCTAGGCTCTGATACCACTGTAGGGTTCCTAGGCACACTCAAGAGGTCTCAAAAGGCATCAACCATGCCAAATTCAAAAATTACGGTGCCGAGAAACCCTAGACTACGGATCGTTGGCTAGATGTCTAGGCGAAAGAAGCAACTAGTAAACTACTTTACTGAGAGTACGGAAATACAACCTTTGTAGATCCGGTCCTCCACTTCCACGGCTCCGTGATGAAGTCCTCTCCGCTGTCCAAATGAAATCCCGGGCTCTAGCGTCGGCTTCATCGGAGAAAGAGCGGGCTAGGTCGTCGACGACGTGCCGAAGATGATCTACGTCGAGGCATCGCTAGATCAAGCTCCAACTTCACCAAGTCTAGAAAACTTGTGAAGTAAACACACTCTACTACTTGGCAAGAGGTAGAGGATGAAGAAATAGGAAGTGGGTTCACTTTAGAATTGAATTTCTCACCCTTTTTCATCAATCACCATTGATGAAGAAAGGTTTTCTTCAACTTGAAGAAGAAGAAGAAGAAGATGATGAAAGATAATAGAATTATCATAAGTTAATTAGAATTGAAAAGAAAAATCAATCCTTATCATAATTCCAACCATAGTTAGGTGTAGAGAATAGACTAGGGTTAGTGAATGGTTAGGTTAAGGAGATGAAGACAAAATGGTCAAAGTTGAATGAAGCTTCAAGAAACTTCATGAATCAATCCAACCATTTTGTTTTCTTCTCTCTTTATTAATCCAAGATAAATAGATAAATGAATGGATAAATAAATAAAAACCTAACCATATACTTAACCATAGGTTTAATTCTTTACACTTAACCAAATAAGCATGTATCATCAAACATGATACAATCATGTGCGTAAAAGTATATCACATATACAACTTGCACAATTCAAGTGAGAAAATCCATTTAAAGTGAACCAATAGTAGTTAATGTAAAGCAATATATCAAATATATAATTATACATTAAATCATTAAATCAACACTTGATTCAATGATCCGGTCATGTTAAACATAACCGACTAGTATTCAATGTATCGACTTATCGAATCAACGCTTGAATCGATAACTAGGTTATATCGCATACAACCATTCGATACATTCATCCCGAGAATAGAATACGGTATCACATACACGCATTATTCTCGGTCCCGCACATATCTCATATGCGCTCCTATTTCGTTTCGCTTGAGCCAGGAAACCTCTGTGTAGGACTCTAAAGACTCGTCAATACGCCGGCAGCAGGTGATGATCATATCAAGCACCCACAAGCCGCAAGCGGTCTGCTAAACGTAACGGCCACCCGGGTATTGAGCGATCAGAAGATCGACGAGCAAGCCCGCTCACACTCCAGTGAATCCAACCAGTAACACTACCATACAGTACGGTCTGATCATCTGATATGTCGCATATCTCGCCAAGGGGTGGTAAACGTCAGACCCCAATAGCTTGATAAGTCGTGTCGATATGAGGTCTATAACAGTTCGAGAAACTACTGGTAACAGTTACCAGTAAATCTCAGCAACCCTGGCCAGGGATTTCCGGTCATAGCCAATCGAACACAGCGCAACATCAACTCCCTATACCGGGAGAGACGAATCCCCTCCTATCTCTCATTGCCTCCATGTGACTCGGGACTGTACCCAAAAACCACCGTTTTGCACGCCCTCTTGGACGTGGTAAGATGGAAATCAAAGCACAGTGGGAACCACACAAGACTCTATGACGATCTCGGGTCAACAGACTACTCTGTACCAGTGTCACTAGAGAACTGCCATCTGACGTAAGGTATAATACCATCTGGGAGTTCTCGGCGAGTCCGTCCAGTGTACCCAGTCTCCACTGAGCACCCGTATATCATCTCTGATGTCAAACACCGATGGATATGGGATCATCCATCGCCCATCTGTATGGGTCGAGAAGGTATACGCTAGTCTACCCTGGTATATCGATGCCCTATCTCGATACACCCACGACTAGGGACTTTGAAGGATGTACTTATGGACTACCATGTCCCCACTAGTATGATCCGCATCATAGTCCAGGTAGTCAAGTACACATCCTAAGGGCTTTACCAACATGTAACAGAGAGACAATTAGTATACACGTTAAGGTAAAGTTCAACCAGATAGCATACTATCATGTCGAGCAAGAAAGTCCTCTCTATATATGTCCAAGCATCCACTACAATATACATCCTATGTATAGTAATGGCCTCTAGGGCATACATATAACTAACAAGGAGTGCTTCCAATTATGAGTAACCTGAAAAAGAAACAAGTTTCTCAAAACCATTACTATTAACTGAATACCATACACAAGTATCTACATCTTCGATTACCTTGAAGAATCCTGATACTTGCAATACCTGGTTCTCTACTTTACTCTTATACCTATAACTTCTCAAAACTCAGACCTTGTGTTTCTACGAAACACTTGTCTAAGAACTAGAGAAGTCATAAGTAAACCGAATATAGTACGAGGACCAACCCTTCTGTCCTAATGGACACTGGACAACATACAATACTCTGTATAAGTCCCCTGAGTCTAATAACTCAAACCCTGTGTGTCGTAGGTTGAAAACTGTACTTATGGTTAAGAAGAATTACACCGCTGTTTAATGCTCCTTACCTAACCATCCACTGATATAGGTAAATGTCATGGACATAATTTCAAAAAGGTATATCTCACTCTATAAAAATAGACGTACAGATGTATCAATTTGAAATTGGTGCATAACAGCGGATATTCAAAACCAAATACTTGCCGTCCGGCAAACTACCCAGGCGGTTTCCTCAAATATCACCAATTACAACGAATTCCGATATAATGAGGATAATCACCTAATTCCCAATAACTTACTCCCACTCATCATCTGTAAAATTATACAGATGTGAGAATCATACCTGGTAAATACATACCCTGGAGCAAGTGTTTAATTAGGAAATCAGTTTTCTTTTAACAGTACACAGTGAGACAGAAACATTGAAATGTTTCGTAGGGGTATCCGGGTATTCCTAGTAATGTCTCTTCCATTATCCAGATTCACAACTGTAACCGTATATTTCTATGCCATCTCTCCACATCCCTTCATATCTTTAGTCATTACCTTCTGCACACCCCTTTAGGCCAAATGGTTTTCTTCCTTCCATACCGTTCGGCACCAGCCTATGATTTAGAAGAAGACTATCCAATAAGCATAATGGGTGTACTGTCCTAATCCTAGGAGCACTCGTAATGCGAGAGAAGGTGAAGATAAAAGACAACCGAATAAACCTTATTCCTATTTCTCCTGAACCAGAATCCATCCCCGAACAGGAACAAGTTCCTTTCGAGTTCGTATATAACCATACGATGGAGTATCCAATAAACTGTGGATCTTCGTAGTGATACGGAGTGTTCTGGAGAAATACAAAGGTGAAGTGGGAGTGGTAATGAAATACTTGGTTTTGGTCGTGAATAACAGTCGCAATTTACTTTGCCCTCTTACTAATCCCTTTATTTGTCTTTACATAATACCTTCTGTACACCATCGTTAGGCTAATTGGTTTTCTTCATTCCTTACCGGTCGGCACCTGCCTATGGTTTGGAAGAAGACTATCCAATTTGCGTAATAGGTGTACTGTCCTAATCCAAGGAGCACTCGCAACCTGAGAGAAGGTAAAAGGAAAAGACAACTGAATAGTCCTATTCGTTTTCTCCAGAACCGGAAACCATCCTCGAATAAATTCCTTCGAGTTCGTATATAACCATACGATGGTTTTATCCAATGGAATTGGACGTTCGTAATAATACGGGGTGTCCTGGAGAAAAGGGTAAAAGTAGGAGTGACAATGAGTTTTGCAACTCTGACAATCCAAAAAGCCAGTGTTTAAGAAGGTTCGGTTAATTTGGTCACTGAGTCATAGTCTAGGTCGGGTCATGGTCGCTGCCAAAGAGAGAGATAAAAGAAACATTCAGCGTGCACTCTAACCTAGATCAGAATGGTTACCAATTTATCTAATCAGGAAACCTCCCACTGTAACGTCAAATTCTTCTCCAAACCTGAAAGAAGAATTAGTCGGGATCACCCGAGGAGTAAACCAACTCATCAGTGGGAATCGGGATCCAACTATCATCGCATGATAACGTGATGGAATCAACTCACGCTATCACACTCCAGAAGGTATGCGCATATCTGGCAAGTTTCAGTTTCTTTAGAAACTCCCGATGTGATTTTTTCCCCATGCTCTTATGACCTTGACTAAGGCCAACAAATCATAAGTCACATGTCAAGTTCTACCCGTCATTGTCCAGGTTAATTTGAACCCACCCGTACAAGCCCTTGACTAGGGCAAACAAGGTTGTACGACTGTCCCAAACCAACACATCTATCTATGCAGCAGAAAGGTTACAAGCAGCTACCATACACTATGCCTTGACTAAGGCCAACAAACATAGCATGAATACTATGTGCTACCCATCTGAAATGACGGAGGGCTACGAATGTTTTTTGGCGAAAAACCTTTAACGTAATGAACTTGATATCGTTGAAGGAACTGGATAGCTTTATAAAAATATAGTGGCGAAAACCTTTGCTAAAGAGGTCACTCCCGGTGAAGGGATCTCGGCTCCTTCCCCGTAGAATGAGGTGCAGGATATTCCAACTGAATACTACGTTGCAAAGCAAAAGTAATCGACTATAGTGAAGTTATTGCCCTGACGCAAACTTCTGTCCAAGGGGTCACTCCCGGTGAAGGGATCTCGGCCCTTGCCTCGTCGACTGAGGTGCTGGATATTCATAACCGAATACCACTGTGCAAAACAAAAGTGAACGTCCTTGCAATAACAGCTTTTTGAAAAATTGTTCCAACAACATCAGAATAGGTTTGTTTGGCTTGCATTGATCCGAATCAATGCAGTCCCATCAATTGATCACACCAATAAAGAACGAAAATAATGATGTACGTATATGCCATCCGCATTCGCCACTGGGTCCCGTCATTACCGGTTAGGTTACTTAACTAACGACAGAGCGGGGACTGGACTAGCACGGATGCAAAACATATACAACATCTACTAGTATATATATTAATATATAATATTCGTTCAAGGCGTGATAAAATGCAACATCACAGAAATGTAATAAGCATCATAGAACAATACAGATATCTGGGATCCCCGGGTTTCATAGAGCCGCTATTGAAACCCGACGTTCCCCTGGTCGTATGGATAGCCTATGCAATGAAATCGTAGACCCCTACGGGCGCGGCAAGATTCCCGCCAAAACCTGAAGCGAGGCAGCCCCCTTCAACAACGTGAATGGACCACCCAGCTCTTCACGGAATCCGGTAACTTGGGCACCCCTCTTGGGTCAACCTATACCCCCTACGAGTGCGGCGAATAGCCCACCAATTCTAGAGTGAGGCCCCCTCCGTCTCAACGCCATGAGATGCGGGTCCGTTGCCCTCTAGAACCCGGCTACCCGTGCACCCCTCCGTGGGGTAATCCTAGTACAGAAAGTAAAATATACATACAACGGGTACATCGACCTCAGCTCGGTCGTGTCCCAAAAGAATAATATACAAACAGGCAGTGACGGTAGTCCACATGTCGGACGCTCACCCCGCAATATCAAATGTACATAATAAACCAAACTGTACTACCATTGCATCCAGGCTATCCACCACGACAATCCGCAACATCACAGCACAACACAGAACATCAACATGAATGTCACGTTCGCAAATCCGTCTAAAAGGGCTATAGCAGTTAGACAGGATTTACCGATCAAGTGACATTCACGGTCGCAGATATAATGTAAATACTGTGAACTAACATGTTTAAAATTTTCGATCGACTAAATATACCGATGTGGGCCCCAAGCACAACTGTAGCACTCAAAGAAAATCTGGGCCCAAACAAAACATACCAAAAACCCCATTTCCATGTCAGAAGCCCATTGTAAAAATTTGGTGCTATGAACAGTTTAAATGGCGGCGGAACCGCGGCCAATGCGTGGGTTTGGCCGCGGTTCCGCAGTGGAACAGTGCCTTCATTCGACCAAATTTTCACAAAATGCATAAAAAACCCTGCACGTATTTTTACAATGTACCAAATAATTTTTTGAGTACTGCAAAAATTCGACAGAAACTGATGCTACAAAATACGGTTTTTGGAAAATCCGATCGATCAAACTTGTAAACATGTTAGAGCAAGCTAGACTAGGTTAATGGCGTGCCTCTGATACCAATTTAAGTGCACGGCGGCGCCCCGGCCGTCTGAACGAGGCCAAAATGCGGAAACGATATTTTTACAAAACTTGTAAACCGGCACCACCGCGCACTGAAAACCCGGATCGGGCCATTAACCTACTCCTAGCTAACTAGAGAAGGGGTAGAGAGATATACCGAGCGATCCGTGTCCTTCGGTCTTCTCGTCATCGTCCCGATCTCCCCGCGGAATCTCCGGTCTTCATCTCCTCGTCGGAAGGGCACCACATCGCCGGGTTCTTTTACGGGCTCCCACCTCTGGACCGAGGCAACTCGGGCACGAAGTTGGCAAGTCGACGTGTCCAAGAATACTATAGATGAAGTGTAGAACTCTTTTGTCTCGATGAGGTTACTAGAAATTGCCTTGTATTGGTGGAGGAATGAGATGCAAGTTTTTGGATGAACAAAGGGATTTTGTGCCAACAAAATGAGAACAATCCCACACCCAAAAATTGGGACAGCCCCCTCCAAGCTTGGCCGGCCCCTCTCTTGAGGAATAAGAGAATGGAGGGAATGAGAATAAAAAATGAGTGAGCCCCAACATAATGCAAGAGAGAGAAAGGGTTATCATCATGAATAATGATCACTACCAAATCCAAATCAACTCCCATCATCAACAACCATGATGAACAAAAAGGTAATCATGAGAGGAAAGAACCATGATGAACCAAAAGTCAAATGAAGGTTAAACCATCATGAAACTATCATGTGCCATAAAAGTCTTCTCCTTTGTTAAATGCACAATTGCAAATAACCCCCCTCCACCAATTTTCAGCCAAAGAAAGGAAACAAAGGAAAATGGCCGAAACGGAAAGCAAACTGGCAACTTCAGAAAAACGATCCCGTAACAAATTACAGGAAAACCCCACGACTGTATATACATACCCGCATTTGTATTCCGACCGAATACAAATGCAATGAGACAAAATCTACACTGTACAATACTAGGATCCGGCTTAAACCAAAGCCCGCTAGTACTATCCGTCTTATCATGATCCGTGCAATACCGCATGTATATGATCGAACCCTGCCATATCTCCATACAGCCTCTACAACGTTTCGCTCGAAACTTGAGAAACGGTCTGTAGGGGACTCTAAAAACTCGTCAATACTTTGGTTGTGGATTTAACCACTAGCACGTCAGAGGTATTAGCCATACGTAACGGGCTACCAGGTGTTGACCAAAAGGGACGTTGATGAGCGAACTCATCCTGACACCCTACTGAGCCTGTCAGTGACAATATCCGTACAGTCCGGTCCATTCGTTTATGAGCATCGCATGGCGGGCCTAGGGGGTTGGTAAAAGTCAGACCTCCAAAAGCGGTACAAGTCGTGTTGGAGTGTAGCCCAGAACACCCTGAGATACTACTGGAATACCTACCAGTAAATCTCCTGTCTTGGCCAAGGAATTCGTGTAAGGGCTCTCTTAGACACAGCGCGACCTCACCCCCAATACCGGGAGAGACGAACCCCTGAAGATCCGCTCACTGCCTCCATATGGCTCGGGACAGTACCCAACTAAAACCTGTTTGCACGTCTCTTTTGAGTGTGGTAGGGTAGTAATCAAAGTACAGTGGGAACTCACACGAGACAAATGACGATCTCAGGTCGATGAACTAATCTGTACACATATCACCAGGGAACTACTATCTGACGTCTGGTATAAGACCAACTAGCATGTTCCCGGCGAGTCCTGTCCGGTGTACTCATAACCCAATGAGCACCTGTATACATCTTAGGTGAACCAACTGACACCAGTGGCTTGTGAGACCGGCAACTGCCCCTTGTCGGGGTCTCGACTGTATACACTTGTCTACTCTGGAGTATCGATGCCCTGTTTCGAAAACTCCCACGACTAGGGACCTTTTAAGGATGTGCTTATAGACTACCAGCTCCCACGTATATGATCGCCATCATACTGCTGGCTGTCAAGCAAGAATCCTAAGGGCTCTATCAACGCGCAATAGGGACCTGTAAAGTCACCTAAAGCAGTACACGATAATAAAGATAAACCAGATAGCATACTATCATCTAGAGTAAGACTGTTCTAACGGTATAGGTCCTCCCTCAATCTCAATATCTCAATGTCTCTGATAAATTTCACTATCTAGGGCGCCGTCAATCCAGACCGGCCCCTACCATCAATCTCAAGACCACGACGGTATACTCCGGATATCCGACGCGTCGGGTAAAATCACCGGTCGGTAGTGCTCCCCTTCCAGGCTCAACGCCATCTCCTGCGATCTTCTTGCCCCGGGGTACCGCACCGGGCCCACCATGTACCTACAATCGGCCTCATCCACCTCCTCGAATCGGGTTTCACATGTCACTCTCAGCACCGAGAAAACACATGGTGGACACAATGAAATATCATATCAAGGGTAACTGGGTTTTTAAAAAAATTACATAATTTCTTTGAAATACCCACGGTTCCCAAATCCAGAAATATCATAGAAACAACATATCTCAATGCGCATAATCAGAAAACATGATGTATGTGACATATCAATGAAGTGCAAGTATAACAGTATATCATGCAACATGGAATAATAGTATGCACATACAAGGGTCATATCCTGATGCAATAATACTACTGTGTAGTGGCATGGCAATTACCGATGAAGATGTGTGTGAGCCGGCAAGTAAGTGTACGTGGTACACACGCATCATCGGTAATGGTGCTGGTGTCCTAACAGCATGATATCAACAATAAAATATGAATCACAGTAAGTATGCGATGCGGAGCAACAATAATAATGTGCGGGAGCTGAATACTAAACACAATGATAGCTAAACTGCATCTAATGTCATAAGGGCCATACAGCTACACCAGCTAAAGGGCTGAGCTAATAGGCTAACTGCAGGTAAGGGAAACCTCCTAACCTCTGAGTCGATACACACACACACACACACATATATATATATATTAGTCGGTGATCCCACCTCGATAATATCACGTCCGATACCATATCTCTATAATCAGTTATTCCCAAGTCAAGAGTGCGGATCAAACATCAATATATAGCTCGTACGTGAATTCGTCGTACGGCATCTCTAAATCTGGGTACGGGTCAATATCACATTCGTCATATCATTCATTTGGTATCCTCTTTATCAAAGATCATAATCCGGGTACTGACCTACGTCTAGTACAATGCTAATATCATCACTATAATCATGATGACGACTGATCGACAGTCTCGTATAAATCGATATCATTAGCATATATCATCACATAGGAGTATACATCGCCCAATGCGGCCTATCATAAATATCTTGTCATACCATATCATATCATATCTCATAACATAATCATATGTCGGTCATTTTATATATATATCACTATGCATATGGCATCGTCATCCAAAGACCCACTATCATATCAGGACGTATCTCAAGTACGAATCCTGCCCTATCACCGATATCATAATCTCAGATCAAATATCATCGACTCATCTCAATCCCAAGTATCATCCTCAAATCCGTATGTGAACTCGTGGTCCCATACCCATGTGAACACATAACTATATAGAATCCCATATATGCACATATGAAATAAGGATGTATGCAAGTATGTATGTGTGTGTGTATGTGTAGTGCACCCACTACTCTAGGGTTTCATAACCTTTCACCAATCCAACACACCAATATCCATCTTAAACATTATCATAAATCCCAAACAACATATAATAGTTGTTAGTGTGTATACGCATCCGTATACATCACCACGAACTGCGGGGGTGCTATACGCCATCCACCCGACTTCTCCCCGTAGATATAAATCTACTCACCTTGCTTTATGCGTGCCGATGTCGACGTCGCCATTTGCATCTCCAACACCTCGACATCACATGGGGTACCTGCAAAGATATCACAAACGCTAAAGCACATGAAAACCATGTCGGAAACCAAAACGGTACACGCTATGCCCATAGGTAAAAACCTAAAGCCTCGCGTGCTTGTCGTTGACGTCCAAACGCCACCCGACAGAAACGAATCACCAAATACCAAAATCCATGCTAAAACAAGTCGTAAATCATGCGCCAACTCAAGAAAATCAACCCAGATTCTACCCTGATTGGAATCAGACAAAACTGCACATACCCAGGGTCAAGTCTACAGTAAATAGGGCCATGCACCAAAAACGAGATGATTCCCCCTGCTTTGGCCGCAAATTGCGGCCAGGGGGAATAAATCTGCGGCCAGAAAAATGAGGTGGGGGCTAGGGTTTTGTGGGATGGTTCCAGGGTGTTGGAGATAGTGCCCTCATAGTCAATTATTGGATCGCAGGTACGTGATTGCAATGATTGCGGAGGACCTATCCCGGTAGGACAGTCTTACTCGAGATGATAGTATACTATCTGGTTTGCCTTTATCAGTCGTGTACATGTTCAGGTGACTGATTGCATGTTACACTTTGATAGAGCCCTTAGGATCTTGCTTTACTACCAACAGTATGATGGCGATCATATACGTGAGAGTTGGGTAGTTTATATGCATATCCTTAATTATGGTCCCTAGTCGTGGGAGTTTCGAGACAGGGCATCGATACTCCGGAGTAGACTAGTGTATACAGTCGAGACCCCGACGAGGGGCGGTGGCCGGTCTCACAAGCCACTGGTGTCAGTTGGATCACCTAAGATGTATACAGGTGCTCATTGGGTTATGAGTACACCGGACAGGACTCGCCGGGAATCTGCTAGTTAGTACTATACCTATCGTCAGATAGCAGTTCCCTGGTGACATGTGTACAGGTTAGTTCATCGACCTGAGGTCGTCATTTGTCTCGTGTGAGTTCCCACTGTGCTTTGATTTCTACCCTACCACGGCTCAAAGGAGTCGTGCAAACAGGTAGCTTTTGGGTACAGTCCCGAGCCATATGGAGGCACGTGAGCGGATCGGCAGGGGATTCGTCTCTCCCGGTATTGGGGGCGAGATCGTGCTGTGTCTAGGAGAGCCATTACACATAGCCCACGGCCGTGGCAGGAGATTTACTGGTAGGTACTCCAGTAGTATCTCAGGGTGTTATTGGGCTACACTCCGACACGACTTATACTGCTTCTGGGGGTCTGACGTTACTAGCCCCCTAGGCGGATATGCGATACTCATTGACGAGCGGACTGGACTATATATACATTGTCACTGTTAGGCTCAGTAGGGTTTCTGGATGTGTCAGCTCATCGGCCACCCTTGAGTTCGCTCATCAGTCTCCCTTGAGGTCAGTCCGTGGGCAACCGTTACGCATAGCTAGTGCAGCTGACGGTTTGTGGTTAAACCCACTGCCAGGGTACTGACGAGTCATTAGAGTTCCCCACAGACAGTCTCCCAAGTTCGGGCGAAACGTTGTAGAGGCCGTATGGTTTTATGGCAGGGTTCGGAAAATGCACGTGCGTTTACGCACGTGTTATTTTTCGGGCAGATAATACTGGTCGGCTTTGGTTTAAGCCGGATCCGAGTATTATATTGAGTAGGTATAATATCTTTGTCTCAGATGCATTTGTATTCGGTCGTAATACAAATGCGGGTATATTTATACAGTTTCGGGGTTTTCCTGAAAGTCGTTTCAGGATCACTTTTGGAAGTTGCCAGTTTCCAGTTTTCTATCAGCCGTCTTTTAACATTTGGTTAAAGGCGGATTTATCTTTTCTTGGATGAGAGTGAGTCATACTTCTAGAAGGTTCTAGAAGGTTCTAGAATTTGTGAAAAGGCTAAGTGACTCATGCTTTGGTTTCATTACATTCTTGTTTTGGTTAAGATCTTTATGTTGATATTTTCATGTGTTCATATTATGATAAGGATGGTGGTTTATGGTCACCTCCTTATCTCCTCCTACACTCACCCTCCTCCTTCATATATGAATGAAAGGCCTCCTCTCTCATTCACTCTCTCACTTGATGGTTTTTCATTTGTGAAAAGATATGATAGTATTTGGGGTGCATGGAATTTTACAGTTCATTTCATTCCATCACCCAATTCCCTCGGCAACTTCATTAACCGTCCGTCCATAGCTTTGGACGGAACGAGACAAAGTCATCTACTCATTCTCTACATCATTCTTGGTCGTATTTTCTAGCAAACTTGACGACCGAGTTGCCTCAAGTCAGAGGCGGGAGCCCGTTTAAAGAATCAGTGATGTGGTGCCACCTCGACGAGGATATCGGAGTTCGACGAGATCGGAGCAGCCGCAACGGAGCGTGGGATGATGGTTAAAGAACGAAGGACTCGGATCGTTCGGTATAACCTTTCTACACTCTTTACAGTTTGTTAGTTTAGCAATAATGGCAGATCCGGGTTAAAGTATACGATAGCGCCAGTTTAAAAGTTTTTGTTCCGCATTTGGCGTCTGTAGACGGCCGGGGCGCTAGCGTAGACTTACATTGGTATCAGAGCCTCACCATTTTGCTATGCTAACTTGTGCTAACGCGTTTAAAATATCGATCCGACCGGAAATCGAAAATTCCAAAATCCAAGCCCGACAGTTTCTGTTAATAATAAACGGTCTCAAAATTTATTTCTGGATGTCTTAAAAATCTGTGCAGGCGTTTTTAAGAGCCACGGCAAAATTTGGGGTCGTGAATCCTCCAAGCTGCCGCGGAAACGCGGCCAAACCCTTGGTTTGGCTGCGCATCCGCGGCCATATGGGGAGCACGTACTCCCAAATTTGGTCAGTGGGCTCTGTGTTGGATTTTGGGGTTTTTGGTAAATGTCGTTTTGGCCCAGGTTTTGTTACTGTTCACCAGTAAGCAGTGGGGCCCACTTTTTGATATTTGGTCTTTGGTCGATCGAAATTTAAACACGTTAGTTTACAGTGCTTACATTATATCTCCGACCGGGAATGTTATTTGATCGGTAAACTGCGTCTGATTGCTATAGTTCTTTTAGACGGGTTTGCGAACGTGACATTCGCGTTGATGTTCTGTGTTGTGCTGTGATGTTGCGGATTTGTCGTGGTGGATAGCAGTGTGCAATGGTAGTACAGTTTGAGTTTATTTGTACATTTGATATTGCGGGGCGAGCGTCCAACTTGTGGACTGCCGTCACTGCCTGTTGTATAATATTCTTTTGGGGCACGACAAGGTTGCAGTCGATGTACCTATTGTACTATTTTTCATTACTGTACTAGGTTTTACCCCGCGACGGAGTGCACGGATAGCCGGGTTCGTGAAAGCAACGGGTCCGCATCTCATGGCTTTGAGAGGCAGAGGGGCCCCACTTCAGAATTGGCAGACTATTCGCCGCACTCGTAGGGGGTACAGGTTGACCCAAGGAGGGGTGCTCAATTTACCGGATTCCGTGAAGTGCCGGGTGTTCCATTCACTATGCTGTGGGGACTACCTCGCTTCAGGTTTTGGCGGGTAACTTGCCGCACCCGTAGGGGTCTAGGTTTCATTGCACAGGCTATCCACACTACAGGGGAACGTCGGGTTTCAGCAGCGGCTCTGTGAAACCCGGGGATCCCAGATATCTGTATTGTTCTGTGATGCTTATTACTTTTCTGTAATGTTGCATATTATCACGCCTGGAGCGATTATTGTATATTGGTTTATATACTATTAGATGTTGTATATGTTTTACACCCGCGCTAGTCCAGTCCCCGCTCTGTCGTTAGTTAAGTAACCTAACGGGTGATGACGGGACCTAGTGACGAATGCGGATGGCATATACGTACATTTTATTTTCGTTCTTTTCTGGTGTGATCGATTGATGGGACTGCATTGATTTTAATCAATGCAAAGTAAAACAAACCTGTTTGAGTTGTTGGAACAAATTTAAAAAGTGTTATTGCAAAGACGTTTCCTTTTGTTTTGCATAGCGGTATTCAGTGGAATATCCTGCACCTCATTCGACGGGGCAAGGGCCGATATCCCTTCACCGGGACTGACCCCTTGGGCAGAAGTTTGCGTCAGGGTAATAACTTCACTATAGTCGATTACAAATTGCTTTGCATAGCGGTATTCAGTGGAATATCCTGCACCTCATTCCACGAGGAAAGAGCCGAGATCCCTTCACCGGGAGTGACCTCTTTAGCAAAAGGTTTTCGCCACTATATTTTAAAAGGCTATCAGGTTCCTTCAGCGATATCAAGTTCACTACGCTAAAGGTTTTTCGCCAAAAACCAGCCGTAGCCCTCCGTCACTTCTTTTGGGTATTCAGTAGTATTCAAGCTATGTATTTTAGCCAAAGTTAAGGCATAGTGTTTGGTAGCTGCTGGGTATTCAATTGTTGCATAGATAGATGAGTTAGTTTGGGACAGTCGTTCTGCCGATTGGCCAAAGTCAGGGGCATGTGCGGGTGGGTTCAAATTGACAAGATAGTGATGGGTAGAACTTAGCATGTGACTTATGACATTTTGACCAAAGCCAAGGTTATAAGAGCATGGGGCAAAAATCAGATCGGGAGTTTCTAAAGAAACTGAAACTTGCCAAGTGTGCGCATACCTTCTGGAGTATGAGTAACGTGGATGCATTCCATCACGTTATCATGCGATGAGAGTTGGATCCCGATTCCCACTGATGAGTTGGTTTACTCTTCGGGTGATCCCGATTGATTCTTCTTTTAGGTTTGGAGGAGAATTTGACAGGACAGTGGGAGGTTTCTGGATTAGATAAAGTTATGACCATTCTGATCTAGGTTAGAGTGCACGCAGAGTGTTTCTTTTCTCTCTCTCTCTTTGGCAGCGACCTTTGACCGACCCTAGACTATGACTCAGTGACCAAGTTGACCGAACCTTCTTAAAAATACTGGCTTTTGGATTGTCTATGTTTCATAAGTCATTGCCACTCCTTCTTCTACCCTTTGAATTTCTCAGAACACCCGTACTACTACGGACATCCACTTCCATTGGATAGATCCATCGTATGGTTATATACGAACTCGAAGGGACTTCTTCGAGGATGGATCCAGGTTCAGGAGAAATAGAATTGGTTTATTCAGTTGTCTTTTATTATCACCTTCTCTCAGGTTGCGAGAGCTCCTTGGTTTAGGAGAGTACACCTATTACGCTTATTGGATAGTCTTATTCCAAACCATAGGCTGGTGCCGAAAGGTAGGGAATGAAGAAAACCAATTAGCCTAAGTAGGGTGTGCAGAAGGTAATATATAAAGACAAAATAAAGGGATTAGAAAGAGGGCAAAGTAAATTGCGACTGATATCATTCACGACCGAAACCGCGTACTTCATCGCCACTCCTATTTCACCTTTAAAAGAATAAGGTATTATTCAGTTGTTTTTTATCATCACCTTCTCTCGAGATGCGAGTACTCCTTGGTTTAGGAGGGTACACCTATTATGCTTACTGGATAGTCTTCTTCCAAACCATAGGCTGGTGCCGAACGGTAGGGAAGGAAGAAAACCATTTAGCCTAACGATGGTGTACAGAAGGTAACGACTAAAGACAAATAAAGGGATTTGGAGAGATGGCAATAAAATATACGGTTGAAGTCATGAATTGGATTATGGAAGAGGCATTGCTATGAATACCAGGATACCCCTACGAAACATTTTTATGTTTCAGTGCATTGTTAAAGAAAAACTGTTTTCCAGATCAGACACTTACTCCAAGGGTATGTATTTACCAGTTTTCATTATCATATCTGTATGGTTTTACAGATGATGCGTGGGAGTAAGATATTGGGAATTAGGTGATCATCCTCATTATATCGGAATTCGTTGTAATTGGTGATATTTGAGGAAATCGCCAGGGTACAGTTTTCTACCTACGACGCACAGGTTTTGAGTTGTTCAACTCAGCGGACTTATACAGAGTATTGTATGTTATCCAAGTGTCCTTCAGGACAAAGGGGTAGGTCCTCGTACTTTGTTCTGTTTACTTATAACTTCTCTAGTATTTAGACAAGTGTTTCGTAGAAATACAAGGTCTAAGTTTTGAGAAGTTGTGGGTATAAGAATAAAGTAGAGAACCAGGTGTCACAAGTATCGGGATTCTTCAAAGAGATCGAAGATGTAGATTCTTGTGATTGGTATTCAGATGATAGTGATGGTTTTGAGAAACGTGTTTCTCTTTCAGGTTACTCATAATTGGATGGATTCCTAAGTTGAGTAATGTTGATTAGCCTCTTTCCATTAAGATGAAATGCACTGGAGACAGCTGCATGATTTGAATATGGTTCCAATTAAATAAGTGCCAAAGTTTCTGTATTGGATATAGAATGGATCGTACCTTAAAAGAAATTAAGGTACGGGGAGTTGTCCAGCTTATGCTTAAAACCAGACTCTGGATAACTCAGGGCACGTTTCTGTAGTGGCTGTTTGTGGGTTGACCCTTGCTATGTCGAGGGTTGATATTCTACCATTTGGAAGATCAATAGTGATATTGTTCTTAACTCGCCACAGTTTTAGTAAAATGGATCTTTTTCAGAAAACAGTAGTGGGAGTATGGTAGAACTGGAAGTGATTCCAGAACCGCGAACGATTACAGAAAATTTAATAGGACCTATATATTCAATCAGGTTTGACATTCCAATAACCACTCCGCAGATTTGGTGGGTAACCTCAGACACCCGAGAGGTACTTCGGTAGCCTCAAGGACGGTGACAGGGAGGTTCTTATCTACCCAGACTTGACACTACTGTTGTTCCAGACTATGAGACCAGGCAGGAAGATAAGTATAGCGTCGTTCTAAACTAGCTTTAGAAGTGTACGTGTATATTATTCTGCCAGAGGGTTATCGTAGTCAGTGGGAGCAACGGAAGCTTAGTGGTTAAGTAGCTTATGTCTATTTATAGACTAGAGCAGTTATAGCGGAGATAGATCATCAAATTTTGATGTGAAAGTTATAGGTTTGACTTCATCAGAATAGGGGATGGATCTGTTAAGAAGGTAGTAGGGTGTGATGTCATGGTATTTGAATGACATACACAGAGTAGGAAGTAAAATTCCTATACTACGATCGGTTGTACTGTTGTCGTCACACAGTTGTTTCTCCAGACAGGACATGGATATAATATTAGACATTCTGGTTTCTGGATCTATGGTTTTAGATCTAGATTTGGGTGGTTTCCCAATGTGGGTACTTTGAAAGATATTCTAATGATTTTTAGAATAGTTGACTCCTAGCATGGTAGTGTACCTGCAGGTGATGGAGTCACCCTCTCTAAAGGTGTCGTATAGACTAAAGGGGAGAGGGATGTGCATGATTGGCAGATCACTTGCTTAGGCAATTGAGTCAATCATGAGATGTCAAGTACCGCACCAAATGTTGTTTTTGCACTAGATGCAATAAGTTTGTATTAATCCAATCCTGGAGAAACATAAGGAAGCAGTTTTAGAACATTAGTACATGTTCTACGGATTTGATAACGGCAGCCTCTTTCGGGAGACGGTTATCATTCCAGGCTTCAAAGGTGACATGGATGACAGAGTGATTGTCAGAGTTTTGGTTTTCCCTCTGACGAGGGACAGTATTATGGACAGGTGGTTCCAGAGGATACTGTGGGTGGCATGGTGCCGGATACTGATTAGGTTCAGTGATCCATACAGTCTAAGAAGTTTGGATATGCAGTTCATTTATGAACTAAGGTCCCATCAGATATCCAGACATATTCTAAGACAGGTACTACTCAATTCGGGAGATGACTTTCTCCGCGAACTTGAGATTAAGAGAGATAAAGATATATACTTCTAGGCGGATCCACTCACTGAGGCTATTTCTCGAACACAATAGTTTTACAAACGGGCTTTGTGAAACTGATTAGTAGAGGAGTTGGATGTTCGGTTTCACACGGGCTGTGAGTAGTCGACATCGCAATAATTAGCCTTGAGTGCAAGTGGGAGATTGTTGGAGATAGTGCCCTCATAGTCAATTATTGGATCGCAGGTACGTGATTGCAATGATTGCGGAGGACCTATCCCGGTAGGACAGTCTTACTCGAGATGATAGTATACTATCTGGTTTGCCTTTATCAGTCGTGTACATGTTCAGGTGACTGATTGCATGTTACACTTTGATAGAGCCCTTAGGATCTTGCTTTACTACCAACAGTATGATGGCGATCATATACGTGAGAGTTGGGTAGTTTATATGCATATCCTTAATTATGGTCCCTAGTCGTGGGAGTTTCGAGACAGGGCATCGATACTCCGGAGTAGGCTAGTGTATACAGTCGAGACCCCGACGAGGGGCGGTGGCCGGTCTCACAAGCCACTGGTGTCAGTTGGATCACCTAAGATGTATACAGGTGCTCATTGGGTTATGAGTACACCGGACAGGGCTCGCCGGGAATCTGCTAGTTAGTACTATACCTATCGTCAGATAGCAGTTCCCTGGTGACATGTGTACAGGTTAGTTCATCGACCTGAGGTCGTCATTTGTCTCGTGTGAGTTCCCACTGTGCTTTGATTTCTACCCTACCACGGCTCAAAGGAGTCGTGCAAACAGGTAGCTTTTGGGTACAGTCCCGAGCCATATGGAGGCACGTGAGCGGATCGGCAGGGGATTCGTCTCTCCCGGTATTGGGGGCGAGATCGTGCTGTGTCTAGGAGAGCCATTACACATAGCCCACGGCCGTGGCAGGAGATTTACTGGTAGGTACTCCAGTAGTATCTCAGGGTGTTATTGGGCTACACTCCGACACGACTTATACTGCTTCTGGGGGTCTGACGTTACTAGCCCCCTAGGCGGATATGCGATACTCATTGACGAACGGACTGGACTGTATATACATTGTCACTGTTAGGCTCAGTAGGGTTTCTGGATGTGTCAGCTCATCGGCCACCCTTGAGTTCGCTCATCAGTCTCCCTTGAGGTCAGTCCGTGGGCAACCGTTACGCATAGCTAGTGCAGCTGACGGTTTGTGGTTAAACCCACTGCCAGGGTACTGACGAGTCATTAGAGTTCCCCACAGACAGTCTCCCAAGTTCGGGCGAAACGTTGTAGAGGCCGTATGGTTTTATGGCAGGGTTCGGAAAATGCACGTGCGTTTACGCACGTGTTATTTTTCGGGCAGATAATACTGGTCGGCTTTGGTTTAAGCCGGATCCGAGTATTATATTGAGTAGGTATAATATCTTTGTCTCAGTTGCATTTGTATTCGGTCGTAATACAAATGCGGGTATATTTATACAGTTTCGGGGTTTTCCTGAAAGTCGTTTCAGGATCACTTTTGGAAGTTGCCAGTTTCCAGTTTTCTATCAGCCGTCTTTTAACATTTGGTTAAAGGCGGATTTATCTTTTCTTGGATGAGAGTGAGTCATACTTCTAGATGGTTCTAGAAGGTTCTAGAATTTGTGACAAGGCTAAGTGACTCATGCTTTGGTTTCATTACATTCTTGTTTTGGTTAAGATCTTTATGTTGATATTTTCATGTGTTCATATTATGATAAGGATGGTGGTTTATGGTCACCTCCTTATCTCCTCCTACACTCACCCTCCTCCTTCATATATGAATGAAAGGCCTCCTCTCTCATTCACTCTCTCACTTGATGGTTTTTCATTTGTGAAAAGATATGATAGTATTTGGGGTGCATGGAATTTTACAGTTCATTTCATTCCATCACCCAATTCCCTCGGCAACTTCATTAACCGTCCGTCCATAGCTTTGGACGGAACGAGACAAAGTCATCTACTCATTCTCTACATCATTCTTGGTCGTCTCTTCTAGCAAACTTGACGACCGAGTTGCCTCAAGTCAGAGGCGGGAGCCCGTTTAAAGAATCAGTGATGTGGTGCCACCTCGACGAGGATATCGGAGTTCGACGAGATCGGAGCAGCCGCAACGGAGCGTGGGATGATGGTTAAAGAACGAAGGACTCGGATCGTTCGGTATAACCTTTCTACACTCTTTACAGTTTGTTAGTTTAGCAATAATGGCAGATCCGGGTTAAAGTATACGATAGCGCCAGTTTAAAAGTTTTTGTTCCGCATTTGGCGTCTGTAGACGGCCGGGGTGCTAGCGTAGACTTACACAGGGTGCCTGCACAGCATACTGCCAAGTCAATTTTGTTTTAGGGGTCCCGGGGTGATAGCAGATCCTAGAAAGGTCAAAAACTCGACAAAAACGCTAAATTTCACCGACTCGAAACTTTTCAGGTAAACTTATGAAATCTGGGACAATCTATGGTTAGCTGGTCTCAACAGCACCTAATTAGGCTATACTAACAATCCAAACCATCACTTGGCTATATCTCACTCAAAATCACTAAAACTAGCAATAAACTACATGATAACACTGAATAAACTAAATAATACCTAAGTTAACAAGCAAGGTGTAACACCTTAGAATGTGTTTTGTGGTTAATTATATTTTAATGTATGGTTTTTAATAAAAAGTTTACCAAATTAAGTTTCAAATATTTTATCCTATTTAATGAGTATTTTACTAGAATTTTTCTAGGCACACACACACTTGTGCATGATAACTAGGGTTGTATTTTGGGGTTTAACCATCTCTTAATCTAGTTTTATGTTTTGTTTAAGTGGTATGGGTTTTTAAGTGTTATGGTTGTTAAATTAAAAAGGTTTTTTTAAAATGGTTTGATTGTTGACTTTGTGTGAGAGAGAGGGCATGGGGAGCATGGTGTGAACCATACCTCATTAATGAGGAAAGAGAAAGAGAAGGGAGTGGTTTAGTGTTGCTCTCATTTCTTCCTCTCATTTTCATTCCTCATTCTCTCATACTCTCTCAAACGCGCGCACACACACACAGCAGCCCCATCAGCTGAAGCAGCATCCCCAGCAGCACCAAACAACAGTAACATCAGTAGCAGACAGCAGCATCAGCAAGCAACAGAGCAGCATCAACAGCAGCAGCAACTTCTGCAACAGCAACAACAGGAGCCCAACAGCAATAGCAAGCCCTTATTTCCTCCATTCACTTCTCCTCCTGCTTCTTGAGATCCTATAGGGTATATTTTCTGAACCCAATCTCCTAGTTGCTTAGTTTATGTGATAATTGGTGTCGGTTAGTGTTAATTAGCTAGTTTAGTGCTAATTATGATGATTTATGAGATGTTGGGGCAAATTGATGATTGTGTTAGATAACCCTACCTATTTTAGTGTTAATAAGGTCACTTCAACTGAGAAATAGCCCAGATTACACTAAAATACCATAAGGTTTCTAAATTGTGCAAATTAGCATTTTTATTGCGATATTCTGGCAATCTGTGATCTGCTATTGACCCGGACCCTTCAGAATAAATTTGAGAAGACTGGAGCATGTACACTAGATCTAGATACCACCACAAGAACACGAGCCCCTCATTCGAAATCCTGGCCGCAGATTTATTGAGTTTGGCCACAATTTGCGGCCAAGTAGGGGACTTGGGTGCTGGGATTTTGTGTAGGGATCTCTGCTGTGTTATCTAGTGTTTTGGCATGTCTAGTTTTGTAAGATTTGGCCTGTAGGAAAATCTGGGACTATATATCGTATTTGGTGTTCGTTGTGTTTGCACGATACGCGCGATACGTGAGAGGGTTCTGTGATCCAGCGTATCGCGGCGTGTCGCGATGGTTTAGACGCGTACACACACGTTTTAGCGTATCGTGCACACGCGCGTTTAGTTCGCGATGCGAGTTTCTCGTTTTGGTTCGATATCGCGTTTCGTGGAATATTTGGCTTATATATGATTTCCATGTCTTATTTGCAGGTTTGCAGGCGGGGACTACTGACACTGCTACAGTGGGGAGAAGATGGTAGGATTCACCTAGCGTGGAGCGTAGGTGAGTAAATTTAACATCTACAGGGGAATCGCCCGCATGGCGTTATGCGTCTGGGCTAGGATTCAAATACTTGTCGCATATTCTACGCCATTGTTAGAATTGCGCCTTTACCTATTTACTTAGATATAGTTGTACTGTGACTAGTAGCCGTAGGGCACTGCACACATTATTGACGGTTCATGTTGCACGAGCACGGATTGTATGCTACACACACATCGTCAATAATTGCCATGCCAACACTAACCAGTATAGATACTATTGCTTGTCACACATGGCATCTAGCTTACCGGTATACCTATAGTGTATCATACCTTTAGTGATAGGTACACAGACACCTTGTGATACAGCTACAGATATACCTTTTACATATTTTACTTATACCGGGGGGATATCCTACATATTTTACTTATGCCCAGGGGGGTATACGACATCAGTTCTTATAGGTAGTTACCTATACATTGCTACACCTGTATGTTACACACATATTCAGTTGCAGTTACATACTTATCTTCACTGATGCTACTTAGTTGTACCTTATTGGTTTCGCATACATCTGGTTTCAGCTACATATTCTCATTTAAATGCTCGCATTTCAGATATATCGTATATGTTTATTCCTGGATTGCGCATTATTATTTGGATTTTACATGATGTTTTCTGGATTTGGGAACCGCGGGAGTTCATGAAATTATGCATACATTGAAAAACCCGGTTTCCTTGATATGTTATTTGCGCATCCACCATGAGTTTTATCGGTGTTGATTATAGATACCCCTACGAGAAAGCGTTGAGGCCGTAGAGGGTACATGGTGGGGCCCGGAGGTACCCCGGGGCAAGAAAGGGATGTCGATGTGCTATGAGCCGATGAGCCCGGCAGGGGAACCATACCATCCGGTGACAGTACCAATGACTCAGCGGGGATCATGGAGATACCGTTGGGAATCATGCACGTATGCATACGTCGAAAGGCGAGGGTCAGAGCTAGGCACTCGTGCTTTCGGGACAGCGTATGATACGTACCTATCAGGATTTCTGTGTCGATGCTTGGCACATTGTTTTCATGATATTTCTTTTAATACCTTTGTATATATAACAGGGGATTAGCCGTTGTTATATATACCCTTACACCAATATTAGTGGAATGGGACGCTAATATATGTGTATTGCCCCCATCATATTTATTTCTGCAAATATATATACCTTTAGGATGTTAGAAACTTACTTGAGATTCGACTTGGGATATAGGTGATTCATTGACATTGGATATTGGATATGAAAGAGATTGTTAATTTGTACATTCGAGATATAGGAGAGCTATTCGATATTGTACATTGAGGTGATGTGAGACTTATATGATGTGAGAGCCCAGTTTGGGGGCTGATTTGAGGATTTGGGATTTGAGTGTCTTGATGGATTGTGATCCGGCCACGATATCAGGTTTCCGTGGAAATGACATATTCCACCCCATACCTCACACTTATCTATTTTTATGCACAGTTTCATATATTGGTAGTACCTGTTAGTGTACCCTTATGATAGTTGCATATCTACATTCTCATATCCCTATTGCATGGTTATTGCATACTATTTGTCATGTTACTATCGCTTCACATATTGATTGTACCTGTTAGTGTACTTTCCTTTTTTTAGCATTTGCATGACATGTTATTACTGTAATCGCATATCTTAGATTCATGCTGTACGTGCATTCCTGCGATTACCTGCATATGTTATCTACTATTCACGAGTTGGCAACTCACCCCCGTTGTGCCACAGGTGTTTCAGGTTGTTCCCTAGAGTAGTCGAGGCAGGCTATTCAGCTTTTCAGCTATCATCTTTTGCTACAGATACCGCATCAGCTCACAGTACTATTTTGCTTAGGTGGGTTTTGGTGGTCATCTGTATTTTGTATTGTACATTCGTTGTATCTTGTACTCTCCATCTACTATTATGTTGTTGACTTAGAGACTTGGTGAGGACGTTACTGTATATTATTTGTGGGTTTGTTGTCTTTTATATTCAGCTTTCTCTCTATTGTCTTTATTTTTTCGCTATAGCTTCATATTTTTGTGTTGCATTCATCTTGGTTAGTTTTTACAAAAATGGGGTGTTGCTAAAATTTTAAAGAAATAAAGTAGAACTTTTAAAGAATTTGGGTTGCGATTTCAAATGTTTCAAAAACTTATATTATCTTTTCCGTATTTTCTTGGTTTAGATTTCTGGGTTTTGGCTTTCTTTTACTGTGTTACGTCTTTGGGCGTTGCGTAGTATTAGGGCCGTCACGGGCCAATTTTGGGTCGTGACAAAGTTGGTATCAGAGCGCTAGGTTTTACCTTTCGGAGTGTAGGATGACCTTAGTATGATGGAGTAGGTAGCTTAAGCAGAGTAACGTAGTGTGTGTATGTCTGCAGCATACCTACGATGCGGTACTTTGCATTAAGTAACCTAAGTACAATTTGCTTGAAATTCCTTCCTTGATGATTCATATCCTTGAGATTCGATTCCTTATTCTTATCGAATCTTATATCTATTTATAGCCTTGCCGCCGATGACTATGGGGACTCAGAGTGATGCAGCGAGGGCCGAGGTCAGAGTTGGCTTGGGTGAGACGAGTACTGACCAGGATGGCACTTTAGTTGCACAGGTGCAGACGGATCAGCCTACGACCTATACTATGGATAGACTTTTGGTAGAGATGCAGGACTTCTGCCAGACTATGAGTTCATTGGTTGATGTCGTTCGGGAGCTACGACAGGAGATTGTCACCCCTGTTACTCAGTTGTCACTTGCGATCAGCATGCAGCAGTCCGTCACCTACATAGCACCAGTGGTTGTAGCTCCATTTGACGAGGCGTATATTCCAGAGGCTCAGAGAGTTCTAGGACAGTGGAGGAATCGTACCAGCATACCAGCCCAGAGACAGAGGTTTGGTCGTCGGGACAGATTTCGTGGCCGTCGTGGGAGTAGCAGAGGCTTAGGACGAGGACAGTCGTTCAGCTTTCATCCCCAGGATGGTCAGCAGTCAGCGCGTGGATGTTTTCGATGTGGGAGCCTTCAGCACTTTGTCAGGGATTGTTCCTTAGCACCTCGTCAGGATCGTCATCAGAGAGGCCGTGGACGTGGAAGGTTCGCTCAGAGGGCTCAGTCTACCAGAGGAGTTCATCCAGCTGCGAGTAGAGGGCAGACACAGGAGTTTGCTTCTACTCATCGGGACACGCAGACGTCCAATGTGGAGTTTTCAGGTATTCTTAATTCGTTTGTTCTTTGATGTATTCGTTTTTTTTTCATGCTTGTACCATGGTTGGGTAGATTATTCGTAGTTGTGCTAACTTCTGTCAGCGATTCTTTTGTTGCGCGACACGTATTCAGTTGTGTGCCAATCGGATAGGAGATAGAGATTCGTCCATCGTTTCGATCCTTCTAGAGATGTTGGATTTGACGTTCTCCTGGGCACGGACTGGTTAATTACGTGCTAGGCGTCTGTAGACTACCGTGAGGAAACAGTCAAGTTTGTTTTCCCGGCAAGTCAGTTCTTGTTGTGCAGGTGGATAGTTGTGCCGCCTCTCACAGCTTGAATTCAGCCTTTTTCGCTAGTTGGCTACTGAGGAGATGTCGTGGATTCTTGGCGTTCATTCGTGATACCGGAGCCACAGTGGGATTGTTGGACCGGGTTCCTTTCGTGCGAGAGTTTTTCCGACGTTGTTCCGGATAAGCCGGCGAAGCTTGGGGAGCTTAAGGATCAGCTGCAGAGTTGTGGTTTGGGGAGTTTTGTGCGTCTGAGTGCTTCGCATTAGGAGGCTCCTATTTCTGTTCGTCAAGGAGAAAGACGGCAGTTTAGGGTTGCGTATCGACGGATCGTTAATTGAACCAGCTTACGGTGCGGATAGATATCCTTCACCTCACCGTGACGATTTCTTCGATCAGCTCCAGAGTGCGAGACATTTTCTAAGTGTGCTTAGGATCAGGTCATCATTATTGCGGTTCGGAGTGACGGCATTCCGAAGACTGCCTTGTGCGTGCTACGGGCTTTGTGTGTTTTGGTGAGTCATTGGATTCATTGATGCCCTGGCAGCATTTGTAAATGTGATGAACCGGATTTCTTCAGGCCGTTCCTCGACCTGTTTCTGTTGTGTTATTTACGACATTCTGGTCCACTTAATGTGTCTTGAGGGACAGTAGTAGCACTTGAGGATTTGTTATGCAGATACTGGGAGAGTACCAGTAGTTTGCTAAGTTCTCGGAGTGTTTCTTCAGGCTTGTTTTGTGTTGACTCCTAGGTCTTGTAGTCACGGGAGACGGTTTTGTATGGTCCCGAGGGAGATCGTGACCGTACAGCTTAGGTCCAGACATGTGTACAGGATGGAGATCCGCAGATTGTTGGGCTCAGCAGGTTTTTACCGCTGTTTCATACAGGTTTGCTAGAGTAGTGCTGCATCGTCGACTTAATGGACTGGAAGGGAGGTTTCTTTTCTGTGGACTGAGGCATGTGTGCAGAGTTTTCAGCAGTTGAAGATTCGGTTAACAACTGCATCAGTTCTTTCTTTGTTTTTGGTTCGGGCGATTTTGTTGTTAACTGTAATGTTTCTTGAGTGGGCTCGAGTGTGTACTGAGGTGACACTACAGAGTCATCGCTTTTGCTTCCCTACATTTGGAGGAAGTACGAGAAGGATATTCCACTCATGATCTGGAGATGGCCGCGGTGGTTTTGCGTTGGAGATTTGGAGACACCACTTGTTCGAGAGTCATGTCGGATTTTCACGGACCACCCGAGCTTAACGTACATCTTCCTGCAGCGGATTTTGATTGTTGTGTTAGTCTTCTGCAGATTTACAGTTTTTGTGTGATCGTTGAGTACAGCTTAAGTTCGTCTCTACGGAGGGGAGAGCTTGCTCATGTCCGCGCCCGACCACTTTCCTTAAATCGTTTTCACGAGACACTGCCCGCCGATACTCGTTTGTCAGTGATACTTGAGCATACTCGGCTGGGTAATGAGTCGGAGACCTTGATTTGTGACAATGGTGTGCTAAGTTAGGGACGCGTTTGTGTACCTGATATCATCGGGTAGAGACGTATAATCCTAGAGTAAGCACATCAGTCAGCTCTCTGTATTCATTTAAGTTCCACCAACATTTAACGTGACTTGTGAGATAGTTACGGGTAGACAGAGATATAAAGAGAAGTTCAGGTTTCGTTTCAAGGTGTCTGTCTTGTTGTGTGCTTGGGTCGAGCATCTGAGGCCGGCTGGAGAGTTGCAATCTTTTACCGTTCCGAAGCAGGAGTGGGAGCAGATCTCCACAAATTTCGTTATGGTGTCTACTCAAGTTTAGTTAGGGTGTGACTCCATACGGATTCTTGTCGTCCGGTTATACTCAGTTTGCTCAGTTGTTCTTTGTTAAGTTGTGTGTTTGTTTTGATTGTTGTCAGCAGTTGGGGATCGTCACTCGCCATCGTTAGGGTTCTCCTTCGATAGCTGTTATCAGGAGACACTCCAATTGGCCACCTTTAGGCTTAGGGGTTAGGTCGTGTCGATCACCAGTCTGTTCTTCTGACTCTGCGTAAGTAGGATTTTGGACCCCAGCTATGTCTAGAGACTTCGGAGATGGTCAGTTGTGTTAGGTCAGGATGGGAATTGTCCATTGCGAACTGAGGTCTTATGCCGACTGTGTTGGTCATAGACTCGAGTTCGCAGGGACAGATCATGTATTCCTACGGACTTTTCCGATGAATGACGTGTTGGATTGTGGGGAGCTTGTCCCAGGATTTAGGTCTTTCCGAGATCCTATAAGCGAGTTAGTTTCGTTGCCTTTAATTTGGCACTTCCACCCAGATTATTGGATTTTCACCCTGTATTCCTTGTGATAATACTTTACAATTAACTTCATTACCTTTCTCACATAAATTGGCACCAAACCTTTGGGCTGAGACGCGATCTATCGTTCACCAGCAGCCAGTTGTGTTAATGACCCGGCAGGTGGAGAAACGTCGGCCAAGGGTCTTGCCATCTGTGAAGGGTTTCCTTGGACGTAGCCGTATAGTGAGATAGTCACTTGGGAGGCTGCGAGCGAGATTTGAGGATTTTAATCTTCTCTTTGAAGGTACGCGTAACAGTCTATTTTTAAATTCGGGGACGAATTTCTTTTAAGGGGGGAGATTGTAACACCTTAGAATGTGTTTTGTGGTTAATTACATTTTAATGTATGGTTTTTAATAAAAAGTTTACCAAATTAAGTTTCAAATATTTTATCCTATTTAATGAGTATTTTATTAGAATTTTTCTAGGCATACACACACTTGTGCATGATAACTAGGGTTGTATTTTGGGGTTTAACCATCTCTTAATCTAGTTTTATGTTTTGTTTAGGTGTTATGGGTTTTTAAGTGTTATGTTTCTTAAATTAAAAAGGTTTTTTTAAAATGGTTTGATTGTTGACTTTGTGTGAGAGAGAGGGCATGGGGAGCATGGTGTGAACCATACCTCATTAATGAGGAAAGAGAAAGAGAAGGGAGTGGTTTAGTGTTGCTCTCATTTCTTCCTCTCATTTTCATTCCTCATTCTCTCATACTCTCTCAAACACACACACACACACACAGCAGCCCCATCAGCTGAAGCAGCAGCCCCAGCAGCACCAAACAACAGCAACATCAGTAGCAGACAGCAGCATCAGCAAGCAGCAGAGCAGCATCAATAGCAGCAGCAACTTCTGCAACAGCAACAGCAGGAGACCAACAGCAATAGCAAGCCCTCATTTCCTCCATTCACTTCTCCTCCTGCTTCTTGAGATCCTATAGGGTATATTTTCTGAACCCAATCTCCTAGTTGCTTAGTTTATATGATAATTGGTGTCGGTTAGTGTTAATTAGCTAGTTTAGTGCTAATTATGATGATTTGTGAGATGTTGTGGCAAATTGATGATTGTGTTAGATAACCCTACCTATTTTAGTGTTAATAGGGTCACTTCAACTGAGAAATAGCCCAGATTACACTAAAATACCATAAGGTTTCTAAATTGTGCAAATTAGCGTTTTTATTGCGATATTCTGGCAATCTGTGATCTGCTATTGACCCGGACCCTTCAGAATAAAATTGAGAAGACTGGAGCATGTACACTAGATCTAGATACCACCATAAGAACACGAGCCCCTCATTCGAAATCCTGGCCGCAGATTTATTGAGTTTGGCCGCAATTTGCGGCCAAGTAGGGGACTTGGGTGCTGGGATTTTGTGTAAGAATCTCTGCTGTGTTATCTAGTGTTTTTGTAACGTTTTGAAAATAGTTTCGGTGAAATTTCGAAAAAAACGGTAAAATAAGGGGGTTTTCTGTAAAAAGTCAAAATACAAATATCTTTATTATAAAATTAAATATACATATTCTAGCTATGTAATTGCTAGTATTTGGTGTTTATTGACCCACTGGTGAAATTTCAAATTTTCTGAAATTTTTTCCGAAATTAATTATTTTAATATTATTTTAAGCCGTCACTAAAATATTTAATTAGGGAAAATTACAAATTGGAATGAGTTGAAACGAATTTTGTGCATCATAAAACTTTAAATAAAATTTTATCATGTGGTTTTTGAAACGAAATCGTTTGCCAAAACGGTTTAGAAATTATTGAAGAAAAAAGGCTTTTTTTTTAGTGTAGATGGATATTTGGGGTGTTATATTTATCATTTTTCATCACCCCACACCCATACCCACACTCACACACCCCCATTTACTTCTCCCCATGGCTGATTTCAGCAGCCCCCACTCTTTTCCCCACTTGAATTTGAAGAGAAAAGAAAAGAAAAAGAGAGTGAATAATGTAAGATGTATTTAGGTAAATATTTGAGGTGGACTTTTGTTGACTTGAACCCACTCACAACCACTCTCTCTCCCCTTCCCCACATAGGCCGAGCCCCCCCATTCCCTGCTGCAAACAACAGCCCTCCCAAATTCCTCCCATCATTCTCTTCTAAAATCCATCAAAAATTGCCTCAAAAATCCATCAAAACTCCCACAACTCCAAAATCTAATCCCTACCCATTTTTCCTTGGACATTCAAGCATGGATTTTGGAGCTTGGAAGCAAGTTTTGAAGGCTAGATTTCAAGTTTGATCAATGGGTTGTGTGGTATAAAAATCTTGACTTTTTTCTAAATTGTTTGCTATTACTTTAATTTGACTAAATTAGATGTTAATTATGGTTCCAATTTCAAGTCTAGAAATTCAAGAGAAGGATTTGGATCATGTTAGGGTTGTGATAATTTGATGATGTTGTGATATGTATTTTAGCATCTTATGATATGCAAATCTAGTCTAGTAGTTGATTTGTATATTGCCACTTAAAATTGTTAAAATTAGAGTTTTAACAAACTAGGTTTTGGTAATTAATTGAATATTTAGAAATTAAAATATAGTAAGGGTTTCATCATATCATTAATATTATATTGAGTGGTTTAATACTTTTAGTTCATGAAAATCCAAGCTAGATTTTAGTTTGAGCATTTTTGCTATAAAATTGTTAAAATTGAGGTATTTTGTAAACTAGAATTTTAGGGTTTTTGGAATTTAATGAGATTAAATTATGGGAATTGTTTTTATGACTTATTTAAGATATTTAGTGAATATTGTGGCCGCTAGATTCGTTTATACATCGAGTTTTGTACTAAAAATGGTGATTTGTGCTTGCTAGATTTTCGGAAAATGACTTTTTAAGTGAAAATGGGGTTTTTGTGAATTTTAAGCTATTTTATATTATAATTAGTGCTTGTAATTGTACAAATGAGTGTGTTGGGAGCTTTCTCGATGGTTTGGCGTTTGTACGCCGACGTCGAGGGTTTTTGGGTTGATTTGTGAAAGCAACCATAGGTTTTGACCTATGTGGGATTCGTGCGTCGTTTTGGTCATGAGTCGGATTTTAATGCGATATGGTGCGTTATGATATGTAGGTACCCCATGTGGATCGAGACGACAAGCAAGCGCGTGGCGACGTTGACACCGGCGAGCGAGGACCAGATGAGTAGATTTATATCTACGGGGAGAAGTCGGGTGGATGGCGTATAGCACCCCCGCAGTTCGTGGTGATGTATACGAATACGTATACACACATATATATATTGTTTATATATTGTTGAGTATATTGATGATAATATGGATATTTGATGTTCTTGGATATTTAGTGTCGCGAAACCCTAGAGTAGTGGTCGCACCACGCATACACACACCAACCCATACTTGCATACCTTCTTCTTTCATTTGTGCTTATACGGGAATATATAGTTATGTGTTCACATGAGTATGTGTTTACATACGGATTTGAGGATGATACTTGGGTTTGAGTTGAGTCGATGAGATTTGTATTGAGGTTGTGAATTCGGTGATATGGCAGGATTCGTATTTGAGATACGACATGACGTTGTAGCGGGTCCTTGACGTAGTGTTTCACACACGTTCATGCATACTTAGGCGGTATCAGTATTGTACTAGACGTAGATCAGTACCCCGATCATGATATTTGATAAAGAGGATACTAGGTGAATAGTATGATGAATGTGATATTGACCCGTACCCAGATTTGGGGATGCCGTACGACGGATTTACGTACGAGCTATATCTTGATGATTGATCCGCACTCTTGACATGGGATGTCTGATTATAGATATGGTATCGGATATGATATTATTGAGGCGGGATCACCAATTAATATATATACAGGTATGTATATGTATCGACTCAGATGTTAGGCGGTTTCCTTACCTGTAGTCCAGCATGTTAGCTTAGCCCTTTAGTTTAGTTTAGTTGTTAGATTAGATTCGACTCCTACCTATTTCAAAAGCTTACGAATCGTGGGTATTTCAAAAGACAGGTCAAGGGATTCTACGGATATTTTAAAAGAAGTATCTTTTCCTAAAAACACCGTAACCCTTATTTTCAAAACACCGCGATTCGTGTTATTTCAAAAGGCACTATTGTAGGACTTATATTAGATTAATGCAGATTAGTTATAGTTGCGTCTAGTATTCAGCTCCCGCTCATTATTGTTATTCGCTTCGCATCGCATGCTTATATTATGTTTCATACTCCATTATTGATATCATGCTGTTAGGACACCAGCACCATTACCGATGATGCGTATGTACCACGTACACTTACTTGCCGGCTCACACACATCTTCATCGGTAATTGCCATGTCACGTACACCTTAGAAAATATTATTGCTTGACATAGCCTGTTAGCTAATAGTTTAGACATTGTAGTTATTACCTGCTACTTCATGCATACTGTTATTCATTGTTATGCCGCATTCATGGATTCTCATGCATATATTCACTATTTTACGTGTTATTGAGGTTTTGGATTCGGATTTCCATGAGATTTTCTGGATTTGGAGGAAAACCGCAAAAACATAAATAAACCTTTTCTCTCTTTTAAAATAAAAAGTGCGGTTTTCCCATGATGTATGAGTCGTCCACCATGAGTTTGCTGATGGATTTCGAGACCCGATTCGAGGAGTGGAGGAACCGTTTCGGGTACATGGTGGGCCCGGTGCGGTACCCCGGGGCAAGAGGAATGTGTTGTTGACGTTGAGCCCGGCAGGGGAGCACTACCGACCGGTGATATTACCCGACGCGTCGGATATCCGGAGGATACCGTCGTGGTCTTGAGATGGATGGCAGGGACCGGTCTGGATTGACGGCGCCCTAGATTTTGTGATTGAGATATTGAGATTTTGAGATATTGAGGTACAGAGATTGTGATACAGAGGTATCGAGATATTTGGACACTTGTTTTGTGTCGATGCTGGGCACTGTTTTATGCTGATTTCATTTATGGTACCTCACTTTTAAAATACAGAAATCTCACTGGTTTATGAAAGCAGTTTTCTTCAGTACATGCATTCTGTTCCATACATTCATACATCATCCATATGATACATTGCTACCTGAGGCACTGACACGGGCATATGGAATTACACTTGGGTTAGATATTTGCCCTAACCATTGTTATGGGTTGCTGGTTATATATTTGAGGATATATTATGATCATTGACCTAGGATTGCGTTATTTATGCGATTTCTTTTCGTAGATGTTTTTCTATTCACGAGTTGGCAACTCTCCCCCGTCGTGCCCCAGTTCTTGCAGGTTTGCCGTACAGGTTTCATTACGGCTTTGCGGGCATAGTTTCCTTTGGGTGATTTGCTAGTAGGTGGGTTTACTTGTATCGTACCCCCATTATATATCTTGTATATCATTATTCTGTTGTATCTAGAAGTTCCATCAACCAAACATGTATTTATTTTGAGATTGAGACCAGCGATGTTATTCCTTCGACCTTAGAGTTGCGCGTTATATTTCTGTGGTTTTCTTCTGGTTTTGAGTTTCCTTTTGAATTTTGATCCTCGCCGTTGGCGTTGTATATTATATTGCTTGTGTGGTTGTGACCGTCGATTGACGAAGAGCTAGCTCCCGCTTGGGGATGCCTTTTTATTGTTTTCGTATACTATTCATGTTGTATCCCGTTTGGGAGCCAGTATTTACAAAGGAGACTCTGCCGAAATTTTCGGGAAATATTGATGTTTTTTTTATAAAATCGCATAATTCGGCTTATGCTATTAAAACTACTTGTTTAAATTGGTTTTTCCTTCGCTCTACTACTTTTCTTGGTTTGCATTTCTGGGTTTTCGGCTTACTTGGATTACGTACGCCTCGAGACGTTTCGTAGTTTAAGTGCCGGTCATGTTCCGTACTTTCGGGACGTGACAAAGTTGGTATCAGAGCGTTAGGTTTTACTTTCGGAGCGTAGGATGACCCTTGGTTGATGGAATAGGTGACTAAAGTAGAGTGACGTACCGTAGGTATGTTCCGCGGCATATTTACGATACGCTACTCCACTTAAGAAGCCTTAGGATGTACATTTCTTGCTCAGTATTATATTCATTCCGATCTAGCCTTATCAGTACCAGTTATGGTTTTGCTGCCACGATTACGGGCAGGGAGAGCTACAGCTAGAGTTGTGGTCAGCACGAGCTCGTCACGAACGAGGACTGACCAGGGCGAAATTCCGGCGACACACGATTGCAGAGATTTGTCTTTTTACTGTGTTTCCGCGCCACGAGCGTTTGGCGGATCGCCTTTATGAGGTTACTCGGATGTGCTGATCGACACTAGAGGATTAAGCCAATGATTGAGGCCAGCCAGATTTTGATGACCGTTGGTGTATTGCTCACTCATGATGATTGAGGCACTGTTCAGCGTGCAGACGAGTGAGCCAGTTGTTGCTGCGAACGACGAGATATTGCCCCAGATGCTGGAGTTAGTGCAGAACGAGTTGTACTAAGAGATGATAGAAGGTCGCTAGTCACCCGAGGATGAATGACTAGGACATGTGGTTCGTTCGCCTACCCGATGAGAGGTCATCAGATAGATTGATTCCAGCTAGAGACAACTTCACGCAGAGACGTTGGGAGTCGACAGAGACGATCGAATGTCAGAAACCTATTATTCTAAGTTTAAAGTAGTCGGAAAGACATGCAGGCAATTCTATGGTCCCTCTAGAAGAATGAAACCCTAACTCGACTTAATGACCGTGTGAAAGCCTTTGAACCTTTGGGTTTGCGGCAGTTCTACGGCGCCATTAGTGAGGCTTGGGTTTGCCCTTCTACGGCTGGACCACCGATGCTGTGGTATGTACTCGATACTATTAAACTGTGCCCAAGAGGTTGAGCTCTTGGGGGATTATGAGGTTTTGACGACTCGATCGGATGGCTCGACTTAATTCGGATGCTAGGTGGTGAGATGCATTTCTTGGGAGACTCCCGATACGAGGATAGCCGTTGGAGCTCAGTCCATGTAGCCACGATGAGACGAGTCCGAAGCAGTCGACATTAGAGAAAGTGGAGTAAAGAGGTCCGTACAAGATCTGGATAAGACGACGTTCCACTCCGCCGACATCAGAGATGCGATACGCATGCCGAGGCAGAGTACTGGATATACCTTCCAGAAGGAGTCGCGATGGGTATGCAGCCGTTCCGGAGCAAGATGCAGATATAGGAAAGGACGATGACTTCCGGACAGTTGGCAGAGACGAGACATGGAAGAGACCGTGAGCAGGATTCCTTCCAGGACACTGCTGCAATGATACTTGCACCCAGGATCAGATGTGTCACGTACATTCAGAGAGCCAGAGGCCGACGCCAGTGATATGCTGTCTTACGAGTGGTCGCGATGATTGACCGGGAGATGACAAGAGACGTGCCAGAACGGGATCATCCCCGTTAGCACACCTAACAAGGCCGATGAGCCGATGGACCGAGAGATTGGTAATTCCCAGTGAAGACCTTGACCCAGGAGTGGTCATTGTTACGCACACCAGCAGGCCAGAGTTCATGATCATCGACGAGACGTCCCACTAGTGACCGCGACAGTTGGCCCGAGATTCTTAGAGGATGCGCTTGAGCGGTACTATTCCGCCATTATTGATTTCGATGTTTTGGGTGATTTATTCGAATGATTTGATTTTAATGATTGAGGATTTACGATCTTTGCACAGTGTTGCACTTAATATCGTTTTCGTACTTGGGTTTCACATGTTTGTGATTTTACGGTTTTAGACATTTGAGTTGATTTTGTGCGTATGCACGCACACAATTTGGTTCCTGCACTCTGTATAGTTTATATATGCTTGCAGTGCAGTGATACGCCTTTTGTGCACTTAGATGCATTGGACTTTGATTTCGATTGTGATACTCGATATTTGTTTTGTGCACCTTGTGCACCTGATTTGATTTTGCGCATGTTCCGCGCTTGATATTGGATTTCGTGATTTCGTTCATGATGGATGCCCCTAGTTTTGGGTTTTCGCGCATGTTGAGCGCAGGTCTTGAGATGCGATTTTGGTGCACACCAGATGCACTAAATCGAGATTTTTTCGTGCATGTCAGATGCACCTGATTTTGCTGTCAGGCACACACGTTGCCTACGACAGATGCTTTGTGCACACCTGATGCACTTAGATCTTGTTTCTGTGCACTTGTATGGCACGTATATGGATTTTGATTGTCGTGCGCACCAGACACACGTAGTATTCATACGCGTATTTTGGGATTGATTTCTTATAGAGCAGTACGGTTTTTTTATGATAATTGCAATATGTTTTCGTACTAAGCAGGACTAGTCAGAGGACAGTGCCTGAATGTATTTTGCATGCATTGATAGCTATTGAAGGGAATTCCAAAAAGCGAGCTATAGTCTCAGTATTTACCTACATGTCTGATATGACGCGAAACGTTTAAAACAAGGAAAACCCTTCTAAATTGTTTCCCAAAACGGCGGAACGTACATTTCAAACAAAGGTATATATGTATATAGTTATTTTCTTATGATAGACGTCCGCCACTGTGCAGTGTTATGTGCATTGCACAGCAACTTAAAGGATTTGGCATGCATTTCCTCCTGATATTTACGTGTATAGTTTCGAGTTATATCATATTGGTTTTGGTATTGGATTTGACATTGTGTCATTACCATGACTCCGATGATTGCAGGATGCTTGACGGAGTTTTGATTTTGAGTTTTATGCTCATTTTCATGCGCATGCATTGCGCTACGATTGTTTTATGTATTTATGATTTGGAGCCCCGGCGATTTGATGGTTTTGGCTGAAATATTTTAGTATTTGGGGGAAATTTTAATTTAAATTCGGGGACCGAATTTCTTTAAGGGGGAAGATTGTAACGTTTTGAAAATCGTTTCGGTGAAATTTCGAAAAAAAAACGGTAAAATAAGGGGGTTTTCTGTAAAAAGTCAAAATACAAATATCTTTATTATAAAATTAAATATACATATTCTAGCTATGTAATTGCTAGTATTTGGTGTTTATTGACCCAATGGTGAAATTTCAAATTTTCTAAAATTTTTTCCGAAATTAATTATTTTAATATTATTTTAAGCCGTCACTAAAATATTTAATTAGGGAAAATTACAAATTGGAATGAGTTGAAACGAATTTTGTGCATCATAAAACTTTAAATAAAATTTTATCATGTGGTTTTGAAACGAAATCGTTTGTCAAAACGGTTTAGAAATTATTGAAGAAAAAAGGCTTTTTTTTAGTGTAGATGGATGTTTGGGGTGTTATATTTATCATTTTTCATCACCCCACACCCATACCCACACTCACACACCCCCATTTACTTCTCCCCATGGCTGAATTCAGCAGCCCCCACCCTTTTCCCCACTTGAATTTGAAGAGAAAAGAAAAGAAAAAGAGAGTGAATAATGTAAGAGGTATGGAGGTAAATATTTGAGGTGGACTTTTGTTGACTTGAACCCACTCACAACCACTCTCTCTCCCCTTCCCCACATAGGCCGAGCCCCCCCATTCCCTGCTGCAAACAGCAGCCCTCTCAAATTCCTCCCCTCATTCTCTTCTAAAATCCATCAAAAATTGCCTCAAAAATCCATCAAAACTCCCACAACTCCAAAATCTAATCCCTACCCATTTTTCCTTGGACATTCAAGCATGGATTTTGGAGCTTGGAAGCAAGTTTTGAAAGCTAGATTTCAAGTTTGATCAATGGGTTGTGTGGTATAAAAATCTTGACTTTTTTCTAAATTGTTTGCTATTACTTTAATTTGACTAAATTAGATGTTAATTATGGTTCCAATTTCAAGTCTAGAAATTCAAGAGAAGGATTTGGATCATGTTAGGGTTGTGATAATTTGATGATGTTGTGATATGTATTTTAGCATCTTATGATATGCAAATCTAGTCTAGTAGTTGATTTGTATATTGCCACTTAAAATTGTTAAAATTAGAGTTTTAACAAACTAGGTTTTGGTAATTAATTGAATATTTAGAAATTAAAATATAGTAAGGGTTTCATCATATCATTAATATTATATTGAGTGGTTTAATACTTTTAGTTCATGAAAATCCAAGCTAGATTTTAGTTTGTGCATTTTTGCTATAAAATTGTTAAAATTGAGGTATTTTGTAAACTAGAATTTTAGGGTTTTTGGAATTTAATGAGATTAAATTATGGGAATTATTTTTATGACTTATTTAAGATATTTAGTGAATATTGTGGCCGCTAGATTCGTTTATACATCGAGTTTTGTACTAAAAATGGTGATTTGTGCTTGCTAGATTTTCGGAAAATGACTTTTTAAGTGAAAATGGGGTTTTTGTGAATTTTAAGCTATTTTATATTATAATTAGTGCTTGTAATTGTACAAATGAGTGTGTTGGGAGCTTTCTCGATAGTTTGGCGTTTGTACGCCGACGTTGAGGGTTTTTGGGTTGATTTGTGAAAGCAACCATAGGTTTTGACCTATGTGGGATTCGTGCGTCGTTTTGGTCATGAGTCGGATTTTAATGCGATATGGTGCGTTATGATATGTAGGTACCCCATGTGGATCGAGACGACAAGTAAGCGCGTGGCGACGTTGACACCGGCGAGCGAGGACCAGGTGAGTAGATTTATATCTACGGGGAGAAGTCGGGTGGATGGCGTATAGCACCCCCGCAGTTCGTGGTGATGTATACGAATACGTATACACACATATATATATTATTTATATATTGTTGAGTATATTGATGATAATATGGATATTTGATGTTCTTGGATATTTTGTGTCGCGAAACCCTAGAGTAGTGGTTGCACCACGCATACACACACCAACCCATACTTGCATACCTTCTTCTTTCATTTGTGCTTATACGGGAATATATAGTTATGTGTTCACATGGGTATGGGACTATGTGTTCACATACGGATTTAAGGATGATACTTGGGTTTGAGTTGAGTCGATGAGATTTGTATTGAGGTTGTGAATTCGGTGATATGGCAGGATTCGTATTTGAGATACGACATGACGTTGTAGCGGGTCCTTGACGTAGTGTTTCACACACGTCCATGCATACTTAGGCGGTATCAGTATTGTACTAGACGTAGATAAGTACCCCGATCATGATATTTGATAAAGAGGATACTAGGTGAATAGTATGATGAATGTGATATTGACCCGTACCCAGATTTGGGGATGCCGTACGACGGATTTACGTACGAGCTATATTTTGATGATTGATCCGCACTCTTGACTTGGGATGTCTGATTATAGATATGGTATCGGATATGATATTATTGAGGCGGGATCACCGACTAATATATATACAGGTATGTATATGTATCGACTCAGATGTTAGGCGGTTTCCTTACCTGTAGTCCAGCTTGTTAGCTTAGCCCTTTAGTTTAGTTTAGTTGTTAGATTAGATTCGACTCCTACCTATTTCAAAAGCTTACGAATCGTGGTTATTTCAAAAGACAGGTCAAGGGATTCTACGGATATTTTAAAAGAAGTATCTTTTTCCTAAAAACACCGTAACCCTTATTTTCAAAACACCGCGATTCGTGTTATTTCGAAAGGCACTATTGTAGGACTTATATTAGATTAATGCAGATTAGTTATAGTTGCGTCTAGTATTCAGCTCCCGCTCATTATTGTTATTCGCTTCGCATCGCATGCTTATATTATGTTTCATACTACATTATTGATATCATGCTGTTAGGACACCAGCACCATTACCGATGATGCGTATGTACCACGTACACTTACTTGCCGGCTCACACACATCTTCATCGGTAATTGCCATGTCACGTACACCTTAGAAAATATTATTGCTTGACATAGCCTGTTAGCTAATAGTTTAGACATTGTAGTTATTACCTGCTACTTCATGCATAATGTTATTCATTGTTATGCCGCATTCATGGATTCTCATGCATATATTCACTATTTTACCTTGTATTGAGGTTTTGGATTCGGATTTCCATGAGATTTTCTGGATTTGGAGAAAAACCGCAAAAACATAAATGAACATTTTCTCTCTTTTAAAATAAAAAGTGCGGTTTTCCCATGATGTATGAGTCGTCCACCATGAGTTTGCTGATGGATTTCGAGACCCGATTCGAGGAGTGGAGGAACCGTTTCGGGTACATGGTGGGCCCGGTGCGGTACCCCGGGGCAAGAGGAATGTGTTGTTGACGTTGAGCCCGGCAGGGGAGCACTACCGACCGGTGATATTACCCGACGCGTCGGATATCCGGAGGATACCGTCGTGGTCTTGAGATGGATGGCAGGGGTCAGTCTGGATTGACGGCGCCCTAGATTTTGTGATTGAGATATTGAGATTTTGAGATATTGAGGTACAGAGATTGTGATACAAAGGTATCGAGATATTTGGACACTTGTTTTGTGTCGATGCTGGGCACTGTTTTATGCCGATTTCATTTATGGTGCCTCACTTTTAAAATACAGAAATCTCACTGGTTTATGAAAGCAGTTTTCTTCAGTACATGCATTCTGTTCCATACATTCATACATCATCCATATGATACATTGCTACCTGAGGCACTGACACGGGCACATGGAATTACACTTGGGTTAGATATTTGCCCTAACCATTGTTATGGGTTGCTGGTTATATATTTGAGGATATATTATGATCATTGACCTAGGATTGCGTTATTTATGCGATTTCTTTTCGTAGATGTTTTTCTATTCACGAGTTGGCAACTCACCCCTGTCGTACCCCAGTTCTTGCAGGTTTGCCGTACAGGTTTCATTACGGCTTTGCGGGCATAGTTTCCTTTGGGTGATTTGCTAGTTGGTGGGTTTACTTGTATCGTACCCCCATTATATATCTTGTATATCATTATTCTGTTGTATCTAGAAGTTCCATCAACCAAACATGTATTTATTTTGAGATTGAGACCAGCGATGTTATTCCTTCGACCTTAGAGTTGCACGTTATATTTCTGTGGTTTTCTTGTGGTTTTGAGTTTCCTTTTGAATTTTGATCCTCGCCGTTGGCGTTGTATATTATATTGCTTGTGTGGTTGTGACCGTCGATTGACGAAGAGCTAGCTCCCGCTTGGGGATGCCTTTTTATTGTTTTCGTATACTATTCATGTTGTATCCCGTTTGGGAGCCAGTATTTACAAAGGAGACTCTGCCGAAATTTTCGGGAAATATTGATGTTTTTTTTAAAAATCGCATAATTCGGCTTATGATATTAAAACTACTTGTTTAAATTGGTTTTTCCTTCACTCTACTACTTTTCTTGGTTTGCATTTCTGGGTTTTCGGCTTACTTGGATTACGTACGCCTCGAGACGTATCGTAGTTTAAGTGCCGGTCATGTTCCGTACTTTCGGGACATGACAGTTTTGGCATGTCTAGTTTTGTAAGATTTGGCCTGTAGGAAAATCTGGGACTATATATCGTATTTGGTGTTCGTTGTGTTTGCGCGATACGCGCGATACGTGAGAGGGTTCTGTGATCCAGCGTATCGCGGCGTGTCGCGATGGTTTTAGACGCGTACACACACGTTTTAGCGTATCGTGCACACCCGCGTTTAGTTCGCGACGCGAGTTTCTCGTTTTGGTTCGATATCGCGTTTCGCGGAATATTTGGCTTATATATGATTTCCATGTCTTATTTGCAGGTTTGCAGGCGGGTACTACTGACACTGCTACAGGAGGGAGCAGATGGTAGGATTCACCTAGCGTGGAGCGTAGGTGAGTAGATTTAACATCTACAGGGGAATCGCCCGCATGGCGTTATGCGTCTGGGCTAGGATTCAAATACTTGTCGCATATTCTACGCCATTGTTAGAATTGCGCCTTTACCTATTTACTTAGATATAGTTGTACTGTGACTAGTAGCCGTAGGGCACTGCACACATTATTGACGGTTCATGTTGCACGAGCACGGATTGTATGCTACACACACACCGTCAATAATTGCCGTGCCACACACTAACCAGTATAGATACTATTGCTTGTCACACATGACATCTAGCTTACCGGTATACCTATAGTGTATCATACCTTTAGTGATAGGTACACAGACACCTTGCGATGCAGCTACAGGTATACCTTTTACATATTTTACTTATACCGGGGGGGATATCCTATATATTTTACTTATACCCAGGGGGGTATACGACATCAGTTCTTATAGGTAGTTACCTATACATTGCTACACCTGTATGTTACACACATATTCAGTTGCAGTTACATACTTATCTTCATTGATGCTACTTAGTTGTACCTTATTGGTTTCGCATACATCTGGTTTTAGCTACATATTCTCATTTAAATGCTCGCATTTCAGATATATCGTATATGTTTATTCCTGGATTGCGCATTATTATTTGGATTTTACATGATGTTTTCTGGATTTGGGAACCGCGGGAGTTCATGAAATTATGCATACATTGAAAAACCCGGTTTCCTTGATATGATATTTGCGCATCCACCATGAGTTTTATCGGTGCTGATTATATATACCCCTACGAGGAGGCGTCGAGGCCGTAGAGGGTACATGGTAGGGCCCGGAGGTACCCTGGGGCAAGAAAGGGATGTCGATGTGCTATGAGCCGATGAGCCCGGCAGGGGAACTATACCATCCGGTGACAGTACCAATGACTCGGCGGGGATCATGGAGATACCGTTGGGAGTCATGCATGTATGCATACGTCGAAAGGCGAGGGTCAGAGCTAGGCACTCGTGCTTTCGGGACAGCGTATGATACGTACCTATCAGGATTTCTGTGTCGATGCTTGGCACATTATTTTCATGATATTTCTTTTAATACCTTTGTATATATAACAGGGGATTAGCCGTTGTTATATATACCTTTACACCAATATTAGTGGAATGGGACGCTAATATATGTGTATTGCCCCCATCATATTTATTTCTGCAAATATTTATACCTTTAGGATGTTAGAAACTTACTTGAGATTCGATTTGGGATATAGGTGATTCATTGACATTGGATATTGGATATGAAAGAGATTGTTAATTTGTACATTCGAGATATAGGAGAGCTATTCGATATTGTACATTGAGGTGATGTGAGACTTATATGATGTGAGAGCCCAGTTTGGGGGCTGATTTGAGGATTTGGGATTTGAGTGTCTTGATGGATTGTGATCCGGCCACGATATCAGGTTTCCGTGGAAATGACATATTCCACCCCATACCTCACACTTATCTATTTTTATGCACAGTTTCATATATTGGTAGTACCTGTTAGTGTACCCTTATGATAGTTGCATATCTACATTCTCATATCCCTATTGCATGGTTATTGCATACTATTTGTCATGTTACTATCGCTTCACATATTGATTGTACCTGTTAGTGTACTTTCCTTTTTTTAGCATTTGCATGACATGTTATTACTGTAATCGCATATCTTAGATTCATGTTGTACGTGCATTCCTGCGATTACCTCCATATGTTATCTACTATTCACGAGTTGGCAACTCACCCCCGTTGTGCCACAGGTGTTTCAGGTTGTTCCCCAGAGTAGTCGAGGCAGGCTATTCAGCTTTTCAGCTATCATCTTTTGCTACAGATACCGCATCAGCTCACTGTACTATTTTGCTTAGGTGGGTTTTGGTGGTCATCTGTATTTTGTATTGTACATTCGTTGTATCTTGTACTCTCCATCTACTATTATGTTGTTGACTTAGAGACTTGGTGAGGACGTTACTGTATATTATTGGTGGGTTTGTTGTCTTTTATATACAGCTTTCTCTCTATTGTCTTTATTTCTTCGCTATAGCTTCATATTTTTGTGTTGCATTCATCTTGGTTAGTTTTTATAAAAAGGGGGTGTTGCTAAAATTTTAAAGAAATAAAGTAGAACTTTTAAAGAATTTGGGTTGCGATTTCAAATGTTTCAAAAACTTATATTATCTTTTCCATATTTTCTTAGTTTAGATTTCTGGGTTTTGGCTTTCTTTTACTGTGTTACGTCTTTGGACGTTGCGTAGTATTAGAGCCGTCACGGGCCAATTTTGGGTCGTGACACAAGGGGACAAGTTTAGGGATTATACCTCTAAAGATCCTAGGATGAAGGAGAAGAGAGGAAGGAGAAGTGTGTTGTGCTGCTGAAGTGCTGCTGCTACAGCTCCAAGTGCTTCAATTCCTTTGCTGCAGTTGCTGTTGCTGCTGCTCTGTTCACTGCTGATGCTGTTGCTGTTGTTTTGGTGATGGTGTTGCTGTTGTTTTGGTGTTGTGTTGCTGTTGCAGCAGCTGAAGTGTTGGTTATTATAGGGTGGTGTTGTGTATATGATGATGGTGTGTGTGTGAGAGTGAGAGGGAGAGATGTGAGTGATATGAGAGTGTGAGAGACATGCAAAAGTGTTGAGGTGAGATAGATTGTGACCTAACCTTAGAGCCACCATTCTCTCTCTCTCATTAAATGCTTGCATAACAACCATCATATCCTCTCTCTCTCACACCACAAGTCAACGCTAGCCCTAATCACCTTTAAACAAAACCAAAACCCTTAATTAACACTAATTAGCTTAACAAAAGGGGTTAGACCACTATGGTTGCCTAAACATGGTTAACTCACATGCTCACCTAAACATGGTAACCCTAAACTTAACCCACATTAACATGCACAAGTGTGTGCAGTCGAGATAAAATTCTAATAAAATAGCCATAAAACCAGATAAATTATTAGAAACCCGCTTTGGTAAACTTTTTACCAAAAACCCCATATTATCACACAATTACCACTAAACACAAACTCAGGTGTTACAATCTTCCCCCCTTAAGAAAATTCGTCCCTGAATTTTCAAATATATAACTACGCGTACCTTCAAAAAGATGATGGAATTTCTTCCGCATCTCTCCCTCGGCCTCCCAAGTGATCTCCTCACCATTCGGCTGCGCCAAAAAACCTTCACCGACGGCAGGACCTTTGATCGAAGTTTCTTCACTTTCCGATCCAATATCTCTACTGGCTGCACGGTGAACGAAAGGTCGGGCTCAAGCTGAACGGTCTGATGCTGAATCGTATGGGAAGGGTCATGAAGATATCTGCGTAGCATCGACACGTGGAAGATGGGGTGAACATCTGAAAAGCTGGATGGAAGAGCCAAACGATATGCAACTGCGCCGACATGCTCGAGAATCTCTAAGGGACCCACAAATCTGGGGCTAAGCTTTCCTTTTCGCCCAAATCGCATCACGCCCTTCATCGGAGAGACCCTCAGAAAAACATGATCACCAACTACGAACTCTAATCTGCGACGGCGCCCGTCTGCATACGATTTCTGCCAGCTCAGAGTTGCTCTCATCTGATCTCGAATCAACTGTACTTTATCGGTCGTCTCCTGCACAATTTGCGGCCCAAAAATACTGCTCTCGCTCAGCTCAGTCCAACAGCCGGGCGATCTATATCTCCTCCCATACAAAGCCTCAAAAGGTGCCGTCTGGATAGTGTCCTGGAAGCTGTTGTTGTAGGAGAACTCCACTAAAGGTAAATGACGATCCCAGCTACCACCAAAGTCCAAAACGCACGCTCTGAGCATGTCCTCGAGAGTCTGAATAGTCTGCTCTGACTGGCCGTCGGTCTGCGGATGAAATGCTGTGCTGAAACTCAAACGGGTGCCTAAAGCCTCCTGAAGTCTCTGCCATAGTCGGCTGGTAAACTGGGTGCCTCGATTTGATACTATACGAGTCGGTACGCCATGCAACTGCACGATCTCGTCGATGTAAATCTGGGCATACTGAGCGAAACTGAAAGTGGTCTTCATTGGCAGGAAGTGAGCAGCTTTCGTCAGTCGATCCACGATCACCCAAATGGAGTCGTACCCTCGACTGGTCCTGGGTAGACCCATAATGAAGTCCATCGAAATCTGCTCCCATTTCCACTCCGGAATGGGCAAAGGCTGCAACTCTCCTGCTGGTCTCTGGATCTCGGCCTTGACTTGTTGACAAGTCAGGCATCTCGATACAAAGTCTGTGACATCCTTCTTCATCCCGTCCCACCAACAGATATCTCTCAAACCGCAGTACATCTTGGTGGAACCTGGATGAACGCTGTATGTCGATCTGTGTGCCTCCTCAAGAATCTCACGATCCATCGGCTCATCGGCCCTATCAGGTGTGCTAATGAGGATGATTCCGTTCTGGCACTCCTCTGGTCATCTCTTGGTCAATCATCGCGACTACTCGTAAAGCAGCATGTCACTGGCGTCGGCCTCTGGCTCTCTGAATGCACGTAAAACATCTGATCCTGGGTGCAAATATCATTGCAGCAGTGTCCTGGAAGGAATCCTGCTCAAGGTCTCTTCCAAGTCTCATCTCTGCCAACTGTTCGGAAGTCATCGTCCTTCACTATATCTGCTTCTTTCTCCAGAACGGCTGCATACTCATCGCGACTCCTTCTGGAAGGTATATCCAGTATTCTGCCTCGGCATGTGCATCGCATCTCTGATGTCGGCGGAGTGGAACGTCATCTCATCCAGATCTGGTACGAACCTCTTACTCCACTTTTCTCTAATGTTGACTCCTTCGGACTCGTCTCGTTGTGGCTGCATGGACTGAGCTCCAACGGCTATCCTCATATCTGGAGTCTCCCAAGAAATGCATCTCACCACCTAGCATCCGAATGAAGTCGAGCCATCCGATCGATTTGTCAAAACCTCATAATCCCCTAAGAGCTCAACATCTTGGGTACAGTTTAATATTATCGAGTACGTACCACAGCATCGATGGTCCAGCCGTAGAAGGGCAAACCCAAGCTTCACTAATGGCGCCGCGGAACTGCCGCAAACCCTAAGGTTCAAAGGTTTTCACACAGTCATTAAGTCGAGTTAGGGTTTCATTCTTCTAGAGTGTCCATAGAATTGCCTGCATGTCTTTCCGAATACTTTAAACTTGGAATAATAGGTTTCTGACATTTGATCGTCTCTGTCGACTCTCAACGTCTCCACGTGAAGTCGTCTCTAGCAGGAATCAATCTATGTGATGACCTCGCATCGGGGTAGCGAACGATCCACATGTCCTAGTCATTCATCCTCGGTGACTAGCGAACTTTTATCATCTCTTAGTACAATCTCGTACTGCAATAGTGTAAGTCGATGTACTACACCCTGCGAGTTGCGGGGAGGCGGAAATATGAAAAACGATCTTGTTCTTTGAGTTAACATCGACTAACCGAAGAATCTTTGCTAAACTATAACTAACAAAGACATAGAAGTTGTTAACTACTATGAGAAGTGATTATACCTAGTGAACCTAGTCCTTCGTCTTTTCGTTCTCCACCTCCTCTTTGGCCTTCTCTACGTAATAGACGATCCACCCGAGAGCTTCTACACCAAGCTTCACCTCTAAACTTAAGGTAACTAGGTTTCTTTAGTTGCTAATCAAAGGCGCCTAGGTGATATAGAGTATGGTTATGGATTAATTAGTCTATCTAATCCTTGATCTCAATACATGAGTGGTAGGATTAGGGTTTGAAGAATGAGAGAGCTTGAGGAGAGAGAAGGTGAGGATGAGAATGATATTGAAATAATGAACTCATTTGAATATATCAACCATAATAATTTATCAAATGAATAAATCAAATGATTAATCATCATGTTTGATTCATTCACCTTGTGTGATTCATCTCATGAGTCATTAGCTAATAAATGCATCATTAACTCCATGGAAGAATCATACAATGAGTCATTAAAGCAACAAATGCTTATGCCACCTTAACCCCCAAGTCACCATGCTTCTAGAAGCTTCCCGTAAAATTACGAATGTTGGATATAGTGCCCTCAAAGTCAATTATTGGATCACAGGCACGTGATTGCAATGATTGAGGGAGGACCTATGCCGGTAGGACAGTCTTACTCAAGATTATAGTATGCTATCTGGTTTATCTTTATCATCGTGTACTGCTTTAGGTGACATTACTGATCACTATTGCACGTTGATAGAGCCCCTAGGATTCTTGCTTGACTACCAGCAGTATGAGGGCGATCATATACGTGGGAGCTGGGGTCTATAAGCACATCCTTAAAAGGTCCCTAGTCGAGGGAGTTTCGAGACAGGGCATCGATTCTCCAGAGTAGACTAGTGTATACAGTCGAGACCCTGACGAGGGGCGGTGGCCGGTCACACAAGCCACTGGTGTCAGTTGGTTCACCTAAGATGTATACAGGTGCTCATTGGGTTATGAGTACACCGGATAGGACTCGCCGGGAACCTGCTAGTTGGTATTATACCTGACGTCAGATAGCAGTTCCCTGGTGACATGTGTACAGGTTAGTTCATCGACCTGAGATCGTCATTTGTCTCGTGTGAGTTCCCAATGTGCTTTGATTACTACCCTACCACGCTCAAAGGAGACGTGCAAACAGGTTTTAGTTGGGTACAGTCCCGAGCCACATGGAGGCAGTGAGCGGATCTGCAGGGGTTCGTCTCTCTCGGTATTGCGGATGAGGTCGTGCTGTGTCTAGGAGAGCCAGTACATGAAAAGTCCTTGGCCAAGGCAGGAGATTTGCTGGTAGGTATTCCAGTAGTATCTCAGGGTGTTCTGGGCTACACTCCGATACAACTTGTACCGCTTTTGGGGGTCTGAATTTTACCAACCCCCTAGGCCCGCCATGCGATGCTCATAGACGAACGGACCAGACTGTATGAATATTTTCACTGACAGGCTCAGTAGGGTGTCAAGATGAGTTCGCTCACAGACGTCCCTTTTGGTCAATAGCTGGTGGCCTGTCACGTATGGCTAATACCTCTGACGTGCTAGTGGTTAAATCCACAGCCATAGTATTGACGAGTCTTTAGAGTCCCCCACACACACAGTTACTCATGTTTCGGGCAAAACGCTGTAGAGGCTGTATGGAGATATGGCAGGGTTCAATCAGATACGTGCGGTATTGCACGGATCGTGATCAGACGGATTTTACTAGCGGGCTTTGGTTTAAGCCAGATCCTAGTATTAGACAGTGTAGATTTTGTCTCTCTGCATTTGTATTCAGTGGGAATACAAATGCGGGCATGTATATGCAGTCGCGGGGTTTTTCTGTAATTTATTACGGGATCAGTTTTCTGAAGTTGCCAGTTTGCATTCCGTTCCGGCCGGTTTTCATTTGTTCCTTCCCGGCCGGACTTTTTCCGATGGAGGGGGTAATTTGCAATTGTGCAAATTACTTATTGTGGAGGGGTTTCTTGCTTATGGGGGCTTCATGATGGTTCTTTCATCATGAGATTCCTTTTGGATCAATTCCTTGCTTTTATTATGATGGATGATGAAAGGATGTGGATGTGAACTTAGTGTGACATTTTTCTTCTCATTTTGATACCTTTTCTTCTCTTGATAATATATACTATTTCCTCCACCATATGTGAGAGGCCGGCCATTTTTGGGAGTGAGGAGTTGAGGGTTCATTTGGGAGAGGGAGAGGAAAAATTCCATCATCTCTTTTTTCTCTACATGCCATAAAAAACTCCAAAGTTCATTCTTTCTCTTATCCATCATACCATGGCAACTACACTATACCCCAAAAGACAATAGATTCTACACTACACCTACAGTACCCTTGGACGCGTCGGCTTGCCAACTTCGCGCCCGAGTTGCCTCGGTCCAGAGGTGGGAGCCCGTAAAAGAATTCGGCTACGTGGTGCCCTTTCCGACGAGGAGGTGACGAACGGAGATTCCGCAGGAGATCGGGATGACAACGAGAAGACCGAAGGACACGGATCGCTCGGTATATCTCTCTACCCCATCTTTTAGTTTGCTTGTAGCTAGGTTAATGGCCCAATCCGGGTTGATAGTGCGCGGTGGTACCGGTTTGCTAGTTTGTAAAGTTTTCCGTTTCCGCGTTTCCGGCGTCGGATCGACGGCCGGGGCGCCGCCGTGCACTTACATTGGTATCAGAGCCACGCCATTAACCTAGTCTAGCTTGGTCTAACATGTTTACAAGTTCGATCGAACGGATTTTCTGAAAACCCGATTTCAAGTGCATTAGTTTCTGTCGAATTTTTTTAGCTCTAAAATTTTTTCACGTCATTGCAGAAACACGTGCAGGGAATTCTAAGCATTCTGTGAAAATTTGGTCGCGTGACGTCACCATTCCACCGCGGAACCACGGCCAAACCCACGCATTGGCCGCGGTTCCTCCGCTACTTTGACTTGTCAACGCACCAAATTTTAACAGTGGGCTTCTGAGTTGAAATTGGGGTTTTTGGAATATTCTTTTTGGGCCCAGATTTTCTCTGAGTGCTAAAGTAGTGCTTAGGGCCCACTTGGGTAAATTTGATCGATCGAAAACTTTAAACATGTTAGTTCACAGTATTTACATTATATCTGCGACCGTGAATGTCATTTGATCGGTAAATCCTGTCTAACTGCTATAGCCCTTTTAGACGGATTTGCGAACGTGACATTCACGTTGATGTTCTGTGTTGTGCTGTGATGTTGCGGATCGGTCGTGGGGATAGCCTGGATGCAATGTTAGTACAGTTTTGTTTTATATGTATATTTGATATTGCGGGGCGAGCGTCCGACATGTGGACTGCCATCACTTCCTGTTTATATATTATTCTTTTGGGGCACGACCGGGTCGAGGTCGATGTACCCGTTGTATGTATATTTTACTTTCTGTACTAGGATTACCCCCGGAGGGGTGTACGGGTAGCCGGGTTCTAGAGGGCAACGAGCCCGCATCTCATGGCGTTGAGACGGAGGGGGCTTAACTCTAGAATTGGCGGGCTATTCGCCGCACTCGTAGGGGGTATAGGTTGACCTAGGAGGGGTGCCCAAGTTACCGGATTTCGTGAAGTGCTGGGTGGTCCATTCACGTTGCTGAAGGGGGCTGCCTCACTTCAGGTTTTGGCGGGTGACTTGCCGTGCCCGTAGAGGTCTAGGATTTCATTGCACAGGCTATCCACACGACCAGGGGAACGTCGGGTTTCAGATGCGGCTCTGTGAAACCCGGGGATCCCAGATATCTGTATTGTTCTGTGATGCTGTACATTTCTGTGATGTTGCATTTTATCACGCCTCGAGCGAATATTATATATTGATATATATATTAGTAGATGTTGTATATGTTTTGCATCTGCGCTAGTCCAGTCCCCGCTCTGTCGTTAGTTAAGTAACCTAACGGGTGATGACGGGACCCAGTGGCGAATGCGGATGGCATATACGTACATCATTATTTTCGTTCTTTTGTGGTGTGATCAATTGATGGGACTGCGTTGATTCGGATCAATGCAAGATAAACAAACCTATTCTGATGTTGTTGGAACATTTTTCAAAAAGCTGTTATTGCAAGGGCGTTCTCTTTTGTTTTGCACAGTGATATTCGGTTATGAATATCCAGCTCCTCAGTCGACGAGGCAAGGGCCGAGATCCCTTCACCGGGAGTGACCCCTTGGACAGAAGTTTGCGTCAAGGCAATAACTTCACTATAGTCGTTTACTTTTGCTTTGCATCGTGGTATTCAGTTGGAATATCCTGCACCTCATTCTACGGGGAAAGAGCCGAGATCCCTTCACCGAGAGTGACCTCTTTAGCAAAGATTTTCGTTACTATATTTTTTTAAAAAGCTATCCGTTCCTTCAACGATATCAAGTTCATTACGTTAAAGGTTTTTCGCCAGAAACCATTCGTAGCCCTCCGTCGTTTCATATGAATAGTCAATAAGTATTCAAGCTGTGTATGTTGGCCAAAGTCAAGGTACAGTGATTGGTAGCTATTGGGTATTCATATGCAGCATAGATAGATGTGTTGGTTTAGGACAGTCGTACTACTATTTTGGCCAAAGTCAAGGGTATGTACGGGTGGGTTCAAATTAACCTGGAGAATGACGGGTAGAACTTGACGTGTGACTTATGATATGTTGGCCAAAGTCAAGGTCATAAGAGCATGGGGCAAAAATCAAATCGGGAGTTTCTAAAGAAACTGAAACATGCCAGATATGCGCATACCTTCTGGAGTGTGATAACGTGAGCGGATTCCGTCACGTTATCATGCGATGATAGTTGGATCCTGATTCCCACTGATGAGTTGGTTTACTCCTCGGGTGTGTTAGTTGTATGTATGCCCTAGAGGCCAGTATCGTACAGATGATGTATATTATATTGGATGCTTGGACATATATAGAGATAACTTTCTTGCTCGATATGATAGTATGCTATCTGGTTGCTCTTTATCTTAACATGTATACTAGTCTCTTTATACTGTCTTATAGTTACATGTTGGTAAAGCCCTTAGGATGTGTACTTGACTACCTGAACTATGATGAGGATCATACTAGTGGGGACATGGTAGTCCATAAGTACATTGTTCAAGGTCCCTAGTTATGGGTGTATCGAGACGGGGCATCGATATACCAGTGTAGATTAGCGTATACGCTTCTCGACCCATGAGATGGGAGATGGATGATCCCATATCCATTGGTGTTTGACATCAGAGATGTTATACGGGTGCTCAGTGGAGACTGGGTATACTGGACGGATTCGCCGAGAACTCCCAGATAGTATTATACCTCACGTCAGATGGCAGTTCTCAGGTGACACTTGTGCAGGTTAGTCTGTAGACCCGAGATCGTCATAGAGTCTTGTGTGATTCCCACTGTGCTTTGATTTCCACCTTACCACGTCCATGAAGGCGTGCAAAACGGTGGGTTTTGGGTACAGTCCCGAGTCACATGGAGGCAATGAGCGATAGGAGGGGTTTCGTCTCTCCCGGTATTGGGGGTTGATGTTGCGCTGTGCTCGATTGGCCGTAACAGGGAAGTCCCTGGCCAGGGCTGATTCAGGGATTTGCTGGTAAGTGTTACCAGTAGTTTCTCGACCCGTTATGAGCCTCACATCGGCACGACTTATCAGTTATTGGGGTCTGACGTTTACCACCCCTAGACTTGATATGCGACATATCAGACGAGGAGACCGGACTGTACGGGAAGTGTTGCCGATTGGCTCGACGGGAGTTGTAGCAGGTTCGCTTGTTTTCTTCTGATCGCTCAATACCCGGATGGCCGTTACGTTTAGCTGACCGCTTGCGGCTTGGGGGTGCTTGATATGATCATCACCCACTGCCGGCGTATTGATGAGTCTTAGAGTCCCACAATGGAGTTTCCTAGTCCAGGCGAAACGTTGTGGTGCTCGTATGCGATATGCGCATGGACCCGACTAAAATGCGCATATAGGATACCGTATATTGATCGGGCGGCTTGCTTTTGGTGGTGTCATATGTGATATGGCCGGATTGATAAATCAAGTGTTGATTTATCATTTAACCATTAGTTTTCTCACTTGAAATCTTTTTTTGTACATGATGGATATATGCATGCATGTATGCTTTCTTTCTTTTAGTTTCATGCATATATGGATGTGCATACATACATACATACATACATCATCTATCATGGTTGATTACACATGGAAAATGGTGGCAATATAAGACTCACACCATGGATTGAATATATGGATAATTATTTAATTTGTGTTAAAAACAAAATGGAAAAAGAAAGGATAATTCATGGCTAGTTTCTACATCCTTCTTAAACCTAACCATGCTCACCTACTCCTAACCATGAGTTAACCTTCTCTTTGTGTTTTAAACTCAAGTTAAATAATATCTTTATCATCTAACCATGGTTTGAGATGACGATAAGAAAATATATATAGATATATTTTCTTTTTCTTCACAAGAGTTATCCTTTTTCACTCTTGTTAAAAGAATAGCCATCATCTTCTTCCTCCTTTCTTCACTTGCTCTCTAGACTTTTGTAGTGAGCAAATTATTCATCAAGATTGGATTTTGAAGTGAGAATAAGAACCACAACATCATTCTACACAAGTTTAGCCTACTTGTTTAGAGTGTTATCTTCATTTCTTCTTTTGAAAAGTGATGTTGCAAGCTTTGACTAGGACCTTCGGGTGGATCGTCGTGGACACTAGGAGACTTCAAGCGAACCCTCCTCCAACCCTCAAGTGGCCAAGGAGTCTAGCGTAGGGATCTACAAAGGTTGTACTCTCAAAACCCTAGCATTTCTTTCATGTGATGATGTGTTGTTTATGAAACCCTAAAGTTTTCTAGGAACGATCCGATGTTTGTTAACTTAGCACCCTAAAAATTCCATCTTTGGTACATGTGATGCTTCTAAACCCTTCATGTAGTGCTAGGATAACCCAACAGTGGTATCAGAGATGACCTAGAACATTAGGCGACACTTTAACGAAGTTAAAACCCCGATCGAACCCGATATCGACAAAATCAACCCCTCTCTGGACAATTTTTAAAATCTGGGAATTTTGGGAATTAAAAATATCTAAAAAAATCAGCAGGGTTTTATAAGAATTATCATGCAAAACGAGGACCTGAATCGATAATTTGACCGCGGTTCCGCGGCAAATCTTTGCTTGTCCGCGGAACCGCGGCAGTATGGTGTCTTTTGGCTTCTCAGTTTGCACAATAATTCTTTATTCTGTGATTGATATTTTCTGGGTATTTTTAATTTGACTCAAGTGTTGAGTATTCAGGGGTTTATTTTGTAATCGTCGATTCGATCGGAGAATTTAATTTTGTTTTGCTTTTCCGGATAAATTAGAAAGTATTGAAGTGTTTGAACGAGTATCATTTGCTTTTTTTTCACGGGGTTTAAATATTTTGGAGATACGTGCAAGTTTTGTGGTGGACCCTCTAGAAGGCAACAAACCTTAACTCGATTATGTGACCGTCTTGAACTGCCCTTTGAACCTTAGGGTTTGGGGCAGTACGGCGTGCCACATGTGAGGCGTTGGCTTGACCCTTCTACGGCTGGACCGCTACTACTGTGTCACACTCCGGGTTTTTTGAACTCCGCTCAAGTGTTGAGCTTTAGGAAATCTTGGGTATTTGATCGATCGTTCGAAAACTTTAATACTGTCTATTTATCTAGAATGTGATGCAATATGTGGAATTCATATAGTTGGACATGAAATACGAAGTATGTGATATTTCGCATTTATGATGTCTAAAGAGAATGTGGATTCCAAATATTACAGTTTTACACTTTCTTTTCTGTGACCGTAAGTGTAGTATGTCGATATCGCCGGTTTCGTTGCTATACATCAACGACAATTGGGGTACGCATACTTACTTACGTTGATGATCTATGATATTATGTGTTGCTGAGATATGATGTGCAGGATTGTCGCAAATGAATAGCCGGGGGGTTTTATGTGAGATGAGAGTTTTATATTTTCATTCATGTAAATTCTAATGTAATGTAATATTCTTTTATTTGGGGCACTTCCGGGTTGAGGTTGATGCCACCAGTGTTGTATATTATTTACTTTTCCGCATTAGGATGGACCCAAGGAGGGGAGCACAGGTGATCGGGTTCTGGGGTTCAGTAGGAGGCCATCTCGAGGAGTCGAGACCGGGTCTCCTAAACTCCAGAATTGGTAGGGTCGCTTGCCGCTCTCGTAGGGGTCCAGGGTGTGGGCTTGGCTATTCATCGCGACTGTGGAATCCGTATTTTCTATTGTTGGTTAAATACTAATTACGGACGTCCTAGTATATCCCACATTATATCTATGTTTCTGCTGCGATATCTGTGATGTGATCATTTGATTTGTTGTGATAGATACAGTATATAGTATATATGATATATTTTATAGACGTTACTTATGTTTTATACCCGCACTAGCCCTGCCCTGCTCTTTCGTTAGTTACCTAACCTAATGGTGCACGAGGGGACATCGAGGCAAATGCGGATGGCATAAGTGTACGTCGTATTTATCTGTGATGTTTAGGTGACTTAAATGATGGGACTTCATTAATGTGATTAATGAAAGAAAAGAAACCTAAAAGATGTTGTAGAATCAAATTTTCAAATAAAAGGGTAGCTACAGTTTTGCTTTGAATAGAGATATATATGATATATCCCGCACCTTATTCGATGAGGAAAGAGCCGAGATCCCTTCACCGGGAGTGACCTCTTTAGCAAAACTGGCAGATGCTACAACACTCGGTTTGACTTTTGATTGCTTTTGGAGTTTTGTTTTGCATAGTGATATATATATGATATATCCCGCACCTTATTCGATGAGGAAAAGAGCCGAGATCCCTTCACCGGGAGTGACTTCTTTAGCAAAACTAATGAAAGCCTCAAAATCACTCCATTTCAAAATTTACTCGATTCTACAACGATATCAAGTTCATTACGCTCATGGTTTTTCTGAAAAACCTGCGTAGCCTTCCGACATTTCAGATAGATATTACTTAGTATTCGTGCTACGGTTGTTTGGCATTCGTCAAGGCGTAGTGTACGGTAGCTATTTACTATTTAACTGTAGCATATGATGCGATTGGATTAGGGTATTCATACGGCGTTGTTTGGCACTCGTCAAGGGTCGTGCGAGTGGGTTTAATTCAATCAAGAAATGTACGGGTTGAACTTGACTAGCGCACTATGGGTTGTTTGGCATTCGTCAAGGTCATAGTACGTTAGGGGCAAAAGCATTATCGGGAATTTCAAGAGTTGAAATTTGCAATGAGATTGCATACCTTTTATGAGATAGTTGGACCCCGATACCCACTGCAAGTAATTGTTATTCCTGGGAGAGTTTTACACAGGACAATTAGCCGATCAAGTAGGTGTCTAGAAAGGTGTCAACGGGGTTACGCCTTTGGGAAAACGAGGTTTACTTTAATTAGGTCCGTGCGAAAGCACGGGGAACCTCCCTCAAAGTACCGACACTAGCCTGGCTGAAAGATCGGCGAAGTTGTAGGGTGTAATTAATCCCGGCTAGTCTTTCCTTTTAGGGTTTGAAGGAAGATTGATAAAAACAGTGGGAGCCATCCTGATTAGATAAGATAATAACCAATCTGATCTTGCAAGAGCATACGCTAAAGTGTTTTCTTCTCTCTCTCTCCAGGTAGCGACCATGTCATGCCTTAATCAAGATAATAATATGGATGTATTGACCGAACCCGCATGTTATACTGTGCAGGGGGACGTTGGACCCGTTCTATCTTATAAGTGTTATAAGACTGAACAGGAATCAGGAGAATATCTGGATTCTCACGCCGCCCAAACGGAGGACATGCATGTTGATGCACCTTCTTCGGGTGTGTTTGTCATTGAGAACTGTTTTTCAGTTCACCCTACGTCCTGGGTATTAGATACCGGATCAGGATCCCACGTATGTAAACAATTACATGGGCTACGGAAAGGTAGAGAACTGGGAAAGGGTGATCATTCCGTTCAAGTAGGGAATGGTGCAAGTGTTGCAGCCAAAGCAGTTGGCGAATATCACCTTGTATTACCAAGTCATAATACACTGGTTCTGAATGAGTGGTATTATATACCGAACATGATGTGCAACATTATATCAGTTTCTTTACTGAGTAAAGAAGGATATAATTTTGTAGTACAGGATAATGTTATGAACATCTTCCTAGATCAAAAGTTGATTGCATCAGGCTCGTTACATAATGGCATATTCATTCTCAATCAAAATACAGTCCTCAATTTACAAAACACACACAAGAGGAAGAGTTCAGAACTGAACGAATCCTTCTTGTGGCATTGTAGACTAGGTCACATAAATACGACACGACTAGCTAAGTTGCATAAGGATGGATATTTGAATCCGTTTGAATTTTCATCTTATGACACTTGCCAGTCATGTCTCAAAGGTAAAATGACCAAAACTTCGTTTACAGGACACGGAGAAAGAGTTACGGAACTCTTAGGGCTGATACATAGTGATGTTTGCGGTCCCATGTCTACACAAGAACGGTTCTTCCTACTTCATTACATTCACTGACGATCTCTCTAGATACGGACATGTGTTCCTGATAAAACACAAGTCTGAAGCTTTTGAGAAATTCAGAGAATATAAGCACGAAGTAGAGAACCAAACGGGAAAAAGTATTATGATCCTTCGATCTGATCGAGGAGGAGAATACTTGAGCAATGATTTTCTGGATTATTTAAAAGAGAATGGGATTCTCTCTCAGCTCACTCCTCCTTATACACCACAGCACAACGGTGTATCGGAACGGAGGAATCGCACGCTATTAGATATGGTGCGCTCCATGATGAGCACTGCTGAGTTGCCTATTTCCTTCTGGGGGTATGCGCTTGAGACAGCCATGCACCTATTGAATATGGTTCCTACCAAATCTGTGCCTACTACTCCATATGAGATATGGAAAGGGAAGAGACCATCTCTTAAGTATGTTAAGATATGGGGTTGTTCGGCCTATATCAAAAGACAAAATCCGGACAAACTCGAGGCAAGATCTGTCTTATGTAAGTTTGTAGGATATCCCAAAAATTCACAAGGGTATATCTTCTACCACCCAGAGGAACAAAAGGTGTTTGTTTCTCGACAAGCCACTTTCTTAGAAAAAGGTTTTCTTATGAAACAGATCAGTGGCATTGAGGTAGAACTGGAAGAGCTTCCAGTGACACAAACTATAACAGAAGACTTGGTAGAACCAGAGAATTCAGTAGTACCCGACGAACCCCAGCCACTCCGCCGATCTAGCAGGGTTTCTCACCCACCTGAGAGATACTACGGTTTTCTCATTGATGGTGGCAGCGAGGATTGCATTGTTGGAGATAGTGCCCTCAGAGTCGATTATTGGATCACAGGCACGTGATTGCAATGATTGAGGGAGGACCTATCCCGGTAGAACAGTCTTACTCGAGATAATAGTATGCTATCTGGTTTACCTTTATCATCGTGTACTGCTTTAGGTGACCTGACTGGTCGCTATTGCACGTTGATAGAGTCCCTAGGATTCTTGCTTGACCACCAGCAGTATGAGGGCGATCATATAAGTGGGAGCTGGGGTCTATAAGCACATCCTTAAAAGGTCCCTAGTCGTGGGAGTTTCGAGACAGGGCATCGATTCTCCAGAGTAGACTAGTGTATACAGTCGAGACCCCGACGAGGGGCGGTGGCCGGTCTCACAAGCCACTGGTGTCCGTTGGTTCACCTAAGATGTATACAGGTGCTTATTGGGTTATGAGTACACCGGACAGGACTCGCCGGGAACATGCTAGTTGGTCTTATACCTGATGTCAGATAGCAGTTCCCAGGTGACATGTGTACAGGTTAGTTCATCGACCTGGGGATCGTCATTTGTCTCGTGTGAGTTCCCACTGTGCTTTGATTACTACCCTACCACGGCTCAAAGGAGTCGTGCAAATAGGTTTTAGTTGGGTACAGTCCCGAGCCACATGGAGGCAGTGAGCGGATCTTCGGGGGTTCGTCTCTCCCGGTATTGGGGGTGAGGTCGCGCTGTGTCTAGGAGAGCCATTACACGAAGTCCTTGGCCAAGGCAGGAGATTTACTGGTAGGTATTCCAGTAGTATCTCAGGGTGTTCTGGGCTACACTCCGACACGACTTGTACCGCTTTTGGGGGTCTGACTTTTACCAACCCCCTAGGCCCGCCATGCGATGCTCATAGACGAACGGACCGGACTGTACGGATATTGTCACTGACAGGCTCTGTAGGGTGTCAGGATGAGTTCGCTCATCGACGTCCCTTTTGGTCAATAGCTGGTGGCCCGTTACGTATTGGCTTATACCTCTGACGTGCTAGTGGTTAAATCCACAGCCATAGTATTGACGAGTCTTTAGAGTCCACCATACATTCAGTTACTCATCTTTCGGGCGAAACGCTGTAGAGGCCGTATGGAGATATGGCAGGGTTCGATCAGATACGTGCGGTATTGCACGGATCGTGATCGGACGGTTTTTACTAGCCGGCTTTGGCTTAAGCCGGATCTTAGTATTTGATAGTGTAGATTTTGTCTCATTGCATTTGTATCCGGTCGGAATACAGATGTGGGTGTGTATGCACAGTATCGGTGTTTTCCTGTAATTTATTACGGGACCAGTTTTCTGGAGTTGCCAGTTTGCATTCCGTTCCGGCCGGTTTTCCTTTGTTCTTTCCCGGCCGGACTTTTCCGATGGAGGGGGTTATTTGCAATTGTGCAAATAACTTTTGTGGAGGGGGTTTCTTGCAATGTTTTCATTATGATATGACCATCTTCATCACTTGCTTTTTCATGATGGTTTTTGCATTAATGGGATTTGAAAGGTATGGAGTGATAAGTATGGTGAGGTTTACTTTGTGGATGTGGTCACCATATGCTTTTACTACACTCACCCCTTTGTTCATTTTTCCTCCTTGTTAAGGCCGGCCACATCTTGGAGTGAGATGAGAGGAGTTCATTTTTGGTATGAGGGATTAATTCACATCTCATTCTCATGCTTGCCAAATTCTCAAAAACCCTCTCCAAAGTTCATGATTCTCTTCATCCTTCATGGCAACCAAAACCCCAATGAGACATAGACTCTACACATCCTACAGCACATCTTGGGCATGTCGACTTGCCAGCTTCATGCCCGAGTTGCCTCGGTATAGAGGAGGGAGCCCGTAAAAGATGCAGGCGATGTGGTGCCCTCCCGGCAAGGAGGCGACGACCGGAGTTTCCGCGGGAGATCGGGACGACGACGAGAAGACCGGAGGACTCGGATCACTCGGTATATCTCTACCCCGTCTTGTAGTTAGCTAGATCTAGTTTAATGGCCTGATCCGGGGTTTAGTGCGCGGTGGTGCCGGTTTGCTAAGTTCGCAAAATTAAAGGTTATCACCGTTTCCGCATTTGGTCGTCGGATTGACGACCGGGGCGCCGCCGTGCACTTACAGTGGTATCAGAGCCTCGCCATTAACTTAGTCTAGCTTTGTTTGATGTGTTTGCATTTCCAATCGACCAAAATTTCCAAAAACCGTATTTTTCCTTCACATCAGTTTCTGTTGAAATTTTTTGAAGTCTAAAAATTTTTCAGATTGTCTCAGAATGATGTGCAGGGAGTTCTAAGAACTCTGGGAAAATTCGAGACAATGATCCCTCAGCTCGAGCGCGGAACCGCGGCAAAACCCCCTTGTTGCCGCGGTTCCGCCGCAGGTTGGTGGGATCAATGCTTCGAAATTCTCCAGTGGGCTTCTGGGCTGTAATTAGGGGTTTTGGAATATTAAGATTGGGCCCAGAATTTCTGTGAGTGCTACAGTTTTGCTTGGGGGCCCACTTGTTAAAATTTGATCGATCGGATATTGTAAAACACATTTTTTTCACAGTATTTACATTATATCTGCGACCGTGAATGTCACTCGATCGGTAAATCCAGTCTAACTGCTATAGCCAGGTTAGACGGATTTGCGAACGTGACTTTCACGTTGATGTTTTGTGTTTTTGCTGTGATGTCGCGGATCGGTCGTGGGGGATAGCCTGGATGCAATGCTAGTACAGTTTCTGTTGTATTATGTACATTTGATATTGCGGGGCGAGCGTCCGACATGTGGACTGCCGTTACTGCCTGTTTGTATTATTATTTTGGGGCACGGCCAGGTTGCGGTCGATGTACCCGTTGTATGTATATTTTACTTTCTGTACTAGGATTGCCCCGCGGTGGGGTGCACGGATAGCCGGGTTCTAGAGGGCAACAAGCCCGCATCTCATGGCATTGGGACGGAGGGGGCTTCGCTCTAGAATTGGCGGGCTATTCGCCGCACTCGTAGGGGGTACAGGTTGACCCAGGAGGGGTGCCCAAGTTACCGGATTCCGTGAAGTGTTGGGTGGTCCATTCACGGTACTGAAGGGGGCTGCCTCGCTTCAGGTTTTGGCGGGTGACTTGCCGCGCCCGTAGGGGTCTAGGATTTCATTGCACAGGCTATCCACACGACCAGGGGAACGTCGGGTTTCAGCAGTGGCTCTATGAAACCCGGGGATCCCAGATATCTGTAATGTTCTGTGATGCTGTACATTTCTGTGATGTTGCATTTCTTATCATGCCTTGAGCGAATACTATATATTGGTATATATATTAGTAGATGTTGTATATGTTTTTCATCCGCGCTAGTCCAGTCCCCGCTCTGCCGTTAGTTAGCTAACCTAACGGGTGATGACGGGACCCAGTGGCGAATGCGGATGGCATATACGTACATCAGTATATTTTCGTTCTTTGTGGTGTGATCAATTGATGGGACTGCATTGATTCGGATCAATGCAAGTTGAAACAAACCTATTCTGATGTTGTTGGAACACTTTTCAAAAAAAGCTGTTATTGCAAGGACGTTCACTTTTGTTTTGCATCGTGGTATTCATTTGGAATATCCTGCTCCTCAGTCGACGAGGCAAGGGCCGAGATCCCTTCACCGGGAGTGACCCCTTGGACAGAAGTTTGCGTCAGGGCATTAACTTCACTATAGCCGATTACTTTTGCTTTGCATCATGGTATTCATTTGGAATATCCTGCACCCCATTCTACGGGGAAAGAGCCGAGATCCCTTCACCGGGAGTGACCTCTTTAGTAAAGGTTTTCGTCACTATATTTTCTAAAAAGCTATCCGTTCCTTCAACGATATCAAGTTCTTTAAGTTAAAGGTTTTCGCCAGAAACCATTCGTAGCCCTCCGTCGTTTCAGACAGGTAGCACGTAGTATTTATGCTATGTTTGTTGACCTTCGTCAAGGCATAGTGCATGGTAGCTGCTTGTTGCTTTTCTGTTGCATAGATAGATGTGTTGGTTTGGGACAGTCGTATAGCCTTGTTGACCTTCGTCAAGGGCTTGTACGGGTGGGTTCAAATTAACCTGGACAATGACGGGTGGAACTTGACATGTGACTTATGATTTGTTGACCTTCGTCAAGGTCATAAGAGCATGGGGCAGAAATCACATCGGGAGTTTCAAAAGAACTGAAACTTGCCAGATATGCGCATACCTTATGGAGTGTGATACCGTGAGCGGATTCCGTCACGTTATCATGCGATGAGAGTTGGATCCCGATTCCCACTGATGAGTTGGTTTACTCCTCGGGTGACCCCGACTAATTCTTCTTTCAGGTTTGGAGGAGAATTTGAGGTACAGTGGGAGGTTTCCAGATTAGATAAATTGGTAACCATTCTGATCTAGGTTAGAGTGCACGCTGGGTGTTTCTTTTCTCTCTCTCTTTGGCAGCGACCATTGACCCAACCCTAAGACTATGACTCAGTGACCAAGTTGACCGAACCTTCTTAACACTGGCTTTTAGATTGTCAGAGTTGCAGACCTCATTGCCACTCCTACTTTTACCCTTTTCTCCAGGACACCCCGTATTACTACGAACGTCCACTTCCATTGGACAAAACCATCGTATGGTTAGATACGAACTCGAAGGGATTCGTGGATGGTTTCCGGTTCTGGAGAAAACGGATAGGATTATTCAGTTGTCTTTTCCCTTTTACCTTTTCTTAAGTTGTGAGTACTCCTTGGTTTAGGAGATAGTACACCTATTACGCAAATTGGATAGTCTTCTTCCAAACCTTAGGCTGGTGCCGACCGGTAGGGAATGAAGAAAACCAATTAGCCTAAACGGTGTGCAGAAGGTATTAAGATTAAGACAAAGTAAGGGATTAGTAAGAGGGCAAAGTAAATTGCGGCTGATATTCACAACCAAACCAAATATTTCTTCGCCAATCCTAAATCACCTTTGTATTTCTCCAGGACACTCCGTATCACTACGAAGATCCACAGATTATTGGATACTCCATCGTATGGTTATATACGAACTCGAAAGGAACTTGTTCCAGTTCGGGGATGGATTCTGGTCCAGGAGAAATAGGAATAAGGTTTATTCGGTTGTCTTTTATCTTCACCTTCTCTCGCATTGCGAGTGCTCCTAGGACTAGGACAGTACACCCATTATGCTTATTGGATAGTCTTCTTCCAAACCATAGGCTGGTGCCGAACGGTAGGGAAGGAAGAAAACCATTTGGCCTAAGGGGTGTGCAGAAGGTAACGACTAAAGACATATAAAGGGATTTTGGAGGGTGGCAAAGAATTATGCGGTTATAGTTGTGAATCTGGATAATGGAAGAGGCATTACTAGGAATACCAGGATACCCCATCGAAACATTTCAATGTTTCAATTTCACTGTGTACTGTTAAAAGAAAACTGATTTCCCAATTAGACACTTGCTCCAGGGTATGTATTTACCAGGTATGATTCTCACATCTGTATGGCTTTACAGATGATGAGTGGGAGTAAGTTATTGGGAATTGGGTGATCATCCTCATTATATCGGGATTCGTTGTAATCGGTGATATTTGAGGAGATCACCTGGGCTGTTTGCCGGTCGGCAAATTTTTGGTTTTGAATATCCGCTGTTGTGCACCAATTTCAAATTGATATATCTGTACGTCTATTTTCATAGACTGAGATATACCTTTTGATATTATGTCGATGACATTTACCTATATCAGTGGATGGTTAGGTAAGGAGCATTAAACAGCGGTGTAATTCTTCTTAACCATAAGTACAGTTTTCAACCTACGACACACAGTGAAAGAGTTGTTAGACTCAGCGGACTTATACAGAGTATTGTATGTTGTCCAGTGTCCATTAGGACAGAGGGGTTGGTCCTCATACTATATTCTATTTACTTTTAACTTCTCTAGTTTTTAGACATGTGTTTCGTAGAAACACAGGGTCTAAGTTTTGAGGAGTTATAGGTATTTGAATAGAGTAGAGAACCAGGTGTAGCAAGTATCGGGATTCTTTAAGGTGATCGAAGATGTAGATACTTGTGTATGGTATTCAATTGATAGTAATGATAAAGAGAAATTGCTTCTCTTTCAGGTTACTCATAATTGGAAGCATTCCTAAGTTGAGTAACGCTGATCGGCCTCTCTCCATTTAGTTGACATGCACTGGAGACAGTTGCATGATTTGAATCTGGTTCAATTAAATCAGTGCCTCTGGTTCTATATTGGATATAGTACAGTTCATATCTTAACATTGTTAAGGTACGGGGAGTTGTCCGGCTTATGATTAAAACCAGATTCTGGATAACTCAAGGCACGTTTCTGTAATGGCTGTTTGTGGGTTGACCCAGGCTATGACGAGGGTTGACTTTCTACCATCTGGGAGATCAATAGTAATATTGTTCTAGACTCGCCACAGTTTTATTAAAAATGGATTTTTTCAAAGACAGGAGTGGGAGTATGGTAGAACTGGAAGTGATTCTAGAACCGCAAACGATTACTGAAGATTTGATAAGGAACATAAAGATTCAATCTGATTTGACATTCCATTGGCCACTCCGCAGATAAGGTGGGTAACTTCAGGCACCCGAGAGGTACTCCGGTAGCCTCAAGGACGGTGACAGGGAAGTTCTTGTTTACCCACACTTGCCATTGTTGTTGTTCCAGGCTGCGAGACCCGGCAGGAGGATAAGTATAGCGTCGTTCTAAACTAGCTTTAGAAGTGCACATCTATATGACTCTGCCAGCGGGTTGTCGTAGTCAGTGGGAGCAGCGGAAGCATTGGTGGACATCAGGCTTATGTCTATTTATAGACTAAAGCAGATATAGCGGAGATAGATCATCTATTTCTGATGTGACAGTCATAGGTTTGACGTCATCAGAATAGGGGATGGATCTGTTGAGAAGGTAGTAGGAAGTGATATTCCTATACTACGATCGGTTATACTTTGGTCGTCACACAGTGGTTTCTCCACATGGGACTTGGACATTATATCAGACATACTGGTTACTAGATCTATGGTTTTTAGATCTAGATTTGGGTGGTTTCCCAATCAGGGTATTTTGACAGCATTCTAAGAGTATTTAGAATGGACGATTCCTGGCACGGTAGTGTACCTGCAGGTGATGGAGTCACCCTCTCTAAAGGTGTCTTATAGACTAAAGGGGAGAGGGATGCGCATGATTGGCAGATCACTTGCTTAGGCAATTGAGTCAATCATGAGATGTCAAGTACCACACCAGATGTTGTTCTTGCACTAGATGCAATAAGTTGACATTGATCCAATCCTGGAGAAACAGTCGGAAGCAGTTTTAGAACATAAGTGGATGTTCTAGGGATATGATAACGACAGCCTCATTTGGGAGACAGTTATCATTCCAGGCTTCCAAGGTGACATGGACGACAAGGAAGTTGTCAGAGTTATAGTTTTCCTTCTGACGAGGGGCAGTATTTTGGACAGGTGGTCCAAGGAAATACTGAGGGTGGCATGGCACAGGATACTGATTAAGTTCAGTTGACGATACAGTCTAAGAAGTTTGGATTTGGAGTTCATTTATGAGTTCGGTCCCATCAGACATCCAGACATTCTAAGACAGGTATTGCTCATTTCGGGAGATGGTTTTCTCTGCGAGCTTGAGATATAGAGACACATAGAAAGAAACATCTGAGCGGATCCACTCACTGAGGCTATTCCTCGAACGCAAGAGTTTCGCAAACAGGCTTTAATGAGACTGACTAGTAGAGGAGTTGGGTGTTCGGTATCACACGGGCTGTGAGTATGCGACATCGCAATAATTAGCCTTGAGTGCAAGTGGGAGATTGTTGGAGATAGTGCTCTCAGAGTCGATTATTGGATCACAGGCACGTGATTGCAATGATTGAGGGAGGACCTATCCCGGTAGAACAGTCTTACTCGAGATAATAGTATGCTATCTGGTTTACCTTTATCATCGTGTACTGCTTTAGGTGACCTGACAGGTCGCTATTGCACGTTGATAGAGCCCCTAGGATTCTTGCTTGACCACCAGCAGTATGAGGCCGATCATATAAGTGGGAGCTGGGGTCTATAAGCACATCCTTAAAAGTCCCTAGTCGTGGGAGTTTCGAGACAGGGCATCGATTCTCCAGAGTAGACTAGTGTATACAGTCGAGACCCCGACGAGGGGCGGTGGCCGGTCTCACAAGCCACTGGTGTCAGTTGGTTCACCTAAGATGTATACAGGTGCTTATTGGGTTATGAGTACACCGGACAGGACTCGCCGGGAACATGCTAGTTGGTCTTATACCTGATGTCAGATAGCAGTTCCCAGGTGACATGTGTACAGGTTAGTTCATCGACCTGGGGATCGTCATTTGTCTCGTGTGAGTTCTCACTGTGCTTTGATTACTACCCTACCACGGCTCAAAGGAGTCGTGCAAACAGGTTTTAGTTGGGTATAGTCCCGAGCCACATGGAGGCAGTGAGCGGATCTTCGGGGGTTCGTCTCTCCCGGTATTGGGGGTGAGGTCGCGCTGTGTCTAGGAGAGTCATTACACGAAGTCCTTGGCCAAGGCAGGAGATTTACTGGTAGGTATTCCAGTAGTATCTCAGGGTGTTCTGGGCTACACTCCGACACGACTTGTACCGCTTTTGGGGGTCTGACTTTTACCAACCCCCTAGGCCCACCATGCGATGCTCATAGACGAACGGACCGGACTATACGGATATTGTCACTGACAGGCTCTGTAGGGTGTCAGGATGAGTTCGCTCATCGACGTCCCTTTTGGTCAATAGCTGGTGGCCCGTTACGTATTGGCTTATACCTCTGACGTGCTAGTGGTTAAATCCACAGCCATAGTATTGACGAGTCTTTAGAGTCCACCACACATTCAGTTACTCAGCTTTCGGGCGAAACGCTGTAGAGGCCGTATGGAGATATGGCAGGGTTCGATCAGATACGTGCGGTATTGCACGGATCGTGATCGGACGGTTTTTACTAGCCGGCTTTGGCTTAAGCCGGATCTTAGTATTTGATAGTGTAGATTTTGTCTCATTGCATTTGTATCAGGTCGGAATACAGATGTGGGTGTGTATGCACAGTATCGGGGTTTTCCTATAATTTATTACGGGACCAGTTTTCTGGAGTTGCCAGTTTACATTCCGTTCCGGCCGGTTTTCCTTTGTTCTTTCCCGGCCGGACTTTTCCGATGGAGGGGGTTATTTGCAATTGTGCAAATAACTTTTGTGGAGGGGGTTTCTTGCAATGTTTTCATTATGATATGACCATCTTCATCACTTGCTTTTTCATGATGGTTTTTGCATTAATGGGATTTGAAAGGTATGGAGTGATAAGTATGGTGAGGTTTACTTTGTGGATGTGGTCACCATATGCTTTTACTACACTCACCCCTTTGTTCATTTTTCCTCCTTGTTAAGGCCGGCCACATCTTGGAGTGAGATGAGAGGAGTTCATTTTTGGTATGAGGGATTAATTCACATCTCATTTTCATGCTTGCCAAATTCTCAAAAACCCTCTCCAAAGTTCATGATTCTCTTCATCCTTCATGGCAACCAAAACCCCAATGAGACATAGACTCTACACATCCTACAGCACATCTTGGGCATGTCGACTTGCCAGCTTCATGCCCGAGTTGTCTCGGTATGGAGGCGGGAGCCCGTAAAAGATGCAGGCGATGTGGTGCCCTCCCGGCAAGGAGGCGACGACCGGAGTTTCCGCGGGAGATCGGGACGACGACGAGAAGACCGGAGGACTCGGATCACTCGGTATATCTCTAACCCATCTTGTAGTTAGCTAGATCTAGTTTAATGGCCCGATCCGGGGTTTAGTGCGCGGTGGTGCCGGTTTGCTAAGTTCGCAAAATTAAAGTTTATCACCGTTTCCGCATTTGGTCGTCGGATTGACGACCGGGGCGCCGCCGTGCACTTACATGCATCATGGAGGATGATGACCCAACTAGCTTCGAGCAGGCCATCACGAGTGGGGACTCAGTGAAATAGCTGGATGCTATGCGGTCAGAGATAGAATCCATGTACACCAACAAAGTATGGACTTTGGAAGATGCTCCTGAAGGGGTAAAACCCATTGGGAGCAAGTGGATCTTCAAGAAAAAACTTGGTGTAGATGGGAAAGTGGAGACTTTCAAAGCTAGACTTGTTGCAAAGGGTTTTCGTCAAAGACCAGGTGTGGACTATGACGAAACCTTTTCTCCAGTGGCTATGCTTAAATCCATCCGGATCATGCTTGCCATCGCTGCATATCATGATTACGAAATCTGGAAAATGGATGTTAAGACCGCCTTTCTAAACGGTGATTTAGAAGAGTGCGTGTACATGACTCAGCCAGAGGGCTTCATAGATAGTGGGAGCAGCGGGAAGGTGTGCAAGCTGCTTAAATCCATTTATGGATTAAAGCAAGCATCGCGGAGTTGGAGCATCTGCTTTGACGTCGTTATCAAAGAGTTTGATTTCGTCAAAAACGTAGATGAACCTTGTATCTACAAGAAGGTGGCAGAGAGTAAGGTTGTCTTCCTCGTATTGTACGTGGACGACATACTCTTGATAGGAAATGATATTCCTATGCTGCAATCGGTCAAGCTCTTCTTATCACAAAGATTCTCAATGAAAGATCTTGGCGATGCCTCCTGCATATTTGGAATTAGGATCTATAGAGATAGATCCAAACGGATATTGGGATTGTCCCAATCCAGGTACATTGACACCATACTAAAGAGGTTTAGTATGGAAGAATCCAAGCGTGGGAACTTACCCACGATCTCTGGAGTCACTCTCTCCAAAGAGATGTCTCCCAAGACTGATTTGGAGAGAGCTCGCATGCAAGGGATACCCTATGCTTCGGCTATAGGCTCTATCATGTACGTGATGCTATGTACCAGACCCGATGTAGCATACTCACTAAGTGTAGTGAGCAGGTATCAAGCTGATCCTGGAGAGAGTCACTGGACAGCTGTGAAGAGCATTCTCAAGTACTTGCGAAGGACTAAAGAGATGCTCTTGGTGTATGGTAACGGAGAACTCCAAGTGGAGTCCTTTACCGATTCGAGCTTCCAGAGTGATAAGGACGACTCTAAGTCGCAGTCGGGATTTGTCTTTACCCTTTACGCAGGGGCTGTTAGCTGGAAGAGTTCCAAGCAGGAAACCGTGGCAGACTCGACGATGGAGGCTGAATACATCGCTGCCAACGATGCTGCCAAAGAGGCTGTCTGGATCAAGAAGTTCATTACTGAACTTGGAGTGGTTCCATCCATTGAGCATCCAATACCTTTGTATTGCGATAACAATGGAGCGGTGGATTTGGCCAAGGAACCCAGGTCCCATTAGCGATCCAGGCATATTCTGGGGCGGTATCACCTGATCTGGGAGATAGTTGATTGCCGGGAGATCGAGGTCAGGAGGGTTGACACGAAGAACAACATAGTGGATCCATTCATGAAGGCCATTCCCCAGATACAGTTTGAGAGACTCTTCAGGATGTTCGGTATGCGATACTACAGCAGCTGGGCCTAGTGCAAGTGGGAGATTGTTAGTTGTATGTATGCCCTAGAGGCCAGTATTGTACAGATGATGTATATTATATTGGATGCTTGGACATATATAGAGATGACTTTCTTGCTCGATATGATAGTATGCTATCTGGTCGCTCTTTATCTTAACATTATACTAGTCTCTTTATACTGTCTTATAGTTACATGTTGGTAAAGCCCTTAGGATTTGTACTTGACTACCTGAACTATGATGAGGATCATACTAGTGGGGACATGGTATTCCATAAGTACATCCTTCAAGATCCCTAGTCGTGGGTGTATCGAGACGGGGCATCGATATACCAGTGTAGACTAGCGTATACGCTTCTCGACCCATGAGATGGGCGATGGATGATCCCATATCCATTGGTGTTTGACATCAGAGATGGTATACGGGTGCTCAGTGGAGACTGGGTACACTGGACGGACTCGCCGAGAACTCCCAGATGGTATTATACCTCACGTCAGATGGCAGTTCTCAGGTGACACTTGTGCAGGTTAGTCTGTAGACCCGAGATCGTCATAGAGTCTTGTGTGATTCCCACTGTGCTTTGATTTCCACCTTACCACGTCCATGAGGGCGTGCAAAATGGTGGTTTTTGGGTACAGTCCCGAGTCATTGCAAAATGGAGGCAATGAACGATAGGAGGGGTTTCGTCTCTCCCGGTATTGGGGGTTGATGTTGCGCTGTGCTCGATTGGCCGTAACAGGGAAGTCCCTGGCCAGGGCTGATTCAGAGATTTGTTGGTAAGTGTTACCAATAGTTTCTCGACCCGTTATGAGCCTCACATCGGCACGACTTATCAGTTATTAGGGTCTGACGTTTACCACCCCTAGACTTGATATGCGACATGTCAGACGAGGAGACCTGACTGTAGGGAAGTGTTGCTGATTGGCTCGACGGGAGTTGTAGCAGGTTCGCTTGTTTTCTTCTGATCGCTCAATACCCGGGTGGCCGTTACGTTTAGTTGACCGTTTGCGGCTTGGGGGTGCTTGATATGATCATCACCTACTGCCGGCGTATTGACGAGTCTTAGAGTCCCACAATGGAGTTTCTTAGTCCAGGCGAAATGTTGTGGTGCGCGTATGCGATATGCGCATGGACCCGATTAAAATGCGCGTATAGGATACCGTATATTGATCGGGAGGCTTTCTTTTGGTGGGGTCATATGTGATATGGCCGGATTAATAAATCAAGTGTTGATTTATCATTTAACCATTAGTTTTCTCACTTGAAATCTTTTCTTGTACATGATGGATGTATGCATGCATGTATGCTTTCTTTCTTTTAGTTTCATGCATATATGGATGTGCATACATACATACATACATACATACATTATCTATCATGGTTGATTACACATGGAAAATGGTGGCAATATAAGACCACACCATGGATTGAATATATGGATAATTATTTAATTTGTGTTAAAAACAAAATGGAAAAAGAAAGGATAATTCATGGCTAGTTTCTACATCCTTCTTAAACCTAACCATGCTTACCTACTCCTAACCATGAGTTAACCTTCTCTTTGTGTTTTAAACTCAAGTTAAATAATATCTTTATCATCAAACCATGGTTTTAGATGAGGATAAGAAAATATATATAGATATATTTTCTTTTTCTTCACAAGAGTTATCTTTTTTCACTCTTGTTAAAAGAATAGCCATCATCTTCTTCCTCCTTTCTTCACTTGCTCTCTAGGCTTTTGTATTGAGCAAATTATTCATCAAGATTGGATTTTGAAGTGAGAATAAGAACCACAACATCATTCTACACAAGTTTAGCCCAATTATTTAGAGTGTTATCTTCATTTCTTCTTTTGAAAAGTGAAGTTGCAAGTTTGGACTAGGAACTTCGGGTGGATCGTCGTGGACACTAGGAGACTTCAAGCAAACCCTCCTCCAACCCTCAAGTGGCCAAGGAGTCTAGCGTAGGGAGCTACAAAGGTTGTACTCACAAAACCCTAGCATTTCTTTCATGTGAGGATGTGTTGTTTATGAAACCCTAAAGTTTTCTAGGAACGATCCGATGTTTGTTAACTTAGCACCCTAAAATTTCCATCTTTGGTACATGTGATGCTTCCAAACCCTTCATGTGGTGCTAGGCTAACCCAACAGGGTGATCCCGACTAATTCTTCATTCGGGTTTGGAGAAGAATTTGACGTTACAGTGGGAGGTTTCCTGATTAGATAAAGTGATAACCATTCTGATCTAGGCTAGAGTGCACGCTGAGTGTTTCTTTTTCTCTCTCTCTTTGGCAGCGACCATTGACCCGACCCTAGACTATGACTCAGTGACTAAGTTAACTGAACCTTCTTATAAGACTGGCTTTTGGATTGTCAGAGTTGCAAACCTCATTGCCACTCCTACTTTTACCCTTTTCTCCAGGACACTGTAAGTGCACGGCGGCGCCCCGGCCGTCTATCCGACGCCGGAATGCGGAAGCGGTGAAAAACTTTAATTTTGCGGACTTAGCAAACCGGCACCACCGCGCACTAAACACCCGGATCGTAACCATTAACTAGTCTAAGCTAACTAGAAGATGGGTTAGAGATATACCGACGATCCAAGTCCTCCGGTCTTCTCGTCATCGTCCCGATCTCCTGCGGAATGTCCCGTCTCCTCCTCGTCGCCGGAAGTGCACCACATCGCCTACTTTGTTTACGGGCTCCCACCTCAATGCCGAGGCAACTCGGGCACGAAGCCGGCTACTCGACGTGCCCAAGGTTTGCTGTAGAATGTGTAGTAGAGGATTGTGTCTCATTTGGGGTTCATGGAGGTGCCTTTTGGTGGAGGGATGATACAAGGATTATGTGGAGGAACTTGTAGGCTTTTGGAGCATGAAATGAACAAGATTTCCACCCTCAAAAACTTGGACAGCCCTTCCAAGGGGAAGGCCGGCCATGACATGAAGAGAGGAGAGAATGAGAGTGTCATATGCAAGATAATGAGAGAGCCATCCAATAATGCCAAAGGGAGAGAGAGAGAAGACTATCATGCAAAAGGAAATGATCACCAAATCAAAACCCACACTCAACCACCTACCACCAACCTCATCATCAACAACCATGATGATATACAAAGTCAAGCAATCATGAGTTTATGAAGTCAAATGATGGGACAAGTATCATGACATGATAATATGCAAAGACCCCCTCCACAAATGCTTATTTGCAACAATGCAAATAAGCCCTCCTCCACCAATCTTCGGCCAATGAACGGAACAGTGGAAATTGGCCGAAACGGAAAGCAAACTGGAAACTCCAGAAAACTGGTCCCGTAATAAATTACAGGAAAACCCCGATACTGTGCATACACACCCGCATTTGTATTCCGACCGAAATACAAATGCAATGAGACAAAATCTACACTGTACTATACTAAGATCCGGCTTAAACCAAAACCGGCTAGTAATATCCGTTCGATCCTGATCTGTGCAATACCGCACGTATCTGATCGAACCCTGCCATATAACCATACGGCCTATAGTACAGACTGTCCGATCCTGATCCGTGCAATACCGCACGTATCTGATCGGACCCTGCCATATCTCCATACGGCCTCTACAACCTTTCGCCCGAAAGCTGAGTAACTGAATGTGGGGGACTCTAAAGACTCATCAACACCTTGGTTGTGGATTTAACCACTAGCACGTCAGAGGTATAAGCCAATACGTAACGGGCTACCAGGTATTGACCAAAAGGGATGTCTGCGAGCGAACTCAGCCTGACAACCCTACTGAGCCTGTCAGTGGCAATATCCGTACAGTCCGGTCTATTCGTCTATGAGTATCGCATGGCGGGCCTAGGGGGTTGGTAAAAGTCAGACCCCCAAAAGCGGTACAAGTCGTGTCGGAGTGTAGCCCAGAACACCCTGAGATACTACTGGAATACCTACCAGTAAATCTCCTTGCCTTGGCCAAGGACTTTGTGTAATGGCTCTCCTAGACACAGCACGACCTCACCCCCAATACCGGGAGAGACGAACCCCTGAGGATACGCTCACTGCCTCCATGTGGCTCGGGACTGTACCCAACTAAAACCTGTTTGCACGACTCCTTTGAGCCGTGGTAGGGTAGTAATCAAAGTACAGTGGGAACTCACACGAGACAAATGACGATCCCCAGGTCGATGAACTAACCTGCACACATGTCACCAGGGAACTGCCATCTGACGTCTGGTATATGACCAACTAGCATGTTCCCGGCGAGTCCTGTCCGGTGTACTCATAACCCAATGAGCACCTGTATACATCTTAGGTGATCCAACTGACACCAGTGGCTTGTGAGACCGGCCACCGCCCCTCGTCGGGGTCTCGACTGTATACACTAGTCTACTAATGGAGTATCGATGCCCAGTCTCGAAACTCCCACGACTAGGGACCTTTTAAGGATAAGCTTATAGACCCCTAGCTCCCACTTATATGATCGCCCTCATACTGCTGGTGGTCAAGCAAGAATCCTAGGGGCTCTATCAACGTGTAATAGCGACGTGTCAGGTCACCTAAAACAGTACACGATGATAAAGGTAAACCAGATAGCATACTATCATCTCGAGTAAGACTGTCCTACCGGGATAGGTCCTCCCTCAATCATTACAATCACGTACCTGTGACCTAATAATTGACTCTGAGGGCACTATCTCCAACAATCTCCCACTTGCACTCAAGGCTAATTATTGCGATGTCGCATACTCACAGCCCGTGTGATACCGAACATCCAACTCCTCTACTAGTCAGTCTCACAAAGCTCGTTTGCGGAACTATTGCGTTCGAGGAATAGCCTCAGTGAGTGGATCCGCTTAGTTGTTTCTTTCTATGTCTCTCTATATCTCAAGTTCGCGGAGAAACCCATCTCCCGAAATGAGCAATACCTGTCTTAGAATGTGTCTGGATGTCTGAGGGGACCTAGCTCATAAATGAACTCCAAATCCAAACTTCTTAGACTGTATCGTCAACTGAACTTAATCAGTATCCTGCGCGCCATGCCTCCCTCAGTATTGCCTTGGACCACCTGTCCAAAATACTGGCCCTCATCAGAAGGAAAACTATAACTCTGACAACCTCCTTGTCGTCCATGTCACCTTGGAAGCCTGGAATGATAACTGTCTCCTGAATGAGGCTGTCGTTATCATATCCCTAGAACATCCACTTATGTTCTAAAACTGCTTCCGACTGTTTCTCCAGGATTGGATTAATGTCAACTTATTGCATCTAGTGCAAGAACAACATCTGGTGTGGTACTTGATATCTCACGATTGACTCAATTGCCTGAGCAAGTGATCTGCCAATCTTGCCCGTCCCTCTCCCCTTTAGTCTGTAAGACACCTTTGGAGAGGGTGACTCCATTACCTGCAGGTACACTACCGTGCCAGGAGTCGTCCATCCTAAATACTCTTAGAATGTTGTTAAGTACCCTGATTGGGAAACCACCCAAATCTAGATCTAAGACCATAGATCTAGTAACCAGTATGTCTGATATAAAATCCATTTCCTTTGTGGAGAAACAACTGTGTGACGACCAAAGTATAACCGATCGTAGTGTAGGAGTTTCTTTTCCTACTCTGTGTATATCATCCAAATACCAGGATATCACACCCTACTACCTTCTCAACAGATCCATCCCCTATTCTGATGAAGTCAAACCCCATGACTGTCACGTCAGAAATAGATGATCTATCTCCGCTACATCTGCTCTAGTCTATAAATAGACATAAGCAACCTGTCCACCAATGCTTCCGCTGCTCCCACTGACTACGACAACCCTCTGGCAGAGTCATATAGACGTACACTTCTAAAACTGGTTTAGAACGACGCTATACTCATCCTCCCGCCGGGTCTCGTAACCTGGAACAACAGCAATGGCAATTGTGGGTAAACAAGAACTTCCCTGTCACCGTCCTTGAGGCTACCGTAGTGCCTCTCGGGTGCCTGAAGTTACCCACCTTATCTGCGGAGTGGCCAATGGAATGTCAATCTAGATTGAATCTTTTAGGTTCCTTATCAAATCTTCAGTAATCGTTTGTGGTTCTGGAATCACTTCCAGTTCTACCATACTCCCACTACTGTTTTCTGAAAAAAAATCCATTTTTATTAAAACTGTGGCGAGTCTAGAACAATATTGCTATTGTTCATCCAGATGGTAGAAAGTCAACCCGCGTCATAGCCTGGGTCAACCCACAAACAGCCATTACAGAAACGTGCCTTGAGTTGTCCAGTGTCTGGTTTTAAGCATAAGCCGGACAACTCCCCGTACCTTAACATCGTTAAGATATGAACTGTTCTATATCCAATATAGAACCAGAGCCACTGATTTAATTGAACCAGATTCAAATCATGCAGCTGTCCCCAGCGCATGTCAACTAAATGGAAGGAGGCCGATCAGCGTTACTCAACTTAGGAATACTTCCAATTATGAGTAACCTGAAAGAGAAGCAAGATCTCTTTATCATTACTATCAACTGAATACCATACACAAGTATCTACATCTTCGATCTCTTTGAAGAATCCCGATACTTGCTGTACCTGGTTCTCTACTCTATTCAAATACCTATAACTTCTCAAATTTCGGACCCTGTGTTTCCACGAAACACTTGTCTAAAAACTAGAGAAGTCATAAGTAAACCGAATATAGTACGAGGACCAAGCCCTCTGTCCTAATGGACCCTGGACAACATACAATACTCTGTACAAGTCCCTTGAGTCTGATAACTCATTCACTGTGTGTCGTAGGTTGAAAACTGTACTTATGGTTAAGAAGAATTACACCGCTGTTTAATGCTCCTTACCTAACCATCCACTGATATAGGTAAATGTCATAGACATAATTTCAAAAAGGTACATCTCACTCTATGAAAATAGACGTACAGATATATCAATTTGAAGTTGGTGCATAACTGCGGTTATTCAAAACCAAATATTTGCCAACCGGCAAACAGCCCAGGTGATTTCCTCAAATATCACCGATTACAACGAATCCCGATATAATGAGGATAATCACCCATTTCCCAATAACTTACTCCCACTCATCATCTGTAAAACCATACAGATGTGAGAATCGTACCTGGTAAATACATACCCTGGAGTAAGTATCTAATCGGGAAATCAGTTTTCTATTAACAGTACACAGTGAAACTGAAACATTGAAATGTTTCGATAGGGTATCCTGGTATTCCTAGTAATGCCTCTTCCAGATTCACGACTGTAACCGTATAGTTCTTTTGCCACCTCTCCAAATCCCTTCATATGTCTTTAGTCTTTACCTTCTGCACACCCTTTTAGGCCAAATGGTTTTCTTCCTTCCCTACCGTTCGGCACCAGCCTATGGTTTGGAAGAAGACTATCCAATAAGCATAATGGGTGTACTGTCCCAATCCTAGGAACACTCGCAATGAGAGAGGGTGAAGATAAAAGACAACCGAATAAACCTTATTCCTATTTCTCCTGAACCAGAATCCATCCCCGAACTGGAACAAGTTCCATTCGAGTTCGTATATAACCATACGATGGAGTATCCAAATAAACTGTGGATCTTCGTAGTGATACGGAGTGTCCTGGAGAAATACAAAGGTGATGTGGGAGTGGTAACGAAATATTTGGTTTGGTCGTGAATATCTGTTGCAATTTACTTTGCCCTCTTACTAATCCCTTGCTTTGTCTGAACTTAATACCTTCTGCACACCATCGTTATGCTAATTGGTTTTCTTCATTCCCTACCGGTCGGCACCAGCCTAAGGTTTGGAAGAAGACAATCCAATTTGCGTAATAGGTGTACTACCCCTAAACCAAGGAGTACTCGTAACCTGAGAGAGGGTAAAAGGAAAAGACAACTGAATAATCCTATCCGTTTTCTCCAGAACCGGAAACCATCCTCGAATAAATTCTTTCGAGTTCGTATTTAACCATACGATGGTTTTGTCCAATGGAAGTGGACGTTCGTAGTAAAACGGGGTGTCCTGGAGAAAAGGGTAAAAGTAGGAGTGGCAATAAGGTTTGCAACTCTGACAATCCAAAAGCCGGTGTTTAAGAAGGTTCGGTCAACTTGGTCACTGAGTCAAAGTCTTAGGGTCGGGTCAATGGTCGCTGCCAAAGAGAGAGAGAAAAGAAACACTCAGCGTGCACTCTAACCTAGATCAGAATGGTTACCAATTTATCTAATCTGGAAACCTCCCACTGTACCGTCAAATTCTCCTCCAAACCTGAAAGAAGAATTAGTCGGGATCACCCGAGGAGTAAACTAACTCATCAGTGGGAATCGGGATCCAACTCTCATCGCATGACAACATGACGGAATCCGCTCACGGTATCACACTCCAGAAGGTATGCGCATATCTGGCAAGTTTCAGTACTTTTGAAACTCCCGATGTGATTTCTGCCCCATGCTCTTATGACCTTGGCGAAGGTCAACAAATCATAAGTCACATGTCAAGTTCTACCCGTCATTATCCAGGTTAATTTGAATCCACCCGTACAAGCCCTTGACGAAGGTCAACAAGGCTATACGACTGTCCCAAACCAACGCATCTATCTATGCAGCAGAAAGGTAACAAGCAGCTACCATACACTATGCCTTGACGAAGGTCAACAAACACAGCATGAATACTACGTGCTACCCGTCTGAAACGACGGAGGGCTACGAATGGCTTCTGGCGAAAACCTTTAACGTAAAGAACTTGATATCGTCGAAGGAACGGATAGCTTTTTAGAAATATAGTGACGAAAACCGTTGCTAAAGAGGTCACTCCCGGTGAAGGGATCTCGGCTCTTTCCCCGTAGAATGGGGTGCAGGATATTCCAAATGAATACCACGGCGCAAAGCAAAAGTAATCGGCTATAATGAAGTTAATGCCCTGACGCAAACTTTTGTCCAAGGGGTCACTCCCGGTGAAGGGATCTCGGCCCTTGCCTCGTCGACTTAGGAGCAGGATATTCCAATGAATACCACGATGCAAAACAAAAGTAAACGTCCTTGCAATAACAGCTTTTTGAAAAGTGTTCCAACAACATCGGATTAGGTTTGTTTTTAACTTGCATTGATCCGAATCAATGCAGTCCCATCAATTGATCACACCAAAAAGAACGAAAATATACTGATGTACGTATATGCCATCCGCATTCGCCACTGGGTCCCGTCATTACCCGTTAGGTTAGCTAACTAACGACAGAGCGGGGACTGGACTAGCGCGGATGCAAAACATATACAACATCTACTAATATATATACCAATATATTATATTCGCTCAAGGCGTGAATAAAATGCAACATCACAGAAATGTACAGCATCACAGAAACAATACAGATATCTGGGATCCCCGGGTTTCACAGAGCCGCTGAAACCCGACGTTCCCCTGGTCGTGTGGATAGCCTGTGCAATGAAATCCTAGACCCCTACGGGCGCGGCAAGTTACCCGCCAAAAACCTGAAGCGAGGCAGCCCCCTTCAGCACCGTGAATGGACCACCCAGCACTTCACGGAATCCGGTAACTTGGGCACCCCTCCTGGGTCAACCTGTACCCCCTACGAGTGCGGCGAATAGCCCGCCAATCCTAGAGTGAAGCCCCCTCCGTCTCAATGCCATGAGATGCGGGCTTGTTGCCCTCTAGAACCCGGCTATCCGTGCACCCCTCCGCGGGGCAATCCTAATACAGAAAGTAAAATATACATACAACGGGTACATCGACCGCAACCAGGTCGTGCCCCAAAATAATAATACAAACAGGCAGTGACGGCAGTCCACATGTCGGACGCTCGCCCCGCAATATCAAATGTACATAATACAACAAAACTGTACTAGCATTGCATCCAGGCTATCCCCCACGACCGATCCGCAACATCACAGCAAAAACAAAACATCAACGTGAAAGTCACGTTCGCAAATCCGTCTAACCGGGCTATAGCAGTTAGACTGGATTTACCGATCGAGTGACATTCACGGTCGCAGATATAATGTAAATACTGTGAAATAATGTGTTTAAAATATCCGATCGATCAAAAATTAACAAGTGGGCCCCCAATCAAAACTGTAGCACTCACAGAAAACCTGGGCCCAATTTTAATATTCCAAAACCCATATTTTAAGCCCAGAAGGCCTCTGTAAAAAATTGGTGAAGTGATCTCCACAGTGCGCGGCGGAAGGGCGGCGGAAAGGGGGTTTTCGCGGCGGTTCCGCGCTCCCACTGTGGAGTTACTTCGTCGAATTTTTACAGAGCTCTTAGATTTTCCAGTACATCAATATTTTACAACCTGAAAAATTTTTCGACACCAAAAATTTCCAACAGAAAACTGATGCTAACAAAAATGTAGTTTTGGAACATTCGATCGATCGAAACAGAAAAACACACTACACAAAGCTAGACTAAGTTAATGGCGAGTCTCTGATACCACTGTAAGTGCACGGCGGCGCCCCGGCCGTCTATCCGAAGCCGGAATGCGGAAGCGGTGAAAAACTTTAATTTTGCGGACTTAGCAAACCGGCACCACCGCGCACTAAACACCCGGATCGTAACCATTAACAAGTCTAAGCTAACTAGAAGATGGGTTAGAGATATACCGACGATCCAAGTCCTCCGGTCTTCTCGTCATCGTCCCGATCTCCTGCGGAATGTCCCGTCTCCTCCTCGTCGCCGGAAGTGCACCACATCGCCTACTTTGTTTACGGGCTCCCACCTCAATGCCGAGGCAACTCGGGCACGAAGCCGGCTACTCGACGTGCCCAAGGTTTGCTGTAGAATGTGTAGTAGAGGATTGTGTCTCATTTGGGGTTCATGGAGGTGCCTTTTGGTGGAGGGATGATACAAGGATTATGTGGAGGAACTTGTAGGCTTTTGGAGCATGAAATGAACAAGATTTCCACCCTCAAAAACTTGGACAGCCCTTCCAAGGGGAAGGCCGGCCATGACATGAAGAGAGGAGAGAATGAGAGTGTCATATGCAAGATAATGAGAGAGCCATCCAATAATGCCAAAGGGAGAGAGAGAGAAGACTATCATGCAAAAGGAAATGATCACCAAATCAAAACCCACACTCAACCACCTACCACCAACCTCATCATCAACAACCATGATGATATACAAAGTCAAGCAATCATGAGTTTATGAAGTCAAATGATGGGACAAGTATCATGACATGATAATATGCAAAGACCCCCTCCACAAATGCTTATTTGCAACAATGCAAATAAGCCCTCCTCCACCAATCTTCGGCCAATGAACGGAACAATGGAAATTGGCCGAAACGGAAAGCAAACTGGCAACTCCAGAAAACTGGTCCCGTAATAAATTACAGGAAAACCCCGATACTGTGCATACACACCCGCATTTGTATTCCGACCGAAATACAAATGCAATGAGACAAAATCTACACTGTACTATACTAGGATCCGGCTTAAACCAAAACCGGCTAGTAATATCCGTTCGATCCTGATCTGTGCAATACCGCACGTATCTGATCGAACCCTGCCATATAACCATACGGCCTATAGTACAGACTGTCCGATCCTGATCCGTGCAATACCGCACGTATCTGATCGGACCCTGCCATATCTCCATACGGCCTCTACAACCTTTCGCCCGAAAGCTGAGTAACTGAATGTGGGGGACTCTAAAGACTCATCAACACCTTGGTTGTGGATTTAACCACTAGCACGTCAGAGGTATAAGCCAATACGTAACGGGCTACCAGGTATTGACCAAAAGGGATATCTGCGAGCGAACTCAGCCTGACAACCCTACTGAGCCTGTCAGTGACAATATCCGTACAGTCCGGTCCGTTCGTCTATGAGTATCGCATGGCGGGCCTAGGGGGTTGGTAAAAGTCAGACCCCCAAAAGCGGTACAAGTCGTGTCGGAGTGTAGCCCAGAACACCCTGAGATACTACTGGAATACCTACCAGTAAATCTCCTTGCCTTGGCCAAGGACTTTGTGTAATGGCTCTCCTAGACACAGCACGACCTCACCCCCAATACCGGGAGAGACGAACCCCTGAGGATACGCTCACTGCCTCCATGTGGCTCGGGACTGTACCCAACTAAAACCTGTTTGCACGACTCCTTTGAGCCATGGTAGGGTAGTAATCAAAGTACAGTGGGAACTCACACGAGACAAATGACGATCCCCAGGTCGATGAACTAACCTGCACACATGTCACCAGGGAACTGCCATCTGACGTCTGGTATATGACCAACTAGCATGTTCCCGGCGAGTCCTGTCTGGTGTACTCATAACCCAATGAGCACCTGTATACATCTTAGGTGATCCAACTGACACCAGTGGCTTGTGAGACCGGCCACCGCCCCTCGTCGGGGTCTCGACTGTATACACTAGTCTACTAATGGAGTATCGATGCCCAGTCTCGAAACTCCCACGACTAGGGACCTTTTAAGGATAAGCTTATAGACCCCCAGCTCCCACTTATATGATCGCCCTCATACTGCTGGTGGTCAAGCAAGAATCCTAGGGGCTCTATCAACGTGTAATAGCGACGTGTCAGGTCACCTAAAACAGTACACGATGATAAAGGTAAACCAGATAGCATACTATCATCTCGAGTAAGACTGTCCTACCGGGATAGGTCCTCCCTCAATCATTACAATCACGTACCTGTGACCTAATAATTGACTCTGAGGGCACTATCTCCAACAGACATCCCGTATTACTACGAACGTCCACTTCCATTGGACAAAACCATCGTATGGTTATATACGAACTCGAAGGAATTCGAGGATGGTTTCCGGTTTTGGAGAAAACGAATAGGACTATTCAGTTGTCTTTTCCTTTTACCTTCTCTCGCATTGCGAGTACTCCTTAGTTTAGGAGATAGTACACCTATTACGCAAATTGGATAGTCTTCTTCCAAACCTTAGGCTGGTGCCGAACGGTGGGGAATGAAGAAAACCAATTAGCATAACGATGGTGTGCAGAAGGTATTAAGTTAAGACAAAGAAAGGGATTAGTAAGAGGGCAAAGTAAATTGCGACTGCTATTCATGACCAAACCAAGTATTTCTTCGCCAATCCTAAATCACCTTTGTATTTCTCCAGTACACTACGAAGATCCACAGTTTATTGGATACTCCATCGTATGGTTATATACGAACCCGAAAGGAACTTGTTCCAGTTCGGGGATGGATTCTGGTTCAGGAGAAATAGGAATAAGGTTTATTCGGTTGTCTTTTATCTTCACCTTCTCTCGCATTGCGAGTGCTCCTTGGATTAGGACAGTACACCCATTATGCTTATTGGATAGTCTTCTTCCAAACCATAGGCTGGTGCCGAACGGTAGGAAAGGAAGAAAACCATTTGGCCTAAAGGGGTGTACAGAAGGTAATGACTAAAGACATATAAAGGGATTTGGAGAGGTGGCAAAGAATTATACGGTTACAGTTGTGAATCTGGATAATGGAAGAGGCATTACTAGGAATACCGGGATACCCCATCGAAACATTTCAATGTTTCAGTTTCACTGTGTATTGTTAAAAGAAAACTGATTTCCCAATTAGACACTTGCTCCAGGGTATGTATTTACCAGGTATGATTCTCACATCTGTATGGTTTTACAGATGATGAGTGGAAGTAAGTTATTGGGAATTAGGTGATTATCCTCATTATATCGGAATTCGTTGTAATTGGTGATATTTGAGGAAATCGCCTGGGCTGTTTGCCGGACGGCAAATATTTGGTTTTGAATATCTGTTGTTATGCACCAATTTCAAATTGATATATCTGTACGTCTATTTTTATAGAGTGAGATATACCTTTTTGAAATTATGTCTATGACATTTACCTATATTAGTGGATGGTTGGGTAAGGAGCATTGAACAGCGGTGTAATTCTTCTTAACCATAAGTACAGGTTTCAACCTACGACACACAGTGAATGAGTCACTAGACTCAGGGGACTTATACAGAGTATTGTATATTGTCCAGTGTCCATTAGGACAGAGGGGTTGGTCCTCGTACTATATTCGGTTTACTTATCACTTCTCTGGTTCTTAGACAGGTGTTTCGTAGAAACACAGGGTCCAAGTTTTGAGAAGTTATAGGTATAAGAATAAAGTAGAGAACCAGGTATTGCAAGTATCGGGATTCTTCAAGGTGATCGAAGATGTAGATAGTTATGTATGGTATTCAGTTGATAGTGATGATTAAGAGAACTTGCTTCTCTTTCAGGTTACTCATAATTGGAAGCATTCCTAAGTTGAGTAACGCTGATCGGCCTCCTTCCATTTAGTTGACATGCACTGGAGATAGCTGCATGATTTGAATCTGGTTCAATTAAATCAGTGCCTCTGTTTCTATATTGGATATAGAACAGTTAATATCTTGACATTGTTAAGGTACGGGGAGTTGTCCGGCTTATGCTTAAAACCAGACTCTGGGTAACTCAAGGCACGTTTCTGTAATGGCTGTTTGTGGGTTGACCCAGGCTATGACGAGGGTTGACTTTCTACCATCTGGAAGATCAATAGTGATATTGTTCTTGACTCGCCACATTTTTAATAAAAATAGATTTTTTCATAAAACAGTAGTGGGAGTATGGTAGAACTGGAAGTGATTCCAGAACCGGAAACGATTACTGAAGATTTGATAAGAACCTAAAGATTCAATCTGTTTTGACATTCCATTAGCCACTCCGTAGATATGGTGGGTAACCTCAGGCACCCGAGAGGTGCTCCGGTAGCCTCAAGGACGGTGACAGGGAGGTTCTTGTTTACCCAGACTTAACCATTGCTGTTGTTCCAGACTATGAGACCCGGCAAGAGCATGGGTATAGCGTCGTTCTAAACTAGCTTTAGAATTGCACGCGTATATGATTCTGCCAGAGGGTTGTCGTAGTCAGTGGGAGCAGCGGAAGCATGGTGGACAAGTGGCTTATGTCTATTTACAGACTAAAGCGGATACAGCGGAGATAGATCATCTATTTCTGATGTGACAGTCATAGGTTTGACTTTATCAGAATAGGAGATGGATCTGTTAAGAAGGTAGTAGGGTGTGATGTCCTGGTATTTGGATGACATACACAGAGTAGGAAGTGATATTCCTATACTACGGTCGGTTATACTTTGGTTGCCACACAGTGGTTTCTCCACATAGGACATGGATATTATATCAGACATACTGGTTACTAGATCTATGGTGTTAGATCTAAATTTGGGTGGTTTCCCAATCTGGGTACTTAGACAGCATTCTAAGAGTATTTAGAATGGACGACTCTTGGCATGGTGGTGTACCTGCAGGTAATGGAGTCACCCTCTCTAAAGGTGTCTTACAGACTAAAGGGGAGAGAGATGTGCATGATTGGCAGATCACTTGCTTAGGCAATTGAGTCAATCATGAGATGTCAAGTACCACACCAGATGTTGTTCTTGCAGTAGGTGCAATAAGTTGATATTCATCCAATCCTGGAGAAACAATCGGAAGCAGCTTTAGAACATAAGTTGATGTTCTAGGGAAATGATAACGGCAGCCTCCTTTGGGAGACAGTTATCATTGCAGGCATCCAAGGTGACCTGGATGACAGAGTGACTGTCAGAGTTATAGTTTTCCCTCTGTCGAAAGGCAGTATTTTGGACAGGTGATCCAAGCTGATACTGAGGGAGGCATGGCGCAGGATACTGATTAAGTTTAGTTGATGATACAGTCTAAGAAGTTTGGATTTGGAGTTCATTTATGAGCTAGGTCCCATCAGATATCCAGACATTCTAAGACAGGTATTGCTCATTTCGGGAGATGGCTTTCTCCGCGAACTTGAGATATAGAGAGACATAGAAAAGAACATCAGAGCGGATCCACTCACTGAGGCTATTCCTCGAACGCAATAATTTCGCAAACGAGCTTTGTGAGACTGACTAGTAGAGGAGTTGGGTGTTCGGTATCATACGGGCTGTGAGTATGCGACATCGCAATAATTAGCCTTGAGTGCAAGTGGGAGATTGTTGGATATAGTGCCCTCAGAGTCAATTATTGGATCACAGGCACGTGATTTCAATGATTGAGGGAGGACCTATGCCGGTAGGACAGTTTTACTCAAGATGATAGTATGCTATATGGTTTATCTTTATCATCGTGTACTGCTTCAGGTGACATTACTGATCACTATTGCAAGTTGATAGAGCCACTAGAATTCTTTCTTGACTACCAGCAGTATGAGGGCGATCATATACGTGGGAGCTGGGGTCTATAAGCACATCCTTAAAAGGTCCCTAGTCGAGGGAGTTTCGAGACAGGGCATCGATTCTCCAGAGTAGACTAGTGTATACTGTCAAGACCACGACGAGGGGCGGTGGCCGGTCTCACAAGCCACTGGTGTCAGTTGGTTAACCTAAGATGTATGCAGGTGCTCATTGGGTTATGAGTACACCGGACAGGACTCGCCGGGAACGTGCTAGTTGGTATTATACCTGACGTCAGATAGCAGTTCCCTGGTGACATGTGTACAGGTTAGCTCATTGACATGAGATCGTCATTTGTCTCGTGTGAGTACCTACTATGCTTTGATTACTACCCTACCACGCTCAAAGGAGACGTGCAAACAGGTTTTAGTTGGGTACAGTCCCGAGCCACATAGAGGCAGTGAGCGGATCTGCAGGGGTTCGTCTCTCCCGTTATTGGGGGTGAGGTCACGCTGTGTCTAGGAGAGCCAGTACATGAAAAGTCCTTGGCCAAAGCAGGAGATTTGCTGGTAGGTATTCCAGTAGTATCTCAGGGTGTTCTGGGCTACACTCCGACACGACTTGAACCGCTTTTGGGGGTCTGACTTTTACCAACCCCCTAGGCCCGCCATGCGATGCTTATAGACGAACGGACCGGACTGTACGGATATTATCACTGACAGGCTCAGTAGGGTGTCAGGATGAGTTCGCTCACAGACGTCCCTTTTGGTCAAGAGTTGCTGGCCCGTCACGTATGGCTAATACCTCTGACGTGCTAGTGGTTAAATCCACAGCCAAAGTATTGACGAGTATTTAGAGTCCCCCCCACAGTTACTCAAGTTTCGGGCGAAACGCTGTAGAGGCCGTATAGAGATATGGCAGGGTTTAATCAGATACGTGCGGTATTGCACGGATCGTGATCGGACGGATTTTACTAGCGGGCCTAGGTTTAAGCCAGATCCTAGTATTAGACAGTGTAGATTTTGTCTCTCTGCATTTGTATTTAGTGGGAATACAAATGCGGGCATGTATATGCAGTCGCGGGGTTTTCCTTTAATTTATTACGGGATCAGTTTTCTGAAGTTGCCAGTTTGCATTTCGTTCCGGCCGGTTTTCATTTGTTCCTTCCCGGCCGGACTTTTTCCGATGGAGGGGGTAATTTGCAATTGTGCAAATTACTTATTGTGGAGGGGTTTCTTGCTTATGGGGGCTTCATGATGGTTCTTTCATCATGAGATTCCTTTTGGATCAATTCCATGCTTTTATTATGATGGATGATGAAAGGATGTGGATGTGAACTTAGTGTGACATTTTTCTTCTCATTTTGATACCTTTTCTTCTCATGATAACATATACTTTTTCCTCCACCATATGTGAGAGGCCGGCCATTTTTGGGAGTGAGGAGTTGAGGGTTCATTTAGGAGATGGAGAGGAAAAATTCCATCATCTCTTTTTTCTCTACATGCCACAAGAAACTCCAAAGTTCATTCTTTCTCTTATCCATCATACCATGGCAACTACACTAAACCCCAAGAGACAATAGATTCTACACTACACCTACAGTACCCTTGGACGCGTCGGCTTGCAAACTTCGCGCCCGAGTTGCCTCGGTCTAGAGGTGGGAGCCCGTAAAAGAATTCGGCTACGTGGTGCCCTTTCCGACGAAGAGGTGACGAACGGAGATTCCGCAGGAGATCGGGACGACAACGAGAAGACCGAAGGACACGGATCGCTCGGTATATCTCTCTACCCCATATTTTAGTTTGCTAGTACCTAGCTTAATGGCCCGATCCGGGTTGACAGTGCGCGGTGGTGCCGGTTTGCTAGTTTGTAAAGTTTTTCGTTTCTGCGTTTCCGGCATCGGATCGACGGCCGGGGCGCTGCCGTGCACTTACATTGGTATCAGAGCCACGCCATTAACCTAGTCTATTTTGGTCTAACGTGTTTACAAGTTCGATCGAACGGATTTTCCGAAAACCCGATTTCAAGTGCATTAGTTTCTGTTGAATTTTTTTTAGCTCCAAAAATTTTTCAGGTCATTGCAGAAACACGTGCAGGGAATTCTAAGCATTCTGTGAAAATTTGGTCGCATGACGTCACCATTCCACCGCGGAACCACGGCCAAACCCACGCATTGGCCGCGGTTCCGCCGCTACTTTGACTTGTCAACGCACCAAATTTTAACAGTGGGCTTCTGAGTTGAAATTGGGGTTTTTGGAATATTCATTTTGGGCCCAGATTTTCTCTGAGTGCTACAGTTGTGCTTAGGGCCCACCTGGGTAAATTTGATCTATCGAAAACTTTAAACATGTTAGTTCACAGTATTTACATTATATCTGCGACCGTGAATGTCATTTGATTGGTAAATCCTGTCTAACTGCTATAGCCCTTTTAGACGGATTTGCGAACGTGACATTCACGTTGATGTTCTATATTGTGCTGTGATGTTGCGGATCGGTCGTGGGGATAGCCTGGATGCAATGTTAGTACAGTTTTGTTTTATATGTATATTTGATATTGCGGGGCGAGCGTCCGACATGTGGACTGCCGTCACTGCCTGTTTGTATATTATTCTTTTGGGGCACGACCGGGTCGAGGTCGATGTACCCGTTGTATGTATATTTTACTTTTTGTACTAGGATTACCCCGCGGAGGGGTGCACGGGTAGCCGGGTTCTAGAGGGCAACAAGCCCGCATCTCATGGCGTTGAGACGGAGGGGGCTTCACTCTAGAATTAGCGGGCTATTCGCCGCACTCGTAGGGGGTATAGGTTGACCTAGGAGGGGTGCCCAAGTTACCGGATTCCCTGAAGTGCTGGGTGGTCCATTCACATTGCTGAAGGGGGCTGCCTCGCTTCAGGTTTTGGCGGGTGACTTGCCGCGCCCGTAGGGGTCTAGGATTTCATTGCACAGGCTATCCACACGACCAGGGGAATGTCGGGTTTCAGAAGCGGCTCTATGAAACCCGGGGATCCCAGATATCTGTATTGTTCTGTGATACTGTACATTTCTGTGATGTTGCATTTTATCACGCCTCGAGCGAATATTATATATTGATATATATATTAGTAGATGTTGTATATGTTTTGCATCCGCGCTAGTCTAGTCCCCGCTCTGTCGTTAGTTAAGTAACCTAACGGATGATGACGGGACCCAGTGGCGAATGCGGATGGCATATACGTACATCATTATTTTCGTTCTTTTGTGGTGTGATCAATTGATGGGACTGCGTTGATTCGGATCAATGCAAGATAAACAAACCTATTCTGATGTTTTTGGAACATTTTTCAAAAAGCTGTTATTGCAAGGGCGTTCTCTTTTGTTTTGCACAGTGATATTCAGTTATGAATATCCAGCTCCTCAGTCGACGAGGCAAGGGCCGAGATCCCTTCACCGGGAGTGACCCCTTGGACAGAAGTTTGCGTCAGGGCAATAACTTCACTATAGTCGTTTACTTTTGCTTTGCATCGTGGTACTCAGTTGGAATATCCTGCACCTCATTCTACGGGGAAAGAGCCGAGATCCCTTCACCGGGAGTGACCTCTTTAGCAAAGGTTTTCGTTACTATATTTTTCTAGAAAGCTATCCGTTCCTTCAACGATATCAAGTTCATTACGTTAAAGGTTTTTCGCCAGAAACCATTCGTAGCCCTCCGTCGTTTCATATGAATAGTCAATAAGTATTCAAGCTGTGTATGTTGGCCAAAGTCAAGGTACAGTGATTGGTGGCTATTGGGTATTCATATGCAGCATAGATAGATGCGTTGGTTTGGGACAGTCATACTACTATTTTGGCCAAAGTCAAGGGTATGTATAGGTGGGTTCAAATTAACCTGGAGAATGACGGGTAAAACTTGACATGTGACTTATGATATGTTGGCCAAAGTCAAGGTCATAAGAGCATGGGGCAAAAATCACATCGGGAGTTTCTAAAGAAACTGAAACTTGCCAGATATGCGCATACCTTCTGGAGTGTGATAACGTGAGCGGATTCTGTCACATTATCATGCGATGATAGTTGGATCCCGATTCCCACTGATGAGTTGGTTTACTCCTCGGGTGATCCCGACTAATTCTTCTTTCGGGTTTGGAGAAGAATTTGACATTACAGTGGGAGGTTTCCTGATTAGATAAAGTGATAACCATTCTGATCTAGGCTAGAGTGTACGCTGAGTGTTTCTTTTCTCTCTCTCTTTAGCAGCGACCATTGACCCGACCCTAGACTATGACTCAGTGACCAAGTTAACCGAACCTTCTTATAAGACTGGCTTTTGGATTGTCAGAGTTGCAAACCTCATTGCCACTCCTACTTTTACCCTTTTCTCCAGGACACCCCGTATTACTATGAACGTCCACTTCCATTGGACAAAACCATCGTATGGTTATAGACGAACTCGAAGGAATTCGAGGATGGTTTCCAGTTCTGGAGAAAACGAATAGGACTATTCAGTTGTCTTTTCCTTTTACCTTCTCTCGCATTGCGAGTACTCCTTGGTTTAGGAGATAGTACACCTATTACGCAAATTGGATAGTCTTCTTCCAAACCTTAGGCTGGTGCCGAATGGTGGGGAATGAAGAAAACCAATTAGCATAACAATGGTGTGCAGAAGGTATTAAGTTAAGACAAAGAAAGGGATTAGTAAGAGGGCAAAGTAAATTGCGACTGCTATTCACGACCAAACCAAGTATTTCTTCGCCAATCCTAAATCACCTTTGTATTTCTCCAGGACACTCCGTATCACTACGAAGATCAACAGTTTATTGGATACTCCATCGTATGGTTATATACGAACCCGAAAGGAACTTGTTCCAGTTCGGGGATGGATTCTGGTTTCAGGAGAAATAAGAATAAGGTTTATTCGGTTGTCTTTTATCTTCACCTTCTCTCGCATTGCGAGTGCTCCTAGGATTAGGACAGTACACCCATTATGCTTATTGGATAGTCTTCTTCCAAACCATAGGCTGGTGCCGAACAGTAGGGAAGGAAGAAAACCATTTGGCCTAAAGTGGTGTACAGAAGGTAATGATTAAAGACATATAAAGGGATTTGGAGAGGTGGCAAAGAATTATACGGTTACAGTTGTGAATCTGGATAATGGAAGAGGCATTACTAGGAATACCGGGATACCCCATCGAAACATTTCAATGTTTCAGTTTCACTGTGTATTGTTAAAAGAAAACTGATTTCCCAATTAGACACTTGCTCCAGGGTATGTATTTACCAGGTATGATTCTCACATCTGTATGGTTTTACAGATGATGAGTGGGATTAAGTTATTGGGAATTAGGTGATTATCCTCATTATATCGGAATTCGTTGTAAATGGTGATATTTGAGGAAATCGCCCGGGCTGTTTGCCGGACGGCAAATATTTGGTTTTGAATATCCGTTGTTATGCACCAATTTCAAATTGATATATCTATACGTCTATTTTTATAGAGTGAGATATACCTTTTTGAAATTATGTCTATGAAATTTACCTATATCAGTGGATGGTTGGGTAAGGAGCATTGAACAGCGGTTTAATTCTTCTTAACCATAAGTACAGTTTTCAACCTACGACACACAGTGAATGAGTCACTAGACTCAGGGGACTTATACAGAGTATTGTATATTGTCCAGTGTCCATTAGGACAGATGGGTTGGTCCTCGTACTATATTCGGTTTACTTATCACTTCTCTGGTTCTTAGACAGGTGTTTCGTAGAAACACAGGGTCCAAGTTTTGAGAAGTTATAGGTATAAGAATAAAGTAGAGAACCAGGTATTTCAAGTATCGGGATTCTTCAAGGTGATCGAAGATGTAGATACTTGTGTATGGTATTCAGTTGATAGTGATGATTAAGAGAACTTGCTTCTCTTTCAGGTTACTCATAATTGGAAGCATTCCTAAGTTGAGTAACGCTGATCGGCCTCCTTCCATTTAGTTGACATGCACTGGAGATAGCTGCATGATTTGAATCTGGTTCAATTAAATCAGTGCCTCTGTTTCTATATTGGATATAGAACAGTTCATATCTTGACATTGTTAAGGTACGGGGAGTTGTCCATCTTATGCTTAAAACCAGACTCTGGATAACTCAAGGCACGTTTCTGTAATGGCTGTTTGTGGGTTGGCCCAGGCTATGACGAGGGTTGACTTTCTACCATCTGGAATCAATAGTGATATTGTTCTTGACTCGCCACATTTTTAATAAAAATAGATTTTTTCATAAAACAGTAGTGGGAGTATGGTAGAACTGGAAGTGATTCCAGAACCGCAAACGATTAATGAAGATTTGATAAGAACCTAAAGATTCAATCTGTTTTGACATTCCATTAGCCACTCCGCATATATGGTGGGTAACCTCAAGCATCCGAGAGGTGCTCCGGTAGCCTTAAGGACGGTGACAGGGAGGTTCTTGTTTACCCAGACTTAACCATTGCTGTTGTTCCAGACTATGAGACCCGGCAAGAGCATGAGTATAGCGTCGTTCTAAACTAGCTTTAGAAGTGCACGCGTATATGATTCTGCCAGAGGGTTGTCTTAGTCAGTGGGAGCAGCGGAAGCATGGTGGACAAGTGGCTTATGTCTATTTACAGACTAAAGCGGATACAGCGGAGATAGATCATCTATTTCTGATGTGACAGTCATAGGTTTGACTTCATCAGAATAGGAGATGGATCTGTTAAGAAGGTAGTAGGGTGTGATGTCCTGGTATTTGGATGACATACACAGAGTAGGAAGTGATATTCCTATACTATGGTCGGTTATACTTTGGTTGTCACACAGTGGTTTCTCCACATAGGACATGGATATTATATCAGACATACTGGTTACTAGATCTATGGTGTTAGATCTAGATTTGGGTGGTTTCCCAATCTGGGTACTTAGACAGCATTCTAAGAGTATTTAGAATGGACGACTCCTGGCATGGTGGTGTACCTGCAGGTAATGGAGTCACCCTCTCTAAAGGTGTCTTACAGACTAAAGGGGAGAGGGATGTGCATGATTGGCAGATCACTTGCTTAGGCAATTGAGTCAATCATGAGATGTCAAGTACCACACCAGATATTGTTCTTGCAGTAGGTGCAATAAGTTGATATTCATCCAATCCTGGAGAAACAATCGGAAGCAGCTTTAGAACATAAGTTGATGTTCTAGGGAAATGATAACGGCAGCCTCCTTTGGGAGACAGTTATCAGTCCAGGCTTCCAAGGTGACCTGGATGACAGAGTGACTGTCAGAGTTATAGTTTTCCCTCTGTCGAGGGGCAGTATTTTCGACAGGTGATCCAAGCAGATACTGAGGGAGGCATGGCGCAGGATACTGATTAAGTTCAGTTGACGATACAGTCTAAGAATTCAATTTATGAGCTAGGTCCTATCGGATATCCAGACATTCTAAGACAGGTATTGCTCATTTCGGGAGATGGCTTTCTCCGCAAACTTGAGATATAGAGAGACATAGAAAGGAAAATCAAAGCGGATCCACTCACTGAGGCTATTCCTCGAACGCAATAGTTTCGCAAACGAGCTTTGTGAGACTGACTAGTAGAGGAGTTGGGTGTTCGGTATCACACGGGCTGTGAGTATGCGACATCGCAATAATTAGCCTTGAGTGCAAGTGGGAGATTGTTGGATATAGTGCCCTCAGAGTCAATTATTGGATCATAGGCACGTGATTGCAATGATTGAGAGAGGACCTATGCCGGTAGGACAGTCTTACTCAAGATGATAGTATGCTATCTGGTTTATCTTTATCATCGTGTACTGCTTTAGGTGACATTACTGATCACTATTGCACGTTGATAGAGCCCCTAAGATTCTTGCTTGACTACCAGCAGTATGAGGGCGATCATATACGTGGGAGCTGGGGTCTATAAGCACATCCTTAAAAGGTCCCTAGTCGAGGGAGTTTCGAGTTAGGGCATCGATTCTCCAGAGTAGACTAGTGTATACAGTCGAGACCCCGACGGGGGGCGGTGGCCGGTCTCATAAGCCACTGGTGTCAGTTGGTTCACCTAAGATGTATACAGGTGCTCATTGGGTTATGAGTACACCGGACAGGACTCGCCGGGAATCTGCTAGTTGGTATTATACCTGACGTCAGATAGCAGTTCCCTGGTGACATGTATACAGGTTAGTTCATCGACCTAAGATCGTCATTTGTCTCGTGTGAGTTCCCACTGTGCTTTGATTACTACCCTACCACGCTCAAAGGAGACGTGCAAACAGGTTTTAGTTGGGTACAGTCCCGAGCCATATGGAGACAGCGAGCGGATCTGCAGGGGTTCGTCTTTCCCGGTATTGGGGGTGAGGTCGCGCTGTGTCTAGGAGAGCCAGTACATGAAAAGTCCTTGGCCAAGGCAGGAGATTTGCTGGTAGGTATTCCTGTAGTATCTCAAGGTATTCTGGGCTACACTCCGACACGACTTGTACCGCTTTTAGGGGTCTGACTTTTACCAACCCCTAGACCCGCCATGCGATGCTCATAGACGAACAGACTGGACTGTATGGATATTGTCACTGACAGGCTCAGTAGGGTTTCAGGATGAGTTCGCTCACAGACGACCCTTTTGGTCAATAGCTGGTAGCCCGTCATGTATGGCTAATGCAGGGTTCCTAGGCACTCTTATGGAGTCTCACAAGTGATCAAACATGCACAAATCAAATTTTACGGGTGCCTACAAACCCTAATACGGATCGTTTACTAGATATCTAGGCGAAACAAGCAAGTAAATGGAAATGTATCTAAAGGGAAGGGGCTACAACCTTTGTAGATCCGGTCCACCACTTCCTAAGCTCCGCGATGATCTCCTTCCGCTGTCCAAATTGAATCCCGAACTCAAGTATCGGCTTCGTCGAAGAAATGGGCGGGCTTGATCGTCGGTTCGATGCCGAAGATGATCTACGTCGAGGCATCACAAGAACGAGCTCCGCCTTCGCCAAGTCAAGAAACTTGTGAAGACAACACACTCTACTACATGGCAAGTAGTAGAGGATGAAGAAATAGGAAGTGGGTAGACTTTAGATTTGGATTTCTCACTTGATTTGGCTAGTTGCCATTGAACTAGAAAGCTTTTCTTTTTCTAGCTCTTGAAGAAGAAGAAGAAAAAGATATGATAAGTCTTAATAATAAAAATGAATAAGAATTAAATCTTATCATACATTTAACCTTAGTTAAGTGTAGAGAAAATACCATGGTTAATGGAATGGTTAGGGTTAAGGATAAGAACAAAAAAGGAGACTAAGTCAAGACTTCATGAATGTTCCACTAGCAAACAAATAATGCCACCATTTCATCATTTATCTTTTCCAAAATAAGAAGATAAATAAAGAAATAGATAAATAAGTAAATGACTAAACAAAACCCTAATCATTAGTTTAAACCATGGTTTGATTCTTTACACTTAACCAAGTAAGCATGTATCATCAAACATGATACAAACATGTGCACAAAAGCATATCACATATACAACTTGCACAATTCAAGTGAGAAAATCCATTTAAAGTGAACCAACACTAGTTAACGCAAAGTAATATATCAAATATATAAATATGCACTAAATCATTAAATCAACACTTGATTTAACGATCCGGTCATAACGGATATAACCGACTAGTATCATATGTATCGGCTTATCGAATCAATCCTTGATTCGATAACTAGGTTATATCGCATATAACCAATCGATACATAGATCGCGAGAATGTAATACGGTATCGCATACTCGAATTATTCTCGGTCCCGCACATATCTCATATGCGCTCCTATTTCGTTTCGATTGATCCAGGAAACCTCTGTGTAGGACTCTAAAGACTCGTCAATACGCCGGCAGCAGATGATGATCATATCAAACACCCACAAGCCGCAAGCGGTCTGCTAAACGTAACGGCCACCCGGGTATTGAGCGATCAGAAGATCGACGAGCAAGCCCGCTCACACTCCTGTGAATCCAACCAGTAACACTTACCATACAGTCCGGTCTGTTCGTCTGATATGTCGCATATCTCGCCTAGGGGTGGTTAACGTCAGACCCCAATAGCTCGATAAGTCATGCCGACGTGAGGTCCATAACATTCGTGAAACTACTGATAACTCTTACCAGTATATCACTGCAACCCTGGCCAGGGATTTCCTGTTATGGCCAGTAGAGCATAGCACAACATCAACCCCCAATACCGGGAGAGACGAATCCCCTCCTATCGCTCATTGCCTCCATGTGAATCGGGACTGTACCCAAAATCCACCTGTTTGCACAACTCAGTAGAGCCGTGGTAGGGTGGAAATCAAAGCACAGTGGGAGACACACAAGACTCTATGACGATCTCGGGTCAACAGACTAAGCTGTACCAGTGTCACCAGAGAACTGCCATCTGACGTGAGGTATAATACCATCTGGGAGTTCTCGGCGAGTCCGTTCAGTGTACCCAGTCTCCACTGAGCACCCGCATACCATCTTCGATGTCAAACATCAATGGATATGGGATCATCCATCGCCCATCGCATGGGTCGAGAAGATATGCGCTAGTCTACTCTGGAACATCGATGCCCCGCCTCGATATTCCCTCGACTAGGAACATTTCAAGGATGTACTAATGGACTATCCAGGCCCCGCTAGTATGATCTGCATCATAGTCCTGGAAGTCGAGTACACATCCTAAGGGCTTTATCAACATGTAACAGAGAGACGGAAAGTATACACGTTAAGATAAAGAGCAACCAGATAGCGTACTATCATGTCGAGCAAGAAAGTCCTACCTATATATGTCCCAGCATCCACTACAATATACATCCAATGTACAGTAATCGCCTCTAGGGCATACATATAACTAACAGCTAATACCTCTGACGTGCTAGTGGTTAATTCCACAGCCATAGTATTGACGAGTCTTTAGAGTCCCCCCCACACACAGTTACTCAAGTTTCGGGTGAAACGCTGTAGAGGACGTATGGAGATATGGCAGGGTTCAATCAGATACGTGCGATATTGCACGGATCGTGATCTGACGGATTTTACTAGCGGGCTTTGGTTTAAGCCAGATCCTAGTATTAGACAGTGTAGATTTTGTCTCTCTGCATTTGTATTCAGTGGGAATACAAATGCGGGCATGTATATGCAGTCGCGGGGTTTCCCTGTAATTTATTACGGGATCGGTTTTCTGAAGTTGCCAGTTTGCATTCCGTTCCGGCCGGTTTTCATTTGTTCCTTCACGGCTGGACTTTTTCCGATGGTGGGGGTAATTTGCAATTGTGCAAATTACTTATTGTGGAGGGGTTTCTTGCTTATGGGGGCTTCATGATGGTTCTATCATCATGAGATTCCTTTTGGATCAATTCCTTGCTTTTATTATGATGGATGATGAAAGGATGTGGATGTGAACTTAGTGTGACAATTTTCTTCCCATTTTGATACCTTTTCTTCTCTTGATAATATATACTTTTTCCTCCACCATATGTGAGAGGCTGGCCATTTTTGGGAGTGAGGAGTTGAGGGTTCATTTGGGAGAGGGAGAGGAAAAATTCCATCATCTCTTTTTTCTTTACATGCCACAAGAAACTCCAAAGTTCATTCTTTCTCTTATCCATCATACCATGGCAACTACACTAAACCCCAAGAGACAATAGATTCTACACTACACCTACAGTACCCTTGGACGTGTCGGCTTCCCAACTTCGCGACCGAGTTGCCTCGGTCCAGAGGTGGGAGCCCGTAAAAGAATTCGGCTACGTGGTGCCCTTTCCGACGAGGATGTGACGAACGGAGATTCCGCAGGAGATCGGGACGACAACGAGAAGACCGAAGGACACAGATCGCTCGGTATATCTCTCTACCCCATCTTTTAGTTTGCAAGTAGTTAGGTTAATGGCCCGATCCGGGTTGATATTGCGCGGTGGTGCCGGTTTGCTATTTTGTAAAGTTTTTCGTTTCCGCGTTTCCGGCGTCGGATCGACGGCTGGGGCGCCGCCGTGCACTTACAACGAGAACGCCCCTCCTATCCGTGAAAACACGAAAATACTTTAGACTATATAAATCCAATAATCTGATACTAGAATCTGGCTTAAACCAAAGCTGACTAGTAAAAACTGTCCGAACGTCGTACGTGCGTTTAAACATGTATGCGTCCCTACCCTTGTCGTAAAACCATACGACCTCTATATCGTTTCTCCTGGAGCAGGGAAACTCTCTGTGTGGGACTCTAAAGACTCGACTACTACGCTGGCGGTGGGTTTAACCACAGACTGCAAGCGACACTAGCTGTACGCAACGGTCCCCAGGTAGATGTCGATAAGAAGGCCGATGAGGAAACCCATCCGAACTCCTACCGATCCTGCTGTGACAATCTCCGTACAGTCCGGTCTGTTCGTCTAGGACTATCGCATATCGGGCCTAGGGGGCGGCAAGCATCAGTCCCCTAAAAGCGGTATAAGTCGTGTCGGAGCGAAGCCCATTACACCTTGAGAAACTACTGGAACCTACCAGTAAATCTCGCTTGCCCTGGCCAGGGACTTTGCATAATGGCTCTCTGACACAGCGCGATATCAACTCCCAATACCGGGAGAGACGGATCCTGTCTAACCGCCACTGCCTCCAAGTGCTTCGGGACTGCACCCAACTGCTACCTGTTTGCACGACTCCTTTGAGCCGTGGTAGGATAGCAATCTAAGAACGGTGGGAACACACTCGAGGCGAAGCAGCACTGTCAAGTCTGCGGACTATGCTGTACTCATGTCACCTGGGAACTGTTAACTGACGACGGGTATAATACCAACCAACAGATCCCCGTGAGTCCTATCCGGTGTATCCGTAACCTAACGAGCACCTGTATACTATCTCCAGTACGACGTACTGAGGGCTGTGGGACAGACCATCTCCCTAACTGGGATGAGAAGCGTACACACTAGTCTACTCCGGAGTATCGATGCCCTGTCTCGATAATCCTACGACTAGGGACCTGAGAAAGGATGTGCTTATAGACTACCCAGCCCCCACTAGTGTGACTGCCATCACAACGCTGGTAGTCAAGCAAGATCCTAAGGGCTCTATCAATACGTACACACATATTAAGATAGAGAAAACCAAGTAGCATACTACTATGTTTAGCAAGACTGTTATATAACTGTGAATATCCCAAGCTTCCATTAAGTAATATACAAACTAGTATGATACAATAATGGCCCTAGGGTATATACACTAACAAATAGCTCCAACATCTGGGGCGATATCTCGTCGTTCGCAGCAATAACTGGCTCACTCGGCTGTACGCTGAACAGTGCTTCAATCATCATGAACAAGCCATACCTCAACGGTCATCAAAATCTGGCTGGACTCTATCATTGGCTCGACCCTCTGGTGCTGATCTGCACGTCCGAGAAATTTCATACAGCGATCCATCCAACGCTCGTGGCGTGAAAACACAATCAAAAGACACATCTCTACAATCGTGTGTCGCCGGAATTATGCTCTGGTCAGTCCTCGTTCGTGACGAGCTCGTGCTGACCGCAACTCTAGCCGTAGCTCTCCCTGCCCGTAATCGTGGCAGCAAACCATAACTGGTACCGATGAGGCTAGATCAGGAATGAATAAAATACTGAGCAAGGAAATGTACATCCTAAGGCTCCTTAAGTGGAGTGGCGTATCGTAAATATGCCGCGGAACATACCCATGGTACGTGTTGGAGATAGTGCCCTCAAAGTCAATTATTGGATCGCAGGTACGTGATTGCAATGATTGAGGCAGGACCTATACCGATATGACAGTCTTACTCGAGATGATAGTATGCTATCTGGTTTGTCTTTATCATCATATATATGCTTTAGTTCACTATTGCATGATGATAGAGCCCATAGGATTCTTGCTTGACTACCAGCAGTATGATGGCGATCATATACGTGGGAGCTGGGGTCTGTAAGCACATCCTTAAAGTGTCCCTAGTCGTGGGAGTTTCGAGACAGGGCATCGATACTCCATAGTAGACAAGTGTATACAGTCGAGACCCCGACGAGGGGCGATGGCCGGTCTCACAAGCCATTGGTGTCAATAAGATCACCTAAGATGTATACAGGTGTGTTAGTTATATGTATGCCCTAGAGGCCATTACTGTACATTGGATGTATGTTGTAGTGGATGCTGGGACATATATAGGGAGGACTTTCTTGCTCGACATGATAGTATGCTATCTGGTTGATCTTTACCTTAACGTGTACACTGATTGTCTCCCTGTTACATGTTGGTAAAGCCCTTAGGATCTGTACTTGACTACCTGGACTATGATGCGGATCATACTAGTGGGGACATGGTAGTCCATAAGTACATCCTTCAAAGTCCCTAGTCGTGGGTGTATCGAGACGGGGCATCGATATACCAGAGTAGACTAGCGTTTACCTTCTCGACCCATACAGATGGGCGATGGATGATCCCATATCCATTGGTGCTTGACATCGGAGATGATATACGGGTGCTCAGTAGAGACTGGGTACACTGGACGGACTCGCCGAGAACTCCCAGATGGTATTATACCTCACGTCAGATGGCAGTTCTCTGGTGACACTGGTACAGAGTAGTCTCTTGACCCGAGATCGTCATAGAGTCTTGTGTGGTTCCCACTGTGCTTTGATTTCCATCTTACCACGTCCAAGAGGGCGTGCAAAACGGTGGTTTTTGGGTACAGTCCCGAGTCACATGGAGGCAATGAGCGATAGGAGGGGATTCGTCTCTCCCGGTATAGGGGGTTGATGTTGCGCTGTGTTCGATTGGCTATAACAGGAAATCCCTGGCCAGGGTTGCTGAGATTTACTGGTAAGTGTTACCAGTAGTTTCTCGAATTGTTATAGACCTCATATCGACACGACTTATCGAGCTATTGGGGTCTGACGTTTACCACCCCTAGGCGAGATATGCGACATATCAGACGGACAGACCGGACTGTACGGTAAGTGTTACTGGTTGGATTCACAGGAGTGTGAGCGGGCTTGCTCGTCGATCTTCTGATCACTCAATACCCGGGTGGCCGTTACGTTTAGCAGACCGCTTGCGGCTTGTGGGTGTTTGATATGATCATCACCTGCTGCCGGCGTATTGACGAGTCTTTAGAGTCCTACACAGAGGTTTCCTGGCTCAAGCGAAACGAAATAGGAGCGCATATGAGATATGTGCGGGACCGAGAATAATACGAGTATGTGATACTGTATTCAATTCTCGCGATGTGACATTGATCGGTTATATGCGATATAACCGGGTTATCGGATCAAGTGTTGATTCGATAAGATGTTACTAATGATACCAGTCGGTTATGTGCGTCATGACCGGATCGTTAAATCAAGTGTTGATTTAATGATTTAATGCATAATTATATATTTGATATATTACTTTGCATTAACTAGTATCGGTTCACTTTAAATGGATTTTCTCGCTCGGTTGTGCGCATTGCATATGCGATATGATTTTGTGCACTTGTTTGTATCATATTTGATGATACATGCAAATTAGGGTTTGTGTAAAGAATTAAACCTTGGTTAAAGAAATGGTTAGGGTTTTTATTTGATTATTCATTTATTCATTTGTTTTTATTTTTGGAAAATAAATTGCATAAAATAGAATGGTGGCTTTCTTTTGTTTTCTTTCATGAAGCTTCATGAACTTTTGACTTAGTCACCATTTTGTCTCATGCTTAACCCTAACCAATTCAATTAACTCAAGTTAATTCTCTACACCTAACCATGGTGAGAATTATGATAAGAATGGATTTTTATTTATTCTTTAATGCTTATCATAAACTTATCATAACATTTTACCATCTTCTTCTTCTTCATTCTTCATGAAGAAAGCAAGCTCCATCAATGGTGATTGATGGAAATGAGTGAGAAATCCAATTCTAAAGTCTACCCACTTCCTATTTCTTCATCCTCTACCTCTTGCCAAGTAGTAGAGTGTGTTTCCTTCACAAGTTTTCAAGGCTTGGTGAAGGTGGAGCTTGATCTAGCGATGCCTCGACGTAGATCATCTTCGGCATGGACATCGACGACCTAGCTTTCTTATTCTCCGATGAAGTCGACGCTAGAGCCCGGATTCTTTTTGGACAGCGGAGAGGACTTCGTTGCGGAGCTATGGAGGTAGAGAACCGGATCTACAAAGGTTGTATTTCCGTATCTCTTAGTTAAGTGTTAACTAGTTTACTTTTCGCCTAGATTTCTAGCCAACGATCCGTAGTTTAGGGTTTCTCGGCACCGTATTTTTTGAAATTGGCATGGTTGATGCCTTGTGAGACCTCACTAGAGTGCCTAGGAACCCTACAGTGGTATCAGAGCCTAGCTAGAGCCTTAGGCGAAGTCTAGACAGAATTTGAAGTCCGAACGAACCCGAAACCCAATTCCGATCATGCTCTCTGTACTTTTTTGAAAACAGTGAGTTTTTCCAAATTAAAAATATGCAGAAAACCCAGCAGGAAATTGTAAGAATTACTGTGAAAATACGACATTGTTTGGATTTTAAACAAGCGCGGAACCGCGGCACGAGCCTGCCTCGTGCGGCGGTTCCGCCGCCACTTGATGACGTCAGCAATGCCTATTTTCACGGTAACTCCTATTTAAATGTGCTGAGTTCTCTGGGTATTTTTTAAATTTTATTCAAGAGTTGAATTTTCAGGGGTTGTTTGGGGGATTCGGTGTTTCGATCGGAGTATCAAATTTTGTCTATGTGGCTTTCCGGATAAATTATAGAATATGTTAAAAAGTTCGACCGGATATAAATACCCAATTTTTCCCCTGTCGGGAAATTTCCAAGTGTTAGATTTTTCCGTAGTTTAACGACGTTCTAAGTAGTGCAAGTAACTCGATGGACCCTCTAGAAGACAACAAACCTTAACTCGATTATGTGACCGTCTTGAACTGCCCTTTGAACCTTCGGGTTTGGGGCAGTACGGCGTGCCACATGTGAGGCGTTGGCTTGACCCTTCTACGGCTGGACCGTTGGTACTGAGGCACGAACTGAATGTTGTTAGACTTATTTCATGTGTTGACCTGTTTCGGGAAAACTTGGGTGTTCGATTGTTCGATCGAAAAGTTTAACATTTTCTGTTTATCTGGAATGGGATACAATAATTGGAATTCACAAGAAGTTAGGAGATAACTGAATGAATGTTATAAACATAGCAGTTTAGTCTCACTTGATCGGTTGCCACGGAATTTTGATGTGATCAAAAGTCCGTCGCAATCACGTAGCGTACGCGGATACTCGCCGGGTAAACTTAATAGACAGCCTCACTCTATAGCCCCGACCAAGTGACTGTAGGAGAACCTCGTCGCCGAAAGCATCCGTTCGGGTGCTCGAGGCAGCGGTGTTCCGCCTTGGTGCACTTCGTCGACGGTATCGGGGGTGCGGCCGTCTACTGAAGTTTGCGACGAGCATTCGATCAGGATGTCGGGAATCTTGTTGAATTGCCCGACTTGATATTGAAAAGTGTTTTCGATAATGAGACTAAAATGCGGGGTTTATAATTGTTCGGCATGCGATGTCTAAGGAATTCATTTGGTCAGGCATGCGATGTCTGAGGTGGTTGCGGATTCCAACTGTTGTAGTTTTACACTTTCTTTTCTGTGACCGTAAGTGTAATATGTGATATCGCCGGTTTCGTTGCTATATGTCAACGACAATTGGGATGCGCATATTTACTTACGTTGATGACATGTGATGTTATGTGTTGCTGGATATGTTATATTGGATCGTCGTGTTTGAATAGCCGGGGGTTTTTATGTGAGATGAGTGTTTTTCATTTTCATTCATGTAAAAACTTGTATGTAATATTCTTTTATTGGGGCGCTTCCAGGTTGCAGAAGTTGTCACCCTTTGTATATTATTTACTTTTCCGCACTAGGATAGACCCAAGGAGGAGGGCACAAGTAACCGGGTTCTGGAGTCCAGTGGGAGACCAACTCGAGGAGTCGAGTCCGGGTCTCCTAACTCTAGAATTGGCAGGGTTGCTTGCCGCTCTCGTAGGGGTCTAGGAGTGTGGGTTTGGCTATTCATCACGACCGTGGAATCCGTGTTTTATACTGGCTCGTATTGAAAACACGGATGTCCTAGTATATCCAATATTTCATATGATTCTTCTGCTGCGATATCTGTGATGTGATCATGTGATGTTCTATGATAGATACTGTATATAGTATATATGATATATTATATAGATGTTACTTATGTTTTACACCCGCGCTAGCCCTGCCCTGCTCTACCGTTAGTTACCTAACCTAACGGTGCACGAGGGGACATCGAGGCGAATGCGGATGGCATAAGTGTACGTCGTATTTATCTGTGATGTTTAGGTAATTTAAATTATGGGACTTCATTAATGTGATTAATGAAATAAAAAGAAACCTAAGATGTTGTAGAATCGAATTTCAAAATAAAACAGGTAGCTACAGTTCTTGCTTTGCACAGCGGTATATATGATATATCCTGCACCTTATTCGATGAGGAAAGGACCGAGATCCCTTCACCGGGAATGACTCCTTTAGCAATAACTGGCAGATGCTACACACTCGGTTTGTCTTTTGATTGCTTTTAAGAGTTTTTGCTTTGCACAGTGATATATATGATATATCCCGCACCTCATTCGACGAGGAAAGGACCGACGATCCCTTCACCGGGAGTGACTCCTTTAGCAAAACTAGAAAAGCCTAAAAAACACTCCATTTCAAAATTCATTTGATTCTACAACGATATCAAGTTCATTACGCAATAGGTTTTCAGAAAAACCTGTCGTAGCCCTCCGTCATTTCAGATAAGTATTAGTTAGTATTCGTGCTGCGGTTGTTTGGCATGCGTCAAGGCGTAGTGTACGGTAGCTAACTAGTGCTTATCTGTCAGCATATGATGCGATTGGATTAGGGTATTCGTACGGCGTTGTTTGGCATGCGTCAAGGGTCGTGCGGGTGGGTTTAATTCAATCAAGAAATGTACGGGTTAAACTTGACTAGCAGACTATGGGTTGTTTGGCATGCGTCAAGGTCATAGCGAGCTAGGGGCAAAATATTTATCGGGAATTTCAAGTGTTGAAATTTGCAATGAGATTGCATACCTTCTATGAGATAGTTGGATCCCGATACCCGCTGCGAGTAAGAGTTACTCCTGGGAGAGTTTTATACATTACAATTAGCCGATCAAGTAGGTGTCTAGAAAGGTGTTAACGAGGTTACGCCTCTGGGAAAACGAGGTTTACATTAATTAGGTTCGTGCGAAAGCACGGGGGACCTCCCTCAAAGTACCGACACTGGCCTGGCTGAAAGATTGGCGAACTTGTAGTGTGTAATTAATCCCGGCTAGTCTTTCCTTTTAGGGTTTGAAGGAAGATTTGATAAAAAGCAGTGGGAGCCATCCTGATTAGATAAAATAATAACCAATCTATTCTTGCAAGAGCTCACGCTGAGTGTTTTCTTCTCTCTCTCTCTAGGTAGCGACCATATCACGCCTTAATCAAGATAATAATACGGATTATTGACCGAACCCGCTTGTTATACTGAGCTGGGGAACGTTGGTCCCGCTCCAACTTATAATTGTTATAAGACAGAGCAGGAAATTGGGGAATACCAGATTTCCCGTGCCGCCCAAACGAAGAGAGTGCATGCTGATGCATCATCTTCGGGTGTGTTCACTACAAAGAACTATTTCTCTGTATCCTCTACGTCCTGGGTATGTGATACCAGATCAGGATCCCAGATATGTAATCAGTTACATAGGGCTACAGATAGGTAGAGAACTGAGAACGGGTGATAAGTTTCATGAGACAGAAAACGGGGCAAAAGTTGCAGCCAAGTCTGTTGGTCACCGTCACCCTGTATTACAAATACATTGATTCTGAACGAGTGTTATTAGATACCGAACCTGATATACAAAATCATATCAGTAAAGAAATGATAAAATTTTGTATTGTTGGATAATGTTTTGAACATTTCCTATATCAAAAGTTGATCGGTTCAGGCACGTTATCTAAAAGCATTAATGTTCTAAATCAAACTATAGTTCTTTAGTATACGGAACACACACAAGAGGAAGAGTTCAGAAATGAACGGATCCTTCTTAAGACATTGTAGACTAGGTCAGATCAATGTGACCCGACTAGCTAGAGTTACATATAGATGCATATTTAAATCAGTTTGAATTTACATCTTGTGAAACTCGCCAGTCATGTCACAAAGATAAGATGACCATAGCTCCGTTTAATGGAAACAGAGAAAGAGTTAGTGAACTCTTAGGGTGATACATGTTAATGTATGTAGGTCCCCAGTCTACACTTGCCAAGACTGGTTCTTTATACTTCATTATATTCTCTGATAATCTCTCAAGATTCAGTCATATGTTCCTGTTGAAACATGAGTCCGAACCTTTTGAGATATTCATAGAATATAAGCGAGAAGTAGAGAACCAAAATACGGGTATAAGTATTATGTCCTTTGATGAGATCAAGGAGGAGAATACTTGTGCACGGAATTCCTGGACTATTCTAAAGGAGAATGAGATTCTCTCTCGGCATTACTCCTCCGAATACACCATAGCACGATGGTATATCGGGGCGGAGCAATCACACCCTATGTGATAAGGTGTGCTCTATGATGAGTACTACTGAGTTACCTGTTTCCTTTTTGGGAGTTATGCACTTGAGAAGCTGCATACCTATTGAATAGGGTTCGAATCAAATCAGTTGCCTACCACTTCATATATGATATGGAAAGGGAAGAGCCCATATCTTAAGTTAGTTAAGATTTGGGGTTGACCGGCCTATGTCTAAAAGCAAAATCCGGACAAGCTCGAGGCAAGGTCTGTAATGTAGAACTGGAAAGGTTCCAGCTATACAAACAGCAGCTGATGATTTGGTAGAACCGAAGGATTCAGTAGTTACCAACGAACCTCAGCCTCTCCGCTGATCTAGTAGGGTTCCTCACCCACCTGAGAGATACTTCGGTTTCTCTATGACAGTGGGAGCGAGGACTGCATCATGAGATGATGACCCAACTGGCTTCGAGCAGGCCATCGAGAGTAAGACTCTGTAAGAATGGCTAGATGTTTAGCGATCTGAGATGGAATCCTTATACACCAACAAAGTATGGACTTTGGTTGCTATATCTGAAGGGTTAAATCCCCATCGGGAGCAAGTATATCTTGAGAAGATTACTTGGTGTACATCGAAAAGTTGAGACTTTCAAAGCTAGACTTGTTAAAAGTTTGCATCATTGACCAGCTGTGGATAATGATGAAACCTTTTCAAGTATCTATGCTTAAGTCCATCCAGATACTACTTGCCACGGCTACATACCATGACTACGATATCTGGCGGTTGGGTGTCTTGACTGCTTTACCAAATGATGATTTAGAAGAGTGTGTCTATAAGTACACAGCCAGAGGGCTTCGTAGACAGTGGGAGCAGCGGAAACGTGTGCAAGATGCTTTATAGGATAAAGCAGGCATCGCGGAGTTGGAACATCTATTTTGATGGATTAGTCAAAGAAGTTGACATCATCAAAATGGTAGATAAACCTTGTATAAACAAAAAGGTAGTAGGGAGTATGGTGATGATCCTCGTAGAGTACGTGGATGACATTCTCTTGATAGGAAAAGAGTTTCCTATGCAACGCTCGATCAATCTCCGTTTATCACAATGATTCTCCATATAGGATCATAATGATACCTACTAACTCCTGGATTTTGGATCTATGAGATAGATCTAATTGGATGTTAGGATTCTCACTAGTTGTAGTGAGATAGTATCAACCGATCCTGGGGAGAATCACTGGAAGGGTTCCAGGGTGATAAGGACGACTGAAAGTCAGTCGCAGGCATTGTCTTTACCCTCAGTAAAGGGACGGTATGTTGGAAGAGTTCCAAGCTAGATACCGTGACATACTAGACGATAAAGGCACGATACATCGCTACTTAAGATGCTACCAAAGAGGCTGTTTGGGTGTATAATGGTTCATGAGATGAACTACGTTCCTACCATTGTGAGACAATGGAGTTGTGGCTTATGCCAAGGAACGCGGGTCCCATCAGTGATCCAGACATATTCTAAGGCAGTATCACCTGATCATGGAGATAGTTGATCTCCAGGGTGATCGAGGTTTGGAGAGTAGACTCAGAGGACAACACAGCGGATCCACTCACAAAGGCCTGTTCCCAGAGAGAGACTTTTACGGGATGGTTGAGTATGAGATACTACAACCACTGCTACAGATGACCCTAGTGCAAGTGGGAGATTGTTAGTTATATGTATGCCCTAGAGGCCATTACTGTACATTGGATGTATATTGTAGTGGATGCTGGGATATATATAGGGAGGACTTTCTTGCTCGACATGATAGTATGCTATCTGGTTGATCTTTACCTTAACGTGTACACTGATTGTCTCCCTGTTACATGATGGTAAAGCCCTTAGGATCTGTACTTGACTACCTGGACTATGATGCGGATCATACTAGTGGGGACATGGTAGTCCATAAGTACATCCTTCAAAGTCCCTAGTCGTGGGTGTATCGAGACGGGGTATCGATATACCAGAGTAGACTAGCGTGTACCTTCTCGACCCATACAGATAGGCGATGGATGATCCCATATCCATTAGTGTTTGACATCGGAGATGATATACGGGTGCTCAGTAGAGACTGGGTACACTGGACGGACTCGCCGAGAACTCCTAGATGGTATTATACCTCACGTCAGATGGCAGTTCTCTGGTGACACTGGTACAGAGTAGTCTGTTGACCCGAGATCGTCATAGAGTCTTGTGTGGTTCCCACTGTGCTTTGATTTCCATCTTACCACGTCCAAGAGGGCGTGCAAAACGGTGGTTTTTGGGTACAGTCCCGAGTCACATGGAGGCAATGAGCGATAGGAGGGGATTCGTCTCTCCCGGTATAGGGGGTTGATGTTGCGCTGTGTTCGATTGGCTATAACAGGAAATCCCTGTCCAGGGTTGCTGAGATTTACTGGTAAGTGTTACCAGTAGTTTCTCGAATTGTTATAGACCTCATATCGACACGACTTATCGAGCTATTGGGGTCTGACGTTTACCACCCCTAGGCGAGATATGCGACATATCATACGGACAGACCGGACTGTACGGTAAGTGTTACTGGTTGGATTCACAGGAGTGTGAGCGGGCTTGCTCGTCGATCTTCTGATCGCTCAATACCCGGGTGGCCGTTACGTTTAGTAGACCGCTTGCGGCTTGTGGGTGTTTGATATGATCATCACCTGCTGCCGGCGTATTGACGAGTCTTTAGAGTCCTACACAGAGGTTTCCTGGCTCAAGCGAAACGAAATAGGAGCGCATATGAGATATGTGCGGGACCGAGAATAATACGAGTATGTGATACTGTATTCAATTCTCGCGATGTGACATTGATCGGTTATATGCGATATAGCCGGGTTATCGGATCAAGTGTTGATTCGATAAGATGTTACTAATGATACCAGTCGGTTATGTGCGTCATGACCGGATCGTTAAATCAAGTGTTGATTTAATGATTTAATGCATAATTATATATTTGATATATTACTTTGCATTAACTAGTATCGGTTCACTTTAAATGGATTTTCTCGCTCGGTTGTGCGCATTGCATATGCGATATGATTTTGTGCACTTGTTTGTATCATATTTGATGGTACATGCAAATTAGGGTTTGTGTAAAGAATTAAACCTTGTTTAAAGAAATGGTTAGGGTTTTTATTTGATTATTCATTTATTCATTTGTTTTTATTTTTGGAAAATAAATTGCATAAAATAGAATGGTGGCTTTCTTTTGTTTTCTTTCATGAAGCTTCATGAACTTTTGACTTAGTCACCATTTTGTCTCATGCTTAACCCTAACCAATTCAATTAACTCAAGTTAATTCTCTACACCTAACCATGGTGAGAATTATGATAAGAATGGATTTTTATTTATTCTTTAATGCTTATCATAAACTTATCAAAACATTTTACCATCTTCTTCTTCTTCATTCTTCATGAAGAAAGCAAGCTCCATCAATGGTGATTGATGGAAATGAGTGAGAAATCCAATTCTAAAGTCTACCCACTTCTTATTTCTTCATCCTCTACCTCTTGCCAAGTAGTAGAGTGTGTTTCCTTCACAAGTTTTCAAGGCTTGGTGAAGGTGGAGCTTGATCTAGCGATGCCTCGACGTAGATCATCTTCGGCATGGACATCGACGACCTAGCTTGCTTATTCTCCGATGAAGTCGACGCTAGAGCCCGGATTCTTTTTGGACAGCGGAGAGGACTTCGTTGCGGAGCTATGGAGGTGGAGAACCGGATCTACAAAGGTTGTATTTCCGTATCTCTTAGTTAAGTGTTAACTAGTTTACTTTTCGCCTAGATTTCTAGCCAACGATCCGTAGTTTAGGGTTTCTCGGCACCGTATTTTTTGAAATTGGCATGGTTGATGCCTTGTGAGACCTCACTAGAGTGCCTAGGAACCCTACAAGGTGCTCATTGGGTTATGAGTACACCGGACAGGACTCATCGGGAATCTGCTAGTTGGTATTATACATATCGTCAGAGAGTAGTTCCCTGATGACATGTGTACAGGTTAGTTCATCGACCTGAGATCGTCATTTGTCTCGTGTGAGTTCCCACTGTGCTTAGATTACTACCCTACCATGCTTAAAGGAGTTGTGCAAACAGGTTTTAGTTGGGTACAGTCCCGAGCCACATTGGAGGCAAGTGAGCGGATCGTCGGGGATTCGTCTCTCCCGGTATTGGGGGTTGATGTCGCGCAGTGCACGGGTGACCATCACTAGGAATCCTCGGCCGAGGTAGTGGAGAATTACTGATTTGGATTAGTAGTTTCTCAGGTGGTGATGGGCTTCATGCCGACACTATTTATCGTGTTATTAGGGGTCTGACTTTATCCACCCCCCCTAGACTCGATATGCGATACTCTTTAGACGAACGTACCGGACTGTATATGCATTGTCACTGTTAGGCTCAGTAGGGTTTATAGATGAGTTCGCTCGTCAGCTTCCCTTCCAATTAATACATAGGAAAACCGTTACGTACAGCTTGTACCGCTGACGTGCTAGAGGTTATACCCGGTGCCAGTGTGTTGATGAGTCATTAGAGTCCCCCACAGACACTTTCTCAAGTTCGGCCGAAACGTTGTAGAGGCCGTATGGTATTATGGCAAGGTTCGGAAAATGCACGTGCGTTTTCGCACGTGTCATTTTTGTTGGAGATAGTGCCCTCAGAGTCAATTATTGGATCGCAGGCACGTGATTGCAATGATTGCGGAGGACCTATACCAGTAGGACAGTCTTACTCGAGATGATAGTATGCTATCTGGTTTGCCTTTATCAGTCGTGTACAGTTTCAGGTGACTGATCACTGTTACACTTTGATAGAGCCCTTAGGATCTTGCTTTACTACCAACAGTATGATGGCGATCATATACGTGAGAGTTGGGTGGTTTATACGCATATCCTTAATTGTGGTCCCTAGTTGTGGGAGTTTCGAGACAGGGCATCGATACTCCGGAGTAGACTAGTGTATACAGTCGAGACCCCGACGAGGGGCGGTGGCCGGTCTCATAAGCCATTGGTGTCAGTTGGATCACCTAAGATGTATACAGGTGCTCATTGGGTTATGAGTACACCGGACAGGACTCGCCGGGAACCTGCTAGTTGGTATTATACATATCGTCAGATAGCAGTTCCCTGGTGACATGTGTACAGGTTAGTTCATCGACCTGAGGTCGTCATTTTTCTTGTGTGAGTTCCCACTGTGCTTTGATTTCTACCCTACCACGGCTCAAAGGAGTCGTGCAAACAGGTAGCTTTTGGGTACAGTCCCGAGCCACATGGAGGCACGTGAGCGGATCGGCAGGGGATTTGTCTCTCCCGGTATTGGGGGTGAGATCGTGTTGTGTCTAGGAGAGCCATTACACAAAGCCCACGGCCGTGGCAGGAGATTTACTGGTAGGTACTCCAGTAGTATCTCAGGGTGTTATTGGGCTACACTCCGACACGACTTATACTGCTATTGGGGGTCTGACGTTACTACCCCCTAGGCAGATATGCGATACTCATAGGCGAACGGACCGGACTGTATATACATTGTCACTGTTAGGCTCAGTAGGATTTCCGGATGAGTTCGCTCATCGGCCTCCCTTGAGGTCAGTCCATGGGCAGCCGTTACGCATAGCTAGTGCCGCTGACAGTTTGTGGTTAAACCCACTGCCAGGGTACTGACGAGTCATTAGAGTTCCCCACAGACAGTTTCCCAAGTTCGGGCGAAACGTTGTAGAGGCCGTATGGTTTTATGGCAGGGTTCGGAAAATGCACGTGCGTTTACGCACGTGTCGTTTTTCGGGCAGATAATACTGGTGGGCTTTGGTTTAAGCCGGATCCGAGTATTATACAGAGTAGATATAATATCTTTGTCTCAGTTGCATTTGTATTCGGTCGTAATACAAATGCGGGTATATTTATACAGTTACGGGGTTATCCTGAAATTCGTTTCCGGATCGCTTTTGGAAGTTGCCAGTTTCCAGTTTTCTATCAGCCGTCTTTTAACATTCGGTTAAAGATGGATTTATCTTTTCTTTGGAAGAGTGTGGATGCTTCTAGAAGGTTCTAGAAGCGGTGAGGTGTTTTGTGACTCATGGTGCATTTATTGTGTTCACACTAGATATTTTCTTGTGTTCACACTAGATATTTTCTTGTGTTCACACTAGATATTTCCTTATGGTTACTCTCTTGTTCCTACACTCACCTCCCTCCTCACTTATATATATATGGCCGGCCCCTTCCCCCTCTCTTACACACACTTGATTTTTCATTTGGTGAAAAGATTATGATAGTTTTGGGGTGTATGGAAATTTCATTGGTCATTTCATTCCATCACCCGATTCAAATGGCAACTTCATTAACCGTTCGTCCATAGCTTTGGACGGAACAAGACAAAGTCTTCTACTCATTCTCTACATCAATCTTGGTCGTCTCTTTTAGCAAACTTGACGACCGAGTTGCCTCGAGTCAGAGGCGGGAGCTCGTTTAAAGAATCGTTGACGTGGTGCCACCTGGACGAGAAGATCAGAGATCGACGAGATCGGAGCAGCCGCAACGGAGCGTGGGATGATGGTTAAAGAACGAAGGACTCGGATCGTTCGGTATAACCTTTCTACTCTCTTTACAGTTTGTTAGTTTAGCAATAATGGCAGATCCGGGTTTTAGTATACGATAGCGCCAGTTAAAAAGTTTTTGTTCCGCATTTGGCGTCTGTAGACGGCCGGGGCGCTACCGTAGACTTACAGTGGTATCAGAGCCTCACCATTTTGCTTTACTAACTTGTGCTAACGCGTTTAAAATATCGATCGGACTGAATATCAAAAACTGCAAAATTTCATGTTCACAGTTTCTGTTGATTTTTAAAGGGTTCCAAAAATTATTCTACATATCACAGAAAGTTGTGCAGGGTTTTAGAAGCACACCGTACAAATTTGGGCACGTGATTCGACAAGAACGCCGCGGAATCACGGTCAAACCTATGGTTTGACCGCGCATCCGCGGCCATTCTGTGAGATCGTGGCCCCAAATTTGTACAGTGGGTTCTTGTCTGGAATTTGAGGTTTTTGGTATATATCTTTTGGGCCCAGATTTTATTACTGTTCAACAGATGTTTGTGGGGCCCACTTCGTGATATTTAGTCGATCAAAATTTAAACATGTTAGTTTACAGTGCTTACATTATATCTCCGACCGGGAATGTCATTTGATCGGTAAACCGCGTCTGATTGCTATAGTTCTTTTAGACGGGTTTGCGAACGTGACATTCCCGTTGATGTTCTGTGTTGTGCTGTGATGTTGCGGATTTGTCGTGGTGGATAGCAGTGTGCAATGGTAGTGCAGTTTGGATTTATTTGTACATTTGATATTGCGGGGCGAGCGTCCAACATGTGGACTGCCGTCACTGCCTGTTGTATAATATTCTTTTGGGGTACGACCGGGTCGAGGTCGATGTACTCGTTGTACATATTTTTCATTTCTGTACTAGGTTTTACCACGCGACGGAGTGAATGGATAGCCGGGTTCTGGAGGGCAACGGGTCCGCATCTCATGGCTTTGAAAGGCAGAGGGGCCTTACTCTAAAATTGGCAGACTATTAGCCGCACTCGTAGGGGGTACAGGTTGACCCAAGGAGGGGTGCTCAAGCTACCGGATTCCGTGGAGTGCAGGGTGGTCCATTCACTTTGCTGTAGGGGGCTGCCTCGCTTCAGGTTTTGGCGGGTAACTTGCCGCACCCGTAGGGGTCTAGGTTTCATTGCACAGGCTATCCACACGACCAGGGGAACGTCGGGTTTCAGCAGCGGCTCTGTGAAACTCGGGGATCCCAGATTATCTGTATTGTTCTGTGATGCTTATTACTTTTCTGTAATGTTGCATATTATCACGCCTGGAGCGATTATTGTATATTGGTTTATATACTACTAGATGTTGTATATGTTTTACACCCGCGCTAGTCCAGTCCCCGCTCTGTCGTTAGTTAAGTAACCTAACGGGTGATGACGGGACCCAGTGACGAATACGGATGGCATATACATACATTTTATTTTCGTTCTTTTCTGGTGTGATTGATTGATGGGACTGCGTTGATTCTGATCAATGCAAAGGAAAACAAACCTGTTTACAGTTGCTGGAACAAATTTAAAAAGTGTTATTGCAAAGACGTTTCCTTTTGTTTTGCATAGCGGTATTCAGTGGAATATCCTGCACCTCATTCGACGGGGCAAGGGCCGATATTCCTTCACGGGGACTGACCCCTTGGGCAGAAGTTTGCATCAGGGTAATAAATTCAATATAGTCGATTACAAGTTGCTTTGCATCGCGGTATTCAGTGGAATATCCTGCACCTCATTCCACGAGGAAAGAGCCGAGATCCCTTCACCGGGAGTGACCTCTTTAGCAAAAGGTTTTCGCCACTATATTTTAAAAAGCTATCAGGTTCCTTCAGCGATATCATGTTCACTACGTTAAAGGTTTTTCGCCAAAAACCAGCCGTAGCCTTGCGTCATTTCTTTTAGGTATTCAGTAGTATTCAAGCTATGCATTTTAGCCAAAGTTAAGGCATAGTGTTTGGTAGCTGCTGGGTATTCATTTGTTTCATAGATAGATGAGTTGGTTTAGGACAGTCGTTCTGCCATTTGGCCAAAGCCAGAGGCATGTGCGGGTGGGTTCAAATTGACAAGATAGTGATGGGTAGAACTTGGCATGTGACTTATGACATTTTTACCAAAGCCAAGGTTATAAGAGCATGGGGCAAAAATCTTATCGGGAGTTTCTGAAGAAACTGAAACTTGCCAAGTATGCGCATACCTTCTGGAGTGTGATAACGTGAGTGGATTCCGTTAGGTTATCATGCGATGAGAGTTGGATCTCGATACCCACTGATGAGTTGGTTTACTCTTCGGGTGATCCCGATTGATTCTTCTTTTAGGTTTGGAGGAGAATTTGACAGAACAGTGGGAGGTTTCCTGATTAGATAAAGTGATAACCATTCTGATCTAGGTTAGAGTGCAAGCATAGTGTTTCTGTTGGAGATAGTGGCCTCAGAGTCAATTATTGGATCGCAGGTACGTGATTGCAATGATTAGGGAGGAACTATACCGGTATGACAGTCTTACTCGAGATGATAGTATGCTATCTGGTTTGCCTTTATCAGTCGTGTACAGTTTCAGGTGACTGATCACTGTTACACTTTGATAGAGCCCTTAGGATCTTGCTTTACTACCAACAGTATGATGGCGATCATATACGTGAGAGTTGGGTGGTTTATACGCATATCCTTAATTTTGGTCCCTAGTCGTGGGAGTTTCGAGACAGGGCATCGATACTCCGGAGTAGACTAGTGTATACAGTCGAGACCCCGACGAGGGGCGGTGGCCGGTCTCACAAGCCACTGGTGTCAGTTGGATCACCTAAGATGTATAAAGGTGCTCATTGGGTTATGAGTACACCGGACAGGACTCGCTGGGAATCTGCTAGTTGGTATTATACATATCGTCAGATAGCAGTTCCCTGGTGACATGTGTACAGGTTAGTTCATCGACCTGAGGTCTTCATTTGTCTCATGTGAGTTCCCACTGTGCTTTGATTTCTACCCTACCACGGCTAAAAGGAGTCGTGCAAACAGATAGTTTTTGGGTACAGTCCCGAGCCACATGGAGGCACGTGAGCGGATCGGCAGGGGATTCGTTTCTCCCGGTATTGGGGGTGAGATGGTGCTGTGTCTAGGAGAGCCATTACACAAAGCCCACGGCCGTGGCAGAAGATTTACTGGTAGGTACTCCAGTAGTATCTCAGGGTGTTATTGGGCTACACTCCGACACGACTTATACTGCTATTGGGGGTCTGACGTTACTAGCCCCCTAGGAGGATATGCGATACTCATAGAAGAACGGACCGGACTGTATATACATTATCACTATTAGGCTCAGTAGGGTTTCTGGATGAGTTCGCTCATCAGCCTCCCTTAAGGTCTGTCCATGGGCAGCCGTTACGCATAGCTAGTGCCGCTGACGGTTTGTGGTTAAACCCACTGCCAGGGTACTGACGAGTCATTAGAGTCCCCCACAGACAGTTTCCCAATTTCGGGCGAAATGTTGTAGAGGCCGTATGGTTTTATGGCAGGGTTTGGAAAATGCACGTGCGTTTACGCACGTGTCATTTTTCGGGCAGATGATACTGGTCGGCTTTGGTTTAAGCCGGATCCGAGTATTATATTGAGTAGATATAATATCTTTGTCTCAGTTGTATTTGTATTCGGTCGTAATACAAATGCGGGTATATTTATACTGTTACGGGGTTATCCTGAAATTCGTTTCGGGATCACTTTTGGAAGTTGCCAGTTTCCAGTTTTCTATCAGCCGTCTTTTAACATTCGGTTAAAGACGGATTTATCTTTTCTTGAGATGAGTGTGGAAGGTTCTAGAAGTTTCTAGAAGAGGTGACTAGGTTGAATGGTGTTGATGTTTCATTGGTTGCATTTAATGTATTCATACTTTGTGTTCACACTTTATGTTCACACTATGTGTTCACACTTTGTGTTCACACATGATATTTGTTCTTGTGGTCACCTCCCTCCTCCTACACTCACCCTCCCTACTTCTATAAGATGGTCGGCCCCCTCCCCTCTCTCACTCTCACTTGATGGTTGTAAAAGATTATGATAGTTTTAGGGTGTATGGAAATTTCATTGCTCATTTCATTCCATCACCCGAATCAATTGGCAACTTCATTAACCGTTCGTCCATGGCTTTGGACGGAACGAGACAAAGTCTTCTACTCACTCTCTACATCAATCTTGGTCGTTTCTTTTAGAAAACTTGACGACCAAGTTGCCTCGAGTCAGAGGCGGGAGCCCGTTTAAAGAATCGTTGACGTGGTGCCACATGGACGAGCAGATCGGAGATCGATGAGATCTGAGTAGCCGCAACGGAGCGTGGGATGATGGTTAAAGAACGAAGGACTCGAATCATTCGGTATAACCTTTCTACTCTCTTTACAATTTGTTAGTTTAGCAATAATGGCAGATCCGGGTTTTAGTATACGATAGCGCCAGTTAAAAAGTTTTTGTTCCGCATTTGGCGTCTGTAGACGGCCGGGGCACTACCGTAGACTTACAGTGGTATCAGAGCCTCACCATTTTGCTTTACTAACTTGTGCTAACGCGTTTAAAATATCGATTGAACCGGATATTGAAAACCGCAAAATTTCCATTCACAGTTTCTGTTGATTTTTAAAGGGTTCCAAAAATTATTTTACATATCACAGAATTCTGTGCAGGGTTTTCTAAGAACACCGTACAAATTTGGGCACATGATTCGACAAGACTGCCGCGGAATGGCGGTCAAACCTATGGTTTGACCGCACATCAGCGGCCATTCTGTGAGATCTTGCCCCCAAATTTGCACAGTGGGTTCTTGTCTGGAATTTGGGGTTTTTGGTTTATATCTTTTGGGCCCAGATTTTTTTACTGTTCAACAGATGTTCGTGGGGCCCACTTCGTGATATTTAGTCGATCGAAATTTAAACATGTTAGTTTACAGTGCTTACATTATATCGCCGACAGGGAATGTCATTTGATCGGTAAAACCGCGTCTGATTGCTATAGTTCTTTTAGACGGGTTTGCGAACTTGACATTCGCGTTGATGTTCTGTGTTGTGCTGTGTTGTTGCGGATTTGTTGTGGTGGATAGCAGTGTGCAATGGTAGTGCAGTTTGGATTTATTTGTACATTTGATATTGCGGGACGAGCGTCCAACATGTGGACTGCCGTCACTGCCTGTTGTATAATATTCTTTTGGGGCACGACCAGGTTGCGGTCGATATACCTGTTGTACTATTTTTCATTACTGTACTAGGTTTTGCCCCGCGACGGAGTGCACGGATAGCCGGGTTCTGGGGGGCAACGGGTCCGCATCTCATGGCTTTGAGAGGCAGAGGGGCCTCACTCTAGAATTGGCAGACTATTCGCCACACTCGTAGGGGGTACAGGTTGACCCAAGGAGGGGTGCCCAAGATTACTGGATTCCGTGAAGTGCAGGGTGGTCCATTCACTTTGCTGTAGGGGGCTGCCTCGCTTCAGGTTTTGGCGGGTAACTTGCCGCACCCGTAGGGGTCTAGGTTTCATTGCACAGGCTATCCACACGACAGGGGAACGTCGGGTTTCAGCAGCGGCTCTGTGAAACTCGGGGATCCCAGATTATCTGTGTTGTTCTGTGATGCTTATTACTTTTCTGTAATGTTGCATATTATCACGCCTGGAGCGATTATTGTATATTGGTTTATATACTATTAGATGTTGTATATGTTTTACACCCGCGCTAGTCCAGTCCCCGCTCTGTCGTTAGTTAAGTAACCTAACGGGTGATGACGGGACCCAGTGACGAATGCGGATGGCATATACGTACATTTTATTTTCGTTCTTTTCTGATGTGATTAATTGATGGGACTGCGTTGATTCTGATTAATGCAAAGTAAAACAAACCTGTTTGCAGTTGTTGGAACAAATTTAAAAAGATGTTATTGCAAAGACGTTTCCTTTTGTTTTGCATAGCGGTATTCAGTGGAATATCCTGCACCTCATTCGACGGGGCAAAGGCCGATATCCCTTCACCGGGACTGACCCCTTGAGCAGAAGTTTGCGTCAGGGTAATAACTTCACTATAGTCGATTACAAGTTGCTTTGCATCACGGTATTCAGTGGAATATCCTGCACCTCATTCCACGAGGAAAGAGCCGAGATCCCTTCACCGGGAGTGACCTCTTTAGCAAAAGGTTTTCGCCACTATATTTTAAAAAGCTATCAGGTTCCTTCAGCGATATCAAGTTCGTTACGTTAAAGGCTTTTCGCCAAAAACCAGCCGTAGCCTTCCGTCACTTCTTTTAGGTATTCATTAGTATTCAAGCTATGTATTTTAACTTAACGCCAAGGCATAGTGTTTGGTAGCTGCTGGGTATTCATTTGTTGCATAGATAGATGAGTTGGTTTGGGACAGCCGTTCTGCCATTTTGACCTAACGCCAAGGGCATGTGCGGGTGGGTTCAAATTAACAAGATAGTGACGGGTAGAACTTGGCATGCGACTTATGACATTTTGACCTAACGCCAAGGTTATAAGAGCATGGGGCAAAAATTATATCGGGAGTTTCTAAAGAAACTGAAACTTGCCAATTATGCGCATACCTTCTGGAGTATGAGTAACGTGGATGCATTCCATCACGTTATCATGCGATGAGAGTTGGATCCCGATTCCCACTGATCAGTTGGTTTACTCTTCGGGTGATCCCGATTGATTCTTCTTTAGGTTTGGAGGAGAATTTGACAGTACAGTGGGAGGTTTCCGGATTAGATAAAGTGTTAACCATTCTGATCTAGGTTAGAGTGCACGCAGAGTGTTTCTTTTCTCTCTCTCTTTGGCAGCGACCTTTGACCGACCCTAGACTATGACTCAGTGACCATGTTGACCGAACCTTCTTAAAATACTGGCTTTTGGATTGTCTATGTTGCATAAGTCATTGTCACTCCTTCTTTTACCCTTTGAATTTCTCAGAACACCCGTATTACTACGAACATCCACTTCCATTGGATAGATCCATCGTATGGTTATATACGAACTCGAAGGGACTTCTTCGAGGATGGATCCAGATTCAGGAGAAATAGAATTGGTTTATTCAGTTGTCTTTTATTATCACCTTCTCTCAGGTTGCGAGGGCTCCTTGGTTTAGGAGAGTACACCTATTACGCTTATTGGATAGTCTTATTCCAAACCATAGGCAGGTGCCGAAAGGTAGGGAATGAAGAAAACCAATTAGCCTAAGTAGGGTGTGCAGAAGGTAATATGTAAAGACAAAATAAAGGGATTAGAAAGAGGGCAAAGTAAATTGCGACTGCTATCATTCACGACCAAACCGCGTACTTCATCGCCACTCCTATTTCACCTTTAATAGAATAAGGTTTTATTCAGTTGTCTTTTATCATCACCTTCTCTCATGATACAAGTACTCCTTGGTTTAGGAGGGTACACCTATTATGCTTACTGGATAGTCTTCTTCCGAACCATAGGCTGGTGCCGAACGGTAGGGAAGGAAGAAAACCATTTAGCCTAACGATGGTGTGCTGAAGGTAATGACTAAAGACAAATAAAGGGACATGGAGAGATGACAGTGAAATATACGGTTAAGGTCATGAATTGGATTATGGAAGAGGCATTGCTAGGAATACCAGGATACCCCTATGAAACATTTTCATGTTTCAGTGCATTGTTAAAGCAAAACTATTTTCCCGATTAGATACTTACTCCAAGGGTATGTATTTACCAGATTTCATTCTCATATCTGTATGGTTTTACAGATGATGAGTGGGAGTAAGTTATTGGGAATTAGGTGATTATCCTCATTATATCGGAATTCGTTGTAATTGGTGATATTTGAGGAAATAGCCAGGGTACAGTTTTCAACCTACAACGCACAGGTTTTGAGTTGTTTAACTCAGCGGACTTATACAGAGTATTGTATGTTGTCCAAGTGTCCATCAGGACAAAGGGGTAGGTCCTCGTACTATGTTCTGTTTACTTATGACTTCTCTATTTAGACAAGTGTTTCGTACAAATACAAGGTCTAAGTTTTGAGAAGTTGTGAGTATAAGAATAAAGTAGAGAACCAGGTGTCACAAGTATCGGGATTCTTCAAAGAGATCGAAGATGTAGAGTCTTGTGATTGGTATTCAGATGATAGTAATGGTTTTGAGAAACTTGTTTCTTTTTCAGGTTACTCATAATTGGATGGATTCCTAAGTTGAGTAATGCTAATTAGCCTCTTTCCATTAAGTTCATATGTGCTGAAGACAGCTGCATGATTTGAATCTGGTTCCAATTAAATAAAGTGCCAAAGTTTCTATATAGGATATAGAATAATTCGTACCTTAAAAGATGTTAAGGTACGGGGAGTTGTCCAGCTTATGCTTAAAACCAGACTCTGGATGACTCAGGGCACGTTTCTGTAATGGCTGTTTGTGGGTTGACCCTGGCTATGACGAGGGTTGATATTTTACCATCTGGAAGATTAATAGTGATATTGTTCTTAACTCGCCACAATTTTAGTAAAATGGATTTTTTTTCAGAAAATAGTAGTAGGAGTATGGTAGAACTGGAAGTGATTCCAGAACCGCGAATGATTACGGAAAATTTAATAGGACCTATATATTCAATCAGGTTTGACATTCCATTAGCCACTCCGCAGATATGATGGTTAACCTCAGACACCCGAGAGGTACTCCGGTAGCCTCAAGGACGGTGACAGGGAGATTCTTGTTTACCCAGACTTGACACTACTGTTGTTCCAGGCTATGAGACCCAGTAGGAGGGTTGTCGTAGTCAGTGGGAGCTGCAGAAGCATAGTGGGCAAGTAGCTTATGTCTATTTATAGACTAGAGCAGTTATAGCGGAGATAGATCATCTAATTTTGATGTGACAGTCATGGGTTTGACTTCATCAGAATAGGGGATGGATCTGTTAAGAAGGTAGTAGGGTGTGATGTCATGGTATATGGATGACATACACAGAGTAGGAAGTAAAATTCCTACACTACGATCGGTTGTACTGTGGTCGTCACACAGTTGTTTCTCCAGACAGGATATGGATATAATATTTGACATTCTGGTTTCTAAATCTATGGTTTTAGATCTGGATTTGGGTAGTTTCCCAATTTAGGAACTTTGACAGCATTCTAATGGTTTTTAGAATAGATGACTCCTGGCATGGTGGTGTACCTGCAGGTAATGGAGTCACCCTCTCTAAAGGTGTCTTACAGACTAAAGGGGAGAGGGATGTGCATGATTGGCAGATCACTTGCTTAGGCATTTGAGTCAATCGTGAGATGTCAAGTACCGCACCAGATGTTTTTTTTGCACTAGATGCAATAAGTTTGTATTAATCCAATCCTAGAGAAACAAAAGGAAGCAGTTTTAGAACATAAGTACATGTTCTACGGATTTGATGACGGCAGCCTCCTTTGGGAGACGGTTATCATTCCAGGCTTCAAAGGTGACATGGTTGACAGAGTGATTGTCAGAGTTATAGTTTTCCCTCTGACGAGAGACAGTATTATGGACAGGTGGTCCAAGAGAATACTGTGGGAGGATTGGTGCAGGATACTGATTAGGTTCAGTGATCGATACAGTCGAAGAAGTTTGGATTTGGAGTTCATTTATGAACTAGGTCCCATCAGATATCCAGACATATTCTAAGACAGGTATTACTCAATTCGGGAGATGGCTTTCTCCGTGAATTTGAGATCGCGGATCAGCATGCCGCGGTGAATATGTACCTAAGAGAGATATAGAAAGAAACATCTGGGCGGATCCACTCACTGAGGCTATTTCTCGAACACAATAGTTTTACAAACGGGCTTTGTGAAACTGATTAGTAGAGGAGTTGGATGTTCGGTTTCACATGGGCTGTGAGTAGTCGACATCGCAATAATTAGCCTTAAGTGCAAGTGGGAGATTGTTGGAGATAGTGCCCTCAGAGTCAATTATTGGATCGCAGGTACGTAATTGCAATGATTGCGGAGGACCTATACCGGTATGACAGTCTTACTCGAGATGATAGTATGCTATCTGGTTTGCCTTTATCAGTCATGTACAGTTTCAGATGACTGATCACTATTACACTTTGATAGAGCCCTTAGGATCTTGCTTTACTACCAACAGTATGATGGCGATCATATACGTGAGAGTGGGTGGTTTATACGCATATCCTTAATTTTGGTCCCTACTCATGGGAGTTTCGAGACAGGGCATCGATACTTCGGAGTAGACTAGTGTATACAGTCGAGACCCCGATGAGGGGTGGTGGCCGGTCTCACAAGCCACTGGTGTCAGTTGGATCACCTAAGATGTATACATGTGCTCATTGGGTTATGAGTACACCAGACAGGACTCGCCGGGAATCTGCTAGTTGGTATTATACATATCGTCAGATAGCAGTTCCCTGGTGACATGTGTACAGGTTAGTTCATCGACCTGAGGTCCTCATTTGTCTCATGTGAGTTCCCACTGTGCTTTGATTTCTACCCTACCACGGCTCAAAGGAGTCGTGCAAACAGGTAGTTTTTGGGTACAGTCCCGAGCCACATGGAGGCACGTGAGCGGATCGGCAGGGGATTCGTCTCTCCCGGTATTGGGGGTGAGATCGTGCTGTGTCTAGGAGAGCCATTACACAAAGCCCACGGCCGTGGCAGGAGATTTACTGGTAGGTACTCCAGTAGTATCTCAGGGTGTTATTGGGCTACACTCTGACACGACTTATACTGCTATTGGGGGTCTGACGTTACTAGCCCCCTAGGCAGATATGCGATACTCAAAGACGAACGGACCGGACTGTATATACGTTGTCACTGTTAGGCTCAGTAGGGTTTCTGGATGAGTTCGCTCATCAGCCTCCCTTGAGGTCAGTCCATGGGCAGCCGTTACGCATAGCTAGTGCCGCTGACGGTTTGTGGTTAAACCCACTGCCAGGGTACTGACGAGTCATTAGAGTCCCCTACAGACAGTTTCCCATGTTCGGGCGAAACGTTGTAGAGGCCTTATGGTTTTATGGCAGGGTTCGGAAAATGACACGTGCGTTTACGCACGTGTCATTTTTCGGGCAGATGATACTGGTCGGCTTTGGTTTAAGCCGGATCCGAGTATTATATTGAGTAGATATAATATCTTTGTCTCAGTTGCATTTGTATTCGGTCGTAATATAAATGCGGGTATATTTATACTGTTACGGGGTTATCCTGAAATTTGTTTCGGGATCACTTTTGGAAGTTGCCAGTTTCCAGTTTTCTATCAGCCGTCTTTTAACATTCGGTTAAAGACGGATTTATCTATTCTTGAGATGAGTGTGGAAGGTTCTAGAAGTTTCTAGAAGAGGTGACTAGGTTGAATGGTGTTGATGTTTCATTGGTTGCATTTAATGTATTCATACAATGTGTTCACACTTTGTGTTCACACTATGTGTTCACACTTTGTGTTCACACATGATATTTGTTCTTGTGGTCACCTCCCTCCTCCTACACTCACCCTCCCCACTTCTATAAGATGGCCGGCCCCCTCCCCTCTCTCACTCTCACTTGATGGTTGTAAAAGATTATGATAGTTTTGGGGTGTATGGAAATTTCATTGCTCATTTCATTCCATCACCCGAATCAATTGGCAACTTCATTAACCGTTCGTCCATGGCTTTGGACGGAACGAGATAAAGTCTTCTACTCACTCTCTACATCAATCTTGGTCGTCTCTTTTAGAAAACTTGACGACCGAGTTGCCTCGAGTCAGAGGCGGAAGCCCGTTTAAAGAATCATTGACGTGGTGCCACCTGGACAAGCAGATCGGAGATCGATGAGATCTGAGCAGCCGCAACGGAGCGTGGGATGATGGTTAAAGAACGAAGGACTCGGATCGTTCGGTATAACCTTTCTACTCTCTTTACAGTTTGTTAGTTTAGCAAGAATGGCAGATCCGGGTTTTAGTATACGATAGCGCCAGTTAAAAAGTTTTTGTTCCGCATTTGGCATCTGTAGACGGCCGGGGCTCTACCGTAGACTTACAGTTTCTTTTCTCTCTCGCTTTGGCAGCGACCTTTGACCGACCCTTGACTATGACTCAGTGACCAAGTTAACCGAATCTTCTTAAGATACTGGCTTTTGGATTGTCTATGTTGCATAAGTCATTGCCACTCTTTCTTTTACCTTTTGCATTTCTCAGAACACCCGTTTTACTACGAACATCCACTTCCATTGGATAGATCCATCGTATGGTTATATACGAACTCGAAGGGACTTCTTCGAGGATGGATCAAGGTTCAGGAGAAATAGAATTGGTTTATTCAGTTGTCTTTTATTTCACCTTCTCTCAGATTGCGAGGGCTCCTTGGTTTAGGAGAGTACACCTATTACGCTTATTGGATAGTCTTATTCCAAACCATAGGCAGGTGCCGAAAGGTAGGGAATGAAGAAAACCAATTAGCCTAAGTAGGGTGTGCCGAAGGTAATATGTAAAGACAAAATAAAGGGATTTGAAAGAGGGCAAAGTAAATTGCGACTGTTATCATTCACGACCAAACCGCGTACTTCATCGCCACTCCTATTCACCTTTAATAGAATAAGGTATTATTCAGTTGACTTTTATCATCACCTTCTCTCAAGTTGCGAGTACTCCTTGGTTTAGGAGGGTACACCTATTATGCTTACTGGATAGTCTTCTTCCAAACAATAGGCTGGTGCCGAACGGTAGGGAAGGAAGAAAACCATTTAGCCTAACGATGGTGTACAGAAGATAATGACTAAAGACAAATAAAGGGATTTGGAGAGATGACAATAAAATATACGGTTGAAATCATGAATTGGATTATGGAAGAGGCATTACTATGAATACCAAGATACCCCTAGGAAACATTTTCATGTTTCAGTGCATTGTTAAAGGAAAACTGTTTTCCCGATTAGATACTTACTCCAAGGGTATGTATTTACCAGGTTTCATTCTCATATCTGTATGGTTTTACAGATGATGAGTGGGAGTAAGTTATTGGGAATTAGGTGATCATCCTCATTATATCGGAATTCGTTGTAATTAGTGATATTTGAGGAAATCGCCAGGGTACAGTTTTCAACCTACGACGCACAAGTTATGAGTTGCTTAACTCAGCGGACTTATACAGAGTATTGTATGTTGTCCAGTGTCCATCAGGACAAAGGGGTAGGTCCTCGTACTATGTTCTGTTTACTTATGACTTCTCTAGTTTTTAGACAAGTGTTTCGTAGAAATACAAGGTCTAAGTTTTGAGAAGTTGTGGGTATAAGAATAAAGTAGAGAACCAGGTGTCACAAGTATCGGGATTCTTCAAAGAGATCGAAGATGTAGATTCTTGTGATTGGTATTCAGATGATAGTAATGGTTTTGAGAAACTTGTTTCTCTTTCAGGTTACTCATAATTGGATGGATTCCTAAGTTGAGTAATGTTGATTAGCCTCTTTCCATTAAGTTGTTATGCACTGGAGACAGCTGCATGATTTGAATCTGGTTCCAATTAAATAAGTGCCAAAGTTTCTATACTGGATATAGAATAGTTCATACCTTAAAAGATGTTAAGGTACGGGGAGTTGTCCAGCTTATGCTTAAAACCAGACTCTGGATAACTCAGGGCACGTTTCTGTAATGGCTGTTTGTGGGTTGACCCTGGCTATGACGAGGGTTGATTTTCTACCATTTGGAAGATCAATAGTGATATTGTTCTTGACTCGCCACAGTTTTAGTAAAATGGATTTTTTTCAGAAAACAGTAGTGGGAGTATGGTAGAACTGGAAGTGATTCCAGAACCGCAAACGATTACGGAAAATTTAATAGGACCTATATATTCAATCAGGTTTGACATTCCAATAGCCACTCCGCAGATATGGTGGGTAACCTCAGACACCCGAGAGGTACTCCGGTAGCCTCAAGGACGGTGACAGGAAGGTTCTTATCTATCCAGACTTGACACTACTGTTGTTCCAGACTATGAGACCCGGCAGGAGGATAAGTATAGCGTCGTTCTAAACTCGCTTTAGAAGTGCACGTATATATTATTCTGCCAGAGGGTTGTCGTAGTCAGTGGGAGCAGCGGAAGCATAGTGGGCAAGTAGCTTATGTCTATTTATAGACTTAAGCAGTTATAGCGGAGATAGATCATCTATTTTTGATGTGACGGTCATGGGTCTGACTTCATCAGAATAGTGGATGGATCTGTTAAGAAGGCAGTAGGGTGTGATGTCATGGTATTTGGATGACATACACAAAGTAGGAAGTAAAATTCCTATACTACGATCAGTAGTACTGTGGTCGTCACACAGTTGTTTCTCAAGACAGGATATAGATATAATATTTGACATTCTGGTTTCTAGATCTATGGTTGTAGATCTGGATTTGGGTAGTTTCCCAATGTGGGTTCTTTGACAGTATTCTAATGGTTTTAGAATAGATGACTCCTGGCATGGTGGTGTACCTGCAGGTGATAGAGCCACCCTCTCTAAAGGTGTCTTACAGACTAAAGGGGAGAGGGATGTGCATGATTGGCAGATCACTTGCTTAGGCATTTGAGTCAATCGTGAGATGTCAAGTACCACATCAGATGTTGTTTTTGCACTAGATGCAATAAGTTTGTATTAATCCAATCCTGGATAAACATAAGGAAGCAGCTTTAGAACATAAGTACATGTTCTACGGATTTGATGACGGCAGCCTCCTTCGGGAGACGGTTATCATTCCAGGCTTCAAAGGTGACATGGATGACAGAGTGATTGTCAAAGTTATAGTTTTCCCTCTGGCGAGGGACAGTATTATGGACAGGTGGTCCAAGAGGATACTGTGGGAGGCATGGTGCAGGATACTGCTTAGGTTCAGTGATCGATACTGTCTAAGAAATTTGGATTTGGAGTTCATTTATGAACTAGGTCCCATCAGATATCCAGACATATTCTAAGACAGGTATTACTCAATTCGGGAGATGGCTTTCTCCGCAAACTTGAGATTAAGAGAGATATAGAAAGAAACATCTAGGCGGATCCACTCACTGAGGCTATTTCTCGAACACAATAGTTTTACAAACGGGCTTTGTGAAACTGATTAGTAGAGGAGTTGGATGTTCGGTTTCACACGGGCTGTGAGTAGTCGACATCGCAATAATTAGCCTTAAGTGCAAGTGGGAGATTGTTGGAAATAGTGCCATCAGAATCAATTATTGGATCGCATGCACGTGATTGCAATGATTGCGGAGGACCTATACCGGTAGGACAGTCTTACTCGAGATGATAGTATGCTATCTGGTTTGCCTTTATCAGTCGTGTACAGTTCAGGTGACTGATCACTGTTACACTTTGATAGAGCCCTTAGGATCTTGCTTTACTACCAACAGTATAATGGCGATCATATACGTGAGAGTTGGGTGGTTTATACGCATATCCTTAATTGTGGTCCCTAATCGTGGGAGTTTCGAGACAGGGCATCGATACTCCGGAGTAGACTAGTGTATACAGTCGAGACCCCGACGAGGGGCGGTGGCCGGTCTCACAAGCCACTGGTGTCAGTTGGATCACCTAAGATGTATACAGGTGCTTATTGGGTTATGAGTACACCGGACAGGACTCGCCGCGAACCTGCTAGTTGGTATTATACATATCATCAGATAGCAGTTCCCTGGTGACATGTGTACAGGTTAGTTCATCGACCTGAGGTCGTCATTTGTCTCGTGTGAGTTCCCACTGTGCTTTGATTTCTTCCCTACCACGGCTCAAAGGAGTCGTGCAAACAGGTAGCTTTTGGGTACAGTCCCGAGCCACATAGAGGCACGTGAGCGGATCAGCAGGGGATTCGTCTCTCCCGGTATTGGGGGTGAGATCGTGCTGTGTCTAGGAGAGCCATTACACAAAGCCCACGGCCGTGGCAGGAGATTTACTGGTAGGTACTCCAGTAGTATCTCAGGGTGTTATTGGGCTACACTCCGACACGACTTATACTGCTATTGGGGGTCTGACGTTACTAGCCCCCTAGGCAGATATGCGATACTCATAGGCGAACGGACCGGACTGTATATACATTGTCACTGTTAGGCTCGGTAGGGTTTCCGGATGAGTTCGCTCATCAGCCTCCCTTGAGGTCAGTCCATGGGCAGCCGTTACGCATAGCTAGTGCCGCTGACGGTTTGTAGTTAAACCCACTGCCAGAGTACTGAAAAGTCATTAGAGTTCCCCACAGACAGTTTCCCAAGTTCGGGCGAAACGTTGTAGAGGCCGTATAGTTTTATGGCAGGGTTCGGAAAATGCACGTGCGTTTATGCACGTGTCGTTTTTCGGGCAGATAATACTGGTGGGCTTTGGTTTAAGCCGGATCCGAGTATTATACAGAGTAGATATAATATCTTTGTCTCAGTTGCATTTGTATTCGGTCGTAATACAAATGCGGGTATATTTATACAGTTACGGGGTTATCCTGAAATTCGTTTCGGGATCGCTTTTGGAAGTTGTCGGTTTCCAGTTTTCTATCAGCCGTCTTTTAACATTCGGTTAAAGACGGATTTATCTTTTCTTTGGAAGAGTGTGGATGCTTCTAGAAGGTTCTAGAAGTGGTGAGGTGTTTTGTGACTCATGGTGCATTTATTGTGTTCACACTTTGTGTTCACACTAGATATTTTCTTGTGTTCACACTAGATATTTCCTTATGGTTACTCTCTTGTTCCTACACTCACCTCCCTCCTCACTTATATATATGGCCGGCCCCTTCCCCCTCTCTTACACACACTTGATTTTTCATTTGGTGAAAAGATTATGATAGTTTTGGGGTGTATGGAAATTTCATTGCTCATTTCATTCCATTACCCGATTCAAATGGCAACTTCATTAACTGTTCGTCCATAGCTTTGGACGGAACGAGACAAAGTCTTCAACTCATTCTCTACATCAATCTTGGTCGTCTCTTTTAGCAAACTTGACGACCGAGTTGCCTCGAGTCAGAGGCGGGAGCCCGTTTAAAGAATCGTTGACGTGGTGCCACCTGGACGAGGAGATCAGAGATCGACGAGATCGGAGCAGCCGCAACGGAGCGTGGGATGATGGTTAAAGAACGAAGGACTCGGATCGTTTGGTATAACCTTTCTACTCTCTTTATAGTTTGTTAGTTTAGCAATAATGGCAGATCCGGGTGAAAGTATACGATAGCGCCAGTTAAAAAGTTTTTGTTCCGCATTTGGCATCTGTAGATGGCCGGGGCGCTACCGTAGACTTACAATTTTTCGGGCAGATAATACTGGTCGGCTTTGGTTTAAGCCGGATCCGAGTACTATACTGTATAGATATAATATCTTTGTCTCAGTTGCATTTGTATTCGGTCGTAATACAAATGCGGGTATGTTTATACTGATACGGGGCTATCCTGAAATTCGTTTCAGGATCACTTTTGATTGTTGCCAGTTTCCAGTTTTCTATCAGCCGTATTTAACATTCGGTTAAATACGGATTTATCTTTTCTTCTTGAGGGTGAGTCATGGGGTGTGTCGTATTTCTAGAAGGTTCTAGATGGTGACTAGGATGATGAGGTGGCATATGGCTCATTGATGCATTAAGTATTCATTTAATGTTGTGATGACAAGGTTAAGTGATTCATTGTTTTCATTAATGCATTCATACTAGGTGTTATGATAAGTATCAAGTTATTATGGTCACCACTCCCTCCTCCTACACTCACCCCTCCTCTACTTAAGTGGCCGGCCATTCTTTTGGTGAGGTTCATGGTTGTGATTGGAAAAAAGATATAAGTTTTGGTACATAGAAATTAGACATGATTCATTTCTCATTTCTGTTCGATCCAAAAGGCAACTTCTTTAACCGTTCGTCCATAGCCTGGGACGTAACAAGACAAAGTGTTCTACTCATTCTCTACTTCATCTTGGTCGTCTCTTTTAGCAAACTTGACGACGAGTTGCCTCGGTTCAGAGGCGGGAGCCCGTTTAAAGATCCGTCGACGTGGTGCCACCTGGACGACAAGACTGGAGATCAAGGAGATTGGAGCAGCCGCAACAAGCGTGGGATGATGGTTGAAGACCGAAGGACTCAGATCGTTCGGTATAACATTTCTACCCATTTTGTAGTTTGTTAGTTTAGCTTTAATGGAAGATCCGGGTTATAGTACGCGATAGCGCCAGTTGTAAAAAGTTTTTGTTCTGCATTTGGCGTCTGTTAGACGGCCGGGGCGCTGCCGTGGACTTACAGTGGTATCAGAGCCTCACTATTAAGCTATACTAACTTGTGCTAACGTGTTTAAAACATCGATCGAATGAATTTCCGAAATCGCAATTTTCTGGCACACAGGTTTCTATCGATTTTTAAAAGGGCCTAAAAATTATTTTGCATATCATAAAAAATCGTGTGGGGTTTTATAAGAATTATGGGAAAATTTGAGCACGCGATCCACTTTTCCACCGCGGAACCGCGGAGACACTGTGGGAACATTGCTTCAAATTTTCCAGAGAGCTTCTAACAGGAAATTGTGGTTTCTTGGTACTATTTGTTTGGGCCCAGATTTTGTTACTGTACAGCAGATGTACGTGGGGCCCACTTCTGGAAATTTAGTCGATCAAAATTTTAAATTTGTTAGTATGCAGTATTTACATTATATCTCCGACCGGGAATGTCATTTGATCGGTAAACCGCATCTGATTGCTATAGTTCTTTTAGACGGGTTTGCCAACGTGACATTCGCGTTGATATTCTGTGTTGTGCTGTATTGTTACGGATATGTCTTGGTGGATAGCAGGGTGCAATGATAATGCAGTTTGGATTTATTTGTACGTTTGATATTGCGGGGCGAGCGTCCAATATGTGGACTGCCGTTACTGCCTGTTTGTATAATATTCTTTTGGGGCACGACCGGGTCGAGGTCGATGTACCCGTTGTACATATTTTATTTTCTGTACTAGGTTTATCCCGTGAAGGAGTGCACGGATAGCCGGGTTCTGGAGGGCAACGGGTCCGTATCTCATGGCTTTGAGAGGCAATTGGACCTCACTCTAGAATTGGCAGACTATTCGCCGCACTCGTAGGGGGTACAAGTTGACCCAAGGAGGGGTGCTCAATTTACCGGATTCCGTGAAGTGTCGGGTGTTCCATTCACTATGCTGTGGGGGACAACCTCGCTTCAGGTTTTGGCGGGTAACTTGCCGCACACGTAGGGGTCTAGGTCTCTGTAACAACCGAGTCCAATTCTACTAATTTCAGTTATCACATGTCTGGTGTGTGATATTTATTTCATTTGTCTTGCTTGATTGTTGCTTGTTGAAATTTACCCGACAATTCAAGTTCTGCAAATAACAGTTTTAGTCATCTAAAATAAAATTAAAAATACTTTTCATGACCGGCTTGGCACCCCTAACCCCTGTGGTAGCGTCCTTGCATCGTGTTCTCGTCCCGTTCAGTGAAACGGACGTGTTTGGACGCCTACGGCCACGTGCGTGCGTCCGTTCTTGGGGGTATGCTTTTTAATTATACAATCCTTCATTTTATTTTTTGGAACCCGCCAAAATTATCTTATTTCAAATTCAAATTTGTTGACTCGACCCGGACGCAATTCTGAAATAATTTGAATTTCCGCCAAAACCCATTTATCCAAATATTTTTACCAGCGAAATCTAAAAATCTTATAACCAAAAATATTTCCTTAACTAAACAAAATTTCTCCCAGCCTATCACAGATTTTAACCAAGAGTATTATTTTTCAAAACCCTCAAAATCTTTCACAACTTTCTCCTAACAATTTCTTTCCCTCATCCAATCACAATTCTCTAGTCCTCGCCCCGGGCCCCACCGCCTCATTCTCTCTCTCCCTTTCCCTTCTCTCTCTCTCTTATTCGTTCTCAATAACCCCCACGAGATTCTCTCTCTCCTTCACTTTCACTTTCTCTCTCTCTCTCAAGTCTCTCTCTCTCCTCTCGCAATTCCCTCTCTCTCCTCTCGCGGTGGGTTTTGGTTCCAACACCGCTCCCCTTCCTTACGGCCACCGCCCACTTCTTCTTCTCTTTCTTCTCTATTTTTTAACCGTGCACCACGAACCCATCAAGGAAAACCTTAACCCTATATTTGTTCCAGCTCGGCAACCCTCGTCGACGTCCTCTCCACATCCCCTCGCAACCCTCGCCTCCATCTTCTCTTCTTCTTCCTCCTTTCCTATCCCGAGGCCGTACACCCTGCACCTGAAACCACTTGCACCGTCTCAACCCACCGCCGCCGACCACTTTCGCCATCGCCATATCTTATTCCTCTTCTCCCTCTCTCCTCTGTTCCTCTCCCTTCTCGTGAAGCTTGCACTTTCCGGTAACCGAAACCCTAGTTTAACCCAACCAAACCCTAGCTGCAGAACCCCATTGCCGGAGCTCCGTTAACCGCAGTTGACCCTTCGCACCACCTCTCTGCAACCGCTGGACGCAGTTCTGGTAAGCTCTATCTTGTTTCCTCATCCATTCCTTCCTTGCTTGCTTTCCTTTTTGTGTTGAATCATTACTTTTCTTGTTCTCACTGTTTTTGTGTTCGCCGGAATCCGACTGTGCCGGCGACGTGTCCCGACATTCCAGCGAGGAACCCTGACCCGTGTGGCTCCACTGTTCGTCGTTTGGGTTCATTCCGTGAACCGTGCGCACGTCGCGAGATTTCCCCGCCGACGTGTAACGTTCCGTTTTCCCGATTCGCGACCCGTCGAGGCAAGTTAATCTTGCTACATGCTATTTAAATCATTTTATACATATTCTAATACATGTAGTTTGAATATAGTACCCCATGCATCGTTTTATATCATTTCGACGTTCCGTGTGCATCGGTTTATATTATTTGAGATCTAGAACTTGACAGGTAATTATTACATACATGATTACATTTAAATGGTAAATCTCATAACTACAATCATATGTTTAATCACATTTTGCCATCGCCTATGGTATCTTTTTATATCTTTAATCCATCAGACACCTGTGCGCACTTAAACCAGTTTTAGCGGTGAATTCATCCAGTAAACCTATTTATAGATTATTGCATCCGTGGAAAATTCTTAATATTGGTTAACATGATTTAACGACCATGAATGTCACTCTGTACTCATATAATGTTGAAACCGTCTCTGAACCACAACTGATAACTGTACTGCTAATTGATTGAATCTACTTTATTGTTTAGTTCATTGCTTAGATTACGTTATTGATAACCATGCTTGATTACTTATAACCATGATTATGCTAGCTGTTATGGGCACCCACATGTTATCTTTTATACCCTGACATGACTTGCTACACATGTTACCTGACCCGACATGGTACCATACATTACTTGAATTGACCAGATGTACTATGGCTTGACCCGTTACCTGATCTTGTGTGCCAACAAACCTGACGTGTAGTCCTTACGGACCGTTCCTGTTGTCTATCCAGACAAACCTGCACCTACCTGATCCTGTGTTGGCATTAGTTCTTGATTACTGAATACCTGACTTTAACACTTATAACTTGGGGGTATGGGGAAATCAATGGTGAAACCTGACTTGTAACTCAACAGTTCGATACCTGTTCTGATCAGTCTTACCGGCTAGGCTAGCCCCGGAGTGATGATGCTGACATCACTCGTCTGTACCTGTTACCTTTTACTGCCTAGCGGCACGTCTCGGTTTCAGCCCGAGAGTCTGTAGACCGTGGTCCCGGGCATGCACGGGATACTATTGAGTTACATCGATGATTCATCAATTTGATTTCAAAGACTTTAGAGTAGAAAACCAATAGAACAGTTTAGTTTACTCACTGCACACTACCCTGCACTGCCCGACTTATATTACTATTACCCTTGTTTTTTTATTCATGTTTATATTCGCATTGCCTGTTACTCTGTTCATATTTTATTACTTGATGACATGACGCGCTGACGTCCGGGTTTTGCATGGCCCAGATCCCGTACCTTTGCTGCAGTCCGAGCAGGAGTATTTCAGCCAGCAGGCTGAGCTGTGAGTTTCAGTAGTAGCTAGTTTCAGTTATTTTCTGCAGTTTATTCCTGATGTGAGCCCGCATTATAGGACATACATTCCAGTTATTGTGTATTGGATCTTTTGCTTCCGCACTTTTATTATTCTCGACTCATGTTATCTTAGCTTATGGACATGTTTTAGATAGTTTTATTTTGTTCTTGATATCTCTACAGCCGTAATGTGACTGTGGATGGATACTTCCTACCTACAGGTAGCATGGTTGGCTATGTCACGTTCCCAATTTAGCGTATTCTGGGAAGCGGGGCATGACATGGTTCTTTTGGTATCAGAGACATAGGATAGTTGGGTTGATTCTTTTGTAGTTGGGTATTGTACCCAATACACGAATCAGAATACCCGTGTTTAGGAAACATGTCCTACCACCTTGCCGTTTTACCGTTCTTGAATCAAGTTCTTCCTGATTATATCTTTTACGATGTGCAAACTTCCTTTGCATATCGACTCGAAACCTGATTCCTTGTTATCTCTAGGACTTAGGCGACTTGGGTGGAGTTATGTAATTGTGGCTATGATACCGCGGCATAGTTACAATGCGGTACTCTATTTAAGTAACTTGGAGTTCTAGCCTTGATTCATATCCTTGATCTACATTTTGAAGTTGCATCATACTAATCCTAGTTGGTATCTTGGTTGCAGTATCATGGAAGCCAGAGACCTACAATCGTACCAGAGGGGTATGGATGACGCTACGTTGCTTGGAGGAATTCATGACTTGCTTGAGGACCACAAGCAGCAGACCGAGCTGAAGCCGGCGTTTGCACTAAACCAAACGTCCATACGTAGAAGGGTTCCGGTGAACAGACGCAGCGTAGCACCAATGAAGAAAACAATTGTGGTTATCGGAAGAAGAACGTGATTTGTAACTACTTCCATTTGCACGGACATGTGCAAAGAGATTGCCGAAGGAAACGAGGACTCTGTTTAGTTTGTGGAGCGGCAGATCACTCTGTCAGTGCTTGTCCGTCGAAGCTTCGTACGAGGGATGATGTTCAGAAGCCTCCGCAGAAACCTTTCCAGGGACGAAGCAGCTGACTCAAGGACCTAATCAGGCTCGAGCTTTTACCTTGATAGCTGAAGAAGCTAAGGCTTCGGGAGAAGTTGTTTCAGGTATTCTACTCGTTCATGGTTTTCCCACATTAGCGTTATTTGTTTCTGGTGCATCCCATTGTTTTATGTCATCTAAGTTTATAGCTACACACTCGATTACTTGCACGACCCTGTCTAGCTTCTGGGACATACACATTGGGAAAGGGGAAAATCATATCTAGTAGGGAATGTAAAGATTGTATAGTTGTTGTTTGCGGACGGGAGCTTTTGCAGATTTCTTGGTGATAGATACGGGCAGCTACGAAGTTGTCTTGGGAATGGATTTTCTTGGCACTTTCCACGCTCACATTGATTATAAGGAAAAGGAAGTAATTTTCCAGATTCCCGAACATCCCGAGTTTACCTTCACTGGAGGAAGAAGTTATGTCGGGCCAATCGAGTTTAGGGCTAGGCCGACAAATAATATTCTTGCATCGATTGAGGTTGATGGAAGTGAAGAGCCAGCTGTTGTTCGCGATTTTATGGACGTGTTTGAAGACATATCGGGATTACCACCGAAGCGAGACGTGGAGTTCGCAATTGATCTTATTCCTGGTGCAGCGCCAGTATCTAAAGCGTATTATCCAATGGCACCAGTGGAGTTGGAAGAAGTCAAGAAACAGGTTGCGGAACTGCTTAGGAAAGGTTGGATTCGAAGCAGTAACTCGCCTTGGGAGCTCCAATTCTTCTAGTTAAGAAGAAAGATGGCACGAGAAGAATGTGCATCGACTATCGAGAATTAAACCGGATGACTATTAAGAACAAGTACCCGATCCCTCGCATTGGCGAACTTTTGAGCAGCTTAGTGGCGCGAGGGTATTCTCGAAGCTGGATTTGCGATCCGGATATCATCAGGTCCGAGTGAAAGCAGAAGATATTTGCAAGACGGCGTTCTGAACTCGGTATGGACATTACGAGTACTTAGTGATGCCCTTCGGAGTAACGAATGCACCGGCGATATTCATGGACTTGATGAACCGAATCTTTTCACCTTTTTTGGACTAGTTTATTGTGGTGTTCATCGATGATATTCTGGTTTACTCGAAGAGTATGGAAGAGCATGCTGAGCATTTGAAGATCGCACTGCGGATGCTGAGACAAGAGAAGCTATATGCGAAGATGACCAAGTGCGAGTTTTAGCTGGAAAAAGTAAATTTTTTGGGGCATGTTGTGTCTGGCGATGGAATCGCCATCGATTCCGAAAAGATTGCAGCAGTTCGTGATTGGCCGATTCCAAAGAATGTTTCGGAGATAAGAAGTTTTCTTGGACTCGCTGGATATTACAGAAGATTTGTGAAGAACTTTGCTCGTCTGGCGGAGCCGTTGACCAAGTTTACGCGCAAGGAGGTACCTTTTGTGTGGACGGATAGATGTGCGTCATCTTTTGAGACGTTGAAGCAGAGATTGATAACCGCCCCTATCCTGACCGTGCCAGACAATTCCGGAGGATTGGTGATTCACAGCGACGCATCTGGAAAAGGATTGGGTTGTGTTCTGATGCAGCATGGGAAGGTTGTAGCATACGCATCAAGACAGTTGAAGACCCATGAGAAGAATTACCCAACTCATGACTTGGAGCTTGCGGCAGTGATTTTCGCTTTGAAGATTTGGAGACACTACCTTTTGGGCGAAAGGGTCAAAGTTTTCACGGATCATAAGAGTTTGAAGTATGTGTTCACACAGAAGGAGCTTAGTATAAGGCAGCGTAGATGGCTAAAGCTGATGGCTGACTACGACCTTGATCTCAAGTACCATCCGGGGAAGGTTAATGTCGTACCGGATGCGCTCAGTCGGTTACCAGCAATTCAGAGGTTGACTACGCAGAAAGAACTTGTTGAAGACTTTCGAAGATTTGATTTGGAGGTTGTGCTACCGCATTCTTCGGGGCAGTTGTTGCAGGTGCAAGAACATTCGTCGTTAATCGAGAACATTAAGGCAGCGCAATCGCAGGATCCTAAATCGCAAAAGTTTCGAGAATAGGTTGAAGTCGGACTACGAACAGATTTACTGATCCACGAAGATGGTTCGTGGAGGTATGGTAGCCGTTTGTGTGTGCCAAAGGGAGATATTCGTGAAGAGCTTATGAAGGAGGCACACAGTTCAGCTTATTCCGTACATCCAGGAGGCACGAAGATGTACCGAGACTTACGACAGCATTTCTGGTGGGAAGGTATGAAACGGGAGATTGCTCGCTTTGTGGCAAAGTGCTTGGTGTGTCAGCAAGTTAAGGCTGAACATCAAAGGGTTGCTGGTTTGTTGCAACCACTTCCGAATCCTCAGTGGAAGTGGGAACATATAACCATGGATTTCGTGACAGCTCTACCGCGAAGTGCAAAAGGCAACAATGCAGTATGGGTGATTGTTGATCGTTTGACCAAGGCAGCTCATTTTATTCCTTTTCGGGTTGGTCAATCAACAGAAACTTTGGCAGAACGGTACATGCAGGAGATTGTAAGATTGCATGGAGTACCGGTGAGCATCGTATCCGATCGGGACACTCGGTTCTTATCACACTTCTGGAGGAGTTTACAAGAAAGTTTGGGGACTCGATTGAAGTTTAGCACAGCTTATCATCCTCAAACTGATGGTCAGTCGGAGAGAACGATCCAAAATCTTGACGATATGTTGAGAGCATGCATGTTGGACTTCAAGGGTTCTCGGGAGGATCATCTACATTTGGTGGAATTTTCTTACAACAACAGTTTCCAGGCAACTTTTTAGATGGCTCCGTTTGAAGCTTTGTATGGTCGCAAATGCCGTTCACCCGTTTGCTGGGACGATGTCGGTGAACGAAGATTGTTGGGACCAGATTTGGTCGTGCAGACAGTAGAAAAGGTTAACGCTATTCGGAATCATATGAAGGCAGCTCACGACCGACAGAAGAGTTGGACAGATACGTCGAGAAGGCCTCTAGAGTTCACCGTGGGTGATTTGGTATTCTTGAAGATATCACCGACTAGAGGGGTGATTCGTTTTGGAAGTCGAGGAAAGCTCACTCCTCGATTCGTTGGACCCTTTGAAATCTTGGAGCGTGTCGGTGAAGTAGCGTATCGTTTGGCGTTACCGCAATCCTTGGCGAATGTGCATGATGTGTTTTACGTATCTCAACTCCGTAGGTATGTTCGAGATGAAACACATGTGTTGGATCATTCGGAACTGACGGTACGAAAAGACTTGACTTTTGAGGAGCGACCGGTTGAAATTGTGGATCAAAGGGAAAAGGTTCTTAAGAACAAGGTTATCCCTCTTCTACTTGTTTCTTGGGGTAATCGCTCGCATGGAGAGTCCACCTGGGAACGAGAAGATGAAATCCGGCAGAAAATTCCTCATCTTTTCTTGTAGTTGTTTGTCGTCTATCTTTTGTATTCTTGGAATTTCGAGGACGAAATTCTTTTTGTAGTCGGGTATAATGTAACAACCGAGTCCAATTCTACTAATTTCAGTTTTCACATGTCTGGTGTGTGATATTTATTTCATCTGTCTTGCTTGATTGTTGCTTGTTGAAATTTACCCGACAATTCAAGTTCTGCATATAACAGTTTTAGTCATCTAAAATAAAATTAAAAATACTTGTCATGACCGGCTTGGCACCTCTAACCCCTGTGGTAGCGTCCTTGCATCGTGTTCTCGTCCCGTTCAGTGAAACGGACGTGTTTGGACGCCTACGCGCACGTGCGTGCATCCGTTCTTGGGGGTATGCTTTTTAATTATACAATCCTTCATTTTATTTTTTGGAACCCGCCAAAATTATCTTATTTCAAATTCAAATTTGTGGACTCGACCCGAGCGCAATTCTGAAATAATTTGTATTTCCGCCAAATCCCATTTATCCAAATATTTTTACCAACGAAATCTAAAAATCTTATAACCAAAAATATTTCCTTAACTAAAAAAATTTTCTCCCAGCCTATCACAGATTTTAACCAACAGTATTATTTTTTAAAACCCTCAAAATCTTTTAAAACTTTCTCCTAACAATTTCTTTCCCTCATCCAATCACAATTCTCTAGTCCTCGCCCCGGGCCCCACCGCCTCATTCTCTTTCTCCCTTTTCCTTCTCTCTCTCCCTTATTCGTTCTCAATAACCCCCACAAGATTCTCTCTCTCCTTCTCTTTCTCTCTCTCTCTCAAGTCTCTCTCTCTCCTCTCGCAATTCCCTCTCTCTCCTCTCGCGGTGGATTTTGGTCACAACACCGCTCTCCTTCCTTACGGTCACCGCCCGCTTCTTCTTCTCTTTCTTCTCTATTTTTTAACCGTGCACCATGAACCCATCAAGGAAAACCCTAACCCTATATTTGTTCCCGCTCGACAACCCTCGTCGACGTCCTCTCCACATCCCCTCGCAGCCCTCGCCTCCATCTTCTCTTCTTCTTCCTCCTTTCCTCTCCCGAGGCCGTGCACCCTGCACCTGAAACCACTTGCACCATCTTAACCCACCGCCGCCGACCACTTTCGCCATCGCCGTATCTTATTCCTCTTCTCCCTCTCTCCTCTGTTCCTCTCCCTTCTCGTGAAGCTTGCACTTTCCTGTAACCGAAACCCTAGCTTAACCCAACCAAACCCTAGCTGCAGAACCCCATTGCCGGAGCTCCGTTCACCGTAGTTGACCCTTCGCACCACCTCTCTGCAACCGCTGGACGCAGTTCTGGTAAGCTTTCTCTTGTTTCCTCATCCATTCCTTGCTTTCTTGCTTTCCTTTTTGTGTTGAATCATTACTTTTCTTGTTCTCACTGTTTTTGTGTTCGCCGGAATCCGACCGTGCCGGCGACGTGTCCCGACGTTCCAGTGAGGAACCCTGACCCGTATGGCTCCACTGTTCGTCGTTTGGGTTCATTCCGTGAACCGTGTGCACGTCGCGAGATTTCCCCGCCGACGTGTAACGTTCCGTTTTCCCGATTCACGACCCGTCGAGGCAAGTTAATCTTGCTACATGCTATTTAAATCATTTTATACATATTCTAATACATGTTGTTTGAATATAGTACCCCATGCATCGTTTTATATCATTTCGACGTTCCGTGTGCATCGGTTTATATTATTTGAGATCTAGAACTTGACAGGTAATTATTACATACATGATTACATTTAAATGGTAAATCTCATAACTACAATCATATGTTTAATCACATTTTGCCATCGCCTATGGTATCTTTCTATAGTTTTAATCCATCGGAAACCTGTGCGCACTTAAACCAGTTTTAGCGGTGAATTCATCCAGTAAACCTATTTATAGATTATTGCATCCTTGGAAAATTCTTAATATTGGTTAACATGATTTAACGACCATGAATGTCACTCTGTACTCATATAATGTTGAAACCGTCTCTGAACCACAACTGATAACTGTACTGCTAATTGATTGAATCTACATTATTGTTTAGTTCATTGCTTAGATTACGTTATTGATAACCATGCTTGATTACTTATAACCATGATTATGCTAGCTGTTCTGGGCACCCACATGTTATCTTTTATACCCTGACATGACTTGCTATACATGTTACCTGACCCGACATGGTACCGTACACTACTTGACTTGACCTGATGTACCATGGCTTGACAAGTTACTGATCTTGTATGCCAACAAACCTGACGTGTAGTCTTTACGGACCGTTCCTGTTGTCTATCCAGACAAACCTGCACCTACCTGATCCTGTGTTGGCATTAGTTCTTGATTACTGAATACCTGACTTGAACACTTATAACTTGGGGGTATGGGCAAATCAATGGTGAAACCTGACTTGTAACTCAACAGTTCGATACCTGTTCTGATCAGTCTTTCGGGCTAGGCCAGCCCCGGAGTGATGATGCTGACATCACTCGTCTGTACCTGTTACCTTTTACTGCCTAGCGGCACGTCTCGGTTTCAGCCCGAGAGTCTGTAGACCGTGGTCCTGGGCATGCTCGGGATACTATTGAGTTACATCGATGATTCATCAATTTGATTTCAAAGACTTTAGAGTAGAAAACCAATAGAACAGTTTAGTTTACTCACTGCACACTACCCTACACTGCCTGACTTATATTACTATTACCCTTGTTTTTTTATTCATGTTTATATTCGCATTGCCTGTTACTCTGTTCATATTTTATTACTTGATGACATGACGCGCTGATGTCTGGGTTTTGCATGGCCCAGATCCCGTACCTTTGCTGCAGTCCGAGCAGGAGTATTTCAGCCAGCAGGCTGAGCTGTGAGTTTCAGTATTAGCTAGTTTCAGTTATTTTCTGCAGTTTATTCTTGATGTGAGCCCGCATTATGGGATATACATTCCAGTTATTGTGTATTGGATCTTTTGCTTCCGCACTTTTATTATTCTCGACCCATGTTATCTTGGCTTATGGACATGTTTTAGATAGTTTTATTTTGTTCTTGATATCTCTACAACCGTAATGTGACTGTGGATGGATACTTCCTACCCACAGGTAGCATGGTTGGCTATGTCACGTACACAATTAGGCGTACTCTGGGAAGCGGGGCGTGACAGTCTCATTGCACAGGCTATCCACACGACCAGGGGAACGTCAGGTTTCAGCTGCGGCTCTGTGAAACCCGGGGATCCCAGATTATCTGTTTTGTTCTGTGATGCTTATTACTTTTCTGTAATGTTGCATATTATCACGCCTGGAGCGATTATTGTATATTGGTATATATACTATTAGATGTTGTATATGTTTTACACCCGCGCTAGTCCAGCCCCCGCTCTGTCGTTAGTTAAGTAACCTAACGGGTGATGACGGGACCCGGTGGCGAATGCGGATGGCATATACGTACATTATATTTTCGTTCTTTTCTGGTGTGATTGATTGATGGGACTGCGTTGATTCTTATCAATGCAAGATAAAAAAAACCTATATTTGATGTTGTTGGAACCAATTTTAAAAATTGTTATTACAAAGACATTTCCTTTTGTTTTGCATAGTGATATTCAGTTAGAATATCCTGCACCTCATTTGACGAGGCAAGGGCTGATATCCCTTTACCGGGAAAAACCCCTTGGACAGAAGTTTACGTCAGGGTAGTAACTTTAATATAGTCGATTACAAGTTGCTTTGCATCGCGATATTCAGCTGGAATATCCTGCACTTCATTCCATGAGGAAAGAGCCGAGATCCCTTCACCGGGAGTGACCTCTTTAGCAAAACGTTTTCGTCACTATATTTTATAAAAAGCTATCAGGTTCCTTCAACGAGATCAGGTTCATTACGTTAAAGGTTTTTTCGCCAAAAACCAGCCGTAGCCCTCCGTCATTTCTTATGGATAGTCAGTAGTATTCAAGCAATGCATTTGACCAACGCCAGGGCATAGTGTTTGGTAGCTGCTGGGGTATTCATCTGTTGCATAGATAGATGAGTTGGTTTGGGACTGTCGTTCTACCATTTTGGCCAACGTCAAGGGCATGTGCGGGTGGGTTCAAATTGACCTGGACAATGACGGGCAAAACTTGACATGTGCCTTATGATATTTTGACCAACGCCAAGGTCATAAGAGCATGGGGCAAAAATCACATCGGGAGTTCCAAACAGCAAACTTGCCAGGCATGCGCATGCCTTCTGGAGTGTGATAACTTGAGTGGCTTCCATCAAGTTATCATGTGATGATAGTTGGATCCTGATTCTCACTGATGAGTTAGTTTACTCTTCGGGTGATCCCGACTAATTCTTCTTTCAGGTTTGGAGGAGAATTTGAGATTACAGTGGGAGGTTTCCTGATTAGATAAATTGGTAACCATTCTGATCTAGGTTAGAGTGCACACAGAGTGTTTCTTTTCTCTCTCTCTCTCTTTGGCAGCGACTTTTGACCGATCCTATACTATGACTCAGTGACCAAATTGACTGAACCTTCTTAAAATATTGGCTTTTGGATTGTCTAAAGTTGCATAAGTCATTGCCGCTCCTTCTTTTACCCTTTGTATTTCTCAGAACACCCCGTATTACTACGGATATCCACTTCTATTGGATAGATCCATCGTATGGTTATATATGAACTCGGAGGGACTTCTTCGAGGATAGATCCAGGTTCAGGAGAAATAGAATTAGTTTATTCAGTTGTCTTTTACTATCACCTTCTCTTAGGTTGCGAGAGCTCATTCGTTTAGGAGAGTACACCTATTACGCTTATTGGATAGTCTTATTCCAAACCATAGGCAGGTGCCGAAAGGTAGGGAATGAAGAAAACCAATTAGCCTAAATAGGGTGTACAGAAGGTAATATGTAAAGACAAAATAAAAGGGATTAGAAAGAGGGCAAAGTAAATTGCGACTGTTATCATTCATGACCAAACTGCGTACTTCATCGCTATTCCTATTTCACCTTTGCTTTTTCCCCAGTTCGGGAAAAATAGAATAAGGTATTATTCAGATTGTCTTTTATCATCACCTTCTCTCAAGTTGCGAGTACTCCTAGGATTAGGAGGGTACACCTATTATGCTTACTGGATAGTCTTCTTTCAAATCATAGGCTGGTGCCGAACGGTAGGGAAGGAAGAAAACCATTTAGCCTAACGATGGTGTACAGAAGGTAACGACTAAAGAAAAATAAAGCGATTTGGAGAGATGGCAAAGAAATATACGGTTACAGTCATGAATTGGATTATGGAAGAAGCATTACTAAGAATACCAGAATACCCCTACGAAACATTTTCATGTTTCAGTGCATTGTTAATGGAAAACTGATTTCCCGATTAGATACTTACTCCAGGGTATGTATTTACCAGGTATGATTCTCACATCTGTATGGTTTTACAGATGATGAGTGGGAGTAAGTTATTGGGAATTAGGAGATCATCCTTATTATATCGGAATTCGTTGTAATTGGTGAAATTTGAGGAAATCGCCTGGGTACAGTTTTCAACCTACGATGCACAGGTTATGAGTTATTCAACTCAGCGGACTTATACAGAGTATTGTATGTTGTCCAGTGTCCATCAGGACAAAAAGGTAGGTCCTCGTACTGTGTTCTGTTTACTTATGACTTCTCTAGTTTTTAGACAAGTGTTTCGTAGAAATACAATGTCTAAGTTTTGAGAAATTGTGGGTACAAGAATAAAGTAGAGAACCAGGTATCGCAAGTATCGGAATTCTTCAAAGAAATCGAAGATGTAGATTCTTGTGATAGGTATTCAAGTAATGATTTTGAGAAACTTGTTTCTCTTTCGGGTTACTCATAATTGGATATATTCCTAAGTTGAGTAATGCTGATTAGCCTATTTCCATTAAGTTGATATGCACTAGAGACAGCTGCATGTTTTGAATTTGGTTCCAATTAAATTGGTGCCTCTATTCCTATATTGTATATAGAATGGTTTATATCTTAACGATGTTAAGATAAGGGGAGTTGTCCAGCTTATGCTTAAAACCAGACACTGGATAACTCAAGGCACGTTTCTGTAATGGCTGTTTGTGGGTTGACCCTGGCTTTGACGAGGGTTGACATTTCTACCATTTGGAAGATCAATAGTGATATTGTTCTAGACTCGCCACAGTTTTAGTAAAATGGATTTTTTCAGAAAACAGTAGTGGGAGTATGGTAGAACTGGAAGTGATTCCAGAACCGCAAACGATTACGGAAAATTTAATAGGACCTATATATTCAATCAGTTTTGACATTCCAATAGCCACTCCGCAGATATGGTGGGTAACCTCAGACACCCGAGAGGTACTCAGGTAGCCTCAGGGACGGTGACAGGGAGGTTCTTGTTTACCCAGACTTGACAGTACTGTTGTTCCAGACTATGAGACCCGGCAAGAGGATAAGTATAACGTCGTTCTAAACTTGCTTTAGAAGTGTACGTAGATATTATTCTGCCAGAGGGTTATCGTAGTCAGTGGGAGCAGCGGAAGTATAGTGGACAAGTAGCTTATGTCTATTTATAGACTTCAGCAGTTATAGCGGAGATAGATCATCTAATTTTGATGAGACAGTCATGGTTTTGACTTCATCAGAATAGTGGATAGATCTGTTGAGAAGGTAGTAGGGTGTGATGTCCTGGTGTTTGGATGACATACACAGAGTAGGAAGTAAAATTCTTATACTATGATCGGTTGTACTTTGGTAGTCACACAGTTGTTTCTCCACAAAGGATATGGATATAATATTAGACATTCTGGTTTCTAGATCTATGGTTTTAGATCAAGATTTGGATAGTTTCCCAATGTGAGTACTTTGACAATATTCTAATAGTATTTTAGAATAGATGACTCTTGGCATGGTGGTGTACCTGCAGGTGATGGAGTCATCCTCTCTAAAGGTGTCTTAGAGACTAAAGGAAAGAGGGATGTGCATGATTGGCAGATCACTTGCTTAGGCAATTGAGTCAATTATGAGATGTCAAGTACCACACCAGATGTTGTTTTTGCACTAGATGCGATAAGTTTATATTAATCCAATCCTGAAGAAACAAAAGGAAGCAGTTTTAGAACATAAGTGCTTGTTCTACGGATTTGATGACGCCAGCCTCCTTCGGGAGACGGTTATCATTCCAGGCTTCCAAGGTGACATGGATGACAGAGTGATTGTCAGAGTTATAGTTTTCCCTCTGACGAGGGACAGTATTATGGACAGGTGGTCCAAGAGGATACTGTGGGAGGCATGGTGCTGAATACTGATTAGGTTCAGTTATCGATACAGTCTAAGAAGTTTGGATTTGAAGTTCATTTATGAACTAGGTCCCATCAGATATCCATACATATTCTAAGACAGGTATTACTCGATTCGGCAGATAGCTTTCTCCGCGAACTTGAGATTAAGAGAGACATAGAAAGAAACATCAGAGCGGATCCACTCACTGACGCTATTTCTCGAACACAAGAGTTTTACAAACTAGCTTTGTGAAACTGATTAGTAGAGGAGTTGGATGTTCGGTATCATACGGGCTGTGAGTATGCGACATCGCAATAATTAGCCTTGAGTGCAAGTGGGAGATTGTTGGAGATAGTGCCCTCAAAGTCATTGGATCGCAGGTACGTGATTGCAATGATTGAGGCAGGACCTATACCGATATGACAGTCTTACTCGAGATGATAGTATGCTATCTGGTTTGTCTTTATCATCGTATATATGCTTTAGTTCACTATTGCATGATGATAGAGCCCATAGGATTCTTGCTTGACTACCAGCAGTATGATGGCGATCATATACGTGGGAGCTGGGGTCTGTAAGCACATCCTTAAAGTGTCCCTAGTCGTGGGAGTTTCGAGACAGGGCATCGATACTCCAGAGTAGATTAGTGTATACAGTCGAGACCCCGACGAGGGCGATGGCCGGTCTCACAAGCCATTGGTGTCAGTAGGATCACCTAAGATGTATACAGGTGCTCATTGGGTTATGAGTACACCGGACAGGACTCGCCGGGAACCTGCTAGTTGGTATTATACATATCGTCAGATAGCAGTTCCCTGGTGACATGTGTACAGGTTAGTTCATCGACCTGAGATCGTCATTTGTCTCGTGTGAGTTCCCACTGTGCTTAGATTACTACCCCACCACGCTCAAAGGAGTTGTGCAAACAGGTTTTAGTTGGGTACAGTCCCGAGCCACATTGGAGGCAAGTGAGCGGATCGTCGGGGATTCGTCTCTCTCGGTATTGGGGGTTGATGTCGCGCAGTGCACGGGTAGCCATCACTAGGAATCCTCGGCCGAGGTAGTGGAGAATTACTGATTTGGATCAGTAGTTTCTGTAGGGTTCCTAGGCACTCTAGTGAGGTCTCACAAGGCATCGAACATGCCATTTTCAAAAATTCTAGGTGCCGAGAGACCCGACTACGGATCGTTTTCTAGAAAACTAGGCGAAAAAGCAAACTAGTTAACACTTAACTAAGAGATACGGAAATACAACCTTTGTAGATCCGGTTCTCCACCTCCATAGCTCCGCAATGAAGTCTCCTCGCTGTCCTAATGAGTTCCCGGGCTCTAGCGTCGGCTTCGTCGGAGAATGGGCAAGCTAGGTCGTCGATGTCCATGCCGAAGATGATCTACGTCGAGGCATCGCTAGATCAAGCTCACAACTTCACCAAGTCATGAAACTTGTGAAGTAAACACACTCTACTACTTGGCAAGAGGTAGAGGATGAAGAAATAGGAAGTGGGTAGACTTTAGAAATGGATTTCTCACTCTTAATCATCAATCACCATTGATAAAAATGAAGCTTTCTTCACTTGAAGAATGGAAGAAGATGAAGATGATATGATAAGTCTTGAATTAAAAATAGAAAATAAAACAATACTTATCGTACTTTTAACTCTAGTTAAGTGTAGAGAATTAACTTAGGTTAGTTAAAATGGTTAGGGTTAAGTATAGGACAAGAATGAAGACTTAGTCAAAGTTTCAAGAAACTTCAACTAAATCCAAAATATGCCACCATTTATCTTTCTTTTTCCTTTTTCCAAAAAGAATAAATAAGAAAGATAAATGAATAAATAAAAATCAAAACCCTAACCCATTCATTACCATGGTTCATTCTTTACACTTAACCAAGTTTGGCATGCATCATCAAACATGATACAAGCAAGTGCACAAAATCATATCGCATATGCAATGCGCACACCCGAGTGAGAAAATCCATTTTAAAGTGAACCGATACTAGTTAATGCAAAGTAATATATCAAATATACAATTATGCATTAAATCATTAAATCAACACTTGATTTAACGATCCGGTCATGTCGCACATAACCGACTGGTATCATCAGTAACAACTTATCGAATCAACACTTGATCCGATAACCCGGCTATATAGCATATAACCGATCAATGTCACATCGCGAGAATCGAATACAGTATCACATACCGTATTATTCTCGGTCCCGCACACATCTCATATGCGCTCCTATTTCGTTTCGCTTGAGCCAGGAAACCTCTGTGTAGGACTCTAAAGACTCGTCAATACGCCGGTAGCAGATGATGATCATATCAAACACCCACAAGCCGCAAGCGGTCTGCTAAACGTAACGGCCACCCGGGTATTGAGCGATCTGAAGATCGACGAGCAAGCCCGCTCACACTCCAGTGAATCCGACCAGTAACACTACCGCTCAGTCCGGTCTGATCGTCTGATATGTCGCATATCTCGCCTAGGGGTGGTAAACGTCAGACCCCAATAGCTCAATAAGTCGTGTCGATATGAGGTCTATAACCATTCGAGATACTACTGGTAACACTTACCAGTAAATCTCAGCAACCCTGGCCAGGGATTTCATGTTATAGCCAATCGAACACAGCGCAACATCAACTCCCTATACCGGGAGAGACGAATCCCCTCCTATCGCTCATTGCCTCCATGTGACTCGGGACTGTACCCAAAAACCACCGTTTTGCACGCCCTCTTGGACGTGGTAAGATGGAAATCAAAGCACAGTGGGAACCACACAAGACTCTATGACGATCTCGGGTCAACAGACTACTCTGTACCAGTGTCACCAGAGAACTGCCATCTGACGTGAGGTATAATACCATCTGGGAGTTCTCGGCGAGTCCGTCCAGTGTACCCAGTCTCTACTGAGCACCCGTATATCATCTCTGATGTCAAACACCAATGGATATGGGATCATCCATCGCCCATCTGTATGGGTCGAGAAGGTACACGCTAGTCTACTCTGGTATATCGATGCCCTGTCTCGATACACCCACGACTAGGGACTTTGAAGGATGTACTTATGGACTACCATGTCCCCACTAGTATGATCCGCATCATAGTCCAGGTAGTCAAGTACAGATCCTAAGGGCTTTACCAACATGTAACAGAGAGACAAACAGTGTACACGTTAAGGTAAAGATCAACCAGATAGCATACTATCATGTCGAGCAAGAAAGTCCTCCCTATATACGTCCTAGCATCCACTACAATATACATCATATGTACAGTAATGGCCTCTAGGGCATACATATAACTAACAATCTCCCACTTGCACTAGGGCCATCTGTAGCAGTGGTTGTAGTATCTCATACTCAACCATCCCATAAAAGTCTCTCTCTGGGAACAGGCCTTTGTGAGTGGATCCGCTGTGTTGTCCTCTGAGTCTACTCTCCTTACCTCGATCCCTTAGAGATCAACCATCTCCATGATCAGGTGATACTGCCTTAGAATATGTCTGGATCACTGATGGGACCGGCGTTCCTTGGCATAAGCCACAACTCCATTGTCTCACAATGGTAGGAACGTAGTTCATCTCATGAACCAATATACACCCAGACTGCCTCTTTGGTAGCATCATAAGTAGCGATGTATCCTGCCTTTATCGTCTAGTATGTCACGGTATTTTGTTTGGAACTCTTCCAACATACCGTCCCTTTACTGAGGGTAAAGACAATGCCTGTGACTGACACTCAGTCGTCTTTATCACCCTGGAACCATTCCAGTGATTCTCCCCAGGGTCGATTGATACCTTCTCACTACAACTAGTGAGAATCCTAACATCCATTTAGATCTATCTCATAGATCCAAAACCTAGGATTTAGTAGGTATCACTTTGATCCTATATGGAGAATCATTGTGATAAGCGGAGATTGACCGAGCGTAGCATAGGAAACTCTTTCCCTATCAAGAGTATGTCATCCACGTACTCTATGAGGATCGTCACCATACTCCCTACTACCTTTTTGTTTATACAAGGTTCATCTACCATTTTGATGATGTCAACTTCTTTGACCTATCCATCAAAATAGATGTTCCATCTCCGCGATGCCTGCTTCATCATATAAAGCATCTTGCACACGTTTCCGCTGCTCCCACTGTCTACGAAGCCCTCTGGCTGTGTACTTATAGACGCACTCTTCTAAAACATCATTTAGAAAAGCAGTCATGACACCCAACCACCAGATATCGTAGTCATGGTATGTAGCCGTGGCAAGTAGGATCTGGATGGACTTAAGCATAGCCACTTGAAAAGGTTTCATCATTATCCACGCCTGGTCAATGATGCAAACTTTTAACAAGTCTAGCTTTGAAAGTCTCAACTTTTCCATGTACACCAAGTAATCTTCTCAAGATATACTTGCTCCTGATGGGGATTTAACCCTTCAGATATAGCAGCTAAAGTCCATACTTTGCTGGTGTATAAGGATTCCATCTCAGATCACTAAGCCTCCAGCCATTCTTACAGAGTCTTACTCCTGATGGTCAGCTCGAAACTAGTTGGGTCATCATCTCATGATGCATTCCTCGCTCCCACTGTCATAGAGAAACCGAAGTATCTCTCAGGTGGGTGAGGAACCCTACTAGATCGGCGGAGAGGCTGAGGTTCGTTGGTTTCCACTGAATCCTCTGGTTGTACCAAATCATGCTGTAGTTTGTATAGCTGGAACACTTCCAGTTCTACATAACAGACCTTGCCTCGAGCTTGTCCGGATTTTGCTTTCAGACATAGGCCGGACAACCCCAAATCTTAACTAGCTTAAGACATGGGCTCTTCCCTTTCCATATCTCATATGGAGTGGTAGGCAACTGATTTGATTCGAACCCTATTCAATAGGTATGCAGCTTCTCAAGTGCATAACTCCCAAAAAGGAAATAGGTAACTCAGTAGTACTCATCATAGAGCACACCTTATCACATAGGGTGTAATTGCTCCACCCCGATATACCATCGTGCTATGGTGTATACGAAGGAGTAATGCTGAGAGAGAATCTCATTCTCCTTTAGAATAGTCCAGGATTTCCGTGCTCAAGTATTCTCCTCCTTGATCTCATCAAAGGACATAATACTTATACCCGTTTTGGTTCTCTACTTCTAAATCATATTCTGTGAATATCTCAAAAGGTTCGGATTTGTGTTTCAACAGGAACATATGTCTGAATCTTGAGAGATTATCAGAGAATGTAATGAAGTACAAAGAACCGGTCTTGGCATGTGTAGACAGGGGACCTTTATACATCAACATGCATCATCCCAAGAGTTCACTAACTCTTTCTCTGTTTTCAATAAACAGAGCTGGTGTCATTATATCTCTATGACATGACTGGCAAGTTTCACAAGATGTAAATTCAAACTAATTTAAATATACATCTAAATGTAACTTCAGCTAGTCGGGTCACATTGATCTGACCTAGTCTACAATACCTCAAGAAGAATCCTTTCATTTCTGAACTCTTCCTCTTGTGTGTGTTCCATATACTAAGAACTGTAGTTTGATTTAGAACATCAATGCTTTTAGATAACGTGCCTGAACCGATCAACTTTTGATATAGGAAATGTTCAAAACATTATCCAACAATACAAAATTTTATCATTTCTTTACAAATAAAGAGAGTGATATGATTTTGTATATCAGGTTCGGTATCTAATAACATTCGTTCAGAATCAATGTATTGGTAATACAGGGTGACAGTGACCAACAGACTTGGCTGCAACACTTGCCCCGTTTTCTGCCTCATGAAACTTATCACCCGTTCTCAATCCTCTACCTTTCTGTAGCCCTATGTAACAGATTACATATCTGGGATCCTGATCTGGTATCACATACCCAGGACGTAAAGGTTACTGAGAAACAGTTCTCTGTATAATGAACACACCCGAAGATGATGCATCAGCATGCACTCTCTTCGTTTGGGCGGCACGGGAAATCTGGTATTCCCCAATTTCCTGCTCTGTCTTATAACATTTATAAGTTGGAGCGGGACCAACGTTCCCCAGCTCAGTATAACAAGTGGGTTCGGTCAATAATCCATATTATTATCTTGATTAAGGCGTGATATGGTCGCTACCTGGAGAGAGAGAGAAGAAAACACTCAGCGTGCGCTCTTGCAAGAATAGATTGGTTTTTATTTTATCTAATCAGGATGGCTCCCACTGCTTTTTATCAAATCTTCCTTCAAACCCTAAAAGGAAAGACTAGCCGGGATTAATTACACACTACAAGTTCGCCAATCTTTCAGCCAGGCCAGTGTCGGTACTTTGAGGGAGGTCCCCCGTGCTTTCGCACGAACCTAATTACTGTAAACCTCGTTTTCCCATAGGCGTAACCTCGTTAACACCTTTCTAGACACCTACTTGATCGGCTAATTGTAATGAATAAAACTCTCCCAGGAGTAACTCTTACTCGCAGCGGGTATCGGGATCCAACTATCTCATAGAAGGTATGCAATCTCATTGCAAATTTCAACACTTGAAATTCCCGATAATATTTTGCCCCTAACGTGCTATGACCTTGACGAAAGCCAACAAACCATAGCCCGCTAGTCAAGTTCAACCCGTATATTTCTTGATCGAATTAAACCCACCCGCACGACCCTTGACGAAAGCCAACAAAGCCGCACGACTACCCTAATCCAATCGCATCGTATGCTGGCAGATAAGCAGCATATAGCTACCGCACACTGCACCTTGACGAAAGCCAACAAATGCAGTACGAATACTATATACAACTTATCTGAAATGACGGAGGGCTACGACAGGTTTTTCTGAAAACCTATTGCGTAATGAACTTGATATCGTTGTAGGATCGAATGAATTTTGAAATGGAGTGTTTTTTAGGCTTTTCTAGTTTTGCTAAAGGAGTCACTCCCGGTGAAGGGATCGTCGGTCCTTTCCTCGTCGAATGAGGTGCGGGATATATCACATATATCACTGTGCAAAGCAAAAACACTTAAAAGCAATCAAAAGACAAACCGAGTGTGTAGCATCTGCCAGTTATTGCTAAAGGAGTCACTCCCGGTGAAGGGATCTCGGTCCTTTCCTCATCGAATAAGGTGCAGGATATATCTCATATACCGCTGTGCAAAGCAAAAACTGTAGCTACCTGTTTTATTTTGAAATTCGATTCTACAACATCTTAGGTTTCTTTTATTTCATTAATCATATTAATGAAGTCCCATCATTTAAGTACCTAAACATCACAGATAAATACGACGTACACTTATGCCATCCGCATTCGCCTCGATGTCCCCTCGTGCACCGTTAGGTTAGGTAACTAACGGCAGAGCGGGGAAGGGCTAGCGCGGGTGTAAAACATAAGTAACGTCTATATAATATATCATATATACTATATACTGTATCTATCACAGAACATCACATGATCACATCACAGATATCGCAGCAGAAGAAACATATGAAATATTGGATATACTAGGACGTCCGTGTTTTCAATACGAGCCAGTATAAAACACGGATTCCACGGTCGTGATGAATAGCCACACCCACACCCCTAGACCCCTACGAGAGCGGCAAGCAACCCTACCAATTCTAGAGTTAGGAGACCCGGCCTCGACTCCTCGAGTTGGTCTCCCACTGGACTCCAGAACCCGGTTACTTGTGCTCCCCTCCTTGGGTCTATCCTAGTGCGGAAAAGTAAATAATATACAAGAGGTGACAACTTCCGCAACCTGGAAGCGCCCCAATAAAAGAATATTACATACAAGTTTTTACATGAATGAAAATGAAAAACACTCATCTCACATAAAAACCCCCGGCTATTCAAACACGACGATCCAATATAACATATCCAGCAACACACATAACATCACATGTCATCAACGTAAGTAAATATGCGCATCCCAATTGTCGTTGACATATAGCAACGAAACCGGCGATATCACATATTACACTTACGGTCACAGAAAAGAAAGTGTAAAACTACAACAGTTGGAATCCGCAATCTGCATAGACATCGCATGCCTAATCAAATGAATACCTTAGACATCACATGCCTAACAATTATAAACTCCGCATTTTAGTCTCTATATCGAAAACTCATTTCAATATCGAGTCGGGCAATTCAACAAGATTCCCGACAGTCTGATCGAATACTCGTCGCAAACTTTAGTAGGCGGCCGCACCCCCGATACCGTCGACGAAGTGCACCAAGGCGGAACACCGCTGCCATGAGCACCAGAACGGATGCTTTCGGCGACGGGGTTCTCCTACAGTCACTTGGTCGGGGCTATGGAGTGAGGCTGTCTATTAAGTTTACCCGGCGAGTATCCGCGTACGCTACGTGATTGCGACGGACTTTTGATCACATCAAAATTCCGTGGCAACCGATCAAGTGAGACTAAACTGCTATGTTTATAATATTCATTCAGTTATCTCATAACTTTTTGTGAATTCCAATTATTGTATCCCATTCCAGATAAATAGAAAATGTTAAACTTTCCGATCGAACAATCGAACACCCAAGTTTTCCCAATACAGATCAACACATGAAATAAGTCTAACAACATTCAGTTCGTGCCTCAGTACCAACGGTCCAGCCGTAGAAGGGTCAAGCCAACGCCTCACATGTGGCACGCCGTACTGCCCCAAACCCTAAGGTTCAAAGGGCAGTTCAAGACGGTCACATAATCGAGTTAAGGTTTGTTGTCTTCTAGAGGGACCATCGCGTTACTTGCACTACTTAGAACGTCGTTAAACTACGGAAAAATCCAACACTTGGAAATTTCCCGACAGGGGAAAAATTGGGTATTTATATCCGGTCGAACTTTTTAACATATTCTAAAAATTTATCCGGAAAGCCACACAGACAAAATTTGATACTCCGATCGAAACACCGAATCCCCAAAACAACTCCAGAAAATTCAACTCTTGAATAAAATATAAAAATTTCCAGAAGACTCAGCACTCTGAGACAAGAATTACTGTGCTATCCACGTGGTGTAAATCTACAGTGTGGCCGCGGAAGCGCCGCTAATGCTATGGTGGGGGCCGCGGTTCCGCGCTTCCTTAGTGGATTTATCATCACGTGCTTCACAGTAACTCATACAATTCCCTGCTGAATTTTTTGGCAATTTTTAATCTAGAAAAATCCCAGTTTTTAGAAAAAGGACAGAGAGCAATTTTGGGTTCGTGTTTTCGGTTCGATCGGACTTCAAATTCCGTCTGGACTTCGCCTAAGGCTCTAGCTAGGCTCTGATACCACTGTAGGGTTCCTAGGCACTCTAGTGAGGTCTCACAAGGCATCGAACATGCCATTTTCAAAAATTCTAGATGCCGAGAGACCTGACTACAGATCGTTTGCTAGAAAACTAGGCGAAAAAGCAAACTAGTTAACACTTAACTAAGAGATACGGAAATACAACCTTTGTAGATCCGGTTCTCCACCTCCATAGCTCCGCAATGAAGTCTCCTCGCTGTCCTAATGAGTTCCCGGGCTCTAGCGTCGGCTTCGTCGGAGAATGGGCAAGCTAGGTCGTCGATGTCCATGCCGAAGATGATCTACGTCGAGGCATCGCTAGATCAAGCTCACAACTTCACCAAGTCATGAAACTTGTGAAGTAAACACACTCTACTACTTGGCAAGAGGTAGAGGATGAAGAAATAGGAAGTGGGTAGACTTTAGAAATAGATTTCTCACTCTTAATCATCAATCACCATTGATAAAAATGAAGCTTTCTTCACTTGAAGAATGGAAGAAGATGAAGATGATATGATAAGTCTTGAATTAAAAATAGAAAATAAAACAATACTTATCATACTTTTAACTCTAGTTAAGTGTAGAGAATTAACTTAGGTTAGTTAAAATGGTTAGGGTTAAGTATAGGACAAGAATGAAGACTTAGTCAAAGTTTCAAGAAACTTCAACTAAATCCAAAATATGCCACCATTTATCTTTCTTTTTCCTTTTTCCAAAAAGAATAAATAAGAAAGATAAATGAATAAATAAAAATCAAAACCCTAACCCATTCATTACCATGGTTCATTCTTTACACTTAACCAAGTTTGGCATGCATCATCAAACATGATACAAGCAAGTGCACAAAATCATATCGCATATGCAATGCGCACACCCGAGTGAGAAAATCCATTTTAAAGTGAACCGATACTAGTTAATGCAAAGTAATATATCAAATATACAATTATGCATTAAATCATTAAATCAACACTTGATTTAACGATCCGGTCATGTCGCACATAACCGACTGGTATCATCAGTAACAACTTATCGAATCAACACTTGATCCGATAACCCGGCTATATAGCATATAACCGATCAATGTCACATCGCGAGAATCGAATACAGTATCACATACCGTATTATTCTCGGTCCCGCACATATCTCATATGCGCTCCTATTTCGTTTCGCTTGAGCCAGGAAACCTCTGTGTAGGACTCTAAAGACTCGTCAATACGCCGGTAGCAGATGATGATCATATCAAACACCCACAAGCCGCAAGCGGTCTGCTAAACGTAACGGCCACCCGGGTATTGAGCGATCTGAAGATCGACGAGCAAGCCCGCTCACACTCCAGTGAATCCGACCAGTAACACTACCGCTCAGTCCGGTCTGATCGTCTGATATGTCGCATATCTCGCCTAGGGGTGGTAAACGTCAGACCCCAATAGCTCAATAAGTCGTGTCGATATGAGGTCTATAACCATTCGAGATACTACTGGTAACACTTACCAGTAAATCTCAGCAACCCTGGCCAGGGATTTCATGTTATAGCCAATCGAACACAGCGCAACATCAACTCCCTATACCGGGAGAGACGAATCCCCTCCTATCGCTCATTGCCTCCATGTGACTCGGGACTGTACCCAAAAACCACCGTTTTGCACGCCCTCTTGGACGTGGTAAGATGGAAATCAAAGCACAGTGGGAACCACACAAGACTCTATGACGATCTCGGGTCAACAGACTACTCTGTACCAGTGTCACCAGAGAACTGCCATCTGACGTGAGGTATAATACCATCTGGGAGTTCTCGGCGAGTCCGTCCAGTGTACCCAGTCTCTACTGAGCACCCGTATATCATCTCTGATGTCAAACACCAATGGATATGGGATCATCCATCGCCCATCTGTATGGGTCGAGAAGGTACACGCTAGTCTACTCTGGTATATCGATGCCCTGTCTCGATACACCCACGACTAGGGACTTTGAAGGATGTACTTATGGACTACCATGTCCCCACTAGTATGATCCGCATCATAGTCCAGGTAGTCAAGTACAGATCCTAAGGGCTTTACCAACATGTAACAGAGAGACAAACAGTGTACACGTTAAGGTAAAGATCAACCAGATAGCATACTATCATGTCGAGCAAGAAAGTCCTCCCTATATACGTCCTAGCATCCACTACAATATACATCATATGTACAGTAATGGCCTCTAGGGCATACATATAACTAACAGTTTCTCAGGTGGTGGTGATGGGCTTCATGCCGACACGATTTATCGCGTTATTAGGGGTCTGACTTTATCCACCACCCTAGACTCGATATGCGATACTCTTTAGACGAACGGACCGGACTGTATATACATTGTCACTGTCAGGCCCAGTAGGGTTTATGGATGAGTTCGCTCGTCAGCTTTCCTTCCAATCAATACATAGGCAAACCGTTACGTACAGCTTGTACCTCTGACGTGCTAGAGGTTATACCCAGTGCTAGTGTGTTGATGAGTCATTAAAGTCCCCCACAGGCACTTTCCCAAGTTCGGACGAAACGTTGTAGAGGCGGTATGGTATTATGGAAAAGTTCGGAAAATGCACGTGCATTTTCGCACGTGTCATTTTTCGGGCAGATAATACTGGTCGGCTTTGGTTTAAGCCGGATCCGAGTATTATACCGTGTAGATATAATATCTTTGTCTCAGTTGCATTTGTATTCGGTCGTAATACAAATGCGGGTATGTTTATACTGATACGGGGCTATCCTGAAATTCGTTTCAGGATCACTTTTGAAAGTTGCCAGTTTCCAGTTTTCTATCAGCCGTATTTAACATTTGGTTAAATACGGATTTATCTTTTCTTCTTGAGGGTGAGTCATTGGGTGAGTCGTGTTTCTAGAAGGTTCTAGATGGTGACTAAGATGATGAGGTGGCATGTGAGTCATGATGCATGAAGTGTTCATTTAATGTTGTGATGACAAAGTTAAGTGATTCATTGTTTTCATTAATGCATTCATACTAGGTGTTATGATAAGTATCATGTTGTTATGGTCACCACTCCCTCCTCCTACACTCACCCCTCCTCTACTTAAGTGGCCGGCCATTCTTTTGGTGAGGTTCATGGTTGTGATTGGAAAAAAGACATAAGTTTTGGTACATAGAAATTAGACATGATTCATTTCTCATTTCTGTTCGATCCAAAAGGCAACTTCTTTAACCGTTCGTCCATAGCCTTGGACGTAACGAGACAAAGTGTTCTACTCATTCTCTACTTCATCTTGGTCGTCTCTTTTAGCAAACTTGACGACCGAGTTGCCTCGGTTCAGAGGCGAGAGCCCGTTTAAAGATCCGTCGACGTGGTGCCACCTGGACGACAAGATTGGAGATCAAGGAGATCGGACCAGCCGCAACAAGCGTGGGATGATGGTTGAAGAACGAAGTACTCGGATCGTTCGGTATAACATTTCTACCCACTTTCTAGTTTTTTAGTTTATCTTTAATGGCAGATCCGGGTTATAGTACGCGATAGCGCCAGTTGTAAAAAGTTTTTGTTCCGTATTTGGCATCTGTTAGATGGCCGGGGCGCTACCGTGGACTTACAGTACGTCACTCTACTTTAGTCACCTATTCCATCAACCAAGGGTCATCCTACGCTCCGAAGGTAAAACCTAACGCTCTGATACCAACTTTGTCACGTCCCGAAAGTACGGAATATGACCGGCACTTAAACTACGAACGTCTTAAGGCGTACGTAATTTAAGTAAGCCGCAAACCTAGAAATCCAAACCAAGGAAAGTAATAGAGTGTAGGAAAAACCATTTTAAATCAAAAAGTTTGCAACATGCGCCGAAATATGCATTTTAAAATCACAAGTCTTTTCTTAAAAATTTTGGCAGAGTTTCCTTTGTAAAAACTGACCCCAAACGGGTACAAAACCAGATAAAGCATATAATGAAAAATGCATCCCCAAGCGGGAGCTAGCTCTTCGTCAATCGACGGTCACAACCACGCAAGCAATAATATACAACGCCTAAAGGCGAGGATCACAACAGAAAAGGAATCTCAACAGCCAGAAACCCAGAGAAATGTAACGCGCGACTCTAAGGTCAAAAGAATAACATCCCTGGTCTCTATCAGAAATAAATACATGTTTGGTTGATGGAACTTCTAGATACAACTGAATAATAATATACAATGTATAATGATGGGTACGATACAATAAACCCGCCTACTAGCAAGTCACCTGAAAGAAACTGTGCCCACAAAGCCATAATGAAACCTGTACGGCAAACCTGCAAGAAACTGGGGAACAACGGGGGTGAGTTGCCAACTCGTGAATAAAAAAACATCTACGAACAGAAATCGCATGTATGACGCAATCCTAGATCATACGATCATAATATAATCCTCAAATATATAACCAGTAGCCTATAACAATGGCTAGGGTATATCTATAAACAATGGTAATACCAAGTGCTCGTGTCAGTGCCTCAGGTAGCAATATATCATATGGATGATGTATGAATGCATGAAAAGTATGATGAAATATTTAAATTGATGTCAATACACATATATTAGCGTCCCATTCCACTAATATTGGTGTAAGGGCATATATAACATCGTCCTCATCCCCTGTTATATATACATATGAAGTATGATCAATGTAATCATACATGTAAATATGAGGATATAGTCAAAATCATGGAAAAACATCATGAAACCTGTGCCCAGTATCGGCACAAAACATAGCCTCAATCTCAATATCTCAATGTCTCTGATAAATCTCACTATCTAGGGCGCCGTCAATCTAGACCGGCCCCTACCATCAATCTCAAGACCACGAAGGTATCCTCTGCATATCCGACGCGTCGGGTAAAATCACCGGTCGGTAGTGCTCCCCTGCCAGGCTCAACGCCATCTCCTACGATCTTCTTGTTAGTTATATATATGCCCTAGAGGCCATTACTATACATAGGATGTATATTGTAGTGGATGCTTGGACATATATAGGGAGGACTTTCTCGCTCGACATGATAGTATGCTATCTGGTTACTCTTTACCTTAACGTGTATACTGTTTGTCTCTCTGTTACATATTGGTAAAGCCCTTAGGATGTGTGCTTGACTACCTGGACTATGATGCGGATCATACTAGTGGGGACATGGTAGTCCATAAGTACATCCTTCAAGGTCCCTAGTCGTAGGTATATCGAGACAGGGCATCGATATACCAGAGTAGACTAGCGTATACCTTCTCGACCCATACAGATGGGCGATGGATGATCCCATATCCATTGGTGTTTGACATCAGAGATCATATACGGGTGCTCAGTGGAGACTGGGTACACTGGACGGACTCGCCGAGAACTCCCAGATGGTATTATACCTTACGTCAGATGGCAGTTCTCTGGTGACACTGGTACAGAGTAGTCTGTTGACCCAAGATCGTCATAGAGTCTTGTGTGGTTCCCACTGTGCTTTGATTTCCACCTTACCACGTCCAAGAGGGCGTGCAAAACGGTGGTTTTTGGGTACAGTCCCGAGTCACATGGAGGCAATGAGCGATAGGAGGGGATTCGTCTCTCCCGGTATAGGGGGTTGATGTTGCGCTGTGTTCGATTGGCTATAACCGGAAATCCAGCTTGATAAGTCGTGTCGATATGAGGTCTATAACAATTCGAGATACTACTGGTAACACTTACCAGTAAATCTCAGCAACCCTGGCCAGGGATTTCCGGTTATAGCCAATCGAACACAGCGCAACATCAACCCCCTATACCGGGAGAGACGAATCCCCTCCTATCGCTCATTGCCTCCATGTGACTCGGGGGGGATTCGTCTCTCCCGGTATAGGGGGTTGATGTTGCGCTGTGTTCGATTGGCTATAACCGGAAATCCCTGGCCAGGGTTGCTGAGATTTACTGGTAAGTGTTACCAGTAGTATTTCGAATTGTTATAGACCTCATATCGACACGACTTATCAAGCTATTGGGGTCTGACGTTTACCACCCCTAGGCGAGATATGCGACAAACCAGTAACACTTACCGTACAGTCCGGTCTCGTCGTCTGATATGTCGCTATCTCGCCTAGGGGTGGTAAACGTCAGACCCCAATAGCTTGATAAGTCGTGTCGATATGAGGTCTATAACAATTCGAGATACTACTGGTAACACTTACCAGTAAATCTCAGCAACCCTGGCCAGGGATTTCCGGTTATAGCCAATCGAACACAGCGCAACATCAACCCCCTATACCGGGAGAGACGAATCCCCCCCGAGTCACATGGAGGCAATGAGCGATAGGAGGGGATTCGTCTCTCCCGGTATAGGGGGTTGATGTTGCGCTGTGTTCGATTGGCTATAACCGGAAATCCCTGGCCAGGGTTGCTGAGATTTACTGGTAAGTGTTACCAGTAGTATCTCGAATTGTTATAGACCTCATTTCGACACGACTTATCAAGCTATTGGGGTCTGACGTTTACCACCCCTAGGCGAGATATGCGACATATCAGACGACGAGACCGGACTGTACGGTAAGTGTTACTGGTTGGATTCACAGGAGTATGAGCGGGCTTGCTCGTCGATCTTCTGATTGCTCAATACCCGGGTGGCCGTTACGTTTAGCAGACCGCTTGCGGCTTGTGGGTGTTTGATATGATCATCACCTGCTGCCGGCGTATTGACGAGTCTTTAGAGTCCTACACAAAGGTTTCCTGGCTCAAGCGAAACGAAATAGGAGCGCATATGAGATATGTGCGGGACCGAGAATAATGCGTGTATGTGATACCGTATTTCATTCTCGCGATGAATGTATCGAATGGTTGTATGCGATATAACCTAGTTATCGAATCAAGGATTGATTCGATAAGCCGATACATTGGATATTAGTCGGTCACATGCGATATGACCGGATCGTTAAATCAAGTGTTGATTTAATGATTTAATGCATAATTATATATTTGATATATTACTTTGCATTAACTAGTATTGGTTCACTTTAAATGGTTTTTCTCACTTGAATGTGCACATTGTATATGTGATATATTTTTGTGCACAAGTTTGTATCATGTTTGATGATGCATTCTACCTTTGGTTTGTGTAAAGATTAAACCATGGTTAGGGTTTTTTTTTCTTATTCATTTATTTATTTATTTATTCTTTTTGGAAAATAATAAGCATAAAGAGAAAAATGGTGGCTTTCTTTGTTTGTTCATGAAGCTTCATGAAGCTTTGACTAAGTGACCATTTTGTCTCTTGCTTAACCTTAACCATTCCACTTAACCATAGTCCACTCTCTACACTTAACCATGGTTGTTGTTATGATAAGAATAATCTATTTTCCATTTTCTCATTATTCTTATCATGAGATTATCATCTTCTTCTTCTACTTCACAAGAAGAAAAGCTTGCCTCCATCATGGCAACTAGTGAAAAAGAGTGAGAAATCCAATTCTAAAGTGAACCCACTTCCTATTTATTCATCCTCTACCTCTTGCCAAGTAGTATAGGATGTTTTCTTCACAAGTTTCATGACTTGGAGAAGTGGGAGCTTGATCTTGTGATGCCTCGACGTAGATCATCTTCGGCATCGTAGTCGATGACCTAGCCCGCCCATTTCTCCGATGAAGCCGACGCTAGAGCCCGGGATTCGATTTGGACAGCGAGGAGACTTCATTGCGGAGCTATGGAGGTGGAGGACCGGATCTACAAAGGTTGTATTTCCGTTCTTTTAGTTAAGTTGTTAACTAGTTTCATTGTTTCGCCTAAAATCTAGTTAACGATCCGTATTAGGGTTTCTCGGCACTTGTAATTTTTGAAATTGGCATGGTTGATGCCTTGTAAGACCTCATTTGTGTGCCTAGGAACCCTACAGTGGTATCAGAGCCTAGCTAGAGCCTTAGGCGATGCGTAGACGGAGTTAGAAGTCCGATTAAACCGAAACCCTAACACAAATTTGCTCTCTGGACTTTTTCCAAAAATTGGGTTTTTTCTAGATTAAAAATATGCAGAAAATTCAGCAGGAAATTCTAAGAATTACGGTGCAAAAATTACCTAATGATCTGTCTAAAGTGCGGCGGAACCGCGGCATTAGCGTGCTAATGCGGCGGTTCCGCGACCATTTTGTCTCTTCTCCCATTGAATTTTACACAGTAATTCCTATTTTGCAGTGCTGGTTTTCCTGGGATATTTTTTTTCTGAACTCAAGAGTTGAGTTTTCTGGGTTGTATTGGGGACTCGGTGTTTCGATCGGATTGTCTAATTTTGTCTATGTGGCTTTCCGGATATTTTAGAATATGTTAAAAAGTTCGACCGGATATAAATACCCAACTTTTCCCCTGTCGGGATATTTCCAAGTGTTGGATCTTTCCGTAGTTTAATGACGTTCTAAGTAGTGCAAGTAACGCGATGGTCCCTCTAGAAGACAACAAACCTTAACTCGATTATGTGACCGTCTTGAACTGCCCTTTGAACCTTAGGGTTTGGGGCAGTACGACGTGCCACATGTGAAGCGTTGGCTTGACCCTTCTACGGCTGGACCGTTGGTACTGAGGCATGAAGTGAATGTCTTTAAACCTATTTCATGTGTTGATCTGTATCGGGAAAACTTGGGTGTTCGATTGTTCGATCGGAAAGTTTAACATTTTCTATTTATCTGGAATGGGATACAATAATTGGAATTCACAAGTAGTTATGAGATAACTGAATGAATGTTATAAACATAGCAGTTTAGTCTCACTTGATCGGTTGCCACGGAATTTTGATGTGATCAAAAGTCCGTCGCAATCACGTAGCGTACGCGGATACTCGCCGGGTAAACTTAATAGACTGCTACACTCCATATCCACGACCAAGTGACTGTAGGAGAACCCCGTCGCCGAAAGCATCCGTACGGGTGCTCACGGCAGCGGTGTTCCGCCTTGGTGCACTTCGTCGACGGCATCAGGGGTGCGGCCGTCTACTGAAGTTTGCGATGAGTATTCGATCAGGATGTCGGGAATCCTGTTGAATTGCCCGACTTGATATTGAAAAGTGTTTTCGATAATGAGACTAAAATGCGGGGTTTATAATTGTTAGGCATGCGATGTCTAAGGAATTCATTTAGTCAGGCATGCGATGTCTGAGGCGGTTGCGGATTCCAACTGTTGTAGTTTTACACTTTCTTTTCTGTGACCGTAAGTGTAATATGTGATATCGCCGGTTTCGTTGCTATATGTCAACGACAATTAGGATGGACATATTTACTTACGTTGATGACATGTGATGTTATGTGTTGCTGGATATGTTATATTGGATCGTCGTGTTTGAATAGCCGGGGGTTTTTTATGTGAGATGAGTGTTTTTCATTTTCATTCATGTAAAAAACTTGTTTGTAATATTCTTTTATTGGGGCACTTCCCGGTTGCGGAAGTTGTCACCATTTGTATATTATTTACTTTTCCGCACTAGGATAGACCCAAGGAGGGGAGCACAAGTAACCGGGTTCTGGAGTCCAGTGGGAGACCAACTCGAGGAGTCGAGTCCGGGTCTCCTAACTCTAGAATTTGTAGGGTTGCTTGCCGCTCTCGTAGGGGTCTAGGGGTGTGGGTTTGACTATTAATCGCGACCGTGGAATCCGTGTTTTATATCGGCTCGTATTGAAAACATGGACCTCCTAGTATATCCAATATTTCATATGATTCTTCTGCTGCGATATCTGTGATGTGATCATGTGATGTTCTGTGATGGATACTGTATATAGTATATATGATATATTATATAGGCGTTACTTATGTTTTACACTCGCGCTAGCCCTGCCCCGCTCTGTCGTTAGTTACCTAACCTAACGGTGCACGAGGGGACATCGAGGCGAATGCGGATGGCATAAGTGTACGTCGTATTTATCTGTGATGTTTAGGTACTTAAATGATGGGACTTCATTAATGTGATTAATGAAATAAAAGAAACCTAAAGATGTTGTAGAATCGAATTTCAAAATATAAAGGTAGCTACAGTTCTTGCTTTGCACAGAGGTATATGTGATATATCCTGCACCTTATTCGATGAGGAAAGGACCGAGATCCCTTCACCGGGAGTGACTCCTTTAGCAATAACTGGCAGATGCTACACACTCGGTTTGTCTTTTGATTGCTTTTAAGAGTTTTTGCTTTGCACAGTGATATATATGATATATCCCGCACCTCATTCGACGAGGAAAGGACCGATGATCCCTTCACCGGGAGTGACTCCTTTAGCAAAACTAGAAAAGCTTCAAAAACACTCCATTTTAAAATCATTTGATTCTACAACGATATCAAGTTCATTACGCAATAGGTTTTCAGAAAAACCTATCGTAGCCCTCCGTCATTTCAGATAAGTACTAGTTAGTATTCGTGCTGCGGTAGTTTGGCCTCCGTCAAGGCGTAGTGTACGGTAGCTAACTAGTGCTTATCTGCTAGCATATGATGCGATTGGATTAGGATATTCGTACGGCGTTGTTTGGCCTCCGTCAAGGGTCGTGCGGGTGGGTTTAATTCAATCAGGAAATGACGGGTTGAACTTGACTAGCGGACTATGGGTGGTTTGGCCTCCGTCAAGGTCATAGGACGCTAGGGGCAAAATTATCGGGAATTTCAAGTGTTGAAATTTGCAATGAGATTGCATACCTTCTATGAGATAGTTGGATCCCGATACCCACTGCGAGTAAGAGTTACTACTGGGAGAGTTTTACACATTGCAATTAGCTGATCAAGTAGGTGTCTAGAAAGGTGTTAACGGGGTTATGCCTCTGGGAAAACGAGGTTTACATTAATTAGGTTCGTGCGAAAGCACGGGGGACCTCCCTCAAAGTACCGACACTGGCCTGGCTAAAAGATTGGCGAACTTGTAGTGTGTAATTAATCCCGGCTAGTCTTTCCTTTTAGGGTTTGAAGGAAGATTTGATAAAAAGCAGTGGGAGCCATCCTGATTAGATAAAATAATAACCAATCTATTCTTGCAAGAGCGCACGCTGAGTGTTTTCTTCTCTCTCTCCAGGTAGCGACCATATCACGCCTTAATCAAGATAATAATACGGAATATTGACCGAACCCGCTTGTTATACAGAGCTGGGGAACGTTGGTCCCACTCCAACTTATAATTGTTATAAGACAGAGCAGGAATTTGGGGAATACCAGATTTCCCGTGCCGCCCAAACGAAGAGAATGCGTGCTGATGCATCATCTTCGGGTGTGTTCATTACAAAGAACTGTTTCTCAGTATCCTCCGCATCCTGGGTATATGATACCGGATCTGGATCCCAGATATGTAATCTGTTACATAGGGCTACAAAAAGGTAGAAAAACTGAGAACGGGGGATAAGTTTCATGAGGCAGAAAACGGGGCAAGTGTTGCAGCCAAGTCTGTTGGTCACTGTCACCCTGTATTACCAATACATTGATTCTGAACGAATGTTATTAGATACCGAACCTGATATACAAAATCATATCGGTCTCTTTATTAGTAAAGAAAGGATATAATTTTGTATTGTTGGATTATGTTTTGAACATTTCCTATATCAAAAGTTGATCGGTTCAGGCACGTTATCTAAAAGCATTGACGTTCTAAATCAAACTACAGTTCCTAGTATACAGAACACACAGAAGAGGAGGAGTTCAGAAATGAACGAATCCTTCTTGAGGCATTGTAGACTAGGTCATATCAATGCGACCCGACTAGCTGAAGTTACATGTAGATGCATATTTAAATCAGTTTGAATCTACATCTTGTGAAACTTGCCAGTCATGTCACAAAGATATAATGACACCAGCTCTGTTTATTGGAAACAGAGAAAGAGTTAGTGAACTCTTGGGATTGATACATGTTAATGTATGTAAGGTCCCCTGTCTACATATGCCAAGACCGGTTCCTTGTACTTCATTACATTCTCTGATGATCTTTCGAAATTCAGACCTATGTTCCTGTTGAAATACAAGTCCGAACCTTTTGAGATATTAACAGAATATAAGTTAGAAGTAGAGAACCAATACGGGTACAAGTATTATGTCCTTTGATGTGATCAAGGAGGAGAATACTTGAGCACGGAATTCCTGGACTATTCTAAAGGAGAATGGGATTCTCTCTCAGCATTACTCCTCCGAATACACCATAGCACGATGGTATATCGGGGCGGAGCAATCACACCCTATATGATAAGGTGTGCTCTATGACGAGTACTACTGAGTTACCTATTTCCTTTTGGGAGTTATGCACTTGAGAAGCTGCATACCTATTGAATAGGGTTCTGATGAAATCAGTTGCCTACCACTTCATATGTGATATGGAAAGGGAAGAGCCCATATCTTAAGATGGTTAAGATTTGGGGTTGTCCAGCCTATGTCTAAAAGCAAAATCCGGACAAGCTCGAGGCCAGGTCTGTTATGTAGAACTAGAAATGTTCCATCCATACAAACTGCAGCTGATGATTTGATAGAACCAAAGGATTCAGTAGATTCCAACGAACCTCAGCCTCTCCGCCGATCTAGTAGGGTTCCTCACCCACCTGAGAGTTACTTCGGTTTCTCTATGACAGTGGGAGCGAGGATTACATCATGAGATGATGACCCAACTAGTTTCGAGCAGGCCATCGAGAGTAGGGACTCTGTAAGAATGGCTGGATGCTTAGCGATCTGAGATGGAATCCATGTACACCAACAAAGTATGGACTTTGGTTGCTATATCTGAAGGGTTAAATCCCCATCAGGAGCAAGTATATCTTGAGAAGATTACTTGGTGTACATGGAAAGGTTGAGACTTTCAAAGCTAGACTTGTTAAAGGTTTTCGTCATTGACCAGGCTTGGATAATGTTGAAACCTTTTTCCAGTGCCTATGCTTAAGTCCATCCAGATACTACTTGCCACGGCTACATACCATGACTACGATATCTGGTGGTTGGGTGTCATGACAACTTTTCTAAATGATGTTTTAGAAGAGAGCGTCTATAAGTACACAGCCAGAGGGCCTCGTAGACAGTGGGAGCAGCAGAAACGTGTGCAAGATGTTTTATGTGATAAAACAGGCATCGCGGAGTTGGAACATCTGTTTTGATGTGTTAGTCAAAGAGTTTGACATCATCAAAATGGTAGATGAACCTTGTATAAACAAAAAGGTAGTAGGGAGTATGGTGATGATCCTCGTAGAGTACGTGGATGACATACTCTTGATAGGGAAGGAGTTTCCCATGCTACGCTCGGTCAATCTCCGCTTATCACAATGATTCTCCAGATAGGATCAAAGTGATACCTCCTAAATCCTGGGTTTTGGATCTATGAGATAGATCTAATTGGATGTTAGGATTCTCACTAGTTGTAGTGAGATGGTATCAATCGATCCTGGGGAGAATCACTGGAAGGGTTCCAGGGTGATAAAGACGACTGAATGTCAGTCGCAGGCATTGTCTTTACCCTCAGTAAAGGGACGGTATGTTGGAAGAGTTCCAAGCTAGATACCATGGCTAACTAGACGATAAAGGCAGGATACATCGCTACTCAAGATGCTACCAAAGAGGATGTTTGGGTGTATATTGGTTCATGAGATGAACTTCGTTCCAACCATTGTGAGACAATGGAGTTGTGGCTTATGCCAAGGAACGCCGGTCCCATCAGCGATCCAGACATATTCTAAGGCAGTGTCACCTGATCATGGAGATGGTTGATCTCCAGGATGATCGAGGTTAGGAGAGTAGACACAGAGGAAAACACGGCGGATCCACTCACAAAGGCCTTTTCCCAGAGAGAGACTTTTATGGGATGGTTGAGTATGAGATACTACAACCACTGCTATCAGATGGCCCTAGTGCAAGTGGGAGATTGTTAGTTATATGTATGCCCTAGAGGCCATTACTATACATAGGATGTATTTTGTAGTGGATGCTTGGACATATATAGGGAGGACTTTCTCGCTCGACATGATAGTATGCTATCTGGTTACTCTTTACCTTAACGTGTATACTGTTTGTCTCTCTGTTACATATTGGTAAAGCCCTTAGGATGTGTGCTTGACTACCTGGACTATGATGCGGATCATACTAGTGGGGACATGGTAGTCCATAAGTACATCCTTCAAGGTCCCTAGTCGTGGGTATATCGAGACAGGGCATCGATATACCAGAGTAGACTAGCGTATACCTTCTCGACCCATACAGATGGGCGATGGATGATCCCATATCCATTGGTGTTTGACATCAGAGATCATATACGGGTGCTCAGTGGAGACTGGGTACACTGGACGGACTCGCCGAGAACTCCCAGATGGTATTATACCTTACGTCAGATGGCAGTTCTCTGGTGACACTGGTACAGAGTAGTCTGTTGACCCGAGATCGTCATAGAGTCTTGTGTGGTTCCCACTGTGCTTTGATTTCCACCTTACCACGTCCAAGAGGGCGTGCAAAACGGTGGTTTTTGGGTACAGTCCCGAGTCACATAGAGGCAATGAGCGATAGGAGGGGATTCGTCTCTCCCGGTATAGGGGGTTGATGTTGCGCTGTGTTCGATTGGCTATAACCGGAAATCCCTGGCCAGGGTTGCTGAGATTTACTGGTAAGTGTTACCAGTAGTATCTCGAATTCTTATAGACCTCATTACGACATGACTTATCAAGCTATTGGGGTCTGACGTTTACCACCCCTAGGCGAGATATGCGACATATCAGACGACGAGACCGGACTGTACGGTAAGTGTTACTGGTTGGATTCACAGGAGTATGAGCGGGCTTGCTCGTCGATCTTCTGATCGCTCAATACCCGGGTGGCCGTTACGTTTAGCAGACCGCTTGCGGCTTGTGGGTGTTTGATATGATCATCACCTGCTGCTGGCATATTGACGAGTCTTTAAAGTCCTACACAGAGGTTTCCTGGCTCAAGCGAAACGAAATAGGAGCGCATATGAGATATGTGCGGGACCGAGAATAATGCGTGTATGTGATACCGTATTTCATTCTTGCGATGAATGTATCGAATGGTTGTATGCGATATAACCTAGTTATCGAATCAAGGATTGATTCGATAAGCCGATACATTGGATATTAGTCGGTCACATGCGATATGACCGGATCGTTAAATCAAGTGTTGATTTAATGATTTAATGCATAATTATATATTTGATATATTACTTTGCATTAACTAGTATTGGTTCACTTTAAATGGTTTTTCTCACTTGAATGTGCACATTGTATATGTGATATATTTTTGTGCACAAGTTTGTATCATGTTTGATGATGCATTCTACCTTGGGTTTGTGTAAAGATTAAACCATGGTTAGGGTTTTTTTTTCTTATTCATTTATTTATTTATTTATTCTTTTTGGAAAATAATAAGTATAAAGAGAAAAATGGTGGCTTTCTTTGTTTGTTCATGAAGCTTCATGAAGGTTTGACTAAGTGACCATTTTGTCTCTTGCTTAACCTTAACCATTCCACTTAACCATAGTCCACTCTCTACACTTAACCATGGTTGTTGTTATGATAAGAATAATCTATTTTCCATTTTCTCATTATTCTTATCATGAGATTATCATCTTCTTCTTCTTCTTCACAAGAAGAAAAGCTTGCCTCCATCAATGGCAACTAGTGAAAAAGAGTGAGAAATCCAATTCTAAAGTGAACCCACTTCCTATTTCTTCATCCTGTACCTCTTGCCAAGTAGTATAGGATGTTTTCTTCATAAGTTTCATGACTTGGTGAAGTGGGAGCTTGATCTTGTGATGCCTCGACGTAGATCATCTTCGGCATCGTAGTCGATGACTTAGCCCGCCCATTTCTCCGATGAAGCCGACGCTAGAGCCCGGGATTCGATTTGGACAGCGAGGAGACTTCATTGCGGAGCTATGGAGGTGGAGGACCGGATCTACAAAGGTTGTATTTCCGTTCTTTTAGTTAAGTTGTTAACTAGTTTCATTGTTTCGCCTAAAATCTAGTTAACGATCTGTATTAGGGTTTCTCGGCACTTGTAATTTTTGAAATTGGCATGGTTGATGCCTTGTGAGACCTCATTTGTGTGCCTAGGAACCCTACACTTCTTGCCCTGGGGTACCACACCGGGCCCACCATGTACCCGCAATCGGCCTCATCCGCCTCCTCGAATCGGGTTTCACATGTCGCTCTCAGCACCGAGAAAACACATGGTGGACGCACTGAAATATCATATCAAGGGTAACTGGGTTTTTAAAACAATTACATAATCTCTTTGAAATACCCACGCTTCCCAAATCCAGAAATATCATAGAAACAACATATCTCAATGCGCATAATCAGAAAACATGATGTATGTGACATATCAATGAAGTGCAAGTATAACAGTATATCATGCAACATGGAATAATAGTATGCACATACAAGGGTCGTATCCTGATGCAATAATACTACTGTGTAGTGGCATGGCAATTACCGATGAAGATGTGTGTGAGCCGGCAAGTAAGTGTACGTGGTACATACGCATCATCGGTAATGGTGCTGGTGTCCTAACAGCGTGATATCAACAATAAAATATGAATCACAGTAAGTATGCGATGCGGAGCAACAATAATAATGTGCGGGAGCTGAATACTAAACACAATGATAGCTAAACTGCATCTAATGTCATAAGGGCCATACAGCTACACCAGCTAAAAGGCTGAGCTAATAGGCTAACTGCAGGTAAGGGAAACCTCCTAACCTCTGAGTCGACACACACACACACACACACACACATATATATATATATATATTAGTCGGTGATCCCGCCTCGATAATATCACGTCCGATACCATATCTCTATAATCAGTTATTCCCAAGTCAAGAGTGCGGATCAAATATCAATATATAGCTCGTACGTGAATCCGTCGTACGGCATCCCCAAATCTGGGTACGGGTCAATATCACATTCGTCATATCATTCATTTGGTATCCTCTTTATCAAAGATCATAATCCGGGTACTGACCTACGTCTAGTACAATGCTAATATCATCACTATAATCATGATCTGACTACTGATCGACAGTCTTGTATAAATCGATATCATCAGCACATATCATCACATAGGAGTATACATCGCCCAATGCGGCCCATCATAAATATCTTGTCATACCATATCATATCATATCTCTTAATATAATCACATGTCGGTCATTTTATATATATATCACTATGCACATGGCATCGTCATCCAAAGACCCGCTATCATATCAGGACGTATCTCAAGTACGAATCCTGCCCTATCACCGATATCATAATCTCAGATCAAATATCATTGACTCATCTCAATCCCAAGTATCATCCTCAAATCCGTATGTGAACCTGTGGTCCCATACCCATGTGAACACATAACTATATAGAATCCCATATATGCACATATGAAATAAGGATGTATGCAAGTATGTATGTGTGTATGTGTAGTGCACCCACTACTCTAGGGTTTCGTAACCTTTCACCAATCCAACACACCAATATCCATCTTAAACATTATCATAAATCCTAAACAACATATAATAGTTGTTGGTGTGTATACGCATCCGTATACATCACCACGAACTGCGGGGGTGCTATACGCCATCCACCCGACTTCTCCCCGTAGATATAAATCTACTCACCTTGCTTTATGCGTGCCGATGACGACGTCGCCATTTGCATCTCCAACGCCTTGACGTCACATAGGGTACCTACAAAGATATCACAAACGCTAAAGCACATGAAAACCATGTCGGAAACTAAAACGGTATACGCTACGCCCATAGGTAAAAACCTATAGCCTCGCGTGCAAACTGTAAGACTACGGTAGCGCCCCGGCCGTCTTTCCGAGGCCAAAATGCGGAAACGAAAATTTTTCTTGACTTGAAAACGGCGCTATCGTATGCTTAAAACCCGGATTGGACTATTAACCTACTGCTAGCTATCTAGAGAAGGGATAGAATGCTATACCGAGCGATCCGTGTCCTTCGGTCTTCGGCCACCATCCCAAGCTCCTCGCGGCATCTCCGGTCTTGATCTTCTCGTCGGAAAGGGCACCACATCTACGAGTCCTTTTACGGGCTCTCGCTTCATCCGAAGCAACTCGAGCACGAAGTGTGCTAGCCAATGTGTCCAAGGTGTTGTAGAGAATGTTTGTGATCACTTTGTCTCTTGCATCCATGGCTTGGATGGAGGTTAGAGATGTTGCCATTGATGGAGATAAAGAGCTAGAGGAGAAAGAGGAAGAAGAAGATGTTTCTCTTTCTTTTCTTTTGTTATGATCGAATGATAAAATGAGAGTGTGAGGAGAATAATATGAGAGCCTACACCATCACATGGCAGCCCCTCTCTCTCTCCTTCTCATTTCATGACTCAAATCAACACACTAATATGACATTTTTGCTAAAAAAGAGACCATGAGTCATGATATATGTCTATGTCACATTTAATGCATTCCATGATGAATTCTAGCTCATTATTTCCATATGCAGACATTAATCCAAATTTTTGCCACAACAAAAAGATACGGCAACATCTAAAGTAAACTCGTGACGGATCACAAGGATACCCCTCACCTGTATATACATACCTGCATCCGCATTCCGACCGAATACGAATGCGATGAGACTAAAGTAATCCAACAAATCTAATACTAGGATCCGGCTTAAACCAAAGCCCACTAGTATGATCCGTCCGATCATGATCCGTGCAATACCGCACGTATATGATTGAACCCTGGAATATATCATACGGCCTCTACAACGTTTCGTCCGAAACTTGAGAAACTGTCTGTGGGGGACTCTAAAGACTCGTCAATACTTTGGTTGTGGATTTAACTACTAGCGCGTCAGAGGTATTAGACGTACGTAACGGGCTACCAAGTATTGACCAAATGGGAGGTCGATGAGCGAACTCATCCTGACACCCTACTGAGCCTGTCAGTGACAATATCCGTACAGTCCGGTCCGTTCGTCTATGAGTATCGCATGGCGGGCCTAGGGGGTTGGTAAAAGTTGTTAGTTATATGTATGCCCTAGAGGCCATTACTGTACATAGGATGTATATTGTAGTGGATGCTGGGACATATATAGGTAGGACTTTCTTGCTCGAATGATAGTACGCTATCTGGTTGCTCTTTATCTTAACATGTATACTTTCTGTCTCTCTATTACATGTTGATAAAGCCCTTGGGATCTGTCTTGACTTGCAGGACTATGATGTAAATCATACTAGTGGGGCCTGCATAGTCCATGAGTACATCCTTCAATGTTCCTAGTCGTGGGAATATCGAGATGGGGCTTCGATATTCCAGAGTAGACTAGCGTATATCTTCTCGATCCATGTGATGGGCGATGGATGATCCCACATCCATTGGTGTTTGACATCAGAGATGGTATGCGGGTGCTCAGTGGAGACTGGGTACACTGAACGGACTCGCCGAGAACTCCCAGATGGTATTATACTTCACGTCAGATGGCAGTTCTCTGGTGACACTGGTACAGCTTAGTCTGCTGACCCGAGATCGTCATAGAGTCTTGTGTGTCTCCCACTGTGCTTTGATTTCCACCCTACCACGGCTCTACTGAGACGTGTAAACAGGTGGTTTTTGGGTACAGTCCCGATTCACATGGAGGCAATGAGCGATAGGAGGGGATTCGTCTCTCCCGGTATTGGGGGTTGATGTTGCGCTATGCTCGACTGGCCATAACTGGAAATCCCTGGCCAGGGTTGCAGTGATATACTGGTAAGAGTTATCAGTAGTTTCACGCTATGTTATGGACCTTACATCGGCATGACTTATCAAGCTACTGGGGTCTGACGTTTACCACCCCTAGGCGAGATATGCGACATATCAGACGAACAGACCGGACTGTACGGTAAGTGTTGCTGGTTGGATTCACAGGAGTGTGAGCGGGCTTGCTCGTTGATCTTCTGATCGCTCAATACGTGGGTGGCCGTTACGTTTAGCAGACCGCTTGTGGCTTGTGGGTGTTTGATATGATCATCACCTGCTGCCGGCGTATTGACGAGTCTTTAGAGTCCTACACAGAGGTTTCCTGGCTCAAGCGAAACGAAATAGGAGCGCATATGAGATATGTGCGGGACCGAGAATAATACCAGTATGTGATACTGAATTCTATTCTCGCGATTCGTATCATCGGACGGTTATATGAGATATAGCCGGGTTACCGAATCAAATGTTGATTCGATATATTGATACACTTGATATTAGTCGGTTATATGCGGTATGACCGGATCATTAAATCAAGTGTTGATTTAATGATTTAATGTATAATTATATATTTGATATATTACTTTACATTAACTAGTATTTGTTCACTTAAGATGGATTTTCTCACTTGATTTGCACAAGTTGTATATGTGATATATTTTTGTGCACTAGTTTGTATCATGTTTGATGATACATGCAAACTTGGGTGTGTGTATGCTATACACCATGTTTAGTTAATGGTTAGGGTTTCCATTACCTTGTTTATTTATTTATTTATTTATTTTGGAAAAATAGAATGGTTGCTTTCTTTGTCTTTATGCAAGAAGCTTCATGATGCTTCATGCATCTTTGAAAAAGTCAACCATTTTGTTTTATGCTTAACCTAGCCATTTAACTAAACCCTAGTTTATTCTCTACATTAGTTACACTCACCCATGGTTGCTAAATGATAAGAATCACTTGATTTTCTATTTTGAGATAATTCATTATTCATATTCTTTTCTTTCTTCTTCTTCTTCTTCATGAAGAGAAGAAAACCTTGCTAGAAAATTCCAAGTGATGAATCCAAGTGAGAAATCCAAATCCAAAGTGAACCCACTTCCTATTTCTTCATCCTCTACCACTTGTCATGTTGTATAGGGTGTTTTCTTCACAAGTTTCATGACTTAGTAAAGATGGAGCTTGAGTTTGAGTTGCCTCGACGTAGATCATCTTCGGCATCGAAGTCAACGACCTAGCCCGACCATTTCTTCGATGAAACCGACGCTAGAGTCCGGGATTCCGATGATCGCAGCGGAGGGACGTCAACATGGAGCTAGAGAAGTGGAGGACCGGATCTACAAAGGTTGTAGTCTCTTTCACTTAGTAGCAAAGTAGTTGGCTTGCATGTTTCGCCTTACCTCTAGTTAACGATCTAGTATAGGGTTCTTTGGCACATCGAAAAATTTGATTTTGGCATGGTTGATCAGTTGTAGAACCTCATGAGTGTGCCTAGGAACCCTACAAAAGTCAGACCCCCAAAAGCTGTACAAGTCGTGTCGGAGTGTAGCCCAGAACACCCTGAGATACTACTGGAATACCTACCAGTAAATCTCCTGCCTCGGCCGAGGGCTTTGTGTAATGGCTCTCCTAGATACAGCGCGACCTCACCCCCAATACCGGGAGAGATGAACCCCTGCCGATCCGCTCACTGGCTCTATGTGGCTCGGGACTGTACCCAACTAAAACCTGTTTGCACGACTCCTTTGAGCCATGGTAGGGTAGTAATCAAAGTACAGTGGGAACTCACATGAGATAAATGACGATCTCAGGTCGATGAACTAACCTGTACACATGTCACCTGGGAACTGCTATCTGACGTCAGGTATAAAACCAACTAACATGTTCCCGGCGAGTCATGTCCGGTGTACTCATAACCCAATGAGCACCTGTATACATCTTGGGTGAACCAACTGACACCAGTGGCTTGTGAGACCGGCCACCGCCCCTCGTCGGGGTCTCGACTGTATACACTAGTCTACTCTGGAGTATCGATGCCCTGTCTCGAAAACTCACATGACTAGGGACCTTTTAAGGATGTGCTTATAGACCCCAGCTCCCACGTATATGATCGCCATCATACTGCTGGCCGTCAAGAAAGAATCATAAGGGCTCTATCAACGTGCAATAGTGACCTGTAAGGTCACCTGAAATAGTACACGATGATAAAGATAAATTAGATAGCATACTACCATCTTGAGTAAGACTGTCCTACCGGCATAGGTCCTCCCTCAATCATTGCAATCACGTGGTTGTGATCCAATAATTGACTCTGAGGGCACTATTTCCAATAATCTCCCACTTGCACTCAAGGCTAATTATTGCGATGTCGCATACTCACATGCCGTGTGATACCGAACACCCAACTCCTCTACTAATCAGTCTCACAAAACTCGTTTGCGAAACTAATGCTTTGAAGGAATAGCCTCAGTGAGTGGATCTGCTCTGATGTTTCTTTGTATGTCTCTCTTTATCCCAAGTTCGCGGAGAAAACCATCTCCCGAAATGAGCAATACCTGTCTCAGAATATGTTTGGATGTCTGATGGGACCTAGTTCATAAATGAACTCCAAATCCAAACTTCTTAGACTGTATCGTCAACTGAAACCAATCAGTATCCTGCGCCATGCCTCCCTCAGTATCCGCTTGGACCACCTGTCCAAAATACTGCCCCTCGTCAGAGGGAAAACTATAACTCTGACAGTCACTCTGTCATCCAGGTCACCTTGGAAGCCTGGAATGATAACCATCTCCAAAAGAGGCTGTTGTTATCATATCCCTAGAACATCCACTTATGTTCTAAAACTGCTTCCGAATGTTTCTCCAGGATAGGATTAATATCAACTTATTGCATCTAGTGCAAAAACAACATCTGGTATGGTACTTGACATCTCATGATTGACTCAATTGCCTAAGCAAGTGATCTGCCGATCATGCACATCCCTCTCCCCTTTAGTCTGTAAGACACCTTTAGAGAGGGTGACTCCATCACCTGCAGGTACACTACCGTGCCAGGAGTCGTCCATTCTAATACACCTTTAGAATACTGTCTAAGTACCTAAATTGGGACACTTCCTAAATCTAGATCTAAAACCATAGATCTAGTAACCAGAATGTCAGATATTATATTTATATCCTATATGGAGAAACCGCTGTGTGACAACCAAAGTATAACCGATCGTAGTATAGGAATATCACTTCTTACTCTGTGTATGTCATCCAAATATCAGGACATCACAACCTACTACCTTCTTAACAGATCCATACCCTATTCTGATGAGGTCAAACCTATGACTGTCACATCAGAAATAGATGATCTATCTCCGCTATTTCTGCTTTAGTCTATAAATAGACATAAGCCACTTGTCCACTATGCTTCCGCTGCTTCCACTGACTACGAAAACCCTCTGGCGGAGTCATATAGACGTACTCTTCTAAACCTAGTTTAGAACGACGCTATACTCATCCTCCTGCCGGGTCTCACAGTCTGGAACAACAGCAATGGCAAGTTTAGGTAAACAAGAACCTTCCTGTCACCGTCCTTGAGCCTACCGGAGTACCTCTCGGGTGCCTGAGGTTACCCACCATATCTGCGGAGTGGCCAATGGAATGTCAAAACAGATTGAATCTTTAGGTTTTTATCAAATTTTCAGTAATCGTTTGCGGTTCTGGAATCACTTCCAGTTCTACCATACTCCCACTGCTGTTTTTTGAAAAAAATTCCATTTTTATTAAAACTGTGGCGAGTCTAGAACAATATCACTATTGATCTTCCAGATGGTAGAAATTCAACCCTCGTCATAGCCCGGGTCAACCCACAAACAGCCATTACAGAAACGTGCCTTGAGTTATCCAGAGCCTGGTGTTAAGCATAAGCCGGACAACTCCTCGTACCTCAACATCGTTAAGATATGAACCATTCTATATCCAATATAGAAACAGAGGCAATGATTTAATTGGAACCAGATTCAAATCATGCAGCTGTCTCCAGTGCATGTCAACTAAATGGAGAGAGGCCGATCAGCATTACTCAACTTAGGAGTGCTTCCAATTATGAGTAACTTGAAAGAGAAACAAGTTTCTCAAAACCATTACTATCAACTGAATACCATACACAAGCATCTATATCTTCGATCACCTTGAAGAATCCCGATACTTGCAACACCTGGTTCTCTACTTTATTCATATACCTATAACTTCTCAAAACTTGGACCTTGTGTTTCTACGAAACACTTGTCTAAAACTAGAGAAGTCATAAATAAACCGAATATTGTACGAGGACCAACCCCTTTGTCCTAATGGACACTGGACAACATACAATACTTTGTATAAGTGCCTTGAGTCTAATAACTCATTCCCTGTATGTCGTAGGTTGAAAACTGTACTTATGGTTAAGAAGAATTACACCGCTGTTTAATGCTCCTTATCTAACCATCCACTGATATAGGTAAATGTCATCGATATAATTTCAAAAAGTTATATCTCACTTTATAAAAATAAACCTACAGATATATCAATTTGAAATTGGTGCATAACAACGGATATTCAAAACCAAATATTTGCCGTCCGGCAAACAACCCAGGTGACTTCCTCAAATATCACCAATTACAATAAATCCCGATATAATGAGGACAATCACCCAATTCCCAATAACTTGCTCCCACTCATCATCTGTAAAAACCATACAGATGTGAGAATCATACCTGGAAAATACATACCTTGGAGCAAGTGTCTAATTGGGAAATCAGTTTTCTTTTAACAGTACACAGTGAAACTGAAACATGTAAATGTTTCGAAAGGGTATCCGGGTATTCCTAGTAATGCATCTTCCATTATCAGACTCACAACTGTAACCGTATATTTCTTTTCCATCTCTTCAAATCCCTTTATATGTCTTTAGTCATTACCTTCTGTACACCCCTTTAGGCTAAATGGTTTTCTTCCTTTCCTACCGTTCGGCACCAGCCTATGGTTTGGAAGAAGACTATCCAATAAGCATAATGGGTGTACTGTCATAATCCTAGGAGCACTCGCAATGCGAGAGAAGATGAAGATAAAAGAAAACCGAATAAACCTTATTCCTATTTCTCCTGAACCAGAATCCATCCCCGAACTGGAACAAGTTCCTTTCGACTTCGTATATAACCATACGATGGAGTATCCAAATAACTGTAGATCTTCGTAGTGATACGGAGTGTCCTGGAGAAATACAAAGGTGAAGTGGGAGTGGTAATGAAATACTTGGTTTGGTCGTGAATAGCAGTCGCAATTTACCTTGCCCTCCTTCTAATCCCTTTATTTGTCTTTACATAATACCTTCTGTACACCATCGTTAGGCTAATTGGTTTTCGTCATTCCCCACCGTTCGGCACCTGCCTAAGGTTTGGAAGAAGACTTCTAATTAGCGTAATAGGTGTACTATCCCCTAATCTAAGGAGCACTCACAACCTGAGAGAAGGTAAAAGGAAAAGATAACTGAATAGTCCTATTCACCTTGTTGGTGTGTATACGCATCCGTATACATCACCACGAACTGCGGGGATGCTATATGCCATCCACCCGACTTCTCCCCGTAGATATAAATCTACTCACATTGCTTTATGCGTGCCGATGCCGATGTCGCCATTTGCATCTCCAACGCCTCGACGTCACATGGGGTACCTACAAAGATATCACAAACGCTAAAGCATATGAAAACTATGTCGAAAACCAAAACGGTACACGCTACGCCCATAGGTAAAAACCTATAGCCTCGTGTGCAAACACAGCCAATATCCACTTGTCGTTGACGTCCAAACGCCACCCGACAGAAACGAATCACCAAATACCAAAATCCATGCTAAAACAAGTCATAAATCATGCGCCAACTTAAGAAAATCAACCCAGATTCTACCCTGATTGGAATCAGACAAAACTGCACATACCCAGGGTCAAGTCTACAGGAAATAGGGCCATGCACCAAAAATGAGATGATTCCCCCCTGCTCTGGCCGCAAATTGCGGCCAGGGGGAATAAATCTGCGGCCAGAAAAATGAGGTGGGGGCTAAGGTTTTGTGGGATGGTTCCAGGGTGCCTGCGCAGCATACTGCCAAGTCAATTTTGTTTTAGGGGTCCCGGGGAGATAGCAGATCCTAGAAAGGTCAAAAAGTCGACAAAAACGCTAAATTTCGCCGACTCAAAACTTTTCAGGTAAACTTATGAAATTTGGGACAATCTATGGTTAGCTGGTCTCAACAGCACCTAATTAGGCTATACTAACAATCCTGTAACGTTTTGAAAATCGTTTCGGTGAGATTTCGGAAAATCGGTAAATAAGGGGGGTTTCTGTAAAAAGTCAAAATACAAATATCTTTATTATAAAATTAAATATACATATTCTAGATATGTAATTACTAGTATTTGGTGTTTATTGAGCCACTGGTGAAATTTCAAATTTTCTGAAAAAAAAATTATTTTAATATTATTTTAAGCCGTCACTAATACATTTAATTAGGGAAAATTACAAATTGGAATGAGTTGAAACAAATTTTGTGCATCATAACACATTAAACAAAATTTTAACATGTTGTTTTTGAAACAAAATGAATCTGCCAAACGGTGTTAGATTTTAATGCGATACGGTGCATTACGATATGTAGGTACCCTTACGAAGACTTCGAGACGACAAGCAAGCGCGTGGCGATGTCGGCACCGGCGAGCGAGGACCAAGTGAGTAGATTTATATCTACGGGGAGAAGTCGGGTGGATGGCGTATAGCACCCCCGCAGTCCGTAGTGTAGCTCATATATATATGTTTATATAGGTGTCTTATGATACGAGAATGTTTATTCGTGATATGTTTATGTGTTCATGGAGTACCTTTGGGTTAGTTGCGAAACCCTAGAGTAGTTGTTATACCCACATACGCACACACAGACTTGCATACTTTACTTTCTTGTGCGTAGATTAGGATGTGTATATATGTATATATGCGTGGGTATGGGATTATGCATATGTATATTCGTATATGCATGCATGGATAGTGAGGATAGTACTTGGGATTTATGATGAGTCGATGAGATTTGATTTGAGGCCGTGAGATCGGTGATATAGCAGGGTTCGTAATTGAGATACGACATGACGTTGTAGCGGGTCCTTGACGTAGTGTTTCACACACGTGCATGCATACTTAGGCGGTATCAGTATTGTACTAGGCGTAGATCAGTACCCCGATCATGATATTTGATAAAGAGGATACCAGGTGAATAGTATGATGAATGTGATATTGACCCGTACCCAGATTTGGGGATGCCGTACGACGGATTTACGTACGAGCTATATTTTGATGATTGATCCGCACTCTTGACTTGGGATGTCTGATTATAGATATGGTATCGGATATGATATTATTGAGGCGGGATCACCGACTAATATATATACAGATATGTATATGTATCGACTCGGATGTTAGGCGGTTTCCTTACCTGTAGTCCAGCTTGTTAGCTTAGCCCTTTAGTTTAGTTTAGTTGTTAGATTAGATTCGATTCTTACCTATTTCAAAAACTAACGAATCGTGGGTATTTTAAAAGACAGCCCAAGGGATCCTATGGATATTTCAAAAGACATATCTTTTCATAAAAACACCGTAGCCCCTATTTTCAAAACCCCATGATTCGTGTTATTTCAAAAGGCACCATTTGTAGGACTTATATTAGATTAATGCAGATTAGTTATAGTTGCGTCTAGTATTCAGCTCCCGCTCATTATTGTGGTTCGCTTCGCATCGCATGCTTATATTATGTTTCATACTCCATTATTGATATCATGCTGTTAGGACACCAGCACCATTACCGATGATGCGTATATACAACGTACACTTATTTGCCGGCTCACACACATCTTCATCGGTAATTGCCATGTCACGTACACCTTAGAAAATATTATTGCTTAACTTAGCTTGATAGCTAGTAGTTTGACATAATATTAGTGTACTTGCCTTATATGTTAGTTTAGACATTGTAGTTATTACCTGCTACTTCATGCATACTGTTATTCATTGTTATGCCGCATTCATGGATTCTCATGCATATATTCACTATTTTACGTGTTATTGAGGTTTTGGATTCGGATTTCCATGAGATTTTCTGGATTTGGAGGAAAACCGCAAAAACGTAAATAAACCTTTTCTCTCTTTTAAAATAAAAAGTGCGGTTTTCCTATGATGTATGAGTCGTCCACTATGAGTTTGCTGATGGATTTCGAGACCCGATTCGAGGAGTGGAGGAACCGTTTCGGGTACATGGTGGGCCCGGTGCGGTACCCCAGGGCAAGAGAATCGTGTTGTTGACGTTGAGCCTGGCAAGGGAGCATTACCGACCGGTGATTTTTCCCGACGCGTCGGATATCCGGAGGATACCGTCGTGGTCTTGAGATGGATGGTAGGGGCCGGTCTGGATTGACGGCGCCCTAGATATTGTGATTGAGATATTGAGATTTTGAGATATTGTGGTACAGAGATATCGAGATATTTGGACACTTGTTTTGTGTCGATGCTGGTCACTGTTTTATGCTGATTTCATTTATGGTACCTCACTTTTAAAATACAGAAATCTCACTGATTTATGAAAGCAATTTTCTTCAGTACATGCATTCTGTTTCATGCATTCATACCTTGCTACCTGAGGCACTGACACGGGCACATGGAATTACACTTGGGTTAGATATTTGCCCTAACCATTGTTATGGGTTGCTGGTTATATATTTGAGGATATATTATGATCATTGACCTAGGATTGCGTTATTTATGCGATTTCTTTCCGTAGATGTTTTTCTATTCACGAGTTGGCAACTCACCCCCGTTGTGCCCCAGTTTCTTGTAGGTTTGCCGTACAGGTTTCATTACGGCTTTGCGGGCATAGTTTCGTTCGGGTGATTTGCTAGTAGGTGGGTTTACTTGTATCGTACCCCCATTATATATCTTGTATATCATTATTCTGTTGTATCTAGAAGTTCCATCAACCAAATATGTATTTATTTTTGAGATAGAGACTGGTGATGTTATCCATTCGACCTTAGAGTCGTGCGTTATATTTCTGTGGATTTCTTGTGGTTTTGAGTTTCCTTTTGAGTTTTGATCCTCGCCGTTGGCGTTGTATATTATATTGCTGGTGTGGTTGTGACCATCGATTGACGAAGAGCTAGCTCCCGCTTGGGGATGCCTTTTATTGATTTCGTATACTATTCATGTTGTATCCCGTTTGGGGTTTCAAAGGAGATTCTGCCGAAATTTTCAGGAAATTTTTGATGTTTTTAAAAACCGCATAATTCGGCTTATGCTATTGAAACTACTTGCTTTAAGTTGGTTTTTCCTGCACTCTACATCGTTTCTTGGTTTAGATTTCTGGGTTTTCGGTTTACTTAGATTACGTACGCCTCGAGATGTTCGTAGTTTTAGTGCCGGTCATGTTCCGTACTTTTGGGTCGTGACAAAGTTGGTATCAGAGCGTTAGGTTTTACCTTCGGAGCGTAGGATGACCCTTGGTTGATGGAATAGGTGACTAAAGTAGAGTGACGTACCGTGGGTATGTTCCGCGACATACTTACGACACGCCACTCCACTTAAGGAGCCTTAGGATGTACATTTCTTTGCTCAGTATTATATTCATTCCGATCTAGCCTCATCAGTACCAGTTATGGTTTTGCTGCCACGATTACGGGCAGGGAGAGCTACGGCTAGAGTTGTGGTCAGCACGAGCTCGTCACGAACGAGGACTGACCAGGGCGTAATTCCGGCGACACACGATTGTGGAGATGTGTCTTTTTACTGTGTTTCCGCGCCATGAGCGTTTGGCGGATCGCCTTTATGAGGTTACTCGGATGTGCTAATCGACACTAGAGGATTGAGCCAATGATAGAGGCCAGCCAGATTTTGATGACCGTTGGTGTATTGCTTACTCATGATGATTGAGGCACTGTTCAGCGTGCAGACGAGTGAGCCAGTTGTTGCTGCGAGCGACGAGATATCGCCCATATGTTAGAGCTATTGCAGTACAGGTTGTACTAAGAGATGATAGAAGGTCGCTAGTCACCCGAGGATGAATGACTAGGACATGTGGTTCGTTCGCCTACCCGATGAGAGGACATCAGATAGATTGATTCCAGCTAGAGACGACTTCACGCGGAGACGTTGAGAGTCGACAGAGACGATCGAATGTCAGAAGCCTACTATTCCAAGTTTAAAGTAGTCGGAAAGACATGCAGGCAATTCTATGGTCCCTCTAGAAGAATGAAACCCTAACTCGACATAATGACCGTGTGAAAGCCTTTGAACCTTAGGGTTTGCGGCAGTTCTGCGGCGCCATTAGTGAGGCTTGGGTTTGCCCTTCTACGGCTGGACCACCGATGCTGTCGTATGTACTCGATACTATTATACTGTACCAAAGATATTGAGCTCTTGGGGTATTATGAGGTTTTGACGAATCGATCGAATGGTTCGACTTAATTCGGATGCTAGGTGGTGAGATGCATTTCTTGGGAGACTCCAGATACGAGGATAGCCGTAGGAGCTCAGTCCATGCAGCCACGACGAGACGAGTCCGAAGCAGTCGACATCAGAGAAAAGTGGAGTAAGAGGTTCGTACGAGGTCTTGATGAGACGACGTTCCACTCCGCCGACATCAGAGATGCGATATGCATGCCGAGGCATAGTACATGATATATCTTCCAGAAGGAGTCGCGATGAGTATGCAGCCGTTCCGGAACAAGAAACAGATATAGTAAAGGATGATGACTTCCGGACAATTAGGCAGAGACGAGACTTGGAAGAGACCTTGAGCAGGATTTCTTCCAGGATACTGCTGCAATGATATTTGCACCCAGGATTAGATGTGTTACGTGCATTCAGAGAGCCAGAGGCCGACGCCAGTGGCATGCTGCTTTCCGAGTGATCGTGATGATTGACTGAGAGATGACCAGAGAAGCGCCAAAACGGAATCGTCCCCGTTAGCACACCTGATAGGGCCGATGAGCCGATGGACCGAGAGATTGGTAATCCACAGAGAAGACTTGGACCAAGGAGTGGTCATGTTACGCACACCGGCAGGCCAGAGTTCAGGATCGTCGACAAGACATGCTATGAGTGACCACGACAGTTGGCCAGAGATTCTTAGAAGATGTGCTTTAGTGAGACTATTCCGCCATATTTGATTTCGGTATTTTTAGCGATATATTCGCATGATTGAGTTTCAGGATATCGTTTTCATGCGCCATGGTTGCACCTACTGAGTATTTACGATTTTTGCACAGTTGTTGCACTTGAGATAGTTTTCGTGCCTTGGTTTCTCATGTTTGTGATTATATGGATTTCATACAGTTGAGTTGATTTGTGCGTATATATGCATACGATTTGGTTTTTGCACTCAGTATAGTTCACATATGCTTGCAGTGCAGTGACACGTATTTTGTGCACTTAGATGCACCGGACTTCGATTTCGATTGTGATGCTTGATATTGGATTTCATGATTTCGTGCACGATGGATGCATCTGATTTGGATTTTCGCGCATGTTGAGCGCATGTTTTGAGATGCGATTTTGGTGCACACCAGATGCACTAAATCGAGATTCTTCGTGCATGTCAGATGCACCTGTCTCTGCTGTCAGGCACACACGTTGCCTATGACAGATGTTTTGTGCACACCCGATGCACTTAGATGTTGTTTCTGTGCGCATGTATGGCACATATATGGATTTTGATTTCCGTGCGCACCAGACGCACGTAGTATTCATATGCACATTTTGGGATTGATTTCTTATAGAGAAGTACGTTTTTATGATATTTGCTATGTGTTTTCGTACTGAGCAGGACTAGTCAGAGGACAGTACCTTAATGTATTTTGCATGCATTGATAGCTATCGAAGGGAATTCCAAAAAGCGAGCTATAGTCTCAGTATTTACCTATGTGTCTGATATGACGCGAAATGTTTAAAACAAGGAGACCCTTCTAAATTGTTTCCAAAACGGCGGAACGTATATTTCAAACAAAAGGTATATATGTATATGGTTATTTTCTTATGATAGACGTCCGCCACTGTGCAGTGTTATGCGCATTGCACAGCGACTTTAAGAGATTTGGCATGCATTTCCTTCAGATAATTACATATATAGATTTGATATTTACGTGTATAGTTTCGAGTTATATCATATTGGTTTTGGTATTGGATTTGACATTGTGTCTTTACCATGACTCCGATGATTGCGGGATGCCTGACGGAGTTTTGATTTTGAGTTATATGCTCATTTTTCATGCGCATGCGCTGCGCCACGATTTGTTTTATGTATTTATGATTTCGGAGCCCCGACGACCTGATGGTTTTACTTAGATGTTTTAGTATTTGGGGGGAGTGTTAATTCAAATTCGGGGACCGAATTTCTTTAAGGAGGGAAGATTATAACGTTTTGAAAATCGTTTCGGTGAAATTTCGGAAAATCGGTAAAATAAGGGGGTTTTCTGTAAAAAGTCAAAATATAAATATCTTTATTATAAAATTAAATATACATATTCTAGATATATAATTACTAGTATTTAGTGTTTATTGAGCCACTGGTGAAATTTCAAATTTTCTGGAAAAAAATTTATTTTAATATTATTTTAAGCCGTCACTAATACATTTAATTAGGGAAAATTACAAATTGGAATGAGTTGAAACAAATTTTGTGCATCATAACACATTAAATAAAATTTTAACATGTTATTTTTGAAACAAAATGAATCTGCCAAACGGTGTTAGAAATTATTGAAAAAAAGGGCTTTTTGGTGAAATTAGCGAAAACTTGCAATTTTTGAACTTGTAGGGGGTCTTTTTGCATGGAATTCTTTTTGGCAATCACTCACAACTCCCTCACCCCTCCTTGGGCCGAGCCCACTGCAGGAAATTCCCCCCCCCCTCCTCAAAAATTTTCATCAACTCATTTAAATTGATTAAAATAAAGGTTTTTATATATATTAATTTGGGTGGGGGTATTACGGTAATTTGGAGGGGCTTTGACTTGGATTTTTTTAACACCATTTCCTCACACTCTCTCCTATCCTCCCTTGGCCGAATCATTCCCTACTGCAGCCCCTCATTTTATCCCCAATTCTTTTGCTTTAAATTCCATCAAAATTCTACAAAAATCCACAAATTCTTCACAAATTCAACACAAATCCCTATTCTACCTCTTCTCTAACCCAAATTGGTTTAAAACATGGAGAAAGGAGGTGTATTTGGAGGCAAATCTTCATGCTAGATCTCTAGATATTGAGGTATAATCTTTACCCAACTAACATTTATGGTTAATTCCTTTAATTAAATTGTTTTAGTGTTAAATTTTAGTGCGAATTTCATTCTAGGTTTTTAAAGAAGAGGGTTTGGTTTTGAATTAGGGTTTTAAGCATCACAACTAGATTAGCTATGTGTAGTTGTTATCTAATTTGTTTAGTTTGGATATTTACTTGTGATTTTGATCTTTAGATCGCAAATCTAAGATGCGTGCACCGAATTTGGAATTTTATGCTTACTAGTTTTTTTAAATATTATGAAAAATTGAGAATTAAAATATGGTAAGGGTTTCATCACATCATTGACATTATAATGGGTAGTTTAATACCTTAGCTTGTGCAAAACCTAGCCTACTTGTTGAATTATGTATTGTTGCTTTAAAATGGTTGAAATTGGATAAAAAATTGCAAACTAGTTTTTGGTTTAATATAATTTGGCAAGATTAAAAATCTAGTAAATGCTTATGTGGCCTAATTAAGATAATTAGTGAGTATTGTGAACTCTAGTTTGCTAAAACATCAAGACTTGTAGTAAAACGGTTAACGACCCCCTTTACTAAACTTTTTGGAAATAAACCGATTTAATCAATTTATTGGTTTTGATGATTTCACCCTATTTCATATGTATGTTTAGTGTTTGTGAATGTGAAAATGGGTGTGTTTGGGTTTTTATCGATGGTTTGGCGTTTGTACGCCGATGTCGAGGGTTTTTGGGTTGAATTGTGAAAGCAACCATAGGTTTTGACCTATGTGGGATTCATGTGTCGTTTTGGTCATAAGTCGGATTTTAATGCGATACGGTGCATTACGATATGTAGGTACCCTTACGAAGACTTCGAGACGACAAGCAAGCGCGTGGCGACGTCGGCACCGGCGAGCGAGGACCAAGTGAGTAGATTTATATCTACGGGGAGAAGTCGTGTGGATGGCGTATAGCACCCCCGCAGTCCGTAGTGTAGCTCATATATATATGTTTATATAGGTGTCTTATGATACGAGAATGTTTATTCATGATATGTTTATGTGTTCATGGAGTACCTTTGGGTAAGTTGCGAAACCCTAGAGTAGTTGTTATACCCACATACGCACACACAGACTTGCATACTTTACTTTCTTGTGCGTAGATTGGGATGTGTATATATGTATATATGCGTGGGTATGGGACTATGCATATGTACATTCATATACGCATGCATGGATAGTGAGGATAGTACTTGGGATTTATGATGAGTCGATGAGATTTGATTTGAGGCCGTGAGATTGGTGATATAGCAGGGTTCGTAATTGAGATACGACATGACGTTGTAGCGGGTCCTTGACGTAGTGTTTCACACACGTGCATGCATACTTAGGCGGTATCAGTATTGTACTAGGTGTAGATCAGTACCCCGATCATGATATTTGATAAAGAGGATACCAGGTGAATAGTATGATGAATGTGATATTGACACGTACCCAGATTTGGGGATGCCGTACGACGGATTTACGTACGAGCTATATTTTGATGATTGATCCGCACTCTTGACTTGGGATGTCTGATTATAGATATGGTATCGGATATGATATTATTGAGGCGGGATCACCGACTAATATTTATACAAATATGTATATGTATCGACTCGGATGTTAGGCGGTTTCCTTAGCTGTAGTCCAGCTTGTTAGCTTAGCCCTTTAGTTTAGTTTAGTTGTTAGATTAGATTCGATTCTTACCTATTTCAAAAACTAACGAATCGTGGGTATTTTAAAAGACAGCCCAAGGGATCCTACGGATATTTCAAAAGACATATCTTTTCATAAAAACACCGTAGCCCCTATTTTCAAAACCCCATGATTCGTGTTATTTCAAAAGGCACCATTTGTAGGACTTATATTAGATTAATGCAGATTAGTTATAGTTGCGTCTAGTATTCAGCACCCTCTCATTATTGTGGTTCGCTTCGCATCGCATGCTTATATTATGTTTCATACTCCATTATTGATATCATGCTGTTAGGACACCAGCACCATTACCGATGATGCGTATGTACCACGTACACTTACTTGCCGGCTCACACACATCTTCATCGGTAATTGTCATGTCACGTACACCTTAGAAAATATTATTGCTTAACTTTGCTTGATAGCTAGTAGTTTGACATAATATTAGTGTACTTGCCTTATATGTTAGTTTAGACATTGTAGTTATTACCTGCTACTTCATGCATACTGTTATTCATTGTTATGCCGCATTCATGGATTCTCATGCATATATTCACTATTTTACGTGTTATTGAGGTTTTGGATTCGGATTTCCATGAAATTTTCTGGATTTGGAGGAAAACCGCAAAAACATAAATAAACCTTTTCTCTCTTTTAAAATAAAAAGTGCGATTTTCCCATGATGTATGAGTCGTCCACCATGAGTTTGCTGATGGATTTCGAGACCCAATTCGAGGAGTGGAGGAACCGTTTCGGGTACATGGTGGGCCCGGTGCGGTACCCCGGGGTAAGAGGATCGTGTTGTTGACGTTGAGCCTGGCAGGGGAGCACTACCGACCGGTGATTTTTCCTGACGCGTCGGATATCCGGAGGATACCGTCGTGGTCTTGAGATGGATGGTAGGGGCCGGTCTGGATTGACGGCGCCCTAGATATTGTGATTGAGATATTGAGATTTTGAGATATTGAGGTACAGAGATATCGAGATATTTGGACACTTGTTTTGTGTCGATACTGGGCACTGTTTTATGCTGATTTCATTTATGGTACCTCACTTTTAAAATACAGAAATCTCACTGATTTATGAAAGCAGTTTCTTCAGTACATGCATTTTGTTTCATGCATTCATACCTTGCTACCTGAGGCACTAACACGGGCACATGGAATTACACTTGGGTTAGATATTTGCCCTAACCATTGTTATGGGTTGCTGGTTATATATTTGAGGATATATTATGATCATTGACCTTGGATTGCGTTATTTAAGCGATTTCTTTCCGTAAATGTTTTTCTATTCACGAGTTGGCAACTCACCCCCGTTGTGCCCCAGTTTCTTGCAGGTTTGCCGTACAGGTTTCATTACGGCTTTGCGGGTATAGTTTCGTTCGGGTGATTTGCTAGTAGGTGGGTTTACTTGTATCGTACCCCCATTATATATCTTGTATATCATTATTCTGTTGTATCTAGAAGTTCCATCAACCAAATATGTATTTATTTTTGAGATAGAGACCAGTGATATTATCCTTTCGACCTTAGAGTCGCGCGTTATATTTCTATGGATTTGTTGTGGTTTTGAGTTTCCTTTTGAGTTTTGATCCTCACCGTTGGCGTTGTATATTATATTGCTGGTGTGGTTGTGACCGTCGATTGACGAAGAGCTAGGTCCCGTTTGGGGATGCCTTTTATTGATTTCGTATACTATTCATGTTGTATCCCGTTTGGGGGCCAGTATTTTCAAATGAGACTGTGCCGAAATTTTCAGGAAATTTTTGATGTTTTTAAAAACCGCATAATTCGGCTTATGCTATTGAAACTACTTGCTTTAAGTTGGTTTTTCCTGCACTCTATATCTTTTCTTGGTTTGGATTTCTGGGTTTTCGGTTTACTTAGATTACGTACGTCTCGAGACGTTCGTAGTTTAAGTGCCGGTCATGTTCCGTACTTTCGGGTCGTGATAAATCCAAACCATCACTTGGCTATATCTCACTCAAAATCACTAAAACTAGCACTAAACTACATGATAACACTAAATAAACTAAATAATACCTAAGTTAACAAGCAAGGGGACAAGTTTAGGGATTATACCTTTAAAGATCCTAGGATGAAGGAGAAGAGAGGAAGGAGAAGTGTGTTGTGCTGCTGAAGTGCTGCTGCTACAGCTCCAAGTGCTTCAATTCCTTTGATGCAGTTGCTCTTGCTGCTGCTCTGTTCATTGCTGATGCTATTGCTGTTGTTTTGGTGATGGTGTTGCTGTTGTTTTGGTGTTGTGTTGCTGTTGCAGCAGCTGAAGTGTTGGTTATTGTGGGGTGGTGTTGTGTATATGATGATGGTGTGTGTGTGTGAGTGAGAGGGAGAGATGTGAGTGATATGAGAGTGTGAAAGAGAGTGTGAGAGACATGCAAAAGTGTTGAGGTGAGATGGATTGTGACCTAACCTTGGAGCCACCATTCTCTCTCTCATTAAATGCTTGCATGACAACCATCATATCCTCTCTCTCTCACCACAAGTCAACCCTAGCCCTAATCACCTTTAAACAAAACCAAAACCCTTAATTAACACTAATTAGCTTAACAAAAGGGGTTCGACCACCATGGTTGCCTAAACATGGTTAACCCACATGCTCACCTAAACATGGTAACCCTAGACTTAACCCATATTAACATGCACAAGTGTGTGCAGTCGAGATAAAATTCTAATAAAATATCCATAAAACCAGATAAATTATTAGAAACCCGCTTTGGTAAACTTTTTACCAAAAACCCTACATTAACACACAATTACCACTAAACACAAACTCAGGTGTTACACTGCAACATTTGCACCATTCCCTATTCTTACGGAATGATCACCCATTCCCAGTTCTCTACCTTTCCTTAGCCTATGCAACATATTACATATGTAGGATCCCGATCCGGTATCTATTACCCAGGACGTCGAGTGTACTGAGAAACAATTCTCGATAACTAACACACCCGAAGAAGATGCATCAACATACTTATTTTTCATTTGGGCGGCGTGGGAATCCGGATATTCCCCTATTTCCTGCTCAGTCTTATAACAATTATAAGAAAGAAATGAACCAATGTTCCCATGCTCAGTATAACAAGCGGGTTCAGTCAATACATCCATATTATTATCTTGATTAAGTCCTGACATGGTCGCTACCTGGAAAGAGAGAGAGAGAAGAAAACACTTTAGCGTATGCTCTTGCAAGATTAGATTGGTTATTATCTTATCTAATCAGGATAGCTCCCACTGTTTTTATCAAATCTTTCTTCAAACCCTAAAAGGTAAGACTAGCCGGGATTAATTACACCTTACAAGTTCGCCAATCTTTCAGCCCGTCCAGTGTTGGTACTTTGAGGGAGGTTCCCCCTGCTTTTGCACGGACCTAATTAAAATAAACCCCGTTTTCCCAGAGGCGTAACCCCGTTAACACCTTTCTAGACACCTACTTGATTGGCTAATTGTGATATGTAAAACTTTTCCAGGAGTAACTCTTACTCGCAGTGGGTATCGGGATCCCACTATCTCATAGAAGGTATGCAATCTCATTGCAAATTTCAACACTTGAAATTCCCGATAATGTTTTGCCCCTAGCAACTTATGACCTTAACATAGTCAACAAATCATAAGCGCTAGCCAAGTTCAACCCGTCATTTCGTGATTGAATTAAACCCACCCGCACGACCCTTAACATAGTCAACAAAGTCGTATAACTACCCTAATCCAATTGCATCTCATGCTTTAGCAGATAAGCACTAATTAGCTACCGCACACTACACCTTAACATAGTCAACAAACGTAGCACGAATACTAAGTAGTACTTATCTGAAATGACGGAGGGCCACGATAGGTTTTTAAGAAACCTTTTGCGCAATGAACTTGATATCGTTGTAGAAACAAGTGATTTTTGAAAAGGAGTGTTTTTGAGGCTTTTACTAGTTTCACCAAAGAGGTCACTCCCGGTGAAGGGATCTCGGCTCTTTCCTTATCGAATAAGGTGCAGGATATTTCACAAATACTATTATGCAAAGCAAGAACTATAGAAGCAATCAAAAACAAAACCGAGTGAGTTGTAGTATCTGCTAGTTTCGCTAAAGAGGTTACTCCCGGTAAAGGGATCTCGGCTCTTTCCTTATCGAATAAGGTGCTGGATATTCTACAAAGAATACCGCTATGCAAAGCAAAAACTAGAGCTACCCTTTTTGAAAATTTGATTCTACAACATCTTTTAGGTTTCTTTTCTTTCATTAATCTCATTAATGAAGTCCCATCATTTATGCTTCCTAAGCATCACAGAAGAAACGAAAATACAACGTACGCTTATGCCATCCACATTCGCCACAGTGTCCCGTTATACACCGTTAGGTTACTTAACTAACGTCATAGCGGGGCGGGACTAGCGCGGGTGCAAAACATAAACAACGTTTATTATATATCATATATATAATAATAAAGCATTCGTCTCAAACATATAAAGTGATCACATCACAGAATATCAGCAGCAGAAGATAACATATGAAATATTGGATATACTAGGAGGTCTGTATTTTGTATTTAGCCAACAATAGAAAATACGGATTCCACGGTCGCGATGAATAGCCAAACCCACATCCCTAGACCCCTAAGAGAGCGGCAAGCAACCCTACCAATTCTAGAGTTAGAAGACCCAGTCTCGACTCCTCGAGATGGTCTCCCACTGGTACCTAGAACCCAGCTACTTATGCTCTCCACCTTGGGTCTATCCTAATACGGAAAAGTAAATAATATACAACAATGGTGAGATTATCCTCAACCCGGAAGTGCCCCTATAAAACAATATTACATACAATGAATTTTACATGAATGAAAATAAAAACTCTCATCTCATATAAAACCCCCGGTTATTCACAACACGACGATCCAATATAACTGTAACGTTTTGAAAATCGTTTCGGTGAAATTTCGAAAAAATCGGTAAAATAAGGGGGTTTTCTGTAAAAAGTCAAAATACAAATATCTTATTATAAAAATTAAATATACATATTCTAGCTATGTAATTGCTATTATTTGGTGTTTATTGAGCCGCTGGTGAAATTTCAAATTTTCTGAAAAAAATATTATTTTATTATTATTTTAAGCCGTCACTAATACATTTAATTAGGGAAAATTACAAATTGGAATGAGTTGAAACAAATTTTGTGCATCATAAAACATTAAATAAAATTTTATCATGTGGCTTTTGGAACGAAATCATTTGCCAAAACGGTTTAGAAATTATTGAAGAAAAAAGGCTTTTTTTTAGCGTAAATGGATGTTTGGGGTATTGTATTTATCATTTTTCATCACCCCACACCCGTACCCACATCCACACACTCCCATTTACTTCTCCCCTTGAAGAATTCAGCAGCCCCGATTTTTTTTCCCCACTTGAATTTCAAAGGAAAGAAATGAAAGAAAAGAAAAGAAAATGGAGAAATGAGGTGGACCTTTGACCTTGAATTGACTTTGACTTCTCCCCCCACTTTCTCTACCTCCCTCTCTCTCCTCTCCCACTCCCATTCCAGCCGACCCCTCCCCCTCCTACAGCAGCAGCAGCCCCCCCCCCCCATTCCCTTCTCTTTTCTCTTCAAAACTTCATCAAAAATTGCCCTTTTCTATCAAAAAAAATCCCAAAACCCAAATCCGACTCCTACCCATTTTAGCTTAGCTCGTATAGCATGGATCTTCGTGAAAAGAGAGCATTTTGGGAGGCCATGGATGCTTGTGGATCTTCAAATGTTTTTGGGTATAATTCTAAACTTTTTTTTGCTTAATTTGTTACTAATTTCTTAAAGCTAAACTACTTAAGTGTTAATTAGGCTTAAGTTGCAAGTTTTGGAATTCAAGTTATGAATTTGAATGCAAGTTAGGGTTTTATAAAATTGGTGTATGGTTGTGTGTTATATTTAGGCTTTTTTGTCATGTTAATACAAGATTAGTAGCTTGTGCTAATGGTTAGTTTAAAAATTGTGTTAATTTGCTAATTTGCTTACTAGGTTTTTGGATTGGTTAAATACTTGGGATTTAAAAATGTGTTTAGGTTTTTCATGACTTCATTAACTTTATTAAGTGTGGTTTAATGCTTTAGATCATGCAAATCCAACCTAAATTGTAGTTTGTGCATTTTTGCTAGGAAATTGTTAAAAAGGGTATTTTATAAACTAGAATATTAGGGTTTTTGGAATTTAATGAGATTAAATTCCGGAAATTGTTTCTATGACTTATTTAAGATATTTAATAAGTATATTGGCCGCTACATTCATTTAAACATCAAGTTTTGTACAAAAACGACGAATTGTGCTTGCTAGATTTTCGGAAAAATGACTTTTTAAGTGAAATTGGGGTTTTTGTGAGTTTTAACCTAGTTTATATTAAAATTAGTGTTCGTGAATGTGCAAATGAGTATGATTGGATTTTTCTCGATGGTTTGACGTTTGTACATCGACATCGAGGGTTGGTTTGACTATTCTTGCATGCGTAGGCGATAGGTTTGGACCTATGCATGATACGCGTGCCGATTTGATTTTCGTATGCCGTTTCGATTTCGAATTTAGTTTTAATGTGATATGGTGCGTTATGATATGTAGGTACCCCCATGTGGACTTCGAGACGACAAGCAAGCGCGTGGCGACGTCGGCACCGGCTAGCGAGGACTAGGTGAGTAGATTTATATCTACGGGGAGAAGTCGGGTGGATGGCGTATAGCACCCCCGCAGTCCGTGGTGGTGTATACGGATGCGTATACACACCAACAATTATTGTATGTTATTTGGGATTAATAACGATGATAAAGATGGATATTTGGTATGTTTTGGATTGGTTTAGTGTAGTTGCGAAACCCTAGAGTAGTGGTCGCACTCACACCCGCATGCACACACATACTTGCATACATTCTTTCTTTTATATGTGCGTATATGGGAATATATATTTATGTGTTCACATAGGTATGGGACTATGTGTTCATATACTGGATTTGAGAATAGTATTTGGAATTTGAGATGAGTCGATGAGATTGGGCTTGAGGCCAGGAGATCGGTGATGTGATTTGGTTCGTATTGATATACGACATGATGTTTTAGCGGGTCTTTTGGCGTAGTGATTCTTACACCGGCATGCACACTTAGGCGGTATCAGTATTGTACTAGACGTAGATCAGTACCCCGATCATGATATTTGATAAAGAGGATACCAGTTGAATAGTATGATGAATGTGATATTGACCTGTACCCAGATTTGGGATGCCGTACGACGGATTTACGTACGAGCTATATATTGATGATTGATCCGCACTCTTGACTTGGGATGTCTGATTATAGATATGGTATCGGCTATGATATTATTGAGGCGGGATCACCGACTATACATAGACAGGTAGGTATATGTATCGACTCAGATGTTAGGCGGTTTCCTTACCTGTAGTTCAGCTTGTTAGTTCAGCCGTATAGTTTAGTGTAGTTGTTAGATTAGATTAGACTCCTACCTATTTCAAAACTACCGGGTCGTGGGTATTTTAAAAGACAGGTCAAGGGATCTACGGATATTTCAAAAGACGTATCCTTTCTTAAAACCACCGTAGCCCCTATTTTCAAAACCCCACGATTCGTGTTATTTCAAATGGCGCCATTGTTTAATATTTAGCTCCCGCTCATTTTGGTTGCTCGCTCCGCATCGCATACTTACATTGTTATTTTATATTGCATTGTTGACATTATACTGTTAGGACACCAGCACCATTACCGATGATGCGTATGTACCACATACACTAACTTGCCGGCTCACACACATCTTCATCGGTAATTGCCATGTCACGTACACCTTAGAAAATATTATTGCTTAACTTAGATTGATAGCTAGTAGTTTGACATAATATTAGTGTACATACCTTATATGCCAGCTTAGATATTGTAGTTATTACTTGTCGCTTCATGCATACTGTTATTCATTGTTATGCCGTATTCATGGATTCTCATGCTTATATTCATGGTTTTACATCCTATTGATGATTCGAATTTCCATGATATTTTCTGGATTTGGAGGAAAACCGCAAAACATATATAAACTGTTTTCTCTCTTTTAAAATAAAAAGTGCGGTTTTCCCATGATGTATGAGTCGTCCACCATGAGTTTGCTGATGGATTTCGAGACCCGATTCGAGGAGGCGGATGAACCGTTTCGGGTACATGGTGGACCCGGTAAGGTACCCCGGGGCAAGAAGCGCGTGATGATGACGATGTGAGCCTGGCAGGGGAGCACTACCTACCGGTGATTTTACCTGACGCGTTGGATATCCGGAGGATACCGTCGTGGTCTTGAGATGGATGGTAGGGGCCGGTCTGGACTGACGGCGCCCTAGATATTGTGATTGAGACATTGAGATTTCGAGATATTGAGGTACAGAGATATCGAGATATTGGGATTACGTTTTGTGCCGATGCTAGGCACTGTTTTATACTGATTTCATTATGATACCTCATTTTAAAAATACAAAGGAAATCTCACTAAATTATGAAAACAGTTTCTTCATTTACATGCATTCTGTTTTCATGCATTCATACCTCTTTCATATGATATATTGCTACCTGAGGCACTGACACGGGCACATGAGTTTACACTCGGGTTAGATATTTACCCTAGCCATTGTTATAGGCTGTATGTTATATACATTTTTGAGGATATATTATGATCATTGACCTAGGATTGCATTATTTATGCGATTTCTGTGCGTAGATGTTTTTCTATTCACGAGTTGGCAACTCACCCCCGTTGTGCCCCAGTTTCTTGCAGGTTTGCCGTACAGGTTTCATTACGGCTTTGCGGGCTCAGTTTCATTCGGGTGACTTGCTAGTAGGTGGGTTTTTCTTGTATCGTACCCATCATATTATCTTGTATATCATTATTCTGTTGTATCTAGAAGTTCCATCAACCAAACATGTATTTATTGAGATAGAGACCAGTGTTGTTTATTCTTTCGACCTTAGAGTCGCTCGTTATATTTCTGGTGGTTTTGAGTTTCCTTTTGAGTTTTGATCCTCGCCGTTGGCGTTGTATATTATATTGCTTGTGTGGTTGTGACCGTCGATTGACGAAGAGCTAGCTCCCGCTTGGGGATGCCTTTTTCTTGATTTCGTATACTATTCATGTTGTATCCCGTTTGGGGGCCAGTATTTACAAAGGAGACTCTGCCGAAATTTTCAGTAAAATTTTGATGTTTTAAAAACCGCATAATTCGGCTTATGCTATCGAAATTACTTTCTTTAAGTTGGTTTTTCCTGCACTCTACTACTTTTCTTGGTTTGGATTTCTGGGTTTACGGTTTACTTAGATTACGTACGTCTTGAGACGTTCGTAGTTTAAGTGCCGGTCACGTTCCGTACTTTCGGGCCATGACAAAGTTGGTATCAGAGCGTTAGGTTTTAACTTTCGGAGCGTAGGATGACCCTTGGTTGATGGAATAGGTGACTAAAGTAGAGTGACGTACCGTTGGTATGTTCCGCGGCATATTTACGACACGCCGCTCCACTTATGAAGCCTTAGGATGTACATTTCCTTGTTCAGTATTATATTCCTTCCTGATCTAGCCTCATCGGTACCAGTTTGGTTTTGCTGCTACGATTACGGGCAGGGAGTGCTACGGCTAGAGTTGCGGTCAGCACGAGCTCGTCACGAACGAGGACTGACCAGGGCGTGATCCCGGCGACACACGATTGTAGAGATGTGTCTTTTGATTGTGTTTTGCGCCATGAGCATTGGATGGATTGCTGTATAAGATTACTCGGACATGCGGATTAGCACCAGAGGATTGAGCCACTGACAGAGGCCAGCCAGAGATTGATGACCGTTGGTGTATTGCTACTCATAAAGATTGATGCACGGTTCAGCGTGCAGACGAGTGAGCCAGTTATTGCTGCGAACGATGAGATGTCGTCCCAGATGTTGGAACTATTGCAGTATGAGATTGTACTAAGAGATGATAGAAGGTCGCTAGTCACCGAGGATGAATGACTAGGACACATGGACTGTTCGCTACCCCGATGCGAGGTCATCAGATAGATTGATTCCAGCTGAGACGACTTCACACGGAGACGTTGAGAGTCGACAGAGACGATCGAATGTCAGAAACCTATTATTCTAAGTTTAAAGTATTCGGAAAGACATGCAAGCAATTCTATGGTCCCTCTAGAAGAATGAAACCCTAACTCGACTTAATGACCGTGTGAAAGCCTTTGAACCTTAGGGTTTGCGGCAGTTCTGCGGCGCCATTAGTGAGGCTTGGGTTTGCCCTTCTACGGCTGGACCACTGATGCTGTGGTATGTACTCGATACTAATATACTGTACCCAAGATGTTGAGCTCTTGGGGGACTATGAGGATTCGGCGAATCGATCGGATGGCTCGACTTAATTGGGACGCTAGGTGGTGAGATGCATTTCTTGGGAGACTCCAGATACGAGGATAGCCGTTGGAGCTCAGTCCATGCAGCCACAACGAGACGAGTCCGAAGCAGTCGATATTAGAGAAAAGTGGAGTAAGAGGTTCATACCAGGTCTGGACGAGATGACGTTCCACTCCGCCGACATCAGAGATGTGATACGCATGCCGAGGCATGGTACTGGATATACCTTCCAGAAGGAGTCGCGATGAGTATGCAGTCGTTCCAGAGCAAGATGCAGATATAGGAAAGGACAATGACTTCCGGACAGTTGGCAGAGACGAGACATGGAAGAGACCGTGAGCAGGATTCCTTCCAGGACACTGCTGCAATGATACTTGCACCCAGGATCAGATGTGTCACGTGCATTCAGAGAGCCAGAGGCCGACGCCAGTGATATGCTGTCTTACGAGTGGTCGTGATGATTGACCGGGAGATGACAAGAGACGTGCCAGAACTGGATCATCCCCGTTAGCACACCCGACAGGGCCGATGAGCCGATGGACCGAAAGATTGGTAATTCACAGTGAAGACCTTGACCCAGGAGTGGTCATGGTTACGCACACCAGCAGGACAGAGTTCATGATCAACGACGAGACGTCCCACTAGTGACCGCGACAGTTGGCCGAGATTCTTAGAGGATGCGCTTGAGCGGTACTGTTCCGCCATTATTGATTACGATGTTTTGGGTGATTTATTCGTATGATTTGATTTTGATGATTGAGAATTTACAATCTTTGCACAGCGTTGCACTTGATATCGTTTTCGTGCTTTAGTTTCACATGTTTGTGATTTTACGGTTTTAAACAGTTGAGTTGGTTTTATGCGTATGCATGCACGCGATTTCGTTCCTGCACTCTGTATAGTTTATATATGCTTGCAGTGCAGTGATACGCCTTTTGTGCACTTAGATGCACTGGACTTCGATTTCGATTGTGATACTCGATATTTGTTTTGTGCACCTTGTGCACCTCATTGATTTTGCGCACATTCGGCGCTTGATATTGGATTTCATGATTTCGTGCACGATGGATGCACCTGATTTGGATTTTCGCGCATGTTGGGCGCATGTTTTGAAGGGTGATTTTGGTGCACACCAGAGGCACTAAATCGAGATTTTTTTCGTGCATGTCAGATGCACCTGATTTTGCGGTCAGGCACACATGTTGCCTACGGCAGATGTTTCGTGCACACCCGATGCACTTAGATGTTGTTTCTGTGCGCATGTATGGCACATTCATGGATTTTGATTTCCGTGCGCACCAGACGCACGTAGCATTCATGTACATATTTTGGGATTGATTTCGTATAGAGCAGTACGTTTTTAAGATATTGCTATGTGTTTTCGTACTGAGCAGGACTAGTCAGAGGACAGTACCTGAATATATTTTTGCATGCATTGATAGTTATTAAAGGGATTTCCAAAAAGCGAGCTATAGCCTCAGTATTTACCTGCGTGTCTGATATGACACGAAATGTTTAAAACAAGGAGACCCTTCTAAATTGTTTCCAAAACGGCGGAACGTACATTTCAAACAAAGGTATATATGTATATAGTTATTTTCTTATGATAGACGTCCGCCACTGTGCAGTGTTATACGCGTTGCACAGCGACTTAAAGAGATTTGGCATGCATTTCCTTCAGATACTTACAGATATAGATTCGATATTTACATGTATGGTTTCGAGTTATGTCATATTGGTTTTGATTTGGATTTGGCATTGATGTCTTCTCCATGACTCCGATGATTGCGGGATGCTTGACGGAGTTTTGATTTGAGTTATATACTCATTTTTCAAGCGCATGCGCTGCGCTACGATTTGTTTTATGTATTTACAATTTCGGAGCCCCGACGACTTGATGGTTTTCTTAGATGTTTTAGTATTTGGGGGAGTCTGAATTTAAATTCGGGGACCGAATTTCTTTAAGGGGGGAAGATTGTAACGTTTTGAAAATCGTTTCGGTGAAATTTCGAAAAAATCGGTAAAATAAGGGGGTTTTCTGTAAAAAGTCAAAATACAAATATCTTATTATAAAAATTAAATATACATATTCTAGCTATGTAATTGCTATTATTTGGTGTTTATTGAGCCGCTGGTGAAATTTCAAATTTTCTGAAAAAAATATTATTTTATTATTATTTTAAGCCGTCACTAATACATTTAATTAGGGAAAATTACAAATTGGAATGAGTTGAAATAAATTTTGTGCATCATAAAACATTAAATAAAATTTTATCATGTGGTTTTTGGAACGAAATCAGTTGCCAAAACGGTTTAGAAATTATTGAAGAAAAAAGGCTTTTTTTAGCGTAAATGGATGTTTGGGGTATTGTATTTATCATTTTTCATCACCCCACACCCGTACCCACATCCACACACTCCCATTTACTTCTCCCCTTGAAGAATTCAGCAGCCCCGATTTTTTTTCCCCACTTGAATTTCAAAGGAAAGAAATGAAAGAAAAGAAAAGAAAATGGAGAAATGAGGTGGACCTTTGACCTTGAATTGACTTTGACTTCTCCCCCCACTTTCTCTACCTCCCTCTCTCTCCTCTCCCACTCCCATTCCAGCCGACCCCTCCCCCTCCTACAGCAGCAGCATCCCCCCCATTCCCTTCACTTTTCTCTTCAAAACTTCATCAAAAATTGCCCTTTTCTATCAAAAAAAATCCCAAAACCCAAATCCGACTCCTACCCATTTTAGCTTAGCTCGTATAGCATGGATCTTCATGAAAAGAGAGCATTTTGGGAGGCCATGGATGCTTGTGGATCTTCAAATGTTTTTGGGTATAATTCTAAACTTTTTTTTGCTTAATTTGTTACTAATTTCTTAAAGCTAAACTACTTAAGTGTTAATTAGGCTTAAGTTGCAAGTTTTGGAATTCAAGTTATGAATTTGAATGCAAGTTAGGGTTTTATAAAATTGGTGTATGGTTGTGTGTTATATTTAGGCTTTTTTGTTATGTTAATACAAGATTAGTAGCTTGTGCTAATGGTTCGTTTAAAAATTGTGTTAATTTGCTAATTTGCTTACTAGGTTTTTGGATTGGTTAAATACTTGGGATTTAAAAATGTGTTTAGGTTTTTCATGACTTCATTAACTTTATTAAGTGTGGTTTAATGCTTTAGATCATGCAAATCCAACCTAAATTGTAGTTTGTGCATTTTTGCTAGGAAATTGTTAAAAAGGGTATTTTATAAACTAGAATATTAGGGTTTTTGGAATTTAATGAGATTAAATTCCGGAAATTGTTTCTATGACTTATTTAAGATATTTAATAAGTATATTGGCCGCTACATTCATTTAAACATCATGTTTTGTACAAAAACGGCGAATTGTGCTTGCTAGATTTTCGGAAAAATGACTTTTTAAGTGAAATTGGGGTTTTTGTGAGTTTTAACCTAGTTTATATTAAAATTAGTGTTCGTGAATGCGCAAATGAGTGTGATTGGATTTTTCTCGATGGTTTGACGTTTGTATATCGACATCGAGGGTTGGTTTGACTATTCTTGCATGCGTAGGCGATAGGTTTGGACCTATGCGTGATACGCGTGCCAATTTGATTTTCGTATGCCGTTTCGATTTCGAATTTAGTTTTAATGTGATATGGTGCGTTATGATATGTAGGTACCCCCATGTGGACTTCGAGACGACAAGCAAGCGCGTGGCGACGTCGGCACCGGCTAGCGAGGACTAGGTGAGTAGATTTATATCTACGGGGAGAAGTCGGGTGGATGGCGTATAGCACCCCAACAGTCCGTGGTGGTGTATACGGATGCGTATACACACCAACAATTATTGTATGTTATTTGGGATTAATAACGATGATAAATATGGATATTTGGTATGTTTTGGATTGGTTTAGTGTAGTTGCGAAACCCTAGAGTAGTGGTCGCACTCACACCCGCACGCACACACATACTTGCATACATTCTTTCTTTTATATGTGCGTATATGGGAATATATATTTATGTGTTCACATAGGTATGGGACTATGTGTTCATATACTGGATTTGAGAATAGTATTTGGAATTTGAGATGAGTCGATGAGATTGGGCTTGAGGCCAGGAGATCGGTGATGTGATTTGGTTCGTATTGATATACGACATGATGTTTTAGCGGGTCTTTTGGCGTAGTGATTCTTACACCGGCATGCACACTTAGGCGGTATCAGTATTGTACTAGACGTAGATCAGTACCCCGATCATGATATTTGATAAAGAGGATACCAGTTGAATAGTATGATGAATGTGATATTGACCTGTACCCAGATTTGGGATGCCGTACGACGGATTTACGTACGAGCTATATATTGATGATTGATCCGCACTCTTGACTTGGGATGTCTGATTATAGATATGGTATCGTCTATGATATTATTGAGGCGGGATCACCGACTATACATATACAGGTAGGTATATGTATCGACTCAGATGTTAGGCGGTTTCCTTACCTGTAGTTCAGCTTGTTAGTTCAGCCGTATAGTTTAGTGTAGTTGTTAGATTAGATTAGACTCCTACCTATTTCAAAACTACCGGGTCGTGGGTATTTTAAAAGACAGGTCAAGGGATCTACGGATATTTCAAAAGACGTATCCTTTCTTAAAACCACCGTAGCCCCTATTTTCAAAACCCCACGATTCGTGTTATTTCAAATGGCGCCATTGTTTAATATTTAGCTCCCGCTCATTTTGGTTGCTCGCTCCGCATCGCATACTTACATTGTTATTTTATATTGCATTGTTGACATTATGCTGTTAGGACACCAGCACCATTACCGATGATGCGTATATACCACATACACTTACTTGCCTGCTCACACACATCTTCATCGGTAATTGCCATGTCACGTACACCTTAGAAAATATTATTGCTTAACTTAGATTGATAGCTAGTAGTTTGACATAATATTAGTGTACATACCTTATATGTCAGCTTAGATTTTGTAGTTATTACTTGTCGCTTCATGCATACTGTTATTCATTGTTATGCCGTATTCATGGATTCTCATGCTTATATTCATGGTTTTACATCCTATTGATGATTCGGATTTCCATGATATTTTCTGGATTTGGAGGAAAACCGCAAAACATATATAAACTGTTTTCTCTCTTTTAAAATAAAAAGTGCGGTTTTCCCATGATGTATGAGTCGTCCACCATGAGTTTGCTGATGGATTTCAAGACCCGATTCGAGGAGGCGGATGAACCGTTTCGGGTACATGGTGGACCCGGTAAGGTACTCCGGGACAAGAAGCGCGTGATGATGACGATGTGAGCCTGGCAGTGGAGCACTACCTACCGGTGATTTTACCTGACGCGTCGGATATCCGGAGGATACCGTCGTGGTCTTGAGATGGATGGTAGGGGCCGGTCTGGACTGACGGCGCCCTAGATATTGTGATTGAGATATTAAGATTTCGAGATATTGAGGTACAGAGACTGTGATACAGAGATATCGAGATATTGGGATTACGTTTTGTGCCGATGCTAGGCACTGTTTTATGCTGATTTCATTATGATACCTCATTTTAAAAATACAAAGGAAATCTCACTAAATTATGAAAACAGTTTCTTCATTTACATGCATTCTGTTTTCATGCATTCATACCTCTTTCATATGATATATTGCTACCTGAGGCACTGACACGGGCACATGAGTTTACACTCGGGTTAGATATTTACCCTAGCCATTGTTATAGGCTGTATGTTATATACATTTTTGAGGATATATTATGATCATTGACCTAGGATTGCGTTATTTATGCGATTTCTGTGCGTAGATGTTTTTCTATTCACGAGTTGGCAACTCACCCCCGTTGTGCCCCAGTTTCTTGCAGGTTTGCCGTACAGGTTTCATTACGGCTTTGCGGGCTCAGTTTCATTCGGGTGACTTGCTAGTAGGTGGGTTTTTCTTGTATCGTACCCATCATATTATCTTGTATATCATTATTCTGTTGTATCTAGAAGTTCCATCAACTAAACATGTATTTATTGAGATAGAGACCAGTGTTGTTTATTCTTTCGACCTTAGAGTCGCTCGTTATATTTCTGGTGGTTTTGAGTTTCCTTTTGAGTTTTGATCCTCGCCGTTGGCGTTGTATATTATATTGCTTGTGTGGTTGTGACCGTCGATTGACGAAGAGCTAGCTCCCGCTTGGGGATGCCTTTTTCTTGATTTCGTATACTATTCATGTTGTATCCCGTTTGGGGGCCAGTATTTACAAAGGAGACTCTGCCGAAATTTTCAGTAAAATTTTGATGTTTTAAAAACCGCATAATTCGGCTTATGCTATCGAAATTACTTGCTTTAAGTTGGTTTTTTCTGCACTCTACTACTTTTCTTGGTTTGGATTTCTGGGTTTTCGGTTTACTTAGATTACGTACGTCTCGAGACGTTCGTAGTTTAAGTGCCGGTCACGTTCCGTACTTTCGGGCCGTGACAATAACATATCACAGCAACACATAACATCACATGTCATCAACGTAAGTAAATATGCGTATCCCAATTGTCGTTGACATATAGCAACGAAACCGGCGATACACCATATATTACACTTACGGTCGCAGAAAAGAAAATGTCAAACTACAACATTTGGAATCCACAATCACCTTAGACATCATAAACCCGAAATATCACATACTTCGCATTTCATGCCTAATAATATGAATTCCAAATATTGTATCACATTCCACAAATAGTTAGACAATGTTAAACATTCCGATCGAATTAACAAACACCCAAAAATTCTCAAAAAGCTCAACACTTGAGCGCAGTTTAAAAATACTCAGAACATGCCACAGTACCAATGGACCAACCGTAGAAGGGTCAACCCTTGCCTTACCTATGGCGCTGCGGAACTACTGCAAACCCTATGGTTTGGCGGCGGTTCTTACGGTCACAAAATCGAGTTAGGGCTTCGTTCTTCTAGAGGGTCTGTTCAGTCGAAATTATTGCAATTTATAACATAACAATTTCCTCACTTTTCTAATCATCTAAGGGTGTTTGTTATAAATATAACACATATTACAAGTTCATCTGGAAAATATCAATTACCATGTGTTATATATTATAATCAACACTTTTGAAGGAAATTGTATGCTTATTATTTCACGCATAATATTGTATATCTCTAACATTCTTCATTGAGATCTTGTTTAAAAATCAGCTCAGGTCAAATATCGGAATCGGAAATTCGCTGATAAAATACAGGAAATCAAAGAGTTAAATTTTGGCAGAGATTCAGAAGAGATAAAAGGATTCCAGATATCAAATATACACCCTGAGATCAACACCAGAAGACAGAAGAAGTTTGAAGCATCGATCTCACCAATCGGCCGCGGAACTGCGGCCGAGTCAGGCCGAGTCGCCGCGGATCCGCGGCCGAGTTGTGAGCTTCAAAGTTGGGAACTCTCTGGAAACTTCATTGCAACATCCTAGCTTATTAGAGACGCTTCGTTGTAACAACCTTGTTCTGGAAACTTCTCTATAATAACCTAGCTTGTTGAGGAAGCTTGACAACAACCTACCTTATTCTAGAAGCCTCCTTATAACAACCTAGCTTATGAGGGAAGCTTGATTAGGGGCTATAAAAAGGGACCTAAGCCTACATTAAAAGGTTGTTGATTCTTAGTACACATTTGAGACACTTTTGATCCAAAAACCAAATCAAGATCCAATTCCAAATCAAGATCCAAAATCAAGAATCGTGAGAAATTCATCGAGCGACTTCATTCAAGATCCTTTACGCAAAGCCGATCTTCATCAACGAGCACGTGATCCTCGATAGATCCAAGACTCACGGTGATCGAGCAAAGCGAAGATCGACGGAGAAATTACCTCTTTAAGGGAGTGATCGAGAGCGAATTTTCTTGTAATCTCGGATTGAAAGAGTCGTAATTTGAAGTTGAATAATAAAGGCGATCATTACTCTTAGTCTTGCTTTCTTTAAATTTTCGCATTATGAAATCTCTATTTGTTGATTCTTCTATTTTCATAATTTGTGAATAAATCTTCGCTTGCTAAAGATTCGAAGGAATTTGGTAGATCAAATGGTGAAAGAATTCTATATTCATCTTAAGTCTTATGGAGATTATAAAATTTAGCAAAAAGAATCATTAATGTCCAAATTATGAGTGGGATCAATTTCTTGAGAAGTTCATCATAATTTGGGGATTAGATTGATGATCCTTCTTGTTAAAGGCTAGATAGGAATGGCAATCAATGAAAGGACAAGGGGCAATGAAGGAGAAACCCTAGTTTCTTTAAAGGATCCCTAATTCTCATTTTTAGCCATCAATCTAGTTATAATCCTACCAATAGATAAGATGAATCATCTTGAATAATCATCATTGGCTACTAATTCCTTCGAATCCTACAAGCCTTCTACAATTTTCTTGATAACTAAATCTTGAACATTTTCTTGAATTTTCTTTCTTGAAAACGATTTCTTAAACTTCTTGAAAATATGAATTCAACTCAATCTTAAACAATTTCTTGAATTTTCTTTACTCTTTCTTTCGACTCAACTAAAGCAAGAATTTACGAGTTCCTCGCATCTCAGTGGACGACCCGTACTCACTAACGCTCGCTACACGCGATACCGTTATTGATTGCGGTTATTACTACGAAAACATTTTATCACTTCTTTAATACATCTTTTCTACACAAATCAAAGAAGGGAAACTTTCAGATTCAATCAAATGGCGTCGTTGCCAAGGATGCGTGCTTAATTTGTTCTTTCTTGCTATTTGAGTTGAAATATTATTATTCCATCAAAATTTAAATCAAAATCGCATCGTGTTCTTAACTATTAGTGTTTGAATTTTTGCGAGGAAATCTGGCATCACTGTAGCAAAGAGATCAAGATTCAGAGACGTTCTAGAAATTCCATAGGAGCAAAGGAAGCTACAGTGCAAAGAACATCACCTAACTCCCCCGATCCACCGCGGAACCGCGGCGGATCCGTGGCTTTTGCGGCAGAACCGCCGTTGAGTTTATGAATCACTGGTTCAATTTTCTCTGGTATATTCTCTATCTCCTTCTCTCTCCTCTGATCTTGTCCAATAACAAATTTTCTGCAAGATTCTTTGCAAAAATTTGCCGCGCTTAAAAGTTTTTGTTGCGTTTTTTGATATTGGTTGTTTTTGCATATATTAAGACGGAAATTAAGGGGCAAAGACTAAATTCAGATTAGGTGGGGATTTCATTACCCTTCCTAAGCCCCAAAAATCACAAAACGAGCATTCGCATCGCCCTCATTAATTAAAAAATATCTAGACCAAGACTCTAAGGACCGTCGCGCTCAATTAGGACAGAGGAAGGTCGTAGGTAATCTACTGCTTATCCGCATTTCTTTTGTGGTGTCTAGGCAAGTGTGTCTAAGGCAAGTGGTTACTTAATTAGGCCCGCTATTTACATAGCGGATACCTCCCACTTACCTGGCCACAGGAGGGATAAAGAGGTAATAGAGGATTGATCCTGTGATTTGTCTTCTGGAAGTCTAGGAACGGTCTAGTGACTTGACCTAGGTGACCCTAGATCTAGGGTTGATTGTGCTTTTTTTTTATGATTTTTCTAAATCCGTCTTTTTCAAAACAAACCATAAAACAAAACACTTTCTCTAATTATCACAAACGTTGCCACTTGCGCTAAACCGTTTAGTGCATGCTCGGCTGGACACGGGATTCTAGTGCCCGTCTTGTCCGCGTTTCTTCTATCGACTCCGAAGTCGGTATTTCTTCATCTTCTTTTTCCCCACCACCCACCGCGTCGACCGAGATGGAAGGTTATCCATCAAATTTTCATGATATCACGCTGCCACCACCCGCAGGTCGCAGAATCCACCGCGTATATCTCTCCAAGAAAGATGCTACCCTATACATGGTCCTCTTTCTACTTGTCTTTCTATTCCACCAGCCAATGGGGATAATTTCGAAATCAAACCACACTATATCAATCTTTTGCCTAAATTTCACGGTCTAGAGTCTGAAGACGCATACGTTTTTATCACCAAATTCGAAAACGTATGTGCTATGATGGGCACTTCATAAATTTCTGTGGATGCTATGCGTTTACGTCTTCTCCCGTTCACTTTGTGTGATTTAGCCGAAAAGTGGTTTTACAACACACCCGCACACTCTATTTCCAATTGGGATGAATTCGTTATAGCATTCCTTAAGAAATTTTATCCCAATCATAAGACCGCCCGTGTTAGGAGCGAAATCAATCAGTTTACCCAGCTTCCCAATGAACCATTTTGGAAATGCTTTGAATGATTCAAAGATCTTCTTGTTCAATGTCCTCATTACGGAATCAATATATAAGATCTATGCCGAATTATATATGAGGGCATTAATCCCACGACAAAGCAGATCTTTGAAACCATGTGTCAAGGTAATTTCATGTCCAAAGACGATGGTGAAGCCTGGAAATTCCTAGAAAATTTTGCTGAAAACACTTTACAATGGGAAAGTGTTAGGCCAATATCATCTAGGGAAGGTATCCATCAACTTGATGTTTCTATAGCAGTAAAAGCCGAAATGGCAGCAATGCAAAAGAAACTTGAAGCTATGAAAAACAAATTTTTATTAGCCTCCCTAGACTAGGCGACGCTCCTTAAAACCGTGTGTGGATGCTGTTCAGATCCATCACATCTGACGGAAGAATGCCCTTTGAATTCTCCGTTTCAAGGTCAAGAACACACTAATGCTGCTTTTCAGCAGAGACCTAGAAACGATCCTTATTCTTCCACATATAATCAAGGTTGGATGAATAACCCTAATTTTTCTTGGAACCAACACCAAACTCAAAATACGGTTCCAAACCAAAATAACTTTCAAAGGGTTCCTCCACAGCAACAGCAACCTCCACAGAGTCAGCACCCCTTGCGAATACAAACTTTTCAAAATCCAGCCAACAATTCTGCACCTTATAATAATTCTTTCCAAACGGCCGGTACCGAAAACTCTTCTGCACTCTAACGAACCTTAGATTTGTTCATGAAACACACCATGCAAATGTCGGCTGATATAAGGTCTTCTATCAATACCATAAAGAATGACTCCGCCTCCCACGGTGAGAGTATAAAAGCGATAGAAGCACAAATTGCACATCATGTGAGTGCTATTACCACGTTGAAATCTGAAAGAGTGCTAAACAACTATGTTGGTGAAGAGATTGATAATGAGGAATCAATCGATGATACCCCGGCTTCCACTTCTTACCCTATTTCCTCTACTCCACCTTCTTGCGAGCCTATTCTCCGTTATCCCCAAGGCTCGAACCCTCAGCCCACTCCTTCTAGTCAACATAAGACGATCCCCACTCCAATTCTAGGATCTGTTCCACCCACACGACCTTCTCCAATGTTGGACCCCTCTCTTATTGCTAAATCTCCTTATCCTAATAGGTTAAGCGAAAATAGACCAAGTCCACAAATGGAGAAGATTATGGACATATTTAAACAGGTTAACATCAATATCCCTCTCCTAGATGCTATACAATAAGTTCCGTCTGATGCGAAAATTCTAAAGGACTTGTGCACTAGGAAGAGAAAAACTCAAGTACCGAAAAAGTGTTCATGTCGAGTAATGTAAACACAGCTTTTACCCAACAATTACCTAAGAAACGTAAGGACCCCGACTGTCCTACAATTTCTATTTCTATTGGAGGTAAAAATATCAACCGCGCTTTACTCGATCTTGGCGCTAGTGTTAACCTGCTTCCATATTCTCTGTATGAGCAATTGGGTATCGGAGAGTTAAAACCATCGCACTGCACTCTACAGATGGCTGATCAATCTATCACCAAACCTAGGGGTTAACTTGAGGATGTGTTAATAAAAGTCGGGGAATTTATATTCCCTGTAGACTTCATTGTTCTAGATACACAACCGTTAGCGAACCCATGGAACCAAATTCCGGTGATTCTCGGTCGACCCCTTTTGGCCACTTCCAACGCTGTAATTAACTGTCAAAACGGCTGTATGAACCTATCCTTCGGGAAGATGTCAATTGAGCTTAACATTTACAAGTTGGGAAGTGAACCCTCCGAACTTTCTGCTCAAATATGTTCTATCGAATTAATGGATGTCAACAGCAGCGAATTTGAACAGCTTCACGATACTGATCTAGACTCTCTTAATACGTTATTGTTTGACCCAGCTATTTGTTATACACATACGGACTCTTCTATCGAGCTGTCCGGGTCAACATCTAACGCTGATTATGAACCTTTTATGGATTCTGAGTATCATCCCGTTCTTTCCGATGAGATTATTCTTCGGGGTATCGATGAAAGCTTTGAAGAAATTTTCGCTGATGAACTCGCATTTTTAGAAAACACGGGAGTTGTGATGAACAAACTCCAAAACAAAGAGGTTGAACCACCACCCCTTCTTCTTGACAATTATGAGAATGCGAGTAATCTATCATCATCATTGTGTCGTCTCTCCAAATCGAGACGCAAACCCATTCTATCACACCACTTATCTCTTCCCCACTTCTTTCTGGCTCTATATAACATGTTCTTCCACCAACCGGTGCCTTACATCGATAATGGTTGGTGTTGACTTTCGGTCTTTGTAAAGCTTTGAATTGACCTATAACTTTACCTCCCTATTATGATTTTAAAATCTTAATATTGTTTAACTCAAGTTTGGGGGGAGTATAAATTTTGGCTCTTGAAAATAAAATTTTTACACAAAATTGTGAGCCAAAAATAAGTTTGGGGGAGGCTTTCACGTTCATTCTTGTCCCCGTTGATAACTTTTCCTTCCAAGTCTACATGTTTTTGAGATTTAAAAGATGACAACAGTGAGGACACTGCTGTAAACAAGTTTGGGGGAGGTTTGTGCTTATTCACGTATTACTTTGCATTATACACTTTGCATAAGCACAAAATTTTCAAAAATTTTCTTTTATAATGAGAGATTAGAAAGTGAAAATTACATTTAAAAGATTAGAAAAGTTTAAGAAAACCAAGAAAGTTAGATGTTTTCTTAAACGAAACTAGTAATAAGTAGTTATGAGCCGTTGTCCCATGGGTTAGTAAGAGAAGGAAGTCACTAATCTGAGAATAAAAATAAGTTTGAAAAATAGTTCCTATTCTGGAAGCCAAACATTTGAACGTTGATACCCTACTATACGCACTTACACACGTCTTGAAACTCGGGATAGTAGAGGATACCTCGAAATGCTTGTAAGTGCACGGCGGCGCCCCGGCCGTCAATCCGAGGCCAAAATGCGGAAACGATACTTTTCTTTAACTTTTGAACCGGCACCACCGCGCACTAAAATCCCGGATCAGGCCATTAACCTACTCCTAGCAAACTAGAGAAGGGGTAAAGAGATATACCGAGCGATCCGTGTCCTTCGGTCTTCTCGTCGTCGTCCCGATCTCCCCGCGGAATCTCCGGTCTTCATCTCCTCGTCGGAAGGGCACCACATCGTCGGGTTATTTTACGAGCTCCCACCTTTGGACCGAGGCAACTCGGGCACGAAGTTGGCGAGTCGACGTGCCCAAGCATTGCTGTAGAATAGTGTGGAACTCTATGTCTCATGGGGTTGTAAGAAGTTGCCTTTTGGTGGAGGAAATGAACTATCAACTTTTTGGATGAACTAAGGGATTTTTAGCATGGAAATGAGACTCATTTTTCACCTCCAAAAAATTGGACAGCCCCCACCTCTCTTAGTGGCCGGCCTTGTAAAGAATTGGAGAGGGAAAAAGTCCAAGGGGGTGGATCAATAATGCAAGAGAGAATGATGAGAAGAAATGATCACCAACAAAATCCAACACTCCATCATCCATCATAACTCCAAAGGTCAAGCTATCATAACTCCAAAGAAAGTCAAGGGATGGTGGAACCAACATGAAACCATCATGATGCAACAAAATACAAAGACCACCCTCCACAATGCTAATTTACACAATTGCAAATAAGCCCTCCTCCACCAATTTTCAGCCAAGGAAAGATACAAAGGAAAATGGCCGAAACGGAATGCAAACTGGCAACTTCAGAAAAACGATCCCGTAATAAATTACAGGAAAACCCCGCTACTGTATATACATACCCGCATTTGTATTCCAACCGAATACAAATGCAATGAGACAAAATCTACACTGTACAATACTAGAATCCGGCTTAAACCAAAGCCCGCTAGTATTATCCGTCCGATCATGATCCATGCAATACCGCACGTATAAGATCGAACCCTGCCATATCTCCATACGGCCTCTACAGCGTTTCGCCCGAAACTTGAGAAAACGGTCTGTGGGGGACTCTAATGACTCGTCAATACTTTGGCTGTGGATTTAACCACTAGCACGTCAGAGGTATTAGCCATACATAACGGGCTACCAGCTATTGACCAAAAGGGACGTCGATGAGCGAACTCATCCTGACACCCTACTGAGCCTGTCAGTGACAATATCCGTACAGTCCGGTCCGTTCGTTTATGAGCATCGCATGGTGGGCCTAGGGGGTTGGTAAAAGTTAGACCCCCAAAAGCGGTACAAGTCGTGTCGGAGTGTAGCCCAGAACACCCTGAGATACTACTGGAATACCTACCAGTAAATCTCCTGCCTTGGCCAAGGACTTCGTGTAATGGCTCTCCTAGACACAGCGCGACCTCACCCCCAATACCGGGAGAGACGAACCCCTGCAGATCCGCTCACTGCCTCCATGTGGCTCGGGACTGTACCTAACTAAAACCTGTTTGCACGTCTCCTTTGAGCGTGGTAGGGTAGTAATCAAAGTACAGTGGGAACTCACACGAGACAAATGACGATCTCAGGTTGATGAACTAACCTGTACACATATCACCAGGGAACTGCTATCTGACGTCTGGTATAAGAACAACTAGCATGTTCCCGGCGAGTCCTGTCCGGTATACTCATAACCCAATGAGCACCTGTATACATCTTAGGTGATCCAACTGACACCAGTAGCTTGTGAGACCGGCCACCGCCCTTCGTCGGGGTCTCGACTGTATACACTAGTCTACTCTTGAGTATCGATGCCCTGTCTCGAAACTCCCACGACTAGGGATCTTTTAATGATGTGCTTATAGACTACCAGCTCCCACGTATATGATCGCCCTCATACTGCTGGCAGTCAAGCAAGAATCTTATGGGCTCTATCAACGTGTAATAGCGACCTGTAAGGTCACCTAAAGCAGTACACGATGATAAAGATAAACCAGATAGCATACTATCATCTTGAGTAAGACTGTCCTACCGGAATAGGTCCTCCCTCAATCATTGCAATCACGTGCCTGTGATCCAATAATTGACTCTGAGGGCACTATCTCCAACAATCTCCCACTTGCACTCAAGGCTAATTATTGTGATGTCGCATACTCACAACCCGTGTGATATCGAACACCCAACTCCTCTACTAATCAGTCTCACAAAACCCGTTTGCGAAACTATTACATTCGAGGAATAGCCTCAGTGAGTGGATCCGCCCTAATGTTTCTTTCTATGTCTCTCTTTTTCTCAAGTTCACGAAGAAAGCCATCTCCCGAAATGAGCAATACCTGTCTTAGAATGTGTCTGGATATCTGATGGGACCTAGCTCATAAATGAACTCCAAATCCAAACTTCTTAGACTGTATCGTCAACTGAACTTAATCAGTATCCTGTGCCATGCCTGTCACGACCCAAAGTTCGGCCCGTGACCGGCACTTAACCTACGTAACGTCTACAGGCGTAACGTGACTAAGTGAACCAAGAACCCAGAAATCAAACCAGTAAAAGTATAGAGTGTCTTAAACTTGAATGGAAGCATTTGCAAAGTGACAAGAAAATCTTAAGTAAATAATCACCAAGATAGCAATATACGACGCCGTAGCGAAGATCAAGAGTAATAAGTGGAAACATCACAGATAGAATAAACTGCATAAGTACAGTCGGCTCACAACGAGCTCGACACCAGAATACAAATAATATACATCATCGTCCTCACACCGTCTCTAAGTAAAGTACATATATGGTAGATGGAGAATACTAGATACAACAATGTACATAGCTGAAAGATAAACAGATACCGCACAAAACCCACCTATCAGCAAAAGAGCTAGTACACCAACTGAAGGGGTATCTGTGTCAAAAGGTGTAAGAAAGCAGCCTGCCGCGACTACTCCGAAGGGCAACCTGCAAACACTGTGGCACAACGGGGGTGGGTTGCCAACTCGTGAATAGAGATAACATATAAAGGTAATCGCGAGCATGCACGTACTGCGCTACTCTATCATATGCCAACAGATGATATCAATGCATGATAAGCAGTATGTGCAATAATCATGCAAGTGCTCTATCAGGTAATACAACTACAGGATGAGATGCAATAATGAATGCTGAGCATGGGAATATAACATCTACACAGAATGTCAACGTGGAATATATATATAATCGGTATCCATCAATGCACCGCAAATCCTAACAACCCAGACGCCGGCACTCCCATCGGCCCTCAATCCTGTACATTCCTGAGAATCATGAGTGCCCAACATCGGCACCCAAATATCATAAATACTCGTGTCTAGTATCGACACGCAAATCCTCCTATATCGGGCATCCGTCAGTCCGGGTCAGCCCTCTCTCAATATATCGGGCATCCGTCAGTCCGGGTCAGCCCTTTCTCAATATATCGGGCATCCGTCAGTCCGGGTTAGCCCACTCTCAATATATCGGGCATCCGTCAGTCCAGGTCAGCCCTCTCTCAATATATCGCTCTAGCACCGAGAAAACACATGGTGGGCGCACCGAAATATCATATCAAGGGAACCGGGTTTTGTAAATGATTACATATTTGAAATAGTCACGGTTCCCAAATCCAGAAATCACATGTAATCCCAACCAATATGCAAGTAAATGTGATGTGATATGTGCATCAAGTATGAATATCATGTCAAGTCACATAAAAGATGAGCTACAGCATAATGATCCGATGTGATATATGCATCAAGTATGAATATCATGTCAAGTCACATTAAAGATGAGCTACAGCATAATGATCCGATGTGATATATGCATCAAGTATGAATATCATGGCAATTCTAACGGTGTGTGTATAACAATGCAGGGTAGTGCTCGTGCAACATGAACTGTCAGTAAGGGTGCGGTGTTCTATCAATTCTAGTTTATATACATATAGCATGGAATGCGGTATGCACTAAATAGTAGCCATGAACAGTCAATGTACGGAAATGTAGCTATAAGGTCCTATCAGCCCTGACGTAGAATGCCATGCGGGCGATATCCCCGTAGATGTTAAATCTACTCATCATAGTCTCTCGCTAGGTATAGCCAACGACTTGTTTCCCCTTCTTCGCGGCGTCTGTCGCACTCGCCTGCGAACCTGGAATTTCACAATATGTCACACATAAGCTCAAAACCATACAACCACGACTTTTAAAGTCAACTAGAAAATCGTGTCGCAAACCAAGCGCGCGTGTGCGCAATACGCTAAAACCTGTGATTACGCGCCTGAAGCCACTCCGACGCGTCGCGATATGCAGAAACCCCAAACCCATTCACACGTATCACGCGTGTCGCGAAAGATTAAAAATACAGGAAATAGGTTATTCTACTCCAGATTTTGATACAGAACAGATAGTATAAAAATATATATACCAAAATAACCCACATAACAGCAGACTCCAGTGACCCAAACCCCAACCCCCAACTCACCCATCTAGCACAATTTGCGGCCAGAATGTATTTTCCAGCAGCCGATCTGGGGAATTGGGCCCCCACGTTTGGTGTGTGCACTCAGTACCCCCTTAATATGCTACAGTAAATCCAATTTCATTCTGAAACATCTCGGGTAGAAGCAGATTCCACAGGGCCCTAATTCTAGTTAAAACATCACATTTTACACTAAAAAGATACTTTATGGTATTTTTGTGGAACCTGAAGCAAACCCAGGTCTAAAACCACACTAATAACTCATTACCAAGCTAATTAAACCATAAAAATGCTAATTTAAACATATCACCACAAAATCCCCTCAATAGCACAAAACAATGCACAAAAAGTGATATTTTGCTAAAATTACTACAAGTTATGAAAAGGGAGTGTTAAATATGAGCTATATACCTCCAAAAGACCTTATAGAACACCAAAGTTCCAGCTCTAGCATCAAGTGTGCAGATTTGCCTCCAAACACCTCAAAAAACTCACTTTTCCATGGTTTTGTGATGAAAATGTGTTGATTGTGTAGGGTTTTTGTGTAGGGATAAAAGAGAAGTGCAAAGGAGAGGAAAAGATGAAGGAAAGCTAGGGTTTTTCTCCTCTCAATTCTGCAGAATTCAGAATGAGGAGGAAGAGAAAGAAGAGAGAAGAAAAGGGTAAAAAAAGTCAAAGTTCATTACCTAACACCATGGCTTATTTTCTATTGGATTTGAATTATTAAATGGGGTTTTGTTTTGGATAAAAGGGTGGGGAAAATAACAACTATACATGAAAGAAAATGGTTATCATGCTAACACTTTTTACCTAGGTCACAAAAATTGTGCTAAGTGTGCATGTGTGCACTTAACACAAAAATTCCCAATTAGGGTAAACACGACTAAATTATAACTAGTAATCCTATGCACACATAAATAATAACACGCACAATTACTAATTATCACGAAAAAAAACATTCTAACGAAATCTCAAAGTGTTACAATCTACCCCCCTTAAAGAAATTCTGTCCCCGAATTTAACAATCTAACTACACGTACCTTCAAAAAGGTGGGGATACTTCTTCCTCATCTCGCTCTCGGTCTCCCAAGTGACCTCCTCGCTGCTCTGATCACGCCAAAGTACCTTGACGGACGGTATCTATTTCGACCTCAATTTTTCTTCACTTATCGATCCAAGATCATCACCGGCTGTTCTGCATAGGAAAGGTCACGCTCAAGCTGGATCGTCGGATGCTGAATCGCATGCGAAGGATCATGAAGATATTTGCGGAGCATCGAAACATGAAATACGGGGTGCACGTCTGGAAAACTGGGCGGAAGGGCCAACCGATACGCAACTGCACCAACACGCTCGAGGATCTCGAAGGGGCCCACATATCTGGGACTAAGCTTCCCCTTCTTTCCAAACCTCATCACACCCTTCATTGGGGAGACCCTTAAGAAAACATGATCACCAACAGAAAACTCAAGTCTGCGCCGACGACGGTCCGCATAAGATCTCTGCCTACTCTGGGCTGCTCTCATCCTATCGCGAATCAACTGGATCTTCGCGGTCGTCTCCTCCATAATCTGCGGCCCTAAGATACTGCTCTCACTGAGCTCTGTCCAACAGGTGGGCGATCTGCATCTCCTCCCATAAAGAGCCTCAAACGGTGCCATATGAATGGTCTCCTGGTAGCTGTTGTTGTAGGAGAACTCTACTAAGGGTAAATGATGATCCCAGCTACCTCCGAAGTCTAATACGCACGCACTGAGCATGTTCTCGAGAGTCTGAATAGTCCGCTCTGACTGTCTGTCGGTCTGCGGATGAAATGCTGTGCTGAAACTCAAGCGAGTGCCCAAAGCCTCCTGAAGCCTCTGCCAAAGTCGGCTGGTAAACTGGGCGCCTCTGTCGGACACGATACATGTCGGAACTCCGTGCAGTCGTACAATCTCGTCAATGTAAATCTAGGCATACTGAGCAAATCCGAAAGTCGTCTTCACCGATAAGAAGTGAGCCGCTTTCGTCAAACGATCCACGATCACCCAGATCGAGTCATACCCTCGACTAGTCCTGGATAGACCCACAATGAAGTCTATAGAAATCTTCTCCCATTTCCACTCCGGAATGGGTAACGGCTGTAGCTCTCCCGCGGGCCTCTGGTGCTCAGCCTTGACTTGCTGACAAGTCAGGCATCTCGAAACAAAATCTGCGATGTCTCTCTTCATTCTGTCCCACCAGTAAACACCTCTCATGTCATGGTACATCTTAGTGGAACCGGGATGAACACTATATACCGATCGATGTGCCTCCTTAAGAATCTCACGCCGCAATCCCTCAGCATCTGGTACGCACAGTCTAGTCCCGAATCGTAGTATCCCCTGATCATCGATCATGAACTCGGAAAATCTGCCCTATCCCATCTGTGCCATGATCTCTGAACATCAGTCGTCATTGTGCTGTGTCTCATGTATACGGTCGAGCAACTGTGGGCGTGCACGAACATGCGCAATCTGTCCTCCGATCGGCGTAAACTCGAACTGTACCCGGCTGTCGCATAAGATCTACCAATCTGCCGACGACTGCCTCTGTACTGCGCTCAAACAAAATAGACTACCCCCGGGCCTCCTGCTCAAAGCATCCGCCACTACATTAGCCCTGCCCGGGTGATACAAGATCTCACAATTGTAGTCCTTCACTAACTCCATCCATCGGCACTGTCTAAGGTTCAGGTCTCGCTGCTGGAATATATACTTTAAGCTCTTGTGATCAGTGAATATCTGGCACGACTCGCCATATTGGTAATGTCGTCAGATCTTAAGTGCAAAGACCACTGCAGCCATCTCTAAATCATGAGTGGGGTAATTCTGTTAATGTTTCTTTAATTGCCGCGAAGCATACGTGATCACCCTGTCATGCTGCATCAAAACGCACCCTAGCCCCATTCGTGAAGCATCACAGTAGACCACAAATCCGCCTGATCCTGAAGGCAATGATAATACTGGTGTCGTAGTCAGTAGAGCCCGTAGCTGCTGAAAACTGTGCTCACACTCCTCCGTCCAATCAAAACGAACTCCCTTCCGGGTCAACCTGGTCAAAGGTGTAGCAATGCGAGAGAAGTCCTGCATGAATCGCCTGTAGTAGCCTGCAGCTCTAGAAAGCTGCGAACCTCCGTCACTGACGTGGGTCTAGGCCAACTCCGAACGGCCTCAATCTTTCTCGGGTCTACACATATACCATCTCGTGTAATCACTGCCCCAAGAAGTCTATGCTGTCCATCCAGAAAGCACATTTGGAGAATTTGGCGAAAAGCTGATGCTCCCTCAAGGTCTGCAGTGTAATCCGCAGGTGCTGCTCGTGCTCCTCTCTACTCTGAGAATGCACCAGAATATCGTCAATGAACACTATGATGAACAGATCAAGATACGGCCGGAAAATACGGTTCATCAAGTCTATAAATGCTGCTGGCTCGTTGGTGAGTCCGAACGACATCACCAAAAACTCATAATGGCCGTAACGCGTGCGGAAAACTGTCCTAGGAATGTCCTCCTGTCGAACTCGCAGCTGATGGTAGCCTGATCGCAAATCGATCCTCGAAAAGCATCCTGCCCCCTGAAGCTGGTCGAACAAATCGTCAATGCGTGGCAAAGGATATCTGTTCCGCACTGTCACCATGTTCAGCTGGCGGTAGTCGATACACAAACGCATACTGCCGTCCTTCTTCTTGACAAACAGGACTGGAGCACCCCAAGGAGAAACACTGGGTCGAATAAGTCCCTTATCCAGCAAATCTTGCAACTGACCCTTCAATTCTCTAAGTTCCGCCGGGGCCATCCGATACGGCGGTACAAAAATAGGCCCCATGCTAGGAACCAAATCAATACAGAAGGAAATATCACGCTCGGGCGGTAGCCCAGGAAGCTCGTCAGGGAACACATCAGGGAACTCGCTAACAACCGGAACCTGATCCAATGGAACCTCTGTAGCTCTAGTATCGCAAACATAGGCGAGAAATCCTTGACATCCCTTCCTCAAAAGCTGTCCAGCGCGAAAAGAAGAAATCACACTGTGAGGGGCGGCACTATGGTCCCCCAACACAACAAAAACCGACTCGCCGGGAAAACAAAATCTAACCGTCTTCTCGCGGCAGTCAACAGAAGCATAGCACGTGGCTAACCAATCCATGCCCAAAAGAACGTCGAAGTCCAACATCTCAAGAAGGATCAAATCGACCGGCAACTCTCTCTCGCCAATACGGACGGTACAGGATCGGAACACGTGACTAGCGACAAACGACTCTCCCACAGGAGTAGTCACAACAAGCGGCTGATCAAGCAAACCGGACTCTCTACCCAAACTCGGCACAAAGTGTGTGGATACGTACGAGTGCATGGATCCAGGATCGAATAATACATGTGCATCAACCGAACATACAAGAAGGATACCTGAGACCACCGCATTGGACGTCTGCGCGTCCTGATGTGTCAAGGCAAAAACTCATGCCTGCCCTCCACCTGTGACTGGCTGCCCCCTGCCGATAGCTAGGTGCCCTCTGCCTCGGTCACCTCGTCCTCTATGAACAAATCCTCCGCGACCACGACCTCCCTGTGCATGCGTCTGACGCGGAGTAACAGTAAGTACCATAGGCAACGCCGTCTGGGGTAGTGAAGGCGGCAATGTGACGTGCGGTGCTGCTGCCTCCCTCCGTGGTATCTCAGGACAATCTCGTACACGATGATAAGAACTCCCGCAACGGAAACATCCCGATGATGGTCGCTGACCCTCCTGGGGATAGGAGCTAAACAACCTGCCTCGCCCCGAATCTCTACTACCTGCAAGACGTCTATCACGGCGCCGAAAAGGCTGTCTCTATGCTGACGTATCTGCACGAACTCTCTTCGGCTCTGGGGTTGCCGAAGTCTCAGCAAGGCGCTCCTCAACCAATAAGGCTGCATCTTGTAACGTTGTGAAAATCGTTTTGGTGAAATTTCGGAAAATCGGTAAAATAAGGGGGTTTTCTGTAAAAAGTCCAAATACAAATATATTTATTTTAAAATTAAATATAAATATTCAAGCTATGTAATTTCTAGTATTTAGTGTTTATTAAGCCACTGGTGAGATTTCAAAATTTCTGAAATTTTTTTTTTCCGAAATTAATTATTTTAATATTATTTTAAGCCGTCACTAATACATTTAATTCGGGAAAATTACAAACTGGAATGAGTTGAAAAAAATTTTGTGCATCATAATACATTTAAAAAAAATTTATCATGTGGTTTTTGAATTTAAATAGGGTTGTTAACCGGTGTTAGAAAATATCGAAGAAAAAGGCTTTTTCGGTGAAATTAGAGCAAATGGAGTGCGGTACAACTTTCATCTTTTCCCAAACAAAAACACACTCTTTTTTACTCCCTCACACTATTTTGGCCAGCCTTGGTAGCCTCCTCTCTTGATTCTTTAAGTGGTTTCTAGAAATTAGTTTTGTTTTTGAAAAATAAAAAGAAAATGAACAAAAGTTGAAAAGACATAAAGAAGGAAATGAATGAAGGAAGTTTCTACACTTGTCTACACAATTTCATTCTCTCCCATTTCCTCCCCACTTTGGCCGGCCACTTCCCCATGACAGCCCCCCCATTTTAGCCCCTTGATTTTGTTACAAAATCCATCAAAAATTCATAAAAAATTCAATAAAAAATCCACAAAATCCAAATTAATTCCTACCCTCTATTCTTTGCTCATATTTACATGGATTTTGGAGATGGAAAGTATTCATTTTGGAGGCTTATTTTCATGTTTGGATTTCATGTTATGGAGGTATAAATCTTTTTCTTTTGATTTATTGTTATTAGATGTTTCATTCTAGCATAATTAGAATTAATAAATTAATTCTATCTTCAAGTTTTAAAAATTCAAGTTAGGGTTATAAAATTAGGTTATGGTTTTTTATTAATTAAGTAGGGTTATAATAATTAGTTTAACACTTTTAGAATTGGAAAATCTTGCATGGTTGTTGAATTATAATTTGTTCATTTAAAATTGTTTAAATTAAATATTTTTGCTAACTAGGTTTCTATAAAACATATATATTGGTGTTAATAAATTATAATTTATATAATTATCAATATATTTTGGTTTTAATGAGAGTATTAACTTGTTAGTGGAATGGAAAACTTAATTTGGTTACTAGTTTCTATTAATAATTGAGAAATTGTAAGAAAAATGCTATTTTTGTTAACTAGAATTTGGAAATTCTTAGATAAATGAGATTTAAAAATATAATTTATGGTTTCATTATATTACCATCATTATAAATTGTAGTTTGATAAGTTAATTCATGCAAAATCAAGTTTTGTTGTGGAATTGTGGAATTTTGCTTGTAAGATGTGGAAAATTGATAAAAGTTGCAAACTAGGAATTTTGTTTTAATGCAAATTAGCGTGAGAAAAATATGATAATGGTTTCTATAATCTAGTTAGGCTATTTAATAAATAATATGACCATTAGTTTCATTTAAACCTCAAGTTTAGAAGTAAAACGGTAAATTGGCGTTTTCGGGTTTTACGAAATCGGACTGTTTGATCGATTTTTAGGGTTTCGATGGATTAAATCATGTTTCATATTATAAGTAATGAATTTTAAACTACGAGTTGTTTGTTGATGTTTATCTCGGTTAATCGGAGTTTTTACACCGATATCGAGCGATATTTGGTTCTTTTGCGTGAACGGGACATAGGTTTTAACCTATGCGCGTCCCGTGCGTCGTTTTGACTTTTGTTCGTGATTCAGTTTACGATACTATATATGTTTGCATATAGGTATCCCTCACATGGACTGCAGGCGATGAAGAAGAGGATGGCGACACCCTCTTCGGCAGACATGGACCAGGTGAGTAGATATATATCTACGGGGGGAAGTCCGGTGGATGGCGTTTAGCACCCCCGCAAGCGTAGAATAGGAATAAGTATTTATTGTCACTAGAAAGCCAGACGTGACCTTAGAATTTCGGTGAGTAGGACCCTAGTAGTGACCTTAGGTTGGACTAGATTGATTTAGAAAGACTTTACCCGAGGATGAATATCTTGGAGGAGATTCGTAGGTTTCAGGTAGATACACACACATGCACACACTGAGACTCGACGTGGTGTATACGTGTATGTATATATATAGGACTAGGTGTAGGTATATATATATATATACACGATACGTATATGTGATACAAGGATGTGATATGATACACGGGGATGAAACAATATAACTGGGCTGATGCCGTGATTCTTGGCTATACAGTCGTGTTATGATGTTAGCGGATCATTAGAAAATGAGATAATGGATTTGTATACATGAACAATAATAAAGGGTGGTGATGATACTGAAGTATATGGGACTCCAAAATAGAACCCGGACCGTAAACTGTGCCTGAAACTCTGATATGATATATATGTGACTTGATTACGATATCATATAGGTGTGGCTTAATTTCGATATGATGTATGTGTAACTTGATTACGATATCATATAAGTGTGACTTAATCATAATGTGATACATGTGACATGGCATTTCTGAGGATAAATTAACGATGTATATTTATGCTGGCAATGATATATGATTGATGTATGCGATTACAGTATAGCACCTTGATCTTGACATGTGTTGATGATGATATTATACAAATGATGAGACACGTAGGTGATACTTGACCCGTACCCCGATATTGGGATGCCGTACGATAGATTTTACCGTACGAGGCATAGATATGATGATTGATCCACACTCTTGATTCGAGGAAGCCGTACTACGTACGTGACGCTATCGAGGCAGGATCGCCGACTATTAGAGATATGAATTCAGACCTTAGGTGGACTCTTATCTCTTATTGACTAGTTTCTTAGGTTTAGTTCTTTAGGAGGTTTGATGGACACTAGTTTAGGCTCGAGTCATATAGTTGTAGTTATACTTGTATATCACAGATGAGTGGTTATTACACATCCGTCTTTACATTCATACCGTAATCATAATGTGCATGTTCATACATATGTTTCTATAATCAGCATAAAACTTTACCTGTTAGGACACCAGCACCATTACCGATGATGCGCATCTTCCACGCACACTTATTTGCCGGCTCACACACATCATCATCGGTAATTGCTATGTCACGTACACTTTAGATCATATTATCTTTTATTTATAGAATCAGCTTGCAGTTAGATCGATATAATACTGTGATTACTCTCTGGTGTTAGTATAGACACGGTATTTATTAGTAGGACATTTCATGCATTCGCATTTTTATGTTATCCTGCAGTATTATGGGGCATATGCCGACACTTATCATACTTACTCATGATTTTGGGATTTTGGATTTCTATGAGATTTCTGGATTTTTGGGGAAAATCGCAAGAATATATAAAAACTTCTCTCTCTCTCCTCCTTTCTTTTTAAAACATAAGATGCGGTTTTCTCGTAATGTATGTGTCGTCCACCATGAGATTTCATGTTTTCTGTTGGATTTCGAGACCCGATTCGAGGAGTGGATGAACCGTCTTGGATACATGGTGGGCCCGGTATGGTACCCCGGGGCAAGAAGATCGAGTTGTAGACGATGAGCCTGGCAGGGGAAGGTTACCTACCGGTGATGTCTGGCGCGGCGGATATCCGGAGGATACCGACCATTGTCATGAGATTTGATGATATGGGCCGATCCGGACTGACAGAGCCCGAGGTATTGAGACTATGGACATTGAGATTATGAGGTATTGAGACTTGAGATTTACATGTTTTGTGTCGATGCTTGACACGGATTTCCATGGATTTCATCGTTGATATTTCAGATTTCCATACACATTTTACCATGATAAAAGCTGAAGATTTCTTATATAGATATGTCTAGATTTCAGGATTGGTTATTTTACATTCATGGTGGATGCATACTCATTCACATGACATGGTACTATATGAGGCACTGACACAAGCACGGGGCTGTTGCACTTACACGTAGCTTATTATCCTGTCTTACTTGATGAATAGTAGTATATTATTATGACCTAGGATAGCGTCGTGCTTTCGATTTCTTTTCGCAGATATTTTCTACTCACGAGTTGGCAACTTACCCCCGTTGTGCCAAATTTTATTACAGGTTCGATGCACAGGTTTTCCTGGCAGCTTGCTGGCACATCTTTTATTTCAGGGTGATTTGCATGATAGGTTGGTTCACTTGTATCTGGACCGCCATTGTACTTTTATTATTTCATTTGTATCTAGAAAGCTCCATCAACCAAACTTGTATTACTTGATAGATTACTGGACCATTTATTTGTTTCGACCTTAGAGTCGCGCTTGTATTATTATGATATCTGGTGGTTTTGTTTTCTTTTAAGTTTTGAGCCTCGCCCTTTGGCGTTGTATACTATTATGCATTGGTGTGGTTGTTTCCGCCTTTTGGCGTAGAGCTAGCTCCCGTTTGGGGATGCTTTTTATTGTTTGTGTATATTATACTTGTTGTACCCGTTTGGGGCCAGTTTTTACACAGGAGACTCTGCCGAAAGTTTTGGGATAATTTGCTGATGCTTTTAAACTTGTTTTCTTCATGTTTTCTTTTACTTCTTCATCTTTTTATGGTTTAGATTTCTGGGCTTCGGCTTACTTAGGTTACGTAGCGCCTCTAGACGCTTCGTAATCTAAGTGCCGGTCATGTTCCGTACTTTCGGGTCGTGACACATCTACAGCTGCGGCATAGGTCTCATAATGCTGGGAGCTGATAGCAAGGAATAGCGGGGTAAGCAAGCCTCGGACAAATCTCTTAACTCGCATCTTCTCAGTAGCCACTAAGTACGGAGCATAAACCGATAGCTCGGTGAACAGCACATCGTACTCTGCCACTGACATCTCTGGCGTCTGGCGCAAGGACTCAAATCTGCGTGCTCGGGCATCCCTAACACTCTGGTGAAGAAAACGGGCAAGGAATAGCGCCACAAACTCGGTCCAGGTCATAGGAGGAAGACCTGCTGCTCTACCCTTCTCGACTAATTCGCACCATTTCTGCGCGAGACCTTCCAGGCGAAAGCTCGCAAACTCAACCCATCTCGCATCTGCGCATCTGAGGGAACGACATATCCGAGCCATCCTATCGATGAAGGACTGTGGGTCCTCGGCTGTATCGGTGCCTGTGAAAACTGGAGGCTTCAGCCTCATAAACTCTGACAGCGATACTGTAATAACCTCTGTGGCTGCAGGGGCAACTGCCTGTACTGTGGGTACCACCGCGGTCTCTGCAACGGGTGGAACTACCTCTGGTCGCTGTGCTCGAAGTGTCTCAACTAGAGATCCCATCATCTGGCGCACCTCCTGCATACTGGATCCCATCGTCTGGCGCATCTCCTGCACACCAGCCCCTAACATGGCAATCTGATCTGTCACGGCAGGAACAGCCTGCTCGGGCACAACCGGTGTACTACCCGGATCAGTCCTCGTCTCGGACGAGTCAACTCGAATCTTGGCCCTCGCGGCCGCTCTCTGCGCCCTCGTAGTCTTTGGCGGCATAATGGTTGAAAGGAAAAGAAGGATTCGATAAGGATACGGAAATCGAATCGCAAGAATGCAAGTACTCATGAAGGAATTTAAATCAACAAGTCCTAAGGTCGCCTTGGCGGAGTACCGTGTCGTGAGTATGCCGCGGAACATACGCACGCTACGCCACTCTGCTTCAGCTACCTACTCCATCATACCAGGGTCATCCTAGGAACACTCCGAAAGGTAAAACCTACGCTCTGATACCAACTTTGTCACGACCCAAAGTTCGGCCCATGACCGGCACTTAACCTACGTAACGTCTATAGGCGTAACGTGATTAAGTGAACCGAGAACCCAGAAATCAAACCAGTAAAAGTATAGAGTGACTTAAACTTGAATGGAAGCATTTGCAAAGTGACAAGAAAATCTTAAGTAAATAATCACCAAGATAGTAATATACGACGCCGTAGCGAAGATCAAGAGTAATAAGTGGAAACATCACAGATAGAATAAACCGCATAAGTACAGTCGGCTCACAACGAGCTCGACACCAGAACACAAATAATATACATCATCGTCCTCACACTGTCTCTAAGTAAAGTACATATATGGTAGATGGAGAATACTAGATACAACAATGTACATAGCTGAAAGATAAACAGATACCGCACAAAACCCACCTATCAGCAAAAGAGCTAGTACACCAACTGAAGGGGTATCTGTGTCAAAAGGTGTAAGAAAGCAGCCTGCCGCGACTACTCCGAAGGGCAACCTGCAAACACTGTGGCACAACGGGGGTGAGTTGCCAACTCGTGAATAGAGATAACATATAAAGGTAATCGAGAGTATGCACGTACTGCGCTACTCTATCATATGCCAACAGATGATATCAATGCGTGATAAGCAGTATGTGCAATAATCATGCAAGTGCTCTATCAGGTAATACAACTACAGGATGAGATGCAATAATGAATGCTGAGCATGGGAATATAATATCTACACGGAATGTCAACGTGGAATATATATATAATCGGTATCCATCAATGCACCGCAAATCCCAACAACCCAAACGCCGGCACTCCCATCGGCCCTCAATCCTGTAAATCCCTGAGAATCACGAGTGCCCAACATCGGCACCTAAATATCATAAATACTCGTGTCTAGCATCGACACGCAAATCCTCCTATATCGGGCATCCATCAGTCCGGGTCAGCCCTCTCTCAATATATCGGGCATCCGTCAGTCCGGGTCAGCCCTCTCTTAATATATCGGGCATTCGTCAGTCCGGGTCAGCCCTCTCTCAATATATCGGGCATCCGTCAGTCCGGGTCAGCCCTCTCTCAATATATCGGGCATCCGTCAGTCCGGGTCAGCCCTCTCTCAATATATCGCTCTAGCACCGAGAAAACACATGGTGGGCGCACCGAAATATCATATCAAGGGAACCGGGTTTTTTAAATGATTACATATTTGAAATAGTCACGGTTCCCAAATCCAGAAATCACATGTAATCCCAACCAATATGCAAGTAAATGTGATGTAATATGTGCATCAAGTATGAATATCATGTCAAGTCACATAAAAGATGAGCTACAGCATAATGATCCGATGTGATATATGCATCAAGTATGAATATCATGTCAAGTCACATAAAAGATGAGCTACAGCATAATGATCCAATGTGATAAATGGATCAAGTATGAATATCATGGCAATTGTAACGGTGTGTGTGTAACAATGCAGGGTAGTGCTCGTGCAACATGAACTGTCAGTAAGGGTGCGGTGTTCTATCAATTCTAGTTTATATACATATAGCATGGAATGCGGTATGCACTAAATAGTAGCCATGAACAGTCAATGTATGGAAATGTAGCTATAAGGTCCTATCAGCCCTGATGTAGAACGCCATGCGGGCGATATCCCCGTAGATGTTAAATCTACTCACCGTAGACTCTCGCTAGGTATAGCCAATAACTTGTTTCCCCTTCTTCGCGGCGTCCGTCGCACTCCCCTGCGAACCTGGAATTTCACAATATGTCACACATAAGCTCAAAACCATACAACCATGACTTTTAAAGTCAACTAGAAACCCGTGTCGCAAACCAAGCGCGCGTGTGCGCGATACGCTAAAACGTGTGATTACGCGCCTGAAGCCACTCCGACGCGTCGTGATACGCAGAAACCCCAAACCCATTCACACGTATCACGCGTGTCGCGAAAGATTAAAAATACGGGAAATAGGGTATTCTACTCCAGATTTTGATACAGAACAGATAGTATAAAAATATATATACCAAAATAACCCACATAACAGCAGACTCCAGTGACCCAAACCCCAACCCCCAACTCACCCATCTAGCCGCAATTTGCGGCCAGAATGCATTTTCCGGCGGCTGATCTGGGGAATTGGGCCCCAAGGTTTGGTGTGTGCACTCAGTACCCCCTGAATATGCTACAGTAAATCCAATTTCATTCTGAAACATCTCGGGTAGAAGCAGATTCCACAGGGACCTAATTCTAGTTAAAACATCACATTTTACACTAAAAAGATACTTTATGGTATTTTTGTGGAACCTGAAGCAAATCCAGGTCTAAAACCACACTAATAACTCATTACCAAGCTAATTAAACCATAAAAATGCTAATTTAAACATATCACCACAAAATCCGCTCAATAGCACAAAACAATCCACAAAAAGTGATATTTTGCTAAAATTACTGCAAGTTATGAAAAGGGAGTGTTAAATATGAGCTATATACCTCCAAAAGACCTTATAGAACACCAAAGTTCCAGCTCTAGCATCAAGTGTGCAGATTTTCCTCCAAACACCTCAAAAAACTCACTTTTCCATGGTTTTGTGATGAAAATGTGTTGATTGTGTAGGGTTTTTGTATAGGGATGAAAGAGAAGTGAAAAGGAGAGGAAAAGATGAAGGAAAGCTAGGGTTTTTCTCCTCTCAATTCTGCAGAATTCAGAATGAGGAGGAAGAGAAAGAAGAGAGAAGAAAAGGGTCAAAAAAGTCAAAGTTCATTACCTAACACCATGGCTCATTTTCTATTGGATTTGAATTATTAAATGGGGTTTTGTTTTGGATAAAAGGGTGGGGAAAATAACAACCATACATGAAAGAAAATGGTTATCATGGTAACACTTTTTACCTAGGTCACAAAAATTGTGCTAAGTGTGCATGTGTGCACTTAACACAAAAATTCCCAATTAGGGTAAACATGACTAAATTATAGCTAGTAATCCTATGCACACATAAATAATAACACGCACAATTACTAATTATCACGAAAAAAACATTCTAACGAAATCTCAAAGTGTTACAATGCCTCCCTCAGTATCCTCCTGGACCACCTATCCATAATACCGTCCCTCGTCGGAGGGAAAACTATAACTCTGACAGTCACTCTGTCATCCAGGTCATCTTGGAAGCCTGGAATGATAACTGTCTCCTAAAAGAGGCTGTCGTTATCATATCCCTAGAACATCCACTTATGTTCTAAAACTGCTTCCGACTGTTTCTCCAGGATTGGATCAATGTCAACTTATTGCATCTAGTGCAAAAACAACATCTGGTATGGTACTTGACATCTCATGATTGACTCAATTGCCTAAGCAAGTGATCTGCCAATCATGTGCATCCCTCTCCCCTTTAAGACAGCTTTAGAGAGGGGTGACTCCATTACCTGCAGGTATACTACCGTGCTAGGAGTCGTCCATTTTAAATACTTTTAGAATGCTGTCTAAGTACCCAGATTGGGAAACTACCCAAATTTAGATCCAAAACCATGGATCGAGTAATCAGAATGTCTTGATATAATATCCAAGTCCCATGTGGAGAAACTACTGTGTGACAACCAAAGTATAACCGATCTTAGTATAGGAACTTCACTTCCTACTTTGTGTATGTTGTTCAGTTGATAAAACTGCACATTTGTTATCATATTTTTCCTACCATTTTCATATTAAAAAGGACTTTATTATAATATATCATACATATGAGGGTTTATGTGTAAAAATACTATTTTCCATATGTTGATATATTATAATTAGTATTTGGTAGGAAAATGTATATAATATTTGATCTAATCCTAGTAGAACTAAGTCTACTAAATATTATTTAAGTTGTTGTGCAGAATTTTTTCAAGTTGTTGTGCAGAATCTGTAGGGTTCCTAGGCACGCTAATGAGGTCTCACAAGGCATCAACCATACCAATTTTAAATTTTACAAGTGCCGAGAAACCCTAATATGGATTCGTTGACTAGAGTTTAGGCGAAAAGTGAAACTAGTTACAACTTAACTAAAAGAAAGAGGCTACAACCTTTGTAGATCCGGTTCTCCACTTTCTTAGCTCAACGTAGACGTCCCCTCGCTGTCCATATCGGATCTCGGACTCTAGCATCGGCTTCATCGGAGAAATGGGCGGACTAGGTTGTCGACTTCGATGCCGAAGAAGATCTACGTCGAGGAAACTCAAGATCAAGCTCCAACTTCACCAAGTTGTGAAACTTGTGAAGAAAACACCCTATACTACTTGGCAAGAGGTAGAGGATGAAGAAATAGGAGGTGGGTTCACTTTAGAATTGGATTTCTCACTCTTTTTCTCAAGATGCCATTAATGGTGGCAAGTTTTCTTCTTGAAGAAGAAGAAGAAGATGAAGATAGATTATGATAAGTCCCTCATCAAAAAGAAAATAATATGAATACTTATGATATACTAACCATGGTCAAGTTTAGAGAGTAAACTAGGGTTAGGTGAATAGTTAGGTTAAGGGAATAAAACAAAAATGGTCAAGCTTTCAACTCTTCATGAAGCTTCATGAAAGAGACAAAGAAAGCCACCATTTCCATTTTACTTTTCCAAAATAAATAATCAAAATGAATAAATGAATAAGTAAACAAAACCCTAACCACTCATATAACCATGGTTTAATCTTTACACAAACTCAAGTTAGCATGTATCAACAAACATGATACAATCAAGTGCACACAAAAATATATCACATATACAATATGCATATCAAGTGAGAAAATCCTTTTAAAATGAACCAATACTAGTTAATGCAAAGTAATATATCAAATATATAATTATACATTAAATCATTAAATCAACACTTGATTCAATGATCCGGTCATGTCGCACATAACCGACTAGTATTCAATGTATCGACTTATCGAATAAATCTTCGATTCGATAAATAGGTTATATCGTATACAACCAATCGAAACATTCATCACGAGAATTTAATACGGTATCACATACACGCACTATTCTCGGTCCCACACATATCTCATATGCGCTCCTATTTCGTTACGCTTGAGCCAGGATGCCTCTGTGTAGGACTCTAAAGACTCGTCAATATGCCGGCAGCAGATGATGATCATATCAAGCACCCACAAGCCGCAAGCGGTATGCTAAACGTAACAGCCACCCGGGTATTGAGCGATCAGAAGATCGACGAGCAAGCCCGCTCACACTCCTGTGAATCCAACCAGTAACACTTACCGTACAGTCCGGTCTGTTCGTCTGATATGTCGCATATCAAGTCTAGGGGTGGTAAACGTCAGACCCCAATAACCGATAAGTCGTGCCGATGTGAGGCTCATAACGGGTCGAGAAACTACTGGTAACACTTACCAACAAATCTCTGATCAGCCCTGGCCAGGGACTTCCCTGTTACGGCCAATCGAGCACAGCGCAACATCAACCCCCAATACCGGGAGAGACGAAACCCCTCCTATCGCTCATTGCCTCCATATGACTCGGGACTGTGCCCAAAAACCACCGTTTTGCACGCCCTCATAGACGTGGTAAGGTGGAGATCAAAGCACAGTGGGAATCACACAAGACTCTATGACGATCTCGGGTCTACAGACTAACCTGCACAAGTGTCACCTGAGAACTGCCATCTGACGTGAGGTATAATACCATCTGGGAGTTCTCGGCGAATCCGTCCAGTGTACCCAGTCTCCACTGAGCACCCGTATACCATCTCTGAAGTCAAACATCAATGGATATGGGATCATCCATCGCCCATCTCATGGGTCGAGAAGCGTATACGCTAGTCTACACTGGTATATCGATGCCCCGTCTAGATACACCCACAACTAAGGACCTTGAAGGATGTACCTATAGACTACCATGTCCCCACTAGTATGATCTGCATCATAGTCCAGGTAGTCAAGTACATATCCTAAGGGCTTTACCAACATGTAACTATAAAACAGTTTAAAGAGACTAGTATACATGTTAAGATAAAGAGCAACCAGATAGCATACTATCATATCGAGCAAGAAAGTCATCTCTATATATGTCCAAGCATCCAATATAGTATACATCATCTGTACAATACTGGCCTCTAGGGCATACATACAACTAACAATCTCCCACTTGCACTAGGGCCAGCTGCTGTAGTATCGCATACCGAGCATCCCGAAGAGTCTCTCAAACTGTATCTGTGGAATGGCCTTCGTGAGTGGATCCGCCGTGTTGTTCTTCGTGTCAACCCTCCTGACCTCGATCTCCCGGCGATCAACTATCTCCCGGATCAGGTGATACCGCCTCAGAATATGCCTGGATCGCTGATGGGACCTGGGTTCCTTGGCCAAAGCCACCGCTCCATTGTTATCGCAATACAAAGGTATTGGATGCTCAATGGATGGAACCACACGAAGTTCAGTAATGAACTTCTTGATCCAGACAGCCTTTTTAGCAGCATCGTTGGCAGCGATGTATTCAGCCTCCATCGTCGAGTCTGCCACGGTTTCCTGCTTGGAACTCTTCCAGCTAACCGCCCCTCCGTAAAAGGTAAAGACAAATCCCGACTGCGACTTAGAGTCGTCCTTATCACTCTGGAAGCTCGAATCGGTAAAGGACTCCACTTGGAGTTCTCCGTTACCATACACCAAGAGCATCTCTTTAGTCCTTCGCAAGTACTTGAGAATGCTCTTCACAGCTATCCAGTGACTCTCTCCAGGATCAGCTTGATACCTGCTCACTACACTTAGTAAGTATGCTACATCAGGTCTGGTACATAGCATCGCGTACATGATTGAGCCTACAGCCGAAGCATAGGGTATCCCTTGCATGCGAGCTCTCTCCAAATCAGTCTTGGGAGACATCTCTTTGGAGAGAGTGACTCCAGAGATCGTGGGCAAGTTCCCACGCTTGGATTCTTCCATACTAAACCTCTTTAGTATGGTGTCAATGTACCTGGATTGGGACAATCCCAATATCCGTTTGGATATATCCCTATAGATCATAATTCCCAATATGCAGGAGGCATCACCAAGATCTTTCATCGAGAATCTTTGTGATAAGAAGAGCTTGACCGATTGCAGCATAGGAATATCATTTCCTATCAAAAGTATGTCGTCCACGTACAATACGAGGAAGACAACCTTACTCTCTGCTACCTTCTTGTAGATACAAGGTTCATCTGGGTTTTTGACGAAATCAAACTCTTTGATAACGATGTCAAAGCAGATGTTCCAACTCCGCGTTGCTTGCTTTAATCCATAAATGGATTTAAGCAGCTTGAACACCTTCCCGCTGCTCCCACTGTCTACGAAGCCCTCTGGCTGAGTCATGTACACGCACTCTTCTAAATCACCATTTAGAAAGGCGGTCTTAACATCCATTTGCCAGATTTCATAGTCATGATATGCAGCGATGGCAAGCAAGATCCGGATGGATTTAAGCATAGCCACTGAAGAAAAGGTTTCGTCATAGTCCACACCTGGTCTTTGACGAAAACCTTTTGCAACAAGTCTAGCTTTGAAAGTCTCCACTTTCCTATCTACACCAAGTTTTTTCTTGAAGATCCACTTGCTCCCAATGGGTTTTACCCCTTCAACTTCCAAAGTCCATACTTTGTTGGTGTACATGGATTCCATCTCGGACCGCATAGCATTCAGCCATTTCACTGAGTCCCTGCTCGTGATGGCCTGCTCGAAGCTAGTTGGGTCATCATCCTCCATGATGCAATCCTCGCTCCCACCATCCATGAGAAAATCGTAGTATCTCTCAGGTGGGCGAGGAACCCTACTAGATCGGCGGAGAGGCTGAGGTTTATTTGGAGCTACTGAATCCTCTGGTTCCACTAAATCTTCAGTTTGAGTTTGTGTAGCCGGAATTTCTTCCAGTTCTACCTTATCCCCACTAATTTCTTTTGCAAGAAATTCCTTTTCTAAAAAGGTGGCATGTCGAGAAACAAACACTTTTTGTTCCTCTGCATGGTAGAAAAGATATCCATGTGAATGTTTGGGATATCCTACAAACTTGCATAGAACTGACCGTGCCTCGAGTTTGTCCAGATTTTGCCTTTTGACATAGGCCGGGCAACCCCATATCTTAACTTGTTTAAGACATGGTCTCTTCCCACTCCATATCTCATATGGTGTGGTAGGTACAGATTTAGTTGGAACTTGATTCAATAGGTATGCTGCTGTTTCCAGCGCATATCCCCAGAAGGAAATAGGTAACTCAGCTGTGCTCATCATAGAGCGCACCATATCTAATAGGGTGCGGTTCCTCCGTTCTGATACACCGTTGTGCTGTGGTGTATATGGAGGAGTCAGCTGAGAGAGAATCCCATTCTCTTTTAGGAAGTCCAGGAATTCATTGCTTAAGTATTCACCTCCTCGAACAGATCGAAGGATTTTAATACTTTTTCCGGTTTGGTTCTCGACTTCTTGTTTATATTCTCTAAATTTCTCAAAAGCTTCTGATTTGTGTTTCATCAGGAACACATATCCGAATCTAGAGAGATCGTCAGTGAATGTAATGAAGTATGAAGAACCATCCCTGGCATGTGTAGACATGGGACCGCATACATCACTATGTATCAGTCCCAAGAGTTCGGTAACTCTTTCTCCGTGTCTCGTAAACGGAGTTTTGGTCATCTTTCCTTTGAGACATGACTGGCAAGTGTCATAAGATGAAAATTCAAACGGATTCAAATATCCATCCTTATGCAACTTAGCCAGTCGTGTCGCATTGATGTGACCCAGTCTACAATGCCACAAGAAGGATTCGTTCAGTTTTGAACTCTTCCTCTTGTGTGTGTTTGTCATGCTCAGAACTGTTGATTGATTTAGAACATAAATGCCATTGCACAACGTGCCTGATCCAACCAACTTTTGGTTACGGAAAATGTTCATAACATTTTCCTGTAATACAAAATTATATCCCTCTTTACTCAACAAAGAGACCGATATGATGTTGCATATCAGGTTCGGCATGTAATAGCATTCGTTCAGAACCAATGTATTACCAGTTGGTAATGCAAGGTGATATTCCCCGACAGTCTTAGCTGCAACAATTGCACCATTTCCAACTCTAATGTCTTTATCACCTTCTCCAAGTTCTCTACCTTTCCTTAGCCCATATAACTGATTACATATATGGGATCCTGACCCGGTATCTAATACCCAGGACGTAGGGCAAATGGAGAAACAGTTCTCTGTAACGAACACTCCCAAAGAAAATGCATCAACATGTACTTTCTTCAATCGGGTGGCATGGGAATCCTGGTATTCCCCTATATCCTGTTCAGTCCTATAACTCTTATAAGAAAGAACGGAACCAACGTTCCCCAGCACAGTATAACATGCGGGTTCGGTCAATACATCCATATTATTATCTTGATTAGGGCATGAAATGGTCGCTACCTGGAGAGAGAAAGAAGAAAACACTGTAGCGTATGCTCTTGCAAGATCAGATTGGTTATTATCTTATCTAATCAGGATGGCTCCCACTGGTTTTTATCAAATCTTCCTTCAAACCCTAAAAGGAAAGACTAGCCGGGATTAATTACTCCTTACAACTTCGTTGATCTTTCAGCCAGGCCAGTGTCGGTACTTTGAGGGAGGTTCCCCGTGCTTTCGCACGGACCTAATTAAAGTAAACCTCGTTTTCCCAGAGGCGTAACCTCGTTGACACCTTTCTAGACACCTACTTGATCGGCTAATTGTAATATGTAAAACTCTCCCAGGAGTAACTCTTACTCGCAGTGGGTATCGGGATCCAACTATCTCATAGAAGGTATGCAATCTCATTGTAAATTTCAACACTTGAAATTCCCGATAATATTTTGCCCCTAGCGTCCTATGACCTAGACAAAGGCCAACAAATCATAGGATGCTAGTCAAGTTCAACCCGTCATTTCTTGATTGAATCAAACCCACCCGCACGACCCTTGACAAAGGCCAACAAGGTCGTACGACTACCCTGAAACAATCTTCATCACATGCACAAGCAGATAAGCACTATTCAGCTACCGCACACTACGCCTTGACAAAGGCCAACAAACGCAGCACGAATACTAAACAGTTCTTATCTGAAATGACGGAGGGCTACGACAGGTTTTTCTGAAAACCTATTGCGTAATGAACTTGATATCGTTGTAGAATCGAATGAAGTTTTGAAATGGAGTGATTTTGAGGCTTTTCTAGTTTTGCTAAAGGGGTCACTCCCGGTGAAGGGATCGTCGGCCCTTTCCTCGTCGAATGAGGTGCGGGATATATCATATATATCGCTGTGCAAAGCAAAACTCCAAAAACAATCAAAAGCAAACCGAGTGTGTAGCATCTGCCAGTTATTGCTAAAGGGGTCACTCCCGGTGAAGGGATCTCGGCCCTTTCCTCATCGAATAAGGTGCAGGGTATATCATATATATCGCTGTGCAAAGCAAAACTGCAGCTACCCTTTTTATTTAAAATTTGATTCTACAACATCTTTTAGGTTTCTTTTCTTTCATTAATCACATTAATGAAGTCCCATCATTTAAGTCACCTAAGCATCACAGATAAATACGACGTACACTTATGCCATCCGCATTCGCCTCGATGTCCCCTCGTGTACCGTTAGGTTAGGTAACTAACGACAGAGCAGGGCAGGGCTAGTGCGGGTGCAAAACATAAGTAACGTCTATATAATATATCATATATACTATATACAGTATCCATCAGAACATATCAAATGATCACATCACAGATATCGCAGCAGAAAATATCATATGAAATATTGGATATACTAGGACGTCCGTGTTTTTAATACGAGCCAGTATAAAACACGGATTCCACGGTCGTGATTAATAGCCAATCCCACACCCCTAGACCCCTACGAGAGCGGCAAGCAACCCTACCAATTCTAGGGTTAGGAGACCCGGACTCGACTCCTCGAGATGGTCTCCTACTGGACCCTAGAACCCGGTTACTTGTGCTCTCCTCCTTGGGTCTATCCTAATGCGGAAAAGTAAATAATATACAAAAGGTGACAACTTCCGCAACCTGGAAGTGCCCCAATAAAAGAATATTACATACAAGTTTTTACATGAATGAAAATGAAAAACACTCATCTCACATAAAAAACCCCGGCTATTCGAACACGACGATCCAATATAACATATCCAGCAACACATAACATCATATGTCATCAACGTAAGTAAGTATGCATACACCGATTGTCGTCGACGTATAGCAACGACAATCGGCAATACCACTACATACTACACTTACGGTCACAGAAAAGAAAGTGTAAAGTTACAACAGTTGGAATCCGCAACCTCTTTAGACATCGCATGCCTAATCAAATGAAATACTTAGACATCACATGCCTAACAATTATAAACCCTGCATTTTAGTCTCATTATCGAAAACTCTTTTCAATATCAAGTGAGACTAAACCGCTAGATTTATAACATTCACTCAGTTATCTCATAACTGTGTGTGAATTCCAATTATTGTATCCCATTCCGGATAAATAGAAAATATTAAACTTTACGATCGAACATTCGAACACCCAAGTTTTCCCGAAACCGTTCAACACATGAAATAAGTTCAAAGAGATTCACTTCATGCCTCAGTACCAACGGTCCAGCCGTAGAAGGGTCAAGCCAACGCCTCACATGTGGCACGCCGTACTGCCCCAAACCCCAAGGTTCAAAGGGCAGTTCAAGACGGTCACATAATCGAGTTAAGGTTTGTTGTCTTCTAGAGGGACCATCGCGTTACTTGCACTACTTAGAACGTCATTAAACTACGGAAAAGTCCAACAATTGAAAATTTCCCGGCAGGGGAAAGATTGGGTATTTACATCCGGTCGAACTTTTTAACATATTCTAAAATTATCCGGAAAAACACACAGACAAAATTTGATAATCCGATCGAATCTTTGATTCCTAATACAACCCCAGAATACTCAACTCTTTAGTCATAATAAAAATACCCAGAAAATATAGCACTGCAAAATAGGAATTACTGTGTAAAATTCATTGTACAAGGAGACAGTATGGCCGCGGAACCGCCGCATGAGCCAAGCTCATGCCGCGGATCCGCGGCGGTTTAATGGACTTAGCTGCTCAAATTTCACAGTAACTCTTATAATTTGCTGCTTAGTTTTCTGCATATTTTTAATTCACAAAAATCCAAATTTTTAGAAAATTTCCAGAGAGCATTTTGGATGTTGGTTTCGATATTCGTTCGGATTTCAAACGTCGTCTACACTTCACCTAAGGCTCTACCTAGGCTCTGATACCACTGTAGGTTCCTAGGCATGCTAATGAGGTCTCACAAGGCATCAACCATGCCAATTTTAAATTTTACAAGTGCCTAGAAACCCTAATACGGATTCGTTGACTAGAGTTTAGGCGAAAAGTGAAACTAGTTAACAACTTAACTAAAAGAAAGAGGCTACAACCTTTGTAGATCTAGTTCTCCACTTTCTTAGCTCCACGTAGACGTCCCCTCGCTGTCCATATCGGATCTCGGACTCTAGCATCGGCTTCATCGGAGAAATGGGCGGACTAGGTTGTCGACTTCGATGCCGAAGAAGATCTACGTCGAGGCAACTCAAGATCAAGCTCCAACTTCACCAAGTTGTGAAACTTTTGAATAAAACACCCTATACTACTTGGCAAGAGGTAGAGGATGAAGAAATAGGAAGTGGGTTCACTTTAGAATTGGATTTCTCACTCTTTTTCTCAAGATGCCATTAATAGTGGCAAGTTTTCTTCTTGAAGAAGAAGAAGAAGATGAAGATAGATTATGATAAGCCCCTCATCAAAAAGAAAATAATATGAATACTTATGATATACTAACCATGGTCAAGTATAGAGAGTAAACTAGGGTTAGGTGAATGGTTAGGTTAAGGGAATAAAACAAAAATGGTCAAGCTTTCAACTCTTCATGAAGCTTCATGAAAGAGACAAAGAAAGCCACCATTTCCATTTTACTTTTCCAAAATAAATAATCAAAATGAATAAATGAATAAGTAAACAAAACCCTAACCACTCATATAACCATGGTTTAATCTTTACACAAACTCAAGTTAGCATGTATCATCAAACATGATACAATCAAGTGCACACAAAAATATATCACATATACAATGTGCACATCAAGTGAGAAAATCATTTTAAAATGAACCAATACTAGTTAATGCAAAGTAATATATCAAATATATAATTATACATTAAATCATTAAATCAACACTTGATTCAATGATCCGGTCATGTCGCACATAACCGACTAGTATTCAATGTATCGACTTATCGAATCAATCTTCGATTCGATAAATAGGTTATATCGCATACAACCAATCGAAACATTCATCGCGAGAATTTAATACGGTATCACATACACGCACTATTCTCCGTCCCGCACATATCTCATATGCGCTCCTATTTCGTTTCGCTTGAGCCAGGATGCCTCTGTGTAGGACTCTAATGACTCGTCAATACGCCGGCAGCAGATGATGATCATATCAAGCACCCACAAGCCGTAAGCGGTCTGCTAAACGTAACGGCCACCCGGGTATTGAGCGATCAGAAGATCGACGAGCAAGCCCGCTCACACTCCTGTGAATCCAACCAGTAACACTTACCGTACAGTCCGGTCTGTTCGTCTGATATGTCGCATATCAAGTCTAGGGGTGGTAAACGTCAGACCCCAATAACCGATAAGTCGTGCCGATGTGAGGCTCATAACGGGTCGAGAAACTACTGGTAACACTTACCAGCAAATCTCTGATCAGCCCTGGCCAGGGACTTCCCTGTTACGGCCAATCGAGCACAGCGCAACATCAACCCCCAATACCGGGAGAGACGAAACCCCTCCTATCGCTCATTGCCTCCATGTGACTCGGGACTGTGCCCAAAAACCACCATTTTGCATGCCCTCATGGACGTGGTAAGGTGGAGATCAAAGCACAGTGGGAATCACATAAGACTCTATGACGATCTCGGATCTACAGACTAACCTGCACAAGCGTCACCTGAGAACTGCCATCTGACGTGAGGTATAATACCATCTGGGTGTTCTCGGCGAGTCCATCCAGTGTACCCAGTCTCCACTGAGCACCCGTATACCATCTCTGAAGTCAAACATCAATGGATATGGGATCATCCATCGCCCATCTCATGGGTCGAGAAGCGTATACGCTAGTCTACACTGGTATATCGATGCCCCGTCTCGATACACCCACGACTAGGGACCTTGAAGGATGTACCTATAGACTACCATGTCCCCACTAGTATGATCTGAATCATAGTCCAGGTAGTCAAGTACATATCCTAAGGGCTTTACCAACATGTAACTATAAGACAGTTTAAAGAGACTAGTATACATGTTAAGATAAAGAGCAACCAGATAGCATACTATCATATCGAGCAAGAAAGTCATCTCTATATATGTCCAAGCATCCAATATAATATACATCATTTGTACAATACTGGCCTCTAGGGCATACATACAACTAACAGAATCTTTCCAAGAAATCAAGTTGTTGAAGAAAACTTGCCTAATTAAGAAAACAAAACTTGGAGATCAAGTCTGGCAGCGATTACGAGAAGATTTCAAATATCCAAAGGTACCAGAGAGCACCACATGTCACAAGGAGCAACCCACAGAGATTTGATCAAGGGATCAGATCATATGGCCGCGGATCCGCGGCCATACCCCCCTTGGGCCGCGGATCCGCGGCATTGTGGGGGAGTTAGGAGTTCAGAAATTTGTGGGAGAATCATTACTGTTAGTTTCCAACTTTGGAAACTAAATTTCTTCCTTTGGGGCTATAAATAAAGACCGAGAGCCTCTTGGAAAATTTATCAAGCCGACGCGATCACGAAGCCCCAGACGCTCACGCATCCAGGCTGATCATCGACTGTTCGACAACCTCCTTAGGAAAGATCGAGAAGAAACTAGTTTGTAATCATTTTCTACGGATTAAAGTGTAGTTTGTTCAAGTCGATTAATAAAGGTAGTTATTTTATTTAATTGTTTTCACATTTTACATTATGTTTTCCCTCTCTGTCTTTTCATCTTCTTCTCCCAACATGCGCGAGTAATTCTCCGCTTGTCAGGGTTCGTAGGATTAGGGTAGGCTAATGGACGATGAAAATAATTAAACCCTTTTTAAGTCCTATAAAGTTCAGGAACTTTATGAAAAGAATCATTAACATCCTAATCAGGCGCGCTAGCAATTCTTTGCTAGTTCCGACCGCGATTAGAGATTAGATTAATGATTGTTTTGGTAAAGGCTAGATATGAACGGAGTTCCGTGTCGTGATAAGGGTTAAGAGTGGGATTCCTTTTCCCTCCAGAAACCCTAATCTACACGCATCACCGTCGTTCTAGTTCTAAATCTATTAATGGATAAAAATGGTAACTTTTAATTAATCATCCATAACTACTAAATCCTAAGGAACTCTACAAGCCTTCTTATTATATTTACTACATCTTTAAAATAATCTAGATCTATATTTTAAATTCTTGTTTAACGTAGATCTAGAAACCATTCTATAAAATTCTTTATCCCTCCTCTCTTTCTCAACACATCTAAAGTAAAAGTAAAAGGTTCCACGTTTCCCAGAGGACGACCCGTACTCATCTCGGTCTAGCTACGTGCGACACCGTTATTGATTGCGGTTAAACTACAAACAAACACTCTTTTTCGTGACAATCAAATGGCGCCGTTGCCGGGGAGACGTGCGTAATTTTTTATTCTTACTATTTGTGTTGAATTCTTATACGATCTATATCATAAATAAAACAAAACTGCAAATTGTATATTTAACGATTATTGTGTGAATTTTGCGAGGGAATCTGGAGTCACAGACTTGAGGATACAGAGATTCAGAGACATTTCTCTGGTAAGATTCTAACCTCTTTCTCTCTCTTCTGAAATCCAATAAAATCTCTTTTCTGCAGGATTCTTTGCAAAATATCGCCGCTCAAAAATCTTTTTGCAAAGTTTTGTTATTGGTTTGTTATTTCATATTTTAATACGGATTTTTAAGGGGCAAGACCAAAATCCAGATTAGGTGGGGATTTCATCACCCTTCCTAAGCCCCACAAATCACAAACCAAGCATCTGCATCAACCCTTCATTAATTTAAAAAATATTTAGACCAGACTCTAAGGACTGTCGCGCTCAATAAGGACAGAGGAAGGTCGTGGGTAATTTATCGTTTATCCGCATTACTTTTGTAATGCCTAGGCAAGTGTGTCAAAGGCTAGTGGTTTTTAATTAGGCCCACTACTGTGGTTCCTTCCCACTTACCTGGCACTTATCTGGCTACAAGGGTAGTACGGAGGCGGTAGAGGATTGATCCTGCGGCTTGTCCTTTGGAAGTCTAGGAGCGGTCTAGAGACTGGACCTAGGTGACCTTAGTTCTAGAGTTGTTTGTGCATTTTTGTGTGATTTGTCTAAATCCGTCATTTTTCAAAACAAACCAATTATTTTCTTCCCTTTTTACCTCTTCCCCTTCTTCTCTTCTTATAATGGGTGACCTAAACAGAAGAACACTTGCCGAGCTTTGCTGTCCACAACCAGATATCTCTTGTTTTCGAAATCCTTTCGGTATACCGTTCGGCTCTTCCATGTCCTTAAGAGATCATATAGAACAAGCAAGAAGAAACAGTTGGCCACCTCAGTCTAGGTCTTATAAACCGTATCCTAATCCTACACCTATTTCAGTTCATACCCAGAGTGAGGAAGCCCCTAGACGAATGTCCATTGCTGAGCATATAGCTAGGGCTAGAGGCCAAAGTTTCAACCCGGACCAATATCAACCATCACCACCACTGTCCAGAGAAGAGTTTGATAGGCGGTTTGTGGCATATAAGATGTCTATTGAAAATAGCCAACCAACCAACCCATATCAATATTCTTCTTATCATAATATTGATCCTACTCCTACCCAAGTTCCGCAACCATTCTATTCCTATCAATCCAATCCGACTTTTCCACATTCTCTAGACAGTCCTTCTAATCAGTCATTTGGGAGTTTTAACCGTCCACAAGAATTTCAATCTTATCCTGAAACCCCTTATCGACCCAAGTCTAGTCTTGAGCAGACATTAGAAATTTTTTTGGAAATGTCGAACCAAATTAGGAAGGAAACAACAGAGTGGATGCAAGCAAAGAATTTCAAACCAGCCCAAAAATTTTCAGTATATGATTCGGGCATAGGATAAAATGAGAATTTGGATAGTGAGACAGAACTATACACCCTTCCTAATCAAACCTCCCCATTCCAAACTGAAATTCACAACTCCAGTTTCATAGATTCATCAAGTACACCAAATAGAATGTCTGATAAGTTGTGTGACTTTGCAGTGTTTGATTTACCCGACTGTGAAGGGTCCATTTCAAGTGAAACCAAACCCAACCCTTGCGATCTCTACACCTCCACTCTTGAATCAAAACTGATTGAAAACCATACTTTTGATGAGGTGTTTGAGAATTTTAACCTTCACTTGAATGAGGTGATTGACGTTGCGGATATATTGATTGATGAACCCGAAATTTTGGATGATTTTGTCCCACCAATTCATCAGATCCTTTCACTTCCTTGTGGTCATCATCTTGAGCCTTTAATTCTTCCCGAACCCCAAATACGTCTTGAAGTTGATGATAAAGGTATACCCGAAGAAATACAGCCTCCATCTTCCACATCTGGTACAGCAACACTCGACACACCAATTTGTTTACCCATTTCACCTTCTATTTTCTCCGGTTCTTCTTCTGTTCCTATAATTTCAGTGAGTTTTGATGAATCACAATCCGTTAATTCAAGTTCAATAATACCAGAAATTCAACTTGATTTGGATATTTTTGAAAATGTGGTAGATGAGTTTTTCGAGTCCTCTACCTCAAGGATTTTTGATGAATCAAGTAGGATAAATTCTGGCACAAAACTCTTTGACAGCAAAATGTTCAATCACACCATTGATAAAAGTTTTGAAGAACTTTTTGCTGACGAACTTGAATTTTTAAACAATACGGATTTTGTGATTGATCAATCTCCTCCTATAGAGGTTGAACCGTCACCATTCCTTCTTCCTAATCATTCACATTCATCCTCATTCTTTCTTTTCTCTAATTTCAAACCCTTTCCAGACCACCTCTTATCCCTTCCCCATTTTTTCTTGACTCGATACAACATATTCTTCCACCAACCTATACGCTATACTGATAAAATCTTTGAATGGTTAGTGTTAACTTTTGGTCTTTGTAAAGTTTTACTTTGACCAAATGACTCACCCCCTCTTAAAATGCTTCATATTGTCTAACTCATGTTTGAGGGGGGGTATATTTTTGGCTCTTGAACATAACTTTTGTCCTCAAATTTGTGAGCCAAAAATAAGTTTGGGGGAGGATTTTCACTTTCATATATTCTTACCCCCATTAATAATGTCCTCCCAAGCTTACAGGTTTTTGTGATCCAGCAGATAGCAACAGTGAGGACACTGTTGAAAACAATTTTGGGGGAGGTTTGTGCTTATTTACACATCAATTTGCATCATATTTTGCATAAGCACAACATTTTTTTAAAAAAATTAAAAAATAAATAAAAATTTTTTATAACAAAAGAATAGAAAGTGAAAAATTATATATGAAAGATAGGAATAGTTTAAGAAAACCAAGAAAATTAGAAGTTTTCTTAAACGGACTAGTAATAAGTAATTATGAGCTGTTGTCCCAAGGGTTAGTAAGATGAAGGAAGTCACTAATCTGAGGATAAAAATAAGTCTAAAAAATAATTTCTATTCTGAAAGCCAAACATTTGAATGTTGATACTCTACTATATGCACTTACACACGTCTTGAAACTTGGGATAGTAGAGGATACCTTGAAATGCTCTTGTCTAAAAGCCAAAGTATGAAGGAAATAAAAAAAATGAAGAAAATATAAAAATGGTGAAAAGAAAAAATGAACACTGGTTTTGTTATCGCCAAGGCAGCAATAAAAAAATATAGCGAGGGTGCCTCTTCACCTAGTGCCCTAAGGCCAACTGGTCTGAGAGTCACTGCTAAGCCTTAGGTGGTGCAAAACGAGGAAAATATTATCACCTAATCAGCAAGCACATAAGTAATCGGTCGGTTAGTACCTCAAGAAGTATTAACGGTCGCATGAAAATGTGTGAGCAAATCTAAATATTCATCAAATTAAAAAAAGTACTGCGGCAGATGGACAAGAGTATGATAGCTTGAATTGAATTCTCCGAATGTAGGGATGTTCTATTCACACACGTAGGGTTATATGATCGATGTTTGGATGAAAGATAGGAACGAAGAATAAAGACGATGTTTTATTGAGGGATGATATGATTTCTAACATCTTTTCATGACTATTAAGATAGGGCTCATGACAACTGAAAGGCTAGTGTAGTTGGAAACTCTAAATTTTCAAAGTATTTCTTTTATAGTTCTTATCTTTATATGTAAATTTCACCATCTCTCTTTTATTATAGGATTTTGTGGGTGTAATCCGCTGAAAACCCTCAGGAGACAACACTCCTCCTACTAGGGACACCTAAAGGTTTAACGGCTTGTTGCACGTGCTCAGTGTAATCGTGTTTGCCTACGAAAGTGTGCTTATTTTTCACCTTTCTTTTTTCTCCTTCTCTTGAATAAACTATTTTGCTCGGAACGATCAAAGATAAGTTTGGGGGTATTTTTTCAGTTGATAAAACTGCACATTTGTTATCACATTTTTCCAACCATTTTCATATTAAAAAGGACTTTATTATAATATATCATACATATGAGGGTTTATGTGTAAAAATACTATTTTCCATATGTTGATATATTATAATTAGTATTTGGTAGGAAAATGTATATAATATTTGACCTAATCCTAGTAGAACTAAGTCTACTAAATATTATTTAAGTTGTTGTGCAGAATTTTTCCAAGTTGTTGTGCAGAATCTTTCCAAGAAATCAAGTTGTTGAAGAAAACTTGCCTAATTAAGAAAACAAAACTTGGAGATCAAGTCTGGCAGCGATTACGAGAAGATTTCAAATATCCAAAGGTACCAGAGAGCACCACATGTCACAAGGAGCAACCCACAGAGATTTGATCAAGGGATCAGATCATATGGCCGCGGATCCGCGGCCATACCCCCCTTGGGCCGCGGATCCGCGGCATTGTGGGGGAGTTAGGAGTTCAGAAATTTGTGGGAGAATCTTTACTGTTAGTTTCCAACTTTGGAAACTAAATTTCTGCCTTTGGGGCTATAAATAAAGACCGAGAGCCTCTTGGAAAATTTATCAAGCCGACGCGATCACGAAGCCCCAGACGCTCACGCATCCAGGCTGATCATCGACTGTTCGACTACCTCCTTAGGAAAGATCGAGAAGCAACTAGTTTGTAATCATTTTCTACGGATTAAAGTGTAGTTTGTTCAAGTCGATTAATAAAGGTAGTTATTTTATTTAATTGTTTTCGCATTTTACATTATGTTTTCCCTCTCTGTCTTTTCATCTTCTTCTCCCAACATGCGCGAGTAATTCTCCGCTTGTTAGGGTTCGTAGGATTAGGGTAGGCTAATGGACGATGAAAATAATTAAACCCTTTTTAAGTCCTATAAAGTTTAGGAACTTTATCAAAAGAATCATTAACATCCTAATCGGGCGCGCTAGCAATTCTTTGCTAGTTCCGACCTCGATTAGAGATTAGATTAATGATTGTTTTGGTAAAGTCTAGATATGAACGGAGTTCCGTGTCGAGATAAGGGTTAAGAGTGGGATTCCTTTTCCCTCCAGAAACCCTAATCTACACACATCACCGTCGTTCTAGTTCTAAATCTATTAATGGATAAAAATGGTAACTTTTAATTAATCATCCTTAACTACTAAATCCTAACGAACTCTACAAGCCTTCTTATTATATTTACTACATCTTTAAAATAATCTAGATCTATATTTTACATTCTTGTTTAACGTAGATCTAGAAACCATTCTATAAAATTCTTTATCCCTCCTCTCTTTCTCAACACATCTAAAATAAAAGTAAAAGGTTCTACGTTTCCCAGAGGACGACCCGTACTCATCTCGGTCTAGCTACGTGCGACACCGTTATTGATTGCGGTTAAACTACAAACAAACACTCTTTTTCGTGACAATCATATGTCATCCAAATACCAGGACATCACACCCTACTACCTTCTCAACAGATCCATCCCCTATTCTAATGAAGTCAAACCTATGACTGTCACATCAGAAATAGATGATCTATCTCCGCTATATCTGCTTTAGTCCATAGACATAAGCTACTTGTCCACTAATGCTTCCGCTGCTCCGACTGACCACGACAACCCTCTGGCAGAGTCATATACATGTACGCTTCTAAAGCCAGTTCAGAACGACGCTATACTCATCCTCCTGCCGGGTCTCATAGTCTGGAACAACAGCAATGGCAAGTCTGGGTAAACAAGAATCTCCCTGCCACCCTCTTTGAGGCTACCGGAGTACCTCTCGGGTGCCTGAGATTACCCACCAAATCTGCGAAGTGGCCAATGGAATGTCAATCAGATCGAATCTTTAGGTTCTTATCAAATTTTCAGTAATCGTCTGCGGTTCTGGAATCACTTCCAGTTCTACCATACTCCCACTTCTGTTTTCTGAAAAAATCTATTTTAATTAAAACTGTGTCAAGTCAAGAACAATATCACTATTGATCTTCCAGATGGTAGAAAGTCAACCCTCGTCATAGCCTGGGTCAACCCACAAACAACCATTACAGAAACGTGCCTTGAGTTATCCAGAGTCTGGTTTTAAGCATAAGCCGGACAACTCCCCGTACCTTAACAACGTCAAGATATGAACTGCTCTATATCCAATACAGAAACAGAGGCACTGATTTAATTGAACCAGATTCAAATCATGCAACTGTCTCCAGTGCATGTTAACTAAATGGAAAGAGGCCGATCATCATTACTCAACTTAGGAGTACTTCCAATTATGAGTAACCTGAAAGTGAAGCAAGTTCTTTTAATCATTACTATCAACTTAATACCATACACAAGTATCTACATCTTCGATCACCTTGAAGAATCCTGATACTTGCAACACCTGGTTCTCTATTTTATTCTTATACCTATAACTTCTCAAAACTTGGATCTTGCATTTCTACGAAACACATGTCTAAGAACTAGAGAAGTTACAAGTAAACAGAATATAGTACGAAGACCAACCCCTCTGTCCTAACGGACCCTGGACAACATACAATACTCAGTATAAGTCCCTTGAGTCTAATAACTCATTCCCTGTGCATCGTAGGCTGAAAACTGTACCTATGGTTAAGAAGAATTACACCGCTGTTTAATGCTCCTTACCTAACCATCCACTGATATAGGTAAATGTCATGGACATAATTTCAAAAAGGTATATCTCACTCTATAAAAATAGACGTACATATATATCAATTTGAAATTGGTGCATAACAGCGGATATTCAAAACCAAATATTTGCCGTCCGGCAAACAGCTCAGACGATTTCCTTAAATATCACCAATTACAACGAATTCCGATATAATGAGGACAATCACCTAATTCCCAATAACTTACTCCCACTCATCATCTGTAAAACCATACAGATGTGAGAATCAAGCCTGGTAAATACATACCCTGGAGCAAGGGCTAATTGGGAAATCAGTTTTCTTTTAACACAACACAGTGAAACTGAAACATGAAAATGTTTCGTAGGGTTATTCGGGTATCCCTAGTAATGCCTATTCCGTTATCCAGATTCACAACTGTAACCGTGTATTTCTCTGCCATCTCTCCAAATCCCTTTATATGTCTTTAGTCATTACCTTCTGTACACCCTCTTAGACTAAATGGTTTTCTTCCTTCCCTACCGTTCGGCACCAGCCTATGGTTTGAAAGAAGACTATCCAATAAGCATAATGGGTGTACTGTCCAAATCCTAGGAGCACTCGCAATGCGAGAGAAGGTGAAGATAAAAGACAACCGAATAAACCTTATTCCTATTTCTCCTGAACCAGAATCCATCCCCGAACTGGAACAAGTTCCTTTCGAGTTCGTATATAACCATACGATGGAGTATCCAATAAACTGTGGATCTTCGTAGTGATACGGAGTGTCCTGGAGAAATACAAAGGTGATTTAGGATTGGTGAAGAAATACTTGGTTTGGTCGTGAATAGCAGTCGCAATTTACTTTGCCCTCTTACTAATCCCTTGATATGTCTTTACTTAATACCTTCTGTACACCATCGTTATGCTAATTGGTTTTCTTCATTCCCCACCGTTCGGCACCAGCCTAAGGTTTGGAAGAAGACAATCCAATTTGCGTAATAGGTATACTATCTCCTAAACCAAGGAGTACTCGCAGCTTGAGAGAAGGTAAAAGGTAAAGACAACTGAATAGTCCTATTCATTTTCTCCAGAACCGGAAACCATCCTCGAATAAATTCCTTCGAGTTCGTATATAACCATACGATGGTTTCGTCTAATGGAAGCTGACGTTCGTAGTAATACGGGGTGTCCTGGAGAAAAGGGTACAAGTAGGAGTGGCAATGAGGTATGCAACTCTGACAATCCAAAAGTCAGTGTTTAAGAAGGTTCGGTTAATCTTGGTCACTGAGTCATAGTCTAGGGTCGGGTCATGGTCGCTGCCAAAGAGAGAGAGAGAAAAGAAACACTCAGCGTGCTCTCTAACCTAGATAAGAATGGTTATCACTTTATCTAATCAGGAAACTTCCCACTGTAACGTCAAATTCTTCTCCAAACCAGAAAGAAGAATTAGTCGGGATCACCCGAAGAGTAAACCAACTCATCAGTGGGAATCGGGATCCAACTATCATCGCATGATAACGTGACGAAATCCGCTCACGTTATCACACTCCAGAAGGTATGCGCATATCTGGTAAGTTTCAGCTTCTTTAGAAACTCCTGATGTGATTTCTGCCCCATACTCTTATGACCTTGACGAAGGCCAACATATCATAAGTCACATGTAAAGTTCTACACGTCATTATCCAGGTTAATTTGAACCCACCCATACATACCCTTGACTTTGGCCAACAAGGTAGTACGACTGTCCCAAACCAACGCATCTATCTATACTACAGAAAAGTAACAAATAGCTTGTTGGAGATAGTGCCCTCAGAGTCAATTATTAGGTCACAGGTACGTGATTGCAATGATTGATGGAGGACCTATCCCGGTAGGACAGTCTTACTCGAGATGATAGTATGCTATCTGGTTTACCTTTATCATCGTGTACTGCTTTAGGTGACCTGACAAGTTGCTATTACACGTTGATAGAGCCCCTAGGATTCTTGCTTGACCACCAGCAGTATGAGGGCGATCATATAAGTGGGAGCTGGGGTCTATAAGCATATCCTTAAATGGTCCCTAGTCGTGTGAGTTTCGAGACAGGGCATCGATACTCCAGAGTAGACTAGTGTATACAGTCGAGACCCCCGACGAGGGGCGGTGGCCGGTCTCACAAGCCACTGGTGTCAGTTGGATCACCTAAGATGTATACAGGTGCTCATTGGGTTATGAGTACACCGGATAGGACTCGCCGGGAACATGCTAGTTGGTCATATACCAGACGTCAGATGGCAGTTCCCTGGTGACATGTGTGCAGGTTAGTTCATCGACCTGGGGATCGTCATTTGTCTCGTGTGAGTTTCCACTGTACTTTGATTACTACCCTACCACGGCTCAAAGGAGTCGTGCAAACAGGTTTTAGTTGGGTACAGTCCCGAGCCACATGGAGGCAGTGAGCGTATCTTCAGGGGTTCGTCTCTCCCGGTATTGGGGGTGAGGTCGCGCTGTGTCTAGGAGAGCCATTACACGAAGTCCTTGGCCAAGGCAGGAGATTTACTGGTAGGTATTCCAGTAGTATCTCAGGGTGTTCTGGGCTACACTCCGACACGACTTGTACCGCTTTTGGGGGTCTGACTTTTACCAACCCCCTAGGCCCGCCATGCGATACTCATAGACGAACGGACCGGATTGTACGGATATTGTCACTGACAGGCTCAGTAGGGTTGTCAGGCTGAGTTCGCTCACAGACGTCCCTTTTAGTCAATACCTGGTAGCCCGTTACGTATTGGCTTATACCTCTGACGTGCTAGTGGTTAAATCCACAACCAAGGTGTTGACGAGTCTTTAGAGTCCCCCACATTCTGTTACTCAGCTTTCGGGCGAAAGGTTGTAGAGGCCGTATGGAGATATGGCAAGGTCCGATCAGATACGTGCGGTATTGCACGGGTCAGGATCGGACAGTTTGTACTATAGGCCGTATGGATATATGGCAGGGTTCGATCAGATACGTGCGGTATTGCACGGATCAGGATCGAACGGATCCTACTAGCCGGCTTTGGTATAAGCCGGATCCTAGTATAGTACAGTGTAGATTTTGTCTCGTTGCATTTGTATTTCGGTCAGAATACAAATGCGGGTGTGTATGCACAGTATCGGGTTTTTCCTGTAATTTATTACGGGACCAGTTTTCTGGAGTTGCCAGTTTGCTTTCCGTTTCGGCCAATTTCCTTTGTATCGTTCATTGGCCGAAGATTGGTGGAGGATGGCCTATTTGCATTGTTGCAAATAGGCATTTGTGGAGGGTGTTCTTTGCATATATTTGTATCATGATGGTTTCATGATGGAGCCCATCCCTTGACCTTTCTTGCTTGACTTTGTGAGGTGATGATGGTGGTGTTGGATTGTTGTTTTATTTGCTATCATGGTTGTTGATTGAGTGTTGGAATTATTGGAATGATGATTCTTTGCATGATAGCCTTCTCTTTCTCTCCCTTGGATTATTGCATATCTTTCTCATGCTTTACCATTACCTCCACTCTCAATTCCTCCCACTCTTGAAGTCATGGCTGGCCACTTCATTTGGGTGGGCTGTCCAAATTTTGTGGTATGGGTTTTTGCTTCATTTGATGCTCCAAAAATCCCCAAATTCCTCCACATAGCTCTTGTATCTTCCCTCCATCAAAAAGGCAATTCCTACAACCCCAAAAGAGACTTCTTCACTACACATTCTACAGCGAATCTTGGGCATGTCGACTAGCCAGCTTCGTGCCCGAGTTGCCTCGGCATTGAGGTGGGAGCCCGTAAAAGAAGTAGGCGATGTGGTGCACTTCCGGCGACGAGGAGGAGACGGGACATTCCGCAGGAGATCGGGACGACGACGAGAAGATCGGAGGACTCGGATCTGTCGGTATATCTCTCTTCCCCATCTTGTAGATAGCTAGGACTAATTAATGGTTCGATCCGGGTATTAGTGCGCGGCGGTTTGCCAGTTCAAGAAAAATTAAAGTTTATCACCACTTCCGCATTTGGCCGTCGGATTGACGGCCGGGGCGCCGCCGTGCACTTACAGTGGTATCAGAGCCTCGCCATTAACTTAGTCTAGCTTGGTTTAATGTGTTTTGCGTTTCCGATCGACCAAAATTCCAAAATCTACATTTTTGCTAGCGACAGTTTTCTGTTGAAATTTTTTGGTCTCCAAAAATTTTTCAAGTTGTATAAAATTGATGTACATTTGATATTGCGGGGCGAGCGTCCGACATGTGGACTGCCGTCACTGCCTGTTTGTATTATTATTTTGGGGCACGACCAGGTTGCGGTCGATGTACCCGGTGTATGTATATTTTACTTTCTGTACTAGGATTGCCCCGCGGAGGGGTGCACGGATAGCCGGGTTCTAGAGGGCAACAAGCCCGCATCTCATGGCATTGAGACGGAGGGGGCTTCACTCTAGGATTGGCGGGATATTCGCCGCACTCGTAGGGGGTACAGGTTGACCCAGGAGGGGTGCCCAAGTTACCGGATTCCGTGAAGTGCTGGGTGGTCCATTCACGGCGCTGAAGGGGGCTGGCTCGCTTCAGGTTTTGGCGGGTGACTTGCCGCGCCCGTAGGGGTCTAGGTTCTCATTGCACAGGCTATCCACACGACCAGGGGAACGTCGGGTTTCAATAGTGGCTCTGTGAAACCCGGGGATCCCAGATATCTGTATTGTTTCTGTGATGCTGTACATTTTCTGTGATGTTGCATTTTATCACGCCTTGAGCGAATATAATATATTGGTATATATATTAGTAGATGTTGTATATGTTTTGCATCCGCACTAGTCCAGTCCCCGCTCTGTCGTTAGTTAGCTAACCTAACGGGTAATGACGGGACCCAGTGGCGAATGTGGATGGCATATACGTACATCAGTATATTTTCGTTCTTTTTTGGTGTGATCAATTGATGGGACTGCGTTGATTCGGATCAATGCAAGTTAAAAACAAACCTAATCTGATGTTGTTGGAACACTTTTCAAAAAGCTGTTATTGCAAGGACGTTCACTTTTGTTTTGCATCGTGATATTCAGTTGGAATATCCTGCTCCTCAGTCGACGAGGCAAGGGCCGAGATCCCTTCACCGGGAGTGACCCCTTGGACAAAAGTTTGCGTCAGGGCATTAACTTCACTATAGCCGATTACTTTTGCTTTGCATCGTGGTATTCAGTTGGAATATCCTGCACCTCATTCTACGGGGAAAGAGCCGAGATCCCTTCACCGGGAGTGACCTCTTTAGCAAAGGTTTTCGTCACTATATTTTTAAAAGCTATCCGTTCCTTCAACGATATCAAGTTCATTACGTTAAAGGTTTTCGCCAGAAACCATTCGTAGCCCTCCGTCGTTTCATATGGGTGGTCAATAGTATTCAAGCTGTGTATGTTGGCCAAAGTCAAGGCATAGTGATTGGTAGCTATTGGGTATTCATATGCAGCATAGATAGATGCGTTGGTTTGGGACAGTCGTACTGCCATTTTGGCCAAAGTCAAGGGTAGGTACGGGTGGATTCAAATTAACCTGGAGAATGACGGGTAGAACTTGACATGTGACTTATGATATGTTGGCCAAAGTCAAGGTCATAAGAGCATGGGGCAGAAATCACATCGGGAGTTTCAAAAGAACTGAAACTTGCCAGATATGCGCATACCTTCTGGAGTGTGATGATGTGAGCTGATTCCGTCACGTTATCATGCGATGAGAGTTGGATCCCGATTCCCACTGATGAGTTAGTTTACTCCTCGGGTGTTCCCGACTAATTCTTCTTTTAGGTTTGGAGGAGAATTTGAGGTACAGTGGGAGGTTTCCAGATTAGATAAATTGGTAACCATTCTGATCTAGGTTAGAGTGCACGCTGAGTGTTTCTTTTCTCTCTCTCTTTGGCAGCGACCATTGACCAGACCCTAAGACTATGACTCAGTGACCAAGTTGACCGAACCTTCTTAACACTGGCTTTTGGATTGTCAGAGTTGCAAACCTCATTGCCACTCCTACTTTTACCCTTTTCTCCAGGACACCCCGTTTTGCTACGAACGTCCACTTCCATTGGACAAAACCATCGTATGGTTAGATACGAACTCGAAGGAATTTATTCGAGGATGGTTTCCGGTTCTGGAGGAAACGGATAAGATTATTCAGTTGTCTTTTCCTTTTACCTTCTCTCGGGTTGTGAGTACTCCTTGGTTTAGGAGATAGTACACCTATTACGCAAATTGGATAGTTTTCCTCCAAACCTTAGGCTGGTGCCGAACGGTGGGGAATGAAGAAAACCAATTAGCATAACGATGGTGTACAGAAGGTATTAAGTTAAGACAAAGCAAGGGATTAGTAAGAGGGCAAAGTAAATTGCAACAGATATTCACGACCAAACCAAGTATTCCTTCGCCAATCCTAAAATCACCTTTGTATTTCTCCAGGACACTCCGTATCACTACGAAGATCCACAGTTTATTGGATACTCCATCGTATGGTTATATACGAACTCGAAAGGAACTTGTTCCAGTTCGGGGATGGATTCTGGTCCAGGAGAAATAGGAATAAGGTTTATTCAGTTGTCTTTTATCTTCACCCTCTCTCATTGCGAGTGTTCCTAGGATTGGGACAGTACACCCATTATGCTTATTGGATAGTCTTCTTCCAAACCATAGGCTGGTGCCGAACGGTAGGGAAGGAAGAAAACCATTTGGCCTAAAGGGGTATGCAGAAGGTAAAGACTAAAGACATAAGAAGGGATTTGGAGAGGTGGCAAAGAATTATACGGTTACAGTCGTGAATCTGGAAGAGGCATTACTAGGAATACCAGGATACCCCATCGAAACATTTCGATGTTTCAGTCTCACTGTGTACTGTTAAAGGAAAACTGATTTCCCGATTAGACACTTGCTCCAGGGTATGTATTTACCAGGTATGATTCTCACATATGTATGGTTTTACAGATGATGAGTGGGAGTAGGTTATTGGGAATTGGGTGATCATCCTCATTATATCGGGATTCGTTGTAATCGGTGATATTTGAGGAAATCACCTGGGTAGTTTGCCGGTCGGCAAATATTTGGTTTTGAATATCCGCTGTTATGCACCAATTTCAAATTGATATATTTGTACGTCTATTTTCATAGAGTGAGATATACCTTTCTGAAATTATGTCTACAACATTTACCTATATCAGTGGATGGTTAGGTAAGGAGCATTAAGCAGCGGTGTAATTCTTCTTGACCATAAGTACAGTTTTCAACCTACGACACACAGTGAATGAGTTATCAGACTCAAGGGACTTATACAGAGTATTGTATGTTGTCCAGGGTCCATCAGGACAGAGGGGTTGGTCCTCGTACTATATTCGGTTTTCTTATGACTTCTCTAGTTTTTAGACAGGTGTTTCGTGGAAACACAGGGTCCGAATTTGGAGAAGTTATAGGTATTTGAATAGAGTAGAGAACCAGGTATAGCAAGTATCGGGATTCTTCAAAGTGATCGAAGATGTAGATACTTGTATATGGTATTCAGTTGATATTAATGATTAAGAGAACTTGCTTCTCTTTCAGGTTACTCATAATTGGAAGCATTCCTAAGTTGATTAACACTGATCGGCCTCTTTCCATTTAGTTGACATGCACTGGGGACAGCTGCATGATTTGAATCTGGTTCAATTAAATCAGTGCCTCTGTTTCTATATTGGATATAGAACAGTTCATATCTTAACGATGTTAAGGTACGGGGAGTTGTCCGGTTTATGATTAAAACCAGACACTGGACAACTCAAGGCACGTTTCTGTAATGGCTGTTTGTGGGTTGACCCAGGCTATGACGAGGGTTGACTTTCTACCATCTGGATGAACAATAGCGATATTGTTCTAGACTCGCCACAGTTTTATTAAAAATGGATTTTTTCAGAAAACAGTAGTGGGAGTATGGTAGAACTGGAAGTAATTCCAGAACCACAAACGATTACTGAAGATTTCATAGGAACCTAAAGATTCAATCTAGTTTGACATTCCATTGGCCACTCCGCAGATATAGTGGGTAACCTCAGGCACCCGAGAGGTACTTCGGTATGCTCAAGGACGGTGGCAGGGAGGTTCTTGTTTACCCAGACTTGCCATTGCTGTTGTTCCAGACTGTGAGACCCGGCAGGAGGATGAGTATAGCGTCGTTCTAAACTAGCTTTAGAAGTGTACGTGTATATGACTCTGCCAGAGGGTTGTCGTAGTCAGTGGGAGCAGCGGAAGCATTGGTGGACAGGTGGCTTATGTCTATTTATAGACTAAAGCAGATATAGCGGAGATAGATCATCTATTTCTGATGTGACAGTCATAGGTTTGACTTCATCAGAACAGGGGATGGATCTGTTGAGAAGGTAGTAGGGTGTGATGTCATGGAATTTGGATGACATACACAGAGTAGGAAAGGAAACTCCTATACTACAGTCGGTTATACTTTGTTCGTCACACAGTGGTTTCTCCACAAAGGAAATGGATTTTATATCAGACATACTGGTTACTAGATCTATGGTTTTGGATCTAGATTTGGGTGGTTTCCCAATCTGGGTACTTAGACAGCATTCTATGAGTATTTAGGATGAACGACTCCTGGCATGGTAGTGTACCTGCAGGCGACGGAGTCACCCTCTCTAAAGGTGTCTTACAGACTAAAGGGGAGAGGGACGTGCATGATTGGCAGATCACTTGCTCAGGCAATTGAGTCAATCATGAGATGTCAAGTACCACACCAGATGTTGTTCTTGCACTAGATGCAATAAGTTGACATTGATCCAATCCTGGAGAAACAGTCGGAAGCAGTTTTAGAACATAAGTGGATGTTCTAGGGATATGATAACGACAGCCTCATTCGGGAAACAGTTATCATTCCAGGCTTCCAAGGTGACATGGACGACAAGGAGGTTGTCAGAGCTATAGTTTTTCCTTCTGATGGGGGGCAGTATTTTGGACAGGTGGTCCAAGGCAATACTGAGGGTGGCATGGCGCAGGATACTGATTAAGTTCGGTTGACGATACAGTCTAAGAAGTTTGGATTTGGAGTTCATTTTTGAGCTATGTCCCATCAGACATCCAGACACATTCTAAGACAGGTATTACTCTTTTCGGGAGATGGCTTTCTCCGCGAACTTGAGATATAGAGAGACATAGAAAGAAACAACAAAGCGGATCCACTCACTAAGGCTATTCCTCGAACGCAATAGTTTCGCAAACGAGCTTTGTGAGACTGACTAGTAGAGGAGTTGGGTGTTCGGTATCACACGGGCTGTGAGTATGCGACATCGCAATAATTAGCCTTGAGTGCAAGTGGGAGATTGTTGGAGATAGTGCCCTCAGAGTCAATTATTAGGTCACAGGTACGTGATTGCAATGATTGATGGAGGACCTATCCCGGTAGGACAGTCTTACTCGAGATGATAGTATGCTATCTGGTTTACCTTTATCATCGTGTACTGCTTTAGGTGACCTGACAAGTTGCTATTACACGTTGATAGAGCCCCTAGGATTCTTGCTTGACCACCAGCAGTATGAGGGCGATCATATAAGTGGGAGCTGGGGTCTATAAGCATATCCTTAAATGGTCCCTAGTCGTGTGAGTTTCGAGACAGGGCATCGATACTCCAGAGTAGACTAGTGTATACAGTCGAGACCCCCGACGAGGGGCGGTGGCCGGTCTCACAAGCCACTGGTGTCAGTTGGATCACCTAAGATGTATACAGGTGCTCATTGGGTTATGAGTACACCGGACAGGACTCGCCGGGAACATGCTAGTTGGTCATATACCAGACGTCAGATGGCAGTTCCCTGGTGACATGTGTGCAGGTTAGTTCATCGACCTGGGGATCGTCATTTGTCTCGTGTGAGTTCCCACTGTACTTTGATTACTACCCTACCACGGCTCAAAGGAGTCGTGCAAACAGGTTTTAGTTGGGTACAGTCCCGAGCCATATGGAGGCAGTGAGCGTATCTTCAGGGGTTCGTCTCTCCCGGTATTGGGGGTGAGGTCGCGCTGTGTCTAGGAGAGCCATTACACGAAGTCCTTGGCCAAGGCAGGAGATTTACTGGTAGGTATTCAAGTAGTATCTCAGGGTGTTCTGGGCTACACTCCGACACGACTTGTACCGCTTTTGGGGGTCTGACTTTTACCAACCCCTTAGGCCCGCCATGCGATACTCATAGACGAACGGAACGGACTGTACGGATATTGTCACTGACAGGCTCAGTAGGGTTGTCAGGCTGAGTTCGCTCACAGACGTCCCTTTTAGTCAATACCTGGTAGCCCGTTACGTATTGGCTTATACCTCTGACGTGCTAGTGGTTAAATCCACAACCAAGGTGTTGACGAGTCTTTAGAGTCCCCCACATTCTGTTACTCAGCTTTCGGGCGAAAGGATGTAGAGGCCGTATGGAGATATGGCAAGGTCCGATCAGATACGTGCGGTATTGCACGGGTCAGGATCGGACAGTTTGTACTATAGGCCGTATGGATATATGGCAGGGTTCGATCAGATACGTGCGGTATTGCACGGATCAGGATCGAACGGATCCTACTAGCCGGCATTGGTATAAGCCGGATCCTAGTATAGTACAGTATAGATTTTGTCTCATTGCATTTGTATTTCGGTCGGAATACAAATGCGGGTGTGTATGCACAGTATCGGGTTTTTCCTGTAATTTATTACGGGACCAGTTTTCTGGAGTTGCCAGTTTGCTTTCCGTTTCGGCCAATTTCCTTTGTATCGTTCATTGGCCGAAGATTGGTGGAGGAGGGCCTATTTGCATTGTTGCAAATAGGCATTTGTGGAGGGTGTTCTTTGCATATATTTGTATCATGATGGTTTCATGATGGAGCCCTTCCCTTGACCTTTCTTGCTTGACTTTGTGAGGTGATGATGGTGGTGTTGGAGTGTTGTTTTATTTGCTATCATGGTTGTTGGTTGAGTGTTGGAATTATTGGAATGATGATTCTTTGCATGATAGCCTTCTCTTTCTCTCCCTTGGATTATTGCATATCTTTCTCATGCTTTACCATTACCTCCACTCTCGATTCCTCCCACTCTTGAAGTCATGGCCGGCCACTTAATTTGGGTGGGCTGTCCAAATTTTGTGGTATGGGTTTTTGCTTCATTTGATGCTCCAAAAATCCCCAAATTCCTCCACATAGCTCTTGTATCTTCCCTCCACCAAAAAGGCAATTCCTACAACCCCAAAAGAGACTTCTTCACTACACATTCTACAGCGAATCTTGGGCACGTCGACTAGCCAGCTTCGTGCCCGAGTTGCCTCGGCATTGAGGTGGGAGCCCGTAAAAGAAGTAGGCGATGTGGTGCACTTCCGGCGACGGGGAGGAGACGGGACATTCCGCAGGAGATCGGGACGACGACGAGAAGACCGGAGGACTCGGATCTGTCGGTATATCTCTCTTCCCCATCTTGTAGATAGTTAGGACTAATTAATGGTTCGATCCGGGTATTAGTGCGCGGCGGTTTGCCAGTTCAAGAAAAATTAAAGTTTATCACCGCTTCCGCATTTGGCCGTCGGATTGACGGCCGGGGCGCCGCCGTGCACTTACATAGCTACCATACACTATGCCTTGACGAAGGCCAACATACATAGCATGAATACTAAGTGCTACCTTTCTGAAATGACGGAGGGCTACGAATGGTTTTTGGCGAAAAACCTTTAACGTAATGAACTTGATATCGTTGAAGGAACTGGATAGCTTTATAAAAATATAGTGACGAAAACCTTTGCTAAAGAGGTCACTCCCGGTGAAGGGATCTCGGCTCTTTCCCCGTAGAATGAGGTGCAGGATATTCCAACTGAATACCACGATGCAAAGCAAAAGTAAATGACTATAGTGAAGTTATCTCCCTGACGCAAACTTCTGTCCAAAGGGTCACTCCCGGTGAAGGGATCTCGGCCCTTGCCTCGTCGACTGAGGTGCTGGATATTCATAACCGAATACCACTGTGCAAAACAAAAGAGAACGCCCTTGCAATAACAGCTTTTTGAAAAATGTTCCAACAATATCAGAATATGTTTGTTTAGCTTGCATTGATCCGAATCAATGCAGTCCCATCAATTGATTACACCAATAAAGAACGAAAATAATGATGTACGTATATGCCATCTGCATTCGCCACTGGGTCCCGTCATTACACGTTAGGTTACTTAACTAACGACAGAGCGGGGACTGGACTAGCGCGGATGCAAAACATATACAACATCTACTAGTATATATATATCAATATATAATATTCGCTCAAGGCATGATAAAATGCAACATCACAGAAATGTAATAAGCATCACAGAACAATACAGATATCTGGGATCCCCGGGTTTCATAGAGTCACTACTGAAACCCAACGTTCCCCTGGTCATGTGGATAGCCTGTGCAATGAAATCCTAGACCCCTACGGGCGCGGCAAGTCACACGCCAAAACCTGAAGCGAGGCAGCCCCTTCAGCAACGTGAATGGACCACCCAGCACTTCATGGAATCCGGTGACTTGGGCACCCCTCCTTGGGTCAACCTGTACCCCCTACGAGTGCTGCGAGTAGCCCGCCAATTCTAGAGTGAGGCCCCCTCCGTCTCAACGCCATGAGATGCGGGCCCGTTGCCCTCTAGAACCCCGGCTATCCGTGCACCCCTCCGCGGGGTAATCCTAGTACAGAAAGTAAAATATACAACGGGTACATCGACCACAGCCCGGTCGTGCCCCAAAAGAATAATATACAAACAGTCAGTGACGGCAGTCCACATGTCGGACGCTCGCCCCGCAATATCAAATGTATATAATTGTCACGACCCAAAATATTAGCTCGTGACCAGCACTTGAATCACGCAACGTCTAAAGGCGTAACGGAATTCAAGTAAGCTGAAACCCAAAAATCTAAACCTTTTAGAAAAATAAAGGAGGTGAGGTTTTGAAATAAGGGTATAATGAAAACAAGTTTTCTTAATGCATAGAAAAGGAACATGAATGATGCAAGTGAAATTTACCAATTTGAAAACATGTTTCGTCTTTTAAAAAAATTTCGGCAGCACCTCCTTTGTATATTTTGATCCAAAACCACAAATACATAGCAAGAATAATGGCATCCCCAAGCGGGAGCTAGCTCTTCGCCAAACGGCGGATCAAAACTATGCAATACAGTATAAATAAGTATACGACGCCCAACGGCGAAGTTCACCACAAGAAGATAAAGAAATAAGCAAATATAACCCCAAAAGTGAATGTAAAACCCATCGCTCAAATCTCGCAACTACAAGTCTCACTAAAGTCTCATTACGTATACAAATTCTAATTTTGATTGATTGATGGAGTTATCTAGATACAATATGAAATATAATACAAGAGTGGGTACGATACAAATGTCCCACCTACCAGTGCAAAACACCCAAATGGAACTGTATGCCAGCGAACCCGCTACTGATCCAAGCGGTCAACCTGCAAGAACTGTGGCACAACGGGGGTGAGTTGCCAACTCGTGAATAGAAATATATCTATAAGTAGAAATCAAATAAACAACGACTCCTAGGTCAACTATATCATACAGGTAATACTATGATATCTAGGGTGACCGGGTCGTATATGTGCCAACAAGGTAGTCACTACCTATGTACATGTGGATTACATCCAATAATAATAATCAATGCATGTATATGGATCTCGTCCAACCATATAAAGGTATGTATGCATGTGGATCTCGTCCACCCAAAATCAATGTCTGTATGCACGTAAATATCATAAGGGAGTGTGCATGAAAGTATGAGGATATATGGATCAACGGTGTCCCTCCCGACACATTAAAGTCATGGATCCTGAGTGCCTAGCATCGACACTCAAAAACATCATGAAAACCGTGCCCAGCATCGGCACGTAAATCCTCATATATCGGGCTCCGTCAGTCCGGATCGGCCCACGGGCTTTATCAGTCCGGATCAGCCCATATTATCTCTCGACTCCGGTCGGTATCCTCCGGATATCCGCCGAGTCCAAATACTATCACCGGTAGGTAGTAGTCCCTCTGCCAGGCTCACCGTCTACTACACAGCGATCCGTTCTCGCCCCGGTGTACCATACCGGGCCCACCATGTGTAAGTCCACGTTGCGACCCCCGGTTCTTACGGGGAGGCGGAAACGGTATAAAATCAAAATTTTAACGCAAGAGGCAACATGGACTAAGCTAGGTCGGGATCTTTACCTAAACTAAAACTAGCAAACTAAGCTAAAGATATTTAGCTACTCGGATGAAGATGGTTATACCTAAACTTGAACTCCTTCTCTTCAAGCTCCGATGGTGGTTCGATGGCTCCTTCTCGTTGTCTCCATACGCCGAAGATAGATCCACTTGAAAGCTCCAACCTTTAGCTCCTTCTTCGTTCTTTGAAGAAACTAGTTCACTTGGTTTGCTAAACCTAGTGAACTAGAATGAGTAGAGAGGAAATAGAATGGGATTTTATCTATGGTTCTTGATTCTCAACTCATGAGACAAGAGAACCATAGATCAAGAGAGGGAGCAAGAGGTTGAGGGTGAGAGCAAGAGGAGAGCTCAAGAACAAGAGAGAGAATGAGCAAGAAAAGAATGAGCAAGTATTTTGTCTCTCACCCTCTCATAATCCAAAGCAATGATAACTCATCATATCAACAAAAGTCTTATGTGATGGTTGAAGCAACCATAACCTTATCATGTCATGCACTCATTTTACTCAAATGAACAAGCAAGTAAAAGTCTTTGGCATGAAATGATAACCATGGTTATCATGATGGTCAACTAGTCAAGCCTAGTCAACCGGTCAACAAAGTCAACAAGTCAACAAAAGTCAACAAGTCAACAAGGTCAACAAAAGTCAACAACCAAGTCACCATAATACTTAATTAATATAATAGTTAATCGCATATCATATTCTCATTAGGGTTGAGCAAAAAGTCAAAAAGTCAACGGTCAACTGTCAACAACCCTAATGAGAATCCGCTGCCTCTGCCTCCCTGTCAACTGTGCATACACACCCGCATCCGCGTTCCGAGGAACACGAATGCAAACTGGATAAATCCAATCCCATAAGGTACACTAGGATCTGGCTTAAACCAAAGCCCGCTAGTGTAAACTGTCCGGACACTGTACGTGCACAAGTGCACGGATGTGACCGAACCCTGTCGCAAAACCATGCGACCTGTCGCAATACCATGCGACCTCTACTCTTTTGCCTAAAGGCGAAAAGCTTTCTGCGTGGGACTCTAAAGACTCGACACTACGCTGGCAGTGGGTTTAACCACAGACCGCAAGCGGCACTAGCTGTGCGTAACGGTCCCCAGGTAATGCCGACAAGAAGACCGACGAGGCGAAACCCATCTGAACTCCTACTGAGCCTGAGTGTGACATTCTCCGTACAGTCCGGTCTGTTCGTCTGATATATCGCATGGCGGGCCTAGGGGGCGGTAAACGTCAGTCCCCAAATAGCGGTACAAGTCGTGCCGGAGCGAAGCCCAAAACACCCTGAGATAACGCTGGAAACCTACCAGTATATCTCGTTTGCCCTGGCCAGGGACTACTCGTGTAATGGCTCTCCTAGACACAGCGCGATGTCAACCCCCAATACCGGGAGAGACGAATCCTGTCTAACCGTCACTGCCTCCAAGTGCTTCGGGACTGCACCCAACCACTACCTGTTTGCACGACTCCTTTGAGCCGTGGTAGGGTAGTGATCAAAGTACAGTGGGAACACACCCGAGGCGAAGTGACAGTGTCAAGTCAGCGGACTAAGCTGTACTCATGTCACCTGGGAACTGATAACTGACGATAGGTATAATACCAACTAGTCAGTTCCCGACGAGTCCTGTCCAGTGTACCCGTAACCTAACGAGCACCCGCATACTATCTCAAGTACGACGTACTGACGGCTGTGGGACAGACCGTCTCCCACACTGGGATGAGAAGCGCATGCGCTGGTCTACTCCGGAGTATCGATGCCCTGTCTCGATAGTCCTGCGACCAGGGACCTGCATAAGGATGTGCTTATAGATTACCCAGCCCCACTAGTGTGACGGCCATCACATCGCTGGTAATCAAGCAAAGATCCTAAGGGCTCTACTAATGTGTATAGGCGATATACTAAAATAAACACATGTACACATTGAAGTAGAAACAAATCAAGTAGCATACTACTATTTTGAGCAAGATTGTATATACAAGGTGAATATCCCAAGCATCCATTAAGTAATATACAAACTAGTATGATACAGTAATGGTCTCTAGGGCATATACACTAACAATCTCCCACTTGCACTAAGGCTATGTACTGGCGTATCGAAGACCTATCATCTCGATCAGCCGCTCGAACTGAGTCTGGGGCAGGGCCTTGGTGAATGGATCTGCAGTGTTATCTTCTGAAGCGACTCTCCGAACCTCGATCTCCTGGCGATCTACGATCTCCCTGATCAGGTGATACCGCCTCAAGATGTGCCTGGATCTCTGATGGGACCTGGGTTCCTTCGCTAAAGCTATAGCCCCGTTGTTGTCGCAATACAGAGGTATTGGATCAACAATGGACGGAACCACCTGAAGTTCTTTCAAGAACTTTCTCATCCAGACAGCTTCTTTTGCGGTATCAGATGCAGCGATGTATTCCGCTTCCATCGTCGAGTCTGCAACGGTTTCCTGTTTGGAACTCTTCCAACACACCGCCCCTCCATTGAGGGTAAAGACAAAACCCGACATGGACTTGGAATCATCCTTGTCACTCTGGAAGCTGGAGTCAGCAAAGGCCTCGATCTGGAGGTCTTTTCCGCCATACACCAAGAACATCTCCTTAGTCCTTCTCAGGTACTTGAGAATGTTCTTTACCGCTATCCAGTGTTTCTCCCTTGGGTTAGACTGATACCGGCTTACCACACTCAGTGCATAAGCTACATCCGGTCTGGTACACAACATCGCATACATTATAGAGCCTACCGCAGAAGCGTAGGGTATAATAGACATGCGATCCCTCTCCAAATCAGTCTTGGGAGACATCTCTTTAGAGAGGGTGATCCCGTGACAAGCCGGTAGGTTACCGCGCTTGGAATCTTCCATACTGAACCTCTTCAGTATGGTGTCGATGTACCTGGACTGTGAAAGTCCTAATATCCTCTTGGATCTGTCACGGTAGATCCGGATACCCAGAATGTATGAGGCATCACCCAGGTCTTTCATGGAGAACCTGTGTGACAAGAACCCCTTGACAGATTGTAGCATAGGAATGTCATTTCCTATTAAGAGAATGTCATCCACGTACAAAACGAGGAATACTACAGTTCTCGCTACAAATCTACTATAGATGCATGGTTCATCTGGATTTTTGATAAAGCCAAATTCTTTGACCGTCTCATCAAAGCAGATGTTCCAACTCCGCGATGCCTGCTTTAGTCCATAGATGGACTTAAGCAACTTGCACACCTTTCCGCTGCTCCCACTCTGAATGAAACCCTCTGGCTGGTCCATATAGACACACTCCTCTAAATTTCCATTTAGAAAAGCTGTCTTTACGTCCATTTGCCAGATCTCATAATCGTGGAAGGCAGCAATGGCAAGAAGGATCCGAATGGATTTCAGCATGGCTACTGGAGAAAAGGTTTCGTCGTAGTCCAAGCCAGGTCGTTGACGAAAACCCTTTGCTACCAGCCTAGCTTTATAGGTCTCAACCTGTCCATCTACACCAATCTTCCTTTTGAAGATCCACTTGCATCCTACGGGTTTTACCCCGTCTGGAGCAATGTCCAACGTCCATACCTTGTTGGTGTACATGGACTCCATTTCGGTCCGCATTGCATCCAGCCATTTCACTGCGTCAACGCTCTGAACGGCCTGCTGGAAGCTAGTAGGCTCATCATAATCTATGATGCAATCCTCTCTATCCCCGTCTATGAGAAAACCGTAGTATCTCTCGGGCGGATGAGACTGCCTACTACTTCTGCGGAGCGGCGTAGGAATGTCCTGTTCTTCCGAACCTTCTGGTTCCACTAAACTTTCAGTAACAGTCCGTGGTTCTGGAATTTCTTCCAGTTCTACTGTGCTCCCACTTATCTGGTTTTCCAAAAACTCAGTTTCCAAGAAGTAGGCATGACGAGAAACAAGAACTTTTTGTTCCTCTTCACAGTAGAAGAAATATCCTTTTGAGTTCTTTGGATACCCCACAAACTTGCACTGTACTGAGCGTGCCTCGAGCTTGTCCGCATGCTGCTTTTTGACAAAAGCCGGACATCCCCATGTCTTAATGTGCTTAAGATAGGGTCTCTTCCCACACCACATTTCATATGGTGTGGAAGGCACAGTCTTAGTCGGAACTCGGTTCAAAAGGTACGCTGCTGATTCTAGCGCATACCCCCAGAATGATCGCGGTAACTCAGCATTACCCATCATGGACCGCACCATATCCAATAGGGTGCGGTTCCGTCTCTCCGATACACCGTTATGTTGCGGGGTGTATGGAGGAGTAAGCTGAGAGAGAATTCCGTTCTCTTTTAAATAGTCCAGGAACTCGGCACTTAAGTATTCTCCACCTCGATCCGATCTTAGAATCTTAATACTTTTGCCGGTCTGTTTCTCTACTTCATTCTTATACTCCTGGAATTTTCCAAAGGCTTCGGACTTATGTTTCATTAAGAAGACATAACCGTACCTTGAGAAGTCATCCGTAAAAGTAATGAAGTAAGAATGTCCGCTTCGGGCATTTGTAGACATTGGACCGCACACGTCACTGTGTATGAGTCCCAAGAGCTCGCTCGCTCTTACTCCATGTCCAGTAAACGGAGTCTTTGTCATCTTTCCCTTGAGACAGGATTGACAAGTGGCATACGACTGATATTCGAACGCATTCAAATACCCTTCTGTATGTAACTTCGTCAACCTTCTCTCATTGATGTGACCCAATCTACAATGCCATAAGAAAGTCTAATTTATTTCTGGAGACTTTCTTTTGTGTGTATTCTGGACATTAAAAATCTGTGGTTGGTTTAACACGTATATACCATTACTCAGAGTACCTGACCCAATCAATACTTGATTAAGGTGAATGTTTACAACATTACTTACAAACGCAAATTCATAACCTTCTTTAGAAACTAAAGATACAGAAATGATATTACAAGTTGCGTTGGGTATAAAAAAGCAATTACGCAAAACCAAAACATGTCCATCTGACATTCCCAGGTGATAGTCCCCCACGGCTTTAGCATCCATGCTAGCTCCGTTTGCAACTCTGAGGGTCATGTCACCTGCTTTCAAAACACTACGGTTTCTCAACGCCTGCAAAGAATTACAGATATGAGATCCTGATCCGGTATCCAATACCCAGGAAGTAGAGTTTATTGAAAGACAGTTTTCAATAACATACACACCTGAAGCTGAAGCTGCAACCTGCTTCAATTCCTGTGTTCTGGCCTTCCAGGCCCTGCAATCATTCTTCCAGTGTCCTTTCTTATGACAATAGAAGCATTCTTCCTTATCCACAAGCTTCCCCGCTATCTTTGTTGCTTTGCCTTTTCCCTTCGTATCCACTTTACTAACACCGCCCCTTGGTTTGGCGGGGGCTTTCCTCTTCTTTCCCTTGGCTTTCGCCTTGGACCTAGAAGAAGATGATCCTCCTACAAACAAAGTGGATGTATCCCTACCTTTCTGTAGGGTGCCCTCTGCGCTCCTCAGCATGTTGAGGAGCTCTGAAAGTTCAACCTCCTTTTCTTGTAAGTTGAAGTTCAGTATAAACTGGGCGTAAGTGGAAGGAAGGGACTGGAGAACTATATCCGTATATAGCTCACTCTCCAATGTGATCCCTAGGTCAGCGAGCTCCTCAATGAAGCCGATCATCTTTAGCACGTGCTCGGCTACTGATGATCCGACGGCCATTCTTGTCGAAAATAACTTTTTCGACGCTTCGTATCTTGCGATACGTGATTGCTCTCCATACAGTTCTTTTGTATGGAGTAATATGGACTCCATGTTCATATTCTCATGCCTCCTCTGATGTTCGTTGTCCATCGAGGCAAGCAGGAGGCACTTGGCCTTCGCGCTATCAATCTCCCAAGTCTTGCGGATTTCCTTATCCGCGACACTGGAAGTTGGACCAGGGACAGGGGGAGCTTTGGTGGTAAGAAGATACCCCAGCTTGTCATAAGTGATTGCTATCTTGACATTCCTGAGCCAATCTTTGTAGTTTGGCCCTGTCAGTTTGTTTTTATCTAGGAGTAACTTAAGTCCAGTCATGTTGATTGGTCGCTGCAATTAGGAGAGAGAAGAAGAAACACTCAGCATGATGCTCTTGCAAGTTTAGAGTGGTTTTTAGTTTGTCTAAACAGGATGGCTCCCACTGTTTCTCGAATCCCTCCTCAAACCATAAAGGAAGAATTAGTCAGGATCAATCCCACCGTACAATACTTGCTTAACCGTTCAGCCAGGCCGGTGTCAGTACTTCGAGGGAGGTTTTCCAACGCTTTCGCGAAGTTCCTTAATTATAGAACCTCTTTTCCCTGGGGGCGTAGCCCCGCTAACACCTTTCTAGGCACCTACTAGGTTTATAGCATTGATCGATTAGTGAGAAATTTCCCGAGGAGTAGCATATACTCACAGTAGGATCGGGATCCAAATATCATCGCGTGACGAAACTGAAGGAATCCGACCAGAATCATCACACTCCAAATGGTATGCAAATCTAGCAAGTTTCAGTGCTTATGAAACTCCCGATGTGGATTTTTGCCCCATGCTCTTATGACCTTGACTTTGGCCAACAAATCATAAGTCACATGTCAAGTTCTACCCGTCGTTGTCCAGGTTAATTTGAATCCACCCGCACATACCCTTGACTTTGGCCAACAAGGCAGTAGGACTGTTCCAAACCAACGCATCTATCTATGCTGCACATGAATACCCAATAGCTACCAATCACTATGCCTTGACTTTGCCCAACAAACACAGCTTGAATACTATTGACTATTCATGTGAAACGACGGAGGGCTACGAATGGTTTTGGCAAAACCGTGAACGTAGTGAACTTGATTTAGTCGATGGAACGAGATAGCTTTTAAATGGAGTGGCTCAAACTCCGTATTTTAAAAGTTGTTTTGAAAAGAACCGAGTGGTTTTTCGAAAGTGTTCCAACGACTTTAACTTGGTTTATTATCTTGCATTAGTTCTTTTAATGCGTGATATTCTTGCATTAGTTCTTTTAATGCGTCCCATCATTTAAACCTACCATTGCAGAAAACAACCAAAATATGACGTACGCTTATGCCATTCGCATTCGCCACTGGGCCCCGTCATTACCCGTTAGGTTACTTAACTAACGACAGAGCGGGGGCTGGGCTAGCGCGTCTGAAAAACATAAGCAACGCCTAAATAATATCATATATAGATATACTGCAATGATAAACATTTCAGATCACAGATAAATACATTGGATATACTAGGAATCTGTAATTTGTACGAGCCTGTAACAAAAACAGATTACACGGTCGCGGTGAATAGCCAAAACCCCACCTAAGACCCCTACGGGTGCGGCAAACTACCCGCCAAGTACCCGAAGCGTAGCAACCTCCCTCATCTCCATGAGTAGGCCACTCGACACTTCGGCATACCCGGTAGTTTGTGCACCCCTCCATGGGTCTATCCTAGGAGCAAAAACAGTAAAAAGAAATTATACAATGACGGCTACAACCCCGACCCGGTTGTGCGGCCATACAAATAATTATTACATCAATTTACAAATTTACATGAATGGCAAGAAAAGAAAACTCTCGTCTCACAACCCCCGGCTATTCACCCGCGACAATCCAACATATTTATATACACATTCCAGCATCAAACACAGATCATGTATAACCCCGACCAATCGACTTATAGCGATTAGCCGACGTTCAATACATGCAAACATCACAGATATAACCATCATAGTCAAAGTGCAGTGAAGTTCGGAAAAAATACGGAATTATAGGACCCCAAAAGGAAATTTCTTTTCTGGAAAATCTGGGCACATATAATATATTTCAAAAATCCCAAAACCAACACAGACACACACTGCACGAAAAACGATGCACAGAAGACGACAAAGCGCGGCGCTTCCGCGGCGGATGCCTAGCTCGCGCGGCGGAAGGGCGGCGGTTTGGACGAATTACTGTATCGTTTTTCTTGGGTGTTCACACAAAACCCTGAGCCGAATTTACAAGTGTAAAGTTTTTCATTTTGAGCCAAAAAAATTTCAACAGAAACTCAGTTTTTGTAAAAGTTTGGTTTTTGGATTTTTCCGGTTCCGAACTTCGTTACACTTCACTACCAAGCTAGTTTAAGTTTAGTTAGGCTCTGATACCACTGTAAGTCCACGTTGCGACCCCCGGTTCTTACGGGGAGGCGGAAACGGTATAAAATCAAAATTTTAACGCAAGAGGCAACATGGACTAAGCTAGGTCGGGATCTTTACCTAAACTAAAACTAGCAAACTAAGCTAAAGATATTTAGCTACTCGGATGAAGATGGTTATACCTAAACTTGAACTCCTTCTCTTCAAGCTCCGATGGTGGTTCGATGGCTCCTTCTCGTTGTCTCCGTACGCCGAAGATAGATCCACTTGAAAGCTCCAACCTTTAGCTCCTTCTTCGTTCTTTGAAGAAACTAGTTCACTTGGTTTGCTAAACCTAGTGAACTAGAATGAGTAGAGAGGAAATAGAATGGGATTTTATCTATGGTTCTTGATTCTCAACTCATGAGACAAGAGAACCATAGATCAAGAGAGGGAGCAAGAGGTTGAGGGTGAGAGCAAGAGGAGAGCTCAAGAACAAGAGAGAGAATGAGCAAGAAAAGAATGAGCAAGTATTTTGTCTCTCACCCTCTCATAATCCAAAGCAATGATAACTCATCATATCAACAAAAGTCTTATGTGATGGTTGAAGCAACCATAACCTTATCATGTCATGCACTCATTTTACTCAAATGAACAAGCAAGTAAAAGTCTTTGGCATGAAATGATAACCATGGTTATCATGATGGTCAACTAGTCAAGCCTAGTCAACCGGTCAACAAAGTCAATAAGTCAACAAAAGTCAACAAGTCAACAAGGTCAAAAAAAGTCAACAACCAAGTCACCATAATACTTAATTAATATAATAGTTAATCGCATATCATATTCTCATTAGGGTTGAGCAAAAAGTCAACGGTCAACTGTCAACAACCCTAATGAGAATCCGCTGCCTCTGCCTCCCTGTCAACTGTGCATACACACCCGCATCCGCGTTCCGAGGAACACGAATGCAAACTGGATAAATCCAATCCCATAAGGTACACTAGGATCTGGCTTAAACCAAAGCCCGCTAGTGTAAACTGTCCGGACACTGTACGTGCACAAGTGCACGGATGTGACCGAACCCTGTCGCAAAACCATGCGACCTGTCGCAATACCATGCGACCTCTACTCTTTTGCCTAAAGGCGAAAAGCTTTCTGCGTGGGACTCTAAAGACTCGACACTACGCTGGCAGTGGGTTTAACCACAGACCGCAAGCGGCACTAGCTGTGCGTAACGGTCCCCAGGTAATGACGACAAGAAGACCGACGAGGCGAAACCCATCTGAACTCCTACTGAGCCTGAGTGTGACATTCTCCGTACAGTCCGGTCTGTTCGTCTGATACATCGCATGGCGGGCCTAGGGGGCGGTAAACGTCAGTCCCCAAATAGCGGTACAAGTCGTGCCGGAGCGAAGCCCAAAACACCCTGAGATAACGCTGGAAACCTACCAGTATATCTCGTTTGCCCTGGCCAGGGACTACTCGTGTAATGGCTCTCCTAGACACAGCGCGATGTCAACCCCCAATACCGGGAGAGACGAATCCTGTCTAACCGTCACTGCCTCCAAGTGCTTCGGGACTGCACCCAACCACTACCTGTTTGCACGACTCCTTTGAGCCGTGGTAGGGTAGTGATCAAAGTACAGTGGGAACACACCCGAGGCGAAGTGACAGTGTCAAGTCAGCGGACTAAGCTGTACTCATGTCACCTGGGAACTGATAACTGACGATAGGTATAATACCAACTAGTCAGTTCCCGACGAGTCCTGTCCAGTGTACCCGTAACCTAACGAGCACCCGCATACTATCTCAAGTACGACGTACTGACGGCTGTGGGACAGACCGTCTCCCACACTGGGATGAGAAGCGCATGCGCTGGTCTACTCCGGAGTATCGATGCCCTGTCTCGATAGTCCTGCGACCAGGGACCTGCATAAGGATGTGCTTATAGATTACCCAGCCCCACTAGTGTGACGGCCATCACATCGCTGGTAATCAAGCAAAGATCCTAAGGGCTCTACTAATGTGTATAGGCGATATACTAAAATAAACACATGTACACATTGAAGTAGAAACAAACCAAGTAGCATACTACTATTTTGAGCAAGATTGTATATACAAGGTGAATATCCCAAGCATCCATTATGTAATATACAAACTAGTATGATACAGTAATGGCCTCTAGGGCATATACACTAACACCATGTACCCGCAATCGGCCTCATCCGCCTCCTCGAATCGGGTTTCACATGTCGCTCTCAGAACCGAGAAAACACATGGTGGACGCACTGAAATATCATATCAAGAGAAACCGGGTTTTAAAACAACACATAATCCATTTCGAAATATCCACGGTTATCAAATCCAGAAATCTCAAGAAAACAGCATATCTCAATGCGTACAATAATAAAGCATGATGTATGCGACATGTAAAAAGAAATGCGAGTATATCCGTGTATCATGTAATATGGAATAGTGATATGACACATTAAGGGGAAAACAGCTCTTTTAAAATGGTTCCAGTTTTTAAAATATGACTTGCGGTTCCCAATTTCCCAATAAAACCAGTTATCTATATAGGTACAATATGAATATGCACAAGTATAGATGTATCAAGGTATATGTACACCAATATGGATATACGAATGTGTATATCCGCAAGTATGAATGTATCTATGTATATGTCATTATGCAACAACTCTACTGTGTAGTGACATGGCAATTATCGATGATGAAGTGTGTGAGCCGGCAAATATGTGTACGTGTAACATACGCATCATCGATAATGGTGCAGGTGTACTATCACAGGTATATGCGATGCAATAATAATATCATGAATGCAGCAAGTAAATCATCAGCTAACAGCTATAAGGTATACATAACTATCACATGTCCGAGTCGGTGAATCAATCAATCGGCATCTAGCTCAAAAACATCGCGTACGGTATAATCCATCGTATGGCAACCTCTAGTCAGGGTAAGGATCAATCATCAAGTCAACTCATCACGCACGGAATATCATCGTGCGGCGGCATTAGGCTAAAAGGGATCCTATCATCCTATAAGACAAATGAGGGTACGGCCTAATATCACATATGGCCTATCATCCATGATTCACCACGTTCTATAAATATATATAACCCTATATACCTATGTCCCAGGTCGCATCGGCAATAATCTCATATCAGGGGACCGGCAGGGTATAAATCATCTCGATCGACTCGCATCCGTATACCATCACATCATATCATCATCTCATCATATCATCAAATTCGTCTTGTATTCTTTCATCGTATTTATGTCTCATATCATGTCGAGTTTACATAAACATGCTATCTCTACTAGGTATAAGCATCTAATCTAACCAACACATCCGAACCATACGATCATAATTTTAAAGAAGTGAATCGTAGGTTTGAAAACAGGGGTTACGGTGATTTTAAAGAAAAGATATCATTTGAAAATCCGTAACATCCCTCAAGATATACATTTAAAGATACATACGATTCCTTGGTTTTAGAAAAAGGTAAGGTTCGGATGACGCATCTACATCGGCTATCTAATTCTACAGTACCCTAAGCGGTAATATCGCTAAACGTCATCCTACGACAGTAGTAACATATCACTTCTAACTATCCTCTAGTTTCTAATATGGTTTCATAACTATCTCATTCTAACCCTAGTTTCCTAATCTAGGTTTCCTAACCATATCCTATTTCCCATCAAAAGTTGCGGAGGTGCTATACGCCATCCACCCGACTTCCCCGGTAGATATAGATCTGCCCACCTGGTCTTCGCTCGCCCAAATCGATGACGCCACGCTTCTTCGTCTCGGAATCCATGCGAGGGTACCTACAATAATAACCAATCGCAATATGTATTAAAATCGACGCAGAAAACCGATACAGTGCACAGTGTGCTCACAGGTTAGAACCTATGGCCTAACCGTGCAAATCAATCAAACAACCCCTGTTGTCGATGTACGAAAACCCGACAACCAAATACAAATCCAAATATCAAGAAAGTGCATTTAAAAATACGGAAAATATCGCCTAAAACACACTAAAATGCTCCCAGATTTTCCCCAGATGACAATTAGCCAAAACTACATATAGGAGGGGTCTAATTTAGTGCAAAAGGAGCCATGGACCAAATCTGGAACCATTCCATCCTACTCTGGCCGCAAATTGCGGCCAGAATGATTAAATCTGCGGCCGTAGGTTTGAATTAGGGGCTCGGGTCTCAGTGGTAGCTTCCTAGGTGGCTGCACGACTCCCAGTAATTCCAAAATAATTTCTAGTGTCCCCGGGTTGCTCCAGATTCCAAAATACCTTCACAGATCACACATTTATCCGATGTCGGGTTTCTAAATCCGTGTTTTGGGGTTTCTAGGGTCTGGTCCAGGTCACTAAACAGCACCTAAGTTCAGTTAACAGCTACTAAGTATCACCCAATTCAAACCAACACTCAAACATTCACTAGGGTTTCCCAATGTCCACTAATCTTCACAAAACGACATCTAAACATGATATCTCACAAAACTAATCTAAAGGGAAGAAATTATACCTCATCTAGTCCACTCTAGGCAGCACTAACTTCCCAACGTCTTCAAAATCCCATTTTGCTCGGTCCATCGTGTAGAGGTTGAAGAGGGGATAAAGTTTTGTGAAGGGAGTGTAGAGTTTTGGGGCATGGTTGGAGATAGATCTAGGGATTTTTGTGGAGGGTTGTGGAGTTGTAGAGATGAAGGATTTCAAAAAAAAAAGATGGGGGAAAAAGAATGGGCAGCAGCCCCCCTTCTCTCTCACTAATTCACACTCTCTTTCTCTCTCCAAAGCTCACCTAACCTAATCATTATATCTCCATTGACTTTTCCTTTAATCATTTCTCTTTTCTCTACACTAATAAACCCTAATATAAAGCCCAAATGAAATGAAACATGTAACAAGATAAAACATGTCATGGTGCACTAACCATGGAAACTGTAAAAACGCGGATTTGGCTTAATCGCGATTAGCAGTGCACTAATCGGGTTTTTATCGAAACTGCATATAATAAATTTTAAAATTGCCAAAACCTTTAATTATATATTTAAATGAATAAATCATTTTAATTTCCATTTATTTCATAATTATTGGTATATATTTATACCTTTTTCCGAAAACCCCAATTTCGCAAATCGGTAGTTTTCGGGAAAAATATTATTTTAATATTAAATTCCAAAAATAATATTTTATATTTTCTGAAACGTTACAATCTTCCCCCCTTAAATAAATTCGGTCCCCGAATTTAAATTTAAACCCCCAAAATCTAAAACATTTCAATAATCAGCTCAAAACAACGGGCTCCGAATTCATGGAAATCGCAGAAATATCACAACGCGTCAAGTGCGCATAAAAATGAGTACAAAACTCAAAATCAAACTCCATCAACCGTCACGCAAATCATCGGATTTTCACGCATATCCTCGGAGTTACAATAGAGAAACAGATCCCGAAATCCAATACCAAAATTCAATATACACTAGTCAAATACTATAATACGTGTATAGTATGTAGGGTTCCTAGGCACACTGGTGAAGGTTCATAAAGCATCAAACATACCCGAATAAAATTCTACATGTGCCGAACAACCCAAAGACGGGATCTTTGCTAGATTATTAGGGTTAAGCATGCAAGATAACAACTTTTTATCTAAGTGTGAGGGATTAAAACCTTTGTAGTCCGCTCCTTCGCTTCACAAGCTCCGAGTAGAAGTCCTTTTGCCGTGATCCACGATCTCCCGGACTCAAGAGAGGCTTCACGACTCGAACGATCCATGCTAGCTTGAAGTGTTCCGAATCTCCGATGATCTACGTCGAAGTTGCAAAAACCCAAGCTTTCACTACTACAAATAAGGGTTGCCCCTACGGATTTATCGGTAGGGGCAACTCACTGCCCCTACGGATATATACGTAGGGGCGAAAAAAGACCCCATAGGTGCAAAGGCCGCAGGTGCAAGTTGAGGCCCTGAACTTGCCCCTACGGACAAATTCAAGCCCCTATGGATATATCAGTAGGTGTTATAGCCCCTACGGAGTACCCCGTAGGGGTAATAAAATCATATATGTAAATTTTTTTTTTTAATATATTGTATATACCTACGGATATATTCGTAGGTCCTTTTTATACCCCTACGGATACATCCGTAGGGGATATAAAGTAGCCCCTACGGATACATCTATAGAGATGAACACTTTAATCTCATGGGCTAGATGAGATGAGGATGAAAGAGTAGTATTTATGCTTTCTATTTAATTCACTTTCTCACAATTTATCATCACAAAAAGAATTTCTATTAAGCTTTTTCTTTTTAACTCAAGAGAGAAGAAGATGATAATGAAAAGATAATTCCTTTTGTGATGAATAGAAAAGAAATGTATATGATTGATTATAGAACCATGGTCAAGGATGATAGGCTAAGAGTTTGTAGAGAATAAACTAGGGTTAGGGTTTGGTTAGGTTAAAGATAAAGATCAACCATAATATCTTAACCAAGACAAAATAGAATCCTTCTAGAATGAACTTGAAAGAGCTAACCCTAATCAAACCCTAATCCCTCATTATCATCCTTAAACATATTTAATAATAAATCATATCATGTTACAATAATATATATCACATATATATTATATATTTGCAACAAAAGAAAATAATACATTTAACATATATCGCATATATATCAATGTATTAATCCGGTGAGAAAATGAAATAATAAAGCGAGCCAATATTAGATAATGTAATACAATATATCATATATATTATTATACATTAAATCATCGAATCAACACTTGATCCAACGATCCGGCTATATCGAATATAACCGGCTAATATATCATGTACCGATTCATCGAATCAACACTTGATCCGATGACCCGATTCATATCTAAATATCGCGAGAATATAATACGGTATCTCATATCGCATTATCCTCGGTCCTGCACATATCACATATGTGCCTCACTCCGTTTTGCCTGAGCCAAGAAACCTCTGTGTAGGACTCTAAAGAATCGTCAATACGCCGGTAGCAGGTGATGATCATATCAAACACCCACAAGCTGTAAGCGGTCAGCTAAACGTAACAGCCACCCAGGTATTGAGCGATTAGAAGATCAACAAGCTAGCCTGTCCGTTCTCCTGTGAATCCAATCAGTAACACTCCCGTATAGTCCGGTCTGTTCGTCTGATATGTCGCATATCAAGTCTAGGGGTGGTAAACGTCAGACCCCAGTAACCGATAAGTCGTGTCGATGTGAGGCTCATAACAGGTCGAGATACTACTGGTAACACTTACCATTATATCTCTATATCAGCCCTGGCCAGGGACTTCCAGTTATAGCCAATCGAACACAGCACAACATCAACTCCCTATACCGGGAGAGACGAATCCCCTCCTATCGCTCATTGCCTCCATGTGATTCGGGACTGTACCCAAAAGCAACCGTTTTGCACACCCTCGTGGACGTGGTAAGGTGGAAATCAAAGCACAGTGGGAATCACACAAGACTCTATGACGATCTCGGGTCTACAGACTACCCTGTACCAGTGTCACCGGAGAACTGCCATCTGACGTGTGGTATATCACCATCTGGGAGTTCTTGGCGAGTCCGTCCAGTGTACCCAGTCTCCACTGAGCACCCGTACACCATCCTTGATGTCAAACACCGATGGATATAGGATCATCGATCGCCAATCATATGGGTCAAGATGCGTATACGCTAGTCTACTCTGGTGTATCGATGCCCTGTCTTGATATACCCTCGACTAGGAACATTTATAGGATGTACTCATCGACTACCGTGGCCCCACTAGTATGATCTCATCATAATCCCAGTAGTCGAGTACATATCCTAAGGGCTTTATCAACATGTGAGAGAAAGACAGTAAACCAATACAAGTCAACATGTTAAGATAAAGTGAAACCAAATAGCATACTATCATGACGAGCAAGAAAGTCCTCTCCGTATATATCCAAGCATCCATCATAATAGACATCATATGTACAACAATGGCCTCTAGGGCATATACATAACTAACAATCTCCCACTTGCACTAAGGCCAGCTGCTGTAGTATCTCATACCTAGCATCCCGAATAATCTCTCAAACTGTATCTGGGGAATGGCCTTCGTGAGTGGATCCGCAGTGTTGTCCTTCGTATCTACTCTCCTGACCTCGATCTCCCGGCGATCAACTATCTCCCTGATCAGGTGATACCGCCTCAGAATATGTCTGGATTTCTGATGGGATCTGGGTTCCTTGGCCAAAGCCACAGCTCCATTGTTATCGCAATACAAAGGTATTGGATGTTCAATGGATGGAACCACACCAAGTTCAGTGATGAACTTCTTCATTCAGACAGCCTCTTTGGCAGCATCGTTGGCAGCGATGTATTCAGCCTCCATCGTCGAGTCTGCAACGATATCCTGTTTGGAACTTTTCCAACATACCGCCCCTCCATTGAGGGTAAAGACAAATCCCGAGTGCGACTTTGAGTCGTCCTTATCACTTTGGAAGCTGGAATCGGTAAAGGACTCCACCCGGAGTTCTCCGTTACCATACACCAAGAACATATCTCTAGTTCTTCGCAAGTACTTGAGAATGTTCTTCACAGCTGTCCAGTGACTCTCCCCAGGATCTGCTTGATACCGACTCACTACACTTAGTGAGTATGCTACATCGGGTCTGGTACATAGCATCGCATACATGATAGAGCCTACTGCCGAAGCATAGGGTATCCCTTGCATGCGAGCTCTCTCCAAATCAGTCTTGGGAGACATCTCTTTGGAGAGAGTGAGTCCAGAGATCATGGGTTGGTTCCCACGCTTGGATTCTTCCATACTAAACCTCTTTAGTATGTTGTCAATGTACCTGGATTGGGACAATCCCAGTATCCGTTTGGATCTATCTCTAAAGATCCTAATCCCCAATATACAGGAGGCATCACCTAGATCTTTCATTGAGAATCTCTGTGATAAGAAGAGCTTGACTGATTGCAGCATAGGAATATCATTTCCTATCAGGAGTATGTCATCTACGTACAATACGAGGAAGACAACCTTACTCTCTGCTACCTTCTTATAGATACAAGGTTCATCTATGTTTTTGATGAAGTCAAACTCTTTGACTACAACATCAAAACAGATGTTCCAACTCCGCGATGCTTGCTTTAACCCATAAATGGATTTAAGCAGCTTGCATACCTTTCCGCTGCTCCCACTATCTACGAAGCCCTCTGGCTGAGTCATGTACACGCACTCTTCTAAATCACCGTTTAGAAAGGCGGTCTTAACATCCATTTGCCAGATTTCGTAGTCATGGTATGCAGCAATGGCAAGCAAGATCCGGATGGACTTAAGTATAGCCACTGGAGAAAAGGTTTCGTCATAGTCCACACCTGGTCGTTGACGAAATCCCTTTGCTACAAGTCTAGCTTTGAAAGTCTCAACTTTTCCATCTACACCAAATTTCTTTTTAAAAATCCACTTGCTCCCAATGGGTTTTACCCCTTCAGGAGTATTTTCGAAAATCCATACTTTATTGGTGTACATGGATTCCATCTCAGATCGCATTGCATCCAGCCATTTCACCGAGTCACTACTCGTGATGGTCTGCTCGAAACTAGTCCGGTCATCATCTTCCATGATGCAATCCTCGCTTCCACCATCAATGAGAAAACCGTAGTATCTCTCAGGTGGATGAGAAACCCTACTAGATCGGCGGAGAGGCTGGGGTTCATCGGGTACTACCGAATCCTCTGGTTCTACTAAATCTTCAGTTGCAATTTGTGTTTCTGGAACCTCTTCCAGCTCTACCTCTTTGCCACTAATTTCTTTTGCAAGAAATTCCTTTTCTAAAAAGGTGGCATATTGAGAAACAAACACTTTTTGTTCCTCAGCGTGATAGAAACTATATCCTTGAGAATTCTTAGGATATCCCACAAATTTGCAAAGAACTGATCGTGCCTCGAGTTTGTCTGGATTTTGTCTTTTGACATGGGCCGGACAACCCCATATCTTAACTCGTTTAAAATATGGTCTCTTCCCACTCCATATCTCATATGGTGTGGTAGGTACAGATTTAGACGGAACTAGATTCAATATGTATATGGCTGTCTCAAGCGCATACCCCCAAAAGGAAATAGGTAACTCAGCATCGCTCATCATAGATCGCACCATATCTAATAGGGTCTGATTCCTTCGTTCCGATACACCGTTGTGCTGTGGTGTATAAGGAGGAGTAAGCTGAGAAAGAATCCCATTCTCTTTTAGATAATCTAGGAACTCACTGCTTAAGTATTCACCTCCTCGATCAGATCGAAGAATCTTAATACTTTTGCCCGTTTGGTTCTCTACTTCGTGCTTATATTCTCTGAATTTCTCAAAAGCTTCAGACTTGTGTTTCATCAGAAACACATGTCCGTATTTAGAGAGATCGTCAGTGAATGTAATGAAGTAGGAAGAACCGTTCCTGGCATGCGTAGACATGGGACCACATACATCACTATGTATCAGTCCTAAGAGTTCTGTAACTCTTTCTCCGTGTCCACTAAACGGAGCTTTGGTCATTTTTCCTTTGAGACATGAATGGCAAGTATCATAAGATGATAATTCGAACGGATTCAAATAACCATCCATATGTAACTTAGCCAGTCGTGTCGCATTGATATGACCAAGTCTACAATGCCATAAGAAGGATTCGTTCATTTCTGAACTTTTCCTCTTGTGTGTGTTTTGTATATTGAGGACTGTATTCTGATTTAGAATGAATATGCCATTATGTAACGAGCCTGATGCAATCAACTTTTGATCTAGGAATATGTTCATAACATTATCCTTTACTACAAAATTATATCCTTCTTTAGTTAATAAAGAAACTTATATAATGTTGCACATCATGTTCGGTATATAATAGCACTCATTTAGAATCAGTGTATTACGACTTGGCAATACTAGGTGATATTCGCCAACTGCTTTGGCTGCAATACTTGCACCGTTCCCTACTTGAACGGAATGCTCACCTTTTCCCAGTTCTCTACCTTTACATAGCCCATGTAACAATTTACATATGTGGGATCCTGATCCGGTATCCAATACCCAGGACGTAGGGTGAACTGAGAAACAGTTCTCAATAACTAACACACCTGAAGAAGATGCATCAACATGCATGTTCTTTTGGGCGGCGTGAGAATCCAGATATTCTCCTATTCCCTGTTCAGTCTTATAACTCTTATAAGAATGAACGGGTCCAACGTTCCCCTGCTCAGTATAATAAGCGGGTTCAGTCAATACATCCATATTATTATCTTGATTATGGCCTGACATGGTCGCTACCTGGAGAGAAAGAGAAGAAAACACTTTAGCGTATGCTCTTGCAAGATTAGATTGGTTATTATCTTATCTAATCAGGATGTCTCCCACTGTTTTTATCAAATCTACCTTCAAACCCTAAAAGGTAAGATTAGCCGGGATTAATTACACCCTACAATTTCGTCAATCTTTCAGCCAGATCAGTGTCGGTACTTTGAGGGAGGTTCCCCGTGCTTTCGCACGGACCTAATTAAAGTAAACCTCATTTTCCCAAAGGCGTAACCCCGTTAACACTTTTCTAGACACCTACTTGATCGACTAATTGTCCTGTGTAAAACTCTCCCAGGAGTAACTCTTACTCGCAGTGGGTATCGGGATCCAACTATCTCATAGAAGGTATGCAATCTCATTGCAAATTTCAACACTTGAAATTCCCGATAATATTTTGCCCCTAGTGATCTATGACCTTAACTAAGTCAACAAACCATAAATCGCAAGTCAAGTTCAACCCGTACATTTCCCGATTGAATTAAACCCACCCGTACGACCCTTAACTGAGTCAACAAGGCCGTACGAATACCCTAATCCAATCACATCTCATGTTTTAGCAGATAAACATTACTTAGCTACCATACACTATGCCTTAACTAAGTCAACAAACATAGCACGAATACTAAATAATATCTATCTGAAATGACGGAGGGCTACGCAGGTTTTTCAGAAAACCCTGAGCGTAATGAACTTGATATCGTCGTAGAATCGAGTAGTTTTTGAAAAAGGAGTGTTTTTGAGGCTTTTCTTAGTTTTGCTAAAGAGGTCACTCCCGGTGAAGGGATCTCGGCTCTTTCCTCATCGAATAAGGTGCAGGACATATCATATATATCACTGTGCAAAGCAAAACTCTAAAAGCAATCAAAAGACAAACCGGGTTTTGTAGCATCTTCCAGTTTCGCTAAAGAGGTCACTCCCGGTGAAGGGATCTCGGCTCTTTCCTCATCGAATAAGGTGCAGGGTATATCATATATACCACTATGCAAAGCAAAACTGTAGCTACCCTTTTATAAAGTTTTGATTCTACAACATCTTTTAGGTTTCTTTTTCTTTTTATTAATCTCTGTCATTAATAAAAAAAACCATCAGCTTATGCTTCCTAAGCATCACAGATAAATACGACGTACACTTATGCCATCCGCATTCGCCTCGATGTCCCCTCGTGCACCGTTAGGTTAGGTAACTAACGACAGAGCAGGGCAGGGCTAGTGCGGGTGTAAAACATAAGTAACGTCTATATAATATATCATATATACTATATACTGTATCCATCAGAACATATCAAATGATCACATCACAGATATCGCAGCAGAAACATATATATATAATGTGGGATATACTAGGACGTCCGTATTTAGTATTTAGCCAACAATAGAAAATACGGATTCCACAGTCGCGATGAGTAGCCAAGCCCACACCCTGGACCCCTACGAGAGCGGCAAGCGACCCTACCAATTCTGGAGTTTAGGAGACCCGGTCTCGACTCCTCGAGATAGCCTCCCACTGAACCCCATAACCCGGTCACCTGTGCTCCCCTCCTTGGGTCCATCCTAATGCGGAAAAGTAAATAATATACAACACTGGTGGCATCAACCTCAACCTGGAAGTACCCCAAATAAAAGAATATTACATTACATTTGAATTTACATGAATGAAAATATAAAACTCTCATCTCACATAAAACCCCCGGCTATTCAATCACGACAATCCTGCACATCATATCTCAGCAACACATAATATCTCATATCATCAACATAAGTAAGTATGCATACACCGATCGTCATCGATGTATAGCAACGAAAACCGGCAACACAACTACATACTACACTTACGGTCACAGAAAAGAAATTGTAAAACTACAATATTTAGAATCCACAAACACTTTAGACATCGTAAATTCGAAATATCACATACTTCGCATTTCATGCCTAACACAATGAATTCCACATATTGTATCACATTCCAGAAAAATAGACAGTATTAAACTTTTCGAACAGATAATCAAATACCCAAAATTTCCCAAAGTGCTCAACACTTGAGCGGAGTTCAAATAATCCCAGAATATGTCATAGTACCAGTGATCCAGCCGTAGAAGGGTCAAGCCAACGCCTCACATGTGGCACGCCGTACTGCCCCAAACCCGAAGGTTCAAAAGGCAGTTCAAGACGGTCATATAATCGAGTTAAGGTTTGTTGTCTTCTAGAGGGTCCACCGCTTAATTTGTACAATTTTTCCGAAAGATTTAAACCCGATAAAAATTCAACACTTGAAAGTTTGCCGTGCCGGGAAAAAGCGAGTTAATGATATCCGTTCAAATAGTTTAACAGTTTCTAAATATCCGGAAATAAAAATGAATTTAAATATTCCAATCGAATCTACGATTACAAAACAAACCCCAGAATACTCAACACTTGAGTCAGAATAAAAATACCCATAAAATATATATCACATAAATAATAATTACTGTGCAAAAATGATTCCTTGATCTCTTCATACTGCCGCGGTTCCGCGGCCCAAGCAAGGTACGGCCGCTGTTCCGTGGCGGTTTGTACGGATCAGGGGATAATTTTTTCACCGAATTTCTTATTTTTCCTTGCTGTATTTTTCAGGTATTTTTAATTCAGAAAAATCCCAGATTTTGAAAAATTTCCAGAGAGGGGGTAAATTTTGTCGGTTCGGGTTCGATCGGAGTTTTAACTTCGTAAACACGTCGCCTAATGCTCTAGCTAGGCTCTGATACCACTGTAGGGATCCTAGGCACACTGGTGAAGGTTCATAAAGCATCAAACATGCCCGAATAAAATTCTACATGTGCCGAACAACCCAAAGACGGGATCTTTACTAGATTATTAGGGTTAAGCATGCAAGATAACAACTTTTAAGCATGCAAGATAACAACTTTTTATCTAAGTGTGAGGGATTACAACCTTTGTAGTCCGCTCCTTCGCTTCACAAGCTCCGAGTAGAAGTCCTTTTGCCGCGATCCACGATCTCCCGGACTCAAGAGAGGCTTCACGACTCGAACGATCCATGCTAGCTTGAAGTGTTCCGAATCTCCGATGATCTACGTCGAAGTTGCAAAAACCCAAGCTTTCTCACTCTATAGAGATGAACACCCTAATCTCATGGGCTAGATGAGATGAGGATGAGGGAGTAGTATTTATGCTTTCTTTTTAATTCACTTTCTCACAATTTATCATCACAAAAAGAATTTCTAGTAAGCTTTTTCTTTTTAACTCAAGAGAGAAGAAGATGATAATGAAAAGATAATTCCTTTTGTGATGAATAGAAAAGAAATGTATATGATTGATTATAGAACCATGGTCAAGGATGATAGGCTAAGAGTTTGTAGAGAATAAACTAGGGTTAGGGTTTGGTTAGGTTAAAGATAAAGATCAACCATAATATCTTAACCAAGACAAAATAGAATCCTTCTAGAATGAACTTGAAAGAGCTAACCCTAATCAAACCCTAATCCCTCATTATCATCCTTAAACATGTTTAATAATAAATCATATCATGTTACAATAATATATATCACATATATATTATATATTTGCAACAAAAGAAAATAATACATTTAACATATATCGCATATATATCAATGTATTAATCCGGTGAGAAAATGAAATAATAAAGCGAGCCAATATTAGATAATGTAATACAATATATCATATATATTATTATACATTAAATCATCGAATCAACACTTGATCCAACGATCCGGCTATATCGAATATTGTTAGTGTATATGCCCTAGAGGCCATTACTGTATCATACTAGTTTGTATATTACTTGATGGAAGCTTAGGATATTCACAGTTGTATATACAATCTTGCTCGAAATGGTTGTATGCTACTTGGTTTGTCTCTGCTTTAATATGTGCATGTGTTTCTTTTAGCATATTGCTGATATACATATTAGTAGAGCCCTTAGGATCTTTGCTTGATTACCAGTGTTGTGATGGCGCTCACACTCGTGGGAGCTGGGTGATTTATAAGCACATCCTTATACAGGTCCCTAGTCGTTGGAGTATCGAGACAGGGCATCGATACTCCAGAGTAGACTAGCATATGCGCTTCTCATCCCAGCGTGGGAGACGGTCTGTCCCACAGCCGTCAGTACGTCGTACTTGAGATAGTATGCGGGTGCTCGTTAGGTTATGAGTACACTGGACAGGACTCGTCGGGAACTGTTGGTTGGTATTATACCTATCGTCAGTTATCAGTTCCCAGGTGACATGAGTACAGCTTAGTCCGCTGACTTGACACTGTCACTTCTCCTCGAGTGTGTTCCCACTGCACTTTGATTACTACCCTACCACGGCTCAAAGGAGTCGTGCAAACAGGTAGTTTTTGGGTGCAGTCCCGAAGCACTTGGAGGCAGTGACGGTTAGACAGGATTCGTCTCTCCCGGTATTGGGGGTTGACATCGCACTGTGTCCAGGAGAGCCATTACACGAGTAGTCCCAGGCCAGGGCAAGCGAGATATACTGGTAGGTTTCCAGTGTTATCTCAGGGTGTTCTGGGCTACACTCCGACACGACTTGTACCGCTATTAGGGGACTGACGTTCACCGCCCCCTAGGCCCGCCATGCGATGTATCAGACGAACAGACCGGACTGTACGGAGATTGTCACATACAGGCTCAGTAGGAGTTCAGATGGGGTTCACCTCGTCAGTCTTCTTATCGACATCTACCTGGGGACCGTTACGTACAGCTAGTGCCGCTTGCGGTCTGTGGTTAAACCCACTGCCAGCGTAGTGTTAAGTCTTTAGAGTCCCTCACAGAGAGCTATTCGCCTTTAGGCAAAATGAGTAGAGGTCGCATGGTTTTGCGACAGGGTTTGTTCACATCCGCGCACTTGTGCACGTTTGCTGTCCGGACAGCTTATACTAGCGGGCTTTGGTTTAAGCCGGATCCTAGTATATGATTTGGGATTGGTTTTTCTCATTGTATTCGTGTTCCTCGGATTACGAATACGGGTGCGTATGCACAGTTGCTTGAGACAGAGGGAGAGGACATTGATTAGGGTTAATGACTATTGTCATTTTATTAACCCTAATGCTTATGTGTGTATTATTGTTAATTGATATTAGTTTAATAATTGTGCATGGTTATGGTTGTTGACCATTTGACCCATCTTGACTTGTTGACCTTGTTGACACTTTGACCATCATCATTTCATTTGGAAGATGCTCTTTGATCCTTGCAATTTGCATTAAAAATGAAATGATAATGGTCATGTCTTGATTTAGCCATGACAATTATCTCACTAATTATCTAATTACAATAATTCACTTATATGAGAGAATGCTTCATATTATTCTCTCATTCTATATTTCACATTCTCTCTCTTGTTCTTCCTCTCCCTCAAGCTCTCCCCTCTCATGTGTTGAGAAACACTTGAGCTTGATAAAAACCCTCTCTTGATAATCTCTACTCTCATCTAGGGTTCAAGGATTAGCACTTCTTGCACCCTAGTTACTTCTAGCTTGGAGTTGAACCCAAAGGTCGAGGCTTTCGGGTGGATCTTTCTTCGACGTGAGAAGACGACTAAGGTGACCTCCTTCCACCACTCCAAGGAGCAAGGAGAGAAGGACATAAATGTTAGATATAGTGCCCTCAAAGTCAATTATTGGATCGCAGGTACGTGATTGCAATGATTGAGGAGGACCTATACCGGTAGGACAGTCTTACTCGAGATGATAGTATGCTATCTGGTTTGTCATTATCAGTCGTGTATAGGTTCAGGTGACTGATCACGATTACACTTTGATAGAGCCCTTAGGATCTTGCTTGACTACCAACAGTATGAGGGCGATCATATAAGTGAGAGTTGGGTGGTCTATAAGCATATCCTTAATAGTGGTCCCTAGTCGTAGGAGTTTCGAGACAGGGCATCGATACTCCGGAGTAGACTAGTGTATACAGTCGAGACCCCGACGAGGGGCGGTGGCCGGTCTCACAAGCCACTGGTGTCAGTTGGATCACCTAAGATGTATACAGGTGCTCATTGGGTTATGTGTACACCGGACAGGACTCGCCGGGAATCTGCTAGTTGGTATTATACATATCGTCAGATAGTAGTTCCCTGGTGACATGTGTACAGGTTAGTTCATCGACCTGAGGTCGTCATTTGTCTCGTGTGAGTTCCCACTGTGCTTTGATTTCTACCCTACCATGGCTCAAAGGAGTCGTGCAAACAGGTAGTTTTTGGGTACAGTCCCGAGTCACATGGAGGCACGTGAGCGGATCGGCAGGGGATTCGTCTCTCCCGGTATTGGGGGTGGAGGTCGCGCTGTTTCTAGGAAAGCCATTACACCAAGTCCTTGGCCAAGGCAGGTGAGATTTACTGGTAGGTACTCCAGTAGTATCTCAGGGTGTTCAGGGCTTGTCTCCGACACGACTTATACAGCTATTGGGGGTCTGACGTTACTAGCCCCCTAGGCCGGATATGCGATACTCATAGACGAACGGACCGGACTGTATATACATTGTCACTGTTTGGCTCAGTAGGGTTTCCGGATGAGTTCGCTCATCGGCCTCCCTTGAGGTCAGTCCATGGGCAGCCGTTACGCATAGCTAGTGCTGCTGACGGTTTGTGGTTAAACCCACTGCCAGGGTACTGACGAGTCATTAGAGTCCCCCACAGACAGTTTCCAAAGTTCGGGCGAAACGTTGTAGAGGCCGTATGGTTTTATGGCAGGGTTCGGAAAATGCACGTGCGTTTACGCACGTGTTATTTTTTCGGGCAGATGATACTGGTCGGCTTTGGTTTAAGCCGGATCTGAGTATTATATTGAGTAGATATAATATCTTTGTCTCAGTTGCATTTGTATTCGGTCGTAATACAAATGCGGGTATATTTATACAGTTACGGGGTTATCCTGAAATTCGTTTCGGGATCACTTTTGGAAGTTGCCAGTTTCCAGTTTTCTATCAGCCGTCTTTTAACATTCGGTTAAAGACGGATTTATCTTTTCTTGAGATGAGTGTGGAAGGTTCTAGAAGTTTCTAGAAGAGGTGACTAGGTTAGAATGGTGTTGAGTTTTCATTGGTTGCTTTCTTTGTGTTCACACTTTGTGTTCACACTATGTGTTCACACTTTGTGTTCACACTTGAGATATTTTCTTATTGTCACCTCCCCCTCTCCTACACTCACCCCCCACCTCTATATATATGTGGCCGGCCCCTTCCCCCTCTCTCACTCTCTCACACTTGATGTTTTATCTGGTAAAAAGATTATGATAGATTTTGGGGTGTATGGAATTTCACAGCTCATTTCATTCCATCACCCGATTCCCACGGCAGCTTCATTAACCGTTCTTCCATGGTTTTGGACGAAGCGAGACAAAGTATTCCACTCATTCTCTACATCAATCTTGGTCGTCTCTTTTAGCAAACTTGACGACCGAGTTGCCTCGAGTCAGAGGCGGGAGCCCGTTTAAAGATCCGATGATGTGGTGCCACCTGGACGAGGAGATCGGAGATCGACGAGATCGGAGCAGCCGCAACGGAGCATGGGATGATGGTTAAAGAACGAAGGACTCGGATCGTTCGGTATAACCTTTCTTCCCTCTTTGTAGATTGTTAGTTTAGCGTTAATGGCAGATCCGGGTTATAGTATGCGATAGCGCCAGTTATAAAAGTTTTTGTTCCGCATTTGGCGTCTGAAAGACGGCCGGGACGCTACCGTAGACTTACAATAAAGCCCAAGGTATAACCTTTCTAGCACTTAGCTAGTTTCTAGTTAGCTTTAGCTTGTTTTTGTTTAGCAAAGATCCTTCATAGTGTAGTCCATGTTGCCTAAGCTCATAAAAATTCGATTTTTATTCCGTTTTCCGCCTCCCCGCAAGTACCGGGGTGGGAAACGTGGACTTACAGTGGTATCAGAGCCTAACTAAATATAAACTAGCTAGGTAGTAGAGTGTATCGAAGTTCGAATCGGAAAAATCGAAAAACCGAGTTTTCAAAACCCTAAGTTTCTGTTAAAATTTTTTCTGTTCAAAATAAAATTTGTTATACTCCAAAAATCATCTTAGGGTTTTGTGAAGAAAGCCACCAAAAACGAACCAGTGATTCTACCAAAGAGCCGCGGTTCCGCGGCAATAGCAAGCTATTGCCGCGCAACCGCGGCCGTCTTGTCTCTTCACTGGGTCGAGTTTGGTGCAGTGTATTTCTGGCTTGGTTTTAGGATTTTTAAGATGGTTTATATGTGCCCAGATTTTCCAGAATAGAAATTTGTTTTTGGGGGCCTATAAATCCGTATTTTTTTCCGAACTTCAATACACTTTGACTAAAAGGTTATATCTGTGATGTTTATATGTATTGAACGTCGGCTAATCGCTATATGTCGATTAGTCGGGGTTATACATATCTGTGATCTGTGATTGATGATGGTATGTGTATATGAATGGGTTGGATTGTCGCGGATGAATAGCCGGGGTGGATGTGAGATGAGTGTTGCTTTTTCTTTCATTCATTGTAACATGTAAATTGATGTAATATTATTATTTGTTTGGCCGCACAACCGGGTCGGGGTTGTAGCCGTCATTGTATAATTCTTTTTACTGTTTTTGCTCCTAGGATAGACCCATGGAGGGGGTGCACAAACTACCGGGTATCCCGAAGTGCCGAGTGGCCTACTCACGGTGGTGAGGGAGGTTGCTTCGCTTCGGGTACTTGGCGGGTAGTTTGCCGCACCCGTAGGGGTCTTGGGTGGGGTATTGGCTATTCACCGCGACCGTGTAATCCGCTTTACGTTACAGGCTCGAACGGATTGCGGATTCCTAGTATATCCAATGTATTCATCTGTGATCTGTAATGTCTATCATTGCTATATATTTATATATGATAACTATTTAGGCGTTGCTTATGTTTTACAGCCGCGCTAGCCCAGCCCCCGCTCTGTCGTTAGTTAAGTAACCTAACGGGTGATGACGGGGCCCCGTGGCGAATGCGAATGGCATAAGCGTACATCATATTTTGGTTGTTTTCTGCAATGGTAGGATTAAATGATGGGACGCATTAAAAGAACTAATGCAAGAAAATAAACCAAGTAAAAGTCGATCGGAACACTTTGAAAACCACTCGGTTCTTTTCAAAACTAATCTTTTAAAACGCGGAGCTTGAACCACTCCTTTTAAAAGCTATCTCATTCCATCGATTATATCAAGTTCACTACGTTCACGGTTTCGCCAAAACCATCCGTAGCCCTCCATCATTTCAGTTAAATATTCGGTAGTATTCAAGCTATGTATTTTGACCTCACGCCAAGGCATAGTGATTGGTAGCTGCCGGATATTTATCTGTTGCATAGATAGAATGCGTTGGTTTGAGACATTCGTACTGCCATTTTGGCCTACGTCAAGGGTAGGTACGGGTGGGTTCAAATTAACCGGGATAATGATGGGAAGAACTTGACATGTGACTTATGACATTTTAACCTCACGCCAAGGTCATAGGAGCATGGGGCAAAAATCCACATCGGGAGTTTCATAAGTACTGAAACTTGCTAGCGCTGCATACCATTTGGAGTGTGATAATTCTGGTAGGATTCCTTCGGTTTTATCACGCGATGATATTTGGATCCCGATCCTACTGTGAGTATATGCTACTCCTCGGGAAAACTCTCACTTAACGGTCAATGCTATAAACTTAGTAGGTGTCTAGAAAGGTGTTAGCGGGGCTACGCCCCCAGGGAAAAGAGGTTACTTAATTAAGGAACTTCGCGAAAGCGTTGGAAAACCTCCCTCGAAGTACCGACACTGGCCTGGCTGAACGGTTAAGCAAGTATTGTACGGTGAGATTGATCCTGACTAATCCTTTCTTTACGGTTTGAGAAGGGATTCGAGAGACAGTGGGAGCCATCCAGTTTAGACAAATTAAAAACCACTCTAAACTTGCAAGAGCATCATGCTAAAGTGTTTCTTTTCTCTCTTCTAATTGCAGCGACCATTCAACATGACTGGACTTAAGTTATTACTAGATAAAAACCAATTGACAGGGCCAAACTACAAAGATTGGCTCAGGAATGTCAAGATGGCAATCACTTACGACAAGTTGGGGTATATCCTTACCACCAAAGCTCCCCTTGTCCCAGGTCCCACCTCCAGTGTCGCGGATAAGGAAATCCGTAAGACATGGGAGATAGATTACGCGAAGGCCAAATGCCTCGTACTTGCCTCGATGGACAACGAACATCAGAGGAGGCACGAGAATATAGACCTTGGGTCCATATTTCTTCATACAAAAGAACTGTATGGAGAGCAGTCTCGTATCGCAAGATACGAAGTGTCGAAGAAGTTGTTTTCGGCAAGGTTGGCTGTCGGATCATCTGTAGCGGAACACGTGCTTAAGATGATTGGCTACATAGAGGAGCTCGCGGACCTTGGGACCACGTTGGAGAATGAACTCTATACTGATTTGATTCTCCAGTCCCTTCCTTCCACTTACGCCCAGTTTATTCTTAACTTCAACATGCAAGGAAAGGAGGTTGAACTTTCTGAGCTTCTGAACATGTTGAGGAGCGCTGAGGGCACCCTACAGAAGGGTAGGAAGACATACACTTTGTTTGTAGGAGGATCTTCCTCTTCTAGGTCCAGGGCGAAAGCCAAGGGAAAGAAGAAGAAAGCCCCCGCCAAACCAAGAGGCGGTGTCGGTAAAGTGGATACAAAGGGAAAAGGAAAAGCAACAAAGATAGCGGGAAAGCTGGTGGGGAAGGAAGAATGCTTCTATTGTCACAAAAGTGGTCACTGGAAACAGGATTGCAAGGCTTGGAAGGCCAGAACACAGGATTTGAAGCGAGTTGCAGCTTCAGCTTCAGGTGTGTATGTTATTGAAAACTGTCTATCAATAAACTCTACGTCCTGGGTATTGGATACCGGATCAGGATCTCATATCTGTAATTCTTTGCAGGCGTTGAGAAAGCGTAGAGTTTTGAAGGCAGGTGACATGACCCTCAGAGTTGCAAACGGTGCTGGCATGGATGCTGAGGCCGTGGGGGACTATCACCTGGGATTGTCGGATGGACACTTTTTGGTTTTGCGTAGTTGTTATTATATACCAAATGCAACCTGTAATATCATTTCTGTATCTTTATTATCCAAAGAAGGTTATGAATTTGCATTTGTAAGTAATGTAGTGAACATTCACCTTAATCAAGTTTTGATTGGGTCAGGTACATTGAACAACGGTATATACGTATTAAACCAACCACAGATTTTCAATGTCCAGAATACACACAAAAGAAAGTCTCCAGAAATTAATAAAACTTTCTTATGGCATTGTAGACTGGGTCACATCAATGAGAGAAGGTTGACTAAGTTACATGCAGAAGGATATTTGGATCCGTTCGAATATCAATCGTATGCAACTTGTCAATCCTGTCTCAAGGGAAACATGACAAAGACTCCGTTCACTGGACACGGAGTAAGAGCGAGCGAGCTCTTGGGACTCGTACACAGCGACGTGTGCGGTCCAATGTCTACACATGCGTGAAGCGGTTATTCTTACTTCATTACTTTTACGGATGATTTCTCAAGGTTCGGACATGTCTTCTTTATGAAACATAAATCCGAAGCTTTTGAAAAGTTCCAGGAATATAAGAATGAAGTAGAAAAACAAACAGGCAAAAGTATCAAGGCACTGAGATCTGATCAAGGTGGTGAATACTTGAGTGCCGAGTTCCTGGGTTACTTAAAAGAGAATGGAATTCTCTCTCAGCTTACTCCTCCATACACTCCGCAACATAACGGTGTGTCGGAGAGACGGAACCGAACCCTATTGGATATGGTACGGTCCATGATGAGTAATGCTGAGTTACCGCGATTGTTCTGGGGCTATGCGCTAGAATCAGCTGCATACCTTTTGAACCGTGTTCCCACTAAGACTGTGCCTACCACACCATATGAGTTATGGAGTGGGAAGAAACCCTATCTTCAATACCTGAAGATTTGGGGATGTCCAGCTTATGTCAAAAAGCAGCATACGGACAAGCTCGAGGCACGCTCAGTACTGTGCAAGTTTGTGGGATACCCAAAGAACTCCAGGGGGTATCTTTTCTATTACGCAGAGGAACAAAAAGTCCTTGTTTCTCGTAATGCCCATTTTCTAGAACATCAGTTCTTAGAAAAAGAATTAAGTGGGAGCGCAATAGAACTGGAAGAAATTCCAGAACCACGAGCTATTACTGAAAGCTTAGTAGAACCAGAGGGTTCGAAAGATCAGGACATTCCCACGCCACTCCGCAGGAGTAGTAGGCAGTCTCATCCGCCCGAGAGATACTACGGTTTTCTCATCGACGGGGATAGAGAGGATTGCATCATAGACTGTGATGAGCCTACTAGCTTCCAGCAAGCCATTCAAAGCGTCGACTCGGTAAAATGGCTGGATGCAATGCGGACCGAAATGGAGTCCATGTACACCAACAAAGTATGGACGTTGGACATTGCTCCAGATGGGGTAAAACCCGTAGGATGCAAGTGGATCTTCAAAAGGAAGATTGGTGTAGATGGACAGGTTGAGACCTATAAAGCTAGACTGGTAGCAAAGGGTTTTCGTCAGCGACCTGGTTTGGACTATGACGAAACCTTTTCTCCAGTAGCTATGCTGAAATCCATTCGGATCCTTCTTGCCATTGCTGCCTTCCACGATTATGAGATTTGGCAGATGGACGTAAAGACAGCTTTTCTAAATGGACATTTAGAGGAGTGTGTCTATATGGATCAGCCAGAGGGTTTCATTCAAAGTGGGAGCAGCGGAAAGGTGTGCAAGTTGCTTAAGTCCATTTATGGACTAAAGCAGGCATCGCGGAGTTGGAACATCTGTTTTGATGAGACGGTCAAGGAATTTGGCTTTATCAAAAATCCAGATGAACCATGCATCTATTGTAGATTTGTAGCGAGAACTGTAGTATTCCTCGTTTTATACATGGATGATATTCTCTTAATAGGAAATGACATTCCTATGCTACAATCTGTCAAGGGGTTCTTGTCACACAGGTTCTCTATGAAAGACCTGGATGATGCCTCATACATTCTGGGTATCCGGATCTACCGTGACAGATCCAAGAGGATATTAGGACTTTCGCAGTCCAGGTACATCGACACCATACTGAAGAGATTCAGTATGGAAGATTCCAAGCGCGGTAATCTACCGGCTTGTCACGGGATCACCCTCTCCAAAGAGATGTCTCCCAAGACTGATTTGGAGAGGAATCGCATGTCTATTATACCCTACGCTTCTGCGGTAGGCTCTATAATGTATGCGATGTTGTGTACCAGACCGGATGTGGCTTATGCACTGAGTGTGGTAAGCAGGTATCAGTCAAACCCTGGGGAGAAATATTGGATAGCAGTAAAGAACATTCTCAAGTACCAGAGAAGGACTAAGGAGATGTTCTTGGTGTATGGCGGAAAAGACCTCCAGATTGAGGCCTTTGCTGACTCCAGCTTCCAGAGTGACAAGGATGATTCCAAGTCCATGTCGGGTTTTGTCTTTACCCTCAATGGAGGGGCGGTGTGTTGGAAGATCTCCAAACAGGAAACCGTTGCTGACTCGACTATGGAAGCGGAATACATCGCTGCATCTGATGCCGCAAAAGAAGCTGTCTGGATGAGGAAGTTCTTGAGAGAACTTCAGGTGGTTCCGTCCATTGTTGACCCAATACCTCTGTATTGCGACAACAACGGGGCTATAGCTTTAGCGAAGGAACCCAGGTCCCATCAGAAATCCAGACACATCTTGAGGCGGTATCACCTGATCAGGGAGATCGTAGATCGCCAGGAGATCGAGGTTCGGAGGGTTGCTTCAGAAGATAACACTGCAGATCCATTCACCAAGGCCTTGCCCCAGACTCAGTTCGAGCGGCTGATCGAGATGATAGGTCTTCGATACGCCAGTACATGGCCTTAGTGCAAGTGGGAGATTGTTAGTGTACATGCCTTAGAGGCCATTACTGTATCATACTAGTTTGTATATTACTTGATGGAAGCTTGGGATATTCACAGTTGTATATACAATCTTGCTCGAAATGGTAGTATGCTACTTGGTTTGTCTCTGCTTTAATATGTGCATGTGTTTCTTTTAGCATATTGCAGATATACATATTAGTAGAGCCCTTAGGATCTTTGCTTGATTACCAGCGTTGTGATGGCGCTCACACTCGTGGGAGCTGGGTGATCTATAAGCACATCCTTATACAGGTCCCTAGTCGTTGGACTATCGAGACAGGACATCGATACTCCGGAGTAGACTAGCGTATGCGCTTCTCATCCCAGCGTGGGAGACGGTCTGTCCCACAGCCGTCAGTACGTCGTACTTGAGATAGTATGCGGGTGCTCGTTAGGTTACGAGCACACTGGACAGGACTCGTCGGGAACTGTTGGTTGGTATTATACCTATCGTCAGTTATCAGTTCCCAGGTGACATGAGTACAGCTTAGTCCGTTGACTTGACACTGTCACTTCGCCTCGAGTGTGTTCCCACTGCACTTTGATTACTACCTTACCACGGCTCAAAGGAGTCGTGCAAACAGGTAGTTTTTGGGTGCAGTCCCGAAGCACTTGGAGGCAGTGACGGTTAGACAGGATTCGTCTCTCCCGGTATTGGGGGTTGACATCGCGCTGTGTCCAGGAGAGCCATTACACGAGTAGTCCCTGGCCAGGGCAAGCGAAATATACTGGTAGGTTTCCAGTGTTATCTCAGGGTGTTCTGGGCTACACTCCGACACGACTTGTACCGCTATTAGAGGACTGACGTTCACCGCCCCCTAGACCCGCCATGCGATGTATCAGACGAACAGACCGGACTGTACGGAGATTGTCACATACAGGCTCAGTAGGAGTTCAGATGGGGTTCACCTCGTCAGTCTTCTTATCGACATCTACCTGGGGACCGTTACGTACAGCTAGTGCCGCTTGCGGTCTGTGGTTAAACCCATTTCCAGCGCAGTGTCGAGTCTTTAGAGTCCCACACAGAGAGCTATTCGCCTTTAGGCAAAATGAGTAGAGGTCGCATGGTTTTGCGACAGGGTTCGTTCACATCCGCGCACTTGAGCACGTTTGCTGTCCGGACAGCTTATACTAGCGGGCTTTGGTTTAAACCGGATCCTAGTATATGATTTGGGATTGGTTTTTCTCATTGTATTCGTGTTCCTCGGATCACGAATACGGGTGCGTATGCACAGTTGCTTGAGACAGAGGGAGAGGACATTGATTAGGGTTAATGACTATTGTCATTTTATTAACCCTAATGCTTATGTGTGTATCATTGTTAATTGATATTAGTTTAATAATTGTGCATGGTTATGCTTGTTGACCTTTTGACCCATCTTGACTTGTTGACCTTGTTGACACTTTGACCATCATCATTTCATTTGGAAGATACTCTTTGATCCTTGCAATTTGCATTAAAAATGAAATGATAATGGTCATGTCTTGATTTAGTCATGACAATTATCTCACTAATTATCTAATTACAATAATTCACTTATATGAGAGAATGCTTCATATTATTCTCTCATTCTATATTTCACATTCTCTCTCTTGTTCTTCCTCTCCCTCAAGCTCTCCCCTCTCATGTGTTGAGAAACACTTGAGCTTGAGAAAAACCCTCTCTTGATAATCTCTACTCTCATCTAGGGTTCAAGGATTAGCACTTCTTGCACCCTAGTTATTTCTAGCTTGGAGTTGAAGCCAAAGGTCGAGGCTTTCGGGTGGATCTTTCTTCGACGTGAGAAGACGACTAAGGTGACCTCCTTCCACCACTCCAAGGAGCAAGGAGAGAAGGACATAAAGCCCAAGGTATAACCTTTCTAGCACTTAGCTAGTTTCTAGTTAGCTTTAGCTTTTTTTTGTTTAGCAAAGATCCTTCATAGTGTAGTCCATGTTGCCTAAGCTCATAAAAATTCGATTTTTATTCCGTTTTCCGCCTCCCCGCAAGTACCGGGGTAGGCAACGTGGACTTACAAATATAACCGGCTAATATATCATGTACCGATTCATCGAATCAACACATGATCCGATGTCCCGATTCATATCTAAATATCGCGAGAATATAATACGGTATCTCATATCGCATTATCCTCGGTCCTGCACATATCACATATGTGCCTCTACTCCGTTTTTCCTAAGCCAAGAAACCTCTGTGTAGGACTCTAAAGAATCGTCAATACGCCGGTAGCAGGTGATGATCATATCAAACACCCACAAGGTGCAAGCGGTCAGCTAAACGTAATAGCCACCCAGGTATTGAGCGATTAGAAGATCAACAAGCTAGCCTGTCCGTTCTCCGGTGAATCCAATCAGTAACACTCCCGGACAGTCCGGTCTGTTCGTCTGATATGTCGTATATCAAGTCTAGGGGTGGTATACGTCAGACCCCAGTAACCGATAAGTCGTGTCGATGTGAGGCTCATAACAGGTCGAGATGCTACTGGTAACACTTACCATTATATCTCTTAATCAGCCCTGGCCAGGGACTTCCAGCTATAGCCAATCGAACACAGCGCAACATCAACTCCCTATACCGGGAGAGACGAATCCCCTCCTATCGCTCATTGCCTCCATGTGATTCGGGACTGTACCCAAAAGACACCGTTTTGCATGCCCTCGTGGACGTGGTAAGGTGGAAATCAAAGCACAGTGGGAATCACACAAGACTCTATGACGATCTCGGGTCTACAGACTACCCTGTACCAGTGTCACCGGAGAACTGCCATCTGACGTGTGGTATATCACCATCTGGGAGTTCTCGGCGAGTCCGTCCAGTATACCCAGTCTCCACTGAACACCCGTACACCATCCTTGATGTCAAACACCGATGGATATGGGATCATCCATCGCCCATCATATGGGTCAAGATGCGTATACGCTAGTCTACTCTGGTGTATCGATGCCCTGTCTCGATATACCCTCAACTAGGAACATTTATAGGATGTACTAATCGACTACCGTGGCCCCACTAGTATGATCTCATCATAATCCCAGTAGTCGAGTACAGATCCTAAGGGCTTTATCAACATGTGAGAGAAAGACAGTAAACCAATACAAGTCAACATGTTAAGATAAAGTGAAACCAAATAGCATACTATCATGACGAGCAAGAAAGTCCTCTCCATATATATCCAAGCATCCATCATAATATACATCATATGTACAACAATGGCCTCTAGGGCATATACATAACTAACATAGTACGCATCTTTGAAAACTCCAAAATCTGAATAAAATACATGCAAAATCCTTTCTAAATCACCGCGGAAATGCGTAACTCCCGGCATAGCTGACGGACGCTCATTTTAAAATAATAATATATGTCCATATATGTTTTCTTAAATACACGTTCCGTCGTTTTCAAAATATCCCAAAAGGTTTTCCCTTTATAAACGTTCGTGTCGCTCATGTACACGTAGGAAATAGCGAGACTATAGCTCCTCCTGAAAACCTTTTGGTAATCCTTTAATGCATGCAAAGTACTCAGGTACTGTCCTCAGATCAGTCCCATTTGGCTACTTCACAATATAGTGCCCAACAAGAAAACAAAGTGCTCAAAAGCAAAATCAGCCTCAAAAGGGCATATCCAAAAATCACATGCGTCTGGTGCGCATGGGAATCAAATCCAAATACAGGTGCTATAATACATACAAGCAAAACTAAGTGCAGCGGGTGTGCACAAAAACATCTGTCCAGTGCAACGGGTGTGCACGACAACAACATCAAGTGCATCTAAAGTGCACTAAAATCTCAATCCCATGCATCCAGTGTGCATAGAATCACATCTCATATCATGCGCCCAACATGCGGGAAAATCCAACTCAAGTGCATATGTCCCGCACGAATGAAATCGCATCCAATATGCACGGAAGAAAATCCAAATCAAGAGCATCCCACATGCACGAGTAAAATCCCACTCAAGTGCATCAGATGGACACAAAATCCAAAATCGAGCGCCTAATATGCGCAAAATCCAACCAAAATGCGTCGGGTCCGTAAAAGCATATAGTGCAGTAACATGCACGAAAATGAACGGCAAGTGCCAACGCGCACGAAAATACAATTCTGGTAAAACGAATGTTCAAGGATATAAATCGGGTGCAACCTAGGTACGGGGTATAAATCCAGTGCGACAACGCATAAATACCCGTCCGGTGCAACAAATGCAGAATGCAATCCAGTGCATAAACAGCAACACCGAGTACATCAAGGTGTAAAAAATCGTAAACGTGTGCAATTGCGTTCACAAAACGCATATCAATGCACTACAAGCACATATACGCTATACCGAGTGCAAAAATCAAATCAAGTGCGTGCCATACGCACAAAATCAAATCAGGAAACTCGTCATCAAAACTCAAATCCAAGCGATATAAGTGTGATACTCAGATCACAACGCAAATCGCAATAAAGGACATCGAGGTACACCTCCTACAATGTCGAAAAATGAATCGGTGCGCTTAGAAACTGGCAGAACAAGAACATCCGTTTGCCTCCTGCTCACGGTCTGGCATCCTCGGTCTCTGGGTCCTTATCTTCTCTGCGGATTACCAATCTCGCCATCTATCGGCTCATCGGCCCTGTCAGGTGTGCTAACGGGGACGATTCCGTTCTGGCACTTCTCTGGTTATCTCTCGGTCAATCATCATGACCCCTCGTAAAGCAGCACGTCACTGGCGTCGGCCTCTGGCTCTCTGAAAACACGTGACACCTCTGTTCCTGGGTGCAAATCTCATTGCAGCAGTGTCCTGGAAGGAATCCTGCTCAAGTTCTCTTCCGATCTCGCCTATACCGAACTGTACGGAGGCTGGTACTCTTATATAATCTTTTCTCGTTTTCTGGACATCTGCATGTGCCGCACACATTTCCTCGGAAACTGGCCATATCCAAACGCCTCTGTAAGCATATCAGGTCTCTGATCTCAATGGGGAGTAACAATAGCTCGTCAGCGTCTCGCACGAACTTCTGGTTCCATTCGCCTGTATCATCGTCCACTATGACGTCACGCCATGCTATCTACGCACTGCAACTATTCTCGGCCACGGCCAACCCGAGGTCTCTCACACGGACTCGCAGTCACGAACTCGGTATCTTCATCACTCGGTAGAAGATATCTGGCCGAACACGTCCTTGGAAACTCGTCCCAACCATCGGAGGAATACTCAATGTTCGTCCGTCCTCGATCAACTCACAACGCATCTAGGTGAGGTCTTCTATCCGAACCTGGTCAACTATCTCGTCGACGATACCGAACCCTGGCCTTCTGGGTGTGCGCAAAATGACCACTCCTGGTCCAGGTCTTCTCGTATAGTATTCCAGAAAGGCCCTGTCGAGGTCTCTCTCAAATCTCATTTCTGCCGAAATGCCCAGAAGTTATTATCTTTTCTATATTTGTTTCTTGTTCCGGAACGGCTGCATACTCCTCGCGACTCCTTCTGGAAGGTATATCCATATACTACACCTCTGCACGTGTATCACATCTCTGATATCTGCGGAGTGGAACGTCACCTCATCGAATTCTCGTGCGAACTCTTTACTTCACTCGGCTCCAATGTCGACTGATTCGGACTCGTCTTCTCGTGGCTGTGAGGACTTCGCTCCAACTTCTATGCTCGTATCTGGAGTCTCCCAAACAATGTATCCCATCACCAGATATCCGAATGATGTCGAACCATCCGATCGATATGTCAAAACCTCATAATCCCTCAAGAGATCAACATCTTGGGTAAAGTTTAATAGTATCGAGTACATGCCACAGCATCGGTGGTCCAGCCGTAGAAGGGCAAACCCAAGCCTCACTAATGGCGCCGTGGAACTGCCGTAAACCCTAAGGTTCAAAGGCTTTCACACGGTCATTATGTCGAGTTAGGGTTTCATTCTTCTAGAGGGTCCATAGAATTGCTTGCACGTCTTTCCAAATACTTTAAACTTGGAATATGGTTTCCTGACATTCGATCGTCTCTGTTGACTCTCAACGAATCTACGTGAAGTCATCTCTAGCTGGAATCAATCTATCTGATGACCTCGCATCGGGTAGCGAACGAACCACATGTCCTAGTCCTTCACCCTTGGGTGGCTAGCGACCTTCCATCATATCTCTAAGTATATACTTATACTGCAGTAGCTCCAACCTCTGGGCGATACCTCGTCATTTGCAGCAACGACTGGCTCATTCGTCTGTACGCTAAACAGTGCCTCAATCCTCCAGGAAAGGTGATACATTGGCGGTCATCTCTAAATCGGTCTGCTCTAGATCTGAGTAAGACTCTCCACACTGGAAATCTTCAACTCAACTGGGCCTGCTCCGGCGCATCAATCTGACGAATCACCTTCGTCTCTCAAATCAGGGTAGACTAGCTATCATCTGTCTCATATCTGCCTGGAAGCTCCGGCGATCTCAGCTCGTAAGCTCCGGAAGCGACATCCTTCAATCTCAGCAACAGCTGGGTCATCTGCCTGCACGGTAGGCGACATCAACATCTTCGAGGTATGTTGTACATCAACAGTCCTCTCGCAACTGGCAGCTCTAACAATGGCCCGATCATCCGATATAAAACCGAGCACTCGCCTCCACAAGAGGTCACAATTATCAATGCTAACTCGCGACGTTCCTATGTCACCAGAAAACACAATGGTCGGCCCTCGTACCGGACGAGCTCTCCCTGACCGTAACACTAGTAGCAGCTCAACTGCGCCCAAACAATAGTGACAGGAACCTCAATCGAGTATCGAAGAGAGCAGATCAACGGCATGAGAGGAAACGACAAATCCAGAATGGATACATGATCATAAGAAGGAACATCATCAATGAAGTATGATCATGGAACCAATAGAATCGAGGATCTCCAATAGATGTATAATCATGGATACAAGAGAATCACTGGTCTCAAAAATATGTATATCCTAAGGTTTCTTAAGTGGAGTATCGTATCGTAAATATGCCGCAGAACATACGTACGGTACGTCACTCTACTCAAGCTACCTACTCCATCAATCAGGGTCAGCCTATGAAACGAAAGTTCGGGTCTAATACCCCCCCGTTCAAGTCTAAGTTCCGTAAGGTCAAGCCTAGGTTCCGAAATACATACCCGCCCTAGACTCCGCATAGTCAAACATAGACTCGAATAAAGGTTAAACCTAGCGCTCTGATACCAACTTTGTCACGACCCAAAATATTAGCTCGTGACCAGCACTTGAATCACGCAACGTCTAAAGGCGTAACGGAATTCAAGTAAGCTGAAACCCAGAAATCTAAACCTTTTACAAAAATAAAGGAGGTGAGGTTTTGAAATAAGGGTACAATGAAAACAAGTTTTCTTAATGCATAGAAAAGGAACATGAATGATGCAAGTGAAATTTACCAATTTGAAAACATGTTTCGTCTTTTAAAAAAAATTTGGCAGCACCTCCTTTGTATATTTTGATCCAAAACCACAAATACATAGCAAGAATAATGGCATCCCCAAGCGGGAGCTTGCTCTTCGCCAAACGGCGGATCACAACCACGCAATACAGTATAAATAAGTATACGATGCCCAACGGCGAAGTTCACCACAAGAAGATAAAGAAATGAGCAAATATAACCCCAAAAGTGAATGTAAAACCCATCGCTCAAATCTCGCAACTACAAGTCTCACTAAGTCTCATTACTTATACAAATTCTAATTTTGATTGATTGATGGAGTTATCTAGATACAATATGAAATATAATATAAGAGTGGGTACGATACAAATGTCCCACCTACCAGTGCAAAACACCCGAATGGAACTGTATGCCAGCGAAGCCGCTACTGATCCAAGCGGTCAACCTGCAAGAACTGTGGCACAACGGGGGTGAGTTGCCAACTCGTGAATAGAAATATATCTACAAGTAGAAATCGAATAAACAACGACTCCTAGGTCAACTATATCATACAGGTAATACTATGATATCTAGGGTGACAGGGTCGTATATGTGCCAACAATGTAGTCACTGCCTATGTACATGCGGATTACATCCAATAATAATAATCAATGCATGTATATGGATCTCGTCCAACCGTATAAAGGTTTGTATGCATGTGGATCTCGTCCATCCAAAATCAATGTCTGTATGCACGTAAATATCATAAGGGTGTGCATGAAAGTATGAGGATATATGGATCAACGGTGTCCCTCCCGACACATCAAAGTCATGGAACCTGAGTGCCTAGCATCGACACTCGAAAACATCATGAAAACCGTGCCCAGCATCGGCACGTAAATCCTCATATATCGGGCTCCGTCAGTCCGGATCGGCCCACGGGCTCTGTCAGTTCGGATCAGCCCATATCATCTCTCAACTCCAGTCGGTATCCTCCGGATATCCGCCGAGTCCAAATATTATCACCGGTAGGTAGTAGTCCCTTTGCCAGGCTCACCGTCTACTACACAGCGATCCGTTCTCGCTCCGGGGTACCATACCGGGCCCACCATGTACCCGCAATCGGCCTCATCCGCCTCCTCGAATCGGGTTTCAAATGTCGCTCTCATAACCGAGAAAACACATTGTGGACGCACTGAAATATCATATCAAGAGAAAACGGGTTTTTAAAACAACACATAATCCCTTTCGAAATATCCACGGTTCTCAAATCCAGAAATCTCATAAAAACAACATATCTCAATGCGTACAACAATAAAGCATGATGTATGCGATATGTAAAAAGAAATGCGAGCATTTCCGTGTACCATGCAATATGGAATAGTGATATGACACATTAAGGGGAAAACAGCTCTTTTAAAATGATTCCAGTTTTTAAAATATGACTTGCAGTTCCCAATTTCCTAATAAAACCAGTTATCTATATAGGTACAATATGAATATGCACAAGTATAGATGTATCAAGGTATATGTACACCAATATGGATATACGAATGTGTATATCCGCAAGTATGAATGTATCTATGTATATGTCATGATGCAACAACTCTACTGTGTAGTGACATGGCAATTATCGATGATGAAGTGTGTGAGCCGGCAAATATGTGTACGTGTAACATACGCATCATCGATAATGGTGCAGGTGTACTATCACAGGTATATGTGACGCAATAATAATATCATGAATGCAGCAAGTAAATCATCAGCTAACAGCTATAAGGTATACATAACTATCACATGTCCGAGTCGGTGAATTTATCAATCGGCATCTAGCAAAAAAACATGGCGTACGGTATAATCCATCGTACGACAACCTCTAGTCAAGGGTAAGGATCAATCATCAAGTCAACTCATCACGCACGGAATATCATCGTGCGGCGGCATTAGGCTAAAAGGGATCCTATCATCCTATAAAACAAATGAGGGTACGGCCTAATATCACATACGGCCTATCATCCATGATTCACCATGTTCTATAAATATATATAACCCTATATACCTATGTCCCAAGTCGCATCGGCAATAATCTCATATCAGGGGACCGGTAGGGTATAAATCATCTCGATCGACTCGCATCCGTATACCATCACATCATATCATCATCTCATCATATCATCAAATTCGTCTTGTATTCTTTCATCGTATTTATGTCTTATATCATGTCGAGTTTACATAAACATGCTATCTCTACTAGGTATAAGCATCTAATCTAACCAACACATCCGAACCATACAATCATAATTTTAAAGAAGTGAATCGTAGTTTTGAAAACAGGGGTTACGGTGTTTTTAAAGAAAAGATATCATTTGAAAATCCGTAACATCCCTCAAGATATACATTTAAAGATACATACGATTCCTTGGTTTTAGAAAAAAGTATGGTTCGGATGACGCATCTACATCGGCTATCTAGTTCTACAGTACCCTAAGCGGTAATATCGCTAAACGTCATCCTACGACAGTAGTAACATATCACTTCTAACTATCCTCTAGTTTCTAATATGGTTTCATAACTATCTCATTCTAACCCTAGTTTCCTAATCTAGGTTTCCTAACCATATCCTATAAATCGGTTTCCCATCAAAAGTTGCGGGGGTGCTATACGCCATCCACCCGACTTCCCCGGTAGATATAGATCTACTCACTTGGTCTTCGCTCGCCCAAATCGATGACGCCACGCTTCTTCGCCTCGGAATCCATTCGAGGGTACCTACAATAATAACCAATCGCAATATATATTAAAATCGACGCAGAAAACCGATACAGTGCACAGTGTGCTCACAGGTTAGAACCTATGGCCTAACCGTGCAAATCAATCAAACAACCCCTGTTGTCGATGTACGAACACCCGACAACCAAATACAAATCCAAACATAAAGAAAGTGCATTTAAAAATACGGAAAACATCGCCTAAAACACACCAAAATGCTCCCAGATTTTCCCCAGAGGACAATTAGCCAAAACTACATATAGGAGGGGTCTAATTTAGTGCAAAAGGAGCCATGGACCAAATCTGGAACCATTCCATCCTACTCTGGCCGCAAATTGCGGCCAGAATGATTAAATCTGCGGCCGTAGGTTTGAATTAGGGGCTCGGGTCTCAGTGGTAGCTTCCTAGGTGCCTGCATGACTCCCAGTAATTCCAAAATAATTTCTAGTGTCCCCGGGTTGCTCCAGATTCCAAAATACCTTCACAGATCACACATTTATCCGATGTCGGGTTTCTAAATCCGTGTTTTGGAGTTTCTAGGGTCTGGTCCAGGTCACTAAATAGCACCTATGTTCAGTTAACAGCTACTAGGTATCACCCAATTCAAACCAACACTCAAACATTCACTAGGGTTTCCCAATGTCCACTAATCTTCACAAAACGACATCTAAACATGATATCTCACAAAACTAATCTAAAGGGAAGAAATTATACCTCATCTAGTCCACTCTAGGCAGCATTAACTTCCCAACGTCGTCAAAATCCCATTTTGCTCGGTCCATCGTGTAGAGGTTGAAGAGGGGATAAAGTTTTGTGAAGGGAGTGTAGAGTTTTGGGGCATGGTTGGAGATAGATCTAGGGATTTTTGTGGAGGGTTGTGGAGTTGTAGAGATGAAGGATTTCAAAAAAAAGATGGGGGAAAAAGAATGGGCAGCAGCCCCCCTTCTCTCTCACTAATTCACACTCTCTTTCTCTCTCCAAAGCTCACCTAACCTAATCATTATGTCTCCATCGACTTTTCCTTTAATCATTTCTCTTTTCTCTACACCAATAAACCCTAATATAAAGCCCAAATGAAATGAAACATGTAACAAGATAAAACATGTCATGGTGCACTAACCATGGAAACTGTAAAAACGCGGATTTGGCTTAATCGCGATTAGCAGTGCACTAATCGGGTTTTTATCGAAACTGCATATAATAAATTTTAAAATTGCCAACACCTTTAATTATATATTTAAATGAATAAATCATTTTAATTTCCATTTATTTCATAATTATTGGTATATATTTATACCTTTTTCCGAAAACCCCAATTTCGCAAATCGGTAGTTTTCGGGAAAAATATTATTTTAATATTAAATTCCAAAAATAATATTTTATGTTTTCTGAAACTTTACAATAATAAACCAAACTGTACTACATCGCATCCAGGCTATCCCCCACGACCAATCCGCAATATCACAGCACAACACAGAACATCAACGTGAATGTCACGTTCGCAAATCCGTCTAAAAGGGCTATAGCAGTTAGACAGGATTTACCGATCAAATGACATTCATGGTCGCAGATATAATGTAAATACTGTGAACTAACATGTTTAAAATTTTCGATCGACTAAAAATTTCCCGAAGTGGGCCCCAAGCACAACTGTAGCACTCAAAGAAATCTGGGACCAAACAGAACATTCCAAGAACCCCATTTTCAACTCAGAAGCTTTCTGTAAAATTTTGGTGCATTGAACAGTAAAAGTGGCGGCGGAACCGCGGCCCAAGCATGGGTTTGGCCGCGGTTCCACGGTGGAATAGTGAGTTCACGCGACCAAATTTTCACAGAATGCTTAGAATTCCCTGCACATATTTCTGCAATGTACTGAAAAAATTTTCGAGCCAAAAAAAATTCGACAGAAACTGATGCAATTGGAAACGCGGTTTTTGGAAAATCCGTTCGATCGAACTTGTAAACACGTTAGAGCAAGCTAGACTAGGTTAATGGCGTGTCTCTGATACCAGTGTAAGTGCACGGCGGCGCCCCGGCCGTCAATCCGAGGCCAAAATGCGAAAACGATACTTTTCTTTAACTTTTGAACTGGCACCACCGCGCACTAAAATCCCGGATCGGGCCATTAACCTACTCCTAGTAAACTAGAGAAGGGGTAGAGAGATATACCGAGCGATCCGTATCCTTCGGTCTTCTCGTCGTCGTCCCGATCTCCCCGCGGAATCTCCGGTCTTCATCCCCTCGTCGGAAGGGCACCACATCCCCGGGTTCTTTTACGGGCTCCCACCTCTGGACCGAGGCAACTCGGGCACGAAATTGGCGAGTAGACGTGCCCAAGAATTGCTGTAGAATAGTGTGGAACTCTATGTCTTATGGGGTTGTAAGAAGTTGCCTTTTGGTGGAGGAAATGAACTATCAACTTTTTGGATGAACTAAGGGATTTTTAGCATGGAAATGAGACTCATTTTTCACATCCAAAAAATTGGACAGCCCCCACATCTCTTAGTGGCCGGCCATGTAAATAATTGGAGAGGGAAAAAGTCCAAGGGGGTGGATCAATAATGCAAGAGAGAATGATGAGAAGAAATGATCACCAACAAAATCCAACACTCCATCATCCATCATAACTCCAAAGGTCAAGCCATCATAACTCCAAAGAAAGTCAAGGGATGGTGGAACCATCATGAAACCATCATGATGCAACAAAATACAAAGACCACCCTCCACAATGCTAATTTACACAATTGCAAATAAGCCCTCCTCCACCAATTTTCAGCCAAGGAAAGATACAAAGGAAAATGGCCGAAACGGAATGCAAACTAGCAACTTCAGAAAAACGATCCCGTAATAAATTACAGGAAAACCCCGCTACTGTATATACATACCCGCACTTGTATTCCGACCGAATACAAATGCAATGAGACAAAATCTACACTGTACAATACTAGGATTGTAGGGTTCCTAGGCACGCTAATGAGGTCTCACAAGGCATCAACCATGCCAATTTTGAATTTTACAAGTGCCGAGAAACCCTAATACGGATCGTTAACTAGATTTATTGGTGATGCGATGCAAGTAAACAACTTTAACTTAAAGGAAAGAAGCTACAACCTTTGTAGATCCGGTCCTCCACCTCCTAGGCTCCGTGATGACGTCCCTCCGCTGTCCAAATCGAATCCAGGACTCTAGCATCGGCTTCATCGGAGAAATGAGCGGGCTAGGTCATCGACTTCAGTGCCGAAGATGATCTACGTCGAGGCATCACAAGATCAAGCTCCCACTTCACCAAGTCATGAAACTTGTGAAGAAAACACCCTATACTACTTGGAAAGTGGTAGAGGATGAAGAAATAGGAAATGGGTTCACTTTAGAATTGGATTTCTCACTCTTTTTCTCAAGTTGCTATTGATGGAGGCAAGCTTTTTCTTTTGTTGATGAAGAAGAAGAAATATATTATGATAAGTATTTTCAAAATAGAAAATAATATGATACTTATCATATGGCAACCATGGTTATGTGTAGAGAGTAAACTAAGGTTAGGTGAATGGTTAGGTTAGGCATGAAACAAAAATGGTAGACTTTTTCAAAGCTTCATGAAGCTTCAATGTAAAACAAAGCAAGCCACCATTTCTCTTTTTGCCAAAATGAAATAAATAAATAAATGAATAAATAAATAAATTAAACAAAACCCTAACCATTTACTTAACCAAGGTTTAAACTAAACATACACACAAACATGCATGTATCATCAAACATGATACAATCAAGTGCACAAAAATATATCACATATACAATGTGCACATCAAGTGAGAAAATCCATCTTAAGTGAACCAATACTAGTTAATGCAAAGTAATATATCAAATATATAATTATACATTAAATCATTAAATCAACACTTGATTTAACGATCCGGTCATATCGCATATAACCGACTAATATCCAATATATCGGCTTATCGAATCAATCCTCGATTCGATAACTAGGTTATATCGCATACAACCATTCGATACATTCATCGCGAGAATAGAATACGGTATCACATACACGCATTATTCTCGGTCCCGCACATATCTCATATGCGCTCCTATTTCGTTTCGCTTGAGTCAGGAAACCTCTGTGTAGGACTCTAAAGACTCGTCAATACGCCGGTAGCAGATGATGATCATATCAAACACCCACAAGCCGCAAGCGGTCTGCTAAACGTAACGGCCACCCGGGTATTGAGCGATCAGAAGATCGACGAGCAAGCCCGCTCACACTCCTGCGAATCCAACCAGTAACACTTACCGTACAGTCCGGTCTGTTCGTCTGATATGTCGCATATCTCGCCTAGGGGTGGTGGATGTCAGACCCCAATAGCTTGATAAGTCATGTCGATATGAGGTCTATAACAGTTCGAGAAACTACTGGTAACACTTACCAGTAAATCTCAGCAACCCTGGCCAGGGATTTCCGGTTATAGCCAATTGAACATAGCGCAACATCAACTCCCAATACCGGGAGAGACGAATCCCCTCCTATCGCTCATTGCCTCCATGTGATTCGAGACTGTACCCAAAAACCACCGTTTTGCATGCCCTCTTGGACGTGGTAAGGTGGAAATCAAAGCACAGTGGGAACCACACAAGACTCTATGACGATCTCGGGTCAATAGACTACTCTGTACCAGTGTCACCAGAGAACTGCCATCTGACGTAAGGTATAATACCATCTGGGAGTTTTCGGCGAGTCCGTCCAGTGTACCCAGTCTCCACTGAGCACCCGTATATCATCTCTGATGTCAAACACCAATGGATATGGGATCATCCATCGCCCATCTGTATGGGTCGAGAAGGTATACGCTAGTCTACTCTGCTATATCGATGCCCCGTCTCGATACACCCACGACTAGGGACTTTGAAGGATGTACTTATGGACTACCATGTCCCCATTAGTATGATCCGCATCATAGTCCAGGTAGTCAAGTACACATCCTAAGGGCTTTACCAACAAGTAACAGAGAGACAATCAGTATACACGTTAAGGTAAAGTGTAACCAGATAGCATACTATCATGTCGAGAAAGAAAGTCCTCCCTATATATGTCCCAGCATCCACTACAATATACATCCTATGTATAGCAATGGCCTCTAGGGCATACATATAACTAACAATCTCCCACTTGCACTAGGGCCATCTGATAGCAGTGGTTGTAGTATCTCATACTCAACCATCCCATAAAAGTCTCTCTCTAGGAAAAGGCCTTCGTGAGTGGATCTGCCGTGTTGTCCTCTGAGTCTACTCTCCTAACCTCGATCCCTTAGAGATCAACCATCTCCATGATCAGGTGATACTGCCTTAGAATATGTCTGGATCACTGATGGGACCTGCGTTCCTTGGCATAAGTCACAACTCCATTGTCTCACAATGGTCGGAACGTAGTTCATCTCATGAACCAATATACACCCAAACAGCCACTTTGGTAGCATCTTAAGTAGCAATGTATCCATCCTTTATCGTCTAGTATGCCACGGTATCTATCTTGGAACTCTTCCAACATACCGTCCCTTTACTGAGGGTAAAGACAATGCCTGTGACTGACATTCAATCGTCTTTATCACCCTGGAACACTTCCAGTGATTCTCCCCAGGACCAATTGATACCATCTCACTACAACTAGTGAGTATCCTAACATCCAATTAGATCTATCTCATAGATCCAAAACCCAGGATTTAGGAGGTATCACTTTGATCCTATATGGAGAATCCTTGTGATAAGCGGAGATTGACTGAGCGTAGCATAGGAAACTCTTTCCCTAACAAGAGTATGTCATCCACGTACTCTACGAGGATCACCTCCATACTCCCTACTACCTTTTTTGTTTATACAAGGTTCATCTACCATTTTGATGATGCCAAACTCTTTGACTAAATCATCAAAACAGATGTTCCAACTCCGCGATGCCTGTTTTATCACATAAAACACCTTGCACACGTTTCCGCTGCTCCCACTGTCTACGAAGCCCTCTGGCTGTGTACTTACAGACGCTCTCTTCTAAAACATCATTTTAGAAAAGCAGTCATGATACCCAACCGCCAGATATCGCAGTCATGGTATGTAGCCGTGGCAAGTAGGATTCGGATGGACTTAAGCATAGGCACTGGAAAAGGTTTCATCATTATCCACGCCTGGTCGATGACGAAAACCTTTAACAAGTCTAGCTTTGAAAGTCTCAACTTTTCTATCTACACCAAGCAACCTTCTCAAGATATACTTGCTCCTGATGGGGATTTAACCCTTCAGATATAGCAATCAAAGTCCATACTGTATTGGTGTACATGGATTCCATCTCAGATCACTAAACATCCAGCTATTCTTACAGAGTCTCACTCCTGATGGCCAGCTCGAAACTAGTTGGGTCATCATCTCATGATGCAATCCTCGCTCCCACTGTCATAGAGAAACAGAAGTATCTCTCAGGTGGGTGAGGAACCCTACTAGATCGGCGGAGAGGCTGAGGTTCATCGGTGTCTATTGAATCCTTTGATTCTACTAAATCATCTGCTGTGGTTTGCATAACTGGAACATTTCCAGTTGTACATAACAGACCTTGCCTCGAGCTTGTCCGGATTATGCTTTTAGACATAGCCCGGACAACCCCAAATCTTAACTAACTTAAGATGTGGGCTCTTCCCTTTCCATATCACATATGAAGTGGTAGGCAACTGATTTGATTTGAACCCTTTTCAATAGGTATGCAGCTTCTCAAGTGCATAACTCCCAAAAGGAAATAGGTAACTCAGTAGTACTCATCATAGAGCACACCTTATCATATAGGGTGTGATTGCTCCGCCCCGATATACCATCATGCCATGGTGTATACGGAGGAGTAATGCTGAGAGAGAATCTCATTCTCCTTTAGAATAGTCCAGGATTTTCGTGCTCAAGTATTCTCCTCCTCGATCACATCAAAGGACATAATACTAATACCCGTATTTTGGTTCTCTACTTCTAACTTATATTCCGTGAATATCTCAAAAGGTTCGGACTTGTGTTTCAACAGGAACATATGTCTGAATCTTGAGAGATCATCAGAGAATGTAATGAAGTACAAAGAACCGGTCTTGGTATGTGTAGACAGGGGACCTTTATACATCAACATGTATCATCCCAAGAGTTCACTAACTCTTTCTCTGTTTCTAATAAACAAAGCTGGTGTCATCGTATCTTTGTGACATGACCGGAAAGTTTCACAAGATGTAAATTCAAACTAATTTAAATATGCATCTAAATGTAACTTCAGCCAGTCGGGTCGCATTGATATGACCTAGTCTACAATGCCTCAAGAAGGATTCGTTCATTTCTGAACTCTTCCTCTTGTGTGTGTTCTGTATACTAAGAACTGTAGTTTGATTTAGAACATCAATGCTTTTAGATGACGTGCCTGAACCGATCAACTTTTGATATAGGAAATGTTCAAAACATTATCCAACAATACAAAATTTTATCATTTCTTTACTAATAAAGAGACTGACATGATTTTGTATATCAGGTTCGGTATCTAATAACATTCGTTCAGAATCAATGTATTTCGGATACAGGGTGACAGTGACCAACAGACTTAGCTGCAACACTTGCCCCGTTTTCTGTCTCATGAAACTTATCACCCGTTCTCAGTTCTCTACCTATCTGTAGCCCTATGTAACAGATTACATATCTGGGATCCTGATCCGGTATCAAATACCCAGGACGTAGAGGACATTTGAGAAACAGTTTTTTGTAATGAACACACCCGAAGGAGATGCATCATATGCACTTTCTTCGTTTGGGCAGCACGGGAAATCTGGTATTCCCCAATTTCCTGCTCGGTCTTATAACAATTATAAGTTGGAGCGGGACCAACGTTCCCCAGCTCAGTATAACAAGCGGGTTCGGTCAATATTCCGTATTATTATCTTGATTAAGGCGTGACATGGTCTCTACCTGGAGAGAGAGAAGAAAACACTCAGCGTGCGCTCCTTCAAGAATAGATTGGTTATTATTTTATCTAATCAGGATGGCTCCCACTGTTTTTATCAAATCTTCCTTCAAACCCTAAAAGGAAAGACTAGCCGGGATTAATTACACGCTACAAGTTCGCCAATCTTTCAGCCAGGCCAGTGTCGGTACTTTGAGGGAGGTCCCCCGTGCTTTCGCACGAACCTAATTACAGTAAACCTCGTTTTCCCAGAGGCGTAACCCCGTTGACACCTTTCTAGACACCTACTTGATCGGCTAATTGTAATGTGTAAAACTCTCCCAGGAGTAACTCTTACTCGCAACGGGTATCGGGATCCAACTATCTCATAGAAGGTATGCAATCTCATTGCAAATTTCAACACTTGAAATTCCTGATAATTTTTCCCCTAACGTGCTATGACCTTGATGAAAGCCAACAAACCATAGCCCGCTAGTCAAGTTCAACCCGTACATTTCTTGATCGAATTAAACCCACCCGCACGACCCTTGACGAAAGCCAACAAAGCCGCACGACTACCCTAATCCAATCGCATCGTATGCAGCAGATAAGCAGCATATAGCTACCGCACACTACACCTTGACGAAAGCCAACAAATGTAGCACGAATACTATATACAACTTATCTGAAATGACGGAGGGCTACGACAGGTTTTTCTGAAAACCTATTACGTAATGAACTTGATATCGTTGTAGAATCAAATGATTTTGAAATGGAGTGTCTTTGATGCTTTTCTAGTTTTGCTAAAGGAGTCACTCCCGGTGAAGGGATCGTCGGTCCTTTCCTCGTCGAATGAGGTGCTGGATATATCATATATATCACTATGCAAAGCAGAAACTATAGAAGCTATCAAAAGACAAACCGAGTGTGTAGCATCTGCCAGTTATTGCTAAAGGAGTCACTCCCGGCGAAGGGATCTCGGTCCTTTCCTTATCGAATAAGGTGCAGGATATATTATATATACCGCTGTGCAAAGCAAGAACTGTAGCTACCTGTTTTATTTTGAAATTCGATTCCACAACATCTTAGGTTTCTTTTCTTTCATTAATCATATTAATGAAGTCCCATCATTTAAGTACCTAAACATCACAGATAAATACGACGTACACTTATGCCATCCGCATTCGCCTTGATGTCCCCTCGTGCACCGTTAGGTTAGGTAACTAACGGCAGAGCGGGGCAGCGCTAGCACGGGTGTAAAACATAAGTAACGTCTATATAATATATCATATATACTATATACATTATCTATCACAGAACATCACATGATCACATCACAGATATCGCAGCAGAAGAATCATATGAAACATTGGAAATACTAGGACGTCCGTGTTTTCAATACGAGCCAGTATAAAACACGGATTCCACGGTCGCGATGAATAGCCAAACCCACACCCCTAGACCCCTACGAGAGCGGCAAGAAACCCTACCAATTCTGGAGTTAGGAGACCCAGACTCGACTCCTCGAGTTGGTCTCCCACTGGACTCCAGAACCCGGTTACTTGTGCTCCCCTCCTTGGGTCTATCCTAGTACGGAAAAGTAAATAATATACAAAAGGTGACATCTTCCGCAACCTGGAAGTGCCCCAAAAAAAGAATATTACATACAAGTTGTTTTACATGAATGAAAATGAAAAACACTCATCTCACATAAAAACCCCCCGGCTATTCAAACACGACGATCCAATATAACATATCCAGCAACACATAACATCACATGTCATCAACGTAAGTAAATATGCGCATCCCAATTGTCGTTGACATATAGCAACGAAACCGGAGATATCACATATTACACTTACGGTCACAGAAAAGAAAGTGTAAAACTACAACAGTTGGAATCCGCAATCTCTTTAGACATCACATGCCTAATCAAATGAATTACTTAGACATCGCATGCCTAACAATTATAAACCCCGCATTTTAGTCTCAAAATCGAAAACTCTTTTCAATATCAAGTCGGGCAATTCAACAAGATTCCCGACATCCTGATCGAATACCCATCGCAAACTTTAGTAGGCGGCCGCACCCCCAACGCCGTCGACGAAGTGCACCAAGGCGGAACACCGCTGCCGTGAGCACCCGAACGGGGCGACGGGGTTCTCCTACAGTCACTTGGTCGGGGCTATGGGGTGTAGCAGACTATTAAGTTTATCCGGCGAGTATCCACGTACGCTACGTGATTGCGACGGACTTTTGATCACATCAAAATTCCGTGGCAACCGATCAAGTGAGACTAAAGTGCTATGTTTATAACATTCATTCAGTTATCTCATAACTACTTGTGGATTCCAAGTATTGTATCACATTCCAGATAAACAGAAAATGTTAAACTTTCCGATCGAACAGTCAAACACCCAAGTTTTCCCGAAACAGCTCAACACATGAAACAAGTTTAAAAACATCCAGTTCATGCCTCAGTACCAACGGTCCAGCCGTAGAAGGGTCAAGCCAACGCCTCACATGTGGCACGCCGTACTGCCCCAAACCCTAAGGTTCAAAGGGCAGTTCAAGACGGTCACATAATCGAGTTAAGGTTTGTTGTCTTCTAGAGGGTCCATCGCGTTACTTGCACGACTTAGAACGTCTTTAAACCACGGAAAAATCCAACACTTGGAAATTTCCCGACAGGGGAAAAATTGGGTATTTATATCCGGTCGAACTTTTTAACATATTCAAAAATTATCCGGAAAACACCTAGACCAAGTTTGATAATCCGATCGAATCTACGAACTCCCAATACAACCCAGAATATTCAACTCTTGAATAAATATTAAAAAATCCCAGAAAATACAGCACTAAAAGTTAGAAATTACTGTGCAAAATTCAAGAGGTGATGTGACAACTTTGCCGCGGAACCGCCGCACAGGCCATGCTTGTGCCGCGGTTCCGCCGCTCTTTAAACGAATCAGTTGGTCAATTTTGCACAGTAATTCTTAGAATCTCCTGCAGAATTTTTTAAGAATTTTTAATCTGGAAAAAACCCAGTTTTTGAAAAAAAGTCCAGAGAGCATTTTGGAATTGGGGTTTCGGTTCGATCGGACTTTAAACTCCGTCTATGCATCGCCTAAGGCTCTAGCTAGGCTCTGATACCACTGTAGGGTTCCTAGGCACGCAAATGAGGTCTCACAAGGCATCAACCATGCCAATTTTGAATTTTACAAGTGCCGAGAAACCCTAATACGGATCGTTAACTAGATTTATAGGTGATGCGATGCAAGTAAACAACTTTAACTTAAAGGAAAGAAGCTACAACCTTTGTAGATCCGGTCCTCCACCTCCTAGGCTCCGTGATGACGTCCCTCCGCTGTCCAAATCGAATCCAGGACTCTAGCATCGGCTTCATCGGAGAAATGAGCGGGCTAGGTCGTCGACTTCGGTGCCGAAGATGATCTACGTCGAGACATCACAAGATCAAGCTCCCACTTCACCAAGTCATGAAACTTGTGAAGAAAACACCCTATACTACTTGGCAAGTGGTAGAGGATGAAGAAATAGGAAGTGGGTTCACTTTAGAATTGGATTTCTCACTCTTTTTCACAAGTTGCCATTGATGGAGGCAAGCTTTTTCTTTTGTTGATGAAGAAGAAGAAGAAGAAATATATTATGATAAGTATTTTCAAAATAGAAAATAATATGATACTTATCATATGGAAACCATGGTTATGTGTAGAGAGTAAACTAAGGTTAGGTGAATGGTTAGGTTAGGCATGAAACAAAAATGGTAGACTTTTTCAAAGCTTCATGAAGCTTCAATGTAAAACAAAGCAAGCCACCATTTCTCTTTTTGCCAAAATGAAATAAATAAATAAATGAATAAATAAATAAATTAAACAAAACCCTAACCATTTACTTAACCAAGGTTTAAACTAAACATACATACAAACATGCATGTATCATCAAACATGATACAATCAAGTGCACAAAAATATATCACATATACAATGTGCACATCAAGTGAGAAAATCCATCTTAAGTGAACCAATACTCGTTAATGCAAAGTAATATATCAAATATATAATTATACATTAAATCATTAAATCAACACTTGATTTAACGATCCGGTCATATCGCATATAACCGACTAATATCCAATGTATCGGCTTATCGAATCAATCCTCGATTCGATAACTAGGTTATATCGCATACAACCATTCGATACATTCATCGCGAGAATAGAATACGGTATCACATACACGCATTATTCTTGGTCCCGCACATATCTCATATGCGCTACTATTTCATTTCGCTTGAGCCAGGAAACCTCTGTGTAGGACTCTAAAGACTCGTCAATACGCCGGTAGCAGATGATGATCATATCAAACACCCACAAGCCGCAAGCGGTCTGCTAAATATAACGGCCACCCGGGTATTGAGCGATCAGAAGATCGACGAGCAAGCCCGCTCACACTCCTGTGAATCCAACCAGTAACACTTACCGTACAGTCCGGTCTGATATGTCGCATATCTCGCCTAGGGGTGGTGGATGTCAGACCCCAATAGCTTGATAAGTCGTGTCGATATGAGGTCTATAACAGTTCGAGAAACTACTGGTAACACTTACCAGTAAATCTCAGCAACCCTGGCCAGGGATTTCCGGTTATAGCCAATTGAACACAGCTCAACATCAACTCCCAATACCGGAAGAGACGAATCCCCTCCTATCGCTCATTGCCTCCATGTGATTCAGGACTGTACCCAAAAACCACCATTTTGCACGCCCTCTTGGACGTGGTAAGGTGGAAATCAAAGTATAGTGGGAACCACATAAGACTCTATGATGATCTCGGGTCAACAGACTACTCTGTACCAGTGTCACCAGAGAACTGCCATCTGACGTAAGGTATAATACCATCCGGGAGTTCTCGGCGAGTCCGTCCAGTGTACCCAGTCTCCACTGAGCACCCGTATATCATCTCTGATGTCAAACACCAATGGATATGGGATCATCCATCGCCCATCTGTATGGGTCGAGAAGGTATACGCTAGTCTACTCTGGTATATCGATGCCCCGTCTCGATACACCCACGACTAGGGACTTTGAAGGATGTACTTATGGACTACCATGTCCCCATTAGTATGATCCGCATCATAGTCTAGGTAGTCAAGTACACATCCTAAGGGCTTTACCAACAAGTAACAGAGAGACAATCAGTATACACGTTAAGGTAAAGTGTAACCAGATAGCATACTATTATGTCGAGCAAGAAAGTCCTCCCTATATATGTCCCAGCATCCACTACAATATACATCCTATGTATAGCAATGGCCTCTAGGGCATACATATAACTAACAAGGATCCGGCTTAAACCAAAGCCCGCTAGTATTATCCGTCCGATCATGATCCGTGCAATACTGCACGTATAAGATCGAACCCTGCCATATCTCCATACGGCCTCTACAGCGTTTCGCCCGAAACTTGATAAAACGGTATGTGGGGGACTCTAATGACTCATGAATACTTTGGCTGTGGATTTAACCACTAGCACGTTAGAGGTATTAGCCATACGTAACGGGCTACCAGCTATTGACCAAAAGGGACGTCGATGAGCGAACTCATCCTGACACCCTACTGAGCCTGTCAGTGACAATATCCGTACAGTCCAGTCCGTTCGTCTATGAGCATCGCATGGCGGGCCTAGGGGGTTGGTAAAAGTCAGACCACCAAAAGCGGTACAAGTCGTGTCGGAGTGTAGCCAAGAACACCCTGAGATACTACTGGATTACCTACCAGTAAATCTCCTGCCTTGGCCAAGGACTTCGTGTAATGGCTTTCCTAGACACAGCGCGACCTCACACCCAATACCGGGAGAGACGAACCACTGCAGATCCGCTCACTGCCTCCATGTGGCTCGGGATTGTACCCAACTAAAACCTGTTTGCACGTCTCCTTTGAGCGTGGTAGGGTAGTAATCAAAGTACAGTAGGAACTCACACGAGACAAATGACGATCTCAGGTCGATGAACTAACCTGTACACATGTCACCAGGGAACTGCTATCTGACGTCTGGTATAAGACCAAATAGAATGATCCCGGCGAGTCCTGTCCAGTGTACTCATAACCCAATGAGCACCTGTATACATCTTAGGTGATCCAACTGACACCAGTGGCTTGTGAGACCGGCCACCGCCCCTCGTCGGGGTCTCGACTGTATACACTAGTCTACTCTGGAGTATCGATGCCCTGTCTCGAAACTCCCACGACTAGGGACCTTTTAAGGATGTGCTTATAGACTACCAGCTCCCACGTATATGATCGCCCTCAGACTGCTGGAAGTCAAGCAAGAATCCTAGGGGCTCTATCAACGTGTAATAGCGACCTGTAAGGTCACCTAAAGCAGTACACGATGATAAAGATAAACCAGATATCATACTATCATCTTGAGTAAGACTGTCCTACCGGAATAGGTCCTCCCTCAATCATTGCAATCACATGCCTGTGATCCAATAATTGACTCTGAAGGCACTATCTCCAACAATGCTTTTGTCTAAAAGCCAAAGTACGAAGAAAATAAAAATAAATGAAGCATAAAAGTATAAAATGGTGAAGAAAAATGAACACTGGTTTTTGTAATCACCAAGGCATCATAAAAAAATATAGCGAGGGTGCTTCATCACCTAGTGCCTTAGACCAACTGGTTTGGGAGCCACTGCTAAGCCTTAGGTGGTGCAAGACTAGGAAATTGCTAATTAAGCCTAATATGTGAGCACATTTAGTAATCGGTCGGTTAGTACCTCAAGAAGTATTAACGGTCGCATGAAGAATTTGTGAGCAAATCCATCTAAAATATTCACCGACTAAAAAGTATTGAGCTAAATGGACAAGAGTATGATAGCTTGAATTGAATTCTCCGAGTATAGGGATGTCTTACATACACACGTAGGGGTATATGATCGGTGATTGGAAGAAAGGTAGGGATGAAGAATAAATGCGAGGTTTTATTGAGGGATGTGATTTCTAACGTCTTTTCATGACTATTAAGATAGGGCTCATGACAACCGAAAAGCTGGTGTAGTTGGAAACTATTCTTTTCAAGATTCTTTCTTTTATAATTCTTATCTTTATATGTAACTTTCACAGTCTTTCTTTTATTATATGATTTTGTGGGTGCAATTTGCTGAAAACCCTCAGGAGACAATACTCCTCCTACTAGGGACACCTAAAGGTTTAAAGGCTTGTTGCACGTACTCAGTGCAATCGTGTTGCCCACAAAAGTGTGCTAGTTAGTTTTTCTTTTTCTTAATAATTTTCTCCTTCTCCTAAATAAAAGAAGTTTGCTCGGGACGATCAAAGTCAAGTTTGGGGGAATTTGTTCAGTCGAAATTATTGCAATTTATAACATAACAATTTCCTCACTTTTCTAATCATCTAAGTGTGTTTGTTATAAATATAACACATATTACAAGTTCATCTGGAAAATATCAATTACCATGTGTTATACATTACAATCGACACTTTTGAAGGAAATTGTATGTTTATTATTTCACGCATAATATTGTATATCTCTAACATTCCTCATTAAGATCTTGTGCAAAAATCAGCTCAGGTCAGATATCGGAATCAGAAATTCGCCGATAAAATACAGGAAATCAAAGAGTTAAATTCTGGCAGAGATTCAGAAGAGATAAAAGGATTCCAGATATCAAATATACACCTAGAGATCAACACCAGAAGACAGAAGAAGTTTGAAGCATCGATCTCACCAATCGGCCGCGGAACCGCGACCGAGTCAGGCCGAGTCGCCGCGGATCCGCGGCCGAGTTGTGAGCTTCGAAGTCGGGAACTCTCTGGAAACTTCATTGCAACATCCTAGCTTATTGGAGACGCTTCGTTGTAACAACCTTGTTCTGGAAACTTCTCTATAATAACCTAGCTTGTTGAGGAAGCTTGATAACAACCTACCTTATTCTAGAAGCCTCCTTATAACAACCTAGCTTATGAGGGAAGCTTGATTAGGGGCTATAAAAAGGGACATGACCCTACATTAAAAGGTTGTTGATTTTTAGTACACGTTTGAGACACTTTTGATCCAAAAACCAAATCAAGATCCAATTCCAAATCAAGATCCAAAATCAAGAATCGTGAGAAATTCATCGAGCGACTTCATTCAAGATCCTTTACGCGAAGCCGATCTTCATCAACGAGCACGTGATCTTCGATAGATCCTAGACTCATGGTGATCGAGCAAAGCAAAGATCGACGGAGAAATTACCTCTTCAAGGGAGTGACCGAGAGCGAATTTTCTTGTAATCTCGGATTGAAGGAGTTGTAATTTGAAGTTGAATAATAAAGGTGATCATTACTCTTAGTCTTGCTTTCTTTAAATTTTCGCATTATGAAATCTCTATTTGTTGATTCTTCTATTTTCATAATGTGTGAATAAATCTCCGCTTGCTAAGGATTCGAAGGAATTTGGTAGATCAAATGGTGAAAGAATTCTATATTCATCTTAAGTTTTATGGAGATTATAAAATTTAGCAAAAAGAATCATTAATGTCCAAATTGTGAGTGAGATCAATTTATTGAGAAGTTCATCACAATTTGGGGATTAGATTGACGATCCTTCTTGTTAAAGGCTAGATAGGAATGGCAATCAATGAAAGGACAAGGGGCAATGAAAGAGAAATCCTAGTTTCTTCAAAGGATCCCTAATTCTCATTATTAGCCATCGATCTAGTTGTAATCCTACCAATAGATAAGATGAATCATCTTGAATAATCATCATTGGCTACTAATTCCTTCGAATCCTACAAGCCTTCTAAAATATTCTTGATAACTAAATCTTGAACATTTTCTTGAATTTTCTTTCTTGAAAACGATTTTTTAAACTTCTTGAAAATATGAATTCAACTCAATCTTAAACAATTTCTTGAATTTTCTTTACTCTTTCTTTCGACTCAACTAAAGCAAGAATTTACGAGTTCCTCGCATCTCAGTGGATGACCCGCACTCACTAACGCTTGCTACTCGCGATACCATTATTGATTGCGGTCATTACTACGGAAACATTTCATCATTTCTTTACTACATCTTTTCTTCACAAATCAAAGAAGTGAAACTTTTAGAATAAATCAGGGTCCATCGAATAACTTGCATTATATTTGAATGTTCTTTAACTTTGAAAAAAATCCAACTCTTGGAAAATTTTCCGGCGAGGGTAAAAGTGGGTATTTGATATCCGTTCGAACTTTTTAACGCCATCTAAATAACCCGAAAATATGTTAGAATTACGACTACGAAATAATCCGAATTTCCTTTATAGAAAATTAACATCTCATGCAATTTTGGAAAAAACAAGCAACACCTGAAATGTTAGTTATATGTATGCCCTAGAGGCTATTACTATACATGTGTTGTATATTGTAGTGGATGCTTGGACATATATAGGGATGACTTTCTTGCTCGACATAATAGTGTGCTATCTGGTTACTCTTTACCTTAACGTGTATACTGGTTGTCTCTCTATTACATGTTGGTAAAGCCCTTAGGATGTGTACTTGACTACCTGGACTATGATGCGGATCATACTAGTGGGGACATGGTAGTCCATAAGTACATCCTTCAAGGTCCCTAGTCGTGGGTGTATCGAGACGAGGCACCGATATACCAGAGTAGACTAGCGTATACCTTCTCGACCCATACAGATGGGCGATGGATGATCCCATATCCATTGGTGTTTGACATCAGAGATGATATACGGGTGCTCAGTGGAGACTGGGTACACTGGATGGACTCGCCGAGAACTCCCAAATGGTATTATACCTTACGTCAGATGGCAGTTCTCTGGTGACACTGGTACAGGTTAGTCTGTAGACCCGAGAACGTCATAGAGTCTTGTGTGATTCCCACTGTGCTTTGATTTCCACCTTACCACATCCAAGAGGGCATGCAAAACGGTGGTTTTTGGGTAGAGTCCCGAGTCACATGGAGGCAATGAGCGATAGGAGGGGTTTCGTCTCTCCCGGTATTGGGGGTTGATGTTGCACTATGCTCGATTGGCCATAACAGGGAAGTCCCTGGCCATGGCTGATTTAGAGATTTACTGGTAAGTGTTACCAGTTGTTTCTCGACCCGTTATGAGCCTTATATCGGCATGACTTATCGGTTATTGGGGTCTGACGTTTACCACCCCTAGACTTGATATGCGACATATCAGACGAGGAGACCGGACTGTACGGTAGTGTCACTGTCAGGCTTTTTGCAGGAGTTGGAGTGGGCTTGCTTGCTGATCTTCTGATCGCTCAATACCAGGGTAGCCGTTACGTCTAGCTAGTACCGCTGACGGCTTGTGGGTGCTTGATATGATCATCACCTACTGCCGGCGTATTGACGAGTCTTTAGAGTCCTACATAGAGGTTGTACTGGCTCAGGCAAAATGAAATAGGAGTGCGTATGTGATATGTGCGGGACCGAGAATAATGCGTGTATGCGATACCGTATTCTATTCTCGCGAGTTTGTGTCGATCGGTTGTATGCGATATAACCTAGTTATCGAATCAAGTGTTGATTCGATAAGTCGATACATTGAATGTTAGTCGGTTATATGTGATATAACCGGATTATTAAGTCAAGTGTTGATTTAATAATTTAGTGTATAATTATATATGTGATATACTAATTTATATTAACTAACATTGGTTCACTTAAGCATTCATGTATCTCACTTGTGCACAACTTGATATATATGTGTGATATATATATTTATTTGTGTTTACTTTTGTATCATGGTTGTTGATACAAGTATCATGGGTGTACAAGACTTATATCATACTAATTATAGGTTTAGGTTTTTATATTTAAAGTAATTCAAAAACAAATGGATAATGAGCTAAAATGCATGAAGCTTCTTGAAGCTTATGTTGCATTTGACTTAGTCCACTAGTTTTGTTTTACTTTGGATATTATTTAACCTAACCAATGTATTTAACCATGGTTATGTCTCTACATGAGTTAAGTATATGATACTCACTCACCATGGTTAATTCATTCTCTCTCTTGATCATTATCCTTTCTCATTTTTGAGTTTATCTTCTTCTTCCTTCATCTTGATGCTAGGGTTTGAAAAGGAGAGAGATAAAAAGTGAGAAATGAAATTCTAAAGTGCACCCATTTTCTATCTCACCATTCTCTACTAGACTAGAACTTTAGTTTAGGGTGTTTGCTTCACTAATTCTTTGGTTAGTGAGGTAGAAGCTTGAGTCCGTATTCCCTCGACGTAGATCATCTTCGGCATCGAAGACTTCAAGCGATCCCGTTGCAATTTTCTCATGGAGCCGTCCGAGAGTCCGGGAGTTGGATGATCGCAGCGAAGGGACTACATCAAGGAGCATATGAAGTGAAGGACCGATCTACAAAGGTTGTATTTCGTATTCACTTAGGGTTAAAGAGTTTAGCTTGCTCGTTTTTCGCCTAATCTCTAGTTAACGATCTAGTTTAGGGTTATTCGGCACGGCTAAAATTTTAATCCGGCATGGTCGATGCGTTGTAGAACCTCATTAGAGTGCCTAGTAACCCTACAGTGGTATCAGAGCCTAGCTAGAGCATTAGGCGATGAGTTTACAATGTTAAAACTCCGAACGAACCCGGAAACTACAAAATATACCCCTCTCTGTACATTTTTTAAAATTTGGGAATTTTCTGAATTAAAAATGCCTAAAAAAATCAGCAGGCAATTATAAGAAACAATGTGCAAAACAACCACGTTTGGCGCCCAAAGCGCCGCGGAACCGCGGGCTCGTGCGGCGGTTCAGCGACCATAAAGTGACGTGACCATTGTCATTTTGCACAGTAATGTTTATATTTAATTTTCTGATATTTTCTGGGTATTTTTATCTGACTCAAGTGTTGAGTATTTTGGGGTTTATTTTGTAGTCGTTGTTTCGATCGGAATATTTAATTTCGTAATGTTTTCCGGATATTTAGAAACTGTTAAAAAGTTCGATCCGACATCAATAACTCACTTTTTCCCCGACCCGGAAAATTTCCAAGTGTTGGATTTTTCCGTTGTTTGAGAACGTCTAAATCGTGCAAGTTACGCAATGGACCCTCTAGAAGACAACAAACCTTAACTCGATTATGTGACCGTCTTGAACTGCCTTTTGAACCTTAGGGTTTGGGGCAGTACAACGTGTCACATATGAGGTGTTGGCTTGACCCTTCTACAGCTGGACCGTTGGTACTGTGGCATGTGATGGATGTTTTTAAACCCCCCTCAAGTGTTGAGAACTATTTGGGAAAACTTGGGTGTTTGATCATTCGATCGGAAAGTTTAACATTGTCTATTTATCTGGATTGTGATACAATATTTGGAATCCACAAGTAGTTATGAGATAACTAATTTGGATGTTATAAACATAGAGGTTTAGTCTCAAATGATCGGTTGCCACGGAATTTTGATGCGATCAAAAGTCCGTCGCAATCACGTAGCATACACGGATACTCACCGGGTAAACTTAATAGACAGCCATGCCCCATAGCCCCGACCAAGTGACTGTAGGAGAACCCCGTCGCCAAAAGCATCCGTTTGGGTGCTCGCGGCAGCGGTGTTCCGCCTTAGTGCACTTCGTCGACGGCGTCCGGGGGCGCGGCCGTCTACTGAAGTTTACGACGAGCATTCAATCACTTATCGGGAATCTTGTTGAATTGCCCGACTACATATTGAAAAGTGTTTTCGATATAGAGACTAAAATGCGGGGTTTATAGTTGTTAGGCATGCGATGTCTAAGGATGGTTGCGGATTCCAACTGTTGTAGTTTTACACTTTCTTTTCTGCGACCGTAAGTGTAATATGTGATATCGCCGATTTCGTTGCTATATGTCAACGAAAATTGGGATGCGCATATTTACTTACGTTGATGACATGTGATGTTATATGTTGCTGGATATGTTATATTGGATCGTCGCGTTTTGAATAGCCGGGGTTTTTTATGTGAGGTGAGGGTTTTTATTTTCATTTATGTAAAATTTAATGTATGTAATATTCTTTTATTGGGGCACTTCCGAGTTGAGGTTGATGTCACCATTTGTATATTATTTACTTTTCCGCACTAGGATAGACCCAAGGAGGGGAGCACAAGTAACCGGGTTCTAGAGTCTAGTAAGAGACCAACTCGAGGAGTCGAGTCCGGGTCTCCTAACTCTAGAATTGGTAGGGTTGCTTGCCGCTCACGTAGGGGTCTAGGGGTGTGGGTTTGTCTATTCATCGCGACCGTGGAATCCGTGTTTTATACTGGCTCGTATTGAAAACACGGACGTCCTACTATATCCAATGTTTCATATGATTCTTCTGCTGCGATATCTGTGATGTGATCATTTGCTATGTTGTGATAGATGCTGTATATAGTATATATGATATATTATATAGACGTTACTTATGTTTTACACCCGCGCTAGCCCTACCCCCTCTGCCGTTAGTTACCTAACCTAACGGTGCACGAGGGGACATCGAGGCGAATGCGGATAGCATAAGTGTACGTCTCATTTATCTGTGATGTTTAGGTGAATTAAATGATGGGACTTCATTAATATGATTAATGAAAGAAAAGAAACCTAAAAGATGTTGTGGAATCGAATTTTCAAAAACAGGTAGCTACAGTTCTTGCTTTGCATCGCGGTGTTCCTTGTAGAACATCCTGCACCTTATTCGATAAGGAAAGGGCCGAGATCCCTTTACCGGGAGTGACCCCTTTAGCAATGACTGGCAGATGCTACACCCCTCGGTTTTGTCTTTTGATTGCTTTTCTAGTTCTTGCTTTGCACAGTGATGTATATGATATATCCTGCACCTCATTCGACGAGGAAAGAGCCGACGATCCCTTCACCGGGAGTGACCTCTTTAGCGAAACTAGCAAAAGCCTCAAAAACACTCCATTTTAAAATCATTTGATTCTACAACGATATCAAGTTCATTACGCAATAAGTTTTCAGAAAAACCTGTCGTAGCCCTCCGTCATTTCAGTAAGTCCTACTTAGTATTCGTGCTGCGTTTGTTGGCCTTTCTCAAGGCGTAGTGTGCGGTAGCTGACTAGTGCTTATCTGCTTATGCATATGATGCAGATTGGGTTAGGGTAGTCATGCAACCTTGTTGGCCTTTGTCTAGGATCGTACGGGTGGGTTTAATTCAATCAAGAAATGACGGGTTGAACTTGACTAGCATCCTATGGTTTGTTGGCCTTTGTCAAGGTCATAGGAGGTTAGGGGCAAAATATTATCGGGAATTTCAAGTGTTGAAATTTGCAATGAGATTGCATACCTTCTATGAGATAGTTGGATCCCGATACCCGCTGCGAGTAATTGTTACTCCTGGGAGAGTTTTACACATTACAATTAGCCGATCAAGTAGGTGTCTAGAAAGGTGTTAACGGGGTTACGCCTCTGGAAAAATGAGGTTTACATTAATTAGGTCCGTGCGAAAGCACGGGGAACCACCCTCAAAGTACCGACACTGGCCTGGCTGAAAGATTGGCGAAGTTGTAGGGTGTAATTAATCCCGGCTAGTCTTTCCTTTTAGGGTTTGAAGGAAGCTTTGATAAAAATAGTGGGAGCCATCCTGATTAGATAAAATAATAACCAATCTGATCTTGCAAGAGCGCACGCAGAGTGTTTTCTTCTCTCTCTCTCCAGGCAGCGACCATGTCACGCCTTAATCAAGATAATAATACGGATGAATTGACCGAACCCGCTTGTTATACTGCGCTGGAGAACGTTGGTCCCGCTCCAACTTATAATTGTTATAAGACAGAGCAGGAAATTGGGGATTACTAGAATTCCCGTGCCGCCCAAACGAAGAAAGTGCATGCTGATGCATCATCTTTGGGTGTGTTCAATACAAAGAACTGTTCTCAGTATCCTTTACGTCCTGGGTATGTGATACCGGATCAGGATCCCGCATATGTAATCTGTTATATGGGCTATAGATAGGTAGAGAACTGAGAACGGGTGATAAGTTTCATGAGATATATAACGGTGCAAATGTTGCAGCCAAGTCTGTTGGTCACTATCACCCTGTATTACCAGAATACATTAATTCTGAACGAATGTTGTTAGATACCGAACCTGATATACAACATCATATCAGTCTCTTTATTAGTAAAGAAGGATATAATTTTGTATTGTTGGATAATGTTTTGAACATTTCCTATATCAAGTGTTGATCGGTTCAGGCACGTTATCTAAAAGCATTGAAGTTCGAAATCAAACTACAGTTCTTAGTATACAGAACACACACAAGAGGAAGAGTTCAGAAATGAACGAATCCTTCTTGAGGTATTGCAGACTAGGTCATATCAATGCGACCCGACTAGCTCAAGTTACATTAAGATGCATATTTAAATCAGTTTGAATTTACATCTTGTGAAACTTGCCAGTCATGTCACATAGACAAGATGACCATAGCTCCGTTTACTGTAAACAGAGAAAGAGTTAGTGAACTTTTGGGATGATACATGTTGATGTATGTAGGTGCCCTGTCTACACATGCCAAGACCGGTCCTTTATAGTTCATTACATTCTCTGATAATCTCTCAAGATTCTGACATATGTTCCTGTTGAAACACAAGTCCGAACCTTTTGAGATATTCACAGAATATATGTTAGAAATAGAGAACCAAAACGGGTATAAGTATTATGTCCTTTGATGTGATCAAGGAGGAGAATACTTGAGCATGGAATTCCTGGATTATTCTAAAGGAGAATGAGATTCTCTCTCAGCATTACTCCTCCGTATACACCACAACACGTAGGTGTATCGGGGCGGAGCAACCACACCCTATATGATATGGTGCGCTCTATGATGAGTACTACTGAGTTACCTATTTCCTTTAGGGAGTTTTGCACTTATGAAGTTGCATACCTTTTGAATAGTGTTCCGATCAAATCAGTTGCCTACCACTTCATATGAGATATGGAAAGGGAAGAGCCCATATCTTAAGTTTGTTAATATTTGGGGTTGTCCAGACTATGTCTAAAAGAAAAATTCGGACAAGCTCGAGGCAAGGTCTGTTATGTAGAACTGGAAATGTTCCAGCTATATAAACTGCAGCTGATGATTTGGTAGAACCAAAGGATTCAATAGTTTCCAACGAACCTCAGCCTCTCCGCCGATCTAGTAGGGTTCCTCACCCACCTGAGAGATACTTCGGTTTCTCTATGACAGTGGGAGCGAGGATTGCATCATGAAATGATGACCCAACTAGTTTCGAGCTGGCCATCAGGAGTGGGACTATGTAAGAATGGCTGGATGCTTAGCGATCTGAGATGGAATCCTTATACACCAACAAAGTATGGACTTTGGCTGCTTTATCTGAAGGGTTAAATCCCCATCAGGAGCAAGTATATCTTGAGAAGATTACTTGGTGTACATGGAAAAGTTGAGACTTTCAAAGCAAGACTTGTTAAAAGTTTGCATCATTGACCAGGTATGGATTATGATGAAACCTTTTCTAAGTAGCTATGCTTAAGTCCATCCAGATCCTACTTGCCACGGCTACATACCATGACTACAATATCTGGCGGTTGGGTGCTATGACTGCTTTTCTAAATGATGTTTTAGAAGAGTGCGTCTATAAGTACACAGCCAGAGGGCCTCGTAGATAGTGGGAGCAGCGGAAACGTGTGCAACATGTTTTATGTGATAAAGCAGGCATCGCGGAGTTGGAACATCTGTTTTGATGTGTTAGTCAAAGAGTTTGACATCATCAAAATGGTAGATGAACCTTGTATATACAAAAAGGTAGTAAGGAGTATGCTGGTGATCCTCGTAGAGTACGTGGATGACATACTCTTGATGGGGAAGGAGTTTCCTATGCTACGCTCGATCAATCTCCGCTTATCACAATGATTCTCCACATAGGATCAAAGTGATACCTACTAAATCCTGGGTTTTGGATCTATGAGATAGATCTAATTGGATGTTAGGATTCTCACTAGTTGTAGTGAGATGGTATCAATTGATCCTGGGGAGAATCACTGGAAAGGTTCCAGGGTGATAAGGACGACTGAATGTCAGTCACAGGCATTGTCTTTACCCTAAGTAAAGGGACGATATGTTGGAAGGGTTCCAAGCTATATACCGTGGCATACTAGACGATAAAGGCTAGATACATCGATACCAAAGATTCTACCAAAGAGGAAGTCTGGGTGTATATTTGTTCATGAGATGAACTTCGTTCCTACCATTGTGTGACAATGGAGTTGTGGCTTATGCCTAGGAACGCCCGTCCCATCAGTGATCCAGACATATTCTAAGGCAGTGTCACCTGATCATGGAGATGGTTGATCTCCAGGGGATCAAGGTTAGGGGAGTAGACTCAGAGGACAACATGACGGATCCACTCACAAAGGCCTTTTCCCAGAGAGAGACTAGTTATGGGATGGTTGAGTATGAGATACTACAACCACTGTTATCAGATGGCCCTAGTGCAAGTGGGAGATTGTTAGTTATATGTATGCCCTAAAGGCCATTACTATACATGTGTTGTATATTGTAGTGGATGCTTGGACATATATAAGGATGACTTTCTTGCTCGACATGATAGTGTGCTATCTGGTTACTCTTTACCTTAACGTGTATACTGATTGTCTCTCTATTACATGTTGGTAAAGCCCTTAGGATGTGTACTTGACTACCTGGACTATGATACGGATCATACTAGTGGGGACATGGTAGTCCATAAGTACATCCTTCAAGTTCCCTAGTCGTGGGTGTATCGAGACGGGGCATCGATATACCAGAGTAGACTAGCGTATACCTTCTCGATCCATACAGATGGGCGATGGATGATCCCATATCCATTGGTGTTTGACATCAGAGATGATATACGGATGCTCAGTGGAGACTGGATACACTGGATGGACTCGCCGAGAACTCCCAGATGGTATTATACCTTACGTCAGATGGCAGTTCTCTGGTAACACTGGTACAGGTTAGTCTGTAGACCCGAGATCGTCATAGAGTCTTGTGTGATTCCCACTGTGCTTTGATTTCCACCTTACCACGTCCAAGAGGGCGTGCAAAACGGTGGTTTTTGGGTACAGTCCCGAGTCACATGGAGGCAATGAGCGATTGGAGGGGTATCGTCTCTCCCGGTATTGGGGGTTGATGTTGCACTATGCTCGATTTGCCATAACAGGGAAGTCCCTGGCCAGGGCTGATTTAGAGATTTACTGGTAAGTGTTACCAGTAGTTTCTCGACCCGTTATGAGCCTCATATCGGCATGACTTATCGGTTATTGGGGTCTGACGTTTACCACCCCTAGACTTGATATGCGACATATCAGACGAGGAGACCGGGCTGTACGGTAGTGTCACTGTCAGGCTTTTTGCAGGAGTTGGAGCGGGCTTGCTTGCTGATCTTCAGATCGCTCAATATCCGGGTAGCCGTTACGTCCAGCTAGTACCGCTGACGGCTTGTGGGTGCTTGATATGATCATCACCTACTGCCGGCGTATTGACGATTCTTTAGAGTCCTACATAGAGGTTGTACTGGCTTAGGCAAAACGAAATAGGAGCGCGTATGTGATACGTGCGGGACCGAGAATAATGCGTGTATGCGATACCGTATTCTATTCTCGCGAGTTTGTGTCGATCGGTTGTATGCGATATAACCTAGTTATCGAATCAAGTGTTGATTCGATAAGTCGATACATTGGATGTTAGTCGGTTATATGTGATATAACCGGATTATTAAGTCTAGTGTTGATTTAATAATTAAGTGTATAATTGTATATGTGATATACTAATTTACATTAACTAACATTGGTTCACTTAAGCATTCATTTTTCTCACTTGTGCACAACTTGATATATATATGTGATATATATATTTATTTGTGTTTACTTTTGTATCATGGTTGTTGATACTAGTATCATAGGTGTACAAGACTTATACCATACTAATTATAGGTTTAGGTTTTTATATTTAAAGTAATTCAAAAACAATGGATAATGAGCTAAAATGCATGAAGCTTCTTGAAGCTTATGTTGCATTTGACTTAGTCCACTAGTTTTGTTTTACTTTGGATATTATTTAACCTAACCAATATATTTAGCCATGGTTATGTCTCTACATGAGTTAAGTATATGATACTCACTCACCATGGTTAATTCATTCTCTCTCTTGATCATTATCCTTTCTCATTTTTGAGTTTATCTTCTTCTTCCTTCATCTTGATGCTAGGGTTTGAAAAGGAGAGAGATAAAAAGTGAGAAATGAAATTCTAAAGTGTACCCATTTTCTATCTCACCATCCTCTACTAGACTAGCACTTTAGTTTAGGGTGTTTGCTTCACTAATTCTTTGGTTAGTGAGGTAGAAGCTTGAGTCCGTATTCCCTCGACGTAGATCATCTTCGGCATCGAAGACTTCAAGCGATCCCGTTGCAATTTTCTCATGGAGCCGTCCGAGAGTCCGGGAGTTGGATGATCGCAGCGAAGGGACTACATCAAGGAGCATATGAAGTGAAGGACCGATCTACAAAGGTTGTATTTCGTATTCACTTAGGGTTAAAGAGTTTAGCTTGCTCGTTTTTCGCCTAATCTCTAGTTAACGATCTAATTTAGGGTTATTCGGCACGGCTAAAATTTTAATCCGGCATGGTCGATGCGTTGTAGAACCTCATTAGAGTGCCTAGTAACCCTACAGTGGTATCAGAGCCTAGCTAGAGCATTAGGCGATGAGTTTACGATGTTAAAACTCAGGACGAACCCGGAAACTACAAAATATACCCCTCTCTGTACATTTTTTAAAATCTGGGAATTTTCTGAATTAAAAATGCCTAAAAAAATCAGCAGGAAATTATAAGAAACAATGTGCAAAACGACCACGTTTGGCGCCCAAAGCGCCGCGAAACCGCGGCACGAGCATGGCTCGTGCGGCAGTTCCGCGACCATAAATTGACGTCACCGTTGTCTTTTTGCACAGTAATGTTTATATTTAATTTTCTGATATTTTCTGGGTATTTTTATCTGACTCAAGTGTTGAGTATTTTGGGGTTTATTTTGTAGTCGTTGTTTCGATCGGAATATTTAATTTCGTAATGTTTTTCGGATATTTAGAAACTGTTAAAAAGTTCGATCCGACATCAATAACTCACTTTTTCCCCGACCCAGAAAATTGCCAAGTGTTGGATTTTTCCGTTGTTTGAGAACGTCTAAATCGTGCAAGTTACGCAATGGACCCTCTAGAAGACAACAAACCTTAACTCGATTATGTGACCGTCTTGAACTGCCTTTTGAACCTTAGGGTTTGGGGCAGTACGGCGTGCCACATGTGAGGTGTTGGCTTGACCCTTCTACGGCTGGACCGTTGGTACTGTAGAATGTGATGGATGTTTTTAAACCCCCCTCAAGTGTTGAGAACTATTTGGGAAAACTTAGGTGTTTGATCATTCGATCGGAAAGTTTAACATTGTTCATTTATCTGGATTGTGATACAATATTTGGAATCCACAAGTAGTTATGAGATAACTAATTTGGATGTTATAAACATAGCGGTTTAGTCTCAAATGATCGGTTGCTACGGAATTTTGATGCGATCAAAAGTCCGTCGCAATCACGTAGCGTATGCGGATACTCGCTGGGTAAACTTAATAGACAGCCATGCCCCATAGCCCCGACCAAGTGACTGTAGGAGAACCCCGTCGCCAAAAGCATCCGTTTGGGTGTCGCGGCAGCGGTGTTCCGCTTTAGTGCACTTCGTCGACGGCGTCCGGGGGCGCGGCCGTCTACTGAAGTTTGCGACGAGCATTTTATCACTTATCGGGAATCTTGTTGAATTGCCCGACTACATATTGAAAAGTGTTTTCGATATAGAGACTAAAATGCGGGGTTTATAGTTGTTAGGCATGCGATGTCTAAGGATGGTTGCGGATTCCAACTGTTGTAGTTTTACACTTTCTTTTCTGCGACCGTAAGTGTAATATGTGATGTCGCCGGTTTCGTTGCTATATGTCAACGACAATTGGGATCTTCATATTTACTTACGTTGATGACATGTGATGTTATGTGTTGCTGGATATGTTATATTGGATCGTCGCGTTTTGAATAGCCGGGGGTTTTTATGTGAGGTGATGGTTTTTATTTTCATTCATTTAAAATTTAATGTATGTAATATTCTTTTATTGGGGCACTTCCGAGTTGAGGTTGATGTCACCATTTATATATTATTTACTTTTCCGCACTAGGATAGACCCAAGGAGGGGAGCATAAGTAACCGGGTTCTAGAGTCCAGAGGGAGACCAACTCGAGGAGTCGAGTCCGGGTCTCCTAACTCTAGAATTGGTAGGGTTGCTTGCCGCTCTCGCAGGGGTCTAGGGGTATGGGTTTGTCTATTCATTGCGACCGTGGAATCCGTGTTTTATACTGGCTCGTATTGAAATCACGGACGTCCTAGTATATCCAATGTTTCATATGATTCTTCTGCTGCGATATCTGTGATGTGATCATTTGATATGTTGTGATAGATGATGTATATAGTATATATGATATATTATATAGACATTACTTATGTTTTACACTCGCGCTAGCCCCGCCCCGCCCTGCCGTTAGTTACCTAACCTAACGGTGCACGAGGGGACATCGAGGCGAATGCTGATGGCATAAGTGTACGTCGTATTTATCTGTGATGTTTAGGTGAATTAAATGATGGGACTTCATTAATATGATTAATGAAAGAAAAGAAACCTAAAAGATGTTGTGGAATCGAATTTTCAAAAACAGGTAGCTACAGTTCTTGCTTTGCATCGCGGTGTTCCTTGTAGAACATCCTGCACCTTATTCGATAAGGAAAGGGCCGAGATCCCTTCACCGGGAGTGACCCCTTTAGCAATGACTGGCAGATGCTACACCCCTCGGTTTTGTCTTTTGATTGCTTTTCTAGTTCTTGCTTTGCACAGTGATGTATATGATATGTCTTGCACCTCATTCGACGAGGAAAGAGCCGACGATCCCTTCACCGAAAGTGACCTCTTTAGCGAAACTAGCAAAAGCCTAAAAAACACTCCATTTTAAAATCATTTGATTCTACAACGATATCAAGTTCATTACGCAATAGGTTTTCAGAAAAACCTGTCGTAGCCCTCCGTCATTTCAGATAAGTCCTACTTAGTATTAGTGCTGCGTTTGTTGGCCTTTCTCAAGGCGTAGTGTGCGGTAGCTGACTAGTGCTTATCTGCTTATGCATATGATGCAGATTGGGTTAGGGTAGTCATGCAACCTTGTTGGCCTTTGTCAGGGGTCGTGCGGGTGGGTTTAATTCAATCAAGAAATGACGGGTTGAACTTGACTAGCATCCTATGGTTTGTTGGCCTTTGTAAAGGTCATAGGAGGTTAGGGGCAAAATATTATCGGGAATTTCAAGTGTTGAAATTTGTAATGAGATTGCATACCTTCTATGAGATAGTTGGATCCCGATACCCGCTGCGAGTAATTGTTACTCCTGGGAGAGTTTTACACATTACAATTAGCCGATCAAATAGGTTTCTAGAAAGGTGTTAACGGGGTTACGCCTCTGGGAAAACGAGGTTTACTTTAATTAGGTCCGTGCGAAAGCACGGGGAACCTCCCTCAAAGTTACGACACTGGCCTGGCTGAAAGATTGGCGAAGTTGTAGGGTGTAATTAATCCCGGCTAGTCTTTCCTTTTAGGGTTTGAAGGAAGCTTTGATAAAAACAGTGGGAGCCATCCTGATTAGATAAAATAATAACCAATCTGATCTTGCAAGAGCGCACGCAGAGTGTTTTCTTCTCTCTCTCTCTAGGCAGCGACCATGTCACGCCTTAATCAAGATAATAATACGGATGAATTGACCGAACCCGCTTGTTATACTGCGCTGGGGAATGTTGGTCCCGCTCTAACTTATAATTGTTATAAGACAGAGCAGGAAATTGGGGATTACTAGAATTCCCGTGCCGCCCAAACGAAGAAAGTGCATGCTGATGCATCATCTTCGGGTGTGTTCAATACAAAGAACTGTTTCTCAGTATCGTTTACGTCCTGGGTTTGTGATACCGGATCAGGATCCCGCATATGTAATCTGTTACATGGGCTATAGATAGGTAGAGAACTGAGAATGGGTGATAAGTTTCATGAGATAGATAACGGTGCAAGTGTTGCAGCCAAGTCTGTTGCTCACTATCACCCTGTATTACCAGAATACATTGATTCTGAATGAATGTTGTTAGATACCGAACCTGATATACAACATCATATCAGTCTCTTTATTAGTAAAGAAGGATATAATTTTGTATTGTTGGATAATGTTTTGAACATTTCCTATATCAAGTGTTGATCGGTTCAGGCACGTTATCTAAAAGCATTGAAGTTCGAAATCAAACTACAGTTCTTAGTATACAGAACACACACAAGAGGAAGAGTTCAGAAATGAACGAATCCTTCTTGAGGTTTTGCAGACTAGGTCATATCAATGCGACCCGGCTAGCTCAAGTTACATTAAGATGCATATTTAAATCAGTTTGAATTTACATCTTGTGAAACTTGCCAGTCATGTCACATAGACAAGATGACCATAGCTCCGTTTACTGTAAACAAAGAAAGAGTTAGTGAACTTTTGGGATGATACATGTTGATGTATGTAGGTCCCCTGTCTACACATGCCAAGACCGGTCCTTTATACTTCATTACATTCTCTGATAATCTCTGAAGATTCAGACATATGTTCCTGTTGAAACACAAGTCCGAACCTTTTGAGATATTCACAGAATATAAGTTAGAAATAGAAAACCAAAACGGGTATAAGTATTATGTCCTTTGATGTGATCATGGAGGAGAATACTTAAGTACGGAATTCCTGGATTATTCTAAAGGAGAATGAGATTCTCTCTCAGCATTACTCCTCCGTATACACCACTGCACGTAGGTGTATCGGGGCGGAGCAACCACACCCTATATGATATGGTGCGCTCTATGATGAGTACTACTGAGTTACCTATTTCCTTTAGGGAGTTATGCACTTATGAAGTTGCATACCTTTTGAATAGGGTTCCGATCAAATCAGTTGCCTACCACTTCATATGAGATATGGAAAGGGAAGAGCCCATATCTTAAGTTTGTTAAGATTTGGGGTTGTCCGGACTACGTCTAAAAGAAAAATCCGAACAAGCTCGAGGCAAGGTCTGTTATGTAGAACTGGAAATGTTCCAGCTATATAAACTGCAGCTGATGATTTGGTAGAACCAAAGGATTCAATAGTTTCCAACGAACCCCGGCCTCTCCGCCGATCTAGTAGGGTTCCTCACCCACCTGAGAGATACTTCGGTTTCTCTATGACAGTGGGAGCGAGGATTGCATCATGAAATGATGACCCAACTAGTTTCGAGCTGGCCATCAGGAGTGGGACTCTGTAAGAATGGCTGGATGCTTAGCGATCTAAGATGGAATCCTTATACACCAACAAAGTATGGACTTTGGTTGCTTTATCTGAAGGGTTAAATCCCCATCAGGAGCAAGTATATCTTGAGAAGATTACTTGGTGTACATGGAAAAGTTGAGACTTTCAAATCTAGACTTGTTAAAAGTTTGCATCATTGACTAGGTATGGATTATGATGAAACCTTTTCTAAGTAGCTATGCTTAAGTCCATCCAGATCCTACTTGCCACGGCTACATACCATGACTACGATATCTGGCGGTTGGGTGCCATGACTGCTTTTCTAAATGATGTTTTAGAATAGTGCGTCTATAAGTACACAGCCAGAGGATTTCGTAGACAGTAGGAGCAGCGGAAACGTGTGCAAGATGTTTTATGTGATAAAGCAGGCATCGCGGAGTTGGAACGTCTGTTTTGATGTGTTAGTCAAAGAGTTTGACATCATCAAAATGGTAGATGAACCTTGTATATACAAAAAGGTAGTAGGGAGTATGCAGGTGATCCTCGTAGAGTACGTGGATGACATACTCTTGATGGGGAAGGAGTTTCCTATGCTATGCTCGATCAATCTCCGCTTATCACAATGATTCTCCATATAGGATCAAGTGATACCTACTAAATCCTGGGTTTTGGATCTATGGGATAGATCTAATTGGATGTTAGGATTCTCACTAGTTGTAGTGAGATGGTATCAATTGACCCTGAGGAGAATCACTGGAAAGGTTCCAGGGTGATAAGGACGACTGAATGTCAGTCACAGGCATTGTCTTTACCCTAAGTAAAGGGACGGTATGTTGGAAGGGTTCCAAGCTATATACCGTGGCATACTAGACGATAAAGGCTAGATACATCGATATCAAAGATTCTACCAAAGAGGAAGTCTGGGTGTATATTTGTTCATGAGATGAACTTCGTTCCTACCATTGTGTGACAATGGAGTTATGGCTTATGCCTAGGAACGCCCGTCCCATCAGTGATCCAGACATATTCTAAGGCAGTGTCACCTGATCATGGAGATGGTTGATCTCCAGGGGATCAAGGTTAGGAGAGTAGACTCAGAGGACAACACGGCTGATCCACTCACAAAGGCCTTTTCCCAGAGAGAGACTAGTTATGGGATGGTTGAGTATGAGATACTACAACCACTATTATCAGATGGCCCTAGTGCAAGTGGGAGATTGTTAGTTATATATATGCCCTAAAGGCCATTACTATACATGTGTTGTATATTGTAGTGGATGCTTGGACATATATAGGGATGACTTTCTTGCTCGACATGATAGTGTGCTATCTGGTTACTCTTTACCTTAACGTGTATACTGATTGTCTCTCTATTACACGTTGGTAAAGCCCTTAGGATGTGTACTTGACTATCTGGACTATGATGCGGATCATACTAGTGGGGACATGGTAGTCCATAAGTACATCCTTCAAGGTCCCTAGTCATGGGTGTATCGAGATGGGGAATCGATATACCAGAGTAGACTAGCGTATACCTTCTCGACCCATACAGATGGGCGATGGATGATCCCATATCCATTGGTGTTTGACATCAGAGATGATATACGAGTGCTCAGTAGAGACTGGATAAACTGTATGGACTCGCCGAGAACTCCCAGATGGTATTATACCTTACGTCAGATGGCAGTTCTCTGGTGTCACTGGTATAGGTTAGTCTGTAGACCCGAGATCGTCATAGAGTCTTGTATGATTCCTACTGTGCTTTGATTTCCACCTTACCACATCCAAGAGGGCGTGCAAAACGGTGGTTTTTGGGTACAGTCCCGAGTCACATGGAGGCAATGAGCGATAGGAGGGGTTTCGTCTCTCCCGGTATTGGGGGTTGATGTTGCACTATGCTCGATTGCCCATAACAGGAAAGTCCCTGGCCAGGGCTGATTTAGAGATTTACTGGTAAGTGTTACCAGTAGTTTCTCGACCCGTTATGAGCCTCATATCGGCATGACTTATCGGTTTTTGGGGTCTGACGTTTACCCCCCTAGACTTGATATGCGAAATATCAGACGAGGAGACCGGACTGTACGGTAGTGTCACTGTCAGGCTTTTTGCAGGAGTTGGAGCGGGCTTGCTTGCTGATCTTCTGATCGCTCAATATCCGGGTAGCCATTACGTCCAGCTAGTACCGCTGACGGCTTGTGGGTGCTTGATATGATCATCACCTACTGCCGGCGTATTGACGAGTCTTTAGAGTCCTACATAGAGGTTGTACTGGCTCAGGCAAAACGCAATAGGAGCGCGTATTTGATATGTGCGGGACCGAGAATAATGCGTGTATGCGATACCGTATTCTATTCTCGCGAGTTTGTGTCGATCGGTTGTATGCGATATAACCTAGTTATCGAATCAAGTGTTGATTCGATAAGTCGATACATTGGATGTTAGTCGGTTATATGTGATATAACCGGATTATTAAGTCAAGTGTTGATTTAATAATTTAGTGTATAATTGTATATGTGATATACTAATTTACATTAACTAACATTGTTTCACTTAAGCATTCATTTTTCTCACTTGTGCACAACTTGATATATATATGTGATATATATATTTATTTGTGTTTACTTTTGTATCATGGTTGTTGATACAAGTATCATGGGTGTACAAGACTTATACCATACTAATTATAGGTTTAGGTTTTTATATTTAAAGTAATTCAAAAACAAATGGATAATGAGCTAAAATGCATGAAGCTTCTTGAAGCTTATGTTGCATTTGACTTAGTCCACTAGTTTTGTTTTACTTTGGATATTATTTAACCTAACCAATATATTTAGCCATGGTTATGTCTCTACATGAGTTAAGTATATAATACTCACTCACCATGGTTAATTCATTCTCTCTCTTGATCATTATCTTTTCTCATTTTTGAGTTCATCTTCTTCCTCCTTCATCTTGATGCTAGGGTTTGAAAAGGACAGAGATAAAAAGTGAGAAATGAAATTCTAAAGTGTACCCATTTCCTATCTCACCACCCTCTACTAGTCTAGCACTTTAGTTTAGGGTGTTTGCTTCACTAATTCTTTGGTTAGTGAGGTAGAAGCTTGAGTCCGTATTCCCTCGAAGTAGATCATCTTCGGCATCGAAGACTTCAAGCGATCCCGTTGCAATTTTCTCATGAAGCCGTCCGAGAGTCCGGGAGTTGGATGATCGCAGCGAAGGGACTACATCAAGGAGCATATGAAGTGAAGGACCGATCTACAAAAGTTGTATTTCGTATTCACTTAGGGTTAAAGAGTTTAGCTTGCTCGTTTTTCGCCTAATCTCTAGTTAACGATCTAGTTTAGGGTTATTCGGCACGGCTAAAATTTTAATCCGGCATGGTCGATGCGTTGTAGAACCTCATTAGAGTGCCTAGTAACCCTACATGAAACACAAAAACCCGGAGACCAGAACACAGAACAAAAATGAACCCCAGAAGCTACTGTTTGGCCGGCCTCCTCGGTTTTTGTGGCTATGTGCTCGGGTCAAATCCGGCCAAATGTGTTCGTTTTTGTTCAATGTTCATGTTACATCTTATATAACATTCTGCAGTTGCTAAATTTTTTTTCGACGACTTTAAAATTTTGACTGAAACTAGGTTTTAGCGTTTCAAGTTTTGGAGTAGTGTCGGATCATAATCTAACACACATCGTCTAAATCTCTAGCTTGGTTCTGATACCACTGTAGGGTTACTTAGCACAACAACAAGGTTTCGGGGGGCATCGTCCATGCCATTTTCAAATTTTTGCCATGCTACTTAACCCTAACCCTAGAATCTTAACTTGAGATTTAGACAATACGATATGTAAACAACTTTACAACTAAGTGAATGCGAAATACAACCTTTGTAGACCGGTCCTTCATTTCAAATGCTCCGTGTAGAAGTCCCTTTGCCGCGAGTAATGATCTCCCGAACTCTTGAGAGGCTCCACAAGGTGAAAGATGCAAACTTGCTTGAAGTCTTCAAAGCCGAAGATGATCTACGTCGAGGAGACATCAACTCAAGCTGCATCTTTACTAATTAGGGATTAGTGAAGCTAACATCCTAAACTAAATGGCTAATCTAGTAGAGGATGATGAAGTAGGAATTTCGCTCACTTTAGGATTCTTTTTCTCACTATTTTTCCTCACTTGCTCAAAAGCTAGAGAGCTCTCTCTTGAGCTTGAAGAAGATGAAGCAAATAATATGAGAGTCAGCAACCATGGGTGAGAAATATCTCATATAACACTTGTAGAGACATAACCATGGTAAGAGATAACGGTTGGGTTAATAAATATCTAAAGCAAAACAAAAATGGTGGACTTAGTCAATGGTTATCCATAAGCTTGCAAAGCTTGCAACCATGACAAATTCCACTCAATTTTGAATTACTTAAATAAATAAAAACTTAGATATTATCTCATGTATGGTGTAAGTCTCATACACCCATGTTGCATGTATAATCAAGCATGGCACAATAATATATATCACATATATATTAAGTGTTCATTAGTGAGTAAAAAAGAAATGCATAAGTGAGCTTTTATTAGTTAATGCAAACTAGTATATCAAATATACAATTATACATTAAATTATCAAATCAACACTTGATTTAATAATCCGGCTATATCACATATAACCGACTAATATCATATGTATCATCTTATCGAATCAACACTTGATTCGATAACCCGGCTATATCACATATAACCGACCGATACAAATATCGCGAGAATAGAATACGGTATCACATACACGTATTATTCTCGGTCCCGCACATATCACATATGTGCTCCTACTTCGTTTTTCCTGAGTCAGTAAACCTCTGTGTAGGACTCTAAAGACTCGTCAATACGCCGGCAGTAGGTGATGATCACATCAAACACCCACAAGCCGTCAGCGGTACTAGCTGGACATAACGGCTACTCAGGTATTGAGCGATCAGAAGATCAACAAGCAAGCCTGCTCACATTCCTGTAAATCCTGTCAGTAACACTACCGTACAGTCCGGTCTCTTCGTCTGATATATCGCATATCCAGTCTAGGGGTGGTAAACGTCAGACCCCAGTAACCGATAAGTCGTGCCGATGTAAGGCTCATAACGGGTCGAGAAACTAATGATAACACTTACCAGTAGATCTCTATATGAGCCATGGCCAGGGACTTCCAGTTATAGCCAATCGAGCACAGCGCAACATCAATCCCCAATACCGGGAGAGCCGAAACCCCTCCTATCGCTCATTACCTCCATGTGATTCGGGACTGTACCCAAAAGCCACCGTTTTGCACGTTCTCTTGAACGTGGTAAGGTGGAAATCAAAGCATAGTGGGAATCACACAAGACTCTATGACGATCTCGGATCTACAGACTAACCTGTACTAGTGTCACCAGAGAACTGCTATTCGACGATAGGTATAATACCAACTAGGAGTTCTCGGCGAGTCTGTTTAGATATACCGAGTGATCCGAGTCCTCCGGTCTTCTCGTCATCGTCCCGCTCTCCCGCGGAAACTTCGGTCGTCGCCTCCTTGCCGGAAGGGCACCACATCGTCTGTATCTTTTACGGGCTCCCACCTCAATGCCGAGGCAACTCGGGCGCGAAGTTGGCTAGCCGACGCGCCCAAGATGTGCTGTAGAATGTAATGTAGATGATACTTGTCTCATTTGGGGTAATGGAGTTGCCATTGGATGGAGGGAAGCAATGAACAAAATGGGGATGAACTTTGGTGTATACAAATGAGATGATAATTTCCCATTCTACAAAATGAAAAATCCCTCTTCCATTCTCACAAAGTGGCCGGCCTATATGTGTGGAAATGGTGGTGAGAAATCACAAAACAAGAAGGAAGGTAAGTGTAGGATAAAGGAATGGGTGACCATATCCAAAAACATCAACCATGCTTATTTCTTCTATTCACACCATAACCATTCAAATCTCATTAATGCAAAATCATTATGGATGAAAGATATCATAATCCCACATATGCAAGAAACCCCCTCCTCAAAAGTAATTTGCAAAACTGCAAATTACCCCTCCATCGGAAAAGCCGGCCGGGAAAGAACAAAGGAAAACCGGCCGGAACGGAATACAAACTGGCAACTCCAGAAAACTGGTCCCGTAATAAATTACAGGAAAACCCCAATACTGTGCATACACACCCGCATCTGTATTCCTACCGGATACAAATGCAATGAGACAAAATCTACACTGTACTATACTAGGATCCGGCTTAAACCAAAACCGGCTAGTAATATCCGTCCGATCCTGATCCGTGCAATACCGCACGTATCAGATCGAACCCTGCCATATAACTATACGGCCTCTAGTACAAAACTGTCCGATCCTGATCCGTGCAATACCGCACGTATCTGATCGGACCCTGCCATATCTCCATACGGCCTCTACAGCGTTTCGCCCGAAAGCTGAGTAACTGAAAGTGTGGTGGACTCTAAAGACTCGTCAATACAATGGCTGTGGATTTAACCACTAGCACGTCAGAGGTATAAGCCAATACGTAACGGGCCACCAGCTATTGACCAAAAGGGACGTCGATGAGCGAACTCATCCTGACACCCTACTGAGCCTGTCAGTGACAATATCCGTACAGTCCGGTCCGTTCGTCTATGAGGATCGCATGTCGGGCCTAGGGGGTTGGTAAAAGTCAGACCCCCAAAGGCGGTACAAGTCGTGTCGGAGTGTAGCCCAGAACGCCCTGAGATACTACTGGAATACCTACCAGTAAATTTCCTGCCTCGGCCGAGGGCTTTGCGTAATGGCTCTCCTAGACACAGCGCGACCTCACCCCCAATACCGGGAGAGACGAACCCCTGCAGATCCGCTCACTGCCTCCATGTGGCTCGGGACTGTACCCAACTAAAACCTGTTTGCACGACTCCTTTGAGCCGTGGTAGGGTAGTAATCAAAGCACAGTGGGAACTCACACGAGACAAATGACGATCTCAGGTCGATGAACTAACCTGTACACATGTCACCAGGGAACTGCTATCTGACGTCTGGTATAATCCCAACTAGCAGGTTCCCGACGAGTCCTGTCCGGTGTACTCATAACCTAATGAGCACCTGTATACATCTTAGGTGAACCAACTGACACCAGTGGCTTGTGAGACCAGCCACCGCCCCTCGTCGGGGTCTCGACTGTATACACTAGTCTACTAATGGAGTATCGATTCCCAGTCTCGAAACTCCCACGACTAGGGACCATTTAAGGATGTGCTTATAGACCCCAGCTCCCACGTATATGATCGCCATCATACTGCTGGTCGTCAAGCAAGAATCCTAGGGGCTCTATCAACGTGTAATAGCGAACTGTAAGGTCACCTGAAACAGTACACGATGATAAAGGTAAACCAGATAGCATGCTATCATCTCGAGTAAGACTGTTCTACCGGGATAGGTCCTCCCTCAATCATTGCAATCACGTGCCTGTAATCCAATAATTGACTCTGAGGGCACTATCTCCAACACAGACTAACCTGTACTAGTGTCACCAGAGAACTGCTATTCGACGATAGGTATAATACCAACTAGGAGTTCTCGGCGAGTCTGTTTAGTGTACCCAGTCTCCACTGAGCACCCGTATACCATCTTTGATGTCAAACACCAATGGATGTGGGATCATCCATCGCCCATCATATGGGTCAAGAAGTGTATACGTTAGTCTACTCTGGAGTATCGATGCCCTGTCTCGATACACCCTCAACTAGGAACAATTATAGGATGTACTTGTGGACTACCATGGCCTCACTAGTATGATCTCCATCACAGTCCTAGTAGTCAAGTACACATCCTAAGGGCTTTATCAACATGTGAGAGCAAGACGGTACCACAATACAAGTCTACATGTTAAGACAAAGAGCAACCAGATAGCATACTATCATGTCGAGCAAGAAAGTACTCTCTATATATATCCAAGCATCCACTATAATATACATCATATGTACAATAATGGCCTCTAGGGCATATACATAACTAACACCCTCGACTAGGAACTGTTAAAGGATGTGCTTACGGACTACACAAGCCCCACTAGTATGATCTGCATCATAGTCCTGGCAGTCAAGCTAATATCCTAAGGGCTTTATCAACATGTATCAGAGAGACAGCCTAATAATACCAGCGTACATGTTAAGATAAAGAGAAACCAGATAGCATACTATCATGTCGAGTAAGAAAGTCCTCTATATATATGTCCAAGCATCCACTGTATCATACAATAATGGTCTCTAGGGCATACATCTTCCTAACAATGTCCCACTTGCACTAAGGCCAGTTGTTGTAGTATCTCATACCCAACATCCTAAAAAGTCTTTCAAATTGCATCCGGGGGAGGGCCTTCGTGAGTGGATCCGCTGTGTTATCCTTCGTGTCAAATCTCCTGACCTTGATCTCTCGGCGATCAACTATCTCCCAGATCAGGTGATACCGCCTAAGAATATGTCTGGATCGCTGATGGGACCGAGGTTCCTTGGCCAAAGCTACAGCTCCATTGTTATCACAATACAAAAGTATTGGATGCTCAATGGATGGAACCACACCAAGTTTAGCAATGAACTTCTTCATCCAGATAGCCTTTTTGGCAGCGATGTATTCAACCTCCATCATCGAGTCTGCCACGGTATCTTGCTTGGAACTCTTCCAACATGCCGCCCTTCCATTGAGAGCGAGAAAAAACCCGAGACCAACTTACTGTCGTCCTTATGACTCTGGAAGCTCGAATCGGTAAAGGAGTCCACCCGGAGTTCTCCGTTACCATACACTAAGAATATCTCTTTAGTCCTTCTCAAGTACTTAAGATTGTTCTTCACAGCTGTCCAGTGCTTCTCCCTAGGATCTGATTGATACCTACTTACCACACCAAGTGTGTAAACTACATCCGCTCTGATACATAACATCGTGTACATGATTGATCCAACTGCAGAAGCATAGGGTATCCTTTGCATGCGAGCCCTCTCCAAATCAATCTTGGGAGACATCTCTTTGGAGAGAGTGATTCCTGAGCAAGCAGGTAAAATACCACGCTTAGAATCTTCCATACTAAACCTCTTTAGTATGGTGTCTATGTACCTGAATTGGGACAATCCTAACATCCGCTTAGATCTATCTCTATAGATCTTAATCCCCAGAATGTAGGAGGCATCACCTAAATCTTTCATGGAGAACTTTAGTGATAAGAAGAGTTTGACCGAGTGTAGCATAGGAACATCATTTCCTATCAAGAGTATGTCATCCACGTACAATACGAGGAAGACAACCTTACTCTCTACAACCTTATTGTATATACAAGGTTCATCTACGTTTTTGATGAAGTCAAACTCTTTGACTGCCACATCAAAACAGATGTTCCAGCTCCGCGATACCTGCTTTAATCCGTAGATTGATTTAACACCTTTCCGCTGCTCCCACTGTCTACGAAGCCCTCTGGCTGTGTTATGTACACGCTCTCTTCTAAATCACCATTTAGAAAAGCGGTCTTGACGTCCATCTGCCAAATTTCATAGTCATGGTATGCAGCAATGGCAAGTAGGATCCTGATGGACTTAAGCATTGCCACTGGAGAAAAGGTTTCATCATAATTGACACCTGGTCATTGACGAAAACCTTTTGCAACAAGTCTAGCTTTGAAGGTATCAACCTTTCCATCTACACCAAGTTTCTTCTTAAAGATCCACTTGCTCCCAATGGGTTTACCCCTCCAGGAGCAACTTCCAAAGTCCATACTTTGTTGGTGTACATGGATCCCATCTCAGATCGCATTGCATCCAGCCATTTCACAGAGTCTCCACTTGTGATGGCCTGCTCGAAACTAGTTGGGTCATCATTTTCCATGATGCAATCCTCGCTCCCACCGTCTATGAGAAAACCATAGTATTTCTTAGGTGGATGAGGAACCCTACTAGATCTGCGGAGTGGCTGAGGTTCGTCGGGGACTATTGAATCCTCCGGTTCTAGCAAATCATCAGTTGTAGTTTGTGTAGATGGAACTTCTTCCAGTTCTTGTTGGAGATAGTGCCCTCAGAGTCAATTATTGGATCACAGGCACATGATTGCAATGATTGGGGGGAGGACCTATCCCAGTAGGACAGTCTTACTCGAGATGATAGTATGCTATCGGTTTATCTTTATCATCGTGTACTGCTTTAGGTGACCTTATGAGTCGCTATTACACGTTGATAGAGCCCCTAGGATTCTTGCTTGACTACCAGCAGTATGAGGGCGATCATATACGTGAGAGCTGGAGTCTATAAGCACATCCTTAAATGGTCCCTAGTCGTGAGAGTTTCGAGACAGGGCATCGATTCTCCAGAGTAGACTAGTGTATACAGTCGAGACCCCGACGAGGGGCGGTGGCCGGTCTCACAAGCCACTGGTGTCAGTTGGTTCACCTAAGATGTATACAGGTGCTCATTAGGTTATGAGTACACCGGACAGGACTCGCCGGGAACCTGCTAGTTGGGAATATACCAGACGTCAGATAGCAGTTCCCTGGTGACATGTGTACAGGTTAGTTCATCGACCTGAGACCGTCATTTGTCTCGTGTGAGTTCCCACTGTGCTTTGATTACTACCCTACCACGGCTCAAAGGAGTCGTGCAAACAGGTTTTAGTTGGGTACAGTCCCGAGCCACATGGAGGCAGTGAGCGGATCTGCAGGGGTTCGTCTCTCCCGGTATTGGGGGTGAGGTCGTGCTGTGTCTAGGAGAGCCAGAACATGAAAAGTCCTTGGCCAAGGCAGGAGATTTGCTGGTAGGTATTCCAGTAGTATCTCAGGGTGTTCTGGGCTACACTCCGACACGACTTGTACCGCTTTTGGGGGTCTGACTTTTACCAACCCCATAGGCCCGCCATGCGATACTCATAGACGAACGGACCGGACTGTACGGATATTGTCACTGACAGGCTCAGTAGGGTGTCAGGATGAGTTCGCTCATCGACGTCCCTTTTGGTCGATAGCTGGTGGCCCGTCACGTATGGCTAATACCTCTGACGTGCTAGTGGTTAAATCCACAGTCATAGTATTGACGAGTCTTTAGAGTCCACCACAAAAACAGTTACTCAAGTTTCGGGCGAAACGCTGTAGAGGCCGTATGGAGATATGGCAGGGTTCGATCAGATACGTGCGGTATTGCACGGATCGTGATCGGACGGATTTTACTAGCCGGTTTTGGCTTAAGCCGGATACTAGTATTAGATAGTGTAGTTTTGTCTCCTTGTATTTGTGTTCAGTGGGAATACAAATGCGGGCATGTATTTGCAGTAGCGGGGTTTTCCTGTAATTTATTACGGGATCAGTTTTCTAAAGTTGCCAGTTTGTATTCCGTTCCGGCCGGTTTTCTTTTATTCCTTCACGGCCGGACATTTCATTGGAGGGTGTTATTTGCAGTTTGCAAATAACATTTTGTGGAGGGGGTTTATTGTTTTTGTGGATTCATTATGATAAATTTCTCATGATGAGATTCCCTTTGAATCAATCTTTTGCATTTATTAGATTGGATGTGATTAGATTGGGTGTGTTTTTTTTTCCTTGCATTTTTGATTAATAAATCCACCCATTTTCCTAGTGGGCCGGCCACTATTCCTGCCAGAGAGAAAAGATTGTGTTTATTTGTGAGTGAGGGATTAATTTCTTAAGGGAGCAAGGGGTTTAATTTGTGTGATATAATTCATTCATATTATTTTGGTGGACCCCCCCTTTTTGTATGCTGTGAAGTGATTATTTCTTGTTGCATGGTTTTAAATATAGATTAATACTTCACCCAATTTGATTCCCAGTGAGCTTGCTTCTTTATTTTCCAGTGAGCAAAAAGGCTTGGCCGAGCTCATTTTGCTTTTGATGCTCCATTCTTCATCTAGCATCAATCCATGAAAATCATTGTGCAAAATTCCTCCAACATGGCAACCTCTTAAACCCCAAAGAGACAACTATTCTACACTATTCTATAGCAAGTCTTGGACGCGTCGGCTAGCCAACTTCGCGCCCGAGTTGCCTCGGTCAAGTGGTGGGAGCCCGTAAAAGATTCCGGCTTCGTGGTGCCCTTTCCGACGAGACGATGATGGACGGAGATTCCGCGGAAGATCGGAGTGGAGATGAAGACCGAAGGACACGGATCGCTTGGTATAACTTCTCTACTCTTTTCTTATTTGCTAGTTAGCTAGGTTAATGGCCCGATCCGGGTGAAAAGTGCGCGGTGGTGCCGGTTGCAAGTCTTGCAAAGTTTTTTATTTCCGCGTTTCCGGCGTCGGATCGACGGCCGGGGCGCCGCCGCGGGCTTACATTGGTATCAGAGCCACGCCATTAACCTAGCCTAACATGGTCTAGTGTGTTTAAAACTCGATCGAACAAAGTTCCCAAAAACCGTATTTTTCCTACATCGTGTTTCTGTCGAAATTTTTTTCTGCTCTAAAAATTTTTCAGGTCACTGCAGAAACACAAGCATGGAATTCTAAGACTTCTGGTAAATTTTCATGCACTGATCTCTTAGTACGACCGCGGAAACGCGGCCAAACCTCTGGTTTGGCCGCGGTTCCGCGGTGGGAAGGTGTGATCATTGCACCAAAATTTCCCAGTAGGGTTTAGACTTGTAAATAGGGGTTTTGGGATATTATTTTTGGGCCCAGATTTTCTGTAAGTGCTACAGTACTGCTTGGGGCCCACTTTGATAAATTTGTTCTATCGGATTTTTTAAACATGCTAGTTCACAGTTTTTACATTATATCTGCGACCGTGAATGTCACTTGATCGGTAAATCCCGTCTAACTGCTATAGCCCGGTTAGACGGATTTGCGAACGTGACTTTCACGTTGATGTTCTGTGATTGTACTGTGTTGTTGCGGATCGGTCGTGGGGGATAGCCTGGTTGCAGTAGTAGTACAGTTCTGTTTTATATGTACATTTGATATTGCGGGGTGAGCGTCCGACATGTGGACTGCCATCACTGCCTGTTTGTATTATTATTTTGGGGCACGACCAAGTTGCGGTCGATGTACCCGTTGTATGTATATTTTACTTTCTGTACTAGGATTACCCCGCGGAGGGGTGTACGGATAGCCGGGTTCTAGAGGGCAACAAGCCCGCATCTCATGGCATTGAGACGGAGGGGGCTTCACTCTAGGATTGGCGGGCTATTCGCCGCACTCGTAGGGGGTATAGGGTTGACCCAAGAGGGGTGCCCAAGTTACCGGATTCCGTGAAGTGCTGGGTGGTCCATTCACGGTGATGAAGGGGGCTGCCTCGCTTCAGGTTTTGGCGGGTAACTTGCCGCACCCGTAGGGGTCTAGGATTTCTTTGCACAGGCTATCCACACGACCAGGGGAACGTCGGGTTTCAGTAGCGGCTCTGTGAAACCCGGGGATCCCAGATATCTGTATTGATCTGTGTTGCTATACATTTCTGTGTTGCATTTTATCACGCCTTGAGCGAAATACTATATATTGGTATATATATATATTAGTAGATGTTGTATATGTTTTTCATCCGCGCTAGTCCAGTCCCCGCTCTGTCGTTAGTTAGCTAACCTAACGGGTGATGACGGGACCCAGTGGCGAATGCGGATGGCATATACGTACGTCAGTATATTTTCGTTCTTTGTGGTGTGATCAATTGATGGGACTGCATTGATTCGGATCAATGCAAGTTAAACAAACCTAATCTGATGTTGTTGGAACACTTTTTCAAAAAGCTGTTATTGCAAGGGCGTTCTCTTTTGTCTTGCATCGTGGTATTCATTTGGAATATCCTGCTCCTCAGTCGACGAGGCAAGGGCCGAGATCCCTTCACCGGGAGTGACCCCTTGGACAAAAGTTTGCGTCAGGGCAGTAACTTCACTATAGCCGATTACTTTTGCTTTGCATCGTGGTATTCATTTGGAATATCCTGCACCTCATTCTACGGGGAAAGAGCCGAGATCCCTTCACCGGGAGTGACCTCTTTAGCAAAGGTTTTCGTCACTATATTTTATAAAGCTATCAGTTCCTTCAACGATATCAAGTTCATTACGTTAAAGGTTTTCGCCAGAAACCATTCGTAGCCCTCCGTCGTTTCATATGGATAGTCAATAGTATTCATGCTGTGTATGTTGGCCAAAGTCAAGGCACAGTGTTTGGTAGCTATTGGGTATTCATATGCAGCATAGATAGATGCGTTGGTTTGGGACAGTCGTACTGCCATTTTGGCCAAAGGCAAGGGTAGGTACGGGTGGGTTCAAATTAACCAGGAAAATGACGGGTAGAACTTGACATGTGACTTATGATATGTTGGCCAAAGTCAAGGTCATAAGAGCATGGGGCAAAAATCCACATCGGGAGTTTCAAAAGTACTGAAACTTGCCAGATATGCGCATACCTTCTGGAGTATGATAACGTGAGCGGATTCCGTCACGTTATTATGCGATGAGAGTTGGATCCCGATTCCCACTGATGAGTTGGTTTACTCCTCGGGTTATCCCGGCTAATTCTTCTTTCAGGTTTGGGGAAGAATTTGACGTTACAGTGGAAGGTTTCCGATTAGATAAAGTGATAACCATTCCGATCTAGGTTAGAGTGCACGCTGAGTGTTTCTTTTCTCTCTCTCTTTAGCAGCGACCATTGACCTGACCCTAGACTATGACTCAGAGACCAAGTTGACCGAACCTTCTTAACACTGGTTTTTGGATTGTCAGAGTTGCAAACCTCATTGCCACTCCTACTTTTACCCTTTTCTCCAGGACACCCCGTATTACTACGAACGTCCACTTCCATTGGACAAAACCATCGTATGGTTATATATGAACTCGAAGGACTTCGAGGATGGTTTCCGGTTCTGGAGAAAACGAATAGGACTATTCAGTTGTCTTTACCTTTTACCTACTCTCAGGTTGCGAGTACTCCTTGGTTTAGGAGATAGTACACCTATTACGTAAATTGGATAGTCTTCTTCCAAACCTTAGGCTGGTACCGAACGGTGGGGAATGAAGAAAGCCAATTAGCCTAAACGGTGTACAGAAGGTATTAAGTTCAGACAAAGCAAGGGATTAGTAAGAGGGCAAAGTAAATTGCGACTGCTATTCACGACCAAACCAAGTATTTCTTCGCCAATCCTAAATCACCTATTTCTAAGGTTTATTTGGTTGTCTTTTATCTTCACCTTCTCTCGCATTGCGAGTGCTCCTAGGATTAGGACAGTACACCCATTATGCTTATTGGATAGTCTTCTTCCAAACCATAGGCTGGTGCCGAACGGTAGGGAAGAAAGAAAACCATTTGGCCTAAAGGGGTGTACAGAAGGTAATGACTAAAGACAAATAAAGGGATTTGGAGAGGTGGCAAAGAATTATACAGTTATAGTTGTGAATCTGGATAATGGAAGAGGCATTACTAAGAATACCAGGATACCCCATCGAAACATCTCAATGTTTCAGTTTCACTGTGTACTGTTAAAAGAAAACTGATTTCCCGATTAGATACTTACTTCAGGGTATGTATTTACCAGGTATGAGTCTCACATCTGTATGGTTTTACAGATGATGAAGGGGAGTAAGTTATTGGGAATTAGGTGACCATCCTCATTATATCGGGATTCGTTGGAATTGGTGATATTTGAGGAAGCCACCTGGGTTGTTTGCCGGTCGGCAAATATTTGGTTTTGAATATCCGTTGTTGTGCATCAATTTCAAATTGATATATCTGTACGTCTATTTTTATAGAGTGAGACATATCTTTTTGAAATTATGTCTATGACATTTACCTAAACCAGTGGATGGTTAGGTAAGGAGCATTGAACAGCGGTGTAATTCTTCTTAACCAAAAGTACAGTTTTCAACCCACGACACACAGTGAATGAGTCACTAGACTCAGGGGACTTATACAGAGTATTGTATATTGTCCAGTGTCCATTAGGACAAAGGGGTAGGTCCTCGTACTATATTCTGTTTACTTTTAACTTCTCTAGTTCTTAGACATGTGTTTCATAGAAACACAGGGTCCGAATTTTGAGAAGTTATAGGTATATGAATAAAGTAGAGAACCAGGTATCGCAAGTATCAGGATTCTTCAAGGTAATCGAAGATGTAGATACTTGTATATGGCATTCAGATGATAGTAATGTTTAAGAGAACTTGCTTCTCTTTCAGGTTACTCATAATTGGAAGCACTCCTAAGTTGAGTAACGCTGATCGGCCTCCTTCCATTTAGTAGACATGCACTGGTGACAGCTGCATGATTTGAATCTGGTTCAATTAAATCAGTTCCTCTGTTTCTTGGATATAGAACAGTTCATATCTTGACGTTGTTAAGATACGGGGAGTTGTCTGGCTTATGCTTAAGACCAGACTCCGGATAACTCAAGGCACGTTTCTGTAATGGCTGTTTGTGGGTTGACCCGGGCTATGACGAGGGTTGACTTTCTACCATCTGGAAGATCAATAGTGATATTGTTCTTGACTCGCCACAGTTTTAATAAAAATGGACTTTTTCAGAAAACAGTAGTGGGAGTATGGTAGAACTGGAAGTGATTCCAGAACCGCAAACGATTACTGAAGATTTGATAAGAACCTAAAGATTCAATCTGGTTTGACATTCCATTGGCCACTCCGCAGATACGGTGGGTAACCTCAGGCACTCGAGAGGTACTTCGGTATGCTCAAGGACGGTGGCAGGGAGGTTCTTGTTTACCCAGACTTGCCATTACTGTTGTTCCAGACTGTGAGACCCGGCAGGAGGATGAGTATAGCGTCGTTCTAAACTGGCTTTAGAAGTGTACGCCTATATGACTCTGCCAGAGGGTTGTCGTAGTCAGTGGGAGCAGCGGAAGCATTGGTGGACATCAGGCTTATGTCTATTCATAGACTAAAGCAGATAAAGCGGAGATAGATCATCTATTTCTGATGTGACAGTCATAGGTTTGACTTCATCAGAATAGGGGATGGATCTGTTAAGAAGGTAGTAGAGTGTGATGTCCTGGTATTTGATGACATACACAGAGTAGGAAGTGATATTCCTATACTACGATCGGTTATACTTTGGTCGTCACAATCGGAAGCAGTTTTAGAACATAAGTTGATGTTCTAGGGAATTGATAACGGCAGCCTCCTTGAGGAGACGGTTATCATTCCAGGCTTCCAAGGTGACCTGGATGGCAGAGTGGCTGTCAGAGTTATAGTTTTCCCTCTGACGAGGGGCAGTATTTTGGACAGGTGGTCAAGGTGGATACTGAGGGAAGGCATGGCGCAGGATACTGATTAAGTTCAGTTGTCGATACAGTCTAAGAAGTTTGGATTTGGAGTTCATTTATGAGCTAGGTCCCATCAGACATCCAGACATTCTAAGACAGGTATTGCTCATTTCAAGAGATGGCTTTCTCCGCGAACATGGGATAAAGAGAGACATAGAAAGAAACACCAGAGCGGATCCACTCACTGAGGCTATTTCTCGAACGCAATAGTTTCGCAAACGAGGTTTGTGAGACTGACTAGTAGAGGAGTTGGGTGTTCGATATCACACGGGCTGTGAGTATGCGACATCGCAATAATTAGCCTTGAGTGCAAGTGGGAGATTGTTGGAGATAGTGCCCTCAGAGTCAATTATTGGATCACAGGCACGTGATTGCAATGATTGGGGGGAGGACCTATCCCAGTAGGACAGTCTTACTCGAGATGATAGTATGTTATCTGGTTTATCTTTATCATCGTGTACTGCTTTAGGTGACCTTATGAGTCGCTATTACACGTTGATAGAGCCCCTAGGATTCTTGCTTGACTACCAGCAGTATGAGGGCGATCATATACGTGAGAGCTGGAGTCTATAAGCACATCCTTAAATGGTCCCTAGTCGTGAGAGTTTCGAGACAGGGCATCGATTCTCCAGAGTAGACTAGTGTATACAGTCGAGACCCCGACGAGGGGCGGTGGCCGGTCTTACAAGCCACTGGTGTCAGTTGGTTCACCTAAGATGTATACAGGTGCTCATTGGGTTATGAGTACACCGGACAGGACTCGCCGGGAACCTGCTAGTTGGGAATATACCAGACGTCAGATAGCAGTTCCCTGGTGACATGTGTACAGGTTAGTTCATCGACCTGAGACCGTCATTTGTCTCGTGTGAGTTCCCACTGTGCTTTGATTACTACCCTACCACGGCTCAAAGGAGTCGTGCAAACAGGTTTTAGTTGGGTACAGTCCCGAGCCACATGGAGGCAGTGAGCGGATCTGCAGGGGTTCGTCTCTCCCGGTATTGGGGGTGAGGTCGTGCTGTGTCTAGGAGAGCCAGAACATGAAAAGTCCTTGGCCAAGGCAGGAGATTTGCTGGTAGGTATTCCAGTAGTATCTCAGGGTGTTCTGGGCTACACTCCGACACGACTTGTACCGCTTTTGGGGGTCTGACTTTTACCAACCCCCTAGGCCCGCCATGCGATACTCATAGACGAACGGACCGGACTGTACGGATATTGTCACTGACAGGCTCAGTAGGGTGTCAGGATGAGTTCGCTCATCGACGTCCCTTTTGGTCGATAGCTGGTGGCCCGTCACGTATGGCTAATACCTCTGACGTGCTAGTGGTTAAATCCACAGTCATAGTATTGACGAGTCTTTAGAGTCCACCACACAAACAGTTACTCAAGTTTCGGGCGAAACGCTGTAGAGGCCGTATGGAGATATGGCAGGGTTCGATCAGATACGTGCGGTATTGCACGGATCGTGATCGGGCGGATTTTACTAGCCGGTTTTGGCTTAAGCCGGATACTAGTATTAGATAGTGTAGTTTTGTCTCCTTGCATTTGTGTTCAGTGGGAATACAAATGCGGGCATGTATTTGCAGTAGCGGGGTTTTCCTGTAATTTATTACGGGATCAGTTTTCTGAAGTTGCCAGTTTGTATTCCGTTCCGGCCGGTTTTCTTTTATTCCTTCACGGCCGGACATTTCATTGGAGGGTGTTATTTGCAGTTTGCAAATAACATTTTATGGAGGGGGTTTATTGTTTTTGTGGATTCATTATGATAAATTTCTCATGATGAGATTCCCTTTGAATCAATCTTTTGCATTTATTAGATTGGATGTGATTAGATTGGGTGTGTTTTTTTTTTCCTTGCATTTTTGATTAATAAATCCACCCATTTTCCAAGTGGGCCGGCCACTATTCCTGCCAGAGAGAAAAGATTGTGTTTATTTGTGAGTGAGGGATTAATTTCTTAAGGGAGCAAGGGGTTTAATTTGTGTGATATAATTCATTCATATTATTTTGGTGGACCCCCCCTTTTTGTATGCTGTGAAGTGATTATTTCTTGTTGCATGGTTTTAAATATAGATTAATACTTCACCCAATTTGATTCCCAGTGAGCTTGCTTCTTTATTTTCCAGTGAGCAAAAAGGCTTGGCCGAGCTCATTTTGCTTTTGATGCTCCATTCTTCATCTAGTATCAATCCATGAAAATCATTGTGCAAAATTCCTCCAACATGGCAACCTCTTAAACCCCAAAGAGACAACTATTCTACACTATTCTATAGCAAGTCTTGGACGCGTCGGCTAGCCAACTTCGCGCCCGAGTTGCCTCGGTCAAGAGGTGGGAGCCCGTAAAAGATTCCGGCTTCGTGGTGCCCTTTCCGACGAGACGATGATGGACGGAGATTCCGCGGAAGATCGGAGTGGAGATGAAGACCGAAGGACACGGATCGCTTGGTATAACTTCTCTACTCTTTTCTTATTTGCTAGTTAGCTAGGTTAATGGCCCGATCCGGGTGAAAAGTGCGCGGTGGTGCCGGTTGCAAGTCTTGCAAAGTTTTTTGTTTCCGCGTTTCCGGCGTCGGATCGACGGCCGGGGCGCCGCCGCGGGCTTACAGTTCTACCTCATTACCACTAATTTCTTTCATAAGAAATTCCTTTTCTAAAAAGATGGCATGTCGAGAAACAAACACCTTTTGTTCCTCAGTGTGGTAGAAGATATACTCTCGCGAATGCTGGGGATATCCTACAAACTTGCACAGAACTGATTTTGCCTCGGGTTTTTTCGGATTTTGCATTTTAACGTATGCCGGATAACCCCATATCTTAGTAAAATTAAGACATGGTCTCTTTCCTTTCCATATCTCATATGGAGTGGTAGGCACGGATTTGGTCGGCACCATATTCAATAGGTATGCAGCTGTCTCAAGTGCATAACTCCAAAAGGAAATATGTAACTCAGCAATACTCATCATAGAGCGCACCATATTTAATAGGGCATGATTCCTCCGCTTCGATACTCTATTGTGCTGTGGTGTATACGGAGGAGTAAGCTGAGAGACAATCCCATTCTCTTTTAAATAGTCTCGGAATTCCGTGCTCAAGTATTCTGCTTCTCGATCGGATCGAAGGACTTTAATACTTTTACCCATTAGGTTCTCGACTTCGCACTTATATTCCTTGAATTTCTCAAAAGATTCAGATTTATGTTTTATCAGGAACACATGTCCGTATCTTGAGAGATCATCGGTGAATGTAATAAAGTACGAGGTACCATTCCTGGCATGTATAGACATATGACCGCATACATCACTATGTATCAATCCCTAGTGTTCACTAGCTCTTTCTCTGTGTCTAGTAAACGGAGTTTTGGTCATCTTGCCTTTGAGACATGACTGACAAGTTCACAAGATGTAAATTCGAACTGATTAAAATATCCATCTTTATGTAACTTAACTAGTCGTGTCACATTGATATGACCTAGTCTACAGTGCTACAAGAAGGCTTCGTTCATATCTGAACTTTTCCTCTTGTGTATGTTCTGTATACTTGAACTGCATTATGATTTAGAACGTATATACCGTTATATAACGTACCAAACTCAATCAACACTTGATTTATGTAACACCTTAGAATGTGATTAGTGGTTAATTATGCTTTAATGTGGGGTTTTTAGTAAAAAGTTTACCAAAACGGTTTTCAAATATTTTATCAGAATTAATGAATATTTTATTAGAATTTAATTGGTCTTGCACACACATGTGCATGTTAACTAAGGCTAAGTTTGGGGTTAAACCATGTTTAGGTAGCCATGGTGGGCTAACCCATTTCATTAGGGTTATGAGGTTAATTAGGTGCATTAGTTTTTTTTTTATATAATTAGTGGTGTTTTGGGGGTTGACTTGAGTTTGGAGAGAGAGAGAGGGCATGATGGATGAAGCATGCTTGGTAATGATGAGAGAGAGGGGGTTGACTCTCACCTCTCATTTCTTTTTTTTCAAACACTCTTTCTCACTCATTCTCACATCTCTCTCCTTCTCATTCCCCCCCCACAGCAGTAGCAAGGCAGCAGCAGCAGCAAGCAGCAGCAGCTGCACACCCCCTTCTCTTCTTCTTCTTCTTCTCCTCTTCTTCTTCTTCTTCTTGCATCCTAGGACCAATTGAGGTATAATGTTAAACTCAACTTCCTTTTTGCTAAGCATGTAGTTATTAAGCTTAATTTAGTGTTTAATGTGGTTTTAGTGCTAGTTTTGTGATTTAAGTGGAGTTTAGTCCAAGTTAGGATTTTTATGGCTAAAGTAGCTTAACTAAGTGTTATTAAGGTCATCTAATTCAAGTAACTGCACCAGATTTCACAAAAATACCATATTGTATCATTTTAGTGTAAAGTAAACTTTTTAGTTAAGATTTTGGGTTCTTTCTGTGACCTGCTTTTGACCCGGGCACTTCAGGAAAAAGTTGCAAATACTGGAGCTTAGTGACTGGGATTGGACCACATACACGAAGCACGGGACCCCCTCTCCCCTTTTTGGCCTTAGATTTTTTCTGTCTGGCCGCAATTTGCGGCCAGAGGGTGGGTGTGGGTGTAGGGTCTTGGTCTGTAGGAGTCTGCTATATATCTAAGGTTTTTGGTATATTCAACTTTTGCTTTTTCCACTCGAGTCAAAATCTGGAACTTAAAACCTCGTTTTCAATACTTTTAACTTGTGCGATACGTGCGTTATGTGAGTTGGGTTTGTTGTTCACCGCGCGTCACAGCGAGTCGGGGTGGTTTCAGGAGAGGTTACACACGTTTTGGCGTATCGAGTGCACACGTGTTTAGCTTCCAACGCGAGTTCTCTTTTGATCTTGATATCGCATTTTTAGCAGGATTTTTGCTTTATGTATATTGCTTGTGTGTTTCTAGGATCGATCGTGGGGACGTCGGACGCGGTGTGGAAGGGAAAAGCGGTGGTTGGACCCGGCTAGCACGAGATCACGGGTGAGTAGATGTACACATCTACGGGGGAAATCGTATGGGTGGCGCGAGGCGCCCGATAGTTTTAAAAATTCTAGTAGTACAGGCATTTTGCGTATAGTTCCTAGCTATCTATTTTGCTGCATTGGATGACTTTTTATATCCATATATGTGTTAGTTCATCATATAGAACCATTGAACCCTTAATATGAGACATGCGACACGAGTACTATATGACTTGCTTAGTTCATAACCATTGAACCATTAAAAGTGAGTATGCGGCGCAAGTATTAATTAACTTGTTAAATTGAGAATGTGAACTATTGCACCATTATCATGAGTTATGCGGCACAAGTACCATTTAACTTGCTAAATTGAGAATGTGAAACCATTGCACCATTATCATGAGTTATGCGGCACAAGTACCATTTAATTTGCTAAATTGAGAATGTGAAACTATTGCACCATTATCATGAATTATGCGGCACAAGTACTATTTAACTTGCTAAATTGAGAATGTGAAACTATTGCACCATTATCATGAGTTATGCGGCATAAGTACTATTTAACTTGCTAAATTGAGAATGTGAAACTATTGCACCATTATCATGAGTTATGCGGCACAAGTACCATTTAACTTGCTAAATTGAGAATGTGAAACTATTGCACTCTATTTAACTTGCTAAATTGAGAATGTGAACTATTGTACCATTATCATGAGTATGCGGCACGAGTACAAATAAACTTGCTAAATTGAGAAATTACAATCATCGTATCATCATTCATATACAGTTTTCTAGCCACATATTGCAGTTCGTATTGTCAAAACCATGGGTTCAATCTAGCTGACATGTGTACTTATGATGATTTTCTTGAGGATTTCAGCGCTTGAGATTTATGAGATTTGGTGAAAAGCCGCAAGGATTTAATAAACCTGATATTATTTTTAAACATTTGCGAGTTGCGGTTTTCCTCGTGATATGATACATGTGTCGTCCACCATGGGTTTTCTGTTAGTTTTTGAGACCCGTTTCGAGGAGTTGGATGAACCGTCTCGGATACATGGTAAGCCCGGTAAGGTACCATGGGGCAAGAAGATCGAGTTGTAGACGATGAGCCTGGCAGGGGCAGACTACCTACCGGTGATTGTTGGCGCGGCGGATATCCAGAGGATACCGACCGTGGTCGTGAGATGTTGTGATATCGATACTTTGAGATGGGCCAGCCGGACGGCTGGGGCCTGAGATAGTGTGATACCGATACTTGAGATTTTGAGATAGTCGTTTGAGGTGTCGATGCTGGACACGGATTTCTATTGATTTCATTGATATTACTTCAGATACTTCACAGGAGTTTTCTAAGATGAAATTGATGTTTTCCTCGTATAAATGTTAGTTATATGTATGCCCTAGAGGCCATTACTATACATAGGATGTATATTGTAGTGGATGCTGGGACATATATAGGGAGGACTTTCTTGCTCGACATGATAGTATGCTATCTGGTTGCTCTTTACCTTAACGTGTACACTGATTGTCTCTCTGTTACATGTTGGTAAAGCCCTTAGGATATGTACTTGACTATCTGGACTATGATGCGGATCATACTAGTAGGGACATGGTAGTCCATAAGTACATCCTTCAAGGTCCTTAGTCGTGGGTATATCGAGACGGGGCATCGATATACCAGAGTAGACTAGCGTATACCTTCTCGACCCATACAGATGGGCGATGGATGATCCCATATCCATTGGTGTTTGACATCAGAGATGATATACGGGTGCTCAGTAGAGACTGGGTACACTGGACGGACTCGCCGAGAACTCCCAGATGGTATTATACCTTATGTCAGATGGCAGTTCTCTGGTGACACTGGTACAGAGTAGTCTGTTGACCCGAGATCATCATAGAGTCTTGTGTGGTTCCTACTGTGCTTTGATTTCCACCTTACCACATCCAAGAGGGCGTGCAAAACGGTGGTTTTTGGGTACAGTCCCGAGTCACATGGAAGCAATGAGCGATAGGAAGGGATTCGTCTCTCCCGGTATAGGGGGTTGATGTTGCGCTGTGTTCGATTGGCTATCACAGGAAATCCCTGGCCAGGGTTGCTGAGATTTACTGGTAAGTGTTACCAGTAGTTTCTCGAATTGTTATAGACCTCATATCAACACGACTTATCGAGCTATTGGGGTCTGACGTTTACCACCCCTAGGCGAGATATGCGACATATCAGACGATCAGACCGGACTGTACGGTAGTGTTACTGGTTGGATTCACTGGAGTGTGAGCGGGCTTGCTCGTCGATCTTCTGATCGCTCAATACCCGGGTGGCCGTTACGTTTAGCAGACCGCTTGCGGCTTGTGGATGTTTGATATGATCATCATCCGCTGCCGGCGTATTGACGAGTCTTTAGAGTCCTACACAGAGGTTTCCTGGCTCAAGCGAAACGAAATAGGAGCACATATGAGATATGTGCGGGACCGAGAATAATACGTGTATGTGATACCGCATTCCATTCTCGCGATGAATGTATCGGAAGGTTGTATGCGATATAACCTAGTTATCGAATCATGGATTGATTCGATAAGCCGATACATTGGATATTAGTCGGTTATATGTGATATGACCGGATCGTTAAATCAAGTGTTGATTTAATGATTTAATGTATAATTATATATTTGATATATTACTTTGCATTAACTAATATCGGTTCACTTTAAATGGATATTCTCACTCGGATGTGCACATTGTATATGTGATATACTTTTGTGCACTTGCATGTATCATGTTTGATGATACATGTTTGCTAGGGTTTGTATAAAGAATTAAACCTTGGTTAAGTAAATGGTTAGGGTTTTTATTTTGTTATTCATTCATTTATCTTTTTAATTGGATTAAAAAGAAATGGATAAGAAAACAAAATGGTGGCTTTCTTTGTTTGCATCTTGAATCTTCATGAAGCTTTGACCAAAGTCACCACTTTGTCTTCATCTTTAACCCTAACCATTCATCTAACCTTAGTCAATTCTCTACACTTGACCATGGTTGATTATGATAAGTATTCTTTTATTTTCTATTTTCTAAAATACTTATCATAATATTATCTTCATCTTCTTCTTCTTCTTCACTTGAAGAAAACCTTTCTTCATCAATGGTGATTGATGAAAGTGAGTGAGAAATCCAATTCTAAAGTCTACCTACTTCCTATTTCTTCATCCTCTACCTCTTGCCAAGTAGTAGAGTGTGTTTCCTTCACAAGTTTTCTTGACTTGGTGAAGTTGGAGCTTGATCTAGCGATGCCTCGACGTAGATCATCTTCGGCACGTCGTCGATGACCTAGCCCGCTTCTTCTCCGATGAAGCCGACGCTAGAGCTCGGGATTGCATGAGGACAGTGGAGAGGACTTCATCATGGAGCCATGAAGGTGGAGGACCGGATCTACAAAGGTTGTATTTCCGTATTCTTGTAGTTAAGTGTTAACTAGTTTGTTTTACGCCTAAACTTCTAGCCAACGATCCGTATTAGGGTTTCTCGGCACCCATAAAATTTGAAATTGGCATGGTTGATGCTTTGTGAGACCTCATTAGAGTGCCTAGGAACCCTACAGTGGTATCAGAGACTAGCTAGAGCCTTAGGCGAAGTCTAGACGAAGTTTGAAACCCGAACGAACCCGAAACCCCAACTCAAAACGGCTCTCTGGACTTTTTCTGAATTTGTGGATTTTTGAGTATTAAAAATATGCAGAAAAATCAGCAGGAAATTCTAAGGGTTACTGTAAAATTCGTATGCCTAATTCCATCAATGAGCCGCGGTTCCGCGGCACGAGCATGGCTCGTGCGGCGGTTCCGCGGCGGTTTTGTCTTTTGTGGCATCGAAATTTGCACAGTGATTCTTAGTTTAAAGTGCTGGTTTTCCTGGGAATTTTTAATATTTTTTCAAGAGTTGAATTTTCTGGGTTGTTTTAGGGATTCGAATGTTCGATCGGATTATCAAATTTTGTCTGTGTGGCATTCCGGATATTTTTGAATATGTTAAAAAGTTCGACCGGATATAAATACCCACTTTTTCCCCTGTCGGGAAATTTTCAAGTGTTGGATCTTTCCGTGGTTTAACAACGTTCTAAGTAGTGCAAGTAACGCAATGGTCCCTCTAGAAGACAACAAACCTTAACTCGATTATGTGACCGTCTTGAACTGCCCTTTGAACCTTCGGGTTTGGGGCAGTACGGCGTGCCACATGTGAGGCGTTGGCTTGACCCTTCTACGGCTGGACCGTTGGTACTGAGGCACGAACTGAATGTTCTTAGACTTATTTCATGTGTTGAGCTGTATCGGGAAAACTTGGGTGTTCGACTGTTTGATTGAAAAGTTTAACATTTTCTATTTATCCGGAATGTGATACAATAATTGGAATTCACAATAAGTTATGAGATAACTGAATGAATGTTATAAACATAGTAGTTTAGTCTCACTTGATCGGTTGCCACGGAATTTTGATGTGATCAAAAGTCCGTCGCAATCACGTTGCGTACGCGGATAGTCGCCGGGTAAACTTAATAGACAGCCTCACTCCATAGCCCCGATCAAGTGACTATAGGAGATCCCCGTCGCCGAAAGCATCCGTTCGGGTGCTCGCGGCAGCGGTGTTCCGCCTTGGTGCACTTCGTCGACGGTATCGGGGGTGCGGCCGTCTACTGAAGTTTGCGACGAGCATTCGATCACATTGTCGGAAATCTTGTTGAATTGCCCGACTTGATATTGAAAAGAGTTTTCGATAATGAGACTAAAATGCGGGGTTTATAATTGTTAGGCATGCGATGTCTAAGGAATTCATTTGATTAGGCATGCGATGTCTATGGAGGTTGCGGATTCCAACTGTTGTAGTTTTACACTTTCTTTTCTGTGACCGTAAGTGTAATATGTGCTATCGCCGGTTTCGTTGCTATATGTCAACGACAATTGGGATGGACATATTTACTTACGTTGATGACATGTGATGTTATGTGTTGCGGGATATGTTATATTGGATCGTCGTGTTTGAATAGCCGGGGGTTTTTATGTGAGATGAGTGTTTTTCATTTTCATTCATGTAAAAACTTGTATGTAATATTCTTTTATTGGGGCACTTCCAGGTTGCGGAAGATGTCACCGTTTGTATATTATTTACTTTTCTGCACTAGGATAGACCCAAGGAGGAGGGCATAAGTAACCAGGTTCTGGAGTCCAGTGGGAGACCAACTCGAGGAGTCGAGTCCGGGTCTCCTAACTCTAGAATTGGTAGGGTTGCTTGCCGCTCTCGTAGGGGTCTAGGGGTGTGGGTTTTGGCTATTCATCGCGACCGTGGAATCCGTGTTTTATACTGGCTCGTATTGAAAACACGGACGTCCTAGTATATCCAATATTTCATATGTTTCTTCTGCTGCGATATCTGTAATGTGATCATGTGTTGTTCTGTGATGGATACTGTATATAGTATATATGATATATTATATAGACATTACTTATGTTTTACACCCGCGCTAGCCCTGCCCCGCTCTGCCGTTAGTTACCTAACCTAACGGTGCACGAGGGGACATCGAGGCGAATGCGGATGGCATAAGTGTACGTCGTATTTATCTGTGATGTTTAGGTATTTAAATGATGGGACTTCATTAATGAGATTAATGAAATAAAAGAAACCTAAAGATGTTGTGGAATCGAATTTCAAAATAAAACAGGTAGCTACAGTTCTTGCTTTGCACAGCGGTATATATGATATATCCTGCACCTTATTCGATGAGGAAAGGACCGAGATCCCTTCACCGGGAGTGACTCCTTTAGCAATAACTGGCAGATGCTACATACTCGGTTTGTCTTTTGATTGCTTTTAAGAGTTTTTGCTTTGCACAGTGATGTATATGATGTATCCCGCACCTTATTCGACGAGGAAAGGACCGACGATCCCTTCACCGGGAGTGACTCCTTTAGCAAAACTAGAAAAGCCTCAAAAGCACTCCAATTTAAAATCATTTGATTCTACAACGATATCAAGTTCATTACGCAATAGGTTTTCAGAAAGACCTGTCGTAGCCCTCCGTCATTTCAGATAAGTAGTAGTTAGTATTCGTGCTACGTTTGTTGGCCTGCGTCAAGGCGTAGTGTGCGGTAGCTAACTAGTATTTATCTGCTTATGCATATGATGCAGATTGGATTAGGGTAGTCGTGCGACTTTATCACGACTCGAAGGGTACGGAACGTGACTGGCACTTAAATTACGAAACGTCTCAAGGCGTCCGTAAAATAAGTAAGCCAAAGCCCAGAAATCAAAACCAAATAAGCAGAAGAGTGAAGAAAAACCAATCAATTGAAAGCGAGTTTATCAAATAAGTCATATAAAACCTTTTTAAAAACAATACAAATTTTTCCGAAAATTTCGGCAGAGTCTCCTTTGTAAATACTGGCCCCCCAAAATGGGTACAACAAGAATATATATACGAATCCAACAAATAAGGCATCCTCAAGCGGGAGCTAGCTCTTCGCCACAAGGCGGTCACAAATCCCACGCAATATAAAACAACAACCTGCAAAATAATCATAAAGAAGTATGAGAAAAACAACATGTCGACTCAAGTGAGCTCGACCCCAAAATACAGCATAAAAAGTCCACAAATCTCACAGTCTCATCTCTAGGTCAATATACAACAATACTGGTAGATACAGTAGATGGAGTACACTAGATACAAGAATATACAAGGTGGTACAAAAATAATGATATAACTCACCTAAGAGCAAAACCTCGAGTCCAGGGAAAAGAAACAAGAGCGCCCGCCGCTACTGTATCGACAGAGCGGACCTGAAAAAGGCTATGGCACAACGGGGGTGAGTTGCCAACTCGTGAGTAATAAATAACATCTACACAGGCTATCGTATGCATGCACACAAGCATCCTAGCATCTATAATACAGGTATGGCAGGACATAATGGCAGGTAGGTATGCAATATGAATATACTAGCAGGTATGAATGCAATGCGAATCAACTCATGATCTGAATGTGTAATTATAAGAATCATGTTTTTCCTTTAGAAATCTCTTTTGAAATACCAGCATAATACCACTAGAATCAACAAGAACCTGTGTCCAGCAACGACACCTCAAAACTATCACAAATCTCATATATCCAAGTCATAGTATCTCTGGCCTCAGCCATCCGGCTGACCCAGCTCAATATCAAAATCTCATCATCTCGCGGCCACGGTCGGTATCCTCTGGATATCCGCCGTGCCAAACGGTCACCGGTAGGTAATCCGTCCCCTACCAGGCTCAACGTCAACACCACATTCATCTTGCCCCGGGGTACCATACCGGGCCCACCATGTACCCGTGACGGTTCCTCCACTCCTCGACACGGATCTCGAAAACCACAACAAACTCATGGTGGACGACACTTTACATCACTAGAAAACCGCAATTACATATTTTAAAAACATAATAAGTTTAGAAATTTTGCGGCTTTCCCCCGAAATCCAGAAATATCATAAAATCTCAAGAATCCTCATAAGTGCATATATCAATGGTGATGAATGCATATGGTATCAATAATTAAGCTACGATGTATGATTAATAGACTAGGCATGAACAAATAATATGATGAGGTACATGCATATGAATAGCAATCCTACGATTTCATTTTAAGGAATTAAAGGCAATAGCACAGGTTTAAGCATCAATTAGTAAAAGATTTCAAATTATAGGTTATCTAGTGTGGTGGCATGGCAATTACCAGGGTGTGTGTGTAAGCATGAATAGTGCTCGTGCTGCATATAAAAACCCTGGTAATGGTGCAGGTGTCCTATAAAATGGTTTCGTATATGTATGTCAATATAGGGCATGAATGTAGCAAATAATCATACAAGTATTACACCCCTAATTACTAACATTACTAAGAATCTTTTTAAGGTACTAAAACTATCGGGCGACTTGCGCCATCCAACGATAGTCCCCCGTAGATGTTACATCTACTCACCGGAATCCCTAGCTAGCTGTGTCCAATCACCGCTTTCCCCTTTCGAGCCGCGTCTGACGTCTCCGCGACCGAACCTGGAATTTACATCAATACCAAACATAAGGTTACATATCAAGAATGACGCAAACCCCAAACGAAAATACTAACGTTCACAACCTAGGTACAACGTGCACAAAGTGCGCGGAACACACGTGAAAATCGCAAAAACTGCAAAAATCGCCATTGATATATGCACTTATGAGGATTCTTGAGATTTTATGATATTTCTGGATTTCGGGGGAAAGCTGCAAAATTTCTAAACTTATTATGTTTTTAAAATATGTAATTGCGGTTTTCTAGTGATGTAAAGTGTCGTCCACTATGAGTTTGCTGTGGTTTTCGAGATCCGTGTCGAGGAGTGGAGGAACCGTCACGGGTACATGGTAGGCCCGGTATGGTACCCCGGGGCAAGATGAATGTGGTGTTGACGTTGAGCCTGGCAGGGGACGGATTACCTACTGGTGACCGTTTGGCACGGCGGATATCCAGAGGATACCGACCGTGGCCGCGAGATGATGAGATTTTGATATTGAGCTGGGTCAGCCGGATGGCTGAGGCCAGAGATACTATGACTTGGATATATGAGATTTGTGATAGTTTTGAGGTGTCGTTGCTGGACACAGGTTCTTGTTGATTCTAGTGGTATTATGCTGGTATTTCAAAAGAGATTTCTAAAGGAAAAACATGATTCTTATAATTACACATTCAGATCATGAGTTGATTCGCATTGCATTCATACCTGCTAGTATATTCATATTGCATACCTACCTGCCATTATGTCCTGCCATACCTGTATTATAGATGCTAGGATGCTTGTGTGCATGCATACGATAGCCTGTGTAGATGTTATTTATTACTCACGAGTTGGCAACTCACCCCCGTTGTGCCACAGCCTTTTTCAGGTCCGCTCCGTCGGTACAGTAGCGGCGGGCGCTCTTGTTTCTTTTGTCTGGACTCGAGGTTTTGCTCTTAGGTGAGTTATATCATTATTTTTGTACCACCTTGTATATTCTTGTATCTAGTGTACTCCATCTACTGTATCTACCAGTATTGTTGTATATTGACCTAGAGATGAGACTGTGAGATTTGTGGACTTTTTATGCTGTATTTTGGGGTCGAGCTCACTTGAGTCGACATGCTGTTTTTCTCATGCTTCTTTATGATTATTTTGCATGTTGTTGTTTTATATTGCGTGGGATTTGTGACCGCCTTGTGGCGAAGAGCTAGCTCCCGCTTGAGGATGCCTTATTTGTTGGATTCGTATATATATTCTTGTTGTACCCATTTTGGGGGGCCAGTATTTACAAAGGAGACTCTGCCGAAATTTTCGGAAAAATTTGTATTGTTTTTAAAAAGGTTTTATATGACTTATTTGATAAACTCGCTTTCAATTGATTGGTTTTCCTTCACTCTTCTGCTTATTTGGTTTTGATTTCTGGGCTTTGGCTTACTTATTTTACGGACGCCTTGAGACGTTTCGTAATTTAAGTGCCAGTCACGTTCCGTACCCTTCGGGTCATGACAAAGTTGGTATCAGAGCGATAGGTTTACCTTTTTGAGTGTAGGATGACCCTTGGTAGATGGAGTAAGTGACTTAAGTAGGGTAACGTAGCGTGCGTATGTCCGCGGCATACTTGCGATACGGTACTCCGCCTAAGTGACTTTAGGATATACTTGCTTGAAAATTCCTTCTTCAATTCCGTGTATCCTATGATTCTATTGCACTGTTCTTATTATCATTTTTCCTGTAGCAGCCACTATGCCGCCGAAGGCTACGAGGGCACAGAGGGCTGCCGCCAGAGACGAGATTCGAGCTGGCTCGTCCGAGACTAGGACTGAGCAGGGTGGTATGCCTACGCCGCAGGGACAGACCGATCCACCTTCCCCAGGCCGTATGGATAGGCTTGAGACTGGTATGGAGGAGTTGCGACAGATGATGGGGAGTATGCAGGAGCTACGTCAGATGGTAGGATCCCTAGTTGCAGCCAGTCGTACACCGAGGCCTGATGACGTACCTACTACATCACAGACGACCATGATACCTGCTCCTACTACTACCACCGTGGCCATTCCGGTTTCTTTACAGGATTTCATGAGGCTGAGACCTCCAGTATTTACCGGCACCGAGGCAGCGGAGGACCCACAGACGTTCCTTGATAGTTTAGCCAGGATCTGCTGTTCGCTGAGATGTTCGGATGATCGATGGGTAGAGCTTGCGAGTTTCCGACTAGAGGGTCTTACGCAGACATGGTGGGAGTCAGTCTTGAGAGGTCGAGCTGCAGGTCTACCGCCTATGACGTGGGCCGAGTTTACAGCGGTCTTTCTAGCTCGTTTCCTCCCAGAGAGCGTTCGTGACGCCAGAGCTCATAGCTTCGAGGCCTTAGTCAAGACACCTGGGATGACGGTGTCTGAGTATGACATCCAGTTTATACAGTTATCCTGATATGCTCCGTATTTGGTGGATACCGAATTTTCACCGATTTTCAGGAAAACACCAAAACGACTTTTCAAGGCGCTACAGACTTTGTTGGCCTGCGTCAAGGGTCGTGCGGGTGGGTTTAATTCAATCAAGAAATGACGGGTTGAACTTGACTAGCGGACTATGGTTTGTTGGCCTGCGTCAAGGTCATAGGACGCTAGGGGTAAAATATTATCGGGAATTTCAAGTGTTGAAATTTACAATGAGATTGCATACCTTCTATGAGATAGTTGGATCCTGATACCCGCTGCGAGTAAGAGTTACTTCTGGGAGAGTTTTATACATTACAATTAGTTGATCAAGTAGGTGACTAGAAAGGTGTCAACGAGGTTACGCCTCTGGGAAAACGAGGTTTACATTAATTAGGTCCGTGCGAAAGCACGGGGGACCTCCCTCAAAGTACCGACACTGGCCTGGCTGAAAGATTGGCGAACTTGTAGTGTGTAATTAATCCCGGCTAGTCTTTCCTTTTAGGGTTTGAAGGAAGATTTGATAAAAAGCAGTGGGTGCCATCCTGATTAGATAAAATAATAACCAATCTATTCTTGCAAGAGCGCACGCTGAGTGTTTTCTTCTCTCTCTCTCCTGGTAGAGACCATATCACGCCTTAATCAAGATAATAATACGGATTATTGACCGAACCCGCTTGTTATACTGAGCTGGGGAACGTTGGTCCCGCTCCAACTTATAATTGTTATAAGACAGAGCAGGAAATTGGGGAATACCAGAATTCCTATGCCGCCCAAACGAAGAGAGTGCATGCTGATGCATCATCTTCGGGTATGTTCATTATACAGAACTGTTTCTCAGTATCCTTTACATCCTGGGTATATGATACCGGATCAGGATCCCACATATGTAATATGTTACATGGGCTACAGATAGGTAAAGAACTGAGAACGGGTGATAAGTTTCATGAGGCAGAAAATGGGGCAAGAGTTGCAGCCAAGTCTGTTGGTCACTGTCACCCTGTATTACCAATACATTGATTCTGAACGAATGTTATTAGATACCGAACCTGATATACAAAATCATATCAGTCTCTTTATCAGTAAAGAAATGATAAAATTTTGTATTGTTGGATAATGTTTTGAACATTTCCTATATCAAAAGTTGATCGGTTCAGGCACGTTATCTAAAAGCATTGTTGTTCTAAATCAAACTACAGTTCTTAGTATATGGAACACACACAAGAGGAAGAGTTCAGAAATGAACGGATCCTTCTTGAGGTATTGTAGACTAGGTCATATCAATGCGACCCGACTAGCTGAAGTTACATATAGATGCATATTTAAATCAGTTTGAATTTACATCTTGTGAAACTTGCCAGTCATGTCACAAAGATAAGATGACCATAGCTCCGTTTACTGGAAACAGAGAAAGAGTTAGTGAACTCTTGGGACTGATACATGATGATGTATGTAAGGTCTCCTGTCTACACATGCCAGGACTGGTTCTTTGTACTTCATTACATTCTCTGATAATCTCTTTAGACTCAGTCATATGTTTCTGTTGAAACATGAGTCCGAACCTTTTGAGATATTCACAGAATATAAAATAGAAGTAGAGAACCAAAATACAGGTATAAGTATTATGTCCTATGATGTGATCAGGGAGGAGAATACTTGAGCACGGAATTCCTGGACTATTCTAAAGGAGAATGAGATTCTCTCTCAGCATTACTCCTCCGTATACACCATAGCACGATGGTATATCGGGGCGGAGCAGATACACCCTATTTGATATGGTGTGCTCTATGATGAGTACTACTGAGTTACCTATTTCCTTTTTGGGAGTTATGCACTTGAGAAGCTGCATACCTATTGAATAGGGTTCAAATCGAATCAGTTGCCTACCACTTCATATTTGATATGATAAGGGTAGAGCCCATATCTTAAGTTGGTTAAGATTTGGAGTTGTCCGGGCTATGTCTAAAAGCATAATCCGGACAAGCTCGAGGCAACGTAAGTTATGTAAAACTGGAAAGGTTCCAGCTATACAAACTACAGCTGATGATTTGATAGAACCAAAGGATTCAGTAGATTCCAACGAACCTCAGCCTCTCCGCCGATCTAGTAGGGTTCCTTACCCGCCTGAGAGATACTTCGGTTACTCTATGACAGTGGGAGCGAGGATTGCATCATGAGATGATGACCCAACTAGTTTCGAGCTGGCCATCGAGAGTAGGGACTCTGTAAGAATGGCTGGATGCTTAGCGATCTGAGATGGAATCCATATACACCAACAAAGTATGGACTTTGGTTGCTATATCTGAAGGGTTAAATCCCCATCAGGAGCAAGTATATCTTGAGAAGATTACTTGGTGTAGATGGAAAAGTTGAGACTTTCAAAGCTAGACTTGTTAAAGCTTTTCGTCATCGACCAGGCGTGGATAATGATGAAACCTTTTCAAGTGGCTATGCTTAAGTCCATCCAGATCCTACTTGCCACGGCTACATACCATGACTATGATATCTGGCGGTTGGGTGCCATGACTGCTTTTCTAAATAATGTTTTAGAAGAGGACGTCTATAAGTACACAGCCAGAGGGCTTCGTAAACAGTGGGAGCAGCGGAAACGTGTACAAGATGCTTTATAGGATAAAGCAGGCATCGCGGAGTTGGAACATCTGTTTTGATGTAGTGGTCAAACAGTTTGACATCATCAAAATGGTAGATGAACCTTGTATACACAAAAGGGTAGTAGGGAGTATGGTGATGATCCTCGTAGAGTACGTGGATGACATACTCTTGATAGGGAAGGAGTTTCCTATGCTACGCTCGATCAATCTCCGCTTATCACAATGATTCTCCATATAGGATCAAAATAATACCTCCTAAATCCTGAATTTTGGATCTATGAGATAGATCTAAATGGATGTTAGGATTCTCACTAGTTGTAGTGAGATGGTATCAACTGATTCTGGGGAGAATCACTGGAAAGGTTCCAGAGTGATGAGGACGACTGAATGTCAGTCACAGGCATTGTCTTTACCCTCAGTAAAGGGACGGTATGTTGGAAGAGTTCCAAGCTAGATACCGTGACATACTAGACGATAAAGGCAGAATACATCGCTACTTAAGATGCTACCAAAGAGGCTGTTTGGGTGTATATTGGTTCATAAGATGAACTTTGTTCCTCCCATTGTGTGACAATGGAGTTGTGGCTTATGCCAAGGAACGCCGGTCCTATCAGTGATCCAGACATATTCTAAGACAGTGTCACCTGATCATGGAGATGGTTGATCTCCAGGGTGATCGAGGTTTGGAGAGTAGACTCAGAGGACAAACACAGCGGATCCACTCACAAAGGCCTGTTCCCAGAGAGAGACTTTTATGGGATGGTTGAGTATGAGATACTACAACCACTGCTATCAGATGGCCCTAGTGCAAGTGGGAGATTGTTAGTTATATGTATGCCCTAGAGGCCATTACTATACATAGGATGTATATTGTAGTGGATGCTGGGACATATATAGGGAGGACTTTCTTGCTCGACATGATAGTATGTTATCTGGTTGCTCTTTACCTTAACGTGTACACTGATTGTCTCTCTGTTACATGTTGGTAAAGCCCTTAGGATATGTACTTGACTATCTGGACTATGATGCGGATCATACTAGTGGGGACATGGTAGTCCATAAGTACATCCTTCAAGGTCCCTAGTCGTGGGTATATCGAGACGGGGTATCGATATACCAGAGTAGACTAGCGTATACCTTCTCGACCCATACAGATGGGCGATGGATGATCCCATATCCATTGGTGTTTGACATCAGAGATGATATACGGGTGCTCAGTAGAGACTGGGTACACTGGACGGACTCGTCGAGAACTCCCAGATGGTATTATACCTTACGTCAGATGGCAGTTCTCTGGTGACACTGGTACAGAGTAGTCTGTTGACCCGAGATCGTCATAGAGTCTTGTGTGGTTCCCACTGTGGTTTGATTTCCACCTTACCACGTCCAAGAGGGCGTGCAAAACGGTGGTTTTTGGGTACAGTCCCGAGTCACATGGAGGCAATGAGCGATAGGAGGGGATTCGTCTCTCCCGGTATAGGGGGTTGATGTTGCGCTGTGTTCGATTGGTTATAATAGGAAATCCCTGGCCAGGGTTGCTGAGATTTACTGGTAAGTGTTACCAGTAGTTTCTCGAATTGTTATAGACCTCATATCAACATGACTTATCGAGCTATTGGGGTCTGACGTTTACCACCCCTAGGCGAGATATGCGACATATCAGACGATCAGACCGGACTGTACGGTAGTGTTACTGGTTGGATTCACTGGAGTGTGAGCGGGCTTGCTCGTCGATCTTCTGATCGCTCAATACCCGGGTGGCCGTTACGTTTAGCAAACCTCTTGCGGCTTGTGGATGTTTGATATGATCATCATCCGCTGCCGGCATATTGACGAGTCTTTAGAGTCCTACACAGAGGTTTCCTGGCTCAAGCGAAACGAAATAGGAGCGCATATGAGATATGTGTGGGGCCGAGAATAATACGTGTATGTGATACCGCATTCTATTCTCGCGATGAATGTATCAGAAGGTTGTATGCGATATAACCTAGTTATCGAATCATGGATTGATTCGATAAGCCGATACATTGGATATTAGTCGGTTATATGTGATATGACCGGATCGTTAAATCAAGTGTTGATTTAATGATTTAATGTATAATTATATATTTGATATATTACTTTGCATTAACTAATATCGGTTCACTTTAAATGGATATTCTCACTCGGATGTGCACATTGTATATGTGATATACTTTTGTGCACTTGCATGTATCATGTTTGATGATACATGTTTGCTAGGGTTTGTGTAAAGAATTAAACCTTTGTTAAGTAAATGGTTAGGGTTTTTATTTTGTTATTCATTCATTTATCTTTTTAATTGGATTAAAAAGAAATGGATAAGAAAACAAAATGGTGGCTTTCTTTGTTTGCATCTTGAATCTTCATGAAGCTTTGACCAAAGTCACCACTTTGTCTTCATCTTTAACCCTAACCATTCATCTAACCTTAGTCAATTCTCTACCCTTGACCATGGTTGATTATGATAAGTATTCTTTTATTTTCTATTTTCTAAAATACTTATCATAATATTATCTTCATCTTCTTCTTCTTCTTCACTTGAAGAAAACCTTTCTTCATCAATGGTGATTGATGAAAATGAGTGAGAAATCCAATTCTAAAGTCTACCCACTTCCTATTTCTTCATCCTCTACCTCTTGCCAAGTAGTAGAGTGTGTTTCCTTCACAAGTTTTCTTGACTTGGTGAAGTTGGAGCTTGATCTAGCGATGCCTCGACGTAGATCATCTTCGGCACGTCGTCGATGACCTAGCCCGCTTCTTCTCCGATGAAGCCGACGCTAGAGCCCGGGATTGCATGAGGACAGCGGAGAGGACTTCATCATGGAGCCATGAAGGTGGAGGACCGGATCTACAAAGGTTGTATTTCTGTATTCTTGTAGTTAAGTGTTAACTAGTTTGTTTTACGCCTAAACTTCTAGCCAACGATCCGTATTAGGGTTTCTCGGCACCCATAAAATTTGAAATTGGCATGGTTGATGCCTTGTGAGACCTCATTAGAGTGCCTAGGAACCCTACAATAAATATATTCAGATCTCGGGTAGAATTGATTCATGTTGCATACCTTCCAGTACATAATGTGTTGGGATGCGGCGGCGTCCCGGCCGTTAAACCGACGACAAATGCGGAACAAAAACTTTTTTACAAAACCGGGGCTACCGCAACCAAATACCCGGATCGTTCCATTAACCGTATTCTAGCAATCTGTAAAAGAAGTTTGGAAAGATTATACCGATCGATCCGTGTCCTTCGGTCTTCAATCTCCACGCCAAACTCCTCGCTGCTGCGCCGACGAAGTCTGCTCTTCGATCTCGCTCGTCAAAGTTGTTAGTGTATATGCCCTAGAGGACATTACTGTATCATGTTGGAGATAGTGCCCTCAGAGTCAATTATTAGGTCACAGGTACGTGATTGCAATGATTGAGGGAGGACCTATCCCGGTAGGACAGTCTTACTCGAGATGATAGTATGCTATCTGGTTTACCTTTATCATCGTGTACTGCTTTAGGTGACATGACACGTCGCTATTACACGTTGATAGAGCCCCTAGGATTCTTGCTTGACCACCAGCAGTATGAGGGCGATCATATAAGTGGGAGCTGGGGGTCTATAAGCTTATCCTTAAAAGGTCCCTAGTCGTGGGAGTTTCGAGACTGGGCATCGATACTCCATTAGTAGACTAGTGTATACAGTCGAGACCCCGACGAGGGGCGGTGGCCGGTCTCACAAGCCACTGGTGTCAGTTGGATCACCTAAGATGTATACAGGTGCTCATTGGGTTATGAGTACACCGGACAGGACTCGCCGGGAACATGCTAGTTGGTCATATACCAGACGTCAGATGGCAGTTCCCTGGTGACATGTGTGCAGGTTAGTTCATCGACCTGGGGATCGTCATTTGTCTCGTGTGAGTTCCCACTGTACTTTGATTACTACCCTACCACGGCTCAAAGGAGTCGTGCAAACAGGTTTTAGTTGGGTACAGTCCCGAGCCACATGGAGGCAGTGAGCGTATCTTCAGGGGTTCGTCTCTCCCGGTATTGGGGGTGAGGTCGTGCTGTGTCTAGGAGAGCCATTACACAAAGTCCTTGGCCAAGGCAAGGAGATTTACTGGTAGGTATTCCAGTAGTATCTCAGGGTGTTCTGGGCTACACTCCGACACGACTTGTACCGCTTTTGGGGGTCTGACTTTTACCAACCCCCTAGGCCCGCCATGCGATGCTCATAGACGAACGGACCGGACTGCACGGATATTGTCACTGACAGGCTCAGTTGGGTGTCGGGGTGAGCTTCCTCATCGACGTCCCTTTTGGTCAATAGCTGGTGGCCCGTCACGTATTGGCTTATACCTCTGACGTGCTAGTGGTTAAATCCACAGCCATAGTATTGACGAGTCTTTAGAGTCCACCACATTTACAGTTACTCAAGCTTTCGGGCGAAAGGTTGTAGAGGCCGTATGGAGATATGGCAAGGTCCGATCAGATACGTGCGGTATTGCACGGATCAGGATCGGACAGTTTGTACTATAGGCCGTATGGTTATATGGCAGGGTTCGATCAGATACGTGCGGTATTGCACGGATCAGGATCGAACAGATATTACTAGCCGACTTTGGTATAAGCCGGATCCTAGTATAGTACAGTGTAGACTTTGTCTCTTTGCATTTGTATTTCGGTCAAAATACAGATGCGGGTGTGTATGCACAGTATCGGGGTTTTCCTGTAATTTATTACGGGACCAGTTTTCTGGAGTTGCCAGTTTGCTTTCTGTTTCGGCCAATTTCCATTGTTCCGTTCATTGGCCGAAGATTGGTGGAGGAGGGTTTATTTGCATTGTTGCAAATAGGCATTTGTGGAGGGGGTTCTTTGCATCTTGTTGCATCATGATGGTTTTCATGATGAGCACCATCATTGACTTCTCCTTCTCATGATGGATTGACTTTGGTTTTGTTGATGGTTGTTTTGAGTGTTGGACTTACCTAGCTATCATTCCTTCACATCATAACTTCACACTCCCTTGTATGATGGTTGATCCACCCACCCCCTTGACCTTGCTCTCTCTCTCTCCAATCACATATGATGGAAAAGGGGGGCCGGCCATTCCTATGGGAATGGGATTCATTTTCTCATTTTGGTGGTGGAAAATGTTACTCTCATTTTGGTATGCTACATTTTCCCCACCTCTCTCCAAGCTCTCTTTTCCTCCACCAAATGGCATCTCCACTACCCCATAAGGAGACACAAGTTCTACTACATATTCTACAACGAATCTTGGGCACGTTGACTAGCCAGCATCGTGCCCGAGTTGCCTCGGCATTGAGGTGGGAGCCCGTAAACGAAGAAGGCGATGTGGTGCACTTCCGGCGACGAGGAGGAGACGGACGGAGATCCCGCGAGGAGATCGGATTGGAGATGAAGACCGGAGGACTTGGATCGTCGGTATATCTCTATTCCCATTCTTGTAGATTGCTTAGACTAGTTAGTGGTTCGATCCGGTTTTAGTGCGCGGTGGTGCCGGTTTGCTAAGTCCGCAAAATTTAAAGTTATTCACCGCTTCCGCATTCCGGCGTCGGATTGACGGCCGGGGCGCCGCCGTGCACTTACAGTGGTATCAGAGCCTCCCCATTAACTTAGTCTAGCTTTGTGTAATGTGTTTTTGAGTTCCGATCGATCGAAATGTCCAAAAACCCGTATTTACCTCACATCAGTTTTCTGTTAAGAATTTTTGGTGTCTAAAAATTTTTCAGGTGGTCTCAGAATGATGTGCAGGAAATTCTAAGCACTCTGGGAAAATTCGACGCACTGATCACTCTTCCAGAGCGCGGAACCGCGGCCTCACCCTTCTATTGGGCCGCGGATCCGCCGCAACTTAGAGAGGTCAGTGGGCCATCTTTTTTCCAGTGGGCTTCAGGGTAGTAATTAGGGGTTTTGGAATATTAAAATTGGGCCAATTATTTCTGTGAGTGCTACAGTATTAGTTTGGGGCCCACTTGTTAATTTTTGGTCAATCGGAAAATCTTAAACACATTTTTCACAGTATTTACATTATATCTGCGACCGTGAATGTCACTCGATCGGTAAATCCGGTCTAACTGCTATAGCCCGGTTAGACGGATTTGCGAACGTGACTTTCACGTTGATGTTCTATGTATTTGCTGTGATGTTGCGGATCGGTCGTGGGGGATAGCCTGGATGCAATGCTAGTACAGTTGTGGTTGTATTATGTACATTTGATATTGCGGGGCGAGCGTCCGACATGTGGACTGCCGTCACTGCCTGATTGTATTATTATTTTGGGGCACGACCTGGTTGCGGTCGATGTACCCGGTGTATGTATATTTTACTTTCTGTACTAGGATTGCCCCGCGGAGGGATGCACGGATAGCCGGGTTCTGGAGGGCAACAAGCCCGCATCTCATGGCATTGAGACGGAGGGGGCTTCACTCTAGGATTGGCGGGCTATTCGCCGCACTCGTAGGGGGTACAGGTTGACCCAGGAGGGGTGCCCAAGTTGCCGGATTCCGTGAAGTGCTGGGTGGTCCATTCACGGCGCTGAAGGGGGCTGCCTCGCTTCAGGTTTTGGCGGGTGACTTGCCGCGCCCGTAGGGGTCTAGGATTTCATTGCACAGGCTATCCACACGACCAGGGGAACATCGGGTTTCAGCGGCTCTGTGAAACCCGGGGTTCCCAGATATCTGTATTGTTTCTGTGATGCTGTTCATTCTCTGTGATGTTGCATTTTTATTCACGCCTTGAGCGAATATAATATATTGGTATATATATTAGTAGATGTAGTATATGTTTTGCATCCGCGCTAGTCCAGTCCCCGCTCTGTCGTTAGTAAGCTAACCTAACGGGTAATGACGGGACCCAGTGGCGAATGCGGATGGCATATACGTACATCAGTATATTTTCGTTCTTTTTGGTGTGATCAATTGATGGGACTGCATTGATTCGGATCAATGCAAGTTAAAACAAACCTAATCTGATGTTGTTGGAACACTTTTTCAAAAGGCTGTTATTGCAAGGACGTTCACTTTTGTTTTGCATCGTGGTATTCAGTTGGAATATCCTGCTCCTCAGTCGACGAGGCAAGGGCCGAGATCCCTTCACCGGGAGTGACCCCTTGGACAAAAAGTTTGCGTCAAGGCATTAATTTCACTATAGCCGATTGCTTTTGCTTTGCATCGCGGTATTCAGTTGGAATATCCTGCACCTCATTCTACGGGGAAAGAGCCGAGATCCCTTCACCGGGAGTGACCTCTTTAGCAACGGTTTTCGTCACTATATTTTCAAAAAGCTATCAGTTCCTTCGACGATATCAAGTTCTTTACGTTAAAGGTTTTCGCCAGAAACCATTCGTAGCCCTCCGTCGTTTCATATGGGTAGTCAATAGTATTCAAGCTGTGTTTGTTGGCCAAAGTCAAGGCACAGTGTTTGGTAGCTGTTGGTTATTCATATGCAGCATAGATAGATGCGTTGGTTTGGAACAGTCGTATAGCCTTGTTGGCCAAAGTCAAGGGCTTGTGCGGGTGGATTCGAATCAACCTGGAGAATGACGGGTAGAACTTGACATGTGACTTATGATTTGTTGGCCAAAGTCAAGGTCATAAGAGCATGGGGCAGAAATCACATCGGGAGTTTCAAAAGAACTGAAACTTGCCAGATATGCGCATACCCTATGGAGTGTGATAGCGTGAGCGGATTCCGTCACGTTATCATGCAATGATAGTTGGATCCCGATTCCCACTGATGAGTTGGTATACTCCTCGGGTAACCCCGACTAATTCTTCTTTCAGGTTTGGAGGAGAATTTGAGGTACAGTGGGAGGATTCCAGATTAGATAAATTGGTAACCATTCTGATCTAGGTTAGAGTGCACGCTGAGTGTTTCTTTTCTCTCTCTCTTTGGCAGCGACCATTGACCCGACCCTAAGACTATGACTCAGTGACCAAGTTGACCGAACCTTCTTAAACACTGGCTTTTGGATTGTCAGAGTTGCATACCTCATTGCCACTCCTACTTTTACCCTTTTTCTCCAGGACACCCCGTATTACTACGAACGTCCACTTCCATTGGACAAAACCATCGTATGGTTAGATACGAACTCGAAAGAATTTATTCGAGGATGGTTTCCGGTTCTGGAGAAAACGGATAGGATTATTCAGTTGTCTTTTCCTTTTACCCTCTCTCAGGTTACGAGTACTCCTTGGTTTAGGGGTAGTACACCTATTACGCAAATTGGATTGTCTTCTTCCAAACCTTAGGCTGGTGCCGACCGGTAGGGAATGAAGAAAACCAATTAGCATAACGATGGTGTGCAGAAGGTATTAAGTTCAGACAAAGAAAGGGATTAGTAAGAGGGCAAAGTAAGTTGCAACAGATATTCACGACCAAACCAAATATTTCGTTACCACTCCCACATCACCTTTGTATTTCTCCAGGACACTCCGTATCACTACGAAGATCCCATTTTATTGGATAATCCATCGTATGGTTATATACGAACTCGAAAGGAACTTGTTCCAGTTCGGGGATGGATCCTGGTTCAGGAGAAATAGGAATAAAGTACATTCAGATGTCTTTTATCTTCACCTTCTCTCGCGTTGCGAGTGCTCCTAGGATTAGGATAGTACACCCTTTATGCTTTTTGGATAGTCTTCTTCCAAACCATAGGCTGGTGCCGAACGGTAGGGAAGGAAGAAAACCAATTGGCCTAAAGGGATGTACAGAAGGTAAAGACTAAAGACATATGAAGGGATATGGAGAGGTGGCAAAGAATTATACGGTTATAGCTGTGAATCTGGATAATGGTAGAGGCATTACTAGGAATACCAGGATACCCCATCAAAACATTTCAATGTTTCAAGTTCACTGTGTACAGTTAATAGAAAACTGATTTCCCGATTAGACACTTGCTCCAGGGTATGTATTTACCAGATATGATTCTCACATCTGTATGGTTTTACAGATGATGAGTGGGAGTAAGTTATTGGGAATTGGGTGATCATCCTCATTATATCGGGATTCGTTGTAATCGGTGATATTTGAGGAGATCACCTGGGCTGTTTGCCGGTCGGCAAATATTTGGTTTTGAATATCCGCTGTTATGCACCAATTTCAAATTGATATATCTGTACGTCTATTTTCATAGAGTGAGATATACCTTTCTGAAATTATGTCTACGACATTTACCTATATCAGTGGATGGTTAGGTAAGGAGCATTAAACAGCGGTGTAATTCTTCTTAACCATAAGTACAGTTTTCAACCTACGACACACAGTGAATGAGTTATTAGACTCAAGGGACTTATACAGAGTATTGTATGTTGTCCAGGGTCCATCAGGACAGAGGGGTTGGTCCTCGTACTATATTCGGTTTACTTATGACTTCTCTAGTTTTTAGACAGGTGTTTCGTGGAAACACAGGGTCCGAATTTGGAGAAGTTATTGGTATTTGAATAGAGTAGAGAACCAGGTATAGCAAGTATCGGGATTCTTCAAAGAGATCGAAGATGTAGATACTTGTGTATGGTATTCAGTTGATAGTAATGATTAAGAGATCTTGCTACTCATTATTGGAAGTATTCCTAAGTTGAGTAACGCTGATCGGCCTCCTTCCATTTAGTTGACATGCGCTGGAGACAGCTGCATGATTTGAATCTGGTTCAATTAAATCAGTGCCTCTGTTCCTATATAGGATATAGAACAGTTCATATCTTAACGATGTTAAGGTACGGGGAGTTGTCCGGTTTATGATTAAAACCAGACACTGGACAACTCAAGGCACGTTTCTGTAATGGCTGTTTGTGGGTTGACCCAGGCTATGACGCGGGTTGATTTTCTACCATCTGGATGAACAATAGCAATATTGTTCTAGACTCGCCACAGTTTTATTAAAAATGGACTTTTTCAGAAAACAGTAGTGGGAGTATGGTAGAACTGGAAGTGATTCCAGAACCACAAACGATTACTGAAGATTTGATAAGGAACCTAAAGATTCAATCTGGATTGACATTCCATTGGCCACTCCGCAGATAAGGTGGGTAACTTCAGGCACCCGAGAGGTACTACGGTAGCTTCAAGGACGGTGACAAGGAAGTTCTTGTTTACCCAAAATTGCCATTGCTGTTGTTCCAGGTTACGAGACCCGGCGGGAGGATGAGTATAGCGTCGTTCTAAACCAGTTTTAGAAGTGTACGTCTATATGACTCTGCCAGAGGGTTGTCGTAGTCAGTGGGAGCAGCGGAAGCATTGGTGGACAGGTTGCTTATGTCTATTTATAGACTAGAGCAGATGTAGCGGAGATAGATCATCTATTTCTGACGTGATAGTCATGGGTTTGACTTCATCAGAATAGGGGATGGATCTGTTGAGAAGGTAGTAGGGTGTGATATCCTGGTATTTGGATGATATACACCAAGTAGGAAAAGAAACTCCTACACTACGATCGGTTATACTTTGGTCGTCACACAGTGTTTTCTCCACAAAGGAAATGGATTTTACATCAGACATACTGGTTACTAGATCTATGGTTTTAGATCTAGATTTGGGTGGTTTCCCAATCAGGGTACTTGACAGCATTCTAAGAGTATTTAGGATGGACGACTCCTGGCACGGTAGTGTACCTGCAGGTAATGGAGTCACCCTCTCCAAAGGTGTCTTACAGACTAAAGGGGAGAGGGACGGGCATGATTGGCAGATCATTTGCTCAGGCAATTGAGTCAATCGTGAGATGTCAAGTACCACACCAGATGTTGTTCTTGCACTAGATGCAATAAGTTGACATTAATCCAATCCTGGAGAAACAGTCGGAAGCAGTTTTAGAACATAAGTGGATGTTCTAGGGAGATGATAACGACAGCCTCATTCAGGAGACAGTTATCATTCCAGGCTTCCAAGGTGACATGGACGACAAGGAGGTTGTCAGAGTTATAGTTTTCCTTCTGATGAGGGGCAGTATTTTGGACAGGTGGTCCAAGGCAATACTGAGGGAGGCATGGCGCGCAGGATACTGATTAAGTTCAGTTGACGATACAGTCTAAGAAGTTTGGATTTGGAGTTCATTTATGAGCTAGGTCCCATCAGACATCCAGACACATTCTGAGACAGGTATTGCTCTTTTCGGGAGATGGCTTTCTCCGCGAACTTGAGATATAGAGAGACATAGAAAGAAACAACTAAGCGGATCCACTCACTGAGGCTATTCCTCGAACGCAACAGTTCCGCAAACGAGCTTTGTGAGACTGACTAGTAGAGGAGTTGGATGTTCGGTATCACACGGGCTGTGAGTATGCGACATCGCAATAATTAGCCTTGAGTGCAAGTGGGAGATTGTTGGAGATAGTGCCCTCAGAGTCAATTATTAGGTCACAGGTACGTGATTGCAATGATTGAGGGAGGACCTATCCCGGTAGGACAGTCTTACTCGAGATGATAGTATGCTATCTGGTTTACCTTTATCATCGTGTACTGCTTTAGGTGACATGACACGTCGCTATTACACGTTGATAGAGCCCCTAGGATTCTTGCTTGACCACCAGCAGTATGAGGGCGATCATATAAGTGGGAGCTGGGGGTCTATAAGCTTATCCTTAAAAGGTCCCTAGTCGTGGGAGTTTCGAGACTGGGCATCGATACTCCATTAGTAGACTAGTGTATACAGTCGAGACCCCGACGAGGGGCGGTGGCCGGTCTCACAAGCCACTGGTGTCAGTTGGATCACCTAAGATGTATACAGGTGCTCATTGGGTTATGAGTACACCGGACAGGACTCGCCGGGAACATGCTAGTTGGTCATATACCAGACGTCAGATGGCAGTTCCCTGGTGACATGTGTGCAGGTTAGTTCATCGACCTGGGGATCGTCATTTGTCTCGTGTGAGTTCCCACTGTACTTTGATTACTACCCTACCACGGCTCAAAGGAGTCGTGCAAACAGGTTTTAGTTGGGTACAGTCCCGAGCCACATGGAGGCAGTGAGCGTATCTTCAGGGGTTCGTCTCTCCCGGTATTGGGGGTGAGGTCGTGCTGTGTCTAGGAGAGCCATTACACAAAGTCCTTGGCCAAGGCAAGGAGATTTACTGGTAGGTATTCCAGTAGTATCTCAGGGTGTTCTGGGCTACACTCCGACACGACTTGTACTGCTTTTGGGGGTCTGACTTTTACCAACCCCCTAGGCCCGCCATGCGATGCTCATAGACGAACGGACCGGACTGCACGGATATTGTCACTGACAGGCTCAGTTGGGTGTCGGGGTGAGCTTCCTCATCGACGTCCCTTTTGGTCAATAGCTGGTGGCCCGTCACGTATTGGCTTATACCTCTGACGTGCTAGTGGTTAAATCCACAGCCATAGTATTGACGAGTCTTTAGAGTCCACCACATTTACAGTTACTCAAGCTTTCGGGCGAAAGGTTGTAGAGGCCGTATGGAGATATGGCAAGGTCCGATCAGATACGTGCGGTATTGCACGGATCAGGATCGGACAGTTTGTACTATAGGCCGTATGGTTATATGGCAGGGTTCGATCAGATACGTGCGGTATTGCACGGATCAGGATCGAACAGATATTACTAGCCGACTTTGGTATAAGCCGGATCCTAGTATAGTACAGTGTAGACTTTGTCTCTTTGCATTTGTATTTCGGTCGAAATACAGATGCGGGTGTGTATGCACAGTATCGGGGTTTTCCTGTAATTTATTACGGGACCAGTTTTCTGGAGTTGCCAGTTTGCTTTCTGTTTCGGCCAATTTCCATTGTTCCGTTCATTGGCCGAAGATTGGTGGAGGAGGGTTTATTTGCATTGTTGCAAATAGGCATTTGTGGAGGGGGTTCTTTGCATCTTGTTGCATCATGATGGTTTTCATGATGAGCACCATCATTGACTTCTCCTTCTCATGATGGATTGACTTTGGTTTTGTTGATGGTTGTTTTGAGTGTTGGACTTACCTAGCTATCATTCCTTCACATCATAACTTCACACTCCCTTGTATGATGGTTGATCCACCCACCCCCTTGACCTTGCTCTCTCTCTCTCCAATCACATATGATGGAAAAGGGGGGCCGGCCATTCCTATGGGAATGGGATTCATTTTCTCATTTTGGTGGTGGAAAATGTTACTCTCATTTTGGTATGCTACATTTTCCCCACCTCTCTCCAAGCTCTCTTTTCCTCCACCAAATGGCATCTCCACTACCCCATAAGGAGACACAAGTTCTACTACATATTCTACAACGAATCTTGGGCACGTTGACTAGCCAGCATCGTGCCCGAGTTGCCTCGGCATTGAGGTGGGAGCCCGTAAACGAAGAAGGCGATGTGGTGCACTTCCGGCGACGAGGAGGAGACGGACGGAGATCCCGCGAGGAGATCGGATTGGAGATGAAGACCGGAGGACTTGGATCGTCGGTATATCTCTATTCCCATTCTTGTAGATTGCTTAGACTAGTTAGTGGTTCGATCCGGTTTTAGTGCGCGGTGGTGCCGGTTTGCTAAGTCCGCAAAATTTAAAGTTATTCACCGCTTCCGCATTCCGGCGTCGGATTGACGGCCGGGGCGCCGCCGTGCACTTACATATCATACTAGTTTGTATATTACTTGATGGAAGCTTGGGATATTCACAGTTGTATAGACAATCTTGCTCAAAATGGTAGTATGCTACTTGGTTTGTATCTACTTCAATATGTGCATGTGTTTCTTTTAGCATATCGCTTATACATATTAGTAGAGCCCTTAGGATCTTTGCTTGATTACCAGCGTTGTGATGGCAGTCACACTCGTGGAGGCTAGGTAATCCATAATCACATCCTTATATAGGTCCCTAGTCGTAGGATTATCGAGATGGGGCATCGATACTCCGGAGTAGACTAGCGTATACGCTTCTCATCCCAGCACGGGAGGTGGTATGTCCCACAGCCATCAGTACGTCGTACTGGAGATAGTATGCGGGTGCTCGTTAGGTTACGAGTACACTGGACAGGGCTCATCGGGAACTGATGGTTGGTATTATACCTATCGTCGGTTATCAGTTCCCAGGTGACATGAGTACAGCTTAGTCCGCTGACTTGACACTGTCACTTCGCCTCGAGTGTGTTCCCACTGTACTTAGATTACTACCCTACCACAGCTCAAAGAAGTCGTGCAAACAGGTAGTAGTTAGGTGCAGTCCCGAAGCACTTGGAGGCAATGACGGTTAGACAGGATTCGTCTCTCCCAGTATTGGGGGTTGACATCGCGCTGTGTCTAGGAGAGACATTATACGAGTAGCCCCTGGCCAGGGCAAGCGAGATATACTGGTAGGTTTCCAGTGTTATCTCAGGGTGTTCTGGGCTACACTCCGACACGACTTGTACCGCTATTAGGGGACTGACGTTCACCACCCCCTAGGCCCGCCATGCGATGTATCAGACGAACAGACCGGACTGTACGGAGATTGTCACATACAGGCTCAGTAGGAGTTCGGATGGGTTTACCTCATCGGCCTTCTTATTGACATCTACCTGGGGATCGTTACGTACAGCTAGTGCCGCTTGCGGTCTGTGGTTAAACCCACTGCCGGCGTAGTGTCGAGTCTTTAGAGTCCCACATAGAGAGTTTCCCTGCACTGAGCGAAACGTGTAGAGGCCGTATGGTTTTACGGCAGGGCTGCGATCACTTACGTGCACTTCTGTGCGTATGCTGTTCGGGCAGGCAATACTAGTGGGCTTTGGTTTAAGCCAGATCCTAGTAATGCACGGATGGATTTGTTTTGTCTTCTGTGCATTCGCATTCTATGGAATGCGGATGCGGGTGTGTATGCACAGTTTTAAGGAGCGATGAAGGAGGAGGTGCCTCATTAGGGTTTGGCAGTTGGTTCGGCCAAAACCATTATGTGCCAGGCTCATTAGGGTTTTGACAGTTGATTCGGTCAAAACCATTTTGAGGCGGACTCATTAGGGTTTCGGCAATTCGTTTGGTCAAAACCATTATGAGCCGGAGACATTGTTTACTAATCCTTTTAGTGATAGTTTAGTGATGGCTAATTGCTTTGACCATTTGACCACCTTGACCACTCTTGACTTTGTTGACCCGTTGACCGAAGTTGACCTTGACCTTCATGAGAGGTCTACACTCTTCTTTGGATTTCTATTTTCTTTTTGGATTATGAAAATGGTCAATTCAATGTAGCCATCAACTTTATCATGATAAGATTAGTAATGATGATTTTAGTGTATTATTGCAACCATAGTTCATTCTCTCTAGCTGATAATTCATTTCTCATTCTCTCTCTTAAAAAAGAAAAGAGAAAGCTCCATGGTTGCTAGCTCCTTCTTCCTCCTCTTGATTTCTTCTTTTGATCTCATGTGTTGAGAGAAAAAGAATCCACATAGACAAACACTTCCATCTATCACTTCTACACAACCTAGGACATCAAGACTAGTGATCTTGTTGCCCTAGTTGCCTTGGCTCGAGGTGGAGCTCGGTGTACATCTCTCGGGTGGATCGTTTTCGACTCAAGAAGGCCGCGGAGGTGACCAAGATTCGGATCGACCCTCGGAGCGTGGATGGACGAGCCAGACAGCGGAGAGAAGACCCAAAGGACCGGTATCGCGAGGTATAATTTCTACGGCATAGTAGTTAACGCCTCTAGTAGTTTGCTAGTTTCTAGTTTAGCAAAGATCCGGCTTTTAGTCCATGTTGCCTTTGCGCTAAATAATTGTTTTTCTCCGTTTCCGCGTCCCCGTAAGAACCGGGGTGAGCAACGTGGATTTACAGTGGTATCAGAGCCTAGCTAAACATAAACTAGTAAGTTAGCAAAGTATTTAGAATATCGATCGGAAAAAAGTCGCAAAACACGCCCGGAAAAACATGTTTCTGTCGATTTTTTATACTGCTCAAAAAGTGATTTAACATATATGAAAAATCGTCTCAGGGTTTTGTAAAAACACAGCACAAAAACGGTCCACTGAGTCGGTCAAAGCACCGCGGTTCCGCGGCAAGAACATGCTTCTTGCCGCGGATCCGCAGCCGAGTTAACTCGGCCGTGGACTGGGTTTTGTGCAGTGTTTTAGTTTGGCTGTTTTGGGATTTTTAATACATGTTGTTTCTACCCAGATTTTCCAGAGAACAAATTGACTTTTGGGGTGGTTACAAATCCGTATTTTGATCAATATTCCGTAGACTTTGGCTAATGGATATTATCTGTGATGTGATATATGTATTGAATGTCTACTAATCACTATAAGTCAATTAGTGGCGGTTATACATATCTGTGATCTGTAATGTTGATGGTTTGTGTATATGAACTTGTTGGATTGTCGCGGATGAATAGCCGGGGTGGATGTGAGATGAGAGTTTCTTTTCCTTTCATTCATGTAAAATTTGTAAATTGATGTAATATTATTTGTTTGGCCGCACATCCGGGTTGAGGTTGTAGCCGCCATTGTATAATTTCTTTTTACTGTTTTTGCTCCTAGGATAGACCCAAGGTGGGGTGCACAAACTACCGGGTATCTCGAAGTGCCGAGTGGCCTACTCACGGGTTGAGGGAGGTTGCTTCGCTTCGGGTACTTGGCGGGTAGTTTGCCGTACCCATAGGGGTCTAGGGTGGGGTATTGGCTATTCATCGCGACCGTGTAATCCGCTTTTCGTTGCAGGCTCGAACGAATCGTGGGTTCCTAGTATATCCAAAGTGTTCATCTGTGATCTGGATTGGCTATCATTGCTATATATCTATATATGATATTTATTTAGGTGTTGCTTATGTTTTGCATCCGCGCTAGTCCAGCCCCCGCTCTGTCGTTAGTTAAGTAACCTAACGGGTGATGATGGGGCCTCGCGGCGAGTGCGGATGGCATAAGCGTACGCCATATTTTGGTTGTTTTCTGCAATGGTCGGATTAAATGATGGGCCACATTAAAACTAATGCAAGAAAATAAACCAAGTAAAAGTCGTTGGAACACTTTCAAAACCACTCGGTTCTTTTCAAAAACCAGCTTTTTAGACGCGGAGCTTGAACCACTCCTTTTAAAAGCTATCTCGTTCCATCGATTATATCAAGTTCACTACGTTCACGGTTTCGCCAAAACCATTCGTAGCCCTCCGTCATTTCATATGGATAGTCAATAGTATTCAAGCTGTGTTTGTTGGCCAAAGTCAAGGCACAGTGTTTGGTTGCTATTGGGTATTCATATGTAGCATAGATAGATGCGTCGGTTTGGGACAGTCGTACTGCCTTGTTGGCCAAAGTCAAGGGTATGTGCGGGTGGGTTCAAATTAACCTGGACAATGACGGGTAGAACTTGACATGTGACTTATGATTTGTTGGTCAAAGTCAAGGTCATAAGAGCATGGGGCAAAAATCCACATCGGGAGTTTCAAAAGAACTGAAACTTGCTAGCGCTGCATACCATTTGGAGTGTGATGATTCTGGTAGGATTCCTTCAGTTTTGTCACGCGATGATATTTGGATCCCGATCCTACTGTGAGTATATGCCACTCATCGGGAACTTTCTCACTTAACGATCAATTCTATAAACCAAGTAGGTGTCTAGAAAGGTGTCAGCGGGGCTACACCCCCAGGGCAAAGAGGTTACTTAATTAAGGAACTTCGCGAAAGCGTTGGAAAACCTCCCTCGAAGTACCGACACTGGCCTGGCTGAACGGTTAAGCAAGTATTGTACGGTGAGATTGATCCTGACTAATTCTTCCTTTATGGTTTGAGGAGGGATTCGAGAGACAGTGGGAGCCATCCTGTTTAGATAAATTAAAAACCAATCTAAACTTGCAAGAGCATCATGCTGAGTGTTTTCTTCTCTCTCTCTTAATTGCAGCGACCCAGTGACCACACCTAGGTTACATCTAGATAATAAAATGACTGAATCTGACTGTTATGACTGGCAAAAGTCTGTCCAGATGTCCATTGCCCATGACAAGCTGGGACACCTCTTAACTGATCCCACCCCTGCCGTCTCAGGTCCAGTTTCCCCTGTCACGGATATTCATATCCATAGGACATCGGAAAAAGACTGTGCGAAAGCCATGTGCCTCGTGTTAGCCTCAGTTGATAGTATATACCAGAGGCAGCACGAGAAGATGGACTTTGTTTCTATCTTCTTCCATAACAAAGATTTATATGGAGAGCAATCTCGTATCGCAAGATATGAGACTTCGAACGAATTGCTTCCAGCGAGGTTGGCTATCGGGTCATCTGTAGGGGGCAACGTCCTTACAGAGACCAGCTCTTTTGAGCTCTCGGACCTAAAGACCACGTTGAAGAACGGGTCAGATGCTGACTTAGTTCAACAGTCTCTACCTACTACCCTGAAGGAAACCAGGGAAGTAGAAAGAAAGGGAAGGGCAGAAGTTTCGGGACTGGATGTAGTAAAGGAGGGATGTTCCTATTGTTATAGGAATGAACATTGGCAGAAGGATTGCAGGGCTTGCAAAGCCAGTAGCCAGGATTCGAAGCATGTTGTGGCTTCGGCTTCGGGTGTGTTTGTAATAGAGAACTGTATGTCAGTTAACCCTACTTCCTGGGTATTGGATACCGGATCAGGATATCATATCTGTAATTCGTTACAGGCTCTGAGAAACCGTAGGGTTATCAAGAAAGGTGATATGACTCTCAGGGTTGCTAACGGAATGAGCATGTACGCTGAATCCGTAGGGGAATATCATCTTGGACTGACAACTGGGCAGATATTGATTCTGCGTAACTGTTTTTATGTACCAGGTGCGACTTGTAATATCATATCTGTATCCTTACTTTCTAAGGAAGGATATGATTTTACTTTTGTAAGCGATGTAGTTAACATCCACCTAAATCAAGTTCTGATTGGGTCAGGTACATTGAAAAACGGAATATACGTACTGAATCAAGCTCAGGATTTCAGTGTCCAGAACACACTTAAAAGAAAGTCTCCGGAATTAAATCAGGCTTTCTTATGGCATTGTAGACTGGGTCACATTAATGAGACACGGTTGACAAAGTTACATAAAGAAGGATACTTGGATCCGTTCGAGTACCAGTCTTATGCCACTTGTGAATCTTGTCTCATGGGAAAGATGACAAGGACTCCGTTCACTGGACACGGAGAAAGAGCAAGCGAGCTCTTGGGACTCATACACAGTGATGTGTGTGGTCCAATGTCTACACATGCGCGAAGTGGTTATTCATACTTCATTACTTTCATAGATGATTTCTCTAGGTATGGGCATGTCTTCTTGATGAAGCACAAATCCGAGGCCTTTGAGAAATTTCAGGAATACAAGAATGAAGTTGAAAAACAAACAGGCAAAAGTATCAAGACACTGAGATCTGATCGAGGTGGTGAATACTTGAGTGCCGAGTTTCTGGGCTACTTAAAAGAGAATGGAATTCTCTCTCAGCTTACTCCTCCATACACACCACAACACAATGGTGTATCGGAAAGGAGGAATCGAACCCTATTGGATATGGTTCGTTCCATGATGAGTAAGGCTGAGTTGCCACGATCTTTCTGGGGTTATGCACTAGAATCAGCTGCATACCTTTTGAACCGAGTTCCAACTAAGACTGTGCCTACTACACCATATCAGATGTGGTGTGGGAAGAAACCCTATCTTAATCACATTAAGACATGGGGATGTCCAGCTTTTGTAAAAAAGTAGCATGCGGACAAGCTCGAGGCACGCTCAGTACAGTGTAAGTTTGTGGGATACCCAAAGAACTCCAAGGGGTATCTTTTCTATTACGCAGAGGAACAAAAGGTTTTTGTTTCTCGTCATGCCGGCTTCTTGGAAACTGAGTTTTTAGAAAACCAGATAAGTGGGAGTGCAATAGAAGTGGAAGAAATTCCAGAACCACGAGCTATTACTGAAAGCTTAGTAGAACCAGAGGGTTCGAAAGAACAGGACATTCCTACGCCGCTTTGCAGGAGTAGTAGGCAGTCTCATCCGTCCGAGAGATACTACGGTTTTCTCATAGACGGGGATAGAGAGGATTGCACTATGGATTATGGTGAGCCTACTAGCTTCCAGCAAGCCATACAGAGCGGTGACTCGGTAAAATGGCTGGATGCAATGCGGACCGAGATGGAGTCCATGTACACCAACAAAGTTTGGACTTTGGACTTTGCTCCAGAAGGGGTAAAACCCGTAGGCTGCAAATGGATCTTCAGAAAGAAGATTGGTGTAGATGGGCAGGTTGAGACCTATAAAGCTAGACTTGTGGGTTTTCGTCAAAGACCTGGTTTGGACTATGATGAGACCTTTTCTCCAGTGGCTATGCTGAAATCCATTCGGATCCTTCTTGCCATTGCTGCCTTCCACGATTATGAAATCTGGCAGATGGACGTAAAGACGGCTTTTCTAAATGGAAATTTAGAAGAGTGCGTCTATATGGATCAGCCGGAGGGATTCATTCAGAGTGGGAGCAGCGGTAAAGTGTGCAAGTTGCTAAAGTCCATTTATGGACTTAAGCAGGCATCGCGGAGTTGGAACATCTGCTTTGATGATACTGTCAAGGAATTCGACTTTATCAAAAACCCAGATGAACCATGCATTTACAGTAAGATTGTAGGGAGAACTGTGGTATTCCTCGTCTTGTACGTGGATGACATTCTCCTAATAGGAAATGATATTCCTATGCTACAGTCAGTCAAAGGATTCTTGTCGCAGAGGTTCTCCATGAAGGACCTGGGCGATGCCAACTACATTCTGGGGATCCAGATCTATCGTGATAGATCTAAGAGGATGCTGGGACTTTCACAGTCCAGGTACATCGACACCATTCTGAAAAGATTCAGTATGGAAGATTCCAAGGGCGGTAATTTACCGGCTTGTCACGGGATCACCCTCTCCAAAGAGATGTCTCCTAAGACTGATTTGGAAACGGTTCGCATGTCTATTATACCCTACGCTTCTGCGGTAGGCTCTATAATGTATGCGATGTTATATACCTTACCAGATGTAGCATACACATTGAGCGTTGTAAGCCGGTATCAGTCGGACCCAGAGGAGAAATACTGGATAGCGGTAAAGAACATTCTCAAGTACCTGAGAAGGACTAAGGAGATGTTCTTGGTGTATGGCGGAAAAGACCTCCAGATTGAGGCCTTTGCTGACTCCAGCTTCCAGAGTGACAAAGATGACTCCAAGTCCATGTCGGGTTATGTCTTTACCCTCAATGGAGGGACGGTTTGCTGCAAGAGTTCCAAGCAGGAGACCGTTGCTGACTCAACTATGGAAGCGGAGTAGATAGCTGCTTGCGATGCCGCAAAGGAAGCTGTATGGATTAAGAAGTTCCTCACGGAGCTTCAGGTGGTTCCTACCATTGTTGATCCAATACCGCTGAATTGCGACAACAACGGCGCTATAGCTTTAGCGAAGGAACCTAGGTCCCATCAGAAGTCCAGGCACATTTTGAGGCGGTACCACCTGATTAGGGAGATCATAGATCGCCGGGTGATCGAGGTGAAGAGAGTAGATTCGGAGAATAACACTGCAGATCCACTCATGAAGGCCCTACCCCAGACTCAGTTCGAGCGGCTCATCGAGATGATAGGTCTTCGATACGCCAGTACATGGCCTTAGTGCAAGTGGGAGATTGTTAGTGTATATGCCCTAGAGGCCATTACTGTATCATACTAGTTTGTATATTACATGATGGAAGCTTGGGATATTCACAGTTGTATAGACAATCTTGCTCAAAATGGTAGTATGCTACTTGGTTTGTATCTACTTCAATATGTGCATGTGTTTCTTTTAGCATATCGCTTATAAATATTAATAGAGCCCTTAGGATCTTTGCTTGATTACCAGCGTTGTGATGGCAGTCACACTCGTGGGGGCTGGGTAATCCATAAGCACATCCTTATACAGGTCCCTAGTCGTAGGATTATCGAGACGGAGCATCGATACTCCGGAGTAGAATAGCGTATACGCTTCTCATCCCAGCACGGAAGGTAGTCTGTCCCACAGCTATCAGTACGTCGTACTGGAGATAGTATGCGGGTGCTCGTTAGGTTACGAGTACACTGGACAGGACTCGTCGGGAACTGTTGGTTGGTATTATACCTATCGTCGGTTATCAGTTCCCAGGTGACATGAGTACAGCTTAGTCCGCTGACTTGACATTGTCACTTCGCCTCGAGTGTGTTCCCACTGTACTTAGATTACTACCCTACCACGGCTCAAAGGAGTCATGCAAAAAGGTAGTAGTTGGGTGCAGTCCCGAAGCACTTGGAGGCAATGACGGTTAGATAGGATTCGTCTCTCCCGGTATTGGGGGTTGACATCGCGCTGTGTCTAGGAGAGCCATTACACGAGTAGTCCCTGGCCAGGGCAAGCGAGATATACTGGTAGGTTTCCAGTGTTATCTCAGGGTGTTCTGGGCTACACTCCGACACGACTTGTACCGCTATTAGGGGACTGACGTTCACTAGGCCCGCCATGCGATGTATCAGACGAATAGACCGGACTGTACGGAGATTGTCACATACAGGCTCAGTAGGAGTTCGGATGGGTTTACCTCATCGGCCTTCTTATCGACATCTACTTGGGGACCGTTACGTACAGCTAGTGCCGCTTACGGTCTGTGGTTAAACCCACTGCCAGCGTAGTGTCGAGTCTTTAGAGTCACACACACAGAGTTTCCCTACACTGAGCGAAACGTGTAGAGGCCGTATGGTTTTACGGCAGGGCTGCGATCACTTACGTGCACTTGTGTGCGTATGCTGTTCGGGCAGGCAATACTAGTGGGCTTTGGTTTAAGCCGGATCCTAGTATTGCAAGGATGGATTTGTTTTGTCTTTTGTGCATTCGCATTCTACGGAATGCGGATGCGGGTGTGTATGCACGGTTTTGAGGAGCGATGAAGGAGGAGGTGACTCATTAGGGTTTTGGCAGTTGGTTCGGCCAAAACCATTATGTGGCAGGCTCATTAGGGTTTTGACAGTCGATTCGGTCAAAACCATTTTGAGGCGGACTCATTAGGGTTTTGGCAATTCGTTTGGTCAAAACCATTATGAGCCGGAGACATTTTTTACTAATCCTTTTAGTGATAGTTTAGTGATGGCTAATTGCTTTGACCATTTGACTACCTTGACCACTCTTGACTTTGTTGACCCGTTGACCGAAGTTGACCTTGACCTTCATGAGAGGTCTACACTCTTCTTTGGATTTCTATTTTCTTTTTGGATTATGAAAATGGTCAATTCAATGTAGCCATCAACTTTATCATGATAGGATTAGTAATGATGATTTTAGTGTATTATTGCAACCATGGTTCATTCTCTCTAGCTGATAATTCATTTCTCATTCTCTCTCTTGAAAAAGAAAAGAGAAAGCTCCATGGTTGCTAGCTCCTTCTTCCTCCTCTTGATTTCTTCTTTTGATCTCATGTGTTGAGAGAAAAAGAATCCACATAGACAAACACATCCATCTATCACTTCTACACAACCTAGGACATCAAGACTAGCGATCTTGTTGCCCTAGTTGCCTCGGCTCGAGGTGGAGCTCGTGTACATCTCTTGGGTGGATCGTCTTCGACTCAAGAAGGCCGCGGAGGTGACCAAGATTCGGATCGACCCTCAGAGCGTGGATGGACGAGCCGGACAGCGGAGAGAAGACCCGAAGGACCGGTATCGCGAGGTATAATTTCTACGGCATAGTAGCTAACGCCTCTAGTAGTTTGCTAGTGTTAGTTATATGTATGCCCTAGAGGCCATTACTGTACATAGGATGTATATTGTAGTGGATGCTGGGACATATATAGGGAGGACTTTCTTGCTCGACATGATAGTATGCTATCTAGTTGCTCTTTATCTTAACGTGTATACTGACTGTCTCTCTGTTACATGTTGGTAAAGCCCTTAGGATGTGTACTTGACTACCTGGACTGGTGTGGATCATACTAGTGGGGACATGGTAGTCCATAAGTACATCCTTCAAGGTCCCTAGTCGTGGGTGTATCGAGACGGGGCATCGATATACCAGAGTAGACTAGCGTATACCTTCTCGACCCATACAGATGGGCGATAGATGATCCCATATCCATTGGTTTTTGACATCAGAGATGATATATGGGTGCTCAGTGGAGACTGGGTACACTGGAAGGACTCGCCGAGAACTCCCAGATGGTATTATACCTTACGTCAGATGGCAGTTCTCTGGTGACACTGGTACAGGTTAGTCTGTAGACCCGAGATCGTCATAGAGTCTTGTGTGATTCCCACTGTGCTTTGATTTCCACCTTACCATGTCCAAGAGGGCGTGTAAAATGGTGGTTTTTGGGTACAGTCCCGAGTCACATGGAAGCAATGAGCGATAGGAGGGGATTCGTCTCTCCCGGTATAGGGGGTTGATGTTGCGCTGTGTTCGATTGGCTATAACCGGAAATCCCTGGCCAGGGTTGCTGAGATTTACTGGTAAGTGTTACCAGTAGTTTCTCGAACTGTTATAGATCTCATATCGACATGACTTATCGAGCTATTGGGGTCTGACGTTTACCACCCCTAGGCAAGATATGCGATATATCAGACGACGAGACCGGACTGTACGGTAAGTGTTACTGGTTGGATTCACAGGAGTGTGAGCGGGCTTGCTCGTTGATCTTCTGATCGCTCAATACCCGGGTGGCCGTTACGTTTAGCAGACCGCTTGCGGCTTGTGGGTGCTTGATATGATCATCATCTGCTGCCGGCGTATTGACGAGTCTTTAGAGTCCTACACAGAGGTTTCCTGGCTCAAGCGAAACGAAATAGGAGCGTATATGAGATATGTGCGGGACCGAGAATAATACCAGTATGTGATACTGTATTCTATTCTCGCGATATGTGACATTGATTGGTTATATGTGATATAGCCGGGTTATCGGATCAAGTGTTGATTCGATAAGTTGTTACTATTGATATTAGTCGGTTATATACAATATGACTGGATCATTAAGTCAAGTGTTGATTTAATGATTTAATGTATAATTATATATTTGATATATTACTTTACATGAACTAATATTGGTTCACTTAAGATGTTTTTCTCGCTTGATTGTGCACATTGTATATGTGATATATTTTTGTGCACAAGATTGTATCATGTTTGATGATGCATGCAAACTTGGGTGTATGTTTCATTTAAACCATGTTTAGTTAATGGTTAGGGTTTCATTTGCTTTATTTACTTATTCATTTATTTATTTATTCATTTTGGTAAGAAATAAAATGGTGGCTTTATTTGGATTTCACTTGAAGCTTCATGAAGCTTTGAAAGTCAAAACCATTTTGTTTCTTTCCTTAACCCAACCATTTAACTAAACCCTAGTTCATTCTCTACATGAGTTACACTCACCCATGGTTGCAATATGATAGATATCACATCATTTTCTTTTTGAAAATAATTCATTCTTTTTCTTCTTCTTCATCTTCTTCTTCAAGTGAAGAAAAAGAAAAGCTCTCTTGAAAAATGTCAAGTGATGATTCCAAGTGAGAAATCCAAATCCAAAGTGAACCCACTTCCTATTTCTTCATCCTATACCACTTGTCAAGTAGTATAGGGTGTTTTCTTCACAAGTTTCATGACTTGGTGAAGTTGGAGCTTGATCTTGAGTTGCCTCGACGTAGATCATCTTCGGCATCGAAGTCGACGACCTAGCCCGATCATTTCTTCGACGAAACCATCGCTAGAGTCCGGGATCCGATGATCGCAGCGGAGGGACATCATCACGGAGCTAAGGAAGTGGAGGACCGGATCTACAAAGGTTGTAGTCTCTTTCACTTAGCAGTAAAGTTGTTTACTAGCTTGTTGTTTTGCCTATTCTCTAGTTAACGATCTAGTTTAGGGTTTCTCGGCATCGGAAAATTTTGATTTTGGCATGGTTGATCAGTTGTAAAACCTCATGGGTGTGCCTAGGAACCCTACAGCTAGTTTCTAGTTTAGCAAAGATCCGGCTTTTAGTCCATGTTGCCTTTGCGCTAAATAATTGTTTTTCGCCGTTTCCGCCTCCCCGTAAGAACCGGGGTGAGCAACGTGGACTTACAAAAGTGGCACCACGTCATTGAATCTTTATACGGGCTCCCGCCTCTGTACCGACGCAACTCGGACATGAAGTTTGCTAGCCGACATGTCCAAGAATGAAGTAGAGTGAGTATAGAATATATTGTCTCATGTTACCCAAGCGATTGGGTGGAGGTAAATTGGAGTTGCCAAGGAGATGAATATGTGAGCATAGGAATTTTCTTGCAAGGAAAAATGGAACTTGCACACAAGATGGAGGGCTCGGCTAGTGAAGGAATTTTCTCTCTGTGGAATCCAAAATTGAGTGAAGAAGTGGCACCATGTAAATTAAACAAGCAAAGAATATCATCCCTCTAATGGAAACCAGCAGCCAGCCATGACCACAAAAACACCCTTACGTTATAGGGCCTGGCGAAATTGCAGAGAACCCCCCATCTGAAAAAACAGCCACTCAATTTTGTCATACAAAAACAAAAAGAAACAACACCCATGCTGCCCCCTCCCCTCACTCACCTTGCCCATTAAATGCAACACAGGTGAGTCACCAAAAACCCATTCTCTTCTAGAAACCAAGTGAGGATGGCGGCCCCAGAATTCAGGAAAAAACAGCGAAGGGGATGCCCAAAAAAATGAGGAATGCCAAGTAAGGTCAAAGTCAATGCTCACAATTTCCATTTAACATGAATCAAGATGTTTAAGACGGAAAAAGAAACTGGCAACTCTGAATGTAATCCCGTAACGAATTACGAGATTATTCCTCAACTGTAAATACATACCCGCATTTATATTCCGACCGAATACGAATGCAATGAGACAAAAATATTCTTACACTATATAATACTAGAATCCGGCTTAAACCAAAACCCGCTAGTATTATCCGTCCGATCATGATCCGTGCATAAGTGCACGAATATGATCGAACCCTGCCATAAAACCATATGGCCTCTATAAAGTTTCGCCCGAACTTGGGAAACATTCTGTGGGGGACTCTAATGACTCATCAATACACTGGCACTGAGTATAACCACAAGCACGTCAGTGGTACTAGCTGTACGTAACGGTTGCCCATGTATTGATTGGAAGGGAAGCTGATGAGCGAACTCATCCAGAAACCTTACTGAGCCTGACAGTAACAATATCCGTACAGTCCGGTCCATTCGTCTATGAGTATCGCATATCGGGCTTAGGGGGCTGGTAAACGTCAGACCCCCAATAGCTGTATAAGTCGTGTCGGAGAGGAGCCCAGAACACCCCTGAGATACTACTGGAATACCAACCAGTAAATCTCGATTACCCTGGCCAGGGATTTCGTGTAATGGCTATCCTAAACACAGCGCGATCTCACCCCCAATACCGGGAGAGACGAATCCCCGACGATCCGCTCACTGCCTCCATGTGGCTCGGGATTGTACCCAACTAAAACCTGTTTGCACGACTCCTTTGAGCCGTGGTAGGGTAGTAATCAAAACACAGCGGGAACTCACACGAGGCAAATGACGATCTCAGGTCGACAGACTAACCTGTACACATGTCACCAGGGAACTGCTATCTGACGATATGTATAATACCAACTAGTATGTTCCCGGCGAGTCATATCCGGTGTACTCATAACCCAATGAGCACCTGTATACATCTTTGGTGAACCAACTGACACCAATGGCTTGTGAGACCGTCGACCGCCCCTCGTCGGGGTCTTGACTGTATACACTAGTCTATTCTAGAGTATCGATGCCCTGTCTCGAAACTCCCACGACAAGGGACACTTTAAGGATGTGCTTATAGACCCTAGCTCCCACGTATATGATCGCAATCATACTGCTGGCAGTCAAGCAAGAATCCAATGGGCTCTATCAACATGTAATAGTGAACTAAAGCATGTACACGATGATAAAGGAAAACCAGATAGCATACTATCATCTCGAGCAAGACTGTACTACCGGTATAGGTCCTCCCTCAATCATTGAAATCACGTACCTGCGATCCAATAGTTGACTTTGAGGGCACTATATCCAACAATCTCCCACTTGCACTTAAGGCTAATTATTGCGATGTCGCGTACTCACAGCTTGTGTGATACCGAACATCCAACTCCTCTACTAATCAGTTTCACAAAGCTCGTTTGTAAAACTATTGTGTTCGAGAAATAGCCTCAGTGAGTGGATCCACCCTGAAGTTTCTTTCTATGTCTTTCTTTATCTCAAGTTCGCTGAGAAAGCCATCTCCCGTAATGAGCAATACCTGTCTTAGAATATGTCTGGATATCTGATGGGACCTAGCTCACAAGTGAACTCCAAATCTAGAAAACTTCTTAGATTATATCGTAAACTAAAATTAATCAGTATCCTGCGCCATGCCTTCTTCAGTATCCGCCTGGACTACCTATCCAAACTACTGCCCCTCGTGAGAGGGAAAACTATAACTCTGATAGTCACTCTGTCATCCGGGTCACCTTGGAAGCCTAGAATGATAACTGTCTCCCGAAGGAGGTTGTCGTTATCAAATCCCTAGAACAACCACTTATGTTCTAAAACTGCTTCCGAATGTTTCTCCAGGATTGGATTAATATCAAATTATTGCATCTAGGGCAAAAACAACATCTGGTATGGTACTTGACATCTCATTATTGACTCAATTGCCTAAGTAAGTGATATGTCAATCCTGCACATTCCTCTCCCTTTCAGTCTGTAGAACACCTATAGAGAAGGTGACTCCATCACCTACAGGTACACTACCATGCCAGGAGTCGTTCATTCTAAAATACCTTTAGAATGCTGTCAAAGTACCCAGATTGGGAAACTACCCAAATCTAGATCTAAAACCATAGATCTAGTAACCAGAATACCTGATATTGTATCCATATCCTATGTGGAGAAAACACTGTGTGACAACCACACTATAACCGATCGTAGTATAGGAATTTCACTTCCAACTATGTGTATGTCATCCAAATACCAGGACATCACACCCTACTACCTTCTTAACAGATCCATCCCTTATTCTGATGAAGTCAAAGCCCATGACTGTGACATTAAAAATAGATGATCTATCTCCGCTATATCCGCTTTAGTCTATAAATAGACATAAGCTAGTTTTCCACTACGATTCCGCTGCTCCCACTGACTACAACAACCCTCTGGCAGAATAATATTTACGTGCACTCTAAAGTAAACTTTAGAACGACGCTATACCTATCCTCCTGCCGGGCCTCATAACCTGGAACAACAGTAGTGCCAAGTCTGGGTAAACAAGAACCACCCTGTCACCGTCCTTGAGGATACCGGAGTACCTCTCGGGCGCCTGAGGTTACCTACCATATCTACGGAGTGGCAATGGAACGTCAATGCTGATTGAATCTTTAGGTCCTATTAAATTTTCCGTAATCATTTGCGGTTCTGGAATCTCTTCCAGTTCTACCATACTCCCATTACTGTTTTCTGAAAAAAAAATCTATTTTACTAAAACTGTGGTGAGTCAAGAAAAATATCACTATTGATCTTCTAGATGGTAGATAGTTAAGCCTTGTCATAGCCTGGGTTAACCCATAAACAGCCATTACAGAAACGTGCCTTGAGTTATCCAGAGTCTGGTTTTAAGAATAAGCCGGACAATTCCCCGTACCTTAACAACGTTAAGATATGAACCATTCTATATACAATATAGAAATAGAGGCACTGATTTAATTGGAACCAGATTCAAATCATGCAACTGTCTCCAGTGCATGTCAACTAAATGGAGTGAGGCCGATCAGCATTACTCAACTTAGGAGTGCATCCAATTATGAGTAACCTGAAAGAGAAACAAGTTTCTCAAAACCATTACTATCAACTGAATACCATACACAAGTATCTACATCTTCGATCACCTTGAAGAATCCCGATACTTGCAACATATGGTTCTCTACTTTATTCCTTTACCTATAACTTCTCAAACTAGGACATTGTATTTCTACGAAACAGTTGTCTAAAACTTAAGAAGTCACAAGTAAACAGAATACAGTACGAGGACCAACCCCTTTGTCCTAATGGACACTGGACAATATACAATACTTTGTATAAGTTCGCTGAGTTGAATAACTCAAACCCTGTGCGTCATAGGTTGAAAACTGTACCCAGGCGATTTCCTCAAATATCACCAATTACAATGAATTCCGATATAATGAGGATAATCACCTAATTCCCAATAACTTACTCCCACTCATCATCTGTAAAACCATACCGATGTGAGAATCATATCTGGTAAATACATACCCTGGAGTAAGGGTCTAATTGGGAAATCAGTTTTCAATTAACAATGCACCGTAAAACTGAAACATGAATATGTTTCGAAGGGGTATCGGTTATTCCTAGTAATGCCTCTTCCATTATCAGATTCATGACTGTAACCATATATTTCCTTGCCATCTCTCCAATTCCCTTTATTTGTCTTTACTCATTACCTTCTGTACACCATCGTTAGGTTAAATGGTTTTCTACCTTCCCTACCGTTCGGCACCAGCCTATGGTTTGGAAGAAGACTATCCAATAAGCATAATAGGTATACTCTCCTAATCCTATGATCACTCGTAACCTGAGAGAAGGTAAGGATAAAAAAAATTGAATAAATCTTATTCCTATTTCTCCTGAACCAGAATCCATCCTCGAAAAAGTTCCTTCGAGTTCGTATATAACCATACGATGGATTTATCCAATAGAATTGGATGTTCATAGTGATACGGGGTGTTCTGGAGAAATACAAAGGTGAATTAGTAGTAGCGATGAAATACGTGGTTTGGTCGTGAATATTAACAGTCGCAATTTACTTTGCCCTCTTTTTGATCCCTTTATTTGTCTTTACTTATTACCTTCTGTACACCCAACTTAGACTAATTGGTTTTCTTCATTCCCTACCTTTCGGCACCTACCTATGGTTTGGAAGAAGACTATCCAATAAGCGTAATTGGTGTACCCTCTCCTAATCCTAGGAGCCCTCACAATCTGAGAGAAGGTAAAAGGAAAAGACAACTGAATAGTCCTATTCAATCTCTCCAGAACCAGAATCCATCCTCGAAGAAATTCCTTCGAGTTCGTATACGATGGATTTACCCAATGGAAGTGGATGTTCGTAGTGATACGAGATGTTCTGGAGAAATACAAAAGGTAAGAGAAGGAGTGGCAATGATGTATGCAACTCAGACAATCCAAAAGCCAGTGTTATAAGAAAGTTCAATTAACCTGGTCACTTAGTAATAATAAAGGGTCGGGCTATGGTCGCAGTCAAAGAGAGAGAGAAAAGAAACACTCTGCGTGCACTCTAACCTAGATCAGAATGGTTAATCATTTTATCTAATCAGGAAACCTCCCACTGTATTATCAAATTCTCCTCCAAACCTGAAAGAAGAATTAGTCGGGATCGCCCGAGGAGTAAACCAACTCATCAGTGGGAATCGGGATCCAACCATCATCGTATGATAACGTGATGGAATCCACTCACGTTATCACACTCCAGAAGGTATGCGCATGCCTGGCAAGTTTCCTGTATGTTTGAAACTCCCGATATGATTTTTACCCCAAGCAGCTTATGACCTTAACAGAGGTCAACATATCATAAGTCGCAAATCAAGTTCAACCCGTCATTGTCCTGGATTAACTTAGACCCACCCGCACGTGCCCTTGACAGAGGTCAAAATGACCGTGCGACTGTCCTAACTAATCGCATATCTATGCAACAAACAAGCGTTACCCAGCTACCAAGCACTGTGCCTTGACAGAGGTCAACATACACAACATGAATACTATGGAATACCTGTAAGAAATGACGGAGGGCTACGACTGGTTTTTTCGCGAAAAACCTTTAACGTAATGAACTTGATATCGTTGAAGGAACCGGATAGCTTTTATAAATAAATAGTTGCGAAAACCTTTGCTAAAGAGGCCACTCCCGGTGAAGGGATCTCGGCTCTTTCCCCGTCGAATGAGGTGCAGGATATTCCAAATTGAATACCACGATGCAAAGCAAAAAGTAATCGACTATAGTGAAGTTATTACCCTGACACAAAGCTCTATCCAAGGGGTCACTCCCGATGAAGGGATCTCGGCCCTTGCCTCATCGAATGAGGTGCTGGATATTCATAACCGAATACCACTGTGCAAAACAAAAGAGAACGTCCTTGCAATAACAGCTTTTTAAAAAAAATTTGGTTCCAAAAACATCATATATAGGTTTTTTTCCTTGCATTTATAAGAATCAACGCAGTCCCAACAATTGATCACACCAGAAAAGAACGAAAATAAAATGTACGTATATGCCATCCGCATTCGCCATTGGGTCCCGTCATCACCCGTTAGGTTACTTAACTAACGACAGAGCGGGGAATGGACTAGCGCAGGTGTAAAACATATACAACATCTACTAGTATATATACCAATATATAATAATCGCTCCAGGCATGATAAATGCTACATCATAGAAAAGTAATAAGCATCATAGGGATCCCCGGGTTTCATTGAGCCACAAGTGAAACCCGACGTTCCCCTGGTCGTGTGGATAGCCTGTTCAATGAAATCCTAAACCCCTACGAGCGCGGCAAGTTACCCGCCAAAACCAGAAGCGAGGCAGCCCCCTTCAGCAAAGTGAATGGACCACCCAGCACTTCACGGAATCCGGTAACTTGAGCACTCCTCCTGGGTCAACCTATACCCCCTACGAGTGCGGCGAATAGCCCGCCAATTCTAGAGTGAAGCCCCTCCGTCTCAAAGCCATGAGATGCGGGCCCGTTGCCCTCCAAAACCCGGCTATCCGTGCACACCACCGCGGGGTAATCCTAGTACAGAAAATAAAATATGTACAGCGGGTATATCGACCTCAACCCGGTCGTGCCCCAAAAGAATAATATACAAACAGGCAGTGACGACAGTCCACATGTCGGATGCTCGCCCCGCAATATCAAAAGTACAAATAAATCAAAACTGCACTACCATTGCACGTAAGCTATCCACCACGACAAATCCGCAACATCACAGCACAACACAGAACATCAACGTGAATGTCACGTTCGCAATACCCGTCTAAAAGGGCTATAGCAATTAGACAAGTTTTACCAATCGAATGACATTCATGGTCACAGATAGTAATGTAAAGCACTGCGAAACTTGAACAATGTTAGAAAATATCGACTCCGAAATAACCCCCGAATAGCCCAAATAAACTGATAAAACCATATCCAAATTGGGCTAATTAAACAACACCACTGGATCAACTTCCTAGAGAACAGAGCAAACCCCAAACACCAACACAAATGACCATACCAGGGCCGGCGATGCCGGAATTGAGGCTTAGGGGATCGGCGAAAATCCGGTGGCTTGGGTTCGTCTTTGGGGTGTTTTCACATGTCCACCTAAGTAGTCTTCTGCACATGTTTAAAAGATTTTTCTGGAACTTTGAAAAACAAAAGAGAACAGAATTTCCAGTGGCATCGTTTGGGTTTGTTCCGGTTTCGATACTTTAACATTATCTAAAGTTTTCTAGTTTACGGTTAATAGTTTGGCTCTGATACCATGTTGGGATGCGGCGGCGACCCGACCGTCAAACCGACGCAAAATGCGGAACAAAAACTTTTTTTACAAAACCGGCGCTACCGCAACCAAATACCCGGATCGTTCCATTAACCGTATTCTAGCAATCTGTAAAAGAAGTTTGGAAAGATTATACTGATCGATCCGTGTCCTTCGGTCTTCAAACTCTGCGCCAATCTCCTCGTTGCTGCACCGATGAAGTCTGCTCTTCAATCTCGCTCGTCAAAGTGGCACCACGTCATTGAATCTTTATACGGGCTCCCGCCTCTGTACCGAGGCAACTCGGACATGAAGTTTGCTAGTCGACATGTTCAAGAATGAAATAGAGTGAGTATAGAATATTTTGTCTCATGTTACCGAAGCGATTGGGTGGAGGTAAATTGGAGTTGCCAAGGAGATGAATATGTGAGCATAGGAATTTTCTTGCAAGGAAAAATAGAACTTGCACACAAGATGGAGGGCTTGGCCAGTGAAGGAATTTTCTCTCTGTGGAATCCAAAATTGAGTGAAGAAGTGGCACCATGTAAATTAAACAAGCAAAGAATATCATCCCTCCAATGGAAACCAACGGTCGGCCATGACCACAAAAACACCCCTACATTATAGGGCTTGGCGATATTGCAGGGAACCCCCCATCTGAAAAAACAGCCACTCAATTTTGTCATACAAAAATAAAAAGAAACAACACCCATGCTGCCCCCTCCCCTCACTCACCATGCCCATTAAATGCAACACAGGTGAGTCACCAAAAACCCATCACCTTCTAGAAACCAAGTGAGGATGGCAGCCCCGGAATTCGGGAAAAAACAGTGAAGGGGATGCCCAAAAAAAATGAGGAATGCCAAGTAAGGTCAAAGTCAATGCTCACAATTTCCATTTAACATGAATCAAGATGTTTATGATGGAAAAAGAAACTGGCAACTCCGAAAGTAATCCCGTAACGAATTATGAGATTACCCCTCAACTGTAAATACATACCCGCATTTGTATTCCGACCGAATACAAATGCAATGAGACAAAAAATATTCCTACACTATATAATACTAGAATCCAGCTTAAACAAAAGCCCGCTAGTATTATCCGTCCGATCATGATCCGTGCACAAGTGCACGAATATGATCGAACCCTGCCATAAAACCATACAGCCTCTATAACGTTTCGCCCGAACTTGGGAAACATTCTGTGGGGGGACTCTAATGACTCATCAATACACTGGCACTGAGTATAACCACAAGCACGTCAGTGGTACTAGCTGTACGTAACGGTTGCCCATGTATTGATTGGAAGGGAAGCTGACGAGCGAACTCATCCAAAAACCGTACTGAGCCTGACAGTGACAATATCCGTACAGTCTGGTCCGTTCGTCTATGAGTATCGCATATCGGGCCTAGGAGGCTGGTAAACGTCAGACCCCCAATAGCTGTATAAGTCATGTCAGAGAGTAGCCCAGAACACCCTGAGATACTACTGGAATACCTACCAGTAAATCTCGATTACCCTGACCAGGGATTTCGTGTAATGGTTATCCTAAACACAGCACGATCTCACCCCCAATACCGGGAGAGACGAATCCTCGACGATCCGCTCACTGCCTCCATGCGGCTCGGGACTGTACCCAACTAAAACCTGTTTGCACGACTCCTTTGAGCCGTGGTAGGGTAGTAATCAAAACACAGTAGGAACTCACACGTGACAAATGACGATCTCAGGTCGACAGACTAACCTGTACACATGTCACCTGGGAACTGCTATCTGACGATATGTATAATACCAACTAGTATGTTCCCGGCGAGTCCTATCCGGTGTACTTATAATCTAATGAGCACCTGTATACATGTTAGGTGAACCAACTGACACCAATGGCTTGTGAGACCGGCCACCGCCTGTTCATATCAGATTTTTGCATTTTCATACCGCCCAATTTTTATCACATTGCATATCCGTAGATACTCTTGAGCCGTGTTTGCTGGTCAATTGCAGGATACAGGTTCTCGGTTCCAAAACGGTGAAATTCATGGAAAACACGACAAGATCCGGGTTCCTGCCAATCACAGATAAAACACGGTCTCCGCCCTTCATCCGTATGTTGCCAGATACCGGTAGAAAGACAGAATGTCAAATCAATGCACAAGGCTCAATGGTAGCACAAGATCCAACAGATCTACGCGGAGCTCGAGGCAATCATGACAAAATCTTGACAAAAAGTCCACCTTTCCCTCAACAGAAATTCTGGAAAAATCGTGGAGCCAAATTGAGAAAATACATATGCCAGAATAATGTACACTGCAAACCAGGCCAGCACCAGAAAGCACATAGCCCAACTCAACAATACGGCCGCGGAAGCGCGGCCAAAGGGGGGTATTGGCCGCGCTTCCGCGGCCGTTCTGGCGCCAAGTGCGTAGGGCTTTGGGGGGTAGGTTGGTCTTTTCATGTATGTTCTGTTGGTTGCCCTAGGGTTTCATGTTTTGGCCTATAAATAGCCCAGAAGTTTGTGAAGGAAAGGGTCCAATTCTTGTATTTCTTTTGCTAAGTTTTAGTTACATGTTCTTCTTCCTCTTCTCACCTCTTCTCCATTAAACTTGTAAGTGAGCGTTTGAGTGAAGAGTGATGAATAAAGAAGACCATTTCATTATCATGCTTGTCTCCTTATATTTATGCTTGTTGTAATTTTAATTCGTTAAGTAGTTGTTGTTATTTCCTTGTTATTTCTTTCCTCTCTTTTTTCTTTATCCTTACATATGACAATGATACTTACGCTTGATCCTCGCCAAGGTGAGGTCGCAAATAGTTAGTCGTATTCTTCTAATCTCCTTCTTTCTATCTTCCTCTTTTGTGTTGTTTTATTTTTCCGAATTATGATGTGTGAGTAGTTCATTCTTGTTAGGGTAGGATAAGGGAAGTTTGAGAGAAGGAAATCTCTCTCACTCTTTCCTTTCCCAACATCTTAAATCGACTCCCGTTAACCCAACCACAATCCGCTCCTTACGGCACCCTATCCTACATGATAGCGGTGATTCCGTAGTGAGACCGGTTGTGGTTGGATTAACCGGAGGTTATGGCTAAGAGCCAAGAACGGACGGACAAGCACCAAAAGGAAGACTTATGCGTTGGAAAGCCTAGCTTATACTCGCAAAGTCCTTCCTAGTCGTGCTAATCCCCGTTGTTGCCGATTACCGTAACACGATATTAAGAAGGGAAACGAAAGATGTGGAGACTCCTAACTCAAACTAACCTAATCCTAACCCTAACATGCTCTCTTTAAATATCAACTCAACACTTAGATAACTACAAACAAAATCTGAACAACCGGACTTAACTCGTCGAAAAACACATAGAAAAAGATTCCCATCTCCCTGCGGACGACCCGTACTCAACCGGCTAGCTACGTGCGAAACCGTCTTGATTGCGGTATTTAAACTTAAACTTGAACACGCTCGTACATTAACAATCACCGCCCCTCGTCGGGGTCTTGACTGTATACACTAGTCTACTCTGGAGTATCCATGCCCTGTCTCGAAACTCCCATGACCAGGGACACTTTAAGGATATGCTTATAGACCCCAGCTCCTACGTATATGATCGCTATCAGACTGCTGGCAGTCAAGCAAGAATCATATAGGCTCTATCAACATGCAATAGTGAACTAAAGCATGTACACGATGATAAAGGCAAACCAGATAACATACTATCATCTCGAGCAAGACTGTATTACCGGTATAGATCCTCCCTCAATTATTGCAATCACGTACCTGCGATCCAATAATTGACTTTGAGGGCACTATATCCAACATCATGCTACACTAGTATTGTTGAATTGATTCATGTTGCATACCTACCAGTACATCATACTACACTAGTATTGTAGAATTGATTAGAATTGATTCATGTTGCATACCTGCCAGTACATCATACTACACTAGTATTGTAGAATTAATTCATGTTGCATACTTGCCAGTACATCATGCTATACTAGTATTGTAGAATTGATTCATGTTGCATACCTGCCAGTACACCATGCTATACTAGTATTGTTGAGTTGATTCATGTTGCATACGTGCTAGTATATCACGCTATATCAGTATTGTTGAGTTGTGACCCTTTGCGAACATGCTTACGATAGCCTTTATAGATGTTACTTATTACTCACGAGTTGTCAACTCACCCCCGTTGTGCCACATCCTTTTTGCAGGTCCGTTTCGTCAGCACCGTAGCGGCGGACGCTTTTGCTCCTTTTGCTTGGATTTGAGACTTTTGCTCGTAGGTAGGTTGTGAGATTATTTGTTTCCACCTTGTATATTTATTGTATCTAGAGTACTCCATCTACTGTACCTGCTACTTATATTGATGTATATTGACCTGGAGACGAGACGGTGAGAATTGTGGACATTTATGTTGTTTCTCTGGGTCAAGCTCACTTGAGCCGACATGATGATTATTACTTGTGCCTTTTATGCTTATTTTTGCACATTGATGATTTACATTGCGTAGGATTGTAGTCTGCTTCAGCGAAGAGCTAGCTCCCGCTTGGGGATGCCTTATTCATGTTATATGTTTATTCGTGAATTGTACCCGTTTTGGGGCAAGTTTTTACAAAGGTGACTCTGCCGAAATTTTTGGAAAATGTGATGTTGTTTTTAAAGATTTTGATGCGACTTATATGGTTTTCCTTCACTCTATTGCTTAATTGGGTTTCGATTTCTGGGCTTTGGCTTACTTTGATTACGTACGCATCGAGACGTTTCGTAATTTAAGTGCCAGTCACGTTCCGTACCTTTTTGGGTCCTGACAATTTAGGAAAATGTTCATAACATTTTTCTTCATACAAAATTATACCCTTTTTTATGTAATAAAGAGACTGATATAATATTGCACATCATGTTCGGTATGTAATAACAGTCATTCAGAATCAATGAATTACCACGTGATATTCGCCAACTGCTTTGGCAGCAACAGTTGCTCCATTCCCTACTACGTGAGACTTATCATCTTTTCCCAGTTTTTTTACATCTTCTTAACCCTTGTAACATATTACAAATATGGGATCCTGATCCGGTATCCAATACCTAGGACGTAAAGCATACTGAGAAACAGTTCTCGGTTACGAACACACCCAAAGAAGATACATCATCATGCTCTTTCTTCGTTCAGATTGCATGGGAATCCTGATATTCCCCTATTCCCTGCTCAGACTTATGATAATCATAAGATAGAGTGGAACCAACGTTCCCCAGCTCAGTATAATAAGCGGGTTCGGTCAATACATCCATATTATTATCTTGATTAAGGCGTGTCATGGTCACTATCTGGAGAGAGAGAGAAGAAAACACTTTAGCGTGCGCTCTTGCAAGATTAGATTGGTTATTATCTTATCTAATCAGGATGGCTCCTACTGTTTTTATCAAATCTTCCTTCAAACCCTAAAAGGTAAAATTAGCCTGGATTAACTACACCCTACAAGTTCGCCAATTGGTCAGCCAGGAAGGTATTGGTACTCCGGGGGAGTCTCCCTATGCTTTCGCATGGAACTAATTAAATAACCTTATTTCCGCAGGGGCATAACCCACCTTTCTTAGACATCTACTGGATCAACTAATTGTAAAGTGGAAAAATCTCCCAGGAGTAACACTTACTCGCAGTGGGTATCGGGATCCAACTATCTCATAGAAGGTATGTAATCTCATTTCAAATTTCAACACTTGAAATTCCCAATATCTATTTTTACTCCTAACGTCCTATGATCTTGACGAAGGCTAACAAACCATAGGTCACTAGTCAAGTTCAACCAATACATTTCGTGATTGAATTAAACCCACCCGCACGACCCTTGACGAAGGCCAACAAAGTCGTACGACTACCCTAATCCAATCGCATCATATGCGGCAGATAAGCACTAATCAGCTACCATACACTACGTCTTGACGAAGGCCAACAAACGCAGCACGAATACTGAAATAGTCCTTATCTGAAATGATGGAGGGTTACGATAGGTTTTTAAGAAAACCTTTAGCGTAATGAACTTGATATCATTGTAGAATCGATTGATTTGAAAAGGAGTGGTTTAAGCTATGCTTTTAAAATCGAGTAGTTTTCAAAATAAACCGAGTGGGTTGTAGCATTTGCTAGCTCTTTCTAAAGAGGTCACTCCCGGTGAAGGGATCTAGGCTTTTTCCTCATCGAATGAGGTGCTGAATATTCATAAAAGGAATACCGCTATGCAAAGCAATAACCAGTGCTACCTTTTTGAAAAATTTGATTCTACAACATCTTTAGGATTCTTTTCTTTCATTAATCTCATTAATGAAGTCCCATCATTTATGTTTCCTAAACATCACAGAAGAAACGAAAATAGAATATAAGCTTATACCATCCGCATTCGCCACAGGGCCCGTCATGCACCGTTGGGTTACTTAACTAACGACAGAGTGGGGGCTTGACTCGCGTGGGTGCAAAATATAAGCAATGTTTATTATATATATATATATATAATAACATTCGTCTCAGGCAGTTATATGATCACATCATAGAGCTCAGGCAGCAGAAACAAACATATGAAATATAGGATATACTAGAAGATCCGTGTTTTAAATTAAGCGAGTAATGAAAACACGGATACCACGGTCGTGATGAATAGCCAAACCCACATCCCTAGACCCCTACGAGAGCGGCAAGTGACCCTGCCAATTCTAGAGTTAGGAGACCCGGTCACGACTCCTCGAGATGGTCTCCCACTAGACTCTAGAACCCGATTACTTGTGCTCCCCACCTTGGGTCTGTCCTAATGAGGAAAAGTAAATAATATACATCAATGGTGACATCATCCTCAACCCGGAAGTGTCCCAATAAAATAATATTACATACAGTTTTTACATGAATGAAAATAGTAAAACTCTCATCTCACGCAAAAACCCCCGGCTATTCAATCACGACGATCCAATATAACATATCACAGCAACACATAATATCACATGTCATCAACGTAATTAAATATGTGTATCCCGAAAGTTGTTGACGTATAATAACGAGATCGGGGATACACCACATATTACACTTACAGTTACAGAAAATAAATGAAACATACAATAATTAGAATCCGCATCAAACCTTAGACATTATAAACCTGGAATATCGCATATCTCGGATTTCATCCTCAACAGTTTAAATCTTGCATTTATGTCTCGTATTGAAAACACTTTTCAATAGCAATTCAGATAATTCAACAAGATTCCCGATTCATGATCGAATGCTCATCGGAAACTTTAGTAGATTGCCGCACCCCCACTGCCGTCAACGAAGTGCATTTAGGTGGAACACCGCGGTCGCGAGCACCTGACTGGATGCTTTTGGCTATAGTGTTTTCCTACAGTCACTTGGTCGGGGCTATGGGGCATGGCTATCTAGTAGTGTTTCCCGGCGACTATCCGCGTACAATACGAGATTGCGATGGAGTTTTCATCCGAATCAAAACTTCGTAGCAATCGATCAAAAGAGACTAAAACGCGAGATTTACAAATCACAAACTAGTTTTCACAAAACTAATTAATGTGGATTCCAAATATTGTATCACATATCATATATATCTAGATGATGTTAAACATTTCGATCGATAACTCAAACACTCACAAATCATAGAGATCTCAACACTTGAGTCTCATTAAAAATACCCAGAAAGTGCAAAATCACACTACGGAGCGGCACAAGAAAATGGAGTCCCAAACTCACCAACATTTCCGTGGAACCGCGGCTAAACCCATGGTTCTATCACGGTTGCACGGCCAATTGGTCGAGTTGGGCTCTCGTTTTTCTTGGGGCTCCATAAAAAACCCTGCATGATTTTCTGAATATTTTTAATCTGGAAAAATTCAACTTTTAAAAATTTGGACAGAAACATCGTTTTTACGGTTTCGAAAATACCGATCGAACACTTTAACGTCGTTTAGACCAAACCTAATGCTCTAGCTTGGCTCTAATACCATGAAAGTGTGTCTTAGCACATCTACTAGGTTTCCACATGCATCAAGTACGCAATTTAAAAAAATCTAGAGGTTTACACTACACTAATCTAGAATCGAACTAGAGAATTAAGGTTCTTAAGCATGTAAACAAACTTTACAATAAATGAATAGAGAATACAGCCTTTGTAGACCGGTCATTTACTTCTAAAGCTCCAAGTAGTAGTCCTTTAGCTCTAAGTAGTGATCCCTAGAACTCTTCTTAGGCTCCACTTGGTGAAAGGAATGAGTTTACTTCGTCGTCTTCGAGGCCGAAGATGATCCACCTTGAAGTTACTCTAACTCAAGCTACCTTTTCACTAATCAAGAAATTAGTGAAGCAAACAACCTGATCTGATAGGCTAGATGAGAGTAGGTTGATGAAGTAGGAATTTTGCTCACTATAGAAATCACTTTCTCCTTTTCTTTTCTCACCTTATGAAAAGCTAGAGAGCAAAAAAAAAATGAGATGAAGAAGATGAACTTGAGTGAGAAAATATCTCAAGTGATTAGTAGATAGTTAACCAAGGGCTAAAGATTATGGTTGGCTTATAAAATATCTAAAACAAAAATTAGTGGGGTGAGTCATGGCTTCTACATGTTTCTACAAGTATCTTAAGCCATGCTCGTTTCCACCTAATTTTTGAATTACTATTAATAAATAAATACCCTAATTATTTTTAGTCTTGGTGTGAGTCTCATACACCCATGTCCAATGTATCATCCACCATGACACAATATATAAATACATATATATATATATATATAAATAAAAAGTATTATAAAGAGAAGAAAATCTTTAGTGAGTTAATATTAGTTAATATATATTAATATATCAAATATAAAAATATATATCAAATTATTAAATCAACACTTGATTCAATAATCCGGTTATATCACATATAACCGACTAATATCATTTATATTTATATCATATTATCGAATCAACATTTGATTCAATAACCCGGTCATATCACATATAACAGACAACTTTCAATATACTATATCAATTGAATCAACACTTGATTCAACAATTCGGTTATATCACATATAACCTAACCGATATCTCATATCGCGAGATCAGAATACAGTATTGTAGGGTTGCCTAGCACGGCAGCAAGGTTTTAGGAGGTATCGTCCATGCCATATTCAAAAATTTGCCGTTCTAGCAAACCCTAACCATGAATCGTCTACTAGAAATAATACGGAAAACATATGCAAACACTTTGCAAGTTATACTGAGCAAGGAATACAACCTTTGTAGACCGGTCCTTCACTTGCAAATAGTGTGTGCACAATATTTTGGTCCAACACACATTTTGGTCCAACACATAGCATGTGTACACACTAACTCTTGGGGCTTGGACCATGGATCTAGGGGGCAGCCATGGCATGATGGCTCATGGCAAGTGGGCATGAGAAGTGATGTGCATTTATTGCATAAAGTGTTGATGTGATTCATATCTACTTGTTTCCCTCCAAAACCTGGGTGCAGACCAAACCTAATTTGAGAAAATAAACAACACCAGTGTGATATTGGGGACAACACAAGACCATACTACAAGTACGAGCCCCATCCCTCGGAATTGACCCGAGCACATGCCTGTTTGGTCCGAGCTCGCCGGCCCTATCTCCCCCAAATGCTTCCAGCTTTCTGTGGGACCCTCCTTGCTGCCACCTCATCATGTTTTTATTGTTTATTTATTCTCCTTTTGAGTCTATATATAGCAGGCAGTGGGCAAAGGTTCAAGGGTCTCACTTTGTCCAATTTTTCCATACATTGTATCATTCTTTTCATTTTGTTTTCTCTATCTTGTAAATAGCTTAGCCTCCCCTTGAGATCCTTGCCTTCTCTTGATCTTTCAACCTCTTCATTCAGCTTGAAGGTTTAAGGGTTGGTATTTGATCTCAAGGGCTGTATCTTCTTGAAGAATAATAAAGTTCTATCTTTTGTACTTCATTTTCCCTTGGGTTCTTTGCCTCTTCTTGATCTTGCAACCTCTTAATTGAGCTTGCAAGTTTAAGTTTAGGTATTTGAATCCATGGCTTGTATTGTGCTATTTGGTTCTATGGTTCTTAATCTTTCTTTCTTGCCCTTTTTATTACTTGCTATTTCATTACTTGTTCTTTACTTTCTTGCACTTTAATTACATGCTTTACTTGCAATTTATTACCATGTCATTTACATTCTTGTAATGCTTTTCTTTTCTTTGTTCTTTTCTTTTGCTCCTTTTGGTTTGTGTTGTGAATGGTTGTTAATATGGTGTTGTTAGGAATAAATACGATATTGTAAGTCAAGGTTTCTTTACTCATTTCCTTTTCCCGTATTTTCCATTGAACTCCGTCCAAACGTTACGCAAGCGCTCCGTTAGGCACCCTACCCTACCAAGGTAACGGTGATTCCTAACCGCGACCGGTTGCGTTCGGTTTGGTTGGAGGTGAAAGCAAGAGACAAGAACGGACGGACAAGGGTCAATAAGCCGAATTCCATGAATACCGTGCTTAAGCACCCTAATCCACGTTGTTGCCGATTGTTCTAGCTTCAATCTTTAAGTTCGGCTCAAAGGTTGTGCGGATTCCTTAGCTTACACTTTTTGTATCTTTTCCTAACAACTTTATACTTGCATATAACACACAGGGTAGATAAGAACTTTCAGCCCGCGCGCATTAACTCGTAAGAACAAGAACGTAAAACGCTCTGTCTCCCTGTGGATCGACCCGTACTCATCACGGCTAGCTGTAAAGCGACACCGTCCTGATCGCGGTTAAACTTTAGAACCTAAAACTCGACTCCATAGGAAAACCGGCGACATACCCCTCCCATCCGAGCTAGCCGGCCCCTCTGCCTCCTTCTGCTTCCAATTTCTCCTCTGTGCTCCAGTGTTCTATTTTTGTCCTATTTTTATTGTTTATTTTTTATAATTGTTAGTGTGCAGGTATTTGGGCATTCGTATCGCTTTTTCGCACTAATATCCGTTTTCCGACATTTCAGATTTTTGCGGATTTGCGAACTGGAGCAAAGTGTACATTCCAAGCTAAGGTGATTACGAAGTACAGTGCCAAAGATCCGGATAGTTTGACCCGCGCAACCGAACTTTTCAAGCTTACCGGATTTGATTCAACGGGGGTTTCCTAACCCAAAAACTTAACGGTACGTGTTTTACTAACACCTTCTTATCAAATCCGATGCATCCACTATATATCTTTGCAGGATTCGTTGCAAGTTCGCTTCCAAACGTTCAAATTAACTAACCAGTATTTGTTGCAGTGCCGAGCTTAAAACATAAAAAATGATTGTTTGAAATTTTGAACAAATCTTTTCATTGAATTGCGAATTGCATACATTAATACGGACTTATGGGCAAGCGAACCCCACAACATACGGTAAAGGATTTCATCACCTTTTCCATGGCCCACAAATCACAAAATGAGCATAACGTTTACCCGCACAAATTTTAAAAAGAAATCAGACTTTAAGCCTTAAGGACTTCGCGCTCACTAGGAGAAGTTAACTGTGTTTAGAACACCGCTTAACGGCATATTGTTTACGGGGTGTCTAGGAAAGTGTTAACGGCGAAACCGCCAAAAGAGAAAGGGTTATTTAATTATGGACCTTCGCGAAAGCGTCGGAAAACCTCCCCTTATCTCTGCATTTACCTGGCCTCGTGATTAGTATATCTTGAGCATGTTTCTCGACGCAGTTTTACTTCGCCAATCAAGTTCTTGAGCAGGTCTAGTTGACCTAGGTGAACCCTAGACCGATTAGGTGTGTGGTATTTTTGTGTCGTGATTGTTTTTGTCCAGATTCTTGTGGTGTGTATATTTCATTCTTTTGTTAATAACTAACTAAAAAATATTAAAAAATAAAAAAATCACATTCTTTTTCCCCTCATTTTCTCTTCCTTCCTTTCTTTCTCTCTTCATATCATGGGTGCCCCACCTCGAAAAACTCTTGCCGAACTTTGGTACCCACAACCAGACATAACTTCCTATGGTTCTTGCTTTGGCCGAACGTCGAACGATCCATCCATGCCAAAAATTTCATTGAGAGATTGGATAGACGCGTCTAAGACAAACAATTGGACTCCGCAATCCACTTCGTATCAACCGTTGCAAACATTCACCCCTTCTTACGTTGATACCCCTTTTGAAAGTCCGTTTGTAACTCCGAAACCAATGTCTATTGCTGAATATATTGAACAATCTCGTAGCCGATCTTTCACTCCTTTCAACACTTCCAGTTCTTGGAATCAACAATTACATTCACCTTCTTATCCAAATGTTGCCCAACCATTCAATTCCTATCCATCCTACCCAACTGTTGCACCTTCCCTAGACATTGCTTCTAAACAGTCTTTTGGGAGTTTCCAGTATCCAACAAACTTTCGATCTTTTAATGAAACCCTTTCACAACCCATGTCTAGTCTGGAACAGTCGTTGGAAGACTTTAGGGTAGCGTCTGTCACGACCCAAAGTTTGGATGTGACCGGCACTTAGATTGTATAATATCTAAAGATATCTACACAAGCCAAGTAAGCCAAAAACCAAGATCAAAAACCCTTTTTGCGGAAATTTTATGAAAATTTAGTTTTTAAGTAAAAATCACAGTTTTAAGTAATTAAGATCTTAACAGTAACTCCCTATTGAATTCATAACAAAAACAGTTATAAAGTGTTTAATTTGGTTGCATCCCTAGTTGGGAGCAATAATGCCAATAGCAGAAATAAATTTACAACTTTATGCTACATCAGTAAGAATCTCGGACATAAGTAAAAGAAATATCATTCCATATATCCAAACGATCTCATCTGTCAAATAATATACATACCACCACTTCTCGTTCTAAGTCATAATACAGGGTCTGATGGAGATAGTCTAGATTCAATATATAATACCAAAAGCGAAGGTTACTACATAGATAACCCACCTAGCCAAAGATACAATAAAAGCTGGTAAATGGATCTGCACTGCTGCTAACCGTCCACTCTACCCCTGTAAGGAACTGTGGCACAACGGGGGTGAGTTGTCAACTCAGAGAATAAAACTAACATATAACAGCAGATAATGTAAAAATGGCAACTATAAGTAATTACGATAAGGATGAGTATGATGCATGATAGCATGTGAAAGCATGAATTTATACTAATAATCATATAAATCAAGAATGAAATCTCATCCCTTATTTTAGTGTATATGCCCTAGAGGCCATTATTGTATCATACTAGTTTGTATATTACTTAATGGAAGCTTAGGATATTCACAGTTGTATAGACAATCTTGCTCAAAATGGTAGTATGCTGCTTGATTTGTTTCTACTTCAATATGTGCATGTGTTTCTTTTAGCATATCGCTTATACATATTAGTGGAGCCCTTAGGATCTTTGCTTGATTACCAGCGTTGTGATGGCAGTCACACTAGTGGGGGCTGGGTAATCTACAAGCACATCCTTATACAGGTCCCTAGTCGTAGGATTATCGAGACGGGGTATCGATACTCCGGAGTAGACTAGCGTATACGCTTCTCATCCCAGCATGGGAGATGGTCTGTCCCACAGCCATTAGTATGTCGTATTGGAGATAGTATGCGGGTGCCCGTTAGGTTATGAGTACACTGGACAGGACTCATCGGGAACTGTTGGTTGGTACTATACATATCGTCAGATAACAGTTCCCAGGTGACAGGAGTACAGCTTAGCCCGCTGACTTGACACTGCTACTTCGCCTCGAGTGTGTTCCCGCTGCACTTTGATTACTACCCAACCACGGCTCAAAGGAGTCATGCAAACAGGTAGTAGTTGGGTGCAGTCCCGAAGCACTTGGAGGCAGTAGCGGTTAGACAGGATTCGTCTCTCCCGTTATTGGGGATTGATATCGCGCTGTGTCCAGGAGAGCCATTACACAAAGTCCCTGGCCAGGGCAAGCTAGAATTACTGGTAGTGTTTCCAGTAGTTTCTCAGGGTGTTCTGGGCTACACTCCGGCACGACTTGTACCGCTATTAGGGGTCTGACGTTTACCGCCCCCTAGGCCCGACATGCGATACTCTTAGACGAGCAGACCGGACTGTACGGAGATTGTCACATTCAGGCTCAGTAGGAGTTCGGATGGGTTTACCTCATCGGCCTTCTTATCGACATCTACCCGGAGTCCGTTACGCATAGCTAGTGCCGCTTGCGGTCTGTGGTTAAACCCACTGCCAGCGTAGTGTCGAGTATTTAAAGTCCCACACAGAGAGTTTCCCTGCACTGGGCAAAAGGTGTAGAGGCCGTATGGTTTTACGGCAGGGCTACGATCACTTACGTGCACTTGTGCACTTATGATGTTCGGGCAGACAAAACTAGTGGGCTTTGGTTTAAGCCGGATCCTAGTATTGTACAGATGGATCAGTCTTGTCTTCTGTGTATTCGTATTCTACGGAATGCGGATGCGGGTGTGTATGCACGGTTGTGAGGAGCGAAAAAGAAGTTGCCTCATTAGGGTTTCGACTATTGACTTGGTCAAAACCATTATGAGGTGGGGAAAATGTTTATTAATCTTTTTAATGATATTTATGTTATGGATAATTGGTTTGACCATTTGACCTTGCTTGACCATTTGACCTAGTTGACTATTGTTGACTTAGATATTTTGCAAGACTAGATCCTTCTTATTGTTTTGGATTTATTTTGAGATGATAATGGTCAAATCAAGTAGCCATCACACATTATCATGATAAAAGATTAGTAAATATATTTTAGATGATCATTATCTCTTTGGCTTTCTCTCTAATAAAAAAGAAAGCTCCCATGGTTCTTCTTCTTCCTCCTCTCTAGTTTTTTCTATAGCTCTCATGTGTTAAGAAAAATAGAAACTAAATAGACACACAAATCCATCCTCTTCCTTACATCACCTAAGACATCAAGAGTAGCAAACTTGTTGCTCTAGTTACCTCGGCTTGAGGTGGAGCTCGGACTATAGACTCTCGGGTGGATCGTCTTCGACTCTAGGAGGCCGCGGAGGTGACCAAGACCGGATCGATCCCGGAGCTCACTTGCACGAGGAGGACAGCGGAGGGAAGAACCGAAGGACCATTTTCGTGAGGTATAATCTCCTAAGCATAGTAGATAGAAGCTCTAGTTGATTGTTAGAAATGGTTTGGCAAAGATCCTTAGCTTAGTCTATATTGCTTTTATAAGAAAGTTTCGATTATTACCTGTTCCGCCTCCTCGCTAGCTTGCGGGGTGAGCGACATAGATTTATAGTGGTATTAGAGCCTACCTAAACCATTACTAACATGTTAGCAAAGTATTAGAAATTCGATTGCCGGAAAAATCGCAAAACACGCCAAATTTTGTTGCTTTCTGCCGATTTTCAAAACAGGTCTAAAAATATTTTCAGAGACCTGAAAAATACGTGCAGGCTTTTTTAGGGACACCCAAGAAAAACGAGCTCGTGACTCGGTCAGACTGCCGCGGAAGCGCGGCGAAAGCATGCGTTTCACCGCGGATCCACGGCCGAGTCAACTCGGAGTCAACTCGTTTTTCTTGCAGATCATCCAGCTTGATATTTTATGTTTTTCAGATACTTTGTTTCTGCCCAGATTTTGTTGAGTACTGTGTTGTGCTTGGGGTAGTTTCAAATCAAGTTTTCGATCGAAATTCTAAGTACTTTAGATAATCGGATCTTCTGTGATGTGTTATATGTACTGAACGTCTACTAATCTCTATACGTCGATTAGTAAGGGTTGTACATATCTGTGATATGTGATATTGGATTGTGTATATGAACTTGTTGGATTGTCGTGGATGAATAGCCGGGGATGTGAGATGAGTGTTTTTCATTTTTCATTCAATGTAAATTGTAAATTGATGTAATATTATTTTATGGTCGCACATCCGGGTTGAGGTTATGCCACCATTGTATATTATTTCTTTTACTGTTTTTGCTCCTAGGATAGACCCAAGGTGGGGTGCACAAACTACCGGGTACTTTGAAGTGCCGAGTGGCCTACTCACGCTCTTGAGGGAGGTTGCTTCGCTTTGGGTATTTGGCGAGTAGTTTGCCGCACCCGTAGGGGTCTAGGGTGGGGTTTGGCTATTCATTACGACCGTGTAATCCGTCTTTCGTTGTAGGCTCAAACGAAGCGCAGATTCCTAGTATATCCAATGTGTTCATCTGTGATCTGGAATGGCTATCATTGCATCTGACGAATGTATATATCTATATATGATATCTAGTAAGCGTTGCTTATGTTTTGCATCCACGCTAGTCCAGCCCCCGCTCTGTCGTTAGTTAAGTAACCTAACGGGTGATGACGGGGCCCAGTAGCGAATGCGGATGGCATAAGAGTACGTTATATTTTCATTGTTTTCTGCAATGGTAGGATTAAATGATGGGAAGCATTAAATTAATACAAAGAAAACAAACCAAAACTGAATCGTTGGAACAATTTCAAAACCCACTCGGTTTTTTCAAAACAGCAAAACTTTTAAAAACGCGGAGCTTAAACCACTCCTTTTAAAAGCTATCTGGTTCCTTCGATTATATCAAGTTCACTACGTTCACGGTTTCGCCAAAAACTATTCGTAGCCCTCCGTCATTTCAGTTAAATGATCAGTAGTATTCAAGCTATGTATTTTGACCTTCGTCATGGCATAGTGATTGGTAGCTGCTGAATATTTATCTGTAGCATAGATAGATGCGTTGGTTTGGGACAGTCGTACTACTATTTTGGCCTTTGTCAAGGGTATGTATGGGTGGGTTCAAATTAACCTGAATAATGAAGGGTAGAACTTGACATGTGACTTATGATATGTTGTCCTTCGTCAAGGTCATAAGAGCATGGGGCAAAAATCCACATCGGGAGTTTCTAAGGAAATTGAAACTTGCTAGTGCTGCATACCATTTGGAGTTTGATAATGTTGGTAGGATTCCTTCAGTATTATCACACAATGATATTTAGATCCCGATCCTACTGTGAGTATCTGCTACTCCTCGTGAGACTCTTCACATAACAATCAATGCTATAAGCCAAGTAGGTGTCTAGAACAGTGTTAGCGGGGCTACGCCTCCAGAGAAAAGAGGTTATTTAATTAAGGAATTTCGCGAAAACGTCGTAAAACCTCCCTCAAAGTACCGACACTAGCCTGGCTGAACGGTTAAGCAAGAATTGTACGGTAAGATCAATCCTGACTGATTCTTCTTTTATGGTTTGAGGAAGGATTCGAGAAACAGTGGGAGCCATCCTGTTTAGATAAATTAAAAACCAATCTAAACTTGCAAGGAGCATCATGCTAAGTGTTTTCTTCTCTCTCTCTTAATTGCAGCGACCCAGTGACCAGACATAGGTTACATCTAGATAATAAAATGACTGAATCTGACTGTTTTGACTGGCGAAGGTCTGTCCAGATGTCCATTACCTATGACAAACTGCGACACCTCTTCACTACTCAAAACCCTGCCGTCTCAGGACCAGTTTCCACCGTCACGGATACTGATATCCGTAAGAAACCGGAAAAAGACTGTGCGAATGCCAAGTGCCTCGTGTTGGCCTCAGTTGATAGTGCATACCAGAGGCAACATGAGAAGATGGACTTAGTTTCTGTCTTCCTCCATAATAAAGATTTATATGGAGAGCAATCTCGTATCACAAGATATGAGACCTCGAACGAATTGCTTCAAGCGAGGTTGGCTGTCGGGTCATCTGTAGGGGACAACGTCCTTACAAAGACCAGCTATTTTGATGAGCTCACGGACCTGAAGACCACGTTGAAGAACGGGTCAAATACTGACTTGATTCTACACTCTCTGCCTTCTACTTATACCCTAAAGGAAACCAGGGAAGTAGAAGGAAAGGGAAGGGCAAAATTTTCGGGACAAGATGTGGTGAAGGAGGGACGTTCCTATTGTTACGGGAAAGGACAGTGGTAGAGGGATTGCAGGGCTAGCAAGGCCAGTAGCCAGGATTCGAAGCATGTTGTGGCTTCGGCTTCGGGTGTGTTCGTAATAGAAAACTGTATGTCAATTAACTCCACTTCCTGGGTACTAGATACCGGATCAGGACCTCACATCTGTAATTCATTACAGGCTTTGAGAAACCGTAGAGTTATCAGGTTAGGTGATGTGACTCTCAGGGTTGCTAACGGAATGGGCATGGACGCTGAATCCGTAGGGGAATATCACATTGGATTGACAAGTGGGCAGATATTGATTCTACGTAACTGTTTGTATGTATCTAGTCTAGCTTGTAATATCATATCTGTATCCTTACTTTCTAAGGAAGGATATGATTTTACTTTTGTAAGCGATGTGGTCCACATCCACCTAAATCAAGTTCTGATTGGGTCAGGTACATTAGAAAACGGAATATACGTATTAAATCAAGCTCAGGTTTTCTGTGTCCAGAACACACTTAAAAGAAAGTCTCCGGAAACAAATCAGGCTTTCTTATGGCATTGTAGACTGGGTCACATCAATGAGACACGGTTAACAAAGTTACATAAAGAGGGATATTTGAATCCATTTGAGTATCAGTCTTATGCTACTTGTGAATCTTGTCTCATGGGAAAGATGACAAAGACTCCGTTCACTGGACACGGAGTAAGAGCGAGCGAGCTCTTAGGACTCATACACAGTGACGTGTATGGTCCAATGTCTACACATGCGCGAAGTGGTTATTCATACTTCATTATTTTTACGGATGATTTCTCTAGGTATGGACATGTCTTCTTGATGAAGCATAAATCCGAGGCCATTGAGAAATTCCGGGAATACAAGAATGAAGTGGAAAAACAAACAGGCAAAAGTATAAAGACACGGAGATCTGATCGAGGTGGTGAATACTTGAGTGCCGAGTTTCTGGGCTACTTAAAAGAGAATGGAATTCTCTCTCAGCTTACTCCTCCATACACACCACAATACAATGGTGTATCGGAAAGGCAGAATCAAACCCTATTAGATATGGTTCGTTCCATGATGAGTAAGGCCGAGTTACCGCGATCTTTCTGGGGTTATGCACTAGAAACAACTGCATATCTTTTGAACAAGGTTCCAACCAAGACTGTGCCTACCACACTATATCAGATGTGGAGTGGGAAGAAACCCTGTCTTAAGTATCTTAAGACATGGGGATATCCAGATTTTGTAAAAAAGCAGCATGCAGACAAGCTCGAGGCACGCTCAGTACTGTGTAAGTTTATGGGATACCCCAAGAACTCCAGGGGGTATCTTTTCTATTCCGCAGAGGAACAAAATGTTTTTGTTTCTCAGCATCCCCACTTCTTGGAAACTGAATTTTTTGAAAATCAGATAAGTGGGAGCATAATAGAACTGGAAGAAATTCCATAACCACAAGTTATTACTGAAAGCTTGGTAGAACCAGATGTTTCAGGAGAACCGGACATCCCAGCGCCACTCCGCAGGAGTAGTAGGCAGTCTCATCCACCCGAGAGATACTACGGTTTTCTCATAGACGGGGATCGAGAGGATTGCATAATTGAAAATGATGAGCCTACTAGCTTCCAGCAAGCCATTCAGAGCGGTGACTCAGTAAAATGGCTGGATGCAATGCGGACAGAGATGGAGTCTATGTACACCAACAAAGTTTGGACTTTGGATATTGCTCCAGAAGGGGTAAAACTCGTAGGCTGCAAATGGATCTTCAGAAATAATATTGGTGTAGATGGGCAGGTTGAAACCTATAAAGCTAGACTTGTTGCAATGGGTTTTCGTCAAAGACCTGCTTTGGACTATGATGAAACCTTTTCTCCAGTGGCTATACTCAAATCCATTCGGATCTTTCTTGCCATTGCTTCCTTCCACGATTATGAGATTTGGAAGATGGACGTAAAGACGGCTTTTCTAAATGGAAATTTAGAAGAGTGCGTCTATATGGATCAGCCGGAGGGCTTCATTCAGAGTGGGAGCAGCGGTAAAGTATGCAAGTTGCTTAAGTCCATTTATTGACTAAAGCAGGCATCGCGGAGTTGGAACATCTGCTTTGATGATACTGTCAGAGAATTCGACTTTATCAAAAATCCAGATGAACCATGCATTTACAGTAAGATTGTAGGGAGAAATGTTGTATTCCTCGTCTTGTACGTGAATGACATTCTCTTGATAGGAAATGACATTCTTACCCTACAGTCAGTCAAAGGATTCTTGTCACAGAGGTTCTCCATGAAGGACCTGGGCGATTGTAGGGTTCCTAGGCACACTATAGAGGTCTCACAAGGCATCGAACATGCCAATTTAAAATTTTATGGGTGCCGAGAAACCATAATACGGATCGTCGGCTAGATTTCTAGGCGAAACGGTAAACTAGTTAACTACTTAACTAAAAGTTAGATGCTACAACCTTTGTAGATCCGGTTCCCCACTTCCTTAGCTCCACGTGGGTGTGCTCTCGCTGTCTATCACGAATCCTAGACTCATTCGTCGGCTTCATCGGAAAAACGGGCGAGCAAGGTCGTCGGCTTCGTGTCAAAGACGATCTACGTCGAGGTTGCACAAGTTCAAGCTCCGACTTCACCAAGTTGTGAAACTTGTGAAGAAAACACCCAAAACAACTTGGCAAGAGGTAGAAGGTGAAGAAATAGGAGGTGGGTTCACTTTAGAATTGGATTTCTCTCACTTTTACTCAAGTTGCCATTGATGGCATCAAGCTTTTCTTGAAGAAGAAGATGATGAAGAAGAAAAAATATGATAATTTTCTTATTTAAAAAAGAAACAAATATGAATACTTATCATATCTTGACCATGGTCAAGTGTAGAGATTAAACTAAGGTTAAAAGGAATGGTTAGGGTTAAGGATGAGATAAGGATGGTGGACTTTGTCAAAGCTTCAAGAAACTTCAACAAGAGACAAAGAAAGCCACCATTCTCATCTAAACCTTTTTCTAAATAAATAAACAAATAAATAAATAAAAAGGCAAAACCCTAATCATCTCTTAACCATGGTTTAATACTTCACACTTAACCTAATGAGCAAGTATCATCAAACATGATACAAAGATGTGCACAAAAGTATATCACATATACAACATGTACATCAAGTGAGAAAATCCATTTAAAGTGAACCAATACTAGTTAATGAAATGCAATATATCAAATATATAATTATGCATCAAATCATTAAATCAACATTTGATTCAATGATCCGGTCATGTCGCACATAACCGACTAGAATCCAATGTATCGATTTATCGAATCAATGATTCGATAAGTAGGTCATATCGAATATAACCAATCGAAACATATATCACGAGAATGAAATGCGGTATCACATACACGCATTATTCTCGGTCCTGTACATATCTCATATGCGCTCCTATTTCGTTTCGCTTGAACCAGGAAACCTCTGTGTAGGACTCTAAAGACTCGTCAATACGCCGGTAGCGGATGATGATCATATCAAGCACCCACAAGCCGCAAGCGGTCTGCTAAACGTAACGGCCATCCGGGTATTGAGCGATCAGAAGATCGACGAGCTAGTCCGCTCACACTCCTGTGAATCCAACCAGTAACACTTACCGTACAGTCCGGTCTGTTCGTCTGATACGTCGCATATCAAGTCTAGGGGTGGTAAACGTCATACCCCAATAACCGATAAGTCGTGCCGATGTGAGGCTCATAACGGGTCGAGTAACTACTGGTAACTCTTACCAGCAAATCTCTGATCAGCCCTGGCCAGGGACTTCCCTGTTACGGCCAATCGAGCACAGCGCAACATCAACCCCCAATACCGGGAGAGACGAAACCCCTCCTATCGCTCATTGCCTCCATGTGACTCGGGACTGTACCCAAAGACCACCATTTTGCACGCCCTCATGGACGTGGTAAGGTGGAGATCAAAGCACAGTGGGAATCACACTAGACTCTATGACGATCTCGGGTCTACAGACTAACCTGTACAAGTGTCACCTGAGAACTGCCATCTGACGTGAGGTATAATACCATCTGGGAGTTCTCGGCGAGTCCGTCCAGTGTACCCAGTCTCCACTGAGCACCCGTATACCATCTCTGATGTCAAACACCAATGGATGTGGGATCATCCATCGCCCATCTCATGGGTCGAGAAGCGTATACGCTAGTCTACTCTGGTATATCGATGCCCCGTCTCGATACACCCACGACTAGGGACCTTGAAGGATGTACTTATGGACTACCATGTCCCCACTAGTATGATCTGCATCACAGTCCAGGTAGTCAAGTACATATCCTAAGGGCTTTACCAACATGTAACTATAAGACAGTATAAAGAGACTAGTGTACATGTTAAGATAAAGAGTAACCAGAGAGCATACTATCATATCGAGCAAGAAAGTCATCTCTATATATGTCCAAGCATCCAATATAATATACATCATCTGTACAATACTGGCCTCTAGGGCATACATACAACTAACAATCTCCCACTTGCACTAGGGCCAGCTGCTGTAGTATCGCATACCGAGCATCCCGAAGAGTCTCTCAAACTGTATCTGAAGAATGGCCTTCATGAGTAGATCCGCGGTGTTGTTCTTCGTGTCAACCCTCCTGACCTCGATCTCCCGGCGATCAAGTGATACCGCCTCAGAATATGCCTGGATCGCTGATGGGACCTGGGTTCCTTGGCCAAAGCCACCGCTCCATTGTTATCGCAATACAAAGGTATTGGATGCTCAATGGATGGAACCACTCCAAGTTCAGTAATGAACTTCTTGATCCAGACAGCCTCTTTGGCAGCATCGTTGGCAGCGATGTATTCAGCCTCCATCGTCGAGTCTGCCACGGTTTCCTGCTTGGAACTCTTCCAGCTAACCGCCCCTCCGTAAAGGGTAAAGACAAAGCCCGACTGCGACTTAGAGTCGTCCTTATCACTCTGGAAGCTCGAATCGGTAAAGGACTCCACTTGGAGCTGTCCGTTACCATACACCAAGAACATATCTCTAGTCCTTCGTAAGTACTTGAGAATGCTCTTCACAGCTGTCCAGTGACTCTCTCCAGGATCAGCTTGATACCTGCTCACTACACTTAGTGAGTATGCAACATCGGGTCTGGTACATAACATCGCATACATGATAGAGCCTACTGCCGAAGCATAGGGTATCCCTTGCATGCGAGCTCTCTCCAAATCAGTCTTGGGAGACATCTCTTTGGAGAGAGTGACTCCAGAGATCGTGGGCAAATTCCCACGCTTGGATTCTTCCATACTAAACCTCTTTAGTATGGTGTCAATGTACCTGGATTGGGACAATCCCAAAATTCGTTTGGATCTATCTCTATAGATCCTAATTCCCAATATGCAGGAGGCATCACCAAGATCTTTCATTGAGAATCTTTGTGATAAGAAGAGCTTGACCGATTGCAGCATAGGAATATCATTTCCTATCAAGAGTATGTCGTCCACGTACAATACGAGGAAGACAACCTTACTCCCTGCCACCTTCTTGTAAATACAAGGTTCATCTGGGTTTTTGACGAAATCAAACTCTTTGATAACGACATCAAAGCAGATGTTCCAACTCCGCGATGCTTGCTTTAATCCATAAATGGATTTAAGCAGCTTGCACACCTTGCCGCTGCTCCCACTGTCTACGAAGCCCTCTGGCTGAGTCATGTACACGCACTCTTCTAAATCACCATTTAGAAAGGCGGTCTTAACATCCATTTGCCAGATTTCGTAATCATGATATGCAGCGATGGCAAGCATGATCCGGATGGATTTAAGCATAGCCACTGGAGAAAAAGTCTCGTCATAGTCCACACCTGGTCTTTGACGAAAACCCTTTGCTACAAGTCTAGCTTTGAAAGTCTCCACTTTCCCATCTACACCAAGTTTCTTCTTGAAGATCCACTTGCTCCCGATGGGTTTTACCCCTTCAGGAGCAACTTCCAAAGTCCATACTTTGTTGGTGTACATGGATTCCATCTCGGACCGCATAGCATCCAGCCATTTCACTGAGTCCCTACTCGTGATGGCCTGCTCGAAGCTAGTTGGGTCATCATCCTCCATGATGCAATCCTCACTGCCACCATCAATGAGAAAACCATAGTATCTCTCAGGTGGACGAGAAACCCTACTAGATCAGCGGAGAGGCTGGGGTACGTCGGGCACCACTGAATCCTCTGGTTCTACTAAATCGTTAGTTGCAGTTTGTGGTGCTGGAACCTCTTCCAGCTCTACCTCTTTGCCATTAATTTCTTTTGCAAGAAATTCCCTTTCCAAAAAGGTGGCATGTTGAGTAACAAACACTCTTTGTTCCTCAGCTTGGTAGAAAAAATATCCTTGAGAATTTTTAGGGTATCCCACAAACTTGCAAAGGACTGATCGTGCCTCGAGTTTGTCCGGATTTTGCTTTTTAACATAGGCCGGACAACCCCATATCTTAATACGTTTAAAATATGGTCTCTTCCCACTCCATATCTCATATGGTGTGGTAGGTACAGATTTAGACGGAACCAGATTCAATAGGTATATGGCTGTCTCAAGCGCATACCCCCAAAAGGAAATAGGTAACTCAGCATTACTCATCATTGAACGCACCATATCTAATAGGGTGCGATTCCTTCGTTCCGATACACCGTTGTGCTGTGGTGTATAAGGAGGAGTAAGCTGAGAGAGAATCCCATTCTCTTTTAAATAATCCAGGAATTCACTGCTTAAGTATTCACCTCCTCGATCAGATCGAAGAACCTTAATACTTTTGCCCGTTTGGTTCTCTACCTCGTGCTTATATTCTTTGAATTTCTCAAAAGCTTCAGACTTGTGTTTCAACAGGAACGCATGCCCGTATCTAGAGAGATCGTCAGTGAATGTAATGAAGTAGGAAGAATCATTTCTGGCGTGTGTAGACATTGGACCGCATACATCACTATGCACCAGTCCCAAGAGTTCAGTAATTCTTTCTCCGTGTCCCGTAAACGGAGTTTTGGTCATTTTTCCTTTGAGACATGAATGGCAAGTGTCATAAGATGATAATTCGAATGAATTCAAATATCCATTCTTATGCAACTTAGCTAGTCGTGTCTCATTGATATGGCCAAGTCTACAGTGCCACAAGAAGGATTCGTTCATTTCTGAGCTTTTCCTTTTGTGTGTGTTTTGTATATTGAAGACTGTATTTTGATTGAGAATGAATATGCCATTATGTAGCGAGCCTGATGCAATCAACCTTTGATCCAGGAATATGTTCATAACATTATCCTTTACTACAAAATTATATCCTTCTTTACTTAAAAAAGAAACTGATATAATGTTGCACATCATGTTCGGTATATAATAGCACTCATTCAGGACTAGTGTATCACCATTTGGTAATACCAGGTGATATATGCCAACTGCTTTGGCTGCAACATTTGCCCCATTCCCTACTTGAACGGAATGATCACTTTTTCCCAGTTCTCTACCTTTTCGTAGCCCATGTAACTGCTTACATATATGGGATCCTGATCCGGTATCTAATACCCAGGACGTAGGGTGAACTGAGAAACAGTTCTCAATAACAAACACACCCGAAGAAGGTGCATCATCATGCACGTTCTCCGTTTGGGCGGCGTGAGAATCTAGATATTCTCCTGTTTCCTGTTCAGTCTTATAACATTTATAAGATAGAACGGGTCCAACGTTCCCCTGCACAGTATAACATGCGGGTTCGGTCAATACATCCATATTATTATCTTTATTAAGGCATGAAATGGTCGCTACCTGGAGAGAGAGAGAGAAGAAAACACTTTAGCGTAAGCTCGTGCAAGATCAGATTGGTTATTATCTTATCTAATCAGGATGGCTCCCACTGCTTTTTATCAAATCTTCCTTCAAACCCTAAAAGGAAAGACTAGCCGGGATTAATTACACACTACAAGTTCGCCAATCTTTCAGCCAGGCCAGTGTCGGTACTTTGAGGGAGGTCCCCCGTGCTTTCGCACGAACCTAATTAATGTAAACCTCGTTTTTCCAGAGGCGTAACCTCGTTAACACCTTTCTAGACACCTACTTGATCGGCTAATTGTAATGTGTAAAACTCTCCCAGGAGTAACTCTTACTCGCAGTGGGTATCGGGATCCAACTATCTCATAGAAGGTATGCAATCTCATTGCAAATTTCAACACTTGAAATTCCCGATAATGCTTTTGCCCCTAGCGATCTATGACCTTGACTAAGTCAACAAACCATAAATCGCAAGTCAAGTTCAACCCGTACATTTCCCGATTGAATTAAACCCACCCGTACGACCCTTGACTGAGTCAACAAGGCCGTCCGAATGCTCTAATCCAATCACATCTCATGTTGTTACAGATAAACATAATTTAGCTACCATACACTATGCCTTGACTAAGTCAACAAACATAGCACGAATACTAAATAATATCTATCTGAAATGACGGAGGGCTACGCGGGTTTTTTCAGAAAAAACCATGAGCGTAATGAACTTGATATCGTTGTAGAATCAAATAAAGTTTTGAAATGGAGTGATTTTGAGGCTTTTCTAGTTTTGCTAAAGGGGTCACTCCCGGTGAAGGGATCGTCGGCCCTTTCCTCGTCGAATGAGGTGCAGGATATATCATATATATCACTATGCAAAGCAGAAACTATAGAAGCAGTCAAAAGCAAACCGAGTGTGTAGCATCTGCCAGTTATTGCTAAAGGAGTCACTCCCGGTGAAGGGATCTCGGTCCTTTCCTCATCGAATAAGGTGCAGGATATATCACATATACCGCTATGCAAAGCAAGAACTGTAGCTACCTGTTTTGTTTAAAATTTGATTCTACAACATCTTAGGTTTCTTTTCTTTCATTAATCACATTAATGAAGTCCCATCATTTAAGTACCTAAACATCACAGATAGATATGACGTACACTTATGCCATCCGCATTCGCCTCGATGTCCCCTCGTGCACCGTTAGGTTAGGTAACTAACGACAGAGCAGGGCAGGGCTAGCACGGGTGTAAAATATAAGTAACGTCTATATAATATATCATATATACTATATATAGTATCTATCACAGAACATCACATGATCACATCACAGATATCGCAGCAGAAGAAACATATGAAATATTGGATATACTAGGACGTCCGTGTTTTCAATACGAGCCAGTATAAAACACGGATTCCACGGTCGTGATGAATAACCAATCCCACACCCCTAGACCCCTACGAGAGCGGCAAGCAACCCTGCCAATTCTAGGGTTAGGAGACCCGGACTCGACTCCTCGAGTTGGTCTCCCACTGGACCCCAGAACCCGGTTACTTGTGCTCCCCTCCTTGGGTCTATCCTAATGCGGAAAAGTAAATAATATACAAAAGGTGACAACTTCCGCTACCTGGAAGTGCCCCAAATAAAAGAATATTACATACAAGTTTTTACATGAATGAAAATGAAAAACACTCATCTCACATAAAAACCCCCGGCTATTCAAACACGACGATCCAATATAACATATCCAGCAACACATAACATCACATGTCATCAACGTAAGTAAGTATGCATACCCCAATTGTCGTTGACGTATAGCAACGAAACCGGCGATATGAACATACTACACTTACGGTCACAGAAAAGAAAGTGTAAAACTAAAACAGTTGGAATCCGCAACCTCTTTAGACATCGCATGCCTAACAGATATAAATCCCGCATTTTAGTCTCATTATCGAAAACACTTTTCAATATCATATGGGACTAAATTGCTAGATTTATAACATTCATTCAGTTATCTCATAACTACTTGTGAATTCCAATTATTGTATCACATTCCAGATAAACAGAAAATGTTAAACTTTCCGATCGAACAGTCGAATACCCAAGTTTTCCCGATACAACTCAACACATGAAATAAGTCTAACAACATCCAGTTCGTGCCTTAGTACCAACGGTCCAGCCGTAGAAGGGTCAAGCCAACGCCTCACATGTGGCACGCCGTACTGCCCCAAACCCGAAGGTTCAAAGGGCAGTTCAAGACGGTCACATAATCGAGTTAAGGTTTGTTGTCTTCTAGAGGGTCCATCGAGTTACTTGCACTACTTAGAACGTCGTTAAACCACGGAAAAATCCAACACTTGGAAATTTCCCGACAGGGGAAAAATTGGGTATTTATATCCGGTCGAACTTTTTAACATATTCTCCGGAAATACTCAAAGACGAAATTTGATAATCCGATCGAAAACATCGAAGCTCTAAAACACCCCAGAAAATTCAACTCTTGAATAAATTTTAAAAATTCCCAGAAAATCCAACACCAGAAGATATCAGTTACTGTGCAAAAATTATATAATAATTTAATAAAGCTGCCGCGGATCCGCCGCCTAAGGAGGCTTAGGCCGCGGATCCGCCGCGCTTTAGACTGTTCATAAAGAAATTTTTGCACCGTAATTCATATATTTCCCTGCTGAATTTTTTAGCAATTTTTAATCTGGAAAAATCCCAGAATTTAGAAAAAGTCCAGAGAGCATCTTAAAGTTAGGTTTTCGGGTTCGATCGGGTTTCAAACATCGTCTAGACTTCGCCTAAGGCTCTAGCTAGGCTCTGATACCACTGTAGGGTTCCTAGGCACACTATAGAGGTCTCACAAGGCATCGAACATGCCAATTTAAAATTTTATGGGTGCCGAGAAACCCTAATACGGATCGTCGGCTAGATTTCTAGGCGAAACGGTAAACTAGTTAACTACTTAACTAAAAGTTAGATGCTACAACCTTTGTAGATCCGGTTCCCCACTTCCTTAGCTCCACGTGGGTGTGCTCTCGCTGTCCATCACGAATCCTAGACTCATTCGTCGGCTTCATCGGAAAAACGGGCGAGCAAGGTCGTCGGCTTCGTGTCAAAGACGATCTACGTCGAGGTTGCACAAGTTCAAGCTCCGACTTCACCAAGTTGTGAAACTTGTGAAGAAAACACCCAAAACAACTTGGCAAGAGTTAGAGGGTGAAGAAATAGGAGGTGGGTTCACTTTAGAATTGGATTTCTCTCACTTTTGCTCAAGTTGCCATTGATGGCATCAAGCTTTTCTTGAAGAAGAAGATGATGAAGAAGAAAAAATATGATAAGTTTCTTATTTAAAAAAGAAAAAAATATGAATACTTATCATATCTTGACCATGGTCAAGTGTAGAGATTAAACTAAGGTTAAAAGGAATGGTTAGGGTTAAGGATGAGATAAGGATGGTGGACTTTGTCAAAGCTTCAAGAAACTTCAACAAGAGACAAAGAAAGCCACCATTCTCATCTAAACCTTTTTCTAAATAAATAAACAAATAAATAAATAAAAAGGCAAAACCCTAATCATCTCTTAACCATGGTTTAATACTTCACACTTAACCTAATGAGCAAGTATCATCAAACATGATACAAAGATGTGCACAAAAGTATATCACATATACAACATATACATCAAGTGAGATAATCCATTTAAAGTGAACCAATACTAGTTAATGCAATGCAATATATCAAATATACAATTATGCATCAAATCATTAAATCAACATTTGATTCAATGATCCGGTCATGTCGCACATAACCGACTAGAATCCAATGTATCGATTTATCGAATCAATGATTCGATAAGTAGGTCATATCGAATATAACCAATCGAAACATATATCGCGAGAATGAAATGCGGTATCACATACACGCATTATTCTCGGTCCTGCACATATCTCATATGCGCTCCTATTTCGTTTCGCTTGAACCAGGAAACCTCTGTGTAGGACTCTAAAGACTCGTCAATACGCCGGTAGCGGATGATGATCATATCAAGCACCCACAAGCCGCAAGCGGTCTGCTAAACGTAACGGCCATCCGGGTATTGAGCGATCAGAAGATCGACGAGCTAGTCCGCTCACACTCCTGTGAATCCAACCAGTAACACTTACCGTACAGTCCGGTCTGTTCGTCTGATACGTCGCATATCAAGTCTAGGGGTGGTAAACGTCAGACCCCAATAACCGATAAGTCGTGCCGATGTGAGGCTCATAACGGGTCGGGAAACTATTGGTAACTCTTACCAGCAAATCTCTGATCAGCCCTGGCCAGGGACTTCCCTGTTACGGCCAATCGAGCACAGCGCAACATCAACCCCCAATACCGGGAGAGACGAAACCCCTCCTATCGCTCATTGCCTCCATGTGACTCGGGACTGTACCCAAAGACCACCGTTTTGCACGCCCTCATGGACGTGGTAAGGTGGAGATCAAAGCACAGTAGGAATCACACAAGACTCTATGACGATCTCGGGTCTACAGACTAACCTGTACAAGTGTCACCTGAGAACTGCCATCTGACGTGAGGTATAATACCATTTGGGAGTTCTCGGCGAGTCCGTCCAGTGTACCCAGTCTCCACTGAGCATCCGTATACCATCTCTGATGTCAAACACCAATGGATGTGGGATCATCCATCGCCCATCTCATGGGTCGAGAAGCGTATACGCTAGTCTACTCTGGTATATCGATACCCCGTCTCGATACACCCATGACTAGGGACCTTGAAGGATGTACTTATGGACTACCATGTCCCCACTAGTATGATCTGCATCACAGTCCAGGTAGTCAAGTACATATCCTAAGGGCTTTACCAACATGTAACTATAAGACAGTATAAAGAGACTAGTGTACATGTTAAGATAAAGAGTAACCAGATAGCATACTATCATATCGAGCAAGAAAGTCATCTCTATATATGTCCAAGCATCCAATATAATATACATCATCTGTACAATACTGGCCTCTAGGGCATACATACAACTAACAGCGATGTGTTCAGTTGATAAAACTGCACATTTGTATTATATTTTTTCCTACCATTTTCATATTAAAAAAGGACTTTATTATAATATATTATACATATGAGGGTTTATGTGTAAAAACATTATTTTCCATGTGTTAATATATTTTAATTATCATTTGGTAGGAAAATGTATGCAAATAATATTATTGGCCTAATCCTAGTAGAACAAAGTCTACTAAAATCTTATTTGAGTTGTTGTGCAGAATATTTCCAAGTTGTTATGCAGAATTTATCAAACAAATCAATTTGTTGAAGAAATCTTGCCAAATTAAGAAGCAAAACTTGGAGACCAAGTCTGGAAGCAACCGAGAGAAGATTTCTGAATTCTGAAGATGCCTAGGATTGCCACATATCACCAGATGAAAGCCCAAGAAAAATAAGCAATTGATCCCAACCCTTGAGCGCGGATCCGCGGCCAAACCCACCCTGGGGCCGCGGATCCGCCGCAATAATGATGAGTTGGAATGCAAGATTTTGGGAGATTGATTACTGCTGAATTTTACCAACTTTTCAACAATAAGATTCTGGGTTTTCACTATAAAAAGGCACCGAGAGCCTCTTGGAAAAGGTATCAAGCCGAAGAGATCACGAAGCTCCCGACGCTCACGCATCCAGGCTGATCATCGACTGTTCGACTACCTCCATAGGAAAGATCGAGAAGCACTAGTTTGTAATCATTTTCTACGGAATAAAAGTGTAGCTTGTTCAGTTGATTAATAAAGGTAGTTCTTTTTTATTATTTTTGCATTTTACATTATGTTTTCCCTCTCTTTCTTTTCATCTTCTTCTCCTAACATGCGCGAGTAATTCTCCGCTTGTTAGGGTTCGTAGGATTAGGGTAGGTTAATGGACGATGAAAATAATTAAACCCTTTTTAAGTCCTATAAAGTTTAGGAACTTTATCAAAATAATCATTAACATCCTAATCGGGCGCGCTAGCAATTCCTTGCTAGTTCCGACCGCGATTAGAGATTAGATTAATGATTGTTTTGGTAAAGGCTAGATATGAACGGAGTTCCGTGTCGAGATAAGGGTTACGAGTGGGATTCCTTTTCCCTCCAGAAACCCTAATCTACACGCATCACCGTCGTTCTAGTTCTAAATCTATTAATGGATAAAAAGGGTAACTTTTAATTAATCTTCCATAACTACTAAATCCTAACGAACCCTACAAGCCCTATTATTATATTATTTAAATCTCTAAAAAAAAATCTAGATCTATATTTTACATTCTTGTTTAAAGTAGATCTAGAAACTTTTCACAAAATTCTTTATTCCTCCTCTCTTTCTCAACGCATCTAAACTAAAAATAAAAGGTTCCACGTTTCCCAGAGGACGACCCGTACTCATCTCGGTCTAGCTACGAGCGATACCGTTATTGATTGCGGTTAAACTACAAACATGATGCCAACTACATTCTGGGGATCCAGATCTATCGTGATAGATCTAAGAGGATGTTGGGACTTTCGCAGTCCAGGTACATCGACACCATACTGAAACGATTCAGTATAGAAGATTCAAAGCGCGGTAATCTACCGGCTTGTCACGGAATCACCCTCTCTAATGAGATGTCTCCCAAGACTGATTTGGAAAGGGCTCGAATGTCATCTATACCCTACGCATCTGCGGTAGGCTTTATAATGTATGCGATGTTGTGTACCAGACCAGATGTAGCATACGCATTAAGCGTTGTAAGCCGGTATCAGTCGGACCCAGGGGAGAAACATTGGATAGCAGTAAAGAACATTCTCAAGTACCTGAGAAGGACTAAGGAGATGTTCTTGGTATATGGCGGAAAAGTCCTCCAGATTGAGGCATTTGTTGACTCCAGCTTCCAGAGTGACAAGGATGACTCCAAGTCCATGTCGGGTTATGTCTTTACCCTCAATGGAGGGGCGGTTTGCTGGAAGAGCTCCAAGCAGGAAACCGTTGCTGACTCAACTGTGGAAGAGAAGTAGATAGCTGCTTGCGATGCCGCAAAGGCAGATGTCTGGATGGAGAAGTTCCTCACGGAGCTTCAGGTGGTTCTTACCATTGTTGATCCAATACCGTTGTATTGCGACAACAACGGCGCTATAGTTTAGCGAAGGAACCCAGGTCCCATCAGAAGTCCAGACACATTTTGAGGCGGTACCACCTGATCAGGGAGATCGTAGATCGCCGGGAGATCGAGGCGAGGAGAGTAGATTTGGAGAATAACACTGCAGATCCACTCACGAAAGCCATACCCCAGACTCAGTTCGAGTGGCTGATCGAGATGATAGGTCTTTGATAAGCCAGTACATGGCCCTAGTGCAAGTGGGAGATTATTAGTGTATATGCCTTAAATGCCATTACTGTATCATACTAGTTTGTATATTACTTAATGGAAGCTTGGGATATTCACAGTTGTATAGACAATCTTGCTCAAAATGGTAGTATGCTGCTTGGTTTGTTTCTACTTCAATATGTGCATGTGTTTCTTTTAGCATATCGCTTATACATATTAGTGGAGCCCTTAGGATCTTTGCTTTATTACCAGCGTTGTGATGGCAGTCACACTAGTGGGGGCTGGGTAATCTACTAGCACATCCTTATACAGGTCCTTAGTCGTAGGATTATCGAGACGGGGCATCGATACTCCGGAGTAGACTAGCGTATACGCTTCTCATCTCAGCAGGGGAGATGGTCTGTCCCACAGCCATTAGTACGTCGTACTGGAGATAGTATGCAGGTGCTAGTTAGGTTACGAGTACACTGGACAGGACTCGTCGGGAACTGTTGGTTGGTACTATACCTATCGTTAGATAACAGTTCCCAGGTGACAGGAGTACAGCTTAGTCCGTTGACTTGACACTGCTACTTCGCCTCGAGTGTGTTCCCGCTGTACTTTGATTACTACCCTACCACGGCTCAAAGGAGTCGTGCAAACAGGTAGTAGTTGGGTGCAGTCCCGAAGCACTTGGAGGCATTAGCGGTTAGACAGGATTCGTCTCTCCCGGTATTGGGGGTTGATATCGCGCTGTATCTAGGAGAGCCATTACACAAAGTCCCTGGCCAGGGTAAGCGAGAATTACTGGTAGTGTTTCCATTAGTTTCTCAGGGTGTTCTGGGCTACACTCCGGCACGACTTGTACCGCTATTAGGGGTTTGACGTTTACCGCCCCTAGGTCCGACATGCGATACTCTTAGAGGAACAGACCAGACTGTACGGAGATTGTCACATTCAGGCTCAGTAGGAGTTCAGATGGGTTTACCTCATCGGCCTTCTTATCGACATCTACCTGGGGACCGTTACGCACAGCTAGTGCCGCTTGCGGTCTGTAGTTAAACCCACCGCCAGGGTAGTGTCGAGTCTTTAGAGTCCTACACAGAGAGTTTCCCTGCACTGGGCAAAAGGTGTAGAGGCCGTATGGTTTTACGGCAGGGCTACGATCACTTACGTGCACTTGTGCGTGTATGATGTTCGGGCAGACAATACTAGTGGGCTTTGGTTTAAGCTGGATTCTAGTATTGTACAGATGGATTTGTCTTGTCTTCTGTGTATTCGTATTCTACGGAATGCGGATGCGGGTGTGTATTCACGGTTGTGAGGAGCGAAGATGAAGTTGCCTCATTAGGGTTTCGACCATTGACTTGGTCAAAACCATTATGAGGTGGGGAAAATGTTTATTAATCTTTTTAATGATATTTATGTTATGGCTAATTGGTTTGACCATTTGACCTTGCTTGACCATTTGACCTAGTTGACTATTGTTGACTTAGATATTTTGCAAGCACTACATCCTTCTTATTGTTTTGGATTTATTTTGAGATGATAATGGTCAAATCAAGTAGCCATCACACATTATCATGATAAAAGATTAGTAAATATATTTTAGATGGATCATTATCTCTTTGGCTTTCTCTCTCATAAAAAAGAAAGCTCCCATGGTTCTTCTTCTTCCTCCTCTCTAGTTTTTTCTATAGCTCTCATGTGTTAAGAAAAATAGAAACTAAATAGACACACAAATCCATCCTCTTCCTCTACATCACCTAAGACATCAAGAGTAGCAAACTTGTTGCCCTAGTTACCTCGGCTTGAGGTGGAGCTCGGACTATAGACTCTCGGGTGGATCGTCTTCGACTCTAGGAGGCCGCGGAGGTGACCAAGACCGGATCGATCCTCGGAGCTCACTTGCACGAGGAGGACAGCGGAGGGAAGAACCGAAAGACCATTTTCGTGAGGTATAATCTCCTAAGCATAGTAGATAGAACCTCTAGTTGTTTGTTAGAAATGGTTTGGCAAAGATCCTTGGCTTAGTCTATGTTGCTTTTGTAAGAAAGTTTCGATTTTTACCTGTTCCGCCTCTTCGCTAGCTTGCGGGGTGAGCGACATAGACTTACAATTTCCAAATCAAGTTCATCTTTCCGTGTCCAACATCGACAAAAATCTTCTGTTTCCCTCAGGCATCGTTCCTCGAACGATCGTGCAATCAATAACACTGGTCGGTATCATCTAGATATCCGCCGTGTTTCACTATTATCTCCGGTATCGAGTATCCTCGCTAGGCTCCCCCGCCTCAAATGCGGCTATCCTGCCCCTCGGTTTCGACTGGGTCCAGCATGTATCCAACTGTATATCTCCCCCACTCAGTCTGGATAATGTAAAAATCCGCGACCGAATATCTCCCCCATTCGGTCCGGAATAAAACCAATTCATAAAAATAGCATCTCATGGTGGACATTTCATATTAAGTTGAAAAATCATTGAATTTATGCAATTGTATAAGAAAACCCAAAACCATAAATCCTCAATAATACAATTTCCTCTTATATCAACTTCGAACATTTAAATACGAAACATGATGGCATTTATGCAAAGTACTACTGTTATTGATGTTTAAGGTATGATAGAATCATATTTAACATGGTAATTACTAAGTGTAAAAGTGACATGTTAATATCGACGTGGTGTAGTGTAACATATAGATATGTGCATGTGCGGCATAACTCGTCGATAATTGTGCAGTGTTCTAACAACTACTAGCATGGTGATGTATATTTATATATATGTGGATGCATATGATCACATTAACCTACAAAAGTCTAATTTTTATTTAAACAAAACTACGGGCGTATTACGCCATCTTTACAAGATCCCCCGGTAGATGTTTAGTCTAATCACCGGAATACGTCATAACTACTCAGGAATCGCCAATCCTTTTCCTTTTCTTGCGGCCTCCGAATTTCCCGTATTTGAATCTAACATCAAAATTTACTTGCATAAGGAAACGGCTAACTTCGATACGGTGAAGTCATGAAAACATAAGTTGTACGTACTAATTATACTACGTACGACTATTGCAACCGATCTAACACTTAACTTTACTGAAAGTTAACCCAACGCTGTTTCGCAACAGAAAACAAAACGCATTACGATTTTATCCATGTCGTATTTGAGAATTTTGATCCCTTTTCCGATATTTGCTACCAGATTTTATATACAGTTAAACTAACTTAATTAAACAAAACCAAAATATTCCAACAATGATACAGAGACCTATCCAAAAACCCAAAACCCCAAAATCTACCAAAAATCCGGCGACGCCGGAATTCCTCTATTGCTCGCCGGCCGAAATCCGAGCCCTTTGGTTCGTGCTTCTAGGGTGTGTTCTAGGTCTAACATACAATATTTAGGCATTGTTTGGTTAAGTTGATTTTACTCTGACTAATAGCAGATTACTACAGAGCTAAGTTTTGCCTAAAATACGATATTATAGACATTTTGATTTCTAATTTAAACTAGTTACAGAACTAAATTCCTACAGTGATTAAGGATTTTACCTACAAGGGATTGCTGGATGATCTCCTTCCAAGATGCACAAGCTTCTAGTTCCTAGCTTGAAGGTGAACTCTTTAGCCTAGTCCTTCTCCTCTTCTCTCTTTTCTTTTATTCTTCTTTGCTTGTTCTTAGTTTTCTTTAAAACATGAATTTTTCTAAATTCTAATCTGTTAAAATGATATGAACACAATATATATATGGGAAAGGGAAGAGTAAGGTGTAGGAGGAGGTGTCAACAACAAGGGTGCTCTCATGCAAGGAGGAGGTGTTGTGTGTGTGTTGTGCATGCAAGAAGGAGGTGGCCTTGTATTATCTCTTCAATTGTGTTAATTTGTGATAAAATTCTGATCTAAATTATTACTTAACCCCTTTTCCATTTACATCCTTACAATTTCAAGTTTGCATAATTTTCCTAAATTTTACAAAAAGACCCTTCACTACCTAGTTTATTATATAAACACCATTTTATTAGAATGAAGCTAAATTTATCATTAAAACCCTTGTAATTGATTTATGTTGCATGCTAAAATTTCAATTTAATTTGTTTCACATACTACTTATGAAAATGTCCTATTTTGTGTTAATAAATTTTTTAATTAGCATATTATTATTTAATTGATTAATTTTATTTATTTCTAAATTTTCAAAATGTTACAATATTCCCCCCTTAAGAAAATTCGGTCCCCGAATTTAAAATTTAACTAGACGTACCCTCAAAAAGATGTGAAAATTTCTTTCGCATCGCATCTTCGGTCTCCCAAGTAAACTCCTCGCGATTCGTTCCTCGCCAAAGAACCTTTACAGATGGAAGTACCCTCGATCTCAGTTTCTTTGCCTGCCGGTCTAGAATAGCGACTGGCTGCACTGTGTAGGATAAATCCGGTTCAAGCTGTAAGATCTGATGCTGGATCGCGTGAGAATGATCGTGAAGATACTTGAGAAGCATAGAAACGTGAAATACCGGATGCACATCGGGAAAACTCGGTTGAAGTGCTAAATGATAAGCTACAGCACCCACCCTTTCCAGAATCTCGTAAGGTCCGACATATCTGGGGCTGAGTTTCCCTCTTTTCCCGAAACGCATCACACCTTTCATCGGAGACACACGAAGGAACACATGATCTCCCATATCAAACTCGAGTCTACGACGTCGTCGATCTGCATAAGATTTCTATCCGCACTGGGCCACCCTCATTCTATTTCGTATCAACTGAATCTTTTCTGTCGTCTCCTGTACTATCTGCGGTCCCAAAATGCTACCCTCGCTCAGTTTCGTCCAGCAAACCGGTGATCGACATTTCCTCCCATACAAAGCTTCAAAGGGTGCCATCTGGATCGTCTCCTGAAAACTGTTGTTGTACGAAAATTCTATCAAAGGTAGGTGACGATCCTAACTACCACCGAAATCAAGGCTGCAAGCTCGAAGCATATCCTCTAAAGTCTGAATGGTCCGCTTTGACTGACCGTCCGTCTGTGGGTGAAAAGCTGTACTAAAACTCAATCGTGTACTAAGAGCTTCTTGAAGTTTCTGCCATAGCCTGCTAGTAAACCGGGTACCCCTATTTAATACTATGCACGTCGAAACTCTATGTAATCGTACAATCTCATCGATATAAATCTGAGCATACTGTGTAAACCCATACATCGTCTTCACCGGAAGAAAGTGAGCAGCCTTTGTCAATCTATCTACAATCACCCAAATGGAATCATACTCTCTGCTAGTCCTGGGTAGACCCACAACGAAATCCATAGAAATCTGTTCCCATTTCTACTCCGGAATGGGCAAGGGCTGCAACTCTCCTGCCGGCCTCTGGTGCTCGGCCTTAACTTGCTGACAAGTAAAGCATCTCGAAACAAACTCTGCAACATCCCTCTTCATTCCTTCCCACCAATAAACATCCCTCAAGTCATGATACATCTTGGTGGAACCTGGATGAATACTGTACGCTGATCGATGGGCCTCATCTAAGATCTCACGACTCAACCCATCTGAATCTGGCACACAAAGACGAGTTCCAAAACTTAATACTCCACGGTCATCTATCACGAACTCCGACTCTCTGCCCTGCCTAACCTGATCCATAATCTCCGTCATACGAGCATCTGCGGGCTGTGTATCCCGAATACGATCCAATAACTGAGGTCGGGTGCGAACATGTGCTAACTGTCCTCCTGTCAAGGTGAACTCAAACTGTACACGACTATCACATAAAATCTTCCAGTCTGTGGAAGACTGTCTCTGCAAGGTGCGCAAATGAGATAAGCTACGTCCAGGCCTCCGACTTAAAGCATCTGCTACAACATTCGCTTTGCCTGGATGATACAAGATCTCACAATCGTAATCCTTCACAAGTCCCATCCATCTATGTTGCCTTAGATTCAGATTCCTCTGCTGAAAAATATACTTCAAGCTCTTATGATCTGTAAAAATTTGGCACGACTCTCCATACAAGTAATGCCTCCAAATCTTCAGTGCGAAAACTACAGCAGCCATCTCCAAATCATGAGTGGGGTAGTTCTGCTCATGCCTCTTCAACTGTCGAGAAGCATAAGCTACAACCCTGCCGTGCTGCATCAACGCACAGCCTAAACTCACCCGAGAGGCATCACAATACACCACGAAACCACCTGACCCGGAAGGTAAAGATAAAACAGGTGCAGTCGTCAAGCGAGTCTTCAACCGTTAGAAACTCTGCTCACATGCATCTTTCCAAAGAAATGGAACTTCCTTCCTTGTCAATCCGGTCAACAGTGCAGCGATCCGAGAAAACTCCTGCACAAAACGTCTATAATAACCGGCCAGACCCAAGAAACTTCGAACCTCTGTAGCTGACATAGGTCTGGTCCACTGCTGTACCGCTTCTACCTTCTTTGGGTCCACACGTATCCCATCTCTTGTAACTACGCGACCCAAGAAATCTACACTATCCATCCAGAAAGCACACTTAGAGAATTTAGCGAACAGTTGATGCTCCTTCATGATCTGTAACGTGATACGCAAATGCTGCTCGTGCTCCTCTCGACTCCGGGAATAAACAAGAATATCATCTATAAATACTATAATAAACTGATCAAGGAATGGCCTGAAGATACGGTTCATCATATCCATAAAAGCTGCTGGGGCGTTGGTGAGTCCGAATGACATCACCAGAAACGCGTAATGCCCATACCGTATGCAAAAAGAAGTCTTCGGAATGTCATCCTTCCGAACTCTCAACTGGTGATACCCTGACCTCAAATCAATCTTCAAAAAGTAGCCAGCTCCCTACAGCTGATCGAATAAGTCATCTATACTAGGTAGCGGATACCTAATTCACACAGTAACTAGATTCAACTACCTGTAATCTACACAAGGTCTCATGCTACCGTCCTTCTCCTTAACAACAAGACAGGAGCTCCCCACGGCGATACACTTGGACGAACAAGCCCTCTATCTAATAACTCTTGCAACTGACTTTTGAGTTTCCCTCAGCTCCGCCGGGCTATCCGATAAGGTGGTATAGAAATAGGCCCCGCACTTGGAATCGAGTCAATGCAACATTCGATATCGCGATCGGGCGGTAATGCTGGTAACTCAGTAGGAAACACATCCGGAAATTCTCATGCGATCGGAACCTGGTCCAACGGAACTTCAGCGACTCCTAAGTCCTGAACAAAAGCTAAGAACCCATGACAACCCTTTTTCAAGAGTCGTCCCGCATAAAGAGCAGAAATCATGTTGGCAGGAGTCATATTGCAGTTCCCCTGCACAACAAAGACGGTTCACCTGGAAAAAAAATCTAACCGCTTTCCCCTGACAATCTACATAAGCATGACAAGCGGCCAACCAATCCATACCAAGAAGTACATCAAAATCTAACATATCCAGGAGAATTAGATCAACTAAAGAATCCCTATCACCAATACGTACTGAACAAGACCTGAATACGTGTCGAGCTACTAAAGAATCTCCCACCGGAGTAATCACCACTAATGGTAACTCTAACAATGACGACTCTCTTCCCAAAGAAAGTGCAAGTGTGCAAATACGTATGAATGGGTAGAACCGGGATAAATTAAAATATGCGCATTTAAGGAACATACTGAAAGAATACCTGTTATGACTACATTGGATGCCTGGCCTCTACCAGCATCCTGACGTCCTTCCTCAGAGTCTACAATTCCTAGTGAAATGCCCTGGGCGTCCACAACTAAAACAGATAGATGGGGGCCTCTGCTCAATGGGGTACAAACTGAACATCTGGCCATGAGTCCTATCTCGACCAAAACTGCGGCCTGGAATAAATTTGCCTCGACCTCCCCGTCCTCTCGAATTACGACCTCACGACCACGGCCTCTAGGGGCGTTGATCTGGCGTGGAATAACAATAGGTATAGGAGGTAATGTGCTCGGAGGAGGTGGTGAAGGTGGTGAAGTCACGTGTGAAACCGATGCCTCACCCTGTCGCATTATGGGGCAATTCCTAATAAAGTGATACGGACACCCACACCTGAAACATCTTTGCACGTGCTGCTGAACATATGGGTATAAGTGATAGAACTGATCCATACAGAATCTGCCATGGCCTCTACGAACATGTCTAAGTGCTGATGTATTAGTACGAATTCACCTTGGTCTCCGAACAACCGTACGTGGAGTAATGGTCGATCTCCGTGCTCGACTAATCTCTAACAAGGATCCGATCATTCGGCGCATCTCTTGAACACTTGCCTCCATCCTTTCTATACGATCAATATAGGGTGGATCAATCGGTTCATGAAAGATAGGCATACTGCCCATGTCTGTCCCCATTTCAGACGAGCCCGCTCCTATCTCATCTCGAACAGCGGTACTCTGTGTCCCCGTAGTCGTTAATGACATAGTGGCTGGAGTAAGAAACATGATTGATAAGGACATGGCAATCGAATCACAAGATACATGGAATCAAGGAAAGAAGTACGAACAAACATCTCCTAAGGTTACTTAGGCTGAGTATCGTAGCGTAAATATGCCGCGGAACATACGTACGATACCGCACTCATCCTAATTCACCTAATCCATCAAACCAAAGGTCATCCTACGTAACGAACTCAAGTCGATTTACCTTAACTCACTTCTCGATTCCGTAAGGTTAATCCTAAGCTTTGATACCAACTTTGTCACGACCCAAAGTTTGGATGTGACCGGCACTTAGATTGTATAATATCTAAAGATATCTACACAACCCGAGTAAGCTAAAAACCAAGATCAAAAACCCTTTTTGCAGAAATTTTATGAAAATTTAGTTTTTAAGTAAAAATCACAGTTTTAAGTAATTAAGATCTTAACAGTAACTCCCTATTGAATTCATAACAAAAACAATTATAAAGTGTTTAATTTGGTTGCATCCCTAGTTGGGAGCAACAATGCAAACAGCAGAAATAAATTTACAACTTTATACTACATAATTAAGAATCTCGGACATAAGTAAAAGAAATATCATTCCATATAACCAAACGATCTCATTTGTCAAATAATATACATACCACCACTTTTCGTTCTAAGTCATAATACAGGGTCTGATGGAGATACTCTAGATTCAATATACAATACCAAAAGCAAAGGTTACTACATAGATAACCCACCTAGCCAAAGATGCGATAAAAGCTGGTAAATGGATCTGCACTGCTGCTAACCGTCCACTCTACCCCTGTAAGGAACTGTGGCACAACGGGGGTGAGTTGCCAACTCAGTGAATAAAACTAACATATAACGGCTGATAATGTAAATATGACAACTATAACTAATTACGATAAGGATGAGTATGATGCATGATAGCATGTGAAAGCATGAATTTATACTAATAATCATATAAATCAAGAATGAAATCTCATCCCTTATTTCCAAATCAAGTTCATCTTTTCATGTCCAACATCGATACAAATCTTCTGTTTCCCTCAGGCGTCGTTCCTCGAACGATCCTGTAATCAATAACACCGGTCGGTATCATCTAGATATCCGCCGTGTTTCACTATTATCTCCGGTATCGAGTATCCTCGCTAGGCTCCCCCGCCTCAAATGCGGCTATCTTGCCCCTCGGTTTCGACCGGGTCCACCATTTATCCAACTGTATATCTTCCCCACTCAGTCTGGATAACGTAAAAATACGCGACCGTATATCTCTCCCACTCGGTCCGGAATAAAACCAATTCATAAAAACGACATCTTATGGCGGACATCTCATATCAAGTTGAAAAATCACTGAATTTATGCAATAGTATAAGAAAACTCAAAACCATAAATCCTCAACAATACAATTTCCTCTTATATCAACTTCGAACATTTAAATACGAAACTTGATGGCATTTATGCAAAGTATTACTGTTAATGATGTTTAAGGTATGATAGAATCATATTTAACAGGATAATTACTAAGTCTAAAAGTGACATGTTAATATCGACGAGGTGTAGTGTAACATATAGATATGTGCATGTGCGGCATAACTCGTCGATAATTGTGCAGTATTCTAACAACTACTAACATGGTGATGTATATTTATATATATGTGGATGCATATGATCACATTAACCTACAAAAGTCTAATTTTTATTTAAACAAAACTACGGGCGTATTACGCCATCTTTACAAGATCCCCCGGTAGATGTTTAGTCTACTCACCGGAATACGTCGTAACTACTCAGGAATCGCCAATCATTTTCCTTTGCTTGCGGCCTCCGAATTTCCCGTATTTGAATCTAACATCGAAATTTACTTGCATAAGGAAACGGCTAACTTCGATACGGTGAAATCATGAAAACATAAGTTGTACGTACTAATTATACTACGTACGACTATTGCAACAGATCTAACACTTAACTTTACTGAAATTTAACCCAACGCTGTTTCGCAACAGAAAACAGAACGCATTACGATTTTACCCGTGTCGTATTTGAGAATTTTGATCCCTTTTCCGATATTTGCTCCCAGATTTTATATACAGTTAAACTAACTTAATTAAACAAAACCAAAATTTTCCAACAATGATACAGAGACCTATCCAAAAACCCAAAACCCCAAAGTCTACCAAAAATCCGGGGACGCCGGAATTCCTCTATAGCTTGCCGGCCGAAATCCGAGCCCTTTGGTTCGTGCTTCTAGGGTGTGTTCTAGGTCTAACATACAATATTTAGGCATAATTTGGTTAAGTTGATTTTACTCTGACTAATAGCAGATTACTATAAGTTTTGCCTAAAATACGATATTATAGACATTTTGATTTCTAATTTAAACTAGTTACAGAACTAAATTCCTACAGTGATTAAGGATTTTACCTACAAGAGATTGCTGGATGATCTCCCTCCAAGATGCACAAGCTCCTAGTTCCTAGCTTGAGGGTGAACTCCTTAGCCTAGTCCTTCTCCTCTTCTCTCTTTTCTTTTATTCTTCTTTGCCTGTTCTTATTTTTCTTTAAAACATGAATTTTTCTAAATTTTAATCTGTTAAAATAATCTGAACACAATATATATATGGGAAAGGGAAGAGTGAGGTGTAGGAGGAGGTGTCAACAACAAGGGTGTGCCTCTCATACAAGGAGGAGGTGTTGTGTGTGTGTTGTGCATGCAAGAAAGAGGTGGCCTTGTATTATCTCTTCAATTGTGTTAATTTGTGATAAAATTCTGATCTAAATTATTACCCAACCCCTTTTCCATTTACACCCTTACAATTTCAAGTTTGCATAATTTTCCTAAATTTTACAAAAAGACCCTTCACTACCTAGTTTATTATATAAACACCATTTTATTAAAATGAAGCTAAATTTATCATTAAAACCCTTGTAATTGATTTATGTTGCATGCTAAAATTTCAATTCAATTTGTTTCACATACCACTTACGAAAATGTCCTATCTTGCCTTAATTACTTTTTAAATTGGCATATTATTATTTAATTGATTAATTTTATTTATTTCTAAATTTTCAAAATGTTACAGCGTCGTACCAACGGATGATGGATTTGAATGCGTCCATGGCCGCCCTCATACAACCTAATGACCCGATAGCTAGTTTCTAACCAGATCCAAATTTTCCAATGTATGATGAGGCGGTTGGACAGGTTGAGAATTTGAGTGGAGAAAGTGAGCTGTTTACCCTTCCAAATCAAACCTACCCATCCCAAACTGAATTCCACAACTCCGGTTTTGAATGTCTATCTAGTATTCCAAACGATTCACCGATTGAAGATAGAAGAATTAATGAGTTGTGCGACATTGTAGTGTTTGATTTACCCGATTGTGAAGGGTCCCTTCCAAGTGAAACCAATCCTAAACCTTTTGACCTCTACACCTCCATCTTAGAACCTGAATTGATTGAAATCCATGCTTTTGTTAGTTGTATGTATGCCCTAGAGGCCAGTATTGTACAGATGATGTATATTATATTGGATGCTTGGACATATATAGAGAGGACTTTCTTGGTCGATATGATAGTATGCTATCTGGTTGCTCTTTACTTTAACATGTATACTTGTCTCTTTATACTGTCTTATAGTTACATGTTGGTAAAGCCCTTAGGATGTGTACTTGACTACCTGAACTATGATGCGGATCATACTAGTGGGGACATGGTAGTCCATAAGTACATCCTTCAAGGTCCCTAGTCGTGGGTGTATCGAGATGGGGCATCGATATACCAGTGTAGACTAGCGTATACGCTTCTCGACCCAAGAGATGGGCGATCGATGATCCCATATCCATTGGTGTTAGACATCAGACATGGTATACGGGTGCTCAGTGGAGACTGGGTACACTGGACGGACTCGCCGAGAACTCCCAGATGGTATTATACCTTACGTCAGATGACAGTTCTCTGGTGACACTTGTGCAGGTTAGTCTGTAGACCCGAGATCATCATAGAGTCTTGTGTGATTCCCACTGTGCTTTGATTTCCACCTTACCACGTCCATGAGGGCATGCAAAACGGTGGTTTTTGGGTACAGTCCCGAGTCACATGGAGGCAATGAGCGATAGGAGGGGTTTCGTCTCTCCCGGTATTGGGGGTTGATGTTGCGCTGTGCTCGATTGGCCGTAACAGGGAAGTCCCTGGCCAGGGCTGATTAGAGATTTACTGGTAAGTGTTACCAGTAGTTTCTCGACCCGTTATGAGCCTCACATCAGCACGACTTATCGGTTATTGGGGTCTGACGTTTACCACCCCTAGACTTGATATGCGACATATCAGACGAGGAGACCGGACTGTACGGGAAGTGTTGCCGGCTGGCTTTTACAGGAGTTAGAGCGGGCTTGCTTGCTGATCTTCTGATCGCTCAATACCCGGGTAGCCGTTACGTCCAGCTAGTACCGCTGACGGCTTGTGGGTGCATGATGTGATCATCACCTACTGCCGGTGTATTGACGAGTCTTTAGAGTCCTACACAGAGATTTTACTGGCTCAGGCGAAACGAAATAGGAGCGCATATGTGATATGTGCGAGACCGAGAATAAATGCGTGTATGTGATACCGTATTCTATTTTCGCGACTTTATGTATCGGTCGGTCATATATGATATGACCGGGTTATCGAATCAAGTGTTGATTCGATAAGTCGATACAATGGATGTTAACCGGTAATATGAGATATGACCGGATTATTAAGTCAAGTGTTGATTTAATAATTAAGTGTATAATTGTATATTAGATATACTAATTTACATTTGCTAACACTTATTCACTTTAGGGTTTTTCTCACACTTGCACACTTGAATATATATATATATATATATATATATATATATATATTAAAAGTGTTTTGTCATGTATCATGGTTGATGATACACTAAACATGGGTGTACAAGACTCACACCATTCTATTTTAAATGGTGGTTTACATTTATTTAAGGTAATTACAAATTAGTGGAATTTCTTTCATAAGCATGAAGCTTGTAGAAACTTGTGGTTGCTTTGAAAAAGTCCACTTGTTTTGTTTTACCTTAGATCTTTGTTTAACCTAACTATTTACACTTAGCTATGGTAAAGTCTCTACAAGGGTTAGTATATGATACTCTCTCACCATGGTTAGCAAACTCACTTGATCATTATCCTCATCTCTTTCTTTTCTTCATCTTCTTCATTGTGAAAAGGAAAAAGGAAACTAGGGTTTGATCCAAAGTGAGAAACAAAATTCTAAAGAGAACCCACTTCCTATTTCTCCATCCTCTACTAGATTAGCACTTTAGTATAAGGTGTTTGCTTCACTAATTTTCAAGTTAGTGAAGTGGAAGCTTGAGTCGGAATTCCCTCGACGTAGATCATCTTCGGCCTTCGAGACTTCAAGCAAGGTCACACCTTTCGTCTCGTGAAGCCATGCAAGGGTCCGGGAGAACCACGATCGCAGCGAAGGGACTTCATCAAGGAGCTAAAGAAGTGGAGGAACGATCTACAAAGGTTGTATATCGCATTCCCTTTAGTGTAAAGTTGTTTACATGCCATTAGTTTCGCCTAAACTCTAGTTAACGATCTTGCTTAGGGTTGCGCGGCACATAAAAATTTTATTTTGGCATGGTCGATGCCTTGTAGAGCCTCGTTAGCATGCTTAGTAACCCTACAGTGGTATCAGAGCCTAGCTAGAGTATTAGACGATGAGTTAACGAAGTTAAAACTCCGAACGAACCCGAATACGACAAAACGACCCCCTCTCTGGACAATTTTGAAAATCTGGGATTTTTGTGAATTAAAAATACTTAAAAACTACAGCAGGGATTTCTAAGAATTACGGCGCAAAAATGATGACGTCATCTGTACGAACCGCCGCGGTTCCGCGGCAATTCCCTGCTTGTGCCGCGGAACCGCGGCAGTACAGTGAGAATATGACAGTTGGTTTGCACTGTAATTCTTGTATCTGAATGTGTTATTTTATGGGTATTTTTAAACTGACTCAAGTGTTGAGTATTTAGGGGTTCATTTTGTAACCATCGATTCGATCGGGGAATTTAATTTTTTTATGTTATTCCGGATAATTTAGAAAGTACTAAAATGTTCGAACGGATATCATTAACTCAATTTTTCCCGGCGCGAAAAACATTCAGGTGCTGAATTTTTCTCGGGTTTAAATCTTTCGGAAAAACGTGCAAGAAATGTGACGGACCCTCTAGAAGACAACAAACCTTAACTCGATTATGTGACCATCTTGAACTGCCCTTTGAACCTTAGGGTTTGGGGCAGTACGGCGTGCCACATGTGAGGCGTTGGCTTGACCCTTCTACGGCTGGACCGTTGCTTCTGTGACGTATTCTGGAATTTTTAAACTCCGCTCAAGTGTTGAGCTATTATGGAAATCTTGAGTATTTGATTATTCGATCGGAAAGTTTAATACTATCTATTTATTTGGAATGTGATACAATATGTGGAATTCATACATGTTAGGCATGAAATGCGAAATATGTGATATTTCGGATTTACGATGTCTAAAGAGATTGTGGATTCCAAATGTTGTAGTTTTACACTTTCTTTTCTGTGACCGTAAGTGTAATATGTGATATCGCTGGTTTCGTTGCTATATGTCAACGACAATTGGGATGCACATATTTACTTACGTTAATGACATGTGATGTTCTGTGTTGCTGGATATGTTATATTGGATCGTCGCGTTCTGAATAGCCGGGGGTTTTATGTGAAATGAGAGTTTTTATTTTCATTCATGTAAAATTTAAATGTATGTAATGTTGGAGATAGTGCCCTCAGAGTCAATTATTAGGTCACAGGTACGTGATTGTAATGATTGAGGGAGGACCTATCCCGGTAGGACAGTCTTACTCGAGATGATAGTATGCTATCTGATTTACCTTTATCATCGTGTACTGCTTTAGGTGACATGACACGTCGCTATTACACGTTGATAGAGCCCCTAGGATTCTTGCTTGACCACCAGCAGTATGAGGGCGATCATATAAGTGGGAGCTGGGGGTCTATAAGCTTATCCTTAAAAGGTCCCTAGTCGTGGGAGTTTCGAGACTGGGCATCGATACTCCATTAGTAGACTAGTGTATACAGTCGAGACCCCGACGAGGGGCGGTGGCCGGTCTCACAAGCCACTGGTGTCAGTTGGATCACCTAAGATGTATACAGGTGCTCATTGGGTTATGAGTACACCGGACAGGACTCGCCGGGAACATGCTAGTTGGTCATATACCAGACGTCAGATGGCAGTTCCCTGGTGACATGTGTGCAGGTTAGTTCATCGACCTGGGGATCGTCATTTGTCTCGTGTGAGTTCCCACTGTACTTTGATTACTACCCTACCACGGCTCAAAGGAGTCGTGCAAACAGGTTTTAGTTGGGTACAGTCCCGAGCCACATGGAGGCAGTGAGCGTATCTTCAGGGGTTCGTCTCTCCCGGTATTGGGGGTGAGGTCGTGCTGTGTCTAGGAGAGCCATTACACAAAGTCCTTGGCCAAGGCAAGGAGATTTACTGGTAGGTATTCCAGTAGTATCTCAGGGTGTTCTGGGCTACACTCCGACACGACTTGTACCGCTTTTGGGGGTCTGACTTTTACCAACCCCCTAGGCCCGCCATGCGATGCTCATAGACGAACGGACCGGACTGCACGGATATTGTCACTGACAGGCTCAGTTGGGTGTCGGGGTGAGCTTCCTCATCGACGTCCCATTTGGTCAGTACCTGGTAGCCCGTCACGTATTGGCTTATACCTCTGACGTGCTAGTGGTTAAATCCACAACCAAGGTGTTGACGAGTCTTTAGAGTCCCCCACATTCAGTTACTCAGCTTTCGGGCGAAAGGTTGTAGAGGCCGTATGGAGATATGGCAAGGTCCGATCAGATACGTGCGGTATTGCACGGATCAGGATCGGACAGTTTGTACTATAGGCCGTATGGTTATATGGCAGGGTTCGATCAGATACGTGCGGTATTGCACGGATCAGGATCGAACAGATATTACTAGCCGGCTTTGGTATAAGCCGGATCCTAGTATAGTACAGTGTAGATTTTGTCTCATTGCATTTGTATTTCGGTCGAAATACAGATGCGGGTGTGTATGCACAGTATCGGGGTTTTCCTGTAATTTATTACGGGAACAGTTTTTGGAGTTGCCAGTTTGTTTTCCGTTTCGGCCAATTTTCCATTGTTCTGTTCATTGGCCGAAGATTGGTGGAGGAGGGCTTATTTGCATTGTTGCAAATAAGTGTTTGTGGAGGGGTTCTTTGCTTATTGTTGTATCATGATAGCCTCTCATTGACCTTGACTTCTAGCTTCATGATAGCTTGACTTTCTTTATCATCATGGTTTTGATGATGGTTGTTGATGATGAGAGATGGTTGTTAGTTGAGTGTTGGTTTTGCTTTGTTATCATTTGGTTCATATGATAACCATTCCTCTCTCTCTCTTTTTTTTGATATGAGAATGGCTCCCATTTTTTGAGCTCTCTCTCTCCATTTTCACTCTCCTTCTCCTCTTGTCATGGCCGGCCACCATGAGGGTGGGTTGCCCATTTTTGTAGTGGGGATTTTTTGCTCTCTTGATGTTAGAAAAATCCCCAAGTTCCTCCACATTGTTCTTGTATCATCCCTCCACCTAAAATGGCATCTCCATGAACCCCAAAGTGAGACTTGAGGACTACGCATTCTACAGCGAATCTTGGGCACGTCGAGTAGCCGGCTTCGTGCCCGAGTTGCCTCGGCATTGAGGTGGGAGCCCGTAAACATAGTAGGCGATGTGGTGCACTTCCGGCGACGAGGAGGAGACGGGACATTCCGCAGGTGATCGGGACGATGACGAGAAGACCGGAGGACTTGGATCGTCGGTATATCTCTATTCCCATTCTAGTAGTTAGCTTAGACTAGTTAATGGTTCGATCCGGGTATTAGTGCGCGGTGGTGCCGGTTTGCAAAGTCCGCAAAAATTTAAGTTATTCACCGCTTCCGCATTCCGGCGTCGGATTGACGGCCGGGGCGCCGCCGTGCACTTACAGTGGTATCAGAGCCGCGCCATTAACTTCGTCTAGCTTTCGTTTGATGTGTTTTGCGGTTCCGATCGACCAAAATTCCAAAAACTCATTTTTACCTCACATCAGTTTTCTGTTGAGAATTTTTGGTGTCTAAAAATTTTTTAGGTGGTCTCAGAATGATGTGCAGGAGATTCTAAGAACTCTGGGAAAATTCGACACTCTGATCTCTCACACAGAGCGCGGATCCGCGGCCCCACCCTTCTATTGGGCCGCGGTTCCGCCGCAGTCTTGAGAGTTCAGTGGGCCATATTTTTCCAGTGGGCTTCAGGGGTGTAATTAGGGGTTTTGGAATATTAAAATTGGGCCCAGGTTTTCTGTGAGTGCTACAGTTTTGATTGGGGGCCCACTTGTTAATTTTTGGTCAATCGGAAAATCTTAAACACATTTTTCACAGTATTTACATTATATCTGCGACCGTGAATGTCACTCGATCGGTAAATCCGGTCTAACTGCTATAGCCCGGTTAGACGGATTTGCGAACGTGACTTTCACGTTGATGTTCTTTGTTTATGCTGTGATGTTGCGGATCGGTCGTGGGGGATAGCCTGGATGCAATGCTAGTACTGTGATGTTGTATTATGTACATTTGATATTGCGGGGCGAGCGTCCGACATGTGGACTGCCGTCACTGCCTGATTGTATTATTATTTTGGGGCACGACCTGGTTGCGGTCGATGTACCCGGTGTATGTATATTTTACTTTCTGTACTAGGATTGCCCCGCGGAGGGGTGCACGGATAGCCGGGTTCTGGAGGGCAACAAGCCCGCATCTCATGGCATTGAGACGGAGGGGGCTTCACTCTAGGATTGGCGGGCTATTCGCCGCACTCGTAGGGGGTACAGGTTGACCCAGGAGGGGTGCCCAAGTTGCCGGATTCCGTGAAGTGCTGGGTGGTCCATTCACGGCGCTGAAGGGGGCTGCCTCGCTTCAGGTTTTGGCGGGTGACTTGTCGCGCCCGTAGGGGTCTAGGATTTCATTGCACAGGCTATCCACACGACCAGGGGAACGTCGGGTTTCAGCGGCTCTGTGAAACCCGGGGATCCCAGATATCTGTATTGTTTCTGTGATGCTGTTCATTCTCTGTGATGTTGCATTTCTTTCACGCCTTGAGCGAATATAATATATTGGTATATATATTAGTAGATGTTGTATATGTTTTGCATCCGCGCTAGTCCAGTCCCCGCTCTGTCGTTAGTAAGCTAACCTAACGGGTAATGACGGGACCCAGTGGCGAATGCGGATGGCATATACGTACATCAGTATATTTTCGTTCTTTTTGGTGTGATCAATTGATGGGACTGCATTGATTCGGATCAATGCAAAGTTAAAAAAAAAACCTAATCTGATGTTGTTGGAACACTTTTTCAAAAAGCTGTTATTGCAAGGACGTTTACTTTTGTTTTGCATCGTGGTATTCATTGGAATATCCTGCTCCTCAGTCGACGAGGCAAGGGCCGAGATCCCTTCACCGGGAGTGACCCCTTGGACAAAAAGTTTGCGTCAGGGCAATGACTTCACTATAGCCGATTGCTTTTGCTTTGCACCGTGGTATTCATTTGGAATATCCTGCACCCCATTCTACGGGGAAAGAGCCGAGATCCCTTCACCGGGAGTGACCTCTTTAGCAACGGTTTTCGTCACTATATTTTTAAAAGCTATCCGTTCCTTCGACGATATCAAGTTCTTTACGTTAAAGGTTTTCGCCAGAAACCATTCGTAGCCCTCCGTCGTTTCATATGGGTAGTCAATAGTATTCAAGCTGTGTTTGTTGGCCAAAGTCAAGGCACAGTGTTTGGTAGCTGTTGGTTATTCATATGCAGCATAGATAGATGCGTTGGTTTGGAACAGTCGTATAGCCTTGTTGGCCAAAGTCAAGGGCTTGTGCGGGTGGATTCGAATCAACCTGGAGAATGACGGGTAGAACTTGACATGTGACTTATGATTTGTTGGCCAAAGTCAAGGTCATAAGAGCATGGGGCAGAAATCACATCGGGAGTTTCAAAAGAACTGAAACTTGCCAGATATGCGCATACCTTCTGGAGTGTGATAGCGTGAGCGGATTCCGTCACGTTATCATGCAATGATAGTTGGATCCCGATTCCCACTGATGAGTTGGTATACTCCTCGGGTAACCCCGACTAATTCTTCTTTCAGGTTTGGAGGAGAATTTGAGGTACAGTGGGAGGATTCCAGATTAGATAAATTGGTAACCATTCTGATCTAGGTTAGAGTGCACGCTGAGTGTTTCTTTTCTCTCTCTCTCTTTGGCAGCGACCATTGACCCAACCCTAAGACTTTGACTCAGTGACCAAGTTGACCGAACCTTCTTAAACACCGGCTTTTGGATTGTCAGAGTTGCAAACCTCATTGCCACTCCTACTTTTACCCTTTTCTCCAGGACACCCCGTTTTACTACGAACGTCCACTTCCATTGGACAAAACCATCGTATGGTTAGATACGAACTCGAAAGAATTTATTCGAGGATGGTTTCCGGTTCTGGAGAAAACGGATAGGATTATTCAGTTGTCTTTTCCTTTTACCCTCTCTCAGGTTACGAGTACTCCTTGGTTTAGGGGTAGTACACCTATTATGCAAATTGGATTGTCTTCTTCCAAACCTTAGGCTGGTGCCGACCGGTAGGGAATGAAGAAAACCAATTAGCATAACGATGGTGTGCAGAAGGTATTAAGTTCAGACAAAGCAAGGGATTAGTAAGAGGGCAAAGTAAATTGCAACAGATATTCACGACCAAACCAAATATTTCGTTACCACTCCCACATCACCTTTGTATTTCTCCAGGACACTCCGTATCACTACGAAGATCCACAGTTTATTTGGATACTCCATCGTATGGTTATATACGAACTCGAATGGAACTGGTTCCAGTTCGGGGATGGATTCTGGTTCAGGAGAAATAGGAATAAGGTTTATTCAGTTGTCTTTTATCTTCACCCTCTCTCATTGCGAGTGTTCCTAGGATTGGGACAGTACACCCATTATGCTTATTGGATAGTCTTCTTCCAAACCATAGGCTGGTGCCGAACGGTAGGGAAGGAAGAAAACCATTTGGCCTAAAAGGGTGTGCAGAAGGTAAAGACTAAAGACATATGAAGGGATTTGGAGAGGTGGCAGAGAACTATACGGTTACAGTCGTGAATCTGGAAGAGGCATTACTAGGAATACCAGAATACCCCATCGGAACATTTCAATGTTTCAGTTTCACTGTGTAATGTTAAAGGAAGATTGATTTCCCGATTAGATACTTACTCCAGGGTATGTATTTACCAGGTACGATTCTCACATCTGTATGGTTTTACAGATGATGAGGGGGAGTAAGTTATTGGGAATTGGGTGATTATCCTCAATATATCGGGATTCGTTGTAATCGGTGATATTTGAGGAAATCACCTGGGCTGTTTGCCGGTCGGCAAATATTTGGTTTTGAATATCCGCTGTTATGCACCAATTTCAAATTAATATATCTGTACGTCTATTTTCATAGAGTGAGATGTACCTTTTTGAAATTATGTCTATGACATTTACCTATATCAGTGGATGGTTAGGTAAGGAGCATTAAACAGCGGTGTAATTCTTCTTAACCATAAGTACAGTTTTCAACCTACGACACACAGTGAATGAGTTATCAGACTCAAGGGACTTATACAGAGTATTGTATGTTGTCCAGTGTCCATTAGGACAGAGGGGTTGGTCCTCGTACTATATTCGGTTTACTTATGACTTCTCTAGTTTTTAGACAAGTGTTTCGTGGAAACACAGGGTCCGAATTTTGAGAAGTTATAGGTATTTGAATAGAGTAGAGAACCAGGTGTAGCAAGTATCGGGATTCTTCAAAGAGATCGAAGATGTAGATACTTGTGTATGGTATTCAGTTGATAGTAATGATAAAGAGATCTTGCTTCTCTTTCAGGTTACTCATAATTGGAAGTATTCCTAAGATTGAGTAACGCTGATCGGCCTCCTTCCATTTAGTTGACATGCGCTGGGGACAGCTGCATGATTTGAATCTAGTTCAATTAAATCAGTGCCTCTGTTTCTATATTGGATATAGAACAGTTCATATCTTAACGATGTTAAGGTACGGGGAGTTGTCCGGTTTATGATTAAAACCAGACACTGGACAACTCAAGGCACGTTTCTGTAATGGCTGTTTGTGGGTTGACCCAGGCTATGACGCGGGTTGACTTTCTACCATCTGGAAGATCAATAGCAATATTGTTCTTGACTCGCCACAGTTTTAAATTAAAAATGGATTTTTTCAGAAAACAGAAGTGGGAGTATGGTAGAACTGGAAGTGATTCCAGAACCACAAACGATTACTGAAGATTTGATAAGGAACCTAAAGATTCAATCTGGATTGACATTCCATTGGCCACTCCGCAGATAAGGTGGGTAACTTCAGGCACCCGAGAGGCACTACGGTAGCCTCAAGGACGGTGACAGGGAAGTTCTAGTTTACCCACAATTGCCATTGCTGTTGTTCCAGGTTACGAGACCCGGCGGGAGGATGAGTATAGCGTCGTTCTAAACCAGTTTTAGAAGTGTACGTCTATATGACTCTGCCAGAGGGTTGTCGTAGTCAGTGGGAGCAGCGGAAGCATTGGTGGACAGGTTGCTTATGTCTATTTATAGACTAGAGCAGATGTAGCGGAGAAAGATCATCTATTTCTGACTTGACAGTCATGGGTTTGACTTCATCAGAATAGGGGATGGATCTGTTGAGAAGGTAGTAGGGTGTGATATCCTGGTATATGGATGATATACACAGAGTAGGAAAGGAAACTCCTACACTACGATCGGTTATACTTTGGTCGTCACACAGTTGTTTCTCCACAAAGGAAATGGATTTTATATCAGACATACTGGTTACTAGATCTATGGTCTTAGATCTAGATTTGGGTGGTTTCCCAATCAGGGTACTTGACAGCGTTCTAAGAGTATTTAGGATGGACGACTCCTGGCACGGTAGTGTACCTGCAGGTAATGGAGTCACCCTCTCCAAAGGTGTCTTACAGACTAAAGGGGAGAGGGACGGGCATGATTGGCAGATCACTTGCTCAGGCAATTGAGTCAATCGTGAGATGTCAAGTACCACACCAGATGTTGTTCTTGCACTAGATGCAATAAGTTGACATTAATCCAATCCTGGAGAAACAGTCGGAAGCAGTTTTAGAACATAAGTGGATGTTCTAGGGAGATGATAACGACAGCCTCATTCAGGAGACAGTTATCATTCCAGGCTTCCAAGGTGACATGGACGACAAGAAGGTTGTCAGAGTTATAGTTTTCCTTCTGATGAGGGGCAGTATTTTGGACAGGTGGTCCAAGGCAATACTGAGGGAGGCATGGCGCGCAGGATACTGATTAAGTTCAGTTGACGATATAGTCTAAGAAGTTTGGATTTGGAGTTCATTTATGAGCTATGTCCCATCAGACATCCAGACACATTCTAAGACAGGTATTGCTCATTTCGGGAGATGGGTTTCTCCGCGAACTTGAGATATAGAGAGACATGGAAAGAGACAACTAAGCGGATCCACTCACTGAGGCTATTCCTCGAACGCAATAGTTTCGCAAACGAGCTTTGTGAGACTGACTAGTAGAGGAGTTGGGTGTTCGGTATCACACGGGCTGTGAGTATGCGACATCGCAATAATTAGCCTTGAGTGCAAGTGGGAGATTGTTGGAGATAGTGCCCTCAGAGTCAATTATTAGGTCACAGGTACGTGATTGTAATGATTGAGGGAGGACCTATCCCGGTAGGACAGTCTTACTCGAGATGATAGTATGCTATCTGATTTACCTTTATCATCGTGTACTGCTTTAGGTGACATGACACGTCGCTATTACACGTTGATAGAGCCCCTAGGATTCTTGCTTGACCACCAGCAGTATGAGGGCGATCATATAAGTGGGAGCTGGGGGTCTATAAGCTTATCCTTAAAAGGTCCCTAGTCGTGGGAGTTTCGAGACTGGGCATCGATACTCCATTAGTAGACTAGTGTATACAGTCGAGACCCCGACGAGGGGCGGTGGCCGGTCTCACAAGCCACTGGTGTCAGTTGGATCACCTAAGATGTATACAGGTGCTCATTGGGTTATGAGTACACCGGACAGGACTCGCCGGGAACATGCTAGTTGGTCATATACCAGACGTCAGATGGCAGTTCCCTGGTGACATGTGTGCAGGTTAGTTCATCGACCTGGGGATCGTCATTTGTCTCGTGTGAGTTCCCACTGTACTTTGATTACTACCCTACCACGGCTCAAAGGAGTCGTGCAAACAGGTTTTAGTTGGGTACAGTCCCGAGCCACATGGAGGCAGTGAGCGTATCTTCAGGGGTTCGTCTCTCCCGGTATTGGGGGTGAGGTCGTGCTGTGTCTAGGAGAGCCATTACACAAAGTCCTTGGCCAAGGCAAGGAGATTTACTGGTAGGTATTCCAGTAGTATCTCAGGGTGTTCTGGGCTACACTCCGACACGACTTGTACCGCTTTTGGGGGTCTGACTTTTACCAACCCCCTAGGCCCGCCATGCGATGCTCATAGACGAACGGACCGGACTGCACGGATATTGTCACTGACAGGCTCAGTTGGGTGTCGGGGTGAGCTTCCTCATCGACGTCCCATTTGGTCAGTACCTGGTAGCCCGTCACGTATTGGCTTATACCTCTGACGTGCTAGTGGTTAAATCCACAACCAAGGTGTTGACGAGTCTTTAGAGTCCCCCACATTCAGTTACTCAGCTTTCGGGCGAAAGGTTGTAGAGGCCGTATGGAGATATGGCAAGGTCCGATCAGATACGTGCGGTATTGCACGGATCAGGATCGGACAGTTTGTACTATAGGCCGTATGGTTATATGGCAGGGTTCGATCAGATACGTGCGGTATTGCACGGATCAGGATCGAACAGATATTACTAGCCGGCTTTGGTATAAGCCGGATCCTAGTATAGTACAGTGTAGATTTTGTCTCATTGCATTTGTATTTCGGTCGAAATACAGATGCGGGTGTGTATGCACAGTATCGGGGTTTTCCTGTAATTTATTACGGGAACAGTTTTTGGAGTTGCCAGTTTGTTTTCCGTTTCGGCCAATTTTCCATTGTTCCGTTCATTGGCCGAAGATTGGTGGAGGAGGGCTTATTTGCATTGTTGCAAATAAGTGTTTGTGGAGGGGTTCTTTGCTTATTGTTGTATCATGATAGCCTCTCATTGACCTTGACTTCTAGCTTCATGATAGCTTGACTTTCTTTATCATCATGGTTTTGATGATGGTTGTTGATGATGAGAGATGGTTGTTAGTTGAGTGTTGGTTTTGCTTTGTTATCATTTGGTTCATATGATAACCATTCCTCTCTCTCTCTTTTTTTTGATATGAGAATGGCTCCCATTTTTTTGAGCTCTCTCTCTCCATTTTCACTCTCCTTCTCCTCTTGTCATGGCCGGCCACCATGAGGGTGGGTTGCCCATTTTTGTAGTGGGGATTTTTTGCTCTCTTGATGTTAGAAAAATCCCCAAGTTCCTCCACATTGTTCTTGTATCATCCCTCCACCTAAAATGGCATCTCCATGAACCCCAAAGTGAGACTTGAGGACTACGCATTCTACAGCGAATCTTGGGCACGTCGAGTAGCCGGCTTCGTGCCCGAGTTGCCTCGGCATTGAGGTGGGAGCCCGTAAACATAGTAGGCGATGTGGTGCACTTCCGGCGACGAGGAGGAGACGGGACATTCCGCAGGTGATCGGGACGATGACGAGAAGACCGGAGGACTTGGATCGTCGGTATATCTCTATTCCCATTCTAGTAGTTAGCTTAGACTAGTTAATGGTTCGATCCGGGTATTAGTGCGCGGTGGTGCCGGTTTGCAAAGTCCGCAAAAATTTAAGTTATTCACCGCTTCCGCATTCCGGCGTCGGATTGACGGCCGGGGCGCCGCCGTGCACTTACATGTAATATTCTTTTATTGGGGCACTTCCGGGTCGAGGTTGATGTCACCTTTTGTATATTATTTACTTTTCCGCACTAGGATAGACCCAAGGAGGGGAGCATAAGTAACCAGGTTCTAAGGTCCAGTGGGAGACCAACTCGAGGAGTCGAGTCCGGGTCTCCTAACTCTAGAATTGGTAGGGTTGCTTGCCGCTCTCGTAGGGGTCTAGGGGTGTGGGTTTGGCTATTCATCACGACCATGGAATCCGTGTTTTATAGAGGCTCAAAATAAAACACGGACGTCCTAGTATATCCAATGTTTCATATGTTTCTTCTGCTGCGATATCTGTGATGTGATCATTTGATGTTCTGTGATAAATACTGTATATAGTATATATGATATATTATATAGGCGTTACTTATGTTTTACACCCGCGCTAGCCCTGCCCTGCTCTTCTGTTAGTTACCTAACCTAACGGTGCACGAGGGGACATCGAGGCGAATGCGGATGGCATAAGTGTACGTCGTATTTATCTATGATGTTTAGGTGACTTAAATGATGGGACTTCATTAATGTGATTAATGAAAGAAAAGAAACCTAAAAGATGTTGTAGAATCAAATTTTCAAATAAAAGGGTAGCTACAGTTTTTGCTTTGCATAGCGGTATATATGATATACCCTGCACCATATTCGATGGGGAAAGGGCCGAGATCCCTTCACCGGGAGTGACCTCTTTAGCAAAACTGGCAGATGCTACAACACTCGGTTTGACTTTTGACTGCTTTTAGAGTTTTGCTTTGCATAGTGATCTATATGATATATCCTGCACCTTATTCCATAAGGAAAGAACCGAGATCCCTTCACCGGGAGTGACCTCTTTAGCAAAACTAATAAAAGCCTCAAAATCACTCCATTTTAAAATTCATGCGATTCTATGACAATATCAAGTTCATTACGCAATAGCTTTTTCAGAAAAACCTGTCGTAGCCCTCCGTCATTTCAGATAAGTCCTGCTTAGTATTCGTGCTGCGTTTGTTGACCTCGTCAAGGCGTAGTGTGCGGTAGCTAACCAGTATTTATCTGTTTATGCATATGATGCAGATTGTTTTAGGGTAGTCGTACGGCCTTGTTGACCTTGTAAAGGGTCATGCGGGTGGGTTTAATTCAATCAAGAAATGACGGGTTGAACTTGACTTACGGTCTATGGTTTGTTGACCTTGTCAAGATCATAGATCGTTTGGGGCAAAATATTATCGGGAATTTCAAGTGTTGAAATTTGCAATGAGATTGCATACCTTCTATGAGATAGTTGGATCCCGATACCCACTGCGAGTAATTGTTACTCCCGGGAGAGTTTTACACAGGACAATTAGCCGATCAAGTAGGTGTCTAGAAAGGTGTCAACGGGGTTACGCCTCTGGGAAAACGAGGTTTACTTTAATTAGGTCCGTGCGAAAGCACGGGGAACCTCCCTCAAAGTACCGACACTGGCCTGGCTGAAAGATCGGCGAAGTTGTAGGGTGTAATTAATCCCGGCTAGTCTTTCCTTTTAGAGTTTGAAGGAAGATTTGATAAAAAAAAACAGTGGGAGCCATCCTGATTAGATAAGATAATAACCAATCTGATCTTGCAAGAGCATACGCTAAACTGTTTTCTTCTCTCTCTCTCCAGGTAGGGACCATATCATGCCTTAATAAAGATAATAATATGGATGTATTGACCGAACCCGCATGTTATACTGTGCTGGGAAACGTTGGTTTCGTTCTTTCTTATAAGAGTTATAAGACTGAACAGGATATAGGGGAATACCAGGATTCTCATGCCACCCGAATGAAGAAAGTACATGTTGATGCATTTTCTTCGGGTGTGTTCGTTACAGAGAACTGTTTCTCCATTTCCTCTACGTCCTGGGTATTAGATACCGGGTCAGGATCCCATATATGTAATCAGTTACATGGGCTTAGGAAAGATAGAGAACTTGGAGAAGGTGATAAAGACATAAGGGTTGGAAATGGTGCAATTGTTGCAGCTAAAACCGTCGGGGAATATCACCTTGTATTGCCAACTAGTAATACATTGATTCTGAACGAATGCTATTACATGCAGAACCTGATATGCAACATTATATCGGTTTCTTTGTTGAGTAAAGAGGGATATAATTTTGTATTACAGGATAATGTTATGAACATTTTCCTAAACCAAAAGTTGGTCGTATCAGGCACGATGTGCAATGGCATTTATGTTCTAAATCAATCAACAGTTCTGAGCATAACAAACACACACAAGAGGAAGAGTTCAGAACTGAACGAATCCTTCTTGTGGCATTATAGACTGGGTCACATCAATGCGACACGACTCGCTAAGTTGCATAAGGATGGATATTTGAATCCGTTTGAATTTTCATCTTATGACACTTGCCAGTCATGTCTCAAAGGCAAGATGACCAAAACTCCGTTTACGGGACACGGAGAAAGAGTTACCGAACTCTTGGGACTGATACATAGTGATGTATGCGGTCCCATGTCTACACATGCCAGGGATGGTTCTTCGTACTTCATTACATTCACTGACGATCTCTCTAGATTCGGATATGTGTTCCTGATGAAACACAAATCAGAAGCTTTTGAGAAATTTAGAGAATATAAACAGGAAGTCGAGAACCAAACCGGAAAAAGTATTAAAATCCTACGATCTGATCGAGGAGGTGAATACTTGAGCAATGAATTCCTGGACTTCCTAAAAGAGAATGGGATTCTCTCTCAGCTGACTCCTCCATATACACCACAGCACAACGGTGTATCTGAACGAAGGAACCGCACCCTATTAGATATGGTGCGCTCTATGATGAGCACAGCCGAGTTACCTATTTCCTTCTGGGGGTATGCGCTGGAGACAGCAGCATACCTATTGAATCAAGTTCTATCTAAATCTGTACCTACCACACCATATGAGATATGGTGTGGGAAGAGACCATATCTTAAACGAGTTAAGATATGGGGTTGTCCGGCCTATGTCAAAAGACAAAATCCGGACAAACTCGAGGCACGGTCAGTTCTTTGCAAGTTTGTGGGATATCCAAAGAACTCATATGGGTATTTTTTCTACCACAGTGAGGAACAAAAAGTGTTTGTTGCTCAACATGCCACCTTTTTAGAAAAGGAATTTCTTGTAAAAGAAACTAGTGGCAAAGTGGTAGAGCTGGAAGAGGTTCCAGATACACAAACTGCAACTGAAGATTTAGTGGAACCAGAGGATTCGGTAGTTCCCAACGAACCTCAGCCTCTCCACCGATCTAGTAGGGTTCCTCACCCACTTGAGAGATACTATGGTTTTCTCATGGATGGTGGGAGCGAGGATTGCATCATGGTTGATGATGACCCAACTAGCTTCGAGCAGACCATCACGAGTGGGGACTCAGTGAAATGGCTGGATGCAATGCGGTCCGAGATGGAATCCATGTACACCAACAAAGTGTGGACTTTGGAAGTTGCTCCTGAAGGGGTAAAACCCATAAGGAGCAAGTGGATCTTTAAGAAAAAACTTGGTGTAGATGGGAAAGTGGAGACTTTCAAAGCTAGACTTGTTGCAAAGGGTTTTCGTCAAAGACCAGGTGTAGACTATGACGAAACCTTTTCTCCAGTGGCTATGCTTAAAATCCATTCGGATCATGCTTTCCATCGCTGCATATCATGACTACGAAATCTGGCAAATGGATGTTAAGACCGCCTTTCTAAATGGTGATTTAGAAGAGTGTGTGTACATGACTCAGCCAGAGGGCTTCGTAGATAGTGGGAGCAGCGGGAAGGTGTGCAAGCTGCTTAAATCCATTTATGGATTGAAGCAAGCATCGCGGAGTTGGAACATCTGCTTTGACGTCGTTATCAAAGAGTTTGATTTTGTCAAAAATGTAGATGAACCTTGTATCTACAAGAAGGTAGCAGAGAGTAAAGTTGTCTTCTTCGTATTGTACGTGGACGACATACTCTTGATAGGAAATGACATTCCTATGATGCAATCGGTGAAGCTCTTCTTATTATAAAGATTCTCAATGAAAGATCTTGGTGATGCCTCCTGCATATTGGGAATCAGGATCTATAGAGATAGATCTAAAAGGATATTGGGATTGTCCCAGTCCAGGTACATTGACACCATACTAAAAAGGTTTAGTATGGAAGAGTCCAAACGTGGGTTTTTACCCACGATCTCAGGGCTCACTCTCTCCAAAGAGATGTCTCCCAAGACTGATTTGGAGAGAGCTCGCATGCAAGGGATACCCTATGCTTCGGCAGTAGGCTCTATCATGTACGCGATGCTATGTACCAGACCCGATGTAGCATACTCACTAAGTGTAGTGAGTAGGTATCAAGCTGATCCTGGAGAGAGTCACTGGACAGCTGTGAAGAGCATTCTCAAGTACTTACGAAGGACTAAAGAGATGCTCTTGGTGTATGGTTACGGAGAACTCTAAGTGGAGTCCTTTACCGATTCGAGCTTCTAGAGTGATAAGGACGACTCTAAGTCGCAGTCGGGATTTGTCTTTACCCTTTACGGAGGGGCGCTTAGCTGGAAGAGTTCCAAGCAAGAAACCGTGGCAGACTCGACGATGGAGGCTGAATACATCGCTGCCAACGATGCTGCCAAAGAGGCTGTCTGGATGAAGAAGTTCATTATTGAACTTGGAGTGGTTCCATCCATTGAGCATCCAATACCTTTGTATTGCGATAACAATGGAGCGGTGGCTTTGGCCAAGGAACCCAGGTCCCATCAATGATCCAGGCATATTCTAAGGCGGTATCACCAGATCCGGGAGATAGTTGATCACCAGGAGATCGAGGTCAGGAGGGTTAACACGAAGAATAACACAGCGGATCCACTCACGAAGGCCATTCCCCAGATACAGTTTGAGAGACTCTTCGGGATGCTCTTTATGCGATACTACAGCAGCTGGCCCTAGTGCAAGTGTGAGATTGTTAGTTGTATGTATGCCCTAGAGGCCAGTATTGTACAGATGATGTATATCATATTGGATGCTTGGACATATATAGAGAGGACTTTCTTGCTCGATATGATAGTATGCTATCTGGTTGCACTTTACTATAACATGTATACTTGTCTCTTTATACTGTCTTATAGTTACATGTTGGTAAAGCCCTTAGGATGTGTACTTGACTACCTGAACTATGATGCGGATCATAGTAGTGGGGACATGGTAGTCCATAAGTACATCCTTCAAGGTCCCTAGTCGTGGGTGTATCGAGATGGGGCATTGATATACCAGTGTAGACTAGCGTATAGGCTTCTCGACCCATGAGATGGGCGATGGATGATCCCATATCCATTGGTGTTTGACATCAGAGATAGTATACGGGTGCTCAGTGGAGACTGGGTACACTGGACTGACTCGCCGAGAACTCCCAGATGGTATTATACCTTACGTCAGATGGCAGTTCTCTGGTGACACTTGTAAAGGTTAGTCTGTAGACCCGAGATCGTCATAGAGTCTTGTGTGATTCCCACTGTGCTTTGATTTCCACCTTACCACGTCCATGAGGGCGTGCAAAACGGTGGTTTTTGGGTACAGTCCCGAGTCACATGGAGGCAATGAGCGATAGGAGGGGTTTCGACTCTCCCGGTATTGGGGGTTGATGTTGCGCTGTGCTCAATTGGCCGTAACAGGGAAGTCCCTGGCCAGGGCTGATTAGAGATTTACCGGTAAGTGTTACCAGTAGTTTCTCGACCCGTTATGAGCCTCACATTGGCACGACTTATCGGTTATTGGGGTCTGACGTTTACCACCCCTAGACTTGATATGCGACATATCAGACGAGGAGACCGGACTGTACGGGAAGTGTTGCCGGCTGGCTTTTACAGGAGTTGGAGCGGGCTTGCTTGCTGATCTTCTGATTGCTCAATACCCGGGTAGCCGTTACGTCCAGCTAGTACCGCTGACGGCTTATGGGTGCGTGATGTGATCATCACCTACTGCCGGCGTATTGACGAGTCTTTAGAGTCCTACACAGAGGTTTTATTGGCTCAAGCGAAACGAAATAGGAGCGCATATGTGATATGTGCGAGACCGAGAATAAATGCGTGTATGTGATACCGTATTCTATTCTCGCGACTTTATGTATCGGTCGGTCATATATGATATGACCGGGTTATCGAATCAAGTGTTGATTCGATAAGTCGATACGATGGATGTTAGCCGGTAATATGAGATATGACCGGATTATTAAGTCAAGTGTTGATTTAATAATTAAGTGTATAATTGTATATTAGATATACTAATTTACATTTGCTAACACTTATTCACTTTAGGGTTTTTCTCACACTTGCACACTTGAATATATATATATATATATGATATATATATTAAAAGTGTTTTGTCATGTATCATGGTTGATGATACACTAAACATGGGTGTACAAGACTCACACCATTCTATTTTAAATGGTGGTTTACATTTATTTAAGGTAATTACAAATTAGTGGAATTTCTTTCATAAGCATGAAGCTTGTAGAAGCTTGTGGTTGCTTTGAAAAAGTCCACTTGTTTTGTTTTACCTTAGATCTTTGTTTAACCTAACCATTTACACTTAGCTATGGTAAAGTCTCTATAAGGGTTAGTAAATGATACTCTCTCACCATGGTTAGCAAACTCACTTGATCATTATCCTCATCTCTTTCTTTTCTTCTTCTTCTTCATTGTGGAAAGGAAAAAGAAAACTAGGGTTTGATCCAAAGTGAGAAACAAAATTCTAAAGAGAACCCACTTCCTATTTCACCATCCTCTACTAGATTAACACTTTAGTATAGGGTGTTTGCTTCGCTAATTCTTAAGTTAGTGATGTGGAAGCTTGAGTCGGAATTCCCTCGACGTAGATCATCTTCGGCCTCGGAGACTTCAAGCAAGGTCACACCTTTCGCCTCGTGAAGCCATGCAAGGGTCCAGGAGAACCACGATCGCAGCGAAGGGACTTCATCAAGGAGCTAAAGAAGTGGAGGAACGATCTACAAAGGTTGTTTATCGCATTCCCTATAATGTAAAGTTGTTTACATGCCATTAGTTTCGCCTAAACTCTTGTTAACGATCTTGCTTAGGGTTGCGCGGCACATAAAATTTTTATTTTGGCATGGTCGATGCCTTGTAGAGCCTCGTTAGCGTGCCTAGTAACCCTACAGCTTTTGATGAGGTGTCTGAGAAATTTGATTTTTACTTGATCAAGGATATTGACGATGGGAATATTTTGGATGATGAACCCGCAGTTTTGAATGAATTTTTCTCCAATTCATCATCCCGAGTCATTAATTGTTTTTCCCGAACTTCGTATGCGTCTTGATTTTGATAAGAATTGCATGGATAAGCTATGTTTTGAGTGTTTTGAGGAGAATATTGAGGATAGTTTTGAGGATGAACTAGTTTTACTTGATGAGTCGGATTTTCCAATTCATCCTGTTCCTTTCATTGACTGTGCACACCCTCCCGAACCTTTAACCGATACCCCTCCTCGATCACTTCCCTCCATCCTCTCCATCGTTCCGACCTTGCAAGACACCGTATCACGTTCATTTACTATGTCTGGTTTACCAAGTTCGGCGTACCCATGTTTTCTTACGAATCTTGAGGGATTTGACCCCATTTCTCGACGGGTTAATAGATTAGCACAAACGCTTCTTACACATCGGTCATCACAAATTGTGCTAATTTATTCACTCCATTTTCACCCTCAATTTCGTACTCCATTTCTTTTTCCCTTCCGCCATTCTTCTTCTCATATACCGGGACCGTATACCACTTCTATCCCCATACGGTATCGCGTATTCTCCATTTCTTACCTCTCCGTATTCTTTCACCAACCACACCATTATAACGATAAAATTTTTGAATTGTTGGTGTTAACTTTTGGCTTGTGTAAGGCCTTGTATAGTTTGAAACTGTTCTCTTTCCCCCTAATCCTGAACTTCACCGCTTAAACAGTGGAAATATTGTTTCACTTAAGTTTGGGGGGAACCTTTTTGTGTATATATTTTTCCTTTTTGTTTTGTTTTGTATAAAATTTTCTTTTAGGAAGCGCCGACAATTTTTACCCTCTTGTTGTAGCCTGACAGTGAGGGCACTGTCAAGTTTAAGTTTGGGGGTGTGCTCGGTAAGCTTTCTTCCTTCGCATTCATTTGTATATTCTGCATTTGCATACCTTATTTAAAAACCCATAAAAATCGAAAAAATTACCAAAAAATATAAAAACTTTGTTGTTAAGTTAGCTAATAGGGTAACTGAGATTTTCATTCCGAAAGTTTAGTTGATACGTTTGAAATAACTAAATCCTAGGCTTAGAAATTGAAAACCCTAAAAATAACCCTCCTTCTGTTTAAACTTGGTAAATATACGTCCTTACAGTTTTTTTTGAGAAATAGGTAATCTTGAGTTCAGTTCTTTAGTTAAGTCGAGATGAAGGGAAAGTATTGAAGCTTTACTGAAAGATATGTCTGAAAAATAGTTTCTATTCTTGAGTTCAAATTTAGAAAGTATATACCCTACAACTACGCATACACGCACCTTGAAACTTGGGATAGTAGAGGATACCTAGAAATACTCTTGTCTGAAAACCTAGTATGAAAGAAAAAACGGTAATTAAAGCTAAACACCAAAAGAGCATCATTGAAAAATATATCCGGTCTTGAAAAAGTAAAAGAAATAAAAGAAAAAAGAAAAAAAGAAATAAAGTCAAGACCTGGAATCTGCTATTTACGCTTTAAGCATACACATTCAGTAATCGGCTGGTTAGTACCTCAAGAAGCATTAATAGTCGCATGAAAGATGTGTGAGCAACACTGACCATCATTAATGAAAAGAAGTAGTATTAGGTATTAAGGTAAGGGTACTATAGCTTGAATTGAATTCTTAAGTGTAGGGATGAAAAAACTTACACACACGTAGAGGTATACAATCGATGTTTGGATAAAAGATAAGAATAAAGAATAAGACTTATGTTGATAAAAATTCCTGATTTAAGACCGCGACTTTAGAAGGAAAACTCAGGAGATACCATCATCTTTCTAAACTTTTTTGGAACGTATATGATCTAAGGTTAATTAGATAGGAGGCGTGAAACATAAGGGTAGGATATTTCTAACTTAGGATGATAGAATTTCTAACCTAGATACTAAACTTTAGGAGTAGAATCGACGTTAGTTTATGAAACTAGCTTGACGGGATTTTGTGGGTAGTATCCGCTGAAAACCCTCAGGAGTCAACACTCCTCCTACTAGGGACACCTAGACGTTTAACGACTTGTTGCACGTGCTCAGTGCAATCGCGTTCCCTGCGAAAGTGAGGCTAGGATTTTGTTTTGCTCGGGACGAGCAAAAGATGAGTTTGGGGGTATTTTTTCAGACCAGAATATTGCATTTTAATACCGATCATTCATTATCTATTTTTTATATATATCGGTACTATTAACCGGTGTTTGCTCAGTAATATAGATTACAGGTGTCCTTGACAAAATACTAGAAATACATCCAGAATCACGGATATATCATTTGTGAGCCGGCATTGCAGCCAGAACTGGAAACTGACCGATATCCCATGAGTTATTTTGCAAATAGTGTGTGCACAATATTTTGGTCTAACACATAGCATGTGTACACACTAACTCTTAGGGCTTGGACCATGGACCTAAGGGCATCCATGGCATGATGGCTCATGGCAAGTGGGCATGAGAAGTGATGTGCATTTATTGCATAAAGTGTTGATGTGATTCATATCTACTTGTTTCCTTCCAAAACCTGGGTGCAGACCAAGCCTAATTTGAGAAAATAAACAACACCAGTGTGATATTTGTTAGTTGTATGTATGTCCTAGAGGCTAGTATTGTACAGATGATGTAGATTATATTGGATGCTTGGACATATATAGAGATGACTTTCTTGCTCGATATGATAGTATGCTATCTGGCTGTCTTTATCTTAACATGTATACTTGTCTCTTTATACTGTCTTATAGTTACATGTTGGTAAAGCCCTTAGGGTGTGTACTTGACTACCTGGACTATGATGCGGATCATACTAGTGGGGACATGGTAGTCCATAAGTACATCCTTCAAGGTCCCTAGTAGTGGGTGTATCGTGACGGGGCATCGATATACCAGGGTAGACTAGCGTATACGCTTCTCGACCCATGAGATGGGCGATGGATGATCCCATATCCATTAGTGTTTGACATCAGAGATGGTATACGGGTGCTCAGTAGAGACTAGGTACACTGGACAGACTCGCCGAGAACTCCCAGATAGTATTATACCTCATGTCAGATGGCAGTTCTCAGGTGACACTTGTGCAGGTTAGTCTGTAGACCCCAGATCGTCATAGAGTCTTGTGTGATTCCCACTGTGCTTTGATTTCTACCTTACCACGTCCATGAGGGCGTGCAAAACGGTGGTTTTTGGGTACAGTCCCGAGTCACATGGAGGCAATGAGCGATAGGAGAGGTTTCGTCTCTCCCGGTATTGGGGGTTGATGTTGCGCTGCGCTCGATTGGCCGTAACAGGGAAGTCCCTGGCCAGGGCTGATTAGAGATTTACTGGTAAGTGTTACCAGTAGTTTCTCGACCCGTTATGAGCCTCACATCGGCACGACTTATCGGTTATTGGGGTCTGACGTTTACCACCCATAGACTTGATATGCGACATATCAGACGAGGAGACCGGACTGCACGGGTAGTGTTGCCGGTTGGCTCGACGGGAGTTGTAGCAGGTTCGCTTGTTCTCTTCTGATCGCTCAATACCCGGTGGCCATTACGTTTAGCTGACCGCTTGCGGCTTGGGGGTGCTTGATATGATCATCACCCACTGCCGGCGTATTGACGAGTCTTAGAGTCCCACAAAAGAATTACCTAGTCCAGGCGAAACGTTGTTGTGCGCGTATGCGATATGCGCATGGACCCGATTAAAATGCGCGTATGAGATACCGTATATTAATCGGGCGGCTTGCTTTTGGTTGGGTCGTATGTGATATGGCCGGATTGATAAATCAAGTGTTGATTTATCATTTAACCATTAGATTCTCACAAGAAATCCTTTCTTATATTTTTGGATGTATGCATGCATGTATGCATTCTTTCTTGTTTCATGCACATATGGATGTGCATGCACACATACATTCATACATCATCCTTCATGGTTGTATATACATAGAAAATGGTGGCAATATAAGAATCACACCATGGTTTTATATATATGATTTATTATTGCATTTGTTTTAAAACAAAAAAAAAAGGAAAGGATAATTCATGGTTTCTTTCTACACTCTTCTTTGACCTAACCATGCTCACCCACCATTTAACCATGGATTAACTTTCCTTTTGTGTTTTAACTCAAGTTCAATAATATCTTTATTGTTTAACCATGGTTTGAGATGAGAAGTGGAAAATATATATTCATATATTTTCTATTTTTTAAAAGAGATGATCTTTTCTCTTCTTCAAAAAGGCCATCATCTTCTTCCTCCTTCTTCCTTTGCTCTCTAGATTTTTCTAGTGAGCAAAACATTCACCAAGTTAGGATTTTGAAGTGAGAAAAGCCACCACAACATCATTCTACACAAGTCTTGCCCACTTGTCTAGAGTGTTAGCTTCATTTCTTTCTTTTGATAAAGTGAAGTTGCAAGCTTGGACAAAGCGGACTCCAGGTGGATCATCGTGGACCTAGAGAAGTTCAAGTGGACCTTTTCAAACCCCAAGTAGCCGAGGAGTCTAATGTAGGGAGCTACAAAGGTTGTACTTTCAAAACCCTAGCTTTTCTTACTTGAGATGATGTGTTGTTGTGAAACCCTAATTTTTTTCTAGGAATGATTCTTTGTATGCTTACTTAGCACCCTAAAATTTTAATCTTTGGTACATGTGATGCTTCCAAACCCTTCATGAGGTGCTAGGTAAACCCAACATTGGTATCAGAGACGACCTAGAACATTATGCGACACTTTAACGAAGTAAAAACTCCAATCGATCCAAAATACGAATTTTCGGGACCCTCTCTGGATATTTTTTGAAATCTGTTATTTTTCAGAATTAAAAATACTTAAAAAATACAGCAGGCAAATGTAAGACAAACTGTGAAAAACGAAGCAGTGAACAGTAAACCCTAGCGCGGAACCGCGGCAATAGCTTGCTTAGGCCGCGGTTCCGCGGCCGTATAGGTGATTCACTGCCTCGTTTTTATATGGTTTTTCTCCTACCTGCTTGTGTACATTTTTGGGTATGTTTAATCGGAATCTAGTACTGCATATTCTGGGGATGGTTTTGGACTCGGCGATTCGATCGGAATTTTGATTTCGTGTTTCTTTCCGGGTAATTTAGAAAGTATTGAATTCTTCGAACGAGTGTCATTTGCTCACTTTTCACGGGGTTTAAATCTTTCGGAAATACGTGCAAGTTCTGTGGTGGACCCTCTAGAAGACAACAAACCTTAACTCGATTATGTGACCGTCTTGAACTGCCTTTTGAACCTTAGGGTTTGGGGCAGTACGGCGTGCCACATGTGAGGCGTTGGCTTGACCCTTCTACGGCTGGACCGCTACTACTGGGTCACACTCCGGGTTTTTGAACTCCGCTCAAGTGTTGAGCTTTAGAGAATTTTGGGTATTTGGTCATTCGTTCGAAATCTTTAATACTGTCTATTTATCTGGAATGTGATACAATATGTGGAATTCATATAGTTAGGCATGAAATACGAAATATGTCATATTTCGCATTTACGATGTCTAAAGAGAATGTGGATTCCAAATATTGTAGTTTTACACTCACTTTTCTGTGACCGTAAGTGTAGTATGTCGATATCGCCGGTTTCGTTGCTATACATCAACGACAATTGGGGTACGCATACTTACTTACGTTGATGATATATGATATTATGTGTTGCTGAGATATGATGTGCAGGATTGTCGCGATTGAATAGCCGGGGTTTTTTTATGTGAGATGAGAGTTTTATATTTTCATTCATGTAAATTCAAATATAATGTAATATTCTTTTATTTGGGGCACTTCCGGGTTGAGGTTGCTGTCACCAGTGTTGTATATTATTTACTTTTCCGCATTACGATGGACCCAAGGAGGGGAGCACAGGTGACCGGGTTCTGGGGTTCAGTGGGAGGCCATCTCAAGGAGACGAGACCGGGTCTCCTAAACTCCAGAATTGGTAGGGTTGCTTGCCGCTCTCGTAGGGGTCCAGGGTGTGGGCTTGGCTATTCATCGCGACTGTGGAATCCATATTTTCTATTGTTGGCTAAATATTAAATACGGACGTCCTAGTATATCCCACATTATATCTATGTTTCTGCTGCGATATCTGTGATGTGATCATTTGATATGTTGTGATGGATACAGTATATAGTATATATGATATATTATATAGACGTTACTTATGTTTTACACCCGCACTAGCCCTGCCCTGCTCTATCGTTAGTTATATAACCTAACGGTGCACGAGGGGACATCGAGGCGAATGCGGATGGCATAAGTGTACGTCGTATTTATCTGTGATGTTTAGGTGACTTAAATGATGGGACTTCATTAATGTGATTAATGAAAGAAAAGAAACCTAAAAGATGTTGTAGAATCAATTTTTTTCAAAAAGGGTAGCTACAGTTTTGCTTTGCATAGCGGTATATATGATATACCCTGCACCTTATTCGATGAGGAAAGAGCCGAGATCCCTTCACTGGGAGTGACCTCTTTAGCAAAACTGGCAGATGCTACAAAACTCGGTTTGGTTTTTGATTACTTTTGGAGTTTTGCTTTGCATAGCGGTATATATGATATACCCTGCACCTTATTCGATAAGGAAAGAGCCGAGATCCCTTCACCGGGAGTGACCTCTTTAGCAAAACTAATGAAAGCCTCAAAATCACTCCATTTCAAAATTCACTTGATTCTACAACGATATCAAGTTCATTACGCTCATGGTTTTTCTGAAAAAACCTGCATAGCCCTCCGTCATTTCAGATAAGTACTACTTAGTATTCATGCTGCGGTAGTTTGGCCTCCGTCAAGGCGTAGTGTATGGTAGCTAACTAGTGCTTATCTGCTAGCATATGAGGCGATTGGATTAGGGTATTCGTACGGCGTAGTTTGGCCTCCGTCAAGGGTCGTACGGGTGGGTTTAATTCAATCAAGAAATGACGGGTTGAACTTGACTAGCGCCCTATGGGTAGTTTGGCCTCCGTCAAGATCATGGGACGCTAGGGGCAAAAGCATTATCGGGAATTTCAAGTGTTGAAATTTGCAATGAGATTGCATACCTTCTATGAGATAGTTGGATCTCGATACGCACTGCGAGTAATTGTTACTCTTGGGAAAGTTTTACACAGGACAATTAGCCGATCAAGTAGGTGTCTAGAAAGGTGTCAACGGGGTTACGCCTCTGGGAAAATGAGGTTTACTTTAATTAGGTCCGTGCGAAAGCATGGGGATCCTCCCTCAAAGTACCGACACTGGCCTGGCTGAAAGATTGGCGAAATTGTAGGGTGTAATTAATCCAGGCTAGTCTTTTCTTTTAGGGTTTGAAGGAAGATTTGATAAAAAACAGTGGGAGCCATCCTGATTAGATAAGATAATAACCAATCTAATATTGTAAGAGCATACGCTAAAGTGTTTTCTTCTCTCTCTCTCCAGGTAGCGACCATGTCAGGCTATAATCAAGATAATAATATGGATGTATTGACTGAACCCGCTTATTATACTGACCAGGGGAACGTTGGACCCGTTCTTTCTTATAAGAGTTATAAGACTGAACAGGGAATAGGAGAATATCTGGATTCTCAAGCCGCCCAAAAGAACATGCATGTTGATGCATCTTCTTCAGGTGTGTTAGTTATTGAGAACTGTTTCACAGTTCACCCTACGTCCTGGGTATTAGATACCGGATCAGGATCCCATATTTGTAAATTGTTACATGGGCTACGGAAAGGTAGAGAACTGGGAAAAGGTGATCATTCCGTTCAAGTAGGGAATGGGGCAAATATTGCAGCCAAAGCAGTTGGCGAATATCACCTAGTATTACCAAGTGGTGATACACTGATTTTAAATGAGTGCTATTATATACCGAACATGATGTGCAACATTATATCAGTTTCTTTATTAAGTAAATAAGGATATAATTTTGTAGTAAATGATAATGTTATGAACATATTCCTAGATCAAAAGTTGATTGCATCAGGCTCGTTACATAATGGCATATTCATTCTAAATCAAAATACAGTCCTCAATATACAAAACACAAACAAGAGGAAAAGTTCAGAAATGAACGAATCCTTCTTGTGGCATTGTAGACTTGGTCATATCAATGCGACACGACTGGCTAAGTTACATAAAGATGGATATTTGAATTCGTTCGAATTATCATCTTATGATACTTGCCATTCATGTCTCAAAGGCAAGATGACCAAAACTCCGTTTACGGGACACGGAGAAAGAGTTACGGAACTCTTGGGACTGGTGCATAGCGATGTATGAGGTCCCATGTCTACACATGCAACGGATGGTTCTTCCTGCTTCATTACGTTCACTGGCGATCTCTCAAGATTCGGATATGTGTTCCTAATGAAACACAAGTCTGAAGCTTTTGAGAAATTCAGAGAATATAAGCATGAAGTAGAAAACCAAACGGGCAAAAGTATTAAGATCCTTTGATCTGATCAAGGAGGAGAATACTTAAGCAATGAAATCCTAGATTATCGAAAAGAGAATGGGATTCTCTCTCAGCTTACTCCTCCTTATACACCACAGCACAACGGTGTATCGGAGCGGAGAAATCGCACCCTATTAGATATGGTGCGCTCTATGATCATACTAGTGGGGACATGGTAGTCCATAAGTATATCCTTCAAGGTCCCTAGTCATGGGTGTATCGAGACGGGGCATCGATATACCAGTGTAGACCAGCGTATACGCTTCTCGACGCATGAGATGGGCGATGGATGATCCTATATCCATTGGTGTTTGACATGTATGCGGGTGCTCAGTGGAGACTGGGTACACTGGACGGACTCGCCGAGAACTCCCAGATGGTATTATACCTCACGTCAGATGGCAGTTCTCAGGTGACACTTGTGCAGGTTAGTTTGTAGACCCGAGATCGTCATAGAGTCTTGTGTGATCCCCACTGTGCTTTGATTTCCACCTTACCACGTCCATGAGGACGTGAAAAATGGTGGGTTTTGGATACAGTCCCGAGTCACATGGAGGCAATGAGTGATAGGAGGGGTTTCGTCTCTCCCGGTATTGGGGGTTGATGTTGCACTGTGCTTGATTGGCCGTAACAGGGAAGTCCCTTGCCAGGGCTGATTAGAGATTTACTGGTAAGTGTTACCAGTAGTTTCTCGACCCGTTATGAGCCTCACATCGGCACGACTTATCGGTTATTGGGGTCTGACGTTTACTACCCCTAGACTTGATATGCGACATATCAGACGAGGAGACCGGACTGCACGGGTAGTGTTGCCGGTTGGCTCGACGGGAGTTGTAGTAGGTTCTCTTGTTCTCTTCTGATCGCTCAATACCCGGGTGGCCGTTACGTTTAGCTGACCGCTTGCGGCTTGGGGGTGCTTGATATGATCATCACCCACTGCCGGTGTATTGACGAGTCTTAGAGTCCCACAAAGGAGTTACATAGTCCAGGCGAAACGTTGTGGTGCGCGTATGCGATATGCGCATGGACCCGATTAAAATGCGCGTATGAGATACCGTATATTAATCGGGCGGCTTGCTTTTGGTTGGGTCGCATGTGATATGGCCGTATTGATAAATTAAGTGTTGATTTATCATTTAACCATTAGATTCTCACTAGAAATCCTTTCTTGTATTTTTGGATGTAAGCATGCATGTATGCATTCTTTCTTGTTTCATGCACATATGGATGTGCATGCACACATACATTCATACATCATCCTTCATGGTTGTATAAACATAGAAAATGGTGGCAATATAAGACTCACACCATGGTTTTATATATATGATTTATTATTGCATTTGTTTTAAAACAAAAAGAAAAAGGAAAGGATAATTCATGGTTTCTTTCTACACTCTTCTTTGACCTAACCATGCTCACCCACCATTTAACCATGGATTAACTTTCCTTTTGTGTTTTAACTCAAGTTCAATAATATCTTTATTGTTTAACCATAGTTTGAGATGAGAAGTGGAAAATATATATTCATATATTTTCTATTTTTAAAAAGAGATGATCTTTTCTCTTCTTCAAAAAGGCCATCATCTTCTTCCTCCTTCTTCCTTTGCTCTCTAGATTTTTCTAGTGAGCAAAACATTCACCAAGTTAGGATTTTGAAGTGAGAAAAGCCACCACAACATCATTCTACACAAGTCTTGCCCACTTGTCTAGAGTGTTAGCTTCATTTCTTTCTCTTGATAAAGTGAAGTTGCAAGCTTGGACAAAGCGGACTCCGGGTGGATCATCGTGGACCTAGAGAAGTTCAAGTGGACCTTTTCAAACCCCAAGTAGCCGAGGAGTCTAGCGTACGGAGCTACAAAGGTTGTACTCTCAGAACCCTAGCTTTTCTTACTTGAGATGATGTGTTGTTGTGAAACCCTAATTTTTTTCTAGGAATGATTCTTTGTATGCTTACTTAGCACCCTAAAATTTTAATCTTTGGTACATGTGATGCTTCCAAACCCTTCATGAGGTGCTAGGTAAACCCAACAATATTGGGGACAACACAAGACCACACTACAAGTACGAGCCCTATCCCTCGGAATTGACCCAAGCACATGCATGTTTGGTCCAAGCTCGCTGGCCCTATCTCCCCCAATTGCTTCCATCTTTCTGTGGAACCCTCCTTGCTGCCACTTCATCATGTTTTTATTGTTTATTTATTCTCCTTTTGACTTTATATATTGCAGGCAGTGGGCAAGGGTTCAAGGGTCTCACTTTGTCCAATTTTTCCATACATTGTATCATTCTTTTCATTTTGTTTTTTCTCTCTCTTATAAATAGTTTAGCTTCCCCTTGAGATCCTTGCCTTCTCTTGATCTTTCAACCTCTTCATTGAGCTTGAAGGTTTAAGGGTTGGTATTTGATCTCAAGGGTTGTATCATCTTGAAAATTAATAAAGGTCTCTCTTTTGTGCTTCATTTTCCCTTGGGTTCTTTGCCTCTTCTTGATCTTGCAACCTCTTAATTGAGCTTGCAAGTTTAAGTTTAGGTATTTGAACCCATGGCTTGTATTGTGCTATTTGGTTCCATGGTTCTTAATCTTTCTTTCTTGCCCTTTTTATTACTTGCTCTTTCATTACTTGTTCTTTACTTTCTTGCACTTTATTTAGATGCTTTACTTACTTGCAATTTATTACCATGTCATTTACATTCTTGTAATGCTTTTCTTTTCTTTGTTCTTTTCTTTTGCTCTTTTTCGTTTGTGTTGTGAATGGTTGTTAATATGGTGTTGTTAGGAATAAATACGATATTGTAAGTTAAGGTTTCATTGCTCATTTCTTTTTTCCGTATTTTCCATTGAACTCCGTCCAAACAGTACGCAAGCGCTCCGTTAGGCACCCTATCCTACCAAGGTAACGGTGATTCCTAACCGCGACCGGTTGCGTTCGGTTTGGCTGGAGGCGAAAGCAAGAGACAAGAATGGACGGACAAGGGTCAATAAGCCGGATTCCACGAATACCGTGCTTAAGCACCCTAATCCACGTTGTTGCCGATTGTTCTAGCTTCAATCGTTAAGTTCGGCTCAAAGGTTTTAGTGCGGATTCCTTAGCTTACACTTTTTGTGTCTTTTCCTAACAACTTTATACTTGCATATAACACATAGGGTAGATAAGAACTTTCCGCCCACGCGCATTAACTCGTAAGAACAAGAACGTAAAACGCTCCGTCTCCCTGTGGATCGACCGGTACTCATCGCGGCTAGCTGCAAAGCGACACCGTCCTGATCGCGGTTAAACTTTAGAACTTAAAACTCGACACGCCAAAAGCGTGCTGATCAGGTACCATTAGTGACAGGTATATACACATATGAGATATAGCTACATATACATCTTGCATACATACTTACATGTACACCAATATACCTTGTTATAGTTACATGTTCACCTTTATATGATGTTGTGTTGGATTTTAGATATTAGGAACCGCATGATATATTTAATAACTTGTTGCAGTTAAATAGCGGTTTTTCCTTTATATGCTCATATTACTGATTATGTTGCGTATATTATATTTCATGGATTCTCGCATTGAGATATGGATTTCCTATGATGTTTCTGGATTTGAGGACCGTAGTAGTTTCATGAAATTATGCATTATTTGAAAAACCCGGTTTCTCTTTATATGATATTTCAGCGTCCACCATGAGATTTCTCGGTTCTGAGATTGTGATATATACTCCATGCGAGGAGTGGAGTGGGCTGTGTGCGGGTACATGGTGGGGTCCGGAGGTACCCCGGGACAAGATTGTCGCAGGTGATGGCGATGAGTTAATGGGGGAACCTACCTACCTATGACAGTATTAGACTCGTCGGTGATCGCGGAGATATCGACCGGAGTCATATACGTATGGATACGTAGAATTTTGAGTGTCGAAGCTGGGCACTCGAGTTTCGAGCTATCGTATGATACGTACCTATCAGGGCCAGTCGTGGTGACGACGCCTGATAGATCAGTTTTTATGTGTCGATACTGGGTACTAGTTTTCATGATGTTTTCGGGTGTCGATGTTCGACACTCCGGTTCCGTGAGACTTACAGGATATGAGGGCCGATATTATGGTCACTATGAGGACCGATTTTATGGTCGATATGAGGGCCGATATGAGGGTCGTTATGAGGGCCGATTTAAGGAATTTGGGATTTGGATTGTCTTGATGGACATTGGTCCTGCCACGATGAGGATTCTGTGAGGATGACATGTTTTATCCCATACTCCGCATATATTTATATGCATTGCTTCATGTATTAGTAGTACCTAATAGAGTACCTTTCATGACTGTTGCATATACATATTACCATATTATTACTTCATGTATTAGTTGTACCCGATAGTGTACCTTTCATGACTGTTGCATATATATGGCCATTTATTGCTACTAGCTTGCATGTGATAGATTCGCGCAGTACGTGCATACTTGCGATTATCTGCATATGTTATTTACTATTCACGAGTTGGCAACTCACCCCCGTTGTGCCACAGGGTTGTACAGGTTGTCCCTCAGAGCAGTCAGAGGCAGGGCTTTCATCTATCGTATCATCTTTTGTAGCGGATACCGCTACGGATGACTGTGTGCGGTTTTGCTATAGCTAGGTTTTGCGGTTATCCGATATTGCTCATTGTATATTCGTTGTATCCAGTACTCTCCATCTACCACTTTCATGTATTGACTTAGATACGAGATGTGAGGACGATATTGTATATTTTTGGTGACTCGGGATGTCTTTATGTATTTTTATTTATTTCTTCGCTATGGCGTCGTATATCTGTTGTGGTGGTTGTTTCCGCCTTTGGGCGTGGATTTTGCTCCCGTTAGGGATGCTTTACCTATATATTTGTATGTACCCATTTTGGGGCTAGTTTTTACAAAGGAGGTGCTGCCAAAATTTTTAAGAAAGTAAATTGGACTTGAAAGAATTTGTACTTGAAAATTTCAAAAGTTTTAACAATTTTCTTATCACTTACTACTTTTGATGGTTTAGATTGCTGGGTTTTCGGCTTACTTGAATTGCGTTACGCCTGTAGACGTTACGTAGTTTAAGGGCCGTCACGTGCCAAATTTTGGGTCGTGACAAAGTTGGTATCAGAGCGCTTGGTTTTACCTTTCGGAGTGTAGGATGACCTTGGTTTGATGGAGCAGGTAGCTTAAGCAGAGTAATATAGCGTGTGTATGTCGGCGGCATACTTACGACATGGTACTCCGCCTAAAGTGACCTAAGTACTAATTTCTTGAAATTCCTTCATTGATGATACATATCCTTGTGATTCGATTTCCGTGTTCATATCGAATCCTATTTACATTTATAGGCTTTTGCCGTCGATGACTATGAGGGCTCACAGAGAGGCAGTGAGAGCCGAGGTCAGAGTTGACTCGTTTGGTACGAGGACTGACCGGGATGGTACGCTCGTTGCACAGGAGCAGATTGATCCACCTTCGATAGATCATAACGGTAGGATTGAGGCAGATATGCAGGACTTGCGCCAGATGATGAGGTCGTTGGTTGAGGCCAGTCGAGCGCAGCGACAGGAGGTCGTCACCCCTGTTATCCAGTTTTTCCTTGCTATCAGCATACAGCATTGTGTCACGTATACAGTAGCAGTGGATGCAGCCCTTGTAACCGAGGAGCGTCGTCCCGAGACTTTGGGAGTTCGAGGACATTGGAGGGCTCGTATAGGCGTATCAGCCCAGAGACAGAGGCTTAGTCGCCGAGACAGATTCCGTTTACGTTGTGGGAGTAGCAGAGGCTTGGGACGAGGACAGTCGTTTAGCCCCAGAAGGGTCAGCAGTTGTCGAAGGGATGTTTTCGATGCGGGAGCCTTCATCACCTCGTCAGAAATTGTACCTTGGTACGCCAGAGGAGGGCAGTAGTACCATATGTTACCTTACCACCTTCACCTCAGGGAGAGTCGTCTTTTGCGCCTGTTGTTGATCCGCGTCAGACTTATGATCAGATAGGTCATGGTCGCGAAGGATTTGTTCCGAGAGTACAGGATGGCAGAGGAGGAGGACTGCCGGTTGCAGGTAGAGGGTAGGCACGAGCGTTTGCTTCTACTCATCGGGACGCGTGGGCGTCCAATGCAGAGTTTTCAGGTATTCTTAATTCGTATGTTTGTTTAATTTGGGATCTATGCACTCGTTTGTTCTACACACTTCATGCCATGGTTGGGCCAAGGGTCGTGTTTGCTAGATCAGCTATTTGTTGTGTTAATTTCTGTCAGCGATTCTTTTGTTGCATGACACGTGTTTCCGTCGTATGCCAATTGGTTAGGAGATAGAGTTTCGTCCGTCGATTTGATCCTTCTAGAGATGTTGGACTTTGACATTCTTCTCGGCACGGACTGGTTAGGTACGTGCTATGCGTCTGTGGACTGCCGCGAGAAAAGAGTCAGGTTTTTGTTTTCCCGGCGAGTCGGTTCTTGTTGTGCAGGGGGACAGTGGTGCCGCCTCTCACAGCTTGAATTCAGCCTTTTTCGCTAGTCGGCTTTTGAGGAGAGGATGTCGAGAATTCTTGGCTTCTATTCATGATACCGGAGCCACAGTGGATTCGTTGGACCGGGTTCCTATCGTGAGAGTGTTTTCCGACGTTGTTCCAAATGAGCCGGCGGAACATAGGGAGCTTAAGGATCTGCTGCAGAGTTGCTAGATAGGAGGACTTGTGCGTCCGAGTGTTTCGCTTTGGGGAGCTCCTATTTTGTTCCTCAAGGAGAAAGACGGTAGTTTGTAGTTGTACATTGATTGATCTTCAATTGAACCGAGTTACGGTGCGGATAGGTATCCTTTACCTCGCATTGACGATTTGTTCGATCAGCTCCAGAGTGTGGGACATTTTTCTAAGTTTGTTTTGGGATCAGGTGTTCATATCATATTCTTGCATTATTACATTCCCCATTCTTATGCATTTTACAATAAAACAGGTGCTTTTGACCCATGTCTGCTACATAGCACAGGTTACAGGTTCTTAGAGCGAAAACAATGAAAAAGACAAAAGACGATACAAAAGAGCGACTTTTGACCAACAAATAGAAGGATCTTAGTCAAGCCTAGATGAAAAACAGTTCACAATGTACAAGGCAACGCAAGGTCCAAGATTTCATCTTGAAGCAACGGGAAAAGTCCACGACAATTCATTAGGAGATCTTGAAAAACTGGAAAAGCCAAATTGCGTAAAGAACCAAAGAAATGAAAAGCCCAAGAAGCCCAGAAGCAGCCCACAAATTTTCAGCCTATGATCCTCTCATTGGGCCGCGGAACCGCGGCCAAACCAGGCCTCGGGCCGCGCTTCCGCGGCCGGGTTCTGCCCGTGTCGGTGGAATTTTGGTGCAGGTGCACGGATAGTTGAATAGGTCTTTTTCTTAGGGGGCAATTTTGTAATAGCACATGTACGAGTCATTGTAACCCTAATTTTCCTATCCTCTATAAATAGGAACTCAAAATATTGTATTAGGGTATGCCTCTTTTTTATAAATAAAATTCAGATTCCTTTAAAGTTTTGAGAGCATCATTCTGTAAGTTCCTTTTAATTTCTGCCTTAGTTCTACAATTAATTCTTGCCATAGATAAATTATTCTTTTGCCTTAGTTTAATCTAGTGTAGAATTTCTTAAACTGCAGTAGGTAATTAATCTCTTATATCTAAAAACAAAATAAAAATGATGTTTTTAATAGATCCCTTAATGAGCGAGTAATTTCCTTGCTTGTTAGGGTTAGGAATAGGGAAGAGTTTGAGAGATGAAGATCTCTCATCTCTTTCGTGCCCAATCATTTGCAATAATTAGAACTTCATGCATGCATGCATGATCCGCTCCCTACGGCACCCTACCCACGAGGTAACGGTGAAACCATAGTATAAAAGACCGGACATGCATGTCTTCCATGAAGGTTAGGGTAATTATTAAGAAAGGACGGACAAGAATCTAGAGGAAGAAACATCGTTTCTTCCCAATCATCCTAATCCCCTTTACTAATAATTGCTATAACTCCTAAAAAGATTTAATTTAGGGCATTGAAAGAGATGTGAAATTTAATCTTACCAAACTTTACCTAGACCTAATCCTAGCAAGTTTCTTAATCCTCGTATAACTTAGTTTTTAAATTTAATTAGAAAATCCAACACCCATTGGAATTAGCGCGTAATAACATTTAGGAAATTAACACCATCCCTGTGGACCGACCCGTACTCACCGGCTAGCTGCAAAGCGACGCCGTTCTTGATTGCGGTAAATATATTTTTAATCTATAAAATCACTCTAAATCAAATGGCGCCGTTGCCGGGGATGGCGTAAAAATTTCCTTTTTGTAATTTCGGGTTAATATAAATTTTTAAAAAATCATAAAAATCTAAAAATATAAAAAGTACAAAAATTTTTATCAATTTTTTTATTGTTTGAAGGGTTTATCGTTTGAATTTTGCAGGAACAGCGAAGAATCTTGGATCTGGAAAAATCCAGAGTGCGAAACAGAAAAAGGTACATCAGAACAGAAGAGGATTGGAACAAAAGAGCTACAGAATTTTTCCAGAGACACGTTCCTTCCATCGCACCGCCCTTCCGAGGCCGAAGAGCGCTCCAAACCGCGGAACAGCGGCAGCCAGGTGTCCTCAGCGCGGAAATTTTGCACTGTTTGTTCTCTCTTTCTTCCCTCTGCAAATCCCCATATATCTCTTTGCCAAATTTTCTGCAGGATTCTTTGCGCATAAAAAAGAAAAAAATATCTTTCCCCTTCTCAATAACAGATCTTCTGCAGGATTCTTTGCGCCGCGCTGAAAAATAATTTTTTTTTATTGCAAGTGATTTACTGCTTTGCATATTTTAATCGGACTTTAAGGGGCTTTTGACCAATTCAGATTGGGTGGGGATTTCATTATCCTTCCCAGGACCCCAGAAATTACATAAGGCATTTGCATTGACCAATCTTTAATTAAAAAATACTAGACTCAGCCCTAAGGACTTCGAGTTCAATAGGACAGAGGACTAGTTATAGGCATCGACCGTTTATCCTAATCTGACTTTGCGGTGTCTAGGCAAGTGTGTCAAAAGCTAGTGGTTATTAATTAGGCCCACTACTGTGGTTCCTTCCCACTTACCTGGCACTTACCTGGCCGCAATTGGCGGTGAAGAGGCGGTTTGAGGTCCTATCTCTAGCCCTTTGGAATAGTTAGGAGCTGTCTAGCTGACCTAGGTGACCCTAGATCTAGGCCTGATTGTGCATTTTTGGTTGATTGAAAGTGTGTCTTAGCCCTTTATCAAAAATCTTTTTTGCAAACAGTTCCAAATAAAAAAAAAAGGAAAAAGGAAAAAAATCTTTTATAAAAACTTGCAACTTGTCGCGTAAAATCCTTGCACCCCACCACCACTCACTTTCTTCTCATTGACGTTTTCTTACCTCCACATTCTGTCTTTCATTTTTCTGACTACACTACCCTTTTAGTGTATGTCACTTTGGACTAGGGACACTAGCGCCCGATTAGTCCGTGTTTCGTTGGTACCGACCGACGAACCTTTCGACACCGAAGTCAAAATTCTGTCCACTTTCTTACCTCCACCTTCAAATTCTTCTTCCGAAGGTATGTCGGGATATAATCCTAACAACACCTTACCGACGGGAATGATTCCACCTCCGTTAGGTGCGAATAAACCGAATCTCCTGCCTGTTGAAGTGCCCACACGAGTCGCGCTCCAGGATCTCTTCTACCCAGTCCGCACCTCTTTACCTACCTGTCTTTCACCCCCACCAGCAAATGGAGAAATTTTGAAATAAAACCCCACTTCATCAATATGCCAAAATTTCATGGATTGGAATCCAAAGATGCCTATATCTTTATCAATAAATTCCAAAACGTTTGCGCCATAATGAAAACTACCCAATTAAGTGATGACGCTATAAGGCTAAGGGTCGTTCCTTTCACCTTATGTGACTTAGCCGAGAAGTGGCTATACAGCACAGCATCACATTCAATTAGAAATTGGGACGAGTTTGTGAAAGCTTTTCTTAAAAAGTTCTATCCTCATCACAAAACTGCTAGAATCCGTAATGAGATTATACAATTTTCCCAGCTTCCTTCCGAACCATTTTGGAAGTGTTTTGAAAGATTTAAAGACCTACTCGTTCAATCCCCTCATCATGGGATCGAAAGTTGGCAACTTTGCCAAACATTATATGAGGGATTGAACCCGGCAACGAAGCAGTTGCTAGAAACCATTTGTCAAGGTCACTTTCTATCCAAATCTAGTGAAGAAGCGTTGTAGTTTCTTGAGGATCTTAGTGAACAAACAATTCAGTGGGAGAGCACCAAGACTACATCATCTTCTTCTAGTGGTCAGTCTAGGGCAGGCATACATTACTTAGATATGTCGATTGCTATGAAGGCCGAGATGGCCACTCTTACGAAAAAGCTAGAAGCGATTGAGACCAAAATCTCATCGTCTTCTCCTGCCCCTGTTGTGCCTCCACGAACTGTTTGTGCTTGTTGTTCGGATCCATCACATCTCACCGAAGAGTGTCCTTACAATCCATCTACTCAAGGGCACGATCAAGTCAATGCTGCCTTTCAGCAACGACAAAGAAACGATCCATACTCTTCGACTTACAATCCGGGTTGGAGGAGTCACCCAAATTTTGCTTGGAACCAAAATCAACAATTCCAAGGAAACAACAATTTTCAAAGGCCTCCTCCACCACAACAACAAGCACCTCCACAAACTCAAATTCAGCAACCTTTCCAACAGCAACCTTACCCTAATCAAGTGAACAATTTTGTGCCTAACAATTCATACCCGCCAAACAATTTTCTTCCACCAAATAATGACAAGGTTAACTCGCTCGAAAGAAGTCTAGATGCGTTCCTAAAGCAATCTACACAATCTGCAGCAAGATTAGAGACTTCTATTCAATCTTTGGTGCAAAACAGTGCCTCACACGATCAATGCATCAAATCTATTGAGGTACAAATTGCACAACTCAATGCAGCGTTGAGCGAGCGAGAAAAAGGAAAGCTCCCATTTCAACCACTGCCAAATCCCGGTCATGCACATGTTGCATATCAACAGAAAAATCATAACATAAATGCTGTGACCACGTTGAGATCCGGAAAAGTGTTGCAAAATAATATGGGTATTAACAATGACACCCCTGCCGGTGGTCCTTCTTCATCTTCTTCTTCTTCTTCTTCGTTAGAGCCTATTCTTCATCCTTCACACGGCTCTACCTCTTCTAGCTCGAACGGACCCAACTCTCACAACACGAACACATCTACACGGGGATTCGTTCTAACTCCACAATCTGATCCGCAAAAATTGGACTCAACAACTTTTCCAAATATACCTTTTCCAAACCGGTTGAGATCCAATAAACCAACTCCACAAATGGAGAAGATTGTCGAGTTGTTCAAACAGGTTAGCATAAATATCCCTCTTTTGGATGCAATCCAGCAAGTTCCTTCATATGCAAAAATCTTAAAGGACTTATGCACCAAAAAGAGGAAGTCACAAGTACCAAAGAAAGTTTTCGTGGCTAGTACTGTTAGCGATGCACTTGTCCAATCTTTGCCCCAAAAGCACAAGGACCCCGGTTGTCCTACTATTTCGATAACAATTGGGGACAAGAACATCAATAGAGCACTATTAGATCTTGGTGCTAGTGTCAATTTGCTATCTTATTCTGTGTACGAGCAATTAGGCGTTGGAGAGCTTAAGCCCACTCATTGTACTCTCTAAATGGCCGACCGATCAATCTCCCATCCTAGGGGAGAGTTGGAGGATGTGTTAATTAGAGTTGGGGATTTCATTTTCACTGTAGACTTTATTGTTATTGATACACAACCTGTTGCTAACCCTCAGAGTCAAATTCCGATGATACTTGGTCGACCATTCCTTGCGACTTCTAACGCGGTAATCAATTATCGTAATGGTTCAATGAATCTATCTTTTGGCAATATGACAGTTGAACTCAACATTTTCAAGTTGGGAAGTCATCCTTGCGAGCCTAATTCTAGCGTACTTGATGTTTGCTCGATCAATGAGATCGCGGAGGTGGACTGTGAGTTCGAAAATTTTATGTTTGATCACAGCAATGTTGACACCACTAGTGCGTTCCTCATAGAATCCGACACAGCTTTCACGGTAGACAACGATTATGAGTGTTTCATCTTTGTAGATGATTTTGAAGACTCTCCACCCGAGTTTAAGTCTTTTGCTTTTTCGGATGAGTTAGTTGAACCATCCGACTCGGTTGCGTACACTCGATTTGAACCTTTGATGGAATCCTTCGAGTTTGAAACAGTTACACCATTGTTACCATCAATTGTTTCACCTCCTAAACTCGAACTAAAGCTTTTGCCGTCGCACCTTAAATATGCTTATCTAGGTGAGAATGAGACCTTACCCGTCATCATATCGGCCTCTCTAGCTCTCGAGCAAGAGAAGGCCCTTTTAATAGTCTTACAAAATAATCGGCAAGCTTTTGGCTGGTCTATGGCGGACATCAAGGGGATTAGCCCCCTCATAGTCGAACATCATATACACTTGATGGATGATGCCAAGCCAGTAAGGGATCCACAAAGATGCCTCAACCCCATCATGAAAGAGGCTGTCAAGAAGGAGATTGTTAAATGTCTTGATAGTGGTATTATTTACCCTATCTCGGATAGCCAACGGGTTAGCCCCATTCATGTCGTGCCAAAGAAATCGGGTATCACGGTCATTACCAATGAGGCAAATGAGTTAATTCCTACTCGCACCCAAACTGGGTGGCGAGTTTGCATCGACTATAAAAAACTCAATGCCGCGACATGGAAAGACCACTTTCCTTTACCTTTCATTGACCAAATGCTTGAACGATTGGCTGGGCACGAGTTCTACTGCTTTTTAGATGGCTATTCCGGCTATAACCAAGTCCTCATAACCAAAGAGGATCAAGACAAGACCACATTTACTTGTCCTTTTGGCACTTTTTCTTATCGTCTCATGCCCTTTGGGTTATGTAATGCGCCCGCTATATTTCAGCGGTGCATGATGGGGATCTTTTCAGACATGGTTGAAAAGTTTTTGGAGATCTTTATGGATGATTTCTCCATTTTTGGTGACTCCTTCGACGAGTGTTTACTACTTCTTGACGCAGTTCTTATCCGCTGTAGGGATAAGAACCTAACTTTAAATTGGGAGAAGTGCCACTTTATGGTACGAGAAGGCATTGTCTTAGGACATGTCATCTCGCAAAACAGCATAGAGGTTGATAGAGCAAAAATTGAGGTCATTTCTAATCTTCCTCCTCCCAAAAGCGTCAAAGACATCCGAGCTTTCCTTGGCCATGCCGGTTTTTATAGACGGTTCATCAAGGATTTTAGCAAGATTGCTAGACCCTTGACTCTCTTAATTGCCAAGGACACAACATTTGATTTCGACTCAACTTGTATGGAAACATTCGAGTCATAAAACACTCCCTAATTTCTGCGCCCATTCTTTCATCTCCAGACTGGACGCATCCTTTCGAAATTATGTGCGACGCATCAGACTTTGCCATTGGTGCGGTTCTTGGACAGCACATTAATAAGATGCCACACGTAATTTATTACGCTAGCCGAACATTAAATGAGGCCCAACTAAACTACACAACAACAGAAAAAGAGTTTTTAGCAGTCGTGTTTGCACTTGAAAAATTCCGGCCTTATTTAATCGGTTCTCTAGTTATTGTATATACAGACCATTCAGCTCTTCGCCACCTTTTTGGGAAGAAGGATGCTAATTCAAGGCTGATACGTTGGATCCTCTTGCTACAAGAGTTTGACCTTGTCATAAGGGACAAAAGAGGATGTGAAAACGTAGTGGCCGATCACCTTTCACGACTTCCTTCTTCGCCTACACTTGAACTTTCAATCAAAGATGTTTTTCCCGATGAGCAACTCTTAACCGTTTCTTGCGAACCATGATTCGCCGATATTGTAAACGACTTAGCCACCGGCTTGATCCCTAAAGATTGGTCGAAACAGGATAAACTTCGATTCTTGTCCCAAGCAAAGCATTTTTACTGGGATGAACCTTATCTTTTTAAATACTATTCCGACCAAATCATTCGTCGGTGTGTACCGGAAAACGAGTTTAAGAGTGTGTTGTTTTTTTGCCACGATCAAGCATGTGGCGGGCACTTTGGCCCAAAGAAGACAGCCGATAAAGTCTTGCAGTGTGGTTTCTATTGGCCATGACTCTTTAAGGATGCATATGAATACTGCAAGACTTGCTCCCGGTGCCAACACTTGGGCCTGATATCGCGGAGAAACGAAATGCCGCTCCAACCAATTTTGGTTGTGGATATTTTTGATGTTTGGGGAATAGACTTCATGGGACCATTTCCTAATTCTTTTGGGAATATTTATATTCTTTTGGCTGTTGACTACGTTTCAAAGTGGGTCGAGGCTGTGCCTAGCCGAACGAATGACAATAAGGTTGTCGTTCGATTTCTTAAAGAACACATCTTTTCTCGATTTGGGCACCCTCGAGCGATAATAAGTGATAACGGTTCTCACTTTTGCAATAGGACTTTTGAGTCCTTAATGCGCAAATATTCTATTACCCACAAGCTGTCAACGCCATACCATCCCCAAACATGTGGGCAAGCCGAGGTTTCAAATCGGCAAATCAAGCAAATCTTGGAGAAAACGGTTTCTAAAAACCGTAAAGATTGATCACTTAAATTGATCGATGCACTATGGGCTTTCCGTACTGCATACAAGACCGATCTTGGTATGTCTCCATACCAGCTTGTTTACGGGAAGGCTTGCCATCTCCTAGTAGAGATTGAGCATAAGGCATTTTGGGCTATCAAAGAGTTGAATTTATCAATAGGAGATGCGGGCAGCAATCAAAAGCTGCAGTTAAATGAACTAGAAGAGCTGCGGGATGTGGCTTATGATAATGCCGTAATTATTATAAACCGAACTAAGGTGTTCCATGATAAACACCTTCTGCGAAAAACGTTTAAATCTGGTCAACAGGTTTTACTCTATGACACTTGGTTACATTATCACCCCGGCAAGCTCCGTTCTAGGTAGAAAGGACCATTTGTAGTTCGCACCGTTTATCCGCACGGTGCGGTTGATCTTGAAAATTCTGAGGACGGTACTTTATTCACAGTAAATGGACATCGATTGAAACCGTTCCTCACAACGGACCATTCGGAGGAGCTCCTGTTTTTGCAGGAGCCGATTTACACTGATTGATTTTCCTCCACTTTCACCCCCGAATTTCCAATCAATTTTTCCAAAACTTTATTTCAAATAAGTTTGGGGTGTGTATCATTTGTAAATCTGATAATAAGAAGGAAATTGCCGACATTATTGACCCACTTGGTGCAGCATGACAGTGAGGACACTGTCCAGTTTAAGTTTGGGGGTATGCTCGGTAAGTTTTCTTCCTTCGCATTCATATGTATATATTTATTTGAAAACCCATAAAAATTTCAAAAATTTCAAAAATTATAAAAATTAATGTATTCAATTTTGGCCGTATTTGACTTGAGTTTGACAGATAGGTTAACTAGCTAGGAACAACTAGATCTTAGACTTAGTAAATTAAAAACCCTAAAAACAACCTTCCTTAAAGTTTAACGGTAGAAAGTATATGTTTTTGTAGTCTATTTAGAAATAGGCAAATTTTGAGTTCACTTCTTGGGCTAAGTCAAAACAAAGGAAAAGTATTGATATTAGAGTATAAGTTTGAAAAATAATTCCTAGCTTAAGTCTAGATTCTGAAAATGTATACCCTGCAAATTTGCACAATCACGCACCTTGAAACTTGGAATAGTAGAAGAGACCTTGAAATGCTCTTGTCTAAAGTCCCTAATATGATGAAAAATATAAAAAATATATAAGTGTGAATAAAGAATAAAGAAAAAAATGGACACTGGTTTTTGTAATTACTTAAGGCTGAGAAATAGAAAAATATTTAGCGAGGGTGCTTCATCACCTAGTGCCTTAGACCAACTAGTTTGGGAGTCACTGCTAAAAAGCCTTAGGTGTTACAAAACTAGGAATTATGCTTTAATGTGCAAACACATCTTGTAATCGGTTGTTGGTACCTCAAGAAGTATTAACGGTCGCATGAAGGATGTGTAAGCAAAATTCATTTAAAAATTCACCAATTAATAAGTACTTTGGACAACGGACAAGAGTATGATTGCTTGATTTGAATTTCCAAGTGTAGGGGTGATATATACACATACGTAGGGATATGTGATTGGAGTTTAGATGAGAGAAAGGAGTGAAGAATAGAACTTGTATCTTTAGTAGAGTTGATAAAAATTCCTAAGTGGAGATGGAACCCTAGAAGGAAAACTTAAGAGATGCCGAAAGCTAAGTAGGTCAGCAGAACATATATAATCTTAAGTTAAATAATGAGGAAGTGTGAAGAATATGGGTGGATAATTTACGAGTCGACGATAATAGAATTCCTTGTTAGAAAACCTAATTGGAGAACAAAAGTCAATGGGCCGAATTGATAGGATTTTGTTGGTAGTATCCGCTGAAAACCCTCAGGAGACAACACTCCTCCTACTAGGGACACCTAGAGGTTTAACGGCTTGTTACACGAGCTCAGTGCAATCGCGTTTCCCTGCGAAAGTGCGGTTAGGTTTTGTAGAGAATAAAAATAAGTTTGCTCGAGGACGAGCAAAAGATAAGTTTGGGGGTATTTGTTCATATCATATTCTTGCATTATTACATTCCCCATTCTTATGCATTTTATAATAAAACAGGTGCTTTTGACCCATATCTGCTACATAGCACAGGCTACAGGTTCTTGGAGCGAAAACAATGAAAAAGACAAAAGACGATACAAAAGAGGGACTTTTGACCAACAAATAGAAGGATCTTAGTCAAGCCTAGACGAAGAACAGTTCACAATGTACAAGGCAACGCAAGGTCCAAGATTTCATCTCGAAGCAACGGGAAAAGTCCACGATAATTCATTGGGAGATCTGGAAAAACTGGAAAAGCCAAATTGCATAAAGAACCAAAGAAATAAAAAGCCTAAGAAGCCCAGAAGCAGCCCACAAATTTTCAGCCTATGATCCTCTCATTGGGCCGTGGAACCGCGGCCAAACCAGGCCTCGGGCCGCTGTTCCGCGGCCGGGTTCTGCCCGTGTCGGTGGAATTTTGGTGGAGGTGCACGGATAGTTGAATAGGTCTTTTTCTTAGGGGGTAATTTTGTAATAGCACATGTACGAGTCATTGTAACCCTAATTTTCCTATCCTCTATAAATAGGAACTCAAAATATTGTATTAGGGTATGCCTCTTTTTTATAAATAAAATTCAGATTCCTTTGAAGTTTTGAGAGCATCATTCTGTAAGTTCCTTTTAATTTCTGCCTTAGTTCTACAATTAATTCTTGCCCTAGATAAATTATTCTTTTTCCTTAGTTTAATCTAGTGTATAATTTCTTAAACTGCATTAGGTAATTAATCTCTTATATCTAAAACAAAATAAAAAAGTTGTTTTTAATAGATCCCTTAATGAGCGAGTAATTTCCTCGCTTGTTAGGGTTAGGAATAGGGAAGAGTTTGAGAGATGAAGATCTCTCATCTCTTTTGTGCCTAATCATTTGCAATAATTAGAACTTCATGCATGCATGCATTATCCGCTCCCTACGGCATCGTACCCACGAGGTAACGGTGAAACCGTAGTATAAAAGACCGGACATGCATGTCTTCCATGAAGGTTAGGGTAATTATTAAGAAAGGACGGACAAGGATCTGGAGGAAGAAACATTGTTTCTTCCCAATCATCCTAATCCCCTTTACTAATAATTGCTATAACTCCTAAAAAGATTTAATTTAGGGCATTGAAAGAGGTGTGAAATTTAATCTTACCAAACTTTACCTAGACCTAATCCTAGCAAGTTTCTTAATCCTCGTATAACTTAGTTTTTAGATTTAATTAGAAGATCCAACACCCATTGGAATTAGCTCGTAAGAACATTTAGGAAACTAACACCATCCCTGTGGACCGACCCGTACTCACCGGGTAGCTGCAAAGCGATGCCGTTCTTGATTGCGGTAAATATATTTTTGATCTATAAAATCACTCTAAATCATCAGGTCATCATTGGTTGCGGATTCGGAGTGATGACATTCCGAAAACTGCTTTTTGTGCGCGCTACGGGCAGTGTGAGTTTTTGTGGTGTCGTTGGACTCACCAATGCCCTAGCAACACTCGTAGATAAGATGAACCAGATTTCTTCAGGCCGTTCCTCGACCAGTTAATTGTCGTGTTATTGATAACATTCTGGTCTATTCCAAGAGTCGTGAGGAACGTGGGCAGCACTTGAGGATTTGCTTTGCAGACATTGGGAGAGCGCCAGCTGTTTGCTAGATTCTCGGAGTGTTCCTTCAGGCTTGATAGTGTTGACTTCCTAGGTCATGGGGTTACGGGAGACGGTATTCATATGGACCTGAGGAAGATCGTGACCGTACAGATTTGGCCCAGACTTGTAGCAGGGACAGAGGTCCGCAGCTTTTGGGCTTAGCCGGTTTTTACCGCCGTTTCGTGCAGGATTTCTTGTGTATTCGCTGCACCGTTGACCGGACTGACCAGGAAGGGGGGTTCCTTTTCTTTAGACTGAGGCATGCGTGCTGAGTTTCAGTGGTTGAAGACTTGGTAGATGACTGCACCAGATCTATCTTTGCTTTCTGGATTAGGCGACTTTGTCGATTATTGTGATGTTTTGCGAGTGGGGCTCGATTGTGTACTGATGTAGCATGATAGAGTTATCGCTTATGCTTCTTGATAGTTGGAGGAAGTACGAGCAGGATTTATCCCACTCATGATCTGGAGATGGCCGCGGTGGTCGTGCATTGGAGATTTGGAGACACTACTTGTACGGAGAGTCGTGTCAGATTTTCACGGACCACCAGAGCGTAATGTGCATCTTCCTGCAGCGGGATCTGATGTCGAGACAGCGCCGTTGGATGGAGCTTGTGAAGGATTCTGTTTGTGAGATACTTTTTCCCCTGGCAGGGTGATTGTGGTAGCTGATGCTTTGAGTCGTAGGCCCGGGGATAGCTTGTTCCAGTTGTGCGCAGTTCAGAGACAGTCTTATGCAGATTTACAGTTTTTGTGCGACAGATGAGTAAAGTTTAGGTTTGCCTTTACTAGGGGACAGCTTGCTCATGTTCGTGCCCGTCGGCTTTTAGTTAATCGTTTCGTGAGGCACAGCCCGCCGATGCTCGTTTGTTTGAGATTCTGAGCATGTTCGACAGGGTAAAGATTCGGAGTTCTTGATTTATGGCCAGGGTGTGCTACGTCTAGGGACGCGTTTGTGTGTACCCGATACTGATGGGTAAAGACACGAGGTCCTAGAGCAGGCACATCAGTCATCTTTCTGTGTTCACCCCAAGTGCCACCAAGATGTAACGTGACTTGTGAGATAGTTACGGGTAGGCAGGGATGAAGAGTGAAGTTTCAGATTTCGTTTCAAAGTGCTTGGCTTGTCAGCGAGCTAAGGTTGAGCATTGAGACCGGCTGGAGAGTTACAACCTTTTTACCGTTCCAGAGTGGGAATGGGAGCAGATCTCCATGGTTTTCGTTGTGGTGTCTATCCAGGTCTAGATAGGGTGTGACTCCATTTGGGTGATTGTTGTCCGGTTATGCTCAGTTTGCTCGTTGTTCTTCGATAAGTTTGTGCGTTTGCACGGAGTTCCTTCATGCGTTGTATCCGATAGAGGCACCCAGTTCGCTAACCGTCTTTGGCAGAAGCTTCAGGAAGTCTTGGGTACTGGTTGAGCTTTAGCTCCGTTTTCCGTCCGTAGGCCGATGGTCAGATAGAGCGGACTATACAGACTTTAGAGGATATGCTTGTGCGTACATACTAATTGTTTGTTGGCTGTTGGGATCGTCACATGCCATTGATGGAGTTCTCCTACGATAACGGTTATCAGGAGACGTTTCAGATGGCAACTTTCAAGCCTTGTGTGGTAGGTTGTGTCGATCGCCAGCCTGTTTTACTGACAACGCGAGAGCAGGATTTTTGGACCCCAGCTAGTCGAGAGGCTTCGGAGAAGATCCAGTTGATTCAGGTCAGGATGAGAGCAGCCCAATGCAGACAGAAGTCTTATGCCGATCGTAGTTGTCGCAGACTTGAGTTCGCAGTGGAAGATTATGTAATCCTATGGATTTTTCCGATGTAAGGCGTGTTGAGTTTTGGGGAGCTTAGTCCCAGATTGTAGGTCCTTTTGAGATCCTTGAAGCGAGTTAGTACCATTGCCTATAATATGGCACTTCCGCCCAGATTTTTGAGTATTCATCCCGTATTCCTTGTGTTGATACTTGCAAATACCTTCATGACCTTTTTCACATGATTCAACATCAGACCATTTAGCTTGGATGTGATCTTTTCGTTCACCGGGAGCCGATAGTAATAGTGGATCGGCAGGTGAAGAAACTTTAGTTAAGGGTCTTGCCATCTGTGAAGGTTCTTTGGTGTAGCCGTCTAGTGAGGTGATGTAATGTTTTAGAAATCGTTTTGCGAATTTTCCGTTTTTAGGGTAAAATAGTCGGTGTTTTCCGTTTTAACCCGATTGTGATCAAACTTCTGTATAGACTTGTCGGCGCCTAGTTGAGCTAGAATGAAGCTAGTGCGCGGACTTTGGGGGTCAATTGGAAGTTTTGGTTCACATAGAATTTTTCCCTAATTAAAATGTTATTTTAATGGTTTAGTTATGCACTTAATTAGTGGAAATTATATCTTTGTGTGGGTTAATTAGTTCTAATTAGGATCATTGCTAATCTAATCACTAGAATTAGTTTAGAACCTTCTATTCTAATATCTAGATATTTTGTGAGCAAATGGAATAAATTTTAAAAAGAAAAGAAATAATTGAAATGGTGTCATTTGCATTTAATGATGCATTTAATGAATTTTGCTGGAATGTTCTTCACATTTTGCACAACCCCCCCAATTCCCTTCATGGCCGAGCCCCCTCCTCTTGCTGCCCATCATTTTTCCTTGCCTCTTTTTCTTCATTCCAAGCTCAATAAACCATCATTAATCCCTAAATAAATCCACAAAACTCCTAAACAAATTTTAACCCATCTTTCTTATTCACAAATCTAGCTTGAATCTTCAAGAAAAAGTTGAACTTTGGAGGCAAAAGTTGATGTTTCTAGTTGCTTGATTTTGATCTTTTGTGAGGTATAAAAGCCTAACCCTAATCCTTAATTGTTATGTTTAAATCTTAAGCTAGCTATTTAATTGTTTAATTATAGCTTTAATTTCATGTTTAATTCATTCATGTTAATGTTAATGAAGTTCAAGTTAGGTTTTATCTTGATGAAATAGTTAATTGTTAATTGAAGATTATGAAAACTTAATCAAGTTGCTAATTTGTTAAATGATATTTTCCTAATCGGATAATTTAGCTAATTAACAAACTAAACTTTTGCAAATCCTAATTGGTTGAGATTAAAATTATAGTAAAGGTTTAAATGGTTTAATCTTGCTAATTAGTGTTGTTTGTAAATACTAGTTTGGTAAAAACTTGTAGTTTGGTACTAAAATGATATAGGCTGCTTACTAGATTTTGGTAAGTTTTGGCGTGGGTTTCTTTTGACGTTACGACGTTAATTATATTGATTCTACGCTATATCTTGTGTTGTGAATGCATGATCGGTACGATCAGGGCCTAGGTTTGGTAGTTGTGTCGCTTTGCTTTCCTAGTTAGGGTCGTGCCGATGTCGTTCGTGTCTTAGTGTAGCTTTTGCTCTTGAATTGGTTTCGTAGTGTCGCTATGTGTGTTAGCCACAATATGAACACTTAAGAGTAAGTTTTGTGTTGTCGTGTTGGTCAGCGTAGTTTGTACGTGTTTTGGGTCTCTTGGTAATATATACCTGTTATATTGTTTTATGTTATAGGTTCGCAGGTGGGGACTTCGTGCGCTGCGAAGAAGGGGAAACAGGCGGTAGGCTTTACTTAGCCAGGAGTGTTTGTGAGTAGATTTAACATCTTCAGGGGAACCGTCCGTATGGCGTTATGCGTCTGGGCTAGAGATGTTATGAATTGTCGCATGTTCTATTTCATATATAGAGTTGCGCATACACCTTATTTCTTAGTTATTTGTTGTGCTTGGACTTGTACCCTTAGGACACTGCACTATTATTGACGGCTCATGTTGAGCACTGATTGTATGCCACACACACCGTCAATAATTGCCATGACACGCACAACACATATACCTATATGATATTGTTTGGTTAGGGATATTGAGACATTGATTCATATTTTTTTATGCATATGACATATAGCATACCCGTATACCTACATACTTACACATATGCCTTGACATGCTTACATGCTAGTTACCATTAGTGATAGGTATATTTCACACATAATGATATAGCTACATGTATACCTTGCATACATACTTTACTTATACCTGGAGGGTATAATGGATGCTTGGATATATATAGAGAGGACTTTCTTGCTCGATATGATAGTATGCTATCTGGTTTCACGTTATCTTAACGTGTTAACAAATACTGTTTTTTGATCACATGTTAATAAAGCCCTTAGGATATGTACTCGACTACTAAGACTATGATGAGATCATACTAGTGAGGCCAGGGTAGTCCACGAGTACATCCTATAACTGTTCCTAGTCGAGGGTGTATCGAGACAGGGCATCGATACTCCAGAGTAGACTAGCGTACACGCATCTTGACCCATATGATGGGCGATGGCTGATCCCATATCAATTGGTGTTGGAAATCAAAGATGGTGTACGAGTGCTCAGTGGAGACTGGGTACACTGAACGGACTCGCCGAGAACTCCTGGATGGTATTATACCTATCGTCAGATAGCAGTTCTCTGGTGACACTGGTACAGGTTAGTCTGTAGACCCGAGATCGTCATAGAGTCTTGTGTGATTCCCACTGTGCTTTGATTTTTACCTTACCACGTCCAAGAGGGCATGCAAAACGGTGGCTTTTGGGTACAGTCCCGAATCACATGGAGGCAATGAGCGATAAGAGGGGTTTCGTCTCTCTCGGTATTTGGAGTTGATGTTGCGCTGTGTTCGATTGGCTATAACTGGATGTCCCTGGCCAAGGCTGATATGGAGATTTACTGGTAAGAGTTATCAGTAGTTTCTCGACCCGTTATGAGCCTTACATCGACACGGCTTATCGGTTACTGGGGTCTGACGTTTACCACCTCTAGACTAGATATGCAACATATCAGACGAAGAGATCAGACTGTACGGGAATGTTATTGATTGGATTTGCAGGAGAATGTACAGGCTTGCTTGTTGATCTTTTGATTGCTTAATACACGGGTGGCTGTTACGTTTAGCTGACCGCTTGCAGCTTGTGGGTGTTTGATATGATCATCACCTACTGCCGGCGTATTGACGATTCTTTAGAGTCCTACACAGAGGTTTCCTCGCTCAGGCAAAATGGAGTAGGAGCACATATGTGAAATGTGCGGGACCGAGAATAATACGATATGAGATACCGTATTCTATTCTCGCGATACGAGATATCGGCCGGGTATATGTGATATAGCCGGGTCATCGGATTAAGTGTTGATTCGATGAATTGGTACATGTTATATTAGTCGGTTATATGCAATATAGACGGATTGTCGGATCAAGAGTTGATTCGATAATTTAATGTATAATTATATATGTGATATATTACATTACGTTAACTAATATAAGCTCGCTTTATTGATTCATTTTCTCACTGGATAATACATTAATGTATATGCGATATATGTTAATTGTATTATTTTCTTTTGTTATAAAATATATTGTATATGTGATATGTAATATTGTAACAAGTTAGGGTTACAAATGAAACATGGTTGTTAATTTTAAACCAAGTTAGGGTTTGGATTTTGGTTAGCTTTTTCATGAAGCTTTCCTTTTGTCATTTAGTTTTGATATTTTGAGTAGATATTTGTTAACCCAACCCAAACCCTTAACCATTGTTTATTCTATACATGAGTTAATGCCTTCATTTATTAACTCATGGTTGTCATTTGTAACCATAACAATTCATTATTCATCACAAAAGCTTTTTTCTTCTTCTTCCTCCTTGAAGAAGCTTTCTAGCTTTTTGTGTTTTGCTGATTTAAAGTGAGAACTTGAAAACAAAAGAGAGCAAAATTCCTACTTCATCATCCTCATCTATTCTAGACACTTAGATTAGGGTGTTCACTTCACTAATACATAATTAGAGAAGTAAGAGTTTGGGTTTGAGATTCTTCAAGGTAGATCATCTTCGAAAAGGAAGACTTCAAGCAAGCATGGATCATTTGACTTGTGGAGCCTCTCTAGAGTCCGGGAGTTCATGGATCGCGGTGAAGGAACTACTACTCGGAGCTTATGAAGCGAAGGAATGGACTACAAAGGTTGTAATCCCTCTCTCTTAGATGTAAAGTTGTTTACATGCTAAGTTAACCCTAATTCTCTAGTTAAGATCTTGGTTAGGGTTTGTTTAGCACCCCAAAATTTTTAAAGTAGCGTGATTGATGCTTGCCAAAACCTTCACAAGGTGCTAAGATAACCCAACAGTGGTATCAGAGCCAAGCTAGAGCATTAGGCGTTGTCTAGACGAAGTTAGAAGTCCGATCGAACTCCGAAAACCCTAAATTTCCCACTTTCTGGAAATTTTTCAAAAAGTTGAAATTTTTCATATTAAAAATACTCAGAAAATCATGCAGGGAATTTTATGGACCCACCTGAAGATCGTTTTCCCAAAGGCATAACTCCATTAACACCTTTCTAGACACCTACTTGATCTGGCTGAAAAATTGGCGAACTTGTAAGGTGTAATTAATCCCGGCTAATCTTACCTTTTAGGGTTTGAAGGAAGATTTGATTAAAATAGTAGGAGCCATCCTGATTAGATAAGATAATAACCAATCTAATCTTGCAAGAGTGCACGCTAAAGTGTTTTTCTTCTCTCTCTCTCTCCAGGTAGCGACCATGTCAGGCCTTAATCAAGATAATAATATGGATGTATTAACCGAACCCGCTTGTTATACTGAGCAGGGGAACGTTGGTTCCGTTCTTTCTTATAATTCTTATAAGACTGAACAGGAAATAGGGGAATACCAGAATTCACACGCCGCCCAAACGACGAATAAACATGTTGATGCATCTTCTTCGGCTGTGTTAGTTACCGAGAACTGTTTCTCAGTTCACTATACGTCCTGGGCATTAGATACCGGATCAGGATCCCACATATGCAATATATTGCATGGGCTAAAGAAAGATAGAGAACTAGAAATGTGTGATCATTCCGTAAGAGTAGGGAATGGTGCAAATGTTGCAGCCAAAGCAGTTGGCGAATATCACCTTGTATTACCAAGTGGTAATACATTGATTCTGAACGAATGCTATTACATACCGAGCATGATATGAAACATTATATCAGTTTCTTTATTAGGTAAAGAAGGATATAATTTTGTAATACATGATAATATTATGAACATCTTCCTGAATCAAAAGTTGATTGGATCAGGCTCGTTAAATAATGGCATATACGTTCCAAATCAAAACACAGTTCTTAATATACAGAACACTCATAAGAGGAAAAGTTCAGAAATGAACGAATCCTTCTTGTGGCATTGTAGACTTGGTCATATCAATGCGACACGACTTGCTAAGTTACATAAAGATGGTTATATAAATACGTTCGAATTATCATCTTATGAAACTTGCCATTCATGTCTCAAAGGCAAAATGACCAAAACTCCGTTTAGTGGACACGAAGAAAGAGTTACAGAACTCTTGGGATTGATACATAGTGATGTATGTGGTCCTATGTCTATACATACCAAGAATGGTTCTTCATACTTCATTACATTCACTGACGATCTCTCAAGATACGGACATGTGTTCCTAATGAAATACAAGTCTGAAGCTTTTGAGAAATTCAGAGAATATAAGAACGAAGTAGAGAACCAAACGGGTAAAAGTATTAAAATCCTTTGATCTAATCGAGGAGGAGAATACTTGAGCAATGAGTTCCTCGATTATCTAAAAGAGAATGAGATTCTCTCTCAGCTTACTCCTCCCTATACACCACAGCACAACGGTGTATTGGAGCGGAGGAATCGCACCCTATTAGATATGGTGCGTTCTATGATAAGCACTGCTGAGTTGCCTATTTCCTTTTGGGGGTATGCGCTTGAGACAGCCATACACCTATTGAATATGGTCCTTACCAAATCAGTGCCTACCACTCCATATGAGATATGGAAGGGGAAGAGACCAAGTCTTAATTATATTAAGATATGGGGTTGTCCGGCCTATGTCAAAAGGCACAATCCGGACAAACTCGAGGCAAGGTCTGTCCTGTGCAAGTTTGTAGGATATCCCAAAAACTCACAAGGGTATGTCTTCTACCACACCGAGGAACAAAAAGTGTTTGTTTCTCGGCATGCCACCTTTTTGGAAAAGGAATTTCTTGAAAAAGAAATTAGTGGCAAGGAGGTAGAACTGGAAGAAGTTCCAGCTACACAAACTGCAACAGAAGATTTGGTGGAACCGGATGATTCAGTAGTTCCCGACGAACCCCCGCCTCTCCGCCAATCTAGTAGGGTTCCTCATCCACCTGAGAGATACTACGGTTTTCTCATCGATGGTGGGAGCGAGGATTGCATCATGGATGATGATGACCAGACTAGTTTCGAGCAGGCCATCACGAGTGGTGACTCTATGAAATGGCGGGATGCAATGCGATCTGAGATGGAATCAATGTACACCAACAAAGTATGGACTTTGGAATTTTCTCCTGAAGGGGTAAAACCCATTGAGAGCAAATGGATCTTTAAGAAGAAACTTGGTGTAGATGGAAAAGTTGAGACTTTCAAAGCTAGACTTGTTGCAAAGGGTTTTCGTCAACGAGCAGGTATGGATTATGACGAAACTGTAGGGTTACTAGGCACACTAGCAAGGCTCTACAGGGCATCGACCATGCCAAAATTAAATTTTTATGTGCCGAATAACACTAAGCAAGATCGTATACTAGGGTTTAGGCGAATCAATTAGCAAGTAAACAACTTTACTCTAAAGGGATACGAAATACAACCTTTGTAGATCGGTCCTTCACTTCATTTGCTCCTTGTTGATGTCCCTTCGCTGCGATCGTGGATCTCCCGGACCCTTGCATGGCTTCACGAGGCGAAAGGTGCGACCTTGCTTGAAGTCTCCGAGGCCGAAGATGATCTACATCGAGGGAATTCCGACTCAAGCTACTACTTCACTAATTTGAGAATTAGTGAAGCAAACACCCTATACAAGAGTGCTAGTGTTGATGAGGATGGAGAAATAGGAAGTGGGTTCTCTTTGGATTTTTAATTCTCACAAAGTTTCGCTCTTTTTTTCAAAACCCTAGCAAGCAATTTCTTTTGCTCAATGAAGAAGATGAACAAAAGAAAGGAATGAGGATAATGATCAAGTGAAAAGAATAACCATGGTGAGTGAGTATCATATACTAACCCTTGTAGAGACTTAACCCTAGTCTAATGGTTATGGTTGGGTTAATAAAAATCCATAGTAAAAACAAAATCAAGTTGGATTAGTCAATGCATCCACAAGCTTCCACAAGCTTCATGTATTTTCAAATCTTCCACTTGATTTTGCAATTACTTTAAATATTAAAAACCCAAAATAAACATTAGCATAGTGTAAGTCTCATACACCCATGGATTGTGTATCATCAACCATGATACAATATGATAACACATTTTAAACATATATCATATATATGTTAAAGTAGTGTACAAGTGAGAAAACCCCTAAAGTGAACAAGTGTTAGTAAATGTAAACTAGTATATCTAATATACAATTATACACTTAATTATTAAATCAACACTTGACTTAATAATCCGGTCATATCTCATATAACCGGCTAACATCCATTGTATCGACTTATCGAATCAACACTTGATTCGATAACCCGGCCATATCAAATATAACCGACCGATACATATAGTCGCGAGAATAGAATACGGTATCACATACACGCATTTATTCTTGGTCTCGCACATATCAAATACGTGCTCCTATTTCGTTTTGCCTGAGCCAGTAAAACCTCTGTGTAGGACTTTAAAGACTCGTCAATACGCCGGTAGTAGGTGATGATCACATCACGCACCCACAAGTCGTCAGCGGTACTAGCTGGACGTAACGGCTACCCGGGTATTGAGCGATCAGAAGATCAGCAAGCAAGCCCGCTCCAACTCCTGTAAAAGCTTGCCGGCAACACTTCCCGTACAGTTCGGTCTCCTCGTCTGATATGTCGCATATCAAGTCTACGGGTGGTAAACGTCAGACCCCAATAACCGATAAGTCATGCCGATGTGAGGCTCATAACGGGTCAAGAAACTACTGGTAACACTTACCAGCAAATCTCTAAATCAGCCCTGGCCAGGGACTTCCCTGTTACGGCCAATCGAGCACAGCGCAACATCAACCCCCAATACCGGGAGAGACGAAACCCCTCCTATCGCTCATTGCCTCAATGTGACTCAGGACTGTACCCAAAAACCACCGTTTTGCACGCCCACATGGACGTGGTAAGGTGGAAATAAAAGCACAGTGGGAATCACACAAGACTCTATGACGATCTCGGGTCTACAGACTAACCTACACAAGTGTCACCAAAGAACTGCCATCTAACGTGAGGTATAATACCATCTGGGAGTTCTCGGCGAGTCCGTCCAGTGTACCCAGTCACCACTGAGCACCCGTATACCATCTCTGATGTGAAACACCAATTGATATGGGATCATCCATCGCCCATCTCATGGTTCGAGAAGCGTATACGCTAGTCTACTTTGGTATATCGATACCCCGTCTCGATACACCCACGACTAGGGACCTTGAAGGATGTACTTATGGACTACCATGTCCCCACTAGTATGATCCGCATCATAGTCCAGGTAGTCAAGTACAAATCCTAAGGGCTTTACCAACATGTAACTATAAGACAGTATAAAGAGACAAGTATACAGGTTAAAGTAAAGTGCAACCAGATAGTATACTATCATATCGAGCAAGAAAGTCCTCTCTATATATGTCCAAGCATCCAATATAATATACATCATCTGTACAATACTGGCCTCTAGGGCATACATACAACTAACAATCTCCCACTTGCACTAGGGCCAGCTGTTGTAGTATCGCATACCTAGCATCCCGAAGAGTCTCTCAAACTGTATCTGGGGAATGGCCTTCGTGAGTGGATCCGCTGTGTTGTTCTTCGTGTCAACCCTCCTGACCTCGATCTCCCGGCGATCAACTATCTCCCGGATCAGGTGATACCGCCTCAGAATATGCCTGGATCGCTGATGGGACCTGGGTTCCTTGGCCAAAGCCACCGCTCCATTGTTATCGCAATACAAAGGTATTGGATGCTCAATGGATGGAACCACTCCAAGTTCAGTAATGAACTTATTGATCCAGACATCCTCTTTGGCAGCATCGTTGGCAGCGATGTATTCAGTCTCCATCGTCGAGTCTGCCACGGTTTCCTGCTTGGAACTCTTCCAGCTAACCGCCCCTCCGTAAAGGGTATAGACAAATCCCGACTGTGACTTAGAGTCTTCCTTATCACTCTGGAAGCTCGAATCGGTAAAGGACTCCACTTGGAGTTCTCCGTTACCATACACCAAGAGCATCTCTTTAGTCCTTCGCAAGTACTTGAGAATGCTCTTCACAGCTGTCCAGTGACTCTCTCCAGGATCGGCTTGATACCTACTCACTACACTTAGTGAGTATGCTACATCGGGTCTGGTACATAGCATCGCGTACATGATACAGCCTACTGCCGAAGCATAGGGTATCCTTTGCATGCGAGCTCTCTCCAAATCAGTCTTGGGTGACATCTCTTTGGAGAGAGTGAGCCCTGAGATCGTGGGTAAAAACCCACGTTTGGACTCTTCCATGCTAAACCTCTTTAGTATGGTGTCAATGTACCTGGATTGGGACAATCCCAATGTCCTTTTAGATCTATCTTTATAGATCATAATTCCCAATATGCAGGAGGCATCACCAAGATCTTTCATTGAGAATCTTTGTGATAAGAAGAGCTTCACCGATTGCAGCATAGGAATGTCATTTCCTATCAAGAGTATGTCGTCTATGTACAATATGAGGAAGACAACCTTACTCTCTGCTACCTTCTTGTAGATACAAGGTTCATCTACGTTTTTGACGAAATCAAACTCTTTGATAACGACGTCAAAGCAGATGTTCCAACTCCGCGATGCTTGCTTCAATCCATAAATGGATTTAAGCAGCTTGCACACCTTCCCGCTGCTCCCACTATCTACGAAGCCCTCTGGCCGAGTCATGTAAACTCACTCTTCTAAATCACCGTTTAGAAAGGCGGTCTTAACATCCATTTGCCAGATTTCGTAGTCATGATATGCAGCGATGGCAAGCATGATCCGGATGGATTTAAGCATAGCTTCTGGAGAAAAGGTTTCATCATAGTCCACACCTGGTCTTTGACGAAAACCCTTTGCAACAAGTCTAGCTTTGAAAGTCTCCACTTTCCCATCTACGCCAAGTTTTTTCTTGAACATCCACTTGCTCCCAATGGGTTTTACCTCTTCAGGAGCAACTTCCAAAGTCCATACTTTGTTGGTGTACATGGATTCCATCTCGGACCGCATTGCATCCAGCCATTTCACTGAGTCCCCACTCATGATGGCCTGCTCGAAGCTAGTTGGGTCATCATCAACCATGATGCAATCCTCGCTCCCACCATCCATGAGAAAACCGTAGTATCTCTCAGGTGGGTGAGGAACCCTACTAGATCGGCGGAGAGGATGAGGTTCATTGGGAACTACCGAATCCTCTGGTTCCACTAAATCTTCAGTTGCAGTTTGTGTATCTGGAACCTCTTCCAGCTCTACCACTTTGCCACTAATTTCTTTTACAAGAAATTCTTTTTCTAAAACGGTGGCATGTTGAGCAACAAACACCTTTTGTTCCTCACTGTGGTAGAAAAAATACCCATATGAGTTCTTTGGATATCCCACAAACTTGCAAAGAACTGACCGTGCCTCGAGTTTGTCCGGATTTTGTCTTTTGACATAGGCCGGACAACCCCATATCTTAACTCGTTTAAGATATGGTCTCTTCCCACTCCATATCTCATATGGTGTGGTAGGTATAGATTTAGATGGAACTTGATTCAATAGGTATGCTGCTGTCTGCAGTGCATACCCCCAGAAGGAAATAGGTAACTCAGCTGTGCTCATGATAGAGCGCACCATATCTAATAGGGTGCGGTTCTTTCGTTCAGATACACCGTTGTGCTGTGGTGTATATGGAGGAGTCAGCTGAGAGAGAATCCCATTCTCTTTTAGGAAGTCCAGGAATTCAATGCTCAAGTATTCACCTCCTCGATCAGATCGTAGGATTTTAATACTTTTTCCGGTTTGGTTCTCGACTTCTTGTTTATATTATCTAAATTTCTCAGAAGCTTCTGATTTGTGTTTCATCAAGAACACATATCCGAATCTAGAGAGATCGTCAGTGAATGTAATGAAGTACGAAGAACCATCCCTGGCATATGTAGACATGGGACCGCATACATCACTATGTATCAGTCCCAAGAGTTCGGTAACTCTTTCTCCGTGTCCCGTAAACGGAGTTTTGGTCATCTTGCCTTTGAGACATGACTGGCAAATGTCATAAGATGAAAATTCAAACGGATTCAAATATCCATCTTTATGCAACTTAGCGAGTAGTGTCGCATTGATGTGACCCAAGCTACAATGCCACAAGAAGGATTCGTTCAGTTCTGAACTCTTCCTCTTAAGTGTGTTTGTTATGCTCAGAACTGTTGATTGATTTAGAACATAAATGCCATTGCACATCGTGTCTGATCCGACCAACTTTTGGTTTAGGAAAATGTTCATAACATTATCCTGTAATAAAAAATTATATCCCTCTTTACTCAACAAAGAAACCGATATAATGTTGCATATCAGGTTCGGTATATAATAGCATTCGTTCAGAATCAATGTATTACCAGTTGGCAATACAAGGTGATATTCCCCGACGGTTTTAGCTGCAACAATTGCACCATTTCCAACCCTTATGTCTTTATCACCTTCTCCAAGTTCTCTACCTTTCCTAAGCCCATGTAACTGATTACATATATGGGATCCTGACCCGGTATCTAATACCCAGGACGTAGAGGAAATGGAGAAACAGTTCTCTGTAACGAACACACCCGAAGAAAATGCATCAACATGTACTTTCTTCATTCGGGTGGCATGAGAATCCTGGTATTCCCCTATATCCTGTTTAGTCTTATAACTCTTATAAGAAAGAACGGAACCAACGTTCCCCAGCACAGTATAACATGCGGGTTTGGTCAATACATCCATATTATTATCTTTATTAAGGTATGATATGGTCGCTACCTGGAGAGAGAGAAGAAAACACTTTAGCGTATGCTCTTGCAAGATCAGATTGGTTATTATCTTATCTAATCAGGATGGCTCCCACTGTTTTTTATCAAATCTTCTTTCAAATCCTAAAAGGAAAGACTAGCCGGGATTAATTACACTCTACAACTTTGCCAATCTTTCAGCCAGGCCAGTGTCGGTACTTTGAGGGAGGTTCCCCGTGCTTTCGCACGGACCTAATTAAAGTAAACCTCGTTTTCCCAGAGGCGTAACCCCGTTGACACCTTTCTAGACACCTACTTGATCGGCTAATTGTCCTGTGTAAAAATCTCCCAGGAGTAACAATTACTCGCAGTAGGTATCGGGATCCAACTATCTCATAGAAGGTATGCAATCTCATTGCAAATTTCAACACTTGAAATTCCCGATAATATTTTGCCCCAAACGATCTATGACCTTGACAAGGTCAACAAACCATAGACCGTAAGTCAAGTTCAACCCATCATTTCTTGATTGAATTAAACCCACCCGCACGACCCTTGACAAGGTCAACAAGGCCGTACGACTACCCTAAAACAATCTACATCATATGCATAAACAGATAAATACTGGTCAGCTACCGCACACTACGCCTTGACAAGGTCAACAAACGCAGCACGAATACTAAGCAGGACTTATCTGAAATGACGGAGGGCTACGACAGGTTTTTCTGAAAACCTATTGCGTAATGAACTTGATATCGTCGTAGAATCGCATAAATTTTGAAATGGAGTGATTTTGAGGCTTTCATTAGTTTTGCTAAAGAGGTCACTCCCGGTGAAGGGATCTCGGCTCTTTCCTTATGGAATAAGGTGCAGGATATATTATATACATCATTATGCAAAGCAAAACTCCAAAAGCAATCAAAAGACAAACCGAGTTTTGTAGCATCTGCCAGTTTCGCTAAAGAGGTCACTCCCGGTAAAGGGATCTCGGTTCTTTCCTCATCAAATAAGATGCAGGGTATATCATATATACCGCTATGCAAAGCAAAACTGTAACTACCCTTTTTATAAAGTTTTGATTCTACAACATCTTTTAGGTTTCTTTTCTTTCATTAATCACATTAATGAAGTCCCATCATATAAATCACCTAAACATCACAGATAAATACGACGTACACTTATGCCATCCGCATTCGCCTCGATGTCCCCTCATGCACCGTTAGGTTAGGTAACTAACGGCAGAGCAGGGCAGGGCTAGCGCAGGTGTAAAACATAAGTAACGCCTATATAATATATCATATATACTATATACAGTATTTATCACCGGACATCAAATGATCACATCACAGATATCGCAGCAGAAGAAACATATGAAACATTGGATATACTAGGACGTCCGTGTTTTATTTTGAGCCTCTATAAAACACGGATTCCACGGTCGCGATGAATAGCCAAACCCACACCCCTAGACCCCTACGAGAGCGGCAAGCAACCATTCCATTTCTAGGGTTAGGAGACCCGGACTCGACTCCTCGAGTTGGTCTCCCACTGGACCTTAGAACCCGGTTACTTGTGCTCCCCTCCTTGGGTCTATCCTAGTGCGGAAAAGTAAATAATATACAAATGGTGACAACAACCTCGACCCGGAAGTGCCCCAATAAAAGAATATTACATACATTTAAATTTTACATGAATGAAAATAAAAACTCTCATCTCACATAAAACCCCCGGCTATTCAGAACGCGACGATCCAATATAACATATCCAGCAACACAGAACATCACATGTCATCAACGTATGTAAATATGCGCATCCCAATTGTCGTTGACATATAGCAACGAAACCGGCGATATCACATATTACACTTACGGTCGCAGAAAAGAAAGTGTAAAACTACAACATTTGGAATCCACAATCTCTTTAGACATCATAAATCCGAAATATCACATATTTCGCATTTCATGCCTAACCGTGTGAATTCCACATATTGTATCACATTCCAGATAAATAGACAGTATTAAACTTTTCGATCGAATAATCAAATACCCAAGATTTCCTAAATAGCTCAACACTTGAGCGGAGTTCAAAAATTCCAGAATACGTCACAGTAGCAACGGTCCAGCCGTAGAAGGGTCAAGCCAACGCCTCACATGTGGCACGCCGTACTGCCCCAAACCCTAAGGTTCAAAGGGCGGTTCAAGACGGTCACATAATCGAGTTAAGGTTTGTTGTCTTCTAGAGGGTCCGTCACATCACATGCACGTTTTTCCGAAATATTTAAACCCGAGAAAAATTCAACACTTGAATGTTTTTCGCGCTGGGAAAAATTGAGTAAATGATATCCGCTCAAACATTTTAGTACTTTCTAAATTATCCGGAATAACATAACAAAATTAAATTGTCCGATCGAATCGATGGTTACAAAATGAACCCCTGAATACTCAACACTTGAGTCAGTTTAAAAATACCCATAAAATAACACAATCAGAAACAAGAATTACTGTGCAAACACACTGTCAACTTCTCACTGTACGGCCGCGGTTCCACGGCACAAGCAGGGTATTGCCGCGGAACCGCGGCGGTCCGTACAGATTACGTCATAATTTTGCGCCGTAATTCTTAGAAATCCGTGCTGTATTTTTTAAGTATTTTTAATTCACAAAAATCCCAGATTTTAAAAATTGTCCAGAGAGGGGGTCGTTTTGTCGTATTCGGGTTCGTTCGGAGTTTTAACTTCGTTAACGCATCGTCTAATGCTATAGCTAGGCTATGATACCACTGTAGGGTTACTAAGCACACTAACAAGGCTCTACAAGGCATCGACCATGCCAAAATTAAATTTTTATGTGCCGAATAACACTAAGCAAGATCGTATACTAGAGTTTAGGCGAATCAATTAGCAAGTAAACAACTTTACTCTAAAGGGATACGAAATACAACCTTTGTAGATCGGTCCTTCACTTCATTTGCTCCTTGTTGAAGTCCCTTCGCTACGATCGTGGATCTCCCGGACCATTGCATGGCTTCACGAGGCGAAAGGTGCGACCTTGCTTGAAGTCTCCGAGGCCGAAGATGATCTACGTCGAGGGAATTCCGACTCAAGCTACTACTTCACTAATTTGAGAATTAGTGAAGCAAACACCCTATACAAGAGTGCTAGTCTTGATGAGGATGGAGAAATAGGAAGTGGCTTCTCTTTGGATTTTTAATTCTTACAAAATTTCACTCTTTTTTTCAAAACCCTAGCAAGCAATTTCTTTTGCTCAATGAAGAAGATGAACAAAAGAAAGGAATGAGGATAATGATCAAGCGAAAAGAGTAACCATGGTGAGTGAGTATCATATACTAACCCTTGTAGAGACTTAACCCTAGGCTAATGGTTATGGTTGGGTTAATAAAAATCCATAGTAAAAACAAAATCAAGTTGGATTAGTCAATGCATCCACAAGCTTCCACAAGCTTCATGTATTTTCAAATCCTCCACTTGATTTTGCAATTACTTTAAATATTAAAAACCCAAAATAAACATTAGCATAGTGTAAGTCTCATACACCCATGGATTGTGTATCATCAACCATGATACAATATGATAACACATTTTAAACATATATCATATATATGTTAAAGTAGTGTACAAGTGAGAAAACCCCTAAAGTGAACAAGTGTTAGTAAATGTAAACTAGTATATCTAATATACAATTATACACTTAATTATTAAATCAACACTTGACTTAATAATCCGGTCATATCTCATATAACCGGCTAACATCTATTGTATCGACTTATCGAATCAACACTTGATTCGATAACCCGGCCATATCATATATAACCGACCGATACATATAGTCGCGAGAATAGAATATGGTATCATATACATGCATTTATTCTCGGTCTCGCACATATCACATACGTGCTCCTATTTCGTTTTGCCTGAGCCAGTAAAACCTCTGTGTAGGACTCTAAAGACTCGTCAATACGCCGGCAGTAGGTGATGATCACATCACGCACCCATAAGCCGTCAGCGGTACTAGCTGGACATAACGGCTACCCGGGTATTGAGCGATCAGAAGATCAGCAAGCAAGCCCGCTCCAACTCCTATAAAAGCCTGCCGGCAACACTTCCCGTACAGTCCGGTCTCCTCGTCTGAAATGTCGCATATCAAGTCTAGGGGTGGTAAACGTCAGACCCCAATAACCGATAAGTCGTGCCGATGTGAGGCTCATAACGGGTCGAGAAACTACTGGTAACACTTACCAGCAAATCTCTAAATAAGCCCTGGCCAGGGACTTCCCTGTTATGGCCAATCGAGCACAGCGCAACATCAACCCCCAATACCGGGAGAGACGAAACCCCTCCTATCGCTCATTGCCTCCATGTGACTCGGGACTGTACCCAAAAACCACCGTTTTGCACGCCCTCATGGACGTGGTAAGGTGGAAATCAAAGCACAGTGGGAATCACACAAGACTCTATGACGATCTCGGGTCTACAGAGTAACCTGCACAAGTGTCACCAGAGAACTGCCATCTGACGTGAGGTATAATACCATCTGGAAGTTCTCGGCGAGTCCGTCCAGTATACCCAGTCACCACTGAGCACCCGTATACCATCTCTGATGTCAAACACCAATGGATATGGGATCATCCATCGCCCATCTCATGGGTCGAGAAGCGTATACGCTAGTCTACTCTGGTATATCGATGCCCCGTCTCGATACACCCACGACTAGGGACCTTAAAGGATGTACTTATGGACTATCATGTTCCCACTAGTATGATCCGCATCATAGTCCAGATAGTCAAGTACACATCCTAAGGGCTTTACCAACATGTAACTATAAGACAGTATAAAGAGACAAGTATACAGGTTAAAGTAAAGTGCAACCAGATAGCATACTATCATATCGAGCAAGAAAGTCCTCTCTATATATGTCCAAGCATCCAATATAATATACATCATCTGTACAATACTGGCCTCTAGGGCGTACATACAACTAACAGAAACCTTTTCTCCAGTGGCTATGCTTAAGTCCATCCGGATCTTATTTTCCATTGTCGCATACCATGACTACGAAATTTGGCAAATGGATGTTAAGGCCGCCTTTCTAAATGGTGATTTAGAGGAGTGCGTGTACATGACTCAGCCAGAGGGCTTTGTAGACAGTGGGAGCAGTGGAAAGGTGTGCAAGCTGCTTAAATCCATCTATGGGTTGAAGCAGGCATCGCGGAGTTGGAACATATGTTTTGATGTGGTAGTCAAAGAGTTTGACTTCATCAAAAACATAGATGAACCTTGTATACAAGAAGGTGGCAGAGAGTAAGGTTGTCTTCCTCGTATTGTACGTGGATGACATACTCTTGATAGGAAATGATGTTCCTATGCTGCACTCGGTCAAGCTCTTCTTATCACAAAGATTCTCAATGAAAGATCTAGGTGATGCCTCGTGCATTTTGGGAATAAAGATCTATAGAGATAGATCTAAAATGATACTGGGATTGTCCCAATCCAGGTATATTGATACCATACTAAAGAGGTTTAGTATGGAAGAATCCAAGCGTGGGAACTTACCCACGATCTCAGGGCTCACTCTCTCCAAAGAGATGTCTCCCAAGACTGATTTGGAGAGAGCTCGCATGCAAGGGATACCCTATGCTTCGGCAGTAGGCTGTATCATGTACGCGATGCTATGTACCAGACCCGATGTAGCATACTCACTAAGTGTAGTGAGTAGGTATCAAGCCGATCCTGGAGAGAGTCACTGGACAGCTGTGAAGAGCATTCTCAAGTACTTGAGAAGGACTAAAGAGATGTTCTTGGTGTATGGTAACGGAGAACTCCAGTTGAAGTCCTTTACCGATTCGAGCTTCCAAAGTGATCAGGATGACTCTAAGTCACACTCGGGATTTGTCTTTACCCTAAATGGAGGGGCGGTTTGTTGGAAGAGTTCCAAACAGGAAACCGTGGTAGACTCGATGATGGAGGCTGAATACATCGCTGCCAACGATGTTGCCAAAGAGGCTGTCTGGATAAAGAAGTTCATCACTGAACTTGGTATGGTTACGTCCATTGAGCATCGAATACCTCTGTATTGTGATAACAATGGAGCTATGGCTTTAGCCAAGGAACCCAGGTCCCATCAGAAGTCCAGACATATTCTGAGGCGGTATCACCTGATCCGGGAGATAGTTGATCACCGGGAGATCGAGGTTAGGAGAGTTGATACGAAGGACAACACTGCGGATCCACTCACGAAGGCCATTCCTCAAATACAATTTGAGAGACTCTTCGGGATGTTGGGTATGAGATACTACAACAGCTGGCCTTAGTACAAGTGGGAGATTGTTAGTTATGTATATGCCGTAGAGGCCATTGTTGTACATGTGATGTATATTATAATGGATGATTGGATATATATAGAGAGGACTTTCTTGCTTGATATGATCGTATGCTATCTGGTTTCACTTTATCTTAACGTGTTAACAAATACTGTTTTGTGATCACATGTTGATAAAGCCCTTAGGATATGTACTCGACTACTAGGACTATGATAAGATCATACTAGTGGGGCCAGGGTAGTCTACGAGTACATCCTATAACTGTTCCTAGTCGAGGGTGTATCGAGACAGGGCATCGACACTCCAGAGTAGACTAGCGTACACTCATCTTGACCCATATGATGGGCGATGGATGATCCCATATCCATTGGTGTTGGAAATCAAAGATGGTGTACGGGTACTCAGTGGAGACTGGGTACACTGAACGGACTCGCCGAGAGCTCCTGGATGGTATTATACCTATCGTCATATAGCAGTTCTCCGGTGACACTGGTACAGGTTAGTCTGTAGACCCGAGATCGTCATAGAGTCTTGTGTGATTCCCACTGTGCTTTGATTTCCACCTTACCACGTCCAAGAGGGCGTGCAAAATGGTGGCTTTTGGGTATAGTCCCGAATCACATGGAGGCAATGAGCGATAGGAGGGGTTTTGTCTCTCCCGGTATTGGGAGTTGATGTTGCGCTGTGTTCGATTGGCTATAACTGGAAGTCCCTGGCCAGGGTTGATATGGAGATTTACTGGTAAGAGTTATCAGTAGTTTCTCAACCCGTTATGATCCTTACATCGACACGACTTATCGGTTACTGGGTCTGACGTTTACCACCCCTAGACTAGATATGCAACATATCAGACGAAGAGATCGGACTGTACGGGAGTGTTACTGATTGGATTTGCAGGAAAATGTACAGGCTTGCTTGTTGATCTTCTGATTGCTCAATACACGGGTGGCTGTTACGTTTAGCTGACCGCTTGCAGCTTGTGGATGTTTGATATGATTATCACCTACTGCCAGCGTATTGACGATTGTTTAGAGTCCTACACAGAGGTTTCCTGGCTCAGGAAAAACGGAGTAGGAGCACATATGTGATATGTGCGGGACCGAGAATAATACGATATGAGATACAGTATTCTATTCTCGCAATATGAGATATCGACCGGGTATATGTGATATAGCCGGGTCATCGGATCAAGTGCTGATTCGATGAATTGGTACATGTTATATTAGTCGGTTATATGCAATATAGCCGGATTGTCGGATCAAGAGTTGATTCGATAATTTAATGTATAATTATATATGTGATATATTACATTACGTTAACTAATATAAGCTCGCTTTATTGATTCATTTTCTCACTGGATAATACATTAATGTATATGCGATATATGTTAATTGTATTATTTTCTTTTGTTATAAAATATATTGTATATGTGATATGTAATATTGTAACAAGTTAGGGTTACAAATGAAACATGGTTGTTAATTTTAAACCAAGTTAGGGTTTGGATTTGGGTTAGCTTTTGGGTTAGCTTTTTCCTGAAGCTTCATGAAGCTTTCCTTTTGTCATTTAGCTTTGATATTTTGAGTAGATATTTGTTAACCCAACCCAAACCCTTAACCATAGTTTATTCTCTACATGAGTTAATGCCTTCATTTATTAACTCATGGTTGTCATTTGTAACCACAACAATTCATTATTCATCATAAAAGCTTTCTTCTTCTTCTTTCTCCTTGAAAAAGCTTTCTAGCCTTTTGTGTTGTGATGATTTAAAGTGAGAAATTGAACACAAAAGAGAGCAAAATTCCTACTTCATCATCCTCATCTATTCTAGCCACTTAGATTAAGGTGTTCACTTCACTAATACATAATTAGAGAAGTGAGAGCTTGGGTTTGAGATTCTTCAAGGTAGATCATCTTTGAAAGGGAAGACTTCAAGCAAGCATAGATCATTTAACTTGTGGAGTCTCTCTAGAGTCCAGGAGTTCATGGATCGCGGTGAATGGACTACTACTCGAAGCTTATGAAGCGAAGGAACGGACTACAAAGGTTGTAATCCCTCTCTCTTAGATGTAAAGTTGTTTACATGCTATGTTAACCTTAATTCTCTAGTTAAGATCTTGGTTAGGGTTTGTTTAGCACCCCAAAATTTTTAAAGTAGCATGATTGATGCTTGCCAAAACCTTCACAAGGTGCTAAGCTAACCCAACAATGACATGTTTCATCTCATACTTCGCATTTATTGTTTATGCACTGCTTCATATATTAGTAGTACTTGATAGAGTACCTTCCATGACTGTTGCATTTACATACTATGTTTTATATGCATTGCTTCATGTATTAGTTGAACCTGCTAGAGTACCTTTCATGACTGTTGCATATATACATTATCATATCATTACTTCATGTATTAGTAGTACCTGGTGGAGTACCTTACATGATTGTTGCATACAGATTGTCATATTATTGCTTCATGTATTAGTTATACCTGCTAGTGTACCTTTCATGACTATTGCATACATATGACCATTTATTGCTATTAGCTTGCATATGTTAGATTCACGTTGTCCGTGCATACTTGCGATTACCTACATATGTTATTTACTATTCACGAGTTGGCAACTCACCCCCGTTGTACCATAGTATTTTGCAGGTTGTTCCCTAGAGTAGTCGAGGCAGGATATTCATCTATCTTATCATCTTTTGCTGCGGATACCGCTTTGGCTCATAGTGTGCAGTTTTGCTTAGGTGGGTTTTATGGTTATCCGTTTTGTTCATTGTATATTCATTGTATCCTGTACTCTCCATCTACCACTTTTATGTGTATGACTTAAAGACTTGATGTGAGGACGATATTGTATATTTTGGGGACTTGGATATCTTTTATGCAATTTTACTTATATCGTCTTTTATTTCTTCGCTACGGCGTCGTATATCTGTTGTGGTGGTTGTTTTCCGCCGTTGGGCGTGGATTTGCTCCCGTTGAGGATGCTTTACTTTATATTTATGTTGTACCCATTTTTGGGGTTAATTTTTACAAATGAGGTGCTGCCAAAATTTTTAAGAAAGTAAAGTTGGACTTTAAAGAATTTGGTTTGAGATTTTAACAGTTTTGAAAATGCTATTATCACTTACTACTTTTGATGGTTTAGATTGCTGGGTTTTCATCTTACTTAAATTGCGTTACGCCTGTAGACGTGCGTAGTTTAAGGGCCGTCACGTGCCAATTTCAGGTCGTGACAAAGTTGGTATCAGAGCGCTAGGTTTTACATTTCGGAGTGTAGGATGACCTTTGTATGATAGAGTAGGTAGCTTAAGCAGAGTAACGTAGTGTATGTATTTCCGCGGCATACTCACGATCACGGTACTCCGTCTAAAGTGACCTAAGTACAAATTTCTTGAAATTCCTTCCTTGATGATACATATCCTTTGTTGGATATGTATGCCCTAGAGGCCTGTATTGTATAGGATGCTAGGCATGTATATGTACAGAAATAATCTTTGCTCAAAATGATAGTATGCAATCTGGTTTATCTTTATCATAACATGTGATGTGTTGATGAAGCCCTTAGGACTATGCTTGACTACCAGGATTATGATGAGATCATACTAGTGGGACCTGGGCAGTCTACAAGCATATCCTTCAATAGTTCCTAGTCGAGGGTATATCGAGACAGGGCATCGGTATTACCAGATTAGACTAGTGTGTACGTTTCTTAACCCTGGGGGCGATGGTTGATTCCATAACCATTGATGTTTGACATCAAAGATTGTACACAGGTGCTCATTGGAGAATGGGTACACCGAATAGGACTCGCCGAGAACTCCTAGATGGTATATATACCTATTGTCAGATAGCAGTTCTCTGGCGACACTTGTACAGGTTAGTCTGTAGACCCGAGATCGTTATAGAGTCTTGTGTGATTCCCACTGTACTTTGATTTCTTCCCTACCACGGCTCTATTGAGTCGTGCAAACAGGTGGATTTTGGGTACAGTCCCGAATCATATGGAGACAGTGAGCGATAGGAGGGGTTTTGTCTCTCCCGGTATAGGGAGTTGATGTCGCGCTATGTTTGATCGGATATAACACCTAAATCCCTGGCCAGGGTTCTCAAGGTTTACTGATAAGTGTTATCAGTAGTTCCTCGAACTGTTATGAGCCGTAAATCAGCATGACTTACAAAGTTACTGGGGTCTGATATTTACACCCCTAGACTTCATATGCGACGTATCAGACGAAGAGACCGGACTGTACGGTAAGTGTTGCTTGCAGGCTCGTAAGGGTTGTGATGAGTTCGCTCGTCGGCCACCTCTTCGTCATGTACCTGGGTAGCCGTTACGCACAGCTAGTGCCGCTGACGTGCTTGTGGTTAAACCCACTGCCAGCGTACTGTCGAGTCTTTAGATTCCCACACAGAGGGTTCCCTCGTTCAGGCGAAATATGTAGAGGCTGTAAGTTGTTATGGCAGCCGTAAGCTGTTACGACAGGGTTTCGATTATGTTCATGTAATTGTTACAGGAATAATAATCGGAAGGATAATATTGGTGGGCTTTGGTTTAAGCCGGATACCGGTATTATATTGTTGGATTAATGGTATTCGTATTTTTCGGAATTCGGATACGGGTATACGGTATACGGTATACGGAGGAGGGGTATTTTTATAATTGTTACAAGAATACCTTCTAGAAGGTGCCACCTCATAATGACATAATAATGACATCATTTATTTTATGAAAATAAATAATGAGGTGGAAATTAAAAGGTACAAGCATGATGTGATAATGGGGTTGTTGTTATGGAGTTACTATTGAAGCATGATACTTATTTTATAATGCATGCTTCAAATTATTTCTCTTAGTGCTACATCTTTATTCATCATGCTTGAACACTTTCATTATGATAAACACTTACTCTCCTCCTCCTTCTTCTTATAAATAGCTTCACATGAGATGTGAATGTTAAGTGAATGATTAAGTGAATCAAGAAGAGGAAAATAGAACATGAAGATTATCATTCTTCTTCCTAGCTTTAACCTTCATATGAGATGTGAATCCAAAGCTTAGGATTTCAAGTTAATCCAATACACTTATCTCTACATTATCCTAGTGACCTCTTCTAGCAAACTTGGTCTCTAGGTTAAACTCTTGTGAAGAGTTTCTAGCTTGCACGATAACTCTCGGGTGGATCATTTAGGTCTTGGGTGGCCGGAGATCGAAGACATCGGCAACATCTAAAGGAGCTAAGGAGTTCAACAAAAGAGAAGAAAGGAGCAGAGGAGTTGCATCCAAAAGAAGACCCGAAGGACCGTATCATCTAGGTATAATCCCTAACATAGTAGATAAGATCTCGAGTTAGGGTTTTCTAGTTGTGGTTTAGACAAGATCTTCGGTTAAGTGCGTGTTATATGCCAAGAAAATTTTCGTTCACGGCTTCCGCCGCGCCACAAGAGTTGTGGGAGCATGCAACACACACAAACATGGTATCAGAGCCTAACTAAACCATAATTAGATAGTTAGCCAAAAGTTAGAACCTCGATCGACAGTTTTTTCTCCCGAAAATATGTTTTCTGCCCCTGCTGCTGTCAGTTTTTGAAAGTGTTCAAAAAATCTTTTGACAGGCCTTAAAAATACAAGAAGGGTTTTCTAAGAACACTGTAGAAAAATGAGAGTCCAACTCGCCAAAGGCGCCGCGGATCCGCGGCCAAACCCAGTGTTTGGTCGCGGATCTGCCGCCGAGTTGGGGCCGTGTAGACTCGGATTTTTTGCATTATTCTTAGATTGAGGAAATAGGATTTATGGGATCTGTGGAATTTTACAAAGTTGTTTGTACAGGAACATGTCAAGTGTTGGCATGGTTTAAAATTATCGATCGAAATTCTAAAAGTTTTTGGCTAATCGGGTTTTCAGTTTTTTGTTATATGTGTTTGAAACGTCACTAATTGCTATATGAAGATTAGTGGGGGTTGCACATATGGATATCATGAGATGGTATGTGTATATGAATGTGTTGGATCGTCGTGATGAATGGCCGGGGGATGTTAGAAGAGTGTTTTTCCTTTTCTTTCATTCCATGTAATTTTTAAAAAGCCATGTAATATTATTTTGCGGGGTACATCCGGGATGAGGTTGTAGCCACCGTTGTATAATTTCTTTTTACTGTTTTTGCTCCTAGGATAGACCCAAGGAGGGGTGCACAAACTATCGGGTTTTCGAAGTGCCGAGTGGCCTACTCAATTTGTTGAGGGAGGTTGCTACATTTCGGGAATTTGGCGGGCAGTTTGCCGCACCCGTAGGGGTCTAGGGGGTTTTGGCTATTCATCACGACCGTGGAACCCGGCTTTCATTAAGGGCTTGAATGAAATACGGAATTCCTAGTATATCCAATGCATTTATCTGTGATCTGAAATGGTTATAATTATATATGAGATATATAATAAACGTTGCTTATGTTTTGCACCCGCGCTAGTCCAGCCCCCGCTCTGCCGTTAGTTAAGTAACCTAACGGTGCATGACGGGGCCCGGTGGCAAATGCGGATGGCATAAGCGTACGTTCTATTTACGTTTCTTTTCTGTGATGTTTAGGAAACGTAAATGATGGGACAACATTAATGTGATTAATGTTAAGAAAAAGAAACCTAAAGATGTTGTAGAATCAAACTTTTTTAAAAAGGGCAACTCTAGCTTTTGTTTTGCATAGTGGTATTCTTGAATATCCTGCACTTCATTCGATGAGGAAAGGGCCGAGATCCCTTCACCGGGAGTGACCCCTTTAGCGAAACTGGAAAATGTTACAAAGAACTCGATTTGATTTTATAGTTGATTTAATTTTGCTTTGCATCATGGTATTTACATATCCAGCATCTTATTCGATAAGGAAAGAGCCGAGATCCCTTCACCGGGAGTGACCTCTTTAGCAAAATCAGAAAGATACTACAAAACCATTCGATTTTTAAAACTGGAGCTTAAACCACTCGATTCTACAACGATATCAAGTTCAAAACGTTAAAGGTTTTCATAAAAACCATCCATTGCCCTCCGCCATTTTAGGAAGCAGAGTACTTAGTATTCGTGCCACGTTTGTTGACCATAGTTAAGGCGTGGTGTACGGTAGCTAAGTGGTGAATTCCTACAAAGCATTTGATGCGATCGATTAGGACATTCTCATGACTTTGTTGACCATAGTTAAGGGTCATGTAGGTGGGTCTAAATCAATCCCGAAATGGCGGGTAGAACTTGACTAGTGCTTATGATTTGTTGACCATAGTTAAGGTCATAAGTCATTAGGGGTAAAAATCATATCGGGAATTTCAAGAGTTGAAATTTGCAATGAGATTGCATACCTTCTATATGATAGTTGGATCCCGATCCCATTGTGAGTAAAAGGCCGGGAGAATTTTGCACTTTACAGTTAGCGAACTAGTAGATTGCAATTAATCCTGGCTATTTTTCTTTTTAGGTTTGAAGGAAAATTTGATAAAAAGCAATGGGAGACATCAATTGGATAAGATTAATAACCAATCTAATTATGCAAGAGCAATCGCTGAATGTCTTCTTTTCTCTCTCCTAATAGCAGATACCTATGACGGGACTTAAGCTTTTATTAGACAAAAATAAACTTACGGGACCAAATTACAAAGATTGGCTAAGGAACGAGAATATTGCCCTAACATATGATAAGGTCGGATACGTCCTGACTACTCCAGCTCCTCCTAGCCCAGGCTCTGATTCTTCAATTGCGGATAAAGAAATCCGCAAAACATGGGATATAGACTGCGCAACAGCCAAGTGTCTCGCACTTGCTTCTATGAACAATGAAAATCAGAAGTAGCATGAGAAGATGGATGTTCAATCCATCTTTCTCCATACAAAGGAGTTGTATGGAGAGCAATCTCGTATACTCCGATATGAGGCATCTTGAAAGTTGTTTCAGATACGGATGGCTGCTGGCACGTCTATAGGTGACCATGTATTGGAGATGATTGGACTTATTGAAGAACTTGAGGACCTGGGTTGGACCATGGAGAACGAGCAGTATGTTGATATTGTTCTACAGTCCCTTTCGCCTGCCTTTGCTCAATTCATTGTAAACTTCAACATGCACAACAAGGAGAAGTCTTTACCAGAACTCCTCAATATGTTGAGGAGTGCAAAGAGTACGCTTAAGGTAGCGAAAACTCCCGCTCTTATTGCTGGGCCATCTTCTTCCTCCGTCCCGAAAGCCAAGGCAAAGGGAAAGAAGAAGAAGAATCCCATCAAGCAGAGAGGCGGAGTGAAAAAGGCATCGGGAAGGGACAAGAAAGGGGCTGCTGCGACAGGACGTGGGGAATGTTTCCACTGCCACCAGACTGGGCACTGGAAGAGAAACTGTGTTAAATACTTGGCCGACCTCCAGAAGAAGAAGCATGGTGATGCTTCCACTTCAGGTGTGTTTGTAACAGAAAACTATTTTTCAATTAACTCTGCTTCATGGGTATTAGATACTGGGTCAGGATCTCACATCTGCAATTGTCTGCAGGGGCAGAGAAATAGCAGGTTGTTGAAGAAAGGTGATCACACTCTTTGGGTTTGGAATGGTTCCTCAGTACATGCTACTGCAGTGGCAGAGTATCATCTTGGTTTGCTGTCGGGTTTTATATTGGTTTTGAACCCATGTTATTTTGTACCTTCGATGTTATATAATATTATATCTGTATCGTTGTTGGACAATGCTGGATATAATTTTGTATTGCAATCCAATGTTATGAACATTAACCTTAATCAAGAGTTGATTGGGTATGGTACATTAAATAACGGGATATACATTCTAAATCAGCATACAGTTTTTCATATACAACACGGAAACAAAAGAAAGGTTTCAGACATAAATGAAGCTTTCATTTGGCATTGTAGACTTGGTCATATTAATGAAACAAGACTAACCAAGCTACATAAAGATGGATATTTAAACTCGTTTGAATATAAATCTCATGCGACTTGCCAGTCTTGCATCAAAGGTAAAATGACCAAAACTCCATTTACTGGACACGGAGAGAGAGCTACTGAACTCTCAGGCCTCATACATAGTGATGTATGTGGACCAATGTCTACATATGCGGGAGGTGGTTTTTCGTACTTCATAACCTTCACTGATGATTTATCGAGATTCGGGCACGTGTTCTTGTTGAAACATAAGTCTGAAGCCTTTGAAAAGTTCAAGGAGTATAAATCTGAAGTAGGAAAACAAACAGGCTTAAGTATCAAGAAACTTCGATCGGATCGAGGAGGTGAGTATTTAAGCTCGGAGTTTCTAGATTTCCTAAAAGAGAATGGGATTCTCTCTCAGCTCACTCCTCCGTACACACCACAGCACAACGGTGTATCGGAAAGGAGGAATCGTACCTTATTAGATATGGTACGATCTATGATGAGTGATATGGTACGATCTATGATGAGTGATGCTGAGTTACCAATATCATTTTGGGGGCACACATTGGAGACAGCGATTTATCTATTGAACAGGGTTCCGACCAAAACCATGTCTACTACTCCATATGAGATATGGTATGGGAAGAGACCATCTCTTAAAAGAGTTAAGATATGGGGTTGTCCGGCTTATGTGAAAAAGCAGAATCCAGACAAACTTGAGACACGATCGGTTTTGTGTAGATTTGTGGGATATCCAAAACACTCGTTTGGATATCTTTTCTACCACAAGGAGAAACAAAGGGTGTTTGTTTCTCAGTATGCCACATTTTTAGAAAATGAATTTTTTACAAATGATACTGTTGGCAATGCGGTAGAACTGGAAGATGTTCCAGATACACAAACAATTACCGATGATTTGGTTGAACCTAAGGTTTCAATAGAACCTGACGTACCTCAGCCACTCCGTAGATCTAGTAGGACTTCTCACCTACCTGATAGATACTACGGTTTTCTAATTGATGGTGATATAGAAGATTGCATCATGGATGATGATGACCCTACTAGTTTTCAGCAAGCTATCACGAGTGGTGGCTCAGTGAAATGGCTGGATGCCATGAGATCCGAAATGGAATCCATGCACACCAATAAAGTATGGACTTTGCAGGATGCACCTTCTGGAGTAAAACCCATAGGGTGCAAATGGATCTTTAAAAGAAAGATTGGTGTGGATGGTCAGGTGGAGACCTATAAAGCTAGGCTGGTAGCAAAAGGATTTCGTCAAAGACCGGGCATGGACTATGATGAAACCTTTTCACCAGTCGCGATGCTCAAATCCATTCGGATACTGCTTGCTATAGCTGCTCACTATGATTATGAGATCTGGAAGATGGATGTTAAAACGGCATTTCTAAATGGTGATTTAAAAAAATGCGTTTTTATGGATCAGCCAGAAGACTTCATTAATAGTGGGAGTAGCGGAAAAGCATGCAGGCTGCTTAAATCCATCTATGGATTAAAGCAGGCATCACGGAGATGGAACATCTGCTTTGATGATACAATCAAAGAGTTTGGTTTTATCAAAAATGTGGATGAACCATGTATTTATAAAAGGATTGTAGAGAATACTGTTATATTCCTCGTATTGTACGTGGACGATATTCTCTTGATAGGAAATGATATTCCTATGCTACAATCGGTCAAACTATTCTTATCGCAGAGGTTCTCCATGAAAGACATGGGGGATGCCTCGTACATTCTGGGGATTAAGATCTATAGAGATAGATCTAAGAAATTATTGGGTTTGTCCCAATCGAGATACAATGACACGATACTAAAGAGGTTTAGTATGGAAGATTCCAAGAGGGGTAATTTACCCTCTTGTCACGGGATCACTCTCTCCAAAGAGATGTCTCCAAAGACTGATGAGGAGAGGGCTCGTATGAGCATTATACCTTACTCTTTGGCAGTAGGATCTATAATGTATGCGATGTTATGTACTCGCCCAGATGTAGCTTATGCACTGAGTGCAGTAAGCAGGTATCAATCCAACCCAGTGGAGAAACACTGGACTGCTGTGAAGAACATTCTAAAGTACTTGAGAAGAACTAAAGAAATGTTCTTGGTGTATGGTAACGGAGATCTCCAAATGGAGGGCTTTACCGACTCCAGCTTCCAGAGCGACAAGGATGATAGTAAGTCCATCTCAGGGTTTGTATTTAACCTAAATGGAGGGGCGGTATGTTGGAAGAGTTCCAAACAAGATACTGTCGCTGACTCCACGATGGAAGCTGAGTATATTGCTGCTAATGATGCCACAAAAGAAGCAGTCTGGATAAGGAAGTTCATTTTAGAACTTCAAGTGGTTCCATCCATTGCTAATCCAATACCTCTATATTGTGATAACAATGAAGCCATGGGTTTGGCAAAGGAACCGAGGTCCCATCAGAAATCCAGACATATCTTGAGGCGGTATCACCTTATCAGGGAGATAGTGGATCGCCAGGATATCAAGGTACGGAGAGTAAACACGAAAGACAACACAGCAGATCCATTCACTAAGGCTATCCCTCAAGTACAGTTTGAGAAACTGTTTGAGCTGTTGGGTATGCGGTACGCAGGAAACTGGTTCTAGCCGGTACTTATTGCATTAACTACAGGCCTTAGTGCAAGTGGGAGATTGTTGGATATGTATGCCCTAGAGGCCTGTATTGTATAGGATGCTATGCATGTATATGTACAGAAACAATCTTTGCTCAAAATGATAGTATGCTATCTGGTTTATCTTTATCATAACATGTGATGTGTTGATGAAGCCCTACTATGCTTGACTACCAGGATTATGATGAGATCATACTAGTGGGACCTGGGCAGTCTACAAGCATATCCTTCAATAGTTCCTAGTCGAGGGTATATCGAGACAGGGCATCGGTATTACCAGATTAGACTAGTGTGTACGTTTCTTAACCCTGGGGGCGATGGTTGATTCTACAACCATTGATGTTTGACATCAAAGATTGTACACAGGTGCTTATTGGAGAATGGGTACACAGAAAAGGACTGGCCGAGAACTCCTAGATGGTATATATACCTATTGTCAGATAGCAGTTCTCTGGCGACACTTGTACAGGTTAGTCTGTAGACCCGAGATCGTCATAGAGTCTTGTGTGATTCCCACTGTACTTTGATTTCCTCCCTACCACGGCTCTATTGAGTCATACAAACAGGTGGATTTTGGGTACAGTCCCGAATCATATGGAGACAGTGAGCGATAGGAGGGGTTTCATCTCTCCCGGTATGGGGAGTTGATGTCGCGCTATGTTTGATCGGCTATAACACCTAAATCCCTGGCCAGGGTTCTCAAGGTTTACTGATAAGTGTTATCAGTAGTTCCTCAAACTGTTATGAGCCGTAAATCAGCATGACTTATAAAGTTACTGGGGTCTGACATTTACCACCCCTAGACTTCATATGCGACATATCAGACGAAGAGACTGGACTGTACGGTAAGTGTTGCTTGCAGGCTCGTAAGGGTTGTGATGAGTTCGCTCACCGGCCACCTTTTCGTCATGTACCTGGGTAGCCGTTACGCATAGCTAGTGCCGCTGACGTACTTGTGGTTAAACCCACTGCCAGCGTACTGTCGAGTCTTTAGAGTCCCACACAGAGGGTTCCCTCGTTCAGGCGAAATATGTAGAGGCTGTAAGTTGTTATGGCAGCTGTAAGCTGTTACGGCAGAGTTTCGATTATGTTCATGTAATTGTTACAGGAATAATAATCAGAAGGATAATACTGGTGGGCTTTGGTTTAAGCCGGATACCGGTATTATATTATTGGATTAATGGTATTCGTATTTTTCGGAATTCGGATACGGGTATACGGTATACGGTATACGGAGGAGGGGTATTTTTGTAATTGTTACAAGAATACCTTCTAGAAGGTGCCACCTCATAATGACATAATAATGACATCATTTATTTTATGAAAATAAATAATGAGGTGGAAATTAAAAGGTACAAGCATGATGTGATAATGGGGTTGTTGTTATGGAGTTACTATTAAAGCATGATACTTATTTTATAATGCTTGCTTCAAATTATTTCTCTTAGTGCTACATCTTTATTCATCATGCTTGAACACTTTCATTATGATAAACACTTACTCTCCTCCTCCTTCTTCTTATAAATAGCTTCACATGAGATGTGAATGTTAAGTGAATGATTAAGTGAATCAAGAAGAGGAAAATAGAACATGAAGATTATCATTCTTCTTCCTAGCTTTAATCTTCACATGAGATTTGAATCCAAAGCTTAGGATTTCAAGTTAATCCAATACACTTATCTCTACATTATCCTAGTGACCTCTTCTAGCAAACTTGGTCTCTAGGTTAAACTCTTGTGAAGAGTTTCTAGCTTGCACGATAACTCTCGGGTGGATCATCTAGGTCTTGGGTGGCCGGAGATCGAAGACATCGGCAACATCTAAAGGAGCTAAGGAGTTCAACAAAAGAGAAGAAAGGAGCAAAGGAGTTGCATCCAAAAGAAGACCCGAAGGACCGTATCATCTAGGTATAATCCCTAACATAGTAGATAAGATCTCAAGTTAGGGTTTTCTAGTTATGGTTTAGACAAGATCTTCGGTTAAGTGCGTGTTGTATGCCAAGAAAATTTTTGTTCACCACTTCCGCCGCGCCACAAGAGTTGTGGGAGCATGCAACACACACTAACATCCTTGTGATTCGATTTCTGTGTTCATATCGAATTCTTTTTCCATTTATAGCCTTTATCGCCGATGACTATGAGGACTAAGAGAGGTGCAGCAAAGGCCGAGGTCCGAGTTGACTCATGTGGGACGAGGACTGACCAGGATGGCACGCTCGTTTTACAGGAGCAGATGGATCCACCTTCGATAGATCGTATCGCTAGGCTTGTGGCAGATATGCAGGACTTACGCCAGACGATGAGTTCATTGGTTGAGGCCATTCGAGCGCAGCGACAGGAGATTGTCACCCCTGTTACCCAGTTGTTCCTTGCGATCAGCACTGCATTATGTTACTTACACAGCACCAGTGGACGCAGCCCTATTTGATGAGGAGCGTCTTTCCGAGAATTTGGGAGTTCGAGGACAGTGGAGGACTCGTACCGGTGTACCAGCCCAGAGACAGAGGCGTAATCGTCGTGACAGGTTTCGTGCACGTCGCAGGAGTAGCAGAGGCTTGGGACGAGGAGAGTCGGTTAGCTAGATCATCCGTTTGTTGTGTTAACTTCTGTCAGCGATTCTTTTATTGCGCGACACGTATTTCAGTCGTGTGCCAATCGGATAAGAGATTGTGATTCATCCGTCATTTTGATCCTTCTTAAGATGTTGGATTTGACGTTCTCCTAGGTACGGACTGGTTAGCTACGTGCTAGGCGTCTATGAACTGCCGCGAGAAAACAGTCAGGTTTTGTTTTCCCAGCGAGTCAGTTCTTGTTGTGCAGGGGGATAGTGGTGCCGCCTCTCATAGCTTGAATTCAGCCTTTTTCGCTAGTCGGCTTTTGAGGAGAGGATGTCGAGGATTCTTGGCTTTCATTCGTGATACCGGAGCCACAGTAGGTTTTTTAGACCGGGTTTCCATCGTGCGAGAGTTTTCCAACGTTGTTCCAGATGAGCCGGCGAAACTTAGGGAGCTTAAGGATCTGCTGCAGAGTTGCTAGATAGGTGGGGCTTGCGCATCTGAGTGTTTCTTTTTGAGGAGCTCCTATTCTGTTCGTCAAGGAGGAAGACGGCAGTTTGAGGTTGTGTATTGATTTATCGTCAATTGAACCGGCTTATGGTGCGGATAGGTATCCTTTACCTCGCATTGAAGATTTTTTATCAGCTCCAGAGTGCGAGACATTTTCTAAGTTTGTTTGGGATCAGGTCATCATTGGTTGCGGGTTCGGAGTGATGACATTCCGAAGACTGCTTTTGTGCACGCTATGAGATTTATGTGTTTTGGTGGTGTCATTTGACTCACCAATGCCCTAGCAGCATTCATGGATATGATGAACCAGATTTCTCCAGGCCGTTCCTCGACCAGTTTATTGTTGTGCCATTGATGACATTCTGGTCTTTTCCAATGTGTCTTGAGTAACTTGAGCAGCACTCGAGGATTTGTTTTACAGATACTGGGAGAACCCAGCTGTTTGCTAAATTCTCGGACTGTTCATTCGGGCTTGTTTGTGTTGACTCCTAGGTCTTGTAATTATGGGAGACGGTTTCGTATGGTCCTGAGGAAGATCGAGGCCGTACAGCTTGGGCCCAGACTTATATCTCGGACGGAGGTCCGCAGATTTTTAAGCTTAGCAGGTTTTTACCGCCATTTCATGCAGGATTGCTAGTGTATCGCTGCACCGTTGACTGGACCGACCGGAAAGGAGGTTCCATTTTCTTTGGACTGAGGCATGCGTACGGAGTTTTCGGCAGTTGAAGACTCGGTTGACAACTGCTCCAGTTCTTTCTTTGCTTTCTGGTTCGGGCGACTTTGTTGTTTAACTGTGATGTTTCGCGAATGGGGCTCGATTTTGCGTTGATGTGGCATTATAGAGTTATCACTTTTGCTTCCCGACAGTTGGAGGAAGTACGAGAAGGATATCCCACTCATGATCTGGAGATGGCCGCGGTGGTCGTGCGTTGAAGATCTGAGGACACTACTTGTTCGGAGAGTCGTGTCAGATTTTCACGGACCACCAGAGCTTAATGTACATCTTCCTGCAGCGAGTTTTGATTGTTGAAACAGTCTTCTGCAGATTTACAATTCTTGTGCGATCGTTGAGTACAGCTTATGTTCGCCTCTACTGAGGGGACAGCTTGCTCATGTCCGCGCCCGACCACTTTTCCTTAATCGCTCTCGCGAGGCAGCCCGCCGATGCTCGTTCGTCAGAGATTCTTGAGCATACTCGGCTAGGTAAAGATTCAGAGTCCTTGATTTGTGACCAGGGTGTGCTACGTTTAGGGATGCGTTTGTGTGTACCTACTACTGATGGGTAGAGACGCGAAATCCTACAGCAGGCACATCAGTCAGCTTTCTGTGTTCATTCAAGTTCCACCAATTTATAGCGTGACTTGTGAGATAGTTACGGGTGGACATGGATGAAGAGTGAAGTTTCGGATTTTGTTTCAAGGTGTCTGTCTTGTTGTGAGCTAAGGTTGAGCATTTGAGACCGGCTGGAGAGTTGCAACCTTTAATCGTTCCGGAGTGGGAATGGGAGCAGATCTCTATGAATTTCGTTGTGGTGTCTACCCCGGTATAGACAGGGTGTGACTCCATTTGGGTGTTTGTTGTCCGGTTCTGCTCAGTTTGCTCAGTTGTTCTTTGTTAAGTTGTGCGTTTGCACGGAGTTCCTTTATGCGCTGTATCCAATACAGGCACCCTGTTCGCTTGCCGTCTTGGACAGAAGCTTCAGGAAGTCTTGGGTACTGGTTGAGCTTTAGCTCCGCTTTTCCATCCGCAGGACGAGGGTTTGTGAGAGCTGGCTATACAGACTCTGGAGGATATGCTTGTTGTGTGTGCGTACTTTGTTGTCGGCGGTTGGGATCGTCACTTGCCATTGTTAGGATTCTCCTTCGATAGCAGTTATCAGAAGACATTCCAATTGCCAACCTTTAGGTTTTTGTTTGATAGGTCGTGTCGATCGCCGGTCTGTTTTTCTGACTCTGTGAGAGTAGGATTTTTGGACCCCAGCTAGTCTAGAGACTTCGGAGATGATCCGGTTGGTTCAGGTCAGGATGAGAGCAGCCCAGTGCAGACAGAGGTCTTATGCCGATCGTAGTGCTCACAGACTTGAGTTCGCAGTGGGAGATCATGTATTCCTACGGATTTTCCGATGAATGACGTGTTGAGTTTTAGGAAGCTTATCCCAGGATTGTAGGTCCTTTTGAGGTCTTCAAGCGAGTTAGTTCCGTTGCCTATAAATTGGCACTTCCGCCCAGATTTTTGAGTATTCACCCCGTATTCCTTGTGTCGATACTTCACAATTTCCTTCATGACCTTTCTCACATGATTCAGCACCAGACCATTTAATTGGAACGCGATCTTTTCATTCACCGGCAGCCAAGTGTGTTAATGGCTCGGCAGGTGGAGAAACTTTGGTCAAGAGTCTTGCCATCTGTGGAGGGTTTCTTGGACGTAGCCGTATAGTGAGGTGATCACTTGGGAGGCTGGAAGCGAGATTTGGGAGTTTTGTACTCTTCTCTTTGAAGGTACGCTTAGTGAGAATTTTAAATTCGGGGACCGAATTTCTTTAATGGGGGAAGATTGTAACGTTTTAGAAATCGTTTTGCGAATTTTCCGTTTTTAGGGTAAAATAGTTGGTGTTTTCCGTTTTAACCCGATTGTGATCAAACTTCTGTATAGACTTGTCGGCACCTAGTTTAGCTAGAATGAAGCTAGTACGCGGACTTTGGAGGTCAATTGGAAGTTTTGGTTCACATAAAAATTTTCCCTAATTAAAATGTTATTTTAATGCTTTATTTATGCACTTAATTAGTGGAAATTATATCTTTGTGTGGGTTAATTAGTTCTAATTGGGATCATTGCTAATCTAATCACTAGAATTAGTTTAGAACCTTCTCTTCTAATATCTAGATATTTTGTGAACAAATGGAATAAATTTTAAAAAGAAAAGAAATAAATGAAATGGTGTCATTTGCATTTAATGATGCATTTAATGAATTTTGCTAGAACTTTCTTCACATTTTGCACAAACCCTCCCATTCCCTTCATGGCCGAGCCCCCTCCTCTTGCCGCCCATCATTTTTCCTTGCCTCTTTTTCTTCATTCCAAGCTCAATAAACCATCATTAATCCCTAAATAAATCTACAAAATTCCTAAACAAATTTTAACCCATCTTTCTTCTTCACAAATCTAGCTTGAATCTTCAAGAAAAACTTGATCTTTGGAGGCAAAAGTTGATGTTTCTAGTTGCTTGATTTTGATCTTTTGTGAGGTATAAAACCCTAACCCTAATCCTTAATTGTTATGTTTAAATCATAAGCTAGCTATTTAATTGTTTAATTATAGCTTTAATTTCATATTTAATTCATTCATGTTAATGTTAATGAAGTTCAAGTTAGGTTTTATCTTGATGAAATAGTTAATTGTTAATTGAAGATTATGAAAACTTAATCACGTTGCTAATTTGTTAACTGATATTTTCCTAATCAGATAATTTAGCTAATTAACAAACTAAACTTTTGCAAATCCTAATTGGTTGAGATTAAAATTATAGTAAAGGTTTAAATGGTTTAATCTTGCTAATTAGTGATGTTTGTAAATGCTAATTAGGTAAAAACTTGTAGTTTGGTACTAAAATGATATAGGCTGCTTACTAGATTTCGATATGTTTTGGCGTGGGTTTCTTTTGACGTTGCGACGTTAATTATATTGATTCCACGCTATAACTTGTGTTGTGAATGCGCGATCGGTACGATCAGGGTCTAGGCTTGGTAGTTGTGTCGCTTTGCGTTCCTGGTTAGGGTCGTGCCGATGTCGTTCGTGTCTTTGTGTAGCTTTTTCTCTTGAGTTGGTTTCGTAGTGTCGCTACGCGTGTGTTCACACCAGAATATTGCATTTACTACCGCCCATTCTTATGCTCGTTTGTTTATAGGTAGGTGCTTTTAATCTGTGTTTGCTATATATTTACAGGCTACAGGTTCCTAGTCCAAAATAACGCAATTGATACAAAATCTCCACAGTTATGCCAAAATACAAAACACCTGTTGACAATAGATAAAAGCCGGGTTCCGATCATCCGTATCCGTCCAGTGCCGCGTCCCAGTTCCAGAGACAAGACAAATGACAGTGGTCATTCGTGTCTGGGACAAGCACAAAGCACGAGAGGGACAAGCACAAAGCACGAAAAAGGTAGCACAAGAATCAATGGGAGCGCGGAGCTCGAGGGTGAAAAGGTCAAAAGTATTATATTTGATGCCATTTTGGACCGTTGCAGATCTGAAGAAATTGTTGAAGCAAATTGCAATTTGGAACATGTAGAACAAAAGAAGAAAGCAACACAGGGAAACCCAGAAAAATCGACTTGCCAACTCCTCTAATTGGCCGTGGATCCGCTGCCAACATGGCGACTCGGCCGCGGATCCACGGCCGAGTTAACTCGGTGGCAAATGTGTTTTTGGGGACAGTTTAGTAATATCATTCAAGGCCAGAATGTTGCCCTAGTGTTTCAGCACGCAGCCTATAAATAGCCTAGTTTTGTGCCAAGCCAAGGGTCTTCTTCATGTCTTCTTTTCCCATCTCTTTTAGTGTAGTTTAGCTTAGCTTCTTCTTCTTCTTCATGTCTTCCTCCATTAAAATGTAGTGAGTGTATTGAGTGAATGATGAAATGAAGATGAGGGTTATTTTTATCTTGTCTCTTTTATTTATTGTCTTGTAATTTTATTATCTTGTATTGTAATTTTATTATTTGTTGTTAACTAGTTGTTGTTATTTCTTTTCTTTTCTTCTCTTATCCGTATTTTCAAGCGATGATACTTGACGGAGTTCCTTGCTATGGTGAGGACCCAAGAGTTAGCTTGTTTCACTTGTAAAACCGTATTTTCCTCTTTTCTTCCTTCTTGTTTTGTTTTCTTTTCTTTTATGATGTGTGAATAATTTCCCTCTTGTTAAGGCTAATGAAGGTGGTATGAGGGACGGAGAAATCCCTTGTGCTTCTCTTCGCCAAACATCTTGAAACGAACCTCGACCAAACAAACGCAAACCCCTCACTTAGGCGCGCTATACGTGACATGTAGCCGCGATCTAAGTCGAGAAGTCCTTTAAGCGCACTACAACGTGACATGTAGTTGTGACTTATTTGGATACATGGTTCCGGGTGTTTGGCCGAGGGTTAGAAATAAACGTATTTAGCGGACGGACAAGGGGCACTAGGAATGGATTTAGCGTTGGAAAGCTTGCTTAAACTCGCAAATCACATTCCTATGTCCTCCTAATCCCCGCTACCTTCGATTATCCCAACATCGTCTTAAGGATGGAAAAAGACAAGCACAAGACTAATCCTAACTCTACTAACCAACCCTAACCTTAACAAGCTTACTTGAACATAAATACGAACACTTAGGATAGATTTGAACATACATATACACATTCTTTATTGACTTGTCTAAAACTCGAACGGACATACAACCTCTCTTTGTGGATTGACCCGTGCTCAACCGGCTAGCTGCAAAGCGACACCGTCCTGATCGCGGTTATAACTTTAGAACTTTGAACATCCGACACGCCAAAAGCGTGCGATCAAATGGCGCCGTTGCCGGGGAGACGGTAACGTATTTTCTTTCTTATTATTCGGGTTAATATTCTTTTTGTATATATATAAAATTATAAATATAAAATAAAAAAATCTTTTTGTTATTTTTGATAATTTTTGTGTGCAAGTGTGCAGGCTAATCTGGAGCAAGTACAGTAATCCAATCAAGAAACAGAGGTTTTTATTAGGGTGTACAGAGAAGGGCACATGTATTGACCAAAGTTTCAGGCGCCATCTCATCAAGTTGACCGCGAAACCGCGGTCAAAGAGGGGATACGACGGCGGTTCCGCGGTCATATTGAGGCTTCCGAGCCCCAAATTTTTTCTGCCCTTTCTCTTTCCTCTAGTTCCCTCTCTGAACTCCACTATATTGTATTTTCTGCAGGTATCTTTGCACAGATTGCGCAGCCGCCAAATAAATTTTTGTTGTTTTAGATTTTTTTTGTTTACCGCATTGCATATATTAATACGGACTTTAAGGGGCTATAACACCAATTCAGATTGGGTGGGGATTTCATCACCCTTCCTAAGACCCCACAAATCACTAATTGCATACGCATTACCTTGAATTAATAAAAAATATCTAGACCAAACCTATAAGGACTTGTCGTGCTCAATTAGGACAAGTGAAGGTTGCGGGAAATCGGTCGTTTATCTAAACTTAACTTTGTGGTGCCTAGGCTAGACAAGTGAGGAGGTAATTTTAAAAGTCCCGTCTCACGGTGATTCGTTAGCGGAACCCTCCTTACCTCACTTGTGCTTACCTGGCCACAATTGGCAGTGAAGAGGCGATTCGAGGGTTATCTTGCAACTTGTCGCTTGGAAGTCTAGGAGCGGTCTAGTTGGACTTTGAAGACCCTACCTCTAGGTATTGTTTGTGTATGTTGTGATTGTGATTGTGCTTGTATAAAGTTTAGTCCCATAATTCCGTATTCTTTCAAAACAAACAATTTTTAAAACTCTAAAAACAAACATTTTTTTAAAAATAAAAATAAAATAAAAAAAACCACATTCTTTTTCCCCTCCTTTTCTTCTTCTTCTCTTCATTTCATGGGTACCCCACCTTGCAAAACTCTTGCCGAACTTTGGTACCCACAACCAGACATTACTTCTTACGGTTCTTGCTTTGGCCGAACGTCGAACGATCCATCCATGCCCAAAATTTCATTGAGAGATCGCATAGACGCGTCTAGGACGAACAATTTGACTTTGCAATCCACTTCGTATCAACCGTTTTAAACATTCACCCCTTCTTACTTTGATACCTCTTTTTCGAGTCCAGTTGTAACTCCGAGACCCATCACCATCGCTGAACATATTGAACAATCCCGTAGCCGATCTTTCACTCCTTTCACCACTACAAATTCTTGGGATCAACAATTCCATTCACCTTCATATCCAAATGTTGATCCTGATCCTGTCCAGCCATTCAATTACTACCAGTCCTACTCGACTTTTGCACCTTCCCTAGACATTGCTTATGAACCATCTTTTGGGAGTTTTCAGTATCCAAACAACTTCGAATCTTTTACTGAAACCCCTTCACAACCCATGTCTAGTCATGAACAGTCGTTGGAAGACTTTAGGGTAGCGTCGTACCAACAGATGATGGATTTGAATGCGACCATGGCTGCCCTCATACAACCTAGTGAACCGGTAGCTAGTTTCCAACTAGCTCCACATTTTCCAATGTATGATGAGGCGGTAGGATAGGCTGCTAATTTGAGTGGAGAGAGTGAGATATAAACCCCTCCAAATCAAACCTACCCATTGCAAATTGAAACCCACAACTCCGATTTTGAATGTCTATCTAGTGTTCCAAACGATTCATTGATTATAGACAGAACAGATAATGAGTTGTGTGACTTTGTACTGTTTGATTTGCCCGATTGTGAAGGGTCCCTTTCGAGTGAAACCGCACCCAACCCTTTTGACCTCTACACCTCCATCTTAGAACCAAAATTGATTGAAATCCATGCTTTTGATGAGGTGTCTGAGAAAATTGATTTTCACTTGATTGAGGATATTGACGCTGGAAATATTTTGGATGATGAACACATAGATTTGGCTGAGTTTTTCTCTCCAATTCATCATCCCGAGTCATTAAATATTTTTACCGAACCCCATATGCGTCTGGATTTTGAGGATAAATGCATGGATGTGCTGAATTTTGAGGAGAATATTGAGGATAGTTTTGAGGATGAACCAGTTTTAATTGATGAGTCAGATTTTCCAATTCATCCCATTCCTTTCACCGACTGTGTACACCCTCCAGAACCCTTAACCGATACCGTTCCTCAATCACTTCCCCCCACCCTTTCCATCGTTCCGACCATGCAAGAAACCGTATCACTTTCATTTCATATGTCTGGTTTACCAATTTCGGCTTACTCATGGTTTCTCACGAATCTTGAGGGATTTGACCCCATTTCTCGACAGGTTAATAGATTAGCACAATCACTTTTTACAAATCGGTCATCACAAATTGTGCTAATTTATTCACTCCATTTTCACCCTCAAGTTCGTATTTCACTTCTTCCTTCCTTCCGCCATATACCCAGACCGTATCCCGCTTCTATCTCCATACGGTCTCGCGTATTCTCCATTTCTTACCTCTCCGCATTGTTTCACCAACCAACACATTATAGAGATAAAATCTTTGAATGGTTGGTACTAACTTTCGGCCTGTGTAAGGCCTTGTATAGCTTGATACTATTCTTTCCCCCCTAATCCTGAACTTCAACACTTAACAGTGGAAACACTGTTTTACTAAAGTTTGGGGGGGACCTTTTTTGTTTTTCCTTTTTTTTGTTTTGTATATAATTTTTTTTTAGGGAGGCACCGGCAATTTTGACCCTCTTGGTGTAGCCTGACAGTGAGGGCACTGTCAAGTTTAAGTTTGGGGGTGTGTTCGGTAAGCTTTCTTCCTTCGCATTCATTTGTATATTCTGCATTTGCATACCTTATTAAAAATCCACAAAAATCAAAAAAATTTCAAAATATAAAAACTTTGTCGTCAAGTTAGCTAATAACATTGTAGGGTTCCTAGGCACACTAATGAGGTCTCACAAGGCATCAACCATGCCAATTTCAAAAATTACAAGTGCCGAGAAATCCTAATACGGATCGTTAACTAGATTTTAGGCGAAACAATGAAACTAGTTAACAAATTAACTAAAAGAACGGAAATACAACCTTTGTAGATCCGGTGCTCCACCTCCATAGCTCCGTGATGATGTCTCCTCGCTGCGATCATCGGATCCCGGGCTCTAGCGTCGGCTTCATCGGAGAAAAAGCGGGCTAGGTCATCGACGACGATGCCGAAGATGATCTACGTCGAGGCATCACAAGATCAAGCTCCACCTTCACCAAGCCATGAAAACTTGTGAAGGAAACACCCTATACTATTTGGCAAGAGGTAGAGGATGAAGAAATAGGAGGTGGGTTCACTTTAGATTTGGATTTCTCACTCTTTTTCATCAATCACCATTGATGGAAACTTGGTTTTCTTCTTGAAGGAGAAGAAGAAGAAGAAGATGAATAATATGATAAGTTTTTCAAAAGAATAATAAAAATCATTCTTATCATAATTTAAACCATGGTTAGATGTAGAGAATTAACTAAGGTTAGAAGAATGGTTAGGGTTTTGGAAATGAAGACAAAATGGTCACTTTGGTCAAAGTTGCATGAAGCTTCAAGAAGCATCATGAATGAAAGCAACCATTATCTTTTCATTTCTCATTTCTTTTAATCCAAATCATAAAGATAAATGAATGAATAAATAAGTAAAAACCCTAACCATTTACTTAACCAAGGCTTAACTCTTTACACAAACCCTAGCAATCATGTATCATCAAACATGATACAATCAAGTGAGAAAATCCTTTTAAAGTGAACCGATACTAGTTAATGCAAAGTAATATATCAAATATATAATTATGCATTAAATCATTAAATCAACACTTGATTTAACGATCCGGTCATATCTCATGTGACCGACTAATATCCAATGTATCGGCTTATCGAATCAATCCTTGATTCGATAACTAGGTTATATCTCATACAACCAATCGACACATTCATCGCGAGAATAGAATACGGTATCACATACATGCATTATTCTCGGTCCCGCACATATCTCATATGCGCTCCTATTTCGTTTCGCTTGAGCCAGGAAACCTCTGTGTAGGACTTTAAAGACTCGTCAATACGCCGGCAGCAGGTGATGATCATATCAAACACCCACAAGCCGCAAGCGGTCTGCTAAACGTAACGGCCACCCGGGTATTGAGCGATCAGAAGATCGACGAGCAAGCCCGCTCACACTCCTGTAAATCCAACCAGTAACACTTACCGTACAGTCCGGTCTGATCGTCTGATATGTCGCATATCTCGCCTAGGGGTGGTAAACGTCAGACCCCAGTAGCTCGATAAGTCGTGTCGATATGAGGTCTATAACAGTTCGAGAAACTACTGGTAACACTTACCGGTAAATCTCAGCAACCTTGGCCAGGGATTTCCGGTTATAGCCAATCGAACACAGCGCAACATCAACTCCCTATACCGGGAGAGACGAATCCCCTCCTATCGCTCATTACCTCCATGTGACTCGGGACTGTACCCAAAAACCACCGTTTTGCATGCCCTCTTGGCCGTGGTAAGGTGGAAATCAAAGCACAGTGGGAACCACACAAGACTCTATGACGATCTCGGGTCAACAGACTACTTTGTATCAGTGTCACCAGAGAACTGCCATCTGACGTAAGGTATAATACCATCTGGGAGTTCTCGGCGAGTCCGTCCAGTGTACCCAGTCTCTACTGAGCACCCATATATCATCTCTGATGTCAAACACCAATGGATATGGGATCATCCATCACCCATCTGTATGGGTCGAGAAGGTATACGCTAGTCTACTCTGGTATATCGATGCCCCGTCTCAATACACCCACGACTAGGGACTTTGAAGGATGTACTTATGGACTACCATGTCCCCACTAGTATGATCCGCATCATAGTCCAGGTAGTCAAGTACACATCCTAAGGGCTTTACCAACATGTAACAGAGAGACAATCAGTGTACACGTTAAGGTAAAGAGCAACCAGATAGCATACTATCATGTCCAGCAAGAAAGTCCTCCCTATATATGTCCCAGCATCCACTACAATATACATGCAATGTACAGTAATGGCCTCTAGGGCATACATATAACTAACAATCTCCCACTTGCACTAGGGCCATCTGATAGCAGTGGTTGTAGTATCTCATACTCAACCATCCCATAAAAGTCTCTCTCTGGGAATAGGCCTTCGTGAGTGGATCCGTCGTGTCGTCCTCTGAGTCTACTCTCCTTACTTCAATCCCTTAGAGATCAACCATCTCCATGATCAGGTGATACTGCCTTAGAATATGTCTGGATCACTGATGGGACCTTCGTTCCTTGACATAAGTCACAACTCCATTGTCTTACAATGGTAGGAACGTAGTTCATCTCATGAACCAATATACACCCAAACAGCCTCTTTGGTAGCATCTTAAGTAGCGATGTATCATGCCTTTATCGTCTAGTATGTCACGGTATCTAGCTTGGAACTCTTCCAACATACCGTCCCTCGATAGAGGGTAAAGACAATGCCTGTGACTGACATTCAGTCGTCTTTATCACCCTGGAACACTTCCAGTGATTTTCCCCAGGATCAACTGATACCATCTCACTACAACTAGTGAGTATCCTAACATCCTTTTAGATCTATCTCATAGATCCAAAGCTTAGGATCAGTAGGTATCATTTTGATCCTATGTGGAGAATCATTGTGATAAGCGGAGATTGATCGAGCGTAGCATAGGAAACTCCTTCCCTATCAAGAGTATGTCATCCACGTACTCTACGAGGATGACCACCATACTCCTTACTACCTTTTTGTATATACAAGGTTCATCTACCATTTTGATGAAGTCAAACTATTTGACTACTACATCAAAACAGATGTTCCAACTCCGCGATGCTTACTTTATCCTATAAAGCATCTTGTACACGTTTCCGCTGCTCCCACTGTTTACGAAGCCCTCTGGCTGTGTACTTATAGACGCCCTCTTCTAAAACATCATTTAGAAAAGTTGTCATGACACCCAACCGCCAGATATCGTAGTCATGGTATGTAGCCGTGGCAGGTAGGATCCGGATGGACTTAAGCATAGCTACTTAGAAAAGGTTTCAACAAAATTCATACCTGGTCAATGATGCAAACCTTTAACAAGTCTAGCTTTGAAAGTCTCAACTTTTCCATCTACACCAAGTAATCTTCTCAAGAAATACTTGCTCCTGATGGGGATTTAACCCTTCAGATATAGCAACCAAAGTCCATACTTTGTTGGTGTATAAGGATTCCATCTCAGATCGCTAAGCATCCAGCCATTCTTATAAAGTCTTACTCTTGATGGCCAGCTCAAAACTAGTTGGGTCATCATCTCATGATGCAATCCTCGCTCCCACTGTCATAGAGAAACCGAAGTATCTCTCAGGTGGGTGAGGAAGCCTACTAGATCGGCGGAGAGGCTAAGGTTCGTTGGTCTCTACTGAATCCTTTGGTTCTACCAAATCATCTGCTGCAGTTTGTATAGCTGGAACATTTCCAGTTCTACATAACAGATCTTGCCTCGAGCTTGTCCGGATTTTTCTTTTAGACATAGGCCGGACAACCCCAAATCTTAACTAACATAAGATATGGGCTCTTCCCTTTCCATATCACATATGAAGTGGTAGGCAGTGATTTGATTCAAACCTAATTCAATAGGTATGCATCTTCTCAAGTGCATAACTCCTAAAGGAAATAGGAAACTCAGTAGTACTCATCATAGAGCACACCATATCACATAGGGTGTGATTGCTCCGCCCCGATATACCATCGTGCTATGGTGTATACGGAGGAGTAATGCTGAGAGAGAATCTCATTCTCCTTTAGAATAGTCCAAGAATTCCGTGCTCAAGTATTCTCCTCCTTGATCTTATCAAAGGACATAATACTTTTACCCGTGTTTTGGTTTTCTACTTCTAAATCATATTCTGTGAATATCTCAAAAGGTTCGGACTTGTGTTTCAACAGGAACATATGTCTAAATCTTGAGAGATTATCAGAGAATGTAACGAAGTACAAAGAACAGTCTTGGCATTTGTAGAAAGGGGACCTTTATACATCAACATGTATCATCCCAAGAGTTCACTAACTCTTTCTCTGTTTCCAATAAACAGAGTTATGGTCATCTTATCTTTGTGACATGACTGGCAAGTTTCATAAGATGTAAATTCAAACAGATTTGAATATGCATCTAAATGTAACTTCAGCTAGTCAGGTCGCATTGATATGACCTAGTCTACAATACCTCAAGAAGGATCCGTTCATTTCTGAACTCTTCCTCTTGTGTGTGTTCCGTATACTAAGAACTGTAGTTTGATTTAGAACGTCAATGCTTTTAGATAACGTGCCTGAACCGATCAACTTTTGATATAGGAAATGTTCAAAACATTATCCAACAATACAAAATTATATCCTTTCTTTACTAATAAAGAGATGGATATGATTTTGTATATCAGGTTCGGTATCTAATAACATTCGTTCAGAATCAATGTATTGGTAATACAGGGTGACAGTGACCAACAGACTTGGCTGCAACACTTGCCCCATTTTCTGCATCATGAAACTTATCACCCATTCTCAGTTCTTTACCTACCTGTAGCCCATGTAACAAATTACATATGCGGGATCCTGATCAGGTATCATATACCCAGGACGTAAAGGACACTGAGAAAAAGTTCTATATAATGAACACACCCGAAGGAGATGCATCATATGCACTTTCTTCGTTTGGGCGGCACGGGAATTCTGGTAATCCCTAATTTCTTGCTCTTTCTTATAACAATTATAAGTTGGAGCGGGACCAACATTCCCCAGCTCAGTATAACAAGCGGGTTCGGTCAATAATCCGTATTATTATCTTGATTAAGGCGTGATATGGTCGCTACCTGGAGAGAGAGAGAAGAAAACACTCAGCGTGCGCTCTTGCAAGAATAGATTGGTTATTATTTTATCTAATCAGGATGGCTCCCACTGCTTTTTATCAAATCTTCCTTCAAACCCTAAAAGGAAAGACTAGCCGGGATTAATTACACACTACAAGTTCACCAATCTTTCAGCCAGGCCAGTTTCGGTACTTTGAGGGAGGTCCCCCGTGCTTTCGCACGAACCTAATTAATGTAAACCTCGTTTTCTCAGAGGCGTAACCTCGTTAACACCTTTCTAGACACCTACTTGATCGGCTAATTGTAATGTGTAAAACTCTCCCAGGAGTAAAAATTACTCGCAGCGGGTATCGGGATCCAACTATCTCATAGAAGGTATGCAATCTCATTGCAAATTTCAACACTTGAAATTCCCGATAATATTTTGCCCCTAGCGTGCTATGACCTTGACGCATGCCAAACAACCCATAGTCCGCTAGTCAAGTTCAACCCGTACATTTCTGTAAGTGCACGGCGGCGCCCCGACCGTCAACCCGACGGCCAAACGCGGAAGCGGTGATAAACTTTAATTTTGCGAACTTTGCAAACCGGCACCACCGCGCACTAGACTCCGGATCGGGCCATTAAACTAGATCTAGCTAACAACAAGATGGGTTAGAGATATACCGAATGATCCGAGTCCTCCGGTCTTCATCTCCACTCCGATCTCCTCGCGGGATCTCCGTCCGTCTCCTCCTCGTCGGAAAGGGCACCACGAAGCCGGGTACTTTTACGGGCTCCCACCTCAATACAGAGGCAACTCGGGCGCGAAGTAGGCTGGCCGACGCGTCCAAGATTTGCTGTAGAGTGTGTAGGGTTGAAGCTATGTCTCATTTGGGTTTGTTGCCATTTGAAGATGATGGAGGAAACAAGATAAGAAAAATGGTGCTTGCATTTTTCTTAACATGAAAAATGAGATCAAGAATGCTACTCTCTCAAAGATGAAGCTCTCTTCTTCTTCTCTTTTTCTTCTCTCTTTTCTCATGAAAACATTCATCCTTAGAAAATGGTGGTGGAAAGATTATGAAGCATGAAGGGAGGTGATGGTAGGAGCATAAGTGGTGACCACATCCAAAACATAATCATAACCATCTCACATCAAACTCTAATCACATCTAATCCTTTCTTATCAACAAAAAGCAAGTGAAGAGAATGGAATCAAAAAGATGCTATCATAATAAATCATCTTGCAAATAAATCCTCCACAATGTGTTATTTGCAAACTTGCAAATAACACCCTCCATCGGAAAAGTCCGGCCGGGAAAGAACAAAGGAAAACCGGCCGGAACGGAATGCAAACTGGCAACTCCAGAAAACTGGTCCCGTAATAAATTACAAGAAAACCCCATACTGTGCATACACACCCGCATCTGTATTCCGTCCGGATACAAATGCAATGAGACAAAATCTACACTGTACTAAACTAGGATCCGGCTTAAACTAAAGCCGGCTAGTAATATCCGTCCGATCCTGATCCGTGCAATACCGCACGTATCTGATCGAACCCTGCCATATACCCATACGGCCATTAGTACAAACCGTCCGATCCTGATCCGTGCAATACCGCACGTATCTGATCGGACCGTGCCATATCTCCATACGACCTCTACAGCGTTTCGCCCGAAAGCTTGAGTAACTGAAAGTGTGGTGGACTCTAAAGACTCGTCAATACTATGGCTGTGGATTTAACCACCAGCACGTCAGAGGTATAAGCCAATACGTGACGGGCCACCAGCTATTGACCAAAAGGGACGTCGATGAGCGAACTCATCCTGACACCCTACTGAGCCTGTCAGTGACAATATCCGTACAGTCCGGTCCGTTCGTCTATGAGCATCGCATGTCGGGCCTAGGGGGTTGGTAAAAGTCAGACCCCCAAAAGCGGTACAAGTCGTGTCGGAGTGTAGCCCAGAACACCCTGAGATACTACTGGAATACCTACCAGTAAATCTCCTGCCTTGGCCAAGGACTTCGTGTAATGGCTCTCCTAGACACAGCGCGACCTCACCCCCAATACCGGGAGAGACGAACCCCTGAAGATCCGCTCACTGTCTCCATGTGGCTCGGGACTGTACCCAACTAAAACCTGTTTGAACGACTCCTTTGAGCCGTGGTAGGGTAGTAATCAAAGTACAGTGGGAACTCACACGAGACAAATGACGATCCCCAGGTCGATGAACTAACCTGTACACATGTCACCTGGGAACTGCTATCTGACATGAGGTATAAGACCAACTAGCATGTTCCCGGCGAGTCCTGTCCGGTGTACTCATAACCCAATGAGCACCTGTATACATCTTAGGTGAACCAACTGACACCAGTGGCCTGTGAGACCGGCCACCGCCCCTCGTCGGGGTCTTGACTGTATACACTAGTCTACTTTGGAGAATCGATGCCTTGTCTCGAAACTCCCACGACTAGGGACCATTTAAGGATGTGCTTATAGACTACCATCTCCCACTTATATGATCGCCCTCATACTACTGGTGGTCAAGCAAGAATCCTAGGGGCTCTATCAACGTGTAATAGCGACCTGTAAGGTCACCTGAAACAGTACACGATGATAAAGGTAAACCAGATAGCATACTATCATCTCGAGTAAGACTGTCATACCGGGATAGGTCCTCCCTCAATCATTGCAATCACGTGCCTGTGATCCAATAATTGACTCTGAGGGCACTATCTCCAACAATCTCCCACTTGCACTCAAGGCTAATTATTGCGATGTCGTATACTCACAGCCCGTGTGATACCGAACACCCAACTCCTCTACTAGTCAGTCGCACAAAGCCTGTTTGCGAAACTATTGCGTTTGAGGAATAGCCTCAGCGAGTGGATCCGCTCTGAAGTTTCTTTTTATGTCTCTCTATATCTCAAGTTCGCGGAGAATGCCATCTCCCGAAATGAGCAATACCTGTCTTAGAGTGTCTGGATGTCTGATGGGACCTAGCTCATAAATGAACTCCAAATCCAAACTTCTCAGACTGTATCGTCAACTGAACTTAATCAGTATCCTGCGCCATGCCTCCCTCAGTGTTGCCTTGGATCACCTGTCCAAAATACTGCCCCTCGTCAGAAGGAAAACTATAACTCTGACAACCTCCTTGTCGTCCATGTCACCTTGGAAGCCTGGAATGATAACTGTCTCCCAAATGAGGCTGTCATTATCATATCCCTAGAACATCCACTTATGTTCTAAAACTGCTTCCGACTGTTTCTCCAGGATTGGATCAATGTTAACTTATTGCATCTAGTGCAAGAACAACATCTGGTGTGGTACTTGACATCTCATGATTGACTCAATTGCCTAAGCAAGTGATCTGCCAATCATGCGCATCCCTCTCCCCTTTAGTCTATAAGACACCTTTAGAGAGGGTGACTCCATCACTTGCAGGTACACTACCGTGCCAGGAGTCGTCCATTCTAAATACTCTTAAAATGCTGTCAAAGTACCCTGATTGGGAAACCACCCAAATCTAGATCTAAAACCATAGATCTAGTAACCAGTATGTCTGATATAATGTCCAAGTCCCATGTGGAGAAACCACTGTGTGACGACCAAAGTATAACCGATCGTAGTATAGGAATATCACTTCCTACTCTGTGTATGTCATCCAAATACCAGGATATCACACCCTACTACATTCTCAACAGATCCATCCCCTATTCTGATGAAGTCAAACCTATGACTGTCACATCAGAAATAGATGATCTATCTCCGCTACATCTGCTTTAGTCTATAAATAGACATGAGCCTGATATCCACCAATGCTTCCGCTGCTCCCACTGACTACGACAACCCTCTGGCAGAGTCATATAGACGTGCACTTCTAAAGCTAGTTTAGAACGACGCTATACTCATCCTCCTGCCGGGTCTCGCAGCCTGGAACAACAACAATGGCAAGTGTGGGTAAACAAGAACTTCCCTGTCACCGTCCTTGAGGCTACCGGAGTACCTCTCGGGTGCCTGAAGTTACCCACCTTATCTGCGGGGTGGCCAATGGAATGTCAAATCAGATTGAATCTTTAGGTTCCTTATCAAATCTTCAGTAATCGTTTGCGGTTCTGGAATCACTTCCAGTTCTACCATACTCCCACTACTGTTTTTGAAAAAATCCATTTTTAATAAAACTGTGGCGAGTCCAGAACAATATTTCTATTGATCTGCCAGATGGTAGAAAATCAACCCTCGTCATAGCCTGGGTCAACCCACAAACAGCCATTACAGAAACGTGCCTTGAGCTGTCCAGTGTCTGGTTTTAATCATAAGCCGGACAACTCCCCGTACCTTAACAACGTTAAGATATGAACTGTTCTATATCCAATATAGAACCAGAGGCACTGAATTAATTGAACCAGATTCAAATCATGCAGCTATCTCCAATGCATGTCAACTAAATGGATGGAGGCCGATCAGCGTTACTCAACTTAGGAATGCTTCCAATTATGAGTAACCTGAAAAGAGAAGCAATTTCTCTTTATCTTTACCATCAACTGAATACCATACACAAGTATCTACATCTTCGATCACTTTGAAGAATCCCGATACTTGCTACACTTGGTTCTCTACTCTATTCAAATACCTATAACTCCTCAAAACTTAGACCCTGTGTTTCTACGAAACACATGTCTAAGAACTAGAGAAGTTAAAAGTAAACAGAATATAGTATGAGGACCAACCCCTCTGTCCTAATGGACACTGGACAACATACAATACTCTGTATAAGTCCGCCGAGTCTAACAACTCTTTCACTGTGTGTCGTAGGTTGAATACTGTACTTATGGTTAAGAAGAATTACACCGCTGTTTAATGCTCCTTACCTAACCATCCACTGATATAGCTAAATGTCATCGACATAATATCAAAAAGTATATCTCACTCTATGAAAATAGACGTACAGATATATCAATTTGAAATTGGTGCACAACAGCGGATATTCAAAACCAAATATTTGCCGACCGGCAAACAGCCCAGGTGATCTCCTCAAATATCACCGATTACAACGAATCCCGATATAATGAGGATGATCACCCAATTCCCAATAACTTACTCCCTCTCATCATCTGTAAAACCATACAGATGTGAGAATCAAACCTGGTAAATACATACCCTGGAGCAAGTGTCTAATCGGGAAATCAGTTTTCTTTTAACAGTACACAGTGAAACTGAAACATTGAAATGTTTCGTTGGGGTATCCCGGTATTCCTAGTAATGCCTCTACCATTATCCAGATTCACAACTATAACCGTATAATTCTTTGCCACCTCTCCAAATCCCTTTATATGTCTTTAGTCGTTACCTTCTGTACACCCCTTAGGCCAAATGGTTTTCTTCCTTCCCTACCGTTCGGCACCAGCCTATGGTTTGGAAGAAGACTATCCAATAAGCATAAAGGGTGTACTGTCCTAATCCTAGGAGCATTCGCAATGCGAGAGAAGGTGAGGATAAAAGACACCTGAATAAACCTTATTCCTATTTCTCCTGAACCAGAATCCATCCCCGAACTGGAACAAGTTCCTTTCGAGTTCGTATATAACCATACGATGGAGTATCCAAATAAACTGTGGATCTTCGTAGTGATACGGAGTGTCCTGGAGAAATACAAAGGTGATTTAGGATTGGCGAAGAAATACTTGGTTTGGTCGTGAATACCAGTCGCAATTTACTTTGCCCTCTTACTAATCCCTTGCTTTGTCTTAATCTTAATACCTTCTGCACACCGTTTAGGCTAATTGGTCTTCTTCATTCCACACTGTTCGGCACCAGCCTAAAGTTTGGAAGAAGACTATCCAATTTGCGTAATAGGTGTACTATCTCCTAAACTAAGGAGTACTCGCAACCTGAGAGAAGGTAAAAAGGAAAAGACAACTGAATAATACTATCCGTTTTCTCCAGAACCGGAAACCATCCTCGAATTCCTTCGAGTTCGTATCTAACCATACGATGGCTTTGTCCAATGGAAGTGGACGTTCGCAGTAATACGGGGTGTCCTGGAGAAAAGGGTAAAAGTAGGAGTGGCAATGAGGTCTGCAACTCTGACAATCCAAAAGCCAGTGTTAAGAAGGTTCGGTCAACTTGGTCACTGAGTCATAGTCTTAGGGTCGGGTCAATGGTCGCTGCCAGAGAGAGAGAGAAAAGAAACACTCAGCGTGCACTCTAACCTAGATCAGAACGGTTATCCCTTTATCTAATCTGGAAACCTCCCACTGTACCTCAAATTCTCCTCCAAACCTGAAAGAAGAATTAGTCGGGGATACCCGAGGAGTAAACTAACTCATCAGTGGGAATCGGGATCCAACTCTCATCGCATGATAACGTGACGTAATCCGCTCACGTCATCACACTCCAGAAGGTATGCGCATGTCTGGCAAGTTTCAGTTCTTTTGAAACTCCCGATGTGGATTTTTACCCCATGCTCTTATGACCTTGACTAAGGCCAACAAATCATAAGTCACATGTCAACTTCTACCCGTCATTGTCCAGGTTGATTTGAACCCACCCGTACAAGCCCTTGACTAGGGCCAACAAGGCTATACGACTGTCCCAAACCAACGCATCTATCTATGCAACATATGAATACCCAATAGCTACCAAACACTGTGCCATGACTAAGGCCAACAAACACAGCTTGAATACTATTGACTACCCATATGAAACGACGGAGGGCTACGAATGGTTTCTGGCGAAAACCTTTAACGTAATGAACTTGATATCGTTGAAGGAACGGATAGCTTTTTAGAAAATATAGTGACGAAAACCTTTACTAAAGAGGTCACTCCCGGTGAAGGGATCTCGGCTCTTTCCCCGTAGAATGGGGTGCAGGATATTCCAAATGAATACCGCGATGCAAAGCAAAAGTAATCGGCTATAGTGAAGTTAATGCCCTGACGCAAACTTCTGTCCAAGGGGTCACTCCCGGTGAAGGGATCTCGGCCCTTGCCTCGTCGACTGAGGAGCAGGATATTCCAAATGAATACCACGACGCAAAACAAAAGTGAACGTCCTTGCAATAACAGCTTTTTGAAAAGTGTTCCAACAACATCAGATTAGGTTTGTTTAACTTGCATTGATCCGAATCAATGCAGTCCCATCAATTGATCACACCACAAAGAACGAAAATATACTGACGTACGTATATGCCATCCGCATTCGCCACTGGGTCCCGTCATCACCCGTTAGGTTAGCTAACTAACGGCAGAGCGGGGACTGGACTAGCGCGGATGAAAAACATATACAACATCTACTAATATATATACCAATATATAGTATTTCGCTCAAGGCGTGAATAAAATGCAACATCACAGAAATGTACAGCATCACAGAACAATACAGATATCTGGGATCCCCGGGTTTCACAGAGCCACTACTGAAACCCGACGTTCCCCTGGTCGTGTGGATAGCCTGTGCAATAAAAACCTATACCCCCTACGAGTGCGGCGAATAGCCAGCCAATCCTGGAGTGAAGCCCCCTCCGTCCCAATGCCATGAGATGCGGGCTTGTTGCCTTCTAGAACCCGGCTATCCGTGCACCCCTCCGCGGGGTAATCCTAGTACAGAAAGTAAAATATACATACAACGGGTACATCGACCGCAACCTGGTCGTGCCCCAAAAGAATAATACAAACAGGCAGTGACGGCAGTCCACATGTCGGACGCTCGCCCCGCAATATCAAATGTACATAATACAACCACACTGTACTAGCATTGCATCCAGGCTATCCCCACCGACCGATCCGCAACATCACAGCATAAACATAGAACATCAACGTGAAAGTCACGTTCGCAAATCCGTCTAACCGGGATATAGCAGTTAGACGGGATTTACCGATCGAGTGACATTCACGGTCGCAGATATAATGTAAATACTGTGAAAAATGTGTTTAAAATATCCGATCGATCAAAAATTAACAAGTGGGCCCCCAATCAAAACTGTAGCACTCACAGAAAACCTGGGCCCAATTTTAATATTCCAAAACCCATATTTTAAGCTCAGAAAGCCTCTGAAAAAAATTGGTGAAGTGATCTCCACAGTGTGCGGCGGAAGAGCGGCGGAATGGGGGTATATGCGGCGGTTCCGCACTCCCACTGTGGATTCACTTCATCGAAATTTTACAAAGTTCTTAGATTTTCCAGTACATCAATATTTTACAACCTGAAAATTTTTTGGAGACCAAAATATTTCAACAGAAACTGATGCTAACAAAAATGTAGATTTTGGAGTTTTGGTCGATCGGAAATGCAAAAACACATTAAATGAAGCTAGACGAAGTTAATGGCGAGGCTCTGATACCACTGTAAGTGCACGGCGGCGCCCCGGCCGTCAACCCGACGGCCAAACGCGGAAGCGGTGATAAACTTTAATTTTGCGAACTTTGCAAACCGGCACCACCGCGCACTAGACTCCGGATCGGGCCATTAAACTAGATCTAGCTAACAACAAGACGGGTTAGAGATATACCGAATGATCCGAGTCCTCCGGTCTTCATCTCCACTCCGATCTCCTCGCGGGATCTCCGTCCGTCTCCTCCTCGTCGGAAAGGGCACCACGAAGCCGGGTACTTTTACGGGCTCCCACCTCAATACCGAGGCAACTCGGGCGCGAAGTAGGCTGGCCGACGCGTCCAAGATTTGCTGTAGAGTGTGTAGGGTTGAAGCTATGTCTCATTTGGGTTTGTTGCCATTTGAAGATGATGGAGGAAACAAGATAAGAAAAATGGTGCTTGCATTTTTCTTAACATGAAAAATGAGATCAAGAATGCTACTCTCTCAAAGATGAAGCTCTCTTCTTCTTCTCTTTTTCTTCTCTCTTTTCTCATGAAAACATTCATCCTTAGAAAATGGTGGTGGAAAGATTATGAAGCATGAAGGGAGGTGATGGTAGGAGCATAAGTGGTGACCACATCCAAAACATAATCATAACCATCTCACATCAAACTCTAATCACATCTAATCCTTTCTTATCAACAAAAAGCAAGTGAAGAGAATGGAATCAAAAAGATGCTATCATAATAAATCATCTTGCAAATAAATCCTCCACAATGTGTTATTTGCAAACTTGCAAATAACACCCTCCATCGGAAAAGTCCGGCCGGGAAAGAACAAAGGAAAACCGGCCGGAACGGAATGCAAACTGGCAACTCCAGAAAACTGGTCCCGTAATAAATTACAGGAAAACCCCATACTGTGCATACACACCCGCATCTGTATTCCGTCCGGATACAAATGCAATGAGACAAAATCTACACTGTACTAAACTAGGATCCGGCTTAAACTAAAGCCGGCTAGTAATATCCGTCCGATCCTGATCCGTGCAATACCGCACGTATCTGATCGAACCCTGCCATATACCCATACGGCCATTAGTACAAACCGTCCGATCCTGATCCGTGCAATACCGCACGTATCTGATCGGACCGTGCCATATCTCCATACGGCCTCTACAGCGTTTCGCCCGAAAGCTTGAGTAACTGAAAGTGTGGTGGACTCTAAAGACTCGTCAATACTATGGCTGTGGATTTAACCACCAGCACGTCAGAGGAATAAGCCAATACGTGACGGGCCACCAGCTATTGACCAAAAGGGACGTCGATGAGCGAACTCATCCTGACACCCTACTGAGCCTGTCAGTGACAATATCCGTACAGTCCGGTCCGTTCGTCTATGAGCATCGCATGTCGGGCCTAGGGGGTTGGTAAAAGTCAGACCCCCAAAAGCGGTACAAGTCGTGTCGGAGTGTAGCCCAGAATATCCTGAGATACTACTGGAATACCTACCAGTAAATCTCCTGCCTTGGCCAAGGACTTCGTGTAATGGCTCTCCTAGACACAGCGCGACCTCACCCCCAATACCGGGAGAGACGAACCCCTGAAGATCCGCTCACTGTCTCCATGTGGCTCGGGACTGTACCCAACTAAAACCTGTTTGCACGACTCCTTTGAGCCATGGTAGGGTAGTAATCAAAGTACAGTGGGAACTCACACGAGACAAATGACGATCCCCAGGTCGATGAACTAACCTGTACACATGTCACCTGGGAACTGCTATCTGACATGAGGTATAAGACCAACTAGCATGTTCCCGGCGAGTCCTGTCCGGTGTACTCATAACCCAATGAGCACCTGTATACATCTTAGGTGAACCAACAGACACCAGTGGCCTGTGAGACCGGCCACCGCCCCTCGTCGGGGTCTTGACTGTATACACTAGTCTACTCTGGAGAATCGATGCCCTGTCTCGAAACTCCCACGACTAGGGACCATTTAAGGATGTGCTTATAGACTACCAGCTCCCACTTATATGATCGCCCTCATACTGCTGGTGGTCAAGCAAGAATCCTAGGGGCTCTATCAACGTGTAATAGCGACCTGTAAGGTCACCTGAAACAGTACACGATGATAAAGGTAAACCAGATAGCATACTATCATCTCGAGTAAGACTGTCATACCGGGATAGGTCCTCCCTCAATCATTGCAATCACGTGCCTGTGATCCAATAATTGACTCTGAGGGCACTATCTCCAACAATTTCTTGATTGAATTAAACCCACCCGCACGACCCTTGACGCATGCCAAACAACGCCGTACGAATACCCTAATCCAATCGCATCGTATGCTAGCAGATAAGCACTAGTTAGCTACCGTACACTACGCCTTGACGCATGCCAAACAACCGCAGCACGAATACTAACTAGTACTTATCTGAAATGACGGAGGGCTACGATAGGTTTTTCTGAAAACCTATTGCGTAATGAACTTGATATCGTTGTAGAATCAAACGATTTTAAAATGGAGTGTTTTTGAGGCTTTTCTAGTTTTGCTAAAGGAGTCACTCCCGGTGAAGGGATCGTCGGTCCTTTCCTCGTCGAATGAGGTGCGGGATATATCACATATATCACTGTGCAAAGCAAAAACTCTTAAAAGCAATCAAAAGACAAACCGAGTATGTAGCATCTTCCAGTTATTGCTAAAGGAGTCACTCCCGGTGAAGGGATCTCGGTCCTTTCCTCATCGAATAAGGTGCAGGATATATCATATATACCGTTGTGCAAAGCAAGAACTGTAGCTATCTGTTTTAGTTTGAAATTCGATTCTACAACATCTTAGGTTTCTTTTATTTCATTAATCTCATTAATGAAGTCCCATCATTTAAGTACCTAAACATCACAGATAAATACGACGTACACTTATGCCATCCGCATTCGCCTCGATGTCCCCTCGTGCACCGTTAGGTTAGGTAACTAACGGCAGAGCGGGGCAGGGCTAGTGCGGGTGTAAAACATAAGTAACGCCTATATAATATATCATATATACTATATACAGTATCCATCACAGAACATATCACATGATCACATCACAGATATCGCAGCAGAAGAATCATATGAAATATTGGATATACTAGGACGTCCGTGTTTTCAATACGAGCCAGTATAAAACACGGATTCCACTGTCATGATGAATAGCCAAACCCACACCCCTAGACCCCTATGAGTGCGGCAAGCAACCCTACCAATTCTAGAGTTAGGAGACCCGGACTCGACTCCTCGAGTTGGTCTCCCACTGGACCCTAGAACCCGGTCACTTGTACTCCCCTCCTTGGGTCTATCCTAGTGCGGAAAAGTAAATAATATACAAAAGGTGACATCTTCCGCAACCTGGAAGTGCCCCAATGAAAGAATATTACATACAAGTTTTTACATGAATGAAAATGAAAAACACTCATCTCACATAAAAAAAACCCCGGCTATTCAAACACGACGATCCAATATAACATATCCAGCAACACATAACATCACATGTCAGCAACGTAAGTAAATATGCGCATCCCAATTGTCGTTGACATATAGCAACGAAACCGGCGATATCACATATTACACTTACGGTCACAGAAAAGAAAGTGTAAAACTACAACAGTTGGAATCCGCAACCTGCATAGACATCGCATGCCTAATCAAATGAATTTCTTAGACATCGCATGCCTAACAATTATAAACCCCACATTTCAGTCTCATTATCGAAAACACTTTTCAATATCAAGTCGGGCAATTCAACAAGATTCCCGACATCCTGATCGAATGCTCGTCGCAAACTTCAGTAGACGGCCGCACCCCCGATGCCGTCGACGAAGTGCACCAAGGCGGAACACCGCTGCTGCGAGCACCCAGATGGATGCTTTCGGCGACGGGGTTCTCCTACAGTCACTTGGTCGGGGCTAAGGGATGTAGCTGTCTATTAAGTTTATCCGGCGAGTATCCGCGTACGCTACGTGATTGCGACGGACTTTTGATCACATCAAAATTCCGTGGCAACCGATCAAGTGAGACTAAACTGCTATGTTTATAACATTCATTCAGTTATCTCATAACTACTCGTGGATTCCAAGTATTGTATCACATTCCGGATAAATAGAAAATGTTAAACTTTTCGATCGAACAGTCAAACACCCAAGTTTTCCCGAAACAGATCAACACATGAAACAAGTTTAAAAACATCCAGTTCATGCCTCAGTACCAATGGTCCAGCCGTAGATGGGTCAAGCCAACGCCTCACATGTGGCACGCCGTGCTGCCCCAAACCCTAAGGTTCAAAGGGCAGTTCAAGACGGTCACATAATCGAGTTAAGGTTTGTTGTCTTCTAGAGGGACCATCGCATTACTTGCACTACTTAGAACGTTATTAAACCACGGAAAGATCCAACACTTGGAAATTTCCCGACAGGGGAAAAGTTGGGTATTTATATCCGGTCGAACTTTTTAACATATTCTAAAATATCCGGAAAGCCACATAGAAAAAATTAGACAATCCGATCGATACACCGAGTCCCCAATACAACCCAGAAAACTCAACTCTTGAGTTCAGAAAAAAAAAATATCCCAGGAAAACCAGACTGTGCAAAATTCAATGGGAGAAGAGACAAAATGGCCGCGGAACCGCCGCATTAGCATGCTAATGCCGCGGTTCCGCCGCACTTTAGACACATCATTAGGTAATTTTTGCACCGTAATTCTTAGAATTTCCTGCTGAATTTTCTGCATATTTTTAATCTGGAAAAAACCCAATTTTTGGAAAAAGTCCAGAGAGCAAATTTGTGTTAGGGTTTCGGTTTAATCGGACTTCTAACTCCGTCTACGCATCGCCTAAGGCTCTAGCTAGGCTCTGATACCACTGTAGGGTTCCTAGGCACACTAATGAGGTCTCACAAGGAATCAACCATGCCAATTTCAAAAATTACAAGTGCCGAGAAACCCTAATACGGATCGTTAACTAGATTTTAGGCGAAATAATGAAACTAGTTAACAAATTAACTAAAAGAACGGAAATACAACCTTTGTAGATCCGGTGCTCCACCTCCATAGCTCCGTGATGATGTCTCCTCACTGCGATCATCGGATCCCGGGCTCTAGCGTCGGCTTCATCGGAGAAAAAGCGGGCTAGGTCATCGACGACGATGCCGAAGATGATCTACGTCGAGGCATCACAAGATCAAGCTCCACCTTCACCAAGCCATGAAAACTTGTGAAGGAAACACCCTATACTACTTGGCAAGAGGTAGAGGATGAAGAAATAGGAGGTGGGTTCACTTTAGATTTGGATTTCTCACTCTTTTTCATCAATCACCATTGATGGAAACTTGGTTTTCTTCTTGAAGGAGAAGAAGAAGAAGAAGATGAATAATATGATAAGTTTTTCAAAAGAATAATAAAAATCATTCTTATCATAATTTAAACCATGGTTAGATGTAGAGAATTAACTAAGGTTAGAAGAATGGTTAGGGTTTTGGAAATGAAGACAAAATGGTCACTTTGGTCAAAGTTGCATGAAGCTTCAAGAAGCATCATAAATGAAAGCAACCATTATCTTTTCATTTCTCATTTCTTTTAATCCAAATCATAAAGATAAATGAATGAATAAATAAGTAAAAACCCTAACCATTTACTTAACCAAGGCTTAACTCTTTACACAAACCCTAGCAATCATGTATCATCAAACATGATACAATCAAGTGAGAAAATCCTTTTAAAGTGAACCGATACTAGTTAATGCAAAGTAATATATCAAATATATAATTATGCATTAAATCATTAAATCAACACTTGATTTAACGATCCGGTCATATCTCATATGACCGACTAATATCCAATGTATCGGCTTATCGAATCAATCCTTGATTCGATAACTAGGTTATATCGCATACAACCAATCGACACATTCATCGCGAGAATAGAATACGGTATCACATACATGCATTATTCTCGGTCCCGCACATATCTCATATGCGCTCCTATTTCGTTTCGCTTGAGCCAGGAAACCTCTGAGTAGGACTCTAAAGAATCGTCAATACGCCGGCAGCAGGTGATGATCATATCAAACACCCACAAGCCGCAAGTGGTCTGCTAAACGTAACGGCCACCCGGGTATTGAGCGATCAGAAGATCGACGAGCAAGCCCGCTCACACTCCTGTGAATCCAACCAGTAACACTTACCGTACAGTCCGGTCTGATCGTCTGATATGTCGCATATCTCGCCTAGGGGTGGTAAACGTCAGACCCCAGTAGCTCGATAAGTCGTGTCGATATGAGGTCTATAACAGTTCTAGAAACTACTGGTAACACTTACCAGTAAATCTCAGCAACCCTGGCCAGGGATTTCCGGTTATAGCCAATCGAACACAGCGCAACATCAACTCCCTATACCGGGAGAGACGAATCCCCTCCTATCGCTCATTGCCTCCATGTGACTTGGGACTGTACCCAAAAACCACCGTTTTGCATGCCCTCTTGGACGTGGTAAGGTGGAAATCAAAGCACAGTGGGAACCACACAAGACTCTATGACGATCTCGGGTCAACAGACTACTTTGTATCAGTGTCACCAGAGAACTGCCATCTGACGTAAGGTATAATACCATCTGGGAGTTCTCGGCGAGTCCGTCCAGTGTACCCAGTCTCCACTGAGCACCCGTATATCATCTCTGATGTCAAACACCAATGGATATGGGATCATCCATCGCCCATCTGTATGGGTCGAGAAGGTATACGCTAGTCTACTCTGGTATATCGATGCCCCGTCTCGATACACCCACGACTAGGGACTTTGAAGGATGTACTTATGAACTACCATGTCCCCACTAGTATGATCCGCATCATAGTCCAGGTAGTCAAGTACACATCCTAAGGGCTTTACCAACATATAACAGAGAGACAATCAGTGTACACGTTAAGGTAAAGAGCAACCAGATAGCATACTATCATGTCCAGCAAGAAAGTCCTCCCTATATATGTCCCAGCATCCACTACAATATACATCCAATGTACAGTAATGGCCTCTAGGGCATACATATAACTAACAAACATAACTTAGATTTTTATTCCAAATGCTTAGTTGAAACCTCAGGAATAACTAAATCCTAGGCTTAGGAATTGAAAACCCTAAAAATAACCCTCCTTCTGTTTAACCTTGGTAAGTATACGTCCTTACAGTTTTTTTTGAGAAATAGGTAATCTTGAGTTCAGTTCTTGAGTTAAGTCAAGATGAAGGGAAAGTATTGATGCTTTACTGAAGGATAAGTCTGAAAAATAGTTTCTATTCTTGAATCCAAATTTAGAAAGTATATACCCTACAACTGCACATACACGCACCTTGAAACTTGGGATAGTAGAGGATACCTAGAAATACTCTTGCCTGAAAACCTAGTATGAAAGAAAAAAACGGTAATTAAAGCTAAACACCAAAAAGAGCATCATTGAAAAATATATCCGGTCTCGAAGAAAAAGAAAAAAAAATAATAAAAGGAAAATGAAATAAAGTCAAGACCTGGAAACTGCTATTTGCGCTTTAAGCTCACACATTCAGTAATCGGCCGTTAGTGCCTCAAGAAGCATTAATAGTCGCATAAAAGGTGTGTGAGCAACACCGTCCATCATTTAATGAAAAGAAGTAGTATTAGGCATTAGGGCAAGGGTATTATAGCTTGAACTGAATTCTTAAGTGTAGGGGTGCAAATTTACACACACGTACGGGTATACAATCGATGTTTGGATAAAAGATAGAAGTGAAGAATAAGACTTATGTTTTCTGTAAAGTTGATAAAAATCCCTGATTTGAGACCGCACTTTAGAAGGAAAACTCAGGAGATACCAACATCTTTCTAAACTTTTTTTGGAACGTATAGGATCTGAGGTTAAATAGAAAGGAGGTGTGAAGCATTAGGGTTAGATATTTCTAACTTAGGATGATAGAATTTTTAACCTAGATACTAAACTGTAGGAGTAGAATCGATGTTAACTTATGAAACTAACTTGACAGGATTTTGTGGGCAGTATCCGCTGAAAACCCTCAGGAGACAACACTCCTCCTACTAGGGACACCTAGAGGTTTAACGGCTTGTTGCACATGCTCAGTGCAATCGCGTTCCCTACGAAAATATGGTTAGGACTTTTTTTGTGAATAATTGGTTTTGCTCGGAACGAGCAAAAGTTAAGTTTAGGGGTATTTGTTCACACCAGAATATTGCATTTACTACCGCCCATTCTTATGCTCGTTTGTTTATAGGTAGGTGCTTTTAATCCGTGTTTGCTACATATTTACAGGCTACAGGTTCCTAGTCCAAAATAACGCAATTGATACAAAATCTCCACAGTTATGCCAAAATACAGAACACCTGTTGACAACAGATAAAAGCCGGGTTCCGTTCATCCGTATTCGTCCAGTGTCGCGTACCAGTTCCGAGACAAGACAAATGACAGTGGTCATTCGTGTCTGGGACAAGCATAAAGCACGAAAGGGACAAGCACAAAGCATGAAAAAGGCAGCACAAGAATCAATGGGTGCGCGGACTCGAGGGAGAAAAGGTCAAAAGTATTATTTTTGATGCCATTTTGGACCGTTGCAGATCTGAAGAAATTGTTGAAGCAAATTGCAATTTGGAACATGTAGAACAACAGAAGAAAGCAACACAGGGAAACCCAGAAAAATCGACTTGCCAACTCCTCCAATTGGCCACGGATCCGCGGCCAACATGGCGACTCGGCCGCGGATCCACGGCCGAGTTAACTCGGTGGCAAATGAGTTTTTGGGGACAGTTTGGTAATATCATTCAGAGCCAGAATGTTGCCCTAGGGTTTCAGCACGCAGCCTATAAATAGCCCAGTTTTGTGCCAAGCCAAGGGTCTTCTTCATGCCTTCTTTTGCCATCTCTTTTAGTGTAGTTTAGCTTAGCTTCTTCTTCTTCTTCATGTCTTCCTTCATTAAAATGTAGTGAGAGTATTGAGTGGATGATGAAATGAAGATGAGGGTTATTTTTATCTTGTCTCTTTTATTTATTGTCTTGTAATTTTATTATCTTGTATTGAAATTTTATTATTTGTTGTTAACTAGTTGTTGTTATTTCTTTTCTTATTCTCTTTTCTTTTCTTCTCTTATCCGTATTTTCAAGCGATGATACTTGACGGAGTTCCTTGCTAAGGTGAGGACCCAAGAGTTAGCTTTTTTCACTTGTAAAACTGTATTTTCCTCTTTTCTTCCTTCTTGTTTTGTTTTCTTTTCTTTTATGATGTGTGAATAATTTCCCTCTTGTTAAGGCTAAGGAAGATGGTATGAGGGACGGAGAAATCCCTTGTGCTTCTCTTCGCCAAACATCTTGAAACGAACGTCGACCAAACAAACGCAACCCCCTCACTTAGGCACGCTATACATGACATGTAGCCGCGACCTAAGTCGAGAAGTCCTTTAAGCGCATTACAACGTGACACGTAGTTGTGACTTATTTGGATACATGGTTGCGGGTGTTTGGCCGAGGGTTGGAAATAAGCGTATTTAGCGGACGGACAAGGGGCACTAGGAATGGATTTAGCGTTGGAAAGCTTGCTTAAACTCGCAAATCACATTCCTATGTCCTTCTAATCCCCGCTACCTTTGATTATCCCAACATCGTCTTAAGGATGGAAAAAGACAAGCACAAGACTAATCCTAACTCTACTAACCAACCTTAACAAGCTTACTTGAACATAAATACGAACACTTAGGATAGATTTGAACATACATATACACATTCTTTATTGACTCGTCTAAAACTCGAATGGACATACAACCATCTCCCTGTGGATCGACCCGTGCTCAACCGGCTAGCTGCAAAGCGACACCGTCCTGATCGCGGTTATAACTTTAGAACTTTGAACATCCGACACACCAAAAGGGTGCGATCAGCTTGTTAGCCACAATACGAACACTTGAGAGTAAGTTTTATGTTGTCGCGTTGGTCAGCGTAGTTTGTACGTGTTTTGGGTCTCTTGCTAATATATACTTGTTATTTTGTTTTATGTTATAGGTTCGCAGGCGGGGACTTCGGGCGCTGCGAAGAAGGGGAAACAGGCGGTAGGCTTTACTTAGCCAGGAGCGTTTGTGAGTAGATTTAACATCTTCAGGGGAATCGCCCGCATGGCGTTATGCGTCTGGGCTAGAGATGTTATGAATTGTCGCATATTCTATTTCATATATAGAGTTGCGCATACATCTTATTGCTTAGTTATTTGTTGTGCTTGGACTTGTACCCTTAGGACACTGCACTATTATTAACGGCTCATATTGCATGAGCACTGATTGTATGCCATACACACCGTCAATAATTGCCATGACACGCACAACACACATACCTATATGATATTGTTTGGTTAGGGACATTGAGACATTGATTCATATTTCTTTATGCATATGACATAGAGCATACCTGTATACCTACATGATTACACATATGCCTTGACATGCTTACATGCTAGTTACCATTAGTGATAGGTATATTTCACACATAATGACATACCTACATGTATACCTTGCATACATACTTTACTTATACCTGGAGGGTATATTGCATCATTATTGATATGTAGATACATATACCTTGATATACCTTCATATTTACACACATATCAAGTTATAGCTACATGTTTACCATTATTTGATGCTATATAGACTTGGAGAAATTAGGAACCGCATATATATATTTTAACTTGTTGCAGTTAAATAGCGGCTTTTCCTTTATATGCTTACATTACAGTTTTCTGTTGCATATATTATATTCATGGATTTTCGCATTGAGATATGGATTTTCATGATGTTTTCTGGATTTGAGGACCATGGTAGTTTCATGAAATTATGCATTATTTGAAAAACCCGATTTCTCTTGATATGATATTTCAGCAGCCACCATGAGATTTATCGGTTCTGATATATATACCCCATGCGAGGAGCGTCGTGGGCCGTATGAGGGTACATGGTGGGGCCTGGAGGTACCCTGGGGCAAGATAGGGATTTTGATGTAACATGCCGATGAGGCCTGACAGGGGAATCATACCTACCGGTGACAATACCTATAACTTGGTTATCGTGGGGATACCGATGGAAGTCATGTACGTATGGATACGTCGAGAGGCGAGGGTCTGAGCTAGGCACTCGAGCTTTCGGTATAGCGTATGATACGTACCTATCAGGGTGTCAGTCGTGGTGACAGCACCTGATAGATCAGCCTTTATGTCTCGATGCTTAGCACAGGTTTTCATGGTATTTTTACTCCTAAGTATATATAACAGTGGAATGGGTCGTTGTTATATATGCTTATATATATATATATATATATATATTAGTGGAATGGGACGCTAATATATATGTATACATATAAATTCATATACTTCATCATAATTATTCATGCAAATATACTTAGGATATATGAGATTCACTTGATATTGGATTTGGGATATAGGAGATTCATTTGAGATTGGATACAGGATATATATGAGATTGCTGATTTTGTACATTCAGGATATATAAGATTTACTTGATTTGTACATTCAGGGTTTGTGAGACTTATATGATATGAGAGCCAATTTGGGGGCTGATTTGAGGAATTGGGATTTGGATTGTCTTGACGGACTTTGGTCCTACCACGATGTCAGGATTCTGTGGAAATGACATGTTCCATCTCATACTTCGCATTTACTGTTCATGCACTGCTTCATGTATTACTAGTACCTGATAGAGTACCTTCCATGACTGTTGCATTTATATACTTTATTTTATATGCATTGCTTCATGTATTAGTTGTACCTGCTAGAGTACCTTTCATGACTGTTGCATATATACATTGTCATATCATTACTTCATGTATTAGTAGTACCTGGTGGAGTACCTTACATGATTGTTGCATACAGATTGTCATATTATTGCTTCATGTATTAGTTATATCTGCTAGTGTACCTTTCATGACTATTGCATACATATGACCAATTATTGATTAGCTTGCATATGTTAGATTCGCGCTGTACATGCATACTTGCGATTACCTGCATATGTTATTTACTATTCAAGAGTTGGCAACTCACCCCAGTTGTGCCATAGTGTTTTGCAAGTTGTTCCTCAGAGTAGTCGAGGCAGGCTATTCATCTATCTTATCATCTTTTGCTGCGGATACCGCTTCGGCTCATAGTGTGCAGTTTTGCTTTGGTGGGTTTTGTGGTTATCCATTTTGTTCATTGTATATTCGCTGTATCTTGTACTCTCCATCTACCACTTTTATGTGTATGACATAGAGACTTGATGTGAGGACGATATTGTATATTTTGGTAACTTGGATGTCTTTTATGTAGTTTTACTTATATCATTTTTTATTTCTTCGCTACGGCGTCGTATATCTGTTGTGGTGGTTGTTTTCCACCGTTGGGCGTGGATTTGCTCCCATGGGGATGCTTTACTTTATATTTATGTTGTACCCATTTTTGGGGTTAGTTTTTACAAAGGAGGTGCTGCCAAAATTTTTAAGAAAGTAAAGTTAGACTTTAAAGAATTTTGTTTGAGATTTCAAAAGTTTTGAAAATGCTATTATGACTTACTACTTTTGATGGTTTAGATTGCTGAGTTTTCGGCTTACTTAAATTGCGTTACGCCTGTAGACGTTGCATAGTTTAAGGGCCGTCACGTGCCAATTTCAGGACGTGACAGGTGATCACTTGAGAGGCTGCGAGCGAGATGTGAAAGTTTGGCACTCATCTCCTTGAAGGTTAGCATAGTAAGAATTTTAATTCGGGGACCGAATTTCTTTAAGGGGGGAAGATTGTAAGGTTTTGGAAACCGTTTAGGAGATTTTCCGTTTTCAGGGTAATATAGTCGGTGTTATCCGTAAAAACCTAGAAGCGATCTTTTTGCAGTATAAAATTCACTGCACCTAGTTTAGCTAGAAAATTGCTAGTTTGCTGGTTTTTGTAAGTCATTTGTAATTTTGGTGCATTTTAATATTTTTCCATAATTAAAATATTATTATAAGTTTTTAATTATACACTTAATTAGTGGTTATTACAATTTTGGTTCTGGTTAATTATTTCTAATGTGAATTTATACTAATCTAACCACTAGATTTAAGTTTAATCCATCCATCCAAAATATCTAGATATTTGTGAATTAAAATGAAAATTTAAAGAAAAGGAAATGAGGTGGCTTGAGATATTATTGCATTAATGAGCTTTAACTGGTGTTTTTAGCTAGAAATTTCCACACTTATCCAAACCCTTCCCTTTTCCTTGCAATGCCCCCCTCTTTCCTTGGCTGCCCTTTTCTTTTCTCCCCCCATTTCAACTCTTTTAAGCTCAAATAAATCATCAAAATTCATCAAATAATCCCACAAACTCAAATACAAATCATTACCCATCATTCTTCAACACTTATCAAGCTTAGATCTTCATGAAAGATAGCTTTTTGGAGGTCATTTTGTTGATCTAGTTGCTTGATTTATGGATCTTTTGTGGAGGTATAAAACCCTAACCCTAATCTTTATTTGTTGTTTAAATCATTAAGCTAGCTGTTTAAATGTTTAATATAGCTTTATTTACATGTTTAGATGAATCTTGAAATGGTTTTTGTTAATCAAGTTAGGGTTTTGTTAGTTGTTATGATTAGTGTGAAGTTTAGACTTAGTTAAAATTTAACCTAGTGCAAGTTTGTTAAATGATATTTTTCCTAATTGTCTAATTAGCTTAATTATAAACTAAACTTTTACTAAATCCTATTTTAGTGAGATTAAAATTGTAGTAAAGATTTGAGTGGTTTAATCAAGCTATATTATGATGATTGTGGTTACTAGTTTGGGTTAAACTTGTAAATTTGGGCTAAATTGATTAAATGTTGCTTACTAGATTTCGGTAAAGTTTAGGTGTGGGTTTCTTTTGACGTTGCGACGTTATATATATTAGATTCCAAGTTTATATTGTGTTGTGAATGCGCGATCGGTACGATCGGGGTCTAGGCTTGGTGGTTGTGTCATCCTAGCTAGGGTTATGCCGATATCGTACGCGTTTTGTGTAGTGAGTGCACAGTGTGTTTATCTGGTGGGCGTTATCCTTGAGTTTCGTTGTCTTTGTGTCGGCGCAAGATATTTAACTTTATGTGTTGTGTTTGTGAAATTTTAGGATCGCGGGCGAGGACTTCGGACGCCGCGAAGAAGGGGAAAGCGAGTGGTTGGCTTTACTTAGCCAGGATCGATAGTGAGTGTTGGGTTTACCTAGCACCTCATGAAGGGTTTGGAAGCATCACATGTACCAAAGATTAAAATTTTAGGGTGCTGAGTAAGCATACAAAGAATCATTCCTAGAAAAAATTAGGGTTTCACAACAACACATCATCTCAAGTAAGAAAAGCTAGGGTTTTGAGAGTAAAACCTTTGTAGCTCCCTACGCTAGACTCCTCGGCTACTTGGGGTTTGAAAAGGTCCACTTGAACTTCTCTGGGTCCACGATGATCCACCCGGAGTCCGCTTTGTCCAAGCTTGCAACTTCACTTTATCAAGAGAAAGAAATGAAGCTAACACTCTAGACAAGTGGGCAAGACTTGTGTAGAATGATGTTGTAGTGGATTTTCTCACTTCAAAATCCTAACTTGGTGAATGTTTTGCTCACTAGAAAAATCTAAAGAGCAAAGGAAGGAGGAAGAAGATGATGGCCTTTTTGAAAAGAGAAAAGATCATCTCTTTTTAAAAATAGAAAATATATGAATATATATTTTCCACTTCTCATCTCAAACCATGGTTAAACAATAAAGATATTATTGAACTTGAGTTAAAACACAAAAGGAAAGTTAATCCATGGTTAAATGGTGGGTGAGCATGGTTAGGTCAAAGAAGAGTGTAGAAAGAAACCATGAATTATCCTTTCCTTTTTCTTTTTGTTTTAAAACAAATGCAATAATAAATCATATATATAAAACCATGGTGTGAGTCTTATATTGCCACCATTTTCTATGTATATACAACCATGAAGGATGATGTATGAATGTATGTGTGCATGCACATCCATATGTGCATGAAACAAGAAAGAATGCATACATGCATGCATACATCCAAAAATACAAGAAAGGATTTCTAGTGAGAATCTAATGGTTAAATGATAAATCAACACTTGATTTATCAATTCGGCCATATCACATACGACCCAACCAAAAGCAAGCCGCCCGATTAATATACGGTATCTCATACGCGCATTTTAATCGGGTCCATGCGCATATCGCATACGCGCACCACAACGTTTCGCCTGGACTAGGTAACTTCTTTGTGGGACTCTAAGACTCGTCAATACGCCGGCAGTGGGTGATGATCATATCAAGCACCCCCAAGCCGCAAGCGGTCAGCTAAACGTAACGGCCACCCGGGTATTGAGCGATCAGAAGATAACAAGCGAACCTGCTACAACTCCCGTCGAGCCAACCGGCAACACTACCCGTGCAGTCCGGTCTACTCGTCTGATATGTCGCATATCAAGTCTAGGGGTGGTAAACATCAGACCCCAATAACTGATAAGTCGTGCCGATGTGAGGCTCATAACGGGTCGAGAAACTACTGGTAACACTTACCAGTAAATCTCTAATCAGCCCTGGCCAGGGACTTCCCTGTTACGGCCAATCGAGCATAGTGCAACATCAACCCCCAATACCGGGAAAGACGAAACCCCTCCTATCGCTCATTGCCTCCATATGACTCGGGACTGTACCCAAAAACCACCGTTTTGCACGCCCTCATGGACGTGGTAAGGTGGAAATCAAAGCACAGTGGGAATCACACAAGACTCTATGACGATCTCGGGTCTACAGACTAACCTGCACAAGTGTCACCTGAGAACTGCCATCTGACGTGAGGTATAATACCATCTGGGAGTTTTCGGCGAGTCCGTATAGTGTACCCAGTCTCCACTGAGCACCCGTATACCATCTCTGATTTCAAACACCAATGGATATGGGATCATCCATCGCCCATCTTATGGGTCGAGAAGCGTATACGCTAGTCTACACTGGTATATCGATGCCCCGTCTCGATACACCCACGACTAGGGACCTTGAAGGATGTACTTATGGACTACCATGTCCCCACTAGTATGATCCGCATCATAGTCCAGGTAGTCAAGTACACACCCTAAGGGCTTTACCAACGTGTAACTATAAGACAGTATAAAGAGACAAGTATACATGTTAAGATAAAGAGCAACCAGATAGCATACTATCATATCGAGCAAGAAAGTCATCTCTATATATGTCCAAGCATCCAATATAATATACATCATCTGTACAATACTGGCCTCTAGGGCATACATACAACTAACAGTGAGTAGATCTAATATTTACATGGGAATCGCCCACATGGTGTTATGCGTCAGGGCTAGATATGATATGATGTTAGCCGCATGTTTATTTACATATATATAGATTGTGCATAGACTTCATTGCATATCACTACTTGTTGTGTTTAGACTTGTACCCATTGGACACTGCACTATTATTGACGGTTCATGTCGCACGAGCACTGATTGTATACCACACACACCGTTGATAATTTCTATGACACGCACAACATACATACCTATGTGATATTGTAGGGTTAGTGATATTTAGATATTTATTCATGTCCTTTGCGCATATGACATATAGCATACCTGTATACCTACATGCTTACACATATGTCTTGCCATACCTACATGCTAGCTACATATATACCTATATGGTAGGGTACCATTAGTGATAGGTATATACACATATGAGATATAGATATATGTACATCTTGCATACATACTTACATGTACACAAATATACCTTGTTATAGTTATATGTTCACCTTTATATGATGTTGCGTTAGATTTTAGATATTAGGAACCGCATGATATATTTAATAACTTGTTGCAGTTAAATAGCGGTTTTTCCTTTATATGCTCATATTACTGATTATGTTGCATATATTATATTTCATGCATTCTCGCATTGAGATATGGATTTCCTAGGATATTTTCTGGATTTGAGGACCGTGGTAGTTTCATGAAATTATACATTATTTGAAAAACCCGGTTTCTCTTGATATCATATTTCAGCGTCCACCATGAGATTTCTCGGTTCTGAGATTGTGATATGTACCCCATGCGAGGAGTGGAGTGGGCCATGTGCGGGTACATGGTGGGGCCCGGAGGTACCCCGGGACAAGATTGTCGCAGGTGATGGCGGTGAGTTAGTGGGGGAACCCTACCTACCGGTGACAGTATTGGACTCATCGGTGATCGCAGAGATATCGACCGGAGTCATGTACGTATGGATACGTGGAATTTTGAGTGTCGAAGCTGGGCACTCGGGTTTCGAGCTATCGTATGATACGTACCAATCAGGTCCAGTCGTGGTGACGATGCCTGATAGATCAGTTTTTATGTGTCGATGCTGGGTACTAGTTTTCATGATGTTTTCGGGTGTCGATATTTGACACTCCGGTTCCGTGAGACTTACAGGATATGAGGGACGATATTATGGTCGCTATGAGGACCGATTTTATGGTCGATATGAGGGCCGATATGAGGGCCGTTATGAGGGCCGATTTGAGGAATTTGGGATTTAGATTGTCTTGATGGACACTGGTCCCGCCACGATGAGGATTCCGTGAGGATGACATGTTTTATCCCATACTCTGCATTTATTTATATGCATTGCTTCATGTATTAGTAGTACCTGATAGAGTACCTTTCATGACTGTTGCATATACATATTGCCATATTATTGCTTCATGTATTAGTTGTACCCGATAGAGTACCTTTCATGACTATTGCATACATATGGCCATTTATTGCTATTAGCTTGCATGTGATAGATTCGCGCAGTACGTGCATACTTGCAATTAACTGCATATGTTATTTACTATTCACGAGTTGGCAACTCACCCCCGTTGTGCCACAGGGTTGTACAGGTTGTCCCTCAGAGCAGTCAGAGGCAGGGCTTTCATCTATCGTATCATCTTTTGCAGGGATACCGCTACGGCTGACTGTGTGCAGTTTTGCTATAGGTGGGTTTTGCGGTTATCCGATGTTGCTCATTGTATATTCGTTGTATCCAGTACTCTCCATCTACCACATTCATGTATTGACTTAGAGACGAGATGTGAGGACGATATTGTATATTTTTGGTGACTCAGGATGCCTTTTATGCAGTTTTATTTATATCGTCTTTTATTTCTTTGCTACAGCATCGTATATCTGTTGTGGTGATTATTTCCGCCTTTGGGCGTGGATTTTGCTCCCGTTGGGGATGCTTTACTTATATATTTGTATGTACCCATTTTTGGGCTAGTTTTTACAAAGGATGTGCTGCCAAAATTTTTAAGAAAGTAAATTGGACTTGAAAGAATCTGTACTTGAAAATTTCAAAAGTTTTAACAATGTTCTTATCACTTAGTACTTTTGATGGTTTAGATTGTTGGGTTTTCGGCTTACTTAAATTGCGTTACGCCTGTAGACATTACGTAGTTTAAGGGCCGTCACGTGCCAAATTTCGGGTCGTGACAACCACGATGCAAAGCAAAAGAATCGACTATAGAAAGTTATTACGTTGATGCAAACTTCTGCCTAAGGGGTCACTCCTGATGAAAGGATCTCGGCCCTTTCCTTGAGGAATGGGGTGCTGGATATTCCAAACTGAATATCATTGTGCAAAACAAAAGCAAACGTCTGTAATGTCTGTTTTTAAAACTTGGTTCCAACAACATCAAATAGGATTGTTTTCCTTGCATTAATCAGAATCAAAGCAGTCCCATCAATTACTCACACCAGAAAAGAATGAAAATATGATGTGCGTATATACCATCCGCATTCACCACTGGGCCCCGTCATCACCCGTTAGGTTACTTAACTAACGACAGGGCAGGGGCCGGACTAGCGCGGGTGCAAAACATATACAACATCTACTAGTATATATATATATATATATATATAATTATATAATAATCGTTCCAGACATGATATATGCAACATCACATAATAGCGATCAGCATTACAGAACAATACCGATAATCTAGGAGCCCCGGGTTTTCTTTGAGCCGCAAGTGAAACTCGACGTTCCCCTGGTCGTGTGGATAGCCTGTGCAATGAAAAGCAAGACCCTTACGAGTGCGGCAAGTTACCCGCCAAAACCAAAAGTGAGGCAACCCCCTTCATCAAAGTGAATGGGCCACCCAGCACTTCACGGAATCCGGTAACTTATGCACCCCTCCTTGGGTCAACCTATACCCCCTACGAGTGCAGCGAATAGCCCGCCAATTCTAGAGTAAGGTCCCCCCATTTCAACGCCATAAGATGCGGACCCGTTGCTCTCTAAAACCCGGCTATTCGTGCACTCCACCACAGGGTAATCCTAGTATAGAAAAGAAAATAATATATACAAGGGTGACATCGACCTCAACCCGGTCGTGCCCTAAACAAATAATATACAAACAGGCAGTGACGGAAGTCCACATGTCGGACGCTTGCCCCGCGATATCAAATGTATAAATAAAACTAAACTGTACTAACATTGCACCCAAGCTATCTACCACGACGAACCAGCCAACAAACACAGCACAACACAGAACATCAACGTGAATGTCACGTTCGCAAACCCGTCTAAAAGAACTATAGCAATTAGACAAGTTCTACCGCTCTAATGACATTCACGGTCTCAGATAGTAATATATGTACTGTAAAACATTTAAACAGTGTTAAAATGCCGACTTTGAAACACCCCGAATTGCCCCTGAACTAATAGATAAAAACATATCCAAACTGGGCTAAACAAGCAATACCACTGAACCAATATTCCAGAGACTAAACCACACCAAAAAGTACAAGTCCAAACACCTACATAGGACTGGCCAGGTCGGAATTATTGCCCATGTGGCCGGTTCAATACGGGTGGAATGGGTTCGTATTTGGGGAGTGTTCTAGTGGTCATACAGGTAGTCTTCTGCAATTGCTTAAAAAAAATTTTAAGACTCTAAAAATTCGACAGAGACTGGAATGTGCAGGGTATTGATTTGGAGTTGTTTCAGTTTTGACACTTTAACATCGTCTAAACTAACTAGCTAAAGGTTAACGGGTTGGCTCTGATACTATGTTGGGTTACGGCAGCACCCCGGCTATCAATCTATAACCAAATGCGGAACAAAAATTTATAAAACTTGGCGCTACCACAACCAATTACCCGGATCTACCATTAGCCCTTAACTAGCAATCTATAATCTAGGAGTTTAGACTAGTTATACCGAATAGATCTGTGTCCTTCGGTCTTCAACCATCATCCCAACCTCCTAAGGGCTTTCTTGATCAAGCTTGATCTCCGGTCTTTCTCCATCGAAGATGATCCACCTGAGAGTCTATGCAACGAGCTCCAACCTCATATCCAAGGCAACTATGGTACCTAGATCACTACACTAGATACCGTAGATGAAGTAGAGAGTGATGAAGGATTAATTTGTCTCAAGACACCCAAGGATTCTCAACTCATGAGAGGGTTTCGGTGGAGCTAGAGGAAGAAGAAGATGCCATGAGGATGAAAGTTTAGAGCAACTCAAGAAAGAGAAAATGAAATGAATAATGGCTTAACCTTTTGTTTGTTGTGAGATTATTTAATAAATAATGATGCCATCCATAAAAATATCCCATGCCACCAAAATATCTAGAGTCAACCATAATATCTCAAGTCAACAATAATCTCACAATAAAAAAATCCTTAAGCATGCTAGAATAGTAACCATGGGTCACCAATTAGCCATGCCATAAATATGCAATAATCTCCTCATCCTACACCTCAATAACCTTTTAATCCAAAGAGGTCTAAACCATGATGAGGTGTAATCTTCTAAAAGTAATCTTGTAATGAATTACAAGAATATCCTTCATCTGTATATACATACTCGCATCCGTACTGTGAAGAATACGAATACAAAGAGACAAAAATAATCAAACAAATATAATACTAGGATCCGGCTTAAACCAAAGCCCACTAGTATTATCCGTCCGAACATCATGTGTGCACAAATACACGTATGTGATCGAACCCTGCCGTAAAACCATACGGGCTTTACATCGTTTCGCCCGAAGCAAAGAAACCTCTGTGTGGGACTCTAAAGACTCGTCAATACGCTGTCAGTAGGTTTAACCATAAGCACGTCAGCGGCACTAGCGGTACCTAACGGCTACCCAGGTATTGAGCGAAAGGAAGACCGACGAGCAAACTCATCCTGAAACCCCGACTGAGCCTGATAGTGACAATATCCGTACAGTTCGGTCCGTTCGTCTATGAGTATCGCATATCGATCTAGGGGTGGATAAAGTCAGACCCATAATAACTTGATATTCAGTGTCGGTATGAAGCCCATCACCACCTGAGAAACTACTGATATGAATCAGTAATTCTCGACTACCTTGGCCAAGGATTTCTGGTGATGGCAGTTGGATATATGTATGCCCTAGAGTCCATTATATGTATAGTGGATGCTTAGACATGTATGTATGTGTATATATGACTTTCTGGCTCGACATGATAGTATACTATCTGGTTTACATTATCTTGACATGTTCATTTGATCATGCATCTTATTCATTTGGTACATGTTGATAAAGCCCTCAGGATATATGCTTGACTACTACGACTATGATGCAGATCATACTAGTGGGACACTTGTAGTTTATAAGCATATCCTTGAACTGTTCCAAGTCGTGGGTGTATCGAGATGGGGCATCGATATTCCAAATTAGACTAGCGTATACCATTCTTGTCCCATATGATGGGCGATGGATGATCCCATATCCATCTGGTGTGGTGACACCAAAGATTATATACGTATGCTCAGTGGAGACTGGGTGCACTGAACGAACTCATCGAGAACTCCTATGTGGTATTACATCTATCGTCGGATAGCAGTTCTCAGGTGATACTGGTACAGGTTAGTATGTAGACCCAAGATAGTCATAGAGTCTTGTGTGTCCTCCCACTGTACTTTGATCTCCACCCTACCACGGCTCTACTGAGTCATGCAAATAGGTATATTTTGGGTACAGTCCCGAGGCACATGGAGGCAATGAGCGATAGGAGGAGTTTCTGTTAGTTATATGTATGCTCTAGAGGCCATTGCTATACATAGGATGTATATTGTAGTGGATGCTGGGACATATATAGGGAGGACTTTCTTGCTATACATGATAGTATGCTATCTGGTTACTCTTTACCTTAACGTGTATACTGATTGTCTCTCTGTTACATGTTGGTAAAGCCCTTAGGATGTGTACATGACTACCTGGACTATGATGCAGATCATACTAGTGGGGACATGGTAGTCCATAAGTACATCCTTCAAGGTCCCTAGTCGTGGGTGTATCGAGACGGGGCATCGATATACCAGAGTAGACTAGCGTATACCTTCTCGACCCATATAGATAGGCGATGGATGATCCCATATCCATTGGTGTTTGACATCAGAGATGATATACGGGTGCTCAGTGGAGACTGGGTACACTGGACGGACTCGCCGAGAACTCCCAGATGGTATTATACCTTACGTCAGATGGCAGTTCTCTGGTGACACTGGTACAAAGTAGTCTGTTGACCCGAGATCGTCATAGAGTCTTGTGTGATTCCCACTGTGCTTTGATTTCCACCTTACCATGTCTAAGAGGGCGTGCAAAACGATGGTTTTTGGGTACAGTCCCGAATCACATGGAGGCAATGAGCGATAGGAGGGGATTCGTCTCTCCCGATATAGGGAGTTGATGTTGCGCTGTGTTCGATTGGCTATAACCGGAAATCCCTGGCCAGGGTTGCTGAGATTTACTGGTAAGTGTTACCAGTAGTTTCTCGAACTGTTATAGACCTCATATCGACACGCCTTATCGAGCTATTGGGGTCTGACGTTTACCACCCCTAGGCGAGATATGCGACATATCAGACGACGAGACCGGACTGTATGGTAAGTGTTACTGGTTGGATTCACAGGAGTGTGAGCGGGCTTGCTCGTCGATCTTCTGATCGCTCAATACCCGGGTAGCCGTTACGTTTAGCAGACCGCTTGCGGCTTGTGGGTGTTTGATATGATCATCATCTGCTGCCGGCGTATTGACGAGTCTTTAGAGTCCTACACAGAGGTTTCCTGGCTTAAGCGAAATGAAATAGGAGCGCATATGAGATATGTGCGGGACCGAGAATAATGCGTGTATGTGATACCGTATTCTATTCTCGCGATGAATGTATCGATTGGTTGTATACGATATAACCTAGTTATCGAATCAAGGATTGATTCGATAAGCCGATACATTGGATACTGGTCGGTTATATGCGACATGACCAGATCATTGAATCAAGTGTTGATTTAATGATTTAATGTATAATTATATATTACTTTGCATTAACTAGTATTGGTTCACTTTAAATGGTTTTTCTCACTTGATGTGCACATTGTATATGTGATATATTTTGTACACTTGATTGTATCATGTTTGATGATACATGAATGTTTGAGTGTATGTTTAGACTAAACCATGGTTATGTAATGGTTAGGGTTTTGATTTTATTTACTTATTCATTTATTTATTCATTTTGGCAAAAAGAGAAAATGGTGGCTTTCTTTGTTTGTTGTTGAAGCTTCATGAAGCTTTGACTACGTGGCCATTTTTGTCTTCATGCTTAACCCTAACCATTCAAACTAACCATTGTTTATTCTCTACACTTGACCATAGTTGGTTTATGATAAGTATTCATTTATTTTCTATTTGGAAATATCTTATCATAATATATTCCTTCTTCTTCTTTTTCTTCAAGATGAAGAAAGCTTGCCTCCATCAATGGCAACTTGAGAAAAAGAGTGAGAAATCCAATTCTAAAGTGAACCCACTTTCTATTTCTTCATTCTCTACCACTTGCCAAGTAGTATAGGGTGTTTCTTTCACAAGTTTCATGGCTTGGTGAAGTTGGAGCTTGATCTAGTGTTGCCTCGACGTAGATCATCTTCGGCATCGAAGCCGACGACCAAGCCCGCCCATTTCTCCGATGAAGCCGAAGCTAGAGTCCGGGATTCGAATTGGACAGCAAGGAGACTTCATCATAGAGCTATGGAGGTGGAGGACCGGATCTACAAAGGTTGTATTTCCGTTCACTTAGTTAAGTTGTTAACTAGTTGCATGTTTCGCCTAAAATTCTAGTTAACGATCCGTATTAGGGTTTCTCGGCACTTGTAAAATTTGAAATTGGCATGGTTGATGCCTTGTGAGACCTCATTAGTGTGCCTAGGAACCCTACAGTGGTGTCAGAGCCTATCTAGAGCCTTAGGCGATGCGTAGTCGATGTTAGAAGTCCGATCGAACCCGAAATCCCCGCTTTTCACCCCTTTCTGTACATTTTTGTAAACTGTGGATTTTTCCAGATTAAAAATATGCAGAAAAATGAGCAGGGTTTTATATTAATTACTGTGCAAAACGGTGCCCTAACTCCGTCAAACTGCCACGGAACCGCGGCCTTACCCCACGTGGCGCGGCGATTCCGCGGCCATTTTGTTGACTCTTTGACTATTTTTTGCACAGTAATTGTTATATTTGACACCTGTGTTTTCTGGGTAATTTTAATATTTATTCAAGAGTTGAATATTCTGGGTTGTATTGGGAGTTCGAAGATTCGATCGGATTATCAAACTTTGTCTATGTTTTTTCCGGGTAATTTTAGAATATGTTAAAAAGTTCGACCGGATAAAAATACCCACCTTTTCCCCTGTCGGGAAATTTCCAAGTGTTGGATCTTTCCGTAGTTTAACGACGTTCTAAATAGTGCAAGTAACGCGATGGTCCCTCTAGAAGACAAAAAACCTTAACTCGATTATGTGACCGTCTTGAACTGCCCTTTGAACCTTCGGGTTTGGGGCAGTACGGCATGCCACATGTGAGGCATTGGCTTGACCCTTCTACGGCTGGACCGTTGGTACTGAGGCATGAACTGGATGTTTTTTAAACTTGTTTCATGTGTTGAGCTGTTTCGGGAAAACTTGGGTGTTTGACTGTTCGATTGGAAAGTTTAACATTTTCTGTTTATCTGGAATGTGATACAATACTTGGAATCCACAAGTAGTTATGAGATAACTGATATGAATGTTATAAACATAGCACTTTAGTCTCACTTGATCGGTTGCCACGGAATTTTGATGCGATCAAAAGTCCGTCGCAATCACATAGCGTACGCGGATACTCGCCGGGTAAACTTAATAGACAACCTCACTCCATAGCCCCGACCAAGTGACTGTAGGAGAACCCCGTCGCCGAAGGCATCCGTTCGGGTGCTTGCGGCAGCGGTGTTCCGCCTTGGTGCACTTCGTCGACGGTATCGGGGGTGCGGCCGTCTACTAAAGTTTGCAACGAGTATTCGATCTGGATGTCGGGAATCTTGTTGTATTGCCCGACTTGATATTGAAAAGTGTTTTCGATTTTGAGACTAAAATGCGGAGTTTATAATTGTTAGGCATGCGATGTCTTAGTAATTCATTTGATTTGGCATGTGATGTCTAAGGAGGTTGCGGATTCCAACTGTTGTAGTTTTACACTTTCTTTTCTGTGACCGTAAGTGTAATATGTGATATCGCCGGTTTCGTTGCTATATGTCAACGACAATTGGGATGCGCATATTTACTTACGTTGATGACATGTGATGTTATGTGTTGCTGGATATGTTATATTGGATCGTCGTGTTTGAATAGCCGGGGTTTTTTTTATGTAAGATGAGTGTTTTTCATTTTCATTCATGTAAAAACTTGTATGTAATATTCTTTTATTGGGACACTTCCAGGTTGCGGAAGATGTCACCTTTTGTATATTATTTACTTTTCCGCACTAGGATAGACCCAAGGAGGGGAGCACAAGTAACCGGGTTCTGGAGTCCAGTGGGAGACCAACTCGAGGAGTCGAGTCCGGGTCTCCTAACTCTAGAATTGGTAGGGTTGCTTGCCGCTCTCGTAAGGGTCTAGGGGTGTGGGTTTGGCTATTCATCGCGTCCGTGGAATCCGTGTTTTATACTGGCTCGTATTGAAAACACGGATGTCCTAGTATATCCAATGTTTCATATGATTCTTCTGCTGCGATATCTGTGATGTGATCATTTGATATGTTCTGTGATGGATACTGTATATAGTATATATGATTTATTATATAGACGTTACTTATGTTTTACACCCGCGCTAGCCCTGCCCCGCTCTGCCGTTAGTTACCTAACCTAACGGTGCACGAGGGGACATCGAGGCGAATGTGGATGGCATAAGTGTACGTTGTATTTATCTGTGATGTTTAGGTAACTTAAATGATGGGACTTCATTAATGAGATTAATGAAATAAAAGAAACCTAAGATGTTGTAGAATCGAATTTCAAAAATTAAAAAGGTAGCTACAGTTCTTGCTTTGCACAGCGGTATATATGATATATCCTGCACCTTATTCGATAAGGAAAGGACCGAGATCCCTTCACCGGGAGTGACTCCTTTAGCAATAACTGGCAGATGCTACAACCCTCGGTTTGTCTTTTGATTGCTTCTATAGTTTCTGCTTTGCACAGTGATATATATGATATATCCCGCACCTCATTCGACGAGGAAAGGACCGACGATCCCTTCACCAGGAGTGACTCCTTTAGCAAAACTAGAAAAGCCTCAAAAGCACTCCATTTTAAAATCATTTGATTCTACAACGATATCAAGTTCATTACGCAATAGGTTTTCTGAAAAACCTGTCGTAGCCCTCCGTCATTTCAGATAAGTCCTACTTAGTATTCGTGCTACTTTTGTTGACCTCCGTCAAGGCGTAGTGTGCGGTAGCTAACTAGTATTTATATGCTTATGCATATGATGCAGATTGGATTAGGGTAGTCGTGCGACCTTGTTGACCTCCGTCAAGGGTCGTGCGGGTGGGTTTGATTCAATCAAGAAATGACGGGTTGAACTTGACTAGTAGCCTATGGTTTGTTGACCTCCGTCAAGGTCATAGGGTGCTAGGGGCAAAATTATCGGGAATTTCAAGTGTTGAAATTTGCAATGAGATTGCATACCTTTTATGAGATAGTTGGATCCCGATACCCTCTGCGAGTAAGAGTTACTCCTGAGAGAGTTTTACACATTACAATTAGACGATCAAGTAGGTGTCTAGAAAGGTGTCAACGGGGTTACGCCTCTGGGAAAACGAGGTTTACATTAATTAGGTTCGTGCGAAAGCACGGGGGACCTCCCTCAAAGTACCGACACTGGCCTGGCTGAAAGATTGGCGAACCTGTAGCGTGTAATTAATCCCGGCTAGTCTTTCCTTTTAGGGTTTGAAGGAAGATTTGATTAAAACAGTGGGAGCCATCCTGATTAGATAAAATAATAACCAATCTATTCTTGCAAGAGCGCACGCTGAGTGTTTTCTTCTCTCTCTCTCTCCAGGTAGCGACCATATCACGCCTTAATCAAGATAATAAAATGGATATTTGACTGAACCCGCTTGTTATACTGAGCTGGAGACGTTGGTCCCGCTCCAACTTATAATTGTTATAAGACAGAGCAGGAAATTGGGGTTTACCAGATTTCCCGTGCCGCCCAAACGAAGAAAGTGCATACTGATGCATCATCTTCGGGTGTGTTCATTACAAAGAACTGTTTCTCAAATGTCCTCTACGTCCTGGGTATTTGATACCGGATCAGGATCCCAGATATGTAATATGTTACATAGGGCTACAGATAGGTAGAGAACTGAGAACGGGTGATAAGTTTCATGAGACAGAAAACGGGGCAAGTGTTGCAGCCAAGTCTGTTGGTCACTGTCACCCTGTATTACCAATACATTGATTCTGAACGAATGTTATTAGATACCGAACCTGATATACAAAATCATATCAGTCTCTTTATTAGTAAAGAAATGATAAAATTTTGTATTGTTGGATAATGTTTTGAACATTTCCTATATCAAAAGTTGATCGGTTCAGGCACGTTATCTAAAAGCATTGACATTCTAAATCAAACTACAGTTCTTAGTATACGGATCACACACAAGAGGAAGAGTTCAGAATTGAACGATTCCTACTTGAGGTATTGTAGACTAGGTCAGATCAATGTGACCCGACTAGCTAGAGTTACATAAAGATGCATATTTAAATTAGTTTGAATTTACATCTTGTGAAACTCGCCAGTCATGTCACAAAGATAAGATGACCATAGCTCCGTTTACTGGAAACAGAGAAAGAGTTAATGAACTCTTGGGATGATACATGTTGATGTATGTATGTCCCCTGTCTACACATGCCAAGAACGGTTCTTTGTACTTCATTACATTCTCTGATGATCTCTCAAGATTCAGACATATGTTCCTGTTGAAACACAAGTCCGAACCTTTTGAGATATTCACGGAATATAAGTTAGAAGTAGAGAATCAAAATGAGGGTATAAGTATTATGTCCTTTGCTGCGATCAAGGAGGAGAATACTTGTGCACGGAATTCCTGGACTATTCTAAAGAAGAATGAGATTCTCTCTCAGCATTACTCCTCCGTATACACCATAGCACGATGGTATATCGGGGCGGAGCAATAGCACCCTCTATGATATGGTGTGGTCTATGATGAGTACTACTGAGTTTCCTATTTCCTTTTGGGGGTTATGCACTTGAGAAGCTGCATACCTATTGAATAGGGTTCCAATCAAATCAGTTGCCTACCACTTCATATATGATATGGAAAGGGAAGAGCCCATATCTTAAGTTAGTTAAGATTTGGGGTTGTCCGGCCTATGTCTAAAAGAAAAATCCAGACAAGCTCGAGGCAAGGTCTGTTATGTAGAACTGAAAATGTTCCAGCCATACAAACTGCAGCTGATGATAGAACCAAAGGATTCAGTAGATTCCAACGAACCTCAGCCTCTCCGCCGATCTAGTAGGGTTTCTCACCCACCTAAGAGATACTTCGGTTTCTCTATGACAGTGGGAGCGAGGATGGCATCATGAGATGATGACCCAACTAGTTTCGAGCAGGCCATCGAGAGTAGGGACTCTATAAGAATGGCTGGATGCTTAGCGATCTGAGATGGAATCCATGTACACCAACAAAGTATGGACTTTGGTTGCTATACCTGAAGGGTTAAATCCCTATCAGGAGCAAGTATATCTTGAGAAGATTACTTGGTGTACTTGGAAAGGTTGAGACTTTCAAAGCTAGACATGTTAAAGGTTTTCGTCATCGACCAGGCGTGGATAATGATGAAACCTTTTCCAGTGCCTATGCTTAAGTCCATCCGGATCCTACTTGCCATGGCTACGTACCATGACTACGATATCTGGTGGTTGGGTGTCATGACAGCTTTTCTAAATGATGTTTTAGAAAAGGGCGTCTATAAGTACACAGCCAGAGGGCTTCGTAGACAGTGGGAGCAGCGGAAACGTGTAAAAGATGCTTTATAGGATAAAGCAGGCATCGCGGAGTTGGAACGTCTGTTTTGATGAAGTAGTTAAAGAGTTTGACATCATCAAAATGGTAGATGAACCTTGTATAAACAAAAAGGTAGTAGGGAGTATTGTGATGATCCTCGTAGAGTACGCGGATGACATACTCTTGATAGGGAAGAAGTTTCCTATGCTACGCTCGATCAATCTCCGCTTATCACAATGATTCCCCACATAGGATCAAAGTGATACCTACTAAATCCTGGGTTTTGGATCTATGAGATAGATCTAAATGGATGTTAGGATTCTCACTAGTTGGAGTGAGATGGTATCAATCGATCCTGGGGAGAATCACTGGAAGGGTTCCAGGGTGATAAGGATGACTGAATGTCAGTCACAGGCATTGTCTTTACCCTCAGTAAAGGGACGGTATGTTGGAAGAGTTCCAAGCTAGATACCGTGGCATACTAGACGATAAAGGCAGGATACATCGCTACTTAAGATGCTACCAAAGAGGCTGTTTGGGTGTATATTGGTTCATGAGATGAACTAGGTTCCTACCATTGTGTGACAATGGAAGTGTGGCTTTGGCCCGGGAACCCCGGTCCCATCAGTGACCCAGACATAATCTAAGGCAGTATCACCTGATCATGGAGATGGTTGATCTCCAGGGTGATCAAGGTTAGGAGAACAAACTCAGAGGACAACACGGCGGATCCACTCACGAAGGCCTTTTCCCAAAGAGAGACATTTATGGGATGGTTGAGTATAAGATACTACAACCACTGCTATCAGATGGCCCTAGTGCAAGTGGGAGATTGTTAGTTACATGTATGCTCTAGAGGCCATTGCTATATATAGGATGTATATTGTAGTGGATGCTGGGACATATATAGGGAGGACTTTCTTGCTCGACATGATAGTATGCAATCTGGTTACTCTTTACCTTAACGTGTACACTGATTATCTCTCTGTTACATGTTGGTAAAGCCCTTAGGATGTGTACTTGACTACCTGGACTATGATGCGGATCATACTAGTGAGGACATGGTAGTCCATAAGTACATCTTTCAAGGTCCCTAGTCGTGGGTGTATCGAGACAGGGCATCGATATACCAGAGTAGACTAGCGTATACCTTCTCGACCCATACAGATGGGCGATGGATGATCCCATATCCATTGGTGTTTGACATCAGAGATGATATACGGGTGCTCAGTGGAGACTGGGTACACTGGACGGACTCGCCGAGAACTCCCAAATGGTATTATACCTTACGTCAGATGGCAGTTCTCTGGTGACACTGGTACAGAGTAGTCTGTTGACCCGAGATCGTCATAGAGTCTTGTGTGATTCCCACTGTTCTTTGATTTCCACCTTACCACGTCCAAGAGGGCGTGCAAAACGGTGGTTTTTGGGTACAGTCCCGAATCACATGGAGGCAATGAGCGATAGGAGGGGATTCGTCTCTCCCGGTATAGGGAGTTGATGTTGCGCTGTGTTCGATTGGCTATAACAGGAAATCCCTAGCCAGGGTTGCTGAGATTTACTAGTAAGTGTTACCAGTAGTTTCTCGAACTGTTATAGACCTCATATCGACATGACTTATTGAGCTATTGGGGTCTGACGTTTACCACCCCTAGGCGAGATATGCGACATATCAGACGACGAGACCGGACTGTACGGTAAGTGTTACTGGTTGGATTCACAGGAGTGTGAGCGGGCTTGCTCGTCGATCTTCTGATCGCTCAATACCCGGGTGGCCGTTACGTTTAGCAGACCGCTTGCGGCTTGTGGGTGTTTGATATGATCATCATCTGCTTCCGACGTATTGACGAGTCTTTAGAGTCCTACATAGAGGTTTCCTGGCTCAAGCGAAACGAAATAGGAGCGCATATGAGATATGTGCGGGACTGAGAATAATGCGTGTATGTGATACCGTATTCTATTCTCGCGATGAATGTATCGATTGATTGTATACGATATAACCTAGTTATCGAATCAAGGATTGATTCGATAAGCCGATACATTGGATACTGGTCGGTTATATGCGACATGACCGGATCATTGAATCAAGTGTTGATTTAATGATTTAATGTATAATTATATATTACTTTGCATTAACTAGTATTGGTTCACTTTAAATGGTTTTTCTCACTTGATGTGCACATTGTATATGTGATATATTTTGTACACTTGATTGTATCATGTTTGATGATACATGAATGTTTGAGTGTATGTTTAGACTAAACCATGGTTATGTAATGGTTAGGGTTTTGATTTTATTTACTTATTCATTTATTTATTCATTTTGGCAAAAAGAGAAAATGGTGGCTTTCTTTGTTTGTTGTTGAAGCTTCATGAAGCTTTGACTAAGTGGCCATTTTTGTCTTCATGCTTAACCCTAACCATTCAAACTAACCATTGTTTATTCTCTACACTTGACCATAGTTGGTTTATGATAAGTATTCATTTATTTTCTATTTGGAAATATCTTATCATAATATATTCCTTCTTCTTCTTTTTCTTCAAGATGAAGAAAGCTTGCCTCCATCAATGACAACTTGAGAAAAAGAGTGAGAAATCCAATTCTAAAGTGAACCCACTTTCTATTTCTTCATTCTCTACCACTTGCCAAGTAGTATAGGGTGTTTTCTTCACAAGTTTCATGGCTTGGTGAAGTTGGAGCTTGATCTAGTGTTGCCTCGACGTAGATAATCTTCGGCATCGAAGCCGACGACCAAGCCCGCCCATTTCTCCGATGAAGCCGACGCTAGAGCCCGGGATTCGATTTGGACAGCAAGGAGACTTCATCATGGAGCTATGGAGGTGGAGGACCGGATCTACAAAGGTTGTATTTCCGTTCACTTAGTTAAGTTGTTAACTAGTTGCATGTTTCGCCTAAAATTCTAGTTAACGATCCGTATTAGGGTTTCTCGGCACTTGTAAAATTTGAAATTGGCATGGTTGATGCCTTGTGAGACCTCATTAGTGTGCCTAGGAACCCTACAGTTTCGTCTCTCCCGGTATTGGAGGTTGATGTTATGCTATGCTCGATTGGCTATAACAGGAAGTCCCTGGCCAGGGCTGCTGAGATTTACTGATAAGTGTTATCAGTAGTTTCTTGATCTGTTATGAGCCATACATCGGTATGACTTATTGAGTTATTGGGGTCGACGATTCCATCTCTAGACTCGATATGCAACATATCTAATGAAGAGACTGGACTGTACGGTAAGTGTTGCCAGTTGGATCGACGGGAGTTTTGACAGCTTCGCTGGTTTTTTTCTGATCGCTCAATACCCGGATGGCCGTTATGTTTAGCTGACCGCTTGTGCCTTGTGGGTGTTTGATATGATCATCACCTACTGCCGACATGTTGACGAGTCTTAGAGTCCCACACAGGAGTTTCCTAGCTCAGGCGAAACGATGTGGTATGCTTATGAGATATGCGCGGGGACCCGATTAAATGCATGTATGTGATACCGTATATTAATTGGGCGTTTTTCTATTGATCGGGTCGTATGTGATATGACCGGTTTGTTAAATCAAGTGTTGATTTAACATTTGACTTTTAGTTCAATTCTTTATTTAAACCCTTTTCTAAAATGATGTATGCATGCATGTATGCACATGTTGATGTGTATGGACACATACATGCATACATAATGTCATGGTTGTTGATACATGAGAGATGGCAATGAAAGACTCACATGGAACTAATATATATACATATATATATTTGTATTTGAGTTAAAGAAAAGAAAAAGAAAATTGATTCATGGTTAATTTTTTCTACACTCTTCTTAACTAAACCACACTTGACCTAATCTTTAACCATGGATTAGTTTTCCTTTTGGCCTTTAACTCATTTGCAAAAAATTTCTAGATATTTTAGTTACCATGGTTTTATGTGAGAGTGGAAAATATTTATATTTTCTATTTCTCATTTTCATTCATTATCTTTTCATTATCTCATGAGCTCTAAAGTTGCCATCTTCTTCTTCCTCAATTCTCTTGAGATTTCCATAGAGTGAGGGAGTAAAAAAGAAAAAGGTTTTGATTAGAGAATACAAACCACCTCATCATTCTATACCTCTCTAGCCCATTTGTGTAGGATGTTTTCTACACTTCATTCAAAGATCAAGTAAAGCAAAGAGCTTTGGGCAAAGGGATTTCAGGTGGATTATCGTGGACAAGGAAGCTTACTAGCAAGCCATTTCAAACTCTCAACGATCCTAGGAGTCAACAAAAGAGGAATACAAAGGTTGTATTCTTTTCACTTAGTGTTAAAATATTCTTTGTATGTGATACAAATTTTGTTACCCTAAACATTCTAGTTAAAGATTCTTGTTTAGTTTGCTTAGCACCTCACTAATTTTTAAAGTGGCATGTGTGATGCTTCCATACCCTAGAGTAGGTGCTAGGGAAACCCAACAGGGGTATCAGAGCCAAGCTAGAATTTTAGACACGGTGTTAAAACTATTACGAAAACGAAATCGACTCCGAAAATACGATATCATGAAACCCTAATTTTGCTCTCTGGAAATTTTTTAAAAAGTCGTTTTAAAATTATTTAAACAACTGCAGAAGACTGTATGTGATACACTATGAACACACGTGAAATACGAAGCTCCCTGCTCGGAACTTGACCGAGCACCACCCCCAAAATTCCGGCGTCGCCGGCCCTCTGTGCACCCCTCCACTTTGTATTTCACCTGTGCTCTGTACTGTAGGAATTGGGGTTTCAGGTATTGTTTGCTTAGCCCAAATTTTCATGTGATGTTTATTTTGATTAGGGGGCTAACTCGTAGTGTTTCGTAGTCGTATATTCTAACACTGTATTGGAAACCTAGACAATATTTAGCAGTTCGAACGAACTTCAAAACCCCACAACTATACCCCCGCTGAAATTTTCAAGTGCTGTAATTTTCCCAAGTTAAATATATTCAATAGTCGTGCAAGTATCCCTATGGACCCTCTAGAAGAATACAGTAACCTTAACTCAATTCTATGCCCACGGAACCGCGATCGAACCCTAGGGCTTGATGTAGTTCCGTGCTGCCATAGGTGAGGCATTGGTTAACCCCTTCTACGGCTGGTCCATAGACACTGTGGCACGGTTTTTGTGTATTTTGACTTTGCTCAAGTGTTGAGCTCTCAGGGTTATTTGTGAGTGTTAGTTGATTCAATCGAAACGTTTAACATCGTCTTGATATATGTGAATGTGATAATTGCAATTGTTGTTTTTCACTTTCTTTTCTGCGACCGTAAGTGTAGTATGTGGTGTATCGCCGTTTTCGTTGCTATACATCAACGAAAATCGGGATACGCATACTTGCTTATGTTGATGATATGAGATATTATATGTTGCTGAGATATGATGTGCAGGATTGTCGCGATTGAATAGCCGGGGTTTTTTATGTGAGATGAGAGTGTTTATTTTCATTCATGTAAAAGTTAATTGTATGTAATATTCTTTTATTTGGGACACTTCCGGGTTGAGGATGATGTCACCATTATTATATATTATTTACTTTTCCGCATTAGGATAGACCCAAGGAGGGGAGCACAAGTGATCGGGTTCTAGGGTTCAGTGGGAGGCCATCTCGAGGAGTCGAGACCGGGTCTCCTAAACTCTAGAATTGGTTGGATCACTTACCGCTCTCGCAGGGGTCTAGGGGTGTGGGCTTGGCTATTCATCACGACCGCGGAATCCGTATTTTCTATTGTTGGCTGAATACAAAATACAGACCTCCTAGATATCCTTTATTTTCATATGTGCTTCTGCTGTTGATATTCTGTGATGTGATTACTTAATATCTGAGACGAATGGATTATTATTATATATATGATATATAATAAACGTTGCTTATATTTTACACCCGAGCTAGTCCCGCCCCGCTATGTCTTTAGTTAAGTAACCTAACGGTGCACAACGGGACACTGTGGCGAATGCGGATGGTATAAGTGTACGTTCTATTTTCGTTTCTTTTCTATGATAGCTTAGGAACTTAAATGATGGGACTACATTAATAAGATTAATGTAAAGAAAAAGAAACCTAAAGATGTTGTAGAATTGGATTTGAAACACACTCGGCCTTTTTATGAAAAATGCAAGTTTCAAAAAGAAGTGGAGCTTAAGCCACTCCTTTTCTAAACTATTTTTGATTCTACAACGAGATCAAGTTTAAAGAGTTAAAGGTTTTCATAAAAACCATCCGCAACCCTCCGTCGTTTTAGGAAGCAGAGTACTAAGTATTCATGCTACGTATGTTGATTATAGTCAAGGCATAGTGTACGGTAGCTAAGTGATGTCTTCCTACAAAGCATATGATGCGATCAGTTATGACATTCATGTGATTATGTTGATCATAGTCAAGGGTCATATGGGTGGGTTTAGTTAATCTCGAAATGACGGGTAGAACTTGACTAGTGCTTATGATATGTTGACCATAGCCAAGGTCATAAGTAGCTAGGGGTAAAAACAATATCGGGAGTTTCAAGAGTTGAAATTCGCAATGAGATTGCATACCTTCTATATGATAGATGGATCCCGATCCCGCTGTGAGTAAGTGTTACTCCCAGGAGAGTTTTACACTTTACAATTAGCTAATCCAGTAGGTGTCTAGAAAGGTGTCAACGGGGTTTGACCTCTGGGAAAATGAGATTTATTTTAATTAGGTCCGTGCGAAAGCACGGGGAACCTCCCTCAAAGTACTAACACTGGCCTGGCTGACCGGTTAGCGAAACTGTAGAATGTAATTAATCCTGGCTAGTTTTCTTTTAAGGTTTTGAAAGAAAATTTGATAAAAGCAGAGGGAGACATCGATTAGATAAGATAATAACCAATCTAATTCTTTGCAAGAGCATTTTGCTGAGTGTATTCTTTTCACTCTCCTACTGGCAGATACCGATGACGGGACTTAAGCTTCTATTAGAGAAAAACAAACTGACAGGACCGAATTATAAAGAATGGTTGAGGAACTTGAACATTGCACTCACATATGATAAAGTATCATATGTCCTCACTACCAAAGTCCCACCCGTCCCAGGTCCTGAATCATCTGTTTCGGATAGAGAGATCCGAAAAACATGGGATATTGATTATAACACGGCCAAGTGCCTCGCGCTTGCTTTTATGGACAGTATACATCAGAAGCAGCACGAGAAGATGGATGTTCAATCCAACTTTTTTCATACAAAGGAGTTGTATGAAGAGCAATCTCGGACTTTACGATACGAGGCATCTCGAAAGTTGTTTCAGATGCGTATGGCCCCTGGTACATCAGTAGGAGAACATGTCATGAAGATGATTGGTCTTATAGAAAAACTCGAGGAACTGGGATGGACTATGGATAATGAGCAATATACAGATATTGTTCTACAGTCTCTCTCCCTGCCTTTGCTCCTTTTATAGTGAATTACAATATGAACAATTTTGAGAAATTATTGCCTGAATTTCTCAATATGTTGAGAAGTGCAGAGAGCACGCTTAAGACAGCGAAGACTCTCGCTCTACTAGTTGGGCCATCTTCCTCTTCCGTCCCAAAAGCCAAGGCCAAGGGAAAGAAGAAGAAGAAACCCATCAAACCGAATGGTGGAGTTCAAAAGGCGAAGGGAAAGACAAATCTGGGGCCGTGGGAAGTGGAAAAAGAGAATGCTTTTACTGCCACAAGTTGGGACATTGGAAACGCAACTGTGCTCTGTATCTTGCCAATCTCAAGAGGAAGAAGCATACTGATGCTTCCGCTTCAGGTGTGTTTGTAACTGAAAACTATTTTTCTATAAACTCTGCATCTTGGGTATTAGATACTGGTTCTTGTTCTCACATCTATAATTGTATGCAGGGGTTGAGAAACAGTAGAGTTTTAAAGACTGGAGACCATACTCTGCGGGTTGGTAATGGTTCCAATGTACATGATGTATCCGTAGGAGAGTATCATCTGGGGGTGCCTTTGGGTTGTATTTTGGTTTTGAACCCTTGTTATTATGTACCTAGTATGCTATGTAATATACTATCCATTTCTTTGTTGGAGAATGAAGGATATCATTTTGCGTTGCAAAATAATGTTATGAACATTAACTTGAATCAACAGTTGATTGGGTATGGTACACTTAATAACGGTATTTACTTCCTGAACCAACACACAGTTTTCAATATACAACATACTAATAAAAGAAAATTTTTAGATATAAATGAAGCTTTTCTTTGGCATTGCAGACTTGGTCATATTAATGAAACAAGACTAAACAAGCTACATAAAGATGGATATTTAAATCCTTTTGAATATAAATCTTATGCGACTTGTTAGTCCTGTATCAAAGGTAAAATGACCAAAACTCCATTTACTAGACACGGAGAAAGAGCTGTGGAACTCTTAAAACTCATACATAGTGATGTATGCAAACCAATGTCTACACATGCTAGAGGCGTTTTTTCATACTTCATTACTTTTACTGATGATTTCTCAAGATTCAGACACGTGTTTTTGTTAAAGCATAAGTCCGAAGCTTTCGAGAAATTCAACGAGTATAAACTTGAAGTAGAAAAACAAACAGGCTTGAGCATCAAGAAACTTTGATCGGATCGAGGTCAAGAGTATTTGAGTACAGATTTTTCAGACTTCTTAAAAGAGAATGGGATTCTCTCTTAGCTCACTCCCCCTTACACACCACAGCACAATGGTGTGTCAGAGCGAAGGAATCGTACGCTATTAGATATGGTACGATCCATGATGAGTGATGCTGAGTTACCACTTTCCTTTTGGGGACATACATTGGAGACAACAATGTATCTGTTAAATAGGGTTCCAACCAAGACCGTGTCTACCACTCCATATGAGATATGGTGTGGAAAGAGACCATCTCTTAAAAGAGTTAAGATATGGGGTTGTCCGGCTTTTGTAAAAAAGCAGAATCCAGACAAACTCGAGACACGATCGGTCATGTGTAAATTTGTGGGATATCCAAAACATTTGTATAGATATCTATTCTACCACAAGGAGGAACAAAAGGTATTTGTTTCTCAACATGCCACATTTTTAGAAAATGAAATTTTTACAAATAGTACTGATGGCAATGCGGTAGAACTAGAAGAGGTTCTAGAGACACAAATTGCTCATGACGAATTGGTTGAAACTGATGTTGTAGTAGAACTTCAAGAACCTCAGCCGCTCTGGAGATCTACTAGAACTTCTCGCCCATCGGAGAGATACTCTGGGTTTCTCATTGATGGTGATAGAGAAGATTGCATCATGAATGATGATGACCCTACTAGTTTTCAGCAAGCTATCACGAGTGGTGACTCAGTGAAGTGGCTGGAAGCCATGAGATCCAAAATGGAGTCCATGTACACCAACAAAGTATGGACTTTGGACGTTGCACCTCCTGGGATAAATCCCGTAAGGTGCAAATGGATCTTTAAGAGAAAGATTGGTGTAGATGGACAGGTAGAGACCTTTAAAGCAAGGCTTGTAGCGAAAGGTTTTCGTCAAAGACCAGGATTGGACTGTGATGAAACTTTCTCTCCTGTAGCAATGCTTAAATCCATTCGGATCCTACTTGCTATTGCTGCTCACTACGACTATGAAATCTGGCAGATGGACGTTAAAACTGCATTTCTAAATGGTGATTTAGAAGAATGCGTTTATATGGATCAACCAGAGGGCTTCATTGTGAAGGGTTACTAGGCACTCACACAAGGGTCTACAAGGCATCAACCATGCCGAATTTAAATTTTTCAAGTGCCGAATAACCTAAAGCAAGGATCTTTGCTAGAAAATTAGGGTTTAACATAGCAAGTAAACATCATTACTTCTAAGAGATAGGGATTACAACCTTTGTAGTCCGTTCCTTCGCTTCATAAGCTCCGAGTAGAAGTTCCTTCACTGCGATCCATGATCTCCCGGACTCAAGAGAGGCTCCACAAGTCGAATGATCCATTCTTGCTTGAAGTCTTCCTTTTCGAAGATGATTTACCTTGAAGAATCTTTAACTTAAGCTCCCACTTCTCTAATCAAGTATTAGAGAAGTCAACACCCTAATCTAAGTGGCTAGAATAGATGAGGATGATGAAGTAGGAATTTAACACTCTTTTGTTTTCAAGTTCTCACCATTTATCATCACAAACTCAAAAGCTAGCAAGCTTTTTGAAGAGCAAGAAGAAGAAGAAGAAGCAAAAGCTTTTGTGATGAATAATGAAATTGTTACTATGGTTACAAATCCAACCTTAGGTTTGGTATGAAGGCTTAACCCTTGTAGAGACTTAACTTGGGTAAAGGGTTTGGGTTGGGTTAGAAAATATCTATACAAAATATCTTTGCTTAAAACAAAATAAAGCTTCTAGAAGCTTCATGAAAAAGCTAACCCAAATGCTAACCCAAATCAAACCCTAACTTGTTTAATCTCCACTAATCATGTTGTATTAGTAATCATAACAGGTCACAATATTATATATCACATATATAATATAGTTTTGTAACAAAAGAAAATAATACAATTAACATATATCGCATATATGTCAATGTATTATCCGGTGAGAAAATGAATCAACAAAGCGAGCTTATATTAGTTAATGTAATGTAATATATCATATATATAATTATACATTAAATTATCGAATCAACACTTGATCCGACAATCCGGCTATATCGAATATAACCGACTAATATAACATGTACCGATCGAATCAACACTTGATCCGATAACCCGGATATATCACATATATCCGGCCGATATCATATATCGCGAGAATAGAATACGGTATCTCATATCGTATTATTCTCGGTCCCACACATATCACATATATGCTCCTACTCTGTTTTGCCTGAGTCAGGAAACCTCTGTGTAGGACTCTAAAGAATCGTCAATACGCCGGTAGTAGGTGATGATCATATCAAACACCCACAAGCTGCAAGCAGTCAGCTAAACGTAACAGCCACCCAGGTATTGAGCGATCAAAAGATCAAGAAGCAAACCTGTACATTCTCCTGTGAATCCAATCAGTAACACTACCGTACAGTCCAGTCTCTTCGTCTGATATGTCACATATCCAGTCTAGGGGTGGTAAAACGTCAGACCCCAGTAACCGATAAGTCATGTCGATGTGAGGCTCATAACAGGTCGAGAAACTACTGATAACACTTACAAGTAGCACTCTATATTAGCCCTGGCCAGGGACTTCCAGTTATAGCCCATCAAACACAGCACAACATCAACTCCCTATACCGGGAGAAACGAATCCCCTCCTATCGCTCATTGCCTTCATGTGATTCGGGACTGTACCCAAAAGCCACCGTTTTGCACGCCCTCTTGGACGTGGTAAGGTAGAAATCAAAGCACAGTGGGAATCACACAAGACTCTATGACGATCTCGGGTCTATAGATTAACCTGTACCAGTGTCACCGGAGAACTGCCATCTGACGTGAGGTATAATACCATCTGGGAGTTCTCGGCGAGTCCGTTCAGTGTACCCAGTCTCCACTGAGCACCCGTACACCATCCTTGATGTCAAACACCAATGGATATGGGATCATCCATTGCCCATCATATGGGTCAAGATGCGTATACGCTAGTCTACTCTGGTGTATCGATGCCCTGTCTCGATACACCCTCGACTAGGAACAGTTATAGGATGTACTCGTTGACTACCCTAGCCCTACTAGTATGATGTCATTATAGTCCCAGTAGTCGAGTACATATCCTAAGGGCTTTATCAACATGTGAGAGCAAGACAGTCAACTAATACAAGTCAACATGTTAAGACAAAGTGAAACCAAATAGTATTCTATCATATCGAGCAAGAAAGTCCTCTCTATATATATCCAAGCATCCACTATAATATACATCATATGTACAACAATGGCCTCTAGGGCATATATATAACTAACACATTGACAGTGGGAGCAGCGGGAAGGCATGTAGGTTGCTTAAGTCCATTTATGGATTAAAGCAGGCCTCACGGAGCTGGAACATCTGCTTTGATGATACAATCAAAGTGTTTGATTTTGTCAAAAATATAGATGAACCATGCATTTATAAGAAGATTGTAGGGAGTACTGTCACATTCCTTGTATTGTACGTGGATGACATTCTCATGATAGGAAATAATATTCCTATGCTACAATTGGTCAAACTATTCTTATCACAAAGGTTCTCCATGAAGGACCTGGGCGATGCCTGGTGCATTTTGGGTATAATGATCTATAGAGATAGATCCAAGAGGTTAATGGGATTGTCCCAATCGAAGTACATTGACACCATCCTAAAAAGGTTTAGTATGGAAGATTCTAAGCGTGGTGGCTTTCCCGCTTGTCATGGAATCACTCTCTCTAAGGACTTCTGTCCGAAGACAGATGAAGAGAGAGCTCGCATGAGAATTATACCCTATGCTTCAGCCGTAGGATCTATAACGTATGCGATGTTATGTACTCGCCCTGATGTAGCTTATGCACTAGCTGTAGTAAGCAGGTATCAATCCAACCCAGGGGAGAAACATTGGATAGCAGTGAAGAACATTCTTAAGTTCTTGCGAAGGACTAAAGAATTGTTCTTGGTGTATGGTGATGTGGATCTCCAAATGGAGTCCTTTACCGATTCCAGCTTCCAAAGTGATAAGGATGACAACAAATCTATCTCAGGGTTTGTATTTACCCTCAATGGAGGGGCGGTTAGTTGGAAGAGTTCCAAACAGGATACCGTTGCAGACTCCACGATGGAAGCTGAGTATATTGCTGCAAATGATGCTGCCAAGGAAGCCGTCTGGATGAAGAAGTTCATCGCGGAACTAGGAGTAGTTCCAACCCTTGTGGATCTAATACCATTGTATTGTGATAATAATGGGGCTATGGCGTTAGCCAAAGAACCTAGGTCCCATCAGAAGTCCAGATATATCCTAAGGCGATATCATTTGATCCGGAAGATAGTAGATCGTCACGAGATCGAGATTCGGAGAGTAGATACAACGAATAACACCGCGGATCCACTCACCAAGGCCCTTCCACAGCCGCAGCATGAGCGACTTTTTGAGATCTTGGGTATGAGATACGCCAATAACCGGCCTTAGTGCAAGTCGGAGATTGTTGGATATATGTATGCCCTAGAGGCCATTATATATATAGTGGATGCTTGGACATGTATGTATGTATGTATGTATGTATATATATGACTTTCTTGCTCGACATGATAGTATGCTATCTGGTTTACTTTATCTTGACATGTTCATTTGATCGTGCATCTTATTCATTTGGTACATATTGATAAAGCCCTCAGGATAAATGCTTGACTACTACGACTATGATGCAGATCATACTAGTGGGACACTTGTATTTTATGAGCATATCCTTGAACCGTTCCTAGTCGTGGGTGTATCGAGACGGGGCATCGATATTGCAGAGTAAACTAGCGTATACCATTCTTGTCCTATATGATGGGCGATGGATGATCCCATATCCATCTGGTGTGGTGACACCAAAGATTATATACGGGTGCTCAGTGGAGAATGGGTGCACTGAACGGACTCACCAAGAACTCCTATATGGTAGTTCTCAGGTGACACTGGTACAGGTTAGTCTGTAGACCCAAGATCGTCATAGATTCTTGTGTGTCCTCCCACTGTACTTTGATCTCCACCCTTCTACGGCTCTACTGAATCGTGCAAACAGGTGGATTTTGGGTACAGTCCCGAGGCACATGGAGGCAATGAGTGATAGGAGGGGTTTCGTCTCTCCCGGTATCGGGGGTTGATGTTGTGCTATGCTCGATTGGCTATAACAGGAAGTCCCTGGCCAGGGCTGCTAAGATTTACTGATAAGTGTTATTAGTAGTTTCTCGATATGTTATGAGCCATACACCGGTATGACTTATTGAGTTATTGTGGTCGACGATTCTATCCCTAGACTCGATATGCAACATATCTGACGAAGAGACCGGACTGTACGGTAAGTGTTGCCAGTTGGCTCGACGGAAATTTTGACAGTTTCGCTGGTTTTCTTCTGATCGCTCAATACCCGGGTGGCCATTACGTTTAGCTGACCGCTTGCGGCTTGTGGGTGTTTGATATGATCATCACCTACTTCCGGCGTGTTGACGAGTCTTAGAGTCCTACACAGGAGTTTCCTAGCTCAGGAGAATCGATGTGGTGTGCATATAAGATATGCGCGGGGACCCGATTAAATGCGTGTATGTGATACCGTATATTAATCGGGCGTTTTTCTATTGGTCGGGTTGTATGTGATATAACCGGTTTGTTAAATCAAGTGTTGATTTAACATTTGACTTTTAGTTCAATTCTTTATTTAAACCCTTTTCTAAAATGATGTATGCACATGTTGATGTGTATGGACACATACATGCATACATAGTGTCATGGTTGTTGATACATGAGAGATGGCAATGCAAGACTCACATGGAACTAATATATATATATATATATATATATATATATATTTGTATTTGAGTTAAAGAAAAGAAAAAGAAAATTGATTCATGGTTAATTTTTTCTACACTCTTCTAAACTAAACCACACTTGACCTAATCTGTAACCATGGATTAGTTTTCCTTTTGTTCTTTAACTCGTTTGCAAAAAATATCTAGATATTTTAGTTACCATGGTTTGATGTGAGAGTGGAAAATATTTATATTTTCTATTTCTCATTTTCATTCTTTATCTTTTCATTATCTCATGAGCTCTAAAGTTGCCATCTTCTTCTTCCTCAATTCTCTTGAGATTTCCATAGAGTGAGGGAGTAAAAAAGAAAGGGTTTTGATTAGAGAATACAAACCACCTCATCATTCTACACCTCTCTAGCCTATTTGTGTAGGGTGTTTTCTACACTTCATTCAAAGATCAAGTAAAGTAAGGAGCTTTAGGCAATGGGAGTTCGGGTGGATCATCGTGGACAAGGAAGCTTACTAGCAAGCCATTTCAAACTCTCAACGATCCTAGGAGTCAACACAAGAGAACTACAAAGGTTTTATTCTTTTCACTGAGTGTTAAAATGTTCTTTGTATGTGACACAAATGTTGTTACCCTAAACATCTAGTTAAAGATTCTTGTTTAGTTTGCTTAGCACCTCTCTAATTTTTAAAGTGGCATGTGTGATACTTCCATACCCTACAGTAGGTGCTAGGGAAACCCAACAATGGCCACCCGTGCACACCGCGACATCAACCCCCAATACCGGGAGAGACGAATCCCCTGACGATCCGCTCACTGCCTCCATATGGCTCGGGACTATACCCAACTAAAACCTGTTTGGACGACTCTTTTGAGCTGTAGTAGGGTAGTAATCAAAGCACAGTGGGAACTCACATGAGACAAATGACGATCTCAGGTCGATAGGCTAACTTGTACACATGTCATCTGGGAACTGCTATCTGACAATAGGTATAATAACAACTAGCATATTCCCGGCGAGTCCGTCCGGTGTACTCATAACCCAATGAGCACCTGTATATATCTTAGGTGAACAAACTAACACCAATGGCTTGTGAGACCGGCCACCGCCCCTCGTTGGGGTCTCGATCAGTATACACTAGTCTACTCTTGGAGTATCGATGCCCAATCTCGAAACTCCTACGACTAGGGATATTTAAGGATGTGCTTATAGACCACCCAGCTCCCACGTATATGATCGCCATCATACTGCTGGTAGTCAAGAAAAAATCCTATGAGCTCTATCAACATGTAATAGTGATCCGTAATGTCACCTGAAGCATGCACACGATGATAAAAACAAACCAGATAGCATACTATCATCTCGAGTAAGACTGTTCTACCGGAATAGGTCCTCCATCAATTATTGCAATCACGTGCCTGAGATCTAATAATTGATTTGAGGGCACTATAGCCAACAAATGATGATCACTCGGATACGTGGATGTCTTGGATCCCTTGAACTCTTCGGTTGATCCAGGTTCAATGTGCAGCTCTTGGTCCCTTATATAGTCCCTAAAACTAGAAACCCTAGATTCCAGATAAGAATATATGTTGTTACGATCCAAACCACCAAATATCACATCGAATGGCTATCAAATAGCCGTGGAACCGCCGCATAAAGCCTTGCTTGGCCACGGTTCCGCCGCGACTTGGTGGAATCAAGATTTGGGATTTCTTCTGGTCTATTGTGTTGCCATGTGGAGATCCTTTTGATGTCTAGATTCTGAAAATAATGCTCTGAGTCTCTGTCATTGCTAGATCTCCTGATTTGCTTCTAAATTTTGGCAATTTCGGTTTAGATATCCCTATTTGACTCGGATCTCTTGCTTGGATTCCAGACTTGAGCTAATATCTGCACAATATCTCAAATCATGGTGTTAGTATCATTTGGTATTTTTGATATATTATCCTAACCATTTAAATGATATAATCTCTTAAGAATATTGACTAGAAATATTTGATATGATATGCATATTTTAATTACTAAGATTTCATTTAAAAATTATATGCATATATTTTCCCTCATTATGTTAATTATAATATAGAAACATATGATAATAAACTTTTTACAAATAAACCCTTATATGTTCTATATTTACAATAAACACCTTTTAGTACTTAATAATAGTAGGGAAAATATTCATTCAAATTTGCAATATTTTAGATTAATCAACGAGCAAGCTACCCTCCGGTGGAAGTGAAATCGAACTGTACTCTGCTGTCGCATAAGATCTGCCAATCTATAGAAGGCTGTCTCTGAATCGCGCTAAAATGGAACAAGCTACCTCCGGACCTACGACTCAAAGCATCAGCTACCACATTCGCCTTGCCCGGGTGATAAAGGATTTCACAATCATAATCCTTTACAAGCTCCATCCAACGGGGCTGCCTCAAATTCAGATCCCGCTGCTGGAAGATATACTTTAAGCTTTTGTGGTCCGTAAAGATCTGACACGACTCGCCATACAAGTAATGTCTCCAAATATTGAGCGCAAAGACCACCGCGGCCATCTCTAGATCATGAGTGGGATAGTTCTGCTCATGCTTCTTCAACTGCCGAGAAACTTAAGCGATAACTATGCCGTGCTGCATCAACACATAACCTAAACCCACTCGAGAAGTATGACAATAAACAACATAGCCGCCTGATCCAGAAGGCATAGATAGAACTGGTGCAGACGTCAAACGAGTCTTCACATGCTAAAAACTCTGCTCACATGCCTCAGTCCAAAGAAAAAGAACTCCCTTCCGGGTCAGTCCGGTTAGCGGTGCAGCGATACTAGAGAAATCCTGTACGAAACGGCGGTAATAACCGGCTATGCCCAAGAAGCCGCGGACCTCTGTCACGGAAACAGGTCGGGCCAATGTTGTACGGCCTCGATCTTCTTTAGATCCATACGTATACCGTCTCTCGTAATCACATGACCCAAGAAATCGACACAGTCAAGCCAAAAAGCACACTTCGAGAATTTAGCAAATAGCTGGTGCCCTCTCAATGTCTGCAATGTAATCCTCAAGTGCTGCTCATGTTCCTCTCGACTCCTGGAGTAGACCAGAATGTCGTCAATGAATACGATAATAAACTGGTCGAGGAACGGCCTAAAGATCCAATTCATCAAATCTATGAATGCTGCCGGGGCATTGGTGAGCCCGAACGACATCACCAAGAAATCATTATGCCCGTAGCGCGTCCGAAAAGCAGTCTTCGGAATGTCATCATTTCGGACCCACAACTGATGATAACCCGACCACAAATCAATTTTTGAAAAGTATCCCGCTCCCTAGAGCTGATCGAATAAATTGTCAATACGAGGTAAATGATACTTATTCCGCACCGTGACTCGATTCAATTGACGATAGTCGATACACAATCTCATACTGTCATTCTTTATTTTAACGAACAGGACAGGAGCTCCCCAAGGCGACACACTCGGACGAATAAGTCCCTTGTCAAGCAAATCTTGCAATTGATCCTTAAGCTCCGCTAGGGCCATCCGATAAGGCGGTATAGAAATAAGCCCCGTGTCGGGAATCAAGTCGATGCAAAACTCAACATTGCACATTGGTGGCAATCCAGGTAACTCATCAGGAAATACATCGGGAAACTCTCTCACAATCGGAACCTGATCTAATGGATCCGCTGTGGCTCCAGTATCATGAATATAAGCTAAGAATCCCCGACATCCTTTCCTCAAGAGTCGACTAGCACAAAGGGCAGAAATCAAACTGTAAGGGGAGGCACTGCGGTCCCCCTGCACAACAAGAACTGACTCTCCCGGAAAACAAAACCTGACCGCCTTCTCACGGAAGTCTACGGATACATAGCAAGTGACTAACCAGTCCATGCCGAGGAGAATTTCAAATTCCAACATATCAAGAAGGATCAAATCGACGGAAGAATCGCTATCTCCAATACGAATGGTCCACGACCGAAACACATGTCGAGCAACAAAAGACTCTCCAACGGGAGTAATCACAACGAGTGGGTGATCTAAGAAAGATGAATCTCGGCCCAACCTAGGTATGAAGTGCATGGATACATAAGAGTACGTAGATCTAGGGTCGAACAATATGCGCGGATTGAGAGAACACACTGAAAGAGTACCTGTCACAACTGCATTCGATGCCTGCGTGTTCAGTCGATAATATTGCACTTTTAACATGGCAATTTCCTTACTTTTCTTAATCATCTAAAGGTGTTTTCTATAAATATAACACATATTAGAAGTTTATCTGCAAAATACCATTTACCATGTGTTTATATATTATAATCAACATTATGAAGGAAAATGTGCTTAATATTTTGATACGCTTATCATAAAAAATTATATCTCAAATATAACTAACATTGTTCATTGAAGATTAGCTCAGGTTAGATATCAGGAATCAAGAATCTTCCAATAAAGTAAAGAAAGTCGAAGAATCAAATACCGGCAGAGACTCAGAAGAGTTAAGAAGGTTCCAGACATCAAAGAAATACCTAAATACCAACATAAGAAGACTTCAGAAGTTTGAAACCAAGGTCTCACCAAGAAGCGGCGGAACCGTGGCCGAGTCAGGCCGAGTCGCCGCGGATCCGCGGCCGATTCAGGGAGTTAGGGAGTGAAATTTTCTGGAATCTTCTTCGCAACAAACTTTGTTTGTTGGGGGCTTCGGTTACTGGTTTTGGGACTATAAAAAAGACCGAGGGCTACATCTTAAAAAGGATCTAATGATCTAAAAAAATCAATCCCAAAGATCAAAAACCAATCTCAAAAAGTATCTAAGATCAAGAATCTATGATCTTGAGATTCAAGATCAAGAAATCCATCGAGAAATCAATCAAGCGATCAATCAAGAAAGTCTCATTTACACGAAGCCAATCACCGTCAACGAGCAAGCGATCCAAGATAGGTCTAAGACTCGAGGTGATCAAGCGACGTGAAGATCGACGGAACATTTACTTCTTCGAGGCAGAGATCGAGAGCAAATTCTTCTTCCTCTTATAATCTAAACTTGGAGAAATGTATTGTGAAGTTGAGTAATAAAGGTAGATAATTAGTTCTATCATTTCACTTTCTTTTTAATTTCCGCATTATGAATTCTTTCTCTATTCTTTCTTTTATTTTCATGATGTACGAGTAATTCTCCGCTTGATAGGATTCGTAGGATCAAGGTAGATCAATGGGTGAGAACATACTATACTCCTTTTAAGTCTTATGAAGCTTATAAACTTTAGCAAAAGAATCGTCAACATCCTTATCGGGCGCGATATCAAATTCTTGATAATCTTGACCATGATTTGAGATAAGATTGACGATCCTTTTGTTAAGGGCTAGACATGAATGGAGATCAATGAAAGGACAAGGGTCAATAGAGGAGAAACCCTAGTTTCTTCCAAAGAACCCTAATCCTCATTCATCGCCATTAATCTAGTTTTAAATCTATCAATAGATAAGAAGAGTAATCTTTATTAGTCATCCATGGCTACTAAATCCTAAAGAATTCTACAATCCTTCTTCATATAAATTTTCTTGATAATTCAATTAGATCTTGAAACAATTTTTTTGATAATTCAATTAAATCTTGAAACCATTTTCTTGATTTTCTTCAATTAGATCTTGAAACTATCTTCTTGATTTTCTTGATTTTCTCTTTTCTATTTCTTTCGACCCATCTAAAGCAAGAATTATAAAATTCCACGATTCCCAGAGGACGACCCGTATTCACCACAGCTAGCTACACGCGACGCCGTGCTGATTGCAGTTACCTTACTAAAACTTCGTCTTTCTCCAAAATTACACAACCAATCAAATAGCGCCATTGCCGGGGATCCGTGCGTAATTTTTTCTTTCTTGTTATTTGGGTTGAAATTTTATCAAATCCATAAGAATATAAATCAAAAACGCATCTTGTGTTTAACGATTAGTGTGTGAATTTTTCAAGGAGATCTGGAATCACTGTAGCAGGGAGATAAAGATTCAGAGACATTCATCAAGAACATAGGAGCAAGGGAGGCACCCATAGAAAAAAGGATTTCAAGAACACTCAACTTGGCAGCGGAACCGCGGCAAGAAGCTCATTCTCGAGGCGGAACCGCGACAAGTTTGGTGGTTTTGGGCTTCAAGTTTCTCTGGTATCTTTCCGATCTTCTTCTCTCTCCTCTAAAAAGTCCAATAACAATTTTTCTGCAGGATTCTTTGCCAAAAATTCGCCGCTTAAAAAAATTCCTTTTGCGTGTTTTGTTTTTGGGTTGTTTTTGCATATTGTAATACAGACAATTAAGGGGAAAAAACCAAATTCAGATTATGTGGGGATTTCATTACCCTTCCTAAGCCCCAAAAATCACAAAACGAGCATCTGCATCACCCTTCATTAATTAAAAAAATATCTAGACCAAGACTCTAAGGACCGTCGCGCTCAATTTGGACAGAGAAAGGTTGTGGGTAATCTGTTGCTTATCCGCATTTCTTTTGTGGTGTCTAGGCAAGTGTGTCTAAGGCAAGTGGTTACTTAATTAGGCCCGCTATTTCGGTGATTTGTATAGCATATACCCCCCACTTACCTGGCAATTACCTGGCCACAAGAGGGATAAAGAGCTAGTAGAGGATTGATCCTGCGATTTGTCTTCTAGAAGTCTAGGAGCGGTCTAGTGACTTGACCTAGGTGACTTTAGATCTAGGGTTGATTGTGCATTTTTGTGATTTGTCTATGTCCGACTTTTTCAAAAACAAACCTTTCTTTTTACTTAATTCTCACAAACGCTGCCACTTGCGCTAAACCCGCTTAGTGCATGCTCGGCTGGATACGGGATTCTAGTGCACATCTTGTCCGTGTTTCTTCTATCGACTCTAAAGTCGGTAACTCTTCGTCTTCTTTTTTCTCCCCACCCACAACATCGACCGAGATGGACAGTTCTCCATCAAATTTTAATAACACCACTCTGCCACCACCCGCAGGTGCGCAGAATCCACCGTGCATCTCTCTCCAAGAGAGATGCTACCCTATTTGTGGTCCTCTTTCTACTTGTCTTTCTATTCCACCAGCCAATGGGGATAATTTTGAAATCAAACCCAACTTTATCAATCTTTTGCCTAAATTTCACGGGCTTGAGTCTGAAGACGCATATGTTTTTATCACCAAATTCGAAAACGTATGTGATATGATGGGCACTTCACTACTTTCTGTGGATGCTATGCATTTACGTCTTCTCCCGTTTACTTTGTGCGATTTAGCCGAAAAATGACTTTATAACACAACTGCACACTCTATTTCTAATTAGGATGAATTGGTTATATCATTCCTTAAGAAATTTTATCCCAATCATAAGACCACCCGTGTTCGGAGCGAAATCAACCAGTTTACCCAACTTCCCAATGAACCATTTTAGAAATGCTTTGAACGGTTTAAGGATCTGCTTGTCCAATGTCCTCATCACGGAATCCATAAATGGGATCTATGCCGAATTATATATGAAGGCAGTACTCCAGCGACAAAGCAGATGTTTGAAACCATGTGTCAATGCAATTTCATGTCCAAAGACGATGGTGAAGACTGGAAATTTCTAGAAGATCTTGCTGAACACACTTTGCAACAGGAAAGTGTTAGACCACCATCGTCTAAGGGAGGTATCCATCAGCTCGATGTTTCCATAGCAGTAAAAGCCAAAATGGCAGCGATGCAAAAGAATCTCGAAGCTATGGAAAATAAATTTTTATTAGCCTCACGAAACCAGGTGACGCTCCCTAAAACCTTGTGTGGATGATGTTCCGATCCATCACATCTGATGCAAGAATGTCCTTTGAATTCTCCGTTTCAAGGTCAAGAACACACTAATGCTGCTTTTCAACAGTGACCTAGAAACGATCCTTATTCTTCCACATATAATCAGAGTTGGAGGAATCACCATAATTTTACTTGGAACTAACACCAAACTCAAACTCAAAATACGGTTCCAAACCAAAATAACTATCAAAGGGTTCCTCCACAGCAACAGCAACCACCACAGAGTCAGCACCCCTTTCAACCATAAACTTTTCAAAATCCGGCCAACAATTCTGCACCTTATAATAATTCCTTCTAAACGGCCGGTACCGAAAACTCCTCTGCACTCGAACGAACCTTGGATATGTTTATAAAACATTCCATGTAAACGTTGGCTGATATAAAGTCTTCTATCGATACATTAACGAAGGACTCCGCCTCCCATGGTGAGAGTATAAAATCGATAGAAGCACGAATTGCACAATTAAATGCCGCGATGAGTGCTAGAGAGAAAGGAAAACTTCCATCTCAACCCCTACCGAATCTTGGCCACTCACAACATCATAATGTGAATGCCATTACCACGTTGAGATCGAGAAGAGTGATGAACAACTAAGTCGGTGAACAGGTTGATAATGAGGAATCAATCAATGATACCCCGGCTTCCACTGCTAACCCTATTTCTTCTAATCTACCATCTTCTTCCGTGCCTATTCTCCGTTTTCCCCTAGGCTCGAACCCTCCGCCCACCTCCTTGAGTCAACCTAACATGATCCCAACTCCAATTCAGGGATCCGTTCCACCCCCACGATTTTCTCCAATGTTGGACCCAACTCTTATTGATAAAGCTCCTTATCCAAATAGGTTAAGGGGAAACAAACCAAGTCCACAAATGGAGAAGATTGTGGAAATTTTTAAGCAGTTTAACATAAATATCCCTCTCCTAGATGCTATCCAATAAGTCCCGTCTTATGCGAGAATACTTAAGAACTTGTGCACTAGGAAGAGAAAAACTCAAGTGCCGAAAAAGGTGTTCTTAACAAATAATGTGAGCACGGCTTTTACCCAGCAATTACCTAAGAAAAATAAAGACCCCGGCTGTCCTACAATATCTATTTCTATTGGGGGTAAAAATATCAATCGTGCTCTACTCGACCTTGGCGCTAGTGTTAACTTGCTTCCTTACTCTGTCTATAAGCAGTTAGGTATGGGAGAGTTGAAACCTGTCTACTGCACTCTCCAGATAGCAGATCAATCTATCACCCAACCTAGAGGTGAGCTAGAGGACGTGTTGATAAAAGTCGGGGAATTTATATTTTCTGTGGACTTTATTGTTCTAGATACACAGCCTGTAGCGAACACACGAAACCAAATTTCGGTGATTCTTGGTCGACCCTTCTTAGCCACTTCCAATGCTATCATTAATTGTCGTAACGGTTCTATGAACTTATCCTTTGGGAAAGATGACAATTGAGCTTAACATTTACAAGCTAGGAAGTCAACCATCTGAATCTTCTGATCTAGTTGATGTCTGTTCTGTCAACGAGATAGCTTCCGACAGCTGCAAGGTTGAGGAACATTGCTATAATGATCTCAATGACACTAGTATGTCATTTTTTGATTTAGAAAATTATTATAGTGAGGACACCTTTGACGAGTCCACCATCGAGTTCGAACCTTTTGACTCATCGCAAAAGTCAGTAGCACTTTCTGAGTCAATATCCTACGCAAGTTATGAACTTCTTAGGGAGTCCGAGTATCATTCTCTTACCCCACCTTCTATCGTCTCTCCACCGACATTAGATCTCAAACTACTACCTTCTCATCTTAAATATGCATATTTAGGTGAGAATGAGTCTTTGCCCGTGATCATATCCGCTTCTCTAGCGTTAGAGCAAGAGAACGCTCTTTTGATGGTCTTAAGATCAAATCGGCAAGCATTTGGTTGGACAATTGCAGACATCAAAGGGATTAGTCTCTTGATTGTTGAACATCATATACATTTGATGGATGAAGCCAAACAAACCCGAGACCCACAAAGACGGTTAAATCCCGTCATGAAGGAGGCGGTAAAGAAAGAAATTGTCAAGTGCCTAGATAGTGGAATAATTTACCCAATCTCTGATAGCTAATGGGTAAGTACTATTCATGTAGTCCCTAAAAAGTCTGGCATCACGATCATAACTAATGAGGCCAATGAGTTGATCCAAACATGCATCCAAACTGGATGGCGTGTATGTATTGATTATAGGAAACTCAATGCCGCAACAAGGAAAGATCACTTCCCTCTACCTTTCATTGACCAGATGTTGGAACGATTAGCTGGACATGAATATTATTGTTTCTTGGACGGATACTCTGGCTAAAACCAAGTCCCCATTGCCGAAAGGGATCAAGATAAAACAACATTTACTTGTCCTTTTGGTACCTTTGCTTATAGACGCATGCTCTTTGGGTTATGCAACGCTCCCGCGACATTTCAGCGGTGTATGACAGGGATATTCTCAGACATGGTCGAGAATTTTCTGGAGATAGTTATGGACGATTTCTCTATATTGGGGGACTCTTTTGAGGATTTCCTAAGTCATCTTGACGCGGTTCTTACCCGCTGTAAGGATAAGAACTTAATTTTGAATTGGGAAAAATGCCATTTCATGGTCCAAGAAGGTATCGTGCTTGGACATGTCATTCACAAAATAGCATTGAGGTAGACAGAGCTAAAATAGATGTCATCCATAACCTTCCTCATCCCAAATGCGTCAAAGATATACGATCCTTCCTTGGTCATGGATGATTTTATAGGAGATTCATTAAGGATTTTAGCAAAATTGCTAGACCCTTAACTCTTCTCTTGTCCAAGGATACAACATTTCACTTCGATTCGGATTGCGAGGCTGCTTTTGAATCGCTTAAAAGATCTCTCACTACAGCCCCCGTTCTATCATCTCCTGATTGGAACCATCCGTTCGAGCTTATGTGTGATGCATCAGATTTTGCTATTGGTGCAGTCTTAGGATAGCACATTGATAAGATGTCGCATGCAATTTATTATACAAGTAAGATCTTGAATGATGATCAAATTAATTATACAACTACCGAGAAAGAACTCTTGGCAGTTGTATTTGCATTAGAAAAATTCAGGTCTTACTTGATTGGCTTACCGATAGTGGTTTACACCGATCACTCCGCCCTAAAACATCTTTTATCGAAGAAGGGTGCTAAGGCCAGGTTAATATGTTGGATCCTGTTATTACAAGAATTTGATCTTGTCATACGAGATAAGAGTGGATGTGAAAACGTAGTAGCCGACCATCTTTCACGCATCTCTTCTTCACCTACTGTGACCTTGCCAATAAACGACTCTTTCCCTGACGAACAACTCCTGGCCGTATCCTGCGAATCTTGGTTCGTGGATATTATGAATTATCTAGCAACGGGACTTATTCCCAGCGAATGGTTTAAAAAGACAATCATCGATTTCTATCCCGAGTAAAGCATTTTTACTGGGATGAACCTTATTTGTTTAAGTATTGTACCGACCAAATCATTCGCAGATGTGTCCCTAATAATGAATTCAAGAGTGTATTGTCTTTCTGTCATGATCAAGCATGTGGCGGTCACTTTGGTCCACGTAAAACGGCAGAGAAAGTTTTGCAATGTGGCTTTTATTGGCTAACATTATTTAAAGATGCATACGATCATTGCAAAACTCGTCCAAGGTGTCAACACATGGGTCGGATTTCACGAAGAAATGAGATGCCGCTCCAACCTATATTGGTTGTGGATATATTCGATATTTGGGGTATTGATTTTATGGGCCCTTTTCCCAACTCTTTTGGGAATTTATATATCTTGTTAGCGGTTGATTACGTCTCGAAATGGGTGGAAGCGATACCATGTCGCACTAATGACAACAAGGTTCTTATTAAGTTCCTTATAGAAAATAACTTTTCGCGATTCGGACACTCTCGCGCTATAATTAGCGACAACGGGATGCATTTCTATAATCGGTCTTTCGAGGCTTTGATGCGGAAATATTCGATCAACCATAAACTTTCTATGCCCTATCATCCCCAAACGAGCGGGCAAGCTGAGATTTCCAATAGGCAGATCAAACAAATTTTGTAGAAGACAGTTTCTAAAAATCGTAAAGATTGGTCAACCAAATTAACAGATGTTCTTTTGGCATTTCGTATCGCTTTTAAGACTGATCTTGGTATGTCTCCTTACCGCCTAGTGTTTAGAAAGGCTTGCAACCTTCCTGTCAAGATCGAACATAAATCAATGTGGGCCATTAAAGAACTTAACTTTGATTTCAATCAAGCCTGCAACTTTCGGAAGCTGCAATTAATTGAGCTAAGCGAACTCCGCGATGAAGCTTACGATAATGCGGTTATAGTAAAGTGCCGAACTAAAGTGTTCCACGATAAAAATATTTTTAGAAAAACTTTTACTCCGGGACAACAATTCCTTCTTTACGATTCCCGTCTCCATATTCATGCGGGTAAGCTAAGATCTCGTTGGAAAGGACCATTTGTGGTGCAGTATGTATACCCGCACGGGGCAGTTGAAGTTGAAAATATTAAAAACGGTTATATTTTTAAAGTGAATGGGCATAAATTAAAACCGTATTTTTCCACTGACCCCATGGAGGAGCTCCTGTTTTTACAGGAGCCGCTTTATCATAACTAAATTTCCTTTGCCTCACCTCCATACCTTCATAATATTGTCTCATCCTAAGAATGGAGGTGAGTAGAAAAGGACTTAACCGAATATCTGTATAATCAAAAATAAGTATAGGGGAGATTTTTTATGTTCATTTATTTTTATCCCTATTAATAAATTTTCCTCCCAAGTCTACAGGTTTTTGAGATTTAAAAGATGACAACAGTGAGGACACTGTTGCAAACAGGTTTGGGAAAGGTTTGTGCTTATTTACGCATTACTTTGCATTACACTTTGTATAAGCACTAAAAAAATTCTTTGATAATGAAAGATTAGAAAGTGAAAAATTACATTTAAAAGATTGGAAGAGTTTGAGAAAAACAAGAAAGTTAAATGTTTTCTTAAACGAAACTAGTAATAAGTAGTTATGAGCCGTTGTCCCAAGGGTTAGTAAGATGAAGGAAGTCACTAATCTGAGGATAAAAATAAGTCTGAAAAATATTCCCTATTCTTGAGGATAGACATTTGAACGTTGATACCCTACTATACGCACTTACACACGTCTTCAAACTCGGGGTAGTAGAGGATACCTTGAAATGCTCTTGTCTAAAAGCCAAAGTACGAAGAAAATATAAATGAAGCATAAAAGTATAAAATGGTGAAGAAAAAGGAACACTGGTTTTGTAATCACCAACTCAACATAAAAAAATAGCGAGGGTGCTTTATCACCTAGTGCCTTAGACCAACTGGTTTGGGAGCCACTGCTAAGCCTTAGGTGTTGCAAGACGAGGAAATTGCTAATTACGCCTAATAAGTTAGCACATTTAGTAATCGGTCGGTTAGTACCTCAAGAAGTATTAATGGTCACATGAAGAATGTGTGAGCAATTCCATCTAAAATATTCACCGACTAAAAGTACTGAGGTAGATGGACAAGAGTATGATAGCTTGAATTGAATTCTCCGAGTGTAGGGATGTCTTTTACACACACGTAGGGGTATATGATCAGTGTTTGGAAGAAAGGTAGGGAGGAAGACTAAAGGCGATGTTTTATTGAGGGATGATGTGATTTCTGACATTTTTTCTTGACCATTAAGATAGGGCTCATGGCAATCGAAAAGCTAGTGTAGTTGGAAACTCTTATTTCCAAGTTCTTTTTTTTATAGTTCTTATCTTTATATGTAACTTTCACCATTTTTTTCTTTATTATTGGATTTTGTGGGTGTAATCCTGTTAGTAATATGTATGCCCTAAAGGCCATTATTGATGATATAGTGGATGCTTAACATATATATAGAGGACTTTCTTGCTCAACATGATAGTATGCTATCAGGTTACCTTTATTTTCACATGTAGACTGGTATTTATACTGTCTGTCTCTTACATGTTGATAAATCCCTTAGGATATGTACTTGACTACCAGGATTATGATAAGATCATACTAGTGGGGCCAGGGTGGTCCAAAAGTACATCCTTTAATCAGTTCCTAGTCGTGGGAATATCAAGACAAGGGCATCGATATTCCAGAGTAGACTAGTGTGTACGTTTCTTGTCCTTTAGAGGGCGATGGTTGATCCCTCAACCATTGGTGTGTGACATCAAAGATTGTACACAGGTGCTCATTAGAGAATGGGTACACCGAACAGGACTCGCTGAGGACTCCTATATGGTAGTATATCTATCGTCAGATAGCAGTCCTCTGGTGACACCGGTACAGGTTAGTCTGTTGACCAGAGATCGTCATAGAGTCTTGTGTGGCTCCCACTGTGCTTTGATTTCCTCCCTACCATGGCTCAAAGGAGTCGTGCAAAAAGGTGGATTTTGGGTACAGTCCCGAGTCACATGGAGGCAATGAGCAATAGGAGGGGTTTCGTCTCTCCCGGTATTGGGGGTTGATGTTGTGCTATGCTCGATTGGCTATAACTGGAAGTCCCTGGCCAGGGCTGCTGCTGAGATTTACTGATAAGAGTTATCAGTAGTTTCTCAAACCGTTATAGGCCAGACATCGGCATGACTTATCACTTTACCGGGGCCTGACGTTTACCACCCCTAGACATGATATGTGACATATCAGAAGAAGAGATCGGACTGTACGGTAGTGTTACTGATAGGCTTCATGGAGAGTATGTATGAGCTTTCTTGTTTATCTTCATATCGCTCAATACCCGGGTAGCCCGTTACGTCCAGCTAGTACCGCTGACGGCTTGTAGGTGATTGATGTGATCATCACCTACTGCTAGCGTATTGACTAGTCTTTAGAGTCCCACACAGAAGTTTCCTGGTTCGAGCGAAACGAAGTAGGGCACATATGTTGATATGTGCGTGGGCCTGATTAAATATGAGTATGTGATACTGTAGTGTAATCTGGCAGTTATCTGTTATCGGTTCGGTTATATGTGATATAACCAGATTGTCGAATCAAGTGTTGATTTGATAATTTGATAGACAGATGAATGCTATTAGTCGGTCATATGTGATATAACCGGATTATTAAATCAAGTGTTGATCTAATAATGTGATATATATTATATATGATATAATTATATCTTAACTAATATCATTAGCTCACTAATTATTCTTCATTATATATATATATATTAATATATATGATATACATATATATATATATATATATAATGAAGCAAGGCATGACTTTTATTTTTGAGAAAAATAGAAAAGAGGTGGAAAATGAGAGCATGGTTGCAAGCATGGGTTTTATTCATAGTTTATTCATCTTGACTCACTATTCAAGCATGGTTGCAATTTTATATTGCAAAATTCCATGCTTGAATGAGTGGGGGTCAAGAGTTGCCATTCATTCTAGTCTCATTCTTAACATTTAGCCATTTTCTTCAGTTGCTCCCATGGTTGCTCTCTAGCTTCATCTTCTTCCTCAATTGCCATGGTTCAAGCTTCAACCCTCACATGAGATGTGAATCATGAAGCTTGAACACAAACTTGTGAGCTTTTAACATCCCCTACTTCACCGTCCCACAACAAACTAGCAATTTGGTGTGGTGTGTTTCCTACACTAAAAGAGTTTAGTGTAGAGTTAGCTTGGGCTAGAGGAACTTCGGGTGGATCGTCATTGGCGTGAAGATCACGAAGAAGGTTCATTCAACTCGAAGAAGAGCCTAGTAGAGTCGCGTGGACTTCAACCCGGAGGTATAGAAGAGAAGGACTCAAACAACAAAGGTTGTATGCTCTTTTCTTCTCTTGAGTTAATCACATCACAAAGGCAAACCCTTAATAATCTAGTAAAGATCTTGTTAGTCTAACTTAGCACCTAATAAAAATTAAAATTCGGCATGCTTGTGTTAGTTGTATATATGCCCTAGAGGCCATTGTTGTACATATGATGTATATTATAGTAGATGCTTGGATATATATAGAGAGGACTTTCTTGCTTAATATGATAGTATACTATCTGGTTTCACTTTATCTAAACATGTTGACTTGTATTGGTTTACTGTCTTGCTCTCACATGTTGATAAAGCCCTTAGGATATGTACTCGACTACTAGGACTATGATGCAGATCATACTAGTGGGGCTAGGGTAGTCCAAGAGTACATCCTATAACTGTTCCTAGTCGAGGGTGTATCGAGACAGGGCATCGATACACCAGAGTAGACTAGAGAATACGCATCTTGACCCATATGATGGGCGATGGATGATCCCATATCCATCGGTGTTTGACATCAAAGATGGTGTACGGGTGCTCAGTGGAGACCGGGTACACTGAACGGACTCGCCGAGAACTCCTAGATGGTATTATACCTATCATCAGATAGTAGTTCTCTGGTGACACTGGTACAGGTTAGTCTTTAGACCCAAGATCGTCATAGAATCTTGTGTGATTCCCACTGTGCTTTGATTTCCACCTTACCACGTCCAAGAGGGCGTGCAAAATGATGGCTTTTGGGTACAGTCCCAAATCACATGGAGGCAATGAGCGATAGGAGGGGTTTCGTCTCTCCCAGTATTGAGAGTTGATGTTGTGCTGTGTTCGATTGGCTATAACTGGAAGTCCCTGGCCAGGGATGATATGGAGTGCTACTGGTAAGAGTTATCAGTAGTTTCTCGACCCGTTATGAGCCTCACATCTACATGACTTATCGGTTACTGGGGTATGACGTTCACCATCCCTAGACTGGATATGCGACGTATCAGACGAAGAGACCGGACTGTACGGGTGGTGTTACTGATTGGCTTGACGGGAGTTTGGCTTTCTTCTGATCGCTCAATACCCGGGTGGCCGTTACGTTTAGCTGACCGCTTGCGGCTTGTGGGTGTTTGATATGATCATCACCCATTGCCGGAGTATTGACGAGTCTTAGAGTCCCACACAGGAGTTTCCTAGCTCAGGTGAAACGATGTGGTGTGCATATAAGATATGCGCGGGACCCGATTGAATGCGAGTATGTGATACCGTATATTAATCGGGCATTTTTCTATTGGTCAGGTCGTATGTGATATGACCGGTTTGTTAAATCAAGTGTTGATTTAACATTTGACTTTTAGTTTAATTCTTTATTTAAACCCTTTTCTTTGAAGAAGATGTATGCATGCATGTATGCACATGTTGATGTGCATGGACACATACATACATACATGTATGTGTATCATGGTTGATGATACACTATATGGTGGCAATGCAAGACTCACATGGTTATATTTATATATATGTTTATTTATATTGAGTTAAAGAAAAGATTATTCACTCATGGTTAAAGTTTATCATCTTTGACTTTTTGACCATTCTTGACCTAACTTTTAACCTTTGGTTAATTCTCTTTTGCCTTTTATCTCAATGATAAATATCTAAGATATTTACTAACCATGGTTTGAGGTGAGAAGGATTTAATATGATTATTTCATTCTCATCTCTTTTTATGTTATTATTAATCACAAAAGCTTTTAAGCTTGAGCTTTGCCATCATCTTCTTCTTCCTCCCTCTCTTGAGTTTTCATTTGAGTGAGTTAGAGAAAAAGAAAGGGTTTTGATTAGGGAATACAAACCACCTCATCATTCAACAAACATCTAGACCATTTGTGTAGGGTGTTTGCTACACTTCTTCTATGGATCAAGTAAAGCAAGGAGCTTTGGGCAAAGGGACTTCGGGTGGATTATCGTGGACTTGGAAGGTTGCTAGTAAAACGTTCCAAATTCTCAAAGGTCCAAGGAGTCACCAAAGAGAGACTACAAAGGTTGTAATCTCTACTCTTAGTGATAGATTGTTCTTTGTATGTGATACAAGTTGTTGTTACCCTAGAAATTCTAGTAAAGATTCATGGTTTGTTTGCTTTGCACCTATCTAAATTTTAAAGTGTCATGAGTGATGCTACAAAACCCTAGACTAGGTACAAGGGAAACCCAACAGTGGTATCAGAGCCAAGCTAGAATTTTAGACACAGTGTTAATACAATTACGAAAACGAAATCGACTCCGAAAATACGGTATTATGAAACCGTTATTTTGCTCTCCTTAAATTTTGTAAAAAGTCCTTTAAAAATTTTTCAAACCGGTGCAGAATGCAGTATGAGCCAATATATGAACATGGGTGAAATACGGGGGCTGGTGCTCAGAATTTGGCCGAGCACCAAGCATGGATTTCCGGCCTGGCCGGCCCCCTAGCTTCCTCTGCTCCCCGTATTTCTCCTGTGCTCTATTGTCTTCATTTTGGGGTTTCTGGTATTGTTTGCTTAGCCCAATTTTCATGTGATGATTATTTTGACCTGGGGCTAATTCGTAGTGTTTCGTAGTCGTATAATTTAACACTATATTGGTAACCTTGACAATGTTTAGCAGTTCGAACGAGCTTCGAACACCACATTTTGTACCCCGCTGAAATTTCCAAGTGTTGTGATTTTCCTTAGTTGATTGTATTCATAAAATCGTGCAAGTACCCCTAATGAACCCTCTAGAAGAACATACTAACCTTAACTCGATTCTATGCCCACGGAACCGCGATCGAACCCTAGGGTTTGCTGTAGTTCCGTGGTGTCATAGGTGAGGCATTGGTTAACTCCTTCTATGGCTGGTCCATGGACACTGTGGCACGGTTTTTGAGTATTTTTGACTTTGCTCAAGTGTTGAGCTCACGGGGTAATTTGTGAGTGTATGCTGATTCGATCGAAACGTTAAACATTGTCTTGATATATCTGTAATGTGATACAATATGTGGAATTCATAGAGTTAGGCATGAAATCCGCAATATGTGATGTTTCGGGTTTACGATGTCTAAGATGATTTTGGATTCCAAATATTGTAGTTTTTCACTTTCTTTTCTGTGACCGTAAGTGTAGTATGTAGGGTATCGCCGATTTCGTTTCTATACATCAACGACAATCGGGATACACATCTTGCTTACGTTGATGATATGAGATATTATGTGTTGCTGTGATATGTTTTATTGGATCGTCATGTTTTGAATAGCCGGGGGTTTTATGTGAGATGAGGGTTTTTATTTTTATTCATTTAAAATTCATTGTATGTAATATTCTTTTATTGGGGCACTTCCGGGTTGAGGATGATGTCACCATTGTATATTATTTACTTTTCCGTATTAGAATAGACCCAAGGAGGGGAGCATAAGTAACCGGGTTCTAGGGTCCAGTGGGAGGCCATCTCGAGGAGTCGAGACCGGGTCTCCTAACCCTAGAATTAGCAGCGCTACTTGCCGCTCTCTTAGGGGTCTAGAGATGCGGGTTTGGCTATTCATCGCGACCGTGGAATCCATGTTTTATACAGGCTCAATATAAAACACGGACCTCCTAGTATATCCAATATTTCATAAGTTTCTTCTTCTGCTGATATACTGTGATGTGATCATATTATATGCGTGAGACGAATGCTTTATTATTGTATATATGATATATAATAAACGTTGCTTATGTTTTACACCCGCGCTAGTCCCGTCTGGTGAATGCGGATGGCATAAGCGTACGTTGTATTTTCGTTTCTTCTGTGATGCTTAGGAAGCATAAATGATGGGATTCATTGATAAGATTAATGAAAGAAAAGAAACCTAAAAGATGTTGTAGAATCAAATTTATAAAAAAGGTAGCTCTAGTTTTTCTTTACATAACGGTATTCCTTATAGAATATCCAGCACCTTATTCGATAAGGAAAGAGCCGATATCCCTTCACCGGGAATGACCTCTTTAGCGAAACTAGCAGATGCTACAACTCACTCGGTTTTGTTTTTGATTGCTTCTATAGTTCTTGCTTTGCACAGCGGTATTTGTGAAATATCATGCACCTTATTCGATAAGGAAAGAGCCGAGATCCCTTCACCGGGAGTGACCTCTTTAGCAAAACTAGAAAAAGCCTCAAAAAAACTCCTTTTCAAAATCACTTGTTTCTAAAACGATATCAAGTTCATTACGCAATAGGTTTTCTGAAAAACCTGTCGTAGCTCTCCGTCATTTCAGATAAGTCCTACTTGGTATTCGTGCTGCGTTTGTTGACCTTGTCAAGGCGCAGTGTACGGTAGCTAATTAGTATTTATCTGCTAAAATATAAGATGTGATTGGATTAGGGTAGTCGTATGGCCTTGTTGACCTTGTCAAGGGTCATACGGGTGGGTTTAATTCAATCGGGAAATGACGGGTTGAACTTGACTTGCGATTTATGGTTTGTTGACCTTGTCAAGGTCATATATCGCTAGGGGCAGAATATTATCAGGAATTTCAAGTGTTGAAATTTGTAATGAGATTGCATACCTACTATAAGATAGTTGGATCTTGATACCCACTGCGAGTAAGAGTTACTCCTGGGAGAGTTTTACACATGACAATTAGCCGATCAAGTAGGTGTTAACGGGGTTATGCCTCTAGGAAAACAAGGTTTATTCTAATTAGGTCCGTGCGAAAGCACGGCGAACCTCCCTCAAAGTACCAACACTAGCCTGGCCGAAAGATTGACTAACTTGTAAAGTGTAATTAATTCCGGCTAGTCTTACCTTTTAGGGTTTTAAGGAAGATTTGATAAAACCAGTGGGAGCCATCCTGATTAGATAAGATAATAACCAATCTAATCTTGCAAGAGCATACGCTAAAGTGTTTTCTTCTCTCTCTCTCTCTCCAGGTAGCGACCATGTCAGGCCTTAATCAAGATAATAATATAGATTATTGACCGAACCCGCTTATTATACTGAGCAGAGGAACGTTGGTCCCGTTCTTTCTTATAATTGTTATAAGACAGAGCAGGGAATAGGAGATTATCTGGATTCTCACGCCACCCAAACGAAGAACAAGCATGCTGATGCATCTTCTTCGGGTGTTTTAGTTATCGAGAACTGTTTCTCAGTTCACTTTACGTTTTGGGTATTAGATACCGGATCGGGATCCCATATATGTAATATGTTACATGGGCTACGTAAAGGTAGGGAACTGGGAGAAGGTGATCATTCCGTGAGAGTAGGGAATGGTGCAAATGTTGCAGCCAAAACTGTTGGTGAATATCACCTTGTATTGCCAAATGGTAATACATTGATTCTAAACGAATGCTATTACATTCCGACCCTGATATGCAATCTTATATCAGTATCTTTATTGAGTAAAGAAGGATATAATTTTTTAATACAGGATAATGTTATGAACATCTTCCTAAATCAAAAGTTGATTGGATCAGACTCGTTAAATAATGGCATATTCGTTCTGAATCAAACTACAGTCCTTAATGTACAAAACACACACAAGAGGAAGAGTTCATAAATGAACGAATCCTTCTTATGGTATTATAGACTTGGTCATATCAATGCGACATGACTAGCTAAGTTGCATAAGGATGGATATTTGAATCCGTTCGAATTTTCATCTTATGACACTTGACAGTCATGTCTCAAAGGCAAGATGACCAAAAATCCGTTTAGTGGATACGGAGAAAGAGTTACGGAACTCTTGAGACTAATTCATAGTGATGTATGCGGTCCCATGTCTACACATGCCAGGAACAGTTTCTCGTACTTCATTACATTCACTGACGATCTCTCAAGATACGGATATGTGTTCCTGTTGAAACACAAGTCTGAAGCTTTTGAGAAATTCAGAGAATATAAGAACGAAGTAGAGAACCAAACGGGTAAAAGTATTAAGATCCTTCGATCTGATCGAGGAGGAGAATACTTGAGCAATGATTTTCTGGACTATCTAAAAGAGAATGGGATTCTCTCTCAGCTAACTCCTCCCTATACACCATAGCACAACGTTGTATCGGAGCGGAGGAATCGCACCCTATTAGATATGGTGCGCTCTTTGATGAGTACTGTTGAGTTGCCTATTTCCTTTTGGGGTTATGCGCTTGAGACAGCAGTATACCTATTGAATCAAGTTCCATCTAAATCTGTGCCTACCACACCATATGAGATATGGAGTGGGAAGAGACCATATCTTAAATGAGTTAAGATATGGGGTTGTCTGGCCTATGTCAAAAGGCAAAATCCAGACAAACTCGAGTCACGATCAGTTCTCTGCAAGTTTGTGGGATATCCAAAGAATTCTTATGGATATTTTTCTACCACAGTGAGGAATAAAATGTGTTTGTTGCTCAACATGCCACCTTTTTAGAAACGGAATTTCTTGCAAAAGAAATTAGTGGCGAAGGGTAGAGCTGGAAGAAGTTCTAGCACCACAAACTACAACTGAAGATTTAGTCGAACCAGAGGATTCAACAGTTCCCGATGAACCCCAGCCTCTCTGCCGATCTAGTAGGGTTCCTCATCCACCTGAGAGATACTACGGATTTCTCATTGACGGTGGAAGCGAGGATTGCATCATGGAAGATGATGACCCAACTAGCTTCGAGCAGGCTATCACGAGTGGGGACTCTATGAAGTGGCTGGATGCAATGCAATCTGAGATGGAATCCATGTACACCAACAAAGTATGGACTTTGGAAGTTTCTCCTGAAGGGGTAAAACCTATTGGGAGCAAATGGATCTTTAAGAAGAAACTTGGTGTAGATGGAAAAGCTGAGACTTTCAAAGCTAAACTTGTTGTAAAGGGTTTTCGTCAACGACCAGGTGTGGATTATGACGAAACCTTTTCTCCAGTGGCTATGTTTAAGTCCATCCGGATCCTACTTGCTATTGCTGCATACCATGACTACGAAATCTGGCAAATGGATGTTAAGACCGCCTTTCTAAATGGTGATTTAGAGGAGTGCGTGTACATGACTTAGCTAGAGGGCTTCGTAGATAGTGGGAACAGCGGAAATGTGTGCAAGCTGCTTAAATCCATCTACGGGTTAAAGCAAGCATCGCGAAGTTGGAACATCTGTTTTGATGTTGTAGTCAAAGAGTTTGACTTCATCAAGAACGTAGATGAACCTTGTATATACAAGAAGGTTGCAGAGAGTAAGGTCATCTTCCTCGTATTGTACGTCGATGACATACTCTTGATAGGAAATGATGTTCTTATGCTGCACTCGGTCAAGCTCTTCTTATCACATAGATTCTCAATGAAAGATCTAGGTGATGCCTCCTACATTTTGGGGATTAGGATCTATAGAGATAGATCTAAGCGGATATTGGGATTGTCCCAATCCAGGTACATTGACACCATACTAAAGAGGTTTAGTATAGAAGAATCCAAACGTGGGAACCAACCCACGATCTCTGGACTCACTCTCTCCAAAGAGATGCCTCCCAAGACTGATTTGGAGAGAGCTCGCATGCAAAGGATACCCTATGCTTCGGCAGTAGGCTCTATCATGTACGCGTTGCTGTGTACCAGACCCGATGTAGCATACTCACTAAGTGTAGTGAGCAGGTATCAAGCAGATCCAGGAGAGAGTCACTGGACAGCTGTGAAGAACATTCTCAAGTACTTGAGAAAGGCTAAAGAGATGTTCTTGGTGTATGGTAATGGAGAACTCCAGGTGGAGTCCTTTACCGATTCGAGCTTCCAAAGTGATAAGGACAACTCTAAGTCGCACTCGGGATTTGTCTTTACCCTAAATGGAGGGGCGGTTTTTTGGAAGAGTTCCAAGCAAGAAACCGTGGCAGACTCGACGATGGAGGCTGAATACATCGCTGCCAACGATGCTGCCAAAGAGGCTGTCTGGATGAAGAAGTTCATCACTGAACTAGGTGTGGTTCCGTCCATTGAGCATCCAATACCTTTGTATTATGATAACAATGGAGCTGTGGCTTTGTCCAAGGAACCCAGGTCCCATCAGAGGTCCAGACATATTCTGAGGCGGTATCACCTAATCCAGGAGATAGTTGATCGCCATGAGATCGAGGTCATGAGAGTTGACACGAAGGACAACACTGCGGATCCACTAATGAAGGCTATACCCTAGATACAATTTGAGAGACTCTTTAGGATGTTGGGTATGAGATACCACAACAGCTGGCCTTAGTGCAAGTGGGAGATTGTTAGTTGTATATATGCCCTTTAGGCCATTGTTGTACATATGATGTATATTATAGTGGATGCTTGGATATATATAGAGAGGACTTTCTTGCTCAATATGATAGTATGCTATCTGGTTTTATTTTATCTAAACATGTTGACTTGTATTGGTTTACTGTCTTGCTCTCACATGTTGATAAATCCCTTAGGATATGTACTCGACTACTAGGACTATGATGCAGATCATACTAGTGGGGCCAGGGTAGTCCAAGAGTACATCCTATAACTGTTCCTAGTCGAGGGTGTATCGAGACAGGGCATCGATACACCAGAGTAGACTAGCGTATACGCATCTTGACCCATATGATGGGCGATAGATGATCCCATATCCATCGGTGTTTGACATCAAAGATGGTGTACGGGTGCTCAGTGGAGACTGGGTACATTGAACGGACTCGCCGAGAACTCCTAGATGGTATTATACCTATCGTCAGATAGCAGTTCTCTGGTGACACTGGTACAGGTTAGTCTGTAGACCCGAGATCGTCATAGAGTCTTGTGTGATTCCTACTGTGCTTTGATTTCCACCTTACCACGTCCAGGAGGGCGTGCAAAACGGTGGTTTTTAGGTACAGTCCCGAATCACATGGAGGCAATGAGCAATAGGAGGGGTTTCGTCTCTCCCGGTATTGGGAGTTGATGTTGCGCTGTGTTCGATTGGTTATAACTGGAAGTCCCTGGCCAGGGCTGATATGGAGTGCTATTGGTAAGACTTATCAGTAGTTTCTCGACCCGTTATATGCCTCACATCGACACGACTTATCTGTTGAAGATAGTGCCCTCAGAGTCAATTATTGGATCACAGGCACGTGATTGCAATGATTGAGAGAGGTCCTATACCGTTAGAACAGTCTTGCTCAAGATGATAGTATGCTATCTGGTTTATCTTTATCATCGTGTACTGCTTCAGGTGACCGTACAAATCACTATTGCACGTTGATAGAGCACTTAGGATTCTTGCTTGACTGCCAGCAGTATGAGGGCGATCATATACGTGGGAGCTGGGGTCTATAAGCACATCCTTAAAAGGTCCCTAGTCGTGGGAGTTTCGAGACAGGGAATCGATACTCCAGAGTAGACTCGTGTATACAGTCGAGACCCCGACGAGGGGCGGTGGCCAGTCTCACAAGCCACTGGTGTCAGTTGGTTCACCTAAGATGTATACAGGTGCTTATTGGGTTATGAGTACACTGGATAGGACTCGCCGGGAACATGCTAGTTGGTCATATACCTGACGTCAGATAGCAGTTCCCTGGTGACATGTGTACAGGTTAGTTCATCGACCTGAGAATCGTCATTTTTCTCATGTGAGTTCCTACTGTACTTTGATTACTACCCTACCATGCTCAAAGGAGTCGTGGAAACAGGTTTTAGTTGGGTACAGTCCCGAGCCACATGGAGGCAGTGAGCGGATCTTCAGGGGTTCGTCCCTCCCGGTATTGGGGGTGAGGTCGTGCTGTGTCTAGGAGAGCATTACACAAAGTCCTTGGCCAAGGCAGGAGATTTACTGGTAGGTATTCCAGTAATATCTTAGGGTGTTCTGGGCTACACTCCGACACGACTTGTACCGCTTTTGGGGGTCTGACTTTTACCAACCCCCTAGGCCTGCAATGCGATGCTCATAGACGAACGGACCGAACTGTATGGATATTTTCACTACAGGCTCAGTAGGGTGTCAGGATGAGTTCGCTCATCGACGTCCCTTTTGGTCAATACCTGGTAGCCCGTTACGTATGGCTAATACCTCTGACGTGCTAGTGGTTAAATCCACAACCAAGGTGTTGATGAGTCTTTAGAGTCCCCACAGACCGTTTCTCAAGTTTCGGGCGAAACGCTGTAGAGGACGTATGGAGATTGTAAGTGCACGGCGGCGCCCCGGCCGTCAATCCGACGCCGGAATGCGGAAGCGGTGAATAACTTAAATTTTTGCGGACTTAGCAAACCGGCACCACCGCGCACTATAACCCGGATCGAACCATTAACTAGTCTAAGCTACTTAACAAGATGGGTTAGAGATATACCGACGATCCAAGTCCTCCGGTCTTCTCGTCATGGTCCCGGTCTCCTGCGGAATGTCCCGTCTCCTCCTCGTCGCCGGAAGTGCACCACATCGCCTACTTTGTTTACGGGCTCCCACCTCAATGCCGAGGCAACTCGGGCACGAAGCCGGCTACTCGACGTGCCCAAGATTCGTTGTAGAATTCGTAGAGAAGGAGTCTCATTTTTGGGGTTTGGAGTTGTGCCATTTTGTGGAAGAAAAGAGAGGAACTTTTTGGAAATGAACTAGAAGGCTTTTCTAGTGAGCATGAGAAACAAAATTCCACACATAAAAAATGAATCCACACCCCCATTTGGAATGGCCGGCCAAACAAAAGAGGGAGTAAGATTGGAGAGAGAGTGTGTGGTGTATGGATGATTCAACCACTACAATAATCATGAGAGAAAAAGAATGATGAAAAGAAATTATCATTACAACCAAATCCATACTCCACTAACCAATCAACAACAACCATGATGACATCCAAAGTCAAGCTATCATGAAGTGATCAAGTCAAAAGGTCAAGGTATGGTGCTCATCATGAAAACCATCATGATGAAACAAGAAGCAAAGACCCCCTCCACAAAAACAAATTTGCAACAATGCAAATAAACCCTCCTCCACCAATCTTCGGCCAATGAACGGAACAATGGAAATTGGCCGAAACGGAAAGCAAACTGGCAACTCCAGAAAACTGGTCCCGTAATAAATTACAGGAAAACCCCGATACTGTGCATACACACCCGCATCTGTATTTCGACCGAAATATAAATGCAATGAGACAAAATCTACACTGTACTATACTAGGATCCGGCTTATACCAAAACCGGCTAGTAATATCTGTTCGATCCTGATCCGTGCAATACCGCACGTATCTGATCGAACCCTGCCATATATCCATACGGCCTATAGTACAGACTGTCCGACCCTGATCCGTGCAATACCGCACGTACCTGATCGGACCCTGCCATATCTCCATACGGCCTCTACAACCTTTCGCCCGAAAGCTGAGTAACTGTAAATGTGGTGGACTCTAAAGACTCGTCAATACTATGGCTGTGGATTTAACCACTAGCACGTCAGAGGTATATGCCAATACGTGACGGGCCACCAGCTATTGACCAAAAGGGACGTCGATGAGGAAGCTCACCCCGACACCCAACTGAGCCTGTCAGTGACAATATCCGTGCAGTCCGGTCCGTCCGTCTATGAGCATCGCATGGCGGGCCTAGGGGGTTGGTAAAAGTCAGACCCCCAAAAGCGGTACAAGTCGTGTCGGAGTGTAGCCCAGAACACCCTGAGATACTACTGGAATACCTACCAGTAAATCTCCTTGCCTTGGCCAAGGACTTTGTGTAATGGCTCTCCTAGACACAGCACGACCTCACCCCCAATACCGGGAGAGACGAACCCCTGAAGATACGCTCACTGCCTCCATGTGGCTCGGGACTGTACCCAACTAAAACCTGTTTGCACGACTCCTTTGAGCCGTGGTAGGGTAGTAATCAAAGTACAGTGGGAACTCACACGAGACAAATAACGATCCCCAGGTCGATGAACTAACCTGCACACATGTCACCAGGGAACTGCCATCTGACGTCTGGTATATGACCAACTAGCATGTTCCCGGCGAGTCCTGTCCGGTGTACTCATAACCCAATGAGCACCTGTATACATCTTAGGTGATCCAACTGACACCAGTGGCTTGTGAGACCGGCCACCGCCCCTCGTCGGGGTCTCGACTGTATACACTAGTCTACTAATGGAGTATCGATGCCCAGTCTCGAAACTCCCACGACTAGGGACCTTTTAAGGATAAGCTTATAGACCCCCAGCTCCCACTTATATGATCGCCCTCATACTGCTGGTGGTCAAGCAAGAATCCTAGGGGCTCTATCAACGTGTAATAGCGACGTGTCATGTCACTTAAAGCAGTACACGATGATAAAGGTAAACCAGATAGCATACTATCATCTCGAGCAAGACTGTCCTACCGGGATAGGTCCTCCCTCAATCATTGCAATCACGTACCTGTGATCCAATAATTGACTCTGAGGGCACTATCTCCAACAATCTCCCACTTGCACTCAAGGCTAATTATTGCGATGTCGCATACTCACAGCCCGTGTGATACCGAACACCCAACTCCTCTACTAGTCAGTCTCACAAAGCTCGTTTGCGAAACTATTGCGTTCGAGGAATAGCCTCAGTGAGTGGATCCGCTTAGTTGTCTCTTTCCATGTCTCTCTAAATCTCAAGTTCGCGGAGAAACCCATCTCCCGAAATGAGCAATACCTGTCTTAGAATGTGTCTGGATGTCTGATGGGACATAGCTCATAAATGAACTCCAAATCCAAACTTCTTAGACTGTATCGCCAACTGAACTTAATCAGTATCCTGCGCCATGCCTCCCTCAGTATTGCCTTGGACCACCCGTCCAAAATACTGCCCCTCATCAGAAGGAAAACTATAGCTCTGACAACCTCCTTGTCGTCCATGTCACCTTGGAAGCCTGGAATGATAACTGTTTCCCGAATGAGGCTGTCGTTATCATATCCCTAGAACATCCACTTATGTTCTAAAACTGCTTCCGACTGTTTCTCCAGGATTGGATTAATGTCAAGTTATTGCATCTAGTGCAAGAACAACATCTGGTGTGGTACTTGACATCTCACGATTGACTCAATTGCCTGAGCAAGTGATCTGCCAATCATGCCCGTCCCTCTCCCCTTTAGTCTGTAAGACACCTTTGGAGAGGGTGACTCCATTACTTGCAGGTACACTACCGTGCCAGGAGTCGCCCATCCTAAATACTCTTAGAATGCTGTCAAGTACCCTGATTGGGAAACCACCCAAATCTAGATCTAAGACCATAGATCTAGTAACCAGTATGTCAGATATAATGTCCAAGTCCATGTGGAGAAACCACTGTGTGACGACCAAAGTATAACCGATCGTAGTATAGGAGTTTCCTTTCCTACTTTGTGTATGTCATCCAAATACCAGGTTATCACACCCTACTACCTTCTCAACAGATCCATCCCCTATTCTGATGAAGTCAAACCCATGACTGTCACGTCAGAAATAGATGATCTATCTCCGCTACTGGTGCTTCAGTCTGTAAATAGACATAAGCTACCTGTCCACCAATGCTTCCGCTGCTCCCACTGACTACGACAACCCTCTGGCAGAGTCATATAGACGTGCACTTCTAAAACTAGTTTAGAATGACGCTATACTCATCCTTCCGCCGGGTCTCGCAGCCTGGAACAACAGCAATGGTACTTGTGAGTAAACAAGAACTTTCCTGTCACCGTCCTTGAGGCTACCGTAGTACCTCTCGGGTGCCTGAAGTTACCCACCTTATCTGCGGAGTAGCCAATGGAATGTCAATCCAGATTGAATCTTTAGGTTCCTCATCAAATCTTCAGTAATCGTTTGTGGTTCTGGAATCACTTCCAGTTCTACCATACTCCCACTACTGTTTTCTGAAAAAATCCATTTTTATTAAAACTGTGGCGAGTCTAGAACAATATCGCTATTGTTCATCCAGATGGTAGAAAATCAACCCGCGTCATAGCCTGGGTCAACCCACAAACAGCCATTACAGAAACGTGCCTTGAGTTGTCCAGTGTCTGGTTTTAATCATAAACCGGACAACTCCCCGTACCTTAACATCGTTAAGATATGAACTGTTCTATATCCAATATAGAAACAGAGGCACTGATTTAATTGAACCAGATTCAAATCATGCAGCTGTCCCCAGCGCATGTCAACTAAATGGAAGGAGGCCGATCAGCGTTACTCAATCTTAGGAATACTTCCAATTATGAGTAACCTGAAAGAGAAGCAAGATCTCTTTATCATTACTATCAACTGAATACCATACACAAGTATCTACATCTTCGATCTCTTTGAAGAATCCCGATACTTGCTACACCTGGTTCTCTACTCTATTCAAATACCTATAACTTCTCAAAATTCGGACCCTGTGTTTCCACGAAACACTTGTCTAAAAACTAGAGAAGTCATAAGTAAACTGAATATAGTACGAGGACCAACCCCTCTGTCCTAATGGACACTGGACAACATACAATACTCTGTATAAGTCCCTTGAGTCTGATAACTCATTCACTGTGTGTCGTAGGTTGAAAACTGTACTTATGGTTAAGAAGAATTACACCGCTGTTTAATGCTCCTTACCTAACCATCCACTGATATAGGTAAATGTCGTAGACATAATTTCAGAAAGGTATATCTCACTCTATGAAAAATAGACGTACAGATATATCAATTTGAAATTGGTGCATAACAGCGGATATTCAAAACCAAATATTTGCCGACCGGCAAACAACCCAGGTGATTTCCTCAAATATCACCGATTACAACGAATCCCGATATAATGAGGATAATCACCCAATTCCCAATAACTTACTCCCACTCATCATCTGTAAAACCATACAGATGTGAGAATCGTACCTGGTAAATACATACCCTGGAGCAAGTGTCCAATCGGGAAATCAGTTTTCTTTTAACAGTACACAGCGAACCTGAAACATTTAAATGTTCCGATGGGGTATCCCGGTATTCTTAGTAATGCCTCTACCAGATTCACGACTGTAACCGTATAATCCTTTGCCACCTCTCCAAATCCCTTCATATGTCTTTAGTCTTTACCTTCTGCACACCCCTTTAGGCCAAATGGTTTTCTTCCTTCCCTACCGTTCGGCACCAGCCTATGGTTTGGAAGAAGACTATCCAATAAGCATAATGGGTGTACTGTCCGCATCCCAGGAACACTCGCAATGAGAGAGAGGGTGAAGATAAAAGACAACCGAATAAACCTTATTCCTATTTCTCCTGAACCAGAATCCATCCCCGAACTGGAACAAGTTCCATTCGAGTTCGTATATAACCATACGATGGAGTATCCAAATAAACTGTGGATCTTCGTAGCGATACGGAGTGTCCTGGAGAAATACAAAGGTGATTTAGGATTGGCGAACGAATAATTGGTTTGGTCGTGAATACCTGTTGCAATTTACTTTGCCCTCTTACTAATCCCTTTCTTTGTCTGAACTTAATACCTTCTGCACACCATCGTTATGCTAATTGGTTTTCTTCATTCCCTACCGGTCGGCACCAGCCTAAGGTTTGGAAGAAGACAATCCAATTTGCGTAATAGGTGTACTACCCCTAAACCAAGGAGTACTCGTAACCTGAGAGAGGGTAAAAGGAAAAGACAACTGAATAATCCTATCCGTTTTCCCCAGAACCGGAAACCATCCTCGAATAAATTCTTTCGAGTTCGTATCTAACCATACGATGGTTTTGTCCAATGGAAGTGGACGTTCGTAGTAATACGGGGTGTCCTGGAGAAAAGGGTAAAAGTAGGAGTGGCAATGAGGTTTGCAACTCTGACAATCCAAAAGCCGGTGTTTAAGAAGGTTCGGTCAACTTGGTCACTGAGTCAAAGTCTTAGGGTCGGGTCAATGGTCGCTGCCAAAGAGAGAGAGAAAAGAAACACTCAGCGTGCACTCTAACCTAGATCAGAATGGTTACAAATTTATCTAATCTGGAAACCTCCCACTGTACCGTCAAATTCTCCTCCAAACCTGAAAGAAGAATTAGTCGGGGTCACCCGAGGAGTAAACTAACTCATCAGTGGGAATCGGGATCCAACTATCATTGCATGATAACGTGACGGAATCCGCTCACGCTATCACACTCCAGAAGGTATGCGCATATCTGGCAAGTTTCAGTTCTTTTGAAACTCCCGATGTGATTTCTGCCCCATGCTCTTATGACCTTGACTTTGGCCAACAAATCATAAGTCACATGTCAAGTTCTACCCGTCATTCTCCAGGTTGTTTTGAATCCACCCGTACATACCCTTGACTTTGGCCAACAAGGCAGTACGACTGTTCCAAACCAACGCATCTATCTATGCTGCATATGAATAACCAACAGCTACCAAACACTGTGCCTTGACTTTGGCCAACAAACACAGCTTGAATACTATTGACTACCTATATGAAACGACGGAGGGCTACGAATGGTTTCTGGCGAAAACCTTTAACGTAATGAACTTGATATCGTTGAAGGAACGGATAGCTTTTTGAAAATATAGTGACGAAAACCTTCGCTAAAGAGGTCACTCCCGGTGAAGGGATCTCGGCTCTTTCCCCGTAGAATGGGGTGCAGGATATTCCAACTGAATACCACGGTGCAAAGCAAAAGTAATCGGCTATAGTGAAGTTAATGCCCTGACGCAAACTTTTGTCCAAGGGGTCACTCCCGGTGAAGGGATCTCGGCCCTTGCCTCGTCGACTGAGGAGCAGGATATTTCAAATGAATACCACAATGCAAAACAAAAGTGAACGTCCTTGCAATAACAGCTTTTTGAAAAAGTGTTCCAACAACATCAGATTAGGTTTGTTTTTAACTTGCATTGATCCGAATCAATGCAGTCCCATCAATTGATCACACCAAAAAGAACGAAAATATACTGATGTACGTATATGCCATCCGCATTCGCCACTGGGTCCCGTCATTACCCGTTAGGTTAGCTTACTAACGACAGAGCGGGGACTGGACTAGCGCGGATGCAAAACATATACTACATCTACTAATATATATACCAATATATTATATTCGCTCAAGGCGTGAATAAAAAAGCAACATCACAGAAATGTACAGCATCACAGAAACAATACAGATATCTGGGATCCCCGGGTTTCACAGAGCCACTACTGAAACCCGACGTTCCCCTGGTCGTGCGGATAGCCTGCGCAATGAAATCCTAGACCCCTACGGGCGCGGCAAGTCACCCGCCAAAACCTGAAGCGAGGCAGCCCCCTTCAGCGCCGTGAATGGACCACCCAGCACTTCACGGAATCCGGTAACTTGGGCACCCCTCCTGGGTCAAACCTGTACCCCCTACGAGTGCGGCGAATAGCCCTGCCAATCCTAGAGTGAAGCCCCCTCCGTCTCAATGCCATGAGATGCGGGCTTGTTGCCCTCTAGAACCCGGCTACCCGTGCACCCCTCCGCGGGGTAACCCTAGTACAGAAAGTAAAATATACATACAACGGGTACATCGACCGCAACCAGGTCGTGCCCCAAAAGAATAATACAAACAGGCAGTGACGGCAGTCCACATGTCGGACGCTCGCCCCGCAATATCAAATGTACATAATACTACCACAACAGTACTAGCATTGCATCCAGGCTATCCCCCACGACCGATCCGCAACATCACAGCAAATACATAGAACATCAACGTGAAAATCACGTTCGCAAATCCGTCTAACCGGGCTATAGCAGTTAGACCGGATTTACCGATCGAGTGACATTCACGGTCGCAGATATAATGTAAATACTGTGAAAAATGTGTTTAAAATTTTCCGATTGACCAAAAATTAACAAGTGGGCCCCCAAGCAATACTGTAGCACTCACAGAAATAATTGGCCCAATTTTAATATTCCAAAACCCCTAATTACTACCCTGAAGCCCACTGGAAAAAGATGGCCCACTGACCTCTCCACACTGCGGCGGATCCGCGGCCCAATATAGAGGTGAGGCCGCGGTTCCGCGCTCATGAGGAGAGATCACAGTGTCGAATTTTTCCAGTATGCTTAGAATTTCCTGCACATCATTCTGAGACCACCTGAAAAATTTTTGGACACCAAAAAATCTTAACAGAAAACTGATGTGCACAAAAACATAGATTTTGGAATTTTGGTCGATCGGAAAAGCAAAACACATCAAACGAAAGCTAGACGAAGTTAATGGCGAGGCTCTGATACCACTGTAAGTGCACGGCGGCGCCCCGGCCGTCAATCTGACGCCGGAATGCGGAAGCAGTGAATAACTTAAATTTTTGCGGACTTAGCAAACCGGCACCACCGCGCACTATAACCCGGATCGAACCATTAACTAGTCTAAGCTACTTAACAAGATGGGTTAGAGATATACCGACGATCCAAGTCCTCCGGTCTTCTCGTCATGGTCCCGATCTCCTGCGGAATGTCCCGTCTCCTCCTCGTCGCCGGAAGTGCACCACATCGCCTACTTTGTTTACGGGCTCCCACCTCAATGCCGAGGCAACTCGGGCACGAAGCCGGCTACTCGACGTGCCCAAGATTCGTTGTAGAATTCGTAGAGAAGGAGTCTCATTTTTGGGGTTTGGAGTTGTGCCATTTTGTGGAAGAAAAGAGAGGAACTTTTTGGAAATGAACTAGAGGGCTTTTCTAGTGAGCATGAGAAACAAAATGCCACACATAAAAAATGAATCCACACCCCCATTTGGAATGGCCGGCCAAACAAAAGAGGGAGTAAGATTGGAGAGAGAGTGTGTGGTGTATGGATGATTCAACCACTACAATAATCATGAGAGAAAAAGAATGATGAAAAGAAATTATCATCACAACCAAATCCATACTCCACTAACCAATCAACAACAACCATGATGACATCCAAAGTCAAGCTATCATGAAGTGATCAAGTCAAAAGGTCAAGGTATGGTGCTCATCATGAAAACCATCATGATGAAACAAGAAGCAAAGACCCCCTCCACAAAAACAAATTTGCAACAATGCAAATAAACCCTCCTCCACCAATCTTCGGCCAATGAACGGAACAATGGAAATTGGCCGAAACGGAAAGCAAACTGGCAACTCCAGAAAACTGGTCCCGTAATAAATTACAGGAAAACCCCGATACTGTGCATACACACCCGCATCTGTATTTCGACCGAAATATAAATGCAATGAGACAAAATCTACACTGTACTATACTAGGATCCGGCTTATACCAAAACCGGCTAGTAATATCTGTTCGATCCTGATCCGTGCAATACCGCACGTATCTGATCGAACCCTGCCATATATCCATACGGCCTATAGTACAGACTGTCCGACCCTGATCCGTGCAATACCGCACGTACCTGATCGGACCCTGCCATATCTCCATACAGCCTCTACAACCTTTCGCCCGAAAGCTGAGTAACTGTAAATTTGGTGGACTCTAAAGACTCGTCAATACTATGGCTGTGGATTTAACCACTAGCACGTCAGAGGTATATGCCAATACGTGACGGGCCACCAGCTATTGACCAAAAGGGACGTCGATGAGGAAGCTCACCCCGACACCCAACTGAGCCTGTCAGTGACAATATCCGTGCAGTCCGGTCCGTTCGTCTATGAGCATCGCATGGCGGGCCTAGGGGGTTGGTAAAAGTCAGACCCCCAAAAGCGGTACAAGTCGTGTCGGAGTGTAGCCCAGAACACCCTGAGATACTACTGGAATACCTACCAGTAAATCTCCTTGCCTTGGCCAAGGACTTTGTGTAATGGCTCTCCTAGACACAGCACGACCTCACCCCCAATACCGGGAGAGACGAACCCCTGAAGATACGCTCACTGCCTCCATGTGGCTCGGGACTGTACCCAACTAAAACCTGTTTGCACGACTCCTTTGAGCCGTGGTAGGGTAGTAATCAAAGTACAGTGGGAACTCACACGAGACAAATGACGATCCCCAGGTCGATGAACTAACCTGCACACATGTCACCAGGGAACTGCCATCTGACGTCTGGTATATGACCAACTAGCATGTTCCCGGCGAGTCCTGTCCGGTGTACTCATAACCCAATGAGCACCTGTATACATCTTAGGTGATCCAACTGACACCAGTGGCTTGTGAGACCGGCCACCGCCCCTCGTCGGGGTCTCGACTGTATACACTAGTCTACTAATGGAGTATCGATGCCCAGTCTCGAAACTCCCACGACTAGGGACCTTTTAAGGATAAGCTTATAGACCCCCAGCTCCCACTTATATGATCGCCCTCATACTGCTGGTGGTCAAGCAAGAATCCTAGGGGCTCTATCAACGTGTAATAGCGACGTGTCATGTCACCTAAAGCAGTACACGATGATAAAGGTAAACCAGATAGCATACTATCATCTCGAGCAAGACTGTCCTACCGGGATAGGTCCTCCCTCAATCATTGCAATCACGTACCTGTGATCCAATAATTGACTCTGAGGGCACTATCTCCAACAGAGATATGGCAGGGTTCGATCATATACGTACGGTATTGCACGCATCATGATCGGACGGATAATACTAGCAGGCTTTGGTTTAAGCCGGATCCTAGTATTGTACAGTGTAGATATTGTCTCATTGCATTTGTGTTCGGTCGGAATACAAATGCGGGTATGTATATACAGTCGCGGGGTTTTCCTGTAATTTATTACGGGATCAGTTTTTTGAAGTTGCCAGTTTGCTTTTCGTTTCGGCCATTTTCCTTTGTTTCTTTCCTTGGCTGAAAATTGGTGGAGGAGGGCTTATTTGCAATTGTGCAAATTAGCATTGTGGAGGGTGGTCTTTGTATATTGTGGTTTCATGATGGTTCCACCATCACTTGACTTCCTTGGATAATGATTGCTTGACTTGTGGAGATATGATGGTTGATAGATATGGGTATGATTATTGAAGTGAAAATTTTTCATCATGATCTTTCACCCTTTACTCTTGTTTGCATTATGGCTTTCCCCCCTTGACTTTTCTCTCTCCCTTCATCAAGCAAGGCCGGCCAATATTTGAGGGCTGTCCAAAATTTGGTAGTATGAGAATAGGTCTTATTTGGCTTGCAAAAAAATCATATAGCTCCATCTCAAAAGTTCATCTCATTCCTCCACCAAATGGCAACTTCACAAACCCCATGAGACATATAGTTCTACACTTATCCTACAGCATTCTTGGACACGTTGACTCGCTAACTTCGTGCCCGAGTTTCCTCGGTCCAGAGGTGGGAGCCCGTAAAAGAACCCGGCGATGTGGTGCCCTTCCGACGAGGAGATGAAGACCGGAGATTCCGCGGGGAGATCGGGACGACGACGAGAAGACCGAAGGACACGGATCGCTCGGTATATCTCTCTACCCCTTCTCTAGTTTGCTAGGAGTAGGTTAATGACCCGATCCGGGTTTTTAGTACGCGGTGGTGCCAGTTTACAAGTTTTGTAAAAGTATCGTTTCCGCATTTTGGCCTCGTTCAGACGGCCGGGGCGCCGCCGTGCACTTAAGCCACGCCATTAACCTAGTCTAGCTTGCTCTAACGTATTTACAAGTTCGATCGAACGAATTTTCAAAAAACCGTATTTTCATGCATCAGTTTCTGTCGAATTTTTGCAGTGGTCAAAAAATTATTTGGTACATTGTAAAAATACGTGCAGGGTTTTTATGCATTCTGTGAAAATTTGGTAGGCTGAAGTTACTGTAGCGCGGCGGAGCAGCGGCCAAAACCACGTTTTGGCCGCGGATCCGCCGCCTAATTTTGGCTTCACTGCATCAAATTTTTATAGTGGCTCTCTGACATGGAAATAGGGTTTCTGGTATATTCTTTTTGGGCCCAAATGTTTTTGAGTGCTACAGTTGTGCTTGGGGCCCACATCGGAAAATTCAGTCGATCGAAAATTTTAAACAAGTTAGTTCACAGTATTTACATTATATCTGCGACCGTGAATGTCATTTGATCGGTAAATCCTGTCTAACTGCTATAGCCCTTTTAGACGGATTTGCGAACGTGACATTCACGTTGATGTTCTGTATTGTGCTGTGATGTTACGGATTGTCGTGGTGGATAGCCTGGATGCAATGTTCGTACAGTTTGGTTATTTATGTACATTTGATATTGCGGGGAGAGCGTCCGACATGTGGACTGCCGTCACTGCCTGTTTGTATATTATTCTTTTGGGGCACGACCGGGCTGAGGTCGATGTACCCGTTGTATGTATATTTTACTTTCTGTACTAGGATTGCCCCGCGGAGGGATGCACGGATAGCCGGGTTCTAGAGGGCAACGAGCCCACATCTCATGGCGTTGAGACGGAGGGGGCTTTACTCTAGAATTGGCGGGCTATTCGCCGCACTCGTAGAGGGTACAGGTTGACCCAAGAAAGGGTGCTCAAGTTACCGGATTCCGTGAAGTGCTGGCTGGTCCATTCACGTTGTTGAAAGGGGCTGCCTCGCTTCATGTTTTGGCGGGTAACTTTCCGCGCCCATAGGGGTCTAGGATTTCATTGGACAGGCTATCCACACGACTAGGGGAACGTCGGGTTTCAGTAGCGGCTCTGTGAAACCAGGGGATCCTAGATATCTGTATTGTTATGTGATGCTTATTACATTTCTGTGATGTTGCATTTTATCACGCCTTGAGCGAATATTATATATTGATATATATACTAGTAGATGTTGTATATGTTTTGCATCCGCGCTAGTCCAGTCCCCGCTCTGTCGTTAGTTAAGTAACCTAACGGGTAATGACGGGACCCAGTGGCGAATGCGGATGGCATATACGTACATCATTATTTTCATTCTTTTTTGGTGTGATCAATTGATGGGACTGCGTTGATTCGGTTCAATGCAAGCTAAACAAACCTATTCTGATGTTGTTGGAACAATTTTTCAAAAAGCTGTTATCGCAAGGGCATTCTCTTTTGTTTTGCACAGTGGTATTCGGTTATGAATATCCAGCACCTCAATCGACGAGGCAAGGGCCGAGATCCCTTCACCGGGAGTGACCCCTTGGACAGAAGTTTGCATCAGGGAAATAACTTCACTATAGTCGATTACTTTTGCTTTGCATCATGGTATTCAGTTGGAATATCCTGCACCTCATTCTACGGGAAAAGAGCCGAGATCCCTTCACCGGGAGTGACCTCTTTAGCAAAGGTTTTCGCCACTATATTTTTATAAAAAGCTATCCAGTTCCTTCAACGATATCAAGTTCATTACGTTAAAGTTTTTTCGCCAAAAACCATTCGTAGCCCTCCGTCATTTCAGACGGGTAGCACGTAGTATTCATGCTATGTTTGTTGACCTTCGTCAAGGCATAGTGTATGGTAGCTGCTTGTTACCTTTCTGCTGCTTAGATAGATGCGTTGGTTTAGGACAGTCGTATAGCCTTGTTGGCCAAAGTCAAGGGCTTGTACGGGTGGGTTCAAATTAACCTGGACAATGACGGGTAGAACTTGATATGTGACTTATGATTTGTTGACCTTCGTCAAGGTCATAAGAGCATGGGGTAAAAATCACATCGGGAGTTTCTAAAGAAACTGAAACTTGCCAGATATGCGCATGCCTTCTGGAGTGTGACAACGTAAGTGGATTCCATCACGTTATCATGCGATGATAGTTGGATCCCAATTCCTACTGATGAGTTGGTTTACTCCTCGGGTGATCCCGACTAATTCTTCTTTCAGGTTTGGAGGAGAATTTGACGTTACAGTGGGAGGTTTCCTGATTAGATAAAGTGATAACCATTCTGATCTAGGTTAGAGTGCACGCTGAGTGTTTCTTTTCTCTCTCTCTCTTTGGCAGCGATCGTGACCCGACCCTTGACTATAACTCAGTGACCAAGTTGACCGAACCTTCTTAAACACCGGCTTTTGGATTGTCAGAGTTGCAAACCTCATTGCCACTCCTACTTTTACCCTTTTCTCCAGGACACCCCGTATTACTACGAACGTCCACTTCCATTGGACAAAACCATTGTATGATTATATACGAACTCGAAGGAATTTATTCGAGGATGGTTTCCGGTTCTGGAGAAAACGAATAGGACTATTCAGTTGTCTTTTCCTTTTACCTTCTCTCAGGTTGCGAGTACTCCTTGGTTTAGGAGATAGTACACCTATTACGCAAATTGGATAGTCTTCTTCCAAACCTTAGGCTGGTGCCGAATGGTAGGGAATGAAGAAAACTAATTAGCCTAAACAGTGTACAGAAGGTATTAAGTAAAGACAAATAAAGGGATTAGTAAGAGGTCAAAGTAAATTGCGACTGCTATTCACGACCAAACCAAGTATTTCTTCACCAATCCTATATCACTTTTGTATTTCTCCAGAACACTCCGTATCACTACGAAGATCCACAGTTTATTGGATACACCATCGTATGGTTATATACGAACTCGAAAGGAACTTGTTCCAGTTCGGGGATGGATTCTGGTTCAGGAGAAATAGGAATAAGGTTTATTCGGTTGTCTTTTATCTTTACCTTCTATCGGGTTGCGAGTGCTCCTAGGATTATGACAGTACACCCATTATGCTTATTGGATAGTCTTCTTCCAAACCATAGGCTGGTGCAAACGGTAGGGAAGGAAGAAAACCATTTGGCCTAAAGGAGTGTGCAGAAGGTAATTACTAAAGACATATGAAGGGATTTGGAGAGGTGGCAAAGAAATATACGGTTACAGTTGTGAATCTGGATAATGGAAGAGGCATTACTAGGAATACCCGGATACCCCTACGAAACATTTCAATGTTTCACTTTCACTGTATACTGTTAAAAGAAAACTGATTTCTCAATTAGACACTTGCTCCAGGGTATGTATTTACCAGGTATGATTCTCACATCTGTATGGTTTTACAGATGATGAGTGGGAGTAAGTTATTGGGAATTAGGTGATTGTCCTCATTATATCGTAATTCGTTGTAATTGGTGATATTTGAGGAAACCACCTGGGTAGTTTGCCGGACGGCAAATATTTGGTTTTGAATATCCGCTGTTATGCACCAATTTCAAATTGATACATCTGTACGTCTATTTTTATAGAGTGAGATATACCTTTTTGAAATTATGTCCATGACATTTACCTATATCAGTGGATGGTTAGGTAAGGAGCATTAAACAGCGGTGTAATTCTTCTTAACCTTAAGTACAGTTTTCAACCTACGACGCACAGGGTTTGAGTTATTAGACTCAGGGGACTTATACAGAGGATTGTATATTGTCCAGTGTCCATTAGGATAGAGGGGTTGGTCCTCGTACTATATTCGGTCTACTTATGACTTCTCTAGTTTTTAGACAAGTGTTTCGTAGAAACGCAAGGTCCGAATTTTGAGAAGTTATAGGTACAAGAATAAAGTAGAGAACCAGGTGTTGCAAGTATCAGGATTCTTCAAGGTGATCGAAGATGTAGATACTTGCGTATGGTATTCAGTTGTTTGAGAAACTAGTTTCTCTTTTAGGTTACTCATATCTGGATGCATTCCTAAGTTGAGTAACGCTGATAAGCCTCCTTCCATTTAGTTGACATGCACTGGAGACAGCTGCATGATTTGAATCTGGTTCAATTAAATCAGTGCCTCTGTTTCTGTATTGGATATAGAACAGTTCATATCTTGACATTGTTAAGGTACGGGGAGTTGTCCGGCTTATGCTTAAAACCAGACTCTGGATAACTCAAGGCATGTTTCTGTAATGGCTGTTTGTAGGTTGACCCAGGCTATGTCGAGGGTTGACTTTCTACCATCTGGAAGATCAATAGTGATATTGTTCTTGACTCGCCACAATTTTAAGTAAAATGAATTTTTTCAGAAAACAGAAGTGGGAGTATGGTAGAACTGGAAGTGATTCCAGAACCGCAGACGATTACTGAAAATTTGATAAGAACCTAAAGATTCGATCTGATTGACATTCCATTGGCCACTCCGCAGTTTTTGTGGGTAACCTGAGGCACCCGAGAGGTACTCCGGTAGCCTCAAGGACGGTGGCAGGGAGGTTCTTGTTTACCCAGACTTGCCATTGCTGTTGTTCCAGACTGTGAGACCTGGCAGGAGGATGAGTATAGCGTCGTTCTAAACTAGCTTTAGAAGTGTACGTCTATATGACTCTGCCAGAGGGTTGTCGTAGTCAGTGGGAGCAGCGGAAGCATAGTGAACATATAGCTTATGTCTATTTATAGACTAAAGCAGATATAGCGGAGATAGATTATCTATTTCTGATGTGACAGTCATAGGTTTGACTTCATCAGAATAGGGGATGGATCTGTTAAGAAGGTAGTTGGGTGTGATGTCCTTGTATTTGGATGACATACACAGAGTAGGAAGTAAAGTTCCTATACTACGATCGGTTATGCTTTGGTTGTCACACAGTGGTTTCTCCACATAGGACTTGGATATAATATCAGACATTCTGGTTACTGGATCTATGGTTTTAGATCTAGATTTGGATAGTTTCTCAATCAGGGTACTTAGACAGCATTCTAAAGGTGCTTAAGAATGGACGACTCCTGGCACGGTAGTATACCTGCAGGTGATGGAGTCACCCTCTCTAAAGGTGTCTTACAGACTAAAAGGGAGAGGGATGTTCATAATTGGCAGATCACTTGCTTAGGCAATTGAGTCAATCATGAGATGTCAAGTACCACACCAGATGTTTTTTTTTGCACAAGCTGCAACAAGTTGATATTGATCCAATCCTGGAGAAACAATCGGAAGCAGTTTTAGAACATAAGTGGATGTTCTAGGGATATGATAACGACAGCCTCATTCGGGAGACAGTTATTATTCCAGGCTTCCAAGGTGACCTGGATGACAGAGTGGCTGTCAGAGTTATAGTTTTCCCTCTGACGAGGGGCGGTGTTTTGGACAGGTGATCCAAGCGGATACTGAGGGAGGCATGGCGCAGGATACTGATTAAGTTCAGTAGATGATACAGTCTGAGAAGTTTGGATTTGGAGTTCATTTATGAACTAGGACCCATCAGATATCCAGACATACTCTAAGACAGGTATTGCTCATTTCGGGAGATGGCTTTCTCCGCGAACTTGAGATAAAGAGAGACATAGAAAGAAACATTAGAGCGGATTCACTAACTGAGGCTATTCCTCGAAAGCATTGGTTTCGCAAGCAGGTTTTTGTGAGACTGATTGGTAGAGGAGTTGGGTGTTCGGTATCACACGGGCTGTGAGTATGGGACATCGCAATAATTAGCCTTGAGTGAAAGTGGGAGATTGTTGGAGATAGTGCCCTCAGAGTCAATTATTGGATCACAGGCACGTGATTGCAATGATTGAGAGAGGACCTATACCGTTAGAACAGTCTTGCTCAAGGTGATTGTATGCTATCTGGTTTATCTTTATCATCGTGTACTGCTTTAGGTGACCTTACAAATCACTATTGTACGTTGATAGAGCCCTTAGGATTCTTGCTTGACTGCCAGCAGTATGAGGGCGATCATATACGTGGGAGCTGGGGTCTATAAGTACATCCTTAAAAGGTCTCTAGTCGTGGGAGTTTCGAGACAGGGTATCGATACTCCAGAGTAGACTAGTGTATACAGTCGAGACCCCGACGAGGGGCGGTGGCCGGTCTCACAAGCCACTAGTGTCAGTTGGTTCACCTAAGATGTATACAGGTGCCCATTGGGTTATGAGTACACAGGACAGGACTCGCCGGGAACATGCTAGTTGGTCATATACCTGACGTCAGATAGCAGTTCTCTGGTTACATATGTACAGGTTAGTTCATCGACCTGAGAATCGTTATTTGTCTCGTGTGAGTTCCCACTGTACTTTGATTACTACCCTACCATGCTCAAAGGAGTCATGCAAACAGGTTTTAGTTGGGTACAATCCCGAGCCGCATGGAGGCAGTGAGCGGATCTTCAGGGGTTCGTCTCTCCCGGTATTGGGGTTGAGGTCGCACTGTGTCTAGGAGAGCCATTACATGAAGTCCTTGGCCAAGGCAGGAGATTTACTGGTAGGTATTCCAGTAATATCTCAGGGTGTTCTGTGCTACACTCCGACACGACTTGTACCGCTTTTGGAGATCTGACTTTTACCAACCCTCTAGGCCCGCCATGCGATGCTCATAGACGAACGGACCGGACTGTACGGATATTGTCACTGACAGGCTCAGTAGGGTGTCAGGATGAGTTCGCTCATCGACGTCCCTTTTGGTCAATACCTGGTAGCCCGTTACGTATGGCTAATACCTCTAACGTGCTAGTGGTTAAATCTACAACCAAGGTGTTGACGAGTCTTTAGAGTCCCCACAGACCGTTTCTCAAGTTTCGGGCGAAACGCTGTAGAGGCCGTATGGAGATATGGCAGGGTTCGATCATATACGTGCGATATTGCACGCATCATGATCGGACGGATAATACTAGCGGGCTTTGGTTTAAGCCGGATCCTAGTATTGTACAGTGTAGATATTGTCTCATTGCATTTATGTTCGGTCGGAATACAAATGCGGGTATGTATATACAGTCGCGGGGTTTTCCTGTAATTTATTACGGGATCAGTTTTTTGAAGTTGCCAGTTTGCTTTTCGTTTCGGCCATTTTCTTTTGTTTCTTTCCTTGGCTGAAAATTGGTGGAGGAGGGCTTATTTACAATTGTGCAAATTAGCATTGTGGAGGGTGATCTTTGTATATTGTTGTTTCATGATGGTTGCACCATCACTTGACTTCCTTGGATAATTATTGCTTGACTTGTGGAGATATGATGGTTGATAGATATGGGTATGATTATTGAAGTGAAAAATTTTCATCATGATCTTTCACCCTTTACTCTTGTTTGTATTATGGCTTTCCCCCCTTGACTTTTCTCTCTCCCTTCATCAAGCAAGGCCGGCCAATATTTGAGGGCTGTCCAAAATTTGGTGGTATGAGAATAGGTCTTATTTGGCTTGCAAAAAAATCATATAGCTCCATCTCAAAAGTTCATCTCATTCCTCCACCAAATGGCAACTTCACAAACCCCATAAGACATATAGTTCTACACTTATCCTACTGCATTCTTGGATACGTCGACTCGCCAACTTCGTGCCCGAGTTGCCTCGGTCCAGAGGTGGGAGCCCATAAATGAACCCGGCGATGTGGTGCCCTTCCGACGAGGAGATGAAGACCGGAAATTCCGCGGGGAGATCGGGACGACGACGAGAAGACCGAAGGACACGGATCGCTCGGTATATCTCTCTACCCCTTCCCTAGTTTGCTAGGAGTTAGTTAATGGCCCGATCCGGGTTTTTAGTACACGGTGGTGCCCGTTTACAAGTTTTGTAAAAGTATCGTTTCCGCATTTTGGCCTCGTTCAGACGGCCGGGGCGCCGCCGTGCACTTACATTATCGGTTACTGGGGTCTTACGTTCACTACACGTAGACTGGATATGCGACGTATCAGACGAAGAGACCGGACTGTATGGGTAGTGTTACTGATTGGCTCGACGGGAGTTTTGACAGCTTCGCTGGTCTTTCTTCTGATCGCTCAATACCCGGGTGGCCGTTAAGTTTAGCTGACTGCTTGCGGCTTGTGGGTGTTTGAAATGATCATCTCCTACTGCCGGAGTATTGGCGAGTCTTAGAGTCCCACACAGGAGTTTCCTAGCTCAGGCGAAATGATGTGGTGTGCATATGAGATATGCGCAGGACCCGATTGAATGCGAGTATGTGATACCGTATATTAATCGGGCGTTTTTCTCAGGTCGTATGTGATATGACCGATTTGTTAAATCAAGTGTTTATTTAACATTTGACTTTTAGTTTAATTCTCTATTGAAACCCTTTTCTTTGAAGAAGATGTATGCATGCATGTTGATGTGCATGGACACATACATACATACATGGATGTGTATTATTGTTGATGATACACTATATGGTTGTAATGCAAGACTCACATGGTTATATTTATATATATGTTTATTTATATTGAGTTAAAGAAAAGATTATTCATTCATGGTTAAAGTTTATCATCTTTGACTTTTTGACCATTCTTGACCTAACTTTTAACCTTGGGTTAATTCTCTTTTGCCTTTTAACTCAATGATAAATATCTAAGATATTTACTAACCATGGTTTGAGATGAGAAGGATTTAATATGATTAATTCATTATTATCTCTTTTTATGTTATTATTCATCACAAAAGCTTTTAAGCTTGAGCTTTGCCATCATCTTCTTCTTCCTCCCTCTCTTGAGTTTTCATTTGAGTGAGTTAGAGAAAAAGAAAGGGTTTTGATTAGGGAATACAAACCAGCTCATTATTCTACACACATCTAGCCCATTTGTGTAGGGTGTTTGCTACACTTCTTCTATGGATCAAGTAAAGCAAGGAGCTTTGGGCAAAAGGACTTCGGGTGGATCATCGTGGACTTGGAAGGTTGCTAGCGATCCGTTCGAAACTCTCAAAGGTCCAAGGAGTCACCAAAGAGAGACTACAAAGGTTGTAATCTCTACTTTTAGTGATATATTGTTCTTTGTATGTGATACAAGTTGTTGTTACCCTAGAAATTCCAGTAAAGATTTATGGTTTGTGTGCTTTGCACCTCTCTAAATTTTAAAGTGGCACGAGTGATGCTACCAAACCCTAGACTAGGTGCAAGGGAAACCCAACAGCTTGATGCCTCTAGAACCTTATGGTGGTGTTAAGGTAGACTTTCATGGTATCAGAGCCAAGCTAGAACATTAGGGTAACTTGTGGCGACCTTAGAAATCCGTTGTTTTTGTCGTGCAAAAACTGCCGATAAAAACAGTTTTCAAAATTGATGTTTTGAGTTATTTGCACACCCCGCGGGCTCACGGTTTGAACCGAGAAGCCGCGGGGTAGAGAGTGCGCACCCAGAGGACACCCTGGGGGGACCAGAGGATGGACCCACTGTCATGAACCGAACGGTACGAAACGTGACTAGCACTTAAATTACGAAACGCCTCAAGGCGTACGCAATCTAAGTAAGCCAAAGCCCAGAAATCAAAGCCCATTTAAGCAATAGAGTGAAGGAAAAACCAATTTATGGAAAGAGATTTTAATCCAATTGTAGGGTTACTAGGCACTCTCACAAGGGTCTATTAGGCATCAACCATGCCCAATTTAAAATTTAGACGTGCCGAACAACCCTAACCAAGATCTTTAAACTAGAGATTAGGCGAAACAAAGCATGTAAAACACTTTAATATCTAAGAGTTTGGGATTACAACCTTTGTAGTCTGGTCCTTCACTTCATAAGCTCCATGTTGAGGTCCCTTCGCTGCGATCATCATCTACCCGGACTCTAGAGAGGCTCCACGAAGAGAATGATGCAAACTTGCTTTCGATCTTCGATAACAAAGATGATCTACCTTGAAGTTTCTTTAACACAAGCTCTCACTCACTAATGAAGTGAACACCCAAATCTAAATGGCTAGGATAGATTAGGATGATGAAGTAGGATTTTAGCTCTCATTTGTTTTCTTAATCTCACTCAAAATCATCACTTATGTAAAAGCTAGTAAGCTTTTCCATCAAGAACTCAAGGAGGAAGAAGAAGAAGAATCATTTTGTAATGAATAATGAAACTCTAGTGTGGTTATAATTGCAACCATGGGTTAAGTATGAAGACTTAACCCATGTAGAGATTTAACTAGGGTAAAGGGTTGGGTTAAGGAAATATCTATGCAAAATATCCAAGTCAAAGTCAAAGCTTCAAGAAGCTTCTTAAAAGCTTCATGAAGACTTAACCCTAATCCAAACTCTAACCTCAATTAAACTCCATAAAACATGTTGCAATTATAACCATAACATGTTACAATATTATATATCACATATACAATATTTATTGTAACAAAATAAAATAATACAATTAACATATATCGCATATATATCAATATATTACCCGAGTGAGAAAAAGAATCTTTAAGTGAGCTTTTATTAGTTAATGTAATTTAATATATCAAATATATAATTATACATTAAATTATCGAATCAACACTTGATCCGATAATCCGGCTAATTCACAAATAACCGACTAATATAATCTGTATCAGTTCATCGAATCAACACTTGATCCGATGACCCGGCTATATCACATATACCCGGACGATATCTCATATCGTGAGAATCTAATATGGTATCATATACACGTATTGTTCTTAGTCCCGCACATATCACATATGTGCTCCTACTCCGTTTTGCCTGAGCCAAGAAACCTCCGTGTAGGACTCTAAAGAATCGTCAATACGCCGGCAGTAGGTGGTGATCATATCAAACACCCACAAGCTACAAGCGGTCAGCTAAATGTAACAGACACCCAGGTATTGAGCGCTCAGAAGATCAACAAGCAAGCCTGTACATTCTCCTGTGAATCCAGTCAGTAACACTCCCGTACAGTCCGGTCTCTTCGTCTGATATGTCGCATATCTCGCCTAAGGGTGGAAAACGTCAGACCCCGGTATCTTGATAAGTCGTGTTGATATGAGGTCTATAACAGTTCGAGAAACTACTGATAACACTTACCAGTAAATCTCAGCAACCCTGGCCAGTTATAGCCAATCGAACACAGCACAACATCAACTCCCTATACCGGGAGAGACGAATCCCCTCCTATCGCTCATTGCCTCCATGTGATTCGGGACTGTACCCAAAAGCCACCTTTTTTCACGCCCTCTTGGACGTGGTATGATGGAAATCAAAGCACAGTGGGAATCACACAAGACTCTATGACGATCTCGGGTCTACAGACTAACCTGTACGAGTGTCACCACTAGTATGATCCGCATCATAGTCCTGGTAGTCAAGTACTCATCCTAAGGGCTTTATCAACATGTAACATAGAGACAATCAGAGTACATGTTAAGATAAAGAGTAACTAGATAGCGTACTATCATTCGAGCAAGAAAGTCCTCCCTATATATGTCCTAGCATCCACTACAATATACATCGTAAGCACAGTAATGGCCTCTAGGGCATACATATAACTAACAATCTCCCACTTGCACTAGGGCCATCTTGTAAGTCCATGCTACCTCTCCCGGTACTTTCGGGCATGCGGAATTTGGTGAAAAACAATTTTCTAGAGGTGGTAACATGGACTCAAAACCGGATCTTTGTTAAACATCTAACTAACAACCTAACTAGGAGTTGTAAACTACTCGGTTAGAGGGTTATACCTTTCTTTCTTGATCTCCTTCGTCTTCAAGCCTCGATGGTTGTCCGGATCAGCTTCACCCCGTCGTCTCCTTGCGCCGAAGATCGATCCACCTGAAAGCTTCTACCTTTGGCTTCTTCTTCGGTCTTTGAAGAAAACTAGTTCACTTGGTTTGCTAAACCTTATGAACTAGAGTGAGTAGAGAAGAGTGTGTTGGGATTTTCTCTATGGTTCTTGGTTCTCAACACATGAGACAAGTGAACCATAGACTAAGGAGAGGGAGAGCAAGAGGAAGAAGATGAGAGCTCAAGAACAAGAGAGAGAATGAAAATGATAGAATGAGAAAGACTTTTCTCACTTAGCTCTCATAATCCAAAACCATCATCACAAAAATAGTAATCAAGTATTGTGTAAAATGGTTCAAGTCAAAATGGCTAAATCATTTCATGCACTCATATTGCACAAGAGAACAAGCAAGTGAAAAGTCTTTGCCATGAAATGATAGCTATTGTCATCATGATGGTCAACTAGTCCAACCTAGTCAACCGGTCAACAAAGTCAACAAGTCAACAAAGTCAACCCCTCAACAACCATGTCACCACAATACTTAATTAATATTATTGTTAATCATATATCATATTCTCATTAGGGTTGAGCAAAAAGTCAATAGTCAACAGTCAACGGTCAACAACCCTAATGAGAATCCTCTGCCTCTGTCTCTCCGCCAACTGTGCATACACACCCGCATCCGCGTTTCGAGGAACACGAATACAAACTGGATAAATCAATCCCAATACGTACACTAGGATCTGGCTTAAACCAAAGCCCGCTAGTGTAAACTGTCCGGACACTAAACGTGTACAAGTGCACGGATGTGACTGAACCCTGTCGCAAAACCATGCGACCTCTACTCTTTTGCCTAAAGGCGAATAGCTTTCTGTGTGGGACTCTAAAGACTCGACACTACGCTGGCAGTGGGTTTAACCACAGACCGCAAGCGGCACTAGCTGTGCGTTACGGTCCCCAGGTAGATGCCGACAAGAAGACTGACGAGGTGAAACCCATCTGAACTCCTACTGAGCCTGAATGTGACAGTCTCTGTACAGTCCGGTCTGTTCGTCTGATACATCGCATGGCGGGCCTAGGGGGGCGGTAAACGTCAGTCCCCTAATAGCGGTACAAGTCGTGTCGGAGTGAAGCCCAATACACCCTGAGATAACACTGGAAGCCTACCAGTATATCTCGCTTGCCCTGGCCAGGGACTACTCATGTAATGGCTCTCCTAGACACAACGCGATGTCAACCCCCAATACCGGGAGAGACGAATCCTGTCTAACCGTCACTGCCTCCAATTGCTTCGGGACTGCACCCAACTACTACCTGTTTGCATGATTCCTTTGAGCCGTGGTAGGGTAGTAATCAAAGTACAGTGGGAACACACTCGAGGCGAAGTGATAGTGTCAAGTCAGCGGACTAAGCTGTACTCATGTCACCTGGGAACTGATAACTGACGATAGGTATAATACCAACCGGTCAGTTCCCGACGAGTCCTGTCCAGTGTACTCGTAACCCAACGAGCACCTGCATACTATCTCCAGTACGACGTACTGATGGCTGTGGGACAGACCATCTCCCACTCTGGGATGAGAAGCGCATGCGCTAGTCTTCTCCGGAGTATCGATGCCCTGTCTCGATAGTCCTGTGACTAGGGACCTGCATAAGGATGTGCTTATAGATTACCCAGCCCCCACTAGTGTGACAGCCATCACAACGCTGGTAATCAAGCAAAGATCCTAAGGGCTCCACTAATGTGCATAGGCGATATACTAAAACACATGTACACATTGAAGTAGAAACAAACCAAATAGCATACTACTATTTTGAGCAAGATTGTATATGCAAGGTGAATATCCCAAGCTTCCATTAAGTAATATACAATCTAGTATGATACAGTAATGGCCTCTAGGGCATATACACTAACAATCTCCCATTTGCACTAAGGCTATGTACTGGCGTATCGAAGACCTATCATCTCGATCAGCCGCTCGAACTGAGTCTGGGGCAAGGCCTTGGTGAATGGATCTGCAGTGTTATCTTCTGAAGCGACCCTCCGAACCTCGATCTCCTGGCGATCCACGATCTCCCGGATCAGGTGATACCGCCTCAAGATGTGTCTGGATCTCTGATGGGACCTGAGTTCCTTCGCTAAAGCTATAGCCCCGTTGTTGTCGCAATACAGAGGTATTGGATCAACAATGGACGGAACCACCTGAAGTTCTTTCAAGAACTTCCTCATCCAGACAGCTTCTTTTGCGGCATCAGATGTAGCGATGTATTCCGCTTCCATCGTCGAGTCTGCAACGGTTTCCTGTTTGGAACTCTTCCAACACACCGCCCCTCCATTGAGGATAAAGACAAAACCCGACATGGACTTGGAATCATCCTTGTCACTCTGGAAGCTGGAGTCAGCAAAGGCCTCGATCTGGAGGTTTTTTCCGCCATACACCAAGAACATCTCCTTAGTCCTTCTCAGGTATTTGAGAATGTTCTTTACCGCTATCCAGTGTTTCTCCCCAGGATTTGACTGATACCGGCTTACCACACTCAGTGCATAAGCTACATCCAGTCTGGTACACAACATCGCATACATTATAGAGCCTACCGCAGAAGCGTAGGGTATAATAGACATGCGATCCCTCTCCAAATCAGTCTTGGGAGACATCTCTTTAGAGAGGGTGATCCCGTGACAAGCCGGTAGGTTACCGCGCTTGGAATCTTCCGTACTGAATCTTTTCAGTATGGTGTCGATGTACCTGGACTGTGAAAGTCCTAATATCCTCTTGGATCTATCACGATGGATCCGGATCCATGGATGTATGAGGCATCACCCAGGTCGTTCATGGAGAACCTGTCTGACAAGAACCCCTTGACAGATTATAGCATAGGAATGTCATTTCCTATTAAGAGAATGTCATCCACGTATAAAACGAGGAATACTACAGTTCTCGCTACAAATCTACTATAGATGCATGGTTCATCTGGATTTTTGATAAAGCCAAATTCCTTGACCGTCTCATCAAAACAGATGTTCCAACTCCGCGATGCCTGCTTTAGTCCATAGATGGACTTAAGCAACTTGCACACATTTCCGCTGCCCCCACTCTGAATGAAACCCTCTGGTTGGTCCATATAGACACACTCCTCTAAATTCCCATTTGGAAAAGCGGTCTTTACGTCCATTTGCCAGATCTCATAATCGTGGAAGGCAGCAATGGCAAGAAGGATCCGAATGGATTTCAGCATAGCCACTGGAGAAAAGGTTTCGTCATAGTCCAAGTCAGGTCTTTGACGGAAACCCTTTGCAACAAGTCTAGCTTTATAGGTCTCAAGCTGTCCATCTACACCAATCTTCCTTTTGAAGATCCACTTGCATCCTACGGGTTTTACCCCGTCTGGAGCAATGTCCAACGTCCAAACTTTGTTAGTGTACATGGACTCCATTTCGGTCCGCATTACATCCAGCCATTTTACCGAGTCAACGCTCTGAACGGCCTGCTGGAAGCTAGTAGGCTCATCATAATCTATGATGCAATCCTCTCTATCCCCGTCTATGAGAAAACCATAGTATCTCTCGGGCGGATGAGACTGCCCACTACTCCTGCGGAGTGGCGTAGGAATGTCCTGTTCTTTTGAACCCTCTGGTTCCACTAAGCTTTCAGTAATAGCTCGTGGTTCTGGAATTTCTTCCAGTTCTACTGCGCTCCCACTAATTTCCTTTTCTAAGAACTGGTGTTCTAGAAAATGGGCATGACGAGAAACAAAAACCTTGTGTTCCTCTTCGCAATAGAAGAAATATCCCTTGGAGTTCTTTGGATATCCCACGAACTTGCACTGTACTGGGCGTGCCTCGAGCTTGTCCGCATGCTGCTTTTTAACAAAAGCTGGACTTCCCCATGTCTTAATGTGATTAAGACAGGGTCTCTTCCCACACCACATCTCATATGATGTAGTAGGCACAGTCTTAGTGGGAACTCGGTTCAAAAGGTATGCAGCTGATTCTAGCGCATACCCCCAGAATGATCGCGGTAACTCAGCGTTACTCATCATGGACCGTACCATATCCAATAGGGTTCGGTTCCGTCTCTCCGATACACCGTTATGTTGCGGAGTGTATGGAGGAGTAAGCTGAGAGAGAATTCCGTTCTCTTTTAAATAGTCCAGGAACTCGGCACTTAAGTATTCTCCACCTCGATCCGATCTTAGAATCTTGATACTTTTGCCGGTTTGTTTTTCTACTTCATTCTTATATTCCTGGAATTTTCCAAAGGCTTCAGACTTATGTTTCATTAAGAAGACATAACTGTACCTTGAAAAGTCATCCGTAAAAGTAATGAAGTAAGAATAACCGCTTCGCGCATGTATAGATATTGGACCGCACACGTCGCTGTGTACGAGTCCCAAGAGCTCGCTCGCTCTTACTCCGTGTCCAGAGAACGGAGTCTTTGTCATCTTTCCTTTGAGACAGGATTGACAAGTGGCATACGATTGATATTCGAACGGATTCAAACATCCTTCTGTATGTAACTTCGTCAACCTTCTCTCATTGATGTGACCCAGTCTATAATGCCATAAGAAAGTCTGATTGATTTCCGGAGACTTTCTTTTGTGTGTATTCTGGACATTGAAAATCTGCGGATGGTTTAATACGTATATACCATTGCTTAATGTACCTGACCCAATCAGAACTTGATTAAGGTGAATGTTTACAACATTACTTACAAACGCAAATTCATAACCTTCTTTAGAAGTCAAAGATACAGAAATGATATTACAAGTTGCGTTGGGTATAAAATAGCAATTACGCAAAACCAAAACGTGTCCATCTGACAACCCCAGGTGATAGTCCCCCACGGCCTTAGCATCCATGATAGCTCCGTTTGCAACTTTGAGGGTCAAGTCACCTGCCTTCAAAACCCTATGATTTCTCAACGCCTGCAAAGAATTACAGATATGAGATCCTGATCCGGTATCCAATACCCAGGAAGTAGAGTTTATTGAAAGACAGTTTTCAATAACATACACACCTGAAGCTGAAGCCGCAACCTGCTTCAGATCCTGTGTTCTGGCCTTCCAAGCCCTGCAATCATTTTTCCAGTGTCCCTTCTTATGACAATAGAAGCATTCTTCCTTATCCACAAGCTTTCCCACTTTCTTTGTTGCTTTTGCCTTTCCCTTCATATCCACTTTACTAACACCGCCCCTTGGTTTGGCGGGGGCTTTCTTCTTCTTTCCCTTGGCTTTCGCCTTGGACCTAGAAGAGGAAGATCCTCCTACAAACAAAGTGGATGTTTCCCTACCTTTCTGTAGGGTGCCCTCTGCGCTCCTCAGCATGTTGAGGAGTTCTGAAAGTTCAACTTCCTTTTCTTGTAAGTTGAAGTTCAGGATAAACTGGGCATAAGTGGAAGGAAGGGACTGGAGAATCAAGTCCGTATAGAGCTCATTCACCAACGTGGTCCCAAGGTCCGCGAGCTCTTCTATGTAGCCAATCATTTTAAGCACGTGTTCCGCTACCGATGATCCGACGGCCAACCTTGCCGAAAATAACTTCTTCGACACTTCGTATCTTGCGATACGAGACTGCTCTCCATACAGTTCTTTTGTATGGAGAAATATGGATTCGAGGTCCATATTCTCGTGCCTCCTCTGATGTTCGTTGTCCATAGAGGCAAGCACGAGGCACTTGGCCTTCGCGCAATCTAGTTCCCAGGTCTTACGGATTTCCTTATCCGCGACGCTGGTTTTGGGACCTGGGACAGGGGGAGCTTTGGTGGTAAGAAGATACCCCAGCTTGTCATAAGTGATTGCCATCTTGACATTCCTGAGCCAATCTTTGTAGTTTGGCCCTGTCAGTATGTTTTTATCTAGAAGTAACTTAAGTCCAGTCATGTCGATTGGTTGCTGCAATTAGGAGAGAGAAGAAACACTCAGCATGATGCTCTTGCAAGTTTAGAATAGTTTTTAGTTTGTCTAAACAGGATGGCTCCCACTGTTTCTCGAATCCCTCCTCAAACCAAAAAGGAAGAATTAGTCAGGATCAATCTCACCGTACAATTCTTGCTTAACCGTTCAGCCAGGCCAGTGTCGGTACTTCGAGGGAGGTTTTCCAACGCTTTCGCGAAGTTCCTTAATTAAATAACCTCTTTTCCCTGGGGGCGTAGCCCCGCTAACACCTTTCTAGACACCTACTTGGTTTATAGCATTGATCGTTAAGTGAGAAATTTCCCGAGGAGTAGCATATACTCACAGTAGGATCGGGATCCAAATATCATCGCGTGACGAAACTGAAGGAATCCTACCAGAATCATCACACTCCAAATGGTATGCAACACTAGCAAGTTTCAGTTCTTTTGAAACTCCCGATGTGGATTTTTGCCCCATGCTCTTATGACCTTGACTTTGGCCAAAATATCATAAGTCACATGTCAAGTTCTACCCGTCCTTCTCCAGGTTAATTTGGATCCATCCGTACCTACCCTTGACTTTGGCCAAAATGGCAGTACGACTGTCCCAAACCAACGCATCTATCTATGCCACACATGAATACCCAATAGCTACCAATCACTATGCCTTGACTTTGGCCAACATACACAGCTTGAATACTATTGACTATTCATGTGAAACGACGGAGGGCTACGAATGGTTTTGGCAAAACCGTGAACGTAGTGAACTTGATATAATCGATGGAACGAGATAGCTTTTAAAAGGAGTGGCTCAAGCTCCGCATTTAAAAGTTAGTTTTGAAAAGAACCGAGTGGTTTTCCGAAAGTGTTCCAACGATTTTAACTTGGTTTATTTTCTTGCATTAGTTCTTTTAATGCGTGATATTCTTGCATTAGTTCTTTTAATGCGTCCCATCATTTAATCCTACCATTGCAGAAAACAACCAAAATATGACGTACGCTTATGCCATTCGCATTCGCCACGGGGCCCCGTCATTACCCGTTAGGTTACTTAACTAACGACAGAGCGGGGGCTGGGCTAGCGCGGCTGTAAAACATAAGCAACGCCTAAATAATATCATATATAGATATATTGCAATGATAGCCATTTCAGATCACAGATGAACACATTGGATATACTAGGAACCCGCAATTTGTACGAGCCTGTAACGAAAAGCAGATTACACGGTCGTGGTGAATAGCCAATACCCCACCCAAGACCCCTACGGGTGCGGCAAACTACCCGCCAAGTACCCGAAGCGAAGCAACCTCCCTCAACTCCGTGAGTAGGCCACTCGGCACTTTGGCATACCCGGTAGTTTGTGCACCCCCTCCATGGGTCTATCCTAGGAGCAAAAACAGTAAAAAGAAATTATACAATGACGGCTACAACCCCAACCCGGTTGTGCGGCCATACAAATAATTATTACATCAATTTACAAATTTACATGAATTGAAAGAAAAGAAAACTCTCGTCTCACAACCCCCGGCTATTCACCCGCGACAACCCAATGAATTCATATACACATTCCAATAACATTACAGATCACAGATTTGTATAACCCCCACTAACCGACATATAGCGATTAGCAGACGTTCAATACAAATATCACATCACAGAAAAATCCGTCAGCTTAAGTCTTTTAGAAGTTCGATCAAAAATACGGATTTTCAGGCCCCAAACACAAAATTTTCGTTCTGGAAAATCTCGGCAGAAAATACATATTCCAAAAATCCTAAAATACCCCTATGAACAAACTGCAAAAATAAAACCCCACGACCGAGTCAACTCGGCCGCGGTTCCGCGGCGGGAGCAAGCTCCCGCCGCGGAAACGTGGCGCGTTGATCGATTCAGTGGGTCGAATTTTTGCAGTTTCTTCTAAAAACCCTGAGTCGATTTTTGGTATATCTCAAATAAGTTTTGCAGCACTTTGAAAATCGACAGAAAGTTTGAAATCCGGGTGTATTTCATGACTTTTTCTCCGATCGAATTTCTAGTTACTATGCTAACATGTTAGGTAGTGTTTAACTAGGCTCTGATACCACTGTAAGTCCATGCTACCTCTCCCGGTACTTTCGGGCATGCGGAATTTGGTGAAAAATAATTTTCTAGAGGTGGTAACATGGACTCAAAACCGGATCTTTGTTAAACATCTAACTAACAACCTAACTAGGAGTTGTAAACTACTCGGTTAGGGGGTTATATCTTTCTTTCTTGAACTCCTTCGTCTTCAAGCCTCGATGGTTGTCCGGATCAGCTTCACCCCGTCGTCTCCTTGCGCCGAAGATCGATCCACCTGAAAGCTTCTACCTTTGGCTTCTTCTTCGGTCTTTGAAGAAAACTAGTTCACTTGGTTTGCTAAACCTTATGAACTAGAGTGAGTAGAGAAGAGTGTGTTGGGATTTTCTCTATGGTTCTTGGTTCTCAACACATGAGACAAGTGAACCATAGACTAAGGAGAGGGAGAGCAAGAGGAAGAAGATGAGAGCTCAAGAACAAGAGAGAGAATGAAAATGATAGAATGAGAAAGACTTTTCTCACTTAGCTCTCATAATCCAAAACCATCATCACAAAAATAGTAATCAAGTATTGTGTAAAATGGTTCAAGTCAAAATGGCTAAATCATTTCATGCACTCATATTGCACAAGAGAACAAGCAAGTGAAAAGTCTTTGCCATGAAATGATAGCCATTGTCATCATGATGGTCAACTAGTCCAACCTAGTCAACCGGTCAACAAAGTCAACAAAGTCAACCCCTCAACAACCATGTCACCACAATACTTAATTAATATTATTGTTAATCATATATCATATTCTCATTAGGGTTGAGCAAAAAGTCAATAGTCAACAGTCAACGGTCAACAACCCTAATGAGAATCCTCTGCCTCTGTCTCTCCGCAAACTGTGCATACACACCCGCATCCGCGTTCCGAGGAACACGAATACAAACTGGATAAATCAATCCCAATACGTACACTAGGATCTGGCTTAAACCAAAGCCCGCTAGTGTAAACTGTCCGGACACTAAACGTGTACAAGTGCACGGATGTGACTGAACCCTGTAGCAAAACCATGCGACCTCTACTCTTTTGCCTAAAGGTGAATAGCTTTCTGTGTGGGACTCTAAAGACTCGACACTACGCTGGCAGTGGGTTTAACCACAGACCGCAAGCGGCACTATCTGTGCGTAACGGTCCCCAGGTAGATGCCGACAAGAAGACTGACGAGGTGAAACCCATCTGAACTCCTACTGAGCCTGAATGTGACAGTCTCTGTACAGTCCGGTCTGTTCGTCTGATACATCGCATGGCGGGCCTAGGGGGGCGGTAAACGTCAGTCCCCTAATAGCGGTACAAGTCATGTCGGAGTGAAGCCCAATACACCCTGAGATAACACTGGAAGCCTACCAGTATATCTCGCTTGCCCTGGCCAGGGACTACTCGTGTAATGGCTCTCCTAGACACAGCGCGATGTCAACCCCCAATACCGGGAGAGACGAATCCTGTCTAACCGTCACTGCCTCCAAGTGCTTCGGGACTGCACCCAACAACTACCTGTTTGCACGACTCCTTTGAGCCGTGGTAGGGTAGTAATCAAAGTACAGTGGGAACACACTCGAGGCGAAGTGATAGTGTCAAGTCAGCGGACTAAGCTGTACTCATGTCACCTGGGAACTGATAACTGACGATAGGTATAATACCAACCGGTCAGTTCCCGATGAGTCCTGTCCAGTGTACTCGTAACCCAACGAGCACCCGCATACTATCTCCAGTACGACGTACTGATGGCTGTGGGACAGACCATCTCCCACTCTGGGATGAGAAGCGCATGCGCTAGTCTACTCCGGAGTATCGATGCCCTGTCTCGATAGTCCTGCGACTAGGGACCTGCATAAGGATGTGCTTATAGATTACCCAGCCCCCACTAGTGTGACTGCCATCACAACGCTGGTAATCAAGCAAAGATCCTAAGGTCTCCACTAATGTGCATAGGCGATATACTAAAACACATGTACACATTGAAGTAGAAACAAACCAAGTAGCATACTACTATTTTGAGCAAGATTGTATATGCAAGGTGAATATCCCAAGCTTCCATTAAGTAATATACAATCTAGTATGATACAGTAATGGCCTCTAGGGCATATACACTAACAATCTCCCACTTGCACTAAGACCATGTACTGGCGTATCGAAGACCTATCATCTCGATCAGCCGCTCGAACTGAGTCTGGGGCAAGGCCTTGGTGAATGGATCTGCAGTGTTATCTTCTGAAGCGACCCTCCGAACCTCGATCTCCTGGCGATCCACGATCTCCCTGATCAGGTGATACCGCCTCAAGATGTGTCTGGATCTCTGATGGGACTTGGGTTCCTTCGCTAAAGCTATAGCCCCGTTATTGTCGCAATACAGAGGTATTGGATCAACAATGGACGGAACCACCTGAAGTTCTTTCAAGAACTTCCTCATCCAGACAGCTTCTTTTGTGGCATCAGATGCAGCGATGTATTCCGCTTCCATCGTCGAGTCTGCAACGGTTTCCTGTTTGGAACTCTTCCAACACACCGCCTCTCCATTGAGGGTAAAGACAAAACCCGACATGGACTTGGAATCATCCTTGTCACTCTGGAAGCTGGAATCAGCAAAGGCCTCGATCTGGAGGTTTTTTCCGCCATACACCAAGAACATCTCCTTAGTCTTTCTCAGGTACTTGAGAATGTTCTTTACCGCTATCCAGTGTTTCTCCCCAGGGTTTGACTGATACCGGCTTACCACACTCAGTGCATAAGCTACATCCGGTTTGGTGCACAACATCGCATTCATTATAGGGCCTACCGCAGAAGCGTAGGGTATAATAGACATGCGATCCCTCTCCAAATCAGTCTTGGGAGACATCTCTTTAGAGAGGGTGATCCGGTGACAAGCCGGTAGGTTACCGTGCTTGGAATCTTCCATACTGAATCTTATCAGTATGGTGTCGATGTACCTGGACTGTGAAAGTCCTAATATCCTCTTGGATCTATCACGATGGATTCGGATCCCCAGGATGTATGAGGCATCACCCAGGTCTTTCATGGAGAACCTGTGTGACAAGAACCCCTTGACAGATTGTAGCATAGGAATGTCATTTCCTATTAAGAGAATGTCATCCACGTATAAAACGAGGAATACTACAGTTCTCGCTACAAATCTACTATAGATGCATGGTTCATCTGGATTTTTGATAAAGCCAAATTCCTTGACCGTCTCATCAAAACAGATGTTCCAACTCCGCGATGCCTGCTTTAGTCCATAGATGGACTTAAGCAACTTGCACACATTTCCGCTGCTCCCACTCTGAATGAAACCCTCTGGTTGGTCCATATAGACACACTCCTCTAAATTCCCATTTAGAAAAGCGGTCTTTACGTCCATTTGCCAGATCTCATAATCGTGGAAGGCAGCAATGGCAAGAAGGATCCGAATGGATTTCAACATAGCCACTGGAGAAAAGGTTTCGTCATAGTCCAAGCCAGGTCTTTGACAGAAACCCTTTGCAACAAGTCTAGCTTTATAGGTCTCAACCTGTCCATCTACACCAATCTTCCTTTTGAAGATCCACTTGCATCCTACGGGTTTTACCCCGTCTGGAGCAATGTCCAACGTCCATACTTTGTTGGTGTACATGGACTCCATTTCGGTCGGCATTGCATCCAGCCATTTTACCGAGTCAACGCTCTGAACGGCCTGCTGGAAGCTAGTAGGCTCATCATAATCTATGATGCAATCCTCTCTATCCCCGTCTATGAGAAAACCGTAGTATCTCTCGGGCGGATGAGACTGCCCACTACTCCTGCGGAGTGGCGTAGGAATGTCCTGTTCTTTTGAACCCTCTGGTTCCACTAAGCTTTCAGTAATAGCTCGTGGTTCTGGAATTTCTTCCAGTTCTACTGTGCTCCTACTAATTTCCTTTTCTAAGAACTGGTGTTCTCGAAAATGGGCATGACGAGAAACAAAATCCTTTTGTTCCTCTTCGCAAAAGAAGAAATATCCCTTGGAGTTCTTTGGATATCCCACGAACTTGCACTGTACTGAGCGTGCCTCGAGCTTGTCCGCATGCTGCTTTTTAACAAAAGCTGGACTTCCCCATGTCTTAATGTGATTAAGATAGGGTCTCTTCCCACACCACATCTCATATGGTGTAGTAGGCACAGTCTTAGTGGGAACTCGGTTCAAAAGGTATGCAGCTGATTCTAGTGCATACCCCCAGAATGATCGCGGTAACTCAGCGTTACTCATCATGGACCGTACCATATCCAATAGGGTTCGGTTCCGTCTCTCCGATACACCGTTATGTTGCGGAGTGTATAGAGGAGTAAGCTGAGAGAGAATTCCGTTCTCTTTTAAATAGTCCAGGAACTCGGCACTTAAGTATTCTCCACCTCGATCCGATCTTAGAATCTTGATACTTTTGCCGGTTTGTTTTTCTACTTCATTCTTATATTCCTGGAATTTTCCAAAGGCTTCGGACTTATGTTTCATCAAAACAGATGTTCCAACTCCGCGATGCCTGCTTTATCACATAAAAACATCTTGCACACGTTTCCGCTGCTCCCACTGTCTACGAAGCCCTCTGGCTGTGTACTTATAGACGCTCTCCTCCAAATCATCATTTAGAAAAGCAGTCATGACACCCAACCGCCAGGTATCGTAGTTATGGTATGTAGCCGTGGCAAGTAGGATCTGGATGGACTTAAGCATAGTATTGAAAGTCTCAACTTTTTCATGTACACCAAGTAATCTTCTCAAGATATACTTGCTCCTGATGGGGATTTAACCCTTCAGATAAAGCATCCAAAGTCCATACTTTGTTGGTGTATAAGGATTCCATCTCAGATCACTACGCATCCAGCCATTTATACAGAGTCCCACTCCTGATGGCCTGCTTGAAAATAGGTAGGTCATCATCTCATGATGCAGTCCTCGCTCCCACTATCATAGAGAAACCGAAGTATCTCTCAGGTGGGTGAGGAACCCTACTAGATCGGCAGAGAAGCTGTGGTTCGTTAGAAACTATTGAATCCTTTGGTTCTACCAAATCATTAGTTGCAGTTTGTATAGCTGGAACTATTTCCATTTCTACCTCATGACCACTAATTTCTTCACAAGAAATTCCCTTTCACAAAGGTGGCATGCTGAGAAACAAAACATCTTTTGTTCCTCGGTTAGGTAGAAGATATTCCCTTGCGAATGCTTGGGATATCCAACAAACATCTACAGAACTGACCTTGCCTCGAGCTTGTCTGGATTATGCTTTTAGACATAGGCTGGACAACCCCAAATCTTAACAAACTTAAGATATGGGCTCTTCCCTTTCCATATCACATATGAAGTGGTAGGCAACTGATTTGATTTAAACCCTATTCAATAGGTATGCAGCTTCTCAAGTGCATAACTCCCAAAAGGAAATAGGAAACTCAGTAGTACTCATCATAGAGCACACCATATCACATAGGGTGCTATTGCTCTGCCCCGATATACCATCGTGCTATGGTGTATTCGGAGGAGTAATGCTGAGAGAGAATCTCATTCTCCTTTAGAAAAGTCCAGGAATTCCATGCTCAAGTATTCTCCTCCCAGATCTCATCAAAGGACATAATACTTATACCCGTTTTTGGTTCTCTACTTCTAACTTATATTCTGTGATTATCTCAAAAGTTTCGGACTTGTGTTTCAACAGGAACATATGTCTGAATCTTGAGAGATCATCAGTGAATGTAATGAAGTACAAAGAACCGGTCCTGGCATTTGTAGATAGGGGACCTTCATACATCAGCATGTATCAATCCCAAGAGTTCACTAACTCTTTCTCTGTTTCCAATAAACGGAGCTGTGGTCATCTTATCTTTGTGACATGATCGGCAAGTTTCACAAGATGTAAATTCAAACTAATTTAAATATGCATCTAAATGTAACTTGAGCTAGTCGGGTCATATTGATATGACCTAGTCTATAATACCTCAAGAAGGATCCATTCATTTCTGAACTCTTCCTCTTGTGTGTGTTCTGTACGTTAAGAACTGTAGTTTGATTTAGAACGCCTATGCTTTTAGATAACGTGCCTGAACCGATCAACTCTTCATATAGGAAATGTTCAAAACATTATCCAACAATACAAAATTATATCCTTCTTTACTAATAAAGAGACTGATATGATATTGTATATCAGGTTCGGTATCTAATAACATTCGTTCAGAATCAATGTATTTGCTAATACAGGGTGATAACTACCAACAGACTTGGCTGCAACACTTGCACCGTTTCTATCTCATGAAACTTATCATCCGTTCTCAGTTCTCTACCTATCTGTAGCCCATGTAGCAAATTACATATATGGGATCCTGATCCGGTATCTCATACCTAGGACGTAAAGGATACTGAGAAACAGTTCTCGGTAATGAACATACCCGAAGATGATGCATCAACATGTACTTTCTTCGTTTGGGTGGCACGGGAATTCTGGTAATCCCCTATTTTCTGCTCTGTCTTATAACAATTATAAGTTGGAGCAGGACCAACGTTCCCTAGCATAGTATAACAAGCGGGTTTGGTCAATACATCCGTATTATTATCTTGATTAAGACGTGACATGGTCGCTACCTGGAGAAAAAGAGAAGAAAACACTCAGCGTATGCTCTTACAAAATTAGATTGGTTATTAAATATATCTAATCAGGATGTCTCCCACTGTTTTAGTCAAATCTTCCTTCAAACCCTAAAAGGAAAGACTAGACGGGATTAATTACACACTACAAGTGCCAATCTTTCAGCCAGGCCAGTGCCGATACTTTGAAGGAGGTTCCCCATACTTTCGCACGGACCTAATTAAAATAAACCTCGTTTTCCCAGGGGCATAACCCTGTTGACACCTTTCTAGACACCTACTTGATCGGCTAATTGTAATGTGTAAACCTCTCCCAGGAGTAACTCTTACTCGCAGCGGGTATCGGGATCCAACTATCTCATAGAAGATATGCAACTCATTGCAAATTTCAACACTTGAAATTCCCAATAATATTTTGCCCCAAGCGATCTATGACCTTGACTAAGTCAACAAAGCACTAATCAGCTACCGCACACTACGTCTTGACTAAGTCAACAAACGCAGCACGAATACTAAATACTACTTATCTAAAATGACGGAGGGCTACGACAGGTTTTTAAGAAAAACCCTTTGCGTAATGAACTTTATATCGTTTTAGAATCGAGTGAATTTTGAATGGAGTGTTTTTTAGGCTTTTACTAGTTTCACTAAAGAGGCCACTCCCGGTGAAGGGATCTCGGCTCTTTCCTTATTGAATAAGCTGCAGGATATTTCGCAAATACCACTATGCAAAGCAAGAACTATAAAAGCAATCAAAATACAAACCGAGTTTGTAGCATCTGCTAGTTTCGCTAAAGAGGTCACTCCCGGTGAAGGGATCTCGGCTCTTTCCTTATCGAATAAGGTGCTGTATGTTCTACAAGGAACACCGCTATGCAAAGCAAGAACTAGAGCTACCAGTTTTTAAACAAGTTTCTACAATATCTTTTGGTTTCTTTTATTTCATTAATCTCATTAATAAAGTCCCATTTTATTATGCTTCACAAGCATCACATTTGAAACGAAATCTGCAATATAACATATATCTCATATATAAAATATAAACATTCGTCTCAAGCAGTAATATGATCTCATCACAGAGCATTGCAGCAGAAGAACATATATGAAATATTGGATATACTAGGACGTCCGTGTTTTAATACGAGCTTGTATAAAACAGGGATTCCACGGTCGCGATGAATAGCCAAACCCACATCCCTAGACCCCTACGAGAGCGGCAAGCAACACTGTCAATTCTAGGGTTAGGAGACACGGTCTCGACTCCTCGAGGTGGTCTCCCACTGGACCTTAGAACTCGGTTACTTGTGCTCCCCGCCTTGGGTCTACCAAATGCGGAAAAGTAAATAATATACAATGGTGACATCATCCTCAGCCCGGAAGTGCCCCAATAAAAGAATATTACATACAATGAATTTTACATGAATGAAAAAGAAAAACTCTCATCTCATATAAAACCCCCGGCTATTCAAACACGACGATCCAATATAACATATCACAGCAACACATAATATCACATATCATCAACGCAAGTAAATATGTGTATCCCAATTGTCGTTGATGTATAGCAACGAAACCGGCGATACACCACATATTACACTTACGGTCGCAGAAAAGAAAGTGAAAAACTACAACAGTTGGAATCCGCAACCTCCTTAGACATCGCATGCCTAACCAAATGAATTCCTTAGACATCGCATGCCTAACAATTATAAACCCCGCATTGTAGTCTCATTATCGAAAACTCTTTTCAATATCAAGTCGGGCAATTCAACAAGATTCCCGACATTTTGATCGAATGCTCGTCGCAAACTTTAGTAGACGGCCGCACCCCCGATGCCGTCGACGAAGTGCACTAAGGCAGAACACTGCTGCCGCGAGCACCCGAACGGATGCTTTTGGCAACGGGGTTCTCCTACAGTCACTTGGTCGGGGCTATGGGGCATGGCTGTATATTAAGTTTACCCGGCGAGTATTCGCGTACGCTACGTGATTGTGACGGACTTTTGATCACATAAAAATTCCGTGGCAACCGATCATCTGAGACTGAACTGCTAGATTTATAACATTCAAATTAGTTATCTCATAACTACTTGTGGATTCCAAATATTGTATCACATTCTCGATAAATAGCCAATGTTAAATTTTCCGATCGAATAATCAAACACCCAAGTTTTCCTAAATAGTTCTCAACACTTGAAATTAGTTTAAAAACATCCATCACATGCTACAGTACCAATGGTCCAGCCGTAGAAGGGTCAAACCAACGCCTCACATGTGGCAACGCCGTACTGCCCCAAACCCTAAGGTTTAGAGGTAGTTCAAGACGGTCACATATTCGAGTTAAGGTTTGTTGTCTTCTAGAGGGTCCACCGCATAACTTGCACGACTTAGAACGTTCTTAAACTACGGAAAAATCCAACACTTGGAAATTTTCCGGCAGGGGAAAAAGTGAGTTATTGATATCCGTTCGAACTTTTTAACAGGTTCTAAAAATTACCCGGACAAACTAAACGAAGTTATACTTTCCGATCGAATCAACGAGTTTCCAATACAACCCAGAAAACTCAACACTTGAGTGGAATTAAAAATTCCCAGAATACTGCAAAAAACCCCAGGAATAATACTGTGAAGCAATAGGCCCCAACGACACTGTTCGGCCGCGGAACCGCCGCCACATGCGTGGTTTAGCCGCGGTTCCGTGGTCACGTGATCGACTTGGTGGTCCGTATTTCACAGTAATTCTTAGATTTTCCTGCTTATTTTTCTGAGTATTTTTAATACGAAAAAATCAACATTTAAAAAAATTTCCAGAGAAGGGGTCCGTGTCGAGGTTTCGAGGTTCGATCGGACTTTAAACTTCGCCTAGACTTTGCCTAAAGCTCTAGCTTGGGTTTGATACCACTGTAGGGTTACTAGGCACTCTCACAAGGGTCTATTAGGCATCAACCATGCCCGATTTAAAATTTAGACGTGCCGAACAACCCTAACCAAGATCTTTAAACTAGAGATTAGGCGAAACAAAGCATGTTAAACACTTTAACATCTAAGAGTTTGGGATTACAAGCTTTGTAGTCCGGTCCTTCACTTCATAAGCTTCGTGTTGAGGTCCCTTCGCTGCGATCATCATGTACCCGAACTCTAGAGAGGCTCCACGAAGAGAATGATGCAAACTTGCTTTCGATCTTCGATAACAAAGATGATCTACCTTGAAGTTTCTTTAACACAAGCTCTCACTCACTAATGAAGTGAACACCCTAATCTAAATGGCTAGGATAGATTAGGATGATGAAGTAGGATTTTAGCTCTCATTTGTTTTCTTAATCTCACTCAAAATCATCACTTATGTAAAAGCTAGTAAGATTTTCCATCAAGAACTCAAGGAAGAAGAAGAAGAATCCTTTTGTGATGAATAATGAAACTCTAGTGTGGTTAGAATTGCAACCATGGGTTAAGTATGAAGACTTAACCCATGTAGAGATTTAACTAGGGTAAAGGGTTGGGTTGGGTTAAGGAAATATCTATGTAAAATATCCAAGTCAAAGTCAAAGCTTCAAGAAACTTCTTGAAAGCTTCATGAAGACTTAACCCTAATCCAAACCCTAACCTCAATTAAACTCCATAAAACATGTTGCAATTATAACCATAACATGTTACAATATTACATATCACATATACAATATTTATTGTAACAAAATAAAATAATACAATTAACATATATCGCATATATATCAATGTATTACCCGAGTGAGAAAAAGAATCTTTAAGTGAGGTTTTATTAGTTAATGTAATTTAATATATTAAATATATAATTATACATGAAATTATCGAATCAACACTTGATCCGATAATCCGGCTATTTCACAAATAACCGGCTAATATAATCTATATCAGTTCATCGAATCAACACTTGATCCGATGACCCGGCTATATCACATATACCCGGCCGGTATCTCATATCGTGAGAATCTAATACGGTATCACATACACGTATTGTTCTCGGTCCCGCACATATCACATATGTACTCCTACTCCGTTTTGCCTGAGCCAAGAAACCTCTGTGTAGGACTCTAAAGAATCGTCAATACGCCGACAGTAGGTAATGATCATATCAAACACCCACAAGCTGCAAGCAGTCAGCTAAACGTAACAGCCATCCAGGTATTGAGCGCTCAGAAGATCAACAAGCTAGCCTGTACATTCTCCTATGAATCCAGTCAGTAACACTCCCGTACAATCCGGTCTCTTCGTCTGATATGTCGCATATCTCGCCTAGGGGTGGAAAACGTCAGACCCTAGTAGCATGATAAGTCATGTCGATATGAGGTCTATAACAGTTCGAGAAACTACTGATAACACTTACCAGTAGATCTCAGCAACCCTGGCTAGGGATTTCCAGTTATAGCCAATCGAACACAGCACAGCATCAACTCCCTATACCGGGAGAGACGAATCCCCTCCTATCGCTCATTGCCTCCTTGTGATTCGGGACTATACCCAAAAGCCACCTTTTTGCACGCCATCTTGGATGTGGTATGATGGAAATCAAAGCACAGTGGGAATCACACAAGACTCTATGACGATCTCGGGTCTGCAGACTAACCTGTACCAGTGTCACCACTAGTATGATCCGCATCATAGTCCTAGTAGTCAAGTACTCATCCTAAGAGCTTTATCAACATGTAACATAAAGACAATCAGAGTACATGTTAAGATAAAGAGTAACCGATAGCGTAGTATCATGTAGAGCGAGAAAGTCCTCCTTATATATATCCTAGCATCCACTACAATATACATCGTATGTACAGTAATGGGCTCTAGGGCATACATATAACTAACACCAATAAGTTACATCAAGCTTTTTAAAAGCAACATCCATTTTTCCAAAAATTTCGGCAGAGTCTCTTGTAAAAACTGGCCCCCTAACGGGTACAAAACAGGAATATATATGAATAACAAGAAATAAGGCAACCCCAAGCGGGAGCTAGCTCTTCGCCGAAGCGGACTCAAATCCCACACAATATAAATCAGCAATGTACAAAATAAGTAATAAAGGCACAAGTAATAAACATCATGTCGGCTCAAGTGAGCTCGACCCCAAAATACAACATAAAAGTCCACAAATCTCGCTGCCTCGTCTCTAGGTCAATATACATAACTACAATAACAGGTACAGTAGACACAGTAGATGGAGTACTCTAGATACAATGAATATACAAGGTGGAAACCAAAATGATATCACAACCCACCTACGAGCAAAAGCCTCAAGTTCAGGCAAAAGGAGCAAAAGGAGCAAGTGCGTCCGCCACTACTGAGCTGACGGAGCGGACCTGTAAAAAGGCTGTGGCACAACGGGGGTGAGTTACCAACTCGTGTGTAATAAATAACATCTATAGAGGCTATCATAAGCATGCACACAAGTGTCATAACTCAACAATACTGATATGGCATGATATACTAGCAGATATGTATGCAACATGAATCAATATACAATACTAATCTGGCATGATGTACTAGCAGGTACGTATGCAACATGAATCAACTCGTGATTTGAATATGTGGATATAAGAAATCATTGTTTTTTTCTTAGAAATCTCTTTTGAAATATCAGCATAATATCAATAGAATCAACAGAAATCCGTGTCCAGCATCGACACCTCAATAACTAACTCAAATCTCATATATCCATATCACAGTATCTTAGGCCCCAGCCGTCCGGCTAACCCATCTCAAAGTATCAATATCTCAACATCTCACGGCCACGGTCGGTATCCTCTGGATATCCGCCGCACCAACAATCACCGGTAGGTAGTCTGCCCCTATCAGGCTCATCGTCTACACCTCGATCTTCTTACCCCGGGGTACCTTACCGGGCCCACCATGTACCCAAGACGGTTCATCCAACTCCTCGAAACGGGTCTCGAAAACCAAAAGAAAACTCATGGTGGACGACACATGTATCATATCACGAGAAAAACCGCAACTTTCAATGTTTAAAATAATATCAGGTTTATTAAATACTTGCGGCTTTTCCCAAAATCTCATAAATCTCAAGTGCTGAAATCCTCAAGAAAATCATCATAAGTACACATGTCAATGATAATGAATGTCTACAGTATCAACAAGTCGAACTGTAATGTATGACTAATAGGCTAGGCATGAACGAATGATGTAATGAGGTGCATGCATATGAATAGCAATCCTACATGTTTATCCTGAGGAATTTAAATGCATTAGCACAGGTTTAAACATCATATATGGTGAAATGGTTCTAGATTTCAGGTTATACAAGTTATCTAGTGTTGTGGCATAGCAATTACCAAGGCGTGTGTGTCCGCATGAATAGTGCTCGTGTTGCATAAACCCTGGCAATGGTGCGAGTGTCCTATGAAATGAGTCACAGCAAGATGTTTAAGTAAGCACTATACTTATAATTACTAGTACCACTAGAAGTCTTTTCAATTATCCAAACTATCGGGCGTCTTGCGCCATCCAAATGATTGTCCCCCGTAGATGTTACATCTACTCACCCGTGATCTCGTTCTAGCCGGGTCCAACCACTGCTTTTCCCTTCCGCACCGCGTCCGACGTCTTCACGATCATCCCTAGAAACACACCAATAATGCACATAAGGCTAAATCCTACCAAAAATGCGATATCACGATCAAAGGAAAAACCCGCGTTGAAAACTAAACGCGCGTGCACTCAATACGTCAAAACGTGTGTAACCTCACCAGAAACCGCCCCGAATCGCTGTGTCGCGCAGTGAACAACAAACCCAACACACAAAAAGCACGTGTCCCAAGAGTTAAAAAGTATCGAAAAGAGGTTTTAAGTTCCAGATTTTGACTCGGGTGAAAATATAGAAAGTTGCATATACTAAAACCCTTAAATATACAGCAGACTCCCACAGCCCAAACCCCAACAGCATACACCATCATCTGGCCGCAAATTGTGGCCAGAATGAATAAATTTGCAGCCAAATAGTGGGTAGGGGGTCTCGTGCTCTGTATGTGTGATCTAGATCTAGTGAGCATGCCCCAGTTAACTCAGATTTTACCTGAAACACTCGGGTCAACAGCAGATCTTAAAATGGCTAAAAGTCTACATTAAAACGCTAATTTATAAAAAATTGAAACAATATTGTATTTTAATGAAATCTGGAGCAAAACTTGGTTTAAATGGCCTTATAAACACGTAGTTAAGCTACATTAACCAAAAAAATCCTCACTTGGCCAAAACTCCACTTAAATCACAAATCTAGCACTAAAATCACATTAATTACGAATTTAAGCTTAATTAACCATATTCTTTAGCAAAGCAAGAAGTTAAGTTTAAGAAATTATACCTCTAGTGGTCCTAGGGTACAAGAAGAAGGAGAAGAAGAAGAAGGAGAAGGAGCGAATTCTGCTGCTGCTGCTGCTGCTGCTGCTACTGTTGTTGTGTTGCTGTTGTTGCTGTTGCTAGTGTTGCTGCTGTTACTGATGCTGAAGCTGGTGCTGATGCTGATGCTTTTGATGCTGCTGCTATTGCTTCAACTGTTGTTGCTTCAACTGCTGCTGCTGCTGTGAAGATGTGTGTGTGTGGGTGGGTGAGAGGGAGGGAGATGTATGAGAATGAGTGAGGAAAAAAAATAATTGTTTTGAAACAAAAGAAAAGAAATGAGAGTCGACCCCTCTCTCTCTCTCTCATCATGATGATCAAGCATGGCTCAAGCCATCATGCTGTCTCTCTCTCTCCAACCCAAGTCAACCCCTAACACAAGCTAATTATATTTAGAAAAAAGAGAACTAGTACACTTAATTAAATCCTATTAACCTAATTAAATGGTTTAGTCCACCATGGTTATCTAAATATGGTTTTAACCCCAAACTTAACCCTAGTTAACATGTACATGTGTGTGCTGTCCAAAATAAATTCTAATAAAATATTCATAAATCCTGATAAAATATTTGAAAACCGTTTTGGTGAAATTTTTACTAAAAACCCCACATTAAAGCATAATAATCACTAATCACATTCTAAGGTGTTACAATCTTCCCCCCTTAAAGAAAATTCGTCCCCGAATTTAAAATATAGCTACGCGTACCTTCAAAGAGATGAGGGAATTTCTTCTGCATCTCGCCCTCGGCCTTCCAAGTGATCTCTTCACCATTCTGGCTGCGCCAAAGAACCTTCCCTGATGGAAAGACCTTTGATTGAAGTTTCTTCACCTGCCGATTCAATATCACTTCTGGCTGCTCGGTGAACGTAAGATCGCGCTCAAGCTGAACGGTCTGATGCTGAATCATGTGAGAAGGGTCATGAAGATATCTGCGAAGCATCGACACATGGAAGACGGGGTGAACATCCGGAAAGTCGGGTGGAAGAGCCAAACGATAAGCCACTGCGTCCACACGCTCGAGGATCTCGAAGGGACCTATAAATATGAGACTAAGCTTTCCTTTTCACCCAAATCTCATCACGCCCTTCATCGGAGAGACCCTCAGAAAAATGTGATCGCCGACTGCGAACTCTAGTCTGCGACGGCATCTGCCGGCATACGATTTCTGCCTACTCTGAGCCGCTCTCATCCGATCACGAAGCAACTGTACTTTCTGGGTCGTCTCCTGCACGATCTGCGGCACCAAAATACTGCTCTCGCTAAGCTCAGTCCAGCAAACGGGCGATCTACATCTCCTCCCATACAAGGCCTCGAAAGGTGCCATCTGAATAGTATCCTGGAAGCTGTTGTTGTAGGAGAACTCCACTAAGGGTAAATGATGATCCCAGCTACCACCGAAGTCTAAAACGCACGCTCGGAGCATGTCCTCGAGAGTCTAAATAGTCCGCTCTGACTGGCCGTCGATCTGCGGATGAAATGCTGTGCTGAAACTCAAACGGGTGCCCAACGCCTTCTGAAGTCTCTGCCATAGTCGGCTGGTAAACTGGGTGCCTCGGTCTGAAACGATACACGTCGGGACGCCATGCAATCGTACGATCTCGTCGATGTAAATCTGGGCACACTGAGCAAAACCGAAAGTGGTCTTCCCTGGCAGGAAGTGAGCCGCTTTCGTCAAACGATCCACGATCACCCAAATGGAGTCATACCCTCTACTGGTCCTGGGTAGACCCACCACGAAGTCCATAGAAATCTACTCCCATTTCCAATCCGGAATGGGCAAAGGCTGCAACTCTCCAGCGGGCCTCTGGTGCTCGGCCTTGACTTGCTGACAATTCAGGCATCTCGACACGAAGTCTGTGACGTCCCCCTTCATTCCGTCCCACCAATAAACATCTCTCAGATCGCTGTACATCTTGGTGGAACCTGGATGAATGCTGTATATCGATCTATGCGCCTCCTCAAGAATCTCACGCCGCAATCCCTCAGAATCCGGTACGCACAATCGAGTCCCAAATCGCAGTACTCCCTGATCATCGATCACGAACTCGGAATCTCTGCCCTGCCTAATCTTCTCTATGGTCTCTGAAAGACGGTCATCTTAAGCAACTGCAGACGTGCATGAATATGCGCAACCTGTCCCCCTATTGGAGTGAACTCGAACTCAACTCGGCTGTCACATAAAATCTGCTAATCTGCTGACGATTGCCTCTGTACGGTGCTCAAACAAGATAAACTACCTCCGGGACTCCTACTCAAAGCATCTGCCACCACGTTCGCCTTGCCCAGATGGTAAAGGATTTCGCAATCATAGTCTTTCACCAGCTCCATCCAACGGCGTTGTCTCAGATTCAGGTCTTGCTGCTCAAATATGAACTTCAAGCTCTTGTGCTCCATAAATATCTGGCACGAATCTCCGTATAGGTAATGTCTCCAGATCTTGAGTGCAAACACCACTGCAGCCATCTCTAAATAGTGCGTAGGATAGTTCTGTTCATGTGTCTTCAGATGCCGAGAAGCATACGTGATAACTCTGTCGTGCTGCATCAACATGCAACCTAGTCCCACTCGCGAAGCATCACAATAAACCACGAATCCACCCGATCCCGAAAGAAATGACAACACTGGTGCAGTAGTCAGACGAGTCTTCAACTGCTGGAAGCTGTGCTCGCACGCCTCGATCCAATCAAAAGGAACTTCCTTCCGGATCAACTCGGTCAACGGTGCAGCGATACAGGAGAAGTCCGAAACAAATCTTCGGTAGTAGCCAGCCAGGCCTAGGAAATTGCGGATCTCCGTAACTGATGTCGGTCTGGACCAATGCTGAACGGCCTCGATCTTCTTCGGGTCTACACATATGCCATCCCTCGTAATCACGTGACCCAAGAAATCAACGCTGTCAAGACAAAACGCGCACTTGGAAAATTTCGCGAACAGCTGATGCTCTCTCAAAGTCTGCAATGTGATCCGCAAGTGCTGCTCGTGCTCCTCTCGGCTTCGGGAATACACTAAAATGTCGTCAGTAAACACGATGACGAACGGATCTAGATACGGCCTGAAAATGCGGTTCACCAAATCCATAAACACGGCTGGTGCATTGGTGAGTCCGAACGACATCACCAAAAACTCATAGTGTCCGTAACGCGTGCGAAAAACCGTCCTAGGAATATCCTCCTGCCGCACCCGCAACTGATGGTAACCCGATCGCAAGTTAGTCCTCGAAAAGCATCCCGCACCCTGAAGCTGGTCGAAAAAATCATCGATATGTGGTAAGGGATATCTGTTCCGTACGGTAACCCTGTTCAGCTGGCGGTAATCAATGCACAAGCGCAAACTGCCGTCTTTCTTCTTGACGAACAGCACAGGAGCATCCCACGGAGAAAATCTAGGTCGAATAAGCCCTTTATCTAACAAATTCCGCAACTGATCCTTCAGCTCTCTAAGCTCCGCCGGGGCCATCCGATAAGGCGGTATGGAAATAGGCCCTATGCCGGGGATCAAATCGATGCAGAACTCAACATCGCGCTCAGGCGGTAACCCAGGCAGCTCGTCAGGAAAAACATCAGGGAACTCACTAACAATCGGGACCTGGTCCAAAGGAACCTCTGCAGCTCGAGTATCACAAACAGAAGATAAGAATCCCTGACATCCCTTTCGTAAGAGCTGACCGGCGCGAAGAGACGAAATCAAGCTGGGAAGGGTGGCACTGCAGTCTCCCTGAATAACAAGGACTGGCTCTCCCAGAAAGCTAAATCTGACTGCCTTCTCATGGTAGTCCACAGATGCATAACAAGTGGCTACCCAGTCCATGCCCAGAAGCACATCAAAGTCCAATATATCGAGGAGAATCAAATCAACCGATGAATCCCTCTCGTCGATACGAACAGAACACAATCGAAACACAAAACGAGCGATAAACGACTCGCCAACCAGAGTAATAACCACAAGCGGCAGATCTAACGACGATGACTCATGGCCCAACATCGGTGCAAAGTGTGTAGATATATACGAATGTGTGGAACCTGGGTCGAATAACACTCGCGCGTCGAATGAACATACTGACAAGGTACCTGTCACAACGGCAGTGGATGCCTGCGCATCCTGCAGAGTCAAAGCGAATACTGAGGCCTGTCCCTCACCAATAGCTGGCTGACCTCTACCTCGGCCTCTGCATCCTCGTCCTCTCTGAACAGGACCGCCACGTCCACGGCCTCTGGGGGCATCTAACTGACATGGAGCATCACCGAGGGTAGGAAGTAGAGCTCTCTGAGGAGGTGGTGAAGATGGTAAAGTCACGTGTGGAACTGTCGCCGCTCCCTGTCGCCTCACCATACAGTCTCTGACACGATGGTACGAACTCCCGCACCCAAAACATCCTGGCGACGCCTGCTGGCCCTGTGGATAAGAACAAAATAGCTGACCCCGTCCAACTTTTCTGCCGCCACCATCTCTCGGAAAGAATCTGTCACGATGCCTCTGAGCTGGCATATCGGTACAAATCCTCTTCGGCCTAGAAATGGCCGAAGTCTCTGAAATGCGCGCCTCCATCCGTAAGGCCGTGTCCATAACAGCTGCATAAGTGTCGAAGTGCTGGGTGCCGATGGCAAGAAATAACTGGGTGTCGAGTCCCTGCATAAACCTCTTTATCCTTTATTCTTCAGTATCAACCAAGTACGGAGCATATCTGGACAACTGCGTAAACTGGACATCATACTCGGACACTGTCATCCCTGGAGTCTTGCACAAAGCCTCAAAACTACGAGCTCTAGCATCACGAACGCTCTCAGGAAGGAAACGGGCTAGAAATACTGCTGTGAACTCAGCCCAAGTCATAGGAGGTTGACCTGCAGCTCGACCTCTCTCGACCGACTTACACCATGTCTGTGCAAGGCCCTGTAGACGGAAACTCGTAAGCTCTACCCATCTGTCGTCGGAACATCTGAGCAAACGACAAATCCTAGCTAGTTTGTCAAGGAATGTCTGCGGATCCTCCGCTGCATCTGTGCCGGTGAAAACTAGGGGTCTCAGCCTCATGAAATCCTGTAGTGATACTGGAATAGCCACGGTAGTAGTAGGAGCAACTGCCTGGGCAGCAGGTACTATCATAGTCTGTGCTGTTGTAGGTACGTCCTCCGATCTTGGTGCACGACGGGCCTCTACTAAGGACCCCACCATCTGTCATAACTACTGCATACTTCCCGTCATCTGTCGTAGCTCCTCCATACCAGACTCTAGCCTATCCATATGGCCTGGGGAAGGAGGATCAGTCTGTCCCTGCAGAGTAGGTACACCGTCCTGCTCGGTCCTCGTCTCGGACGAGCCTGCTCGGATCACATCTTGGGCGGCGGCCCTCCGCGCTCTCGTAGCCTTCGGCGGCATAGTGGCTGGTACAGGAAACATGATAATAAGAATAGTGCAATAGAATCATAGGATACACGGAATTGAAGAAGGAATTTCAAGCAAGTATATCCTAAAGTCACCTAGGCGGAGTACCGTATCACAAGTATGCCGCGGACATACACACGCTACGTTACCCTGCTTAAGTCACTTACTCCATCTATCGAGGGTCATTCTACACTCAGAAAGGTAAAACCTATCGCTCTGATACCAACATTGTCACGACCCGAATGGTACGAAATGTGACTGACACATAAATTACGAAACGTCTCAAGGCGTACGCAATCTAAGTAAGCTAAAGCCTAGAAATCAAAACCCATTTAAGCAATAGAGTGAAGGAAAAACCAATTTATGGAAAGCAATTTTAATCCAATAAGTCACATCAAGCTTTTTAAAAGCAACATCCATTTTTCCAAAAATTTCGACAGAGTCTCTTGTAACAACTGGCCCCTAAACGGGTACAAAACAGGAATATATATGAATAACATGAAATAAGGCATCCCCAAGCGGGAGCTAGCTCTTCACTGAAGTGGACTCAAATCCCTCGCAATATAAATCAGCAATGTGCAAAATAAGTAATAAAGGCACAAGTAATAAACATCATGTCGGCTCAAGTGAGCTCGACCCCAAAATACAACATAAAAGTCCACAAATCTCACTGCCTCGTCTCTAGGTCAATATACATCACTACAATAACGGGTACAGTAGAAACAGTAGATGGAGTACTCTAGATATAATGAATATAGAAGGTGGAAACAAAATAATATCATAACCCGCCTACAAGCAAAAGTGGCATGAGTTTGTTTGCTTTGCACCTCTCTAAATTTTAAAGTGGCATGAGTGATGCTACCAAACACTAGATTAGGTGCAAGCGAAACCCAACAGCTTGATGCCTCTAGAACCTCATGGTGGTGTTAAGGTAGACTTTCATGGTATCATAGCCAAGCTAGAACATTAGGGTAACTTGTAGCGACCTTAGAAATCCGTTGTTTTTGTCGCGCAAAAACTGCCGATAAAAACAGTTTTCAAAATTGATGTTTTGAGTTCTTTGCACACCCCGCGGGTTCACGGTTTGAACTAAGAAGCCGCGGGGTGGAGAGTGCGCTGTAAGCCCGCGGCGGCGCCCCGGCCGTCGATCCGACACTGAAAACGCGGAAACAAAAACTTTGCAAACTAGCAAACCGGCACCACCGCGCACTTTTCACCCGGATCGGGCCATTAACCTAGCAACTAGCAAATTAGAAAAGAGTAGAGAAGCTATACCAAGCAATCCGTGTCCTTCGGTCTTCGTCTCCACTCCGATCTCCCGCGGAATGTCCGTCCATCAACTCCTCGTCGGAAAGGGCACCACAAAGCTGGAATCTTTTACGGGCTCCCACCTCTTGACCGAGGCAACTCGGGCGTGAAGTTGGCTAGCCGACGCGTCCAAGGGATGCTGTAGAATAGTGTGGTAGCCTTGTCTCTTAGGGTATGTGAAGTTGCCATGGTGTGTGGAGGAGAAAAATGAACAAGAGGAGATGAGCTATATGAACTTTGGTGTAAAGAAAAATGAGAAGAAGAATTTTCCTTTTTACAAATGAACCTCTCTCCTCACATCAAAATGAACTCCCCTCTCTCCTCCCATCATAGTGGCCGGCCCCTCTACAAGTGGGAGGGAATAATGGAATGAATAACCAAAAATGAGAATAAAAGAAAAGATTATGCTAGATAAAGACACTCTCATTTCACATATCAATCCTATCACCAAACCATCAAATGAAAGCAAGTGAAGTGAGACAAGAATGGAATCTCATCATGATAAAGAGGCTACAAATGCAATAAAGTCCTCCACAAAAGAGTTATTTGCACTCTTGCAAATAACCCCTTCCAACGAAAAGTCCGGCCGCGAAGGAACAAAGGAAAACCGGCCGAAACGGAATGCAAACTGGCAACTTCAGAAAACTGATCCCGTAATAAATTACAGGAAAACCCCGCTACTGCAAATACATGCCCGCATTTGTATTCCCACTGAACACAAATGCAAAGAGACAAAACTACACTATCTAATACTAGGATCCGGCTTAAGCCAAAGCCGGCTAGTAAAAAACCGTCCGATCACGATCCGTGCAATACCGCACGTATCTGATCGAACCCTGCCATATCTCCATACGGCCACTACAGCGTTTCGCCCGAAACCTGAGTAACTGAGTGTGGTGGACTCTAAAGACTCGTCAATACTATGGCTGTGGATTTAACCACTAGCACGTCAGAGGTATAAGCCAATACGTAACGGGCTACCAGATACTGACTAAAAGGGACATCGATGAGCGAACTCATCCTGACACCCTACTGAGCCTGTCAGTGACAATATCCGTACAGTCCGGTCCGTTCGTCTATGAGTATCGCATGGCGGGCCTAGGGGGTTGGTAAAAGTCAGCCCCCAATAGCGGTACAAGTCGTGTCGGAGTGTAACCCAGAACACCCTGAGATACTACTGGAATACTTACAAGCAAATCTCCTGCCTTGGCCAAGGACTTTTCAGGGTGTTCTGGCTCTCCTAGACACAGCGCGACCTCACCCCCAATACCGGGAGAGACAAACCCCTGCAGATCCGCTCACTGCCTCCATGTGGCTCGGGACTGTACCCAACTAAAACCTGTTTGCACGACTCCTTTGAGCCGTGGTAGGGTAGTAATCAAAGCACAGTGGGAACTCACACGAGACAAACGACGATCTCAGGTCGATGAACTAACCTGTACACATGTCACCACAGAACTGCTATCTGACGTCTGGTATAATCCCAACTAGCAGGTTCCCGGCGAGTCCTGTCCGGTGTACTCATAACCCAATGAGCACCTGTATACATCTTAGGTGAACCAACTGACACCAGTGGCTTGTGAGACCGGCCACCGCCCCTCGTCGGGGTCTCGACTGTATACACTTGTCTACTCTGGAGAATCGATGCCCTGTCTCGAAACTCCCACGACTAGGGACCTTTTAAGGATGTGCTTATAGACCCCAGCTCTCACGTATATGATCGCCCTCATACTGCTGGTATCAAGCAAGAATCCTAGGGGCTCTATCAACGTGTAATAGTGACTCGTAAGGTCACCTAAAGCAGTACACGATGATAAAGATAAACTAGATAGCATACTATCATCTCGAGTAAGACTGTCCTACTGGGACAGGTCCTCCCCTGAATCATTGCAATCACGTGCCTGTGATCCAATAATTGACTCTGAGGGCACTATCTCCAACAATCTCCTACTTGCACTTAAGGCTAATTATTGCGATGTCGCATACTCACAGCCCGTGTGATACCGAACACCCAACTCCTCTACTAGTCAGTCTCACAAAGCTCGTTTGCGAAACTATTGCGTTCGAGGAATAGCCTCAGTGAGTGGATCCGCTGTGATGTTTCTTTCTGTCTCTCTATATCCCATGTTCGCGGAGAAAGCCATCTCCCGAAATGAGCAATACCTGTCTTAGAATGTCTGGATGTCTGATGGGACCTAGCTCATAAATGAACTCCAAATCCAAACTTCTTAGACTGTATCGTCAACTGAACATAATCAGTATCCTGCGCCATACCTTCCCTCAGTATCCACTTGGACCACCTGTCCAAAATACTGCCCCTCGTCAAAGGGAAAACTATAACTCTGACAGCCACTCTGCCATCCAGGTCACCTTGGAAGCCTGGAATGATAACCGTCTCCTAAAGGAGGCTGTCGTTATCATATCCCTAGAACACCCACTTATGTTCTAAAACTGCTTCCGATTGTTTCTCCAGGATTGGATTAATATCAACTTATTGCATCTACTGCAAGAACAACATCTGATGTGGTACTTGACATCTCATGATTGATTCAATTGCCTAAGCAAGTGATCTGCCAATCATGCGTATCCCTCTCCCCTTTAGTCTGTAAGACACCTTTAGAGAGGGTGACTCCATTACCTGCAGGTACACCACCATGCCAGGAGTCGTCCATTCTAAATACTCTTAGAATGCGGTCAAAATACCCAGATTGGGAAACCACCCAAATCTAGATCTAAAACCATAGATCTAGTAACCAGAATGTCTGATATAATATCCAATTCCTATGTGGAGAAACTACTGTGTGACGACCAAAGTATAACCGATCGTAGTATAGGAATATCACTTCCTACTCTGTGTATGTCATCAAATACCAGGACATCACACTCTACTACCTTCTTAACAGATCCATCCCCTATTCTGATGAAGTCAAACCTATGACTGTCACATCAATAACAGATGATCTATTTCCGCTATATCTGCTTTAGTCTACAAATAGACATAAGCCTGATGTCCACCAATGCTTCCGCTGCTCCCACTGACTACGACAACCCTCTGGCAGAGTCATACAGACGTACACTTCTAAAGCTAGTTTAGAACGACGCTATACTCATCCTCCTGCCGGGTCTCATAATCTGGAACAACAGCAATGGCAGGTCTGGGTAAACAAGAACCTCCCTGTCACCGTCCTTGAGCATACCGAAGTACCTCTCGGGTGCCTGAGGTTACCCACCATATCTGCGGAGTGGCTAATAGAATGTCAAACCAGATTGAATCTTTAGGTTCTTATCAAATTTCAGTAATCGTTTGCGGTTCTGGAATCACTTCCAGTTCTACCATACTCCCACTATTGTTTTCTGAAAAAATCCATTTTTGTTAAAACTATGGCGAGTCTAGAACAATATTACTATTGATCTTTCAGATGGTAGAAAGTCAACCCTCATCATAGCCCGGGTCAACCCACAAACAGCCATTACAGAAATGTGCCTTGAGTCATCCAGAGTCTGGTTTTAAGCATAAGCCGGACAATTCCCCGTATCTTAACAATGTCAAGATATGAACTGTTCTATATCCAATATAGAAACAGAGGCACTGATTTAATTGAACCAGATTCAAATCATGCAGCTGTCTCCAGCGCATGTCAACTAAATGGAAAGAGGCCGATCAGCGTTACTCAACCTAGGAATGCTTCCAATTATGAGTAACCTGAAAGAGAAGCAAGTTCTCTTAAACATTACTATCAACTGAATACCATACACAAGTATCTACATCTTCGATCACCTTGAAGAATCCCAATACTTGCAATACCTGGTTCTCTACTTTATTCATATACCCATAACTTCTCAAAACTTGGACCTTGTGTTTCTACGAAACACTTGTCTAAGAACTAGAGAAGTCATAAGTAAACCGAATATAGTACGAGTACCTACCCCTCTGTCCTAATGGACACTGGACAATATACAATATTCTGTATAAGTCCCTTGAGTCTTATAACTTATTCACTGTGAGTCGTAGGTTGAAAACTGTACTATGGTTATGAAGAATTACACCGTTGTTCAATGCTCCTTACCTAACCATCCACTAGTATAGGTAAATGTCATAGACATAATTTCAAAAAGGTATATCTCACTCTATGAAAAATAGACGTACAGATATATCAATTTGAAATTGGTGCATAACAACGGATATTCAAAACCAAATATTTGCCGACCGGCAAACAACCCAGGTGACTTCCTCAAATATCACCAATTACAACGAATTCCGATATAATGAGGATGGTCACCTAATTCCCAACAACTTACTCCCACTCATCATCTGTAAAACCATACAGATGTGAGAATCCAACCTGGTAAATACATACCCTGGAGCAAGTGTCTGATTGGGAAATCAGTTTTCTTTTAACAGTACACAGTGAAACTGAAACATTGAAATGTTTCGTTGGGGTATCCTGGTATTCATAGTAATGTCTCTTCCATTATCCAGATTAACAACTGTAACCGTATAATTCTTTGCCACCTCTCCAAATCCCTTTATATGTCTTTAGTCATTACCTTCTGTACACCCCTTTAGGCCAAATGGTTTTCTTCCTTCCCTACCGTTCGGCACCAGCCGATGGTTTGGAAGAAGACTATCCAATAAGCATAATGGGTGTACTGTCCTAATCCTAGGAGCACTCGCAATGCGAAAGAAGGTGAGGATAAAAGACAACCGAATGAACTTTATTCCTATTTCTCCTGAACTAGGATCCAACCCCGAACTGGAACAAGTTCCTTTCGAGTTCGTATATAACTATACGATGGATTATCCAATAAACTAGGATCTTCATAGTGATACGGAGTGTCCTGGAGAAATACAAAGGTGATTTAGGATTGGCGAAGAAATACTTGGTTTGGTCGTGAATAACAGTCGCAATTTACTTTGCCCTCTTACTAATCCCTTGCTTTGTCTGAACTTAATACCTTCTGTACACCGTTTAGGCTAATTGGCTTTCTTCATTCCCTACCTGTCGGCACCAACCTAAGGTTTGGAAGAAGACTATCCAATTTGCATAATAGGTGTACTATCTCCTAAACCAAGGAGTACTCGCAACCTGAGAGAAGGTAAAAGGAAAAGACAACTGAATAGTCCTATTCGTTTTCTCCAGAACCGGAAACCATCCTCGAATTCCTTCGAGTTCGTATATAACCATACGATGGTTTTGTCCAATGGAAGTGGACGTTCGTAGTAATACGGGGTGTCCAGGAGAAAAGGGTAAAAGTAGGAGTGGCAATGAGGTTTGCAACTCTGACAATCCAAAAGCCAGTGTTAAGAAGGTTCGGTCAACTTGGTCACTGAGTCATAGTCTAGGGTCGGGTTAATGGTCGCTGCCAAAGAGAGAGAGAAAAGAAACACTCAGCATGCACTCTAACCTAGATCAGAATGGTTATCACTTTATCTAATCTGGAAACCTCCCACTGTAACGTCAAATTCTTCCCCAAACCTGAAAGAAGAATTAGCCGGGATCACCCGAGGAGTAAACCAACTCATCAGTGGGAATCGGGATCCAACTCTCATCGCATGATAACGTGACGGAATCCGCTCACGCTATCACACTGCAGAAGGTATGCGCATATCTGGCAAGTTTCAGTTCTTTTGAAATTCCCGATGTGAATTTTTGCCCCATGCTCTTATGACCTTGACTATGGCCAACAAATCATAAGTCACATGTCAAGTTCTACCCGTCATTGTCCAGGTTGATTTGAACCCACCCGTACAAGCCCTTGACTAGGGCCAACAAGGCTATACGACTGTCCCAAACCAACGCATCTATCTATGCAGCAGAAAGGTAACAAGCAGCTACCATACACTATGCCTTGACGAAGGCCAACAAACATAGCATGAATACTACGTGCTACCCATCTGAAACGACGGAGGGCTACGAATGGTTTCTGGAGAAAACCTTTAACGTAATGAACTTGATATCGTTGAAGGAACTGGATAGCTTTATAAAAATATAGTGACGAAAACCTTTGCTAAAGAGGTCACTCCCGGTGAAGGGATCTCGGCTCTTTCCCCGTAGAATGAGGTGCAGGATATTCCAACTGAATACCATGGTGCAAAGCAAAAGTAATCGGCTATAATGAAGTTATTGCCCTGACGCAAACTTTTGTCCAAGGGGTCACTCCCGGTGAAGGGATCTCGGCCCTTGCCTCGTCGACTGAGGAGCAGGATATTCCAACTGAATACCACTGTGCAAAACAAAAGAAAACGCTCTTGCAATAACAGCGTTTTGAAAAATGTTCCAACAACATCAGAGTAGGTTTGTTTATCTTGCATTGATCCGAATCAACGCAGTCCCATCAATTGATCACACCACAAAGAACGAAAATATACTGACGTACGTATATGCCATCCGCATTCGCCACTGGGTCCCGTCATCACCCGTTAGGTTAGCTAACTAACGACAGAGCGGGGACTGGACTAGCGCGGATGCAAAACATATACAACATCTACTAGTATATATGCAATATATAATTTTTGCTCAAGGCGTGATAAAAAAGCAGCAGCACAGAAAAGTACAGCATCACAGAACAATACAGATATCTGGGATCCCCGGGTTTCACAGAGCCGCTGAAACCCGACGTTCCCCTGGTCGTGTGGATAGCCTGTGCAATGAGAACCTAGACCCCTACGGGCGTGGCAAGTTACCCGCCAAAACCTGAAGCGAGGCAGCCCCCTTCATCAACGTGAATGGACCACCCAGCACTTCACGGAATCCGGTAACTTGGGCACCCCTCCTGGGTCAACCTGTACCCCCTACGAGTGCGGCGAATAGCCCGCCAATTCTAGAGTAAAGCCCCTTCCGTCTTAATGCCATGAGATGCGGGCTCGTTGCCTTCTAGAACCCGGCTATCCGTGCACCCCTCCGCGGGGCAATCCTAGTACAGAAAGTAAAATATACATACAACGGGTACATCGACCGCAACCTGGTCATGCCCCAAAAGAATAATACAAACAGGCAGTGACGGCAGTCCACAGGTCGGACGCTCGTCCCGCAATATCAAATGTACATATAAGACAGAACTGTACTAACATTGCATCCAGGCTATCCCCCACGACCGATCCGCAACAACACAGCACAATCACAGAACATCAACGTGAATGTCACGTTCGTAAATCCGTCTAAAAGGGCTATAGCAGATAGACTGGATTTACCGATCGAGTGACATTCACGGTCGCAGATATAATGTAAATACTGTGAACTATCATGTTTAAAATATCCGATCGAACAAATTTTATCAAGTGGGCCCCAAAGCAATACTGTAGCACTCACAGAAAATCTGGGCCCAAAAAGAATATCCCAAAACCACTATTTTTAACTCAGAAGGAATCTGCAAAATTTTGGTCAAGTGATCAATCAAAAGCGAGGCGGAACCGCGGCCCAAGCATGGGTTTGGCCGCGGTTCCGCGGCGGTTTGGTGAGATCGCGCCACCAAATTTTCACAGATTGCTTCTACATCCATGCACAGTATTCTGAGACAACCTGAAAAATTTTTGGAGCAGAAAAAATTTTGACAGAAAACACATGTGCATACAAAATACGGTTTTTAGGGAATTTTGTTCGATCGGGTTTTAAACATACTAGAGCAAGCTAGGCATGGTTAATGGCGTGGCTCTGATACCAATGTAAGCCTGCGGCGGCGCCCCGGCAGTCGATCCGACACCGGAAACGCGGAAACAAAAACTTTGCAAATTAGCAAACCGGCACCACCACGCACTTTTCACCCGGATCGGGCCATTAACCTAGCAACTAGCAAATTAGAAAAGAGTAGAGAAGCTATACCAAGCGATCCGTGTCCTTCGGTCTTCGTCTCCACTCCGACCTCCCGCGGAATGTCCGTCCATCAACTCCTCGTCGGAAAGGGCACCACAAAGCCGGAATCTTTTACGGGCTCCCACCTCTTGACCGAGGCAACTCGGGCGCGAAGTTGGCTAGCCGACGCGTCCAAGGGATGCTGTAGAATAGTGTAGTAGCCATGTCTCTTAGGGTATGTGAAGTTGCCATGGTGTGTGGAGGAGAAAAATGAACAAGAGGAGATGAGCTATATGAACTTTGGTGTAAAGAAAAATGAGAAGAAGAATTTTCCTTTTTACAAATGAACCTCTCTCCTCACATCAAAATGAACTCCCCTCTCTCCTCCCATCATAGTGGCCGGCCCCTCTACAAGTGGGAGGGAATAATGGAATGAATAACCAAAAATGAGAATAAAAGAAAAGATTATGCTAGATAAAGACACTCTCATTTCACATATCAATCCTATCACCACACCATCAAATGAAAGCAAGTGAAGTGAGACAAGAATGGAATCTCATCATGATAAAGAGGCTACAAAAGCAATAAAGTCCTCCACAAAAGAGTTATTTGCACTCTTGCAAATAACCCCCTCCAACGAAAAGTCCGGCCGCGAAGGAACAAAGGAAAACCGGCCGAAACGGAATGCAAACTGGCAACTTCAGAAAACTGATCCCGTAATAAATTACAGGAAAACCCCGCTACTGCAAATACATGCCCGCATTTGTATTCCCACTGAACACAAATGCAAAGAGACAAAACTACACTATCTAATACTAGGATTCGGCTTAAGCCAAAACCGGCTAGTAAAAAACCGTCCGATCACGATCCGTGCAATACCGCACGTATCTGATCGAACCCTGCCATATCTCCATACGGCCACTACAGCGTTTCGCCCGAAACCTGAGTAACTGAGTGTGGTGGACTCTAAAGACTCGTCAATACTATGGCTGTGGTTTTAACCACTAGCACGTCAGAGGTATAAGCCAATACGTAACGGGTTACCAGATACTGACTAAAAGGGACATCGATGAGCGAACTCATCCTGACACCCTACTGAGCCTGTCAGTGACAATATCCGTACAGTCCGGTCTGTTCGTCTATGAGTATCGCATGGCGGGCCTAGGGGGTTGGTAAAAGTCAGACCCCCAATAGCGGTACAAGTCGTGTCGGAGTGTAGCCCAGAACACCTTGAGATACTATTGGAATACCTACCAGCAAATCTCCTGTTTTGGCCAAAGACTTTTCATGTTCTGGCTCTCCTAGACACAGCGCGACCTCACCCCCAATACCGGGAGAGACAAACCCCTGCAGATCCGCTCACTGCTTCCATGTGGCTCGGGACTGTACCCAACTAAAACCTGTTTGCACGCCTCCTTTGAGCCGTGGTAGGGTAGTAATTAAAGCACAGTGGGAACTCACACGAGACAAACGACGATCTCAGGTCGATGAACTAACCTGTACACATGTCACCAGGGAACTGCTATCTGACGTCTGGTATAATCCCAACTAGCAGGTTCCCGGCGAGTCCTGTCCGGTGTACTCATAACCCAATTAGCACCTGTATACATCTTAGGTGAACCAACTGACACCAGTGGCTTGTGAGACCGGCCACCGCCCCTCGTCGGGGTATCGACTGTATACACTAGTCTACTCTGGGGAATCAATGCCCTGTCTCGAAACTCCCACGACTAGGGACCTTTTAAGGATGTGCTTATAGACCCCAGCTCTCACGTATATGATCGCCCTCATACTGCTGGTATCAAGCAAGAATCCTAGGGGCTCTATCAACGTGTAATAGTGACTCGTAAGGTCACCTAAAGCAGTACACGATGATAAAGATAAACCAGATAGCATACTATCATCTCGAGTAAGACTGTCCTACTGGGACAGGTCCTCCCCTCAATCATTGCAATCACGTGCCTGTGATCCAATAATTGACTCTGAGGGCACTATCTCCAACATGCGCACCCCGAGGACACCCCGGGGGGACCAGAGGAGGGACCCACTGTCACGACCCGAACGGTACGAAACGTGACTGGCACTTAAATTATGAAATGTCACAAGGCGTACGCAATCTAAGTAAGCCAAAGCCCAGAAATCAAAACCCATTTAAGAAATAGAGTGAAGGAAAAACCAACTTATGGAAAGCGATTTTAATCAATAAGTCACATCAAGCTTTTTAAAAGCAACATCCATTTTTCCAAAAATTTCGGCAGTGTCTCTTGTAAAAACTGGCCCCCAAACGGGTACAAAACAGGAATATATATGAATAACATGAAATAAGGCATCCCCAAGCGGGAGCTAGCTCTTCGTCGAAGCGGACTCAAATCCCACGCAATATAAATCAGCAATGTGCAAAATAAGTAATAAAGGCACAAGTAATAAACATCATGTCGGCTCAAGTGAGCTCGACCCTAAAATACAACATAAAAGTCCACAAATCTCACTGCCTCATCTCTAGGTCAATATACATAACTACAATAACAGGTACAGTAGACACAGGAGATGGAGTACTCTTGATACAATGAATATACAAGGTGGAAACAAAATAATATCATAACCCGCCTACGAGCAAAAGTGGCATGAGTTAGTTTGCTTTGCACCTCTCTAAATTTTAAAGTGGCATGAGTGAGGCTACCAAACCCTAGACTAGGTGCAAGGGAAACCCAATAGCTTGATACCTCTAGAACCTCATGGTGGTGTTAAGGTAGACTTTCATGGTATCAGAGCCAAGCTAGAACATTAGGGTAACTTATAGCGACCTTAGAAATCCGCTGTTTTTGTCGCGCAAAAACTGCCGATAAAAACAGTTTTCAAAATTGATGTTTGAGTTGTTTGCACACCTCGCGGGCTCACGGTTTGAACTGAGAAGCCGCGAGGTGGAGAGTGCGCACCCTGAGGACACCCCGGGGGAACCAGAGGATGGACCCACTGTCATGACCCGAACGGTACGAAACGTGACTGTCACTTAAATTACGAAACGTCTCAAGGCGTACACAATCTAAGTAAGCCAAAGCCCAGAAATCAAAACCCATTAAAGCAATAGAGTGAAGGAAAAACCAATTTATGGAAGGCGATTTTAATCCAATAAGTCACATCAAGCTTTTTAAAAGCAACATCCATTTTTCCAAAAATTTCGGCAGAGTCTCTTGTAAAAAACTGGCCTCCAAACGGGTACAAAACAGGAATATATATGAATAACATGAAATAAGGCATCTCCAAGCGGGAGCTAGCTCTTCGCCAAAGCGGACTCAAATCCCACGCAATATAAATCAGCAATGTGCAAAATAAGTAATAAAGGCACAAGTAATAAACATCATGTCGGCTCAAGTGAGCTCGACCCCAAAATACAACATAAAATTCCACAAATCTCACTGCCTCGTCTCTAGGTCAATATACATCACTACAATAACAGGTACCGTAGATACGGTAGATGGAGAACTCTAGATACAATGAATATACAAGGTGGAAACCAAAATGATATCACAACCCACCTACGAGCAAAAGTCTCAAGTCCAGGCAAAGGGAGCAAAAGGAGCAAGTGCGTCCGCCGCTACTGTGCTGACGGAGCGGACCTGCAAAATGGCTGTGGCACAACGGGGGTGAGTTGCCAACTCGTGAGTAATAAATAACATCTATAGAGGCTATCGTAAGCATGCACACAAGTGTCATAACTCAACAATACTGATATGGCATGATATACTAGCAGATATGTATGCAACATGAATCAATGTACAATACTAATCTGGCATGATGTACTAGCAGGTATGTATGCAACATGAATCAACTCGTAATCTGAATATGTGGATATAAGAAATCAATGTTTTCTTCTTAGAAATCTCTTTTGAAATATCAGCATAATATCAATAGAATCAACAGAAATCCGTGTCCAGCATCGACACCTCAATAACTAACTCAAATCTCATATATCCATATCACAGTATCTCAGGCCCCAGCCGTCCGGCTAACCCATCTCAAAGTATCAATATCTCAACATCTCACGGCCACAGTCGGTATCCTCTGGATATCCGCCGCACCAACAATCACCGGTAGGTAGTCTGCCCCTGCCAGGCCTATCGTCTACACCTCGATCTTCTTGCCCCGGGGTACCTTACCGGGCCTACCATGTACCCGAGACGGTTCATCCAACTCCTCGAAACGGGTCTCGAAAACCAACAGAAAACTCATGGTGGACAACACATGTATCATATCACGAGAAAAACCACAACTTTCAATGTTTAAAATAATATCAGGTTTATTAAGTACTTGCGACTTTTCCCAAAATCTCAAAAATCTTAAGTGCTGAAATCCTCAAGAAAATCATCATAAGTGCATATGTCAATGATAATGAATGCCTACAGTATCAACAAGTCAAACTGCAATGTATGACTAATAGGCTAGGCATGAACGAATGATGTAATGAGGTACATGCATATGAATAGCAATCCTACATGTTTATCCTGAGGAATTTAAATGCATTAGCACAGGTTTAAACATCATATATGGTGAAATGGTTCTAGATTTCAGGTTATACAAGTTATCTAGTGTTGTGGCATAGCAATTACCAAGGCGTGTGTGTCCGCATGAATAGTGCTCGTGCTGCATAAACCCTGGCAATGGTGTAAGTGTCCTATGAAATGAGTCGCACATGTATGTAAGTATATCGGATCATGAATGCAGCAAGATGTTTAAGTAGGCACTATACTTATAATTACTAGTACCACTAGAAGTCTTTTAATTTTTCTAAACTATCGGGCGTCTTGCGCCATCCAAACGAATGTCCCCCGTAGATGTTACATCTACTCACCTGTGATCTCGTGCTAGCCGGGTCCAACCACCGCTTTTCCCTTCCGCGCCGCGTCCGACGTCTCCGCGATCGTCCTTAGAAACACACCAACAATGCACATAAGGCTAAATCCTACCAAAAATGCAATATCACGATCAAAGGAAAAACTCGCGTTGGAAACTAAATGCGCGTGGACTCGATACGTCAAAACGTGTGTAACCTCACCAGAAACCACCCCGAATCGCTGTGTCGCGCAGTGAAAAATAAACCCAACACATAAAAAGCACGTGTCGCACGAGTTAAAAAGTATCGAAAAGAGGCTTTAAGTTCCAGATTTTGACTCGGGTGAAAATATAAAAAGTTGCATATACCAAAACCCTTAAATATACAGCAGAATCCCACAGCCCAAACCCCAACAGCATACACCATCATATAGCCGCAAATTGAGGCCAGAATGATTAAATTTGCGGCCAAATGGTGGATAGGGGGTTTCGTGCTCTCTGTGTGTGATCTAGGTCTAGTGAGCATGCCCCAGTTAACTCAGATTTTACCTGAAACACTCGGGTCAACAGCAGATCTTAAAATGGCTAAAAGTCTACATTAAAACACTAATTTACAAAAAATTGAAACAATCTGGTATTTTAATGAAATCTGGAGCAAAACTTGGTTTAAATGGCCTTATAAACACTTAGTTATGCAACATTAACAAAAAAAATCCTCACTTGGCCAAAACTCCACTTAAATCACAAATCTAGCACTAAAATCACATTAATTACTAATTTAAGCTTAATTAACCATATTCTTTAGCAAAGCAAGAAGTTAAGTTTAAGAAATTATACCTCTAGTGGTCCTAGGGTGCAAGAAGAAGGAGAAGAAGAAGGAGAAGGAGGGAATTCTGCTGCTGTTGCTGCTGCTACTGTTGCTGTTGTTGTGTTGCTGTTATTGCTGTTGCTAATGTTGCTGCTGTTACTGATACTGAAGCTGGTGCTGATGCTGCTGCTTCTGATGCTGCTGTTATTGCTTCAACTGCTGTTGCTTCAGCTGCTGCTGCTGCTGTGAAGTTGTGTGGGGGGGGGTGGGTGAGAGGAAGAGAGATGTGTGAGAATGAGTGAAGAAAAAAAATAATTGTTTTGAAACAAAAGAAAAGAAATGAGAGTCAACCCCTCTCTCTCTCATCATGATGACCAAGCATGGCTCAAGCCATCATGCTCTCTCTCTCTCTCTCTCTCCAACCCAAGTCAACCCCTAACACAAGCTAATTGTATTTAAAAAAAGAAAACTAATACACTTAATTAAATCCTATTAACCTAATTAAATGTTTTAGTCCACCATGGTTATCTAAATATGGTTTTAACCCCAAACTTAACCCTAGTTAACATGCACATGTGTGTGCTGTCCAAAATAAATTATAATAAAATATTCATAAATACTGATAAAATATTTGAAAACCGTTTTGGTAAACTTTTTACTAAAACCCCCACATTAAAGCATAATAATCACTAATCACATTCTAAGGTGTTACAATCTTCCCCCTTAAAGAAAATTCATCCCCGAATTTAAAATATAGCTACGCGTACCTTCAAAGAGATGAGAGAATTTCTTCCGCATCTCGCCCTCGGCCTCCTAAGTGATCTCTTCACCATTCGGGCTGCGCCAAAGAACCTTCACTGATGGAAAGACCTTTTATCGAAGTTTCTTCACCTGCCGATCCAATATCACTACTGGCTGCTTGGTGAACGAAAGATAGCGCTCAAGCTGAACAGTCTGATGCTGAATCATGTGAGAAGGGTCATGAAGATATCTGCGAAGCATCGACACATGGAAGACGGGGTGAACATCCGGAAAGTCGTGTGGAAGAGCCAAACGATAAGCCCCTGCGTCCACACGCTCGAGGATCTCGAAGGGACCTATAAATCTGAGACTAAGCTTTCCTTTTTGCCCAAATCTCATCACGCCCTTCATCGGAGAGACCCTCAGAAAAACGTGATCGCCGACTGCGAACTCTAGTCTGCGACGGCATCTGTCTGCATACGATTTCTGCCTGCTCTGAGCCGCTCTCATCCGATCATGAATCAACTGTACTTTCTGGGTCGTCTCTTACACGATCTGCGGCCCCAAAATACTGCTCTCGCTAAGCTCAGTCTAGCAGACGGGCGATCTACATCTCCTCCTATACAAGGCCTCGAAAGGTGCCATCTGAATAGTATCCTGGAAGCTGTTGTTGTAGGAGAACTCCACAAAAGGTAAATGATTATCCCAGCTACCACCGAAGTCTAAAACGCACGCTCGGAGCATGTCCTTGAGAGTCTAAATAGTCCGCTCTGACTGGCCGTCGGTCTGCGGATGAAATGCTGTGCTGAAACTCAAACGGGTGCCCAACGCCTCCTGAAGTATCTGCCATAGTCGGCTGGTAAACTGGGTGCCTCGGTCTGACACGATACACATCGGGATGCCATGCAATCGTACGATCTCGCCGATGTAAATCTGGGCATACTGAGCAAAACCAAAAGTGGTCTTCACTGGCAGGAAGTGAGCCGCTTTCGTCAAACGATCCACGATCACCCAAATGGAGTCATACACTCTACTGGTCCTGGGTAGACCCACCACGTAGTCTATAGAAATATGCTCCCATTTCCACTCCGGAATGGGCAAAGGCTGCAACTCTCCAGCGGGCCTCTGGTGCTCGGCCTTGACTTGCTGACAAGTCAGGCATCTCGACACGAAGTCTGTGACGTCCCTCTTCATTCCATCCCACCAATAAACATCTCTCAGATCGCGGTACATCTTGGTGGAACCTGGATGAACGCTGTATATTGATCTATGCGCCTCCTCAAGAATCTCACGCCGCAATCCCTCAGAATCTGGTACGCACAATTGAGTCCCAAATCGCAGTACTCCCTGATCATCGATCACGAACTCGGAATCTCTGCCCTGCCTAATCTTCTTTATGGTCTCTGAAAGACGGTCATCTCAAGCAGCTGTGGACGTGCATGAATATGCGCAAGCTGTCCCCCTGTCGGAGTGAACTCGAACTCAACTCGGCTGTCACATAAAATCTGCCAATCTGCTGACGATTGCCTCTATACAGCGCTCAAACAAGATAAACTACCTCCGGGACTCCTACTCAAAGCATCTGCCACCACGTTCGCCTTGCCCGGTGTTAGTTATATGTATGCCCTAGAGGCCATTACTGTACATAGGATGTATATTGTAGTGGATGCTGGGACGTATATAGGGAGGACTTTCTTGCTCGACATGATAGTATGCTATCTGGTTGAACTTTACCTTAACGTGTATACTGATTGTCTCTCTGTTACATGTTGGTAAAGCCCTTAGGATGTGTGCTTGACTACCTGGACTGTGATGCAGATCATACTAGTGGGGACATGGTAGTCCATAAGTACATCCTTCAAAGTCCCTAGTCGTGGGTGTATCGAGACGGGGCATCGATATACTAGTGTAGACTAGCGTATACCTTCTCGACCCATATAGATGGGCGATGGATGATCCCATATCCATTGGTGTTTGTCATCAGAGTTGATATACGGGTGCTCAGTAGAGACTGGGTACACTGGACGGACTCGCCGAGAACTCCCAGATGGTATTATACCTCACGTCAGATGGCAGTTCTCTGGTGATACTGGTACAGAGTAGTCTGTTGACCCGAGATCGTCATAGAGTCTTGTGTGGTTCCCACTGTGCTTTGATTTCCATCTTACCACGTCCAAGAGGGCGTGCAAAACGGTGGTTTTTGGGTACAGTCCCGAGTCACATGGAGGCAATGAGCGATAGGAGGGGATTCGTCTCTCCCGGTATAGGGGGTTGATGTTGCGCTGTGTTCGATTGGCTATAACAGGAAATCCCTGGCCAGGGTTGCTGAGATTTACTGGTAAGTGTTACCAGTAGTTTCTCGAATGGTTATAGACCTCATATCGACACGACTTATTGAGCTATTGGGGTCTGACGTTTACCACCCCTAGGCGAGATATGCGACATATCAGACGATCAGACCGGACTGTACGGTAGTGTTACTGGTTGGATTCACTGGAGTGTGAGCGGGCTTGCTCGTCGATCTTCAGATCGCTCAATACCCGGGTGGCCGTTACGTTTAGCAGACCGCTTGCGGCTTGTGGGTGTTTGATATGATCATCACCTGCTGCCGGCGTATTGACGAGTCTTTAGAGTCCTAAACAGAGGTTTCCTGGCTCAAGCGAAACGAAATAGGAGCGCATATGAGATATGTGCGGGACCGAGAATAATGCGTGTATGTGATACCGTATTTCATTCTCGCGATCAATGTATCGAATGGTTGTATGCGATATAACCTAGTTATCGATTCAAGCGTTGATTCGATAAGCCGATATATTGTATACTAGTCGGTTGTGTGCGACATAACCGGATCATTGAATCAAGTGTTGATTTAATGATTTAATGCATATTTATATATTTGATATATTACTTTGCATCAACTAGTATCGGTTTACTTAAGATGGATTTTCTCACTAGGATGGGCGCATTGTATATGCGATATACTTTTGTGCACTTGATTGTATCATGTTTGATGATACATGTTTACTTGTGTTTTGTGTAAAGTTTAAACCATGGTTATGAAATGGTTAGGGTTTACATTTTCATATCCTTTTATTCATTTATTCATTCTTTTTGGAGAAATGATAAGCATAAAGGAAAATGGTGGCTTTGTTTGTATTCTAGATGAAGCTTTGACCAAAGTTACCATTTTGTCTCATGCTTAACCCTAACCACTCCATTAACCCTAGTTTAATCTCTACACTTGACCATGGTTCAATATATGATAAGTATTGATTTTCTTTTTAAAATTAATTAACTTATCATAACTATTTCCTTCTTCTTCTTCATTTCTTCAAGTGAAGAAAGCTTGCCTCCATCAATGGCAAGTGATGAAAAAGAGTGAGAAATCCAATTCTAAAGTCTACCCACTTCCTATTTCTTCATCCTCTACCTCTTGCCAAGTGGTAGAGTGTGTTTACTTCACAAGTTTCTTGACTTGGTGAAGTCGGAGCTTGATTTAGCAATGCCTCGACGTAGATCATCTTCGGCATAGACATCGACGACCTAGCTTGCCCATTCTCCGACGAAGCCGACGCGAGAGCCCGGATTCTTTTTGGACAGCGGAGAGGAATTCGTTGCGGAGCTATGGAGGTGGAGCACCGGATCTACAAAGGTTGTATTTCCGTTAAACTTTTAGTTAAATGTTAACTAGTTAGTTTTTCGCCTAGACATCTAGCCGACGATCCGTAGTTTAGGGTTTGTAGGCACCGTAAAATTTGAAATTGGCATGGTTGATGCCTTGTGAGACCTCATTAGGGTGCCTAGGAACCCTACAGTGGTATCAGAGCCTAGCTAGAGCCTTAGGCGAAGTCTAGACGGAATTTGAAGCCCGAACGAACCCGAAACCCACCCGGCAATATGCTCTCTGGACGATTTCGTAAAACGTGGATTTTTCCATATTAAAAATTGCTAAAAAATTCAGCAGGGAAAAATAAGAATTACCATGCAAATATTTTTGGATGAACAGTAAATATCGCGGCGGAAGCGCGGCAGATGACTGCATTCTGCGGCGGTTCCGCCGCACCTTGATGACGTCATCCTCCACTATTTGCACAGTAACTCTTATTGTTTTATTCTGGATTTTCTGGGAATTTTTAATACTGTTTCCAGAGTTGTATTTTCTGGGATTGTTTTGGGGATTCGGTGTTTCGATCGGGGTATCAAATTTTGTCTATTTGACTTTCCCGATATTTTTAGAATATGTTAAAAAGTTCGACCGGATATAAATACCCAATTTTTCCCCTGTCGGGAAATTTCCAAGTGTTGGATTTTTCCGTAGTTTAACGACGTTCTAAGTAGTGCAAGTAACTCGATGGTCCCTCTAGAAGACAACAAACCTTAACTCGATTATGTGACCGTCTTGAACTGCCCTTTGAACCTTCGGGTTTGGGGCAGTACGGCGTGCCACATGTGAGGCGTTGGCTTGACCCTTCTACGGCTGGACCGTTGGTACTGAGGCACGAACTGAATGTTGTTAGACTTATTTCATGTGTTGATCTGTATCGGGAAAACTTGGGTGTTCGATTGTTCGATCGGAAAGTTTGACATTTTCTATTTATCCGGGATGGGATACAATAATTGGAATTCACAAATAGTTATGAGATAACTAAATGAATGTTATAAACGTAGCAGTTTAGTCTCACTTGATCGGTTGCCACGGAATTTTGATGTGATCAAAAGTCCGTCGCAATCACGTAGCGTACGCGGATACTCGCCGGGTAAACTTAATAGACAGCTTCACTCCATAGCCCCGACCAAGTGACTGTAGGAGAACCCCGTCGCCGAAAGCATCCGTTCGGGTGCTCGCGGCAGCGGTGTTCCGCCTTGGTGAACTTCGTCGACGGTATCGGGGGTGCGGCCGTCTACTGAAGTTTGCGACGAGCATTCGATCAGGATGTCGGGAATCCTGTTGAATTGCCCGACTTGATATTGAAAAGTGTTTTCGATTTTGAGACTAAAATGCGGGGTTTATAATTGTTAGGCATGCGATGTCTAAGTAATTCAATTGGTCAGGCATACGATGTCTGAGGTGGTTGCGGATTCCAACTGTTGTAGTTTTACACTTTCTTTTCTGTGACCGTAAGTGTAATATGTGATATCGCCGGTTTCGTTGCTATATGTCAACGACAATTGGGATGCGCATATTTACTTACGTTGATGACATGTGATGTTATGTGTTGCTGGATATGTTATATTGGATCGTCGTGTTTGAATAGCCGGGGGTTTTTATGTGAGATGAGTGTTTTTCATTTTCATTCATGTAAAAACTTGTATGTAATATTCTTTTATTTGGGGCACTTCCAGGTTACGGAAGTTGTCACCCTTTGTATATTATTTACTTTTCCGCACTAGGATAGACCCAAGGAGGAGGGCACAAGTAACCGGGTTCTGGAGTCCAGTGGGAGACCAACTCGAGGAGTCGAGTCCGGGTCTCCTAACTCTAGAATTGGTAGGGTTGCTTGCCGCTCTCGTAGGGGTCTAGGGGTGTGGGTTTGGCTATTCATCACGACCGTGGAATCCGTGTTTTATACTGGCTCGTATTGAAAACACGGACGTCCCAGTATATCCAATATTTCATATGATTCTTCTGCTGCGATATCTGTGATGTGATCATGTGATGTTCTGTGATAGATACTGTATATAGTATATATGATATATTATATAGACGTTACTTATGTTTTACACCCGCGCTAGCCCTGCCCCGCTCTGCCGTTAGTTACCTAACCTAACGGTGCACGAGGGACATCGAGGCGAATGCGGATGGCATAAGTGTACGTCGTATTTATCTGTGATGTTTAGGTACTTAAATGATGGGACTTCATTAATGAGATTAATGAAATAAAAGAAACCTAAGATGTTGTAGAATCGAATTTCAAAATAAAACAGGTAGCTACAGTTCTTGCTTTGCACAGAGGTATATGTGATATATCCTGCACCTTATTCTATGAGGAAAGGACCGAGATCCCTTCACCGGGAGTGACTCCTTTAGCAATAACTGGCAGATGCTACACACTCGGTTTGACTTTTGATTGCTTTTAAGAGTTTTTGCTTTGCACAGTGATATATATGATATATCCCGCACCTCATTCGACGAGGAAAGGACCGACGATCCCTTCACCGGGAGTGTCTCCTTTAGCAAAACCAGAAAAGCCTCAAAAACACTCCATTTCAAAATTCATTCGATCCTACAACAATATCAAGTTCATTACGCAATAGGTTTTCAGAAAAACCTGTCGTAGCCCTCCGTCATTTCAGATAAGTCCTATTTAGTATTCGTGCTACGTTTGTTGACCTCCGTCAAGACGTAGTGTGCGGTAGCTAACTAGTATTTATCTGTTTATGCATATGATGCAGATTGAGTTAGGGTAGTCGTGCGGCCTTGTTGACCTCCGTCAAGGGTCGTGCGGGTGGGTTTAATTCGATCAAGAAATGACGGGTTGAACTTGACTAGTAGCCTATGGTTTGTTGACCTCCGTCAAGGTCATAGGACGCTAGGGGCAAAATATTATCGGGAATTTCAAGTGTTGAAATTTGCAATGAGATTGCATACCTTCTATAAGATAGTTGGATCCCGATACCCGCTGCGAGTAAGAGTTACTCCTGGGAGAGTTTTATACATTACAATTAGCCGATCAAGTAGGTGTCTAGAAAGGTGTTAACGGGGTTACGCCTCTGGGAAAACGAGGTTTACATTAATTAGGTTCGTGCGAAAGCACGGGGGACCTCCCTCAAAGTACCGACACTGGCCTGGCTGAAAGATTGGCGAACTTGTTGTGTGTAATTAATCCCGGCTAGTCTTTCCTTTTAGGGTTTGAAGGAAGATTTGATAAAAAAGCAGTGGGAGCCGTCCTGATTAGATAAAATAAAAACCAATCTATTCTTGCAAGAGCGCACGCTGAGTGTTTTCTTCTCTCTCTCTCCTGGTAGCGACTATATCACGCCTTAATCAAGATAATAATACGGATATTTGACCGAACCCGCTTGTTATACTGAGCTGGGGAACGTTGGTCCCGCTCCAACTTATAATTGTTATAAGACAGAGCAGGAAATTGGGGATTACCAGAATTCCCGTGCCGCCCAAACGAAGAGAGTGCATGCTGATGCATCATCTTCGGGTGTGTTCATTACAGAGAACTATTTCTCAGTATCCTTTACGTCCTGGGTTTGTGATACCAGATCAGGATCCCAGATATGTAATCTGTTACATAGGGCTACAGTTAGGTAGAGAACTGAGAACGGGTGATAAGTTTCATGAGGCAGAAAACGGGGCAAGTGTTGCAGCCAAGTCTGTTGGTCACTGTCACCCTGTATTACAATACATTGATTCTGAACGAATGTTATTAGATACCGAACTTGTTATGCAAAATCATATCTGTCTCTTTATTAGTAAAGAAACGATAAAATTTTGTATTGTTGGACAATGTTTTGAACATTTCCTATATCAAAAGTTGATCGGTTCAGGCACGTTATCTAAAAGCATTAATGTTCTAAATCAAACCACAGTTCTTAGTATATGGAACACACACAAGAGGAAGAGTTCAGAAATGAACGGATTCTTCTTGAGGCATTGTAGACTAGGTCATATCAATGTGACCCGACTAGCTGAAGTTACATGTAGATGCATATTTTAATCGTTTTGAATTTACATCTTGTGAAACTTGCCAGTCATGTCACAGAGATAAGATGACCACAGCTCTGTTTATTGGAAACAGAGAAAGAGTTACTGAACTCTTGGGATGATACATGTTGATGTATGTAAGGTCTCCTGTCTACACATGCCAAGACCGGTTCTTTGTACTTCATTACATTCTCTGATAATCTCTCGAGATTCAGATCTATGTTCTTGTTGAAAAACAAGTCCGAACCTTTTGAGATATTCACAGAATATAAGTTAGAAGTAGAGAACCAATAAGGGTACAAGTATTATGTCCTTTGATGTGATCAGGGAGGAGAATACTTGAGCACGAAATTCTTGGACTTTTCTAAAGGAGAATAAGATTCTCTCTCAGCATTACTCCTCTGTATACACCATAGCACGATGGTATATCGGGGTGGAGCAATTACACCCTATGTGATAAGGTGTGCTCTATGATGAGTAATACTGAGTTACCTTTTTCTTTTTGGGAGTTATGCACTTACGAAGTTGCATACCTATTGAATAGGGTTCCAATCAAATCAGTTGCCTACCACTTCATATGTGATATGGAAAAGGAAGAGCCCATTTCTTAAGATAGTTAAGATTTGGGGTTGTCCGGCCTATGTCTAAAAGCAAAATCTGGACAAGCTCGAGGCAAAGTCTGTTATGTAGAACTGGAAAGGTTCCAGCTATACAAAATACAGCAGATGATTTGGTACAACCAAAGGATTTAGTAGATACCAACGAACCTCAGCCTCTCCGCCGATCTAGTAGGGTTCCTCACCCACCTGAGAGATACTTCGGTTTCTCTGTGACAGTAGGAGCGAGGATTACATCATGAGATGATGACCCAACTAGTTTCGAGCTGGCCATCAGGAGTAAGACTCTGTAAGAATGGCTGGATGCTTAGCGATCTGAGATGGAATCCATGTACACCAACAAAGTATGGACTTTGGTTGCAATATCTGAAGGGTTAAATCCCTATCAGGAGCAAGTATATCTTGAGAAGATTACTTGGTGTAGATGGAAAAGTTGAGACTTTCAAAGCTAGACTTGTTAAAGCTTTTCGTCATCGACCAGGCGTGGATCATGATGAAACCTTTTCAAGTGACTATGCTTAAGTCCATCCAGATCCTACTTGCCACGGCTACATACCATGACTGCGATATCTGGTGGTTGGGTGTCTTGACTGCTTTTCTAAATGATGATTTAGAAGTGAGCGTCTATAAGTACACAGCCAGAGGGCTTCGTAGACAGTGGGAGCAGCGGAAACGTGTGCAAGATGCTTTATAGGATAAAACAGGCATCGCGGAGTTGGAACATCTGTTTTGATGAAGCGGTCAAAGAGTTTGACATCATCAAAATGGTAGATGAACCTTGTATATACAAAAAGGTAGTAGGGAGTATGGTGACGATCCTCGTAGAGTACGTGGATGACATACTCTTGATAAGAAAGGAGTTTCTTATGCTACGCTCGATCAATCTCCGCTTATCACAATGATTCTCCATATAGGATCAAAGTGATACCTCCTAAATCCTGGGTTTTTGGATCTATGAGATAGATCTAATTGGATGTTAGGACTCTCACTAGTTGTAGTGAGACGGTATCAACCGATCCTGAGGAGAATCACTGGAAGGGTTCCAGGGTGATAAAGACGACTGAATGTCAGTCACAGGCATTGTCTTTACCCTCAGTAAAGGGACGGTATGTTGGAAGAGTTCCAAGCTAGATACCGTGACATACTAGACGATAAAGGCAGGATACATCGCTACAGAAGATGCTACCAAAGAGGCCGTTTGGGTATATATTGGTTCATGAGATGAACTTAGTTCCTGCCATTGTGTGACAATGGAGTTGTGGCTTATGCCAAGGAACGTCTGTCCCATCAGTGATCCAGACATATTCTAAGGCAGTGTCACCTGATCATGGAGATGGATGATCTCCAGGGTGATCGAGGTTTGGAGAGTAGACTCAGAGGACAACACAGCGGATCCACTCACAAAGGCCTGTTCCCAGAGAGAGACTTTTATGGGACGGTTGAGTATGAGATACTACAACCACTGCTATCAGATGGCCCTAGTGCAAGTGGGAGATTGTTAGTTATATGTATGCCCTAGAGGCCATTACTGTACATAGGATGTATATTGTAGTGGATGCTGGGACGTATATAGGGAGGACTTTCTTGCTCGACATGATAGTATGCTATCTGGTTGAACTTTACCTTAACGTGTATACTGATTGTCTCTCTGTTACATGTTGGTAAAGCCCTTAGGATGTGTGCTTGACTACCTGGACTGTGATGCAGATCATACTAGTGGGGACATGGTAGTCCATAAGTACATCCTTCAAAGTCCCTAGTCGTGGGTGTATCGAGACGGGGCATCGATATACTAGTGTAGACTAGCGTATACCTTCTCGACCCATATAGATGGGCGATGGATGATCCCATATCCATTGGTGTTTGTCATCAGAGATGATATACGGGTGCTCAGTAGAGACTGGGTACACTGGACGGACTCGCCGAGAACTCCCAGATGGTATTATACCTCACGTCAGATGGCAGTTCTCTGGTGATACTGGTACAGAGTAGTCTGTTGACCCGAGATCGTCATAGAGTCTTGTGTGGTTCCCACTGTGCTTTGATTTCCATCTTACCACGTCCAAGAGGGCGTGCAAAACGGTGGTTTTTGGGTACAGTCCCGAGTCACATGGAGGCAATGAGCGATAGGAGGGGATTCGTCTCTCCCGGTATAGGGGGTTGATGTTGCGCTGTGTTCGATTGGCTATAACAGGAAATCCCTGGCCAGGGTTGCTGAGATTTACTGGTAAGTGTTACCAGTAGTTTCTCGAATGGTTATAGACCTCATATCGACACGACTTATTGAGCTATTGGGTTCTGACGTTTACCACCCCTAGGCGAGATATGCGACATATCAGACGATCAGACCGGACTGTACGGTAGTGTTACTGGTTGGATTCACTGGAGTGTGAGCGGGCTTGCTCGTCGATCTTCAGATCGCTCAATACCCGGGTGGCCGTTACGTTTAGCAGACCGCTTCCGGCTTGTGGGTGTTTGATATGATCATCACCTGCTGCCGGCGTATTGACGAGTCTTTAGAGTCCTACACAGAGGTTTCCTGGCTCAAGCGAAACGAAATAGGAGCGCATATGAGATATGTGCGGGACCGAGAATAATGCGTGTATGTGATACCGTATTTCATTCTCGCGATCAATGTATCGAATGGTTGTATGTGATATAACCTAGTTATCGATTCAAGCGTTGATTCGATAAGCCGATATATTGTATACTAGTCGGTTGTGTGCGACATAACCGGATCATTGAATCAAGTGTTGATTTAATGATTTAATGCATATTTATATATTTGATATATTACTTTGCATCAACTAGTATCGGTTTACTTAAGATGGATTTTCTCACTCGGATGGGCGCATTGTATATGCGATATACTTTTGTGCACTTGATTGTATCATGTTTGATGATACATGTTTACTTGTGTTTTGTGTAAAGTTTAAACCATGGTTATGAAATGGTTAGGGTTTACATTTTCATATCCTTTTATTCATTTATTCATTCTTTTTGGAGAAATGATAAGCATAAAGGAAAATGGTGGCTTTGTTTGTATTCTAGTTGAAGCTTCATGAAGCTTTGACCAAAGTTACCATTTTGTCTCATGCTTAACCCTAACCACTCCATTAACCCTAGTTTAATCTCTACACTTGACCATGGTTCAATATATGATAAGTATTGATTTTCTTTTTAAAATTAATTAACTTATCATAACTATTTCCTTCTTCTTCTTCATTTCTTCAAGTGAAGAAAGCTTGCCTCCATCAATGGCAAGTGATGAAAAAGAGTGAGAAATCCAATTCTAAAGTCTACCCACTTCCTATTTCTTCATCCTCTACCTCTTTCCAAGTGGTAGAGTGTGTTTACTTCACAAGTTTCTTGACTTGGTGAAGTCGGAGCTTGATTTAGCGATGCCTCGACGTAGATCATCTTCGGCATGGACATCGACGACCTAGCTTGCCCATTCTCCGACGAAGCCGACGCGAGAGCCCGGAATCTTTTTGGACAGCGGAGAGGACTTCGTTGCGGAGCTATGGAGGTGGAGCACCGGATCTACAAAGGTTGTATTTCCGTTAAACTTTTAGTTAAATGTTAACTAGTTAGTTTTTCGCCTAGACATCTAGCCGACGATCCGTAGTTTAGGGTTTGTAGGCACCGTAAAATTTGAAATTGGCATGGTTGATGCCTTGTGAGACCTCATTAGGGTGCCTAGGAACCCTACACCCGGATGGTAAAGTATTTCGCAATCATAGTCTTTCACCAGCTCCATCCAACGGCACTGTCTCAGATTCAGGTTACGCTGCTCAAATATGTACTTCAAGCTCTTATGGTCCGTAAATATCTGGCACGAATCTCCGTATAGGTAATGTCTCCAGATCTTGAGTGAAAACACCACTGCAGCCACCTTTAAATCGTGCGTAGGATAGTTCTGTTCATATGTCTTCAGCTGCCGAGAAGCATACGCGATAACTCTGTCGTGCTGCATCAACACGCAACCTAGTCCCACTCACGAAGCGTCACAATAAACTACGAATCCTCCCGATCCCGAAGGAAATGACAACACTGGTGCAGTAGTCAGACGAGTCTTCAACTGCTGGATGTTGTGCTCGCACGCCTCGGTCCAATCAAAAGGAACTCCCTTCCGGGTCAACCCGGTCAACGGTGCAGCGATACGGGAGAAGTCCTGAACAAATCTTCGGTAGTAGCCAGCCAGGCCAAGGAAATTGCGGATCTTCGTAACTGATGTCGGTCTGGACCAATGCTGAAGGGCCTCGATCTTCTTCGGGTCCACACATATGCCATCCCTCGTAATCACGTGACCTAAGAAATCAATACTGTCAAGCCAAAACGCGCACTTGGAAAATTTCACGAACAGCTGGTGCTCTCTCAAAGTCTGCAATGTGATCCGCAAGTGCTGCTCGTGCTCCTCTCGGCTCCGGGAATACACCAAAATGTCGTCAATAAACTCGATGATGAACAGATCTAGATACGGCCTGAAAATACGGTTCATCAAATCCATAAACACGGCTGGTGCATTGGTGAGTCCGAACGACATCACCAAAAACTCATAGTGCCCGTAACGCGTGCTAAAAGCCGCCCTCGGAATATCCTCCTGCCGCACCCGTAACTGATGGTAACCCGATCGCAAGTTAGTCCTCGAAAAGTATCCCGCACCCTGAAGCTGGTCGAACAAATCATCGATATGTGGTAAGGGATATCTGTTCCGTACGGTAACCCTGTTCAGCTGGCGGTAATCAATGCACAAGCGCAAACTGCCGTCTTTCTTCTTGATGAACAGGACAGGAGCACCCCACGGAGAAACACTAGGTCGAATAAGCCCTTTATCTATCAAATCCTGCAACTGATCCTTCATCTCTCTAAGCTCCGCCGGGGCCATCCGATAAGGCGGTATGGAAATAGGCCCTGTGCCGGGGATCAAATCGATGCAGAACTCAACATCGCGCTCAGGCGGTAACCCAGGCAGCTCGTCAAGAAAAACATCAGGGAACTCACTAACAATCGGGACCTGGTCCAAAGGAACCTCTGCAGCTCGAGTATCACAAACAGAAGCTAAGAAACCCTGACATCCCTTCCGTAAGAGCTGATCGACGCGAAGAGACGAAATCAAGCTGGGAAGGTTGGCATTGCAGTCTCCCTGAATAACAAGGGCTGGCTCTCCCGGAAAGCTAAATCTAACTGCCTTCTCACGGCAGTCCACAGATGCATAACAAGTGGCTACCAAGTCCATGCCCAGAAGCACATCAAAGTCCAACATATCGAGGAAAATCAAATCAACCGATGAATCCCTCTCCCCGATACGAACAGAACACAATCGAAACACAAAACGAGCGACAAACGACTCGCCAACCAGAGTAATAACCATAAGCGGCAGATCTAACGACGATGACTCACGGCCCAACATCGGTGCAAAGTATGTAGATACATACGAATGTGTGGAACCTGGATCGAATAACACTCGCGCGTCGAATGAACATACTGACAAGGTATCTGTCACAACGGCAGTGGATGCCTGTGGATCCTGCAGAGTTAAAGCGAATACTCGGGCCTGTCCCCCACCAATAGCTGGCTGACCTCTGCCTCGGCCTCTGCCTCCTCGTCCTCTCTGAACAGGACCGCCGAGTCCACGGTCTCTGGGGGCATCTAACTGACATGGAGCATCACCGGGGTAGGAAGTAGAGCTCTCTGAGGAGGTGGTGAAGGTGGTAAAGTCACGTGTAGAACTGTCGCCGATCCCTGTCGCCTCACCATACAGTCTCTGACACGATGGTATGGACTCCCGCACCCAAAACATTCTGGCGACACCTGCTGGCCCTGTGGATAAGAACCAAATAGCTGACCCCGTCCAACTTTTCTGCCACCGCCATCTCTCGGAAAGAATCTGTCAGGATGCCTCTGAGATGGCATATCGGTATGAATCCTCTTCGGGCTAGAAATGGCCGAAGTCTCTGAAATGCGCGCCTCTATCCATAAGGCCGTGTCCATAACAGCTACATAAGTGTCGAAGTGCTGGGTGCCGATGGCAAGAAATAACTAGGTGTTGAGTCCCTGGATAAACCTCTTTACCCTTTTTTCTTCAGTATCAACCAAGTACGGAGCATATCTAGATAACTGCGTAAACTGGACATCATACTCGGACACTGTCATCCCTGGAGTCTTGCACAAAGCTTCAAAACTACGAGCTCTAGTATCACGAACGCTCTCAGGAAGGAAACGGGCTAGAAATACTGCTGTGAACTCGGCCCAAGTCATAGGAGGTAGACCTGCAGCTTGACCTCTCTCGACCGACTCACACCATGTCTACGCAAGGCCCTGTAGACGGAAACTCGTAAGCTCTACCCATCTGTCGTCGGAACATCTGAGCGAACGTCAAATCCTAGCTAGTTTGTCAAGGAATGTCTGCGGATCCTCCGCTGCATCTGTGCCGGTGAAAACTGGAGGTCTCAGCCTCATGAAATCCTGTAGTGATACTGGAATGGCCACGGTAGTAGTAGGAGCAACTGCCTGGGCAGCAGGTACTATCGTAGTCTATGCTGTGGTAGGTACGTCCTCTGATCTCGGTGCACGACTGGCCTCTACTAAGGACCCCACCATCTGTCGTAACTCCTGCATACCTCCCATCATCTGTCGTCGCTCCTCCATATCAGACTCTAGCCTATCCATACGGCCTGGAGAAGGAGGATCAGTCTGTCCCTGACGAGTAGGTACACCGTCCTGCTCGGTCCTCGTCTCGGACGAGCCTGCTCGGATCACATCTCGGGCGGCAGCCCTCTGCGCTCTCGTAGCCTTCGGCGGCATAGTGGCTGGTACAGGAAACAGGATAATAAGAATAGTGCAATACAATCATAGGATACACGGAATTGAAGAAGGAATTTCAAGAAAGTATATCCTAAAGTCACCTAGGCGGAGTACCGTATCGCAAGTATGCCGCGGACATACACACGCTACGTTACCCTGCTTAAGTCACTTACTCCATCTACCGAGGGTCATCCTACACTCAAAAAGGTAAAACCTATCGCTCTGATACCAACATTGTCACGACTCGAACGGTACGAAATGTGACTGACACTTAAATTACGAAACGTCTCAAGGCGTACGCAATCTAAGTAAACTAAAGCCCAGAAATCAAAACCCATTTAAGCAATAGAGTGAAGGAAAAACCAATTTATGGAAAGCGATTTTAATCTAATAAGTCACATCAAGCTTTTTAAAAGCAACATCCATTTTTCCAAAAATTTCGGCAGAGTCTCCTGTAAAAACTGGCCCCCAAACGGGTACAAAACAGGAATATATATGAATAACATGAAATAAGGCATCCCCAAGCGGGAGGTAGTTCTTCGCTGAAGCGGACTCAAATCCCACGCAATATAAATCTGCAATGTGCAAAATAAGTAATAAAGGCACAAGTAATAAACATCATGTCGGCTCAAGTGAGCTCGACCCCAAAATACAACATAAAAGTCCACAAATCTCACTGCCTCGTCTCTACGTCAATATACATCATTACAATAACAGGTACAGTAGAAACAGTAGATGGAGTACTCTAGATACTATGAATATACAAGGTGGAAACAAAATAATATCATAACCCACCTACGAGCAAAAGTTGCATGAGTTTGTTTGCTTTGCACCTCTCTAAATTTTAAAGTGGCAAGAGTGATGCTACCAAACCCTAGACTAGGTGCAAGGGAAACCCAACAGCTTGATGCCTCTAGAACCTCATGGTGGTGTTAAGGTAGACTTTCATGGTATCATAGCCAAGCTAGAACATTAGGGAAATCCGTTTTTTTGTCGCGCAAAAACAGCCGATAAAAACAGTTTTCAAAATTGATGTTTTGAGTTGTTTGCACACCCCGCGGGCACACGGTTTGAACTGAGAAGCCGCAGGGTGGAGAGTGCGCACCCCGAGGACACCCCGGGGGGACCAGAGGATGGGCCCACTGTCACGACCCGAACGGTACGAAACGTGACTGGCACTTAAATTATGAAACGTCTCAAGGCGTACGCAATCTAAGTAAGCCAAAGCCCAGAAATCAAAACCCATTTAAGCAATAGAGTGAAGGAAAAACCAATTTATGGAAAGCGATTTTAATATCCAATAAGTCACATCAAGCTTTTTAAAAGCAACATCCATTTTTCCAAAAATTTCGGTAGAGTCTCTTGTAAAAACTGGCCCCCAAACGGGTACAAAACAGGAATATATATGAATAACATGAAATAAGGCATCCCCAAGCGGGAGCTAGCTCTTCACCGAAGCGGACTCAAATCCCACGCAATATAAATCAGCAATGTGCAAAATAAGTAATCAAGGCACAAGTAATAAACATCATATCGGCTCAAGTGAGCTCGACCCTAAAATACAACATAAAAGTCCACAAATCTCACTGCCTCATCTCTAGGTCAATATACATCACTACAATAACAGGTACAGTAGACACAGTAGATGGAGTACTCTAGATACAATGAATATACAAGGTGGAAACAAAATAATATCATAACCCGCCTACGAGCAAAAGTGGCATGAGTTTGTTTGCTTTGCACCTCTCTAAATTTTAAAGTGGCATGAGTGATGCTACCAAACCCTAGACTAGGTGCAAGGGAAACCCAACTGCTTGATGTTAGTGTATATGCCCTAGAGGCCATTACTGTATCATACTAGTTTGTATATTACTTAATGGAAGCTTGGGATATTCACAGTTGTATATACAATCTTGCTCGAAATGGTAGTATGCTACTTGGTTTGTCTCTGCTTTAATATGTGCATGTGTTTCTTTTAGCATATCGCTGTTATACATATTAGTAGAGCCCTTAGGATTTTTTCTTGATTACCAGCGTTGTGATGGCGCTCACACTCGTGGGAGCTGGGTGATCTATAAGCACATCCTTATACAGGTCCCTAGTCGTTGGACTATCGAGATAGGGCATCGATACTCCGGAGTAGACTAGCGTATGCGCTTCTCATCCCAGCGTGGGAGACGGTCTGTCCCACAGCCGTCAGTACGTCGTACTTGAGATAGTATGCGGGTGCTCGTTAGGTTACGAGTACACTGGACAGGACTCGTCGGGGACTGTTGGTTGGTATTATACCTATCGTCAGTTATCAGTTCCCAGGTGACATGAGTACAGCTTAGTCCGTTGACTTGACACTGTCACTTCACCTCGAGTGTGTTCCCACTGCACTTTGATTACTACCCTACCACGGCTCAAAGGAGTCGTGCAAACAGGTAGTTTTTGGGTGCAGTCCCGAAGCACTTGGAGGCAGTGACGGTTAGACAGGATTCGTCTCTCCCGGTATTGGGGGTTGACATCGCGCTGTGTCCAGGAGAGCCATTACACGAGTAGTCCCTGGCCAGGGCAAGCGAGATATACTGGTAGGTTTCCAGTGTTATCTCAGGGTGTTCTGGGCTACACTCCGACATGACTTATACCGCTATTAGGGGACTGACGTTCACCGCCCCCCTAGGCCCGCCATGCGATGTATCAGACGAGCAGACCGGACTGTACGGAGATTGTCATATACAGGCTCAGTAGGAGTTCAGATGGGGTTCACCTCGTCAGTCTTCTTATCGACATCTACCTGGGGACCGTTACGTACAGCTAGTGCCGCTTGCGGTCTGTGGTTAAACCCACTGCCAGCGTAGTGTCGAGTCTTTAGAGTCCCACACAGAGAGCTATTCGCCTTTAGGCAAAATGAGTAGAGGTCGCATGGTTTTGCGACAGGGTTCGTTCACATCCGCGCACTTGTGCACGTTTTCTGTCCGGACAGCTTATACTAGCGGGCTTTGATTTAAGCCGGATCCTAGTATATGATTTGGGATTGGTTTTTCTCATTGTATTCGTATTCCTCGGATCATGAATACGGGTGCGTATGCACAGTTGCTTGAGACGGAGGGAGAGGACTTTGATTAGGGTTAATGACTATTGTCATTTTATTAACCCTAATGCTTATGTGTGTATTATTGTTAATTGATATTAGTTTAATAATTGTGCATGGTTATGGTTGTTGACCATTTGACCTATCTTGACTTGTTGACCATGTTGACACTTTGACCATCATCATTTCATTTGGAAGATGCTCTTTGATCCTTGCAAATTGCATTAAAAATGAAATGATAATGGTCATGTCTTGATTAACCATGACAATTATCTAGCTAATTATCTAATTACAATAATTCACACATATATGTGAGAATGGTTATTATTCTCTCATTCTATCATTTTATTTTCTCTCTCTTGTTCTTCCTCTCCCTCAAGCTCTCCCTTCTCATGTGTTGAGAAACACTTGAGCTTGAGAAAAACCCTCTCTTGATAATCTCTACTCTCATCTAGGGTTCAAGGATTAGCACTTCTTGCACCCTAGTTGCTTCTAGCTTGGAGTTGAAGCCAAAGGTTGAGGCTTTCGGGTGGATCTTTCTTTGACGGGAGAAGACGACTAAAGTGACCTCCTTCCACCATTCCAAGGAGCAAGGAGAGAAGGACATATAGCCCAAGGTATAACCTTTCTAGCACTTAGCTAGTTTCTAGTTAGCTTTAGCTTGTTTTTGTTTAGCAAAGATCCTTCATAGTCTAGTCCATGTTGCCTAAGCTCATAAAAATCCGATTTTTATTCCGTTTTCCGCCTCCCCGCAAGCACCGGGGTGGACAACGTGGACTTACACTTGATACCTCTAGAACCTCATGGTGGTGTTAAGGTAGACATTCAAGGTATCAGAGCCAAGTTAGAACATTAGGGTAACTTGTAGCGACCTTAGAAATCCGCTGTTTTTGTCGCGCAAAAACTGCCGATAAAAACAGTTTTCAAAATTGAAATTTTGAGTTGTTTGCACACCCCGCAGGCTCACGGTTTGAACCGAGAAGCCACGGGGTAGAGAGTGCGCACCCCGAAGACACCCTGGGGGAACCAGAGGATAGACCCACTGTCATGACCCGAACGGTACGAAACATGACTGGCACTTAAATTAAGAAACGTCTCAAGACGTACGCAATCTAAGTAAGCCAAAGCCCAGAAATCAAAACCCATTTAAGCAATTGAGTGAAGGAAAAACCAATTTATGGAAAGCGATTTTAATCCAATAAGTCACATCAAGATTTTTAAAAGCAACATCCATTTTTCCAAAAATTTCGGCAGAGCCTCTTGTAAAAACTGGCCCCCAAACGGATACAAAACAGGAATATATATGAATAACATGAAATAAGGCATCCCCAAGCGGGAGCTAGCTCTTCGCCAAAGCGGAATCAAATCCCACGCAATAAAAATCAGCAATGTGCAAAATAAGTAATAAAGGCACAAGTAATAAACAGCATGTCGGCTCAAGTGAGCTCGACCCCAAAATACAACATAAAAGTCCACAAATCTCACTGCTTCGTTTCTAGGTCAATATTCATCACTACAATAACAGGTACAGTAGACATAGTAGATGGAGAACTCTAAATACAATGAATATATAAGGTGGAAACCAAAATGATATCACAACCCACCTACGAGCAAAAGCCTCAAGTCCAGGCAAAAGGAGCAAACGGAGCAAGTGCGTCCGCCGCTACTGTGCTGACGGAGCGGACCTGCAAAAAGACTGTGGCACAACGGGGTTGAGTTGCCAACTCGTGAGTAATAAATAAAATCTATAGTGGCTATCGTAAGCATGCACACAAGTGTCATAACTCAACAATACTGATATGGCATGATATACTAGCAGATATGTATGCAACATGAATCAATGTACAATACTAATCTGGCATGATGTACTAGCAGGTATGTATGCAACATGAATCAACTCGTATTCTGAATATGTGGATATAAGAAATCATTGTTTTCTTCTTAGAAATCTCTTTTGAAATATCAGCATAATATCAATAGAATCAACAGAAATCCATGTCCAGCATCGACACCTCAATAACTAACTCAAATTTCATATATCCATATCACAGTATCTCAGGCCCCAGCCGTCCGGCTAACCCATCTCAAAGTATCAATATCTCAACATCTTACGGCCACGGTCGGTATCCTTTGGATATCCGCCGCACCAACAATCACCGGTAGGAAGTCTACCCCTGCCAAGCTCATCGTCTACACCTCGATCTTCTTGCCCCGGGGTACCATACCGGGCCTACCATGTACCCGAGACGGTTCATCCAACTCCTTGAAACGGGTCTCGAAAACCAACAGAAAACTCATGGTGGACAACACATGTACCATATCACTAGAAAAACCACAACTTTCAATGTTTAGAATAATATCAGGTTTATTAAATACTTGCGGCTTTTCCCAAAATCTCATAAATCTTAAGTGCTGAAATCCTCAAGAAAATCATCATAAGTGCACATGTCAATGATAATGAATGCCTACAGTATCAACAAGTCGAACTGCAATGTATGACTAATAGGCTAGGCATGAACGAATGATGTAATGAGGTACATGCATATGAATAGCAATCCTACATGTTTATCCTGAGGAATTTAAATGCATTAGCACAGGTTTAAACATCATATATGGTGAAATGGTTCTAGATTTCAGGTTATACAAGTTATCTAGTGTTATGGCATAGAAATTACCAAGGCGTGTGTGCCCGTATGAATAGTGCTCATGCTGCATACACCCTGGCAATGGTGCAAGTGTCCTATGAAATGAGTCGCACATGTATGTAAGTATATAAGATCATGAATGCAGCAAGATGTTTAAGTAGGCACTATACTTATAATTACTAGTACCACTAGAAGTCTTTTAAATTTTCCAAACTATCATGCGTCTTGCGCCATCCAAACGATTGTCCCCCGTAGATGTTACATCTACTCACCTGTGATCTCGTGCTAGCCGGGTCCAACCACCGCTTTTCCCTTCCGCGCCGCGTCCGACGTCTCCGCGATCGTCCCTAGAAACACACCAATAATGCACATAAGGCTAAATCCTACCAAAAATGCGATATCACGATCAAAGGAAAAACTCGCGTTGGAAACTAAACGCGCGTGCACATGATACGTCAAAATGTGTGTAACCTTACCAGAAACCACCCCGAATCTCTACGTCGCGCAGTGAACAACAAACCCAACACATAAAAAGCACGTGTCGCATGAGTTAAAAAGTATCGAAAAGAGGTTTTAAGTTCCAGATTTTGACTCGGGTGAAAATATAAAAAGTTGCATATACCAAAACCCTTAAATATACAGCAGAATCCCACAGCCCAAACCCCAACAGCATACACCATCATCTGGACGCAAATTGCGGCCAGAATGAATAAATTTGCGGCTAAATAGTGGGTAGGGGGTCTCGTGCTCTCTGTGTGTGATCAAGGTCTAGTGAGCATGCCCCAGTTAACTCAGATTTTACCTGAAACACTCGGGTCAACAACAGATCTTAAAATGGCTAATAGTCTACATTAAAACATTAGTTTACAAAAAATTGAGACAATCTGGTATTTTAATGAAATCTGGAGCAAAACTTGGTTTAAATGGCCTTATAAACACTTAGTTATGCTACATTAACCAAAAAAATCCTCACTTGGCCAAAACTCCACTTAAATCACAAATCTAGCACTAAAATCACATTAATTACTAATTTAAGCTTAATTAACCATATTCTTTAGCAAAGCAAGAAGTTAAGTTTAAGAAATTATACCTCTAGTGGTCCTAGGGTGCAAGAAGAAGGAGAAGAAGAAGAAGGAGAAGGAGGGAATTCTGCTGCTACTGTTGCTGTTGTTGTGTTGCTGTTTTTGTTGTTGCTAGTGTTGCTGCTGTTGCTGATACTGAAGCTGGTGCTGATGCTGCAGCTTCTGATGCTGCTGCTGTTCCTTCAGCTGCTGCTGCTGCTGTGAAGTTGTGTGTGTGTGTGTGGGTGAGAGGGAGAGAGATGTGTGAGTATGAGTGAGGAAAAAAATAATTTTTTTGAGACAAAAGAAAAGAAATGAGAGTCAACCCCGCTCTCTCTCTCTCATCATGATGATCAAGCATGGCTCAAGCCATCATGCTCTCCCTCTCTCTCCAACCCAAGTCAACCCCTAACACAAGCTAATTATATTTAAAAAAAGAAAACTAATACACTTAATTAAATCCTATTAACCTAATTAAATGGTTTAGTCCACCACTGTTATCTAAATATGGTTTTAACCCCAAACTTAACCCTAGTTAACATGCACATGTGTGTGCTGTCCAAAATAAATTCTAATAAAATATTCATAAATCCTGATAAAATATTTGAAAACCGTTTTGGTAAACTTTTTACTAAAAACCCCACATTAAAGCATAATAATCACTAATCACATTCTAAGGTGTTACAATCTTCTCCCCTTAAAGAAAATTCGTCCCCGAATTTAAATATAGCTGCGCGTACCTTCAAAGAGATGAGGGAATTTCTTCCGCATCTCGCCCTCGGCCTCCCAAGTGATCTCTTTACTATTCGGGCTGCGCCAAAGAACCTTCACTGATGGAAAGACCTTTGATCGAAGTTTCTTCACCTGCCGATCCAATATCATTACTGGCTGCTCGGTGAACGAAAGATCGCGCTCAAGCTGAACGGTCTGATGCTGAATTATGTGAGAAGGGTCATGAAGATATCTGCGAAGCATCGACACATGGAAGACGGGGTGAACATCCGGAAAGTCGGATGGAAGAGCCAAACGATAAGCCACTCCACCTATACGCTCAAGGATCTCGAAGGGACCTATAAATCTGGCACTAAGCTTTCTTTTTCGTCCAAATCTCATCACGCCCTTCATCGGAGAGACCCTCAGAAAAACGTGATCGCCGACTGCGAAATCTGGTCTACGACGGCGTCTGTCTGCATACGATTTCTGCCTGCTCTGAGCCGCTCTCATCCAATCACGAATCAACTGTACTTTCTGGGTTATCTCCTGCACGATCTGCGGCCCCCAAAATACTGCTCTCGCTAAGCTCAGTCCAGCAGACGGGCGATCTACATCTCCTCCCATACAAGGCCTCGAAAGGTGCCATCTGAATAGTATCCTGGAAGATGTTGTTGTAAGAGAACTCCACTAAGGGTAAATGATGATCCCAGCTACCACCGAAGTCTAAAAAGCATGCTCGGAGCATGTCCTCGAGAGTCTGAATAGTCCGCTCTGACTAGCCGTCGGTCTGCGGATGAAATGCTGTGCTGAAACTCAAACGGGTGCCCAACGCCTCCTGATGTCTCTGCTATAGTCAGCTGGTAAATTGGGTGCCTCGGTCTGACACGATACACGTCGGGATGCCATGCAATCGTATGATCTCGTCGATATAAATCTGGGCATACTGAGCAGAACCGAAAGTGGTCTTCACTGGCAGGAAGTGAGCCGCTTTCGTCAAACGATCCACGATCACCCAAATAGAGTCATACGCTCTACTGTTCCTGGGTAGACCCACCACGAAGTCCATAGAAATCTTCTCCCATTTCCACTCCGGAATGGGCAAAGGCAGTAACTCTCTAGCAGGCCTCTGGTGCTCGGCCTTGACTTGCTGAAAGTCAGGCATCTCGACACGAAGTCTGTGACGTCCTTTTTCATTCCGTCCCACCAATAAACATCTCTCAGATCGCGGTACATCTTGGTGGAACCTGGATGAACGCTGTATATCGATCTATGAGCCTCCTCAAGAATCTCACGCCGCAATCCCTCAGACTCTGGTACGCACAATCGAGTCCCAAATCGCAGTACTCCCTGATCATCGATCACGAACTCGGAATCTCTGCCCTGCCTAATCTGCTCTATGGTCTCTGAAAGACGGTCATCACTGGGCTGTGCCTCATGAATACGGTCAAGCAACTGCGGACGTACACGAATATGCGCAAGCTGTCCCCATGTCGGAGTGAAATCGAACTCAACTCGGCTGTCACATAAAATCTGCCAATCTAGGTCTAGTGAGCATGCCCCAGCAACTACGGACGTGCATGAATATGCGCAAATTATGGCCAGAATGAATAAATTTGCGGCCAAATAGTGGGTAGGGGGTCTCGTACTCTGTGTGTGTGATCTAGGTCTAGTGTGCATGCCCCAGTTAACTCAGATTTTACCTGAAACACTCGGGTCAACAGCAGATCTTAAAATGGCTAAAAGTCTACATTAAAATGCTAATTTACACAAAATTGAAACAATCTGGTACTTTAATGAAATCTGGAGCAAAACTTGGTTTAAATAGCCTTATAAACACTTAGTTAAGCTACATTAACCATAAAAATCCTCACTTGTCCAAAACTCCACTTAAACCATAAATCTAGCACTAAAATCACATTAATTACTAATTTAAGCTTAATTAACCATATTCTTTAGCAAAGCAAGAAGTTAAGTTTAAGAAATTATACCTCTAGTGGTCCTAGGGTGCAAGAAGAAGGAGAAGAAGAAGAAGGAGAAGGAGGGAATTCTGCTGCTGCTGCTGCTGCTACTGTTGTTGGGTTGATGTTGTTGCTATTGCTAGTGTTGCTGCTGTTGCTGATGCTGAAGCTGGTGCTGATGCTGCTGCTTTTGATGCTGCTGTTGTTGGTTCAGCTGCTGCTGCTGCTGTGAAGTTGTGTGTGGGGGGGTGAGAGGGAGAGAGATGTGTGAGAATGAGTGAGGGAAAAAAATAATTGTTTTGAAACAAAAGAAAAGAAATGAGAGTCAACCCCTCTCTCTCTCTCTCTCATCATGATGATCAAGCATGGCTCAAGCCATCATGCCCTCTCTCTTTCTCTCCCCAACCCAAGTCAACCCCTAACACAAGCTAATTATATTTAAAAAAAGAAAACTAATACACTTAATTAAATCCTATTAACCTAATTAAATGGTTTAGGCCACCATGATTATCTAAACATGGTTTTAACCCCAAACTTAACCCTAGTTAACATGCACATGTGTGTGCTGTCCAAAATAAATTCTAATAAAATATTCATAAATCCTGATAAAATATTTGAAAACCGTTTTGGTAAAGTTTTTACTAAAAACCCCACATTAAAGCATAATAATCACTAATCACATTCTTAAGTGTTACACCCACACCCCAAGACCACTACAAGGTGGCCTTGGGGGTGGGTGACCCGCGAGCACCCCATATGGATGCTCTCGGGTCTGCCAACCCTAGAGGTCCACTTCGTGGTGGCCCCCGGGGTGGGTACCGCCCTGAGGCCCCCCATTCGATACTTAATTTTGGGTCTTCGCCCACGTGAAGATTCATGCGGGTTTCGAGTTCGTTTCGACTCCCGGATTGGCTTAAAACGATCGGTTTTGGAACTTTAGCTCACTGGATTTTTCAAGTGTTGGAAAAATTGGTTTAGTTTGCTAATTGCGTGCAGAATTTTAATGTCACAGTTACTTTACAAGCTTTGTGATGTGTGTGATACAATTATTAGAATCCGGATTAATTAGTTTTATGAAAACTAGTTAGTATATTATAAACCTAGCTGTTTAGTCTCAATTGATCGATTGCCACAAAGTTTTGATTCGGATCAAAACTCCGTCGCAATTGCGTATTGTACGCGATCACTAAGTCGGGAATCTTGTTGAATTATCCAACAACCAATTGAAAATGGTTTTCAATTTGAGACTAGAATGCAAGTTTTATAAGTTAGGCATGAAATCCGGAATATGAGATATTCCGGGTTTATGATGTCTAAGGATATTGCGGATTCTAATTATTGTAGTTTTCTATTTTCTTTTCTAAGACCGTAAGTATAATATGTGGGGTATCCCAATCTCGTTGCTATATGTCAACAAGTTTTAGGGATACGCATATTTGCTTACGTTGATGATATGTGATATCATGTGTTCCTGTTGATATGATTTATTGGATCGTCGTGAAAGAATAGCCTGTTAGTTATATGTATGCCCTAGAGGCCATTACTGTACATGCGATGTATATTGTAGTGGATGCTTGGACATATATAGGGAGGACTTTCTTGCTCGACATGATAGTATGCTATCTAGTTGCACTTTATCTTAACATGTACACTTATTGTCTCTCTATTACATGTTGATAAAGCCCTTAGGATGAGTACTTGACTACCAGGATTATGATGCAGATCATACTAGTGGGGCAGAGGTAGTCGGTAAGTACATCCTTCAAATATTCCTAGTCGTGGGGGTATCGAGACGGGGCATCGATATTCCAGAGTAGACTAGCGTATACGCTTCTTGACCCATATGATGGACGATGGATGATCCCATATCCATTGGTGTTTGACATTAGAGAAGGTATACGGGTGCTCAGTGTAGACTAGGTACACTGAACGGACTCGTCGAGAACTCCTAGATGGTACTATACCTATCATCAGATAGCAGTTCTCTGGTGACACTGGTACAGGTTAGTCTGTCGACCCGAGATCGTCATAGAGTCTTGTGTGATTCCCACTGTACTGATTTCCACCTTAGCACATTCAAGAGATCGTGCAAAACGGTGGTTTTTGGGTACATTCCCCGAGTCACATGGAGGCAATGAGCGATAGGAGGGGATTTCTTCTCTCCCGGTATTGGGGGTTGATGTTGCGCTGTGCTTGATTGGCCATAATAGGAAATCCTTGGCCAGGATTGCTGAGATTTACTGGTAAGTGTTATCAGTAGTTTCTCAAACCGTTATGTACCTTGCATCGGCATGACTTATCGGGCTGTGTCTAGGAGAGCCATTACACGAGTAGTCCCTGGCCAGGGAAAACGAGATATACTGGTAGGCTTCCAGTGTTATCTCAGGGTGTTTTGGGCTACACTCCGACATGACTTGTACCGCTATTGGGGGACTGACGTTTACCGCCCCCTAGGCCCGCCATGCGATGTATCAGACGAACAGACCGGACTGTACGGAGATTGTCACATTCAGGCTCAGTAGGAGTTCAGATGGGTTTCGCCTCGTCAGTCTTCTTGTCGGCATCTACCTGGGGACCGTTACGCACAGCTAGTGCCGCTTGCGGTCTGTGGTTAAACCCACTGCCAGCGTAGTATCGAGTCTTTAGAGTCCCACACAGAAAGCTATTCGCCTTTAGGAAAAAGAGTAGAGGTCGCATGGTTTTGCGACAGGTCGCATGGTTTTGCGACAGGGTTCGGTCACATCGGTGCACTTGTGCACGTACAGTGTCCGGACAGTTTACACTAGCGGGCTTTGGTTTAAGCCAGATCCTAGTGTACCTTTTAGGGATTGGATTTATCCAGTTTGCATTCGAGTTCCTCGGAACGCGGATGCGGGTGTGTATGCACAGTTGACGGAGAGACAGAGGCAGAGGATTCTCATTAGGGTTGTTGACCGTTGACAGTTGACTATTGACCTTTTGCTCAACCCTAATGAGAATATGATATGTGATTAACAATTATATTAATTAAGTATTATGGTGACATGGTTGTTGAGGGATTGACTTTGTTGACTTGTTGACTTTTGTTGACTTGTTGACTTTGTTGACCGGTTGACTAGGCTTGACTAGTTGACCATCATGATAACTATAGCTATCATTTCATGGCAAAGACTTTTGCTTGCTTGCTCTTTTGTGCAAAATGAGTGCATGAAATGATATGGCTATGGTTGCTTAAACCATCACATAATACTTGATAGATATGAGGTGTTATGATTGTTTTTGGATTATGAGAGCCAAATGAGAAAAGCCTTCTCTCATTCTTTCATGCTCATTCTCTCTCTTGTTCTTGAGCTCTCATCTTCCTCCTCTTGCTCTCCCTCTCTTGATTCTATGGTTCACTTGTCTCATGAGTTGAGAACCAAGAACCATAGATAAAATCCCATACAAACTCTTCTCTACTCACTCTAGTTCATAAGGTTTAGCAAACCGAGTGAACTAGTTTCTTCAAAGTTCGAAGAAGGAGCCAAAGGTTGAAGCTTTCAGGTGGATCTATCTTCGGCGCAAGGAGACGACGGGAAGAAGCCGGTTCGGACGACCATCGAAGCTTGAAGACGAAGGAGTTCGAGAAAAAGAAAGGTATAACCCCCTAACCGAGTAGTTAGCAACTCGTAGTTAGGTTGTTAGTTAGATGTTTAACAAAGATCCGGTTTTGAGTCCATGTTACCACCTCAAAGAAAATTGTTTTTTACCAAATTCCGCATGCCCGAAAGTACCGGAAGAGGTAGCATGGACTTACAGTGGTATCAGAGCCTAATTAAACTCTATCTAACATGTTAGCAAAGTAGCTAGAAGATCGATCAAAGAAAAAGTCCCGAAATGAACCCGATTTTCAAACTTGCTGCCGATTTTTTATGTTCTGTAAAATTGATAAATCATGCATCAAAAATCGACTCAGGGTTTTTAAAAGCTACCGTAGAAAAATCACCCAGAGAACCCCCTAAACCACCGCGGAAACGCGGCAATAGCTTGCTATTGCCGCGGTTCCGCGGCCTCCTTGGCTCCTCTCTGGTAGATCTTTGCTGCAGTGTGCTTGAAAGGGTATTTTGGGAATTTTGGTACATGTATTTTCTGCCCAGATTTTCCAGAACGAAAATTTTATTTTTGGGGTCCTGAAAATCCGTATTTTTGATCGAACTTCTAAAAGACTTGAGCTGACGGGTTTTTCTGTAATGTGATATTTGTATTGAACGTCTACTAATCGCTATATGTCGATTAGTGGGGGTTATACAAATCTGTGATCTGTAATGTTGCTGGAATGTGTATATGAATATGTTGGATTGTCACGGGTGAATAGCCGGGGGTTGTGAGACGAGAGTTTTCTTTTCTTTCTATTCATGTAAATTTGTAAATTGATGTAATAATTATTTGTATGGCCGCACAACCGGGTCGGGGTTGTAGCCGTCATTGTATAATTTCTTTTTACTATTTTTGCTCCTAGGATAGACCCATGGAGGGGGTGCACAAACTACCGGGTATGCCGAAGTGCCGAGTGGCCTACTCACGGGGATGAGGGAGGTTGCTTCGCTTCGGGTATTTGGCGGGTAGTTTGCCGCACCCGTAGGGGTCTTGGGTGGGGTATTGGCTATTCACCGCGACCGTGTAATCTGCTTTTCGTTACAGGCTCGTACGAATTGCAGCTTCCTAGTATATCCAATGTGTTCATCTGTGATCTGAAATGGCTATCATTGCTATATGTCTATATATGATATTATTTAGGCGTTGCTTATGTTTTACAGCCGCGCTAGCCCAGCCCCCGCTCTGTCGTTAGTTAAGTAACCTAACGGGTAATGACGGGGCCCCGTGGCGAATGCGAATGGCATAAGCGTACGTCATATTTTGGTTGTTTTCTGCAATGGTAGGATTAAATGATGGGACGCATTAAAAGAACTAATGCAAAAATATCACGCATTAAAAGAACTAATGCAAGAAAATAAACCAAGTTAAAATCGTTGGAACACTTTCGGAAAACCACTCGGTTCTTTTCAAAACTAACTTTTAAATGCGGAGCTTGAGCCACTCCTTTTAAAAGCTATCTCGTTCCATCGATTATATCAAGTTCACTACGTTCACGGTTTTGCCAAAACCATTCGTAGCCCTCCATCATTTCAGTTAAATATTCGGTAGTATTCAAGCTATGTATTTTGACCTCACGCCAAGGCATAGTGATTGGTAGCTGCCGGATATTTATCTGTTGCATAGATAGAATGCGTTGGTTTGGGACAGCCGTACTACCATTTTGGCCTACGTCAAGGGTAGGTATGGGTGGATTCAAATTAACCTGGATAATGATGGGAAGAACTTGACATGTGACTTATGACATTTTGACCTCACGCCAAGGTCATAAGAGCATGGGGCAAAAATCCACATCGGGAGTTTCAAAAGAACTGAAACTTGCTAGTGTTGCATACCATTTGGAGTGTGATGATTCTGGTAGGATTCCTTCAATTTCTTCACGCGATGATATTTGGATCCCGATCCTACTGTGAGTATATGCTACTCCTCGGGAAATTTCTCACTTAACGATCAATGCTATAAACCAAGTAGGTGTCTAGAAAAGTGTTAGCGGGGCTACGCCCTCAGGGAAAAGAGGTTATTTAATTAAGGAACTTCACGAAAGCGTTGGAAAACCTCCCTCGAAGTACCGACACTGGCCTGGCTGAACGGTTAAGCAAGTATTGTACGGTGAGATTGATCCTGACTAATTCTTCCTTTTTGGTTTGAGGAGGGATTCAAGAAACAGTGGGAGCCATCCTGTTTAGACAAACTAAAAACCATTCTAAACTTGCAAGAGCATCAAGCTAAGTGTTTCTTCTCTCTCCTAATTGTAGCGACCAATCGACATGACTGGACTTAAGTTACTCCTAGATAAAAACATACTGACAGGGCCAAACTACAAAGATTGGCTCAGGAATGTCAAAATGGCAATCACTTATGACAAGCTGGGGTATCTTCTTACCACCAAAGCTCCCCCTGTCCCTGGTCCCACTTCCAGCGTCGCGGATAAGGAAATCCGTAAGACTTGGGAGATTGATAGTGCGAAGGCCAAGTGCCTCGTACTTGCCTCTATGGACAATGAACATCAGAGGAGGCACGAGAATATGGACTTGGAATCCATATTTCTTCATACAAAAGAACTGTATGGAAAGCAATCTCGTATCGCAAGATACGAAGCGTCGAAAAAGTTATTTTCGGCAAGGATGGCCGTCGGATCATCAGTAGCAGAACACGTGCTTAAGATGATCGGCTACATTGAGGAGCTCGCGGACCTAGGGACCACATTGGAGAGTGAGCTCTATACGGACTTAGTTCTCCAGTCCCTTCCTTCCACTTACGCCCAGTTTATACTGAACTTCAACTTACAAGAAAAAGAAGTTGAACTTTCAGAGCTCCTCAACATGCTGAGGAGCGCAGAGGGCACCCTACAGAAAGGTAGGGAAACATCCACTTTGTTTGTAGGAGGATCATCTTCTTCTAGGTCCAAGGCGAAAGCCAAGGGAAAGAAGAAGAAAGCCCCCGCCAAACCAAGAGGCGGTGTTAGTAAAGTGGATACGAAGGGAAAAGCAAAAGCAACAAAGAAAGCGGGGAAGCTTGTGGATAAGGAAGAATGCTTCTATTGTCATAAGAAAGGACACTGGAAGAATGATTGCAGGGCTTGGAAAGCCAGGACACAGGAATTGAAGCAGGTTGCAGCTTCAGCTTCAGGTGTGTATGTTATTGAAAACTGTCTTTCAATAAACTCTACTTCCTGGGTATTGGATACCGGATCAGGATCTCATATCTGTAATTCATTGCAGGCGTTGAGAAACCGTAGGGTTTTGAAGGCAGGTGACATGACCCTCAGAGTTGCGAACGGAGCTAGCATGGATGCTAAAGCCGTGGGGGACTATCACCTGGGAATGTCAGATGGACATGTTTTGGTTTTGCGTAATTGTTTTTTTCTACCCAACGCAACTTGTAATATCATTTCTGTATCTTTAGTTTCTAAAGAAGGTTATGAATTTGCGTTTGTAAGCAATGTTGTAAACATTCACCTTAATCAAGTTCTGATTGGGTCAGGTACATTGAGCAATGGTATATACGTATTAAACCAACCACAGATTTTCAATGTCGAGAATACACACAAAAGAAAGTCTCCGGAAATCAATCAGACTTTCTTATGGCATTGTAGACTGGGTCACATCAATGAGAGAAGGTTGACGAAGTTACATACAGAAGGATATTTGAATCTGTTCGATTATCATTCGTATGCCACTTGTCAATCCTGTCTCAAAGGAAAGATGACAAAGACTCCGTTTACTGGACACGGAGTAAGGGCGAGTGAGCTCTTGGGACTCGTACACAGTGACGTGTGCGGTCTAATGTCTACACATGCGCGAAGCGGTTTTTCTTACTTCATTACTTTTACGGATGACTTTTCAAGGTACGGTTATGTCTTCTTAATGAAACATAAGTCCGAAGCCTTTGGAAAGTTCCAGGAATATAAGAATGAAGTAGAAAACCAGACCGGCAAAAGTATCAAGATCCTAAGATCGGATCGAGGTGGTGAATACTTAAGTGCCGAGTTCCTGGACTATTTAAAAGAGAACGGAATTCTCTCTCAGCTTACTCCTCCATACACTCCGCAACATAACGGTGTATCAGAAAGACGAAACCGAACCCTATTGGATATGGTACGGTCCATGATGAGTAACGCTGAGTTACCGCGATCATTATGGGGGTATGCGCTAGAATCAGCTGCATACCTTTTGAACCGAGTTCCCACTAAGACTGTGCCTACCACACCTTATGAGTTATGGAGTGGGAAGAAACCCTATCTTCAATATCTGAAGATCTAGGGATGTCCAGCTTTTGTCAAAAAGCAGCATGCGGACAAACTCGAGGCACGCTCAGTACTGTGCAAGTTTGTGGGATACCCAAAGAACACCAGGGGGTATCTTTTCTACCACGCAGAGGAACAAAAAGTCCTTGTTTCTCGTAATGCCCACTTTCTAGAACACCAGTTCTTAGAAAAGGAAATTAGTGGGAGCGCAGTAGAACTGGAAGAAATTCCAGAACCACAAACTATTACTGAAAGTTTAGTGGAACCAGAGGGTTCAAAAGAACAGGACATTCCTACGCCGCTCCGCAGGAGTAGTAGGCAGTCTCATCCGCCCGAGAGATACTACGGTTTTCTCATAGACGGGGATAGAGAGGATTGCATCATAGATTATGATGAGCCTACTAGCTTCCAGCAGGCCGTTCAGAGCGTTGACTCAGTAAAATGGCTGGATGCAATGCGGACCGAAATGGAGTCCATGTACACCAACAAAGTATGGACGTTGGACATTGCTCCAGACGGGGTAAAACCCGTAGGATGCAAGTGGATCTTCAAAAGGAAGATTGGTGTAGATGGACAGGTTGAGACCTATAAAGCTAGACTTGTTGCGAAGGGTTTTCGTCAAAGACCTGGTTTGGACTATGACGAAACCTTTTCTCCAGTGGCTATGCTGAAATCCATTCGGATCCTTCTTGCCATTGCTGCCTTCCACGATTATGAGATCTGGCAGATGGACGTAAAGACCGCTTTTCTAAATGGGAATTTAGAGGAGTGTGTCTATATGGACCAACCAGAGGGTTTCATTCAGAGTGGGAGCAGCGGAAAGGTGTGCAAGTTGCTTAAGTCCATCTATGGACTAAAGCAGGCATCGCGGAGTTGGAACATCTGTTTTGATGAGATGGTCAAGGAATTTAGCTTTATCAAAAATCCAGATGAACCATGCATCTATAGTAGATTTGTAGCGAGAACTGTAGTATTCCTCGTTTTATACGTGGATGACATTCTCTTAATAGGAAATGACATTCCTATGCTACAATCTGTCAAGGGGTTCTTGTCACACAGGTTCTCCATGAAAGACCTGGGTGATGCCTCATACATCCTGGGGATCCGGATCCATCGTGATAGATCCAAGAGGATATTAGGACTTTCACAGTCCAGGTACATCGACACCATACTGAAGAGATTCAGTATGGAAGATTCCAAGCGCGGTAACCTACCGGCTTGTCATGGGATCTCCCTCTCTAAAGAGATGTCTCCCAAGACTGATTTGGAGAGGGATCGCATGTCTATTATACCCTACGCTTCTGCGGTAGGCTCTATAATGTATGCGATGTTGTGTACCAGACCGGATGTTGCTTATGCACTGAGTGTGGTAAGCCGGTATCAGTCAAACCCTGGGGAGAAACACTGGATAACAGTAAAGAACATTCTCAAGTACCTGAGAAGGACTAAGGAGATGTTCTTGGTGTATGGCGGAAAAGACCTCCAGATCGAGACCTTTGCTGACTCCAGCTTCCAGAGTGACAAGGATGATTCCAAGTCCATGTCGGGTTTTGTCTTTACCCTCAATGGAGGGGCGGTGTGTTGGAAGAGTTCCAAATAGGAAACCGTTGCAGACTCGACGATGGAAGCGGAATACATCGCTGCATCTGATGCCGCAAAAGAAGCTGTCTGGATGAGGAAGTTCTTGAAAGAGCTTCAGGTGTTTCCGTCCATTGTTGATCCAATACCTCTGTATTGCGACAACAACGGGGCTATAGCTTTAGCGAAGGAACCCAGGTCCCATCAGAGATCCAGACACATCTTGAGGCGGTATCACCTGATCAGGGAGATCGTGGATCGCCAGGAGATCGAGGTTCGGAGAGCCGCTTCAGAAGATAACACTACAGATCCATTCACCAAGGCCTTGCCCCAGACTCAGTTCGAGCGGCTGATCGAGATGATAGGTCTTCGATACGCCAGTACATGGCCTTAGTGCAAGTGGGAGATTGTTAGTGTATATGCCCTAGAGGCCATTACTGTATCATACTAGTTTGTATATTACTTAATGGAAGCTTGGGATATTCACCTTGTATATACAATCTTGCTCAAAATTGTAGTATGCTACTTGGTTTGTTTCTACTTCAATGTGTACATGTGTTTATTTTAGTATATCGCCTATACACATTAGTGGAGCCCTTAGGATCTTTGCTTGATTACCAGCGTTGTGATGGCAGTCACACTAGTGGGGCTGGGTAATCTATAAGCACATCCTTATGCAGGTCCCTGGTCGTAGGACTATCGAGACAGGGCATCGATACTCCGGAGTAGACTAGCGCATGCGCTTCTCATCCCAGTGTGGGAGACGGTCTGTCCCACAGCCGTCGGTACGTCGTACTTGAGAGAGTATGCGGGTGCTCGTTGGGTTACGAGTACACAGGACAGGACTCGTCGGGAACTGACTAGTTGGTATTATGCCTATCGTCAGTTATCAGTTCCCAGGTGACATGAGTACAGCTTAGTCCGCTGACTTGATACTGTCACTTCGCCTCGAGTGTGTTCCCACTGTACTTTGATTACTACCCTACCACGGCTCAAAGGAGTCGCGCAAACAGGTGGTAGTTGGGTGCAGTCCCGAAGCACTTGGAGGCAGTGACGGTTAGACAGGATTCGTCTCTCCCGGTATTGGGGGTTGACATCGCGCTGTGTCTAGGAGAGCCATTACACGAGTAGTCCCTGGCCAGGGCAAACGAGATATACTGGTAGGCTTCCAGTGTTATCTCAGGGTGTTTTGGGCTTCACTCCGACACAACTTGTACCCTATTGGGGGACTGACGTTTACCACCCCCTAGGCCCGCCATGCGATGTATCAGACGAACAGACCGGACTGTACGGAGAATGTCATATTCAGGCTCAGTAGGAGTTTAGATGGGTTTCGCCTCGTCAGTCTTCTTGTCGGCATCTACCTGGGGAACGTTACGCACAGCTAGTGCCGCTTGCGGTCTGTGGTTAAACCCACTGCCAGTGTAGTGTCGAGTCTTTAGAGTCCCACACAGAAAGCTATTCGCCTTTAGGCAAAAGAGTAGAGGTCGCATGGTTTTGCGACAGGTCGCATGGTTTTGCGACAGGGTTCGGTCACATCCGTGCACTTGTGCACGTACAGTGTCCGGACAGTTTACACTAGCGGGCTTTGGTTTAAGCCAGATCCTACTGTACCTTTTTGGGATTGGATTTATCCAGTTTGCATTCGTATTCCTCGGAACGCGGATGCGAGTGTGTATGCACAGTTGACGGAGAGACAGAGGCAGAGGATTCTCATTAGGGTTGTTGACCGTTGACAGTTGACTATTGACCTTTTGCTCAACCCTAATGAGAATATGATATGTGATTAACAATTATATTAATTAAGTATTATGGTGACATGGTTGTTGAGGGATTGACTTTGTTGACTTGTTGACTTTTGTTGACTTGTTGACTTTGTTGACCGGTTGACTAGGCTTGACTACTTGACCATCATGATAACTATAGCTATCATTTCATGGCAAAGACTTTTGCTTGCTTGCTCTTTTGTGCAAAATGAGTGCATGAAATGATATGGCTATGGTTGCTTAAACCATCACATAATACTTGATTGATATGAGGTGTTATGATTGTTTTTGGATTATGAGAGCCAAATGAGAAAAGTCTTCTCTCATTCTTTCATGCTCATTCTCTCTCTTGTTCTTGAGCTCTCATCTTCCTCCTCTTGCTCTCCCTCTCTTGATTCTATGGTTCACTTGTCTCATGAGTTGAGAACTAAGAACCATAGATAAAATCCCATACAAACTTTTCTCTACTCACTCTAGTTCACAAGGTTTAGCAAACCGAGTGAACTAGTTTCTTCAAAGTTCGAAGAAGGAGCCAAAGGTTGAAGCTTTCAGGTGGATCTATCTTCGGCGCAAGGAGACGACGGGGAGAAGCCGGTTCGGACGACCATCGAAGCTTGAAGACGAAGGAGTTCGAGAAAAAGAAAGGTATAACCCCCTAACCGAGTAGTTAGCAACTCGTAGTTAGGTTGTTAGTTAGATGTTTAACAAAGATCCGGTTTTGAGTCCATGTTACCACCTCAAAGAAAATTGTTTTTTACCAAATTCCGCATGCCCGAAAGTACCGGGAAAGGTAGCATGGACTTACAGTTCACTACGTTCACGGTTTCGCCAAAACCATTCGTAGCCCTCCGTCATTCCACATGAATGGTCAAAAAGTATTCAAGCTATGTATTTTGGCCAAAGTCAAGGTATAGTGATTGGTAGCTATTGGGTATTCATGTGCAGCATAGATAGATGCGTTGGTTTGGGACAGTCGTGCTGCCATTTTCGCCAAAGTCAAGGGTAGGTACGGGTGGGTCCAAATTAACCAGGAGAATGACGGGTAGAACTTGACATGTGACTTATGATATTTTGGCCAAAGTCAAGGTCATAAGAGCATGGGGCAAAAATCCACATCGGGAGTTTCATAAGTACTGAAACTTGCTAGCGCTGCATAACATTTGGAGTGTGATAATTCTGGTAGGATTCCTTCGGTTTTATCACGCAATGATATTTGGATCCCGATCCTACTGTGAGTATATGCTACTCCTCGGGAAAACTCTCTGTTAGTGTTTATGCCCTAGAAGGCCATTACTGTATCATACTAGCTTGTATATTACTTAATGGAAGCTTGGGATATTCACATGTATATAACAGTCTTGCTAAACATGGTAGTATGCTACTTGGTTTTTTCTATCTTAATATGTTAGTGTACGTATTGATAGAGCTCTTAGGATCTTGCTTGTCTACCAGCGTTGTGATGGCAGTCACACTAGTGGGGGCTGGGTAGTCTACAAGCACATCCTTATTCAGGTCCCTGGTCGTTGGATTATCGAGACAGAGCATCGATACTCCGGAGTAGACTGGTGTGTACGCTTCTCATCCCAGTTGGGGAGATGGTCTGTCCCACAGCCGTCAGTACGTCGTACTGGAGATAGTATGCAGGTGCTCGTTAGGTTACGGGTACACCGGACAGGACTCACGGGGAACTGTTGGTTGGTTTGATACTGTTCATATCAGATTTTTGCATTTTCATACCGTCCAATTTTTATCACATTGCATATCCGTAGATACTCTTGAGCCGTGTTTGCTAGTCAATTGCAGGATACAGGTCCTCGGTTCCAAAAACGGTGAAATTCAAGGAAAAAACACGACAAAATCCGGGTTCCTGCCAACCACAGATAAAACACGGTCTCCGCTCTTCATCCGTATATTGCCAGATACCAGTTTAGGAGACAAAAGGACAAATCAATTGTCACCTTCATGCACAAAGCACTATGGTAGCACATAATCCAAGAGATCTACACGGAGCTCGAGGCAATCATCCACAAAAAGTCCACTTCATAACACCTTTCCCTCAACAGAAATTCTGGAAGAATTTTGGATGTATTTTCAGAAAATACATACAACAGACAAGAGGGGACAGAAGAACAGGGAAGTACCCCAAAGCCCACACCCTAAACCTACCAAGGTGCGGCGGATCCGCGGCCAAAGGGGGATCTAGGCCGCGGATCCGCGGCAGTACAGTGCCTTCAGCCGACCAATTTTCAGGGGTATTTTGGTATTTGCATTTTTGGTCTGGTGGTTGCCCTAGGTTTTCATTCTCCAGCCTATAAATAGCCCAGAAGTTTGAGAAGGAAAGAGTCCATAATCTTGTATTTTTCTTTGCTAGGTTTTAGTACATGTTCTTCTTCCTCTTCTCACCTCTTCTCCATTAACTTGTAAGTGAGCTTTTGAGTGAAGAGTGATGAATAAAGAAGACCATTTTTATTATCATGCTTGTCTCTTTCTTTACTTGTTATAATTGTTGTAATTTTAATTGTTAAGTAGTTGTTGTTATTTCCTTGTTGTTTGTTTCTTCTCTCTTTTTCTTTATCCTTTCATACGACAATGATACTTACGCTTGATCCTCGCCAAGGTGAGGTCGCAAACAGTTAGTCGTATTCTTCTAATCTCTTTCTTTCTATCTTCCTCTTTTGTGTTGTTTTATTTTTCCGTATTATGAAGTGTGAGTAGTTCTATACTTGTTAGGGTAGGATAAGGGAAGTTTGAGAGAAGGAAATCTCTCTCACTCTTTCCTTGCCCAAAAACTTAAATCAACTCCCGTTAACCCAACCACAATCCGCTCCTTACGGCACCCTATCCTACATGATAGCGGTGATTCCGTAGTGAGACCGGTTGTGGTTGAATTAACCGGAGGTTATGGATAAGAGCCAAGAACGGACGGACAAGCACCAAAAGGAAGGACTATGCGTTGGAAAGCCTAGCTTATACTCGCAAGTTCCTTCCTAGTCGTGCTAATCCCCGTTGTTGCCGATTACCGTAACACCGATATTAAGTGGGGCAACGAAAGATGTGGAGACTCCTAACTCAAACTAACCTAATCCTAACCCTAACAAGCTCTCTTTAAATATCAACTCAGCACTTAGATAACTACAAACAAAATCTGAACAACCGGACTTAACTCGTCGAAAAACACATAGAAAAAGATTCCCATCTCCCTGCGGACGACCCGTACTCAACCGGCTAGCTACGTGCGAAACCGTCTTGATTGCGGTATTTAAACTAGAACTTGAACACGCTCGTAACCTAACAATCAAATGGCGCCGTTGCCGGGGAGACGGTAGTCTATTTCTAAGTGAAATTTCGGGTTAATTTGTGAATATAAAAACAACCAAAAACCAAAAAAATATATACTTTGTAAAAGAAACCATCTTGTTATTTTTGATTAGTTTTTGTGCAAGTGTGCAGGAAATACGAAGCTCAAGATCGACGCCAAAGACGTTGGAAATACGGAGTTCAAGTACAGTGCCAAAGACGTGGGAAGATAGACCCACATTTTCGCGGCTACACCGCGACGGACAAAACGAAGCATCCGGTTTACTGTACAAATCTGGAGCAAATACAGTGAGCAAATCAAGATTCAGTATATCCAGACAAGCAGAGGACACCCAACAGAGAACACCAAATTTTTCCAGAGCACCAAAGCCTCAGGACTGCCGCGTAAGCGCGGCAATTACATGCATTTGGCCGCGCAAGCGCGGCCATCTTTTGGCTTCAGGGCCCCATTTTTCTCTGGTGAGTCTCTCTGCCTCTCTCCACTCCTCTATGCTCCACTGAATTGTGTTTTCTGCAGCCTTCTTTGCGCAAATTCTTCTCCCCCTTCCAATAAACTGTTCTTGTGCAGGATTCTTTGCGCCGCAAATAAAAATTGTTTGCTGTTGATATTGTTACTGTTTTGCATTCTTTAATACGGACTTAAGGGGCTTGAAACCAATCCAGATTGGGTGGGGATTTCATCACCCTTCCCAGGACCCCGGAAATCACTAAAGCATATGCATTGTCCATTGTAATTAAAAAATACTAGACTTCAGCCCTAAGGACTTCGCGCTCATTAGGAGAAGATAAACCTTGTTTAGAAGCTCGCTTAACCGTATATTGTTTACGGGGTGTCTAGGAAAGTGTTAAAGGCGCAACCGCCGAAAGAGAAAGGGTTATTTAATTAAGGAACTTCGCGAAAGCGTTGGACAACCTCCCCTTATCTCTGCACTTACCTGGCCTCGTGATCAGTGTATTTTTAAGCTTGTTTCTCGACACTGTTTAACTTCGACAATCAAGTTCAGGAGCAGGTCTAGTAGACCTAGGTTACCCTAGATCTAGGTGTGATTGTGCATATCTTGTTTGTGATTGCTTAAGCCGTATTCCCGTACATACTTCTGTAAATCTTTTTCTAAAAAAAAAAAAGAAAAAAAAGAAAAAATCAAAAACTTTTACAAAAACTTGCCCTTTTGTCGCCAAATCCATTTTCACCCAACACCCATCGCCTTTCTTCATTGACGTTTTCTTACCCTCACCTTCTTCGCTTTGACTATACTAAACTCGTTTAGTGTATGTCCGCTTGGACTCGGGACACTAGCGCCCGTCTAGTCCGCGTTACGTTAGTCGCGACCGACTACGCGATCGACTCCGAAGTCGATACTCCGTCCACTCCTCTTTCACCCCTTCCTTTGCCGGCCAACTCCGACGTTGACCGGAATTCTGTTCATACATCTTCACCTTCACCTTCACCTTCACCAACCTCTTCTTCCGCGATGTCGGGATTTAATCCGAACATCTCGTTGACCACCCCTGGATTGGCTCCACCTCCTATGGAGACCAATCTCCCACCACCTCCGCCTGTTGTAGCGCCGCAGCGAATTGCGCTCCAGGATCGTTTCTACCCTACCCGTTCTGCACTTCCAACCTGCCTTTCTCTTCCTCCGGCCAATGGGGACAATTTTGAAATTAAGCCCCATTTCATCAACATGCTTCCACGTTTTCATGGGCTTGAATCTGAAGATGCCTATATCTTCATTAACAAATTTCAAAACGTCTGTGCCATGATGAAAACAACCCAGCTGTCGGACGATGCTATACGTCTACGGGTCATTCCGTTCACTTTATGCGATCTCGCAGAAAAATGGCTGTATAGCACCGCTTCCCACTCAATCACCAGCTGGGACGAGTTTGTTAAAGCGTTTCTGAAAAAATTCTACCCAAATCATAAGACCGCAAGAATTCGAAATGAGATCAACCAATTCTCCCAGCTTCCTTCTGAACCCTTTTGGAAGTGCTTTGACCGATACAAAGACCTTCTTGTTCAGTGTCCTCACCACGGTATAGAGAAATGGCAACTCTGCCAAACCTTATACGAGGGACTGAACCCAGCAACGAAGCAGTTGCTGGAAACCATCTGTCAGGGCCACTTCCTATCCAAATCTGACGAGGAAGCGTGGCAGTTCTTTGACGATCTTGCGGAGCAAACGCTACAGTGGGAGAGCACCAGACCGACTCCTTCTTCTTCTTCTCCCTCCACTTCTACCGGTCAGTCTAGGGTAGGAATTCACCAGCTTGATGTCTCTATTGCGATGAGAGCTGAAATGGCTGCTATCACAAAAAAGCTTGAAGCAATAGAGAGCAAATTTTCTTCTCCTACTCCTGCCCCTGTTCTCCCCCTTCGTACCATCTGCGCTTGTTGTTCCGATCCGTCCCACTTGACTGAAGAGTGTCCTTACAATCCACCCTCGCAAGGACAGGATCAGGTTAATGCATTCCAGCAAAGACCAAGGAATGATCCATACTCTTCGACCTACAATCCCGGTTGGAGGAACCACCCCAATTTCGCCTGGAATCAGAATCAGAATCAATTCCAGGGCAACCATTTCCAAAGGGCCCCTCCACCGCAACAACAAGCGCAACAACAAACTCAGTATCAGCAGCCCTTCCAACCCCAGCCTTACCAAAACCAGACAAACAACTTTGCACCGAACAATTCCTTTCCACCAAACAACTTTGTTCCGTCGAACAATGATAAGGTTTCCTCGCTCGAGCGAAGTCTGGATGCGTTTGTTAAACAATCGACTCAATCCACCGCCAACATCCAGTCTTCAATCCAATCTTTAGTGCAACACACCGCCGCACACGGGCAGAGCATCAAGACCATCGAGGCCCAGATTGCACAGCTGAACGCGGCCTTGAGCGAGCGAGAGAAGGGGAAGCTCCCGTCCCAGCCACTTCCAAATCCCGGCCACCCACATAATGCACATGTTGCTCTTGAACAACAAAACCATAATGTGAGTGCCGTGACCACACTGAGATCAGGGAGGGTGCTGCAAAACAACATTGGCAAGCAAATCAACGATGACACCCCGGCCGCTGTTTCTTCTTCTTCTGCTTCTTCTTCTTCTTCTTCGTCTTCCGAGCCTATTCTCCGTTCTTCACAAAGCTCTCCCTCTTCTTCTTCTGCTCTGAACGGACCCACTTCTCACTCCACGAAAACACCTATTCTGGGATCTGTTCCAACTCCAAAATCTCCTCCTCCAGCTTTAGACTCAACCAATTTTCAAAATGTTCCATTTCCAAACCGGTTGAGGTCTAACAAACAAAATCCACAAATGGAGAAGATTTTGGAGTTATTCAAGCAAGTTAACATTAACATTCCTCTTTTAGATGCTGTCCAACAAGTCCCTTCTTACGCGAAAATCTTAAAGGACTTGTGCACGAAAAAGAGGAAGTCTCAGGTACCCAAGAAAGTTTTCTTGGCTAGTGCTGTGAGTGATGCCCTTACCCAATCTTTACCACAAAAACGGAAGGACCCTGGCTGTCCTACGATTTCAATTACTATTGGGGATAAGAACATCAACCGCGCACTATTAGATCTTGGTGCCAGTGTTAACTTGCTTCCGTATTCAGTATACGAGCAATTAGGCGTCGGAGAGCTGAAACCCACACACTGCACTCTCCAGATGGCCGACCGATCGATCACCCATCCTAGGGGTGAGCTAGAGGATGTGTTAATCAAAGTCGGGGACTTCATATTCCCCGTCGACTTCATTGTCTTAGATACACAGCCTGTAGCTAACCCCCGGAATCAAATTCCGGTGATACTCGGTCGCCCATTTCTCGCAACCTCAAATGCTGTGATCAATTGTCGCAATGGTTCAATGAACCTCTCTTTTGGAAATATGACAATTGAACTCAACATTTTTAGGTTGGGGAATCAGCCCGCCGAACCTAATGCTCATATACTGGATGTTTGCTCGATCCAGGAGATCACCCCCGAAGAGTGTGAATTCGAGGAGTTTTTGTTTGAATACGATAATCTTGACGCCACTAGTGCGTGTCTCTTCGAACCTGCTGCTGTTTCTGCGCCCGATAACGACTACGAGTGTTTCACGTTCACGAACGATCTTAGCCGCGCACAACCCGAGTTTGAATCTTTCGACTTTTCGGATGAGTTACCTGAACCATCCGACTCGGTTGCCTACACTCGTTTTGAACCTTTGCTGGAGTCCTTTGAGTTCGAGACCTTTGCACCAGTCTTGCCTTCCATCATTTCACCTCCAACGCTCGAACTCAAGCCGTTGCCGTCTCACCTTAAGTATGCTTACTTAGGTGAGAACGAGACCCTTCCTGTCATCATCTCGGCTTCTCTAGCTCCCGAGCAAGAGAAAGCCCCTTCTCGCGGTCTTGCACAGCAACAGGCAAGCTTTTGGCTGGTCCATGGCGGACATCAAGGGGATTAGTCCCCTCATCGTTGAGCATCACATTCATCTGATGGATGATGCCAAACCAGCCCGGGATCCACAGAGACGTCTTAATCCAGTCATGAAGGAGGCTGTGAAGAAGGAGATCGTCAAATGTCTAGATAGTGGTATCATTTACCCTATCTCTGATAGCCAGTGGGTTAGCCCCATTCACGTTGTCCCCAAGAAGTCGGGCATCACGGTCATAACCAACGAGGCGAATGAGTTAATCCCTACTCGCACCCAAACTGGGTGGCGAGTTTGCATTGATTACAGAAAACTCAACGCCGCAACGCGGAAAGACCACTTTCCGCTACCTTTTATTGACCAGATGCTCGAACGATTGGCCGGACATGAGTACTATTGCTTTCTAGATGGCTACTCTGGCTATAATCAAATTCCCATCGCCGAAAAAGACCAGGACAAGACCACTTTCACTTGTCCTTTCGGCACGTTTGCATATCGACGCATGCCCTTTGGGTTATGCAATGCGCCCGCTACCTTCCAGCGGTGTATGATGGGGATTTTCTCAGACATGGTGGAGAAATTTCTGGAGATTTTCATGGATGACTTTTCCATTTTCGGCGACTCCTTTGACGAGTGTTTGCTGCATCTTGACGCTGTCCTTACACGATGTAAGGACAAGAATCTCACTTTGAACTGGGAGAAATGCCACTTCATGGTGCGCGAAGGTATTGTCTTAGGACATATCATCTCGCAAAATGGCATAGAGGTTGACAAAGCAAAGATTGAGGTCATTTCCAATCTGCCTCCTCCCCGATGCGTCAGAGATATCCGAGCCTTCCTTGGCCACGCCGGTTTTTATAGACGGTTTATCAAGGACTTTAGCAAGATTGCTAGGCCCTTGACGCTTTTGCTGGCCAAGGACACACCTTTCACCTTCGACTCGAGCTGTGTGACTGCATTCGAGTCACTGAAACTCTCACTCACTTCTGCTCCCGTTCTCTCTTCTCCTGACTGGACGCACCCATTCGAGATTATGTGCGATGCATCCGACTTTGCCATCGGTGCTGTCCTTGGACAGCACATCAACAAGACGCCGCACGTGATCTATTACGCAAGCCGAACCCTGAACGACGCACAACTCAATTATACAACAACTGAGAAGGAATTCTTAGCTGTTGTATTTGCTTTAGAGAAGTTCAGGCCGTACCTCATCGGCTCTCCAGTCATCGTTTACACTGATCATTCTGCTCTGCGCCATCTTTTTGCGAAGAAAGATGCCAAATCTCGGCTTATACGTTGGATCCTCTTGCTTCAAGAATTTGACCTTGTCATTAAGGACAAAAGAGGATGTGAAAACGTGGTTGCCGACCATCTCTCGCGACTTCCTTCTTCGCCTTCGCTTCCTATCCCAATCAATGACGTCTTTCCGGATGAACAACTCTTGACAGTATCTCGCGAACCCTGGTTCGCAGATATTGTGAACTATTTGGCCACGGGATTACTACCGACTGAATGGTCGAGTCAGGACAGACTTCGCTTCTTATCCCAAGTAAAACATTTTTACTGGGACGAACCCTACTTGTTCAAGTACTGTCCCGACCAGATTATTCGTCGGTGTGTCCCTGATGAGGAATTCAAGAGTGTGCTGTCATTTTGCCACGACCAAGCATGTGGCGGGCATTTTGGGCCCAGAAAGACAGCTGAGAAGATCTTGCAATGTGGTTTCTACTGGCCACAACTTTTCAAAGACGCTCACGACTATTGCAAGACTTGCTCCCGGTGCCAACACATGGGCCGGATATCCCGGAGGAATGAGATGCCGCTCCAACCGATCTTGGTTGTGGAGATTTTCGATGTTTGGGGGATAGACTTCATGGGGCCGTTTCCCAGCTCTTTTGGGAACTTGTACATTCTTCTAGCTGTTGATTACGTCTCTAAATGGGTCGAGGCTGTGCCCAGCCGAACTAACGACAACAAGGTTGTCGTTAGGTTCCTTAAAGAAAACATTTTCTCACGGTTTGGGCACCCCCGAGCGATCATTAGCGACAATGGAAGTCATTTCTGCAATAGGACTTTCGAGGCCTTGATGCGGAAATACTCCATTAATCATAAGCTTTCTACGCCCTACCACCCCCAAACCTGCGGGCAGGCCGAAGTTTCAAATCGGCAGATCAAGCAGATACTGGAGAAAACGGTTTCCAAGAACCGTAAGGATTGGTCTTTGAAACTCACTGATGCCCTTTGGGCATTTAGAACCGCTTATAAGACCGACCTTGGCATGTCTCCCTATCGGCTTGTGTACGGAAAAGCCTGCCACCTTCCTGTCGAAATCGAGCATCGCGCGTTTTGGGCGATAAAGGAGCTGAATCTGTCTCTGGAGGACGCGGGCAGCCATCGGAAGCTGCAGCTGAACGAACTGAGCGAGCTTAGGGATGAGGCTTACGACAATGCGGTTGTCGTTAAGAATCGAACGAAGGTGTTTCATGATAAACACCTTGTGCGCAAAACCTTCGTACCTGGTCAGCAGGTACTTCTTTACGACACCCGACTTCACTTCCATCCTGGAAAGCTCCGATCTCGCTGGAAAGGGCCGTATTTTGTGCGGACTGTGTATCCGCAGGGCGCTGTGGATTTGGAAAATCCAAAGGACGGTTCACTCTTCAAAGTGAACGGACACCGATGAAAACCGTACCTTAGCGCCGAACCAACAGAGGAGCTCCTGTTCTTACAGGAGCCAGTTTACCTTGCTTGATCTTCCTCTGCCTACCTCCAAACTTCGGTTATCCAGCCAAGAACAGTGGACACTGTTCCAAATAAGTTTGGGGGTATGTACAAACCATTTTGTTTATATTCTTGTATATTCTTTTTCTTTTCTTTCAAAACAAAAACAAATAAAAATTGTGTATCGCTAACCAACAATTTTGAACCTTCAAACTACTCTCTTCATGCAATGACAGTGAGGACACTGTCCAGTTTAAGTTTGGGGGTACACTCGGTACGCATTTCTTACCTTCGCATTCATATGTATATTTTGCATCTGCATATTAAAATCCATAAAATCCATAAAAATTTGAAAATTTTCTAAAAAATATAAAAACTTTTTTGTCAAGTTAGCTTGTGGAAGAACTCTGATTCAATATTTGACGGTCTTTGTTTGAAAAAAATAGGAATAACTAGATCTTATGTTTGCATTTTGAAAACCTGAAAGATAACTCTCCTTTGAAGTTAACTATAGCTGATATACGTCTTTACATCACACTACACGTGTCGTGAGTTTTGGGAATTAGATGACAAGTCTTTCATGTTCAAACTTTTAAACAGATAAATGATTTTCTGAGAATCAAATAGGTTTGTTCTGAAATAAGTAATGACAAGAATAGTTTATGAAGTAAAGCGAATATGAAGGAATGTTATTGATGCCGTAATAGGAGCTAAGTCTGAAAAATAACCCATCTAAAACTTGATTGGAATGATTACACACCAAACCCACTAGACACGTCTTTTATCCAAAAAAAAATATTTGAACTGCCGGTTATATCTCCGTTCGTATTAAATCATCTGATTTTCACGCCAAACTGTCTTTTATTTTTGGACCTAGGTAACTTGAGTAATTAAGTCCGCTGGGGTGTTTCTACACCTAATGCCCTAAAACCAACTGGTTTGGGTGCATTGGCCCAAAGCTCGCTAAGAAGCCTAGAAAGTCCAGTTTAAAACAAAGTCAAGCAAGTGTTCTCTCCGAGTTAAAATTCCTAACGGTTCTTTGTGTGAGAATAATCTTGATAAAAGACAGGCTTTTAAAAAAAAAATTTAACGGAGATATGAAGGTTTTACTCTTTGATAAAGACTATTGCACGTTCACAATGGTGTGTATGAAATGAAAACAAGAAAAAGGTGGAGTGAAAAATACGACTTAGTTTCCTGTTAAGGAAGATAGAAATTCTAAAGTTGAAACCTTACTGCAAAACGAAACTTGAAAAATGCTTAACTCATTATAAAACTTATGTGATCCTTTTAAAATTGTTATCTGGGCTTTATTGTGCGACATGATGACTCTAATCGATCCTTCTGGAACTTAACGACACTATCCGCACTGCACGTAAAGACATAGAAAATCTGTAGTTAAATAAGATGTGAGGTGTGAAAAATAAAGGTTCGATAGTCTAGACTAAGGATTATAGAATTGTTATTTTCTAAAACAAAACTTTAGGGTTTGAAACTTAGTCATTTTTACAAACCAACTTGACCGGATTTTGTGGGTAGTATCCGCTGAAAACCCTCAGGAGACAACACTCCTCCTACTAGGGACACCTAGAGGTTTAACGGCTTGTTGCACATGCTCAGTGCAATCGCGTTCCCTGCGAAAGTGAGGTTAGGAAATTTTTTGTGAATAAATGGACTTTGCTCGGGATGAGCAAATGATAAGTTTGGGGGTATTTGTTCATATCAGATTTTTGCATTTTCATACCGTCCAATTTTTATCACATTGCATATCCGTAGATACTCTTGAGCCGTGTTTGCTAGTCAATTGCAGGATACAGGTCCTCGGTTCCAAAAACGGTGAAATTCATGGAAAAAACACGACAAAATCCGGGTTCCTGCCAACCACAGATAAAACACGGTCTCCGCTCTTCATCCGTATGTTGCCAGATACCAGTTTAGGAGACAAAAGGACAAATCAATTGTCACCTTCATGCACAAAGCACTATGGTAGCACATAATCCAAGAGATCTACACGGAGCTCGAGGCAATCATCCACAAAAAGTCCACTTCATAACACCTTTCCCTCAACAGAAATTCTGGAAGAATTTTGGATGTATTTTCAGAAAATACATACAACAGACAAGAGGGGACAGAAGAACAGGGAAGTACCCCAAAGCCCACACCCTAAACCTACCAAGGTGCGGCGGATCCGCGGCCAAAGGGGGATCTAGGCCGCGGATCCGCGGCAGTACAGTGCCTTCAGCCGACCAATTTTCAGGGGTATTTTGGTATTTGCATTTTTGGTCTGGTGGTTGCCCTAGGTTTTCATTCTCCAGCCTATAAATAGCCCAGAAGTTTGAGAAGGAAAGAGTCCATAATCTTGTATTTTTCTTTGCTAGGTTTTAGTACATGTTCTTCTTCCTCTTCTCACCTCTTCTCCATTAACTTGTAAGTGAGCTTTTGAGTGAAGAGTGATGAATAAAGAAGACCATTTTTATTATCATGCTTGTCTCTTTCTTTACTTGTTATAATTGTTGTAATTTTAATTGTTAAGTAGTTGTTGTTATTTCCTTGTTGTTTGTTTCTTCTCTCTTTTTCTTTATCCTTTCATACGACAATGATACTTACGCTTGATCCTCGCCAAGGTGAGGTCGCAAACAGTTAGTCGTATTCTTCTAATCTCTTTCTTTCTATCTTCCTCTTTTGTGTTGTTTTATTTTTCCGTATTATGAAGTGTGAGTAGTTCTATACTTGTTAGGGTAGGATAAGGGAAGTTTGAGAGAAGGAAATCTCTCTCACTCTTTCCTTGCCCAAAAACTTAAATCAACTCCCGTTAACCCAACCACAATCCGCTCCTTACGGCATCCTATCCTACATGATAGCGGTGATTCCGTAGTGAGACCGGTTGTGGTTGAATTAACCGGAGGTTATGGATAAGAGCCAAGAACGGACGGACAAGCACCAAAAGGAAGGACTATGCGTTGGAAAGCCTAGCTTATACTCGCAAGTTCCTTCCTAGTCGTGCTAATCCCCGTTGTTGCCGATTACCGTAACAACGATATTAAGTGGGGCAACGAAAGATGTGGAGACTCCTAACTCAAACTAACCTAATCCTAACCCTAACAAGCTCTCTTTAAATATCAACTCAGCACTTAGATAACTACAAACAAAATCTGAACAACCGGACTTAACTCGTCGAAAAACACATAGAAAAAGATTCCCATCTCCCTGCGGACGACCCGTACTCAACCGGCTAGCTACGTGCGAAACCGTCTTGATTGCGGTATTTAAACTAGAACTTGAACACGCTCGTAACCTAACAATCAGATACCAGTCGTCAGTAAGCAGTTCCCAGGTGACATGAGTACAGCGTAGTCCGCAGACTTGACACTGCTACTTCGCCTCGAGTGTGTCCCACTGTTCTTAGATTGCTACCCTACCACGGCTCAAAGGAGTCGTGCAAACAGGTAGCAGTTGGGTGCAGTCCCGAGCACTTGGAGGCAGTGGCGGTTAGACAGGATTCGTCCCTCCCGGTATTGGGAGTAGATATCGTGCTGTGTCAGAGAGCCATTACGCAAAGTCCCTGGCCAGGGCAAGCGAGATTTGCTGGTAGGTTCCAGTAGTTTCTCAGGGTGTAATGGGCTTCACTCCGACACGACTTATACCGCTATTAGGGGACTGACGCTTGCCGCCCCCTAGGCCCGATATGCGATAGTCTTGGACGAACGGACCGGACTGTATGGAGATTGTCACATCAGACTCAGTAGGAGTTCGGATGGGTTTACTCATCGGCCTTCTTATCGACAACTACCTGGGGACCGTTACGTACAGCTAGTGCCGCTTGCGGTCTGTGGTTAAACCCACTGCCAGCGTAGTAGTCGAGTCTCTAGAGTCCCACACAGAGAGTTTCCTACTCCAGGCGAAACGATATAGAGGTTGCATGGTTTTGCGACAAAGGGTTCGGACGCATACGTGCGTTTACGCACGTACGACTTTCGGACAGTTTTTACCAGTCGGCTTTGGTTTAAGCCAGTTACTGGTATCCGGTTATTGGATTTTTACAGTCTAAAGTTTTTCCGTATTTTTGCGGATTAGAGGGGCGTTCTCGTAATTGTACGAGAGGCTTCTAGAAGATGTGACTAAGGAGGTTACTTTGGATAAGATTGTGAGTCATGAGAGTGATTCATCTTTATCATTATTGCACAATAAATGATAAATGACACATGCTTAATGAATCACCATTTTGCATTTATGAAGCATGCTTATTCATTTCTTTTATTCATTATTCTTTAAATAAGAATGCTTCATAATATATTATGATACACTCTCTCTCATCTCATTATCTCATCACACATTCTCTCTCCTCAAGCTCTCATCTTCAAGAGACTAATCCTTAATCCTCATGTGTTGAGATCAAAGGTTTAGTTAGACTTAAACATCCATTACCTTCACTCTATATCATCCTCTCTTCTTTGATTGGCAATCAAAGTAGATTAGTTACCTCAAGTTAGAGGTTTAGTTTGGAGTTTTGCTCTCGGGTGGATCGTCTACTACCTAGAGAAGGCCGAGGAGAACGAGGAGATCGTAAAGACGAAGGACTAGTATTCATTCGGTATAATCCCTAAACACATAGATAAGAAACTCTTTGTGTACGGTTATTTATAGTTTAGCTTCGATTTAAGCGGTTAGTCGATGTTCGTTCTTTAAACTTGATCGTTTTTGAAAATTCCGCCTCCCCACAAGTACTGGGGTGTACTACATCGACTTACAGTGGTATCAGAGCCTCGCTAAACATTAAATAACTTGATTGCAAATTTGTATGAATTTCGAACGGAAAAACGAAGCCGGAAAACCCTAAAAGTTACAAGTTTCTGTCGAATTTAAAATGATGTCCTAAAATTGTTCAGGTGATCTCAGAAAGCTTGTAAAGGGTCCAGAAGAACACCCAAGAAATTAGAGCCCATGAATCGGCTAAAGCGCCGCGGAAGAGCGGCGGATCGCACCGATCCGCCGCGCTTCCGCGGCCGAGTTGCCGAGTCATGGACTCGTATTTCTTGTGTGGGTCCTCTCTGGTATTTGGGGTTCTCTGGAATATTTAATATTTGCTCAGGTTACTGTTTAACAGAGCAGATTTTGGAGCAATATTGATGTTGTTTAATCGATCGAAATTGTACAGTATTTGCATATTGGATTATATCTGTGATTGTTTAATGTGTTCGTAAACCTCCCTTAACTGCTAGTATGTCGGTTGGCAGGGGGTTGCACATTTCTGTAATGGTTATATCTGTTTGTGCATATAAACTGTATTGGACTGTTGTGGTGTATAGCCGGGGTTTGCAATGGGTTATTGTTTAATTCATTTGTTGTAAATGTAATTTGTTGTAATATTATTTTTGCGGGGCACTTCCAGGTTGCGGTTGTAGCCACCGTTGTATTATTTCATTTTACTGTTTTTGCTCCTAGGACTGACCCAAGGTGGGGTACACAAACTGCCGGGCGGGTAGTTTGCCGTACCCGTAGGGGTCGAGGGTGGGGTATCGGCTATTCATCACAACTGTGTAATCTGTCTTTTCTTGCAGGCTCGAAAGAAATACAGATTGCTTGCAAATCCAATATTGTTTATCTGTGTTCTGGAATGAATATCATTGCATCAGACGAATGTAAAATATCTATATATATTGTAGCTATTTAGACGTCACTTATGTTTTACACCCGCGCTAGCCCAGCCCCCGCTCTGTCGTTAGTTAAGTAACCTAACGGGTGATGACGGGACCCAGTGGCGAATGCGGATGGCATAAGAGGACGTTGTATTTTCGTTGTTTTCTGCAATGATAGGTTAATGATGGGACGCATTATCTATAATGCAAAGTAAAACAAACCAAAGTTTAAATCGTTGGAACAATTTAAAAGAAACCACTCAGTTATTTTAAAACAGATATTTTTAAATGCGGAGCTTTAACCACTCCTTTTAAAAGCTATCAGGTTCCTTCGATTATATCAAGTTCACTACGTTCATGGTTTCGCCAAAACCATTTGTAGCCCTCCGTCATTTCATTTGGACATTCAGTAGTATTCAAGCTATGCATTTTGGCCAAAGTCAAGACATAGTGTTTGGTAGCTGCTGGGTTTTCATTTGTTGCATAAGATAGATGAGTTGGTTTGGGACAGTCGTATTACCATTTGACCAAAGTCAGGGGTATATACGGATGGGTTCAAATTGACAAGATAATGACGGGTAGAACTTGACATGTAACTTATGACATTTTGACCAAAGCCAAGGTCATAAGAGCATGGGGCAAAAACTTATATCGGGAATTTCTAAAGAAACTGAAATTTGCAAAGAGATGCATACCATTTGGAGTTTGATGAATGTTGGTAGGATTCCTTCAACATTATCATACGATGATATTTGGATCCCGATCCTACTGTGAGTATATGCTACTTATCAGGATATTCGTCACTTAACGATCAATGCTATAAACCTAGTAGGTGTCCAGAAAGGTGTCAGCGGGGTTACGCCCCCAGAGAAAAGAGGTTATTTAATTAAGGAACTTCGCGAAAGCGTTGGAAAACCTCCCTCGAAGTATCGACACTGGCCTGGCTGAACGGTTAAGCAAGTATTGTACGGTGAGAATAGTCCTGGCTAATTCTTCTTTTATGGTTTGAGGAAGGATTCGAGAAACAGTGGGAGCCATCCAGTTTAGATAAACTAAAAACCACTCTAAACTTGCAAGAGCATCATGCTAAAGTGTTTTCTTCTCTCTCTCCTAATTGCAGCGACCCTGAAAATGACTGGACTTAAGTTACTTTTAGAAAAGAATATACTGACGGGGCCAAACTATAAAGATTGGCTGCGGAATGTCAAAATGGCTTTGACCTATGACAAACTGGGGTACGTCCTCACCGCTACGGCACCTGCTGTCCCTGGTCCCAAATCCATCAATGCGGATAAGGAAATCCGCAAAACCTGGGATTTAGATTGCGCGAGAGCCAAGTGCATCGTGCTTGCCTCGATGAACAATGAACATCAGAGGAGGCACGAGGATATGTCCCTAGATGGCATATTTCTCCATACAAAGGAACTTTATGGAGAGCAATCTCGTATAGCAAGATACGAGACCTCTAAGAAATTATTTCGAGCGAGGTTGGCTGTCGGGTCATCGGTAGGTGAACATGTCCTACAGATGATCGGCTATATTGAGGAGCTCGCAGACCTTGGGACGACTTTGGATAATGAGCTCTATACAGACCTTATTCTCCAGTCCCTTCCTCCCACCTACGCCCAGTTTATCCTCAACTTCAATCTTCAAGGAAAAGAAGTTGAACTTGCGGAACTCATGAACATGTTAAGGAGTGCAGAGGGCACCTTGCAGAAGGCAAGGGAAACACCCGCTATGTTTGTTGGCGGTACATCTTCTTCCGGGTCCAAGGCTAGGGCCAAAGGAAGGAAGAAGAAGGCCGCACCCAAACCTAGAGGAGGTGTTAGTAAGGTGAGAGGGAAGGGAAAGAAAAAGACTGCAGTACCGATAGTTGGCCAGGATGAGTGCTTCCATTGTCACAGGAAAGGGCACTGGAAGAAGGATTGCAAGGCGTGGAACGCCAAGAACCAGGAACCGAAGCAAGCTGTGGCTTCGACTTCAGGTGTGTTTGTAATTGAGAATTGTCTGTCAATCAACTCTACTTCCTGGGTATTGGATACCGGATCAGGATCTCATATTTGCAATTCATTGCAGGCACTGAGAAACCGTAGAGTGCTGAAGGAAGGTGATATGATCCTCAGGGTTGCTAACGGAGCTAGCGTGGGAGCTGCGTCCGTCGGGGATTATCACCTAGGATTGACGAGTGGACATATTTTGGTTTTGCATAACTGTTATTTTGTATCAAGCTTAACGTGTAATATCATATCAGTTTCCTTGTTATCAAATAAAGGTTATGATTTCACGTTTGTAAGAGATGTTGTTAACATCCACCTTAATCATGGTTTGATTGGGTCCGGTACTCTAAATAACGGCATATATGTTCTAAACCAACTCCAAATTTTCAATGTCCAGAACACACTAAAAAGAAAGTCTCCAGATTTAAATAAAGCTTTCTTATGGCATTGTAGACTGGGTCACATCAATGAGAGAAGGTTGACTAAGTTGCATAGAGAAGGATATTTGGACACGTTCGAATATCAATCTTATGACACTTGTCAATCCTGTCTCAAAGGAAAGATGACAAAGACTCCATTTACTGGACAAGGAGTAAGAGCGAGCGAGCTCTTAGGACTCATACACAGTGATGTATGCGGTCCAATGTCTACACATGCGAGAGGTGGTTATTCCTACTTCATTACTTTCACGGATGATTACTCAAGATACGGATTCATTTATCTTATGAAACATAAATCCGAGGCTTTTGAGAAATTCCAAGAGTATAAGAATGAAGTAGAAAACCAAACCGGCAAAAGTATTAAGACACTAAGATCTGATCGAGGTGGAGAATACTTAAGTGCCGAGTTCCTAGGTTACCTAAAAGAGAAAGGAATTCTCTCTCAGCTTACTCCTCCATACACACCACAGCATAACGGTGTATCGGAGAGACGGAATCGAACCCTATTGGATATGGCACGATCCATGATGAGTAATGCTGAGTTACCGCGATCTTTCTGGGGTTATGCGCTAGAGTCAGCGGCATATCTTCTGAACAGGGCTCCTACCAAGACTGTGCCTACCACTCCATATCAGATGTGGACTGGGAAGAAACCCCATCTTCAGCATATGAAGATTTGGGGATGTCCAGCTTTTGTTAAAAAGCAGCATGTGGACAAGCTCGAGGCACGATCAGTAAAATGTATGTTTATGGGATATCCAAAGAACTCCAAGGGATATTATTTCTATTACGCAGAGGAACAAAAGGTTTTTGTTTCTCGTAATGCCCATTTTCTGGAAAATCAGTTTTTAGAAAAAGAAATAAGTGGGAGCGAAATAGAACTGGAAGAAATTCCAGAACCACAAACTGCTACTGAAAGTTTGGTAGAACCAGAGGTTCAAGAAGAACAGAACATTCCCGCACCCCTCCGCAGGAGTAGTAGGCCGTCTCATCCGCCTGAGAGATACTACGGTTTTCTCATAGATGGGGATAGAGAGGATTGCATCATAGATGATGATGAACCTACTGACTTCCGGCAGGCCATCCAGAGCGGCGACTCGGTACGATGGCTAGATGCAATGCGGACCGAAATGGAGTCCATGTACACCAACAAAGTATGGACTTTGGACTTTGCTCCAGATGGGGTAAAACCCATAGGATGCAAATGGATCTTCAAGAAAAAGATTGGTGTAGATGGACAGGTGGAAACCTATAAGGCTAGACTTGTTGCAAAGGGTTTTCGTCAAAGACCTGGTTTGGACTATGACGAAACTTTTTCTCCAGTGGCTATGCTCAAATCCATTCGGGTCCTTCTTGCTATTGCTGCCTTCCATGATTATGAAATCTGGCAGATGGACGTAAAAACGGCTTTTCTGAATGGAAATTTAGAAGAGAGCGTCTATATGGATCAGCCAGAGGGTTTCAATCAGAGTGGGAGCAGCGGGAAAGTATGCAAGCTGCTTAAGTCTATTTATGGACTAAAGCAGGCATCGCGGAGTTGGAACATCTGTTTTGATGAGACAGTCAAAGAATATGACTTTATCAAAAATCCAGATGAACCGTGCACATATAGTAAAGTTGTGGCCAGAAGTGTCGTATTCCTCGTCTTGTACGTGGATGACATTCTATTGATAGGAAATGACGTTCCTATGCTACAATCTGTCAAAGGATTCTTGTCACACAGATTCTCCATGAAAGACCTGGGTGATGCCTCTTACATTCTGGGGATCCGGATCTATCGTGATAGATCCAAGAGGATGTTGGGACTTTCGCAGTCCAGGTATATCGACACTATACTGAAAAGATTCAGTATGGAAGATTCTAAGCGCGGTAATCTACCGGCTTGTCACGGAATCACCCTCTCCAAAGAGATGTCTCCCAAGACTGATTTGGAAAGGGAACGCATGTCTATTATACCCTACGCTTCTGCGGTAGGCTCTATAATGTATGCGATGTTGTGTACCAGACCAGATGTAGCTTACGCACTGAGCGTGGTAAGCCGGTATCAGTCAGACCCAGGGGAGAAACACTGGATAGCAGTAAAGAACATTCTCAAGTACCTGAGGAGGACTAAGGAGATGTTCTTGGTTTACGGCGGAAAAGACCTCAGGTTGGAGGCCTTTGCTGATTCCGGCTTCCAGAGTGATAAGGACGATTCCAAGTCCATGTCGGGTTATGTCTTTACCCTCAATGGAGGGGCGGTGTGCTGGAAGAGCTCCAAGCAGGACACCGTTGCCGACTCGACGATGGAAGCGGAGTATATAGCTGCTTGCGATGCCGCAAAAGAAGCAGTCTGGATGAAGAAGTTCCTAACAGAACTTCAGGTGGTTCCTACCATAGTTGATCCAATACCTCTGTATTGCGACAACAACGGAGCTATAGCTTTAGCGAAGGAACCAAGGTCCCATCAGAAGTCCAGACACATCTTGAGGCGGTATCACCTGATCAGGGAGATCATTGATCGTCAGGAGATCGAGGTTCGGAGAGTTGCTTCAGAAGAGAACATTGCTGATCCATTCACGAAGGCCCTTCCTCAGATTCAGTTCGAGAGGCTACTCGAGATCATCGGTCTGCGATATGCCAGTACATGGCCCTAGTGCAAGTGGGAGATTGTTAGTGTTTATGCCCTAGAAGGCCATTACTGTATCATACTAGCTTGTATATTACTTAATGGAAGCTTGGGATATTCACATGTATATAACAGTCTTGCTAAACATGGTAGTATGCTACTTGGTTTTTTCTATCTTAATATGTTAGTGTACGTATTGATAGAGCTCTTAGGATCTTGCTTGTCTACCAGCGTTGTGATGGCAGTCACACTAGTGGGGGCTGGGTAGTCTACAAGCACATCCTTATTCAGGTCCCTGGTCGTTGGATTATCGAGACAGAGCATCGATACTCCGGAGTAGACTGGTGTGTACGCTTCTCATCCCAGTTGGGGAGATGGTCTGTCCCACAGCCGTCAGTACGTCGTACTGGAGATAGTATGCAGGTGCTCGTTAGGTTACGGGTACACCGGACAGGACTCACGGGGAACTGTTGGTTGGTTTGATACCAGTCGTCAGTAAGCAGTTCCCAGGTGACATGAGTACAGCGTAGTCCGCAGACTTGACACTGCTACTTCGCCTCGAGTGTGTCCCACTGTTCTTATATTGCTACCCTACCACGGCTCAAAGGAGTCGTGCAAACAGGTAGCAGTTGGGTGCAGTCCCGAGCACTTGGAGGCAGTGGCGGTTAGACAGGATTCGTCCCTCCCGGTATTGGGAGTAGATATCGTGCTGTGTCAGAGAGCCATTACGCAAAGTCCCTGGCCAGGGCAAGCGAGATTTGCTGGTAGGTTCCAGTAGTTTCTCAGGGTGTAATGGGCTTCACTCCGACACGACTTATACCGCTATTAGGGGACTGACGCTTGCCGCCCCCCTAGGCCCGATATGCGATAGTCTTGGACGAACGGACCGGACTGTATGGAGATTGTCACATCAGACTCAGTAGGAGTTCGGATGGGTTTACTCATCGGCCTTCTTATCGACAACTACCTGGGGACCGTTACGTACAGCTAGTGCCGCTTGCGGTCTATGGTTAAACCCACTGCCAGCGTAGTAGTCGAGTCTCTAGAGTCCCACACAGAGAGTTTCCTACTCCAGGCGAAACGATATAGAGGTTGCATGGTTTTGCGACAAAGGGTTCGGACGCATACGTGCGTTTACGCACGTACGACTTTCGGACAGTTTTTACCAGTCGGCTTTGGTTTAAGCCAGTTACTGGTATCCGGTTATTGGATTTTTACAGTCTAAAGTTTTTCCGTATTTTTGCGGATTAGAGGGGCGTTCTCGTAATTGTACGAGAGGCTTCTAGAAGATGTGACTAAGGAGGTTACTTTGGATAAGATTGTGAGTCATGAGAGTGATTCATCTTTATCATTATTGCACAATAAATGATAAATGACACATGCTTAATGAATCACCATTTTGCATTTATGAAGCATGCTTATTCATTTCTTTTATTCATTATTCTTTAAATAAGAATGCTTCATAATATATTATGATACACTCTCTCTCATCTCATTATCTCATCACACATTCTCTCTCCTCAAGCTCTCATCTTCAAGAGACTAATCCTTAATCCTCATGTGTTGAGATCAAAGGTTTAGTTAGACTTAAACATCTATTACCTTCACTCTATATCATCCTCTCTTCTTTTATTGGCAATCAAAGTAGATTAGTTACCTCAAGTTAGAGGTTTAGTTTGGAGTTTTGCTCTCGGGTGGATCGTCTACTACCTAGAGAAGGCCGAGGAGAACGAGGAGATCGTAAAGACGAAGGACTAGTATTCATTCGGTATAATCCCTAAACACATAGATAAGAAACTCTTTGTGTACGGTTATTTATAGTTTAGCTTCGATTTAAGCGGTTAGTCGATGTTCGTTCTTTAAACTTGATCGTTTTTGAAAATTCCGCCTCCCCACAAGTACTGGGGTGTACTACATCGACTTACACTCTCACTTAACGATCAATGCTATAAACTTAGTAGGTGTCTAGAAAGGTGTTAGCGGGGCTACGCCCACAGGGAAAAGAGGTTACTTAATTAAGGAACTTCGTGAAAGCGTTGGAAAACCTCCCTCGAAGTACCAACACTGGCCTGGCTGAACGGTTAAGCGAGTATTGTACGGTGAGATTGATCCTGAATAATCCTTTCTTTACGGTTTGAGAAGGGATTCGAGAGACAGTGGGAGCCATCCAGTTTAGACAAATTAAAAACCACTCTAAACTTGCAAGAGCATCATGCTAAAGTGTTTCTTTTCTCTCTCCTAATTGCAGCGACCATTCAACATGACCAGACTTAAGTTATTACTAGATAAAAACATATTGACAGGGCCAAACTACAAAGATTGGCTCAGGAATGTCAAGATGGCAATCACTTACGACAAGTTGGGGTATATCCTTACCACCAAAGCTCCCCCTGTCCCAGGTCCCACCTCCAGCGTCGCGGATAAGGAAATCCGTAAGACATGGGAGATAGATTGCGCGAAGGCCAAATGCCTCGTACTTGCCTCGATGGACAACGAACATCAGAGGAGGCACGAGAATATGGACCTTGAGTCCATATTTCTTCATACAAAAGAACTGTATGGAGAGCAGTCTCGTATTGCAAGATACGAAGTGTCGAAGAAGTTGTTTTCGGCAAGGTTGGCCGTCGGATCATCGGTAGCGGAACACGTGCTTAAGATGATTGGCTACATTGAGGAGCTCGCGGACCTTGGGACTACGTTGGAGAATGAACTCTATACTGATTTGATTCTCCAGTCCCTTCCTTCCACTTACGCCCAGTTTATTCTTAACTTCAACATGCAAGGAAAGGAGGTTGAACTTTCCGAGCTTCTGAACATGTTGAGGAGTGCTGAGGGCACCCTACAGAAGGGTAGGGAGACATCCACTTTATTTGTAGGAGGATCTTCCTCTTCTAGGTCCAGGGCGAAAGCCAAGGGCAAGAAGAAGAAAGCCCCCGCCAAACCAAGAGGCGGTGTCAGTAAAGTGGATACGAAGGGAAAAGGAAAAGCAACAAAGGTAGCGGGAAAGCTGGTGGGGAAAGAAGAATGCTTCTATTGTCATAAAAGTGGTCACTGGAAACAGGATTGCAAGGCTTGGAAGGCCAGAACACAGGATTTGAAGTGAGTTGCAGTTTCAGCTTCAGGTGTGTATGTTATTGAAAACTGTCTATCAATAAACTCTACATCCTGGGTATTGGATACCGGATCAGGATCTCATATCTGTAATTCTTTGCAGGCGTTGAGAAAGCATAGAGTTTTGAAGGCAGGTGACATGACCCTCAGAGTTGCAAACGGTGCTAGCATGGGTGTTGAGGCCGTGGGGGACTATCACCTGGGATTGTCGGATGGACATTTTTTGGTTTTGCGTAGTTGTTATTATGTACCAAATGCAACCTGTAATATCATTTCTGTATCTTTATTATCTAAAGAAGGTTATGAATTTGCATTTGTAAGTAATGTAGTGAACATTCACCTTAATCAAGTTTTGATTGGGTCAGGTACATTGAACAACGGTATATACGTATTAAACCAGCCACAGATTTTCAATGTCCAGAATACACACAAAAGAAAGTCTCCAGAAATTAATAAAACTTTCTTATGGCATTGTAGACTGGGTCACATCAATGAGAGAAGGTTGACTAAGTTACATACAGAAGGATATTTGGATTCGTTCGAATATCAATCGTATGCAACTTGTCAATCCTGTCTCAAAGGAAAGATGATAAAGACTCCGTTCACTGGACACGGAGTAAGAGCAAGCGAGCTCTTGGGACTCGTACACAGCGACGTGTGCGGTCCAATGTCTATACATGCACGAAGCGGTTATTCTTACTTCATTACTTTTACGGATGACTTTTCAAGGTACGGTTATGTCTTCTTAATGAAACATAAATCCGAGGCTTTTGAAAAATTCCAGGAATATAAGAATGAAGTAGAAAAACAAACAGGAAAAAGTATCAAGGCACTGAGATCTGATCGAGGTGGTGAATACTTGAGTGCCGAGTTCCTGGGTTACTTAAAAGAGAATGGAATTCTCTCTCAGCTTACTCCTCCATACACTCCGCAACATAACGGTGTATCGGAGAGACGGAATCGAACCCTATTGGATATGGTACGGTCCATGATGAGTAACGCTGAGTTGCCGCGATCGTTCTGGGGATATGCGCTAGAATCAGCTGCATACCTTTTGAACCGAGTTCAAACTAAGACTGTGCCTACTACACCATATCAGATGTGGTGTGGGAAGAGACCCTATCTTAATCACATTAAGACATGGGGATGTCCAGCTTTTGTAAAAAAGCAGCATGCGGACAAGCTCGAGGCACGCTCAGTACAGTGCAAGTTTGTGGGATATCCAAAGAGCTCCAAGGGATATTACTTCTATTGCGAAGAGGAACAAAAAGTCCTTGTTTCTCGCCATGCCCACTTTCTAGAACACCAGTTCATAGAAAAAGAATTAAGTGGGAGCGCAATAGAACTGGAAGAAATTCCAGAACCACGAGCTATTACTGAAAGCTTGGTTGAACCAGAGGGTTCGAAAGATCAGGACATTCCCACGCCACTCCGCAGGAGTAGTAGGCAGTCTCATCCGCCCGAGAGATACTACGATTTTCTCATTGACGGGGATAGAGAGGATTGCATCATAGACTTTGATGAGCCTACTAGCTTCCAGCAAGCCATTCAGAGCGTCGACTCGGTAAAATGGCTGGATGCAATGCGGACCGAAATGGAGTCCATGTACACCAACAAAGTATGGACGTTGGACATTGCTCCAGATGGGGTAAAACCCGTAGGATGCAAGTGGATCTTCAAAAGGAAGATTGGTGTAGATGGACAGGTTGAGACCTATAAAGCTAGACTGGTAGCAAAGGGTTTTCGTCAGCGACCTGGTTTGGACTATGACGAAATCTTTTCTCCACTAGCTATGCTGAAATCCATTCGGATCCTTCTTGCCATTGCTGCCTTCCACGACTATGAGATTTGGCAGATGGACGTAAAGACAACTTTTCTAAATGGACATTTAGAGGAGTGTGTCTATATGGATCAGCCAGAGGGTTTCATTCAGAGTGGGAGCAGCGGAAAGGTGTGCAAGTTGCTTAAGTCCATTTATGGACTAAAGCAGGCATCGCGGAGTTGGAACATCTGTTTTGATGAAACGGTCAAGGAATTTGGCTTTATCAAAGATCCAGATGAACCATGCATCTATTGTAGATTTGTAGCAAGAACTGTAGTATTCCTCGTTTTATACGTGGATGACATTCTCTTAATAGGAAATGACATTCCTATGCTACAATCTGTCAAGGGGTTCTTGTCACACAGGTTCTCCATGAAAGACCTGGGTGATGCCTCATACATTCTGGGTATCCGGATCTACCGTGACAGATCCAAGAGGATATTAGGACTTTCGCAGTCTAGGTACATCGACACCATACTGAAGAGATTCAGTATGGAAGATTCCAAGCGCGGTAATCTACCGGCTTGTCATGGGATCACCCTCTCCAAAGAGATGTCTCCCAAAACTGATTTGGAGAGGGATCGCATGTCTATTATACCCTACGCATCTGCGGTAGGCTCTATAATGTATGCGATGTTGTGTACCAGACCGGATGTGGCTTATGCACTGAGTGTGGTAAGCAGGTATCAGTCAAACCCTGGGGAGAAACATTGGATAGCTGTAAAAAACATTCTCAAGTACCTGAGAAGGACTAAGGAGATGTTCTTGGTGTATGGCGGAAAAGACCTACAGATTGAGGCCTTTGCTGACTCCAGCTTCCAGAGTGACAAGGATGATTCCAAATCCATGTCGGGTTTTGTCTTTACCCTCAATGGAGGGGCGGTGTGTTGGAAGAGCTCCAAACAGGAAACCGTTGCTGACTCAACTATGGAAGCGGAAAACATCGCTGCATCTGATGCCGCAAAAGAAGCTGTCTGGATGAGGAAGTTCTTGAGAGAACTTCAGGTGGTTCCGTCCATTGTTGACCCAATACCTCTGTATTGCGACAACAACGGGGCTATAGCTTTAGCGAAGGAACCCACGTCCCATCAGAAATCCAGACACATCTTGAGTCGGTATCACCTGATCAGGGAGATCGTGGATCGCCAGGAGATCGAGGTTCGGAGGGTTGCTTCAGAAGATAACACAGCAGATCCATTCACCAAGGCCTTGCCCCAGACTCAGTTCGAGCGGCTAATCGAGATGATATGTCTTCGATACGCCAGTACATGGCCTTAGTGCAAGTGGGAGATTGTTAGTGTATATGCCCTAGAGACCATTACTGTATCATACTAGTTTGTATATTACTTAATGGAAGCTTGGGATATTCACAGTTGTATATACAATCTTGCTCTAAATGGTAGTATGCTACTTGGTTTATCTCTGCTTTAATATGTGCATGTGTTTCTTTTAGCATATCGCTGATATACATATTAGTAGAGCCCTTAGGATCTTTGCTTGATTACCAGCGTTGTGATGGCGCTCACACTCGTGGCAGCTGGGTGATCTATAAGCACATCCTTATACAGGTCCTTGGTCGTGGGACTATCGAGACAGGGCATCGATACTCCGGAGTAGACTAGCGTATGCGCTTCTCATCCCAGTGTGGGAGACGGTCTGTCCCACAGCTGTCAGTACGTCGTACTTGAGATAGTATACGGGTGCTCGTTAGGTTACGAGTACACTGGACATGACTCGTCGGGAACTGTTGGTTGGTATTATACCTATCGTCAGTTATCAGTTCCCAGGTGACATGAGTACAGCTTAGTCCGTTGACTTGACACTGTCACTTCGTCTCGAGTGTGTTCCCACTGCACTTTGATTACTACCCTACCACGGCTCAAAGGAGTCGTGCAAACAGGTAGTTTTTGGGTGCAGTCCCGAAGCACTTGGAGGCAGTGACGGTTAGACAGGATTCGTCTCTCCCGGTATTGGGGGTTGACATCGCGCTGTGTCCAGGAGAGCCATTACACGAGTAGTCCCTGGCCAGGGAAAGCGAGATATACTGGTAGGTTTCCAGTGTTATCTCAGGGTGTTCTGGGCTACACTCCGACACGACTTGTACCGCTATTAGGGGACTGACGTTCACCGCCCCCCTAGGCCCGCCATGCGATGTATCAGACGAACAGACCGGACTGTACGGAGATTGTCACATACAGGCTCAGTAGGAGTTCAGATGGGGTTCACCTCGTCAGTCTTCTTGTCGACATCTACCTGGGGACCGTTACGTACAGCTAGTGCCGCTTGCGGTCTGTGGTTAAACCCACTGCCAGCGTAGTGTCGAGTCTTTAGAGTCCCACACAGAGAGCTATTCGCCTTTAGGCAAAATGAGTAGAGGTCGCATGGTTTTGCGACAGGGTTCGTTCGCATCCACGCACTTGTGCACGTTTGCTTTCCGGACAGTTTATACTAGCGGGCTTTGGTTTAAGCCGGATCCTAGTATATGATTTGGGATTGGTTTTTCTCATTGTATTCGTGTTCCTCGGATCACGAATGCGGGTGTGTATGCACAGTTGTTTGAGATAGAGGGAGAGGACCTTGATTAGGGTTAATGACTATTGTCATTTTATTAACCCTAATGCTTATGTGTGTATTATAGTTAATTGATAATTAGTTTAATAATTGTGCATGGTTATGGTTGTTGACCATTTGACCTCCTTGACTTGTTGACCTAGGTTGACACTTTGACCATCATCATTTCTTTTGGAAGATGCTTTTTGATCCTTGCAAATTGAAATGATAATGGTCATGTCATGATTAACCATGACAATTATCTGGCTAATTATTTAATTAAAATAATATACACATATAAGTGAGAATGGTTCATATTATTCTCATTCTATCATTTCCTTTCTCTCTCTTGTTCTTCCTCTCCCTCAAGCTCTCCCCTCTCATGTGTTGAGAAACACTTGAGCTTGAGAAAAACCCTCTCTTGATCATCTTTACTCTCATCTAGGGTTCAAGGACTAGCACTTCTTGCACCCCAGTTACTTCTAGCTTGGACTTGAAGCCAATGGTTGAGGCTTTCGGGTGGATCTTTCTTCGACGTGAGAAGACGACCAAGGTGACCTCCTTCCACCACTCCAAGGAGCAAGGAGAGAAGGACTTAAAGCCCAAGGTATAACCTTTCTAGCACTTAGCTAGTTACTAGTTAGCTTTAGCAAGTTTTTGTTTAGCAAAGATCCTTCTAGCTCTAGTCCATGTTGCCTAAGCTCATAAAAATCCAATTTTTATTCCGTTTTCCGCCTCCCCGCAAGCACCGAGATGGGCAACGTGGACTTACAAATTGATGGGACTTCATTAATGTGATTAATGAAAAGAAAGAAACCAAAAGATGTTGTAGAATCAAATTTTCAAAAAGGGTAGCTCTAGTTCTTGTTTTACATAGTGGTATTTCTTTATGAATATCCAGCACCTCATTCGATAAGGAAAGAGCCGAGATCCCTTCACCGGGAGTGGCCTCTTTAGCGAAACTAGCAAATGCTACAACCCACTCGGTTTTGTCTTTTGACTGCTTCTCTAGTTCTTGCTTTGCATAGTGGTATTCTTGAATATTCTGCACCTCATTCGATGAGGAAAGAGCCGAAATCCCTTCACCGGGAGTGGCCTCTTTAGCGAAACTAGCAAAAGCCTAAAAAAACACTCCTTTTCAAAATCACTAGATTCTACAATGATATCAAGTTCATTACGCTCATGGATTTCTTAAAAACCTGCGTATGTTGGTGTGTAGTAGCGCCTCTAGTAAGGTTGCAACATCATAAAGTAGTGAACTTTTAAATTTTAGAGGGCTATTACAAACGAACTACGAATCGTAACTAGAGATTAGGATAATATCACCATAATAAGAAGTCTAAGCTAAAGGAAAAGGAAAAACAACCTTTGTAGCTAACTCCTTCGGTCTTTAGGACTCTTACGGCTTTGCACGAAACTTGGAACGACTCCGCTCAAGGTGCTTCGTCGTCTACGATGATCTACCCGGAGATTTCTAGATCAAGCTCTTAGCTTCACAAAATGAAGCAAACAATCTACACTAAAAGGCTAGGGTAGTGTAGAATGGTTGCGTGGTTTGTAAACTCACTTAAAAACCCTTTCTTTTTAAGTTCCTCACTCAAAACAAAACTCAAGAGAGCTTAAAGAAGGAGGAAGGTGAAGATGGCAAAAGCTTTTTGAATATAATGAAAAACAAAGAATATATATGAGACACTCTCAAATATAACCATAGTTAACTAAATATCTAGATATTTTGTAGATGGGTTAAAGAACAAAGGAAATCTAACCATGGTTAAAGTCAAAGGTCAAATAAGAAGAATGTAGAAACAATGAGTCATTTAGCTAATTTCCTTTTTCTTTAATTCATTAACAAAAATCTAGATATTTATCAACCATGTGAGTCTTGTATTGCCATCTTCTATGTATCATCCACCATGACACATATGTATGTATGTATGTGTGCATGCACATCATCAAGTGTATGTATAAACATATATGCATACTCCCAAAAGAAAAGGTTTAATTAAAAGTGAGCTAAAAGTCAATATTAAATCAACACTTGATTTAATAAATCGGTCATATCAAATACGACCCAACCAAAAGTGAACGCCCCATTAAAATACGGTATCACATACTCGTATTTAATCGAGCTCCTGCATATCACATATGCACACCACATCATTTCTCTTGAGCTAGAAAAATCCTGTGTGGGGCTCTAAGACTCGTCAATACGCCGGCAGTAGGTGATGATCATATCAAAACACCTATAAGCCGCAAGCGGTCAGCTAAACGTAACGGCCACCTGGGTATTGAGCGATCAGAAGAAAAACAAGCAAACCCGTCAAAACTCCCATCGAGCCATTGGCAACACTTACCGTACAGTCCGGTTCTTCGTCTGATATGCTGCATATCAAGTCTAGGGATGGAATCGTCGAGCCCTAATAACTCAATAAGTTATGTTGATATGAACAATGACCGGTCGAGAAACTACTGATAACACTTATCAGTAAATCTCATCATCCCTGGCCAGGGACTTCAAGTCAGAGCCAATCGCACATTACACAACATCAACTCCCAATACCGGGAGAGACGAAACCCCTCCTATCGTTCACTGTCTCCATGTGTCTCGAGACTATACCCAAAAGCCACCTGCTTGCACGACTCAGTAGAGCCATGGTAGGGTGGAAATCAAAGTACAGTAGGAGAACACACAAGACTCTATGACGATCTCGGGTCTACAGACTAACCTGTACCAGTGTCACCAGAGAACTGCTATCCGATGATAGATATAATACCATATAGGAATTCTCCGTGAGTCCGTTCAGTGTACCCAGTCTCCACTGAGCACCCGTATACAATCTTCGATGTCACAACACCAATGGATATGGGATCATCCATCGCCCATCATATGGGTCAAGAAACGTATACGCTAGTCTACTCTGGAATATCGATGCCCTGTCTCGATATACCTACGACTAGGAACATTTATGGATATGCTTATAGACTACTCATGCCCCACTAGTATGATCTCTATCATAGCCATGGAAGTTAAGCAAGTATCCTCTGGGCTTTATCAACATGTATCAAATGAACAGTATCAAGTAAACATGTCAGATAAAGTAAAACCAGATAGCATACTATCATGTCGAGCAAGAAATTCGTATATCAAATATACATATATACATGTCCAAGCATCCACTATACATATAATGGCCTCTACGGCATACATATATCCAACAGCGTAGCCCTCCGTCATTTCAGATAAGTACTATTTGGTATTCGTGCTGCGTTTGTTGACCTTGTTAAGGCGTAGTGTGCGGTAGCTGATTAATACTTATCTGCAACATGTGATGCGACTGGATTAGGGTAGTCGTACAGCTTTGTTGACCTTGTTAAGGGTCGTACGGGTGAGTTTAATTCAATCAAGAAATGACGGGTTGAACTTGGCTAGCGCTTATGATTTGTTGACCTTGTTAAGGTCATAAGTAGCTAGGAGTAAAAACATTGTCGGGAATTTGAAGTGTTGAAATTTGCAATGAGATTGCATACCTTCTATATGATAGTTCGATCCCGATACCCACTGCGAGTAAGAGTTACTCCTGGGAGAATTTTTTACTTTACAATTAGCCGATCAAGTAGGTGTCTAAAAAGGTGTCAATGGGGTTATGCCTCTGGGAAAACAAGGTTTATTTTAATTAGGTCCGTGCGAAAGCATGGGGAACCTCCCTCGGAGTACCGATACCTGCCTGACCGAACGATTGGCGAACATGTAGGGTGTAATTAATCCCAGCTAATCTTACCTTTTAGGGTTTGAAGGAAGATTTGATAAAAAACAGAGGGAGCCATCCTGATTAGATAAAATAACCAAGCTAATCTTGCAAAGAGTGTACGCAAAGCGATTGTCCTTCTCTCTCTCTCTCCTGGTAGCGACCAATGAAATGCCTTAATCAAGATAATAATATGGATGTTTTTGACCGAACCTACTTATTATACTGTGCTAGGTTCCGCTCTATCTTATGATTGGCATAAGTCTGAGCAAAGAATAGGGGAATATACGGATTCCCATGCCACCCAAACGAAGAATAAGCATATTGATGCATTGTTTTCGGGTGTGTTTGTTACCGAGAAATGTTTCTCAGTTTGTTCTACGTCATGGGTATTGGACACCGGATCAGGATCACACGTATGTAATTTGTTATATGTGTTAGTTATATGTATGCCCTAGAGGCCATTACTATACATAGGATGTATATTGTAGTGGATGCTTGGACATATATAGGGAGGACTTTCTTGCTCGACATGATAGTATGCTATCTGGTTGCTCTTTACCTTAACATGTACACTGATTGTCTCTCTGTTACATGTTGGTAAAGCCCTTAGGATGAGTACTTGACTACCTGGACTATGATGCGGATCATACTAGTGGGGACATGGTAGTCCATAAGTATATCCTTCAAGGTCCCTAGTCGTAGGTGTATCGAGACGGGGCATCGATATACCAGAGTAGACTAGCGTATACCTTCTCGACCCATACAGATGGGCGATGGATGATCCCATATCCATTGGTGTTTGACATCAGAGATGATATACGGGTGCTCAGTGGAGACTGGGTACACTGGACGGACTCGCCGAGAACTCCCAGATGGTATTATACCTTACGTCAGATGGCAGTTCTCTGGTGACACTGGTACAGAGTATTCTGTTGACCCGAGATCGTCATAGAGTCTTGTGTGATTCCCACTGTGCTTTGATTTCCACCTTACCACGTCCAAGAGGGCGTGCAAAACGGTGGTTTTTAGGTACAGTCCCGAATCACATGGAGGCAATGAGCGATAGGAGGGGATTAGTCTCTCCCGGTATAGGGAGTTGATGTTGCGCCGTGTTCGATTGGCTATAACAGGAAATCCCTGGCCAGGGTTGCTGAGATTTACTGGTAAGTGTTACCAGTAGTTTCTCGAACTGTTATAGACCTCATATCGACACGACTTATCGAGCTATTGGGGTCTGACGTTTACCACCCCTAGGCGAGATATGCGACATATCAGACGACGAGACCGGACTGTACGGTAAGTGTTACTGGTTGGATTCACAGGAGTGTGAGCGGGCTTGCTCGTCGATCTTCTGATCGCTCAATACCCGGGTGGCCGTTACGTTTAGCAGACCGCTTGTGGCTTGTGGGTGTTTGATATGATCACCATCTGCTGCCGGCGTATTGACGAGTCTTTAGAGTCCTACACAGAGGTTTCCTGGCTCAAGCAAAAAGAAATAGGAGCGCATATGAGATATGTGCGGGACCGAGAATAATGCGTGTATGTGATACCGTATTCTATTCTCGTGATGAATGTATCGATTGGTTGTATATGATATAACCTAGTTATCGAATCAAGGATTGATTCGATAAGCCGATACATTGGATACTAGTCGGTTATATGCGACATGACCGGATCGTTAAATCAAGTGTTGATTTAATGATTTAATGCATAATTATATATTTGATATATTACTTTGCATTAACTAGTATTGGTTCACTTTAAATGGATTTTCTCACTTGAAATGCACATTGTATATGTGATATACTTTTGTGCACTTGTTTGTATCATGTTTGATGATACAAGCTCACTTGGGTTTGTGTAAAGAATTAAACCATGGTTATATGAATGGTTAGGGTTTTGATTATTTACTTACTTATTTATTTATTTATTTATTTTGGAAAAGAAAATGATATGGTGGCTTTCTTTGTTTGCTTGTTGAAGCTTCATGAAGCTTTGAACAAGTCCACCATATTTGTCTCATGCTTAACCCTAACCATTCCCACTAACCATAGTCTATTCTCTACACCTAATCATGGTTGCCATATGATAAGTATTGATATTATTTTCTATTTTGAAAATAACTGATCATATTATCTTCTTCTTCTTCTCCTTCTTCAACATGAAGAAAGCTTGCCTCCATCAATGGCAACTTGAGAAAAAGAGTGAGAAATCCAATTCTAAAGTGAACCCACTTCCTATTTCTTCATCCTCTACCACTTGCCAAGTAGTATAGGATGTTTTCTTCACAAGTTTCATGGCTTGGTGAAGTTGGAGCTTGATCTAGTGTTGCCTCGACGTAGATCATCTTCGCCATCGAAGCCGACGACCAAGCCCGCCCATTTCTCCGATGAAGCCGACGCTAGAGCCCGGGATTCGATTTGGACAGCAAGGAGACTTCATCATGGAGCTATGGAGGTGGAGGACCGGATCTACAAAGGTTGTATTTCCGTTCACATAGTTAAGTTGTTAACTAGTTGCATGTTTCGCCTAAAATTCTAGTTAACGATCCGTATTAGGGTTTCTCGGCACCGGAAAATTTTGAAATTGGCATGGTTGATGCCTTGTGAGACCTCTAGTGTGTGCCTAGGAACACTACAATATGGGCTAAAGAAAGGTAGAGAACTGGGAAAGGGTGATAAATCCCTAACATTAGGGAATGGTGCAACTGTTGCAGCCAAAGCAGTTGGAAAATATCACCTAGTGTTATCAACTGGTAATACATTGATTCTTAGCGACTGTTATTTCGTACCAATAAATATTGTGAATATTTTCCTAAATCAAGTGTTGATTGAGTAAGGTATGTTGTATAACAGTGTACACGTTCTGAATCAAACTACAGTTCTAAACGTACAGAACACAAACAAGATGAACAGTTCAAAAATGAACGAAGTCTTCTTGTGGCATTGTAGACTGGGTCATTTCAATGAAACAAGACTAGCTGAAGTTCCATAAGGATGCATATTTGAATCCGTTCGAATTTACATCTTATGAAATTTTCCAGTCATGTCTCAAAGACTAGGTGACCAAATCTCTGTTGACTGAAAATGGAGAAAGAGCTACTGAACTCTTGGACAGATACATGGTGATGTATGCGGTCCTATGTCTACATATGCCAGGGTTGGTTCCGCGTACTTTATTACATTCACCGATGTTCTCTCTGTTAGTAATATGTATGCCCTAGAGACCATTATTGATGATATAGTGGATGCTTGGACATATATATAGAGGACTTTCTTGCTCGACATGACAGTATGCTATCAGGTTACCTTTATCTTAACATGTAGACTGATATTTATATTGTATGTCTCTTGCATGTTGATAAAGCCCTTAGGATATGTACTTGACTACCAGGACTATGATGAGATCATACTAGTAGGGCCAGGGTGGTCCACAAGTACATCCTTTAATCAGTTCCTAGTCGTGGAAATATCGAGACCAAGGCATCGACATTCCAGTGTAGACTAGTGTGTACGTTTCTTGTCCCTTAGAGGGCGATGGTTGATCCCACAACCTTTGGTGTGTGACATCAAAGATTGTACACAGGTGCTCATTGGAGAATAGGTACAACAAATAGGACTCGCCGAGAACTCCTATGTGGTAGTATACCTATCGTCAGATAGTAGCAGTCCCCTGGTGACACTGGTACAGCTTAGTATGTAGACCCGAGATCATCATAGAGTCTTGTGTGGCTCCCACTGTGCTTTGATTTCCTCCCTACCACAGCTCAAAGGAGTTGTGCAAACAGGTGGATTTTGGGTACAGTCCCAAGTCACATGGAGGCAATGAGCGATAGGAGGGGTTTCGTCTCTCCCGGTATTGGGGGTTGATGTTGCGCTATGCTCGATTGGCTATAACTGGAAGTCCCTGGCCAGGGCTGCTGCCAAGATTTACTGATAAGTGTTATCTGTAGTTTCTCAAACCGTTATAGGCCAGAAATCGGCATGACTTATCACGTTACTGGGGCCTGACGTTTACCACCCCTAGACATGATATGCGACATATCAGACGAAGAGTCCGGAATGTACGGTAGTGTTACTGATAGGCTTCATGGAGAGTATGGACGAGCTTGCTTGTTGATCTTCATATCGTTCAATACCCGGGTAGCCGTTACGTCCAGCTAGTACCGTTGACGGCTTGTAGGTGATTGATGTGATCATCACCTACTGCTGGCGTATTGACGAGTCTTTAGAGTCCCACACAGAAGTTTCCTGGTTCGAGCGAAACAAAGTAGGGCACATATGTTGATATGTGCGTGGGCCTGATTAAATATGAGTATGTGATACCGTATTGTAATCTGGCAGTTATCTGTTATCGGTTCGGCTATATGTGATATAACCAGATTGTCGAATCAAGTGTTGATTTGATAATGTGATAGACATATGAATGATATTAGTCGGTCATATGTGATATAACCGGATTATTAAATCAATTGGTGATTTAATAATGTGATATATATTATATGTGATATAATTATATCTTAACTAATATCATTAGCTCACTGTTTATTCTTCATTATATATATTAATATATATGATATATATATATATATAATAATGAAGCATGACATGATTTCTATTTTTGAGAAAAATAGAAAAGAGGTGGAAAATGAGAGCATGGTTGCAAGCATGGGCTTTATTCATAGTTTATTCATCTTGACTCACTATTCAATCATGGTTGCAACTTTATATTGCAAAATTCCATGCTTGAATGAGTGGGGGTCAAGAGTTGCCATTCATTCTAGGCTCATTCTCAACACTTAGCCATTTTGCTTGCTTTTTCTCCTATGGTTTCTCTCTAGATTCTTCTTCTTCCTCAAAGTCTTAGCTCAAGCTTCGACCCTCACATGTGATGTGAATCATGAAGCTTGAACACAATCTTGTGAGCTTTCACATCCCCTACTTCACCATCCCACACCAAACTAGCAATTTGGTGTGGTGTGTTTCCTACACTAAAGGAGTTTAGTGTAGAGTTAGCTTGAGCTAGAGAAACTTCGGGTGGATCGTCTTTGGCGCGAAGATCATAAAGGAGGTTCGTTCAACTTGAAGAGGAGCCTTGTAGAGTCGCGTAGACTTCAACCCGGAGCTTTATAAGAGAAGGACTCGAACTACAAAGGTTGTATGCTCTTTTCTTCTCTTTAAGTTAATCACATCACAAAGGAAAACCCTAATAATCTAGTAATGATCTTGTTAGTCTAACTTAGCACCAGATAAAATTTCAAATGTGGCATGCTTGATGCCTCCAGAACCTCATGGTGGTGCTAAGATCGACTTTCATGGTATCAGAGCCAAGCTAGAACATTAGGGTAACTTGTAGCGACATTAGAAATCCGTCGTTTTTGTCGCGCAAAAACTGCCGATAAAAACAATTTCGAAATTGATGTTTTGAGTTGTTTGCACACCCCCACGGGCTCACGGTTTGAACCGAAAAGCCGCGGGGAGGAGCGTGCGCACCCTGGGCACACCCCAGGGGGACCGTACGGCTGGTCCTACTCCCCAAGACCACCACAAGTGTAAGTGCTCGGCAGCGCCCCGGCCGTCTTAACGAGGCCAAAATGCGGAATACAAAAACTTTTCTATAAACTAGAACCGGCGCTACCGCGGACTTTAAAACCCGGATAGGGCCATTAACCTAATTCTAGCTAACTAGAGAAGGGGTAGGGAGATATACCGAGCGATCCGTGTCCTTCGGTCTTCTCGTCGTCATTCCGATCTCCCCGCGGAATCTCCGGTCTTCGTCTCCTCGTCGGAAGGGCCCCACATCGCTGGGTTCTTTTACGGGGTCCCACCTCTGGACCGAGGCAACTCGGGCACGAAGTTGGCGAGCCGATGTGTCCAAGAATGCTGTAGACTAAGTGTAAAGTGGTTTGTCTCTAGGGGTTGTAGAAGTTGCCCTTTTAGATATCAAGGTGGAGGAATGAACTTGGGAAATGAGGTAAGTGTCTTTTGAAGGCAAATGAGATGAAATCCCACACTTCAAATTTTTGGACAGCCCCCACACTCAAGTTATGGCCGGCCATATCTCCATACGGCCTCTACAGCGTTTCGCCCGAAACTTGAGCTACTGTCTGTGGGGACTCTAAAGACTTGTCAACACTTTGGTTGTGGATTTAACCACTAGCACGTCAGAGGTATTAGCCATACGTAACGGGCTACCAGGTATTGACCAAAAGGGACGTCGATGAGCGAACTCATCCTGACACCCTTCTGATCCTGTCAGTGACAATATTCGTACAGTCCGGTCCATTCGTCTATGAGCATCGCATGGCGGGCCTAGGGGGTTGGTAAAAGTCAGACCCCCAAAAGCAGTACAAGTCGTGTCGGAGTGTAGACCAGAACACCCTGAGATATTACTGGAATACCTACCAGTAAATCTCCTGCCTTGGCCAAGGACTTCGTGTAATGGCTCTCCTAGACACAGCGCGACCTCACCCCCAATACCGGGAGCGACGAACCCCTGAAGATCCGCTCACTGCCTCCATGTGGCTCGGGACTGTACCCAACTAAAACCGGTTTGCATGACTCCTTTGAGCCGTGGTAGGGTAGTAATCAAAGTATAGTGGGAACTCACACGAGACAAATGACGATCTCAGGTCGATGAACTAACCTGTACACATGTCACCAGGGAACTGCTATCTGACGTCAGGTATAAGACCAACTAGCATGTTCCCGGCGAGTCCTGTCCGGTGTACTCATAACCCAATGAGCACCTGTATACATCTTAGGTGAACCAACTAACACCAGTGGCTTGTAAGACCGGCCACCGCCCCTCGTCGCGGTCTCGACTGTATACGCTAGTCTACTCTGGAGTATCGATGCCCAGTCTCGAAAACTCCCACGACTAGGGACCTTTTAAGGATGTACTTATAGACCCCAGCTCCCACGTATATGATCGCCCTCATACTGCTGGCAGTCAAGCAAGAATCCTAGGGGCTCTATTAACGCGCAATAGTGACCTGTAAGGTCACCTAAAACAGTACACGATGATAAAGGTAAACCAGATAGCATACTATCATCTTGAGTAAGACTGTCCTACCGGCATAGGTTCTCTCTCAATCATTGCAATCACGTGCCTGTGATCCAATAATTGACTCTGAGGGCACTATCTCCAACAATCTCCTACTTGCACTCAAGGCTAATTATTGCGATGTCGCTTACTCACAGCCCCTGTGATACCGAACACCTAACTCCTCTACTAATCAGTTTCACAAAACCCGTTTGCGAAATTAATGCGTTCAAGGAATAGCCTCAGTGAGTGGATCCGCTCTAATTTTTCTTTCTATGTCTCTCTTAATCTCAAGTTCGCGGAGAAAGCCATCTCCCGAAATGAGCAATACCTGTCTTAGATTATGTCTGGATATCTGATGGGACCTAGTTCATAAATGAACTACAAATCCAAACTTCTTCGACTGTATCGTCAGCTGAACTTAATCAGTATCATGCGCCATGCCTCCCTCAGTATCCGCCTGGATCACCTGTCCAAAATACCGCCCCTCGTCAGAGGGAAAACTATAACTCTGACAGTCATTCTGTCATCTAGGTCACCTTGGAAGCCTGGAATGATAACCGTCTCCTAAAGGAGGCTGCCGTCATCAAATCCCTAGAACATCCACTTATGTTCTAAAACTGCTTCCGATTGTTTCTCCAGGATAGGATCAATATCAACTTATTGCATCTACTGCAAAAACAACATCTGGTGTGGTACTTGACATCTCATGATTGACTCAATTGCCTAAGCAAGTGATCTGCCAATCATGCACATCCCTCTCCCCTTTAGTCTGTAAGACACCTTTAGGGAGGGTGACTCCATCACCTGCAGGTACACTACCGTGCCAGGAATCGTCCATTCTAAAACACCTTTAGAATGCTGTCTAAGCACCCAGATTGGGACACTTCCCAAATCTAGATCTAAAACCATAGACCTAGTAACCAGAATGTCTGATATCCATGTCCTTTGTGGAGAAACCACTGTGTGACAACCAAACTATAACTGACTGTAGTATAGGAATTTCACTTTCTACTCTGTGTATGTCATCCATATACCAGGACATCACACCCTACTACCTTCTTAACAGATCCATCCCCTATTCCGATGAAGTCAAACCTATGACTGTCACATCAGAAATAGATAATCTATCTCCGCTATATCTGCTTTAGTCCATAAATAGACATAAGCTACCTGTCCACTATGCTTCCGCTGCTCCCACTGACTACGACAACCCTCTGACAGAGTCATATACACGTGCACTTCTAAAGCTAGTTTAGAACGACGCTATACTCATCCTCCTGCCGGGTCTCATAACCTGGAACAACAGTAGTATCATGTCTGGGTAAACAAGAACCTCCCTGTCACCGTCCTTGAGGCTACGGTAGTACCTCTCGGGTGCCTGAGGCTACCCACCATATCTGCGGAGTGGCCAATGGAATGTCAAACCAGATTGAATCTTTAGGTTCTTATCAAATTTTCAGTAATCGTTTGCGGTTCTGGAATCACTTCCAGTTCTACCATACTCCCACTACTGTTTTCTGAAAAAATCCATTTTTATTAAAACTGTGGCGAGTCTAGAACAATATCACTATTTATCTTCCAGATGGTAGAAAGTCAACCCTCGTCATAGCCTGGGTCAACCCACAAACAGCTATTATAGAAACGTGCCTCGAGTTATCCGGAGTCTGGTTTTAAGCATAAGCCGGAAAACTCCCCGTACCTTAACAATGTCCAGATATGAACTGTTCTATATCCAATACAGAAACAGAGCCACTGATTTAATTGAACCAGATTCAAATCATGCAGCTGTCTCCAGTGCATGTCAACTAAATGGAAGGAGGCCGATCAGCGTTACTCAACTTAGGAATGCTTCCAATTATGAGTAACTTGAAAGAGAAGCAAGTTCTCTTAAAACCATTACTATCAACTGAATACCATACACAAGTATCTACATCTTCGATCACCTTGAAGAATCCTGATACTTGCCTGCTTGGTCCTCTACTTTATTCATATACCTATAACTTCTTAAAATTCGGACCTTGCGTTTCTACGAAACACCTGTCTAAAAACTAGAGAAGTCATAAGTAAACCGAATATAGTACGAGGACCATCCCCTCTGTCCTAATGGACACTGGACAACATACAATACTCTGTATAAGTCTCTTGAGTCTGATAACTCACTCCCTTTGTGTCGTAGGTTGAAAACTGTACTACAGTTATGAAGGATTACACCGCTGTTTAATGCTCCTTACCTAACCATCAGCTGATATAGGTAAATGTCATCGATATAATTTCAAAAAGGTATATCTCACTCTATAAAACTAGACGTACAGATATATCAATTTGAAATTAGTGCATAACAGCGGATATTCAAAACCAAATATTTGTCGTCCGGCAAACAACCTAGGCGATTTCCTCAAATATCACCAAATACAACGAATCCCGATATAATGAGGATAATCACCCAATTCCCAATAATTTACTCCCACTCATCATCTGTAAAACCATACAGATGTGAGAATCATACCTGGTAAATACATACCCTGGAGCTAGTGTCTAATTGGGAAATCAGTTTTCTTTTAACAGTACACAGTGAAACTGAAACATTGAAATGTTTCGTAGGGGTATCTGGGTATTCCTAGTAATGCCTCTTCCATTATCCAGATTCACAACTGTAACCGTATATTTCTATGCCATCTCTCCAATTCCCTTCATATGTCTTTAGTCATTACCTTCTGTACACCCCTTTAGGCCAAATGGTTTTCTTCTTTCCCTACCGTTCGGCACCAGCCTATGGTTTGGAAGAAGACTATCCAATAAGCATAATGGGTGTATTGTCCTAATCCTAGGAGCACTCGCAATGCGAGAGAAGGTGAAGATAAAAGTGAACCGAATAAACCTTATTCCTATTTCTCCTGAACCAGAATCCATCCCCGAATTGGAACAAGTTCCTTTCGAGTTCGTATATAACTATACGATGGAATATCCAATGAACTGTGGATCTTCGTAGTGATACGGAGTGTTCTGGAGAAATACAAAGGTGAAGTGGGAGTGGTAATGAAATATTTGGTTTTGTCGTGAATAGCAGTCGCAGTTTACTTTGCCCTCCTTCTAATCCCTTTATTTGTCTTTACTTAATACCTTCTGTACACCACACATAGGCTAATCGGCTTTCTTCATTCCCTATCATTCGGCACCAGCCTAAGGTTTGGAAGAAGACTATCCAATAGGCGTAACGGGTGTACTATCCCCTAATCCAAGGAGCACTCGCAACCTGAGAGAAGGTAAAAGGAAAAGACAACTGAATAGTCCTATTCGTTTTCTCCAGAACCGAAAACCATCCTCGAATCTGGAACAAGTTCCTTTCGAGTTCGTATATAACCATACGATGGTTTTATCCAATGAAAGTGGACGTTCGTAGTAATACGGGGTGTCCTGGAGAAAGGGTAAAAGTAGGAGTGGCAATGAGGTATGCAACTCTGACAATCCAAAAGCCAGTGTTTAAGAAGGTTCGGTTAATCTTGGTCACTGAGTCATAGTCAAGGGTCGGGTCATGGTCGCTGCCAAAGAAAGAGAGAAAAGAAACACTCAGCGTGCACTCTAACCTAGATCAGAATGGTTACCAATTTATCTAATCAGGAAACCTCCCACTGTAACGTCAAATTCTCCTCCAAACCTGAAAGAAGAATTAGTCGGGATCACCCGAGGAGTAAACCAACTCATCAGTGGGAATCGGGATCCAACTATCATCGCATGGTAACGTGATGGAATCCACTCACGCTATCACACTCCAGAAGGTATGCGCATATCTGGCAAGTTTCAGTTTCTTTAGAAACTCCCGATATGATTTTTTCTCCACTTATGACCTTGTCGAAGGCCAACATATCATAAGTCACATGTCAAGTTCTACCCGTCATTATCCAGGTTAATTTGAAACCACCTGTACATACCCTTGACGAAGGCCAAAATAGTAGTACGACTGTCCCAAACCAACGCATCTATCTATGCTGCAGAAAAGTAACAAATAGCTACCATACACTATGCCTTGACGAAGGCCAACATACATAGCATGAATCCTATGTTCTACCTTTCTGAAATGATGGAGGGCTACGAATGGTTTTTGGCGAAAAACCTTTAACGTAATGAACTTGATATCGTTGAAGGAACCAGATAGCTTTTACAAAAATATAGTGGCGAAAACCTTTGCTAAAGAGTTCACTCCCGGTGAAGGGATCTCGGATCTTTCCCCGTAGAATGAGGTGCAGGATATTCCAACTGAATACCACGATGCAAAGGAAAAGTAAACGACTATAGTGAAGTTATTGCCCTGACGCAAACTTCTGTCCAAGGGGTCACTCCCGGTGAAGGGATCTCGGCCCTTGCCTCGTCAACTGAGGTGCTGGATATTCATAACCGAATACCACTGTGCAAAACAAAAGAGAACGTCCTTGCAATAATATCTTTTTGAAAAATTATTCCAACTGTTAGTTGTATGTATGCCCTAGAGGCCAGTATTGTACAGATAATGTATATTATATTGGATGCTTGGACATATATAGAAAGGACTTTCTTGCTCGTCATGATAGTATGCTATCTGGTAGCTCTTTATCTTAACATGTATACTTGTCTCTTTATACTGTCTTATAGTTACATGTCGGTAAAGCCCTTAGGATGTGTACTTGACTACCTGGACTATGATGCGGATCATACTAGTGGGGACATGGTAGTCCATAAGTACATCCTTCAAGGTCCCTGGTCGTGGGTGTATCGAGACGGGGCATCGATATAACAGTGTAGACTAGCGTATACGCTTCTCGACCCATGAGATGGGCGATGGATGATCTCATATCCATTGGTGTTTGACATCAGAGATGGTATATGGGTGCTCAGTGGAGACTGGGTACACTGGGCGGACTCGCCGAGAACTCCCAGATGGTATTATACCTCACGTCAGATGGCAGTTCTCTGGTGACACTTGTGCAGGTTAGTCTGTAGACCCGAGATCGTCATAGAGTCTTGTGTGATTCCCACTGTGCTTTGATTTCCACCTTACCAAGTCCATGAGGGCGTGAAAAACGGTGGTTTTTGGGTACAGTCCCAAGTCACGTGGAGGCAATGAGCGATAGGAGGGGTTTCGTCTCTCCCGGTATTGGGGGTTGATGTTGCGCTGTGCTCGATTGGCCGTAACAGGGAAGTCCCTGGTCAGGGCTGATTTAGAGATTTACTGGTAAGTGTTACCAGTAGTTTCTCGACCCGTTATGAGCCTCACAGCGGCACGACTTATCGGTTATTGGGGTCTGACGTTTACCACCCCTAGACTTGATATGCGACATATCAGACGAGGAGACCGGACTGTACGGGAAGTGTTACCGGCAGGCTTTTACAGGAGTTGGAGCGGGCTTGCTTGCTGATCTTCTGATCGCTCAATACCCGGGTAGCCGTTACGTCCAGCTAGTACCGCTGACGGCTTGTGGGTGCTTGATGTGATCATCACCTACTGCCGACGTATTGACGAGTCTTTAGAGTACTACATAGAGGTTTTACTGGCTCAGGCAAAACGAAATAGGAGCACGTATGTGATATGTGCGGGACCGAGAATAATGCGTGTATGTGATACCGTATTCTATTCTCGTGACTTTTTGTATCGGTCGGTTATATATGATATAGCCGGGTTATCGAATCAAGTGTTGATTCGATAAATCGATACAATGGATGTTCGTCGATTATATGAGATATGACCGGATTATTAAGTCAAGTATTGATTTAATAATTAAGTGTATAATTGTATATTAGATATACTAGTTTACATTTACTAACACTTGTTCACTTTAGGTTTTTTCTCACATGCACACTTGAATATATATATGTGATATATATATTAAAAGTGTTTTCTTTTGTATCATGGTTGATGATACACTAAACATGGGTGTGTAAGACATACACCATACTATACTAGATGGTGGTTAATATTTATTTAAGGTGATTACAAATTAGTGGTGCTTAGGTCATAAGCATGAAGCTTATAGAAGTTTTTGGATGCTTTGACAAAGTCCACTAAATTTGTTTTACTTTAGATTTTTATTAACCTAACCATTTTGATTTAGCTATGGTTATGCCTCTACAAGGGTTAGTATATGATACTCACTCACCATGGTTAGCTCACTCACTTGATCGTTATCCTCATCTCTTTCTTTTCTTCTTCTTTTCATTGTGATAAGGAAAAAGCTTGCTAGGGTTTGATCCAAAGTGAGAAAGAGTGTGAGAAATAAAATTCTAAAGAGAACCCACTTCCTATTTCTCCATCCTCTACTAGACTAGCACTTTAGTTTAGGGTGTTTGCTTCACTAATTCTCAAGTTAGTGAAGTAGAAACTTGAGTTGGCATCCCCTCGACGTAGATCATCTTCGGCCTTGAAGACTTCAAGCAAGGACGCGTCTTTCGCCTCGTGAAGCCATGCAAGGGTCTGGGAGAACCACGATCGCAGCGAAGGGACTTCAACAAGGAGCTAAAGAAGTGAAGGACCGATCTACAAAGGTTGTATTTCGTATTCACTTAGTCGTAAAGTTGTTTACTTGCTATTTGATTCGCCTAATCTCTAGTATACGATCTTGCTTAGGGTTGTTCGGCACATAAAAATTTAATTTTGGCATGGTCGATACTTTGTAGAGCCTTGTTAGTGTGCCTAGTAACCCTACAGTGGTATCAGAGCCTAGCTAGAGCATTAGGCGATGTGTTAACCAAGTTAAAACTCCGAACGAACCCGAATTTGTCAAAATGAACCCCTCTCTGTACAATTTTTAAAAACTGGGTTTTTTCTGAATTAAAAATACCTAAAAAATTCAGCAGGGTTTTCTAAGAATTACGATGCAAATTTGATGTCCTAAATCTTACGGACCGCCGCGGTTCCGCGGCAATACCCTGCTTGTGCCGCGGAACCGCGGCCGTACAGTGACCTTGGGCTTCTCTGTTTGCACAGTAATGTTAGATTATGTTAGTGCTATTTATGGGTATTTTTAAACTAACTCATGTGTTGAGTATTTTTGGGGTTTATTTTGTAATCGTCGATTCGATCGGAGAATTTAATTTTGTTATGTTATTCCGGATAATTTAGAAAGTACTAAAATGTTCGAACGGATATCATTAACTCAATTTTTCCCGGCACGAAAAACATTCAAGTGTTGAATTTTTCTCGGGTTTAAATCTTTCGGAAAAACGTAAATGTGATGTGATGGTCCCTCTAGAAGACAACAAACCTTAACTCGATTATGTGACCGTCTTGAACTGCCTTTTGAACCTTAGGGTTTGGGGCAGTACGGCGTGCCACATGTGAGGCGTTGGCTTGACCCTTCTACGGCTGGACCGTTGCTACTGTGACGTATTCTGGAATTTTTGAACTTTGCTCAAGTGTTGAGCTATTTATGGAAATCTTGGGTATTTGATTATTCGATCGGAAACTTTAATACTGTCTATTTATCTGGAATGTGATACAATATATGGAATTCATATTGTTAGGCATGAAATGCGAAGTATGTGATATTTCGAATTTACGATGTCTAAAGAGACTGTGGATTCCAAATGTTGTAGTTTTACACTTTCTTTTCTGTGACCGTAAGTGTAATATGTGATATCACCGGTTTCGTTGCTATATGTCAACGACAATTAGGATGCGCATATTTACTTACGTTGATGACATATGATGTTATGTGTTGCTGGATATGTTATATTGGATCATCGCGTTCTGAATAACCGGGGGTTTTATGTGAGATGAGAGTTTTTATTTTCATTCATGTAAAATTAAAATGTATGTAATATTCTTTTATTGGGGCACTTCCGGGATGAGGTTGATGTCACCTTTTGTATATTATTTACTTTTCTGCACTAGGATAGACCCAAGGAGGAGAGCACAAGTAATCGGGTTCTGGAGTCTAGTGGGAGACCAACTCGAAGAGTCGAGTCCGGGTCTCCTAACTCTAGAATTGGTAGGGTTGCTTACCGCTCTCGTAGGGGTCTAAGAGTGTGGGTTTGGCTATTCATCGCAACCGTGGAATCCGTATTTTATAGAGGCTCAAAATAAAATACGGACGTCCTAGTATATCCAATGTTTCATATATTTCTTCTGCTGCGATATCTGTGATGTGATCATTTGATGTGCTGTAATAGATACTGTATATAGTATATATGATATATTATATAGGCGTTACTTATGTTTTACACCCGCGCTAGCCCTGCCCCACTCTGCCGTTAGTTACCTAACCTAACGGTGCACGAGGGGACATCGAGGCGAATGCGGATGGCATAAGTGTACGTCGTATTTATCTGTGATGTTTAGGTGACTTAAATGATGGGACTTCATTAATGTGATTAATGAAAGAAAAGAAACCTAAAAGATGTTGTAGAATCAAATTTTTCAAAAAAAAAGGGTAGCTACAGTTTTGCTTTGCATAGCGATATATATGATATATCCCGCACCTTATTCGATGAGGAAAGAGCCGAGATCCCTTCACCGGGAGTGACCTCTTTAGAAAAACAAGCAGATGCTACAACACTCGGTTTGTTTTTGATTGCTTTTGGAGTTTTGCTTTGCATAGTGATGTATATGATATATCCTGCACCTTATTCCATAAGGAAAGAGCCGAGATCCCTTCACCGGGAGTGACCTCTTTAGCTAAACTAATAAAAGCCTCAAAATCACTCCATTTCAAAATTCACATGATTCTACAACGATATCAAGTTCATTACGTAATAGGTTTTCAGAAAAACCTGTCGTAGCCCTCCGTCATTTCAGATAAGTTGTATATAGTATTCGTGCTGCATTTGTTGGCTTTCGTCAAGGTGTAGTGTGCGGTAACTATATGCTGCTTATCTGCTGCATATGATGCGACTGGATTAGGGTAGTCGTACAACTTTGTTGGCTTTCATCAAAGGTCGTGCAGGTGGGTTTAATTCAGCCAAGAAATGTATGGGTTGAACTTGACTAGCGGGCTATGGTTTGTTGGCTTTCGTCAAGGTTATAGCACGTTAGGGGAAAATATTATCGGGAATTTCAAGTGTTGAAATTTGCAATGAGATTGCATACCTTCTATGAGATAGTTGGATCCCGATACCCGCTGCGAGTAATTGTTACTCCCGGGAGAGTTTTACACCGGACAATTAGCCGATCAAGTAGGTGTCTAGAAAGGTGTCAACGGGGTTACGCCTCTGGGAAAACGAGGTTTACTTTAATTAGGTCCGTGCGAAAGCACGGGGAACCTCCCTCAAAGTACCAACACTGGCCTGGCTGAAAGATTGGCGAAGTTGTAGGGTGTAATTAATCCCGGCCAGTCTTTCCTTTTAGGGTTTGAAGGAAGATTTGATAAAAACAGTGGGAGCCATCCTGATTAGATAAAATAATAACCAATCTGATCTTGCAAGAGCATACGCTAAAGTGTTTTCTTCTCTCTCTCTCCAGGTAGCGACCATATCATACCTTAATAAAGATAATAATATGGATGTATTGACCGAACCCGCATGTTATACTGTGCTGGGGAACGTTGGTTCCGTTCTTTCTTAGAAGAGTTATAGGACTGAACAGGATATAGGGGAATACCAAGATTCCTATGCCACCCATGTGAAGAAAGTAAATGTTGATGCATTTTCTTCGGGTGTGTTCGTTACAGAGAACTGTTTCTCCATTTGCTCTACGTCCTGGGTATTAGATACCGGGTCAGGATCCCATATATGTAATCAGTTACATGGGCTTAGAAAAGGTAGAGAACTTGGAGAAGGTGATAAAGACATAAGGGTTGGAAATGGTGCAATTGTTGCAGCTAAAACCGTCGGGGAATATCACCTTGTATTGCCAACTGGTAATACATTGGTTCTGAACGAATGCTATTACATGCCGAACCTGATATGCAACATTATATCGGTTTCTTTACTGAGTAAAGAGGGATATAATTTTGTATTACAGGATAATGTTATGAATATTTTCCTTATCCAAAAGTTGGTTGGATCAGGCACGTTGTGCAATGGCATTTATGTTCTAAATCAATCAACAGTCCTGAGCATAACAAACACACACAAGAGGAAGAGTTCAGAACTGAACGAATCCTTCTTGTGGTATTGTAGACTCGGTCATATAAATGCGACACGGCTAGCTAAGTGGCATAAGGATGGATACTTGAAACCGTTCGAATTTTCATTTTATGACACTTGCCAGTCATGTCTCAAAGGCAAGATGACCAAAACTCCGTTTACGGGACACGGAGAAAGAGTTACCGAACTTTTGGGACTGATACATAGTGATGTATGCGGTCCCATGTCCACACATGCCAGGGATGGTTCTTCGTAATTCATTTCATTCACTGACGATCTCTCAAGATACGGACATGTGTTCTTAATAAGACACAAGTCTGAAGCTTTTGAGAAATTTAGAGAATATAAACAAGAAGTCGAGAACCAAACTGGAAAAAGTATTAAAATCCTACGATCTGATCGAGGAGGTGAATACTTGAGCAATGAATTCCTGGACTTCCTAAAAGAGAATGGGATTCTCTCTCAGCTGACTCCTCCATATACACCACAGCACAATGGTGTATCAGAACGGAGGAACCGCACCCTATTAGATATGGTGTGCTCTATGATGAGCACAGCTGAGTTACCTATTTCCTTCTGGGGGTATGCGCTAGAGACAGCCATACATCTATTGAATATGGCCCCCACCAAATCTGTGCCTACCACTCCATATGAGATATGGAAAGGGAAGAGACCATGTCTTAACTATATAAAGATATAGGGTTGTCCAGCCTATGTCAAACGACAAAATCCGGACAAACTCGAGGCACGGTCTGTTCTATGCAAATTTGTAGGATATCCCAAGAATTCACAAGGGTATATCTTCTACCACACTGAGGAACAAAGGGTGTTTGTTTCTCGGCATGCCACCTTTTTAGAAAAGGAATTTCTTGCAAAAGAGATTAGTGGACATGAGGTAGAACTGGAAGAGGTTCCAGGTACAAAAGCTGCAACAGAAGATCTGGTGGAACCAGAGGATTCGGTAGTTCCCAACGAACCTCAGCCTCTCCGCCGATCTAGTAGGGTTCCTCACCCACCTGAGAGATACTACAATTTTCTCATGGATGGTGGGAGCGAGGATTGCATCATGGTTGATGATGACCCAACTAGTTTCGAGCAGGCCATCACGAGTGGGGACTCAGTGAAATGGTTGGATGCAATGCGGTCCGAGATGGAATCCATGTACACCAACAAAGTATGGACTTTGGAAGATGCTCCTGAAGGAGTAAAACCCATTGGTAGCAAGTGGATCTTCAAGAAAAAACTTGGTGTAGATGGAAAAGTGGAGACTTTCAAAGCTAGACTTGTTGCAAAGGGTTTTCGTCAAAGACCAGGTGTGGACTATGACGAAACCTTTTCTCCAGTGGCTATGCTTAAATCCATCCGGGTCATGCTTGCCATCACTGCATATCATGACTACGAAATCTGGCAAATGGATGTTAAGACCGCCTTTCTAAACGGTGATTTAGAAGAGTGCGTGTACATGACTCAGCCAGAGGGCTTCGTAGAGCAGCGGGAAGGTGTGCAAGCTGCTTAAATCCATTTATGGATTAAAGCAAGTATCGCGGAGTTGGAACATCTGCTTTGACGTCGTTATCAAAGAGTTTGATTTCGTTAAAAACATAGATGAACCTTGTATCTATAAGAAGGTGGCAGAGAGTAAGGTTGTCTTCCTCGTATTGTACGTGGATGACATACTCTTGATAGGAAATGACATTCCTATGCTGCAATCGGTCAAGCTCTTCTTATCACAAAGATTCTCAATGAAAGATCTAGGTGATGCCTCCTGCATATTGGGAATTAGGATCTATAGATATAGATCTAAAAGGATATTGGGATTGTCCCAATCCAGGTACATTGACACCATACTAAAGAGGTTTAGTATGGAAGAGTCCAAACGTGGGTTTTTATCCACGATCTCAGGGCTCACTCTCTCCAAAGAGACGTCTCCCAAGACTGATTTGGAGAGAGCTCGCATGCAAGGGATACCCTATGCTTCGGCTGTAGGCTCTATCATGTACGCGATGCTATGTACCAGACCCGATGTAGCATACTCACTAAGTGTAGTGAGTAGGTATCATGCTGATCCTGGAGAGAGTCACTGGACAGCTGTGAAGAGCATTCTCAAGTACTTACGAAGGACTAAAGAGATGCTCTTGGTGTATGGTAACGGAGAACTCCAAGTGGAGTCCTTTATCGATTCGAGCTTCCAGAGTGATAAGGACGACTCTAAGTCACAGTCGGGATTTGTCTTTACCCTTTACGGAGGGGCAGTTAGCTGGAAGAGTTCCAAGCAGGAAACCGTGGCAGACTCGACGATAGAGACTGAATACATCACTGCCAACGATGCTGCCAAAGAGGCTGTCTGGATCAAGAAGTTCATTACTGAACTTGGAGTAGTTCCATCCATTGAGCATCCAATACCTTTGTATTGCGATAACAATGGAGCGGTGGCTTTGGCCAAGGAACCCAGGTCCCATCAGCGATCCAGGCATATTCTGAGGCGGTATCACCTGATCCGGGAGATAGTTGATCGCCGGGAGATCGAGGTCAGGAGGGTTGACACGAAGAACAACACTGCGGATCCACTCACGAAGGCCATTCCCCAGATACAGTTTGAGAGACTCTTCGGATGCTTGGTATGCGATACTACAACAGCTGGCCCTAGTGCAAGTGGGAGATTGTTAGTTGTATGTATGCCCTAGAGGCCAGTATTGTACAGATGATGTATATTATATTGGATGCTTGGACATATATAGAGAGGACTTTCTTGCTCGATATGATAGTATGCTATCTGGTTGCTCTTTATCTTAACATGTATACTTGTTTCTTTATACTGTCATATAGTTACATGTTGGTAAAGCCCTTAGGATGTGTACTTGACTACCTGGACTATGATGCGGATCATACTAGTGGGGACATGGTAGTCCATAAGTACATCCTTCAAGGTCCCTAGTCGTGGGTGTATCAAGACGGGGCATCGATATACCAGTGTAGACTAACATATACGCTTCTCGACCCATGAGATGGGCGATGGATGATCCTATATCCATTGGTGTTTGACATCAGAGATGGTATATGGGTGCTCAGTGGAGACTGGGTACACTGGACGGACTCGCTGAGAACTCCCAGATGGTATTATACCTCACGTCAGATGGCAGTTCTCTGGTGACACTTTAGCAGGTTAGTCTGTAGACCCGAGATCGTCATAGAGTCTTGTGTGATTCCCACTGTGCTTTGATTTCCACCTTACCATGTCCAAGAGGGCGTGCAAAACGGTGGTTTTTGGGTACAGTCCCGAGTCACATGGAGGCAATGAGCGATAAGAGGGGTTTCGTCTCTCCCGGTATTGGGGGTTGATGTTGCGCTGTGCTCGATTGGCCGTAACAGGGAAGTCCCTGGCCAGGGCTGATTTAGAGATTTACTGGTAAGTGTTACCAGTAGTTTCTCGACCCGTTATGAGCCTCACATCGGCATGACTTATCGGTTATTTGGGTCTGACGTTTACCACCCCTAGACTTGATATGCGACATATCAGACGAGGAGACCGGACTGTACGGGAAGTGTTACCGGCAGGCTTTTACAGGAGTTGGAGCGGGCTTGCTTGCTGATCTTCTGATCGCTCAATACCCGGGTAGCCGTTACGTCCAGCTAGTACCGCTGACGGCTTGTGGGTGCTTGATGTGATCATCACCTACTGTCGGTGTATTGACGAGTCTTTAGAGTCCTACATAGAGGTTTTACTGGCTCAGGCAAAACGAAATAGGAGCACGTATGTGATATATGCGGGACCGAGAATAATGCGTGTATTTGATACCGTATTCTATTCTCACGACTTTTTGTATCGGTCGGTTATATATGATATAACCAGGTTATCGAATCAAGTGTTGATTCGATAAATCGATACAATGGATGTTAGTCGGTTATATGAGATATGACCGGATTATTAAGTCAAGTATTGATTTAATAATTAAGTGTATAATTGTATATTAGATATACTAGTTTACATTTACTAACACTTGTTCACTTTAGGTTTTTTCTCACATGCACACTTGAATATATATATGTGATATATATATTAAAAGTGTTTTCTTTTGTATCATGGTTGATGATACACTAAACATGGGTGTGTAAGACATACACCATACTATATTAGATGGTGGTTAATATTTATTTAAGGTAATTACAAATTAGTGGTGCTTAGGTCATAAGCATGAAGCTTGTAGAAGCTTTTGGATGCTTTGACAAAGTACATTAAATTTGTTTTACTTTAGATTTTTATTAACCTAACCATTTTGATTTAACTATGGTTATGCCTCTACAAGGGTTAGTATATGATACTCACTCACCATGGTTAGCTCACTCACTTGATCATTATCCTCATCTCTTTCTTTTCTTCTTCTTCTTCATTGTGAAAAGGAAAAAGCTTGCTAGGGTTTGATCCAAAGTGAGAAAGAGTGTGAGAAATAAAATTCTAAAGAGAACCCACTTCCTTTTTCTCCATTCTCTACTAGACTAGCACTTTAGTTTAGGGTGTTTGCTTCACTAATTCTCAAGTTAGTGAAGTAGAAGCTTGAGCTGGCATCCCCTCGACGTAGATCATCTTCGGCCTCGAAGACTTCAAGCAAGGATGCGTCTTTCGCCTCATGAAGCCATGCAAGGGTCCGGGAGAACCACGATCGCAGCGAAGGGACTTCAACAAGGAGCTAAAGAAGTGAAGGACCGATCTACAAAGGTTGTATTTCGTATTCACTTAGTCGTAAAGTTGTTTACTTGCTATTTGATTCGCCTAATCTCTAGTATACGATCTTGCTTAGGGTTATTCGGCACATAAAAATTTAATTTTGGCATGGTCGATGCTTTGTAGAGCCTTGTTAGTGTGCCTAGTAACCCTACACCAACAACATCAGAATAAGTTTTTTTAGCTTGCATTGATCCGAATCAATGCAGTCCTATCAATTGATCACACCAATAAAGAACAAAAATAATGATGTACGTATATGCCATCCGCATTCGCCACTGGGTCCCGTCATTATCCGTTAGGTTACTTAACTAACGACAGAGCGGGGACTGGACTAGCGCGGATGCAAAACATATACAACATCTACTAGTATATATATCAATATATAATATTCGCTCAAGGCGTGATAAAATGCAACATCACAGAAATGTAATAAGCATCACAGAACAATACAGATATCTGGGATCCCCGGGTTTCATAGAGCCGCTACTGAAACCCGACGTTCCCCTGGTCGTGTGGATAGCCTGTGCAATGAAATCCTAGACCCTTACGAGCGCGGCAAGTTACCCGCCAAAACCAGAAGCGAGGCAGCCCCCTTCAGCAACGTGAATGGACCACCCAGCACTTCACGGAATCCGGTAACTTGGGCACCCCTCCTTGGGTCAACCTGTACCCCCTACGAGTGCGGCGAATAGCCCGCCAATTCTAGAGTAATTCTCCCACCGTCTCAACGCCATGAGATGCGGGCCCGTTGCCCTCTAGAACCCGGCTACCCGTGCATCCCTTCGCGGGGTAATCCTAGTACAGAAAGTAAAATATACATACAACGGGTACATCGACCTCAGCCTGGTCATGCCCCAAAAGAATAATATACAAACAGGCAGTAACGGCAGTCCACATGTCGGACGTTCGCCCCGCAATATCAAATGTTTATAAAAACCCAAACTGTACTAACATTGCATCCAGGATATCCACCACGACAAATCCGCAACATCACAGCACAACACAGAACATCAACGTGAATGTCACGTTCACAAATCCGTCTAAAAGGGCTATAGTAGTTAGACAGGATTTACCGATCAAATGACATTCACGGTCGCAGATATAATGTAAATACTATGAACTAACATGTTTAAAATTTTTGATCGACTAAATTTTCCGAAGTGGGACCCAAGCACAACTGTAGCACTCAAAATAAATCTGGGCCCAAACAGAACATACCAAAAACCCTATTTCCATGTCAGAAGCCCACTGTAAACATTTGGTACATTGAATAGTCAAAGTAGCGGCGGAACCGCGGCTAAAGCATGGGTTTAGCCGCGGTTCCGTGGCTGAACAGTTATAACATGCGACCAAATTTTTACAGAACTCTTAAAAAACCCTGCACGTAATTTTACAATGTACCAAATAATTTTTTGACCACTGCTAAAATTCGACAGAAACTGGACTTGAAAATACGGTTTTTGGAAAATCCGTTCGATCGAACTTGTAAACACGTTAGAGCAAGCTAGACTAGGTTAATGGCGTGGCTCTGATACCAGTGTAAGTGCACGGCAGCGTCCCGGCCGTCTTAACGAGGCCAAAATGCGGAATACAAAAACTTTTCTATAAACTAGAACCGGCGCTACCGCGAACTTTAAAACCCGGATCGGGCCATTAACCTAATCCTAGCTAACTAGAGAAGGGGTAGAGAGATATACCGAGCGATCCGTATCCTTCGGTCTTCTCGTCGTCATCCCGATCTCCCTGCGGAATCTCCGGTCTTCGTCTCCTCGTCGGAAGGGCACCACATCGCCGGGTTCTTTTACGGGCTCCCACCTCTGGACCGAGGCAACTCGGGCACAAAGTTGGCGAGTCGATGTGTCCAAGAATGCTGTAGACTAAGTGTAGAGTGGTTTGTCTCTAGGGGTTGTAGAAGTTGCCCTTTTAGATATCAAGGTGGAGGAATGAACTTGGGAGATGAGGTAAGTGTCTTTTGAAGGCAAATGAGATGAAATCCCACACTTCAAATTTTTGGACAGCCCCCACACTCAAGTTGTGGCCGGCCATATCTCCATACGGTCTCTACAGTGTTTCACCCGAAACTTGAGCAACTGTCTGTGGAGGACTCTAAAAACTCGTCAACACTTTGGTTGTGGATTTAACCACTACCACGTCAGAGGTATTAGCCATATGTAACGGGCTACCAGGTATTGACCAAAAGGGATGTCGATGAGCCAACTCATCCTGACACCCTACTGAGCCTGTCAGTGACAATATCCGTACAGTCTGGTCCGTTCGTCTATGAGCATCGCATGGCGGGCCTAGGGGGTTGGTAAAAGTCAGACCCCCAAAAGCGGTACAAGTCGTGTCGGAGTGTAGCCCAGAAAACCCTGAGATATTACTGGAATACCTACCAGTAAATCTCCTGCCTTGGCCAAAGACTTCGTGTAATGGCTCTCTGTAACGTTTTGAAAATCGTTTTGGTGAAATTTCGGAAAAATCGGTAAAATAAGGGGGTTTTCTGTAAAAAGTCAAAATATAAATATATTTATTTTAAAATTAAATATACATATTCTAGCTATGTAATTACTAGTATTTGGTGTTTATTGAGCCACTGGTGAAATTTCAAATTTTCTGAAAAATTTTCCGAAATTAATTATTTTAATATTATTTTAAGCCGTCACTAATACATTTAATTAGGGAAAATTACAAATTGGAATGAGTTGAAACAAATTTTGTGCATCATAACACATTAAACAAAATTTTATCATGTGGTTTTTGAAATAAAATGGTTTGCCAAAACGGTGTTAGAAAATATCGAAGAAAAAAGCTTAAATAGTGAATTTAGTGTTAATGGATGTTTGGGGGTATAGTATTTATCATTTTCCATCACCCCACACCCATACCTACACTCAAACACCCCCATTTATCTTTTCTCCTGGCTGAATTCAGCCCCCCCTCCCTCAATCTTTTCCCCACTTGTGTTGCAAAAGAAAAGAAAAAGGAAATGTAGAAATGAGAGTGGACTTTGACTAGGTTGACTTGATATCATTTTCCCCACCTCCCTCTCTCTCCTCTTCCCCACTACTTGAAGCCGAGCCCCCCCTTCTTACTGTCTAGAATTTTCCCCCAAAACCCTACCTCATTTCCCCTAAAAAAAAATGTCCAAATTCCATCAAAAATCAAGCTAAAATCCAAATCCGACTCCTACCCATTTTCCCTCATCTTCTTTAGCATGGATCTTGGTGCAAGGATTTCAAATTGGAGGTCTAGATTTCAAGTTTGATTCATGGTTGTGAGGTATAACTTTTGACCCATTGTTCAATTGTTGGTTTAATTCCTTAATGAAGCTTATTAGGTGCTAATTTATGGTTTAATTGAAAGATGTGGGTTTGCAAGAGAAAATTTAGATTAGGGTTTGTGAAAATCTAATTAGGGTTTTGTGTTGTGAGACTATGGTTGTGGGATGTATTTTCCATATCAAGGTTATGCTAAATCAAATTAAGTTGCTAGTTTGCATTTTTGTTGATTTAAATTGTGATAATTATATAAATTGTAAACTAGGTTTTTAAAATAATTATATTTTGGTGAGATAAAATTCTAATTAAGGTTCCATGTCATTATAAATATTATATTGAGTGGTTTAATTCTTTTAGTTCATGAAAATCCAAGCTAAATTGTTGTTTGTGCATTTTTGCTATAAAATTGTTAAAATTTGGGTATATTGTAAACTAGAATTTTGGGGTTAATGAAATTTATTGGGATTAAATTATGGAAATTGTTTTTATGACTTATTTAAGATATTTAATAAGTATTATGGCCGCTAGATTTGTTTAAACGTCGAGTTTTGTACTAAAACGGGTAATTTTTGCTTGCTAGATTTTCGGAAAAATGGCATTTAAGGTGAATTTGGGGTTTTTGTGAATTTTAACCTATTTTATATTATAATTAGTGTTCGTGAATGCGCAAATGAGAGTGTTTGGTTTTTTCTCGATAGTTTGACGTTTGTACATCGACATTGAGGGTTGGTTTGGCTATTCTTGTATGCGTAGACGATAGGTTTTGACCTATGCGTGATGCGCGTGCCGATTGATTTTCGTATGCCGTTTCAATTTCGAATTTGGTTTTAATGCGATACGGTGCGTTATGATATGTAGGTACCCCTTGTGGACTTCGAGACGATAAGCAAGCGCATGGCGACGTCGGCACCGGCGAGCGAGGACCAGGTGGGTAGATTTAGATCTACGGGGAGAAGTCGGGTGGATGGCGTATAGCACCCCCGCAGTTTGTGGTGATGTATACGAATACGTATACATACATATATTTTGATTATATATATTATGTTGATATGAGGCTTGATGATAAAGGTAGATTCTAGGTGTTCATGGATTAGTTTAGTGTTAGTTGCGAAACCCTAGAGTAGTTGTTACACCCACACACGCACACATACACATGCATACATCTATGTTATTACCTGTGCGTATATGGGGATATGTGTTATGTGTTCACCTGGGTATGGGACTAGGTGCTCACATACTGGATTTGCGAATGATACTTGGGATTGAAATGAGTCGATGAGATTTGAGTTGAGGCCATGAGATCGGTGATATGGCAGGATTCGTACTTAAGATACGTCCTGATGTTATAGCGGATCTTTGGATGATGATGCCTTGTGAATAGTGATTTTAGTAGTGTACTAGACGTAGGTCAGTACCCAGATGATGATCTTGATAAAGAGGATACCAGATGAACAGTGTGATGAGTATGATATTGACCCGTACCCAGATTTGGGGATGCCGTACGACGGATTTACGTACGAGCTATATATTGATGGTTGATCCGCACTCTTGACTTGGGATGTCTGATTATAGATATGGTATCGGATATGATATTATTGAGGCGGGATCACCGACTAATATATATACAGGTATATATACGTATCGACTCAGATGTTAGGCGGTTTCCTTACCTGTAGTTCAGCTTGTTAGTTCAGCCGTATAGTTTAGTGTAGTTGTTAGACTAGATTAGACTCCTACCTATTTCAAAACTAACGAATCGTGGGTATTTTAAAAGACGGGTCAAGGGATATTACGGATATTTCAAAAGACGTATCTTTTCTTAAAAACACCGTAGCCCTTATTTTCAAAACACCGCGATTCGTGTTATTTCAAAAGGCACTATTGTAGGACTTATATTAGGGTAATGCAGTTTAGTTATCGTTGTGTCTAGTGTTCAGCTCCCGCATATTATTGCTGTTGCTCCGCATCGCATACTTATTGTAATTCATATTTCATTATTGATATCATGCTGTTAGGACACCATCACCATTATCGATAATGCGTATGTACCACGTACACTTACTTGCCGGCTCACACACATCTTCATCGGTAATTGCCATGTCACGTACACTTAGAAAATACTATTTCATTGACATAGGTTGTTAGCTAATAGTTTAGACATGATATTAGTGTACTTGGCTTATATGCCAGTTTAGACATTATAGTTATTACTTGTCACTTCATGCATACTGTTATTCATTGTTATGCCGCATTCATGGATTCTCATGCATATATTCACTATTTTACGTGCTATTGAGGTTTTGGATTCGGATTTCCATGAGATTTTCTGGATTTGGGGGAAAACCGCAAAACTTATACAAACTTCTTCTCTCTTTTTAAATAAAAAGCGCGGTTTTCCCATGATGTATGAGTCGTCCACCATGAGTTTGCTGATGGATTTCGAGACCCGATTCGAGGAGACGGATGAACCGTTTCGGGTACATGGTGGACCCGGTAAGGTACCCCGGGGCAAGAAGGTCGTGTTGCTGACGTTGAGCCTGGCATGGGAGCACTACCGACCGGTGATATTACCCGACACGTCGGATATCCGGAGGATACCTTCGTAGTTTTGAGATGGGTGGTAGGGGCCGTTCTAGACTGACGGCGCCCTAGATATTAAGATTTGATACATTGAGATTTCGAGATATTGAGGTACTGAGATTTGATGATCCATGTTAGTCCGGGTAGCCGGAGCCTGAGATATTGAGATATGTGGATTTATGTTTTTCTGTCGATACTAGACACGGTTTATACTGATTTCCTTATGATACCTCATTTTTAAAAAAATACAGAAACCTCACTGAGTTATGAAAACAGTTTCTTTAGTACATGTACTCTGTTTTCATGCATTCATAGATCATCCATATGATATATTGCTATCTGAGGCACTGACACGAGCACTTGGTATTACTGTTGTTTAGAGGTATACCCTAGCCATTGTTATAGGCTGCTGGTTATATATTTGAGGATATATATTGATCGTATGACCTAAGATTGCGTCATACATGCGATTTCTGTTCGTAGATGTATTCTATTCACGAGTTGGCAACTCACCCCCGTTGTGCCCCAGTTTCTTGCAGGTTTTGCCGTACAGATTTCATTACGGCTTTGCTGGCACTGCTTCTTTCGGGTGACTTGCTAGTAGGTGGGTTTATTTGTATCGTACCCATCATTATACATTGTATATTATTATTCGGTTGTATCTAGAAGTTCCATCAACCAAACATGTATTTATTTTTGAGCTAGAGACATTGATGTTATTCTTTCGACCTTAGAGTCGCGCGTTATTTTTTTCTGTGGATTTCTTGTTGTTTTGAGTTCCTTTTGAGTTTTGATCCTCGCCCTTGGCGTTGTATATTATATTGCTTGTGTGGTTGTGACCGTCGATTGACGAAGAGCTAGCTCCCGCTTGGGGATTCCTTTTATTGATTTCGTATACTATTCATGTTGTATCCCGTTTGGGGACCAGTATTTACAAAGGAGACTCTGCCGAAATTTTCAGTAAATATTTGATGTTTTTAAAAACGCATAATTCGGCTTATGCTATTAAAACTACTTGACTTGAATTGGTTTTCCTTCACTCTACTACTTTTCTTGGTTTGGATTTCTGGGTTTTCGGCTTACTTAGATTACGTACGCCTCGAGACGTTTTGTAGTTTAAATGCTGGTCATATTCCGTATTTTCGGGACGTGACAAAGTTGGTATCAGAGCGTTAGGTTTTACCTTCGGAGCGTAGGATGACCTTTGGTTGATGGAATAGGTGACTAAAGTAGAGTGACGTACCGTGGGTATGTTCCGCGGCATACTTACGATATGCTACTCCACTTAAGAAGCCTTAGGATGTACATTTCTTTGTTCAGTATCATATTCATTCCTGATCTAGCCTCATCGGTACCAGTTATGGTTTTGCTGCTACGATTACGGGCAGGGAGAGCTACGGCTAGAGTTGCGGTCAGCATGAGCTCGTCACGAACGAGGACTGACCAGGGCGTAATTCCGGCGACACACAATTGCGGAGATGTGTCTTTTTATTGTGTTTTCGCGCCACGAGCATTGGGTGGATTGCTATATAAGATTACTCAGACGTGCAGATCAGCCCCAGAGGATTGAGCCAATAACAGAGGCCAACCAGATTTTGATGACCGTTGGTGTATTGCTTATTCATGATGATTGAGGCACTGTTCAGCGTGCAGACGAGTGAGCTAGTCATTGCTGCGAACGACGAGATATCGCCCCAGATGTTGGAGCTATTGCAGTACGGGTTGTACTAAGAGATGATAGAAGGTCGCTAGTCACTCGAAAATGAATGACTAGGACATGTGGTTCGTTCGCCTACCCGATACGAGGTCATCAGATAGATTGATTCCAGCTAAAGACGACTTCACGCGGAGACGTTGAGAGTCGACAGAGACGATCGAATGTCAAAAACCTATTATTCCAAGTTTAAAGTATTCGGAAAGACATGCAGGCAATTCTATGGACCCTCTAGAAGAATGAAACCCTAACTCGACTTAATGACCGTGTGAAAGCCTTTGAACCTTAGGGTTTGCGGCAGTTCCGCAGCGCTATTAGTGAGGCTTGGGCTTGCTCTTCTACGGCTGGACCATCGATGTTGTGGCACGTACTCGATACTGTTAAACTGTACCCAAGATGTTGAGCTCTTAGGGGATTATGAGGTTTTGACAAATCGATCGGATGGATCGACTTCATTCGGATGCCAGGTGGTGAGATGCATTTCTTGGGAGACTCCAGATACGAGGATAGCCGTAGGATCTCAGTCCATGAAGCCACGAGGAGATGAGTCCGAAGCAGTCGACATTAAAGAAAGTGAAGTAAGAGGTTCGTACGAGATCTTGATGAGACGACGTTCCACTCCGCCGACATCAGAGATGCGATACGTATGCCGAGGCATTGTGCTTGGATATACCTTCCAGAAGGAGTCGCGATGAGTATGCAGCCGTTCCGGAACAAGAAACAGATATAGTAAAGGACGATGACTCCCGGACGGTTCGGCAGAGACGAAATTTGGGAAAGATCTCGACAGGACCTTTCTTGAATGAATTACGAGAAGACTAGGACCCAGGAGTGGTCATGTTGCGCACACCGGCAGGCCAGAGTTCAGGATCGTCGACGAGACATGCTATGAGTGACCACGACAGTTGGCCAGAGATTCATGGAGGATGTGCTTGAGCGGGACTATTCCGCCATATTTGATTTCTGTATTTTGGGCGGTCTATTTGCATGATTGATTTTGACGATGGAGTTCCATGATATTTGTTTTCATATGCCATGGTTACACCTACTGGGTATTTACGATTTTTACACAGTTGTTGCACTTGATATCATTTTCGTGCCTTGGTTTCGCATGTTTATGATTTTAGGGGTTTCATACAGTTGAGTTGATTTTATGCGTATGTACGCACACGATTTGGTTTTTGCACTCGGTATAGTTCATATATGCTTGCAGTGCAGTGTTACGTATGTTGTGCACTTAGATGCACTAGACTTCGATTTCGATTGTGATACTCGATATTTGTTTTGTGCATCTTGTGCACCTGATTTGATTTTGCACATGTTCGGCGCTTGATATTGGATTTCATGATTTCGTGCATGATGGATGCACCTGGTTTTGATTTTCGCGCATGTTGAGCGCATGTTTTGAGAAGCGATTTCGGTGCACACCGGATGCACTAAATCGAGATTCTTCGTGCGTGTCAGACACACCTGTCCTTGCTGTCAGGCACACACGTTGCCTATGATAGATGTTGTGTGCACACCCAATGTACTTAGAGGTTGTTTCTGTGCGCATGTATGGCACATATATGGATTTTGATTTCCGTGCCACCAGACGCACATAGTATTCATATGCGTATTTTGGGATTGATTTCTTATAGAGCAGTACGTTTTTATGATATTTGCTATGTGTTTTCGTACTGAGCAGGACTAGTCAGAGGACAGTACCTGAATGTATTTTGCATGCATTGATAGCTATCGAAGGTGTAACGTTTCAGAAATCGTTTTGCGAATTTTTCCGTTTTAGGGCAAGATTGTCGATTTTTCCCGTTTTAACCCGATTTCGATCAAACGTCTGTATAAACTTGCCGGCACCTATTTTAGCTAAAATAAAGCTTGTGCACGAACTTTAAGGGTATTTGGGAGGTTTTGGTTCAGATAGATTTTTTTCCCTAATAAAATATTATTTTAAGCGGTGTTTAGTGCACGTAAATCGGGAAATTTCTTCAAAATGAAAATTCTTGGAAATCATCACCACAATTATTTTAGAACCTTCTTTTTAAATATCTAGATTTTTATGGTGAAAGGATTTATTTTTTTAAAAAACTAAAGAAAAAGAAAAGTAGTGTGAACATAAACCTTTTGTTTTATTATACTATTATTCTATTTTCTTCTAGAAAATTCTACAATTCACCAAAAACCCTAGCCTTCATCATTTGGCCGGCCCCTCTCTCCCCTTTGCTTCCCTTGTTCTTCCTCACTCATTTTTCATCATTTCTTGCACAAATAAATCATGAAAAATCCAATTTAATTCATAGGAATTCAAATAAAATCCAAAACCTTCATTCTTCTTCACAAAAGTTGCTTGGATCTTCATTCTAGTGAGGATTTTGGAGGCTAAAGTTTGGTTTTATCCTTGATTCAAGTGGTGTTCTTGAAGGTATAAAACCTTAACTCTAATCTCTTTTTTTGTTGCTTAATACTTTATGCTAGCTTAATTAGATGTTAGTTTAAGCTTTAAATTTCATGTTTCAAAATTCTAGAAATGGTTTTAGAAATTCAAGTTAAGGTTAAAGCTTAATTTAAGTATTTAATATTTAATTGAAGTGTTAATTTGTGAATTTGAAAATCTTAACCTAGTAGAAAATGCTAATTTTTGTTAATTACTACTTTGTCTAATTAAGGGTTTTTGCTTACTAGGTTTTTGCTAAAGCTTAATTAAGCAAGTTTTAAAATATAGAAATGGTTTAAATGGTTTAACCTTGCTATTTGAAGATGTTTGTAAATTATAGTTATGGTAAAACTCGTAGTTTTGTGCTATAAAGATAAGTACTGCTTACTAGATTTCGGTAACTTTTAGGCGTGGGTTTCTTTTGACGTTGCGACGTTATTTATTTTGAGTCCACGTTTATTATTGTGTTTTGAATGCGCGATCGGGACGATCGGAATCTAGACTAGGTGTTTCGTAGTTTGGCGACCCTAGTTAGGATTTTTGGCCGATGTCGTGCGTGTTAGATGCGCTAAGCGCGCAGTGTAATTTTCAGGGCGTTATTCTTGCGTTTCGATGTCTTTTCGTCGATGTAGAATATATGCTTATGTGATGTGTTTGTGAAATTTTAGGTTCGCAAGTGGGGACTTCGGACGCTACGACAAGGGGAAAACAGGTGGTAGGCTTCACCTAGCTTGGAGCGTTGGTGAGTAGATTTAACAACTACAGGGGAATCGCCCGCATGGCGTTATGCGTCAGGGCTAGAGATTTTATTACTTGTCGCATATTCTACGTTATTGTTAGAATTGCGTCTTTACCCTATTACTTAGATGTAGTTGTGCCTGGACTAGTAGTAGAAGGACACTGCACATATTATTGACGATTCATTTTGCACGAGCACTGATTGTATGCTACACACACCGTCAATAATTGCCATGTCACGCATAACCCACTTATAGATATAATATTGCTTGGTTAGGGACATTGAGACTTTGATTCATATTTCTTTACGCATTGACTTATAGCATACCTGTATACATACATGCTTACACATATGTTCTGACATACTTACATGCTAGTTATCTGTATACCTATAGTGTATCGTACCATTAGTGATAGGTGCATACACACTTTACGATACAACTACAGGTATACTTTGCATATATGTTACTTATACCGGGGGGTACCCTACATATTTTACTTATACCCAGGGGGTATACTACATCATTTGCTTATAGGTAGACACCTATACTTAGCTGTACCATATTGATTTCGCATACATCTGGTTTCAGCTACATATTTTCCTTTATATGCTCTCATTTCAGATATATCGCACATATTTATTCCTGGATTTGCGCATTGTTATTTGGGTTTTACATGATGTTTTCTGGATTTGGGAACCGTGGGAGTTCATGAAATTATGCATTAATTGAAAAACCCGGTTTCCTTGATACGATATTTGCGCAGCCACCATGAGATTTATCGGTTCTGATTATATACTCCATATGAGGTGTGGATGCCGTATGAGGGTACCTGGTGGGGCCCGGTATGGTTCCCCTCGGCAAGAAGATCTATGGACTTTGCCGATTGAGCCTGGAGGCAGGCGAGTACCTACCGGTGACAGTACCAATGACTCGGCGGGGATCGTGGGGATACCGTTGGGAGTCATGTACATATAGATACGTCGAGAGGCGAAGGTAAGAGCTAGGCACTCGAGCTTTCGGGATAGCGTATGATACGTACCTATCAGGATGTTAGTCTGGGAGACAGCATATGATAGATCAGTATTTCTGTGTCGATGCTTGGCACATTGGTTTCATGATATTTCTAATTACTCCTTGTATATATAACAGGGGATTTATCAGGTGTTATATATACCCTTACACCAATATTAGTGAAATGGGACGCTAATATATGTGTATTGACCTCATCATATTTATTTATGTCATTATATTTAGGATGTTAGAATTTTGCTGGAGATTTGATTCGGGATATAAGAGATTCATTTGAGATTGGATACTGGATAGATATGTGAGATCTACTTGATATTGTACATTCGAGATATATGAGATCTACTTGCTGTTGTACATTCGAGATATGTGAGATATACTTGATATTGTACATACGAGATATGCGAGATCCACTTGATTTTGTACATTCGATATATATGAGATATACTTGATGATTGTATATTCAATATATGTGAGATATACTTGAGGTTGTACATTCGGGATATATGAGATATACTTGATATTGTGCAATTGAGGAGATGTGATACTTAGATAATATGAGAGCCAATTTGGGGGCTGATTCGAGGAATTGGTATTTAAATTGTCTTGCTGGATTGTGATCCTACCACGATGTCAGGATTCCGTGGAAATGACATACTTCACTCCATACCTCACCTTATATGTTTGTGCACTGCTTCTTGTATTAGTAGTACCTGTTAGTGTACCTTTCATGATTATTGCACAGTTACATTCTCATATCCCTATCGCATGATTATTGCATACTGTTGTCATATCATTATTGCTGTATATATATTGGTTGTACCTGCTAGTGTACTTTCCATTATTCTGCATTCATATGACATGTTATTACTGTTAATTGCATATCTTAGATTCACGCTTTACGTGCATACTTGTGATTACCTGCATATGTTATTTACTATTCATGAGTTGGCAACTCACCACCGTTGTGCCACAGTGTTTGCAGGTGTTCCTCAGGATAGTCAGAGGCAGGCTATTATCACACATCTTATCATCTTTTGCTACGGATACCGTATCAGCTCACAGTGTGCAGTTTGCTTAGGTGGATTTTGTGGTTATTCGTTGTATTGTATATTCGTTGTATCCCTGTACTCTCCATCTACTATTTTCATATTGACTTAGAGATTTGGTGAGGACGATGTTGTATATTATGTTGGATTTGTTGTCTTTTATACAGTTTCCTTTCTATCGTTTTCTATTTCTTCGCTACGGCATCGTATATTTGTTGTGGTGGTTGTTTTCCGCCTTTGGTCGTGGATTTGCTCCCGTTAGGGATGCTTTACTTTATATTTATGTTGTCCCATTTTTGGGGTTGGTTTTTATAAAGGAGGTGCTGCCGAAATTTTCCAAAAAGAAAATTGGACTTAAAGAATTTATACTTGAGATTTTTTTAAAGGTTTAAACAATGTTTCTTATCCTTTCTTGTCTTTTAATGGTTTAGATTTCTGGGTTTTGGCTTTCTTTTACTACGTTACGCTTGTAGACGTTGCGTAGTATTAGGGCCGTCACGTGCCAATTTCGGGTCGTGACAAAATTGGTATCAGAGCGCTAGGTTTTTACCTTACGGGGTGTAGGATGACCTTGATATGATGGAGTAGGTAGCTTAAGCAGAGTAACGTAGTGTGTGTATGTCTGCAGCATACTCACGATGCAATACTTCGTCTAAAGTGACCTAAGTACAATTACTTGAAATTCCTTCCTTGATGATTCATATCCTTGTGATTCGATTTCCGTGTTCATATCGAATCCTATTCCTATTTATAACCTTTGCCAACGACGACTATGGGGACTCAGTGAGGTCTAATGAGGGCCGAGGTCAGTATTGACTCGGGGAGAGCGAGGACTGACCAGGATGGCACGCTCGTTGCACAGGTGCAGATGGATCCGCCTTTGACAGATAGTGTCGCTAGGCTTGTGGCAGAGATGCAGGACTTGCGCCAGACGATGAGTTCTTTGGTGGAGACCATTCGAGCGCAGCGACAGGAGGTTGTCACCCATGTTACCCAGTTGTTCCTTGCGATCAGCACACAGCTTTTCGTTACTTACATAGCACCAGTGGATGCAGCCTTAGTTGACGAGACACGTATTCCAGAGACTTCGAGAGTTCCGGAACCGTGGAGGACTCGTACCGGGGTATCATCTCAGAGGCAGAGGCTTAGTCGTCGAGACAGCTTTCGTGACCGTTGCGGGAGTAGCAGAGGTTTGGGACGAGGGGATTCGTGTTAGCTAGATCAGCCGTTTGTTGTGTTAACTTCTGTCAGTGATTCTTTTGTTGCGCGACACGTATTTCAGTCGTATGCCAATCGGTTAGGAGATTCATCCGTCACTTGATCCTTCTAGAGATGTCGGATTTGACGTTCTCCTGGGCACGGACTGGTTAGTTACGTGCTAGGCATCTGTGGACTACCGTGAGTAAACAGTCAGGTTTGTTTTCCCGGCAAGTCAGTTCTTGTTGTGCAGGGAGACAGTGGTGTCGCCTCTCACAGCTCGAATTCATCCTTTTTCGCTAGTCGGCTTTTGAGGAGAGGATGTCGAGGATTCTTTGCGTTCATTCGTGATACCGGAGCCATAGTGGGATTGTTGGACCGGGTTCTTATCGTGCGAGAGTTTTCCGACGTTGTTCCAGATGAGCCGGCGGAGCTTAGGGAGCTTAAGGATCAGCTGCAGAATTGTTTGTTGGGGGGTTTGTGTGTCTGTGTGTTTCGCCTTGAGGAGCTCCTATTTCTGTTCGTCAAGGAGAAGGACGGCAGTTGAGGTTGTGTATTGATAGATCGTCAATTGAACCGGCTTACGGTGCGAATAGGTATCATTTACCTCGCATTGACGATTTCTTCGATCGGCTCCTAAGTGCGAGACTTTTTCTAAGTTGTTGGGATCAGGTCATCATTGTTGCAGGTTCGGAGTGATGGCATTCCGAAGGCTGCCTTGTGCATGCTACGACTTTGTGTGTTTTGGTGGTGTCTTTGGACTCGCCAATGCCCTAGCAGCATTCGTAGACATGATACACCAGATTTCTTCAAGCCGTTCCTTGACCAGTTATTGTTGTGTTATTGACGACATTCTGGTCTATTCAATGTGTCATGAGGAACAGGAGTAGCACTTGAGGATTTGTTTTGCAGACATTGGGAGAGCCCCAGCTATTGCTAGATTCTCGGAGTGTTCCTTCAGGCTTGTTTGTGTTGACTCCTAGGTCTTGTAGTTATGGGAGACGGTTTTCGTATGGTCTAGAGGAAGATCGAGGTCGTACAGTTTTGGCCCAGGCTTGTGTATGGACGAAGGTCCGCAGATTTTGGGCTTAGCAGGTTTCTACCGCCGTTTCGTGCAGGATTTCCTGTGTATCACTGCACAGTTGACTGGACTGACCGGAAAGGAGGTTCTTTTTCCTTGGACTGAGGCATGTGTGCGGAGTTTTCGGCAGTTGAAGACTCGGTTAACAACTGCATCAGTCTTTCTTTGCTTTCTGGTTCGGGCGACCTTGTTGTTTAACTGTGATGTTTCGTGAGTGGGGCTCGAGTGTGTACAGAGGTGACATTATAGAGTTATCGTTTTTTCTTCCCTACACTTGGAGGAAGTACTAGCATGATATCCCACTCATGATCTGGAGATGGCCGCGGTGGTTTTACGATGGAGATTTAGAGACACTACTTGTTCGAGAGTTGTGTCAGATTTTCACGGACCACCAGAGCTTAATATACATCTTCCTGCAGCGGGTGTAGATTGTTAAGACAGTCTTCTGCAGATTTACAGTTCTTGTGTGATCGTTGAGTACAGCTTAGGTTTGTCCCTACAAAGGGGACAGCTTGCTCATATCCGCGCCCGACCACTTGTCCTTAATCGCTTTCGTGAGGCACTGCCCGCCGACGCTCGTTCGTTAGAGATACTTGAGCATACTCGGCTGGGTAATGAATCGGAGTCCTTGATTTGTGACAATACTGTGCTAAGTTAGGGATGCGTTTGTCTACCTGATATTATCGGGTAGAGACGTGAAATCCTAGAGCTGGCACATCTGTCAATTTTATGTATTCATTCAAGTTCCACCAACATTGATGTGACTTGTGAGATAGTTACGCGTGGACAGGAATGTAAAGAGAAATTTCAGGTTTCGTTTCAAGGTGTTGTCTTGTTATGTGTTTTGGTTGAGCATCTGAGACCGGCTGGAGAGTTGCAATCTTTAACTGTTCCGAAGTGGGAATGGGAACAGATCTCCATGAAATTCGTTATGGTGTATACCCAGGTTTAGTCAGGGTGTGACTCCATTCGGATGCTTGTTGTCCGGTTTTTCTCAGTCTGCTCAGTTGTTCTTTGTTAAGTTTGTGCGTTGCATGGAGTTCCTTCGAGGGTCGTATCCAATGAAGGCACCCTGTTCGCTTGCCGTCTTGGGCAGGAGCTTCAGGAAGCCTTGCGTACTGGTTGAGCTTTAGCTCCGTTTTTCCATCCATAGGATGATGGTTTTGTGAGAGCGGGCTATACCGACTCCGGAGGATATGCTTGTGCGTACGTATTAATTGTTGTCGGCAGTTGGGATCGTCACTTACCATTGTTCGGATTCTCCTTCGATAACAGTTATCAGGAGACATTCCAATTGGCAACCTTTAAGTTTTGTTTGTTAGGTGGTGTCGATCTCCAGTCTGTTTTTCTGAATCGGCGTAGTAGGACTTTTGGACCCCAGCTAGTCTAGAGACTTCGGAAATGATCCAGCTGTTTCAGGTGAGGATGATGACAGTCCTGTGCGGACAGAGGTCTTATGCGGACCATGGTGGTCGCAGGCTCGATTTCGCAGTGGGAGATCATGCATTCCTATGGATTTTTGCCGATGAAGGACGTGTTGAGTTTTGGGAAACTTACCCAGAATTGTAGGTCCTTTCGAGATCCTTAAAGAGAGTTAGTTCGTTGCCTTTAATTTGGCACTTCCTCCCTGATTATTGAGTTTTCACCCCGTATTCCTTGTGTCGATACTTTGCAATTACCTTCATGACCTTTCTCACATGATTCAGCACCAGACCATTTAGTTTGGACGCGATCTTTCATTCACCAGCAGCCAATTGTGTTAATGGCTAGGCGGGTGGAGAAACTTCGGTCAAGGGTCTTGCCATCTGTGAAGGGTTTTTCTTGGACGTAGCCGTATAGTGAGTTGATCACTTGGTAGGCTGCGAGCGAGAATTGGGAGTTTTATTCTCTTCTCTTTGAAGGTACGCTTAGTGAAAATTTTTAAATTCGGGGACGAATTTTTATAAGGGGGGAGATTGTAACGTTTCAGAAATCGTTTTGCGAATTTTTCCGTTTTAGGGCAAAATTGTCGGTTTTTCCCGTTTTAACCCGATTTCGATCAAACGTCAGTATAAGCTTGCCGGCACCTATTTTAGCTAAAATAAAGCTTGTGCGCGAACTTTAGGGGTATTTGGGAGGTTTTGGTTCAGATAGATTTTTTCCCTAATAAAATATTATTTTAAGCGGTGTTTGGTGCACGTAAATCGGGAAATTTCTTCTAAATCAAAATTCTTGAAAATCATCACCACAATTATTTTAGAACCTTCTTTTTAAATATCTAGATTTTTATTGTGAAAGGATTTATTTTTTAAAAAAAATAAAGAAAAAGAAAAGTAGTGTGAATATAAGCTTTTTGTTTTATTATACTATTATTCTATTTTCTTCTAGAAAATTCTACAATTCACCAAAAACCCTAGCCTTCATCATTTGGCCGGCCCCTCTCTCTCCTTTGTTTCCCTTGTTCTTCCTCACTCATTTTTCATCATTTCTTGCACAAATAAATCATGAAAAATCCAATTTAATTCATAGAAATTCAAATAAAATCCAAAACCTTCATTCTTCTTCACAAAAGTTGCTTGGATCTTCATTCTAGTGAGGATTTTGGAGGCTAAAGTTTGGTTTTATCCTTGATTCAAGTGGTGTTCTTGAAGGTATAAAACCTTAACTCTAATCTCTTTTTTTGTTGCTTAATACTTTATGCTAGCTTAATTAGATGTTTGTTTAAGCTTTAAATTTCATGTTTCAAAATTCTAGAAATGGTTTTAGAAATTCAAGTTAAGGTTAAAGCTTAATTTAAGTATTTAATATTTAATTGAAGTGTTAATTTGTGAATTTGAAAAGCTTAACCTAATAGAAAATGCTATTTTTTGTTAATTACTACTTTGTCTAATTAAGGGTTTTTGCTTACTAGGTTTTTGCTAAAGCTTAATTAAGTAAGTTTAAAAATATAGAAATGGTTTAAATGGTTTAACCTTGCTATTTGACGATGTTTGTAAATTATAGTTTTGGTAAAACTCGTAGTTTTGTGCTATAAAGATAAGTACTGCTTACTAGATTTCGGTAACTTTTAGGCATGGGTTTCTTTTGACGTTGCGACGTTATTTATTTTGAGTCCACGTTTATTATTGTGTTTTGAATGCGCGATCGGGACGATCGGAATCTAGACTAGGTGTTTCGTAGTTTGGCGACCCTAGTTAGGATTTTTGGCCGATGTCGTGCGCGTTAGATGCGCTAAGCGCGCAGTATAATTTTCAGGGCGTTATTCTTACATTTCGATGTCTTTTCGTCGATGTAGAATATATGCTTATGTGATGTGTTTGTGAAATTTTAGGTTCACAAGCGGGGACTTCGGACGCTACGACAAGGGAAAAACAGGTGGTAGGCTTCACCTAGCTTGGAGCGTTGGTGAGTAGATTTAACATCTACAGGGGAATCGCCCACATGGCGTTATGCGTCAGGGCTAGAGATTTTATTACTTGTCGCATATTCTACGTTATTGTTAGAATTGCGCCTTTACCCTATTACTTAGATGTAGTTGTGCCTGGACTAGTAGTAGAAGGACACTGCACATATTATTGACGATTCATGTTGCACGAGCACTGATTGTATGCTACACACACCGTCAATAATTGCCATGTCACGCATAACCCACTTATAGATATAATATTGCTTGGTTAGGGACATTGAGACTTTGATTCATATTTCTTTACGCATTGACTTATAGCATACCTGTATACATACATGCTTACACATATGTTCTGACATACTTACATGCTAGTTATCTGTATACCTATAGTGTATCGTACCATTAGTGATAGGTGCATACACACTTTACGATACAACTACAGGTATACTTTGCATATATGTTACTTATACCGGGGGGTACCCAACATATTTTACTTATACCCAGGGGGGTATACTACATCATTTGCTTATAAGTAGACACCTATACTTAGCTGTACCATATTGATTTCGCATACATCTGGTTTCAGCTACATATTTTCCTTTATATGCTCGCATTTCAGATATATCGCACATATTTATTCCTGGATTTGCGCATTGTTATTTGGGTTTTACATGATGTTTTCTGGATTTGGGAACCGCGGGAGTTCAAGAAATTATGCATTAATTGAAAAACCCGGTTTTCTTGATACGATATTTGCGCAGCCACCATGAGATTTATCGGTTCTGATTATATACTCCATACGAGGTGTGGATGCCGTATGAGGGTACATGGTGGGGCCCAGTATGGTTCCCCTCGGCAAGAAGATCGATGGACTTTGCCGATTGAGCCTGGAGGTGGGCGAGTACCTACCGGTGACAGTACCAATGACTCAGCGGGGATCGTGGGGATACCGTTGGGAGTCATGTACGTATAGATACGTCGAGAGGCGAAGGTCAGAGCTAGGCACTCGAGCTTTCGGGATAGCGTATGATACGTACCTATCAGGATGTTAGTCTGGGAGACGGCATATGATAGATCAGTATTTCTGTGTCGATGCTTGGCACATTGGTTTCAGGATATTTCTAAGTACTCCTTGTATATATAACAGGGGATTTATCAACTGTTATATATACCCTTACACCAATATTAGTGGAATATGACGCTAATATATGTGTATTGATCTCATCATATTTATTTATGTCATTATATTTAGGATGTTAGAATTTTGCTGAAGATTTGATTCGGGATATAAGAGATTCATTTGAGATTGGATACTGGATAGATATGTGAGATCTACTTGATATTGTACATTCGAGATATATGAGATCTACTTGTTGTTGTACATTCGAGATATGTGAGATATACTTGATATTATACATACGAGATATGCGAGATCCACTTGATTTTGTACATTCGATATATACGAGATATACTTGATGATTGTACATTCGATATATGTGAGATATACTTGAGGTTGTACATTCGGGATATATGAGATATACTTGATATTGTGCAATTGAGGAGATGTGATACTTAGATAATATGAGAGCCAATTTGGGGGCTGATTCGAGGAATTGGTATTTAAATTGTCTTGCTGGATTGTGATCCTACCACGATATCAGGATTCCGTGGAAATGACATACTTCACTCCATACCTCACCTTATCTGTTTGTGCACTGCTTCTTGTATTAGTAGTACCTGTTAGTGTACCTTTCATGATTATTACACAGTTACATTCTCATATCCCTATCGCATAATTATTGTATACTGTTGTCATATCATTATTGCTGTATATATATTGGTTGTACCTGCTAGTGTACTTTCCATTATTCTGCATTCATATGACATGTTATTACTGTTAATTGCATATCTTAGATTCACGCTTTACGTGCATACTTGCGATTACCTGCATATGTTATTTACTATTCACGAGTTGGCAACTCACCCCCGTTGTGCCACAGTGTTTGCAGGTGTTCCTCAGGATAGTCAGAGGCAGGCTATTATCACACATCTTATCATCTTTTGCTACGGATACCGCATCAGCTCACAGTGTGCAGTTTGCTTAGGTGGGTTTTGTGGTTATTCGTTGTATTGTATATTCGTTGTATCCCTGTACTCTCCATCTACTATTTTCATATTGACTTAGAGACTTGGTGAGGACGATGTTGTATATTATGTTGGATTTGTTGTCTTTTATACAGCTTCCTTTCTATCGTCTTCTATTTCTTCGCTACTGCGTCGTATATTTGTTGTGGTGGTTGTTTTCCGCCTTTGGACGTGGATTTGCTCCCGTTGGGGATGCTTTACTTTATATTTATGTTGTACCCATTTTTGGGGTTGGTTTTTATAAAGGAGGTGCTGTCGAAATTTTCAAGAAAGAAAATTGGACTTAAAGAATTTATACTTGAGATTTTTTTTAAAGGTTTAAACAATGTTTCTTATCCTTTCTTGTCTTTTAATGGTTTAGATTTCTGGGTTTTGGCTTTCTTTTACTACGTTACGCATGTAGACGTTGCGTAGTATTAGGGCCGTCACGTGCCAATTTCGGGTCGTGACAGAAGGGAATTCCAAAAAGCGAGCTATAGTCTCAGTATTTACCTACGTGTCTGATATGACGCGAAACGTTTAAAACAAGAAAACCCTTCTAAATTGTTTCCCAAAACGGCGGAACGTACATTTCAAACAAAAGGTATATATGTATATGGTTATTTTCTTATGATAGACATCTGCCACTATGCAGTGTTATGCGCATTGCACAGAGACTTTAAGAGATTTGGCATGCATTTCTTCAGATAATTACATATATAGATTTGATATTTACGTGTATAGTTTCGAGTTATATCATATTGGTTTGGGTATTGGATTTGACATTGTGTCTTTATCATGACTCCGATGATTGCGGGATGCTTGACGGAGTTTTGATTTTGAGTTATATACTCATTTTTCATGCGCATGCGCTGCGCCACGATTTGTTTTATGTATTTACGATTTCGAAGCCCCGACGACTTGATGGTTTTGCTTAGATGTTTTAGTATTTTTGGGAAGTTTTAATTCAAATTCGGGGACCAAATTTCTTTAAGGGGGGAAGATTGTAACGTTTTGAAAATCGTTTCGGTAAAATTTCGGAAAAATCGGTAAAATAAGGGGGTTTTCTGTAAAAAGTCACAATACAAATATCTTTATTTTAAAATTAAATATACATATTCTAGCTATGTAATGCTAGTATTTGGTGTTTATTGAGCCACTGGTGAAATTTCAAATTTTCTGAAAATTTTTCCGAAATTAACTATTTTAATATTATTTTAAGTCGTCACTAATACATTTAATTAGGGAAAATTACAAATTGGAATTAGTTGAAACAAATTTTTTGCATCATAACACATTAAACAAAATTTTATCATGTGGTTTTTGAAATGAAATGGTTTGCCAAAACGGTGTTAGAAAATATCGAAGAAAAAGGCTTAAATAGTGAATTTAGTGTTAATGGATGTTTGGGGGTGGACTATTTATCATTTTCCATCACCCCACACCCATACCCACACTCACACACACCCATTTATCTTTTCTCTTGGCTGAATTCAGCAGCCCCTCCCTCAATCTTTTCCCCACTTGTGTTGCAAAAGAAAAGAAAAGAAAAGAAAAAGGAAATGTAGAAATGAGAGTGGACTTTGACTAGGTTGACTAGATATCATTTTCCCCACCTCCCTCTCTCTCCTCTTTCCCCCTACTTGCAGCCGAGCCCCCCCTCTTGCTGTCCAGAATTTTCCCCCCAAACCCCACCTCATTTCCGCTCAAAAAAAATGTCCAAATTCCATCAAAAATCAAGCTAAAATCCAAATCCGACTCCTACCCATTTTCCCTCATCTTCTTTAGCATGGATCTTGGTGCAAGGATTTCAAATTGAAGGTCTATATTTCAAGTTTGATTCATGGTTGTGAGGTATAACTTTTGACCCATTGTTCAATTATTGGTTTAATTCCTTAATGAAGCTTATTAGGTGCTAATTTATGGTTTAATTGAAAAATGTGGGTTTGCAAGAGAAGGTTTAGATTTGGTTTTGTGAAAATCTAATTAGGGTTTTGTGTTGTGAGACTATGGTTGTGGGATGTATTTACCATATCAAGGTTATGCTAAATCAAATTAAGTTGCTAGTTTGCATTTTTGTTGATTTAAATTGTGATAATTATATAAATTGTAAACTAGGTTTTTAAAATAATTATATTTTGGTGAGATAAAATTCTAATTAAGGTTCCATGTCATTATAAATATTATATTGAGTGGTTTAATGCTTTTAGTTCATGAAAATCTAACCTAAATTGTTGTTTGTGCATTTTTGCAATAAAATTGTTAAAATTTGGGTATATTGTAAACTAGAATTTTGGGGTTAATGAAATTTATTGGGATTAAATTATGGAAATTGTTTTTATGACTTATTTAAGATATTTAATAAGTATTATGGCCGTTAGATTTGTTTAAACGTCGAGTTTTGTACTAAAACGGGTAATTTTTGCTTGCTAGATTTTCGGAAAAATGGCTTTTAAGGTGAATTTGGGGTTTTTGTGAATTTTAACCTATTTTATATTATAATTTGTGTTCGTGAATGCGCAAATAAGAGTGTTTGGGTTTTTCTCGATGGTTTGACGTTTGTACATCGACATCGAGGGTTGCTTTAGCTATTCTTGCATGCGTAGACGATAGGTTTTGACCTATGCGTGATGCGCGTGCCGATTTGATTTTCGTATACCGTTTCGATTTCGAATTTGGTTTTAATGCGATACGGTGCGTTATGATATGTAGGTACCCCATGTGGACTTCGAGACGACAAGCAAGCGCGTGGCGACGACGGCACCGGCGACCGAGGACCAGGTGAGTAGATTTAGATCTACGGGGAGAAGTCGGGTGGATGACGTATAGCACCCCTGCAGTTCGTGGTGATGTATACGAATACGTATACACACATATATTTTGATTATATATATTATGTTGATATGAGGCTTGATGATAAAGGTAGATTCTAGGTGTTCATGGATTAGTTTAGTGTTAGTTGCGAAACCCTAGAGTAGTTGTTACACCCACACACGCACACATACACATGCATACATCTATGTTAATACCTGTGCGTATATGGGGATATGTGTTATGTGTTCACCTGGGTATGGGACTAGGTGTTCACATACTGGATTTGCGGATGATACTTGGGATTGAAATGAGTCGATAAGATTTGAGTTGAGGCCGTGAGATCGGTGATATGGCAGGATTCGTACTTGAGATACGTCCTGATGTTATAGCGGATCTTTGGATGACGATGCCATGTGAATAGTGATTTTAGTAGTGTACTAGACGTAGGTCAGTACCCCAGATGATGATCTTGATAAAGAGGATACCAGATGAACAGTGTGATGAGTATGATATTGACCCGTACCCAGATTTGGGGATACCGTACGACGGATTTACGTACGAGCTATATGTTGATGGTTGATCCGCACTCTTGACTTGGGATGTCTGATTATAGATATGGTATCGGATATGATATTATTGAGGTGGGATCACCGACTAATATATATATACAGGTATGTATACGTATCGACTCAGATGTTAGGCGGTTTCCTTAGCTGTAGTTCAGCTTGTTAGTTCAGCCGTATAGTTTAGTGTAGTTGTTAGACTAGATTAGACTCCTATCTATTTCAAAACTAACGAATCGTGGGTATTTTAAAAGACAGGTCAAGGGATTTTACGGATATTTCAAAAGACGTATGTTTTCTTAAAAACACCGTAGCCCTTATTTTCAAAACACCGCGATTCGTGTTATTTCAAAAGGCACTATTGTACGACTTATATTAGGGTAATGCAGTTTAGTTATCGTTGTGTTTAGTGTTCAGCTCCCGCATATTATTGTTGTTGCTCCGCATCGCATACTTATTGTAATTCATATTTCATTATTGATATCATACTGTTAGGACACCATCACCATTACCGATGATGCGTATGTACCACGTACACTTACTTGCCGGCTCACACACATCTTCATCGGTAATTGCCATGTCACGTACACTTAGAAAATACTATTTCATTGACATAGGTTGTTAGCTAATAGTTTAGACATGATATTAGTGTACTTGCCTTATATGCCAGTTTAGACATTGTAGTTATTACTTGTCACTTCATGCATACTGTTATTCATTGTTATGCCGCATTCATGGATTCTCATGCATATATTCACTATTTTACGTGCTATTGAGGTTTTGAATTCGGATTTCTATGAGATTTTCTGGATTTGGGGGAAAACCGCAAAACTTATATAAACTTCTTCTCTCTTTTTAAATAAAAAGCACGCTTTTCCCATGATGTATGAGTCGTCCACCATGAGTTTGCTGATGGATTTCGAGACCCGATTCGAGGAGACGGATGAACCGTTTCGGGTACATGGTGGACCCGGTAAGGTACCCCAGGGCAAGAAGGTCGTGTTGCTGACGTTGAGCCTGACAGGGGAGCATTACCGACTGGTGATATTACCCGACGCGTCGGATATCCGGAGGATACCTTCGTAGTCTTGAGATGGATGGTAGGGGCCGGTCTGGACTGACGGCGCCCTAGATATTGAGATTTGATACATTGAGATTTCGAGATATTGAGGTACTGAGATTTGATGATCCAGGTCAGTCCGGGTAGCCGGAACCTGAGATATTGAGATATGTGGTTTTATGTTTTTGTGTCGATGCTAGACACGGTTTATACTGATTTCCTTATGATACCTCATTTTTAAAAAAATACAGAAACCTCACTGAGTTATGAAAACAGTTTCTTTAGTACATTTACTCTGTTTTCATGCATTCATACATCATCCATATGATATATTGCTATCTGAGGCACTGACATGAGCACGTGGTATTACTGTTGTTTAGAGGTATACCCTAGCCATTGTTATAGGCTGCTGGTTATATATTTGAGGATATATATTGATCGTATGACCTAGGATTGCGTCATACATGCGATTCCTGTTCGTAGATGTATTCTATTCACGAGTTGGCAACTCACCCCCGTTGTGCCCCAGTTTCTTGCAGGTTTTGCCGTACAGGTTTCATTACGGCTTTGCTGGCACTGCTTCTTTCGGGTGACTTGCTAGTAGGTGGGTTTATTTGTATCGTACCCATCATTATACATTGTATATTATTATTCGGTTGTATCTAGAAGTTCCATCAACCAAACATGTATTTATTTTTGAGCTAGAGACAGTGATGTTACTGTAAGTGTACGGCGGCGCCCCGGCCGTCAATCCGACGGCCAAATGCGGAAGCGGTGATAAACTTTAAATTTTACTTGAACTGGCAAACCGCCGCGCACTAATACCCGGATCGAACCATTAATTAGTCCTAGCTATCTACAAGAAGGGGAAGAGAGATATACCGACAGATCCGAGTCCTCCGGTCTTCTCGTCGTCGTCCCGATCTTCTGCGGAATGTCCCGTCTCCTCCTCGTCGCTGGAAGTGCACCACATCGCCTACTTCTTTTACGGGCTCCCACCTCAATGCCGAGGCAACTCGGGCACGAAGCTGGCTAGTCGACGTGCCCAAGGTTTGCTGTAGAATATCTAGTGAGCAAGTCTCATTTGGGGTTATGGAGTTGCCTTTTGTGGAGGAATGATACTTGGGGTTTTGGAGATTGATCTTATGGGATTTTTGCAACATGAAATGAGCTAAAAACCCACCCCAAAAATCTTGGACAGCCCACTATGGGGGGGTGGCCGGCCATATCAATGAGGAAGAGAGGGAGAGTGAAAGTGTGGTGTATCAAAAGATAATGGGAGCCATTCTCATCTTTCATGCAAGAGAGAGAGTCAAGACAAAGAGGTGGTTGAAAAGCAAGTGATGATGAGAAACAATGATCACTCCCAAAACCAATACTCAACCAACAATCATCAACAACCATGATTGTCTACAAAGTCAAGCCATCATGATAAAGCTAGAAGTCAAGGTAGTCAAGGTCAATGAAAAGCTATCATGACACAAGAATATGCAAAGACCCCCTCCACAAATACTTATTTGCAACAATGCAAATAAGCCCTCCTCCACCAATCTTCGGCCAATGAACGATACAAAGGAAATCGGCCGAAACGGAAAGCAAACTGGCAACTCCATAAAACTGATCCCGTAATAAATTACAGGAAAACCCCGATACTGTGCATACACACCCGCATCTGTATTTCGACCGAAATACAAATGCAATGAGACAAAATCTATACTGTACTATACTAGGATCCGGCTTAAACCAAAGCCGGCCAGTAATATCCGATCGATCCTGATCCGTACAATACCGCACGTATCTGATCGAACCCTGCCATATAACCATACGGCCTGTAGTACAAACTGTCCGATCCTGATCCGTGCAATACCGCATGTATCTGATCGGACCTTGCCATATCTCCATACGGCCTCTACAACTTTTCGCCCGAAAGATGAGTAACTGAATGTGGGGGACTCTAAAGACTCATCAACACCTTGGTTGTGGATTAACCACTAGCACGTTAGAGGTATAAGCCAATACATAACGGGCTACCAGGTATTGACCAAAAGGGGCGTCTGTGAGCGAACTCAGCCTGACTCCCTACTGAGCCTGTCAGTGACAATATCCGTACAGTCCGGTCCGTTCGTCTATGAGTATCGCATGGCGGGCCTTGGGGGTTGGTAAAAGTCAGACCCCCAAAAGCGGTACAAGTCGTGTCGGAGTGTAGCCCAGAACACCCTGAGATACTACTGGAATACCTACCAGTAAATCTCCTTGCCTCGGCCGAGGGCTTCGTGTAATGGCTCTCCTAGACACAGCACGACCTCACCCCCAATACCGGGAGAGACGAACCCCTGAAGATACGCTCACTGCCTCCATGTGGCTCGGGACTGTACCCAACTAAAACCTATTTGCACGACTCCTTTGAGCCGTGGTAGGGTAGTAATCAAAGTACAGTAGGAACTCACACGAGACAAATGACGATCCCCAGGTCGATGAACTAACCTGTACACATGTCACGAGGGAACTGCCATCTGACGTCTGGTATATGACCAACTAGCATGTTCCCGGCGAGTCCTGTCCGGTGTACTCATAACCCAATGAGCACCTGTATACATCTTAGGTGATCCAACTGACACCAGTGGCTTGTGAGACCGGCCACCGCCTCTCGTCGGGGTCTCGACTGTATACACTAGTCTACTCTGGAGTATCGATGCCCTGTCTCGAAACTCACACGACTAGGGACCATTTAAGGATATGCTTATAGACTGCCAGCTCCCACGTATATGATCGCCCTCATACTGCTGGTGGTCAAGCAAGAATCCTAGGGGCTCTACCAACGTGTAATAGCGACTTGTCAGGTCACCTAAAGCAGTACACGATGATAAAGGTAAACCAGATAGCATACTATCATCTCAAGTAAGACTGTCCTACCGGGATAGGTCCTCCATCAATCATTGCAATCACGCACCTGTGACCTAATAATTGACTCTGAGGGCACTATCTCCAACAATCTCCCACTTGCACTCAAGGCTAATTATTGCGATGTCGCATACTCACAGCCCGTGTGATACCGAACACCCAACTCCTCTACTAGTCAGTCTCACAAAGCTCGTTTGCGAAACTATTGCGTTCGAGGAATAGCCTTAGTGAGTGGATCCGCTTTGTTGTCTCTTTCCATGTCTCTCTATATCTCAAGTTCGCGGAGAAAGCCATCTCCCGAAATGAGCAATACCTGTCTTAGAATATGTCTGGATGTCTAATGGGACTTAGCTCATAAATGAACTCCAAATCCAAACTTCTTAGACTGTATCGTCAACTGAACTTAATCAGTATCCTGCGCCATGCCTCCCTCAGTATTGCCTTGGACCACCTGTCCAAAATACTGCCCCTCGTCAGAAGGAAAACTATAACTCTGACAACCTCCCTGTCGTCTAGGTCACCTTGGAAGCCTGGAATGATAACTGTCTCCTCAACGAGGCTGTCGTTATCATATCCCTAGAACATCCACTTATGTTCTAAAACTGCTTCTGACTGTTTCTCCAGGATAGGATCAATATCAACTTATTGTATCTAGTGCAAGAACAACATCTGGTGTGGTACTTGACATCTCACGATTAACTCAATTGCCTGAGCAAGTGATCTGTCAATCATGCGCATCCCTCTCCGCTTTAGTCTATAAGACACCTTTAGAGAGGGTGACTCCATTACCTGCAGGTACACTACCGTGCCAGGAGTCGTCCATTCTAAATACTCTTAGAATGCTGTCTAAGTACCCAGATTGGGAAACCACCCAAATCTAGATCTAAAACCATAGATCTAGTAACCAGTATGTCTGATACAAAATCCATTTCCTTTGTGGAGAAACCACTGGTATGACGACCAAAGTATAACCGAACGTAATATAGGAGTTTCTTTTCCTATTCTGTGTATGTCATCCAAATACCAGGATATCACACCCTACTACCTTCTCAACAGATCCATCCCCTATTCTGATGAAGTCAAACCTATGACTGTCACGTCAGAAATAGATGATCTATCTCCGCTACATCTGCTTTAGTCTATAAATAGACATAAGCTACCTGTCCACCAATGCTTCCGTTGCTCCCACTGACTACGACAACCCTCTGGCAGAGTCATATACACGTACACTTCTAAAGCGAGTTCAGAACGACGCTATACTCATCCTCCCGCCGGGTCTCGCAGCCTGGAACAACAGCAATGGTAATTGTGGGTAAACAAGAACTTCCCTGTCACCGTCCTTGAGGCTACCGTAGTACCTCTCGGGTGCCTGAAGTTACCCACCGTATCTGCGGAGTGGACAAAGGAATGTCAATCCAGATTGAATCTTTAGGTTCCTTGTCAAATCTTCAGTAATCGTTCGTGGTTCTGGAATCACCTCCAGTTCTACCATACTCCCACTACTGTTTTCTGAAAAAAAAACATTTTTAATAAAACTGTGGCGAGTCTGGAACAATATTGCTATTGTTCATCCAGATGGTAGAAAATCAACCCGCGTCATAGCCTGGGTCAACCCACAAACAGCCATTACAGAAATGTGCCTTGAGTTGTCCAGTGTCTGGTTTTAATCATAAACCGGACAACTCCCCGTACCTTAACAACGTTAAGATATGAACTGTTCTATAGCCAATATAGAAACAGAGGCACTGATTTAATTGAACCAGATTCAAATCATGCAGCTGTCTCCAGTGCATGTCAACTTAATGGAAGGAGGCCGATCAGCGTTACTCAACTTAGGAATGCTTCCAATTATGAAAAACCTGAAAGAGAAGCAATTTCTCTTTATCATTACTATCGACTGAATACCATACACAAGTATCTACATCTTCGATCTCTTTGAAGAATCCCGATACTTGCTACACCTGGTTCTCTACTCTATTCAAATACCTATAACTTCTCAAAATTCAGACCCTGTGTTTCCGCGAAACACCTGTCTAAAAACTAGAGAAGTCATAAGTAAACCGAATATAGTACGAGGACCAACCCCTCTGTCCTGATGGACCCTGGACAATATACAATACTCTGTATAAGTCCCTTGAGTCTGAAAACTCATTCACTGTGTGTCGTAGGTTGAAAACTGTACTTATGGTTAAGAAGAATTACACCGCTGTTTAATGCTCCTTACCTAACCATCCACTGATATAGGTAAATGTCGTAGACATAATTTCAGAAAGGTATATCTCACTTTATGAAAATAGACGTACAGATATATCAATTTGAAATTGGTGCATAACTGCGGATATTCAAAACCAAATATTTGCCAACCGGCAAACAGCCCAGGTGATTTCCTCAAATATCACCGATTACAACGAATCCCGATATAATGAGGATAATCACCCAATTCCCAATAACTTACTCCCACTCATCATCTGTAAAACCATACAGATATGAGAATCATACCTGGTAAATACATACCCTGGAGCAAGTGTCTAATCGGGAAATCAGTTTTCCTTTAACAGTACACAGTGAGACTGAAACATCGAAATGTTTCGATGGGGTATCCTGGTATTCCTAGTAATGCCTCTTCCAGATTCACGACTGTAACCGTATAATTCTTTGCCACCTCTCCAAATCCCTTCATATGTCTTTAGTCTTTACCTTCTGCACACCCCTTTAGGCCAAATGGTTTTCTTCCTTCCCTACCGTTCGGCACCAGCCTATGGTTTGGAAGAAGACTATCCAATAAGCATAATGGGTGTACTGTCCCAATCCTAAGAACACTCGCAATGAGAGAGGGTGAAGATAAAAGACAACCGAATAAACCTTATTCCTATTTCTCCTGGACCAGAATCCATCCCCGAACTGGAACAAGTTCCTTTCGAGTTCGTATATAACCATACGATGGAGTATCCAATAAACTGTGGATCTTCGTAGTGATACGGAGTGTCCTGGAGAAATACAAAGGTGATTTTAGGAATGGCGAAGGAATACTTGGTTTGGTCGTGAATATCTGTTGCAATTTACTTTGCCCTCTTACTAATCCCTTGCTTTGTCTGAACTTAATACCTTCTGTACACCATCGTTAGGCTAATTGGTTTTCTTCATTCCCTACCGGTCGGCACCAGCCTAAGGTTTGGAAGAAGACTATCCAATTTGTGTAATAGGTGTACTATCTCCTAAACCAAGGAGTACTCGCAACCTGAGAGAAGGTAAAAGGAAAAGACAACTGAATAATCCTATCCGTTTTCTCCAGAACCTGAAACCATCCTCGAATAAATTCCTTCGAGTTCATATCTAACCATACGATGGTTTTGTCCAATGGAAGTGGACGTTCGTAGTAATACGGGGTGTCCTGGAGAAAAGGGTAAAAGTAGGAGTGGCAATGAGGTTTGCAACTCTGACAATCCAAAAGCCAGTGTTTAAGAAGGTTCGGTCAACTTGGTCACTGAGTCATAGTCTAGGGTTGGTTCAATGGTCGCTGCCAAAGAGAGAGAGAAAAGAAACACTCAGCGTGCACTCTAACCTAGATCAGAATGGTTACCAATTTATCTAATCTGGAATCCTCCCACTGTACCTCAAATTCTCCTCCAAACCTGAAAGAAGAATTAGTCGGGGTCACCCGAGGAGTAAACTAACTCATCAGTGGGAATCGGGATCCAACTATCATCGCATGATAACGTGACGGAATCCGCTCACGGTATCACACTCCAGAAGGTATGCGCATATCTGGCAAGTTTCAGTTCTTTTGAAACTCCCGAGGTGATTTCTGCCCCATGCTCTTATGACCTTGACTTTGGCCAACAAATCATAAGTCACATGTCAAGTTCTACCCGTCATTCTCCAGGTTGTTTTGAATCCACCCGCACATACCCTTGACTTTGGCCAACAAGGCAGTACGACTGTTCCAAACCAACGCATCTATCTATGCTGCATATGAATAACCAACAGCTACCAAACACTGTGCCTTGACTTTGGCCAACAAACACAGCTTGAATACTATTGACCATCCATATGAAACGACGGAGGGCTACGAATGGTTTCTGGCGAAAACCTTTAACGTAATGAACTTGATATCGTTGAAGGAACGGATAGCATTTTAGAAATATAGTGACGACAACTTCCGCTAAAGAGGTCACTCCCGGTGAAGGGATCTCGGCTCTTTCCCCGTAGAATGGGGTGCAGGATATTCCAAATGAATACCGCGATGCAAAGCAAAAGTAATCGGCTATAGTGAAGTCATTGCCCTGACGCAAACCTTTTGTCCAAGGGGTCACTCCCGGTGAAGGGATCTCGGCCCTTGCCTCGTCGACTGAGGAGCAGGATATTCCAATTGAATATCACGATGCAAAACAAAAGTGAACGTCCTTGCAAATAACAGCTTTTTGAAAAGTGTTCCAACAACATCAGATTAGGTTTGTTTTTAACTTGCATTGATCCGAATCAACGCAGTCCCATCAATTGATCACACCACAAAGAACGAAAATAATATGACGTACGTATATGCCATCCGCATTCGCCACTGGGTCCCGTCATTACCCGTTAGGTTAGCTAACTAACGACAGAGCGGGGACTGGACTAGCGCGGATGCAAAACATATACAACATCTACTAACATATATACCAATATATTATATTCGCTCAAGGCGTGATAAAATGCAATATCACAGAGAATGAACAGCATCACAGAAACAATATAGATATCTGGGATCCCCGGGTTTCACAGAGCCACTACTGAAACCCGACGTTCCCCTGGTCGTGTGGATAGCCTGTGCAATAAGAACCTAGACCCCTACGGGCGCGGCAAGTCACCCGCCAAAACCTGAAGCGAGGCAGCCCCCTTCAGCGACGTGAATGGACCACCCGGCACTTCACGGAATCCGGCAACTTGGGCACCCCTCCTGGGTCAACCTGTACCCCCTACGAGTGCGGCGAATAGCCCGCCAATCCTAGAGTGAAGCCCCCTCCGTCCCAATGCCATGAGATGCGGGCTTGCTGCCCTCTAGAACCCGGCTATCCGTGCACCCCTCCGCGGGGTAATCCTAGTACAGAAAGTAAAATATACATACACCGGGTACATCGACCGCAACCTGGCCGTGCCCCAAAATAATAATACAAACAGGAAGTGACGGCAGTCCACATGTCGGACGCTCGCCCCGCAATATCAAATGTACATAATACAACCACAACTGTACTAGCATTGCATCCAGGCTATCCCCCACGACCGATCCGCAACATCACAGCAAAAACAGAACATCAACGTGAAAGTCACGTTCACAAATCCGTCTAACCGGGCTATAGCAGTTAGACCGGATTTACCGATCAAGTGACATTCACGGTCGCAGATATAATGTAAATACTGTGAAATAATGTGTTTAAAATATCCGATCGATCAAACTTTAACAAGTGGGCCCCCAAGCATTACTGTAGCAGATCAGGAAATTCTGGGCCCAAAATTAACATTCCAAAACCCCAATTTTCACCCCAGAAAGCCTCTGTAAAAATTTGGTGCAGTGAACCCAATAGTGTGCGGCGGAACCGCGGCCCAAGGGGGTGTTTGGCCGCGGTTCCGCACTCCTACAGTGGAGACACTTCATCGAATTTTCACAGAACTCTTAGATTTTCTAGTACATCACTTTTCTGTAACCTGAAAAAATTTTCGACACCAAAAAATTTCAACAGAAAACTGATGTGAACAAAAGTGTAGATTTTGGAATTTTGGTCGATCGGAAATGCAAAACACATTAAACCAAGCTAGACTAAGTTAATGGCGAGGCTCTGATACCACTGTAAGTGCACGGCGGCGCCCCGGCCGTCAATCCGACGGCCAAATGCGGAAGCGGTGATAAACTTTAAATTTTACTTGAACTGGCAAACCGCCGCGCACTAATACCCGGATCGAACCATTAATTAGTCCTAGCTATCTACAAGAAGGGGAAGAGAGATATACCGACAGATCCGAGTCCTCCGGTCTTCTCGTCGTCGTCCGGATCTCCTGCGGAATGTCCCGTCTCCTCCTCGTCGCCGGAAGTGCACCACATCGCCTACTTCTTTTACGGGCTCCCACCTCAATGCCGAGGCAACTCGGGCACGAAGCTGGCTAGTCGACGTGCCCAATGTTTGCTGTAGAATATCTAGTGAGCAAGTCTCATTTGGGGTTATGGAGTTGCCTTTTGTGGAGGAATGATACTTGGGGTTTTGGAGATTGATCTTATGGGATTTTTGCAACATGAAATGAGCTAAAAACCCACCCCAAAAATCTTGGACAGCCCACTATGGGGAGTGGCCGGCCATATCAATGAGGAAGAGAGGGAGAGTGAAAGTGTGGTGTATCAAAAGATAATGGGAGCCATTCTCATCTTTCATGCAAGAGAGAGAGTCAAGACAAAGAGGTGGTTGAAAAGCAAGTGATGATGAGAAACAATGATCACTCCCAAAACCAATACTCAACCAACAATCATCAACAACCATGATTGTCTACAAAGTCAAGCCATCATGATAAAGCTAGAAGTCAAGGTAGTCAAGGTCAATGAAAAGCTATCATGACACAAGAATATGCAAAGACCCCCTCCACAAATACTTATTTGCAACAATGCAAATAAGCCCTCCTCCACCAATCTTCGGCCAATGAACGATACAAAGGAAATCGGCCGAAACGGAAAGCAAACTGGCAACTCCATAAAACTGGTCCCGTAATAAATTACAGGAAAACCCCGATACTGTGCATACACACCCGCATCTGTATTTCGACCGAAATACAAATGCAATGAGACAAAATCTACACTGTACTATACTAGGATCCGGCTTAAACCAAAGCCGTCCAGTAATATCCGTTCGATCCTGATCCGTGCAATACCGCACGTATCTGATCGAACCCTGCCATATAACCATACGGCCTGTAGTACAAACTGTCCGATCCTGATCCGTGCAATACCGCACGTATCTGATCGGACCTTGCCATATCTCCATACGGCCTCTACAACTTTTCGCCCGAAAGCTGAGTAACTGAATGTGGGGGACTCTAAAGACTCATCAACACCTTGGTTGTGGATTAACCACTAGCACGTTAGAGGTATAAGCCAATACATAACGGGCTACCAGGTATTGACCAAAAGGGACGTCTGTGAGCGAACTCAGCCTGACTCCCTACTGAGCCTGTCAGTGACAATATCCGTACAGTCCGGTCCGTTCGTCTATGAGTATCGCATGGCGGGCCTAGGGGGTTGGTAAAAGTCAGACCCCCAAAAGCGGTACAAGTCGTGTCGGAGTGTAGCCCAGAACACCCTGAGATACTACTGGAATACCTACCAGTAAATCTCCTTGCCTCGGCCGAGGGCTTCGTGTAATGGCTCTCCTAGACACAGCACGACCTCACCCCAAATACCGGGAGAGACGAACCCCTGAAGATACGCTCACTGCCTCCATGTGGCTCGGGACTGTACCCAACTAAAACCTGTTTGCACGACTCCTTTGAGCCGTGGTAGGGTAGTAATCAAAGTACAGTGGGAACTCACACGAGACAAATGACGATCCCCAGGTCGATGAACTAACCTGTACACATGTCACCAGGGAACTGCCATCTGACGTCTGGTATATGACCAACTAGCATGTTCCCGGCGAGTCCTGTCCGGTGTACTCATAACCCAATGAGCACCTGTATACATCTTAGGTGATCCAACTGACACCAGTGGCTTGTGAGACCGGCCACCGCCCCTCGTCGGGGTCTCGACTGTATACACTAGTCTACTCTGGAGTATCGATGCCCTGTCTCGAAACTCACACGACTAGGGACCATTTAAGGATATGCTTATAGACTGCCAGCTCCCACGTATATGATCGCCCTCATACTGCTGGTGGTCAAGCAAGAATCCTAGGGGCTCTACCAACGTGTAATAGCGACTTGTCAGGTCACCTAAAGCAGTACACGATGATAAAGGTAAACCAGATAGCATACTATCATCTCGAGTAAGACTGTCCTACCGGGATAGGTCCTCCATCAATCATTGCAATCACGTACCTGTGACCTAATAATTGACTCTGAGGGCACTAACTCCAACAGTTATTCTTTCGACCTTAGAGTTGCGCGTTATTTTTTTCTGTGGATTTCTTGTTGTTTTGAGTTCCTTTTGAGTTTTGATCCTCGTCCCTGGCGATGTATATTATATTGCTTGTGTGGTTGTGACCGTCGATTGATGAAGAGCTAGCTCCCGCTTGGGGATGCCTTTTATTGATTTCGTATACTATTCATGTTGTATCCCGTTTGGGGGCCAGTATTTACAAAGGAGACTCTGCCGAAATTTTCAGTAAATATTTGATGTTTTTAAAAACGCATAATTCGGCTTATGCTATTAAAACTACTTGACTTGAATTGGTTTTCCTTCACTCTACTACTTTTCTTGGTTTGGATTTCTGGGTTTTCGGCTTACTTAGATTGCGTACTCCTCGAGACGTTTCGTAGTTTAAGTGCCGGTCATGTTCCGTACTTTCGGGACGTGACACTCTCCTAGACACAGCTGACCTCACCCTCAATACCGGGAGAGACGAACCCCTGAAGATCCGCTCACTGCCTCCATATGGCTCGGGACTGTACCCAACTAAAACATGTTTGCACGACTCTTTTGAGCCGTGGTAGGGTAGTAATCAAAGTACAGTGGGAACTCACACGAGACAAATGACGATCTCAGGTCGATGGACTAACTTGTACACATGTTACCAGGGAACTGCTATCTGACGTCAGGTATAAGACTAACTAGCATGTTCCCAGCGAGTCATGTCCGGTGTACTCATAACCCAATGAGCATCTGTATACATCTTAGGTGAACCAACTGACACCAGTGTCTTGTGAGACTGGCCACCGCCCCTCGTCGGGGTCTCGACTGTATACACTAGTCTACTCTGGAGTATTGATGCCCTGTCTCGAAAACTCCCACGACTAGGGACCTTTTAAGGATGTGCTTATAGACCCCAGCTCCCATGTATATGATCGCCCTCATACTGCTGGTAGTCAAGCAAGAATCCTAGGGGCTCTATCAACGCGCAATAGTGACCTGTAAGGTCACCTAAAACAGTACACGATGATAAAGATAAACCAGATAGCATACTATCATCTTGAGTAAGACTGTCCTACCGGCATAGGTCCTCTCTCAATCATTGCAATCACGTGCCTGTGATCCAATAATTGACTCTGAGGGCACTATCTCCAACAACAAGTTGTTCTTAGCGGTGGGGACCCGAAACTGCCCCACCTTAGGCAGTTTTGGGTCTGCCTCACCCCCTGGCCACCTCGTGGTGGACTTGGGGATGGGGTATCTCCTCTAGGTCCCCCATTCGATACTTAATCTTGGGTCTTCACCCCCTTGAAGATTCGGGCGGGTTTCGAGTTCGTTTTGACTCCCGGATTGGCTTAAAACGATTGGTTTTGGAACTTTAGCTCACTGGATTTTTCAAGTGTTGTAAAAATTGGTTTAGTTTGCTTATTGCATGCAGAATTCTAATGTCGCGGTTACTTTACAGGCTTTGTGATGTGTATGATACAATTATTAGAATCCAGATTAATTAGTTTTGTAAAAACTAGTTAGTACATTGTAAAGTTACCCGTTTAGTCTCAATTGATCGATTGCCACGAAGTTTTCAATCGAATCAAAACTCCATCGCAATTGAGTATTGTGTTGGGTTACGGCAGCGCCCCGGCCATCAATACGTGGCCAAATGCGGAACAAAAACTTTAAAATCCCGGCGCTAACGGAACCCGATTCCCGTATCAAACCATTAACTCTATACTAGTTAACTGTAAAGGAGTTTAGAGAGGTTATACCGATCGATCCGTATTCTTCGGTCTTCAAACTCTGTCCCAAGCTCCTCACGGCTTCCTTGATCAAGTTACGGTCTTCCCACATCAAAGAAGATCCACGTCAAGGATTAGTAATACGGGCTCCCACCTCAAAACCGAAGCAGCTCGGGTATCTAGTTTGCTAACCTAGATGGCCAAGATGAAGTAGAGATAATGTATGATTACTTTGTCTCAAAACACCCAAGGATTCTCAACTCATGAGAGAGTATGGGTGGAGGTTGAAGAAGAAGCCATAGAGTGAAGAGTGTGAACTCATGAAAGACAAGGTGAAGAAAGTGAATGTTGTGTGATCTTTTGTGAGCAAGTGAGCAACAAAAGAAAATCCCCACTTAAAAAGGATCTGCCTCTCACATGCTCACCCCACTAAAATATCTTACAACACACACACACACAAATAACTTAGCCAAAACAGAAAACATCAAGACACCATGACTCATCATCATGAGCCACAAGTTCATGCATCAAGAATAAAGGCTAAAACAACGAGTCACACTTTCCACACAATAAACATTTAAACTAAATGTTTAATCCACAAAAGAAAAGGCAACTTCTAAAGTGAACTTGTAATAAAATTACAAGAATACCCTTCATCCGTATATACATACCCGCATCCGTATTCCGACTTAACACGAATACAACGAGACGAAAATAATCCAACAATATAATACTAGGATCCGGCTTAAACCAAAGCTTACTGGTATTATCCGTCCGATCATGATCCGTGCACAAGTGAACGTATATGATCGAACCCTGCCATAAAACCATACGGCCTCTACAACGTTTCGCCCGAACCAGGGAAACCCTCTTTGTGCGACTCTAAAGACTTGTCAATACGCTGGCAGTGGGTTTAACCAAAAGCACGTCAGTGGCACTAGCTGTACGTAACGGCTACCCAGGTATTAAGCGAAAGGGAGGTCGACGAGAAAACTCATCCGTGAAACCCCTGCTGAGCCTGACAGTGACAAGATTCGTACAGTCTGGTCCGTCCGTCTATGAGTATCGCATATCAAGTCTAGGGTGGTGGATAAAGTCAGACCCCTAATAACGCGACATTTAGTGTCGGTATGAAGCCTATCACCACCTGAGAAACTACTGATCTGAATCAGTAATTCTCGACTACCTTGGCTAAGGATTTCTGGTGATGGCCACCCATGCACTCCGCGACATCAACCTCCAATACCGGGAGAGACGAATCCCCTGACGATCTGCTCACTGCCTCCATGTGGCTCAGGACTGTACCCAACTAAAACCTGTTTGCACGACTCCTTTGAGCCGTGGTAGGGTAGTAATCAAAGCACGGTGGGAACTCGAACGAGACAAATGACGATCTCATGTCGATAGTGTGAATCCATGTTGCTCATCCCGGTTCTTACGGGGAGGCGGAAACGACAAAAAACAATAATTTAGCGCAAGGCAACATGGACTTAAAGCATGGATCTTTGCTAAACTAGAAACTAGAAAACTACTAGAGGCTTTAACTACTATGCTGTAGAAAATATACCTCACGAAACCGGTCCTTCGGGTCTTCTCTCCGCTGTCCGGCTCGTCCATCCACGATCCGAGGGTCGATCCAGATCTAGGTCACCTCCACGGCCTTCTTGAGTCGAAGACGATCCACCCGAGAGTTGTACACTAAGCTCCACCTCAAGCCGAGGCAACTAGGGCAACGAGATCGCTAATCTAGATGCTCTAGGTTGTGTAGAAGAGAAAGGTGGAAGTGTTTGTCTATGTGGATTCTTTTTCTCTCAACACATGAGATCAAAAGAATTTTCAAGAGGAGGAAGATGAAGGAGAAAACCTAGCAACCATGGAGCTTTTCTTTTCTTCTCACTTCAAGAAAAAGAATGAGAAGAGAATAATGAAAAGATTAACTCAAGAAAATGAACCATGGTTGCAATAATACACCCAAAACCATCATTACTAATCCTATCATGATAAAGTTGATGCTACATTGAATTGATCATTATCATAATCAAAAATTAAAAAGAAAATGAAAGAAGAGTGTAGATCTCTCTTGAAGGTCAATGGTTAACACGGTCAACGGGTCAACAAAGTCAAGAGAGGTCTAAGTGGTCAAATGGTCAATGCAATTAGTCATCACTAATCTATCACTAAAAGGATTAGTAAACAATGTCTCCGGCTCATAATGGTTTTGACCAAACGAATTGTCAAAACCCTAATGAGTGTGCCACATTACGGTTTTGGCCGAACCAACTGTCAAAACCCTAATGGGGCACCTCCTCCTTTATCGCTCCTCAAAACTGTGCATACACACCCGCATCCGCATTCCGTAGAATGCGAATGCACAGAAGACAAATCAAATCCATCTGTGCAATACTAGGATCTGGCTTAAACCAAAGCCCACTAGTATTGCCTGCCCGAACAGCATACGCACACAAGTGCACGTAAGTGATCGTAGCCCTGCCGTAAAACCATACGGCCTCTACACGTTTCGCTCAATGTAGGGAAACTCTCTGTGTGGGACTCTAAAGACTCGACACTATGCTGGCAGTGGGTTTAACCACAGACCGCAAGCGGCACTAGCTGTACGTAACGGTCCCCAGGTAGATGTTGATAAGAAGGCCGATGAGGTAAACTCATCTGAACTCCTACTAAGCCTGTATGTGACAATCTCCGTACAGTCCGGTCTGTTCGTCTGATACATCGCATGGCGGGCCTAGGGGGCGGTGAACGTCAGTCCTCTAATAGCGGTACAAGTCGTGTCGGAGTGTAGCCCAGAACACCCTGAGATAACACTGGAAACCTACCAGTATATCTCGCTTGCCCTGGCCAGGGACTACTTGTGTAATGGCTCTCCTAGACACAGCGCGATGTCAACCCCCAATACCGGGAGAAACGAATCCTGTCTAACCGTCACTGCCTCCAAGTGCTTCGGGACTGCACCCAACTACTACCTGTTTGCACGACTCCTTTGAGCCATGGCAGGGTAGTAATCTAAGTACAGTGGGAACACACTCGAGGCGAAGTGACAGTGTCAAGTCGGCGGACTAAGCTGTACTCATGTCACCTGGGAACTGATAACTGACGATAGGTATAATACCAACCAACAGTTCCCGACGAGTCCTGTCCAGTGTACTCGTAACCTAACGAGCACCCGCATACTATCTTAAGTACGACATACTGACGGCTGTGGGATAGACCGTCTCCCCCGCTGGGATGAGAAGCGCATACGCTAGTCTACTCCGGAGTATCGATGCCCTGTCTCGATAGTCCTACGACTAGGGACCTATATAAGGATGTGCTTATGGATTACCCAGCCCCCACGAGTGTAAGCGCAATCACAACGCTGGTAATCAAGCAAAAATCCTAAGGGCTCTACTAATATGTATATAAGCAATATGCTAAAAGAAACACATGCACATATTGAAGTAGAGACAAACCAAGTAGCGTACTACCATTTTGAGCAAGATTGTCTATACAACTGTGAATATCCCAAGCTTCCATTAAGTAATATACAAGCTAGTATGATACAGTAATGGCCTCTAGGGCATATACACTAACAGATAGACTAACCTGTACACATGACACCTGGGAAATTCTATCTGAGGTGTAATACCAACTAGCATGTTTTCGGCGAGTCCGTTCGGTGTACTCATAACCCGATGAGCACCTGTATACATCTTAGGTGAACCAACTGACACCAATGGCTTGTGAGACCGTCCACCGCCCCTCGTCGGGGTCTCGATCCATACACACTAGTCTACTCTTGGAGTATCGATGCCCAGTCTCGAAACTCCCACGACTAAAGAAACTTTAAGTATGTGCTTATAGATCACATAACTCTCACGTATATGATCGTCATCATACTGCTGGTAGTCAAGCAAGAATCCTGTGGGCTCTATCAACATGTAATAGTGGTCTGTAATGTCACCTGAAGCATGTACACGATGATAAAGACAAACCGGATAGCATACTATTATCTCGAGTAAGACTGTTCTACCAGTATAGGTCCTCCCTCAATCATTGCAATCACGTGCCTGTGATCTAATAATTGACTTGAGGGCACTATAGCCAACAATCTCCCACTTGCACTTAAGGCTAATTATTACGGTGTCTCATACTCACAGCCCGTGTGATACCGAACACCCAACCTCTCTACTAATCAGTTTCACAAAGCTCGTTTGTAAAACTATTGCATTCGAGAAACAACTTCAGTGAGTGGATCCGCACCAATATTTCTTTCTATGTCTCTCTTTATCTCAAGTTCGTGAAGAAAACCATCTCCCAAAATGAACAATACATGTCTTAGAATGTCTGGATATTTGATGGGACCCAGTTCACAAATGAACTCCAAATCCAGTAAACTTCTTAGACTGTATCGTCAACTGAATTTAATCAATATCCTGCGCCATGCCTCCCACGGTATCCGCTTGGACCACCTGTCCAAACTACTGCCCCTCGTCAAGAGGGAAAACTATAACTCTGACAGTCACTCTGTCATCCATGTCACCTTGGAAGGCTGGAATGATAACTGTCTCCCGAAGGAGGCTGCCGTTACCATATCCCTAGAACATCCACTTATGTTCATAAACTGCTTCTTAACGTTTTTCCAGGATTGGATTAATATAAACTTATTGCGGCTAGTGCAAAAACAATATCTGGTGTGGTACTTGACATCTCATGATTGACTCAATTGCCTAAACAAGTGATATGTCTATCATGCACATCCCTCACCCCTTTGGTCTGTAAGACACCTTTAGAGAGGTTGACACCATCACCTGCAGGTACACCACCTTGCCAGGAGTCATCCATTCTAAAACACCTTTAGAATACTGTCTAAGCACCCAGATTGGGAAACTACCCAAATCTAGATCGAAAACCATAGATCTAGTAACGAAAATGCTTCATATTATATCCATATCCTATGTGGAGAAACAACTGTGTAACAACCACAGTATAACCTATCGTAGTATAGGAATTTCACTTCCTATAAAGTGCATGTCAGCCAAATACCAGGACATCACACCCTACTACCTTCTTAACAGATCCATCTCCTATTCTGATAAAGTCAATGTCTATGACTATCACATCAAAAATAGATGATCTATCTCCGCTATTCTTTCTTTAGTCTATAAATAGACACAAGCTACTTGTTTACTACGCTTCCGCTGTTCCCACTGACTACAACAATCCTCTGGCAGAGTCATATACATGTGCACTTCTAAAGCTAGATTAGAACGATACTATACTCATCCTCCTGCCGGATCTCATAGTCTAGAACAAAAGTAATGTCAAGTTTGGGTAAACAAGAACCTCCCTATCACCGTCTTTGAGGATACCGAAGTACCTCTCCGGTGCCTAAGGTTACCCACCATATCTGTGGAGTGGTTAATGGAATGTCAAACCCGATTGATCTTTAGGTTCTATTAAATTTTCAGTAATCGTTTGTGGTTCTAGAATCACTTCCAGTTCTACCATACTCCTACTACTGTTTTCTGAAAAAGTCCATTTTACTAAAACTGTGGCGAGTCAAGAACAATATCACTATTGATCTTCCAGATGGTAGAAAGTTAACCCTCGTCATAGCCCAGGATAACCCACAAACTGCCATTACAGAAACGCTCCTTGAGTATATCCATAGTCTGGTTTTAAGCATAAGTCGGACAACTCCATATACCTTAACATCGTTAATATATGAACCATTCTATATACAATATAGAAACAGAGGCACTGATTTAATTGGAACCATATTCAAATCATGCAGCTGTCTCCAGTGCATGTCAACTAAATGGAGAGAGGTCGATCAGCATTACTCAACTTAGGAGTGCATCCGGATATGAGTAACCTGAAAGAGAAGCAATATCTCAAAACCATTACTATCAACTGAATACCAAATACAAGTATCCACATCTTCGATCACCTTGAAGAATCCTGATACTTGCAACACATTGTTCTCTACTTTATTCTTGTACCTATAACTTCTCAAAACTTGAACCTTGTATTTCATCGAAATACTTGTCTAAAACTGGAGATGTCACAAGTAAATAGAATATAGTATGAGCACCAACCCCTTTGACCTAATAGACACTGGACAACATACAATACTTTGTATAAGTCCCCTGAGTTGAATAACTCAAACCATGTGCGTCGTAAGTTGAAAACTGTACTATGGTTAAGAAAAATTACACCGTTGTTTAATGCTCCTTACCCAATCATCAACTGATATAGGTAAATGTCATGGACATAATTTCAAAAGGTTATATCTCATTTTATAAAATAAACGTACAGATATATCAGTTTGAAATTGGTGCATAATAACGGATATTCAAAACCAAATATTTGCCGTCAGGAAAAACCCCAGGTGATTTCCTCAAATATCACCAATTACAATGAATTCCGATATAATGAGGATATAATCACCTAATTCCCAATAACTTACTCCCACTCATCATCTGTAAAACCATACAGATGTGAGAATGAAACCTGGTAAATACATACCCTAGTGGAAGGATCTAATTGGGAAATCAGTTTTCAATTAACAACGCATAGTGAAACTGAAACATGAGAATGTTTCGAAGGGGTAGCCGGGTATTCCTGTTAATGCCTCTTCCATTATCCAGATTCATGACTATAACCATATATTTCCTTGCCATCTCTCTAAATCCCTTTATTTGTCTTTACTCATTACCTTCTGTACACCACCCTTATGCTAAATGGTTTTCTTCGTTCCCTACCGTTCGGCACCAGCCTATGGTTTGGAAGAAGACTATCCAATAAGCGTAATAGGTGTACTCTCCTAATCCTAGGAGCCCTCGCAACCTGAGAGAAAGTAAAGATAAAATACAACTGAATAATCCTTATTCTATTTCTCCTGAACCAGAATCCATCCTCGAACTGGAACATGTTCCTTCGAGTACGTATATAAGTATACGATGTATTATCCAATAACTGTGGATCTTCGTAGTGATACGGGGTGTTCTGGATAAACTCAAAGGTGAAGTAGGAGTGGCGATGAAATATATGGTTTGGTCGTGAATGATAGCAGTCGCATTTTACTTTGCTCTCTTTCTAATCCCTTTATTTGTCTCTACTTATTACCTTCTATACACCACACTTAGGCTAATTGGTTTTCTTCCTTCCCTACCTTTCGGCACCTGCCAGTGGTTTGGAAGAAGACTATCCAATAAACGCAATAGGTGTACCCTCTCCTAATCCTAGGAGCCCTCGCAACCTGAGAGAAAGTAAAAGGAAAAGACAACTGAATAGTCCGATTCAATTTCTCCAGAACCGGAAACCATCCTCGAATCTGAAACAAGTTTCTTCGAGTTCGTATGTAACTATACGATGGTCATATCCAAAAAAATATGGATCTTCGTAGTGATGCGGAATGTTCCGGAGAAAAGCAAAGGGTAAAAGAAGAAGTGGCAATGATGTATGCAACTCTGACAATCCAAAGGCCAGTATTTTAAGAAGGTCCGGTTAACTTGATTTCTGAGTTCTAGTCTAGGGTCGGGACATGGTCGCTGCCAAAGAGAGAGAGAATAGAAACACTTAGCATGCACTCTAACCTAGATCAGAATGGTTAATCACTTTATCTAATCAGGATGTCTCCCACTGTATCCTCAAATTCTCCTCCAAACCCGAAAGAAGAATTAGTCGGGATCATCTAAAATCGCCCGAGGAGGAAACCAACTCATCAGTGGGAATCGGGATCCAACTATCATCGCATGAAAACCTGATGGAATCCACTCAAGTTATCACACTCCAGAAGGTATGCGCATATCTGGCAAGTTTCCTGTTTGTTTAAAACTCCCGATGTGATTTTTACTCCATGCTCTTATGACATTGACGAAGACCAACAAATCATAAGTCACATGTCAAGTTATACCCGTCATTGTCCAAGTTAATTTGAACCCACCCATACTCGCCCTTGACAAGGGCCAACAAGGTTGTACGACTGTCCCAAACCAACGCATCTATCTATACAACAGAAAAGTAACAAGCAACTACCATACACTATGCCTTGACGAAGGCCAACAAACATAGCATGAATACTAAGTGCTACCCATCTGAAATGACGGAGGGCTACGAAAGGTTTTTGGCAAAAAACCTTTAACGTAATGAACTTGATATCATTGAAGGAACCGGATAGCTTTTTACAAATCTATAGTGGCGAAAAATTTTGCTAAAGAGGTCATTCCCGGTGAAGGGATCTCAGCTCTTTCCTCGTGGAATGAGGTGCAGGACATTCTGTAACATTTCAGAAAAATAAAATATTATTTTTTGGAAAGTTAAATAATTAAAATAATGAATATTATTGTCACGACTCAAATGTGGTACGTGACCGACACTTAAATCACGTGACATCTTAAGACGCCGACACGGTTTAAGTAAGACGAAACCCGGAATCTAAACCTTTTTCTTTTGAAAACATTGGAGATGAAGTTTAAATAATCATCAGAAGGAATCATTTTAAAATAACCATTTGATTTTCACTAAGTATGTCTAAATAGCATATTTGACATTTAGAAATTTGACAGCACCTCCCTTGTAAAATTCCTATAAAAACCCAATACAACATAATAATAAAATAGCATCCCAACGGGAGCTAGCTTCTACGCCTAACCGATGGAGAAACCTAGCACACGATATACAAAGTCGACTCTAATGAGTACGACAGCATAACACCCAAATTCTAAGCCTCGCTTCTAAGTCCACAATATACCATTTCCAAGTTGATGGAGTATTCACTAGATACTAGAATATATGAATAATCAAGTGTGAGTATGATGCAATAGTAACCCACTCACCAATCAATCACCGAAAGGAATGTGTGCCCAAGCCGCTGATAATCCAAGCGGTAAAACCTGCAAGAAACGGTGGCACAATGGGGGTGAGTTGCCGACTCAGTGAATAAAAATACATCACAAGGTAGAAATCGAAATGCACGACGATGCCTAGGTCATAAGTATAGTACTATCATAATCTGTACTAATATAATATATGATATGCTTATGTATCATAATGCAACACTATGTATCATGCAATCCCAAGTAGAACATATCAATGCAAATGACCTATATCTAGGTATAAGCCCAATGTAACCGAAAATATATATATATAAATATCTTCTTTAAAATAGCCGCAGAATAGATATGTCACGGCATAAAAGTAGACGGGATAGTATGAAATATAATAGGTATCTTATTTTAGATATACGTCCTGCTATTTTGATGAAAATGTTAAGAGGTTTACAATTTAAAGATCCCAGTGTCATATCAGACCTTTCAAAATAATGAGAATATAGCTCGTTTTGAATTCCTTTTTATGTACATGAATGCCTCTAAAAGATATGCAAGTATTGTCACCCGGATCAGTCCTGGTCGGCTACAATAACTGAAATCTAACTGTGTACCTCATGATAGCAGTCACATCAATATATATATGGATGTCCAGCATCGACACCCGAAATCAGAAATCTCTCGTGTCCATCAACGACACGTAAATCCTTAAATCTCTCGTGTCCATCATCGACACGTAAATGCAGATATCGTCGACACCATCTCAATAGATGATCGTCGCCCGATATCCCTGGCCCGGTCGGTATCCCCTGGATATCCGCCGTGCTCATCTCAATCTCCGGTATCGAGTATCTTCGCTAGGATCCCCGCCTCAACTGTGGAAATCCTGCCCCTCAGCCTCGATCCGGGTCCACCATGTATCTGACTGTATTGCTACCCCACTCAGTACGGATAAGTAATAAGTCCGAAACCGTATAGCTACCCTACTCAGTTCGGAATAAAACAATCAAAAAACATCAAGCTCATGGTGGACGCCAACTCATCATATACAAAAATATCAAGTAAAAAATGAGAATACTTGCATAGATCATTCTGATGATATATTATATATATACATATATAACAGTGTGCCATACCACCGATATATATCATCAGGAGTAAAATATCCAGAAAATCCATAAGAATCAAATACAACATCTACAGTACTGATATTCGTAATTTACAACAGGTAATAAAGAAAGACTGCGTAATTAAATCATATAGGCATAATGATCTCAATTCTACTATGTCATGGCACTACTAATGATGTGTAGTGTAGCATACTCGTCTGTGCTCGTGCAACATGTCAATCATTAGTATTTGTGAAAGTGTTCTAAAAGTGTAATAGCCTACTCATATCGACATCTACATATGCAATATATATCATAACGGTCCTACAGTGACATGGCAGTACCAATGAGGTGTAGTGTAACATATGTGTACGTGCTTGTGCAGCATAGTACTCATTGGTAGTTGTGCAGTGTTCTATCAGAGTATTCGTATTACGGAAACGTATAACATCAATAATTATAACGTGAACAAGTAAGTAAATCTAAGCGTATTTAATAATATATCTACTTGCTATGAGCTATACCATTATCTTTGGAATTGAAACGAAATGTTGGTTTTGAAAGAGTATAGCTCACTCAAGTATTACGTTCTAAAAGGAAATAAAACATTATTTTACGATCCAAAAGGTAACTTGACAGTTATTTGGCATACGAATCTCATAATCCTCAATACGGTATAATTCCTCGAACAATTCCTCACATTACCACTACATTTAAATCATTTCCAGTACAGCATAATCTCTCGTACCTATTTACCAATCCATAACTAAACTACATGCAAATGAGTATCATGCTTGATGCAAATTAACTCCAATATCCATATCTTGAATACTTACTAAAACTAACTATATATCATACTACTAATTATAAGGTTGCGGGGGTACTATATGTCATCCACCAGACTTCCCCCGTAGATGTAAATCTACTCACCGCTTAATAAGCTTGCTGAAATCCATGCTGCTATATCCGCCAATTCCGTCTCGGAAATCCTCGAAATCAAACCTATAATCGTATTTAAAATCACATCGATGTAAATATCATATCAAAAACCAAAACAACGAGCTAAGCACCCGTAGGTTAGAACTTGCAGCTCACTTACCCCCAAAGATGATCAAATGCCTCTGAACTTAACGTACGAACGTCAACGTTTCTGTTGCAGTACTGAAATATGGAAAATCATATCGAATTGTCAGAAACTTTAATAAAACCCAAACTAAACATTCCCAGATTTCTCTTTATGAATATTGGGACAAATCAAACAATACCATAGGTTATAAAATACCCTAATAGAGCTACAGGAGAAAAATCAACACCAAAAACCCTATGGGGGCCGGCGAGCTCGGACAATTGAAGGATGTCGCCGGATCAATTGTGGAGTTTGGGGTTCGGTATTTACATGAAGTCTCCTAGTGGTCTTATGATACTTCTGGTGTTGCTAGATTTTTTAGTGGTTACACCTAGTTGTTCCAGATTCAATATCAGTATGATAAATATCACAAAACCAACTGTTTTCCTATACTGCACATATAAACTGATATTGAACAAAATTGATTAAGTAAAGAGATAAGAAGATATACCTATTGAGATGATGCACAAAGGATTCTAGCTCATGAAGGGCTTGTGGAATCATCAAGGGTTTGTATTGAATCAAGCTTAATGATGTGCACAACTTTGAGGAGAGGGTTAAGGTTTCACTCTTTGGATATGATGAACACTTAGAATTATTTTTGGTTTGGGGCTGAAGAAGTGTGTTGTTCAGTTGAGATAACTAAAAGAATTCCCTAGGTGTTGTGATAAGATAGGATGGAGGTATTAAGATTTGTGTATAGAGAATACATGAGGTGGAGGGTAAGATGGAGGTGGCATGATGGAAGGAGGAGGTGGAGAATTGTGAAGGAAGAGGTGGAGAGAGTTAAGCATGGGTGAGGTATGTTGAGGGTTAGGGTTTTAACCTAGGTTATAATATACCAACTATTAACAAAAGATTTAAAACAAACGAAACCCTTTTTATGTAAAACCTACATCCATGTTTAAAAAATGAAATGCTTATCATAACTCTTAATTATCATTAGCTTAATGTAAAATACAATGTCATGTTAAAATAATTAAAAATATCATTTTTATGATATCACACACATTTCTTTATATTTACCAAATTAATTACATTTTTACGGATATAATTCCGATACCCAATTTCATAAGCGATATCATTTTTTTTTTGTAAACTTATTAAATTCATATTTAAAATTATAAATTAATATTTATAATTTTCCAAAATGTTACAATCTCTCCCCCTTAAAGAAATTCGGTCCCCGAATTTAAATTAAACCCCCTTCTTAAAACATTTTTCTCAATCCAATCAACTCATTTCAAAACAATTTTCCGGGGTCAAAGTTTAAAATATATAATCCGCTCAATATAATGGAACTCCAAAGTCCCACATGAGCTAAAACGCATCATATCACAACAGTGTGCGTCAAAACTCAAAAGATATAATTTCACATAACTGTAACTCTAGCGGTTGCTAGGAGAATTACTCCAGTTATGATGCAAATTGCCAAATACAAAAACCATTGTGTATCCTAAATACACAATCAATGCCATAATCGTAGTGCAATATCGATGCACACGACCAAACGAAAATGTATAAATCATATCTATAACATATCCTATCAAGTGCAAAGCACGAAAACAAAATCAACCCTGATGGGTTTGCGTGCAAATCTTAAACCACACGTCACGGTGTGCATGATACCAAAATAGTGTTAAGTGCAACAGGCGTGCACGAAACGATATCCACTGCATCAACTGTGCATAGAAAAAAGTGTACAAATAGTATCAAGTGCATCGGGTGCACAAATCAAAAATCAAGTGCATTAGAGTCCACAAATCAAAAATCAAGTGCATCAGATGTGCACGGAAAATATTAGTTTAGTGCATTCGGTGTACACAAAACTCCAATCGAGTGCAGTCACCTTGCACGAAAATCTCAAACAAGTGCACCTAGTGTGCACAAAACATAAATCAAGTGAAATTACTGTACACGGAAATCTCATCAAGTGCACATAGTGTGCACAAAACATCATTTGACCCACAAATCCTCAAAAATACATATGTCAAAATAACGAACGTTGAGATTTCCTTTCTTCGATGTTGAAAATGAAATATTTAGATCATAAAAACGCAAATCAAACTCAAATGACATCGAAGCATATCCTCTTCAATGTCGAAAGGTTTTTATATACACGGATTTGGCATAGCAAGGATTATTACTTGCCGTCTGCCACGATCTAAAGTTCTCTGTCTCTGAAATTATGATTCCTCTTGCGGATCTCTAACGTCAGGTTCTCTTCATACAATCGTCCGGTGAGGAGCAACGACACAATCAGTCCTACTGCTGATACCTCTCACCACATCTCCTTGGTCATGTAACGCCTTAGATTTCGATTAGTGTTAGTTTAGACAGCAATGCGGGTTTTTGGTAAAAAGTTCACCAATTTGGGTTCCTCATATTTTATAACATTGAATTAATAATTTATTATTATTTGTTATGGCATGCACACACGTGTGCATGTTTATGTGAGGGTTTGTTTATGCTAATCTTGTTCTTAGCAACCATGACAACTTAACCCTTAACCTAATCCTTTGCTTTAATCTTAATCCTTTGCATTGCCTTAACCTTAATCCTTGATATTTTGTTGTGGGAGATATTTGTTTTGGAGAGAAGAGGTGGCATGGTGACATGGTGTGAATGCATTAATGGTGATTAATGCAAAAGGTTACACTCACCTCACCCTCACCCTACATTCACCTCCCACTCTTTTTATCCTCACACTCTCTCATTTTCTCTATCTCTTTTATTTTCTCATTCCTCTCTTTTTTCTAACTGAACACTCATCATTCCTTCACAAATCCATCTCAAAACTTCATCCAAACTCACAAAAATCACATCTTTTGCCTTGATTTGCCTCTTGGATGCCACGGAGCTTGGAAAGCTAGGATTTTTGAGTTCTTTTCGATAGGTAATGATCTCTTTCTGTTACGTAGGTAATTATTGTGTAGCGTAGCTTGTTAGTTTCAGTTTAAATAGTGTTATGTATCGTTTCGTGCAAATGTCGTATTTTTAGTGTTGTTTTGGGGTCTCGGATGATCTGCTATCAAACCAGGTAATTGTTGCTAAAGTTCCCATAACAGTGACCTAGTGTAGTGACCTAGAACCTACCCTCAAAATACGAGCCCATTCCCTCTTGTTACGGCCGCAGATTTATTGCTTCTTGCCGCAATTTGCGGCTAGAGTGGGGACTGAAGTGGTGAGTTTTGGAGTAGGGGTCTCTGGGGTTGTTTGTGGTCTCATGGTACTTGCAACTTTTACAGATTGTTGGTATAGAAAAATCTGGGACCACTTGCTTGTTTTCTTGTGTTTCGTTTCACGCGTTATGTTATCCGATACGGTTCGTGTTCTGTGTTGCTGTTGCTCTGAGTTGGTTTCGTAGTGTCACTATGCACGTTAGCTACAATACGAACACTTGAGAGTACGTTTGTGTTGTCGTGTTGGTCAGCGTAGTTTGTACGTGTTTTGGGTCTATTGCTAATATATACTTGCTCTGTTGTGTTATGTTTTAGGTTCGCAGGTGGGGACTTCGGGCGCTGCGAAGAAGGGGAAACAGGTGGTAGGCTTTACTTAGCCAGGAGCGTTGGTGAGTAGATTTAACATCTACAGGGGAATCGCCCGCATGGCGTTATGCGTCTGGGCTAGAGATGTTATTCCTTGTCGCATATTCTATTTCATATATAGAGTTGCGCATACACCTTATTAGTTAGTTACTTGTAGTGCTTGGACTTGTACCCTTAGGACACTGCACTATTATTGACGGCTCATGTTGCACGAGCACTGATTGTATACCACACACACCGTCAATAATTGCCATGACACGCACAACACACATATAGATATGATATTGTTTGGTTAGGTTCATTGTGACATTGATTCATATTCCTTTATGCATATGACATATAGCATACCTGTATACCTGCATGCTTACACATATGCCTTGACATGCTTACATGCTAGTTACCTGTATACCTATAGAGTATTGTACCATTAGTGATAGGTATATTTCACACATAATGACATAGCTACATGTATACCTTGCATACATACTTCACTTATACCCGGAGGGTATATTACATCATTACTGATAGGTAGATACATATACCTTGCTATACTTTTATGTTTACACATATATCTGGCTATAGCTACATGTTTACCTTTACTTGATGTTATATAGACTTGGAGAAATTAGGAACCACATGATATATAATTTAACTTGTTGCAGTTAAATAGCGGCTTTTCCCTTATATGCTTACATTTCCGTTTTCTGTTGCATATATTATATTCATGGATTTTCGCATTGAGATATGGATTTTTCATGATGTTTTCTGGATTTGAGGACTGTGGTAGTTTCATGAAATTATGCATTATTTGAAAAACCTGGTTTCTCTTGATATGATATTTCAGCATCCACAATGAGATTTATCGGTTATGATATATATATACCCCACACGAGGAAAGGAGGGGGCCGTGTGCGGGTACATGGTGGGGCCCGGAGGTACCCCAGGGCAAGATTTCGTGGAGCAGACGATGAGTTAGTGGGCGAACTATACTTTCCGGTGACAGTACCTATGACTCGAAGGTTATCGTAGGGATAACGACGGGATTCATGTACGTATGAATACGTCGAAAGACGAGGGCCGAAGCTGGGCACTCAGGTTTTCGGGATAGCATATGATACGTACCTATCAGGGGCCAGTCGTGGTGACAGCACCTGATATATCGGTATTTTTGTGTCGATCCTTGACACATTGGTTTCATGATATTTTTACTCCTAAGTATATATAACAGTGGAATGGGACGCTGTTATATATGTATATGTATATATATATATTAGTGGAATGGGACGCTAATATATATGTATACATATCAATTCATATACATCATCATAATTATTCTTGCAAATATACTTAGGATATATGAGATTCACTTGATATTGGATTCAGGATATTTGAGATTCACTTGATATTGGATTCAGGATATTTTAGGTTCACTTGATATTGGATACAGGATATATAAGATTTACTTGATTTTGTACATTCAGGATATATGAGATTTACTTAATATTGTACATTCAGGATTTGTGAGACTTACATGATATGAGAGCCAATTTGGGGGCTGATTTGAGGAAATTTGGATTTGGATTGTCTTGATGGACTTTGGTCCTACCACGATGTCAGGATTCCGTGGAAATGACATGTTTTATCCCATACTCTGCATTTATTGTTTATGCATTACTTCATGTATTAGTTGTACCTGATAGAGTACCTTCCATGACTGTTGCATTTACATACTTTTATTTTATATGCATTGCTTCGTGTATTAATTGTACCTGCTAGAGTACCTTTCATGACTGTTGCATATATACATTGTCATATCATTGCTTCATGTATTAGTAGTACCTGATAGAGTACTTTACATGATTGTTGCATACAGATTGTCATATTATTGCTTCATGTATTAGATGTATCTGCTAGTGTACCTTTCATGACTATTGCACACATATGACTTTTATTGCTATTAGCTTGCATATGTTAAATTCGCGCTGTACGTGCATACTTGCGATTACCTGCATATGTTATTTACTATTCACGAGTTGGCAACTCACCCCCGTTGTGCCACAGTGTTTTGCAGGTTGTTCCTCATAGTAGTCAAAGGCAGGGCTATTATCATCTATCATATTATCTTTTGCTGCGGATACCGCTTCGGCTCACAGTGTGCAGTTTTGCTTTAGGTGGGTTTTGTGGTTATCCGCTCATGTTGGTTATTGTATATTCATTGTATCCTGTACTCTCCATCTACCATTATCGTGTATGACTTAGAGACTTGATGTGAGGACGATATTGTATATTATTTTTGTGACTTGGAGGTCTTTTATGCAGTTTTATTTATATCGTCTTTTATTTTTTCGCTACGGCATCGTATATCTATTGTGGTAGTTGTTTTCCGCCTTTGGGCATGGTTTTGCTCCCGTTTGGGGATGCTTTACTTATATCTTTATTGTACCCATTTTTGGGGCTGGTTTTTATAAAGGAGGTGCTGCCAAAATTTTAAAGAAAATAAAGTTGGACTTTTAAAGAATTTGGGTTGAGATTTTCAAAGGTTTTTAACAATGTTCTTATTTCTTACTACTTTTGATGGTTTAGATTGCTGGGTTTTCGGCTTACTTAAATTGCGTTACGCCTGTAGACGTTACGTAGTTTAAGGGCCGTCACTTGCCGATTTCGGGTCGTAACAAAGTTGGTATCAGAGCGCTAGGTTTTACCTTTCGGAGTATAGGATGACCTTGGTATGATGGAGTAGGTAGCTTAAGCAGAGTAAGGTAGTGTGTGTGTATCCGCGGCATATTCACGACACGGTACTCCGCTAAAGTGACCTAAGTACTAATTGCTTGAAATTCCTTCCTTGATAATACATATCTTTGTGATTCGATTTCCGTGTTCTTATCGAATCTTATTTCCATTTATAGCCTTTGTCGCCGATGAGTATGGGGACTCAGAGTGATGCAGCGACGGCCGAGGTCAGAGTTGACTCGGGTGGGACGAGGACTGACCAGGATGGCACGCTCGTTGCACAGGAGCAGATGGATCCGCCGTCGACAGATCGTATCGATAGGCTTATGGTAGAGATGCAGGACTTAAGCCAGACGATGAGGTCTTTGGTTGAGGCCAGTAGAGCGCAGCGACAGGAGGTTGTCATCCCTGTTACCCAGTTGTTTCTTGCGATCAGCACACAGCATAGTGTTACTTACACGTGTTGAATATGTATGCCCTAGAGGCCATTATTGTATACTACTAGTTTGTATAATACATTTTGGAGGATTGGGATATATATACGGGTTTACGACAGTCTTGCTCGATATAGTAGTATGCTACTTGGTTTGTTTCTATCTTAATATGTGTATATGTTTCTTTTAACATATCGCTAAAAACATATTGATGGAGCCCTTAGGATCTTTGCTTAACTACCGGCGTTGTGATGGCGATCACACTAGTGGGGGCTGGGTAGTCTATAAGCACATTCTTACTTTGGTCCCTAGTCATAGGATTATCGAGACAGGGCATCGATACTCCAGAGTAGAGTGGTGCATACGCTTCTCTTCGCAGCAGGGGAGATGGTCTGTCCCACAGCCATCAGTACGTCATACTGGAGATAGTATGCAGGTGCTCGTTAGGTTACGAGTATACTGGACAGGACTCGTCGGGAACTGTTGGTTGGTATTATACCTATCGTCAGTTAACAGTTCCCAGGTGACATGAGTACAGCTTAGTCCGTTGACTTGACACTGTCACTTCGCCTCAAGTGTGTTCCCACTGTTCTTTGATTACTACCCTACCACGGATCTATTGAGTCGTGCAAACAGGTAGTAGTTGGGTGCAGTCCCGAAACACTTGGAGGCAGTGACGGTTAGACAGGATTCGTCTCTCCCGGTATTGGAGGTTGATATCGCGCTGTGTCTAGGAGAGCCATTACACATAGTCGTCCCTGGCCAGGGCAAGCGAGATTTTCTGGTAGTGTTACCAGTAGTTTCTCAGGGTGTTCTGGGCTACACTCCAACACGACTTGTACCGCTATTAGGGGTTTGACGTTTGCCACTCCCTAGGCCCGACATGCGATACTCTCAGACGAACAAACCGGACTGTACGGAGATTGTCATATTCAGGCTCAGTAGGAGTTCGGATGGGTTCACCTCATCAGTCTTCTTGTCGGCATCTACCTGGGGAACGTTACGTACAGCTAGTACCGCTTGTGGCCTGTGGTTAAACCCACTGCCAGCGTTGTGTCGAGCCTTTAGAGTCCCACACAGAGGGTTACTCGCCTTTGGGCAAAACTGAGTAGAGGTCGCATGGTTTTGCGACGGGGATCGTTCACATCCGCGCACTTGTGCACTTTTGGTGTCCGGGTAGTTATTACTAGCGGGCTTTGGTTTAAGCCAGATCCTAGTATTTGTTTTGGGATTGGTTTTGTCTCAGTGTATTCGTGTTCCTCGGAACACGGATGTGGGTGTGTATGCACAGTTGACAAAGGCAGAGGATTCTCATTAGGCTTGTTGACCATTTGACTTTGGTTGACTTGTTGACCGTTGACTTTTTCCAAACCCTAATAAGAATGTGGAATATGATTAATAATATTAATTGAGAATTATTGTCATGGTTGAGTTGAACATTTGACTTTTGTTGACTTGTTGACTTTGTTGACCGGTTGACCATTGTGGACTTGTTGACCATCATCATTTCTTTTCAATGATACTTCTTGTTCTTTGCGAAATGCATTAAATGAATGTAATGATAATGGTCATTCATAAACTAACCATCACAATTCTTAATTATTATTATTATCATCATTATTCTTGCTTTTGTGAGCATGTTTGCATTATGAGAGCCCATTCTATCATTTTCTTTCTCTTTCTTGAAAGAAAGCTCTTCCTCTTCCTCTCTCAAGTTCAAGTGTTCCATGAGTTGGAAATCATGAACCTTTGAGACAAAACCACCAAAACTCTTCTCTACTCATTCGAAGGTTCTAGGTTTAGCAAACCAAGCACCTTAGTTATCTTTAGGTTGAGATATGAGCTCAAGTTCGAGGCCCTCGGGTGGATCCATCTACGGCAAAGAGGAGACGACGAGGAGGAGCCGTTCAAGCCACTACAAAGAGCAAGCAAGGAGGAGAACCACCAAAAGAAGAGAAGAAGTTCAAGACCTATGTATAATCATTCTACATAGTAGCTAAAACTTGTAGTATTTTTGTTAGTTTTTTGTTTAGCAAAGATCCTTCATGGATGGTCCATGTTACCTAGTGGGGAAAATTTTGATTTTTACCTATTTCGCCTCCCCGAAAGAACCGGGGTGGGTAACGTGGACCTAACAGTGGTATCAGAGCCTGGCTAAATAACAACTAACTGTTAGCAAAGTGTTTAGAACTTCGATCCGGAAAAAATCCCGAAAACACACCAAAATATTGTATTTTCTGTCGATTTTCAAAACTGGCCTAAAAATATTTCCACAGACATGAAAAATACAAGCAGGGTTTTCTGAGAAATCTGTAGAATTTTGGGCTCCTGAACCGTTCATTCGACCTTGGATCCGCGGTCGATCCATGCAATCCACCGCGGTTCCGCGGCCGAGTTGACTCGGTGGCGCGCCAAAATTCTTATGGGGTTCTCTGTTGTGGTTTTGTGTATTCTGGGAATTTTTGTTTCTGCCCAGATTTGTCTGAGTACTGGATTTTACTTGGGGTAATTACAAATTGGTATTTTGATCGGAGTTCAACAACCTTTGGCTAAATGGTTATATCTGTGATGTGATATATGCACTGAACGTCAACTAATCGCTATAGGTCGATTAGTAGGGGTTGTGAATATCTGTGATCTGTAATGTTGTTGGATTGTGTATATGAACTTGTTGGATTGTCGCGGATGAATAGCCCGGGTTTGTGAGATGAGAGTTTATTTATCTTTCATTTGATGTAATATGTAAATTGATGTAATATTATTTTATGGCCGCACATCCGGGATGAGGTTGTAGCCGCTATTGTATATTATTTCTTTTACTGTTTTTGCTCCTAGGATAGACCCAAGGTAGGGTGCACAAACTACCGGGTACGTTGAATTGCTGAGTGGCCTACTCACGTTGTTGAGGGAGGCTGCTTCACTTCGGGTATTTGGCGGGTAGTTTGCCGCACCCGTAGGGGTCTAGGGTGGGGTTTGGCTATTCATTGCGACCGTGTAATCCGTCTTTCGTTGCAGGCTCGAACGAAACGCGGATTCCTAGCATATCCAATGTGTTCATCTGTGATCTGGAATGGCTATCATTGCATCTGACGAATGTATATATCTATATATGATATCTAGTAGGCGTTGCTTATGTTTTGCATCCGTGCTAGTCCAGCCCCCGCTCTGTCGTTAGTTAAGTAACCTAACGGGTAATGATGGGGCCCCGTGGCGAATGCGGATGGCATAAGCGTACGTCATATTTTCGTTGTTTTCTGCAATGGTAGGATTAACTGATGGGACGCATTATATTAATGCAAAGAAAAACAAACTTTAAAGACGTTGTTGGAACAATTTTCAAAAAGTTGTTATTGCAAGGACGTTCTCTTTTGTTTTGCATAGAGGTATTCGGTTATGAATGCCCAGCACCTCATTCGACGAGGCAAGGGCCGAGATCCCTTCATCGGGAGTGACCCCTTGGACAAAAGTTTGCGTCAGGGTAATAACTTCACTATAGTCGATTATTCTTTCTTTGCATCGAGGTATTCAGTTTGGAATATCCTGCACCTCATTCGACGAGGAAAGATGTGAGATCCCTTCACAGGGAGTGACCTCTTTAGCAAAAGTTTTCGCCATTATATTTTTACAAAAGGTTAGCAGGTTCCTTCAACGATATCAAGTTCATTACGTTAACGGGTTTTTTCGTCAAAAACCCAGCCGTAGCCCTCCGTCATTTCCTACAAGTTCTACTTAGTATTCGAGCTACGTATTTTGGCATTGTCAAGGCGTAGTGATCGGTAGCTAGGTATTGCTTGTTTGCAGCTTTATTTTCAGATTATTTAGGACAGTTGCATAGCTATGTTGGCATTGTCAAGAGATATGCGGGTGGGTCTAAGTTAATCAAGATAATGACGGGCCGAACTTGACTAGCGGTTTATGATATGTTGGCATTGTCAAAGTCATAAACCGTTAGGGGCAAAAATCCACATCGGGAGTTTCTAAAGAAACTGAAACGTACAGATTTAGCATACCTTCTAGAGTGTGGTGACTAGAGTGGATTCCATCTAGGTCATCGCACAATGATTGTTGGATCCCCGATCCCACTGATGAGTTGGATTACTCTCGGGAGATTATTTCACTTAACAATCAATGCTATAAACCAAGTAGGTGTCTAGAACGGTGTTAGCGGGGCCATGCCTCCAGGGAAAAGAGGTTATTTAATTAAGGAACTTTGCGAAAACGTTGGAAAACCTCCCTCGAAGTACCAACACTAGCCTGGCTTAAAGGTTAAGCAAGTATTGTGACGTGCAATTAATCCTGACTAATTCTTCTTTTAGGGTTTGAAGAAGAATTTGAGGAAACGGTGGGAGCCATCCTGATTAGATAAATTAATAAACCAATCTAATCTTGCAAGAGCGCACGCTGAGTGTTTCTTTTCTCTCTCTCCATGTAGAAACCATTTCATGCCCTAATCAAGATAATAAAATGTATCGCTTGACCGATCCGAATTCTTATTCGGGGCTGGGGAACGTTGGTTCGGCCCTAACTTACGACAACAGTCATAAGTATGAGCAAGGGAAAGGGGATTGTATGGATTCCAAGGATACCCAGTTGAAGAAGAAGCATAGTTTTGCATCTACTTCAGGTGTTCTTGTAATTGAGAACTGCTTTACGGTCAGCCCTACCTCCTGGATACTTGATACCGGATCAGGATCTCATATCTGTAATATATTGCAGGGACTGAGAAAAAGTAGGAGAGTTGCACCTGGTGATATGTCGCTCAGGGTAGCGAATGGAGCACAAGTTAATGCTGCAGCGGTCGATGAATATCACCTAGTGTTGCCAAATGGAAATACTATGATTTTGAACGATTGCTACTATGTACCTTCCATGGTTTGCAACATCATATCAGTTTCTTTACTTAATAAAGATGGATATAACTTTGTTCTTGATAGAAATATCATGAACATTTACCTTCATAAGGTACTGGTTGCAGAAGGTACACTGTGTAATGGTATCTACGTTCTAAATCAGAATACAATTCTTAATGTACAAAACACACGCAAGAGGAAGAGTTCAGATACGAACGAATCCTGCTTGTGGCATTGTAGACTTGGTCATATCGGAGAGAAAAGACTAAGTAAGTTGCATAAAGATGGACTCCTGAATACGTTCGAGTTTTCATCTTATGAAACTTGTCAGTCTTGTCTCAAAGGAAAGATGACCAAATCTCCGTTCACCGGACATGGAGAAAGGGCAGCAGAGCTCTTGGGGCTCATACACGGTGATGTATGTGGTCCAATGTCTATACATGCAAGGTGTGGGTTCTCGTACTTCATCACATTCACCGACGATCTCTCTAGGTTCGGGTATGTGTATCTGATGAAACACAAATCTGAAACTTTTAAGAAATTCAAGGAATTCAGAAACGAAGTAGAGACCCAGACAGGCAAAAGTATCAAGATCCTCCGGTCTGATAGAGGAGGGGAGTACTTAAGCACAGAATTCCGAGATTACTTAAAAGAGAATGGTATTCTCTCTCAGCTTACTCCTCCTTATACACCACAGCACAACGGTGTATCGGAGAGAAGGAATTGTACCCTATTGGATATGGTTCGATCCATGATGGGTAATGCTGAGTTGCCTCTTTCATTCTGGGGACTTGCGCTAGAAACATCGGCATACTTACTGAATCAGGTTCCGTCTAAATCTATGCCTAAGACTCCATATGAAATATGGAGTGGTAAAAAACAATAGCTTGAACATGTTAAACTATGGGGTTGTCCGGCCTATGTAAAAGTACAAAATCCGGACAAGCTTAAGGCACGGTCAGTTTTGTGCAAGTTTGTAGGATATCCTAGAAATTCTCTCGGATATCTGTTCTACCACACTGAGGAACAGAAGGTGTTCGTTGCTCGTCATGCCACCTTTTTAGAGTGGCAATTTCTTGCAAAAGAAATAAGTGGGAGCGCGGTAGAACTGGATGAAATATCTGATCCACAAACTCAAACTGAGGATATAGTAGAACCAGAAAATTCAATAGTCCCAGACGAACCTCAGCCACTCCGCAGATCTGGTAGGATTTCTCATCCGCCCGAGAGATACTACGGTTTTATCATAGACGGGGATCGAGAGGATTGCATCTTCGAAGAAGATGACCCTACCAGTTTCAGGCAGGCCATTATCAGTAGGGACTCTGATAAGTGGCTGGAAGCCATGCAATCCGAAATAGAGTCCATGTACACCAATAAAGTGTGGACTTTGGATATTGCTCCACCTGGGGTAAAACCTGTTGGATGCAAATGGATCTACAAAAGGAAACTTGGTGTAGATGGGAAGGTGGAAACCTATAAGGCTAGACTCGTTGCAAAAGGTTTTCGTCAAAGACCTGGTATGGACTATGACGAAACTTTTTCTCCAGTGGCTATGCTCAAATCCATTCGGATCCTACTTGCCATTGATGCCTTCCATGACTATGAAATCTGGCAAATGGACGTAAAAACGGCTTTTCTAAACGGCTGTTTGGAAGAGTGCGTTTACATAGATCAGCCAGAGGGTTTTGTAGACAGTGGGAGCAGCGGGAAGGTGTGCAAGTTGCTTAAATCCATTTATGGGTTAAAGCAGGCATCGCGGAGCTGGAACATCTGTTTTGATGAAGCAATCAAGGAATTTGATTTCATCAAGAACGAAGATGAACCTTGTGTCTATAAGAAGATTGTAGGATGAACTGTCATGTTCCTAGTCTTGTACGTCGACGACATTCTTTTGATAGGAAATGACATTCCTATGCTACAATCTGTCAAGCTATTCTTGTCACAACGGTTCTCCATGAAGGACCTGGGTGATGCCTCGTACATTCTGGGGATCAAGATCTACAGAGATAGGTCCAAGAGACTATTGGGACTTTCGCAGTCCAGGTACAGAGAGACCGTACTAAAGAGATTTAGTATGGAAGATTCCAAGCGCGGTAATATACCAGCATTGCATGGAATCACCCTCTCCAAGAAGATGTCTCCTAAGACTGACGAGGAGAGGGTTCGCATGAGCACTATACCCTACGCTTCGGCGGTAGGATCTATAATGTATATGATGCTATGTACAAGACCAGATGTAGCTTACGCGCTAAGCGTGGTGAGCCGGTATCAGTCTGACCCAGGTGAGAACCACTGGACGGTAGTGAAGAACATTCTCAAGTACCTGAGAAGGACTAAGGAGATGTTCCTGGTTTACGGTAATGGAGACCTCAGGGTCGAGTCCTTTACCGATTCAAGCTTCCAGAGTGACAAAGATGACAGCAAGTCTGTCTCGGGTTTTGTGTTTACCCTCAATGGAGGGGCGGTGTGTTGGAAGAGTTCCAAACAGGATACCGTCCCAGACTCGACGATGGAGGCTGAATACATTGCTGCAAGCGATGCCGCAAAAGAGGCGGTCTGGATGAAGAAGTTCATTAGTGAACTTTAGGTGGTTCCGTCCATTGTTGACCCAATACCTTTGTATTACGATAACAATGGGGCTATAGATTTAGCGAAGGAACCAAGGTCCCATCAGAAATCCAGACACATCTTAAGGCGGTATCACCTGATCAGGGAGATCATTGATCGCCAGGAGATCGATGTACGGAGAGTGGACACAAAAGATAACACGGCGGATCCATTCACAAAGGCCCTCCCTCAAACACAGTTCGAGCGACTTTTTGAGCTATTTGGTATGCGGTACGCCAGCAGCTGGCCTTAGTGCAGACGTTGGGTATGCGATACACCAATTACTGGCCTTTAGTGCAAGTGGGAGATTGTTGAATATGTATGCCCTAGAGGCCATTATTGTATAGTACTAGTTTGTATAATACATTTTGGAGGCTTGGGATATATATACGGGTTTACGACAGTCTTACTCGATATAGTAGTATGCTACTTGGTTTGTTTCTATCTTAATATGTGTATATGTTTCTTTTAACATATCGCTAAAAATAAATTGATGGAGCCCTTATGATCTTTGCTTGATTACCGGCGTTGTGATGGCGATCACACCAGTGGGGGCTGGGTAGTCTATAAGCACATCCATACATTGGTCCCTAGTCGTAAGATTATCAAGACAGGGCATCGATACTCCAGAGTAGACTGGTGCATACGCTTCTCGTCCCAGCAGGGGAGATGGTCTGTCCCACAGCCATCAGTACGTCGTACTGGAGATAGTATGCAGGTGCTCGTTAGGTTACGAGTACACTGGACAGGACTCATCGGGAACTGTTGGTTGGTATTATACCTATCGTCAGTTAACAGTTCCCAGGTGACATGAGTACAGCATAGTCCGTTGACTTGACACTGTCACTTCGCCTCAAGTGTGTTCCCACTGTTCTTAGATTACTACCCTACCACGGCTCTATTGAGTCGTGCAAACAGATAGTAGTTGGGTGCAGTCCCGAAGCACTTGGAGGCAGTGACGGTTAGACAGGATTCATCTCTCCCGGTATTGGGGGTTGATATCGCGCTGTGTCTAGGAGAGCCATTACACATAGTCGTCCCTGGCCAGGGCAAGCGAGATTTGCTGGTAGTTTTACCAGTAGTTTCTCAGGGTGTTCTGGGCTACACTCCGACACGACTTGTACCGCTATTAGGGGTCTGACGTTTGCCACCCCCTAGGCCCGACATGCGATACTCTCAGACGAACAGACCGGACTGTACGGAGATTGTCACATTCAGGCTCAGTAGGAGTTCGGATGGGTTCACCTCATCAGTCTTCTTGTCGGCATCTACCTGGGGACCGTTACGTACAGCTAGTACCGCTTGCGGCCTATAGTTTAACCCACTGCCAGCGTAGTGTCGAGCCTTTAGAGTCCCACACAGAGGGTTACTCGCCTTTGGGCAAAACTGAGTAGAGGTCGCATGGTTTTGCGATGGAGTTCGTTCACATCCGCGCACTTGTGCACTTTTTGTGTCCAGACAGTTATTACTAGCGGGCTTTGGTTTAAGCCAGATCCTAGTATTTGTTTTGGGATTGGTTTTGTCTCAGTGTATTCGTGTTCCTCGGAACACGGATGCGGGTGTGTATGCATAGTTGACAGAGGCAGAGGCAGAGGATTCTCATTAGGCTTGTTGACCATTTGACTTTGGTTGACTTGTTGACCGTTGACTTTTTCCAAACCCTAATAAGAATGTGGAATATGATTACTAATATTAATTAAGAATTATTGTCATGGTTGAGTTGAACATTTGACTTTTGTTGACTTGTTGACTTTGTTGACCGGTTGACCATTGTGGACTTGTTGACCATCATCATTTCTTTTCAATGATGCTTCTTGTTCTTTGCGAAATGCATTAAATGAATGTAATAATAATGGTCATTCATAAACTAACCATCACAATTCTTAATTATTATTATTATCATCATTATTCTTGCTTTTGTGAGCATGTTTGCATTATGAGAGCTCATTCTATCATTTTCTTTCTCTCTCTTGAAAGAAAGCTCTCCCTCTTCCTCTCTCAAGTTCAAGTGTTCCATGAGTTGGAAATCATGAACCTTTGAGACAAAACCAACATAACTCTTCTCTACTCATTCTAAGGTTCTAGGTTTAGCAAACCAAGCACTTTAGTTATCTCTGGGTTAAGATAGGAGCTCAAGTTCGAGGCCCTCGGGTGGATCCATCTACGGCAAAGAGGAGACGACGAGGAGGAGCCGTTCAAGCCACTACAAGGAGCAAGCAAGGAGGAGAACCACCAAAAGAAGAGAAGGAGTTCAAGACCTAGGTATAACCATTCTACATAGTAGCTAAAACTTGTAGTATTTTTGTTAGTTTTTTGTTTAGCAAAGATCCTTCATGGATGGTCCATGTTACCCAGTGGGGAAAATTTGATTTTTACCTATTCCGCCTCCCCGAAAGAACCGGGGTGGGTAACGTGGACCTAACAACACGGCACCTATGGACGCAGCCCTAGTTGACGAGGCACGTCTTTCCGAGACTTTGGGAGTTCCGAAGCAGTGGAGGACTCGTACCGGTGTACCTGCCCAGAGATAGAAGCTTAGTCGCTGAGACAGATTTCGTGACCGTCGCGGGAGTAGCAGAGGCTTAGGATGAGGACAGTCGTGCAGCTCTCATCCCTAGGAGGGTTAGCAGTCATCGCGTGGATGTTTCTGGTACGAGAGCCTTCATCACCTCATCAGGTATTGTTCCTTAGCACCGCGTCAGACTCGTGTTCGGAGAGGTCATGGTCGTGGAGGTTTCGCTCAGAGGGGACAGGTTGGCAGAGGAGGAGTTCAGTCAGTTGCAAGTTGGGGGCAGACACGAGAGTTTGCTTCTACTCATCGGGACGCGCGGGCGTCCAATGCAGAGTTTTCAGGTATTCTTAATTCGTATGTTCTTTTGATGCACTTGTTTGTTTTACACATTTTGTGTCGTGGTTGGGCCGAGAGTCGTGTTAGCTAGATCAGCCGTTTGTTGTGTTAACTTCTGTCAGCGATTCTTTTGTTGCGCAACACGTATTTCGGTCATATGCCAATCGGATAGGAGATAGAGATTTGTCTGTCGTTTTGATCCTTATAGAGATTTTGGATTTGATGTTCTCCTGGACACGGATTGGTTAGCTACGTGCTTGGCGTCTGTGGACTTCCGCGAGAAAACAGTCAGGTTTTGTTTTCCCGGCAACTCAGTTCTTATTGTGTAGGGGGACAGTGGTGCCGCCTCTCACAGCTTGAATTCAGCCTTTTTCGCTAGTCCGTTTTTTAGGAGAGGATGTCGAGAATTCTTGGTGTTCATTCGTGATACCGGAGCCACAGTGGGTTTGTTGGACCGGGTTCCTTTCGTGCTAGAGTTTTCCGACGTTGTTCCAGATGAGCCGGTGGAGCTTAAGGAGCTTAAGGATCTGCTGCAGAGTTGCTAGATAGGGGGGTCTTGTGTGTCTGAGTGTTTCGCATTGGGGAGCTCCTATTCTGTTCGTCAGGGAGGAAGACGGCAGTTTGAGGTTGTGTATTGATTGATCGTCAATTGAACCGGCTTACGGTGCGGATAGGTATCCTTACCTCGCATTGACGATTTCTTAATCAGCTCCAGTGTGCGATACTTTTTCTAAGTTTGTTGGGATCAGGTCATCATTAGTTGCGGGTTCGGAGTGATGACATTCCGAAGACTGCTTTTATGCGTGCTATGGGTTTTATGTGTTTTGGTGGTGTCGTTGGACTCACCAATACCCTAGCAGCATTCGTGGATGTGATGAACCAGATTTCTTCAGGCCGTTCCTCGACCAGTTTACTGTTATGTCATTGATGACATTCTGGTCTATTCCAAGAGTCGTGAGGAACGTGGGCAGCACTTGAGGATTTGCTTTGCAGACATTGGGAGAGCACCAGCTGTTTGCAAAATTCTCGGAGTGTTCCTTCAGGATTGATTGTGTTGACTCCTAGGTCTTGTAGTTATGGGAGATGGTTTCGTATGGTCCCGAGGAAGATCGAGGCCATACAGCTTTGGCTTAGACTTGTGTACGGGATGGAGGTCCGCAGATCTTTGGGCTTAGCAGGTTTTTACCGCCGTTTCGTACAGGATTGCTAGTGTATCGTTGCACCGTTGACTGAACTGACCGGAAAGGAGGTTCCTTTTCTTTGGACTGAGGCATGCGTGCGGAGTTTACAGCAGTTGGAGACTCGGTTGAACACTGCACCAGTTCTTTCTTTGCTTTTGGATTGGGCGACTTTGTTGTTTAACTGTGATGTTTCGCGAGTGGGGCTCGATTTTGCGTTGATGTGGCATTATAGAGTTATCGCTTTTGCTTCCCGACAGTTGGAGGAAGTACGAGCAGGATATCCCACTCATGATATGGAGATGGCCGCGGTGGTCGTGCGTTGGAGATTTGGAGACACTACTTGTTCGGAGAGTCGTGTCAGATTTTCACGGACCACCAGAGCATAACGTACATCTTCCTGCAGCGGGTTTTGATTGTTGAGACAGCGCCGTTGGGTGGAGCTTATGAAGGATTGTGTATGTGAGATCCTTGTTACCCATGGCAAGGCGATTGTGGTAGCTGATGCTGGAGTCGTAGGCCCGGGGGTAGCTTGTTCCAGTTGTGCGCAGTTCTGAGACAGTCTTCTGCAGATTTACAGTTCTTGTGCGATCGTTGAGTATAGCTTAAGTTCTCCTCTACTGAGGGGACAGCTTGCTCATGTCCGTGCCCGTCCACTTTTCCTTAATCGTTTTCATGAGGCACTGCCCGCCGATGCTCGTTTGTCTGAAATTCTAGAGCATGTTCGGCCGGGTAAAGATTCGGAGTCCTTGATTTGTGACCAGGGTCAGCTACGTTTAGGGACGCATTTGTGTACCTGATACTGATGAGTAGAGACGCGAAATCCTAGAGCAGGCACATCAGTCAGCTTTCTGTGTTCATTCAAGTTCCACCAATATATGACATGACTTGTGAGATAGTTACGGGTGGGAAGGGATGAAGAGTGAAGTTTTGGATTTCGTTTCAAGGTATCTGTCTTGTTGTGAGTTAAGGTTGAGCATTGAGACCGGCTGGAGAGTTGTAATCTTTAACCGTTCCGGAGTGGGAATGGGAGAAGATCTCCATGAATTTCGTTATTGTGTCTACCCAGGTCTAGTCAGGGTATGACTCTATTTGGGTGTTTGTTGTCCGGTTATGCTCAGTTTGCTCAGTTGTTCTTCGTTAAGTTTGTGCGTTCCACGGAGTTCCTTCATGTGTTGTATCCAATGGAGGCACCCTTTTCGCTTGCCGTCTTGGGCAGAAGCTTCAGGAAGCCTTGGGTACTAGTGGAGCTTTAGCTCCGCTTTTTCCATCCACAGGACCACGGTTTGTGAGAGCGGGCTATACAGACTCTGGAGGATATGCTTATGCGTGCGTAATAATTGTTGTCGGCAGTTGGGATCGTCACTTGCCATTGTTAGGATTCTCCTTCGATAGAAATTATCAGGAGACATTCCAATTAGCAACCTTTAGGCCTTGTGTGCTAGGTTGTGTCGATCGCCAGTCTGTTTTTCTGACTCCGCGTGAGTAGGATTTTTGGACCCCAGCTAGTCTAGAGACTTCGGAGACTATCCAGTTGATTCAGGTCAGGATGAAAGCAGCCCAGTGCAGACAGAGGTCTTATGCCGAAGTGGGGGTCGCAGACTTGAGTTTGCAGTGGGAGATCATGTATTCCTACGGATTTTTCCGATGAATGACGTGTTGAGTTTTGGGGAGCTTATCCCAGGATTGTAGGTCCTTTAAGATCCTCAAGCGAGTTAGTTTCATTGCCTTTAATTTGGCACATCCGCCCAGATTATTGAGTATTCACCCCGCATTCCTTGTGTTAATACTTTGCAATTACCTTCATGACCTTTCTCACATGATTCAGCACCAGACCTTTTAGCTTGGACGCGATCTTTTCATTCACCGGCAGCCAATTGTGTTAATGGCTCGGCAGGTGGAAAAACTACGGTCAAGAGTCATGCCATCTGTGGAGGGTTTTTCTTGGGCGTAGCCGTATAGTGAGGTGATCACTTGGAAGGCTGCGAGCGAGATTTAGGAGTTTTGTACACTCCTCTTTGAAGGTACGCTTAGTGAAAATTTTAAATTCGGGGACGAATTTTTATAGTGGGGAGATTGTAACGCCTGAGATTTCGATCAGTGTTAGTTTAGACGGTAATGCGGGTTTTTGGTAAAAAGTTTACCAATTTGGGTTCCTCACAATTTATAACATTTAATTAATAATTTATTGTTATTTTTTATGGCATGCACACACATGTGCATGTTTATGTGAGGGTTTGTTTGTGCTAATCTTGTTCTTAGCAACCATGACAACTTAACCCTTAACCTAATCCTTTGCTTTAATCATAATCCCTTGCTTTGCCTTAACCTTAATCCTTGATATTTTGTTGTGGGAGATATTTGTTTTGGAGAGAAGAGATGGCATGGTGACATGGTGTGAATGCATTAATGGTGATTAATGCAAAAAGTTACACTCACCTCACTCTTACCCTACACTCACCTCCCTCTCTCTTTATCCTCACACTCTCTCATTTTCTCTATCTCTTTTATTTTCTCATTCCTCTCTCTTTTCTAACTGAACACTCATCATTCCTTCACAAATCCATCTCAAAACTTCATCCAAACTCACAAAAATCACATCTTTTTCCTTGATTTGCCTCTTAGATGCCTTGGAGCTTGGAAAGCTAGAATCTTTGAGTTCTTTTAGATAGGTAATGATCTCTTTCTGTTAAGTAGGTAATTATTGTGTAGCGTAGCTCGTTAGTTTCAGTTTAGATAGCATTATGTATCGTTTCATGCAAATATCGTATTTTTAGTGTTGTTTTGGGGTCTCCGATGATCTGCTATCAAACCAGGTAATTGTTGTAAAAGTTCCCATCACAGTGATCTAGTGTAGTGACCTAGAACCTACCCTCAAAATACGAGCCCATTCCCTCTTGTTACGGCCGCAGATTTATTGCTACTGGCCGCAATTTGCGGCCAGAGTGGGGACTGAAGTGGTGAGTTTTGGTGTAGGGGTCTCTGGGGTTGTTTGTAGTCTTATGGTACTTGCAACTTTTACAGATTGTTGGTATAGCAAAATCTAGTACCACTTGCTTGTAGGGTTACTAGGCACTCTCACAAGGGTCTATAAGGCATCAACCATGCCCGATTCAAAATTTAGACGTGCCGAACAACCCTAACCAAGATCTTTAAACTAGAGAATAGGCGAAACAAATCATGTTAAACATTTTAACATCAAAGAGTTTGGGATTACAACCTTTGTAGTCCGGTCCTTCGTTTCATAAGCTCCGTGTTGAGGTCCCTTCGCTGCGATCATCATGTTTTCGGACTCTAGAGATGCTCCACGAAGAGAAAGATGCAAGCTTGCTTTCGATCTTCGATAACAAAGATGATCTACCTTGAAGTTTCTTTAACACAAGCTCTCACTCACTAAATGTAGTGAATACCCTAATCTAAATTGCTAGGATAGATTAGGATGATGAAGTAGGATTTTAGCTCTCATTTGTTTTCTTTAACTCACTCATTTTCATCACTTAAGAAAAACCTAGAAAGCTTTTCAAAAGCTCAAGGAAGAAGAAGAAGAATAGTAGTCTTTTTGTGATGAATAATAAAACTCATATATGAGGTTAGAAATGCAACCATAGTTAAGAATGAATCCTTAACTCATGTAGAGAAACAACCATGGTAAAGGGGTTTGGGTTTGGTTAAGGAAATATCTTCACAAAATATCTATATATAAAAACAAAAGCAAAAACTTCTAGAAACTACTAGAAGGCTTAACCCTAATTCAAACCCTAGCCATGTTTAATCTCCACAAAACATGTTGTATTAATAACCCTATCATGTTACAATATTATATATCACATATATAATATTTATTGTATCAAAAAATAATATAATACAATTAACATATATCGCATATATATCAATGTATTACCCGAGTGAGAAAAAGAATCTTTTAGTGAGCTTATATCAGTTAATGTAATTTAATATATCAAATATATAATTATACATTAAATTATCGAATCAACACTTGATCCGATAATACGGCTATTTCACAAATAACCGACTAATATAATATGTATCAGTTTATCGAATCAACACTTGATCCAATGACCCGGCTATAACACATATACCCGGCCGATATCTCATATCGCGAGAATCTAATACGGTATCACATACACGTATTCTTCTCGGCCCCACACATATCATATATGTGCTCCTGCTCCGTTTTTCCTGAGCCAGGAAACCTCTGTGTAGGACTCTAAAGAATCGTCGATACGCCGGCAGTAGGTGATGATCATATCAAACACCCACAAGCTGAAAGCGGTCAGCTAAACGTAACAACCACCCAGGTATTGAGCGCTCAGAAGATCAACAAGCAAGCCTGTACATTCTCCTGTGAATCCAGTCAGTAACACTCCCGTACAGTCCGGTCTCTTCGTCTGATATGTCGCATATCTCGCCTAGGGGTGCTAAACGTCAGACCCCAGTAGCTTGATAAGTCATGTCGATATGAGGTCTATAACAGTTTGAGAAACTACTGATAACACTTACCAGTAAATCTCAGCAACCCTGGCCAGGGATTTCCAGTTATAGCTAATCGAACACAGTGCAACATCAACTCCCTATACCGGGAGAGACGAATCCCCTCCTATCGCTCACTGCCTCCATGTGATTCGGGGCTGTTCCCAAAAGCCACCTTTTTGCACGCCCTCTTGGACGTGGTATGATGGAAATCAAAGCACAGTGGGAATCACACAAGACTCTATGACGATCTCGGGTCTACAGACTAACCTGTACCAGTGTCACCAGAGAACTGCCATCTGACGTGAGGTATAATACCATCTGGGAGTTCTCGGCGAGTCCATCCAGTGTACCCAGTCTCTACTGAGCACACGTACACCATCCTTGATGTCAAACACCGATGGATATGGGATCATCCATCTCCCATCATATGGGTCAAGATGCGTATACGCTAGTCTACTCTGGAGTATTGATGCCCTGTCTCGGTACTCCCACGACTAGGAACATTTGAAGGATATACTTGGAGACTACACTGTCCCCACTAGTATGATCCGCATCATAGTCCTGGTAGTCAAGTACTCATCCTAAGGGCTTTATCAACATGTAACATAGAGACCATCAGAGTACATGTTAAGATAAAGAGCAACCAGATAGCGTACTATCATGTCGAGCAAGAAAGTCCTCCCTATATATGTCCAAGCATCCACTACAATATACATCATATGTAGAGTAATGGCCTCTACGGCATACATATAACTAACAATCTCCCACTTGCACTAAGGCCATCTGTTGTGGTATCACATACCCAACAATTAGCTGTGGTTGAAGTATCTCATACTCAACCATCCCATAAAAGTCTCTACTGGGAAAAAGGCCTTTGTGAGTGGATCCGCGCTGTTGTCCTCTGTATCTACTCTCTTAACCTCGATCTCCCTGGAGATCAACCATCTCCATGATCAGGTGATACTGCCTAAGAATTATATCTGGATTTCTGATGGGACGGGGTTTCTTGGCATAAGCCATAACTCCATTGTCACACAATAGTAGGAACGAAGTTCATCTCATGAACTTATATATATCCAGACTGCCTCTTTGGTAGCATCCTTGGTAATGATGTATCTTGCCTTTAATCGTCTAGTAAGTCACGGTATCTAACTTGGAACTCTTCCAACATACCGCCCCTCCACTGAGGGTAAAGACAATGCATGTGAATGACATTCAGTCGTCCTTATCACCCTGGAACCTTTCCAGTGATTCTCCACAGGATCGATTGATACCATCTCACTACAACTAGTGTGTCACGACCCGAAGTACGGAACATGACCGGCACTTAAACTACGAACGTCTCGAGGCGTACTTAATCTAAGTAAACCGAAAACCCAGAAACCCAAACCAAGAAAAGATGTAGAGTGCAGGAAAAACCAACTTAAAGCAAGTAGTTTCAATAGCATAAGCCGAATTATGCGGTTTTTAAAAACATCAAAAATTTCCTGAAAATTTCGGCAGAGTCTCCTTTGTAAATACTGGCTCCCAAACGGGATACAACATGAATAGTATACGAAATCAATAAAAAGGCATCCCCAAGCGGGAGCTAGCTCTTCGTCAAACGACGGTCACAACCACACAAGCAATATAATATACAATGCCAACGGCGAGGATCAAAAACTCAAAACGAAACTCAAAACCACAAGAAATCCGCAGAAATATAACGCGCGACTCTAAGGTCGAAGGAATAACATCACTGGTCTCTATCTCAAAATAAATACATGTTTGGTTGATGGAACTTCTCGATACAACAGAATAATGATATACAAGATATAATGATGGGTGCGATACAAATAAACCCACATACTAGCAAGTCACCCGGAAATGGAAAGAGTGCCAGCAAGCCGTAATGAAACCTGTACGGCGAAACCTGCAAGAACTGTGGCACAACGGGGGTGAGTTGCCAATTCGTGAGTAGAAAAACATCTACGCACAGAAATCGCATAAATAACGCAACCTAGGTCAATGATCATAATATATCCTCAATTATATATATAACATGCAACCTATAACAAGGCTAGGGTAAATATCTAACCCGAGTGTAATCTCATATGCCCGTGTCAGTGCCTCAGGTAGCAATATATCATATGAATGAGGTATGAATGCATGAAAACAGAATACATGTAAATGAAGAACTGTTTTCATAATTTAGTGAGATTTCCTTTGTATTTTTAAAATGAGGTATCATAATGAAATCAGCATAAAACAGTGCCTAGCATCGGCACAAAACGTAATCCCAATATCTCGATATCTCTGTATCACAGTCTCTGTACCTCAATATCTCGAAATCTCAATGTCTCAATCACAATATCTAGGACGCCGTCAGTCCAGACCGGCCCCTACCATCCATCTCAAGACCACGACGGTATCCTCCGGATATCCGACGCGTCGGGTAAAATCACCGGTAGGTAGTGCTCCCCTGCCAGGCTCACATCGTCATCATCACGCGCTTCTTGCCCCAGGGTACCTTACCGGGTCCACCATGTACCCGAAACGGCTCATCCGTCTCCTCGAATCGGGTCTCGAAATCCATCAGCAAACTCATGGTGGACGACTCATACATCATGGGAAAAACTGCACTTTTTATTTTAAAAGAGAGAAAAGGTTTATTTATGTTTTTGCGGTTTTCCTCCAAATCCAGAAAATCTCATGGAAATCCGAATCCAAAACCTCAATAACATGTAAAATATTGAATATATGCATGAGAATCCATGAATGCGGCATAACAATGAATAACAGTATCCATGAAGTAGCAGGTAATAACTACGATGTCTAAACTAACATATAAGGCAAGTACGCTATGTCAAGCAATAATATTTTCTAAGGTGTACGTGACATGGCAATTATCGATGAAGATGTGTGTGAGCCGGCAAGTAAGTGTACGTGGTACATACGCATCATCGGTAATGGTGCTGGTGTCCTAACAATATGATATCAACATTGCAATAAGAAATTATAACATAAGTATGCGATGCGAAGCGAACCACAATAATACGCGGGAGCTGAATACTAGACGCAACTGTAACTAACGTGCATTAATCTAATATAAGTCCTACAAATGGTGCCTTTTGAAATAACACGAATCATGGGGTTTTGAAAATAGGGGCTACGGTGTTTTTATGAAAAGATACGTCTTTTGAAATATCCGTAGGATCCCTTGGGCTGTCTTTTAAAATATCCACGATTCGTTAGTTTTTGAAATAGGTAAGAACCGACTCTAATCTAACAACTAAACTAAACAAAAGGGCTAAGCTAACAAGCTGGACTACAGGTAAGGAAACCGCCTAACATCTGAGTCGATCCATATACATACCTGTATATATATTAGTCGGTGACCCCGCCTCAATAATATCATATCCGATACCATATCTATAATCAGACATCCCAAGTCAAGAGTGCGAATCAATCATCAAAATATAGCTCGTACGTAAATCCGTCGTACGGCATCCCCAAATCTGGGTACGGGTCAATATCATATTCATCACACTATTCATCCGGTATCCTCTTTATCAAAGATCATAGTCTAAGGTACTGACCTATGTCTAATACAATACTAATATCATCAATATAGTCATGATCTGACTACTGATCGACAATCTCGTACAAACCGATATCGTCAGCACATATCATCATCAAGGGGTATACATCGCCCGATACGGCCTAATATCAAAATCCTAGCATATCATGCCTCATATCACGATCACATGTCGACCATTTTATTTATAACACTATTCACCCGTATCGCCGCCCCAAGATCCGCTATAACACCAGGACGTACCTCAAGTACGAATCCTGCCATATCACTGATATCACAACCACAAAACAAATCTCATCGACTCAGCTCAATCCCAATATCATCCTCAAATCCGTATGTGAACACGTAGTCCCATACCCATGTGAACACATAACTATAAAGAATCCCATGAGTACATATAAATAGGAATGTATGCAAGTATGTATGTGTGTATGTGTAGTGCAACACTACCCTAGGGTTCGCAACACTAAAATAATCCAACACATCAATATCCATCCTAAACATCGTTATTAATCCCAAATGACATATAATAATTGTTGGTGTGTATACGCATCCGTATACACCACCACGGACTGCGGGGGTGCTATACGCCATCCACCCGACTTCTCCCCGTAGATATAAATCTACTCACCTGGTCCTCGCTCGCCGGTGCCGACGTCGTCACGCGCTTGCTTGTCGTCTCGAAGTCCACATGGGGTACCTACATATCATAACGCACCATATCGCATTAAAATCCGACTCATGACCAAAACGACACACGAATCCCACATAAGTCAAAACCTATGGTTGCTTTCACGAATCAACCCAAAAACCCTCGACGTCGGTGTACAAATGCCAGACCATCGAGAAAAACCCAAATACACTCATTTGCACATTCACGAACACTAATTTTAATATAAAATAGGTTAAAACTCACAAAAACCCCAATTTCACTTAAAAGTCATTTTTCCGAAAAATCTAGCAAGCACAATTCGCCGTTTTTGTACAAAACATGATGTTTAAATGAATGTAGCGGCCAATATACTTCTTAAATATCTTAAATAATTCATATAAATCATTTCCATAATTTACTCTCATCGCTTTCATTAAACCCAAAAACCTAGTTTGCAACAATTAAGTAATTTGGACAATTTACAAATAACAATTGCAATTTAACACCAAAACTAGGTTTTACATATTTTAAGATGTCAAACTATACATTGCATCCTTAATGATGTAATAAAAACCTTAATGGAAATCACAACCCTTACTAGATTTTTATTTAATCTAATGCAATAACTAAAGATCTAATAAGCAAAATAGCTTTTAAATTGGACAATTTAAAAGTGGCAATTTGTAAGAAAGCAACTAGCTTAGATTTGCACATGTCATAGCATGTAAATCTACCCATCACAAACATAATCAAGTGTTAGAAACCCTAATTTAATTCAAAACCCTTCTTGAATATCCTAGCTTGCAATTAACAACTAATTAACACTTACTTAAAATTTTAGATTAGAACAAGTATCAATAAGAATAGAGTTATACCTCAAGCTAGTTTAAAAAGAGATCCCTACTTCCAAACAAAACTTAGCCCCAAATGCCATCTTTCTCCAAGGATTCAAGCTAGAATTGGCCAAGGAATAATGGGTATGTGTTGGATTTGGGATTGGTGATGTTTTTATGTGGATTTTGATGAAATTTTGTAGATTTTAGAGGTGAAAATGTGAGGATTTTGGAGAGGGGGGGGGGGCTGCAGCAGCTGGCCGAAAATGAGGAGGTGAGGGAGTGTGGGTGTGAGAGTGAGAGTGGGTAGAAAAGTCCATGCCTCAAGTCAACTAACACCATACCTCTTATCTCCTCATTTTCCTCCATTTTAAGATTTCCTTATATAAATTTTGAGAACAAAAATAAGTGGGGACTTGGGGAAATGGTAGGCTGCTGAAAATTCAGCCATGTAAGGGAATTAGTGTTGTGTGTGAGATCAAGTAAAGAAATGCCCCCCAATTAAAACACCCATTAACTCATTTCTTAATTATTTTCACAAAATAAGCCTTTTTCTTTTATATTTTCTAACACCATATTAACAACTTCTTTTCATTACAAAAAAAATATCTCACAGGTTAGTTTAATATGTTATGATGTACAAAATTTGTTTCAACTCATTCCAATTTGTAATTTTCTCTAATTAAATATATTAGTGACGGCTTAAAATAATAATAAAATAAATTTTTTTTTCAAAAAATTTGAAATTTCACCAGTGGCTCAATAAACACCAAATACTAGCAATTACATAGCTAGAATATGTATATTTAATTTTTATAATAAGATATTTGTATTTTGACTTTTTACAGAAAACCCCCTTATTTTACCGATTTTCCGAAATTTCACCGAAACGATTTTCAAAACGCTACAATCTTCCCCCTTTAAAAAAAATTCGGTCCCCAAATTTAAAGTAAAATTCCGCCCAAATACTAAAACATCTGAACCAAAACCATCAAGTCGTCGGGGCTCCGAAATTGTAAATACATAAAACAAATCGTAGCGCAGCGCATGGGCATGAAAAATGAGCATATAACTCAAATCAAAACTCCGTCAAGCATCTCGCAATCATCGGAGTCATGGGGAAGACATCAATACCAAATCCAAAGCAAAACCAATATGATATAACTCGAAACTATACATGTAAAATATATTCTGGTACCGTCCTCTGACTAGTCCTGCTTAGTACGAAAACACATTGCAATATCATAAAAACGTACTACTCTATAAGAAAAATCAATCCCAAAATACACGTATGCATACTAGTGCGTCTTGTGCGCACGGAAATCAAAATTTAAATATGTGCCATACATATGCACAGAAACAACATCTAAGTGCATCGGGTGTGCACGAAACATCTGTCGTAGGCAACATGTGTGCCTGACAGCAAAATCAGGTGCATCTGACATGCACGAAAAATCTCGATTTAGTGAATCTGGTGTGCACCAAAATCACACTTCAAAACATGCGCCCAACATGCGCGAAAATCCAAATCAGGTGCATCCATCGTGCACGAAATCATGAAATCCAATATCAAGTGCCGAACATGCGTAAAATCAAATCAGGTGCACAAGGTGCACAAAACAAATATCGAACATCACCATCGAAGTCAATGTCCAATGCATCTAAGTGCACAAAAGGCGTATCACTGCACTGCAAGCATATATAAACAATACAGAGTGCAGGAACCAAATCGTGTGCGTGCATACGCACAAAATCAACTCAAATGTCTAAAACCGTAAAATCACAAACATGTGAAACCCAAGCACGAAAACGATATCAAGTGCAACACTGTGCAAAGATCGTAAATCCTCAATCATCAAAATCAAATCATTCGAATAAGTCACCCAAAACATCAAAATCAATAATGGCGGCATAGTACCGCTCAAGCGCATCTTCTAAGAATCTCGGGCCAACTGCCGCGGTCACTAATGGGACGTCTCGTCGATGATCATGAACTCTGGCCTGCTGGTGTGCGTAACAATGACCACTCCTGGGTCAAGGTCTTCACTGGGAATTACCAATCTCTCGGTCCATCGGCTCATCGGCCTTGTCAGGTGTGCTAACGGGGATGATCCCGTTCTGGCACGCCTCTTGTCATCTTCCGGTCAATCATCGCGACCACTCGTAAGACAGCATATCACTGGCGTCGGCCTCTGGCTCTCTGAATGTACGTGACACATCTGATTCTGGGTGCAAGTATCATTGCAGCAGTGTCCTGGAAGGAATCCTGCTCACGGTCTCTTCCATGTCTCATCTCTGCCAACTGTCCGGAAGTCATCGTCCTTTCCTATATCTGCATCTTGCTCCGGAACGGCTGCATACCCATCGCGACTCCTTCTGGAAGGTATATCCAGTACTCTGCCTCGGCATGCGTATCGCATCTCTGATGTCGGCGGAGTGGAACGTCGTCTTATCCAGATCTTGTACGGACCTCTTTACTCCACTTTCTCTAATGTCGACTGCTTCGGAATCGTCTCATCGTGGCTACATGGACGGAGCTCCAACGGCTATCCTCGTATCGGGAGTCTCCCAAGAAATGCATCTCACCACCTAGCATCCGAATTAAGTCGAGCCACCCGATCGAGTCGTCAAAACCTCATAATCCCCCAAGAGCTCAACCTCTTGGTCACAGTTTAATAGTATCGAGTACATACCACAGCATCGGTGGTCCAGCCGTAGAAGGGTAAACCCAAGCCTCACTAATAGCGCCGTAGAACTGCCGCAAACCCGAAGGTTCAAAGGCTTCCACACGGTCATTAAGTCGAGTTAGGGTTTCATTCTTCTAGAGGGACCATAGAATTGCCTGCATGTCTTTCCGACTACTTTAAACTTGGAATAATAGGTTTCTGACATTCGATCGTCTCTGTCGACTCCCAACGTCTCCGCGTGAAGTCGTCTCTAGCTGGAATCAATCTATCTGATGACCTCGCATCGGGGTAGGCGAACGATCCACATGTCCTAGTCATTCATCCTCGATGACTAGCGACCTTCTATCATCTCTTAGTACAACTCGTTCTGCACTAATTCCAGCATCTGGGGCAATATCTTGTCGTTTGCAGCAATAACTGGCTCGCTCGTCTGCACGCTGAACAGTTCCTCGATCGTCATGAATAAGCAACACACCAACGGTCATCAAGATCTGGCTGGCCTCTATCATTGGCTCAATCCTCTAGTGTCGATCAGCACATCCGAGTAACCTCATAAAGGCGATCCGCCAAACGCTCGTGGCGTGGAAACACAGTAAAAAGACACATCTCTGCAATCGTGTGTTGCCGAAATTTCGCCCTGGTCAGTCCTCGTTCATGACGAGCTCATGCTGACCGCAACTCTAGCTGTAGCTCTCCCTGCCCGTAATCGTGGCAGCAAAACCATAACTGGTACTGATGAAGCTAGATCAGGAATGAATATAATACTGAACAAAGAAATGTACATCCTAAGGCTTCTTAAGTGGAGTAGCGTATCGTAAGTATGCCGCGGAACATACCCACGGTACGTCACTCTACTTTAGTCACCTATTCCATCAACCAAGGGTCATTCTACGCTCCGAAGGTAAAACCTAACGCTCTAATACCAACTCTGTCACGACCCGAAGTACGGAACATGACCGGCACTTAAACTACGAACGTCTCAAGGTGTACGTAATCTAAGTAAACCGAAAACCCAGATGCCCAAACCAAGAAAATATGTAGAGTGCAGGAAAAACCAACTTAAAGCAAGTAGTTTCAATAGCATAAGCCGAATTATGCGGTTTTTAAAAACATCAAAAATTTCCTGAAAATTTCGGCAGAGTCTCCTTTGTAAATACTGGCTCCCAAACGGGATACAACATGAATAGTATACGAAATCAATAAAAAGGCATCCCCAAGCGGGAGCTAGCACTTCGTCAAATGACGGTCACAACCACACAAGCAATATAATATACAACGCCAACGGCGAGGATCAAAAACTCAAAAGGAAACTCAAAACCACAAGAAATCCGCAGAAATATAACGCGCGACTCTGAGGTCGAAGGAATAACATCACTGGTCTCTATCTCAAAATAAATACATGTTTGGTTGATGGAACTTCTAGATACAACAGAATAATGATATACAAGATATAATGATGGGTGCGATACAAACAAACCCACCTACTAGCAAGTCACCCGGAAATGGAAAGAGTGCCAGCAAGCCGTAATGAAACCTGTACGGCGAAACCTGCAAGAACTGTGGCACAACGGGGGTGAGTTGCCAACTCGTGAGTAGAAAAACATCTACGCACAGAAATCGCATAAATAACGCAACCTAGGTCAATGATCATAATATATCCTCAATTATATATATAACATGCAACCTATAACAAGGCTAGGGTAAATATCTAACCCGAGTGTAATCTCATATGCCCGTGTCAGTGCCTCAGGTAGCAATATATCATATGAATGAGGTATGAATGCATGAAAACAGAATACATGTAAATGAAGAACTGTTTTCATAATTTAGTGAGATTTCCTTTGTATTTTTAAAATGAGGTATCATAATGAAATCAGCATAAAACAGTGCCTAGCATCGGCACAAAACATAATCCCAATATCTCGATATCTCTGTATCACAGTCTCTGTACCTCAATATCTCAAAATCTCAATATCTCAATCACAATATCTAGGGCGCCGTCAGTCCAGACCGGCCCCTACCATCCATCTCAAGACCACGACGGTATCCTCCGGATATCCGACGCGTCGGGTAAAATCACCGGTAAGTAGTGCTCCCCTGCTAGGCTCACATCGTCATCATCACGCGCTTCTTGCCCCGGGGTACCTTACCGGGTCCACCATGTACCCGAAACGGCTCATCCGTCTCCCCGAATTGGGTCTCGAAATCCATCAGCAAACTCATGGTGGACGACTCATACATCATGGGAAAAAACGCACTTTTTATTTTAAAAGAAAGAAAAGGTTTATTTATGTTTTTGCGGTTTTCCTCCAAATCCAGAAAATCTCATGGAAATCCGAATCCAAAACCTCAATAACACGTAAAATAGTGAATATATGCATGAGAATCTATGAATGCGGCATAACAATGAATAACAGTATCCATGAAGTAGCAGGTAATAACTACGATATCTAAACTAACATATAAGGCAAGTACGCTATGTCAAGCAATAATATTTTCTAAGGTGTACGTGACATGGCAATTACCGATGAAGATGTGTGTGAGCCGGCAAGTAAGTGTACGTGGTACATACGCATCATCGGTAATGGTGCTGGTGTCCTAACAATATGATATCAACATTGCAATAAGAAATTATAACATAAGTATGCGATGCGAAGCGAACCACAATAATACGCGGGAGCTGAATACTAGACGCAACTGTAAACCTGCATTAATCTAATATAAGTCCTACAAATGGTGCCTTTTGAAATAACACGAATCATGGGGTTTTGAAAATAGGGGCTACGGTGTTTTTATGAAAAGATACGTCTTTTGAAATATCCGTAGGTTCCCTTGGGCTGTCTTTTAAAATATCCACGATTCGTTAGTTTTTGAAATAGGTAAGAACCGACTCTAATCTAACAACTAAACTAAACAAAAGGGCTAAGCTAACAAGCTGGACTACAGGTAAGGTAACCGCCTAACATCTGAGTCGATCCATATACATACCTGTATATATATTAGTCGGTGATCCCGCCTCAATAATATCATATCCGATACCATATCTATAATCAGACATCCCAAGTCAAGAGTGCGGATCAATCATCAAAATATAGCTCGTACGTAAATCCGTCGTACGGCATCCCCAAATCTGGGTACGGGTCAATATCATATTCATCACACTATTCATCCGGTATCCTCTTTATCAAAGATCATAGTCTAAGGTACTGACCTATGTCTAATACAATACTAATATCATCAATATAGTAATGATCTGACTACTGATCGATAATCTCGTACAAACCGATATCGTCAGCACATATCATCATCAAGGGGTATACATCGCCCGATACGGCCTAATATCAAAATCCTAGCATATCATGCCTCATATCACGATCACATGTCGACCATTTTATTTATAACACCATTCACCCGTATCGCCGCCCCAAGATCCGCTATAACACCAGGACGTACCTCAAGTACGAATCCTGCCATATTACTGATATCACAACCACAAAACAAATCTCATCGACTTAGCTCAATCCCAATATCATCCTCAAATCCGTATGTGAACACATAGTCACATACCCATGTGAACACATAACTATAAAGAATCCCATGAGTACATATAAATAGGAATGTATGCAAGTATGTATGTGTATATGTGTAGTGCAACACTACCCTAGGGTTCGCAACACTAAAATAATCCAACACATCAATATCCATCCTAAACATCGTTATTAATCCCAAATAACATATAATAATTGTTGGTGTGTATACGCATCCGTATACACCACCACGGACTGCGGGGGTGCTATACGCCATCCACCCGACTTCTCCCCGTAGATATAAATCTACTCACCTGGTCCTCGCTCGCCGGTGCCGACGTCGTCACGCGCTTGCTTGTCGTCTCGAAGTCCACATGGGGTACCTACATATCATAACGCACCATATCGCATTAAAATCCGACTCATGACCAAAACGACACACGAATCCCACATAAGTCAAAACCTATGGTTGCTTTCACGAATCAACCCAAAAACCCTCGACGTCGGTGTACAAATGCCAGACCATCGAGAAAAACCCAAATACACCCATTTGCACATTCACGAACACTAATTTTAATATAAAAAAGGTTAAAACTCACAAAAACCCCAATTTCACTTAAAAGTCATTTTTCCGAAAAATCTAGCAAGCACAATTCGCCGTTTTTGTACAAAACATGATGTTTAAATGAATGTAGCGGCCAATATACTTATTAAATATCTTAAATAAGTCATATAAATCATTTCCATAATTTACTCTCATCGCTTTCATTAAACCCAAAAACCTAGTTTGCAACAATTAAGTAATTTGGACAATTTACAAATAACAATTGCAATTTAACACCAAAACTAGGTTTTACATATTTTAAGATGTCAAACTATACATTGCATCCTTAATGATGTAATAAAAACCTTAATGGAAATCACAACCCTTACTAGATTTTTATTTAATCTAATGCAATAACTAAAGATCTAGTAAGCAAAATAGCTTTTAAATTGGACAATTTAAAAGTGGCAATTTGTAAGAAAGCAACTAGCTTAGATTTGCACATGTCATAGCATGTAAATCTACCCATCACAAACATAATCAAGTGTTAGAAACCCTAATTTAATTCAAAACCCTTCTTGAATATCCTAGCTTGCAATTAACAACTAATTAACACTTACTTAAAATTTTAGATTAGAGCAAATATCAATAAGAATAGAGTTATACCTCAAGCTAGTTTAAAAAGAGATCCCTACTTGCAAACAAAACTTAGCCCCAAATGCCATCTTTCTCCAAGGATTCAAGCTAGAATTGGCCAAGGAATAATGGGTATGTGTTGGATTTGGGATTGGTGATGTTTTTATGTGGATTTTGATGAAATTTTGTGGATTTTAGAGGTGAAAATGTGAGGATTTTGGAGAGGGGGAGGGCTGCAGCAGCTGGCCGAAAATGAGGGGGTGAGGGAGTGTGGGTGTGAGAGTGAGAGTGGGTAGAAAAGTCCATGCCTCAAGTCAACTAACACCATACCTCTTATCTCCTCATTTTCCTCCATTTTAAGATTTCCTTATATAAATTTTGAGAACAAAAATAAGTGGGGACTTGGGGAAATGGTAGGCTGCTGAAAATTCAGCCAAGTAAGGGAATTAGTGTGGTGTGTGAGATCAAGTAAAGAAATGCCCCCAATTAAAACACCCATTAACTCATTTCTTAATTATTTTCACAAAATAAGCCTTTTTCTTTTATATTTTCTAACACCATATTAACAACTTCTTTTCATTACAAAAAAAATATCTCACAGGTTAGTTTAATATGTTATGATGTAAAAAATTTGTTTCAACTCATTCCAATTTATAATTTTCCCTAATTAAATATATTAGTGACGGCTTAAAATAATAATAAAATAAAAAAAAAATTTCAGAAAATTTGAAATTTCACCAGTGGCTCAATAAACACCAAATACTAGCAATTACATAGCTAGAATATGTATATTTAATTTTTATAATAAGATATTTGTATTTTGACTTTTTACAGAAAACCCCCTTATTTTACCGATTTTCCGAAATTTCACCGAAACGATTTTCAAAAGGCTACATAGTGAGTATCCTAACATCCAATTAGATCTATCTCATAGATCCAAAACCCAGGATTTAGGAGGTATCACCTTGATCCTATATGGAGAATTCTTGTGATAAGCGGAGATTGACCGAGCGTAGCATAGGAAACTCCTTCCCTATCAAGAGTATGCCATCCACGTACTCTACGAGGATCACCACCATACTCCCTACTTCCTTTTTGTATATACAAGGTTCATCTACCATTTTGATGAAGTCAAACTCTTTGACTACCACATCAAAACAGACGTTCCAACTCCGCGATGCCTGATTTATCACATAAAATATCTTGCACACGTTTCCGCTGCTCCCACCGTCTACGAAGCCCTCTGGCTGTGTACTTATAGATGCTCTCTTCTAAATCAACATTTAGAAAAGCGGTCATGACACCCAACCGCCAGATATCGTAATCATGGTATGTATCCGTGGCAAGTAGGATCTGGATGGACTTAAGCATAGCTTTGAAAGTCTTAACTTTTCCATGTACACCAAGTAATCTTCTCAAGATATACTTGCTCCTGATGGGGATTTAACCCTTCAGATAAAGCAACCAAAGCCCATACTTTGTTGGTGTATAAGGATTCCATCTCAGATTATTAAGCATCCAGCCATTCTTACAGAGTCCCACTCCTGATGGCCTGCTCGAAATAAGTTGGGTCATCATCTCATGATGCAATCCTCTCTCCCACTGTCATAGAGAAACCGAAGTATCTCTCAGGTGGATGAGGAACCCTACTAGATCGGCGGAGTGGCTGAGGTTCGTTGGTTACTATTGAATCCTTTGGTTCTACCAAATCATCAGCTGCAGTTTGTATAGCAGGAACTCTTTCTAGTTCTACCTCATGACCACTAATTTCTTCACAAGAAATTCCCTTTCACAAAGGTGGCATGCTGAGAAACAAAACATCTTTTATTCCTCAGTTTGGTAGAAGATATTCCCTTGCGAATGCTTGGGATATCCAACAAACTTCTACAGAACCGACTTTGCCTCGAGCTTGTCCCGATTATGCTTTTAGACATAGGCTGGACAACCCCAAATCTTAACAAACTTAAGATATGGGCTCTTCCCTTTCCATATCACATATGAAGTGGTAGGCAACTGATTTGATTTGAACCCTATTCAATAGGTATGCGGCTTCTCAAGTGCATAATTCCCAAAAGGAAATAGGAAACTCAGTAGTACTCATCATAGAGCACACCTTATCACATAGGGTGCTATTGTTGGAGATAGTGCCCTCAGAGTCAATTATTGGATCACAGGCACGTGATTGCAATGATTGAGGGAGGACCTATCCCGGTAGGACAGTCTTACTCAAGATGATAGTATGCTATCTGGTTTACCTTTATCATCGTGTACTGCTTTAGGTGACCTGACATGTCGCTATTACACGTTGATAGAGCCCCTAGGATTCTTGCTTGACCACCAGCAGTATGAGGGCGATCATATAAGTGGGAGCTGGGGTCTATAAGCACATCCTTAAATGGTCCCTAGTCATGGGAGTTTCGAGACAGGGCATCGATACTCCAGAGTAGACTAGTGTATACAGTCGAGACCCCGACGAGGGGCGGTGGCCGGTCTCACAAGCCACTGGTGTCAGTTGGTTCACTTAAGATGTATACAGGTGCTCATTGGGTTATGAGTACACCGGACAGGACTCGCCAGGAACATGCTAGTTGGTCTTATACCTGACGTCAGATAGCAGTTCCCTGGTGACATGTGTACAGGTTAGTTCATCGACCTGGAGATCGTCATTTGTCTCGTGTAAGTTCCCACTGTACTTTGATTACTACCCTACCATGCTCAAAGGAGACGTGCAAATAGGTTTTAGTTGGGTACAGTCCCGAGCCACATGGAGGCAGTGAGCGGATCTTCAGGGGTTCGTCTCTCCCGGTATTGGGGGTGAGGTCGCGCTGTGTCTAGGAGAGCCATTACACAAAGCCCTCGGCCGAGGCAAGAGATTTACTGGTAGTTATTCCAGTAGTATCTCAGGGTGTTCTGGGCTACACTCCGACACGACTTGTACCGCTTTTGGGGGTCTGACTTTTACCAACCCCCTAGGCCCGCCATGCGATGCTCATAGACGAACGGACCGGACTGTACGGATATTGTCACTGACAGGCTCAGTAGGGTGTCAGGATGAGTTCTCTCATCGACGTCCCTTTTTGTCAATACCTGGTAGCCCGTTACGTATTGGCTTATTCCTCTGACGTGCTAGTGGTTAAATCCACGATCAAGGTGTTGACGAGTCTTTAGAGTCCCCCACATTCAGTTGCTCAAGTTTTCGGGCGAAACGCTGTAGAGGCCGTATGGAGATATGGCACGGTCCGATCAGATACGTGCGATATTGCACGGATCAGACAGTTTATACTACAGGCCGTATGGATATATAGCAGTGTTCAATCAGATACGTGCGGTATTGCACGGATCAGGATCGAACGGATATTACTAGCCGGCTTTGGTTTAAGCCGGATCCTAGTATAGTACAGTGTAGATTTTGTCTCATTGCATTTGTATTTCGGTCGGAATACAAATGCGGGTGTGTATACACAGTATCGGGGTTTTCCTGTAATTTATTACGGGACCAGTTTTCTGGAGTTGCAAGTTTGCTTTCCGTTTCGGCCATATTTCTTTGTATCTTTTATTGGCCGAAGATTGGTGGAGGAGGGCTTATTTGCATTTATGCAAATAAGCATTTGTGGGGGGGTATTTGCATATTTCTTTGAATCATGATGATGAACCATCCCTTGACCATTTGACTTCTTCATCCATCATGGCTTGACTTTTATATGATATGGTTGTTGATGATGGCATGACTTTTGGAAGTGATGATTGTTATTTGAGTGTTGGACTTTCCTAGCTATCATTTCTTTGCATGATAACCATTCCTCTCTCTCTCTCATGCATTATGGTGTGGCCTCTCTCATATTTTTGATACACTCTCTCATTCTCTCCCCCTCACCTCTAGTGGCCGGCCATGCTCCTAGAGGGGCTGCCCATTATTTTGGTGGGGGGATTTTGGTTCTCTTCATGCAAGAAAAATCCCCAAGTTCACCTAGGAAGTTCATGTATCATTTCCTCCACCAATGGCAACCTCCACTACCCCAAAATGAGACACAAGTTCTACACACCATTCTACAGCAAACCTTGGGCACGTCGGCTCGCCAACTTCATGCCCGAGTTGCCTTGGTATAGAGGTGGGAGCCCATAAAAGAAGCCGGCGACGTGGTGCCCTTCCGGCGAGGAGGTGGAGACCGGACATTCCGCGGGAGATCGGGACAACGGCGAGAAGACCGGAGGACTCGGATCACTCGGTATATCTCTCTTCCCCATCTTGTAGTTAGCTAGGACTAGTTGATGGCCCGATCCGGGTTTTAGTGCGCGGTGGTGCCGGTTCAAGAAAATTAAAGTTAACCATCGCTTCCGCATTTGGCCTCGGGATGGAGGCCGGGGCGCCGCCGTGCACTTACAGTGGTATCAGAGCCTCGCCATTAACTTAGTCTAGCTTTGTCTAATGTGTTTTACATTTCCGATCGAACAATTTTCCAAAAACCGTATTTTTCTTCACATCAGTTTCTGTCGAAATTTTTTGAAGTCTAAAAATTTTTCAGGTTGTTTCAGAATGATGTGTAGGACAATCTAAGAGTTCTGGGAAAATTTGGTCTCGTGAACAGTCTAAACGACCGCGGAACCGCGGCTAAACCCATGCTTGGGCCGCGGTTCCGCCGCGACTTGAACTGATCAGTGTACCAAAATTTTCCAGAAAGCTCCTAGGTTGAAAATATGGGTTTTGGAATATTAATTTTGGGCCCAGAATTTTTTGATGTGCTACAGTAGTACTTGGGGGCCCACTTGGTAAATTTGATCGATCGGATATTTTAAACACATTATTTCACAGTATTTACATTATATCTGCGACCGTGAATGTCACTTGATCGGTAAATCCTGTCTAACTGCTATAGCCCGGTTAGACGGATTTGCGAACGTGACTTTCACGTTGATATTCTGTGTATTGCTGTGATGTTGCGGATTGGTCGTGGGGGATAGCCTGGATGCAATGCTAGTACAGTTTTTGTTGTATTATGTACATTTGATATTGAGGGGCGAGCGTCCGACATGTGGACTGCCGTCACTGCCTGTTTGTATTATTATTTCGGGGCACGACCAGGTTGCGGTCGATGTACCCGTTGTATGTATATTTTACTTTCTGTACTAGGATTGCCCCGCGGAGGAGTGCACGGATAGCCGGGTTCTAGAAGGTAACAAGACCGCATCTCATGGCATTGAGACAGAGGGGGCTTCACTCTAGAATTGGCGGGCTATTCGCCGCACTCATAGGGGGTACAGGTTGACCCAGGAGGGGTGTCCAAGTTACCGGATTCCGTGAAGTGCTGGGTGGTCCATTCACGTTACTGAAGGGGGCTGCCTCGCTTCAGGTTTTGGCGGGTGACTTGCCGCGCCCGTAGGGGTCTAGGATTTCATTGCACAGGCAATCCACACGACTAGGGGAACATCGGGTTTCAGCGGCTCTGTGAAACCCGGGGATCCCAGATATCTGTATTGTTCTGTGATGCTGTACATTTCTGTGATGTTGCATTTTATCACGCCTTGAGCGAATATAATATATTGGTATATATATTAGTAGATGTTGTATATGTTTTGCATCCGCGCTAGTCCATTCCCCGCTCTGTCGTTAGTTAGCTAACCTAACGGGTAATGACGGGACCCAGTGGCGAATGCGGATGGTATATACATACATCAGTATATTTTCGTTCTTTGTGGTGTGATCAATTGATGGGACTGCGTTGATTCGGATCAATGCAAGTTAAAACAAACCTAATCTGATGTTATTGGAACACTTTTCAAAAAGCTGTTATTGCAAGGACGTTCACTTTTGTTTTGCATCGTGGTATTCAGTTGGGATATCCTGCTCCTCAGTCGACGAGGCAAGGGCCGAGATCCCTTCACCAGGAGTGACCCCTTGGACAAAAGTTTGCGTCAGGGAAATAACTTCACTATAGCCGATTACTTTTGCTTTGCATCGTGGTATTCAGTTGGAATATCCTGCACCTCATTCTACGGGGAAAGAGCCGAGATCCCTTCACCGGGAGTGACCTCTTTAGCAAAGATTTTCGTCACTATATTTTTATAAAAGCTATCCGGTTCCTTCAACGATATCAAGTTCATTACGTTAAAGGTTTTCGCCAGAAACCATTCGTAGCCCTCCGTCGTTTCAGATGGGTAGCACGTAGTATTCATGCTATGTATGTTGGCCTTCGTCAAGGCATAGTGTATGGTAGCTGCTTGTTACTTTTCTGCTGCATAGATAGATGCGTTGGTTTGGGACAGTCGTACTACTATTTTGGCCTTCGTCAAGGGTATGTACGGGTGGGTTCAAATTAACCTGGACAATGACGGGTAGAACTTGACATGTGACTTATGATATGTTGTCCTTCGTCAAGGTCATAAGAGCATGGGGCAAAAATCACATCGGGAGTTTCAAAAGAACTGAAACTTGCCAGATATGCGCATACCTTCTGGAGTGTGATACCGTAAGCGGATTCCGTCACGTTATCGTGTGATGATAGTTGGATCCCGATTCCCACTGATGAGTTAGTTTACTCCTCGGGTGACCCCGGACTAATTCTTCTTTCAGGTTTGGAGGAGAATTTGAGGTACAGTGGGAGGTTTCCAGATTAGATAAATTGGTAACCATTCTGATCTAGGTTAGAGTGCACGCTGAGTGTTTCTTTTCTCTCTCTCTTTGGCAGCGACCATTGACCCGACCCTAAGACTATGACTCAGTGACCAAGTTGACCGAACCTTCTTAAACACTGGCTTTTGGATTGTCAGAGTTGCAAACCTCATTGCCACTCCTACTTTTACCCTTTTCTCCAGAACACCCCGTATTACTACGAACGTCCACTTCCATTGGACAAAACCATCGTATGGTTATATACGAACTCGAAGGAATTTATTCGAGGATGGTTTCCGGTTCTGGAGAAAACGGATAGGATTATTCAGTTGTCTTTTCCTTTTACCTTCTCTCAGGTTGCGAGTACTCCTTGGTTTAGGAGATAGTACACCTATTACGCAAATTGGATAGTCTTCTTCCAAACCATAGGCTGGTGCCGACCGGTAGGGAATGAAGAAAACCAATTAGCCTAACGATGGTGTACAGAAGGTATTAAGTTAAGACAAAGCAAGGGATTAGTAAGAGGGCAAAGTAAATTGCAACTGATATTCACAACCAAACCAAGTATTTCATTACCACTCCCACTTCACCTTTGTATTTCTCCAGGACACTCCGTATCACTACGAAGATCCACAGTTTATTGGATAATCCATCGTATGGTTATATACGAACTCGAAAGGAACTTGTTCCAGTTCGGGGATGGATTCTGGTTCAGGAGAAATAGGAATAAGTTTTATTCAGGTGTCTTTTATCTTCACCTTCTCTCGCATTGCGAGTGTTCCTAGGATTGGGACAGTACACCCATTATGCTTATTGGATAGTCTTCTTCCAAACCATAGGCTGGTGCCGAATGGTAGGGAAGGAAGAAAACCATTTGGCCTAAGGGGTGTGCAGAAGGTAATGACTAAAGACATATGAAAGGATGTGGAGAGGTAGCAAAGAACTATACGGTTACAGTCGTGAATCTGGAAGAGGCATTACTAGGAATACCGGGATACCCCATCGAAACATTTCAATGTTTCAGCTTCGCTGTGTACTGTTAAAGGAAAACTGATTTCCCGATTAGATACTTACTCCAGGGTATGTATTTACCAGGTATGATTCTCACATCTGTATGGTTTTACAGATTATGAGTGGGAATAAGTTATTGGGAATTAGGTGATTATCCTCATTATATCGGGATTCGTTGTAATCGGTGATATTTGAGAAAATCACCTGGGCTGTTTGCCGGTCGGCAAATATTTGGTTTTGAATATCCGTTATAATGCACCAATTTCAAATTGATATATCTGTACGTCTATTTTTATAGAGTGAGATATGCCTTTTTGAAATTATGTCGATGACATTTACCTATATCAGTTGATGGTTAGGTAAGGAGCATTAAACAGCGATGTAATTCTTCTTAACCATAAGTACAGTTTTCAACCTACGACACACAGTGAATGAGTTATTAGACTCAAGGGACTTATACAGAGTATTGTATGTTGTCCAGGATCCATCAGGACAGAGGGGTTGGTCCTCGTACTATATTCGGTTTACTTATGACTTCTCTAGTTTTTAGACAGGTGTTTCGTGGAAACACAGGGTCCGAATTTTGAGAGGTTATAGGTATTTGAATAAAGTAGAGAACCAGGATTACAAGTATCGGGATTCTTCAAGTTGATCGAAGATGTAGATACTTGAGTATGGAGTTCAATTGATAGTAATGATTAAGAGAACTTGCTTCTCTTTCAGGTTACTCATAATTGGAAGCATTCCTAAGTTGAGTAACGCTGATTGGCCTCTCTCCATTTAGTTGACATGCACTGGAGACAGCTGCATGATTTGAATCTGGTTCAATTAAATCAGTGTCTCTGGTTCTATATTGGATATAGAACAGTTCATATCTTAACGATGTTAAGGTACGGGGAGTTGTCCGGCTTATGATTAAAACCAGACACCGGACAACTCAAGGCACGTTTCTGTAATGGCTGTTTGTGGGTTGACCCAGGCCATGACGAGGGTTGACTTTCTACCATCTGGAAGATCAATAGCGATATTGTTCTAGACTCGCCACAGTTTTAATAAAAATGGATTTTTTCAGAAAACAGTAGTGGGAGTATGGTAGAACTGGAAGTGATTCAAGAACCACAAACGATTACTGAAGATTTCATAGGAACCTAAAGATTCAATCTAGCTTGACATTCCATTGGCCACTCCGCAGATAAGGTGGGTAACTTCAGGCACTCGAGAGGTACTCCGGTAGCCTCAAGGACGGTGACAGGGAAGTTCTTGTTTACCCACACTTGCCATTGCTGTTGTTCTAGGTTGCGAGACCCGGCGGGAGGATGAGTATAGCGTCATTCTAAACTAGCTTTAGAAGTGTACGTGTATATGACTCTGCCAGAGGGTTGTCGTAGTCAGTGGGAGCAGCGGAAGCATTGGTGGACAGGTGGCTTATGTCTATTTATAGACTAAAGCAGATGTAGCGGAGATAGATCATCTATTTCTGACGTGACAGTCATAGGTTTGACTTCATCAGAATAGGGGATGGATCTGTTGAGAAGGTAGTAGGGTGTGATGTCATGGTATTTGGATGACATGCACAGAGTAGGAAGTGATATTCCTATACTACAATCGGTTATACTTTGGTCGTCACACAGTGGTTTCTCCACATGGGACTTGGATATTATATCAGACATACTGGTTACTGGATCTATGGTTTTAGATCTAGATTTGGGTGGTTTCCCAATCAGGGTACTTAGACAGCATTCTAAGAGTATTTAGAATGCACGACTCCTGGCACGGTAGTGTACCTGCAGGTGATGGAGTCACCCTCTCTAAAGGTGTCTTACAGACTAAAGGGGAGAGGGATGTGCATGATTGGCAGATCACTTGCTCAGGCAATTGAGTCAATCATGAGATGTCAAGTACCACACCAGATGTTGTTCTTGCACTAAATACAATAAGTTGACATTGATCCAATCCTGGAGAAACAGTCGGAAGCAGTTTTAGAACATAAGTGAATGTTCTAGGGATATGATAAAGACAGCCTCATTCAGGAGACAGTTATCATTCCAGGCTTCCAAGGTGACATGGACGACAAGGAGGTTGTCAGAGTTATAATTTTCCTTCTGACGAAGGGCAGTATTTTGGACAGGTGGTCCAAGGCAATACTGAGGGAGGCATGGCGCAGGATACTGATTAAGTTCAGTTAACGATACATTCTAAGAAGTTTGGATTTGGAGTTCATTTATGAGCTAGGTCCCATCAGACATCCAGACACATTCTAAGACAGGTATTGCTCATTTCGGGAGATGGCTTTCTCCGCGAACTTGAGAGTTAGAGAGACACAGAAAGAAACATCAAAGCGGATCCACTCACTGAGGCTATTCCTCGAACGCAATAGTTTTGCAAACGAGCTTTGTGAGAATGACTAGTAGAGGAGTTGGGTGTTCGGTATCACACGGGCTGTGAGTATGCGACATCGCAATAATTAGCCTTGAGTGCAAGTGGAAGATTGTTGGAGATAGTGCCCTCAGAGTCAATTATTGGATCACAGGCACGTGATTGCAATGATTGAGGGAGGACCTATCCCGGTACGACAGTCTTACTCAAGATGATAGTATGCTATCTGGTTTACCTTTATCATCGTGTACTGCTTTAGATGACCTGACATGTCGCTATTACACGTTGATAGAGCCCCTAGGATTCTTGCTTGACCACCAGCAGTATGAGGGCGATCATATAAGTGGGAGCTGGGGTCTATAAGCACATCCTTAAATGGTCCCTAGTCGTGGGAGTTTCGAGACAGGGCATCGATACTCCAGAGTAGACTAGTGTATACAGTCGAGACCCCAACGAGGGGCGGTGGCCAGTCTCACAAGCCACTGGTGTCAGTTGGTTCACCTAAGATGTATACAGGTGCTCATTGGGTTATGAGTACACCGGACATGACTCGCCGGGAACATGCTAGTTGGTCTTATACCTGACGTCAGATAGCAGTTCCCTGGTGACATGTGTACAGGTTAGTTCATCGACCTGGGGATCGTCATTTGTCTCGTGTGAGTTCCCACTGTACTTTGATTACTACCCTACCACGCTCAAAGGAGACGTGCAAACAGGTTTTAGTTGGGTACAGTCCCGAGCCACATGGAGGCACTGAGCGGATCTTCAGGGGTTCGTCTCTCCCGGTATTGGGGGTGAGGTCGCGCTGTGTCTAGGAGAGCCATTACACAAAGCCCTCGGCCGAGGCAGGAGATTTACTGGTAGGTATTCCAGTAGTATCTCAGGGTGTTCTGGGCTACACTCCGACATGACTTGTACCGCTTTTGGGGGTCTGACTTTTACCAACCCCCTAGGCCCGCCATGCGATGCTCATAGACGAACGGACCGGACTGTACGGATATTGTCACTGACAGGCTCAGTAGGGTGTCAGGATGAGTTCTCTCATCGACGTCCCTTTTTGTCAATACCTGGTAGCCCGTTACGTATTGGCTTATACCTCTGACGTACTAGTGGTTAAATCCACGACCAAGGTGTTGACGAGTCTTTAGAGTCCCCCACATTCAGTTGCTCAAGTTTTCGGGCAAAACGCTGTAGAGGCCGTATGGAGATATGGCACGGTCCGATCAGATACGTGCGATATTGCACGGATCAGGATCAGACAGTTTGTACTACAGGCCGTATGGATATATGGCAGCGTTCAATCAGATACGTGCGGTATTGCACGGATCAGGATCGAACGGATATTACTAGCCGGCTTTGTTTTAAGCCGGATCCTAGTATAGTACAGTGCAGATTTTGTCTCATTGCATTTGTATTTCGGTCGGAATACAAATGCGGGTGTGTATACACAGTATCGGGGTTTTCCTGTAATTTATTACAGGACCAGTTTTCTGGAGTTGCCAGTTTGCTTTCCGTTTCGGCCATATTTCTTTGTATCTTTTATTGGCCGAAGATTGGTGGAGGAGGGCTTATTTGCATTTGTGCAAATAAGCATTTGTGGAGGGGGTATTTGCATATTTCTTTGAATCATGATGATGAACCATCCCTTGACCATTTGACTTCTTCATCCATCATGGCTTGACTTTTATATGATATGGTTGTTGATGATGGAATGACTTTTGGAAGTGATGATTGTTGTTTGAGTGTTGGACTTTCCTAGCTATCATTTCTTTGCATGATAACCATTCCTCTCTCTCTCTCATGCATTATGGTGTGGCCTCTCTCATATTTTTGATACACTCTCTCATTCTCTCCCCCTCACCTCTAGTGGCCGGCCATGCTCCTAGAGGGGCTGCCCATTATTTTGGTGGGGGGGTTTGGTTCTCTTCATGCAAGAAAAATCCCCAAGTTCACCTAGGAAAAGTTCATGTATCATTTCCTCCACCAATTGCAACCTCCACTACCCCAAAATGAGACACAAGTTCTACACACCATTCTACAGCAAACCCTGGTCACGTCGGCTCGCCAACTTCGTGCCCGAGTTGCCTCGGTATAGAGGTGGGAGCCCGTAAAAGAAACCGGCGACGTGGTGCCCTTCCGGCGAGGAGGTGGAGACCGGACATTCCGCGGGAGATCGGGACGACGGCGAGAAGACCGGAGGACTCGGATCACTCGGTATATCTCTCTTCCCCATCTTGTAGTTAGCTAGGACTAGTTAATGGCCCGATCCGGGTTTTAGTGCGCGGTGGTACCGGTTCAAGAAAATTAAAGTTAACCATCGCTTCCGCATTTGGCCTCGGGATGGAGGCCGGGGCGCCGCCGTACACTTACAGCTATTTGCTCCACCCCGATATACCATCGTGCTATGGTGTATACGGAGGAGTAATGCTGAGAGAGAATCTCATTCTCCTTTAGAATACTCCAGGAATTCCGTGCTCAAGTATTCTCCTCCCTGATCTCATCAAAGGACATAATACTTATACCCATTTTTGGTTCTCTACTTCTAACTTATATTCATTGAATTTCTCAAAAGGTTCAGACTTATGTTTCAACAGGAACATATGTCCGAACCTTGAGAAATAATCAGTGAATGTAATGAGGTATAAAGAACCGGTCCTGGCATGTGTAGACAGGGGACTTTCATACATCAGCATGTATCAATCCCAAGAGTTCACTAACTCTTTCTCTGTTTCCAATAAACGGAGCTGTGGTCATCTTATCTTTGTGACATGACTGACAAGTTTTACAAGATGTAAATCCAAACTAATTTAAATATGCATCTTTATGTAACTTTAGCTAGTCAGGTCGCATCGATATGACCTAGTCTACAATACCTCAAGAAGGATTCGTTCATTTCTGAACTCTTCCTCTTGTGTGTGCTCAGTACTTTAAGAACTGTGGTTTGATTTAGAACGTCTATGCTTTTAGATAACGTGCCTGAACCGATCAACTCTTGATATAGGAAATGTTCAAAACATTATCCAACAATACAAAATTATATCCTTCTTTATTAAATAAAGAGACTGATATGATGTTGTATATCTGTTGGAGATAGTGCCCTCAGAGTCAATTATTGGATCACAGGCACGTGATTGCAATGATTGAGGGAGGACCTATCCCGGGACGACAGTCTTACTCGAGATGATAGTTTGCTATCTGGTTTACCTTTATCATCGTGTACTGCTTCAGGTGACCTGACAGGTCGCTATTGCACGTTGATAGAGCCCCTAGGATTCTTGCTTGACTGACAGCAGTATGAGGGCGATCATATAAGTGAGAGCTGGAGTCTACAAGCACATCCTTAAAAGGTCCCTAGTCGTGGGAGTTTCGAGACAGGGCATCGATTCTCCAGAGTAGACTAGTGTATACAGTCGAGACCCCGACGAGGGGCGGTGGCCGGTCTCACAGGCCACTGGTGTCAGTTGGTTCACCTAAGATGTATACAGGTGCTCATTGGGTTATGAGTAAACCGGACAGGACTCGCCGGGAACATGCTAGTTGGTCTTATACCTAACGTCAGATAGCAGTTCCCAGGTGGCATGTGTGCAGGTTAGTTCATCGACCTGGGGATCGTCATTTGTCTCGTGTGAGTTCCCACTGTACTTTGATTACTACCCTACCACGGCTCAAAGGAGTCGTGCAAACAGGTTTTAGTTGGGTACAGTCCCGAGCCACATGGAGGCAGTGAGCGGATCTTCGGGGGTTCGTCTCTCCCGGTATTGGGGGTGAGGTCGCGCTGTGTCTAGGAGAGCCATTACACGAAGTCCTTGGCCAAAGCAGGAGATTTACTGGTAGGTATTCCAGTAGTATCTCAGGGTGTTCTGGGCTACACTCCGACACGACTTGTACCGCTTTTGGGGGTCTGACTTTTACCCACCCCCTAGGCCCGACATGCGATGCTCATAGACGAACGGACCGGACTGTACGGATATTGTCACTGACAGGCTCAGTAGGGTGTCAGGATGAGTTCGCTTATCGACGTCCCTTTTAGTCAATAGCTGGTGGCCCGTTACGTATTGGCTTATACCTCTGACGTGCTAGTGGTTAAATCCACAGCCATAGTATTGACGAGTCTTTAGAGTCCACCACACTTTCAGTTACTCAGCTTTCGGGCGAAACGCTGTAGAGGCCGTATGGAGATATGGCAGGGTTCGATCAGATACGTGCGGTATTGCACAGATCGTGATCGGACAGTTTTTACTAGCCGGCTTTGGCTTAAGCCGGATCTTAGTATTTGATAGTGTAGTTTTTGTCTCTATGCATTTGTATCCGGACGGAATACAGATGCGGGTGTGTATGCACTGTATCGGGGTTTTCCTGTAATTTATTATGGGACCAGTTTTCTGGGGTTGCCAGTTTGCATTCCGTTCCGGCCGGTTTTCTCTTTTTCCTTCCCGGTCGGACTTTTCGTTGGGGGTGTTAATTGCAAGTTTGCAATTAACATTTTGTTGAGGGGGTTTCTTGCAAAAGGTTTGTTTATGATATCATCTTTGCTATTGATGCATTTATTTTGACATGATAGAGTATGGGTTTGTCTTTTGGTGTTGGAAATTGCATTTTGGCCGGCACTGTTTGGGAATGGAGTGGGGGTTAATTTTTGGTGGAATATTTCTTTGCTTAATTTCGTGGGCCCCTCTTCTATGTGTGTGTGTGTGCTGTGGAGAATTATTTTTCATTTTGCATGGTTTTTAATTAAAGAGTTCACCCATAAAGAATTCAACAGAACACCAAAAATACTTCCCACTTCATTTTTTCCAGAGAGCATTTTTCTTTGGCCGAGCTCCTTCATTTTCATTGCAAAAGCTCCATTGATTTTTCCTTGCAAGCATCCATGAAAATTCTTGTGCAAAATTCCTCCACCATGGCAACCTCTTAAACCCCAAAGAGACATGTTCTACATTCGTTCTACAGCAATTCTTGGGTGCGTCGGCTAGCCAACTTCGCACCCGAGTTGCCTCGGTATTGAGGTAGGAGCCCGTAAAAGACGCAGGCGATGTGGTGCCATTTCCGGCGAGGAGGCGACGATATGGAGACTACACTTTCCGCGGGAGATCGGGGCGATGATGAGAAGACCGGAGGACTCGGATCAGTCGGTACATCTCTAACCCGTCTTGTTGTTAGCTTAGACTTGTTAATGGTTACGATCCGGAGTTTAGTGCGCGGTGGTGCCGGTTTGCAAAGTCCGCAAAAATTAAAGTTTATCACCGCTTCCGCATTCCGGCGTCGGATTGACGGCCGGGGCGCCGCCGTGCACTTACAGTGGTATCAGAGCCTCGCCATTAACTTAGTCTAGCTTTGTGTAATGTGTTTGCATTTCCGATCGATCAAAAAAAAAAATCCAAAAACCCGTATTTTTTGCACATCAGTTTCTGTCGAATTTTTTTTGAGTCCAAAAATTTTTCAGGTTGTCTCAGAGTGATGTGCAGGGAATTTTAAGGTCACTGTAAAAATTTGGTTCAACGAGCTCATCATACCCCCGCGGAAGGGCGGCCAAACCCCTGTTTTGGCCGCGCTTCCGCCGCGGATTTAACTGTTCACCCCCCCAAATTTTTGCAGTGTGTTCCTGAGTGATAAATGTGGTTTTTGGAATATTAAAATTGGGCCCAGGTTTTCTGTGGTTGCTACAGTTTTGTTTGGGGGCCCACTTGTTAATGTTTAATCAATCGGAAAATTTTAAACACATTTTTCACAGTATTTACATTATATCTGCGACTGTGAATGTCACTCGATCGGTAAATCCGGTCTAACTGCTATAGCCCGGTTGGACGGATTTGCGAACGTGACTTTCACGTTGATGTTCTATGTTTATGCTGTGTTGTTGCGGATCGGTCGTGGGGATAGCCTGGATGCAATGCTAGTACAGTTTCTGTTGTATTATGTACATTTGTTGTTGCGGGGCGAGCGTCCGACATGTGGACTGCCGTCACTGCCTGTTTGTATTATTTTTTTATTTTTTTTGGACACGACCAGGTTGTGGTCGATGTACCCGGTGTATGTATATTTTACTTTCTGTACTAGGGTTACCCCGCGGAGGGGTGCACGGATAGCCGGGTTCTGGAGGGCTACAAGCCCGCATCTCATGGCATTGGGACGGAGGGGGCTTCAGTCTGGAATTGGCGGGCTATTCGCCGCACTCGTAGGGGGTACAGGTTGACCCAGGAGGGGTGCCCAAGTTACCGGATTCCGTGAAGTGCTGGGTGGTCCATTCACGGAGCTGAAGGGGGCTGCCTCGCTTCAGGTTTTGGCGGGTGACTTGCCGCGCCCGTAGGGGTCTAGGATTTCATTGCACAGGCTATCCACACGACCAGGGGAACGTCGGGTTTCAGTAGTGGCTCTGTGAAACCCGGGGATCCCAGATATCTGTTTTGTTCTGTGATGCTGTACATTTCTGTGATGTTGCATTTTATTCACGCCTTGAGCGAAATACTATATATTAGTAGATGTTGTATATGTTTTTCATCCGCGCTAGTCCAGTCCCCGCTCTGCCGTTAGTTAGCTAACCTAACGGGTGATGACGGGACCCAGTGGCGAATGCAGATGGCATATACGTACGTCAGTATATTTTCGTTCTTTGTGGTGTGATCAATTGATGGGACTGCATTGATTCGGATCAATGCAAGTTAAAACAAACCTAATCTGATGTTGTTGGAACACTTTTCAAAAAGCTGTTATTGCAAGGACGTTCACTTTTGTTTTGCATCGTGGTATTCATTTGGAATATCCTGCTCCTCAGTCGACGAGGCAAGGGCCGAGATCCCTTCACCGGGAGTGACCCCTTGGACAGAAGTTTGCGTCAGGGCATTAACTTCACTATAACCGATTACTTTTGCTTTGCACAGTGATATTCGGTTATGAATATCCAGCACCCCATTCTACGGGGAAAGAGCCGAGATCCCTTCACCGGGAGTGACCTCTTTAGTAAAGGTTTTCGTCACTATATTTTCTAAAAAAGCTATCCGTTCCTTCAACGATATCAAGTTCATTACGTTAAAGGTTTTCGCCAGAAACCATTCGTAGCCCTCCATCATTTCAGTTAAATATTCGGTAGTATTCAAGCTATGTATTTTGACCTCACGCCAAGGCATAGTGATTGGTAGCTGCCGGGTATTTATCTGTAGCATAGATAGATGCGTTGGTTTGGGACAGTCGTACTACTATTTTGGCCTACGTCAAGGGTATGTACGGGTGGGTTCAAATTAACCTGGATAATGATGGGTAGAACTTGACATGTGACTTATGATATTTTGACCTCACGCCAAGGTCATAAGAGCATGGGGTAAAAATCACATCGGGAGTTTCAAAAGTACTGAAACTTGCCAGATATGCGCATACCTTCTGGAGTGTGATAGCGTGAGCGGATTCCGTCACGTTATCATGCGATGAGAGTTGGATCCCGATTCCCACTGATGAGTTGGTTTACTCCTCGGGTGACCCCGACTAATTCTTCTTTCAGGTTTGGAGGAGAATTTGAGGTACAGTGGGAGGTTTCCAGATTAGATAAATTGGTAACCATTCTGATCTAGGTTAGAGTGCACGCTGAGTGTTTCTTTTCTCTCTCTCTCTGGCAGCGACCATTGACCCGACCCTAGACTATGACTCAGTGACCAAGTTGACCGAACCTTCTTAAACACTGGCTTTTGGATTGTCCGAGTTGCAAACCTCATTGCCACTCCTACTTTTACCCTTTTCTCCAGGACACCCCGTTTTACTACGAACGTCCACTTCCATTGGACAAAACCATCGTATGGTTAGATACGAACTCGAAGGAATTCGAGGATGGTTTCCGGTTCTGGAGAAAACGGATAGGATTATTCAGTTGTCTTTTCCTTTTACCTTTTCTCAAGTTATGAGTACTCCTTGGTTTAGGAGATAGTACACCTATTATGAAAATTGGATAGTCTTCTTTCAAACCATAGGCAGGAGCCGACCGGTAGGGAATGAAGAAAACCAATTAGCATAACGATGGTGTGCAGAAGGTATTAAGTTCAGACAAAGCAAGGGATTAGTAAGAGGGCAAAGTAAATTGCAACAGATATTCACGACCAAACCAAGTATTCCTTCGCCAATCCTAAATCACCTTTGTATTTCTCCAGGACACTCCGTATCACTACGAAGATCCACAGTTTATTGGATACTCCATCGTATGGTTATATACGAACTCGAAAGAAACTTGTTCCAGTTTGGGGATGGATTCTGGTCCAGGAGAAATAAGAATAAAGTACATTCAGGTGTCTTTTATCTTCACCTTTTCTCGCGTTGCGAGTGCTCCTAGGATTAGGACAGTACACCCTTTATGATTCTTGGATAGTCTTCTTCCAAACCATAGGCTGGTGCCGAACGGTAGGGAAGGAAGAAAACCAATTGGCCTAAAGGAGTGTGCAGAAGGTAATGACTAAAGACATATGAAGGGATTTGGAGAGGTGGCAAAGAATTATACGGTTATAGTTGTGAATCTGGATAATGGAAGAGGCATTACTAGGAATACCAGGATACCCCATCGAAACATTTCAATGTTTCAGTTTCACTGTGTACTATTAAAAGAAAACTGATTTCCCGATTAGACACTTACTCCAGGGTAAGTATTTACCAGGTACGATTCTCACATCTGTATGGTTTTACAGATGATGAGTGGGAGTAAGTTATTGGGAATTGGGTGATTATCCTCATTATATCGGGATTCGTTGTAATCGGTGATATTTGAGGAAATCACCTGGGCTGTTTGCCGGTCGGTAAATATTTGGTTTTGAATATCCGCTGTTATGCACCAATTTCAAATTGATATATCTGTACGTCTATTTTTATAGAGTGAGATATACCTTTCTAAAATTATGTCTACGACATTTACCTATATCAGTGGATGGTTAGGTAAGGAGCATTAAACAGCGGTGTAATTCTTCTTAACCATAAGTACAGTTTTCAACCTACGACACACGGTGAATGAGTTATCAGACTCAAGGGACTTATACAAAGTATTGTATGTTGTCCAGGGTCCATCAGAAGAGGGGATGGTCCTCGTACTATATTCGGTTTACTTATGACTCCTCTAATTTTTAGACAGGTGTTTCGTGGAAACACAAGGTCCGAATTTGGAGAAGTTATATGTATTTGAATAGAGTAGAGAACCAGGTATAGCAAGTATCGGGATTCTTCAAAGAGATCGAAGATGTAGATACTTGTGTATGGTATTCAGTTGATAGTAATAATAAAGAGAAATTGCTTCTCTTTCAGGTTACTCGTAATTGGAAGCATTCCTAAGTTGAGTAACGCTGATCGGCCTCTCTCCATTTAGTTGACATGCACTGGAGATAGCTGCATGATTTGAATCTGGTTCAATTAAATCAGTGCCTCTGGTTCTATATTGGATATAGTACAGTTCGTATCTTAACATTGTTAAGGTACGGGGAGTTGTCCGGCTTATGATTAAAACCAGACTCTGGATAAATCAAGGCACGTTTCTGTAATGGCTGTTTGTGGGTTGACCCAGGCTATGACGAGGGTTGACTTTCTACCATAAGAAAGATCGATAGTGATATTGTTCTTGACTCGCCACAGTTTTAATAAAAATGGATTTTTTCAAAAACAGTAGTGGGAGTATGGTAGAACTGGAAGTGATTCCAGAACCGCAAACGATTACTGAAGATTTGATAAGGAACCTAAAGATTCAATCTGATTTGACATTCCATTGGCCACTCCGCAGATAAGGTGGGTAACTTCAGGCACCCGAGAGGTACTCCGGTAGCCTCAAGGACGGTGACAGGGAAGTTCTTGTTTACCCACACTTGCCATTGCTGTTGTTCCAGGCTGCGAGACCCGGCAGGAGGATGAGTATAGCGTCGTTCTGAACTAGCTTTAGAAGTGCACGTCTATATGACTCTGCCAGAGGGTTGTCGTAGTCAGTGGGAGCAGCGGAAGCATTGGTGGACATCAGGCTTATGTCTATTTATAGACTAAAGCAGATATAGCGGAGATAGATCATCTATTTCTGATGTGACAGTCATAGGTTTGACGTCATCAGAATAGGGGATGGATCTGTTAAGAAGGTAGTAGGAAGTGATATTCCTATACTACGATCGGTTATACTTTGGTCGTCACATAGTGGTTTCTCCACAAAGGACTTGGACATTATATCAGACATACTGGTTACTAGATCTATGGTTTTAGATCTAGATTTGGGTGGTTTCCCAATCAGGGTACTTTGACAGCATTCTAAGAGTATTTAGAATGGACGACTCCTGGCACGGTAGTGTACCTGCAGGTGATGGAGTCACCCTCTCTAAAGGTGTCTTATAGACTAAAGTAGAGAGGAATGTGCATGATTGACAGATCACTTGCTTAGGCAATTGAGTCAATCATGAGATGTCAAGTACCACACCAGATGTTGTTCTTGCACTAGATGCAATAAGTTGACATTGATCCAATCCTGGAGAAACAGTCGGAAGCAGTTTTAGAACATAAGTGTATGTTCTAGGGATATGATAACGACTGCCTCCTTTAGGAGACGGTTATCACCCCAGGCTTCCAAGGTGACATGGACGACAAGGAGGTTGTCAGAGTTATAGTTTTCCTTCTGACGAGGGGCAGTATTTTGGACAGGTGGTCCAAGGCAATACTGAGGGTGGCATGGCGCAGGATACTGATTAAGTTCAGTTGACGATACAGTCTAAGAAGTTTGGATTTGGAGTTCATTTATGAGCTCGGTCCCATCAGACATCCAGACACTCTAAGACAGGTATTGCTCATTTCGGGAGATGGTTTTCTCCGCGAACTTGAGATATAGAGAGACATAGAAGGATACATCAGAGCGGATCCACTCGCTGAGGCTATTCCTCGAACGCAATAGTCTCGCAAACGAGTTTTGTGAGACTGACTTGTAGAGGAGTTGGGTGTTCGGTATCACACGGGCTGTGAGTATGCGACATCGCAATAATTAGCCTTGAGTGCAAGTGGGAGATTGTTGGAGATAGTGCCCTCAGAGTCAATTATTGGATCACAGGCACGTGATTGCAATGATTGAGGGAGGACCTATCCCGGGACGACAGTCTTACTCGAGATGATAGTTTGCTATCTGGTTTACCTTTATCATCGTGTACTGCTTCAGGTGACCTGACAGGTCGCTATTGCACGTTGATAGAGCCCCTAGGATTCTTGCTTGACTGACAGCAGTATGAGGGCGATCATATAAGTGAGAGCTGGAGTCTACAAGCACATCCTTAAAAGGTCCCTAGTCGTGGGAGTTTCGAGACAGGGCATCGATTCTCCAGAGTAGACTAGTGTATACAGTCGAGACCCCGACGAGGGGCGGTGGCCGGTCTCACAGGCCACTGGTGTCAGTTGGTTCACCTAAGATGTATACAGGTGCTCATTGGGTTATGAGTACACCGGACAGGACTCGCCGGGAACATGCTAGTTGGTCTTATACCTGACGTCAGATAGCAGTTCCCAGGTGGCATGTGTGCAGGTTAGTTCATCGACCTGGGGATCGTCATTTGTCTCGTGTGAGTTCCCACTGTACTTTGATTACTACCCTACCACGGCTCAAAGGAGTCGTGCAAACAGGTTTTAGTTGGGTACAGTCCCGAGCCACATGGAGGCAGTGAGCGGATCTTCGGGGGTTCGTCTCTCCCGGTATTGGGGGTGAGGTCGCGCTGTGTCTAGGAGAGCCATTACACGAAGTCCTTGGCCAAGGCAGGAGATTTACTGGTAGGTATTCCAGTAGTATCTCAGGGTGTTCTGGGCTACACTCCGACACGACTTGTACCGCTTTTGGGGGTCTGACTTTTACCCACCCCCTAGGCCCGACATGCGATGCTCATAGACGAACGGACCGGACTGTACGGATATTGTCACTGACAGGCTCAGTAGGGTGTCAGGATGAGTTCGCTCATCGACGTCCCTTTTAGTCAATAGCTGGTGGCCCGTTATGTATTGGCTTATACCTCTGACGTGCTAGTGGTTAAATCCACAGCCATAGTATTGACGAGTCTTTAGAGTCCACCACACTTTCAGTTACTCAGCTTTCGGGCGAAACGCTGTAGAGGCCGTATGGAGATATGGCAGGGTTCGATCAGATACGTGCGGTATTGCACAGATCGTGATCGGACAGTTTTTACTAGCCGGCTTTGGCTTAAGCCGGATCTTAGTATTTGATAGTGTAGTTTTTGTCTCTATGCATTTGTATCCGGACGGAATACAGATGCGGGTGTGTATGCACTGTATCGGGGTTTTCCTGTAATTTATTATGGGACCAGTTTTCTGGGGTTGCCAGTTTGCATTCCGTTCCGGCCGGTTTTCTCTTTTTCCTTCCCGGTCGGACTTTTCGTTGGGGGTGTTAATTGCAAGTTTGCAATTAACATTTTGTTGAGGGGGTTTCTTGCAAAAGGTTTGTTTATGATATCATCTTTGCTATTGATGCATTTATTTTGACATGATAGAGTATGGGTTTGTCTTTTGGTGTTGGAAATTGCATTTTGGCCGGCACTGTTTGGGAATGGAGTGGGGGTTAATTTTTGGTGGAATATTTCTTTGCTTAATTTCGTGGGCCCCTCTTCTATGTGTGTGTGTGTGCTGTGGAGAATTATTTTTCATTTTGCATGGTTTTTAATTAAAGAATTCAACAGAACACCAAAAATACTTCCCACTTCATTTTTTCTAGAGAGCATTTTTCTTTGGCCGAGCTCCTTCATTTTCATTGCAAAAGCTCCATTGATTTTTCCTTGCAAGCATCCATGAAAATTCTTGTGCAAAATTCCTCCACTATGGCAACCTCTTAAACCCCAAAGGGACATGTTCTACATTCGTTCTACAGCAATTCTTGGGTGCGTCGGCTAGCCAACTTCGCACCCGAGTTGCCTCGGTATTGAGGTGGGAGCCCGTAAAAGACGCAGGCGATGTGGTGCCCTTTCCGGCGAGGAGGCGACGATATGGAGACTACACTTTCCGCGGGAGATCGGGGCGATGATGAGAAGACCGGAGGACTCGGATCAGTCGGTACATCTCTAACCCGTCTTGTTGTTAGCTTAGACTTGTTAATGGTTACGATCCGGAGTTTAGTGCGCGGTGGTGCCGGTTTGCAAAGTCCGCAAAAATTAAAGTTTATCACCGCTTCCGCATTCCGGCGTCGGATTGACGGCCGGGGCGCCGCCGTGCACTTACAATATCAGGTTCGATATCTAATAACATTCATTCAGAATCAATGTATGCTGGTAATACAGGGTGATAACTGTCAACAGACTTGGCTGCAACACTTGCACCATTTCTATCTCATGAAACTTATCACCCGTTCTCAGTTCTCTACCTATCTGTAGCCCATGTAACAGATTACATATGTGGGATCCTGATCCGGTATCTAATACCCAGGACATAAAGGATACTGAGAAACAGTTCTCGGTAATGAACACATCCGAAGAAGATGCATCTGTAAGTCCATGCTACCTCTCCCGGTACTTTCGGGAATGCGGAATTTGGTAAAAAACGATTTTCTTAAAGATGGTAACATGGACCTAAAACCCGGATCTTGGTTAAACATCTACCTAACATCCTAACTATGAGTTTTAGCTACTCGGTTAGGGGGTTATACCTTGCTTGTCTTGAACTCCTTCGTCTTCAAAGCTCCGATGGTGGTCCGATGGCTTCTTCTCGTCGTCTCCGTACGCCGAAGATAGATCCACCTGAAAGCTCCAACCTTTAGCTCCTTCTTCGTTCTTTGAAGAAACTAGTTCACTTGGTTTGCTAAACCTAGTGAACTAGAATGAGTAGAGAAGAAATAGAATGGGATTTTATCTATGGTTCTTGATTCTCAACTCATGAGACAAGAGAACCATAGATCAAGAGAGGGAGCAAGAGGTTGAGGGTGAGAGCAAGAGGAGAGCTCAAGAACAAGAGAGAGAATGAGCAAGAAAGAATGAGCAACTCTTTTTTTTGTCTTTCACCCTCTCATAATCCAAAGTGATCATAACTCATCATATCAAAAAAGTCTTATGTGATGGTTTGAAGCAACCATAAGCTTATCATGTCATGCACTCATTTTACTCAAATGAGCAAGCAAGAAAAAGTCTTTGGCATGAAATTATAACCATGGTTATCATGATGGTCAACTAGTCAAGCCTAGTCAACCGGTCAACAAGTCAACAAAAGTCAACAAGTCACCAAAGTCAACAAGTCAACAAAAGTCAACAAGTCAACAACCATATCACCATAATACTTAATTAATATAATAGTTAATCACATATCATATTCTCATTAGGGTTGAGCATAAAGTCAAAAAGTCAACGGTCAACTGTCAACAACCCTAATGAGAATCCGCTGCCTCTGCCTCCCTGTCAACTGTGCATACACACCCGCATCCGCGTTCCGAGGAACACGAATGCAAACTGGATAAATCCAATCCCATAAGGTACACTAGGATCTGGCTTAAACCAAAGCCCGCTAGTGTAAACTGTCCGGACACTGTACGTGCACAAGTGCACGGATGTGACCGAACCCTGTCGCAAAACCATGCGACCTGTCGCAATACCATGCGACCTCTACTCTTTTGCCTAAAGGCGAAAAGCTTTCTGTGTGGGACTCTAAAGACTCGACACTACGCTGGCAGTGGGTTTAACCACAGACCGCAAGCGGCACTAGCTGTGCGTAACGGTCCCCAGGTAATGCCGACAAGAAGACGGACGAGGCGAAACCCATCTGAACTCCTACTGAGCCTGAGTGTGACATTCTCCGTACAGTCCGGTCTGTTCGTCTGATACATCGCATGGCGGGCCTAGGGGGCGGTAAACGTCAGTCCCCCAATAGCGGTACAAGTCGTGCCGGAGTGAAGCCCAATACACCCTGAGATAACACTGGAAACCTACCAGTATATCTCGTTTGCCCTGGCCAGGGACTACTCGTGTAATGGCTCTCCTAGACACAGCGCGATGTCAACCCCCAATACCGGGAGAGACGAATCCTGTCTAACCGTCACTGCCTCCAAGTGCTTCGGGACTGCACCCAACCACCACCTGTTTGCACGACTCCTTTGAGCCGTGGTAGGGTAGTGATCAAAGTACAGTGGGAACACACTCGAGGCGGAGTGACAGTGTCAAGTCAGCGGACTAAGCTGTACTCATGTCACCTGGGAACTGATAACTGACGATAGGTATAATACCAACTAGTCAGTTCCCGACGAGTCCTGTCCAGTGTACCCGTAACCTAACGAGCACCCGCATACTATCTCAAGTACGACGTACTGACGGCTGTGGGACAGACCGTCTCCCACACTGGGATGAGAAGCGCATGCGCTGGTCTACTCCGGAGTATCGATGCCCTGTCTCGATAGTCCTGCGACCAGGGACCTGAATAAGGATGTGCTTATAGATTACCCAGCCCCCACTAGTGTGACTGCCATCACAACGCTGGTAATCAAGCAAAGATCCTAAGGGCTCCACTAATGCGTATAAGTGATATACTGAAATAAACACAAGTACACATTGAAGTAGAAACAAACCAAGTAGCATACTACTATTTTGAGCAAGATTGTATATACAAGGTGAATATCCCAAGCATCCATTAAGTAATATACAAACTAGTATGATACAGTAATGGCCTCTAGGGCATATACACTAACAATCTCCCACTTGCACTAAGGCCATGTACTGGCGTATCGAAGACCTATCATCTCGATCAGCCGCTCGAACTGAGTCTAGGGCAGGGCCTTGGTGAATGGATCTGCAGTGTTATCTTCTGAAGCGACTCTCCGAACCTCGATCTCCTGGCGATCCACGATCTCCCTGATCAGGTGATACCGCCTTAAGATGTGCCTGGATTTCTGATGGGACCTGGGTTCCTTCGCTAAAGCTATAGCCCCGTTGTTGTCGCAATACAGAGGTATTGGATCAACAATGGACGGAACCACCTGAAGTTCTTTCAAGAACTTCCTCATCCAGACAGCTTCTTTTGCGGCATCAGATGCAGCGATGTATTCCGCTTCCATCGTCGAGTCTGCAACGGTTTCCTGTTTGGAACTCTTCCAACACACCGCCCCTCCATTGAGGGTAAAGACAAAACCCGACATGGACTTGGAATCATCCTTGTCACTCTGGAAGCTGGAGTCAGCAAAGGCCTCGATCTGGAGGTCTTTTCCGCCATACACCAAGAACATCTCCTTAGTCCTTCTCAGGTACTTGAGAATGTTCTTTACCGCTATCCAGTGTTTCTCCCCAGGGTTTGACTGATACCGGCTTACCACACTCAGTGCATAAGCTACATCCGGTCTGGTACACAACATCGCATACATTATAGAGCCTACCGCAGAAGCGTAGGGTATAATAGACATGCGATCCCTCTCCAAATCAGTCTTGGGAGACATCTCTTTAGAGAGGGTGATCCCGTGACAAGCCGGCAGGTTACCGCGCTTGGAATCTTCCATACTGAACCTCTTCAGTATGGTGTCGATGTACCTGGACTGCGAAAGTCCTAATATCCTCTTGGATCTGTCACGGTAGATCCGGATACCCAGAATGTACGAGGCATCACCCAGGTCTTTCATGGAGAACCTGTGTGACAAGAACCCCTTGACAGATTGTAGCATAGGAATGTCATTTCCTATTAAGAGAATGTCATCCACGTATAAAACGAGGAATACTACAGTTCTCGCTACAAATCTACTATAGATGCATGGTTCATCTGGATTTTTGATAAAGCCAAATTCTTTGACCGTCTCATCAAAACAGATGTTCCAACTCCGCGATGCCTGCTTTAGTCCATAGATGGACTTAAGCAACTTGCACACCTTTCCGCTGCTCCCACTCTGAATGAAACCCTCTGGCTGGTCCATATAGACACACTCCTCTAAATTTCCATTTAGAAAAGCTGTCTTTACGTCCATTTGCCAGATCTCATAATCGTGGAAGGCAGCAATGGCAAGAAGGATCCGAATGGATTTCAGCATGGCTACTGGAGAAAAGGTTTCGTCGTAGTCCAAGCCAGGTCTTTGACGAAAACCCTTTGCTACCAGCCTAGCTTTATAGGTCTCAACCTGTCCATCTACACCAATCTTCCTTTTGAAGATCCACTTGCATCCTACGGGTTTTACCCCGTCTGGAGCAATGTCCAACGTCCATACCTTGTTGGTGTACATGGACTCCATTTCGGTCCGCATTGCATCCAGCCATTTCACTGAGTCAACGCTCTGAACGGCCTGCTGGAAGCTAGTAGGCTCATCATAATCTATGATGCAATCCTCTCTATCCCTGTCTATGAGAAAACCGTAGTATCTCTCGGGCGGATGAGTCTGCCTACTACTTCTGCGGAGCGGCGCAGGAATGTCCTGTTCTGTTGAACCCTCTGGTTCCACTAAACTTTCAGTAATAGTCCGTGGTTCTGGAATTTCTTCCAGTTCTACTGCGCTCCCACTTATTTCTTTTTCTATGAACTGGTGTTCTAGAAAGTGGGCATGACGAGAAACAAGAACTTTTTGTTCCTCTTCACAGTAGAAGAAATATCCCTTGGAATTCTTTGGATATCCCACAAACTTGCACAGTACTGAGCGTGCCTCGAGCTTGTCCGCATGCTGCTTTTTGACAAAAGCTGGACTTCCCCATATCTTAATGTGATTAAGATGGGGTCTCTTCCCACACCACATCTCAAATGGCGTAGTAGGCACAGTCTTAGTGGGAACTCGGTTCAAAAGGTATGCGGCTGATTCTAGCGCATATCCCCAGAATGATCGCGGTAACTCAGCGTTGCTCATCATGGACCGCACCATATCCAATAGGGTGCGGTTTCGTCTCTCCGATACACCGTTATGTTGCGGGGTGTATGGAGGAGTAAGCTGAGAGAGAATTCCGTTCTCTTTTAAATAGTCCAGGAACTCGGCACTTAAGTATTCTCCACCTCGATCCGATCTTAGAATCTTAATACTTTTGCCGGTCTGTTTCTCTACTTCATTCTTATACTCCTGGAATTTTCCAAAGGCCTCAGACTTATGTTTCATCAAGAAGACATAACCGTACCTTGAGAAGTCATCCGTAAAAGTAATGAAGTAAGAATGTCCGCTTCGGGCATGTGTAGACATTGGACCGCACACGTCACTGTGTACGAGTCCCAAGAGCTCGCTCGCTCTTACTCCATGTCCAGTAAACGGAGTCTTTGTCATCTTTCCTTTGAGACAAGATTGACAAGTGGCATACGATTGATATTCGAACGCATTCAAATATCCTTCTGTATGTAACTTAGTCAACCTTCTCTCATTGATGTGACCCAATCTACAATGCCATAAGAAAGTCTGATTTATTTCTGGAGACTTTCTTTTGTGTGTATTCTGGACGTTGAAAATCTGTGGTTGGTTTAACACGTATATACCATTACTCAATGTACCTGACCCAATCAAAACTTGATTAAGGTGAATGTTTACAACATTACTTACAAACGCAAATTCATAACCTTCTTTAGAAACTAAAGATACAGAAATGATATTACAAGTTGCGTTGGGTACAAAAAAGCAATTACGCAAAACCAAAACATGTCCATCTGACATTCCCAGGTGATAGTCCCCCACGGCTTTAGCATCCATGCTAGCTCCGTTCGCAACTTTGAGGGTCATGTCACCTGCCTTCAAAACCCTACGGTTTCTCAACGCCTGCAAAGAATTACAGATATGAGATCCTGATCCGGTATCCAATACCCAGGAAGTAGAGTTTATTGAAAGACAGTTTTCAATAACATACACACCTGAAGCTGAAGCTGCAACCTGCTTCAATTCCTGTGTTCTGGCCTTCCAGGCCCTGCAATCATTCTTCCAGTGTCCTCTCTTATGACAATAGAAGCATTCTTCCTTATCCACAAGCTTCCCCGCTATCTTTGTTGCTTTACCTTTTCCCTTCGTATCCACTTTACTAACACCGCCCCTTGGTTTGGCGGGGGCCTTCTTCTTCTTTCCCTTGGCTTTCGCCTTGGACCTAGAAGAAGATGATCCTCCTACAAACAAAGTGGATGTTTCCCTACCTTTCTGTAGGGTGCCCTCTGCGCTCCTCAGCATGTTGAGGAGCTCTGATAGTTCAACCTCTTTTTCTTGTAGGTTGAAGTTCAGTATAAACTGGACGTAAGTGGAAGGAAGGGACTGGAGAACTATATCCGTATATAGCTCACTCTCCAATGTGATCCCTAGGTCAGCGAGCTCCTCAATGTAGCCGATCATCTTTAGCACGTGCTCGGCTACTGATGATCCGACGGCCATTCTTGTCGAAAATAACTTTTTCGACGCTTCGTATCTTGCGATACGTGATTGCTCTCCATACAGTTCTTTTGTATGGAGCAATATGGACTCCATGTCCATATTCTCATGCCTCCTCTGATGTTCGTTGTCCATCGAGGCAAGCAGGAGGCATTTGGCCTTCGCGCTATCAATCTCCCAAGTCTTACGGATTTCCTTATCCGCGACGCTAGAAGTTGGACCAGGGACAGGGGGAGCTTTGGTGGTAAGAAGATACCCCAGCTTGTCATAAGTGATTGCTATCTTGACATTCCTGAGCCAATCTTTGTAGTTTGGCCCTGTCAGTTTGTTTTTATCTAGGAGTAACTTAAGTCCAGTCATGTTGATTGGTCGCTGCAATTAGGAGAGAGAAGAAGAAACACTCAGCATGATGCTCTTGCAAGTTTAGAGTGGTTTTTAGTTTGTCTAAACAGGATGGCTCCCACTGTTTCTCGAATCCCTCCTCAAACCATAAAGGAAGAATTAGTCAGGATCAATCCCACCGTACAATACTTGCTTAACCGTTCAGCCAGGCCGGTGTCGGTACTTCGAGGGAGGTTTTCCAACGCTTTCGCGAAGTTCCTTAATTAAAGAACCTCTTTTCCCTGGGGGCGTAGCCCCGCTAACACCTTTCTAGGCACCTACTAGGTTTATAGCATTGATCGTTAAGTGAGAAATTTCCCGAGGAGTAGCATATACTCACAGTAGGATCAGGATCCAAATATCATTGCGTGACGAAACTGAAGGAATCCTACCAGAATCATCACACTCCAAATGGTATGCAAATCTAGCAAGTTTCAGTACTTATGAAACTCCCGATGTGGATTTTTGCCCCATGCTCTTATGACCTTGACTTTGGCCAAAATATCATAAGTCACATGTCAAGTTCTACCCGTCATTATCCAGGTTAATTTGGATCCATCCGTACCTACCCTTGACTTTGGCCAAAATGGCAGTACGACTGTCCCAAACCAACGCATCTATCTATGCTACACATGAACACCCAATAGCTACCAATCACTGTGCCTTGACTTTGGCCAACATACACAGCTTGAATACTATTGACTATTCATGCGAAACGACGGAGGGCTACGGATGGTTTTGGCAAAACCGTGAACGTAGTGAACTTGATTTGGTCGATGGAACGAGATAGCTTTTAAAAGGAGTGGCTCAAGCTCCGCATTTAAAAGTTGTTTTTGAAAAGAACCGAGTGGTTTTTCGAAAGTGTTCCAACGACTTTAACTTGGTTTATTATCTTGCATTAGTTCTTTTAATGCGTGATATTCTTGCATTAGTTCTTTTAATGCGTCCCATCATTTAATCCTACCATTGCAGAAAACAACCAAAATATGACGTACGCTTATGCCATTCGCATTCGCCACGGGGCCCCGTCATTACCCGTTAGGTTACTTAACTAACGACAGAGCGGGGGCTGGGCTAGCGCGTCTGTAAAACATAAGCAACGCCTAAATAATATCATATATAGATATACTGCAATGATAAACATTTCAGATCACAGATAAATACATTGGATATACTAGCAATCTGTAATTTGTACGAGCCTGTAACAAAAACAGATAACACGGTCGCGGTGAATAGCCAAAACCCCACCCAAGACCCCTACGGGTGCGGCAAACTACCCGCCAAGTACCCGAAGCGTAGCAACCTCCCTCATCGCCATGAGTAGGCCACTCGACACTTCGGCATACCCGGTAGTTTGTGTACCCCCTCCATGGGTCTATCCTAGGAGCAAAAACAGTAAAAAGAAATTATACAATGACGGCTACAACCCCTTCCCGGTTGTGCGGCCATACAAATAATTATTACATCAATTTACAAATTTACATGAATTGCAAGAAAATAAAACTCTCGTCTCACAACCCCCGGCTATTCACCCGCGACAATCCAACATATTTATATACACATTCCAGCACATTACAGATCACAGATTTGTATAACCCCCACTAATCGACATATAGCGATTAGTAGACGTTCAATACAAATATCACATTACAGAAAAACCCGTTAGCTCAAGTCTTTTAGAAGTTCGATCAAAAATACGGATTTTCGGGACCCCAAAATAAAATTTTCGTTCTGGAAAATCTGGGTTGAAAATACATATACTAAAAATCCCAAAATACCCCAATTAGCAAACTGCAAAAAATAAAACCCATGACCGAGTCAACTCGGCCGCGGTTCCGCGGCGGGAGCGTGCTCCCGCCGCGGAACCGCGGCGCTTTGATCGAGTCATGGGCCCAAATTTTTGCAGTTTCTTTAAAAAAGCCTGAGTCGATTTTTGGTGTATATTAAAAAAGTTTTCCAGCACTTTTAAAATCGACAGAAAGTTTAAAATTCCGGGGTTCGTTTCGGGACTTTTTCGTTGATCGATCTTCTAGTTACTTGCTAACATGTTAGATAGAGTTTAACTAGGCTCTGATACCACTGTAAGTCCATGCTACCTCTCCCGGTACTTTCGGGAATGCGGAATTTGGTAAAAAACGATTTTCTTAAAGATGGTAACATGGACCTAAAACCCGGATCTTGGTTAAACATCTATCTAACATCCTAACTATGAGTTTTAGCTACTCGGTTAGGGGGTTATACCTTGCTTGTCTTGAACTCCTTCGTCTTCAAAGCTCCGATGGTGGTCCGATGGCTTCTTCTCGTCGTCTCCGTACACCGAAGATAGATCCACCTGAAAGCTCCAACCTTTAGCTCCTTCTTCGTTCTTTGAAGAAACTAGTTCACTTGGTTTGCTAAACCTAGTGAACTAGAATGAGTAGAGAAGAAATAGAATGGGATTTTATCTATGGTTCTTGATTCTCAACTCATGAGACAAGAGAACCATAGATCAAGAGAGGGAGCAAGAGGTTGAGGGTGAGAGCAAGAGGAGAGCTCAAGAACAAGAGAGAGAATGAGCAAGAAAGAATGAGCAACTCTTTTTTTTGTCTTTCACCCTCTCATAATCCAAAGTGATCATAACTCATCATATCAAAAAAGTCTTATGTGATGGTTTGAAGCAACCATAAGCTTATCATGTCATGCACTCATTTTACTCAAATGAGCAAGCAAGAAAAAGTCTTTGGCATGAAATGATAACCATGGTTATCATGATGGTCAACTAGTCAAGCCTAGTCAACCGGTCAACAAGTCAACAAAAGTCAACAAGTCACCAAAGTCAACAAGTCAACAAAAGTCAACAAGTCAACAACCATATCACCATAATACTTAATTAATATAATAGTTAATCACATATCATATTCTCATTAGGGTTGAGCATAAAGTCAAAAAGTCAACGGTCAACTGTCAACAACCCTAATGAGAATCCGCTGCCTCTGCCTCCCTGTCAACTGTGCATACACACCCGCATCCGCGTTCCGAGGAACACGAATGCAAACTGGATAAATCCAATCCCATAAGGTACACTAGGATCTGGCTTAAACCAAAGCCCGCTAGTGTAAACTGTCCGGACACTGTACGTGCACAAGTGCACGGATGTGACCGAACCCTGTCGCAAAACCATGCGACCTGTCGCAATACCATGCGACCTCTACTCTTTTGCCTAAAGGCGAAAAGCTTTCTGTGTGGGTCTCTAAAGACTCGACACTACGCTGGCAGTGGGTTTAACCACAGACCGCAAGCGGCACTAGCTGTGCGTAACGGTCCCCAGGTAATGCCGACAAGAAGACGGACGAGGCGAAACCCATCTGAACTCCTACTGAGCCTGAGTGTGACATTCTCCGTACAGTCCGGTCTGTTCGTCTGATACATCGCATGGCGGGCCTAGGGGGCGGTAAACGTCAGTCCCCCAATAGCGGTACAAGTCGTGCCGGAGTGAAGCCCAATACACCCTGAGATAACACTGGAAACCTACCAGTATATCTCGTTTGCCCTGGTCAGGGACTACTCGTGTAATGGCTCTCCTAGACACAGCGCGATGTCAACCCCCAATACCGGGAGAGACGAATCCTGTCTAACCGTCACTGCCTCCAAGTGCTTCGGGACTGCACCCAACCACCACCTGTTTGCACGACTCCTTTGAGCCGTGGTAGGGTAGTGATCAAAGTACAGTGGGAACACACTCGAGGCGGAGTGACAGTGTCAAGTCAGCGGACTAAGCTGTACTCATGTCACCTGGGAACTGATAACTGACGATAGGTATAATACCAACTAGTCAGTTCCCGACGAGTCCTGTCCAGTGTACCCGTAACCTAACGAGCACCCGCATACTATCTCAAGTACGACGTACTGACGGCTGTGGGACAGACCGTCTCCCACACTGGGATGAGAAGCGCATGCGCTGGTCTACTCCGGAGTATCGATGCCCTGTCTCGATAGTCCTGCGACCAGGGACCTGAATAAGGATGTGCTTATAAATTACCCAGCCCCCACTAGTGTGACTGCCATCACAACGCTGGTAATCAAGCAAAGATCCTAAGGGCTCCACTAATGCGTATAAGTGATATACTGAAATAAACACAAGTACACATTGAAGTAGAAACAAACCAAGTAGCATACTACTATTTTGAGCAAGATTGTATATACAAGGTGAATATCCCAAGCATCCATTAAGTAATATACAAACTAGTATGATACAGTAATGGCCTCTAGGGCATATACACTAACAGCATCAGCATGCACTTTCTTCGTTTGGGCGGCACGGGAATTCTGGTAATCCCCTATTTCCTACTCTGTCTTATAACAATTATAAGTTGGAGCGGGACCAACGTTCCTAGCGCAGTATAACAAGCGGGTTCGGTCAATTCATCCGTATTATTATCTTGATTAAGGCGTGACATGGTCGCTACCTGGAAGGATAGAGAAGAAAACACTCAGCGTATGCTCTTGCAAGATTTAGATTGGTTATTAATATATCTAATCAGGATGTCTCCCACTGTTTTAGTCAAATCTTCCTTCAAACCCTAAAAGGAAAGACTAGCCGGGATTAATTACACCCTACAAGTTCGCCAATCTTTCAGCCAGGCCAGTGCCGGTACTTTGAGAGAGGTTCCCCGTGCTTTCGCACGGACCTAATTAAAGTAAACCTCATTTTCCCAGGGGCGTAACCCCGTTAATACCTTTCTAGACAGCTACTCGATCGACTAATTGTAATGTGTAAAACTTTTCCAGGAGTAACTCTTACTCGCAGTGGGTATTGGGATCCAACTATCTTAAAGAAGGTATGAAATCTCATTGCAAATTTCAACACTTGAAATTCCCAATAATATTTAACCCTAACCTCCTATGACCTTGACAAAGGCCAACAAACCATAGGATGCAAGTCAAGTTCAACCCGTCATTTCCTGATTGAATTAAACCCACCCGCACGACCCTTGACAAAGGCCAACAAGGTCGCACGACTACCCTAACTCAATCGCATCATATGCTTATATAGATAAGCAGTAATCAGCTACCGCACACTACGCCTTGACAAAGGCCAACAAACGCAGCACGAATACTAACTATCACTTATCTGAAATGACGGAAGGCTACGATAGGTTTTTAAGAAAACCCTTTGCGTAATGAACTTGATATCGTTGTAGAATCAAGTGATTTTAAATGGAATGTTTTTGAGGCCTTTTCTAGTTTTGCTAAAGAGGTTACTCCCGGTGAAGGGATCGTCGGCTCTTTCCTTATCGAATAAGGTGCGGGATATATCACATATATCACTATGCAAAGCAAGAACTATAGAAGCAATCAAAATACAAACCGAGTTTGTAGCATCTGCTAGTTTCGCTAAAGAGGTCACTCCCGGTGAAGGGATCTCGGCTCTTTCCTTATCGAATAAGATGCTGGATGTTCTAGAAGGAACACCGCTATGCAAAGCAAGAACTAGAGCTACCAGTTTTTAAACAAGTTTCTACAACATCTTTAGGTTTCTTTTAGTTTCATTAATCTCATTAATGAAGTCACATTTTATTATGCTTCACAAGCATCACATTTGAAATGAAATCTACAATATAACATATATCTCATATATATAGTATAAACATTCGTCTCAGGCAGTAATATGATCTCATCACAGAACATTGCAGCAGAAGAACATATATGAAGTATTGGATATACTAGGACGTCCGTGTTTTAATACGAGCCTGCATAAAACACGGATTCCACAGTCGCAATGAATAGCCAAACCCACATCCCTAGACCCCTACGAGAGCGGCAAGCAACACTGCCAATTCTAGGGTTAGAAGACCCAGTCTCGACTCTTCGAGATGGTCTCCTACTGGACCCTAGAACCCGGTTACTTGTGCTCCCCGCCTTGGGTCTACCTAATGCGGAAAATTAAATAATATACGATGGTGACATCATCCTCAGCCCGAAAGTGCCCCAATAAAAGAATATTACATACAAATGAATTTTACATGAATGAAAAAGAAAAACTCTCATCTCACATAAAACCCCCGGCTATTCAAAACGCGACGATCCAATATAACATATCACAGCAACACATAATATCACATATCATCAACGTAAGTAAATATGTGTATCCCAATTATCGTTGATGTATAGCAACGAAACCGGCGATACACCACATATTACACTTACGGTCACAGAAAAGAAAGTGTAAAACTACAACAGTTGGAATCCGCAACCTCCTTAGACATCACATGCCTAACCAAATGAATTCCTTAGACATCTCATGCCTAACAATTATATACCCCACATTTTAGTCTCATTATCGAAAACTCTTTTCAATATCAAGTCGGGCAATTCAACAAGATTCCCGACATCCTGATCGAATGCTCGTCGCAAACTTTAGTAGATGGCCGCACCCCCGATGTCGACGAAGTGCACTAAGGCGGAACACCGCTGCCACGAGCACCCGAACGGATGCTTTTGGCAACGGGGTTCTCCTACAGTCACTTGGTCGGGGCTATGAGGCGTGGCTGTCTGTTAAGTTTACCCGGCGAGTATCCGCGTACGCTACGTGATTGCGACGGACTTTTGATCACATCAAAATTCCATGGCAACCGATCATCTGAGACTAACTGCTATGTTTATAACATTCAAATTAGTTATCTCATAACAACTTTTGGATTCCAAATATTGTATCGCATTCCAGATAAATAGACAATGTTAAACTTTCCGATCGAATAATCAAACACCCAAGTTTTCCAAAATAGTTCTCAACACTTGCAATTAGTTTAAAAACATCCATCACATGCCACCGTACCAATGGTCCAGCCGTAGAAGGGTCAAGCCAACGCCTCACATGTGGCAACGCCGTACTGCCCCAAACCCTAAAGTTTAGAGGCAGTTCAAGACGGTCACATAATCGAGGTAAGGTTTGTGTTCTTCTAGAGGGTCCACCGCGTTACTTGCACGACTTAGAACGTTCTTAAACTACGGAAAAATCCAACACTTGAAAATTTTCCGTCAGGGGAAAAAGTGAGTTATTGATCTCCGTTCGAACTTTTTAACACGTTCTAAAAATTACCCGGACAAACTAAACAAAGTTATACTTTCCGATCGAATCAACGAGTTCCCAATACAACCCATAAAACTCAACACTTGAGTAAAGATTAAAAATTCCCAGAAGCATCAGGAAGTACCTACGGATGTTACTGTGCAAAACCCAAACTATAATGCTACTATTTGGCCGCGGAACCGCCGCGCAAGCCATGGTACGGCCGCGATTCCGCGGCGCTTTAATTGTATTGGAGTCTCGTTTTTCACAGTAATTCCTAAAATACCCTGCTGATTTTTTTGAGTATTTTTAATATGAAAAAAACAACATTTTTGAAAAATTTCCAGAAACTAGGGTTTTACGAGTATTCGGAGTTCGATCGGACTTTAAACTTCGCCTAAAGCTCTAGCTTGGCTCTGATACCACTGTAGGGTTACTAGGCACTTTCACAAGGGTCTATAAGGCATCAACCATGCCCGATTCAAAATTTAGACGTGCCGAACAACCCTAACCAAGATCTTTAAACTAGAGAATAGACGAAACAAAGCATGTTAAACACTTTAACATCTAAGAGTTTGGGATTACAACCTTTGTAGTCCGGTCCTGCGCTTCATAAGCTCCGTGTTGAGGTCTCTTCGCTGCGATCATCATGTTTCCGGACTCTAGAGAGGCTCCACGAAGAGAAAGATGCAAGCTTGCTTCCGATCTTCGATAACAAAGATGATCTACCTTGAAGTTTCTTTAACACAAGCTCTCACTCACTAAATGAAGTGAACACCCTAATCTAAATGGCTATGATAGATTAGGATGATGAAGTAGGATTTTAGGTCTCATTTGTTTTCTTTAACTCACTCATTTTCATCACTTAAGAAAAACCTAGAAAGCTTTTCAAAAGCTCAAGGAAGAAGAAGAATAATAGAAGTCCTTTTGTGATGAATAATGAAACTCATATATGAGGTTAGAAATGCAACCATAGTTAAGAATGAATCCTTAACTCATGTAGAGAAACAACCATGGTAAAGGGGTTTGGGTTTGGTTAAGGAAATATCTTCACAAAATATCTATACATAAAAAAAAGCAAAAACTTCTAGAAACTACTAGAAGGCTTAACCCTAATCCAAACCCTAACCATGTTTAATCTCCACAAAACATGTTGCATTAATAACCCTATCATGTTACAATATTATATATCACGTATATAATATTTATTGTATCAAAAAATAATATAATACAATTAACATATATCGCATATATATCAATGTATTACCCGAGTGAGAAATAGAATCTTTTAGTGAGCTTATATCAGTTAATGTAATTTAATATATCAAATATATAATTATACATTAAATTATCGAATCAACACTTGATCCGATAATCCGGCTATTTCACAAATAACCGACTAATATAATCTGTATCAGTCCATCGAATCAACACTTGATCCGATGACCCGGTTATATCACATATACCCGGCTGATATCTCATATCACGAGAATCTAATACGGTATCACATACACGTATTGTTCTCGGCCCCGCACATATCATATATGTGCTCCTACTCCGTTTTTCCTGAGCCAGGAAACCTCTGTGTAGGACTCTAAAGAATCGTCGATACGCCGGCAGTAGGTGATGATCATATCAAACACCCACAAGCTGCAAGCGGTCAGCTAAACGTAACAGCCACCCAGGTATTGAGTGCTCAGAAGATCAACAAGCAAGCCTGTACATTCTCCTGTGAATCCAGTCAGTAACACTCCCGTACAGTCCAGTCTCTTCGTCTGATATATCGCATATCTCGCCTAGGGGTGGTAAACGTCCGACCCCAGTAGCTTAATAAGTCGTGTCGATATGAGATCTATAACAGTTCGAGAAACTACTGATAACACTTACCAGTAAATCTCAGCGACCCTGGCTAGGGATTTCCAGTTATAGCCAATCGAACACAGCGCAACATCAACTCCCTATACCGGGAGAGACGAATCCCCTCCTATCGCTCACTGCCTCCATGTGATTCAGGACTGTACCCAAAAGCCACCTTTTTGCATGCCCTCTTGGACGTAGTATGATGGAAATCAAAGCACGGTGGGAATCAAACAAGACTCTATGATGATCTCGGGTCTACAGACTAACCTGTACCAGTGTCACCAGAGAACTGCTATCTGACGTGAAGTATAATACCATCTGGGAGTTCTCGGCGAGTCCGTCCAGTGTACCCAGTCTCTACTGAGCACCCGTACACCATCCTTGATGTCAAACACCGATGGATATTGGATCATCCATCGCCCATCATATGGGTCAAGATGTGTATACGCTAGTCTACTCTGGAGTATCGATGCCCCGTCTCGGTACTCCCACGACCAGGAACATTTGAAGGATGTACTTGGCGACTACACTGTCCCCACTAAAATGATCCGCATCATAGTCCTGGTAGTCAAGTACTCATCCTAAGGGCTTTATCAACATGTAACATAGAGACCATCAGAGTATATGTTAAGATAAAGAGCAACCAGATAGCGTACTATCATGTCGAGCAAGAAAGTCCTCCCTATAAATGTCTAAGCATCCACTACAATATATATCATATGTACAGTAATGGCCTCTAGGGCATACATATAACTAACATTGCTTGTTTTCTTGTGTTTCGTTTCACGCGTTACGTTATCCGATACGGTTCGTGTTCTGTGTTGCTGTTGCTCGGAGTTGGTTTCATAGTGTCGCTATGCACGTTAGCTACAATACGAACACTTGAGAGTACGTTTGTGTTGTCGCGTTGGTCAGCGTAGTTTATACGTGTTTTGGGTCTATTGCTAATATATACTTTCTTTGTTGTGTTATGTTTTAGGTTCGCAGGCGGGGACTTCGGGCGCTGCGAAGAAGGGGAAACAGGTGGTAGGCTTTACTTAGCCAGGAGCGTTGGTGAGTAGATTTATCATCTACAGGGGAATCGCCCGCATGGCGTTATGCGTCTGGGCTAGAGATGTTATTCCTTGTCGCATATTCTATTTCATATATAGAGTTGTGCATACACCTTATTGCTAAGTTACTTGTTGTGCTTGGACTTGTACCCTTAGGACACTGCACTATTATTGACGGCTCATGTTGCACGAGCACTGATTGTATGCCACGCACACCGTCAATAATTGCCATGACACACACAACACACATATAGATATGATATTGTTTGGTTAGGGACATTGTGACATTGATTCATATTCCTTTATGCATATGACATATAGCATACCTATATACCTACATGCTTACACATATGCCTTGACATGCTTACATGCTAGTTACCTGTATACCTATAGGGTATTGTACCATTAGTGATAGGTATATTTCACACATGATGACATAGCTACATGTATACCTTGCATACATACTTTACTTATACCCGGAGGGTATATTACATCATTACTGATAGGTAGATACATATACCTTGCTATACCTTTATGTTTACACATATATAGCTACATGTTTACCTTTACTTGATGTTATATAGACTTGGAGAAATTAGGAACCGCATGATATATAATTTAACTTGTTGCAGTTAAATAGCGGCTTTTCCCTTATATGCTTACATTTCCGTTTTCTGTTGCATATATTATATTCATGGATTTTCGCATTGAGATATGGATTTTTCATGATGTTTTCTGGATTTGAGGACCGTGGTAGTTACATGAAATTATGCATTATTTGAACAACCCGGTTTCTCTTGATATGATATTTCAGCATCCACCGTGAGATTTATCGGTTCTGATTTATATACCCCACGCGAGGAAAGGAGGGGACCGTGTGTGGGTACATGGTGGGGCCCGGAGGTATCCCGGGGAAAGATTTCGTGGAGCAGACGATGAGTTAGTGAGGGAACCATACTTTCCGGTGACAGTACCTATGACTCGGCGGTTATCATAGGGATACCGACGGAAGTCATGTACGTATGAATACGTCGAAAGACGAGGGTCGAAGATGGGCACTCGGGTTTTCGGGATAGCGTATGATACGTACCTATCAGGGGTCAGTCGTGGTGATAGCACCTGATAGATCAGTATTTTTGTGTCGATACTTGACACATTGGTTTCATGATATTTTTACTCCTAAGTATATATAACAGTGGAATGGGACGCTGTTTTATATATATATATTAGTGGAATAGGACGCTAATATATATGTATACATATCAATTCATATACATCATCATAATTATTCTTGCAAATATATTTAGGATATATGAGATTCACTTGTTATTGGATTCAGGATATTTGAGATTCACTTAATATTGGATTCAGGATATTTGAGGTTCACTTGATATTGGATACAGGATATATAAGATTTACTTGATTTTGTACATTCAGGATATATGAGATTTACTTGATATTGTACATTCAGGATTTGTGAGACTTATATGATATGAGAGCCAATTTGGGGGCTGATTTGAGGAAATTGGGATTTGGATTGTCTTGATGGACTTTGGTCCTACCACGATGTCAGGATTCCGTGGAAATGACATGTTTCATCCCATACTCCGCATTTATTGTTTATGCATTGCTTCATGTATTAGTTGTACCTGATAGAGTACCTTCCATGACTGTTGCATTTACATACTTTTATTTTATATGCATTGCTTCATATATTAGTTGTACCTGCTAGAGTACCTTTCATGACTGTTGCATATATACATTGTCATATCATTGCTTCATGTATTAGTAGTACCTGATAGAGTACTTTACATGATTGTTGCATACAGATTGTCATATTATTGCTTCATGTATTAGATGTATCTGCTAGTGTACCTTTCATGACTATTGCACACATATGACTTTTATTGCTATTAGCTTGCATATGTTAGATTCGCGCTGTACGTGCATACTTGCGATTACCTGCATATGTTATTTACTATTCACGAGTTGGCAACTCACCCCCGTTGTGCCACAGTGTTTTGCAGGTTGTTCCTCACAGTAGTCAAAGGCAGGGCTATTATCATCTATCATATTATCTTTTGTTGCAGATACCGCTTCGGCTCACAGTGCGCAGTTTTGCTTTAGGTGGGTTTTGTGGTTATCCGTTCATGTTGCTTATTGTATATTCGTTGTATCATGTACTCTCCATCTACCATTATCATGTATGACTTAGATACTTGATGTGAAAACGATATTGTATATTATTTTGTGACTAAGAGGTCTTTTATGCAGTTTTATTTATATCGTCTTTTATTTCTTCGCTACGGCGTCGTATATCTGTTGTGGTGGTTGTTTTCCTCCTTTGGGCGTGGTTTTGCTCCCGTTTGGGGATGCTTTACTTATATTTTTTTTGGGTTGGTTTTTACAAAGGAGGTGCTGCCAAAATTTTAAAGGAAATAATGTTGGACTTTTAAAGAATTTGGGTTGAGATTTTCAAAGGTTTCTAACAATGTTCTTATTTCTTACTACTTTTGATGGTTTAGATTGCTGGGTTTTCGGCTTACTTAAATTGCGTTACGCCTGTAGACGTTGCGTAATTTAAGGGCCGTCACGTGCCAATTTCAGGTCATGACAAAGTTGGTATCAGAGCGCTAGGTTTTACCTTTCGGAGTGTAGGATGACCTTGGTATGATGGAGTAGGTAGCTTAAGCAGAGTAACATAGTGTGTGTGTGTCTGCGGCATACTCACGACACGGTACTCCGCCTAAAGTGACCTAAATACTAATTGCTTGAAATTCCTTCCTTGATGATACATATACTTGTGATTCGATTTACGTGTTCTTATCGAATCTTATTTCAATTTATAGCATTTGTCGCCGATGACTATGGGGACTCAGAGTGATGCAGCGAGGGCCGAGGTCAGAGTTGACTCGGGTGGGACGAGGACTGACCAGGATGGCACGCTCGTTGCACAGGAGCAGATAGATCCACCATCGACAGATCGTATCGATAGGATTGTGGCAGAGATGCAGGACTTGCGCCAGACGATGAGGTCTTTGGTTGAGGCCAGTAGAGCGCAGCGACAGGAGATTGTCACCCCTGTTACCCAGTTGTTCCTTGCGATCAGCATACAGCATAATGTTACTTACACGGCACCAGTGGACGCAGCCCTAGTTGACGAGGCACGTCTTTCCGAGACTTTGGGAGTTCCGGAGCAGTGGAGGACTCGTACCGGTGTACCAGCCGAGAGACAGAAGCTAAGTCGTCGAAACAGATTTCGTGGCCGTCGCGGGAGTAGCAGAGGCTTAGGATGAGGACAGTCATTCAGCTCTCATCCCCATGAGGGTCAGCAGTCATCGCGTGGATGTTTCTGGTGCGGGAGCCTTTATCACCTCATCAGGGATTGTTCCTTAGCACCGCGTCAGACTTGTGTTCGGAGAGGTCGTGGTCGCGGAGGTTTCGCTCAAAGGGGACAAGTTGGCAGAGGAGGTGTTCAGTCAGTTGCGGGTAGGAGGCAGACACGAGAGTTTGCTTCTACTCATCGGGACGCGCGGGCGTCCAATGCAGAGTTTTCAGGTATTCTAAATTCGTATGTTCTTTTGATGCACTAATTTGTTTTACACACTTTGTGCCGTGGTTGGGCCGAGAGTCGTGTTAGCTAGATCGGCCGTTTGTTGTGTTAACTTCTGTCAGCGAATCTTTTGTTGCGCAACACGTATTTCGGTCATGTGCCAATCAGATAGGAGATAGAGATTTGTCCGTCGTTTTGATCCTTCTAGAGATGTTGGATTTGACGTTCTTCTGGGAACGGACTGGTTAGCTACGTGCTAGGCGTCTGTGGACTGCCGCGAGAAAACAGTCAGGCTTTCTGGAATGATCAAACTTGAATTATCGGATTGTGATTCATCAACACTCACTGAAATTATAAGAAGAATAGAAGAGGAACCTGAGAAAGTAGGAGAAAGAAGTTGAATACGAACTTGAGGGTGGAGATGGAGTGTATAAATTAGCACAATTTGTAATGACCGATGTGTAAAAAGCGATTGTACTAATCTATCAACCCACTGAGAAATGAGGTCAAATCCCTCAAGATTCGTGAGCAAACATGGGTACGTCGAACTTGGTAAACCAGACATTGGAAATGAAAGCGTAACGGATTCTTGCGCGGTTGGAACGATGGAAAGGACGAAGGGGAGTGATTTAGGAAGGGTCACAGTTAAAGGTTCAGGAGGGTGTACACAGTCAGTGGAAGGAACATGATGAATTGGAAAATCCGACTCATGAAACAAAACTGGTTTATCATCAATAATTTCCTCGATATTCTCCTCAAAATTTAGCTTATCCATGCCATTCTCATCAAAATCAAGACGCATATGAAGTTCGGGAAAAACATTTAATGATTCGGAATGATGAATTGGAGAGAAAAACTCGGCCAAATCTACGGGTTCATCATCCAAAATATTCCCTGCGTCAATATCCTCAATCAAGTGAAAATCAATTTTTTTAGACACCTCATCAAAAGCATGGATATTTATCAATTCAGGTTCTAGATTGGAGGTGTAGAGGTCAAAAGGATTGGTGATGGTTTCACTCGAAAGGGACCCTTCACAATCTGGCAAATCAAGCACTACAAAGTCACACAACTCATTAAACGTTTTATTTTCAACTGGTGAAACATTTGGGACACTTGATAGACATTCAAAACTGGAGTTATGGGATTCAATTGGTGATGGGTAGGTTTGATTTGGAAGGGTGCACAGCTCACTCTCTCCACTCAAATTCTCAATCCGTCCAACCGCCTCATCATACATTGGAAAATTTGGAGCTAGTTGGAAACTAGCTACCGGGTCACTAGGTTGTATAAGGGTGGCCATGGACGCATTCAAATCCTTAATCTGTTGTCTTGACGCTACCATAAAATCTTCCAACGACTGTTCCAAACTAGACATGAGTTGTGACGGGGTTCCAGTAAAAGATTTAAAGTTGTTTGGATACTGGAAACTCCCAAATGGTTGTTCAGAAGCAATGTCTAGGGAAGGTGCAACAGCTGGGTAAGATGGATAGGAATTGAATGGTTGGACAGTATTAGGATCAATATTTGGATAAAAAGGTGAATGGAATTGTTGATCCCAAGAACTTGAAGTGTAGAAAGGAGTGAAAGATCGGCTACGAGATTGTTCAATATGTTCAGCAATAGACATGGGTTTCGGAGTTACCACCGGACTCTCAAAAGGGGTATCAACGTAAGAAGGTGGTAAAGGTTGAAACGGTTGATACAAAGTGGATTGCGGAGTCCAACTGTTTCTCCTAGACGCGTCTATTCGATCTTTCAAAGAAATTTTGGGCATTGAGGGGTCGTCCGTAATTTGACTAAAACAATGCGCGTAGGAAGTAATGTCTGGTTGAGGGTACCAAAGTTCGGCAAGAGTTTTGCGAGGTGGGGTACCCATGATGTGAGAAAGGAGAAGAATGTGAATTGTTTTTTTTTAAATTTTTATTTTTTATATTTTAAATTTTTTTTTAAAAAAAAAATTGTTTGTTTTTGGAGTTTTGAAATTTTTGAAAGTGTTTTTTTAGAAAGAGTTTTGCAAAAATTTGTACGGAACTACGGCACAATTTGAAACAATCACAATTTGAACATGCACAATCAAGTCTAGAGCTAGGGTCTCCTAAGTCAAATAGATTGCTCTTAACTGATCCAAAGTACAAGTTGTGAGATATCCCTCAAATCGCCTCTTCACCGCCAATTGTGGCCAGGTAAGCACAAGTAAAGAAAGGAGGGATCCGTTCACGAATCACCATGAGACGGACTTTTTAAAATTACCTTTCTCACTTGTCTAGCCTAGGCACCACAAAATCAGGTTTAAATAAACGACTGAATGCCCACAACCTTCCTCTGTCCTAATGAGCGCGACAGTCCTTAGTTGGCTGAGTCTAGATATTTTTTAATTAGCTCAATGGTTGATGCATATGTTTTTTGTGATTTTTAGGGTCTTAGGAAGGGTGAAGAAATCCCCACCCAATCTGAGTTGGTGTTATAGCCCCTTAAAAGTCTGTTTTAAATATGCAAAGCAATTAACACACAAAATCTAAAACACTTGCAAAAAAAAAAAATTATTTGGCAGCGCAAAGAATCCTGCACAAAAACAATTTATTGGAAAGGGAGAAGAATTTTTGCACAAAGAACCCTGCAGGAAAATTTTTCAGTGGAGTTCAGAGGGTAGAAGAGAGGACAAAAATACTTACAGAGAATTTTTGGGATGCTCACGTCAGCAGTTGACCGCGGTTCCGCGGTCAAACGCTTGAATCCGCCGTGGTTCCGCGGTGGTTAAGTTGGTTTGGATCTCCAAAATTTTTCTGTTGTCTGTTGTGATTCTCCTCTGTCTGTTCAGATCTTCTGTTTGTTGATTTGTTCACTGGCTTTTTCTAGATCTGAATCAGTCCATCTTCTTTTCCTGCGCAATTCACACAATACCTCTCAAAAAGAACAAGATGAATTTTTTTTGTTTTAAAATTTTTCAATTTTTATAATTTTTAATTTTTTGATTTTTTTTTATTAACCCGAAATTACACAAAGAAATAAACTACCGTCTCCCCGGCAACGGCGCCATTTGATTGATGGAGATTTTGGTAGCTAGCCGGTTGAGTACGGGTCGGTCCACAGGGAGATGGATTCCTTTTCTTTATGTTCTAATGAGTTAAATCCAAAAAAATGGTGGTTTTATTTTAAGATCTATGAATGAGAATAAGTTGATAAAACGCTTGCTAGGGTTAGGATTAGGTTAGTTTGGAAAAGGAATTCTACCTACTGCTTTCTTTGCCCTAGTTAAGAACATAGGTGTTAGGGTAATAGTCAACAAAGGGGATTAGCACGACTAGGAAGAAACTTAGTTTCGTCCTTTTGGTCCTTATCCGTCCTTTCTTAACTCTTAGCCCTAACCTCTATGTAAATCAACCACAACCGGTCTTAACTAGGGAATCACTGCTATCTCGTGGGATAGGATGCCGTAGTGAGCGGTGTGTGGTTCATTTAAATAGAGTCCTAATTAAAAATTATGGGGGCAAGAAAAGGAGGGAGAGAGATTTACTTCTCTCAAAGCTTCCCTCTCCTAACCCTAATAAGTGAGGAATTACTCACTCATTAGGAAGATGACAAAAGAATTCATTTTTATAATTTTCATTTTAAAAGACTATCTAGTTTGCAGATAATAAAAGACAGATAAAAAAATTGCACGAGTTAAATTCAGATAACAAAAAGAATGCAAAAATAAAAATAACTTTATTGATGACCTCTTGACGATTACAATGGAATGAATATTTTAAACTAGAAAATAAAAAGAGGCATCTCAAAAGAGGCACCCAAAGGAGGCACACTTTATTTGGCTTTGAGCCCTCCTATTTATAGATAGGAAAAACCCTAGGTTTACATTCTGATCCATCCATGAAATTACAAAACAACCCCAAAGACCGAGTCAAAGCACCGACACCCCACCGACACGTGCATTGCACGGCCGCGGAACCACGGCAGAATAGCCTGTTTGGCCGCGGATCCACGGCCATTTGGTGGGCTCATGGGCCCAATTCTTTAGGGTTTCTTCAAGTTGCTTTTATCTTCTGTTTTCTTCACTTGGTTCCTCAGAATCTCTTCTATTTTCTTCCAGATTTCCAACAGTGCAGAATTATATGGACTTTTACCGTGAACTTCGCGTTGAAGTCTTGAATCTTGTACTACCCTTGTGCTTTATGCATTGAACTATCTCATGATTTTCATTTGTTCCTTGAACTGGTAGGCGGCATCATACGGATTCATCTATTGTTGGTCGTAGTCTCACATTTATAGCGATTTTTTATGAATTTCACTGTAACGATCTGAGAACCTGTAACCTGCAACTATTTAGCAGACATGGATCAAAAGCACCTATTTATGTGTAATGTGATTAAGAATGGGCGATATAATAATGCAAAATTCTGATATGAACAAACACCCCCAAACTAATCTTTTGCTCGTCCCGAGCAAAGCCAATTTTATTCTCGAAAAATCCTAACCTCACTTTCGCAGGGAATCGCGATTGCGCTGAGCTCGTGCAATAAGCCGTTAAACCTCTAGGTGTCCCTAGTAGGAGGAGTGTTGTCTCCTGAGGGTTTTCAGCGGATACTACCCACAAAATCCGATCAATTTGGCATGTTTAACTTTCATTCTTCAATTTGGTATTCTAGTAAGAAATTCTATTATCTTCAACTTAGAACTCATCAACCCGTATTTTTCACACTCACTCATCATTTAACTTAAGATCGTACATGTTCTGCAAATTTATTCAGCTTTCAGCATCTTTTGAATTTTTCTTCTAAAGTTCCATCTCAACATAGGAATTTCTATCATCTCTACTGAAAGTATAATCCCTATCTTTCATCCATATCTTTCATCCAAACCCCAATCATATACCCCTACGTGTGTGTATGTATCAGCCCTACACTTGGAAATTCAATTCAAGCTATCATACCCTTGTCCATCGTCCAAAGTACTTTTAGTTGGTGAATTTTAGATGAAATTGATCACACATCTTTCATGCGACCGTTAATACTTCTTGAGGTACTAACGACCGATTACAAATTGTGTTCGCGCATTAAAGCGTAATTCCTCGTCTTGCAATACCTAAGGCTTTAGCAGTGACTTCCAAACCAGTTGGTCTAAGGCACTAGGTGATAAAGCACCCTCGCTATATATTTTTCTATTTATGCAGCCTTAAATAATTATAAAACCAGTGTTCATTTTTTTATCTCTTTATTCACACATGTATTTTTATTTTATTTTCCTTCATACTAAGGATTTTAGACAAGAGTATTTCAAGGTATTCTCTACTATTCCAAGTTTCAAGGTGCGTGTTTGTACAAGTTGTAGGGTATATATTTTTAGAATTTAGAATTAAGCTTCAGAATTATTTTTCAGACTTACACTTCAAATGAAAATTTCAATACTCTTCCCTTATTTTGACTTAGCCCAAGAACTGAATTCAAAATTTACCTATGTCTAAATAATCTACAAGGACATATATTTTCTACAGTTAAACTTTTAAGAAAGGTTATTTTTAGGGTTTTTAATTTACCAAGTTTAGGATCTAGTTTTTCCTAACTAGTCAACCATCATGTTGAACTTAAGTCAAATATGGCCAAAATTGAACTTTTCAATTTTTATAATTTACCAAGTTTAGGATCTAGTTTTTCCTAACTAGTCAACCATCATGTTGAACTTAACTATGCTCAAATCCATTCGGATCCTTCTTGCCATTGCTGCCTTCCATGATTATGAGATCTGGCAGATGGACGTAAAGACGGCTTTTCTAAATTGTAATTTAGAAGAGTGCGTCTATATGGATCAGCCAGAAGATTTCAATCAGAGTGAGAGCAGCGGGAAAGTGTGCAAGTTGCTTAAGTCCATTTATGGACTGAAGCAGGCATCGCGGAGTTGGAACATCTGTTTTGATGAAACGGTCAAAGAATATGACTTTATCAAAAATCTAGATGAACCATGTATATATAGTAAAATTGTAGCACGAACTGTCGTATTCCTCGTCTTGTACGTGGATGACATTCTCTTGATAGGAAATGACATTCCTATGCTACAATCTGTCAAAGGATTCTTGTCACACAAGTTCTCCATGAAAGACCTGGGTGATGCCTCTTACATTCTGGGGATCCGGATCTATCGTGATAGATCCAAGAGGATGTTAGGACTTTCACAGTCCAGGTATATCAACACTATACTGAAAAGATTCAGTATGGAAGATTCTAAGTGCGGTAATTCACCGGCTTGTCACGGAATCACCCTATCCAAAGAGATGTCTCCCAAGACTGATTTGGAAAGGGATCGCATACCAGTTATACCCTACGCTTCTGCGGTAGACTCTATAATTTATGCGATGTTGTGCACCAGACCAGATGTAGCTTACGCACTGACCGTGGTAAGCCGGTATCAGTCAGACCCAAGGGAGAAGCACTGGATAGCAGTAAAGAACATTCTCAAGTACCTGAGAAGGACTAAGGAGATGTTCTTGGTTTACGGCGGAAAAGACCTCAAGATCGAGGCCTTTGCTGATTCCAGCTTCCAGAGTGACAAGGATGACTCTAAGTCCATGTCAGGTTATGTCTTTACCCTCAATGGAGGAGCGGTGTGCTGGAAGAGTTCCAAGCAGGACACCGTTGCTGACTCGACGATGGAAGCGGAGTATATCGCTGCTTGCGATGCCGCAAAAGAAGCGGTCTGGATGAAGAAGTTCCTCACAGAACTTCAGGTGGTTCCATCCATTGTTGATCCAATACCTTTGTATTGTGACAACAACGGGGCTATAGCTTTAGCAAAGGAACCCAGGTCCCATCAGAAGTCCAGACACATCTTAAGGCGGTATCAGCTGATCAGGGAGATCATTGATCGCCGGGAGATCGAGATCCGGAGAGTTGCTTCAGAGGAGAACACTGCAGATCCATTCACAAAGGCCTTACCTCAGACGCAGTTCGAAAGACTATCAGAGATGATAGGTCTTCGATACGCCAGTACATGGCCCTAGTGCAAGTAGGAGATTGTTAGTGTATATGCCCTAGGTGCCATTATTGTATCATACTAGCTTGTATATTACTTAATGGAAGCTTGGGATATTCACAGTTATATTAACAGTCTTGCTAAACATGGTAGTATGCTATTTGGTTTATGTCTATCTTAATATATGTATATGTTAGCATATCGTGAATACATATTGATAGAGCCCTTAGGATCTTGCTTGACTACCAGCGTTGTGATGGCAGTCACACTAGTGGGGGCTAGGTAGTCTACAAGCACATCCTTTTTTAGGTCCCTAGTCATAGGATTATCGAGATAGGGCATCGATACTCTGGAGTAGGCTAGTGTGTACGCTTCTCATCCCAGCAGGGGAAATGGTCTGTCCCACAGCCATTAGTACGTTGTACTGGAGATATTATACAGGTGCTCGTTGGGTTACGGATACACCAGACAGGACTCGCAAGGAACTGTTGGTTGGTATTATACCCGTCGTCAGTTAACAGTTCCCAGGTGACATGAGTACAGCATAGTCCGCAGACTTGACACTGCTGTTTCGTCTCGAGTGTGTTCCCACTGTTCTTAGATTGCTACCCTACCACGGCTCAAAGGAGTCGTGCAAACAGGTAGCAGTTGGGTGCATTCCTGAAGCACTTGGAGGCAGTGGTGGTTAGATAGGATTCGTCTCTCCCGGTATTGGGAGTTGATATCGCGTTGTGTCTAGAGAGCCATTACGCAAAGTCCCTGGCCAGGGCAAACGAGATTTACTGGTAGGATTTCCAGTAGCTTCTATAGGTGTAATGGGCTTTGCTCCGACACGACTTATACTGCTTATAGGGGACTGACGCTTGCCGCTCCCCTAGGCCCGATATGCGATAGTCCTAGACGAACAGACTGGACTGTACGGAGATTGTCACATCAGGCTTAGTAGGAGTTCGGATGGGTTTCCTCATCGGCCTTCTTATCGACATCTACCTGGGGACCATTATGTACAGCTAGTACCGCTTGCGGCTAGTGGTTAAACCCACTGCCAGCGTAGTAGTCGAGTCTTTAGAGTCCCACACAGAGAGTTTCCCTGCTTCAGGCGAAACGATATAGAGGTCGTATGGTTTTACGACAGGGTTCGGACACATACGTGTTTTTACGCATGTACGATGTTCGGACAGTTTATACTAGCAGGATTTGGTTTAAACCAGATTCTAGTATTGGATTATTGGATTTATACAGTCTCAGTATTTCCGTGTTTTCACAGATGGGAGGGGCATTCTCGTAATTTGTCGAGAAGCTTCTAGAAGATTGATGAGGTGGAGAGCTTAGGTGTTATATGCATTAAATGGATTAGTGACTCATGAGATGAGTCATCCAAATGAGTTAATGAAGCATTTATTGCCTACTGACTCATAAGATGATTCATTGTAGTATTAAATGAAGCATGGTTGTTAATATCAAATAATGTATTATTTGATATTCTTTATGCTTCATCATATATCACAAATGAGACATAATCCATTTCATTATTACTTTCACATTCTCTCCTCAAGCTCTCTCTCTTCAAGAACTAACCCTAACCTCTCATGTGTTGAGATCCAAGGGTTAGCAAGACTAATAGATCCCTAATCCTCTTCTATATCATCTAGGTTACTTTGATTAGCACTCTTAGCAACCTAGTTACCTCAAGTGAAAGGTTAAAGCTTGGAGAAGTAGCTCTCGGGTGGATCTTCTATCACAACGAGGAGACCGACGAGGAGGTGATCAACGAGAATAAGAAGGACTTGATTCATTAGGTATAATCATCTTTCATAGTAGCTAATCACTTCTATGTTGTTGTTAGTTAGGGTTTAGCAAAGATCCGTAAAATTGTCGATGTTAGTTTAAACAAAATGATTGTTTTACCTATTCCGCCTTCCCGCATCATGTGGGGTATCTAACGTCAACTTACAGAGGTATCAGAGCCTCGCTAAACCATAACTAATTTGTTAGCAAAGTCGTTAGAAATTCGATCGCAAAACAAACCCGAAAAACCATCATTTTCACCATGTTTCTGCCGATTTTTAAACGGGGTCTAAAAATTTTTCAGGGACCCTTAAAAATATAAGCAGGGAATTATAAGATTATTGGAAAAATTTGGGATCGTGACTCGGCCAAACCGCCGCGGAACCACAGCCGATCCAAGAGATCCGCCGCGGATCCGCCATCGAGTTGAAGCAGAGTCAGCCCAAATTTTCCCAGTAACTCTTCTGTGTTGATGTTGTATTTTCTGGGATGTTTTATTTCTGCTCAGGTTTCATGTGCACAGAGAATTGTTTGGAGTAGATTCATTTGTGTTTGCTTGATCGAAATTCTAAGATGTATGGCTAACTTAATTATATTTGTGATGCGTTTAATGTGTTCGTAAACCTCCCCTAACTGCTAGTATGTCGGTTAGCAGGGGGTTGCACATTTCTGTAATGGTTTTTACTAGTTTGTGTTTGTGGACTTGTTGGATTGTCATGAATGGATAGCCGGGGATGTGAGACGAGTGTTTCTTTCATTCAAATGTAATTTGTAAATTGTTGTAATATTCTTTTGCGGGGCACATCCGGGTTGAGGTTGTAGCCACCGTTGTATTATTTCATTTACTGTTTTCTGCTCCTAGGATAGACCCAAGGTGGGGTACACAAACTACCGGGTACTTTGAAGTGTTTAGTGGCCTACTCACGTTGTTGAGGGAGACCGCTTCACTTCGGGTACTTGGCGGGTAGTTTGCCGTACCTGTAGGGGTCTAGGGTAGGGTTTTGGTTATTCATCGCGACTGTGTAATCCGTCTTTCTTTGCAGGCTCAAAAGGAATACGGATTCATAGAAAATCCAATATGTTCATCTATGATCTGGAATGCCTATTATTGCGTCTGACGAATGTACAATATCTATATATGATAGCTATTAGACGTCACTTATGTTTTACACCCGCGCTAGCCCAGCCCCCGCTCTGTCGTTAGTTAAGTGACCTAACGGGTGAATGACGAGGCCCAGTGGCGAATGCGGATGGCATAAGAGGACGTTGCATTTTCGTTGTTTTCTGTAATGATAGGTTAATGATGGGACGCATTATATTAATACAAAGAAAATAAACCAAAGTTGAATCGTTGGAACAGTTTAAAAGAAACCACTCGATTAATTTTTAAAAAGATGATATTTTTAATTGCGGAGCTTAACCACTCCTTTTAAAAGCTATCAGGTTCCTTCGGTCATATCAAGTTCACTACGTTCACGGTTTCGCCAAAACCATTCGTAGCCCTCCGTCATTTCATTTGGGTATTCAGTAGTATTCAAGCTATGTATTTTGACCAACGCCAAGGAATAGTGTTTGGTAGCTGCTGGGTATTCATTTGTTGTATAGATAGATGAGTTAGTTTGGGACAGTCGTATTATAATTTGGCCAACGTCAGGGGTATGTACGGATGGGTTCAAATTAATAAGATAATGATGGGTAGAACTTGACATGTGACTTATGACATTTTGACCAACGCCATGGTCATAAGAGCATGGGGCAGAAATTGATATCGGGAATTTCTAAAGAAACTGAAATTTGCAAAGAGTTGCATACCATTTGGAGTGTGATAATTTTGGTAGGATTCCTTCAGCTTTATCACACGATGATATTTGGATCCCGATCCTACTGTGAGTATCCGCTACTCATCAGGAGATTCGTCACTTAATGATCAATGCTATAAACCAAGTAGGTGTCGAGAAAGGTGTCAGCAGGGTTACGCCCCCAGAGAAAAGAGGTTATTTAATTAAGGAATTTCGCGAAAGCGTCGTAAAACCTCCCTCGAAGTACCAACACCGGCCTGGCTGAACGGTTAAGCAAGTATTGTACGGTGAGAATAGTCCTGACTAGTTCTTCCTTTTTGGTTTGAGGAGGGATTCGAGAAACAATGGGAGCTATCCAGTTTAGATAAACTAAAAACCACTCTAAACTTGCAAGAGCATCATGCTAAAGTGTTCCCTCTCTCTTTCAATTGCAGCGACCCAGAACATGACAGGCCTTAAGTTACTATTATATAAAAATATTTTAACAGGGACAAACTATAAAGATTGGTTCCGGAATGTCAAAATAGGTTTAACTTATGACAAATTAGGGTATGTCCTTACTGATAAGGCACCTACTGTCCCTGGTCCAGAATCCAGTATTGCGGATAAGGAAATCCACAAGACCTGGGAGTTAGATTGCGCGAAGGCCAAATGCATCGTGCTTGTCTCTATGAATAATGAACATCAGAGGAGGCACGAGAATATGGATCTTGAGTCCATATTTATCCATACCAAGGAACTGTATGGAGAGCAATCTCGTATAGCTAGATACGAGACCTCGACAAACTTGTTTCGGTCGAGGCTGGCCATCGGATCATCTGTAGGAGAACATGTCCTTAAGATGATTGGCTATATAGAAGAGCTCGTGGACCTCGGGACGACTTTAGAGAACGAGCTGTATACAGACTTGGTTCTTCAAACCCTTTCTTCCACCTACGCCCAGTTTATTCTGAATTTCAACATTCAAGAAAAAGAAGTTGAACTTTCAGAACTCCTTAACATGTTGAGGAGTGCAGAGGGCACCTTGCAGAAAGTAAGGGAAACACCCATTATGTTTGTTCGCGGTGCTTCCTCTTCCGGGTCCAAGGTTAGGGCCAAAGGAAGGAAAAAGAAGGCCGCTACCAAACCAAGAGGAGGTGTTGGTAAGGTGGGAGCTAAGGGAAAGGCAAAGGTTGCGGTGCTAGTAGTGGCAAAGGACGGGTGTTTCCACTATCATAGAAAAGGCCATTGGAAGAAAGATTGCAAAGCTTGGATTACCAAGAACCAGGAACTGAAGAAAGCTGTGGCTTCGACTTCAGGTGTGTTTGTAATTGAAAATTGTCTGTCAATCAACTCTACTTCCTGGGTATTGAATACCGGATCAGGATCTCATATATGCAATTCATTGCAGGCACTGAGAAACCGTAGAGTGCTGAAGGTTGGTAATATGACCCTCCAGGTTGCTAACGGAGCTAGCATGAGTGCTGTGTCCGTAGGGGATTATCACCTTGGATTGACGAGTGGACATATTTTGGTTTTGCATAACTGTTTTTGTGTACCCAGTTTTACATGTAATATCATATCAGTATCGTTGTTATCAAAAGAAGGTTATGATTTCACGTTTGTAAGCGATGTTGTTAACATCCACCTTAATCATGGTTTGATTGGATCTGGTACACTAGATAACGGTATATATGTTTTAAACCAATTACAGATTTTCAATGTCCAGAACACACTAAAAAGAAAGTCTCCAGATATAAATCTGGCTTTCTTATGGCATTGTAGACTAGGTCACATCAATGAGACAAGGTTAACTAAGTTACATAAAGAAGGATATTTGGATCCGTTCGAATATCAATCTTATGCCACTTGTCAATCATGTCTCAAAGGAAAGATGACAAAGACTACATTCACTGGACATGTGTAAGAGCGAGCGAGCTCTTAAGACTCATACACAGCGATGTATGTGGTCCAATGTCTATACATGCAAGAGGTGGTTTTTCATATTTCATTATTTTTATGGATGATTTCTCTACGTATGGATTCATTTTCTTAATGAAACATAAATCCGAGGCCTTTGAGAAATTCCAAGAATATAAGAATGAAGTAGAAAACCAAACCGGCAAAAGTATCAAGACACTGAGATCTGATCGAGGTGGTGAATACTTAAGTGTCGAGTTCCTAGGTTACCTAAAAGAGAAAGGAATTCTCTCTCAGCTTACTCCTCCATACACTCCACAGCATAATGGTGTATCGGAAAGACAGAACCGAACCCTATTGGATATGGTACGTTCCATGATGAGTAATGCTAAGTTACCGCGATCTTTCTGGGGTTATGCGCTAGAATCAGCTGCATATCTTTTGAATAGGGCTCCTACCAAGACTTTGCCTACTACGCCATATCAGATGTGGAGTGGGAAGAAACCCTATCTTCAGTATCTGAAAATATGGGGATGTCCAGCTTTTGTTAAAAAGCAGCATGCGGACAAACTCGAGGCACGATCAGTGCAGTGTAAGTTTGTGGGGTATCCAAAGAACTCCAAGGGGTGTTATTTCTATTACGCAGAGGAACAAAAGGTTTTTGTTTCTCGTAATGCCTATTTTCTAGAACAGCGGTTTTTAGAAAAGGAAACAAGTGGGAGCGAAATAGAACTGGAAGAAATTCCAGAACCATAAACTACTACTGAGAGTTTGGTAAAACCAGAAGTTCAAGAAGAACAGGACATTCCCGAACCCCTCCGCTGGAGTAGTAGGTCGTCTCATCCGCCTAAGAGATACTATGGTTTTCTCATAGATGGGGATAGAGAAGATTGCATCATTGATAATGATGAACCTACTAGCTACCAGCAGGCCATCCAGAGCGGCGACTCAGTAAGATGGCTGGATGCAATGCGGACCGAGATGGAGTCCATGTACAAAAACAAAGTATGGACTTTGGACTTTGCTCCAGATGGGGTAAAACCCATAGGATGCAAATGGATCTTCAAGAAAAAGATTGGTGTAGATGGACAGGTGGAAACCTATAAGGCTAGACTTGTTGCAAAGGGTTTTCGTCAAAGACCTGGTTTAGACTATGACGAAACCTTTTCTCCAGTGGCTATGCTCAAATCCATTCGGATCCTTCTTGCCATTGCTGCCTTCTATGATTATGAGATCTGGCAGATGGACGTAAAGACGACTTTTCTAAATGGTAATTTAGAAGAGTGCGTCTATATGGATCAGCCAGAAGGTTTCAATCAGAGTGGGAGCATCGGAAAAGTGTGCAAGTTGCTTAAGTCCATTTATGGACTGAAGCAGGCATCGCGGAGTTGGAACATCTGTTTTGATGAAACGGTAAAAAAATATGACTTTATCAAAAATCCAGATGAACCATGTATATATAGTAAAATTGTAGCACGAACTGTCGTATTCCTCCTCTTGTACATAGATGACATTCTCTAGATAGGAAATGACATTCCTATGCTACAATATGTCAAAGGATTCTTGTCACACAGGTTTTCTTTGAAAGACCTGGGTGATGTCTCTTACATACTGGGGATTCGGATCTATCGTGACAGATCCAGGAGGATGTTGGGACTTTCGCAGTCCAGGTATATCAACACTACACTGAAAAGATTCAGTATGGAAGATTCTAAGCGTGGTAATTTACCGGCTTGTCATGTAATCACCCTATCCAAAAAGATGTCTCCCAAGACTGATTTGGAAAGGGATCGCATGTCAGTTATACCCTACGCTTCTGCGGTAGGCTCTATAATGTATGCGATGTTGTGCACCAGACCAGATGTAGCTTATGCACTGAGCGTGGTAAGCCGGTATCAGTCAGACCCAGGGGAGAAGCACTGGATAGCAGTAAAGAACATTCTCAAGTACCTGAGAAGAACTAAGGAGATGTTCTTGGTTTACGGCGGAAAAGACCTCAAGATCGAGGCCTTTGCTGATTCCAGCTTCCAGAGTGACAAGGATGACTCCAAGTCCATATCAGGTTATGTCTTTACCCTCAATGGAGGGGCGGTGTGCTGGAAGAGTTCCAAGCAGGACACAGTTGCTGACTCGACGATGGAAGCGGAGTATATCGTTGCTTGCGATGCCGCAAAAGAAGCGGTCTGGATGAAGAAGTTGCTCACAGAACTTCAGGTGGTTCCATCCATTGTTGATCTAATACCTCTATATTGTGACAACAACGGGGCTATAGCTTTAGCAAAGGAACCCAGGTCCCATCAGAAGTCTAGACACATCTTAAGGCGGCAACACCTGATCAGGGAGATCATTGATCCCAGGGAGATCGAGGTCCGGAGAGTTGCTACAGAGGAGAACACTGCAGATCCATTCACAAAGGCCTTACCTCAGACGCAGTTCGAAAGACTATCAGAGATGATAGGTCTTCGATACGCCAGTACATGGCCCTAGTGCAAGTGGGAGATTGTTAGTGTATATGCCTTAGGGGCCATTATTGTATCATACTAGCTTATATATTACTTAATGGATGCTTGGGATTTTCACAGTTATATTAACAGTCTTGTTAAACAGGGTAGTATGCTACTTGGTTTATGTCTATCTTAATATGTGTATATGTTAGCATATCGCGAATACATATTGATAGAGCCCTTAGGATCTTGCTTGACTGCTAGCGTTGTGATGGCAGTCACACTAGTGGGGGCTGGGTAGTCTACAACCACATCCTTTTTCAGGTCCCTAGTCGTAGAATTATCGAGACAGGGCATCGATACTCCGGAGTAGACTAGTGTGTACGCTTCTCATCCCAGCAGGGGAAATGGTCTGTCCCACAGCCATTAGTACGTTGTACTGGAGATAGTATACAGGTGCTCGTTGGATTACGGGTACACCGGACAGGACTCGCAGGGAACTGTTGGTTGGTATTATACCCGTCGTCAGTTAACAGTTCCCAGGTGACATGAGTACAGCATAGTCCGCAGACTTGACACGGCTGCTTCGTCTCGAGTGTGTTCCCACTGTTCTTAGATTGCTACCCTACCACGGCTCAAAGGAGACGTGAAAACAGGTAGCAGTTGGGTGCTGTCCCGAAGCACTTGGAGGCAGTGGTGGTTAGATAGGATTCGTCTCTCCCGGTATTGGGAGTTGATATCGCGCTGTGTCTGGAGAGCCATTACGCAAAGTCTCTGGCCAGGGCAAACGAGATTTACTTATAGGATTTCCAGTAGCTTCTCAATGTGTAATAGGCTTTGCTTCGACACGACTTATACCGCCTATAGGGGACTGACGCTTGCCGCCCCCTAGGCCCGATATGTGATAGTCCTAGACGAACAGACCGGACTGTACGGAGATTGTCACATCAGGCTGAGTAGGAGTTCGGATGGGTTTCCTCATCGGCCTTCTTATCGACATCTACCTGGGGACCGTTACGTACAGCTATGTCACGACCTGAAAGTACGGAACGTGACCGGCACTTAGATTACGAAGCGTCTAGAGGCGCAACGTAACCTAAGTAAGCCGAAGCCCAGAAATCTAAACCATAAAAAAAAGAAGAAGAAGAAAAAGAAAACAAGTTTAAAAGCATCAGCAAATTTTCCCAAAAATTTCGGCAGAGTCTCCTCTGTAAAAACTGGCCCCAAACGGGTACAACAAGTATAATATACATAAACAATAAAAAGCATCCCCAAACGGGAGCTAGCTCAACGCCAACAGGCGGAAACAACCACAACAATACACAATAGTATACAACGCCAAAAGGGCGAGGCTTAAAACTCAAAAGAAAAGAAAACCACCAGATCAGAATAATACATGCGCGACTCTAAGGTCGAAATATAAGACTGGTCCAATAAACTTATCAAGTAATACAAGTATGGTTGATGGAGCTTTCTAGATACAAATGAAAAAATAAAAGTACAATGGCGGTCCAGATACAAGTGAACCAACCTACCGTGCAAATCACCCTGAAAGAAAAGATGTGCCAGCAAGCTGCCAGGGAAACCTGTACATCGAACCTGTAATAAAATTTGGCACAACGGGGATGAGTAGAAGACATCTACGAAAAGAAATCGAATGCACGATGCTATCCTAGGTCATAATAATACACTATTATATCCTAATCATCTAGTAATAGCAGGGTAAAACTACGTGTAAATGCAGATACTCCGTGCTCGTGTCAGTGCCTCATATAATACTATGTCATATGAATGGGTATGCATGCACCATGAATATAAAATAATCAATCCTGAAATCCAGATATATCTGTATAAGAAATCTTTAGCTGTTATCATAGTAAAATGTGTATAGGAATCTGAAATCTCAACAATGAAATCCATGGAAATCCGTGTCAAGTATCGACACAAACATGTAAATCTCAAGTCTCATAGTATCAATACCTCGGGCTCCGTTAGTCCGGATCGGCCCATACCATCAAATCTCACGACAACGGTCGGTATCCTCCAGATATCCGCCGCGCCAGACATCACCGGTAGGTAGCCTTCCCCTGCCAGGCTCATCGTCTACAACTCGAACTTCTTGCCCCGGGGTACCATACCGGGCCCACCATGTACCCGAGACGGTTCATCCACTCCTCGAATCGGGTCTCGAAATCCATCAGAAAACATGAAATCTCATGGTGGACGAGAAAACCGCATCTTATATTTTAAAAAGAGAGGAGGAGAGAGAGAAGTTTTTATATATTCTTGCGGTTTTCCCCAAAATCCGGAAATCTCATAGAAATCCAAATCTCAAAATCATGAGTAAGTAAATGACAAGTGTCGGCATATGCCCCATAATACTGCATGATAACATGAGAATATGAATGCATGAATGTCTAAGTAATAAATGCCATGTCTATACTAGCATCTGAGAGTAATCATAATATTATATATCGATCTAGTTGCTAGCTGATTCTATCAATAAAAGATAATAAGATCTAAAGTGTACGTGATATAGCAATTACCGATGATGATGTGTGTGAGCCGGCAAATAAGTGTGCGTGGAATATGCGCATCATCGGTAATGGTGCTGGTGTCCTAACAGGTAAGGTTTATACTGATTATAGCAACATATGCAAGAACATGCACCATGATGATTACAGTATGAATGTGAAGACAGACATGCATTATCCACTCCTCTGCGATATACGAGTACAACTACCACTATATGAATCGAACCTAAACTAGTGTCCATCTAACCTCCTAAGGAACTAAACCTAAGAAACTAGTCAATAAGAAACAAGAGTCTACCTAAGGTCTGAATCAATATCTCTAATAGTCGGTGATCCAGCCTCAATAGCGTCACGTACGTAGTACGGCTTCCTCGAATCAAGAGTGCGGATCAATCATCATATCTATGCCTCGTACGGTAAAATCCATCGTACGGCATCCTAATATCGGGGTACGGGTCAAGTATCTCCTAGGTGTTTCATCATTCGTATAATGTCATCATCAACGCATCTCATGATCAAGGTGCTAAACTATAATCGCATACATCAATCATATATCATTGCCATCATAATATGCATCATTAGTTTATCCTCAGAAATATCATGTCATATGTATCATATTGTGATTAAGTCATACTGATATCATATCGTCATCAAGTCACACCTATATGATATCGACGTCAGGTCACACCTATATGATGTCGTAATCAAATCATACATATATCATATCGTGATCAGTCACAAGTTACAGTCCGGGTACTATTTTAGAGTCCTATGTACCTCAATATCATCACCACCCATTATAATTTATGTATACATGTTCATTATCTCATTCTCTAATGATCCGCTAACACTTAATACGACTGTATAGTCAAGAATCACGGCATCAAGCCCAGTTATACTGTTTCATTCCTTTGTATCATATCACATCAATGTATCCCATATACATGTTGTATATATATATATATACCTATACCTAGTCCTATATATATATATACACATACCCGTATACACCATGTCGAGTTTCAGTGTGTGCGTGTGTGTGTTTCTACCTGAAACCAACGAACCGCTTCCAAGATATTCATCCGCTGGTATGGTCTTCCTAAATCAGTCTAGTCCAGCCTAGGGTCATTACTAGGGTCCCGCTCATTTAGAATCTAGGGTTACATCTGGTTTCCTAATGACAATAAGTACTATTCCTATGCTACGTTGCGGGGGTGCTAAACGCCATCCACCCGACTTCCCCCCGTAGATATACATCTACTCACCTGGTCCATGTCTGCCGAAGACGGTGTCGCCATCCTCCTCTTCATCACCCACAGTCCACGTGAAGGGTACCTAAACGCAAACATATAAATAGTATCGTAAACTGAATCACATACAAAAGTCAAAACGACGCAAGGAACACGCATAGGTTAAAACCTATGTCCCGTCCACGCAAAAGAACCAAATATCGCTCGATATCGGCGTACAAACTCCGATGGATCGAGATAACATCAACAAATAACTCATAGTTTTAAAAATCGTTACTTATAATATATAACATGATTAAATCCATCGAAACCCTAAAAATCGATCAAACCGTCCAATTTCGTAAAACCCGAAAATGCCAATTTACCGTTTTTCTTCAAAACTTGACATTTAAATGAAACCAATGGTCATAAAACTCATTAAATAGCCTAACTGGATTATAAAAACCATTACTATATTTTTATTACACAATTTTGTATAAATTTGGAATTTCTAGTTTGCAACCTTTATAGATTTTCAACACTTTGCATTCTAAAATTTCATAATATCACAACCAAACATGATTTTACATGAATTCACTTACTAAACCACAATTCATGATGATGATAATATAATGAAACTATAATTTATATTTTAAATTTCATTTATTTAAAAATTCTTTATTTTCTTCACTCCATTTGACCTAGAATGGTCTAGAACCATTGTAAAATTTTGAAAATAAATTTTGCATGAAACACACTTGATCCTAATATGTAATGGTTCACTTTTTCTAATTAATCCCATTCAAATTTTTAATTTACACTAATTTAGTGTAAAAATAAAGCTTATGTTAATATTTAAAATAATTAATTTAAGAAAAATATTTAATTAAACTAAATTTTTTTAAGTGGCTAAATAAACACCATTTACTAGTTATAACATAATTAAAATATGTATTTTTGAATTTTTAGTGAAAAATAATTACGGTTTAGTTTTACGAAAAATACATTTTACTTTACCGAAAATCAAAAATTTCACTTAAACAATTTTATTCATTTAATTATTTATTTAATTATTTTTAAAACGTTACAATCTTCCCCCCTTTAAGAAATTCGGTCCCCGAATTTAAATTAAAACTCCCCCTCCAAATACTAAAACATTTAGCAAAACACTTAAATCGTCGGGGCTCCAAAATCATCAATACATAACAAAACTCAACTCCGTCAAGCATAACGCAATCATCGGAGTTATGGCGAGAATAAAATATCAAAACCCAATATGAAAACCATCATAATATACATCAATCTATAACTTATATATAGTGCACATCATAGTAAAACCGTCCAAATATCTGGATAAGGAAATATGCAAACACCCCTTTTTGAAAATCGCCGTGTGATGCGCGTGTCACGGCATAAGTAGCGGACGTTTATTTAAAAAAAATAACTATATATATATATATATATATATATTTTATTTAACATACACGTCCCTCCTGGTTACTAAATCAAATAATAATGACTATGAAAACGTACTGCTCAAACTGAAATCAATCCCAATCACATCATAAAAATATCATGTGCGTCCGGTGCGCGCTGAAATCGAAACCAAATACAGATGCCACGAATTCACACAAAAACAAAACTGAGTGCAACAGGTGTGCACCAAAAACATCTGTCAAGTGCAACGAGCGTGCACGACTCTAATATCAGGTGCATCTAATCTGCACAAAACAACGATTTAGTGCATCTGGTGTGCACAAATCGTATCAGGTGCACCGAATGAGCGCAAGAATCTCAATCAGGTGCACATGGTGCATGAAAACATACACCGAATATCAAAATCGAAATCACAGTACGAAAGTGCATGAAAACTAGGTCGAAGCATATGTCAAAATCATGTGTAACCATATTCACGAAATCAAATCAAAATCTCAAAATGTATTAAAACCAATCATGTGCACTGGGTATGTACTAAACAACATCAATACAACTGATATATGAAATACTGATAGAATGTAATGAAGGTCATATAAGAAAAACCAATCGTAGAACAAGGTCCTCAAAATACCAAAATCCAATCAACGAAAATATGAAATTCAAATCATCAAATCACAATCGTAAACACTATCGTCAATGTGCGCCTCTTTCCCCCTTTCCTCTGGTGTCGACTGCTTCGAACTCGTCTCTTCATAGGTGTGCTGACTGCGCTACCAATGGCAATACTCATATCTAGAGTCTCCCACGTAGTCGATCCCTTCACCTGATATCCGGACTACATTAAACTTTTCGATCGATCCATCAAAATCCCATAATTCCCCGAGAGCTCAACACTCAAGTACAGTTTAAAAAATATCCGGTACATACCCCAGCATCGATGATCCAACCGTAGAATGGCAAACCCAAGCCTCACTAATGGCATCGCGGAACTGCCGTAAACCCTAAGGTTCAAGGGCGTTCTCGTGGTCATTATGTCGAGTTAGGGTTTCATTCTTCTAGAGGGTCCATCGAAATACCTGCATGTTCTTCCGAATACCTTAAACTTGGGAAAATGGTTTTCTGATAATCGTTCGAATCCTTTAACTTCACCTGGACGGCATGTGAATACCCTTCGTCCGCACGCTAAGCAATGCTTCAATCCTCAAGAATAACCAATACCCTAATGGTTATCGCATTCAAGCCGTAGCTCTCTCTGCCCGTGCGCCCGTGGTAACAGAAACCACCCTCCGACATCGACAAAGAAAGATCAAAGGAACGAATGAAATACGGTGCAAACAAATGTACATCCTAAGGCTCCTTAAGCAGAGCAGCGTATCATAAGTATACCGCGGACCATACCCACGGTACGTTACTCTAACTAAATCGCCTACTCCATCAACCAAGGGTCACCTAGACTTATACAAGGTTAAACCTAGCGCTCTGATACCAACTTTTCCACGACCTGAAAGTACGGAACGTGACCGGCACTTAGATTACGAAGCGTCTAGAGGCGCCACGTAACCTAAGTAAGCCGAAACCCAGAAATCTAAACCATAAAAAAAAAAAGAAGAAAAAGAAAACAAGTTTAAAAGCATCGTCAAATTTTCCCAAAAATTTCAGCAGAGTCTCCTCTGTAAAAACTGGCCCCAAACGGGTACAACAAGTATAATATACATAAACAATAAAAAGCATCCCCAAACGGGAGCTAGCTCAACGCCAACAGGCGGAAACAACCACAACAATACACAATAGTATACAACGCCAAAAGGGCGAGGCTCAAAACTCAAAAGAAAAGAAAACCACCAGATCAGAATAATACATGCGCGACTCTAAGGTCGAAATAAAAGACTGGTCCAATAAATTTATCAAGTAATACAAGTATGGTTGATGGAGCTTTCTAGATACAAATGAAATAATAAACGTACAATGGCGGTCCAGATACAAGTGAACCAACCTACCGTGCAAATCACCCTGAAAGAAAAGATGTGCCAGCAAGCTGCCAGGGAAACCGGTACATCGAACCTGTAATAAAATTTGGCACAACGGGGGTGAGTAGAAGATATCTACGAAAAGAAATCGAATGCACGACGCTATCCTAGGTCATAATAATACACTATTATATCCTAATCATCTAGTAATAGCAGGGTAAAACTACGTGTAAATGCAGATACTCCGTGCTCGTGTCAGTGCCTCATATAATACTATGTCATATGAATGGGTATGCATGCACCATGAATATAAAATAATCAATCCTGAAATCCAGATATATCTGTATAAGAAATCTTTAGCTGTTATCATAGTAAAATGTGTATAGGAATCTGAAATCTCAACAATGAAATCCATGGAAATCCATGTCAAGCATCGACACAAACATGTAAATCTCAAGTCTCATAGTATCAATACCTCGGGCTCCGTCAGTCCGGATCGGCCCATATCATCAAATCTCACGACAACGGTCCGTATCCTCCGGATATCCGCCGCGCCAGACATCACCGGTAGGTAGCCTACCCCGGCCAGGCTCATCGTCTACAACTCGATCTTCTTTCCCCGGGGTACCATACCGGGCCCACCATATACCCGAGACGGTTCATCCACTCCTCGAATCGGGTCTCGAAATCCATCAGAAAACATGAAATCTCATGGTGGACGAGAAAACCGCATCTTATATTTTAAAAAGAGAGGAGGAGAGAGAGAAGTTTTTATATATTCTTGCGGTTTTCCCCAAAATCCGGAAATCTCATAGAAATCCAAATCTCAAAATCATGAGTAAGTAAATGACAAGTGTCGGCATATGCCCCATAATACTGCATGATAACATGAGAATATGAATGCATGAATGTCTAAGTAATAAATGCCATGTCTATACTAGCATCTGAGAGTAATCACAATATTATATATCGATCTAGTTGCTAGCTGATTCTATCAATAAAAGATAATAAGATCTAAAGTGTACGTGACATAGCAATTACCGATGATGATGTGTGTGAGCCGGCAAATAAGTGTGCGTGGAATATGCGCATCATCGGTAATGGTGCTGGTGTCCTAACAGGTAAGGTTTATACTGATTATAGTAACATATGCAAGAACATGCACCATGATGATTACAGTATGAATGTGAAGACAGACGTGCATTATCCACTCCTCTGCGATATACGAGTACAACTACCACTATATGAATCAAACCTAAACTAGTGTCTATCTAACCTCCTAAGGAACTAAACCTAAGAAACTAGTCAATAAGAAACAAGAGTCTACCTAAGGTCTGAATCAATATCTCTAATAGTCGGCGATCCAGCCTCAATAGCGTCAAGTACGTACTACGGCTTCCTCGAATCAAGAGTGCGGATCAATCATCATATCTAAGCCTCGTACGGTAAAATCCATCGTACGGCATCCCAATATCGGGGTACGGGTCAAGTATCTCCTAGGTGTCTCATCATTCGTATAATGTCATCATCAACACATCTCATGATCAAGGTGCTAAACTGTAATCGCATACATCAATCATATATCATTGCCATCATAATATGCATCATTAGTTTATCCTCAGAAATATCATGTCATATGTATCATATTGTGATTAAGTCATACTGATATCATATCGTCATCAAGTCACACCTATATGATATCGACGTCAGGTCACACCTATATGATGTCGTAATCAAGTCATACATATATCATATCGTGATCAGTCACAAGTTACAGTCCGGGTACTATTTTAGAGTCCTATGTACCTCAATATCATCACCACCCATTATAATTTATGTATACATGTTCATTATCTCATTCTCTAATGATCCGCTAACACTTAATACGACTGTATAGTCAAGAATCACGGCATCAAGCCCTGTTATACTGTTTCATTCCCTTGTATCATATCACATCAATGTATCCCACATACGTGTTGTATATATATATATACCTATACCTAGTCCTATATATATATACACATACCCGTATACACCATGTCGAGTTTCAGTGTGTGTGTGTGTGTGTTTCTACCTGAAACCTACGAACCTCTTCCAAGATATTCATCCGCTGGTATGGTCTTCCTAAATCAGTCTAGTCCAGCCTAGGGTCATTACTAGGGTCCCGCTCATTTAGAATCTAGGGTTACATCTGGTTTCCTAATGACAATAAGTACTATTCCTATGCTACGTTGCGGGGGTGCTAAACGCCATCCACCCGACTTCCCCCCGTAGATATACATCTACTCACCTGGTCCATGTCTGCCGAAGACGGTGTCGCCATCCTCCTCTTCATCGCCCGCAGTCCACGTGAAGGGTACCTAAACGCAAACATATAAATAGTATCGTAAACTGAATCACATACAAAAGTCAAAACGACGCAAGAAACAAGCATAGGTTAAAACCTATATCCCGTCCACGCAAAAGAACCAAATATCGCTCGATATCGGCGTACAAACTCCGATGGATCGAGATAACATCAACAAATAACTCATAGTTTTAAAACTCGTTACTTATAATATATAACATGATTAAATCCATCGAAACCCTAAAAATCGATCAAACCGTCCAATTTCGTAAAACCCGAAAATGCCAATTTACCGTTTTTCTTCAAAACTTGACATTTAAATGAAACCAATGGTCATAAAAATCATTAAATAGCCTAACTAGATTATAAAAACCATTACTATATTTTTATTACACAATTTTGTATAAATTTGGAATTTCTAGTTTGCAACCTTTATAGATTTTCAACACTTTGCAATCTAAAATTTCATAATATCACAACCAAACATGATTTTACATGAATTCACTTACTAAACCACAATTCATGATGATAATAATATAATGAAACTATAATTTATATTTTAAATTTCATTTATTTAAAAATTCTTTATTTTCTTCACTCCATTTGACCTAGAATGGTCTAGAACTATTGTAAAATTTTGAAAATAAATTTTGCATGAAACACACTTGATCCTAATATATAATGGTTCACTTTTTCTAATTAAACCCATTCAAATTTTAAATTTACACTAATTTAGTGTAAAAATAAAGCTTATGTTAATATTTAAAATAATTAATTTAAGAAAAATATTTAATTAAACTAAAAAAATTTAAGTGGCTAAATAAACACCATTTACTAGTTATAACATAATTAAAATAGGTATTTTTGAATTTATAGTGAAAAATAATTACGGTTTAGTTTTACGAAAAATACATTTTACTTTACCGAAAATCAAAAATTTCACTTAAACAATTTTATTCATTTAATTATTTATTTAATTATTTTTAAAACGTTACAAGCTAGTACCGCTTGCGGCCTGTGGTTAAACCCACTGCCAGCGTAGTAGTCGAGTCTTTAGAGTCCTACATAGAGAGTTTCCCTGCTTCAGGCGAAACGATATAGAGGTCGTATGGTTTTACGACAGGGTTCGGACACATACGTGTTTTTACGCACGTATGATGTTCGGACAGTTTATACTAGCAGGCTTTGGTTTAAGCCAGATTCTAGTATTGGATTATTGGATTTATACAGTCTCAGTATTTTTGTGTTTTCACGGATGGGAGGCGCATTCTCGTAATTTGTCGAGAAGCTTCTTGAAGATTGATGAGGTGGAGAGCTTAGGTGTTATATGCATTAAATGGATTAGTGACTCATGAGATGAATCATCCAAATGAGTTAATGAAGCATTTATTGCTTAATGACTCATAAGATGATTCATTGTAGTATTAAATGAAGTATGGTTGTTAATATCAAATAATGTATTATTTGATATTCTTTATGCTTCATCATATATCACAAATGAGACATAACTCATTTCATTATTACTTTCACATTCTCTCTCCTCAAGCTCTCTCTCTCTCTTCAAGAACTAACCCTAACCTCTCATGTGTTGAGATCCTAGGGTTAGCAAGACTAATAGATCCCTAATCCTCTTCTATATCCTCTAGGTTACTTTGATTAGCACTCTTAGCAACCTAGTTATCTCAAGTAAGAGATTAAAGCTTGGAAATGTAGCTCTCGGGTGGATCTTCTATCACAACGAGGAGGCCGACGAGGAGGTGATCAATGAGAACAAGAAGGACTTGATTCATTAGGTATAATCATCTTTCATAGTAGCTAATCACTTCTATGTTGTTGTTAGTTAGGGTTTAGGAAAGATCCGTAAAGTTAGTCGATGTTAGTTTAAACAAAATGATTGTTTTACCTATTCCGCCTCCCCGCATCATGTGGGGTGTCTAACGTCGACTTACAAGAATAGCATGTTTGGCCGCGGATCCGCGGCCATTTGATGTGCTCATGGGCCCAATTCTTTAGGGTTTCTTCAAGTTGCTTTTATCTTCTGTTTTCTTCACTTGGTTCCTCAGAATCTCTTCTATTTTCTTCCAGATTTCCAACAGTGCAGAATTATGTGGACATTTACCGTGAGCTTCGCATTGAAGTCTTGAATCTTGTGCTACCCTTGTGCTTTATGCATTGAACTATCTCATGATTTTCATTTGTTCCTTGAACTGGTAGGCGGCATCATACGGATTCATCTATTGTTGGTCGTAGTCTCACATTTATAGCGATTTTTTATGAATTTCACTGTAACGATCTGAGAACCTATAACCTGCAACTATTTAGCAGACATGGATCAAAAGCACCTATTTATGTGTAATGTGATTAAGAATGGGCGATATAATAATGCAAAATTCTGATATGAACATTGGTATAGCAAAATCTGGGACCACTTGCTTGTTTTCTTGTGTTTCGTTTCACGCGTTACGTTATCCGATACGGTTCGTGTTCTGTGTTGTTGTTGCTCTGAGTTGGTTTCGTAGTGTCGCTATGCACGTTAGCTACAATACGAACACTTGAGAGTACGTTTGTGTTGTCGTGTTGGTCAGCGTAGTTTGTACGTGTTTTAGGTCTATTACTAATATATACTTGCTTTGTTGTATTATGTTTTAGGTTCGCAGGCGGGGACTTCGGGCACTGCGAAGAAGGGGAAACATGTAGTAGGCTTTACTAAGCCAGGAGCGTTGGTGAGTAGATTTAACATCTACAGGGGAATCGCCCGCATGGCGTTATGCGTCTGGGCTGGAGATGTTATTCAGAGATGTTATTCATTGTCGCATATTCTATTTCATATATAGAGTTACGCATACACCTTATTGCTTAGTTACTTGTTGTGCTTGGACTTGTACCCTTAGGACACTGCACTATTATTGACGGCTCATATTGCACGGGCACTGATTGTATGCCACACACACCGTCAATAATTGACATGACACGCACAACACACATATGGATATGATATTGTTTGGTTAGGGACATTGTGACATTGATTCATATTCCTTTATACATATGACATATAGCATACCTGTATACCTACATGCTTACACATATGCCTTGACATGATTACATGCTAGTTACCTGTATACCTATAGGGTATTGTACCATTAATGATAGGTATATTTCACACATAATGACATATCTACATGTATACCTTGCATACATACTTCACTTATACCCGGAGGGTATATTACATCATTATTGATAGGTAGATACATATATCTTGCTATACCTTTATGTTTACACATATATCTGGCTATAGCTACATGTTTACCTTTACTTGATGTTATATAGACATGGAGAAATTAGGAACCGCATGATATATAATTTAACTTATTGCAGTTAAATAGCAGCTTTTCCTTTATATGCTTATATTTCCGTTTTCTGTTGCATATATTATATTCATGGATTTTCGCATTGAGATGTGGATTTTTCATGATATTTTCTGGATTTGAGGACCGTGGTAGTTTCATGAAATTATGCATTATTTGAAAAACCCGATTTCTCTTGATATGATATTTCAGCATCCACCATGAGATTTATCGGTTCTGATATATATATACCCCATACGAGGAAAGGAGGGGGCCATGTGCGGGTACATGGTAGGGCCCGGAGGTACCCCGGGGCAAGATTTTATGGAGCAGATGATGAGTTAGTGGGGGAACCATACTTTCCGGTGACAGTACCTATGACTCGGCGGTTATCGTGGGGATACCGACGGGAGTCATGTACGTATGAATACGTCAAAAGACGAGGGTCAAAGCTGGGCACTCGGGTTTTCGGGATAGCGTATGATACGTACATATCAGGGGCCGGTCGTGGTGACAGCACCTGATAAATCAGTATTTTTGTGTCGATGCTTGACACATTGGTTTCATGATATTTTTACTCCTAAATATATATAACAGTGGAATGGGACGCTGTTATATATGCATACATATATATATATATATATATATATTAGTGGAATGGGACGCTAATATATATGTATACATATCAATTCATATACATCATCATAATTATTCATGAAAATATACTTAGGATATATGAGATTCACTTGATATTGGATTCAGGATATTTGAGATTCACTTGATATTGGATTCAGGATATTTGAGATTCACTTGATATTGGATACAGGATATTTACTTGATTTTGTACATTCAGGATATATGAGATTTACTTGATATTGTACTTTCAGAATTTATGAGACTTACATGATATGAGAGCCAATTTGGGGGTTGATTTGAGAAAATTGGGATTTGGATTGTCTTGATGGACTTTGGTCCTACCACGATATCAGGATTCCGTGGAAATGACATGTTTCATCCCATGCTCCACATTTATTGTTTATGCATTGCTTCATGTATTAGTTGTACCTGATAGAGTACCTTCCATGACTGTTGCATTTACATACTTTTATTTTATATGCATTGCTTCATGTATTAGTTGTACCTGCTAGAGTACTTTTCATGACTGTTGCATATATACATTGTCATGTCATTACGTCATGTATTAGTAGTACCTGATAGAGTACATTACATGATTGTTGCATACAGATTATCATATTATTGCTTCATGTATTAGATGTATCTGCTAGTGTACCTTTCATGACTATTGCACACATATGACTTTTATTGCTATTAGCTTGTATATGTTAGATTCGCGATGTACGTGCATACTTGCGATTACTTGCATATGTTATTTACTATTCACGAGTTGGCAACTCACCCCCGTTGTGCCACAGTGTTTTGCAGGTTGTTCCTCACAGTAGTCAGAGGCAGGGCTATTATCATCTATCATATTATCTTTTGCTGCGGATACCGCTTCGGCTCATAGTGTGCAGTTTTGCTTTAGGTGGGTTTTGTGGTTATCCGTTCATGTCTCTTATTGTATACTCGTTGTATCCTGTACACTCCATCTACCATTATCATGTATCATTTAGAGACTTGATGTGAGGACGATATTGTATATTATTTTGTGACTCGGAGGTCTTTTATGCAGTTTTATTTATATCGTCTTTTATTTCTTCGCTACGGCGTCATATATCTGTTGTGGTGGTTGTTTTCTGCCTTTGGGCGTGGTTTTGCTCCCGTTTGGAGGTGCTTTACTTATATCTTTGTTGTACCCATTTTTGGGGCTGGTTTTTACAAAGGAGGTGCTGCCAAAATTTTAAAGGAAATAAAATTGGACTTTTAAAGAATTTGGGTTGAGATTTTCAAAGGTTTTTAACAATGTTCTTATTTCTTACTACTTTTGATGGTTTAGATTGCTGGGTTTTCGGCTTACTTAAATTATGTTACGCCTGTAGACGTTACGTAGTTTAAGGGCCGTCACGTGCCAATTTCGGGTCGTGACAGGCCAGTAGTAGTCCAGTCTCTCGTAACGCGGCATGTTGATAACAGCTATCTCTAATCTCTGCGTGTGTGCCAACAACTGTTCCTGGATCACATCTTACTTATTATAACTCCTGGAAAAGAATCCATCAAGTCTCCTGCTGATATCATTTATCTAGCCTGCCCGAAACTAGCACTCATTACTGAATCCACTTTCTTTTTCGTATCAACTGTCATTTCCTTAAAATTTTCCTATGGATGTTTGGTCGTACGCGCCTAAGTATATGCATCAAATCTCCAATATCGACGGTGAAGAATAACTGCCTACTAAAACTTCACACCAATCTCTTGTTCCATTACTCTCCAATATCAACCACTTAAGCAGTGTATCACGATAATCATGCGAGTTGCAAGTCATACTCGATTATGACCATGCCCGGAGCCTTACAAGACTTCTAAAAACATGAATCTGGCTTCTCTGATACTCTGTAGAAGAATCTGGCTAAGCTCGCCTTCGAAAACTCGTCCCAGTTCGTCGGAGGAAAACTTACTGTACGATATCTTTCTCGAGCGACTTGCATCAGGTCAGAGGAAGATCCATCGGAAGAAGCAACTCAATTTCATCGATCTCGTATCGGGGCGCCACAACGGATTAAAAGTCCTGACCATTCCACATCTGAACGGCTATGAATCCTTCTCATCCATCTACACTTGTAGACATCGTCAACTTTTAACTTCATGAACTCTAGAAGCAACATCTCAATAACCTCAGCAATGATTGGTACCGCTGTCTGAACAGTACGCAACACCACAATCTTCGGAGAGAGGAAAACATCATGCCTTAAGTCCGGCTGATCTCCAGCAATGGCTTTACCATCTGGTGCGGATCCCGAAGAAACTCGCTTCAATATTAGAACTCGATCAAATATATATAAACGACGTGTCTCTATATCATCGGAATGTCATCTTGGTCAGTCCTTATCCTGGACAAGTCTGCTCTGACCGTATCTCTAACTGCAGCCCTCTCGGCTCCCATAAACATGGTAACTGGAACAATCAACATGCATTGACAAGAATAGATCAATGGAATGAATAGAAGGAAGATCTCAAGATAAAAATCCTAAGGTAACTTAGGCAGAGTATCATATCGTTAATATGCCGCGGAACATATGTACGATACGTCACTCTACTTAGTACCTACTCCATCAACAAAGGTCATCCTATAAAATGAAATTTCGGGTATAATACCCCCAAAGTCAAGTCTAAGTCCTATAAGGTAAATTCCAGGTAACAAAAGTGCATGCCTAGACGACATATATCCGTCCCTAGAATCGAACAAAGGTTAAACCAAACGCTCTGATACCAACTTTGTCACGACCCAAATATGGTACGTGATCGGCACTTAAATCACGTGACATCTTAAGACAACGATGCGGTTTAAGTAAGGCAAAACCCGGAATCTAAACCTTTTTCTTTTGAAAACATTGGAGGTGAAGCTTAAATAATCATCAGAAGGAATCATTTTAAAATAACCATTTGATTTTCACTAAGTATGTTTAAATAGCATATTTGACATTTAGAAATTTAACAGCACCTCCCTTGTAAAATTCGTATAAAAACCCAATACAATATAATAATAAAATAGCATCCCAATGGGAGCTAGCTTCTACGCCTAACCGGCGGAGCAACCAAGCACACGATATACAAAGTCGACTCTAATGAGTACGATAGCACAACACCCAAATTCTAAGCCACGCTTCTAAGTCCACAATATACCATTTCTAAGTTGATGGAGTATTCACTAGATACAAGAATATATGAATAATCAAGTGTGAGTACGATGCAATAGTAACCCACTCACCAATCAATCACCGAAAGGAATGTGTGCCCAAGCCGCTGATAATCCAAGCGGTAAAACCTGCAAAAAACTGTGGCACAACGGGGGTGAGTTGCCGACTCAGTGAATAAAAGTACATCACAAGGTAGAAATCGAAATGCACGACGATACCTAGGTCATAAGTATAGTACTATCATAATCTGTACTAATATAATATATGATATGCATATGTATCATAATGCAACACCATGTATCATGCAATCCCAAGTAGAACATATCAATGCAAATGTCATGTATCTAGGTATAAGCCCAATATAACCGAATATATATATATATATATATATATATATATATATAAACCTCTTCTTTAAAATAGCCGCAGAATAGATATGTCACGGCATAAAAGCAGACGGGATAGTATGAAATATAATAGGTATCTTATTTTAGATATATGTCCTGCTATTTTGATGAAAATGTTAAGAGGTTTACAATTTAAAGATCCCAGTGTCATATCAGACCTTTCAAAATAATGAGACTATAGCTAGTTTTGAATTCCTTTTTATGTACATGAATGCCTCTAAAAGATATACAGGTACTGTCCCCCGGATCAGTCCTGGTCAACTACAATAACTGAAATCTAACTTTGTACCTCATGATAGAAATCACATCAATATATATATATGGATGTCCAGCATCGACACCCGGAATCAGAAATCTCTCATGTCCATCACCGACACGTAAATCCTCAAATCTTTCATGTCCATCATCGACACGTAAATGCAGATATCATCGACACCATCTCAATAGATGATCATCGCCCGATATCCCTGGCCCGTTCGTTATCCCCTGGATATCCGTCGTGCTCATCTCAATCTCCGGTATCGAGTATCCTCGCTAGGCTTCCCGCCTCAACTGCGGCAATCCTGCCCCTCGGCCTCGATCCGGGTCCACCATGTATCCGACTGTATAGCTACCCCACTCAGTACGGATAAGTAATAAGTCCGAAACCGTATAGCTACCCCAATCGGTTCAGAATAAAACAATCGGAAAATATCAAGCTCATGGTGGACGCCAACTCATCATATACAAAAATATCAAGTAAAGAATGAGAATACTTGCATAGATCATTCTGATGATATATTATACATATAAATATATAACAGTGTCCCATACCACCTATATATATCATCAGGAGTAAAATATCCAGAAAATCCATAAGAATCAAATACAACAACTATAGTACTGATAATTGTAATTTGCAACAGGTAATAAAGAAAGACTGCGTAATTAAATCATATAAGCATAATGATCTCAATTCTACTGTGTCATGGCACTACTAATGATGTGTAGTGTGTTAGTAATATGTATGCCCTAGAGGCCATTACTGTACATACGATGTATATTGTAGTGGATGCTTGGACAAATATATGGAGGACTTTCTTGCTCGACATAATAGTATGCTATCTGGTTGCTCTTTATCTTAACATGTACTCTGATTGTCTCTATGTTACATGTTGATAACGCCCTTAGGATGAGTACTTGACTACCAGGACTATGATGCAGATCATACTAGTGGGGACAGTGTAGTCGCTAAGTACATCCTTCAAATGTTTCTAGTCGTAGATGTATCGAGACAGAGCATCGATATACCAGAGTAGACTAGCGTATAGCTTCTCGACACATGTAGATGGGCGATGGATGATCACATATCCATTGGTGTTTAACATCAGAGACAGTATACGGGTGCTCAGTGGAGACTGGGTACACTGAACGGACTCGCCGAGAACTCCCGGATGGTATTATACCTCACGTCAGATGGCAGTTCCCTGGTGACACTGGTACAGGTTAGTCTGTAGACCCGAGATCGTCATAGAGTCATGTGATTCCCACTGTGCTTTGATTTCCACCTTACCACGTTCAAGAGAACGTGCAAAATGGTGGCGTTTGGGTACAGTCCTGAATCATATGGAGGCAATGAGCGATAGGAGGGGTTTCGTCTCTCCCGGTATTGGGAGTTGATGTTGCGCTGTGTTTGATTGGCTATAACTGGAAATCCCTGGCCAGGGTTGCTAAAATTTACTGGTAAGTGTTATCATTAGTTTCTCGAACTGTTTTGGACCACATATCGACATGACTTATCGGTTACTGGGGTCTGACGTTTACCACCCCTAGACAGGATATGCGACATATAAGAGACCGGACTATACGGGAGTGCTACTGATTGGATTCACAGAAGAATGTACAGACTTGCTTGTTGATCTTCTGATCGCTCAATACCTGGGTAGCTGTTACGTTTAGCTGACCGCTTGCAGCTTGTGGGTATTTGATATGATCATCACCTACTGCCGGCGTATTGACGATTCTTTAGAGTCCTACACAGAGGTTTCTTGGCTCAGGCAAAACTGAGTAGGAGCACATATGTGATATGTGCGGGACCGAGAATAATACGTGTATGTGATATCGTATTAGATTCTCGCGATATGTGATATCGGCCGGGTATATGTGATATAGCCGGGTCATCGGATCAAGTGTTGATTCGATGAACTGATACATTTTATATTAGTCGGTTATTTATGAAATAGCCGGATTATCGGATCAAGTGTTGATTCGATAATTTAATGTATAATTATATATTTGATATATTACATTACATTAACTAATATAAACTCACTTAAAGATTCTTTTTCTCACTTGATAATACATTGATGTATATGTGATATATGTTAATTGTATTATTTTCTTTTGTTACAAAATATTGTATATGTGATATATAATATTGTAACATGTTAGGGTTACAAATGCAACAAGAGTTTAGAGTTTAAACCATGCTAGGTTTTTAAATTAAGGTTAACATTTTATTATGGATAATTCATTTTGTTTTGGATGAGCTTTGAGGAAGCTTCTTGATCCTTTGACTTTGTCCACCCTCTTTGTTTTATCCTTGATATTTGTTAACCTAACTTTAACCCCGGCCTATGGTTTAATCTCTACATGAGTTAGCCATGACACATACTTAACCTTGGTTGCATTTCTAAGCTCAACAATAATTCATTCATCACTTTCTTCTTCATCTTCTCCAAGCTCTTAAAAGGCTTGCTTGATTTTTATTTGTGATGAAAAAAAGTGAGATAAAGAAAACAAAAGAGAGCAAAATTCCTACTTCATCATCCTCTTCTATTCTAGCCACTTAGATTAGGGTGTTTCCTTCACTAATACTTGATTAGTGAAGCAAGATCTTGGGTTTGAGATTCTTCAAGGTAGATCAGCTTAGTTTTTGAAGATTAGAAGCAAGGTTGCATCATTCTCTTCATGGAGCCTCTCTAGAGTCCGGGTACTTGATGATCGCAGCGAAGAGACCTCAACACGGAGCTTATGAAGCGCAGGAACGGACTACAAAGGTTGTAATCCCTAACTCTTAGATGTTAAAGTGTTAACATGCTAGTTTTGTTTGATTCTCTTATTAAAGATCCTAGGTTTAGGGTTATCTATAATGGCAAAATTTGAATTTGGCATGTGAGATGCCATCCGAAACCGTACTGCCGTTGTAAGTAATCCAACAGTGGTATCAGAGCCTAGCTAGAGAATTAGATGGATAAGTGTAGGATTACGAAACCGAAACAACTCCGAAACACCCGACGAAAAACCCTAGTTTCTGTCGAAATTTTTCAGGAGTCAAAAAATTATTTTAACAGTTGCAGAATGTTGTATGTGATGCAATATGAACATAGCACAAAATCCACCCCCCTGCTCGGATCTGGGCCGACGACTAGGCTAGGTTTTTTGGCGACATCGGCTATTCTGGGGACTTAGGGTTTGGGTTTTGTGGTGTGGTCCAGGTTCTGGGGTTTGGTACTTGTGGTGTTGTTTATTTTTGCTAAAATTACATGTGATGTTAATTTACTGCATTAAAAATTCGAAGTGTTTCGTATTCGAAATTCTAGCTTCTGTTTCAGTTTGTTTAGACAGTGTTAAAAAGTTCGAACGGATATAAATAACTCACTTTTTCCCCTGCCGGAAAATTTTCAAGTATTGGATTTTTCCTTACTTAAAGAACATTCAAATATCGTGCAAGAACGTGGTGGACCCTCTAGAAGAAAGAAAACCTTAACTCGATTATGTGACCGTCAGAACCACCTCTAAACCTTAGGGTTTGTGGTAGTTCGGCGTTGCCACATGTGAGGCGTTGGTTTGACCCTTCTACGGCTGGTCCATTGGTACTGTAGCATGTAATGGATGCTTTTAAACTAAGTTCAAGTGTTGAGTGAATAGGGAAATTTTAGGTGTTTGTTGATTCGATCGGAATGTTTAACGTCGTCTAACTTTTTCTGTAATGTGATACAATATTTGGAATCCACAAATGTAGTTATGAGATAACTAATTTGAATGTTATAAATCTATCAATTTAGTCTCATTTGATCGGTTGCCACGAGATTTTGATGCGATCAAAAGTCCGTCGCAATCACGTAGCGTACGCGGATACTCGCCGGGTAAACTTAATAGATAGCCACGCCCTATAGCCCCGACCAAGTGAATGTAGGAGAACCCCGTCGCCAAAAGCATCCGTTCAGGTGCTCGCGGCAGCGGTGTTCTGCCTTAGTGCACTTCGTCGATAGCATCCGGGGGTGCAGCCGTCTACTAAAGTTTCCGACAAGCATTCGATCAGGATGTTGAGAATCTTGTTGAATTGCCCGACTAGATATTAAAAAGTGTTTTCGAGATCGAGACTAAAATGCAGGGTTTATAATTGTTAGGCATGCGATGTCTAAAGAATTCATTTAGTTAGGCATGCGATGTCTAAGAAGGTTGCGGATTCCAACTGTTGTAGTTTTACACTTTCTTTCTGCGACCGTAAGTGTAATATGTGGTGTATCGCCGGTTTCGTTGCTATACATCAACGACAATTGGGATACGCATATTTACTTACGTTGATGACATGTGATGTTATGTGTTGCTGTGATATGTTATATTGGATCGTCGTGTTTTGAATAGCCGGGGGTTTTATGTGAGATGAGAGTTTTTATTTTCATTCATGTAAAATTCATTGTATGTAATATTCTTTTATTGGGGCACTTTCGGGTTAAGGATGATGTCACCATTGTATATTATTTACTTTTCCGCATTAGGATAGACCCAAGGCGGGGAGCACAAGTAACCGGGTTCTAGGTTCCAGTGGGAGACCATCTCGAGGAGTCGAGACCATGTGTCTTAACTCTAGAATTGGTAGGGTTGCTTGCCTCTCTCGTAGGGGTCTAGGGGTGTGGGATTGGCTATTCATCACGACCGTGGAATCCGTGTTTTATACAGGCTCGCAATAAAACACGGACCTCCTAGTATATCCAATATTTCATATGTTTCTTCTGCTGTGTTATCTGTGATGTGATCATTTGATATGTTGAGATAGATACTGGATATAGTATATGTGATATATTATATAGACGTTGCTTATGTTTTACACCCGCGCTAGCACTGCCCCGCTCTGCCGTTAGTTACCTAACCTAACGGTGCACGAGGGGACATCGAGGCGAATGCGGATGGCATAAGCGTACGTTGTATTTATCTGTGATGTTTAGGTAAACTTAAATGATGGGACTTCATTAATGAGATTAATGAAATAAAAGAAACCTAAAGATGTTGTGGAATCGAATTTTAAAAAACAGGTAGCTCTAGTTGTTGCTTTGCATAGCGGTGTTCCTTGTAGAACATCCAGCACCTTATTCGATAAGGAAAGAGCCGAGATCCCTTCACATGGAGTGACCTTTTTAGCAATAACTGGCAGATGCTACAACCCTCGGTTTTGTCTTTTGATTGCTTTTCTAGTTCTTGCTTTGCATAGTAGTATTGTGAATATCCTGCACCTCATTCGACGAGGAAAGAGCCGAGATCCCTTCACCGGGAGTGACCTCTTTAGCGAAACTAGTAAAAGCCTCAAAAACACTCCATTTTAAATCATTTGATTCTACAACGATATCAAGTTCATTACGCAAAGGGTTTTCTTAAAAACCCGTCGTAGCCCTCCGTCATTTCAGATAAGTACTAGTTAGTATTCGTGCTACGTTTGTTGACTATGTTAAGGCGTAGTGTGCGGTAGCTGATTAGTGCTTATCTATATAAGCATATGATGCGATTGGATTAGGGTAGTCGTGCGACTTTGTTGACTATATTAAGGGTCGTGCGGGTGGGTTTAATTCAATCGGGAAATGACGGGTTGAACTTGACTAGCACTTATGATTTGTTGACTATGTTAAGGTCATATAGCTTCTAGGGGTAAAATATTATCGGGAATTTCAAGTGTTGAAATTTGCAATGAGATTGCATACCTCCTATGAGATAGTTGGATCCCGATACCCACTGCGAGTAAGAGTTACTCCTGGGAGAGTTTTACACATTACAATTAGCAGATCAAGTAGGTGTCTAGATTGGTGTCAACGGGGTTATTCCCCTGGGAAAACGAGGTTTATTTTAATTGGGTCTATGCGAAAGCACGGGGAACCTCCCTCAAAGTACCGGCACTGGCCTAACTGAAAGATTGGCGAACTTGTAGGGTGTAATTAATCCCGGCTAGTCTTTCCTTTTAGGGTTTGAAGGAAGATTTGACTAAAACAGTGGGAGGCATCCTGATTAGATAAATAAATAACCAATCTAATCTTGCAAGAGCATACGCTGAGTGTTTTCTTCTCTCTCTCTCTCCAGGTAGCGACCATGTCACGCCTTAATCAAGATAACAAATATGGATGTATTGACCAAACCCGCTTGTTATACTGAGCAAGGGGAAAGTTGGTCCCGCTGCAACTTATAATTGTTATAAGACCGAGCAGGAAATAGGGATTACCAGAATTCCCGTGTCGCCCAAACGAAGAAAGTGTATGTTGATATATATTCTTCAGGTGTGTTCATTACAGAGAACTGTTTCTCAGTATCCTTTACGTCCTGGGTATGAGATACCAGATCAGGATCCCACAAATGTAATCTTTTACATGGGCTACAGATAGGTAGAGAACTGAGAATGGGTGATAAGTTTTAAGAGTTAAAAACGGTGTAATTGTTGTAGCCAAGTCTGTTGGCAGTTACCACCCTGTATTACCAAATACATTGATTCTGAACGAATGTTATTAGATACCGAACCTGATATACAACATCATATCAGTATCTTTATTTAGTAAAGAAGGATATAATTTTGTATTGTTGGATAATGTTTTGAACATTTTCCTATATCAAGGGTTGATCGGTTCAGGCACGTTATCTAAAAGCATATACATTCTAAATCAAACCACAGTTCTTAACGTACAGAACACACACAAGAGAAAGAGTTCAGAAATGAACAAATCCTTCTTGAGGTATTGTAGACTAGGTCATATCAATGTGACCCGACTAGCTGAAGTTACATAAAGATGCATATTTAAATCAGTTTGAATTTACATCTTGTGAAACTTGCCAGTCATGTCACAAAGATAAGATGACCATAGCTCTATTTATTGGAAACAGAGAAAGAGTTAGTGAGCTCTTAGGATTGATACATGATGATGTATGTAAGGTCCCCTGTCTACACATACCATGACCGATTCTTTGTACTTCATTACATTCACTGATTATCTCCCAAGATTCGGACATATGTTCCTGTTGAAACACAAGTCTGAAGATTTTGAGAAATTCAAAGAATATAAGTTAGAAGTAGAGAACCAAAATAAGTATAAGTATTATGTCCTATGATGAGATCAGGGAGGATAATACTTGAGCACGGAATTTCTGGACTATTCTAAAGGAGAATGAGATTCTCTCTCAGCATTACTCCTCCGAATACACCACAGCACGTTGGTATATCGGGGTGGAGAAGACGCACCCTATGTGATATGGTGTGCTCTATGATGAGTACTACTGAGATGCTTATTTCCTTTTAGGGGTTTTGCACTTGTGAAGCTGCATACCTATTGAATAGGGTTCCAATCAAATCAGGTGCCTACCACTCCATATGTGATATGTAATGGGAAGAGCCCATGTCTTAAGTATGTTAAGATTTGGGTTGTCCGGCCTATGTCAAAAGCATGATCCGGACAAGCTCGAGGAAAGGTCAATTCTGTGGAAGTTTGTTGGATATCCCAAGCATTCGCAAGGGAATATCTTCTACCGAACCGAGGAACAAAAGGTGTTTTATTTCTCGGCATGCCACCTTTTTGAGAAAAAGGGAATTTCTTGTGAAGAAATTAGTGGTCATGAGGTAGAACTGGAAGGAGTTCCAGCTATACAAACTGCAGCTGATGATTTGGTAGAACCAGAGGATTCAATAGTTTCCAACGAACCTCAGCCTCTCCGCCGATCTGGTAGGGTTCCTCATCCACCTGAGAGATACTTCGGTTTTCTCTATGACAGTGGGAGCGAGGATTGCATCATGAGATGATGACCCAACTAGTTTCGAGCTGGCCATCAAGAGTGGAGATTCTGTAAGAATGGCTGGATGCTTAGCGATCTGAGATGGAATCTATATACACCAACAAAGTATGGACTTTGATTGCTTTATCTGAAGGGTTAAATCCCCATCAGGAGCAAGTATATCTTGAGAAGATTACTTGGTGTACATGGAAAGGTTGAAACTTTCAAAGCAATGCTTAATTCCATCCAGATCCTACTTGCCACTGCTACATACCATGACTACGATATCTGGCAGTTTGGTGTCATAACTGCTTTTCTAAATAGTGATTTAGAAGAGAGCGTCTGTAAGTAGACAGCCAGAGGGCTTCGTAGTCAGTGGGAGCAGTGGAAATGTGTGCAAGTTGTTTTATGGGATAAATCAGGCTTCGCGGAGTTAGAATGTCTGTTTTAATGTGGTAGTCAAAGAGTTTGACTTCATCAAAATGGTAGATGAACCTTGTATATACAAAAGGGTAGTAGGGAGTATGGTGATGATACTCGTATTGTACGTGGATGACATACTCTTGATAAAGAAGGAGTTTCCTATGCTACAATCGGTCAATCTCCTCTTATCACAAGGATTATCCATATAGGATCAAGGTGATACCTCCTAAATCCTGGGTTTTGGATCTATGAGATAGATCTAAATGGATGTTATGATTCTCACTAGGTGTAGTGAGATGGTATCAGTAGATCTTAGGAAGAATCACTGGATAGCTTCCAGGCTGGTAAGGACGACTGAATGTCAGTCACAGGAATTATCTTTAACCTCAGTGGAGGAACGGTATGTTGGAAGAGTTCCAAGCTAGATACCATGATAAACTAGACGATTAAAGGCAAGATACATCGTTACCAAGGATGCTACCAAAGAAGCAGTCTGGATATATATTAGTTCATGAGATGAACTTCGTTCCTACCATTGTGTGACAATGGAGTTGTGGCTTAAGCCTAGGAACCCCCGTCCCATCAGTAATACAGACATATTCTTAGGCAGTATCACCTGATCATGAAGATGGATGATCTCCAGGGAGATCGAGGTCAGGAGAGTAGATACAGAGGAAAACAGCGTGGATCCACTCACAAAGGCCTATTTCCCAGTAGAGACTTTTATGGGATAGTTGAGTATGAGACACATCAACCACAGCTGACTGTTGGGTATGAGATACTAAAACACATGGCCCTAGTGCAAGTGGGAGATTGTTAGTGATATGTATGCCCTAGAGGCCATTACTGTACATACGATATATATTGTAGCGGATGCTTGGACATATATATGGAGGACTTTCTTGCTCGAAATGATAGTATGCTATCTGGTTGCTCTTTATCTTAACATGTACTCTGATTGTCTCTATATTACATGTTGATAAAGCCCTTAGGATGAGTACTTGACTACCAGGACTATGATGCAGATCATACTAGTGGGGACAGTGTAGTCGCTAAGTACATCCTTCAAATGTTCCCAGTCTTAGGTGTATCGAGACAGGGCATCGATATACCAGAGTAGACTAGCGTATAACTTCTCGACCCATGTAGATGGGCGATGGATGATCACATATCCATTGGTGTTTGACATCAGAGACAGTATACGGGTGCTCAGTGGAGACTGGGTACACTGGACGGACTCGACGAGAACTCCCGGATGTATTATACCTCACGTCAGATGGCAGTTCTCTGGTGACACTGGTACAGGTCAGTCTATAGACCCGAGATCGTCATAGAGTCTTGTGTGATTCCCACTGTGCATTGATTTCCACCTTACCAGGTTCAAGAGAACGTGCAAAACGGTGGCTTTTGGGTATAATCCCGAATCACATGGAGGCAATGAGCGATAGGAGGGGTTTTGTCTCTCCCGGTATTGGGAGTTGATGTTGTGTTGTGTTCGATTGGCTATAACTGGAAATCCCTAGCCAGGGTTGCTGAAATTTACTGGTAAGTGTTATCAGTAGTTTTTCGTACCGTTATGGACCTCATATCGACATGACTTATCGGTTACTGGTGTTGGATATAGTGCCCTCAGAGTCAATTATTAGATCACAGGTACGTGATTGCAATGATTGAGGGAGGACCTATACCGGTAGGACAGTCTTACTCGAGAGGTTTGTATACTATCTGGTTTGTCTTTATCATCGTGTACATGCTTTAGGTGACTTTGTAGTTCACTATTACACGTTGATAGAGAATAGTATGCTAGCATGGTTTATCTTTATCATCGTGTACTGCTTGAGGTGACCTTACAGGTCACTATTGCACGTTGATAGAGCCCATAGGATTCTTGCTTGACGGCCAGCAGTATGATGGCGATCATATACGTGGGAGCTGGGGTCTATAAGCACATCCTTAAAGTGGTCCCTAGTCGTGAGAGTTTCGAGACTGGGCATCGATACTCCATTAGTAGACTAGTGTATACAGTCGAGACCCCGACGAGGGGCGGTGGCCGGTCTCACAAGCTATTGGTGTCAGTTGGTTCACCTAAGATGTATACAGGTGCTCATTAGGTTATGAGTACACCGGACAGGACTCGCCAGGAACATGCTAGTTGGTATTATACCTGACGTCAGATAGCAGTTCCCTGGTGACATGTGTACAGGTTAGTTCATTGACCTGAGATCGTCATTTGTCTCGTGTGAGTTCCCACTGTGCTTTGATTACTACCCTACCACGGCTCAAAGGAGTCGTGCAAACAGGTTTTAGTTGGGTACAGTCCCGAACCACATGGAGGCAGTAAGCGGATCGGCAGGGGTTTCGTCTCTTCCGGTATTGGGGGTGAGATCGCGCTGTGTCTAGGAGAGCCATTACACGAAGTCCTTAGCCAAGGCAAGAGATTTACTGGTAGGTATTCCAGTAGTATCTCAGGGTGTTCTGGGCTACACTCCGACATGACTCTTACCACTTTTGGGGGTCTGATTTTTACCAACCCCCTAGACCCGACATGCGATGCTCATAGATGAACGGACCGGACTGTACGAATATTGTCACTGACAGGCTCAGTAGGGTGTCAGGATGAGTTCGCTCATCGACCTCCCTTTTGGTCAATACCTGGTAACCCGTTACGTACAGCTAGTACCACTGACGTGCTAGTGGTTAAATCCACAGCCAAAGTATTGATGAGTCTTTAGAGTCCCCCACAGACAGTTTCTCAAGTTTCGGGCGAAACGTTGTAGAGGTCGTATGGTATTATCGCAGGGTTCGATCATATACGTGCAGTCATGCACGGATCATGATCGGACGGATCATACTAGTGGGCTTTGGTTTAAGACGGATCCTAGTATTAGATTTGTTGGATTACTTTAGTCTTATCGCATTTGCATTCAGTTGGAATGCGGATGCAGGTATGTATATACAGGTGAGGGGTATCCTTGTAATCCGTCACGAGTTTACTTTAGATGTTGCCATATCTTTTTGTTGTTGTAAACATTTGGATTAATGTTTACAAATGGTGGAAAATGTGAGTGGATTTCATGATGAGGTGCAATTAATGTGACATGGACATGTTTAGTGACTCATGGTCTCTTTACTTGTGCTAATGTCACATTAGGAATTATTTATTGTGTTGAATTGATGGATGGAGAGAGAGGGGGCAGCCATATGGCCTGGGTTAGCTCTTAGATTATCATTCTAGCTCTCACAATAATTCAACACAATAACACAAAAAAGAGCCTCTTCTTCTTCTTCCTCTAGCTCAAAAACACTATTAATGGCATCATCTCTAACCTCCATCCATACACTCTCATGTGATGAGAATCAATGGATGCTTGAGACAAAGTTATCACACACATTCTCTATATCGCCTTGGACACGTCGGCTAGCGAACTTCGTGCCCGAGTTGCTTCGGATGCAGCGGGAGCCCGTAAAAAGACTCGAAGATATCGTGCCCTTTCCGATGAGGAGATCGAGACCGGAGATGCCGCGAGGAGCTTGGGATGGTGGCCAAAGACCGAATGACACGGATATATCGGTATAACTTTTCCAACCCTTTCTCTAGTTTGCTAGTTGTAGGTTAATGGTTCGATCCGGGATTAAAGTCTGCGATAGCGCCGGTTTCTAGTTTAGAAAAAGTTTTCGTTTCCGTATTTTGGCCTCGGACAGACGGCCGGGGCGCTACCGTAAACTTACAACTGGGGTCTGATATTTACCACCTCTAGACTGGATATGCGACATATCAGACGAAGAGACCGAACTGTACGGGAGTGTTACTGATTGGATTCACAGGAGAATGTACAGGCTTGCTTGTTGATCTTCTGATCGCTCAATACCTGGGTAGCTGTTACGTTTAGCTGACCGCTTGCAGCTTGTGTGTTGGAGATAGTGCCCTCAGAGTCAATTATTAGGTCACAGGTACGTGATTGTAATAATTGAGGGAGGACCTATCCCAGTAGGACAGTCTTGCTCGAGATGATAGTATGCTATCTGGTTTACCTTTATCATCGTGTACTGCTTTAGGTGACATGACACGTCGCTATTACACGTTGATAGAGCCCCTAGGATTCTTGCTTGACCACCAGCAGTATGAGGGCGATCATATAAGTGGGAGCTGGGGGTCTATAAGCTTATCCTTAAAAGGTCCCTAGTCGTGGGAGTTTCGAGACTGGGCATCGATACTCCATTAGTAGACTAGTGTATACAGTCGAGACCCCGACGAGGGGCGGTGGCCGGTCTCACAAGCCACTGGTGTCAGTTGGATCACCTAAGATGTATACAGGTGCTCATTGGGTTATGAGTACACCGGACAGGACTCGCCGGGAACATGCTAGTTGGTCATATACCAGACGTCAGATGGCAGTTCCCTGGTGACATGTGTGCAGGTTAGTTCATCGACCTGGGGATCGTCATTTGTCTCGTGTGAGTTCCCACTGTACTTTGATTACTACCCTACCACGGCTCAAAGGAGTCGTGCAAACAGGTTTTAGTTGGGTACAGTCCCGAGCCACATGGAGGCAGTGAGCGTATCTTCAGGGGTTCGTCTCTCCCGGTATTGGGGGTGAGGTCGTGCTGTGTCTAGGAGAGCCATTACACAAAGTCCTTGGCCAAGGCAAGGAGATTTACTGGTAGGTATTCCAGTAGTATCTCAGGGTGTTCTGGGCTACACTCTGACACGACTTGTACCGCTTTTGGGGGTCTGACTTTTACCAACCCCCTAGGCCCGCCATGCGATACTCATAGACGAACGGACCGGACTGCACGGATATTGTCACTGACAGGCTCTGTTGGGTGTCGGGGTGAGCTTCCTCATCGACGTCCCATTTGGTCAGTACCTGGTAGCCCGTCACGTATTGGCTTATACCTCTGACGTGCTAGTGGTTAAATCCACAACCAAGGTGTTGACGAGTCTTTAGAGTCCCCCACATTCAGTTACTCAGCTTTCGGGCGAAAGGTTGTAGAGGCCGTATGGAGATATGGCAAGGTCCGATCAGATACGTGCGGTATTGCACGGATCACGATCGGACAGTTTGTACTATAGGCCGTATGGTTATATGGCAGGGTTCGATCACATACGTGCGGTATTGCACGGATCAGGATCGAACGGATATTACTGGCCGGCTTTGGTATAAGCCGGATCCTAGTATAGTACAGTGTAGATTTTGTCTCTTTGCATTTGTATTTCGGTCGAAATACAGATGCGGGTGTGTATGCACAGTATCGGGGTTTTCCCGTAATTTATTACGGGACCAGTTTTCTGGAGTTGCCAGTTTGCTTTCCGTTTCGGCCGATTTCCATTGTTCCGTTCATTGGCCGAAGATTGGTGGAGGAGGGCTTATTTGCATTGTTGCAAATAGGCATTTGTGGAAGGGGGTCTTTGCATTTTGTTGTATCATGATAGCACCCTCCCTTGACTTGCTTGACTTCATACTTCATGATGGCTTGACTTTGTTAGCATCATGGTTGTTGATGATGGTTGTGGTTGTGTGTGGTTTTTGCTTGTGATCATATTCTTTCATGATGCCCTCTTGCATCATTGCTTCCACCCACCCCTTGACCTTGCTCTCTCTCTCTCTCTCCAATCACACATGAAGGGGGGGGCCGGCCATTCCTTGAAAAAAGGGGATTGATTTTCATTTGATGAGTGGAGAAAAATATGATACATTCCTTCTTGAGTATGCTCCATTTTTCTCACCTCTCTCCAAGCTCTCTTTTCCTTCACCAATGGCAATTCCACAAACCCCAAAAATGAGACTTGCTCACTACATATTCTACAACGAACCTTGGGCACGTCGAGTAGCCGGCTTCGTGCCCGAGTTGCCTCGGCATTGAGGTGGGAGCCCGTAAACGAAGAAGGCGATGTGGTGCACTTCCGGCGACGAGGAGGAGACGGACGGAGATCCCGCGAGGAGATCGGAGTGGAGATGAAGACCGGAGGACTTGGATCGTCGGTATATCTCTTTCCCATCTTCTAGTTAGCTTAGACTAGTTAATGGTTTCGATCCGGGTTATAGTGCGCGGTGGTGCCGTTTTGCTAAGTCCGCAAAAATTAAGTTATTCACCGCTTCCGCATTCCGGCGTCGGATTGACGGCCGGGGCGCCGCCGTGCACTTACAGTGGTATCAGAGCCTCGCCATTAACTTCGTCTAGCTTTCGTTTGATGTGTTTTGCTTTTCCGATCGACCAAAATTCCAAAATCTATGTTTTTGTGCACATCAATTTTCTGTTGAGAATTTTTGGTGTCTAAAAATTTTTTAGGTGGTCTCAGAATGATGTGCAGGAGATTCTAAGAACTCTGGGAAAATTCGACACTCTGATCTCTCACACAGAGCGCGGATCCGCGGCCCCACCCTTCTATTGGGCCGCGGTTCCGCCGCAGTCTTGAGAGTTCAGTGGGCCATCTTTTTCCAGTGGGCTTCAGGGGTGTAATTAGGGGTTTTGGAATATTAAAATTGGGCCAATTATTTCTGTGAGTGCTGCAGTATTGGTTTGGGGCCCACTTGTTAATTTTTGGTCAATCGGAAAATTTTAAACACATTTTTCACAGTATTTACATTATATCTGCGACCGTGAATGTCACTCGATCGGTAAATCCGGTCTAACTGCTATAGCCCGGTTAGACGGATTTGCGAACGTGACTTTCACGTTGATGTTTTGTTTTTGCTGTGATGTTGCGGATCGGTCGTGGGGGATAGCCTGGATGCAATGCTAGTACTGTTGTGGTAGTATTATGTACATTTGATATTGCGGGGCGAGCGTCCGACATGTGGACTGCCGTCACTGCCTGATTGTATTATTTTTTTGGGGCACGACCTGGTTGCGGTCGATGTACCCGGTGTATGTATATTTTACTTTCTGTACTAGGATTGCCCCGCGGAGGGGTGCACGGATAGCCGGGTTCTGGAGGGCAACAAGCCCGCATCTCATGGCATTGAGACGGAGGGGGCTTCACTCTAGGATTGGCGGGCTATTCGCCGCACTCGTAGGGGGTACAGGTTGACCCAGGAGGGGTGCCCAAGTTGCCGGATTCCGTGAAGTGCTGGGTGGTCCATTCACGGCGCTAAAGGGGCTGCCTCGCTTCAGGTTTTGGCGGGTGACTTGCCGCGCCCGTAGGGGTCTAGGATTTCATTGCACAGGCTATCCACACGACCAGGGGAACGTCGGGTTTCAGTAGTGGCTCTGTGAAACCCGGGGATCCCAGATATCTGTATTGTTTCTGTGATGCTGTTCATTCTCTGTGATGTTGCATTTTATTCACGCCTTGAGCGAATATAATATATTGGTATATATATTAGTAGATGTTGTATATGTTTTGCATCCGCGCTAGTCCAGTCCCCGCTCTGTCGTTAGTAAGCTAACCTAACGGGTAATGACGGGACCCAGTGGCGAATGCGGATGGCATATACGTACATCAGTATATTTTCGTTCTTTGTGGTGTGATCAATTGATGGGACTGCATTGATTCGGATCAATGCAAAGTTAAAAACAAACCTAATCTGATGTTGTTGGAACACTTTTTCAAAAAGCTGTTATTGCAAGGACGTTCACTTTTGTTTTGCATTGTGGTATTCATTTGGAATATCCTGCTCCTCAGTCGACGAGGCAAGGGCCGAGATCCCTTCACCGGGAGTGACCCCTTGGACAAAAGTTTGCGTCAGGGCATTAACTTCACTATAGCCGATTACTTTTGCTTTGCACCGTGGTATTCAGTTGGAATATCCTGCACCCCATTCTACGGGGAAAGAGCCGAGATCCCTTCACCGGGAGTGACCTCTTTAGCGAAGGTTTTCGTCACTATATTTTCAAAAAGCTATCCGTTCCTTCAACGATATCAAGTTCACTACGTTAAAGGTTTTCGCCAGAAACCATTCGTAGCCCTCCGTCGTTTCATATGGGTAGTCAATAGTATTCAAGCTGTGTTTGTTGGCCTTAGTCAAGGCACAGTGTTTGGTAGCTATTGGGTATTCATATGCTGCATAGATAGATGCGTTGGTTTGGGACAGTCGTATAGCCTTGTTGGCCTTAGTCAAGGGCTTGTACGGGTGGATTCAAATTAACCTGGACAATGACGGGTAGAACTTGACATGTGACTTATGATTTGTTGGCCTTAGTCAAGGTCATAAGAGCATGGGGCAGAAATCACATCGGGAGTTTCAAAAGTACTGAAACTTGCCAGATATGCGCATACCTTCTGGAGTGTGATACCGTGTGCGGATTCCGTCACGTTATCATGCGATGAGAGTTGGATCCCGATTCCCACTGATGAGTTGGTTTACTCCTCGGGTGACCCCGACTAATTCTTCTTTCTGGTTTGGAGGAGAATTTGAGGTACAGTGGGAGGATTCCAGATTAGATAAATTGGTAACCATTCTGATCTAGGTTAGAGTGCACGCTGAGTGTTTCTTTTCTCTCTCTCTTTGGCAGCGACCATTGACCCGACCCTAAGACTTTGACTCAGTGACCAAGTTGACCGAACCTTCTTAAACACCGGCTTTTGGATTGTCAGAGTTGCAAACCTCATTGCCACTCCTACTTTTTCCCTTTTCTCCAGGACACCCCGTTTTACTACGAACGTCCACTTCCATTGGACAAAACCATCGTATGGTTAGATACGAACTCGAAAGAATTTATTCGAGGATGGTTTCCGGTTCTGGAGAAAACGGATAGGATTATTCAGTTGTCTTTTCCTTTTACCCTCTCTCAGGTTACGAGTACTCCTTGGTTTAGGGGTAGTACACCTATTACGCAAATTGGATTGTCTTCTTCCAAACCTTAGGCTGGTGCCGACCGGTAGGGAATGAAGAAAACCAATTAGCATAACGATGGTGTGCAGAAGGTATTAAGTTCAGACAAAGCAAGGGATTAGTAAGAGGGCAAAGTAAATTGCAACAGATATTCACGACCAAACCAAATATTTCGTTACCACTCCCACATCACCTTTGTATTTCTCCAGGACACTCCGTATCACTACGAAGATCCGCAGTTTATTTGGATACTCCATCGTATGGTTATATACGAACTCGAATGGAACTTGTTCCAGTTCGGGGATGGATTCTGGTTCAGGAGAAATAGGAATAAGGTTTATTCGGTTGTCTTTTATCTTCACCCTCTCTCATTGCGAGTGTTCCTAGGATTGGGACAGTACACCCATTATGCTTATTGGATAGTCTTCTTCCAAACCATAGGCTGGTGCCGAACGGTAGGGAAGGAAGAAAACCATTTGGCCTAAAAGGGTGTGCAGAAGGTAAAGACTAAAGACATATGAAGGGATTTGGAGAGGTGGCAAAGAATTATACGGTTATAGTTGTGAATCTGGATGATGGAAGAGGCATTACTAGGAATACCAGGATACCCCATCGAAACATTTCAATGTTTCAGTTCCACTGTGTACTGTTAATGGAAAACTGATTTCCCGATTAGATACTTGCTCCAGGGTATGTATTTACCAGGTTTGATTCTCACATCTGTATGGTTTTACAGATGATGAGTGGGAGTAAGTTATTGGGAATTGGGTGATTATCCTCATTAAATCGGGATTCGTTGTAATCAGTGATATTTGAGGAAATCACCTGGGCTGTTTGCCGGTCGGCAAATATTTGGTTTTGAATATCCGCTGTTATGCACCAATTTCAAAATGATATATCTGTACGTCTATTTTCATAGAGTGAGATATACCTTTCTGAAATTATGTCTACGACATTTACCTATATCAGTGGATGGTTAGGTAAGGAGCATTAAACAGCGGTGTAATTCTTCTTAACCATAAGTACAGTTTTCAACCTACGACACACAGTGAAAGAGTTATCAGACTCAAGGGACTTATACAGAGTATTGTATGTTGTCCAGGGTCCATCAGGACAGAGGGGTTGGTCCTCGTACTATATTCGGTTTACTTATGACTTCTCTAGTTTTTAGACAGGTGTTTCGTGGAAACACAGGGTCCGAATTTGGAGAAGTTATTGGTATTTGAATAGAGTAGAGAACCAGGTATAGCAAGTATCGGGATTCTTCAAAGAGATCGAAGATGTAGATACTTGTGTGTGGTATTCAGTTGATAGTAGTGATTAAGAGAAATTGCTTCTCTTTCAGGTTACTCATAATTGGAAGCATTCCTAAGTTGAGTAACGCTGATCAGCCTCCTTCCATTTAGTTGACATGCGCTGGGGACAGCTGCATGATTTGAATCTGGTTCAATTAAATCAGTGCCTCTGTTTCTATATTGGATATAGAACAGTTCATATCTTAACGATGTTAAGGTACGGGGAGTTGTCCGGTTTATGATTAAAACCAGACACTGGATAACTCAAGGCACGCTTCTGTAATGGCTGTTTGTGGGTTGACCCAGGCTATGACGCGGGTTGACTTTCTACCATCTGGATGAACAATAGCGATATTGTTCTAGACTCGCCACAGTTTTAATAAAAATGGATTTTTTCAGAAAACAGTAGTGGGAGTATGGTAGAACTGGAAGTGATTCCAGAACCACAAACGATTACTGAAGATTTGATGAGGAACCTAAAGATTCAATCTGGATTGACATTCCATTGGCCACTCCGCAGATAAGGTGGGTAACTTCAGGCACCCGAGAGGTACTCCGGTAGCCTCAAGGACGGTGACAGGGAAGTTCTTGTTTACCCACAATTACCATTGCTGTTGTTCCAGGCTGCGAGACCCGGCGGGAGGATGAGTATAGCGTCGTTCTAAACCAGTTTTAGAAGTGTACGTCTATATGACTCTGCCAGAGGGTTGTCGTAGTCAGTGGGAGCAGCGGAAGCATTGGTGGACAGGTTGCTTATGTCTATTTATAGACTAGAGCAGATGTAGCGGAGATAGATCATCTATTTCTGACGTGACAGTCATGGGTTTGACTTCGTCAGAATAGGGGATGGATCTGTTGAGAAGGTAGTAGGGTGTGATATCCTGGTATTTGGATGATATACACAGAGTAGGAAAAGAAACTCCTACACTACGATCGGTTATACTTTGGTCGTCACACAGTTGTTTCTCCACAAAGGAAATGGATTTTATATCAGACATACTGGTTACTAGATCTATGGTCTTAGATCTAGATTTGGGTGGTTTCCCAATCAGGGTACTTGACAGCATTCTAAGAGTATTTAGGATGGACGACTCCTGGCACGGTAGTGTACCTGCAGGTAATGGAGTCACCCTCTCCAAAGGTGTCTTACAGACTAAAGGGGAGAGGGACGGGCATGATTGGCAGATCACTTGCTCAGGCAATTGAGTCAATCGTGAGATGTCAAGTACCACACCAGATGTTGTTCTTGCACTAGATGCAATAAGTTGACATTAATCCAATCCTGGAGAAACAGTCGGAAGCAGTTTTAGAACATAAGTGGATGTTCTAGGGAGATGATAACGACAGCCTCATTCAGGAGACAGTTATCATTCCAGGCTTCCAAGGTGACATGGACGACAAGGAGGTTGTCAGAGTTATAGTTTTTCCTTCTGATGAGGGGCAGTATTTTGGACAGGTGGTCCAAGGCAATACTGAGGGAGGCATGGCGCGCAGGACACTGATTAAGTTCAGTTGTCAATACAGTCTAAGAAGTTTGGATTTGGAGTTCATTTATGAGCTATGTCCCATCAGACATCCAGACATATTCTGAGACAGGTATTGCTCTTTTCGGGAGATGGCTTTCTCCACGAACTTGAGATATAGAGAGACATGGATAGAAACAACTAAGCGGATCCACTCACTGAGGCTATTCCTCGAACGCAATAGTTCCGCAAACGAGCTTTGTGAGACTGACTAGTAGAGGAGTTGGGTGTTCGGTATCACACGGGCTGTGAGTATGCGACATCGCAATAATTAGCCTTGAGTGCAAGTGGGAGATTGTTGGAGATAGTGCCCTCAGAGTCAATTATTAGGTCACTGGTACGTGATTGTAATGATTGAGGGAGGACCTATCCCAGTAGGACAGTCTTGCTCGAGATGATAGTATGCTATCTGGTTTACCTTTATCATCGTGTACTGCTTTAGGTGACATGACACGTCGCTATTACACGTTGATAGAGCCCCTAGGATTCTTGCTTGACCACCAGCAGTATGAGGGCGATCATATAAGTGGGAGCTGGGGGTCTATAAGCTTATCCTTAAAAGGTCCCTAGTCGTGGGAGTTTCGAGACTGGGCATCGATACTCCATTAGTAGACTAGTGTATACAGTCGAGACCCCGACGAGGGGCGGTGGCCGGTCTCACAAGCCACTGGTGTCAGTTGGATCACCTAAGATGTATACAGGTGCTCATTGGGTTATGAGTACACCGGACAGGACTCGCCGGGAACATGCTAGTTGGTCATATACCAGACGTCAGATGGCAGTTCCCTGGTGACATGTGTGCAGGTTAGTTCATCGACCTGGGGATCGTCATTTGTCTCGTGTGAGTTCCCACTGTACTTTGATTACTACCCTACCACGGCTCAAAGGAGTCGTGCAAACAGGTTTTAGTTGGGTACAGTCCCGAGCCACATGGAGGCAGTGAGCGTATCTTCAGGGGTTCGTCTCTCCCGGTATTGGGGGTGAGGTCGTGCTGTGTCTAGGAGAGCCATTACACAAAGTCCTTGGCCAAGGCAAGGAGATTTACTGGTAGGTATTCCAGTAGTATCTCAGGGTGTTCTGGGCTACACTCCGACACGACTTGTACCGCTTTTGGGGGTCTGACTTTTACCAACCCCCTAGGCCCGCCATGCGATACTCATAGACGAACGGACCGGACTGCACGGATATTGTCACTGACAGGCTCTGTTGGGTGTCGGGGTGAGCTTCCTCATCGACGTCCCATTTGGTCAGTACCTGGTAGCCCGTCACGTATTGGCTTATACCTCTGACGTGCTAGTGGTTAAATCCACAACCAAGGTGTTGACGAGTCTTTAGAGTCCCCCACATTCAGTTACTCAGCTTTCGGGCGAAAGGTTGTAGAGGCCGTATGGAGATATGGCAAGGTCCGATCAGATACGTGCGGTATTGCACGGATCACGATCGGACAGTTTGTACTATAGGCCGTATGGTTATATGGCAGGGTTCGATCACATACGTGCGGTATTGCACGGATCAGGATCGAACGGATATTACTGGCCGGCTTTGGTATAAGCCGGATCCTAGTATAGTACAGTGTAGATTTTGTCTCTTTGCATTTGTATTTCGGTCGAAATACAGATGCGGGTGTGTATGCACAGTATCGGGGTTTTCCCGTAATTTATTACGGGACCAGTTTTCTGGAGTTGCCAGTTTGCTTTCCGTTTCGGCCGATTTCCATTGTTCCGTTCATTGGCCGAAGATTGGTGGAGGAGGGCTTATTTGCATTGTTGCAAATAGGCATTTGTGGAAGGGGGTCTTTGCATTTTGTTGTATCATGATAGCACCCTCCCTTGACTTGCTTGACTTCATACTTCATGATGGCTTGACTTTGTTAGCATCATGGTTGTTGATGATGGTTGTGGTTGTGTGTGGTTTTTGCTTGTGATCATATTCTTTCATGATGCCCTCTTGCATCATTGCTTCCACCCACCCCTTGACCTTGCTCTCTCTCTCTCTCTCCAATCACACATGAAGGGGGGGGCCGGCCATTCCTTGAAAAAAGGGGATTGATTTTCATTTGATGAGTGGAGAAAAATATGATACATTCCTTCTTGAGTATGCTCCATTTTTCTCACCTCTCTCCAAGCTCTCTTTTCCTTCACCAATGGCAATTCCACAAACCCCAAAAATGAGACTTGCTCACTACATATTCTACAACGAACCTTGGGCACGTCGAGTAGCCGGCTTCGTGCCCGAGTTGCCTCGGCATTGAGGTGGGAGCCCGTAAACGAAGAAGGCGATGTGGTGCACTTCCGGCGACGAGGAGGAGACGGACGGAGATCCCGCGAGGAGATCGGAGTGGAGATGAAGACCGGAGGACTTGGATCGTCGGTATATCTCTTTCCCATCTTCTAGTTAGCTTAGACTAGTTAATGGTTTCGATCCGGGTTATAGTGCGCGGTGGTGCCGTTTTGCTAAGTCCGCAAAAATTAAGTTATTCACCGCTTCCGCATTCCGGCGTCGGATTGACGGCCGGGGCGCCGCCGTGCACTTACATTGTGGGTATTTGATATGATCATCACTTACTTCCGGCGTATTGACGATTCTTTAGAGTCATACACAGAGGTTTCCTGGTTCAGGCAAAACGGAGTAGGAGCACATATGTGATATGTGCGGGGCCGAGAATAATACGTGTATGTGATACCGTATTAGATTCTCGCGATATGTGATATCGGCCAGGTATATGTGATATAGCCGGGTCATCGGATCAAGTGTTGATTCGATAAACTGATACATTTTATATTAGTCGGTTATTTGTGAAATAGCCGGATTATCGGATCAAGTGTTGATTCGATAATTTAATGTATAATTATATATTTGATATATTACATTACATTAACTAATATAAGCTCACTTAAAGATTCTTTTTCTCACTTGATAATACATTGATGTATATGTGATATATGTTAATTGTATTATTTTCTTTTGTTACAAAATATTGTATATGTGATATATAATATTGTAACATGCTAGGGTTACAAATGCAACTAGGGTTTAGAGTTTAAACCATGCTAGGTTTTTAAATTAAGGTTAACATTTTATTATGGATAATTCATTTTGTTTTGGATGAGCTTTGAGGACGCTTCTTGATCCTTTGACTTTGTCCACCCTCTTTGTTTTATCCTTGATATTTGTTAACCTAACTTTAACCCTAGTCTATGGTTTAATCTCTACATGAGTTAGCCATGACACATACTTAACCTTGGTTGTATTTCTAACCTCAACAATAATTCATTCATCACTTTCTTCTTCATCTTCTTCAAGCTCTTAAAAGGCTTGCTTGATTTTTATTTGTGATGAAAAAAGTGAGATAAAAAAAACAAAAGAGAGCAAAATTCCTACTTCATCATCCTCATTTCTTCTACCCACTTAGATTAGGGTTTTTGCTTCACTAATACTTGATTAGTGAAGCAAGAGCTTAGGTTTGAGATTCTTCAAGGTAGATCATCTTAGTTTTTGAAGATTAGAAGCAAGATTGCATCATTCTCTTCATGGAGCCTCTCTAGAGTCCGGGTGCTTGATGATCGCAGCGAAAGGACCTCAACACGGAGCTTATGAAGCGAAGGAACAGACTACAAAGGTTGTAATCCCTAACTTTTAGATGTTAAAGTGTTAACATGCTAGTTTTGTTTGATTCTCTTGTTAAAGATCCTAGGTTTAGGGTTATCTATAATGGCAAAATTTGAAATTGGTATGTGAGATGTCACCCGAAACCTTGCTACCGTCGTAGGTAACCCAACAAAGTGTAGCATACGCGTCTGTACTCGTGTAGCATGTCAATCATTAGTATATGTGCAAGTGTTCTAAAAGTGTAATAGCCTACTCATATCGACATCTACATATGCAATATATATCATAACGGTCCTACAGTGACATGGCAGTACCAATGAGGTGTAGTGTAACATATGTATACGTGCTTGTGCAGCATAGGACTCATTGGTAGTTGTGCAGTGTTCTATCAGAGTGTTCGTACTACGGAAACGTATAACATCAATAATTATAATGTGAACAAGTAAGTAAATCTAAGCGTATTTAATAATATATCTACTTGCTATGAGCTATACCATTATCTTTGGAATTGAAACGAAACATTGGTTTTGAAAGAGTATAGCTTGTAAGTGCACGGCGGCGCCCCGGCCGTCAATCCGACGCCGGAATGCGGAAGCGGTGAAAAACTTTAATTTTTGCGGACTTAGCAAACCGGCACCACCGCGCACTAAACACCCGGATCGTAACCATTAACAAGTCTAAGCTAACAAGAAGATGGGTTAGAGATATACCGACGATCCAAGTCCTCCGGTCTTCTCGTCATGGTCCCGATCTCCTGCGGAAAAGTCCCGTCTCCTCCTCGTCGCCGGAAGTGCACCACATCGCCTACTTTGTTTACGGGCTCCCACCTCAATGCCGAGGCAACTCGGGGACGAAGCCGGCTACTCGACGTACCCAAGATTTGCTGTAGAATATAATGTGGATTGCATGTCTCATTTTGGGATTATGGAGTTGCCTTTTTGTGGAGGAAGAAGAACTTGGAGAGAGGTGGGAAAAATGTGGCATACAAAAGAATGAGAATAACAATTTTTCCCCCACCAAAAGAAATGAATCCCATTCCCTTTGGAATGGCCGGCCCCCCCCCCCACTTCACAAGTGTGATTGGAGAGAGAAAGAGAAAAGGTCAAGGGGGTGGGTGGAACAATAATGAAAAAGGGAATCATGAAAGAACATGATAACAAACAAAAACCACACACAACCACAACCATCAAGTCCACAAAGTCAATCCATCATGAGAAGGAGAAGTCAATGATGGTGCACATCATGAAAACCATCATGATGCCAAAAGATGCAAAGAACCCCCTCCACAAATGCCTATTTGCAACAATGCAAATAAACCCTCCTCCACCAATCTTCGGCCAATGAACGGAACAATGGAAATTGGCCGAAACGGAAAGCAAACTGGCAACTCCAGAAAACTGATCCCGTAATAAATTACAGGAAAACCCCGATACTGTGCATACACACCCGCATCTGTATTTCGACCGAAATACAAATGCAGTGAGACAAAATCTACACTGTACTATACTAGGATCCGGCTTATACCAAAACCGGCTAGTAATATCTGTTCGATCCTGATCCGTGCAATACCGCACGTATCTGATCGAACCCTGCCATATATCCATACGGCCTATAGTACAAACTGTCCGATCCTGATCCGTGCAATACCGCACGTATCTGATCGAACCTTGCCATATCTCCATACGGCCTCTACAACCTTTCGCCCGAAAGCTGAGTAACTGAATGTGGGGGACTCTAAAGACTCGTCAACACCTTGGTTGTGGATTTAACCACTAGCACGTTAGAGGTATAAACCAATACATAACGGGCCACCAGGGATTGACTAAAAGGGACGTCTGTGAGCAAACTCAGCCTGACACCCTACTGAGCCTGTCAGTGACAATATCCGTACAGTCCGGTCCGTTCGTCTATGAGTATCGCATGGCGGGCCTAGGGGGTTGGTAAAAGTCAGACCCCCAAAAGCGGTACAAGTCGTGTCGGAGTGTAGCCCAGAACACCCTGAGATACTACTGGAATACCTACCAGTAAATCTCCTTGCCTTGGCCAAGGACTTTGTGTAATGGCTCTCCTAGACACAGCACGACCTCACCCCCAATACCGGGAGAGACGAACCCCTGAAGATACGCTCACTGCCTCCATGTGGCTCGGGACTGTACCCAACTAAAACCTGTTTGCACGACTCCTTTGAGCCGTGGTAGGGTAGTAATCAAAGTACAGTGGGAACTCACACGAGACAAATGACGATCCCCAGGTCGATGAACTAACCTGCACACATGTCACCAGGGAACTGCCATCTGACGTCTGGTATATGACCAACTAGCATGTTCCCGGCGAGTCCTGTCCGGTGTACTCATAACCCAATGAGCACCTGTATACATCTTAGGTGATCCAACTGACACCAGTGGCTTGTGAGACCGGCCACCGCCCCTCGTCTGGGTCTCGACTGTATACACTAGTCTACTATGGAGAATCGATGCCCTGTCTCGAAACTCTCACGACTAGGGACCTTTTAAGGATATGCTTATAGACCCCCAGCTCCCACTTATATGATCGCCCTCATACTGCTGGTGGTCAAGCAAGAATCCTAGGGGCTCTATCAACGTGTAATAGCGACGTGTCAGGTCACCTAAAACAGTACACGATGATAAAGGTAAACCAGATAGCATACTATCACCTCGAGTAAGACTGTCCTACCGGGATAGGTCCTCCCTCAATCATTACAATCACGTACCTGTGACCTAATAATTGACTCTGAGGGCACTATCTCCAACAATCTCCCACTTGCACTCAAGGCTAATTATTGCGATATCGCATACTCACAGCCCGTGTGATACCGAACATCCAACTCCTCTACTAGTCAGTCTCACAAAGCTCGTTTGCGGAACTATTGCGTTCGAGGAATAGCCTCAGTGAGTGGATCCGCTTAGTTGTTTCTTTCTATGTCTCTCTATATCTCAAGTTCGCGGAGAAACCCATCTCCCGAAATGAGTAATACCTGTCTTAGAATGTGTCTGGATGTCTGATGGGACATAGCTCATAAATGAGCTCCAAATCCAAACTTCTTAGACTGTATCGTCAACTGAACTTAATCAGTATCCTGCGCCATGCCACCCTCAGTATTGCCTTGGACCACCTGTCCAAAATACTGCCCCTCATCAGAAGGAAAACTATAACTCTGACAACCTCCTTGTCGTCCATGTCACCTTGGAAGCCTGGAATGATAACTGTCTCCTGAATGAGGCTGTCGTTATCATCTCCCTAGAACATCCACTTATGTTCTAAAACTGCTTCCAACTGTTTCTCCAGGATTGGATTAATGTCAACTTATTGCATCTAGTGCAAGAACAACATCTGGTGTGGTACTTGACATCTCACGATTGACTCAATTGCCTGAGCAAGTGATCTGCCAATCATGCCCATCCCTCTCCCCTTTAGTCTGTAAGACACCTTTGGAGAGGGTGACTCCATTACCTGCAGGTACACTACCATGCCAGGAGTCGTCCATCCTAAATACTCTTAGAATGCTGTCAAGTACCCTGATTGGGAAACCACCCAAATCTAGATCTAAGACCATAGATCTAGTAACCAGTATGTCTGATATAAAATCCATTTCCTTTGTGGAGAAACAACTGTGTGACGACCAAAGTATAACCGATCGTAGTGTAGGAGTTTCTTTTCCTACTCTGTGTATATCATCCAAATACCAGGATATCACACCCTACTACCTTCTCAACAGATCCATCCCCTATTCTGATGAAGTCAAACCCATGACTGTCACGTCAGAAATAGATGATCTATCTCCGCTACATCTGCTCTAGTCTATAAATAGACATAAGCAACCTGTCCACCAATGCTTCCGCTGCTCCCACTGACTACGACAACCCTCTGGCAGAGTCATATAGACGTACACTTCTAAAACTGGTTTAGAACGACGCTATACTCATCCTCCCGCCGGGTCTCGTAACCTGGAACAACAGCAATGGCAATTGTGGGTAAACAAGAACTTCCCTGTCACCGTCCTTGAGGCTACCGTAGTGCCTCTCGGATGCCTGAAGTTACCCACCTTATCTGCGGAGTGGCCAATGGAATGTCAATCCAGATTGAATCTTTAGGTTCCTTATCAAATCTTCAGTAATCGTTTGTGGTTCTGGAATCACTTCCAGTTCTACCATACTCCCATTACTGTTTTCTGAAAAAAAATCCAATTTTAATAAAACTGTGGCGAGTCTAGAACAATATCGCTATTGTTCATCCAGATGGTAGAAAGTCAACCCTCGTCATAGCCTGGGTCAACCCACAAACAGCCATTACAGAAACGTGCCTTGAGTTGTCCAGTGTCTGGTTTTAATCATAAACCGGACAACTCCCCGTACCTTAACATCGTTAAGATATGAACTGTTCTATATCCAATATAGAAACAGAGGCACTGATTTAATTGAACCAGATTCAAATCATGCAGCTGTCCCCAGCGCATGTCAACTAAATGGAAGGAGGCCGATCAGCGTTACTCAACTTAGGAATACTTCCAATTATGAGTAACCTGAAAGAGAAGCAAGATCTCTTTATCATTACTATCAACTGAATACCATACACAAGTATCTACATCTTCGATCTCTTTGAAGAATCCCGATACTTGCTATACCTGGTTCTCTACTCTATTCAAATACCTATAACTTCTCAAAATTTGGACCCTGTGTTTCCGCGAAACACCTGTCTAAAAACTAGAGAAGTCATAAGTAAACCGAATATAGTACGAGGACCAAGCCCTCTGTCCTGATGGACCCTGGACAACATACAATCCTTTGTATAAGTCCCTTGAGTCTGATAACTCATTCACTGTGTGTCGTAGGTTGAAAACTGTACTTATGGTTAAGAAGAATTACACCGCTGTTTAATGCTCCTTACCTAACCATCCACTGATATAGGTAAATGTCGTAGACATAATTTCAGAAAGGTATATCTCACTCTATGAAAATAGACGTACAGATATATCAATTTGAAATTGGTGCATAACAGCGGATATTCAAAACCAATTATTTGCCGTCCGGCAAACAACCCAGGTGACTTCCTCAAATATCACCAATTACAACGAATCCCGATATAATGAGGATGATCACCCAATTCCCAATGACTTATTCCCACTCATCATCTGTAAAACCATACAGATGTGAGAATCATACCTGGTAAATACATACCCTGGAGTAAGTATCTAATCGGGAAATCAGTTTTCTTTTAACATTACACAGTGAAACTGAAACATTGAAATGTCTCGATGGGGTATCCTGGTATTCCTAGTAATGCCTCTTCCATATTCACGACTGTAACCGTATAATTCTTTGCCACCTCTCCAAATCCCTTCATATGTCTTTAGTCATTACCTTCTGCACACCCCTTTAGGCCAAATGGTTTTCTTCCTTCCCTACCGTTCGGCACCAGCCTATGGTTTGGAAGAAGACTATCCAATAAGCATAATGGGTGTACTGTCCTAATCCTAGGAACACTCGCAATGCGAGAGAAGGTGAGGATAAAAGACAACCGAATGAACTTAATTCCTATTTCTCTTGAACCAGAATCCATCCTCGAACTGGAACAAGTTCCTTTCGAGTTCGTATATAACCATACGATGGAGTATCCATTAAACTGTGGATCTTCGTAGTGATACGGAGTGTTCTGGAGAAATACAAAGGTGATTTAGGATTGGCGAAGGAATACTTGGTTTGGTCGTGAATATTTGTTGCAATTTAATTTGCCCTCTTACTAATCCCTTGCTTTGTCTTAACTCAATACCTTCTGTACACCATCGTTAGGCTAATTGGTTTTCTTCATTCCCTACCGGTTGGCACCAGCCTATGGTTAGGAAGAAGACTATCCAATTTGCATAATAGGTGTACTACTCCTAAACCAAGGAGTACTCGCAACCTGAGAGAGGGTGAAAAGAAAAGACAACTGAATAGTCCTATCCGTTTTCTCCAGAACCGGAAACCATCCTCGAATAAATCCCTTCGAGTTCGTATCTAACCATACGATGGTTTTGTCCAATGGAAGTGGACGTTCGTAGCAATACGGGGTGTCCTGGAGAAAAGGGTAAAAGTAGGAGTGGCAATGAGGTTTGCAACTCTGACAATCCAAAAGCCAGTGTTAAGAAGGTTCGGTCAACTTGGTCACTGAGTCATTGTCTTAGGGTCGGGTCAATGGTCGCTGCCAAAGAGAGAGAGAAAAGAAACACTCAGCGTGCACTCTAACCTAGATCAGGATGGTCACCAATTTATCTAATCTGGAAACCTCCCACTGTACCGTCAAATTCTCCTCCAAACCTGAAAGAAGAATTAGTCGGGATCACCCGAGGAGTAAACTAACTCATTAGTGGGAATCGGGATCCAACTCTCATCGCATGACAACGTGACGGAATCCGCTCACGGTATCACACTCCAGAAGGTATGCGCATATCTGGCAAGTTTCAGTACTTTTGAAACTCCCGATGTGATTTCTGCCCCATGCTCTTATGACCTTGACTTTGGCCAACATATCATAAGTCACATGTCAAGTTCTACCCGTCATTCTCCAGGTTAATTTGAATCCACCCGTACATACCCTTGATTTTGGCCAACATGGCAGTACGACTGTTCCAAACCAACGCATCTATCTTTGCTGCATATGAATAACCAACAGCTACCAAACACTGTGCCTTGACTTTGGCCAACATACACAGCTTGAATACTATTGACTATCCATATGAAACGACGGAGGGCTACGAATGGTTTCTGGCGAAAACCTTTAACGTAATGAACTTGATATCGTCGAAGGAACGGATAGCTTTTATAAAAATATAGTGACGAAAACCTTCGCTAAAGAGGTCACTCCCGGTGAAGGGATCTCGGCTCTTTCCCCGTAGAATGGGGTGCAGGATATTCCAACTGAATACCACGGTGCAAAGCAAAAGCAATCGGCTATAGTGAAGTTAATGCCCTGACGCAAACTTTTGTCCAAGGGGTCACTCCCGGTGAAGGGATCTCGGCCCTTGCCTCGTCGACTGAGGAGCAGGATATTCCAATGAATACCACGATGCAAAACAAAAGTAAACGTCCTTGCAATAACAGCTTTTTGAAAAGTGTTCCAACAACATCAGATTAGGTTTGTTTTAACTTGCATTGATCCGAATCAATGCAGTCCCATCAATTGATCACACCAAAAAGAACGAAAATATACTGATGTACGTATATGCCATCCGCATTCGCCACTGGGTCCCGTCATTACCCGTTAGGTTAGCTAACTAACGACAGAGCGGGGACTGGACTAGCGCGGATGCAAAACATATACAACATCTACTAATATATATACCAATATATAGTATTTCGCTCAAGGCGTGAATAAAATGCAACATCACAGAGAATGAACAGCATCACAGAAACAATACAGATATCTGGGATCCCCGGGTTTCACAGAGCCGCTGAAACCCGACGTTCCCCTGGTCGTGTGGATAGCCTGTGCAAAGAAATCCTAGACCCCTACGGGTGCGGCAAGTCACCCGCCAAAACCTGAAGCGAGGCAGCCCCCTTCAGCGCCGTGAATGGACCACCCAGCACTTCACGGAATCCGGTAACTTGGGCACCCCTCCTGGGTCAAACTGTACCCCCTACGAGTGCGGCGAATATCCCGCCAATCCTAGAGTGAAGCCCCCTCCGTCTCAATGCCATGAGATGCGGGCTTGTTGCCCTCCAGAATCCGGCTATCCGTGCACCCCTCCGCGGGGTAATCCTAGTACAGAAAGTAAAATATACATACAACGGGTACATCGACCGCAACCAGGTCGTGCCCCAAAATAATAATACAAACTGGCAGTGACGGCAGTCCACAAGTCGGACGCTCGCCCCGCAATATCAAATGTACATAATACAACCACAACTGTATAAGCATTGCATCCAGGCTATCCCCCATGACCGATCCGCAACATCACAGCAAATACATAGAACATCAACGTGAAAATCACGTTCGCAAATCCGTCTAACCGGGCTATAGCAGTTAGACCGGATTTACCGATCAAGTGACATTCACGGTCGCAGATATAATGTAAATACTGTGAAAAATGTGTTTAAAATTTTCCGATTGACCAAAAATTAACAAATGGGCCCCAATCAAAACTGTAGCACTCACAGAAAACCTGGGCCCAAATTTAATATTCCAAAACCCCTAGTTACAGCCCATAAGCCCACTGCAAAAAAAATTTCCACACGAACCCATACAACTGCGGCGGAAGCGCGGCCAGAAGGGGGTTTTGGCCACCCTTCCCTGGTCGTACGGACGAATTGTGTCACCAAATTTTTCCAGTATTCTTATAACTCCCTGCACATCATTCTGAGACCACCTGAAAAATTTTTAGACTCCGAAAAATTTCGACAGAAACTGATGCGAAGGCAATACGGGTTTTGGAACTTTTTGATCGATCGGAAATGCAAACACACTACACCAAGCTAGACTAAGTTAATGGCGAGGCTCTGATACCACTGTAAGTGCACGGCGGCGCCCCGGCCGTCAATCCGACGCCGGAATGCGGAAGCGGTGAAAAACTTTAATTTTTGCGGACTTAGCAAACCGGCACCACCACGCACTAAACACCCGGATCGTAACCATTAACAAGTCTAAGCTAACAAGAAGATGGGTTAGAGATATACCGACGATCCAAGTCCTCCGGTCTTCTCGTCATGGTCCCGATCTCCTGCGGAAAAGTCCCGTCTCCTCCTCGTCGCCGGAAGTGCACCACATCGCCTACTTTGTTTACGGGCTCCCACCTCAATGCCGAGGCAACTCGGGGACGAAGCCGGCTACTCGACGTACCCAAGATTTGCTGTAGAATATAATGTGGATTGCATGTCTCATTTTGGGATTATGGAGTTGCCTTTTTGTGGAGGAAGAAGAACTTGGAGAGAGGTGGGAAAAATGTGGCATACAAAAGAATGAGAATAACAATTTTTCCCCCACCAAAAGAAATGAATCCCATTCCCTTTGGAATGGCCGGCCCCCCCCCCCCCACTTCACAAGTGTGATTGGAGAGAGAAAGAGAAAAGGTCAAGGGGGTGGGTGGAACAATAATGAAAAAGGGAATCATGAAAGAACATGATAACAAACAAAAACCACACACAACCACAACCATCAAGTCCACAAAGTCAATCCATCATGAGAAGGAGAAGTCAATGATGGTGCACATCATGAAAACCATCATGATGCCAAAAGATGCAAAGAACCCCCTCCACAAATGCCTATTTGCAACAATGCAAATAAACCCTCCTCCACCAATCTTCGGCCAATGAACGGAACAATGGAAATTGGCCGAAACGGAAAGCAAACTGGCAACTCCAGAAAACTGATCCCGTAATAAATTACAGGAAAACCCCGATACTGTGCATACACACCCGCATCTGTATTTCGACCGAAATACAAATGCAGTGAGACAAAATCTACACTGTACTATACTAGGATCCGGCTTATACCAAAACCGGCTAGTAATATCTGTTCGATCCTGATCCGTGCAATACCGCACGTATCTGATCGAACCCTGCCATATATCCATACGGCCTATAGTACAAACTGTCCGATCCTGATCCGTGCAATACCGCACGTATCTGATCGGACCTTGCCATATCTCCATACGGCCTCTACAACCTTTCGCCCGAAAGCTGAGTAACTGAATGTGGGGGACTCTAAAGACTCGTCAACACCTTGGTTGTGGATTTAACCACTAGCACGTTAGAGGTATAAGCCAATACATAACGGGCCACCAGGTATTGACTAAAAGGGACGTCTGTGAGCAAACTCAGCCTGACACCCTACTGAGCCTGTCAGTGACAATATCCGTACAGTCCGGTCCGTTCGTCTATGAGTATCGCATGGCGGGCCTAGGGGGTTGGTAAAAGTCAGACCCCCAAAAGCGGTACAAGTCGTGTCGGAGTGTAGCCCAGAACACCCTGAGATACTACTGGAATACCTACCAGTAAATCTCCTTGCCTTGGCCAAGGACTTTGTGTAATGGCTCTCCTAGACACAGCACGACCTCACCCCCAATACCGGGAGAGACGAACCCCTGAAGATACGCTCACTGCCTCCATGTGGCTCGGTACTGTACCCAACTAAAACCTGTTTGCACGACTCCTTTGAGCCGTGGTAGGGTAGTAATCAAAGTACAGTGGGAACTCACACGAGACAAATGACGATCCCCAGGTCGATGAACTAACCTGCACACATGTCACCAGGGAACTGCCATCTGACGTCTGGTATATGACCAACTAGCATGTTCCCGGCGAGTCCTGTCCGGTGTACTCATAACCCAATGAGCACCTGTATACATCTTAGGTGATCCAACTGACACCAGTGGCTTGTGAGACCGGCCACCGCCCCTCGTCGGGGTCTCGACTGTATACACTAGTCTACTATGGAGAATCGATGCCCTGTCTCGAAACTCTCACGACTAGGGACCTTTTAAGGATATGCTTATAGACCCCCAGCTCCCACTTATATGATCGCCCTCATACTGCTGGTGGTCAAGCAAGAATCCTAGGGGCTCTATCAACGTGTAATAGCGACGTGTCAGGTCACCTAAAACAGTACACGATGATAAAGGTAAACCAGATAGCATACTATCATCTCGAGTAAGACTGTCCTACCGGGATAGGTCCTCCCTCAATCATTACAATCACGTACCTGTGACCTAATAATTGACTCTGAGGGCACTATCTCCAACATAGCTCACTCAAGTATTACGTTCTAAAAGGAAATAAAACATTATTTTACGATGCTAAAGGTAACTTGACAGTTATTTGACATATGAATCTCATAATCCTCAATACGGTATAATTCCTCGAACAATTCCTCACATTACCACTATATTTAAATCATTCTAGTACGGCATAATCTCTCGTATCTATTTACCAATCCATAACTAAACTACATGCAAATGAGTATCATGCTTGATGCAAATTAACTCCAATATCCATATCTTTAATACTTACTAAAACTAACTATATATCATACTACTAATTATAAGGTTGCGGGGGTGCCATACGCCATCCACCCGACTTCCCCTGTAGATGTAAATCTACTCACCACTTAATAAGCTTGCTGAAATCCATGCTGCTATATCCGCCAATTCCGTCTCGAAAATCCTCGAAATCGTACCTATAATCGTATTTAAAATCACATCGATATAAATATCATATCAAAAACCAAAACAACGAGCTAAGCACCCGTAGGTTAGAACCTACAGCTCGCTGACCCTAAAGACGATCAAATGCCTCTGAACTTAACGTACGAACATCAACGTTTCAGTTGCAGTACTGAAATACGGAAAATCATATTGAAATTTCGGAAACTTTAATAAAACCCAAACTAAACATTCCCAGATTTCTCTTTATGAATATTGGGAAAAATCAAACAATACCATAGCTTATAACATACCCTAATAGAGCTAGAAGAGAAAAATCAACACCAAAAACCCTATGGGGGCCGGCGAGCTCGAACAATTGAAGGATGTCGCCGGATCAATTGTGGAGTTTGGGGTTCGAGATTTACATGAAGTCTCCTAGTGGTCTTATGATACTTCTGGTGTTGCTAGATTTTCTAGTGGTTACACCTAGTGGTTTCAGATTCAATATATAAATATCATAAAACTAACTGTTTTCCTATACTGCACATATAAACTGATATTGAACAGAATTGATTAAGTAAAGAGAGAAGAAGATATACCTATTGAGATGATGCACAAAGGATTCCAGCTCATGAAGGGCTTGTGGAATCATCAAGGGTTTGTATTGGATCAAACTTAATGATGTGCACAACTTTGAGGAGAGGGTTAAGGTTTCACTCTTTGGATATGATGAATACTTAGAATTACTTTTGGTTTGGGGCTGAAGAAGTGTGTTGTTCAGTTGAGATAACTAAAAGAATTCCTTAGGTGTTGTGATAAGATAGGGTGGAGGTATTAAGATTTGTGTGTAGAGAATGGATGAGGTGGAGGGTGAGATGGAGGTGGCATGATGGAAGGAGGAGGTGGAGAGAGTTAAGCATGGGTGAGGTATGTTGAGGGTGAGGGTTTTAACCTAGGTTATAATATACCAACTATTAACAAAAGATTTAAAACAAAAGAAACCCTTTTTATGTAAAACCTACATCCATGTTTAAAAAATGAAATACTTATCATAACACTTAATTATCATTAGCTTAATGTAAAATACAATATCATGTTAAAATAATTAAAAATATCATTTTTATGATATCACACACTTTTCTTTATATTTACCAAATTAATTGCATTTTTACGGATATAATTCCGATACCCAATTTCATAAGCGAAATCATTTTTTTTTGTAAACTTATTAAATTCATATTTAAAATTATAAATTAATATTTATAATTTTCCAAAATGTTACAATTATGAATATTCTAAGGTATGGATATTAGTTTTAACGAAAGGGGTATAATTATATACCGATAGTTTGGGAAACATTCGGAGAATTCATAAGAACTATTGATTTTGAAAGGGATTATAAGAATGGAGCATTCATAAATTTTCTTATAATTAATTATATTCTATATTAATACTAAACTCGATTAAATTTCACTAATCTTGCATTAAGCTTGATTATGCATCATGACACGCAACAAAACTTGTTTCATTTTTAGAACCACGGCTTCATTGTTGTTGCTATTGCTTTTGTTTACTTTTAAAAGAGTTAATGGAAAAAGGAGAAAAGAAAAAGGGATTTTAAAAATGAGAGATATTTTGAGGTGGCATGGCATGGAGGTATGGCCAAGAGAAAGAGAGAGAGAGGGTGAGGGGTCATTTGTTGACCATGGCTATTGTTCCTCACTTCATTTCTTCATCATTTTCTTCTCCTTTCTCCTCTCATGGCTACCCTCTTCCCTCCACCTCCTCTACCTCTTCACAACACCCCCATTTCCACATCAAAACATCATATTCCATTCTCAAAATTCATGCACAAGCTCACTACAAGCATGATGGATCAAGAAAGTTGGGATTTTGAGCACTTGGGGCAACTCAAGAATTTTCTTGAGTTGCCAAATGAGGTATTTCCTTCACCATTAGTGTAGTAATTCATTTCCATTAACTTCTATTTTAATTTAGAAGTGTTTAAGTAAGGTTTAGTGATCTTGGAAAATTCCAAGATGAAGGTTAGGGTTTGATTTGAATTGTGATGGTGCAAGTGAGTGTAATTGGTGACTACAAACCCCCCTTAGTGTTAAAAATCCAGATCAAACCAGTGACTAACCTTAAAACTTGAACTTAGAACTTTCCGTGTCAGTTTTGCGTATTTTTGGAGGTCTACAGGGAATCTGGAGCAACCCGGGATCTTTATGAAATAATTAAAAATATACATTAACCTAGTTAGACCAATATGAAACCACCACGAGAAGACGAGACCAAACAAAAATATTTTGGCCGGCGGGGGCGGTTACTGTAGCAACTAGGCCGGCCAAAATTTGTCTATTGATGTTGGGTTTTGTCCTGTAGCTCACACACCTCATAACTTAGCCACTGTATTTTTTGTTTGTCCCAGATTACCTTAGTCAAAATCTGGAGCCAGTTTCCTAAGTTGTTGTTTTGAGTTTTGCGGATTTTAATAACTTGAGTTTTGATATTGTGTTTTATCTCGATCGATTGGCGTTTGTACATCAACGACGAGGGTTGATGGACTATTTTGCATGCGTAAGCCATAGGTTCTAACCTATGTGTGTTTCGTGTGCCGTATCGGCTTTCTTGTATTTGATTCTTATTTTACGATATTACGTATTTTGAAACTGTAGGTACCTCGCGTGAACTTCGGGACGACAAGGGAGAGCGTGGCATCATTGATTCGGCAAGCGAGGATCAGGTGAGTAGATGTATATCTACGGGGGAAGTCGGGTGGATGGCGTATAGCACCCCCGCAATTTCGTAGGATATGATGTGTTTATGATATGTGTGTGTGTGTGTGTTATATTGCGAGATATGAATACTTAGCAAGAAAGGCTTTAGGAGACCACGGATTGGATTTAGTGTAATTTGTATGAAAGTGTTTTTAGTTAGTTTCTTAGTCGCGAAACCCTAGAGTAAAGGTCGACACACACACACATGCACACACGTGATATGATTTTTGGGTGTATATATTTATAGGTATGTGTGTGTGTGTATGGATGCGTTGGTGTGTGTGTGTGTGTGTGTATACACACACATATATATACGTATACACAGATGATGAGGATGGTATATGATACTTGGAGGTGAGTTGATATGATCGGGTATGATGCCGTGAGATCGGTTATGTAATTTGGGTCGTGTTATGATATACGACATGATATTATAATGGATCGTTGGGCGATGTGTTTTTATACACACGAGGATATATGTTTGATGATATTGGTATGCTCTAGACTTTAGAACGGTACCCCAAATTCAGGATATTATGATGATGATACCATATGATTAATAAGGTATATGTGATATTTGACCCGTACCCCGATTTTGGGATGACCCGTACCCCGATTTTGGGATGCCGTACGATGGATTTTACCGTACGAAGTATAAATATGATGATCGATCCGCACTCTTGACTCGAGGATGTCGTAGTATATATTTTATCGTACGTGATGCTATTGAGGCGGGATCGCCGACTACTAGATATATTGACTCGGATTTTAGGTGGATTTCTTACCCTTTCAACTAGTTCTTTAGTTTAGTCTTTTAATTGATTAGAAAGAGGTTGGACCAGGCTCGAGTCATACTTATTTTCAAAGACTAACGAATCGTGGGTATTTTCAAAAGACAACCCGAGGGATATTACGGATTTTTCAAAGGACGTACCTTTTCTTAAAAACACCGTAGCCCCTATCTTCTAAAAACCACGATTCGTGCTATTTCAAATGCCAAAACGGTATGACTCTTATATAGAAATGTATATTCTTCATTGTTGCGCTTACTATTCATTCTCCGTTATATTCATGTTCTCATTTGTGTTTCCTTAACTATTATGAACTCGTTGTTAGGACACCAGCACCATTACCCATGATGCGTATGTCCACAATCACTTGCTTGCCGGTTCACACATATCATTATTGGTAATTGCTATGTCACGTACAGTTTAGAGAATATTACTTCATTTATATAACTTGCCAGCTGATAGTTACAATTTATCATTACTGTGCTAATTTAGATATTGCATTCTTTACGTAGATATCCATGCATGTGTATATTCATTGTCATGCAATATTATGGGGCTTTATGCCGGTATTCACTGTTTATTGACTCTTGATTATGGGATTCGGATTTTCCATGAGAGTTCTGGATTTAGAGAAATCGCAAGAATTTATAAATTCATTATCATTTCAAAAAAATAGAAATTTGCGGTTTTCTCGTGATATGATGTATGTGTCGTCCACCATGAGTTTTCTCGGCTCTTGAGCGGTATCATACACCCGATTCGAGGAGGAGGATGAACCGTCTGCGGGTTCATGGTTGACCCGGTATGGTATCCCGGGGCGAGAGTGGTTTTGTGGGGATGACGATGAGCCTGGCAGGGGCTAACTACCATACCGGTGTGTCGGGCGCGGCGGATATCCGGAGGATACCGACATACTCGAGAGATTTGATGTTATGGGCCGATCTTGACTGACGGAGCCCATGGGCCGATCTTGACTATGCGGAGCCCGAGATTTGAGTATTTTGTGTCACTGTTGGACACGGACTTCATGATGTTTTGAGTGTCGATGCTGGGCACTCGGGTTTTTTCATGATTTGTGTGTCGTTGCTGGACACACGTTGGATGGTGCATTATTACATGTCACGCATCGATATATTATTTTTCTTGACACAGACATGAGTACTTTGATATCACACTTATGATATACTGTTACCCTTATTATAGAATTTAATATATTATTGTATAACCTAGGAGAGAGTCATACATGCGATTTCTTCTCGGTGATGTTTTCTACTCACGAGTTGGCAACTCACCCCCGTTGTGCCACAGTTTCTTACAGGTTTGGCCGTACAGGTTTCGTTGCGGCTTGCTGGCATGTTGCCTCCTTCCGGGCGATTGCTTTGGTAGGTGTGTTTACTTGCATCGTGATCACCGTAGCACTTTCATTTATTTCAGTTGCATCTAGTAAACTCCATCAACCAGACTTGTATTATCTGATAGACTTAGAAGACCGGTATGTATATTCTTTCGACCTTAGAGTCGCGCGCTTGTATATTTATGATTCTTCTCTGGTTTTCTTGAGGATGTTAGGTTTCATTCTGAGTTTTGATCCTCGCCCTTCACCGTTGTATATTATATTGCTTGCATGGTTGTTTCCACAAATTGGCGAAGAGCTAGCTCCCGCTTGGGGATGCCTTTATTCATTACTTATGTATATGCATGTTTGTACCCGTTTGGGACCAGTATTTACAAAAGAAACTCTGCCGAAATTTTTAGGAAAAACTTGATACTTTTAAAAATGCTTACTGCGGCTTTCAAAGTGATTTTACATGTTAACTTTTAAATAAGTTTTCCTTCACTCCTTCTTTTAAATGGTTTAGATTTCTGGACTTTTGGCTTACTTGAATTAGGTGGAGTCGTGACACATTTCGGGTCAGTCACGTGCCATTTCGGGTCATGACACATTCCCACTGAATATCTCGATGAAAAGCAAAAAGTAATCGACTATAGTGAAGTTATTACCCTGACGCAAACTTCTGCCCAAGAGGTCACTCCCGGTGAAGGGATCTCGGCTCTTGCCTCGTCGAATGAGGTGTTGGATATTCATAACCGAATACCGCTGTACAGAATAAATGAAAACGTCCTTGTAATAAAAGCTTTTGAAAATTGTTCCAACAATATCGAATAGGTCGGTTTTCCTTGCATTGATCTGAATCAACGCAGTCCCATCAATTAATCATACCAGAAAAGAACGAAAATTTGGTGTACGTATATGCCATCCACATTCGCCACTGGGCCCCGTCGTCACCCGTTAGGTTACTTAACTAACGACAGAGCGGGGGATGGACTAGCGCGGGTGTAAAACATATACAACATCTACTAGTACTAGTATATATATAACAATATATAATAATCTCTCCAGGTATGATAAATGCAACATCACAGAACAATACTGATAATCTAGGAGCCCCGGGTTTCCTTTGAGCCGCACCTGAAACCCGACGTTCCCCTGGTCGTGTGGATAGCCTGTGCAATGAAACTTAGACCCCTACGAGCACGGCAAGTTACCCGCAAAAACCAGAAGCGAGGCAGCCCCCTTCATCAAGGTGAATGGGCCACCCGGCACATCACGGAATCCGGTAACTTGAGCACTCCTCCTTGGGTCAACCTGTACCCCCTACGAGTGCGGCAAATAGCCCGCCAATTCTAGAGTGAGCCCCCCCCGTCTCAATGCCATGAGATGCGGGACCGTTGCCCTTTAGAACCCGGCTATCCGTGCACTCCACCGCAGGGTAATCCTAGTACAGAAAAGAAAATAAGTACAACGGTGACATCGACCTCAACCCGGTCGTGCCCCAAATAAATAATATACAAACAGACAGTGACGGCAGTCCACATGTCGGACGCTCGTCCCCCGATATCAAATGTATAAATAAAACTAAACTGTACTAACATTGCACCCAGGCTATCCACCACGACGATCCATCCAACACACAGCACAACACAGAACATCAACGTGAATGTCGCGTTCGCAAACCCGTCTAAAAAAACTATAGCAGTTAGATATGTTGTACCGCTCTAATGACATTCACGGTCGTAGATAGTAAGGTATGTACTGTAAACTACGACATTAGAATTCCGCACGCAATTAGCAAAACAAACCAATTTCCAAAACCATGGGAAAAAACAGTGAGCTAAAGTTCCAAAAACCGACCGTTTAAAGCAATTCGAAAGTCCGAATCAAAATGAAACGCGCCCGAAACTTCACAAGGAGTTAGAGCACGAAATTAACTTCGAGTCGGGGGGCTAGAAGGGGTACCTTACCCCCGAGGGCACCACGAGGTGGCCAGGGGGTGAGGCAGACTCGAAACTGCCCAAGATGGGGCAGTTTCGAGTCCCCACCGCCAAGACCACCTTATGGTGGTCTTGGGGAGTGGGCCTAGCCGTTCGCCTCCTCCCCCCAAGGGGTTTCCCCGGGGGGTCGATGCACCACCCCGCGGCTTCTCAGTTCAAACCGTGAGCCCGTGGGGTGTGCAAACATCTCAAACTTTCAGTTTTCGGAACTCTTTTTGTCGGCAGTTTTGCATGACAAAAAAGGCGGATTTCTAATGTCGCAATGAGTTATTATGGGGTTAATGGGTTGGCTCTGATACCATGTTAGGTTATGGCAGCGCCCCGGCCATCAATCCGTGGCCAAATGCGGAACAAAAACTTTAAAAACTCGGCGCTAACGGAACCCGATTCCCGGATCGAACCATTAACCCTATACTAGTTAACTGTAAAGGAGTTTAGAGAGGTTATACCGATCGATCCATGTCCTTCGGTCTTCAACCGCTGTCCCAAGCTCCTCATGGCTTCCTTGATCAAGTTTGATCTCCGGTCTCCCCACATCGAAGAAGATCCAGGTCGAAGGTTAGTAATACGGCTACCCAGAGCGAAAGGGAGGCCGACGAGCAAACTCATCCTGAAACCCCTACTGAGCCTGATAGTGAAAATATTCGTACAGTCCGGTCCATCCGTCTATGAGTATCGCATATCAAATCTAGGGGGTGGATAGAGTCAGACCCCTAATAACGCGACATTTAGTGTCGGTATGAATCCTATCACCACCTAAGAAACTAGTGATCCGAATCAGTAATTATCGACTACCTTGGCCAAGGATTTCTGGTGATGGCCACCCGTGCACTCCGCGACATCAACCCCCAATACCGGGAGAGACGAATCCCCTGATGATCCGCTCACTGCCTCCATGTGGCTCGGGACTATACCCAACTAAAACCTGTTTGCACGACTCCTTTGAGCCGTGGTAGGGTAGTAATCAAAGCACAATGGGAACTCACACGAGACAAATGACGATCTCAGGTCGATAGAATAACTTGTACACATGTCACCTGGGAACTGCTATCTGACAATAGGTATAATACCAAGTAGCATGTTCCCGGCTAGTCCGTCCGGTGTACTCATAACCCAATAAGCACCTGTATACATCTTAGGTGAACCAACTAACACCAATGGCTTGTGAGACCGGCCACCGCCCCTCATCGGGGTCTCGATCCATATACACTAGTCTACTCTTGGAGTATCGATGCCCAGTCTCGAAACTCCCACGACTAGGGACATTTTAAGGATGTGCTTATAGACTACCCAACTCTCACGTATATGATCGCCATCATACTGCTGGCAGTCAAGCAAGAATCCTATGGGCTCTATCAACATGTAATAGTGATTTGTAATGTCACCTGAAGCATGTACACGATGATAAAGACAAACCAGATAGCATACTATCATCTCGAGTAAGACTGTTCTACCGGTATAGGTCCTCCCTCAATCATTGCAATCACGTGTCTGCGATCCAATAATTGACTTGAGGGCACTATATGCGATCACTAAGTCGGTAATCTTGTTGAATTATCTGACAACCAATTGAAAAGTGTTTTCAATTTGAGACTAAAATGCAAGTTTAATAAGTTAGGCATGAAATCCGGAATATGAGATATTCTTGGTTTATGATGTCTAAGGAAATTGCGGATTCTAATTATTGTAGTTTTCTGTTTTCTTTTCTGCGACCGTAAGTGTAATATGTGGGGTATCCCAATCTCGTTGCTATATGTCAACAAGTTTTGGGGATAAGCATATTTACTTAGGTTGATGACATGAGATATTATGTGTTGCTGTTGATATGATTCATTGGATCGTCACGATTGAATAGCCGGGGGGTTTATGTGAGATGAGAGTTTTTATATTTTCATTCATGTAAAATTCAATGTAATATTCTTTTATTGCGGCACTTCCGAGTTGAGGATGATGCCACCATTGTTGTATATTATTTACTTTTCCGCATTAGGATAGACCCAAGGTGGGGAGCACAAGTAACCGGGTTCTAGAGTCCAATGGAAGACCATCTCAAGGAGTTGAGACCAGGTCTCCTAACTCTAGAATTGGCAGGGTTACTTGCCGCTCTCTTATAGGTCTAGGGATGTGGGTTTGGCTATTCATCACGACTGTAGAATCCGTGGTTTACATTATTGGCTAAATTTAAAACACGGACATCCTAATATATCCAATATTCCATATGTTGCTTCTGCTGCTTGATTCTGTGATGTTGATCATATAACTGCGTGAGACGAATGTAATATTATATATATGATATATAATAAACGTTGCTTATGTTTTGCACCCGCGCTAGTCCAGCCCTCGCTCTGCCGGTAGTTAAGTAACCTAACGGTGCATGACGGGGCCCCGTGGCGAATGAAGATGGCATAAGCGTACGTTCTATTTTCGTTTCATTTTTCTGTAATGTTTAGGAAACATTAAATGATGGGACTTCATTAATGTGATTAATGAAAAGAAAGAAACCAAAAGATGTTGTAGAATCAAATTTTCAAAAAAGGTAACTCTAGTTATTGCTTTGCATAGTGGTATTCCTTGATGAATATTCAACACCTCATTCGATGAGGAAAGAGCCAAGATCCCTTCACCGGGAGTGGCCTCTTTAGCAAAACTAGCAAATGTTATAACCCACTCGGTTTTGTTTTTTGATTTATTTTTTAGTTCTTTCTTTACATAGCGGTATTCCTTGTAGAATATCCAGCACCTCATTCGATGAGGAAAGAGCCGAGTTCCCTTCACCGGGAGCATGAGATGCGATATCGAAACTAGTAAAAGCCTCAAAAACACTCCTTTTCAAAAACATTAGATTCTACAACGATATCAAGTTCATTATGCTCATGGTTTTCTTAAAAACCTGCGTAGCCCTCCGTCATTTCAGATAAGTGTTATTTTAGTATTCGTGCTACGGTAGTTTGGCCTCCGTCAAGGCGTAGTGTACGGTAGCTGATTAGTACATATCTGTAGCATGAGATGCGATTGGATTAGGGTATTCATACGGCGCTGTTTGGCCTCCGTCAAGGGTCGTGCGGGTGGGTCTAATTCAATCAAGAAATGAACGGGTTGAACTTGACTAGAGCCCTATGGGTAGTTTGGCCTCCGTCAAGGTCATAGGACGCTAGGGGTAAAAACTATTATCGGGAATTTCAAGTGTTGAAATTTGCAATGAGATTGCATACCTTCTATGTGATAGTTGGATCCCGATACCCACTGTGAGTAAGAGTTGCTCCTGGGAGAGTTTTGCACTTTACAATTAGCCGATCAAGTAGGTGTCTAGAAAGGTGTCAACGGGGTTAAGCCTCTATGGAAATGAGGTTTATTTTAATTAGGTCCGTGCGAAAGCATGGGGAACCTCCCTCAAAGTACCGACACTGGCCTGGCCGAACGATTAGCGAACTTGTAGGGTGTAATTAATCCCAGCTAATCTTACCTTTTAGGGTTTGAAGGAAGATTTGATAAAAAAAAGTAGGAGCCATCCTGATTAGATAAAATAACCAATCTAATCTTGCAAAGAGCGCACGCAAAGTGATTATCCTTCTCTCTCCTGGTAGCGACCAATGACATGCCTTAATCAAGATAATAATATGGATGTTTTGACCGAACCTACTTATTATACTGGGCTAGGTTCCGCTCTATCTTATGATTGTCATAAGTCTTAGCAAGGAATAGGGGAATATTCGGATTCCCACGCCACCCAAACGAAGAAAAAGCATGTAGATGCATTGTCTTTGGGTGTGTGCGTTACGAAGAACTGTTTCTCAGTTTACTCTACGTCCTGGGTATTGGATACCAAATCAGGATCCCACACATGTAATTTGTTACATGGGCTGCTGAAAGGTGGAGAACTGGGAAAGGGTAATATGTCTCTGAGTAGTAGAGAATGATGCAATTTTTGCAGCCAAAACAGTTGGCAGATATCACCTAATGTTACCAACTGGTAATACATTGATTCTAAGCGACTGTTATTCCGTACAAAAATATTATGAATATTTTCCTAAATCAAGTGTCGATTGGGTAAGGTACATTGTATAACAGTGTACACGTTCTGAATCAAACCACAGTTCTAAACGTATAAAACACACACAAGAGGAACAGTTCAGAAATGAACGAAATCTTCTTGAGGCATTGTAGACTGGGTCATATCGCTGAAACAAGACTAGCTGAAGATCCATAAGGATGCATATTTGAATCCGTTCAAATTTACATCTTATGAAACTTGCCAGTCATGTCTCAAAGACTAGGTGACCAAATCTTCGTTTACTGGAAACGGAGAAAGAGCTACTGAATTCTTGGATAGATACATAATGATGTATGTGGTCCTATGTCTACACATGCCAGGGATGGTTCCACGTACTTTATAACATTCACCGATGTTCTCTCAAGATACGGACATGTGTTCTTGTTGAAACACAAATCTGAATCTTTTGAGAATTTCAAGGAATATAAGTACGATGTTGAGAACCAGATGGGTACAGATATTCAAATCATTCGATATGATCGGGAGAAGAATACTGGAGCACGGAATTCCGAGACTATTTAAAAGAGAATGAGATTCTCTCTCAGCTTATGTAACATTTCAGAAAAATAAAATATTATTTTTGGGAAATCAAATAATTAAAATAGTGAATATTATGAATATTTTAGTGTATGGAGATTAGTTTTAATGTTATGGTATGATCATATACCGAAAGATTGAAAAATATTTGGAGATTTATATTAATTATTGATTTTAAAAAAGAATGTATGAAGATTGGGGATTTTACGACTTAGTATACAATTAATTGTGTATGGGTTATTACTAAACTCGATTAGTGTTTACCAATTTTCTTAAGTATGATATGTGCATGACATGCAACATGATATGTTGCATAACACTTGTTACACTTGACTAATTGTTTGAAAACCATGCTTCATTCTTTTATTACTTGGGTTTTATTGTTTTTGAATTTGAAATGAAAAGAAATGAATAAAGAATGGAGGTATGGGCAAAAAAGAGAGGGTGAGGGATCTTCTTTTGACCATCTTCATTTCATCTTCATCTCTCTTCTTCTCCCTCTCCTCACCATGGCTGCCCTCTCCCTCTACCACCTCTATCTCCTCACATCAACCCCAAATCCACATCAAAACCATGTACCCCTTTCATTAAAAATGTGCACAATCTCACTACAAGCATGTGGGACTAAACAAAATGAGATTTTGAGCACTTGGGGCAACTCAAGAAAATTGTTGAGTTGCCAAATGAGGTAATTCTTTCACCATTAGCTTAGTAATTAAATTTCTATAGCTTCTAGTTTAGTTTAGAATTGAATTAGTGAGGTTTAGTGATGTTTGAAAATTCCTAGATCAAGTTTGGGGGATTTTTGAGTTGTGATGGTGAAATTGAGTGTAATTGATGACTACAACCCCTTTAGTGATTGAAACCACTGACTAAACCCAAGACTTGGACTTTAGATGTTCAATGTCGGTTTTGTGATCATCTTGTGCCTACAGGGAATCTGGAGTGACCTGAGACCATTATGAGAAAAACTAGCAACCCCATAACCTAGATGGACCACTAGGAGACCACCCTGCGAATACAAACCCAAACCAAGCATCATAGGCCGGCCGGCTCGGATTTTAGGTGATTGTCACCGGTTGAATCGTGGGTGATGGTGCTAGGATTTTTCTGTAGCTCATATACCCCATATACAACCCCACTGTACTGTTTGTTTATCCCCATTTTACCTGAACCAAAATCTGGAGCAAGTTATCATGAGTTGTTGTATTGTTTTTGTAACTTTCCATGACTTGAAGTTTTGATATTTTTCTTTGTATCGGTCACTTGATGTTTGTACGTCGATATTGGGAGTTTGGTTGATTTTCATGAGTAGACCATAGGTTTTAACCTATGTGTGATACGTGTGCCGTTTTGGTTTTCGTGCGCGATTTCGATTTACGATACTATGTGTTTGTATGTGTAGGCACCCTCACGTGGACTTCGGATGATAAGGAGGAGGATGGTGACATCGACTTCGGCAAGCAAGGATCAAGGTGAGTAGATGTATATCTACGAGGGAAGTCGGGTGGATAGAGTATAGCACCCCCGCAGTTTCGTAGTGTAGCATGCAAATATATTAAATATATATAAATATGTGTATCGTGAGACATGGATAATTAGTAAGAAAGGCTTTAGGAGATCATGGGTTAGTCTTTGCGTAATTGAAAGAAAGTGATTTTAGTTATTTTCTTAGTCGCGAACCGTAGAGTAAGGATGACACACACACACATGCACACACGTGATATGTTTATGGGTGTATATGTTTATATGTATATATATGTGTGTGTGTGTGTGTGTGTGTGTGTGTGGATACGTTGGTATACACACACACACACACATCGGGCTTGATGCCGTGAGATTGTGATATGATATACGACATGATATTATAGTGGATCGTTGGGCGATGTGTTTTATTCACATGCGGATATATGTTTGATGGTATCGGAATATACTAGACTTTAGAATGGTATCCCTAATTCAAGATATATGATAATGATACCATATGAAATATGAGATATATGTGATATTTGACCCGTACCCCGAATTAAGATGCCGTACGATAGATTTTACCGTACGAGGCATATATATGATGATCGATCCGCACTCTTGATTAGAGGATGTCGTATTATATATTTTACCGTATATGACGCTATTGAGGCGGGATCGCCGACTACTAGATATATCGACTCGGACTTTAGGTGGATTTCCTTACCCTTTTGACTAGTCTCTTAGTTTAGTCTTGTAGTCTATTAGATAAATGTTAGACTGGGCTCGAGTCATACTTATTTTCAAACTAACGAATCGTGAGTATTTTCAAAGGACACCCCGAGGGATATTACGGATTTTTCAAAGGACGTATCTTTTCGTAAGAACACCGTAACCCCTATTTTCTAAAAACCATGATTCGTGCTATTTCAAATGCCAAAACTGTATGACTCGTATATATAAATGTACATTCTCAAATGTTGCAGTTACTGTAAGTGCACGGCGGCGCCCCGGCCGTCGATCCGACGCCGGAAACGCGGAAACGAAAAACTTTGCGAAACTTGCAAACCGGCACCACCGCGCACAAAAATCCCGGATCGGGCCATTAAACTAGTCCTAGCTAACTAAAGAACGGGTAGAGAGATATACCGAGTGATCCGTGTCCTCCGGTCTTCTCGTCGTCGTCCCGATCTCCCACAGAATCTCCAGTCTCCACATCCTCGTCGGAAGGGCACCACGTCGCCGGCTTCTTTTACGGGCTCCCATCTCTGGACCACAGCAACTCGGGCACGAAGTTGGCGAGTCGATGTGCCCAAGATTTGCTGTAGAATAGTGTAGAGCTATGTCTCATTTGGGGTTGTAGGAAGTTGCCTTTTTGGTGGAGGAAATGATATGAACTTTTGAGATGGAGATGTGGGGATTTTTACAAAGCCAAAGATATCAAAAAATCCCCACCACAATTTTTGGACAGCCCTCCAAGAGCTTGGCCGGCCATGGCTTAGTGAGAATATGAGAGAGGGAGTTAGTGTGTATCAAAAGAATGAGAGTCTCTCATAATACAAGAGAGAGAAAAGGTGATGATGTAAAGAAATGATCACAAGCCAAACCCAACACTCCATTAACCATCATCACACCCAAAGGTCAAGCCATCATGAAGTCAAGAAAGTCAAGAGATGGTGCAACCATCATGACACAGCAACATGCAAAGACAACCCTCCAAAATGCTTATTTGCACAAATGCAAATAAGCCCTCCTCCACCATTTTTCGGCCAAAGAAAGATACAAAGGAAAATGGCCGAAACGGAAAGCAAACTGGCAACTTCGGAAAAGTGATCCCGTAATAAATTACAGGAAAACCCCGCTACTGTATATACATACCCGCATTTGTATTCCGACCGAATACAAATGCAATGAGACAAAATCCACACTGTACAATACTAGGATCCGGCTTAAACTAAAGCCGGCTAGTATTATCCGTCCGATCATGATCCGTGCAATACCGCACCTATCTGATCGAACCCTACCATATCTCCATACGGCCTCTACAGCGTTTCGCCCGAAACTTGAGCAACTATCTGTGGGGGACTCTAAAGACTCGTCAATACTATGGCTGTGGATTTAACCACTAGCACGTCAGAGGTATTAGCCATACGTGACGGGCTACCAGCTATTGACCAAAATGTACGTCGATGAGCGAACTCATCCTGACACCCTACTGAGCCTGTCAGTGACAATATCCGTACAGTCCGGTCCGTTCGTCTATGAGCATCGCATGGCGGGCCTAGGGGGTTGGTAAAAGTCAGACCCCCAAAAGCGGTACAAGTCGTGTCGGAGATCAGCCCAGAACACCCTGAGATACCACTGGAATACCTACCAGTAAATCTCCTGCCTTGGCCAAGGACTTTCATGTACTGGCTCTCCTAGACACAGCGCGACCTCACCCCCAATACCGGGAGAGACGAACCCCTGCAGATCCGCTCACTGCCTCCATGTGGCTCGGGACTGTACCCAACTAAAACCTGTTTCCACGTCTCCTTTGAGCGTGGTAGGGTAGTAATCAAAGTATAGTGGGAACTCACACGAGACAAATGACGATCTCAGGTCGATGAACTAACCTGTACACATGTCACCAGGGAACTGCCATCTGACGTCAGGCATAAGACCAACTAGCATGTTCCTGGCGAGTCCTGTCCGGTGTACTCATAACCTAATGAGCACCTGTATACATCTTAGGTGAACCAACTGACACCAGTGGCTTGTGAGACCGGCCACCGCCCCTCGTTGGGGTCTCGACTGTATACATTAGTCTACTCTGGAGTATCGATGCCCTGTCTCGAAACTCCCACGACTAGGGACCTTTTAAGGATGTGCTTATAGACTACCAGCTCCCACGTATATGATCGCCCTCATACTGCTGGCAGTCAAGCAAGAATCCTAGGGGCTCTATCAACATGTAATAGCGACCTATCAGGTCACCTAAAGCAGTACACGATGATAAAGATAAACCGGATAGCATACTATCATCTTGAGTAAGACTGTCCTACCGGAATAGGTTCTCCCTCAATCTTTGCAATCACGTGCATGTGATCCAATAATTGACTCTGAGGGCACTATCTCCAACAATCTCCCACTTGCACTCAAGGCTAATTATTGCGATGTCGCATACTCACAGCCTGTGTGATACCGAACACCCAACTCCTCTACTAGTCAGTCTCACAAAGCTCGTTTGCGAAACTATTGCGTTCGAGGAATAGCCTCAGTGAGTGGATCCGCCTGGATGTTTCTTTCTATGTCTCTCTATATCTCAAGTTCGCGGAGAAAACCATCTCCCGAAATGAGCAATACCTGCCTTAGAATGTGTCTGGATGTCTGATGGGACCTAGCTCACAAATGAACTCCAAATCTAAACTTCTTAGACTGTATCGTCAACTGAACTTAATCAGTATCCTGCGACATGCCTCCCTCAATATCCTCCTGGACCACCTGTCCATAATACCGCCCCTCGTCAGAGGGAAAACTACAACTCTGACAGCCACTCTGCCGTCCAGGTCACCTTGGAAGCCTGGAATGATAACCGTTTCCCGAAGGAGGCTGTCGTTATCATATCCCTAGAACATCCACTTATGTTCTAAAACTGCTTCCGACTGTTTCTCCAGGATTGGATCAATATCAATTTATTACATCCACTGCAAAAACAACATCTGGTGTAGTACTTGACATCTCATGATTGACTCAATTGCCTGAGCAAGTGATCTGCCAATCATGCACATCCCTCTCCCCTTTAGTCTGTAAGACACCTTTAGAGAGGGTGACTCCATCACCTGCAGGTACACTACCGTGCCAGGAGTCGTCCATTCCAAATACTTTTAGAATGTTGTCTAAGTACCCTTTATTGGGAAACCACCCAAATCTAGATCTATAGATCTATTAACCAGAATGTTTGATATAATGTCCAAGTCCCTTTGGGGAGAAACTACTGTGTGACAACCAAAGTATAACCGATCGTAGTATAGGAGTTTCCTTTCCTACTCTGTGTATGTCATCCAAATACCAGGACATCACATCCTACTACCTTCTTAATAGATCCATCCCCTATTCTGATGAAGTCAAACCTATGACTGTCACGCTAGAAATAGATGATCCATCTCCGCTACATCTGCTTTAGTCTATAAATAGACATAAGCCACTTGTCCACCATGCTTCCGCTGCTCCCACTGACCACGACAACCCTGTGGCAGAGTCATATACACGTACACTTCTGAAGCCAGTTCAGAACGACGCTATACTCATCCTCCTGCCGGGTCTCGCAGCCTGGAACAACAGCAAGGGCAAGTCTGGGTAAACAAGAACTCCATGCCACCGTCCTTGAGCATACCGAAGTACCTCTCGAGTGCCTGAGGTTACCCACCATATCTGCGAAGTGGCTAATGGAATGTTAAATCAGATTGAATCTTTAGGTTCTTATCAAATCTTCAGTAATCGTTTGCGGTTCTGGAATCACTTCCAGTTCTACCATACTCCCACTACTGTTTTCTGAAGAAAAAAAATCCATTTTTATTAAAACTGCGGCGAGTTAAGAACAATATTACTATTGATCTTTCAGATGGTAGAAAGTCAACCCTCGTCATAGCCTGGGTCAACCCACAAACAGCCATTACAGAAACGTGCCTTGAGTTATCCAGAGTATGGTTTTAAGCATAAGCCGGACAACTCCCCGTACCTTAACATCGTTAAGATATGAACTGTTCTATATCCAATATAGAACCAGAGGCACTGATTTAATTGAACCAGATTCAAATCATGCAGCTTTCTCCAGTGCATGTCTACTAAATGGAAGGAGGTCGATCAGCGTTACTCAACTTAGGAATGCTTCCAATTATGAGTAACCTGAAAGAGAAGCAAGTTCTCTTAATCATTACTATCAACTGAACACCATACACAAGTATCTACATCTTCGATAACCTTGAAGAATCCTGATACTTGCAATACCTGGTTCTCTACTTTATTCAAATACCTATAACTTCTCAAAATTCGGACCTTGCGTTTCTACGAAACACCTGTCTAAAAACTAGAGAAGTCATAAGTAAACCGAATATAGTACGAGAACCAACCCCTCTGTCCTCATGGACGCTGGACAACATACAATACTCTGTATAAGTCCCTTGAGTCTAATAACTCATTCCCTGTGTGTCGTAGGTTGAAAACTGTACTTATGGTTAAGAAGAATTACACCGCTGTTTAATGCTCCTTACCTAACCATCCACTGATATAGGTAAATGTCATAGACATAATTTCAAAAAGGTATATCTCACTCTATAAAAATAGACGTACAGATATATCAATTTGAAATTGGTGCATAACAGCGGATATTCAAAACCAAATATTTGATGTCCGGCAAACAACCCAGGTGACTTCCTCAAATATCACCGATTACAACGAATCCCGATATAATGAAGATGATCACCCAATTCCCAACTTACTCCCACTCATCATCTGTAAAACCATACAGATGTGAGAATCAAAACTGGTAAATACATACCCTGGAGCAAGTGTCTAATTGGGAAATCAGTTTTCCATTAACAGTACACGGTAAAACTGAAACATTGAGATGTTTCGATGGGGTATCCTGGTATTCATAGTAATGCCTCTTCCATCATCCAGATCCACAACTATAACTGTATATTTCTTTGCCACCTCTCCAAATCCCTTTATATGTCTTTAGTCATTACCTTCTGTACACCCCTTTAGGCCAAATGGTTTCTTCCTTCCCTACCGTTCGGCACCAGCCTATGGTTTGGAAGAAGACTATCCAATAAGCATAATGGGTGTACTGTCCTGATCCTAGGAGCACTCGCAATGCGAGAGAAGGTGAAGATAAAAGACAACCGAATAAACCTTATTCCTATTTCTCCTGAACCAGAATCCATCCCCGAACTGGAACAAGTTCCTTTCAAGTTCGTATATAACCATACGATGGAGTATCCAATAAACTGTGGATCTTCGTAATGATACGGAGTGTTCTGGAGAAATACAAAGGTGATTTTAGGATTGGGGAAGAAATACTTGGTTTGGTCGTGAATATCAGTCGCAATTTACTTTGCCCTCTTACTAATCCCTTGATATGTCTTTACTTAATACCTTCTATACACCATCGTTATGCTAATTGGTTTTCTTCATTCCCTACCGGTCGGCACCAGCCTAAGGTTTGGAAGAAGACTATCCAATTTGCATAATAGGTGTACTATCTCCTAAACTAAGGAGTACTCGCAACCTGAGAGAAGGTAAAAGGAAAAGACAACTGAATAGTCCTATTCGTTTTCTCCAGAACCGGAAACCATCCTCGAATAAATTCCTTCGAGTTCGTATATAACCATACGATGGTTTTGTCCAATGGAAGTGGACGTTCGTAGTAATACGGGGTGTTCTAGAGAAAAGGGTAAAAGTAGGAGTGGCAATGAGGTTTGCAACTCTGACAATCCAAAAGCCAATGTTTAAGAAGGTTCGGTTAATTTTGGTCACTGAGTCATAGTCTTAAGGTCGGGTCAATGGTCGCTGCCAAAGAGAGAGAGAAAAGAAACACTCAGCCTGCACTCTACCCTAGATCAGAATGGTTACCAATTTATCTAATCTGGAAACCTCCCACTGTACCGTCAAATTCTCCTCCAAACCTAAAAGAAGAATTAGTCGGGGTCACCCGAGGAGTAAACTAACTCATCAGTGGGAATCGGGATCCAACTATCATCGCATGATAACGTGACGGAATCCGCTCACATTATCACACTCCAGAAGGTATGCGCATATCTGGCAAGTTTCAGTTTCTTTAGAAACTCCCGATGTGATTTCTGCCCCATGCTCTTATGACCTTGACTTTGGCCAACATATCATAAGTCAGATGTCAAGTTCTACCCGTCATTCTCCAGGTTAATTTGAGCCCACCCATAAATACCCTTGACTTTGGCCAAAATAGTAGTACGACTGCCCCAAACCAACGCATCTATCTATGCTGCATATGAATACCCAATAGCTACCAATCACTGTGCCTTGACTTTGGCCAACATACACAGCTTGAATACTATTGACCACTCTTATGAAACGACGGAGGGCTACGAATGGTTTCTGGCGAAAACCTTTAACGTAATGAACTTGATATCGTTGAAGGAACCGGATAGCTTTTTGAAAATATAGTGACGAAAACCTTTGCTAAAGAGGTCACTCCCGGTTAAGGGATCTCGGCTCTTTCCCCGTAGAATGAGATGCAGGATATTCCAACTGAATACCACGATGCAAAGAAAAAGTAAACGGCTATAGTGAAGTTATTGCCCTGACACAAACTTCTGTCTAAGGGGTCACTCCCAGTGAAGGGATCTCGGCCCTTGCCTCGTCGACTGAGGAGCAGGATATTCCAACTGAATACCACGATGCAAAACAAAAGTGAACGTCCTTGCAATAACAGCTTTTTTTGAAAAGTGTTCCAACAACATCATATTAGGTTTGTTTTTAACTTGCATTGATCCGAATCAACGCAGTCCCATCAATTGATCACACCACAAAGAACGAAAATAATGACGTACGTATATGCTATCCGCATTCGCCACTGGGTCCCGTCATTACCCGTTAGGTTAGTTAACTAACGACAGAGCGGGGACTGGTCTAGCGCGGATGCAAAACATATACAACATCTACTAGTATATATATCAATATATAATATTTCGCTCAAGGCGTGATAAAATGCAACATCACAGAAATGTACAGCATCACAGAACAATACAGATATCTGGGATCCCCGGGTTTCACAGAGCCGCTACTGAAACCCGACGTTCCCCTGGTCGTATGGATAGCCTGTGCAATGAAATCCTAGACCCCTACGGGCGCGGCAAGTTACCCGCCAAAACCTGAAGCGAGGCAGCCCCCTTCAGCAACGTGAATGGACCACCCAGCACTTCATGGAATCTGGTAACTTGGGCACCCCTCCTGGGTCAACCTGTACCCCCTACGAGTGCGGCGAATAGCCCGCCAATTCTAGAGTAAAGCCCCCTCCGTCTCAATGGCATGAGATGTGGGCTTGTTGCCCTCTAGAACCCGGCTATCCGTGCACCCCACCTTGGGGTAATCCTAGTACAGAAAGTAAAATATACATACAACGGGTATATCGACCTCGACCCGGTCGTGCCCCAAAAGAATAATATACAACAGGCAGTGACGGCAGTCCACATGTCGGACGCTCGCCCCGCAATATCAAATGTACATAATACAACAAAAACTGTACTAGCATTGCATCCAGGCTATCCCCCACGACCAATCCGCAACATCACAGCACAATCACAGAACATCAACGTGAATGTCACGTTCGTAAATCCGTCTAACCGGGCTATAGCAGTTAGACAGGATCTACCGATCAAGTGACATTCTCGGTCGCAGATATAATGTAAATACTGTGAAATTAGTGTTTAAAATTTTTGATAGATCAAATTTTACCAAATGGGCCCCAAGCATTACTGTAGCACTTAAAGAAATTCTGGGCCCAAAAAATTGTTAGTTATATGTATGCCCTAGAGGCCATTACTGTACATAGGATGTATATTGTAGTGGATGCTGGGACATATATAGGGAGGACTTTCTTGCTCGACATGATAGTATGCTATCTGGTTGAACTTTACCTTAACGTGTATACTGATTGTCTCTCTGTTACATGTTGGTAAAGCCCTTAGGATGTGTGCTTGACTACCTGGACTATGATGCGGATCATACTAGTGGGGACATGGTAGTCCATAAGTACATCCTTCAAAGTCCCTAGTCGTGGGTGTATCGAGACGGGGCATCGATATACCAGAGTAGACTAGCGTGTACCTTCTCGACCCATACAGATGGGCGATGGATGATCCCATATCCATTGGTGTTTGACATCAGAGATGATATACGGGTGCTCAGTAGAGACTGGGTACACTGGACGGACTCGCCGAGAACTCCCAGATGGTATTATACCTCACGTCAGATGGCAGTTCTCTGGTGACACTGGTATAGAGTAGTCTGTTGACCCGAGATCGTCATAGAGTCTTGTGTGGTTCCCACTGTGCTTTGATTTCCATCTTACCACGTCCAAGAGGGCGTGCAAAACGGTGGTTTTTGGGTACAGTCCCGAGTCACATGGAGGCAATGAGCGATAAGAGGGGATTCGTCTCTCCCGGTATAGGGGGTTGATGTTGCGCTGTGTTCGATTGGCTATAACAGGAAATCCCTGGCCAGGGTTGCTGAGATTTACTGGTAAGTGTTACTAGTAGTTTCTCGAACGGTTATAGACCTCATATCGACACGACTTATCGAGCTATTGGGGTCTGACGTTTACCACCCCTAGGCGAGATATGCGACATATCAGACGATCAGACCGGACTGTACGGTAGTGTTACTGGTCGGATTCACTGGAGTGTGAGCGGGATTGCTCGTCGATCTTCAGATCGCTCAATACCCGGGTGGCCGTTACGTTTAGCAGACCGCTTGCGGCTTGTGGGTGTTTGATATAATCATCACCTGCTGCCGGCGTATTGACGAGTCTTTAGAGTCCTACACAGAGGTTTCCTGGCTCAAGCGAAACGAAATAGGAGCGCATATGAGATATGTGCGGGACCGAGAATAATGCGTGTATGTGATGCCGGATTCCATTCTCGCGATGAATGTATCGGAAAGGTTGTATGCGATATAACCTAGTTATCGATTCAAGCGTTGATTCGATAAACCGATACATAGGATACTAGTTGGTTATATGCGATATGACCGGATCGTTAAATCAAGTGTTGATTTAATGATTTAATGTATAATTATATATTTGATATATTACTTTGCATTAACTAGTATTGGTTGACTTTATATGGATTTTCTCACTCGGATGTGCGCATTATATATGCGATATATTTTTGTGCACTTGATTGTATCATGTTTGATGATACATGTTTACTTGGTTAAGTGCAAAGAATTAAACCATGGTTAAAAGAATGGCTAGGGTTTCATTTCCTTTATTTATTCATTTATTTATTTGTTTATTCATTTTGGAAAAGAAAAGAAAAGAATGGTTGCTAGTTTTGGAGTTTAGTTGAAGCTTCATGAAGCTTTGATCAAGTCAACCATTCTTATCTCATCCTTAACCCTAACCATTCCCACTAACCATGATTCATTCTCTACACTTGACTATAGTTAATGATATGATAAGTATTTGTTTTTCTATTATTTTTTAATTAACTTATCATATATTTCTTTCTTCTTCTTCTTCATGAGCAAGGAAGAAAAAGCTTTCTTCATCAATGGTGTTTGATGATAAAGAGTGAGAAATCCAATTCTAAAGTCTACCCACTTCCTATTTCTTCATCCTCTACCTCTTGCCAAGTAGTAGAGTGTGTTTCCTTCACAAGTTTCTTGACTTGGTGAAGTCGGAGCTTGATTTAGCGATGCCTCGACGTAGATCATCTTCGGCATGGACATCGACGACCTAGCTTGCCCATTCTCCGACGAAGCCGACGCGAGAGCCCGGATTCTTTTTGGACAGCGGAGAGGACTTCGTTGCGGAGCTATTGAGGTGGAGCACCGGATCTACAAAGGTTGTATTTCCGTATTCCCTTAGTTAAGTGTTAACTAGCTTACTTTTCGCCTAGAAATCTAGCCAACGATCCGTAGTTTAGGGTTTCTCGGCACCGTAAAATTTTATATTGGCATGTTCGATGCCTTGTGAGACCTCCTTAGCGTGCCTAGGAACCCTACAGTGGTATCAGAGCCTAGCTAGAGCCTTAGGCGAAGTCTAGACGGAATTTGAAGTCCGAACGAACCCGAAACCCGATCACAAAATAGCTCTCTGTCCTTTTTTCAAAAACTGGGATTTTTCCAAATTAAAAATTGCTAAAAAATTCAGCAGGGAAATCTAAGAATTACGGTGCAAAAAGTTTCTGGTGAACAGTAAATTTCGCGGCGGATCCGCGGCAGAAGCATGGCTTCTACGGCGGATCAGCGGCCCCTTGATGACTTCAGCCCTGTTCCTTTGCACAGTAATTCCTAGTTCAAAGAGCTGAGTTTTCTGGGAATTTTTAATATTTATTCAAGAGTTGAATTTTCTGGGGTTGTTTTGGGGATTCGGTGTTTCGATTGGAATATCAGATTTTGTCTATTTGGCTTTCCGGATAAATTTTAGAATATGTTAAAAAGTTCGACCGGATATAAATACCCAATTTTTCCCCTGTCGGGAAATTTCCAAGTGTTGGATTTTTCCGTAGTTTAACGACGTTCTAAGTAGTGCAAGTAATTCGATGGACCCTCTAGAAGACAACAAACCTTAACTCGATTATGTGACCGTCTTGAACTGCCCTTTGAACCTTCGGGTTTGGGGCAGTACGGCGTGCCACATGTGAGGCGTTGGCTTGACCCTTCTACGGCTGGACCGTCGGTACTGAGGTACGAACTGAATGTTGTTAGACTTATTTCATGTGTTGATCTGTATCGGGAAAACTTGGGTGTTCGAATGTTCAATCGGAAAGTTTAACATTTTCTAATTATCTGGAATGGGATACAATAATTGGAATTCACAATAAGTTATGAGATAACTGAATGAATGTTGTAAATCTAGCAATTTAGACTCACTTGATCGGTTTCCACGGAATTTTGATATGATCAAAAGTCCATCGCAATCACGTAGCGTACGCGGATACTCGCCGGGTAAACTTAATAGACAGCCTCACTCCATAGCCCCGACCAAGTGACTGTAGGAGAACCCCGTCGCTGAAAGCATCCGTTCGGGTGCTCGCGGTAGCGGTGTTCCTCCTTGGTGCACTTCGTCGACGGTATCAGGGGTGTGGCCGCCTACTAAAGTTCGCGACGAGCATTCGATCAGTTTTTCGGGAATCTTGTTGAATTGCCCGACTTAATATTGAAAATTGTTTTCGATTTTGAGACTAAAATGCGGGGTTTATAATTGTTAGGCATGCGATGTCTAAGTAATTCATTTGGTCAGGCATGCGATGTCTGAGGTGGTTGCGGATTCCAACTGTTGTAGTTTTACACTTTCTTTTCTGTGATCGTAAGTGTAATATGTGATATCGCCGGTTTCGTTGCTATATGTCAACGACAATTGGGATGGACATATTTACTTACGTTGATGACATGTGATGTTATGTGTTGCTGGATATGTTATATTGGATCGTCGTGTTTGAATAGCCGGGGGTTTTTATGTGAGATGAGTGTTTTTCATTTTCATTCATGTAAAAACTTGTATGTAATATTCTTTTATTGGGGCACTTCCAGGTTGCGGAAGTTGTCACCGTTTGTATATTATTTACTTTTCCGCACTAGGATAGACCCAAGGAGGGGAGCACAAGTAACCGGGTTCTGGAGTCCAGTGGGAGACCAACTCGAGGAGTCGAGTCCGGGTCTCCTAACTCTAGAATTGGTAGGGTTGCTTGCCGCTCTCGTAGGGGTCTAGGGGTGTGGGTTTGGCTATTCATCACGACCGTGGAATCCGTGTTTTATACTGGCTCGTATTGAAAACACGGACGTCCTAGTATATCCAATATTTCATATGTTTCTTCTGCTGCGATATCTGTGATGTGATCATGTGATGTTCTGTGATAGATACAGTATATAGTATATATGATATATTATATAGACGTTACTTATGTTTTACACCCGCGCTAGCCCTGCCCCGCTCTGCCGTTAGTTACCTAACCTAACGGTGCACGAGGGGACATCGAGGCGAATGCGGATGGCATAAGTGTACGTCGTATTTTTCTGTGATGTTTAGGTATTTAAATGATGGGACTTCATTAATGTGATTAATGAATTAAAAGAAACCTAAGATGTTGTAGAATCGAATTTCAAAATTAAAACAGGTAGCTACAGTTCTTGCTTTGCACAGAGGTATATATGATATATCCTGCACCTTATTCGATAAGGAAAGGACCGAGATCCCTTCACCGGGAGTGACTCCTTTAGCAATAACTGGCAGATGCTACACACTCGGTTTGTCTTTTGATTGCTTTTAAGTGTTTTTGCTTTGCACAGAGATATATATGATATATCCCGCACCTCATTCGACGAGGAAAGGACCGACGATCCCTTCACCGGGAGTGACTCCTTTAGCAAAACTAGAAAAGCCTCAAAAACACTCCATTTCAAAATTCATTCGATCCTACAACGATATCAAGTTCATTACGCAATAGGTTTTCAGAAAAACCTGTCGTAGCCCTCCGTCATTTCAGATAAGTATTAGTTAGTATTCGTGCTGCGGTTGTTTGGCATGCGTCAAGGCGTAGTGTACGGTAGCTAACTAGTGCTTATCTGCCAGCATATGATGCGATTGGATTAGGGTATTCGTACGGCGTTGTTTGGCATGCGTCAAGGGTCGTGCGGGTGGGTTTAATTCAATCAAGAAATGTACGGGTTGAACTTGACTAGCAGACTATGGGTTGTTTGGCATGCGTCAAGGTCATAGCGAGCTAGGGGCAAAATATTATCGGGAATTTCAAGTGTTGAAATTTGCAATGAGATTGCATACCTTCTATGAGATAGTTGGATCCCGATACCCGCTGCGAGTAAGTGTTACTCCTGGGAGAGTTTTATACATTATAATTAGCCGATCAAGTAGGTGTCTAGAAAGGTGTCAACGGGGTTACGCCTCTGGGAAAACGAGGTTTACATTAATTAGGTTCGTGCGAAAGCACGGGGGACCTCCCTCAAAGTACCGACACTGGCCTGGCTGAAAGATTGGCGAACTTGTAGTGTGTAATTAATCCCGGCTAGTCTTTCCTTTTAGGGTTTGAAGGAAGATTTGATAAAAAGCAGTGGGAGCCATCCTGATTAGATAAAATTATAACCAATCTATTCTTGACAGAGCGCACGCTGAGTGTTTTCTTCTCTCTCTCTCCAGGTAGCGACCATATCACGCCTTAATCAAGATAATAATACGGATTATTGACCGAACCCGCTTGTTATACTGAGCTGGGGAACGTTGGTCCCGCTCCACCTTATAATTGTTATAAGACAGAGCAGGAAATTGGGGATTACCAGAATTCCCGTGCCGCCCAAACGAAGAGAGTGCATGCTGATGCATCATCTTCGGGTGTGTTCATAACAAGAACTGTTTCTCAGTATCCTCTACGTCCTGGGTATGTGATACCAGATCAGGATCCCAGATATGTAATTTGTTACATAGGGCTACAGATAGGTAGAGAACTGAGATCGGGTGATAAGTTTCATGAGGCAGAAAACGGGGCAAGTGTTGCAGCCAAGTCTGTCGGTCACTGTCACCCTGTATTACCAATACATTGATTCTGAACGAATGTTATTAGATACCTAACCTGTTATGCAAAATCATATCTGCCTCTTTATTAGTAAAGAAACGATAAAATTTTGTATTGTTGGACAATGTTTTGAACATTTCCTATATCAAAAGTTGATCGGTTTAGGCACGTTATCTAAAAGCATTAATGTTCTAAATCAAACTACAGTTCTTAGTATACAGAACACACACAAGTGGAAGAGTTCAGAAATGAACGAATCCTTCTTGAGGCATTGTAGACTAGGTCATATCAATGCGACCCGACTAGCTAAAGTTACATGTAGATGCATATTTAAATCAGTTTGAATTTACATCTTGTGAAACTCGCTAGTCATGTCACAAAGATAAGATGACCATAGCTCCGTTTACTGGAAACAGAGAAACAGATAATGAACTCTTGGGACTGATACATGATGATGTATGTAAGGTCTCCTGTCTACACATGCCAGGACTGGTTCTTTATACTTCATTACATTCTCTGATGATCTTTCGAGATTCAGACCTATGTTCCTGTTGAAACACAAGTCCGAACCTTTTGAGATATTCACAGAATATAAGCGAGAAGTAGAGAACCAGAATACGGGTATAAGTATTATGTCCTATGATGAGATCAAGGAGGAGAATACTTGAGCACGGAAATACTGGACTATTCTAAAGGGGAATGAGATTCTCTCTCAGCATTACTCCTCCGAATACACCATTGCACGATGGTATGTCGGGGCGGAGCAAATACACCCTATATGATATGGTGTGCTCTATGATGAGTACTGCTGAGTTACCTTTTTCCTTTTGGGAGTTATGCGCTTGAGAAGATGCATACCTATTGAATACGGTTCGAATCAAATCAGTTGCCTACCACTCCATATGAGATATGGTATAGGAAGAGCCCATGTCTTAAGTCAGTTAAGATTTGGGGTTGTCCGGCCTATGTCTAAAAGCAAAATCTGGACAAGCTCGAGGCAAAGTCTGTTATGTAGAACTGGAAAGGTTCCAGCTATACAAACTACAGCAGATGATTTGGTAGAACCAAAGGATTCAGTAGATTCCAACGAACCTTAGCCTCTCCGCCGATCTAGTAGGGTTCCTCACCCGCCTGAGAGATACTTCTGTTTCTCTATGACAGTGGGAGCGAAGATTGCATCATGAGATGATGACCCAACTAGTTTCGAGCTGGCCGTCAGGAGTGGGACTCTGTAAGAATGGCCGGATGCTTAGTGATCTGAGATAGAATCCTTATACACCAGCAAATTATGGACTTTAGCTGCTATATCTGAAGGGTTAAATCCCCATCAGGAGCAAGTATATCTTGAGAAGATTACTTGGTGTACATGGAAAAGTTGAGACTTTCAAAGCTAGACTTGTTAAAAGTTTGCATCATTGACCAGGTGTGGATAATGATGAAACCTTTTCAAGTAGCTATGCTTAAGTCCATCCAGATCCTACTTGTCACAGGTACATACCATGACTGCGATATCTGGTGGTTGGGTGTCTTGACTGCTTTTCTAAATGATGATTTAGAAGAGAGCGTCTATAAGTACACAGCCAGAGGGCTTCGTAGACAGTGGGAGCAGCGGAAACGTGTGCAAGATGCTTTATAGGATAAAGCAGGCATCGCGGAGTTGGAACATCTGTTTTGATGAATTAGTCAAAGAGTTTGACATCATCAAAATGGTAGATGAACCTTGTATAAACAAAAAGGTAGTAGGGAGTATGGTAACGATCCTCGTAGAGTACGTGGATGACATTCTCTTGATGGGGAAGGAGTTTCCTATGCTACGCTCGATCAATCTCCGCTTATCACAAAGATTCTCCATATAGGATTAAAGTGATACCTACTAAATCCTGGATTTTGGATTTATGAGATAGATCTAAATGGATGTTAGAACTCTCACTAGATGTAGTGAGATGGTATCAATCGATCCAGGGGAGAATCACTGGAAGTGTTCCAGGGTGATAAAGACGACTGAATGTCAGTCGCAGGCATTGTCTTTACCCTCAGTACAGGGACGGTATGTTGGAAGAGTTCCAAGCTAGATACCGTGGCATACTAGACGATAAAGGCAGGATACATCGCTACTTAAGATGCTACCAAAGAGGCAGTCTGGGTGTATATTGGTTCATGAGATGAACTACGTTCCAACCATTGTGAGACAATGGAGTTGTGGCTTATGCCAAGGAACGCCCGTCCCATCAGTGATCCAGACATATTCTAAGGCAGTATCACTTGATCATGGAGATGGTTGATCTCCAGGGTGATCGAAGTTTGGAGAGTAGACTCAGAGGACAACACAGCGGATCCACTCATAAAGGCCTGTTCCCAGAGAGAGACTTTTATGGGATGGTTGAGTATGACATACTTCAACCACTGCTACAGATGGCCCTAGTGTAAGTGGGAGATTGTTAGTTATATATATGCCCTAGAGGCCATTACTGTACATAGGATGTATATTGTAGTGGATGATGGGACATATATAGGGAGGACTTTCTTGCTCGACATGATAGTATGCTATCTGGTTGAACTTTACCTTAACGTGTATACTGATTGTCTCTCTGTTACATGTTGGTAAAGCCCTTAGGATGTGTGCTTGACTACCTGGACTATCATGCGGATCATACTAGTGGGGACATGGTAGTCCATAAGTACATCCTTCAAAGTCCCTAGTCGTGGGTGTATCGAGACGGGGCATCGATATACCAGAGTAGACTAGCGTGTACCTTCTCGACCCATACAGATGGGCGATGGATGATCCCATATCCATTGGTGTTTGACATCAGAGATGATATACGGGTGCTCAGTAGAGACTGGGTACACTGGGCGGACTCGCCGAGAACTCCCAGATGGTATTATACCTCACGTCAGATGGCAGTTCTCTGGTGACACTGGTACAGAGTAGTCTGTTGACCCGAGATCGTCATAGAGTCTTGTGTGGTTCCCACTGTGCTTTGATTTCCATCTTACCACGTCCAAGAGGGCGTGCAAAACGGTGGTTTTTGGGTACAGTCCCGAGTCACATGGAGGCAATGAGCGATAAGAGGGGATTCGTCTCTCCCGGTATAGGGGGTTGATGTTGCGCTGTGTTCGATTGGCTATAACAGGAAATCCCTGGCCAGGGTTGCTGAGATTTACTGGTAAGTGTTACTAGTAGTTTCTCGAACGGTTATAGACCTCATATCGACACGACTTATCGAGCTATTGGGATCTGACGTTTACCACCCCTAGGCGAGATATGCGATATATCAGACGATCAGACCGGACTGTACGGTAGTGTTACTGGTCGGATTCACTGGAGTGTGAGCGGGCTTGCTCGTCGATCTTCAGATCGCTCAATACCCGGGTGGCCGTTACGTTTAGCAGACCGCTTGCGGCTTGTGGGTGTTTGATATGATCATCACCTGCTGCCGGCGTATTGACGAGTCTTTAGAGTCCTACACAGAGGTTTCCTGGCTCAAGCGAAACGAAATAGGAGCGCATATGAGATATGTGCGGGACCGAGAATAATGCGTGTATGTGATGCCGCATTCCATTCTCGCGATGAATGTATCGGAAAGGTTGTATGCGATATAACCTAGTTATCGATTCAAGCGTTGATTCGATAAACCGATACATAGGATACTAGTCGGTTATATGCGATATGACCGGATCGTTAAATCAAGTGTTGATTTAATGATTTAATGTATAATTATATATTTGATATATTACTTTGCATTAACTAGTATTGGTTGACTTTATATGGATTTTCTCACTCGGATGTGCGCATTATATATGCGATATATTTTTGTGCACTTGATTGTATCATGTTTGATGATACATGTTTACTTGGTTAAGTGCAAAGAATTAAACCATGGTTAAAAGAATGGCTAGGGTTTCATTTCCTTTATTTATTCATTTATTTATTTGTTTATTCATTTTGGAAAAGAAAAGAAAAGAATGGTTGCTAGTTTTGAAGTTTAGTTGAAGCTTCATGAAGCTTTGATCAAGTCAACCATTCTTATCTCATCCTTAACCCTAACCATTCCCACTAACCATGATTCATTCTCTACACTTGACTATAGTTAATGATATGATAAGTATTTGTTTTTCTATTATTTTTTAATTAACTTATCATATATTTCTTTCTTCTTCTTCTTCATGAGCAAGGAAGAAAAAGCTTTCTTCATCAATGGTGTTTGATGATAAAGAGTGAGAAATCCAATTCTAAAGTCTACCCACTTCCTATTTCTTCATCCTCTACCTCTTTCCAAGTAGTAGAGTGTGTTTCCTTCACAAGTTTCTTGACTTGGTGAAGTCGGAGCTTGATTTAGCGATGCTTCGACGTAGATCATCTTCGGCATGGACATCGACGACCTAGCTTGCCCATTCTCCGACGAAGCCGACGTGAGAGCCCGGATTCTTTTTGGACAGCGGAGAGGACTTCGTTGCGGAGCTATTGAGGTGGAGCACCGGATCTACAAAGGTTGTATTTCCGTATTCCCTTAGTTAAGTGTTAACTAGCTTACTTTTCGCCTAGAAATCTAGCCAACGATCCGTAGTTTAGGGTTTCTCGGCACCGTAAAATTTTATATTGGCATGTTCGATGCCTTGTGAGACCTCCTTAGCGTGCCTAGGAACCCTACAAAAATAATATTCCAAAACCCCTATTTTCAACCCAGAAGCCCACTGAAAAGATTTGATGCATTGATCACTCCTTACAGCCGCGGAACCGCGGCACCAAGTGGGGTTTGGCCGCGGTTCCGCGCTTCCCTTAAGGAATCAATGCATCGAATTTCTCCAGAATGCTTATAATTTCCTGCTTCTACTTCTGCAACACACTGAAAAATTTTTGGAGCCAAAAATATTTCGACAGAAACCTGAACCAGAAAACGCGGGTTTTGGAATTTTCCGTTCGATCGAAAATGTAAACACATTAAACCAAGCTAGACTAGGTTAATGGCATGGCTCTGATACCAATGTAAGTGCACGGCAGCGCCCCGGCCGTCGATCCGACGCCGGAAACGCGGAAACGAAAAACTTTGCGAAACTTGCAAACCGGCACCACCGCGCAAAAAAATCCCGGATCGGGCCATTAAACTAGTCCTAGCTAACTAAAGAACGGGTAGAGAGATATACCGAGTGATCCGTGTCCTCCGGTCTTCTCGTCGTCGTCCCGATCTCCCGCGGAATCTCCGTTCTCCACCTCCTCGCCGGAAGGGTACCACGTCGCCGGCTTCTTTTACGGGCTCCCATCTCTAGACCGAGGCAACTCGGGCACGAAGTTGGCGAGTCGACATGCCCAAGATTTGCTGTAGAATAGTGTAGAGCTATGTCTCATTTGGGGTTGTAGGAAGTTGCCTTTTTGGTGGAAGAAATGATATGAACTTTTGAGATGGAGATGTGGGGATTTTACAAAGCCAAAGATATCAAAAAATCCACACCACAATTTTTGGACAGCCCTCCAAGAGCTTGGCCGGCCATGGATTTGTGAGAATATGAGAGAGGGAGTTAGTGTGTATCAAAAGAATGAGAGTCTCTCATAATACAAGAGAGAGAAAAGGTGATGATGTAAAGAAATGATCACAAGCCAAACCCAACACTCCATCAACCATCATCACACCCAAAGGTCAAGCCATCATGAAGTCAAGAAAGTCAAGGGATGGTGCAACCATCATGACACAACATGGAAAGAAAACCCTCCAAAATGCTTATTTGCACAAATGCAAATAAGCCCTCCTCCACCATTTTTCGGCCAAAGAAAGATACAAAAAAATGGCCGAAACGGAAAGCAAACTGGCAACTTCGGAAAAGTGATCCCATAATAAATTACAGGAAAACCCCGCTACTGTATATACATACCCGCATTTGTATTCCGACCGAATACAAATGCAATGAGACAAAATCCACACTGTACAATACTAGGATCCGGCTTAAACCAAAGCCGGCTAGTATTATCCGTCCGATCATGATCCGTGCAATACCGCACATATCTGATCGAACCCTACCATATCTCCATACGTCCTCTACAGCGTTTCTCCCGAAACTTGAGCAACGGTCTGTGGAGGACTCTAAAGACTCGTCAATACTATGGCTGTAGATTTAACCACTAGCACGTCAGAGGTATTAGCCATACGTGACGGGCTACCAGCTATTGACCAAAAGGGACGTCGATGAGCGAACTCATCCTGACACCCTACTGAGCCTGTCAGTGACAATATCCGTACAGTCCGGTCCGTTCGTCTATGAGCATCGCATGGCGGGCCTAGGGGGTTAGTAAAAGTCAGACCCCCAAAAGCGGTACAAGTCGTGTCGGAGATCAGCCCAGAACACCCTGAGATACTACTGGAATACCTACCAGTAAATCTCCTGCCTTGACCAAGGAATTTCATGTACTGGCTCTCCTAGACACAGCGCGACCTCACCCCCAATACCGGGAGAGACGAACCCCTGCAGATCCGCTCACTGCCTCCATGTGGCTCGGGACTGTACCCAACTAAAACCTGTTTGCACGTCTCCTTTGAGCGTGGTAGGGTAGTAATCAAAGTACAGTGGGAACTCACACGAGATAAATGACGATCTCAGGTCGATGAACTAACCTATACACATGTCACCAGGGAACTGCCATCTGACGTCAGGTATAAGACCAACTAGCATGTTCCCGGCGAGTCCTGTCCGGTGTACTCATAACCCAATGAGCACCTGTATATATCTTAGGTGAACCAACTGACACCAGTAGCTTGTGAGACCGGCCACCACCCCTCGTCGGGGTCTCGACTGTATACACTAGTCTACTCTGGAGTATCGATGCCCTGTCTCGAAACTCCCACGACTAGGGACCTTTTAAGGGTGTGCTTATAGACTACCAGCTCCCACGTATATGATCGCCCTCATACTGCTGGCAGTCAAGCAAGAATCCTAGGGGCTCTATCAACATGTAATAGCGACCTATTAGGTCACCTACAGCAGTACACGATGATAAAGATAAACCAGATAGCATACTATCATCTTGAGTAAGACTGTCCTACCGGAATAGGTCCTCCCTCAACATTGCAATCACGTGCCTGTGATCCAATAATTGACTCTGAGGGCACTATCTCCAACAGTTACTACTTCATTTTCCGTATATTCTTGTTGTTCGCATCGCATTGCATGCTTAAATGTGTTCTTTAGTTATTATGAACCCTTGTTGTTAGGACATCAGCACCATTACCGATGATGTGTATGCTCCACATATACTTGCTTGCCGGCTCATACACATCATCATCGGTAATTTCCATGTCACGTACACATTAAAAAACATTACTTCATTGATATAACTTTCTAGCTGATAGTACAATTTATCATTACTATGCTAGTTTAGATATTGCATTCTTTACTTAGATATCCATGCATGTGTAATTTCATTTGTCATGCAATATGGGGCTTTATGCCGGTAATTCACTGTTTATATACTCTCAATTTTGGAATTTCGGATTTCCATGAGATTTCTGGATTTGGAGAAACCGCAAGGATTTTATAAACTCATTTTCATTTCAAAAGATAAAAATTGCGGTTTTCTCGTGATATGATGTGAGAGGTGTCCACCATGAGTTTTCTCGGCTCTTGAACAGTATCATTCACCCTATTCGAGGAGGAGGATGAACCGTCTGCAGGTGCATGGTGGACCCAGTGCGGTATCCCAGGGCAAGATAGTCGCAGATGATGGCGTTGAGCCCAGCATGAGAGCACTACCGACCGGTTATTTGTGACGCGGCGGATATCCGGAGGATACCGACATAGTTGTGAGATTTGATGATATGGGGCTGTCCGGACTGCCGGAGCCCAAGATATTAAGATTTGATTATATGGGCCAGTCCGGACTGCCGGAGCCCAAGATATTAAGATTTGATTATATGGGCCAGTCCGGATTGCCAGAGCCCGGGGCCAGTCCGAATCGCCGGAGCCCGAGATATTAAGACATTAAGATATTGAGATATATGTTTTGTGTCGATGCTTGACACGGATTCTCTGTTGATTTCATTGATGATACTTCGATTTTTATACAAAAATCTCACTGAGATAAGAAAACAGTTTTCTCGAACAAGATGTATTTTACTCTATTCTTAATGCATTCGTACATCATATATGTGACATGTTGCTACCTGAGGCACTGACACGAGCACTTTGAATTATACTTATAGTTAGATGATTACCTTTGTCGTTATTAGATGTTCCAGGTTATATTTTATGAGAGTATTATTGTATGACCTAGGAGAGAGTCATACATGCGATTTTTTCTCGGTGATGTTTTCTACTCACGAGTTGGCAACTCACCCCCGTTGTGCCACAGTTTCATGCAGGTTTTTCCGTACAGGTTTCCTTGGCGGCTTTGCTGGCACACCACTTCATTCCGGATGATTGCTTGGGTAGGTGCGTTCACTTGCATCGTGACCACCGTTGTACTTTTATTTATTTTCAGTTGTATCTAGTAAACTCCATCAAGCAGACTTGTATTATTTGGACAGACTTAGAAAACCAGTTGTTTATTCTTTCGACCTTAGAGTCGCGCGCTTGTATTATTATGGTTTTCTGGTTTCCTTGATGATGTTGGATTTCATTCTGAGTTTTGATCCTCGCCCTTCGGCGTTGTATATTATATTGTTTGCGTGGTTGTTTCCGCCAATTGGCGAAAAGTTCTCTCCCGCTTGGGGATGCCTTTATTCATTATATATGTATATGCATGTTTGTACCCATTTGGGGCCAGTATTTACAAAGGAAACTCTGCCGAAATTTTTCGAAAAGACTTGATATTTTAAAAATATTTACTACGACTTTCAAAGTGAATTTATATGTTAACTTTAAATAAGTATTTCTTCACTCCTTCTTTCAAAAGGTTTAGATTTCTGGGCTTTTGGCTTACATGAATTAGGTGGGGTCCTATAGACTTCATATGATTCAAGTGCCAGTCACGTGCCATTTCGGGTCGTGACAGCTTACTCCTCCTTATACACCACAGCACAACGGTATGTCGGGGTGGAGGAATCATACCCTATGAGATATGGTGCGCTCTATGATGAGTACTGTTGTGTTGCCTATTTCCTTTCAGGGATATGCACTTCAGAAGCTGCATACCTATTGAATAGAGTTCCTATCAAATCTGTTGCCTACCACTCCATATGAGATATGGAATGGGAAGAGACCATCTCTTAAACAAGTTAAGATATGGGGTTGTCTGACCTATGTTGAAAAGCAAAATCCAGACAAGCTTGAGGCAAGGTCAGTTCTGTGCAAGTTTGTAGGATATCCCAACCATTCGCGAGGGTATATCTTCTACCACACCAAGGAACAAAAGATGTTTTGTTTCTCGACATGCCACCATTTTAGAAAAGGAATTTCTTGTGGAAGAAATTAGTGCTGATGAGGTAGAGCTGGAAGTAGTTCCAGCAAACACAAACTATAACTGACGATTTGTTGGAACCGGAGGATTCAATAGTCCCTGACAAACCGAAGCCACTCCGCAGATCTAGTTGGGTTCCTCATCCACCTGAGAGATACTATGATTTTCTCATAGACGGTGGGAGGGAGGATTGCATCATGGAGATGATGACCCAACTAGTTTCGAGCAGGCCATCACAAGTGGAGACTATGTGAAATGGTTAGATGCTATGCGATCTGAGATGGAATCCATGTACACCGGCAAAGTGTTGACTTTCCATGTTGCTCCTGAAGGGGTAAAACCCATCGAGAACAAGAGGATCTTTGAGAAAGATAATTTGGTGTAGATGGAAAAGTATAGACTTTCAAAGCTATGCTTAAGTCCATCAGGATCCTACTTGCCATTGCTGCATACCATGACTACGATATCTAGCAGACTGCACGTCAAAACCGCTTTTCTAAATAGTGATTTAGAAGAGAGCGTGTATATGACACTGCTAGAGGGCTTCGTAGACAGTGGGAGCAGCGGGAGCATGTGCAAGCTGCTTAAATCCATTTACAGGTTAAAGCAGGCATCGCGGAGATGGAACATCTGTTTTAATGAAGCTGTCAAAGAGTTTGACTTCATCAAAAAGGTAGATGAACCATGTATAAATAAGAAGGTTGTAGAGAGTATGGTTGTCTTCCTCGTATTGTACGCGGATGACATACTCTTGATAGGAAAGGGTGTTCCTATGCTACACTCGGTCAAGCATCTCTTATCACACAGGTTCTCCATGAAAGATCTAATTAATGTCTCCTACATATTGGGGATATAGATCTATAAAGATAGATCTAAATGGATTTGGGATTGTCCCAATCCAGGTACATAGACACCATGCTAAAGGGGTTTAGTATGGATGATTCTAAGCGTGGTAATGTACCCGCTTGTTCAGGAATCACTCTCTCCAAAGAGATGTATCTTGAGACTGATTTGGAGAGGGCTCGCATACAAGGGATACCCTATAGTTTGGCAGACGAGTCAATCATGTATGCAATGTTATGTACCAGACCAGATGTAGCTTACTCACTAGGTGTATTAAATAAGTATCGAAAAGATCTTTAGGAAAACCACTGGACAGCTGAAGAACATTCTTAAGTGCTTGAGAAGGACTAAAGAGATGTTCTTGGTGTATGGTAACGGTGAACTCCAGATGGAGTCCTTTACCGATTCGAGCTTCCAGAGTGATAAGGATTACTGAAAGTCGGTCTCGGGTTTTGTCTTCACCTTCAGTGGAGGGACAGTATGTTAGAAGGGTTCCAAGCTATATACCGTAGAAGACTCGTTGATAGAGGCTAATTACATCGCTACCAACGATGCTGCCAAAAAGGTTGTCCGGATTAATAGAATTCATGAGATGAACTAGGTTCCTACCATTGGGCATCCAGTACCTGTGTATTGGGATGAAAATGAAGCTGTGGCTTTGGCCTAGGAACCCCGGTCCTGTCGGCGATCCAGATATATTCTTAGTCAGTATCACCTGATCAGGGAGATAGTTATATCTCTGGGAGATCGAGGTAAGGAGAGTTGACACTAAGGATAACACAGCGGATCCACTCACCGAGGCCATCCCCCAGATGCTATTCGAGAGACTTTTGGGACGTTGGGTATGAGATACTATAACAACTGGCCTTAGTGCAAGTGGGAGATTGTTAGTAATGTGTATGCCCTAGAGGCCATTATTGATGATATAGTGGATGCTTGGACATATATAGAGAGTACTTTCTTGCTTGACATGATAGTGTGCTATCAGGTCACCTTTATCTTAACATGTAGACTGGTATTTATACTGTCTGTCTCTTACATGTTGATAAAGCCCTTAGGATATGTACTTGACTACCAGGACTATGATGAGATCATACTAGTGTGGCCAGGGTGGTCCACAAGTACATCCGTTAATCAGTTCCTAGTCGTGGGAATATCGAGACCAGGGCATCGATATTCCAGTGTTGACTAGTATGTACGTTTCTTGTCCCTTAGAGGGCGATGGTTGATCCCACAACCATTAGTGTGTGATATCAAAGATTGTACACAGGTGCTCATTGGAGAATGGGTACACCGAACAGGACTCGCCGAGGACTCATATGTGGTAGTATACCTATCGTCAGATAGCAGTCCTCTGGTGACACTGGTACAGGTTAGTCTGTAGACCCGAGATCGTCATAGAGTCTTGTGTGGCTCCCACTATGCTTTGATTTCCTCCCTACCACGGCTCAAAGGAGTTGTGCAAACAGGTGGATTTTGGGTACAGTCCTGAGTCACATGGAGGCAACGAGCGATAGGAGGGGTTTCGTCTCTCCTGGTATTGGGGGTTGATGTTGCGCTATGCTCGATTGTCTATAACTGGAAGTCCCTGCCCAGGGCTGTTGCCGAGATTTACTTATAAGTGTTATCAGTAGTTTCTCAAACCGTTATAGGCCAGACATCGGCATGACTTATCACGTTACTGGGGCCTGACGTTTACCACCCCTAGACGTGATATGCGACATATCAGACGAAGAGACCGGACTGTACGGTAGTGTTACTGATAGGCTTCATGGAGAGTATAGACGAGCTTGCTTGTTGAACTTCATATCGCTCAATACCCGGATAGCCGTTACGTCCAGCTAGTACCGCTGACGGCTTGTAGGTGATTGATGGGATCATCACCTACTGCTGGTGTATTGACGAATCTTTAGAGTCCTACACAGAAGTTTCCTGGTTCGAGCGAAACGAAGTAGGGCACATATGTTGATATGTGCGTGGGCCTGATTAAATATGAGTATGTCATACCGTATTGTAATCTGACAGTTATCTGTTATCGGTTTGGTTATATGTGATATAACCAGATTGTCAAATCAAGTGTTGATTTGATAATGTGATATATAGATGAATGATATTAGTCGGTCATATGTGATATAACCGGATTATTAAATCAAGTGTTGATTTAATAATGTGATATATATTATATGTAATATAATTATATCTTAACTAATATCATTAGCTAACTAATTATTCTTCATTATATATATATTATTATATATGATATATATATATATATAATAATGAAGCATGACATGATTTCTATTTTTGAGAAAAATAGAAAATGTAGGGTTACTAGGCACTCTAACAAGGTTCTACAAGGCATCAACCATGCCCGGTTAAAATTTTAGCCGTGCCGAACAACCCTAAACAAGATCTTTGCTAGACTATTAGGGTACCACATACAAGTAAATATCATTTACGACTAAGTGAATACGAAATACAACCTTTGTAGATCGGTCCTTCACTTCATTAGCTCCTTGTTGAAGTCCCTTCGCTGCGATCGTGGTTCTCCCGGACTCTTACATGGCTTCACGAGGCTAAAGGAGCGTCCTTGCTTGAAGTCTTCGAGGCCAAAGATGATCTACGTCGAGGGGATGCCAACTCAAGCTTCTACTTCACTAACTAGAGAATTAGTGAAGCAAACACCCTAAACTAAAGTGCTAGTATAGTAAAGGATGGAGAAATAGGAAGTGGGTTCACTTTAGAATTTATTTTCTCACAATGTTTCACTCTCTTTTGAAAACCTTAGCAAGCTTTTCTTTTGCTCAAAGAAGAAGAAGAAGATGAAAAAAAGAAAAGATGAGGATAATGATCAAGTCAAGTGAGCTAACCATGGGTGAGTGAGTATCATATACTAACTCTTGTAGAGACATTACCATTGTAGGGTGTTTTTCGTCACCCCATTGAGATGGGAATACGCGCGCGCTTGTCAGGCATATACTACAGATTCCCCCTGCCTAGGGTAGGCCAGGGTTTATTGATTGTGGGGATCTGAATCTCCGGCAGCCGCGGACTAAGCTGCCGTTAATTACCCCTCGCCTTTAGGGCGAGAGAACCTCCGATTAACGGGTTAAACTGGTCATGCGAACTCAATGTGCACTGTACGTGTGTTTTGTTTTGGAGGGGGGTTTAAATATATCGGGAGCCACGCAGAGTTTTTACGGGGGTCCCGCTACCCGGATAGCGGGCTGGGAGTCAAGGGGGCTACCAGCCCCCTTGCGGGGTGCGAGGCAGCGCCCCGTTAGAAATTTTTTTTCTAACAGGGACAGTGTCGTGGAGTATGTGTGTATGTAAATATGTATACATATGTATATATATACATGTATATATATATAAAGGGGAAAAGACATCCAAAGGATGCGTAGGGCAGCACCTTGGGCGCTGTGCGCCTAGGTGCTGTGCGCTCAGGCGCAAGCGCGCCACGTGTCGGCACGGGGGCGACTTGCGCTCGAGCGCAAGCGCGCCACGTGTCGGCACGGGGGCGACTTGCGCTCGAGCGCAAGCGCGCCACGTGTCGGCACCTGGGCGACTTGCGCTGGAGCGCTTGCGCTGGAGCGCTTGCGCTCGAGCGCAAGCGCGCCACGTGTCGGCACGGGGGCGACTTGCGCTCGAGCTAGAGCGCAAGCGCACCACGTGTCGGCACCAGGGCGACTTGCGCTCGAGCGCTTTCCCTGGAGCGCAAGCGCGCCACGTGTCGGCACGTGGGCGCTCTATGCTCGAGCACTGAGCGCTTGAGCGCAAGCGCGCCACGTGTCGGCACGCGGGCGCTCTGCGCTTGAGCGCCGGCGAGAAAAAGAGGCTTTTAGCCTAAAAAATTTCTCGGAAGAGAAATCAGAGAGGAGTTAGACTCCTGAGTGTGTTTTTTTTATTTTTTTTATTTTGGGGTTTAGTGAATGATGTTCTTCTTCTTCCTCCTCTGTTAGCTGGATCTTGAAGATCAAGAGATATGGGATTTTTAAAAATCTCTTCTTTTTTTGAGATCTAATGGAAGATCTGAGTTCCCCTTTATGGGTTTTGTGGTGAAAAGCTATTTTGTTTTATAAAGAGAAGAGTAAAACTCTTGATTTAATTCAAGAGAAAGAAGAAGGTTTTAGAACCTTGAAGAAGGAGAAAGATCTCAGATCTGGAAAATTTTTAGAGAGAGAAAAAGTTGTTAGATATTTTCATTATCTTTTCCTTTATAGGCTATACACTTTACACATAGCCTCTTGGGCTTCACAAAATGGCATTTTGCCCATCCCATGGCTCATGTGCCATTTCTTTTTGCACATAAGCCATGGGCTTTACAAAAATTTGGCTTTATGCCTATTTTTCTTACATTTATCCATAAAATAAAATAAAAGAAATACAACAAAATTGTTTATTACAAAATTTTTATCTTGGCGTGGGGGGAGGCCGGCCGCTTCATGTTCGGGCTCGACCCGGGCATAGGCCCACTGGATCTGGGCTTGGGCCCACTTGGCTTGCGGTTGACTTGGATTTTGACTTGGTCAACCGGGGTGTAAATTTTTACCCCAACAAATTGCCCCCCATCAATAAATGCACACCACATATATGGGTCGTGTGCATGAAATTGATGGATCTTCTTTTACGTGGAGGCGACCTGATTTGGTTCCCGCTTTTTAGGAAGCTGGCACTGTCCTTTTTACGACATAGACGGTCGTTGCTTGACATGTCTCCGAGACGGAGTGTCCGTGATAGACGTTTTCCCTGGCCTAGAGTGATCTGGTTCCCGCTTTGTAGGAATCCTGCGCTGCCCTTTTTGCGACTTGGACGGTCGATGCTACCCTTTTTACGACTTGGACGGTTGGTACTGCTCTTTTTGCGACTTGGACGGTCGGTTCTGCCCTTTTTGCGACGTGGACGGTCGGTGCTACCCTTTTTGCAACTTGGACGGTCGATGCTGCCATTTTAGCGACTTGGACGGTCGGTACTGCCCTTTTTGCGACTTGGACGGTCAGTTCTGCCCTTTTTACGACATGGATGGTCGGTGCTGCCATTTTAGCGACGTGGACGGTCGATGCTGCCCTTTTTGCGACTTGGACGGTCGGTTCTGCCATTTTAGCGATGTGGACGGTCGGTTCTGCCATTTTAGCGACGTGGACGGTCGGTTCTGCCCTTTTAGCGACTTGGACGGTCGGTGCTGCCATTTTAGCGACGTGGACGGTCGGTTCTGCCATTTTAGCGACGTGGACAGTCGGTTCTGCCCTTTTAGCGACTTGGACGGTCGGCTCTGCCCTTTTTGTGACTTGGACGGTCGGTTCTGCCATTTTAGCGACGTGGACGGTCGGTTCTGCCCTTTTAGCGACTTGGACGGTCGGTTCTGCCCTTTTTGCGACTTGGACGGTCGGTGCTTGATTTGACTTGCTCTGCTTCTTGCAGTGTCAGGGGTAGACTTGACTTGCCCCGCCTCTTGCGGTGTCGAGATTGGATTCTGACTTGCTCCGCTTTCTGCGGTGTCGGAGTGAAAGTTGACTTGTTGATTTTGATTTGGGTTGACATCAGCATCGCTATACTGGAATATGGTACCAGGAGCGAATCATCATCTGTCATTGAGAGGATTTTAGGATTTTGGTTTTTGTTTGGCATCTGCATTGCTGCACTGGAATAATGCCAGGAGCAGTTCATCATTTGCCCCGGGAGGAATTGGGAATTGGTTTGTTTGTTTTTTGGACTTTGAATGTGGTCTCACCGGTAGGACTTGGGAGAGTTTGGGATTGTTTCACGCCCGTGGATTGTATACGGTTTTGCAGGATGTATGATCCAGACCGTAGGGCCGGAAAAATTTCGGAACTTTGTCGGCGTCTGCATCGCTGCACGTGAATATGGTACCAGGAGCGACTCATCATTCGCCGTTGGGGTATGGGATTTGGAATTTGGTTGGCGTCTGCATCGCTGCACTGGAGTATGGTGCCAGGAGCGACTCATCATTCGCCATTTGGGGATTGAGGAGCGATGGCTTAGGAGACAGGTTTAGAACCCTATCACCTAAGGCTTTTCAATTTTATGGGCCGTGAGGGTCCCATAAAAGCATTTTCTCTCTACGAGTCGTAAGGATCCCGCAGGTGTATTTTCTCCTTAGGAGTCGTGAGGACTCCTAAGTGTGTTTTTCCTTTATGAGTCGTAAGGATCCCACAAAGGTTTGTTCTCCTCATATATCGTGAGGACACATGAGTGGGTCTTATCAATGGAGCATCATTCCCAAAGCGGAGACCAGCCGCGTAACTGGTGATTACGATGGGGCATGGGTATGATCAGAATTATTTGAGCCCGTGGATTGTATACGATGGTCAACTTGGGGACCCACCGTAGGGCTGGAGAATTTTGAGAAATCGGAATTTGGTTGGCGTCTGCATCGCTACACTGGAATATGGTATCAGGAGCGACTCATCATTCGCCGTTTGGGGACTTGGAATTTGGATCTTGTTTGGCATCAGCATTGCTGCACTGGAATAATGCCAGGAGCAACTCATCATTTGCCTTGGGAGGACATGGGATTTGGGTTTTTGGTCGGCATCAGCACCGCTGCACTGGAATAATGCCAGGAGCAACTCATCATTTGCCGTTGCCCGTTGGGGAACGATGGCTTAGGAGACAGGTTTGGGTCCCTATCACCTAAGGCTTTTCAATTTTATGAGCCCTGAGGGTCTCATAAAAGTATTTTCTCCCTACGAGTCGAGAGGATCTCGCAGGTGTATGTTCTCCTTAGGAATCGTGAGGATTCCTAAGTGTGTTGCTCCTTTGTGTGTCGTAAGGATCTCACGCAGGGGTTTTCTCCTCACAAGGTCGAGAGGACTTTGCGAGTGTATTCATCTCTTTTCATGAGTTTGCGCCCTTTCGGGTTTTCACAAACTCGCCGGTAGTCCTGCTGTTTTTACTCACGGAGCCCTTTCGGGTTTTCATCCGTGCCCGTTTTGCTTGTGGACATACCGTTTATTTTATTTATTATTTTTTTTTCTCTTTTTCTCTCTTTTTTTTCCCGCTGGTGGGACTTTAAAAGTAGTCTCACCGGCAGGATTTGGGAGAGATAGGGGTCATTTACGCCCGTGGATTGTATACGGTTTTGCAGGATGTATGATCCAGACCGTAGGGCTGATGTGCTCAATTCGCCTGCGACTTGGAGCATTCACGTATAGTATTTCTTGAGATATCGGCCATTGATGGGTGGCATGGGCCTTTCTCCCTCGGCACTTATTAGTTGGTACGATCCTCCGTCGAACACTTTCTCGATGACGTATGGTCCTTCCCAGTTTGGCTCGAATTTTCCCTTGGCATGTCGATTGGGGATGATCGGTCTTTTGAGGACCAACACCAATTCACCTTTCTTGAAAGCGCGGAGACGGGTTATCTTGTCATTGGCCCGTGACATTTGGGCTCGGTATAGCTCCAGATTTTGTTGTACCGCGAGCCTCTTTTCTTCGAGGGCATCGAGCTCTTCAAGTCGAAGGAGCACGTTTTCCTCCTCCGTCAACTCGTGCTGAACGGCCATTCTTAAGCTTGGAACTTCGACTTCGAGGGGGAGGATCGCCTCCACTCCGAAGAGCAATGAGTATGGAGTGGACTGAGTTGGAGTACGGTGCGTGGTACGATATGCCCACAACGCCTCATGAAGCTTGAGATTCCAGTCTCTCTTGTTGGCTGAAGCATTTTTTCTCAGGAGCTTGCATAGAGTCTTATTGAAGGCTTCGGCTAGCCCATTGGCTTTTGGATTATAGATGGACGAATATCTCCAGTCTATCTTGTGCTGAGTAGCGAACCTTGAGACATTGAAGCTCTTGAAAGAAGGCCCGTTGTCAGAAATGATTCTTCTTGGTGTACCGAAGCGGTATAGAATATTATGCTGGAAGAATGTCAGAATATCTTTTGTCTTGACTTCTTTTAGTAGGATAGCTTTAGCCTATCTGGAGAAGTAGTCTGTCGCGGCCAGTATGAACCGGTGGCCTTTGGATGACGGAGGATCAATTGGGCCAACAATGTCGGTGCCCCAGACTTCGAAGGGCCACGACGCCACCGTAGGATGCAACGGATTGGGATGCTTGTGAATGAAATCACCATGGATTTGGCAAATCTGACATTTTTTTGCATGCTCTCCACAATCCCGTATCATGGTGGGCCAGTAATACCCAAGCCGTTTGATTTGAAGTCGCATCTTGGGGCCAGATTGGTGAGCACCGCAAACGCCTGAGTGAACATCTTTCATGACCTTTTGGGCTTCGGCCAACGACAGACACCTGAGCCAGAGTTGGTCATATGACCTGCGGTATAATGTGTCATTTACAAACACTTATCGGAGAGCTCTTTTCTTCAGCTGAATCCTCGCAGATTTTTCTTCGGGCAGCTTGTCTATCGGAGGTACTCTATGAAAGGTTCTCTCCAATCAGGCTCGTCTTAGATGATCGAAGCTTCTTCGGCAGGACTGCTCTTCTGTTCCGCGCTTTCCTCTTCTCGTAGAGAGACTGGGGGAGAATTTGTCGGCTCCTGACTGTGATCAGAATTTCGTCCATGTCAGGATCGGCCAGCTCCTTGGCTAAGCGAGCGAGTACGTCAGCCTTTCCATTCAACGCTCTAGGGACTCTCATTAGTTCAATGTGAGTGAACCGTTTCATGAGTTCCACCACTCGGCCTCTGTACCGAGCTAACTCGGGTTTGTATATTTTATAATCACCGCTTACTTGGTTGACGACGAGCTGGGAGTCACCGTAAACTCGTAGCCGGTGGATTTCCATTTCTATGGCGAGCTCCAAACCAGCTATCAGAGCTTCATACTCAGCTTCATTGTTTGTCCGAGGCTCGGTGAGAGCGAAAGAACGCCGTAGGGTTCCCATTGATGGTGTGGTGAACACCAATCCTATCCCCGGTTTTACCTTCGGGACGCTTGATCTGCCGGAGCTCCTTATTGATGAGGCCCCATCGAAGTAGAGCTCCTAATATGGCTCGTCTTCCTCGAGGTGCAGCACTTGTTCGTCGGGTAACGCACAATTTAGCGGCGATCCTTCTGGTATGGGATGAGCAGCGAGAAAGTCTGCAAGAGCTTGCCCTTTTACTGCTTTCTGAGGAGTATAAACTATGTCAAACTCGAGTAGCATAACAGCCCATCTTGCCATTCTGCCGGCTAGGCTCGCTCTGGTCATCAAGTGTTTGAGCGGGTCGACCTTGGAGATCAGCATAACCCGATGAGCAAGCAGATAATGCCTCAGCTTCTTCACAGCAAATATTAGAGCCAGGCATTGCTTCTCGATTGGGGAATAGTTGTGTTCCGCCCCGACTAGAGTTCGACTGAGGTAGTAGAGGGCATGTTCCTTCCCCTCCTCGTTATTCTGGGCAAGGAGCGCACCGAGTGACTCATCTAGTGCGGCAGTGTAGAGAATCAACAGTTTATTTGGAATGGGAGCGGCCAGCACTGGAGGGTGGAACAAGTACTGTTTGATGCTTTCGAACGCTGCTTGACATTTGGCATCCCAGATAAAAGGAGCTCCTTTCTTCATGAGCTTTGAGAAGGGCCTACATCTCCCCGATAAATTTGAGATAAACCTCCGTATATAAGCAAGCTTGCCTTGAAAAGATCTTAGCTGCGTCAGACTCTTCGGAGGGGGCATCTCCATGATGGCCTTTATCTTTGATGGGTCAACTTCGATCCCTCGATGTCGAACTATGAAGCCCAGGAATTTTCCCGATGACAAGCCAAAAGCGCATTTCAGAGGATTCATCTTCAGGTCAAATTCCCTCAGTCTGGTGAGAACGGTCCTAAGATCCTGGATATGATCGGCCTTGGTTTCAGTCTTAACGACCAGATCATCAACGTAACATTCGACGACTTTATGAATTAGGTCATCGAAGATATTGGTCATTGCCCTTTGATATGTAGCACCTGCGTTCTTCAGTCCGAATGGCATGACCTTGTAGCAATATATTCCGATCGGGGTTCGAAATGCTGTGTGTTTCTTATCCTCAGGCGACATGATCTGATTGTATCCAGACGAGCCATCCATAAAGGTGAACAGCTCGTAATTTGAGGTGTCATCGACCATCATTTCCATGACCAGTAGCGGAAAGTCGTCTTTAAGACATGCCTTGTTGAGGTCCCTGAAATCGACACAAACTCGGATCTGCCCATTTTTCTTCTTCACTGGGACTATGCATGCGATCCAGTCCGCATATTTCTCTTCCCTGATGAAGCCGGCATCGATGAGCTTCTTGGTTTCCTCGATGAACTTTTCTTCTAGTTCCCTTCTCATTCTTCGAGGAGCTTGCTTGACTGGCTTAGCATCAGGAGATATAGTCAGCTTATGCACGGCCACTTCAGGGGAAAGGCCAGGCATTTCTTTGTATGTCCACGCGAAGCAGTCGACGAACTCATGCAGCAGGGCAATTATCTGCGCTTTCACTTCCTCTGACAAGAGCGAGCTGATGTAGGTCGGCCTTGGATTATCGGGGTTTCCTAAGTCAATCTCGGTTAGCTCGTCAAAGGTTGCTTGTCCGCCATCTTCGAGCTCTTGAGGAGCTTCTTCTGGCTCGGCTGTCTCGTCGTCATCATTTGATCTTTCGCCGGCCTCACCAACATGGATCATGTAGCACACTTTGGAATCAGGTTGAATGTAGCCTATGCACCGTCTATCTGGAATTCGTCCATCGATGAGTGCTCGGACCTGGGGCGGATACCATAGCCCTTCGTAAAACTTTGCTTCGGACTCCGTTTGATATAACCGGCATCCGCACTTCTTAAAGTATTCCCGCATCTCGGGCGCATAGTATCTGGGATTGAGGACGGCTCTTATGCCTCTCTCATAGGGAAGGCACGCGACAGAAAGATCGTCCGGGTGCACAACGGGGTTTGACCTGTAAAACAGGATGCCCTTCTGTCCATTTTTCCTCCCGGGCACGTAGAAAGTTTTCAGCTGGTCCACGGTAGAGACTGACAATGCGTCGAGCTCTTTGCACATCCGTTCCGGCACCCTTGTGATGGCCAGGGACCCTTCTGCGACTTCGAAGGTCTCTCGTAGTTTCGCTTGCTGCATGGGGGGCCAATCTGCACAGCTGTTGCACGGCAGGTCCTCTTCTTCTGACTCTTCAGTGTCACTGCCAAGATGAGGGCGGACTTTGCTGCTAGATGGGCCTTCAGTAACAGATTCGTCCATATCGCTGCCGAAGTGAGGGCGAGTTTTACGGAAGGACGGGCATCCAGCGTCGGACTCATCAGTGTCGCTGCCGAAATGCGGGCGCACTTGGGTATTTTTGCTTTTGAAAGTGACAGCCGGCGCAGATTTTCTTTTGAGTCTTGGGGCCGGTCTATCCTCAGTCAGTTGTGGCTTAGCATTTTGGTAGTTCATAAAGTACCGAGAATCTTCATATCGGACTTCATGCACACCGAACGGCTGGATGTCTCCGTCAATGCGTCTTTCTTCACCATTTTTAGTATACTTCATGCATTGATGGAGAGTTGACGGAATGATGCCATAATCGTGGAGCCACGGCCGCCCCAAGAGAATCTTATAAGACGTGTCGGCGTCGATCACGTATATCTTAGCTTCAGTTTGCAGATCCCCGAATTTGATTGGCAAAGCTATAGACCCCAGAACTTGCTGGCAATTTTGGTTGAAGCCTTGAATGACAATCCTTTCCCTTGACAGGTGTCGGACGTCCATTGACAAACTCTTCAGAGTTCGCAAGTTCATGATGTTCACTGAGGACCCTGGATCAATCAATATGCGATTAATTCGATCACCGTCGCTGTACCCGGTCACGTAAAGCGGCCGATTATGCTCAGCCGTTCCCAGTAACAAGTCTTCATCCTTAAATGTGACTGCGGCGGCATGCAGAGCGTGCTGGGCTTCTTTCATATTAATTTCCGCAAAGTGAGCCTGATACCACTCGGGGATTTGTAGAGCGTGAATGAGAACATCTCTAAGCTCCTTAGATAGGACCAAGGCGTCGTAGATGCTCAGGAGAGACGGAAGCTTCCGGAGATGTGCCAAGACATTATAGTCCACCGAGGAAGGACTTATGTTTTCATCAGTCGGTTCTCTGCCATTTTCTTCATTAGCGACTTGTTTTTCCTTCCCTTTTGGGGCGTTGCCCTGATTTGGCGGTAGAGCCTTGCCGCTTCTGAGCTGGATTTGATTGGCCTTTGTAGCGAGCTCCTCATCCTCTTCGGGAAAACAGAGCTCATCCTCAGAGTCGCTGCCCAGATGGATGGCGTAGCAGGTCACTACTGGGATCTCTTCATTGGAGTCTTCTTCTAACTCCTCGAGAATTTTAGCCGCTTGTACAGGGAAGAACTCCTTCAATTGAATCAATGTTCTTTCCTTTTGTTCATATTCTTCGAGAGAATCGATATATTTTTGAATGGCCGATCTCCCTACAGACTCTTTTTCACGCCGAGCTGCACTTTTCTTCTTCTTGAGCTTCTTGGATTTTGAGCCTGATGGTGCCGCATTGGCAGCTGGACTGGTAGGCCTCTTATGCCCTTCCCATTCCGTCCTGGGTTCATTCCGAAGTAGCTTCATCATCTTCTTCGTCTTATTAGATATGTGCGTACTCCACGGAGGCCGCAATGATTCCGTTTCATTTCTCGGGGCAGCGGGTTCGGCTGTCTGCTCCCAGAAGGCTTCAACTTCTATCTGTATAAAGTTGGTGGTTGCAACTTGATTGTTCACCAACACACTTTTGGACAGCTCGATCTCTCCATCCTTGTACTGCTTCTCGACCCAGCCTTTGAAGATATAGCAATCCTCGATCGCATGGCTCACTACTCGGTGGTACGGGCAATACAGAAGATTGTCGGTCATTTTTTCTTCTTGGGGTCTTTTCGACTCCGGCAATTGTAGGCCGTTGTTCAAGGCATCTTTAAATATCTTGCGGACCTTGTCCCTTCTGAAAGAGTAAACCTTGTTCTTTTTCTCCTCTAGGGAAGGCCCATCTCCTCCCAGCAATGGCTTTCGAGACCGGTTGGTTTTGGATTCGCCCGCCCTTCGCTTTTCTTCATTGTCGGAGGCATTGAAGACATTGGTACTGCTGGAACTCCCGCTTCTACGGTTGTCGTCCCGCTTGCTTTTCCAAGTTTTATCTCTCTGAGAATCCGGCGGGGACTCTTGCTTCGAGCGTTCCAGCATTTGGACTTTCTTGGTTAGCTCCTGAAATGTCTTGAGGCCCGCTGTACACAAGAATGGGACCATCCAATTGCTGAGGTTCCCAATGAGAAGGCTGACGGACTGGTCCTGCTCCAGCGGCGGTTCACACTTGACTGTGAGATTACGCCATCGGGCGATAAAGTCGGTGTTGCTTTCATTCTTCCCCGGCTTGGTCCTCACAAGGTCGGCAATGGAGATTTTATCACTGACGCTCATGAACCTTTGCCGGAACAGAGACTCCATTTGGGCAAAGGTAATGACGGACCCGTCTGGTATACTCGCGTACCAGTCGAAGGCGACACTGGTCAGGCTGTTGACAAACTGATGAAGAAGGAGCGCGTCATTGCCCCATGTATTTCCGCACGATGCTTTGAAGTGGGCGACGTGCTGATTTGCATTCCCCGTTCCATCAAATCTTCCGAACTTAGGGATGACGTAGCCGCTTGGGAACTCAATCAAATCGTACTGCGCGGGGTATGGCCGCCCACTACTGCCGATTTCTTTCTGAGCTTCAGCTTCGGCCACCAATGTTTTAACCTTGCTGGTGACCAAATCCATTATCCGATCCTGTGTTAGCGGTATAGTGCTATCTGGGGCCAGGGCGTCCCCAGAAGCGGAATGTGGCCGGCTTTCATGCGGCTCGACCAGTCTTGGTCCCAAAGGAACAGGCTTGGCTGCCTCGGACTGTCATCACCCGGCTGATTAGTAGCGGCTTGTGCCTGATTGGGAGGCGCTCGAGCAATTTGAGCCGTAAGCTGCATCACCACGTTCGTTAAGTCGTCAATCTTCGAATAGAGCTTGGCCATCTCTTTATCTTTGCTCCTGAGCTGTTTTCGAAGCTCTTGAAGCAGCTCTTGCTCCGCAGTCCTGGGGCGGAAAGTCGGCTCTTCCTCGCTGTCCGAGCTTGACTCTGCATGGACCGAGGGGTCTTTCTGCCTATCATCCTCATCGAGAGGGTTTTCTTCATCCAGCGGGGGCGGATGTTCTTGGGCAGCGGCAACCACATTCAGGCTAGATTGGGCTTGGGATGTGGTGGCCCCATCCTTGCTTTTACTGCGAAGGTTGTCGCTGGGGCGCCCGCCCGCCATATAGACCGTATGGATAATATATCCTGCTGTCTTTTTATCATCGGCGGCTGATTTCAAAGATCGCTGTCTTGACCCCCTCGTTTCGGTAGCTGGCAGTCGATTGAAGGCGGCTGGCCTAACTAGGTTCTTGAATGGTGCTGGCGCTTCTTTCTAGGTTTGCCCTGCTGCTTTCGTGCGGCACAGAGTACTTGATAGACTCTTGAAGAGACAGTGTCATACTTTTTCTGTTGGGGCCGGGATACGTTTCTTTGTGGCACTGTTCGGACCGCTGTCTTCTTGATTCTGGCGGTCATGGCATTTTTCTGAACCCACTTCAGAGGCTCGAAGGAATTGCTGATTCTTACGTCCGACTCAGCCGTCGTCGCGGGGCAACCCTGCACTTGGAACTTCATACGATTCCATTTGGCCGAAGCCTTGGCCCTTTTGTTGGCTCGATACCTGAGCCGCTTCTGCCTTAACTTTTCTGTTCTAAGCACCTGGCAGACTTCGGCTCTTTAGAAAGACGCTGCAGACCGGTCGATGGAGGGCCTTGGAGATACGCTCGATTGTGCATTTGTTGGAGTCATCGCCTGAGCTCGTCCTGAACATTTGATGTTGCCCTTTGTACCGAAGTTCTTGCCCCCCGCTGGAGCACCAGGGAGTCGTTCAGACACCGTCTTAAGTTTCGGTTGTGGTGCCTTGGCGATCACGACATTCGGCCTCTTGCCCCTTGAGACCGGCTTGGCCGCCTGCTTTGCTGGGATTTCTGCCAGATGAGCGCTTCCGGCAGGGTAAATGATGACGGAGCCAAACTGGAGGGGCGGTTCCTCCCACTGTCGACTGAGGCTTGCAGGGAGAACCACACGAGCGTTGATCTTGACCACGTACGGGATCGGGGTCACGTTGGAAGCTGAATTCATCTAGGGAGACATTGCCGTCGAAAGTTGATTGCTGCACAGAGAGAGAAAAAACATCATTTCAGTATAGACAATCGATATGTATATTGATTGAGTTCGCATGAACGTTTAACCCGAAATATGGGAGGAGAGAAAGGTCCCACCGGGCGTGCCAGAATATGTAGGGTGTTTTTCGTCACCCCATTGAGATGGGAATACGCGCGCGCTTGTCAGGCGTATACTACAGATTCCCCCTGCCTAGGGTAGGCCGGGGTTTATTGATTGTGGGGATCTGAATCTCCGGCAGCCGCAGACTAAGCTGCCGTTAATTACCCCTCGCCTTTGGGGCGAGAGAACCTCCGATTAACGGGTTAAACTGGTCATGCGAACTCAATGTGCAGTGTACGTGTGTTTTGTTTTGGAGGGGGGTTTAAATATATCGGGAGCCACACAGATTTTTTACGGGGGTCCCGCTACCCGGATAGCGGGCTGGGGGTCAAGGGGGCTACCAGCCCCCTTGCGGGGTGCGAGGCAGCGCCCCGTTAGAAAAATTTTTTCTAACAGGGACAGTGTCGTGAAGTATGTGTGTATGTAAATATGTATACATATGTATAGATATACATGTATATATATATAAAGGGGAAAAGACATCCAAAGGATGCGTGGGGCAGCACCTTGGGCGCTGTGCGCCTAGGTGCTGTGCGCTCAGGCCCAAGCACGCCACGTGTCGGCACGGGGACGACTTGCGCTTGAGCGCAAGCACGCCACGTGTCGGCATGGGGGCGACTTGCGCTCGAGCGCAAGCGCGCCACGTGTCGGCACCGGGGCGACTTGCGCTCGAGCGTAAGCGCGCCACGTGTCGGCACGGGGGCGACTTGCGCTCGAGTTAGAGCGCAAGCGTGCCACGTGTCGGCACCGGGGCGACTTGCGCTCGAGCGCTTGCCCTGGAGCGCAAGCACGCCACGTGTCGGCACGTGGGCGCTCTACGCTCGAGCGCTGAGCGCTTGAGCGCAAGCGCGCCACGTGTCGGGACGCGGGCGCTCTGCGCTTGAGCGCCGGCGAGAAAAAGAGGCTTTTAGCCTAAAAAAATTCTCGGAAGAGAAATCAGAGAGGAGTTAGACTCCTGAGTGTGTTTTTTTTTATTTTTTTATTTTGGGGTTTAGTGAATGATGTTCTTCTTCTTCCTCCTCTGTTAGCTGGATCTTGAAGATCAAGAGATATGGGATTTTTAAAAATCTCTTCTTTTTTTGAGATCTAATGGAAGATCTGAGTTCCCCTTTATGGGTTTTGTGGTGAAAAACTATTTTGTTTTATAAAGAGAAGAGTAAAACTCTTGATTTAATTCAAGAGAAAGAAGAAGGTTTTAGAACCTTGAAGAAGGAGAAAGATCTCAGATCTGGAAAATTTTTAGAGAGAGAAAAAGTTGTTAGATATTTTCATTATCTTTGCCTTTATAGGCTATACACTTTACACATAGCCTCTTGGGCTTCACAAAATGGCATTTTGCCCATCCCATGGCTCATGTGCCATTTCTTTTTGCACATAAGCCATGGGCTTTACAAAAATTTGGCTTTATGCCTGTTTTTCTTACATTTATCCATAAAATAAAATAAAAGAAATACAACAAAATTGTTTATTACAAAATTTTTATCTTGGCGTGGGGGGAGGCCGGCCGCTTCATGTTCGGGCTCGACCCGGGCATAGGCCCACTGGATCTGGGCTTGGGCCCACTTGGCTTGGGGTTGACTTGGATTTTGACTTGGTCAACCGGGGTGTAAATTTTTACCCCAACAACCATGGCTAATCCTAAATGGTTAGGTTAATAAAAATCTAAAGTAAAACAAAGTTAGTGGACTTTGTCAAAGCATCCACAAGCTTCTACAAGCTTCATGCTTGTGACAAAGGCTCCACTAATTTGTAATTACCTTAAATAATTATTAACCACCATTTAAAATAGAATGGCGTATGTCTTGCACACCCATGCATGATGTATCGACAACCATGATACAAAATGAAAACACATTTTAATATATATCTCATATATACTAAAGTTGTGCACATGTGAGAAAAATCCTTAAGTGAACAAATGTTAGTTAATGTAAATTAGTATATCATATATACAATTATACACTAAATTATTAAATCAACATTTGACTTAATAATCCGGTTATATCTCATATAACTGACTAACATCCAATGTATCGACTTATCAAATCAACACTTGATTCGATAACCCGGCTATATCACATATAACCGACCGATACAAAAAGCCGCGAGAATAGAATACGGTATCACATGCATGTATTATTCTCGGTCCCGCACATATCACATACGTGCTCCTATTTCGTTTTGCCTGAGCCAGTAAAACCTCTATGTAGGACTCTAAAGACTCGTCAATACACCGGCAGTAGGTGATGATTACATCAAGCATCCACAAGCCGTCAGCGGTACTAGCTGGACGTAACGGCTATCCGGGTATTGAGCGATCAGAAGATCAGCAAGCAAGCCCGCTCCAACTCCTGTAAAAGCCTAACGGTAACACATCCCGTACAGTTCGATCTCCTCGTCTGATATGTCGCATATCAAGTCTAGGGGTGGTAAATGTCAGACCCCAATAACCGATAAGTCATGCCGATGTGAGGCTCATAACGGGTCGAGAAACTACTGGTAACACTTACCAGTAAATCTCTAAATCAGCCCTGGCCAGGGACTTCCCTGTTATGGCCAATCGAGCACAGTGCAACATCAACCCCCAATACCGGGAGAGACGAAACCCCTCCTATCGCTCATTGCCTCCATGTGACTCGGGACTGTACCCAAAAACTACCGTTTTGCATGCCTTCTTGGACATGGTAAGGTGGAAATCAAAGCACAGTGGGAATCACACAAGACTCTATGACGATCTCGGGTCTACAGACTAACCTGCACAAGTGTCACCAGAGAACTGCCATCTGACGTGAGGTATAATACCATCTGGGAGTTCTCGGCGAGTCCATCCAGTGTACCCAGTCTCCACTGAGCACCCATATACCATCTCTGATGTCAAACACCAATGGATATGGGATCATCCATCGCCCATCACATGGGTCGAGAAGCGTATACGCTAGTCTACTCTGATATATCGATGCCCTGTCTCGATACACCTACGACTAGGAACATTAAAGGATGTACTTATGGACTACCATAGCCCCACTAGTTTGATCTGCATCATAGTCCTGGTAGTTAAGTACACATCCTAAGGGCTTTACCAACATGTAACCATAAGACAGTATCAAGAGACAAGTATACATGTTAAGATAAAGAGCAAGCAGATAGCATAATATCATATCGAGCAAGAAAGTCCTCTCTATATTTGTCCAAGCATCCAATATAATATACATCATCTGTACAATACTGGCATCTAGGGCATACATACAACTAACAGAAAAGAGGTAGAAAATGAGAGCATGGTTGCTAGCATGGGCTTTATTCATAGTTTATGTAAGTCGACGTTGTTGGAGATAGTGCCCTCAGAGTCAATTATTGGATCACAGGCACGTGATTGCAATGATTGAGAGAGGACCTATACCGTTAGAACAGTCTTGCTCAAGATGATAGTATGCTATCTGGTTTATCTTTATCATCGTGTACTGCTTTAGGTGACCTTACAAGTCACTATTGCACGTTGATAGAGCCCTTAGGATTCTTGCTTGACTGCCAGCAGTATGAGGGCGATCATATACGTAAGAGCTGGGGTCTATACGCACATCCTTAAATGGTCCCTAGTCGTGGGAGTTTTCGAGACAGGGCATCGATACTCCAGAGTAGACTAGTGTATACAGTCGAGACCCCGACGAGGGGCGGTGGCCGGTCTCACAAGCCACTGGTGTCAGTTGGTTCACCTAAGATGTATACAGGTGCTCATTGGGTTATGAGTACACTGGACAGGACTCACCGGGAACATGCTAGTTGGTCATATACCTGACGTCAGATAGCAGTTCCCTGGTGACATGTGTACAGGTTAGTTCATCGACCTGAGAATCATCATTTGTCTCGTGTGAGTTCCAACTGAACCTTGATTACTACCCTACCACGCTCAAAGGAGTCGTGCAAACAGGTTTTAGTTGGGTACAGTCCCTAGCCACATGGAGGCAGTGAGCGGATCTTCAGGGGTTCGTCTCTCCCGGTATTGGGGGTGAGGTCGCGCTGTGTCTAGGAGAGCCATTACATGAAGTCCTTAGCCAAGGCAGGAGATTTACTGGTAGGTATTCCAGTATTATCTCAGGGTGTTCTGGGCTGCACTCCGACACGACTTGTACCGCTTTTGGGGGTCTGACTTTTACCAACCCCCTAGGCCCGCCATGCGATGCTCATAGATGAACGGACCGGACTGTACGGATATTGTCACTGACAAGCTCAGTAGGGTATCAGGATGAGTTCGCTCATCGACGTCCCTTTTGGTCAATACCTGGTAGCCCGTTACGTATGGCTAATACCTCTGACGTGCTAGTGGTTAAATCCACAGCCAAGGGATTGACAAGTCTTTAGAGTCCCCCACAGACCGTTTTCTCAAGTTTCGGGCGAAACGCTGCAGAGGCCGTATGGAGATATGGCAGGGTTCGATCATATACATGCGGTATTGTACGGATCATGATCGGACGGATAATACTAGCGGGCTTTGGTTTAAGCCGGATCCTAGTATTGTACAGTGTAGATTTTGTCTCATTACATTTGTATTCGGTCGGAATACAAATGCGGGTATATATATACAGTCGCGGGGTTTTCCTGTAATTTATTATGGGATCAGTTTTCTGAAGTTGCCAGTTTGCTTTCCGGTTTCGGCCATTTTCCTTTGTTTCTTTCTTTGGCTGAATTTTGGTGGAGGGGGTTATTTGCAATTGTGCATGGAGAAGACTTTTAGTGATAGCTTCATGATGGTTTAACCATCATTTGACTTTTGGTTCATCATAGTTCTTGCCTCTCATGATTACCTTTTTGTTCATCATGGTTGTTGATGATGGGAGTTGATTTGGATTTGATTGTGATCATTGTTTATCATCATCACCCTTTCTTTTCCTTGCATTATGTTGGGGCTCACTCTTTTTTCATTATTATTCACTCCATTCTCTCATTCCTTAAGCATGAGGCCAGCCATATATTGATGAGGGGCTGTTCATATTTTGATGAGGGTGATTTTGATCTCTTTGGCTTTGCAAAAATCCCATAGCTCCATCTCCAAAAGTTCATCTCATTCCTCTACCAAAAACCATGGCAACTTTAACCCCAAATGAGACATAGCTTTCTACACTTAGCCTACAGCATTTCTTGGACACGTCGACTCGCCAACTTCATGCCCGAGTTGCCTCGGTCCAGAGGTGGGAGCCCGTAAAAGAACCCGGCGATGTGGTGCCCTTCCGACGAGGAGATGAAGACCAAAGATTCCGCGGGGAGATCGGGACGACGACGAGAAGACCGAAGGATACGGATCGCTCGGTATATCTCTCTACCCCTTCTCTAGTTAGCTAGGAGTAGGTTAATGGCCCGATCCGGGTTTTATAGTGCGCGGTGGTGCCGGTTTTAAAGTTTAAAGAAAAGTATCGTTTCCGCATTTTGGCCTCGGATTGACGGCCGGGGCGCTGCCGTGCACTTACAGACGTTATACACCCCACAAGATGCAGGGAGGCGGAATAGGTAAAACAATCATTTTGTTCAAGGTAACATCGACTAACTTTACGGATCTTTGCTAAACCTTAACTAACAGACTATCTAGAAGTGCTAAACTACTATGATAGATGATTATACCTCAAGATACTAGTCCTTCTTGTTCTTGTTGTTCACCTCCTCGTCGGCCTCCTCGATATAATAGAAGATCCACCCGAGAGTTCCTTTTTCAAGCTTCAACCTCTAACTTGAGTTAACTAAGTGGCTAGGATTGCTAATTGAAGTGACCTAGAAAATATAGAGATAGATTAAGGATCTATTAGTCTTTCTAACCCTTGGAATCTCAACACATGAGAGGATTAGGGTTCGGTTGAAGAAGAGGAGAGCTTGAGGAGAGAGAGTGTGTATGTGAGAATGAAATGAATTATTACTCATTTGTGATTATATGAAGCATGATAATTATCCAAATAATAATATACAATAATAACAACCATGCTTCATTAACTCACTTTGGATGAATCATCTCATGAGTCATTAAAACATTTAATGCAAATAACACATCACCTCTCCACCTCATTTAGTTTAATTCATAAATGAATTAAAACTAAATGAGTCACCTTTCTTCTAGAAGCTTCTCGAGTAATTACGAGAATGCCCCTCCCATCCGTATGTACGAAAAACACGGATATACTGAGACTGTATAAATCTAATAATCCAATACTAGAATCTGGTTTAAACCAAAGCCCGCCAGTATAAACTGTCCGAATATCATACGTGCATAAATACACGTATATGTCCGAACCCTGTCGTAAAACCATACGACCTCTATATTGTTTCGCCTGAAGCAGGCAAACTTTCTGTGTGGGACTCTAAAGACTCAACACTACGCTAGCAGTGGGTTTAACCACAGGCCGCAAGCTGTACTAGTTCTATGTAACGGTCCCCAGGTAGATGTCGATAAGAAGGCCGATGAGGAAACCCATCTGAACTCCTAGTGAGCCTGATGTGACAATCTCCGTACAGTCCGGTCTGTACGTCTAAGACTATGGCATATCGGGCCTAAGGGACGGTAAGCGTCAGTCCCCTAAAAGCGGTATAAGTTGTGTCGGAGTGAAGCTCATTACACCTTAAGAAGCTACTGGAAAACCTACCAGTAAATCTCGCTTGCCCTAGCCAGGGACCTTGCGTAATACCAGGAGAGACGAATCATGTCTAACCGCCACTGCCTCCAAGTGCTTCGGGACTGCACCCAACTGCTACCTGTTTGCATGACTCCTTTGAGCCGTAGTAGGGTAGCAATCTAAGAACAATGGGAACACACTCGAGGCGAAGCAGCAGTATCAAGTCTACGGATTATGCTGTACTCATGTCATCTGGGAACTGTTAACTGACGATGGGTATAATACCAACCAACAGTTCCCTGCGAGTCATGTCCGGTGTACCCGTAACCCAACGAGCACCTGCATACTATCTCCAGTACGACGTACTAATGGCTGTGGGACATACCATCTCCCCTGCTGGGATGAGAAGCGTATACACTAGTCTACTCTGGAGTATCGATACTCTGTCTCGATAATCCTACGACTAGGGACCTGAAAAAGGATGTGCTTGTAGACTACCCAGGCCCCACTAGTGTGACTGTCATCACAACGCTGGTAATCAAGCAAGATCCTAAGGGCTCTATCAATATGTATTCGTGATATGCCAAAAGAAACATATATACATATTAAGATAGATATAAACCAAGTAGCATACTACTATGTTGAGCAAGACTGTTAATATAACTGTGAATATCCCAAGCTTCCATTAAGTAATATACAAGCTAGTATGATACAATAATGGCCCCTAGGGCATATACACTAACAATCTCCCACTTGCACTAGGGCCATGTACTGGCATATCGAAGACCTATCATCTCGAATAGCCTCTCGAACTGTGTCTGAGGTAAGGCCTTTGTGAATGGATCTGCGGTATTCTCCTCTGTAGCAACTCTCTGGTCCTCGATCTCCCGGCGATCAATGATCTCCCTGATCAGGTGATACCGCCTTAAGATGTGTCTGGACTTCTGATGGGACCTGGGTTCCTTCGCTAAAGCTATAGCGCCGTTGTTGTCATAATACAGCAGTATTGGATCAACAATGGTAGGAACCACCTGAAGTTCTGTTAGGAACTTCTTCATCCAGACTACTTCTTTTGCGGCATCGCAAGCAGCGATATACTCTGCTTCCATCGTCGAGTTAGCAACGGTGTCCTGCTTGGAACTCTTCCAGCACACCGCCCCTCCATTGAGGGTAAAGATATAACCTGACATGGACTTGGAGTCATCCTTGTCATTCTGGAAGCTGGAGTCAGAAAAAGCCTCGATCTGGAGGTCTTTTCCGCCGTAAACCAAGAACACATCCTTAGTCCTTCTCAGGTACTTGAGAATGTTCTTTACTGCTATCCAGTGCTTCTCCCCTGGGTCTAACTGATACCGGCTTACCACGCTTAGTGCGTAAGCTACATCTGGTCCGGTACACAATATCGCATACATTATAGAGCCTACCACAGAAGCATAGGGTATAATCGACATGCGATCCCTTTCCAAATCAGTCTTGGGAGACATCTTTTTGGAAAAGGTGATTCCGTGACAAGCCGGTAAATTACCGCACTTAGAATCTTCCATACTGAATCTTTTCAGTATAGTGTTGACAAACCTGGACTGCGAAAGTCCCAACATCCTCTTAGATCTATCACGATAGATCTGGATCCCCAAAATGTAAGAGGCATCACCCAGGTCTTTCATGGAGAACCTATGTGACAAGAATCCTTTGACAGATTGTAGCATAGGAATGTCATTTCCTATTAAGAGAATGTCATCCACGTACAAGACGAGGAATACGACAGTTCGTGCTACAATCTTACTATATATACATGGTTCATCTAGATTTTTGATAAAGTCATATTCTTTGACCGTTTCATCAAAACAGATGTTCCAGCTCCGCGATGCCTGCTTTAGTCCATAAATGGACTTAAGCAATTTGCACACTTTCCCGCTGCTCCCACTCTGATTGAAACCTTCTGGCTGATCCTTATAGACGCACTCGTCCAAATTTCCATTTAGAAAAGCAGTCTTTACGTCCATCTGCCAGATCTCATAATCATAGAAGGCAGCAATGGCAAGAAGGATCCGAATGGATTTGAGCATAGCCACTGGAGAAAAAGTTTTGTCATAGTCCAAACCAGGTCTTTGACGAAAACCCTTTGCAACAAGTCTAGCCTTATAGGTTTCCACCTGTCCATCTACACCAATCTTCTTCCTGAAGATCCACTTGCATCCTATGGGTTTTTCCCCATCTGGAGCAAAGTCCAAAGTCCATACTTTGTTGGTGTACATGGACTCCATCTCGGTCCGCATTGTATCCAGCCATCTTACTGAGTCGCCGCTCTGGATGGCCTGCTGGAAGCTAGTAGGTTCATCATTGTCAATGACGCAATCCTCTCTATCCCCGTCTATGAGAAAACCGTAGTATCTCTTAGGCGGATGAGACGGCCTACTACTCCTGCGGAGGGGTGCGGGAATGTCCTGTTCTTCTGGAACTTCTGGTTCTACCAAGCTTTCAGTAGTAGCTTGTGGTTCTGGAATTTCTTCCAGTTCTATTGCGCTCCCACTTGTTTCCTTTTCTAAAAACTGTTGTTCTAGAAAATGGGCATTACGAGAAATAAAAACCTTTTGTTCCTCTGCGTAATAGAAATAATACCCATTGGAGTTCTTTGGATATCCCACAAACTTACATTTTACTGATCATGCCTCGAGTTTGTCCGCATGCTGCTTTTTAACAAAAGCTGGACATCCCCATATCTTCAGATACTGAAGATAGGGTTTCTTCCCACTCCATATCTGATATGGTGTGGTAGGCACAGTCTTGGTAGGAACCCTGTTCAAAAGATATGCAGCTGATTCTAGTGCATAACCCTAGAAAGATCGCGGTAACTCAGCATTACTCATCATGGAACGTACCATATCCAATAGGGTTCGGTTCCGTCTCTCCGATACACCGTTATGTTGTGGAGTGTATGGAGGAGTAAGCTGAGAGAGAATTCCATTCTCTTTTAGGTAACCCAGGAACTCGGCACTTAAGTATTCACCACCTCAATCAGATCTCAGTGTCTTGATACTTTTGCCGGTTTGGTTTTCTACTTCATTCTTATATTCTCGGAATTACTTAAAATCCTCGGATTTATGTTTCATCAAGAAAATGAATCCATACCTAAAGAAATCATCCGTAAAAGTAATAAAATAAGAAAAACCACTTCTTGCATGTGTAGACATTAGACCACATACATCGATGTGTATAAGTCCTAAGAGCTCGCTCGCTCTTACTCTGTGTCCAGTGAACAGAGTCTTTGTCATCTTTCCTTCGAGACATGATTGACAAGTGGCATAAGATTGATATTCGAACGGATCCAAATATCCTTCTTTATGTAACTTAGTTAACCTTGTCTCATTGATGTGACCTAGTCTACAATGCCATAAGAAAGCCTGATTTATATCTGGAGACTATCTTTTTAGTGTGTTCTGGACATTGAAAATCTGTAATTGGTTTAACACGTATATACCGTTATCTAGTGTACCGGACCCTATCAAACCATGATTAAGGTGGATGTTAACAACATCGCTTACAAACGTGAAATCATAACCTTCTTTTGATAACAACGATACTGATATGATATTACACGTTAAACTAGGTACACAAAAACAGTTGCGCAAAACCAAAATATGTCCACTCGTCAATCCAAGGTGATAATCCCCTACGGACACAGCATTCACGCTAGCTCCGTTAGCAACCTGGAGGGTCATATCACCAACCTTCAGCACTCTACGGTTTCTCAGTGCCTGCAATGAATTGCATATATGAGATCCTGATCCGGTATCCAATACCCAGGAAGTAGAGTTGATTGACAGACAATTTTCAGTTACAAACACGCCTGAAGCCGAAGCCGCAACTTGCCTCGGATCCTGGTTCTTGGCAATCCAAGCTTTGCAATCCTTCTTCTAATGGCCTTTCCTACGACAGTGAAAGCACTCGTCCTTGGCCACTACTGGCACTGTAACCTTTGCCTTTCCCTTGGCTTCCACCTTACCAACACCACCTCTTGGTTTGGTAGCGGCCTTCTTCTTCCTTCCTTTGGCCCTTGCCTTGGACCTGGAAGAAGATGCACCGCGAACAAACATAGTAGGTGTTTCCCTTGCTTTCTGCAAGGTGCCCTCTGCACTCCTCAACATGTTAAGGAGTTCTGGAAGTTTAACTTCTTTACCTTGAATATTGAAATTCAGGATAAACTGGGCGTAGGTGGAAGGAAGGGACTGAAGAACCAAGTCTGTATACAGCTCGTTCTCTAATGTTGTCCCGAAGTCCGCGAGCTCTTCAATATAGCCAATCATCTTAAGTACATGTTCCCCTACAGATGATCCGACGGCCAGCCTCGACTGAAACAAGTTCTTCGAGGTCTCGTATCTAGCTATACGAGATTGCTCTCTATACAGTTCCTTGGTGTGGAGAAATATGGATTCAAGATCCATATTCTCGTGCCTCCTGTGATGTTCATTATTCATAGAGGCAAGCTTGATGCATTTGTCTTTCGCGCAGTCTATATCCCAGGTCTTGTGGATTTCCTTATCCGCGACACTGGATTCTGGACCTGGGGCGGGAGGGGATTTAGTAGTAAGGACATACCCTAATTTGTCATAGGTAATTGCCATCTTGACATTCCGGAACCAATCTTTATAGTTTGGCCTTGTCAAAATATTTTTATCTAATAATAACTTAAGGCCTGTCATGTTCTAGGTCGCTGCAATTAGGAGAGAGAGAGAGGAAACACTTTAGCATGATGCTCTTGCAAGTTTAGAGTGGTTTTTAGTTTATCTAAACAGGATGGCTCCCACTGTTTCTCGAATCCCTCCTCAAACCAAAAAGGAAGAACTAGTCAGGACTATTCTTACTGTACAATACTTGCTTAACCGTTCAGCCAGGAAAGTGTCGGTACTTCGAGGGAGGTTTTACGACACTTTCGCGAAGTTCCTTAATTAAATAACCTCTTTTCCCTGGGGGCGTAGCCCCACTGACACCTTTCTCGACACCTACTTGGTTTATAGCATTGATCGTTAAATGAAATAATCTCCTGATGAGTAGCATATACTCACAGTAGGATCGGGATCCAAATATCATCGTGTGATAAAGATGAAGGAATCCGACCAAAATTATCACACACCAAATGGTATGCAACTCTAGCAAGTTTCAGTTTCTTTAGAAACTCCCGATGTGGATTTTTGCCCCATGCTCTTATGACCTTGGCGTTGGTCAAAATGTCATAAGTCACATGTCAAGTTCTACCCATCATTATCTTGTTAATTTGAACCCACCCGTACATACCCCTGACGTTAGCCAAATGGCAGTACGACTGTCCTAAACCAACTCATCTATCTATGCAACAGATGAATACCCAGCAGCTACCAAACACTATGCCTTGGCGTTGGTCAAAATACATAGCTTGAATACTACTGAATACCCAAATGAAATGACGGAGGGCTATAAATGGTTTTGGTGAAATCGTGAACGTAGTGAACTTGATATGATCGAAGAAACCTGATAGCTTTTAAAAGGAGTGGTTTAAGCTCCGCAATTAAAAATCTGCTGTTTTAAAATTAACCGAGTGGTTTCTTTTAAATTGTTCCAACGATTCAACTTTGGTTTATTTTATTTGCACTAAAATAATGCATCTCATCAATTAACCTATCATTGCAGAAAACAACGAAAATACAACGTCCGGTTATGCCATCCGCATTCGCCACTGGGCCCCGTCATTCACCCGTTAGGTTACTTAACTAACGACAGAGCGGGGGCTGGGCTAGCGCGGATGCAAAACATAAGCAACGCCTACTAGATATCATATATAAATATTGTACATTCGTCAGACGCAATAATAGGCATTCCAGATCACAGATGAACATATTGTATATACTAGGAATCCGCATTTCCTTTGAGCCTGCAATGAAAGACGGATTACATAGTCATGATGAATAGCCAACCCCATCCTAGACCCCTACGGGTACGGCAAACTACCCGTCAAGCACCCGAAGTGAAGCGGTCTCCCTCAACGACGTGAGTAGGCCACTAAGCACTTCAAAGTACCCGGTAGTTTGTGCACCCCACCTTGGGTCTATCCTAGGAGCAAAATACAGTAAATGAAATAATACAACGATGGCTACAACCCCAACCCGGATGTGCCCCGCAAAAGAATATTACAACAAATTACAATTTACAAATGAATGAAAGAAACTCTCGTCTCACATCCCCGGCTAATCATCACGACAATCCAACAAGTTCATATCCACAAACATAAAGTAACCATTACAGAAATGTGCAACCCCATGCTAACCGACATACTAGCAATTAGGGGAGGTTTACGAACACATTAATCACAACACAGATATAATCAAGTTAGCCAAAATTCTTAGAATTTCGATCAAGAAACACATATGAATCTACTCCAAATAATTCTCTGTGCACATAAAACCTGAGTAGAAACAAAACATCCCAGAAAACATAACATTAACACAGAAAAATAACTGAGAAAATTTGGGTTGACTCGGTGTCAACTCGGACGCGGATCCGCGGCGGATCGCTTGGATCGGCCGCGATTCCACGGTGGTTTGGACGAGTCACGATCCCAAATTTCTTCACAATTCTTAAAAAACCCTGCTTGTATTTTTAAAGGTCCCTGAAAAAACTTGAGACCCCAATTTAAAAACGGCAGAAACTTCGTTAAAACGTCGTTTTTTTGGGATTATTTTGCGATCGAATTTCTAAAGACTTTGCTAACAATGTAGTTATGGTTTAGCTAGGTTCGGATACCACTGTAAGTCGACGTTATACACCCCACAAGATGCAGGGAGGCGGAATAGGTAAAACAATCATTTTGTTTAAGGTAACATCGACTAACTTTACGGATCTTTGCTAAACCCTAACTAACAAACTATCTAGAAGTGCTAAACTACTATGATAGATGATTATACCTCAAGATACTAGTCCTTCTTGTTCTTGTTGTTCACCTCCTCGTCGGCCTCCTCGATGTAAAAGAATATCCACCCGAGAGTTCCTTCTTCAAGCTTCAACCTCTAACTTGAGGTAACTAAGTGGCTAGGATTGCTAATCCAAGTGACCTAGAAAATATAGAGATAGATTAAGGATCTATTAGTCTTTCTAACCTTTTGGATCTCAACACATGAGAGGATTAGGGTTAGGTTGATGAAGAGGAGAGCTTGAGGAGAGAGAGTGTGTATGTGAGAATGAAGAATTATTACTCATTTGTGATTATATGAAGCATGATAATTATCCAAATAATAATATACAATAATAACAACCATGCTTCATTAACTCACTTTGGATGAATCATCTCATGAGTCATTAAAACATTTAATACAAATAACACACCACATCTCCACCTCATTTAGTTTAATTCATAAATGAATTAAAACTAAATGAGTCACCTTTCTTCTAGAAGCTTCTAGAGTAATTACGAGAATGCCCCTCCCATCCGTATCTACGAAAAACACGGATATACTGAGACTGTATAAATCCAATAATCCAATACTAGAATCTGGCTTAAACCAAAGCCCGCCAGTTTAAACTATCCGAATATCATACGTGCATAAATACACGTATATGTCCGAACCCTGTCGTAAAACCATACGACCTCTATATCGTTTCGCCTGAAGCAGGGAAACTCTCTTTGTGGGACTCTAAAGACTCGACACTACGCTGGTAGTGGGTTTAACCACAGGCCGCAAGCGGTACTAGTTGTACGTAACGGTCTCCAGGTAGATGTCGATAAGAAGGCCGATGAGGAAACCCATCTGAACTCCTACTGAGCCTGATGTGACAATCTCTGTACAGTCCGGTCTGTTCGTCTAAGACTATCGCATATCGGGCCTAGGGGCGGCAAACGCCGGTCCCCTAAAAGCAGTATAAGTCGTGTCGGAGTGAAGCCCATTACACCTTGAGAAGCTACTGGAAAACCTACCAGTAAATCTCGCTTGCTCTGGCCAGGGACCTTGCGTAATGGCTCTCCAAACACAGCGCGATATCTACCCCCAATACCGGGAGAGAAGAATCCTGTCTAACCGCCACTGCCTCCAAGTGCTTCGGGACTGCACCCAACTGCTACATGTTTGCACGACTCCTTTGAGCCGTGGTAGGGTAGCAATCTAAGAACAGTGGGAACACACTCGAGGCGAAGCAGCAGTGTCAAGTCTATGGACTATGCTGTACTCATGTCACCTGGGAACTGTTAACTGACGACGGGTATAATACCAACCAACAGTTCCCTGCGAGTCCTGTCCGGTGTACCCGTAACCCAACGAGCACCTGCATACTATCTCCAGTACGACGTACTAATGGCTGTGGAACAGTCCATCTCCCCTGCTGGGATGAGAAGCGTATACACTAGTCTACTCCGGAGTATCGATGCCCTATCTCGATAAGCCTACGACTAAGGACCTGAAAAAGGATGTGCTTGTAGACTACCCAGCCCTCACTAGTGTGACTGCCATCACAACGCTGGTAGTCAAGAAAGATCCTAAGGGCTCTATCAATATGTATTCGTGATATGCCAAAAGAAACATATATACATATTAAGATAGATATAAACCAAGTAGCATACTACTATGTTGAGCAAGACTGTTAATATAACTGTGAATATTCCAAGCTTCCATTAAGTAATATACAAGCTAGTATGATACAATAATGGCCCCTAGGGCATATACACTAACAGTTTATTCATCTTGACTCACTATTCAAGCATGGTTGCAATTTTATATTGCAAAATTCCATGCTTGAATGAGTGGGGGTCATGAGTTGCCATTCATTCTAGGCTCATTCTCAACACTTAGCCATTTTGCTTGCTTTTTCTCCCATGGTTGCTCTCTAGCTTCTTCTTCTTCCTCAAAGTCTTAGTTCAAGCTTCAACCCTCACATGTGATGTGAATCATGAATCTTGAACACAATCTTGTGAGCTTTTACATCCCCTACTTCACCATCCCACACCAAACTAGCAATTTTGGTGTGGTGTGTTTCCTACACTAAAGGAGTTTAGTGTAGAGTTAGCTTGAGCTAGAGGAACTTTGGGTGGATCGTCTTTGGGGTGAAGATCACGAAGGAGGTTCGTTCAACTTGAAGAGGAGCCTTGTAGAGTCGCATGGACTTCAACCCGGAGCTTTAGAAGAGATGGACTCGAACTACAAAGGTTGTATGCTCTTTTCTTCTCTTTAAGTTAATCACATCACAAAGGAAAACCCTAATAATCTTGTTAGTCTAACTTAGCACTGTTGGGGTCGAAAATTTCACCTCGGTTGACCGAGTCAAAGTCAAGGTCAACCCCAAGCCAGGTGGGCCCAAGCCCTGATCAAGCGGGCCCATGCCCGAGTCGAGCCCGAACATGAAGTGGCCGGCCTCCCCCATGCCCAATATAAAAATCATGTAATAAATAATTTTAATGTAATTTTTTATGAATCAATGGGCATAAAGCCAAATTTTTGTAAAGCCCATGGCTTATGTGCAAAAAGAAATAGCACATGAGGCATGGGATAGGCCAAATGCCATTTTATAAAGCCCAAGGGGCTATATGTAAATGTGTAAGCCTATAAAAGGCAACATGATGATGAATAAAGCATACACAATTCATTCCCACAAAAAAAAACTAGGGTTCGTGTGCCTCCTCTCTCTTTCTCAAGGTTCTAAACCTTTTTCTTTCTTTTGAATTAAATCAAGAGTTTTACTCTTCCTTTTCAAAAACTAAATAGTTTTTCACCACAAAACCCACAAAGGGGAACTTAGATCTCCCATCAGATCTTAAAAATAAGAGATTTTTAAAATCTCTTACTTCTTGTTCTTCAATATCCGGCCAACAGAGGAGGAAAGAGGAGACCCATCTCCAAAAATCCCATCTTGGGAAGATCCAGAGCCAAAGGGAGAAGCAAAGCAACCCCCTTTGATCATTTCTAAATATTTTTAGGAGTCTAACTCCATTCAAGATCCATTGGAGTTTAACTCCCTAAATTAATCTCTGTCAGGAGTTCAACTCCATAAGTCAAATCGGGAGCATAGCTCCCAGTGCAGAGACCAGCTCCCTTTTGCTGCTGACGCCTAGCACCCGCATGCCAAGCGCGTGGGGCGCTGGCGCTCTGGCGAACAGCGCCCGCGTGCCAGGCGCGCGGTGCTATGGCGCACAGCGCCCTCGTGCCAGGCGCGTGGGGCGCTGGCATACAGCGCCCTCGTTCCAGGCGCGCTGGCGCTCTGGAGCACAGCGCCCGCGTGCCAGGTGCTGGCGCTTTCTTCCACGCATCCTTTGGATGCCCATTCCTGATATATATATATATATATATATATATATATATATATCTACACACACACACAAACACAACACACGCACACTGCACATTGAGTTCGCATGACCAGTTTAACTCGTCAGTCGGAGGTTCCTTCACTCCAAAGGCGATGGGTAATTAACGGCAGCTTAGTCCGTGGCTGCCGGAGATTCGGATCCCCACAATCAAAAAACCCATGCCTACTCTAGGCAGGGGGAATCTGTAGTACGCCTGACAAGCGCGCGCGTATTCCCATCTCAATGGGGTGACGAAAAACACCCTACAGATTCTGGCACGCCCGATGGACTTATCATTCCTCCCATATTTCAGGTTAAGCATTCATGCGAACTCAATTAATATGCATATCAATTGCCTGTACTGAAATCATGTTTTCTTTGTTGCAGGTTAATAAATTTCAAATTACCATCTTCGAACGCAAGACGGTATTTGAACGGCTTTCCTTGGCCCCAGCTGGGGGTAAGGCCATCAACACCAAGAAAGCAATAAGGCGTCTCGAGCAAGCTCTGACGGTGCCCCTGACAACTGCTCAATCGGGTATCTTCTCTAAGCTCCCCGTCGGATGACCACCGTGTCGTTAAATAGGAACAGCTGACCACCATGTCGTTAAACTGGAAAAAGATGACCTCTAAGTCGTTAAACTGGAAACAGATGACCTCTAAGTCTTTAAACTGGAAACATATGACCTCTAAGTCGTTAAACTGGAACCGATGACCACCACATCGTTAAACTGGGAATAGCTGACCACCACGTCGTTAAACTGGAAACAGATGACCTCTAAGTCGTTAAACTGGAAACAATAGACCTCTAAGTCTTTAAACTGGAAACAGATGACCACTAAGTCGTTAAACTGGAAACAGATGACCACTAAGTCGTTAAACTGGAAACAGATGATCTCTAAGTCGTTAAACTGGAACCAGGTGACCACCACGTCGTTAAACTGGAAACAGATGACCACCACGTCGTTAAACTGGGAACAGCTGACCACCACGTCGTTAAACTGGAAACAACAGACCACCAAGTCTTTAAACTGGGAATAAATGACCACCACGTCGTTAAACTGGGAACAGTCGACCTCTAAGTCGTTAAACTGAGGATGTAAAAATGTGTAAATAAAACAAAATTAATGAAAAGCCGAAATGATAGGGTAACTCGCAATAAAAATCAGCGAGTAAAAATAAAGATGAAAATAAACAGCTGAAATGATGGGGAAACCGCGAATAAATAGCCGAAATGATAGGGCAATCGCGACCTTCGCGATAAGAAAAGCTGAAATGATAGAGCAATCGCGGTAAAAAAAAGGCGAATGATGAGTCGCTCCTGGTACCATATTCCAGTGCAGCGATGCAGACGCCAACCATACTCTGAATGTCCCGACGGCGAATGATGAGTCACTCCTGGTACCATATTCCAGTGCAGTGATGCAGACACCGTCCAAAACCCAAACTCTCAAACGGTGAATGATGAGTCGCTCCTGGTACCATATTCCAGTACAGCGATGCAAACGCCAACCAAAATCCAATTTCCCAAAATTCTTCCAGCCCTACGGTTGGTCCCTAAGTTGACTACCGTATACAATCCACGGGCTCAAATAATTCTCGTCATACCCATGCTCCACCGCAATCACCATTTACGCGGCCGGTCTCCACCCTTGGGATTATGCTCCATTTGAGACCCACTCATGTGTCCTCACGATACATGAGGAGAACAAACTTACGGGATCCTCACGACTCGTGAGAAAACACCTTCGTGGGATTCTTACGACTCACGAAGGAAAAACACACTTGGGAGTCCCTACGACTCCTAAGGAGAAAGTACACCTACGAGATCCTTACGAATCGCAGGGAGAAAATGCTTTATGGGAGAAAATGCTTTATGGGACCCTTACGGCCCATAAAATTGAAAAGCCTTAGGTGATAGGGATCTAAACCTGTCTTCTAAACCATCGCTTCCAAATAGGCAATGGCGAATGATGAGTCGCTCCTGGTACCATATTCCAGTGCAGCGATGCAGACGCCGGCCAAAATCCAAATCCCCAAATGGTGAATGATGAGTCGCTCCTGGTACCATATTCCAGTGCAGCGATGCAGACGCCAACCAAATTCCAAATCCCATACCCCAACGGCGAATGATGAGTCGCTCCTAGTACCATATTCCAGTGCAGCGATGCAGACGCCAACAAAGTCCCGAAATTTTTCCGGCCCTACGATCTGGATCATACATCCTGCAAAACCGTATACAACCCACGGGTGTAAAACGGTCCCAATCTCGCCCAAGTCCTACCGGTGAGACCACATTCAAAGTCCCACCAAAAAATAAAAATCAAAAAAATAAAAAATAAAAAAATAAAATAAAATAAGATGGTATGTCCAAAAGCAAAATGGGCACGGATGAAAACCCGAAAGGGCTCCGTGAGTAAAAACAGCAGGACTGCCGGCGAGTTTGTAAAAACCCGAAAGGGCACAAACTCATAAAAAAAGAGATGAAATGCACTCGCAAAGTCCTCTCGACTTTGTGAAGAGAAAATTCCTTCGTGTGATCCTTACGACTCACAAAGAAGCAACACCCTTAGGAGTCCCCATGACTCCTAAGGAGAAAATACACCTACAAGATCCTTTCGACTCGTAGGGAGAAAATGCTTTTATGAGACCCTTACGACCCATAAAAATGAAAAGCCTTAGGTGATAGGGATCTAAACCTGTCTCCTAAGCCACCAATTCCCAAATCCTCCCGGGGCAAATGATGAGTTGCACCTGGCATTATTCCAGTGCAGCAATGCAGATGCCGACAGAAAACCAATCCCCAAATCCTCTCATGGCAAATGATGATTCGCTTCTGGTACCATATTCTAGTATAGCGATGCTGATATCAACCCAAATCAAATCAAACCAACAACCTCTGCGGCGGAATCATGCTTCGTCCCAGAATTTACCCCATGTCGAAATCATGCTTCGCCTCGGGATATCTACCTTCCCTGTCGGAGATATGCTTCAGCTCGGAATCAACCAGCGACCTCTCTGTCAGAATCATGCTCCACCTCGGAATCAACCAGCGACCTCCCTGTCGGAATCATGCTCCGCCTAGGAATCAGGTCAACCAGCGACACTCCGTGCCGGGGACAAGTCGAACAACCAGCGACACTCAACGCCGGGGACAAGTCGATCAGCGACACTCCGTGCCGGGAACAAGTCGAACAACCAGCGACACTCAACGCCGGGGACAAGTCGATTAGCGACACTCCGTGCCGGGGATGAGTCGAACAACCAGCGACACTCCGCGCCGGGGATAAGTCGATCAGCGATACTCCTTGCCGGGGATAAGTCGAACAACCAGCGACACTCCATGCCGGGGACAAGTCGATCAGCGACACTCCGTGCCGGGGACAAGTCGAACAACCAGCGACACTCCATGCCGGGGACAAGTCGATCAGCGACACTCCATTCCGGGGACAATTCGAACAACCAGCGACACTCCATGCCGGGGACAAGTCACTCCGTGCCAGGGACAAGTCGAACATCAGCGACACTCCGTGCCGGGGACAAGTCGAACATCAGCGACACTCCGTGCCGGGGATAAGTCGAACATCAGCGACACTCCGTGCCGGGGACAAGTCGAACGATCAGCAACACTCCGTGCCGGGGACAAGTCGAACAATCAGCGACACTCCGTGCCGGGGACAAGTCGAACAACTAGCAACACTCCGTGCCGGGGACAAGTCGACCATTAGCGACACTCCGTGCCAAGGACAAATCGAACAGCGACACTCCGTGCCGAGGAAAAGTCGATCAGCGACACTCCATGCCGGGGACCAGTCGAACAGCGACACTCCGTGCCGAGGACAAGTCGAACAGCGACACTCAGTGCCGTCGAACGTCCATGTCGTAAAAAGGGCAGTGCAAGCTTCCCACAAATCGGGAACCAAATCGCTCCGGGCTAGGGAAAAGTCCACCACGGACACTCCGTCTCGAAGACGCGTCAAGCGTCGACCGTCCATGTCGTAAAAAGGGCAGTGCGGGCTTCCCACAAATCGGGAACCAAATCGCTCCGGGCCAGGGAAAAGTCTACCACGGACACTCCGTCTCGGAGACGCGTCAAGCGTCGACCGTCCATGTCGTAAAAAGGGCAGTGCAGGCTTCCTACAAAGCAGGAACCAAATCACTCCGTGCCGGGGACAAGTCGAACAGCGACACTCCATGCCGGGGAAAAGTCGATCAGCGACACTCTATGCCGGGGACCAGTCGAACAGTGACACTCCGTGCCGGGGACAAGTCGAACAGAGACGCGTCAAGCATCAACAGCCCATGTCGTAAAAAGGGCAGTGCAGGCTTCCCACAAATTGGGAACCAAATCGCTCCGGGCTAGGGAAAAGTCCTCCACGGACACTCCATCTCAGAAACGCGTCAAGCGTCGACCGTCCATGTCGTAAAAAGAGCAGTGCAGGCTTCCCACAAATCGGGAACCAAATCGGGAACCAAATCGCTCCAGGCCAGGGAAAAGTCTACCACGGACACTCCGTCTCGGAGACGCCTCAAGCGTCGACCGTCCATATCGTAAAAGGGCAGTGCAGGCTTCCTACAAAGCGGGAACCAAATCACTCTGTGCCGGGGAAACGTCTACTACGAACACTCCTCCTCGGAGACGCATCAAGCGCCGACCATCTAAGTCGCTAAAAAGGCAGAACCGAATGTCCAAGTCGCAAAAAGGGCAGCATCGACCGTCCATGTCGTAAAAAGGGCAGTGCATCCCAAAAAGTGGGAACCAAAGCAAGTCGCCTCCACATGAAAGAAGATCCATCAATTTCATGCACATGACCCACATATGTGGTGTGCATTTATTGATGGGGGGCACTTTGTTGGGGTCGAAAATTGCACCGTGGTTGACCGAGTCAAAGTCAAAGTAAACCCCAAGCCAGGTGGGCCCAAGCCCTGATCAAGCGGGTCCATGCCCGAGTCGAGTCCGAACATGAAGCGGCCGGCCTCCCCTATGCCCAACATAAAAATCATGTAATGAATAATTTTAATGTAATTTTATATGCATGAATGGGCATAAAGCCAAATTTTTGTAAAGCCCATGGCTTATGTGTAAAAAGAAATAGCACATGAGGCATGGGATAGGCCAAATGCCATTTTGTAAAGCCCAAGTGGCTATATGTAAATGTGTAAGCCTATAAAAGGCAACATGATGATGAATAAAGCATACACAATTCATTCCCCCAAAAAAAACTAGGGTTTGTGTGCCTCCTCTCTCTTTCTCAAGATTCCAAACCTTCTTCTTTCCTTTAAATTAAATCAAGAGTTTTACTCTTCCTTTTCAAAAACTAAATAGTTTTTCACCACAAAACCCACAAAGGGGAACTTAGATCTCCCATCAGATCTTAAAAATAAGAGATTTTTAAAATCTCATACTTCTTGTTCTTCAAGATCCGGCCAACAGAAGAGGAAAGAGGAGACCCATCTCCAAAAATCCCATCTTGGGAAGATCCAGATCCAAAGGGAGAAACAAAACAACCCCCTTTGATCATTTCTAAATATTTTTAGGATTCTAACTCCATTCAAGATCTATTAGAGTTTAACTCCCTAAATTAATCTCTGTCAGGAGTTCAACTCCATAAGTCAAATCGGGAGCACAGCTCCCAGTACAGGAACCAGGTCCATTTTGCTGCTGACGCCTAGCGCCCGCATGCGAGGTACGTGGGGCGCTGGCGCTCTGGCGCACAGCGCCCTCGTGCCAGGCGCGTGGGGCTCTGGCGCTCGGCGCACAGTGCCCTCGTGCCAGGCGAGTGGTGCGCTGGCGCTCTGGCGCACAGCGCCCGCGTGTCAGGTGTAGGTCCATGCTACCTCTCCCGGTACTTTCGGGAATGCGGAATTTGGTAAAAAACAATTTTCTTTGAGGTGGTAACATGGACTCAAAACCGGATCTTTGTTAAACATCTAACTAACAACCTAACTACGAGTTGCTAACTACTCGGTTAGGGGGTTATACCTTTCTTTTTCACGAACTCCTTCGTCTTCAAGCTTCGATGGTCGTCCGAACCGGCTTCTCCCCGTCGTCTCCTTGCGCCGAAGATAGATCCACCTGAAAGCTTCAACCTTTGGCTCCTTCTTCGAACTTTGAAGAAAATAGTTCACTCGGTTTGCTAAACCTTGTGAACTAGAGTGAGTAGAGAAGAGTTTGTATGGGATTTTATCTATGGCTCTTGGTTCTCAACTCATGAGACAAGTGAACCATAGAATCAAAAGAGGGAGAGCAAGAGGAGGAAGATGAGAGCTCAAGAACAAGAGAGAGAATGAGCATGAAAGAATGAGAGAAGACTTTTCTCATTTGGCTCTCATAATCCAAAAACAATCATAACACCTCATATCAATCAAGTATTATGTGATGGTTTAAGCAACCATAGCCATATCATTTCATGCACTCATTTTGCACAAAAGAGCAAGCAAGCAAAAGTCTTTGCCATGAAATGATAGCTATAGTTATCATGATGGTCAACTAGTCAAGCCTAGTCAACCGGTCAACAAAGTCAACAAGTCAACAAAAGTCGACAAGTCAACAAAGTCAATCCCTCAACAACCATGTCACCATAATACTTAATTAATATAATTGTTAATCACATATCATATTCTCATTAGGGTTGAGCAAAAAGTCAATAGTCAACTGTCAACGGTCAACAACCCTAATGAGAATCCTCTGCCTCTGTCTCTCCGTCAACTGTGCATACACACCCGCATCCGCGTTCCGAGGAACACGAATGCATACTGGATAAAACCAATCCCAAAAGGTACACTAGGATCTGGCTTAAACCAAGGCCCGCTAGTGTGAACTGTCCGGACACTGTACGTGCACAAGTGCACGGATGTGACCGAACCCTGTCGCAAAACCATGCGACCTATCGCAAAACCATGCGACCACTACTCTTTTGCCTAAAGGCGAATAGCTTTCTGTGTGGGACTCTAAAGACTCGACACTACGCTGGCAGTGGGTTTAACCACAGACCGCAAGCGGCACTAGCTGTGCGTAACGGTCCCCAGGTAGATGCCGACAAGAAGACTGACGAGGCGAAACCCATCTGAACTCCTACTGAGCCTGAATGTGACATTCTCCATACAGTCCGGTCTGTTCGTCTTATACATCGCATGGCGGGCCTAGGGGGCGGTAAACGTCAGTCCCCCAATAGCGGTACAAGTCGTGTCGGAGTGAAGCCCAAAACACCCTGAGATAACACTGGAAGCCTACCAGTATATCTCGTTTGCCCTGGCCAGGGACTACTCGTGTAATGGCTCTCCTAGACACAGCGCGATGTCAACCCCCAATACCGGGAGAGACGAATCCTGTCTAACCGTTACTGCCTCCAAGTGCTTCGGGACTGCACCCAACTACCACCTGTTTGCATGACTCCTTTGAGCCGTGGTAGGGTAGTAATCAAAATGCAGTGGGAACACACTCGAGGCGAAGTGACAGTGTCAAGTCAGCGGACTAAGCTGTACTCATGTCACCTGGGAACTGATAACTGACGATAGGCATAATACCAACTAGTCAGTTCCCGACGAGTCCTGTCCAGTGTACTCGTAACCCAACGAGCACCCGCATACTATCTCAAGTACGACGTACCGACGGCTGTGGGACAGACCGTCTCCCACACTGGGATGAGAAGCGCATGCGCTAGTCTACTCCGGAGTATCGATGCCCTGTCTCGATAGTCCTGCGACCAGGGACCTGCATAAGGATGTGCTTATAGATTACCCAGCCCCACTAGTGTGACAGCCATCACATCGCTGGTAATCAAGCAAAGATCCTAAGGGCTCTACTAATGTGTATAGGCGATATACTAAAATAAACACATGTACACATTGAAGTAGATACAAACCAAGTAGCATACTACTATTTTGAGCAAGATTGTATATACAAGGTGAATATCCCAAGCATCCATTAAGTAATATACAAACTAGTATGATACAGTAATGGCCTCTAGGGCATATACACTAACAATCTCCGACTTGCAGTAAGGCCATGTACTGGCGTATCGAAGACCTATCATCTCGATCAGCCGCTCGAACTGAGTCTGGGGCAAGGCCTTGGTGAATGGATCTGCAGTGTTATCTTCTGAAGCGACTCTCCGAACCTCGATCTCCTGGCGATCCACGATCTCCCTGATCAGGTGATACCGCCTCAAGATGTGTCTGGATCTCTGATGGGACCTGGGTTCCTTCGCTAAAGCTATAGCCCCGTTGTTGTCGCAATACAGAGGTATTGGATCAACAATGGACGGAACCACCTGAAGCTCTTTCAAGAACTTCCTCATCCAGACAGCTTCTTTTGCGGCATCAGATGCAGCGATGTATTCCGCTTCCATCGTCGAGTCTGCAACGGTTTCCTGTTTGGAACTCTTCCAACACACCGCCCCTCCATTGAGGGTAAAGACAAAACCCGACATGGACTTGGAATCATCCTTGTCACTCTGGAAGCTGGAGTCAGCAAAGGCCTCGATCTGGAGGTCTTTTCCGCCATACACCAAGAACATCTCCTTAGTCCTTCTCAGGTACTTGAGAATGTTCCTTACTGCTATCCAGTGTTTCTCCCCAGGGTTTGACTGATACCGGCTTACCACACTCAGTGCATAAGCAACATCTGGTCTGGTACACAACATCGCATACATTATAGAGCCTACCGCAGAAGCGTAGGGTATAATAGACATGCGATCCCTCTCCAAATCAGTCTTGGGAGACATCTCTTTAGAGAGGGAGATCCCGTGACAAGCCGGTAGGTTACCGCACTTGGAATCTTCCATACTGAATCTCTTCAGTATGGTGTCGATGTACCTGGACTGTGAAAGTCCTAATATCCTCTTGGATCTATCACGATGGATCCGGATCCCCAGGATGTATGAGGCATCACCCAGGTCTTTCATGGAGAACCTGTGTGACAAGAACCCCTTGACAGATTGTAGCATAGGAATGTCATTTCCTATTAAGAGAATGTCATCCACGTATAAAACGAGGAATACTACAGTTCTCGCTACAAATCTACTATAGATGCATGGTTCATCTGGATTTTTGATAAAGCCAAATTCCTTGACTGTCTCATCAAAACAGATGTTCTAACTCCGCGATGCCTGCTTTAGTCCATAGATGGACTTAAGCAACTTGCACACCTTTCCGCTGCTCCCACTCTGAATGAAACCCTCTGGTTGGTCCATATAGACACACTCCTCTAAATTCCCATTTAGAAAGGCGGTCTTTACGTCCATCTGCCAGATCTCATAATCGTGGAAGGCAGCAATGGCAAGAAGGATCCGAATGGATTTCAGCATAGCCACTGGAGAAAAGGTTTCGTCATAGTCCAAACCAGGTCTTTGACGAAAACCCTTCGCAACAAGTCTAGCTTTATAGGTCTCAACCTGTCCATCTACACCAATCTTCCTTTTGAAGATCCACTTGCATCCTACGGGTTTTACCCCGTCTGGAGCATTGTCCAACGTCCATACTTTGTTGGTGTACATGGACTCCATTTCGGTCCGCATTGCATCCAGCCATTTTACTGAGTCAACGCTCTGAACGGCCTGCTGGAAGCTAGTAGGCTCATCATAATCTATGATGCAATCCTCTCTATCCCCGTCTATGAGAAAACCGTAGTATCTCTCGGGCGGATGAGACTGCCTACTACTCCTGCGGAGCGGCGTAGGAATGTCCTGTTCTTTTGAACCCTCTGGTTCCACTAAGCTTTCAGTAATAGCTCGTGGTTCTGGAATTTCTTCCAGTTCTACTGCGCTCCCACTAATTTCCTTTTCTAAGAACTGGTGTTCTAGAAAGTGGGCATTACGAGAAACAAGGACTTTTTGTTCCTCTGCGTGGTAAAAAAGATACCCCTTGGTGTTCTTTGGGTATCCCACAAACTTGCACAGTACTGAGCATGCCTCGAGTTTGTCCGCATGCTGCTTTTTGACAAAAGCTGGACATCCCCAGATCTTCAGATATTGAAGATAAGGTTTCTTCCCACTCCATAACTCATAAGGTGTGGTAGGCACAGTCTTAGTGGGAACTCGGTTCAAAAGGTATGCAGCTGATTCTAGCGCATACCCCCAGAATGATCGCGGTAACTCAGCGTTACTCATCATGGACCGTACCATATCCAATAGGGTGCGGTTCCGTCTCTCCGATACACCGTTATGTTCAGGAGTGTATGGAGGAGTAAGCTGAAAGAGAATTCCATTCTCTTTTAAATAGTCCAGGAACTCGGCACTCAAGTATTCACCACCTCGATCCGATCTTAGAATCTTGATACTTTTGCCGGTTTGTTTTTCTACTTCATTCTTATATTCCTGGAACTTTCCAAAGGCTTCGGATTTATGTTTCATTAAGAAGACATGTCCGAACCTTGAAAAATCATCCGTAAAAGTAATGAAGTAAGAAAAACCACTTCGCGCATGTGTAGACATTGGACCGCACACGTCGCTGTGTACGAGTCCCAAGAGCTCGCTCGCTCGCTCTTACTCCATGTCCAGTGAACGGAGACTTTGTCATCTTTCCTTTGAGACAGGATTGACAAGTGGCATACGATTGATATTCGAACGAATTCAAATATCCTTCTGTATGTAACTTCGTCAACCTTCTCTCATTGATGTGACCCAGTCTATAATGCCATAAGAAAGCCTGATTGATTTCTGGAGACTTTCTTTTGTGTGTATTCTGGACATTGAAAATCTGTGGTTGGTTTAATACGTATATACCATTGCTCAATGTACCTGACCCAATCAGAACTTGATTAAGGTGAATGTTTACAACATTGCTTACAAACGCAAATTCATAACCTTCTTTAGAAACTAAAGATACAGAAATGATATTACAAGTTGCGTTGGGTACAAAAAAGCAATTACGCAAAACCAAAACATGTCCATCTGACATTCCCAAGTGATAGTCCCCCACGGCTTTAGCATCCATGCTAGCTCCGTTCGCAACTCTGAGGGTCATGTCACCTGCCTTCAAAACCCTACGGTTTCTCAACGCCTGCAAAGAATTACAGATATGAGATCCTGATCCGGTATCCAATACCCAGGAAGTAGAGTTTATTGAAAGACAGTTTTCAATAACATACACACCTGAAGCTGAAGCTGCAACCTGCTTCAATTCCTGTGTTCTGGCTTTCCAAGCCCTGCAATCATTCTTCCAGTGACCTTTCTTATGACAATAGAAGCATTCTTCCTTATCCACAAGCTTCCCCGCTTTCTTTGTTGCTTTTGCTTTTCCCTTCGTATCCACTTTACTAACACCGCCCCTTGGTTTGGCGGGGGCTTTCTTCTTCTTTCCCTTGGCTTTCGCCTTGGACCTAGAAGAAGATGATCCTCCTACAAACAAAGTGGATGTTTCCCTACCTTTCTGTAGGGTGCCCTCTGCGCTCCTCAGCATGTTGAGGAGCTCTGAAAGTTCAACTTCTTTTTCTTGTAAGTTGAAGTTCAGTATAAACTGGGCGTAAGTGGAAGGAAGGGACTGGAGAACTAAGTCCATATAGAGCTCACTCTCCAATGTGGTCCCTAGGTCCGCGAGCTCCTCAATGTAGCCGATCATCTTAAGCACGTGTTCTGCTACTGATGATCCGACGGCCATCCTTGCCGAAAATAACTTTTTCGACGCTTCGTATCTTGCGATACGAGATTGCTCTCCATACAGTTCTTTTGTATGAAGAAATATGGATTCCAAGTCCATATTCTCATGCCTCCTCTGATGTTCATTGTCCATAGAGGCAAGCACGAGGCACTTGGCCTTCACGCTATCAATCTTCCAAGTCTTACGGATTTTCTTATCCGCGACGCTGGAAGTGGGACCAGGGACAGGGGGAGCTTTGGTGGTAAGAAGATACCCCAGCTTGTCGTAAGTGATTGCCATTTTGACATTCCTAAGCCAATCTTTGTAGTTTGGCCCTGTCAGTATGTTTTTATCTAGAAGTAACTTAAGTCCAGTCATGTCGATTGGTCGCTGCAATTAGGAGAGAGAGAAGAAACACTCAGCATGATGCTCTTGCAAGTTTAGAATGGTTTTTAGTTTGTCTAAACAGGATGGCTCCCACTGTTTCTCGAATCCCTCCTCAAACCAAAAAGGAAGAATTAGTCAGGATCAATCTCACCGTACAATACTTGCTTAACCGCTCAGCCAGGCCAGTGTCGGTACTTCGAGGGAGGTTTTCCAACGCTTTCACGAAGTTCCTTAATTAAATAATCTCTTTTCCCTGAGGGTGTAGCCCCGCTAACACTTTTCTAGACACCTACTTGGTTTATAGCATTGATCGTTAAGTGAGAAATTTCCCGAGGAGTAGCATATACTCACAGTAGGATCGGGATCCAAATATCATCGCGTGAAGAAACTGAAGGAATCCTACCAGAATCATCACACTCCAAATGGTATGCAACACTAGCAAGTTTCAGTTCTTTTGAAACTCCCGATGTGGATTTTTGCCCAATGCTCTTATGACCTTGGCGTGAGGTCAAAATATCATAAGTCACATGTCAAGTTCTTCCCATCATTATCCAGGTTAATTTGAATCCACCCATACCTACCCTTGACGTAGGCCAAAATGGTAGTACGGTTGTCCCAAACCAACGCATTCTATCTATGCAACAGATAAATATCCGGCAGCTACCAATCACTATGCCTTGGCGTGAGGTCAAAATACATAGCTTGAATACTACCGAATATTTAACTGAAATGATGAAGGGCTACGAATGGTTTTGGAAAAACCGTGAACGTAGTGAACTTGATATAATCGATGGAACGAGATAGCTTTTAAAAGGAGTGGCTCAAGCTCCGCATTTAAAAGTTAGTTTTGAAAAGAACCGAGTGGTTTTCCGAAAGTGTTCCAACGATTTTAACTTGGTTTATTTTCTTGCATTAGTTATTTTAATGCGTGATATTCTTGCATTAGTTCTTTTAATGCGTCCTATCATTTAATCCTACCATTGCAGAAAACAACCAAAATATGACGTACGCTTATGCCATTCGCATTCGCCACGGGGCCCCGTCATTACCCGTTAGGTTACTTAACTAACGACAGAGCGGGGGCTGGGCTAGCGCGGCTGTAAAACATAAGCAACGCCTAAATAATATCATATATAGACATATAGCAATGATAGCCATTTCAGATCACAGATGAACACATTGGATATACTAGGAAGCTGCAATTCGTACGAGCCTGTAACGAAAAACAGATTACACGGTCGCGGTGAATAGCCAATACCCCACCCAAGACCCCTACGGGTGCGGCAAACTACCCGCCAAGTACCCAAAGCGAAGCAACCTCCCTCATCCCCGTGAGTAGGCCACTCGGCACTTTGGCATACCCGGTAGTTTGTGCACCCCCTCCATGGGTCTATCCTAGGAGCAAAAACAGTAAAAAGAAATTATACAATGACGGCTACAACCCCGACCCGGTTGTGCGGCTATACAAATAATTATTACATCAATTTACAAATTTACATGAATTGAAAGAAAAGAAAACTCTCGTCTCACAACCCCCGGCTATTCACCCGCGACAATCCAACATATTCATATACACATTCCAGCAACATTACAGATCACAGATTTGTATAACCCCCACTAATCGACATATAGCGATTAGTAGACGTTCAATACAAATATCACATTACAGAAAAACCCGTCAGCTCAAGTCTTTTAGAAGTTCGATCAAAAATACGGATTTTCAGGACCCCAAAAATAAAATTTTCGTTCTGGAAAATCTGGGCAGAAAATACATGTACCAAAATTCCCAAAATACCCTTGCAAGCACACTGCAGCAAAGATCTACCAGAGAGGAGCCAAGGAGGCCGCGGAACCGCGGCAATAGCAAGCTATTGCCGCGTTTCCGCGGTAGTTTAGGGGGTTCTCTGGGTGATTTTTCTACAGTAGCTTTTAAAAACCCTGAGTCGATTTTTGATGCATGATTTATCAATTTTACAGAACATAAAAAATCGACAGCAAGTTTGAAAATCGGGTTCATTTCGGGACTTTTTCTTTGATCGATCTTCTAGCTACTTTGCTAACATGTTAGATAGAGTTTAACTAGGCTCTGATACCACTGTAGGTCCATGCTACCTCTCCCGGTACTTTCGGGCATGCGGAATTTGATAAAAAACAATTTTCTTTGAGGTGGTAACATGGACTCAAAATCGGATCTTTGTTAAACATCTAACTAACAACCTAACTACAAGTTGCTAACTACTCGGTTAGGGGGTTATACCTTTCTTTTTCTCGAACTCCTTCGTCTTCAAGCTTCGATGGTCGTCCGAACCGGCTTCTCCCCGTCGTCTCCTTGCACCGAAGATAGATCCACCTGAAAGCTTCAACCTTTGGCTCCTTCTTCGAACTTTGAAGAAACTAGTTCACTCGGTTTGCTAAACCTTGTGAACTAGAGTGAGTAGAGAAGAGTTTGTATGGGATTTTATCTATGGTTCTTGGTTCTCAACTCATGAGACAAGTGAACCATAGAATCAAGAGAGGGAGAGCAAGAGGAGGAAGATGAGAGCTCAAGAACAAGAGAGAGAATGAGCATGAAAGAATGAGAGAAGACTTTTCTCATTTGGCTCTCATAATCCAAAAACAATCATAACACCTCATATCAATCAAGTATTATGTGATGGTTTAAGCAACCATAGCCATATCATTTCATGCACTCATTTTGCATAAAAGAGCAAGCAAGCAAAAGTCTTTGCCATGAAATGATAGCTATAGTTATCATGATGGTCAACTAGTCAAGCCTAGTCAACCGGTCAACAAAGTCAACAAGTCAACAAAAGTCAACAAGTCAACAAAGTCAATCCCTCAACAACCATGTCACCATAATACTTAATTAATATAATTGTTAATCACATATCATATTCTCATTAGGGTTGAGCAAAAAGTCAATAGTCAACTGTCAACGGTCAACAACCCTAATGAGAATCCTCTGCCTCTGTCTCTCCGTCAACTGTGCATACACACCCGCATCCGCGTTCCGAGGAACACGAATGCATACTGGATAAAACCAATCCCAAAAGTACACTAGGATCTGGCTTAAACCAAGGCCCGCTAGTGTGAACTGTCCGGACACTGTACGTGCACAAGTGCACGGATGTGACCGAACCCTGTCGCAAAACCATGCGACCTGTCGCAAAACCATGCGACCTCTACTCTTTTGCCTGAAGGCGAATAGCTTTCTGTGTGGGACTCTAAAGACTCGACACTACGCTGGCAGAGGGTTTAACCACAGACCGCAAGCGGCACTAGCTGTGCGTAACGGTCCCCAGGTAGATGCCGACAAGAAGACTGACGAGGCGAAACCCATCTGAACTCCTACTGAGCCTGAATGTGACATTCTCCGTACAGTCCGGTCTGTTCGTCTGATACATTGCATGGCGGGCCTAGGGGGCGGTAAACGTCAGTCCCCCAATAGCGGTACAAGTCGTGTCGGAGTGAAGCCCAAAACACCCTGAGATAACACTGGAAGCCTACCAGTATATCTCGTTTGCCCTGGCCAGGGACTACTCGTGTAATGGCTCTCCTAGACACAGCGCGATGTCAACCCCCAATACCGGGAGAGACGAATCCTGTCTAACCGTCACTGCCTCCAAGTGCTTCGGGACTGCACCCAACTACCACCTGTTTGCACGACTCCTTTGAGCCGTGGTAGGGTAGTAATCAAAATGCAGTGGGAACACACTCGAGGCGAAGTGACAGTGTCAAGTCAGCGGACTAAGCTGTACTCATGTCACCTGGGAACTGATAACTGACGATAGGCATAATACCAACTAGTCAGTTCCCGACGAGTCCTGTCCAGTGTACTCGTAACCCAACGAGCACCCGCATACTATCTCAAGTACGACGTACCGACGGCTGTGGGACAGACCGTCTCCCACACTGGGATGAGAAGCGCATGCGCTAGTCTACTCCGGAGTATCGATGCCCTGTCTCGATAGTCCTGCGACCAGGGACCTGCATAAGGATGTGCTTATAGATTACCCAGCCCCACTAATGTGACAGCCATCACATCGCTGGTAATCAAGCAAAGATCCTAAGGGCTCTACTAATGTGTATAGGCGATATACTAAAATAAACACATGTACACATTGAAGTAGATACAAACCAAGTAGCATACTACTATTTTGAGCAAGATTGTATATACAAGGTGAATATCCCAAGCATCCATTAAGTAATATACAAACTAGTATGATACAGTAATGGCCTCTAGGGCATATACACTAACACCAGGCGCGTGGTGCGCTGGCGCTCTGGCGCACAGCGCCCGCTTGCCAGGCGTGTGGTGCGCTGGTGCTCTGGCACCCAGCGCCCGCATGCCAAGCGCATGGGTGTAACGTTTTGAAAATCGTTTAGGTGAAATTTCGAAAAATCGGTAAAATAACGGGTGTTTTCCATAAAAAAATCAAGATATAAATATCTTTTAATATAAAATTAAATATACATATTCTAGCTATGTAATTGTTAGTATTTGCTGTTTATTGAGCCACTTGTAAAATTTCTAGCTTACTGAAAAAAAATTCGAAATTAATTATTTTAATATTATTTTAAGCCGTCACCAATACATTTTATTAGGGATAATTACAAATTGAAATGTGTTGATACAAATTTTGTGCATCATGACACATTAAACTAAAATCTAGCATGTGGGTTTTGAAATGAAAAGAAATTGTAAAGATGGTTCTTGAAATAAAATAAAATAAAATAAAAAGGTTAAATGGAAAAAGAGAAATAATAAAGAATATGAAGCTTGGGCTTGTAGTTTGAATTTGGGCTTTCCTTGCTTGGAAACTTACACTCACAAATCCCCATTCACCACTCCATCCCTCCTCTGGCCGAGCCTAGCTACCCCAAACCCTATTTGCCACTTCATTTCATCACAAGAGAAAAGAAAAAAAGAGAAAAGAAAAGAAAAGAAAGGAAAAGAAAGCATGGGCTTAATATATAAGGAATGGGGAAAGTTGACTTGGACTTTTACCCACAAAATCCACACACATCTCCCCTCTCCTTCTCACAGCCGAAATTCTGCAGCCCCCTCCTCTCATTTCCCCATCTCTTTTCTTCTCCAAAAGTCCACAAAAATCCCATGAAAAATCAAATAAAAACTCACAAAAATCAAAATCTAATCCCTACCCATTTTTACTTGGCTATTCTAGTATGGATCTAGGGAACAAGATGGCAATTTGAGAGGCTAGATTGCAATTTTCATCTCTTGAATTGTGAGGTATAACCTTAAAATTTTGCTTAAGTTGTTGTTTAATTACTTGAATCTAGCTATTAGGTGTTTAATTAGGGTTTTAAATTTCAAGTTTGTAATTTAATGAAAAGGGAATTGAGAGTAGTTAGGGTTTGTATCATTTGAAAAGGGTTGCAAGGTGTAGTTTAACATTTGTAGGCATGCTAAAGCTAAGCTAGTTGCTATATTACAAATTGTTGCGTGTAAATTGTTCTAATTAAGATTTGTAGCAAACTAGGTTTTTAGAATTATTTCAAAATGTGAGATTAAAATATGGTTAAGGTTTTCATCACATCATTAAAAACATAATGGGTAGTTTGATACTTTAAGACATGTAAAATGTAAGTTAGTTTCTAGTTTGCCAATTGTTATTTTAAAATTGTCTAAGTTATGTATTTTGTAAACTAGATTTTTAGAATAATGGAAATGAGTGAATTTAAAATCTAATTGACATTGGTATGACTTAATTAAGATGTTTAAAGAACATTATAGCCACTAGAATTGTTAAAATAGTTGGATTGGTTAAAACACCAAGTTTTGAACTAAAATGGAAAATTGTGCTAACTAGGTTTTTGGATTAATGTAATTTAGCGAGATTAAAAATCTAGTAAATGTTTATGTGGCCTATTTAAGCTAATTAGTGAATATTGTGACCTCTAGTTTTGCTAAAACATCAAGATGTTGTATTAAAGCGGTTAATTTTGCTTACTAGGTTTTGGGAAAATAGCTTTTAAAGCGAATTTGAAGTTTTGATAATTTAAACCCTATTTCATATATATTTAGTGGGTTGTGAAACCACAAATAGTGCGTTTGAGTTTTTCTCGATCACTCGGCGTTTGTACGCCGATGTCGAGGGTTTTAGGTTGATTTGAGAGAGCAAACCATAGGTTTGACCTATGTGAGATTCATGTGTCGATTTGGTCATGAGTCGGAATTTAATGCGATACGGTGCGTTATGATATGTAGGTACCCTCACAAAGACTTCGAGACGACAAGCAAGCGCGTGGCGACATTGGCATCGGCAAGCGAAGATCAGGTGAGTAGATTATATCTATGGGGGAAGTCGGGTGGATGGCGTATAGCACCCCCGCAGGCCGTAGTATAGTTTATGATATATATGTTTATATAGGTGTTTTATGATACGAGAATGATTATCAAGATATGATTTTGTATTTATGGTTTAGTTTAGGATAGTTAGAAGTAGCTTAATTTAGCTTCTTAGTCGCGAACCCTAGAATAGGTTTTTACCCACACGTACACACACACATGCATACATTTATTTTACTTGTACGTATATGGGGATATGTATATATATACACACACACACACACACACACACATGGATTTTGAGGATAAGTACTTGGGATTGGAGATGTGTCGATGAGATTGGGCTTGGGGCCATGAGATCGGTGATATGATATGGTTCGTATTTGAGATACGACATGATATTTTAGCGGGTTCTTTAGGCGTGGTGTTTTCATACACACGCATGCATTACATAGATGGTATCAGTATTGTACTAGACTTAGATCAGTACCCCCAGATCATGATATATGATGGAAAGGATACCAGACGAATAATGAGATAAATGTGATATTTGACCCGTACCCAGATTTGGGAGGCCGTACGACGGATTTACCGTACGAGCTTTATATTGATGATAGATCCGCACTCTTGACTCGAGGATATCATATTATATAGGGTATTGTATGGGATACTATTGAGGCAGGATCACCGACTATTTTACACACACACACACACACACACACATATATCGACTCAGATTTAGGTAGTTTCCATACCCCTTCCGATTGGTTGTTAGTTAGACCTGTAGTTACCTAGTAGATGTTAGACTGGACCCGAGTCATATCTATTTCCAAAACTAACAAATCGTGAGGATTTTAAAGACATGTCAAGGGATACTACGGATATTTCAAAAGACGTACCTTTTCTTAAAAACACCGTAGCCCTTATTTTCAAAACACCATGATTCGTACTATTTCAAACGGCAAAACAGTAGAACACAGGTGTAGCGATGTAGATTCCTTATTGTTACGTTATCATTCATGTTCCGTATATTATTGTTGCAATTACTATTCATTGCCATTTATCATGTTGTTATCGTCTCATTGCATATTTATTGTGTACTTAGTGATTATGAACCATGCTGTCAGGACACCAGCACCATTACCGATGATGTGTATATTCCACATACACTTACTTGCCGGCTCACACACATCATCATCGGTAATTGCCATGTCACGTAAACTTTAGAAAATACCTTTTCATTGACATAGCTTGATAGCTGATAGTCGCAATATGTTATAGCTTCCATATGCTAGTTTAAATATTGCATTCATTGCTTGATATTAGATGCATTCATATATTCATTGGTTATGCAGTATTATGGAGATTTATGTCGGTATTCACTGTTTATTGGTATCGTGATTTTGATGATTTTGGATTTCCATGAGATTTCTGGATTTGGGAGAAAACCGCAAGAATATATATAAACTTCTCTCTCTCCCCCTCTTTTTAAAATGCAAGTTGCGGTTTTCTCATAATGTATGAGTCGTCCACCATGAGTTTTCATGATAGCTGTTGGATTTCGAGACCCGATTCGAGGAGGAGTAGGAACCGTTTCGGGTACATGGTGGACCCGGTATGGTACCCCGGGGCGAGAGTGATTTCATGATGGATAATGAGCCTGGCAGGGACAGACTGCCTACCGGTGATTTTATCTGGCGTGGCGGATATCCCGAGGATACCGTACGTGGTCGTGTGATTGATGTTATGGGCCGATCCGGACTGACGGAGCCCCGAGGTAATGAAATATTGAGATCGGGATATTGAGATTTGAGATACAGAGATATTGAGATTTGATATTGAGATACTGAGACTTATGTTTTGTGTCGATGCTTGACACTGATTTCTCTGTTGCTTTCATAAATGATACTTGATTGATATACATATAGAAATCTCATTGATTAAAGAAAACAGTTGTCTCACTCATGATATATTCTATTTCCATTCGTAATGCATTCATGCATCATATATGTGATATGTTGCTATCTGAGGCACTGACACAAACACGTGGTATTGCACATATATATAGATGGATCAGGATATTATTTGAGGATATTACATGATATGACCTAGGATAGCGTCATGCATGCGATTTCTGCCGGTAGATGTTTTCTACTCACGAGTTGGCAACTCACCCCCGTTGTGCCACAGTTCCTTGCAGGTTTTGCCGTACAGTTTCATTGCGGCTTTGCTGGCATACTGTTCCTTCCGGGTGATTGCTTTGACAGGTGGGTTCTTTGCATCAGGACCACCATTGTATATTTGTTATTTCAGTTGTATCTAGTAAAACTCCATCAACCAGATTGTATATTTGATAGAGATAGAAGACCAGACTTGTTATTATTTCGACCTTAGAGTCGCACGTTGTATTATTATGTTTTTCATGTTGTTTTGAGTTTCTTTTGAGTTTTTATCCTCGCCCTTTAGCGTTGTATATTATATTGCTTGTGTGGTTGTGACCGTTGATTGACGAAGAGCTAGCTCCCATTTGGGGATGCCTTTATTTTTCATTTCGTATACTATTCATGTTGTATCCCGTTTGGGGCCAGTATTTACAAAGGAGACCCTGCCGAAATTTTTAGAAAAGATTTGAAATTTTAAAATGCATATTTCGGCTTATGTTGCTAAACTACTTGATTTAAATTGGTTTTTCCTGCACTCTGCTGCTTCTTTGGTTTTGATTTCTTGGTTTTGGCTTACTTAGATTACGTACGCCTCGAGACGTTTCGTAATTTAAGTGCCGGTCATGTTCCGTACTTTTCGGGCCGTGACAAAGTTGGTATCAAAGCGTTAGGTTTTACCTTCGGAGTGTAGGACGACCCTTGGTTGATGGAGTAGATGACTCAAGTAGAGTGACGTACCGTTTGTATGTTCCGTGGCATACTTACGATACGATACTCCGCTTAAGAAGCCTTAGGATGTACCTTTCCTTGCACAGTATTATATGCATTCCTATGATCTAGCCTCATCAGTACTAGTTATGGTTTTGTTATCACGATTGTACGGGTGTGGAGAGCTACGGCTAGAGTTGCGGTCAGCATGAGCTCGTCATGGACGAGGACTGACCAGAGCGTGATTCCAGGGATATACGATTGCATAGAGGCGTCGTTTTATTGTGTTTTCGCGCCACGAGCGTTTGATGGATCGCATTTACGAGATTTCTCGGACGTGCAGATCAGCACCAGAGAATTGGGCCACTGCAAGAGGCCAGCCAGATTGTGATGACCGTCAAAGCACAGATTATTTTGATGATTGAGGCACTGTTCAGCATGCGGACGAATGAGCCAGTGATTTCGGCGAATGAAAAGATATCGCCCCAGATGTTTGAAGCTAATGCCGCATGAGTTATACTTCAAGATATGATAGAAGGTCGCTAGTCACCGAGGATGAATGACTAGGACATGTGGTTCATTGCCTACCCCGATGCGAGGTCATCAGGTTGATTGATTCCAGCTAGAGACGACTTCACGCTGATACGTTGAGAGTCGATATAGACGATCGAATGTCAGGAACCCATTTTCCAAGTTTAAAGTATTCGGAAAACAATGCAAGTAATTCTACAGACCCTCTAGAAGAATGAAACCCTAACTCGACTTAATGACCATGGAACGCCGGTGAACCTTAGGGTTTGCGGCAGTTCAGCGGTGCCATTAATGAGGCTTGGGTTTTCCCTTCTACGGTTGGTCCATAGGTGTTGTAGCCTATATTCGATACTATTAAACTATACCCAAGATGTTGAGCTCTTGGGGGATTATGGAACCTCGACGAATCGATCGAAAAGTTCGACATCATTCGGATATCATATGATGGGATACATTGCTTGGGAGACTCCGGATACGAGTATAGCCATTGGAGCGCAGTCCATGTAGCCACGAGGAGACGAATACGAAGCAGTCGACATTAGAGAAAAGTGGAGTAAGAGGTTCGTACGAGATCTTGATGAGATGACGTTCCACTCCGCCGACATCAGAGATGAGATACGCATTCAGAGGCATTGTATACGGATATATCTTCCAGAAGGAGTCGCGAGGAGTATGCAGCCGTTTCGGAACAAGAAACAGATACAGATTTAGTAAGAGATGATAACTTCCGGGCAGTTCGGCAGAAATGAGATTGGGAGAGACCCCGACAAGATCTTTCTGGAAATACTAAACGAGAAGACCTGAACCCAGGAGCGGTCATATGACGCACACCCAGTAGGCCAGAGTTCGGCATCGTCGACGAGACATGTTATGAGTGACCATGACAGTTGGCCAGAGATCTTTAGAGGATGTGCTAGAGCGGGGCTATTTTCGTCATCTTTGATTTTGTTATTTTAAGCGATTTATTTGCATGATTGAGATTTTTGCACCACGGTTGCACTTGACTTCGATTTGATGTCATTCGAGATACTGATTTTGATTTCATACCTATGGTATGCATATGATTTGACTTGTGTTTTCGGCATAGATTTCATGTAATTTAGTATTTTGATTCGATTTTTTGCACGTTGATGCACAGGGTTATGAGGTTATATACCACGGCATACCTGATTTTGATTTGGATTGAGATGTATTGTATGCCGTCGATTTTGATTGAGATATTCAATATTTGTTTTCTTGCACCTTGTGCACTTGATTTGGATTTTGCGCATACTTAAGGCGCTTGATGTGATTTTGGTGCACACCTGATGCACTAAATCGGGATTCTTCGTGCATAGCAGATGCACCTGATGCTACTGTCAGGCACACCCATTGCCATTGAAAGGTGTTTTCGTGCACACCCGTTGCACTTAGATTTTGTTTGTATACGTGTTTGGCACATTCATGGATTTCGATTTCCGTGCGCACCAGACGCGCGTGGCATTCATATATATTTGGGATTGATTTCTTTTGGAGCAGTATATTTTATGATACTTGTTATTTGGTTTAGTACTGAGCAGGACTAGTCAGAGGACAGTACCTGAGTATATTTTTGCATGCATTGATAGTTATCGAAGGAATTTCCAAAGAGGAGCTATAGTCTCAGTATTTACCTACATGTCCGTGATGACACGAAACTTTTTACAAGGGAAACCCTTCTAAATTGTTCTCAAAACAGCGGGACGTGTATGTTAAACAAAGGATATATATATATATAGTTATTTTCTCACAATGGACGTCCGCCACTACAGTGATACACATATTGCACAGCGATTTGAAAAAGGTTTGGCATGCATTGCTCCAGATGTTTTAATGATGTTTACATGTATAATTGATGTATATCCTGTTGGGTTTCGTATTGGGCTTTGACATTGATGTCTTCACCATAACTCCGATGATTGCGAGATGCTTGACGGAGTTTTTTTTTGGTTTATATATCCGTTTTTCATGCGCATGCATTGCGCTACGATGTGTTTTATGTATTTATGATTTCGGAGCCCCGACGACTTGATTGTTTTGCTGAAATATTTTAGTAATTGGGGGAGTTTTAATTTAAATTCGGGGACCGAATTTCCTTAAGGGGGGAAGATTGTAACGTTTTGAAAATCGTTTAGGTGAAATTTCGGAAAATCGATAAAATAACGGGGGGTTTCCGTAAAAAAATCAAGATATAAATATCTTTTAATATAAAATTAAATATACATATTCTAGCTATGTAATTGCTAGTATTTGGTGTTTATTGAGCCACTTGTAAAATTTCTAGTTTACTGAAAAATTTTCCGAAATTAATTATTTTAATATTATTTTAAGCCGTCACTAATACATTTTATTAGGACTAATTACAAATTGGAATGGGTTGATACAAATTTTGTGCATCATGACACATTAAACTAAAATCTAGCATGTGGATTTTGAAATGAAAAGAAATTGTAAAGATGGCTCTTGAAATAAAAAAAAAGGTTAAATGGAAAAAAGGAAATAATAAAGAATAAGAAGCTTGGGCTTGTAGTTTGAGTTTGGGCTTTCCTTGCTTGGAAACTTACACTCACAAATCCCCACTCACCACTCCATCCCTCCTCTGGCCGAGCCTAGCTGCCCCAAACCCCATTTGCCACTTCATTTCATCACAAGAGAAAAGAAAAAAAAGGAAAACAAAAGAAAATAAAGGAAAAGAAAGCATAGGCTTAATATATAAGGAATGGGGAGAGTTGACTTGGACTTTTACCCACAAAACCCACACACATCTCCCCTCTCCCTCTCACAGCCGAAATTCTGCAGCCCCCTCCTCTCATTTCCCCATCTCTTTTCTTCTCCAAAAGTCCACAAAAATCCCATGAAAAATCAAATAAAAACTCACAAAAATCAAAATCTAATCCCTACCCATTTTTACTTGGCTATTCTAGTATGGATCTAGGAACAAGATGGCAATTTGAGAGGCTAGATTGCAAGTTTCATCTCTTGAATTGTGAGGTATAACCTTAACATTTTGCTTAAGTTGTTGTTTAATTACTTGAATCTAGCTATTAGGTGTTTAATTAGGGTTTTAAATTTCAGGTTTGTAATTTAATGAAAAGGGAATTGAGAGTAGTTAGGGTTTGTATCATTTGAAAAGGGTTGCAAGGTGTAGTTTAACATTTGTAGGCATGCTAAAGCTAAGCTAGTTGCTATATTACAAATTGTTGCATGTAAATTGTTCTAATTAAGATTTTGTAGCAAACTAGGTTTTTAGAATTATTTCAAAATGTGAGATTAAAATATGGTTAAAATTTTCATCACATCATTAACAACATAATGGGTAGTTTGACACTTTAAGACATGTAAAATGTAAGTTAGTTTCTAATTTACCAATTGTTATTTTAAAATTGTCTAAGTTATGTATTTTGTAAACTAGATTTTTAGAATAATGGAAATGAGTGAATTTAAAATCTAATTGACATTGGTATGACTTAATTAAGATGTTTAAAGAACATTATAGCCACTAGAATTGTTAAAATAGTTGGATTGGTTAAAACACCAAGTTTTGAACTAAAATGGAAAATTATGCTAACTAGGTTTTTGGATTAATGTAATTTAGCGAGATTAAAAATCTAGTAAATGTTTATGTGGCCTATTTAAGCTAATTAGTGAATATTGTGACCACTAGTTTTGCTAAAACATCAAGATGTTGTATTAAAGCGGTTAATTTTGCTTACTAGGTTTTGGGAAAATAGCTTTTAAAGAGAATTTGAAGTTTTGATGATTTAAAACCTATTTCATATATATTTAGTGGGTTGTGAAACCAAAAATAGTGCGTTTGAGTTTTTCTCGATCACTCGGCGTTTGTACGCCGATGTCGAGGGTTTTGGGTTGATTTGAGAGAGCAAACCATAGGTTTGACCTATGTGAGATTTGTTAGTTATATGTATGCCCTAGAGGCCATTACTGTACATAGGATGTATATTGTAGTGGATGCTGGGACATATATAAGGAGGACTTTCTTGCTCGACATGATAGTATGCTATCTGGTTGCTCTTTATCTTAACGTGTATACTGATAGTCTCTCTGTTACATGTTGGTAAAGCCCTTAGGATGTGTACTTGACTACCTGGACTATGATGCGGATCATACTGGTGGGGACATGGTAGTCCATAAGTACATCCTTCAAGGTCCCTAGTCGTGGGTATATCGAGACGGGGCATCGATATACCAGAGTAGACTAGCGTATACCTTCTCGACCCATACAGATGGGCGATGGATGATCCCATATCCATTGGTGTTTGACATCAGAGATGATGTACGGGTGCTCAGTGGAGACTGGGTACACTGGACGTACTCGCCGAGAACTCCCAGATGGTATTATACCTTCGTCAGATGGCAGTTCTCTGGTGACACTGGTACAGAGTAGTCTGTTGACCCGAGATCGTCATAGAGTCTTGTGTGATTCCCACTGTGCTTTGATTTCCACCTTACCACGTCCAAGAGGGCGTGCAAAACGGTGGTTTTTGGGTACAGTCCCGAATCACATGGAGGCAATGAGCGATAGGAGGGGATTCGTCTCTCCCGGTATAGGGAGTTGATGTTGCGCTGTGTTCGATTGGCTATAACCGGAAATCCCTGGCCAAGGTTGCTGAGATTTACTGGTAAGTGTTACCAGTAGTATCTCGAACTGTTATAGACCTCATATCGACACGAATTATCGAGCTACTGGGGTCTGACGTTTACCACCCCTAGGCGAGATATGCAACATATCAGACGATCAGATCGGACTGTACGGTAAGTGTTACTGGTTGGATTCACAGGAGTGTGAGCGGGCTTGCTCGTCGATCTTCTGATCGCTCAATACCTGGGTGGCCGTTACGTTTAGCATACCGCTTGCGGCTTGTGGGTGTTTGATATGATCATCACCTGCTGCCGGCGTATTGACGAGTCTTTAGAGTCCTACACAGAGGTTTCCTGGCTCAAGCGAAACAAAGTAGGAGCACATATGAGATATGTGCGGGACCGAGAATAATACCAGTATGTGATACTGTATTCTATTCTCGCGATATGTATCATGGGACGGTTATATGTGATATAGCCGGGCTACCGAATCAAATGTTGATTCGATACATTGATACACTTGATATTAGTCGGTTATATGCAGTATGACCGGATCATTAAATCAAGTGTTGATTTAATAATTTAATGCATAATTATATATTTGATATATTACTTTGCATTAACTAGTATTGGTTCACTTAAGATGGATTTTCTCACTTGATGTGCACATTGTATATATGATATAGTTTTGTGCACTAGTTTGTATCATGTTTGATGATACATGCAAACTTGGGTGTATGTTTGATTTAAACCATGTTTAGTAAATGGTTAGGGTTTCATTTCATTAGCTTTATTTACTTATTCATTTATTTATTTATTCATTTTGGTAAGAAATAAAATGGTGACTTTATTTGGATTTCACTTGAAGCTTCATGAAGCTTTAAAAGTCAAACCATTTTGTTTCTTTCCTAAACCCTAACCCTTTAACTAAACCCTAGTTCATTCTCTACACTTAACCATGGTTGCTAAAATAATAAGAATGACTTTATTTTCATTTATTCATTATTCTTATCATATTCTTCTTCTTCTTCTTCTTCTTCAAGAAGAAGAAACCATTTTTAGCTTCAATGGTGCCTTGTGAAAAAGAGTGAGAAATCCAATTCTAAAGTGAACCCACTTCCTATTTCTTCATCCTCTACCACTTGCCATGTAGTATAGGCTGTTTTCTTCATAAGTTTCAAGACTTGGTGAAGTTGGAGCTTGATCTTGAGTTGCCTCGACGTAGATCATCTTCGACATCGAAGTCGACGATCTAGCCCGATCTTTTCTCCGATGAAACCACCGCGAGAGTCTAGGATTCCGATGGGTACAGCGGAGGGACGTCATCACGGAGCTAAAGAAATGGTGGAGCAGATCTACAAAGGTTGTAGCCTCTTTCACTTAGCAGTAAAGTTATTTACTACTTGCATGTTTCGCCTAATCTCTAGTTAACGATCTATATTAGGGTTTCTCGGCACCGGAAATTTTTGAAATTGGCATGGTTGATGCCTTGTGAGACCTCATTAGTGTGCCTAGGAACCCTACACTGGTATCAGAGCCTAGCTAGAGCCTTAGGCGATGTGTAGACGGTGTTAGAAACCCGATCGAACCCGAAACCCTAGTTTAAAACCCTTCTCTGTACATTTTTTCAAAACTGGGTTTTTTTCCAAATTAAAAATATGCAGAAAAATCAGCAGGGTTTTTTAGGGATTACTGTGCAGCACGTGCCCATAATTCATCTAAAGCGCGGTGGAACCGCGGCACGAGCATGGCTCGTGCGGCGGTTCCGCGGCCATGTAGTGACATTAGCTTTTCAATTTTGCACAGTAATTCCTATATTTTAGTGCTGTATTTTCTGGGATATTTTAACTTCTACTCAAGAGTTGAGTTTTCTGGGTTGTATTGGGGACTCGGTGTTTCGATCGGGAAGTTTAACTTCGTCTGTGTTTTTCCGGATAATTTCAGAAAATCTTGAAAAGTTCGACCGGATATAAATACCCAATTTTTCCCTGTTGGGAAATTTCCAAGTGTCGGATCTTTCCGTAGTTTAATGACGTTCTAAGTAGTGCAAGTAACGCGATGGTCCCTCTAGAAGACAACAAACCTTAACTCGATTATGTGACCGTCTTGAACAGCCCTTTGAACCTTAGCGTTTGGGGCAGTACGGCGTGCCACATGTGAGGCGTTGGCTTGACCCTTCTACGGCTGGACCGTTGGTACTGAGGCATGAAGTGAATGTTTTTAAACTTATATCATGTGTTGATCTATTTCGGGAAAACTTGGGTGTTTAAATGTTCGATCGGAAAGTTTAACATTTTCTATTTATCTGGAATGGGTTACAATAATTGGAATTCACAAGTAGTTATGAGATAACTGAAATGAATGTTATAAACATAGCACTTTAGTCTCACTTGATCGGTTGCCACGGAATTTTGATGCGATCAAAAGTCCGTCACAATCACGTAGCGTACGCGGATACTCGCCGGGTAAACTTAATAGACAGCTACACCCTATAGCCCCGACCAAGTGACTGTAGGAGAACCCCGTCGCCGAAAGTATCCGTTCGGGTGCTCGCGGTAGCGGTGTTCCGCCTTGGTGCACTTCGTCGACGGCATCAGGGGTGCGGCCGTCTACTGAAGTTTGCGATGAGCATTCGATCAGGATGTCGGGAATCTTATTGAATTGCCCGACTTGATGTTGAAAAGAGTTTTCGATAATGAGACTAAAATGCGGCGTTTATAATTGTTAGGCATGCGATGTCTAAGGAATTCATTTGGTTAGACATGTGATGTCTAAAGAGTTTGCGGATTCCAACTGTTGTAGTTTTACACTTTCTTTTCTGTGACCGTAAGTGTAATATGTAATATCGCCGGTTTCGTTGCTATATGCCAACGACAATTGGGATACGCATGTTTACTTACGTTGATGACATGTGATGTTATGTGTTGCTGGATATGTTATATTGGATTCTCGTGTTTGAATAGCCGGGGGGTTTTTTTTATGTGAGATGAGTGTTTTTCATTTTCATTCATGTAAAAACTTGTATGTAATATTCTTTTATTGGGGCACTTCCAGGTTGCGGAAGATGTCACCATTGTATATTATTTACTTTTCCGCACTAGGATAGACCCAAGGAGGGGAGCACAAGTAACCGAGTTCTTGGGTCCAGTGGGAGACCAACTCGACGAGTCGAGTCCAGGTCTCCTAACTCTAGAATTGGTAGGGTTGCTTGCCGCTCTTGTAGGGGTCTAGGGGTGTGGGTTTGGCTATTCATCGCGACCGTGGAATCCGTGTTTTATACTGGCTCGTATTGAAAACACAGACGTCCTAGTATATCCAATATTTCATATGTTTCTTCTGCTGCGATATCTGTGATGTGATCATTTGATGTTCTGTGATAAATACTGTATATAGTATATATGATATATTATATAGATGTTACTTATGTTTTACACCCGCGCTAGCCCTACCCTGCTCTGTCGTTAGTTACCTAACCTAACGGTGCACGAAGGGACATCGAGGTGAATGCGGATGGCATAAGTGTACGTCGTATTTATCTGTGATGTTTAGGTGTTTAAATGATGGGACTTCATTAATGTGATTAATGAAAGAAAAGAAACCTAAGATGTTGTGGAATCGAATTTCAAAAATAAAACAGGTAGCTACAGTTCTTGCTTTGCATCGCGGTGTTCCTTGTAGAACATCCTGCACCTTATTCGATGAGGAAAAGGCCGAGATCCCTTCACCGGGAGTGACCCCTTTAGCAATAACTGGCAGATGCTACACACTCGGTTTGTCTTTTGATTGCTTCTATAGTTTCTACTTTGCACAGTGATATATATGATATATCCCGCACCTCATTCGACGAGGAAAGGGCCGACGATCCCTTCACCGGGAGTGACCCCTTTAGCAAAACTAGAAAAGCATCAAAAACACTCTATTTTAAAATCATTTGATTCTACAACGATATCAAGTTCATTACGCAATAGGTTTTCAGAAAAACCTGTCGTAGCCCTCCGTCATTTCAGATAAGTACTAGTTAGTATTCGTGCTGCGGTTGTTTGGCCTCCGTCAAGGCGTAGTGTACGGTAGCTAACTAGTGCTTATCTGCTAGCATATGATGCGATTGGATTAGGGTATTCGTACGGCGTTGTTTGGCCTCCGTCAAGGGTCGTGCGGGTGGGTTTAATTCAATCAGGAAATGACGGGTTGAACTTGACTAGCGGACTATTGGTTGTTTGGCCTCCGTCAAGGTCATAGGACGCTAGGAGCAAAATATTATCGGGAATTTAAAGTGTTGAAATTTGCAATAAGATTGCACACCTTCTATATGATAGTTGGATCCCGATACCCACTGCGAGTAAGAGTTACTCCTGGGAGAGTTTTACACATTACAATTAGCCGATCTAGTAGGTGTCTAGAAATGTGTCAACAGGGTTACGCCTCTGGAAAAATAAGGTTTACTGTAATTAGGTCCGTGCGAAAGCACGGGGAACCTCCCTCAAAGTACCGACACTGGCCTAGCTGAAAGATTGGCGAACTTGTAGCGTGTAATTAATCCCGGCTAGTCTTTCCTTTTAGGGTTTGAAGGAAGATTTGATAAAAACAGTGGGAGCCATCCTGATTAGATAAAATAATAACCAATCTGATCTTGCAAGAGCATACGCAGAGTGTTTTCTTCTCTCTCTCTCCTGGTAGCGACCATGTCACGCCTTAATCAAGATATGCGATATATCAGACGAACAGACCGGACTGTACGGTAGTGTTACTGGTTGGATTCACAGGAGTGTGAGCGGGCTTGCTCATTGATCTTCTGATCGCTCAATACCCGGGTGGCCGTTATGTTTTGCAGACTGCTTGCGGCTTGTGGGTGTTTGATATGATCATCACCTACTGCCGGCGTATTGACGAGTCTTTAGAGTCCTACACAGGGGTTTCCTGGCTCAAGCGAAACGAAATAGGAGCGCATATGAGATATGTGCGGGACCGAGAATAATACCAGTATGTGATACTAAATTCTATTCTCGCGATTTGTGACATTGATCGGTTGTATGCGATATAGCCGGGTTATCGGATCAAGTGTTGATTCGATAAGTTGTTACTATTGATATTAGTCGGTTATATGCGATATGACCGGATCGTTAAATCAAGTGTTGATTTAATGATTTAATGTATAATTATATATTTGATATATTACTTTACATTAACTAGTATTGGTTCACTTAAGATTGATTTTCTCACTTGAATGTGCACATTGTTTATATGTGATATATGCAAGTATACATGTATGTATCATGCTTGATGATACACACAAGATGGGTGTATGAGACTTATACTAAGATTAGGGTTAAGATTAGGGTTATTGGATTATCTTAAGATTTAACAAATGAGTTAAACTTAGTCAAAGTTGTCAAGCTTGAAGAAGCTTGGAGAAACTTTGACAAAGTCCACTCTTTTGTCAATTCTCTTGATATTTCTTTAACCTAACCCTTAAACCTCATACCTTAGTTAATTCTCTACATGAGTTAAGCATGAGGGCTTAACTCTACCATGGGTGAATTATTCAAGAGGATAAGTTTCATTTTGGATATTCATTCATATGATTCTTTCTTCTTCTTCATCTTCATCAAGCTCACAAAAGCTTGAGAGCTCCAATGGTGCCATGAGAAAAAGAGTGAGAAATCCAATTCTAAAGTGAACCCACTTCCTATTTCTTCATCCTCTACTACTTGCCATGTAGTATAGGGTGTTCTCTTCACAAAGTTCTTGACCAAGTGAAGGAATAGCTTGAGTTTGAGTCTCCCCGACGTAGATCATCTTCGGCCTCGAAGTCAATGACCTAGCCCGATCATTTCTCCGACGAAACCATCGCTAGAGTCCGGGATCCCGATGATCGCAGCGGAGGGACGTCAACACGGAGCTAAAGAAGTGGAGGACCGGATCTACAAAGGTTGTAGTCACTTTCACTTAGTAGCAAAGTAGTTTGCATGCTTGTAGTTTCGCCTAATATCTAGTTAACGATCTAGTTTAGGGTTTCTCGGCACCGTAAAATTTTAATTTGGCATGGTTGATGCCTTGTGGAACCTCTTGAGTGTGCCTAGTAACCATACAGTGGTATCAGAGCTACTGGGCATTGGATGTCGACCTATAGGGGTTCTCACTGTGTGACAGTGTGGCGAAGCATAGGCTCTTACCTCAGGGTGTCCCGAGACCGGAAGGTGTTCCGGCGGGTTGTAGTCCTCGCGAGGGGGCATACGTAAAAAGTAGCTGCTGAGGGACCCGTTGGTGCCACGGTGACCCCATTGGATGGGGTGGCTGCCTGACCTACAGTGGTATCAGAGCCAAGCTAGAGCTTTATGCGATGTGTTAACGAAGTTAAAACCCCGATCGAACCCGAATACCGCAAAATACACCCCTCTCTGTACATTTTTTAAAATCTGGGATTTTTCCAAATTAAAAATATCTAAAAAATTCAGCAGGGTTTTATTAGAATTACTGTGAAATTCGATGACCTAATCCCAATATCTCGCCGCGGAACCGCGGCCATACCCTGCTTGGGCCGCGGATCCGCGGCCGTACAGTGTGATTATGTCATTATGTTTGCACAGTAATTCTTGTATCTGTGATTTGAATTTTATGTGTATTTTTAACCTGACTCAAGTGTTGAGTTTTCTGGGGGTTTATTTTGTAATCGTCGATTCGATCGGAGAATTTAATTTTGTTATGTTTTCCGGATATTTTTAGAACATGTTAAAAAGTTCGACCGGATATAAATACCCACTTTTTCCCCTGCCGGGAAATTTCCAAGTGTTGGATTTTTCCGTGGTTTAAGAATGTTCTAAGTAGTGCAAGTAACGCGATGGACCCTCTAGAAGACAACAAACCTTAACTCGATTATGTGACCGTCTTGAACTGCCCTTTGAACCTTAAGGTTTGGGGCAGTACGGCGTGCCACATGTGAGGCGTTGGCTTGACCCTTCTACGACTGGACCGTTGGTACTGTGGCATGAAGTGGATGTTTTTGAACTTGTTTCAAGAGTTGAGCTGTTTTGGGAAAACTTGGGTGTTTGATTGTTCGATCGGAAAGTTTAACATTTTCTATTTATCTGGAATGTGATACAATATTTGGAATCCACAAGTAGTTATGAGATAACTAATTTGGATGTTATAAACACAGCAGTTTAGTCTCAATTGATCGGTTGCCACGGAATTTTGATGTGATCAAAAGTCCGTCGCAATCACGTGGTGTACGCGGATACTCGCCGGGTAAACTTAATAGACAACTACACCCCAAAGCCCCGACCAAGTGACTGTAGGAGAACCCCGTCGCCGAAAGCATCCGTTCGGGTGCTCGCGGCAGCGGTGTTCCGCCTTGGTGCACTTCGTCGACGGCATCGGGGGTGCGGCCGCCTAATAAAGTTTGCGACGAGTATTCAATCAAAATGTTGGGAATCTTGTTGAATTGCCCGACTTGATATTGAAAAGAGTTTTCGATAATGAGACTAAAATGCGGGGTTTATAATTGTTAGGCATGAGATGTCTAAGGAATTCAGAATGTTAGGCATGCGATGTCTAAGGAGGTTGCGGATTCCAACTGTTGTAGTTTTACAATTTCTTTTCTGCGACCGTAAGTGTAATATGTGATATCGCCGGTTTCGTTGCTATATGTGAACGACAATTGGGATGCGCACATTTACTTACGTTGATGACATGTGATGTTATGTGTTGCTGGATATGTTATATTGGATCGTCGTGTTTGAATAGCCGGGGGGGTTTTATGTGAGATGAGTGTTGTTCATTTTCATTCATGTAAAAACTTGTATGTAATATTCTTTTATTGGGGCACTTCCAGGTTGCGGAAGATGTCACCGTTTGTATATTATTTACTTTTCCGCACTAGGATAGACCCAAGGAGGAGGGCACAAGTAACCGGGTTCTGGAGTCCAGTGGGAGACCAACTCGAGGAGTCGAGTCCGGGTCTCCTAACTCTAGAATTGGTAGGGTTGCTTGCCGCTATTGTAGGGGTCTAGGGGTGTGGGTTTGGCTATTCATCGTGACTGTGGAATCCGTGTTTTATACTGGCTCGTATTGAAAACACGGACGTCCTAGCATATCCAATATTTCATATGTTTCTTCTGCTGCGATATCTGTGATGTGATCATTTGATATGTTGAGATAGATACTGTATATAGTATATATGATATATTATATAGACGTTACTTATGTTTTGAACTCGCACTAGCCCTGCTCCGCTCTGTCGTTAGTTACCTAACCTAACGGTGCACGAGGGGACATCGAGGCGAATGCGGATGGCATAAGTGTACGTCGTAGTTATCTGTGATGTTTAGGTGAGTTAAATGATGGGACTTCATTAATATGATTAATGAAATAAAAGAAACCTAAGATGTTGTGGAATCGAATTTTCAAAAACAGGTAGCTACAGTTCTTGCTTTGCATCGCGGTGTTCCTTGTAGAACATCCTGCACCTTATTCGATAAGGAAAGGGCCGAGATCCCTTCACCGGGAGTGACCCCTTTAGCAATAACTGGCAGATGCTACAACCCTCGGTTTGTCTTTTGATTGCTCCTATAGTTCTTGCTTTGCACAGCGGTATATATGATATATCCTGCACCTTATTCGATGAGGAAAGGGCCGACGATCCCTTCACCGGGAGTGACCCCTTTAGCAAAACTAGAAAAGCCTCAAAAACACTCCATTTCAAAATCATTTGATTCTACAACGATATCAAGTTCATTATGCAATAGGTTTTCAGAAAAACCTGTCATAGCCCTCCATCATTTCAGATAAGTACTAGTTAGTATTCGTGCTACGTTTGTTGACTATGTTAAGGCGTAGTGTGCGGTAGCTAATTAGTGCTTATCTGTATAAGCATATGATGCGATTGGATTAGGGTAGTCGTGCGACTTTGTTGACTATGTTAAGGGTCGTGTGGGTGGGTTTAATTCAATCAGGAAATGACGGGTTGAACTTGACTAGCACTTATGATTTGTTGACTATGTTAAGGTCATATAGCTGCTAGGGGCAAAATATTATTGGGAATTTCAAGTGTTGAAATTTGCAATGAGATTGCATACCTTCTATGAGATAGTTGGATCTCGATACCCGCTGCGAGTAATTGTTACTCCTGGGAGAGTTTTACACATTACAATTAGCCGATCAAGTAGGTGTCTAGAAAGGTGTCAACGGGGTTACGCCTCTTGGAAAACGAGGTTTACTGTAATTAGGTCCGTGCGAAAGCACGGGGAACCTCCCTCAAAGTACCGACACTGGCCAGGCTGAAAGATTGGCGAACTTGTAGCGTGTAATTAATCCCGGCTAGTCTTTCCTTTTAGGGTTTGAAGGAAGATTTGATAAAAAAACAGTGGGAGCCATCCTGATTAGATAAAATAATAACCAATCTGATCTTGCAAGAGCGCACGCAGAGTGTTTTCTTCTCTCTCTCTCCAGGTAGCGACCATGTCACGCCTTAATCAAGATAATAAAACGGATATATTGACCGAACCCACTTGTTATACTGAGCTGGGGAACGTTGGTCCCGCTTCAACTTATAATTGTTATAAGACAGAGCAGGAAATTGAGGATTACCAGAATTCCCGTGCCACCCAAACGAAGAAAGTGCATGTTGATGCATCATCTTCGGGTGTGTTCATTACGGAGAACTGTTTCTCAGTATCCTTTACGTCCTGGGTATATGATACCGGATCAGGATCCCACATATGTAATATATTACATGGGCTACAGACAGGTAGAGAACTGAGAACGGGTGATAAGTTTCATGAGGCAGAAAACGGTGCAAGTGTTGCAGCCAAGTCTGTTGGTCATTGTCACCCTGTATTACCAGAATACATTGATTCTGAACAAATGTTATTAGATACCGAACCTGATATACAAAATCATATCAGTCTCTTTATTAGTAAAGAAGGATATAATTTTGTATTGATTGGATAATGTTTTGAACATTTCCTATATCAAGAGTTGATCGGTTCAGGCACGTTATCTAAAAGCATTGACGTTCTAAATCAAACCACAGTTCTTAGTATATAGAACACACACAAGAGGAAGAGTTCAGATATGAATGAATCCTTCTTGAGGTATTGTAGACTAGGTCATATCAATATAACCCGACTAGCTGAAGTTACATTTAGATGCATATTTAAATTTGTATGAATTTACATCTTGTGAAACTTGTCAGTCATGTCACAGAGATAATATGACCTTAGCTCTGTTTATTGGAAGCAGAGAAAGAGTTAGTGAACTCTTGGGATTGATACATTTGATGTATGAAGGTCCCCTGTCTATACATGCTAAGACCGGTTCTTTATACTTCATTACATTCTCTGATAATCTCTCAAGATTTAGACATATGTTCTTGTTGAAACACAAGTCCGAAATTTTTGAGATATTCACAGAATATAAGTTAGAAGTAGAGAACCAAAATACGGGTAAAAGTATTATGTCCTTTGATGTGATCAAGGAGGAGAATACTTGAGCACGGAATTCTTGGACTTTTCTAAAGGAGAATGAGATTCTCTCTCAGCATTACTCCTCCGTATACACCATAGCACGATGGTATATCGGGGCAGAGCAATAACACCCTATATGATATGGTTTGCTCTATTATGAGTACTACTGAGTTTCCTATTTCCTTTTAGGGAGTTATGCACTTATGAAGTTGCATACCTATTGAATAGGGTTCCGATCAAATCAGATGCCTACCATTTCATATGAGATATGGAAAGGGAAGATCCCATCTCTTAAGACAGTTAAGATTTGGGGTTGTCCAGCCTATGTTTAAAAGCATGATCCAGACAAGATCGAGGCAAGGTCAGTTCTGTGGAAGATTGTTGGATATCCCAAGTTTTGGCAAGGGAATATCTTCTACCAAACCGAGGAACAAAAATGTTTTGTTTCTCAGCATGCCACCTTTGTGAAAGGGAATTTCTTGTGAAGAAATTAGTGGACATGAGGTAGAACTGGAAAGAGTTCCAGCTATACAAACTGCAGCTGATGATTTGGCAGAACCAAAGGATTCAATAGCAACCAACGAACATCAGCCTCTCCGCCGATCTAGTAGGGTTCCTCACCCACCTGAGAGATACTTTGGTTTCTCTATGACAGTGGGAGCAAGGATTGCATCATGAGATGATGACCCAACTAGTTTCGAGCTGGCCATCAGGAGTGTGACTCTGTAAGAATGGCTGGATGCTTCTCGATCTGAGATGGAATCCTTATACACCAACAAAGTATGGACTTTGGTTGCTTTATCTGAAGGGTTAAATCCCCATCAGGAGCAAGTATATCTTGAGAAGATTACTTGGTGTACATGAAAAAGTTGAGACTTTCAAAGTTAGACTTGTTAAAGGTTTGCATTATAGACCAGTTATGGCTTATGATGAAACCTTTTCTAAGTAGCTGTGCTTAAGTCCATCCAGATCCTACTTGCTACGGCTACATAGCATGACTAAGATATCTGGCGGTTGGGTGTCTTGACTGCTTTTCTAAATGATGATTTGGAAGAAAGCATCTATAAGTACATAGCCAGAGGGCTTCGTAGACAGTGGGAGCAGCGGAAACGTATGCAAGATGTTTTATGTGATAAAGCAGACATCGCGGAGTTGGAACATCTGTTTTGATGAGTTATGTCAAAGAGTTTGACATCATCAAAATGGTAGATGAACCTTGTAAATACAAGAAGGTAGTAGGGAGTATGGTGATGATCCTCGTAGAGTACGTGGATGACATACTCATGATAGGGAAGTAGTTTCCTATGCTACGCTCGGTCAATCTCCGCTTATCACAAGGATTCTCCATATAGGATCAAAGTGATACCTACTAAATCCTGGGTTTTGGATCTATGAGATAGATCTAATTGGATGTTAGGATACTCACTAGTTGTAGTGAGATGGTATCAATTGATCCTGGGGAGAATCACTGGAAAGGTTCCAGGGTGATAAGGATGACTGAATGTCAGTCACAGGCATTGTCTTTACCCTCAGTAAAGGGACGGTATGTTGGAAGAGTTCCAAGCTAGATACCGTGGCATACTAGACGATAAAGGCTAGATACATCGCTACCAAAGATGCTTCTAAAGAGGCAGTCTGGGTGTATATTAGTTCATGAGATGAACTTCGTTCCTCCCATTGTGTGATGGAGTTGTGGCTTATGCTAAGGAACGCCCGTCCCATCAGTGATCCAGACATATTCTAAGGCAGTGTCACCTGATCGTGGAGATGGTTGATCTCTAGGCGATCGAGGTTAGGAGAGCAGACTCAGAGGACAACACGGCAGATCCACTCACAAAGGCCTTTTCCCAGAGAGAGACTTTTATGGGATGGTTGAGTATGAGATACTACAACCACTGCTATCAGATGGCCCTAGTGCAAGTGGGAGATTGTTAGTTATATGTATGCCCTCGAGGCTATTACTATACATAGGATGTATATTATAGTGGATGCTTGGACATATATAGGGATGACTTTCTTGCTCGATATGATAGTATGCTATCTGGTTACTCTTTACCTTAACGTGTACACTGATTGTCTCTCTGTTACATGTTGGTAAAGCCCTTAGGATGTGTACTTGACTACCTGGACTATGATGCGGATCATACTAGTGGGGACATGGTAGTCCATAAGTACATCCTTCAAGGTCCCTAGTCGTGGGTGTATCGAGACGGGGCATCGATATACCAGAGTAGACTAGCGTGTAGCTTCTCGACCCATATAGATGGGCGATGGATGATCCCATATCCATTGGTGTTTGACATCAGAGATGATATACGGGTGCTCAGTGGAGACTGGGTACACTGGACAGACTCGCCGAGAACTCCTAGATGGTATTATACCTTACGTCAGATGGCGGTTCTCTGGTGACACTGGTACAGGTTAGTCTGTAGACTCGAGATCGTCATAGAGTCTTGTGTGATTCCCACTGTGCTTTGATTTCCATCATACCACGTCCAAGAGGGCATGCAAAAAGGTGGCTTTTGGGTACAGTCCCGAATCACATGGAGGCAATGAGCGATATGAGGGGTTTCGTCTCTCCCGGTATAAGGAGTTGATGTTGCGATGTGCTCGATTGGCAATAACAGGAAGTCCTTGGCCAAGGCTGCTTTAGGGATTTACTGGTAAGTGTTACCAGTAGTTTCTCGACCCGTTATGAGCCTCATATCGACACGACTTATCGAGTTATTGGGGTCTGACGTTTACCACCCCTAGACAAGATATGCGACATATCAGACGAACAGACCGGACTGTACGGTAGTGTTACTGGTTGGATTCACAGGAGTGTGAGCGGACTTGCTCATTGATCTTCAGATCGCTCAATACCCGGGTGGCCGTTACGTTTAGCAGACTGCTTGCGGCTTGTGGGTGTTTGATGTGATCATCACCTACTGCCGGCGTATTGACGAGTCTTTAGAGTCCTACACAGGGGTTTCCTGGCTCAAGCGAAACGAAATAGGAGCGCATATGAGATATGTGCGGGATCGAGAATAATACCAGTATGTGATACTGAATTCTATTCTCGCGATTTGTGACATTGATCGGTTGTATGCGATATAGCCGGGTTATCGGATCAAGTGTTGATTCAATAAGTTGTTACTATTGATATTAGTCGGTTATATGCGATATGACCGGATCATTAAATCAAGTGTTGATTTAATGATTTAATGTATAATTATATATTTGATATATTACTTTACATTAACTAGTATTGGTTCACTTAAGATTGATTTTCTCACTTGAATGTGCACATTGTTTATATGTGATATATGCAAGTGTACATGTATGTATCATGCTTGATGATACACACAAGATGGGTGTATGAGACTTATACTAAGATTAGGGTTAAGATTAGGGTTATTGGATTATCTTAAGATTTAACAAATGAGTTAAACTTAGTCAAAGTTGTCAGGCTTGAAGAAGCTTGGAGAAACTTTGACAAAGTCCACTCTTTTGTCAATTCTCTTGATATTTCTTTAACCTAACCCTTAAACCTCATACCTTAGTTAATTCTCTACATGAGTTAAGCATGAGGGCTTAACTCAACCATGGGTGAATTATTCAAGAGGATAAGTTTCATTTTGGATATTCATTCATATGATTCTTTCTTCTTCTTCATTTTCATCAAGCTCACAAAAGCTTGAGAGCTCTAATGGTGCCATGAGAAAAAGTGTGAGAAATCCAATTCTAAAGTGAACCCACTTCCTATTTCTTCATCCTCTACTACTTGCCATGTAGTATAGGGTGTTCTCTTCACAAAGTTCTTGACCAAGCGAAGGAATAGCTTGAGTTTGAGTCTCCCCGACGTAGATCATCTTCGGCCTCGAAGTCAATGACCTAGCCCGATCATTTCTCCGACGAAACCATCGCTAGAGTTCGGGATCCCGATGATCGCAGCGGAGGGACGTCAACACGGAGCTAAAGAAGTGGATGACCGGATCTACAAAGGTTGTAGTCACTTTCACTTAGTAGCAAAGTAGTTTGCATGCTTGTAGCTTCGCCTAATATCTAGTTAACGATCTAGTTTAGGGTTTCTCGGCACCGTAAAATTTTAATTTGGCATGGTTGATGCCTTGTGGAACCTCTTGAGTGTGCCTAGTAACCCTACAATATATACATGGATTTTGAGAAGAAGTACTTGGGATTGGAGATGAGTCGATGAGATTGGGCTTGGGTCCATAAGATCGGTGATATGATATGGTTCGTATTTGAGATACGACATGATATTTTAGCGGGTTCTTTAGGCGTGGTGTTTTCATATACACGCATGCATTACATAGATGGTATCAGTATTGTACTAGACTTAGATCAGTACACCCAGATCATGATATATGATGGAAAGGATACCAGATGAATAATGAGATAAATATGATATTTGACCCGTACCCAGATTTAGGAGGCCGTACGACGGATTTACCGTACGAGCTATATATTGATTATAGATCCGCACTCTTGACTCGAGGATGTCATATTATATAGGGTATCGTATGGGATACTATTGAGGCGGGATCACCGACTATTACACACACACACACACACACACACACACACACACACACACACACACACACATATATATCGACTCAGATTTAGGTAGTTTCCATACCCCTTCCGATTGGTTGTTAGTTAGACCTGTAGTTACCTAGTTGATGTTAGACTGGACCCGAGTCATACCTATTTCCAAAACTAACGAATCGTAAGGATTTTAAAGACATGTCAAGGGATACTGCGGATATTTCAACAGACGTAGCTTTTCTTAAAAACACCGTACCCTTTATTTTCAAAACACCACGATTCGTACTATTTCAAACGGCAAAACAGTATAACACAGGTGTAGCGATGTAGATTCCTTATTGTTACGTTATCATTCATGTTCCGTATATTATTTTTGCAATTACTATTCATTGCCATTTATCATGTTGTTATCGTCTCATTGCATGTTTATTGTGTACTTAGTGATTATGTACTATGCTGTCAGGACACCAGCACCATTACCGATGATGCGTATGTTCCACATACATTTACTTACCGGCTCACACATATCATCATCGGTAATTGCCATGTCACGTACACTTTAGAAAATACCTTTTCATTGACATAGCTTGATAGTTGATAGTCGCAATATGTTATAGCTTCCATATGCTAGTTTAAATATTGCATTCATTGCATGATATTAGATGCATTCATATATTCATTGGTTATGCAGTATTATAGAGATTTATGCCGGTATTCACTGTTTATTGGTATCGTGATTTTGATGATTTTGGATTTCCATGAGATTTCTGGATTTGGGAGAAAACCGCAAGAATATATATAAACTTCTCTCTCTCTCCCTCTTTTTAAAATGCAAGTTGCGGTTTTCTCATGATGTATGAGTCGTCCACCATGAGTTTTCATGATAGCTGTTGGATTTCGAGACCCGATTCGAGGAGGAGTAGGAACCGTTTTGGGTACATGGTGGACCCGGTATGGTACCCCGAGGCGAGAGTGATTTCATGGTGGATGATGAGCCTGGCAGGGGCAGACTGCCTACCGGTGATTTTATCTGGCGCGGCGGATATCCGGAGGATACCGTACGTAGTCGTGTGATTGATGTTATGGGCCGATCCGGACTGACGGAACCCTGAGGTAATGAAATATTGAGATCGAGATATTGATATTTGAGATACAGAGATATTGAGATTTGATATTGAGATACTGAGACTTATGTTTTGTGTCGATGCTTGACACTGATTTCTCTGTTGCTTTCATAAATGATACTTGATTGATATACATATAGAAATCTCATTGATTAAAGAAAACAGTTGTCTCACTCATGATATATTCTGTTTCCATTCGTAATGCATTCATGCATCATATATGTGAAATGTTGCTATCTGAGGTACTGACACGAGCACGTGGTATTGCACGTATATGTAGATGGATCAGGATATTATTTGAGGATATTACTTGATATGACCTAGGATAGCGTCATGCATGCGATTTCTGCTGGTAGATGTTTTCTACTCACGAGTTGGCAACTCACCCCCATTGTGCCACAGTTCCTTACAGGTTTTGCCGTACAGGTTCATTGCGGCTTTGCTGGCACACTGTTCCTTCCGGGTGATTGCTTTGACAAGTGGGTTCTTTGTATCATGACCACCATTGTATATTTGTTATTTCAGTTGTATCTAGTAAAACTCCATCAACCAGATTGTATATTTGATAGAGATAGAAGACCAGACTTGTTATTATTTCGACCTTAGAGTCGCGTGTTGTATTATTATGTTTTTCATGTTGTTTTGAGTTTCTTTTGAGTTTTGATCCTCGCCCTTCGGCTTTGTATATTGTATTGCTTGCTGGGTTGTGACCGTCGATTGACGAAGAGCTAGCTCCCGTTTGGGGATGCCTTTATTTTTCATTTCGTATACTATTCATGTTGTATCCCGTTTAGGGGCCAGTATTTGTAAAGGAGACTCTGCCGAAATTTTTAGAAAAGATTTGAAATTTTAAAATGCATATTTCGGCTTATGTTGCTAAACTACTTGATTTAAATTAGTTTTTCCTTCACTCTACTGCTTCTTTGGTTTTGATTTCTGGGTTTTGGCTTACTTAGATTACGTACGCCTTGAGACGTTCGTAATTTATGTGTCGGTCATGTTCCGTACTTTTCGGGCCGTGACAGTGGGGCGCTGGCGCTCTGGCGCACAGCGCCCGCGTGCCGCGCACGTGAGGCGTTGGCGCTTTCTTCCACGCATCCTTTGGATGCCCTTTCCTTTTATATATATATATATATATATATATATATATATATATATATATATATACGAACACAATACACACACACTGCACATTGAGTTCGCATGACCAGTTTAACCCGTCAATCGGAGGTTCCTTCGCTCCAAAGGCGAGGGGTAATTAACGGCAGCTTAGTCCGCGGATACCGGAGATTCGGATCCCCACAATCAATAAACCCCCGCCTACCCTTGGCAGGGGGGATCTGTAGTACGCCTGACAAGCGCGTACGTATTCCCATCTCAATGGGGTGACGAAAAACACCCTACAAGCACCTGATAAAATTAAAATGTGGCATGCTTGATGCCTCTAGAACCTCATGGTGGTGCTAAGGTTGACTTTCACTCTCAAGATACGAACATGTGTTCTTTTTGAAACACAAAACTATCACGACCCGAAATGGCACGTAACTGACACTTGAATCATATGGAGTCTATAGGACCCATCTAATTCAAGTAAGCCAAAAGCCCAGAAATCTAAACCATTTGAAAAGAGAGTGAAGGAAAACTTAGTTTAAAAGCAAGTGGTTTAACAAAATAAGCCGTAGTAAGCATTTTCAAAACATCAAGTCCTTTTCGAAAATTTCGGCAGAGTTTCCTTTGTAAATACTGGCCCCAAACGGGTACAACACATGAATTACATATAATGATGAATAAAGGCATCCCCACGCGGGAGCTAGCTCTTCGCCAATCGGCGGAGACAACCACGCAATGCAATAAAAATACAACGCCGAAGGGCGAGGATCAAAACTCAGAATGAAAACCATCATCATCAAGAAAACCAGAGAAAAACTATAATAATATAGCGCGCGACTCTAAGGCCGAAAGAATACACCGGTCTTCTAAATCTAACAAATATGCAAGTCTGGTTGATGGAGTTACTAGATACAACTGAAATAATAAAATTACAATGGTGGTCACGATACGAGTGAACCCACCTACCAAAACAATCACCCGGAAGGAAGCAGTGTGCCAGTAAGCAGCAACGAAACCTGTACGGCAACGTCTAAAGGCGTAATGTAATTCAAATAAGCTGAAACCAAGAAATCTAAACCGTGAAATGAAGTAGAGTGGTAAAACATTTGTTTCAAAATATCAACCTTTTTAAAGCTCAAGTTGTTACTTAAAATTTCGGCAGCATTCCCTTTGTAAAAACTGATCCGAAAACGGATACAAAACATGATATATAAAAACAGTATCCCCACTTGGGAGCAAGTCTCATTCCTAAAGGCGGAACACAACCATAACAAATATACGACGCCAAAGGCGAAGAAATAAGTGAATAAGAAATGTAACAACATCGCAACATAGCACAAAAGTCGGCTCACACGAGCACGACACCCAAAGTCACATATAATACAGATATCAAGTCTTTCAGTCTCGTCTCTAAGTTAATACATACATATGGTAGATGGAGTATACTAGATATAAGGATAAGAGTACAGATAGAAGCACATGAATACTCACCACCCACCTACAAAATATATCAAGCCCAAAAGTAGCGGTATCCGCAGAAATAGAAGAAGTAAAGTGCCCCGTCGCGACTACACTGAGGATCAGTCCTGCAAGACACTGTGGCACAACGAGGGTGAGTTCCCGTTTTGGAGTAGTAAATAACATCATACGTGTAATCGCAAGCATGCACAAAATAGCGACAAATCCTAAGCATGAACTTCTTGATCCAGACAGCCTCTTTGGCAGCATCGTTGGCAGTGATGTATTCAGCCTCCATTGTCGAGTCTGCCACGGTTTCCTGCTTGGAACTTTTACAGCTAACCGCCTCTCCGTAAAGGGTAAAGACAAATCCCGAGTGCGACTTAGAGTCGTCCTTATCACTCTGGAAGCTCGAATCGGTAAAGGACTCCACTTGGAGTTTTCTGTTACCATACACCAAGAGCATCTCTTTAGTCCTTCGTAAGTACTTGAGAATGCTCTTCACAGCTGTCCAGTGACTCTCTCCAGGATCAGCTTGATACCTACTCACTACACTTAGTGAGTGTGCTACATCGGATCTGGTACATAGCATCGCATACATGGTAGAGCCTACAGCAAAAGCATAGGGTATCCCTTGCATGCGTGCTCTCTCCAAATCAGTCTTGGGAGACATCTCTTTGGAGAGAGTGAGTCTAGAGATCGTGGGTAAGTTCCCACGCTTGGATTCTTCCATACTAAACCTCTTTAGTATGGTGTCAATGTACCTGGATTGGGACAATCCCAGTATCCTTTTGGATCTATCTCTATAGATCTTAATCCCCAAGATGTAGGAGGCATTCCCTAGATCTTTCATTGAGAATCTTTGTGATAAGAAGAGCTTGACCGATTGCAGCATAGGAATGTCATTTCCTATCAAGAGTATGTCGTCCACGTACAATACGAGGAAGACAACCTTACTCTCAGCCACCTTCTTGTAGATACAAGGTTCATCTACGTTTTTGACGAAATCAAACTCTTTGATAACGATGTCAAAGCAGATGTTCCAACTCCGCGATGCTTTCTTTAATCCATAAATGGATTTAAGCAGTTTGCGCACCTTCCTGCTGCTCCCACTAGCTACGAAGCCCTCTGGCTGAGTCATGTACACGCTCTCTTCTAAATCACCGTTTAGAAAGGCGGTCTTAACATTCATTTGCCAGATTTCGTAGTCATGATATGCAGCGATGGCAAGCATGATCCGGATGGATTTAAGCATAGCCACTGGAGAAAAGGTTCCGTCATAGTCCACACCTGGTCTTTGACGAAAACCCTTTGCAACAAGTCTAGCTTTGAAAGTCTCCACTTTCCCATCTACACCAAGTTTTTTCTTGAAGATCCACTTGCTCCCAATGGGTTTTACCCCTTCAGGGGCATCTACCAAAGTCCATACTTTGTTGGTGTACATGGATTCCATCTCGGACCGCATTGCATCCAGCCATTTCACTGAGTCACCACTCGTGATGGCCTGCTCGAAACTAGTTGGGTCATCATCCTCCATGATGCAATCCTCGCTCCCACCATCTATGAGAAAACCGTAGTATCTCTCAGGTGGGTGAGGAACCCTAATAGATCGGCGGAGTCGCTGGGGTTCATCGGGAACTACGGAATCCTCTGGTTCCACCAGATCTTCTGTTGCAGCTTTTGTAGCTGGAACCTCTTCCAGTTCTACCTCATGACCACTAATCTCTTTTGCAAGACATTCCTTTTCTAAAAAGGTGGCATGCCAAGAAACAAACACCCTTTGTTCCTCAGTGTGGTAGAAGATATACCCTTGTGAATTCTTGGGATATCCTACAAATTTGCATAGAACAGACCGTGCCTCGAGTTTGTCCGGATTTTGTCGTTTGACATAGGCTGGACAACCCCATATCTTAACATAGTTAAGACATGGTCTCTTCCCTTTCCATATCTCATATGGAGTGGTAGGCACAGATTTGGTGGGGGCCATATTCAATAGATGTATGGCTGTCTCTAGCGCATACCCACAGAAGGAAATAGGTAACTCAGTTGCGCTCATCATAGAGCGCACCATATCTAATAGGGTGCGGTTCCTCCTTTCTGATACACCGTTGTGCTGTGGTGTATATGGAGGAGTCAGCTGAGAGAGAATCCCATTCTCTTTTAGGAAGTCCAGGAATTCATTGCTCAAGTATTCACCTCCTCGATCAGATCGAAGAATTTTAATACTTTTCCCGGTTTGGTTCTCGACTTCTTATTTATATTCTCTAAATTTCTCAAAAGCTTCAGTCAATACATCCATATTATTATCTTGATTAAGGCATGATATGGTCGCTACCTAGAGAGAGAGAGAAGAAAACACTTTAGCGTATGCTCTTGCAAGATCAGATTGGTTATTATTTTATCTAATTAGGATGGCTCCCACTGTTTTTATCAAATCTTCCTTCAAACCCTAAAAGGAAAGACTAGCCGGGATTAATTACACCTTACAACTTCGCCAATCTTTCAGCCAGGCCAGTGTCGGTACTTTGAGGGTGGTTCTCCGTGCTTTCGCACGGACTTAATTAAAGTAAACATCGTTTTCCCAGAGGCGTAACCCCGTTGACACCTTTCTAGACACCTACTTGATCGGCTAATTGTCTTGTGTAAAACTCTCCCAGGAGTAACAATTACTCGCAGTGGGTATCGGGATCCAACTATCTCATAGAAGGTATGCAATCTCATTGCAAATCTCAACTCTTGAAATTCCCGATAATGTTTTGCCCCTAACGTGCTATGACCTTGACGAAAGCCAACAAACCATAGCCCGCTAGTCAAGTTCAACCCGTATATTTCTTGACTAAATTAAACCCACCCGCACGACCCTTGACGAAAGCCAACAAAGCCGTACGACTACCCTAATCCAATCGCATCATATGCAGCAGATAAGCAGCATATAGCTACCGCACACTACACCTTGACGAAAGCCAAACAAATGCAGCACGAATACTATATACAACTTATCTGAAATGACGGAGGGCTACGACAGGTTTTTCTGAAAACCTATTGCGTAATGAACTTGATATTGTTGTAGAATCATGTGAATTTTGAAATGGAGTGATTTTGAGGCTTTTATTAGTTTTGCTAAAGAGGTCACTCCCGGTGAAGGGATCTCGGCTCTTTCCTTATGGAATAAGGTGCAGGATATATATATCGCTATGCAAAGCAAAAACTCCAAAAGCAATCAAAAACAAACTGAGTGTTGTAGCATCTGCCAGTTTTTGCTAAAGAGGTCACTCCCGGTGAAAGGATCTCGGCTCTTTCCTCATCGAATAAGGTGCAGGATATATCATATATATCACTATGCAAAGCAAAAACTGTAGCTACCCTTTTTGAAAATTTGATTCTACAATATCTTTTAGGTTTCTTTTCTTTCATTAATCACATTAATGAAGTCCCATCATTTAAATCACCTAAACATCACAGATAAATACGACGTACACTTATACCATCCGCATTCGCCTCGATGTCCCCTCGTGCACCGTTAGGTTAGGTAACTAACGGCAGAGCGGGGCAGGGCTAGCGCGGGTGTAAAACATAAGTAACATCTATATAATATATCATATATACTATATACAGTATTTATCACAACATATCAAATGATCACATCACAGATATCGCAGCAGAAGAAACATTGGATATACTAGGACGTCCGTGTTTTATTTTGAGCCTCTATAAAACACGGATTCCACGTGTCGCGACGAATAGCCAAACCCACACCCCTAGACCCCTACGAGAGCGGCAAGCAACCCTTCCAATTCTAGAGTTAGGAGACCCGGACTCGACTCCTCGAGTTGGTCTCCCACTGGACTGTAGAACCCGGTTACTTGTGCTCTCCTACTTGGGTCTATCCTAGTGCGGAAAAGTAAATAATATACAAATGGTGACATCAACCTCATCCCAGAAGTGCCCCAATAAAAGAATATTACATACAATGAATTTTACATGAATGAAAATAAAAACCCTCATCTCACATAAAAACCCCGGCTATTCAAAACGCGACGATCCAATATAACATATCCAGCAACACATAACATCACATGTCATCAACGTAAGTAAGTATGCATACACCGATCGTCGTTGATGTATAGCAACAAAAACCGGCAATACAACTACATACTACACTTACGGTCACAGAAAAGAAAGTGTAAAACTACAACATTTGGAATCCACAATCTCTTTAGACATCTTAAATCCGAAATATCACATACTTCGCATTTCATGCCTAACTATATAAATTCCATATATTGCATCACATTCCAGATAAATAGACGGTATTAAACTTTCCGAACTGATAATCAAATACCCAAAATTTCCTAAATATCTCAACACTTGAGCGGAGTTCAAAAATTCCGGAATACGTCACAGTAGCAATGGTCCAGCCGTAGAAGGGTCAAGCCAACGCCTCACATGTGGCACGCCGTACTGCCCCAAACCCTAAGGTTTAGAAGCGGTTCAGACGGTCACATAATCGAGTTAAGGTTTGTGTTCTTCTAGAGGGTCCATCGCATTATATGCACGTTTTTCCGAAAGATTTAAACTCGATAAAAATTCAACACTTGAAAGTTTTTCGTGCCGGGAAAAAGTGAGTAAATGATATCCGTTCGAACATTTTAATAGTTTCTAAATATCCGGAAAACATAACAAAATTAAATATTCCAATCGAATCTACGATAACAAAATAAACCCCAGAACACTCAACACTTGAGTCATATTAAAAATACCCAGAAAATATAACACAGAAATAGATATTACTGTACAAAAACAAAAGCCCATTGCTACAGTACGGCCGTGGATCCGCGGCCCAAGTGAGGTATGGCCGCGGTTCCGCGGCGGTCCGTACGGATTGGGTGCTCGTTTTCTACAGTAATGTTTAAATTTACCTGCTGATTTTTTTAGGTATTTTTAATACTGAAAAATCACAGTTTTTAAAATTTGTCCAGAGAAGGGTATATTTCGTCGATTCGGGGTTCGATCGGAGTTTTAATTTCGTATACACGTTCTCTAATGCTCTAGCTAGGCTCTGATACCACTGGAGGGTTACTAGGCACTCTAACAAGGGTTAAGCAAGCATCAACCATGCCCGATTAAAATTTTAGCCGTGCCTAACAACCCTAAACAAGATCTTTGCTAGAAAATTAGGGTTTCACATGCACGTAAATCACATTTACCACTAAGTGAATACGAAATACAACCTTTGTAGATCGGTCCTTCACTTCTAAAGCTCCTTGTTGTAGTCCCTTCACTACGATCATGGTTCTCCCGGTCTCTTGCATGGCTTCACGAGGCGAAAGATGTAAGTCCATGCTACCTCTCCCGGTACTTTCGGGCATGCGGAATTTGATGAAAAACAATTTTCTAGAGGCGGTAACATGGACTCAAAACCGGATCTTTGTTAAACATCTAACTAACGGCCTAACTAGGAGTTGTTAACTACTCGGTTAGGGGTTTATACCTTTCTTTCTTGAACTCCTTCATCTTCAAGCCTCGATGGTTGTCCGGATAGGCTTCACCCCGTCGTCTCCTTGCGCCGAAGATCGATCCACCTGAAAGCTTCTACCTTTGGCTTCTTCTTCGAACTTTGAAGAAACTAGTTCACTCGGTTTGCTAAACCTTATGAACTAGAGTGAGTAAAGGAATTGTTTGGTGTCTTTTTATCTCTAAGGCAATGAGTCTCAACACATGAGAATGGTTTGCCTTGGGGTAGAGAGAGCAAGAGCAAGAGGGAGAGCTTGAGAATGAGAGAGCTCAAGAGAGAGAAAGCAAATGATAGAATGAACCATACTCATCTCATTCTCACCTCTCATAATCCAAAAGCCATCATAACAAAAATAGTAATCAAGTATTGTGTAAATGGTTTAAGTCAAAATGGCTATATCATTTCATGCACTCATTTTGCATAAAAGAACAAGCAAGCAAAAATCTTTGCATGAAATGATAGCCATTGTCATCATGATGGTCAACTAGTCCAACCTACTCAATCGGTCAACAAAGTCAACAAGTCAACAAAGTCAACCCCTCAACAACCATGTCACTATAATACTTAATTAATATTAATGTTAATCATATATCTTACTCTCATTAGGGTTAAGCAAAAGTCAATGGTCAACAGTCAACTGTCAACAGCCCCAATGAGAATACTCTGCCTCTGTCTCTCTGTCAACTGTGCATACACACCCGCATCCGCGTTCCGAGGAACACGAATACAAACGAGATAAAACCAATCCCAAAACGTACACTAGGATCTGGCTTAAACCAAAGCCCGCTAGTGTTAGCTGTCCGGACACTGTACGTGCACAAGTGCACGGATGTGACCGAACCCTGTCGCAAAACCATGCGACCTCTACTCTTTTGCCTAAAGGCGAATAGCTTTCTGTATGGGATTCTAAAGACTCGACACTACGTTGGCAGTGGGTTTAACCACAGACCGTAAGCGGCACTAGCTGTGCGTAACGGTCCCCAGGTAGATGCCGACAAGAAGACTGACAAAGTGAAACCCATCTGAACTCCTACTGAGCCTGAATGTGATAATCTCCGTACAGTCCGGTCTGTTCGTCTGATACATCGCATGGCGGGCCAAGGGGGGCGGTAAACGTCAGTCCCCTAATAGCGGTACAAGTTGTGTCGGAGTGAAGCCCAATACACCCTGAGATAACACTGGAAGCCTACCAGTATATCTCGCTTGCCCTGGCCAGGGACTACTCGTGTAATGGCTCTCCTAGACACAGCGCGATGTCAACCCCCAATACCGGGAGAGACGAATCCTGTCTAACCGTCACTGCCTCCAAGTGCTTCGGGACTGCACCCAACTACTACCTGTTTGCACGACTCCTTTGAGCCGTGGTAGGGTAGTAATCAAAGTACAGTGGGAACACACTCGAGGCGAAGTGACAGTGTCAAGTCAGCGGACTAAGCTGTACTCATGTCACCTGGGAACTGATAACTGACGATAGGTATAATACCAACCGGTCAGTTCCTGACGAGTCCTGTCCAGTGTACTCGTAACCCAACGAGCACCCGCATACTATCTCCAGTACGACGTACTGATGGCTGTAGGACAGACCATCTCCCACTCTGGGATGAGAAGCGCATGCGCTAGTCTACTCCGGAGTATCGATGCCCTGTCTCGATAGTCCTGCGACTAGGGACCTGCATAAGGATGTGCTTATAGATTACCCAGCCCCCACTGCCATCACAACGCTGGTAATCAAGCAAAGATCCTAAGGGCTCCACTAATGTGTATAGGCGATATACTAAAATAAACACATGTACACATTGAAGTAGAAACAAACCAAGTAGCATACTACTATTTTGAGCAAGATTGTATATACAAGGTGAATATCCCAAGCTTCCATTAAGTAATATACAAACCAGTATGATACAGTAATGGCCTCTAGGGCATATACACTAACAATCTCCCACTTGCACTAAGGCCATGTACTGGCATATCGAAGACCTATCATCTCGATCAGCCGCTTGAACTGAGTCTGGGGCAAGGCCTTGGTGAATGGATCTGCGGTGTTATCTTCTGAAGCAACCCTCCGAACCTCGATCTCCTGGCGATCCACGATCTCCCTGAACAGGTGATACCGCCTCAAGATGTGTCTGGATCTCTGATGGGACCTGGGTTCCTTCGCTAAAGCTATAGCCCCGTTGTTGTCGCAATACAGAGGTATTGGATCAACAATGGACGGAACCATCTGAAGTTCTTTCAAGAACTTCCTCATCCAGACAGCTTCTTTTGCGGCATCAGATGCAGCGATGTATTCCGCTTCCATCGTCGAGTCTGCAACGGTTTCCTGTTTGGAACTCTTCCAACACACCGCCCCTCCATTGAGGGTAAAGACAAAACCCGACATGGACTTGGAATCATCCTTGTCACTCTGGAAGCTGGAGTCAGCAAAGGCCTCGATCTGGAGGTCTTTTCCGCCATACACCAAGAACATCTCCTTAGTCCTTTTCAGGTACTTGAGAATGTTCTTTACTGCTATCCAGTGTTTCTCCCCAGGGTTTGACTGATACCGGCTTACCACACTCAGTGCATATGCTACATCCGGTCTGGTACACAACATCGCATACATTATAGAGCCTACCACAGAAGCGTAGGGTATAATAGACATGCGATCCCTCTCCAAATCAGTCTTAGGAGACATCTCTTTAGAGAGGGTGATTCCGTGACAAGCCGGTAGATTACCGCGCTTGGAATCTTCCATACTGAATCTTTTCAGTATGGTGTCGATGTACCTGGACTGTGAAAGTCCTAATATCCTCTAGGATCTATCACGATGGATCCGGATCCCCAGGATGTATGAGGCATCACCCAGGTCTTTCATGGAGAACCTGTGTGACAAGAAACCCTTGACAGATTGTAGCATAGGAATGCCATTTCCTATTAAGAGAATGTCATCCACGTATAAAACGAGGAATACTACAGTTCTCGCTACAAATCTACTGTAGATGCATGGTTCATCTGGATTTTTGATAAAGCCAAATTCCTTGACTGTCTCATCAAAGCAGATGTTCCAACTCCACGATACCTGCTTTAGTCCATAGATGGACTTAAGTAACTTGCACACCTTTCCGCTGCTCCCACTCTGAATGAAACCCTCTGGTTGGTCCATATAGACGCACTCCTCTAAATTTCCATTTAGAAAAGCGGTCTTTACGTCCATTTGCCAGATCTCATAATCGTGGAAGGCAGCAATGGCAAGAAGGATCCGAATGGATTTCAGCATAGCCACTGGAGAAAAGGTTTCGTCATAGTCCAAGCCAGTTCTTTGACGGAAACCCTTTGCAACAAGTCTAGCTTTATAGGTCTCAACCTGTCCATCTACACCAATCTTCCTTTTGAAGATCCACTTGCATCCTACGGGTTTTACCCCGTCTGGAGCAATGTCCAACGTCCATACTTTGTTGGTGTACATGGACTCCATTTCGGTCCGCATTGCATCCAGCCATTTTACCGAGTCAACGCTCTGAACGGCCTGCTGGAAGTTAGTAGGCTCATCATAATCTATGATGCAATCCTCTCTATCCCCGTCTATGAGAAAACCATAGTATCTCTCGGGCGGATGAGACTGCCTACTACTTCTGCGGAGCAGCGTAGGAATGTCCTGTTCTTTTGAACCCTCTGGTTCCACTAAGCTTTCAGTAATAGCTCGTGGTTCTGGAATTTCTTCCAGTTCTACTGCGCTCCCACTAATTTCCTTTTCTAAGAACTGGTGTTCTAGAAAATGGGCATGACGAGAAACAAAAACCTTTTGTTCCTCTTCGCAGTAGAAGAAATATCCCTTGGAGTTCTTTGGATATCCCACAAACTTGCACTGTACTGAGCGTGCCTCGAGCTTGTCCGTATGCTGCTTTTTGACAAAAGCTGGACTTCCCCATGTCTTAATGTGATTAAGATAGTGTCTCTTCGCACACCACATCTCATATGGTGTAGTAGGCACAGTCTTAGTTGGAACTCGGTTCAAAAGGTATGCAGCTGATTCTAGCGCATACCCCCAGAATGATCGCGGTAACTCAGCGTTACTCATCATGGATCGTACCATATCCAATAGGGTTCAGTTCCGTCTCTCCGATACACCGTTATGTTGCGGAGTGTATGGAGGAGTAAGCTGAGAGAGAATTCCGTTCTCTTTTAAATATTCCAGGAACTCGGCACTCAAGTATTCACCACCTCGATCCGATCTTAGAATCTTGATACTATTGCCGGTTTGTTTTTCTACTTCATTCTTATATTCCTGGAATTTTCCAAAGGCTTCGGACTTATGTTTCATTAAGAAGACATAACCGTACCTTGAAAAGTCATCCGTAAAAGTAATGAAGTAAGAATAACCGCTTCGCGCATGTGTAGACATTGGACCGCACACGTCGCTGTGTACGAGTCCCAAGAGCTCGCTCGCTCTTACTCCGTGTCCAGTGAACGGAGTCTTTGTCATCTTTCCTTTGAGACAGGATTGACAAGTGGCATACGATTGATATTCGAACGGATTCAAATATCCTTCTGTATGTAACTTCGTCAACCTTCTCTCATTGATGTGACCCAGTCTACAATGCCATAAGAAAGTCTGATTGATTTCCGGAGACTTTCTTTTGTATGTATTCTGGACATTGAAAATCTGCGGTTAGTTTAATACGTATATACCATTGCTTAATGTACCTGACCCAATCAGAACTTGATTAAGGTGACTGTTTACAACATTACTTATAAACGCAAATTCATAACCTTCTTTAGAAGTCAAAGATACAGAAATGATATTACAAGTTGCGTTGGGTACAAAATAGCAATTACGCAAAACCAAAACGTGTCCATCTGACAACCCCAGGTGATAGTCCCCCACGGCCTTAGCATCCATGCTAGCTCCGTTTGCAACTTTGAGGGTCAAGTCACCTGCCTTCAAAACCCTACGGTTTCTCAACGCCTGCAAAGAATTACAGATATGAGATCCTGATCCGGTATCCAATAACCAGGAAGTAGAGTTTATTGAAAGACAGTTTTCAATAACATACACACCTGAAGCTGAAGCCGCAACCTGCTTCAGTTCCTGTGTTCTGGCCTTCCAAGCCCTGCAATCATTCTTCCAGTGTCCCTTCTTATGACAATAGAAGCATTCTTCCTTATCCACAAGCTTTCCCACTTTCTTTGTTGCTTTTGCCTTTCCCTTCGTATCCACTTTACTAACACCGCCCCTTGGTTTGGCGGGGGCTTTCTTCTTCTTTCCTTTGGCTTTCGCCTTGGACCTAGAAGAGGAAGATCCTCCTACAAACAAAGTGGATGTTTCCCTACCTTTCTGTAGGGTGCCCTCTGCGCTCCTCAGCATGTTGAGGAGTTCTGAAAGTTCAACTTCTTTTTCTTGTAAGTTGAAGTTCAGGATAAACTGGGCGTAAGTGGAAGGAAGGGACTGGAGAATCAAGTCCGTATAGAGGTCATTCTCCAACGTGGTCCCAAGGTCCGCGAGCTCTTCTATGTAGCCAATCATCTTAAGCACGTGTTCCGCTACCGATGATCCGACGGCCAACCTTGCCGAAAATAACTTCTTCGACACTTCGTATCTTGCGATACGAGACTGCTCTCCATACAGTTCTTTTGTATGGAGAAATATGGATTCGAGGTCCAGATTCTCGTGCCTCCTCTGATGTTCGTTGTCCATAGAGGCAAGCACGAGGCACTTGGCCTTCGCGCAATCGATTTCCCAGGTCTTATGGATTTCCTTACCCGCGACGCTGGTTTTGGGACCTGGGACAGGGGGAGCTTTGGTGGTAAGAAGATACCCCAGCTTGTCATAAGTGATTGCCATCTTGATATTCCTGAGCCAATCTTTGTAGTTTGGACCTGTCAGTATGTTTTATCTAGGAGTAACTTAAGTCCAGTCATGTCGATTGGTCGCTGCAATTAGAAGAGAGAGAAGAAACACTCAGCATGATGCTCTTGCAAGTTTAGAATGGTTTTTAGTTTGTCTAAACAGGATGGCTCCCACTGTTTCTCGAATCCCTCCTCAAACCAAAAAGGAAGAATTAGTCAGGATCAATCTCACCGTACAATACTTGCTTAACCGTTCAGCCAGGCCAGTGTCGGTACTTCGAGGGAGGTTTTCCAACGCTTTTGCGAAGTTCCTTAATTAAATAACCTCTTTTCCCTGGGGGCGTAGCCCCGCTAACACCTTTCTAGACACCTACTTGGTTTATAGCATTGATCGTTAAGTGAGAAATTTCCCGAGGAGTAGCATATACTCACAGTAGGATCGGGATCCAAATATCATCGCGTGACAAAACTGAAGGAATCCTACCAGAATCATCACACTCCAAATGGTATGCAACACTAGCAAGTTTCAGTTCTTTTGAAACTCCCGATGTGGATTTTTTTTTTGCCCCATGCTCTTATGACCTTGACTTTGGCCAACAAATCATAAGTCACATGTCAAGTTCTACCCGTCGTTCTCCAGGTTAATTTGAATCCACCCGCACCTACCCTTGACTTTGGCCAACAAGGCAGTACGACTGTTCCAAACTAACGCATCTATCTATGCTGCACATGAATACCCAATAGCTACCAATCACTATGCCTTGACTTTGGCCAACAAACATAGCTTAAATACTATTGACCATCCATGTGAAACGACGGAGGGCTACGAATGGTTTTGGCGAAATCGTGAACGTAGTGAACTTGATATAATCGATGGAACGAGATAGCTTTTAAAAGGAGTGGCTCAAGCTCCGCATTTAAAAGTTAGTTTTGAAAAGAACCGAGTGGTTTTTCGAAAGTGTTCCAACGACTTTTACTTGGTTTATTTTCTTGCATTAGTTCTTTTAATGCGTGATATTCTTGCATTAGTTCTTTTAATGCGTCCCATCATTTAACCCTACCATTGCAGAAAACAACCAAAATATGACGTACGCTTATGCCATTCGCATTCGCCACGGGGCCCCGTCATTACCCGTTAGGTTACTTAACTAACGACAGAGCGGGGGCTGGGCTAGCGCGGCTGTAAAACATAAGCAACGCCTAAATAATATCATATATAGATATATTGCAATGATAGCCATTTCAGATCACAGATGAACACATTGGATATACTAGGAACCCGCAATTCGTACGAGCCTGTAACGAAAAGCAGATTACACGGTCGCGGTGAATAGCCAATACCCCACCCAAGACCCCTACGGGTGCGGCAAACTACCCGCCAAGTACCCGAAGCGAAGCAACCTCTCTCAACCCCGTGAGTAGGCCACTCGGCACTTCGGCATACCCGGTAGTTTGTGCACCCCCTCCATGGGTCTATCCTAGGAGCAAAAACAGTAAAAATAAATTATACAATGACGGCTACAACCCTACCCGGTTGTGCGGCCATACAAATAATTATTACATCAATTTACAAATTTACATGAATTGAAAGAAAAGAAAACTCTCGTCTCACAACCCCCCGGCTATTCACCCGCGACAATCTAATGAATTCATATACACATTCCAATAACATTACAGATCACAGATTTGTATAACCCCCACTAATCGACATATAGCGATTAGCAGACGTTCAATACAAATATCACATCACAGATAAAAACCCGTCAGCTTAAGTCTTTAGAAGTTCGATCAAAAATACGGATTTTTAGGCCCCAAACACAAAATTTTCATTCTGGAAAATCTGGGCTGAAAAGACATATTCCAAAAATCCCAAAACAACCCCAGAAATACACTGCACTAAATTTGGACCTCGGCCGAGTCAACTCGGCCGCGGAACCGCGGCGGGAGCGTGCTCCCGCCTCGTTTCCGCGGCGCTTTGATCGGTTCATGGGCCCAAATTTTGTGGTTATTCTATAAAAAGCCTGAGCCGATTTTTAAGATGAAATTTTTCAAATTTTGAACAGAAAACAAATCGGCAGAAACTTGACAAATCGGGTTCGTTTCGTGACTTTTTCTTTGATCGATCTTCTAGTTACTTTGCTAACTGTTAGATAGAGTTTAACCTGGCTCTGGTACCACTGTAAGTCCATGCTACCTCTCCCGGTACTTTCGGGCATTCGGAATTTGATAAAAAACAATTTTCTAGAGGCGGTAACATGGACTCAAAACCGGATCTTTGTTAAACATCTAACTAACAACCTAACTAGGAGTTGTTAACTACTCGGTTAGGGGGTTATACCTTTCTTTCTTGAACTCCTTCGTCTTCAAGCCTCGATGGTTGTCCGGATCGGCTTCACCCCGTCGTCTCCTTGCGCCGAAGATCGATCCACCTGAAAGCTTCTACCTTTGGCTTCTTCTTCGAACTTTGAAGAAACCAGTTCACTCGGTTTGCTAAACCTTGTGAACTAGAGTGAGTAGAGGAATGTTTTGGTGTCTTTTTATCTCTAAGGCAATGAGTCTCAACACATGAGAATGGTTTGCCTTGGGGTAGAGAGAGCAAGAGCAAGAGGGAGAGCTTGAGAATGAGAGAGCTCAAGAGAGAGAAAGAAAATGATAGAATGAACCATACCCATCTCATTCTCACCTCTCATAATCCAAAAGCCATCATAACAAAAATAGTAATCAAGTATTGTGTAAATGGTTTAAGTCAAAATGGCTATATCATTTCATGCACTCATTTTGCATAAAAGAACAAGCAAGCAAAAGTCTTTGCATGAAATGATAGCCATTGTCATCATGATGGTCAACTAGTCCAACCTAGTCAACCGGTCAACAAAGTCAACAAGTCAACAAAGTCAACCCCTCAACAACCATGTCACTATAATACTTAATTAATATTAATGTTAATCATATATCTTATTCTCATTAGGGTTAATCAAAAGTCAATGGTCAACAGTCAACTGTCAACAGCCCCAATGAGAATACTCTGCCTCTGTCTCTCCGTCAACTGTGCATACACACCCGCATCCGCGTTCCGAGGAACACGAATACAAACGAGATAAAACCAATCCCAAAACGTATACTAGGATCTGGCTTAAACCAAAGCCCGCTAGTGTTAGCTTTCCGGACACTGTACGTGCACAAGTGCACGGATATGACCGAACCCTGTCTCAAAACCATGCGACCTGTCGCAAAACCATGCGACCTCTACTCTTTTGCCTAAAGGCGAATAGCTTTCTGTGTGGGACTCTAAAGACTCGACACTACGCTGGCAGTGGGTTTAACCACAGACCGTAAGCGGCACTAGCTGTGCGTAACGGTCCCCAGGTAGATGCCGACAAGAAGACTGACGAGGTGAAACCCATCTGAACTCCTACTGAGCCTGAATGTGACAATCTCCGTACAGTACGGTCTGTTCGTCTGATGCATCACATGGCGGGCCTAGGGGGCGGTAAACGTCAGTCCCCTAATAGCGGTACAAGTCGTGTCGGAGTGAAGCCCAATACACCCTGAGATAACACTGGAAGCCTACCAGTATATCTCGCTTGCCCTGGCCAGGGACTACTCGTGTAATGGCTCTCCTAGACACAGCGCGATGTCAACCCCCAATACCGGGAGAGACGAATCCTGTCTAACCGTCACTGCCTCCAAGTGCTTCGGGACTGCACCCAACTACTACCTGTTTGCACGACTCCTTTGAGCCGTGGTAGGGTAGTAATCAAAGTACAGTGGGAACACACTCGAGGCGAAGTAACCGTGTCAAGTCAGCGGACTAAGCTGTACTCATGTCACCTGGGAACTGATAACTGACGATAGGTATAATACCAACCGGTCAGTTCCCGACGAGTCCTGTCCAGTGTACTCGTAACCCAACGAGCACCCGCATACTATCTCCAGTACGACGTACTGATGGCTGTGGGATAGACCATCTCCCACTCTGGGATGAGAAGCGCATGCGCTAGTCTACTCCGGAGTATCGATGCCCTGTCTCGATAGTCCTGCGACTAGGGACCTGCATAAGGATGTGCTTATAGATTACCCAGCCCCCACTAGTGTGACTGCCATCACAACGCTGGTAATCAAGCAAAGATCCTAAGGGCTCCATTAATGTGTATAGGCGATATACTAAAATAAACACATGCACACATTGAAGTAGAAACAAACCAAGTAGCATACTACTATTTTAAGCAAGATTGTATATACAAGGTGAATATCCCAAGCTTCCATTAAGTATTATACAAACCAGTATGATACAGTAATGGCCTCTAGGGCATATACACTAACAAAAGAAGCGTCCTTGCTTGAAATCTTCGAGGCCGAAGATGATCTACGTCGAGAGAATATCAACTCAAGCTACTACTTCACTAACTTAAGAATTAGTAAAGCAAACACCCTATACTAAAGTGCTAGTCTAGTAGAGGATGGAGAAATAGGAAGTGGGTTCTCTTTAGAATTTTATTTCTCACAATCTTTCACTCCCTTTTTAAAACCCTAGCAAGCTTTTTCTTTTTCTTCAAATAAGAAGAGGAAGATGAACAAAAGAAAAGATGAGGATAATGATCAAGTGAGTCTAGTAGAGGATGGAGAAAAATCCATAAGTGAACAAATGTTAGTTAATGCAAATTAGTATATCATATATACAATTATAAACTAAATTATTAAATCAACACTTGACTTAATAATCCGGTCATATCTCATATAACCGATTAACATCCAATGTATCGACTTATCGAATCAACACTTGATTCGATAACCCGGCTATATCACATATAACCGATCGAAACAAAAAGTCGCGAGAATAAAATACGGTATGACATACACGCATTATTCTCGGTCCCGCACATATCATATACGTGCTCCTATTTCATTTTGCCTGAGCCAGTAAAACCTCTATTAGGACTCTAAAGACTCGTCAATACGCCGGCAGTAGGTGATGATCACATCAAGCACCCACAAGCCGTCAGCGGTACTAGCTGGACGTAACGGCCACCCGGGTATTGAGCGATCAGAAGATCAGCAAGCAAGCCCGCTCCAACTCCTGTAAAAGCCTGCCGGTAACACTTCCCGTACAGTCCGGTCTCCTCGTCTGATATATCGCATATTAAATCTAGGGGTGGTAAACGTCAGACCCCAATAACCGATAAGTCGTGCCGATGTGAGGCTCATAACAGGTCGAGAAACTAATGGTAACACTTACCAGTAAATCTCTAAATCAGCCCTGGCCAGGGACTTCCCTATTACGGCCAATCGAGCACAGCACAACATCAACCCCCAATATCGGGAGAGATGAAACCCCTCCTATCGCTCATTGCCTCCATGTGACTCGAGACTGTACCCAAAAACCACCGTTTTGCATGCCCTCTTGGACATGGTAAGGTGGAAATCAAAGCACAGTGGGAATCACACAAGACTCTATGACGATCTCGGGTCTACAGACTAACCTGCACAAGTGTCACCAGAGAACTGTCATCTGACGTGAGGTATAATACCATCTGGGAGTTCTCGGCGAGTCCGTCCAGTGTACCCAGTCTCCACTGAGCACCCGTATACGATCTCTGATGTCAAACACCAATGGATATGGGATCATCCATCGCCCATCTCATGGGTCGAGAAGCGTATACGCTAGTCTACTCTGGTATATCGATGCCCTGTCTCGATACACCCACGACTAGGAACATTAAAGGATGTACTTATGGACTACTCTGTCCCCACTAGTATGATCTGCATCATAGTCCAGGTAGTCAAGTACACATCCTAAGGGCTTTACCAATATGTAACTATAAGACAGCATCAAGAGACAAGTATACATGTTAAGATAAAGAGCAACCGGATAGCATACTATCATATCGAGCAAGAAAGTCCTCTCTATATATGTCCAAGCATCCAATAATATACATCATCTGCACAATACTGTCCTCTAGGGCATACATACAATTAACATACGTTTCTTGTCCCTTAGATGGCGATGGTTGATCCCACAACCATTGGTGTGTGACATCAAAGATTGTACACAGGTGCTCATTAGAGAATGGGTACACCGAACAGGACTCGCCGAGGACTCCTATGTGGTAGTATACTTATCGTCAGATAGCAGCCCTCAGGTGACACTGGTACAGGTTAGTCTGTAGACCCGAGATCGTCATAGAGCCTTGTGTGGCTCCCACTTTGCTTTGATTTCCTCCCTATCACGGCTCAAAAGAGTCGTGCAAACAAGTGGATATTGGGTACAGTCCCGAGTCACATGGAGGCAATGAGCGATAGGAGGGGTTTCGTCTCTCCCGGTATTGGGGGTTGATGTTGCGCCATGCTCGATTGGCTATAACTGGAAGTCCCTGGCCACGGCTGCTGCTGAGATTTACTAATAAGAGTTATCAGTAGTTTCTCAAACCGTTATGGGCCGGACATCGGTATGACTTATCACGTTACTAGGGCCTGACGTTTACCACCTCTAGACATGATATGCGACATATCAGACGAAGAGATCGGACTGTACGGTAGTGTTACTGATAGGCTTCATGGAGAGTATGGATGAGCTTGCTTGTTGATCTTCATTTCGCTTAATACCCGGGTAGCCGTTACGTCCAGCTAGTAACGCTGACGGCTTATAGGTGATTGATGTGATCATCACCTACTGCTGGCGTATTGACGAGTCTTTAGAGTCCCACACAGAAGTTTCCTAATTCGAGCGAAACGAAGTAGGGCACATATGTTGGTATATGCATGGGCCTGATTAAATATGAGTATGTGATACCGTATTGTAATCTGGCAGTTATCTGTTATCGGTTCGGTTATATATGATATAACCAGATTGTCGAATCAAGTGTTGATTTGATAATGTGATATACAAATGAATGATATTAGTCTGTCATATGTGATATAACCGGATTATTAAATCAAGTGTTGATTTAATAATATGATATATATTATTTGTGATATAATTATATCTTAACTAATATCACTAGCTCACTAATTATTCTTCATTATATATATATAAATATATATTGTAGGGTTCCTAAGCACACTAATGAAGTCTCACAAGGCATCAAACATGGCCAATTCAAAATTTTCCTTGTGCCTACAAACCCTAATACGGATCGTTAACTAGATATATAGGCTATGCGATGCAAGTTAACGACTTTAAGTTAAAAGGAAAGGGGCTACAACCTTTGTAGATCCGGTCCACCACTTTCTAAGCTCCGCGATGATGTCCCTCCGCTGTCCAAATTGGATTCCGGACTCTAGCATCGGCTTCATCGAAGAAATGGGCGGACTTGGTCGTCGGCTTCGATGCCGAAGATGATCTACGTCGAGGCATCACAAGATCAAGCTCCCACTTCACCAAGTCATGAAAATTGTGAAGAAAACACCCTATACTACTTGGCAAGAGGTAGAGGATGAAGAAATAGGAAGTGGGTTCACTTTAGAATTGGATTTCTCATTCATATTCACTAGTTGCCATTGATGAAGACAAGGTTTCTTCATGTTGAAGAAGGAAGAAGAAGAAGAAGATAATATGATAAGTATTTCTAAAATAGAAAATAATATGAATACTTATCATATTCTAACCTTGGTTAGGTGTAGAGAATGTACTAAGGTTAAGTGGAATGGTTAGGGTTAAGTATGAGACAAAATGGTCACTTTAGTCAAAGCTTCAAGAAGCTTCAAAGAAAAACAAAACTAGCAACCATTTCATTTCTTATCTTTTCCAAAATAAATAAATAAATAAATAAGTAAGAAAAAGAAAACCCTAATCATTAACTTAACCATGGTTTAATTCTTTACACTTAACCAAGTAAACATGTATCATCAAACATGATACAATCAAGTGCACAAAAGTATATCACATATACAACTTGTGATATTCAAGTGAGAAAATCCATTTAAAGTGAACCAATACTAGTTAATGCAAAGTAATATATCAAATATATAATTATACATTAAATCATTAAATCAACACTTGATTTAACGATCCGGTCATATCGCATATAACCGACTAGTATCCTATGTATCGGCTTATCGAATCAATCCTTGATTCGACAACTAAGTTATATCACATACAACCATTCGATACATTCATCGCAAGAATAGAATACGGTATCATATACACGCATTATTCTCGGTCCCGCACATATCTCATATGCGCTCCTATTTCGTTTCGCTTGAGCCAGGAAACCTCTGTGTAGGACTCTAAAGACTCGTCAATACGCCGGCAGCAGATGATGATCATATCAAACACCCACAAGCCGCAAGCGGTCTGCTAAACGTAACGGCCACCCGGGTATTGAGCGATCAGAAGATCGACGAGCAAGCCCGCTCACACTCCTGTGAATCCAACCAGTAACACCTACCGTACAGTCCGGTCTGTTCGTCTGATATGTCGCATATCTCGCCTAGGGGTGGTAAACGTCAGACCCCAATAGCTTGATAAGTCATGCCGACGTAGGATCCATAACATTCGTGAAACTACTGATAACTCTTACCAGTATATCACTGCAACCCTGGCCAGGGATTTCCTGTTATGGCCAGTCGAGCATAGCGCAACATCAACCCCCAATACCGGGAGAGACGAATCCCCTCCTATCGCTCATTGCCTCCATGTGAATCGGGACTGTACCCAAAAACCACCTGTTTGCACGACTCAGTAGAGCCGTGGTAGGGTGGAAATCAAAGCACAGTGGGAGACACACAAGACTCTATGACGATCTCGGGTCAACAGACTAAGCTGCACCAGTGTCACCAGAGAACTGCCATCTGACGTAAGGTATAATACCATCTGGGAGTTCTCGGCGAGTCCGTTCAGTGTACCCAGTCTCCACTGAGCACCCGCATACCATCTCTGATGTCAAACACCAATGTATATGGGATCATCCATCGCCCATCACATGGGTCGAGAAGATATACGCTAGTCTACACTGGAATATCGATGCCCCGTCTTGATATTCCCACGACTAGGAACATTGAAGGATGTACTCATGGACTACCCAGGCCCCACTAGTATGATCTGCATCATAGTCCTGGAAGTCGAGTACACATCCTAAGGGCTTTATCAACATGTAATCAGAGAGACAGAAAGTATACATGTTAAGATAAAGAGCAACCAGATAGCGTACTATGATATCGAGCAAGAAAGTCCTACCTATATATGTCCCAGCATCCACTACAATATACATCCAATGTACAGTAATGGCCTCTAGGGCATACATATAACTAACAATCTCCCACTTGCACTAGGGCCATCTGTAGCAGTAGTTGTAGTATCTAATACTCAACCATCCCATATAAGTCTCTCTCTGGGAAAAAGCCTTTGTGAGTGGATCCGCCGTGTTGTCCTCTGAGTCTACTCTCCAAACCTCGATCACCCTGGAGATCAACTATCTCCATGATCGGGTGATACTGCCTCAGAATATGTCTGGGTCACTGATGGGATCGGGATTCCTTGGCCAAAGCCACACTTCCATTGTCATACAATGGTAGGAACCTAGTTCATCTTATGATCCAATATACACCCAAACTGCCTCTTTGGTAGTATCTTTAATAGCGATGTTACCAGCCTTTATCGTCTAGTTTGCCACGGTATCTAGCTTGGAACTCTTCCAACATACCGTCCCTTTACTGAGGGTAAAGACAATGCCTGCGACTGATATTCAGTCGTCCTTATCACCCTGGAACCCTTCCAGTGATTCTCCCCAGGATTGATTGATACCATCTCACTACTTCTAGTGAGAATCCTAGCATCCAGTTACATCTATCTCATAGATGAAAACACAGGTTTTAGGAGGTATCACTTTGATTCTATTGGAGAATCTTTATGATAAGCGGAGATTGACCGAGCGTAGTATAGGAAATCCCATTCCTATCAAGAGTATGTTGTCCACGTACAATACGAGGATGACCACCTTACTCTTTACTACCGTTTTGTATATACAAGGTTCATCTACCATTTTGATGATGTCAAACTGTTTGACTAACTCATCAAAACAGATGTTCCAACTCCGCGATGCCTGCTTCATCACATAAAACATCTTGCACACGTTTCTGCTGCTCCCACTGTTTACGTAGCCCACTGGCTGTGTTCTTATAGACGTTCTCTTCTAAATCATTATTTAGAAAAGTAGTCATGGCACCCAACCACCAGATATCGCAGTTATGGTATGTAGCAGTGGCAAGTAGGATCTGGATGGACTTAAGCATAGTCCCTGAAAAAGGTTTCATCATTATTCACGCCCGGTCGATGATGAAAACCTTTAACATGTCTAGCTTTGAAAGTCTCAACTTTTCCATCTACACCAAGTAATCTTCTCAAGATATACTTGCTCCTGATGGGGATTTAACCCTTCAGATATAGCAGCTAAAGTCCATACTTTGCTGGTGTACATGGATTCCATCTCAGATTGCTAAGCATCCAGCCATTCTTACAGAGTCCCTACTCTCGATGGCCAGCTCGAAACTAGTTGGGTCATCATCTCATGATGCAATCCTCGCTCCCACTGTCATCGAGAAACCGAAGTATCTCTCAGGTGGATGAGGAACCCTACTAGATCGGCGGAGAGGCTGAGGTTCGTTGGAATCTACTGAATCCTTTGGTTCTACCAAATCACCTGCTGTAGTTTGTATAGCTGGAACCTTTCCAGTTCTACACAACAGACCTTGCCTTGATCTTGTCCGGATTTTGCTTTTGACATAGGCCGGACAATCCCAAATCTTAACTTATTTAAGAGATAGGCTCTTCCCATACCATATCTTATATGGAGTGGTAGGCACTGATTTGATTCGAACCCTATTCAATAGGTATGCAACTTCATAAGTGCATAACTCCCTAAAAGGAAATAGGAAACTCAGTAGTACTCATCATGGAGCACACCATATCTAATATTGTGCGATTGCTCCACCCCGATACACCGTTGTGCTGTGGTGTATTCAGAGGAGTAACACTGAGAGAGAATCTCATTCTCCTTTAGAATAGTCCAGGAATGCCATGCATAAGTATTCTCCTCCCTGATCTTATCATAGGACATAATACTTATACCCGGTTTTTGGTTCTCTACTTCTAACTTATATTCTGTGAATATCTCAAAAGGTTCGGACTTGTGTTTCAACAGGAACATATGACTGAATCTTGAGAGATTATCAGAGAATATAATGAAGTATAAAGAACCGGTCCTGGCATGTGTAGACAGGAAACCTTACATATATCATCATGTATCAATCCCAAGAGTTTACTAACTCTTTCTCTGTTTCCAATAAACAGGGCTATGGTCATCTTATCTTTGTGACATGACTGGCAAGTTTCACAAGATGTAAATCCAAACTGATTTAAATATGCATCTAAAATGTAACTTCAGCCAGTCAGGTCGCATTGATATGACCTAGTCTACAATGCCTCAAGAAGGATTTGTTCATTTCTGAACTCTTCCTCTTGTGTGAGTTCTGTATACTAGGAACTGTAGTTTGATTTAGAACGTTAATGCTTTTAGATAACGTGCCTGAACCGATCAACTTTTGATATAGGAAATGTTCAAAACATTATCCAACAATACAAAATTTTATCATTTCTTTACTTATAAAGAGACTGATACGATTTTGTATATCAGGTTCGGTATCTAATAGCATTTGTTCAGAATCAATGTATTGGTAATACAGGGTGACAGTGACCAACAGACTTGGCTGCAACACTTGCCCCGTTTTCTGTCTCATGAAACTTATCACCCGTTCTCAGTTTTTCTACTCTTTTGCAGCCCTATGTAACAGATTACATATCTGGGATCCTGATCCGGTATCAAATACCCTGGATGCAGAGGATACTGAGAAACAGTTCTGTATAATGAACACACCCGAAGGAGATGCATCATATGCACTTTCTTCGTTTGGGCGGCATAGGAATTCTGGTTTTCCCCTATTTCCTGCTCTGTCTTATAACAATTACAAGTTGGAGCGGGACCAACGTTCCCCAGCTCAGTATAACAAGCGGGTTCGGTCAATACATCCGTATTATTATCTTGATTAAGGCGTGATATGGTCGCTACCTGGAAAGAGAGAGAAGAAAGTGAAAGGTTCCTAGGCACTCTAGTAAGGTCTCACAAGGCATCGAACATGCCAATTTAAAATTTTTTGTGCCGAGAAACCCTAGACTACGGATCTTAAACTAGATGTTTAGGCGAAATATAAAGCTAGTTAACACTTAACTACTAGGATACGGAAATACAACCTTTGTAGATCCGGATGTCCACCTCCACGGCTCCGCAACGATGTCTCCTCGCTGTCCAAGTCGAACTCCAGGCTCAAGCGTCGGCTTCGTCGGAGAAACGGGTGAGCTAGGTCGCCGGCTTCGTGTCAAAGACGATCTACGTCGAGGCATCGCAAGTTCAAGCTCTGACTTCACAAAGTGATGAAATTTGTGAAGAAAACACACTCTACAACTTGGCTAGAGGTAGAGGGTGAAGAAATAGGAGATGGGTTCACTTTAGATTTGGATTTTGCTTACTAAATCTCAAGTTGCCATTAGAGTAGCAAGCTTGAAGAAGAAGAAGAAGATGAGCTCAAGAAAAGAATATGATAAGTCTTATGTTAAAAATAAATTTAAATCAAATACTTATCATAACTTGAACTAGGGTTAAGTGTAGAGAATTAACCATGGTCATGTAAGTGCACGGCGGCGCCCCGGCCGTCAATCCGACGCCGGAATGCGGAAGCGGTGAATAACTTAAATTTTGCGGACTTAGCAAACCGGCACCACCGCGCACTATCACCCGGATCGTTACCATTAACTAGTCTAAGCTAACTACAAGAAAGGGAATAGAGATATACCGACGATCCAAGTCCTCCGGTCTTCTCGTCATGGTCCCGATCTCCTGCGGAAAAGTCCCGTCTCCTCCTCATCGCCGGAAGTGCACCACATCGCCTTCTTCGTTTACGGGCTCCCACCTCAATGCCGAGGCAACTCGGGCACGAAGCCGGCTACTCGACGTGCCCAAGATTCTTTGTAGAATTCGTAGAGAAGGAGTCTCATTTTTGGGGTTTGGAGTTGTGCCATTTTGTGGAAGAAAAGAGAGGAACTTTTTGAAATGAACTAGAGGGCTTTTCTAGTGAGCAAGAGAAACAAAATGCCATCCATAAAAATGAATCCATACCCCCATTTTGAATGGCCGGCCCCCCCCTTTACCAAGTGAGATTGGAGAGAGAAAAGACAAGGGGGTGGGTGGAACAATAATGCAAGGTGGAGTGTCATGGAAAAAAGCAAGTGATGATGAGAGGCAATGATCACTCCCAAAACCAATACACTACCAACTAATCATCAACAACCATGATGCTAACAAAGTCAAGCCATCATGAAGTATGAAGTCAAGCAAGTCAAAGGAGGGTGCTATCATGATACAACAAAATGCAAAGACCCCCTTCCACAAATGCCTATTTGCAACAATGCAAATAAGCCCTCCTCCACCAATCTTCGGCCAATGAACGGAACAATGGAAATCGGCCGAAACGGAAAGCAAACTGGCAACTCCAGAAAACTGGTCCCGTAATAAATTACAGGAAAACCCCGATACTGTGCATACACACCCGCATCTGTATTTCGACCGAAATACAAATGCAATGAGACAAAATCTCCACTGTACTATACTAGGATCCGGCTTATACCAAAACCGGCTAGTAATATCTGTTCGATCCTGATCCGTGCAATACCGCACGTATCTGATCGAACCCTGCCATATAACCATACGGCCTATAGTACAAACTGTCCGATCCTGATCCGTGCAATACCGCACGTATCTGATCGGACCTTGCCATATCTCCATACGGCCTCTACAACCTTTCGCCCGAAAGCTGAGTAACTGTAAATGTGGTGGACTCTAAAGACTCGTCAATACTATGGCTGTGGATTTAACCACTAGCACGTCAGAGGTATATGCCAATACGTGACGGGCCACCAGCTATTGACCAAAAGGGACGTCGATGAGGAAGCTCACCCCGACACCCAACTGAGCCTGTCAGTGACAATATCCGTGCAGTCCGGTCCGTTCGTCTATGAGCATCGCATGGCGGGCCTAGGGGGTTGGTAAAAGTCAGACCCCCAAAAGCGGTACAAGTCGTGTCGGAGTGTAGCCCAGAACACCCTGAGATACTACTGGAATACCTACCAGTAAATCTCCTTGCCTTGGCCAAGGACTTTGTGTAATGGCTCTCCTAGACACAGCACGACCTCACCCCCAATACCGGGAGAGACGAACCCCTGAAGATACGCTCACTGCCTCCATGTGGCTCGGGACTGTACCCAACTAAAACCTGTTTGCACGACTCCTTTGAGCCGTGGTAGGGTAGTAATCAAAGTACAGTGGGAACTCACACGAGACAAATGACGATCCCCAGGTCGATGAACTAACCTGCACACATGTCACCAGGGAACTGCCATCTGACGTCTGGTATATGACCAACTAGCATGTTCCCGGCGAGTCCTATCCGGTGTACTCATAACCCAATGAGCACCTGTATACATCTTAGGTGATCCAACTGACACCAGTGGCTTGTGAGACCGGCCACCGCCCCTCGTCGGGGTCTCGACTGTATACACTAGTCTACTAATGGAGTATCGATGCCCAGTCTCGAAACTCCCACGACTAGGGACCTTTTAAGGATAAGCTTATAGACCCCCAGCTCCCACTTATATGATCGCCCTCATACTGCTGGTGGTCAAGCAAGAATCCTAGGGGCTCTATCAACGTGTAATAGCGACGTGTCATGTCACCTAAAGCAGTACACGATGATAAAGGTAAACCAGATAGCATACTATCATCTCGAGTAAGACTGTCCTACCGGGATAGGTCCTCCCTCAATCATTACAATCACGTACCTGTGACCTAATAATTGACTCTGAGGGCACTATCTCCAACAATCTCCCACTTGCACTCAAGGCTAATTATTGCGATGTCGCATACTCACAGCCCGTGTGATACCGAACATCCAACTCCTCTACTAGTCAGTCTCACAAAGCTCGTTTGCGGAACTATTGCGTTCGAGGAATAGCCTTAGTGAGTGGATCCGCTCAGTTGTTTCTTTCTATGTCTCTCTATATCTCAAGTTCGCGGAGAAAACCCATCTCCCGAAATGAGCAATACCTGTCTTAGAATGTGCCTGGATGTCTGATGGGACATAGCTCATAAATGAACTCCAAATCCAAACTTCTTAGACTGTATCGTCAACTGAACTTAATCAGTATCCTGCGCCAAGCCACCCTCAGTATTGCCTTGGATCACCTGTCCAAAATACTGCCCCTCAACAGAAGGAAAACTGTAACTCTGACAACCTCCTTGTCGTCCATGTCACCTTGGAAGCCTGGAATGATAACTGTCTCCCACATGAGGCTGTCGTTATCATCTCCCTAGAACATCCACTTATGTTCTAAAACTGCTTCCGACTGTTTCTCCAGGATTGGATTAATGTCAATTTATTGCATCTAGTGCAAGAACAACATCTGGTGTGGTACTTGACATCTCACGATTGACTCAATTGCCTGAGCAAGTGAGCTGCCAATCATGCCCGTCCCTCTCCCCTTTAGTCTGTAAGACACCTTTGGAGAGGGTGACTCCATTACCTGCAGGTACACTACCGTGCCAGGAGTCGTCCATCCTAAATACTCTTAGAATGCTGTCAAGTACCCTGATTGGGAAACCACCCAAATCTAGATCTAAGACCATAGATCTAGTAACCAGTATGTCTGATATAAAATCCATTTCCATTGTGGAGAAACAACTGTGTGACGACCAAAGTATAACCGATCGTAGTGTAGGAGTTTCCTTTCCTACTCTGTGTATATCATCCAAATACCAGGATATCACACCCTACTACCTTCTCAACAGATCCATCCCCTATTCTGATGAAGTCAAACCCATGACTGTCACGTCAGAAATAGATGATCTATCTCCGCTACATCTGCTTTAGTCTATAAATAGATATAAGCCTGATGTCTACCAATGCTTCCGCTGCTCCCACTGACTACGACAACCCTCTGCCAGAGTCATATAGACGTGCACTTCTAAAACTAGTTTAGAACGACGCTATACTCATCCTCCTGCCGGGTCTCGCAGCCTGGAACAACAACAATGGCAAGTGTGGGTAAACAAGAACTTCCCTGTCACCGTCCTTGAGGCTACCTGAGTACCTCTCGGGTGCCTGAAGTTACCCACTTTATCTGCGGAGTGGCCAATGGAATGTTAATCCAGATTGAATCTTTAGGTTCCTTATCAAATCTTCAGTAATCGTTTGTGGTTCTGGAATCACTTCCAGTTCTACCATACTCCCACTACTGTTTTCTGAAAAAATCCATTTTTATTAAAACTGTGGCGAGTCTAGAACAATATCGCTATTGTTCATCCAGATGGTAGAAAGTCAACCCTCGTCATAGCCTGGGTCAACCCACAAACAGCCATTACAGAAACGTGCTTTGAGTTGTCCAGTGTCTGGTTTTAATCATAAACCGGACAACTCCCCGTACCTTAACATCGTTAATATATGAACTGTTCTATATCCCATATAGGACCAGAGGCACTGATTTAATTGAACCAGATCCAAATCATGCAACTGTCTCCAGTGCATGTCAACTAAATGGAAGGAGGCCAGATCAGCGTTACTCAACTTAGGAATACTTCCAATTATGAGTAACCTGAAAGAGAAGCAATTTCTCTTAATCATTACTATCAACTGAACACCATACACAAGTATCTACATCTTCGATCTCTTTGAAGAATCCCGATACTTGCTATACCTGGTTCTCTACTCTATTCAAATACATATAACTTCTCCAAATTCAGACCCTGTGTTTCCACGAAACACCTGTCTAAAAATTAGAGGATTCATAAGTAAACCGAATATAGTACGAGGACTATCCCCTATTCTGTCCTGATGGACTCTGGACAACATACAATACTCTGTAAAAGTCCCTTGAGTCTGATTACTCATTCACTGTGTGTCGTAAGTTGAAAACTGTACTTATGGTTAAGAAGAATTACACCGCTGTTTAATGCTCCTTACCTAACCATCCACTGATATAGGTAAATGTCGTAGACATAATTTCAGAAAGGTATATCTCACTCTATGAAAATAGACGTACAGATATATCAATTTGAAATTGGTGCATAACAGCGGATATTCAAAACCAAATATTTGCCGACCGGCAAACAACCCAGGTGATTTCCTCTAATATCACCGATTACAACGAATCCCGATATAATGAGGATAATCACCCAATTCCCAATAACTTACTCCCACTCATCATCTGTAAAACCATACAGATGTGAGAATCGTATCTGGTAAATACATACCCTGGAGTAAGTATCTAATCGGGAAATCAGTTTTCTATTAACAGTACACAGTGAAACTGAAACATTGAAATGTTTCGATGGGGTATCCTGGTATTCCTAGTAATGCCTCTTCCAGATTCACGACTGTAACCGTATAGTTCTTTGCCACCTCTCCAAATCCCTTCATATGTCTTTAGTCTTTACCTTCTGCACACCCCTTTAGGCCAAATGTTTTTCTTCCTTCCCTACCGTTCGGCACCAGCCTATGGTTTGGAAGAAGACTATCCAATAAGCATAATGGGTGTACTGTCCCAATCCTAGGAACACTCGCAACACGAGAGAAGGTGAAGATAAAAGACACCTGAATGTACTTTATTCCTATTTCTCCTGAACCAGGATCCATCCCCGAACTGGAACAAGTTCCTTTCGAGTTCGTATATAACCATACGATGGAATATCCAAATAAACTGTGGATCTTCGTAGTGATACGGAGTGTCCTGGAGAAATACAAAGGTGATGTGGGAGTGGTAACGAAATATTTGGTTTGGTCGTGAATATCTGTTGCAATTTACTTTGCCCTCCTACTAATCCCTTGCTTTGTCTGAACTTAATACCTTCTGCACACCATCGTTATGCTAATTGGTTTTCTTCATTCCCTACCGGTCGGCACCAGCCTAAGGTTTGGAAGAAGACAATCCAATTTGCGTAATAGGTGTACTACCCCTAAACCAAGGAGTACTCGTAACCTGAGAGAGGGTAAAAGGAAAAGACAACTGAATAATCCTATCCGTTTTCTCCAGAACCGGAAACCATCCTCGAATAATTCTTTCGAGTTCGTATCTAACCATACGATGGTTTTGTCCAATGGAAGTGGACGTTCGTAGTAATACGGGGTGTCCTGGAGAAAAGGGTAAAAGTAGGAGTGGCAATGAGGTCTGCAACTCTGACAATCCAAAAGCCAGTGTTAAGTAAGTTCGGTCAACTTGGTCACGGAGTCATAGTCTAGGGTCGGGTCAATGGTCGCTGCCAGAGAGAGAGAGAGAAGAAACACTCAGCGTGCACTCTATCCTAGATCAGAATGGTTACCAATTTATCTAATCTGGAAACCTCCCACTGTACCTCAAATTCTCCTCCAAACCTGAAAGAAGAATTAGTCGGGGTCACCCGAGGAGTAAACCAACTCATCAGTAGGAATCGGGATCCAACTCTCATCGCATGATAACGTGACGGAATCCACTCACGGTATCACACTCCAGAAGGTATGCGTATATCTGGCAAGTTTCAGTTCTTTTGAAACTCCCGATGTGATTTCTGCCCCATGCTCTTATGACCTTGACTTTGGCCAACATATCATAAGTCACATGTCAAGTTCTACCCGTCGTTCTCCAGGTTAATTTGAATCCACCCGTACATACCCTTGACTTTGGCCAAAATGGCAGCACGACTGTCCCAAACCAACGCATCTATCTATGCTGCATATGAATACCCCAATAGCTACCAATCACTGTGCCTTGACTTTGGCCAACATACACAGCTTGAATACTATTGACCACCCATATGAAACGACGGAGGGCTACGAATGGTTTCTGGCGAAAACCTTTAACGTAAAGAACTTGATATCGTCGAAGGAACGGATAGCTTTTAAAAATATAGTGACGAAAACCGTTGCTAAAGAGGTCACTCCCGGTGAAGGGATCTCGGCTCTTTCCCCGTAGAATGGGGTGCAGGATATTCCAACTGAATACCACGGTGCAAAGCAAAAGTAATCGGCTATAGTGAAGTCAATGCCCTGACGCAAATTTCTGTCCAAGGGGTCACTCCCGGTGAAGGGATCTCGGCCCTTGCCTCGTCGACTGAGGAGCAGGATATTCCAATGAATACCACGATGCAAAACAAAAGTAAACGTCCTTGCAATAACAGCTTTTTGAAAAGTGTTCCAACAACATCAGATTAGGTTTGTTTTTAAATTGCATTGATCCGAATCAACGCAGTCCCATCAATTGATCACACCAAAAAGAACGAAAATATACTGATGTACGTATATGCCATCCGCATTCGCCACTGGGTCCCGTCATTACCCGTTAGGTTAGCTTACTAACGACAGAGCGGGGACTGGACTAGCGCGGATGCAAAACATATACAACATCTACTAATATATATACCAATATATTATATTTCGCTCAAGGCGTGAATAAAATGCAACATCACAGAGAATGAACAGCATCATAGAAACAATACAGATATCTGGGATCCCCGGGTTTCACAGAGCCACTACTGAAACCCGACGTTCCCCTGGTCGTGTGGATAGCCTGTGCAATGAAATCCTAGACCCCTACGGGCGCGGCAAGTCACCCGCCAAAACCTGAAGCGAGGCAGCCCCCTTCAGCGCCGTGAATGGACCACCCAGCACTTCACGGAATCCGGCAACTTGGGCACCCCTCCTGGGTCAACCTGTACCCCCTACGAGTGCGGCGAATAGCCCGCCAATCCTAGAGTGAAGCCCCCTCCGTCTCAATGCCATGAGATGCGGGCTTGTTGCCCTCTAGAACCCGGCTATCCGTGCACCCCTCCGCGGGGTATCCTAGTACAGAAAGTAAAATATACATACAACGGGTACATCGACCGCAACCAGGTCGTGCCCCAAAAGAATAATACAAACAGGCAGTGACGGCAGTCCACATGTCGGACGCTCGCCCCGCAATATCAAATGTACATAATACAACATCACAGTACTAGCATTGCATCCAGGCTATCCCCCACGACCGATCCGCAACATCACAGCAAATACATAGAACATCAACGTGAAAGTCACGTTCGCAAATCCGTCTAACCGGGCTATAGCAGTTAGACCGGATTTACCGATCGAGTGACATTCACGGTCGCAGATATAATGTAAATACTGTGAAAAATGTGTTTAAGATTTTCCGATTGACCAAAAATTAACAAGTGGGCCCACAAAGAATACTGTAGCAGTCACAGAAATAATTGGCCCAATTTTAATATTCCAAAACCCCTAATTACACCCCTGAAGCCCACTGGAAAAAGATGGCCCACTGAACTCTCAAGACTGCGGCGGAACAGCGGCCCAATAGAAGGGTGAGGCCGCGGATCCGCGCTCTGTGTGAGAGATCAGAGTGTCGAATTTTCCCAGAGTTCTTAGAATCTCCTGCACATTATTCTGAGACCACCAGAAAAATTTTTAGACACCAAAAATTCTTAACAGAAAACTGATGTGAGGTAAAAATGAGTTTTTGGAATTTTGGTCGATCGGAACCGCAAAACACATCAAACGAAGCTAGACGAAGTTAATGGCGAGGCTCTGATACCACTGTAAGTGCACGGCGGCGCCCCGGCCGTCAATCCGACGCCGGAATGCGGAAGCGGTGAATAACTTAAATTTTGCGGACTTAGCAAACCGGCACCACCGCGCACTATCACCCGGATCGTTACCATTAACTAGTCTAAGCTAACTACAAGAAAGGGAATAGAGATATACCGACGATCCAAGTCCTCCGGTCTTCTCGTCATGGTCCCGATCTCCTGCGGAAAAGTCCCGTCTCCTCCTCATCGCCGGAAGTGCACCACATCGCCTTCTTCGTTTACGGGCTCCCACCTCAATGCCGAGGCAACTCGGGCACGAAGCCGGCTACTCGACGTGCCCAAGATTCGTTGTAGAATTCGTAGAGAAGGAGTCTCATTTTTGGGGTTTGGAGTTGTGCCATTTTGTGGAAGAAAAGAGAGGAACTTTTTGAAATGAACTAGAGGGCTTTTCTAGTGAGCAAGAGAAACAAAATGCCATCCATAAAAATGAATCCATACCCCCATTTTGAATGGCCGGCCCCCCCCTTTACCAAGTGAGATTGGAGAGAGAAAAGACAAGGGGGTGGGTGGAACAATAATGCAAGGTGGAGTGTCATGGAAAAAAGCAAGTGATGATGAGAGGCAATGATCACTCCCAAAACCAATACACTACCAACTAATCATCAACAACCATGATGCTAACAAAGTCAAGCCATCATGAAGTATGAAGTCAAGCAAGTCAAAGGAGGGTGCTATCATGATACAACAAAATGCAAAGACCCCCTTCCACAAATGCCTATTTGCAACAATGCAAATAAGCCCTCCTCCACCAATCTTCGGCCAATGAACGGAACAATGGAAATCGGCCGAAACGGAAAGCAAACTGGCAACTCCAGAAAACTGGTCCCGTAATAAATTACAGGAAAACCCCGATACTGTGCATACACACCCGCATCTGTATTTCGACCGAAATACAAATGCAATGAGACAAAATCTCCACTGTACTATACTAGGATCCGGCTTATACCAAAACCGGCTAGTAATATCTGTTCGATCCTGATCCGTGCAATACCGCACGTATCTGATCGAACCCTGCCATATAACCATACGGCCTATAGTACAAACTGTCCGATCCTGATCCGTGCAATACCGCACGTATCTGATCGGACCTTGCCATATCTCCATACGGCCTCTACAACCTTTCGCCCGAAAGCTGAGTAACTGTAAATGTGGTGGACTCTAAAGACTCGTCAATACTATGGCTGTGGATTTAACCACTAGCACGTCAGAGGTATATGCCAATACGTGACGGGCCACCAGCTATTGACCAAAAGGGACGTCGATGAGGAAGCTCACCCCGACACCCAACTGAGCCTGTCAGTGACAATATCCGTGCAGTCCGGTCCGTTCGTCTATGAGCATCGCATGGCGGGCCTAGGGGGTTGGTAAAAGTCAGACCCCCAAAAGCGGTACAAGTCGTGTCGGAGTGTAGCCCAGAACACCCTGAGATACTACTGGAATACCTACCAGTAAATCTCCTTGCCTTGGCCAAGGACTTTGTGTAATGGCTCTCCTAGACACAGCACGACCTCACCCCCAATACCGGGAGAGACGAACCCCTGAAGATACGCTCACTGCCTCCATGTGGCTCGGGACTGTACCCAACTAAAACCTGTTTGCACGACTCCTTTGAGCCGTGGTAGGGTAGTAATCAAAGTACAGTGGGAACTCACACGAGACAAATGACGATCCCCAGGTCGATGAACTAACCTGCACACATGTCACCAGGGAACTGCCATCTGACGTCTGGTATATGACCAACTAGCATGTTCCCGGCGAGTCCTGTCCGGTGTACTCATAACCCAATGAGCACCTGTATACATCTTAGGTGATCCAACTGACACCAGTGGCTTGTGAGACCGGCCACCGCCCCTCGTCGGGGTCTCGACTGTATACACTAGTCTACTAATGGAGTATCGATGCCCAGTCTCGAAACTCCCACGACTAGGGACCTTTTAAGGATAAGCTTATAGACCCCCAGCTCCCACTTATATGATCGCCCTCATACTGCTGGTGGTCAAGCAAGAATCCTAGGGGCTCTATCAACGTGTAATAGCGACGTGTCATGTCACCTAAAGCAGTACACGATGATAAAGGTAAACCAGATAGCATACTATCATCTCGAGTAAGACTGTCCTACCGGGATAGGTCCTCCCTCAATCATTACAATCACGTACCTGTGACCTAATAATTGACTCTGAGGGCACTATCTCCAACAGGTCACTTGGATGGGTTAGGGTTAAGCATGAAGATAAGGATGGTTAGCAAAGTCAAAGCTTCATGAAGCTTCAACTTAAAACAAAAAGAGCCACCATTCTTATCTTAAATCATTTCAAATAAATAAATAAACAAATAAATAAATAAACAAATATGCAAAACCCTAATTATCAATTAACCATGGATTAATTCTATACACTTAACTAAATGATCAAGTATCATCAAACATGATACAAAAATGTGCACGAAAGCATATCACATATACAATGTGCATCAAGTGAGAAAAATCCGTTTAAAGTGAACCAATACTAGTTAATGCAAAGTAATATATCAAATATATAATTATACATTAAATCATTAAATCAACACTTGATTCAATGATCCGGTCATGTCGCACATAACCGACTAGTATTCAATGCATCGATTTATCGAATCAATGATTCGATAACTAGGTCATATCGAATATAACCAATCGAAACATATAACGCGAGAATGAAATGCGGTATCACATACATGCATTATTCTCGGTCCCGCACATATCTCATATGCGCTCCTATTTCGTTTCGCTTGAGCCAGGAAACCTCTGTGTAGGACTCTAAAGACTCGTCAATACGCCGGTAGCAGATGATGATCATATCAAGCACCCACAAGCCGCAAGCGGTCTGCCAAACGTAACGGCCACCCGGGTATTGAGCGATCAGAAGATCGACGAGCTAGCCCGCTCACACTCCTGCGAATCCGACCAGTAACACTTACCATACAGTCCAGTCTCTTCGTCTGATATGTCGCATATCAAGTCTAGGGGTGGTAAACGTCAGACCCCAATAACCCGATAAGTCGTGCTGATGTGAGGCTCGTAACGGGTCGAGAAACTACTGGTAACACTTACCAGCAAATCTCTGATCAGCCCTGGCCAGGGACTTCCCTGTTACGGCCAATCGAGCACAGCGCAACATCTACCCCCAATACCGGGAGAGACGAAACCCCTCCTATCGCTCATTGCCTCCATGTGACTCGGGACTGTACCCAAAGACCACCGTTTTGCACGCCCTCATGGACGTGGTAAGGTGGAGATCAAAGCACAGTGGGAATCACACAAGACTCTATGACGATCTCGGGTCTACAGACTAACCTGTACAAGTGTCACATGAGAACTGCCATCTGACGTGAGGTATAATACCATCTGGGAGTTCTCGGCGAGTCCATCCAGTGTACCCAGTCTCCACTGAGCACCCGTATACCATCTCTGATGTCAAACACCAATGGATATGGGATCATCCATCGCCCATCACATGGGTCGGGAAGCGTATACGCTAGTCTACTCTGGTATATCGATGCCCCGTCTCGATACACCCACGACTAGGGACCTTGAAGGATGTACTTATGGACTACCATGTCCCCACTAGTATGATCTGCATCATAGTCCAGGTAGTCAAGTACAAATCCTAAGGGCTTTACCAACATGTAACTATAAGACAGTATAAAGAGACTAGTGTACATGTTAAGATAAAGAGTAACCAGATAGCATACTATCATGTCGAGTAAGAAAGTCATCTCTATATATGTCCAAGCATCCAATATAATATACATAATCTGTACAATACTGGCCTCTAGGGCATACATACAACTAACAATCTCCCACTTGCACTAGGGCCAGCTGCTGTAGTATCTCATACCGAGCATCCCGAAGAGTCTCTCAAACTGTATCTGGGGAATGGCCTTCGTGAGTGGATCCGCCGTGTTGCTCTTCGTATCAACTCTCCTGACCTCGATCTCCCGGCGATCAACTATCTCCCGGATCAGGTGATACCGCCTCAGAATATGCCTGGATCGCTGATGGGACCTGGGTTCCTTGGCCAAAGCCACCGCTCCATTGTTATCGCAATACAAAGGTATTGGATGCTCAATGGATGGAACCACTCCAAGTTCAGTAATGAACTTCTTGATCCAGACAGCTTCTTTAGCAGCATCGTTGGCAGCGATGTATTCAGCCTCTATCGTCGAGTCTGCCACGGTTTCCTGCTTGGAACTCTTCCAGCTAACCGCCCCTCCGTAAAGGGTAAAGACAAAGCCCGACTGCGACTTAGAGTCGTCCTTATCACTCTGGAAGCTCGAATCGGTAAAGGACTCCACTTGGAGTTCTCCGTTACCATACACCAAGAACATATCTCTAGTCCTTCGCAAGTACTTGAGAATGCTCTTCACAGCTGTCCAGTGACTCTCTCCAGGATCAGCTTGATACCTGCTCACTACACTTAGTGAGTATGCTACATCGGGTCTGGTACATAGTATCGCATACATGATAGAGCCTACTGCCGAAGCATAGGGTATCCCTTGCATGCGAGCTCTTTCCAAATCAGTCTTAGGAGACATCTCTTTGGAGAGAGTGACTCCAGAGATCGTGGGCAAGTTCCCACGCTTGGACTCTTCCATACTAAACCTCTTTAGTATGGTGTCAATGTACCTGGATTGGGACAATCCCAAAATCCTTTTGGATCTATCTCTATAGATCCTAATTCCCAATATGCAGGAGGCATCACCAAGATCTTTCATTGAGAATCTTTGTGATAAGAAGAGCTTGACCGATTGCAGCATAGGAATATCATTTCCTATCAAGAGTATGTCGTCCACGTACAATACGAGGAAGACAACCTTACTCTCTGCCACCTTCTTGTAGATACAAGGTTCATCTGGATTTTTGACGAAATCAAACTCTTTGATAACGACGTCAAAGCAGATGTTCCAACTCCGCGATGCTTGCTTTAATCCATAAATGGATTTAAGCAGCTTGCACACCTTCCCGCTGCTCCCACTGTCTACGAAGCCCTCTGGCTGAGTCATGTACACGCACTCTTCTAAATCACCATTTAGAAAGGCGGTCTTAACATCCATTTGCCAGATTTCGTAGTCATGAAAGGCAGCAATGGCAAGCATGATTCGGATGGATTTAAGCATAGCCACTGGAGAAAAGGTCTCGTCATAGTCCACACCTGGTCTTTGACGAAAACCCTTTGCTACAAGTCTAGCTTTGAAAGTCTCCACTTTCCCATCTACACCAAGTTTCTTCTTGAAGATCCACTTGCTCCCAATGGGTTTTACCCCTTCAGGAGCAACTTCCAAAGTCCATACTTTGTTGGTGTACATGGAATCCATCTCAGACCGCATAGCATCCAGCCATTTCACTGAGTCCCCACTCGTGATGGCCTGCTCGAAGCTAGTTGGGTCATCATCCTCCATGATGCAATCCTCGCTTCCACCGTCCATGAGAAAACCGTAGTATCTCTCAGGTTGGCGAGGAACCCTACTAGATCGGCGGAGTGGCTGGGGTTCATCGGGAACTATGGAATCCTCGGGTTCAACCAAATCTTCTGTTGTAGTCTGTGTCGCTGGAACCTCTTCTAGTTCTACCTCAATGCCACTTATCTGTTTCATAAGAAAACCTTTTTCTAAGAAAGTGGCATGTCGAGAAACAAACACCTTTTGTTCCTCGGGGTGGTAGAAGATATACCCTTGTGAATTTTTAGGATATCCTACAAACTTACATAAGACAGATCTTGCCTCGAGTTTGTCCGGATTTTGTCTTTTGACATAGGCTGGACAACCCCATATCTTAATATAATTAAGATGTGGTCTCTTCCCTTTCCATATCTCATATGGAGTGGTAGGCACTGATTTGGTAGGAACTCTATTCAATAGGTCCATGGCTGTCTCAAGCGCATGTCCCCAGAAGGAAATAGGTAACTCAGCTGTACTCATCATTGAGCGCACCATATCTAATAGGGTGCGGTTTCTCCGTTCAGATACACCGTTGTGCTGTGGTGTATAAGGAGGAGTCAGCTGAGAGAGAATCCCATTCTCTTTTAGGAAGTCCAGGAATTCATTGCTCAAGTATTCCCCTCCTCGATCAGATCGTAGGATTTTAATACTTTTTCCGGTTTGGTTCTCGACTTCTTGTTTATATTCTCTAAATTTCTCAAAAGCTTCTGATTTGTGTTTCATCAGGAACACATATCCGAATCTAGAGAGATCGTCAGTGAATGTAATGAAGTACGAAGAACCATCCCTGGCATGTGTAGACATGGGACCGCATACATCACTATGTATCAGTCCTAAGAGTTCGGTAACTCTTTCTCCGTGTCCCGTAAACGGAGTCTTGGTCATCTTGCCTTTGAGACATGACTGGCAAGTGTCATAGGATGAAAATTCAAACGGATTTAAATATCCATCCTTATGCAACTTAGCCAGTCGTGTCGCATTGATGTGACCCAGTCTACAATGCCACAAGAAGGATTCGTTCAGTTCAGAACTCTTCCTCTTGTGTGTGTTTGGTATGCTCAGAACTGTTGATTGGTTTAGAACATAAATGCCATTGCACAACGTGCCTGATCCAACCAACTTTTGGTTACGGAAAATGTTCATAACATTGTCCTGTAATACAAAATTATATTCCTCTTTACTTAATAAAGAAACCGATATAATGTTGCATATCAGGTTCGGCATGTAATAGCATTCGTTCAGAACCAATGTATTACCAGTTGGTAATTCAAGGTGATATTCCCCGACAGTCTTAGCTGCAACAATTGCACCATTTCCAACTCTAATGTCTTTATCACCTTCTCCAAGTTCTCTACCTTTCTTAAGCCCATGTAACTGATTACATATATGGGATCCTGACCCGGTATCTAATACCCAGGACGTAGAGCAAATGGAGAAACAGTTCTCAGTAACGAACACACCCGAAGAAAATGCATCAACATGTACTTTCTTCATTCGGGTGGCATGGGAATCCTGGTATTCCCCTATATCTTGTTCATTCCTATAACTCTTATAGGAAAGAACGGAACCAACGTTCCCCAGTACAGTATAACATGCGGGTTCGGTCAATACATCCATATTATTATCTTTATTAAGGCATGAAATGGTCGCTACCTGGAGAGAGAGAGAAGAAAACACTTTAGCGTAAGCTCGTGCAAGATCAGATTGGTTATTATCTTATCTAATCAGGATGGCTCCCACTGCTTTTTATCAAATCTTCCTCCAAACCCTAAAAGGAAAGACTAGCCGGGATTAATTACACACTACAAGTTCGCCAATCTTTCAGCCAGGCCAGTGTCGGTACTTTGAGGGAGGTCTCCCGTGCTTTCGCACGAACCTAATTACTGTAAACCTCGTTTTCCCAGAGGCGTAACCTCGTTAACACCTTTCTAGACACCTACTTGATCGGCTAATTGTAATGTGTAAAACTCTCCCAGAAGTAACTCTTACTCGCAGTGGGTATCGGGATCCAACTATCTCATAGAAGGTATGCAATCTCATTGCAAATTTCAACACTTGAAATTCCCGATAATCTTTTGCCCCTAGCGTGCTATGACCTTGACGCATGCCAAACAACCCATAGTCCGCTAGTCAAGTTCAACCCGTCATTTCCTGATTGAATTAAACCCACCCGCACGACCCTTGACGCATGCCAAACAACGCCGTGCGAATACCCTAATCCAATCGCATCGTATGCTAACAAATGAGCACTAGTTAGCTACCGTACACTACGCCTTGACGCATGCCAAACAACCGCAGCACGAATACTAACTAGTACTTATCTGAAATGACGGAGGGCTACGCAGGTTTTCATAAAACCATAAGCGTAATGAACTTGATATCGTTGTAGAATCAAATGAAGTTTTGAAATGGAGTGATTTTGAGGCTTTGCCAGTTTTGCTAAAGGGGTCACTCCCGGCGAAGGGATCGTCGGCCCTTTCCTAGTCGAATGAGGTGCGGGATATATCATATATATCGCTATGCAAAGCAAAAACCTAAAAGCAGTCAAAAGCAAACCGAGTGTGTAGCATCTGCCAGTTATTGCTAAAGGAGTCACTCCCGGTGAAGGGATCTCGGTCCTTTCCTCATCGAATAAGGTGCGGGGTATATCATATATACCGCTGTGCAAAGCAAGAACTGTAGCTACCTGTTTTATTTTAAAATTCGATTCTACAACATCTTAGGTTTCTTATCTTTCATTAATCACATTAATGAAGTCCCATCATTTAATACCTAAACATCACAGATAGATATGACGTACACTTATGCCATCCGCATTCGCCTCGATGTCCCCTCGTGCACCGTTAGGTTAGGTAACTAACGACAGAGCAGGGCAGGGCTAGTGCGGGTGCAAAACATAAGTAACGTCTATATAATATATCATATATACTATATACTATATCCATCACAGAGTCACAACACAGATATCGCAGCAGAATAAAACATATGCAATATTGGATATACTAGGACGTCCGTGTTTTCAATACGAGCCAGTATAAAACACGGATTCCACGGTCGTGATGAATAGCCAATCCCACACCCCTAGACCCCTACGAGAGCGGCAAGCAACCCTGCCAATTCTAGGGTTAGGAGACCCGGACTCGACTCCTCGAGTTGGTCTCCCACTGGACCCCAGAACCCGGTTACTTGTGCTCCCCTCCTTGGGTCTATCCTAATGCGGAAAAGTAAATAATATACAAAGGGTGACAGCTTCCGCTACCTGGAAGTGCCCCAAATAAAAGAATATTACATACAAGTTTTTACATGAATGAAAATGAAAAACACTCATCTCACATAAAAACCCCCGGCTATTCGAACACGACGATCCAATATAACATATCCAGCAACACATAACATCACATGTCATCAACGTAAGTAAGTATGCATACCCCAATTGTCGTTGACGTATAGCAACGAAACCGGCGATATGAACATACTACACTTACGGTCACAGAAAAGAAAGTGTAAAACTACAACAGTTGGAATCCGCAACCTTTTTAGACATCACATGCCTAACAGTTACAAACCCCGCATTTTAGTCTCATTATCGAAAACTCTTTTCAATATCGTACGGGACTAAACTGCTAGATTTATAACATTCATCCAGTTATCTCATAACCGTTTGTGAATTCCAATTATTGTATCCAATTCCGGATAAATAGAATATATCAAACTTTCCGATCGAACATTCGAACACCCAAGTTTTCCCGACACCGATCAACACATGAAATAGGTTCAAAGACATTCACTTCATGCCTCAGTACCAACGGTCCAGCCGTAGAAGGGTCAAGCCAACGCCTCACATATGGCACGCCGTACTGCCCCAAACCCGAAGGTTCAAAGGGCAGTTCAAGACGGTCACATAATCGAGTTAAGGTTTGTTGTCTTCTAGAGGGACCATCGCGTTACTTGCACTACTCAGAACGTCTTTTAACCACAGAAAAATCCAACACTTGGAATTATTCCGGCAGGGGAAAACCTGGGTATTTATATCCGGTCGAACTCTTTAACATATTCTACAGTTATCTGGAAAAACACAAAAGACGAAATTTGATAATCCGATCGAAATACCGAATCCCCAAAACAACTGCAGAAAATTTAACTCTGGAGTCAAATTAAAATTCCCAGAAAACTCAGAATAATAAATCAGGTATTACTGTGCAAATAAGTGGGAATGACGTCATCAATTAGACGCGGAAGCGCCGCAGAAATGAGGAATATGCCGCGGATCCGCGCCAAATTACACTGTTCATAGGAAACGATTTGCACAGTAATTCTTAGATTTTATTGCTGATTTTTTTAGGCATTTTTAATTGACAAAAAACCACAAATTACAGAAATGTCCAGAGAGCATGGTAATGGTTTGGGTTTCGGGTCGATCGGACTTCAAATCGCGTCTAGACTTCGCCTAAGGGTCTAGCTAGGCTCTGATACCAGTGAAAGTCAGGCACTCTAGTAAGGTCTCACAAGGCATCGAACATGCCAATTTAAAAAATTTTGTGCCGAGAAACCCTAGACTACGGATCTTAAACTAGATGTTTAGGCGAAATATAAAGCTAGTTAACACTTAACTACTAGGATACGGAAATACAACCTTTGTAGATCCGGATGTCCACCTCCACGGCTCCGCAACGATGTCTCCTCGCTGTCCAAGTCGAACTCCGGGCTCAAGCGTCGGCTTCGTCGGAGAAACGGGTGAGCTAGGTCGCCGGCTTCGTGTCAAAGACGATCTACGTCGAGGCATCGCAAGTTCAAGCTCCGACTTCACAAAGTGATGAAATTTGTGAAGAAAACACACTCTACAACATGGCTAGAGGTAGAGGGTGAAGAAATAGGAGATGGGTTCACTTTAGATTTGGATTTTGCTCACTAAATCTCAAGTTGCCATTAGAGTAGCAAGCTTGAAGAAGAAGAAGAAGATGAGCTCAAGAAAAGAATATGATAAGTCTTATGTTAAAAATAAATTTAAATCAAATACTTATCATAACTTGAACTAGGGTTAAGTGTAGAGAATTAACCATGGTCACTTGGATGAGTTAGGGTTAAGCATGAAGATAAGGATGGTTAGCAAAGTCAAAGCTTCATGAAGCTTCAACTTAAAACAAAAAGAGCCACCATTCTTATCTTAAATCATTTCAAATAAATAAATAAACAAATAAATAAATAAACAAATATGCAAAACCCTAATTATCAATTAACCATGGATTAATTCTATACACTTAACTAAATGATCAAGTATCATCAAACATGATACAAAAATGTGCACGAAAGCATATCACATATACAATGTGCATCAAGTGAGAAAAATCCGTTTAAAGTGAACCAATACTAGTTAATGCAAAGTAATATATCAAATATATAATTATACATTAAATCATTAAATCAACACTTGATTCAATGATCCGGTCATGTCGCACATAACCGACTAGTATTCAATGCATCGATTTATCGAATCAATGATTCGATAACTAGGTCATATCGAATATAACCAATCGAAACATATAACGCGAGAATGAAATGCGGTATCACATACACGCATTATTCTCGGTCCCGCACATATCTCATATGCGCTCCTATTTCGTTTCGCTTGAGCCAGGAAACCTCTGTGTAGGACTCTAAAGACTCGTCAATACGCCGGTAGCAGATGATGATCATATCAAGCACCCACAAGCCGCAAGCGGTCTGCCAAACGTAACGGCCACCCGGGTATTAAGCGATCAGAAGATCGACGAGCTAGCCCGCTCACACTCCTGCGAATCCGACCAGTAACACTTACCATACAGTCCAGTCTCTTCGTCTGATATGTCGCATATCAAGTCTAGGGGTGGTAAACGTCAGACCCCAATAACCCGATAAGTCGTGCTGATGTGAGGCTCGTAACGGGTCGAGAAACTACTGGTAACACTTACCAGCAAATCTCTGATCAGCCCTGGCCAGGGACTTCCCTGTTACGGCCAATCGAGCACAGCGCAACATCTACCCCCAATACCGGGAGAGACGAAACCCCTCCTATCGCTCATTGCCTCCATGTGACTCGGGACTGTACCCAAAGACCACCGTTTTGCATGTAAGTCCACGTTGCGACCCCCGGTTCTTACGGGGAGGCGGAAACGGTATAAAATCAAAATTTTAACGCAAGAGGCAACATGGACTAAGCTAGGTCGGGATCTTTACCTAAACTAAAACTAGCAAACTAAGCTAAAGATATTTAGCTACTCGGATGAAGATGGTTATACCTAGCTTGTCTTGAACTCCTTCGTCTTCAAAGCTCCGATGGTGGTCCGATGGCTTCTTCTCGTCGTCTCCGTACGCCGAAGACAGATCCACCTGAAAGCTCCAACCTTTAGCTCCTTCTTCGTTCTTTGAAGAAACTAGTTCACTTGGTTTGCTAAACCTAGTGAACTAGAATGAGTAGAGAGGAAATAGAATGGGATTTTATCTATGGTTCTTGATTCTCAACTCATGAGACAAGAGAACCATAGATCAAGAGAGGGAGCAAGAGGTTGAGGGTGAGAGCAAGAGGAGAGCTCAAGAACAAGAGAGAGAATGAGCAAGAAAGAATGAGCAAGTATTTTGTCTCTCACCCTCTCATAATCCAAAGCAATGATAACTCATCATATCAACAAAAGTCTTATGTGATGGTTGAAGTAACCATAACCTTATCATGTCATGCACTCATTTTACTCAAATGAACAAGCAAGAAAAAGTCTTTGGCATGAAATGATAACCATGGTTATCATGATGGTCAACTAGTCAAGCCTAGTCAACCGGTCAACAAGTCAACAAAAGTCAACAAGTCACCAAAGTCAACAAGTCAACAAAAGTCAACAAGTCAACAACCATATCACCATAATACTTAATTAATATAATAGTTAATCACATATCATATTCTCATTAGGGTTGAGCATAAAGTCAAAAAGTCAACGGTCAACTGTCAACAACCCTAATGAGAATCCGCTGCCTCTGCCTCCCTGTCAACTGTGCATACACACCCGCATCCGCGTTCCGAGGAACACGAATGCAAACTGGATAAATCCAATCCCATAAGGTACACTAGGATCTGGCTTAAACCAAAGCCCGCTAGTGTAAACTGTCCGGACACTGTACGTGCACAAGTGCACGGATGTGACCGAACCCTGTCGCAAAACCATGCGACCTGTCGCAATACCATGCGACCTCTACTCTTTTGCCTAAAGGCGAAAAGCTTTCTGTGTGGGACTCTAAAGACTCGACACTACGCTGGCAGTGGGTTTAACCACAGACCGCAAGCGGCACTAGCTGTGCGTAACGGTCCCCAGGTAATGCCGACAAGAAGACCGACGAGGCGAAACCCATCTGAACTCCTACTGAGCCTGAGTGTGACATTCTCCATACAGTCCGGTCTGTTCGTCTGATACATCGCATGGCGGGCCTAGGGGGCGGTAAACGTCAGTCCCCCAATAGCGGTACAAGTCGTGCCGGAGTGAAGCCCAATACACCCTGAGATAACACTGGAAACCTACCAGTATATCTCGTTTGCCCTGGCCAGGGACTACTCGTGTAATGGCTCTCCTAGACACAGCGCGATGTCAACCCCCAATACCGGGAGAGACGAATCCTGTCTAACCGTCACTGCCTCCAAGTGCTTCGGGACTGCACCCAACCACCACCTGTTTGCACGACTCCTTTGAGCCGTGGTAGGGTAGTGATCAAAGTACAGTGGGAACACACCCGAGGCGAAGTGACAGTGTCAAGTCAGCGGACTAAGCTGTACTCATGTCACCTGGGAACTGATAACTGACGATAGGTATAATACCAACTAGTCAGTTCCCTACGAGTCCTGTCCAGTGTACCCGTAACCTAACGAGCACCCGCATACTATCTCAAGTACGACGTACTGACGGCTGTGGGACAGACCGTCTCCCACACTGGGATGAGAAGCGCATGCGCTGGTCTACTCCGGAGTATCGATGCCCTGTCTCGATAGTCCTGCGACCAGGGACCTGAATAAGGATGTGCTTATAGATTACCCAGCCCCCACTAGTGTGACTGCCATCACAACGCTGGTAATCAAGCAAAGATCCTAAGGGCTCCACTAATGCGTATAAGTGATATACTGAAATAAACACAAGTACACATTGAAGTAGAAACAAACCAAGTAGCATACAACTATTTTGAGCAAGATTGTATATACAAGGTGAATATCCCAAGCATCCATTAAGTAATATACAAACTAGTATGATACAGTAATGGCCTCTAGGGCATATACACTAACATTGCACGCCCTCATGGACGTGGTAAGGTGGAGATCAAAGCACAGTGGGAATCACACAAGACTCTATGACGATCTCGGGTCTACAGACTAACCTGTACAAGTGTCACATGAGAACTGCCATCTGACGTGAGGTATAATACCATCTGGGAGTTCTCGGCGAGTCCGTCCAGTGTACCCAGTCTCCACTGAGCACCCGTATACCATCTCTGATGTCAAACACCAATGGATATGGGATCATCCATCGCCCATCACATGGGTCGGGAAGCGTATACGCTAGTCTACTCTGGTATATCGATGCCCCGTCTCGATACACCCACGACTAGGGACCTTGAAGGATGTACTTATGGACTACCATGTCCCCACTAGTATGATCTGCATCATAGTCCAGGTAGTCAAGTACAAATCCTAAGGGCTTTACCAACATGTAACTATAAGACAGTATAAAGAGACTAGTGTACATGTTAAGATAAAGAGTAACCAGATAGCATACTATCATGTCGAGCAAGAAAGTCATCTCTATATATGTCCAAGCATCCAATATAATATACATAATCTGTACAATACTGGCCTCTAGGGCATACATACAACTAACAGAAAACACTCTGCGTGCGCTCTTGCAAGATCAGATTGGTTATATATTTTATCTAATCAGGATGGCTCCCACTGTTTTTATCAAATCTTCCTTCAAACCTTAAAAGGAAAGACTAGCCGGGATTAATTACACTCTACAAGTTCGCCAATCTTTCAGCCAGGCCAGTGTCGGTACTTTGAGGGAGGTTCCCCGTGCTTTCGCACGGACCTAATTACAGTAAATCTTGTTTTCCCAGAGGCGTAACCCCGTTGACACCTTTCTAGACACCTACTTGATCGGCTAATTGCAAAGTGCAAAACTCTCCCAGGAGTAACAATTACTCGCAGTGGGTATCGGGATCCAACTATCACATAGAAGGTATGCAATCTCATTGCAAATTTCAACACTTGAAACTCCTGATAATGGTTTTTACCCCTAGCACCTATGACCTTGGCTAAGGTCAACAAATTATCGGTACTAGTCAAGTTCTACCCGTCATTTCGTGATTAATTAGACCCACCCACATGACCCTTGGCTAAGGTCAACAAAGCCACATGACTGTCCTAACTAATCGCATCATATGCGGTGTAGGAAGACATCACTTAGCTACCGTACACTGTGCCTTGACTATGGTCAACAAACACAGCACGAATACTAAGTACTCTACTTCCTAAAATGACGGAGGGCTGCGAATGGTTTTTATGAAAACCTTTAATGCTTTGAACTTGATCTCGTTGCGGAATCAAATGGTTTTTAAATGGAATGTTTTTGAGGCTTTTCTAGTTTTGCTAAAGGGGTCACTCCCGGTGAAGGGATCGTTAGCCCTTTCCTCGTCGAATGAGGTGCGGGATATATCATATATATCACTGTGCAAAGCAGAAACTATAGAAGCGATCAAAAGACAAACCGAGGGTTGTAGCATCTGCCAGTTATTGCTAAAGGAGTCACTCCCGGTGAAGGGATCTCGGTCCTTTCCTCATCGAATAAGGTGCAGGATGTTCTATAATGAACACCTCGATGCAAAGCAAGAACTGTAGCTACCTGTTTTTATTTTGAAATTTGATTCCACAACATCAATTAGGTTTATTTTCTTTCATTAATCTCATTAATGAATATCCCATCATTTAAGTCCACCTAACCATCACAGATAAATATAACGTACGCTTATGCCATCCGCATTCGCCTCGATGTCCCGTCTGCACCGTTAGGTTAGGTAACTAACGCCAAAGCGAGGCAGAGCTAGTGCGGGTGTAAAACATAAGAAACGTTTATATAATATATCATATATACTATATACTATATCTATCTGAACAAATCACATGATCACATCACAGATAACGCAGCAGAAAACATCATATGAATAATTGGATATATTAGGACGTCCGTGTTTTCAATACGAGCCAGTATAAAACACGGATTCCACGGTCGTGATGAATAGCCAATCCCACACCCTTAGACCCCTACGAGAGCGGCAAGCAACCCTACCAATTCTAGGGTTAGGAGACCCGGACTCGACTCCTCGAGTTGGTCTCCCACTGGACCCTAGAACCCGGTTACTTGTGCCCTCCTCCTTGGGTCTATCCTAGTGCAGAAAAATAAATAATATATAAAAGGTGACATCATCCGCAACCTGGAAGTGCCCCAATAAAAGAATATTACATACAAGTTTTTACATGAATGAAAATGAAAAACACTCATCTCACATAAAAAACCCCGGCTATTCGAACACGACGATCCAATATAACATATCCAGCAACACATAACATCACATGTCATCAACGTAAGTAAATATGCGCATCCCAATTGTCGTTGACATATAGCAACGAAACCGGCGATATCACATAATACACTTACGATCACAGAAAAGAAAGTGTAAAACTACAACAGTTGGAATCCGCAACCGCCTTAGACATCGCATGCCTAAACCAATGAATTCCTTAGACATCACATGCCTAACAATTATAAACCCCGCATTTTAGTCTCATTATCAAAAACACTTTTCAATACCAAGTCGGGCAATTCAACAGGATTCCCGACATTTTGATCGAATGCTCGTCGCAAACTTTAGTAGGCGGCCGCATCCCTGACGCCGTCGACGAAGTGCACCAAGGCGGAACACCGCTGCCGCGAGCACCCGAATGGATGCTTTCGGCGATGGGGTTCTCCTACAGTCACTTGGTCGGGGCTATGGAGTGTAGCAGTCTATTAAGTTTATCCGGCGAGTATCCGCGTACGCTACGTGATTGCGACGGACTTTTGATCTCATCAAAATTCCGCGGCAACCGATCAAGTGAGACTAAACTGCTATGTTTATAACATTCATTCAGTTATCTCATAACTATTTGTGAATTCCAAGTATTGTATCACATTCCGGACAAGATAGAAAATGTTAAACTTTCCGATCGAACAATCGAACACCCAAGTTTTCCCGATACAGCTCAACACATGAAATAAGTCTAAAAACATTCAGTTCGTGCCTCAGTACCAACGGTCCAGCCGTAGAAGGGTCAAGCCAACGCCTCACATGTGGCACGCCGTACTGCCCCAAACCCTAAGGTTCAAAGGGCAGTTCAAGACGGTCACATAATCGAGTTAAGGTTTGTTGTCTTCTAGAGGGTCCATCGCGTTACTTGCACTACTTAGAACGTCTTTAAACCACGGAAAAATCCAACACTTGGAAATTTTCCGGCAGGGGAAAAAGTGGGTATCTATATCCGGTCGAACTTTTTAACATATTCAAAATTACCCGGAAAAACACACTGACAAAATTAGACAATCCGATCGATACACCGAGGCCCCAATACAACCCAGAAATTTCAACTCTGTAATAAATATTAAAAATTCCCAGGAAAACCAGAACTAAAAACTAGGAATTACTGTGTAAACATGATTGTATGAAGAGATAAATTGGCCGCGGAACCGCCGCAATAGGCATGCTATTGCCGCGGTTCCGCCGCGCTTCTATCGACTTAGGTGGTCAAACTTCTCAGTAATTCTTAGAATCTCCTGCTGGTTTTTCTGCATATTTTTAATTCTCAAAAAACCACGATTTCAGAAAATGTACAGAGAGCAAATTAGGGTTTGGGTTTCGGTTCGATCGGACTTCTAATTCCGTCTACGCATCGCCTAAGGCTCTAGCTAGGCTCTGATACCACTGTAGAGTTCCTAAGCACACTAATGAAGTCTCACAAGGCATCAAACATGGCCAATTCAAAATTTTCCTTATGCCTACAAACCCTAATACGGATCGTTAACTAGATATATAGGCTATGCGATGCAAGTTAACGACTTTAAGTTAAAAGGAAAGGGGCTACAACCTTTATAGATCCGGTCCACCACTTACTAAGCTCCGCGATGATGTCCCTCCGCTGTCCAAATCGGATTCCGGACTCTAGCATCGGCTTCATCGAAGAAATGGGCGGGCTTGGTCGTCGGCTTCGATGCCGAAGATGATCTACGTCGAGGCATCACAAGATCAAGCTCCCACTTCACCAAGTCATGAAACTTGTGAAGAAAACACCCTATACTACTTGGCAAGAGGTAGAGGATGAAGAAATAGGAAGTGGGTTCACTTTAGAATTGGATTTCTCATTCATATTCACTAGTTGCCATTGATGAAGACAAGGTTTCTTCATGTTGAAGAAGGAAGAAGAAGAAGAAGATAATATGATATGTATTTCTAAAATAGAAAATAATATGAATACTTATCATATTCTAACCTTGGTTAGGTGTAGAGAATGTACTAAGGTTAAGTGGAATGGTTAGGGTTAAGTATGAGACAAAATGGTCACTTTAGTCAAAGCTTCAAGAAGTTTCAAAGAAAAACAAAACTAGCAACCATTTCATTTCTTATCTTTTCCAAAATAAATAAATAAATAAATAAGTAAGAAAAAGAAAACCCTAATCATTAACTTAACCATGGTTTAATTCTTTACACTTAACCAAGTAAACATGTATCATCAAACATGATACAATCAAGTGCACAAAAGTATATCACATATACAACTTGTGATATTCAAGTGAGAAAATCCATTTAAAGTGAACCAATACTAGTTAATGCAAAGTAATATATCAAATATATAATTATACATTAAATCATTAAATCAACACTTGATTTAACGATCCGGTCATATCGCATATAACCGACTAGTATCCTATGTATCGGCTTATCGAATCATTCCTTGATTCGACAACTAGGTTATATCACATACAACCATTCGATACATTCATCACGAGAATAGAATACGGTATCATATACACGCATTATTCTCGGTCCCGCACATATCTCATATGCGCTCCTATTTCGTTTCGCTTGAGCCAGGAAACCTCTGTGTAGGACTCTAAAGACTCGTCAATACGCCGGCAGCAGATGATGATCATATCAAACACCCACAAGCCGCAAGCGGTCTGCTAAACGTAACGGCCACCCGGGTATTGAGCGATCAGAAGATCGACGAGCAAGCCCGCTCACACTCCTGTGAATCCAACCAGTAACACCTACTGTACAGTCCGGTCTGTTCGTCTGATATGTCGCATATCTCGCCTAGGGGTGGTAAACGTCAGACCCCAATAGCTTGATAAGTCATGCCGACGTAGGGTCCATAACATTTGTGAAACTACTGATAACTCTTACCAGTATATCACTACAACCCTGGCCAGAGATTTCCTGTTATGGCCAGTCGAGCATAGCGCAACATCAACCCCCAATACCGGGAGAGACGAATTCCCTCCTATCGCTCATTGCCTCCATGTGAATCGGGACTGTACCCAAAAACCACCTGTTTGCACGACTCAGTAGAGCCGTGGTAGGGTGGAAATCAAAGCACAGTAGGAGACACACAAGACTCTATGACGATCTCGGGTCAACAGACTAAGCTGCACCAGTGTCACCAGAGAACTGCCATCTGACGTAAGGTATAATACCATCTAGGAGTTCTCGGCGAGTCCGTTCAGTGTACCCAGTCTCCACTGAGCACCCGCATACCATCTCTGATGTCAAACACCAATGGATATGGGATCATCCATCGCCCATCACATGGGTCGAGAAGATATACGCTAGTCTACACTGGAATATCGATGCCCCGTCTCGATATTCCCACGACTAGGAACATTGAAGGATGTACTCATGGACTACCCAGGCCCCACTAGTATGATCTGCATCATAGTCCTGGAAGTCGAGTACACATCCTAAGGGCTTTATCAACATGTAATCAGAGAGACAGAAAGTATACATGTTAAGATAAAGAGCAACCAGATAGCGTACTATGATGTCGAGCAAGAAAGTCCTACCTATATATGTCCCAGCATCCACTACAATATACATCCAATGTACAGTAATGGCCTCTAGGGCATACATATAACTAACATATATATATGATATATATATATAATAATGAAGCATGGCATGATTTCTATTTTTGAGAAAAATAGAAAAGAGGTGGAAAATGATAGCATGGTTGCAAACATGGGCTTTATTCATAGTTTATTCATCTTAACTCGCTATTCAAGCATGGTTGCAATTTTATATTGCAAAATTCCATACTTGAATGAGTGGGGGTCAAGAGTTGTCATCCATTCTAGTCTCATTCTCAACACTTAGCCATTTTCTTGAGTTGCTCCCATGGTTGCTCTCTAGCTTCATCTTCTTCCTCAATTGTCATGGTTCAAGCTTCAACCCTCACATGAGATGTGAATCATGAAGCTTGAACTCAAACTTGTGAGCTTTTAAAATCCCCTACTTTACCATCCCACAACAAACTAGCAAATTGGTGTGGTGTGTTTTCTACACTAAAGGAGTTTAGTGTAGAGTTAGCTTGGGCTAGAGGAACTTCTGGTGGATCGTCTTTGACGCGAAGATCACTAAGGAGGTTCGTTCAACTCGTAGAGGAGCCTAGTAGAGTCGCGTAGACTTCAACCCGGAGCTATAGAAGAGAAGGACTAGAACTACAAAGGTTGTATGCTCTTTTCTTCTCTTGAGTTAATCACATCACAAAGGCAAACCCTTAATAATCTAGTAAAGAACTTGTTCGTCTAACTTAGCACCTAATAAAAATTAAAATTTGGCATGCTTGATGCTGCTGAAAAGCCTCAGGAGACAACACTCCTCCTGCTAGGGACACCTAGAGATTTAACGGCTTTTTGCACGTGCTCAGTGCAATCGTGTTGCCTAAGAAAGTGTGCTAGTTAGTTTTTCTTTTTTTCTTTCTATTTTTCTTTTCTTTTCTTCTTCTCTTGAATAAATAGTTTGCTCGGGACGATGAAAATCAAGTTTGGGGGTATTTGTTCAGTCGAAAATATTGCACTTTTAACATGGCAATTTCCTTTCTTTTCTTAATCATCTAAAGGTGTTTGTTATAAATATAACACATATTAGAAGTTTATCTGCAAAATACCATTTACCATGTGTTTATATATTATAATCAACATTATGAAGGAAAATGTGCTTAATATTTTGATACGCTTATCATAACAAATTATATCTCAAATATAACTAACATTGTTCATTGAAGATTAGCTCAGATCGGATATCAGGAATCAAGAATCTGCCGATAAAGTAAAGAAAGTCGAAGAATCAAATACTGGCAGAGACTCAGAAGAGTTAAGAAGGTTCCAGAAATCAAAGAAATACCCAAATACCAACAGAAGAAGACTCCAGAAGTTTGAAGCCAAGATCTCACCAAGAAGCGGTGGAACCGCGGCCGAATCAGGCCGAGTCGCCGCGGATCCACGGCCGATTCAGGGAGTTAGGGGGTGAAATTTTCTGGAATCTTCTTCGCAACAAACTTTGTTTGTTGGGGGCATCGGTTACTGGTTTTGGGGCTATAAAAAAGACCGAGGGCTACATCTTAAAAGGGATCTAATAATCTAAAAAAAATCAATCCCAAAGATCAAAAACCAATCTCAAAAAGGATCTAAGATCAAGAATCTACGATCTTGAGATCCAAGATCAAGAAATCCATCGAGAAATCAATCAAGCGATCAATTAAGCAAGTCTCCTTTACACGAAGCCAATCACCGTCAATGAGCAAGCGATCCAAGACAGGTCCAAGACTCGAGGTGATCAAGCGACATGAAGATCGACGAAACATTTACTTATTCGAGGCAGAGATCGAGAGCAAATTCTTCTTCCTCTTGTAATCTAAACTTGGAGAAATGTATTGTGAAGTTGAGTAATATAGGTAGATAATTAGTTCTATCATTTCGCTTTCTTTTTAATTTCCGCATTATGAATTCATTCTCTATTCTTTCTTTTATTTTCATGATGTGCGGGTAATTCTCCGCTTTATAGGATTCGTAGGATCAAGGTAGATCAATGGGTGAGAACATACTATACTCCTTTTAAGTCTTATGAAGTTTATAAACTTTAGCAAAAGAATTGTCAACGTCCTTATCGAGCGCGATATCAAATTCTTGATAATCTTGACCACAATTTGATATAAGATTGACGATCCTTTTGTTAAGGGCTAGACATGAATGGAGATCAATGAAAGGACAAGGGTCAATAGAGGAGAAACCCTAGTTTCTTCCAAAGAACCCTAATCCTCATTCATCGCCATCAATCTAGTTTTAAATCTATCAATAGATAAGAGGAGTAATCTTTATTAGTCATTCATGGCTACTAAATCCTAAAGAATCCTACAAGCCTTCTTCATATAAATTTTCTTGATAATTCAATTAGATCTTGAAACAATTTTCTTGATAATTCAATTAAATCTTGAAACCATTTTCTTGATTTTCTTCAATTAGATCTTGAAACTATCTTCTTGATTTTCTTTATTTTCTCTTTTCTATTTCTTTCGACCCATCTAAAGCAAGAATTATAAAATTCCACGAATCCCAGAGGACGACCTGTATTCACCACAGCTAGCTACACGCGACGCCGTGCTGATTGCGGTTACTTTACTAAAACTTCTTCTTTCTCCAAAATTACACAACCAATCACTGTGCATCCTGAGGAGTCAAAGAAAAAACTCGGGCATGTCATCTACCTCTGCCACCCCGTCCCCTATAAACAAGACCGCCATGATCATGGCCTCTCTGAGCATCGGTCTGGCGTGAAGTAACGACGGGCGTAGGAAGCAATGCTCTCGGAGGAGGTGAAGGTGGTAAGGTGACATGTGGAACTGCCGCCTCGTCTTGCCATCTCTCTGTACAATACCTGAAGCGGTGATGCGGACTCCTACACGGAAAACATCCCGACGACGGCTGCTGACCCTATGGGTAAGAGATATATAACAGGCCCCGTTTCAAGCCTCTGCTACCACCACGGCCTAGAAAGAATCCGCCACGGCCTCTACCTAACTGCCTGGGAGCTGATACACCTGTACGAATCCGCTTCGATCCCGGAACATCCGTAGTCTCGGCAATACGCTCCTCTACTAGCAGGGATGCATCCATCGCTGTTGCATACGTATCAAAGTGCTGGGTGCCAATAGAGAGGAACAACTGTGTATCAAGACCTCGCACGAACCTCTTGACGCGCTTCTCTTCGGTATCCACCAAATAAGGAGAATATATGGAGAGCTGGGTGAACTGGATATCATACTCGGTCACTGTCATACCGGAAGTCTGGTGCAAAGACTCAAAACTGCGAGCTCGGGCATCCCTGACGCTCTGCGGAAGGAAACGAGCAAGAAAAACCGTCGTGAACTCATCCCAGGTCATAAGAGGAAGATCTGCGGCTCAGCCTCTCTTAATAGACTCACACCAAGTCTGGGCAAGACCTTCCGGACGAAAACTAGTAATCTCGACCGATCTCGCATCAGAACATCTCAGGGAACGACAAATCTGGGCCATCCTGTCGAAGAACGACTGTGGATCCTCTGCTGCGTCTGTGCCAGTGAAAACCGGAGGTCTCATCCTTATAAACTCCGATAATCATACGGCAATAGTCTCGGTAGCGGCAGGTACAACTGTCTGAGCAATAGGTACAATCACGGCCCTCGTAGTAGGTGGAACATCATCTGATCTCGGTGCTCGGATGGTCTCAACCAAAGATCCAACCATCTGACGCAAGTCCTGAATACTCTCCTCCAGCCTAGCAATCCGGCCTAGAGAAGGTGGATCAATCTGCTCCTAAAGGGTAGGCGTACCGCCCTGGTCGGTCCTCGTCTCAAGCGAGCGCGCCCTGACCTCATCTCTAGCGGCAGCCCTCTGGGCCCTCGTAGTCTTTAGCAGCATAATAGCTGGAACAAGAAACAAGATTCAATAAGAACATTGCAATCAAAACAAAATGATACATGGAATCAAGAAAGGAATTACAAGCAAATATATCATAAGGTCACTTAGGCGGAGTATCGTGTCGTGAGCATGCCGCGGAACATACACACGCTACGCCGCTCTGCTTAAGCTACATACTCCATCATACCAAGGGTCATCCTACACTCCGAAAGGTAAAACCTAACTCTGATACCAACTTTGTCATGACCCAAATAGGAACGCAACCGGCACTTAAATCACGCAACGTCTAAAGGCGTAATGTAATTCAAGTAAGCTGAAACCAAGAAATCTAAACCGTGAAATGAAGTAGAGTGGTAAAACATTTGTTTCAAAATATCAACCTTTTTAAAGCTCAAGTTGTTACTTAAAATTTCGGCAGCATTCCCTTTGTAAAAACTGATCCGAAAATGGATACAAAACATGATATATAAAAACAGTATCCCCACTTGGGAGCAAGTCTCATGCCTAAAGGCGGAACACAACCATAACAAATATACGACGCCAAAGGCGAAGAAATAAGCGAATAAGAAATGTAACAACATCGCAACATAGCACAAAAGTCGGCTCACACGAGCACGACACCCAAAGTCATATATAATACAGATATCAAGTCTCTCAGTCTCATCTCTAAGTTAATACATACATATGGTAGATGGAGTATACTAGATATAAGGATAAGAGTACAGATAGAAGCACATGAATACTCACCACCCACCTACAAAATATATCAAGCCCAAAAGTAGCGGTATCCGTAGAAATAGAAGAAGTAAAGTGCCCCGCCGCGACTACACTGAGGATCAGTCCTGCAAGACACTGTGGCACAACGAGGGTGAGTTCCCGTTTTGGAGTAGTAAATAACATCATACGTGTAATCGCAAGCATGCACAAAATAGCGACAAATCCTAAGCATGAACTTCTTGATCCAGACAGCCTCTTTGGCAGCATCGTTGGCAGTGATGTATTCAGCCTCCATTGTCGAGTCTGCCACGGTTTCCTGCTTGGAACTTTTACAGCTAACCGCCCCTCCGTAAAGGGTAAAGACAAATCCCGAGTGCGACTTAGAGTCGTCCTTATCACTCTGGAAGCTCGAATCGGTAAAGGACTCCACTTGGAGTTCTCCGTTACCATACACCAAGAGCATCTCTTTAGTCCTTCGTAAGTACTTGAGAATGCTCTTCACAGCTGTCCAGTGACTCTCTCCAGGATCAGCTTGATACCTACTCACTACACTTAGTGAGTGTGCTACATCGGGTCTGGTACATAGCATCGCGTACATGGTAGAGCCTACAGCAGAAGCATAGGGTATCCCTTGCATGCGTGCTCTCTCCAAATCAGTCTTGGGAGACATCTCTTTGGAGAGAGTGAGTCTAGAGATCATGGGTAAGTTCCCATGCTTGGATTCTTCCATACTAAACCTCTTTAGTATGGTGTCAATGTACCTGGATTGGGACAATCCCAGTATCCTTTTGGATCTATCTCTATAGATCTTAATCCCCAAGATGTAGGAGGCATCCTCTAGATCTTTCATTGAGAATCTTTGTGATAAGAAGAGCTTGACCGATTGCAGCATAGGAATGTCATTTCCTATCAAGAGTATGTCATCCACGTACAATACGAGGATGACAACCTTACTCTCTGCCACCTTCTTGTAGATACAAGGTTCATCTACGTTTTTGACGAAATCAAACTCTTTGATAACGACGTCAAAGCAGATGTTCCAACTCCGCGATGCTTTCTTTAATCCATAAATGGATTTAAGCAGTTTGCACACCTTCCCGCTGCTCCCACTAGCTACGAAGCCCTCTGGCTGAGTCATGTACACGCTCTCTTCTAAATCACCGTTTAGAAAGGCGGTCTTAACATCCATTTGCCAGATTTCGTAGTCATGATATGCAGCGATGGCAAGCATGATCCGGATGGATTTAAGCATAGCCACTGGAGAAAAGGTTTCGTCATAGTCCACACCTGGTCTTTGACGAAAACCCTTTGCAACAAGTCTAGCTTTGAAAGTCTCCACTTTCCCATCTACGCCAAGTTTTTTCTTGAAGATCCACTTGCTCCCAATGGGTTTTACCCCTTCAGGAGCATCTACCAAAGTCCATACTTTGTTGGTGTACATGGATTCCATCTCGGACCGCATTGCATCCAGCCAATTCACTGAGTCACCACTCGTGATGGCCTGCTCGAAACTAGTTGGGTCATCATCCTCCATGATGCAATCCTCGCTCCCACCATCCATGAGAAAACCGTAGTATCTCTCAGGTGGGTGAGGAACCCTAATAGATCGGCGGAGTGGCTGGGGTTCATCGGGAACTACGGAATCCTCTGGTTCTACCAGATCTTCTGTTGCAACTTTTGTAGCTGGAACCTCTTCCAGTTCTACCTCATGACCACTAATCTCTTTTGCAAGACATTCCTTTTCTAAAAAGGTGGCATGCCGAGAAACAAACACCCTTTGTTCCTCAGTGTGGTAGAAGATATACCCTTGTGAATTCTTGGGATATCCTACAAATTTGCATAGAACAGACCGTGCCTCGAGTTTGTCCGGATTTTGTCGTTTGACATAGGCTGGACAACCCCATATCTTAACATAGTTAGGACATGGTCTCTTCCCTTTCCATATCTCATATGGAGTGGTAGGCACAGATTTCTGGGGGCCATATTCAATAGATGTATGGATGTCTCTAGCGCATACCCCCATAAGGAAGTAGGTAACTCAGCTGCGCTCATCATAGAGCGCACCATATCTAATAGGGTGCGGTTCCTCCGTTCTGATACATCATTGTGCTGTGGTGTATATGGAGGAGTCAGCTGTCATGACCCAAAGTTTGGCCCGTGACCGGCACTTAACCACGTAACGTCTACAGGCGTAACGCGACTAAGTGAACCGAAAACCCAGAAACCAAACCAGTAAAAGTATAGAGTGTTTTAAGTCTTTAAATAGAAGTATTTAGAAGTGATAAGAAATCTTAAGTAAACAATCACCAAGATAGCAATATACGACGCCGTAGCGAAGATCAAGAGTAACAAGTGGGAACATCACAGATAGAATAAACTGCATAAGTAAGTCGGCTCACAACGAGCTCGACACCAGAATACAAATAATATACATCATCGCCCTCACATTGTCTCTAAGTCAATACATAAGTGGTAGATGGAGAGTACTAGATACAACAATGTACATAACTGAAAAATAAACAGATACCGCACAAAACCCACCTATCAGCAAAAGAGCTAGTACGCCAACTGTAGGGGTATCTGTGTCAAAAGATGCAAGAACGCGGCCTGCCGTGACTACTCCGAAGGGCAACCTGCAAACACTGTGGCACAACGGGGGTGAGTTGCCAACTCGTGAATAGAGATAACATATAAAGGTAATCGCGAGCGTGCACGTACTGCGCTACTCTATCATATGCCAGTAGATGATATCAATGCGTGATAAGCAGTATGTGCAATAATCATGCAAGTGCTCTATCAGGTAATATAACTACAGGATGAAATGCAATAATGAATGCTGAGCATGGGAAATATAACATCTACACGAAATGTCAACGTGGAATATATATATATAATCGGTATCCATCAATGCACCGCAAATCCCAACAACCCAGACGCCGGCACTCCCATCGGCCCTCCAATCCTGTACATCCCTGAGAATCACGAGTGCCCAACATCGGCACCCAAATATCATAAATACTCGTATCTAGCATCGACACGCAAATCCTCCTATATCGGGCATCCGTCAGTCCGGGTCAGCCCTCTCTCAATATATCGGGCATCCGTCAGTCCGGGTCAGCCCTCTCTCAATATATCGGGCATCCGTCAGTCCTCTCTCAATATGCCACTCTAGCACCGAGAAAACACAGGGTGGGCGCACCGAAATATCATATCAAGGGAACCGGATTTTTAAATGATTACATATTTGAAATAGCCACGGTTCCCAAATCCAGAAATCACATGTAATCCAAACCAATATGCAAGTCAATGATCCGATGTGATATGTGCACCAAGTATGAATATCATGTCAAGCCACATAAAGATGAGCTACAACATAATGATCCGATGTGATATATGCATCAAGTATGAATATCATGTCAAGCCACATAAAGATGAGCTACAACATAATGATCCGATGTGATATATGCATCAAGTATGAATATCATGTCAAGTCACATAAAGATGAGCTACAACATAATGATCCGATGTGATATATGCATCAAGTATGAATATCATGTCAAGTCACATAAAGATGAGCTACAGCATACTGATCATGGAAATTCTACAGTGTGAGTGTCATGGCAATTACTAACGGTGTGTGTGTAACATGCCGGATAGTGCTCGTGCAACATGAACCGTTAGTAAGGGTGCGGTGTTCTATCAATTCTAGTTTATATACATACATCAGGGAATGTAATATGCACTAAATAGTAGCCATGAACAGTCAATGTATGGAAATGTAGCTATAAGATCCTAGCAGCCCTGACGTAGAACGCCATGCGGGCGATATCCCCGTAGATGTTAAATCTACTCACCGTAGTCTCTCGCTAGGTATAGCCAACGACTTGTTCCCCTCCTTCGCGGCGCCCGTCGCACTCGCCTGCGAATCTTAGAATTTCACAATATATCACACATAAGCTCAAAACCGTACAAACACGACATTTAAAGTCAACTAGAAACCCGTGTCGCAAACCAAGCACGCGTGTGCGCGATACGCTAAAACGTGTGATTACGCGCCTGAAGCCACTCCGACGCGTCGCGATACGCAGAAACCCCAAACCCACTCACACGTATCACGCGTGTCGCGAAAGATTAAAAATACGGGAAATAGGGTATTCTACTCCAGATTTTGATACAGAACAGATAGTATAAAAATATATATACCAAAATAACCCACATAACAGCAGACTCCAGTGGTCCAAACCCCAACCCAAAACACCCCCATCTGGCCGCAAATTGCGGCCAGAATGCTTATTTCAACGGCCTGGGTAGGGAGAGGGACTCCCAGGTTTAGTGTGTGCACTCTATACCCCCTACACAAGCTACAGTAAATCCAATTTCATTCTGAAACAACTCGGGTAGTAGCAGATTCCACAGAGCCCCAATTCTAGTTAAAAATCACATTTTTACACTAAAATGATACTTTATGGTATTTTTCTGAAATCTGAAGCAAACCCTAGTCTAAAATCAGACTAACAACTCATTACCAAGCTAATTAAACCATAAAATTGCTAATTTAAGCATATCACCACAAAATCCCCTCAAAAGCACAAAACAATGCACAAAAAGTGATATTTTGCTAAAATTACTACAAGTTATGAAAAGGGAGTGTTAAATATGAGCTATATACCTCCAAAAGACTTATAGAACACCAAAGTTTCAGCTCTCTCCTCAAGTAAGCAGATTTGCTCCCAAACACCTCAAAAAGCCCCTTTTCCCCAAGGTTTTGTGATGAAAATGTGTTGATTTGTGTAGGGTTTTGAATAGAGATCAAAGGGAAGTGAAAAGGGAATGAAAAGGTGATGAGTTTCTGGTGTTGTTGCTGCCTCTCTGCAGAATTCCCAGCAATGAGAAAAGAGAGAGAAGAGAGAAGAGAAAATGGGTCAAAAAGTCAAGTGTTCACCTAACCACCATGCTTCTATTTTTCTATTGCTAAATGAATTATTAAAAAGGGGTTTGACTTTCCTTTTTCTTTAAAATGGTGGGGATAAATTATCAACCATACACAAAAGAAATGGTTAACATGCTACACTAAAAGACCTAAGTCACAAAGTTTTCTAAGTGTGCAACACTACAAAAGAAAATTTCAATTAGGGTAACAAGACTAAATATAACTAATAATCCTATAATTACACATAAATGTGTATATGAAACACTTCGCAACACAAATATTTCCTAGCCAAGAAGGAAAATACGATACACGGGCTTTTATGAAAAACACGCAACTCGCTAATTTACGCGAAAACATCCTAAACGAATTTCAAAGTGTTACAATCTACCCCTCTTTGTTGGTGTACATGGATTCCATCTCAGATCACTAAGCATCCAGCCATTCTTACAGAGTCCCACTCCTGATGGCCAGCTCGAAACTAGTTGGGTCATCATCTCATGATGCAATCCTCGCTCCCACTGTCATAGAGAAACAGAGGTATCTCTCAGGTGGGTGAGGAACCTTACCAGATCGGCGGAGAGGCTGAGGTTCGTCGGTCTCTACTGAATCCTTTGGTTCTATCAAATTATCTGTTGTAGTTTGTATAGCTGGAACCTTTCCAGTTCTACATAACAGACTTTGCCTCGAGCTTGTCCGGATTTTGCTTTTAGACATAGGCCGGACAACCCTAAATCTTAACTTGCTTAAGACATAGGCTCTTCCCATACCATATCTCATATGGAGTGGTAGGCTGTGATCTGATTTGATTTGAACCATATTCAATAGGTATGCAGCTTCTCAAGTGCATAACTCCTAAAAGAAAATAGGTAACTCAGTAGTACTCATCATAGAGCACACCTTATCATATAGGGTGTGATTGCTCCGCCTCGATATACCATCGTGCTATGGTGTATACGGAGGAGTAATGGTGAGAGAGAATCTCATTCTCCTTTTAGAAAAGTCCAAGAATTTCGTGCTCAAGTATTCTCCTCCTTGATCTCATCAAAGGACATAATACTTATACCCGTATTGGTTCTCTACTTCTAACTTATATTCTGTGAATATCTCAAAAGGTTCTGACTTGTGTTTCAACAGGAACATATGTCTGAATCTAAAGAGATCATCAGAGAATGTAATAAAGTACAAAGAACCGGTCTTGGCATTTGTAGGCAGGGGACCTTACATACATCAACATGTATCAATCCCAAGAGTTCACTAACTCTTTCTCTGTTTCCAATAAACAGAGCTGGTGTCATTATATCTTTGTGACATGACTGGCAAGTTTCACAAGGTGTAGATTCAAACTGATTTAAATATGCATCTACATGTAACTTCAGCTAGTCGGGTCGCATTGATATGACCTAGTCTACAATGCCTCAAGAAGGATTCGTTCATTTCTGAACTCTTCCTCTTGTGTGTGTTCTATATACTAGGAACTGTAGTTTGATTTAGAACATCAATGCTTTTAGATAACGTGCCTGAACCGATCAACTTTTGATATAGGAAATGTTCAAAACATTATCCATCAATACAAAATTTTATCGTTTCTTTACTAATAAAGAGACAGATATGATTTTGTATATCAGGTTCGGTATCTAATAACATTCGTTCAGAATCAATGTATTGGTAATACAGGGTGACAGTGACCAACAGACTTGGCTGCAACACTTGCCCCGTTCTCTGTCTCATGAAACTTATCACCCGTTCTCAGTTTTTCTACCTTTTTGCAGCCCTATGTAACAGATTACATATCTGGGATCCTGATCCGGTATCATATACCCAGGATGCGGAGGATACTGAGAAACAGTTCTTTGTAATGAACACACCCGAAGATGATGCATCAGCATGCACTCTCTTCGTTTGGGCGGTACGGGAATTCTGGTATTCCCTAATTTCCTGCTCTGTCTTATAACAATTATAAGTTGGAGCGGGACCAACGTTCCCCAGCTCAGTATAACAAGCGGGTTCGGTCAATATTCCGTATTATTATCTTGATTAAGGCGTGATATGGTCGCTACCTGGAGAGAGAGAAAAGAAAACACTCAGCGTGCGCTCTTGCAAGATCAGATTGGTTATTATTTTATCTAATCAGGATGGCTCCCACTGCTTTTTATCAAATCTTCCTTCAAACCCTAAAAGGAAAGACAAGCCGGGATTAATTACACACTACAAGTTCGCCAATCTTTCAGCCAGGCCAGTGTCGGTACTTTGAGGGAGGTCCCCCGTGCTTTCGCACGAACCTAATTAATGTAAACCTCGTTTTCCCAGAGGCGTAACCCCGTTGACACCTTTCTAGACACCTACTTGATCGGCTAATTGTAATGTGTAAAACTCTCCCAGGAGTAACTCTTACTCGCAGTGGGTATCGGGATCCAACTATCTCATAGAAGGTATGCAATCTCATTGCAAATTTCAACACTTGAAATTCCCGATAATATTTTGCCCCTAACCTCCTATGACCTTGACAAAGGCCAACAAACCATAGGATGCTAGTCAAGTTCAACCCGTCATTTCCTGATTGAATTAAACCCACCCGCACGGCCCTTGACAAAGGCCAACAAGGTCGCACGACTACCCTAATCCAATCTGCATCATATGCATAAGCAGATAAGCACCAGTCAGCTACCGCACACTACACCTTGACAAAGGCCAACAAACGTAGCACGAATACTAACTACTACTTATCTGAAATGACGGAGGGCTACGACAGGTTTTTCTGAAAACCTATTGCGTAATGAACTTGATATCGTTGTAGAATCAAATGATTTTAAAATGGAGTGCTTTTGAGGCTTTTCTAGTTTTGCTAAAGGAGTCACTCCCGGTGAAAGGATCGTCGGTCCTTTCCTCGTCGAATGAGGTGCGGGATATATCATATATATCACTGTGCAAAGCAAAAACTCTTAAAAGCAATCAAAAAACAAACCGAGTGTGTAGCATCTGCCAGTTATTGCTAAAGGAGTCACTCCCGGTGAAGGGATCTCGGTCCTTTCCTCATCGAATAAGGTGCAGGATATATCACCTATACCTCTGTGCAAAGCAAGAACTGTAGCTACCTGTTTTATTTTGAAATTCGATTCTACAACATCTTAGGTTTCTTTTATTTCATTAATCACATTAATGAAGTCCCATCATTTATATACCTAAACATCACAGATAAATACGACGTACACTTATGCCATCCGCATTCGCCTCGATGTCCCCTCGTGCACCGTTAGGTTAGGTAACTAACGGCAGAGCAGGGCAGGGCTAGCGCAGGTGTAAAACATAAGTAACGTCTACATAATATATCATATATACTATATACTGTATCTATCACAGAACATCACATGATCACATCACAGATATCGCAGCAGAAGAAACATATGAAATATTGGATATACTAGGACGTCCGTGTTTTCAATACGAGCCAGTATAAAACACGGATTCCACGGTCGTGATGAATAGCCAAACCCACACCCCTAGACCCCTATGAGAGCGGCAAGCAACCCTACCAATTCTAGAGTTAGGAGACCCGGACTCGACTCCTCGAGTTGGTCTCCTACTGGACTCCAGAACCCGGTTACTTGTGCTCCCCTCCTTGGGTCTATCCTAGTGCGGAAAAGTAAATAATATACAAAAGGTGACAACTTCCGCAACCTGGAAGTGTCCCAATAAAAGAATATTACATACAAGTTTTTACATGAATGAAAATGAAAAACACTCATCTCACATAAAAACCCCCGGGCTATTCAAACACGACGATCCAATATAACATATCCAGCAACACATAACTGTTAGTTATATGTATGCCCTAGAGGCCATTACTATACATAGGATGTATATTGTAGTGGATGCTGGGACATATATAGTGAGGACTTTCTTGCTCGACATGATAGTATGCTATCTGGTTGATCTTTACCTTAACGTGTATATTGATTGTCTCTCTGTTACATGTTGGTAAAGCCCTTAGGATCTGTACTTGACTACCTGGACTATGATGCGGATCATACTAGTGGGGACATGGTAGTCCGTAAGTACATCCTTTAAAGTCCCTAGTCGTGGGTGTATCGAGACGGGGCATCGATATACCAGAGTAGACTAGCGTGTACCTTCTCGACCCATACAGATGGGCGATGGATGATCCCATATCCATCGGTGTTTGACATCAGAGATGATATACGGGTGCTCAGTAGAGACTGGGTACACTGGACGGACTCGCCGAGAACTCCCAGATGGTATTATACCTCACGTCAGATGGCAGTGTTGGAGATAGTGCCCTCATAGTCAATTATTGGATCGCAGGTACGTGATTGCAATGATTGCGGAGGACCTATCCCGGTAGGACAGTCTTACTCGAGATGATAGTTTGCTATCTGGTTTGCCTTTATCAGTCGTGTACATGTTCAGGTGACTGATTGCATGTTACACTTTGATAGAGCCCTTAGGATCTTGCTTTACTACCAACAGTATGATGGCGACCATATACGTGAGAGTTGGGTAGTTTATATGCATATCCTTAATTGTGGTCCCTAGTCGTGGGAGTTTCGAGACAGGGCATCGATACTCCGGAGTAGACTAGTGTATACAGTCGAGACCCCGACGAGGGGCGGTGGCCGGTCTCGCAAGCCACTGGTGTCAGTTGGATCACCTAAGATGTATACAGGTGCTCATTGGGTTATGAGTACACCGGACAGGACTCGCTGGGGATCTGCTAGTTAGTACTATACCTATCGTCAGATAGCAGTTCCCAGGTGACATGTGTACAGGTTAGTTCATCGACCTGAGGTCGTCATTTGTCTCGTGTGAGTTCCCACTGTGCTTTGATTTCTACCCTACCACGGCTCAAAGGAGTCGTGCAAACAGGTAGCTTTTGGGTACAGTCCCGAGCCATATGGAGGCACGTGAGCGGATCGGCAGGGGATTCGTCTCTCCCGGTATTGGGGGCGAGACCGTGCTGTGTCTAGGAGAGCCATTACACATAGCCCACGGCCGTGGCAGGAGATTTACTGGTAGGTACTCCAGTAGTATCTCAGGGTGTTATTGGGCTACACTCCGACACGACTTATACTGCTTCTGGGGGTCTGACGTTACTAGCCCCCTAGGCGGATATGCGATACTCATTGACGAACGGACCGGACTGTATATACATTGTCACTGTTAGGCTCAGTAGGGTTTCCGGATGTGTTAGCTCATCGGCCACCCTTGAGTTCGCTCATCAGTCTCCCTTGAGGTCAGTCCATGGGCAGCCGTTATGCATAGCTAGTGCCGCTGACGGTTTGTGGTTAAACCCACTGCCAGGGTTCTGAAGAGTCATTAGAGTTCCCCACAGACAGTTTCCCAAGTTCGGACGAAACGTTGTAGAGGCCGTATGGTTTTATGGCAGGGTTCGGAAAATGCACGTGCGTTTACGCACGTGTCAGTTTTCGGGCAGCTGATACTGGTCGGCTTTGGTTTAAGCCGGATCCGAGTATTATATTGAGTAGGTATAATATCTTTGTCTCAGTTGCATTTGTATTCGGTCGTAATACAAGTGCGGGTATATTTATACAGATACGGGGTTATCCTGAAAGTCGTTTCAGGATCACTTTTGGAAATTGCCAGTTTACAGTTTTCTATCAGCCGTCTTTTAACATTCGGTTAAAGACGGATTTATCTTTTCTTGGATGAGGGTGAGTCATCCTTCTAGAAGGTTCTAGAAGGTTCTAGAAGGTTCTAGAATTTGGTGAGGTGTCTTGTGACTCATGCTTTGATTTTAACCATTTCTTGTTTAGCTAAGGATATTTATTTTGTGTTCACACATGATATTTATCCTATGGTTACTCTTTTTCTCCTACGGTCACCTCCTCCTCTTCTATAAGAATGGCCGGCCCTCTCTCTCCTACACACACTTGATTCATTTGTGAAAAGATTATGATAGTATTTGGGGTGCATGGAATTTTACAGTTCATTTCATTCCATCACCCAATTCCCTCGGCAACTTCATTAACCGTCCGTCCATAGCTTTGGACGGAACGAGACAAAGTCATCTACTCATTCTCTACATCATTCTTGGTCGTCTCTTCTGGCAAACTTGACGACCGAGTTGCCTCAAGTCAGAGGCGGGAGCCCGTTTAAAGAATCAGTGATGTGGTGCCACCTCGACGAGGATATCGGAGTTCGACGAGATCAGAGCAGCCGCAACGGAGCGTGGGATGATGGTTAAAGAACGAAGGCCTCGGATCGTTCGGTATAACCTTTCTACACTCTTTACAGTTTGTTAGCTTAGCAATAATGGCAGATCCGGGTTAAAGTATACGATAGCGCCAGTTTAAAAGTTTTTGTTCCGCATTTGGCGTCTGTAGACGGCCGGGGCGCTAGCGTAGACTTACAGTGGTATCAGAGCCTCACCATTTTGCTATGCTAACTTGTGCTAACGCGTTTAAAATATCGATCGAACCGGAAATCGAAAATTGCAAAATCCTACCTTGACAGTTTCTGTTGATTTTAAATGGTCTCAAAAATTAATTCTACATGTCTTAAAAATCTGTGCAGGGTTTTTTAAGCGTACGGACAAAATTTGAGCAATTGATCTCACCAGAGAGCCGCGGATTAGCGGCCAAACCCATGGTTTGGCCGCGCATCCGCGGCCTTTCTAGGGGATCACTGCACCAAATTTTTCCTGTGTGTTCTCTGTTGGATTTTGGGGGTTTTTGGTAAATATCGTTTTGGCCCAGGTTTTGTTACTGTTCACTAGTAAGCAGTGGGGCCCACTTTTTGATATTTGGTCGATCGAAATTTAAACACGTTAGTTTACAGTGCTTACATTATATCTCCGACCGGGAATGTCATTTGATCGGTAAACTGCGTCTGATTGCTATAGTTCTTTTAGACGGGTTTGCGAACGTGACATTCGCGTTGATGTTCTGTTTTGTGCTGTGATGTTGCGGATTTGTCGTGGTGGATAGCAGTGTGCAATGATAGTACAGTTTGAGTTTATTTGTACATTTGATATTGCGGGACGAGCGTCCAACTTGTGGACAGCCGTCACTGCCTGTTGTATAATATTCTTTTGGGGCACGACCAGGTTGCGGTCGATGTACCTGTTGTACTATTTTTCATTACTGTACTAGGTTTTGCCCCGCGACGGAGTGCACGGATAGCCGGGTTCTGGAGGGCAACGGGTCCGCATCTCATGGCTTTGAGAGGCAGAGGGGCCCCACTCTAAAATTGGCAGACTATTCGCCGCACTCGTAGGGGGTACAGGTTGACCCAAGGTGGGGTGCTCAATTTACCGGATTCCGTGAAGTGCCGGGTGTTCCATTCACTATGCTGGTGGGGACTACCTCGCTTCAGGTTTTGGCGGGTAACTTGCCGCACCCATAGGGGTCTAGGTTTCATTGCACAGGCTATCCGCACGACAGGGGAACGTCGGGTTTCAGCAGCGGCTCTGTGAAACCCGGGGATCCCAGATATCTGTATTGTTCTGTGATGCTTATTACTTTTCTGTAATGTTGCATATTATCACGCCTGGAGCGATTATGTATATTGGTTTATATACTATTAGATGTTGTATATGTTTTACACCCGCGCTAGTCCAGTCCCCGCTCTGTCGTTAGTTAAGTAACCTAACGGGTGATGACGGGACCCAGTGACAAATGCGGATGGCATATACGTACATTTTATTTTTCGTTCTTTTCTGGTGTGATTGATTGATGGGACTGCGTTGATTCTGATCAATGCAAAGTAAAACAAACCTGTTTTAGTTATTGGAACAAATTTAAAAAGTGTTATTGCAAAGACGTTTCCTTTTGTTTTGCATAGCGGTATTCAGTGGAATATCCTGCACCTCATTCGACGGGGCAAGGGCCGATATCCCTTCACCGGGACTGACCCCTTGGGCAGAAGTTTGCGTCAGGGTAATAACTTCACTATAGTCGATTACATGTTGCTTTACATAGCGGTATTCAGTGGAATATCCTGCACCTCATTCCACGAGGAAAGAGCCGAGATCCCTTCACAGGGAGTGACCTCTTTAGCAAAAGATTTTCGCTACTATAATTTAAAAAGCTATCAGGTTCCTTCAGCGATATCAAGTTCATTACGCTAAAGGTTTTTCGCCAAAAACCAGTCGTAGCCCTCCGTCATTTCATATGAATGGTCAGTAGTATTCAAGCTATGTTGGTCTGGCCCTTAGCCAGGACATAGTGTTTGGTAGCTGCTGGGGTATTCACATGTTGCACAGATAGATGCGTTGGTTTGGGACAGTCGTACAGCCTTGTTGGCCTTTAGTCAAGGGCGAGTACGGGTGGGTTCAAATTAACAAGATAATGATGGGAAGAACTTGACATGTGACTTATGGTGGGCTGGCCCTTAGTCACGATCATAAGAGCATGGGGTAAAAATCATATCGGGAGTTTCTAAAGAAACTGAAACTTGCCAAGTATGCGCATACCTTCTGGAGTATGAGTAACGTGGATGCATTCCATCACGTTATCATGCGATGAGAGTTGGATCCCGATTCCCACTGATGAGTTGGTTTACTCTTCGGGTGATCCCGATTGATTCTTCTATAGGTTTGGAGGAGAATTTGACAGGACAGTGGGAGGTTTCCGGATTAGATAAAGTTATGACCATTCTGATCTAGGTTAGAGTGCACGCAGAGTGTTTCTTTTCTCTCTCTCTCTTTGGCAGCGACCTTTGACCGACCCTAGACTATGACTCAGTGACCAAGTTGACCGAACCTTCTTAAAAATACTGGCTTTTGGATTGTCTATGTTGCATAAGTTATTGCCACTCCTTCTTCTACCCTTTGAATTTCTCAGAACACCCGTATTACTACGGCTATCCACTTCCATTGGATAGATCCATCGTATGGTTATATACGAACTCGAAGGAACTTCTTCGAGGATGGATCCAGGTTCAGGAGAAATAGAATTGGTTTATTCAGTTGTCTTTTATTATCACCTTCTCTCAGGTTGCGAGAGCTCCTTGGTTTAGGAGAGTACACCTATTACGCTTATTGGATAGTCTTATTCCAAACCATAGGCAGGTGCCGAAAGGTAGGGAATGAAGAAAACCAATTAGCCTAAGTAGGGTGTGCAGAAGGTAATATGTAAAGACAAAATAAAGGGATTAGAAAGAGGGCAAAGTAAATTGCGACCGATATCATTCACGACCAAAACCGTGTACTTCATCGCCACTCCTATTTCACCTTTAAAGGAATAAGGTATTATTCAGTTGTCTTTTATCATCACCTTCTCTCGAGATGCGAGTACTCCTTGGTTTAGGAGGGTGCACCTATTATGCTTACTGGATAGTCTTCTTCCAAACCATAAGCTGGTGCCGAACGGTAGGGAAGGAAGAAAACCATTTAGCCTAACGATGGTGTACAGAAGGTAACGACTAAAGACAAATTAAGGGATTTGGAGAGATGGCAATAAAATATACGGTTGAAGTCATGAATTGGATTATGGAAGAGGCATTTCTATGAATACCAGGATACCCCTACGAAACATTTTCATGTTTCAGTGCATTGTTAAAGAAAACCTGTTTTCCCGATTAGACACTTACTCCAAGGGTATGTATTTACCAGGTTTCATTCTCATATCTGTATGGTTTTACAGATGATGAGTGGGAGTAAGATATTGGGAATTAGGTGATCATCCTCATTATATCGGAATTCGTTGTAATTGGTGATATTTGAGGAAATCGCCAGGGTACAGTTTTCCACCTACAACGCACAGGTTATGAGTTGTTCAACTCAGCGGACTTATACAGAGTATTGTATGTTGTCCAGTGTCCATCAGGACAAAGGGGTAGGTCCTCGTACTATGTTCTATTTACTTATAACTTCTCTAGTTTTTAGACAAGTGTTTCGTAGAAATACATGGTCTAAGTTTTGAGAAGTTGTGGGTATAAGAATAAAGTAGAGAACCAGGTATCACAAGTATCGGGATTCTTCAAAGAGATCGAAGATGTAGATTCTTGTGATTGGTATTCAGATGATAGTGATGGTTTTGAGAAAAGTGTTTCTCTTTCAGGTTACTCATAATTGGATGGATTCCTAAGTTGAGTAATGCTGATTAGCCTCTTTCCATTAAGTTGATATGCACTGGAGACAGCTGCATGATTTGAATATGGTTCCAATTAAATAAGTGCCAAAGTTTCTGTATTGGATATAGAATGGTTCGTACCTTAAAAGATATTAAGGTACGGGGAGTTGTCCAGCTTATGCTTAAAACCAGACTCTGGATAACTCAGGGCACGTTTCTGTAATGGCTGTTTGTGGGTTGACCCTGGCTATGACGAGGGTTGATATTCTACCATTTGGAAGATCAATAGTGATATTGTTCTTGACTCGCCACAGTTTTAGTAAAATGGATCTTTTTCAGAAAACAGTAGTGGGAGTATGGTAGAACTGGAAGTGATTCCAGAACCGCGAACGATTACAGAAAATTTAATAGGACCTATATATATTCAATCAGGTTTGACATTCCAATAGCCACTCCGCAGATTTGGTGGGTAACCTCAGACACCCGAGAGGTACTTCGGTAGCCTCAAGGACGGTGACAGGGAGGTTCTTATCTACCCAGACTTGACACTACTGTTGTTCCAGACTATGAGACCAGGCAGGAGGATAAGTATAGCGTCGTTCTAAACTAGCTTTAGAAGTGTACGTGTATATTATTCTGCCAGAGGGTTGTCGTAGTCAGTGGGAGCATCGGAAGCATAGTGGGCAAGTAGCTTATGTCTATTTACAGACTTGAGCAGTTATAGCGGAGATAGATCATCTATTTTTGATGTGAAAGTCATAGGTTTGACTTCATCAGAATAGGGGATGGATCTGTTAAGAAGGTAGTAGGATGTCATGGTATTTGGATGACATACACAGAGTAGGAAGTAAAATTCCTATACTACGACCGGTTGTACTCTGATCGTCACACAGTTGTTTCTCCAGACAGGATATGGATATAATATTTGACATTCTGGTTTCTAGATCTATAGTTTTAGATCTGGATTTGGGTAGTTTCCCAATGTGGGTACTTTGACAGATATTCTAATGGTTTTTAGAATAGTTGACTCCTAGCATGGTAGTGTACCTGCAGGTGATGGAGTCACTCTCTCTAAAGGTGTCGTATAGACTAAAGGGGAGAGGGATGTGCATGATTGGCAGATCACTTGCTTAGGCAATTGAGTCAATCATGAGATGTCAAGTACCGCACCAAATGTTGTTTTTGCACTAGATGCAATAAGTTTGTATTAATCCAATCCTGGAGAAACATAAGGAAGCAGTTTTAGAACATTAGTACATGTTCTACGGATTTGATAACGGCAGCCTCTTTCGGGAGACGGTTATCATTCCAGGCTTCAAAGGTGACATGGATGACAGAGTGATTGTCAGAGTTTTAGTTTTCCCTCTGACGAGGGACAGTATTATGGACAGGTGGTTCCAGAGGATACTGTGGGTGGCATGGTGCCGGATACTGATTAGGTTCAGTGATCCATACAGTCTAAGAAGTTTGGATATGGAGTTCATTTACGAACTAAGGTCCCATCAGATATCCAGACATATTCTAAGACAGGTACTACTCAATTCGGGAGATGGCTTTCTCCGCGAACTTGAGATTAAGAGAGATATAGAAAGATACTTCTAGGCGGATCCACTCACTGAGGCTATTTCTCGAACACAATAGTTTTACAAACGGGCTTTGTGAAACTGATTAGTAGAGGAGTTGGATGTTCGGTTTCATACGGGCTGTGAGTAGTCGACATCGCAATAATTAGCCTTGAGTGCAAGTGGGAGATTGTTGGAGATAGTGCCCTCATAGTCAATTATTGGATCGCAGGTACGTGATTGCAATGATTGCGGAGGACCTATCCCGGTAGGACAGTCTTACTCGAGATGATAGTTTGCTATCTGGTTTGCCTTTATCAGTCGTGTACATGTTCAGGTGACTGATTGCATGTTACACTTTGATAGAGCCCTTAGGATCTTGCTTTACTACCAACAGTATGATGGCGATCATATACGTGAGAGTTGGGTAGTTTATATGCATATCCTTAATTGTGGTCCCTAGTCGTGGGAGTTTCGAGACAGGGCATCGATACTCCGGAGTAGACTAGTGTATACAGTCGAGACCCCGACGAGGGGCGGTGGCCGGTCTCGCAAGCCACTGGTGTCAGTTGGATCACCTAAGATGTATACAGGTGCTCATTGGGTTATGAGTACACCGGACAGGACTCGCTGGGAATCTGCTAGTTAGTACTATACCTATCGTCAGATAGCAGTTCCCAGGTGACATGTGTACAGGTTAGTTCATCGACCTGAGGTCGTCATTTGTCTCGTGTGAGTTCCCACTGTGCTTTGATTTCTACCCTACCACGGCTCAAAGGAGTCGTGCAAACAGGTAGCTTTTGGGTACAGTCCCGAGCCATATGGAGGCACGTGAGCGGATCGGCAGGGGATTCGTCTCTCCCGGTATTGGGGGCGAGACCGTGCTGTGTCTAGGAGAGCCATTACACATAGCCCACGGCCGTGGCAGGAGATTTACTGGTAGGTACTCCAGTAGTATCTCAGGGTGTTATTGGGCTACACTCCGACACGACTTATACTGCTTCTGGGGGTCTGACGTTACTAGCCCCCTAGGCGGATATGCGATACTCATTGACGAACGGACCGGACTGTATATACATTGTCACTGTTAGGCTCAGTAGGGTTTCCGGATGTGTTAGCTCATCGGCCACCCTTGAGTTCGCTCATCAGTCTCCCTTGAGGTCAGTCCATGGGCAGCCGTTATGCATAGCTAGTGCCGCTGACGGTTTGTGGTTAAACCCACTGCCAGGGTTCTGAAGAGTCATTAGAGTTCCCCACAGACAGTTTCCCAAGTTCGGGCGAAACGTTGTAGAGGCCGTATGGTTTTATGGCAGGGTTCGGAAAATGCACGTGCGTTTACGCACGTGTCAGTTTTCGGGCAGCTGATACTGGTCGGCTTTGGTTTAAGCCGGATCCGAGTATTATATTGAGTAGGTATAATATCTTTGTCTCAGTTGCATTTGTATTCGGTCGTAATACAAGTGCGGGTATATTTATACAGATACGGGGTTATCCTGAAAGTCGTTTCAGGATCACTTTTGGAAGTTGCCAGTTTACAGTTTTCTATCAGCCGTCTTTTCACATTCGGTTAAAGACGGATTTATCTTTTCTTGGATGAGGGTGAGTCATCCTTCTAGAAGGTTCTAGAAGGTTCTAGAATTTGGTGAGGTGTCTTGTGACTCATGCTTTGATTTTAACCATTTCTTGTTTAGCTAAGGATATTTATTTTGTGTTCACACATGATATTTATCCTATGGTTACTCTCTTTCTCCTACGGTCACCTCCTCCTCTTCTATAAGAATGGCCGGCCCTCTCTCTCCTACACACACTTGATTCATTTGTGAAAAGATTATGATAGTATTTGGGGTGCATGGAATTTTACAGTTCATTTCATTCCATCATCCAATTCCCTCGGCAACTTCATTAACCGTCCGTCCATAGCTTTGGACGGAACGAGACAAAGTCATCTACTCATTCTCTACATCATTCTTGGTCGTCTCTTCTGGCAAACTTGACGACCGAGTTGCCTCAAGTCAGAGGCGGGAGCCCGTTTAAAGAATCAGTGACGTGGTGCCACCTCGACGAGGATATCGGAGTTCGACGAGATCGGAGCAGCCGCAACGGAGCGTGGGATGATGGTTAAAGAACGAAGGACTCGGATCGTTCGGTATAACCTTTATACACTCTTTACAGTTTGTTAGCTTAGCAATAATGGCAGATCCGGGTTAAAGTATACGATAGCGCCAGTTTAAAAGTTTTTGTTCCGCATTTGGCGTCTGTAGACGGCCGGGGCGCTAGCGTAGACTTACAGGCAGTTCTCTGGTGACACTGGTACAGAGTAGTCTGTTGACCCGAGATCGTCATAGAGTCTTGTGTGGTTCCCACTGTGCTTTGATTTCCATCTTACCACGTCCAAGAGGGCGTGCAAAACGGTGGTTTTTGGGTACAGTCCCGAGTCACATGGAGGCAATGAGCGATAGGAGGGGATTCGTCTCTCCCGGTATAGGGGGTTGATGTTGCGCTGTGTTCGATTGGCTATAACAGGAAATCCCTGGCCAGGGTTGCTGAGATTTACTGGTAAGTGTTACCAGTAGTTTCTCGAATAGTTATAGACCCCATATCGACACGACTTATCGAGCTATTGGGGTCTGACGTTTACCACCCCTAGGCGAGATATGCGACATATCAGACGATCAGACCGGACTGTACGGTAGTGTTACTGGTCGGATTCACTGGAGTGTGAGCGGGCTTGCTCGTCGATCTTCAGATCGCTCAATACCCGGGTGGCCGTTACGTTTAGCAGACCGCTTGCGGCTTGTGGGTGTTTGATATGATCATCATCTGCTGCCGGCGTATTGACGAGTCTTTAGAGTCCTACACAGAGGTTTCCTGGCTCAAGCGAAACGAAATAGGAGTGCATATGAGATATGTGCGGGACCGAGAATAATGCGTGTATGTGATACCGTATTTCATTCTCGCGATGAATGTATCGATTAGGTTATATGCGATATACCCTAGTTATCGAATCAAGGATTGATTCGATAAACCGATACATTGCATACTAGTCGGTTATATACGATATGACCGGATCGTTAAATCAAGTGTTGATTTAATGATTTAATGTATAATTATATATTTGATATATTACTTTGCATTAACTAGTGTCGGTTCACTTTAATTGGATTTTCTCGCTCGGATGTGCACATTGTATATTCGATATAGTTTTGTGCACATGATTGTATCATGTTTGATGATACATGCCTTTTGGTTAATTGTAAAGTATCAAACTATAGTTAAGTGGATGATTAGGGTTTTTGATTTCCTTATTTATATATTAATCTTTTTCTTTTTGGAAAAAGAATAAGCAAATGCAAAATGGTGGCTTTATTTGGAAGCTTGTTGAAGCTTCATGAACACTTTGACTTTGTCACCATTTTGTCTCATGCTTAACCCTAACTACTCCACTAACCCTAGTTCAATCTCTACAACTAACCATGGTTCACTTATGATAAGAATGGATTATTCTTTTCATTTTAATTAATTCTTATCATAATATTTATCATCTTCTTCATCTTCTTCTTCAAGAAGAAAGCAAGGTCCATCAATGGTGATTGATGGAAATGAGTGAGAAATCCAATTCTAAAGTCTACCCACTTCCTATTTCTTCATCCTCTACCTCTTGCCAAGTAGTAGAGTGTGTTTTCTTCACAAGTTTCATGACTTGGTGAAGTGAGAGCTTGATCTTGCGATGCTTCGACGTAGATCATCTTCGGCATGGACATCGACGACCTAGCTTGCCCATTCTCCGACGAAGCCGACGCTAGAGCCCGGATTTGATTTGGACAGCGGAGAGGACCTCGTCTCGTAGCCGTGGAGGTGGAGGACCGGATCAACAAAGGTTGTATTTCCGTATTCCCTTAGTTAAGTGTTAACTAGTTAGCTTTTTCGCCTAGTTTTCTAGCAAACGATCCGTAGTCGGGTTTCTCGGCACCTAGTTTTTTTAAATTGGCATGGTTGATGCCTTGTGAGACGTCATTAGGATGCCTAGGAACCCTGCAGTGGTATCAGAGCCTAGCTAGAGCCTTAGGCGAAGTCTAGACGCTATTTGAAGTCCGAACGAACCCGAAACCCAATTCCTTACTTGCTCTCTGTCCTTTTTTCAAAAACTGGGATTTTTCAGATTAAAAATTGCTAAAAAAATCAGCAGGGAAATCTAAGGGTTACGGTGAATTTTGATGGCGTAACTCCATAGTCAAGGCGCGGATCCGCGGCACGAGCATGGCTCGTGCGGCGGATCCGCGGCGGTTTTGTCCTATTGTTCATCAAAATTTGCACCATAATCAATAATAGTCAATGCTGGTTTTTCTGGGAATTTTTAATATTTAATACAGAGTTGAATTTTCTGGAGTTGTTTTGGGGATTCGGTGTTTCGATCGGGGTATCAAATTTTGTCTATTTGGCTTTCCGGATAAATTTTAGAATATGTTAAAAAGTTTGACCGGATATAAATACCCAATTTTTCCCCTGTCGGGAAATTTCCAAGTGTTGGATTTTTCCGTAGTTTAACGACGTTCTAAGTAGTGCAAGTAACGCGATGGACCCTCTAGAAGACAACAAACCTTAACTCGATTATGTGACCGTCTTGAACTGCCCTTTGAACCTTCGGGTTTGGGGCAGTACGGCGTGCCACATGTGAGGCGTTGGCTTGACCCTTCTACGGCTGGACCGTTGGTACTGAGGCACGAACTGAATGTTGTTAGACTTATTTCATGTGTTGATCTGTATCGGGAAAACTTGGGTGTTCGATTGTTCGATCGGAAAGTTTAACATTTTCTATTTATCTGGAATGGGATACAATAATTGGAATTCACAAAAGTTATGAGATAACTGAATGAATATTATAAACATAGCAGTTTAGTCTCACTTGATCGGTTGCCACGGAATTTTGATGTGATCAAAAGTCCGTCGCAATCACGTAGCGTACGCGGATACTCGCCGGGTAAACTTAATAGACAGCCTCACGCCATTGCCCCGACCAAGTGACTGTAGGAGAACCCCGTCGCCGAAAGCATCCGTCCGGGTGCTCGCGGTGGCGGTGTTCCGCCTTGGTGCACTTCGTCGACGGCGTCGGGGGTGCGGCCGCCTACTGAAGTTTGCGACGAGTATTCGATCAGGATGTCGGGAATCTTGTTGAATTGCCCGACTTGATATTGAAAAGTGTTTTCGATTATGAGACTAAAATGCGGGGTTTATAATTGTTAGGCATGCGATGTCTAAGTAATTCATTTGGTCAGGCATGCGATGTCTGAGGTGGTTGCGGATTCCAACTGTTGTAGTTTTACACTTTCTTTTCTGTGACCGTAAGTGTAATATGTGATATCGCCGGTTTCGTTGCTATATGTCAACGACAATTGGGATGGACATATTTACTTACGTTGATGACATGTGATGCTATGTGTTGCTGGATATGTTATATTGGATCGTCGTGTTTGAATAGCCGGGGGTTTTTATGTGAGATGGGTGTTTTTCATTTTCATTCATGTAAAAACTTGTATGTAATATTCTTTTATTGGGGAGCTTCCAGGTTGCGGAAGTAGTCACCGTTTGTATATTATTTACTTTTCCGCACTAGGATAGACCCAAGGAGGGGAGCACAAGTAACCGGGTTCTGGAGTCCAGTGGGAGACCAACTCGAGGAGTCGAGTCCGGGTCTCCTAACTCTAGAATTGGTAGGGTTGCTTGCCGCTCTCGTAGGGGTCTAGGGGTGTGGGTTTGGCTATTCATCGCGACCGTGGAATCCGTGTTTTATACTGGCTCGTATTGAAAACACGGACGTCCTAGTATATCCATTATTTCATATGATTCTTCTGCTGCGATATCTGTGATGTGATCATGTGATGTTCTGTGATAGATACAGTATATATAGTATATATGATATATTATATAGACGTTACTTATGTTTTACACCCGCGCTAGCCCTGCCCTGCTCTGCCGTTAGTTACCTAACCTAACGGTGCACGAGGGGACATCGAGGCGAATGCGGATGGCATAAGTGTACGTCGTATTTATCTGTGATGTTTAGGTACTTAAATGATGGGACTTCATTAATGTGATTAATGAAATAAAAGAAACCTAAGATGTTGTAGAATTGAATTTCAAAATAAAACAGGTAGCTACAGTTCTTGCTTTGCACAGCGGTATATGTGATATATCCTGCACCTTATTCGATAAGGAAAGGACCGAGATCCCTTCACCGGGAGTGACTCCTTTAGCAATAACTGGCAGATGCTACACACTCGGTTTGTCTTTTGATTGCTTTTAAGTGTTTTTGCTTTGCACAGTGATATATGTGATATATCCCGCACCTCATTCGACGAGGAAAGGACCGACGATCCCTTCACCGGGAGTGACTCCTTTAGCAAAACTAGAAAAGCCTCAAAAGCACTCCATTTTAAAAATCATTTGATTCTACAACGATATCAAGTTCATTACGCAATAGGTTTTCAGAAAAAACCTGTCGTAGCCCTCCGTCATTTCAGATAAGTGCTGTTTAGTATTCGTGCTGCGTTTGTTGGCCTCCGTCAAGGCGCAGTGTGCGGTAGCTAACCAGTATTTATCTGCTTATGCATATGATGCAGATTGAGTTAGGGTAGTCGTGCGGCCTTGTTGACCTCCGTCAAGGGTCGTGCGGGTGGGTTTAATTCGATCAAGAAATGACGGGTTGAACTTGACTAGTAGCCTATGGTTTGTTGACCTCCGTCAAGGTCATAGGGTACTGGGGGCAAAATATTATCGGGAATTTCAAGTGTTGAAATTTGCAATGAGATTGCATACTTTCTATGAGATAGTTGGATCCCGATACCCGCTGCGAGTAAGAGTTACTCCTGGGAGAGTTTTATACATTACAATTAGCCGATCAAGTAGGTGTCTAGAAAGGTGTCAACGGGGTTACGCCTCTGGGAAAACGAGGTTTACTTTAATTAGGTTCGTGCGAAAGCACGGGGGACCTCCCTCAAAGTACCGACACTGGCCTGGCTGAAAGATTGGCGAACTTGTAGTGTGTAATTAATCCCGGCTAGTCTTTCCTTTTAGGGTTTGAAGGAAGATTTGATAAAAAGCAGTGGGAGCCATCCTGATTAGATAAAATAATAACCAATCTATTCTTGACAGAGCGCACGCTGAGTGTTTTCTTCTCTCTCTCTCCTGGTAGCGACCATATCACGCCTTAATCAAGATAATAATACGGATTATTGACCGAACCCGCTTGTTATTCTGCGCTGGGGAACGTTGGTCCCGCTCCAACTTATAATTGTTATAAGACAGAGCAGGAAATTGGGGAATACCAGATTTCCCGTGCCGCCCAAACGGAGAGAGTGCATGCTGATGCATCATCTTCGGGTGTGTTCGTTACAAAGAACTGTTTCTCAGCATCCTCTACGTCCTGGGTATGTGATACCAGATCAGGATCCCAGATATGTAATCTGTTACATAGGGCTACAGAAAGGTAGAGAACTGAGAACGGGTGCATGAGGCAGAAAACGGGGCAAGAGTTGCAGCCAAGTCTGTTGGTCACTGTCACCCTGTATTACAATACATTGATTCTGAACGAATGTTATTAGATACCGAACCTGATATACAAAATCATATCTGTCTCTTTATTAGTAAAGAAATGATAAAATTTTGTATTGTTGGATAATGTTTTGAACATTTCCTATATCAAAAGTTGATCGCTTCAGGCACGTTATCTAAAAGCATTAATGTTCTAAATCAAACTACAGTTCTTTAATATACGGAACACACACAAGAGGAAGAGTTCAGAAATGAACGAATCCTTCTTGAGGTATTGTAGACTAGGTCATATCAATGCGACCCGACTAGCTAGAGTTACATAAAGATGCATATTTAAATTAGTTTGAATTTACATCTTGTGAAACTCGCCAGTCATGTCACAAAGATATAATGACACCAGCTCTGTTTATTGGAAACAGAGAAAGAGTTAGTAAACTCTTGGGATGATACATGTTGATGTATGTAGGTCCCCTGTCTACACATGCCAAGACTGGTTCTTTATACTTCATTACGTTCTCTGATGATCTCTTTAGATTCAGACCTATGTTCCTGTTGAAACACAAGTCCGAACCTTTTGAGATATTCACAGAATATAAGCGAGAAGTAGAGAACCAAAATACGGGTATAAGTATTATGTCCTATGATGAGATCAGGGAGGAGAATACTTGTGCATGGAATTCCTAGACTATTCTAAAGGAGAATGAGATTCTCTCTCAACATTACTCCTCCGTATACACCATTGCACGATGGTATATCGGGGCGGAGCAGATACACCCTATTTGATATGGTGTGCTCTATGATGAGTACTACTGAGTTACCTTTTTCCTTAAGGGGGTTATGCACTTGAGAAGTTGCATACCTATTGAATAGGGTTTCAATCAAATCAGTTGCCTACCGCTTCATATGTGATATGGAATGGGAAGAGCCCATGTCTTAAGTCAGTTAAGATTTGGGGTTGTCCGGCCTATGTTTAAAAGCAAAATCCGGACAAGCTCGAGGCAAGATCTGTTATCTACAACTGGAAAGGTTCCAGCTATGCAAACTATAGCAGATGATTTGGTAGAACCAAAGGATTCAATAGATACCAACGAACCTCAGCCTCTCCGCCGATCTAGTAGGGTTCCTCACCCACCTGAGAGATACTTCTGTTTCTCTATGACAGTGGGAGCGAGGATTGCATCATGAGATGATGACCCAACTAGTTTCGAGCTGGCCATCAGGAGTGAGACTCTGTAAGAATGGCTGGATGCTTAGCGATCTGAGATGGAATCCTTACACACCAACAAAGTATGGACTTTGGTTGCTATATCTGAAGGGTTAAATCCCCATCAGGAGCAAGTATATCTTGAGAAGATTACTTGGTGTAGATGGAAAAGTTGAGACTTTCAAAGCTAGACTTGTTAAAGGTTTTCGTCATTGACCAGGCGTGGATTATGATGAAACCTTTTCTAAGGATCTATGCTTAAGTCCATCCAGATCCTACTTGTCACGGCTACATACCATGACTGCGATATCTGATGGTTGGGTGTCATGACTGCTTTTCTAAATGATGATTTAGAAGAGAGCGTCTATAAGTACACAGCCAGAGGGCTTCGTAGACAGTGGGAGCAGCGGAAACGTGTGCAAGATGTTTTATAGGATAAAGCAGGCATCGCGGAGTTGGAACATCTGTTTTGATGAAGTAGTCAAAGAGTTTGATATCATCAAAATGGTATATGAACCTTGTGTAAACAAAAAGGTAGTAGGGAGTATGGTGGTGATCCTCGTAGAGTACGTGGATGACATACTCTTGATAAGAAAGGAGTTTTCTTATGCTACGCTCGATCAATCTCCGTCTGTCACAATGATTCTCCACATAGGATCAAAATGATACCTCCTAAATCCTGAGTTTTGGATCTATGAGATAGATTTAATTGGATGTTAGGATTCTCACTAGTTGTAGTGAGATGGTATCAATCGATCCAGGGGAGAATCACTGGAAGTGTTCCAGAGTGATAAAGACGACTGAATGTCAGTCACAGGCATTGTCTTTACCCTCAGTGGAGGGACGGTATGTTGGAAGAGTTCCAAGCTAGATACCGTGGCATACTAGACGATAAAGGCTGGATATATCGCTACTTAAGATGCTACCAAAGAGGCTGTTTGGGTGTATATTGGTTCATGAGATGAACTATGTTCCTCCCATTGTGTGACAATGGAGTTGTGGCTTATGCCAAGGAACGCCGGTCCCATCAGTGATCCAGACATATTCTAAAGGCAGTATCACTTGATCATGGAGATGGTTGATCTCCAGGGAGATCGAGGTTAGGAGAGTAGACTCAGAGGACAACACAGCGGATCCACTCACAAAGGCCTGTTCCCAGAGAGAGACTTTTATGGGATGGTTGAGTATGAGATACTTCAAACCACTGCTACAGATGGCCCTAGTGCAAGTGGGAGATTGTTAGTTATATGTATGCCCTAGAGGCCATTACTATACATAGGATGTATATTGTAGTGGATGCTGGGACATATATAGTGAGGACTTTCTTGCTCGACATGATAGTATGCTATCTGGTTGATCTTTACCTTAACGTGTATATTGATTGTCTCTCTGTTACATGTTGGTAAAGCCCTTAGGATCTGTACTTGACTACCTGGACTATGATGTGGATCATACTAGTGGGGACATGGTAGTCCGTAAGTACATCCTTTAAAGTCCCTAGTCGTGGGTGTATCGAGACGGGGCATCGATATACCAGAGTAGACTAGCGTGTACCTTCTCGACCCATACAGATGGGCGATGGATGATCCCATATCCATCGGTGTTTGACATCAGAGATGATATACGGGTGCTCAGTAGAGACTGGGTACACTGGACGAACTCGCCGAGAACTCCCAGATGGTATTATACCTCACGTCAGATGGCAGTTCTCTGGTGACACTGGTACAGAGTAGTTTGTTGACCCGAGATCGTCATAGAGTCTTGTGTGGTTCCCACTGTGCTTTGATTTCCATCTTACCACGTCCAAGAGGGCGTGCAAAACGGTGGTTTTTGGGTACAGTCCCGAGTCACATGGAGGCAATGAGCGATAGGAGGGGATTCGTCTCTCCCGGTATAGGGGGTTGATGTTGCGCTGTGTTCGATTGGCTATAACAGGAAATCCCTGGCCAGGGTTGCTGAGATTTACTGGTAAGTGTTACCAGTAGTTTCTCGAATAGTTATAGACCTCATATCGACACGACTTATCGAGCTATTGGGGTCTGACGTTTACCACCCCTAGGCGAGATATGCGACATATCAGACGATCAGACCGGAGTGTACGGTAGTGTTACTGGTCGGATTCACTGGAGTGTGAGCGGGCTTGCTCGTCGATCTTCAGATCGCTCAATACCCGGGTGGCCGTTTCGTTTAGCAGACCGCTTGCGGCTTGTGGGTGTTTGATATGATCATCATCTGCTGCCGGCGTATTGACGAGTCTTTAGAGTCCTACACAGAGGTTTCCTGGCTCAAGCGAAACGAAATAGGAGTGCATATGAGATATGTGCGAGACCGAGAATAATGCGTGTATGTGATACCGTATTTCATTCTCGCGATGAATGTATCGATTAGGTTATATGCGATATACCCTAGTTATCGAATCAAGGATTGATTCGATAAACCGATACATTGCATACTAGTCGGTTATATATGATATGACCGGATCGTTAAATCAAGTGTTGATTTAATGATTTAATGCATAATTATATATTTGATATATTACTTTGCATTAACTAGTGTCGGTTCACTTTAATTGGATTTTCTCGCTCGGATGTGCACATTGTATATTCGATATAGTTTTGTGCACATGATTGTATCATGTTTGATGATACATGCCTTTTGGTTAATTGTAAAGTATCAAACTATAGTTAAGTGGATGATTAGGGTTTTTGATTTCCTTATTTATATATTAATCTTTTTCTTTTTGGAAAAAGAATAAGCAAATGCAAAATGGTGGCTTTATTTGGAAGCTTGTTGAAGCTTCATGAACACTTTGACTTTGTCACCATTTTGTCTCATGCTTAACCCTAACTACTCCACTAACCCTAGTTCAATCTCTACAACTAACCATGGTTCACTTATGATAAGAATGGATTATTCTTTTCATTTTAATTAATTCTTATCATAATATTTATCATCTTCTTCATCTTCTTCTTCAAGAAGAAAGCAAGGTCCATCAATGGTGATTGATGGAAATGAGTGAGAAATCCAATTCTAAAGTCTACCCACTTCCTATTTCTTCATCCTCTACCTCTTGCCAAGTAGTAGAGTGTGTTTTCTTCACAAGTTTCATGACTTAGTGAAGTGAGAGCTTGATCTTGCGATGCTTCGACGTAGATCAACTTCGGCATGGACATCGACGACCTAGCTTGCCCATTCTCCGACGAAGCCGACGCTAGAGCCCGGATTTGATTTGGACAGCGGAGAGGACCTCGTCTCGTAGCCGTGGAGGTGGAGGACCGGATCTACAAAGGTTGTATTTCCGTATTCCCTTAGTTAAGTGTTAACTAGTTAGCTTTTTCGCCTAGTTTTCTAGCAAACGATCCGTAGTCGGGTTTCTCGGCACCTAGTTTTTTTAAATTGGCATGGTTGATGCCTTGTGAGACCTTATTAGGATGCCTAGGAACCCTGCAATAACATCACATGTCATCAACGTAAGTAAATATGCGCATCCCAATTGTCGTTGACATATAGCAACGAAACTGGCGATATCATATATTACACTTACGGTCACAGAAAAGAAAGTGTAAAACTACAACAGTTGGAATCCGCAACCTCCATAGACATCGCATGCCTAATCAAATGAATTACTTAGACATCGCATGCCTAACAATTATAAACCCCGCATTTTAGTCTCAAAATCGAAAACACTTTTCAATATCAAGTCGGGCAATTCAACAGGATTCCCGACATACTGATCGAATGCTCGTCGCAAACTTTAGTAGGCGGCCGCACCCCCGATACCGTCGACGAAGTGCACCAAGGCGGAACACCGCTACCGCGAGCACCCGGACGGATGCTTTCGGCGACGGGGTTCTCCTACAGTCACTTGGTCGGGGCTATGGAGTGAGGTTGTCTATTAAGTTTACCCGGCGAGTATCCGCGTACGCTACGTGATTGCGACGGACTTTTGATCACATCAAAATTCCGTGGCAACCGATCAAATGAGACTAAACTGCTATGTTTATAACATTCATTCAGTTATCTCATAACTGTTTGTGAATTCCAATTATTGTATCACATTCCGAATAAGATAGAAAATGTTAAACTTTCCGATCGAACAATCGAACACCCAAGTTTTCCCGAAACAGCTCAACTCATGAAATAAGTTCAAAGACATTCACTTCGTGCCTCAGTACCAACGGTCCAGCCGTAGAAGGGTCAAGCCAACGCCTCACATGTGGCACGCCGTACTGCCCCAAACCCGAAGGTTCAAAGGGCAGTTCAAGACGGTCACATAATCGAGTTAAGGTTTGTTGTCTTCTAGAGGGTCCATCGCGTTACTTGCACTGCTTAGAATGTCTTTAAACCACGGAAAAATCCAACACTTGGAAATTTTCCGGCAGGGGAAAAGGTGGGTATTTATATCCGGTCGAACTTTTTAACATATTCAAAAATTATCCGGAAAAACACATAGACGAAATCTGACAATCCGATCGAATCTACGAACTCCCAATACAACCCAAAATACTCAACTCTTGAGTAAATATTAAAAATTCCCAGAAAACTCAGCACCAGGAAACATTAATTACTGTGCAAAATTGAAAGGGTGACGTCATCATATTGCCGCGGTTCCGCCGCACATTGGACTCTTCTCTTGGAAAATTTTGCATCGTAATTCTTAGAATTCCCTGCTGAATTTTTTAAGCATTTTTAATCTGGAAAAAACACAGTTTTTAGAAAAAGTCCAGAGAGCATGTTTTGAATTAGGGTTTCGGTTCGATCGGGTTTCAAACTTCGTCTACGCATCACCTAAGGCTCTAGCTAGGCTCTGATACCACTGTAGGGTTCCTAGGCACACTAAGGAGGTCTCACAAGGCATCAACCATGCCAATTTCAAATTTTACGGTGCCGAGAAATCCTAGACTAGATCGTTAACTAGAATTTTAGGCGACAAATGAAACTAGTTAACAACTTAACAAAAAGAACGGAAATACAACCTTTATAGATCCGGTCCTCCACCTCCATAGCTCCGCAATGAAGTCTCCTCGCTGTCCAAATCGAATCCCGGGCTCTAGCGTCGGCTTCATCGGAGAAATGGGCGGGCTAGGTCATCGACTACGATGCCGAAGATGATCTACGTCGAGGCATCACAAGATCAAGCTCCCACTTCACCAAGTCAAGAAACTTGTGAAGAAAACACCCCATACTACTTGGCAAGAGGTAGAGGATGAAGAAATAGAAAGTGGGTTCACTTTAGAATTGGATTTCTCACTCTTTTTCTCACTTTGCCATTGTTGGTAGCAAGCTTCTTCATGTGAAGAAGAAGAAGAAGAAGATGAAGATGAATATTATGATGAGTCTTTTTTCAAAAAGAAAATAAAAAGAATACTTATCATAAACCAACCATGGTCAAGTGTAGAGAATGAACTAGGGTTAAGTGGAATGGTTAGGGTTAAGCATGAGACAAAATGGTGACTTAGTCAAAGCTTCATGAAGCTTCAATATCAAACAAAGAAAGCCACCATTTTCTCTTTATCATTTTCTTTTGCCAAAATGAACAAAAGAAATAAATAAATGAATAAGTAAATAAACAAAACCCTAACCACTCATATAACCATGGTTTAATCTTTACACAAACTCAAGTAAGCATGTATCATCAAACATGATACAATCAAGTGCACAAAAGTATATCACATATACAACTTGTGAACTTCAAGTGAGAAAATCCATTTAAAGTGAACCAATACTAGTTAATGAAAAGTAATATATCAAATATATAATTATACATTAAATCATTAAATCAACACTTGATTTAACGATCCGGTCATATCGTATATAACCGACTACTATCCTATGTATCGGCTTACCGAATCAATCCTTGATTCGATAACTAGGTTATATCGCATACAACCATTCGATACATTCATCGCGAGAATAGAATACGGTATCACATACCCGCATTATTCTCGGTCCCGCACATATCTCATATGCGCTCCTATTTCGTTTCGCTTGAGCCAGGAAACCTCTGTGTAGGACTCTAAAGACTCGTCAATACGCCGGCAGCAGGTGATGATCATATCAAACACCCACAAGCCGCAAGCGGTCTGCTAAATGTAACGGCCACCCGGGTATTGAGCGATCAGAAGATCGACGAGCAAGCCCGCTCATACTCCTGTGAATCCAACCAGTAACACTTACCGTACAGTCCGGTCTCGTCGTCTGATATGTCGCATATCTTGCCTAGGGGTGGTAAACGTCAGACCCCAATAGCTCGATAAGTCGTGTCGATATGAGGTCTATAACTGTTCGAGAAACTACTGGTAACACTTACCAGTAAATCTCAGCAACCCTGGCCAGGGATTTCCGGTTATAGCCAATCGAACACAGCGCAACATCAACTCCCTATACCGGGAGAGACGAATCCCCTCCTATCGCTCATTGCCTCCATGTGATTCGGGACTGTACCCAAAAGCCACCGTTTTGCACGCCCTCTTGGACGTGGTAAGGTGGAAATCAAAGCACAGTGGGAACCACACAAGACTCTATGACGATCTCGGGTCAACAGACTACTCTGTACCAGTGTCACCAGAGAACTGCCATCTGACGTAAGGTATAATACCATCTGGGAGTTCTCGGCGAGTCCGTCCAGTGTACCCAGTCTCCACTGAGCACCCGTATATCATCTCCGATGTCAAACACCAATGGATATGGGATCATCCATCGCCCATCTATATGGGTCGAGAAGGTATACGCTAGTCTACTCTGGTATATCGATGCCCCGTCTCGATATACCCTCGACTAGGGACCTTGAAGGATGTACTTATGGACTACCCTGTCCCCACTTGTATGATCCGCATCATAGTCCAGGTAGTCAAGTACACATCCTAAGGGCTTTACCAACATGTAACAGAGAGACAATCAGTGTACACGTTAAGGTAAAGTGCAACCAGATAGCATACTATCATGTCGAGCAAGAAAGTCCTCCCTATATATGTCCCAGCATCCACTACAATATACATCCAATGTACAGTAATGGCCTCTAGGGCATACATATAACTAGCACGTCAGTCCTCTCTCAATATGCCACTCTAGCACCGAGAAAACACAGGGTGGGCGCACCGAAATATCATATCAAGGGAACCGGGTTTTTAAATGATTACATATTTGAAATAGCCACGGTTCCCAAATCCAGAAATCATATGTAATCCAAACCAATATGCAAGTCAATGATCCGATGTGATATGTGCACCAAGTATGAATATCATGTCAAGTCACATAAAGATGAGCTACAACATAATGATCCGATGTGATATATGCATCAAATATGAATATCATGTCAAGCCACATAAAGATGAGCTACAACATAATGATCCGATGTGATATATGCATCAAGTATGAATATCATGTCAAGTCACATAAAGATGAGCTACAACATAATGATCCGATGTGATATATGCATCAAGTATGAATATCATGTCAAGTCACATAAAGATGGGCTACAACATAATGATCCGATGTGATATATGCATCAAGTATGAATATCATGTCAAGTCAAATAAAGATGAGCTACAGCATACTGATGATGGAAATTCTACAGTGTGAGTGTCATGGCAATTACTAACGGTGTGTGTGTAACATGCCGGATAGTGCTCGTGCAACATGAACCGTTAGTAAGGGTGCGGTGTTCTATCAATTCTAGTTTATATACATACATCAGGGAATGTGGTATGCACTAAATAGTAGCCATGAACAGTCAATGTATAGAAATGTAGCTATAAAATCCTATCAGCCCTGACGTAGAACGCCATGCGGGCGATATCCCCGTAGATGTTAAATCTACTCACCGTAGTCTCTCGCTAGGTATAGCCAACGACTTGTTCCCCTCCTTCGCGGCGCCCGTCGCACTCGCCTGCGAATCCTAGAATTTCATAATATATCACACATAAGCTCAAAACCGTACAAACACGACATTTAAAGTCAACTAGAAACCCGTGTCGCAAACCAAGCGTGCGTGTGCGCGATACGCTAAAACGTGTGATTACGCGCCTAAAGCCACTCCGACGCGTCGCGATACGCAAAAACCCCAAACCCACTCACACGTATCACGCGTGTCGCGAAAGATTAAAAATACGGGAAATAGAGTATTCTACTCCAGATTTTGATACAGAACAGATAGTATAAAAATATATATACCAAAATAACCCACATAACAGCAGACTCCAGTGGTCCAAACCCCAACCCAAAACACCCCCATCTGGCCGCAAATTGCGGCCAGAATGCTTATTTCGGCGGCCTGGGTAGGGAGAGGGACTCCCAGGTTTGGTGTGTGCACTCTATACCCCCTACACAAGCTACAGTAAATCCAATTTCATTCTGAAACAACTCGGGTAGTAGCAGATTCCACAGAGCCCCAATTCTAGTTAAAAATCACATTTTTACACTAAAATGATACTTTATGGTATTTTTCTGAAATCTGAAGCAAACCCTAGTCTAAAATCACACTAACTCATTACCAAGCTAATTAAACCATAAAAATGCTAATTTAAGCATATCACCACAAAATCCCCTCAAAAGCACAAAACAATGCACAAAAAGTGATATTTTGCTAAATTACTACAAGTTATGAAAAGGGAGTGTTAAATATGAGCTATATACCTCCAAAAGTCCTTATAGAACACCAAAGTTTTAGCTCTCTCCTCAAGTAAGCAGATTTGCTCCCTCCTCAAGTAAGCAGATTTGCTCCCAAACACCTCAAAAAGCCCCTTTTTCCCAAGGTTTTGTGATGAAAATATGTTGATTTGTGTAGGGTTTTGAATAGAGATCAAAGGGAAGTGAAAAGGGAATGAAAAGGTGATGAGTTTCTGGTGTTGTTGCTGCCTCTCTGCAGAATTCCCAGCAATGAGAAAAGAGAGAGAAGAGAGAAGAGAAAATGGGTCAAAAAGGTCAAGTGTTCACCTAACCACCATGCTTCTATTTTTCTATTGCTAAATGAATTATTAAAAAGGGGTTTGACTTGCCTTTTTCTTTAAAATGGTGGGGATAAATTATCAACCATGCACAAAAGAAATGGTTAACATGCTACACTAAAAGACCTAAGTCACAAAGTTGGCTAAGTGTGCAACACTACAAAAGAAACTTTCAATTATGGTAACAAGACTAAATATAACTAATAATCCTATAATTACACATAAATGTGTATATAAAACACTTCGCAACACAAATATTTCCTAGCCAAGAAGGAAAATACGATACACGGGCTTTTATGAAAAACACGCAACTCGCTAATTCACGCGAAAACATCCTAAACGAATTTCAAAGTGTTACATCAGCTAAGAGAGAATCCCATTCTCTTCTAGGAAGTCCAGGAATTCATTGCTCAAGTATTCACCTCCTCGATCAGATCGAAGGATTTTAATAGTTTTTTCCGGTTTGGTTCTCGACTTCTTGTTTATATTCTCTAAATTTCTCAAAAGCTTCAGACTTGTGTTTTATCAAGAACACAAGTCTGTATCTTGAGAGATCGTCAGTGAATGTAATGAAGTACGAAGAACCATCCCTGGCATGTGTAGACATGGGACCGCATGCATCGCTATGTATCAATCCTAAGAGTTCAGTAACTCTTTCTCCGTGTCCCGTAAACGGAGTTTTGGTCATCTTGCCTTTGAGACATGACTGGCAAGTGTCATAAGATGAAAATTCGAACGGTTTCAAATATCCATTCTTATGCAACTTAGCTATTCGTGTCGTATTGATGTGACCCAGTCTACAATGCCACAAGAAGGATTCGTTCAGTTCTGAACTCTTCCTCTTGTGTGTGTTTGTTATGCTCAGAACTGTTGATTGATTTAGAACATAAATGTCATTGCACAACTTGCCTGATCCAACCAACTTTTGGTTCAGAAAAATGTTCATAACATTATCCTGTAATACAAAATTATATTCCATTTTACTTAGTAAAGAAACCGATATAATGTTGCATATCAGGTTCGGCATGTAATAGCATTCGTTCAGAATCAATGTATTACCAGTTGGTAATACAAGGTGATATTCCCCGACGGTTTTAGCTGCAACAATTGCACCATTTCCAACCCTTATGTCTTTATCACCTTCTCCAAGTTCTCTACCTTTCCTATGCCCATGTAACAGATTACATATATGGGATACTGACCCGGTATCTAATACCCAGGACGTAGAGCAAATGGAGAAACAGTTCTCTGTAACGAACACAACCGAAGAAAATGCATCAACATGTACTTTCTTCATTCGGGTGGCATGGGAATCTTGGTATTCCCCTATATCCTGTTCAGTCTTATAACTTTTATAAGAAAGAACGGAACCAACGTTCCCCAGCACAGTATAACATGCAGGTTCAGTCAATACATCCATATTATTATCTTGATTAAGGCATGATATGGTCGCTACCTGGAGAGAGAGAGAAGAAAACACTTTAGCGTATGCTTGCAAGATCAGATTGGTTATTATTTTATCTAATCAGGATGGCTCCCACTGTTTTTATCAAATCTTCCTTCAAACCCTAAAAGGAAAGACTAGCCGGGATTAATTACACCTTACAACTTCGCCAATCTTTCAGCCAGGCCAGTGTCGGTACTTTGAGGGAGGTTCCCCGTGCTTTCTCACGGACCTAATTAAAGTAAACCTCGTTTTCCCAGAGGCGTAACCCCGTTGACACCTTTCTAGACACCTACTTGATCAGCTAATTGTCTTGTGTAAAACTCTCCCAGGAGTAACAGTTACTCGCAGTGGGTATCGGGATCCAACTATCTCATAGAAAGTATGCAATCTCATTGCAAATTTCAACTCTTGAAATTCCCGATAATGTTTTGCCCCTAACGTGCTATGACCTTGACGAAAGCCAACAAACCATAGCCCGCTAGTCAAGTTCAACCCGTACATTTCTTGACTGAATTAAACCCACCCGCACGACCCTTGACGAAAGCCAACAAAGCCGTACGACTACCCTAATCCAATCGCATCATATGCAGCAGATAAACAGCATATAGCTACCGCACACTACACCTTGACGAAAGCCAACAAATGCAGCACGAATACTATATACAACTTATCTGAAATGACGGAGGGCTACGACAGGTTTTTCTGAAAACCAATTGCGTAATGAACTTGATATCGTTGTAGAATCATGTGAATTTTAAAATGGAGTGATTTTGAGGCTTTTATTAATTTTGCTAAAGAGGTCACTCCTGATGAAGGGATCTCGGCTCTTTCCTTATGGAATAAGGTGCAGGATATATATATCGCTATGCAAAGCAAAAACTCCAAAAGCAATCAAAAACAAACTGAGTGTTGTAGCATCTGCCAGTTTTTGCTAAAGAGGTCACTCCCGGTGAAAGGATCTCGGCTCTTTCCTCATCGAATAAGGTGAGGATATATCATATATATCACTATGCAAAGCAAAAACTGTAGCTACCCTTTTTGAAAATTTGATTCTACAACATCTTTTAGGTTTTTTTTCTTTCATTAATCACATTAATGAAGTCCCATCATTTAAATCACCTAAACATCACAGATAAATACGACGTACACTTATGCCATCCGCATTCGCCTCGATGTCCCCTCGTGCACCGTTAGGTTAGGTAACTAACGGCAGAGCGGGGCAGGGCTAGCGCGGGTGTAAAACATAAGTAACGTCTATATAATATATCATATATACTATATACAGTATTTATCATAACATATCAAATGATCAAATCACAGATATCGCAGCAGAAGAAACATTGGATATACTAGGACGTCTGTGTTTTATCTTGAGCCTCTATAAAACACGGATTCCACGGTCGCGATGAATAGCCAAACCCACACCCCTAGACCCCTACGAGAGCGGCAAGCAACCCTTCCAATTCTAGAGTTAGGAAACCCGGACTCGACTCCTCGAGTTGGTCTCCCACTGGACTCTAGAACCCGGTTACTTGTGCTCTCCTCCTTGGGTCTATCCTAGTGCGGAAAAGTAAATAATATACAAATGGTGACATCAACCTCATCCCAGAAGTGCCCCAATAAAAGAATATTACATACAATGAATTTTACATGAATGAAAATAAAAACCCTCATCTCACATAAAACCCCCGGCTATTCAAAACGCGACGATCCAATATAACATATCCAGCAACACATAACATCACATGTCATCAACGTAAGTAAGTATGCATACACCGATCATCGTTGATGTATAGCAACAAAAATAGGCAAAACAACTACATACTACACTTACGGTCACAGAAAAGAAAGTGTAAAACTACAACATTTGGAATCCACAATCTCTTTAGACATCTTAAATCCGAAATATCACATACTTCGCATTTCATGCCTAACTATATGAATTCCATATATTGTATCACATTCCAGATAAATAGACAGTATTAAACTTTCTGAACTGATAATCAAATACCCAAAATTTCCTAAATAGCTCAACACTTGAGCGGAGTTCAAAAATTCCGGAATACGTCACAGTAGCAATGGTCCAGCCGTAGAAAGGTCAAGCCAACGCCTCACATGTGGCACGCCGTACTTCTCCAAACCCTAAGGTTTAGAGGCGGTTCAGACGGTCACATAATCGAGTTAAGGTTTGTGTTCTTCTAGAGGGTCCATCGCATTACATGCACGTTTTTCCGAAAGATTTAAACTCGATAAAAATTCAACACTTGAAAGTTTTTCGTGCCGGGAAAAAGTGAGTTAATGATATCCGTTCGAACATTTTAATAGTTTCTAAATATCCGGAAAACATAACAAAATTAAATATTCCGATCGAATCTACGATAACAAAATAAACCCCAGAACACTCAACACTTAAGTCATATTAAAAATACCCAGAAAATATAACACACAGAAATAGATATTACTGTACAAAAACAAAAGCCCATTGCTACAGTACGGCCGCAGATCCACGGCCCAAGCGAGGTATGGCCGCGGTTCCGCGGCGGTCCGTACGGATTGGGTGCTCGTTTTCTACAGTAATGTTTAAATTTACCTGCTGATTTTTTTAGGTATTTTTAATACTGAAAAATCACAGTTTTTAAAATTTGTCCAGAGAAAGGTATATTTCATCGATTCGGGGTTCGATCGGAGTTTTAACTTCGTATACACGTTCTCTAATGCTCTAGCTAGGCTCTGATACCACTGGAGGGTTACTAGGCACTCTAACAAGGGTTAAGTAAGTATCAACCATGCCCGATTAAAATTTTAGCCGTGCCTAACAACCCTAAACAAGATCTTTGCTAGAAAATTAGGGTTTCACATGCAAGTAAATCACATTTACCACTAAGTGAATACGAAATACAACCTTTGTAGATCGGTTCTTCACTTCTAAAGCTCCTTGTTGTAGTCCCTTCGCTGTGATCATAGTTCTCCCGGGCTCTTGCATGGCTTCACGAGGTGAAAGAAGCGTCCTTGCTTGAAGTCTTCGAGGCCGAAGATGATCTATGTCGAGGGAATATCAACTCAAGCTACTACTTCACTAACTTGAGAATTAGTAAAGCAAACACCCTATACTAAAGTGCTAGTCTAGTAGAGGATGGAGAAATAGGAAGTGGGTTCTCTTTAGAATTTTATTTCTCATAATCTTTCACTCTCTTTTTAAAACCCTAGTAAGCTTTTTCTTTTTCTTCAAATAAGAAGAGGAAGATGAACAAAAGAAAAGATGAGGATAATGATCAAGTGAGTCTAGAAGAGGATGGAGAAAAATCCATAAGTGAACAAATGTTAGTTAATGTAAATTAGTATATCATATATACAAATATACACTAAATTATTAAATCAACACTTGACTTAATAATCCGGTTATATCTCATATAACCGACTAACATCCAATGTATCGACTTATCGAATCAACACTTGATTCGATAACCCGGCTATATCACATATAACCGATCGAAACAAAAAGTCGCGAGAATAAAATACGGTATCACATACACGCATTATTCTCGGTCCCGCACATATCATATACGTGCTCCTATTTCGTTTTGCCTGAGCCAGTAAAACCTCTATTAGGACTCTAAAGACTCGTCAATACGCCGGCAGTAGGTGATGATCATATCAAGCACCCACAAGCTGTCAGCGGTACTAGCTGGACGTAACGGCCACCCGGGTATTGAGCGATCAGAAGATCAGCAAGCAAGCCCGCTCCAACTCCTGTAAAAGCCTGCCGGTAACACTTCCCGTACAGTCCGGTCTCCTCGTCTGATATGTCGCATATCAAATCTAGGGGTGGTAAACGTCAGACCCCAATAACCGATAAGTCGTGCCGATGTGAGGCTCATAACAGGTCGAGAAACTACTGGTAACACTTACCAGTAAATCTCTAAATCAGCCCTGGCCAGGGACTTCCCTATTACGGCCAATCGAGCACAGCGCAACATCAACCCCCAATACCGGGAGAGACGAAACCCCTCCTATCGCTCATTGCCTCCATGTGACTCGGGACTGTACCCAAAAACCACCGTTTTGCACGCCCTCTTGGACGTGGTAAGGTGGAAATCAAAGCACAGTGGGAATCACACAAGACTCTATGACGATCTCGGGTCTACAGACTAACCTGCACAAGTGTCACCAGAGAACTGTCATCTGACGTGAGGTATAATACCATCTGGGAGTTCTCGGCGAGTCCGTCCAGTGTACCCAGTCTCCACTGAGCACCCGTATACGATCTCTGATGTCAAACACCAATGGATATGGGATCATCCATCGCCCATCTCATGGGTCGAGAAGCGTATACGCTAGTCTACTCTGGTATATCGATGCCCTGTCTCGATACACCCACGACTAGGAACATTAAAGGATGTACTTATGGACTACTCTGTCCCCACTAGTATGATCTGCATCATAGTCCAGGTAGTCAAGTACACATCCTAAGGGCTTTACCAATATGTAACTATAAGACAGCATCAAGAGACAAGTATACATGTTAAGATAAAGAGCAACCAGATAGCATACTATCATATCGAGCAAGAAAGTCCTCTCTATATATGTCCAAGCATCTAATAATATACATCATCTGCACAATACTGGCCTCTAGGGCATACATACAATTAACATACGTTTCTTGTCCCTTAGATGGCGATGGTTGATCCCACAACCATTGGTGTGTGACATCAAAGATTGTACACAGGTGCTCATTAGAGAATGGGTACACCGAACAGGACTTGCCGAGGACTCCTATGTGGTAGTATACTTATCGTCAGATAGCAGCCCTCAGGTGACACTGGTACAGGTTAGTCTGTAGACCCGAGATCGTCATAGAGCCTTGTGTGGCTCCCACTTTGCTTTGATTTCCTCCCTATCACGGCTCAAAAGAGTCGTGCAAACAGGTGGATATTGGGTACAGTCTTGAGTCACATGGAGGCAATGAGCGATAGGAGGGGTTTCGTCTCTCCCGGTATTGGGGGTTGATGTTGCGCCATGCTCGATTGGCTATAACTGGAAGTCCCTGGCCACGGCTGCTGCTGAGATTTACTGATAAGAGTCATCAGTAGTTTCTCAAACCGTTATAGGCCGGACATCGGTATGACTTATCACGTTACTAAGGCCTGACGTTTACCACCTCTAGACATGATATGCGACATATCAGACGAAGAGACCGGACTGTACGGTAGTGTTACTGATAGGCTTCATGGAGAGTATGGATGAGCTTGCTTATTGATCTTCATATCGCTTAATACCCGGGTAGCCGTTACGTCCAGCTAGTAACGCTGACGGCTTGTAGGTGATTGATGTGATCATCACCTACTGCTGGCGTATTGACGAGTCTTTAGAGTCCCTCATAGAAGTTTCCTGGTTCGAGCGAAACGAAGTAGGGCACATATGTTGATATATGCGTGGGCCTGATTAAATATGAGTATGTGATACCGTATTGTAATCTGGCAGTTATCTGTTATCGGTTCGGTTATATATGATATAACCAGATTGTCGAATCAAGTGTTGATTTGATAATGTGATATACAGATGAATGATATTAGTCGGTCATATGTGATATAACCGGATTATTAAATCAAGTGTTGATTTAATAATATGATATATATTATTTGTGATATAATTGTATCTTAACTAATATCATTAGCTCACTAATTATTCTTCATTATATATATATATATATGATATATATATATATATAATAATGAAGCATGGCATGATTTCTATTTTTGAGTAAAATAGAAAAGAGGTGGAAAATGAGAGCATGGTTGCAAGCATGGGCTTTATTCATAGTTTATTCATCTTGACTCACTATTCAAGCATGGTTGCAATTTTATATTGCAAAATTCCATACTTGAATGAGTGGGGGTCAAGAGTTGTCATCCATTCTAGTCTCATTCTCAACACTTAGCCATTTTCTTGAGTTGCTCCTATGGTTGCTCTCTAGCTTCATCTTCTTCCTCAATTGCCATGGTTCAAGCTTCAACCCTCACATGAGATGTGAATCATGAAGCTTGAACACAAACTTGTGAGCTTTTAAAATCCCCTACTTTACCATCCCATAACAAACTAGCAATTTGGTGTGGTGTGTTTTCTACACTAAAGGAGTTTAGTGTAGAGTTAGCTTGGGCAAGAGGAACTTCGGGTGGATCGTCTTTGGCGCGAAGATCACTAAGGAGGTTCGTTCAACTCGTAGAGGAGCCTAGTAGAGTCGCGTAGACTTTAACCTGGAGCTATAGAAGAGAAGGGCTAGAACTACAAAGGTTGTATGCCCTTTTCTTCTCTTGAGTTAATCACATCACAAAGGCAAACCCTTAATAATCTAGTAAAGAACTCGTTAGTCTAACTTAGCACCTAATAAAAATTAAAATTTGGCATGCTTGATGCTACTGAAAACCCTCAGGAGACAACACTCCTCCTGCTAGGGACACCTAGAGCTTTAACGGCTTGTTGCACGTGCTCAGTGCAATCGTGTTGCCTAAGAAAGTGTGCTAGTTAGTTTTTCTTTTTTTTCTTTCTATTTTTCTTTTCTTTTCTTCTTCTCTTGAATAAATAGTTTGCTCGGGACGATGAAAATCAAGTTTGGGGGTATTTGTTCAGTCGAAAATATTGCACTTTTAACATGGCAATTTCCTTACTTTTCTTAATCATCTAAAGGTGTTTGTTATAAATATAACACATATTAGAAGTTTATCTGCAAAATACCCTTTACCATGTGTTTATATATTATAATCAACATTATGAAGGAAAATGTGCTTAATATTTTGATACGCTTATCATAACAAATTATATCTCAAATATAACTAACAATGTTCATTGAAGATTAGCTCAGATCGGATATCAGGAATCAAGAATCTGCCGATAAAGTAAAGAAAGTCGAAGAATCAAATATTGGCAGAGACTCAGAAGAGTTAAGAAGGTTCCAGAAATCAAAGAAATACCCAAATACCAACAGAAGAAGACTCCAGAAGTTTGAAACCAAGATCTCACCAAGAAGCGGCGGAACCGCGGCCGAATCAGGCCGAGTCGCCGCGGATCCACGGCCGATTCAGGGAGTTAGGGGGTGAAATTTTCTGGAATCTTCTTCGCAACAAACTTTGTTTGTTGGGGGCTTCGGTTACTGGTTTTGGGGCTATAAAAAGGACCGAGGGCTACATCTCAAAAGGGATCTAATGATCTAAAAAAAATCAATCCCAAAGATCAAAAACCAATCTCAAAAAGGATCTAAGATCAAGAATCTACGATCTTGAGATCCAAGATCAAGAAATCCATCGAGAAATCAATCAAGCGATCAATTAAGCAAGTCTCCTTTACACGAAGCTAATCACCGTCAACGAGCAAGCGATCCAAGACAGGTCCAAGACTCGAGGTGATCAAGCGACATGAAGATCGACGAAACATTTACTTATTCGAGGCAGAGATCGAGAGCAAATTCTTCTTCCTCTTGTAATCTAAACTTGGAGAAATGTATTGTGAAGTTGAGTAATATAGGTAGATAATTAGTTCTATCATTTCGCTTTCTTTTTAATTTCCGCATTATGAATTCTTTCTCTATTCTTTCTTTTATTTTCATGATGTGCGGGTAATTCTCCGCTTTATAGGATTCGTAGGATCAAGGTAGATCAATGGGTGAGAACATACTATACTCCTTTTAAGTCTTATGAAGTTTATAAACTTTAGCAAAAGAATTGTCAACGTCCTTATCGAGCGCGATATCAAATTCTTGATAATCTTGACCACAATTTGATATAAGATTGACGATCCTTTTGTTAAGGGCTAGACATGAATGGAGATCAATGAAAGGACAAGGGTCAATAGAGGAGAAACCCTAGTTTCTTCCAAAGAACCCTAATCCTCATTCATCGCCATCAATCTAGTTTTAAATCTATCAATAGATAAGAGGAGTAATCTTTATTAGTCATTCATGGCTACTAAATCCTAAAGAATCCTACAAGCCTTCTTCATATAAATTTTCTTGATAATTCAATTAGATCTTGAAACAATTTTCTTGATAATTCAATTAAATCTTGAAACCATTTTCTTGATTTTCTTCAATTAGATCTTGAAACTATCTTCTTGATTTTCTTATTTTCTCTTTTCTATTTCTTTCGACCCATCTAAAGCAAGAATTATAAAATTCCACGAATCCCAGAGGACGACCTGTATTCACCACAGCTAGCTACACGCGACGCCGTGCTGATTGTGGTTACTTTACTAAAACTTCTTCTTTCTCCAAAATTACACAACCAATCACTGTGCATCCTGAAGAGTCAAAGAAAAAACTCGGGCATGTCATCTACCTTTGCCACCTCGTCCCCTATAAACAAGACCGCCATGATCATGGCGTCTCTGAGCATCGGTCTGGCGTGAAGTAACGACGGGCGTAGGAAGCAATGCTCTCGGAGGAGGTGAAGGTGGTAAGGTGACATGTGGAACTGCCGCCTCGTCTTGCCATCTCTCTGTACAATACCTGAAGCGGTGATGCGGACTCCTACACTGAAAACATCCCGACGACGGCTGCTGACCCTATGGGTAAGAGATATATAACAGGCCCCGTTTCAAGCCTCCGCTACCACCACGGCCTAGAAAGAATCCGCCACGGCCTCTACCGAACTGCCTGGGAGCTGATACACCTGTACGAATCCGCTTCGATCCCGGAACATCCGTAGTCTCGGCAATACGCTCCTCTGCTAGCAGGGATGCATCCATCGCTGCTGCATACATATCAAAGTGCTGGGTGCCAATAGAAAGGAACAACTGTGTATCAAGACCTCACACGAACCTCTTGATGCGCTTCTCTTCGGTATCCACCAAATAAGGAGAATATATGGAGAGCTGGGTGAACTGGATATCATACTCGGTCACTGTCATACCGGAAGTCTGGCGCAAAGGACTCAAAACTGCGAGCCTCGGGCATCCCTGACGCTCTGCGGAAGGAAACGAGCAAGAAAAACCGTCGCGAACTCATCCCAGGTCATAGGAGGGAAGATCTGCGGCTCAGCCTCTCTTAATAGACTCGCACCAAGTCTGGGCAAGACCTTCCGGACGAAAACTAGTAATCTCGACCGATCTCGCATCAGAACATCTCAGGGAACGACAAATCTGGGCCATCCTGTCGAAGAACGACTGTGGATCCTCTGCTGCGTCTGTGCCAGTGAAAACCGGAGGTCTCAGCCTTATAAACTCCGATAATGATACGGCAATAGTCTCGGTAGCGGCAGGTACAACTGTCTGAGCAATAGGTACAATCATGGCCCTTGTAGTAGGTGGAACATCATCTGATCTCGGTGCTCGGATGGTCTCAACCAAAGATCCAACCATCTGACGCAAGTCCTGAATACTCTCCTCCAGCCTAGCAATCCAGCCTAGAGAAGGTGGATCAATCTGCTCCTAAAGGGTAGGCGTTACCGCCCTGGTCGGCCCTTGTCTCAAGCGAGCACGCCCTGACCTCATCTCTAGCGGCAGCCCTCTGGGCCCTCGTAGTCTTTAGCGGCATAATGGCTGGAACAAGAAACAAGATTCAATAAGAACATTGCAATCAAAACAAAATGATACATAGAATCAAGAAAAGAATTACAAGCAAATATATCCTAAGGTCACTTAGGCGGAGTATCGTGTCGTGAGCATGCCGCGGTACATACACACGCTACGCCACTCTGCTTAAGCTACATACTCCATCATACCAAGGGTCATCCTATACTCCGAAAGGTAAAACCTAACTCTGATACCAACTTTGTCATGACCCAAATAGGAACGCAACCGGCACTTAAATCACGCAACGTCTAAAGGCGTATTGTAATTCAAGTAAGCTGAAACCAAGAAATCTAAACCGTGAAATGAAGTAAAGTGGTAAAACATTTGTTTCAAAATATCAACCTTTTTAAAGCTCAAGTTGTTACTTAAAATTTCGGCAGCATTCCCTTTGTAAAAACTGATCCGAAAACGGATACAAAACATGATATATAAAAATAGTATCCCCACTTGGGAGCAAGTCTCATGCCTAAAGGCGGAACACAACCATAAACAAATATACGACGCCAAAGGCGAAGAAATAAGCGAATAAGAAATGTAACAACATCGCAACATAGCACAAAAGTCGGCTCACACGAGCACGACACCCAAAATCACATATAATACAGATATCAAGTCTCTCAATCTCGTCTCTAAGTTAATACATACATATGGTAGATGGAGTATACTAGATATAAGGATAAGAGTACAGATAGAAGCACATGAATACTCACCACCCACCTACAAAATATATCAAGCCCAAAAGTAGCGGTATCCGCAGAAATAGAAGAAGTAAAGTGCCCCGCCGTGACTACACTGAGGATCAGGTCCTGCAAGACACTGTGGCACAACGAGGGTGAGTTCCCGTTTTGGAGTAGTAAATAACATCATACGTGTAATCACAAGCATGCACAAAATAGCGACAAATCCCTAAGCATGAGGTTATGATGGCATATGTATGACAATGTGAATGCAACATAATCATAAGCAAGATACAACATCAGGATGCAACAACTATATGAACAGAGCATGTCATAATAAGTCCTGAATGTGAAATAAAACAGCGATACCATCGATAAATCATCATAAAAACCGATGTCTATCAACGACACTCAAATCCTAATATCTCAGGCGCCGTCACTCTGATCGGTAGTGCTTCCCTGCCGGGCTCAATCCTTTCTATACGATCTTCTTGTCCTGGGGTACCGTACCGGACCCACCATATACCCGTGAGACGGTTCCTCCTCACTCCTCGAATCGGGCATACTCATCACTCAGAACCGAGAAAATCCATGGTGGACATCAAATACCATGGTCAAGAAAATCGCAAATCTCATGAAACATCATATGAGAACATGATACTAATAGCAATGTATGCATGATGCTGACATGATGTGTACTAGTACAATAACGAGAGTATAACTACCAATTAAGAATGTAATACAATGTAGTTATTCATGGCAATTTTTATAGTGTGCGTATCATGGCAATTACCAATGGGGTGAGTGGGCATATGAATCAGTGCTTGTGCGACATGAACCGTTGGTAATGGTGCAGTGTCCTACTGAGGATATGTCAATGCATAACAGGTAATGGGATGCACGCTATGATACTCATGCACAATCACAAATGTATAAGCACGTGGTATAAACTTTGTAACTAGAATCTCTCAATCGGCGCTAACTTCATACAAGTGATTTCCCCGTAGATGTTAAATCTACTCACTAGAACGGTCTCGAGCTATAGGAATTCGACCACCTCCTTCCCTTCCTAGCTGCGTCCGAAGTCCCCGCAAATGATCCTAGCATCACACAAAACTATAAAACATGAGGCTAATAAAATCTTCGATAAAAACACGGACACATACTGACGACCCGAAATGGCATATGACTGGCACTTGAATCATATAAAGTCTATAGGACCCCCATCTATTCAAATAAGCCCAAAAAATCCAGAAATCTAAACCATTTCAAGGAAGAAGTGAAGAAAACTTGTCTTAAAGCAAGTGGTCTTAATAACATAAGCCGAAGTATATATTTTTAAAATCTCAAGTCTTTTCTAAAATTTCGGCAGAGTTTCCTATGTAAATACTGGCCCCAAAAGGGTACAACATGAATAATATGAATAAAGGCATCCCCAAACGGAGCTAGCTCTTCGCCAATTGGCGGTCACAACCACGCAAGCGATATAATATACAACGCCGAAGGGCGAGGATCAAAACTCAAAAGGAAAACTCAAAAACATCAAGAACAACCATAATAATACAAGTGTGACTCTAAGGCCGAAATAATAAAAACTGGTTTTCTAAGTCTGAAATAAATACAAGTCTGGTTGATAGAGTTTACTAGATACAGCTGAATAAATAAAATATACAATAGTGGTCATGAAACAAGTGAACCCACCTACTAAAGCAATCACCCGGAAAGAGCAGTGTGCCAGCAAAGCCGCCAAGGAAACCTGTACAGCAAAACCTGCAAGAAACTGTGGCACAACGGGGCTGAGTTGCCAACTCGTGAGTAGAAAACATCACAGAGCAGAAATCGTATGTATGACTCAATCCTAGGTCATACGATCATAATAAATATCCTCAAAATGATATAGTCTGAAGCATCTAGTAATGGCAGGGGTAAACATCTGTACATAAGTGTAATACCAAGTGCTCATGTCGGTGCCTCAGGTAGCAACATATCATAAATATAAGGTATGAATGCAATAAATGAAAACAGAATACATCATGAATGAGAAAACTGTTTTCTTTATATAGTGAGATTTCTGTAAATAAATAAATCGAGGTATTATCTATGAAATCAACATAGAATTAGTGTCAAGTATCGACACAAAACATATATCCCAATATCTCAATATTTCAGGCTCCGGCAATCCGGGCTGGCATGTATCCTTGAATCTCAATATCTAGGGCTCCAGCTATCCGGACTGGCCCATATCATCAAATCTCAAAACCTCAGGCTCCGGCAATCCGGACCGGCCTATACTCCGATCGGTATCCTCCGGATATCCGTCGAGTCACAATAAAATCACCGGTCGGTAGTGCTCTCCTGCCAGGCTCAACGCCATCATCTACGACCATCTTGCCCCGGGGTACCGCACCGGGTCCACCATGCACCCACAGACGGTTCCTCCTCCTCCTCGAATCGGGTGTATGATATCTCTCAAGAACCGAGAAAACTCATGGTGGACATATCTCAAATCATATCATGAGAAAACCGCAACTTTCATTTTAAAATGATAACCAGTTTATAAAATCCCTGCAGTTTCTCCAAATCCAGAATTCTCATGGAAATCCGAAATCCCAATCTCAAGGATAAATAAACAATGAATTCTATAATATTGGGCTCCGGCAATCCGGACTGGCCCATAATGTCATGGCAAATGAATATATAAATATACATGAAAATCACAGTAATAAATGCAATATCTAATCTAGCACAGTGATAATGTATCGGAACTATCAGCTAGCAAGCGATATCAATGAATTAATATTCTCTAAAGTGTATGTGACATGGCAATTACCGATGATGATGTGTGTGAGCCGGTAAGTAAGTGTTCGTAGACATACGCATCATCGGTAATGGTGCTGATGTCCTGATAACATGGGTTCAATATAACAATAAAACACATTTAAACATGCGATGCGATGCGAATAGCAAGAATGTGCGGAAAATGAATAATAAACGCAATAATAAAGAATCTACATTATATATATATGAGTCATACATTTTTTCCATTTGAAATAACACAAATCGTGTATTTAAGAAATAGGGTTACGGTATTTTTAAGAAAATGTACGTCCTTTGAAATATCCATAGTATCCCTTGGCCTGTCTTTAAAATACTCACGATTCGTTAGTTTTGAAATAGGTATGACTCGAGTCTAGTCTAACATCTGCATGTAAACTACAGGACTAAACTAACAGACTGTCGAAAGGGTAAGGAAAACCACCTAAGTCTGAGTCGATATATATATATATATATATATATATATATATATATATATATATATATATATAATAGTCGGTGATCCCGCATCAATAGTATCACATACGATACAATATATAATATGACATTCTCGAGTCAAGAGTGCGGATCTATCATCATAATTATATCTCGTACGACATCCCAAATCTGGGTACGGGTCGAATATCACATTTATCTCATCATTTATCTGGTATCCTTATCATCATATCATGAACTGAGGTACTGATCTAAAGTCTAGTACATTCTGATACTGTCAACAGATATATATATGTGTGTGTGTGTGTGTGTATGAAAACACAACGCCTAAGGACCCTCTATAACATCATGTCATATCTCATAATACGAACCAAATCACATCACCGATCTCATGGCATCATGTCCAATCTCATCGACTCATCTCCAAGAACCATGTACTATCCTCAATATCCATGTATATGTATATATATACACACACACACACACATACTCACAAACATATGTGTGTGTGTATCCCCATATACGCACAAGAAAGCAAAATGTATGCGAGTGTGTGTGTGTATGCAATTCTTTACTCTAGGGTTTCGCGACTAAAAACTAGCTAACGACACTATCATCCAATTACACTATAATTTATCCATGAACTCCTAAAGTCTATCTAGATAATCATTTATTCTTAAAAACACCATTTATAAATATATATATATATATATATATATATATATATATATATACATATTCGTATACTACACTACGAAACTGCGGGGGTGCTATACGTCATCCACCCGATTTCCCCCGTAAATATATATCTACTCACCTTGATTCCCGCTTGCTGGAGTCGATGACGCCACGCTCATCCTCGTCGTCTCGAAGTCCACATGGGGGGTACCTACAATTTCCAATGCGTTATATAGTATCAAGAATCGAACATGAAAACCAAAACGGCATGCGAATCGCTTATAGGTTAGAACCTATAGCCTACGCCTGCAAAACCACCAAACAACCCCCGTCGCTGACGTAAAAATATCAGATGACGGAACACAATATCAAATACCAAATCCCAAATTAAAACGAAGTCGCAAAACAATGCAGCAACTCAAGAAAATGGTCCCAGATTTTACCCTAGGTGAAATTAGCCAATTTTGCATATGTGGAGGGTCTAATTCAGTGGAGATAAAGCCCTGGAACAAACACGAACCAATTTGGAAGTACCCAGGACACAATTTGCGGCCCAAGTGAATAAATCTGCGGCCTGGATTGATGGGTTTGGTCTCGGGTCTTCAGGGTAGCTTCTAGGTTGCCTACATGACTCACTGTGATCGCTATAAAATTTTCAGGTGCCCTGAGTCATAGCGGATGTTAATATACCATCACCAAAGTCTACAAAATACGATAACGGGGTTTCTAAGTTTGTGAATTGGGGGTTTAAGTCTCAGGTTTTATCAATATAGGGGTTGTAGTCACTTAGAATACCTCAATTGCACCATCACAAGTGAAACAAACCCTAACCTCAACTTAGAATTTTCCAAGTTCACTAATCTACACTTAAACCAATCTAAACTAACATAGATGCTTAAATAAATCAAATACTACACTAATGGTTAAGGAATATACCTCATTTGGCAACTCAAGAAATTTCTTGAGTTGCCCCAAGTCTTCAAAATTCAAACTTTCTTGGTCCAAAGTATTTGTAGTGAGCTTGTGCATGTTTTTAGTGAAAGGGGGATGAAGTTTTGATGTATTTTTTGTGATGTTTTGAGGTGGTGAAGGTGGTGGAGGAGAGGGGGCATCCAAGGGTGAAATGAGGAGGGAAATGATGTAGAAAACAATGAGGGGACCCAAATGGGAGCTTGGTTAATTGACCCCTCACCTCTCTCTCCTTTCTCTCTCTTGCCCATACTCTATTTTTTAACCTTTTCTTTTTCTTTTCTTTTTTTTTCTTTTGTTTTCTTTTCCTCTCATTTTAAAACCCAAACCAAGCATGAAGAAATAAAGAAAAGTCATGGTAGAAAATGTAAAAATGTGAAACGTGACATGGTGCATGTCATGTACACAAAACAAGCCTAATGCACGATTAGTGATATTTAATCGCGATTAGCATTAAAATGGAATATAATTAATCATAAGAATTATAATTTGCTTAAATCATATAAAACACGCTCATTTCCATAATTCCTATAATTTTCCAAATATTTTCCGATTTATCGGTATTCAATTATACCGCATTAATAAAATATTCATAATATTTATTATTTAATTATAAAAATTCCCAAAAATAATATTTTATTTTTCTGAAATGTTACAGTCTTCCCCCCTTAAAGAAATTCGGTCCCCGAATTTAAATTTAAACCGCTCAAATACTAAAACATTTCAGTAAAATGATCAAGTCGTCGGGGCTCCGAAATCATAAATACATAAAACACATCGTAGCGCAATGCATGCGCATAAAAAACGAGTATATAAACCAAAAATCAAAACTCCATCAAGCATCCCGCAATCATCGGAATTATGGCGAAGACACCAAGGTCAAATCCAATACGAAAACCATAATGATATACATCAAAACTATACATGTACACATCGTTGTAAATTCGTCAAAACATCTAAAAGAAATGCATGCCAAACCTTTTCAAGTCACTGTGCGATGTGCGTATCACTGCACAGTGGCGGACGTTTATTGTAAGAAAATAACTATATATATAACTATATATATATATACCCTTGTTTAACATACACGTCCCGCCGTTTTGAAAAAAATAATTTAGAAGGGTTTCCTTTGTTAAATGTCTCATGTCATCTCAGACACGTAGGTAAATACTGAGACTATAGCTCCTTTTTTGGAAATCCCTTCGATGACTATCAATGCATGCAAAAATATATCCAGGTACTGTCCTCGGACTAGTCCTGCTCAGCTACTATACCATATAGTAAATATCATAAAAACGTACTGTTCCACAAGAAATCAATCCCAAAATGCGTACAAGAATGCCTCGTGCGTCTGGTGCCCATGGAAATCGAAATCAATAAATGTACCATACCTGTGCACAGGAACAAAATATAAGTCCAACGGGTGTGCACGAAAACACCTGTCAAAGGCTACGGTGTGTGCCTGACAACAATATCAGGTGCATCTGATATGCACGAAGAATCTCGATTTAGTGCATCTAGTGTGCACCAAAATCGCATCAAGCGCCCAAGCATGCGCAAGAATCCAAATCAAGTGCACAAAGTGCACGAAAACAAATATCGAGTATCACAATCGAAATCGACGGTATACAACACATCTCAAACCAAATCAAGTATACCGTGGTATATAATCTCACAACCATGTGCACCAGTGTGCACAAATCGAATCAAAATACTAAAAGTGCATGAAAACTATGCCGAAAGCACAAGTCAAATCACTTGCATACCATAGGCATGAAATCAAAATCAACATCTAGAATGACATCAAATCGAAGTCAAGTGCAACTATGGTGCACAAAATCTCAATCATGCGAATAAATCGCCCAAAATACCGAAATCAAAGATTGCGGAAATAGTTCCGCTCAGGTGCATCCTCTAAAGATCTCTGGCCAACTGTCATGGTCACTCATAACATGTCTCGTCGACGATACCGAACTCTGGCCTACTGGGTGTGCACAATATGACCGATCCTGGGTCCAAGTCTTCTCGTATAGTATTCCAGAAAGGTTCTGTCGAGGTGTCTCCTAAATCTCGTTCCTGCCGAACTGCCCGGAAGTCATCATCCTTTACTAAATCTGTTTCTTATTCCGGAACGGCTGCATACTCATCGCGACTCCTTCTGAAAGATATATCCATATACAACGCCTCTGCATGCGTATCACATCTCTGATACCAGCGGAGTGGAACGTCATCTCATCAAGATCTCGTACGAACCTCTTGCTCCACTTTTCTCTAATGTCGACTGATTCGGACTCGTCTCTTCGTGGCTGCATGGACTGCGCTCCAACGGCTATACTCGTATCTGGAGTCTCCCAAGCAATGTATCCCATCACATGATATCCGAACGATGTCGAACCTTTCGATTGATTAATCAAAGTTCCATAATCCCCCAAGAGCTCAACATCTTGAGTACAGTTTAATAATATCCAGTACATGCCACAGTACCTGTGGACCAGCCGTAGAAGGGCAAACCCAAGCATCATTAATGGCACCGCTGAACTGCTGCAAGCCTTAAGTTTTCAAAGCGTTCTCATGGTCATTATATCGAGTTAGGGTTTCATTCTTCTAGAGGGTCCACGGAATTACTTGCATGTTTTTCCGAATACTTTAAACTTGGAAAAATGGGTTTTTGACATTCGATCGTTTTCCTTCGACTCCCAACGTACCTGCATGAAGTCGTCTCTAGCTGGAATCAATCAATCTGATGACCTCGCATCGAAGTAGGCAACGAATCACATGTCTTAGTCATTCCTCCTTGGGTGACTAGCGATTTTCTATCATATCTTTAAGTATAACTCGTGCGGCATTAGCTTCAAGCATCTGAGGCGATATCTTGTTATTCGCAGCAACAACTGGCTCATTTGTCTGCACGCTGAACAGTGCATCAATCATCAAAATAATCGGTGCATTGACGGTCATCACATTCTGGCTGGCCTCTAGCAGTGGCCCAATCCTCTGGTACTGATCTGCACGTTCGAGAAATCTTTGTAAAAGCAATCCATCAAACGCTCATGGCGCAAAAACATAATAGGACGATACATCTATGCAATCGTGTGTCCCTGGAATCATGCCCTGGTCAGTCCTCGTCCGTGACGAGCTCGTGCTGACCGCAACTCTAGCCATAGCTCTCTCTGCCCATGTAATCGTAGTAGCAAAAACCATAACCGATATCGATGAGGATAGATCACAGAAATGAATATAATAATGTGCAACGAAATGTATATCCTAAGGCTTCTTAAGCGGAGTAGCGTATCGTAAGTATGCCGCGGAACATACACACGGTACGTCACTCTCCTTAAGTCACCTACTCCATCAACCAAGGTCAACCTAAGTGATGAAAGTTCGGGTCTAATACCCCCTCGACTAAGTCTAAGTTCCGTAAGGTCAAGCTTAGATTCCGAATATATACAAACGCCCTAGGCTCCGCATAGTCAAACATAGACTCGAACCATGGTTAACCTAGCGCTCTGATACCAACTTTGTCACGACCCGAAATGGCACGTGACTGGTACTTGAATCATATGAAGTCTATAGGACCCCATCTAATTCAAGTAAGCCAAAAAAATCCCAGAAATCTAAACCATTTTAAGGAAGAAGTGAAGAAAACTTGTCTTAAAGCAAGTGGTTTTAATAACATAAGCCGAAATATGTATTTTTAAAATCTCAAGTCTTTTCTGAAAATTTCTGCAGAGTTTCCTTTGTAAATACTGGCCCTAAAAGGGTACAACATGAATAATATGAATAAAGACATCCCCAAGCGGGAGCTAGCTCTTCGCCAATTGGCGGTCACAACCACACAAGCGATATAATATATACAACGCCGAAGGGCGAGAATCAAAACTCAAAAGGAAACTCAAAAACATCAAGAAAACCATAATAATACAAGCGTGACTTTAAGGTCGAAATAATAACAACTGGTTTTCTAAGTCTGAAACAAATACAAGTTTGGTTGATGGAGTTTACTAGATACAACTGAATAAATAAAATATACAATGGTGGTCACGATGCAAGTGAACCCACCTACTAAAGCAATCACCCGGAAAGAGCAGTGTGCCAGCAAAGCCGCCAAGGAAACCTGTACAGCAAAACCTGCAAGAAACTGTGGCACAACGGGGGTGAGTTGCCAACTCGTGAGTAGAAAACATCACAGAGCAGAAATCGTATGTATAACTCAATCCTTGGTCATACGATCATAATATATATCCTCAAAATGATATAGTCTGAAGCATCTAGTAATGGCAGGGGTAAACATCTGTACATAAGTGTAATACCAAGTGCTTGTATCAGTGCCTCACGTAGCAACATATCATAAATATGAGGTACGAACGCAATAAATAAAAACAGAATACATCATGAATGAGAAAACAGTTTTCTTTATATAGTGAGATTTCTGTCAATAAATAAATCGAGGTATTATCTATGAAATCAACATAGAATCAGTGTCAAGTATCGACACAAAACATATATCCCAATATCTCAATATTTCAGGCTCTGGCAATCCGGACTGGTCTGTATCCTCGAATCTCAATATCTAGGGCTCCGGCTATCCGGACTGGCCCATATCATCGAATATCAAAACCTCAGACTATATCACAGAGCAAAAATCGTATGTATAACTCAATCCTTGGTCATACGATAATAATATATATCCTCAAAATGATATAGTCTGAAGCATCTAGTAATGGCAGGGGTAAACATCTGTACATAAGTGTAATACCAAGTGCTTGTATCAGTGCCTCACGTAGCAACATATCATAAATATGAGGTACGAACGCAATAAATGAAAACAGAATACATCATGAATGAGAAAACAGTTTTCTTTATATAGTGAGATTTCTGTAAATAAATAAATCGAGGTATTATCTATGAAATCAACATAGAATCAGTGTCAAGTATCGACACAAAACATATATCCCAATATCTCAATATTTCAGGCTCTGGCAATCCGGACTGGTCTGTATCCTCGAATCTCAATATCTAGGCTCCGGCTATCCGGACTGGCCCATATCATCAAATATCAAAACCTCAAGCTCCGGCAATCCGGACTGGCCTATACTCCGATCGGTATCCTCCGGATATCCGTCGAGTCACAATAAAATCACCGGTCGGTAGTGCTCCCCTGCCAGGCTCAACGCCATCAGCTGCGACCATCTTGCCCCGGGGTACCGCACCGGGTCCACCATGTACCCACAGACGGTTCCTCCTCCTCCTCGAATCGGGTGTATGATATCGCTCAAGAGCCGAGAAAACTCATGGTGGACATATCTCAAATCATATCATGAGAAAACCGCAACTTTCATTTTAAATGATAATCAGTTTATAAAATCCCTGCGGTTTCTCCAAATCCAGAAATCTCATGGGAATCCAAAATCCCAATCTCAAGGGTAAATAAACACTGAATTCTATAATATTGGGCTCCGGCAATCCGGACTGGCCCATAATGTCATGGCAAATGAATATATAAATATACATGAAAATCACAGTAATAAATGCAATATCTAATCTCGCACAGTGATGATGTATCGGAATTACCAGCTAGCAAGCGATATCAATGAATTAATATTCTCTAAAGTGTACGTGACATAGCAATTACCGATGATGATGTGTGTGAGCCGGCAAGTAAGTGTTCATAGACATACGCATCATCGGTAATGGTGCTGGTGTCCTGATAACATGGGTTCAATATAACAATAAAACACATTTAAACATGCAATGCGATGCGAATAGCAAGAATATGCCGAAAAATGAATAATAAACGCAATAATAAAGAATCCAAATTATATATATATGAGTCATACAGTTTTGCCATTTGAAATAACACGAATCGTGTATTTAAGAAATAGGGCTACGGTGTTTTTAAGAAAAGGTACGTCCTTTGAAATATCCGTAGTATCTCTTGGCCTGTCTTTAAAATACTCACGATTCGTTAATTTTGAAATAGATATGACTCGAGTCTAGTCTAACATCTACAAGTAAACTACAGGACTAAACTAACAGACTGGTCGAAAGGGTAAGGAAAACCACCTAAATCTGGGTCGATATATATATATATATATATATATATATATATATATATATATAAAATAGTCGGTAATCCCGCCTCAATAGTATCACATACGATACAATATATAATATGACATTCTCGAGTCAAGAGTGCGAATCTATCATCATAATTATATATCGTACGGTAAATCCATCGTACGGCATCCCAAATCTGGGTACGGGTCGAATATCACATTTATCTCATCATTTATCTGGCATCCTTATCATCATATCATGAACTGGGGTACCGATCTAAAGTCTAGTACATTCTGATACCGTCAACAGATATATATATATGGTGTGTATGAAAACACAACGCCTAAGGACCCGCTATAACATCATGTCGTATCTCATAATACGAACCAAATCATATCACCGATCTCATGTCATCATGCCCAATCTCATCGACTCATCTCCAAGTACCATGTACTATCCTCAATATCCATGTATATGTATACATACATACATACATACATACATACATACATACATATATAAATACTCACAAACATATATGTGTGTGTATATATATATCCCCATATACGCACAAGAAAGTAAAATGTATGCGAGTGTGTGTGTATGCAATTCTTTACTCTAGGGTTTCGCGACTAAAAACTAGCTAACGACACTATCATCCAATTACACTATAATTTATCCATGAACTCCTAAAGTCTATCTAGATAATCATTTAGTCTTACAAGCACCATTTATAAATATATATATATACGTATTCGTATACTACACTATGAAACTGCGGGGGTGCTATACGCCATCCATCCGATTTCCCCCGTAGATATATATCTACTCACCTCAATTCTCGCTTGCTGGAGTCGATGATGCCACGCTCATTCTCGTCGTATCGAAGTCCACGTGGGGGGTACCTACAATTTCCAATGCGTCATATAGTATCAAGAATCGAACATGAAAACCAAAACGGCATGCGAATCGCTTATAGGTTAGAACCTATAGTCTACGCCTGCAAAACCACCAAACAACCCCCGTCGCTGACGTAAAAACATCAGACGACGGAACAAGATATCAAATACCAAATCCCAAATTAAAACGAACTCGCAAAACAATGCAGCAACTCAAGAAAATGGTCCCAGATTTTACCCTAGGTGAAATTAGCCAATTTTGCATATGTGGAGGGTCTAATTTAGTGGAGATAAAGCCCTGGAACAAACACGAACCAATTTGGAAGTACCCAGGCCACAATTTGCGGCCCAAGTGAATAAATCTGTGGCCTGGATTGATGGGTTTAGTCTCGGGTCTTCAGGGTAGCTTCTAGGTTGCCTGCATGACTCACTGTGATCGCAATAAAATTTTCAGGTGTCTCGGGTCATAGCAGATGTCAATATATCATCACCAAAGTCTACAAAATACGATATCGGGGTTTCTAAGTTTGTGAATTGGGGGTTTAAGTCTCAGGTTTTATCAATAGAGGGGTTGTGGTCACTTAGAATACCTCAATTGCACCATCACAAGTCAAACAAACCCTAACCTCAACTTGGAATTTTCCAAGTCCACTAATCTACACTTAAACCAATCTAAACTAACATAGATGCTAAAATAAACCAAATACTACACTAATGGTTAAGGAATATACCTCATTTGGCCCCAAGTCTTCAAAATTCAAAATTTCTTGGTCCAAAGTGTTTGTAGTGAGCTTATGCATGTTTTTGATGAAAGGGGATGAAGTTTTGATGTGTTTTTGGTGATGTTTTGAGGTGGTGAAGAAGGTGGAGGAGAGGGGGCAGCCAAGGGTGAAATGAGGAGGGAAATGATGTAGAAAACAATGAGGGAACCCAAATAGGAGCTTGGTCAATTGACCCCTCACCTCTCTCTCCTTTCTCTCTCTTGCCCATACTCTATTTTTTAACGTTTTCTTTTTCTTTTCTTTTCTTTTCTTTTGTTTTCTTTTCCTCTCATTTTAAAACCCAAACCAAGCATGAAGAAATAAAGAAAAGCCATGGTAGAAAATGTGAAACATGACATGGTGCATGTCATGTGCACAAAACAAGCCTAATGCACGATTAGTGACATTAATCGCGATTAGCGTTAAAATGGAATATAATTAATCATAAGAATTATAATTTGCTTAAATCATATAAAACACCCTCATTTCCATAATTCCTATAATTTTCCAAATATTTTCCGATTTATCGGTATTTAATTATACCGCATTAATAAAATATTCATAATATTTATTATTTAATTATAAAAATTCCCAAAAATAATATTTTATTTTTCTGAAATGTTACACATACGCAATATGAACGAACCAACTCCCACAAGACACCATGTGTGAGTTAAGCGTGCTAAACGTGTGCAGCAACATCCAAGACTACCCCTAAATCTGCTAACCACACAAGACCCTAAACGAGAGTCGGATAAATCCGTATCGCACATTAACGAAACACTTAAAATATAGTAAAACAGTTCCAGATTTTCCTATACAAGCAATTAGGGAAAGTTGCACATGCCATAAGCCTACATGTAGTTCCAGAGAACCCACGACCAAGACTCACACCCAACGTCCCCATACTGGCCGCAATTTGCGGCCAGATCAATTAAATCTGCGGCCGAGAAGAAGTGGGGAGAGCTCAGGTTTTGGGGTTATGTTCTTGGCTCTAAGGCTAGCTCTCAGTAGTGGCAACTTCTTAAAAAGGTCTCAGGGTTGATAGCAGATTCAAACAGAAACCCTAACCTTAAATAAATACGATATTTAATACTAAACCCAAAATATTAAGGTGGTTTAGTGAAACTAGTTAACGTAAAAACTTTCCTTAGAGCCTAATTAAGAGTTTTAGATCATTACCTTACCAAAACTTGGAAAAAAAATCCTAGCCATGCAAGCTCCAAGACTCCAAGTGAGACTAAACATGCTTAATTGAGGGTTTAAATGAGATTTAGTGATGATCTAGGCTCAAAGTTGAGGTGGGAAAATTCGCAAGAGGAAAATTTTAGAAGAAGAAGAAGAAGAAGAATGAGAGAGAGAGAGTTGAGGATTGAAAGAATGAGAGAGAGAGATGAGGGGAGAGGGATGGCTCTTGAGAGCCATGATCTGTCTCTCTTTCTTTCTTCATTAATTGCTCCATTTACTTCCTTGTCCCCCCTATGCCTTCATTTCTTTTCTTTTTCTATTAAAACCCTTTTTTAAAAAAAATTATAAATAAGAACATAAAAATATGGTTAATGTGCCATGGCTAACCAAACATGTTTAGCATATTCTTAATGCTAGATTAGCACGCACATGTGTGTGCATAAAAATAACAAGTACATAATTAATTAAATAAAATATGTGGAAAATAATTATTGGTTAAGTTTATCAAAAACCCGTATTATATCGCTTAATTAACTCTAATCGCGTTTTAAGGTGTTACAGTATACTATCTTTGGTACCGTATACCAATGGCTACAGAACATGCCATCTCTCCTGACGGGGATAAGAAACGTATACACTAGTCTACTCTGGAGTATCGATACCCAATCTCGATAATTCTACGACTAGACACAAGTTTAAGGATATGCTTATAAACTATCCAGCCCCCACTAGTGTGACTGCTATCACAACGCTGGTAGTCAAGCAAAAGATCCTACAGTCTCTATCAATATGTATTAGCGATACGATAAAAAAACATATACACATGTTAAGATAGATTCAAACTAGATAGCATACTATCATATTGAGTAAGATTGTTATATATCTATATATATCCCAAGCTTCCAAAATGAAATATACAATCATGTACCATACAATAATGGACTCTAGGGCATATATCACTAACAGAGATAACCTAAAATTCAATCTCAAAACGACCAAGCACATCATATACATTGTTATGAAATGTAACAAGTGAATAAACAAAAATATATGAACATTCATTATTTCGATATCACAAACTATGAATAGTATATCAATATCAAGATATAAATCAAACGCATTGATATACTATATATATACATGTTGTATGAAAATCAAGATATATATATATATATATATATATATATATATATATAAATATATATATATATATATTTACAATGTCAAACAAGTAGGCAAGATAATGGAATATGACATCATAAGTAACTATTCATATTTTGAATCATCAAAACAATAAATGAGAATAATATATCAATATCAAAAAATATAACACAAGTAAAACATGAGATATTGATATATTACTCGATATACATAAATCACAAGATATGCAAGCCAAACAACAAGTGTATAAGTTTGGTGTCGGAAAGTATAAATAAGATAAACCATGAGACACCAAAGGACTATTCATGTTTAAGCCATCATCAAAATACAGCGAGAATGGATAATACTATCACATAAAAAACCATAAGCTAACAAGAGTGAGAGAGAGAAAGATTGTTCAAAATTTTATTGTCCTATTTGTATTTGTCTATTTTCTGATATGAGATCTTTTATTCTGGTTTCACAAAAAAATTTGTATATGATTCATTTTTGTAGGCTGTATGGGTCCATATGTTAAAATTATCAAATAAACAAAGGGTTATTATATTGCACATGCATGGCACATGTAATAAAGCTAGTGTGTGTAATATTTTTCGGAGATAAATTATCGGGATACGGATATATGAATTCGAATATGAATACGGATATCAACAGGCAAATACAATATTATTTTAAATTTATTTCTTAAGTTAATAATGCTAGCCCGTAACCTTTAGGGGAGGGAGGTTAGGCATCTAGGCCCATGAGAGTTTTCTCTACATAATTGGTTGAAAACCTCTTTGCCACTGCAAGTGGGGAACCTCTCCCTAGTAGAGGAGTGTCATTGACGCTCGAGCAAAGACATTTTGGCTAATGCTAATTTAAATAAATCTATTGTATAAACAATACATTCAAAATAGGAGATCTTCGTGATAATGACGACGTGGTCGAAAAAGTTCGAAAATTGCGACAAAACCTTGGCGAGTCCAAGAAACCCAAAATCTCTCTTTATGGAAAAGGGTATAACAAAGTTTTAGTTCTAATGCAAGATTGCAATCATGTGGACTATGCCTAAACTGTTTTATTTTTTCGGCTTACAAATCTCTCTATTTGATGTAAAAAGTTTCGAGTTGCCCTTTAAAATCAACAAATATATTTTTCAGTATTTTTAAAACTATTTTTAGAAGGTTGAATGCTTAATACCAATACATTAGATAAGCGAGAAGGGTCGATTGAAGAAGCTCGAACTTCCATCTGCCAACACTTAACATCGTCTTATTTATGACTGTTTGGTTGGTATATGTTGATATTAAGACTTTTGGAAGAGAGTGGAAGAGACACGTACACACACACAAAGAAAGAGCTCCTCCTCTTTTCCAAATGTTTGAAGAATCCACGGTTTGAATCTCAAAACCATCATAGCAGAGAAAAATATTGATTTTACTTATATTTGCTTGAAAACCGAAAATGCTATCGAAAAAAATTGGTCGCGTCATTCAGAGTTATGCCCAATTCATTATGGACTTTTTCCAAAATCAAGAATATCATCAACATAAATGGCATGGGAAATACCAAGTAAGCTCCTAACAATAGTCTTAAATTCATCGAAACTCAGCTTTTGTTACAGAACACTAAAAGAATAAACCATCACCAATGTGAATAAGTAAGCTGAAACATAATAACCCGGTCAGAAGTGGATCAAAAATAATCATGATGCAAACCACTCACGTTATCGGATTATACATGCAATAACGGCTCCATTGCATGGAAAAGCTTCTCAACATGCCCTTACAAGCTCTGAGATAGATTTTGATATTCGTATTGCACGTATCTCAAAACCCATCTAAGTCCCTTGTAAGCCGAAAAGATTTTTCCCTGTTGCATGCAAAATAAATCTCTAAACCCTGTGAGCTAAGGTTGGCTGCTGCATATTTCTAAACAGAGACAGAGAGAGAGAGAGTGACAGAGAGAGAGGGAGAGGGAGCCCCATTCGAGGGTTTAGGGGTTCAATGGAATCCCCAATCTCAGTTTCACGAATCAAATCATCAAACCAACAAATCCCTAACCCTAATTCTCCATCGCCGTCGCGTCTATGGAGGCCCGGCGCCCAAAAGAACATCAGGAACCAGTGGTCGAACCTCTTCGCATCGAAGACCCGCTTGTTCTCGGCCGCCTCTGAGGCTCGATCGCACGCAACCTCCCTCGTCAACGCTCATCTCTCTCAAAGGCAATGGCATCTAATTACTTTGTGGGCTTTGTCTTACTTTTATTTAGGGTTTTAGTTTCAGAATTTTTAAGATTGGATTGGTTGTTGGATCACAGGTACTTGCCCGCTATGGATTTGGGCGCTTTGAAGGAGATGCCGGGTATTCGACGAAAGGCTTCTGAGAAATTGTCATATAAGCAGGTAAATTTCTGTGTTTGATGCTAGTTAATGAATGATTTTTGTATGAGTTTCAGAAAAAAAATGATTTTTAGGTCAATGTTTTCGGAAAGGTAAGATTTTTGCAACCACTGAACAAAAAGTTTAGTAAGACCCACACACAATTTACCCAAAGTGATCATTCAATTGAGAATCTAATGGCTGATCATTAGTTGTCATGAAATATTTGTTCAAAGGGTTGGCAGATTTCATTGAAATTCATTCGAAGGTTAATTTCCCAATTTGAGCTAGACACACCCTGATATGAGTTATGTTAAATATGCACATGTACATGTTTTTGATAAGCAAATGTTGAAAGAGCCAAAACTCTGGCAAGTTCTGATAAAAATTTTCATTTTTGCTTACCTGAAACTGAAAATGTCTTGGCTATGGCACCAGATCGAAATCAATTAAGTAATAATAGGTAATTATGTTTGTGAACTACTATGACCATATATTCAAGCAATAGCCATTAGTACTTACTACTTCTTGGCGAGTATAGGTTATTTAATTCTTTGAGTTTTAGGAAAAGCATTCTTGCATGTTCAGTTGAGCTTTAAAATTTGTAATAAAAAGCTAGCTTATTTTCCTTGGAAAAATTTATGATATCTGTTTTATTTCTTTTTCTCAGCAGAGTTGCTGCCGCAGTCTTTTATCATCTTACAAAGATATGGTACATATCCTTTAACTCTCACTAGTACGACACCACAGTTATTTTTGCATTGTCTCATGCTTATTCATACCTTTGAAAAGTAAAATATACTGTTTGTTCTATTCTAGGAAGAAATAGTTATGGTGGAGCAAATTTTTTTATAAGACATGTTTATGCTTTATATCCTTGTTAGTTGATGGAATAGATGCAGTCAGAAACTTTATACAAAATTGAATTGTATAGGAAAAATATGCAAATATGACATATATATCGAAGCATATACTTTCTGTGTCGGATTCTTAGCCTAAGTAGCATGTTTCCACATACTTGATGTGTGGGATCCATAACCTAGCAGCACGATTTCACATACAAATACATGAGACGATACAAGTCGGATTCACCAATTCGCAATTCTCCAAAAGTATATGATATGATTCATTGGATACACTAATCTTTATTGTTATATTGTACAATAATTATATGTGTGTGTGGCAACAACCATATTGTCTTAACAAATATAGACTACAATTATATATAATTTGCTGGTATTGATGCATAGCCTGATAGTGTCTCGGGTCATTTACACATGTTAGATACATCTAGAGCTCAATATAACTTTTGGAATGCGCCATAAAGAGATCCTCAAGTATGCTCCACGAATCCGATATGGACATAAATCTGATATGAATCCAATACGGATACGTCTTCTCGACATTGAATCCTTGCAACAAAGTTCAGACTTCAGATCTAGTGAATATGTCCAATGTTTTTGCGAACCGTGTGATGCTATATATGTTTATCTGAGCGCGCAGTTCATTTTGTTCTCTTGGTTGAAGGCTACATTGATCCCCCCTCCCCCCCCCCCCCCCAAAAAAAAAAAAAAAGAAAAGAAAATAAATACACACAAGAAAGCAACTATCTTTTGTATCTGTTTTTTTTAACTTAGTCTGATTGCCTTTTGTTACCTTTATATATTAGTTTCCAGAATATGGCATCTTACTTTCATCCTTCAAAATTTTAGATCAGTGATGTAATTTAAAATATACATCTAGGCCCTGGATGCAGAAATTGCATTGCTGATGCTTGTTTACGTCTGATATATAAAACTTTTGCAATATATCCCTTACAAGTGGTATTTGAGGCAATTCCTCCCGGAACAACATGATCAAAACCCTCGGCGCCCCTTGCTGGACTTACAGATTGTGCTTTCACAATTTCCCTTGTTCTGTGAGAATCAAAAAGATCCTTTTTGAGTTTGAATTTGTTCATTTGGAGCCTGGTTGTTTGTTTCCATTTCTTACATTTAGTCTATGTAGTATCATGTTAATTATGTAGGCCATATGGCATTATTAATCTTACGGTGTGTTTGGTTGCTTGTTAAGGGAAATGCAATGCATTTGCAAACTAATGCAGATCCAGCTATTTGAGTTTTAGCGTAGTTTTAACTGTGTTTTTTGTTGTAAAAACTCAATTGTAAGTTCAACTACATTCTGGAGCAACAACTACTTGAAACAAAACACCTACTTTTAGATATCAGTGTAATTGGAACTGCATGAGCCTCCAACTACTCGAAATTTCTTAAACAATTGTGGTTGTTAGTCACGAATTTAATCGCGAATCAGAAATCTTCATTTTGTTAAATTTGCTAAGGTTAATTTCAGGCATAGCCTATTTTATGTCTTCATTTCTACACTCTTTGTCTTCATTTCTACACTCTTTCTATTGTACTATAAAGGGATATAATTTGTACCAGTGCACCTTTTTTCATTCTTGCTGCAGCTATTGTTTTTATCCTCCATTATATGTCTCATTGAGCATCGATTAGACCTCATCCTCCATCAGACAGCTTATGTGCCGCCAACTACTCGAAACTTCTTAAACAATTGTAGTTGTTAGTCATGAATTTAATTGTAAATCAGAAATCTTCATTTTGTTAACTTTGCTAAGGTCAATTTCAGGCATAGACTATTTTATGTCTTCATTTCTAGGCTCTTTCTATTGTAATATAAAGGGATATAATTTGTACCAGTGCACCTTTTTTCATTCTTGCTGCAGCTATTGTTTTTATCCTCTATTATATGTCTCATTGAGCATCGATTAGACCTCATCCTCCATCAGACATCTCATGCATATTTAATATTATCATAGGTAGCTGCTGTTGCTCATATGGTCAAATTTTCTTGTTCAATGCGATGTTTTCTCAAAAAATCTGGCGTTAGCTCCCTTGTTCAGTTCTGTGATAATCCAGAGGGTGATGATGACCCTGGAGATGGTGGAGGGATTCTTGTATTTTCACTACTTTCAATTACATATTTTGGTACGTTCAGTGCCAAACCAAATCTGATTGTGCTGGAGAGCAAACAATATAGTTTAGTACTTAAGTTTTTAACTTTATGTTGGTACTAAATTGATACATATAATACATCGCTTCTTTTCTACTGGCACGTTCATTAAATCATACATCAGCTCCTTCAGTACATTCCTAAAGCAAAAGGAAGTATATATAGGGATTCATCTTTATCTAGGAAATGAGGGTCTTACTTTTTCTACCGATTAGAGTTTGCTCTCATTTTGATCTGTATACCTTTTGTCTATTCTTTACTTGTGTATAAGTTTTTGGAATTCTTTATTCAAAAAAGAGCAAAATTAGGAATTCATTTTACTAAATGATTTATATGAGATAGACTAGGATCCTATCGGTATGATTTGGACTTCCAATTTTTTAGCCATTGGATTTACTTTGAGATATGTGCTATCAAACCCTTGTGATTAATGAGAATGCTTATCTTCATAATTGCTAGCACAAATCCCTAAGCTAATCCAAGGGTTTTAAGGTAGGTAGGATTTGTTTTCCAAATTCTACCAATAGGATTATAGTCCATCTCGATTTATGTTATCCTAGCGACCTTATCTTTAGCGATCTTTTCTTCCATGCATATCTATGTAAAAAAATTCTGGATTTGTTGAAACATCCTCTGAGCTCAGCAATGTCTACATCCATCATTCGTAAAGTTCTCATGATAACAAGGCATGAATACAATTCTTGCAATTGTTTGTTTCGTTTCGTTGTAATTCATGCAACATTTCTTTTTAGTTAAAGTTATGGGAATCACTTCAAATAGAAGACTAGGCAAGATAAAGTGTTAACTCAATTTAGTAGAAATACCTGTTTCATCAAAGTGGGCCAAAATATCTACCCATCTACAAAAAGCACATGCTCCCCTATTAACTGAAAGTAAAGTAGAAATTGATTTTTTGCTAATAATTTTCATTTGAAACACGAATATTGTTGATAATACACAGTACGGAAATAAAAAGTATTTTTAAACACAAAGCATGCTTGTTGCATTTTGGGAGCTGGTTTCCTTTTTCTGTCATACTTGTCTAATGCCCCTGCTTTAATGAAAAGGGCCTTGTTCCCTCCTTGCATTAATAGCTATAAATTTTGAATTATCAACAACCCTTATATCTATCAAAAATTTATCTGTAGTGCAGTTTCCTTGATTTTACTATTAATGATAAGCTTAATCTTAAGATCAACATTTCCAACATCTTCTCATTATTCGCTCGTTATTTATTGTATATTATTCCATTTTGGAGATTTACTGTGAAACCTAATTCTGAGTGCGCTTTGCCTATGCTTACGGACATATTCTTTGTTGGCCTCTTCATAATTGTTGGACATTTGCAATTCCCCCCGACCTGCCATTAGAATCCATACATATTGTTAGGGAAGTATTGGCTTTTTCTACTTTGAAAGAGTACCGAGTTTTATCGCTGCTGTGCAGTACCCACCATGAGAAGGAAAGAATTTCCTACCGCAGATTATTGTTGCTGGTTTTTGTATTCATTACCGATTCCTTAAAATATGTATTAGTCTCCCCCCTGATCTATTTATGTAACTTGTAACCTATTACTTCAATTGAACTTTAACTAGTTCATCTGTGTACACACACACGCACACATTTATTTATTTAAAATTGTTTTTTTTGTGAGAAAAAAATACAAGAGTATATTAATGCCAACCTGGAAACAAATTCTGAAATTTTCTTTTCTTTAAATAATTCTCAGAGAATTTGGCGCAAGAGCTTGTTGACATGTTTATATTGGAGTTGAACTTAAAGGTACTTCTGAGAGCCCATCTTTATTCTCCAGAGGAAAATTTTACTGTGACTTTTCTCTTTAGTTCCTATCAATTTACAGATTTACAGTCGTACTGTTTTCTCCTTTCCTAGTAGTGTGCTAGTTGCTCTTTGCAACGATGACTTTTGGTAAAGCGTTTATGTGCTCAGCATTTTTTTTGGGCATAAACAGAGGTTGCTTGTTATAGAGTTGCTTAATTTGAAATACAAGGTAGTGGACGAGCTAATGAGTTTTGTTGGTCGGACGAGCTTTATCCTGGAGAATTTGATGATATGAGAATGAGCAATTTGCTTTCTGAAGAAAACAATCAGCCACTTCCGCCACGAATAAAGGATTTGGAATCAGGTGATCCGTTAACTGACCAATCTGACCGTGCTCGGAGTAGCGAGGTTTTGCAGGTATATCTCTTTAAATTCTTTGTATAAAAATTTTCCCCGCTTCAAATTCATTTATGACAGTAGAACCTTTTCCCCCTGTGCTCTGTTTAAATTCATTACCCTTTTGGTCAACAACATGGCAACCAATCTGAAAAAGCAAAGTGCAGTTAGGGATCTAATTAGAAGATTGAGTAAGAATAGACCTCCTGTTTGGCTCCTGAATTAATCCTCGATTTTAGGCTTGCAGGTGTACTTAACCATGTGGCTTGCTGACGTGAATATTGATATGCACAGGTATTGCGATGGAATATCAAGATAATTAGTCATCACACGTAGAGATATAGTCATTATGGTTTCTAGGGGTGGGCTTGTCAAAAAAAATTAGTTAAGATTTGCGGTATTAAGGCTTCATCGACCAACAACTAAAATCCAGCCTCAATTGCCCAAAAGGCTCATATTGAGTGCTTAAGTGTTCCCAATCTCTGGCTATTTATATTGCAAGTTGACGCTTACGTCTACATTTTGTTTCCTAGGTTTTTGGGCTAATTGATCCACGTTTTTCATTAAGGGTTACATGAACAACAAATTTTTTACTTTTTAAAATTTGCTTTTCAGTATTAATAATATGCATCTTTCTTACCCTGCAGGCTGCGTGAAATATTTTCTATCGTGGAAGATGAAATACAAGTCAAACTTTCATGAAGAGTATTCTCAAGATATTGGGGATGTGTGTTATTTTGGAAACTGGTGTTATATGATTTTTCCCCCCTTTGTATTATTTCTCTCTTTATTTATCCATAGGGGAAAGAGATGTATGTAATGGAGGGAAACCCTTGACTGCCATTACGTGGAAATTTTGATGTAATTTTATGAGTTTAATTTTACAGTTTCTGAGCATTGTATCTTCCAAATATCTTTAGTTCAAGAGAATATGTGTGAGATAACAAACTCTTCAATTTTTCAGTATTGTGCGTTTACTCTTTACATGTAACTTTGGGAAATGCGTATCATATTGTTAGCTTGGTTTCTCTCCAATGCCATTGACCCCCACATTTCTCCAACAATACGTACAAAAAGGCAGTGTAGGCAAAGCAGATAGCTGTAAATAGAGGTATTATAAACAAGATATTTACAAACTGAACAGGCACAAATTACATGATTAACAATATTTCACTAACAAAATATACTCTCAAGGACCAAGTCACAAGGGGAATGTAAGGCTACTGTTGTATATACGCTTCATCACCAAAAGGTTTCACTAGGATTAGTAATATCACAGTACTTTTTACAACAGTAATTTTGAGAAAATCAGCAAAATTACAACAGGCTCCTCAAGCTCCACAATTAAACAACGATGAAAAATGAAACATTGATCACTTGAAATCATATAAAGGATCATAACAACGATGAAAAAAGGAAGTGTAGGCAAAGCAGTAAACACAAAATTTCAATATGCACTAGAAAAATAAAAAATTGAAACATTGATTACTTGAAATCATATAAAGGATCATAACAACGATGAAAACTTTTAAGACGGCAAAAAAACCGAGGGTTCACCCCAGAAGAATACATATAAAGACAATACATATATCTTTAACCTCCCCTCCTGTAGATGCAACCATGCCTCATACTAATTCATATATTTAAGAACTACCAATGGATTTACAATGGGAAAAAATGGATAGGCTTCGAATGCACGGCGTCACAAACATCTAGCTGACACCGCGGCCTTCGCTGCTCTTTTCCCAGGTTTCGTTCCCAAAAACCTCTTCAATCCAGTTACAGGTCGGCAACAAGTCCAACTCTTTATCCAAACCTCGAATGTAACCCATCATCTCCCATGGCTTCTCATCACAATGCTCAATCCCCAACCCATGATCCAAAACATTGTGCTGACTCTCATAGGATGTGCATGAATCATCCGGCACATCTTGATCCCCTCCAAATTGCACTTTAGTTTCAAATTTTGATTTCATGTCACCGAGAAATTCTTCATTACATTCATTTTTCGCATCCTCATGAATATATACTGCTCTGTCTTCTGCAGCATATTTATATTCATATTCATATGCTGGAGATTCTACTCCTGAATCATCATCGTCCCCATCATCATCGTCATGGCAATCTGCATCGTCGCTCTCTTGCCACTCATCATTGTCGCTGTCAGCATTGAACGGGTCAGACCTATTCTGTTGTGCCCTCTTCCGAAACATGAAGACATTGAAGTAGTAGCTAACAAGCTCTTTGTTGGTCCTAGAGGGGAAACCCCAAGCAAGTTCATCCCAAAAGTTCTTACCCCGAGATGCAGGATTCGATTCGACAACTTCATGAAACAGCTCTTCCTCCTCTTCAGTCCAACCCAAAGCCACATCCTCTCCCATTTCACACAATCCGAGCTCTTCAAATCTATTGCAACCCAAAGAAGTCTTCAGTTGCTCTCTTGCTTCCGTAATATGCTTTCTCACACATCTAACTGAACCCTTGTCATAACAGCCACATTCAGTCTTACCGCGTCCAATGGGCAAATTGGACTTGGGCAATGATGATGTTGCAGCATCAGAAAAATCTTCATTATCAAAGTCTTGGAAACTTTTGGGTCGCCATTCAGGGATATCTACTTGATGATTTCGTCCTATAGCAACAAGTTTTCGAGGATAATAATTGTAAAAAGGCGATTGAAACTCTTCCACACGATTAATATATCGAGTTGGGCGGCGGTGTTCATAATATTCAGGAAAGAACGGAAGATGAGCAGGCGACTCAAATCGAGTGTCCTCATCACTTGTGAATGATGGAAAACTGAAACTGTTGCCATGATAATCATTAGCACTCTCAGGAACAACATCTTCCATTCTACGCTTGAATTCGTCATCAGCTGTCACTGAACCTAAGAGGAGCAAATCTGTAAGTGTTGCTTGGTGCCTTTGCTATTATGAAACAAACTCGTTCCAAAAGCAATTTTGAGGTGTATGAAAGCTCGACTAAGTGACAACTGACGTCACTCCTTTCTTTTGCATTTTCTCATTTTAAAAGAAGTTTTTCAACATATTAGCATCACTCATTATTCAAATTGAAACTTATATATAATCTATATATCATTTAACATATAGAACCATTAAACAATGCATTGACAAATAACTTTTAAGATGCAAACCCATTTGCCATTATGATGCAAACCTGTTTCAAAGGGGTTTGCAATTTTAAGGTGTATGAACAATCAGTTGAGTTACTTGAATCCTTGGTTTTTAATCTTTCATTTAATACAAGAGAAGCCTCTTCAACCTATACACATCACAAGTTCAAAATTTAAACTTACATCCCATCTCTATCTTTCTTTTTACAGATAAACCTTTCAAATAATTTATTGCATTTACAAATAACTTCTATGATTGAACATCTTTGTCTATGCAAAATCGATTGTTGCCATGTGTTAGAAAACTTGTTGAGAATAACTGTAACAGATGAATCTAAAAACTTACAGTAAGTAAATGGTCCTGTACAGGTGCTCCGAGATAAAGAAAATTTTCCATCCATTTGCCTTGAGCGCTTGTGTGTGCCTTCCAGGTTTTCTTCACCGGCAAAAGGACGTTTGCTAACTCCAGAATTATCTTCGGAAGTCATGTTATCAACCTCCAGATTCCCTCCAGGTCTAACTCCGTCTTTGTATCACAATATCAAGATCAGGTCAACAACAAGGACAAGTTGATTTTTTTCATTCTTTTTATTTTTTGTGTCTTACAAGGGGATAGTTTGCATTTTCTCCTTTACCTGGAAAATACTGTTTCTCCAGAATCTGCCTAGCTGCCGAAGATGGAAATAGACCATCGCAATCCAGTTGCCTGATTTGCTGAAAATCAAGCTGACAAGTGGAGTTGTCGTGGTCAAAGGGGAATTTGTTATGTTTAAACACCATGTTTGATTTGCAAGTCTGACGAGAGATGAAATTTCAAAAACCAGTCAGATATTTGTATCATGACATCTTCAACATTTACGATAATTTTGTGCAAAGTATGATAAGAACTGTATCAGCAATAAAAAGAAAAGGATTCTGTGACCAAAGACACATGTTACACATTTGCAGATTAGATCAATTTATAAGGAAACTAAAATTTCACGCATTTCTAATACCACATTACAGGTGAACAATAATATGCAATTGAATAGAATGAGATAAATTATTATTGTCCGACTGGTGAAACCATAATTCTAAAGCTTCGGTTAGTCTAGGGACAAAAAGAGATCTCATGACAACAGTATCTGGCCTAGTTATAAGACGTTGACTCTTGAAAATGGATGTTGTACCCATGACCGCACATGGCAAACACCGACACGCATCCCACCTGCCTCCGACACCATATAACCATGGTTCGAGGTTTTGTCCGAAACCACCGATACGTGATCGTTTCGTATAGGTTTCGGTCCCGACCGATACGAAACCAACCATACAATCAGGTTTAGGCCGACACCTAAAATAACTATTTTTTTGTCGTTTTTGTTATCATCATGATCACTATAAGCCTATTAGATCTGAGATGTTTTCGTGGTGAGTAGTCGCTACTTGCTCGCAAAAAACGGTTGATCTTGACTATTGAGAAAGGTATAAGAAAAAGAAAACCTATCGAGCAGATAGAGATAGAGAGGGAGATGTGAGAGAGGGATTGAAAAATAACTGGCCAGGCCTATATTTTTTAAGCTTTTAGGTTTGCCTAATTATTTTTTTGTGGATTAAGTGCAGAATCAAGATAGAGACCATAGCTTTAATTTGTGGTATAGCCGATCAGGTTGTTTTCACCCTAAGAAGGCTACAAAAGTCGACCCAAACCCTATATTAATACTTATTTAAGTACAATTTTCAATGGATTTTGCATCAGGTCTTGTCTTGGCTGGATTTCTTAACACCGAGATCATTGTCTTGTGATATACAACCATAAATTTAATATATCTACATGTTTGTATGTAAGTATTACCGTCAAAACCGAAACCTGAACAGAAATTAGCGAAACTAACCGAAACTAATAAAATTTTGAGAGACCGAAACCGAATCTGAAACCGAGTTTCTAACCTTGCATATAACACACATTTCAGCAGCATCAGACAATACATGGGACATGGCATTTAAATGACACTTATAAAAATTCTTCTCTTTTCATGCTGATGACTGATAAGTCTATAAATGTTGCTTTTAGAAATGGTTTGTGCTATTATGAATTTTGAGAGATCAGATTTTAAGATTATAATTTTGTAGTTCTATGCAAGGTTTGTGTTTTTAGTTAAGTGTTTCTACATTGCTTTAGTATTTAAAGTTCAAATGCATAATAAAGAACCTAGTGTTTTGTCGGAACAAAATTCTGCATGCCATCTATGAGACAACATTTAAAGGAACTCACTCTGTATGTGTGCACATATCTGTGTATGAGCACGTATATCTACGTATCTGTATATGTATACACACTGATGTATACACACATGCACGTGCGTGCTTAAACACATGTATTATATGTATACATACACGTGCACATGCGTGTGTACCTATGTGTGTACGTATGCATGCATGCATGCATACATACATGTGTGTACATATCTATGTCCCACTGTGCCCTCAGTCGCCGGGGGCTAGTGTGGTCCCTCATAAGAACTCACTTGACGTATTGGCTTTGTCGAACCTCTGCGCCATCCCGTGGAAGGCAATTGCGAGACTGCTTTTTACAATATTTTTGTGTTGCCGTAGTCATGTAAGCATGTGTTTAGTAGCTTCTTATTACTCGACTTTATTATGTGTGAGTATGCACTCATGTCCCAATGTCCTACTTTCAACAATTTTTAGAACATATTCTAATAATTATAAACCGAAATTATTTAGTACAAATCACTCATAAATGCAAACCATACTTCATAAGGAACAGAATTAAGGTTTTCCAAATTTTGCATAAGCTAAAAGCCTAACATTTCAAATTGAAGATAGTTGAAGAATGTCCAAAATCGTCTTTTCACTTCAAGTCATGTTGGCTTATAATGTGGACAACAATTTTTATGTGGCGCATCTACCGAGAAAAAAGGTGTGCATCTGCAATAACAACCTTCACAAGATAAACATTGCACTAATCTACCAAAAAATCACAAACCTGTTTATATTATAATAAACAAAACAATACATTCCAGAGCAAAGGCAAGCTAGCAACTAAACATTACTTCACGCAGCATGCTGAAATATTTAGAAACGAACTCTAGATGTTGCTATCCAAACAGTAAAATGCAACTAGAAAGGCACAAAATAACATTTCTTATAAAGACAGCTCGATATATACATTAAAAAAATAGCTCCTCTACATTCAATATATCGCCTTCAATCAAAACATAACATTCACTTTAAACTAATAAAAACCTTGCGACAAACGAAGTTCATATGTTCACGGTCAATATAAGGTAGAAAAGATAACCTAAACGAAATATGCAACAAGCAACTATGGAAAACAAAAAAACCAAAATTAATGTTTAAGCAGAGATTACTAAATAAATAAAATTAGATGAAAAAACTAAGGAAAAATCGGTCTAACTCCCTAGCTTAGAAAAGAAATAGGTTTAGGTCTCTAGCCCAAAAAGCAATAGGTTTAGATTGCTATAGTACACTGACTATTCTTTATACCAACACTCTACTATATTTACCTTTTAAAGTACTCCATTTACCTTTTAAAGTACAACATTTATCTTTCATTTACCTTTTAAAGTACTATAGTTATATTTCAAATTACCACATTTACATTATAAAGTACTAAATTTGTGTTAAAATACTACATTTGACATGAAATTATTACATTTTTTAGTAAAATTACTATATCTATTATATCTCACCCATTTTAATATAAATGTGGCACTTTAGAAGATAAATGTAGGACTTTAAAAGATATACGTGGCACTTTAAAGGGTGAATGTTGTAGTTTACCTGAAAGGGCAATGTTGGCATAAAGGATAGTAAATGTACTATAGAGACCTAAACCTATTGTTTTTTGGGCCAGCGACCTAAACCTATTGCTTTTCTAATTTAGGGAGTTAGACCCATTTTTTCCAAAAAAGTAAGTCACTTTTGGGAGCTAGGAATTACCTGTAATCAAATTCAGACAGGTTCCCGATATGAAATCCTAAAGGTCCAGAATCGTACGAATTCCAAAAAACCCTAACCCTAGATCCAAATCACAAAAGTCAGAGGTAGGAGGAAGAGAGATCAATTGATAGAGGCAAACGATAGAATACGATCTAAACGATCGATTAAACCCAAAGATCTGTTGATTGAGACCAAAATCAACGATAAAAATAAAAAGCCCCAAATCTTTGAAACCCTAACCCTAGAATCGAACCAAGACAACGATCTGCAGAGAAACCGGTATCAATCAAGAGAGGACGACGAGATCAGATCGAATTTGGACTCAATTCGATGATTGAGATCAAGGTCAACGGTAAAACAAAACACCCCAAAATTTCGAAACCCTAACCCTAGAATCGAACAATGACAACGATCGGGGAGAGAAATTGGTATCAATCGAGAGAGGAAGACGAAATCTGATCGAATTTGAACTCAATTTGAGGATTTGGAGTAGAATCGAAGGGAGATCAGGATCGGGATCGGGATCGAGATCGGGAAGAAAAGGGGGCAAAAAGGCACTGGCTTGATTTAGTTTGTATTTTCGATTTTTAATTTTAATAATTTTTTATATAAAATTCGATGGTCCAAAGATTGTAACGAATCGAATTACTTTTTTTTAACTGGCTAAGATTCCGTGTCGTATATACGTGTGGAGTTACCTATTTACCCCTTGGCAATTCCTAAATGACACAACCCTTCCCAAGGTTAGGTAGATTTCACAATGGTAGTTTAGGAAACATATATAAGAATACAAAGCCTTAAGTTTGTGAAAAAAATATTTTATTTATAGAAAATTATTATAAGCTGCAAAATAATGCGATAAATTATATGGAAAAAGTTAACAAGTCGCTGCGACAACTAATCAGAGAAACGTCATACGACATATCTCGACATCTGTAATCATTATATACTATTGTCATTCGTTTATTATGATCTTGCTGAAGTATCCGGACAATAGCAATTATCTTTTTATATTGAATGGTGTTCGTGCTCTTCAAACAAGGACTAGATTCCATTTATGTCAGCCAGCAAAATAAGTAGCTCAGTTAAAAGTTGTAAATTAATGTTTTCGTTTATTGCATGCTCCTTGCTTTATGTGTCGCACATAAAAATGGTCCGCTGTGCAACTTTGCATGCATAGGTTATAAATGATTTTGAGAAAGGAACGTCAACTTTGCTAAAGGATCTAGCAATTTAAGGGCTATAGTACAATGTCTAAGAATATGAATATGATCGTTGCTTCAAACTATATGATTTCAACGCAGTTTATGTGATCTTTATGATCTAAATGTCTGTGTATGCATTTTTTTACTTTCTAATTTTTAACCTTTTTTAATTTTATTTTCTTGTGATTCCAAGCTCTTCACTCATGATAAGATGTAAAATCTTCTATTAAGAAAAAACGAGTAATTTTGCAACTATTGAACGGAAGATAAAATGTCATGCAAATGATCTTTTGGCGTATATAGATTTTTGGGAAAGCAGATCAATTGTTCATCCCTGGCCATCATATGATGGCTTGGATTATGTATTGTGTCCATTATGTCAAGGTGGAAAATGGGCCGGCCCGGCCCTAAACCTATCGTACTAGGCCGGCCAACAAGCCGGGCTCGGACCGGCCGGCTTTGGTCTGGCCGGCAGAACCGGAAAGGCCCAATCGTAATTAAAATATTGTTTTTTTAAAATTAGGTATTTTTTGGGAATTTTTTAAGCTCGAGCTTCGCGTAGGTCCCTGATCATGCTTAAATATTTATTGATTAAAATTTATTTGAGGGGACATAAGTTTGTCAAATCTGACCTCTCAGACAACTAAAATATTGAAAATCCTTCCGCTCCCATCATTTCACACAGTACTCTCTCCTCTTTATTTCAATTTTTTTGTTTTTATCCTCCAATCCTTGGAATCCCCATCCCCTTCAACTCAAATAAAAAATCATTGATTCCTCATCCATCCCCACAAGGCCAGCCATAATTTGATTACTCAAGTACAAATCAATTCAAGTGCGGCCTCCAAAAAATCTGAATTTTTTTATTTGCTCTGGATCGGGCTCATGGTCGGGCCGGGCTGGAGGGTCACTCTGGTGCTAGGCTGGGCCGGCCTGGGCCCGCCACATGGCAACCGGAAGGGCCACTGGCCATTTGCCATCTTGACATGCATGTATTTTGTGGGGCTTAGATTATGTATTGTGTGTGGGGTGTATTCCAATGGACATCATATGTAGACATCATATGTAATGTCTCATAATCATCAAACAAATCATAAACGAAACATATGGACAAGCAAAGATACCAACTGAGCATACATCACCTCTTCAAAGTGTAAGGTTGTGATTCGATTGCACATGCAAATAAAAAGAAAAAAATGGGTAAATTATATTAAGCACCACCGAAATTTCAGAGTTCTTAGATAGCACCATGAAACTTCAAAAATACTATGCACCCTCATTGAACGGGCAATATTGTCTAAAAATACTAGTTTCATTAACTTGTTTCAGGTAGGAATTGAATGGACATAAGTAACCAAGAATTACCTTGTACATGGACTGAATGGCCTCAAATATAACCAAGTATGGTACAATTTGATGAAAATGCCCTTTGAAACTTCAAACTTTCGTCAAAAATACCATTCAAGATGGATGAATGGCATTTTTGAAACTCCAAACTTTCGTCAAAAATACCATTCAAGATGGATGAATGGCAGTTCAACGATGTCATCTCTAAATTTGCCACATAGGTGTGAGATATCATTACAAATTCTCAGAATTGAAGTGAGAGTTCCGACTTGATTCCTCATACCAACTCAATGCCAATTTACCTAAAACAAATTTAGGGACGCTACAGCACAAAATATACTGCAATGTACCAACAAGTATAAACATCAGCAAAGGATTAGTCCAAAATCAAAAATTATTATACTTGCTTCTGAACTTCTGAAGATACAAAGATACAACAGAATCCATACACTTTGAGCAACAACCAATTCAATTACAAGAATGATGCGTCAGCTATAAATAAACATTAAAAGACCAAAAGCAACATAATCTACATAAAACCATCTTCCCATAGCCTTTATTCTAGTCCTCTATGATCTTCTACATCCTAGGTCTTTCCGTTCCTTCTAACTTATGTGCATATCGACCACAAATTAACCACACTCGACTCTATTTCCAATCCAATATATCCAAAAGCCACAACACTTCATTCTCATTGCTAGCCGCATCACAAAAATCCACCTCGATCCCAAACACGCCGATGATACTCTCGTTGTTACTTGCCAGGAAAAGCAACGACACCCAAGCCCTAATTCCCGAAACAAACGGATGGCTAGGCGAAATCGTAAGGTAATCATAAGCCAAAGCCCTAAAGGCCGTGCCATCAACATAATCAAAGACAGATTTATTTAAAATACACGCAATCTTATTCGTATCCTTTCTGCAAACAAGAACAGACACAAACACGGAACGTCCTAATGGGATAGTGAATCTCGGTTCGACCTGCATCATCATTTTATAATCTGGGTGCTCAAGTCGGGCTTTTAAGACGTCGGAAACACCAGGAGGGTAATTCTTGATCCCGGATTGAAGCATGGGGCCTGCAATAGATTTGGAAAATATTAGTTCGTCTTCAGACCAAATGTCGAAGAAAAATTCCAAGTCGTTGAAGGAGAGGTTTGCGGGGAGGAGCGGGCGGGGGCGGCGAGGTTTGGAGAAAGATTGGTAGAGGTTGAGGTAGTTTAAATCATGAGGGGGTTTCTTGCAAATAGAAGGGAATTTTTGGGAGCATATGCGTTTCCATAAGTAGTCGTCGAGGGTGATTTCTCGCCACTGGCGAGACACGAGCATGCATTTGGCGAGATCGGAGGCGTCAAGGAGAGGGAAGACTGCCTTAAGGACTACGCCATATGACCAATCTCTGCTCATTGTTGGAAAATAATAGTGAGGTAATCAGATACAATGTCTCTGCTAACCCTGCAAAATAGGAAGAAAAAGAAATCTCATTTAGCAGTAGGATCAAGTAGGTAAATTATGATATAGATTTAGCTTGAAATATAAGATAATGAATAACATTATTGCTATTATTGTTGCTAATGGCACAAGAGGGTGCCCTTTTCTTCTCGTTCAACTCATAACACTTATTGATGAGTCGTGTTCAAAAGATTATAAACCAGTTTTTGATAAAGCTTGTCACTTTACAGGTTGATTCCAGGATGAATTAAACCTATTCAAGTACATATAACAATCCGCATGTCAATGAGTGTCTGAGTGAGCATTGAATCCTGAAGTGTTAAAACCAATAACACAAGGAGTCTTAGAATATAAAAGCAACAGTTAACTTCTCTTCAAAAAAGAAAACTAGTGAAGCTTCTCGACAGTGCATATAAACTATAACAGGGACAAGAAACAACAAATAATTCAACTTACCGAAGAAATTCATTCTGCAAGTTTGACTTGAAAAAATCGACCTGCCTGCGCTCTAGTTATAAAAAATAAGACAAGATGGTGGTAAAATCCTACATATATGGCCAAAGAGGGTTGTGAATCCTCAAATACATGAATCAAACCCGTTCAGATTTGTACAAATCTGATTTATGTGAATCTGTAACTACTGGTCTTATTAATCTTATGCTAACTTATCAAACTCGTTCATACGGGACGGATTCGCAAATCAGATTCTTATTACGTTAACTTATCAAACCCACCAAACAGCCCCGAACTTACCAAGGTTTGGGCTTTTAGCCTATTGCCTATCTACTCTCACCGCTCACCTCTAGCAGCCTGCCATTCGCCAATGAAGAAGTTTCACCAAAAGCGCCGTGCTGCTGCCAACTTGCCCCCCCCCCCCCCATCATCTCTGACACTGTCTTGATTCTTTTCTCCTCTTCTCTCAATTCATTCAGCAAGAAAACAGAAACGGCAAGCTTTCTCACCAAGAAAAAGAATCCCTTTGCTTATTAATTATCCGCTGCATGATTTCTTTTCTAGCTGCATGCTGGATTGTTTCCTAGCTGCTACTGTGTCGCAGTCGGGCCCATAAAATGACTTCCCTCATATTTGCTCCAAATCTGAAGCAGTGCATGCAATATGTGTTGATAGTTGGAATATACAAAATTGACCGCTCAATGCCAGACTCGTTCCTCGAATCATGCAGTATTCTAAAATCCTTGGAACAATTTAAATTTGGCTTTAATCCAAAAAAAACTACCAAAATGTTTGCTGGTTTGGAAACTAACTACCAAATGGTCTCAAAATTACGGGAAACTATCATGGTTAACGGTGACACCTTAGCCCTAACGGTGTCATGCCATCGCCACATCAACACAGTTAATTAAGTTGCCATGTCATTTTTTAAAAAATGCAAAATTTTGAAAACTACCCTTCTTGAATGGGCCACCCAGCACTTCACGGGATCCGGTAACTTGAGCACCCCTCCTTGGGTCAACCTGTACCCCCTACGAGTGCGGCGAATAGCTCGCCAATTCTAGAATGAGGCCCCCTCCTTCTCAACGCCATGAGACGCGGGCCCGTTGCCCTCTAGAACCCGGCTATCCATGCACTCCAACGCGGGTTAATCCTAGTACAGAAAAGAAAATATGTACAACGGTGACATCGACCTCAACCCGGTCGTGCCCCAAACAAATAATATACAAACAGGCAGTGACGGCAGTCCACATGTCGGACGCTCGTCCCGTGATATCAAATGTACAAATAAAACTAAATTGTACTAACATTACATCCAAACTATCCACCACGACGAGTCCACAACAAACACAACACAACACAGAGCATCAACGTGAATATCACGTTCGTAAACCCGTCTAAAAGAACTATAGCAATTAGACAAGTTGTACCGCTCTAATGACATTCACGGTCGCAGATAGAAATATATGTACTGAAAACTTTAAACAATGTTAGAAATATCGACTTCGAAATAACCTCAAATAGCCTTAAACAACTAGATAAAACTATATCCAAACTGGGCTAAACTAGCAATACCACTGAACCAATATTCCAGAGACTAGCATACACCCAAAATACGAGGTCCAGATGCCTTAACAAAACCGGCCAGGACGGATTTTCCCCCATTGTGGCCGGCCCAAAAGTGTTTGATTGGTCTCATATTTGGGGTGTAGTCTATAGTGATCACCATAGTAGTCTTCTGCAATTGCTAAAAAGGTTTTTAGAAGACAGAAAATTTTGACAGAAACTGGAAACATCGAGTGATGTTTCGGGTATGTTTCGGTTTCGATACTTTAACATTGTCTAAACCAACTAGTATGCGGTTAATGGGTTCGCTCTGATACCATATAAGGTTACGCCAGCGTCCCGGCCATTAATCCGTGGCCAAACGCGGAACAAAAACATTTTAAAACCCGACGCTAACGGAACCCGATTCCTGGATCGAACCATTAACCCTATACTAGTTAACTGTAAAAGGAGTTTAAAGAGATTATACCGATCAATCCGTTTCCTTCGGTCTTCAATCTCTGCCCCAAGCTCGTCGGGGCTTCCTCGATCAAGTTCGCTCTCCGGTCTCCCTCGTCGAAAACGATCCGCATCGAGAATTAGTAATACGAGCTCCCGCTTCAAAACCGAAGCAACTCGGACATCCAGTTTGCTAGCCTAGACACTCAAGGTGAAGTAGAGATAGTGTGTGAATACTTTGTCTCAATGCATCCAAGAATTTGGATGGAGGTGAATGAAGTTGCCATGGATAAGAAAAATGTGAGCTAAAGAATTTTGCTTGTGAAGAAATCAACATGCCGTTGTTTTCTTGTGAGGAAAAATAATGGACTCTGCTAACAAACGAAAAATGGTCCTCTGTGGTTTTCATGAAGTAGTTGTGTTGAGTATATTAATTAAAGCAACACAAAAAAAACTCGGCACAAATCCAGCAGAAACAATATTCTAGCGAATGCTTGGGATAATCCACAAACCGCCATTACCGAAGCGTGCCTCGAGTTTGTCCGGATTATGCTTTTAGACAGAAATCGGATAACTTTATATCTTAACAATCTGAAGATATGTAACCATTCTATGTCCATATAGAATCAAGGCACTAATTTAGATGGAACCAGATTCAAAAGTCATGCAACTGTTTCCAGTGCATATTACCTAATGGAAAAAGACCAATGCAGTATTACTTATCATGGAGCGCGTCCACGAATGAGTAACCTGTGAGAGAATCAAGTTCTCGATATTACTATGATGGAATATCTAGCATAAGTATCTACATCTTCGATCACCTCGAAGAATCCCAATACTTCCAACGTATGGTTCTCTACTTTATTCTTATATCTACAAACTTCTCAAAATCTTTGGACCTTACATTACTACGAATGCGTGTCTAAAACCAGAAAACTCATAGGTAATCCGGAATGAAATAAGAGTACCAACCCCTTTGTCCTAAAGACACTGGACAACATACATTTTCATGTATAAGTCCCAAGAGTATACCAACTCAAATTCTGTGTTTTGTAAATTGAAAATTGTATCTTGGTTAAGAATGTCTTACACCGTTATTCAGTGCACATTACCTTATCCTCAACTGATAAAGGTAAATGTTTACAACACAATTTTCAAAATGTATATCTCTTTATAAAAATAAAGGTACAGATATTTCATTTTAAAATTTGGTGCATAACGATTATTCGATACCAAATATTTGCCGTCAGGCAAAAATCAGACAATTTAATCCAATATCACCAATTACAACTTATTCCGATATTAAAGATCAAATCGTCCATTTCCCAATATTCTACTCCTACTTATCATCTGTAACGCCGTACAGATGTGAGATCAAAAACCGGCAAATACATACCTTGGAGTCAAAATTGATTGGAAAAACAGTTCTCTTTTACAATTACACAGAAATACTGAAACATGAAAATGTTTCATAAGGGATGGTCAGGTATTCCTAGTAATGCCTTTTTCATTATCCAGATTCATGACAGTAGTCGCAATTTACTTTGCCCTCACTTCAGTCCCTTTATATGTCGCTACTTCTTACCTTCTGTACACCGTTCTTAGGCTAATTGGTTTTCTTCCTTTCCTATCTTTCGGCACCAGCCTAAAGTTTGGAAGAAGACTATCCAATAAACATAACAAGTGTACTCTCCTAATCAAGGAGCTTTCGTAACCTGAGAGAAAGTAAAAAGAAAAGACAACCGAATGATTCTATTCAATTTTTTCAGAACCTGTGACCATCCTCGACTGAAGTAACTTCTTCGACTTCGTATGTAACTATACGATAGTCGTTCCAAGTAATATGGATCATCGTAGTGATACAATGTGTTCTGAATGCAAAGGGCAGAGCAGGAGCGGCAGGGATATGTGCGACTTTATCGCGAATCAAGACAATCTGAAGCCAAGGGTGTAAAAAGGTTCGGTCAAATTGGTTCATGAGTTTTTAAGATAAGTCATGAATCGCTGTACCAGATAGAGATAAGAGAAACACTCAGCGTGCACTCTATCAAGATCAGATTGGTTATCATTTTATCTGATCAGGATGGCTCCCACTGTTTTCTCGAATTCTCCATCAAACCCTAAAAAGAGAACTAGTCGGGATCATTCACACTTTACAAGTTCGCTAACCGTTCAGCCAGGCCAGTGATGGTACTCCGAGGGAGATCCCCCGTGCTTTCGCACGGACCTAATTAATAACCCTGTTTCCGCAGATGCGCAATCTTGTTAACACTTTCTAGATACCTAATAGGTTAGCTAATTGCAAAGTGAAAAAATCTCCTGAGGAGTAATACATACTCATTGGTAGGAATCGGGACCGAACTATCATATCATGTGATAACTTGATGGAATCCACTCAAGTCACCACACTCCAGAGGTATACGCATGCCTGACAAGTTTCCCGTATGTTTGAAACTCCCGATATGGTTTTTGCCCCTAGGACCCAAGTGATCTTAACTAAAGATCAAAATGCCAAAGGGTCCTAGTCAAGTTCTACCCGTCATTATCTTGATTGCATTAGACCCACCCGCACGACACTTAACTAAAGATCAAAATTATCATACAACTGTCCTAACCAATCGCATTACCATGCAACAGAAAAGTATTACATAGCTACCGAATACTACATCTCGACTAAAGATCGAAATACGTAGCACAAATACTAAGCAATACTAATCTGAAATGACAGAGGGTTACGGCTGGTTTTTGGCGAAAAACCTTTAACGTAATAAATTTGATATCGTTGAAGGAACTCAAGTGGCTTTGAAATGGAATGGCTTAAGGTCCGCTTTTTAAAACTAGTAACATAAACGTTTGCTTAAGAGCGAACTCCCAATGAAGAGATCAAGGCTCTTCCCTCATAGAATGAGGTGCGGGATATTCCTAACCGAATACCTCTATGCAAAGCAAAAGAATACGATTAAAAGTTTTGAAGAAAACCGAGTAGTTTTAAAATTGATTCTGACAACATCATTCAGGTTTATTTTTCCTTGTATTATTCTGAGAATGCGTTCCCATCATTTTATGTTTCCAAACCACAAAAGAAACCAAAAAAATATGCTTTTTATATGCCATCCGCATTCGCCGTGGGATCCCGTCATGCACCATTAGATTATTTAACTAACGGCAGAGCGGGACTGGACTAACGCGGATGTAAAACATATAGAAGTATCTACTAAATATATATATATATATATATAAATATCAACATCGCAGGCAGATAATAATCATTACAGACAGATAAAAATCATCACAAGTATGTGAACAATATGGAATAGCGGATAATCTAAGACCCCCGCGTTTCATTTGAGCTATAAATGAGACGCGACGTTCTCCCGTCGTGTGGATCGCCGGTGCAATGAAAATCCTACCCCTACGAGTGCGGCAAGTTACCCACCAATCCTCGAAGTAAGGCAACCCCAATCAACAAAGTGAATGGATCACCCAGCACTTCACGGAATCCGGTAACTTGAACACCCCTCTATGGGTCAACCTATACCCCATACGTGTGCGGCGAATAGCCCGCCAATTCTAGAGAAAGGCCCCCCGGTCTCAACGCCATAAGATGCGGGCCCGTTGCCCTCTAGAACCGGGCTATTCGAGCGCTCCTCCGTGGGATAATCCTAGTACAGAAAAGAAAATATATATACAACGGTGACATCAACCTCAATCCGGTCGTGCCCCAATAAAAGAATATACAAACTGGCAGTGACGGCAGTCCACATGTCGGACGCTCGCCCCACAATAAAGAATATACAAATAAATCTGAACTGTACATTTAACATTGCACAAAAGGCTATCCATCACGACAATCCGCACAATCCATAACCATATATATATATGTATATATATATATATAACCGCAGAAGAAAGCAACAACAGAATGTGTGCAACCCTGTCTAAATGAACTTATAGCAATTAGACGATGTTCAGCAACAAGTATATAACATCACAGCTAGCGACGATGCAAAAGTTTCGAGTTTTTAAAACTCCCGACTTGCCCCAAAGCTAAGATGACTCAAATAGAAATCTTAGACAAATCAAACACCAAAAATACCAATTTACAAAACCTAAGACACAACATGAAAATGAGGTCCATAGGTGAATAGTGAAAATGTGAAGTCGGCCAAAACCAGATTCTTGCCGGTCCAAACATGATGAAATCCGCTCGTATTCATTGTGTCACTATCTAGTCTAGAGTAAGTTTCTGCACTTGTTTAAAAAAATTTTAGAGACCAAAAAGTTTTCTGGACAGAAACTGGGTTTCAAAATCAGAGTTTTCGGTTTTGAAACTAAAGTATCGTCTAACATTAGTTTGGGGTGCTTGGATGGCTTTGATACCATGTTGGGATCCAATGCCCGAGCCGCGGGCAAGACGGAAGCGAAAACAAAAACTTTTTGCGGGCACCGGACACGCAAACCCAAGAATTCGATCTAAACACCCTAAACTAGAAAACTAAAACATGCAAGCTTTGAGAAATACAAGCTTTGTCGTGTGTCCACCCAATTATGGAAGCTCGTAGCCGCCGGGATCGCGCTTGAGAATCGACCACCATTCGCCGAAAACGATCCACCCGAGAGAACGCGAAGGAAGCTCTAACCGACGACCCAAATTCGCTAGGTTTGGATAGTCGGTGATGTAGGAACACTACACTAAAATTTTCTCTCTTAAACCATGCTAAAAAATGAGAGCAAGAAGGAGGTTGAAGCATGGAGGAAAATGGAGCAAGTGAGGAATAAAAAATCATTAAGTCAAGAGAGTGAGCATGGCTTGCTCTTTTTCAACCATCCATCAATAGTGCACCCAAATGAATATATCATTTTAAAAAACAAAGCCATGCCTCTCTACAATATTTGCACCATGCTTCATAACTCCACTTTCCACCTCATTTCCAATTTTAATTTTCCAAAAAAGAAAATCAAATATAAGGTGTCCTTCTAAAAGCATTCCCGTATAAATACGGAATACTTCACCTGGTATATATGTATCGCTACTTTAACGGATCAAAACGTTAAAATATGTCGTAAATCGAGAGTTCCCGTTTTTAAAAAAACGCGGACCGGTTTGCAATATATATATATATATATATATATCCTGTGAGGTACGGCCTCATTTCTTATTTTGAGGTCTAGTTTTTAAACACACAATATGTCGTCTTTTTCATCGATCCACACCGATCATCGTGATCTACACATGTTAGATAGGCTATGTATCAAATTCTAAAAGATTTTGAGACCTCTAACTCATCTATCAAATAGACTAAAAATCGACGGCTTTACGATGCATGAAAAACAAGATCGCTTGATGGATTTGTTAGAGGTCTCCAAATCTAATGAAACTTTATATGTAATCTATTTAATATAAGTAGATCAAAGTGACCAGTACAGATTGGTGAAAAACACAAGGGTGTATTTAAAAGTTTGGCATCAAAATAAGAAATGAGAACCAGTCTATATATATATATATATATATATATATATATATATCTTTTCTCTCCACTCTTTTATTTTATTTTTGTCTAAATATGTTAGTTTTCCTTTTATGTGTTTGTAGAAATGCATATGTTTCTATTTATTTCTAAAATTTTATTAATTCTATATGTTTATACCATATATGAAAACTTTCTCAGGAACATTTTGACAACACCGAAAATGAGTAATTGATCGGATCGTTTGATGATGGTGACTTTAATTATTTGTTTTGCTAATTTATGACGATGACAGCGGTTTAATTGTTTCTTTCTAATTATTTGATATATGTGATCATTATAAACTTTTAGCTATTAAATTTCATTTGGTTTTTCAATCTAGATGATTAATTTTGTGTTATACTATGGAATTTTTAATGAAATAGTCAAATAGCATAAATTTCCATATATAATTGTTTTACGCTCTTCTTAGTGAAATAGCATGAAATTACATATATAATTATGGTATGCTCTCTATTTTCGCATTGCATTATTATCAATGTCATATAATATAACTTTTTGTATTTTTGAAATAAATTGATGACTTGATAATCCATTGATATTCATTGTGGATGCTATATTTTATGCACATTCTAGTGTTTTTCATATTTTTTTTATTTCTATCACATGCGCGTGCGCGCACATATACATGTACACCATATACATGCATTACATATAATTTTGAAATTTATTAATTTTAAAAAATTCCAGATAAATGAATCAATGCTTTTTGCTTGAGTTCCATCATGTACTATTTTTATTTACCAACCCAACACAAATTAGGCTCCTAACAGGAATAAAACAAATTATGTCGATTCAAGAGCATCTTCATTACTATAGAAAATGGTGGATGTAAGAATCCACAACGAATCGTGTTCTTCAAGTCGCTCGTTGCTTTCTACCACATCGTTTCAAATGAAGTTTTACCATAACATTCCTCTAATTTAATTTTGAACCGGAATTGATTCAATATGGAATCATGAATAGTCCCTGGCTCAATGGTATATAATACTTTTATGTATTTATACGCATATGCATCACATAATCCACTTTAGTGTAATATGGTTCTTAAGCGCATGAATTTGCATACCGTATTTCATAACATTGCTCTCATGAGCTCTGCATCCAAACTTGCCTACATGTCCTAACAAAAATTTTACTAGGTTATTGACAGTTACTAAAACATTGTATATCGCAAAGTAATGCAACAAAGATGGTGCTTACTGCAAGCAATATTTGACATAAACAAGGATGCTAGCACAAAAGTGAGTAAAATAGAACTAATTTCTTATAGACGTAAAATTATATTTTTTAAGGAATATTTAGCACGCTTAAGTCCCTGGGTGTGGTGAAACTTCATTTAAAGTTGCAAGCTTTTATGCCGTCATTTCATCGATAAACAATATCCAATTCAAAATGTTGTTAAATAAGTTATTACAAAAGGAGCAACATTAAATCTATCCAACTAGTTGATATTTAATTATGATCATGAGGTAAGCTTCTGATGGAAAGGGGGTAAAATCAACGATTCACATTACAAAGTAGTAAGTGCAACTTCAAATGAATATGTACAGAGATGGACCCCCCCCCCCCCCCCCAATCAAAAGAAGTAGACAAAAGTAGCTGACGATTAAATTTGTCGAATAATTCGAGGGTCAACGTAAGAAATGTATATATCAGAACAGAATAAAATGATAACGAGTCAATAGAGACGAACAACAAAGAGGAATTATGCAAGATGAAAAGAGAAGAAGAAGCAAATGATGTATCAAAACTCGAAGCGAAGACCCTGTATAATGCAATGTAGAATGATGCCCTAATCTACACGCAACACATACACGGGATCTGAATCTGATAATTGCGGTTAATTAATTAGCATAAGAATTTACAAGTAAGGAATTAACGATGAATTGGTTAATCCTTCATAGCGCAATTCAACTACACAATTTCGACAAGTTGGCAAATTTTGACATCCCAAACTATTAACAATGCCCTCAAATAGATAGAAACAATTTCTTTTTCCATTTCTTCTCCTTTTACTTTTGGTTACAATTAGGTATATGAACGTTGACCAAATTAGAGAACGGAATCAGCATCAAGATCGAATTTTTGTGGCTCATAATGAATCAATGCGATCACATGAATACATTAAAGGGGAAATCGAATACCTTCAACTTAGAGTCGATCTCCATCGAGCGAGCGAGCGTGACTCGAGCAGCGCCAAAATCGAAACTTTTTCCTCCCTCTCCTCACGATTTGCAAAGAGATTCGAAATACTCAGAAGAATCGCAAGAATGAAAGGGATCTTAGGATTTCGAAAGTAATTATTACGAATCGGATCGACGCTGAGATGAGATATAAGTTTCGAGTGTTTGAGAGAGATGAAGACTTTTTACTCAGAGTGGAAGACAAACCTTCCTTCTATTCTTTCAGTATTTTTCACTAAAACACCCTAAGGCCATGTTTTAGTATGGAGTTGACTCGAGTTCCATAACAACCCATGTTTCGGTTCATTTTGGAGTTGAGATAAATGCAGTTATCCAAACTCTAATCTAATCCAAATAATCGAAACTCAATCTTCGCAAACATGTCTCTTATAACATAAACCAGAATTTATTTTTAAATGGAGTTTGGGGTTCGCAAACCATAGTTTGCATCCACTCTACTTTCACTTAAATCTAAACTTCAATTATCCTAACTCCATATCTAAACAGGGCTTCTGTGGTTCTTACAAAGCTATTTTAAACTTTTCTAAAAATAATTACGGTACGGTAAGCTTTCTGCTGTATTTAAAGATAATTTGGTGGAAAATATAATATCTCTATTATTATAATTAGAACTCATATGGTATGATAAAACTTTCTCATATTTTTAAAAAAAAGAAAAAAAATTCTTTATTGAACTCAAGCACCAAAACATGCCAACTCATTCTCTTAAAATCATGAATTTGCCTTTTAACCATTTCAACATTCAAATGCAAAAATAACTAGTCAAAGTGGTCCAATTCTTTTTCAAAAAGTACCCCAATAATTAACACATTTGTAACATAACTGATAGAGCTTCGGATCTCCTTCATATGTTGTCCTCCGTCGATCCTGCGATGGCTGTTTTGGATGGCTGTGATTTGGTTTGGAGTTGTTGAGTGTGGATCTCAATAGGTTGGTGTTGGATGCCGAGCTACCTGCAAAGAAGTCCCGGGATGGGTGACACCGTAGGACCCTCCGACGATCAAGTTAGAGCCAAGGAATAGGAGCAAAGAAGCGGCGTATTGAGATAATTTGAGTTACCCGAGTCATCTGATAAAGGGGTTTATATAGGGGTCGCGTGGAGCGAGCCGGTACGAGATTCTCGCCATCAGTTACGCTCTTACGTTACGCCCGCGTTAATGGAGGGATCCGCTCATTAATGGGGGAACAAGCCTGCGTAGGACGTGGAGCGTGGGGCGGCGAATATCTCGCCTTGGCGAGATACGCGGAGTCGTTACGGAGGTGCTTGGGCTCCGCGTTCTCGGTTGATCGGGAGAGCCGAGGAAGCTCGGCATGTCAGGAGTCTTGGAGAAGAGACAGGGGGCCGAGGAAGCTCGGCATGTCAGGAGGCTCGGAGACGAGCCAGGGGGCCGAGGAAGCTCGGCATGTCAGGAGGCTTGGAGACGAGCCGGGGAGCTGAGGAAGCTTGCTGGGCTTCTCGGAGGCGAGCTGTTGGCCGCTTGTTAGGTGAGTATGGAAAGTACTCAGGGAGGTCTCTGATAGGCCGGGTGTGTCCTCGGAGACGAGGTATCGAGGTACGTCCCCAAAGTATCATATTTACTCCAGCTCCGAAGCCTTTGGGACACGTCATCTGCTACGTGTCATGATATGGGGAATTTCCACTTCTGAGCATCATCATTAGCTCCTCACTCTCGTTCTGACCTATTTATGGGCCGGATCGAGAGTGGCCTGTTCGGTTTTCTTCTGCTCAGTTTGGTGCCGAGAATCATAGTGTGGATTGTCCGGGAACGACACGGCTTTTGGCGGTTGCGTCGTTTTGATCCTCGAGTCCACGTGTTGTCTCACCGTGCGCCTAAGTTTTCACGCGTATCCCCGATGGCGTCATCGGATCGGTGAAATGATTGCGCTTCAAAGAAAGGGTGCCGCTTCGCTCGGTCGTCAGTTGGGATATGGGCCACGTGTCCGACGTTGGTTGGCGGATACGACAAGCTGTCTCTGACTCCTGCAATCGAAGATACGTCCCCAAGGGTCGATCGATAGCTAAGTTTGCATTGGTCGGCATTGCTCGATTCTACGGCTGCATGAGGAGGGGCTTAGACCCTTAGCGTAGATGGGTAGGAAGCTACTCGCGAGGGATGGACCGGACAGGGAAGCTGCTCGGTGGCCTCGAGAGGAGAGCTTTAGATCCTTAGCGTAAATGGGGAGGAAGCTACCCGCTAGGGATGGACCGCGCAGGGAAGCTACTTGGCCGCCTCGCGAGGAGGGCTTTCGATCTATAGCGTTGCGGGGCAGAAAGCTACCTGCTGCGGATGAACCGAGCAGGAAGATGCTCGGTCGCCTCGTAAGGAGGGCTTTCGATCCACGGCGTAAGTTGGGCAGGAGGATACCCGCTGCGGATGAACCGGGCAGAGAAGCTTCTCGGTTGCCTCGCGGGGAGGGCTTTCGATCCACAACGTAAGTTGGGCAGGAGGCTACCCACTGCGGATGAACCGAGCAGGAAGCTGCTAGGTCACCTCGTGAGGAGGGCTTTCGATCCACATCGTTGTGGGGGCAGGAAGCTACCCACTGTGGATAGGCTACCGGGAAATTGCTCGGCGGCTTCGTGATGAGGGCTTTGATTCACAGCGTTTTTGGGCAGGAAGCTACCCACTGCGGATGAACCGAGAAGGAAGCTGCTCGGTCGCCTCGTGAAGAAGGATTTCGATCCACAGCGTTGTTGGGCAGAAAGCTACCCACTGTGGATAAACCGAGCAAGAAGCTACTCGGTCGCCTCGCGAGGAGGGTTTTCGATCCACAACATCGTTGGGCAGGAAGCTACCCACTGCGGATGAACCGAGCGGGAAGATGCTCAGTCTCCTCGTGATGAAGGCTTTCGATCCACAGCGTTGTGGGGCAGGAAACTATTCACTGCGGATGGAACGGGCAGGGAAGCTGCTCGGTGGCCTCGAGAGGAGGGCCTTAGATCCATAGCATAGATGGGTAAGAAACTACCCGTAAGGGATGGACTGGGCAGGGAAGCTGTTCGGTCGCCTCGTGAGGAGGGCTTTCGATCCACAGCGTTGTGGGGCAGGAAGTTACCCACTGCGGATGGTGTTAGTGTATATGCCCTAGGGGCCATTATTGTATCATACTAGTTTGTATATTACTTAATGGAAGCTTGGGATATTCACATGTATATAACAGTCTTGCTAAACATGGTAGTATGCTACTTGGTTTTTCTATCTTAATATGTGAGTATACGTATTGATAGAGCTCTCAGGATCTTGCTTGACTACCAGCGTTGTGATGGCAGTCACACTAGTGGGGGCTGGGTAGTCTACAAGCACATCCTTATTCAGGTCCCTAGTCGTAGGATTATCGAGACAGGGCATCGATACTCCGGAGTAGACTAGTGTGTACGCTTCTCATCCCAGTTGGGGAGATGGTATGTCCCACAGCCGTCAGTACGTTGTACTGGAGATAGTATGCAGGTGCTCGTTAGGTTACGGGTACACCGGACATGACTCACAGGGAACTGTTGGTTGGTTTTATACCAGTCGTCAGTAAACAGTTCCCAGGTGACATGAGTACAGCATAGTCCGCAGACTTGACACTGCTACTTCGCCTCGAGTGTGTCCCACTGTTCTTAGATTGCTACCCTACCACGGCTCAAAGGAGTCATGCAAACAGGTAGCAGTTGGGTGCAGTCCCGAGCACTTGGAGGCAGTGGCGGTTAGACAGGATCCGTCTCTCCCGGTATTGGGGGTTGATATCGCGCTGTGTCAGAGAGCCATTACGCAAAGTCCCTGGCCAGGGCAAGCGAGATTTGCTGGTAGGTTACAGTAGTTTCTCAGGGTGTAATGGGCTTCGCTCCGACACAACTTATACCGCTATTAAGGGACTGACGCTTGCCGCCCCCTAGGCCCGATATGCAATAGTCTTAGACGAACAGACCGGACTGTACGGAGATTGTCACATCAGACTCAGTAGGAGTTCGGATGGGTTTCCTCATCGGCCTTCTTATCGACATCTACCTGGGGACCGTTACGTACAGCTAGTGCCGCTTGCGGTCTGTGGTTAAACCCACTGCCAGCGTAGTAGTCAAGTCTCTAGAGTCCCACACAGAGAGTTTCCCTACTCCAGGCGAAACGATATAGAGGTCGTATGGTTTTACGACAAGGGTTCGGACGCATACGTGTGTTTACGCACGTACGACATCCGGACAGTTTTTACTAGCCGGCTTTGGTTTAAGCCAGTTTCTAGTATCCGGTTATTGGATTTATACAGTCTAAAGTTTTTCCGTGTTTTCACGGATAGGAGGGGCGTTCTCGTAATTGCGCGAGAAGCTTCTAGAAGATGGTGACTTGGGGGTTAAGGTGGCATATGCATTAAATGGGATTAGTGAGTTATATGAGTGATTCATCCATGTCATTAATGCATCATAAATGCTTAATGACTCATGGAGATGAATCACCCTTAGATATTTATCAAGCATGGTTGTAAATCCTTTATTTTCTTTTATTGGATAAATAATAATGCTTGATATATATTATGATACATCATTATCTCATCTCATTCTAATGCTCACCTTCTCTCTCCTCAAGCTCTCTCTCTCTTCAAACCATAATCCTCCCCTCTCATGTATTGAGTACAAGGATTAGATTAGACTACTTAATCCATAACCCAACTCTATATCACCTAGGTTACTTAGATTAGCACTTTAAGAAACCTAGTTACCTCTAGTTTGAGGTGAAGCTTGTAGTAAAGCTCTCGGGTGGATCTTCTACTACATAGAGAAGGCCGGAGAGGACGTGGAGAACGACAAGACGAAGGACTCGGTTCTTTAGGTATAATCACTTAACATAGTAGTTAACACTTCTATGGTTTCTTATTAGTTATTGTTTAAGCAAAGATTCTCGGTTAGTCGATGTTTACGCCTAAAACAAGATCGTTTTTCATTATTTCGCCTCCCCGCAAGTCGTGGGTGTTGTACATCGACTTACAGTGGTATCAGAGCCTCGCTAAACAATAATTAACTCATTAGCAAAGTCGTAAGTATTTCGAACGCAAAAAGAACCGAAAAGATCATCGTTTTACACAGTTTCTGTCGAAATTAAAACAGGCCCTAAAAATTTTTCAGGGACCTGCAGAATAACAAGCATGAAATTATAGGGCAACTGAAGAAATTTGGACTCCCAACTCGGCTAACTCACCGCGTAACCGCGGCGGATCCATGCGATCCGCCGTGGATCCACGGCCGAGTTAGGGCCGAGTCGGCCCAAATTTTCCAGTGACCCCTTTGTGTTAACAGTGATATTTTTGGATATTTTATTTTCTGCTAAGATCTCAGGTACACAGAGAAGTTTTGCAGTAGAATCTAAAGTGTTTGCTCGATCAAAATTTTACGATGTTTGCTAATTTGATTATATCTGTGATTGTATAATGTGTTCGTAAACCTCCCCTAACTGCTAGTATGTCGGTTGGAAGGGGGTTGCACATTTCTGTAATGGTTTTTACTGTTTGTGGATGTGAACTGTATTGGACTGTTGTGATGATTAGCCGGGGTTTGTGATGGGTTATTATTTTAATTCATTCAATGTAATTGTAATATGTTGTAATATTATTTTGCGGGGCACATCCAGGTTGCGGTTGTAGTCACCGTTGTATTATTTTATTTTACTTTTTTTTGCTCCTAGGATAGACCCAAGGTGGGGTGCACAAACTACCGGGTACTTTGAAGTGTTTAGTGGCCTACTCACTTTGTTGAGGGAGACCGCTTCACTTCGGGTATTTGGCGGGTAGTTTGTCGTACCCGTAGGGGTCTAGGGTGGGGTAATAGCTGTAAGTCTACGGTAGCGCCCCGACCGTCTACAGACGCCAAATGCGGAACAAAAACTTTTTAACTGGCGCTATCGTTTACTTTAACCCGGATCTTCCATTATTGCTAAACTAACAAACTGTAAAGAGTGTAGAAAGGTTATACCGAACGATCCGAGTCCTTCGTTCTTTAACCATCATCCCACGCTCCGTTGCGGCTGCTCCGATCTCATCGATCTCCGATCTGCTCGTCCAGGTGGCACCACATCAACGATTCTTTAAACGGGCTCCCGCCTCTGACTCGAGGCAACTCGGTCGTCAAGTTTGCTAAAAGAGACGACCAAGAATGATGTAGAGAATAAGTAGATGACTTTGTCTCACTTCGTCCAAATCCGTGGACGATCGGTTAATGAAGTTGCCGATGGAAATGAAATGGAACAAGAAATGAACTATGAAATTTCCATGTATCCAAAACTTTAGTCTTTTTACCAAAAATGAAATCAATCTCTCTCTCTCTCCCAAAGGAAGGCCGGCCACTATTTAACCAAGAGGGAGGTGAGTGTAAGAACCAAGTGGTGACCATAACACAAAGCTTATCATGAAGAAAAAATCTTAACAAAAACAAAATGCATTAATGTAAACCATGACTCACTTAAACCTAGTCATCATATAATAAATGCAATCAAAGGTTCATGAACCTAGTCACCATCCTTGTCATCACATCTAGAAACTTCTAGAACACTGACTCACCTCATCTTAAGAAAAGATAAATTCGTCTTTAACCGAATGTTAAAAGACGGCTGATAGAAAACTGGAAACTGGCAACTTCCAAAAGTGATCCTGAAACGACTTTCAGGATAACCCCGTAACTGTATAAATATACCCGCATTTGTATTATGACCGAATACAAATGCAACTGAGACAAAGATATTATATCTACTCAATATAATACTCGGATCCGGCTTAAACCAAAGCCGACCAGTATCATCTGCCCGAAAACTGACACGTGCGTAAACGCACGTGCATTTTCCGAACCCTGCCATAAAACCATACGGCCTCTACAACGTTTCGCCCGAACTTGGGAAACAGTCTGTGGGGGACTCTAATGACTCGTCAGTACCCTGGCAGTGGGTTTAACCACAAACCGTCAGCGGCACTAGCAATGCGTAACGGCTGCCCATGGACTGACCTCAAGGGAGGCCGATGAGCGAACTCATCCGGAAACCCTACTGAGCCTAACAGTGACAATGTATATACAGTCCGGTCCGTTCGTCTATGAGTATCGCATATCTGCCTAGGGGGCTAGTAACGTCAGACCCCCAATAGCAGTATAAGTCGTGTCGGAGTGTAGCCCAATAACACCCTGAGATACTACTTGAGTACCTACCAGTAAATCTCCTGCCACGGCCGTGGGCTATATGTAATGGCTCTCCTAGACACAGCACGATCTCGCCCCCAATACCGGGAGAGACGAATCCCCTGCCGATCCGCTCACGTGCCTCCATATGGCTCGGGACTGTACCCAAAAGCTACCTGTTTGCACGACTCCTTTGAGCCGTGGTAGGGTAGAAATCAAAGCACAGTGGGAACTCACACGAGACAAATGACGACCTCAGGTCGATGAACTAACCTGTACACATGTCACCAGGGAACTGCTATCTGACGATATGTATAATACCAACTAGCAGGTTCCCGGCGAGTCCTGTCTGGTGTACTCATAACCCAATGAGCACCTGTATACATCTTAGGTGATCCAACTGACACCAGTGGCTTGTGAGACCGGCCACCGCCCCTCGTCGGGGTCTCGACTGTGTACACTAGTCTACTCCGGAGTATCGATGCCCTGTCTCGAAACTCCCACGACTAGGGACCACAATTAAGGATATGCGTATAAACCACCCTACTCTCACGTATATGATCGCCATCATACTGTAGGTAGTAAAGCAAGATCCTAAGGGCTCTATCAAAGTGTAACAGTGATTAGTCACCTGAAACTGTACACGACTGATAAAGGCAAACCATATAGCATACTATCATCTTGAGTAAGACTGTCCTACCGGTATAGGTCCTCCGCAATCATTGCAATCACGTACCTGCGATCCAATAATTGACTATGAGGGCACTATCTCCAACAATAGCTATTCATCACAACTGTGTAATCCGTCTTTTGTTGCAGGCTCTAAACAAACACGGATTGCTTGCAAATCCAATAAAGTTCATATGAGATCTGGAATGCCTATTATTGCGTCTGACGAATGTACAATATCTATATATGATAGCTATTTAGACGTCACTTATGTTTTACACCCGCGCTAGCCCAGCCCCCGCTCTGCCGTTAGTTAAGTAACCTAACGGGTGATGATGGGACCCAGTGGCGAATGCGGATGGTATAAGAGGACGTTGTATTTTCGTTGTTTTCTGCAATGATAGGTTAATGATGGGACATATTATTTTAATGCACAGAAAATAAACCAAAGTTTAATCGTTGGAACAAATTTAAAAGAAACCACTCGGTTATTTTAAAAGAGCAGATTTTAATTGCGGAGCCTTAACCACTCCTTTTAAAAAGCTATCAGGTTCCTTCGATTATATCAAGTTCACTACGTTCACGGTTTCGCCAAAACCAGTCGTAGCCCTTCGTCATTTCTTATGGATGGTCAGTAGTATTCAAGCTATGTTTGTTGGCTTTCGTCAAGACATAGTGTTTGGTAGCTGCTGGGGTATTCATTTGTTGCATAGATAGATGAGTTGGTTTAGGACAGTCGTATAACCTTGTTGGCTTTCGTCAAGGGTATATACGGGTGGGTTCAAATTAACAAGATAATGATAGGCAGAACTTGACATGTGTTTTATGATTTGTTGGCTTTCGTCAAGGTCATAAGAACATGGGGCAAAAATCCACATCGGGAGTTTCTAAAGAAACTGAAACTTGCTAGTGTTGCATACCATTTGGAGTTTGATGAATGTTGGTAGGATTCCTTCAACATTATCATACGATGATATTTGGATCCCGATCCTACTGTGAGTATATGCTGCTTATCAGGATATTCGTCACTTAACGATCAATGCTATAAACCAAGTAGGTGCCAAGAAAGGTGTCAGCGGGGTTACGCCCCCAGAGAAAAGAGGTTCTTTAATTAAGAAACTTCGCGAAAGCGTTGGAAAACCTCCCTCGAAGTACCGACACTAGCCTGGCTGAATGGTTAAGCAAGTATTGTACAGTGAGAATAGTCCTGGCTAATTCTTCTTTTATGGTTTGAGGAAGGATTCGAGAAACAGTGGGAGCCATCCAGTTTAGATAAATTAAAAACAAATCTAAACTTGCAAGAGCATCATGCTAAAGTGTTTTCTTCTCTCTCTCTCTTTGCAGCGACCTTGTGACCATGACTAGGTTACATCTAGATAACAAGTTGACTGAATCTAACTTATATGACTGGCAAAGGTTTGTCCAGATGTCCATTGCCTATGACAAGCTGGACCACCCTATTACTACTCAAGATCCCGCCGTCCCAGGTCCAGTTTCCAACGTCGCGGATATGGATATCCGTCAGACAAGGAAAAAGGATAAAGCAAAAGCCAAGTGCCTCGTGCTAGTTTCAGTTGATGGTGTATACCAGAAACAGCACAAGAAGATGGACTCAGTTTCCATCTTTCTCCATAACAAAGATTTATATGGAGAGCAATCTCATATCGTAAGATATGAAACCTCGAACGAATTAATTCAAGCGAGGTTGGCTGTCGGGTCATCAGTAAGGGACAACGTCCTTACGATGACTAGCTATATTGATGAGCTCAAGGACCTGGAGACCACGTTGGGAAATAGGTCATATGCTGACTTATTTCCACAGTCCCTACCCTCTACTTATACCCTGAAAGAAACCAGGGAGACACGAGCTCTGCTTAATGGGGGACCTTCTTCTTATACATCCAGGGCGAAAGCAAAGGGTGAAAAGAAGAAGACCTCTATAAAGCCGATATACAGTGTTAGTAAAGTAGGAGGAAAGGGAAAAGCAAAAGTTTCGGGACTTGGTATAGGTAAGGAGGGCTGTTCCTATTGTTATGGGATTGGGCATTGGCAGAAGGATTGCAGGGCTTTGGAAGCCAGTAGCCAGGATACGAAACATGTTGTGGCTTCGGCCTCAAGTGTGTTTGTAATTGAGAACTGTTTGTCAATTAACTCTACTTTCTGGGTACTAGATACCGGAGCAAGATCTCATATCTGTAATTCATTACATACTTTGAAAAACCGTAGAGATATAAGGATAGGCGATTTGTCTCTCAGAGTTGCAAACGGAATGAGCGTGGATGCTGAATCCGTGGGAGAATATCGCCTAGGTTTGACAAGTGGGCAGATATTGATTTTACGTAACTGTCTGTATGTACCTAGTTTGACTTGTAATATCATATCAGTGTCCTCACTTTCAAGAGAGGGATATGACTTTACATTCGTAAGCGATGTAGTTCACATCCACCTAAATCAAGTTCTGATTGGGTCCGGTACATTAGATGACGGTATATACGTATTGAGTCAAGCTCAGGTTTTCAATGTCCAGAACACACTTAAAAGAAAGTCTCCAGAAATAAATCAGGCTTTCTTATGGCATTGTAGACTAGGTCACATCAATGAAACACGATTAACGAAGTTATATAAAGAAGGATATTTGAATCCGTTCGAATATCAATCTTATGCCACTTGTGAATCTTATCTCATGGGAAAGATGACAAAGACTCCGTTTACTGGACACGGAGTAAGAGAGAGCGAGCTCTTAGGACTCGTACACAGTGACGTGTGCGGTCCAATGTCTACACATGCGCGAGGTGGTTATTTCTACTTCATTACTTTTACGGATGATTTCTCTAGGTATGGACATATCTTCTTGATGAAGCATAAATCCGAGGCCTTTGAGAAATTCCAGGAATACAAGAATGAAGTGGAAAACCAAACATGCAAAAGTATTAAGACACTAAGATCTGATCGAGGTGGTGAATACTTAAGTGCCGAGTTCCTGGGTTACTTAAAAGAGAAAGGAATTCTCTCTCAGCTTACTCCTCCATCCACACCACAACACAACGGTGTATCGGAAAGGAGGAATCGAACCCTATTGGATATGGTTCGTTCCATGATGAGTAAGGCTGAGTTACCGCGATCATTTTGGGGTTATGCGCTAGAATCAGCGGCATATCTTTTGAACAAGGTTCCAACCAAGACTGTGCCTACCACACCATATCAGATGTGGAGTGGGAAGAAACCCTATCTTCAGTACCTGAAGACATGGGGATGTCCAGCTTTTGTAAAAAAACAGCATCCGGACAAGCTCGAGGCACGCTCAGTAGAGTGTAAGTTTGTGGGATATCCAAAGAACTCCATGGGATATTGCTTCTACTACGCAGAAGAACAAAAGGTTTTTGTTTCTCGTCATGCCCGCTTCTTAGAAACTGAATTTTTAGAAAATCAGAAGAGTGGGAGCGCAGTAGAACTGGAAGAAATTCCAGAACCACAAGCTGTTACTGAAAGTTTGGTAGAACAAGAAGTTTCAGAAGAAAGGGACATACCAACGCCTATCCGCAGAAGTAGCAGGCAGTCTCATCCGCCCGAGAGATACTACGGTTTTCTCATAGACGGGGATCGAGAAGATTGCGTCATTGATAATAACGACCCTACTAGCTTCCAGCAAGCCATTCAGAGCGGCGACTCGGTAAAATGGCTGGATGCAATGCGGACCGAAATGGAGTCCATGTACACTAACAAAGTATGGACTTTGGACGTTGCTCCAGATGGGGTAAAACCCGTAGGATGCAAGTGGATCTTCAGAAAGAAGATTGGTGTAGATGGACAGGTTGAAACCTATAAGGCTAGACTTATTGCAAAGGGTTTCCGTCAAAGACCTGGTTTGGACTATGACGAAACCTTTTCTCCAGTGGCTATGCTGAAATCCATTCGGGTCCTTCTTGCTATTGCTGCCTTCCACGATTATGAGATCTGGCAGATGGACGTAAAGACGGCCTTTCTAAATGGTAATTTGGAAGAGAGCGTCTATATGGATCAGCAAGAGGGATTCATTCAGAGTGGGAGCAGCGGTAAAGTATGCAAGCTGCTTAAATCCATTTATGGACTAAAGCAGGCATCGCGGAGTTGGAACATCTGTTTTGATGATACTGTCAAAGAATTCGACTTTATCAAAAATCCAGATGAACCATGCATATACAGTAAGATTGTAGGGAGAGTTGTTGTATTCCTCGTCTTGTACGTGGATGACATTCTCCTAATAGGAAACGATATTCCTATGCTACAGTCAGTCAAAAGATTCTTGTCACAGAAGTTCTCCATGAAAGACCTGGGTGATGCCACCTACATTCTGGGGATCCAGATCTATCGTGATAGATCAAAGAGAATGTTGGGACTTTCGCAGTCCAAGTACATAGACACCATATTGAAAAGATTCAGTATGGATGATTCTAAGCGCGGTAACCTACCGGCTTGTCATGGAATCACCCTCTCCAAAGAGATGTCTCCCAAGACTGATTTGGAAAGGGATCGCATGTCGATTATACCCTACGCTTCTGCGGTAGGCTCTATAATGTATGCGATATTATGTACCAGACCAGATGTAGCATACGCATTAAGCGTTGTAAGTCGGTATCAGGCAAACCCAGGGGAGAAGCACTGGATAGCAGTAAAGAACATTCTCAAGTACCTGAGGAGGACTAAGGAGATGTTCTTGGTTTATGGCGGAAAAGACCTCAGGATGGAGGCCTATGCTGATTCCGGCTTCCAGAGTGATAAGGACGATTCCAAGTCCATGTCAGGTTATGTCTTTACCCTCAATGGAGGGGCGGTGTGCTGGAAGAGCTCCAAGCAGGACACCGTTGCTGACTCGACGATTGAAGCGGAGTATATAGCTGCTTGCGATGCCGCAAAAGAAGCGGTCTGGATGAAGAAGTTCCTAACAGAACTTCAGGTGGTTCCTACCATTGTTGATCCAATATCTTTGTATTGTGACAACAACGGAGCTATAGCTTTAGCGAAGGAACTAAGGTCCCATCAGAAGTCCAGACACATCTTAAGGCGGTATCACCTGATCAGGGAGATCATTGATCGTCGGGAGATCGAGGTTCGGAGAGTTGCTACTGAAGAGAACATAGCTGACCCATTCACGAAGGCCCTACCTCAGATTCAGTTCGAGAGGCTACTCGAGATCATCGGTTTTCGATATGCTAGTACATGGCCCTAGTGCAAGTGGGAGATTGTTAGTGTATATGCCCTAGGGGCCATTATTGTATCATACTAGTTTGTATATTACTTAATGGAAGCTTGGGATATTCACATGTATATAACAGTCTTGCTAAACATGGTAGTATGCTACTTGGTTTTTCTATCTTAATATGTGAGTATACGTATTGATAGAGCTCTTAGGATCTTGCTTGACTACCAGCGTTGTGATAGCAGTCACACTAGTGGGGGCTGGGTAGTCTACAAGCACATCCTTATTCAGGTCCCTAGTCGTAGGATTATCGAGACAGGGCATCGATACTCCGGAGTAGACTAGTGTGTACGCTTCTCATCCCAGTTGGGGAGATGGTCTGTCCCACAGCCGTCAGTACGTCGTACTGGAGATAGTATGCAGGTGCTCGTTAGGTTACGGGTACACTGGACATGACTCACAGGGAACTGTTGGTTGGTTTTATACCAGTCGTCAGTGAACAGTTCCCAGGTGACATGAGTACAGCATAGTCCACAGACTTGACACTGCTACTTCGCCTCGAGTGTGTCCCACTGTTCTTAGATTGCTACCCTACCACGGCTCAAAAGAGTCGTGCAAACAGGTAGCAGTTGGGTGCAGTCCCGAGCACTTGGAGGCAGTGGCGATTAGACAGGATTCGTCTCTCCCGGTATTGGGGGTTGATATCGCGCTGTGTCAGAGAGCCATTACGCAAAGTCCCTGGCCAGGGCAAGCGAGATTTGCTGGTAGGTTCCAGTAGTTTCTCAGGGTGTAATGGGCTTCGCTCCGACATGACTTATACCGCTATTAAGGGACTGACGTTTGCCGCCCCCTAGGCCCGATATGCGATAGTCTTAGATGAACAGACCGGATTGTACGGAGATTGTCACATCAGACTCAGTAGGAGTTCGGATGGGTTTCCTCATCGGCCTTCTTATCGACATCTACCTGGGGACCGTTACGTACAGCTAGTGCCGCTTGCGGTCTGTGGTTAAACCCACTGCCAGCGTAGTAGTCGAGTCTCTAGAGTCCCACACAGAGAGTTTCCCTACTCCAGGAGAAACGATATAGAGGTCGTATGGTTTTACGACAAGGGTTCGGACGCATACGTGTGTTTACGCATGCACGACATCCGGACAGTTTTTACTAGCCGGCTTTGGTTTAAGCCAGTTTCTAGTATCCGGTTATTGGATTTATACAGTCTAAAGTTTTTCCGTGTTTTCACGAATAGGAGGGGCGTTCTCGTAATTGCGCGAGAAGCTTCTAGAAGATGGTGACTTGGGGGTTAAGATGGCATATGCATTAAATGGGATTAGTGAGTCATATGAGTGATTCATCCATGTCATTAATGCATCATAAATGCTTAATGACTCATGGAGATGAATCACCCTTAGATATTTATCAAGCATGGATGTAAATCCTTTATTTTCTTTTATTGGATAAATAATAATGCTTGATATATATTATGTTACATCATTATCTCATCTCATTCTAATGCTCACCTTCTCTCTCCTCAAGCTTTCTCTCTTCAAACCCTAATCCTCCCCTCTCATGTGTTGAGTACAAGGATTAGATTAGACTACTTAATCCATAACCCAACTCTATATCACCTAGGTTACTTAGATTAGCACTTTAAGAAACCTAGTTACCTCTAGTTTGAGGTGAAGCTTGTAGTAAAGCTCTCGGGTGGATCTTCTACTACATAGAGAAGGCCGGAGAGGACGTGGAGAACGACAAGACGAAGGACTCGGTTCTTTAGGTATAATCACTTAACATAGTAGTTAATACTTCTATGGTTTCTTGTTAGTTATTGTTTAAGCAAAGATTCTCGGTTAGTCGATGTTTACGCCTAAAACAAGATCGTTTTTCATTATTCCGCCTCCCTGCAAGTCGTGGGGTGTTGTACATTGACTTACAGATGGGCCAGCAGGAAATTGCTCGGCGGGCTCATGATGAGGGCTTCGATCCACAGCGTTGTTAGGCAGGAAGCTACCCACCTCAGATGAACCGAGCAGGAAGCTGCTCGGGCGTCTCGTGAGGAGGGTTTTCGATCCACAGCGTAAGTTGGGCAGGAGGTTACCTGCTGCGGATGAATCGAGCAGGAAGCTACTCGGTCACCTCACGATGAGGGCTTTTGATCCACAGCGTAAGTTGGGCAGGAGGCTACCCGCTGCGGATGAACTGAGCAGGAAGCTACTCGGTCGCTTCGTGAGTAGGGCTTTTGATCCACAGCGTTGTGGGGCAGGAAGCTACCCACTGCGGATGGGCCAGCAGGAAATTGCTCGGCGGCCTTGTGATGAGGGCTTCGATCCACAGCATTGTTGGGCAAGAAGTTACCCACTGCGGATGAACCGAGCAGGAAGCTGCTCGGTCGCCTCATGAGGAGGGCTTTAGATTCTTAGCGTAGATGGGTAGGAAGCTACCCGCTAGGGATTGACCGGGCAGGGAAGCTGCTCGGTGGCCTCGAGAGGAGGGCTTTAGATCCTTAGTGTAGATGGGTAGGAAGCTACCCACTAGGGATTGGCCAGCAGGAAATCGCTCGGTGGCCTCGTGATGAGGGCTTTCGATCCACAGCATTGTCGGGCAGGAAGTTACCCACTGTGGATGAGCCGAGCAGGAAGACATTCGTCGGCCCTGTAGGGAGTTTTAGCATGGAAATAAAGGGAAGAAAGAATCTTTATTATTGAATAAAATACAGATTATGTGATTCAATTAAAATTCTCCTGCATTGATGACCGGTTTCGGTAGGTGTCCTTATTGCTTGGACTTGGGTCAGTCGGCAACGACTATGATCTGTCCGATTGTCAGCTCTCCGTCTTTAATTTGATCAGCTTTTCCCCTATCTACTTGACGTTTATCTCGCGGGTACTTTGCCAAGTGACCGGAGCGGATCAGCTTCTCGATGTAATCGCGCAGCTGTTTACAATCCTCGGTCGGATGTCCTTGCCTCTAATGATAGGCGCAATACGGGCCTCGAAGCCGTTTGCCCGTCTATCGGGTAGCTGGCGGGAGCCTGAAGAATTCTTCGCCCTTAGCTTCCTCCAGCAGCTCGGTTTAGGAAATGTTTAGAGGAGTGTATTCCTGGAACCTCGGGGAGTAAGGTTTTGGACGATCGTCTTTCCTTTTCTCTTCCCTGTCCCTCTTCTTCCGATCTGCTTGGTTGCCTCCGGGCATGTTGGAGTTCACTTAGGACTCGAGTTAGATCTCCCGCTCTGTCCAAGCTTTTACTTCGGCCATGGTCTTAGGTTGCGCTAATGCAAAAGAGCGGAGCAACTCTTTGTGCCTGAGATCCGACCTTAGTGCGGTGATAACCGTCTCATCGCGGTACTCGAGGACCTCGAGGAGCGCGTTGTAAAAGCGGATGACATATCCTTTGAAGGATTCTTTGACTCTGCTCTTGATGGTGAACAGATAGTCAACCGTCCTATTTTGCCGTCGATTCCTGACGAAGTGGACGAGGAATTGGGAGGCCAGCTCGTCGAAGGTCGAGATGGAGCGTGGCGTAAGTCCTCGGAACTAGTCCCATCCAGCCCGGATGAGGGTGGTGGGGAAGGCTCGGCATTGGGCCGTGTCGGAGTTATCCTGGAAGCTTATGCCCGTCGTAAATGCGTCTAGATGGTCCTTCGGGTCTGATTTCCCGTCGAAGAGGGCTTGGGCGGTTTGTTCCTGGACGAGACGTGCTCGGCCATCAGCTCTTCCGTAAAGGGTTTCGTCAGCGAATCGGCGGAGTATCGGGCCTCTTCGCTGGACGCTTGGCCATCCCGGTGTATGCCCTCGATTTTCTTCTCGAGGGTCTCGAGTCGGTGGTGGTAACCCGAGGATTCTTCATAGTCGGAGTGGTGGCTATCCCCGCTCTAGGGCTGCGCCAGGGTGCGGCTTTGATTCCACTCTATCAGGCGTCTCAGATCTTCAGGTGAGGACCTTCTCGAGTGGTCCCTGCGATCGTCGTTCGTGCGATCCCGACGAGAATGGGGGCGTCAGTCATGCCTGGAAGCAGGCGAGCTGACCGATACCTCCTCAGGAGGAGAGAACGCGCGATGGGCATTAGGGTGACGGCCCAGTCTTTCCTGGGACCGTGGCGTGGAGCTGTCCGGCGCCCATCGGGTCATGGAATCAATCGCCGCGTATGGGTTAAGGTGGCCGGAGTCGGCCCGCCGGCGGTCAATGACGCTGTGACGAGGGTGAGGTAGATTGGGGGATTGAGTGTGCTCATCCGTCCTTCGGCGGACGTCGTTATCCCGGGGAGGCGGAGCCGCGCTGTAACATTTCAAAAAAATAAAATGTTATTTTTGGAAATTAATTATTAAAATAATATATTTCGCGAAAATCATTCGACTTGTGAATTGGGGTTTCGTAAAACGGTATAATTATATACCAATATTTGGAAAATATTGAAGATTAATATGCTTTATTTATTTAAAAGATATTTATCGGATTTAGGCATTTTATAATTATTTATATGCAAGTTTAAATTAAACTTGATTAGTGCACTACTAATCACGATTAGGCCAAATCCGTATTTTTAATTAACCATGGCTAGTGCACCATGGCATGTTGCATTTCGTTGCATGTTGTTCATTATGTTTGTTTATTTTGCTTTGTGTTTTGTTTGTGAGAAAAAGAAAAGAGAAGAGAGGATAATTAAGGAGAGAAAGAGAGAGGGGACACAATGATGGCATGAGCCATGCCATGAGAGAGAGAGAGAGTGAGAGAGAGAGAGAGGAGGGGATGGCTCCCATACACTCACCTTTTCATCTTCCTTCATCACTTCATTTTCTCCATCTCACCATTTCTTCACCTACTTCCTCTACCCTCACTACCCCATGAAAACATCTCCAATTCTTCACCAAAACCCCATACTCTCTTCACTAAAAATGATCACAACCTCTCTACAAATCCCATGGATGCTTCAAGTGGAGATTTTGATCACTTTGGACAACCCAAGAATTTTCTTGAGTTGCCAAATAAGGTATATCCTACACTTCTAGTTTAGTTTTTGAGTTTCCTAACACCCTATAGTAGTTTAGAGTTAAATCAATATAGTTTAGTGATCTTTGAAATTCCTAGATGAGGTTTAGGATATGAGTTGAGTTGTGATGGTGTGTTTGCGGGTTTACAAAACCTTAGAGATGATTTCTGACCAAAACTAGAAGACTAGAAACCGAGTATATGAAAACTGAAATTTCCCGATGTCGGTTTCTTGGATTTTTGATGACTAAAAGGAATCTGGACCAACTTGGAGTTTTTATAGAAAAATCAAACAAGTACACCGACCTAATTAAACCACTAGAAGACCACCACCAAAGTACGAGGCACCAAGTCCATAGGAAAACCGGAGAAACCGGTTTTTAATGCATTCTCGCCGGCCAATTGTTGGGATTTTGTATGTAGTTCAAAAACCTTATAATCTAGCCCCTGTATTGTTAGTCTTGTCCCTATCTACTTGTACCAAAATCTGGGAGCATTTTGGGTTGGTTGTGGCTATGTTTTTCGATATTAAAATTTGGATTTATGGATTTCTTGATGTGATTTGGTTGTTGGACGTTTGTGTTAGGAATATGTATGCCCTAGAGGCCATTATTGTTGATATAGTGGATGCTTAGACATATATATAGAGGAATTTCTTGTTCGACATGATAGTATGCTATCTGGTTGCCTTTATCTTAATATGTAGACTGGTATTATTATACTGTCTGTCTCTTACATGTTGATAAAGCCCTTAGGATATGTACTTGACTACCAGGATTATGATGAGATCATACTAGTGGAGCCAGGATGACCCAAAAGTACATCCTTTAACAGTTCCTAGTCGAGGGGATATTGAGACAGGGCATCGATATTCCAGAGTAGACTAGTGTGTACATTTCTTGTCCCTTAGAGGGCGATGGTTGATCCTGCAACCATTGGTGTGTGACATCAAAAATTGTACACAGGTGCTCATTAGAGAATGGGTACACCGAACATGACTCGCCGAGAACTCCTAGTTGGTATTATACCTATCGTCAGATAGGAGTTCTCTGGTGACACTGGTACAAGTTAGTCTGTAGACCCGAGATCGTCATAGAGTCTTGTGTGGCTCCCACTGTGCTTTGATTGCCTCCCTACCACGCTCAAAGAAAACGTGCAAACAGGTGGATTTTGGGTACAGTCCCGAGTCACATGGAGGCAATGAGCGATATAAGGGGTTTCATCTCTCCCGGTATTGGGGGTTGATGTTGCACTATGCTCGATTGGCTATAACTGGAAGTCCCTGGCTAGGGCTGCTGATGAGATTTACTGGTAAGAGTTACTAGTAGTTTCTCGAACCGTTATAGGCCAGACATCGGCATGACTTATCATGTTACTGGTGTCTAACGATTTCCACCCCTAGACATGATATGCGACATATCGGACGAATAGACTGGACTGTACGGGCTTCATGGAGAGTATGGACAAGCTTGCTTGTTGATCTTCATATCGCTCAATACCCGGGTAGCCGTTACGTCCAGCTAGTACCACTATGGCTTGTAGGTGACTGATGTGATCATCACCTATTGCTGGCGTATTGACGAGTCTTTAGAGTCCCACACAGAAGTTTCTTGGTTCAAGCGAAATGGATTAGGGCACATATGTGATATGTGCGTGGGCCTGATTAAATACGTATATGTGATACCGTATTGTAATCTGGCAGTTATCTGTTATCAGTTAGGTTATATATGATATAACCAGATTATCGAATCAAGTGTTGATTTGATAATGTGATATACAGATAAATGATATTAGTTGGCTATATGTGATATAACCGGAATATTAAATCAAGTGTTGATTTAATAATGTGATATACATTATATTTGATATAATTATATCTTAACTAATATTATTAGTTTACTAATTATTTTGTTATATATATATATATATAATGAAGCATGACATGAAATTCTATTTTTGGAAAATAGAATAAAAGGTGAAAAATGGGAGCATGGTGTGAAGCATGGGCTTTATCTTTATTATATTAGTCTTGACTCACTATTCAAGCATGGTTGCAATTTATTATTGCAAAGAAATCCATGCTTGAATGAGTGAGCCAAGGATGAGCCATACACTTGACTTGATCATTATTTTTCATTCTTGCTCTCTTGAGTTGAGCTCACACTCTCTCTAGCTTCCATCTTCTTCTTCCTCATGCCCCAAAACTCCAACCCCTCACATGTGATGTGAACCATGGAGTTTTGAACAAACTAGTGAGCTTCAAATCCCCTATTTCACTATCCCACACTAAACTAGCACTTTGGTGTGGCGTGTTTCCTTCACTAATAGGAGATTAGTGAAGAGGTAGCTTGAGCTAGTGGGCTTCGTGTGGATTATCTTCGGCACGAAGGTCATCGGAGAAAGCTCGATCAAATTCTCAAGTGGAGCCTAGTGGAGTCGCGTGGACTACATCCCGAAGCTTTAGAAGAGAACGACACGGTCATCAAAGGTTGTAGCCATATTCTCTTCTTTAGTTTTTCATATCATCATAGGTTAAACCCTAATTATTTTAGTTAGTATCTTGGTTAGTCTAATTTAGCACCTAGAAAATTTTAAATTTGGCATATTTGATGCTACTAAAACCATGTTGTGGTGCTAGGGTAGACTTTCATGGTATCAGAGACAAGCTAGAATATTTGGGTACGTCATTACGACATTAAAGTGTTCGATCGGTTTTCGAAACCCGTATTTTTTGAACTTTCTGTTGAATTTTTCAAACGTTGAAATTTTCGTAATTAAAAATATCTAAAAAATCATGCAGGGTTTTTTTATGGAGTCTGTAGAAATTTGAAGACCCAATACTATCAAACTGCCGTGGAAGCATGGCCAAACCCCATGTTTGGCCGCGGTTCCGCGGCTTGTTAATCGCTTTGTGGTTTCATCTTTCTCCTGCTGCTCCATTTTTGCATGTTTCACTCTCTGGGTATTTTTAATGATTCTCAAGTTGTTGAAGTCTCTGGAATTTGTAGGTGTTTGTTAAATCGATCAAAATGTTTAACGTTGTATAGATCTTGATGATATGTGATACAATTGTTAGAATTCGGAATAATTAGTTTAGTAAAAACTAGTTAGTATATTGTAAATCTAATATTTTAGTCTCAGTTAATCGGTTGTCATAGAGTTTTGATTTGGATCAAAACTCCGTCGCAATCGCGTATTATACGCGAACACTCGCCGGGTAACTCTAGTCGACAGCCACGCCCCATAGCTGCTACCAAGTGACTGTAGGAGAACCCTGTTGCCAAAAGCACCCACTCGGGTGCTTGCGGCCATGGTGTTCCGCCTTAGTGCAGGGTGGGGCCATCTGCTAAAGTTTCCGACGAGTATTCGATAATATAGTCGGGAATCCTGTTGAATTAGCCGACTAAACTAATTGAAAAGTGTTTTCAATTTAAGACTAAAATACAAGGTTTATAGGTTAGGCATGAAATCCGGAATATGAGATATTCCGGGTTTATGATGTCTAAGGATATACGGATTCTAATTATTGTAGTTTTCCATTTCTTTTCTGCGACCATAAGTGTAATATGTGGGGTATCCCGATCTCGTTGCTATATGTCAACGAAATTCGGGATACGCATATTTACTTACGTTGATGACATTAGATGTTATGTGTTGCTGGTGATATGATTTATTGGATCGTCGTGAATAAATAGCCGGGGGTTTTATGTGAGATAAGAGTTTTTATTTTTATTCATGTAAAATTTGTATGTAATATTCTTTTATTGGGACACTTCCGGGTTGAGGATGATGTCACCATTGATGTATATTATTTACTTTTCCGCATTAGGATAGACCCAAGACGGGGAGCACAAGTAACCGGGTTCTAAAGTCCAGTGGGAGACAATCTCAAGGAGTTGAGACCGGGTCTCCTAACTCTAGAATTGGTAGGGTTACTTGCCGCTCTCATAGAGGTCTAGGGATGTGGGTTTGGCTATTCATCATGACCGTGGAATCCGTGTTTTACATTACTGGCTAAATTTAAAACACGGAAATCCTAGTATATCCAATATTTCATATGTTGCTTCTGCTGCTTGGTTCTGTGATGTGATCATATAACTGTGTGAGACGAATGTTATATTATATATATGATAAATAATAAACGTTGCTTATGTTTTGCACCCGCGCTAGTCCAGCTCTCGCTCTGCCGGTAGTTAAGTAACCTAATGGTACATGACGGGGCCCAGTGGCGAATGCGAATGGCATAAGCATACGTTCTATTTTCGTTTCATTTTTCTGTGATGTTTAGGAAACATTAAATGACGGGACTTCATTAATGAGATTAATGAAGAGAAAGAAACCTAAAGATGTTGTAGAATTAAATTTTCAAAAAGGGTAGGTCTAGTTCTTGATTTGCATAGTGGTATTCCTTGATGAATATCCAGCACCTCATTCGATGAGGAAAGAGCCGAGAATCCCTTCACCGGGAGTGACCACTTTAGCGAAACTAGTAAATGCTATAATCCACTCGGTTTTGTCTTTTGATAGCTTCTCTAGTTCTTACTTTGCATAGTGGTATTCCTTGTAGAATATCCAGCACCTAATTCAATGAGGAAAGAGCCGAGATCCTTTCACCGGGAGTGATCTCTTTAGCGAAACTGGCAAAAGCCTAAAAAACATTCCTTTTTTCAAAATCACTAGATTTTACAATGATATAAAGTTCATTACGTTAAAGGTTTTCTTAAAAACTAGCTATAGCCCTCCGTCATTTCAGATAAGTAATATTTAGTATTCGTGCTACGTTTGTTGACCATAGCCAAGGAATAGTGTGCGGTAGCTAATTAGTGCTTGTCTACAGCATGTGATGCGATTGGATTAAGGTAGTCGTACGGCTTTATTGATCTTAGCCAAGGGTCGTACGGGCGGGTTTAATTCAATCAAAACTTGGCTAGCGCTTATGGTTTGTTGACCATAGCCAAGGTCATAAGTTGCTAGGGGCAAAAACCATTATCGGGAATTTCAAGTGTTGAAATTTGCAATGAGATTGCATACCTTCTATGAGATAGTTGGATCCCGATACCCACTGCGAGTAAGAGTTACTCCTGGGAGAGTCTTGCAGTTTACAATTAGCTAATCCAGTAGGTGTCTAGAAAGGTGTCAACGGGGTTATGCCTCTAGGAAAACGAGGTTTATTTTAATTAGGTCCGTGTGAAAGCACGGAGAACCTCCCTCGGAGTACTGACACTGGCCTAGCTGACCGGTTAGCAAACTTGTAGAATGTAATTAATCCCGGCTAATCTTACCTTTTAGGGTTTGAAGGAAGATTTGATAAAAACAGTGTGAGCCATCCTGATTAGATAAGATAATAACCAACCTAATCTTGCAAGAGCGCAGGCAAAGTAATTATCCTCCTCTTTCTCCTGGTAGCAACCAATGACACGCCTTAATCAAGATAATAATATGGAGGTATTGACCGAACCTACTTATTATACTAGGCTAGGTTCCGCTCTATCTTATGATTGTCATAAGTCTGAGCAAGGAATAGGAGAATATCTGGATTCCCACGGCATCCAAACAACGAATAAGTATATTGATGCATCATCTTCGGGTGTGTTCATAACCGAGAACTGTTTCTCAGTTTGCTCTACATCCTGGGTATTTGATACCGGATCAGGATCCCACGTGTGTAATTTGTTACATGGGCTAAAGAGAGGTAGAGAACTGGGAAATGGTGATATTGTTAGTTATATGTATGCCCTAGAGCCCATTACTATACATAGGATGTATATTGTAGTGGATGCTTGGACATATATAGGGAGGACTTTCTTGCTCGACATGATAGTATGCTATCTGGTTGCTCTTTACCTTAACGTGTACACTGATTGTCTCTCTGTTACATGTTGGTGAAGCCCTTAGGATGTGTACTTGACTACCTGGACTATGATGAGGATCATACTAGTGGGGACATGGTAGTCCATAAGTACATCCTTCAAGGTCCCTAGTCGTGGGTGTATCGAGACGGGGTATCGATATACCAGAGTAGACTAGCGTATACCTTCTCGACCCATACAGATGGGCGATGGATGATCCCATATCCATTGGTGTTTGACATCAGAGATGATATACGGGTGCTCAGTGGAGACTGAGTACACTGGACGGACTCGCCGAGAACTCCCAGTTGGTATTATACCTTACGTCAGATGGCAGTTCTCTGGTGACACTGGTACAGGTTAGTCTGTAGACCCGAGATCGTCATAGAGTCTTGTGTGATTCCCACTGTGCTTTGATTTCCACCTTACCACGTCCAAGAGGGCATGCAAAACGGTAGTTTTTGGGTACAGTCCCAAATCACATGGAGGCAATGAGCGATAGGAGGGGATTCGTCTCTCCCGGTATAGGGAGTTGATGTTGCGCAGTGTTCGATTGGCTATAACCGGAAATCCCTGGCCAGGGTTGCTGAGATTTACTGGTAAGTGTTACCAGTAGTTTCTTGAACTGTTATAGACCTCATATCGACACGACTTATCGAGCTACCGGGGTCTGACGTTTACCACCCCTAGGCGAGATATGCGACATATCAGACGAACAGACCGGACTGTACGGTATGTGTTACTGGTTGGATTCACAGGAGTGTGAGCGGGCTTGCTCGTCGATCTTCTGATCGCTCAATACCCGGGTGGCCGTTACGTTTAGCAGACCGCTTGCGGCTTGTGGGTGTTTGATATGATCATCATCTGCTGCCGGCGTATTGACGAGTCTTTAGAGTCCTACACAGAGGTTTCCTGGCTCAAGCGAAACGAAATAGGAGCGCATATGAGATATGTGCGGGACCGAGAATAATGCGTGTATGTGATACCGTATTCTATTCTCGCGATGAATGTATCGAATGGTTGTATGTGATATAACCTAGTTATCGAATCGAGGATTGATTCGATAAGTCGATACATTGGATATTAGTCGGTCATATGCGATATGACCGGATCGTTAAATCAAGTGTTGATTTAATGATTTAATGTATAATTATATATTTGATATATTACTTTGCATTAACTAATATTTGTTCACTTTAGATTGATTTTCTCACTTGAAGTGCACATTGTATATATGATATAGTTTTGTGCACTTGATTGTATCATGTTTGATGATACATGCAAGTTTGGGTGTATGTTTAGTTTAAACCATGTTTAAGTGAATGGTTAGGGTTTCATTATCTTCTCTTGATTATTTATTCCATTTATTTATTCTCTTAATTCATTTTTGGCAAAAAGAGAAATTGTGGCTTGCTTTGTTTTATAGTTGAAGCTTCATGAAGCTTTGAAAAGGTCTACCATTTTTGTTTCATGCTAAACCTAACCATTCACCTAACCTTAGTTTATTCTCTACACTTAACCATGGTTGCTAATATGATAAGAATGACTTTGTTTCCATTTATTAATAATACTTATCATATTCTGTTTCTTCTTCTTCTTCTTCTTCAACAAGAAGAAAGCTTGCTACTATTAATGGCAACATGAGAAAAAGAGTGAGAAATCCAATTCTAAAGTGAACCCACTTCCTATTTCTTCATCCTCTACCACTTGCTAAGTAGTATAGGGTGTTTTCTTCACAAGTTTCATCACTTGGTGAAGTTGGAGCTTGATCTTGAGTTGCCTCGACGTAGATCATCTTCGGCATTGAAGTCGACGACCTAGCCCGATCATTTCTCCGACGAAACCTTCGCCAGAGTCCGGATTCCGATAGGTACAGCGGAGGGACGTCATCACGGAGCCTAGGAAGTGGAGGACCGGATCTACAAAGGTTGTAGTCTCTTTCACTTAGTTAAGTTGTTAACTAGTTGCATGTTTCGCCTTAAAATCTAGTTAATGATCGCATTAGGGTTTCTCGGCACCTAGAAAAATTTGAATTTGGCATGGTTGATGCCTTGTGAGACCTCTTGAGTGTGCCTAGGAACCCTACAGATATGTCTCTAGTAGTAGGGAATGGTGCAATTGTTGCAGCCAAAATAGTTGGCAAATATCACCTAGTGTTACTAACTGGTAATACAATGATTCTGAGCGACTGTTATTTCGTACCAAAAATATTATGAAGGTTTTCCTAAATCAAGTGTTGATTAGGTATGGTACGTTGTATAACGGTATACACATTCTAAATCACAATACAATTCTAAGTATACAGAACACACACAAGAGGAACAGTTCAAAAATGAACGAAGTCTTCTTATGGCATTATAGACTAGGTCATATCAGTGCGACAAGACTAGATAAAGTTGCATAAGGATGCATATTTGAATCCGTTCGAATTTACATTTTATGAAACTTGCCAGTCATGTCTCAAAGGCAATATGACCAAATCTCCGTTTACTGGACACGGAGAAAGAGCTATAGAACTCTTGGACAGATACATAGTGATGTATGCGGTCCTATGTCTACACATGCCAAGAATGGTTCCTCGTACTTTACTACATTCACCAATGATCTCTCAAGATACGGACATGTGTTCCTGTTGAAACACAAATCTGAATCTTTTGAGAAATTCAAGGAATATAAGTACGAAATTGAGAACCAGATGGGTAAAAGTATTCAAATCCTTCGATATGATCGGAGAGGAGAATACTTGATCATGGAATTCAAAGACTATTTAAAAGAGAATGAGATTCTCTCTCAGCTTACTCCTCCGTATACACCACAACACAACGGAGTATCGGAGCGGAGGAATCAGACCCTATTAGATATGGTGCGCTCTATGATCAGTATTGCTGAGTTGCCTATTCCTTTTTGGGGTTATGCTCTTGAGAAAGCTGCATATCTATTGAATAGAGTTTCGACCAAATCCGTTGCCTACCACTCCATATGAGATATGGAATGGGAAGAGACCATCTCTTAAACAAGTTAAGATTTAGGGTTGTCCGGCTTATATTAAAAAGCAAATCCAGACAAACTCGATGCAAGGTCAGTTCTATACAAGTTTGTAGGATATCCCAAACATTCACGAGGGTATATCTTCTACCACACCGAGGAACAAAAGGTGTTTGTTTCTCGACATGCCACCCTTTTAGAACAGGAATTTCTTGTGAAAGAAATTAGTGGCAATGATGTAGAACTGGAAGAAGTTCCAGCAACACAAAATATAACTGACGATTTGGTGGAACCGGAGGATTCAATAGTCCCCGACGAACCGTAGCCACTCCGCAGATCTAGTAGGGTTCCTCATCCACCTGAGAGGTACTACGGTTTTCTCATAGACGGTGGGAGCGAGGATTGCATCATGGAAGATGATGACCCAACTAGTTTCGTGTAGGCCATCACAAGTGGAGACTCTGTGAAATGGCTGGATGCTAAGCGATCTGAGATGGAATCTATGTACACCAACAAAGTATGGACTTTGGAAGTTGCTCCTAAAGGGGTAAAACCCATCGAGAGCAAGTGGATCTTGAGAAGATATTTGGTGTAGATGGAAAAGTTGAGACTTTCAAAGCTCGACTTGTAGCAAAAGGTTTTCGCTGGTGTCGATTATGACGAAACTTTTTCTCCAGTGGCTATGCTTAAGTCCATCAGGATCCTACTTGATATTGCTGCATACCATGACTACGAAATCTGGCAGTTGGACGTCAAGATCGCTTTTCTAAATGGTGATTTAGAAGAGAGCGTGTACATGACTCAACCAGAGGGCTTCGTAGACAGTAGGAGTAGTGGAAGCATGTGCAAGCTGCTTAAATCAATTTACGGATTAAAGCAGGCATCGCGGAGCTGGAACATCTGTTTTGATGAAGCGATCAAAGAATTTGATTTCATAAAAAATGTAGATGAATCTTGTATATACAAGAAGGTTGTAGAGAGTAAGGTTGTCTTCCTCGTATTGTACGTGGATGGTATACTCTTGATAGGAAACAGTGTTCCTATGCTACACTCGGTCAAGCTCTTCTTATCACATAAGTTCTCCATGAAAGATCTTGATGATGCCTCCTACGTCCTGGGGATTAAGATCTATAGAGATAGATCTAAGAGCATATTGGGATTGTCCCAATTCAGGTACATAGACACCATATTAAAGAGGTTTAGTATGGAAGATTGTAAGCGTGCTAATGTACCCGCTTGTTCAGGAATCACTATCTCGAAAAAGATGTCTCCCAAGACTGATTTAGAGAAGGTTCGCATACAAGGGATACCCTATGCTTATGCAGTCGGGTCAATCATGTATGTAATGTTATGTACGAGACCGGATGTAGCATACTCACTAGGTGTTGTGAGTAGGTATCAATAAGATCCTAGGGAAAAGCACTGGACAACTGTGTAGAACATTCTTAAGTACTTTAGAAGGACTAAAGATATGTTCTTGGTTTATGGTAACGGTGAACTCCAGGTGGAGTCCTTTACCGGTTCGAGCTTCCCGAGTGATAAGGACGACTGTGAATCGGTCTCGCGTATTGTCTTGACCTTCAGTGGAGGGACGGTATGTTGGAAGAGTTCCAAGCTAGATACCGTACCAGACTCGATGATAAAGGCTGAATACATCGCTACCAACGATACTGCCATAGACGCTGTCTGGATGAAAGAGTTCATAAGATGAACTTAGTGAGGTTCCATCCATTGAGCATCCAATACCTGTGTATTATGATAACCATGGAGTTATGGCTTTGGCCTAGGAACCCCGGTCCCATCAGCGATCCAGATATATTCTTAGGTGGTATCACCTGATCAGGGAGATAGTTGATCTCCGAGAGATCGTGTAGGGTTCCTAGGCACGCTAATGAGGTCTCACAAGGCATCAACCATGCCAAATTCAAAAATTCCGGTGCCGAGAAACCCTAATACGGATCGTTAACTAGAGTTTAAGCGAAACATGAAACTAGGTAACAACTTAACTAAGAGTAAACGGAAAATACAACCTTTGTAGATCCGGTCCTCCACCTCCATAGCTCCGTGATGATGTCCTCTCACTGCGATCATCGGATTCCGGGCTCTAGCGTCGGCTTCATCGGAGAAATGTGCGGGCTAGGTCGTCGACTTCGATGCCGAAGATGATCTACGTCGAGGCAACACAAGATCAAGCTCCAACTTCACCAAGCCATGAAACTTATGAAGAAAACACCCTATACTACTTGGCAAGTGGTAGAGGATGAAGAAATAGGAAGTGGGTTCACTTTAGAATTGGATTTCTCACTCTTTTCATCAAGTCACCATTGAAGGTTGCAAGCTTTCTTCTTCTTTGAAGAAGGAGAAGAAGAAGAAAAGAATATGATATGTATTTCCAAAATAGAAAATAATATGATACTTATCATATTGCAACCATGGTTATGTGTAGAGAGTAAACTAAGGTTAGGTGAATGGTTAGGTTAGGCATGAAACAAAAATGGTAGACTTTTTCAAAGCTTCATGAAGCTTCAATGTAAAACAAAGCAAGCCACCATTTCTCTTTTTGCCAAAAGAAATAAATAAATAAATGAATAAATAAATTAAAACCCTAACCCATTACTTAACCAAGGTTTAAACTAAACATACACCCAAACATGCATGTATCATCAAACATGATACAATCAAATGCACAAAAGTATATCACATATACAATGTGCACATCAAGTGAGAAAATCCTTTTTAAGTGAACAAATATTAGTTAATGTAAAGTAATATATCAAATATATAATTAAACATTAAATCATTAAATCAACACTTGATTTAACGATCCGGTCATATCGCATATGACCGACTAATATCCGATGTATCGACTTATCGAATCAATCCTCGATTCGATAACTAGATTATATCGCATACAACCAATCGATACACTCATCGCGAGAATAGAATACGGTATCACATACACGCATTATTCCCGGTCCCTCACATATCTCATATGCGCTCCTATTTCGTTTTGCTTGAGCCAGGAAACCTCTGTGTAGGACTTTAAAGACTCGTCAATACGCCGGCAGTAGGTGATGATCATATCAAACACCCACAAGCCGCAAGCGGTCTGCTAAACGTAACGGCCATCCGGATATTGAGCGATCAGAAGATCGACGAGCAAGCCCGCTCATACTCCTGTGAATCCAACCAGTAACACTTACCGTACAGTCCGGTCTGTTCGTCTGATATGTCACATATCTTGCCTAGGGGTGGTAAACGTCAGACCCCAATAGCTCGATAAGTCGTGTCGATATGTGGTCTATAACAGTTCGAGAAACTACTGGTAACACTTACCAGTAAATCTCAGCAACCCTGGCCAAGGATTTCCGGTTATAGCCAATCGAACACAGCGCAACATCAACTCCTTATACCGGGAGAGACGAATCCCCTCCTATCGCTCATTGCCTCCATGTGATTCGGGACTGTACCCAAAAACCACCGTTTTGCACGCCCTCTTGGACATGGTAAGGTGGAAATCAAAGCACAGTGGGAATCACACAAGACTCTATGACGATCTCGGGTCTACAGACTAACCTGTACCAGTGTCACCAGAGAACTGCCATCTGACGTAAGGTATAATACCATCTGGGAGTTCTCGGCGAGTCCGTCCAGTGTACCCAGTCTCCACTGAGCACCCGTATATCATCTCTGATGTCAAACACCAATGGATATGGGATCATCCATCGCCCATCTGTATGGGTCGAGAAGGTACACGCTAGTCTACTCTGGTATATCGATGCCCCGTCTCGATACACCCACGACTAGGGACTTTGAAGGATGTACTTATGGACTACCATGTCCCCACTAGTATGATCCGCATCATAGTCCAGGTAGTCAAGTACACATCCTAAGGGCTTTACCAACATGTAACAGAGAGACAATCAGTGTACACGTTAAGGTAAAGAGTAACCAGATAGCATACTATCATGTGGAGCAAGAAAGTCCTCCCTATATATGTCCAAACATCCACTACAATATACATCCTATGTATAGTAATGGCCTCTAGGGCATACATATAACTAACAATCTCCCACTTGCACTAGGGCCATCTGATAGCAGTGGTTGTAGTATCTCATACTCAACCATCCCATAATAGTCTCTCTCTGGGAAAAAGCCTTTGTGAGTGGATCCGCCGTGTTGTCCTCTGAGTCTACTCTCCTAACCTCGATCCCTTGGAGATCAACCATCTCCATGATCAGGTGACACTGCCTTAGAATATGTCTGGATCACTGATGGGACCGGCGTTCCTTGGCATAAGCCACAACTCCATTGTCTCACAATGGTAGGAACGTAGTTCATCTCATGAACCAATATACACCCAAACGGCCTCTTTGGTAGCATCTTAAGTAGCGATGTATCCTGCCTTTATCGTCTAGTTAGCCACGGTATCTAGCTTGGAACTCTTCCAACATACCGTCCCTTTACTGAGGGTAAAGACAATGCCTGTGACTGACTTTCAGTCGTCCTTATCACCCTGGAACCCTTCCAGTGATTCTCCCCAGGATCGATTGATACCATCTCACTACAACTAGTAAGTATCCTAATATCCAATTAGATCTATCTCATAGATCCAAAACCCAGGATTTAGGAGGTATCACTTTGATCCTTTATGGAGAATCATTGTGATAAGCGGAGATTGATCGAGCGTAGCATAGGAAAATACTTCCCTATCAAGAGTATGTCATCCACGTACTCTACGAGGATCGCCACCATACTCCCTACTGCCTTTTTGTATAAACAAGGTTCATCTACCATTTTGATGAAGTCAAACTATTTGACTACTGCATCAAAACAGATGTTCCAACTCCGCGATGCCTGCTTTATCCTATAAAGCATCTTTTACACGTTTCCGCTGCTCCCACTGTTTACGAAGCCCTCTGACTGTGTACTTATAGACTCTCTCTTCTAAAACATCATTTAGAAAAGCAGTCATGACACCCAACCGCCAGATATCGTAGTCATGGTATGTAGCCGTGGCAAGTAGGATCCGGATGGACTTAAGCATAGCCACTGGAAAAGGTTTCATCATTATCCACGCCTGGTCGATGACGAAAACCTTTAACAAGTCTAGCTTTGAAAGTCTCAACTTTTCCATGTACACCAAGTAATCTTCTCAAGATATACTTGCTCCTGATGGGGATTTAACCCTTCAGATATAGCAACCAAAGTCCATACTTTGTTGGTGTATAAGGATTCCATCTCAGATCGCTAAGCATCCATCCATTCTTACAGAGTCCCACTCCTTTTGGCCAGCTCGAAACTAGTTGGGTCATCATCTCATGATGCAATCCTCGCTCCCACTGTCATAGAGTAACCGAAGTATCTCTCAGGCGGGTGAGGAACCTTACTAGATCGGCGGAGAGGTTGAGGTTCGTTGGTAACTATTGAATCCTTTGGTTCTTTCAAATCATCTGCTGCAGTTTGTATAGCTGGAACATTTCCAGTTCTACATATCAGACCTTGCCTCGAGCTTGTCCCGATTTTTCTTTTAGACATAGGCCGGACAACCCAAATCTTAACTAGCTTAAGACTTGGGCTCTTCCCATACCATATCTCATATGGAGTGGTAGGCAGTGATCTGATTCGAACCCTATTCAATAGGTATGCAGCTTCTCAAGTGCATAACTCCCAAAAAGGAAATAGGTAACTCAGTAGTACTCATCATAGAGCACACCATATCGAATAGGGTGCAATTGCTCCGCCCCGATATACCATCGTGCTATGGTGTATACGGAGGAGTAATGCTGAGAGAGAATCTCATTCTCCTTTAGAAAAGTCCAAGAATTCCGTGCTCAAGTATTCTCCTCCTTGATCTCATCATAGGACATAATACTTATACCCGTTTTGGTTCTCTACTTCTAACTTATATTCTGTGAATATCTCAAAAGGTTCGGACTTGTGTTTCAACAGGAACATATGACTGAATCTCGAGAGATCATCAGATAATGTAATGGAGTACAAAGAACCGGTCCTGGCATGTGTAGACGAGGGACCTTACATACATCAACATGTATCAATCCCAAGAGTTTACTAACTCTTTCTCTGTTTCCAGTAAACAGAGCTATGGTCATCTTATCTCTGTGACATGACTGGCAAGTTTCACAAGATGTAAATTCAAACTGATTTAAATATGCATCTATATGTAACTTTAGCTAGTCGGGTCGCATTGATATGACCAAGTCTACAATGCCTCAAGAAGGATTCATTCATTTCTGAACTCTTCCTCTTGTGTGTGTTCTGTATACTAAGAACTGTAGTTTGATTTAGAACATCAATGCTTTTAGATAATGTGCCTGAACCGATCAACTTTTGATATAGGAAATGTTCAAAACATTATCCAACAATACAAAATTTTATCATTTCTTTACTAATAAAGAGAGTGATATGATTTTGTATATCAGGTTCGGTATCTAATAACATTCGTTCAGAATCAATGTATTGGTAATACAGGGTGACAGTGACCAACAGACTTGGCTGCAACTCTTGCCCCGTTTTCTGCCTCATGAAACTTATCACCCGTTCTCATTTCTCTACCTTTCTGTAGCCCTATGTAACTGATTACATATCTGGGATCCTAATCCGGTATCAAATACCCAGGACGTAGAGGATGTAGAGAAACAGTTCTTTGTAATGAACACACCCGAAGATGATGCATCAGCATGCACTCTCTTCGTTTGGGCGGCACGGGAATTCTGGCAATCCCCTATTTCCTTCTCTGTCTTATAACAATTATAAGTTGGAGCGGGACCAACGTTCCCCAGCTCAGTATAACAAGCGGGTTCGGTCAATACATCCGTATTATTATCTTGATTAAGGCGTGATATGGTCGCTACCTGTAGAGAGAGAGAAGAAAACACTCAGCGTGCGCTCTTGCAAGAATAGATTGGTTATTATTTTATCTAATCAGGATGGCTCCCACTGTTTTTATCAAATCTTCCTTCAAACCCTAAAAGGAAAGACTAGCCGGGATTAATTACACGCTACAAGTTCGCCAATCTTTCAGCCAGGCCAGTGTCGGTACTTTGAGGGAGGTCCCCCGTGCTTTCGCACGAACCTAATTAATGTAAACCTCGTTTTCCCAGAGGCGTAACCCCGTTAACACCTTTCTAGACACCTTCTTGATCGGCTAATTGTAATGTGTAAAACTCTCCCAGGAGTAACTCTTACTCGCAGTGGGTATCGGGATCCAACTATCTTATAGAAGGTATGCAATCTCATTGCAAATTTCAACACTTGAAATTCCCGATAATATTTTGCCCCTAGCGTCCTATGACCTTGACGCAGGCCAACAAACCATAGTCCGCTAGTCAAGTTCAACCCGTCATTTCTTGATTGAATTAAACCCACCCGCACGACCCTTGGCGCAGGCCAACAAAGTCGCACGACTACCCTAATCCAATCTGCATCATATGCATAAGCAGATAAATACTAGTTATCTACCGCACACTACGCCTTGACGCAGGCCAACAAACGTAGCACGAATACTAACTACCACTTATCTGAAATGACGGAGGGCTACGACAGGTTTTTTCTGAAAACCTATTGCTTAATGAACTTGATATCGTTGTAGGATCGAATGAATTTTGAAATGGAGTGTTTTTGAGGCTTTTCTAGTTTTGCTAAAGGGGTCACTCCCGGTGAAGGGATCGTCGGCCCTTTCCTCGTCGAATGAGGTGCGGGATATATCATATATATCACTGTGCACAGCAGAAACTATAGAAGCTATCAAAAGACAAACCGAGTGTGTAGCATCTGCCAGTTATTGCTAAAGAAGTCACTCCCGGTGAAGGGATCTCGGTCCTTTCCTCATCGAATAAGGTACAGGATATATCATATATACCGCTGTGCAAAGCAAGAACTGTAGCTACCTGTTTTATTTAGAAATTCGATTCCACAACATCTTAGGTTTCTTTTTCTTTCATTAATCATATTAATGTAGTCCCATCATTTAAGTACCTAAACATCACAGATAAATACGACGTACACTTATGCCATCCGCATTCGCCTTGATGTCCCCTCGTGCACCGTTAGGTTAGGTAACTAACGACAGAGCGGGGCAGGGTTAGCGCAGGTGTAAAACATAAGTAACGCCTATATAATATATCATATATACTATATACTGTATCTATCACAGAACATCATATGATCACATCACAGATATCGCAGCAGAAGAAATATATGAAATATTGGATATACTAGGACGTCCGTATTTTCAATACGAGCCGGTATAAAACACGGATTCCACGGTCGCGATGAATAGCCAAACCCACACCCCTAGACCCCTACGAGAGCGGCAAGCAACCCTACCAATTCTAGAGTTAGGAGACCCGGACTCGACTCCTCGAGTTGGTCTCCCACTGGACTCCAGAACCCGGTTACTTGTGCCCTCCTCCTTGGGTCTATCCTAGTGCGGAAAAGTAAATAATATACAAACGGTGACATCTTCCGCAACCTGGAAGTGCCCCAATAAAAGAATATTACATACAAGTTTTTACATGAATGAAAATGAAAAAACACTCATCTCACATAAAAACCCCCCGGCTATTCAAACACGACGATCCAATATAACATATCCAGCAACACATAACATCACATGTCATCAACGTAAGTAAATATGCCCATCCCAATTGTCGTTGACATATAGCAACGAAACCGGCGATATCACATATTACACTTACGGTCACAGAAAAGAAAGTGTAAAACTACAACAGTTGGAATCCGCAACCTCCTCAGACATCGAATGCCTGACCATATGAATTCCTTAGACATCGCATGCCTAACAATTATAAACCCCGCATTTTAGTCTCATTATCGAAAACTCTTTTCAATATCAAGTCGGGCAATTCAACAAGATTCCCGACATCCTGATCGAATGCTCGTCGCAAACTTTAGTAGGCGGCCGCACCCCTGATACCGTCGACGAAGTGCACCAAGGCGGAACACCGCTGCCGCGAGCACCCAAACGGATGCTTTCGGCGACGGGGTTCTCCTACAGTCACTTGGTCGGGGCTATGGAGTGAGGCTGTCTATTAAGTTTACCCGGCGAGTATCCGCGTACACTACGTGATTGCGACGGACTTTTGATCGCATCAAAATTCCGTGGCAACCGATCAAGTGAGACTAAACTGCTATGTTTATAATATTCATTCAGTTATCTCATAACTACTTGTGAATTCCAATTATTGTATCACATTCCGGATAAATAGAAAATGTTAAACTTTCCGATCAAACAATCGAACACCCAAGTTTTCCCGAAACAGCTCGACACATGAAATAAGTTTAAAAACATTCACTTCGTGCCTCAGTACCAACGGTCCAGCCGTAGAAGGGTCAAGCCAACGCCTCACATGTGGCACGCCGTACTGCCCCAAACCCGAAGGTTCAAAGGGCAGTTCAAGACGGTCACATAATCGAGTTAAGGTTTGTTGTCTTCTAGAGGGACCATCGCGTTACTTGCACTACTTAGAACATCATTAAACTACGGAAAAATCCAACAGTTGGAAATTTTCCGTCAGGGGAAAAAGTGGGTATTTATATCCGGTCGAACTTTTTAACATATTCTAAAATTACCCGGAAAAAACACACAGACAAAATTAGACAATCCGATCGAAACACCGAGTCCCCAATACAACCCAGAAAACTCAACTCTTGAGTGCAGATTAAAACTTCCCAGAGAACAGAGGAAACAGATACGGGCATTACTGTATAAAAATTTACCTCTAATCTGTACATACGGCCGTGGAACCGCCGCGAATAGCATGCTAATGCCGCGGTTCCGCGGCTATTTAGTGGAGTTAGGGGTTCGTTTTCAACAGTAACTCTTAGAATTTCCTTCTCTATTTTCTGAGAATTTTTAATTTGGAAAAAACCCAGTTTTGTAAAAATGTACAGAGAGGGGTCATTTTTAGGGTTTCGGGGTTCGATCGGAATTCTAACATCGTCTACACTTCGCCTAAGGCTCTAGTTAGGCTCTGATACCACTGTAGGGTTCCTAGGCATGCTAATGAGGTCTCACAAGGCATCAACCATGCCAAATTCAAAAATTCCGGTGCCGAGAAACCCTAATATGGATCGTTAACTAGAGTTTAAGCGAAACATGCAACTAGTTAACAACTTAACTAAGAGTAAACGGAAAATACAACCTTTGTAGATCTGGTCCTCCACCTCCATAGCTCCATGATGATGTCCCCTCGCTGCGATCATCGGATTCCGGGCTCTAGCGTCGGCTTCATCGGAGAAATGTGCGGGCTAGGTCGTCGACTTCAATGCCGAAGATGATTTACGTCGAGGCAACACAAGATCAAGCTCCAACTTCACCAAGCCATGAAACTTGTGAAGAAAACACCCTATACTACTTGGCAAGTGGTAGAGGATGAAGAAATATGAAGTGGGTTCACTTTAGAATTGGATTTCTCACTCTTTTCATCAAGTCACCATTGAAGGTTGCAAGCTTTCTTCTTCTTTGAAGAAGGAGGAGAAGAAGAAAAGAATATGATATGTATTTCCAAAATAGAAAATAATATGATACTTATCATATTGCAACCATGGTTATGTGTAGAGAGTAAACTAAGGTTAGGTGAATGGTTAGGTTAGGCATGAAACAAAAATGGTAGACTTTTTCAAAGCTTCATGAAGCTTCAATGTAAAACAAAGCAAGCCACCATTTCTCTTTTTGCCAAAATAAATAAATAAATAAATGAATAAATAAATTAAAACCCTAACCATTTACTTAACCAAGGTTTAAACTAAACATACACCCAAACATGCATGTATCATCAAACATGATACAATCAAATGCACAAAAGTATATCACATATACAATGTGCACATCAAGTGAGAAAATCTTTTTTAAGTGAACAAATATTAGTTAATGTAAAGTAATATATCAAATATATAATTAAACATTAAATCATTAAATCAACACTTGATTTAACGATCCGGTCATATCGCATATGACCGACTAATATCCGATGTATCGACTTATCGAATCAATCCTCGATTCGATAACTAGGTTATATCGCATACAACCAATCGATACACTTATCGCGAGAATAGAATACGGTATCACATACACGCATTATTCTCGGCCCCGCACATATCTCATATGCGCTCCTATTTCGTTTTGCTTGAGCCAGGAAACCTCTGTGTAGGACTCTAAAGACTCGTCAATACGCCGGCAGTAGGTGATGATCATATCAAACACCCACAAGCCGCAAGCGGTCTGCTAAACGTAACGGTCACCCGGGTATTGAGCAATCAGAAGATCAACGAGCAAGCCCGCTCATACTCCTGTGAATCCAACCAGTAACACTTACCGTACAGTCCGGTCTGTTCGTCTGATATGTCACATATCTTGCCTAGGGGTGGTAAACTTCAGACCCCAATAGCTCGATAAGTCGTGTCGATATGAGGTCTATAACAGTTCGAGAAACTACTGGTAACACTTACCAGTAAATCTCAGCAACCCTGGCCAGGGATTTCCGGTTATAGCCAATCGAACACAGCGCAACATCAACTCCCTATACCGGGAGAGACGAATCCCCTCCTATCGCTCATTGCCTCCATGTGATTCGGGACTGTACCCAAAAACCACCGTTTTGCATGCCCTCTTGGACGTGGTAAGGTGGAAATCAAAGCACAGTGGGAATCACACAAGACTCTATGACGATCTCGGGTCTACAGACTAACCTGTACCAGTGTCACCAGAGAACTGCCATCTGACGTAAGGTATAATACCATCTGGGAGTTCTCGGCGAGTCCGTCCAGTGTACCCAGTCTCCACTGAGCACCCGTATATCATCTCTGATGTCAAACACCAATGGATATGGGATCATCCATCGCCCATCTGTATGGGTCGAGAAGGTACACGCTAGTCTACTCTGGTATATCGATGCCCCGTCTCGATACACCCACGACTAGGGACTTTGAAGGATGTACTTATGGACTACCATGTCCCCACTAGTATGATCCGCATCATAGTCCAGGTAGTCAAGTACACATCCTAAGGGCTTTACCAACATGTAACAGAGAGACAATCAGTGTACACGTTAAGGTAAAGAGCAACCAGATAGCATACTATCATGTCGAGCAAGAAAGTCCTCCCTATATATGTCCAAACATCCACTACAATATACATCCTATGTATAGTAATGGCCTCTAGGGCATACATATAACTAACAGATCGTGGTCAGAAGAGTTGACACAGAGGATAACACAGCGGATTCACTCACAAAGGCCCACCCCTCAAATGCGATTCGAGAGATTTTTGGGATGTTGGGTATGAGATACTACAACAACTGGCCTTAGTGCAAGTGGGAGATTGTTAGGAATATGTATGCCCTAGAGGCCATTATTATTGATATAGTAGATACTTGGACATATATATAGAGGACTTTCTTGCTCGACATGATAGTATGCTATCTGGTTGCCTTTATCTTAACATGTAGACTGGTATTATTATACTGTCTGTCTCTTAAATGTTGATAAAACCCTTAGGATATGTACTTGACTACCAGAATTATGATGAGATCATACTAGTGGGGCCAGGGTGGTCCAAAAGTACATCCTTTAACAGTTCCTAGTCGAGGGGATATCGAGACAGGGCATTGATGTTCCAGAGTAGACTAGTGTGTACGTTTCTTGTCCCTTAGAGGGCGATGGTTGATCCCACAACCATTGGTGTGTGACATCAAAGATTGTACACAGGTTCTCATTAGAGAATGGGTACACCGAATAGGACTCGCCGAGAACTTTTAGTTGGTATTATACCTATCATCGTCAGATAGCAGTTCTCTGGTGACACTGGTACAGGTTAGTCTGTAGACCCGAGATCATCATAGAGTCTTGTGTGGCTCCTACTGTGCTTTGATTTCCTCCCTACCACGCTCAAAGGAGACGTACAAACAGGTGGATTTTGGGTACAGTCTCGAGTCACATGGAGGCAATGAGCGATAGGAGGGGTTTCGTCTCTCCCGGTATTGGGGGTTGATATTGCGCTATGCTCGATTGGCTATAACTGGAAGTCCCTGTCCAGGGCTGCTGATGAGATTTACTGGTAAGAGTTACCGGTAGTTTCTAGAACCGTTATAGGCCAGACATCGGCATGACTTATCACGTTACTGAGGTTTGACGATTTCCACCTCTAGACATGATATGCGACATATAAAACGAAGAGACCGGACTGTACGGAAGTGTTACTGATAGGCTTCATGGAGAGTATGTACAAGATTGCTTGTTGATCTTCATATCGCTTAATACCCGGGTAGCTGTTACGTCCAGCTAGTACCGCTGACGGCTTGTAGGTGACTGATGTGATCATCACCTACTACTGGCGTATTGACGAGTCTTTAGAGTCCCACACAGAAGTTTCCTGGTTCAAGCGAAACGGAGTAGGACACATAAGCGATATGTGCGTGGGCCTGATTAAGTACGTGTATGTGATACCGTATTGTAATCTGGCAGTTATCTGTTATCAGTTAGGTTATATGTGATATAACCAGATTATCGAATCAAGTGTTGATTTGATAATGTGATATACAGATAAATGATATTAGTTGGTTATATGTGATATAACCGGATTATTAAATCAAGTGTTGATTTAATAATGTGATATACATTATATTTGATATAATTATATCTTAACTAATATTATTAGCTCACTAATTATTTTGTTATATATATATATATAATGAAGCATGTCATGAAATTATATAATGAAGCATGTCATGAAATTCTATTTTTGGAAAATAGAATAAAAGGTGAAAAAAGGGTGCATGGTGTAAAGCATGGGCTTTATCTTTATTATATTAGTCTTGACTCACTATTCAAGCATGGTTGCAATTTATTATTGCAAAGAAATCCATGTTTGAATGAGTGAGCCAAGGATGAGCCATACACTTGACTTGATCATTTTGTTTCATTCTTGCCCTCTTGAGTTGAGCACACACTCTCTCTAGCTTCCATCTTCTTCTTCCCCATGCCTCAAAACTCCAACCCCTCACATGTGATGTGAACCATGGAGTTTTGAACAAACTAGTGAGCCTCAAATCCCCTACTTCACCATCCCACACTAAACTAGCACTTTTGTGTGGCGTGTTTCCTTCACTAATAGGAGATTAGTGAAAAGGTAGCTTGAGCTAGTAGGCTTCGCATGGATCATCTTCGGTACGAAGGTCATCAGAGAAAGCTCGATCAAACTCTCAAGTGGAGCCTAGTGGAGTCGCGTGGACTACAACCCGGAGCTTTAGAAGAGAAGGACACGGTCATCAAAGGTTTAGCCATCTTCTTTTCTTTAGTTTTTCATGTCACATAGGTTAAACCCTAATCATTCTGGTTAGTATCTTGGTTAGTCTAACTTATCACCTAGAAAAATTTAAATTTGGCATGTTTGATGCTACTAAAACCTTATTGTGGTGCTAGGGTAGACTTTCAGTTTGTACGTCAACGACGAGGGTTATTTGGTTGTTTTGCATGCGTAAGCTATAAGTTCTAACCTATAAGCAATTCGTGTGCCGTATCGGTTTTTCAGACTTGGTTTTAAAAATGTTACGATATGTATTGATTTGTAGGTACCTTCGCGTGGACTTTCAAGACGACGAAGCACATCGACTTTGGCTAAGCAAAGAGTTTAGCAGGTGAGTAGATTTATATCTACGGGGGAAGTCGGGTGGATGGCGTATAGCACACCCGCAACCTTTATAATGGAAACCGACATATATAAACTATAGTTTGGAGAAAATCTATGTATAAACTCATGGATATGATCAAAGGTTTTAGTGTGAAATTGTAAGTCGATGTCGCGCACCCCGCGGGCTCGCGGGGAGGCAGAATATGCAAAAAACGATTTTTCCGGACGTCACAACACCGACTTGAACTTCAGGATCGATGCTAAACCTGTTAGTTATATGTATGCCCTAGAGGCCATTACTATACATAGGATGTATATTGTAGTGGATGCTGGGACGTATATAGGGAGGACTTTCTCGCTCGACATGATAGTATGCTATCTGGTTGATCTTTACCTTAACGTGTATACTGTTTGTCTCTCTGTTACATGTTGGTAAAGCCCTTAGGATCTGTACTTGACTACCTGGACTATGATGCGGATCATACTAGTAGGGACATGGTAGTCTATAAGTACATCCTTCAAAGTCCCTAGTCGAGGGTGTATCGAGACGGGGCATCGATATACCAGAGTAGACTAGCGTGTACCTTCTCGACCTATACAGATGGGCGATGGATGATCCCATATCCATCGGTGTTTGACATCAGAGATGATATACGGGTGCTCAGTAGAGACTGGGTACACTGGACGGACTCGCCGAGAACTCCCAGATGGTATTATACCTCACGTCAGATGGCAGTTCTCTGGTGACACTGGTACAGAGTAGTCTGTTGACCCAAGATCGTCATAGAGTCTTGTGTGGTTCCCACTGTGCTTTGATTTCCATCTTACCACGTCCAAGAGGGCGTGTAAAACGGTGGTTTTTGGGTACAGTCCCGAGTCACATGGAGGCAATGAGCGATAGGAGGGGGTTCGTCTCTCCCGGTATATGGGGGTTGATGTTGCGCTGTGTTCGATTGGCTATAACAGGAAATCCCTGGCCAGGGTTGCTGAGATTTACTGGTAAGTGTTACCAGTAGTTTCTCAAACAGTTATAGACCTAATATCGACACGACTTATTGAGCTATTGGGGTCTGACGTTTACCACCCCTAGGCGAGATATGCGACATATCAGACGATCAGACCGGACTGTACGGTAGTGTTACTGGTCGGATTCACTGGAGTGTGAGCGGGCTTGCTCGTCGATCTTCAGATCGCTCAATACCCGGGTGGCCGTTACGTTTAGCAGACCGCTTGCGGCTTGTGGATGTTTGATATGATCATCATCCGCTGCCGGCGTATTGACGAGTCTTTAGAGTCCTACACAGAGGTTTCCTGGGTCAAGCGAAACGAAATAGGAGCGCATATGAGATATGTGCGGGACCGAGAATAATGCGTGTATGTGATACCGTATTCTATTCTCGCGATAAATATATCGAAAGGTTGTATGCGATATAACCTAGTTATCGATTCAAGCGTTGATTCGATAAGCCGATATATTAGATACCAGTCGGTTATGTGCGCATGACCGGATCATTGAATCAAATGTTGATTTAATGATTTAATGCATATTTGTATATTTGATATATTGCTTTGCATCAACTAGTATCGGTTTACTTAAGATGGATTTTCTCGCTCGGGTGTGCACATTACATATGCGATATGATTTTGTGCACTTGATTGTATCATGTTTGATGATACAAGTTTACTTGGTTAAGTGCAAAGAATAAACCATGGTTAAAAGAATGGTTAGGGTTTTATTTTCCATTACTTATTTATTCATTTATTTATTTGTTTATTCACTTTGGAAAATAAAAAGATAAGAGAAAAGAATGGTTGCTAGATTTGGACTTTAGTTGAAGCTTCATGAAGCTTTGTTCAAGTCAACCATCCTTATCTCATCCTTAACCCTAACCATTCCCACTAACCATGATTCATTCTCTACACTTAACTCTAGTTAGAATTATGATAAGAATTTCATTTTCTTTTCATTTTCTTTTAACTTATCATAATATCTTTCTTCTTCTTCTTCATGCTTCAAGTGAAGAAGCTTGAAGTCCATCAATGGTGATTGTTGGAAATGAGTGAGAAATCCAATTCTAAAGTCTACCCACTTCCTATTTCTTCATCCTCTACCTCTTGCCAAGTAGTAGAGTGTGTTTCCTTCACAAGTTTCATGACTTGGTGAAGGTGGAGCTTGATTCATCGATGCTTCGACGTAGATCATCTTCGGCATGGACATCGACGACCTAGCTTGCCCATTCTCCGACGAAGCCGACTCTAGAGCCCGGATTTGATTTGGACAGCGGAGACGACCTCGTTGCGGAGCCGTGGAGGTGGAGCACCGGATCAACAAAGGTTGTATTTCCGTATTTTATTTAGTTAACTGTTAACTTGTTCTTGTTCGCCTAGATATCTAGCAATCGATCCGTACTTTAGGGTTTGTAGGCACCATAATTTTTGAAATTGCCATGGTTGATGGCTTGGGAGACCTCACTTGAGTGCCTAGGAACCCTGCAGTGGTATCAGAGCCTAGCTAGAGCCTTAGGCGAAGTCCACACGCGATTTGAAGTCCGATCGAACCGAAACCATACCCGGAAAATTGCTCTCTGTACAATTTTTAAAATCTGGTATTTTTCTACATTAAAAATGTTCAGAAAAATCAGCAGGTGAATATATGAAATACTGTGAAATTCGTACCACTGTTTCCTCCATCTTGCCGCGCTTCCGCGGCACGAGCTAGCCTCGTGCGGCTGTTGCGCGGTGGTACGGCCTGTATATTCAATAATTTTTGCACAGTATCTCATAATTATTAGTGCTGGTATTCCTGGATATTTTTAATATTTTTTCCAGAGTTGAATTTTTCTGTGTTGATTTGGGGATTCGGTATTTCGATCGGGGTATCAAATTTTGTCTGTGTGGCTTTCCGGATAAATTTTAGAATATGTTAAAAAGTTTGACCGGATATAAATACCCACTTTTTCCCCTGTCGGGAAATTTCCAAGTGTTGGATTTTTCCGTAGTTTAACGACGTTCTAAGTAGTGCAAGTAACGCGATGGTCCCTCTAGAAGAAACAAACCTTAACTCGATTATGTGACCGTCTTGAACTGCCCTTTGAACCTTCGGGTTTGGGGCAGTACGGCGTGCCACATGTGAGGCGTTGGCTTGACCCTTCTACGGCTGGATCGTTGGTACTGAGGCACGAACGGAATGTTGTTAGACTTGTTTCATGTGTTGATCTGTTTCGGGAAAACTTGGGTGTTCGATTGTTCGATCGAAAAGTTTAACATTTTCTATTTATCTGGAATGGGATACAATAATTGGAATTCACAATAAGTTATGAGATAACTGAATGAATGTTATAAACGAAGCAGTTTAGTCTCACTTGATCGGTTGCCACGGAATTTTGATGTGATCAAAAGTCCGTTGCAATCACGTAGCGTACGCGGATACTCGCCGGGTAAACTTAATAGACAGCCTCACTCCATAGCCCCGACCAAGTGACTGTAGGAGAACCCCGTCGCCGAAAGCATCCGTTCGGGTGCTCGCGGTAGCGGTGTTCCGCCTTGGTGCACTTCGTCGACGGTATCAGGGGTGCGGCCGTCTACTGAAGTTTGCGACGAGCATTCGATCAGGATGTCGGGAATCTTGTTGAATTGCCCGACTTGATATTGAAAAGTGTTTTCGATTTTGAGACTAAAATGCGGGGTTTATAATTGTTAGGCATGCGATGTCTAAGTAATTCATTCGGTCAGGCATGTCTGAGGTGGTTGCGGATTCCAACTGTTGTAGTTTTACACTTTCTTTTCTGTGACCGTAAGTGTAATATGTGATATCGCCGGTTTCGTTTCTATATGTCAACGACAATTGGGATGCGCATATTTACTTACGTTGATGACATGTGATGTTATGTGTTGCTGGATATGTTATATTGGATCGTCGTGTTTGAATAGCCGGGGTTTTTTATGTGAGATGAGTGTTTTTTCATTTTCATTCATGTAAAAACTTGTATGTAATATTCTTTTATTTGGGGCGCTTCCAGGTTGCGGAAGTAGTCACCTTTTGTATATTATTTACTTTTCCGCACTAGGATAGACCCAAGGAGGGGAGCACAAGTAACCGGGTTCTGGAGTCCAGTGGGAGACCAACTCGAGGAGTCGGGTCCGGGTCTCCTAACTCTAGAATTGGTAGGGTTGCTTGCCGCTCTCGTAGGGGTCTAGGGGTGTGGGTTTGGCTATTCATCACGACTGTGGAATCCGTGTTTTATACTGGCTCGTATTGAAAACACGGACGTCCTAGTATATCCAATATTTCATATGATTCTTCTGCTGCGATATCTGTGATGCGATCATGTGATGTTCTTTGATAGATACTTTATATAGTATATATGATATATTATATAGACGTTACTTATGTTTTACACCCGCGCTAGCCCTGCCCTGCTCTGTCGTTAGTTACCTAACCTAACGGTGCACGAGGGGACATCGAGGCGAATGCGGATGGCATAAGTGTACGTCATATCTATCTGTGATGTTTAGGTACTTAAATGATGGGACTTCATTAATGTGATTAATGAAATAAAAGAAACCTAAGATGTTGTAGAATCGAATTTCAAAATAAAACAGGTAGCTACAGTTCTTGCTTTGCACAGCGATATATATGATATATCCTGCACCTTATTCGATGAGGAAAGGACCGAGATCCCTTCACCGGGAGTGACTCCTTTAGCAATAACTGGCAGATGCTACACACTCGGTTTGTCTTTTGATTGCTTTTAAGTGTTTTGCTTTGCACAGTGATATATGTGATATATCCCGCACCTCATTCGACGAGGAAAGGACCGACGATCCCTTCACCGGGAGTGACTCCTTTAGCAAAACTAGAAAAGCCTCAAAAGCACTCCATTTCAAAATTCATTCGATCCTACAACGATATCAAGTTCATTACGCAATAGGTTTTCAGAAAAACCTGACGTAGCCCTCCGTCATTTCAGATACGTACTAGTTAGTATTCGTGCTGCGGTTGTTTGGCCTCCGTCAAGGCGTAGTGTACGGTAGCTAACTAGTGCTTATCTGCTAGCATATGATGCGATTGGATTAGGGTATTCGTACGGCGTTGTTTGGCCTCCGTCAAGGGTCGTGCGGGTGGGTTTAATTCAATCAGGAAATGACGGGTTGAACTTGACTAGCGGACTATGGGTTGTTTGGCCTCCGTCAAGGTCATAGCGAGCTAGGGGCAAAATATTATCGGGAATTTCAAGTGTTGAAATTTGCAATGAGATTGCATACCTTCTATGAGATAGTTGGATCCCGATACCCGCTGCGAGTAAGAGTTACTCCTGGGAGATTTTTATACATTACAATTAGCCGATCAAGTAGGTGTCTAGAAAGGTGTCAACGGGGTTACGCCTCTGGGAAAACGAGGTTTACATTAATTAGGTTCGTGCGAAAGCACGGGGGACCTCCCTCAAAGTACCGACACTGGCCTGGCTGAAAGATTGGCGAACTTGTAGTGTGTAATTAATCCCGGCTAGTCTTTCCTTTTAGGGTTTGAAGGAAGATTTGATAAAAAGCAGTGGGAGCCATCCTGATTAGATAAAAAAAAATAATAACCAATCTATTCTTGACAGAGCGCACGCTGAGTGTTTTCTTCTCTCTCTCTCCAGGTAGCGACCATATCACGCCTTAATCAAGATAATAATACGGATTATTGACCGAACCCGCTTGTTATACTGAGCTGGGGAACGTTGGTCCCGCTCCAACTTATAATTGTTATAAGACAGAGCAGGAAATTGGGGAATACCAGATTTCCCGTGCCGCCCAAACGAAGAGAGTGCATGCTGATGCATCATCTTCGGGTGTGTTCATTACAGAGAACTGTTTCTCAGTATCCTTTACGTCCTGGGTATGTGATACCAGATCAGGATCCCAGATATGTAATCAGTTACATAGGGCTACAGAAAGGTAGAGAACTGAGAACGGGTGATAAGTTTCATGAGGCAGAAAACGGGGCAAGTGTTGCAGCCAAGTCTGTCGGTCACTGTCACCCTGTATTACCAATACATTGATTCTGAACGAATGTTATTAGATACCGAACCTGATATACAAAATCATATCAGTCTCTTTATTAGAAAAGAAAGGATATAATTTTGTATTATTGGATAATGTTTTGAACATTTCCTATATCAATAGTTGATCGTATCAGGCACGTTATCTAAAAGCATTGATGTTCTAAATCAAACTACAGTTCTTAGTATACAAAACACACACAAGAGGAAGAGTTCAAAAATGAACGAATTCTTCTTGAGGTATTGTAGACTAGGTCAGATCAATGTGACCCGACTAGCTAGAGTTACATATAGATGCATATTTAAATCAGTTTGAATTTACATCTTGTGAAACTCGCCAGTCATGTCACAAAGATAAGATGACCACAGCTCTGTTTATTGGAAACAGAGAAAGAGTTATTGAACTCTTGGGATGATACATGTTGATGTATGTAGGTCCCCAGTCTACACATGCCAAGACAGGTTCTTTGTACTTCATTACATTCTCTGATAATCTCTCGAGATTCAGACATATGTTCCTATTGAAACATAAGTCCGAACCTTTTGAGATATTCACAGAATATAAGTTAGAAGTAGAGAACCATTAAGGGTATAAGTATTATGTCCTTTGATGTGATCAAGGAGGAGAATACTTGAGCACGGAATTCCTGGACCATTCTAAAGGGGAATGAGATTCTCTCTCAGCATTACTCCTTCGTATACAACATAGCACGTTGGTATATCGGGGCGGAGCAGATACACCCTATTTGATATGGTGTGCTCTATGATGAGTAATACTGAGTTACCTTTTTCCTTTTGGGTGTTATGCACTTGAGAAGTTGCATACCTATTGAATAGGGTTCGAATCAAATCAAAGCCTACCACTTCATATGTGATATGGAAAGGGAAGAGCCCATGTCTTAAGTTAGTTAAGATTTGGGGTTGCCCGGCCTATGTCTAAAAGCAAAATCCGGACAAGCTCGAGGCAAGGTCTGTAATGTATAACTGGAAAGGTTCCAGCTATACAAACTACAGCTGATGATTTGATAGAACCAAAGGATTCAGTAGAAACCAACGAACCTCAGCCTCTCCGCCGATCTAGTAGGGTTCCTCACCCACCTGAGAGATACTTCGGTTTCTCTATGACAGTGGGAGCGAGGATTGCATCATGAGATGATGACCCAACTAGTTTCGAGCTGGCCATCGAGAGTAAGACTCTGTAAGAATGGCTGGATGCTAGGCGATCTGAGATGGAATCCTTATACACCAACAAAGTATGGACTTTGGTTGCTATATCTGAAGGGTTAAATCCCCATCAGGAGCAAGTATATCTTGAGAAGATTACTTGGTGTAAATGGAAAAGTTGAGACTTTCAAAGCTAGACTTGTTAAAGGTTTTCGTCAAAGACCAGGCGTGGATCATGATGATACCTTTTCAAGTAGCTATGCTTAAGTCCATCCAGATCCCACTTGCCACGGCTACATACCATGACTGCGATATCTGGTGGTTGGGTGTCTTGACTGCTTTTCTAAATGATGATTTAGAAGAGAGCGTCTATAAGTACACAGCCAGAGGGCTTCGTAGACAGTGGGAGCAGCGGAAACGTGTGCAAGATGCTTTATAAGATAAAGCAGGCATCGCGGAGTTGGAACGTCTGTTTTGATGAAGTAGTCAAAGAGTTTGACATCATCAAAATGGTAAATGAACCTTGTACAAACAAAAAGGTAGTAGGGAGTATGGTGACGATCCTCGTAGAGTACGTGGATGACATACTCTTGATAGGGAAGGAGTTTCCTATGCTACGCTCGATCAATCTCCGATTATCACTATGATTCTCCATATAGGATCAAAATGATACCTACTAAATCCTGGGTTTTGGATCTATGAGATAGATCTAAATGGATGTTAGGATACTCACTAGATGTAGTGAGATGGTGTCAATCGATCCTGAGGAGATTCACTGGAAGTGTTCCAGGGTGATAAGGACGACTGAATGTCAGTCGCAGGCATTGTCTTAACCCTCAGTAAAGGGACGGTATGTTGGAAGAGTTCCAAGCTAGATACCGTGACAGACTAGACGATAAAGGCTAGATACATCGCTACTTAAGATGCTACCAAAGAGGCTGTTTGGATGTATATTGGTTCATGAGATGAACTACGTTCCAACCATTGTGAGACAATGGAGTTGTGGCTTATGCCAAGGAACGCCGGTCCCATCAGTGATCCAGACATATTCTAAGGCAGTATCACTTGATCATGGAGATGGTTGATCTCCAGGGAGATCGAGGTTAGGAGAGTAGACTCAGAGGACAACACAGCGGATCCACTCACAAAGGCCTGTTCCCAGAGAGAGACACATTTATGGGATGGTTGAGTATGAGATACTTCAAACCACTGCTACAGATGGCCCTAGTGCAAGTGGGAGATTGTTAGTTATATGTATGCCCTAGAGGCCATTACTATACATAGGATGTATATTGTAGTGGATGCTGGGACGTATATAGGGAGGACTTTCTCGCTCGACATGATAGTATGCTATCTGGTTGATCTTTACCTTAACGTGTATACTGTTTGTCTCTCTGTTACATGTTGGTAAAGCCCTTAGGATCTGTACTTGACTACCTGGACTATGATGCGGATCATACTAGTGGGGACATGGTAGTCTATAAGTACATCCTTCAAAGTCCCTAGTCGAGGGTGTATCGAGACGGGGCATCGATATACCAGAGTAGACTAGCGTGTACCTTCTCGACCCATACAGATGGGCGATGGATGATCCCATATCCATCGGTGTTTGACATCAGAGATGATATACGGGTGCTCAGTAGAGACTGGGTACACTGGACGGACTCGCCGAGAACTCCCAGATGGTATTATACCTCACGTCAGATGGCAGTTCTCTGGTGACACTGGTACAGAGTAGTCTGTTGACCCAAGATCGTCATAGAGTCTTGTGTGGTTCCCACTGTGCTTTGATTTCCATCTTACCACGTCCAAGAGGGCGTGTAAAACGGTGGTTTTTGGGTACAGTCCCGAGTCACATGGAGGCAATGAGCGATAGGAGGGGATTCGTCTCTCCCGGTATATGGGGGTTGATGTTGCGCTGTGTTCGATTGGCTATAACAGGAAATCCCTGGCCAGGGTTGCTGAGATTTACTGGTAAGTGTTACCAGTAGTTTCTCAAACAGTTATAGACCTAATATCGACACGACTTATTGAGCTATTGGGGTCTGACGTTTACCACCCCTAGGCGAGATATGCGACATATCAGACGATCAGACCGGACTGTACGGTAGTGTTACTGGTCGGATTCACTGGAGTGTGAGCGGGCTTGCTCGTCGATCTTCAGATCGCTCAATACCCGGGTGGCCGTTACGTTTAGCAGACCGCTTGCGGCTTGTGGATGTTTGATATGATCATCATCCGCTGCCGGCGTATTGACGAGTCTTTAGAGTCCTACACAGAGGTTTCCTGGGTCAAGCGAAACGAAATAGGAGCGCATATGAGATATGTGCGGGACCGAGAATAATGCGTGTATGTGATACCGTATTCTATTCTCGCGATAAATATATCGAAAGGTTGTATGCGATATAACCTAGTTATCGATTCAAGCGTTGATTCGATAAGCCGATATATTAGATACCAGTCGGTTATGTGCGCATGACCGGATCATTGAATCAAATGTTGATTTAATGATTTAATGCATATTTGTATATTTGATATATTGCTTTGCATCAACTAGTATCGGTTTACTTAAGATGGATTTTCTCGCTCGGGTGTGCACATTACATATGCGATATGATTTTGTGCACTTGATTGTATCATGTTTGATGATACAAGTTTACTTGGTTAAGTGCAAAGAATAAACCATGGTTAAAAGAATGGTTAGGGTTTTATTTTCCATTACTTATTTATTCATTTATTTATTTGTTTATTCACTTTGGAAAATAAAAAGATAAGAGAAAAGAATGGTTGCTAGATTTGGACTTTAGTTGAAGCTTCATGAAGCTTTGTTCAAGTCAACCATCCTTATCTCATCCTTAACCCTAACCATTCCCACTAACCATGATTCATTCTCTACACTTAATTCTAGTTAGAATTATGATAAGAATTTCATTTTCTTTTCATTTTCTTTTAACTTATCATAATATCTTTCTTCTTCTTCTTCATGCTTCAAGTGAAGAAGCTTGAAGTCCATCAATGGTGATTGTTGGAAATGAGTGAGAAATCCAATTCTAAAGTCTACCCACTTCCTATTTCTTCATCCTCTACCTCTTGCCAAGTAGTAGAGTGTGTTTCCTTCACAAGTTTCATGACTTGGTGAAGGTGGAGCTTGATTCATCGATGCTTCGACGTAGATCATCTTCGGCATGGACATCGACGACCTAGCTTGCCCATTCTCCGACGAAGCCGACTCTAGAGCCCGGATTTGATTTGGACAGCGGAGACGACCTCGTTGCGGAGCCGTGGAGGTGGAGCACCGGATCTACAAAGGTTGTTTTTCCGTATTTTATTTAGTTAACTGTTAACTAGTTCTTGTTCGCCTAGATATCTAGCAATCGATCCGTACTTTAGGGTTTGTAGGCACCATAATTTTTGAAATTGCCATGGTTGATGGCTTGGGAGACCTCACTTGAGTGCCTAGGAACCCTGCAGTAGCTAACAAACTACCGTATGAGGTTTAACTACTCGGAAAGAAGTTTATACCTCACATTACATGTCCTTAGGATCTTCTTTGCTGTCCTCCACCTCGTCATAAGCTCCGAGGATCGTAACGGATCGATGCTTCCGCGTTGGCCTCCTCGAGTCAAAGACGATCCACCCGAAAGTCTATAGTCCGAGCTCCTATCTCAAATCCGAGGTAACTAGGGCACCTAGTTTGCTAAACTAGATGGCCTAGATGATGTAGAGAGTTTAGATGGATTAATATGTCTCTAATAGCCTTAGGTTTTTCAACATATGGGACATGAAAGGCTAGAGGAATAAGAAGGAGGCTTGAGGAAAAGCTAGTGAAGAATGATCATAGAATGAGCATGGCTAAGTGTTGTGACCATTTGTGATGAATAGAAACATACTAATAATGCAAACACAAATATCTAGCATGTTCTATAAATATCTCATAGTGAGTCACAAGCAAGTCATGCCATGAGTCACCTGTTGGATATAGTGCCCTCAGAGTCAATTATTAGATCGCAGGCACGTGATTGCGATGATTGAGAGAGGACCTATACCGGTAGGACAGTCTTACTCGAGAGGTTTGTATACTATCTGGTTTGTCTTTATCATCGTGTACATGCTTTAGGTGACATTGTAGTTCACTATTGCACGTTGATAAAGAATAGTATTGTTAGTTGTATGTATGCCCTAGAGGCCAGTATTGTACAGATGATGTATATTATATTGGATGCTTGGACATATATAGAGATGACTTTCTTGCTCGACATGATAGTATGCTATCTGGTTGCTCTTTATCTTAACATGTACACTAGTCTCTTTATACTGTCTTATAGTTACATGTTGGTAAAGCCCTTAGGATTTGTACTTGACTACCTAGACTATGATGCAGATCATACTAGTGGGGACATGGTAGTCCATAAGTACATCCTTCAAGGTCCCTAGTCGTGGGTGTATCGAGACGGGGCATCGATATACCAGTGTAGACTAGCGTATACGCTTCTCGACCCATGTGATGGGTGATGGATGATCCCATATCCATTGGTGTTTGACATCAGAGATGGTATACGGGTGCTCAGTGGAGACTGAGTACACTGGACGAACTCGCCGAGAACTCCCAGATGGTATTATACCTCACGTCAGATGGCAGTTCTCATGTGACACTTGTACAGGTTAGTCTGTAGACCCGAGATCGTCATAGAGTCTTGTGTGATTCCCACCGTGCTTTGATGTCCACCTTACCACGTCCATGAGGGCGTGCAAAACGGTGGTCTTTGGGCACAGTCCTGAGTCACATGGAGGCAATGAGCGATAGGAGGGGTTTCGTCTCTCCCGGTATTGGGGGTTGATGCTGTGCTGTGCTCGATTGGCCGTAGCAGGGAAGTCCCTGGCCAGGGCTGATCAGAGATTTGCTGGTAAGTGTTACCAGTAGTTTCTCGACCCGTTATGAGCCTCACATCGGCACGACTTATCGGGTTATTGGGGTCTGACGTTTACCACCCCTAGACTTGATATGCGACATATCAGACGAAGAGACCGGACTGTACGGTAAGTGTTATTGGTTGGATTCACAGGAGTATGAGCGGGCTAGCTCGTCGATCTTCTGATCGCTCAATACCCGGATGGCCGTTACGTTTAGCAGACCGCTTGCGGCTTGTGGATGCTTGATATGATCATCATCTGCTACCGGCGTATTGACGAGTCTTTAGAGTCCTACACAGAGGTTTCCTGGCTCAAGCGAAACGAAATAGGAGCGCATATGAGATATGTACAGGACCGAGAATAATGCGTGTATGTGATACCTCATTTTATTCTCGCGATATATGTTCGATTGGTTATATTCGATATGACCTAGTTATCGAATCATTCATTCGATAAATCGATACATTGGATTCTAGTCGGTTATGTGCGACATGACCGGATCATTGAATCAAATGTTGATTTAATGATTTAATGCATAATTATATATTTGATATATTGTTTTGCATTAGCTAGTATTGGTTCACTTTATATGGATTTTCTCACTCGATGTGCAAGAAGTATATATGATATACTTTTGTGCACTACTTTGTATCATGTTTGATGATACTTGATAATGTGGTTAAGTGTAAAGGGTTAAACCATGGTTAAGTGATGATTAGGGTTTTGGTTTTAAATTTATTTATTTGTTTATTTATTTGGAAAGGATTAAGTTAAGAATGGTGGCTTATTTTGGAGCTATGTTGAAGCTTCTTGAAGCTTTGACAAAGTCCACCATCCTTATCTCATCCTTAACCCTAACCAATCCAACTAACCTTAGTTTAATCTCTACACTTGACCATGGTCAAGATATGATAAGTATTCATATTAGTTTCATTTTTAAAATAGAAGACTTATCATTCTTTCTTCATCATCTTCTTCTTCTTCAAAGAGAAAGCTTGATGCCATTAATGGCAACTTGAATTCTAGTGAGAGAAATCCAATTCTAAAGTGAACCCACTTCCTATTTCTTCACCCTATACCTCTTGCCAAGTTGTTTTGGGTGTTTTCTTCACAAGTTTCACCACTTGTTGAAGTCGGAGCTTGAGCTTGTGCAACCTCGACGTAGATCGTCTTTGACACGAAGCCGACGACCTATTCCGCTCGTTTTCCCGATGAAGCCGATGAACGAGTCTAGGATTCGAAAAGGACAGCGAGAGGATGCCTACGTGGAGCCAAGGAAGAGGATTACCGGATCTACAAAGGTTGTAGCATCTAACCTATAGTTAATTTGTTAACTAGTTTTGTATTTCGCCTAGACATCTAGCAACGATCCGTTAACTAGGGTTTCTCGGCACCATAATTTTTAAATTTGGCATGTTCGATGCCTTGTGAGACCTCTATAGGGTGCCTAGGAACCTTTCAGTGGTATCAGAGCCTAGCTAGAGCCTTAGGCGAAGTCTAGACGGAGTTTGAAGTCCGAACGAACCCGAAACCCCAAAACCCATGAGCTCTCTGGACTTTTTCTAAAATCAGGGATTTTTCGATATTAAAAATATGCAGAAATATCAGTAGGAAATTATAAGGTTTACTGTGAAATTCGTGAGCTTAATTCCACTAATACGGCGCGGATCCGCGGCATGAGCATGGCTCATGCGGCGGATCCGCGGTCGTACGGCCTAATTATTTAAAGGATTTTACACAGTAATCCTTAATTTCCAGTGGTGATTTTCCTGGGTATTTTTAATAATTATTCAAGAGTTGAATTTTCTGGGGTTGCTTTGGGGATTCGGTGTTTCGATCGGGGTATCAAATTTCGTCTTTGTGTTTTTCCGGATAACTTTAGAATATGTTAAAAAGTTCGACCGGATATAAATACCCAATTTTTCCCCTGTCGGGAAATTTCCAAGTGTTGGATTTTTCCGTAGTTTAACGATGTTCTAAGTAGTGCAAGTAACACGATGGACCCTCTAGAAGACAACAAACCTTAACTCGATTATGTGACCGTCTTGAACTGCCCTTTGAACCTTCGGGTTTGGGGCAGTACGGCGTGCCACATGTGAGGCGTTGGCTTGACCCTTCTACGGCTGGACCGTTGGTACTGAGGCACGAACTGAATGTTGTTAGACTTATTTCATGTGTTGAGCAGTATCGGGAAAACTTGGGTATTCGACTGTTCGATCGAAAAATTTAACATTTTCTGTTTATCTGGAATGTGATACAATAATTGGAATTCACAAACAGTTATGAGATAACTGAATGAATGTTATAAATCTAGCGGTTTAGTTTCACTTGATATTGAAAAGAGTTTTCGATAATGAGACTAAAATGCGGGGTTTATAACTGTTAGGCATGTGATGTCTAAGTATTTCATCTGATTAGGCATGTGATGTCTAAAGAGGTTGCGGATTCCAATTGTTGTAGTTTTACACTTTCTTTTCTGTGACCGTAAGTGTAATATGTGATATCGCTGGTTTCGTTGCTATATGTCAACGACAATTGGGATGCGCATATTTACTTACGTTGATGACATGTGATGTTATATGTTGCTGGATATGTTATATTGGATCGTCGTGTTTGAATAGCCGGGGTTTTTTATGTGAGATGAGTGTTTTTCCATTTTCATTCATGTAAAAACTTGTATGTAATATTCTTTTATTTGGGGCACTTCCAGATAGCGGAAGATGTCACCCTTTGTATATTATTTACTTTTCCGTATTAGGATAGACCCAAGGAGGGGAGCATAAGTAACCGGGTTCTGGGGTCCAGTGGGAGACCAACTCGAGGAGTCGAGTCCGGGTCTCCTAACCCTAGAATTGGCAGGGTTGCTTGCCGCTCTCGTAGGGGTCTAAGGGTGTGGGATTGGCTATTCATCACGACCGTGGAATCCGTGTTTTATACTGGCTCGTATTGAAAACACGGACGTCCTAGTATATCCAATATTTCATATGTTGATTCTGCTGCGATATCTGTGATGTGATTCTGTGATGGATATAGTATATAGTATATATGATATATTATATAGACGTTACTTATGTTTTACACCCGCGCTAGCCCTGCCCTGCTCTGTCGTTAGTTACCTAACCTAACGGTGCACGAGGGGACATCGAGGCGAATGCGGATGGCATAAGTGTACGTCATATCTATCTGTGATGTTTAGGTATTTAAATGATGGGACTTCATTAATGTGATTAATGAAAGATAAGAAACCTAAGATGTTGTAGAATCAAATTTTAAAACAAAACAGGTAGCTACAGTTCTTGCTTTGCACAGTGATATATATGATATATCCCGCACCTTATTCGATGAGGAAAGGACCGAGATCCCTTCACCGGGAGTGACTCCTTTAGCAATAACTGGCAGATGCTACACACTCGGTTTGCTTTTGACTGCTTTTGGGTTTTTACTTTGCACAGCGATATATATGATATATCCCGCACCTCATTCGACGAGGAAAGGGCCGACGATCCCTTCACCGGGAGTGACCCCTTTAGCAAAACTAGAAAAGCCTCAAAATCACTCCATTTCAAAACTTCATTCGATTCTACAACGATATCAAGTTCATTACGCTCATGGTTTTTTTATGAAAGAACCCGTGTAGCCCTCCGTCATTTCAGATAGATATTATTTAGTATTCGTGCTATGTTTGTTGACTTAGTCAAGGCATAGTGTATGGTAGCTAAATTATGTTTATCTGTAACAACATGAGATGTGATTGGATTAGAGCATTCGCACGGCCTTATTGACTCAGTCAAGGGTCGTACGGGTGGGTTTAATTCAATCGGGAAATGTACGGGTTGAACTTGACTTGCGATCTATGGTTTGTTGACTTAGTCAAGGTCATAGATCGCTAGGGGCAAAAGCATTATCGGGAATTTCAAGTGTTGAAATTTGCAATGAGATTGCATACCTTCTATGAGATAGTTGGATCCCGATACCCACTGCGAGTAAGAGTTACTCCTGGGAGAGTTTTACACATTACAATTAGCCGATCAAGTAGGTGTCTAGAAAGGTGTTAACGAGGTTACGCCTCTGGGAAAACAAGGTTTACATTAATTAGGTTCGTGCGAAAGCACGGGGGACCTCCCTCAAAGTACCGACACTGGCCTGGCTGAAAGATTGACGAACCTGTAGTGTGTAATTAATCCCGGCTAGTCTTTCCTTTTAGGGTTTGAAGGAAGATTTGATAAAAAGCAATGGGAGCCATCCTGATTAGATAAGATAATAACCAATCTGATCTTGCACGAGCTTACGCTGAAGTGTTTTCTTCTCTCTCTCTCCAGGTAGCGACCATTTCATGCCCTAATGAAGATAATAATATGGATGTATTGACCGAACCCGCATGTTATACTGTGCAGGGGAACGTTGGACCCGTTCTATCTTATAAATGTTATAAGACTGAACAGGAAACAGGAGAATATCTGGATTCTCACACCGCCCAAACGGAGAACATGCATGTTGATGCATCATCTTCGGGTGTGTTTGTCATTGAGAACTGTTTCTCAGTTCACCCTACGTTCTGGGTATTAGATACCGGGTCAGGATCCCACATATGTAAGATGTTACATGGTCTGCGAAAAGGTAGAGAACTGAGAAAAGGTGATCATTCCGTTCATGTAGGGAATGGGGCAAATGTTGCAGCCAAAGCAGTTGGCATATATCACCTGGTATTACCAAATGGTGATACACTAGTCCTGAATGAGTGCTATTATATACCGAACATGATGTGCAACATTATATCAGTTTCTTTATTAAGTAAAGAAGGATATAATTTTGTAGTAAAAGATAACGTTATGAACATATTCCTGGATCAAAAGTTGATTGCATCAGGCTCGCTACATAATGGCATATTCATTCTCAATCAAAATACAGTCTTCAATATACAAAACACACACAAAAGGAAAAGCTCAGAAATGAACGAATCCTTTTTGTGGCACTGTAGACTTGGCCATATCAATGAGACACGACTAGCTAAGTTGCATAAGAATGGATATTTGAATTCATTCGAATTATCATCTTATGACACTTGCCATTCATGTCTCAAAGGAAAAATGACCAAAACTCCGTTTACGGGACACGGAGAAAGAGTTACTGAACTCTTGGGACTGGTGCATAGTGATGTATGCGGTCCAATGTCTACACACGCCAGAAATGGTTCTTCCTACTTTATTACATTCACTGACGATCTCTCTAGATACGGGCATGTGTTCCTGTTGAAACACAAGTCTGAAGCTTTTGAGAAATTCAAAGAATATAAGCACGAGGTAGAGAACCAAACGGGCAAAAGTATTAAGGTTCTTCGATCTGATCGAGGAGGTGAATACTTAAGCAGTGAATTCCTGGATTATCTAAAAGAGAATGGGATTCTCTCTCAGCTTACTCCTCCTTATACACCACAGCACAACGGTGTATCGGAACGAAGGAATCGCACCCTATTAGATATGGTGCGTTCAATGATGAGTAATGCTGAGTTACCTATTTCCTTTTGGGGGGTATGCGCTTGAGACAGCCATATACCTATTGAATCTGGTTCCGTCTAAATCTGTACCTACCACACCATATGAGATATGGAGTGGGAAGAGACCATATTTTAAACGAATTAAGATATGGGGTTGTCCGGCCTATGTCAAAAAACAAAATCCGGACAAACTCGAGGCACGATCAGTCCTTTGCAAGTTTGTGGGATATCCTAAGAATTCTCAAGGATATTTTTTCTACCAACCTGAGGAACAAAGAGTGTTTGTTGCTCAACATGCCACCTTTTTGGAAAGGGAATTTCTTGCAAAAGAAATTAATGGCAAAGAGGTAGAGCTGGAAGAGGTTCCCGCACCACAAACTGCAACTAACAATTTGGTAGAACCAGAGGATTCAGTAGTACCCGACGAACCCCAGCCTCTCCGCCGATCTAGTAGGGTTCCTCGCCAACCTGAGAGATACTATGGTTTTCTCATTGATGGTGGCAGTGAGGATTGCATCATGGAGGATGATGACCCAACTAGCTTCGAGCAGGCCATCACGAGTGGGGACTCAGTGAAATGGCTGGATGCTATGCGGTCTGAGATGGAATCCATGTACACCAACAAAGTATGGACTTTGGACGTTGCTCCTGAAGGGGTAAAACCCATTGGGAGCAAGTGGATCTTCAAGAAGAAACTTGGTGTAGATGGGAAAGTGGAGACTTTCAAAGCTAGACTTGTAGCAAAGGGTTTTCGTCAAAGACCAGGTGTGGACTATGACGAAACCTTTTCTCCAGTGGCTATGCTTAAATCCATCCGGATCATGCTTGCCATCGCTGCATATCATGATTACAAAATCTGGCAAATGGATGTTAAGACCGCCTTTCTAAACGGTGATTTAGAAGAGTGCGTGTACATGACTCAGCCAGAGGGCTTCGTAGACAGTGGGAGCAGCAGAAAGGTGTGCAGGCTGCTTAAATCCATTTATGGATTAAAGCAAGCATCGCGGAGTTGGAACATCTGCTTTGACGTCGTTATCAAAGAGTTTGATTTCGTCAAAAATCCAGATGAACCTTGTATCTACAAGAAGGTGGCAGAGAGTAAGGTTGTCTTCCTCGTATTGTACGTGGACGACATACTCTTGATAGGAAATGATATTCCTATGCTGCAATCGGTCAAGCTCTTCTTATCACAAAGATTCTCAATGAAAGATCTTGGTGATGCCTCCTGCATATTGGGAATTAGGATCTATAGAGATAGATCCAAACGGATTTTGGGATTGTCCTAATCTAGGTACATTGACACCATACTAAAGAGGTTTAGTATGGAAGAGTCCAAGCGTGGAAACATGCCCACGATCTCTGGAGTCACTCTCTCCAAAGAGATGTCTCCCAAGACTGATTTGGAGAGAGCTCGCATGCAAGGGATACCCTATGCTTCGGCAGTAGGCTCTATCATGTATGCGATGCTATGTACCAGACCCGATGTAGCATACTCACTAAGTATAGTGAGCAGGTATCAAGCTGATCCTGGAGAGAGTTACTGGACAGCTGTGAAGAGCATTCTCAAGTACTTGCGAAGGACTAGAGATATGTTCTTGGTGTATGGTAACGGAGAGCTCCAAGTGGAGTCCTTTACCGATTCGAGCTTCCAGAGTGATAAGGACGACTCTAAGTCGCAGTCGGGCTTTGTCTTTACCCTTTACGGAGGGGCGGTTAGCTGGAAGAGTTCCAAGCAGGAAACCGTGGCAGACTCGACAATGGAGGCTGAATACATCGCTGCCAACGATGCTGCCAAAGAGGCTGTCTGGATCAAGAAGTTCATTACTGAACTTGGAGTGGTTCCATCCATTGAGCATCCAATACCTTTGTATTGCGATAACAATGGAGCAGTGGCTTTGGCCAAGGAACCCAGGTCCCATCAGCGATCCAGGCATATTCTGAGGCGGTATCACCTGATCCGGGAGATAGTTGATCGCCGGGAGATCGAGGTCAGGAGGGTTGACACGAAGAACAACACTGCGGATCCACTCACGAAGGCCATTCCCCAGAAACAGTTTGAGAGACTCTTCGGGATGCTCGGTATGCGATACTACAGCAGCTGGCCCTAGTGCAAGTGGGAGATTGTTAGTTGTATGTATGCCCTAGAGGCCAGTATTGTACAGATGATGTATATTATATTGGATGCTTGGACATATATAGAGATGACTTTCTTGCTCGACATGATAGTATGCTATCTGGTTGCTCTTTATCTTAATATGTACACTAGTCTCTGTAGGGTTCCTAGGCACTCTAGTGAGGTCTCACAAGGCATCGAACATGCCAATTTCAAAAAATCTAGGTGCCGAGAGACCCGACTACGGATCGTTTGCTAGAAAACTAGGCGAAAAAGCTAACTAGTTAACACTTAACTACAAGATACGGAAATACAACCTTTATAGATCCGGTGCTCCACCTCCATAGCTCCGCAACGAGGTTCTCTCCGCTGTCCAAATCAAATCCGGGCTCAAGCGTCGGCTTTGTCGGAGAATGGGCAAGCTAGGTCGTCGATGTCCATGCCGAAGATGATCTACGTCGAGGCATCGCTAAATCAAGCTCCGACTTCACCAAGTCAAGAAACTTGTGAAGTAAACACACTCTACTACTTGGCAAGAGGTAGAGGATGAAGAAATAGGAAGTGGGTAGACTTTAGATTTGGATTTCTCACTCTTTTTCATCACTTGCCATTGATGGAGGCAAGTTTTCTTCACTTGAAGAAATGAAGAAGAAGAAGGAAATAGTTATGATAAGTTAATTCAAAATGAAAAGAAAAATCAAAACTTATCATAATCTAAACCATGGTCAAGTGTAGAGATTGAACTAGGGTTAAATCAAATGGTTAGGTTAAGCATGAGATAAGAATGGTGGACAAAGTCAAAGGTTCATGAATCTTCAACTACAAACAAAGAAAGCCACCATTCTTCTCATTTCTTTTTCCAAAAAGAAAATAAATAAATAAATGAATAAATAGATATGAAAAACAAAACCCTAACCATTTAAATAACCATGGTTTAATCTTTACACAAACTCAAGTTAGCATGCATCATCAAACATGATACATACAAGTGCACAAAAACATATCGCATATGCAATGCGCACGAACCAAGTGAGAAAATCTGTCTAAAGTGAACCGATACTAGTTAATGATACATTAAATCATTAAATCAACACTTGATTCAATGATCCGGTCATGTCGCACATAACCGACTGGTATCTATAGTAACAACTTATCGAATCAACACTTGATCCGATAACCCGGCTATATCGCATATAACCGATCAATGTCACATCGCGAGAATCGAATCCAGTATCACATACTGGTATTATTCTCGGTCCCGCACATATCTCATATGCGCTCCTATTTCGTTTCGCTTGAGCCAGGAAACCTCTGTGTAGGACTCTAAAGACTCGTCAATACGCCGGCAGCAGATGATGATCATATCAAACACCCACAAGCCGCAAGCGGTCTGCTAAACGTAACGGCCACCCGGGTATTGAGCGATCTGAAGATCGACGAGCAAGCCCGCTCACACTCCAGTGAATCCGACCAGTAACACTACCGTACAGTCCGGTCTGATCGTCTGATATGTCACATATCTCGCATAGGGGTGGTAAACGTCAGACCCCAATAGCTCGATAAGTCGTGTCGATATGAGGTCTATAACTGTTCGAGAAACTACTGGTAACACTTACCAGTAAATCTCAGCAACCCTGGCCAGGGATTTCCTGTTATAGCCAATCGAACACAGCGCAACATCAACCCCCTATACCGGGAGAGACGAATCCCCTCCTATCGCTCATTGCCTCCATGTGACTCGGGACTGTACCCAAAAACCACCGTTTTGCACGCCCTCTTGGACGTGGTAAGATGGAAATCAAAGCACAGTGGGAACCACACAAGACTCTATGACGATCTCGGGTCAACAGACTACTCTGTACCAGTGTCACCAGAGAACTGCCATCTGACGTGAGGTATAATACCATCTGGGAGTTCTCGGCGAGTCCGTCCAGTGTACCCAGTCTCTACTGAGCACCCGTATATCATCTCTGATGTCAAACACCGATGGATATGGGATCATCCATCGCCCATCTGTATGGGTCGAGAAGGTATACGCTAGTCTACTCTGGTATATCGATGCCCCGTCTCGATACACCCACGACTAGGGACTTTGAAGGATGTACTTATGGACTACCATGTCCCCACTAGTATGATCCGCATCATAGTCCAGGTAGTCAAGTACACATCCTAAGGGCTTTACCAACATGTAACAGAGAGACAAACAGTATACACGTTAAGGTAAAGTTCAACCAGATAGCATACTATCATGTCGAGCAAGAAAGTCCTCCCTATATATGTCCCAGCATCCACTACAATATACATCCTATGTACAGTAATGGCCTCTAGGGCATACATATAACTAACAATCTCCCACTTGCACTAGGGCCATCTGATAGCAGTGGTTGCAGTATCTCATACTCAACCATCCCATAAAAGTCTCTCTCTGGGAACAGGCCTTTGTGAGTGGATCCGCTGTGTTGTCCTCTGAGTCTACTCTCCTAACCTCGATCTCCCTGGAGATCAACCATCTCCATGATCAAGTGATACTGCCTTAGAATATGTCTAGATCACTGATGGGACCGACGTTCCTTGGCATAACCCACAACTCCATTGTCACACAATGGGAGGAACATAGTTCATCTCATGAACCAATATACATCCAAACAGCCTCTTTGGTAGCATCTTAAGTAGCGATGTATGCTGCCTTTATCGTCTAGTATGTCACGGTATCTAGCTTGGAACTCTTCCAATATACCGTCCCTTTACTGAGGGTAAAGACAATGCCTGTGACTGACATTCAGTCGTCTTTATCACCCTGGAACCATTCCAGTGATTCTCCCCAGGGTCGATTGATACCATCTCACTACAGCTAGTGAGTATCCTAACATCCATTTAGATCTATCTCATAGATCCAAAATCCAGGATTTAGGAGGTATCACTTTGATCCTATATGGAGAATCATTGTGATAAGCGGAGATTGATCGAGCGTAGCATAGGAAACTCCTTCCCTATCAAGAGTATGTCATCCACGTACTCTACGAGGATCACCACCATACTCCCTACTACCTTTTTGTTTATACAAGGTTCATCTACCATTTTGATGATGTCAAACTCTTTGACTACTTCATCAAAACAGATGTTCCAACTCCGCGATGCCTGCTTTATCATATAAAACATCTTGCACACGTTTCCGCTGCTCCCACTGTCTACGAGGCCCTCTGGCTGTGTACTTATAGACGCTCTCTTCTAAATCATTATTTAGAAAAGCAGTCAAGACACCCAACCACCAGATATCGCAGTCATGGTATGTAGCCGTGACAAGAAGGATCTGGATGGACTTAAGCATAGCTACTGAAAAGGTTTCATCATTATCCACGCCTGGTCGATGACGAAAACCTTTAACAATTCTAGCTTTGAAAGTCTCAACTTTTCTATGTACACCAAGTAATCTTCTCAAGATATACTTGCTCCTGATGGGGATTTAACCCTTCAGATATAGCAACTAAAGTCCATACTTTGTTGGTGTATAAGGATTCCATCTCAGATCGATAAACATCCAGCCATTCTTACAGAGTCCTACTCCTGATGGCCAGCTCGAAACTAGTTGGGTCATCATCTCATGATGCAATCCTCGCTCCCACTGTCATAGAGAAACCGAAGTATCTCTCAGGTGGGTGAGGAACCCTACTAGATCGGCGGAGAGGCTGAGGTTCGTTGGTATCTACTGAATCCTTTGGTTCTGTCAAATCATCTTCTGTAGTTTGCATAGCTGGAACCTTTCCAGTTCTACATAACTAACCTTGCCTCGAGTTTGTCCGGATTTTGCTTTTAGATATAGGCCGGACAACCCCAAATCTTAACTAACTTAAGACATGGGCTCTTCCCTTTCCATATCACATATGAAGTGGCAGGCATTGATATGATTCGAACCCTATTCAATAGGTATGCATCTTCTCAAGTGCATAACACCCAAAAGGAAACAGGTAACTCAGTATTACTCATCATAGAGCACACCTTATCATATAGGGTGTGATTGCTCCGCCCTGATATACCATCGTGCTATGGTGTATACAGAGGAGTAATGCTGAGAGAGAATCTCATTCTCCTTTAGAATAGTCCAGTATTTCCGTGCTCAAGTATTCTCCTCCTTGATCTCATCATAGGACATACTACTTATACCCATATTTTGGTTCTCTACTTCTCGCTTATATTCTGTGAATATCTCAAAAGGCTCGGACTCATGTTTCAACAGGAACATATGTCTGAATCTTGAGAGATTATCAGAGAACGTAATGAAGTATAAAGAACCAGTCCTGGCATTTGTAGACTGGGGACCTACATACATCAACATGTATCATCCCAAGAGTTCACTAACTCTTTCTCTGTTTCCAATAAACAGAGCTGTGGTCATCTTATCTTTGTGACATGACTGGCGAGTTTCACAAGATGTAAATTCAAACTGATTTAAATATGCATCTAAATGTAACTCAGCTAGTCGGGTCGCATTGATATGACGTAGTCTACAATACCTCAAGAAGGATTCGTTCATTTCTGAACTCTTCCTCTTGTGTGTGTTCTGTATACTAAAGAACTGTAGTTTGATTTAGAACGTTAATGCTTTTAGATAACGTGCCTGAACCGATCAACTTTTGATATAGGAAATGTTCAAAACATTATCCAACAATACAAAATTTTATCATTTCTTTACTAATAAAGAGAGTGATATGATTTGGTATATCAGGTTCGGTATCTAATAACATTTGTTCAGAATCAATGTATTGGTAATACAGGGTGACAGTGACCGACAGACTTGGCTGCAACACTTGCCCCGTTTTCTGCCTCATGAAACTTATCACCCGTTCTCAGTTCTCTACCTAACTGTAGCCCTATGTAACAGATTACATATCTGGGATCCTGATCTGGTATCACATACCCAGGACGTAAAGAATACTGAGAAACAGTTCTGTATAAAGAACACACCCGAAGATGATGCATCAGCATGCACTCTCTTCGTTTGGGCGGCACGGGAATTCTGGTAATCCCCTATTTCCTACTCTGTCTTATAACAATTATAAGTTGGAGCGGGACCAACGTTCCCCAGCTCAGTATAACAAGCGGGTTCGGTCAATAATCCGTTTTATTATCTTGATTAAGGCGTGATATGGTCGCTACCAGGAGAGAGAGAGAAGAAAACACTCAGCGTGCGCTCTGTCAAGAATAGATTGGTTTTTATTTTATCTAATCAGGATGGCTCCCACTGCTTTTTATCAAATCTTCCTTCAAACCCTAAAAGGAAAGACTAGCCGGGATTAATTACACACTACAAGTTCGCCAATCTTTCAGCCAGGCCAGTGTCGGTACTTTGAGAGAGGTCCCCCGTGCTTTCGCACGAACCTAATTATTGTAAACCTCGTTTTCCCAGAGGCGTAACCTCGTTAACACCTTTCTAGACACCTACTTGATCGGCTAATTGTAATGTATAAAACTCTCCCAGTAGTAACACTTACTCGCAGCGGGTATCGGGATCCAACTATCTCATAGAAGGTATGCAATCTCATTGCAAATTTCAACACTTGAAATTCCCGATAATATTTTTCCCCTAACGTGCTATGACCTTGACGAAAGCCAACAAACCATAGCCCGCTAGTCAAGTTCAACCCGTACATTTCTTGATCGAATTAAACCCACCCGCACGACCCTTGACGAAAGCCAACAAAGCCGCACGACTACCCTAATCCAATTGCATCGTATGCTAGCAGATAAGCAGCATATAGCTACCGCACACTGCACCTTGACGAAAGCCAACAAATGCAGCACGAATACTATATACAACTTATCTGAAATGTCGGAGGGCTACGACAGGTTTTTCTGAAAACCTATTGCGTAATGAACTTGATATCGTTGTAGAATCAAATGGTTTTTAAAATGGAGTGTTTTTGAGGCTTTTCTAGTTTTGCTAAAGGAGTCACTCCCGGTGAAGGGATCGTCGGTCCTTTCCTCGTCGAATGAGGTGCGGGATATATCACATATATCACTGTGCAAAGCAAAAACACTTAAAAGCAATCAAAATACAAACCGAGTGTGTAGCATCTGCCAGTTATTGCTAAAGGAGTCACTCCCGGTGAAGGGATCTCGGTCCTTTCCTCATCGAATAAGGTGCAGGATATATCTCATATACCGCTGTGCAAAGCAAGAACTGTAGCTACCTGTTTTATTTTGAAATTCGATTCTACAACATCTTAGGTTTCTTTTATTTCATTAATCACATTAATGAAGTCCCATCATATAAGTACCTAATCATCACAGATAAATACGACGTACACTTATGCCATCCGCATTCGCCTCGATGTCCCCTCGTGCACCGTTAGGTTAGGTAACTAACGGCAGAGCAGGGCAGGGCTAGCGCGGGTGTAAAACATAAGTAACGTCTATATAATATATCATATATACTATATACTGTATCTATCACAGAACATCACATGATCACATCACAGATATCGCAGCAGAAGAATCATATGAAATATTGGATATACTAGGACGTCCGTGTTTTCAATACGAGCCAGTATAAAACACGGATTCCACGGTCGCGATGAATAGCCAAACCCACACCCCTAGACCCCTACGAGAGCGGCAAGCAACCCTACCAATTCTAGAGTTAGGAGACCCGGACTCGACTCCTCGAGTTGGTCTCCCACTGGACTCCAGAACCCGGTTACTTGTGCCCTCCTCCTTGGGTCTATCCTAGTGCGGAAAAGTAAATAATATATAAAAGGTGACTACTTTCGCAACCTGGAAGCGCCCCAATAAAAGAATATTACATACAAGTTTTTACATGAATGAAAATGAAAAACACTCATCTCACATAAAAACCCCCGGCTATTCAAACACGATGATCCAATATAACATATCCAGCAACACATAACATCACATGTCATCAACGTAAGTAAATATGTCCATCCCAATTGTCGTTGACATATAGCAACGAAACCGGCGATATCACATATTACACTTACGGTCACAGAAAAGAAAGTGTAAAACTACAACAGTTGGAATCCGCAACCACCTCAGACATCGCATGCCTGACCAAATGAATTCCTTAGACATCGCATGCCTAACAATTATAAACCCTGCATTTTAGTCTCAAAATCGAAAACACTTTTCAATATCAAGTCGGGCAATTCAACAAGATTCCCGACATCCTGATCGAATGCTCGTCGCAAACTTCAGTAGGCGGCTGCACCCCCGATACCGTCGACGAAGTGCACCAAGGCGGAACACCGCTACCGCGAGCACCCGAACGGATGCTTTCGGCGACGGGGTTCTCCTACAGTCACTTGGTCGGGGCTATGGAGTGAGGCTGTCTATTATGTTTACCCGGCGAGTATCCGCGTACGCTACGTGATTGCGACGGACTTTTGATCACATCAAAATTCCGTGGCAACCGATCAAGTGAGACTAAATTGCTATGTTTATAACATTCATTTAGTTATCTCATAACTTCTTGTGAATTCCAATTATTGTATCCCATTCCGGATAATCAGAAAATGTTAAACTTTCCGATCGAACATTCAAACACCCAAGTTTTCCCGATACAGATCAACACATGAAATAAGTCTAACAACATTCAGTTCGTGCCTCAGTACCGACGGTCCAGCCGTAGAAGGGTCAAGCCAACGCCTCACATGTGGCACGCCGTACTGCCCCAAACCCGAAGGTTCAAAGGGCAGTTCAAGACGGTCACATAATCGAGTTAAGGTTTGTTGTCTTCTAGAGGGTCCATCGAGTTACTTGCACTACTTAGAACGTCGTTAAACTACGGAAAAATCCAACACTTGGAAATTTCCCGACAGGGGAAAAATTGGGTATTTATATCCGGTCGAACTTTTTAACATATTCTAAAATTTATCCGGAAAGCCACACAGACAAAATTTGATGCTCCGATCGAAACACCGAATCCCCAAAACAATCCCAGATTATTCAACTCTTGAATGACTTTTAAAAATTCCCAGAAAACTCAGAAGAATTTATCAGGAATTACTGTGCAAAAATATAGGGCTGACGTCATCAAGGGGCCGCTGATCCGCCGCAGAAGCCATGCTTCTGCCGCGGATCCGCCGCGAAATATACTGTTCGCCAGAAACTTTTTGCACCGTAATTCTTATTTTTCCCTGCTGAATTTTTTAGCAATTTTTAATTTGGAAAAACTCACTGTTTTCAAAAAAGTACAGAGAGCAAGATTGATTTGGTGTTTCGGGTTCGATCGGGTTTCAAATTCCGTCTAGACTTCGCCTAAGGCTCTAGCTAGGCTCTGATACCACTGTAGGGTTCCTAGGCACTCTAGTGAGGTCTCACAAGGCATCGAACATGCCAATTTCAAAAAATCTAGGTGCCGAGAGACCCGACTACGGATCGTTTGCTAGAAAACTAGGCGAAAAAGCTAACTAGTTAACACTTAACTACAAGATACGGAAATACAACCTTTGTAGATCCGGTGCTCCACCTCCATATCTCCGCAACGAGGTTCTCTCCGCTGTCCAAATCAAATCCGGGCTCAAGCGTCGGCTTCGTCGGAGAATGGGCAAGCTAGGTCGTCGATGTCCATGCCGAAGATGATCTACGTCGAGGCATCGCTAAATCAAGCTCCGACTTCACCAAGTCAAGAAACTTGTGAAGTAAACACACTCTACTACTTGGCAAGAGGTAGAGGATGAAGAAATAGGAAGTGGGTAGACTTTAGATTTGGATTTCTCACTCTTTTTCATCACTTGCCATTGATGGAGGCAAGTTTTCTTCACTTGAAGAAATGAAGAAGAAGAAGGAAATAGTTATGATAAGTTAATTCAAAATGAAAAGAAAAATCAAAACTTATCATAATCTAAACCATGGTCAAGTGTAGAGATTGAACTAGGGTTAAATCAAATGGTTAGGTTAAGCATGAGATAAGAATGGTGGACAAAGTCAAAAGTTCATGAATCTTCAACTACAAACAAAGAAAGCCACCATTCTTCTCATTTCTTTTTCCAAAAAGAAAATAAATAAATAAATGAATAAATAGATATGAAAAACAAAACCCTAACCATTTAAATAACCATGGTTTAATCTTTACACAAACTCAAGTTAGCATGCATCATCAAACATGATACATACAAGTGCACAAAAACATATCGCATATGCAATGCGCACGAACCAAGTGAGAAAATCCGTCTAAAGTGAACCGATACTAGTTAATGCAAAGTAATATATCAAATATATAATTATACATTAAATCATTAAATCAACACTTGATTCAATGATCCGGTCATGTCGCACATAACCGACTGGTATCTATAGTAACAACTTATCGAATCAACACTTGATCCGATAACCCGGCTATATCGCATATAACCGATCAATGTCACATCGCGAGAATCGAATCCAGTATCACATACTGGTATTATTCTCGGTCCCGCACATATCTCATTTGCGCTCCTATTTCGTTTCGCTTGAGCCAGGAAACCTCTGTGTAGGACTCTAAAGACTCGTCAATACGCCGGCAGCAGATGATGATCATATCAAACACCCACAAGCCGCAAGCGGTCTGCTAAACGTAACGGCCACCCGGGTATTGAGCGATCTGAAGATCGACGAGCAAGCCCGCTCACACTCCAGTGAATTCGACCAGTAACACTACCGTACAGTCCGGTCTGATCGTCTGATATGTCGCATATCTCGCCTAGGGGTGGTAAACGTCAGACCCCAATAGCTCGATAAGTCGTGTCGATATGAGGTCTATAACTGTTCGAGAAACTACTGGTAACACTTACCAGTAAATCTCAGCAACCCTGGCCAGGGATTTCCTGTTATAGCCAATCGAACACAGCGCAACATCAACCCCCTATACCGGGAGAGACGAATCCCCTCCTATCGCTCATTGCCTCCATGTGACTCGGGACTGTACCCAAAAACCACCGTTTTGCACGCCCTCTTGGACGTGGTAAGATGGAAATCAAAGCACAGTGGGAACCACACAAGACTCTATGACGATCTCGGGTCAACAGACTACTCTGTACCAGTGTCACCAGAGAACTGCCATCTGACGTGAGGTATAATACCATCTGGGAGTTCTCGGCGAGTCCGTCCAGTGTACCCAGTCTCTACTGAGCACCCGTATATCATCTCTGATGTCAAACACCGATGGATATGGGATCATCCATCGCCCATCTGTATGGGTCGAGAAGGTATACGCTAGTTTACTCTGGTATATCGATGCCCCGTCTCGATACACCCATGACTAGGGACTTTGAAGGATGTACTTATGGACTACCATGTCCCCACTAGTATGATCCGCATCATAGTCCAGGTAGTCAAGGACACATCCTAAGGGCTTTACCAACATGTAACAGAGAGACAAACAGTATACACGTTAAGGTAAAGTTCAACCAGATAGCATACTATCATGTCGAGCAAGAAAGTCCTCCCTATATATGTCCCAGCATCTACTACAATATACATCCTATGTACAGTAATGGCCTCTAGGGCATACATATAACTAACAGTCTCTTTATACTGTCTTATAGTTACATGTTGGTAAAGCCCTTAGGATTTGTACTTGACTACCTAGACTATGATGCAGATCATACTAGTGGGGACATGGTAGTCCATAAGTACATCCTTCAAGGTCCCTAGTCGTGGGTGTATCGAGACGGGGCATCGATATACCAGTGTAGACTAGCGTATACGCTTCTCGACCCATGTGATGGGCGATGGATGATCCCATATCCATTGGTGTTTGACATCAGAGATGGTATACGGGTGCTCAGTGGAGACTGAGTACACTGGACGGACTCGCCGAGAACTCCCAGATGGTATTATACCTCACGTCAGATGGCAGTTCTCAGGTGACACTTGTACAGGTTAGTCTGTAGACCCGAGATCGTCATACAGTCTCATGTGATTCCCACTGTGCTTTGATCTCCACCTTACCACGTCCATGAGGGCGTGCAAAACGGTGGTCTTTGGGCACAGTCCCGAGTCACATGGAGGCAATGAGCGATAGGAGGGGTTTCGTCTCTCCCGGTATTGGGGGTTGATGTTGTGCTGTGCTCGATTGGCCGTAGCAGGGAAGTCCCTGGCCAGGGCTGATCAGAGATTTGCTGGTAAGTGTTACCAGTAGTTTCTCGACCCGTTATGAGCCTCACATCGGCATGACTTATCGGGTTATTGGGGTCTGACGTTTACCACCCCTAGACTTGATATGCGACATATCAGACGAAGAGACCGGACTGTACGGTAAGTGTTATTGGTTGGATTCACAGGAGTATGAGCGGGCTAGCTCGTCGATCTTCTGATCGCTCAATACCCGGATGGCCGTTACGTTTAGCAGACCGCTTGCGGCTTGTGGATGCTTGATATGATCATCATCTGCTACCGGCGTATTGACGAGTCTTTAGAGTCCTACACAGAGGTTTCCTGGCTCAAGCGAAACGAAATAGGAGCGCATATGAGATATGTACAGGACCGAGAATAATGCGTGTATGTGATACCGCATTTTATTCTCGCGATATATGTTTCGATTGGTTATATTCGATATGACCTAGTTATCGAATCATTCATTCGATAAATCGATACATTGGATTCTAGTCGGTTATGTGCGACATGACCGGATCATTGAATCAAATGTTGATTTAATGATTTAATGCATAATTATATATTTGATATATTGTTTTGCATTAGCTAGTATTGGTTCACTTTATATGGATTTTCTCACTCGATGTGCAAGAAGTATATATGATATACTTTTGTGCACTACTTTGTATCATGTTTGATGATACTTGATAATGTGGTTAAGTGTAAAGGGTTAAACCATGGTTAAGTGATGATTAGGGTTTTGGTTTTTCATTTATTTATTTGTTTATTTATTTGGAAAGGATTAAGTTAAGAATGGTGGCTTATTTTGGAGCTATGTTGAAGCTTCTTGAAGCTTTGACAAAGTCCACCATCCTTATCTCATCCTTAACCCTAACCAATCCAACTAACCTTAGTTTAATCTCTACACTTGACCATGGTCAAGATATGATAAGTATTCATATTAGTTTCATTTTTAAAATAGAAGACTTATCATTCTTTCTTCATCATCTTCTTCTTCTTCAAAGAGAAAGCTTGATGCCATTAATGGCAACTTGAATTCTAGTGAGAGAAATCCAATTCTAAAGTGAACCCACTTCCTATTTCTTCACCCTCTACCTCTTGCCAAGTTGTTTTGGGTGTTTTCTTCACAAGTTTCACCACTTGTTGAAGTCGGAGCTTGAGCTTGTGCAACCTCGACGTAGATCGTCTTTGACACGAAGCCGACGACCTATTCCGCTCGTTTTCCCGATGAAGCCGATGAACGAGTCTAGGATTCGAAAAGGACAGCGAGAGGATGCCTACGTGGAGCCAAGGAAGAGGATTACCGGATCTACAAAGGTTGTAGCATCTAACCTATAGTTAATTTGTTAACTAGTTTTGTATTTCGCCTAGACATCTAGCAACGATCCGTTAACTAGGGTTTCTCGGCACCATAATTTTTAAATTTGGCATGTTCGATGCCTTGTGAGACCTCTATAGGGTGCCTAGGAACCTTTCAAGTATGCTACCATGGTTTGTTTTTATCATCGTGTACTGCTTTAGGTGACCTTACAGGTCGCTATTACACGTTGATAGACCCCTTAGGATTCTTGCTTGACTACCAGCAGTATGATGGCGATCATATACGTTAGAGTTGGGTAGTCTATAAGCACATCCTTAAAGTGGTCTCTAGTCGTGGGAGTTTTGAGTCTGGGCATTGATACTCTATTAGTAGACTAGTGAATACAGTCGAGACCCCGATGAGGGGCGGTGGCCGGTCTCACAAGCTATTGGTGTCAGTTGGTTCACCTAAGATGTATACAGGTGCTCATTGGGTTATGAGTACACCGGACAGGACTCGCTGGGAACATGCTAGTTGGTATTATACCTAGCGTCAGATAGCAGTTCCCTGGTGACATGTGTACAGGTTAGTTCATCGACCTGAGATCGTCATTTGTCTCGTGTGAGTTCCCAATGTGCTTTGATTACTACCCTACCATGGCTCAAAGGAGTCGTGCAAATAGGTTTTAGTTGGGTACAGTCCCGAGCCATATGGAGGCAGTGAACGGATCGGCAGGGGTTCGTCTCTCCCGGTATTGGGGGTGAGATCGCACTGTGTCTAGGAGAGCTATTACACGAAGTCCTTGGCTAAGGCAGGAGATTTACTGGTAGGTATTCCAGTAGTATCTCAGGGTGTTCTGGGCTACACTCCGACACGACTTGTACCGCTTTTGGGGGGGTCTGACTTTCACCAACCCCCTAGGCCCGACATGCGATGCTCATAGAAGAACGGACCGGACTGTATGGATATTGTCACTGACAGGCTCAGTAGAGTGTCAGGATGAGTTCGCTCATCGACCTCCCTTTTGGTCAATACCTGGTAGCTCGTTACGTACGGCTAATACCTCTGACGTGCTAGTGGTTAAATCTACAGCCAAAGTATTGACGAGTCTTTAGAGTCCCCCACAGATAGTTTCTCAAGTTTCGGGCGAAACGTTGTAGAGGCCGTATGGATTTATGGCAGGGTTCGAACGTACGCGTGCACTTGTGCATGTGTTATGGTTCGGACGGATAATACTAGCGGGCTTTGGTTTAAGCTGGATCCTAGTATTATACAGTGTAGATTTTTTCTCATTGCATTTGTATTCGGTCGGAATACAAATGCGGGTATGTATATACAGTCGCGGGGTTTTCCTGTAATTTATTACGGGATCGCTTTTTGAAGTTGCCAGTTTGCGTTCTCTTTTCGGCCATTTTTCCTTTGTTCCTTCATGGCTGCATTTTTGTGAGGAGAGGGGTTTCCTTGCAAAGGGCCATTTAGCAAAATGCAAGGGTTTTTTTTTGTGGTGGAGGGTTCATGAGGATTCTAGAAGTGTTTTGGTTCAAGATTTGCATTAATGTGAATGGATTGATATGGATATGAGTGTGACCCTTTTTTCTTGTAATCACACACTTTTCCTCTTGCTTATGATCACCTCCTTTTGCTCCTACACTGACCTCCCTCCTCTCTAAATTTTGGCCGGCCACTACTTTTTGGGGTGATATAATTCTTGTGTTAGGATTGGATTCATTTTGGCTTTGCAAAGGAAAATTCCAACAAGCTCATTTCCTCCATCTTCACCAAAATGGCAACTTCAATTAACCATCATCCATGAGCTTGGATGACTTGAGACAAAGAGTTCTACACTACTCTACTTCAACCTTGGACACGTCGACTAGCACACTTCGTGCCCGAGTTGCTTCGGATGAAGCGGGAGCCCGTAAAAAGACTTCTCGATGTGGTGCCTTTCCGACGAGGAGATCGAGACCGGAGATGCCGCGAGGAGCTTGGGATGGTGGCCGAAGACCGAAGGACACGGATTGCTCGGTATAGCTTTCTATCCCTTCTCTAGATAGCTAGTTTATAGGTTAATGGTTCAATCCGGGTATTAAGCATACGATAGCGCCAGCTTAAAGTTAAGAAAAAGTTTTCGTTTCCGCATTTTGGCCTCGGAAAGACGGTCGGGGCGCTACCGTACACTTACATGGTATCAAAGCCACGCCATTAACCTTTACTATCTTGCTCTAACGTGTTTAGAACTTCGATCGAACGAAATTCCGAAACCGCGATTTCAAGTCATGCAGTTTCTGTCGATTTTCTTTTGTTGTCAAAATATTATTTGGTATATTGCAGAAATATGTGCAGGCTTTTTTAAGAGAACTGAGAAAATTTGGTGGGCTGATTTCACTGTAGCGCGGCGGATCCGCGGCCGTAACCCTGTTTTGGCGGCGGATTCGCCGTCGTACTGTAGCCACAGTGCACCAAATTTCTTCAGTAGGTCTCTGACTTGGTAAAGGGGTTTCTGGTAATTTTATTTTGAGCCTAGATTTATTTGAGTACTGGGTATTGTTCTTGGGGCCCACTTCGGGAATTTTTAGTCGATCGAAAATTTTAAACATGTTAGTTCACAGTATTTACATTATATCTGCGACCGTGAATGTCATTTGATCGGTAAATCCTGTCTAATTGCTATAGCCCTTTTAGACGGATTTACGAACGTGACATTCACGTTGATGTTCTGTATTGTGCTGTGATGTTGCGGATTTGTCGTGGTGGATAGCCTGGATGCAATGTTAGTACAGTTTGGTTGTATTTGTACATTTGATATTGCGGGGCGAGCGTCTGACATGTGGACTGCTGTCACTGCCTGTTTGTATATTATTCTTTTGGGGCACGCCCGGGCTGAGGTCGATGTACCCATTGTATATATTTTACTTTCTGTACTAGGATTACCCCGCGGAGGGGTGCACGAGTAGCCGGGTTCTAGAGGGCAACGGGCCCGCATCTCATGGTTTTGAGACGGAGGGAGCTTTACTCTAGAATTGGCGGGCTATTTGCCGCACTCGTAGGGGGTACAGGTTGACCCAAGGAGGGGTGCTCAAGTTACCGGATTTCGTGAAGTGCTGGGTGGTCCATTCACATTGTTGAAGGGGGCTGCCTCGCTTCAGGTTTTGGCGGGTAACTTGCCGTGCCCGTAGGGGTCTAGGATTTCATTGCACAGGCTATCCACACGACCAGGGGAACGTCGGGTTTCAGTAGCGGCTCTATGAAACCCCGAGATCCCAGATTATCTGTATTGTTCTGTGATACTTATTACATTTCTGTGTTGTTGCATTTTTATCACGCCTTGAGCGAATATTATATATTGATATATATACTAGTAGATGTTGTATATGTTTTACACCCGCGCTAGTCCAGTCCCCGCTCTGTCGTTAGTTAAGTAACCTAACGGGTGATGACGGGACCCAGTGGCGAATGCGGATGGCATATACGTACATCATATTTTTATTCTTTATTGGTGTGATCAATTGATGGAACTGTGTTGATTCGGATCAATGCAAGCTAAACAAACCTGTTCGATGTTGTTGGAACATTTTTCAAAAAGCTGTTATTGCAATGACGTTTTCTTTTGTTTTGCACAGTGGTATTCGGTTATGAATATCCAGCACCTCAGTCGACGAGGCAAGGGCTGAGATCCTTTCACCGGGAGTGACCCCTTGGACAGAAGTTTGCGTCAGGGTAATAACTTCACTATAGTCGATTGCCTTCTGCTTTGCATCGTGGTATTCAGTTGGAATATCCTGCACCTCATTCTATGGGGAAAGAGCCGAGATCCCTTCACCGGGAGTGACCTCTTTAGGAAAGGTTTTCGCCACTATATTTTTATAAAAAGCTATCCGGTTCCTTCAACAATATCAAGTTCATTATGTTAAAGGTTTTTCGCCAAAAACCATTCGTAGCCCTCCGTCATTTCAGAAAGGTAACACTTAGTATTCATGCTATGTATGTTGGCCTTCGTCAAGGCATAGTGTATAGTAGCTGTTTGTTACTTTTCTGCTGTATAGATAGATGTGTTGGTTTGGGACAATCGTACTACTATTTTGGCCTTCGTCAAGGGTATGTACGGGTGGGTTCAAATTAACCTGGATAATGACGGGTAGAACTTGACATGTGACTTATGATATGTTGGCCTTCGTCAAGGTCATAAGAGCATGGGGTAAAAATCACATCGGGAGTTTCTAAAGAAATTGAAACTTGCCAGATATGCGCATACCTTCTGGAGTGTGATAACGTGAGTGGATTCCATCACGTTATCATGCGATGATAGTTGGATCCCGATTCCCACTGATGAGTTGGTTTACTCCTCGGGTGATCCCGGCTAATTCTTCTTTCAGGTTTGGAGGAGAATTTGAGGTTACAGTGGGAGGTTTCCTGATTAGATAAAGTGGTAACTATTCTGGTCTTGGTTAGAGTGCACGCTGAGTGTTTCTTTTCTCTCTCTCTTTGGAAGCGACCATGGCCCGACCCTAGACTATGACTCAGTGACCAAGTTAACCGAACCTTCTTATAATACTGGCTTTTGGATTGTCAGAGTTGCATACCTCATTGCCACTTCTTCTTTTACCCTTTTTTCTCCAGAACACCTCATCCACTTCCATTGGATAAAACCATCGTATGGTTATATAAGAACTCGAAGGAGCTTGTTCCAGATTCGAGGATGGTTTCCGGTTCTGGAGAAAATGAATAGGACTATTCAGTTGTCTTTTCCTTTTACCTTCTCTCAGGTTGCGAGTGTTCCTTGGATTAGGACGGTACACCTATTACGCTAATTGGATAGTCTTCTTCCAAACCATAGGCAGGTGCCGAATGGTGGGGAATGAAGAAAACCAATTAGCCTAACGATGGTGTACAGAAGGTAATAAGTTAAGACAAATAAAGGGATTAGAAAGAGGGCAAAGTAAATTGTGACTGCTATTCACGACCGAACCAAGTATTTCATCGCCACTCCTACTTCACCTTTGTATTTCTCCAGAACACTCCGTATCACTATGAAGATCCACAGTTATTTGGATACTCCATCGTATGGTTATATACGAACTCGAAAGGAACTTGTTCCAGTTCGAGGATGGATTATAGTTCAGGAGAAATAGCAATAAGGTTTATTCAGTTGTCTTTTATCTTTACCTTCTCTCGCGTTGCGAGTGCTCTTAGGATTAGGACAGTACACCTATTACGCTTATTGGATAGTCTTCTTCCAAACCATAGGCTGGTGCCGAACGGTAGGGAAGGAAGAAAACTATTTAGCCTAAGGGGGTGTACAGAAGGTAACGACTAAAGACATATAAAGGGATTTGGTGAGATGGCAAAGAAATATACGGTTACAGTTGTGAATCTGATAATGGAAGAGGCATTACTATGAATACCAGGATACCCCTTCGAAACATTTACATGTTTCAGTTTCACTGTGTATTGTTAAAGGAAAACTGATTTCCCAATTAGCCCTTGCTCCAGGGTATGTATTTACCTGGTTTGATTCTCACATCTGTATGGTTTTACAGATGATGAGTGGGAGTAAGCTATTGGGAATTGGGTGACCATCCTCATTATATCGAGATTCGTTGTAATTGGTGATATTTGAGGAAATCGCCTGGGTTATTTGCCGGACGACAAATATTTGGTTTTGAATATCCGTTGTTATGCACCAATTTCAAATTGATATATCTGTACGTTTATTTTTATAAAGTGAGATATAACTTTTTGAAATTATGTCTATGGCATTTACCTATATCAGTGGATGGTTAGGTAAGGAGCATTAAACAGCGGTGTAATTCTTCTTAACCATAAGTACAGTTTTCAACCTACGACACACAGGGAATGAGTTATTAGACTCATGGGACTTATACAGAGTATTGTATGTTGTCCAGTGTCCATTAGGACAGAGGGGTTGGTCCTCGTACTATATTCTGTTTACTTATGACTTCTCTAGTTCTTAGACAAGTGTTTCATAGAAACACAAGGTCTAAGTTTTGAGAAGTTATAGGTATAAGAGTAAAGTAGAGAACCAGATGTTGCAAGTATCGGGATTCTTCAAGGCAATCGAAAATGTAGATACTTGTGTATAGTATTCAGTTGATAGTAATGGTTTTGAGAAACTTGTTTCTCTTTCAGGTTACTCATATCTGGATGCATTCCTAAGTTGAGTAACGCTGATTGGCCTCCTTTCATTTAGTTGACATGCACTGGAGACAGTTGCATGATTTGAATTTGGTTCCAATTAAATCAGTGCCTCTGTTTCTATGGATATAGAACGGTTCGTATCTTAACAATGTTAAGGTACGGGGAGTTGTCCGGCTTATGCTTAAAACCAGACTCTGGATAACTCAAGGCACGTTTCTGTAATGGCTGTTTGTGGGTTGACCCGGGCTATGACGAGGGTTGACTTTCTACCATCTGGAAGATCAATAGTGATATTGTTCTTGACTCGCCACAGTTTTGATAAAAATGGATTTTTTAGAAAACAGTAGTGGGAGTATGGTAGAACTGGAAGTGATTCCAGAACCGCAAACGATTACTGAAAATTTGATAAGAACCTAAAGATTCAATCTGGATTGACATTCCATTGGCCACTCCGTAGATATGGTGGGTAACCTCATGCACCCGAGAGGTACTCCGGTAGCCTTAAGGACGGTGACAGGGAGGTTCTTGTTTTCCCAAACTTGCCATTGCTGTTGTTCCAGACTGTGAGACCCGGCAGGAGGATGAGTATAGCGTCGTTCTGAACTGGTTTTAGAAGTGTACGTGTATATGACTCTGCCAGAAGGTTGTCGTAGTCAGTGGGAGCAGCGAAAGCATAGTGGACAAGTAGCTTATGTCTATTATGGACTAAAGCAGATATAGCGGAGATAGATCATCTATTTCTGATGTGATAGTCATAGGTTTGACTTCATTAGAATAGGGGATGGATCTGTTAAGAAGGTAGTAGGGTGTGATGTCCTGGTATTTGGATGACATACACAGAGTAGGAAGTGAAATTCCTATACTACGATCGGTTATACTTTGGTTGTCATGCAGTGGTTTCTCTACATAGGATATAGATATAATATCAGACATTCTGGTTACTAGATTTATGGTTTTAGATCTAGATTTGGGTATTTTCCCAATCTGGGTACTTATACAACATTCTAACGGTTTTTTAGAATGGACGACTCCTGGCACGGTAGTGTACCTGCAGGTGATGAAGTCACCCTCTCTAAAGGTGTCTTACAGACTAAAGGGGAGAGGGATGTGTATGATTGGCAGATCACTTGCTTAGGCAATTGAGTCAATCATGAGATGTCAAAGTACCACACCAGACGTTGTTTTTGCACTAGATGCAATAAGTTGATATTAATCCTATCCTGGAGAAACGTTCGGAAGCAGTTTTAGAACATAAGTGGATGTTCTAGGGATATGATAACAACAGCCTCTTTCGGGAGACGGTTATCATTCCAGGCTTCCAAGGTGACATGGATGACAGAGTGACTGTCAGAGTTATAGTTTTCCCTCTGACGAGGGGCAGTATTTTGGACAGGTGGTCCAAGCGGATACTGAGGGAGGCATGGCGCATGATACTGATTGGTTTCAGTTGACGATACAGTCTAAGAAGTTTGGATTTGGAGTTCATTTATGAACTAGGTCCCATCAGATATCCAGACATATTCTAAGACAGGTATTGCTCATTTCAGGAGATGGCTTTCTCCGCGAACTTGAGATAAAAAGAGACATAGAAAGAAACATCAGGGCGGATCCACTAGCTGAGGCTATTTCTCGAACGCAATAGTTTCGCAAACGGGCTTTGTGAGACTGATCGGTAGAGGAGTTGGGTGTTCAGTATCACACGGGCTATGAGTATGCGACATCGCAATAATTAGCCTTGAGTGCAAGTGGGAGATTGTTGGATATAGTGCCCTCAGAGTCAATTATTGGATCGTAGGCACGTGATTGCAATGATTGAGGGATGACCTATACTGGTAGGACAGTCTTACTCGAGAGGTTTGTATACTATCTGGTTTGTCTTTATCATTGTGTACATGCTTTAGGTGATATTGTAGTTTACTATTGCACGTTGATAGAGAATAGTATGCTACCATGGTTTGTCTTTATCATCTTGTTCTGTTTTAGGTGACCTTACAGGTCGCTATTACACGTTGATAGAGCCCTTAGGATTCTTGCTTGACTACCAGCAGTATGATGGCGATCATATATGTGAGAGTTGGGTAGTCTATAAGCACATCCTTAAAGTGGTCCTTAGTCGTGGGAGTTTCAAGTCTGGGCATCGATACTCCATTAGTAGACTAGTGTATACAGTCGAGACCCCGACGCGGGGCGGTGGCCGGTCTCACAAGCCATTGGTGTCAGTTGGTTCACCTAAGATGTATACAGGTGCTCATTGGGTTATGAGTACACCGGACAGGACTTGCCGGGAACATGCTAGTTGGTATTATACCTAGCGTCAGATAGTAGTTCCCTGGTGACATATGTACAGGTTAGTTCATCGACCTGAGATCGTCATCTCGTATGAGTTTCCACTGTGCTTTGATTACTACCCTACCACGGCTCAAAGGAGTCGTGCAAACAGGTTTTAGTTGGGTACAGTCCCGAGCCACATGGAGGCAGTGAGCGGATCAACAGGGGTTCGTCTCTCCCGGTATTGGGGGTGAGATCGCACTGTGTCTAGGAGAGCCATTACATGAAGTCCTTGGCCAAGGCAGGAGATTTACTAGTAGGTATTCCATTAGTATCTCAGGTGTTCTGGGCTACACTCCGACACGACTTGTACCACTTTTGGGGGTCTGAGTTTCACCAACCCCTTAGGCCCGACATGCGATGCTCATAGACGAATGGACCGGACTGTATGGATATTGTCACTGACAGGCTCAGTAGGGTGTCAGGATGAGTTCGCTCATCGACCTCCCTTTTGGTCAATACCTGGTAGCTCGTTACGTATGGATAATACCTCTGACGTGCTAGTGGTTAAATCCACAGCCAAAGTATTGACGAGTCTTTAGAGTCCCCCACAGATAGTTTCTCAAGTTTCGGGCCAAACATTGTAGAGGCCGTATGGATTTATGGCAGGGTTCGAACGTACGCGTGCACTTGTGCACGTGTTATGGTTCGGACGGATAATACTAGCGGGCTTTGGTTTAAGCCGGATCCTAGTATTATACAGTGTAGATTTTGTCTCATTGCATTTGTATTCGGTCGGAATACAAATGCGGGTATGTATATACAGTCACGGGATTTTCCTGTAATTTATTACGGGATCGCTTTTTGAAGTTGCCAGTTTGCGTTCTCTTTTAGGCCATTTTTCTTTTGTTCCTTCATGGCTGAATTTTTGTGAGGAGAGGGGTTTTCTTGCAAAGTGGCATTTAGCAAAATACAAGGGGCTTTTTGTGGTGGAGGGTTCATGAGGATTCTAGAAGTGTTTTGGTTCAAGATTTGCATTAATGTGAATGGATTGATATGGATATGAGTGTGACCCTTTTTCCTTGTTATCACACACTTTTCCTCTTGCTTATGATCACATCCTTTTGCTCCTACACTCACTTCCCTCCTCTTTAAATTATGGCTGGCCACTACTTTTTGGGGTGATATAATTCTTGTGTTAGGATTTGATTCATTTTGGCTTTGCAAAGGAAAATTCCAACAATCTCATTTCCTCCATCTTCACCAAAATGGCAACTTCAATTAACCATCATCCATGAGCATGGATGACTTGAGACAAAGAGTCCTACACTACTCTACTTCAACCTTGGACACGTCGACTAGCACACTTCGTGCCCGAGTTGCTTCGGATGAAGTGGGAGCCCGTAAAAAGACTTCTCGATGTGGTGCTTTTCCGATGAGGAGATCGAGACCGGAGATGCCGCGAGGAGCTTGGGATGGCGGCCGAAGACCGAAGAACACGGATCGCTCGGTATAGCTTTCTATCCCATCTCTAGATAGCTAGTTTATAGGTTAATGGTTCGATCCGGGTTTTAAGCATACGATAGCGCCAGCTTAAAGTTAAGAGAAAGTTTTCGTTTCCGCATTTTGGCCTCGGAAAGACGGCCGGGGCGCTACCGTACACTTACATCACCAAGAGCCATGTCTCACTTAATGCAAATCTCCACCTCATTAATCTTTAATCAAAAGATTAAAAGCCAAATAAGGTGTCTTCTTCTAGAAGCTTTCTCGAGTAAATTATGAGAATGCGCCTCAAGCGTATATACATACCCGTATCCGTATTTCGAACAATACGAATACAAAGAGACGAAAATAATCCATCAATATAATACTAGGATCCAGCTTAAACCAAAGCCTACTAGTATTATCCGCCCGAACATCGTACGTACACAAGTACACGTATGTGATCGATGCCCTGCCATAAAACTATACGTCCTCTACATCTTTTGCTCGATGCAGGGAAACCCTATGTGTGGGACTCTAAGGACTCGACACTATACTGGCAGTGGGTTTAACTATAAGCACGTCAGCGGTACTAGCTGCACGTAACGGCTACCCAGGTATCTGTCGATAAGAAGGCCGATGAGAAAACTCATCCGAACTCTTACTGAGCCTATCTGTGAAATCTCCGTATAGTCTGGTCTGTTCGTCTAAGAGTATCGCATATCGGGCCTAGGGGGCGGTAATCGTCAGACCCCTAATAGCGCAATAAGTCGTGTCAGAGTGTAGCCTAAAACACCCTAAGAAACTACCGGAGTACCTACTAGTAAATCTCGCTTGCCTTGGTCAAGGACTTTGTGTAATGACTTTCCGAACACAGCGTGATATCAACCCCCAATACCGAGAAAGACGAATCCTATCTAACCGCCACTGCCTCCAAGTGCTTCGGGACTGCACCCAACTACCACCTGTTTGCACTACTCCTTTGAGCCATGGTAGGGTAGTAATCAAAGAACAGTGGGAACACACTCGAGGCGAAATAGCAGTGTCAAGTCGACGGACTAAACTGTACTCATGTCACCTGGGAACTACTACCCGACGATAGGTATAACACCCACTAACAGCTCCCTACGAGTCATGTCCAGTGTACTCATAACCCAATGAGCACATGCATACTATCTCTAGTACGACGTACTAATGGCTGTGAGACAGACCATCTCCCCTGTTGGGATGAGAAGCGTATACATTAGTCTACTCTGGAGTATCGGTGCCCCGTCTCGATAATCCTACGACTAGGGACCTGTATATGATGTGCTTATAGACCACCCAGCCCCCACTAGTGACTGCCATCACAACACTGGTAATCAAGCAAAGATCCTAAGGGCTCTACCAATATGTATAAGTGATATGCTAAAAGAAACATATGCACATATTGAGATAGAAACAAACCAGGTAGCATACTACCATTTCGAGCAAGACTGTTACTATATCCGTGTATATCCCAAGCTTCCATTAAGTAATATACAAACCAGTATGATACAAAAATGGCCTCTAGGGCATATAACACTAACAGAAATGATATGATAGATAAGGATGTCTCGGATTGATATATGAGGATATGAAATAAGGATGTGAATCGTGATATATATGTAATTGAAAGAGGACAAGTATGAGATTTATAGTGGCATGACATGAGATCGATATCGATGTGACATGAGATCGATAAATACGATATAAGTTGAGATAGATGTGTTATGAGATCGATAAGATATGTAGTACGAGACCTTAGATCCATACTTTGTTGATGAATATGACGATAGGATCCTTATTCTGTTTGTTGACCTCGTACGATGGATTACTGTACGCGATGAGTTATACCGGATGATTGATTCGCGCTCGTGATTTGAGGATGATGATCGAGGATATTGCCATATCGGATGCTATGTGGCAGGATCGCCGACGTAAAGATTCCACCTGAACCATACTTATTTCCAAAACCGATGAATCTTATGCATCTTTTAAACGGAAACCTCAAGGGACGCTACGAATTTTCAAATGGTGTCTTTTCTTTAAAAACACCATAGCCCCCACTTTCAAAACTATGATTCGTATCTTTTAAAACTGGCTGTATGGTTCATGTGTAGATATATATACCTGTTGATTATTCATGTTTGTGTGGGATTATTCCTCGTGACATACGTACCAGGATCCTGGTATTTATTGTTATACGATATCAGCTGCTAGTACACCTGCTGTAGGGTTTCTAGGCACACTCATGAGGTTCTACAACTGATCAACCATACCAAAATCAAATTTTTATGTGCCGAGAAACCCTAATGAAGATCGTTAACTAGAGGATAAGCGAAACTAAAAGCTAGCAAACAACTTTACTAATAAGTGAAAGGGATTACAACTTTTATAGATCCGGTCCTCCACTTCTTTAGCTCCGTGTTGACGTCCTTCTGCTGCGATCATCGGGATCCCGAACTCTAGCGTTGGTTTCATCGGAGAAATGATCGGGCTAGGTCGTTGACTTCGATGCCGAAGATGATCTACGTTGAGGCGACTCAAACTCAAGCTCCATCTTCACTAGGTCATGAAACTTGTGAAGATAACACCCTATACAACATGGCAAGTGGTAGAGGATGAAGAAATAGGAAGTGGGTTCACTTTGGATTTGGATTTCTCACTTGATTTCATCACTTGAAAATTTTCTAGCAAAGGTTTTCTTCTTCATGAAGAAGAAGAAGAAGAAGGAAATGAAAAAGAATTATCTAAAATAAAAATTCAAGTGAAGTCTATCATAATGCAACCATGGGTAAGTTAACTCATGTAGAGAGCAAACCATAGTTTAGGTAAATGGTTAGGTCAAAGGATAAAAACAAAATGGTTAAGACTTTGTCAAAGTTGCTTGAAGTATCATGAAACTTCTAGCAAAGAAAGAAAAGACACCATTTAGTTTTGAACCAAAATAAATAAATAAATAAGTTAACTATTAACCTAAACATGGTTTAAAGCATACACACACCCAAGTTTGCATGTATCATCAAAAATGATACAAACTAGTGCACAAACATATATCACATATACAACTTGTGCATATCAAGTGAGAAAATCAATCTTAAGTGAACCAATACTAGTTAATGTAAAGCAATATATCAAATATATAATTATATATTAAATCATTAAATCAACACTTGATTTAATGATCCGGTCATACTGCATATAACCGACTAATATCAAGTGTATCAATATATCGAATCAACACTTGATTCGGTAACCCGGCTATATCTTATATAACCGTCCGATGATACAAATCGTGAGAATAGAATTCAGTATCACATACTGGTATTATTCTCGGTCCCGCACATATCTCATATGCGCTCCTATTTCGTTTCGCTTGAGCCAGGAAACCTCTGTGTAGGACTCTAAAGACTCGTCAATACGCCGGCAGTAGGCGATGATCATATCAAACACCCACAAGCCGCAAGCGGTCTGCTAAATGTAATGGCCTCCCGGGTATTGAGCGATCAGAAGATCAACGTGCAAGCCCGCTCACACTCCTGCGAATCCAACCAGTAACACTTACCGCACAGTCCGGTCTGTTCGTCTGATATGTCGCATATCTCGCCTAGGGGTGGTAAACGTCAGACCCCAGTATCTTGATAAGTCATGCCGATGTAAGGTCCATAACAAGCATGAAACTACTGATAACACTTACCAGTAAATCAGTGCAACCCTGGCCAGGGATTTCCAGTTATGGCCAGTCGAGCATAGCACAACATCAACCCCCAATACCGGGAGAGACGAATCCCTTCCTATCGCTCATTGCCTCCATGTGAATCGGGACTGTACCCAAAAACCACCTGTTTGCATGACTCAGTAGAGCCGTGGTAGGGTGGAAATCAAAGCACAGTGGGAGACACACAAGACTCTATGACGATCTCGGGTCAACAGACTAAGCTGTACCAGTGTCACCAGAGAACTGCCATCTGACGTGAGGTATAATACCATCTGGGAGTTCTCGGCGAGTCCGTTCAGTGTACCCAGTCTCCACTGAGCACCCGCATACCATCTCCGATGTCAAACACCAATGGATATGGGATCATCCATCGCCCATCACATGGGTCGAGAAGATATACGCTAGTCTACTCTGGAATATCGATGCCCTGTCTCGATATTCCCACGACTAGGAACATTGAAGGATGTACTCATGGACTACCCAGGCCCCACTAGTATGATCTACATCATAGTCCTGGAAGTCGAGCACATATCCTAAGGGCTTTATCAACATGTAACAGAGGGACAGAAAGTATACATGTTAAGATAAAGAGCAACCAGATAGCGTACTATCATGTCGAGCAAGAAAGTCCTACCTATATATGTCCCAGCATCCACTACAATATACATCCAATGTACAATAATAGCCTCTAGGGCATACATATAACTAACAATCTCCCACTTGCACTAGGGCCATCTGTAGCAGTGGTTGCAGTATCTAATACTCAACCATCCCTTAAAAGTCTCTCTCTAGGAAAAAGACTTTGTGAGTGGATCCGCCGTGTTGTCCTCTGAGTTTACTCTCCTAACCTCGATCACCCTGGAGATCAACTATCTCCATGATCAGGTGATGCTGCCTCAGTATATGTCTGGGTCACTGATGGGATCGGGGTTCCTGGGCCAAAGCCACACTTCCATTGTCACACAATGGTAGGAACCTAGTTCATCTTATGAACCATTATACACCCAAACTTCCTCTTTGGTAGTATCTTTAATAGCGATGTCACTTGCCTTTATCGTCTAGTCTGCCATGGTATCTAGCTTGGAACTCTTCCAACATACCATCCCTCCACTGAGGGTAAAGACAATGCCTGCGACTGACATTCAGTCATCCTTATCACCCTGGAACCTTTCCAGTGATTCTCCCTAGGATCGATTGATACCATCTCACTATACCTAGTGAGAATCCTAACATCCATTCAGATCTATCTTATAGATCCAAAACCCAGGATTTAGGAGGTATCAGTTTGAACCTATATGGAGAATCCTTATGATAAGAGGAGATTGACCGTGCCTAGCATAGGAAACTCCTTCCCTATCAAGAGTATGTTATCCACGTACTCTACAAGGATCACCACCTTACTCTCTACTACTTTTTTGTATATACAAGGTTCATCTACCATTTTGATGAAGTCAAACTTTTTGACTACCACATCAAAATAGATGTTCCAACTCCGCGATGCCTGCTTTATTCTGTAAAGCAACTTGCATACGTTTCCGCTGCTCCCACTGTTTATGAAGCCCTCTGGCTGTGTACTTATAGACGTTCTCTTCTAAATCTATATTTAGAAAAGCAGTCATGACACCCAACCACCAGATATCGTATTCATGGTATGTAGCAATGGCAAGTAGGATCCGAATGGTCTTAAGCATAGCCACTGGAAAAGGTTTCATCATTATCCACGCCTGGTCGATGACGAAAACCTTTAACAAGTCTAGTTTTGAAAGTCTCAACTTTTCCATTTACGCCAAGTAATCTTCTCAAGATATACTTGCTCCTGATGGGGATTTAACCCTTCAGATATAGCAACCAAAGTCCATACTTTGTTGGTGTATATGGATTCCATCTCAGATCGCTAAGCATCCAGCCATTCTTACAGAGTCCCTACTCTCGATGGCCTGCTTGAAACTAGTTGGGTCATCATCTCATGATGCAATCCTCGCTCCCACTTGTTGGAGATAGTGCCCTCAGAGTCAATTATTAGGTCACAGGTACGTGATTGTAATGATTGAGCGAGGACCTATCCCGGTAGGACAGTCTTACTCGAGATGATAGTATGCTATCTGGTTTACCTTTATCATCGTGTACTGCTTTAGGTGACATGACAGGTCGCTATTACACGTTGATAGAGCCCCTAGGATTCTTGCTTGACCACCAGCAGTATGAGGGCGATCATATAAGTGGGAGCTGGGGGTCTACAAGCATATCCTTAAAAGGTCCCTAGTCGTGGGAGTTTCGAGACCGGGCATCGATACTCCATTAGTAGACTAGTGTATACAGTCGAGACCCCGACGAGGGGCGGTGGCCGGTCTCACAAGCCACTGGTGTCAGTTGGATCACCTAAGATGTATACAGGTGCTCATTGGGTTATGAGTACACTGGACAGGACTCGCCGAGAACATGCTAGTTGGTCATATACCAGACGTCAGATGGCAGTTCCCTGGTGACATGTGTGCAGGTTAGTTCATCGACCTGGGGATCGTCATTTGTCTCGTGTGAGTTCCCACTGTACTTTGATTACTACCCTACCACGGCTCAAAGGAGTCGTGCAAACAGGTTTTAGTTGGGTACAGTCCCGAGCCACATGGAGGCAGTGAGCGTATCTTCAGGGGTTCGTCTCTCCCGGTATTGGGGGTGAGGTCGTGCTGTGTCTAGGAGAGCTATTACACAAAGTCCTTGGCCAAGGCAAGGAGATTTACTGGTAGGTATTCCAGTAGTATCTCAGGGTGTTCTGGGCTACACTCCGACACGACTTGTACCGCTTTTGGGGGTCTGACTTTTACCAACCCCCTAGGCCCGCCATGCGATACTCATAGACGAACGGACCGGACTGCACGGATATTGTCACTGACAGGCTCAGTAGGGTGTCAGGATGAGTTCGCTCATCGACGTCCCTTTTAGTCAATAGCTGGTGGCCCGTTACGTATTGGCTTATACCTCTGACGTGCTAGTGGTTAAATCCACAGCCATAGTATTGACGAGTCTTTAGAGTCTACCACACTTTCAGTTACTCAGGTTTCGGGCGAAACGCTGTAGAGGCCGTATGGAGATATGGCAGGGTCCGATCAGATACGTGCGGTATTGCACGGATCAGGATCGGACGTTTTGTATTAGTAGCCGTATAGGTATATGGCAGGGTTCGATCAGATACGTGCGGTATTGCACGGATCAGGATCGAACGGATATTACTAGCCGGCTTTGGTTTAAGCCGGTCCTAGTTTAGTACAGTGTAGATTTTGTCTCATTGCATTTGTATCCGGTCGGAATACAGATGCGGGTGTGTATGCACAGTGTCGGGGTTTTCCTGTAATTTATTACGGGACCAGTTTTCTGGAGTTGCCAGTTTGCATTCCGTTCCGGCCGGTTTTCCTTTGTTCTTTCCCGGCCGGACTTTTTCGATGGAGGGGGTTATTTGCAATTGTGCAAATAATCTTTGTGGAGGGGGTTTCTTGCAAAACCATTGATTATGATAGTTTTCATTATCTTTTGCACCATGCTTGCATTTATGTTGATTTGATGAAGGTATGGGTGGGTTTAATGTGTAGCATGCTTGTTTGTTTCTATGTCCCTTGATGTGGTCACCCCTTCTTCACTCCTACACTCACCTCCCTTCATCATTTATATCCATTCTTTTCCCTCCACCATTCCTAGTTGCAATGGCCGGCCACTTCATGATGAGGAGAGAAAAATGAGAGATTCATTTTGTGCTTCATTTTGTTCATCTCATTTGGCTTGCAAAAATGGTTGCTTCATTTCCCTCCAAAGTTCAATCTTCATTCCTCCATCCAAAGGCAACAAACCCCAAAGAGACAAGTAGCCTCTACACTACACTTCCTACAGCAAATCTTGGACGCGTCGATTCGCCAGCTTCGCGCCCGAGTTGCCTCGGTATTGAGGTGGGAGCCCGTAAAAGCTACAGGCGATGTGGTGCCCTTTCCGACGAGGAGGAGACGGACGGAGATCCCGCGAGGAGATCGGAGTGGAGATGAAGACCGGAGGACTTGGATCGTCGGTATACATCTCTAACCCGTATTCTAGTTAGCTTAGACTTGTTAATGGTTACGATCCGGAGTTTAGTGCGCGGTGGTGCCGGTTTGCAAAGTCCGCAAAATTTAAGTTTATCACCGCTTCCGCATTCCGGCGTCGGATTGACGGCCGGGGCGCCGCCGTGCACTTACAGTGGTATCAGAGCCTCGCCATTAACTTAGTCTAGCTTTGTGTAATGTGTTTGCATTTCCGATCGACCAAAATTTCCAAAAACCGTATTTTTTGTTCACATCAGTTTCTGTTGAAATATTTTGGTCTCGAAAAATTTTTCAGGTTGTAAAATATTGATGTACTGGAAAATATAAGAGCTCTGTAAAAATTCGATGAAGTGACTCCACAGTTGGAGCGCGGAACCGCCGCGAAAACCCCATTTGTGCGGCCCTTCCGCCGCGCACTATTCACATCACTTCACCAATTTTTTACAGAGGCCTTCTGGGCTTAAAATATGGGCTTTGGAATATTAAAGTTGGGCCAATTGTTTCTGTGAGTGCTACAGTTTTCTTTGGGGCCCACTTGTTAATTGTTTGATCAATCGGAAATTTTTTAAACACATTTTTCACAGTATTTACATTATATCTGCGACCGTGAATGTCACTCGATCGGTAAATCCGGTCTAACTGCTATAGCCCGGTTAGACGGATTTGCGAACGTGACTTTCACGTTGATGTTCTATGTATTTGCTGTGATGTTGCGGATCGGTCGTGGGGGATAGCCTGGATGCAATGCTAGTACAGTGTTGTTGTATTATGTACATTTGATATTGCGGGGCGAGCGTCCGACATGTGGACTGCCGTCACTGCCTGATTGTATTATTCTTTTGGGGCACGACCTGGTTGCGGTCGATGTACCCGGTGTATGTATATTTTACTTTCTGTACTAGGGTTACCCTGCGGAGGGGTGCACGGATAGCCGGGTTCTGGAGGGCAACGAGCCCGCATCTCAGGGCATTGAGACGGAGGGGCTTCAGTCTGGGATTGGCGGGCTATTCGCCGCACTCGTAGGGGGTACAGGTTGACCCAGGAGGGGTGCCCAAGTTGCCGGATTCCGTGGAGTGCTGGGTGGTCCATTCACGGCGCTGAAGGGGGCTGCCTCGCTTCAGGTTTTGGCGGGTGACTTGCCGCGCCCGTAGGGGTCTAGGATTTCATTGCACAGGCTATCCACACGACCAGGGGAACGTCGGGTTTCAGTAGTGGCTCTGTGAAACCCGGGGATCCCAGATATCTGTATTGTTTCTGTGATGCTGTTCATTCTCTGTGATGTTGCATTTCTTTCACGCCTTGAGCGAAATATAATATATTGGTATATATATTAGTAGATGTTGTATATGTTTTTCATCCGCGCTAGTCCAGTCCCCGCTCTGTCGTTAGTAAGCTAACCTAACGAGTAATGACGGGACCCAGTGGCGAATGCGGATGGCATATACGTACATCAGTATATTTTCGTTCTTTTTGGTGTGATCAATTGATGGGACTGCATTGATTCGGATCAATGCAAGTTAAAAACAAACCTAATCTGATGTTGTTGGAACACTTTTCAAAAAGCTGTTATTGCAAGGACGTTTACTTTTGTTTTGCATCGTGGTATTCATTGGAATATCCTGCTCCTCAGTCGACGAGGCAAGGGCCGAGATCCCTTCACCGGGAGTGACCCCTTGGACAGAAGTTTGCGTCAGGGCATTAACTTCACTATAGCCGATTACTTTTGCTTTGCACCGTGGTATTCAGTTGGAATATCCTGCACCTCATTCTACGGGGAAAGAGCCGAGATCCCTTCACCGGGAGTGACCTCTTTAGTAAAGGTTTTCGTCACTATATTTTCTAAAAAGCTATCCGTTCCTTCAACGATATCAAGTTCATTACGTTAAAGGTTTTCGCCAGAAACCATTCGTAGCCCTCCGTCATTTCAGTTAAATATTCGGTAGTATTCAAGCTATGTATTTTGACCTCACGCCAAGGCATAGTGATTGGTAGCTGCCGGGTATTTATCTGTTGCATAGATAGATGCGTTGGTTTGGGACAGTCGTACTACTATTTTGGCCTACGTCAAGGGTATGTACGGGTGGGTTCAGATTAACCTGGATAATGACGGGCAGAACTTGACATGTGACTTATGATATTTTGACCTCACGCCAAGGTCATAAGAGCATGGGGCAGAAATTACATCGGGAGTTTCAAAAGTACTGAAACTTGCCAGATATGCGCATACCTTCTGGAGTGTGATACCGTGAGCGGATTCCGTCACGTTATCATGCGATGAGAGTTGGATCCCGATTCCCACTGATGAGTTAGTTTACTCCTCGGGTGACCCCGACTAATTCTTTTTTCAGGTTTGGAGGAGAATTTGAGGTACAGTGGGAGGTTTCCAGATTAGATAAATTGGTAACCATTCTGATCTAGGTTAGAGTGCACGCTGAGTGTTTCTTTTCTCTCTCTCTTTGGCAGCGACCATTGACCCGACCCTAAGACTTTGACTCAGTGACCAAGTTGACCGAAGCTTCTTAACACAGGCTTTTGGATTGTCAGAATTGCAGACCTCATTGCCACTCCTACTTTTACCCTTTTCTCCAGGACACCCCGTATTACTGCGAACGTCCACTTCCATTGGACAAAACCATCGTATGGTTAGATACGAACTCGAAGGAATTCGAGGATGGTTTCTGGTTCTGGAGAAAACGGATAGGATTATTCAGTTGTCTTTTCCTTTTACCCTCTCTCAGGTTACGAGTACTCCTTGGTTTAGGGGTAGTACACCTATTACGCAAATTGGATTGTCTTCTTCCAAACCTTAGGCTGGTGCCGACCGGTAGGGAATGAAGAAAACCAATTAGCATAACGATGGTGTGCAGAAGGTATTAAGTTCAGACAAAGCAAGGGATTAGTAAGAGGGCAAAGTAAATTGCAACAGATATTCACGACCAAACCAAATATTTCGTTACCACTCCCACATCACCTTTGTATTTCTCCAGGACACTCCGTATCACTACGAAGATCCACAGTTTATTTGGATACTCCATCGTATGGTTATATACGAACTCGAATGGAACTTGTTCCAGTTCGGGGATGGATTCTGGTCCAGGAGAAATAGGAATAAAGTACATTCAGGTGTCTTTTATCTTCACCTTCTCTCGCGTTGCGAGTGCTCCTAGGATTAGGACAGTACACCCTTTATGCTTATTGGATAGTCTTCTTCCAAACCATAGGCTGGTGCCGAACGGTAGGGAAGGAAGAAAACCAATTGGCCTAAAGGGGTGTGCGGAAGGTAATGACTAAAGACATATGAAGGGATTTGGAGAGGTGGCAAAGAATTATACGGTTATAGTTGTGAATCTGGATAATGGAAGAGGCATTACTAAGAATACCGGGATACCCCACCGAAACATTTCAATGTTTCAGTTTCACTGTGTACTGTTAAAAGAAAACTGATTTCCCGATTAGATACTTACTCCAGGGTATGTATTTACCAGGTATGATTCTCACATCTGTATGGTTTTACAGATGATGAGTGGGAGTAGGTTATTGGGAATTGGGTGATCATCCTCATTATATCGGGATTCGTTGTAATCGGTGATATTTGAGGAAATCACCTGGGCTGTTTGCCGGTCGGCAAATATTTGGTTTTGAATATCCGCAGTTATGCACCAATTTCAAATTGATATATCTGTACGTCTATTTTCATAGAGTGAGATATACCTTTCTGAAATTATGTCTACGACATTTACCTATATCAGTGGATGGTTAGGTAAGAAGCATTAAACAACGGTGTAATTCTTCATAACCATAAGTACAGTTTTCAACCTACGACACACAGTGAAAGAGTTGTTAGACTCAGCGGACTTATACAGAGTATTGTATGTTGTCCAGTGTCCATTAGGACAGAGGGGTTGGTCCTCATACTATATTCTGTTTACTTTTAACTTCTCTAGTTCTTAGACATGTGCTTCGTGGAAACACAGGGTCTAAGTTTTGAGGAGTTATAGGTATTTGAATAGAGTAGAGAACCAGGTATAGCAAGTATCGGGATTCTTCAGAGTGATCGAAGATGTAGATACTTGTGCATGGTATTCAGTTGATAGTAATGATAAAGAGAAATTGCTTCTCTTTCAGGTTACTCATAATTGGAAGCATTCCTAAGTTAAGTAACGCTGATTAGCCTCTCTCCATTTTGTTGACATGCACTGGAGACAGCTGCATGATTTGAATCTGGTTCAATTAAATCAGTGCCTCTGGTTCTATATTGGATGTAGAACAGTTCATATCTTAACGATGTTAAGGTACGGGGAGTTGTCCGGTTTATGATTAAAACCAGACACTGGATAACTAAAGGCACGTTTCTGTAATGGCTGTTTGTGGGTTGACCCAGGCTATGACGCGGGTTGATTTTCTACCATAAGAAAGATCAATAGTGATATTGTTCTTGACTCGCCACAGTTTTAAAAAGAAATGGTTATTTTTCAGAAAACAGTAGTGGGAGTATGGTAGAACTGGAAGCGATTCCAGAACCGCAAACGATTACTGGAGATTTGATAAGGAACCTAAAGATTCAATCTGATTTGACATTCCATTGGCCACTCCGCAGATAAGGTGGGTAACTTCAGGCACCCGAGAGGTGCTCCGGTAGCCTCAAAGACGGTGACAGGGAAGTTCTTGTTTACCCACACTTGCCATTGTTGTTGTTCCAGGCTGCGAGACCCGGCAGGAGGATGAGTATAGCGTCGTTCTAAACTAGCTTTAGAAGTGCACGTCTATATGACTCTTCCAGAGGGTTGTCGTAGTCAGTGGGAGCAGCGGAAGCATTGGTGGACATCAGGCTTATGTCTGTTTATAGACTAAAGCAGATATAGCGGAGATAGATCATCTAATTCTGATGTGACAGTCATGGGTTTGACGTCATCAGAATAGGGGATGGATCTGTTGAGAAGGTAGTAGGGTGTGATATCCGGGTTTTGGATGACATACACAAAGTAGGAAAAGAAACTCCTATACTACAATCGGTTATTCTTTGGTCGTCACACAGTGGTTTCTCCACAAAGGACATGGATTTTATATCAGACATACTGGTTACTAGATCTATGGTTTTAGATCTAGATTTGGGTGGTTTCCCAATCAGGGTACTTGACAGCATTCTAAGAGTATTTAGGATGGACGACTCCTGGCACGGTAGTGTACCTGCAGGTAATGGAGTCACCCTCTCTAAAGGTGTCTTACAGACTAAAGGGGAGAGGGACGTGCATGATTGGCAGATCACTTGCTTAGGCAATTGAGTCAATCATGAGATGTCAAGTACCACACCAGATGTTGTTCTTGCACTAGATGCAATAAGTTGACATTAATCCAATCCTGGAGAAACAGTCGGAAGCAGTTTTAGAACATAAGTGGATGTTCTAGGGATATGATAACGACAGCCTCATTCAGGAGACGGTTATCATTCCAGGCTTCCAAGGTGACATGGACGACAAGGAGGTTGTCAGAGTTATAGTTTTCCCTCTGACGAGGGGCAGTATTTTGGACAGGTGGTCCAAGGCAATACTGAGGGTGGCTTGGCGTAGGATACTGATTAAGTTCAGTTGACGATACAGTCTAAGAAGTTTGGATTTGGAGTTCATTTATGAGCTAGGTCCCATCAGACATCCAGACATTCTAAGACAGGTATTGCTCTTTTCGGGAGATGGGTTTCTCCGCGAACTTGAGATATAGAGAGATATAGAAAGAAACAACTAAGCGGATCCACTCACTGAGGCTATTCCTCGAACGCAATAGTTCCGCAAATGAGCTTTGTGAGACTGACTAGTAGAGGAGTTGGATGTTCGGTATCACACGGGCTGTGAGTATGCGACATCGCAATAATTAGCCTTGAGTGCAAGTGGGAGATTGTTGGAGATAGTGCCCTCAGAGTCAATTATTAGGTCACAGGTACGTGATTGTAATGATTGAGCGAGGACCTATCCCGGTAGGACAGTCTTACTCGAGATGATAGTATGCTATCTGGTTTACCTTTATCATCGTGTACTGCTTTAGGTGACATGACAGGTCGCTATTACACGTTGATAGAGCCCCTAGGATTCTTGCTTGACCACCAGCAGTATGAGGGCGATCATATAAGTGGGAGCTGGGGGTCTACAAGCATATCCTTAAAAGGTCCCTAGTCGTGGGAGTTTCGAGACCGGGCATCGATACTCCATTAGTAGACTAGTGTATACAGTCGAGACCCCGACGAGGGGCGGTGGCCGGTCTCACAAGCCACTGGTGTCAGTTGGATCACCTAAGATGTATACAGGTGCTCATTGGGTTATGAGTACACTGGACAGGACTCGCCGGGAACATGCTAGTTGGTCATATACCAGACGTCAGATGGCAGTTCCCTGGTGACATGTGTGCAGGTTAGTTCATCGACCTGGGGATCGTCATTTGTCTCGTGTGAGTTCCCACTGTACTTTGATTACTACCCTACCACGGCTCAAAGGAGTCGTGCAAACAGGTTTTAGTTGGGTACAGTCCCGAGCCACATGGAGGCAGTGAGCGTATCTTCAGGGGTTCGTCTCTCCCGGTATTGGGGGTGAGGTCGTGCTGTGTCTAGGAGAGCTATTACACAAAGTCCTTGGCCAAGGCAAGGAGATTTACTGGTAGGTATTCCAGTAGTATCTCAGGGTGTTCTGGGCTACACTCCGACACGACTTGTACCGCTTTTGGGGGTCTGACTTTTACCAACCCCCTAGGCCCGCCATGCGATACTCATAGACGAACGGACCGGACTGCACGGATATTGTCACTGACAGGCTCAGTAGGGTGTCAGGATGAGTTCGCTCATCGACGTCCCTTTTAGTCAATAGCTGGTGGCCCGTTACGTATTGGCTTATACCTCTGACGTGCTAGTGGTTAAATCCACAGCCATAGTATTGACGAGTCTTTAGAGTCTACCACACTTTCAGTTACTCAGGTTTCGGGCGAAACGCTGTAGAGGCCGTATGGAGATATGGCAGGGTCCGATCAGATACGTGCGGTATTGCACGGATCAGGATCGGACGTTTTGTACTAGTAGCCGTATAGGTATATGGCAGGGTTCGATCAGATACGTGCGGTATTGCACGGATCAGGATCGAACGGATATTACTAGCCGGCTTTGGTTTAAGCCGGTCCTAGTTTAGTACAGTGTAGATTTTGTCTCATTGCATTTGTATCCGGTCGGAATACAGATGCGGGTGTGTATGCACAGTGTCGGGGTTTTCCTGTAATTTATTACGGGACCAGTTTTCTGGAGTTGCCAGTTTGCATTCCGTTCCGGCCGGTTTTCCTTTGTTCTTTCCCGGCCGGACTTTTTCGATGGAGGGGGTTATTTGCAATTGTGCAAATAATCTTTGTGGAGGGGGTTTCTTGCAAAACCATTGATTATGATAGTTTTCATTATCTTTTGCACCATGCTTGCATTTATGTTGATTTGATGAAGGTATGGGTGGGTTTAATGTGTAGCATGCTTGTTTGTTTCTATGTCCCTTGATGTGGTCACCCCTTCTTCACTCCTACACTCACCTCCCTTCATCATTTATATCCATTCTTTTCCCTCCACCATTCCTAGTTGCAATGGCCGGCCACTTCATGATGAGGAGAGAAAAATGAGAGATTCATTTTGTGCTTCATTTTGTTCATCTCATTTGGCTTGCAAAAATGGTTGCTTCATTTCCCTCCAAAGTTCAATCTTCATTCCTCCATCCAAAGGCAACAAACCCCAAAGAGACAAGTAGCCTCTACACTACACTTCCTACAGCAAATCTTGGACGCGTCGATTCGCCAGCTTCGCGCCCGAGTTGCCTCGGTATTGAGGTGGGAGCCCGTAAAAGCTACAGGCGATGTGGTGCCCTTTCCGACGAGGAGGAGACGGACGGAGATCCCGCGAGGAGATCGGAGTGGAGATGAAGACCGGAGGACTTGGATCGTCGGTATACATCTCTAACCCGTATTCTAGTTAGCTTAGACTTGTTAATGGTTACGATCCGGAGTTTAGTGCGCGGTGGTGCCGGTTTGCAAAGTCCGCAAAATTTAAGTTTATCACCGCTTCCGCATTCCGGCGTCGGATTGACGGCCGGGGCGCCGCCGTGCACTTACACCACTGTCATCGAGAAACCGAAGTATCTCTCAGGCAGGTGAGGAACCCTGCTAGATCGGCGGAGAGGCTGAGGTTCGTTGGGGACTATTGAATCCTTTGGTTCTATCAAATCATCAGCTGTACTTTGTAGAGCTGGAAATCCTTCCAGTTCTACAGGACTGACATTGCCTCGATCTTGTCCGGATTTTGCTTTTGACATAGGCCGGACAATCCCAAATCTTAACTTACTTAAGAGATGGGCTCTTCCCATACCATATCTCATATGGAGCGGTAGGCAATGATCTGATTCGAACCTAATTCAATAGGTATGCAGCTTCTTAAGTGCATAACCCCTAAAAGGAAACAGGTAACTCAACAGTTCTCATCATAGAGCGCACCATATCATATAGGGTGTGATTGCTCCGCCCCGATACACCGTTGTGCTGTGGTGTATTCAGAGGAGTAACACTGAGAGAGAATCTCATTCTCCTTTAGAATAGTCCAAGAATTTCATGCACAAGTATTCTCCTCCCTGATCTCATCATAGGACATAATACTTATACCTGTATTAGCTCTCTACTTCTGACTTATATTCTTTGAACTTCTCAAAAGCTTCAGACATGTGTTTCAACAGGAACATGTGTCCGAATCTTGAGAGATCATCAGTGAATGTAAGGAAGTACAAAGAACCGGTCCTGGCATGTGCAGACAGGGGACCTTACATACATCATCATGTATTAGTCCCAAGAGTCTACTAACTCTTTCTCTGTTTCCGATAAACAGAGCTATGATCATCTTATCTTTGTGACATGACTGGCAAGTTTCACAAGATGTAAATTCAAACTGATTTAAATATGCATCTAAAATGTAACTTAAGCTAGTCGGGTCACATTGATATGACCTAGTCTACAATGCTTCAAGAAGGATTCGTTCATTTCTGAACTCTTCCTCTTGTGTGTATTCTGTATACTAGGAGCTGTAGTTTAATTTAGAACGTCAATGCTTTTAGATAACGTGCCTGAACCGATCAACTTTTGAAATGTTCAAAACAATATTCAACAATACAAAATTATATCATTCTTTAATAAATAAAGAGATTGATATGATTTTGTATATCAGGTTCGGTATCTAATAGCATTTGTTCAGAATCAATGTATTTGGAAATACAGGGTGACAGTGACCAACAGACTTGGCTGCAACACTTGCACCGTTTTCTGTCTCATGAAACTTATCACCCGTTCTCAGTTCTCTACCTTTCTGTAGCCCTGTGTAATAGATTACATATCTGGGATCCTGATCCGGTATCAAATACCCAGGACGCAGAGGATACTGAGAAACAGTTCTTTGTAATGAACGCACCCGAAGGAGATGCATCTTATGCACTTTCTTCGTTTGGGCGGCATGGGAATCCTGGTATTCCCCTAATTCCTGCTGGGTCTTATAACAATTATAAGTTGGAGCGGGACCAACGTTCCCCAGCTCAGTATAACAAGCGGGTTCGGTCAATACATCCATATTATTATCTTGATTAAGGCGTGACATGGTCGCTACCTGGAGAGAGAGAGAGAAGAAAACACTCTGCGTGCGCTCTTGCAAGATTAAATTGGTTATTTATTTTATCTAATCAGGATGGCTCCCACTGTTTTTATCAAATCTTCCTTCAAACCTTAAAAGGAAAGACTAGCCGGGATTAATTAAACTCTACAAGTTCGCCAATCTTTCAGCCAGGCCAGTGTCGGTACTTTGAGGGAAGTTCCCTGTGCTTTCGCACGGACCTAATTACAATAAACCTCATTTTCTCAGGGGCGTAACCCCGTTGACACCTTTCTAGACACCTACTTGATCGGCTAATTGCAAAGTCCAAAACTCTCCTAGGAGTAACAATTACTCGCAGTGGGTATCGGGATCCAACTATCATATAGAAGGTATGCAATCTCATTGCAAATTTCAACACTTGAAACTCCCGATAATGGTTTTTACCCCTAGCACCTATGACCTTGGCTAAGGTCAACAAATCATAAGCACTAGTCAAGTTCTACCCGTCATTTCGTGATTAATTAGACCCACCCACATGACCCTTGGCTAAGGTCAACAAAGCCATATGACTGTCCTAACTAATCGCATCATATGCGGTGTAGGAAGACATCACTTAGCTACCGTACACTGTGCCTTGACTATGGTCAATAAACACAGCACGAATACTAAGTACTCTACTTCCTAAAATGACGGAGGGTTGCGGATGGTTTTTAAGAAAACCTTTAACGCTTTGAACTTGATCTCGTTGCGGAATCAAATGGTTTTTAAATTTTGAGGCTTTTCTAGTTTTGCTAAAGGGGTCACTCCCGGTGAAGGGATCGTCGGCCCTTTCCTCATCGAATAAGGTGCAGGATATATCATATATACCGCTGTGCAAAGAAAAAAACTATAGAAGCAATCAAAAGATAAACCGAGGGTTGTAGCATCTGCCAGTTATTGCTAAAGGAGTCACTCCCGGTGAAGGGATCTCGGCCCTTTCCTTATCGAATAAGGTGCAGGATGTTCTACAAGGAACACCGCGATGCAAAGCAAGAACTGTAGCTACCTGATTTTTGAAAATTCGATTCCACAACATCTTTTAGTTTTATTTTCTTTCATTAATCACATTAATGAATGTCCCATCATTTAATTCCACCTAAACATCACAGATAAATACAACGTACACTTATGCCATCCGCATTCGCCTCGATGTCTCGTCTGCACCGTTAGGTTAGGTGCCTAACGGCAGAGCGGGGCAGAGCTAGCGCGGGTGTAAAACATAAGCAACTTTATATAATATATCATATATAGTATATACAGTATCCATCTGAACAAATCACATGATCACATCACAGATAACGTAGCAGAAAATATCATATGAAATATTAGATATACTAGGACGTCCGTGTTTTATTTTGAGCCTGAATAAAACACGGATTCCACGGTCGTGATGAATAACCAATCCCACACCCCTAGACCCCTACGAGAGCGGCAAGCAACCCTACCAATTCTAGGGTTAGGAGACCCGGACTCGACTCCTCGAGATGGTCTCCCTCTGGACCCTAGAACCCGGTTACTTGTGCTCCCCTCCTTGGGTCTATCCTAATGCGGAAAAGTAAATAAAATACAACACCGGTGACATCAACCTCAACCCGGAAGTGCCCCAATAAAAGAATATTACATATAAGTTTTTACATGAATGAAAAAGAAAAACACTCATCTCACATAAAAAACCCCCAGCTATTCAAACACGACGATCCAATATAACATATCCAGCAACACATAACATCACAAGTCATCAACATAAGTAAATATGCCCATCCCAATTGTCGTTGACATATAGCAACGAAACCGGCGATATCACATATTACACTTACGGTCGCAGAAAAGAAAATGTAAAACTACAACAGTTGGAATCCGCAACCTGCATAGACATCGCATGCCTAACCAAATGAATTCCTTAGACATTGCATGCTTAACAATTATAAACCCCGCATTTTAGTCTCAAAATCGAAAACTGTTTTCAATATCAAGTCGGGCAATTCAAAAAGATTCCCGACATCCTGAACGAATGTTCGTCGCAAACTTTAGTAGACGGCCGCACCCCCGATGCCGTCGATGAAGTGCACTCAGGCGGAACACCGCTGCCGCGAGCACCCGAACGGATGCTTTTTGGCGATGGGGTTCTCCTACAGTTACTTGGTCGGGGCTATGGGGCGTGGCTATCTATTAAGTTTACCGGCGAGTATCCGCGTACGCAACGTGATTGCGACAGACTTTTGATCACATCAAAATCCTGTGGCAACCGATCAAGTGAGACTAAACTGCTAGATTTATAACATTCAAATCAGTTATCTCATAACTATTTGTGGGTTCCAAATATTGTATCACATTCCAGATAAATAGAAAATGTTAAACTTTCCGATCGAACAATCAAACACCCAAGTTTTCCCAATAGCTCAACACTTGAAATAAGTTTAAAAACATTCACTTCATGCCACAGTACCAACGGTCCAGCCGTAGAAGGGTTAAGCCAATGCCTCATATGTGGCACGCCATACTGCCCCAAACCCTAAGGTTCAAAGGGCAGTTCAAGACGGTCACATAATCGAGTTAAGGTTTGTTGTCTTCTAGAGGGTCCATCGCGTTACTTGCACTACTTTGAACGTTCTTAAACTACGGAAAAATCCAACACTTGGAAATTTCCCGGCAGGGGAAAAAGTGAGATATTGATATCCGGTCGAACATTTTAATACGTTCTAAATTACCCGGAAAAACACATAGACGAAGTTAAACTTTCCGATCGAATTAACGAACTCCCAATACAACCCTAGAAAACTCAACACTTGAGTGAAATTAAAAAATTCCCAGAAAAGAATGACAAGAAAGGACCTAGGAATAAATATGTGAAGTTCCAGGGACTACTTCACAATTTTGGCCGCGGAACCGCCGCCAAACCCCTGGTTTGGCCGCGGTTCCGCGGTCAAATTTTTGAGTTACAGGTCCGTACTTCACAGTAATTCCTAGTTTTTCTTGATTAATTTTCTGAGCATTTTTAATTAGGAAAAATCCACAGTTTTAAAAAATGTATAGAGAAGGGTATAATCGGGGGATTCCGGGTTCGTTCGGACTTCTAACTTCGTCTACACTTCGCCTAAAGCTCTAACTAGGCTCTGATACCACTGTAGGGTTCCTAGGCACACTCATGAGGTTCTACAACTGATCAACCATGCCAAAATCAAATTTTTATGTGCCGAGAAACCCTAATGAAGATCGTTAACTAGAGGATAGGCGAAACTAAAAGCTAGCAAACAACTTTACTAATAAGTGAAAGGGATTACAACCTTTGTAGATCCGGTCCTCCACTTCTTTAGCTCCGTGTTGACGTCCTTCCGCTGCGATCATCGGGATCCCGAACTCTAGCGTTGGTTTCATCGGAGAAATGATCGGGCTAGGTCGTTGACTTCGATGCCGAAGATGATCTACGTCGAGGCGATTCAAACTCAAGCTCCATCTTCACTAGATCATGAAACTTGTGAAGATAACTCCCTATACAACATGGCAAGTGGTAGAGGATGAAGAAATAGGAAGTGGGTTCACTTTGGATTTGGATTTCTCACTTGATTTCATCACTTGAAAATTTTCTAGCAAAGGTTTTCTTCTTCATGAAGAAGAAGAAGAAGAAGGAAATGAAAAAGAATTATCTAAAATAAAAATTCAAGTGAAGTCTATCATAATGCAACCATGGGTAAGTTAACTCATGTAGAGAGCAAACCATAGTTTAGGTAAATGGTTAGGTCAAAGGATAAAAACAAAATGGTTAAGACTTTGTCAAAGTTGCTTGAAGTATCATGAAACTTCTAGCAAAGAAAGAAAAGCTACCATTTAGTTTTTAACCAAAATAAATAAATAAATAAGTTAAAACCCTAACCATTAACCTAAACATGGTTTAAAGCATACACACACCCAAGTTTGCATGTATCATCAAACATGATACAAACTAGTGCACAAACATATATCACATATACAACTTGTGCATATCAAGTGAGAAAATCAATCTTAAGTGAACCAATACTAGTTAATGTAAAGTAATATATCAAATATATAATTATACATTAAATCTTTAAATCAACACTTGATTTAATGATCCGGTCATACTGCATATAACTGACTAATATCAAGTGTATCAATATATCGAATCAAAACTTGATTCGGTAACCCGGCTATATCTTATATAACCGTCCAATGATACAAATCGCGAGAATAGAATTCAGTATCACATACTGGTATTATTCTCGGTCCCGTACATATCTCATATGTGCTCCTATTTCGTTTTGCTTGAGCCAGGAAACCTCTGTGTAGGACTCTAAAGACTCGTCAATACGCCGGCAATAGGCGATGATCATATCAAACACCCACAAGCCGCAAGCGGTCTGCTAAACGTAACGGCCACCCGGGTTTTGAGCGATCAGAAGATCGACGAGCAAGCCCGCTCACACTCCTGTGAATCCAACCAGTAACACATACCGTACAGTCCGGTCTGTTCGTCTGATATGTCGCATATCTCGCCTAGGGGTGGTAAACGTCAGACCCCAGTAGCTCGATAAGTCGTGTCGATATGAGGTCTATAACAGTTCGAGAAACTACTGGTAACACTTACCAGTAAATCTTAAGAACCCTGGCCAGGGATTTCCGGTTATAGCCAATCGAACCCAGCATAACATCAACTCCCTATACCGGGAGAGACGAATCCTCTCCTATCGCTCATTGCCTCCATGTGATTCGGGACTGTACCCAAAAACCACCATTTTGCACGCCCTCTTGGACGTGGTAAGGTGGAAATCAAAGCACAGTGGGAATCACACAAGACTCTATGACGATCTCGGGTCAACAGACTACTCTGGACCAGTGTCACCGGAGAACTGCCATCTGACGTGAGGTATAATACCATCTGGGAGTTCTCGGCGAGTCCGTCCAGTGTACCCAGTCTCCACTGAGCACCCGCATACCATCTCTGATGTCAAACACCAATGGATATAGGATCATCCATCGCCCATCACATGGGTCGAGAAGATATACGCTAGTCTACTCTGGAATATCGATGCCCCGTCTCGATATTCCCATGACTAGGAACATTGAAGGATGTACTCTTGGACTACCCAGGCCCCACTAGTATGATCTACATCACAGTCCTGGAAGTCGAGCACATATCCTAAGGGCTTTATCAACATGTAACAGAGAGACAGAAAGTATACATGTTAAGATAGAGAGCAACCAGATAGCGTACTATCATGTCGAGCAAGAAAGTCCTACCTATATATATCCCAGCATCCACTACAATATACATCCAATGTACAGTAATGGCCTCTAGGGCATACATATAACTAACACCCGCACCATTACCGATGATGCGCATGTTACACTTATACCGATTTGCCGGCTCACGCACATTCATCATCGGTAGTTGCCATGCCACTTACACAGTAGGACTGCCATACCATGATATTAATCTTAACCGTAAAAGTACACTCATTGTTCAGCACTATCATAGGACATGCTTGCATGATATACTTGACATGCTCATATTACCGTTCTATGTTTGCATACATCGTACTCTATGGTTACCTGCATTGAGGTGCTGTTTTTATGTGATCTCTGGATTTGAGAACCGTGGTTATATTTCAAAGGAAATTGTGTATTGTTTTAAAACCACGGTTTCTCTTGATATGATATTCGTGTCCACCATGAGTTTTCTCGGTTCTGAGTTATGAGCATACCCGATTCGAGGAGAGAGGAGGCATCGTCTGCGGGTATACGGTAGACCCAGTGAGGTGCCCCGAGGCAAGAAGACTCGTATAGTTGGCGGTGAGCCCGACGGAGGGAGCACTACCCACTGGTGATAGTTTAGACCCGGCGGTTATCCGGAGGATACCGACCGGAATCGTGAGATGGATATGAGGGCCGATCAGAGTATGCAGCGCCTGAGGGCCGATCAGAGGATGCGGCGCCTGAGATATGAGGATTTACGTGTCAATGCTGGACACGGGTTTCATGATGTTTCGTGTGTCGGTGTTGGACACTCAGGTTCCATAATTTTTTGTGTCGTTGATGGACACATGCTAGTTGATTTTCCTTATACATACAGGCATCTGATTCAGATGATTGCTTTTACATGTCATTGGCATCGATTATATTGTTGATACATATGTATACATGGACACCCTAGATATCATAGTATTACCTTCATGATACAGTATGACCTAGAAGTCGCTGTTTATTCGGTTTCTATTTGTTGATGTTTTCTACTCATGAGTTGGCAACTCACCCCCGTTATGCCACAGTTTTCTTGCAGGTTCGACTGCTTGGATTTGTAGCGGTATCGCTGGCACATAACTTGCTTTCAGGGTGGTTTCTATGGTAGGCGGGACACTTTGGATCGTACCCACTCTTGTATTTATTATTCTATTGTATCTAGTCAAACTCCATCAATCAGAAACTAGACTTTGTATATTGGTAGACTTAGACAGACTTGTATTTGCGAGACTTAGAGCGTTGGGTGTATGTTCGCTTCTTTTGAGGTTTTGATGTCTCGCTTTATTATTTATTTCTTTTTGTGTTTGATCTTCACCGTTGGGCGTTGTATATATATTACTTACTTGCATGGTTGTGTTTCCGCCGATTGGTGAAGAGCTAGCTCCCGCTTGGGGATGCCTATATATATATATTGCTTGTATGTGGTTTTGGATCAAAATATACAAGGGAGGTGCCGCCTAAATTTTTAAAGACGAAAAATGTTTTCAACTATAGCATAATCCACTTGTATTTTCATAAATATTTATTTATGAATTTAAAGAAAAACTTTATTTCATTATACCTTTATTTCAAAGCTGCACCTTCACTATTTTCCGCAAAAAGGTTTAGATTTCTGGGCTTTGGCTTACTTGAATTACGTTACGCTTTTAGACGCTGCATGATTCTCGTGCCGGTCACGTTCTGAATTTCTGGGTCGTGACAAAGTTGGTATCAGAGTGTTAGGTTTATCCTTGGTTCGAGTTGAGGCTTGAACTTACGGAACTTAGACTTAACTGAATGGGTATTAGACTCGAACTTTCGTCGCATAGGTTGACCTTGATTGATGGAGTAGGTAGTTTGAGTAGAGTAACGTACCGTGTGTATGTTCCGCGGCATACTTACGACACGCTGCTCCGCTTAAGTGACCTTAAGATGTACATTCTTGAGATTCTTGATTTTATTCATTCCTTTGATCATACTCCTATTGATTTCATTCTTTCCTATGATCATATATCCATTTCGGACCCGTCCTTTCGTTTCTCTGATCTATTTTCATCGATACCTGCTTGATGTTCCTGTTACCATGGTTTGAGCGTAAAGAGAGCTGCTGCTAGAGTTGCGGTCAGAGCGAGCACGTTACGGACGAGGGCTGACCATGATGTTTTCTGGGGGCATAGGGATGTATCGGTATAGTGTTTGTGTTGAGATCTCTCGTTTGAGGCGAGTGTTCGGATTTGCACTGGATGATCGGGCCATTGATAGAGGCTGCTGGATTGAGAGGACTGTTGATGTACAGCCTACCCCAGAGGTTGTGATATTGTCTACCGTGTAGACAGATGACCCAGCTGTTGCTGAGATTGACGGGATGTCGCCTCCAGAATTTATGGGCTGAAACTGCTGGAGCTTTCAGGCAAAGATGTGACAGAGGACCGATAGTTTATCTTGAATAGAGCGACGAAGAAGATTCGTCTGATTTGATGTGCCGATGCAGGCTCAGTTAATTTGAAGAATCCCCGTTTGAAGGGTCTTATTCAGATCTAGAGTAAATTGAACAAGAGAGGATATTGTTCGTTGGATGCTCCGATGCGAGATCAGTAAGCTGACCAGCTTCCAATAGAAGGACCTCACCCAGATGCATGGTAAGTTGATCGAGAACGGATGAATGAAGCATATACCTCCGATGATTAGGACGAGTTCCCGAGGATGTGTTCGGCTAGATATCTTCCCCGAGTGGAGAAAATACCCGAGTTCGTATTTCGAGTCCTTGTGAATGACTCCGGATTGACTGCAGCCGAGAATGAATTGCCATACGAAGATAGCAAGAGATGACATCGAAGAGGATGATAATGAAGACGGGTGAAACAAGAGGTTTGTGCGAGATATTAATGAACCGTTGTTACTCCCCATTGATGCCAGAGGATTGATATGTATGCAAAGGCGTTAGATAGAGCCAAATTGTAGAGGAAAGCCATGATAAGGATGCAATAGTCTGGAGATGAGAAAAAGGATTAAGTAAAGAGAGCCAACCTCCATACAGTTCAGCATAGGTGAGATCGGAAGAGACCATAAGCAGGTTCTTTCCAGGATGCCGCAACGATAAATATTTGCACCCAGGATCAGTTGTATCACGCATAATCAGAGGGCCAGATGTCGTCATCAGTAACGTGCCATTTGTGAGTGGTCATGTTAGTTGGCCAAGAGAGGATCAGCGGAGTGCCGGAGGGGAACTGTTCTGTCATTATTCCCAACCGGGCCGACGAGCAGAAAGTGTAGGGTTGCTAGGCACGCGCACAAGGGTCTACGAGGCATCAACCATGCTCGATTAAAATTTTAGCCATGCCGAACAACCCGAAGCCGGATCTTTAAACTAGGGTTTAGGCGAAAACGAACATGTTAAACACTTTAACACTAAGTGAGAGGGATTACAACCTTTGTAGATCCGGTCCTTCACTTCTTAAGCTCCACGTTGAGGTCCCTTCGCTGCGATCATCGTGTTCTGGACTCTCGAGAGGTTTCACGAAGAGAATGATGCAACCTTTGCTTCCGATCTTCGATACAAAGATGATCTACCTTGAAGTTTCGTTAACACAAGCTAACACTCATAATTTGAAGTGAAGACCCTCATCTAAATGGCAAGGGAAGATGAGGATGATGAAGTAGGATTTTTGCTCTCTTTTATAATCTTTTTCTCACTCATTTATCATCACTTAGAAAAAGCTAGAAAGCTTTTTCAATGAATAACTCAAGAAAGAAGATGATAGAATTCATTTGTGATGATTAATCAAAAGTTATCATAATCATTTATGCAACCATGGTTGTAGTAACCAATGTAGAGAGTTTACTAGGGTTAAGGTTTGGGTTGGGTTAAAGGGTGAGTCACAAAGAAATATCTATCATAATATCTTAGCAAATGACAAAGTAAAACCATCTAGAAACATCTAGAATACATTAACCCAAATCAAACCCTAATCTTGTTTAAACTCCACTAAACATGTTGCATTAATAATTATAACATGTTACAATATTATATATCACATATACAATATTTATTGTAACAAAATAAAATAATACATTTAACATATATCGCATATATATCAAGTATTACCCGAGTGAGAAAAATAATCTTTTAGTGAGCAAATATTAGTTAATGTAATTTAATATATCATATATATTATTATACATTAAATTATCGAATCAACACTTGATCCGACAATCCGGCTATATCGCATATAACCGACTAATATTTATCCGTACCGATTCATCGAATCAACACTTGATCCGATGACGCGGCTGATATCAAATATCGTGAGAATAGAATATGGTATCTCATATCGTATTATCCTCGGTCCCGCACATATCACATATGTGCTCCTACTCCGTTTTGCTTGAGCCAAGAAACCTCTGTGTAGGACTCTAAAGAATCGTCAATACGCCGGCAGTAGGTGATGATCATATCAAACACCCACAAGCTGCAAGCGGTCAGCTAAACGTAACAGCTACCCAGGTATTGAGCGCTCAGAAGATCAACAAGCAAGCCTGTACATTCTCCTGTGAATCCAAACAGTAACACTCCCGTACAGTCCGGTCTCGTCGTCTGATATGTCGTATATCTCGCCTAGGGGTGGTAAACGTCAGACCCCAGTCGCTCGATAAGTCGTGTCGATATGAGGTCTATAACAGTTCGAGAAACTACTGATAACACTTACCAGTAAATCTCAGCAACCCTGGCCAGGGATTTCTGGTTATAGCCAATCGAACACAGCACAACATTAACTCCCTATACCGGGAGGGACGAATCCCCTCTTATCGCTCATTGCCTCTATGTGATTCGGGACTGTACCAAAAGCCACCTTTTTGCACGCCCTCTTGGATGTGGTATGATGGAAATCAAAGCACAGTGGGAATCACACAAGACTCTATGACGATCTCGGGTCAACAGACTACTCTGTACCAGTGTCACCGGAGAACTGCCATCTGACGTAAGGTATAATACCATCTGGGAGTTCTCGGCAAGTCCGTCCAGTGTACCCAGTCTCCACTGAGCACCCGTACACCATCCTTGATGTCAAACACCGATGGATATGGGATCATCCATCGCCCATCATATGGGTCAAGATGCGTATACGCTAGTCTACTCTGGTGCATCGATGCCCTGTCTCGATACACCCTCGACTAGGAACAATTATAGGATGTACTCGTCGACTTCCGTGGCCCCACTAGTATGATCTCATCATAGTCCCAGTAGTCGAGTACATATCCTAAGGGCTTTATCAACATGTAATATAGAGACAATCAGAGTACATGTTAAGATAAAGTACAACCAGATAGCATACTATCATGTCGAGCATGAAAGTCCTCCCTATATATGTCCAAGCGTCCATTACAATATATATCGTATGTACAGTAATGGCCTCTACGGCATACATATAACAACAATCTCCCACTTGCACAAGGGCCATCTGTTGTGGTATCGCATACCCAACAATTAGCTGCGGTTGAAGTATCTCATACTCAACCATCCCGTAAGAGTCTCTTCTGGGAAAAAGGCCTTTGTGAGTGGATCCGTGCTGTTGTCCTCTGTGTCTACTCTCCTAACCTCGATCTCCCTGGAGATCAACCATCTCCATGATCAGGTGATACTGCCTAAGAATTATATCTGGATTTCTTATGGGACAGGGGTTCCTTGGCTAAAGCCACAACTCCATTGTCATATAATGGTAGGAACGAAGTTCATCTCATGAACTTATATATATCCAGACTGCCTCTTTGGTAGCATCCTTGGTAACGATGTATCTTGCCTTTAATCGTCTAGTAAGTCACGGTATCTAGCTTGGAACTCTTCCAACATACCGTCCCTCCACTGAGGGTAAAGACAATGCCTGCGACTGACATTCAGTCGTCCTTATCACCCTGGAACCTTTCCAGTCATTCTCCCCAGGATCGATTGATACCATCTCACTACAACTAGTGAGAATCCTAAAATCCAATTAGATCTATCTCATAGATCCAAAACCTAGGATTTATGAGGTATCACCTTGATCCTATATGGAGAATCCTTGTGATAAGCGGAGATTGACCGAGCGTAGCATAGGAAACTCCTTCCCTATCAAGAATATGTCATCCACGTACTCTACGAGGATCACCACCATACTCCCTACTACCTTTTTGTATATACAAGGTTCATCTACCATTTTGATGAAGTCAAACTCTTTGACTACCACATCAAAAAAAAAGATGTTCCAACTCCGCGATGCCTGTTTTATCATATAAAACATCTTGCACACGTTTCCGCTGCACCCACTGTCTACGAAGCCCTCTGGCTGTGTACTTATAGACGCTCTCTTCCAAATCATCATTTAGAAAAGCAGTCATGACACCCAACCACCAGATATCGTAGTCATGATATGTAGCCGTGGCAAGTAGGATCTGGATGGACTTAAGCATAGCTTTGAAAGTCTCGACTTTTCCATGTACACCAAGTAATCTTCTCAAGATATACTCGCTCCTGATGGGGATTTAACCCTTCAGATAAAGCAACCAAAGTCCATACTTTGTTAGTGTATAAGGATTCCATCTCAGATCGCTAAGCATCCAGCCATTCTTATAGAGTCCCACTCCTGATGGCCAGCTCGAAACTAGTTGGGTCATCATCTCATGATGCAATCCTCGCTCCCACTGTCATAGAGAAACCGAAGTATCTCTCAGGTGGGTGAGGAACCCTACTAGATCGGCGGAGAGACTGAGGTTCGTAGGAAACTATTGAATCCTTTGGTTCTACCAAATCATCAGCTGCAGTTTGTATAGCTGGAACATTTCCAGTTCTACATAACAGACCTTACCTCGAGCTTGTCCGGATTTTGCTTTTAGACATAGGCCGGACAACCCCAAATCTTAACAAACTTAAGATATGGGCTCTTCCTTTTCCATATCACATATGAAGTGGTAGGCAACTGATTTGATTTGAACCCTATTCAATAGGTATGCAGCTTCTCAAGTGCATAACTCCCAAAAGGAAATAGGAAACTCAGTAGTACTCATCATAGAGCACACCATATCAAATAGGGTGCTATTGCTCCGTCCCGATATACCATCGTGCTATGGTGTATACGGAGGAGTAATGCTGAGAGAGAATCTCATTCTCCTTTAGAATTGTCCAGTAATTCCGTGCTCAAGTATTCTCCTCCTTGATCTCATCAAAGGACATAATACTTATACCGTTGTTGGTTCTCTACTTCTAATTTATATTCTGTGAATATCTCAAAAGCTTTAGACTTGTGTTTCAACAGGAACATAGGTCTGAATCTTGAGAGATCATCAGAGAATGTAATGAAGTATAAAGAACCGGTCTTGGCATGTGTAGACAGGGGACCTCCATACATCAGCATGTATCAATCCCAAGAGTTCACTAACTCTTTCTCTGTTTCCAATAAACAGAGCTATGGTCATCTTATCTTTGTGACATGACCAGCAAGTTTCACAAGATGTAAATTTAATCAGATTTAAATATGCATCTAAATGTAACTTAGCTAGTCGGGTCACATTGATATGACCTAGTCTACAATACCTCAAGAAGGTTTAATTCATTTCTGAACTCTTCCTCTTGTGTGTGTTCTTTATACTAAGAACTGTAGTTTGATTTAGAACGTCTATGCTTTTAGATAACGTGCCTGATCCGATCAACACTTGATATAGGAAATGTTCAAAACATTATCCAACAATACAAAATTATATCCTTTCTTTACTAATAAAGAGATTGATATGATGTTGTATATCAGGTTTGGTATCTAATAACATTCGTTGTGACATGACGCGGCTGATATCAAATATCGTGAGAATAGAATACGGTATCTCATATCGTATTATCCTCGGTCCCGCACATATCACATATGTGCTCCTACTCCATTTTGCCTGAGCCAAGAAACCTCTGTGTAGGACTCTAAAGAATCGTCAATACGCCGGCAGTAGGTGATGATCATATCAAACACCCACAAGCTGCAAGCGGTCAGCTAAACGTAACAGCTACCCAGGTATTGAGCGCTCAGAAGATCAACAAGCAAGCTTGTACATTCTCCTATGAATCCAAACAGTAACACTCCCGTACAGTCCGGTCTCGTCGTCTGATATGTCGCATGTCTCGCCTAGGGGTGGTAAACGTCAAACCCCAGTAGCTCGATAAGTCGTGTCGATATGAGGTCTATAACAGTTCGAGAAACTACTGATAACACTTACCAGTAAATCTCAGCAACCCTGGCCAGGGATTTCTGGTTATAGCCAATCGAACACAGCACAACATCAACTCCCTATACCGGGAGAGACGAATCCATTCCTATCGCTCATTGCCTCCATGTGATTCGGGACTGTACCCAAAAGCCACCTTTTTGCACACCCTCTTGGACGTGGTATGATGGAAATCAAAGCACAGTGGGAATCACACAAGACTCTATGACGATCTCGGGTCAACAGACTACTCTGTACCAGTGTCACCGGAGAACTACCATCTGACGTAAGGTATAATACCATCTGGGAGTTCTCGGCGTGTCCGTCCAGTGTACCCAGTCTCCACTGAGCACCCGTACACTATCCTTGATGTCAAACACCGATGGATATGGGATCATCCATCGCCCATCATATGGGTCAAGATGCGTATACGCTAGTCTACTCTGGTGCATCGATGCCCTGTCTCGATACACCCTCGACTAGGAACAATTATAGGATGTACTCGTCGACTTCCGTAGCCCCACTAGTATGATCTCATCATAGTCCCTGTAGTCGAGTATATATCCTAAGGGCTTTATCAACATATAACATAGAGACAATCAGAGTACATGTTAAGATAAAGTACAACCAGATAGCATACTATCATGTCGAGCAAGAAAGTCCTCCCTATATATGTCCAAGCGTCCATTACAATATACATCGTATGTACAGTAATGGCCTCTAGGGCATACATATAACTAACAGAAAGATGGTGGGATTGGTAATCCACAGAGAAAACAAGGACCCCGAGACCGAAGACGCCAGACCGTGAGCAGGAGGCAAGCGGATGTTCTCGCTTTTCCAGCTTTGGGCGCACAGGCATTTTTCGACATTGAAAGAGGTGTACCTCAATGTCAGTTATTGTGATTTGCGTTTTGTGATCCAAGTATCACACTTTTATCGCTTGGAGTTGAGTTTCGATGATTGAGTTTCATGATATTGCTTTCGTGCACCATGGCTGCACTTACTGAATTTATGTTTTATACACCGTTACCTTGGTTTATGATTTGTGCATATCTATTAGACTTGATATCGATTTTTGTGCCTTGGCGGCACGTAATTGTGACTCTATGTTTTTCGATGCAGTCGATTTGATTTCGTGCACGTTGTATGCACTCGGTATAGCTTACATGTGCTTGCAGTGCATTGATTTGGGTTTTGTGCATGCAGTTGCACACATTTATGATTTTATACACCTTGGCATGCTCGGTGTTGTGTTTTGCGCATTTGAGATGTTGATGAGTTTTCGGGCACCTAGTGTCCCTGATTTAAGTTCTCGTGCATTTGTTGCATTAGATTATGTTCTCGTGCACTATTACACTTGAAGTTTGTTTTCGTGCGCTTACTGCACTAGATGTTTTGTACGGAACTGACGTACTTGATTTGGATTTTCGCACATATTGGGTGCATGATATGAGATTTTGTGCACACCGGATACACTTGATTGAGATTTTTATTCGTGCATGATAGTTGCACTTGATCGAGATTTTCGTGCACTCTAGATACACTTGATATTGTTGTCGTGCACACCCGTTGCACTTGACAGATGATTTCGTGCACACCCGTTGCACTTAGTTTGGATTTTGTGCACATTCGTGGCACTTGTATTTAGCTTTTATTTCCGTGCACACCAGACGCACGTGATGTTGGATTACATCTTTTGAGGCTGATTTTTGCTCTTGAGCATCACATTTTCATGTTGGGCATTATATTATATTGTAGCCGAGCAGGACTGATCTAAGGACAGTACCTGAGTACTTTTGCATGCATAAAAAGTTTACCAAGAGCTTTTCAAAAAGGAGCTATAGTCTCACTACTTCCTACGTGTCCGTGAGTGACACGAACTTTTACGAAGAGAACCTTTTGGGATATTTCAAAAAGGCGGAACGTATATTTTGAGCAAAATATATATAGATATATTTATTACTTCACAAATGAGCATCCACCACTTGTTCCGTGAGTTACGCATCACACGGCGATTCGGAAAAGATTTTGCATGTGTTTTATCCAGCTTTTAAAATGGTTTTTATAAGAATGCGTACTATATACGTATTATGATTTTGACTATAGTATATTTGGATCTCAGTAGTGGATTTCGAGATTTGTATCTCCATTATAACTCCAGTGATTGCGTGACACTTGACGGAGTCTGACTTTGAGTTTTGCATTTGTTTTCATGCGTACAAGATGCGCTGTGGTATTTCTGAGTATTCCGTGATTTCGGAGCCTCGTTGATTTGAACAAGATTATTGAAATGTTTTAGTATTTGGGGGTTTAAATTTAAATTCGGGGACCGGATTTATTTAAGGGGGGAGGATTGTAACATTTCAAAAAAATAAAATATTATTTTTGGAAATTAAATATTAAAATAATATATTTCGCGAAAATCATTCGACTTGCGAATTGGGGTTTCATAAAACGGTATAATTATATACCAATATTTGGAAAATATTGGAGATTAATATGTTTTATTTATTTAAAAGATATTTATCGGATTTAGGCATTTTATAATTATTTATATGCAAGTTTAAATTAAACTTGATTAGTGCACTACTAATTACGAATAGGCCAAATCCGTCTTTTTAATTAACCATGGCTAGTGCACCATGGCATGTTGCATTTCGTTGCATGTTGTTCATTGTGTTTGTTTCTTTTGCTTTGTGTTTTGTTTATGAGAAAAAGAAAAGAGAAGAAAGGATAATTGAGGAGTGAGAGAGAGAAGGGACACAATGATGGCATGAGCCATGCCATGAGAGAGAGTGAGAGTGAGTGAGAGAGAGAGAGGGATGAATCCTATGTAAGTTGTATGTATGCCCTAGAGGCCATTGTTGTACATGATTGTATATTATAATGGATGTTGGACATATATAGAGAGGACTTTCTTTCTTGACATGATAGTATGCTATCTGATTGCTCTTTATCTTAACATGTAGACTTGTATTGTGATATTGTCTTTCTCTCACATGTTGATAAAACCCTTAGGATGTATACTTGACTATCAGGATTATGATGCAGATCATACCAACGGGGCCAGGGTATTCCATAAGTTTATCCTTTAATTGTTCCTAGTCGAGGGTGTATCGAGACGGGGCATCGATATTCCATAGACTAGAGTAGACGTTTCTTGACCCATATGATGGGTGATGGATGATCCCACATCCATTTTTGTTTGACATCAAAGATTGTATACGGGTGCTCAGTGGAGACTTGGTACACTGAACAGGACTCGCCGAGAACTCCTAGATGGTATTATACCTCACGTCAGATAGAGTTCTCTGGTGACACTGTTATGGGTTAGTCTGTAGACACGAGATCGTCATAGAGTCTTGTATGATTCCCACTGTGCTTTGATTTCCACCTTACCACGTTTAAGAGAGCGTGCAAAACGGTGGTTTTTGGGTACAGTCCCGAGTCACATGGAGGTAATGAGCGATAGGAGGGGATTCGTCTCTCCTGGTATTGGGGTTGATGTTGCGCTGTGCTCGATTGGCTATAACAGGAAGTCCCTGGCCAAGGCTGAGATAGAGATTTTCTGGTAAGTGTTATCAGTAGTTTCTCGACCCGTTATGAGCCTCATATCGGCATGACTTATCAAGTTACTGGGGTCTGACGTTTACCACCCTAGACTAGATATGCGACATATCAGACGAAGAGACCGGACTGTACTGTAGTGTTACTTATTGGATTCACAGGAGTATGAGCAGGCTTGTTTGTTGATCTTTTGATCGCTCAGTACCCAGGTAGCCGTTACGTCCAGCTAGTACCGCTGATGGCTTGTGGGTGACTGATATGATCATCACCTACTGCCGGCGTATTGACGAGTCTTTAGAGTCCTACACAGAGGTTTTCTGGCTCAGGCGAAACAAAGTAGGATCACATATGTGATATGTGCGGGACTGAGATTAATACGCGTATGTGATACCGTATTCTAATCTCGCGATATGTGATATCGGTCGGTTATATGTGATATAGTCGGGTTATCGAATCAAGTGTTGATTCAAAAAGTCGATACAAATGATATTAGTCGGTTATATGTGATATAGCCAGATTATTAAATCAAGTGTTGATTTAATAATTTAATGTATGATTATATATTTGATATATTAATTTTACATTAACTAATATTAGCTCACTTAAGTATTTATTTATCTCAGTTATGCATTTAATATATATGTGATATATATTAATGTATTGTTTATTTGTATCATACTTGATGATACATTGTACATTGGTGTATGAGACTCATACCATACTTTAGATAATTAGGGTTTTATTTATTTAAGGTAAATACAAAATTAGGTGGAAATTAGTCATGGTTGATGCTTAGTGGAAGCTTGTAGAAACCATTGACTTAGTCCACTAATTTTGTTTTATATTAGATATTTATTAACCCAACCATGATCTTTAGCCATAGTTAAGTCTCTACATGATAGAATATATGATATTATCTCACCCATGGTTGCTTGGATGCTCTCATGCTTTCACCACTTCATCTTCTCCTCCATCTCAAGAAAGCTCTCTAGGTTTTCAAAAGGTGAAGAAAATTAGTGAGAATAATAATTCTAAAGTGAGCAAAAATCCTACTTCATCAACCTACACTAGATTAGCCATTTAGTTTAGGCTGTTTGCTTTACTAATTCCCTATTAGTGAAGATGTAGCTTGAGTTGGAGATTCCTCGATGTAGATCATCTTCGGTCTTGAAGACTTCAAGCAAGCTTGTTCCTTTCGCCTTGTGAACCCTTACTAGAGTCTAGGAGATCACTACTTTGAGCGAATGGACTACTACACGGAGCTTTAGAAGTGAAGGACCGGTCTATAAAGGTTGTATTCTTCATTCACTTAGTGTAATGTTTGATTACATGCTAGCTTACTCCTAATCCTCTAGATAGATCCTAGGCTAGGGTTCTTTAGCACCTTAAAATTTTTAAAATTGCATGCTTGATGCATTGGAAAACATAAGGAGGGTGCTAAGAAACCTTTCAGTGGTATCAGAGCCAAGCTAGAGAATTAGACGATATTAGTAGAATTACGAAACCGAAACAACTCCGAAACCTCGAAACATAATCCCTAGTTTCTGTCGATTTTTAAAAGTTCTCTGAAATTTTTTTAAACAAGTGCAGAATGTTACATGTGATGTAACATGAACACCAGAGCAAAACGAGCCAATTCCATTGGATTTGACCCGGCGAAAATTGTCAAAAAACCGGCCCCACCGGTTTTGTAATGATGTTTTGGCCTCGTTTTACTTTGGTGTTCCAGTCTCTGGGGTTTGGTGTTTCAGGTATTGTTTGTTTTTGCTAAAGATTACATGTGATGTTATCTTTCTGTAGTGACAATTCGGAGTGTTTCGTATTCGTAATTTTAACATTGTTTCGGGTTTATATATGTGATACGATATTTGGAATTCACAATAATTAGTTTTGTGAAAACTAGTTTGAATTTTGTAAACCTAGTAATTTAGTCTCATTTGATCGGTTGCCACGGGGTTTTGATATGGATTAAAACTCTGTCGTAATTACGTAGTGTACACGGATACTCGCCGGGTAACATTACTAGATAGATACGCCCCATAGCCCCGACCAAGTGGCTGCAGGAGAACCCCGTTGCTAAAGCATCCTCCCGGGTGCTCGCGGCCGCGGTGTTCCGCCTAAGTGCACTTCGTCAACGGCATCGGGGGTGCGGCCATCTACTAAAGTTTCCGACGAGCATTCGATCAGGATGTCGGGAATCTTGTTGAATTGCCCGACTGGTTATTGAAAAGTGTTTTCAATATTGAGACTAAAATGCGGGGTTTATAAGGTTAGGCATGAAATTCGGAGTATGGGATATTCCGGGTTTATGATGCTTAAGGAATTCATATGGTTAGGCATGAAATCCGAAGTATATGATATTTCGGGTTTATGATGTCTAAGGTAGTTGCGGATTCTAATTATTGTAGTTTTCACTTTCTTTTCTGCGACTGTAAGTGTAATATGTGGTGTATCGTCGGTTTCGTTGCTATATGTCAACGACAATTGGGATACACATATTTACTTACGTTGATGGCATGCGATGTTATGTGTTGCTGTGATATGTTATATTGGATCGTCGTGTTTGAATAGCCGGGGTTTTTTGCGTGAGATGAGAGTTTTTTTTATTTTCATTCATGTAAAAACTTGTATGTAATATTCTTTTATTGGGACACTTCCAGGTTGAGGATGATGTCACTATTGTTGTATATTATTTACTTTTCCGCATTAGGATAGACCCAAGGCGGGGAGCACAAGTAACCGGGATCTGGAGTCCAATGGGAGACCATCTCGAGGAGTCGAGACCGGGTCTCCTAACTCTAGAATTGATAGGGTTACTTGCCGCTCTCGTAGGGGTCTAGGGATGTGGGTTTGGCTATTTATCACGACCGTGGAATCCATGTTTTTTACCGGCTTAATTTAAAACACGGAATTCCTAGTATATCTAATATTTCATATGTGGACTTCTGCTGCTGATATTCTGTGATGTGATCACTTTATATTATGAGATGAATGTTGTTATTATATATATGATATATAATAAACGTTGCTTATGTTTTGCACCTGCGGTAGTCTCGCCCCGCTATGCCGTTAGTTAAGTAACTTAACGGTGCATAACGGGACACTGTGGCGAATGCGGATGGTATAAGCGTACGTTCTATTTTCGTTTCTTTATCTGTGATGCTTAGGAAGCATAAATAATGGGAATTCATTAATGAGATTAATGAAAGGAAAGAAACCTAATGATGTTGTGGAATCAAATTTTCAAAATTGGTAGCTCTAGTTTCTGCTTTGCATAGCGGTATTCCTTGTAGAATATCCAGCACCTCATTCAATGAGGAAAGAGCCGAGATCCCTTCACCGGGAGTGACCTCTTTAGTAGAAGCTAGCAGATGCTACACCCACTCGGTTTATATTTTGAAAAACTCGATTTTAAAATTGGAGCTTAAACCACTCATTTTTCAAATCACTCGATTCTACAACGATATCAAGTTCATTGCACAAAATGTTTTCTTAAAAACCTGTCATAGCCCTCCGTCATTTCAGATAAGTACTATTTAGTATTCGTGCTACGTTTGTTGACCATAGCCAAGGCGTAGTATGCGGTAGCTAATTAGTGCTTATCTGTAGCATATGATACGATTGAGTTGTTAGTTATATGTATGCCCTAGAGGCCATTATTGTACAGATGATGTATATCATATAATGGATGCTTGGACATACATAGGAACGACTTTCTTGCTCGACATGATAGTACGCTATCTGGTTGCTCTTTATCTTAACATGTACACTTGATGTCTCTATGTTACATGTTGATAAAGGCCTTAGGATGTGTACTTGACTATCAGGATTATGATAGAGATCATACTAGTGGGGTCTGGGTAGTCTGCGAGTACATCCTTTAATTGTTCCTAGTCGAGAGAATATCGAGACAGGGTATCAATACTCCAGAGTAGACTAGCGTATAGCTTCTTGACCTATGTGATGGGCGATGGATGATCCCATATCTATTGGTGTTTGACATCAGAGATGGTATACGGGTGCTCAGTGGAGACTGGATTTACTGAATGGACTCGAGGAGAACCCCTAGATGGTATTATACCTCACGTCAGGTAGAAGTTCTCTGGTGACACTAATACAGGTTTCTGTCGACCCGAGATTGTCATAGAGTCTTGTGTGTCTCGCACCGTGCTTTGATTTCCACCCTACCACGGCTCTACTGAGTCATGCAAACATGTGGTTTTTGGGTATAGTCCCGAATCACATGGAGGCAATGAGCGATAGGAGGGGATTCGTCTCTCCTGGTATTAGGGGTTGATGTTGCGCTATGCTCGATTGGCCATAACTGAAATCCCTGCCCAGGGTAGATGTGATTTACTGGTAAGTCTTATCAGTAGTTTTACGCCCGTTATAGACCTTACATCGGCATGACTTATCAAGTTACTGGGGTTTGACGTTTACCACCCCTAGACTAGATATGCGACATATCAGACGAAGAGACCGGACTGTACGGTAGTGTTACTGATTGGATTCACTGGAGTGTGAGCAGGCTTGCTTGTTGATCTTCTGATCGCTCAATACCCGGGTGGCCGTTACGTTTAGCAGATCGCTTGCGGCTTATGGGTGACTGATATGATCACCACCTATTGCCGGCGTATTGACGAGTCTTTAGAGTCCTACACAGAGGTTTCCTGACTCAAGCGAAATGGAGTAGGAGCACATATGTGATATGTGCGGGAACGAGATTAATACGATATGAGATACCGTATTCTATTCTCGCGATATGTGACATCGGTCGGTTATATGTGATATAGTCGGGTTATCGAATCAAGTGTTGATTCGATAAGTTGTTGCATTTGATATTAGTCGGTTATATGTGATATAGCCGGATCATTAAATCAAGTGTTGATTTAATGATTTAATGTATAATTACATATTTGATATCTGAATTTAAATTAACTAATATTTAGCTCACTTGGCCATTTCTTTTCTCACTTGTGCATGAATGATATATATATGATATATATTATATCATGCTTGGTTATAGATCAAACATGGGTGTGTGAGACTTACACCATGGTTCATATAATTAGGGTTAACATGTATTTAATGTAATTCATAAATTAGTGGAAAATGTTTCATGCTAGAAGCTTGGAGAAGCTTATTATGTTCATTGACTAAGTCCACCAAATTTGTTTTGCATAAGATATCTGTTAACCCAAGTATTATTTAAAACCATGGTTAAGTCTCTACAAGGGTTTGTGATGACAAATACTCACCCATGGTTGATTTTCTAATCTCATTCTATTCTCTTATTCATTCTCTTGATCATCTCTTCTTCATCTCTTCAAGCTTTCTAGGGTTTCAAGAGATGTTGAATCCAAGTGAGAAAACCAAATCCAAAGTGAGCAAAATTCCTACTTCATCATCCTCCACTACTTGCCATTTAGTTTAGGGTGTTTGCTTCACAAAGTTCATCACTTTGTGAAGAGGTCGCTTGTGCTTGAGTTTCCTCGACGTAGACCATCTTCGGCCTCGAAGACATCTAGCATGCTTGCTCACTATGCTTTGTGGAGTTCATCTTGAGTCCGGGAGATCGATGCTTGGAGCGAAGGGATGACTACACGGAGCTTTAGAAGTGAAGGACCGGGTCTACAAAGGTTGTATTCTTGTTCACTTCTTATGTAATGTTTGATTGCAAAGTTTTTGTTACCCTAATTTTTCTAGTTCGATTCCTAGGATGATTGCTTAGCACCCCCTAAAATTTTTGTTGTGGCATGCTTGATGCTTGCAAACCCTAGGCTAGGTGCTGAGGAATCCCAACATGGTATCAGAGCCTAACTAGAAACTTAGACGATATTAGATTAATACGAAACTGAAACAATTTCGTAATATGAATTCTGAAACCCTGCAGTTTTGCTTTCTGTTGTTTTTTCAAAGTTCTGTAAAAATTTTTCAAACAACTGCAGAGTGATGTATGTGATACATATAGTGCACAGAAAAAATTCGAGAGCAAATGCTCGGATTTGACTCGAGCACCATACCCTCAAAACCATCCACTTTGACTCCAAATCGTCTCATTTTTGTTCTGTGCACTGTACTCTATATTTTGGGGTTTCAGGTATTGTTTGTATAGTCCAAAAGTTCATGTGATGTAAATTTTGATACAAGACTAATATGGAGTGTTTCATAGTCGTATATTTTTAACATTGTAATGGTAACCTTGATGATGTTTAACATTTCGAACGAGCTTCGAACACTGTCTCATGATCCCCTCTGAAGTTTTCCAAGAGTTGGAGTTTTCTAAGTTGAGTATATTTAATGGTCGTGCAAGTAAGTTTATGGACCTTCTAGAAGAACAAGAACCTTAATTCGATTCTATGCCCACGGAACCGCGATCGAACCCTAGGGTTTGCCGTAATTCCGCGGTGCCATAGGTGAGGCATTGGTTGACCCTTCTATGGCTGGTCCATAGGTACTGTGGCACGTTTTGGGTATTTCAATTTTGCTCAAGTGTCGAGTTCTTAGGGAGATGAGGGTGTTTGTTGATTTGATCGAAACGTTTAACATCGTCTTGTTGATTGTGATACAATATTTAGAATCCACAGTAATTAGTTATGTGATAACTAGTTCGAATTTTATAAATCTAGCAGTTTAGTCTCATTTGATCGGTTGCCACGGGATTTTGATGTGATCAAAAGTCCGTCGCAATCACGTAGCGTACGTGCATACTCGCCGGGTAACATTATTAGATAGCCACGCCCCATAACCCCGACCAAGTGACTGTAGGAGAACCCCGTTGCCTAAAGCATCCGTTCGGGTGCTCGCGGCAGCGGTGTTTCGCCTTAGTGCACTTCGTCGACGGCATCGGGGGTACTGCCGTCTACTAAAGTTTTTGACGAGCATTCGATCAGGTTATCGGGAATCTTGTTGAATTACCCGATTGGTTATTGAAAAGTGTTTTCAATATCGACACTAAAATGCGGGGTTTATAATTGTTAGGCATGTGATGTCTAAGGAATTCATATTGTGAGGCATGAAATTCAAAGTATGTGACTTAGCTAGTCGGGTTAGGTAGAAGATATTCCCTTGTGTATGCTTGGGATATCCAACAAACTTCCACAGATCTGACTTTTCCTCGAGCTTGTCCGGATTTTGCTTTTTAGACATAGGCCGGACAACACCAAATCTTAACAAACTTAAGATATGGGCTCTTTCCTTTCCATATCACATACGAAGTGGTAGGCAACTGATTTGATTGGAACCCTATTCAATAGGTATGCAGCTTCTCAAGTGCATAACTCCCAAAAGGAAATAAGAAACTCAGTAGTACTCATCATAGAGCGCACCATATCAAATAGGGTGTGATTGCTCTGCCCCGATACACCGACGTGCTGTGGTGTATACGGAGGAGTAATGCTGAGAAAGAATCTCATTCTCCTTTAGAATAGTCCAGAAATTCCGTGCTCAAGTATTCTCCTCCTTGATCTCATCAAAGGACATAATACTTATACCCGTTTTTGGTTCTCTACTTCTAACTTACATTCTGTGAATATCTCAAAAGGTTCGGACTTGTGTTTCAACAGGAACATATGTCTGAATCTTGAGAGATCATCAGAGAATGTAATGAAGTACAAAGAACCGGTCTTGGCATGTGTAGACAGGAGACTTTCATACATCAGCATGTATCAATCCTAAGAGTTCACTAACTCTTTCTCTGTTTCCAATAAACAGAGCTATGGTCATCTTATCTTTGTGACATGACCGACAAGTTTCACAAGATGTAAATTTAATCAGATTTAAATATGCATCTAAATGTAACTTAGCTAGTCGGGTCGCATTGATATGACCTAGTCTACAATAACTCAAGAAGGATTAATTCATTTCTGAACTCTTCCTCTTGTGTGTGTTCTTTATACTAAGAACTGTAGTTTGATTTAGAACGTCTATGCTTTTAGATAACGTGCCTGATCCGATCAACACTTGATATAGGAAATGTTCAAAACATTATCCAACAATACAAAATTATATCCTTTCTTTACTAATAAAGAGATTGATATGATGTTGTATATCAGGTTCGGTATCTAATAACATTCGTTCAGAATCAATGTATTCTGGTAATACAGGGTGACAGTGACCAACAAACTTGGCTGCAACATTTGCACCGTTTCTATCTCATGAAACTTATCACCCGTTCTCAGTTCTCTACCTATCTGTAGCCCATGTAACAGATTACATATGCGGGATCCTGATCCGGTATCTCATACCCAGGACGTAAAGGATACTGAGAAACAGTTCTATGTAATGAACACACCCGAAGATGATGCATCGGCATGCACTTTCTTCGTTTGGGCGGCACGGGAAATCTGCTATTCCCCAATTTCCTGCTCTGTCTTATAACAATTATAAGTTGGAGCGGGACCAACGTTCCCTAGCTCAGTATAACAAGCCGGTTCGGTCAATATATCCGTATTATTATCTTGATTAAGGCGTGATATGGTCGCTACCAGGAGAGAGAGAGAAGAAAACACTCAGCGTATGCTCTTGCAAGATTAGATTGGTTATCTAATATATCTAATCAGGATGTCTCCCACTGTTTTAATCAAATCTTCCTTCAAACCCTAAAAGGAAAGACTAGCCGATATTAATAACATGCTACAAGTTCGCCAATCTTTCAGCCAGGCCAGTGTCGGTACTTTGAGGGAGATTCCCCGTGCTTTCTTACGGACCTAATTAAAGTAAACCTCGTTTTCCCAGAGGCATAACCCCATTATCACCTTTCTAGACACCTACTTGATCGGCTAATTGTAATGTGTAAAACTCTCCCAGGAGTAACTCTTACTCGCAGCGGGTATCGGGATCCAACTATCTAATAGAAGGTATGCAATCTCATTGCAAATTTCAACACTTGAAATTCCCGATAATATTTTACCCCTAGCGTCCTATGACCTTGACGCAGGCCAACAAACCATAGTCCGCTAGTCAAGTTCAACCCGTCATTTCTTGATTGAATTAAACCCACCCGCACGACCCTTGACGCAGGCCAACAAAGTCGCACGACTACCCTAATCCAATCTGCATCATATGCATAAACAGATAAATACTAGTTAGCTACCGCACACTACGCCTTGACGCAGGCCAACAAACGTAGCACGAATACTAAGTAGGACTTATCTGAAATGACGAAGGGCTACGACAGGTTTTTATGAAAACCCTTTGCGTAATGAACTTGATATCATTGTAGAAACGAGTGATTTTAAATGGAGTGTTTTTGAGGCTTTTCTAGTTTTGCTAAAGGGGTCACTCTCGGTGAAGGGATCGTCGGCCCTTTCCTTATTGAATAAGGTGCAGGATATTTCATAAATATCACTATGCAAAGCAAGAACTATAGAAGAAATCAAAAGACAAACCGAGTTTGTAGCATCTGCTAGTTTCACTAAAGAGGTCACTCCCGGTGAAGGGATCTCGGTTTTTTCCTTATCGAATAAGGTGCTGGATGTTCTATAAGGAACACCGCTATGGAAAGCAAGAACTAGAGCTACCAGTTTTTAAACAAGTTTCTACAACATCTTTAGGTTTCTTTTATTTCATTAATCTCATTAATGAAGTCGTATTTTATTATGCTTCACAAGCATCACATTTGAAACGAAATCTGCAATATAACATATATCTCATATATATAATATAAACATTCGTCTTAGGCAGTAATATGATCTCATCATAGAACATTGCAGCAGAAGAAACATATATAAAATATTGGATATACCAGGACGTCCGTGTTTTCAATACGAGCCTGCATAAAACACGGATTCCACGGTCGCGATGAATAGCCAAACCCACATCCCTAGACCCCTACGAGAGCGGCAAGCAACACTGCCAATTCTAGGGTTAGGAGACCCGGTCTCGACTCCTCGAGATGGTCTCCCACTGGACCCTAGAACCCGGTTACTTGTGCTCCCCGCCTTGGGTCTACCTAATGCAGAAAAGTAAATAATATACAATGGTGACATCATCCTCAGCCCGGAAGTGCCCCGATAAAAGATTATTACATACAAATGAATTTTACATGAATGAAAAAGAAAAAACTCTCATCTCACAAAAAACCCCCGGCTATTCAGAACGCGACGATCCAATATAACATATCACAGCAATACATAATATCTCATATCATCAACGTAAGCAAGTATGCGTATCCCGATTGTCGTTGATGTATAGCAACGAAGCCGGCGATACTGTTAGTGTATATGCCCTAGAGGCCATTACTGTATCATACTAGTTTGTATATTACTTGATGGAAGCTTGGGATATTCACAGTTGTATATACAATCTTGCTCGAAATGGTAGTATGCTACTTGGTTTGTCTCTACTTCAATATGTGCATGTGTTTCTTTTAGCATATCGCTTATATACTTATTAGTAGAGCCCTTAGGATCTTTGCTTGATTACCAGCGTTGTGATGGCGCTCACACTCGTGGGGGCTGGGTAATCCATAAGCACATCCTTATACAGGTCCCTAGTCGTTGGACTATCGAGACAGGGCATCGATACTCCGGAGTAGACTAGCGTATACGCTTCTCATCCCAGCGTGGGAGACAGTCTGTCCCACAGCCGTCAGTACGTCGTACTTGAGATAGTATGCGGGTGCTCGTCAGGTTACGAGTACACTGGACATGACTCGTCGAGAACTGTTGGTTGGTATTATACCTATCATCAGTTATCAGTTCCCAGGTGACATGAGTACAGCTTAGTCCGCTGACTTGACACTGTCACTTCGCCTCGAGTGTGTTCCCACTGCACTTTGATTACTACCCTACCACGGCTCAAAGGAGTCATGCAAACAGGTAGTTTTTAGGTGCAGTCCCGAAGCACTTGGAGGCAGTGACGGTTAGACAGGATTCGTCTCTCCCGGTATTGGGGGTTGACATCGCGCTGTGTCCAGGAGAGCCATTAAACAAGTAGTCCCTGGCCAGGGCAAGCGAGATATACTGGTAGGTTTCCAGTGTTATCTCAGGGTGTTCTGGGCTACACTCCGACACGACTTGTACCGCTATTAGGGGACTAACGTTCACCGCCCCTAGGCCCGCCATGCGATGTATCAGACGAACAGACCGGACTGTACGGAGACTGTCACATACAGGCTCAATAGGAGTTCGGATGGGGTCACCTCGTCAGTCTTCTTATCGGCATCTACCTGGGGACCGTTACGTACAGCTAGTGCCGCTTGCGGTCTGTGGTTAAACCCACTGCCAGCGTAGTGTCGAGTCTTTAGAGTCCCACACAGAGAGCTATTCGCCTTTAGGCAAAATGAGTAGAGGTCGCATGGTTTTGCGACAGGGTTCGTTCGCATCCGCGCACTTATACACGTTTGCTGTCCGGACAGCTTATACTAGCGGGCTTTGGTTTAAGCCAGATCCTAGTATATGATTTGGGATTGGTTTTATCTCTTTGTATTCGTGTTCCTCGGATCACGAATGCGGGTGCGTATGCACAGTTGATTGAGTCAGAGGAAGAGGACTTTGATTAGGGTTAATGACCATTGCCATTTTATTAACCCTAATGCTTATGTGTGTATTATATTTAATTGATATTAGCTATATATATAATTGTGCATGGTTAGGATTGTTGACATTTTGACCATACTTGACTTGTTGACCTTAGTTGACATGTTGACCATCATCATTCCATATAAAAGATGCTCTTTGATCCTTGCAATTTTCATTTAATGTGAAATGATAATGGTCAAGTCTTGATTAACCATGACAATTATCTAGCTAATTATCTATTTTTATTAATTCACACATATATGTGAGAATGGCTTATTATTCTCTCATTCTATCATATGCTTTCTCTCTCTTACTCTTCCTCTTCCTCAAGCTCTCCCCTCTCATGTGTTGAGAAACACTTGAGCTTGAGAAAAACCACTCCATAGTAATCTCTACTCTCATCTAGGGTTCTAGGATTAGCACTTCTAGCACCTTAGTTACTTCTAGCATAAAGTTGAAGCCAAAGGTTGAGGCTTTCGGGTGGATCCTTCTTCGACTCGAGAAGGCGACAAGGCGATCTCTTTCTTACACTCCAAGGAGCAAGGAGAGAAGGACATAAAGCCCTAGGTATAACCATTCTTCCTTGTAGCTAATTTTTAGTTAGCTTTTAGTTAGTTTTGTTTAGTAAAGATCCCGACTTTGTCTAGTCCATGTTGCCTAGAGTAGTAAAAATCCGATTTTTATTCCGTTTTCCGCCTCCCCGCAAGCACCGGGGTGGGCAACGTGGACTTACAGTGGTATCAGAGTCTAACTAAACATAAACTAGCTAGGCAGTAAAATGTATGGAAGTTCAATCGGAAAAAATCACAAAACTAAAAACGCAAAACCCTAACTTTCTGTTGAATTTTTTTCTGCTCAAAATAAAATAAATCTTACGTCAAAAATCATCTCAGGGTTTTGTGAAGAAAGCCACCAAAAACGATCCAGTGAATCGCTCAAAGCGCGGCGGTTCCGCGGCAAAAGCATGCCTATTGCCGCGGAACCGCGGCCGTTTTGACTCGGTTCTGGGTCGAGTTTGGGGCAGTGTTCTTCTGGCTTGGTTTTGGGATTTTTAAGATGGTTTATTTGTGTCCAGGTCTTCCAGAAAAGAAATTTGTTTTTGGGGGCCTATAAATCCGTATTTTTGATCGAACTTCACTACACTTTGAATAATGGGTTATATCTGTGATGTTTATATGTATTGAACGTGTGCTAATGGCTATAAGTCGATTAGTGGGGGTTATACATATCTGTGATCTGTGTTTGATGATGGTATGTGTATATGAATATGTTGGATTGTCGCGGGTGAATAGCCGGGGTGGATGTGAGATGAGTGTTTCTTTTTCTTTCATTCATTGTAATATGTAAATTGATGTATTATTATTTGTATAGCCGCACAACCGGGTCGGGGTTGTAGCCGTCATTGTATAATTCTTTTTACTGTTTTTGCTCCTAGGATAGACCCATGGAGGGGGTGCACAAACTACCGGGTATCTCGAAGTGTCGAGTGGCCTACTCACGGTGTTGAGGGAGGTTGCTTCGCTTCGGGTACTTGGCGGGTAGTTTGCCGCACCCGTAGGGGTCTTGGGTGGGGTATTTGGCTATTCACCGCGACCGTGTAATCCGCTTTTCGTTGCAGGCTCGAACGGATTGCGGATTCCTAGTATATCCAATGTATTCATCTGTGATCTGTAATGTCTATCATTGCTATATATTTATATACTATAACTATTTAGGCGTTGCTTATGTTTTACAGTCGCGCTAGCCCAGCCCCCGCTCTGTCGTTAGTTAAGTAACCTAACGGGTGATGACGGGGCCCCGTGGCGAATGCGAATGGCATAAGCGTACGTCATATTTTGGTTGTTTTCTGCAATGTTAGGATTAAATGATGGGACGCATTAAAAGAACTAATGCAAGAAAATAAACCAAGTAAAAGTCGATTGGAACACTTTGAAAACCACTCGGTTCTTTTCAAAACTAAACTTTTAAATGCGGAGCTTGAACCACTCCTTTTAAAAGCTATCTCGTTCCATCGATTATATCAAGTTCACTACGTTCACGGTTTCGCCAAAACCATTCGTAGCCCTCCATCATTTCAGTTAAATGTTCGGTAGTATTCAAGCTATGTATTTTGACCTCACGCCAATGCATAGTGATTGGTAGCTGCCGGATATTTATCTGTTGCATAGATAGAATGCGTTGGTTTAAGACAGTCGTACTGCCATTTTGGCCTACGTCAAGGGTAGGTACGGGTGGGTTCAAATTAACCGGGATAATGATGGGAAGAACTTGACATGTGACTTATGACATTTTGACCTCACGCCAAGGTCATAAGAGAATGGGGCAAAAATCCACATCGGGAGTTTCATAAGTACTGAAACTTGCTAGCACTGCATACCATTTGGAGTGTGATGATTCTGGTAGGATTCCTTCGGTTTTATCACGCGATGATATTTGGATCCCGATCCTACTGTGAGTATATGCTACTCCTCGGGAAAACTCTCACTTAACGATCAATGCTATAAACCTAGTAGGTGTCTAGAAAGGTGTTAGCGGGGCTACGCCCACAGGGAAAAGAGGTTACTTAATTAAGGAACTTCGCGAAAGCGTCGGAAAACCTCCCTCGAAGTACCGACACTGGCCTGGCTGAACGGTTAAGCAAGTATTGTACGGTGAGATTGATCCCGACTAATCCTTTCTTTACGGTTTGAGAAGGGATTCGAGAGACAGTGGGAGCCATCCAGTTTAGACAAACTAAAAACCACTCTAAACTTGCAAGAGCATCATGCTAAAGTGTTTCTTTTCTCTCTCCTAATTGCAGCGACCATTCAACATGACCGGACTTAAGTTATTACTAGATAAAAACATACTGACAGGGCCAAACTACAAAGATTAGCTCAGGAATGTCAAGATGGCAATCACTTACGACAAGTTGGGGTATGTCCTTACCACCAAAGCTCCCCCTGTCCCAGGTCCCACCTCCAGCGTCGCGGATAAAGAAATCCGTAAGACATGGGAGATCGATTGCGCGAAGGCCAAATGCCTCGTGCTTGCCTCGATGGACAACGAACATCAGAGGAGGCATGAGAATATGGATCTGGAGTGCATATTTCTCCATACAAAAGAACTGTATGGAGAGCAGTCTCGTATCGCAAGATACGAAGTGTCGAAGAAGCTATTTTCGGCAAGATTGGCCGTCGGATCATCGGTAGCGGAACACGTGCTTAAGATGATTGGCTACATAGAGGAGCTCGCGGACCTTGGGACCACGTTGGAGAATGAACTCTATACTGATTTGATTCTCCAGTCCCTTCCTTCCACTTACGCCCAGTTTATCCTTAACTTCAACATGCAAGGAAAGGGGGTTGAACTTTCCGAACTTCTGAACATGTTGAGGAGTGCTGAGGGCACCCTACAGAAAGGTAGGGAGACATCCACTTTGTTTGTAGGAGGATCTTCCTCTTCTAGATCCAGGGCGAAAGCCAAGGGTAAGAAGAAGAAAGCCCCCGCCAAACCAAGAGGCGGTGTCAGTAAAGTGGATACGAAGGGAAAAGGAAAGGCAACAAAGGTAGCGGGAAAGCTGGTGGGGAAGGAAGAATGCTTCTACTGTCATAAAAGTGGTCACTGGAAACAGGATTGCAAGGCTTGGAAGGCCAGAACCCAGGATCTGAAGCGAGTTGCGGCTTCAACTTCAGGTGTCTATGTTATTGAAAACTGTCTATCAATAAACTCTACATCCTGGGTATTGGATACCGGATCAGGATCTCATATCTATAATTCTTTGCAGGCGTTGAGAAAGCGTAGAGTTTTGAAGGCAGGTGACATGACCCTCAGAGTTGCAAACGGTGCTAGCATGGATGCTGAGGCCGTGGGGGACTATCACCTGGGACTGTCGGATGGACACTTTTTGGTTTTGCGTAGTTGTTATTATGTACCAAATGCAACCTGTAATATTATTTCTGTATCTTTATTATCTAAAGAAGGTTATGAATTTGCATTTGTAAGTAATGTAGTGAACATTCACCTTAATCAAGTTTTGATTGGGCCAGGTACATTAAACAACGGTATATACGTATTGAACCAACCACAGATTTTCAATGTCCAGAATACACACAAAAGAAAGTCTCCAGAAATCAATAAAACTTTCTTATAGCATTGTAGACTGGGTCACATCAATGAGAGAAGGTTGACTAAGTTACATGCAGAAGGATATTTGGATCCATTCGAATATCAATCGTATGCAATTTGTCAATCCTGTCTCAAAGGAAAGATGACAAAGACTCCGTTCACTGGACACGGAGTAAGAGCGAGCGAGCTCTTAGGACTCGTAAACAGCGACGTGTGCGGTCCAATGTCTACACATGCACGAAGCGGTTATTCTTACTTCATTACTTTTACGGATGATTTTTCAAGGTTCGGACATGTCTTCTTAATGAAGCATAAATCCGAAGCTTTTGAGAAATTCCAGGAATACAAGAATGAAGTAGAAAAAAAAACAGGCAAAAGTATCAAGACACTAAGATCTGATCGAGGTGGAGAATACTTGAGTGCCGAGTTCCTGGGTTACTTAAAAGAGAATGGAATTCTCTCTCAGCTTACTCCTCCATACACTCCGCAACATAACGGTGTATCGGAGAGACGGAACCGAACCCTATTGGATATGGTACGGTCCATGATGAGTAACGCTGAGTTACCGCGATCGTTCTAGGGATATGCGCTAGAATCAGCTGCATACGTTTTGAACCGAGTTCCCACTAAGACTGTGCCTACCACACCATATGAGTTATGGAGTGGAAAGAAACCCTATCTTCAATACCTGAAGATTTGGGGATGTCCAGCTTATGTCAAAAAGCAGCATACGGACAAACTAGAGGCACGCTCAGTACTGTGCAAGTTTGTGGGATACCCAAAGAACTCCAGGGGGTATCTTTTCTATTACGCAGAGGAAAAAAAGTCCTTGTTTCTCGTAATGCCCATTTTCTAGAACATCAGTTCTTAGAAAAAGAAATAAGTGGGAGCGCAATAGAACTGGAAGAAATTCCAGAACCACAAGCTATTACTGAAAGCTTAATAGAACCAGAGGGTTCGAAAGATCAGGACATTCCCACGCCACTCCGCAGGAGTAGTAGGTAGTCTCATCCGCCCGAGAGATACTACGGTTTTCTCATTGACGGGGATAGAGAGGATTGCATCATAGATTGTGATGAGCTTACTAGCTTCCAGCAGGCCATTCAGAGCGTTGACTCGATAAAATGGCTGGATGCAATGCGGGCCGAAATGGAGTCCATGTACACCAACAAAGTATGGACGTTGGACATTGCTCCAGATGGGGTAAAATCCGTAGGATGCAAGTGGATTTTCAAAAGGAAGATTGGTGCAGATGGACAGGTTGAGACCTATAAAGCTAGACTGGTTGCAAAGGGTTTTCGTCAGCGACCTGGTTTGGACTATGACGAAACCTTTTCTCCAGTAGCTATGCTGAAATCCATTCGGATCCTTCTTGCCATTGCTGCCTTCCACGATTATGAAATTTGGCAGATGGACGTAAAGACCGCTTTTCTAAATGGACATTTAGAGGAGTGTGTCTATATGGACCAGCCAGAGGGTTTCATTCAGAGTGGGAGCAACGAAAAGGTGTGCAAGTTGCTTAAGTCCATTTATGGACTAAAGCAGGCATCGCGGAGTTGAAACATCTATTTTGATAAGACGGTCAAGGAATTTGGCTTTATCAAAAATCCAGATGAACCATGCATCTATTGTAGATTTGTAGCGAGAACTGTAGTATTCCTCGTTTTATACGTGGATGACATTCTCTTAATAGGAAATGACATTCCTATGCTACAATCTGTCAAAGGGTTCTTGTCACACAGGTTCTCCATGAAAGACCTGGGTGATGCCTCATACATTCTGGGGATCCGGATCTACCGTGACAGATCCAAGAGGATTTTAGGACTTTCACAGTGCAGGTACATCGACACCATACTGAAAAGATTCAGTATGGAAGATTCCAAGCGCGATAATCTACCGGCTTGTCACGGGATCACCCTCTCCAAAGAGATGTCTCCCAAGACTGATTTGGAGAGGGATCGCATGTCTATTATACCCTACGCTTCTGCGGTAGGCTCTATAATGTATGCGATGTTGTGTACCAGACCAGATGTGGCTTATGCACTGAGCGTGGTAAGCAGGTATCAGTCAAACCCTGGGGAGAAACATTGGATAGCAGTAAAGAACATTCTCAAGTACCTGAGAAGGACTAAGGAGATGTTCTTGGTGTATGGCGGAAAAGACCTCCAGATTGAGGCCTTTGCTGACTCCAGCTTCCAGAGTGACAAGGATGATTCCAAGTCCATGTCTGGTTTTGTCTTTACCCTCAATGGAGGGGCGGTGTGTTGGAAGAGCTCCAAACAGGAAACCGTTGCTGACTCGACTATGGAAGCGGAATACATCTCTGCATCTGATGCCGCAAAAGAAGCTGTCTGGATGAAGAAGTTCTTGAAAGAACTTCAGTTGGTTCCGTCCATTGTTGACCCAATACCTCTGTATTGCGACAACAACAGGGCTATAGCTTTAGCGAAGGAACCCAGGTCCCATCAGAAATCCAGACACATCTTGAGGCGGTATCACCTGATCAGGGAGATCGTGGATCGCCAGGAGATCGAGGTTCGGAGGGTTGCTTCAGAAGATAACACTGTAGATCCATTCACCAAGGCCTTGCCCCAGACTCAGTTCGAGCGGCTGATCGAGATGATAGGTCTTCGATACGCCAGTACATGGCCTTAGTGCAAGTGGGAGATTGTTAGTGTATATGCCCTAGAGGCCATTACTGTATCATACTAGTTTGTATATTACTTGATGGAAGCTTGGGATATTCACAGTTATATATACAATCTTGCTCGAAATGGTAGTATGCTACTTGGTTTGTCTCTACTTCAATATGTGTATGTGTTTCTTTTAGCATATCGCTTATATACATATTAGTAGAGCCCTTAGGATCTTTGCTTGATTACCAGCGTTGTGATGGCGCTCACACTCGTGGGGGCTGGGTAATCCATAAGCACATCCTTATACAGGTCCCTAGTCGTTGGACTATCGAGACAGAGCATCGATACTCCGGAGTAGACTAGCGTATGCGCTTCTCATCCCAGCGTGGGAGACGGTCTGTCCCACAGCCGTTAGTACGTCGTACTTGAGATAGTATGCGGGTGCTCGTTAGGTTACGAGTACACTGGACATGACTCGTCGGGAACTGTTGGTTGGTATTATACCTATCGTCAGTTATCAGTTCCCAGGTGACATGAGTACAGCTTAGTCCGCTGAATTGACACTGTCACTTCGCCTCGAGTGTGTTCCCACTGCACTTTGATTACTACCCTACCACGGCTCAAAGGAGTCGTGCAAACAGGTAGTTTTTGGGTGCAGTCCCGAAGCACTTGGAGGCAGTGACGGTTAGACAGGATTCGTCTCTCCCGGTATTGGGGGTTGACATCGCACTGTGTCCAGGAGAGCCATTACACAAGTAGTCCCTGGCCAGGGCAAGCGAGATATACTGATAGGTTTCCAGTGTTATCTCAGGGTGTTCTGGGCTACACTCCGACACGACTTGTACCGCAATTAGGGGACTGATGTTCACCGCCCCCTAGGCCCGCCATGCGATGTATCAGACGAACAGACCGGACTGTACGGAGACTGTCACATACAGGCTCAGTAGGAGTTCGGATGGGGTCACCTCGTCAGTCTTCTTATCGGCATCTACCTGGGGACCGTTACGTACAGCTAGTGCCGCTTGCGGTCTGTGGTTAAACCCACTGCCAGCGTAGTGTCGAGTCTTTAGAGTCCCACACAGAGAGCTATTCGCCTTTAGGCAAAATGAGTAGTGGTCGCATGGTTTTGCGACAGGGTTCGTTCGCATCCGCGCACTTATGCACGTTTGCTGTCCGGACAGCTTATACTAGCGGGCTTTGGTTTAAGCCAGATCCTAGTATATGATTTGGGATTGGTTTTATCTCTTTGTATTCGTGTTCCTCGGATCACGAATGCGGGTGTGTATGCACAGTTGATTGAGTCAGAGGAAGAGGACTTTGATTAGGGTTAATGACCATTGTCATTTTATTAACCCTAATGCTTATGTGTGTATTATATTTAATTGATATTAGCTATATATATATAATTGTGCATGGTTAGGATTGTTGACATTTTGACCATACTTGACTTGTTGACCTTAGTTGACATGTTGACCATCATCATTCCATATAAAAGATGCTCTTTGATCCTTGCAATTTTCATTTAATGTGAAATGATAATGGTCAAGTCTTGATTAACCATGATAATTATCTAGCTAATTATCTATTTTTTATAATTCACACATATATGTGAGAATGGCTTATTATTCTCTCATTCCATCATATACTTTCTCTCTCTTGCTCTTCCTCTTCCTCAAGCTCTCCCCTCTCATGTGTTGAGAAACACTTGAGCTTGAGAAAAACCACTCCATAGTAATCTCTACTCTCATCTAGGGTTCTAGGATTAGCACTTCTAGCACCTTAGTTACTTCTAGCTTGAAGTTGAAGCCAAAGGTTGAGGCTTTCGGGTGGATCCTTCTTCGACTCGAGAAGGCGACAAGGCGATCTCTTTCTTACACTCCAAGGAGCAAGGAGAGAAGGACATAAAGCCCTAGGTATAACCATTCTTCCTTGTAGCTAATTTCTAGTTAGCTTTTAGTTAGTTTTGTTTAGTAAAGATCCCGACTTTGTCTAGTCCATGTTGCCTAGAGTAGTAAAAATCCGATTTTTATTCCGTTTTCCGCCTCCCCGCAAGCACCGGGGTGGGCAACGTGGACTTATAGATACACCACATACTACGCTTACAGTCGCAGAAAAGAAAGTGTAAAACTACAACAGTTGGAATCCGCAACCTTCTTAGACATCACATGCCTAACCAAATGAATTCCTTAGACATCGCATGCCTAACAATTATAAACCCCGCATTTTAGTCTCATTATCGAAAACTCTTTTCAATATCAAGTCGGGCAATTCAACAAGATTCCTGACAACCTGATCTAATGCTCGTCGCAAACTTTAGTAGACGGCCGCACCCCCGGATGCCGTCGACGAAGTGCACTAAGGCGGAACACCGCTGCCGCGAGCACCCGAACGGATGCTTTTGGCGACGGGGTTCTCCTACAGTCACTTGGTCAGGGCTATGGGGCGTGGCTGTCTATTAAGTTTATCCGGCGAGTATTCGCGTACGCTACGTAATTGTGGCGGACTTTTGATCACATCAAAATTCCGTGGCAACCGATCAATTGAGACTAAACTGCTAGATTTATAACATTCAAATTAGTTATCTTATAACTACATGTGGATTCCAAATATTGTATCACATTCCAGATAAATAGACAATGTTAAACTTTCCGATCGAATAATAAACACCCAAGATTTCCCCAATATATCTCAACACTTGAAATCAGTTTATAAACATCCATCACATGCCATAGTACCGATGGTCCAGCCGTAGAAGGGTCAAGCCAACGCCTCACATGTGGCACGCCGTACTGCCCCAAACCCTAAGGTTTATAGGCAGTTCAAGACGGTCACATAATCGAGTTAAGGTTTGTTGTCTTCTAGAGGGTCCACCGTGTTACTTGCATGACTTTACGAAAGTTTCAAACACGAGAAAAAATCCAACTTTTGAAAATTTTCCGACAGGGGAAAAAGTGAGTTATTGATATCCGTTCGAACTTTTTAACAGTTTCTAAAATTATCCGGAAAATAACTTAAACGAAGTTAAATTATCCGATCGAATCAAGGAGTCCCCAATACAACCCTATAAAACTCAACACTTGAGTGGAATTAAAAAATTCCCAGAAAAAAATGACAAGAAAGGACCTAAGAATAAATATATGAAATATGAGGGACTAAGTCCAAATTTTGGCCACGGAACCGCCGCCAAACCCTTGTTTTGGCCGCGGTTCCGCGGTCACGTGAGCGACATAGTGGACTGTACTTCACAGTAATTCTTAGTTTTTCCTGCTTGATTTTCTGAGCATTTTTAATTCATAACAAATCACAGTTTTGAAAAATATCCAGAGAGGGGTATGCTCGGGTGTGTCGGAGTTCGATCGGACTTTAAACTTCGTCTAGACTTCGCCTAAAGCTCTAGTTTGGCTCTGATACCACTGTAGGGTTGCTAGGCACTGCCACAAGGGTCTACGAGGCATCAACCATGCCCGATTAAAATTTTAGCCGTGCCGAACAACCCAAAGCCGGATCTTTAAACTAGAGTTTATGCGAAAACAAGCATGTTAAACACTTTAACACTAAGTGAGAGGGATTACAACCTTTGTAGATCCGGTCCTTCACTTCAATAGCTCCGTGTAGATGTCCTCTTCGCTGCAATCGTGAACTCCAGACTCTAGAGAAGCTCCACAAGAAGAACGAACGTGCTTGCTTCGATGACTTCGAGGCCGAAGATGATCTACGTCGGGGAGACACTAACTCAAGCTATTCTTTCACTAGGTCATGAACTTTGTGAAGAGAACACACTCTACTACATGGCAAGTGGTAGAGGACGAAGAAGTAGGAGGTGGGCTCACTTTAGAATTGATTTTCTCACATTTTTCTCAAGCTCCATTGAAGCTAGAAAGCTTTTGTTGAAGGAAGAAGAAGAAGTGAATAATTTATCCAAATGAAAACTTATCCTTTGAATTATTGCACCATGGTTGAGTTAAGCCCTCATGCTTAACTCATGCAGAGAATTAACCAAAGTATGAGGTTAAGGGTTGGGTTAACTAATATCCTAAGGAATGACAAAAGAGTTGACTTTGTCAATGTTGCATACAAGCTTCTACAAGCTTGATAACATTGACTAAAGTCTCCTCTCTTTTGTTATTCTTAAGGAAATAAGTAAACCCTAATTTAACCTAAACTTGATATAAGTCTCATACACCCATCTTGTCTGTATCATCAAGCATGATACAAATGTTAGTGTATATGCCCTAGAGGCCATTACTGTATCATACTAGTATGTATATTACTTAATGGAAGCTTGGGATATTCACCTTGTATTGACAATCTTGCTCAAAATGGTAGTATGCTACTTGGTTTGTTTCTACTTTAATATGTGCATGTGTTTCTTTTAGCATATCGCTTATACATATTAGTAGAGCCCTTAGGATCTTTGCTTGATTACCAGCGTTGTGATGGCAGTCACACTCGTGGGGGCTGGGTAATCTATAAGCACATCCTTATGCAGGTCCCTAGACGCAGGACTATCGAGACAGGGCATCGATACTCCGGAGTAGACTAGCGTATGCGCTTCTTATCCCAGCTCGGGAGACGGTCTATCCCACAGCCGTCAGTACGTCGTACTTGAGATAGTATGCGGGTGCTCGTTAGGTTACGAGTACACTGGACAGGACTCGTCGGGAACTGTTGGTTGGTACTATACCTATCGTCAGTTATCAGTTCCTAGGTGACATGAGTACAGCTTAGCTCGCTGACTTGACACTGTCACTTTGCCTCGAGTGTGTTCCCACTGTACTTTGATTACTACCCTACCACGGCTTAAAGGAGCCGTGCAAACAGGTAGTAGTTGGGTGCAGTCCCGAAGCACTTGCAGGAAGTTACGGTTAGACAGGATTCGTCTCTCCCGGTATTGGGGGTTGACATCGCGCTGTGTCTAGGAGAGCCATTACACGAGTAGTCCCTGGCCAGGGCAAGCGAGATATACTGGTAGGTTTCCAGTGTTATCTCAGGGTGTTCTGGGCTTCACTCCGACACGACTTGTACCGCTATTAGGGGACTGACGTTTACTGCCCCCTAGGCCCGCCATGCGATGTATCAGACGAACAGACCGGACTGTACGGAGATTGTCACATTCAGGCTCAGTAGGAGTTCAGATGGGTTTCACCTCGTCAGTCTTCTTGTCGGCATCTACCTGGGGACCGTTACGCACAGCTAGTGCCGCTTGCGGTCTGTGGTTAAACCCACTGCCAGCGTAGTGTCGAGTCTTTAGAGTCCCACACAGAAAGCTATTCGCCTTTAGGCAAAAGAGTAGAGGTCGCATGGTTTTGCGACAGGTCGCATGGTTTTGCGACAGGTCGCATGGTTTTGCGACAGGGTTCGGTCACATCCGTGCACTTGTGCACGTTTAGTTTCCGGACAGTTAACACTAGCGGGCTTTGGTTTAAGCCAGATCCTAGTATACGTTTTAGGATTGGTTTTATCTCGTATGTATTCGTGTTCTTCGGAACGCGGATGCGGGTGTGTATGCACAGTTGACAGAGAGACAGAGGCAGAGGATTCTCATTTGGGTTGTTGACTGTTGACTATTGACTTTTTGCTAAACCCTAATGAGAATATGAAACATAATTAGCAATAATATTAATTAAGTATTATAGTGACATGGTTGTTGAGGGGTTGACTTTGTTGACTTGTTGACTTTGTTGACCGGTTGACTAGGTTGGACTCGTTGACCATCATCATCACAATGGTTGTCATTTTCATGCAAAGACTTTTGCTTGCTTGTTGTGGTTTGCAAAATGAGTGCATGGAAATGATATTGTCTTTGACATGATATGAACCATCACATAATACTTGATTAACATTATGGCTCATGATGCTTTTGGATTATGAGAGGGTGTATGACAAAAGAGAGGCTCATTCTTTCTTTGCCTTTCTCTCTCTTGGTTTTGAGCTCTCTCATTCTCTTGCTCTCACCCTCTTCCTCTTGCTCTCTCTCTTGTCTATGGTTCACTTGTCTCATGTGTTGAGAAGCAAGAACCATAGAGAAAATCCCATCACACTCTCCTCTACTCACTCTAGTTCACAAGGTTTAGCAAACCAAGTGAACTAGTTTCTTCAAAGTTCGAAGAAGAAGCCAAAGGTAGAAGCTTTCGGGTGGATCGATCTTCGGCGCAAGGAGACGACGGGGTGAAGCCGAACCGTACACCATCAAGAGATGAAGACGAAGGAGTTCAAGAAAGAAAGGTATAACCCCCTAACCGAGTAGTTAACAACTCGTAGTTAGGTTGTTAGGTAGATAGTTTAACAAAGATCCGTTTTGAGTCCATGTTACCGCCTCTAGAAAATTGTTTTTCGTCAAATTCCGCAAGCCCGTAAGTACCGAGAGAGGTAGCATGGACTTACAATAAACATGTACACTTGCATATATCACATATAAACAATATGCACAATCTAGTGAGAAAATAAATCATAAGTGAGCTAATACTAGTTAATGTAATGTAATATATCAAATATATAATTATACATTAAATTATTAAATCAAATCTTGATTTAATAACCCGGTTATAACCGACTAATATCTTGTGTAACAACTTATCGAATCAACACTTGATCCGATAACCCGGCTATATCGTATACAACCGATCAATGTCATGAATCGCGAGAATAGAATACGATATCTCATATCGTATTAATCTCGGTCCCGCAGATATCACATATGTGCTCCTACTCCATTTCTCTTGAGCCAGGAAACCCCTGTGTAGGACTCTAAAGACTCGTCAATACCCCGGCAGTAGGTGATGATCATATCAAACACCCACAAGCCGCAAGCGGTCTGCTAAACGTAACGACCACCCGGGTATTGAGTGATCAGAAGATCAACAAGCAAGCCTGTACATTCTCCTGTGAATCCAATCAGTAACACTCCCGTACAGTCCGGTCTCGTCATCTGATATGTCGCATATCTCGCCTAGGGGTGGTAAACGTCAGACCCCAGTAGCTCGATAAGTCGTGTCGATATGAGGTCTATAACAGTTTGAGAAACTACTGATAACACTTACCAGTAGATCTCAGCAACCCTGGTCAGGGATTTCCGGTTATAGCCAATCGAACACAGCACAACATCAACTCCCTATACCGGGAGAGACGAATCCCTTCCTATCGCTCATTGCCTCCATGTGATTTGGGACCGTACCCAAAAGCCACCTTTTTGCACGCCCTCTTAGACGTGGTATGATGGAAATCAAAGCACAGTGGGAATCACACAAGACTCTATGACGATCTCGGGTCAACAGACTACTTTGTACCAGTGTCACCGGAGAACTGCCATCTGACATGAGGTATAATACCATCTGGGAGTTCTCGGCGAGTCCGTCCAGTGTACCCAGTCTCTACTGAGCACCTGTACACCATCCTTGATGTCAAACACCGATGGATATGGGATCATCCATCGCCCATCATATGGGTCAAGATGCGTATACGCTAGTCTACTCTGGTGTATCGATGCCCTGTCTCGATACACCCTCAACTAGGAACAGTTATAGGATGTACTCGTCGACTACCGTGGCCCCACTAGTATGATCTCATCATAGTCCTAGTAGTCGAGTACATATCCTAAGGGCTTTATCAACATGTAACATAGAGACAATCAGAGTACATGTTAAGATAAAGTATAACCAGATAGCTTACTATCATGTCGAGCAAGAAAGTCCTTCCTATATATGTCTAAGCATCCATTACAATATACATCGTATGTACAGTAATGGCCTCTAGGGCATACTTATAACTAACACCATCAGAAGTCCAGACACATCTTAAGGCGGTATCACCTGATCAGGGAGATCATAGATCGCCGGGAGATCGAGGTGCGGAGAGTTGCTACAGAGGAGAACACTGCTGATCCATTCATAAAGCCCTTACTTCAGATTCAGTTCGAGAGGCTACTCGAGATGATCGGTCTTCGATATACCAGTACATGGCCCAAGTGCAAGTGGTAGATTGTTAGTGTATATGCCCTAGGGGCCATTATTGTATCATACTAGCTTGTATATTACTTAATGGAAGCTTGGGATATTCACAGTTATATTAACAGTCTTGCTAAAAATGGTAGTATGCTACTTGGTTTTATCTATCTTAATATGTGTGTACGTATTGATAGAGCCCTTAGGATCTTGCTTGACTACCAGCGTTGTGATGGCAGTCACACTAGTAGGGGCTGGGTAGTCTACAAGCATATCCTTTTTCAGGTCCCTAGTTGCAGGATTATCGAGACAGGGCATCGATACTCCGGAGTAGACTAGTGTGTACGCTTCTCATCCCAGTTGGGGAGATGGTCTGTCCCACAGCCATCAGTACATCGTACTGGAGATAGTATACAGGTGCTCTTTGGGTTACGGGTACACCAGACAGGACTCGCGGGGAACTGTTGGTTGGTATTATACCCGTCGTCAGTTAACAGTTCCCAGGTGACATGAGTACAACATAGTCCGCAGACTTGACACTGCTGCTTCGCCTCGAGTGTGTTCTTACTATTCTTAGATTGCTACCCTACCACAGCTCAAAGGAGTCGTGCAAACAGGTAGCAGTTGGGTGCAGTCCCGAAGCACTTGGAGGCAGCGGCGGTTAGATAGGATTCATCTCTCCCGGTATTGGGAGTTGATATCGCGCTGTGTCTGAGAGCCATTACGCAAAGTCCCTGGCCAGGGCAAGCAAGAGTTACTGGTAGGTTTTCCAGTAGTTTCTCAAGGTGTAATGGGCTTCGCTCCGACACGACTTATACCACTTTTAGGGGACTGACGCTTGCCACCCCCTAGGCCCGATATGCGATAGTCCTAGACGAACAGACCGGACTGTACGGAGATTGTCACATCAGGCTCAGTAGGAGTTCGGATGGGTTTCCTCATCGGCCTTCTTATCGACATCTACCTGGGGACCGTTACGTACAGCTAGTGCCACTTGTGGTCTGTGGTTAAACCCACTGCCAGCGTAGTAGTCGAGTCTTTAGAGTCCCACACAGAGAGTTTTCCTACTTCGGGCGAAACGATATAGAAGTCATATGGTTTTACGACAAGGGTTCGGACGCATACGTGTTTTTACGCACGTATGATGTTCGGACAGTTTTTACTAGCCGGCTTTGGTTTAAGCCAGATTCTAGTATCGGATTATTGGATTTATACAGTCTAAAGTTTTTCCGTGTTTTCACGGATAGGAGGGGCGTTCTCGTAATTTGGCGAGAAGCTTCTAGAAGGATGATGACTTGGGGGCTAAGGTGGCATTTGCATTTATTGATTTAGTGACTCATTTGTGTGATTCATTCATGTAGTTAATGGTGCATTTAATGACTAATGACTCATGAGATGAATCACTCATAATAAATAAATGAAGCATGGTTGATAAATCATTTGATTTATTCATTTAATAAATCATTATGCTTCATATATTCAAATGATATCATTATTTCATTTCATTCTCACTCTCACCTTCTATCTCCTCAAGTTCTCTCTCTTCAAACCCTAACCCTAACCTCTCATGTGTTGAGATCAAGGGTTAGCAAGATTTATTAATCCTTAATCATACTCTATATTCCCTAGGTTGCTTAGATTAGCACTTTGAGAAACCTAGTTACCTTAAGATTAGAGGCAAAGCTTGGAGTAGAAGCTCTCGGGTGGATCGTCTATTACAAAGAGGAGGCCGACGAGGAGGTGGTTAACGAGAAGAAGAAGGACTTGGTTCATTAGGTATAATCTTCTTTCATAGTAGCTAATTACTCCTATGTAAGTGTTAGTTATAGTTTAGCAAAGATCCTTTCGGTTAGTCGATGTTAGTTTAAAGAAAAAGATTGTTTTTCATATTTCCGCCTCCCCACAACTCATGGGGTGTACAACGTCAACTTACAAGAGATGGAAATTGTGAACTGAAGAAGACTATCAAGAGAGCAAGAACTCAAGCATAATCACTTGTGGTGATTTCCTTTTGTGAGTAGATATATATAGTTTGTGTAAAGAAAATATCTCAAAAAAATATCTCCTAAAAATATCTCCACAAACCCTAAAATATCTATACACAAAACAAAACACAATTAATTCTATCATGACTCACTTAGTAACTAATTAGCATGAGTCACTAATGAACATGCTAGAAGAAATGTGTCACCAAGAATGAGTCACACTTTCCAAAATCAATAATCATTTAAACCAAAATGATTAATCCAAAAAGAAATGCATTTTCTAAAATATTCTCGTAATGGATTACGAGAATACCCCTCACCTATATATACATACCTGTATCCATATTTCGACCGAATACGAATACGAGAGACTAAAATACTCCGACTCAATATAATGCTTGGATCCGGCTTAAACCAAAGCCCACCAGTATTATCTGTCCGAAATATGACACGTGCATAAGTGCACGTACATTTTCAAACCCTGCCATAAAACCATACGGCCTCTACAACGTTTCGTCTGAACTTGGGAACTATCTGTGGGGGACTCTAAAGACTCGTCAATACCCTGGCCGTGGATTTAACCACAAGCACGTCAGCGGCACTAGCTGTGCGTAACGGCTGCCCATGTACTGACCGAAAGGGAAGCTGATGAGCGAACTCATCCTGGAACCCTACCGAGCCTATCAGTGACAATATCCGTACAGTCCGATCCGTTCGTCTATGAGCATCGTATATCGGGCCTAGGGGGCTGGTAACGTCAGACCCCCAATAGCGGTATAAGTCATGTCGGAGAGTAGCCCTGAACACCTTGAGAAACTACTGGAATACTTACCAGTAATTCTCACCTGCCTTGGCCAAGGACTTGGTGTAATGGCTCTCCTAGACACAGCGCGATCTCACCCCCAATACCGGGAGAGACGAATCCCCTGCCGATCCCCTCACTTGCCTCCATGTGGCTCGAGACTGTACCCAACTAAAACCTGTTTGCACAAATCCTTTGAGCCGTGGTAGGGTAATAATCAAAGCACAGTGGGAACTCACACGAGACAAATGACGACCTCAGGTCGATGAACTAACCTGTACACATGTCACCAGGGAACTGCTATCTGACGCTAGGTATAAATACCAACTAGCAGGTTCCCGGCGAGTTCTGTCCGGTGTACTCATAACCCAATGAGCACCTGTATACATCTTAGGTGATCCAACTGACACCAATGGCTTGTGAGACCGACCACTTCCCCTCGTCGGGGTCTCGACTGTATACACTAGTCTACTCTGGAGTATCGATGCCCTGTCTCGAAACTCCTACGACTAGGGACCGCTTTTAAGGATGTGCTTATAGACTACCCAACTCTCACGTATATGATCGCCATTATACTGTTAGTAGTCAAGCAGGATCCTAAGGGCTCTATCAATGTGTAATTGCGATCATGTCACCTAAAGCTGTACACGACTGATAAAGGCAAACTAGATAGCATACTATCATCTTGAGTAAGACTGTCTTACCGGTATAGGTCCTCCCTCAATCGTTGCAATCACGTACCTGCGATCCAATAATTGACTTTGAGGGCACTATATCCAACAATCTCCCACTTGCACTTAAGGCTAATTATTGCGATGTCGCATACTCATAGCCCGTGTGATACCGAACACCCAACTCCTCTACTAAACAGTTTCACAAAGCTCGTTTGTAAAAACTCTTGTGTTCGAGAAATAGCCTCAGTGAGTGGATCCGCCCTGATGTATCTTTCTATGTCTCTCTTAATCTCAAGTTCACGGAGAAATCCATCTCCCGAATTGAGTAATACTTATCTTAGAATATGTCTGGATATCTGATGGGACCTAGTTCATAAATGAACTCCAAATCCAAACTTCTTAGACTTTATCGTCAACTGAACTAAATTAGTATCCAGCACCATGCCTCCCACAGTATCTTCATGGACCACCTGTCCAAACTACTGCCCCTCGTCAGAGGGAAAACTATAACTCTGACAGTAACTCTGTCATCCATGTCACCTTTGAAGCCTGGAATGATAACCTTCTCCCGAAGGAGGCTGCCGTCATCAAATCCCTAGAACATCCACTTATGTTCTAAAACTGCTTCCGTATGTTTCTCCAGGATTGGATTAATACAAACTTATTGCATCTAGTGCAAAAAAACATCTGGTGTGGTACTTGACATCTCACGATTGACTCAATTGCCTAAGCAAGTGATATGCCAATCATGCACATCCCTCTCCCCTTTAGTCCGTAAGACACCTTTAGAGAGGGTGACTCCATCATCTGCAGGTACACCACCATGCCAGGAGTCATCTATTCTAAATACCTTTAGAATACTGTCAAAGTACCCTTATTGGGAAACTACCCAAATCTAGATCTAAAACCATGGATCTAGTAACCAGAATTTCAGATATTATATCCATATCCTTTGTGGAGAAACAACTGTGTGAAAACCACAGTATAACCGATCGTAGTATAGGAATTTTACTTCCTACTCTGTGTATGTCATCCAAATACCAGGACAGCACACTCTACTACCTTCTTAACAAATCCATCCCCTATTCTGATGAAGTCAAACCCATGAATGCCACATCAAAAATAGATGATCTATCTCCGCTATAACTTCTCAAGTCTATAAATAGACATAAGCTATTTGCCCACTATGCTTCCGCTGCTCCCACTGACCACAACAACCCTCTGGCAGAATAATATATACGTGCACTTCTAAAGCTAGTTTATAACGACGCTATACTTAACCTCCTGCCGGGTCTCATAGCCTGGAACAACAGTAGTGTCAAGTCTGGGTAAACAAGAACCTCCCTGTCACCGTCCTTGATGCTACCGGAGTACCTCTCGGGTGCCTGAGGTTACCCACTATATCTGCGGAGTGGCTAATGGAATGTCAAACCTGATTGAATCTATAGGTCCTATTAAATTTTCCGTAATCGTTTGCGGTTCTGGAATCTCTTCCAGTTCTACCATACTCCCACTAATGTTTTCTGAAAAAATCCATTTTACTAAAACTGTGGCGAGTCAAGAACAATATCACCATTGATCTTCCAGATGGTAGAAAATCAACCCTCGTCATAGCCTGGGCCAACCCGCAAACTTCCATTACAGAAACGTGCCTTGAGTTATCCAGAGTCTGCTTTTAATCATAAGCCAGACAACTCCCCGTACCTTAACATCGTTAAGATATGAACCATTCTATATCCAATATAGAAACTTTTGGCACTTATTTAATTGGAACCAGATTCAAATCATGCAGCTGTCTCCAGTGCATATCAACTTAATGGAAAGAGGCTAATCAGCATTACTCAACTTAGGAATGCATCCAATTATGAGTAACCTGAAAGAGAAACAAGTTTCTCAAAACCATTACTATCAACTGAATACCAATCACAAGTATCTACATCTTCGATCACCTTGAAGAATCCCGATACTTGCGACACCTGGTTCTCTACTTTATTCTTATACCTATAACTTCTCAAAACTCAGACATTGTATTTCTACGAAACACTTGTCTAAAAACTAGAGAAGTCACAAGTAAACATAACATAGTACGAGGACCAACCCCTTTGTCCTGATGGACACTGGACAACATACAATACTCTGTATAAGTCCGTTGAGTTGAATAACTCAAAACCTGTGCATCGTAGGTTGAAAACTGTACTTATGGTTAAGAACTACTCCGCTGTTCAATGCTCCTTACCCAATCGTCAACCGATATAGGTAAATGTCACGGACATAATTTCAAAAAGTTATATCTCACTTTATAAAAATAAACGTACGGATATATCAGTTTGAAATTGGTGCACAACAACGGATACTCAAAACCAAATACTTGCCGTCTGGCAAAAACCCAGGCGATTTCCTCAAATATCACCAATTACAACGAATTCCGATATAATGAGGATGATCACCTAATTCCCAATAACTTACTCCCACTCATCATCTGTAAAACCATACAGATGTGAGAATCATACCTGGTAAATACATAGCCTGGAGTAAATATCTAATCGGGAAATCAGTTTTCCTTTAACAATGCACAGTGAAACTGAAACATGAAAATGTTTCGTAGGGGTATCCTGGTATTCCTAGTAATGCCTCTTCCATAATCCTATTCATGACTGTAACTGTATATTTCTTTGCCATCTCTCCAAATCCCTTTATTTGTCTTTATTCATTACCTTCTATACACCCCTTTAGGCTAAGTGGTTTTCTTCCTTCCCTACCGTTCGGCACCAGCCTATGGTTTGGAAGAAGACTATCCAGTAAGCATAATAGGTGTACTCTCCTAATCCTAAGAGTACTCGCAACCTGAGCGAAGGTGATGATAAAAGACAACTGAATAATACCTTATTCTATTTCTCCCGAACTGGGAAAAAAAGCAAAGGTGAAGTAGGAGTGGCGATGAAGTACGCGGTTTGGTTGTGAATGATAGCAGTTGCAATTTACTTTGCCCTCTTTCTAATCCCTTTATTTTGTCTTTACTTATTACCTTCTGTACACCCTACTTAGGTTAATTGGTTTTCTTCATTCCCTACCTTTCGGCACCTACCTATGGTTTGGAAGAAGACTATCCAATAAGCGTAATAGGTGTACTCTCCTAAACTAAGGAGCCCTCGCAACCTGAGAGAAGGTGATGATAAAAGACAACCGAATAAACCAATTCAATTCTCCTGAACCTGAATCCATCCTTGAAGAAGTCCCTTCGAGTTCGTATATAACCATACGATGGATTTATCCAATAGAAGTGGATGTTCGTAGTGATACGAGGTGTTCTGAGAAATGCAAAGGGTAAAAGAAGGAGCAACAATGATTTATGCAATTTAGACAATCCAAAAGCCAGTATTTTAAGAAAGTTCGGTCAACTTGGTCACTGAGTCATAGTCTAGGGTCGGTCAATGGTCGCTGCCAAAGAGAGAGAGAAAAGAAACACTCTGCGTGCACTCTAACCTAGATCAGAATGGTTATCACTTTATCTAATCAGGAAACTTCCCACTGTACCGTCAAATTCTTCTCCAAACCTGAAAGAAGAATTAGTCGGGATCACCTGAAGAGTAAACTAACTCATCAGTGGGAATCGGGATCCAACTATCATCGCATGATAACGTGAAGGAATCCACTTACGTTATCACACTGCAGAAGGTATGCGCATACATGGCAAGTTTCAGTTTCTTTAGAAACTCCCGATATGATTTTTGCCCCATGCTCTTATGACCCTGACGTTGGCCAAATGACATAAGTCACAAGCCAAGTTCTATCCATCATTATCTTATCAATTTGAACCCACCCGTACATACCCCTGACGTTGGCCAAATGGCAGAACGACTGTCCCAAACCAACTCATCTATCTATGCAACAGATGAATACCCAGCAGCTACCAAACACTGTGCCTTGGCGTTGGTCAAAACACATAGCTTGAATACTACTGAATACCCAACTGAAATGACGGAGGGCTATGGCTGGTTTTTGGCGAAAAACCTTTAACGTAATGAACTTGATCTCGTTGAAGGAACCTGATAGCCTTTTATAAAAATATAGTGGCGAAAACATTTGCTAAAGAGGTCACTCCAGGTGAAGGGATCTCGGCTCTTTCCTCTTGGAATGAGGTGCAGGATATTCCAACTGAATACCACGATGCAAAGCAACAAGTAATCGAATATAGTGAAGTTATTACCCTGACGCAAACTTCTGCCCAAGGGGTTATTCCCGGTGAAGGGATCTCGGCCCTTGCCTCATCGAATGAGGTGCAGGATATTCCAACTGAATACCACTGTGCAAAACAAAAGAAAATGTCCTTGTAATAACACCTTTTAAAACTGTTCCAATAACGTCCAAACAGGTTTATTTTCCATTGCATTGATCAGAATCAACACTGTCCCATCAATTAATCACACCAGAAAAGAACGAAAATAAAATGTACGTATATGCCATCCGCATTAGCCACTGGGTCCCGTCATCACCCGTTAGGTTACTTAACTAACGACAGAGCGGGGACTGGACTAGCGCAGGTGTAAAACATAAATTGTTAGTTGTATGTATGCCCTAGAGGCCAGTATTGTACAGATGATGTATATTATATTGGATGCTTGGACATATATAGAGATGACTTTCTTGCTCGATATGATAGTATGCTATCTGGTTGCTCTTTATCTTAACATGTATACTAGTCTCTTTATACTGTCTTATAGTTACATGTTGGTAAAGCCCTTAGGATGTGTACTTGACTACCTGGACTATGATGCGGATCATACTAGTGGGGACATGGTAGTCCATAAGTACATCCTTCAAGGTCCCTAGTCGTGGGTGTATCGAGACGGGGCATCGATATACCAGTGTAGACTAGCGTATATGCTTCTCGATCCATAAGATGGGCGATGGATGATCCCATATCCATTGGTGTTTGACATCAGAGATGGTATACGGGTGCTCAGTGGAGACTGGGTACACTAGACGGACTTGCCGAGAACTCCCAGATGGTATTATACCTCACGTCAGATGGCAGTTCTCAGGTGACACTTGTGCAGGTTAGTCTGTAAACCCGAGATCGTCTTAGAGTCTTGTGTGATTCCCACCGTGCTTTGATTTCCACCTTACCACGTTCATGAGGGCGTGCAAAACGGTGGTTTTTGGGTACAGTCCCGAGTCACATGGAGGCAATGAGCGATAGGAGGGGTTTCGTCTCTCCCGGTATTGGGGGTTGATGTTGCACTGTGCTCGATTGGCCGTAACAGGGAAGTCCCTGGCCAGGGCTAATTAGAGATTTACTGGTAAGTGTTACCAGTAGTTTCTCGACCCGTTATGAGCCTCACATCGGCACGACTTATCAGTTATTGGGGTCTGACGTTTACCACCTCTAGACTTGATATGCGACATATCAGACGAGGAGACCGGACTGTACGGGAAGTGTTGCCGATTGGCTCGACGGGAGTTGTAGCAGGTTCGCTTGTTTTCTTCTGATCGTTCAATACCCGGGTGGCCGTTACGTTTAGCTGACCGCTTGCGGTTTGGGGGTGCTTGATATGATCATCACCCACTGCCGGCGTATTGACGAGTCTTAGAGTCCCACAAAGGAGTTACCTAGTCTAGGCGATGCGTTGTGGTGCGCGTATGCGATATGCGCATGGACCCGATTAAAATGCGCATATAGGATACCGTATATTGATCGGACGGCTTGCTTTTGGTGGGGTCATATGTGATATGGCCGGATTGATAAATCAAGTGTTGATTTATCATTTGACCATTAGTTTTCTCACTTGAAATCCTTTCTTGTACATGATGGATGTATGCATGCATGTATGCTTTCTTTCTTTATAGATTCATGCACATATGGGTGTACATACACATACACATACGTACATACACACACACATAGTTGTACATACATGAAAATGGTGGCAATATGAGACTCACACCATGGTTGGATTTATATATGATTTATTATTGCATTTGATTTAAAACAAACGAAAAGAAAAGGATAATTCATGGATGCTTTCTACACTCTTCTTGACCTAACCATTCTCACCCACCATTTGACCATGGATTACTTTTCCTTTTGTGTTTTTACTCAAATTCAATAATATCTTAACCATGGTTTGATATGAGAAGTGGAAAATATATATTGATATATTTTCTGTTTTTCTTTCATGAGTTGAACTTATCTTCTTCTCAAAAAGCCATCATCTTCTTCCTCCTTCTTCCATTGCTCTCTAGAAATCTCAAGTGAGCAAAATACTCATCAAGTTAGGATTTTGAAGTGAGAAAAGCCACCACAACATCATTCTACACAAGTCTTGCCAACTTGTTTAGAGTGTTAGCTTCGATTTTCATTCTTGATCTTGCGAAGTCGCTAGCTTGGACAAAGCGGACTCCGGGTGGATCATCGGTGACCTTGAGGAGTTCAAGCGGACCTTTTACAAACCCCAAGTAGCCGAGGAGTCTAGCGTAGGGAGCTACAAAGGTTGTACTCTCAAAACCCTAGCTTTACTTTCATGAGATGATGTGTGAAAAATTTGAAACCCTAATTTTTCTAGGAACGATCCGATGTTTGTTAACTTAGCACCCTAAAGTTTCCATATTTAGTACATGTGATGCTTCCAAACCCTTCATGAGGTTCTAGGCTAACCCAACATTGGTGTCAGAGCCGACCTAGAACATTAGGTGACACTTTAGCGAAGTTAAAACTCCGATCGAACCGTAAAATACGGATTTTTTGTGCTCTCTGGACATTTTTTCAAAACTGCTGTTTTTCAGAATTAAAAATATATAAAAATTACAGCAGGAAAATATAAGCATTACTGTGAAATTGTCACGCCCCGCTTCCCAAAATACGAAAAACGAGGGATGACTAGGCCAGCCATGCTCCTACGGTCAAGGAATCATCCCGCCATAGTCACACTTCGGCTTCTAGCATTACATGGTAATCAGTAAATAAAGCACAGTATTAAAAGAATCACATCACTAATTTATTACATTAATATTCCATTGTTCACACAATACAGATAACAAGAACAAATACTAACCAAAGTCAAACTCACGATCACTTTTATGGAAAGCAGTAAAGATAGGAAGTACACCAGACTATATCTCTGTGAACTCGAAAGGTAGATCCGTCTCCTGTGCTGGTCCTCCCGCGGGATCTGAGCATGCATACTCAGGTCGTCAGAGCGACACAATAACAATATTATTATAATAAGATGAAACAGGTATATGAGGTAATACTGGTGTAAGAACAATGCAACTAATCACTATGTCACTATATGATGCAGAATATGTTATGTGTCCCTATCGGTCTCTAGGTCATGTTTGAAATCACATAGTGGAAGGAGGATCATGTTTAACAGGAGTCTCGTACATACCCGAGACAACGGCCCACATGCCCGGGACATAACCCCGTCAGCCGGATCGCTAGATCCTACCCTACATATATCAGTATCACGGTTCGAATGATCATCCTCTAAACACGGTCCCGCTAAATACGATACTCTTTCCACTTTGATTTCCCTTTTTTCCCCAGGTTTACACTATTTATGATCTTGATCTAGCTGTGTACAAGTATACCAATGGCACGGTTTTATCACTGTTCACTGTATCAATCACTGTCACGAATATTCACTTTCTATTGGTGTACTCGTCACTCCTAAACCAACATCTATCACGCACGATAATGCAATATCCACACGCACTAACACTGATTATATGGCAAGGGTATGTTATATGTATTTTATGCTACCAATAAGCTCTGTATGTTATGAATCAACATGCATGTCATTAACTAAAATAATTTGCATAAATTAATATGTTAAGAATTCAGCAAAATGATACAAGTAAGATAAATAGAATACTCAGTCAGCAATTCATCAAAATCTGTTTCAGTTCAATTGGGATTCCGGTTTTCAAGATATAGCTATTTCATTTTAAGTGCTCGCGGCTGGAAATTCAGTTTCAGAACTGAACGTCTGTTTCGCGACACGAATTGCACCCAGTTGGGCTCAGAATTTAGCGATGTTACAGTTGAATGAAATCTAGGGTTTTAAATAAAGTATTCAACGCAATAGACGGATCCTCAAACGCATCTTTATGTTGAAAGTTATACACAGTTTAACCTCAATATGTTATTTCTGAATCTATTCTGGACAGTTATACGTTCTGCCCTTTTAAATACAGTTTAAAATAGCAAGTGGCGATGAAACGGAATGGAACCACCTGTTTTATTTAGCTAACAGAATTATATTTAATCTACTGTAGAGTTCCGTAACATACGACTTCAGGAAACACAGTGATACATGTCTTGGGACAGAACACAAAAATCAGAAACGCTCTGGACTGCAGTCCAGAGTCGCATTCCGATCTAATTATCATCACAGTTACAGAACAGAAATCATTAGAATTTTACATAGGGTTAAAGTTCGTCGAGTCGGATTCGATTTAATCCCTCGAACGCATCATTCCAGATTGTATATAATTTATGGTGATTTTATTCGTTTTCAGGTACGAGAAAACTTCTAGTTTATCGGCATATTTGGGGGTATCAATTTTTGTCACTAACAATCGTATTTTCCAGCGAGATTCATACACGATATTTATCATCGAAAGGGCCAACAGAAAATATCAGTTTCCGTCTAAATAAACGATTATTCCCATTGGGGACTAGCATCAAACACTTAAGTCACAATACGTATTGGGAATCGGTAAATTCGTAAACTAGATTATTTAGGTTTATACCACTATAATTTTAGCATGAAGCAAGTAAACACTTGCCTGAAAACGTCTCGGGGTCGCACGGCAGCAGTGGCGTCACGAACGCGTGACGTACGCCGTGTAACGGATTCTCGCCAGCTTGGCTCGAGACACGGGTTTTGCGTCGGAGTTGTCCGGAGTCGTTGCACGGTCACTGAACGTTGAGGGGTGCTTGATGATCCTCTGCGAGTGTACTGGTGTCGACGACGGTCGATGGCTTCGCTCCGGCAACATGTACAGTGAAGCTCGCAGTGATCACCTGGTGTGGGTTTTGGAAAGAGAGGGGGAGCAGTGGGGGGTCGGGTTTGGAGTGATGAGGGTGGTGCTGAGGATGTAGAGGGTCGTAGAGGTGGTTCAGGTGAAGTGGGGGGCTCGTCGGCGTCGGTTGCAAGGTGACCGAGGTTGGGTGCAAGTGGGTTTGGGAGTGCAGGGGATGCTTGGCAGGGGCTCGGGTTGAAGAAGGTGGAGTCATAGAGAGAGAGAGTTGGTGGAGGAGGAATGAGCGAGGGTTGCCGAGGGCTGTCGAGGGTCGTCGCCGGCGGCGAAGTGAGGGGAGAAAATGTTGCTCGGTGAGTTTTTTTTTGTGAGGGAGAGAGAGATGAGGGATTTCTGAAATGGCAGACAAGAGATATGGGGGTGCGAGGAAGAGAACGGGGTTGAAGTCGTGGGTGTAACGGCAGGAGCGTGGGCGTGAGGCGCGGCGGAGAAAGTGGATCGCGCGCGGGGGAAGAGGGAGGTTACCGTTGGGGAGAAGATGAACAAGAGTGGGGTGTTTGAAAAAAAAACAATTCCTTTTTAAAATCCATTGTGGGCTGAGGGGATTGAAAGAAAGGGCCGGCCAAAATTTGATTAAGGAATTATTTAAAAATAGGATGTGGGCTGGTGAGGGAGAAACGGGCCGGGGATTTTAGTAAAGAATTTATTTAAGATTTTGGGAGTGGGCTGAGGGCAGCGGGCTGGGAAAAATTGATTAAAGAATTTAATAACTAAGTGGGCTGAGGAAAAAGGAAAATGGGTTGAGTTTTGTTGTAAAATTTTGGTCTTAACTTTTAGGGTTATGGAAATTATAAGTATTGGGATTCAAGCAACCGCCTTCTACAAAATAATTACGAGGAAAAGTAAATCTCTGGGATTTGGAGAAATAGAAGAAAAAAAACTTTTATTAAGATGGTAACGGGGATTTACAGAAATACGAGGACATGAACAGTTATTCTCACCGCGGAAACGCGGCCAAAGCTTGCTTGGGCCGCGGTTCCGCGGCCGTACAGATGTGTCAGTGCATAATTTTTGCACTGTAATACTTATAACTGCTTGGTGATATTTTAGGGTATTTTTAATCTGAATTATGTGCTGTTTGTTCTGGAGATGGTTTTGGACTCGTCGATTCGATCAGAATTTTCATTTCGTGACTTTTCCGGATAAATTAGAATGTATTGAAGTGTTTGAACGAGTATCATTTGCTCACTTTTCACCGGGTTTAAAATCTTTCGGAAATACGTGCAAGTTTGTTTGTGGTGGACCCTCTAGAAGACAACAAACCTTAACTCGATTATGTGACCGTCTTGAACTGCCTTTTGAACCTTAGGGTTTGGGGCAGTACGGCGTGCCACATGTGAGGCGTTGGCTTGACCCTTCTACGGCTGGACCGCTACCACTGTGTCACACTCCGGGTTTTTGAACTCCGCTCAAGTGTTGATGTTTAGGGAATTTTGGGTATTTGATCATTCGTTCGAAAACTTTAATACCGTCTAATTATCTGGAATGAGATGCAATATGTGGAATTCATATAGTTGGACATGAAATACGAAGTATGTGATATTTCATATTTACGATGTCTAAAGAGAATGTGGATTCCAAATATTGCAGTTTTACACTTTCTTTTCTGTGACCGTAAGTGTGGTATGTCGATATCGCCGGTTTCGTTACTATACATCAACGACAATTGGGGTACGCATACTTACTTACGTTTATGATATATGATATTATGTGTTGCTGAGATATGATGTGCAGGATTGTCGCGATTGAATAGCCGGGGGGTTTTATGTGAGATGAGAGTTTTAATATTTTCATTCATGTAAATTCAAAAGTGATGTAATATTCTTTTATTTGGGGCACTTCCGGGTTGAGCTTGATGCCACCAGTGTTGTATATTATTTATTTTTCTGCATTAGGATGGACCCAAGGAGGGGAGCACAGGTGACCGGGTTCTGGGGTTCAGTTGGAGGCCATCTCGAGGAGTTGAGACCGGGTCTCCTAAACTCCAGAATTGGTAGGGTCGCTTGCCACTCTCGTAGGGGTCCAGGGTGTGGGCTTGGCTATTCATCGCGACTGTGGAATCCGTATTTTCTATTGTTGGCTAAATATTAAATACGGACGTCCTAGTATATCCCACATTATATCTATGTTTCTGCTGCGATATCTGTGATGTGATCATTTGATATGTTGTGATGGATACAGTATATAGTATATATGATATATTATATAGGCGTTACTTATGTTTTACACCCGCACTAGCCCTGTCCTGCTCTGTCGTTAGTTACCTAACCTAACGGTGCATGAGGGGACATCGAGGCGAATGCGGATGACATAAGTGTACGTCGTATTTATCTATGATGTTTAGGTGAGTTAAATGATGGGACTTCATTAATGTGATTAATGAAAGAAAAGAAACCTAAAAGATGTTGTAGAATCAAATTTTAAATAAAAAGGGTAGCTACAGTTTTGCTTTGAATAGCGGTATATACGATATACCCTGCACCTTATTCGATGGGGAAAGAGCCGAGATCCCTTCACCGGGAGTGACCTCTTTAGCAAAACTGGCAGATGCTACAACACTCGATTTGACTTTTGATTGCTTTTGGAGTTTTGCTTTGCACAGTGATGTATATGATATATCCTGCACCTTATTCCATAAGGAAAGAGCCGAGATCCCTTCACTGGGAGTGACCTCTTTAGCAAAACTAATAAAAGCCTCAAAATCACTCCATTTCAAAATTCACATGATTCTACGACGATATCATGTTCATTACGCAATAGGTTTTCAGAAAAACCTGTCGTAGCCCTCCGTCATTTCAGATAAGGAATAGTTAGTATTCGTGCTACGTTTGTTGACTATGTTAAGGCGTAGTGTGCGGTAGCTAATTAGTACTTATCTGCTAAAACATGAGATGTGATTGGATTATGGTAGTTGTACGACTTTGTTGACTATGTTAAGGGTCGTGCAGGTGGGTTTAATTCAATCGGGAAATGACGGGTTGAACTTGACTAGCAATTATGATTTGTTGACTATATTAAGGTCATAAATTGCTAGGGGCAAAATATTATCGAGAATTTCAAGTGTTGAGATTTGCAATGAGATTGCATACCTTCTATGAGATAGTTGGATCCCCATACCCACTGCGAGTAATTGTTACTCCCGGGAGAGTTTTACACAGGACAATTAGCCGATCAAGTAGGGGTCTAGAAAGGTGTCAACGGGGTTACGCCTCTGGGAAAACGAGGTTTACTATAATTAGGTCCGTGCGAAAAAATGGGGAACCTCCCTCAAAGTACTGACACTGGCCTGGCTGAAAGATTGGCGAAGTTGTAAGGTGTAATTAATCCCGGCTAGTCTTTCCTTTTAAGGTTTGAAGGAAGATTTGATAAAAATAGTGGAAGCCATCCTGATTAGATAAGATAATAACCAATCTGATCTTGCAAGAGCATACGCTAAAGTGTTTTTTTCTCTCTCTCTCCAGGTAGCGACCATGTCATGCCTTAATAAAGATAATAATATGGATGTATTGACCAAACCTGCATGTTATACTGTGCTGGGTAACGTTGGTTCCGTTCTATTTTATAAGAGTTATAGGACTGAATAGGACATAGGGGAATACCAGGATTCCCATCCCACCCGAATGAAGAAAGTACATGATGATGCATTTTCTTCGGGTGTGTTCGTTACAGAGAACTGTTTCTCCATTTGCCCTACGTCCTGGGTATTAGATACCGGGTCAGGATCTCATATATGTAATCAGTTACATGGGCTTAGAAAAGGTAGAGAACTTGGAGAAGGTGATAAAGACATAAGAGTTGGAAATGGTGCAATTGTTGCAGCTAAGACCGTCGGGGAATATCACCTTACATTACCAACTGGTAATACATTGGTTCTGAACGAATGCTATTACATGCCGAACCTGATATGCAATATTATATCGGTTTCTTTGTTGAGTAAAGAGGGATATAATTTTGTATTACAGGATAATGTTATGAACATTTTCCGTAACCAAAAGTTGGTTGGATCAGGCACGTTGTGCAATGGCATTTATGTTCTAAATCAATCAACAGTTCTAAGCATAACAAACACATACAAGAGGAAGAGTTCAGAACTGAACGAATCCTTCTTGTGGCATTGTAGACTGGGTCACATCAATGCGACACGACTTGCTAAGTTGCATAAGGATGGATATTTGAATCCGTTTGAATTTTCATCTTATGACACTTGCCAGTCATGTCTCAAAGGCAAGATGACCAAAACTCCGTTTACGGGACACGGAGAAAGAGTTACGGAACTCTTGGGACTGGTGCATAGTGATGTATGCGGTCCAATGTCTACACATGCCAAGGATGGTTCTTCGTACTTCATTACATTCACTGACGATCTCTCTAGATTCGGATATGTGTTCCTGATGAAACACAAATCAGAAGCTTTTGAGAAATTTAGAGAATATAAACAAGAAGTCGAGAACCAAACCGGAAAAAGTATTAAAATCCTACGATCTGATCGAGGAGGTGAATACTTGAGCAATGAATTCCTGGACTTCCTAAAAGAGAATGGGATTCTCTCTCAGCTGACTCCTTCATATACACCACAGCACAACGGTGTATCGGAAAGGAGGAATCGCACCCTATTAGATATGGTGCGCTCGATGATGAGTACAGCTGAGTTACCTATTTCCTTCTGGGGTTATGTGCTTGGGACAGCAGCATACCTATTGAATCAAGTTCCGTCTAAATCTGTACCTACCACACCATATGAGATATAGAGTGGGAAGAGACCATATTTTAAACGAGTTAAGATATAGGGTTGTCCGGCCTATGTCAAAAGGCAAAATCCAGACAAACTCGAGGCACGGTCAGTTCTTTGCAAGTTTGTGGGATATCCTAAGAATTCCCAAGGATATTTTTTCTACCATGCTGAAGAACAAAAAGTGTTTGTTTCTCAATATGCCACCATTTTGGAAAAGGAATTTCTTGCAAAAAAAATTAGTGGCAAAGTGGTGGAGCTGGAAGAGGTTCCAGATACACAAACTGCAACTGAAGATTTAGTGGAACAAGAGGATTCGGTAGTTCCCAACGAACCTCAGCCTCTCCGCCGATCTAGTAGGGTTCCTCGCCAACCTGAGAGATACTGCAGTTTTCTCATGGACGGTGGGAGCGAGGATTGCATCATGGAGGATGATGACCCAACTAGCTTCGAGCAGGCCATCACGAGTGGGGACTCAGTGAAATGGCTGGATGCAATGCGGTCCGAGATGGAATCCATGTACACCAACAAAGTATGGACTTTGGAAGTTGCTCCTGAAGGGGTAAAACCCATTGGGAGCAAGTGGATCTTCAAGAAAAAACTTGGTGTAGATGGGAAAGTGGAGACTTTCAAAGCTAGACTTGTAGCAAATGGTTTTCGTCAAAGACCAGGTATGGACTATGACGAGACCTTTTCTCCAGTAGCTATGCTTAAATCCATCCAGATCATGCTTGCCATCGCTGCATATCATGATTACAAAATCTGGCAAATGGATATTAAGACCGCCTTTCTAAACGGTGATTTAGAAGAGTGCGTGTACATGACTCAGCCAGAGGGCTTCGTAGATAGTGGGAGCAGTGGGAAGGTGTGCAAGCTGCTTAAATCCATTTATGGATTAAAGCAAGCGTCGCGAAGTTGGAACATCTGCTTTGACGTCGTTATCAAAGAGTTTGATTTCGTCAAAAACGTAGATGAACCTTGTATCTACAAGAAGGTGGCAGAGAGTAAGGTTGTCTTCCTCGTATTATACGTAGACGACATACTCTTGATAGGAAATGACATTCCTATGCTGCAATCGGTCAAGCTCTTCTTATCACAAAGATTCTCAATGAAAGATCTTGGTGATGCCTCCTGCATATTGGAGATAAGGATCTATAGAAATAGATCCAAACGGATATTGGGATTGTCCCAATCCAGGTACATTGACACCATACTAAAGAGGTTTAGTATGGAAGAATCCAAGCGTGGGAAATTACCCACGATCTCTGGAGTCACTCTCTCCAAAGAGATGTCTCCCAAGACTGATTTGGAGAGAGCTCGCATGCAAGGGATACCCTATGCTTCGGCTATAGGCTCTATCATGTACGCGATGCTATGTACTAGACCCGATGTAGCATACTCACTAACTGTAGTGAGCATGTATCAAGCTGATCCTGGAGAGAGTCACTGGACTGCTGTGAAGAGCATTCTCAAGTACTTACGAAGGACTAAAGAGATGCTCTTGGTGTATGGTAACGGAGAACTCCAAGTGGAGTCCTTTACCGATTCGAGCTTCCAGAGTGATAAGGACGACTCTAAGTCGCAGTCGGGATTTGTCTTTACTCTTTACGGAGGGGCGGTTAGCTGGAAGAGTTCCAAGCAGGAAACCGTGGCAGACTCGATGATGGAGGCTGAATACATCGCTGCCAACGATGCTGCCAAAGAGGCTGTCTGGATCAAGAAGTTCATTACTGAACTTAGAGTGGTTCCATCCATTGAGCATCCAATACTTTTGTATTGCGATAATAATGGAGCAGTGGCTTTGGCTAAGGAACCCAGGTCCCATCAGCGATCCAGGCATATTCTGAGGCGGTATCACCTGATCCGGGAGATAGTTGATCGCCGGGAGATCGAGGTCAGGAGGATTAATGATCAGTCGAAAATAATGTATTTTTAACACGACAATTTCCCCATCTTTTGCATACATTTAGAAGTGTTCGGTATTCATATTTCACATATTAGCAAATCAGTCGTAAAATACCAGATTGCATGTATTAGACTTTTAAACCGACACTTTAAGGGAAATTAACCGCATTTCATGGCATCGCATCATTTCTGTATTTGCGCAACACTTGTTTCGAGATTTGTGCAGGAAAATCCAGGAGACAGGCCAAAATTGTTATTTAGCTGATCAAACCTTACGCCAACTCAATCATTTCAGATCTGGTAGCAATTCAGAAGGAATTATACAATTATATATATCAAACAAAGGCCCATACATCAGCCCAAACAAGAACCAGAGAGCCCAAGCTCTAACTCCCCCAAAGAGCCGCGGATCCGCGGCGGGAGCTTGCTTGCGCCGCGGATCCGCCGCACTTTGGACACGTCAGCATGGAATTTTCATTGCAGAATTTTTATATCATGGCCCACATTCATTTCTGATACGTCAAATTCCATAATTCTCCAGAAGCTACTGCCAGATCAGCAAAGAAGATTAAGCAAGGCTAATCCTAATTAAGCTCCTAATTAATCCTCTTCTAGAAGCTCCCTCCTAACTAATCACATCTAGAAGCTTCTCCCCTAACTAACTTTTGGAGGGAAATTTGAATTTATTCAACAAACTTTAGGAGGGAAACTTAGAATTTGAAATCCTAGATCTAAGGTTTAGTTATCTATAAATAGGAACCTAGACCTAGGGTTAAAGGCTAATCAATCTTTAGGTAATCAATTTTAGTTAATCTTTCCCTCTTTCATCATCTTCTTCCACAAGTCTAGTGACAAGGCTTGTGCGAAACCCTAACCCTAATTCCACTCCAAATTCAAGATCTTGAGTACCAATCAAGCGAGAAGCCTTCAACCTTTTATGAGCCGAGCCGATCTTCAATCGGGCAAGTGATCCAAGCCGATTCGCGACTCAAGGAGACGAGCGAAGCCAAATCGACGATCGAGTTCTTCCTCTTGTAGTTCTTGAGCGAATGTAATGAAATTGTTGATATAAATAAAAGGTGAAATTCTTTAATCTTGCTTTCTTTTAATTCTTGCATCATGATTAGATCTCAATTTGTAATTGTTGTTCTTGTTGTGATGCTTGAGTAAAACTCCGCTCGTAAAGGAGTCGAGACGATTGTAGAATGATGATGTAACAAATCTTAATACGATTTTTAAGTCCTACGAGTTTTGTAAACCCTAGCAAGTTCAAGAATCGATGACCTAGTTTCGTTGCGATGCTTTCTTGATTGTGATCGCTCGAAATTAGGGATCTACGATCGTTTCTTGAATTTACTAGAGGCTAGAATGTGAATGATATCGACGAAAGAATAAGGGATAAGATGAAACCCTAGTTTCACAAGAAATCCTTAATTCTCGATCGATCATCATCGATCTAGTATCAATTCATCGAAGGATAAGAATACGTAATTGTAAGATTACATCACATCTATAGATCCGATCGATTCCTACGAGCCTCATTTCGATTCTTGATATTTGGTTTGGAAAAATCATCAAACGATCAATTCTTGATTCTATCTTTTTCTTGTTATTAGATCTAGATTTTCTTTTTCTTGAAATACAAAATTTAAATCATGAATTGTTTTGTTTTCTTTTCATTAAAGTTTCGACTCATCTAATTCAAAAGACGAACGATTACACTTTCCCTGTGGACGATCCGCACTCACTTACAATCTACATCCGACACCGTAGTTGATTGCGGTCAAATAATTTTTGGTTGTGATTTCTTTACAATTTTACATACTACACATCAAGAATTCTTTTCAATCAAATGGCGCCGTTGCCGGGGATAGTGCGCTAATTGTTCGTATTTTGAAATTTGAGTTGAAAATTTTATTCCATTATAATTTTTAGATCTAAACTCGCACAAACCCTAATACGTGTGTTGTGATTTGATTGCGAGGAAATCTGGAATCATTGGAGCTTGGATAAAATTTTTGTGAATATTCCAGAGAGCTGAAGGAGTGAACAGAAGTTCACTGTTAAAATTTTGCACAGAGATCCGCACATAAGACCGCGGTTCCGCGGTGGGAGCCTCCTATTGCGGTGGTTCCGCGGCAGCCTAGCTGCTTCAGTGTACCAAAATTTCTCGGTAAGCTTCTCACTTTCTTATCTTCTCCCTCATCTGCTCCAATTAACAATTTCCTGCAGGTTTCTTTGCAAATAATCGCAGCGCCGCAAAAGTAAAATAAAAATTTGTGCGTGTTTTGATTTTTGGCTGTTTGCATATTAATACGGAAAATTAAGGGGCACGACCAAATCCAGATTAGGTGGGGAGTTCATTACCCTTCCTAATCCCCAAAAATCACAAACTTGCATCCGCATTACCCTCATTAATTAAAAAATATCTAGAGATGACTCTAAGGACCGTCGCGCTCACTTAGGACAGAAGAAGGCCGTGGGTAATTCATTGCTTATCCGCGTTTTCTTGTGGTGTCTAAGGCAAGTGTGTCGAAGGATAGTGGTTATTAATTAGGCCCACTACTTACGTAGTGGAGTACCTTCCCACTTACCTGGCACTTACCTGGCCACAGGAGGACAAAGAGGCAGTGGAGGATTCTATCCTGCGACTTGTCTTTTGGCAGTTAGGAGCGGTCTAGAGCCTGACCTAGGTGACCAATAGAATTAGGGTTTTGCCTGTTGCATTTGTTGTGTTGCATCATTTTTTTCAAAAATCCGTATATTTTCAAAACAAACACCGCATTCATCATTTCCTCTAATTATACCAACGCTGCAACTTGTGCTACAACCATTTAGCACAATGTTAGGCTGGACACGGGATTCCATTTCCCGTCTTGTCCGCGTTTCTTTTATCGACCCCAGAGTCGGTAATTCTTCGTCTTCTCCCCCACCACCCACCACGACCGCGATGGACCCAAATCCATCAAACTTTAACACCACTCTGCCACCGCTCGCAGGTGCGCAGAATCCTCCACGCATCTCTCTCCAAGAGAGGTGTTATCTTACACGTGTTTTCCTTCCCACCTGTCTTTCTATACCACCTGCCAACGGGAAAATTTTTGAAATCAACCCCCAATTCATCGAACTGTTACCCAAATTTCACGGTCTTGATTCTGAAAACGCATACATGTTTATTTCCAAATTCGAAAATGTATGTGCTTTAATGGGGAATTCACAACTGTCTGTGGATGCTCTGCGTTTACGTCTTCTCCCATTTACTTTGTGCGATTTAGTCGAGAAGTGGCTTTACATCACACCCGCACATTCTATTTCAACATGGGACGAATTCGTTGCAGCATTCCTTAAGAAATTTTATCCTAATCACAAGACCAGTCGTGTTAGGAGTGAAATCTCTAAATTTACCCAACTTCCCAATGAACCATTTTGGAAATGCTTTGAACGGTTCAAGGATCTTCTTATCCAATGCCCTCATCACGGAATTCCCAGATGGGATTTGTGTCGAATTATCTATGAGGGTATTGATCTCACTACTAGACAGATGCTTGAAACCATGTGTCATTGCCAAATCCTATCTAAAGATGATGGTGAAGCTTGGAAATACTTAGAAGATTTAGCTCAAAACACATCACAATGGGAAAGTGTTAGACCACCACCACCTAGGGAAGATGTCAACCAGCTCGATGTTTCCGTCACCATGAAAGCCGAAATGGCCGCAATACAAAGGAAACTCGACGCTATAGAAAAAAAAAATCTCTTCAGCCTCCCTAAACCAATCCACACTTCCCAAAACCGTGTGTGGCTGCTGTTCAAACCCTTCACATTGTAGGGTTCCTAGGCACTCTAGTGAGGTCTCACAAGGCATCGAACATGCCATTTTCAAAAATTCTAGGTGCCGAGAGACCCGACTACAGATCGTTTGCTAGATATCTAGGCGAAAAAGCTAACTAGTTAACACTTAACTAAGGGATACGGATATACAACCTTTGTAGATCCATTTGTCCACCTCCATAGCTCCGCAACGAAGTCCTCTCCGCTGTCCAAAATGAATCCGGGCTCTAGCATCGACTTCATCGGAGAATAAGCGAGCTAGGTCGTCGATGTCCATGCCGAAGATGATCTACGTCGAGGCATCGCTAAATCAAGCTCCGACTTCACCAAGTCAAGAAACTTGTGAAGAAAACACACTCTACTACTTGGCAAGAGGTAGAGGATGAAGAAATAGGAAGTGGGTAGACTTTAGAATTGGATTTCTCACTTGTTTCATCAATCCACCATTGATGAAGAAAACTTTTCTTCTTTGAAGAAGATGAAGAAGAAGAAGCTAATTGTTATGATAAGTTAATTGAAAAAGAAAAGTAAATGAATTCTTATCATAAAATTAACCATGGTCAAGTGTAGAGACTAAACTAGGGTTAGTGGGAATGGTTAGGGTTAAGGATGAGATAAGAATGGTTGACTTTATCAAAGCTTCATGAAGCTTCAACTAAAGAACAAATAAAGCCACCATTCTTTTCTCTTTTCCATTTACTTTCCAAAATGTATAAACAAATAAATAAATGAATAAATAAGTAATGGAAAATAAAACCCTAACCACTCTCACAACCATGGTTTAATCTTCACACAAAACACAAGTTAGCATGCATCATCAAACATGATACATACAAGTGCACAAAAATATATCACATATACAATGTGCACAATCCAAGTGAGAAAATCCGTTTAAAGTGAACCAATACTAGTTAATGCAAAGTAATATATCAAATATATAATTATGCATTAAATCATTAAATCAACACTTGATTCAATGATCCGGTTATGTCGCACACAACCGACTAGTATTCAATGTATCGGCTTATCGAATCAACGCTTGAATCGATAACTGGGTTATATCGCATACAACCTTTCCGATACATTCATCGCGAGAATGGAATGCGGCATCACATACACGCATTATTCTCGGTCCTGCACATATCTCATATGCGCTCCTATTTCGTTTCGCTTGAGCCAGGAAACCTCTGTGTAGGACTCTAAAGACTCGTCAATACGCCGGCAGCAGGTGATGATCATATCAAACACCCACAAGCCGCAAGCGGTCTGCTAAACGTAACGGCCACCCGGGTATTGAGCGATCTGAAGATCGACGAGCAAGCCCGCTCACACTCCAGTGAATCCGACCAGTAACACTTCCATACAGTCCGGTCTGATCTTCTGATATGTCGCATATCTCGCCTAGGGGTGGTAAACGTCAGACCCCAATAGCTCGATAAGTTGTGTCGATATGAGGCTCATAACGGGTCGAGAAACTACTGGTAACACTTACCAGCAATTCTCTGATCAGCCCTGGCCAGGGACTTCCTGTTATAGCCAATCGAACACAGCGCAACATCAACCCCCTATACCGGGAGAGACGAATCCCCTCCTATCGCTCATTGCCTCCATGTGATTCGGGACTGTACCCAAAAACCACCGTTTTGCACGCCCTCTTAGACGTGGTAAGATGGAAATCAAAGCACAGTGGGAACCACACAAGACTCTATGACGATCTCGGGTCAACAGACTACTCTGTACCAGTGTCACCAGAGAACTGCCATCTGACGTAAGGTATAATACCATCTGGGAGTTCTCGGCGAGTCCGTCCAGTGTACCCAGTCTCTACTGAGCACCCGTATATCATCTCTGATGTCAAACACCAATGGATATGGGATCATCCATCGCCCATCTGTATGGGTCGAGAAGGTACACGCTAGTCTACTCTGGTATATCGATGCCCCGTCTCGATACACCCACGACTAGGGACTTTGAAGGATGTACTTACGGACTACCATGTCCCCACTAGTATGATCCGCATCATAGTCCAGGTAGTCAAGTACAGATCCTAAGGGCTTTACCAACATGTAACAGAGAGACAATCAGTATACACGTTAAGGTAAAGTTCAACCAGATAGCATACTATCATGTCGAGCAAGAAAGTCCTCCCTATATACGTCCCAGCATCCACTACAATATACATCCTATGTACAGTAATGGCCTCTAGGGCATACATATAACTAACAATCTCCCACTTGCACTAGGACCATCTGATAGCAGTGGTTATAGTATCTCATACTCAACCATCCCATAAAAGTCTCTCTCTGGGAACAGGCCTTTGTGAGTGGATCCGCTGTGTTGTCCTCTGAGTCTACTCTCCAAACCTCGATCACCCTGGAGATCAACTATCTCCATGATCAAGTGATACTGCCTTAGAATATGTCTAGATCACTGATGGGACGGGCGTTCCTTGGCATAAGCCACAACTCCATTGTCACACAATGGCGGGAACGTAGTTCATCTTATGAACCATTATACATCCAAACAGCCTCTTTGGTAGCATCTTAAGTAGCGATGTATCGTGCCTTTATCGTCTAGTATGTCACGGTATCTAGCTTGGAACTCTTCCAACATACCGTCCCTTTACTGAGGGTAAAGACAATGCCTGTGACTGACACTCAGTCGTCTTTATCACCCTGGAACCATTCCAGTGATTCTCCCCAGGGTCGATTGATACCTTCTCACTACAACTAGTGAGAATCCTAACATCCATTTAGATCTATCTCATAGATCCAAAACCTAGGATTTAGGAGGTATCACTTTGATCCTAAGTGGAGAATCATTGTGATAAGCGGAGATTGATCGAGCGTAGCATAGGAAACTCCTTCCCTATCAAGAGTATGTCATCCACGTACTCTACGAGGATCGTCACCATACTCCCTACTACCTTTTTGTATATACAAGGTTCATCTACCATTTTGATGATGTCAAACACTTTGACTACTTCATCAAAACAGATGTTCCAACTCCGCGATGCCTGCTTTATCAGATAAAACATCTTGCACACGTTTCCGCTGCTCCCACTGTTTACGAAGCCCTCTGGCTGTGTACTTACAGACGCACTCTTCTAAATCATCATTTAGAAAAGCAGTCATGGCACCCATCGGCCAGATATCGTAGTCATGGTATGTAGCCGTGGCAAGTAGGATCCGGATGGACTTAAGCATAGCTACTTGAAAAGGTTTCATCATTATCCACGCCTGGTCAATGACGAAAACCTTTAACAAGTCTAGCTTTGAAAGTCTCAACTTTTCCATGTACACCAAGTAATCTTCTCAAGATATACCTGCTCCTGATGGGGATTTAACCCTTCAGATATAGCAACCAAAGTCCATACTTTGTTGGTGTATAAGGATTCCATCTCAGATCACTAAGCATCCAGCCATTCTTACAGAGTCTTACGCCCGATGGCCAGCTCGAAACTAGTTGGGTCATCATCTCATGATGCAATCCTCGCTCCCACTGTCATAGAGAAACAGAAGTATCTCTCAGGTGGGTGAGGAAACCTACTAGATCGGCGGAGAGGCTGAGGTTCGTTGGAATCTACTGAATCCTTTGGTTCTATCAAATCATCAGCTGCAGTTTGTATAGCTGGAACCTTTCCAGTTCTACATTACAGACTTTGCCAAGAGCTTGTTCGGATTTTGCTTTCAGACATAGGCCGGTCAACCCCAAATCTTAACTAGCTTAAGACATGGGCTCTTCCCTTATCATATCACATATGAAATGGTAGGCAACTGATTTGATTGGAACCCTATTCAATAGGTATGCAGCTTCTCAAGTGCATAACTCCCAAAAAGGAAATAGGTAACTCAGTAGTACTCATCATAGAGCACACCTTATCATATAGGGTGTTATTGCTCCGCCCTGATATACCATCGTGCTATGGTGTATACAGAGGAGTAATGCTGAGAGAGAATCTCATTCTCCTTTAGAATAGTCCAGTATTTCCGTGCTCAAGTATTCTCCTCCTTGATCTCATCATAGGATATAATACTTATACCCGTATTCTGGTTCTCTACTTCTCGCTTATATTCTGTGAATATCTCAAAAGGTTCGGACTTGTGTTTCAACAGGAACATAGGTCTGAATCTAAAGAGATAATCAGAGAACGTAATGAAGTATAAAGAACCAGTCTTGGCATTTGTAGACTGGGGACCTACATAAATCAACATGTATCATCCCAAGAGTTTACTAACTCTTTCTCTGTTTCCAGTAAACGGAGCTATGGACATCTTATCTTTGTGACATGACTGGCGAGTTTCACAAGATGTAAATTCAAACTAATTTAAATATGCATCTATATGTAACTCTAGCTAGTCGTGTCACATTGATCTGACCTAGTCTACAATACCTCAAGAAGAATTCGTTCATTTCTGAACTCTTCCTCTTGCGTGTGTTCCATATACTAAGAACTGTAGTTTGATTTAGAACATCAACGCTTTTAGATAACGTGCCTGAACCGATCAACTTTTGATATAGGAAATGTTCAAAACATTATCCAACAATACGAAATTTTATCATTTCTTTACTAATAAAGAGATAGATATGATTTTGTATATCAGGTTCGGTATCTAATAACATTCGTTCAGAATCAATGTATTGGTAATACAGGGTGACAGTGACCAACAGACTTGGCTGCAACTCTTGCCCCGTTTTCTGTCTCATGAAACTTATCACCCGTACTCAGTTCTCTACCTGTCTGTAGCCCAATGTAACAGATTACATATCTGGGATCCTGATCTGGTATCACATACCCAGGACGTAAAGGATACTGAGAAACAGTTCTGTATAATGAACACACCCGAAGATGATGCATCATCATGCACTCTCTTCGTTTGGGCGGCACGGGAATTCTGGTAATCCCCTATTTCCTGCTCTGTTTTATAACAATTATAAGTTGGAGCGGGACCAACGTTCCCCAGCTCAGTATAACAAGCGGGTTCGGTCAATATTCCGTATTATTATCTTGATTAAGGCGTGATATGGTCGCTACCTGGAGAGAGAGAGAAGAAAACACTCAGCGTGCGCTCTTTCAAGAATAGATTGGTTATTATTTTATCTAATCAGGATGGCTCCCACTGCTTTTTATCAAATCTTCCTTCAAACCCTAAAAGGAAAGACTAGCCGGGATTAATTACACACTACAAGTTCGCCAATCTTTCTGCCAGGCCAGTGTCGGTACTTTGAGGGAGGTCCCCCGTGCTTTCGCACGAACCTAATTAATGTAAACCTCGTTTTCCCAGAGGCGTAACCCCGTTGACACCTTTCTAGACACCTACTTGATCGGCTAATTGTAATGTATAAAACTCTCCCAGGAGTAACTCTTACTCGCAGCGGGTATCGGGATCCAACTATCTCATAGAAGGTATGCAATCTCATTGCAAATTTCAACACTTGAAATTCCCGATAATATTTTGCCCCTAGCTCGCTATGACCTTGACGGAGGCCAAACAACCCATAGTCTGCTAGTCAAGTTCAACCCGTCATTTCCTGATTGAATTAAACCCACCCGCACGACCCTTGACGGAGGCCAAACAACGCCGTACGAATACCCTAATCCAATCGCATCATATGCTAGCAGATAAGCACTAGTTAGCTACCGTACACTACGCCTTGACGGAGGCCAAACAACCGCAGCACGAATACTAACTAGTACGTATCTGAAATGACGGAGGGCTACGACAGGTTTTTCTGAAAACCTATTGCGTAATGAACTTGATATCGTTGTAGAATCAAATGAATTTTGAAATGGAGTGTTTTTGAGGCTTTTCTAGTTTTGCTAAAGGAGTCACTCCCGGTGAAGGGATCATCGGTCCTTTCCTCGTCGAATGAGGTGCGGGATATATCATATATATCACTGTGCAAAGCAAAAACTCTTAAAAGCAATCAAAAGACAAACCGAGTGTGTAGCATCTGCCAGTTATTGCTAAAGGAGTCACTCCCGGTGAAGGGATCTCGGTCCTTTCCTCATCGAATAAGGTGCAGGATATATCGCATATACCGCTGTGCAAAGCAAGAACTGTAGCTACCTGTTTTATTTTGAAATTCGATTCTACAACATCTTAGGTTTCTTTTATTTCATTAATCACATTAATGAAGTCCCATCATTTAAGTACCTAAACATCACAGATAAATACGACGTACACTTATGCCATCCGCATTCGCCTCGATGTCCCCTCGTGCACCGTTAGGTTAGGTAACTAACGACAGAGCGGGGCAGGGCTAGCGCGGGTGTAAAACATAAGTAACGTCTATATAATATATCATATATACTATATACTGTATCTATCAAAGAACATCACATGATCACATCACAGATATCGCAGCAGAAGAAACATATGAAATATTGGATATACTAGGACGTCCGTGTTTTCAATACGAGCCAGTATAAAACACGGATTCCACGGTCATGATGAATAGCCAAACCCCTACGAGAGCGGCAAGCAACCCTACCAATTCTAGAGTTAGGAGACCCGGACTCGACTCCTCGAGTTGGTCTCCCACTGGACTCCAGAACCCGGTTACTTGTGCCCTCCTCCTTGGGTCTATCCTAGTGCGGAAAAGTAAATAATATACAAAGGGTGACATCTTCCGCAACCTGGAAGCGCCCCAAATAAAAGAATATTACATACAAGTTTTTACATGAATGAAAATGAAAAACACTCATCTCACATAAAAACCCCCGGCTATTCAAACACGACGATCCAATATAACATATCCAGCAACACATAACATCACATGTCATCAACGTAAGTAAATATGTCCATCCCAATTGTCGTTGACATATAGCAACAAAACCGGCGATATCACATATTACACTTACGGTCACAGAAAAGAAAGTGTAAAACTACAACAGTTGGAATCCGCAACCACCTCAGACATCGCATGCCTGACCAAATGAATTACTTAGACATCACATACCTAACAATTATAAACCCCGCATTTTGGTCTCAAAATCGAAAACACTTTTCAATACCAAGTCGGGCAATTCAACAAGATTCCCGACATCCTGATCGAATGCTCGTCGCTAACTTCAGTAGACGGCTGCACCCCCGATACCGTCGACGAAGTGCACCAAGGCGGAACACCGCTACCGCGAGCACCCGGAGGGATGCTTTCGGCGACGGGGTTCTCCTACAGTCACTTGGTCGGGGCTATGGAGTGAGGCTGTCTATTAAGTTTATCGGCGAGTATCCGCGTACGCTACGTGATTGCGACGGACTTTTGATCACATCAAAATTCCGTGGCAACCGATCAAGTGAGACTAAAGTGCTACGTTTATAACATTCATTTATTTATCACATAACTATTGTGAATTCCAATTGTTGTATCACTTTCCGGATAAACAGAAAATGTTAAACTTTCCGATTGAACATTCGAACACCCAAGTTTTCCCAATACAGATCAACACATGAAATAAGTCTAACAATATTCAGTTCGTGCCTCAGTACCGACGGTCCAGCCGTAGAAGGGTCAAGCCAACGCCTCACATGTGGCACGCCGTACTGCCCCAAACCCGAAGGTTCAAAGGGCAGTTCAAGACGGTCACATAATCGAGTTAAGGTTTGTTGTCTTCTAGAGGGTCCATCGCGTTACTTGCACTACTTAGAACGTCGTTAAACTACGGAAAAATCCAACACTTGGAAATTTCCAGACAGGGGAAAAATTGGGTATTTATATCCGGTCGAACTTTTTAATATATTCTAAAATTTATCCGGAAAGCCACACAGACAAAATTTGATAATCCGATCGAACATTCGAATCCCCAAAACAACCCTAGAAAACTCAACTGTTGACTGAATATTAAAAGTTCCCAGAAAACTCAGCATATTAAAATATAAATTACTGTGCAAAAAGTGAGCGATGACGTCATCATCTTGCCGCGGAACCGCGGCAGAAGCAAGCTAGATATCTAGGCGAAAAAGCTAACTAGTTAACACTTAACTAAGGGATACGGATATACAACCTTTGTAGATCCATTTGTCCACCTCCATAGCTCCGCAACGAAGTCCTCTCCGCTGTCCAAAATGAATCCGGGCTCTAGCGTCGACTTCGTCGGAGAATAAGCGAGCTAGGTCGTCGATGTCCATGCCGAAGATGATCTACGTCGAGGCATCGCTAAATCAAGCTCCGACTTCACCAAGTCAAGAAACTTGTGAAGAAAACACACTCTACTACTTGGCAAGAGGTAGAGGATGAAGAAATAGGAAGTGGGTAGACTTTAGAATTGGATTTCTCACTTGTTTCATCAATCCACCATTGATGAAGAAAGCTTTTCTTCTTTGAAGAAGATGAAGAAGAAGAAGCTAATTGTTATGATAAGTTAATTGAAAAAGAAAAGTAAATGAATTCTTATCATAAAATTAACCATGGTCAAGTGTAGAGACTAAACTAGGGTTAGTGGGAATGGTTAGGGTTAAGGATGAGATAAGAATGGTTGACTTTATCAAAGCTTCATGAAGCTTCAACTAAAGAACAAATAAAGCCACCATTCTTTTCTCTTTTCCATTTATTTTCCAAAATGTATAAACAAATAAATAAATGAATAAATAAGTAATGGAAAATAAAACCCTAACCACTCTCACAACCATGGTTTAATCTTCACACAAAACACAAGTTAGCATGCATCATCAAACATGATACATACAAGTGCACAAAAATATATCACATATACAATGTGCACAATCCAAGTGAGAAAATCCGTTTAAAGTGAACCAATACTAGTTAATGCAAAGTAATATATCAAATATATAATTATGCATTAAATCATTAAATCAACACTTGATTCAATGATCCGGTTATGTCGCACACAACCGACTAGTATTCAATGTATCGGCTTATCGAATCAACGCTTGAATCGATAACTGGGTTATATCGCATACAACCTTTCCGATACATTCATCGCGAGAATGGAATGCGGCATCACATACACGCATTATTCTCGGTCCCGCACATATCTCATATGCGCTCCTATTTCGTTTCGCTTGAGCCAGGAAACCTCTGTGTAGGACTCTAAAGACTCGTCAATACGCCGGCAGCAGGTGATGATCATATCAAACACCCACAAGCCGCAAGCGGTCTGCTAAACGTAACGGCCACCCGGGTATTGAGCGATCTGAAGATCGACGAGCAAGCCCGCTCACACTCCAGTGAATCCGACCAGTAATACTTCCGTACAGTCCGGTCTGATCTTCTGATATGTCGCATATCTCGCCTAGGGGTGGTAAACGTCAGACCCCAATAGCTCGATAGTCGATATGAGGCTCATAACGGGTCGAGAAACTACTGGTAACACTTACCAGCAATTCTCTGATCAGCCCTGGCCAGGGACTTCCTGTTATAGCCAATCGAACACAGCGCAACATCAACCCCCTATACCGGGAGAGACGAATCCCCTCCTATCGCTCATTGCCTCCATGTGATTCGGGACTGTACCCAAAAACCACCGTTTTGCACGCCCTCTTGGACGTGGTAAGATGGAAATCAAAGCACAGTGGGAACCACACAAGACTCTATGACGATCTCGGGTCAACAGACTACTCTGTACCAGTGTCACCAGAGAACTGCCATCTGACGTAAGGTATAATACCATCTGGGAGTTCTCGGCGAGTCCGTCCAGTGTACCCAGTCTCTACTGAGCACCCGTATATCATCTCTGATGTCAAACACCAATGGATATGGGATCATCCATCACCCATCTGTATGGGTCGAGAAGGTACACGCTAGTCTACTCTGGTATATCGATGCCCAGTCTCGATACACCCACGACTAGGGACTTTGAAGGATGTACTTACGGACTACCTTGTCCCCACTAGTATGATCCGCATCATAGTCCAGGTAGTCAAGTACAGATCCTAAGGGCTTTACCAACATGTAACAGAGAGACAATCAGTATACACGTTAAGGTAAAGTTCAACCAGATAGCATACTATCATATCGAGCAAGAAAGTCCTCCCTATATATGTCCCAGCATCCACTACAATATACATCCTATGTACAGTAATGGCCTCTAGGGCATACATATAACTAACACACATTTGATGGAAGAATGTCCTTTGAATGTACCGTTTCAAGGTCACACTAATGCTGCACTTCAGCAAAGACCTGGAAATGATCCTTCTTCTTCCTCATATAATCAAGATTGGAGGAATCACCCGAACTTTGCTTGGAACCAATCACAATCTCAAAACACGGTTCCAATCCTAAACAATCTTCAAAGGGTCCCTCCACCACAACAGCAACCACCACTTCAATTGAGTCAGCACCCCTTCCAACCGCAAAATTTTCAAAATCCTGCCAACACTTTTGCACTACATGAAAACTCTTTGAAATTGGCCGATACTGATAATATCTCTGCACTGGTGCAAACCTTGGTTACTTTCATGAAACAATCCATCCAAGAGTCGGCAAGTTTTTAATCTTCCATCGATAATATGATAAAGATCATTCTCACTCAAAATGAGAATATCAAATCAATGGAAGCACAAATTGAACGAATAACAGCCGAAATAAGTGCTAGAGAAAAAGGGGATCTTCCATCTCAACCCCAACCTGATCCTGGACCTTCACATTGCACTAATGTGGATGCTCTTACCACGTTGAGATCTGGAAGAGTGCTAGACAATCATTCGGGTGAACAAATTGATAATGATGAATTGATCATTAACACCCCGGCTTCCACTTCAACTTCCACTTCCACTCACACTTCTATTTCTTACCCTATTTCGTCTAACTTACCTTCTTCTTCCGAGCCTATTCTCCGTGTTCCCAAAGGCTCGAACCCTCCACCCACCTCATCTTTTCCACCCCCACAAACTTCTCCACAAATGTTGGACCCAACACTTATTGATAGAGCTCCATTTCCAAATAGGTTGAGGCCCAAGAAACATGATGCCCAAAGGGAGAAGCTTGTGGACATGTTTAAGCAAGTTAACATCAACATCCCTCTCCTAGATGCTATTCAACAAGTTCCGTCCTATGCGAAAATTCTTAAGAACTTGTGCACTAGGAAGAGGAAGACTCAAGTGCCCAAGAAGATATTCATAGCAAAAACTGTAGACACAGCTTTCCCCCAACAATTACCAAGGAAACGTAAGGATCCTGGCTATCCTACTATTTCCATTTCTATCGGGGAGAAACACATCAACCGTGCTGTACTTGACCTTGGCGCTAGTGTTAACTTGCTTCCATACTCGGTGTATGAGCAACTAGATATCGGAGAGTTGAAGCCAACCCATTGCACTCTCCAGATGGCTGACCGATCAATCACCAAACCTAGGGGTGAACTGGAGGATGTGTTAATAAAAATCGGAGAATTTATATTCCCTGTGGATTTTATTGTACTTGATACACAGCCTATAGCGAACCCACGGAATCAAATTCCGGTGATTTTAGGTCGCCCCTTTTTGGCCACTTCCAACGCTATCATCAACTGTCGTAATGGTTCTATGACCCTATCTTTCGGGAATAGGTCAATTGAGCTAAACATTTACAGGTTGGGGAGTGTACCCTCCGAACCTACTGCTCAAGTCTGTTCTGTCGACTTAATGGATGTCGACAGCAGCGAATTTGATGATCCTCCTGATACTGATCTTGACTCTTTTCATATGTTATTGTTTGACCCAACTATGTATCATACACATACGGAATCTCCCACCGAGATGTCCGGGTCAACAATTGACACTGATTATGAACTGCTTTTAGAGTCTGAAGATCACCCCGCACCTTGTGATGACATTATTCTCCGGGGTATTGATAGAACTTTTGAGGAAATCTTTGCTGAAAAACTTGCATTTCTGAACAACATGGGTGTTGAGATGAATCATCTCCCAGTCATTGAAATTGAACCTCCACCCCTTCTTCTGAACTGTGAAAAGAATGTGAGTTATCCATCGCATTCACTGCATCGTCTCTCCAAAATGAGACGCACACACATTCTATTCCACCCCTTACCCTTTCCCCACTTCTTCTTTCACCAACCAGAGCACTGCATTGATAAAATTTTTGAATGGTTGGTGTTGATGTTCGGTCTTTGCAAAGCTTGGCATCGACCAATGATTTTTGACCCCCTCATATGATTTTCAAAGCTTAACATTGCATAACTCAAGTTTTGGGGGGGTATATTTTCTGGCTCCTGAAAAGAAAATCTTTACAAAATTTTGAGCCAAAAATAAGCTTGGGGAGGTTCTTCACTTAAATATTTTGCCCCCACTAATAATTCCTCCCAAGCTTACAGGTTTTTCGAGATTTAGCAGATGGCAATAGTGAGGACACTGTTGAAAACAAGTTTGGGGGAGGTTTGAGCTTATTTTCGCATCATTTGCATCATACTTTGTATAAGCACAAAACATTTTTTTGAAAACCTATAAAAATTTTAAAAAATTTCAAAAAATAAAAATATTTTTGTACATAAATAAGATAATAAAAGTTTAGATAGTGAAAAATTACATCCATGAGATTAAAAAAATTTAAGAAAACCAAGAAAATTAGAAGTTTTCTTATACGAACTAGTAATAAGTAGTTATGAGCCGTTGTCCCAAGGGTTAGTAAGATGAAGGAAGTCACTAATCTGAGGATAAAAATAAGTCTGAAAAATAGTTTCTATTCTGGAAGCCAAACATTTTGAACGTTGATACCCTGCTATTCGCACTTACACACGTCTTGAAGCCCGGGATAGTAGAAGATACCTTGAAATGCTCTTGTCTTAAAGCCGATGTATGAAGGAAATAAAAAAAAAATGAAGAAAATATAAAGTGGTGATAAAAATGAACACTGGTTTTGTTATCACCAAGGGTAATAAAAAAATGTATAGCGAGGGTGCTTCTTCACCTAGTGCCCTAAGGCCAACTGGTCTGGGAGTCACTGCTATGCCTGAGGTGGTGCAAGACGAGGAAAATACACCAAGTAAGCAAGCACAGGAGTAATCGGTCGGTTAGTACCTCAAGAAGTATTAACGGTCGCATGAAAGTGTGTGAGCAATCTCATCTAAATATTCATTAATTAAAAAGTACTGAGGCTGATGGGCAAGAGTATGATAGCTTGAATTGAATTCTCCGGGTGTAGGGATGTCCTTTACACACACGCAGGGTTATATGATCGATGTTTGGAAGAAAGATAGGAATGAAGAATAAGATGATGTTTTATTGAGGGAGGACGTGATTTCTAACATCTTTTCATGACCATTAAGATAGGGCTCATGACAACCGAAAAGCTAGCTTAGTTGGAAACCCTAATTTTCAAAGCTTTTCTTTTACGATTCTCTTCTTTAAATGTAATATTCATGATCTTGCTTTTATTATTGGATTTTGTGGGTGCAATCCGCTGAAAATCCTCAGGAGACAACACTCCTCCTGCTAGGGACACCTAGAGGTTTAAAGGCTTGTTGCACGTGCTCAGTGCAATCGTGTTGCCTACGAAAGTGTGCTAGTTAGTTTTTCTATTTCTTTATTTTCTCCTTCTCTTTTTAATAAAACATTCGCTCGAGACGATCGAAATTAAGTTTGGGGGTATTTGATCAGTCAAAAATAATGTATTTTTAACACGGCAATTTCCCCATCTTTTGCATACATTTAGAAGTGTTCGGTATTCATATTTCACATATTAGCAAATCAGTCGTAAAATACCAGATTGCATGTATTAGACTTTTAAACCGACACTTTAAGGGAAATTAACCGCATTTCATGGCATCGCATCATTTCTGTATTTGCGCAACACTTGTTTCGAGATTTGTGCAGGAAAATCCAGGAGACAGGCCAAAATTGTTATTTAGCTGATCAAACCTTACGCCAACTCAATCATTTCAGATCTGGTAGCAATTCAGAAGGAATTATACAATTATATATATCAAACAAAGGCCCATACATCAGCCCAAACAAGCACCAGAGAGCCCAAGCTCTAACTCCCCCAAAGAGCCGCGGATCCGCGGCGGGAGCTTGCTTGCGCCGCGGATCCGCCGCACTTTGGACACGTCAGCATGGAATTTTCATTGCAGAATTTTTATATCAGGGCCCACATTCATTTCTGATACGTCAAATTCCATAATTCTCCAAAAGCTACTGCCAGATCAGCAAAGAAGATTAAGCAAGGCTAATCCTAATTAAGCTCCTAATTAATCCTTTTCTAGAAGCTCCCTGCTAACTAATCACATCTAGAAGCTTCTCCCCTAACTAACTTTTGGAGGGAAATTTGAATTTCTTCAACAAACTTTAGGAGGGAAACTTAGAATTTGAAATCCTAGATCTAGGGTTTAGTTATCTATAAATAAGAACCTAGACCTAGGGTTAAAGGTGTTAGTTGTATGTATGCCCTAGAGGCCAGTATTGTACAGATGTTGTATATTATATTGGATGCTTGGACATATATAGAGATGACTTTCTTGCTCGATATGATAGTATGCTATCTGGTTACTCTTTATCTTAACATGTACACTAGTCTCTTTATACTGTCTTATAGTTACATGTTGGTAAAGCCCTTAGGATGTGTACTTGACTACCTGGACTATGATGCGGATCATACTAGTGGGGACATGGTAGTCCATAAGTACATCCTTCAAGGTCCCTAGTCGTGGGTGTATCGAGACGGGGCATCGATATACCAGTGTAGACTAGCGTATACGCTTCTCGACCCATGTGATGGGCGATGGATGATCCCATATCCATTGGTGTTTGACATCAGAGATGGTATACGGGTGCTCAGTGGAGACTGGGTACACTGGACGGACTCGCCGAGAACTCCCAGATGGTATTATACCTTACGTCAGATGGCAGTTTTCAGGTGACACTTGTACAGGTTAGTCTGTAGACCCGAGATCGTCATAGAGTCTTGTGTGATTCCCACTGTGCTTTGATCTCCACCTTACCACGTCCATGAGGGCGTGCAAAACGGTGGTCTTTGGGTACAGTCCCGAGTCACATGGAGGCAATGAGCGATAGGAGGGGTTTCGTCTCTTCCGGTATTGGGGGTTGATGTTGCGCTGTGCTCGATTGGCCGTAACAGGGAAGTCCCTGGCCAGGGCTGATCAGAGATTTGCTGGTAAGTGTTACCAGTAGTTTCTCGACCCGTTATGAGCCTTACATCGGCATGACTTATCGGTTATTGGGGTCTGACGTATACCACCCCTAGACTTGATATGCGACATATCAGACGAAGAGACCGGACTGTACGGTAAGTGTTACTGGTCGGATTCGCAGGAGTGTGAGCGGGCTAGCTCGTCGATCTTCTGATCGCTCAATACCCGGGTGGCCGTTACGTTTAGCAGACCGCTTGCGGCTTGTGGGTGTTTGATATGATCATCATCTGCTACCGGCGTATTGACGAGTCTTTAGAGTCCTACACAGAGGTTTCCTGGCTCAAGCGAAACGAAATAGGAGCGCATATGAGATATGTGCAGGACCGAGAATAATGCGTGTATGTGATACCGTATTCCATTCTCGCGATATATGTATCGAATGGTTATATTCGATATAACCTAGTTATCGAATCGAAGATCGATTCGATAAGCCGATACATTGGATACTAGTCGGTCATGTGCGACATGACCGGATCATTGAATCAAGTGTTGATTTAATGATTTAATGTATAATTATATATTTGATATATTAATTTGCATTAACTAGTATTGGTTCACTTTAAACGGATTTTTCTCACTTGGATTGCACATTGTATATGTGATATACTTTTGTGCACTTTTTTGTATCATGTTTGATGATACTTGATCATATGGTTAAGTGAATAGAATTAAACCATGGTTATTATGATAATTAGGGTTTTGCATATTTATTTATTCATTTATTTGTTTATTCATTTATTTGGATAAGTTTAAAGAGAATGGTGGCTTTCTTTTGTCATTAGTTGAAGCTTCATGAAGCTTTGACTTCTTTAACCATTCTTGTCTTCTTGCTTAACCCTAACCCACTTAATTCACCATGGTTTATTCTCTACACTTAACCCTAGTTTAAGTTATGATAAGTATTGATTTTCTATTTCTTTTTAATAGAACTTATCATAACCATCTTCATCATCTTCTTCTTCTTCAAGCTTGCTACTTTAATGGCAACTTGAGATCTAGTGAGAGAAATCCAAATCTAAAGTGAACCCACCTCCTATTTCTTCATCCTCTACCTCTTTCCAAGTGGTTTTGGGTGTTTTCTTCACAAGTTTCACTACTTTGTGAAGTCGGAGCTTGAGCTTGTACAACCTCGACGTAGATCGTCTTTGACACGAAGCCGACGACCTATTCCGCACGTTTCTCCGATGAAGCCGTCACGAGAGTCAAAGGTTCAAGATGGACAGCGAGAGGACGCCCTCGTGGAGCTAAGGAAGTGGAAATCCGGATCTACAAAGGTTGTAGCATCTAACTTCTAGTTAAATAGCTAACTAGTTTCTTGTTTCGCCTAAACATCTAGTCTAAGATCCGTAGTCTAGGGTTTCTCGGCACCATTTTTTTTAATTGGCATGTTCGATGCCTTGTGAGAACTCTATAGGGTGCCTAGGAACCTTTCACTGGTATCAGAGCCTAGCTAGAGCCTTAGGCGAAGTCTAGACGGAGTTTGAAGTCCGAACGAACCCGAAACCATAATTCCAAGGTGCTCTCTGGAAAATTTCTGAAATTTTGGATTTTTGTCAATTAAAAATATGCAGAAAATCATGCAGGGTCTTATATGAAATACTGTGAAATTTGAGGGCCTGATTCAACTTTTCCACCGCGGAACCGCGGCATGAGCCATGCATGCGCGGCGGTTCCGCGGCCGTACTGTCCCCTTGTCTGGTTATTTTTTCACAGTAATTCATGAATTCATATATTATATTTTCTGGGTATTTTTATTGTGACTCTACAGAAGAGTATTTTGGGGTTGCTTTGGGGATTCAATTATTCGTTCGGGTTATCAGATTTTGTCTATGTAGATTTCCGGATAACTTTAGAATATGTTAAAAAGTTCGACCGGATATAAATACCCAATTTTTCCCCTGTCGGGAAATTTCCAAGTGTTGGATTTTTCCGTAGTTTAACGACGTTCTAAGTAGTGCAAGTAACGCGATGGACCCTCTAGAAGACAACAAACTTTAACTCGATTATGTGACCGTCTTGAACTGCCCTTTGAACCTTCGGGTTTGGGGCAGTACGGCGTGCCACATGTGAGGCGTTGGCTTGACCCTTCTACGGCTGGACCGTCGGTACTGAGGCACGAACTGAATGTTGTTAGACTTATTTCATGTGTTGAGCTGTATCGGGAAAACTTGGGTATTCGACTGTTCGATCGGAAAGTTTAACATTTTCTGTTTATCTGGAATGTGATACAATAATTGGAATTCACAAACAGTTATGTGATAACTGAATGAATGTTGTAAATTTAGCAGTTTAGTCCCATATGATATTGAAAAGAGTTTTCGATAATGAGACTAAAATGCGGGATTTATATCTGTTAGGCATGTGATGTCTAAGTATTTCATTTAATTAGGCATGCGATGTCTAAAGAAGTTGCGGATTCCAATTGTTGTAGTTTTACACTTTCTTTTATGTGACCGTAAGTGTAGTATGCAGATATCGCCGGTTTCGTTGCTATACGTCAACGACAATTGGGGTATGCATACTTACTTATGTTGATGACATGTGATGTTATGTGTTGCTGGATATGTTATATTGGATCGTCGTATTCGAATAGCCGGGGGTTTTTATGTGAGATGAGTGTTTTTCATTTTCATTCATGTAAAAACTTGTATGTAATATTCTTTTATTTGGGGCACTTCCAGGTAGCGGAAGATGTCACCTTTTGTATATTATTTACTTTTCCGCATTAGGATAGACCCAAGGAGGGGAGCACAAGTAACCGGGTTCTGGGGTCCAGTGGGAGACCAACTCGAGGAGTCGAGTCCGGGTCTCCTAACCCTAGAATTGGCAGGGTTGCTTGCCGCTCTCGTAGGGGTCTAGGGGTGTGGGAATGGCTATTCATCACGACCGTGGAATCCGTGTTTTATACTGGCTCGTATTGAAAACACGGACGTCCTAGTATATCCAATATTTCATATGTTTATTCTGCTGCGATATCTGTGATGTGTTTCTGTGATGGATATAATATATAGTATATATGATATATTATATAGACGTTACTTATGTTTTACACCCGTGCTAGCCCTGCCCTGCTCTGTCGTTAGTTACCTAACCTAACGGTGCATGAGGGGACATCGAGGCGAATGCGGATGTCATAAGTGTACGTCATATCTATCTGTGATGTTTAGGTATTTAAATGATGAGACTTCATTAATGTGATTAATGAAAGATAAGAAACCTAAGATGTTGTGGAATCGAATTTTAAAATAAAAAGGTAGCTACAGTTCTTGCTTTGCACAGCGGTATATATGATATACCCTGCACCTTATTCGATGAGGAAAGGACCGAGATCCCTTCACCGGGAGTGACTCCTTTAGCAATAACTGGCAGATGCTACACACTCGGTTTGCTTTTGACTGCTTTTTGGGTTTTTGCTTTGCACAGCGATATATATGATATATCCCGCACCTCTTTCGACGAGGAAAGGACCGAGATCCCTTCGCCGGGAGTGACTCCTTTAGCAAAACTAGAAAAGCCTCAAAATCTCTCCATTTCAAAACTTCATTTGATTCTACAACGATATCAAGTTCATTACGCAATAGGTTTTCAGAAAAACCTGCGTAGCCCTCCGTCATTTCAGATAGGTTACATATAGTATTCGTGCTACATTTGTTGGCTTTCGTCAAGGTGTAGTGTGCGGTAGCTATGTGCTGTTTATCTGCTGCATATGATGCACTGGATTAGGGTAGTCGTACGGCTTTGTTGGCTTTCGTCAAGGGTCGTGCGGGTGGGTTTAATTCAGTCAAGAAATGTACGGGTTGAACTTGACTAGCGGGCTGTGGTTTGTTGGCTTTCGTCAAGGTCATAGCACGCTAGGGGCAAAAGCATTATCGGGAATTTCAAGTGTTGAAATTTGCAATGAGATTGCATACCTTCTATGAGATAGTTGGATCCCGATACCCACTGCGAGTAAGAGTTACTCCTGGGAGAGTTTTACACATTGCAATTAGCTGATCAAGTAGGTGTCTAGAAAGGTGTCAACGAGGTTACGCCTCTGGGAAAACGAGGTTTACATTAATTAGGTTCGTGCGAAAGCACGGGGGACCTCCCTCAAAGTACCGACACTGGCCTGGCTGAAAGATTAGCGAACTTGTAGTGTGTAATTAATCCCGGCTAGTCTTTCCTTTTAGGGTTTGGAGGAAGATTTGATAAAAAGCAGTGGGAGCCATCCTGATTAGATAAGATAATAACCAATCTGATCTTGCACGAGCATACGCTAAAGTGTTTTCTTCTGTCTCTCTCCAGGTAGCGACCATTTCATGCCCTAATGAAGATAATAATATGGATGTATTGACCGAACCCGCATGTTATACTGTGCTGGGGAACGTTGGTTCCGTTCTTTCTTATAAGTGTTATAGGAATGAACAGGATATAGGGGAATACCAGGATTCTCATGCCACCCGAATGAAGAAAGTACATGTTGATGCATTTTCTTTGGGTGTGTTCGTTACTGAGAACTGTTTCTCCATTTGCTCTACGTCCTGGGTATTAGATACCGGGTCAGGATCCCGTATATGTAATCAGTTACATGGGCTCAGGAAAGGGAGAGAACTTGGGGAAGGTGATAAAGACATCAGAGTTGGAAATGGTGCAATTGTTGCAGCTAAAACTGTCGGGGAATATCACCTTGTATTACCAACTGGTAATACATTGGTTCTGAACGAATGCTATTACATGCTGAACCTGATATGCAACATTATATCGGTTTCTTTATTAAGCAAAGAAGGATATAATTTTGTATTACAGGATAATGTTATGAACATTTTCCGTAACCAAAAGTTGGTTGGATCAGGCACGTTATGCAATGGCATTTATGTTCTAAATCAATCAACAGTTCTGAGCATAACAAACACACACAAGAGGAAGAGTTCTGAACTCAACGAATCCTTCTTGTGGCATTGTAGACTGGGTCACATCAATGTGACACGACTGGCTAAGTTGCATAAGGATGGATATTTGAAACCTTTCGAATTTTCATCTTATGACACTTGCCAGTCATGTCTCAAAGGCAAGATGACCAAAACTCCGTTTACGGGACACGGAGAAAGAGTTACCGAACTCTTGGGACTGATACATAGTGATGTATGTGGTCCCATGTCTACACATGCCAGGGATGGTTTTTCGTACTTCATTACATTCACTGACGATCTCTCAAGATACGGACATGTGTACTTAATAAGACACAAGTCTGAAGCTTTTGAGAAATTTAGAGAATATAAACAAGAAGTCGAAAACCAAACCGGAAAGAGTATTAAAATCCTTCGATCTGATCGAGGAGGTGAATACTTGAGCAATGAATTCCTGGACTTCCTAAAAGAGAATGGGATTCTCTCTCAGCTGACTCCTCCATATACACCACAGCACAACGGTGTATCAGAACGGAGGAATCGCACCCTATTAGATATGGTGCGCTCTATGATGAGCACAGCTAAGTTACCTATTTCCTTCTGGGGGTATGCGCTTGATACAGCCATACATCTACTGAATATGGTCCCCACCAAATCAGTGCCTACCACTCCATATGAGATATGGAAAGGGAAGAGACCATGTCTTAACTATGTTAAGATATGGGGTTGTCCAGCCTATGTCAAACGACAAAATCCGGACAAACTCAAGGCACGGTCTGTTCTATGCAAATTTGTAGGATATCCCAAGAATTCTCAAGGGTATATCTTCTACCACCTTGAGGAACAAAGAGTGTTTGTTTCTCGGCATGCCACCTTTTTAGAAAAGGAATTTCTTGAAAAAGAGATTAGTGGTCATGAGGTAGAACTGGAAGAAGTTCCAGCTGCAGAAGCTACAACAGAAGATCTGGTGGAACCAGAGGATTCCGTAGTTCCCGATGAACCCCAGCCACTCCGCCGATCTAGTAGGGTTTCTCGTCCACCTGAGAGATACTACGGTTTTCTCATTGATGGTGGGAGCGAGGATTGCATCATGGAGGATGATGACCCAACTAGCTTCGAGCAGGCCATCACGAGTGGGGACTCAGTGAAATGGCTGGATGCTATGCGGTCTGAGATGGAATCCATGTACACCAACAAAGTATAGACTTTGGACGTTGCTCCTGAAGGGGTAAAACCCATTGGGAGCAAGTGGATCTTCAAGAAGAAACTTGGTGTAGATGGGAAAGTGGAGACTTTCAAAGCTAGACTTGTAGCAAAGGGTTTTCGTCAAAGACCAGGTGTGGACTATGACGAGACCTTTTCTCCAGTGGCTATGCTTAAATCCATCCGGATCATGCTTGCCATCGCTGCTTACCATGATTACGAAATCTGGCAAATGGATGTTAAGACCGCCTTTCTAAACGGTGATTTAGAAGAGTGCGTGTACATGACTCAGCCAGAGGGCTTCGTAGACAGTGGGAGCAGCGGGATGGTGTGCAAGCTGCTTAAATCCATTTATGGATTAAAGCAAGCATCGCGGAGTTGGAACATCTGCTTTGACGTCGTTATCAAAGAGTTTGATTTCGTCAAAAATCCAGATGAACCTTGTATCTACAAGAAGGTGGCAGAGAGTAAGGTTGTCTTCCTCGTATTGTATGTGGACGACATACTCTTGATAGGAAATGATATTCCTATGCTGCAATCGGTCAAGCTCTTCTTATCACAAAGATTCTCAATGAAAGATCTTGGTGATGCCTCCTGCATATTGGGGATTAGGATCTATAGAGATAGATCCAAAAGGATTTTGGGATTGTCCCAATCCAGGTACATTGACACCATACTAAAGAGGTTTAGTATGGAAGAGTCCAAGCGTGGGAACTTACCCACGATCTCTGGAGTCACTCTCTCCAAAGAGATGTCTCCCAAGACTGATTTGGAGAGAGCTCGCATGCAAGGGATACCCTATGCTTCGGCAGTAGGCTCTATCATGTATGCGATGCTATGTACCAGACCCGATGTAGCATACTCATTAAGTGTAGTGAGCAGGTATCAAGCTGATCCTGGAGAGAGTCACTGGACAGCTGTGAAGAGCATTCTCAAGTACTTGCGAAGGACTAGAGATATGTTCTTGGTGTATGGTAACGGAGAGCTCCAAGTGGAGTCCTTTACCGATTCGACCTTCCAGAGTGATAAGGACGACTCTAAGTCGCAGTCGGGCTTTGTCTTTACCCTTTACGGAGGGACGGTTAGCTGGAAGAGTTCCAAGCAGGAAACCGTGGCAGACTCGACGATGGAGGCTGAATACATCGCTGCCAACGATGCTGCCAAAGAGGCTGTCTGGATCAAGAAGTTCATTACTGAACTTGGAGTGGTTCCATCCATTGAGCGTCCAATACCTTTGTATTGCGATAACAATGGAGCGGTGGCTTTGGCCAAGGAACCCAGGTCCCATCAGCGGTCCAGGCATATTCTGAGGCGGTATCACCTGATCCGGGAGATAGTTGATCGCCGGGAGATCGAGGTCAGGAGAGTTGACACGAAGAACAACACGGCGGATCCACTCACGAAGGCCATTCCCCAGACACAGTTTGAGAGACTCTTCGGGATGCTCGGTATGCGATACTACAGCAGCTGGCCCTAGTGCAAGTGGGAGATTGTTAGTTGTATGTATGCCCTAGAGGCCAGTATTGTACAGATGTTGTATATTATATTGGATGCTTGGACATATATAGAGATGACTTTCTTGCTCGATATGATAGTATGCTATCTGGTTACTCTTTATCTTAACATGTACACTAGTCTCTTTATACTGTCTTATAGTTACATGTTGGTAAAGCCCTTAGGATGTGTACTTGACTACCTGGACTATGATGCGGATCATACTAGTGGGGACATGGTAGTCCATAAGTACATCCTTCAAGGTCCCTAGTCGTGGGTGTATCGAGACGGGGCATCGATATACTAGTGTAGACTAGCGTATACGCTTCTCGACCCATGTGATGGGCGATGGATGATCCCATATCCATTGGTGTTTGACATCAGAGATGGTATACGGGTGCTCAGTGGAGACTGGGTACACTGGACGGACTCGCCGAGAACTCCCAGATGGTATTATACCTCACGTCAGATGGCAGTTCTCAGGTGACACTTGTACAGGTTAGTCTGTAGACCCGAGATCGTCATAGAGTCTTGTGTGATTCCCACTGTGCTTTGATCTCCACCTTACCACGTCCATGAGGGCATGCAAAATGGTGGTCTTTGGGTACAGTCCCGAGTCACATGGAAGCAATGAGCGATAGGAGGGGTTTCGTCTCTCCCGGTATTGGGGGTTGATGTTGCGCTGTGCTCGATTGGCCGTAACAGGGAAGTCCCTGGCCAGGGCTGATCAGAGATTTGCTGGTAAGTGTTACCAGTAGTTTCTCGACCCGTTATGAGCCTTACATCGGCACGACTTATCGGTTATTGGGGTCTGACGTATACCACCCCTAGACTTGATATGCGACATATCAGACGAAGAGACCGGACTGTACGGTAAGTGTTACTGGTCGGATTCGCAGGAGTGTGAGCGGGCTAGCTCGTCGATCTTCTGATCGCTCAATACCCGGGTGGCCGTTATGTTTAGCAGACCGCTTGCGGCTTGTGGGTGTTTGATATGATCATCATCTGCTACCGGCGTATTGACGAGTCTTTAGAGTCCTACACAGAGGTTTCCTGGCTCAAGCGAAACGAAATAGGAGCGCATATGAGATATGTGCAGGACCGAGAATAATGCGTGTATGTGATACCGTATTCCATTCTCGCGATATATGTATCGAATGGTTATATTCGATATAACCTAGTTATCGAATCGAAGATCGATTCGATAAGCCGATACATTGGATACTAGTCGGTCATGTGCGACAACCGGATCATTGAATCAAGTGTTGATTTAATGATTTAATGTATAATTATATATTTGATATATTACTTTGCATTAACTAGTATTGGTTCACTTTAAACGGATTTTTCTCACTTGGATTGCACATTGTATATGTGATATACTTTTGTGCACTTTTTTGTATCATGTTTGATGATACTTGATCATATGGTTAAGTGAATAGAATTAAACCATGGTTATTATGATAATTAGGGTTTTGCATATTTATTTATTCATTTATTTGTTTATTCATTTATTTGGATAAGTTTAAAGAGAATGGTGGCTTTCTTTTGTCATTAGTTGAAGCTTCATGAAGCTTTGACTTCTTTAACCATTCTTGTCTTCTTGCTTAACCCTAACCCACTTAATTCACCATGGTTTATTCTCTACACTTAACCCTAGTTTAAGTTATGATAAGTATTGATTTTCTATTTCTTTTTAATAGAACTTATCATAACCATCTTCATCTTCTTCTTCTTCTTCAAGCTTGCTACTTTAATGGCAACTTGAGATCTAGTGAGAGAAATCCAAATCTAAAGTGAACCCACCTCCTATTTCTTCATCCTCTACCTCTTGCCAAGTGGTTTTGGGTGTTTTCTTCACAAGTTTCACTACTTTGTGAAGTCGGAGCTTGAGCTTGTGCAACCTCGACGTAGATCGTCTTTGACACGAAGCCGACGACCTATTCCGCACGTTTCTCCGATGAAGCCGTCACGAGAGTCCAAGGTTCAAGATGGACAGCGAGAGGACGCCCTCGTGGAGCTAAGGAAGTGGAAATCCGGATCTACAAAGGTTGTAGCATCTAACTTCTAGTTAAATAGTTAACTAGTTTCTTGTTTCGCCTAAACATCTAGTCTAAGATCCGTAGTCTAGGGTTTCTCGGCACCATTTTTTTTTAATTGGCATGTTCGATTCCTTGTGAGAACTCTATAGGGTGCCTAGGAACCTTTCAAAAGGCTAATCAATCTTTAGGTAATCAATTTTAGTTAATCTTTCCCTCTTTCATCATCTTCTTCCACAAGTCTAGTGACAAGGCTTGTGCGAAACCCTAACCCTAATTCCACTCCAAATTCAAGATCTTGAGTACCAATCAAGCGAGAAGCCTTCAACCTTTTATGAGCCGAGCCGATCTTCAATCGGGCAAGTGATCCAAGCCGATTCGCGACTCAAGGAGACGAGCGAAGCCAAATCGACGATCGAGTTCTTCCTCTTGTAGTTCTTGAGCGAATGTAATGAAATTGTTGATATAAATAAAAGGTGAAATTCTTTAATCTTGCTTTCTTTTAATTCTTGCATCATGATTAGATCTCAATTTGTAATTGTTGTTCTTGTTGTGATGCTTGAGTAAAACTCCGCTCGTAAAGGAGTCGAGACGATTGTAGAATGATGATGTAACAAATCTTAATACGATTTTTAAGTCCTACGAGTTTTGTAAACCCTAGCAAGTTCAAGAATCGATGACCTAGTTTCGTTGCGATGCTTTCTTGATTGTGATCGCTCGAAATTAGGGATCTACGATCGTTTCTTGAATTTACTAGAGGCTAGAATGTGAATGATATCGACGAAAGAATAAGGGATAAGATGAAACCCTAGTTTCACAAGAAATCCTTAATTCTCGATCGATCATCATCGATCTAGTATCAATTCATCGAAGGATAAGAATATGTAATTGTAAGATTACATCACATCTATAGATCCGATCGATTCCTACGAGCCTCATTTCGATTCTTGATATTTGGTTTGGAAAAATCATCAAACGATCAATTCTTGATTCTATCTTTTTCTTGTTATTAGATCTAGATTTTCTTTTTCTTGAAATACAAAATTTAAATCATGAATTGTTTTGTTTTCTTTTCATTAAAGTTTCGACTCATCTAATTCAAAAGACGAACGATTACACTTTCCCTGTGGACGATCCGCACTCACTTACAATCTACATCCGACACCGTAGTTGATTGCGGTCAAATAATTTTTGGTTGTGATTTCTTTACAATTTTACATACTACACATCAAGAATTCTTTTCAATCAGTTAACACGAAGAATAACACAGCGGATCCACTCACGAAGGCCATTCCCCAGATACAGTTTGAGAGACTCTTCGGGATGCTCGGTATGCGATACTACAGCAGCTGACCCTAGTGCAAGTGGGAGATTGTTAGTTGTATGTATGCCCTAGAGGCCAGTATTGTACAGATGATGTATATTATATTGGATGCTTGGACATATATAGAGATGACTTTCTTGCTCGATATGATAGTATGCTATCTGGTTGCTCTTTATCTTAACATGTATACTAGTCTCTTTATAATGTCTTATAGTTACATGTTGGTAAAGCCCTTAGGATGTGTACTTGACTACCTGGACTATGATGCGGATCATACTAGTGCGGACATGGTAGTCCATAAGTACATCCTTCAAGGTCCCTAGTCATGGGTGTATCGAGACGGGGCATCGATATACCAGTGTAGACTAGCGTATACGCTTCTCGATCCATGAGATGGGCGATGGATGATCCCATATCCATTGGTGTTTGACATCAGAGATGGTATACGGGTGCTCAGTGGAGACTGGGTACACTAGACGGACTCGCCGAGAACTCCCAGATGGTATTATACCTCACGTCAGATGGCAGTTCTCAGGTGACACTTGTGCAGGTTAGTCTGTAAACCCAAGATCGTCATAGAGTCTTGTGTGATTCCCACCGTGCTTTGATTTCCACCTTACCACGTTCATGAGGGCGTGCAAAACGGTGGTTTTTGGGTACAGTCCCGAGTCACATGGAGGCAATGAGCGATAGGAGGGGTTTCGTCTCTCCCGGTATTGGGGGTTGATGTTGCACTGTGCTCGATTGGCCGTAACAGGGAAGTCCCTGGCCAGGGCTGATTAGAGATTTACTGGTAAGTGTTACCAGTAGTTTCTCGACCCGTTATGAGCCTCACATCGGCACGACTTATCAGTTATTGGGGTCTGACGTTTACCACCTCTAGACTTGATATGCGACATATCAGACGAGGAGACCGGACTGTACGGGAAGTGTTGCCTATTGGCTCGACGGGAGTTGTAGCAGGTTCACTTGTTTTCTTCTGATCGTTCAATACCCGGGTGGCCGTTACGTTTAGCTGACCGCTTGCGGTTTGGGGGTGCTTGATATGATCATCACCCACTGCCGGCGTATTGACGAGTCTTAGAGTCCCACAAAGGAGTTACCTAGTCTAGGCGATGCGTTGTGGTGCGCGTATGCGATATGCGCATGGACCCGATTAAAATGCGCATATAGGATACCGTATATTGATCGGACGGCTTGCTTTTGGTGGGGTCATATGTGATATGGCCGGATTGATAAATCAAGTGTTGATTTATCATTTGACCATTAGTTTTCTCACTTGAAATCCTTTCTTGTACATGATGGATGTATGCATGCATGTATGCTTTCTTTCTTTATAGATTCATGCACATATGGGTGTACATACACACACACATACGTACAAACACACAAACATAGTTGTACATACATGAAAATGGTGGCAATATGAGACTCACACCATGGTTGGATTTATATATGATTTATTATTGCATTTGATTTAAAACAAAAGAAAAGAAAAGGATAATTCATGGATGCTTTCTACACTCTTCTTGACCTAACCATTCTCACCCACCATTTGACCATGGATTACTTTTCCTTTTGTGTTTTTACTCAAATTCAATAATATCTTAACCATGGTTTGATATGAGAAGTGGAAAATATATATTGATATATTTTCTGTTTTTCTTTCATGAGTTGAACTTATCTTCTTCTCAAAAAGCCATCATCTTCTTCCTCCTTCTTCCATTGCTCTCTAGAAATCTCAAGTGAGCAAAATACTCATCAAGTTAGGATTTTGAAGTGAGAAAATCCACCACAACATCATTCTACACAAGTCTTGCCCACTTGTTTAGAGTGTTAGCTTCGATTTTCATTCTTGATCTTGCGAAGTCGCTAGCTTGGACAAAGCGGACTCCGGGTGGATCATCGGTGACCTTGAGGAGTTCAAGCGGACCTTTTACAAACCCCAAGTAGCCGAGGAGTCTAGCGTAGGGAGCTACAAAGGTTGTACTCTCAAAACCCTAGCTTTACTTTCATGAGATGATGTGTGAAAAATTTGAAACCCTAATTTTTCTAGGAACGATCCGATGTTTGTTAACTTAGCACCCTAAAGTTTCCATATTTGGTACATGTGATGCTTCCAAACCCTTCATGAGGTGCTAGGCTAACCCAACAACATCTACTAGTATATATTCCAATATACAATAATCGCTCTAGGCGTGATAAATGCAACATTACAGAAAAGTAATAAGCATCACAGAACAATACAGATAATCTGGGATCCCCGGGTTTCACAGAGCCGCTGCCGAAACCCAACGTTCCCCTGGTCGTGTGGATAGCCTGTGCAATGAAAACATAGACCCCTACGAGTGCGGCAAGTTACCCGCCAAAACCTGAAGCGAGGCCGCCCCTACAGCAAAGTGAATGGACCACCCAGCACTTCACGGAATCCGGTAACTTAGGCACTCCATCTTGGGTCAACCTGTACCCCCTACGAGTGCGGCGAATAGTCTGCCAATTATAGAGTGAGGCCCCTTGCCTCTCAAAACCATGAGATGCGGACCTGTTGTCCTCCAGAACCCGGCTATCCGTGCACTCCATCGCGGGGTAAACCTAGTATAGAAATGAAAAATATTTACAATGGGTTCATCGACCTCAGCTCGGTCGTGCCCCAAAAGAATATTATACAAACAGGCAGTGACGGCAGTCCACATGTTGGACGCTCGCCCCGCAATATCAAATGTACAAATAAATCCAAACCGCACTACCATTGCACACAACTATCCACTACGATAAATCCACAACATCACAGCACCACACACAACATCAATGCGAATGTCACGTTCGCAAACTCGTCTAAAAGGACTATAGCAATTAGACACGATTTACCGCTCGAATGACATTCACGGTCGGAGATATAATATAAGTACTGTAAACTAACAAGTTTAAAATTACGATCGACAAAACTTCCCGAAGTGGGCCCCACGTACAACTGCAGTACTCAAACAAAATCTGGGCTCAAACAAAATATTCTAGAAACCACAATTCCACATGAAAGACACCCAGAAGAAAAATGGTGTACTGTTGCCACAAATCAGCGGCGGAACCACGGCCAAACCATGGTTTGTGCGGCGGTTCCACGGCAGTCTTGTGCATTCAGTGTACCATATTTCTACAGTAGTCTTAAAAAATCCTGCACGATTTTCTGAGATGCTCAAAATGATTTTTAGACCAGTTAAAAACTTCGACAGAAACTTTGACATGAAAAATGCGGTTTTGGAAATTTCGTTCGATCGATATTTTAAACACGTTAGAACAAGTTAGTAAAGGTTAATGGCGTGGCTCTGATACCATGTAAGAATACGGTAGCGCCCCGGCCGTCATTCTGACGCCAAACGCGGAACAAAAACTTTTATAACTGGCGCTATCGCATACTATAACCCAGATCTTGCCATTAACGCTAAACTACCAAACTGTAAAGAGGTAGAAAGGCTATACCGATCGATCCGAGTCCTTCGGTCTTTAGCTATCATCACATGCTCCTCGCGGCAACTCCGATCTCCTGTCTCCTCGTCGAGGTGGCACCATATCAACGGATCTTTAAACGGGCTCCCGCCTCTATACCGAGGCAACTCGGACATGAAGTATGCTAACCGACATGTCCAAGATGAAGTAGAGAATGAGTGGAATACTTTGTCTAAAACACCCTAGGGTTCTCATCACATGAGAGGGTTAGGGTGGAGGTTGAAGAAGATGCTTAGTGACGGAAATTGTGAACTAAAGAAAACTATCAAGAGAGCAAGAACTCAAGCATAATCACTTGTGGTGATTTCCTTTTGTGAGTAGATATATATGGTTTGTGTAAAGAAAATATCTCAAAAAAATATCTCCCAAAAATATCTCCACAAACCCTAAAATTTCTATACACAAAACAAAACACAATTAATTCTATCATGACTCACTTAGTGACTCATTAGCATGAGTCACTAATGAACATGCTAGAAGAAATGTGTCACCAAGAATGAGTCACACTTTCCAAAATCAATAATCATTTAAACCAAAATGATTAATCCAGAAAGAAATTCATCTTCTAAAATATTCTCGTAACGGATTACGAGAATACCCCTCACCTGTATATACATACCTGTATCCGTATTCCGACCGAATACGAATATGAAAGACTAAAATACTCCGACTCAATATAATACTTGGATCCGGCTTAAACCAAAACCCACCGGTATTATCTGTCCGAAATATGATACGTGCACAAGTGCACGTGCATTTTCAAACCCTGCCATAAAACCATACAGCCTCTACAACGTTTCGCCCGAACTTGGGAAACTATCTGTGGGGGACTCTAAAGACTCATCAATACCGTGGCAGTGGATTTAACCACAAGCACGTCAGCGGCACTAGCTTGTAAGTCCACGTTGCCCACCCCGGTGCTTGCGGGGAGGCGGAAAACGGAATAAAAATCGGATTTTTACTACTCTAGGCAACATGGACTAGACAAAGTCGGGATCTTTTCTAAACAAAAACTAACTAAAGTTAACTAGAAATTAGCTACATGGAAGAATGGTTGTACCTAGGGCTTTATGTCCTTCTCTCCTTGCTCCTTGTAGTGAACGGAAGTGATCTCCTTGTCGTCTTCTCTTGTCGAAGAAGGATCCACCCGAGAGCCTCAACCTTTGGCTTCAACTTCAAGCTAGAAGTAACTAAAGTGCTAGAAGTGCTAATCCTAGAACCTTAGATGAGAGTAGAGATTATCAAGAAGAGGTTTTTCTCAAGCTCAAGTGTTTCTCAACACATGAGAGGGGAGAGCTTGAGAGAGAGGAAGAGGAGGAGAGAGAAAGCATATCATAGAATGAGAGAATTATGAAGCATTCTCACATATATGTGTGAATTATTGTAAATTGATAATTAGTGAGATAATTGTCATGGCTTAATCAAGACATGACCATTATCATTTCATTTTTAATGCAAATTGCAAGGATCAAAGAGCATCTTTTAAATGAAATGATGATGGTCAAAGTGTCAACCTAGGTCAACAAGTCAAGAATGTCAAATGGTCAACAACCCTAACCATGCATAATTATATTAAACTAATATCAATTAACCATAATACACACATAAGTATTAGGGTTAATAAAATGACAATGGTCATTAACCTTAATCAAAGTCCTCTCCCTCTGTCTCAATCAACTGTGCATACGCACCCGTATTCGTGATCCGAGGAACACGAACACAATGAGATAAAACCAATCCCAAATCATATACTAGGATCCGGCTTAAACCAAAGCCCGCTAGCATAAGCTGTCCGGACAGCAAACGTGCACAAGTGCGCGGATGTGAACGAACCCTGTCGCAAAACCATGCGACCTCTACTCATTTTGCCTAAAGGCGAATAGCTCTCTGTGTGGGACTCTAAAGACTCGACACTACGCTGGCAGTGGGTTTAACCACAGACCGCAAGCGGCACTAGCTGTACGTAACGGTCCCCAGGTAGATGCCGATAAGAAGACTGACGAGGTGACCCCATCTGAACTCCTACTGAGCCTGTATGTGACAGTCTCCGTACAGTCCGGTCTATTCGTCTGATACATCGCATGGCGGGCCTAGGGGGGCGGTGAACGTCAGTCCCCTAATAGCGGTACAAGTCGTGTCGGAGTGTAGCCCAGAACACCCTGAGATAACACTGGAAACCTACCAGTATATCTCGCCTGCCCTGGCCAGGGACTACTTGTGTAATGGCTCTCCTGGACACAGCGCGATTTCAACCCCCAATACCGGGAGAGACGAATCCTGTCTAACCGTCACTGCCTCCAAGTGCTTCGGGACTGCACCCAAAAACTACCTGTTTACATGACTCCTTTGAGCCGTGGTAGGGTAGTAATCAAAGTGCAGTGGGAACACACTCGAGGCGAAGTGACAGTGTCAAGTCAGCGGACTAAGCTGTACTCATGTCACCTGGGAACTGATAACTGACGATAGGTATAATACCAACCAACAGTTCCCGACGAGTCCTGTCCAGTGTACTCGTAACCTAACGAGCACCCGCATACTATCTCAAGTACGACGTACTGACGGCTATGGGACAGACCGTCTCCCACGCTGGGATGAGAAGCGCATACGCTAGTCTACTCCGGAGTATCGATGCCCTGTCTCGATAGTCCAACAACTAGGGACCTGTATAAGGATGTGCTTATGGATTACCCAGCCCCCATGAGTGTGAGCGCCATCACAACGCTGTTAATTAAGCAAAGATCCTAAGGGCTCTACTAATATGTATATAAGCGATATGCTAAAAGAAACACATGCACATATTGAAGTAGAGACAAACCAAGTAGCATACTACCATTTCGAGCAAGATTGTATATACAACTGTGAATATCCCAAGCTTCCATCAAGTAATATACAAACTAGTATGATACAGTAATGGCCTCTAGGGCATATACATTAACATAGCTGTGCGTAACGGCTGCCCATGTACTGACCGAAAGGGAAGCTGGTGAGCGAACTCATCCTGGAACCCTACTGAGCCTATCAGTGACAATATCCATACAGTCCGGTCCGTTCGTCTATGAGCATCGTATATCGGGACTAGGGGGTTGGTAACGTCAGACCCCCAATAGCGGTATAAGTCGTGTCGGAGAGTAGCCCTGAACACCCTGAGAAACTACTGGAATACTTACCAATAATTCTCACCTGCCTTAGCCAAGGACTTGGTGTAATGGCTCTCCTAGACACAACGTGATCTCACCCCAATACCGGGAGAGACGAATCCTCTGCCGATCCGCTTACTTGCCTCCATGTGGCTCGGGACTGTACCCAACTAAAACCTGTTTGCACGACTCTTTTGAGCCGTGGTAGGGTAATAATCAAAGCACAGTGGGAACTCACACGAGACAAATGACAACCTCAGGTCGATGAACTAACCTGTACACATGTCACTAGGAAACTGCTATCTGACGCTAGGTATAAATACCAACTAGTAGGTTCCCGGCGAGTCCTGTCCGGTGTACTCATAACCCAATGAGCACCTGTATACATCTTAGGTGATCCAACTGACACTAATGGCTTGTGAGACCCGCCACCGCTCCTCGTTGGGGTCTCGACTGTATACACTAGTCTACTCTGGAGTATCGATGCCCTGTCTCGAAACTCCTACGACTAGGGACCACTTTTAAGGATGTGCTTATAGACTACCCAACTCTCACGTATATGATCGCCATCATACTGTTGGTAGTCAAGCAGGATCCTAAGGGCTCTGTCAACGTGTAATAGTGATCATGTCACCTAAAGCTGTACACGACTGATAAAGGCAAACCAGATAGTATACTATCATCTTGAGTAAGACTGTCCTACCGGCATAGGTCCTCCCTCAATCATTGCAATCACGTACCTGCGATCCAATAATTGACTTTGAGGGCACTATATCCAACAGGTCTGAACACTAATTTGCACATGTTAGTTTAGGTTGTGACTCTTGGTTTTACGTGTTGTGCACATGTAGACTTTTGGGCTTCTAAAAGTTTAAAAGAATTTTAAATAAAAAGAATGTGTGGCTGATGGGATTTGAACTCTGGTGCTTTGGTTCAGCAGTGCAAGGTATTACCAATGAGCTACAAGCTCCTTCTTACTGTTCTAAAGCAAAACAAACTTATAACTCGTGTTCAGGCTTAGGTGTGCCCTTTCTGTATTTTCGAAAAAAATTGTACAGAAAGTTTAGGATTGTTACATTTTATGCTTCTGATTCTTGGTTGATTGGAACTTTTAGCTCTCTAATTTTTTTGTAATCCTTTTGTGCTACCTTTGAAAAATCCATACTAGGGTGAAAAAGTCCCTTCAAATGGTATCAAAGCCAAGCTATAGCCTAAACTAGCTCGATACAACGCATAAAACTCACGGTTTTCATCACGCAAAACCTGCCGATGAAAATAGTCCTAAAATCCAAGTTAAATATTGTTTTCGATGGCTCCGAGGTCACGGGTTGAGCCGAGATTTCGCGAGGTACATCGTAGGGATCCCAGGAACTCAATTGGGCGACCAACGGATGGGACCATCACCCCAAGACCACCTCGAGGTGGTCTTGGGGGTGGTGAACCCGAGACCACCCTATGAAAACAGTCCCAAAATCCATGTTAAATATTGTTTTCGATGGCTCCGGGGTCGAGGTTTGAGCTGAGATTTCGTGAGGTACATCGCAGGGATCCCGGGAACTTAATTAGGTGACCAAAGGATGGGACCATCACCCCAATACCACCTCAAGGTGGTCTTAGGGGTGGTGAACCCGAGACCACCCCAACAGGGTGGTCTCGGGTTCTGTGCTGCCCCCGAGATCACTTTGAGTGGTCTCGGGGGCAGTGCACCAGTGCACCCTCCCTCGACCCCCTTAATTATCTCTCAGATGGTCCTAGGTGTCTTCTTCGGCTCCCGGGCGAGTTTTGAATCATTTTGGAATTTTTAAGTGTACTAAAACTTGGGTTTTTGATGAATTAGTGAACTTGTTTTTGCACTTGAAAATTTGGAAACGTTTCATTAATTATGTGTGGGATTTTGAGGTCGTGATCGATGTTTGCTTGTTCTGTGACTATTAGTATCATAGCGTTTGGTAAAACATCATCTAATTGCTATAGGTATTAATTAGACGTGGTTACGAAATTGATACTCGCATTGATGTTCTGTGATGTTATTTTGATAAGAATAGTTGCGGTCGTCGTGGTGAATAGCCGGGGTTTTTTGTGAGATGAGAGTTTTTATATTCTTGATGCTTATTTATATTACGGGTGTAACATTTCAGAAAATATAAAATATTATTTTTGGAATTTAATATTAAAATAATATATTTCCCGAAAACTGCCCGATTTGCGAAATTGGGGTTTTCGAAAAAGGGTATAAATATATACCAATAATTGTGAAGTAAATGGAAATTAAAATGATTTATTCATTTAATAATATATCTTAAGGATTTGGCATTTTTAAAATTTATTATATGCAGTTTGGATAAAAACCCGATTAGTGCACTGCTAATCGCGATTAAGCCAAATCCGCGTTTCTACAGTTTTTCGTAGCTAGTGCACCATGTCATGTTATATTTTGATTACATGTTGTGTTCTTGTGTTATTTTGGGTATTATATGATTTGGGTTTTAAATAAAAAAAGAAAAAGTTAAAAAGAGAAAGGGTAAAAGGGTAATATTGTGAGAGAGAGTTAGAATAAGAGAGGGGGGAGAGAGGGGGCTGCCATATCCTCGCCCCATGTTATTTCTTCATCTCCTTCTTCTTCCCCATCTCCCTCCACTTCAACCCATGAAATCATCTAAAAAGCTTCATCAAAACCCTAAACCCCTTTCTTTAAAATTGATCCCCTCTTCACCCTCTACACTTTGGACCAAGAAAAGTTTGATTTTGATGACTTGGAGAAGCTAGGGTTTTTCTTGGGTTGCCCAAATGAGCTAATTTCATCACCATTAGCATAGTATTTCATTCACATTAGTGTCTATGCATGTTTAGAAGTGATTTAGTGATGTTTAGGGAGGTTTGGAAAATTCAAGTTAGGGTTTTGGGGAATTATTGAATTCAAAGATGAAATTGAGGTTAGTAGAGATCTAATAAACCCTCTAGAGTTAATTTCATGGACTGAAACCAGGTATAGAACCCCAAATACCAAACTTAGAAACCCGACGTCGGAAAATTGTGAGAATTGTGATGGTATTTTGGAATCTGCTAACACCCGGGGACCTGGAAAATTATTTAGCGAATACAGTGACACACGCAGGCACCCAGGAAGCTACCACAGAGACCCGAGACCCCAACTACACCTTTTGGCCGCAGATTTATTCATTCTGGCCGCAAATTGTGGCCAGACTAGGGACTTGTGGGCTCGTGTTGGTTTCATGGCTCCAGTATCTGTAATTTAGACCCTCCACATATGCAAAATTGGCTGATTTGACCTAGGGTAAAATCTGGGAGCACATTGGGGTGTTTTTGGCTATGTTTTCCATATTTTGGGATGCTTGGTTTTGATATTGGGATTTTTATTTGGTCGTGTGGCGTTTGAATGTCAACGACTAGTATTTTTAGTCGTGTTTTGCATGCGAAGCTATAGGTTTTAACCTATGGGCGAAACTTGTGCCATTTTGGTTTTCAGAACTTGACTTTAATAGCGTTGCGATATGTGTTATTATTGTAGGTACCTTCACATGGATTCTGAGGCGATGGAGCGTGGCGTCATCAACTTCGACAAGCAAGAACCAAGGTGAGTGGATCTATATCCACGGGGGAAGTCGGGTGGATGGCGTATAGCACCCCCGCACACTTTGATGGAAACCGATTTATATATAGTTTATGGTTAAAGAAACCTTTAATAGAAAACTATAGATAGAGTACAAAGGTAGTTAGAGGACCATATTAGAAACTAAGGATAGTTAGAAGTGATATGATACAGCTAATATGTGATGACGGGACTTGGGGATCAGATTTGATGATATTGCCGTTTAGGGTACTATAGACTAGATAGTCGACGTAGATGTGTCATCCGAACCATACATATTTCCAAACTAAGGAATCGTATGCATCTTTTAAACAGATACCTTGAAGGACGTTACGGTTTTTCAAAAGATATATTTTCCTTAAAAACACCGTAGCCCCTACTTTCAAAACTACGATTCGCATCTTTCAAAAACTGTTTATATGGTTCGGGTGTGTATGTTAGATTAGATACTTACGCTTTTAGTAAAGGTAGAATGTATATGTAAAATTGACTTGATGTGGGTTATAAATGCGATGAAAAGAATACATGAGCGATATGATGATTTGGTGATATGTTGGTATACGGATGCGAGTCGATTGAGATGATTTATACTCTGCCGGTCCCCTGATATGAGATTGTTGTGTATGTGATCTGGGACATAGGTATATAGAGATATTTATATGTGTTGTGAATCATAAGTGTTAGCCGTACGTGATGTTAGGTCCGTACCCTTCTCGTCTTATAGGTTGATAGGATCCCTGATAGCTTAATGCCGCCGTACGATGATTTTCCGTGCGTGATGAGTTTGACTTGATGATTGATCCATACCCTTGACTTGAGGTTGCCGTATGATGGATTATACCATATGCGATGTTGTTAGGATGGATGTCGATTGATAGATTCACCGACTCGATCATGTTAGATATGTATACCTTATAGCCTTTATCTGACGATTTACCTTATGATGCATTCATATTATTCGCATTGCATTACTTATACCTGTGCTAGTACACTTACACCATTATTGATGATGCGTATATTACACGTACACAGATTTGCCGGCTCACACACTTCATCATCGATAAATGCCATGTCACTACACAGTAGGATTGCTGCATCATGACATACATATTGTACACCATACCTGCGTACATACATATTGTACACCATACCTGCGTACATACATATTGTACACCATACTTGCGCACATACATATTGTACACCATACTTGCATACCTATATATTGTACACCATACTTGCGCACATACATATTGTACACTATATTTGCACACATACATATTGTACACCATACTTGCGGACATACACATTTGTACGTCCATACGTGCGTATATACACATATGCACCTTTATACGGTATTGCGTTCGATTTGGAGATTTAGGAACCGCATGATATATTTTAAAACTGGATTCATTTAAAAGAGCGGTTTTCCCTCGAATATGTCATATCACCGTTCCATGTTGCATGATATACGGATATGCTTACATTTCTATCATCTGTCGCATACATCATGCTTTATGATTTTATGCATTGAGATATGCTGTTTTCATGAGATTTCTGGATTTGAGAACCATGGCTATTTCAAAAGAAAGCATGTACTATTTTAAAAACTCGGTTTCTCTTGATATGATATTTCAGTGCGTCCACCATGCGTTTTCTCGGTTCTGAGACGTGTGATATGTGAAATCCGATTTGAGGAGGTGGATGATTCCGTTTGCGGGTATATGTTGGACCCGGTATGGTACCCCGGGGCGAGAGAGAGATTTCGTGTGGATGACGATGAGCCTGGCAGAGGGACTACTACCTACCGGTGATAGTATTTGGGCTCGGAGGATATCCGGAGGATACTGACTGGAGTCAAGAGATGATATGGGCCGATCCGGACTGACGGAGCCCATGGGCCGATCCGGACTGACGGAGCCCGAGATATGAGGATTTACGTGTCGATGCTGGACATGGGTTTCATGATTTTTTCGGGTGTCGATGTTGGGCACCCAGGTTCCATGATTTTGATGTATCGCGAGGGACACCGTTGATTTATATCCTCATATTTTCATGCACACTCCTTAATGATATTTATGTGCATACATACATTGATTATATGGTGGGACGAGATCCACATGCATACATACATTGATTATATGATTGGACGAGATCCACATGCATACATACATTGATTATATGGTTAGACGAGATCCACGTGCATACATACATTGATTATATAGTTGGATGAGATCCACATGCATACATACATTGATTATATGGTTGGACGAGATCCACATGCATACAGACATTGGTTATACTGTTGGATGTTATCTACATGCTTATAGGCATTGACTACCTTGTTGGTACATATACAGATGCGGTCACCCTAGATATCATAGTATTACCTTTATGATATAGTTGACCCAGGAGTCATTATTTATTCGATTTCTATCTGTTGATATTTTTCTACTCATGAGTTAGCAACCCACCCCCGTTGTGTCACAGTTCTTGCAGATTGACCGCTTGGATCAATAGCGGCTTTGCTGGCACACAGTTGCATTCGGGTGTTTTGCATTGGTAGGTGGGACATTGTATCGTACCCACTCTTGTATCTATATTTCATATTGTATCTAGTTAACTCCATCAATCAAAATTTGTATTTGTGTAAGTAATGAGACTTAGTAGGATTGTGGTTGCGAGACTTAGAGCGAGAGGTTTTCCGCTACTTGTGGTTTTTATGTCTTGCTTTTCTTTATCTTTGTGGTGATCTTCGCCGTTGGGTGTCGTATACTTATATATACTGTCTTGCATGGTTGTGATCCGCCGGTTGGCGAAGAGCTAGCTCCTACTTGGGGATGCCTTTATCATTATCTTGTATATGTGGATTTGGATCAAAATATACAAAGGAGGTGCTGCCCAAATTTTTAAAAGACGAAACACGTTTTCAAACTAGCAATTTCACTTGCATTTTCATGTTTCATTTCTATGCATTAAGAAAACTTGATTTCATTATACCTTTATTTCAAAACTTCACCTCTTTTATTTTCTTGAAAAGGTTTAGATTTCTGGGTTTCAGCTTACTTGAATTACGTTACGCCTCTAGACGTTGCGTGATTTAAGTGCTGGTCACGAGCTAATATTTTGGGTCGTGACAGCGGGGCGAGCGTCCAACTTGTGGAATACCTTTACTGCGGGTTGTATATTTATTCTTTTGAAGAGCACATCCGGGCTGAGCTTGTGTCGCCTATGTATTATATTTTCTTCATCTCTTGTACCTAAGATTGACCCAGGAGGAGTGCTCAAATAGCCGGGTTCTAGAATCCAACGGGTGTCCATCTCAAGATGTAGAGATAGAGTCGCCTAATTCTAGAATTGGCAGGGCTACTTGACGTGCTCATAGGGATCTAGGGGCTAGGGTTTTGACTATTCAAACGACCATGCAATCCGTGTTTCATTCATGGCTAAAATAAAACATGGAATTCCTAGTATACCCTCTATTTCATTATGTTTGCTTTTGATGCTATGTTAATGCTATCATGACTGAGACGAATACCAATATATATATATTAGATGTTGTATATATTTTGCATCGGCGTTAGCCCTGTCCATGCAATGCCGTAAGTTAAGTAAACTTACGGTGAAGTCCTCGAACCCTGTGGAGAATGCAGATGGCATATACGTACATTTTATTTTCGTTTCTTATGATGTGATAAGATTGATTAATGGGACAACATTATATGTTTAATGCAAGAAAACAAACCTAAATTGATGTTGTCGAAACCAAATTTTGAAAAACTATAGGCGTGCTCTTTTTCTTTGCATAGTGGTATTCGGTCATGAATATCCCACACCTCATTCGACGAGGGAAGAGCCTTATTCCTTTCATAGGGAATTTGCTCTTAAGATAAAGTTTATGTGACCACTCGTTTTCTTCAAAACCACTCGTTTTAAAAGGCGAAGCCTAAACCACTCATTTTCAAAACTACTCGGTGTTGGATATAGTGTCCTCAAGGCAATTATTGTAATTACAGGTAGGCAATTATGATAATTGAGGGAGGTCTTATATAGGTAGAACAGTCTTACTCGAAATGATAATATACTATCTGATTTGTCTTTATCATTAATGTGTATATGTTTTACTTGTTATTACGTGTCGCTAATACATAATGATGAAGCACGTAGGATTCTTACTTAACTACCAGTATTATGATGGCGATCATATACGTGAGAGCTTGGTAGTCCATAAGCACATTCTTAAATGTCCTTAGTTAAGGGAGTATCGAGACTGGGCATCGATATTACGGAATAGACTAGTGTATACGTTTCTAGACCCCGACGAGGGACGGTGGCCGGTCTCACAAGCCATTGGTGTTGTATCACTTAAAATAGTATATAGGTTCTCACTGGAGGTGAGTATACTGAACGAACTCGCCAAGAACTTTTAGATGGTTTTATACCCATCGTCAGATAGCAGTTCTTTAATGGCATGGGTACAGGTTAGTATTTTGACCTGAGATCTTCATTTTTCTCGTGTCAGTTCCTACTGTACTTAAATTACTATCCTACTATGGCTCAAAGGAGTCGTGCAAACATGTTTTAGTTGGGTACAGTCCGAAGTCATAAGAAGACAGTGAGTGATTGTCAAGGATTCGTCTCTCCTGGTATTGGGAGTCGATGTCACGCTGTGTTCTGTTGGCCATCACCCTAAATTCATAGCCACGGTGGATGAGGTTTACTGATAAGGGTTCAGTAGTTTCTCAGTTGGTGTTGAGCTTGACTCCGGCATGACTTATCGGGTTATTAGAGGTCTGATATTACCCACCTCTAGACCCGATATATGCTACTCTTAGAAGAAGAGACCCGACTGTATGGAGATTGTCACATTCAGGCTCAGTAGGGTACGAAGGACTTGATTGTCGACCTCCTTTTTCGTCAAATACATGGGTAACCATTACGTACAGCTAGTGCCGCTGACGTGCTTGTGGTTTTTGATTTGTCTAGTAAATCACTGCCAGCGTATTGTCGAGTCTTTAGAGTCCTATGCAGAGGTTTTTCCCGATTTATGCGATATGATGTAGAGGCCGTATATTGATACGTGCAGGGGTCCGATTAAATACGTATACTGGCTACACGGATTTTAATCAGACAATTAATAATACTAGCCGGTTTAAGATTAAGTCGGATTATTAAATCAAGTTTTGATTTAATAATATATATATTTATATATATATGTATGTATGTATGTATGTATGTATGTATTCTAGTATTATTGTTCACTATTCATTTTCTCTCTTTTGGCTATTCGTATTTTTATACGGATACGCGTATATGTATTTCGATACGTATACCAGGTTGTATTCCGTATTTATACAGAATACTTCTAGGAGGAGAACACTTCATTATTGATTTTCATTTTAGAAAATCAATTGGAAATAAGTTAGAGGGTGAGGTGGCTTTGGGTATGGTTGAGGACATGTAGAGAAGGACAGGCTTCAATTGTTTATTGAAAAATTGTTGTGATTTTTTTCATAGTTAAAAATGTCAAGCTATTCTTCTCTCATGATTCACTCATTCTATGACTTAGCTATTTTTCCATTATGAGAGCTCTAGCTCTTCATCCACCTCCTCCTCCTTCTTCTTCATTACTCTCTTGAGTGATAAAAGAGTGAGTTTTTTAAAGTGGAAAATTTCTACATCCACACACTCCATTTCTAGCAAGTTTGGAGTGTCGGTTGTTTCACTAGGTGAAGCTGGAGCTTGGATCGGTTTCTCTCATGTGGATCATCTTCGGTAAGGGTGGTCACCTCTCAAGCTTGTTCCCGACAGCCTACGAGGAGCTTGGAGGGGTCTTCCACGATTAGGTGGACACGCGACAAAGGTTATAGTTTCTATAAACCTTGCATGTTTCGATGCTAGTTTAGTGTTTGGAAAGATTGCTAGGGATTAGTTTCTTGTTCTTCCCGTAAAATTTTTGTTTTTCGATTCTGCACAAGCTGCGGTTGCAGTAGTAAGGGCACCAGGAACTTTCAATGGCATCAGAGCTACTAGGTTTTGTGCCGACCCGTGGAGGGTTCTCACTATGGTGACAGTAATGGCGAAACACAGGCTCTTGTTAGGGTTCCTAGCGCCCTGGACATCTACCGTGGCCGATTGCGGAACAATATTTTTGGCGTTTAAAGAACTTGGCGCTAGAAACAACTACCTAGAATCGAATCCAAACATGAAACTAGTAATCTAAAGAGTCTAACTACTGTGATGGAGTGTTTATACCGAACGAACCAAGTCCTTCGATCTTCCATCATCTTTCTTAGCTCCTTGAGGCATGCTCGATTAAACTTGGCTGCTAGTCTTCCTTCGTCGAAGATGATCCACCCAAGGGATGTAGCTCATGCCTCTAGCTCTATATCAAAAGCAAGTGAAGCAACTAGGGATTCTAGATGGCCAGTATAGAATGCCTAGGATGTAGTGGAGTGTTCTAAGTATATCTCTACCACACATCCTTTCTTGATTCTCAACACATGAGAGGGTAAAGAGGAGGTTGAAGATGAAGGTGGAGGAACTCAAGAAAAGGAGTGTGGGAGTGAAGCTAATGGTGAGAATGAAGATGGCATGCAAAAAAAAATGAACCATCCAACTCTTTTCTTTTTCATCTTTCATCAAGTGAGGAATATATCACATGAAGAATGGTTTTATCAAAACCAAATTTTCAATTTAATATACAACCCATGCTTGAATAGTTTGCACAAATGAATTGTTAATTCATTTGTGCAATGCTATGCAAGCATGGTTCTCACTATACTCTCCTTTTCCTTTTCCACCTCATTATCTATTTATGATAAATGGATAAATCCAAAATGAGGTGTCCACCTTCTAGAATATTATCTGTAAAAAATACGGATTACACTCTACTGTATATGCATACCTGTATGCGTACCGAAATATGAATACACAAAGAGATAGAATAACACAAAGAACATAATACTAGAATATACATATCGAAATACATATATGTAAATTATTAAATCAATACCTGATTTAATAATCCAGCTCAATGTTCATACCATAATATTGCATTCTTATATTCCCCATTCTTATTCGTTTTATAAATAAACAGGTACTTTTGACGCATGTCTGCTACATATTACAGGATACAGGTTCTTGGAGCAAAAACAGTGAAAAAGACAAAAGATGATACAAAAGAGGGACTTTTGACCAACAAGTAGAAGGGTTCTAATCAAGCCTAGACGAAGAATAGTTCACAAAGGTACAAGGCAACGCAAGGTCCAAAATGTCAAAGTGAACGGTTAAAAGACCATTACAAGTTTTCACTGAAGATCTGGAGAAGACCCAGAAGCCAAATGGAGAAAAGAACTAAAAAAATAAAAAGACCAAACAGCAGAGAAGCATCCCACAAAAATTGATCATATGATCTCACCAATAGGCCGTGGAACCGCGGCCCTCTCCCCACCCATGCCGCGGTTCCGCGGTCATCTACTGCACGTGTCGGTGCAGAATTCTCCTGGCGGTGCGTCGGTGCTTTTGTTGGGATTTTTAGGGGGTATATCTGTAATATCACATGTGCAAGCAATTGTAACCCTAATTTTCCCATTCCCTATAAAAATGTATTCTAAAGATTGTATTGGGGATGCCACTTTTTCATAAATAAAAATTCAAATTCAATCAAAGTTGAGAGCATCAAATCTGTAAGTTTGTCTTTTATTTTCTGCTCTAGCTTTATAATTAAATTCTTGCCTTAGATTAATTAATCTTTTGCCATTAGTTAAATCTAGTGTAGAATCTCTTAAACTGCAGTAGGTAATTAATCCAATAGATCTAAAAATACACATACAAAAAAATGATGTTTTTAATGGATCCCCTAATGAGCGAGTAACTTCCTCACTTGTTAGGGTTAGGAATAAGGGAGGGAATGAGAGATGAAGATCTCTCATCTCTTTCGTGCCAAATTATTTGTGATAATTAGAACTTCATGCATGCATGCATGATCCGCTCCCTACGGCACCCTACCCATGAGAAAAAGGTGAAACCGTAGTATAAAGGACTGGACATGCATGACTTCCATGAAGGTTAGAGCAATTATTAGGAAAGGACGGACAAGGATCTAGAGGATGAAACTTCGTTTCCTCCCAATCATCCTAATCCCCTTTACTAATAATTGCTATAACTCCTAAAAGATTTAATTTAGGGCATTGAAAGAGGTGGGAAATTTAATCTTACCAAACTCCACCTTAAACCTAATCCTAGCAAGTTTCTTAATTCTCGTACAACTTAGTTTTTAGATTTAATTAAAAGATCCAACACCCATTGGAATTAGCTCGTAAGAACACTTAGGAAATTAACACATCCCTGTGGACCGACCTGTACTCACCGGCTAGCTGCAAAGTGACGCCGTTCTTGATTGCGGTAAAATATTTTTGATCGTTAAAATCCTACACTAATCAAATGGCGCCGTTGCCGGGGATGGCGTAAAATTTCCTTTTTGCAATTTCGGGTTAATCAAAATTTAAAAAATCATAAAAATCTGAAAATATAAAAAGTACAAAAATTTTTATCATTATTTTATTGTTTGAAGGGTTTATCGTTTGAATTTTGCAGAAACAGCGAAGAATCTCGGATCTGGAAAAATTCCAGAGTGCGAGCCAGAAAAAGTTACATCAGAACAGAGGGGAAATTCAACAACAGGACCGTACAATTTTTCCAGAGCCCTGTTCCCACCACACCACCGTCCTTCCGCAGCCGTTCTGCGCCCGAAACCGCGGTTCTGCCGCAGGCCAGCCACGTCAGCTCCTCAATTTTGCTCTGTTTGTTTCTCGTTTCCCCCTCCGCCAACCTCCATATATCTTTTTGCGAAATTTTCTGCAGGATTTCTTTAAGCTAAAAATCTTCATCCGTCTTCTCAATAACAGATTTTCTGCAGGGTTCTTTGCGCCGCGCTAAAAATAAATAATTGCAAGTGAATTTACTGTTTTGCATAATTGAATCGGACTTTAAAGGGCTATTGACCAACTCAGATTGGGTGGGGATTTCATTACCCTTCCCAGGACCCAAGAAATCACTTAAAGCATTTGCATTGACCACTCTTAATTAAAAAATACTAGACTCAGCCCTAAGGACTTCGAGCTCAATAGGACAAAGGACTAGTTGTAGGCATCGACCGTTTATCCTAACCTGACTATGTGGTGTCTAGGCAAGTGTGTCTAAGACAAGTGGTTATTTAATTAGGACCGCTACTTGTAGCGGGGAGCCTCCCACTTACCTGACACTTACCTGGCCGCAATTGGCGGTGTAGAGGCAGTTTGAGGTCCTATTTCTAACCCTAGTTAGGAGCTGTCTAGCTGACCTAGGTGATCCTAGATTTAAGCTTGATTGTGCATGTGTGGTTGATCGTATTTGTGTCACAAGTCTCTTTTCAAAAATCTCTTTGCAAAAATTTCACGTAAAAAAGGAAAAATCTTTTCAAAAACTTGCAACTTGTCGCTAAAGAAATCTTGCACCTCACTTACACCACTTCCTCTCATTGACGTTTTCTTACCTCCACATTCTGTCTTTCATTTTTTTTCTGACTACACTACCCCTTTAGTGTATGTCACTTTGGACTAGGGACACTAACGCCCGATTAGTCCGTGTTTCGTTGGTACCGACCGACGAACCTTTCGACACCGAAGTCGAAATTCCGTCCACTTTCGTACCTCCACCTTCAAATTCTTCTTCCGAAGGTATGTCGGGATACAATCCTAACAATACCTTACTGACGGGAATGATTCCACCTCCGTTAGGTGCGAATAACCCGAATCACCCGCCTGTTGAAGCGCCCACACGAGTTGCGCTCCAGGATCTCTTCTACCCTGTCCGCACTTCTTTACCTACCTGTCTTTCACCCCCACCGGCTAATGGGGACAATTTTGAAATAAAACCCCATTTCATCAATATGCTGCCAAAATTTCATGGATTGGAATCTGAAGATGCTTATATCTTTATTAATAAATTCCAAAACGTTTGCGCTATGATGAAAACGACCCAATTAAGTGATGACGCTATAAGGCTAAGGGTCATTCCTTTCACCTTATGTGACTTAGCCGAGAAGTGGCTATATAGCACAGCATCACATTCAATTAGAAATTGGGATGAGTTTGTGAAAGCTTTTCTTAAAAAGTTCTATCCTCACCACAAAACTGCTAGAATCCGTAATGAGATTATACAATTTTCCCAGCTTCCTCACGAACCATTTTGGAAATGTTTTGAAAGATTTAAAGACCTACTCGTTCAATGCCCTCATCATGAGATCGAAAGTTGGCAACTCTGCCAAACATTATACGAGGGATTGAACCCGGCAACGAAGCAGTTGCTAGAAACCATTTGTCAAGGTCACTTTCTAACCAAATCTAGTGAGGAAGCGTGGCAGTTCCTTGAGGACCTTAGTGAACAAACAATTCGGTGGGAGAGCACCAAGACCACATCATCTTCTTCTAGTGGTCAATCTAGGGCAGGCATACATCAATTAGATATGTCGATTGCTATGAAGGTCGAGATGGCCGCTCTTACGAAAAAGCTAGAAGCGATTGAGACCAAAATCTCATCGTCTTCTCCTGCCCCTGTTGTGCCTCCACGAACTGTTTGTGCTTGTTGTTCGGATCCATCACATCTTACAGAACAGTGTCCTTACAATGCATCTACTCAAGGACATGATCAGGTTAATGCTGCCTTTCAGCAACGACAGAGAAACGATCCATACTCTTCGACATACAATCCGGGTTGGAGGAGTCACCCAAATTTCGCTTGGAACCAAAATCAACAATTCCAAGGAAACAACAATTTTCAAAGGCCTCCTCCTCCACAACAACAAGCACCTCCACAAACTCAATTTCAGCAACCTTTCCAATAGCAACCTTACCCTAATCAAGTGAACAATTTTGTGCCTAACACTTCTTACCCGCCAAACAATTTTGTTCAACCTAATAATGACAAGGTTAGCTCGCTCGAAAGAAGTCTAGATGCGTTCCTAAAGCAATCTACACAATCTACAGCAAGATTAGAGACTTCTATTCAATCTTTAGTGCAAAATAGTGCCTCACACGATCAAAGCATCAAATCTATTAAGGCAAAAATTGCACACCTCAATGCAGCATTGAGCGAGCGAGAAAAAGGAAAGCTCCCATCTCAACTGCTGCCAAATCCCGGTCATGCACATGCTGCATATCAACAGCAAAATCATAATGTAAATGTTGTGACCACATTGAGATCCGGAAAAGTGTTGCAGAACAATGTGGATATTAACCATGACACCCCTGCCGGTGGTTCTTCATCATCTTCTTCTTCGTTAGAGCCTGTTCTCCATCCTTCACACGGCTCTACTTCTTCTAGCTCGAACGGACCCACTTCTCACAATACGAACACATCTACACGGGGAGCCGTTCCAACTCCACAATCTGATCCGCAAAAATTGGACTCAACAACTTTTCAAAATGTACCTTTTCCAAACCGGTTGAGATCCAATAAACCAACTCCACAAATGGAGAAGATTGTTGAGTTGTTCAAACAGGTTAGCATAAATATCCCTCTTTTGGATGCAATCCAGCAAGTTCCTTTATATGCAAAAATCTTAATGGACTTATGCACCAAAAAGAGGAAGTCACAAGTACCAAAGAAAGTTTTTGTAGCTAGTGCTGTCAGTGTTGCTCTTGTTAATTCTTTACCCCCAAAGCAAAAGGACCTCGGTTGTCCTACTATTTCGATAACAATTGGGGACAAGAACATCAATAGATCACTATTAGATCTTGGTGCTAGTGTCAATTTGCTACCTTATTCTGTGTACGAGCAATTAGGCGTTGGAGCTTAAGTCCACGCACTGTACTCTCCAAATGGCCGACCGATCAATCACCCATCCTAGGGGAGAGTTGGAGGATGTGTTAATTAGAGTTGGGGATTTCATTTTCCCCGTAGACTTTATTGTTATGGATACACAACCTGTCGCTAACCCCCGGAGTCAAATTCTGATGATACTTGGTCGACCATTCCTTGCGACCTCCAACGCGGTGATCAATTGTTGTAATGGTTCAATGAATCTATCTTTTGGCAATATGACAATTGAACTCAATATTTTCAAGTTGGGGAGTCAGCCTGCCGAGCCTAATGCTAGCGTACTTGATGTTTGCTCGATCAATGAGATCGCGGAGGAGGACTGTGAGTTCAAAATTTTTTTGTTCGATCACAGCAATGTTAACGCCACTAGTGCGTTCCTCCTAGAATCGGACACAGCTTTCACGGCGGATAACGATTATGAGTGTTTCACCTTTGTAGATGATTTTGAAGACTCACCACCCAAGCTGGAGTCTTTTTCTTTTTCGGATGAGTTAGTTGAACCATCCGACTCGGTTGCGTTTACTCGATTTGAACCTTTGATAGAATCCTTCAAGTTTGAAACAGTTACTCCATTGTTACCATCTATTGTTTCGCCTCCTAAACTCGAACTAAAGCTTTTGCCGTCGCACCTAAAATATGCTTATCTAGGTAATAATGAGACCTTACCCGTTATCATATCGGCCTCTCTAGCTCTTGAGCAAGAGAAGGCCCTTTTGATGGTCTTACAAAATAATCGGCAAGCTTTTGGCTGGTCTATGGCGGACATCAAGGGGATTAGTCCCCTCATAGTCGAACATCATATACACTTGATGGATGATGCCAAGCCGGCAAGGGATCCACAAAGACGCCTCAACCCCATTATGAAAGAGGCTATTAAGAAGGAGATTGTTAAATGTCATGATAGTGGTATCATTTACCCTATCTCAGATAGCCAATGGGTTAGCCCCATTCATGTCGTGCCAAAAAAATCGGGCATCACGGTCATTACCAATGAGGCAAATGAGTTAATTTCCACTCGCACCTAAACTGGGTGGCGAGTTTGCATAGACTATAGAAAACTCAATGCCGCGACAAGGAAAGACCACTTTCCTTTACCTTTCATTGACCAAATGCTCGAACGATCGGTAGGGCACGAGTTCTACTGCTTTTTAGATGGCTATTCCGGTTATAACCAAGTCCCCATAGCCAAAGAGGATCAAGACAAGACTACATTTACTTGTCCTTTTGGCACTTTTGCTTATCGTCACATGCCCTTTGGGTTATGCAATGCGCCCGCTACATTTCAGCGGTATATGATGGGGATCTTTTCAGACATGGTTGAAAATTTCTTGGAGATCTTTATGGATGATTTCTCCATTTTTGGTGACTCCTTCGACGAGTGCTTACGACACCTTGACGCTGTTCATACCCGCTATAGGGATAAGAACCTAACTTTGAATTGGGAGAAGTGCCACATTATGGTACGAGAAGGTATTGTCTTAGGACATGTCATCTCGCAAAACGGCATAGAGGTTGATAGAGCCAAAATTGAAGTCATTTCTAATCTTCCTCCTCCTAAATGCGTCACAGACATCCGAGCTTTCCTTAGCCACGCCGGTTTTATAGACGGTTCATCAAGGATTTTAGCAAGATTGCTAGACCTTTGACTCTCTTATTGGACAAGGACGCAACCTTTGATTTTGAATCAACTTGCATGGAGGCATTCAAGTCTTTGAAATACTCTCTCATTTCTGCACCCATTCTTTCATCTCCAGACTGGACGCATCCCTTTGAAATTATGTGCGACGCATCAGATTTTGCCATTGGTGCTGTCCTTGGACAGCACATTAATAAGATGCCGCACGTGATTTATTACGCTAGCCGAACACTAAATGAGGCCCAACTAAACTACACAACAACAGAAAAAGAGTTTTTAGCAGTTGTGTTTGCACTTGAAAAATTTCGGCCTTATTTAATCGGCACTCCAGTCATTGTGTATACGGATCATTCAGCTCTTCACCACCTTTTTGCGAAGAAAGATGCTAAATCGAGGCTAATACGTTGGATCCTCTTGCTACAAGAGTATGACCTTGTCATAAGGGACAAAAGAGGATGTGAAAACGTAGTGGTCGATCACCTTTCACGACTTCTTTCTCCGCCTACGCTAGAACTTCCAATCAACGATGTTTTTCCCGATGAGCAACTCTTAACCGTTTCTTGCGAACTATGGTTCGCTGATATCGTAAACAACTTAGCCACCGGCTTGATACCTGAAGATTAGTCGAAACAGGATAAACTTCGATTCTTGTCCCAAGTAAAGCATTTTTACTGGGATGAATCTTATCTTTTTAAATACTGTTCCGACCAAATCATTCGTCGGTGTGTACCGGAAAATGAGGTTAAGAGTGTGCTGTCTTTCTGCCATGATCAAGCATGTAGCGGGCACTTTGGCCCAAAGAAGACAGCCGAGAAAATCTTGCAGTGTGGTTTTTATTGGCCACGACTCTTTAAGGATGCATATGAATACTGCAAGACATGCTCCCGGTGCCAACACTTGGGCCGGATATCGCGGGGAAACGAAATGCCGCTCCAACCAATTTTGGTTGTCGATGTTTTTGATGTTTGGGGTATAGACTTCATGGGACCATTTCCCAATTCTTTTGGGAATGTTTATATTCTTTTGGCTGTTGACTACGTTTCAAAGTGGATCGAGGCTGTGCCTAGCCGAACGAATGACAATAAGGTTGTCGTTCGATTTCTTAAAGAACTCATCTTTTCTCGATTTGGGCACCCTTGAGCAATAATAAGTGATAATGGTTCTCACTTTTGCAATAGGACTTTTGAGTCCTTAATGCGCAAATATTCTATCACCCACAAGCTGTCAACACCATACCATCCCCAAATATGTGGGCAAGCCGAGGTTTCAAATCGGCAAATCAAGCAAATCTTGGAGAAAACAGTTTCTAAAAACCGTAAGGATTGATCACTCAAACTGATCGATGCACTATGGGCTTTCCGTACTGCATACAAGACCGATCTTGCTATGTCTCCATACCGGCTTGTTTACGGGAAGGCTTGCCACCTCCCGGTAGAAATTGAGCACAAGGCATTTTGGGCTATCAAAAAGTTGAATTTATCTTTAGGAGATGCGGGCAGCAACCGAAAACTGCAATTAAATGAACTAGAAGAGCTGCGGGACGAGGCGTATGATAATGCTGTAATTGTTAAGAACCGAACTAAAGTGTTCCACGATAAACACCTTTTGCGAAAAACTTTTGAACCTGGTCAACATGTTTTACCCTACGACACTCGGTTACATTATCACCCCGGCAAGCTCCGTTCTAGATGGAAAGGGCCATATGTTGTTCGCACCGTTTATCCGCACAGTGCAGTTGATCTTGAAAATTCAGAGGACGGTACTTTATTCAAAGTTAATGGACATCGATTGAAACCGTTCCTCACAGCGGACCGTTCGGAGGAGCTCCTGTTTTTGCAGGAGCCGATTTACACTGATTGATTTTCCTCCACTTTCACCCCCGAATTTCCAATCAATTTTTCCAAAACTTTATTTCAAATAAGTTTGGTGGTGTGTATCATTTGTAAATATGTTAATAAGCAGGACAGTGAGGACACTGTCCAGTTTAAGTTTGGGGGTATATGCTCGGTACGTCTTCTTCCTTCGCATTCATATGTATATTTTTGCATTTACATATTTATTAGAAAACCCATAAAAAATTGAAAAATTTCAAAAATTATAAAAAGTATTGTATTCAATTTTGGCCATATTTAACTTGAGTTTGACAAATAGGTTAACTGGCTACGAACAACTAGATCTTAGACTTAGTAAATTAAAAACCCTAAAAATAACCTTCTTTAAAGATTAACGGTAGAAAGTATATGTCTTCATAGTTTATTTAGAAATAGGCAAATTTTGGGTTCACTTCCTGGGCTAAGTCGAAATAAAGGAAAAAAGTATTGATTTTTATTAGAGTATAAGTTTGAAAAATAATTTCTAGCTTAAGTTTAGATTCTGAAAATGTATACCCTACAAATTGCACAATCACGCACCTTGAAACTTGGAATAGTAGAGGAGACCTTGAAATGCTCTTGTCTAAAGTTCTTAGTATGATGAAAAATAAAATTACTCAAGTGTGAATAAAGAATAAAAAAATAAACACTGGTCTTTGTGATTACTTAAGGCTGCAAAAATAGAAAAAATATTTAGCGAGGGTGCTTCATCACCTAGTGCCTTAGACCAACTGGTTTGGGCGTCACTGCTAAAAGCCTTGGGTGTTGCAAGACTAGGAATGACGCTTTAAAGTGCAAACATATCTTGTAATCGATTGTTGGTACCTCAAGAAGTATTAACGGTCGCATGAAGGATGTGTAAGCAAAATTCATTAAAAATTCACCAGTTAATTAGTGCTTTGGACAACGGACAAGGGTATGATTGCTTGATTTGAATTTCCAAGTGTAGGGGTGATTTATACACATGTGGGGATATATGATTAGAGTTTAGATAAGAGAAAGGAATGAAGAATAGAACTTGTATCTTTAGTAGATTTGATTAAAAATTCCTAAGTGGAGATGGAATCCTAGAAGGAAAACTTGGGAAATGCTGAAAGCTAAGTAAGTCTATAGGAAATATATATTCTTAAATTAAATAACGAGGAAGTGTGAAGAATATGGGTGGATAGTTACGAGTCAACGATAATAGAATTCCTTGTTAGAAAACCTAATTGGAGAATTAAAATTAATGAGCCAAATTGATAGGATTTTGTGGGTAATATCCGCTGAAAACCCTCAGGAGACAACACTCCTCCCATTAGGGACACCTAGAGGTTTAACGGCTTGTTGCACGAGCTCAGTGCAATCGCGTTTCCCTGCGAAAGTGCGGTTAGTTTTTTTTTGTAGAGAATAAAAATAAGTTTGCTCGAGGACGAGCAAAAGATAAGTTTGGGGGTATTTGTTCATACCATAATATTGCATTCTTATATTCCCCATTCTTATTCGTTTTATAAATAAACAGGTGCTTTTGACGCATGTCTGCTACATATTACAGAATACAGGTTCTTGGAGCGAAAACAGTGAAAAAGACAAAAGATGATACAAAAGAGGGACTTTTGACCAACAAGTAGAAGGGTCCTATTCAAGCCTAGACGAAGAACAGTTCACAAAGGTACAAGGCAACGCAAGGTCCAAAATGTCAAAGTGAACGGTTAAAAGACCATTACAAGTTTTCACTGAAGATCTGGAGAAGACCCAGAAGCCAAATGGAGAAAAGAACTAAAAAAATAAAAAGACCAAACAGCAGAGAAGCATCCCACAAAAATTGATCATATGATCTCACCAATGGGCCACGGAACCACGGCCATACCCCCACCCATGCCGCGGTTCCGCGGCCATCTACTGCACGTGTCGGTGCAGAATTCTCCTGGCGGTGCGTCGGTGCTTTTGTTGGGATTTTTAGGGGGTATATCTGTAATATCACATGTGCGAGCAATTGTAACCCTAATTTTCCTATTCCCTATAAAAATGTATTCTAAAGATTGTATTGGGGATGCCTCATTTTCATAAATAAAAATTCAGATTCAATCAAAGTTGAGAGCATCAAATCTGTAAGTTTGTCTTTTATTTTCTGCTCTAGCTTTATAATTAAATTCTTGCCTTAGATTAATTAATCTTTTGCCATTAGTTAAATCTAGTGTAGAATCTCTTAAACTGCAGTAGGTAATTAATCCAATAGATCTAAAAATACACATACAAAAAAATGATGTTTTTAATGGATCCCCTAATGAGCGAGTAACTTCCTCGCTTGTTAGGGTTAGGAATAAGGGAGGGAATGAGAGATGAAGATCTCTCGTCTCTTTCGTACCCAATTATTTGTGATAATTAGAACTTCATGCATGCATGCATGATCCGCTCCCTACGGCACCCTACCCACAAGGAAAAGATGAAACCGTAGTATAAAGGACCGGACATGCATGACTTCCATGAAGGTTAGAGCAATTATTAGGAAAGGACGGACAAGGATCTAGAGGAAGAAACTTCGTTTCTTCCCAATCATCTTAATCCCCTTTACTAATAATTGCTATAACTTCTAAAAGATTTAATTTTGGGCATTGAAAGAGGTGGGAAATTTAATCTTACCAAACTCTACCTTAGACCTAATCCTAGCAAGTTTCTTAATTCTCGTACAACTTAGTTTTTAGATTTAATTAAAAGATCCAACACCCATTGGAATTAGCTCATAAGAACACTTAGGAAATTAACACATCCCTGTGGACCGACCCGTACTCACCGGCTAGCTGCAAAGCGACGCCGTTCTTGATTGCGGTAAAATATTTTTGATCGTTAAAATCCTACACTAATCACTCAATCTCGAGCCGACTAGTATTATCAACTGTCCGATCGAAAGTCCGGGTATATAGTACAATCAATCGATCGGAACCCTGCACGTATGCAATACGGCTACTACATCGTTTCGCCAGAACCAGGGAAACCCTTTGTGTGGGACTCTAAAGACTCGTCAATAAGCTGGCAGTAGGTTTAACCACAAGCACATCAGCGGCACTAGCTGTACGTAACAGCTACCCAGGTATTGAGCGAAAGGAAGGCCGACGAGCAAACTCATCCGAACCCCTACTAAGCCTGTCAGTGACAATCTCCGTGTTGGATATGGTGCCCCCAAGTCAATTATTGTAATTGCAGGCATGCGATTGTGATGATTGAGGGAGTACCTATACGGGTAGAACAGTTTTACTCGAGATGATGGTATGCTATCTGGTTTGCCTTTATCATCATGTACATGCATTATGTGGTATTAAAGATCACTATTACATGTTGATAGAGCCCATAGGATTCTTGCTTGACTATGAGTATTATGTAGTGATCATATACGTGAGAGCTGGGTGGTCTATAAGCACATCCTTAAATGTCCCTAGTCGAGGGAGTATCGAGACTAGGCATCGATACTCCGGAGTAGACTAGTGTATACTTTTCGAGACCCCGATGAGGAGTGGTGGCCGGTCTCACAAGCCATTGGTGTCAGTCAGTCACCTAATATAGTATATAGGTGCTCATTGGGTTATAAGTACACTGGACAGACTCGCCGGGAACATACTGGTTGGTATTATATTTATTGTCAGATAGCAGTTCCCAGGTGACATGAGTATAGGTTAGTCTGTCGACCTGAGATCTTCATTTGTCTCGTGTGGGTTCCTACTGTCCTTTGATTACTACCCTACCACGGCTCAAAAGAGTCATGCAAACAGGTTTTAGTTGGGTACAGTCCTGAGCCACATGGAGGCAGTGAGTGGATCGTCGGGGATTCGTCTCTCCCGGTATTGGGGTTGATGTCGCATTGTGCATGGGTGGCCATCACCAGAAATCCTTGGTCAAGATAGTTGAGAATTACTGATTTGGATCAGTAGTTTCTCAGTGGGTAATGGGCTTCATTCCGACTCGAAATATCGCGTTATTATGGGTCTGATTTTATCTATCCCCTAGACCCGATATGCAATACTCTTAGACGAACAGACCGGACTGTATGGAGATTGTCATGGACAGGCTCAGTAGGGGTTCGGATGAGTTTGCTCGCCGGCCTTCCTTTCGCTCAATACCTGTGTAGCCGTTACGTACAGCTAGTGTCGCTGACGTGCTTGTGGTTAAACCCACTGCCAGCGTATTGACGAGTCTTTAGAGTCCCACACAGAGGGTTTCCTTGGTTTAGGAGAAACGATGTAGTAGCCGTATTGGATACGTGCAGGGTTCCGATCGATTTATTGTACTATGTACCCAGACTTTCGATCAAACAGTTGATTATACTAGCCGGCTCGGGTTTGAGCCGGATTATTAAATCAGGTATTAATTTAATAATTTACGTATATGTATTTCGATATGTATATTCTAGTGTTATGTTCTTTGTGTTATTCTATCTCTTTAGGTATTCATATTTCAGTACGAATACATGTATGTATATACAGTAGAATGTAATCCGTATTTATCCGGAAAACATTATAGAAGGGAGGCACCTCATTTTGGATTTGACCATTTATTTTAAATGGGATATGAGGTGGATAAAGGAAAGAGGGGAGTATGGTGAGAACCATGCTTCTATAGTTGCACAAATGAATTGTTTATTCATTTATGCAAACTATTTAAGCAGGGAATTTTTAAATGGAAAAATGAGTTTGTTAAAAGCATGCTTCATGATATTTTCTCTCTTGATGAAAACTTGATGAAAGAAAAAGATGTTGGATGGTTCATTTTTGTGAGCATGGCTTTCTTCTTCTCACCATTAACTTCACTCCCTCACTCTTTTTCTTGAGTTCCTCCATCTTCATCTTCAACCTCCTCTTTACCCTCTCATGTGTTGAGAATCAAGAGAGGAGGTGAGGTAGAAATACACTTAGAACACTCAACTACATCCTGGGCATTCAAGACTAGCCATCCAGAATCCCTAGTTGCTTCACTTGATCTTTTATCTGGAGCTAGAGCCATGAGCTACATCCCTTGGGTGGATCATCTTCGACGGAGGAAGACCGGCGGCCAAGTTCGATCCAAAGAACCTTAAGGAGCTAAGAGAAATGGTGGAAGACTGAATGATATGGTTCGTTCGGTATAACACTCTATTACAGTAGTTAGACTCCTTTAGATTACTAGTTTCATGTTTGGATTTGATTCTAGGTAGTTGTTTCTAGTGCCAAGTTCTTTTAAACGCCAAAATTTTTGTTCCGCAATCGGCCACGGTAGATAGCCAATGCGCTAGGAACCCCAACATGGTATCAGAGCCACCAAACATTAGAAACTAGTAGCAGACGATGCATTAGTTTCAAAACCGAAAAACTGCGATTTCAAAACCCACTCTCTGTTCTGGAATTTTTTTGATCTCTGAATTTTTTTAAAACAATTGCAGAGTCTTAGTTAAGACATGGGAATGATACAGAATGAAAACGAGGCATTTTCATCCAAACTTGACCGGACACATTGCCCAAAAAACCGGCCTCACCTTTTTCACTATTCATTGTGGGCCCCATTTTCATTCTGTGTTTTAGCTTTTGTAAATTAGTGTTTTTGGTCTTGTTTGTTTTCCCCAGATTTCACTTAGTGTTGTCTTTGCTTTGGGGGGAACATTGAAAGTTTCAAAACTTGAAATTTTGCATCGTTGATATCTGTGATGTGGTGTATGTGTTTTTCAAACGTCGTCTATTTGCTATATGTCGTTTAGGCGGGGTTGCATATACTTGCTTATACTGCTGTGATGTTGATATCTGTGATGGCTATGTTTGTATTGTCGTATGGGATAGCCTCTTATACAATGGTAGTTATACAGTTTAGATTCATTTGTATATTCGTTATTGCAGGGCGAGCGTCCGATATGTGGACTGCCGTTTCCGCCAGTTTGTATATTCTTTTATTGGGGCACGACCGGGTTGAGGTCGATGTCACTATTGTATATATGCTTTTCTTTTCTGTACTAGAATTACCCCGCAGTAGAGTGCTCGAGTAGCCGAGTTCTAGAGGGCAACGGGCCCGCATCTCATGGCGTTGTGACGGAGGGGGCTTTACTCTAGAATTAGCGGGCTACTCGCCACACTCGTAAGGGGTATAGGATGATCCACGGAGGGATGCTCAAGTTACCGGATTCCGTGAAGTGCTGGGTGGCCCATTCACTTTGTTGATTGGGGTTGCCTCACTTCTGGGTTTGGCGGGTAACTTACCGCGCTCGTAGGGGTCCAGGTTTTTCATTGCACAGGCTATCCATACTGTTAGTGTATATGCCCTAGAGGCCATTACTGTATCATACTAGTTTGTATATTACTTAATGGATGCTTGGGATATTCACCTTGTATATACAATCTTGCTCAAAATAGTAGTATGCTACTTGGTTTGTTTCTACTTCAATGTGTACATGTGTTTATTTTAGTATATCGCCTATACACATTAGTAGAGCCCTTAGGATCTTTGCTTGATTACCAGTGATGTGATGGCCGTCACACTAGTGGGGCTGGGTAATCTATAAGCACATCCTTATGCAGGTCCCTGGTCGCAGGACTATCGAGACAGGGCATCGATACTCCGGAGTAGACCAGCGCATGCGCTTCTCATCCCAGTGTGGGAGACGGTCTGTCCCACAGCCGTCAGTACGTCGTACTTGAGATAGTATGCGGGTGCTCGTTAGGTTACGGGTACACTGGACAGGACTCGTCGGGAACTGACTATTTGGTATTATACCTATCGTCAGTTATCAGTTCCCAGGTGACATGAGTACAGCTTAGTCCGCTGACTTGACACTGTCACTTCGCCTCGGGTGTGTTCCCACTGTACTTTGATCACTACCCTACCACGGCTCAAAGGAGTCGTGCAAACAGGTAGTGGTTGGGTGCAGTCCCGAAGCACTTGGAGGCAGTGACGGTTAGACAGGATTCGTCTCTCCCGGTATTGGGGGTTGACATCGCGCTGTGTCTAGGAGAGCCATTACACGAGTAGTCCCTGGCCAGGGCAAACGAGATATACTGGTAGGTTTCCAGCGTTATCTCAGGGTGTTTTGGGCTTCGCTCCGGCACGACTTGTACCGCTATTGGGGGACTGACGTTTACCGCCCCCTAGGCCCGCCATGCGATGTATCAGACGAACAGACCGGACTGTACGGAGAATGTCACACTCAGGCTCAGTAGGAGTTCAGATGGGTTTCGCCTCGTCGGTCTTCTTGTCGGCATTACCTGGGGACCGTTACGCACAGCTAGTGCCGCTTGCGGTCTGTGGTTAAACCCACTGCCAGCGTAGTGTCGAGTCTTTAGAGTCCCACACAGAAAGCTTTTCGCCTTTAGGCAAAAGAGTAGAGGTCGCATGGTATTGCGACAGGTCGCATGGTTTTGCGACAGGGTTCGGTCACATCCGTGCACTTGTGCACGTACAGTGTCCGGACAGTTTACACTAGCGGGCTTTGGTTTAAGCCAGATCCTAGTGTACCTTATGGGATTGGATTTATCCAGTTTGCATTCGTGTTCCTCGGAACGCGGATGCGGGTATGTATGCACAGTTGACAGGGAGGCAGAGGCAGCGGATTCTCATTAGGGTTGTTGACAGTTGACCGTTGACTTTTTGACTTTTTGCTCAACCCTAATGAGAATATGATATGCGATTAACTATTATATTAATTAAGTATTATGGTGACTTGGTTGTTGACTTTTGTTGACCTTGTTGACTTGTTGACTTTTGTTGACTTGTTGACTTTGTTGACCGGTTGACTAGGCTTGACTAGTTGACCATCATGATAACCATGGTTATCATTTCATGCCAAAGACTTTTACTTTCTTGTTCTTTTGAGTAAAATGAGTGCATGACATGATAAGGTTATGGTTGCTTCAACCATCACATAAGACTTTTGTTGATATGATGAGTTATCATTGCTTTGGATTATGAGAGGGTGAGAGACAAAATACTTGCTCATTCTTTCTTGCTCATTCTCTCTCTTGTTCTTGAGCTCTCCTCTTGCTCTCACCCTCAACCTCTTGCTCCCTCTCTTGATCTATGGTTCTCTTGTCTCATGAGTTGAGAATCAAGAACCATAGATAAAATCCCATTCTATTTCCTCTCTACTCATTCTAGTTCACTAGGTTTAGCAAACCAAGTGAACTAGTTTCTTCAAAGAACGAAGAAGGAGCTAAAGGTTGGAGCTTTCAAGTGGATCTATCTTCGGCGTACGGAGACAACGAGAAGGAGCCATCGAACCACCATCGGAGCTTGAAGAGAAGGAGTTCAAGTTTAGGTATAACCATCTTCATCCGAGTAGCTAAATATCTTTAGCTTAGTTTGCTAGTTTTAGTTTAGGTAAAGATCCCGACCTAGCTTAGTCCATGTTGCCTCTTGCGTTAAAATTTTGATTTTATACCGTTTCCGCCTCCCCGTAAGAACCGGGGGTCGCAACGTGGACTTACAGTGGTATCAGAGCCTAACTAAACTTAAACTAGCTTGGTAGTAAAGTGTAACGAAGTTCGGAACCGGAAAAATCCAAAAACCAAACTTTTACAAAAACTGAGTTTCTGTTGAAATTTTTTTGGCTCAAAATGAAAAACTTTACACTTGTAAATTCGGCTCAGGGTTTTGTGTGAACACCCAAGAAAAACGATACAGTAATTCGTCCAAACCGCCGCCCTTCCGCCGCGCGAGGTAGGCATCCGCCGCGGAAGCGCCGCGCTTTGTCGTCTTCTGTGCATCGTTTTTCGTGCAGTGTGTGTCTGTGTTGGTTTTGGGATTTTTGAAATATATTATATGTGCCCAGATTTTCCAGAAAAGAAATTTCCTTTTGGGGTCCTATAATTCCGTATTTTTTCCGAACTTCACTGCACTTTGACTATGATGGTTATATCTGTGATGTTTGCATGTATTGAACGTCGGCTAATCGCTATAAGTCGATTGGTCGGGGTTATACATGATCTGTGTTTGATGCTGGAATGTGTATATAAATATGTTGGATTGTCGCGGGTGAATAGCCGGGGGTTGTGAGACGAGAGTTTTCTTTTCTTGCCCTTCATGTAAATTTGTAAATTGATGTAATAATTATTTGTATGGCCGCACAACCGGGTCGGGGTTGTAGCCGTCATTGTATAATTTCTTTTTACTGTTTTTGCTCCTAGGATAGACCCATGGAGGGGTGCACAAACTACCGGGTATGCCGAAGTGTCGAGTGGCCTACTCATGGAGATGAGGGAGGTTGCTACGCTTCGGGTACTTGGCGGGTAGTTTGCCGCACCCGTAGGGGTCTTGGGTGGGGTTTTGGCTATTCACCGCGACCGTGTAATCTGTTTTTGTTACAGGCTCGTACAAATTACAGATTTCTAGTATATCCAATGTATTTATCTGTGATCTGAAATGTTTATCATTGCAGTATATCTATATATGATATTATTTAGGCGTTGCTTATGTTTTTCAGACGCGCTAGTCCAGCCCCCGCTCTGTCGTTAGTTAAGTAACCTAACGGGTAATGACGGGGCCCAGTGGCGAATGCGAATGGCATAAGCGTACGTCATATTTTGGTTGTTTTCTGCAATGGTAGGTTTAAATGATGGGACGCATTAAAAGAACTAATGCAAGAATATCACGCATTAAAAGAACTAATGCAAGATAATAAACCAAGTTAAAGTCGTTGGAACACTTTCGAAAAACCACTCGGTTCTTTTCAAAACAACTTTTAAAATACGGAGTTTGAGCCACTCCATTTAAAAGCTATCTCGTTCCATCGACTAAATCAAGTTCACTACGTTCACGGTTTTGCCAAAACCATTCGTAGCCCTCCGTCGTTTCACATGAATAGTCAATAGTATTCAAGCTGTGTTTGTTGGCCAAAGTCAAGGCATAGTGATTGGTAGCTATTGGGTATTCATGTGCAGCATAGATAGATGCGTTGGTTTGGAACAGTCGTACTGCCTTGTTGGCCAAAGTCAAGGGTATGTGCGGGTGGATTCAAATTAACCTGGACAACGACGGGTAGAACTTGACATGTGACTTATGATTTGTTGGCCAAAGTCAAGGTCATAAGAGCATGGGGCAAAAATCCACATCGGGAGTTTCATAAGCACTGAAACTTGCTAGATTTGCATACCATTTGGAGTGTGATGATTCTGGTAGGATTCCTTCAGTTTCGTCATGCGATGATATTTGGATCCCGATCCTACTGTGAGTATATGCTACTCTTCGGGAAATTTCTCACTAAACGATCAATGCTATAAACCTAGTAGGTGCCTAGAAAGGTGTTAGCGGGGCTACGCCCCCAGGGAAAAGAGGTTCTTTAATTAAGGAACTTCGCGAAAGCGTTGGAAAACCTCCCTCGAAGTACCGACACCGGCCTGGCTGAACGGTTAAGCAAGTATTGTGCGGTGGGATTGATCCCGGCTAATTCTTCCTTTATGGTTTGAGGAGGGATTCGAGAAACAGTGGGAGCCATCCTGTTTAGACAAACTAAAAACCACTCTAAACTTGCAAGAGCATCATGCTGAGTGTTTCTTCTTCTCTCTCCTAATTGCAGCGACCAATCAACATGACTGGACTTAAGTTACTCCTAGATAAAAACAAACTGACAGGGCCAAACTACAAAGATTGGCTCAGGAATGTCAAGATAGCAATCACTTATGACAAGCTGGGGTATCTTCTTACCACCAAAGCTCCCCCTGTCCCTGGTCCAACTTCCAGTGTCGCGGATAAGGAAATCCGCAAGACTTGGGAGATTGATAGCGCGAAGGCCAAGTGCCTCCTGCTTGCCTCGATGGACAACGAACATCAGAGGAGGCATGAGAATATGGACATGGAGTCCATATTGCTCCATACAAAAGAACTGTATGGAGAGCAATCACGTATCGCAAGATACGAAGCGTCGAAAAAGTTATTTTCGACAAGAATGGCCGTCGGATCATCAGTAGCCGAGCACGTGCTAAAGATGATCGGCTTCATTGAGGAGCTCGCTGACCTAGGGATCACATTGGAGAGTGAGCTATATACGGATATAGTTCTCCAGTCCCTTCCTTCCACTTACGCCCAGTTTATACTGAACTTCAACTTACAAGAAAAGGAGGTTGAACTTTCAGAGCTCCTCAACATGCTGAGGAGCGCAGAGGGCACCCTACAGAAAGGTAGGGATACATCCACTTTGTTTGTAGGAGGATCATCTTCTTCTAGGTCCAAGGCGAAAGCCAAGGGAAAGAAGAGGAAAGCCCCCGCCAAACCAAGGGACGGTGTTAGTAAAGTGGATACGAAGGGAAAAGGAAAAGCAACAAAGATAGCGGGGAAGCTTGTGGATAAGGAAGAATGCTTCTATTGTCATAAGAAAGGACACTGGAAGAATGATTGCAGGGCCTGGAAGGCCAGAACACAGGAATTGAAGCAGGTTGCAGCTTCAGCTTCAGGTGTGTATGTTATTGAAAACTGTCTTTCAATAAACTCTACTTCCTGGGTATTGGATACCGGATCAGGATCTCATATCTGTAATTCTTTGCAGGCGTTGAGAAACCGTAGTGTTTTGAAAGCAGGTGACATGACCCTCAGAGTTGCAAACGGAGCTAGCATGGATGCTAAAGCCGTGGGGGACTATCACCTGGGAATGTCAGATGGACATGTTTTGGTTTTGCGTAATTGCTTTTTTGTACCCAACGCAACTTGTAATATCATTTCTGTATCTTTAGTTTCTAAAGAAGGTTATGAATTTGCGTTGTAAGTAATGTTGTAAACATTCACCTTAATCAAGTATTGATTGGGTCAGGTACTCTGAGTAATGGTATATACGTGTTAAACCAACCACAGATTTTTAATGTCCAGAATACACACAAAAGAAAGTCTCCAGAAATAAATCAGACTTTCTTATGGCATTGTAGATTGGGTCACATCAATGAGAGAAGGTTGACGAAGTTACATACAGAAGGGTATTTGAATGCGTTCGAATATCAGTCGTATGCCACTTGTCAATCCTGTCTCAAGGGAAAGATGACAAAGACTCCGTTTACTGGACATAGAGTAAGAGCGAGCGAGCTCTTGGGACTCGTACACAGTGACGTGTGCGGTCCAATGTCTACACATGCCCGAAGCGGACATTCTTACTTCATTACTTTTACGGATGACTTCTCAAGGTACGGTTATGTCTTCTTAATGAAACATAAGTCCGAGGCCTTTGGAAAATTCCAGGAGTATAAGAATGAAGTAGAGAAACAGACCGGCAAAAGTATTAAGATTCTAAGATCGGATCGAGGTGGAGAATACTTAAGTGCCGAGTTCCTGGACTATTTAAAAGAGAACGGAATTCTCTCTCAGTTTACTCCTCCATACACCCCGCAACATAACGGTGTATCGGAGAGACGGAACCGCACCCTATTGGATATGGTACGGTCCATGATGGGTAATGCTGAGTTACCGCGATCATTCTGGGGGTATGCGCTAGAATCAGCAGCGTACCTTTTGAACCGAGTTCCGACTAAGACTGTGCCTTCCACACCATATGAAATGTGGTGTGGGAAGAGACCCTATCTTAAGCACATTAAGACATGGGGATGTCCGGCTTTTGTCAAAAAGCAGCATGCGGACAAGCTCGAGGCACGCTCAGTACAGTGCAAGTTTGTGGAGTATCCAAAGAACTCAAAAGGATATTTCTTCTACTGTGAAGAGGAACAAAAAGTTCTTGTTTCTCGTCATGCCTACTTCTTGGAAACTGAGTTTTTGGAAAACCAGATAAGTGGGAGCACAGTAGAACTGGAAGAAATTCCAGAACCACGGACTGTTACTGAAGGTTTAGTGGAACCAGAAGGTTCGGAAGAACAGGACATTCCTACGCCGCTCCGCAGAAGTAGTAGGCAGTCTCATCCGCCCGAGAGATACTACGGTTTTCTCATAGACGGGGATAGAGAGGATTGCATCATAGATTATGATGAGCCTACTAGCTTCCAGCAGGCCGTTCAGAGCGTTGACTCAGTGAAATGGCTGGATGCAATGCAGACCGAAATGGAGTCCATGTACACCAACAAGGTATGGACGTTGGACATTGCTCCAGACGGGGTAAAACCCGTAGGATGCAAGTGGATCTTCAAAAGGAAGATTGGTGTAGATGGACAGGTTGAGACCTATAAAGCTAGGCTGGTAGCAAAGGGTTTTCGTCAACGACCTGGCTTGGACTACGACGAAACCTTTTCTCCAGTAGCCATGCTGAAATCCATTCGGATCCTTCTTGCCATTGCTGCCTTCCACGATTATGAGATCTGGCAAATGGACGTAAAGACAGCTTTTCTAAATGGAAATTTAGAGGAGTGTGTCTATATGGACCAGCCAGAGGGTTTCATTCAGAGTGGGAGCAGCGGAAAGGTGTGCAAGTTGCTTAAGTCCATCTATGGACTAAAGCAGGCATCGCGGAGTTGGAACATCTGCTTTGATGAGACGGTCAAAGAATTTGGCTTTATCAAAAATCCAGATGAACCATGCATCTATAGTAGATTTGTAGCGAGAACTGTAGTATTCCTCGTTTTGTACGTGGATGACATTCTCTTAATAGGAAATGACATTCCTATGCTACAATCTGTCAAGGGGTTCTTGTCACACAGGTTCTCCATGAAAGACCTGGGTGATGCCTCATACATTCTGGGTATCCGGATCTACCGTGACAGATCCAAGAGGATATTAGGACTTTCACAGTCCAGGTACATCGACACCATACTGAAGAGGTTCAGTATGGAAGATTCCAAGCGCGGTAACCTACCGGCTTGTCACGGGATCACCCTCTCTAAAGAGATGTCTCCCAAGACTGATTTGGAGAGGGATCGCATGTCTATTATACCCTACGCTTCTGCGGTAGGCTCTATAATGTATGCGATGTTGTGTACCAGACCGGATGTAGCTTATGCACTGAGTGTGGTAAGCCGGTATCAGTCTAACCCAGGGGAGAAACACTGGATAGCGGTAAAGAACATTCTCAAGTACCTGAGAAGGACTAAGGAGATGTTCTTGGTGTATGGCGGAAAAGACCTCCAGATCGAGGCCTTTGCTGACTCCAGCTTCCAGAGTGACAAGGATGATTCCAAGTCCATGTCGGGTTTTGTCTTTACCCTCAATGGAGGGGCGGTGTGTTGGAAGAGTTCCAAACAGGAAACCGTTGCAGACTCGACGATGGAAGCGGAATACATCGCTGCATCTGATGCCGCAAAAGAAGCTGTCTGGATGAGAAAGTTCTTGAAAGAACTTCAGGTGGTTCCGTCCATTGTTGATCCAATACCTCTGTATTGCGACAACAACGGGGCTATAGCTTTAGCGAAGGAACCCAGGTCCCATCAGAGATCCAGGCACATCTTGAGGCGGTATCACCTGATCAGGGAGATCGTAGATCGCCAGGAGATCGAGGTTCGGAGAGTCGCTTCAGAAGATAACACTGCAGATCCATTCACCAAGGCCCTGCCCCAGACTCAGTTCGAGCGACTGATCGAGATGATAGGTCTTCGATACGCCAGTACATGGCCTTAGTGCAAGTGGGAGATTGTTAATGTATATGCCCTAGAGGCCATTACTGTATCATACTAGTTTGTATATTACTTAATGGATGCTTGGGATATTCACCTTGTATATACAATCTTGCTCAAAATAGTAGTATGCTACTTGGTTTGTTTCTACTTCAATGTGTACATGTGTTTATTTTAGTATATCGCCTATACACATTAGTAGAGCCCTTAGGATCTTTGCTTGATTACCAGCGATGTGATGGCCGTCACACTAGTGGGGCTGGGTAATCTATAAGCACATCCTTATGCAGGTCCCTGGTCGCAGGACTATCGAGACAGGGCATCGATACTCCGGAGTAGACCAGCGCATGCGCTTCTCATCCCAGTGTGGGAGACGGTCTGTCCCACAGCCGTCAGTACGTCGTACTTGAGATAGTATGCGGGTGCTCGTTAGGTTACGGGTACACTGGACAGGACTCGTCGGGAACTGACTAGTTGGTATTATACCTATCGTCAGTTATCAGTTCCCAGGTGACATGAGTACAGCTTAGTCCGCTGACTTGACACTGTCACTTCGCCTCGGGTGTGTTCCCACTGTACTTTGATCACTACCCTACCACGGCTCAAAGGAGTCATGCAAACAGGTAGTGGTTGGGTGCAGTCCCGAAGCACTTGGAGGCAGTGACGGTTAGACAGGATTCGTCTCTCCCGGTATTGGGGGTTGACATCGCGCTGTGTCTAGGAGAGCCATTACACGAGTAGTCCCTGGCCAGGGCAAACGAGATATACTGGTAGGTTTCCAGCGTTATCTCAGGGTGTTTTGGGCTTCGCTCCGGCACGACTTGTACCGCTATTGGGGGACTGACGTTTACCGCCCCCTAGGCCCGCCATGCGATGTATCAGACGAACAGACCGGACTGTACGGAGAATGTCACACTCAGGCTCAGTAGGAGTTCAGATGGGTTTCGCCTCGTCGGTCTTCTTGTCGGCATTACCTGGGGACCGTTACGCACAGCTAGTGCCGCTTGCGGTCTGTGGTTAAACCCACTGCCAGCGTAGTGTCGAGTCTTTAGAGTCCCACACAGAAAGCTTTTCGCCTTTAGGCAAAAGAGTAGAGGTCGCATGGTATTGCGACAGGTCGCATGGTTTTGCGACAGGGTTCGGTCACATCCGTGCACTTGTGCACGTACAGTGTCCGGACAGTTTACACTAGCGGGCTTTGGTTTAAGCCAGATCCTAGTGTACCTTATGGGATTGGATTTATCCAGTTTGCATTCGTGTTCCTCGGAACGCGGATGCGGGTGTGTATGCACAGTTGACAGGGAGGCAGAGGCAGCGGATTCTCATTAGGGTTGTTGACAGTTGACCGTTGACTTTTTGACTTTTTGCTCAACCCTAATGAGAATATGATATGCGATTAACTATTATATTAATTAAGTATTATGGTGACTTGGTTGTTGACTTTTGTTGACCTTGTTGACTTGTTGACTTTTGTTGACTTGTTGACTTTGTTGACCGGTTGACTAGGCTTGACTAGTTGACCATCATGATAACCATGGTTATCATTTCATGCCAAAGACTTTTACTTGCTTGTTCTTTTGAGTAAAATGAGTGCATGACATGATAAGGTTATGGTTGCTTCAACCATCACATAAGACTTTTGTTGATATGATGAGTTATCATTGCTTTGGATTATGAGAGGGTGAGAGACAAAATACTTGCTCATTCTTTCTTGCTCATTCTCTCTCTTGTTCTTGAGCTCTCCTCTTGCTCTCACCCTCAACCTCTTGCTCCCTCTCTTGATCTATGGTTCTCTTGTCTCATGAGTTGAGAATCAAGAACCATAGATAAAATCCCATTCTATTTCCTCTCTACTCATTCTAGTTCACTTGGTTTAGCAAACCAAGTGAACTAGTTTCTTCAAAGAACGAAGAAGGAGCTAAAGGTTGGAGCTTTCAAGTGGATCTATCTTCGGCGTACGGAGACAACGAGAAGGAGCCATCGAACCACCATCGGAGCTTGAAGAGAAGGAGTTCAAGTTTAGGTATAACCATCTTCATCCGAGTAGCTAAATATCTTTAGCTTAGTTTGCTAGTTTTAGTTTAGGTAAAGATCCCGACCTAGCTTAGTCCATGTTGCCTCTTGCGTTAAAATTTTGATTTTATACCGTTTCCGCCTCCCCGTAAGAACCGGGGGTCGCAACGTGGACTTACACATACGACCGGGGAATGTCGGGTTTCATTTGCGGCTCATGTGAAACCCGGGGCTCCTAGATTATCCGTTATTCTGTGATGCTGCTTATATCATGCTTGGGATGAATGTTATATATATATATATATATATATATATATATATTTATATATACTAGTAAATGTTGTATATGTTTTGCACCCGCGCTAGTCCAGCCCCCGCTCTACCGTTAATTAAGTAACCTAACAGTGCATGACGAGGCCCCGTTGCGAATGCGGATGTCATATACGTACATTTTATTTTCGTTCTTTTCTGTTGTGATATGGATTAATTGATGGGGCTGCATTAATTCTCATTAATACAAGGAAAAATAAACCTAAATGAAATTGTTGGAACCAAAGTTTTTAAAAACTGACATTACAGACGTTTCCTTTTTCTTTGCATCGCGGTATTCAGTTAGGAATATCCTGCACCTCATTCGACGAGGCAAGAGTCGAGATCCCTTCATCGGGAGTGAACTCTTGGGCAAAAGTTTACTTCATTGTAATAACTTCCCTGTAGTCGATTCTTTTGCTTTGCATCGTGGTATTCAGTTAGGAATATTCTGCACCTCATTCGATGAGGAAAAAGCCGAGATCCCTTCACAGGGAGTGACCTCTTTAGCAAAAGTTTACGCTACTATATATTTGTAAAACTTCTCGGGTTCCTTCAACGATATCAAGTTCATTATGTTAAAGGGTTTTTCTCCAAAAACCCAGCCATAGCTCTCTGTCATTTCTTACAAGTTTTACTTAGTATTCGTGCTGTGTGTTTTGACCTAGTCAAGACATAGCGTTCGGTAGCTGAGTGGTGCTTGTTTGTTGCAGGTGTGGTGATTATTTAGGACAGCCGCATAACCATTTTGACCTAGTCAAGGATATATGCGGGTGGGTCTATATTAATCTTGGATAATGACGGGTTGAACTTGACTAGCGGTTTATGATATTTTGACCTAGTCAAGATCATAAACCGTTAGAGGCAAAAACAACATCGGGAGTTTCAAACATACAGGAAACTTGTCAGGCATGCGCATACCTTCTGGAGTGTGGTGACTTGAGTGGTTTCCATCAAGTTATCATGTGATGATAGTTCGATCCTGATTCCCACTGATGAGTACGTGTTACTCCTTGGGTGATTTTAGATGATCCCAACTAATTCTCTTTTTAGGGTTTGAGGGAGAATTCAAGGAAATAGTGGGAGCCATCATGATTAGATAAAGTGATCAACCAATCTAATCTAGGTTAGAGTGAACACTGAGTGTTTCTTTTCTCTCTCTTTGGCAGCGGCGATGGCCTGATCTTAAAAAACTCATGAACCAAGTTAACCAATCCTTCTTAAAATACTTTGGCTATTGGATTGTCATTTAGTCGTATATATCATTGCCACTCCTATTTTCCCTTTGAATTTTTCCAGAACACTCCGTATCACTATGAAGATCCACATTTCTTGGATATTCCATTGCATAGTTACATACGAACTCGAAGGAACTTGTTCCAGTTCGAGGATGGATTCCGGTTCTGGAGAAATTGAATAGGATTATTCGGTTGTCTTTTCTCTTTATCTTCTTTCAGGTTGCGAGCGCTCCTATTATTAGGAGAGTACACCTATTACGCTTATTGGATAGTCTTCTTCCAAACCATAGGCAGATGCCGAAAGGTAGGGAAGGAAGAAAACCAATCAGCCTAAGTGTGGTGTACAGAAGGTAATAAGCAAATACATATAAAGGGATTGCAGTGAGGGCAAGGAAGTATACAGTTACTGTCATGAATCTGGATAGTGGAAGAGGTATTACAAGGAATACCCGGCCACCCCTTCGAAACATTTTCATGTTTCAGTTTATCTGTGCGGTGTTAAGTGAAAACTATTTTCCCAATTAGATTCTAACTCCAGGGTATGTATTTACCAGATTTGATTCTTACATCTGTATGGCATTATGGATGCTGAGTAGAAGTAAGATATTGGGAATTGGGTGATTAGATCTTCATCATATCGGAATTCTTTGTAATTGGTGATATTTGAGGAAATCATCTGGGTTTTGCCTAACGACAAATATTTGGTTTTCAATATCCATCGTTATGTACCAATTTCAAGCTGATATATTTGTACGTTTATTTTATAAACTGAGATATAACTTTTTGAAATTATGTTTATGATATTTACCTATATCAGTTGATGGTTAGGTAAGAAGTATTCAACAACGGTGTAATTCGTCTTAACCATAGTTGTAACATCTCAGAAAAATAAAACATTATTTTTGGAATTTAAATAAATTAAGTAATAAATATTATGGATATTTTAAAAGCATAGAGATTGGTTTTAAATGAAATGGTATAATTATATACCAATATTTTGGAAAATATTTGGAAATCAATATGAATTATTGATTTTGAAGGTATTTATTTGATTTAGACAATTTATGAATTATTATACAATTAATTATATACAAGTTTAATGCTAAACTTGATTAATAATTACTAATTATGCATTAAACTTGGTTATGCATATGACATGCACCATGTCATGTTTCAAAACACTTTTTACATTCTATGAACCATGGCTTCAAATCCTTACTTGCATATATATAGTTTTTGTTTTGATTTTATATGAAAAAGAAAAAGGAAAAAAAGAAGAAGAAAAGAATAGAAATGTGAGATATTTTGTGGTATGGGATACAAGTAGGTATGGGGCAAGGGGGGGGAGAGGGAGGAGTTCATTTCCAACCATGGCTCATTCTTCATCTTCTTCATCTCCTTCTCATCATTCTTCATCTCCCTAACCTCCACTACACCCCATAAATCAACACCTAAACTCAAATAAAATCTTATACTTCCTTCACTAAAAGGTGTACAAGCTTACTACAAACCTATAGAGGCATCAAGTCATGACTTTGAGCACTTTGGGCAACTCAAGAATTTTCTTGAGTTGCTAAATAAGGTATATTCTTAAACCTTTATTTATGTTTATAGATTTTCGAATATCCCAGTGTAGTTTAGAATTAAACTAATGAGGTTAAGTGTGGTTAGAATTTTCCTAGATGAGGATTAGGGGATTTTATGGTTTGTGAAAGTGTAATTGAGGTTTAGTAGTGGACACAAAACCCTTTTAGTGCTAGAATTTTGATATGGACTTGAGCTAGAACCCCAAATACAAAAACTGAAACATTCCAATGTCGGTTTTGTGGAAATTTTGAGAACTACAGGGAATCTAGAGCAACTTGGAATGTTTCTGAGAAAATCAAACAACTTATCTGACCTAGATAGACCACTAGAAGGCCACCACTGAAGTTCGAGACCAAAATTCTTTAGTTGGACCGGTGACACCGGGAAAATGGCAATCTTGCCGGGTCAAGTGTGTAGTCTGGTGTTGGGTTTTGTCCTGTAGCTCATACTCCTCATAACCTAGGCCCTGTATTGTTAATTTAGTCCCAATTTACCTGAGTAAAAATCTGGAAGCATTTTGAGTTGATGTTGGCAATGTTTTTCCGATTTTTAAAACTTGGTTTTTGGTATTTAAATTTGGATTTGGTCGTTGGACGTTTGTACGTCAATGACGAGGGTTATTTGGTTGTTTTCGCATGCGTAGGCTACAGGTTCTAACCTATGAGCACTTCGCGTGACGTGTCGGTTTTCGAATATGATTTTTATGCGATGCGCTGTGTTTTGATATGTAGGTACCTTTGTGTCGACTTCCAGACAACAAGGGAGAATAAGGCGTCATCGACTTTGGCAAGCGAGAATCGAGGTGAGTAGATGTATATCTATGGGGAAGTCGGGTGGATGGCGTATAGCACCCCCGCAGCCGTAGAATAGGTTATAATTATATATTATATCTATGTGTTGATGCAAGATTTTGATACTTAGCAGATAGGGTATTTAGGAGACCTTTGGTTAGATTAGGTATAATCATACGAAGTTTTACCCATAGTGCTATTACCTTGTAGCGAATCGTAAGTTATGTGTCATTACACACACACACACTCATACACTCGTATATTTGTGTGTGTATATGTGTGTATATATATGTGTGTGTGTGTGTATGTTCATATATATATATATATACACATATATACGTGAGATGAGGATAGTATATGTTTGTGGATAAGAGTCGATATGATCGGACATGATGTCGTGAGGTAATGATATTTGATCGAGTGAGACCTCGTATATATATGATATATTAAAGGATCATTGGGCGTTATATACTTTCATGCGACATGTGACTGATGATAAAATAGATTGTACGTGACCTTAGATCCGTACCATGATATTGATATAGTACGATGAATGATACCGTACAAATGATGATTTATATATGATATTTGACCCATACCCTCGATTTTGAGGATGCCGTACGATGGATTTTACCATACGAGATGTATATGATGATTGATCCACACTCTTGACTCGAGGATGCCGTATGATGGATATTACCGTACGTGATGCTATGAGGCTGGATCGACTAGATATGTCGACTCAGATATGCTTTCGACTTCTATTTACTTTCAATTCGGTTCTTAGTTTAGTCTTTAGTTGCTTAGATAAATGTTAGCTTAGGCTCGAGTCATGCCTATTTTCAAAATTCACGAATTGTAGGCATTTTCAAAAGAATAAACCGAGGGGCGTCACGGATTTTCAATGGACACCTCTTTTCTTAAAACACCATAGTCCCTACTTTTCTAAAAACAACGATTCGTGCTATTTTAAACACGATAAACGGTATGGCTCGTATATAGGTTTATATACCTTATTGTTTACTTTCTGTTATGATCTCGTCTGCTAGGACACCTGCACCATTACCGATGATGCGCATGTTGCACGTAGACTTGCTTGCCGGCTCACACACATTAGCATCGGTAATTGCCATGTTACGCACACTGTAGTAGCCGTTATTACATTGTATACACTGATAGTTGTATCTAAGTAGCATTGTTTAGCATTCCTGATCTCACATGCTAGTTTAGACATTTCATTTCTCACTTAGATGCCACATGCATTTTTATACCTATATTCTGGTTATGTACTGTAGTTGGGCTTTATGCCGATATTCATTATTTTCTTACTGACTCATGATTATGAGATTTCGGTATTGCATGAGATTTCTGGATTTGGGAAACTGCATGTGAAATTGAAAACTTATGCTCCTTTTCGGTTTTCCTTGATATGATGTATGACGTCCACCATGAGATTTCTCGATTCTAGAGCATACATGATATATGATTACCCATCATGAGGAGCGAGGAGACACCATCTGCGGGTACATGGTGGACCCGGTGCGGTACCCCGGAGCAAGAGGGCCGTATAGAGATTGAGACGTTGAGCCCGGCAGGGGAGCACTACCGACCGATGATAGTTGGCATGGAGGATATCCGGGGGATACCGACTGTTGTCATGAGATTTAGATGATATGGGCCGATCCGGACTGACGGAGCCCGTGATATGAGTTTTATGTGTCGCTGATGGACACGGTTTACATGATGTTTTCAAGTGTCGATGTTTGGCACTCAGGTTTATCATGATTTTTGTATGTCGATGCTGGACATACCCATTGATGATGCATTCATGCATAATATACATGCCATGTAGTTACTTTGTGACATGGACATGAGTACATGACCTTACACATCTGCTTATATTATTAGTTATACTGTAACTCAATGCTATCGTGTTACTATTATTATTGTATTGTACTGTATGACCTAGGAGATAGTCATACATTCGGTTTCTAGTCGGTGATGTCTTCTACTCACGAGTTGGCAACTCACTCCCGTTGTGCCACAGTTTCTTGCAGGTTTAGCCGTACAGATTCCGTATTGGCTTCGCTGGCATACCACTTTCTTCCGGGTGATTGCTTTGGTAGGTGGGTTCACTTGCATCGTGACCACCATTGTACTTTTATATTTATTCTATTGTATCTAGTAAAACTACATCAACCAGACTTGTATATTGAGTAGACTTAGAAACCACCGTTTGTATATTCTTTCGGCCTTAGAGTCACGCTCATGTATTTATTATTGTATTTGTTTTCTTGATGATGATTTGGTATCTTATTTCCTTTCTGGTTGATCCTCGCCTCAGGCATTGTATATTTATATCTTGCGTGGTTGTTTCCGTCATTGGGCGAAGAGCTAGCTCCCGCTTGGGGATGCCTTTTATTATATTGCTTGTACCGTTTTTCGGGTTGATATCTACAAGGGAGGTGCTGCCTAAATTTCGAATGGCAAAAAGGTTTTCAAGTTAGTTACAAATATAGTGTTTTTATATATTACTACTTATGTATATATATAAGAATGAACTTGATTTTAGTAAACCTTATTTCAAAACTGCACCTCCACTATTTTCCTTAAAAAGGTTTAGATTTCTGGGCTTTTGGCTTACTTGAATTAGGTGGAGTCCTATAGATTTCACATGATTCAAGTGCCAGTTTCGTGCCTTTTCCAGGTTGTGACAAAGTTGGTATCAGAGCGTTAGGTTTAACCTTGGTTCGAGTCTGAGTTTGACTATGCGGAGTCTAGGGCGCATATATATATTCGGAACCTAGGCTTGACCTTACGGAACTTAGACTTGACCGAGTGGGTATTAGACTCGATCTTTCGTCGCGTAGGTTGACCTTAGTTGATAGAGTATGTAACTTAAGTAGAGTGACGTACCGTGGGTATGTTCCGCGGCATACTTACGATACGCTACTTCGCTTAAGTAGCCTTAGGATATACATTTCTTATGCATTGCATTTCTATTCGTTCTTATGATCTATCCTCATCGATATCAGATCGTGGTTTCCGTTACCTTGGCTACATGAGCAGAGAGAGCTGCGGCTAAAGTTGCGGTCAAAGCGAGCTCGTCATGGAAAAGGATTGACCAGGATGTATTCCGGTGACGCACGAACGCATAGATTTATTGTTTTATTAAGATTTCTTATGGACATGAGCGTTCGAGATCTATACCAGATGATCGGTCCATTGCTAGAGGCCAGCCAGATTACGAAGATTATCAAGGTACCATTTACTTCAGATGATCGGTCCATTGCTCGTCATGGAAAAGGATTGAGGCACTGTCTACCGTGCGGACAGATGAGCCAGTTGTTGCTGAGTTGATAAGATATCACCTCTAGACTTCAGAAGCTAATGCAGCAGGAGTTTACACACGGAGATGTAGTAGAAGATCGCTAGTCACCCTTGGATATATGACTAGGACAGTTTTTATTTGGATGCTCCGATGCAAAGTCATCAATCACCTAGCTTCAGCTAGAAGAGGACCTCACATAGACGTGTTGTGAGTTGATCAGGAATGGACGAGCAAAAGCGCATGACTCAGGTGACTTGGACAAGTTTTTGAGGACGTAATTGGCCAGACTACTTCTACAGAAAATTAGAGATGCCGAGTTCGTACCTTCGGAAAGGAGACACTAGATATGAGTACAGCCAATTGGAGCGCAGTCCACATAGCTACGGGGAGATAATTCCGAACTGGTCCAAATTGAAGAAAAGCGGAGTAAGAGGTTCGTGCGAGATCGTAATGAGTTGTTGTTCCACTCCGTTGATGCCAGAGATTTACTACGCACGCAGAGGCGTTGGATACGGACATATTTTCCAGAAGAAAGTCATGATGAAAATGCAGCTGTCCCGGAAAGAGAAACAGATTAAGTAAAGAATGCCAACTTCCGGGCAGTCCGGCAGAGACGAGATTAGGAAATAGACCTTGATAGGATCTTTAGGGAATACTATACGATAAAGACTTGGACCCAGGATCGATAGTATCACGCACACTCAGTGGGCCAAAGATCGTCATCTTTGACGTGATACGTTACGTGTAACTATGATATTTGGTCAGGAGATTTTCAGAGAAGCGCCAGAACGGGATTGCTTCCATCATTACTCCATACCGGGCTGTCAAGCCGAGGAGTCATGTAGTTGGTAATCTACTAGGAGAAACAAGGATCTAACAGCAGAGGACACCAGACCGTGGGCAGGAGGCAAGTTGATATTCTTGCTCTTCCAGCCATAGATACACCGGAACCTTTCGACATTGGAGAATGGGCACATCGATGATAGTTATTTATGATTTGTGACTTGATGATTCGGATATCGTGTTTCCGTCGTTTTGGATTTCGGTATTTTGACGATTGTTTTATGATTGATAGTTCTTATGTGCACCACGGTTGCACTCGATTTGTATTTATGTATCAGTAGTACTGATGTTTATTTTGTGCATACCCATTGCACTTGATTTCGATTTTACGCATTTCGAGGAATTTGATATTCTTGCTCTTCCAGCCTTGGATACACCGGCACCTTTCGACATTGGAGAAGGGGCACATCTAAGACAATTATTTATGATTTGCGACTTGGTATTCGGATATCATGTTTCCGTCGTTTTGGATTTCGTTATTTTGACGATTGTTTTATGATTGATAGTTCTTATGTGCACCATGGTTGCACTCGATTTGTATTTATGTATCAGTAGTACTCATGTTTGTTTTGTGCATACCCATTGCTCATGATTTCGATTTTACGCATTTCTAAAAATAACGATTCGTGCTATTTTAAACACGATAAACGGTATGGCTCGTATATGGGTTTATATACCTTATTGTTGTTTTCACTGTTTACTTTCTGTTATGATCTCGCCTGCTAAGACACCTGCACCATTACCGATGATGCGCATGTTGCACGTACACTTGCTTGCCGACTCATACACATAAGCATCGGTAATTTCCATGTCACACACACTTTAGTAACCGTTATTACATTGTATACACCGATAGTTGTAGCTAAGTAGCATTGTTTAGCATTCCTGATCTCACATGATAGTTTAGACATTGCATTTCTCACTTAGATGCTACATGCATTTGTATACCTACATTCTGGTTATGTGCTGTAGTTGGGCTTTATGTCGATATTCATTGTTTTCTTACTAACTCATGATTATAAGATTTCGGTATTGCATGAGATTTTTGGATTTGGGAAACCGCATGTGAAATTGAAAACTTATGCTCCTTTTAAAAGAAAAATGCGGTTTTCCTTGATATGATATGTGACGTCCACCATGAGATTTCTCGGTTCTGAAGCATATATGATATATGATTATTCTCCATGAGGAGCGAGGAGACACCGTCTGCGGGTACATGTTGGACCCGGTGCGGTATCCCGGGGCATGAACGCCGTATAGAGATTGAGACGTTGAGCCTAGCAGGGGAGCACTACCGACCGGTGATAGTTAGCACGACGGAATTCGGAGGATACCGACTGTATTCGTGAGATTTAGATGATATGGGCCGATCCGGACTGACGGAGCTCGAGATTCATATGATATGGGCCGATCCGGATTGACGGAGCCCGAGATATGAGTTTTATGTGTTGCTGATGGATACGGTTTTCATGATGTTTTTGAGTGTCGATATTTGGCATTTAGGTTTATCATGATTTTTGTATGTCGATGCTGGACATCCCCATTGATGATGCATTCATGCATAATATACATGCCATGTAGTTACTTTGTGACACGTACACGAGTACTTGACCTTACACATCTGCTTATATTATTAGTTATACTATTACTAGATGCTATCGTGTTACTACTATTATTGTATTGTACTGTATGACCTAGGAGATAGTCATACATTCAGTTTCTACTCGGTGATGTCTTCTACCCACGAGTTGGCAACTCACCCCGTTGTGCCACAGTTTCTTGCAACTTTAGCTGTACAGGTTCCGTAGCGGCTTCGCTGGCACACCACTTTCTTCCGGGTGATTGCTTTGGTAGGTAGGTTCACTTGCATCGTGACCACCATTGTACTTTTATATTTATTCTGTTGTATCTAGTAAAGCTCCATCAACCAGACTGGTATATTGAGTAGACTTAGAAACTACCGTTTGTATATTCTTTAGGCCTTAGAGTCACGCTCATGTATCTATTATTGTATTTGTTTTCTTGATGATGCTTTGGTTTCTTATTTCCTTTTTAGTTGATCCTCGCCTCAGGCATTGTATATTTATATCCTGCGTGGTTGTTTCCATCATTGGGCAAAGAGCTAGCTCCCGCTTGGGGCTGCCTTTTATTATATTGCTTGTACCGTTTTTCGGGTTGATATATACAAGGGAGGTGTTGCCCAAATTTCGAATGGCAAAAAGGTTTTCAAGTTAGTTACAAATATAGTGTTTTCATATATTACTACTTATGTGTGTGTGTGTGTGTGTGTGTGTGTGTGTAAGAATAAACTTGATTTCAGTAAACCTTATTTCAAAACTGCACCTCCACTATTTTCCCTAAAAAGGTTTAGATTTCTGGGCTTTTGGCTTACTTGAATTAGGTGGAGTCCTATAGACTTCACATGATTTAAGTGCCAGTCTCGAGCCTTTTCCGGGTCGTGGCAATCATACAGTTTTCAACCTACAACGTACAGGGTTTGAATTATTAAACTCTGTGGACTTATACAGAATATTGTATGTTGTCCGTTATCCGTTAGGACAAAGGGGTTGGTACTCGTACTATATTCTGTTTACTCATGATTTCTCTAGTTTTAGACAAGTATTTCATTGAAATACAAGATCCATATTTTGAGAAGATATAGGTATAAGAATAAAGTAGAGAACCATATATTGCAAGTATCAGGATTCTTCAAGGTGATCGAAAATGTAGATACTTGTGTTTGGTATTCCGTTGTAAGTAATAGTTTTGAGATCTTGTTTCTCTCTCAGGTTACTCATGCGTGGGTGCGCTCCTTGATGAGTAATACTGCTTGGCCTCCTTCCATCTAGTTGATATGCACAGGAAGCAGCTGCATGTATTTTGAATCTGGTTCTAATTAAATTAGTGCCTTTGTTTCTATATTGGATATATAGAATGGATTCATGTTTTAACGATGTTAAGCTATATGGAGTTATCTGGCTTATGCTTAAAACTAGAATCCGGATAAATTCTAGGCACGTTTCTGTAATGGCAGTTTGTGGGTTATCCCGGGCTTTGACAAGATTTACCATTCTACCATCTGGAAGATCAATAGTTATATTGTTCTTGACTCGTCAGTTTTGGTAAAATGAATTCTTTTTAGAAAACATTAGTGGGAGTATGGTAGAACTGGAAGTTATTCCAGAGCCACAAACGATTACTGAAAATTTAGTAGAACCTAAGGATTCAATTGGTTTTGACGATCCATTAGCCACTACGCAGATTTGGTGGGTAACCTTAGGCACCCGAGAGGTACTTCGGTCTCCTCACAGACTGTGACAGGGAGGTTTTTGATGTTGGCTATAGTGCCCTCAAGTCAATTATTGGATCGCAGGCACGTGATTGCAATGATTGAGGGAGGACCTATACCGGTAAAACGGTCTTACTCGAAATGATAGTATGCTATCTGGTTTGTCTTTATCATCGTGTACATGCTTCAGGTGACATTACAGATCATTATTACATGTTGATAGAGCCTATAGGATTCATGCTTGACTACCAGCAGTATGATGGCAATCATATACGTGAAAGTTGGGTGGTCTATAAGCACATCCTTAAAGTGTCCCTGGTCATGGGAGTTTCGAGACTGGGCATCAATACTCCAATAATAGACTAGTGTATACAGACCCCGACGAGGGGCGGTGGCTGGTCTCACAAGACATTGGTGTTAGTTGGTTCACCTAAGATGTATACAGGTGCTTATTGGGTTATGAGTATACCGGACGGACTCGCCGGGAACATGCTAGTTGGTATTATACCTATTCTCAGATAGCAGTTCTCAGGTGACATGTGTACAGGTTAGTCTATCGACCTGAGATCGTCATTTGTCTCGTGTGAGTTCCCACTGTGTTTTGATTACTGCCCTACCACGGCTCAAAGGAGTCATGCAAACAGGTTTTAGTTGGGTACAATCCCGAACCACATGGAGGCAATGAGTGGATCGTCAGGGGATTCGTCTCTCCTGGTATATTGGGGGTTGATGTCGCGTTGTGCACAGGTGGACATCACCAGAAATCCCCGGCCGGGGTAGACGAGAATTACTGATTCGGATCAGTAATTTCTCAGTTGGTGATAGGCATTATACCGATACAAAATGTCAAGTTATTAGGGGTCTGACTTTATCCACCCCCAGACTCGATATGCGATACTCATAGATGTAACATTTCAAAAAAATAAAATATTATTTTTAGGAATTTTTATAATTAAATAATAAAATATTGAATATTTTAATAAGGCAGTATAATTAAATACCGATAAATTGGGAAAAAATTTGGAAAATTATGGAAATTACTAAAAAGAGGGTGTTTTATGTGAATTATGCAAATTATAAGTTTTTATAATTAATTTTACACTATTTAGTGCTAATCGCGATTAAATATCGCTAATTGCGCATTAAGCTTGTTTTGTGCAAAACATGCACATGTCTTTTTTTAGCACTTGTTACATTTTTCTTTCATGCTTTCTTCTTTTTATCAAGCATGGTTATAAAATTAAAGAGAAAAAAAGAAAAGGAAAAGAAAAGAAAAGAAAAGGGAAAGAAATAAACAAATAGGTATGGGTGAGAGAGAGAAAGGTGAGGGGTTAATTTTGACTTGGCCATTCTCTCATCTCACCATCTTCATCACATTCTCTTCTCTCCCTCACTCTCTTGCTGCTGTTGCTGCTCTCTCTCCCCCCTTGCCTCTCTACCTCCTCACAATCATGCAATAAAACCCATTAAAACCCCATCCCCTCTTCACAAATTTTGTGCATAAGCTCACAAGCTACACTATGGACCAAGAAAAATTCGATTTTGGTGCCCTATGGGATTCATGAGTGCAACATGAGGTAATTATTTCATCATTAGTGTAGAATTTCCTTTCGTTTAGCATCCATGTTAAATTAGAACCGATATTGTGTGGTTTTGGGAAGTTTGAAAACTTGAGTTGAGGGTTCGGGTTTTAGTTGAACCCAAAGGTGAAATTAAGGTTACTAGAGGCTATACAACCCCTGTGGTGATTGATTGGAGACCTAAACCAGAGACTAGAACCCCAATTAGCGAACTTAGAAATCCCCGACATCGTATTTTGTAAATTCTGTGAGTGTAAAATGAAATCTGCTATCACCCGGAGCATCTGAAAATTATTTAGCAAGTACAGAGGAGCGTGCAGGCACCTAGGAAGAACCACCCAAGACCCCAGCCCCTGACACCACTCTATGGCCACAAATTTAATCTTTCTGGCCGCAAATTGCGGCCACACCTGGTCAAAATGGGTTCGTGTTTGGTATGTAGCTCCATCTCCTGTAAACTAGACCCTTGGCATATGCAAAATTGACTGATTTGACCTAGGGTAAAATCTGGGACTATTTTCAAGAGTTGCTGTTTTAATTCGGGGTTTCGTTTTGCGTATTTTGAATTCTAGATTTTTGTGATTTTTGTCGTATTCGATCACTTGACGTTTGTACGTCGAAATCGAGTGTTATTTGGAGGTTTTGAAAGCGTAGTCCATAGGTTCTAACCTATAGGCTTTTAGCGTGTCGTTTTGGTTTTGAATTGGGTTTTAATGTGACACGATACGTTATGATGAGTAGGTATCCCACGAAGACTTCGAGACGACAAGCAAGCGCGTGGCGACGTCGGCAATGGAAAGCGAAGAGCAATGTGAGTAGATTATATCTACGGGGGAAGTCGGGTGGATGGCGTATAGCACCCCCGCAGTTCGTAGTATAGCTTATATATATGTGTGTGTTTGTGTTACGTAGATGATTATCAAGATATGATTTGTGTTCATGGTTTAGTTTAGGGTAGTTAGAAGTAACTTGGTTTAGCTTCTTAGTTGCGAACCCTAGACTAGGTTTACAACCACACGCGCACACACATGCTTATTTTTTATACTTGTGCGTATATGGGGATATGTATATACATATACACACATAGGTGGGGGACTATGTATATATATACACGTATACCTACACTTGGATGATGAGGATAGTAGATGATATTTGGAGATGAGTCCATGAGATTGGGCATGGTGCCATGAGATCGGTGATATGATGTAGTTCGTATTATGAGATACGACATGAGTTATAGCGGGCCTTTAGACGTGTGTTTTCATACACGCACATATATATATATATATATATATATATATATATATATATATATTGATGGTATCAGTTTGTACTAGACTTAGATCAGTACCCCAGTTCATGAGATATGATGATAAGGATACCAGATAATTGATGAGATAAATGTGAGATTCGACCCGTACCCAGATTTGGGAAGCCGTATGACGGATTTACGTACGAGCTAAATATTGATGATAGATCTGCAATTTTAACTCGAGGATGTCATATTGTATATTGTATCGTATGTGATACTATTGAGGCGGGATCATCGACTGTTATATGTATATATATATCGACTCAGATTTAGGCGGTTTCCGTACCCTTTCGATTAGCTTGTTAGTTAGATCTGTAGTTTACTTAGTCGATGTTAGACTAGACCCGAGTCATACCTATTTCAAAACTAACAAATCGTGAGTATTTTAAAGACAGGTCAAGGGATTCTACGGATATTTTCAAAAAACACATCTTTTCTTAAAAACACCGTAGCCCTTATTTTTCTAAACCCCACGATTCGTATTACTTCAAACGGCGAAACTGTATGATATATATATATATATATATATATATATTGATGTAGATTCTTCAGTGTTGTGTTTATTATTCATTTTTCGTATTGCATATTTAAATGTGTTTATTGTTATATTAACCCATGCTGTCAGGACACCATCACCATTATCGATGATGCGTATGCTCCACGTACACCTGCTTGCCGGCTCACACACTTCATCATCGATAATTGCCATGTCACTACACAGCAGGATTGTTGCATCAGGATATGACCCCTTGCATGACATACTTGTGTACATACATATTGTACACTCATACTTGCATACATACGTATTTGCACATACATAGATGATTCTGGCTTGATTTTGGAGATTTGGGAACCACAAGATATATTTTAAAACTGGATTCATTTTAAAAGAGCGGTTTTCCCTCGATATGTGCATATTACTGTTTCATGTTGCATGATATACAGATATGCTTACATTTCTGTTATATGTCGCATATATCATGCTTTAGATTATACGCAATGAGATATTTGTTTTCATGAGATTTCTGGATTTGGGAACCGTGGTTATTTCAAAAGAGAGTATATATTGTTTTAAAAACCCGGTTTTCCTTGATATGATATTTCAGTGCGTCCACCATGCGTTTTCTCGGTTTTGAAACGTATGACATGTGAAACCCGATTCGAGGAGTTGGATGAGGCCGATTGCGGGTACATGGTGGACCCGGTATGGTACCCCCGGGCGAGAACAGATTGCTTTACTGCAGACGGTGAGCCTGGCAGATGGACCACTACCTACCAGTGATAGTATTTGGGCTCGGCGGATATCCGGAGGATACCGACCGGAGTTGAAAGATGATACGGGCCGATCCGGACTGACGGAACCCTATATATATATGAGGATTAACGTGCCGATGCTGAGCACAGGTTTCATTATGTTTTCGAGTGTCAATGCTGGACACTCAGATTCCATGATTTTGATGTGTCGCGAGGGACACACGTTGATTATATCCTCATACTTCCATGCATATGCTTTATGATATTTACATGCATGATGTTTTGTGTCTTTGGTTGATACGTGGACGAGATCCACATACATACAGACATTGATTACATAGTTGGATGACACCCACATACTTATAGACTTCATGCTATAGTTGGCACTGATTACATTAATGATACCTCATATTTATGATATGTTGCTACCTGAGGCACTGACACGAGCACCTGGCATTACACTTATGTATTGATGTTTACCCTTGCCACCTTATCATGCTTCAGACTTATTCATATTGAGGATATATTATTACTGATCGTTTGACCTAGGATTGAGTCATACATACGATTTCTTCTCTGTGATGTTTTCTACTCACGAGTTGGCAACTCACCCCCGTTGTGCCACAGTTTCTTGCAGGTTTTGTCGTACATGTTTCATTACGGCTTTCTGGCACACTGCTCCCTTTCTGGGTGATTGCTTTGGTAGGTGGGTTCACTCACATCGTGACCACCCTTGTATTTATTTTAATCAGTTGTATCTAGTAATTCCATCAACCAGACTTGTATTTTGTTTCAGACTTAGAAACCAGTTGTATTTTATTTCGATCTTAGAGTCGCGCGTTGTAGTATTATGGTTTTCTTGTTGTTTTGAGTTTCCTTTTGAGTTTTGATCCTCGCCCTTGGCGTTGTATATTATATTGCTTGCATGGTTGTGACCGTCGATTGACGAAGAGCTAGCTCCCGCTTGGGGATGCATTTTATCATTATACATATATTATTCTTCTTGTACCCCGTTTGGGGCCATTATTTATAAAGGAAACTCTGCCGAAATTGTCAGAAAAGACTTGAGGATTTAAAAATGCATATTCGGCTTACTTATTTAAAAACCTCATTTTTAAAACATGTTTTCTTCACTTCTTTAAAGCTAGTTTTCCTTCATTTATTATTTAAAATGGTTTTAGATTTCTGGGCTTTTGGCTTACTTGAATTTGATGAGGTCCTGTAGACTTCATACGATTCAAAGGCCAGTCACGTGCTATTTCGGGTTGTGACAAAGTTGGTATCAGAGCGCTAGGTTAACTTTGGTTTGAGTCTAAGTTTGACTATGCGGAGCCTAGAGTGTTTGTATATATTCGGAACTTAGGCTTGACCTTACGGAACTTAGGCTTGACCTTACGGAACTTAGGCTTGACCTTACGGAACTTAGATGATGGGGTATTAGACCCAAACTTTCATCGTATAGGTTGAGTTCGGTTGATGGAGTAAGTGACTTAAGGAGAGTGACGTACCGTGTGTATGTTTCGTGGCATATTTACGATACGCCACTCCGCTTAAGGAGCCTTAGGATGTACATTTCCTTGCACAGTATTATATTCATTCCTATGATCTATCCTCATCGATATTGGTTATGATGTTGCTGCCACGATTACACGGGCAGAGAGAGCTACGGCTAGAGTTGCGGTCAGCACGAGCTCGTCACGAACGAGGACTGACCAGGGCGTGATTTCAGAGACATACGATTGCATATAGGCATTGTTTTATTGTGTTTTCGCGCCATAAGGGTTTGACGGATCGCTTTTACGAGGTTTCTCGGACGTGCAGATCAGCACCAGAGGATTGAGCCACTGATAGAGGCCAGCCAGAATGAGATGACCATTGATGTATCGCTTATTTATGATGATTGAGGCAATGTTCAGCGTGCAGACGAATGAGCCAGTTGTTGCAGCGAACGACGGGGTATTGCCCCAGATGATGGAGCTATTGCAGTGCGAGTTGTATTTAGAGTATGATAAGAAGGTCGTTAGTCACCCGAGGATGAATGACTAGGAGTTGTGGTTCGTTCGCTTACCCCGATGCGAGGTCATCAGATAGATTGATTCCAGCTAGAGACGACTTCACACAGGTACGTTGAGAGTCGATGGAGACGATAGAATGTCAAGAATCCATTTCCAAGTTTAAGGTATTCGGAAGACAATGCAAGTAATGCTATGGACCCTCTAGAAGAATGAAATCCTAACTCGACGTAATGACCATGGAACGCCTTTGAACCTTAGGGTTTGCGGCAGTTTAGCGGTGCCATTTGTGAGGCTTGGGTTTACCCTTCTACGGTTGGTCCACAGGTGCTGTGGCATGTACCGGAGTACTATTAAACTGTACCCAAGATGTTTAGCTCTTGGGGGAATTATGGAACCTTGATGAATCGATCGAAAGGTTCAACGTCATTCGGATATTATGTGATGTGATATATTGCTTGGGAGACTCCAGATACGAGTATAGCCATTGGAGCGCAGTCCATGCAGCCACGAAGAGACGAGTCCGAAGCAGTCGACATTAGATAAAATCGGAGTAAGAGATTCGTACGAGATCTTGATGAGATGACGTTCCACTTCGCCGTCATCAGAGGTGCGATACGCATGCAGAGGCGTTGATTATTAATATATCTTCTAGAAGGAGTCGCGATGAGAATGCAGCCGTTCCGGAACAAGAAATAGATATAGAAAAGGGTGATAACCTCCGGACAGTTCGGCAGAAACGACATTGAGAGAGACCTCGACAGGACCTTTCTGGAATACTATACGAGAAGACTTGGACCCAGGAGCGGTCATATTGCGCACACCCAGCAGGCCAGAGTTCGACATCGTCGACGAGATAGTTGGCCAGAGATCTGTAGAGGATGTGCCAGAGCGGACTGCTTCCATTATCGTTTCCATATCGGACCGTTGAGCCGAGGAGCTATGCACTTAGCAATCTGCAGTGAGAGACGAGAACCTAAGGGCACTAGACGACAGGCCAAGAATAGTAGGCAAGTAGATATCTTGCTCTGCTAGCTTGGGATGCACCGGCACCTTCTCGACTTTGAAGGAGGAAATATCGACGACGGTATTTATGATTTGTGATTTGGTGATTCGATTATCATACATCCGTCACCTTGGATTTCGGTATTTTGGGCGGTCTATTCGCATGATTTAGTCTTGATGACTGAGTTTCATGATATTTGTTTTCGTGCACCATGGTTGCACCTACTCGGTATTTATATTTTGTGCATAGTTATTACACTTGAGATATGCTTTATACACCGTTGTGTTGATTTATGATTTGTGCACAGTTATTGCACTTGATATCGTTTTGTGCCTTGGTCGTACATGTTTATGATTTTATAGATTTCATACAGTTGGGTTGATTTTGTGCACGCTGATGTACATGGTTGTGAGATTATATACCGCGGTATACCTGTTTTGGATTGAGGTTTATTATATATCGTCGATTTCGATTATGATATTGATGTTGATTTCGTGCACTCCGTGCATTTGATTTGGATCCTTGCGCATATTTGGCGTGCTTGGATTAGATTTTGCGCATGTTCGGCGCTTGATATTGGATTTCGTGATTTCGTGCATGTTGGATGCACATGATTTAGATGCGATTTTGGTGCACACCAGATGCACTAAATCGGGATTCTTCGTGAATATCAGATGCACCTGATTTTGCTGTCAGGCACACACGTTGCCTCTGACAAGTGTTTCGTGCACACCTATTGCACTTAGATGTTGTTTCTGTGCACATGTATGACACATATATGGATTTTGATTTCCGTGCGCACCAGACGCACGTAGCATTCTTATGCACATTTTGGGATTGATTTCTTATGGAGCAGTACGTTTTTATGATATTTGCTATTATTTTCGTACTGAGCAGGACTAGTCAGAGGACAGTACCTGGATATATTTTGCATGCATTGATAGTTATCGAAGGGATTTCCAAAAAGGGAGTTATAGTCTCAGTATTTACCTACGTGTCTGATATGACACGAAACGTTTAAAACAAGAAAACCCTTCTAAATTGTTTTCAAAACGGCGGAACGTACATATTAAACAAAGGATATATACATATATGGTTATTTTTTTACAATAGACGTCCGTCATTGTGCAGTGTTATGCGCATCGCACAGCGACTTAAAAAGGTTTGGCATGCATTTCCTTCAGATATCTACATGTATAAATTTGATGTTTACATGTATAGTTCTGATTTATATCATATTGGTTTTCATATTGGATTTGACATTGTGTCTTCACCATGACTCCGATAATTGCGAGATGCTTAACGGAGTTTTGATTTTGAGTTATCTGCTCATTGTTCTTGCGCATGCATTGTGCTATGATGCGTTTTATGTATTGATGATTTCGGAGCCCCGACGACTTGGACTTTTTACTGAAATGTTTTAGGATTGAGGGGTTTAAATTTAAATTTGGAGACCGAATTCCTTTAAGGGGGGAAGATTGTAACATTTCAAAAAAATAAAATATTATTTTTAGGAATTTTTATAATTAAATAATAAAATATTGAATATTTTAATAAGGAGATATAATTAAATACCGATAAATTGGGAAAAATTTTGGAAAATTATGGAAATTACTAAAACGAGGGTGTTTTATGTGAATTATGCAAATTATAAGTTTTTATAATTAATTTTACACTATTTAGTGCTAATCGCGATTAAATATTGCTAATCGCTCATTAAGCTTGTTTTGTGCAAAACACGCACATGTCTTTTTTTAGCACTTGTTACATTTTTCTTTCATGCTTTCTTCTTTTTATCAAGCATGATTATAAAATTAAAGAGAAGAAAAGAAAAGGAAAAGAAAAGAAAATAAATGAAAAGAAAAGGGAAAGGAATAAACAAATAGGTATGGGTGAGAGAGAGAAAGGTGAGGGGTTAACTTTGACTTGGCTATTCTCTCATCTCACCATCTTCATCACATTCTCTCCTCTCCCTCACTCTCTTGCTGCTGCTGCTGGTCTCTCTCCCCCTTGCCTCTCTACCTCCTCACAATCATGCAATAAAACCCATTAAAACCCCATCTCTTCTTCACAAATTTTGTGCATAAGCTCACAAGCTGCACTATGGACCAAGAAAAATTCGATTTTGGTGCCCTATGGGATTCATGAGTGCAACATGAGGTAATTATTCCATCATTAGTGTAGAATTTCCTTTCGTTTAGCATCCATGTTAAATTAGAACCGATATTGTGTGGTTTTGGGAAGTTTGAAAAATTGAGTTGAGGGTTAGGGTTTTAGTTGAACCCAAAGGTGAAATTAAGGTTACTAGAGGCTATACAACCCCTGTGGTGATTGATTGGAGACCTAAACCAGAGACTAGAACCCCAATTAGCGAACTTAGAAATCCCCGACATCGTATTTTGTAAATTCTGTGAGTGTAAAATGAAATCTGCTATCACCCGGAGCCTCTGAAAATTATTTAGCAAGTACAGAGGAGTGTGCCGGTACCTAGGAAGAACCACCCAAGACCCTAGCCCCTGATTCCACTCTATGGCCGCAAATTTAATCTTTCTGGCCGCAAATTGCGGCCACACCTAGTCCAAATGGGTTCGTGTTTGGTCTGTAGCTCCATCTCCTGTAAACTAGACCCTTGGCATATGCAAATTTGACTGATTTGACCCAGGGTAAAATCCGGGACCATTTTTAAGAGTTGCTGTTTTGATTCGGGGTTTCGTTTTGCGTATTTCGAATTCTAGATTCTTGTGATTTGTTTCGTATTCGATCACTTGACATTTGTACGTCGAAATCGAGTGTTATTTGGAGGTTTTGAAAGCGTATTCCATACGTTCTAACCTATAGGCTTTTAGCGTATCGTTTTGGTTTTGAATTGGGTTTTAATGCGACACGATATGTTATGATGTGTAGGTACCTTATGAAGACTTCGAGATGACAAGCAAGCGCGTGGCGACGTCGACAACGGAAAGCGAAGAGCAATGCGAGTAGATTATATCTACGGAGGAAGTCGGGTGGATGGCATATAGCACCCCCGCAGTTCGTAGTATAGCTTATATATATATGGTTATATATATGTGTTTGTGTTACGTGGATGATTATCAAGATATGATTTGTGTTCATAGTTTAGTTTAGGGTAGTTAGAAGTAACTTGGTTTAGCTTCTTAGTTGCGAACCCTAGAATAGGTTTACAACCACACGCGCACACACATGCTTATTTTTTATACTTGTGCGTATATGGGGATATGTATATACATATACACGCATAGGTAGGGGACCATGTATATATATACACACGTATACCTACACTTGGATGATGAGGATAGTGGATGATAAATGGAGATGGATCGATGAAATTGGGCATGATGCCATGAGATCGGTGATATGATGTAGTTCGTATTATAAGATACGACATGAGTTATAACGGGCCTTTAGGCATGTGTTTTCATACACGCACATATATATATTGATGGTATCTGTTTGTACTAGATTTAGATCAGTACCCCAGTTCATGAGATATGATGATAAGGATACCAGATAATTGATGAGATAAATATGAGATTCGACCCGTACCCAGATTTGGGATGCCGTACGACGGATTTACGTACGAGCTATATATTGATGATAGATCCGCACTCTTGACTCGAGAATGTCATATTGTATATTGTATCGTATGTGATACTATTGAGGCGGGATCACCGACTATTATATGTATATATATATCGACTCAGATTTAGGTGGTTTCCGTACCCTTTCGATTAGCTTGTTAGTTAGATCTGTAGTTTACTTAGTAGATGTTAGACTAGACCCGAGTCATACCTATTTCAAAAATAACGAATTGTGAGTATTTTAAAGACAGGTCAAGGGATTTGTTCATATCAGATTTTTTCATTTTTATACCACCCAATTTTTATCATATTGTTTATCGGTAGATACTCTTGAGCCGCGTTTGCTAGTCAATTGCAGGATACAGGTTCTCGGCTCTAAACAATGGAATTCATGGAAAAACACGACAAAACCCGGGTTCCTGCCAACCACTGAGAAAACACGGTCTCCGCTCTTCATCCGTATGTTGCCAGATACCAGTTTAGGAAGACAAAATGGCAAATCAATGTCGTTTTCATGCACAAGGCTCAATGGCAGCACAAGATCCAAGAAATCTACACGGAGCTCGAGGAAATCATGACAAAACATCCACATCAAAACACCTTTGGCTCAACAGAAATTCTGGAAAAATCGTGAAGACAAATTGAGAAAATACATATACCAGATTGAAGGGTACATCAAACCAGGGTACCACCAAAAACCCCTAGGCCCAACTCCTCCATTCAACCGCGGAACCGCGGCCAAAGGGGGGTCTAGGCCGCGGTTCCGCGGCCGTCTAGACTCGTCAGCAGAAGATTTTTTAGGGGCTTTTTGGTCTTTTCATTTTGGTTCTGAATGTTGCCCTAGGTTTTCATTTTCCAGTCTATAAATACCCCAGAACCTTGTGAAGGAAGTGGTCCATAATCTTGTATTTTTTCTCTAGGTTTTAGAATACATGTTCTTCTTCCTCTTCTCATCTCTTCTCCATTAAAACTTATAGTGAGCTTTTGAGTGAAGAATGTTGAATAAAGAAGAACCGTTTATTATTATGCTTGTCTTGTTCTCTTGTTAATTATTGTAATTTTAATTTGTTAACTTAGTTGTTGTTATTTCTTGTTGTTTCTTTCTTTTCTCTTTTTCTTTATCCTTAAAACAACCATGATGCTTACGCTTGATCCTTGCCAAGGTGAGGTCGCAAATAGCTAGTTGTTATCTTCTAATCTCTTTCTTTCTATCCCCCTCTTTTGTTTTGTTTTATTTTTCCGTATCATGATGTGTGAGTAGTTTCATACTTGTTAGGGTAGGATAAGGGAAGTTTGAGAGAAGGAAATCTCTCTCACTCTTTCCTTGCCCAACAACTTAATTCGACTCCCGTTAATTGAACCACAATCCGCTCCTTACGGCACCCTATCCTATATGATAGCGGTGATTCCGTGGTGAGACCGGTTGTGGTTGAATTAACCGGAGGTTATGGCTAAGAGCCAAGAACGGACGGACAAGTACCAAAAGGAAGAACTTATGCGTTGGAAAGCCTAGCTTATACTCGCAAGTTCCTTCCTAGTCGTGCTAATCCCCGTTGTTGCCGATTACCGTAACACCGAGATTAAGAGGGGCAACGAAAGATGTGGGAGACTCCTAACTCAAACTAACCTAATCCTAACCCTAACAAGCTCTCTTTACATATCATTTTACCACTTAATTTATCACAACAAAATCTGAAAAACTGGACTTAACTCGTTAAAGAACATAGAAAAAGATTCCCATCTCCCTGCGGACGACCCGTACTCAACCGGCTAGCTACAAGCGAAACCGTCTTGATTGCGGTAATTAACTAAACTTGAACACGCAGAATCGCTAACAATCAAATGGCGCCGTTGCCGGGGAGACGGTAGTTTATTTCTTTGTATAATTTCGGGTTAACTTGTGAATATAAAAACAACCGAAAAAAAATATACTTTGTAAAAAAAATCATATTGTTATTTTTGATTAGTTTTTGTGCAAGTGTGCAGGAAAATACGAAGTTCGAGTTCAGTGGCCAAGACATAGAATATACGGAGTTCAAGTACAGTGCCAAAGACGTGGGAAGATAGACCCACATTTCGCGGCTACACCGTGACGGATCAAAACGAAGCAAACGGTCTACTGTAAAAATCTGGAGCATATACAGTGAGCAAACACAGATTCCTCAACTCCAGACAAGCAGAGGAGACTCATACCAGCACACCCCAAAAATTTGAAGCTCCAATTCCTCCATATAGCCGCGGAACCGCGGCCTAAGTTGGTGTTTGGCCGCGGAACCGCGGCCATTTAGTGGCTTCAGGAGCCCAAAATTTCTGGGTAACTCTTTCTTCTCTTCCCCACTCCTCTGGACTCCAATAAATTGTGTTTTCTGCAGATTTCTTTGCGCAAACTCTCTTCCCCCTTCCAATAAACTGTTTTTGTGCAGGATTCTTTGCGCCGCGCCAAAATAAAAAAATTGTTTGCAGTTGATTTGTTACCGCTTTGTATTCTTTAATACGGACTTAAGGGGCTTGAAACCAATTCAGATTGGGTGGGGATTTCATCACCCTTCCCAGGACCCCAAAAATCACAAAAGTATATGCATTGTCCATTGTAATTAAAAAATACTAGACTGCAGCCCTAAGGACTTCGCGCTCATTAGGAGAAGTTAAACCGTGTTTAGAACCTCGCTTAAGGTATATTGTTTACGGGGTGTCTAGGAAAGTGTTAACGGCGCAACCGCCAAAAGAGAAAGGGTTATTTAATTAAGGAACTTCGCGAAAGCGTTGGAAAACCTCCCCTTATCTCTGCACTTACCTGGCCTCGTGATCAGTGTATCTTAAGCCCGTTTCTCGACACAGTTTTACTTCGACAATCAAGTTCTGGAGCAGGTCTAGCAGACCTAGGTGACCCTAGATCTAGGTGTGATTGTGCATATCTTGTTTGTGATTGCTTAAAGCCGTAAGACCGTAAATATTTCTGTAAAGCTCTTTCTAAAAAAAAAATAAAAAAAAGGAAAAAAATCAAAAACTTTTATAAAAACTTGCCCTTTGTCGCCAAGATCCATTTTCACCCACCACCCATCGTTTTCTCCATTGACGTTTTCTTACCCTCACCTTCTCCGCTTTGACTATACTAAATTCGTTTAGTGTATGTCCGCTTGGACTCGGGACACTAGCGCCCGTCTAGTCCGCGTTACGTTAGTCGCTACCGACTACGCGATCGACTCAGACGTCGATACTCCGTCCACTCCTCTTTCACCCCTTCCTTTGTCGGCCAACTCCGACGTTGACCGGAATTCTGTTCATACATCTTCGCCTTCTCCTTCACTTTCACCGACCTCTTCTTCCGCGATGTCAGGATTTAATCCGAACATCTCTTTGACTACCCCTGGATTGGCTCCACCTCCTACGGAGACCAATAACCCACTACCACCGCCTGTTGTAGCGCCGCAGCGAATCGCGCTCCAGGATCGTTTCTATCCCACCCGTTCTGCACTTCCCACCTGCCTTTCTCTTCCACCGGCCAATGGGGATAATTTTGAAATTAAGCCCCACTTCATCAACATGCTTCCATGATTTCATGGGCTTGAATCTGAAGATGCCTATATCTTCATCAACAAATTTCAAAACGTCTGTGCCATGATGAAAACTACCCAACTGTCGGACGATGCTATACGTCTATGGGTAATTCCGTTCATTTTATGCGATCTTGCTGAAAAATGGCTGTATAGCACCGCTTCCCACTCCATAACCAGTTGGGACGAGTTTGTAAAAGCATTTCTCAAAAAGTTCTATCCGAATCATAAAACCGCAAGGATTCGCAATGAAATCAACCAATTCTCTCAGCTTCCTTCTGAACCCTTCTGGAAGTGCTTTGACCGGTACAAAGACCTTCTTGTTCAGTGTCCTCACCACGGTATAGAGAAATGGCAACTTTGCCAAACCTTATACGAGGGCCTGAACCCAGCAACGAAGCAGTTGTTGGAAACCATCTGTCAGGGCCACTTCCTATCGAAATCGGACGAGGAAGCGTGGCAGTTCTTTGACGACCTTGCGGAGCAAACGCTACAATGGGAGAGCACCAGACCGACTTCTTCTTCTTCTACCTCCACTTCTACCGGTCAGTCAGGGTAGGAATTCACCAACTTGACGTCTCTATTGCGATGAAAGCTGAAATGGCTGCAATAACGAGAAAGCTTGAAGCGATAGAGAGCAAATTTTCTTCTCCTGCCCCTGCCCCTGTTCTTCCCCTTCGTACCATTTGCGCTTGTTGTTCCGATCCTTCTCACTTGACCGAAGAGTGTCCTTACAATCCACCATTGCAAGGACAGGATCAGGTTAATGCTGCATTTCAGCAAAGACCGAGGAATGATCCATACTCTTCCACCTATAATCCCGGTTGGAGGAACCACCCCAATTTCGCCTGGAATCAGAATCAGAATCAATTCCAAGGCAACAATTTCCAAAGGGCCCCTCCGCCGCAACAACAAGCGCAACAACAAACTCAACAGCATTTTCAGCAACCCTTCCAACCCCAACCTTTCCAAAATCAGACGAATAACTTTGCACCCAACAATTCTTTTCCACCAAACAACTTTGTTCCGTCAAACAACGATAAGGTTTTCTCGCTCGAACGAAGTCTGGAGGCGTTCGTCAAACAATCGACTCAATCCACCGCAAACATCCAGTCTTCCATTCAGTCCTTAGTGCAACACACTGCTTGCACTGCCGCTCACGGGCAAAGCATCAAAACCATCGAGGCCCAGATTGCACAACTGAATGCGGCCTTAAGCGAGCGAGAGAAGGGGAAGCTCCCGTCCCAGCCACTCCTAAATCCCGGTCACCCACATAATGCACATGTTGCTCTTGAACAACAGAACCATAATGTGAGTGTCGTGACCACACTGAGATCGGGAAGGATGCTGCAAAACAACATTGGCAAACGGATCAACGATGACACCCCGGCCGCTGCTTCTTCTTCTTCTTCTTCCTCGTTTTCTGAGCCTATTCTCCGTTCTTCACAAGGCTCTCCTTCCTATTCTTCTGCTCTGAATGGACCCACTTCTCACTCCACGAAAACACCTGTTCTGGGATCCGTTCCAACTCCACAATCTCCACCTCCAGCATTAGACTCAACCAATTTTCAAAATGTTCCATTTCCAAACCGGTTGAGGTCTAATAAACAAAATCCTCAAATGGAGAAGATTCTGGAGTTATTCAAGCAGGTTAACATTAACATTCCTCTTTTAGATGTTGTCCAACAAGTCCCATCCTACGCGAAAATCTTAAAGGACTTGTGCACGAAAAAGAGGAAGTCTCAGGTACCTAAGAAAGTTTTCTTGGCTAGTGCTGTGAGTGATGCCCTTACCCAATCTTTACCACAAAAACGGAAGGACCCTGGCTGTCCTACGATTTCAATTACCATTGGGGATAAGAACATCAACCACGCACTATTAGATCTTGGTTTCAGTGTTAACCTGCTTCCGTATTCAGTATACGAGCAATTAGGCGTCGGAGAGCTGAAACCCACGCACTGCACTCTCCAAATGGCCGACCGATCGATCACCCATCCTAGGGGTGAGCTAGAGGATGTGTTAATCAAAGTCGGGGACTTCATATTCCCCGTTGACTTCATCGTATTAGACACACAGCCTGTAGCTAACCCCCGGAATCAAATTCCGGTGATACTCGGTCGCCCATTTCTTGCAATCTCAAATTCTGTGATCAATTGTCGCAATGGTTCGATGAACCTCTCTTTTGGAAACATGACAATTGAACTCAACATTTTTAGGTTGGGGAATCATCCCGTCGAACCTAATGCTCATATACTGGACGTCTGCTCGATCCAGGAGATCACCCCAGAAGAGTGTGAATTCGAGGAGTTTCTGTTTGATCACGATAATCTTGACGCCACTAGTGCGTTCCTCCTCGAACCTGCTGCTGTTTCTGCGCCCGACAACGACTACGAGTGTTTCACGTTCCTGAACGATCTTAGCCGCTCACAACCAGAGTTTGAATCCTTCGAATTTTCGGATGAGTTACCTGAACCATCCGACTCGGTCGCTTACACTCGTTTTGAACCTTTGCTGGAGTCCTTTGAGTTCGAGACCTCTGCACCAATCTTGCCTTCAATCGTTTCACCTCCGACGCTCGAACTCAAGCCTTTGCCGTCTCACCTTAAGTACGCTTACTTAGGTGAAAACGAGACCCTCCCTGTCATCATTTCGTCTTCTTTAGCTCCCGAGCAAGAGAAAGCCCTTCTCGCGGTCTTGCACAGCAACAGGCAAGCTTTTGGCTGGTCCATGGCGGACATCAAGGGGATTAGTCCCCTGATCGTTGAGCATCACATTCATCTGATGGATGATGCCAAACCAGCCCGGGATCCATAAAGACGTCTCAATCCAGTCATGAAAGAGGCTGTGAAGAAGGAGATTGTAAAATGTCTAGATAGCGGTATCATTTACCCTATCTCTGATAGCCAGTGGGTTAGCCCCATCCACGTTGTCCCTAAGAAGTCGGGCATCACGGTCATAACCAACGAGGCGAACGAGTTAATCCCTACTCGCACCCAAACTGGGTGGCGAGTGTGCATTGATTACAGAAAACTCAACGCTGCAACGCGGAAAGACCACTTCCCGCTACCTTTCATTGACCAGATGCTTGAACGATTGGCCGGACACGAGTACTACTGCTTTCTTGATGGCTACTCCGGCTATAATCAGATTCCCATCGCCGAAAAAGACCAGGACAAGACCACATTCACTTGTCATTTCGGCACGTTTGCATATCGTCGCATGCCCTTTGGGTTATGCAATGCGCTCGCTACCTTCCAGCGGTGTATGATGGGAATCTTCTCAGACATGGTGGAAAAATTTCTGGAGATTTTCATGGATGATTTCTCCATCTTCGGCGATTCCTTCAACGAGTGTTTGCTGCATCTTGACGCTGTCCTTACCCGATGTAAGGAAAAGAATCTCACTTTGAATTGGGAGAAGTGCCACTTCATGGTGCGCGAAGGTATTGTCTTAGGACATATCATCTCGCAAAATGGCATAGAGGTTGACAAAGCAAAGATTGAGGTCATTTCCAATCTACCTCTTCCCCGATGCGTCAGAGATATCCGAGCCTTCCTTGGCCATGCCGGTTTCTATAGACGGTTCATCAAGGACTTTAGCAAGATTGCTAGGCCCTTGACTCTTTTACTGGCCAAGGATACACCATTCGACTTCAACTCGAGCTGTGTAACTGCATTCGAGTCATTGAAAAGCTCACTCACTTCTGCTCCCGTTCTTTCTTCACCTGACTGGACGCACCCATTTGAGATCATGTGCGATGCATCCGACTTTACCATTGGTGCTGTCCTTGGACAACACATCAACAAGATGCCGCACGTAATCTATTATGCGAGCCGAACCCTGAACGACGTCCAACTCAATTATACAACAACTGAGAAGGAATTCTTAGCTGTTGTATTTGCTTTAGAAAAGTTCAGGCCTTACCTCATCGGCTCTCCAGTCATTGTCTACACTGACCATTCTGCTTTGCGCCATCTTTTTGCAAAGAAAGATGCAAAATCTCGGTTAATCCGTTGGATCCTCTTGCTTCAAGAGTTTGACCTTGTCATTAAGGACAAACGAGGATGTGAAAACGTAGTTGCCGACCATCTCTCACGACTTCCTTCTTCGCCTTCGCTTCCAATTCCGATCAACGACGTTTTCCCGGATGAACAACTCTTGACAGTATCTTGCGAACCCTGGTTCGCAGATATTGTGAACTATTTGGCCACGGGATTACTACCGACTGAATGGTCAAGACAGGACAGACTTCGTTTCTTATCCCAAGTAAAACACTTTTACTGGGACGAACCCTATTTGTTCAAGTACTGTCCCGACCAGATTATTCGTCGGTGTGTCCCTGACGAGGAATTCAAGAGTGTGCTGTCATTTTGCCACGATCAAGCGTGTGGCGGGCATTTTGGCCCCAGAAAGACAGCTGAGAAGATCTTGCAATGTGGTTTCTACTGGCCACAACTCTTCAAAGACGCTCATGACTATTGCAAGACTTGCTCCCGGTGCCAACACATGGGCCGGATATCCCGGAGGAACGAGATGCCGCTCCAACCGATCTTGGTTGTGGAGATTTTCGATGTTTGGGGGATAGATTTCATGGGGCCGTTTCCCAGCTCTTTTGGGAACTTGTACATCCTTCTCGCTGTTGATTACGTCTCTAAATGGGTCGAGGCTGTGCCCAGCCGGACTAACGATAACAAGGTTGTTGTTAGGTTCCTTAAAGAAAACATTTTCTCCCGGTTTGGGCACCCCCGAGCGATCATTAGTGACAATGGAAGTCATTTCTGCAACAAGACTTTCGAGGCCTTGATGCGGAAATACTCCATTAATCATAAGCTATCCACGCCCTACCACCCCCAAACCTGCGGGCAGGCCGAAGTTTCAAATCGGCAAATCAAGCAGATACTGGAGAAGACGGTTTCCAAGAACCGTAAGGATTGGTCGCTGAAAATCACTGATGCCCTTTAGGCATTTCGAACCGCTTATAAGACCGACCTTGGCATGTCTCCCTATCGGCTTGTGTATGGAAATGCCTGCCACCTACCTGTCGAAATAGAGCATCGCGCATTTTGGGCGATAAAGGAGCTGAATCTGTCTCTCGAAGATGCGGGCAGCCATCGGAAGCTGCAACTGAATGAATTGAGCGAGCTTAGGGATGAAGCTTACGATAACGCGGTTGTCGTTAAGAATCGAACGAAGGTGTTTCACGATAAACACCTTTTGCGCAAAACCTTCGTACCTGGTCAGCAGGTACTGCTTTACGACACCCGACTTCACTTCCATCCAGGAAAGCTCAGATCTCGCTGGAAAGGGCCGTATTTTGTGCGGAATGTATATCCGCAGGGCGCTGTGGATTTGGAAAATCCAAAGGACGGTTCATTTTTCAAAGTGAACGGACACCGACTAAAACCGTACCTTAGCGCCGAACCAATAGAGGAGCTCCTATTCTTACAGGAGCCGGTTTACCCTGCATAATCTTCCTCTGCCTACCACCAAACTTCGGTTATCCAGCCAAGAACAGTGGACACTGTTCCAAATAAGTTTGGGGGTATGTACCAACCATTTTGTCTATATTTGTGTATATTCTTTTTCTTTTCTTTAAAAACAAAAACAAATAAAAATTGTGTATCGCTAACCGACATTTTTGACCCTTCAAATGATCTCTTCATGCAATGACAGTGAGGACACTGTCCAGTTTAAGTTTGGGGGTACGCTCGGTATGCATTTCTTACCTTCGCATTCATATGTATATTTTGCATCTGCATATTAAAATCCATAAAAATCTAAAATTTTTCTAAAAACATAAAAACTTTTCTGTCATGTTAGCTAGTGGGAGAACTCTGATTCAACATTTCGACGGTTTTGTTTGATAAAATAAGAATAACTAAATCTTATGTTTAGATTTTGAAAACCTGAAAGATAACTCTCCTTTGAAGTTAACTATAGCTGATATACGTCTTTACATCACACTATACGTGTCGTGAGTTTTTGGGAATTAGATGACAAGTCTTTTATGTTTAAAAACTTTTAAACAGATAAATGATTTTCTGAGGATCAAAAGGTTTGTTCTGAAATAAGTAATGTCAAGAATAGTTTATGAAGTAAAGCGAATATGAAGGAATGTTATTGATGCCTTAATTAGAACTAAGTCTGAAAAATAACCCATCTGAAACTTGATTGGAATGATTACACACCAAACCCACTAAACACGTCTTTTATCCAAAAAAATAACTGAACTGCCGGTTATATCTCCGTTCGTATTAAATCATCTGATTTTCACGCCAAACTGTCTTTTGTTTTTGGACCTAGGTAACTTGAGTAATTAATGTTGGATATATGTATGCCCTGGAGGCCATTATGAGATAGTGGATGTATCTATACATGTATATATATTCAGTTTGCATTCTTGCTCGACATGATAGTATGCTATCTGGTTCTTCTTGATCTGACATGTTTATTTGATCATGCTTCTATTCATTCATACATGCTGATAAAGCCCTGAGGATATCGGCTTGACTACTTTGATTATGATGGAGATCATACTAGTGGGACATCTGTAGTCTATAAGCATATCCTGGAACGTCCCTAGTCGTAGGTATATCGAGACGGGGCATTGATATACCAGAGTAGACTAGCGTATATGATACTAGACCTATACGATGGGCGATGAATGTTCCCACATTCATCGATGTTTGACATCATGATCATATACGGGTGCTCAGTGGTGACTGGGTACACTGGACGGACTCACCGAGAACTCCTATATGGAATTATATCTATCGTCGGATAGCAGTTCTCAGGTGACACTGGTACAGGTTAGTCTGTAGACCCGAGATCGTCATGGAGTCTTGTGTGTTCTCCCACTGTACTTTGATTGCCACCCTACCACGGCTCTACTGAGTCGTGCAAACAGGTGGCCGTTGGGTACAGTCCCGAGACATACGAAGACGATGAGCGATAGGAGGGGTTTCGTCTCTCCCGGTATTGGGAGTTGATGCTGTGCAGTGCTCGACTGGTCATAACAGCAAGTCCCTGGCCAGGGCTGCTGAGATTTGCTGATAAGTGTTAGCAGTAGTTTCTCGATCTGTTATAGACCATTCACCGACACGACTTATTGAGTTATTGGGGTCGACGTGACCATCCCTAGGCTCGATATGCAGCATATCCGACGAAGAGACCGGACTGTACGGTAGTGTTGCCGGATGGCTCGACGGGAGTTGTAGCAGGTTCGCTTGTTGTCTTCTGATCGCTCAATACCCGGGTGGCCGTTACGTTTAGCTGACCGCTTGCGGCTTGAGGGTACTTGATATGATCATTACCCTCTGCCGGCGTATTGACGAGTCTTAGAGTCCCACAGAGGAGTTACCCAGTCCAGGAGAAACGTTGTGGTGCGCATATGCGATATGCGCATGCACCCGATTGAAATGTGCGTATATGATACCGAACATTGATCAGGTGAACTGCTTTTGGTGGGGTCATATAAGATATGACCGGATTGATAAATCAAGTGTTGATTTATCATTTAACCATTAGTTTTCTCACTTAAAACCTTTCTAGGGTTTGATGGATGTATGCATGCATGCATGTGTTTCTTTCTTCTTTTCTAGTTTCATGCACATGTAAATGTGCATACATGTACACATACATACATCAAACCATCATGGTTGATTATATATGGAAATGGTGGCAATATAAGCCTCACACCATAGATTAAACAATGGATAATTATTTAATTTTGGTTTTAAAGTAAAATGAAAAAGGAAAGGATAAACATTCTTGCTTCTACATTCTTCTTCTAACCTAACCTATCTCAACTACCACTAAACTATGGTTATCCTTCTCTTTATCATTCTAAACCCAAGTTAAATTAACTATCTATCATTTAATCATGGTTGAAGTCAAGAAGGAATTAAATATATATAGTGATATATATTTCTTTCTCTTGTTTTAACTCAAGGGTTATCTTTTTACCTCTTGTTAATATTAGCCACCATCTTCATCTTCCTTCATCTTTTCTTCTCTAGTCTTTTCTAGTGAGTGAAATACAATAAAAGAAAGGTTTTTGAAGTGAGAAACCCAACCACAACATCATTCTACACAAGCTTAGCCGCTTTTTTTAGAGTGTTCTTTTCGGTTTGTCGAAATTGCGAGCTTGGACGGAGTGCTCCGTGGTGGATCGTCGTGGATACAAGGGGACATCAAAAGGACCTTCGTTCAACATCTTAGAGACCAAGGAGTCCAGCGAAGGGGAGCTACAAAGGTTGTAGCCTTCAAACCCTTAACTTTACTAGCTTAAAGTTTAATAACCCTAATTTTCTAGGATCGATCCACTTGCATGTTAGTTTAGCACCTTAAAAATTATAACTTTGGGTCATGTGATGCTTCAAAACACTTCATAGGGTACTATACTAACCTTACATTGGTATCAGAGCCGACCTAGAACATTAGGCGACGTTTTTACGAAGTGAAAACCCCGATCGGACAAAAATACCGTATTTTTGGGTGCTCTCTGGAAATTTTCTAAATTTTAATAATTTGCAGAATTAAAAATATGTAAAAAATACAGCAGGAAAAAATAAGAGTTACGGTGCAAAATATTTTCGGTGAACAGTAGTTATCGCCGCGGAAACGCGGCCTAAGCTTGCTTAGGCCGCTGTTTCGCGGCCGTACATATGATTTGATGGATATGTTCTGCACAGTAATTCATGGTTCTGCATGTATGATTTTTTGGGTATTTTTAAACTGTATAAAGTTTTGAAAAATTCTGGAGATGTTTTTGGATTCTTCGATTCGATCGGGACTTTCATTTCGTAGCTTTTCCGGGTAAACTAGAAAGTATTGAAGTGTTTGAACGAATATCATTTACTCAATATTCACGGGGTTTAAATAGTTTGGAGATACGTGCAAGTCTTTTTGCGGTGGTCCCTCTAGAAGACAACAAACCTTAACTCAATTATGTGGCCGTCTCGAACTGCCCTTTGAACCCTAGGGTTTGGGGCAGTACGGCGTGCCACATGTGAGGCGTTGGCTTGACCCTTCTACGGCTGGACCGCCGCTACTGTGTCACACTCCAGATTTTTTTGAACCCTGCTCAAGTGTTGAGCTTTAGTGAATCTTCGGTGCTTGATTGTTCGTTCGAAAACTTTAATACTCTCTGTTTGTCTGGAATGTGTACAATATGTGGAATTCATATGGTTTAGGCATGAAATACGAAATATGTGATATTTCGCATTTATGATGTCTAAAGAGAATCTGGATTCCAAATATTGTAGTTTTACACTTTCTTTTCTGTGACCGTAAGTGTAGTATGTTAGATATCGCCGGTTTCGTTGCTATACATCAACGACAATCGGGGTACGCATACTTACTTACGTTGATGATATGTGATATTTTGTGTTGCTGAGATATGATGTGCAGGATCGTCGCGATTGAATAGCCGGGGGTTTTTTGTGAGATGAGAGTTTTATATTTTCATTCATGTAAATTCAAATGTAATGTAATATTCTTTTATTTGGGGCACTTCCAGGTTGCGGTTGTGTCACCAGTGTTGTATATTATTTACTTTTCCGCATTAGGATGGACCCAAGGAGGAGAGCACAGGTGACCGGGTTCTGGGGTTCAGTGGGAGGCCATCTCGAGGAGTCGAGACTGGGTCTCCTAAACTCCAGGATTGGTAGGGTCACTTGCCGCTCTCTTAGGGGTCCAGGGTGTGGGCTTGGCTATTCATCGCGACTGTGGAATCCGTATTTTCTATTCTGGCTAAATACTAAATACGGACGTCCTAGTATATCCCACGTTATATCTATATTTCTGCTGCCTGTGTTCTGTGATATCTAAGACGAATGACATATTATATATATGATATATAGTAGACGTTGCTTATGTTTTACACCCGCGCTAGTCCCGTCCCGGTATGCCGTTAGTTAAGTAACCTAACGGTGCATAACGGAACATTGCGGCGAATGCGGATGGCATAAGCGTACGTGTTATTTTCGTTTCTTTTCTGTGATTGGCTTTAGGACTTAAATGATGGGATTACATTAATGTGATTAATGTAAAGAAAATAAACCTAAAAGATGTTGTAGAATCGGATTTAAAAACTACTCGGCTATTTATGAAAAAGCTATATTTGAAAACTGCGGAGCTTAAGCCACTCCTTTTGAAAACCTTTTGATTCTACAACGATATCAAGCTCAAAGCGTTAAAGATTTTCTTAAAAATCATCCGCAACCCTCCGTCATTTTAGGAAGTAGAGTACTTAGTATTCGTGCTACGTTTGTTGACCTTAGCCAAGGCGTAGTGTACGGTAGCTAAGTGATGTCTTCCTACAAACGCATATGATGCAGATTAATTAGGACGGGCATATGACTTTGTTGACCTTAGCCAAGGGTCATGTGAACGGGTCTAATTAATCAAGAAATGACGGGTTGAGCTTGACTAGTGCTCGTGATTTGTTGACCTTAGCCAAGGTCACGAGTATTAGGGGTAAAAACCACATCGGGAATTTCAAGTGTTGAAATTTGCAATGAGATTGCATACCTTCCATATGATGGTTGGATCCCGATCCCACTGTGAGCAATAGTTGCTCCTAGGAGAGTTTTACAGTTTACAATTAGCTAACTCATTAGGTGTCTAGAAAGGTGTTAACGGGGCTCCGCCTCTGGGAAAACGAGGTTTACTCTAATTAGGTCCGTGCGAAAGCACGGGGAACCTCCCTCAAAGTACCGACACTGGCCTGGCTGAACGGTTAGCGAAGTTGTAGACTGTAATTAATCCTGGCTAGTTTTTCTTTTTAAGGTTTGAAAGAAAACTTGATAAAAAGCAGTGGGAAACATCGATTAGACAAGATAATAAACCAATCTAATCTGTGCAAGAGCTTTCGCTGAGTGTATTCTTTTCTCTCTTTTAATGGCAGATACCAATGACTGGACTTAAGCTTCTACTAGATAAGAACAAACTGAATGGGACCAACTATAAAGACTGGCTAAGGAATCTGAAGATCGCCTTGACTTATGATAAAGTATCATATGTCCTCACGGCTTCAGCCCCGCCCGTCCCAGGCCCAAAATCCTCAGTTGCGGACATTGAAGTCCGCAAGACATGGGACGCTGACTGTGCCACGGCAAAATGCCTCGCGCTTGCATCGATGGACAACACACATCAAAAGCAGCACGAGGACATGGACATTCATGGGATATTACTCCATACAAAGGAGTTGTATGGGGAACAGTCCCGCGTATTACGATACGAAGCATCAAAGAAACTGTTTCACATGCGGATGGCCCCTGGCACACCAGTAGCAGACCATGTTTTGAAGATGATAGCTCTTATAGAAGAGCTTGAGGACCTCGGATGGACAATGGACAATGAACAATATATAGATATTATTCTGCAGTCCCTCCCCTCCACCTTTGCTCAGTTCATAGTGAACTTTAACATGCATGGCATGGAGAAGGAACTCCCTGAACTCCTTAATATGTTAAGGAGTGCAGAGAGCACTATGAAGTCAGCGAAGACTCCCGTTATGACTATTGGACAGTCTTCTTCTTCTCGCCCGAAAGCTAAGGCCAAGGGAAAGAAAAAGAAGAAACCCACTAATCCTAAGGGCGGAGTCAAAAAGGTAAAGGGAAAGGGAAAGTCCACAGCTGGAGACCCAGGGAAAGGCGAGTGTTTTCATTGCCACAAGACAGGACATTGGAAGCGCAACTGCACGGAGTACCTAAGTCTCAAGAAGAAGCATGGTGATGCTTCTGCTTCAGGTGCGTTTGTGACTGAAAACTGTTTTTCTATAAACTCTGCTTCCTGGGTATTGGATACCGGTTCAGGTTCTCACATTTGCAATTCTATGCAGGGGCTGAGAAATAGCAAGGTTTTGAAGACAGGTGACCATACTCTCCGCGTTGGAAATGGTTCCAATGTACATACAGTCGCAGTGGGAGAGTATCACTTGGGGTTACCGTCTGGATGTATTTTGATTTTGAATCCATGTTATTTTGTACCTGATATGCTATGTAATATAATATCCGTTTCTTTGTTGGACAATGAAGGGTATAATTTTGTATTGCAAAATAATGTTATGAACATTCACCTGAATCAAATGTTGGTTGGGTATGGTATACTTAATAACGGAATATATGTCCTAAATCAACACACAGTTTTCAGTATACAACACACTAATAAAAGAAAACTTTCAGAATTAAATGAAGCTTTTCTTTGGCACTGTAGACTTGGTCATATTAACGAAACAAGACTAAACAAGTTACACAAAGATGGATATTTAAATCCTTTTGAATATAAATCTTATGCGACTTGCCAGTCTTGTATCAAGGGTAAAATGACCAAAACTCCGTTTACCGGACACGGAGAAAGAGCTACTCAGCTCCTGGGCCTCATACATAGTGATGTATGTGGGCCTATGTCTACACAGGCTAGAGGCGGTCTTTCATACTTCATTACATTCACTGATGATTTCTCAAGATTCGGTCATGTATTTTTATTAAAGCACAAGTCCGACGCTTTCGAGAAATTCATTGAATATAAACAAGAAGTAGAAAAACAAACCAGCTTGAGTATTAAGATGCTTCGATCAGATCGAGGTGGAGAGTATCTCAGTACAGAATTTGCAAACTTCCTAAAAGAGAATGGGATTCTCTCTCAGCTCACTCCTCCTTACACACCACAGCACAACGGTGTGTCAGAACGACGGAATAGGACCCTATTAGATATGGTCCGGTCCATGATGAGTGACGCTTAGTTACCAGTCTCGTTTTGGGGGCATGCATTGGAGACTGCAGCGTTTCTGCTAAACAGGGTTCCAACCAAAGCCGTGTCTACCACGCCATATGAGATATGGCATGGGAAGAGACCATCTCTTAAGAGAATTAAGATTTGGGGTTGCCCGGCCTATGTTAAAAAGCAGAATCCGGACAAACTCGAGACACGGTCAGTCATGTGTAATTTTGTAGGATATCCAAAGAATTCTTATGGATATCTATTCTACCACAAAGAGGAACAAAAAGTATTTGTTTCTCAACATGCCACATTCTTGGAAAAAGAGTTTTTCACAGATAAAGATGATGGCAAAGTAGTAGATCTAGAAGAGGTTCTAGAGACACAAACTACAAATGACGATTTGGTTGAACCAACTGTTGCAGCAGAAACTGAAGAACCTCGGCCACTCCGTAGGTCTGGTAGGACTTCTCGCCCACCGGAGAGGTACTATGGTTTCCTCATTGATGGTGACAGAGAAGACTGTATCATGGAAGATGATGATCCTACCAGTTTTCAGCAAGCTATCACGAGTGGTGACTCTGTGAAGTGGCTGGATGCCATGAGATCCGAAATGGAGTCTATGTACACCAACAAAGTATGGACTTTGGACGTTGTACCCCCTGGGGTAAAACCTGTAGGGTGCAAATGGATCTTTAAAAGAAAGATTGGTGTGGATGGGCAGGTAGAGACCTATAAGGCAAGACTTGTGGCGAAAGGTTTTCGTCAAAGACCAGGTTTGGACTATGACGAAACTTTTTCGCCCGTAGCCATGCTTAAATCCATTCGGATCCTACTTGCTATTGCTGCTCACTACGACTATGAAATCTGGCAGATGGACGTTAAAACAGCATTTCTAAATGGAGATTTAGAAGAATGCGTTTATATGGATCAGCCAGAGGGCTTCATTGACAGTGGGAGCAGCGAGAAAGCATGTAGATTGCTTAAATCCATATATGGGTTAAAGCAGGCATCTCGGAGTTGGAACATCTGTTTCGATGATGTTATCAAAGAGTTTGATTTCATCAAAAATCCAGATGAACCTTGTGTTTATAGGAAGGCTGTAGGAAGAGCTGTCACATTCCTCGTATTGTACGTTGATGACATTCTTCTGATAGGAAATGATATTCCTATGCTACAGTCGGTCAAATCATTCTTATCACTGAGGTTCTCCATGAAGGACCTGGGTGATGCCACATACATCCTGGGCATAAGGATCTATAGGGATAGATCCAAAAAGTTATTGGGACTGTCCCATATCAGGTACATCAACACCATCCTAAAGAGGTTTAGTATGGAAGACTCCAAGCGGGGTGCCTTACCCGCTTGCCATGGAGTCACTCTCTCCAAGGATTCTTGTCCAAAGACCGATGAAGAGAGAGCTCGCATGAGCATTATACCTTATGCTTCGGCAGTAGGATCTATAATGTATGCGATGTTATGTACACGCCCAGATGTAGCTTATGCACTTACTGTTGTAAGCAGGTATCAATCCAACCCAGGGGAGAACCACTGGACAGCTGTGAAGAACATTCTTAAGTACTTACGAAGGACTAAAGAATTGTTCTTGGTGTATGGTAATAAAGATCTCCAAATGGAGGCCTTTACCGATTCGAGCTTCCAGAGCGATAAGGATGACAGCAAATCTATCTCAGGGTTTGTATTTACCCTCAATGGAGGGGCGGTAAGTTGGAAGAGTTCCAAACAAGATACCGTTGTAGACTCTACGATGGAAGCTGAGTACATTGCTGCAAATGATGCCGCCAAGGAAGCCGTCTGGATGAAGAAGTTCGTCTCGGAGCTAGGAGTAGTTCCAACCATTATTGATCCAATACCTTTGTATTGTGACAATAATGGGGCAATGGCGTTAGCCAAGGAGCCCAGATCCCATCTGGGTCCAGACAAATCCTGAGGCGCTTTCATTTGATCCGGGAGATTGTAGATCGCCGCGAGATCGAGATTAAGAGAGTGGACACAAAGAACAACGCCGCGGATCCATTCACCAAGGCTCTCCCTCAGCCGCAACATGAGCGACTTTTTGAGATGTTGGGTATGAGATACGCCAATAACTGGCCTTAGTGCAAGTGGGAGATTGTTGGATATATGTATGCCCTAGAGGCCATTATGAGATAGTGGATGTATCTATACATGTATATATATTCAGTTTGCATTCTTGCTCGACATGATAGTATGCTATCTGGTTCTTCTTGATCTGACATGTTTATTTGATCATGCTTCTATTCATTCATACATGCTGATAAAGCCCTGAGGATATCGGCTTGACTACTCTGATTATGATGGAGATCATACTAGTGGGACATCTGTAGTCTATAAGCATATCCTGGAACGTCCCTAGTCGTAGGTATATCGAGACGGGGCATTGATATACCAGAGTAGACTAGCGTATATGATACTAGACCTATACGATGGGCGATGAATGTTCCCACATTCATCGATGTTTGACATCAAGATCATATACGGGTGCTCAGTTGTGACTGGGTACACTGGACGGACTCACCGAGAACTCCTATATGGAATTATATCTATCGTCGGATAGCAGTTCTCAGGTGACACTGGTACAGGTTAGTCTGTAGACCCAAGATCGTCATGGAGTCTTGTGTGTTCTCCCACTGTACTTTGATTGCCACCCTACCACGGCTCTACTGAGTCGTGCAAACAGGTGGCCGTTGGGTACAGTCCCGAGACATACGAAGACGATGAGCGATAGGAGGGGTTTCGTCTCTCCCGGTATTGGGAGTTGATGCTGTGCAGTGCTCGACTGGTCATAACAGCAAGTCCCTGGCCAGGGCTGCTGAGATTTGCTGATAAGTGTTATCAGTAGTTTCTCGATCTGTTATAGACCATTCACCGACACGACTTATTGAGTTATTGGGGTCGACGTGACCATCCCTAGGCTCGATATGCAGCATATCTGACGAAGAGACCGGACTGTACGGTAGTGTTGCCGGATGGCTCGACGGGAGTTGTAGCAGGTTCGCTTGTTGTCTTCTGATCGCTCAATACCCGGGTGGCCGTTACGTTTAGCTGACCGCTTGCGGCTTGAGGGTACTTGATATGATCATTACCCTCTGCCGGCGTATTGACGAGTCTTAGAGTCCCACAGAGGAGTTACCCAGTCCAGGCGAAACGTTGTGGTGCGCATATGCGATATGCGCATGCACCCGATTGAAATGTGCGTATATGATACCGAACATTGATCGGGTGAACTGCTTTTGGTGGGGTCATATGAGATATGACCGGATTGATAAATCAAGTGTTGATTTATCATTTAACCATTAGTTTTCTCACTTAAAACCTTTCTAGGGTTTGATGGATGTATGCATGCATGCATGTGTTTCTTTCTTCTTTTCTAGTTTCATGCACATGTAAATGTGCATACATGTACACATACATACATCAAACCATCATGGTTGATTATATATGGAAATGGTGGCAATATAAGCCTCACACCATAGATTAAACAATGGATAATTATTTAATTTTGGTTTTAAAGTAAAATGAAAAAGGAAAGGATAAACATTCTTGCTTCTACATTCTTCTTCTAACCTAACCTATCTCAACTACCACTAAACTATGGTTATCCTTCTCTTTATCATTCTAAACCCAAGTTAAATTAACTATCTATCATTTAATCATGGTTGAAGTCAAGAAGGAATTAAATATATATAGTGATATATATTTCTTTCTCTTGTTTTAACTCAAGGGTTATCTTTTTACCTCTTGTTAATATTAGCCACCATCTTCATCTTCCTTCATCTTTTCTTCTCTAGTCTTTTCTAGTGAGTGAAATACAATAAAAGAAAGGTTTTTGAAGTGAGAAACCCAACCACAACATCATTCTACACAAGCTTAGCCGCTTTGTTTAGAGTGTTCTTTTCGGTTTGTCGAAATTGCGAGCTTGGACGGAGTGCTCCGTGGTGGATCGTCGTGGATACAAGGGGACATCAAAAGGACCTTCGTTCAACACCTTAGAGACCAAGGAGTCCAGCGAAGGGGAGCTACAAAGGTTGTAGCCTTCAAACTCTTAACTTTACTAGCTTAAAGTTTAATAACCCTAATTTTCTAGGATCGATCCACTTGCATGTTAGTTTAGCACCTTAAAAATTATAACTTTGGGTCATGTGATGCTTCAAAACACTTCATAGGGTGCTATACTAACCTTACAATTAAGTCCGCTGGGGTGTTTTTACACCTAATGCCCTAAAACCAACTGGTTTGGGTGCATTAGCCCAAAGCTCGCTAAGAAGCCTAGAAAGTCCAGATTAAAACAAAGTCAAGCAAGTGTTCTCTCCGAGTTAAAATTCCTAACGGTTCTTTGTGTGAGAATAATCTTGATAAAAGACAGGCTTTTATAAAAAAAATTTAGCGGAGATATGAAGGTTTTACTCTATGATAAAGACTATTGCACGTTCACAGAGGTGTGTATGAAATGAAAACAAGAAAAAGGTGGAGTGAAGAATAAGACCTAGTTTCCTGTTAAGGAAGATAGAAATTCTGAAGTTGAAACTTTACTGGAAAACGAAACTTGAAAAATGCTTAACTCTTTATAAAACTTGTGTGATCCTTTTAAAATTGTTATCAGGGCTTTATTGTGTGACATGATGACTTTATTCGACCCTTCTGGAACTTAATGACACTATTTGCACTGCACGTAAAGACATATAAAAGCTGTAGTTAAATAAGAAGCGAGGTGTGAAAAATAAAGGTTCGATAGTCTAGACTTAGGATAATAGAATTGTTATTTTCTGAAACAAAACTTTAGGGTTTGAATCTTAGTTATTTTACAAAACCAACTTGACCGGATTTTGTGGATAGTATCCGGTGAAAACCTTCAGGAGACAACACTCCTCCTACTAGGGACACCTAGAGGTTTAACGGCTTGTTGCACATGCTCAGTGCAATCGCGTTCCCTGCGAAAGTGAGGTTAGGAAATTTTTTGTGAATAAATTGGCTTTGCTCGGGACGAGCAAATGATAAGTTTGGGGGTATTTGTTCATATCAGATTTTTGCATTTTTATAACACCCAATTTTTATCATATTGTTTATCGGTAGATACTCTTGAGCCGCGTTTGCTAGTCAATTGCAGGATACAGGTTCTCGGCTCTAAACAATGGAATTCATGGAAAAACACGACAAAACCCGGGTTCCTGCCAACCACTGAGAAAACACGGTCTCCGCTCTTCATCCGTATGTTGCCAGATACCAGTTTAGGAAGACAAAATGACAAATCAATGTCGTTTTCATGCACAAGGCTCAATGGCAGCACAAGATCCAAGAAATCTACACGGAGCTCGAGGAAATCATGACAAAAACATCCACATCAAAACACCTTTGGCTCAACAGAAATTCTGGAAAAATCATGAAGACAAATTGAGAAAATACATATACAAGATTGAAGGGTACATCAAACCAGGGTACCACCAAAAACCCCTAGGCCCAACTCCTCCATTCAACCGCGGAACCGCGGCCAAAGGGGGGTCTAGGCCGCGGTTCCGCGGCCGTCTAAACTCGTCAGCAGAAGATTTTTTAGGGGCTTTTTGGTCTTTTCATTTTGGTTCTGAATGTTGCCCTAGGTTTTCATTTTCCAGCCTATAAATACCCCAGAACCTTGTGAAGGAAGTGGTCCATAATCTTGTATTTTTTCTCTAGGTTTTAGAATACATGTTCTTCTTCCTCTTCTCATCTCTTCTCCATTAAAACTTGTAGTGAGCTTTTGAGTGAAGAATGTTGAATAAAAAAGAACCGTTTATTATTATGCTTGTCTTGTTCTCTTGTTAATTATTGTAATTTTAATTTGTTAACTTAGTTGTTGTTATTTCTTGTTGTTTCTTTCTTTTCTCTTTTTCTTTATCCTTAAAACAACCATGATGCTTACGCTTGATCCTTGCCAAGGTGAGGTCGCAAATAGCTAGTTGTTATCTTCTAATCTCTTTCTTTCTATCCCCCTCTTTTGTTTTGTTTTATTTTTCCGTATCATGATGTGTGAGTAGTTTCATACTTGTTAGGGTAGGATAAGGGAAGTTTGAGAGAAGGAAATCTCTCTCACTCTTTCTTTGCCCAACAGCTTAATTCGACTCCCGTTAATTGAACCACAATCCGCTCCTTACGGCACCCTATCCTACATGATAGCGGTGATTCCGTGGTGAGACCGGTTGTGGTTGAATTAACCGGAGGTTATGGCTAAGAGCCAAGAACGGACGGACAAGCACCAAAAGGAAGAACTTATGCGTTGGAAAGCCTAGCTTATACTCGCAAGTTCCTTCCTAGTCGTGCTAATCCCCATTGTTGCCGATTACCGTAACACCGAGATTAAGAGGGGCAACGAAAGATGTGGGAGACTCCTAACTCAAACTAACCTAATCCTAACCCTAACAAGCTCTCTTTACATATCATTTTACCACTTAATTAATCACAACAAAATCTGAAAAACTGGACTTAACTCGTTAAAGCACATAGAAAAAGATTCCCACCTCCCTGCGGACGACCCGTACTCAACCGTCTAGCTACAAGCGAAACCGTCTTGATTGCGGTAATTAACTAAACTTGAACACGCAGAATCGCTAACAATCAGGATTCTATCGATATTTTCAAAAAACGCATCTTTTCTTAAAAACACCGTAGCCCTTATTTTTCTAAACCCCACGATTCGTGTTATTTCAAATGACAAAACTGTATGTGATATATATATATATTTATATATATTGATGTAGATTCTTCACTGTTGTGTTTATTATTCATTTTCCGCATTGCATATTTAAATGTGTTTATTTTTATTTTAACCCATGTTGTCAGGACACCAGCACCATTATCGAGGATGCGCATGCTCCACGTATACCTGCTTGCCGGCTCACACACTTCATCATCGATAATTGCCATGTCACTACACAGTAGGATTGTTGCATCAGGATATGACCCCTTGCATGACATACTTGTGTACATACATATTGTACACCCATACTTGCATACATACATATTTGCACATACATTGATGATTCTGGCTTGATTTTGGAGATTTGGGAACCGCAAGATATATTTTAAAATTGGATTCATTTTAAAAGAGCGGTTTTCTTTCGATATGTGCATATTACTGTTCTGTGTTGCATGATATATAGATATGCTTACATTTCTGTTAAATGTCGCATACATCATGCTTTAGATTATACGAATTGAGAGATTTGTTTTCATGAGATTTCTTGATTTTAGAACCGTGGTTATTTCAAAAGAGAGTATGTATTGTTTTAAAAACCCGGTTTCCCTTGATATGATATTTCAGTGTGTCCACCATGCGTTTTCTCGGTTCTGAGACGTATGACATGTGAAACCCGATTCGAGGAGTTGGATGAGGTCGATTGCAGGTACATGGTGGACCCGGTATGGTACTCTGGGGCGAGAACGGATTGCTGTGCTGCAGACGGTGAGCTTGGTAGAGGGACCACTACCTACCGGTGATAGTATTTAGGCTCGGGGGATATCCGGAGGATTCTGACCAGAGTTAAGAGATGATACGGGCCGATCCGAACTGATGGAGCCCATGGGCCGATCCGGACTGACGGAGCCCTATATATATATATATGAGGATTTACGTGCCGATGCTGGGCACAGGTTTCATGATGTTTTTGAGTGTTTATGTTGGACACTCAGATTCTATGATTTTGATGTGTCGCGAGGGACACATGTTGATTATATCCTCATACTTCCATGCATATGCTTTATGATATTTACATGCATGATGTTTTGTGTCTTTGGTTGATACGTGGACGAGATCCACATATATACAGACATTGATTAAATAGTTGGATGACACCCACATACTTATAGACTTCATGATATAGTTGGCACTGATTACATTGATGATACCTCATATTTATGATATGTTGCTACCTGAGGCACTGACACGAGCACCTGGTATTATACTTATGTATAGATGTTTACCCTTGCCACCTTATCATGCTTCAGACTTATTCATATTGAGGACATATTATTACTGATCGTTTGACCTAGGATTGAGTCATACATACAATTTCTGCTCTGTGATATTTTCTACTCACGAGTTGGCAACTCACCCCCATTGTGCCACAGTTTCTTGTAGGTTTTGCCGTACAGGTTTCATTGCGGCTTTCTGGCACGCTGCTCCCTTTCTGGGTGATTGCTTTGGTAGGTGGGTTCACTCACATCGTGACCACCCTTGTATTTATTTTAATCAGTTGTATCTAGTAATTCCATCAACCAGACTTGTATTTTGTTTCAGACTTAGAAACCAGTTGTATATTATTTCGACCTTAGAGTCGTCCGTTGTAGTATTATGGTTTTCTTGTTGTTTTGAGTTTCCTTTTGAGTTTTGATCCTCGCCCTTGGCGTTGTATATTATATTGCTTGCGTGGTTATGACCATCATTGATGAAGAGCTTGCTCCCGCTTAGGAATGCCTTTTATCATTATGCATATATTATTCTTGTTGTACCCCGTTTGGGGCCATTATTTACAAAGGAAACTCTGCCGAAATTGTCAGAAAAGACTTGAGAATTTAAAAATGCATATTCGGCTTACTTATTTAGAAACCTTGTTTTTAAAACATGTTTTTTTCACTTCTTTAAAACTAGTTTTCTTTCATTTATTATTTAAAATGGTTTTAGATTTCTGGGTTTTTGGCTTACTTTAATTAGTTGAGGTCCTATAGACTTCATATGATTTAAGGGCCAGTCATGTGCTATTTCGGGTCATGACAATAGACTAATGGATCGGACTGTACGGATATTGTCACTGTCAGGCTCAGTAGGGTTTCAGGATGAGTTCGTTCGTCGGCCCCCCTTTCGCTCAATACCTGGGTAGCCGTTACGTACAGCTAGTGCCACTGACGTGCTTGTTGTTAAACCTACTGTCAGTGTATTGACGAGTATTTAGAGTCCCACACAGAGGGTTTCCTTAGTACGGGCGAAACGTTGTAGAGGCCGTATGGTTTTATGGCAGGGTTCGATCATATACGTATATTTGTGCACGGATCATAATCGGACGAATAATACTAGTGGGGTTTGGTTTAAGCCGGATCCTAGTATTATATTGTTGGATTATTTTCGTCTCGTTGTATTCGTATTCAGTCGGAATACGGATGCAGGTATCTATATAAAGATGGGGGTATTCTAGTAATCCATTACAAGATTAGTTTTGAAGATGCCATTTCTTTTTCTAGTATTAAAAATTTTGGGTTTTGTTTTATAAATGTTTAATATTATGTTGTGGTGTAAAGTGTGAGGTTAAGTCTTGGCATGGTGCATTTATTGTGGCATGGGCCATGCTTGATATTTTATTGGATTGTTGTGCGATATTTGTGAGGGCATGGGAGATATTTTGTGCTATGAATTTTGTTTGCTTGCTCATCACAAACACCTCACAACACATGAAGAAAAAAGCGGCAGCCACTTCATATTTTTTCTTGGGTTGTTTTTCTTGTGCTAAGTCTTTAGCTCACAATTCACACTCCGATGGCTTCTTCTTCACCTCCATCCATACCCTCTCATGAGTTGAGAATCCATGGATGTCTTAAGATAAAATGATCACACACTCTCTCTACTTCATCTTATGCATCTAGGCTAGTAAACTGGATGCCCGAGTTGCTTCGGTTTTGAAGCGGGAGCCCGTATTAAGAATCCTCGACGCGGATCATCTTCGACGAGGGAGACCGGAGAGCGAACTTGTTCGGGGCAGCTGCGAGGAGCTTGGACAGAGGTTGAACACCGAAGGACACGGATCGATTGGTATAACCTCTCTAAACATTTTATAGTTAACTAGTATATGGTTAATGGTTCGATCCGGGAATCGGGTTCCGTTAGCGCCGGGTTTTAAAAGTTTTTGTTCCGCGTTTGGCCACAGATTGATGGCCGGGTTGCTGGCGTAACCTTACATGGTATCAAAGCCAACCCATTAACCGCATACTAGTTGGTTTAGGCAATGTTAAAGTATCGAAACCGAAACAACTCCAATTTAATACCCTGCACATTCCATTTTTTGTCGAATTTTATGTGGTCTTCAAAAATTATTTTAGCAACTGCAGAAGAGTACTAACATGGCTGCAAGATTGCACGCCAAACACAAACCAATTCCACATGTTTTTGGCCAAGCACATTGCTAAAAAATTCGAGCCGGCCGGCCTGGGGATGGCTTCTGGGTTTCGTATTTTGGGTGTGGTCTTGTCTCTGGAATGTTGGTTCAGTGATATTGCTAGTTTGGCCCAGTTTTGAAATGGTTTTATCTAGTTGTTTGGGGTCTATTCGGGGTTATTTCGAACTCGATATTGTAAGTCTATGTCGCTCACCCCGCAAGCTAGCGAGGAGGCGGAACAAGTAAAAATCAAAACTTTCTTACATGGCAACATAGACTAAAGCTAAAGGATCTTTGCCAAACCATTACTAACAAACTACATGAGATTCTATCTACTATGCAAGGAGATTATACCTCATGCTACTAGTCCTTCAGGTCTTCTCCGCTATCCTCCTCGTTTCCGTAGGCTCCATTGTAAGTGCACGGCGGCGCCCCGGCCGTCAATCCGACGGCGGAATGCTGAAACGAAAAACTTTTCAAACTAGAAAACCGGTACCACCGCGCACAAAAATCCCGGATCGGGCCATTAACCTAGCTACTAGCAAACTAAAAGATGGGTAAAGAGTTATACCAAGCGATCCATGTCCTTCGGTCTTCGTCTCCACTCCGATCTCCCACGGAATCTCCGTCCGTCACCTCCTCGTCGGAAAGGGCACCACGTAGCCGATTTCTTTTACGGGCTCCTACCTCTGGACCGAGGCAACTCGGGTGTGAAGTTGGCTAGCCGACGCGTCCAAAATTTGCTGTAGATGTAGTATAGAATCGTAGTCTCTTTGGGGTAGTGAAGTTGCCATGGATGTGGAGGAGGAAAAATAAGCTTTGGAGTGATGTGTGTAATTTTTCAAGCAAGCATAAAAATGAGATGATAGATTTTCACTCATGCAAAATGAAGCCTCTCATCCTCTCAAAGTGGCCGGCCCTAAAATTGGCAAGGGAAAATATGAATGGGGTGAGCACAAGAGTGTGTGGAGGTAACCATAAAGAAATGGATGATAACAAGGAATTAATGTCACACCAAAGCCAAATCATTTCCCATCACATTAAAGCAAAACCATTATGAAGAATAAAGCAAAGATGCTATATCTATCATAATCCCACAAAATGCAAGAAACCCCCTCCACAATAAGTTATTTGCAAACTTATAAATAACCCCCTCCATCACAAAAGTCCGGCCGTGAAGGAACAAAGGAAAACCGGCCGGAACGGAATGCAAACTGGCAACTTCAGAAAACTGATCCCGTAATAAATTACAGGAAAACCCCGCGACTGCATATACATGCCCGCATTTGTATTCCCACTGAATATAAATGCAAAGAGACAAAATCTACACTGTCTAATACTAGGATCCGGCTTAAGCCAAAGCCGGCTAGTAAAATCCGTCTGATCACGATCCGTGCAATACCGCCCGTATCTGATCGAACCCTGCCATATCTCCATACGGCCTCTACAGCGTTTCGCCCGAAACTTGAGTAACTGTGTGTGGTGGACTCTAAAGACTCGTCAATACTATGGCTGTGGATTTAACCACTAGCACGTCAGAGGTATTAGCCATACATGACGGGCTACCAGCTATTGACCAAAATGGACATCGATGAGCGAACTCATCCTGACACCCTACTGAGCCTGTCAGTGACAATATCCGTACAGTCCGGTCCGTTCGTCTATGAGCATCGCATGGCGGGCCTAGGGGGTTGGTAAATGTCTGACCCCCAAAAGCGGTACAAGTCATGTCGGAGTTTAGCCCAGAACACCCTGAGATACTACTGGAATACCTACCAGTAAATCTCCTGCCTTGGCCAAGGACTTTTCATGTACTGGCTATCCTAGACACAGCGCGACCTTACCCCCAATACCGGGAGAGACGAACCCCTGCAGATCCGCTCACTGCCTCCATGTGGCTCGGGACTGTACCTAACTAAAACCTGTTTGCACGTCTCTTTTAAGCGTGGTAGGGTAGTAATCAAAGCACAGTGGGAACTCACACGAGACAAATGACGATCTCAGGTCGATGAACTAACCTGTACACATGTCACCAGGGAACTGCTATCTGACGTCAGGTATAATACCAACTAGCAGGTTCCCGGCGAGTCCTGTCCGGTGTACTCATAACCCAATGAGCACCTGTATACATCTTAGGTGAACCAACTGACACCAGTGGCTTGTGAGACCGGCCACCGCCCCTCGTCGGGGTCTCGACTGTATACATTAGTCTACTCTGGTGTATCGATGCCCTGTCTCGAAACTCCAATGACTAGGGACCTTTTAAGGATGTGCTTATAGACCCCAGCTCCCACTTATATGATCGCCCTCATACTGCTGGAAGTCAAGCAAGAATCCTAGGGGCTCTATCAGCGTGCAATAGTGACTTGTAAGGTCACCTAAAGCAGTACACGATGATAAAGATAAACCAGATAGCACACTATCATCTCGAGTAAGACTGTCCTACCGGGATAGGTCCTCCCTCAATCATTGCAATCACGTGCCTGTGATCCAATAATTAACTCTGAGGGCACTATCTCCAACAATCTCCCATTTGCACTCAAGGCTAATTATTGCGATGTCGCATACTCACAGCCCATATGATACCGAACACCCAACTCCTCTACTAGTCATTCTCACAAAGCTCGTTTGCGAAACTATTGCGTTCAAGGAATAGCCTCAGCGAGTGGATCCGCTCTGATGTTTCTTTCTATGTCTCTCTTTATCTCAAGTTCGCGGAGAAAGCCATCTCCCTAAATGAGTAATACCTGTCGTAGAATATGTCTGGATGTCTGATGAGACCTAGTTCACAAGTGAACTTCAAATCCAAACTTCTTAGACTGTATCGTCAACTGAACTTAATCAGTATCCTGCGCCATCCTTCCCTCATTATCCACCTGGACCAGCTGTCCAAAATACTACCCCTCATCAGAGGGAAAACTATAACTCTGACAGCCACTCTGCCATCCAGGTCACCGTGGAAGCCTGGAATGATAACTGTCTCCCGAATGAGGCTGTCGTTATCATATCCTTAGAACATTCACTTATGTTCTAAAACTGCTTCCGAATGTTTCCCCAGGATTGGATCAATATCAACTTATTGCATCTACTGCAAGAACAACATCTGGTGTGGTACTTGACATCTCATGATTGACTCAATTGCCTAAGCAAGTGATCTGCCAATCATGCGTATCCCTCTCCCCTTCAGTCTGTAAGACACCTTTAGAGAGGGTGACTCCATCACCTGCAGGTATACTACCGTGCCAGGAGTCGTCCATTCTAAATACTCTTAGAATGCTGTCTAAGTACCCAGATTGGGAAACTACCCAAATCCAGATCCAAAACCATAGATCTAGTAACCAGAATATCTGATATAATATCCAAGTCCTATATGGAGAAACCACTATGTGACAACCAAAGTATAACCGATCGTAGTATAGGAATATCACTTCCTACTCTGTGTATGTCATCCAAATACCAGGACATCACACCCTACTACCTTCTTAACAGATCCATCCCCTATTCTGATGAAGTCAAATCTATGACTGTCACATCAGAAATAGATGATCTATCTCCGCTATATCCGCTTTAGTCTATAAATAGGCATAAGACACTTGTCCACCATACTTCCGCTGCTCCCACTGACTACGACAACCCTCTGGCAGAGTCATATAGACGTACACTTCTAAAGCTAGTTTAGAACAACGCTATACTCATCCTCCTGCCGGGTCTCACAGTCTGGAACAACAGCAATGGCAAGTTTGGGTAAACAAGAACCTCCCTGTCACCGTCCTTGAGGCTACCGCAGTACCTCTCGGGTGCCTGAGGTTACCCACCATATCTGTGGAGTGGCTAATGGAATGTCAAACTAGATTGAATCTTTAGGTTCTTATCAAATCTTCAGTAATCGTTTGCGGTTCTGGAATCACTTCCAGTTCTACCATACTCCCACTACTGTTTTCTGAAAAAATCCATTTTTGTTAAAACTGTGGCGAGTCTAGAACAATATCACTATTGATCTTCCAGATGGTAGAAAGTCAACCCTCATCATAGCTAGGGTCAACCCACAAACAGCCATTACAGAAACGTGCCTTGAGTTATCCAGAGTCTGGTATTAAGCATAAGCTGGACAACACTGTAAGTGAACGGCGGCGTCCCGGCCGTCAATCCGACGCCGGAATGCGGAAGCGGTGATTTACTTTAACTTTTCAAACCGACACCACCGCGCACTATAAACCCGGATCGTGCCATTAATCTAGTCCTAGCTATCTAGAGAAGGGGGTAGAGAGATATACCGAGCGATCCGTGTCCTTCGGTCTTCTCATCGTCGTCCCAATCACCCCGCGGAATCTCCGGTCTCCACCAAGTCGCCGGAAGGGCACCACGTCGCCGGCTTCTTTTACGGGCTCCCGCCTCTGGACCGAGGCAACTCGGGCACGAAGTTGGCGAGTCGACGTGCCCAAGGTTTGCTGTAGAATACGTGTAGTGCTCTGTCTCATTTGGGATTGTGGAAGTTGCCTTTTTGTGGAGGGATGAAGTAGTGAACCTTTTTCATGGCTTGGGGAATTTTTAGCATGCAAAATGAGAAGCAAAGAACCCCTTGCAAAATTTGGACAGCCCCCATGAGGGAATGGCCGGCCACACATGTGAATGGGGAGAGAGAGAGCAAAGACAAGGGGGTGGGTAAGCAATAATGCTAGAATGTTATCATGAGGAATAATGATAACCCAAAATCTCATAACAAAAACCCAACACTCAACCATCAAAACAAAAGTCAAGCAATGATGGATTAATCAAGTCAATGGATGGTGCACCCATCATGAAAACCATCATGATGCAACAAAATGCAAAGAACACCCTCCACAAATGCTTATTTGCACAAATGCAAATAAGCCCTCCTCCACCAATCTTCGGCCAAAGAAAGATACAAAGAAATATGGCCGAAACGGAAAGCAAACTGGCAACTCCAGAAAACTGATCCCGTAATAAATTACAGGAAAACCCCGATACTGTGTATACACACCCGCATCTGTATTCCAACCGAATACAAATGCAATGAGACAAGATCTACACTGTACTATACTAGGATCCGGCTTAAACCAAAGCCGGCTAGTAATATCCGTCCGATCCTGATCCGTGCAATACCGCACGTATCTGATCGAACCCTGCCATATATCCATACGGCCTCTAGTACTAACCGTCCGATCCTGATCCATGCAATACCGCACGTATCTGATCGAACCCTGCCATATATCCATACGGCCTCTAGTACTAACCGTCCGATCCTGATCCGTACAATACCGCACGTATCTGATCGAACCCTGCCATATCTCCATACGGCCTCTACAGCGTTTCGCCCGAAACTTAAGCAACTGTCTGTGGGGGACTCTAAAGACTCGTCAACACCTTGGTTGTGGATTTAACCACTAGCATGTCAGAGGTATTAGCCTATACGTAACGGGCTACCAGGTATTGACCAAAAGGGACGTCTGTGAGCGAACTCAGCCTGACACCCTACTGAGCCTGTCAGTGACAATATCCGTACAGTCCGGTCCGTTCGTCTATGAGCCTCGCATGGCGGGCCTAGGGGGTTGGTAAAAGTCAGACCCCTAAAAGCGGTACAAGTCATGTCAGAGATCAGCCCAGAACACCCTGAGATACTACAGGAATACCTACCAGTAAATCTCCTGCCTTGGCCAAGGACTTTTCATGTTCTGGCTCTCCTAGACAGAGCGCGACCTCACCCCCAAATACCGGGAGAGACGAACCCCTGAAGATCCGCTCACTGCCTCCATGTGGCTCGGGACTGTACCCAACTAAAACCTGTTTGCACGTCTCCTTTGAGCGCGGTAGGGTAGTAATCAAAGTACAGTGGGAACTCACACGAGACAAATGACGATCCCCAGGTCGATGAACTAACCTGTACCCATGTCACCAGGGAACTACTATCTGACGTCAGGTATAAGACCAACTAGCATGTTCCCGGCGAGTCCTGTCCGGTGTACTCATAACCCAATGAGCACTGTATACATCTTAGGTGAACCAACTGACACCAGTGGCTTGTGAGACCGGCCACCGCCTCTCGCCGGGGTCTCGACTATATACATTAGTCTACTCTGGAGTATCGATGCCCTATCTCGAAACTCCCATGACTAGGGACCATTTAAGGATGTGCTTATAGACTACCAGCTCTCACGTATATGATCGCCCTCATACTGCTGGCAGTCAAGCAAGAATCCTAGGGGCTCTATCAACGTGCAATAGTGACCTGTCAGGTCACCTAAAGCAGTACATGATGATAAAGATAAACCAGATAGCATACTATCATCTTGAGTAAGACTGTCCTACCGGAATAGGTCCTCCCTCAATCATTGCAATCACGTGCCTGTGATCCAATAATTGACTCTGAGGGCACTATCTCCAACAATCTCCAACTTGCACTCAAGGCTAATTATTGCGATGTCGCATACTCACAGCCCGTGTGATACCGAACACCCAACTCCTCTACTTGTCAGTCTCACAAAGCTCGTTTGTGAAACTATTGCGTCCGAGGAATAGCCTCCGTGAGTGGATCCGCCTTGATGTTTCTTTCTATGTCTCTCTATATCTCAAGTTCGCGGAGAAACCCATCTCCCGAAATGAGTAATACCTGTCATAGAATGTGTCTGGATGTCTGATGGGACCTAGCTCATAAATGAACTCCAAATCCAAACTTCTTAGACTGTATCGTCAACTGAACTTAATCAGTATCTTGCGCCATGCCTCCCTCAGTATCCTCCTGGACCACCTGTCCATAATACCGCCCCTCGTCAGAGGGAAAACTATAACTCTGACAACCTCCTTGTCGTCCAGGTCACCTTGGAAGCCTGGAATGATAACTGTCTCCAAAAAGAGGCTGTTGTTATCATATCCCTAGAACATCCACTTATGTTCTAAAACTGCTTCCGACTGTTTCTCCAGGATTGGATCAATGTCAACTTATTGCATCTACTGCAAAAACAACATCTGGTGTGGTACTTGACATCTCATGATTGACTCAATTGCCTAAGCAAGTGATCTGCCAATCATGCACATCCCTCTCCCCTTTAGTCTGTAAGACACCTTTAGAGAGGGTGACTCCATCACCTGCAGGTACACTACCATGCCTGGAGTCGTCCTTTCTAAATACTCTTAGAATGCTGTCTAAGTACCCTGATTGGGAAACCACCCAAATCAAGATCTAAAACCATAGATCTAGTAACCAGTATGTCTGATATAATGTCCAAGTCCTAGGTGGAGAAACTACTGTGTGACAACCAAAGTATAACCGATCGTAGTATAGGAATATCACTTCCTATTCTGTGTATGTCATCCAAATACCAGGACATCACACCCTACTACCTTCTTAACAGATCCATCCCCTATTCTGATGAAGTCAAACCTATGACTGTCACATCAGAAATGGATGATCTCTCTCCGCTATATCTGCTTTAGTCTATAAATAGACATAAGCTACCTGTCTACCAATGCTTCCGCTGCTCCCACTGACTACGACAACCCTCTGGCAGAGTCATATACACGTACACTTCTAAAGCTAGTTTAGAATGACGCTATACTCATCCTCCTGCCGGGTCTCGCAGCCTGGAACAACAGCAATGGCAAGTCTGGGTAAACAAGAACTTCCCTGTCACCGTCCTTGAGGCTACCGGAGTACCTCTCAAGTGCCTGAAATTACCCACCTTATCTGCGGAGTGGCCAATGGAATGTCAAGCCAGATTGAATCTTTAGGTTCCTATGAAATCTTCAGTAATCGTTTGTGGTTCTAGAATCACTTCCAGTTCTACCATACTCCCACTACTGTTTTTCTGAAAAAAAACCATTTTTAATAAAACTGTGGCGAGTCAAGAACAATATCACTATTGATCTTCCAGATGGTAGAAAGTCAACCTTCGTCATATCCTGGGTCAACCCACAAACAGCCATTACAGAAACGTGCCTTGAGTTGTCCAGTGTCTGGTTTTAAGCATAGGCCGGACAACTCCCCGTACCTTAACATCGTTAAGATATGAACTGTTCTATATCCAATATAGAACCAGATGCACTGATTTAATTGAACCAGATTCAAATCATGCAGCTTACTCCAGTGCATGTCAACTAAATGGAAGGAGGCGGATCAGCGTTACTCAACTTAGGAATGCTTCCAATTATGAGTAACCCGAAAGAGAAGCAAGTTCTCTTAATCATTACTATCAACTGAATACCATACACAAGTATCTACATCTTCGATCACCTTGAAGAATCCCGATACTTGCAACACCTGGTTCTCTACTTTATTCATATACCTATGACTTCTCAAAACTTGGACCCTGTGTTTCTACGAAACACCTATCTAAAAACTAGAGAAGTCATAAGTAAACCGAATATAGTATGAGGACCATCCCCTCTGTCCTCATGGACGCTGGACAGCATACAATACTCTGTATAAGTCCCTTGAGTCTAATAACTCATTCCCTGTGTGTCGTAGGTTGAAAACCGTACTATGGTTATGAAGAATTACACCGCTGTTTAATGCTCCTTACCTAACCATCCACTGATATAGGTAAATGTCACGGACATAATTTCAAAAAGGTATATCTCATTCTATAAAAATAGACGTACAGATATATCAATTTGAAATTGGTGCATAACAACGGATATTCAAAACCAAATATTTGCCGTCCGGCAAACAACCTAGGTGACTTCCTCAAATATCACCGATTACAACGAATCCCGATATAATGAGGATGATCACCTAATTCCCAATAACCTACTCCCACTCATCATCTGTAAAACCATACAGATGTGAGACTCATACATGGTAAATACATATCCTGGAGCAAGTGTCTAATCGGGAAATCGGTTTTCCTTTAACTGTACACAGTGAAATTGAAACATTGAAATGTTTCGATGGGGTATCCCGGTATTCCTAGTAATGCCTCTTCCATTATCCAGATTCACAACTGTAACCGTGTAATTCTTTTCAATCTTTCCAAATCCCTTTATATGTCTTTAGTCATTACCTTCTGTACACCCCTTTAGGCCAAATGGTTTTCTTCCTTCCCTACCGTTTAGCACCAGCCTATGGTTTGGAAGAAGACTATCCAATAAGTATAATGGGTGTACTATCCTAATCCTAGGAGGACTCGCAATGCGAGAGAAGGTGAAGATAAAAGGCAACCGAATAAACCTTATTCCTATTTCTCTTGAACCAGAATCCATCCCTGAACTGGAACAAGTTCCTTTCGAGTTCGTATATAACCATACGATGGAGTATCCAATAAACTGTGGATCTTCGTAGTGATACGGAGTGTCCTGGAGAAATACAAAGGTGAAGTGGGAGTGGTAATGAAATACCTGGTTTGGTCGTGAATATCAGTCGCAATTTACTTTGCCCTCTTACTAATCCCTTGCTTTGTCTTAACTTAATACCTTCTGTACACCATCGTTAGGCTAATTGGATTTCTTCATTACCTACCGGTCGGCACCTGCCTATGGTTTGGAAGAAGACTATCCAATTTGCGTAATAGGTGTACTGTCTCCTAAATCAAGGAGCACTCGCAACCTGAAAGAAGGTAAAAGGAAAAGACAACCGAATAGTCCTATCCGTTTCTTCCAGAACCGGAAACCATCCTCGAATAAATTCCTTCGAGTTCGTATATAACCATACGATGGTTTTGTCCAATGGAAGTGGACGTTCGTAGTAATACGGGGTGTCCTGGAGAAAAGGGTAAAAGTAGGAGTGGCAATGAGGTATGCAACTCTGACAATCCAAAAGCCATTGTTTAAGAAGGTTCGGTCAATTTTGGTAACTGAGTCATAGTCTAGGGTCGGGTCAATGGTCGCTGCCAAAGAGAGAGAGAAAAGAAACACTCAGCATGCACTCTAACCTAGATCAGAATGGTTATCACTTGATCTAATCTGGAAACCTCCCACTGTAACGTCAAATTCTTCCCCAAACCTGAAAGAAGAATTAGCCGGGATCACCCGAGGAGTAAACCGACTCATCAGTGGGAATCGGGATCCAACTATCATCGCATGATAACGTGACGGAATCCGCTCACGTCATCACACTCCAGAAGGTATGCGCATATCTGGCAAGTTTCAGTTTCTTTAGAAACCCCCGATGTGATTTTTGCCCCATGCTCTTATGACCTTGACTTTGGCCAACATATCATAAGTCACATGTCAAGTTCTACCCATCATTCTCCAGGTTAACTTGAGCCCACCCGTACATACCCTTGACTTTGGCCAAAATAGTAGTACGACTGCCCCAAACCTACGCATCTATCTATGCTGCATATGAATACCCAATAGCTACCAATCACTGTGCCTTGACTTTGGCCAATATACACAGCTTGAATACTATTGACTATCCATATGAAACGACGGAGGGCTACGAATGGTTTCTGGCGAAAACCTTTAACGTAATGAACTTGATATCGTTGAAGGAACGGATAGCTTTATAAAAATATAGTGACGAAAACCTTTGCTAAAGAGGTCACTCCCGGTGAAGGGATCTCGGCTCTTTCCCCGTAGAATGAGGTGCAGGATATTCCAACTGAATACCACAGTGCAAAGAAAAAGTAATCGGCTATAGTGAAGTTATTGCCCTGACGCAAACTTCTGTCCAAGGGGTCACTCCCGGTGAAGGGATCTCGGCCCTTGCCTCGTCGACTGAGGAGCAGGATATTCCAACTGAATACCACGATGCAAAACAGAAGAGAACGTCCTTGCAATAACAGCTTTTTGAAAAAGTGTTCCAACAACATCAGAATAGGTTTGTTTTCAACTTGCATTGATCCGAATCAACGCAGTCCCATCAATTGATCACACCACAAAGAACGAAATATAATGATGTACGTATATGCCATCCGCATTCGCCACTGGGTCCCGTCATTACCCGTTAGGTTAGTTAACTAACGACAGAGCGGGGACTGGACTAGTGCGGATGCAAAACATATATAACATCTACTAGTATATATATCAATATATAATATTTCGCTCAAGGCGTGATAAAATGCAACATCACAGAAATGTACAGCATCACAGAACAATACAGATATCTGGGATCCCCGGGTTTCACAGAGCCGCTACTGAAACCCGACGTTCCCCTGGTCGTGTGGATAGCCTGTACAATGAAATCCTAGACCCCTACGGGCGCGGCAAGTTATCCGCCAAAACCTGAAGCGAGGCAGCCCCCTTCAGCAACGTGAATGGACCACCCAGCACTTCATGGAATCCGGTAACTTGGGCACCCCTCCTGGGTCAACCTGTACCCCCTACGAGTGCGGCGAACAGCCCGCCAATTCTAGAAAAAAGCCCCCTCCGTCTCAATGCCATGAGATGCGGGCTTGTTGCCCTGTAGAACCCGGCTATCCGTGCACCCCACCTTGGGGTAATCCTAGTACAGAAAGTAAAATATACATACAACGGGTACATCGACCTCGACCTGGTCGTGCCCCAAAAGAATAATATACAACAGGCAGTGACGGCAGTCCACATGTCGGACGCTTGCCTCGCAATATCAAATGTACATAATACAACAAAAAACTGTACAAGTATTGCATCCAGGCTATCCCCCACGACCAATCCGCAACATCACAGCACAATCATAGAACATCAACGTGAATGTCACGTTCGCAAATCCGTCTAACCGGGCTATAGCAGTTAGACAGGATTTACCGATCAAGTGACATTCACGGTCGCAGATATAATGTAAATATTGTGAACTAATGTGTTTAAAATATCCGATCGATCAAATTTTACCAAGTGGGCCCCAAGGATTACTGTAGCAGACAAAGAAATCTGGGCCCAAAAAATAACATTCCAAAAACCTTATTTTCAAGTCAGGAGGCCTCTGTAAACTTTTGGGGCCATGAACAGTGAAAAGAGCGGCGGAACCGCGGCCCAAGCATGGGTTTGGCCGCGATTCCGCGGTGGTGTAGACTGTTCATGAGACCAAATTTTCCCAGAACTCTTAAAATTCCTTGCACATCATTCTGCAACATACTGAAAATTTTTTGAAGCTATAAAAATTTCGACAGAAAACTGATGTTTTGAAAAACGCGGTTTTGGAACATTTGTTCGATCGGAAGTGTAAACACATTAGACCAAGCTAGGCTAGGTTAATGGCGAGGCTCTGATACCACTGTAAGTGCACGGCGGCGCCCCGGCCGTCAATCCGACACCGGAATGCGGAAGCGGTGATTTACTTTAACTTTTCAAACCGGCACCACCGCGCACTATAAACCCGGATCGTGCCATTAATCTAGTCCTAGATATCTAGAGAAGGGGGTAGAGAGATATACCGAGCGATCCGTGTCCTTCGGTCTTCTCGTCGTCGTCCCGATCTCCCCGCGGAATCTCCGGTCTCCACCAAGTCGCCGGAAGGGCACCACGTTGCCGGCTTCTTTTACGGGCTCCCGTCTCTGGACCGAGACAACTTGGGCACGAAGTTGGCGAGCCGACGTGCCCAAGGTTTGCTGTAACATACGTGTAGTGCTCTGTCTCATTTGGGGTTGTGGAAGTTGCCTTTTTGTGGAGGGATGAAGTAGTGAACCTTTTTCATGGCTTAGGGAATTTTTAGCATGCAAAATGAGAAGCAAAGAACCCCTTGCAAAATTTGGACAGCCCCCATGAGGGAATGGCCGGCCACACATGTGAATGGGGAGAGAGAGAGCAAAGACAAGGGGGTGGGTAAGCAATAATGCTAGAATGTTATCATGAGGAATAATGATAACCCAAAATCTCATAACAAAAACCCAACACTCAACCATCAAAACAAAAGTCAAGCAATGATGGATTAATCAAGTCAATGGATGGTGCACCCATCATGAAAACCATCATGATGCAACAAAATGCAAAGAACACCCTCCACAAATGCTTATTTGCAAAAATGCAAATAAGCCCTCCTCCACCAATCTTCGGCAAATGAAAGATACAAAGAAATATGGCCGAAACGGAAAGCAAACTGGCAACTCCAGAAAACTGATCCCGTAATAAATTACAGAAAAACCCCGATACTGTGTATACACACCCGCATCTGTATTCCAACCGAATACAAATGCAATGAGACAAGATCTACACTGTACTATACTAGGATCCGGCTTAAACCAAAGCCGGCTAGTAATATCCGTCCGATCCTGATCCGTGCAATACCGCACGTATCTGATCGAACCCTGCTATATATCCATACGGCCTCTAGTACTAACCGTCCGATCCTGATCCGTGCAACACCGCACGTATCTGATCGAACCCTGCCATATATCCATACGGCCTCTAGTACTAACCGTCCGATCCTGATCCGTATAATACCGCACGTATCTGATCGAACCCTGCCATATCTCCATACGGCCTCTACAGTGTTTCGCCCGAAACTTGAGCAACTGTCTGTGGGGGACTCTAAAGACTCGTCAACTCCTTGGTTGTGGATTTAACCACTAGCACGTCAGAGGTATTAGCCTATACGTAACGGGCTACCAGGTATTGACCAAAAGGGACGTCTGTAAGCGAACTCAGCCTGACACCCTACTGAGCCTGTCAGTGACAATATCCGTACAGTCCGGTCCGTTCGTCTACGAGCATCGCATGGCGGGCCTAGGGGGTTGGTAAAAGTCAGATCCCCAAAAGCGGTACAAGTCATGTCAGAGATCAGCCCAGAACACCCTGAGATACTACTGGAATACCTACCAGTAAATCTCCTGCCTTGGCCAAGGACTTTTCATGTTCTGGCTCTCCTAGACAGAGCGCGACCTCACCCCCAATACCGGGAGAGACGAACCCCTGAAGATCCGCTCACTGCCTCCATGTGGCTCGGTACTGTACCCAACTAAAACCTGTTTGCACGTCTCCTTTGAGCACGGTAGGGTAGTAATCAAAGTACAGTGGGAACTCACACGAGACAAATGACGATCCCCAGGTCGATGAACTAACCTGTACACATGTCACCAGGGAACTGCTATCTGACGTCAGGTATAAGACCAACTAGCATGTTCCCGGCGAGTCCTGTCCGGTGTACTCATAACCCAATGAGCACCTGTATACATCTTAGGTGAACCAACTGACACCAGTGGCTTGTGAGACCGGCCACCGCCCCTCGTCGGGGTCTCGACTGTATACATTAGTCTACTCTGGAGTATCGATACCCTATCTCGAAACTCCCACGACTAGGGACCATTTAAGGATGTGCTTATAGACCACCAGCTCTCACGTATATGATCGCCGTCATACTGCTGGCAGTCAAGCAAGAATCCTAGGGGCTCTATCAACGTGCAATAGTGACCTGTCAGGTCACCTAAAGCAGTACACGATGATAAAGATAAACCAGATAGTATACTATCATCTTGAGTAAGACTGTCCTACCGGAATAGGTCCTCCCTCAATCATTGCAATCACGTGCCTGTGATCCAATAATTGATTCTGAGGGCACTATCTCCAACAAACACCCCGTACCTTAACTATGTCAAGATATGAACTGTTCTATATCCAATACAGAAACAGAGGCACTGATTTAATTAAACCAGATTCAAATCATGCAGCTGTCTCCAGTGCATGTCAACTAAATGGAAGGAGGCCGATCAGCATTACTCAACTTAGGAATACTTCTAATTATGAGTAACCTGAAAGAGAAACAAGTTCTCTTAACCATTACTATCAACTGAATACCATACACAAGTATCTACATCATCGATCACCATGAAGAATCCTGATACTTGCAACATCTGGTTCTCTACTTTATTCTTATACCTATAACTTCTCAAAACTCAGATCCTGTGTTTCTACGAAACACATGTCTAAGAACCAGAGAAGTCAAAAGTAAACAGAATATAGTACGAGTACCAACCCCTCTGTCCTAATGGACACTGGACAATATACAATACTCTGTACAAGTCCCCTGAGTCTAATAACTCATTCACTATGTGTCGTAGGTTGAAAACTGTACTTATGGTTAAGAAGAATTACACCGCTGTTCAATGCTCCTTACCTAACCATCCACTGGTATAGGTAAATGTCATAGACATAATTTCAAAAAGGTATATCTCACTCTATAAAAATAGACGTACAGATATATTAATTTGAAATTTGTGCATAACAACGGATATTCAAAACCAAATATTTGCCGTCCGGCAAACAACCCAAGTGACTTCCTCAAATATCACCAATTACAACGAATTCCGATATAATGAGGATGATCACCTAATTCCCAATAACTTACTCCCACTCATCATCTGTAAAACCATACAGATATGAGAATCATACCTGGTAAATACATACCCTGGAGCAAATGTCCAATTGGGAAATCAGTTTTCTATTAACAGTACACAGTAATACTGAAACATTGAAATGTTTTGATGGGGTATCTGGGTATTCCTAGTAATGACTCTTCCATTATCCAGATTCATAACTATAACCGTATAATTCTTTGCCATCTCTCCAAATCCCTTTCTTTGTCTTAACTTAATATCTTCTGTACACCATTTAGGCTAATTGGCTTTCTTCATTCCTTACCGGTCGGCACCAGCCTATGGTTTGGAAGAAGACTATCCAATTTGCGTAATAGGTGTACTGTCCTAATCCAAGGAGCACTCGCAACCTGAGAGAAGGTAAAAGAAAAAGACAACTGAATAGTCTTATTCGTTTTCTCCAGAACCGGAAACCATCCTCGAATTCCTTCGAGTTTGTATATAACCATACGATGGTTTTGTCCAATGGAAGTAGAAGTTCGTCGTAATACGGGGTGTCCTGGAGAAAAGGGTAAAAGTAGGAGTGGCAATGAGGTATGCAACTCTGACAATCCAAAAGCCATTGTTTAAGAAGGTTCGGTCAATTTTGGTCACTGAGTCATAGTCTAGGGTCGGGTCAATGGTCGCTGCCAAAGAGAGAGAGAAAAGAAACACTCAGCGTGCACTCTAACCTAGATCAGAATGGTTATCACTTGATCTAATCTGGAAACCTCCCACTGTAACGTCAAATTCTTCTCCAAACCTGAAAGAAGAATTAGCCGGGATCACCCGAGGAGCAAACCGACTCATCAGTGGGAATCGGGATCCAACTATCATCGCATGATAACGTGACGGAATCCGCTCACGTCATCACACTCCAGAAGGTATGCGCATATCTGGCAAGTTTCAGTTTCTTTAGAAACTCCCGATGTGATTTTTGCCCCATGCACTTATGACCTTGACGAAGGCCAAAAAATCATAAGTCACATGTCAAGTTCTACCCGTCATTGTCCAGGTTAATTTGAACCCACCCGTACAAGCCCTTGACGAAGGCCAACAAAACTATACAACTGTCCCAAACCAACGCATCTATCTATGCAGCAGAAAGGTAACAAGCAGCTACCATACACTATGCCTTGACGAAGGCCAACAAACATAGCATGAATACTACGTGCTGCCCGTCTGAAATGACGGAGGGCTACGAATGGTTTCTGGCGAAAACCTTTAACGTAATGAACTTGATATCGTTGAAGGAACCGGATAGCTTTTAAAAATATAGTGACGAAAACCTTTGCTAAAGAGGTCACTCCCGGTGAAGGGTGTTGGAGATAGTGCCCTCAGAGTCAATTATTGGGTCACAGGCACGTGATTGCAATGATTGAGGGGAGGACCTATCCCGGTAGGACAGTCTTACTCGAGATGATAGTATGCTATCTGGTTTATCTTTATCATCGTGTACTGCTTTAGGTGACCTTACGAGTCGCTATTACACGTTGATAAAGCCCCTAGGATTTTTGCTTGACTTCCAGCAGTATGAGGGCGATCATATAAGTGAGAGCTGGGGTCTATAAGCACATCCTTAAATGGTCCCTAGTCGAGGGAGTTTCGAGACAGGGCATCGATTCTCCACAGTAGACTAGTGTATACAGTCGAGACCCCGACGAGGGGCGGTGGCCGGTCTCACAAGCCACTGGTTTCAGTTGATTCACCTAAGATGTATACAGGTGCTCAATGGGTTATGAGTACACCGGACAGGACTCGCCGGGAACCTGCTAGTTGGGATTATACCAGACGTCAGATAGCAGTTCCCTGGTGACATGTGTACAGGTTAGTTCATCGACCTGAGATCGTCATTTGTTTCGTGTGAGTTCCCACTGTACTTTGATTACTACCCTACCACGGCTCAAAGGAGTCGTGCAAACAGGTTTTAGTTGGGTACAGTCCCGAGCCACATGGAGGCAGTGAGCGGATCTGCAGGGGTTCGTCTCTCCCGGTATTGGGGGTGAGGTCGTGCTGTGTCTAGGAGAGCCAGAACATGAAAAGTCCTTGGCCAAGGCAGGAGATTTGCTGGTAGGTATTCTAGTAGTATCTCAGGGTGTTCTGGGCTACACTCCGACACGACTTGTACCGCTTTTGGGGGTCTGACTTTTACCAACCCCCTAGGCCCGCCATGCGATGCTCATAGACGAACGGACCGGACTGTACGGATATTGTCACTGACAGGCTCAGTAGGGTGTCAGGCTGAGTTCGCTCGCAGACGTCCCTTTTGGTCAATACCTGGTGGCCCGTTACGTATTGGCTTATACCTCTGACGTGCTAGTGGTTAAATCTACAGCCATAGTATTGACGAGTCTTTAGAGTCCACCACACAGACAGTTACTCAAGTTTCGGGCGAAACGCTGTAGAGGCCGTATGGAGATATGGCAGGGTTCGATCAGATACGTGCGGTATTGCACGGATCGCGATCGGACAGTTTTTACTAGCCGGCTTTGGCTTAAGCCGGATCCTAGTATAAGATAGTGTAGTTTTGTCTCTTTGCATTTGTGTTCAGTGAGAATACAAATGCGGGCATGTATTTGCAGTAGCGAGGTTTTCCTGTAATTTATTATGGGATCGGTTTTCTGGGGTTGCCAGTTTGCATTCCGTTCCGGCCGGTTTTCTCTTTTTTTCTTCCCGGTCGGACTTTTCGTTGGAGGGTGTTAATTGCAAGTTTGCAATTAACATTTAGTGAGGGGTTTCTTTGCATGAGTGTGGCTTCATAATCATGATATTCCATTCTTGTCCATCTCATTGCATTTATGGTGATGGTTAGTGAAAGGGTTTGAGCTTGATTTTGGTGTGACCATTATTCTTTTTGTTCTTTTTCTCCTTTGGAAAAGAAATTAATCCTTTTTTTCACCCAATACTTGAGTGGGGGCCGGCCACTGTTGATTAGAGAGGAAGAGAGGTTAATTTGTGTGGCAAATTCCTTCTTGCATGTATTATTTCGTGGGCCCCCCCCTTTATTTGAGTGTGCTGGAGTTTTGTGTGTGAGTGTGTGAATTTGTTTCTTCATTGCTAATTTCGTGGGCCCCCCATTTTGAGTGTGCTGGTGGTTATTTTGTGATGAGGGATTTATTTTTGAAGGGGGAATGAACTTAATTCATGCTACACACTTCTTTTTCCAGAGAGCATTTTTCCTTTGGCCGAGCTCTTTCATTTTGATTGCATGCTCCATTTTTCCCTCTAGCCTCCATGGAAAATTCTTGTGCAAAATTCCTCCATAATTGACAACCTCTTAACCCCAAAGAGACATGGCTACTACGCTATTCTACAGCATCTCTTGGACGCGTCGGCTAGCCAACTTCGAGCCCGAGTTGCCTCGGTCAAGAGGTAGGAGCCCGTAAAAGATTCCGGCCACGTGGTGCCCTTTCCGACGAGGAGGAGATGGACGGAGATCCGCGGGAGATCGGAGTGGAGATGAAGACCGAAGGACTCGGATCAGTCGGTATATTTCTCTACCCGTATTTTAATTTGCTAGTTGCTAGGTTAATGGCCCGATCCGGGTAAAAAGTCCGCGGTGGTGCCGCTTTGCAAAGTTCGCAAAGTTTTTGTTTTCCGCGTTTCCGGCGTCGGATCGACGGCCGGGGCGCCCCCGCGGGCTTACAATGGTATCAGAGCCAGGCCGTTAACCTACCTAGCTTGCTCTAGTATGTTTAGTGCTCGATCGAACGAAAATCCCCAAAAACCGTATTTTCCCATGCTTCAGGTTTCTGTCGATTTTATTTTGTCTCAGAAATTTTTTCAGTACATTGCAGAAACATGAGAATGAAATTCTAAGGACTCTGGAAAAATTTGGTTTTGTGATGCTTCAGGACGACCGCGGAAGGGCGGCCAAACCCCTAGTTTGGCCGCGGTTCCGCGGTGGAAAGAAGTCCTTGCTGTGTGAAATTTTTCCAGTAGGCTTATGGTCAGGAAATAGGGGTTTTGGGATATTATTTTTGGGCCCAGATTTTCTGTAAGTGCTACAGTACTGCTTGGGGCCCACTTGATAAAATTTGTTCGATCGGATATTTTAAACATGCCAGTTCACAGTTTTTACATTATATCTGCGACCGTGAATGTCACTTGATCGGTAAATCCCGTCTAACTGCTATAGCCCGGTTAGACGGATTTGCGAACGTGACTTTCACGTTGATGTTCTGTGATTGTACTGTGTTGTTGCGGATCGGTCGTGGGGGATAGCCTGATTGCAGTGGTAGTACAGTTCTGTTTTATATGTACATTTGTTATTGCGGGGCGAGCGTCCGACATGTGGACTGCCGTCACTGCCTGTTTGTATTATTCTTTTGGGGCACGACCTGGTTGCGGTCGATGTACCCGTTGTATGTATATTTTACTTTCTGTACTAGGATTACCCCGCGGAGGGGTGCACGGATAGCCGGGTTCTAGAGGGCAACGGGCCCGCATCTCATGGCATTGAGACGGAAGGGGCTTCACTCTAGGATTGGCAGGGCTATTCGCCGCACTCGTAGGGGGTACAGGCTGACCCAGGAGGGGTGCCCAAGTTACCGGATTCCGTGAAGTGCTGGGTGGTCCATTCACGTCGTTGAAGGGGGCTGCCTCGCTTCAGGTTTTGGCGGGTGACTTGCCGCGCCCTTAGGGGTCTAGGATTTCATTGCACAGGCTATCCACACGACCAGGGGAACGTCGGGTTTCAGTAGCGGCTCTGTGAAACCTGGGGATCCCAGATATCTGTATTGATCTGTGTTGCTATACATTTCTGTGTTGCATTTTATCACGCCTTGAGCGAAATATTATATATTGGTATATATATATTAGTAGATGTTGTATATGTTTTTCATCCGCGCTAGTCCAGTCCCCGCTCTGTCGTTAGTTAGCTAACCTAACGGGTGATGACGGGACCCAGTGGCGAATGCGGATGGCATATACGTACGTCAGTATATTTTCGTTCTTTGTGGTGTGATCAATTGATGGGACTGCGTTGATTCGGATCAATGCAAGATAAACAAACCTATTCTGATGTTGTTGGAACACTTTTTCAAAAAGCTGTTATTGCAAGGGCGTTCTCTTTTGTTTTGTATCGTGGTATTCAGTTGGAATATCCTGCTCCTCAGTCGACGAGGCAAGGGCCGAGATCCCTTCACCGGGAGTGACCCCTTGGACAAAAGTTTGCGTCAGGGCAGTAACTTCACTATAGCCGATTACTTTTGCTTTGCATCGTGGTATTCAGTTGGAATATCCTGCACCTCATTCTACGGGGAAAGAGCCGAGATCCCTTTACCGGGAGTGACCTCTTTAGCAAACGTTTTCGTCACTATATTTTTAAAAGCTATCAGTTCCTTCAACGATATCAAGTTCATTACGTTAAAGGTTTTCGCCAGAAACCATTCGTAGCCCTCCGTCATTTCAGTTAAATATTCGGTAGTATTCAAGCTATGTATTTTGACCTCACGCCAAGGCATAGTGTTTGGTAGCTGCCGGGTATTTATCTGTTGCATAGATAGATGCGTTGGTTTGGGACAGTCGTACTACTATTTTGGCCTACGTCAAGGGTATGTACGGGTGGGTTCAAATTAACCAGGATAATGATGGGTAGAACTTGACATGTGACTTATGATATTTTGACCTCACGCCAAGGTCATAAGAGCATGGGGTAAAAATCCACATCGGGAGTTTCAAAAGTACTGAAACTTGCCAGATATGCGCATACCTTCTGGAGTGTGATAACGTGAGCGGATTCCGTCACGTTATCATGCGATGAGAGTTGGATCCCGATTCCCACTGATGAGTTGGTTTACTCCTCGGGTTATCCCGGTTAATTCTTCTTTCAGGTTTGGGGAAGAATTTGACGTTACAGCGGGAGGTTTCCAGATTAGATAAATTGGTAACCATTCTGATCTAGGTTAGAGTGCACGCTGAGTGTTCCTTTTCTCTCTCTCTTTGGCAGCGACCATTGACCCGACCCTAGACTATGACTCAGTGACCAAGTTGACCGAACCTTCTTAACACTGGTTTTTGGATTGTCAGAGTTGCAGACCTCTTTGCCACTCCTACTTTTACTCTTTTCTCCGGGACACCCCGTATTACTACGAACGTCCACTTCCATTGGACAAAACCATCGTATGGTTATATACGAACTCGAAGGACTTCGAGGATGGTTTCTGGTTCTGGAGAAAACGAATAGGACTATTCAGTTGTCTTTTCTTTTCACCTTCTCTCAGGTTGCGAGTACTTCTTGGTTTAGGAGATAGTACACCTATTACGCAAATTGGATAGTCTTCTTCCAAACCTTAGGCTGGTGCCGAACGGTGGGGAATGAAGAAAGCCAATTAGCCTAAACGGTGTACAGAAGGTATTAAGTTCAGACAAAGCAAGGGATTAGTAAGAGGGCAAAGTAAATTGCGACTGCTATTCACGACCAAACCATGTACTTCTTTGTCAATCCTAAATCACCTATGAATTAAGTTCATTCGGTTGTCTTTTATCCTCACCTTCTCTTGCATTGCGAGTGCTCCTAGGATTAGGACAGTACACCCATTATGCTTATTGGATAGTCTTCTTCCAAACCATAGGCTGGTGCCGAACGGTAGGGAAGGAAGAAAACCATTTGGCCTAAAGGGGTGTACAGAAGGTAATGACTAAAGACATATAAAGGGATTTGGAGAGGTGGCAAAGAATTATACGGTTATAGTTGTGAATCTGGATAATGGAAGAGGCATCACTAGGAATACCAGGATACCCCATCGAAACATCTCAATGTTTCAGTTCCACTATGTACTGTTAAAAGAAAATTGATTTCCCGATTAGACACTTACTCCAGGGTATGTATTTACCAGGTTGGATTCTCACATCTGTATGGTTTTACAGATGATGAGTGGGAGTAAGTTATTGGGAATTAGGTGACCGTCCTCATAATATCGGGATTCGTTGTAATTGGTGATATTTGAGGAAGCCACCTGGGTTGTTTGCCGGTCGGCAAATATTTGGTTTTGAATATCCGTTGTTGTGCACCAATTTCAAATTGATATATCTGTACGTCTATTTTTATAGAGTGAGACATATCTTTTTGAAATTATGTCTATGACATTTACCTATACCAGTGGATGGTTAGGTAAGGAGCATTGAACAGCGGTGTAATTCTTCTTAACCAAAAGTACAGCTTTCAACCTACGACACACAGTGAATGAGTCACTAGACTCAGGGGACTTATACAGAGTATTTTATATCGTCCAGTGTCCATTAGGACAGAGGGGTTGGTCCTCGTACTATATTCTGTTTACTTTTAACTTCTCTAGTTCTTAGACATGTGTTCGTAGAAACACAGGGTCTAAGTTTTGAGGAGTTATAGGTATATGAATAAAGTAGAGAACCAGGTGTTGCAAGTATCGGGATTCTTCAAGGAGATCGAAGATGTAGATACTTGTGAATGGTATTCAGTTGATAGTAATGATTAAGAGAACTAGCTTCTCTTTCAGGTTACTCATAATTGGAAGTACTCCTAAGTTGAGTAACGCTGATCGGCCTCTCCTCCATTTACTTGACATGCACTGGAGACAGCTGCATGATTTGAATCTGGTTCAATTAAATCAGTGCCTCTGCTTCTTGGATATAGAACAGTTCATATCTTGACATTGTTAAGATACGGGGAGTTGTCCGGCTTATGCTTAAAACCAGACACTGGACAACTCAAGGCACGTTTCAGTAGTGGCTGTTTGTGGGTTGACCCGGGCTATGACGAGGGTTGATTTTCTACCATCTGGAAGATCAATAGTGATATTGTTCTTGACTCGCCACAGTTTTAACAAAAATGGATTTTTTTCAGAAAACAGTAGTGGGAGTATGGTAGAACTGGAAGTGATTCCAGAACCACAAACGATTACTGAAGATTTCATAAGAACCTAAAGATTCAATCTGGTTTGACATTCCATTGGCCACTCCGCAGATAAGGTGGGTAACCTCAGGCACCCGAGAGATACTTCGGTATACTCAAGGACGGTGGCAGGGAGGTTCTTGTTTACCCAGACTTGCCATTGCTGTTGTTCCAGGCTGCGAGACCCGGTGGGAGGATGAGTATAGCGTCGTTCTAAACTGGCTTTAGAAGTGCACGTCTATATGACTCTGCCAGAGGGTTGTCGTAGTCAGTGGGAGCAGCGGAAGCATTGGTGGATATCAGGCTTATGTCTATTTATAGACTAAAGCAGATATAGCGGAGATAGATCATCTATTTCTGATGTGACAGTCATAGGTTTGACTTCATCAGAATAGGGGATGGATCTGTTGAGAAGGTAGTAGGGTGTGATGTCCTGGTATTTGATGACATACACGGAGTAGGAAGTGATATTCCTATACTACGATCGGTTATACTTTGGTCGTCACACAGTGGTTTCTCCACATAGGACTTGGATATTATATCAGACATTCTGGTTACTAGATCTATGATTTTAGATCTAGATTTGGGTGGTTTCCCAATCTGGGTACTTTGACCGCATTCTATGAGTATTTAGAATGGACGACTCCTGGCACGGTAGTATACCTGCAGGTGATGGAGTCGCCCTCTCTGAAGGTGTCTTGCAGACTAAAGGGGAGAGGGACACGCATGATTGACAGATCACTTGCTTAGGCAACTGAGTCAATCATGAGATGTCAAGTACCACACCAGATGTTGTTCTTGCAGTAGGTGCAATAAGTTGATATTAATCCAATCCTGGAGAAACAGTCGGAAGCAGTTTTAGAACATAAGTGGATGTTCTAGGGATATGATAACGGCAGTCTTCTTCGGTAGACAGTTATCATTCCAGGCTTCCAAGGTGACCTGGATGGCAGAGTGGCTGTCAGAGTTATAGTTTTCCCTCTGACGAGGGGCAGTATTTTGGACAGGTGGTCCAGGTGGATACAGAGGGAAGGTATGGCGCAGGATACTGATTAAGTTCAGTTGACGATACAGTCTAAGAAGTTTGGATTTGGAGTTCATTTCTGAACTAGGTCCCATCAGACATACAGACATTCTAGGACAGGTATTGCTCGTTTTCGGGAGATAGTTTTCTCTGCGAACATGAGATATAGAGAGACATAGAAAGAAACATCAAAGCGGATCCACTCACTGAGGCTATTCCTCGAACGCAATAGTTTCGCAAACGAGCTTTGTGAGACTGACTAGTAGAGGAGTTGGGTGTTCGGTATCACACGGGCTGTGAGTATGCGACATCGCAATAATTAGCCTCGAGTGCAAGTGGGAGATTGTTGGAGATAGTGCCCTCAGAGTCAATTATTGGGTCACAGGCACGTGATTGCAATGATTGAGGGGAGGACCTATCCCGGTAGGACAGTCTTACTCGAGATGATAGTATGCTATCTGGTTTATCTTTATCATCGTGTACTGCTTTAGGTGACCTTACGAGTCGCTATTACACGTTGATAAAGCCCCTAGGATTCTTGCTTGACTTCCAGCAGTATGAGGGCGATCATATAAGTGAGAGCTGGGGTCTATAAGCACATCCTTAAATGGTCCCTAGTCGAGGGAGTTTCGAGACAGGGCATCGATTCTCCACAGTAGACTAGTGTATACAGTCGAGACCCCGACGAGGGGCGGTGGCCGGTCTCACAAGCCACTGGTGTCAGTTGATTCACCTAAGATGTATACAGGTGCTCATTGGGTTATGAGTACACCGGACAGGACTCGCCGGGAACCTGCTAGTTGGGATTATACCAGACGTCAGATAGCAGTTCCCTGGTGACATGTTTACAGGTTAGTTCATCGACCTGAGATCGTCATTTGTCTCGTGTGAGTTCCCACTGTACTTTGATTACTACCCTACCACGGCTCAAAGGAGTCGTGCAAACAGGTTTTAGTTGGGTACAGTCCCGAGCCACATGGAGGCAGTGAGCGGATCTGCAGGGGTTCGTCTCTCCCGGTATTGGGGGTGAGGTCGTGCTGTGTCTAGGAGAGCCAGAACATGAAAAGTCCTTGGCCAAGGCAGGAGATTTGCTGGTAGGTATTCTAGTAGTATCTCAGGGTGTTCTGGGCTACACTCCGACACGACTTGTACCGCTTTTGGGGGTCTGACTTTTACCAACCCTCTAGGCCCGCCATGCGATGCTCATAGACGAACGGACCGGACTGTACGGATATTGTCACTGACAGGCTCAGTAGGGTGTCAGGCTGAGTTCGCTCGCAGACGTCTCTTTTGGTCAATACCTGGTGGCCCGTTACGTATTGGCTTATACCTCTGACGTGCTAGTGGTTAAATCTACAGCCATAGTATTGACGAGTCTTTAGAGTCCACCACACAGACAGTTACTCAAGTTTCGGGCGAAACGCTGTAGAGGCCGTATGGAGATATGGCAGGGTTCGATCAGATACGTGCGGTATTGCACGGATCGCGATCGGACAGTTTTTACTAGCCGGCTTTGGCTTAAGCCGGATCCTAGTATAAGATAGTGTAGTTTTGTCTCTTTGCATTTGTGTTCAGTGAGAATACAAATGCGGGCATGTATTTGCAGTAGCGAGGTTTTCCTGTAATTTATTATGGGATCGGTTTTCTGGGGTTGCCAGTTTGCATTCCGTTCCGGCCGGTTTTCTCTTTTTTTCTTCCCGGTCGGACTTTTCGTTGGAGGGTGTTAATTGCAAGTTTGCAATTAACATTTAGTGAGGGGTTTCTTTGCATGAGTGTGGCTTCATAATCATGATATTCCATTCTTGTCCATCTCATTGCATTTATGGTGATGGTTAGTGAAAGGGTTTGAGCTTGATTTTGGTGTGACCATTATTCTTTTTGTTCTTTTTCTCCTTTGGAAAAGAAATTAATCCTTTTTTTCACCCAATACTTGAGTGGGGGCCGGCCACTGTTGATTAGAGAGGAAGAGAGGTTAATTTGTGTGGCAAATTCCTTCTTGCATGTATTATTTCGTGGGGGCCGCCCCTTTATTTGAGTGTGCTGGAGTTTTGTGTGTGAGTGTGTGAATTTGTTTCTTCATTGCTAATTTCGTGGGCCCCCCATTTTGAGTGTGCTGGTGGTTATTTTGTGATGAGGGATTTATTTTTTGAAGGGGGAATGAACTTAATTCATGCTACACACTTCTTTTTCCAGAGAGCATTTTTCCTTTGGCCGAGCTCTTTCATTTTGATTGCATGCTCCATTTTTCCCTCTAGCCTCCATGGAAAATTCTTGTGCAAAATTCCTCCATAATTGACAACCTCTTAACCCCAAAGAGACATGGCTACTACGCTATTCTACAGCATCTCTTGGACGCGTCGGCTAGCCAACTTCGAGCCCGAGTTGCCTCGGTCAAGAGGTAGGAGCCCGTAATAGATTCCGGCCACGTGGTGCCCTTTCCGACGAGGAGGAGATGGACGGAGATCCGCGGGAGATCGGAGTGGAGATGAAGACCGAAGGACTCGGATCAGTCGGTATATTTCTCTACCCGTATTTTAATTTGCTAGTTGCTAGGTTAATGGCCCGATCCGGGTAAAAAGTCCGCGGTGGTGCCGCTTTGCAAAGTTCGCAAAGTTTTTGTTTTCCGCGTTTCCGGCGTCGGATCGACGGCCGGGGCGCCCCCGCGGGCTTACAAAGGGATCTCGGCTCTTTCCCCATAGAATGAGGTGCAGGATATTCCAACTGAATACCACAATGCGAAGCAAAAGTAAACGGCTATAGTGAAGTTATTGCCCTGACGCAAACTTCTGTCCAAGGGGTCACTCCCGGTGAAGGGATCTCAGGCCTTACCTCGTCGACTGAGGAGCAGGATATTCCAACTGAATACCACTGTGCAAAACAAAAGAGAACGTCCTTGCAATAACATCTTTTTGAAAAGTGTTCCAACAACATCAGAATAGGTTTGTTTATCTTGCGTTGATCCGAATCAACGCAGTCTCATCAATTGATCACACCACAAAAGAACGAAAATAACGATGTACATATATGCCATCCGCATTCGCCACTGGGTCCCGTCATCACCCGTTAGGTTACTTAACTACCGACAGAGCGGGGACTGGACTAGCGCGGATGCAAAACATATACAACATCTACTAGTATATATATCAATATATAATATTCGCTCAAGGCGTGATAAAAATGCAACATCACAGAAATGTAACCAGCATCACAGAACAATACAGATATCTGGGATCCCCGGGTTTCATAGAGCCGCTACTGAAACCCGACGTTTCCCTGGTCGTGTGGATAGCCTGTGCAATGAAATCCTAGACCCCTACGGGCGCGGCAAGTTACCCGCCAAAACCTGAAGCGAGGCAGCCCCCTTCAGTGACGTGAATGGACCACCCAACACTTCACGGAATCCGTAACTTGGGCACCCCTCCTGGGTCAACCTATACCCCCTACGAGTGCGGCGAATAGCCCGCCAATTCTAGAGTAAAGCCCCCTCCGTCTCAACGCCATAAGATGCGGGCTTGTTTCCTTCTAGAACCCGGCTATCCGTGCACCCCTCCTTGGGGTGATCATAGTACAGAAAGTAAAATATACATACAACGGGTACATCGACCTCGACCCGGTCGTGCCCCAAAAGAATAATATACAAACAGGCAGTGACGGTAGTACACATGTCAGACGCTCGCCCCGCAGTATCAAATGTACATATAAAACAAAACTGTACTAACATTGCATCCAGGCTATCCCCCACGACCAATCCGCAACATCACAGTACAACACAGAACATCAACGTGAATGTCACGTTCGCAAATCCGTCTAAAAGGGCTATAGCAGATAGACTGGATTTACCGATCAAATGACATTCACAGTCGCAGATATAATGTAAATACTGTGAACTAGCATGTTTAAAATATCCGATCGAACAAATTTACCGAAGTGGGCCCCAAGCACTACTGTAGCACTCACAGAAAATCTGGGCCCACTGAAAAAATTTGGTGCAACAAGGACTTATTAAGGCCGCGGAACCGCGGCCAATGCATGGGTTTGGCAGCGGTTCCGCGGTGGAACAGTGGATTCATGTCACCAAATTTTCTCAGAAGTCTTAGAATTCCCTGCATGTTATTCTGCAACAACCTGAAAAATTTTTAGAGCCCAAAAAGATTTCGACAGAAACAGTGCACTTGAAATCGGGTTTTCGGATTTTTGTTCGATCGAGTCTTTAAACATACTAGAGCAAGCTAGACTAAGTTAATAGCGTGGCTCTGATACCATTGTAAGTGCACGGCGGCGCCCCGGCCGTCAATCCGACGCCGGAATGCGGAAACGAAAAACTTTTCAAACTAGAAAACCGGTACCACCGCGCACAAAAATCCCGGATCGGGCCATTAACCTAGCTACTAGCAAACTAAAAGACGGGTAGAGAGTTATACCAAGCGATCCGTGTCCTTCGGTCTTCGTCTCCACTCCGATCTTCCGCGGAATCTCCGTCCGTCACCTCCTCATCGGAAAGGGCACCACGTAGCCGATTTCTTTTACGGGCTCCCACCTATGGACCGAGGCAACTCGGGCGCGAAGTTGGCTAGCCGACGCGTCCAAGATTTGCTGTAGATGTAGTGTAGAATCGTAGTCTCTTTGGGGTAGTGAAGTTGCCATGGATGTGGAGGAGGAAAAATAAGCTTTGGAGTGATGTGTGTAATTTTTCAAGCAAGCATAAAAATGAGATGATAGATTTTCACTCATGCAAAATGAAGCCTCTCATCCTCTCAAAGTGTCCAGCCCCAAAATTGGCAAGGGAAAATATGAATGGGGTGAGCACAAGAGTGTGTGGAGGTAACCATAAAGAAATGGATGATAACAAGGAATTAATGTCACACCAAAGCCAAATCATTTTCCATCACATTAAAGAAAAACCATTATGAAGAATAAAGCAAAGATGCTATATCTATCATAATCCCACAAAATGCAAGAAACCCCCTCCACAATAAGTTATTTGCAAACTTACAAATAACCCCCTCCATCACAAAAGTCCGGCCGTGAAGGAACAAAGGAAAACCGGCCGGAACAGAATGCAAACTGGCAACTTCAGAAAACTGATCCCGTAATAAATTACAGGAAAACCCCGCGACTGCATATACATGCCCGTTTTTGTATTCCCACTGAATATAAATGCAAAGAGACAAAATCTACACTGTCTAATACTAGGATCCGGCTTAAGCCAAAGCCAGCTAGTAAAATTCGTCCGATCACGATCCGTGCAATACCGCACGTATCTGATCGAACCCTGCCATATCTCCATACGGCCTCTACAGCGTTTCGCCCGAAACTTGAGTAACTGTGTGTGGTGGACTCTAAAGACTCGTCAATATTATGGCTGTGGATTTAACCACTAGCACGTTAGAGGTATTAGCCATACATGACGGGCTACCAGCTATTGACCAAAAGGGACGTCGATGAGCGAACTCATCCTGACACCCTACTGAGCCTGTCAGTGATAATATCCGTACAGTCCGGTCCGTTCGTCTATGAGCATCGCATGGCGGGCCTAGGGGGTTGGTAAAAGTCAGACCCCCAAAGCGGTACAAGTCGTGTCGGAGTGTAGCCCAGAACACCCTGAGATACTACTGGAATACCTACCAGTAAATCTCCTGCCTTGGCCAAGGACTTTTCATGTACTGGCTCTCCTAGACACAGCGCGACCTCACCCCCAATATCGGGAGAGACGAACCCCTGCAGATCCGCTCACTGCCTCCATGTGGCTCGGGACTGTACCTAACTAAAACCTGTTTGCACGTCTCCTTTAAGCGTGGTAGGGTAGTAATCAAAGCACAGTGGGAACTCACACGAGACAAATGACGATCTCAGGTCGATGAACTAACCTGTACATATGTCACCCGGGAACTGCTATCTGACGTCAGGTATAATACCAACTAGCAGGTTCCCGGCGAGTCCTGTCCGGTGTACTCATAACCCAATGAGCACCTGTATACATCTTAGGAGAACCAACTGACACCAGCATCTTGTGAGACCGGCCACCTCCCCTCGTCGGGGTCTCGACTGTATACACTAGTCTACTCTGGAGTATCGATGCCATGTCTCGAAACTCCCACGACTAGGGACCTTTTAAGGATGTGCTTATAGACCCCAGCTCCCACTTATATGATCGCCCTCATACTGCTGGAAGTCAAGCAAGAATCCTAGGGGCTCTATCAGCTTGCAATAGTGACCTGTAAGGTCACCTAAAGCAGTACACGATGATAAAGATAAACCAGATAGCACACTATCATCTCGAGTAAGACTGTCCTACCGGGATAGGTCCTCCCTCAATCATTGCAATCATGTGCCTGTGATCCAATAATTAACTCTGAGGGCACTATCTCCAACATCCATGGGTCGATCCGGATTTTGGTCACCTCCACGGCCTCCTAGAGTCGAAGACGATCCACCCGAGAGTCTATAGTCCGAGTTCCACCTCAAGTCGAGGTAACTAGGGCAACAAGTTTGCTACTCTTGATATCCTAGGTGATGTAGAGGAAGAAGATGGATTTGTTTGTCTATTTAGATCCTTATTTTCTCAACACATAAGAGCTAAAGGATTTTGTAGTGAGGAGGAAGAAGAAGCAACCATGGGAGCTCTCTTTTGATGAGAGAGAATGAGAAGGATATAATGATACATAAGAAAAATAATTAACAATCTTTTATCATGAAATTTGTGATGGTTACAATTGATTTGACCATTATCATGTCAAGTTAAATCCAAAGCCAAAGAAGCATCTAGTGCTCACAAGAAATATCCAAGTCAACAATGGTCAACTAGGTCAAATGGTCAACATGGTCAAATGGTCAAAGCAATTAGCCATAACACAATTATCATTAAAAAGATTAGTAAATATTTTCCTCACCTCATAATGATTTTGACCGAATCAATGGTCAAAACCCTAATGAGGCAGCTCCTTCTTCGCTCCTCACAACCGTGCATACACACCCGCATCCGCATTCCGTAGAATGCAAATGCACAGAAGACAAAACTAATCCATCTATACAATACTAAGATCCGGTTTAAACCAAAGCCCACTAGTATTGTCTGCCCGAACATCATACGCACACAAGTGCACGTAAGTGATCGTAGTGCAGGGAAACTCTCTGTGTGGAACTCTAAAGACTCGATACTACGCTGGTAGTGGGTTTAACCACAGACCGCAAGCGGCACTAGCTGTACGTAACGGTCTCCAGGTAGATGTCGATAAGAAGGGTGATGAGGTAAACCCATCCGGACTCCTACTGATCCTGAATGTGACAATATCCGTACAGCCCGGTCTGTTCGTCTACGAGTATCACATGTCGGGCCTAGGGGGCGGCAAATGTCAGACCCCTAATAGAAGTACAAATCGTGTCGGAGTGTAGCCCAGAACACCCTGAGAAACTACTGGAAACACTACCAGTAATTCTCGCTTGCTCTGGTGAGGGACTTTGTGTAATGGCTCTCCTGGACACAGCGCGATATCAACCCCCAATACTGGGAGAGACGAATCCTATCTAACCAATACTGCCTCTAAGTGCTTCGGGACTGCACCCAACTACTACCTGTTTGCACGACTCCTTTGAGCCGTGGTAGGGTAGTAATCAAAATACAGTGGGAACACACTCGAGGCGAAGTAGTAGTATCAAGTCGACGGACTAAGCTGTACTCCTGTCACCTGGGAACTGTTATCTAACGATAGGTATAGTATCAACCAACAGTTCCCGACGAGTCCTGTCCAGTATACTCGTAACCTAACGAGCACCTGCATACTATCTCCAGTACGACGTACTAATGGTGTGGGACAGACCATCTCCCCTGCTGGGATGAGAAGCGTATACGCTAGTCTACTCCGGAGTATCGATGCCCCGTCTCGATAATCCTATGACTAGGGACCTATATAAGGATGTGCTTGTAGATTACCCAGCCCCCACTAGTGTGATTGCCATCACAATGCTGGTAATCAAGCAAAGATCCTAAGGGCTCCACTAATATGTATAAGCGATATGCTAAAAGAAACACATGCACATATTGAAGTAGAAACAAACCAAGTAGCATACTACCATTTTGAGCAAGATTGTCTATACAACTGTGAATATCCCAAGCTTCCATTAAATAATATACAAACTAGTATGATACAGTAATGGCCTCTAAGGCATATACACTAACAATCTCCCACTTGCACTAGGGCCATGTACTGGCGTATCGAAGACCTATCATCTCGATCAGCCGCTCGAACTGAGTCTGGGGTATGGCCTTTGTGAGTGGATCTGCAGTATTATTCTCCGAATCTACTCTCCTCACCTCGATCTCCCGGCGATCTACGATCTCCCTGATCAGGTGGTACCGCCTCAAAATGTGTCTGGACTTCTGATGGGACCTGGGTTCCTTCGCTAAAGCTATAGCGCCGTTGTTGTCACAATACAGCGGTATTGGATCAACAATGGTAGGAACCACCTGAAGCTCCGTGAGGAACTTCTTCATCCAGACAGCTTCCTTTGCGGCATCGCAAGCAGCTATGTACTCTGCTTCCATCGTCGAGTCAACAACGGTTTCCTGCTTGGTGCTCTTCCAGCAAACCGCCCCTCCATTGAGGGTAAAGACATAACCTGACATGGACTTGGAGTCATCCTTGTCACTCTGGAAGCTGGAGTCAACAAAGGCCTCGATCTGGAGGTCTTTTCTGCCATACACCAAGAACATCTCCTTAGTCCTTCTCATGTACTTGAGAATGTTCTTTACTGCTATCCAGTGTTTCTCCCTTGGGTCAGACTGATACCGGCTTACAACGCTCAGTGCGTATGCTACATCTGGTCTGGTACACAACATCGCATACATTATAGAGCCTACCGTAGATGCGTAGGGTATAGATGACATGCGAGCCCTTTCCAAATCAGTCTTTGGAGACATTTCTTTAGATAGGGTGATTCCATGACAAGCCGGTAGGTTACCGCGCTTTGAATCTTCCATACTGAATCGTTTCAGTATGGTGTTGATGTACCTGGACTGTGAAAGTCCCAATATCCTTTTAGATCTATCACGATAGATCTGGATCCCCAGAATGTAGTTGGCATCGCCCAGGTCCTTCATAGAGAACCTCTGTGACAAGAATCCTTTGACTGACTGTAGCATAGGAATGTCATTTCCTATTAGGAAAATGTTATCCATGTACAAGACGAGGAATACCACAGTTCTCCCTACAATCTTACTGTAAATGTATGGTTCATCTGGATTTTTGAAAAAGTCAAATTCTTTGACAGTATCATCAAAGCAGATGTTCCAACCCCGCGATGCCTGCTTTAGTCCATAAATGAACTTAAGCAACTTGCACACTTTACCGCTGCTCCCACTCTGGATGAAACCCTCCGGCTGATCCATATAGACGCACTCTTCTAAATTTCCATTTAGAAAAGCCATCTTTACGTCCATCTGCCAGATCTCATAATCATGGAAGGCAGCAATGGTAAGAAGGACCCGAATGGTTTGAGCATAGCCACTGGAGAAAAGGTTTCGTCATAGTCCAAACTAGGTCTTTGAAGAAAACCCTTAGCAACAAGTCTAGCTTTATAGGTTTCAACCTGCCCATCTACACCAATCTTCTTTCTGAAGATCCATTTGCTGCCTACGGGTTTTACCCCTTCTAGAGCAATGTCCAAAGTCCAAACTTTGTTGGTGTACATGGACTCTATCTCGGTCCGCATTGCATATAGCCATTTTACCGAGTCACCGCTCTGAATGGCTTGCTGAAAGCTGGTAGGCTCATCATTTTCAATGATGCAATCCTCTCGATTCCCGTCTATGAGAAAATCGTAGTATCTCTCGGGCGGATGAGACTGCCTACTACTCCTGCGGAGTGGCACCGGGATGTCCGGTTCTCCTGAAACTTCTGGTTCTACCAAGCTTTCAGTAATAGCTTGTGGTTCTGGAATTTCTTCCAGTTCTATTGCGCTCCCACTTATCTGATTTTCTAAAAATTCAGTTTCCAAGAAGCGGGCATGACGAAAAACAAAGACCTTTTGCTTCTCTGCGTAATAGAAAACATACCCTTTGGAGTTCTTTGGGTATCCCACAAACTTACACTGTACTGAGCGTGCCTCGAGCTTGTCCGCATGCTGCTTTTTAACAAAAGCTGGACATCCCCATGTCTTAAAGTATTTAAGACAGGGTTTCTTCCCACTCCACATCTGATATGGTGTGGTAGGCACTGACTTAGTAGGAACTTGGTTCAAAAGATATGCAGCTGTTTCTAGTGCATACCCAGAAGGATCACGGTAACTCAGTCTTACTCATCATGGAACGAACCATATCTAATAGGGTTCGATTCCGCCTTTCTGATACACCATTGTGTTGTGGTGTGTATGGAGGAGTAAGCTGAGAGGGGATACCATTCTCTTTTAAGTAGCCCAGAAACTCGGCACTCAAGTATTCACCACCTCGATCAGATCTCAGTGTCTTGATACTTTTGCCTGTTTGTTTTTCAACTTCTTTCTTGTATTCCTGAAATTTCTCAAAGGCCTCGGATTTATGCTTCATCAGGAAGACATGTCCATACCTAGAGAAATCATCCGTAAAAGTAATGAAGTATGAATAACCACTTCGCGCATGTGTAGACATTGGACCACACACGTCACTGTGTATGAGTCCGAAGAGCTCGCTCGTTCCTACTCCATGTCCAGTGAATGGAGTCTTTGTCATCTTTCCCATGAGACAAGATTCACAAGTAGCATAAGACTGATACTCGAATGGATTCAAGTATCCCTCTTTGTGTAACTTTGTTAACCGTATCTCATTAATGTGACCCAGTCTACAATGCCATAAGAAAGCCTGATTTGTTTCCGTAGACTTTCTTTTAAGTGGGTTCTGGACACTGAAAATTTGAGCTTGAATTAATACGTATATTCCGTTTTCTAATGTACCTGACCCAATCAGAACTTGATTTAGGTGGATGTGGACCACATCGCTTACAAAAGTAAAATCATATCCTTCCTTAGAAAGTAAGGATACAGATATTGTAACGCCTTGAAAAGTCGTTTTGGAGTTTTCCTGAAAATCGGTGAAAATTCGGTATTTTTCCGAAAACCGTCCCTTTTGTTATATTGCAGTTTAGGACTAATTATACCTAATTTGGATAGGTAATTGCTAGTTTTTAGTAGCAAATGAGTTAATTATGAAATTCTGGTCGTTTAAAAATTTTCCCTAATTTTTCAAATTTTAATATTATTTTAAGCCGGTAAGAAAATACATTAAATTAGCGATAAATACAAATTTAAATGGGCTAAATTTAAGCTTTAAAATCATGCTAATTAAAATCTAGTTGTAACATAAATTTTTAGTATTTTATTCCAAGTTTTAACTAATTTTTATGTTGGAAAACGAAATTTATCGAATTTAAGCTTAAACTTGCAATTTTGGACTTGTAGGGGGTCTTTTTGCAAAAATTTTTTTGTGCACTCTCACACACACATCCTCACATCTCCTTGGCTGGCCCAAACTGCAGAAATTCTCCCCCTCCCTTTTGTTTTAAAAACTCTTTTGTTAAGAAAGAAGTGAGTTGATGTGTGGGTTTTAAAATATAGTATGTTGAAGGTATGGTGCTTTGACTTTGGGGGAGTTTGACTAGTGACCATTCCCACACCCCACACCACTCCCCTCTCCCTTTGCTCTGGCCGAAACCAGCAGCCCCCTCCCCTTCATCTCTTTTCTTTTCATCTTCTTCAAAATTCTTCAAGTTTGCTTCAAAAAAATTGCAATTTAAAGCTCACAAAATAACCCCATCCTTCATCTCTTTTTCCTTCACCTCCCTTGCTTGGATCATGATGCTTTGAGGCCATCAATTGAAGCAAATTTCTTCTTGCTAGATCTATAAAAATTTGAGGTATAATTTCTACTCTTGTAAGTTGATATGGTTAGAATTCCTTAATCTAGTTGTTTAGTGTTAATTTTAGTGTTAATCCTAATCTAGTTTTTTTTAAAAGTTAATGGTTGAATTAAACTAGGGTTTCTTGAAGCCATGTTTTAGTTAATTAAATCCTTTTAATTAATCTAGTTGTTACTTAACCAATCTATATGGTTACTTTGCTTAAGTGGCTTGATGCTATGCTAATCTAAATTAACTTGTGTGAAATTTTCATTGTTGTTGCTAATTGCCAAAAATCAAGAGAAGGGTTTGTGTTGGAATTATGGTTTGATGCATAGTTAATGGTTTAAAATTAGTGTAATGGCTAGCTAGCGGGTTAGTTTGGATTGTTGTGTTGGATTGTGTTAACTTTGTCGCTAATTTTCGATGTTTGTTCCAAATTGCAAGTTTCTAGCTTACTAGGTTTTTATGTAAATTATTGTGACGAATTAATTGCGATATCTAGATTATATTGTTGGCATATCCTATGACATTTAGGATGTGTGAGTGCGGATTTTTGAGTAATCGGGTTTTAGTTTTTCCGGGCGACCAAATCGACGATTTTTAGTTAGTTTTGCGATTTTCGCGTGTGTTCCGCGCACTTTGTGCACGTTGTACCTAGCTTATGAACTATGGTATTTTCGTTAGGAAATTACGTCGTTCTTGATATGTAACCTTATGTTTGGTCTTGATGTAAATTCCAGGTTCGGTCGCGGAGACGTCAGACGCGGCTCGAAAGGGGAAAGCGGTGATCGGACGTGACTAGCTAGGGATTCCGGTGAGTAGATGTAACATCTACGGGGGACTATCGTTGGATGGCGCAAGTCGCCCGATAGTTTTAGTAGCTTAAAAAGATTCTTAGTAATGTTAGTAATTAGGGATGTAATACTTGTATGATTATTTGCTATATTCATGCCTTATATTGACATACATATACGAACCCATTCTATAGGACACCTGCACCATTGCCAGGGTTTTTATATGCAGCACGAGCACTATTCATGCTTACACACACACCCTGGTAATTGCCATGCCACCACACTAGGTAACCTTTAAATTGAACCCTTTTACTGTAATTGATACTTAAACTTGCGCTATTGCTTTAATTCCTTAAAATGAAATCGTAGGATTGCTATTCATGTGCATGTACTTCATCATATTAATTGTTCATGCCTAATCTATCAATCATACATCGCAACTTGATTATTGACACCATATGCATTCATTATCATTGGCATATGCATTTATGAGGATTTCTTGAGATTTTATGATATTCTGGATTTCGGGGGAAAGCCGCAAAATTTCTAAACTTATTATATTTTTAAAATATGTAAATTGCGGTTTTCTAGTGATGTAAGTGTCGTCCACCATGAGTTTGCTGTGGTTTTCGAGACCCGTTTCGAGGAGTTGGATGAACCGTCTCGGGTACATGGTGGGCCCGGTAAGGTACCCCGGGGCAAGAAGCTCGTGTTGCTGACGATGAGCCTGGCAGGGGACGGATTACCTACCGGTGACTTCATTGGGCACGGCGGATATCCAGAGGATACCGACCGGGGCCGCGAGAGGATGAGATATTGATATTGAGATGGGTCGGCCGGACGGCTGAGGCCAGAGACACTATGACATGGATTTATGAGATTTGAGACAGTTTTTAGGTGTCGTTGCTGGACACAGATTGTTGTCGATTCTATGAGTATTTTGCTGGCATTTTAAAAGAGTTTCAAAAACAAAAAGGGATAAAATGTTTCTTATATATACCTATTGAGACCTCAGATATTCATGTTGCATACATACACCTGCTAGTACACTGATGTTGTATACACACCTGCTAGTGCATCCAGCCTTACCTGTATTTTAGATGCTAGGATACTTGTGTGCATGCTTTCGATAGCCTGTGTAGATGTTATTTATTACTCACGAGTTGGCAACTCACCCCCGTTGTGCCACAGCCTTTTGCAGGTCCGCTCCGTCAGTACAGTAGCGGCGGGCGCACTTGCTTCTTTTGCCTCTTTTGCCTGGACTCGAGGTTTTGCTCTTAGGTGGGTTATATTACTATTTTGTACCACCTTGTATATTCTTTGTATCTAGTGTACTCCATCTACTGTATCTACCAGTATTATTGTATATTAACCTAGAGATGAGACTGTGAGGTTTGTGGACTTTTATGCTGTATTTTGGGGTCGAGCTCACTTGAGCCGACATGATGTTTTTCTTATGCTTCATTATGATTATTTCGCATGTTGTTGCTTTATATTGCGTGGGATTTGTGACCGCCTTGTGGCGAAGAGCTAGCTCCCGCTTGGGGATGCCTTATTTGTTGGATTCATATATATATTTTTTTGTTGTACCCATTTTGGGGGCCAGTTTTTACAAAGGAGACTCTGCCGAAATTTTCGGAAAAATTGATATTGTTTTTAAAAAGGTTTTATATGATTTATTTGATAAACTCGCTTTCAATTGATTGGGTTCTCTTCACTCTTTTGCTTATTTGGTTTTTGTTTTCTGGGCTTTGGCTCACTTATTTTACGGACGTCTTGAGACTTTTCGTAAACTTAAGTGCCAGTCACGTTCCGTACCCTACGGTCGTGACAAAGTTGGTATCAAAGCGATAGGTTTTACCTTTTTGAGTGTAGGATGACCCTTGGTAGATGGAGTAAGTGACTTAAGTAGGGTAACGTAGCGTGTGTATGTCCGCGGCATACTTGCGATACGGTACTCCGCCTAAGTGACTTTTGGATATACTTGCTTGAAAATTCCTTCTTCAATTCCGTGTATCCTATGATCCTATTGCACTGTTTTTACTATCCGTTTTCCTGTAACAGCCACTATGCCGCCGAAGGCTACGAGGGCACAGAGGGCTGCCGCCCGAGACGAGATTCGAGCTGGCTCGTCCGAGACTAGGACTAAGCAGGGGGGTATGCCTACGCCGCAGGGACAGACCGATCCACCTTCCCCAAGCCGTATGGATAGGCTCGAGACTGGTATGGAGGAGTTGCGACAGATGATGGGGGGCATGCAGGAGCTACGTCAGATGGTAGGATCCCTAGTTGCAGCCAATCGTACACCGAGGCCGGATGACACACCTACTACATCACAGACAACCATGATACCTGCTCCTACTACTACCACCGGTACCATCCCGGTTTCACTACAGGATTTCATGAGGCTGAGACCTCCAGTATTCACCGGCACCGAGGCAGCGGAGGACCCACAGACGTTCCTTGACAGTTTAGCCAGAATCTACCGTTCGCTGAGATGTTCGGATGATCGATGGGTAGAGCTTGCGAGTTTCCGACTAGAGGGTCTCGCGCAGACATGGTGGGAGTCAGTCTTGAGAGTTCGAGCTGCAGGTCTACCGCCTATGACGTGGGCCGAGTTTACAGCGGTCTTTCTAGCTCGTTTCCTCCCAGAGAGCGTTCGTGATGCCAGAGCTCGTAGCTTCGAGGCCTTAGTCAAGACACCTGGGATGACGGTGTCTGAGTATGACATCTAGTTTACACAGTTATCCCGATATGCTCCGTATTTGGTGGATACCGAAGAGAAGATGGTGAAGCGGTTCATACAGGGACTTGATGCCCAGCTATATCTTGCCATTGGCGCCCAGCACCACGACACTTATTCAGCTGCTATGGATACGGCATTACGGATGGAGGCACGCATATTACAGACTTCGGCCGTTTCTGGGCCGAAGAGGATTCGCACCGATGTACCGTCTCAGAGGCAGCGCGCCAGATTTTTCCGAGAGATAGGCCTGGCAGAGGATTTGGTCGGGGACAGTTATATGGTTCTTATCCCCAGGGACAGCAGCCGTCGCCAGGGTGTTTTGGGTGCGGGAGTCCGCATCATCTTGTCAGAGACTGTCCGGCGAGACGACAGGGAGCAGCGACAGTTCCGCATGTGACCCTACCACCATCACCACCCCCTCTTCAGAGAGCCCTACTTCCTACCACCGGCGATGCTCCACGCCAGTTAGGTGCACACAGAGGCCGTGGACGCGGCGGTCCTGTTCAGAGAGGACGAGGAGGCAGAGGCCGAGGTCGAGGTCAGCCCGCTATCGGTGGAGGACCGGCCCGAGTATTTGCTTTGACACCGCAGGATGCGCAGTCATCCAATGCCGTTGTGACAGGTACCTTGCCAGTTTGTTCTTTCGACGCATGGGTATTATTTGACCCAGGTTCCACACATTCGTACGTCTCTACACACTTTGCACCGATGTTGGGCCGTGAGTCCTCGTCGTTAGATCATCCGCTTGTTGTTAGTACTCCGGTAGGCGAGTCGTTTGTCGCTCGTTTTGTATTTCGTTTGTGTTCCGTTCGTATCGGGGAGAGGGATTCATCAGTTGATTTGATTCTCCTCGATATGTTGGACTTTGATGTGCTTCTGGGCATGGACTGGCTAGCCACTTGTTATGCTTCGGTGGACTGCCGTGAGAAGGCAGTCATATTTAGCTTTCCGGGAGAGCCAGTCCTTGTTATTCAGGGAGACCGCAGCGTTACCCTTCCCAGCTTGATTTCGTCTCTTCGCGCTGGTCAGCTCTTGCGGAAGGGATGTCAGGGATTCTTAGCGTATATTTGTGATACTCGAGCTGCAGAGGTTCCGTTGGACCGGGTCCCGGTTGTTTGTGAGTTCCCTGATGTTTTCCCTGATGAGCTACCTGGGCTACCACCTGAGCACGACGTTGAGTTCTGCATCGATTTGATTCCCGGCTCGGGGCCTATTTCTATACCGCCTTATCGGATGGCCCCGGCAGAGCTTCGAGAGCTGAAGGATCAGTTGCAGGATTTGTTAGATAAGGGGCTTATTCGACCTAGTGTTTCTCCGTGGGGTGCTCCGGTCCTGTTTGTCAAGAAGAAGGATGGAAGTTTGCGCTTATGCATCGACTACCGCCAGCTGAACAAAGTTACCGTTCGGAACAGGTATCCGTTGCCACGCATTGATGATTTGTTCGACCAGCTTCAGGGTGCAGGGTATTTTTCGAGGATCGACTTACGATCAGGATACCATCAGCTGCGAGTTCGACAGGAGGATATATCGAGGACAGCTTTCCGCACGCGCTACGGCCACTACGAGTTTTTGGTGATGTCGTTCGGACTCACCAACGCCCCAGCAGCATTCATGGATTTGATGAACCGTACATTCAGGCCGTATCTTGACTTGTTCATCATCGTGTTTATCGACGATATCTTGGTGTACTCCCGGAGCAGAGAGGAGCACGAGCAGCACTTGCAGATTACGTTACAGACTCTGAGGGAGCACCAGCTGTTCGCAAAGTTCTCCAAGTGTGCATTCTGGCTGGACAGCGTCGGATTCTTGGGTCACGTGGTTACGAGAGACGGCATTTGTGTGGACCCGAAGAAGATTGAGGCTGTTCAGCAGTGGCCCCGACCTACATCGGTTACTGAGATCCGTAGTTTTCTAGGCCTGGCAGGCTACTACAGGCGTTTTGTTCAGGACTTCTCCCGTATAGCTGCACCTTTGACCGGTTTGACCCGGAAGGGAGTTCCTTTCGTTTGGACAGAGGAGTGCGAGCGCAGTTTTCAGCAGCTACGGACTTGTTTGACTACGGCGCCAGTATTATCTTTGCCTTCGGGATCAGGCGGATTTATGGTCTACTGTGATACTTCGCGAGTGGGGTTAGGATGCGTATTGATGCAGCATGGCCGGGTGATCGCTTATGCTTCTCGGCAGTTGAAGAAGCATGAACAGAACTACCCCACTCATGATTTGGAGATGGCTGCAGTGGTCTTTGCATTGAAGATTTAGCGACATTACCTATATGGCGAGTCGTGCCAAATATTCACAGACCACAAGAGCTTAAAATACATATTTCAGCAGCGAGACCTGAACCTCAGACAGCGTCGTTGGATGGAGTTGGTGAAAGACTACGACTGCGAGATCTTATATCACCCAGGCAAGGCGAATGTGGTGGCAGATGCGTTGAGTAGGAGGCTCGGGGGTAGTCTATCCTTTTTGCGCGCAGTGCAGAGGCAGTCGTCAGCAGATTGGCAGATGTTATGCCACAGCCGAGTTGAGTTCGAGTTCACTCAGACAGGGGGACAGCTCGCGCATGTTCGTGCACGCCCACAGTTATTTGACCGTATATATGAGGCACAGCGCAGTGACGACTGTTGCTCAAAGATCATGGCACAGATGGGACAGGGCAGATTTTCCGAGTTCGTGATTGACGATCAGGGGATTTTACGATATGGATCTAGACTGTGCGTACCAGATGCTGATGGATTACGTCGCGACATTCTTGAGGAGGCACACCGATCAGTGTATAGTGTCCACCCCGGTTCCACCAAGATGTACCATGATATGAGAGAGACCTACTGGTGGGACGGGATGAAGAGGGACATTGCGGAGTTTGTATCGAGATGCCTGACTTGTCAGCAAGTCAAGGCCGAGCACCAGAGGCCCGCAGGAGAGCTACAGCCATTACCCATTCCAGAGTGGAAATGGGAGCAGATTTCGATGGACTTCGTTGTGGGTCTACCCAGGACCAGTCGAGGGTACGACTCCATCTGGGTGATCGTAGATCGATTGACGAAAGCGGCTCACTTCCTGCCAGTGAAGACGACTTTCAGCTTCGCTCAGTATGCCCAGCTTTACATCGACGAGATCGTGCGGTTGCATGGCGTACCGACTTGTATCGTGTCAGATCGAGGCACCCAGTTCACCAGCCGACTTTGGCAGAGACTTCAGGAGGCTTTAGGCACTCGTTTGAGCTTCAGCACAGCGTTTCATCCGCAGACCGACGGACAGTCAGAGCCGACCATTCAGACTCTCGAGGACAGGCTCATAGCGTGCGTTTTAGACTTCGGCGGTAGCTGGGATCGTCATTTACCTCTAGTAGAGTTCTCCTACAACAACAGCTTCCAGGATACTATTCAGATGGCACCTTTCGAGGCATTGTATGGGAGGAGATGCAGATCGCCCGTCGGTTGGACAGAGCTCAGTGAGAGCAGTATTTTGGGGCCGCAGCTTGTTGAGGAGACGACAGCGAAGATACAGTTGATCCGAGACCGGATGAGAGCGGCTCAGAGCAGGCAGAAATCATATGCAGACAGGCGCCGTCGCAGGTTAGAGTTCGCAGTTGGCGACCATGTTTTTTTGAGGGTCTCTCCGATGAAGGGCGTGATGCGTTTTGGGCGAAAGGGGAAGCTTAGCCCTAGATTCGTAGGTCCCTTCGAGATCCTCGAGCGTGTTGGCGCTGTTGCATATCGTTTGGCCCTTCCACCCAGCTTTCCCGATGTTCACCCCGTCTTCCATGTTTCAATGCTCCGCAAGTACCTTCACGACCCTTCGCATGCGATTCAGCACCCGACAGTCCAGCTAGAGCGTGACCTTTCTTTTGCAGAGCAGCCGGTGGCCATCCTGGATCGGCAGGTGAAGAAGTTGAGATCGAAAGTTATACCGACCGTCAAGGTCCTTTGGCGTGGCCCGAGCAGCGAGGAGGTCACCTGGGAGACCGAGGGCGAGATGAGGAAGAAATATCCCCATCTCTTTGAAGGTACGCGTAGTTATATTTTTAAATTCGGGGACCGAATTTCTTTAAGGGGGGAAGATTGTAACGCCTTGAAAAGTCGTTTTGGAGTTTTCCTGAAAATCGGTGAAAATTCGGTATTTTTCCGAAAACCGTCCCTTTTGTTATTTTGCAGTTTAGGTCTAATTATACCTAATTTGGATAGGTAATTGCTAGTTTTTAGTAGCAAATGAGTTAATTATGAAATTCTGGTCGTTTAAAAATTTTCCCTAATTTTTCAAATTTTAATATTATTTTAAGCCGGTAAGAAAATACATTAAATTAGCGATAAATACAAATTTAAATGGGCTAAATTTAAGATTTAAAATCATGTTAATTAAAATCTAGTTGTAACATAAATTTTTAGTATTTTATTCCAAGTTTTAACTAATTTTTTTGTTGGAAAACGAAATTTATTGAATTTAAGCTTAAACTTGCAATTTTGGACTTGTAGGGGGTCTTTTTGCAAAAATTTTTTTGTGCACTCTCACACACACATCCTCACATCTCCTTGGCTGGCCCAAACTGCAGAAATTCTCCCCCTCCCTTTTGTTTTAAAAACTCTTTTGTTAAGAAAGAAGTGAGTTGATGTGTGGGTTTTAAAATATAGTATGTTGAAGGTATGGTGCTTTGACTTTGGGGGAGTTTGACTAGTGACCATTCCCACACCCCACACCACTCCCCTCTCCCGTTGCTCTGGCCGAAACTAGCAGCCCCCTCCCCTTCATCTCTTTTCTTTTCATCTTCTTCAAAATTCTTCAAGTTTGCTTCAAAAAAATTGCAATTTAAAGCTCACAAAATAACCCCATCCTTCATCCCTTTTTCCTTCACCTCCCTTGCTTGGATCATGATGCTTTGAGGCCATCAATTGAAGCAAATTTCTTCTTGCTAGATCTATAAAAATTTGAGGTATAATTTCTACTCTTGTAAGTTGATATGGTTAGAATTCCTTAATCTAGTTGTTTAGTGTTAATTTTAGTGTTAATCCTAATCTAGTTTTTTTTAAAAGTTAATGGTTGAATTAAACTAGGGTTTCTTGAAGCCATGTTTTAGTTAATTAAATCCTTTTAATTAATCTAGTTGTTACTTAACCAATCTATATGGTTACTTTGCTTAAGTGGCTTGATGCTATACTAATCTAAGTTAACTTGTGTGAAATTTTCATTGTTGTTGCTAATTGCCAAAAATCAAGAGAAGGGTTTGTGTTGGAATTATGGTTTGATGCATAGTTAATGGTTTAAAATTAGTGTAATGGCTAGCTAGCGGGTTAGTTTGGATTGTTGTGTTGGATTGTGTTAACTTTGTCGCTAATTTTCGATGTTTGTTCCAAATTGCAAGTTTCTAGCTTACTAGGTTTTTATGTAAATTATTGTGACGAATTAATTGCGATATCTAGATTATATTGTTGGCATATCCTATGACATTTAGGATGTGTGAGTGCGGATTTTTGAGTAATCGGGTTTTAGTTTTTCCGGGCGACCAAATCGACGATTTTTAGTTAGTTTTGCGATTTTCGCGTGTGTTCCGCGCACTTTGTGCACGTTGTAGCTAGCTTGTGAACTATGGTATTTTCGTTAGGGAATTGTGTCGTTCTTGATATGTAACCTTATGTTTGGTCTTGATGTAAATTCCAGGTTCGGTCGCGGAGACGTCAGACGCGGCTCGAAAGGGGAAAGCGGTGATCGGACGTGACTAGCTAGGGATTCCGGTGAGTAGATGTAACATCTACGGGGGACTATCGTTGGATGGCGCAAGTCGCCCGATAGTTTTAGTAGCTTAAAAAGATTCTTAGTAATGTTAGTAATTAGGGATGTAATACTTGTATGATTATTTGCTATATTCATGCCTTATATTGACATACATATACGAACCCATTCTATAGGACACCTGCACCATTGCCAGGGTTTTTATATGCAGCACGAGCACTATTCATGCTTACACACACACCCTGGTAATTGCCATGCCACCACACTAGGTAACCTTTAAATTGAACCCTTTTACTGTAATTGATACTTAAACTTGCGCTATTGCTTTAATTCCTTAAAATGAAATCGTAGGATTGCTATTCATGTGCATGTACTTCATCATATTAATTGTTCATGCCTAATCTATCAATCATACATCGCAACTTGATTATTGACACCATATGCATTCATTATCATTGGCATATGCATTTATGAGGATTTCTTGAGATTTTGTGATATTCTGGATTTCGGGGGAAAGCCGCAAAATTTCTAAACTTATTATATTTTTAAAATATGTAAATTGCGGTTTTCTAGTGATGTAAGTGTCGTCCACCATGAGTTTGCTGTGGTTTTCGAGACCCGTTTCGAGGAGTTGGATGAACCGTCTCGGGTACATGGTGGGCCCGGTAAGGTACCCTGGGGCAAGAAGCTCGTGTTGCTGACGATGAGCCTGGCAGGGGACGGATTACCTACCGGTGACTTCATTGGGCACGGCGGATATCCAGAGGATACCGACCGGGGTCGCGAGAGGATGAGATATTGATATTGAGATGGGTCAGCCGGACGGCTGAGGCCAGAGACACTATGACATAGATTTATGAGATTTGAGACAGTTTTTAGGTGTCATTGCTGGACACAGATTGTTGTCGATTCTATGAGTATTATGCTGGCATTTTAAAAGAGTTTCAAAAACAAAAAGGGATAAAATGTTTCTTATATATACCTATTGAGACCTCAGATATTCATGTTTCATACATACACCTGCTAGTACACTGATGTTGTGTACACACCTGCTAGTGCATCCAGCCTTACCTGTATTTTAGATGCTAGGATACTTGTGTGCATGCTTTCGATAGCCTGTGTAGATGTTATTTATTACTCACGAGTTGGCAACTCACCCCCGTTGTGCCACAGCCTTTTGCAGGTCCGCTCCGTCAGTACAGTAGCGGCGGGCGCACTTGCTTCTTTTGCCTCTTTTGCCTGGACTCGAGGTTTTGCTCTTAGGTGGGTTATATTACTATTTTGTACCACCTTGTATATTCTTTGTATCTAGTGTACTCCATCTACTGTATCTACCAGTATTATTGTATATTAACCTAGAGATGAGACTGTGAGGTTTGTGGACTTTTATGCTGTATTTTGGGGTCGAGCTCACTTGAGCCGACATGATGTTTTTCTTATGCTTCATTATGATTATTTCGCATGTTGTTGCTTTATATTGCGTGGGATTTGTGACCGCCTTGTGGCGAAGAGCTAGCTCCCGCTTGGGGATGTCTTATTTGTTGGATTCATATATATATTTTTTTGTTGTACCCATTTTGGGGGCCAGTTTTTACAAAGGAGACTCTGCCGAAATTTTCGGAAAAATTGATATTGTTTTTAAAAAGGTTTTATATGACTTATTTGATAAACTCGCTTTCAATTGATTGGGTTCTCTTCACTCTTTTGCTTATTTGGTTTTGGTTTTCTGGGCTTTGGCTCACTTATTTTACGAACGTCTTGAGACGTTTCGTAAACTTAAGTGCCAGTCACGTTCCGTACCCTGCAGTCGTGACAGATATGATATTACATGCTAGACTAGGTACATACAAACAGTTACGCAGAATCAATATCTGCTCACTTGTCAATCCAAGGTAATATTCCCCTACGGATTCAGCGTCCACGCTCATTCCGTTAGCAACCCTGATCATATCATTTAATCTGATAACTCTACGGTTTCTCAAAGCCTATAATGAATTACAGATGTGAGATCCCGATCCGGTATCTAGTACCCAAGAAGTAGAGTTAATTGACATACATTTTTCTATTACAAACACACCCGAAGCTGAAGCCACAACATGCTTCGAATCCTGGCTATTGGCTTTCAAAGCCCTGCAATCCTTCTGCCAATGTCCCTTTCCATAACAATAGGAACGTCCCTCCTTCACTACATCTAGTCCCAAAACTTTTGACCTTCCCTTTCCTTCCACTTCCCTGGTTTCCTTCAGGGTGTAAGTAGAGGGTAGAGACTGTAGAATCAAGTCAGTATTTGACCCGTTCTTCAACGTGGTCTTCAGGTCCGTGAGCTCATCAAAATAGCTAGTCTCTGTAAGGACGTTGTCCCCTACAGATGACCCAACAGCGAACCTTGCTTGAAGCAATTCGTTCGAGGTCTCATATCTTGCGATACGAGATTGCTCTCCATATAAATCTTTGTTATGGAGGAAGACTGAGACTAAGTCCATCTTCTGTTGCTGCCTCTGGTATGCACCATCAATTGAGGCCAACATGAAGCACTTGGCATTCGCACAGTCCTTTTCCGATGTCTTACAGATATCAATATCCGTGACAGGGGAAACTGGTCCTGAGACGGCAGGGGTTTGATTAGTTAAGAGGTGTCCCGGCTTGTTATGGATAATGGACATCTGGACAGACCTTTGCCAGTCATAATAGTCAGATTCAGTCATTTTATTATCTAGATGTAACCTATGTCTGGTCACTGGGTCGCTGAAATTAAGAGAGAGAGAAGAAAACACTTAGCATGATGCTCTTGCAAGTTTATATTGGTTTTTAGTTTATCTAAACAGGATGGCTCCCACTGTTTCTCGATTCCTTCCTCAAACCATAAAAGAAGAATTAGTCAGGATTAATCTCACCGTATAATACTTGCTTAATCGTTCAGCCAGGCCAGTGCCGGTACTTCGAGGGAGATTTTACGACGCTTTCGTGAAGTTCCTTAATTAAATAACCTCTTTTCCCTGTGGGCGTGGCCCCGCTAACACCTTTCTAGACACCTACTTGGTTTATAGCATTGATCGTTTAAGTGAGAAAATTTCACGAGGAGTAGCGGACACTCACAGTAGGATCGGGATCCAAATATCATTGTGTGATAATACTGAAGGAATCCTACCAACATTATCAAGCTCCAAATGGTATGCAATACTAGCAAGTTTCAATTTCCTTAGAAACTCCCGATGTGGATTTTTGCCCCATGCTCTTATGACCTTGACTAAGGCCAACAAATCATAAGTCACATGTAAAGTTCTACCCGTCATTGTCCAGGTTAATTTGAACCCACCCGTATATACCCTTGACTAAGGCCAACAAAGTAATACGACTGTCCCAAATCAACGCATCTATCTATGCAACATATGAATACCCAGCAGCCAATCACCATGCCTTGACTAAGGCCAACAAACATAGCTTGAATACTATTGAATATTCATATGAAATGACGGAGGGCTACGAATGGTTTTGGCGAAACCATGAATGTAGTGAACTTGATATAATCGAAGGAACCTATAGTTTTTAAAAGGAGTGGTTTAAGCTCCGCGTTTTTAAAAGTTTTGCTATTTTGGAACAACCGAGTGGTTTTGAAATTGTTCCAACGATTCAACTTTGGTTTGCTTTCTTTGCATTAATTTAATGCGTCCCATCAATTAATCCTACCATTGCAGAAAACAACGAAAATATGACATACGCTTATGCCATCCGGATTCGCCACAGGGCCCCGTCATCACCTGTTAGGTTACTTAACTAACGACAGAGCGGGGGCTGGACTAGCGCGGATGCAAAACATAAGCAACACCTACTAGATATCATATATAGATATAAACATTCATCAGATGCCATGATAGCCATTCCAGAACACAGATGAACACATTATATATACTAGGAATCCGCGCTTCGTTTGAGCCTGCAAAAAAATACGGATTACACGGTCATGATGAATAGCCAAACCCTACCCTAGACCCCTACGGGTGCGGCAAACAACCCGCCAAATACCCAAAGTGAAGCAGCCTCCCTCAACAATGTGAGTAAGCCACTCAGTGTTAGGTTTACCTAGCACACTATGTAGAGTTTGGAAGCATCACATGTCACAAAGTTTAAATTTTTATGGTGCTAAGCAAGCGTACAAAGGGATCGATCCTAGAAAATTAGGGTTTCATAAGATAAAGGCAATAAAGACTAGGGTTTCGAGACTACAACCTTTGTAGCTCCCTTCGCTAGACTCTTTGGCCTCTTGGGTGTTGGAGGAAGGTCCTCTTGAAGTCTTCTCGTATCCACGACGATCCACCCGAAGCTCCTAGTCCATGCTTGCAACTTCACTTTTCAAGATGAGAAATGAAGAGAACACTCTAAACAAGTTGGCTAAACTTGTATAGAATGATGTTGTGGTTGTGATTCTCACTTCAAAAACCTTTCTTGATGTGTGTTATGCTCCCTACAAAAGTCTAGAGAGCAAATAGTGAAGGAGGAAGAAGATGATGGCTTTCCTTTTTAACAAGAGTAAAAATGATAACTCATGTGAAGTAAAAAGAAAATATATGTATATATATTTTCTAATCCTCATCTCAAACCATGGTTAGATGATGGAGACATTATTTAACTTGAGTTTTAAAACACAAAGAGAAGGATAACTCATGGTTAGAAGTAGGTGAGCAAGGTTATGTTTAAAGAAGAGTGTAGAAGCTAAGCAAGAATTATCCTTTTCTTTATTCCTTTTGTTTTAAGCAAAAATCAAATAATAATCCATTCATTTAACCATGGTGTGAGTCTTATATTGCCACCATTTTCCATGTGTAATCAACCATGATAGATGGTGTATGTATGTATGTATGTATGCACATCCATATGTGCATGAAACTAAAAGAAAGATAGAAAAACATACATGCATGCATACATCCATCATATACAAGAAAATGTTTTAAGTGAGAAAACTAATGGTTAAATGATAAATCAACACTTGATTTATCAATCCGGCCATATCACATATGACCCCACCAAAAGCAAGCCGCCCGATCAATGTTCGGTATCCTATACGCGCATTTTAATCGGGTCCATGCGCATATCGCATACGCGCACCACAACGTTTCGCCTGGACTAGGTAACTCCTTTGTGGGACTCTAAGACTCGTCAATACGCCGGCAGTGGGTGATGATCATATCAAGCACCCCCAAGCCGCAAGCGGTCAGCTAAACGTAATGGCCACCCGGGTATTGAGCGATCAGAAGAAAACAAGCGAATCTGCTACAACTCCCGTCGAGCCAACCGGCAACACTACCGTACAGTCCGGTCTCTTCGTCAGATATGCTGCATATCGAGCCCAGGGATGGTCACGTCGACCCCAATAACTCAATAAGTCGTGCCGGTGAATGGTCTATAACAGATCGAGAAACTACTGATAACACTTATCAGCAAATCTCAGCAGCCCTGGCCAGGGACTTACTGATATAACCAGTCGGGCACAGCACAGCATCAACTCCCAATATCGGGAGAGACGAAATCCCTCCTATCGCTCATTGCCTTCGTGTGTCTCGGGACTGTACCCAACGGCCACCTGTTTGCACGACTCAGTAGAGCCGTGGTAGGATGGCAATCAAAGTACAGTGGGAGAACACACAAGACTCTATGACGATCTCGGGTCTACAGACTAACCTGTACCAGTGTCACCTGAGAACTGCTATCCGACGATAGATATAATTCCATATAGGAGTTCTCGGTGAGTCCGTCCAGTGTACCCAGTCACCACTGAGCACCCGTATATGATCTTGATGTCAAACATCGATGAATGTGGGAACATCCATTGCCTATCGTTTGAGTCTAGTATCATATACGCTAGTCTACTCTGGTATATCAATTCCCCGTCTCGATATACCTACGACTAGGGACTTTTCACGATATGCTTATTGACTACAGATGTCCCACTAGTATGATCTCCATCATAATCAGAGTAGTCAAGCCGATATCCTCAGGGCTTTATCAGCATGTATGAATGAATAAAAGCATGATCAAATCAACATGTCAGATAAAGAAGAACCAGATAGCATACTATCATGTCGAGCAAGAATGCATACTGAATATATCTATACATGTATAGATACATCCACTATCATATAATGGCCTCTAGGGCATACATATATCCAACAATCTCCCACTTGCACTAAGGCCAGTTATTGGCGTATCTCATACCCACCATCTCAAAAAGTCGCTCATGCTGCGGCTGAGGGAGGGCCTTGGTGAATGGATCCGCAGCGTTATTCTTTGTGTCTACTCTCCTAATCTCGATCTCACGGCGATCTACAATCTCCCGGATCAAATGAAAACGCCTCAGGATGTGTCTGGACCGCTGATGGGATCTGGGCTCCTTGGCTAACGCCATAGCCCTATTATTATCACAATACAAAGGTATTTGATCAATAATGGTTGGAACTACTCCTAGCTCCGAGATGAACTTCTTTATCCAGATGGCTTCCTTGGCGGCATCATTTGCAGCAATATACTCAGCTTCCATCGTAGAGTCTGCAAGGTATCTTGTTTGGAACTCTTCCAACTCACCGCCCCTCCATTGAGGGTAAATACAAACCCAGAGATAGATTTGCTGTCGTCCTTATCGCTCTGGAAGCTCGAATCGGTAAAGGCCACCATTTGGAGATCTCCATTACCATACACCAAGAACAATTCTTTAGTCCTTCGTAAGTACTTAAGAATGTTCTTCACAGCTGTCCAGTGATTCTCCCCTGGGTTAGATTGATACCTGCTTACAACACTAAGTGCGTAAGCTACATTTGGGAGTGTACATAACATCGCATACATTATAGATCCTACTGCCGAAGCATAGGGTATAACACTCATGCGAGCTCTCTCTTCATCGGTCTTTGGACAAGAATCCTTAGAGAGAGTGACCCCATGGCAAGCGGGCAAGGCACCCCGCTTGGAGTCTTCCATACTAAACCTTTTTAGGATGGTGTCAATGTATCTGGTTTGGGACAATCCCAATAACCTTTTGGATCTATCCCTATAGATCCTTATGCCCAGAATGTATGTGGCATCACCCAGGTCCTTCATGGAGAACCTCAGTGATAAGAAAGATTTGACCGACTGTAGCATAGGAATATCATTTCCTATCAGAAGAATGTCGTCCACGTACAATACGAGGAATGTGACAGCTCTCCCTACAGCCTTCTTATAAACACAAGGTTCATCTGGATTCTTGATGAAATCAAACTCTTTGATGACATCATCGAAACAGATGTTCCAACGCCGTGATGCCTGCTTTAACCCATATATGGATTTAAGCAATTTACATGCTTTCCCGCTGCTCCCACTGTCAATGAAGCCCTCTGGCTGATCCATATAAACGCATTCTTCTAAATTTCCATTTAGAAATGCGGTTTTAACGTCCATCTGCCAGATTTCATAGTCGTAGTGAGCAGCAATAGCAAGTAGGATCCGAATGGATTTAAGCATGGCTACGGGAGAAAAAGTCTCGTCATTGTCCAAACCCGGTCTCTGACGAAAACCCTTCGCCACAAGTCTTGCCTTATAGGTCTCCACCTGCCCATCTACACCAATCTTTCTTTTAAAGATCCATTTGCACCCCACAGGTTTTACCCCAGGGGGTACAACGTCCAAAGTCCATACTTTGTTGGTGTACATAGACTCCATTTCGGATCTCATGGCATCCAGCCACTTCACAGAGTCTCTACTCATGATAGCTTGCTGAAAACTGGTAGGATCATCATCATCCATGATGCAGTCTTCTCTGTCACCATCAATGAGGAAACCGTAGTACCTCTCCGGTAGGCGAGAAGTCCTACCAGACCTTCGGAGTGGCCGAGGTTCTTCAGTTTCTGTTGTAACAGCCGGTTCAACCAAATCGTCATTTGTAGTTTGTGTCTTTAGAACCTCTTCTAGATCCACCACCTTGCCATCATCTTTATCTGTGAAAAACTCTTTTTCCAAGAATGTGGCATGTTGAGAAACATACACTTTTTGTTCCTCTTTGTGGTAGAATAGATATCCATAAGAATTCTTTGGATATCCCACAAAGTTACACATGATTGACCGTGTCTCGAGTTTGTCCGGATTCTGCTTTTTAACATAGGCCGGGCAACCCCAAATCTTAATTCTCTTAAGAGATGGTCTCTTCCCATGCCATATCTTATATGGCGTGGTAGACACGGTTTTGGTTGGAACCCTGTTTAACAGAAACGCTGCAGTCTCCAATGCATGCCCCCAAAACGAGACGGGTAACTCAGCGTCACTCATCATGGACCGGACCATATCTAATAGGGTCATATTCCGTCGTTCTGACACACCGTTGTGCTGTGGTGTGTAAGGAGGAGTGAGCTGAGAGAGAATCCCATTCTGTTTTGGGAAGTTTGCAAATTCTGTACTGAGATACTCACCACCTCGATCTGATCGAAGCATCTTGATACTCAAGCCGGTTTGTTTTTCTACTTCTTGTTTATATTCAATGAATTTCTCGAAAGCTTCGGACTTGTGCTTTAATAAAAATACATGACCGAATCTTGAGAAATCATCAGTGAATGTAATGAAGTATGAAAAACCGCCTCTAGCCTGTGTAGACATTGGCCCACATACATCACTGTGTATGAGGCCTAGGAGCTGAGTAGCTCTTTCTCCGTGTCCGGTAAACGGAGTTTTGGTCATTTTACCCTTGATACAAGACTGGCAAGTTGCATAAGATTTATATTCAAAAGAGTTCAAATATCCATCTTTGTGTAACTTGTTTAGTCTTGTTTCGTTAATATGCAGTGCCAAAGAAAAGCTTCATTAAATTCTGAAAGTTTTCTTTTATTAGTGTGTTGTATACTGAAAACTGTGTGTTGATTTAGGACATATAATCCATTATTAAGCGTACCATACCTAACCAACATTTGATTCAGGTGAATGTTCATAACATTGTTCTGCAATACAAAATTATATCCTTCATTGTCTAACAAAGAAACGGATATTATATTACAAAGCATACTTGGTACAAAATAACATGGATTCAAAACCAAAATACATCTAGATGGCAACCCCAAGTGATACTCTCCCACTGTGACTGTATGTACATTGGAACCATTTCCAACGCGGAGAGTATGGTCACCTGTCTTCAAAACTTTGATATTTCTCAGCCCCTGCATAGAATTGCAAATGTGAGAACCTGAACCGGTATCCAATACCCAGGAAGCAGAGTTTATTGAAAAACAGTTTTCTGTTACAAATGCACCTGAAGCAGAAGCATCACCATGCTTCTTCTTGAGACTTAAGTACTCCGTGCAGTTGCGCTTCCAATGTCCTGTCTTGTGGCAATGAAAACATTCGCCTTTCCCTGAGTCTCCAGCCTTGGACTTTTCCTTTCCCTTTACCTTTTTAACTCCACCCTTAGGATTGGTGGGCTTCTTCTTTTTCTTTCCCTTGGCCTTAGCTTTCGGGCGAGAAGAGGAAGACCGTCCAACAGTCATAACGGGAGTTTTTGCTGACTTCATAGTGCTCTCTGCACTCCTTAACATATTAAGGAGTTCAGGGAGTTCCTTCTCCATGCCATGCATGTTGAAGTTCACTATGAACTGAGCAAAGGTGGAGGGGAGGGACTGCAGAATAATATCTATATATTGTTCATTGTCCATCGTCCATCCAAGGTCCTCAAGCTCTTCTATAAGAGCTATCATCTTCAGAACATGGTCTCCTACTGATGTGCCAGGGGCCATTCGCATCTGAAACAATTTCTTTGATGCTTCGTATCGTAATACGCGGGATTGCTCTCTATACAACTCCTTTGTATGGAGAAATATACCGTGAATGTCCATATCCTCGTGCTGCTTTTGATGTGTGTTATCCATCGATGCAAGCGCGAGGCATTTGGCCGTGGCACAGTCAGCGTCCTATGTCTTGCGGACTTCAACGTCCGCAACTGAGGATTTTGGACCTGGGACGGGCGGGGCTGAAGCCGTGAGGACATATGATACTTTATCATAAGTCAAGGAGATTTTCAGATTCCTCAGCCAGTCTTTATAATTGGTCCCATTCAGTTTGTTTTTATCTAGTAGAAGCTTGAGTCCAGTCATGGGTATCTGCCATTAAGAGAGAGAAAAGAATACACTCAGCGAAAGCTCTTGTATAGATCAGATTGGTTATTATCTTGTCTAATCGATGTTTCCCACTGGTTTTATCGAGTTTTTCTTTCAAACCTTAAAAAGAAAAACTAGCCAGGATTAATTACAGTCTACAACTTCGCTAACCGTTCAGCCAGGCCAGTGTCGTTACTTGAGGGAGGTTCCCCGTGCTTTCGCACGGACCTAATTAGAGTAAACCTTGTTTTCCCAGAGGCGGAGCCCCGTTAACACCTTTCTAGACACCTAATGAGTTAGCTAATTGTAAACTGTAAAACTCTCCTAGGAGCAACTATTGCCCACAGTGGGATCGGGATCCAACCATCACATGGAAGGTATGCAATCTCATTGCAAATTTCAACTATTGAAATTCCCGATGTGGTTTTTACCCCTAGTACTCGTGACCTTGGCTAAGGTCAACAAATCACGAGTACTAGTCAAGCTCAACCCGTCATTTCTTGATTAATTAGACCCGTTCACATGACCCTTGGTTAAGGTCAACAAAGTCATATGCACGTCCTAATTAATCTGCATCATATGCATTTGTAGGAAGACATCACTTAGCTACCGTACACTACGCCTTGGCTAAGGTCAACAAACATAGCACGAATACTAAGTACTCTACTTCCTAAAATGACGGAGGGTTGCGGATGATTTTTAAGAAAATCTTTAACGCTTTGAGCTTGATATCGTTGTAGAATCAAATGGTTTTCAAAAGGAGTGGCTTAAGCTCCGCAGTTTTGAAATATAGCTTTTTCATAAATAGCCGAGTGGTTTTCAAATCCGATTCTACAACATCTTTTTAGGTTTATTTTCTTTACATTAATCACATTAATGTAATCCCATCATTTAAGTTCTTAAGCCAATCACAGAAAAGAAACGAAAATAACACGTACGCTTATGCCATCCGCATTCGCCGCAATGTTCCGTTATGCACCGTTAGGTTACTTAACTAACGGCATACCGGGACAGGACTAGCGCGGGTGTAAAATATAAGCAATGTCTACTATATATCATATATATAATATGTCATTCGTCTCAGATATCACAGAACACAGGCAGCAGAAACATAGATATAATGTGGGATATACTAGGACGTCCGTATTTAGTATTTAGCCAGAATAGAAAATACGGATTCCACAGTCGCGATGAAAAGCCAAGCCCACACCCTGGACCCCTACGAGAGTGGCAAGTAACCCTACCAATTCTGGAGTTTAGGAGACCCGGTCTCGACTCCTCGAGATGGCCTCCCACTGAACCCCAGAACCCGGTCACCTGTGCTCCCTTCCTTGGGTCCATCCTAATGCGGAAAAGTAAATAATATACAACACTGGTGGCAGCAACCTCAACCCGGAAGTGCCCCAAATAAAAGAATATTACATTACATTTGAATTTACATGAATGAAAATACAAAACTCTCATCTCACATAAAACCCCCCCGGCTATTCAATCGTGACAATCCTGCACATCATATCTCAGCAACACATAATATTTCATATCATCAACGTAAGTAAGTATGCATACACCGATTGTCGTCGACGTATAGCAACGACAATCGGTAATACCACTACATACTACACTTACGGTCACAGAAAAGAAAGTCTAAAACTGCAATATCTGGAATCCACATTCTCTTTAGACATCGCAAATGCGAAATATCACATATTTCGTATTTCATGTCTAATAATATGAATTCCATACATTGCATCACAATCCAGATAAACAGACAGTATTAAAGTTTTCGAACGAACGATCAAGTACCCAAGATTCACTAAAGCTCAACACTTGAGCAGGGTTCAAAAATCCGGAGTGTGACACAGTAGTAGCGGTCCAGCCATAGAAGGGTCAAGCCAACGCCTCACATGTGGCACGCCGTACTGCCCCAAACCCTAAGGTTCAAAGGGCAGTTCAAGACGGTCACATAATCGAGTTAAGGTTTGTTGTCTTCTAGAGGGTCCATCACAAAAAGACTTGCACGTACCACCAAAATATTTAAACCCCGTGAATAGTGAGCAAATGATACTCGTTCAAACACTTCAATACTTTCTAATTTACCCGGAAAAGCAACGAAATGAAAATTCCGATCGAATCGACGAGTCCAAAACCATCTCCAGAATTTACAGTACTAAATTCAGATTAAACATACCTAAAAAAATATAAAAGCAGTATTATGAATTACTGTGGAAAAATGAAGCATTGAACTCTCTGTACGGCCGCGGAAACGCGGCCTAGGCAAGTAATTGCCGCGGTTCCGTGGCCATTTCTACGGATCCTTGGTTCGTTTTTCACAGTATTTCATATATTTTCCTGCTCTATTTTTAAGCATTTTTAATTCTGAAAAATGTCAGATTTTAAAAAATGTCCAGAGAAGGCTTCGAAAAGTCGTATTTTGATCCGATCGGGATTTTTACTTCGTAAAAGTGTCGCCTAATGTTCTAGGTCGGCTCTGATACCAATGTTAGGTTTACTTAGCACCCTATGTAGAGTTTGGAAGCATCACATGTCACAAAGTTTAAATTTTTATGGTGCTAAGCAAGCGTACAAAGGGATCGATCCTAGAAAATTAGGGTTTCATAAGATAAAGGCAATAAAGACTAGGGTTTCAAGACTACAACCTTTATAGCTCCCTTCGCTAGACTCTTTGGCCTCTTGGGTGTTGGAGGAAGGTCCTCTTGAAGTCTTCTCGCGTCCACGACGATCCACCTGAAGCTCCTAGTCCATGCTTGCAACTTCACTTTTCAAGATGAGAAATGAAGAGAACACTCTAAACAACTTGGCTAAACTTGTGTAGAATGATGTTTTGGTTGTGATTCTCACTTCAAAAACCTTTCTTGATGTGTGTTATGCTCCCTACAAAAGTCTAGAGAGCAAATGGTGAAGGAGGAAGAAGATGATGGCTTTCCTTTTTAACAAGAGTAAAAATGATAACTCATGTGAAGTAAAAAGAAAATATACGTATATATATTTTCTAATCCTCATCTCAAACCATGGTTAGATGATGGAGACATTATTTAACTTGAGTTTTAAAACACAAAGAGAAGGATAACTCATGGTTAGAAGTAGGTGAGCAGGGTTAGGTTTAAAGAAGAGTGTAGAAGCTAAGCAAGAATTATCCTTTTCTTTATTCCTTTTGTTTTAAGCAAAAATCAAATAATAATCCATTCATTTAACTATGGTGTGAGTCTTATATTGCCACCATTTTCCATGTGTAATCAACCATGATAGATGGTGTATGTATGTATATATGTATGCACATCCATATGTGCATGAAACTAAAAGAAAGATAGAAAAACATACATGCATGCATACATCCATCATATACAAGAAAATGTTTTAAGTGAGAAAACTAATGGTTAAATGATAAATCAACACTTGATTTATCAATCCGGCCATATCACATATGACCCCACCAAAAGCAAGACGCCCGATCAATGTTCGGTATCCTATACGCGCATTTTAATCGGGTCCATGCGCATATCGCATACGTGCACCACAACGTTTCGCCTGGACTAGGTAACTCCTTTATGGGACTCTAAGACTCGTCAATACGCCGGCAGTGGGTGATGATCGTATCAAGCACCCCCAAGCCGCAAGCGGTCAGCTAAACGTAACGGCCACCAGGGTATTGAGCGATCAGAAGAAAACAAGCGAACCTGCTACAACTCCCGTCGAGCCAACCGGCAACACTGCCGTACAGTCCGGTCTCTTCGTCAGATATGCTGCATATCGAGCCTAGGGATGGTCACGTCGACCCTAATAACTCAATAAGTCGTGCCGGTGAATGGTCTATAACAGATCGAGAAACTACTGATAACACTTATCAGCAAATCTCAGCAGCCCTGGCCAGGGACTTACTGATATAACCAGTCGGGCACAGCACAACATCAACTCCCAATACCGGGAGAGACGAAACCCCTCCTATCGCTCATTGCCTTCATGTGTCTCGGGACTGTACCCAACGGCCACCTGTTTGCATGACTCAGTAGAGCCGTGGTAGGATGGCAATCAAAGTACAGTGGGAGAACACACAAGACTCTATGACGATCTCGGGTCTACAGACTAACCTGTACCAGTGTCACCTGAGAACTGCTATCCGACGATAGATATAATTCCATATAGGAGTTCTCGGTGAGTCCGTCCAGTGTACCCAGTCACCACTGAGCACCCGTATATGATCTTGATGTCAAACATCGATGAATGTGGGAACATCCATTGCCCATCGTATGGGTCTAGTATCATATACGCTAGTCTACTCTGGTATATCAATGCCCCGTCTCAATATACCTACGACTAGGGACTTTTCAGGATATGCTTATAGACTACAGATGTCCCACTAGTATGATCTCCATCATAATTAGAGTAGTCAAGCCGATATCCTCAGGGCTTTATCAGCATGTATGAATGAATAAAAGCATGATCAAATCAACATGTCAGATAAAGAAGAACCAGATAGCATACTATCATGTCGAGCAAGAATGCATACTGAATATATATATACATGTATAGATACATCCACTATCATATAATGGCCTCTAGGGCATACATATATCCAACACTCAGCACTTCAAAATACCCGGTAGTTTGTGCACCCCACTTTGGGTCTATCCTAGGAGCAAAAACAGTAAAAGAAATAATATACAATGGCGGCTACAACCTCAACCCGGATGTGCGGCCATAAAATAATATTACATCAAATTACAAATTTTACATTGAATGAAAAATGAAAACCCTCATCTCACATCCCCAGCTATTCATCACGACGATCCAACAAGTTCATATCCATAAACCAACATCACAGGTCACAGATATGCACAACCCCCACTAATCGACGTATAGCGATTAGTAGACGTTCAGTACATATATCACATCACAGAAGATTCGATTAGCTAAAGTACTTAGAATTTCAATCGATAACTTGATTTGAAACTACCCCAAGCACAATACAGTACTCAGCAAAATCTGGGCAGAAACAAACAATCAAAAAAATCATAAAATACAAATCTGGACAGACTGCAGGAAAAACGAGTTGACTCGGCGTCGACTCGGCCGCGGATCCGCGGCTAAACCCTTGGTTTGGCCGCGCTTCTGTCCCGACCCAAAGTTCGGCCCGTGACCGGCACTTAACCACGTGACGTCTACAGGCGTAACGCGACTAAGTAAGCCGAAACCGAGAAATCAAAACCATTAAAAGTATAGAGTGTTTAAAACATTTATTAGAATATTTGTTAAAACATTTAGAAAACTTTAAGTTGTTTATTAGAATTCTTTAAAGTTCAAATTATCATTTAAAAATTCTGGCAGCATTTCCTTTATAAAACTAGCCCCGAAATCGGGTACAAGGCAATAAATGGGTAAAATGATACACAATAAGAAATAAGCATCCCAAACGGGAGCAATCACACCCAACGGCAGAAACAACACCACAATGATAATATACGACACCGTAGCGAAGAAAGAGTAAAAATAAGTGAAGACAACATGAAATATAAAACTGCATAAATAAGGTCGGCTCACAACGAGCTCGACACCAGAGTACAATAATATACATCGTCCTCACAACTGGTCTCTAAGTCCATACATAAGTAGTAGATGGAGAATACTACATACAATGATGTATACAACTGAGAAATAAACAGATACCGCACAAAAACCCACCTATCAGCAAAAGGCTAGTATGCCAACCACAGTGGTATCTGTGTCAAAAGATGTAAGAAAGCAGCCTGCCGCGACTACTCCGAGGGGCAACCTGTAAACACTGTGGCACAACGGGGGTGAGTTGCCAAATCGTGAATAGTAGATAACATATAAAGGTAATCGCGAGTATGCACGTACTACGCTACTCTAACATATGCCAGCAGATAATATCTACATGATGGACTAGATGCTCAAATCATGCAACAAATGCGATCTAATAACATCTCTATGTGATGAGAAGGTTATGCAATAGTCGTGCATGTCATATGTACTTTATCAGGTATTACAGATACAGGATGAGATGTGTAATACTAAATACCAAGCATAGGAATAAATAATATCTACACGGAATGTCAACGTGGAAAAAATAGCCGGTGTCCAACAATACACCAAAATCCCAGTAAAACTCAGGCGCCGTCATCCTCATCGGCCCTCAAATCTTGTAAATCTCATATAATCGGGAGTGCCCAACATCGGCACTCAAAAAATCAAGAAATACTCGTGTCCAACATCGACACGCAAATCCTCATATATCGGGCTCCGTCAGTCCGGATCGGCCCACGGGCTTCGTCTACGGTATCGGCCCTCGGCCCCCGGCAGTACGAGTCGTCCCATATCCATCTATCGACTCTGGTCAGTATCCTCCGGATAACCGCCAGGTCCAACCAATCACCGGTAGGTAGTAGTCCCACTGCCAGGCTCACCGTCTACTGCACAACGATCCGTTCTCGCCCCGGGGTACCATACCGGGTCTACCATGTACCCGCAATCGGCCTCATCCAGCTCCTCGATTCGGGTTCACATGTCACACGTCTCAGAACCGAGAAAACGCATGGTGGATGCACTGAAATATCATATCAAGGGAAACCGGGTTTTTAAAACAGTGCGTATTTTCTTAAAATAATACCCTGGTTCCCAAATCCCGAAATCATATAAATCCAAACTCAATGCACAAATCCATGCAATGTGTCGTATGACACTAAGAGTAAAAAGGGAACACCGCTCTTTTAAAAGAATCCAGTTTTGAAAATATCTCACGCGGTCCCTATTTTCATGAAATCAATTCAATATCATCCATGTATGTGACATATGTATGTATGTAGGTATAGATGTGCAAATGGATATATACGCGAATATAAGTGTAGCACTAGTATGAATATACAGTGTGCATGTGCGCAGATATGAAAATAGCAATATATGTGTGCACTGGTATGAATATACAGTGTGCATGTGCGTAGGTTTGAAAATATCAGTATATGTATGCAATAGTATAAATATACAGTGTGCATGTGCGCAGGTATGAAAATATCAGTATATGTGTGCACTGGTATAAATATACAGTATGCATGTGCGCAGGTATGAAAATATCAATATATGTTTGCACTGGTATGAATATACAGTGTGCATGTGTGCATGTATGAAAATATCAATATAAGTGTGCACTGATATGAATATACAGTGTGTATGTGCGCAGGTATGAAAATATCAATATATGTGTGCACTGGTATAAATATACAGCGTGCAAGTGCGCAGGTATGAAAATATCAATATATGTGTGCACTGGTATAAATATACAGCGTGCAAGTGCGCAGGTATGAAAATATCAATATATGTGTGCACTGGTATGAATATATAGTGTGCATGTGCGCAGGTATGAAAATATCAATATATGTGTTCACTGGTATAAATATACAGTGTGCATGTGCGCAGGTATAAAAATATCAATATATGTGTGCACTGGTATAAATATACAGTATGCATGTGCGCAGGTATGAAAATATCAATATATGTGTCAATATGCGATAAGTCATGACAATCAGCAATGATGCGGCACTCAAAACGATATGTATAATGCGTAGCAATCCTATAATGTGAGTGTCATGGCAATCACTAACGGTGTGAGTGTAACATAAAAATAGTGCTCGTGCAGCTTGAACCATTAGTGATAGTGCAGTGTTCTATACTACCAATTCTATATGCAATAGGAGATGGTATGCTACTATATATATATATATATATATATATATATATATATATATGAACACATGCAATCTAAAATATCCTATGACGCCCTGACGCTTAACGCCATACGGGCGATTTCCCCGTAGATGTTAAATCTACTCACCTGACCGCGTGCTACACGTAGCCGACCACTTGCTTCCCCTTCTTTGCGGCGTCCAATGTACCCGCCTGCTAACCTGGAATTTACACAAAGAATCCATATAAATAAGCAAAATTCTACAAAACGCGATATCGAAATCAAACGAGAAACTCGCGTCGCGAACTAAACGCGCGCGTGTACGATACGCTGAACGTGTGTATACGCGTCTAAAACTAACCCGACACGTCGCGACACACTGGATTACAAAACCCACTCACGTATCGCGCGTATCGCGCGAACTAAACGTAATAGAAAAACGATATATCGTCCCATATTCTACCCAGGTTAAAAACTTACAAAATTGTATATACCATAGACCTTAGAAATGTAGCAGACACCTACAGAACAAACCCTAACACCTAGCTCCTAAGTCTGGCCGCAATTTGCGGCCAGAAGGATTATTCCGGTGCCCTGGAAGTTGAATGGGGGTCTCGTACTCTGATGGTAGGGTCAATGTCTCCCAAGTAGGCTTCAGTCAACTCAGATTTTATCTGAAGTACCCGGGTCTATAGCAGATCACAGAAAGCCAAGATTTTGCTTAAAATGTTAAATTTTGCACAAATTGAAAACTTAGGGTATTTTGGTGAAATCTGGGGTTTACCTAGGTTTAAGTGGCCCTAACAACACTTAACTAAGTTAGTCTAACCAATGATATCATCCCCTAACCAAAATTCCACAATAAACACCATATTTAGCACAAAAACTCACTTTTTATACTAATCGAAGCTATTTCGACAAAAACTAAGCAAACTAAGAAGTTAGGCTCAAAGATTATACTTCACTCGACCCTACGATGCAGGAAAAAGAGAAGAAGAGGAAGGGAAGAAGGTGTTGCAGTTGCTCGAGCTGCTGCTGTGTTGCTGAAGCTGCTGCTGCTGCTATTGCTGTTGCTCACTGCTGCTGCTGCCTGCTTGCTGCTGCTGCTTGTGCCGGGGCTGCTGCTGCTTGTGCCGGGGCTGCTGCTTGTGCTATGAAAGAGTGTGTGTGTGTGTGTGTGTGTGTATGAGTGAGTGAGAGTGAGAGAGATGTGAGAACAAATGAGAGGCAAGAAATGATAACACCCAAGTCAAACCCCCTCCTCTCTCTTTCTTTATTAAATGCAAGCATGGCACTTGCCATGATGCCATTTCTCTCTCTCTCTCTCTCGCCCCTTCCAAGTCAACCATATTCAAATCATTTTCCATTTTCATAAAAAAAAAAAACACTTAATTAAAACCCAAAAACTTAATTAAATTTAAAATTAGCTTAAGGAAAATGGTTGATCCACCATGGTTGCTAACCATAGTCCGACCCCATTTTAACCCTAGTTTATATGCACAAGTGTGTACAAGTCTAGGAAAAATTTAATAAAATATTCATTAAATTTGATAAAATATTTGAAAATCAATTTGGTAAACTTTTTATTAGAAACCATATATTAAAATATATTAGCCACTAAACACATCCTAAGGTGTTACAATCTTCCCCCTTAAAGAAATTCGTCCCCGAATTTAAAATATAAAGGTGCGCATACCTTCAAAGAGATGAGGGAATTTCTTCTGCATCTCGCCCTCGGCCTCCCAAGTGATGTCTTCACCATTCGGGCTGCGCCAAAGCACCTTCACTGATGGCAAGACCTTCGATCTAAGTTTCTTCACCTGCCGGCCCAATATCACGACTGGCTGCTCGGTGAACGAATGATCGCGCTCGAGCTGAACGGTCTGATGCTGAATCATGTGCGAAGGGTCATGTAGGTATCTGCGAAGCATCGATACGTGGAATACGGGGTGAACATCTGGGAAGTCGGGTGGAAGAGCCAAACGATATGCTACTGCGTCCACACGCTCGAGGATCTCGAAGGGACCAATGAATCTGGGGCTAAGCTTCCCCTTCCGTCCAAACCTCATCACTCCCTTCATCGGAGAAACCCTCAGAAAAACGTGATCTCCAACTGCGAACTTTAATCTGCGGCGGCGTCTGTCAGCATACGATCTCTGCCTGCTCTGAGCTGTCCTCATCCTGTCTCGAATCAGCTGTATCTTCTCGGTCATCTCCTGTACGATATGTGGCCCCAAAATACTGCCCTCACTTAGCTCTGTCCAACAGACGGGCGATTTACATCTCCTCCCATACAAAGCCTCGAAAGGTGCCATCTGAATAGTATCCTGAAAACTATTGTTGTAGGAGAACTCCACCAAGGGTAAATGATGATCCCAGCTACCACCAAAGTCTAAAACGCACGCTCGGAGCATGTCCTCGAGAGTCTGAATAGTCCGCTCTGACTGGCTGTCGGTCTGGGGATGAAATGCTGTGCTGAAACTCAAGCGGGTGCCCAAAGCCTCCTGAAGCCTCTGCCATAGTCGGCTGGTAAACTGGGTGCCTCTGTCTGACACGATACACGTTGGGACTCCATGCAGTTGTACAATCTCATCGATGTATATCTGGGCATATTGAGCAAATCCGAAAGTTGTCTTCACTGGCAGGAAGTGAGACGCTTTCGTTAAACGATCCACGATCACCAAAATGGAGTCATGCCCTCGCCTAGTCCTGGGTAGACCCACAACAAAATCCATCGAAATCTGTTCCCATTTCCACTCCGGAATGGGTAACCGCTGTAGCTCTCCCGCGGGCCTCTGGTGCTCGGCCTTGACTTGCTGACAAGTCAGGCATCTCGACACGAAATCTTCGATGTCTCTCTTCATACCGTCCCACCAGTAAACATCTCTTATATCATGGTACATCTTGGTGGAACCCGGATGAACACTGTACACCGATCGATGTGCCTCCTCAAGAATCTCGCACCGCAGTCCCTCAGCATCTGGTACGCACAGTCTAGTCCCAAATCGCAGTATCCCCTGATCATCGATCATGAACTCAGAAAATCTACCCTGTCCAATCTGTGCCATGATCTCTGAACATCGGTCATCACTGTGTTGTGCCTCATGTATACGGTCAAGCAACTGTGGGCGTGCACGAACATGCGCAAGCTGTCCCCCTATCGGCGTGAACTCGAACTGCACTCGGCTGTCGCATAACATCTACCAATCTGCCGACGACTGCCTCTGCACTGTGCTCAAACAAGATAGACTGCCCCCGGGCCTCCTGCTCAAAGCATCCGCCACTACATTTTCCTTGCCCGGGTGATACAAGATCTCGCAATCGTAGTCCTTCACTAGTTCCATCCAACGGCGCTGTCGGAGATTCAGGTCTCGCTGCTGAAATATATACTTTAAACTCTTGTGATCAGTGAATATCTGGCACGACTCGCCGTATAGGTAATGTCGCCAGATCTTAAGTGCAAAGACCACTGCAGCCATCTCCAAATCGTGAGTAGGGTAGTTCTGTTCATGTCTCTTCAACTGCCGTAAAGCATACATGATCACCCTGTCATGCTGCATCAATACGCACCCTAGCCCCACTTGTGAAGCATCACAATAGACTGCAAATTCGCCCGATCCTGAAGGCAATGATAACACTGGCGCCGTAGTCAAACGAGTCCGCAACTGCTGAAAGCTGTGCTCGCACTCCTCCGTCCAATCAAAAGGAACCCCCTTCCGGGTCAACCCGGTCAAAGGTGCAGCAGTACGAGAGAAGTCCTGCACAAATCGCCTGTAATAACCGACCAATCCTACAAAGCTGCGGATCTCCGTAACTGATGCGGGTCTGGGCCAACTCTGGATGGCCTCGATCTTCTTCGGGTCCATACATATACCATCTCGTGTAATCACGTGACCCAAGAAGTCTACGCTGTCAAGCCAGAATGCGCACTTGGAGAATTTTGCGAATAGCTGGTGCTCCCTCAAAGTCTGCAGTGTGATCCCCAGGTGATGCTCGTGCTCCTCTCTGCTCCTGGAATACACCAATATATCGTCAATGAACACGATGATGAACAAGTCAAGGTACGTCCTGAATATACGGTTCATCAAATCCATAAACGCTGCTGGGGCGTTGGTGAGTCCGAACGAAATCACCAAAAACTCATAATGGCCGTAGCGCGTGCGGAAAGCTGTCCTCGGAATGTCCTCCTGTCGAACTCGCAGCTGATGGTAGTTTGATCGCAAATCGATCCTCGAAAAGTATCCTGCCCCCTGAAGCTGGTCGAACAAGTCGTCGATGCGTGGCAAAGGATATTTGTTCCGCACTGTAACCCTGTTCAGCTGGCGGTAGTCGATACACAAACGTAAACTGCCGTCCTTCTTTTTGACAAACAGGACCGGAGCACCCCAAGGAGAAACACTGGGTCGAATAATTCCCTTATCCAGCAAATCTTGCAACTGACCCTTCAATTTACTAAGCTCCGCCGGGGCCATCCGATAAGGCGGTATTGAAATAGGCCCCGTGCCGGGAATCAAATCAATACAGAAAGAAATATCACGCTCAGGCGGTAGCCCAGAAAGCTCGTCAGGGAAAACATCAGGGAACTCACAAACAATCGGAACCTGGTCCAATGGAACATCTGTAGCTCTAGTATCACAAACATAGGCTAGAAATTCCTGACATCCCTTCCTCAACAGCTGTCCAGCGCGAAGAGAAGAAATCAAACTGTAAAGGGCGGCACCACGGTCCCCCTGCACAACAAAAACCGACTCGCCAGGAAAACAAAATCTAACTGTCTTCTCGCAGTAGTCCACAGATGCATAGCATGTGGATAACCAATCCATGCCCAAAAGAACATCGAATTTCAACATCTCAAGAAGGATCAAGTCGACAGGCAGCTCTCTCTCGCCAATACAGACAACACAGGATCGGAATACGTGCCTAGCAACAAACGACTCTCCCACAGGGGTGGTCACAAAAAGCGGCTGATCAAGCAAGCCGGACTCTCTACCTGTAACATTTCAAAATAATAAAATATTATTTTTGGGAATTTTTATAATTTAATATTATTTTAATTAATATTTTAATATTTCGGTATAATTAAATACAAATAAATGGGGAAAATTTTGGAAAAATTATGGAAAATTCTAAAATGGGGTATTTATTGGAATTATGCCATTTTAAAGTTTTTTTGATCATTTATATGCTAATTTAGTGCTAATCGCGATTAAAAATCGCTAATCGGTTTTTAGCAATTTTGTGCAAAACATGCACATATCTTTTCTCTATACTTGTACATTTCTACCATGACTTTTCTTTTGGGTTTACTATTCAAGTGAGAAGGGATTTAGTGAAGAAAAGAAAACAAGAAAAGAAAGAAAATGGATAGATTAGAATAATGGTAGTAGGTATGGGTGAGAGAGAAAGGAGAGGGGTTAGCTTTGACTTGGGCATTCTTCATCCTCTCATTCTCTCCTCTCCCTCCCTTCCCTTCAGCTGAATGCTGCCTCCCCCTCACTCCCTCCCCTCTTCAAGCCCCAAATCACCTCTAAAAATACATCAAAACCCTATCTCCATTTCACAAAAAGTGTGCACAAGCTCAAGATCTACACATTGGACCAAGAAAGCAAGGATTTTGGCCACTAGGGGCAACTTAAGAAAATTCTTGAGTTGCCAAATGAGCTAATTACTGAACCCTTAACTTAGTTTTAGCATTACTTATACCCCTATGTAAAAATTGAATCGATATCGGGTGATGTTGTGGACTTAAGGAAGACCAAGTTAGGGTTTGAGAGAATTGAGAGTTATGTTGTGAAATTGAGATCAATAGAGGACACCCCAACATCCTAGTGCTTGAATTATGACCCAAAACAGAGACTTGAAATCCGGAATACGGATTTAGAAACCCCGACATCGGATAAATGTGTGATTTGTGAGGGTATTTTTGAATCTGGAGCAACCCGGGGCTACTAGAATTGATTTTGGGATTACTGGGAGTCGTGCGGGCACCTAGGAAGCTACCACAGAGACCCGAGCCCTTAACTCCAACCCCAGGCCGTAGATATATTCATTCTGGCCGTAATTTGCGGCCAGATCAGGGAAATTGGGTCCCAGGTTTGGTTCATGGCTCCTTTTGCACTAAAATAGACCCCTCCTATATGGAGTTTTGGCTAATTGTCACTTGGGGAAAATCTGGGAGCATTTTGGTGTGTTTTAGGCGATATTTTCCGTATTTTAAAATGTACTTTCTTGATATTTGGATTTGTATTTGGTTGTTGGGTGTTCGTACATCAACAACAGGGATCGTTTGATTGATTTGCACGTTTAGGCCATAGGTTCCAACCTATGAGCATACTGTGCGCTGTATCGGTTTTCTGCCTCGATTTTAATACGTATTGCGACCGTTTATTATTGTTGGTACCCTCGCAAGGATTCCGAGGCGAAGAATCACAGCGTCATCGATTTCGGCGAGCGAAGACCAGGTGAGTAGATTATATCTACGGGGGAAGTCGGGTGGATGGCATATAGCACCCCCGCATTTCGATGTCTAGTATATATATATATACCATATATATGATGGCTTATTGAGTGACATGGAGATCATAGATGTATTAGGTGTACTATGGATATTTAGGGTTCGAAGGGAACTAGTGTATTTTCATAGTTACGAACCCTAGCATAGGTTTACACCCACACACACACATGCTTATTGCTATACTTATATCGTGATGATGAGGATAGTGTATGATACTGGAGATGAGTCGATGAGTTTGGGCATGGTGCCGTGAGATCGGCGATATGATATGATTCGTATTTAGGATACGATACGAGATTTTATCGGGCCTTTGGGCGTGTGTTTTACACACGCGCTAATATTTGTTTAGATGGTATCGATTGTACTAGACTTAGATCAGTACCCCAGATCATGAGAGATGATGATAAGGATACCAGATAATTGATGAGCTGACCGTGATATTGACCCGTACCAAGATTTGGGATGCCGTACGACGGATTTACGTACGAGCTATTTATTGATGATAGATTCGCACTCATGACTCGAGGATATTATGTGATACTATAGAGGCGGGATCACCGACTATTATATTTATATTTATATATATCGACTCAAATGTAGGTGGTTTCCATGCCCCTCCTATTTAGCTTGTTAGTTAGGTCTGTAGATTACTTAGTAGACACTAGACTAGACCCGAGTCTTACCTATTTCAAAACTAACGAATCGGGGATATTTTAAAGATAGGCAAAATGGATTCTACGGGTATTTTCAAACGAAGCATCTTTTCTTAAAACACCATAACCCTTATTTTATTAAAAACCCCGAATTCGTCTTAATTCAAATGTCAAGGCTGCATGATATATTTATTGTGGTAGATTCTTTACTGTTGCGTTGATTATTTAATTCCGCATATTCCTGCTATTTGTATTCTATCGCTTGTGTTGTTGATATATTACAGTCATGCTGCTAGGACACCAGCACCATTATCGATGATGCGTATGTTCCACGTACACTTGTTTGCCGGCTCACACACTTCATCATCGATAATTGCCATGTCACTACACCGTAGTACTGTTGCATTCAGTATATGATTCTTGCATGACATAATGATATGCTTACATTTCTTTTACATGTCGCATACATCATGCTTTCTGATTATACGCATTGAGATATGTTGTTTCCATGATATTTCTGGATTTGGGAACCGTAGGTATTTCAAAAGAGAATATGTAATTGTTTTAAAAACCCGATTACCCTTGATATGATATTTCAGTGCGTCCACCATGTGTTTCCTCGGTGCTGAGAGCAACATGTGAAACCCGATTCGAGGAGTGGACGAGGCCGATTGCTGGTACATGGTGGGCCCGGTATGGTTCCCCTCGGCAAGATGATCGATGGACTTTGCCGATTGAGCCTGGAGGTGGGCGAGTACCTACCGGTGATTGGTTGGACCTGGCGGTTATCCGGAGGATACCGACCAGAGTCGATAGATGGAAATGGGCGTACTGCTGGGGCCGAGGGACGATTCCGCAAACGGAGCCCGTTGGCTGATCCGGACTGACGGAGCCCAATATATGAGGATTTACGTGCCGATGCTAGGCACAACTTTCATGATGTTTTCGAGTGTCGATGTTGGGCACTCCGGTTCCATGACTTTGACGTGTCGCGAGGGACACAGATGGTTTATATCATCATATTTTTCCATGCATATGCTTTATGATATTTGCATGCATGATGCTATTGTCATTGGGTGAAGAGTGGACGGGATCCACGTACTTGCAGATTTGATTACATTGATCTTACCTCATATTCATGATATGCTATTACCTGAGGTACTGGCACGAGCACTTGGCACTACACTTATGTATTGAGGTTACATTGCCAGTTTAGCATGCTTCAGATTTATTCATATTAAGGTTTATATCTGATCATTTTGACCTAGGATGGGTCATACATTCGATCTCTGCTTGTAGATATTTTCTATTCACGAGTTGGAAACTCACCCCCGTTGTGCCACAGTTCTTGCAGGTTTTGCTGTACAGATTCCATAGCGGCTTTTCTGACACACTGCTTCTATATGGGTGACTTGCTTGGGTAGGTGGGTTCTTTTGTATCAGAACCACCATTGTACATTTATTATTCATTGTATCTAGAAATTCCATCAACCAAAACTTGTATATTGTTTCAGACTTAGTAAAACAGTGATGTACTATTTCGACCTTAAAGTCGCGCTTGTAGTATTACGGTTTTCTGGCTGTTTTGAGTTTCTTTTTGAGTTTTGATCCTCGCCCTTTGGCGTTGTATATTATATTGCTTGTGTGGTTGTGACCGTCGATTGACGAAGAGCTAGCTCCCGCTTGGGGATGCCTTTTTCCTTGCATATATATATGTTATTCTTTTTGTACCCCGTTCGGGGCCAGTATTTACAAAAGAAACTCTGCCGAAATTTTCAAGAAAGATTACACATTTAAAAAGAAATGCATATTCGGCTTAGTTATTTAAAAAATTTGATTTTCAAAACATGTTTTCTTTACTTCTTAAAACCAGTTTTCTTTATTTACTCCTTAAAATGGTTTTAGATTTCTAGGCTTTTGGCTTACTTGGATCAGATGGGGTCCTATAGGCTTCATATGGTTCAAGGGCCAGTCACGTGCTCTTTCGGGTCGTGACAAAGTTGGTATCAGAGCGCTAGGTTAACCTTGGTTCGAGTCTAAGTTTGACTATGTGGAGCCTAGGGCGTTTATATATATACGGAACTTAGGCTTGACCTTACAGAACTTAGACTTAGTTGAGGGGGTATTATACCCGAACTTTCGTCGCATAGGATGATCCTTGGTTGATGGAGTAGGTAGCTTGAGTAGAGGGACGTACCGTACGTATGTTCCGCGGCAAACTTACGACACGCCACTCCGCTTAAGAAACCTTAGGATGTACATTTCCTTGCACAGTATTATATTCCTTCCTATGATCTATCCTCATCGATACTGGTTATGATTTTGCTGCCACGATTGCACGGGCAGAGTGAGCTACGGCTCGAGTTGCGTCATCATGAGCTCGCCGTGGACGAGGACTGACCTGGGAGTGTTTCCAGAGGCATACGGTTGCATAGAGGCTTCGTATTTTTGTGTTTCCGCACTATGAGCATTTGACAGATCGCTGTTGCGAGATTTCTCGGATGTACCAGTTGGTACCAGAGGATTGAGCCACTGATAGAGGCCAGCCATGGATCTGATGACCATTGATATATCGCTTATTCATGATGATTGAGGCGCTGTTCAGCATACGGACGAATGAGCTAGTTGCTGCTGCAAATGATGAGATATTGCCCAGATGACTGGAGCTACTGCAGCATGAGCATATACTTAGAGATATGATGGTGAGTCGCTAGTCACCGATGATGAATGACTAGGACATATGGTTCGTTCGCTTACCCCGATGCGAGGTCATCAGATAGGTTGATTCCAGCTAGAGGCGACTTCACGCAGATTCGTTGTGAGTCGATAGAGACGATCGAGTGTCAGGAACCCATTTTTCCAAGTTTAAAGTATTCGGAAAGACATGCAAGCGATTCTATGGACCCTCTAGAAGAATGAATCCCTAACTCGACTTAATGACCCTGTGAATGCCTTTGAGCTTTAGGGTTTGCGGCAGTTCCGCGGCGCCATTAGCGAGGCTTGGGTTTGCCTTTCTACAGCTGGACCACCGATGCTGTGGTATGTACCCGATACTATTAAACTGTACCCAAGATGTTGAGCTCTTGGGGGATTATGAGGTTCTGACGAGTTGATCGGATGGTTCGACATCATTCGGATATCATGTGATGGGACACACTGCTTGGGAGACTCTAGATACGAGCATAGCCGTTGGAGCACAGTCCATACAGTCGCGATGAGACGAGTCCGGATTAGTCGACATTGGAACAAGGTGGAGTAAAGAGTTCGCATGGGATTTCGATGTGATGACGTTCCACTACGCTGACATCAGAGACGTGATATGCACGCTGAGGACGTGTTCGGCTAGATATCTTCTACGGAGTCATGAAGATACCGAGTTCGTGATTTCGAGTTCGTGTGAAAGACTTCGGATGGACCGTAGCCGAGGACATTACAGTGCGCAGTTAGAGACGTGACGTCGAAATGGACGATGATACAGACAAGCGGGACAAGAAGTTCGTGCGTGATGCAGATGAGCTGTTACTACTCCCCGTTAAGATTAAAGGTCGGACATGTCTACAGAAGCGTTGGGACGCGACCAGCTTCCGAGGAGATGCTGTGCTGAGGACGCGAATGTCCAGAGAGCGAGAAAAGATTGTGTAAGAGTGCCGGCCTCCGTACAGTTCGGCGTAGGCGAGATTGGAAGAGACCTTAAGCAGGATTCCTTCCAGGACACTGCCGCAATAAGAATTGCACCCAGGATCGGATGTGTGATGTGTATTTAGAGGACCAGAGGTTGGCGCTAGTGACGTGCAGCTTTACGAGCGGTCGTGAGGATTGACCGAGAGATGACCAGAGCAGTGCCAGAACAGAATTGTTTCCGTTAGCACACCTGACAGGGCCGTTGAGCCGATGGATTGCAAGATTGGTAATCCACAGAGAAGATAAGAACCCAGAGATAGAGGACGCCAGGCCGTGAGCAAACGACAAGTAGATATCTTGCGCTGCTAGTATTGGATGTACCGACACCTTCTCGACTTTGAGGGAGGATATACCGACGACGGTATTTATGATTTGTGATTTTGTGATTCGATTATCATGTATCCGTCACTTTGGATTTCGGTATTTTGGCGATCTATTTGCATGATTTGGTTTTGATGGCTGAGTTCCATGATTTCTGTTTTCGGCACCATGGTTGCACTTACCGGGTATTTATATTTTGCGCATAGTTATTACGCTTGAGGTATTGAAAATGATTTCATGCTTATAGTATGCCTGTGATTTGATTTATGCTTCCAGCATCGTTTTCATGCACTTTTAGTGTTTTGAGTCGATTTATGCACGCTGATGCACATGATTGTGAGCTTATACACCGCGGTATACCTGATTTGGATTGAGCCGTATTGTATACCGTCGACTTTGATTCTGATTTTGATGATTGATTTCGTGATTTCGTGCATGATGGATGCACCGATTTAGGTTTTCGCGCATGTTGGGCGCATGTTTAGAGATACGATTTTGGTGCACACCAGATGCACTAAATCGGGATTCTTCGTGCCTGTCAGATGCACCTGATTTGGCTGTCAGGCACACACGTTGCACCTAGATATTGTTTCTGTGCGCATGTATGGCATATATATGGATTTTGATTCCGTGCGCACCAGACGCATAGGGTATTCTTATATACATTTTGGGATTTATTTTTATGGAGCAGTACGTTTTATGATATTTGCTATGTGTTTTCGTACTGAGCAGGACTAGTCAGAGGACAATACCAGGATATATTTTGCATGCATTGATAGTTACCGAAGGGATTTCCAAAAAGCGAGTTATAGTCTCAGTATATACCTACGTGTCCGATATGACACGAAAACATTTATAACAAGGAAAACCTTCTAAATTGTTTTCAAAACGGCGGAACGTACATAGTAAACAAATGATATATACATATATGGTTATTTTCTTATGAAAGTCGTCCACCACTGTGCAGTGTTATGTGCATCGCAAAGCGACTTACAAGATTTGGCATGAATTTACTTCAGCTAATTACATGTATAGATTCGATGTTCACATGTATAGTTCTGATTTATATCGTATTGGTTTTGTATTGGATTTGACATTTGTGTCTTTACCATAACTTCGATGATTGCGGGATGCTTGACGGAGTTTCGATTTTGAGTTATCTACTCATTACTCATGTGCATGCATTGCGCTATGATGCGTTTTATGTATTGATGATTTTGGAGCCCCGACGACTTGGACTTTGTATCGAAATGTTTTAGTACTTTGGGGTTTAAATTTAAATTCGGGGACCGAATTTTTTTAAGGGGGGTAGATTGTAACATTTCAAAATAATAAAATATTATTTTTGGGAATTTTTATAATTTAATATTATTTTAATGAATATTTTAATATTTCGGTATAATTAAATACAAATAAATAGGGAAAATTTTGGAAAAATTATGGAAAATTATAAAATGGGGTATTTATTGGAATTATGCCATTTTTATGTTTTTGTGATCATATATATGCTAATTTAGTGCTAATCGCGATTAAAAATCGCTAATCGGTTTTTAGCAATTTTGTGCAAAACATGCACATATCTTTTCTCTACACTTGTGCATTTCTACCATGACTTTTCTTTTGGGTTTACTATTCAAGTGAGAAGGGATTTAGTGAAGAAAAGAAAGAAAATGGATAGATTAGAATAATGGTAGTAGGTATGGATGAGAGAGAAAGGAGAGTGGTTAGCTTTGACTTGGGCATTCTTCATCCTCTCATTCTCTCCTCTCCCTCCCTTCCCATCAGCTGAATGCTGCCTCCCCCTCACTCCCTCCCCTCTTCAAGCCCCAAATCACCTCTAAAAATACATCAAAACGCTATCTCCATTTCACAAAAAGTGTGCACAAGCTCAAGATCTACACATTGGACCAAGAAAGCAAGGATTTTGGCCACTAGGGGCAGCTCAAGAAAATTCTTGAGTTGCCAAATGAGCTAATTACTGAACCTTTAACTTAGTTTTAGCATTACTTATACCCCTATGTAAAAATTGAATCGATATCGGGTGATATTGTGGACTTAAGGAAGACCAAGTTAGGGTTTGAGAGAATTGAGAGTTGTGTTGTGAAATTGAGATCGGTAGAGGCCACCCCAACACCCTAGTGCTTGAATTATGACCCAAAACAGAGACTTGAAACCCGGAATACAGATTTAGAAACCCCGACATCGGATAAATGTGTGATTTGTTAGGGTATTTTCGAATCTGGAGCAACCCGGGGCTACTAGAATTGATTTTGGGATTACTGGGAGTCGTGCAGGCACCTAGGAAGCTACCATAGAGACCCGAGCCCCTAACTCCAACCCCAGGCCGCAGATATATTCATTCTGGCCGCAATTTGCTGCCAGATCAGGGAAATTGAGTCCCAGGTTTGGTTCATGGCTCCTTTTGCACTAAAATAGACCCCTCCTATATACAGTTTTGGCTAATTGTCACCTGGGGAAAATCTGGGAGCATTTTGGTGTGTTTTAGGCGATGTTTTCCGTATTTTAAAATGCACTTTCTTGATATTTGGATTTGTATTTGGTTGTTGGGTGTTCGTACATCGACAACAGGGATTGTTTGATTGATTTGCACGTTTAGGCCATAGGTTCCAACCTATGAGCATACTGTGCGCTGTATCGGTTTTCTGCCTCGATTTTAATACGTATTGCGATTGTTTATTATTGTAGGTACCCTCGCAAGGATTCCGAGGCGAAGAAGCACGGCGTCATCGATTTCGGCGAGCGAAGACCAGGTGAGTAGATTATATCTATGGGGGAAGTCGGGTGGATGGCATATAGCACCCCCGCATTTCGATGTCTAGTATATATATATATATATATACCATATATATGATGGCTTATTGAGTGACATGGAGATCATAGATGTATTAGGTGTACTATGGATATTTAGGGTTCGAAGTGAACTAGTTTATTTTCCTAGTTGCGAACCCTAGCATAGGTTTACACCCACACACACACATGCTTATTGCTATACTTATATCGTGATGATGAGGATAGTGTATGATACTGGAGATGAGTCGATGAGTTTGGGCATGGTGCCGTGAGATCGGCGATATGATGTGATTCGTATTTGGGATACGATACGAGATTTTAGCGGGCCTTTGGGCGTGTGTTTTACACACGCGCTCATATTTGTTTAGATGGTATCGATTGTACTAGACTTAGATCAGTACCCCAGATCATGAGAGATGATGATAAGGATACCAGATAATTGATGAGCTGACCGTGATATTGACCCGTACCCAGATTTGGGATGTTGTACGACGGATTTACGTACGAGCTATTTATTGATGATAGATCCACACTCATGACTCGAGGATATTATGTGATACTATAGAGGCGGGATCACCGACTATTATATTTATATTTATATATATCGACTCAGATGTAGGTGGTTTCCATGCCCCTCCTATTTAGCTTGTTAGTTAGGTCTGTTGATTACTTAGTAAACACTAGACTAGACCCGAGTCTTACCTATTTCAAAACTAACGAATCGGGGATATTTTAAAGATAGGCAAAAGGGATTCTACAGGTATTTTCAAACGAAGCTTCTTTTATTAAAACACCGTAGCCCTTATTTTATTAAAAACCCTGAATTCGTCTTAATTCAAATTTCAAGGCTGCATGATATATTTATTGAGGTAGATTCTTTACTATTGCGTTGATTATTTAATTCCGCATATTCCTGCTATTTGCATTGCATCGCTTGTGTTGTTGATATATTACAGTCATGCTGCTAGGACACCAGCACCATTATCGATGATGCGTATGTTCCACGTACACTTGTTTGCCGGCACACACACTTCATCATCGATAATTGCTATGCCACTACACTGTATACTGATTCTTGCATGACATAATGATATGCTTACATTTCTTTTACATGTCGCATACATCATGCTTTCTGATTATACGCATTGAGATTTGTTGTTTCCATGATATTTCTGGATTTGGGAACCATGGGTATTTCAAAAGAGAATATGTAATTGTTTTAAAAACCTGGTTACCCTTGATATGATATTTCAGTGCGTCCACCATGTGTTTCCTCGGTCCTGAGAGCGACATGTGAAACCCGATTCGAGAAGTGGACGAGGCCGATTGCGGGTACATGGTGGGCCTGGTATGGTTCCCCTCGGCAAGATGATCGATGGACTTTGCCGATTGAGCCTGGAGGTGGGCGAGTACCTATCGGTGATTGGTTGGACCTGGCGGTTATCCAGAGGATACCGACCAGAGTCGATAGATAGATATAGGCGTACTGCTGGGGCCGAGGTCCGATTCCACAGACGGAGCCTGTGGACTGATCCGGACTGATATGAACATTTACGTGCCGATGCTGGGCACAACTTTCATGATGTTTTCGAGTGTCGATGCTGGGCACTCCGGTTCCATGATTTTGACGTGTCGCGAGGGACACAGATGGTTTATATCCTCATATTTTTCCATGCATATGCTTTATGATATTTGCATGCATGATGCTATTGTCATTGGGTGACGAGTGGACGGGATCCACGTACATGCAGATTTGATTACATTGATCTTACCTCATATTCATGATATGCTATTACCTGAGGTACTGGCACGAGCACTTGGCACTACACTTATGTATTGAGGTTACATTGCCAGTTTAGCATGCTTCAGAGTTATTCATATTGAGGTTTATATCTGATCGTTTTGACCTAGGATGGGTCATACATTCGATCTCTGCTTGTAGATATTTTCTATTCACGAGTTGGCAACTCACCCCTGTTGTGCCACAGTTCTTGCAGGTTTTGCCGTACAGATTCCATAGCGGCTTTTCTGACACACTGCTTCTATATGGGTGACTTGCTTGGGTAGGTGGGTTCTTTTGTATCAGAACCACCATTGTACATTTATTATTCTTTATATCTAGAAATTCCATCAACCAAAACTTGTATATTGTTTCAGACTTAATAAAACAGTGATGTACTATTTCGACCTTAGAGTCGCGCTTGTAGTATTACGGTTTTCTGGCTGTTTTGAGTTTCTTTTTGAGTTTTGATCCTCGCCCTTAGGCGTTGTATATTATATTGCTTGCGTGGTTGTGACCGTCGATTGACGAAGAGCTAGCTCCCGCTTAGGGATGCCTTTTTCCTTCATATATATATGTTATTCTTGTTGTACCCCGTTCGGGACCAGTATTTACAAAAGAAGCTCTGCCAAAATTTTCAGGAAAGATTACACATTTAAAAAGAAATGCATATTCGACTTAGTTATTTAAAAACTTTGATTTTCAAAACATGTTTTCTTTACTTCTTAAAACCAATTTTCTTTATTTACTCCTTAAAATGGTTTTAGATTTCTGGGCTTTTGGCTTACTTGGATCAGATGGGGTCCTATAGGCTTCATATGGTTCAAGGGCCAGTCACGTGCTCTTTCGGGTCGTGACACTACCCAAACTTGGCACGATATGTGTGGAAATGTACGAGTGCGTGGATCCCAGATCAAACAACACGTGTGCGTCAACAGAACATACTGATAGGGTACCTGAGACCACAGCATTGGACCCTGCGTATCCTGATGCGTCAAAGAAAAAACCTGCGCCTGTCCTCCACCTGTGACTGGCGGTCCCCTACTAGCAACTAGCTGCACTCTGCCGGTAGCTGGCTGTCCTCTGCCTCGGCCACCTCGTCCTCTAGGAACAAACCCTCCGCGACCACGGCCTCTCTGTGCATGAGCCTGACGCGGAGCAGCAGTAGGTACAATAGGCAACGTCCTATGGGGTGGAGAAGGTGGAAGTCTGACACGCGGTATGGCAGTCTCGCCCTCACGCGGCTCCTGGCAATCTCGAACACGATGATAAGTACTCCCGCATCGGAAACATCTGGATGGTGTCGGCTGACCCTTCTGGGGATAAGTGCTGAATAACTGGCCTCGCCCCAAGTCTCTGCCATCTGCAAGGTGTCTGTCACGGCGCCTGAATGGCCTCTCTGTGCCAGTGTATTGGTATGAATCCTCTGTTAGTGTATATGCCCTAGAGGCCATTACTGTATCATACTAGTATGTATATTACTTGATGGAAGCTTGGGATATTCACAGTTGTATAGACAATCTTACTCGAAATGGTAGTATGCTACTTGGTTTGTCTCTGCTTTAATGTGTATATGTGTTTCTTTATTGTATCATCTATACGCATTAGTGGAGCCCTTAGGATCTTTGCTTGATTACCAGCGTTGTGATGGCAGTCACACTCGTGGGAGCTGGGTAATCTACAAGCACATCCTTATACACGCGTCCCTAGTCGTGGGATTATCAAGACAGGGCATCGATACTCCGGAGTAGACTAGCGTATGAGCTTCTCATCCCAGTGCGGGAGGCGGTCTGTCCCACAGCCGTCAGTACGTCGTGCTTGAGATAGTATGCGGGTGCTCGTTAGGTTACGAGTACACTGGACAGGACTCGTCGGGAACTGTTGGTTGGTATTATACCTATCATCAGTTATCAGTTCCCAGGTGACATGAGTACAGCTTAGTCCGCTGACTTGACACTGTCACTTCGCCTCAAGTGTGTTCCTACTGTACTTTGATTACTATCCTACCACGGCTCAAAGGAGTCGTGCAAACAGGTAGTAGTTGGGTGCAGTGCCGAAGTACTTGGAGGCAGTGACGGTTAGACAGGATTCGTCTCTCCCGGTATTGGGGGTTGGCATCGCGCTGTGTCTAGGAGAGCCATTACATAAGTAGTCCCTGTCCAGGGCAAGCGAGATATACCGGTAGGTTTCCAGTGTTATCTCAGGGTGTTCTGGGCTACACTCCGACACGACTTGTACCGCTATTAGGTGACTGACGTTTACCACCCCCTAGGCCCGCCATGCGATGTTATCAGACGAACAGACCGGACTGTACGGAGATTGTCACATACAGACTCAGTAGGAGTTCAGATGGGTTTCACCTCGTCCGTCTTCTTATCGGCATCTACCTAGGGGCCGTTACGCACAGCTAATGTCGCTTGCGGCCTGTGGTTAAACCCACTGCCAGTGTAGTGTCGAGTCTTTAGAGTCCCACACAGAGGGTTCTTCTCCTTTGGGCAAAACAGAGTAGAGGTCGCATGGTTTTGCGACAGGGTTCGTTCACATCCGCGCACTTGTGCACGTTTGGTGTCCGGACAGTCATTACTAGCGGGCTCTGGTTTGAGCTAGATCCTAGTATATGCTTTGGGGTTAGTTTTATCTCATTGTGTTCATGTTCCTCGGAACATGAATGCGGGTGTGTATGCACAGTTGATTGAGGCGGAGGAAGAGGTTTTTCATTAGGGTTTTGGAACAGGTGTATATGCACTGTTGTCAATCGTCTTTTTCCAAACCCTAATGATCTTGTGATTTATCAATTAATAATATTAATTAAATGAAATTGTGTCATGGATGGGTTGGTTGACTTGTTGACCAAGGTTGACTAGTTGACTAGGTTTGAAACATTGACCATCATCATTACTTTTCAAGACGCTCTTTGATCTTTGCAAAATACATTTATTGTGATATGATAATGGTCTCTTCAAACTATCCATCACCTTTTTCATTTTCAATTAATATTATTATTTGAAAAATCACATATATGTTATGGTTGTAAAATACCATCTCATTCTATCATTTTGGTTTCTCTCTCTTCACTTCATCTTCTTCCTCCTCTAGTTCAAGGAGAGCAAATCTCATGTGTTGAGAATCATCTCCTTGAAGATAAAACACCCTTAACCACACTCTACTCACTCTAAGGTAGAAGGTCTAGCAAGCCGGATACATTAGTTGTCTCAAGATCGAGAAAGGAGCCCAAAGTTGAAGCCCTCAGGTGGATCCATCTTTGACGAAAGAAGACGACGGGGAAAGCATCATCCAGCCACTACAAAGAGTCCAAGAAGAAGGAGTTCAAGTGAGATATAACCCCTAACCGTGTAGAACAACTCTCTAGTTAGGTTGCTAGTGTGTAGTTTAGCTTAGATCCGTGTTTTTAGTCAAAGTTACCTTTACCGAAAAAATTGTTTTTCACCATTTCCGCAAGCCCGAAAGAACCGGGAGAGGTAACATGGACTTACAGTGGTATCAGAGCCTAAATAAACACACCCTAGCATGTTACCAAAGTATTTAGAATATCGACCGAACGAAAAAACCGCAAAACACCCCGGAAAACCCTAGTTTCTGCCGATTTTTTTTCTGCTCAAAAAGTAATAAATCACATCTTAAAAATCGGCTCAGGCTTTTTGAAGAATAGTCAAGAAAAACGATCGCACGATCCGACCAACTCGCCGCGGTTCCGCGGCCGAGTTGATTCGGCCGTGGATCGTTTCTCCTGCAGTTTATTTCTGGGGGTATTTTGGGATTTTTGAGATGGTTTGTTTCTGCCCTGATTTCCAGAGAACAAGTTTGTGTTTGGGGTGGTTACAAATCTATATTTTGGTCGATTTTCTGTAGACTTTGGCTAATGGTTATATCTGTAATGTTATATATGTATTGAACGTCTGCTAATCGCTATACGTCGATTAGTGGGGGTTATACATATCTGTGATCTGTGATGTTGATGGTTTGTGTATATGAATTCGTTGGATTGTCGCAGATGAATAGCCGGGGGGAATTGTGAGATGAGAGTTTTGTTTATCTTTCAATTCTTGTAATATGTAAATTGGTGTAATATTATTTGTATGGCCGCACAACCGGGTCGGGGTTGTAGCTGTCATTGTATAATTTCTTTTTACTTTTTTTGCTCCTAGGATAGACCCAAGGTGGGGTGTACAAACTACCGGGTATCTCGAAGTGCCGAGTGGCCTACTCACGAGTTGAGGGAGGTTGCTTCGCTTCGGATACTTGGCGGGTAGTTTGCCGCACCCGTAGGGGTCTAGGGTGGGGTTGTTGGATATAGTGCCCTCTAAGTCAATTATTGGATCGCAGGTACGTGATTGCAATGATTGAGGGAAGACCTATACCGATAAACAGTCTTACTCGAGATGATAGTATGCTATCTGGTCTGTCTTTATCATCATATATAGATGTTGATAGAGCCCATAGGATTCTTGTTTGACTAACAGCAGTATGGTGGCGATCATATATGTGGGAGCTGGGGTCTATAAGCACATCCTTAAAGTGTCCCTAGTCGTGGGAGTTTCGAGATAGGGCATCTATACTCCAGAGTAGACTAGTGTATACAGTCGAGACCCCAACGAGGGGCGGTGGCTGGTCTCACAAGCCACTGGTGTCAATTGGATCACCTAAGATGTATACAGGTGCTCATTGGGATATGAGTACACCGGACAGGACTCGCCGGGAACATCTTAGTTCGTATTATACATATCGTCAGATAGCAGTTCCCGGGTGACATGTGTATAGGTTAGTTCATCGACCTGAGGTCGTCATTTGTCTCTTGTGAGTTCCTACCGTGCTTTGATTTATACCCTACCACGCTCAAAGGAGTCGTGCAAACAGGTATATTTTGGGTACAGTCCCGAGCCACATTGGAGGCAAGTGAGCGGATCGTCGGGGATTCGTCTCTCCCTGTATTGGGGGTGAGATCGCGCTGTGTTTAGGAGAGCCATTACACGAAATCCCTGGCCAGGGTAATCGAGATATACTGGTAGGTATACCAGTAGTATCTCAGGGTGTTCTGGGCTACTCTCTGACACGATTTATGCAGCTATTGGGGGTCTGACGTTTACCGACCCCCTAGGCCTAATATGCGATACTCATAGACGAATGTTCCGGACGGTACAAATATTGTCACTGTCAGGCTCAGTAGGGTTTATTGATGAGTTCGCTCGTCAGCTTCCCTTCCAATCAATACATAGGCAAAACGTTACGTACAGCCAGTACCTCTGACGTGCTAGTGGTTATACCCAGTGCCAGTGTATTGATGAGTCATTAGAGTCCCCCACCGACGCTTTCCCAAGTTCGGGCGAAACGTTGTAGATGCCGTATGGTATTATGGCAAGGTTCGGAAAAAGCACGTGCGTTTTCGCACGTGTTATTTTTCGGGCAGATAATACTGGTAGGCTTTGGTTTAAGCCGGATCCCAGTATTATACTGTGTAGATATAATATCTTTGTCTCGGGTGCATTTGTATTCGGTCGTAATACAAATGCGGGTATGTTTATACCGATACGGGGTTATCCTGAAATTCGTTTCGGGATGATTTTTGGAAGTTGCCAGTTTCCAGTTTTCTATCAGCCGTATTTGACATTCGGTTAAATACGGATTTTTCTTTTCGTCTTCAGAGTGAGTCATGCTTCTAGAAGGTTCTAGAAGTGATGATTAGACTCATGACTCATTTGTGTCATTAATGGTTCATTAATGATGCAAGGTGACTAGGTTTAATGTGATTGGTTTGCATTTAATGACTTCTTGTGATTCATGCTTTGTTGTTAGGTTATGATAAGTTCAAAGCTTATGGTCACCACTTGAAAGCTCCTACACTCACCTCCCTCTTCTATTAGTAGTGGCCGGCCCCTCTTTGTGAGGTGTGGGTTTTTCATTTGATTTCATTTGTGAGAAAAGATTATGATAAATTGTGTATGGAAATTTCCTAGTTCAATTTCCATTCACCCGATTTCAATTGGCAACTTCAATAACCGTTCGTCCATAGCCTTGGACGTAACGAGACAAAGTATTCTACTCATTCTCTACTTCATCTTGGTCGTCTCTTTTAGCAAACTTGACGACCGAGTTGCCTCGGTTCAGAGGCGGGAGCCCGTTTAAAGATCCGTCGACGTGGTGCCACCTGGACGACGAGACCGGAGATCGAGCAAGTTCGAATCAGTTGCAACATAGCGTGTGATGATGGTTGAAGACCGAAGGACTCGGATCATTCGGTATAACAATTCTACCCTCTTTACAATTTGTTAGTTTAGCTTTAATGGACGATCCGGGATAAAGTACGCGATAGCGCCAGTCGTAAAAGTTTTATTCCGCATATTGGCGTCTGTTAGACGGCCGGGGCGCTGCCGCGGACTTACAGTGGTATCAGAGCCTCACCATTAAACTATACTAACTTATGCTAATGCGTTTAAAAGATCGATCGAACGGAATTTCCGAAATCACAATTTTCTGTACATGAAGTTTCTGTCGATTTTTAAACTGTTCTAAAATTCATTTTGACCATTTTAGAGAATCATGCAGGGTTTTTGAAGCACACTTTGAAAATTTGGGCACGTGATCCCATTAAATCACCGCGGAACCGCGGTCAAACCTAGGGTTTGACCGCGCTTCCGCGGCGGTTTAGTGGGATTGGTGCACCAAATTTTTTCAGGGGCTTCTTCACAGGAAAATGTGGTTTCTGGTACTGTTATTTTGGGCCCATATTTTATTACTGTACACCAGATGCTTGTGGGGCCCACTTCGGGAAATTTAGTCGATCGAATTTTTAAACTTGTTAGTTTTTGGTATTTACATTATATCTTCGACCGAGAATGTCATTTGATCGGTAAACCGCGTCTGATTGCTATAGTTCTTTTAGACGGGTTTGCGAACGTGACATTCGCGTTGACGTTCTGTGTTGTGCTGTAATGTTGCGGATTCGTCGTGGTGGATAGCAGGGTGCAATGATAGAGCTGTTTAAATTTATTTGTACATTTGATATTGCGGGGCGAGCGTCCGACTTGTGGACTGCCGTCACTGCCTGTTTGTATAATATTCTTTTGGGGCACGACCAGGTTGCGGTCGATGTACCTATTGTACTATTTTTATTTCTGTACTAGGTTTACCCCGCGGTGGGGTGCACGAATAGCCAGGTTCTGGAGGGCAACGGGTTCGTATCTCATGGCATTGAGAGGCAAAGGGACCTCACTCTAGAATTGGCAGACTATTCGCCGCACTCGAAAGGGGTACAGGTTGACCCAAGGAGGGGTGCTCAATTTACCGGATTCCGTGAAGTGTCGGGTATTCCATTCACTATGTTGTGGGGACTACCTCGCTTCAGGTTTTGGCGGGTAACTTGCCGCACCCGTAGGTGTCTAGGTTTCATTGCACAGGCTATCCACACGACCAGGGGAACGTCGGGTTTTAGTAGCGGCTCTGTGAAACCCGGGGATCCCAGATTATCTGTATTGTTCTGTGATGCTTATTACTTTTCTGTAATGTTGCATATTATCACGCCTGGAGCGATTATTGTATATTAGTATATATACTATTAGATGTTGTATATGTTTTACACCCGCGCTAGTCCATTCCCCGCTCTGTCGTTAGTTAAGTAGCCTAACGGGTGATGACGAGACCCAGTGACGAATGCGGATGGCATATACGTACATTTTATTTTCGTTCTTTTCTGGTGTGATTGATTGATGGGACTGCATTGATTCTTATCAATGCGAGATAAAACAAACCTATATTTGATGTTGTTGGAACAAATTTTAAAATTATTACAAAGACGTTTCCTTTTGTTATGCATAGCGGTATTCAGTTGGAATATCCTGCACCTCATTCCACGAGGAAAGAGCCGAGATCCCTTCACCGGGAGTGACTTCTTTAACAAAAGGTTTTCGCTACTATATATTTTTATAAAGCTATCAGGTTCCTTCAATGAGATCAAGTTCATTACGTTAAAGGTTTTTCGCCAAAAACCAGCCGTAATCCTCCGTCGTTTCTTATGGATGATCGGTAGTATTCAAGCTATGTTTGTTGGCTTACGTCAAGACATAGTGTTTGGTATCTGCTGGGTATTCATTTGTTGCATAGATAGATGCATTAGTTTAAGTCAGACGTACACCTTGTTGGCCTACGTCAAGGGCTTGTACGATGACTTAAGTTGATCAGGACAACGACGGGTAGAACTTGACATGTTGCTTATGATTTGTTGGCCTACGTCAAGGTCATAAGAGCATGGGATAAAAAAATTACATCGGGAGTTTCAAACATACAAGAAACTTGCCAGACTTGCGCATACCTTCTGGAGTGTGTTAACTTGAGTGGCTTCCATCAAGTTATCATGTGATGATAGTTGGATCCTGATTCTCACTGCTGAGTTGGTTTACTCTTTGGGTGACCCCGACTAATTCTTCTTTTAGGTTTGGAGGAGAATTTGAGATAACAGTGGGAGGTTTCCTAATTAGATAAAGTGATAACCATTCTGATTTAGGCTAGAGTACACGCAGAATGTTTCTTTTCTCTCTCTCTTATGGCAGCGACTTTTGACCGACCCTAGACTATAACTCAGTGACCAAAGTTGACCGAATCTTCTTAATATACTAGCTTTTTGGATTGTCTATAGTTGCATAAGTCATTACCGCTCTTTTACCCTTTGTATTTCTCAGAACACCCCGTATCACTACGGATATCCACTTCCATTGGATAGATCCATCGTATGGTTATATACGAACTCGGAGGGATTTCTTCGAGGATGGATCCAGGTTCAGGAGAAATAGAATTGGTTTATTCAGTCGTCTTTTATTATCACCTTCTCTCAGGTTGCGAGGGCTCCTTGGTTAGGGAGAGTACACGTATTACGCTTATTGGATAGTCTTCTTCCAAACCATAGGCTGGTGCCGAAAGGTTGGGAATGAAGAAAACCAATCAGCCTGAGTAGTGTGTACAGAAGGTAATAACTTAAGACAAAATAAATGGATTAGAAAGAGGGCAAAGTAAATTGCGACTATTAACATTCACGACCAAACCACGTGTTTCATCGCCACTCCTACTTCACCTTTGATTTCTCCAGAACAACCCGTATCAATACGAACATCCAATTCCATTGGATAAATCCATCGTATGGTTATATACGAACTCGAAGGATATTTTTTCGATGATGGATTCTGGTTCAGGAGAAATAGGAATAAGGTTTATTCAGTTGTCTTTTAGCATCACCTTCTCTCAAGTTGAGAGTACTCCTAGGATTAGGAGGGTACACCTATTATGCTTACTGGATATTCTTCTTCCAAACCATAGGCTGGTGCCGAACGGTAGGGAAGGAAGAAAACCATTTAGACTAATGATGGTGTACAGAAGGTAACGACTAAAGACAAATAAAGGGAATTGGAAAGGTGGCAAAGAAACATACGGTTAAAGTCATGATTTGGATTATGGAAGAGGCATTACTAAGAATACCAGAATACCCCTACGAAACATATTTGTGTTTCATATTCACTGTGCATTGTTAATTGAAAACTGATTTCCCAATTAGATACTTACTCCAGGGTATGTATTTACCAGGAACGATTCTCACATCTGCATGGTTTTACAGATGTTGAGTGGGAGCAAGTTATTAGGAATTAGGTGATCATCCTCATTATATCGGAATTCGTTGTAATTGGTGATATTTGAGGAAATCGCCTGGGTACAGTTTTTCAACCTACGATGCACAGGTTTTGAGTTATTCAACTCAGTGGACGTATACAGAGTATTGTATGTTGTCCAGTGTCCATCAGGACATAAGGGTTGGTCCTCGTACTATATTCTATTTACTTGTGACTTCTCTAATTTATAGACAAGTGTTTCGTACAAATACAATGTCTAAGTATTGAGAAGTTGTGGATATAAGAATAAAGTAGAGAACCAAGTATCGCAAGTATCAGGATTCTTCAAAGAAATCGAAGATATAGATTCTTGTGATTGGTATTCAGTTGATAGTAAATGGTTTTTGAGAAACTTGTTTCTCTTTCACGTTACTCATAATTGGATGCATTCCTAAGATGGGTAATGCTGATTAGCCTCTCTCCATTCAGTTTATATGCACTGGAGACAGTTGCATGATTTGAATCTGATTCCAATTAAATAAGTGCCAAAGTTTCTATATTGAATATAGAATGCTTCATATCTTAACGATGTTAAGGTAAGGGTAGTTGTCCAGCTTATGGTTAAAACCAGACACTGGATAACTCAAGACACGTTTCTGTAATGGCAGTTTGCGGGTTGACCCTAACTTCGACGAGGGTTGATTTTCTACCATCTGGAAGATCAATAGTGATATTGTTCTTGACTCGCCACAGTTTTATTAAAATGGATTTTTTCAGAAAACAGAAGTGGGAGTATGGTAGAACTGGAAGTGATTCCAGAACCGCAAACGATTACGGAAAGTTTAATAGGACCTATATATTCAATCAGGTTTGACATTCCAATAGCCACTCCGCAGATATGGTGGATAACCTCAGACACCCGAGAGGTACTCCGGTAGCCTCAAGGACGGTGACAGGGAGGTTCTTGTTTACCCAGACTTGACACTGCTGTTGTTCCAGACTATGAGACCCGGCAGGAGGATATGTATAGCATCGTTCTAAACTAATTTTAGAAGTGTACGTATATATTATTCTGCCAGAGGGTTGTCGTAGTCAGTGGGAGCAGCGGAAGCATAGTGGGCAAGTAGCTAATGTCTATTTATAGACTTGAGCAATTATAGCGGAGAAAGATCATCTAATTTTTGATGTGACAGTCATGGTTTTGACTTCATCAGAATAGGGGATGGATCTGTTAAGAAGGTAGTAGTGTGTTATGTCCTGGTATTTGGATGACATACACAGAGTAGGAAGTAAAATTCCTATACTACGATCGGTTGTACTGTGGTCATCACACAGTTGTTTCTCCACAAAGGATATGGATATAATATCTGACATTCCGGTTACTAGATCTATGGTTTTAGATCTAGATTTGGGTAGTTTCCCTATATAGGTACTTTGACAGTATTCTAATAGTATTTTAGAATTGATGACTCCTAGCATGGTGGTGTACCTGCAGGTGATGGAGTCACCCTCTCTAAAGGTGTCTTACAGACTAAAAGGAAGAGGGACGTACATGATTGACAGATCACTTGCTTGGGCAATTGAGTCAATCATGAGATGTCAAGTACCACACCAGATGTCGTTTTTGCACTAGATGCGATAAGTTTATATTAATCCAATCCTGAAGAAACATACAGAAGCAGTTTTAGAACATAAGTGAATGTTCTACGGATTTGATGACGGCAGCCTCCTTCAGGAGACGGTTATTATTCCAGGCTTCAAAGGTGACATAGATGACAGAGTGATTGTCAAAGTTATAGTTTTTCCTCAGACGTGGGACAGTATTATGGACAGGCGGTCCAAGAGGATACTGTGGGAGGCATGGTGCTGGACACTGATTAGTTTCAGTGATCGATACAGTCTAAGAAGTTTGGATTTGGAGTTCATTTATGAACTAGGTCCCATCAGATATCCAGACATATTCTAAGACACGTATTACTCAATTCGGGAGATGGTTTTTTCCGCGAAGTTGAGATATAGAGAGATACAGAAAGAAACACCGAAGCGGATCCACTCACTGAGGCTATTTCTCGATCACAATAGTTTTGCAAACGAGCTTTGTGAAACTGATTAGTAGAGGAGTTGGATGTTCGGTATCACACGAGCTGTGAGTACACGACATCGCAATAATTAGCCTTAAGTGCAAGTGGGAGATTGTTGGATATCGCAGGTACGTGATTGCAATGATTGAGGGAGGACCTATACCGATAAACAGTCTTACTCGAGATGATAGTATGCTATCTGGTCTGTCTTTATCATCATATATAGATGTTGATAGAGCCCATAGGATTCTTGTTTGACTACCAGCAGTATGATGGCGATCATATATGTGGGAGCTGGGGTCTATAAGCACATCCTTAAAGTGTCCCTAGTCGTGGGAGTTTCGAGATAGGGCATCGATACAACAGAGTAGACTAGTGTATACAGTCGAGACCCCGACGAGGGGAGGTGGCCGGTCTCACAAGCCACTGGTGTCAGTTGGATCACCTAAGATGTATACAGGTGCTCATTGGGATATGATTACACCGGACAGGACTCGCCGGGAACATGCTAGTTGGTATTATACATATCGTCAGATAGCAGTTCCCTGGTGACATGTGTACAGGTTAGTTCATCGACCTGAGGTCATCATTTGTCTCGTGTGAGTTCCCACTGTGCTTTGATTTATACCCTACCACGCTCAAAGGAGTCGTGCAAACAGGTATATTTTGGGTACAGTCCCGAGCCACATTGGAGGCAAGTGAGCGGATCGTCGGGGATTCGTCTCTCCCTGTATTGGGGGTGAGATCGCGCTGTGTTTAGGAGAGCCATTACACGAAATCCCTGGCCAGGGTAATCGAGATATACTGGTAGGTATACCAGTTGTTAGTTATATGTATGCCCTAGAGGCCATTACTGTACATATGATGTATATTGTAGTGGATGCTAGGACGTATATAGGGAGGACTTTCTTGCTCGACATGATAGTATGCTATCTGGTTGAACTTTACCTTAACGTGTATACTGATTGTCTCTCTGTTACATGTTGGTGAAGCCCTTAGGATGTGTGCTTGACTACCTGGACTATGATGCGGATCATACTAGTGGGGACATGGTAGTCCATAAGTACATCCTTAAAAGTCCCTAGTCGTGGGTGTATCGAGACGGGGCATCGATATACCAGAGTAGACTAGCGTGTACCTTCTCGACCCATACAGATGGGCGATGGATGATCCCATATCCATCGGTGTTTGACATCAGAGATGATATGTGGGTGCTCAGTAGAGACTGGGTACACTGGACGGACTCGCCGAGAACTCCCAGATGGTATTATACCTCACGTCAGATGGCAGTTCTCTGGTGACACTGGTACAGAGTAGTCTGTTGACCCGAGATCGTCATAGAGTCTTGTGTTTTTCCCACTGTGCTTTGATTTCCATCTTACCACGTCCAAGAGGGCATGCAAAACGGTGGTTTTTGGGTACAGTCCCGAGTCACATGGAGGCAATGAGCGATAGGAGGGGATTCGTCTCTCCCGTTATAGGGGGTTGATGTTGCGCTGTGTTCGATTGGCTATAACAGGAAATCCCTGGCCAGGGTTGCTGAGATTTACTGGTAAGTGTTACCAGTAGTTTCTCGAACAGTTATAGACCTCATATCGACACGACTTATCGAGCTATTGGGGTCTGACGTTTACCACCCCTAGGCAAGATATGCGACATATCAGACGATCAGACCGGACTGTACGGTAGTGTTACTGGTCGGATTCACTGGAGTGTGAGCGGGCTTGCTCGTCGATCTTCAGATCGCTCAATACCCGGGTGGCCGTTACGTTTAGCAGACCGCTTGCGGCTTGTGGATGTTTGATATGATCATCATCTGCTGCCGGTGTATTGACGAGTCTTTAAAGTCCTACACAGAGGTTTCCTGGCTCAAGCGAAACGAAATAGGAGCGCATATGAGATATGTGCGGGACCGAGAATAATACGGTATGTGATACTGTATTCGATTCTCGTGATGTGACATTGATCGGTTATATGCGATATAGCCGGGTTATCGGATCAAGTGTTGATTCGATAAGTTGTTACTGATGATACCAGTCGGTTATGTGCGACATGACCGGATCGTTAAATCAAGTGTTGATTTAATGATTTAATGCATAATTGTATATTTGATATATTACTTTGCATTAACTAGTATCGGTTCACTTTAAAATGGATTTTCTCACTCGGGTGTGCGCATTGCATATGCGATATGATTTTGTGCACTTGCTTGTATCATGTTTGATGATGCATGCCAAACTTGGTTAAGTGTAAAGAATGAACCATGGTAATGAATGGGTTAGGGTTTTGATTTTTATTTATTTATTTTGAATAGATAAGAAAAGAATGGTTGCTAATTTTGGAGTTTAGTTGAAGCTTCATGAAGCTTTGACTTTGTAACCATTCTTGTCTTCATCTTAAACCCTAACCATTAATCTAACCTTAGTTAATTCTCTACACTTGACCATGGTTCTAATATGATAAGTATTCATTTTCTTTTCATATTTTAATTAACTTATCATATATTTCTTTCTTCTTCTTCTTCATGAGCAAGGAAGAAAAAGCTTTCTTCATCAATGGTGATTGATGATAAAGAGTGAGAAATCCAAATCTAAAGTCTACCCACTTCCTATTTCTTCATCCTCTACCTCTTGCCAAGTAGTAGAGTGTGTTTCCTTCACAAGTTATCATGGTTTGGTGAAGGTGGAGCTTGATTTAGCGATGCCTCGACGTAGATCATCTTCGGCATGGACATCGACGACCTAGCTCGCTTTTTCTCCGACGAAGCCGACTCTAGAGCCCGGATTCCTTTTGGACAGCGGAGACGACTTCGTTGCGGAGCTATGGAGGTGGAGCACCGGATCTACAAAGGTTGTATTTCCGATATCCCATTAGTTAAGTGTTAACTAGATTATTTTTTCGCCTAGTTTTCTAGCCAACGATCCGTAGTCGGGTTTCTCGGCACCTAGAATTTTTGAAATTGGCATGGTTGATGCCTTGTGAGACCTCATTAGGATTCCTAGGAACCCTACAGTGGTATCAGAGCCTAGCTAGAGGCTTAGGCGAAGTCTAGACGGATTTTGAACTCCGAACGAACCCGAAACCCTATTACAAATAGCTCTCTGGACGTTTTCCAAATTCTGGGATTTTTCCAGATTAAAAATATTCAGAAAACTCAGTAAAATAATATAAGAATTACTGTGCAAACTCAGGAAAGATTCATTAAATGGGGCGCGGATCCGCGGCCTTACAGTAGGCTCAGGCGGCGGATCCGCGGCCCTTTTGTCGTGTTGTGCATCCTTTTCTGCACAGTAATTCTTATATATTATTTATGGTATTTCTGGGAATTTTTAATATTTATTCAAGAGTTGAATTTTCTGGAGTTGTTTTGGGGATTCGGTGTTTCGATCAGAGTATCAAATTTTGTCTGTGTGGCTTTCCGGATAAATTTTAGAATATGTTAAAAAGTTCGACCGGATATAAATACCCACTTTTTCCCCTGCCGGGAAATTTCCAAGTGTTGGATTTTTCCGTTGTTTGACGACGTTCTAAGTAGTGCAAGTATGGCGATGGACCCTCTAGAAGACAACAAACCTTAACTCGATTATGTGACCGTCTTGAACTGCCTTTTGAACCTTCGGGTTTGGGGCAGTACGGCGTGCCACATGTGAGGCGTTGGCTTGACCCTTCTACGGCTGGACCGTTGGTACTGAGGCACGAACGGAATGTTGTTAGACTTGTTTCATGTGTTGATCTGTATCGGGAAAACTTGGGTGTTCGATTGTTCGATCGAAAAGTTTAGCATTTTCTATTTATCCGGAATGTGATACAATAATTGGAATTCACAAATTGTTATAAGATAACGGAATGAATATTATAAACGTAGCAGTTTAGTCTCACTTGATCGGTTGCCACGGAATTTTGATGTGATCAAAAGTCCGTCGCAATCACGTAGCGTACGCGGATACTCGCCGGGTAAACTTAATAGACAGCCTCACTCCATAGCCCCGACCAAGTGACTGTAGGAGAACCCCGTCGCCGAAAGCATCCGTCCGGGTGCTCGCGGTAGCGGTGTTCCGCCTTGGTGCACTTCGTCGACGGTATCGGGGGTACGGCCGCCTACTAAAGTTTGCGACGAGTATTCGATCAGACTGTCGGGAATCTTGTTGAATTGCCCGACTCGATATTGAAAAGTGTTTTCGATAATGAGACTAAAATGCGAGGTTTATAATTGTTAGGTATGCGATGTCTAAGGAATTCATTTGGTCAGGCATGCGATGTCTGAGATGGTTGCGGATTCCAACTGTTGTAGTTTTACACTTTCTTTTCTGTGACCGTAAGTGTAATATGTGATATCGCCGGTTTCGTTGCTATATGTCAACGACAATTGGGATGCGCATATTTACTTACGTTGATGACATGTGATGTTATGTGTTGCTGGATATGTTAGATTGGATCGTCGTGATTGAATAGCCGGGGGTTTTTATGTGAGATGAGTGTTTTTCATTTTCATTCATGTAATAACTTGTATGTAATATTCTTTTATTAGGGCGCTTCCAGGTTGCGGAAGTAATCACCTTTTGTATATTATTTACTTTTCCGCACTAGGATAGACCCAAGGAGGAGGGCACAAGTAACCGGGTTCTGGAGTCCAGTGGGAGACCAACTCGAGGAGTTGAGTCCGAGTCTCCTAACTCCAGAATTGGTAGGGTTGCTTGACGCTCTCGTAGGGGTCTAGGGGTGTGGGTTTGGCTATTCATCGCGACCGTGGAATCCGTGTTTTATACTGGCTCATATTGAAAACACGGACGTCCTAGTATATCCAATATTTCATATGTTTCTTCTGCTGCGATATCTGTGATGTGATCATGTGATGTTCTGTGATAGATACAGTATATAGTATATATGATATATTATATAGACGTTACTTATGTTTTACACCCGCGCTAGCCCTGCCCTGCTCTGCCGTTAGTTACCTAACCTAACGGTGCACGAGGGGACATCGAGGCGAATGTGGATGGCATAAGTGTACGTCGTATTTATCTGTGATGTTTAGGTACATAATTGATGGGACTTCATTAATGTGATTAATGAAATAAAAAAAAACCTAAGATGTTGTAGAATCGAATTTCAAAATAAAACAGGTAGCTACAGTTCTTGCTTTGCACAGCGGTATATGAGATATATCCTGCACCTTATTCGATGAGGAAAGGACCGAGATCCCTTCACCGGGAGTGACTCCTTTAGCAATAACTGGCAGATGCTACACACTCGGTTTGTCTTTTGATTGCTTTTAAGAGTTTTTGCTTTGCACAGTGATATATATGATATATCCCGCACCTCATTCGACGAGGAAAGGACCGACGATCCCTTCACCGGGAGTGACTCCTTTAGCAAAACTAGAAAAGCCTCAAAAGCACTCCATTTTTTTAAAATCATTTGATTCTACAACGATATAAAGTTCATTACGCAAAAGGTTTTCTTAAAAGCCTGACGTAGCCCTCCGTCATTTCAGATAAGTCCTAGTTAGTATTCGTGCTGCGTTTGTTGACTCAGTCAAGGCGTAGTGTGCGGTAGCTGATTAGTGCTTATCTGCAATGCATATGATGCGATTGGATTAGGGTAGTCGTGCGGCCTTGTTGACTCAGTCAAGGGTCGTGCGGGTGGGTTTAATTCAATCGAGAAATGACGGGTTGAACTTTAATTGCGGTCTATGGTTTGTTGACTCAGTCAAGGTCATAGATCGCATGGGGCAAAATATTATCGGGAATTTCAAGTGTTGAAATTTGCAATGAGATTGCATACCTTCTATGAGATAGTTGGATCCCGATACCCGCTGCGAGTAAAAGTTACTCCTGGGAGAGTTTTATACATTACAATTAGCCGATCAAGTAGGTGTCTAGAAAGGTGTCAACGGGGTTACGCCTCTGGGAAAACGAGGTTTACATTAATTAGGTTCGTGCGAAAGCACGGGGGACCTCCCTCAAAGTACCGACACTGGCCTGGCTGAAAGATTGGCGAACTTGTAGTGTGTAATTAATCCCGGCTAGTCTTTCCTTTTAGGGTTTGAAGGAAGATTTGATAAAAAGCAGTGGGAGCCATCCTGATTAGATAAAATAATAACCAATCTATTCTTGAAAGAGCGCACGCTGAGTGTTTTCTTCTCTCTCTCTCCAGGTAGCGACCATATCACGCCTTAATCAAGATAATAATACGGAATATTGACCGAACCCGCTTGTTATACTGAGCTGGGGAACGTTGGTCCCGCTCCAACTTATAATTGTTATAAGATAGAGCAAGAAATAGGGGATTACCAGAATTCCCGTGCCGCCCAAACGAAGAGAGTGCATGCTGATGCATCATCTTCGGGTGTGTTCATTACAAAGAACTGTTTCTCCGTATCCTCTACGTCCTGGGTATGTGATACCAGATCAGGATCCCAGATATGTAATCTGTTACATAGGGCTACAGAAAGGTAGAGAACTGAGAACGGGTGATAAGTTTCATGAGGCAGAAAACGGGGCAAGAGTTGCAGCCAAGTTTGTCGGTCACTGTCACCCTGTATTACCGATACATTGATTCTGAACGAATGTTATTAGATACCGAACCTGATATACAAAATCATATCTGTCTCTTTATTAGTAAAGAAACGATAAAATTTTGTATTGTTGGATAATGTTTTGAACATTTCTTATATCAAAAGTTGATCGGTTCAGGCACGTTATCTAAAAGCATTGACGTTCTAAATCAAACTACAGTTCTTAGTATACGGAACACACACAAGAGGAAGAGTTCAGATATGAACGAATTCTTCTTGAGGCATTGTAGACTAGGTCAGATCAATGTGACCCGACTAGCTAGAGTTACATATAGATGCATATTTAAATCAGTTTGAATTTACATCTTGTGAAACTCGCCAGTCATGTCACAAAGATAAGATGACCATAGCTCCGTTTACTGAAAACAGAGAAAGAGTTAGTGAACTCTTGGGATGATACATGTTGATGTATGTAGGTCCCCTGTCTACACATGCCAACACCGGTTCTTTGTACTTCATTACATTCTCTGATAATCTTTCGAGATTCAGACCTATGTTCCTGTTGAAACACAAGTCTGAACCTTTTGAGATATTCATAGAATATAAGACAGAAGTAGAGAACCAGAATACGGGTATAAGTATTATATCCTATGATGAGATCAAGGAGGAGAATACTTGAGCACGGAAATACTGGACTATTCTAAAGGAGAATGAGATTCTCTCTCAGCATTACTCCTCCGCATACACCATAGCACGATGGCATATCGGGGTGGAGCAATTACACCCTATGTGATAAGGTGTGCTCTATGATGAGTACTACTGAGTTACCTATTTCCTTTTGGGAGTTATGCACTTGAGAAGCTGCATACCTATTGAATAGGGTTCCAATCAAATCAGTTGCCTACCACTCCATATGAGATATGGTATGGGAAGAGCCCATGTCTTAAGCTAGTTAAGATTTGGAATTGTCCGGCCTATGTCTAAAAGCAAAATCCGGACAAACTCGAGGCAAAGTCTGTTATGTAGAACTTGAAAGGTTCCAGCTATACAAAATACAGCTGATGATTTGATAGAACCAAAGGATTCAGTAGATTCCAACGAACCTCAGCCTCTCTGCCGATCTAGTAAGGTTCCTCACCCACCTGAGAGATACTTCGGTTTCTCTATGACAGTGGGAGCGAGGACTGCATCATGAGATGATGACCCAACTAGCTTCGGGCTGGCCATCAGGAGTAAGACTCTGTAAGAATGGCTGGATGCTTAGTGATCTGAGATGGAATCCTTATACACCAGCAAAGTAAGGACTTTAGCTGCTATATCTGAAGGGTTAAATCCCCATCAGGAGCAAGTATATCTTGAGAAGATTACTTGGTGTACATCGAAAAGTTGAGACTTTCAAAGCTAGACTTGTTAAAAGTGTGCATCATTGACCAGGTGTGGATAATGATGAAACCTTTTTCAAGTAGCTATGCTTAAGTCCATCCAGATCCTACTTATCACGGCTACATACCATGACTACGATATCTGGTGGTTGGGTGTCATGACTGCTTTTCTAAATGATGTTTTAGAAGAGTGCATCTATAAGTACACAGCCAGAGGGCTTCGTAGACAGTGGGAGCAGCGGAAACGTGTGCAAGATGCTTTATAGGATAAAGCAGGCATCGCGGAGTTGGAACATCTGTTTTGATGGATTAGTCAAAGAAGTTGACATCATCAAAATGGTAGATGAACCTTGTATAAACAAAAAGGTAGTAGGGAGTATTGTGACGATTCTCGTAGAGTACGTGGATGACATACTCTTGATAGGGAAGAAGTTTCCTATGCTACGCTCGATCAATCTCCGTTTATCACAATGATTCTCCATATAGGATCATAAAGATACCTACTAACTCCTGGATTTTGGATCTATGAGATAGATCTAAATGGATGTTAGGATTCTCACTTGTCAAAATGAGATGGTATCACATGATCCTGGGGAGAATCACTGGAAGTGTTCCAGGGTGATAAAGACGACTGAATGTCAGTCGCAGGCATTGTCTTTACCCTCAGTAAAGGGACGGTATGTTGGAAGAGTTCTAAGCTAGATACCGTGACATACTAGACGATAAAGGCTGGATATATCGCTACTTAACATGCTACCAAAGAGGCTGTTTGGGTGTATATTGGTTCATGAGATGAACTATGTTCCTCCTATTGTGTGACAATGGAGTTGTGGCTTATGCCAAGGAACGCCGGTCCCATCAGTGATCCAGACATATTCTAAAGGCAGTATCACTTGATCATGGAGATGGTTGATCTCCAGGGAGATCGAGGTTAGGAGAGTAGACTCAGAGGACAACACAGCGGATCCACTCACAAAGGCCTGTTCCCACAGAGAGATTTTTAAGGGATGGTTGAGTATGAGATACTACAACCACTGCTATCAGATGGCCTTAGTGCAAGTGGGAGATTGTTAGTTATATGTATGCCCTAGAGGCCATTACTGTACATATGATGTATATTGTAGTGGATGCTAGGACGTATATAGGGAGGACTTTCTTGCTCGACATGATAGTATGCTATCTGGTTGAACTTTACCTTAACGTGTATACTGATTGTCTCTCTGTTACATGTTGGTGAAGCCCTTAGGATGTGTGCTTGACTACCTGGACTATGATGCGGATCATACTAGTGGGGACATGGTAGTCCATAAGTACATCCTTAAAAGTCCCTAGTCGTGGGTGTATCGAGACGGGGCATCGATATACCAGAGTAGACTAGCGTGTACCTTCTCGACCCATACAGATGGGCGATGGATGATCCCATATCCATCGGTGTTTGACATCAGAGATGATATACGGGTGCTCAGTAGAGACTGGGTACACTGGACGGACTCGCCGAGAACTCCCAGATGGTATTATACCTCACGTTAGATGGCAGTTCTCTGGTGACACTGGTACAGAGTAGTCTGTTGACCCGAGATCGTCATAGAGTCTTGTGTGGTTCCCACTGTGCTTTGATTTCCATCTTACCACGTCCAAGAGGGCGTGCAAAACGGTGGTTTTTGGGTACAGTCCCGAGTCACATGGAGGCAATGAGCGATAGGAGGGGATTCGTCTCTCCCGGTATAGGGGGTTGATGTTGCGCTGTGTTCGATTGGCTATAACAGGAAATCCTGGCCAGGGTTGCTGAGATTTACTGGTAAGTGTTACCAGTAGTTTCTCGAACAGTTATAGACCTCATATCGACACGACTTATCGAGCTATTGGGGTCTGACGTTTACCACCCCTAGGCAAGATATGCGACATATCAGACGATCAGACCGGACTGTACGGTAGTGTTACTGGTCGGATTCACTGGAGTGTGAGCGGGCTTGCTCGTCGATCTTCAGATCGCTCAATACCCGGGTGGCCGTTACGTTTAGCAGACCGCTTGCGGCTTGTGGATGTTTGATATGATCATCATCTGCTGCCGGCGTATTGACGAGTCTTTAGAGTCCTACACAGAGGTTTCCTGGCTCAAGCGAAACGAAATAGGAGCGCATATGAGATATGTGCGGGACCGAGAATAATACGGTATGTGATACTGTATTCGATTCTCGCGATGTGACATTGATCGGTTATATGCGATATAGCCGGGTTATCGGATCAAGTGTTGATTCGATAAGTTGTTACTGATGATACCAGTCGGTTATGTGCGGCATGACCGGATCGTTAAATCAAGTGTTGATTTAATGATTTAATGTATAATTGTATATTTGATATATTACTTTGCATTAACTATTATCGGTTCACTTTAAAATGGATTTTCTCACTCGGGTGTGCGCATTGCATATGCGATATGATTTTTTGCACTTGCTTGTATCATGTTTGATGATGCATGCCAAACTTGGTTAAGTGTAAATAATGAACCATGGTAATGAATGGGTTAGGGTTTTGATTTTTATTTATTTATTTTGAATAGATAAGAAAAGAATGGTTGCTAATTTTGGAGTTTAGTTGAAGCTTCATGAAGCTTTGACTTTGTAACCATTCTTGTCTTCATCTTAAACCCTAACCATTAATCTAACCTTAGTTAATTCTCTACACTTGACCATGGTTCTAATATGATAAGTATTCATTTTCTTTTCATATTTTAATTAACTTATCATATATTTCTTTCTTCTTCTTCTTCATGAGCAAGGAAGAAAAAGCTTTCTTCATCAATGGTGATTGATGATAAAGAGTGAGAAATCCAAATCTAAAGTCTACCCACTTCCTATTTCTTCATCCTCTACCTCTTGCCAAGTAGTAGAGTGTGTTTCCTTCATAAGTTATCATGGTTTGGTGAAGGTGGAGCTTGATTTAGCGATGCCTCGACGTAGATCATCTTCGGCATGGACATCGACGACCTAGCTCGCTTTTTCTCCGACGAAGCCGACTCTAGAGCCCGGATTCCTTTTGGACAGCGGAGACGACTTCGTTGCGGAGCTATGGAGGTGGAGCACCGGATCTACAAAGGTTGTATTTCCGATATCCCATTAGTTAAGTGTTAACTAGATTATTTTTTCGCCTAGTTTTCTAGCCAACGATCCGTAGTCGGGTTTCTCGGCACCTAGAATTTTTGAAATTGGCATGGTTGATGCCTTGTGAGACCTCATTAGGATGCCTAAGAACCCTACACCAGTAGTATCTTGTTAGTTATATGTATGCCCTAGAAGCCATTACTGTACATATGATATATATTGTAGTGGATGCTAGGACGTATATAGGGAGGACTTTCTTGCTCGACATGATAGTATGCTATCTGGTTACACATTACCTTAACGTGTACACTGACTGTCTCTCTGTTACATGTTGGTAAAGCCCTTAGGATGTGTGCTTGACTACCTGGACTGTGATGCAGATCATACTAGTGGGGACATGGTAGTCCATAAGTACATCCTTAAAAGTCCCTAGTCGTGGGTGTATCGAGACGGGGCATCGATATACCAGAGTAGACTAGCGTGTACCTTCTCGACCCATACAGATGGGCGATGGATGATCCCATATCCATTGGTGTTTGACATCAGAGATGATATACGGGTGCTCAGTGGAGACTGGGTACACTGGACAGACTCGCCGAGAACTCCCAGATGGTATTATACCTCACGTCAGATGGCAGTTCTCTGGTGACACTGGTATAGAGTAGTCTGTTGACCCGAGATCGTCATAGAGTCTTGTGTGGTTCCCACTGTGCTTTGATTTCCATCTTACCACGTCCAAGAGGGCGTGCAAAACGGTGGTTTTTGGGTACAGTCCCGAGTCACATGGAGGCAATGAGCGATAGGAGGGGATTCGTCTCTCCCGGTATAGGGAGTTGATGTTGCGCTGTGTTCGATTGGCTATAACAGGAAATCCCTGGCCAGGGTTGATGAGATTTACTGGTAAGTGTTACCAGTAGTTTCTCGAACAGTTATAGACCTCATATCGACACGACTTATCGAGCTATTGGGGTCTGACGTTTACCACCCCTAGGCGAGATATGCGACATATCAGACGATCAGACCGGACTGTACGGTAGTGTTACTGGTTGGATTCACTGGAGTGTGAGCGGGCTTGCTCGTCGATCTTCAGATCGCTCAATACCCGGGTGGCCGTTACGTTTAGCAGACCGCTTGCGGCTTGTGGGTGTTTGATATGATCATCACCTGCTGCCGGCGTATTGACGAGTCTTTAGAGTCCTACACAGAGGTTTCCTGGCTCAAGCGAAACGAAATAGGAGCGCATATGAGATATGTGCGGGACCGAGAATAATGCGTGTATGTGATACCGTATTCTATTCTCGCGAAAAATGTATCGAATGGTTGTATGCGATATAACCTAGTTATCGATTCAAGCGTTGATTCGATAAGCCGATATATTGTATACTAGTCGGTTGTGTGCGACATAACCGGATCATTGAATCAAGTGTTGATTTAATGATTTAATGCATATTTATATATTTGATATATTACTTTGCATCAACTAGTATCGGTTTACTTAAGATGGATTTTCTCACTCGGATGTGCACATTGTATATTCGATATAGTTTTGTGCACTTGATTGTATCATGTTTGATGATACATGTTTTCTTGTGTTTGTGTAAAGATTGAACCATGGTTATTTAAATGATTAGGGTTTACATTTTCATATCTATTTATTTATTTATTTATTATGGAAATGATAATGAGAAGAATGGTTGCTAGTTTTGTTTTATTCTTTGAACCTTCATGAAGCATTGACTTTAGTCAACCATTCTTATCTCATCCTTAACCCTAACCATTCAAACTAACCTTGGTTTAATCTCTACACCTAACCATGGTTTGCTTATGATATGAATGGATTTTCTTTTCTTTTTAATTATTCTTATCATAACAATTTCCTTCTTCTTCTTCATTTCTTCAAGTGAAGAAAGCTTGCCTCCATCAATGGCAAGTGATGAAAAAGAGTGAGAAATCCAAATCTAAAGTCTACCCACTTCCTATTTCTTCATCCTCTACCTCTTGCCAAGTAGTAGAGTGTGTTTTCTTCACAAGTTTCTTAACTTGGTGAAGTCGGAGCTTGATTTAGCGATGCCTCGACGTAGATCATCTTCGGCATGGACATCGACGACCTAGCTCGCTTATTCTTTGACGAAGCCGTCGCTATAGCCCGGGAGTTCACTTGGACAGCGAAGGCACTTCGTTGCGGAGCTATGGAGGTAGACAAACGGATCTACAAAGGTTGTATTTCCGTATTCCCTTAGTTAATTGTTAACTAGTTTACTTTTCACCTAGATTTCTAGCAAACGATCCGTAGTCGGGTTTCTCGGCACCGGTAATTTTTTAATTTGGCATGATCGATGCCTTGTGAGACCTCTTGAGGGTGCCTAGGAACCCTACATATCTCAGGGTGTTCTGGGCTGCTCTCTGACACGATTTATGCAGCTATTGGGGGTCTGACGTTTACCGACCCCCTAGGCCTAATATGCGATACTCATAGACGAATGTTCCGGACGGTACAAATATTATCACTGTCAGGCTCAGTAGGGTTTATTGATGAGTTCGCTCGTCAGCTTCCCTTCCAATCAATACATAGGCAAAACGTTACGTACAGCCAGTACCTCTGACGTGCTAGTGGTTATACCCAGTGCTAGTGTATTGATGAGTCATTAGAGTCCCCCACCGACACTTTCCCAAGTTCGGGCGAAACGTTGTAGATGCCGTATGGTGATGATGGTTGAAGACCGAAGGACTCGGATCATTCGGTATAACAATTCTACCCTCTTTACAATTTGTTAGTTTAGCTTTAATGGACGATCCGGGATAAAGTATGCGGTAGCGCCAGTCGTAAAAGTTTTGTTCCGCATATTGGCGTCTGTTAGACGGCCGGGGCGCTGCCGCGGACTTACAGGGGTGTGGCTATTCATCGCGACCGGATTTGGTTTTCGTTACAGGCTCGAACGGATTGCGGATTCCTAGTATATCCAATGTATTCATCTGTGATCTGTAAGGTCTATCATTGCTATATATCTATATACGATATCTATTTAGGCGTTGCTTATGTTTTACAGCCGCGCTAGCCCAGCCCCCGCTCTGTCGTTAGTTAAGTAACCTAACGGGTGATGACAGGGCCCCGTGGCGAATGCGAATGGCATAAGCGTACGTCATATTTTGGTTGTTTTCTGCAATGGTAGGATTAAATGATGGGACGCATTAAAAGAACTAATGCAAGAAAATAAACTAAGTAAAAGTCGTTGGAACACTTTCAAAACCACACGGTTCTTTTCTAAAACCAACTTTTAATTGCAGAGCTTGAGCCACTCCTTTTAAAAGCTATCTCGTTCCATCAATTATATCAAGTTCACTACGTTCACGGTTTAGCCAAAACCATTCGTAGCCCTCCATCATTTCAGTTAAATATTCGGTAGTATTCAAGCTATGTATTTTGACCTCACGCCAAGGCATAGTGATTGGTAGCTGCCGGATATTTATCTGTTGCATAGATAGAATGCGTTAATTTGAGACAGTCGTACTGCCATTTTAGCCTACGTCAAGGGTAGGTACGGGTGGGTTCAAATTAACCTGGATAATGATGGGTAGAACTTGACATGTGACTTATGACATTTTGACCTCACGCCAAGGTCATAAGAGCATGGGGCAAATGTCACGACCCGCCCCCAATACAGAGAGTATTGTCCGCTCTGGCCGAAGCCGCACGGTTTTGTCCTTCGGAGTGAATCGGACCCGACCAGGGGCCACTTCCCAGGAGGTCACCCATCCTAGGACTTCCCTGGCCCGAGCACGCTTAACTACGGAGTTCTTTAAACTCCGGAGTTCCGATTCATCAAAAAGGCGCCTCTGTATTGAAGAGGGGTATAATTCCATTTATAATTCAGATCGTGCCCTCTTTCGGAGTGAAATTCGATACTCCCCATTGTTCTAGAGTGGTTCCCCGTGTGTATCCGTATCGGTTACATCCCCACCTCGATACCAGATAACACCTCACTTTTTCACGGGGTAGGTGGTATTCAGCCCCAACTCCACCTGGGGCATTACATTCCCCCCCACTTAGAACAATGGTTCGTCCTCGAACCACAGACCTACTTTTGAGGGACCGGCTCTGATACCATTCTGTCACGACCCGCCCCCAATACAGAGAGTATTGTCCGCTCTGGCCGAAGCCGCACGGTTTTGTCCTTCGGAGTGAATCGGACCCGACCAGGGGCCACTTCCCAGGAGGTCACCCATCCCAGGACTTCCCTGACCCGAGCACGCTTAACTACGGAGTTCTTCAAACTCCGGAGTTCCCATTCATCCAAAAGGCGCCTCTGTATTGAAGAGGGGTATAATTCCATTTATAGTTTAGATCGTGCCCACTTTCGGAGTGAAATTCGATACTCCCCATTGTTCTAGAGTGGTTCCCCGTGTGTATCCGTATCGGTTACATCCCCACCTCGATACCGGATAACACCTCACTTCTTCACGGGGTAGGTGGTATTCAGCCCCAACTCCACCTGGGGCATTACATTTGTTAAATCTACTCACCAACGCTCCAAGCTAGGTGAATCCTACCACCTGTTTCCCCTTGTCGTAGCGTCCGAAGTCCCCGCTTGCGAACCAACTTTGTCACGACCCGAAATTGGAACGTGACGGCCCTAATACTACGCAACGTCTACAGGCGTAACGCAGTAAAAGAAAGCCAAAACCCAGAAATCTAAACCATTAAAATACCAAAAAAGAAAAGAAACATTGTTTAAAAGTCATTGAAATCACAACCCAGATTCTTTAAAAGTCCAACTTTATTTCCTTTAAAATTTTGGCAGCACCTCTTTTGTAAAAGCTAGCCCCAAAATGGGTACAACATAAATATAAAGTAAAGCATCCCCAACGGGAGCAAATCCACGCCTAAAGGCGGAAAACAACCACCACAACAAATATACGACGCCGTAGCGAAGAAATAGAAGACGATAGAAAGGAAACTGTATAAAAGATAACAAATCCAACATAATATACAACATCGTCCTCACAAAGTCTCTAAGTCAATATGAAAATAGTAGATGGAGAGTACATGGATACAACGAATATACAATACAACGAATAACCACAAAACCCACCTAAGCAAACTGCACACTGTGAGCTGATGCGGTATCCGTAGCAAAAGATGATAAGATGTGTGATAATAGCCTGCCTCTGACTATACTGGGGAACACCTGCAAACACTGTGGCACAACGGGGGTGAGTTGCCAACTCGTGAATAGTAAATAACATATGCAGGTAATCGAAAGTATGCACGTAAAGCGTGAATCTAAGATCTGCAATTAACAGTAATAAAATGTCATATGAATGCAGAATAATGGAAAGTACACTAGCAGGTACGACCAATATATATAAAGCAATAATGATATGACAACAGTATGCAATAATCATGCGATAGGGATATGAGAATGTAAATGTGCAATAATCATGAAAGGTACACTAACAGGTACTACTAGTACATGAAGAAATGCACAAACAGATAAGGTGAGGTATGGTGTGAAGTATGTCATTTCCACGGAATCCTGACGTCATGGTAGGATCATAATCCAGCAAGACAATTTAAATACTGTAAGTCGATGTACAACACCCCAGTACTTGTGGGGAGGCGGAAATTTTAAAAACGAACTTGTTTAGAGTATAAACATCGACTAACCGCTTGAATCGAAGCTAAACGATAACTAACAACAAACATAGAAGTTCTATACTACTATATTTAGGGATTATACCTATCGAATAGTGTCCTTCGTCTTTGCGAACTCCACCTCCTCCTCGGCCTTCTCGAAGTAGTAGACGATCCACCCGAGAGCTTTACTCCAAGCTTAGCCTCTAAACTTGAGGCAACTAAACTTCTTTAAGTGCTAATCAAAGAAGCTAGGTGAAATAGAGTGAGGGTTATGGTTTAATAAGTCTAACTAATCCTTGTACTCAACACATGAGAGGGGAGGATTAGGGTTTGAAGAGGGAGAGCTTGAGGAGAGAGAAGGTGAACATAATAATGAAGTGAGAATAATGAGTTATGATAATATATATCAAGCATTTCTTTTTATCAAGAAAAGAAAATAAATCAATTTAACAACCATGCTTGATAATATCTAGTGATGATTCATCTCCATGAGTCATTAAGCATTTATGATGCATTAATGACATGGATGAATCATCCATATGACTCACTAATCACATTCATTGTATATGCCACCTAAACCCCCTTAGTCACCAACTTCTAGAAGCTTCTCGCGCAATTACGAGAACGCCCCTCCTTTCCGCAAAAATACGGAAAAACTTTAGACTGTATAAATCCAATAACCGGATACCAGTAACTGGCTTAAACCAAAGCCGACTGGTAAAAACTGTCCGAAAGTCGTACGTGCGTAAACACACGTATGCGTCCGAACCCTTGTCGTAAAACCATACGACCTCTATATCGTTTCGCCTGGAGTAGGGAAACTCTCTGTGTGGGACTGTAGAGACTCGACTACTACGCTGGCAGTGGGTTTAACCACAGACCGCAAGCGGCACTAGCTGTACGTAACGGTCCCCAGGTAGATGTCGATAAGAAGGCCGATGAGGAAACCCATCCGAACTCCTACTGAGTCTGATGTGACAATCTCCGTACAGTCCGGTCCGTTCGTCTAAGACTATCGGATATCAGGCCTAGGGGGGCGGCAAGCGTCAGTCCCCTAATAGCGGTATAAGTCGTGTCGGAGCGAAGCCCATCACACCCTGAGAAACTACTGGAACCTACCAGCAAATCTCGCTTGCCCTGGCCAGGGACTTTGCGTAATGGCTCTCTGACACAGCGCGATATCAACCCCCAATACCGGGAGAGACGATTCCTGTCTAACCGCCACTGCCTCCAAGTGCTCGGGACTGCACCCAACTGCTACCTGTTTGCACGACTCCTTTGAGACGTGGTAGGGTAGCAATCTAAGAACAGTGGGACACACTCGAGGCGAAGTAGCAGTGTCAAGTCTGCGGACTATGCTGTACTCATGTCACCTGGGAACTGTTCACTGACGACTGGTATAAAAGCAACCAACAGTTCCCTGTGAGTCCTGTCCGGTGTACCCGTAACCTAACGAGCACCTGCATACTATCTCCAGTACGACGTACTGACGGCTGTGGGACAGACCATCTCCCCAACTGGGATGAGAAGCGTACACACTAGTCTACTCCGGAGTATCGATGCTCTGTCTCGATAATCCAACGACTAGGGACCTGAATAAGGATGTGCTTGTGGACTACCCAGCCCCCACTAGTGTGACTGCCATCACAACGCTGGTAGTCAAGCAAGATCCAAAGAGCTCTATCAATACGTATACTCACATATTAAGATAGAAAAACCAAGTAGCATACTACCATGTTTAGCAAGACTGTTATATACATGTGAATATCCCAAGCTTCCATTAAGTAATATACAAACTAGTATGATACAATAATGGCCCCTAGGGCATATACACTAACAATCTCCCACTTGCACAAGGGCCATGTACTGGCATATCGAAGACCGATGATCTCGAGTAGCCTCTCGAACTGAATCTGAGGTAGGGCCTTTGTGAATGGATCAGCAATGTTCTCTTCAGAAGCAACTCTCCGAACCTCGATCTCCCGACGATCAATGATCTCCCTGATCAGGTGATACCGCCTTAAGATGTCTCTGGATTTCTGATGGGACCTTGGTTCCTTCGCTAAACCTATAGCTCCGTTGTTGTCGCAATACAGAGGTATTGGATCAACTATGGTAGGAACCACCTAAAGTTCTGTTAGGAACTTCTTCATCCAGACTGCTTCTTTTGCGGCATCGCAAGCAGCTATATACTCCGCTTCCATCGTCGAGTCAGCAACGGTGTCCTGCTTGGAGCTCTTCCAGCACACCGCCCCTCCATTGAGGGTAAAGACATAACCCGACATGGACTTGGAATCGTCCTTATCACTCTGGAAGCCGGAATCAGCAAAGGCCTCCAACCTGAGGTCTTTTCCGCCGTAAACCAAGAACATCTCCTTAGTCCTTCTCAGGTACTTTAGAATGTTCTTTACTGCTATCCAGTGCTTCTCCCCTGGGTCTGACTGATACCGGCTTACCACGCTCAGTGCGTAAGCTACATCTGGTCTGGTGCACAATATCGCATACATTATAGAGCCTACCGCAGAAGCGTAGGGTATAATAGACATGCGTTCCCTTTCCAAATCAGTCTTAGGAGACATTTCTTTGGAGAGGGTGATTCCGTGATAAGCCGGTAGATTACCGCGCTTAGAATCTTCCATACTGAATCTTTTCAGTACAGTGTCAATATACCTGGACTGCGAAAGTCCCAACATCCTCTTGGATCTATCACGATAGATCTGGATCCCCAGAATGTAAGAGGCATCACCCAGGTCTTTCATGGAGAACCTGTGTGACAAGAATCCTTTGACAGATTGTAGCATAGGAATGTCATTTCCTATCAATAGAATGTCATCCACGTACAAGACGAGGAATATGACACTTCTGGCTACAACTTTACTATATATGCACGGTTCATCTGGATTTTTGATAAAGTCATATTCTTTGACTGTCTCATCAAAACAGATGTTCCAACTCCGCGATGCCTGCTTTAGTCCATAAATGGACTTAAGCAGCTTGCATACTTTCCCGCTGCTCCCACTCTGATTGAAACCCTCTGGCTGATCCATATAGACGCACACTTCTAAATTTCCATTTAGAAAAGCCGTCTTTACGTCCATCTGCCAGATTTCATAATCATGGAAGGCAGCAATAGCAAGAATGACCCGAATGGATTTGAGCATAGCCACTGGAGAAAAAGTTTCGTCATAGTCCAAACCAGGTCTTTGACGAAAACCCTTTGCAACAAGTCTAGCCTTATAGGTTTCCACCTGTCCATCTACACCAATCTTTTTCTTGAAGATCCATTTGCATCCTATGGGTTTTACCCCATCTGGAGCAAAGTCCAAAGTCCATACTTTGTTGGTGTACATGGACTCTATTTCGGTCCGCATTGCATCTAGCCATCGTACCGAGTCGCCGCTCTGGATGGCCTGCTGGAAGTCAGTAGGTTCATCATCATCTATGATGCAATCCTCTCTATCCCCATCTATGAGAAAACCGTAGTATCTCTTAGGCGGATGAGACGGCCTACTACTCTTGCGGAGGGGTGCGGGAATGTCCTGTTCTTCTTGAACTACCGGTTCTACCAAACTTTCAGTAGCAGTTTGTGGTTCTGGAATTTCTTCTAGTTATATTTCGCTCCCACTTATTTCCTTTTCTAAAAACTGATATTCTAGAAAATGGGCATTACGAGAAACAAACACCTTTTGTTCCTCTGCGTAATAGAATAGATACCCCTTGGAGTTCTTTGGATATCCCACAAACTGACACTTTACTGATCGTGCCTCGAGCTTGTCCACATGCTGCTTTTTAACAAAAGCTGGACATCCCCATATTTTCAGATACTGAAGATAGGGTTTCTTCCCACTCCACATCTGATATGGTGTGGTAGGCACAGTCTTGGTAGGAACCATGTTCAAAAGATATGCCGCTGATTCTAGCGCATAACCCCAGAAAGATCGCGGTAACTCAGCATTACTCATCATGGATCATACCATATCCAATAGGGTTCGATTCCGTCTCTCCGATACATCGTTATGCTGTGGAGTGTATGGAGGAGTAAGCTGAGAGAGAATTCCTTTCTCTTTTAGGTAACCTAGGAACTCGGCACTCAAGTATTCACCACCTCGATCAGATCTAAGTGTCTTGATACTTTTGCCGGTTTGGTTTTCTACTTCATTCTTATACTCTTGGAATTTCTCAAAAGCCTCGGATTTATGTTTCATCAGATAAATGAATCCGTATCTTGAGTAATCATCCGTGAAAGTAATGAAATAGGAAAAACCACCTCTTGCATGTGTAGACAATGGACCACATACATTACTGTGTATGAGTCCTAAGAGCTCGCTCGCTCTTACTCCTTGTCCAGTAAATGGAGTCTTTGTCATCTTTCCTTTGAGACAAGATTGACAAGTGTCATAAGTTTGATATTCGAACGAGTCCAAATATCCTTCTCTATGCAACTTAGTCAACCTTCTCTCATTGATATGACCCAGTCTACAATGCCATAAGAAAGCTTTATTTAAATCTGGAGACTTTCTTTTAAGTGTGTTCTGGACATTGAAAATTTGGAGTTGGTTTAAAACATATATACCGTTATTTAGTGTACCGGACCCAATCAAACTATGATTAAGGTGGATGTTAACAACATCTCTTATAAACGTGAAATCATAACCTTTATTTGATAACAAGGAAACTGATATGATATTACACGTTAAGCTTGGTACAAAAAAACAGTTATGTAAAACCAAAATGTGTCCACTCGTCAATCCTAGGTGATAATCCCCGACGGACGCAGCTCCCACGCTAGCTCCGTTAGCAACCTTTAGGGTCATATCACCTTCCTTCAGCACTCTACGGTTTCTCAGTGCCTGCAATGAATTGCAAATATGAGATCCTGATCCGGTATCCAATACCCAGGAAGTAGAGTTGATCGACAGACAATTCTCAATTACAAACACACCTGAAGTCGAAGCCACAGCTTGCTTCGGTTCCTGGTTCTTGGCGTTCCACGCCTTGCAATCCTTCTTCCAGTGCCCTTTCCTGTGACAATGGAAGCACTCATCCTGGCCCACTACCGGTACCGCAAACTTTTTCTTTCCCTTCCCTCCCACCTTACTAACACCTCCTCTAGGTTTGGTGGCGGCCTTCTTCTTCCTTCCTTTGGCCCTAGCCTTGGACCCGGAAGAAGATGCACCGCTAACAAACATAGCGGGTGTTTCCCTTGCTTTCTGCAAGGTGCCCTCTGCACTCCTTAACATGTTCAGGAGTTCCGGAAGTTCAACTTCTTTTCTTTGAATGTTGAAGTTCAGGATAAACTGGGCAAAGGTGGAAGGAAGGGACTGGAGAATAAGGTCTGTATAGAGCTCATTATCCAAAGTCGTCCCAAGGTCTGCGAGCTCTTCAATATAGCCGATCATCTTTAGGACATGTTCTCCTACCGATGATCCGACAGCCAACCTCGCTCGAAACAAGTTCTTAGAGGTCTCGTATCTTGCTATACGAGATTGCTCTCCATAAAGTTCCTTTGTATGGAGAAATATGCCATCTAGGTCCATATCCTCGTGCCTCCTCTGATGTTCATTGTTCATCGAGGCAAGCACGATGCACTTGGCTTTCGCGCAATCTAAATCCCAGGTTTTGCGGATTTCCTTATCCGCATTGCTGGATTTTGGACCAGGGACAGCAGGTGCCGTAGCGGTGAGGACGTACCCCAATTTGTCATAGGTCAAAGCCATTTTGACATTCCGCAGCCAATCTTTATAGTTTGGCCCTGTCAGTATATTTTTCTTTAAAAGTAACTTAAGTCCAGTCATTGTCAGGGTCGCTGCAATTAGGAGAGAGAGAAGAAAACTCTTTAGCATGATGCTCTTGCAAGTTTAGAGTGGTTTTTAGTTTATCTAAACTGGATGGCTCCCACTGTTTCTCGAATCCTTCCTCAAACCATAAAAGAAGAATTAGCCGGACTATTCTCACCGTACAATACTTGCTTAACCGTTCAGCCAGGCTAGTGTCGATACTTCGAGGGAGGTTTTCCAACGCTTTCGCGAAGTTCCTTAATTAAATAACCTCTTTTCTCTGGGGGCGTAACCCCGCTGACACCTTTCTTGACACCTACTTGGTTTTAGCATTGATCGTTAAGTGATGAATATCCTGATAAGTAGCATATACTCACAGTAGGATCGGGATCCAAATATCATTGTATGATAATGTTGAAGGAATCCTACCAACATTCATCAAACTCCAAATGGTATGCATCTCTTTGCAAATTTCAGTTTCTTTAGAAATTCCCGATATATATTTTTGCCCCATGCTCTTATGACCTTGGCGTTGGTCAAAATATCATAATTCACATGTCAAGTTCTACCCATCATTATCTTGTTAATTTGAACCCATCCGTACATATCCTTGACGTTGGCCAAAATGATCATACGACTGTCCCAAACTAACTCATCTATCTATGCAACAAATGAATACCCAGTAGCTACCAAACACTATGCCTTGGCGTTGGTCAAAATACATAGCTTGAATACTACTGAATACCCAGATGAAATGACGGAGGGCTACGAATGGTTTTGGCGAAACCGTGAACGTAGTGAACTTGATATAACCGAAGGAACCTGATAGCTTTTAAAAGGAGTGGTTAAAGCTCCGCATTTAAAAATATCTATTTTTTAAAATTAACCGAGTGGTTTCTTTTAAATTGTTCCAACGATTAAACTTTTTGGTTTATTTTCTTTGCATTATAAATAATGCGTCCCATCATTAACCTATCATTGCAGAAAACAACGAAAATACAACGTCCTCTTATGCCATCCGCATTAGCCACGGGGTCCCGTCATCACCCGTTAGGTTACTTAACTAACGACAGAGCGGGGGCTGGGCTAGCGCGGGTGTAAAACATAAGTGACGTCTAAATAGCTATCATATATAGATATTGTACATTCGTCAGACGCAATAATAGGCATTCCAGATCACAGATGAACTTTATTGGATTTGCAAGCAATCCGTGTTTGTTTTGAGCCTGCAACAAAAGACGGATTACACAGTTGTGATGAATAGCCATTACCCCACCCAAGACCCCAACGGGTACGGCAAACTACCCGCCCGGCAGTTTGTGCACCCCACCTTGGGTCTGTCCTAGGAGCAAAAACAGTAAAATGAAATAATACAACGGTGGCTACAACCGCAACCTGGATGTGCCCCGCAAAATAATATTACAACAAATTACATTTACATCAAATGAATTAAATAACAACCCATCACAAAACCCCGGCTATACATCACAACAGTCCAACACAGTTCATATCCACAAACAGTAAAAACCATTACAGAAATGTGCAACCCCCTGCCAACCGACATACTAGCAGTTAGGGGAGGTTTACGAACACATTATACAAACACAGATATAATCCAACAAGCAAATACTGTATAATTTCGATCGATAAAACACTTTTAATTTTGCTCCAATACTTCTCTGTAAATCTGAAACCTGAGCAAAAATAAAAAATTCCAGAAAATACCAAATATCACAGAGAAGCAACACAGGAAAATTGGGTTCCTAAATCGCCAACTCAGCGGCGGAATCGCGGCGGATCGGTGGGATCCGCAGCGGTTCCGCGGCGCTTTAGGCGATTCAGGGGCCCAATTTTCTTGGGTGTTCTTCTACTGTCTTTTAAAGCTTTCTGAACATCCCTGAAAAATTTTTGGACTTCATTTAAAAATCGACAGAAACTCATGATTTCGGGCTTTTCCGGTTTCGTTTTTTCCGTTCGAAATTCATACAAATTTGCAAGAAAGTTATTTATTGTTTAGCGAGGCTCTGATACCACTGTAAGTCGATGTACAACACCCCAGTACTTGTGGGGAGGCGGAAATTTTAAAAACGAACTTGTTTAGAGTATAAACATCGACTAACCGCTTGAATCGAAGCTAAACGATAACTAACAACAAACATAGAAGTTCTATACTACTATGTTTAGGGATTATACCTATCGAATCGTGTCCTTCGTCTTTGCGAACTCCACCTCCTCCTCGGCCTTCTCGAAGTAGTAGACGATCCACCCGAGAGCTTTACTCCAAGCTTAGCCTCTAAACTTGAGGCAACTAAACTTCTTTAAGTGCTAATCAAAGAAGCTAGGTGAAATAGAGTGAGGGTTATGGTTTAATAAGTCTAACTAATCCTTGTACTCAACACATGAGAGGGGAGGATTAGGGTTTGAAGAGGGAGAGCTTGAGGAGAGAGAAGGTGAACATAATAATGAAGTGAGAATAATGAGTTATGATAATATATATCAAGCATTTCTTTTTATCAAGAAAAGAAAATAAATCAATTTAACAACCATGCTTGATAATATCTAGTGATGATTCATCTCCATGAGTCATTAAGCATTTATGATGCATTAATGACATGGATGAATCATCCATATGACTCACTAATCACATTCATTGTATATGCCACCTAAACCCCCTTAGTCACCACCTTCTAGAAGCTTCTCGCGCAATTACGAGAACGCCCCTCCTTTCCGCAAAAATACGGAAAAACTTTAGACTGTATAAATCCAATAACCGGATACCAGTAACTGGCTTAAACCAAAGCCGACTGGTAAAAACTGTCCGAAAGTCGAACGTGCGTAAACACACGTATGCGTCCGAACCCTTGTCGTAAAACCATATGACCTCTATATCGTTTCGCCTAGAGTAGGGAAACTCTCTGTGTGGGACTCTAGAGACTCGACTAGTACGCTGGCAGTGGGTTTAACCACAGACCGCAAGCGGCACTAGCTGTACGTAACGGTCCCCAGGTAGATGTCGATAAGAAGGCCGATGAGGAAACCCATCCGAACTCCTACTGAGTCTGATGTGACAATCTCCGTACAGTCCGGTCCGTTCGTCTAAGACTATCGCATATCGGGCCTAGGGGGGCGGCAAGCGTCAGTCCCCTAATAGCGGTATAAGTCGTGTCGGAGCGAAGCCCATCACACCCTGAGAAACTACTGGAACCTACCAGCAAATCTCGCTTGCCCTGGCCAGGGACTTTGCGTAATGGCTCTCTGACACAGCGCGATATCAACCCCCAATACCGGGAGAGACGATTCCTGTCTAACCGCCACTGCCTCCAAGTGCTCGGGACTGCACCCAACTGCTACCTGTTTGCACGACTCCTTTGAGCCGTGGTAGGGTAGCAATCTAAGAACAGTGGGACACACTCGAGGCGAAGTAGCAGTGTCAAGTCTGCGGACTATGCTGTACTCATGTCACCTAGGAACTGTTCACTGACGACTGGTATAAAAGCAACCAACAGTTCCCTATAAGTCCTGTCCGGTGTACCCGTAACCTAACGAGCACCTGCATACTATCTCCAGTACGACGTACTGACGGCTGTGGGACAGACCATCTCCCCAACTGGGATGAGAAGCGTACACACTAGTCTACTCCGGAGTATCGATGCTCTGTCTCGATAATCCAACGACTAGGGACCTGAATAAGGATGTGCTTGTGGACTACCCAGCCCCCACTAGTATGACTGCCATCACAACGCTGGTAGTCAAGCAAGATCCAAAGAGCTCTATCAATACGTATACTCACATATTAAGATAGAAAAACCAAGTAGCATACTACCATGTTTAGCAAGACTGTTATATACATGTGAATATCCCAAGCTTCCATTAAGTAATATACAAACTAGTATGATACAATAATGGCCCCTAGGGCATATACACTAACAAATACCAATTCCTCAAATCAGCCCCCAAATTGGCACTCATATTATCTAAGTATCACCTCTCCTCAATTGCACAATATCAAGTATATCTCATATATCCCGAATGTACAACCTCAAGTATATCTCACATATATCGAATGTACAATCATCAAGTATATCTCGTATATATCGAATGTACAAAATCAAGTGGATCTCACATATCTCGTATGTACCATATCTAGTATATCTCACATATCTTGAATGTACAACAGCAAGTAGATCTCATATATCTCGAATGTACAATATCAAGTAGATCTCACATATCTCGTATGTACCATATCAAGTATATCTCACATATCTCAAATGTACAACAGTAAGTAGATCTCACATATCGATCCAGTATCCAATCTCAAATGAATCTCTTATATCCCGAATCAAATCTCCAGCAAAATTCTAACATCCTAAATATAATGACATAAATAAATATGATGAGGTCAATACACATATATTAGCGTCCCATTCCACTAATATTGGTGTAAGGGTATATATAACAGCGGCTCAATCCCCTGTTATATATACAAAGGAGTAATTAGAAATATCAAGAAACCAATGTGCCAAGCATCGACACAGAAATGCTGATCCATCAGGTGCTATCTCCATGACTGGCCCCCTGATAGGTACGTATCATACGCTATCCCGAAAGCTCGAGTGCCTAGCTCTGACCCTCGCCTCTCGACATATCCATACGTATATGACTCCCGTCGGTATCCACATGATAGCTGCTGAGTCATTGGTCCTGTCACCGGATAGTATGGTTCCCCTAAGCCTCATCGCCTGACACCACGACATCGTTCTTGCTTCGGGGTACCTCCGGGCCCCACCATGTACCCGCACACGGACCCCTCCTTTCCTCGCGTGGGGTATACACATCGTAAACGACAAATCTCATGGTGGCTGCTGAAATATCATATCAAGGGAAACCGGGTTTTTCAAATAATGCATAATTTCATGAACTACCACGGTTCCCAAATCCAAAAAACATCATGAAAACTCCATATCTCAATGCGAAAATCCATGAATAAAGTATACGCATCATAAATCTGAAATGCGAGCATATAGAGGAAAAGCAGCAATTAACTGTAATAAGTTAATATAATATCATGCGGTTCCTAATCTCTCCAATTCTAAAATAACATCAAGTAAAGGTAAACATGTAACTATAACCAGATATATGTGCAACATAAAGGTATAGCAAGATATATGTATCTACCTATAAGTAATGATGTAGTATACCCCCTGGGTATAAGTGAAATAGATGTGCAAGGTATACCTGTAGCTATGACGTAAAGTGTGCATGTACCTATCACTAATGGTACAATACTCTATAGGTATACAGGTAACTAGCATGTAAGTATGTCAGAACATATGTGTAAGCATGTAGGTATACAGGTATACTATAAGTCAAAGCGTAAAGAAATATGAATCAAAGTCTCAATGTCCCTAACCAAGCAATATCATATCTATAAGTGGGTTATGCGTGACATGGCAATTATTGACGGTGTGTGTAGCATACAATCAGTGCTCGTGCAACATGAATCGTCAATAATATGTGCAGTGTCTTACTACTACTAGTCCAGGCACAACTACATCTAAGTAATAGGGTAAAGGCGCAATTCTAACAATAACGTAGAATATGCGACAAGTAATAAAATCTCTAGCCCTGACGCATAACGCCATGCGGGCGATTTCCCTGTAGATGTTAAATCTACTCACCAACGCTCCAAGCTAGGTGAATCCTACCACCTGTTTCCCCTTGTCGTAACGTCCGAAGTCCCCGCTTGCGAACCTAAAATTTCACAAACACAACACATAAGCATATATTCTACATCGACGAAAAGACATCGAAACGCAAGAATAACGCCCTGAAAATTACACTGCGCGCTTAGCGCATCTAATGCGCACGACATCGGTCAAAAATCCTAACTAGGGTCGCCAAACTACGAAACACCTAGTCTAGATTCCGATCGTCCCGATCGCGCATTCAAAACACAATAATAAACGTGGTCTCAATATAAATAACGTCGCAACATCAAAAGAAACCCACGCCTAAAAGTTACCAAAATCCAGTAAGCAGTACCTATCTTTATAGCACAAAACTACAAGTTTTACCAAAACTATAATTTACAAACATCTTCAAATAGCAAGGTTAAACTATTTAAACCATTTCTATATTTTTAAACTTGCTTAATTAAGCTTTAGCAAAAACCTAGTAAGCAAAAACCCTTAATTAGACAAAGTAGTAATTAACAAAAATTAGCATTTTCTACTAGGTTAAGCTTTTCCAATTCATAAATTAACACTTCAATTAAATATTAAACATTTAAATTAAGCTTTAACCTTAACTTGAATTTCTAAAACATGAAATTTAAAGCTTAAACTAACATCTAATTAAGCCAGCATAAAGATTTAAACTTAACAATTAGAGATTAGGGTTAGGGTTTTATACCTTCAAGAACACCACTTGAATCAAGGATAAAACCAAACTTTAGCCTCCAAAATCCTCACTAGAATGAAAATCCAAGCAAATTTTGTGAAGAAGAAAGAAGCTTTTGGATTTTATTTGAATTTCTAAGAATTTATTTAGATTTTTCATGATTTATTTGTAAAAGAAATGATGAAAAATGAGTGAGGAAGAACAAGGGAAGCAAGGGGGAGAGAGGGGCCGGCCAAAGCAAGGAGGGGGGTGATTTTGGTGAAGGGTAGAATTTTCTAAAAGAAAAAAGGAATAATTGGATAATAAAACAAAGCTTATGTTCACACTACTTTTCTTTTTCTTTATTTTTAAAAAAATAAATCATTTCACCAAAAAATCTAGATATTTAAAAAGAAGGTTCTAAAATAATTGTAGTGATAATTTCCAAGAATTCTCATTTAGAAGAAATTTCCCGATTTACGTGTATATTTTTACCGGCTAAAATAATATTTTATTTGGGAAAAAATCAATCTGAACCAAAACCTCCCAAATACCCCTAAAGTTCGCGCACAAGCTTTATTTTAGCTAAAAAAGGTGCCGGTAAGCTTATACAGACGTTTGATCGAAATCGGGTTAAAACGGGAAAAACCGACAATTTTTCCCTAAAACGGGAAAAACCGCAAAACGATTTCTGAAATGTTACAATCTTCCCCCCTTATAAAAATTCGTCCCCGAATTTAAAATTTTCACTAAGCGTACCTTCAAATAGAAGAGTATAAAACTCCCAATTCTCACTCGCAGCCTCCCGAGTGATCATCTCACTATACGGCTACGTCCAAGAAAACTCTCCACAGATAGCAAGAACCTTGACCGAAGTTTCTCCACCTGCCGGGCCATTAACACCAATGGCTGCTGGTGAACGAAAGATTGCGTCCAAGCTAAATGGTCTGGTGCTGAATCATGTGAGAAAGGTCATGAAGGTAATTGCAAAGTATTAACACAAAGAATGCGGGGTGAAAACTCAATAATCTGGGCGGAAGTGCCAAATTAAAGGCAACGGAACTAACTCACTTAAAGGATCTCAAAAGGACCTACAATCCTGGGATAAGATTCCCAAAACTCCACACGTCATTATCGGAAAATCCATAGGAATACATGATCTCCCACTGCGAACTCAGGCCTGCGACCACCCTGGTCAGCATAAGATCTCTGTCCGCACAGGAAGGTCATCATCCTGACCTGAACAACTGGATCATCTCCGAAGTCTCTGGACTAGCTGAGATCCAAAATCCTACTACGCAGAGTCAGAAAACAGACTGGTGATCGACACGACCTGTCTAAACCTAGAGGTTGCCAATTGGAGTGTCTCCTGATAACAACTATCGAAGGAGAATCCTAACAATGGCGAGTGACGATCCCAACTGCCAACAACAAATTAACACAAACGCAAACAAGACAAACACCTCGAAACGAAATCCGAAACTTCACTCTTCATCCCTTTCCACCCGTAACTATCTCACAAGCACGCTACAAATTGGTGGAACTTGAATGAACACCGAAAGTTGACTTATGTGCCTGCTCTAGGATTTCACGTCTCTACCCAATAGTATCAGGTACGCAAACGCGTCCCTAAACTCATCACACCCTTGTCACAAATCAAGGACTCCGAATCATTACCCAGCCGAGTATGCTCAAGTATCTCTAACGAACGAGCGTCGGCGGGCAGTGCCTCACGAAAGCGATTAAGGACAAGTGGTCGGGCGCGGACATGAGCAGGCTGTCCCCTTAGTAGAGGCGAACTTAAGCTGTGCTCAATGATCACATAAGAACTGTAAATCTGTAGAAGACTATCTCAACAATCAAAATCCACTACAGGAAGATGTACATTAAGCTCTGGTAGTCCGTGAAAATCTGACACGACTCTCGAAGAAGTAGTGTCTCCAAATCTCCAACGCAAGACCACCGCGGCCATCTCCAGATCGTGAGTAGAATATCCTGCTAGTACTTCCTCCAAATGTAGGGAAGCAAAATTGATAACTCTATAGTTCTACCTCAGCAAACAATCGAGCCCACTCAAGAAACATTACAGTTAAACCATAAAGTCGCTCGAACCAAAAGCAAAGAAAGAACTGATGCAATTGTTAACCGAATCTTCGACTGCCGAAAACTCCGCACACATGCCTCAGTCCAAAGAAAGAAACCTCCACTCTGGTCAATTCAGTCGACGGTGCAGCACTACACTAACAATCCTGCATGAAACGGCGGTAGAAACTTGCTAAGCCCAAAATCTGCGGACCTCCTTCCTGCATACAAGTCTGGGCCTAAGCTGTATGGCCACGATCTCCCTCGGAACCATACGAAACTGTCTCCCGTAACTACAAGACCTAGGAGTCAACACAAACAAGCCTAAAAGAACACTCCGAGAATCTAGCAAACAGCTGGGCTCTCCCAATGTCTGCGAAACAAATCCTCAAGTGCTGCTCCTGTTCCTCAAGACACATTAGAATAGACCAGAATGTCGTCAATAACACAACAATAACTGGTCGAGGAACGGCCTGAAGAAATCCGGTGTATCATGTCTACGAATGCTGCTAGGGTATTGGCGAGTCCAAAGACACCACCAAAACACACAAAGCCGTAGCATGCACAAGGAAGCCTTCAGAATGCCATCACTCCGAACCCGCAACAATGATGACCTGATCCCAACAACTTAGAAAAAATCTCGCACTTAGGAGCCGATCGAAGAAATCGTCAATGCAAGGTAAATGATACCTATCCGCACCGTAAGCCGGTTCAATTGACGATCTATCAATACACAACCTCAACTGCCGTCCTTCTCCTTGACGAATAGAAATAGGAGCTCCTCAAGGCGAAACACTCAGACGCACAAACGCCACAACAAACAACTCTGCAGCTGATCCTTAAGCTCCCTAAGCTCCGCCGGCTCATCTGGAACAACGTCGGAAAACTCTCGCACGATAAGAACCCGGTCCAAAAACCCACTATGGCTCCGGTATCACGAATGAACGCAAATAATCCTCGACATCCTCTCCTCAAAAGCCGACTAGCGAAAAAGGCTGAATTCAAGCTGTGTGAGGCGGCACCACTGCCCTCCTGCACAACAAGAACTGACTTGCCGGGAAAACAAACCTGACTATTTCCTCGCGGTAGTCCACAGACGCCTAGCACGTAACTAACAAGTCCGTGCCCAGGAGAACATTAAATCCAACATCTCTAGAAGGATCAAGTGACGGATGAATCTCCTAACCGATTGGCATACGACTGAAATACGTGTTGCGCAACAAAAGAATCGCTGATAGAAATTAACACAACAAACGGCTGGTCTAGCTAACACGAATCCCCTCGTCCCAAACCTCTGCTACTCCCGCAACGGTCATGAAAGCTGTCTCGACGACTAAGCCTCCGTCTCTGAGCTGATACCCCGGTACGAGTCCTCCACTGTTCCGGAACTCTCAGAGTCTCTGGAATACGTGTCTTGTAAAATGGGGTTGCATCCACTGGTGCTATGTAAGTGACGGAATACTGTGTGCTGATCGCAAGGAACAACTGGGTAGCTGGGTGATAACCTCCTGTCGCTGCGCTCGAATGGACTCAACCAATGAACTCATCGTCTAGCGCAAGTCCTGCATCTCTGCCACATACCAAGCGATACTATCTGTCGAAGGCGGATCCGTCTGCACCTGTGCAACTAGCGTGCCATCCTGGTCAGTGCTCGTCTCACCTAAGCCAACTCTGACCTCGGCCCTCGCTGCACCTCACTGAGTCCCCACAGTCGTCGTCGGCAAAGGCCATAAATAGGAATAGGATTCGATATGAACACGGAAATCGAATCACAAGGATATGAATCATCAAGGAAGGAATTTCAAGTAATTGTACTTAGGTCACTTTAGGCGGAGTACTGCATCGTGAGTATGCTGCAAACATACACACAGTGCGTTACTCTGCTTAAGCTACCTACTCCATCATATCAAGGTCATCCTACACTCCGTAAGATAAAAACCTAGCACTCTGATACCAACTTTGTCACGACCCGAAATTGGCACGTGACGGCCCTAATACTACGCAACGTCTACAGGCGTAACACAGTAAAAGAAAGCCAAAACCCAGAAATCTAAACCATTAAAATACCAAAAAAAGATAAGAAACATTGTTTAAAAGTCTTTGAAATCACAACCCAAATTCTGTAGAAGTCTAACTTTATTTCCTTTAAAATTTTGGCAGCACCTCCTTTGTAAAAGCTAGCCCCAAAAATGGGTACAACATAAATATAAAGTAAAGCATCCCCAACGGGAGCAAATCCACGCCCAAAGGCGGAAAACAACCACCACAACAAATATACGACGCCGTAGCGAAGAAATAGAAGAGGATAGAAAGGAAACTGTATAAAAGACAACAAATCCAACATAATATACAACATCGTCCTCACCAAGTCTCTAAGTCAATATGAAAATAGTAGATGGAGAGTACATGGATACAACGAATATACAATACAACGAATAACCACAAAACCCACCTAAGCAAACTGCACACTGTGAGCTGATACGGTATCCGTAGCAAAAGATGATAAGATGTGTGATAATAGCCTGCCTCTGACTATACTGAGGAACACCTGCAAACACTGTGGCACAACGGGGGTGAGTTGCCAACTCGTGAATAGTAAATAACATATGCAGATAATCGCAAGTATGCACGTAAAGCGTGAATCTAAGATATGCAATTAACAGTAATAACATGTCATATGAATGCAGAATAATGGAAAGTACACTAGCAGGTATGACCAATATATATAAAGCAATAATGATATGACAACAGTATGCAATAATCATGCGATAGAGATATGAGAATGTAAATGTGCAATAATCATGAAAGGTACACTAACAGGTACTACTAGTACATGAAGAAATGCACAAACAGATAAGGTGAGGTATGGTGTGAAGTATGTCATTTCCACGGAATCCTGACGTCGTGGTAGGATCACAATCCAGCAAGACAATTTAAATACCAATTCCTCAAATCAGCCCCCAAATTGGCACTCATATTATCTAAGTATCACCTCTCCTCAATTGCACAATATCAAGTATATCTCATATATCCCGAATGTACAACCTCAAGTATATATCACATATATCGAATGTACAATCATCAAGTATATCTCGTATATATCGAATGTACAAAATCAAGTGGATCTCACATATCTCGTATGTACCATATCAAGTATATCTCACATATCTCGAATGTACAACAGCAAGTAGATCTCATATATCTCGAATGTACAATATCAAGTAGATCTCACATATCTCGTATGTACCATATCAAGTATATCTCACATATCTCAAATGTACAACAGTAAGTAGATCTCACATATCGATCCAGTATCCAATCTCAAATGAATCTCTTATATCCCGAATCAAATCTCCAGCAAAATTCTAACATCCTAAATATAATGACATAAATAAATATGATGAGGTCAATACACATATATTAGCGTCCCATTCCACTAATATTGGTGTAAGGGTATATATAACAGCGGCTCAATCCCCTGTTATATATACAAAGGAGTAATTAGAAATATCATGAAACCAATGTGCCAAGCATCGACACAGAAATGCTGATCCATCATGTGCTGTCTCCATGACTGGCCCCCTGATAGGTACGTATCATACGCTATCCCGAAAGCTCGAGTGCCTAGCTCTGACCCTCGCTTCTCGACGTATCCATATGTACATGACTCCCGTCGGTATCCACATGATAGCCGCTGAGTCATTGGTCCTGTCACCGGATAGTATGGTTCCCCTAAGCCTCATCGCCTGACACCACAACATCGTTCTTGCTTCGGGGTACCTCCGGGCCCCACCATGTACCCGCACACGGACCCCTCCTTTCCTCGCATGGGGTATACACATCGTAAACGACAAATCTCATGGTGGCTGCTGAAATATCATATCAAGGGAAACCGGGTTTTTCAAATAATGCATAATTTCATGAACCACCACGGTTCCCAAATCCAGAAAACATCATGAAAACTCCATATCTCAATGCGAAAATCCATGAATAAAGTATACGCATCATAAATCTGAAATGCGAGCATATAGAGGAAAAGCAGCAATTAACTGTAATAAGTTAATATAATATCATGCGGTTCCTAATCTCTCCAATTCTAAAATAACATCAAGTAAAGGTAAACATGTAACTATAACCAGATATATGTGCAACATAAAGGTATAGCAAGATATATGTATCTACCTATAAGTAATGATGTAGTATACCCCCTGGGTATAAGTGAAATAGGTGTGCAAGGTATACCTGTAGCTATGACGTAAAGTGTGCATGTACCTATCACTAATGGTACAATACTCTATAGGTATACTGGTAACTAGCATGTAAGTATGTCAGAACATATGTGTAAGCATGTAGGTATACAGGTATACTATAAGTCAAAGCGTAAAGAAATATGAATCAAAGTCTCAATGTCCCTAACCAAGCAATATCATATCTATAAGTGGGTTATGCGTGACATGGCAATTATTGACGGTGTGTGTAGCATACAATCAGTGCTCGTGCAATATGAATCGTCAATAATATATGCAGTGTCCTACTACTACTAGTCCAGGCACAACTACATCTAAGTAATAGGGTAAATGCGCAATTCTAACAATAACGTAGAATATACGACAGGTAATAAAATCTCTAGCCCTGACGCATAACGCCATGCGGGCGATTCCCCTGTAGATGTTAAATCTACTCACCAACGCTCCAAGTTAGGTGAATCCTACCACCTGTTTCCCTTGTCGTAGCGTCCGAAGTCCCCGCTTGCGAACCTAAAATTTCACAAACACAACACATAAGCATATATTCTATATCGACGAAAAGACATCGAAACGCAAGAATAACGCCCTGAAAATTATACTGCGCGCTTAGCGCATCTAACGCGCACGACATCGGTCAAAAATCCTAACTAGGGTCGCCAAACTACGAAACACCTAGTCTAGATTCCGATCGTCCCGATCGCGTATTCAAAACACAATAATAAACGTGGTCTCAATATAAATAACGTCGCAACGTCAAAAGAAACCCACGCCTAAAAGTTACCAAAATCCAGTAAGCAGTACTTATCTTTATAGCACAAAACTACAAGCTTTACCAAAACTATAATTTACAAACATCTTCAAATAGCAAGGTTAAACCATTTAAACCATTTTTATATTTTTAAACTTGCTTAATTAAGCTTTAGCAAAAACCTAGTAAGCAAAAACCCTTAATTAGACAAAGTAGTAATTAACAAAAATTAGCATTTTCTACTAGGTTAAGCTTTTCCAATTCATAAATTAACACTTCTATTAAATATTAAACACTTAAATTAAGCTTTAACCTTAACTTGAATTTCTAAAACATGAAATTTAAAGCTTAAACTAACATCTAATTAAGCTAGCATAAAGATTTAAACTTAACAATTAGAGATTAGGGTTAGGGTTTTATACCTTCAAGAACACCACTTGAATCAAGGATAAAACTAAACTTTAGCCTCTAAAATCCTCACTAGAATGAAGATCCAAGCAACTTTTGTGAAGAAGAAAGAAGCTTTTGGATTTTATTTGAATTTCTAAGAATTTATTTAGATTTTTCATGATTTATTTGTAAAAGAAATGATGAAAAATGAGTGAGGAAGAACAAGGGAAGCAAGGGGGAGAGGGGGGCCGGCCAAAGTAAGGAGGGGGTGATTTTGGTGAAGGGTAGAATTTTCTAAAAGAAAAAAGGAATAATTGGATAACAAAACAAAGCTTATGTTCACACTACTTTTCTTTTTCTTTATTTTTAAAAAAATAAATCCTTTCACCAAAAAATCTAGATATTTAAAAAGAAGGTTCTAAAATAATTGTAGTGATAATTTCCAAGAATTCTCATTTAGAAGAAATTTCCCGATTTACGTGCATATTTTTACCAGCTAAAATAATATTTTATTTGGGAAAAAATCAATCTGAACCAAAACTCCCAAATACCCCTAAAGTTCGCGCACAAGCTTTATTTTAGCTAAAAAAGGTGCCGGTAAGCTTATACGGACGTTTGATCGAAATCGGGTTAAAACGGGAAAAACCGACAATTTTGCCCTAAAACGGGAAAAACCGCAAAACGATTTCTGAAACGTTACAACAAAAATCCACATTGGGAGTTTCATAAGTACTGAAACTTGCTAGCGTTGCATACCATTTGGAGTGTGATAATTCTGGTAGGATTCCTTCGGTTTTGTCACGGGATGATATTTGGATCCCGATCCTACTGTGAGTATATGCTACTCCTCGGGAAATTTCTCACTAAACGATCAATGCTATAAACCTAGTAGGTATCTAGAAAGGTGTTAGCGGGGCTACGCCCCTAGGGAAAAGAGCTTATTTAATTAAGGAACTTCGCGAAAGCGTTGGAAAACCTCCCTCGAAGTACCGACACTGGCCTGGCTGAACGGTTAAGCAAGTATTGTGCGGTGAGATTGATCCCGACTAATTCTTCCTTTATGGTTTGAGGAGGGATTCGAGAGACAGTGGGAGCCATCCTGTTTAGACAAACTAAAAACCACTCTAAACTTGCAAGAGCATCATGCTAAAGTGTTTCTTCTCTCTCTCCTAATTGCAGCGACCAAATATCATGACTGGACTTAAGTTACTACTAGATAAAAACATACCGACAGGGCCAAACTACAAAGATTGGCTCAAGAATGTCAAAATGGCAATCACTTATGACAAGTTGGGGTATCTTCTTACCACCAAAGCTCCCCCTGTCCCAGGTCCCACCTCCAGCGTCGCGGATAAGGAAATCCGTAAGACATGGGAGATCGATTGCGCGAAGGCCAAGTGCCTCGTGCTTGCCTCTATGGACAACGAACATCAGAGGAGGCATGAGAATATGGACCTCGAATCCATATTTCTCCATACAAAAGAACTGTATGGAGAGCAATCTCGTATCGCCAGATACGAAGTGTCGAAGAAGTTATTTTCGGCAAGATTGGCCGTCGGACCATCGGTAGCGGAACACGTGCTTAAGATGATCGGCTATATAGAGGAGCTCGCGGACCTTGGGACCACGTTGGAGAATGAGCTCTATACGGACTTGATTCTTCGGTCCCTTCCTTCCACTTACGCCCAGTTCATCCTGAATTTCAACTTGCAAGAATAGGAAGTTGAACTTTCAGAGCTCCTCAACATGCTGAGGAGTGCAGAGGGCACCCTACAGAAAGGTAGGGAAACATCCACTTTGTTTGTAGGAGGATCTTCCTTTTCTAGGTCCAAGGCGAAGGCCAAAGGAAAGAAGAAGAAAACCCCCGCCAAACCAAGGGGCAGTGTTAGTAAGAAGGATACGAAGGGAAAGGCAAAAGCAACAAAGGTAGCAGGGAAGCTTGTGGATAAGGAAGAATGCTTTTACTGTCACAAGAGTGGACACTGGAAGAAAAATTGCAGGGCTTGGAAGGCCAGAACACAGGATCTGAAGCAAGTTGCGGCTTCAGCTTCAGGTGTGTATGTTATTGAAAACTGTCTATCAATAAACTCTACTTCCTGGGTATTGGATACCGGATCAGGATCTCATATCTGTAATTCTTTGCAGGGGTTGAGAAAGCGTAGGTTTTTGAAGGCAGGTGACATGATCCTCAAAGTTGCAAACGGAGCTAACATGGATGCTGAGGCCGTGGGGGACTATCACCTGGGAATGTCAGATGGACATGTTTTGGTTTTACGTAATTGCTTTTTTGTACCCAACGCAACTTGTAATATCATTTCTGTAACTTTGGTTTCTAAAGAAGGTTATGAATTTACGTTTGTAAGTAATGTTGTAAACATTCACCTTAATCAAGTTCTGATTGGGTCAGGTACATTGAGCAATGGAATATACGTATTAAACCAACCACAGATTTTCAATGTCCAGAATACACACAAAAGAAAGTCTCCAGAAATCAATCAGGCTTTCTTATGGCATTGTAGACTCGGTCACATCAATGAGAGAAGGTTGACTAAGTTGCATACAGAAGGATATTTGGATCCGTTCGAATATCAATCATATGCAACTTGTCAATCCTGTCTCAAAGGAAAGATGACAAAGACTCCGTTCACTGGACACAGAGTAAGAGCGAGCGAGCTCTTGGGACTCGTACACAGCGACGTGTGCGGTCTAATGTCTATACATGCGCGAAGCGGTTATTCTTACTTCATTACTTTTACGGATGATTTTTCAAATTTCGGACATGTCTTCTTAATGAAGCATAAATCTGAGGCCTTTGAAAAGTTCCAGGAATACAAGAATGAAGTAGAAAAACAAACAGGCAAAAGTATCAAGACACTAAGATCTGATCGAGGTGGTGAATACTTGAGTGCCGAGTTCCTGGATTACCTAAAAGAGAATGGAATTCTCTCTCAGCTTACTCCTCCCTACACTCCGCAGCATAACGGTGTATCGGAGAGACGGAACCGAACCCTATTGGATATGGTACGGTCCATGATGAGTAACGCTGAGTTACCGCGATCATTCTGGGGATATGCGCTAGAATCAGCCGCATACCTTTTGAACCGAGTTCCAACTAAGGCTGTGCCTACCACACCATATGAGTTATGGAGTGGGAAGAAACCCTATCTTCAATATCTGAAAATTTGGGGATGTCCATCTTTTGTCAAAAAGCAGCATGCGGACAAACTCGAGGCACGCTCAGTACTGTGCAAGTTTGTGGGATACCCAAAGAACACCAGGAGGTATCTTTTCTACCACGCAGAGGAACAAAAGGTCTTTGTTTCTCGTAATGCCCACTTTCTAGAACACCAGTTCTTAGAAAAGGAAATTAGTGGGAGCGCAGTAGAACTGGAAGAGATTCCAGAACCACAAGCTATTACTGAAAGCTTAGAAGAACCAGAGGGTTCGAAAGATCAGGACATTCCTACGCCGCTCCGCAGGAGTAGTAGGCAGTCTCATCCGCCCGAGAGATACTACGGTTTTCTCATAGACGGGGATAGAGAGGATTGCATCATTGATTGTGATGAGCCTACTAGATTCCAGCAAGCCATTCAGAGCGTTGACTCGGTAAAATGGCTGGATGCAATGCGGACCGAAATGGAGTCCATGTACACCAACAAAGTATGGACGTTGGACATTGCTCCAGATGGGGTAAAACCCGTAGAATGCAAGTGGATCTTCAAAAGGAAGATTGGTGTAGATGGACAGGTTGAGACCTATAAAGCTAGACTTGTTGCAAAGGGTTTCCGTTAAAGACCTGGCTTGGACTATAACGAAACCTTTTCTCTAGTGGCTATGCTAAAATCCATTCGGATCCTTCTTGCCATTGCTGCCTTCCACGATTATGAGATCTGGCAAATGGACATAAAAACCGCTTTTCTAAATGGAAATTTAGAGGGGTGTGTCTATATGGACCAGCCAGAAGGTTTCATTCAGAGTGGGAGCAGCGAAAAAGTGTGCAAGTTGCTTAAGTCCATCTATGGACTAAAGCAGGCATCGTGGAGTTGGAACATCTGTTTTGATGAGACGGTCAAAGAATTTGGCTTTATCAAAAATCCAGATGAACCATGCATCTATAGTAGATTTGTAGCAAGAACTGTCGTGTTCCTCGTTTTGTACGTGGATGACATTCTGTTGATAGGAAATGACATTCCTATGCTACAATCTGTCAAGGGGTTTTTGTCACACAGGTTCTCCATGAAAGACCTGGATGATGCCTCCTACATTCTGGGGATCCGGATCTATCGTGATAGATCCAAGAGGATATTAGGACTTTCGCAGTCCAGGTACATCGACACCATACTGAAAAGATTCAGCATGGAAGATTCCAAGCGCGGTAATCTACCGGCTTGTCACGGGATCACCCTCTCCAAAGAGATGTCTCCCAAGGCTGATTTGGAAAGGGATCGCATGTCTATTATACCCTACGCTTCTACGGTAGGCTCTATAATGTATGCGATGTTGTGTACCAGACCAGATGTGGCTTATGCACTGAGTGTGGTAAGCAGGTATCAGTCAAACCCTGGGGAGAAACACCGGATAGCGGTAAAGAACATTCTTAAGTACCTGAGAAGGACTAAGGAGGTGTTCTTGGTGTATGGCGGAAAAGACCTCCAGATTGAGGCCTTTGCTGACTCCAGCTTCCAGAGTGACAAGGATGATTCCAAGTCCATGTCGGGTTTTGTCTTTACCCTCAATAGAGGGGCGGTGTGTTGGAAGAGTTCCAAACAGGAAACCGTTGCTGACTCGACTATGGAAGCGGAATATATCGCCGCATCTGATGCCGCAAAAGAAGCCATCTGGATAAGGAAGTTCTTGAAAGAACTTCAGGTGGTTTCGTCCATTGTTGACCTAATACCTCTGTATTGCGACAACAACGGGGCTATAGCTTTAGCAAAGGAACCCAGGTCCCATCAAAAATCCAGACACATCTTGAGGCGGTATCACCTGATCAGGGAGATCGTGGATCGCAAGGAGATCGAGGTTTGGAGGGTTGCTTCAGAAGATAACACTGCAGATCCATTCACGAAAGCCTTACCCCAGACTCAGTTCGAGCGGCTGATCGAGATGATAGGTGTTCGATACGCCAGTACATGGCCTTAGTGCAAGTAGGAGATTGTTAGTGTATATGCCCTAGAGGCCATTACTGTATCATACTAGTATGTATATTACTTGATGGAAGCTTGGGATATTCACACTTGTATAAACAATCTTGCTCGAAATGGTAGTATGCTACTTGGTTTGTCTCTGCTTTAATGTGTATATGTGTTTCTTTATTGTATCATCTATACGCATTAGTGGAGCCCTTAGGATCTTTGCTTGATTACCAGCGTTGTGATGGCAGTCACACTCGTGGGAGCTGGGTAATCTACAAGCACATCCTTATACATACGTCCCTAGTCGTAGGATTATCGAGACAGGGCATCGATACTCCGTAGTAGACTAGCGTATGCGCTTCTCATCCCAGTGCGGGAGGCGGTCTGTCCCACAGCCGTCAGTACGTCGTGCTTGAGATAGTATGCGGGTGCTCGTTAGGTTACAAGTACACTGGACAGGACTCGTCGGGAACTGTTGGTTGGTATTATACCTATCGTCAGTTATCAGTTCCCAGGTGACATAAGTACAGCTTAGTCCGCTGACTTGACACTGTCACTTCTCCTCAAGTGTGTTCCCACTGTACTTTGATTACTACCCTACCACGACTCAAAGGAGTCGTGCAAACAGGTAGTAGTTGGGTGCAGTCCCGAAGCACTTGGAGGCAGTGACGGTTAGACAGGATTCGTCTCTCCCGGTATTGGGGGTTCGCATCGTGCTGTGTCTAGGAGAGCCATTACACAAGTAGTCCCTGGCCAGGGCAAGCGAGATATACTGGTAGGTTTCCAGTGTTATCTCAGGGTGTTCTGGGTTACACTCCGACACGACTTGTACCGCTATTAGGGGACTGACGTTTACCACCCCCTAGGCCCGCCATGCGATGTTATCATACGAACAGACCGGACTGTACGGAGATTGTCACATACAGACTCAGTAGGAGTTCAGATAGGTTTCACCTCGTCCGTCTTCTTATCGGCATCTACCTGGGGGCCGTTACGCACAGCTAGTGCCGCTTGCGGTCTGTGGTTAATGTTGGATATATATGCCCTAGAGGCCTACATTGTATAGGATGCTTGGGATATGTATGTACATGACAGTCTTGCTTGATATGATAGTACGCTATTTGGTTTGACTTTGTCTTAACGTATAATATATTTTACTTGGTATTTATATATATATATATGTTGATAAAGCCCATAGGGTGTTTGTCTGACTACCGGCGTTATGATGGCAGTCATACTAGTGGGAGCTGGATAGTCAATAGGCACACCCTTAGATGTCCCTAGTCGCAGGAGTATCAAGATTGGGCATCGATACTCCGGAGTAGACTAGTGTATACATATCTAGACCCTGACGAGGGGCGATGGATTGGTCCCGCAACCATTGGTGGTGTTCACCTAAGATTGTATACAGATGCTCACTGGGTGTGAGTACACCGGACAGGACTCGCCGAGAACTGACTGGATGGTATTATACCTAACGTCAGATAGCTGTTCTCAGGTGACATGTGTGCAGATAGTCCGTTGACTTAAGGTCATCATTTGTCTCGTGTGAGTTCCCACTGTGCTTTGATTATTACCCTACCACGGCTCAAAGGAGTCGTGCAAACAGGTTTCAGTTGGGCACAGTCCCGAGCCACATGGAGGCAGTGAGCGACTGTTAGGGATTCGTCTCTCCCGGTATAGGGAGTTGATATCGCACTGTGGTCGTTTGGTCATTACCATAAGTCCCTGGCCAGGGCTGATTGAGAATTACTGATGGAATGATCAGTAGATTCTCGGGTGGTCTTGAACCATACCGACACGACTTGTACGGTTATTAGGGGTCTGACGTCCACCACCTCCCTAGACCATACATGCGATACTCTTAGACGAACAGACCGGACTGCGCGGATATTGTCACAGACAGGCTCAGTAGGATTTCAGATGGGTTACCTCATCAGCTTTCTTATCGACAACTACCTGGGGACCGTTACGTACAGCTAGTGCCGCTTGCGGTCTGTGGTTAAACCCACTGCCAGCGTAGTAGTCGAGTCTTTAGAGTCCCACACAGAGATTTCTCAAACCCAGGCGAAAAGATATAGAGGTCGTATGGTTTTACGACAAAGGTTCGGACGCATACGTGCTTGAACGCACGTACGACATTCGGACAGTTTTTTACTAGCCGGCTTTGGTTTAAGCCAGATTCTAGTATCAGGTTATTGGATTTATACAGTCTAAAGTTTTTCCGTGTTTTTACGGATGAGAGGGGCGTTCTCGTAATTTTCCGAGAAGCTTCTAGAAGGATGTGACATGGAGGGAGAGGTGGCATTTTCATTTAATGAATTAGTGACTCATTGTGAGTGATTCATCATGTCATTAATGCATTATTAAATGCTTAATGACTCACATAATGAATCACCCACTTGCATTAATGAAACATGATGAATAATCTCTTATTATTCATTTCTTTTAATTCATTATGTTTCATATATCTAGTGAGAAGCTTTTTCATTTCATATATTATTATCATTATCATCTTCTCACTCTCTCTCTTCAAGTTCTCTCTCCTTCACCAAGCCTAATCCTATCCCTCATGAGTTGAGAACAAGGATTAGGAAAGACTAATTACTCCATAACCTATCTCTACATCACCTTAGCTACTCTATTTAGCAACTAGAGAAACTAAGTAACCTCAAGTTTAGAGGTTATAGCTTGGATTAGGGTTCTCGGGTGGATCGTCTATCACGGAAGAAAGCCGAAGAGGATGTGGAGATCCAAAGAGGCCATAGATAACATTAAGACGAAGGACTAGAACCGTTTGGTATAATCTCTTAACATAGTAGTTTAGAACTCTATTGCTTTTGTTAAAACTTGTTTAGCAAACGATTCATACGGTTAATCGATGTTTGATCATAGAACAAGATTGTTATTCATATTTCCGCCTCTCCATAAGTATTGGGGTGTTGAACATCGACTTACAGTGGTATCAGAGCCTAGCTAAACAGTATTTAACACACTTGCAAATTTATATGAATTTCGAACGGAAAAACGAAACCGGAAAAGCCCGAAAACTTCAGTTTCTGTCGATTTTTAAATGAAGTCCTAAAATTTTTCAGGGAGGTTCAGAAAGCTTAAAAAGACAGTAGAAGAACACCCAAGAAAATTGGGCACATGATTCGGCTAAAGCGCCGCGGAAACGCGGCGGATCCCACCGATCCGCCGCGGTTCCGCCGCCGAGTTGCCGAGTCATGAACCTAATTTTCCTGTGTTGGTTCTGTGTGATATTTGGGATTTTCTGGAATATTTAATTTTTGCTCAGGTTTCAGATTTGTAGAGCAGTATTGGAGCAAAATTAAAAGTGTTTAATCGATCGAAATTATACAGTATTTGCTTGTTGGATTATATCTGTGATTGTTTAATGTGTTCGTAAACCTCCCCTAACTGCTAGTATGTCAGTTGGCAGGGGGTTGCACATTTCTGAAATGGATTATATATAACTGTTTGTGTATATAAACTGTATTGGACTGTTGTGGTGTTTAGCCGGGTTTTGTAATGGGTTTTTGTATCAATTCATTTGATGTAAATGTAATAAGTTGTAATATTATTTTGCGGGGCACATCCAGGTTGCGGTTGTAGCCACCGTTGTATTATTTCTTTTTACTGTTTTTGCTCCTAGGATAGACCCAAGGTGGGGTGCACAAACTACCGGGTATTTTGAAGTGTTGGGGCAGACCGCTTCACTTCTGGTACTTGGCGGGTAGTTTGCCATACCCGTAGGGGTCTGGGGTGGGAAAATGGCTATTCATCACAACTGTGTAATCCGTCTTTCATTGTAGGCTCAAAAGAAATGCGGATTGCTTGCAAATCCAATATTGTTTATCTGTGATCTGGAATGCCTATTATTGCGTCTGACGAATGTACAATATCTATATATGATAGCTATTTAGACGTCGCTTATGTTTTACACCCGCGCTAGCCCAGCCCCCGCTCTGTCGTTAGTTAAGTAACCTAACGGGTGATGACGGGACCCCGTGGCGAATGCGGATGGCATAACAGGACGTTGTATTTTCGTTGTTATCTGTAATGATAGGTTAAAGATGGGACGCATTATTATTAATGCAAAGAAAATAAAACCTAAACTGAATCGTTGGAACAATTTCTAAAAACCACTCGGTTTTCTTGAAAAAGCAAATTTTAAATGCGGAGCTTAAACCACTCCTTTTAATAAAAGCTATCTTAGTTCCTTCGATCAAATCAAGTTCACTACGTTAACGGTTTTTTGCCAAAAACCAGCCGTAACCCTCCGTCGTTTCAGATAGACAGCACATCGTATTCATGCTATGCTTGTTGGCCTACGTCAAGGCATAGTGTATGGTAGCAGTGTGTGTGCCTATTTGTTGCATAGATAGATGCATTAGTTTAATATAAACGTACACCTTGTTGGCCTACGTCAAGGGCTTGTACGATGTATTTAAATTGATCAGGACAACGACGGGTAGAACTTGACTTGCGTCTTATGACTTGTTGGCCTACGTCAAGGTCTATAAGAGCTTGGGGTAAAAATCACATCGGGAGTTTCAAACATAAAGGAAACTTGCAGATTTAGCTTACCTTCTGGAGTGTGGTGACTAGAGTGGCTTCCATCTAGGGCATCATGCAATGATAGTTGGATCCCGATCTCACTGATGAGTAGGATTACTCTCGGGAATTTCTCTCACTTAACAATCAATGCTATAAACCAAGTAGGTGCCTCGAAAGGTGTTAGAGGGGCTACGCCTCCAGGGAAAAGAGGTTCTTTAATTAAGGAACTTCGCAAAAGCGTTGGAAAACCTCCCTCGAAGTACCAACACCAGCCTGGCTGAAAGGTTAAGCAAGAATTGTGACGTGTGATTAAATCCTGACTAGTTCTTCTTTTAGGTTTTGAAGAAGGATTTGAGGAAACAGTGGGAGCCATCCTGTTTAGATAAATTAATAACCAATCTAAAACTTGCAAGAGCGTATGCTGAGTGTTTCTTTTCTCTCTCTTTGGCAGCTACCATGACTGGACTAAAACTATTACTTGAAAAGAATATACTGACCGGGCAGAACTATAAAGATTGGCTAAGGAACGTCAATATTGCGCTGACTTATGACAAAGTTGCATATGTTACCACCGCTGTTCCTCCCCTTATCCCAGGACCAGATTCCTCAGTTGCGGACAAGGAAGTTCGTAAAACCTGGGATCTAGACTGTGAGCGAGCTAAGTGTATCGTGCTGGCGTCCATGAATAATGAACTCCAGAAACAGCACGAGAGTATGGATATTGCATCCATATTCCTCCATTGCAAGGAATTGTATGGTGAACACTCCCGTATCGCAAGGTACGAAACCTCAAGGAAACTCTTCCAGATGAGGCTAGCTCCAGGATCGCCTGTTGGAGAGCACGTCCTCAAAATGATCACCCTCATTGAGGAACTCGCAAACCTGGGATGCGTGCTAGAGAATGATTTGTATATCGACTTGATTTTGCAGTCCCTTCCCCACACCTTCTCTCAGTTCGTGCTGAACTTCAACATGCATGAAATGGAAGCGGATCTTCCAAAGCTTCTCAATATGTTGAGGGTAGCAGAGACCTCCTTGAAAAAGGAGAAGACCCCCGTTCTGTATGTTGGCCAATCATCTTCTTCTAAATCTAAAGCGAAAGCTAAAGGGAAGAAGAAGATGAAAGCCACCAAACCGAAGGGTGGGGTCAAGAAGGTGCAGGGAACGAACAAGGCAGGAAGGGTGAAGGCAGAAAAGAACGAGTGCTTCTATTGTCACAAGCAAGGGCACTGGAAGAAGGACTGTATGGCCTTCAAAGCCAAGGACATGAAGCAAGCAGTTGCTTCTGCTTCAGGTGTGTTCGTAATCGAAAATTGTCTTTCAGTAAACTCTACTTCATGGGTACTTGATACCGGTTCTGGTTCTCACATCTGTAATTCTTTGCAGGATCTGAGAAATAGTAGAGTACTGGGGGCAGGTGATATGACTCTCCGGATGGGCAATGGAATGCATGTAGATGCAGTTGCAATAGGGGAATATCACCTAGGGTTGAATAGTGGACACATTTTGGTATTGTATAGCTGTTTTTGTATTCCCAGTATGTTGTGTAATATTATATCAGTATCTTTGTTGTCTAATAAAGGATATAATTTTGTGCTTGAAAGAAATGTCATGAACATTCTCCTAAATCAAGAACTGATTGGGTTTGGCACACTGGAAAACGGCATATACATACTTAATCAACCTCAAATTTTCAATATTCAAAACACGCGTAAAAGAAAGGCTCCAGATTTGAACCAAGCCTTCCTATGGCATTGTAGACTTGGTCATATAAATGAAACAAGGTTGACTAAGTTACATAAAGATGGATATCTAGATCCGTTTGAATATTCATCATATGCAACTTGTCAATCATGTATCAAAGGAAAAATGACCAAATCTCCGTTCACCGGACACGGAGAAAGAGCCACTGAACTCTTGGGACTAGTACACAGTGATGTATATGGTCCGATGTCTATACATGCACGAAGTGGTCACTCCTACTTCATCACTTTTACTGATGACTTCTCTAGGTATGGACATGTGTTCTTAATAAAGCATAAATCCGAGGCTTTTGAGAAGTTTAAGGAGTATAAAAATGAAGTAGAGAAACAAACTGGTAAAAGTATCAAGACACTTCGATCTGATCGAGGCGGAGAATACTTAAGTACCAGTTTCCTTGAATACTTAAAAGCGAATGGAATTCTCTCTCAGCTTACTCCAGCTTATACACCTCAGCATAATGGTGTATCAGAAAGAAGGAATCACACGCTATTAGATATGGTGCGTTCAATGATGAGTAGTGCTGAGTTACCACTTTCCTTCTGGGGATTTGCTCTAGAATCAGCCGCATACCTATTGAATAGAGTTCCAACTAAGTCTGTTCCTACTACTCCATATGAAATATGGTGTGGGAAGAGACCATATCTCAAGTATATCAAGATATGGGGGTGTCCGGTATATGTTAAAAAGCATAATCCGGACAAACTTGAAGCACGATCGGTTTTATGCAAATTTGTAGGATACCCCAAGCATTCAAGGGGGTACATGGTCTACCACACTGAAGAACAAAAGGTGTTTGTCGCTCGTCACATTGTCTTCTTAGAAAGCGAATTTCTTGCAAAAGAAATTAGTGGGAGCGCGGTAGAACTGGAAGAAATTCCAGAACCTCAAACTGCAACCGAAGACTTAGAAGAATCTCAGATTTCAATAGAACATGACGAACCAACGCCACTCCGCAGATCTAGTAGGCTTTCTCATCCTCCTGAAAGATACTATGGTTTTCTTCTTGATGGAGATCGAGAGGATTGCATCATCGATGATGATGAGCCTACTAGTTTTCAGCAGGCTATCACGAGTAGCGACTCAGTGAAGTGGCTGGATGCAATGAGATCCGAAATGGAATCCATGTACACCAATAAAGTATGGACTTTAGAAGTTGCTCCTCCTGGGGTAAAACCAGTTGGGTGCAAATGGATCTTCAAAAAGAAGATTGGTACATTTGGACAAGTGGAAACCTACAAAGCTAGACTAGTAGCAAAAGGTTTTCGTCAAAGACGAGGATTGGACTATGATGAAACTTTTTCACCAGTAGCTATGCTTAAATCCATTCGGATCATGCTTGCCATTGCTGCCTTCCATGACTATGAAATCTGGCAAATGGATGTAAAAACAGCTTTTCTAAATGGACATCTAGAAGAGAGTGTTTACATGGATCAACCAGAAGGTTTCTTAGACAGTGGGAGCAGCGGAAGAGTGTGCAAATTGCTTAAATCCATTTATGGGTTAAAGCAAGCATCGCGGAGTTGGAACATCTGCTTTGATGAAACAGTCAAGGAATTTGACTTTATCAAAAATGTAGATGAACCATGTATTTATAGGAAGATTGTAGAAGGAGCAGTAGTCTTCCTCGTTTTGTACGTCGACGACATACTACTGATAGGGAATGATATCCCTATACTACAATCAGTAAAGCTCTTCTTGTCACAGAAATTCTCTATGAAAGACTTGGGAGATGCATCATACATTCTGGGCATTAAGATCTATCGAGATAGATCTAATAAAATATTTGGACTTTCACAGTCCAGGTATACAGACACTATACTAAAGAGATTTAGTATGGAAGATTCCAAACGCGGCAATATGCCCGCTTGTCACGGAATCACCCTCTCCAATGAGATGTCTCCAAAGACTGATAAAGAGAGAGCTCGCATGGGCATTATACCCTACGCTTCGGCGGTAGGATCAATAATGTATGCGATGTTGTGTACCAGACCGGATGTAGCTTACGCACTTAGTGTGGTAAGCAGGTATCAGTCTGACCCAGGTGAGAAACATTGGAGAGCGGTGAAGAACATTCTCAAGTACCTGAGAAGGACTAAGGAAATGTTCTTGATTTACGGTAATAAAGACCTCCAGGTAGAGGCTTTTACCGACTCCGGCTTCCAAAGTGACAAGGACGATTCTAAATCCATTTCGGGTTTTGTGTTTACCCTCAATGGAGGAGCGGTATGTTGGAAGAGTTCCAAACAAGATACCGTCGCAGACTCAACTATGGAGGCTGAGTATATAGCTGCTAGTGAAGCCGCAAAAGAGGCTGTCTGGATGAGGAAGTTCATTTCTGAACTTCAGGTGGTTCCGTCCATTGCCAATCCAATACCTTTGTATTGCGATAACAATGGCGCTGTAGCTTTAGCGAAGGAACCAAGGTCCCATCAGAAATCCAGGCATATCTTAAGGCGGTTTCACCTGATCAGGGAGATCGTGGATCGTCGGGAGATCGAGATACGGAGAGTAGACACAAAAGACAACACGGCAGATCCATTCACCAAGGCCATTCCTCAAGTACAGTTCGAGAGGCTTTTTGAGATGTTGGGCATGCGGTACGCAAGCAACTGGATCTGGTAGAGACAGTGGGTACTCATTGCGCCAATTATAGGCCTTAGTGCAAGTGGGAGATTGTTGGATATATATGCCCTAGAGGCCTACATTGTATAGGATGCTTGGGATATGTATGTACATGACAGTCTTGCTTGATATGATAGTACGCTATTTGGTTTGACTTTGTCTTAACGTATAATATATTTTACTTGGTATTTATATATATATATATATGTTGATAAAGCCCATAGGGTGTTTGTCTGACTACCGGCGTTATGATGGCAGTCATACTAGTGGGAGCTGGATAGTCAATAGGCACACCCTTAGATGTCCCTAGTCGCAGGAGTATCAAGATTGGGCATCGATACTCCGGAGTAGACTAGTGTATACATATCTAGACCCTGACGAGGGGCGATGGATTGGTCCCGCAACCATTGGTGGTGTTCACCTAAGATTGTATACAGATGCTCACTGGGTGTGAGTACACCGGACAGGACTCGCCGAGAACTGACTGGATGGTATTATACCTAACGTCAGATAGCAGTTCTCAGGTGACATGTGTGCAGATAGTCCGTTGACTTAAGGTCATCATTTGTCTCGTGTGAGTTCCCACTGTGCTTTGATTATTACCCTACCACAGCTCAAAGGAGTCGTGCAAACAGGTTTCAGTTGGGCACAGTCCCTACCACATGGAGGCAGTGAGCGACTGTTAGGGATTCGTCTCTCCCGGTATAGGGAGTTGATATCGCACTGTGGTCGTTTGGTCATTACCATAAGTCCCTGGCCAGGGCTGATTGAGAATTACTGATGGAATGATCAGTAGATTCTCGGGTGGTCTTGAACCATACCGACACGACTTGTATGGTTATTAGGGGTCTGACGTCCACCACCTCCCTAGACCATACATGCGATACTCTTAGACGAACAGACCAGACTGCGCGGATATTGTCACAGACAGGCTCAGTAGGATTTCAGATGGGTTACCTCATCAGCTTTCTTATCGACAACTACCTGGGGACTGTTACGTACAGCTAGTGCCGCTTGCGGTCTGTGGTTAAACCCACTGCCAGCGTAGTAGTCGAGTCTTTAGAGTCCCACACAGAGATTTCCCAAACCCAGGCGAAAAGATATAGAGGTCGTATGGTTTTACGACAAAGGTTCGGACGCATACGTGCTTGAACGCACGTACGACATTCGGACAGTTTTTTACTAGCCGGCTTTGGTTTAAGCCAGATTCTAGTATCAGGTTATTGGATTTATACAGTCTAAAGTTTTTCCGTGTTTTTACGGATGAGAGGGGCGTTCTCGTAATTTTCCGAGAAGCTTCTAGAAGGATGTGACATGGAGGGAGAGGTGGCATTTTCATTTAATGAATTAGCGACTCATTGTGAGTGATTCATCATGTCATTAATGCATTATTAAATGCTTAATGACTCACATAATGAATCACCCACTTGCATTAATGAAACATGATGAATAATCTCTTATTATTCATTTCTTTTAATTCATTATGTTTCATATATCTAGTGAGAAGCTTTTTCATTTCATATATTATTATCATTATCATCTTCTCACTCTCTCTCTTCAAGTTCTCTCTCCTTCACCAAGCCTAATCCTACCCCTCATGAGTTGAGAACAAGGATTAGGAAAGACTAATTACTCCATAACCTATCTCTACATCACCTTAGCTACTCTATTTAGCAACTAGAGAAACTAAGTAACCTCAAGTTTAGAGGTTATAGCTTGGATTAGGGTTCTCGGGTGGATCGTCTATCACGGAAGAAAGCCGAAGAGGATGTGGAGATCCAAAGAGGCCGTAGATAACATTAAGACGAAGGACTAGAACCGTTTGGTATAATCTCTTAACATAGTAGTTTAGAACTCTATTGCTTTTGTTAAAACTTGTTTAGCAAACGATTCATACGGTTAATCGATGTTTGATCATAGAACAAGATTGTTATTCATATTTCCGCCTCCCCATAAGTATTGGGGTGTTGAACATCAACTTACAGTTAAACCCACTGCCAGCGTAGTGTCGAGTCTTTAGAGTCCCACACAGAGGGTTATTCGCCTTTGGGCAAAACAGAGTAGAGGTCGCATGGTTTTGCAACAGGGTTCGTTCACATCTGCGCACTTGTGCACGTTTGGTGTCCGGACAGTCATTACTAGCGGGCTCTGGTTTGAGCCAGATCCTAGTATATGGTTTGGGGTTAGTTTTATCTCATTGTGTTCATGTTCCTCGGAACATGAATGCGGGTGTGTATGCACAGTTGATTGAGGCGGAGGAAGAGGTTTTTCATTAGGGTTTTGGAACGGGTGTATATGCACTGTTGACAGTCATCTTTTTCCAAACCCTAATGATCTTGTGATTTATCAATTAATAATATTAATTAAATGAAATTGTGTCATGGATGGGTTGGTTGACTTGTTGACCAAGGTGGACTAGTTGACTAGGTTTGAAACATTGACCATCATCATTACTTTTTAAGATGCACTTTGATCTTTGCAAAATACATTTATTGTGATATGATAATGGTCTCTTCAAACTATCCATCACCTTTTTCATTTTCAATTAATATTATTATTTAAAAAATCACATATATGTTATGGTTGTAAAATACCATCTCATTCTATCATTTTGGTTTCTCTCTCTTCACTTCATCTTCTTCCTCCTCTAGTTCAAGGAGAGCAAATCTCATGTGTTGAGAATCATCTCCTTGAAGATAAAACACCCTTAACCACACTCTACTCACTCTAAGGTAGAAGGTCTAGCAAGCCGGATACATTAGTTGTCTCAAGATCGAGAAAGGAGCCCAAAGTTGAAGCCCTCAGGTGGATCCATCTTTGACGAAAGAAGACGACGGGGAAAGCATCATCCAACCACTACAAAGAGTCCAAGAAGAAGGAGTTCAAGTGAGGTATAACCCCTAACCGAGTAGAACAACTCTCTAGTTAGGTTGCTAGTGTGTAGTTTATCTTAGATCCGTATTTTTAGTCCAAGTTACCTTTACCGAAAAAATTGTTTTTCACCATTTCCGCAAGCCCGAAAGAACCGGGAGAGGTAACATGGACTTACATCCTCTTCGGCCCTAGAATTACCGAAGTCTCTGCGAGGCGCTCCTCGACTAATAAGGCTGCGTCTACAGCTGCTGCATAAGTCTCGCAATGCTGTGCGCTGATCGCAAGGAACAGTGGTGTAAGCAAGCCTCGGACAAATCTCTTGACTCGCATCTCCTCAGTAGCCACTAGGTATGGAGCATAAACTGATAGCTCGGTAAATAGCACAGCGTACTCTGCCACTATCATCTCTGGCGTCTGGCGCAAGGACTCGAATCTGCGCGCTCGGGCATCCCTGACACTCTGGGGAAGGAATCGGGCTAGGAATACCGTCACAAACTCGGTCCAGGTCATAGGAGGAAGACCTGATGCTCTGCCCTTCTCGATCGATTCACACCATTTCTGCGCAAGACCTTCCAGGCGAAAGCTCATGACCTCTACCCATCGCGCATCTGAGCATCTAAGCCAACGACATATCCAGGCCATCCTATCAATGAAAGACTGTGGGTCCTCGGCTGCATCGGTGCCTGTGGAGACCGGAGGCTTCAGCCTCATGAATTCTGGTAGTGATACGTTAATCACCTCCGTGGCTGCAGGGGCAACTGCCTGTACGGTAGGTACCATCGCGGTCCCTGTGAAGGGTAGAGCTACATCTGGTCGCTGCGCTCGAAGCGTCTCAACTAGCGATCCTATCATCTGGCACATCTCCTGCATACTGGATCCCATCATCTGGCATATCTCCTGTATACCGGATCCCATCATCTGGTTTATCGAAGGGGGAACAGTCTGCTCTGGTACAATAGGGGTACTACCCGGATCAGTCATCGTCTCGGACGAGTCAACTCAAATCTCGGCTCTCACGGCCGCTCTCTGCGCCATCGTAGTCTTTGGCGGCATAATGGCTGAAAAGGAAAGTAGGATTCGATAAGGATACGGAAATCGAATCGCAAGAATGTATAGAATCATGAAAGAAATTCAATCAGTAAGTCCTAAGGTCGCTTAGGCGGAGTACCGTGTCGTGTGTATGCCGCGGAACATACGCACGCTATGCCACTCTGCTTCAGCTACCTACTCCATCATACCAGGGTCATCCTACACTCCGAAATGTAAAACCTGGCTCTGATACCAACTTTGTCACGACCCAAAGTTCGGCCCGTGACCGGCACTTAACCACGCGACGTCTACAGGCGTAATGCGACTAAGTAAGATGAAATCAAAACCATTAAAAGTATAGAGTGTTTAAAACATTTATTAGAATATTTGTTAAAACATTTAGAAAACTTTAAGTTGTTTAGTAGAATTCTTTAAAGTTCAAGTTATCATTTAAAAATTCTGGCAGCATTTCCTTTGTAAAACTAGCCCCAAAATCGGGTACAAGGCAATAAATGGGTAAAATGATACACAATAAGAAATAAGCATCCCAAACGGGAGCAATCACGCCCAATGGCGGAAACAACACCACAATGATAGTATACGACGCCGTAGCGAAGAAAGAGTAAAAATAAGTGAAGACAACATGAAATATAAAACTGCATAAATAAAGTCGGCTCACAACGAGCTCGACATCAGAGTACAATAATATACATCGTCCTCACAACTGGTCTTTAAGTCCATACATAAGTAGTAGATAGAGAATACTACATACAATGATGTATACAACTGGGAAATAAACAGATACCGCACAAAAATCCACCTATCAGCAAAAGGCTAGTATGCCAACCGCAGTAGTATCCGTGTCAAAAGATGTAAGAAAGCAACCTGCCGCGACTACTCCGAGGGGCAACCTGCAAACACTGTGGCACAACGGGGGTGATTTGCCAACTCGTGAATAGTAGATAACATATAAAGGTAATCGCGAGTATGCACGTACTGCGCTACTCTAACATATGCCAGCAGATAATATCTACATGATGGACTAGATGCTCAAATCATGCAACAAATACGATCTAATAACATCTCTATATGATGAGCAGGGTATGCAATAGTCGTGCATGTCATATGTACTCTATCAGGTACTACAGATACAGGATGAGATGTGTAATACTAAATACTGAGCATGGGAATAAATAATATCTACACGGAATGTCAATGTGGAAAAAATAGCCGGTGTCCAACAATACACCTAAATCCCAGTAAAACTCAGGCGCCGTCATCCTCATCGGCCCTCAAATCCTGTAAATCTAATAGAATCGGGAGTCCCAACATCGGTACTCAAAATATCAAGAAATACTCGTGTCCAACATCGACACGCAAGTCCTTATATATCGGGCTCCGTCAGTCCGGATCGGCCCACGGGCTCCGTCTGAGGTATCGGCCCTCGGCCCCCGGCAGTACGAGTCGTCCCGTATCCATCTATCGACTCTGGTCAGTATCCTCCGGATAACCGCCAGGTCCAACCAATCACCGGTAGGTAGTAGTCCTACTGCCAGGCTCACCGTCTACTGCACAGCGATCCGTTCTCGCCCTGGGGTACCATACCGGGTCTGCTATGTACCCGCAATTGGCCTCGTCCAGCTCCTCGATTCGGGTTCACATGTCACACGTCTCAGAACCGAGAAAACGCATGGTGGACGCAATGAAATATCATATCAAGGGAAACTAGGTTTTTAAAACAGTGCGTATTTTCTTAAAATAATACCCCGGTTCCCAAATCCCGAAATCACATAAATCCAAACTCAATGCGCAAATCTATGCAATGTGTCGTATGACACTAAGAGTAAAAAGGGAACACCGCTCTTTTAAAAGAATCCAGTTTTTAAAATATCTCATGCGGTCCCTATTTTCATGAAATCAAATCAATATCATCCATGTATGTGACATATGTATGTATGTAGGTATGGATGTGCAAATGGATATATACGCGAATATGAGTATAGCACTAGTATGAATATACAGTGTGCATGTGCGCAGGTATGAAAATATCAATATATGTGTGCACTGGTATGAATATACAGTGTGCATGTGCGCAGGTTTGAAAATATCAGTATATGTGTGCACTGGTATAAATATACAGTGTGCATGTGCGCAGGTAAGAAAATATCAGTATATGTATGCACTGGTATGAATATACAGTGTGCATGTGCGCAGGTAAGAAAATATCAGTATATGCGTGCACTGGTATGAATATACAGTGTGCATGTGCGCAGGTATGAAAATATCAATATATGTGTGCACTGGTATGAATATATAGTGTGCATGTGCGCATGTATGAAAATATCAATATATGTGTGCACTGGTATGAATGTACAGTGTGCAAGTGCGCAGGTATGAAAATATCAATATATGTGTTCACTGTTATGAATATACAGCGTGCAAGTGCGCAGGTATGAAAATATCAATATATGTGTGCACTGGTATAAATATACAGCGTGCAAGTGCGCAGGTATGAAAATATCAATATATGTGTGCACTGGTATGAATATACAGCGTGCATGTGCGCAGGTATGAAAATATCAATATATGTGTGCACTGGTATGAATATACAGTGTGCATGTGCGCAGGTATGAAAATATCAATATATGTGTGCACTGGTATGAATATACAGTGTGCATGTGCGCAGGTATGAAAATATCAATATATGTGTGCACTGGTATAAATATACACTGTGCATGTGCGCAGGTATGAAAATATCAATATATGTGTCAATATGCGATAAGTCATGAAAATCAGCAATGATGCGGCACTCAAAATGATATGTATAATGCGTAGCAATCCTATAATGTGAGTGTCATGGCAATCACTAACGGTGTGTGTAACATAAAAATAGTGCTCGTGCAGCTTGAACCGTTAGTGATAGTGCAGTGTTCTATACTACCAATTCTATATGCAATAGGAGATGGTATGCTACAATAGTGTATATATATATATATATATATATATATATATATATATATATATATATTTGAACACATGCAATCTAAAATATCCTATGACGCCATACGGGCGATTTCCCCGTAGATGTTAAATCTACTCACCTGGCCGCGTGCTGCACGTAGCCGACCACTTGCTTCCCCTTCTTTGCGGCGTCCGACGTACCCACCTGCGAACCTGGAATTTACACAAAGAATCCATATATATAAGCAAAATTCTACAAAACGCGATATCGAAATCAAACGAGAAACTCGCGTCGCGAACTAAACGCGTGTGTGTACGATACGCTGAACGTGTGTGTACGCGTCTAAAACTAACCCGACACGTCGCAACACGCTGGATCACAGAACCCACTCACGTATCGCGCGTATCGCGCGAACTAAAGTAATAGAAAAACGATATATCGTCCCAGATTCTTCCCAGGTTAAAAACTTACAAAATTGTATATACCATAGACCTTAAAAATATAGGAGACACCTACAGAACAAACCCTAACACCTAGCTTCCAAGTCTGGCCGCAATTTGCGGCCAGAAGGAATATTCCGGCGGCCTGGAAGTTGAATGGAGGTCTCGTACTCTGATGGTGGGGTCAGGGTGTCCCAAGTAGGCTACAGTCAACTCAGATTTTATCTGAAGTACCCGGGTCTATAGCAGATCACAGAAAGCCAAGATTTTGCTTTAAAATGTTAAATTTTGCACAAATTGAAAACTTAGGGTATTTTGGTGAAATTTGGGGTTTACCTAGGTTTAAGTGGCCCTAACAACACTTAACTAAGTTAGTCTAACCAATGAAATCATCCCCTAACCAAAAGTACACAATAAACACCATATTTAGCACAAAAACTCACTTTTTATACTAATCGAAGCTACTTCAACACAAACTAAGCAAACTAAGAAGTTAGGCTCAGAGATTATACCTCACTCGACCCTACGATGCAGGAAAAGGAGAAGAAGAGGAAGGGAAGAAGGTGATGCAGTTGCTGTAGTTGCTGCTGTGCTGCCGAAGCTGTTGCTGTTGTTGTTGCTCATTGCTGCTGCTGCTGCCTACTTGCTGCTGCTGGTTGTGCTGGGGCTGCTGCTGCTTGTGCTGGGACTGCTGCTTGTGCTATGAAAGAGTGTGTGTGTGTGTGTGTGTATGAGCGAGTGAGAGTGAGAGAGATGCGAGAACAAATGAGAGGCAAGAAATGATAACACCCAAGTCAAACCCCCTCCTCTCTCTTTCTTCATTAAATGCGAGCATGGCACTTGCCATGATGCCATTTCTCTCTCTCTCTCTCTCTCCCCCTCCAAGTCAACCATATTCAAACCATTTTCCATTTTCATAAATAAAAACACACACTTAATTAAAACCCAAAAACTTAATTAAATTTAAAATTAGCTTAAGGAAAATGTTTGATCCACCATGGTTGCTAACCATGGTCCAACCCCAGTTTACATGCACAAGTGTGTACAAGCCTAGGAAAAATTTAATAAAATATTCATTAAATTTGATAAAATATTTGAAAATCAATTTGGTAAACTTTTTATTAGAAACCATATATTAAAATATAATTAGCCACTAAACACAACCTAAGGTGTTACTGCTTCCGCGGCGGTCTGACCGATTCTTGGGCTCGTTTTTCTTGTGTTTCCTTCACAAAGCCTGCATGTATTTTTAAAGTCCCTGAAATAATTTTTGGACCTGTTTTAAAATCGACCGAAAACGTGCATTTTTAACGTATTTTTGCGATTTCTCTGGCAATCGAATTTCTAACACTTTGCTAACAAGTTAGTAATGGTTTAGCGAGGCTCTGATACCACTGTAAGTCTATGTCGCTCACCCCGCAAGCTTGCGAGAAGGCAAAACAAGTAAAAATCAAAACTTTCTTACATGTCAACATAGACTAAAGCTAAAGGATCTTTGCCAAATCATTACTAACAAACTACAAGAGGTGTTAGTTATATGTATGCCCTAAAGGCCATTACTATACATAGGATGTATATTATAGTGGATGCTTGGACGTATATAGGGAGGACTTTCTTGCTCGACATGATAGTATGCTATCTGGTTGCTCTTTACCTTAACGTGTACACTGATTGTCTCTCTGATACATGTTGGTAAAGCCCTTAGGATGTGTACTTGACTACCTGGACTATGATGCGGATCATACTAGTGGGACATGGTAGTCCATAGGTACATCCTTCAAAGTCCCTAGTCGTGGGTATATCGAGACAGGGCATCGATATACCAGAGTAGACTAGCGTATACCTTCTCGACCCATACAGATGGGCGATGGATGATCCCATATCCATTGGTGTTTGACATCAGAGATGATATACGGGTGCTCAGTAGAGACCGGGTACACTGGACGGACTCGCCGAGAACTCCCAGATGGTATTATACCTTACGTCAGATGGCAGTTCTCTGGTGACACTGGTACAGGTTAGTCTGTAGACCCGAGATCGTCATAGAGTCTTGTGTGGTTCCCACTGTGCTTTGATTTCCACCTTACCACGTCCAAGAGGGCGTGCAAAACGGTGGCTTTTGGGTACAGTCCCGAATCACATGGAGGCAATGAGCGATAGGAGGGGATTCGTCTCTCCCGGTATAGGGAGTTGATGTTGCACTGTGTTCGATTGGCTATAACCAGAAATCCCTGGCCAGGGTTGCTGAGATTTACTGGTAAGTGTTACCAGTAGTTTCTCGAACTGTTATAGACCTCATATCGACACGACTTATCAAGCTACTGGGGTCTGACGTTTACCACCCCTAGGCAAGATATGCGACATATCAGACGATCAGACCGGACTGTACGGTAAGTGTTACTGGTTGGATTCACAGGAGTGTGAGCAGGTTTGCTCGTCGATCTTCTGATCGCTCAATACCCGGGTGGCCGTTACGTTTAGAAGACCGCTTGCGGCTTGTGGGTGATTGATATGATCATCACCTGCTGCCGGCGTATTGACGAGTCTTTAGAGTCCTACACAGAGGTTTCCTGGCTCAAGCGAAACGAAATAGGAGCGCATATGAGATATGTGCGTGACCGAGAATTATACCAGTATGTGATACTGTATTCTATTCTCGTGATTTGTATCATTGGTCGGTTATATGTGATATAGCCGGGTTACCGAATCAAGTGTTGATTCGATACATTGATACACTTGATATTAGTCGGTTATATGCGATATGACCGGATCGTTAAATCAAGTGTTGATTTAATGATTTAATGTATAATTATATATTTGATATATTACTTTACATTAACTAGTATTAGTTCACTTAAGATGGATTTTCTCACTTGATGTGCACATTGTATATTTGATATAGCTTTATGCACTAGTTTGTATCATGTTTGATGATACATACAAACTTGGGTTAGTGTGTGATTTAAACCGTGGTTAGTTAATGGTTAGGGTTTCATTTGATTCACTTATTCATTTATTTATTTTATTTATTTCATTTTGGAAAGATAATGAGAATGGTGGCTTATTTTGTTGTTTTGTTGAAACTTCATGAAGTGTTGAAAGCTTGACCATTCTTGTTCTTTTCCTAAACCTAACCATTAAACCTAACCCTAGTTTATTCTCTACACTTAACCATGGTTGTGATATGATAAGAATCACCTTATTTTCTATTTTCCAACAATTCTTATCATATCATCGTCATCTTCTTCTTCTTCTTCAAGAAGAAAGCTTGCCACCATTAATGGCATCTTGAGAAAAAGAGTGAGAAATCCAATTCTAAAGTGAACCCATTTCCTATTTCTTCATCCTCTACCTCTTGCCAAGTAGTATAGTGTGTTTTCTTCACAAGTTTCATGACTTGGTGAAGTGGGAGCTTGATCTTGTGTTGCCTCGACGTAGATCATCTTCGGCATCGAAGTCGACGACCTAGCCCGATCATTCTTTCGATGAAACCACCGCGAGAGTCCGGGATCCGATGGGTACAGTGGAGGGACTTCATCACGGAGCTATGGAGGTGGAGGACCGGATCTACAAAGGTTGTATTTCCGTTCACTTATTAGTAAAGCAGTTTACTAGTTGCATGTTTCGCCTAAACTCTAGTTAACGATCCGTATTAGGGTTTGTCGGCACTTGTAAAATTTGAAATTGGCATGGTTGATGCCTTGTGAGACTCCTTAGAGTGCCTAGGAACCCTACAGTGTTATCAGAACCTAGCTAGAGCCTTAGGCGATGCGTAGACGATGTTAGAAACCCGATCGAACCCGAAACCCCAATTTTTCGACCTCTCTGGACATTTTTTAAAAACTGGGTTTTTTCCAGATTAAAAATGCTTAAAAAATTCAGCAGGGAATTCTAAGAATTACGGTGCAAAAACGACCAAAAGATGTGCCAAAAGAGCGGCGGAACCGCGGCAGAAGCTTGGCTTCTGCGGCGGTTCCACGGCCAAATTATGAGATCACTCTTCAATTTTTGCACAGTAATTTGTTTCTTGAGGTTCTGAGTTTTCTGGGAATTTTTAATTTTCACTCAAGAGTTGAGTTTTCTGGGGTGTTTTGGAGCTTCGTGGATTCGATCGGATTGTCTAATCTTGTCTATGTGTTTTCCGGATAATTTTAAAATATGTTAAAAAGTTCGAACGGATATAAATACCCACTTTTTCCCCTGTCGGGAAATTTCCAAGTGTTGGATTTTTTCGTGGTTTAAGAACGTTCTAAGTAGTGCAAGTAACGCGATGGACCCTCTAGAAGACAACAAACCTTAACTCAATTATGTGACCGTCTTGAACTGCCTTTTGAACCTTCGGGTTTAGGGCAGTACGGCGTGCCACATGTGAGGCGTTGGCTTGACCCTTCTACGGCTGGACCGTTGGTACTGAGGCATGAACTGAATGTTTTTAAACTTATATCATGTGTCGAGCTGTATCGGGAAAACTTTGGTGTTCGATTGTTCGATCGGAAATTTTAACATTTTCTATCTTATCCGGAATGTGATACAATAATTGGAATTCACAAGCAGTTATGAGATAAATGAATGAATGTTATAAATCTAGCGGTTTAGTCTCACTTGATCGGTTGCCATGGAATTTTGATGTGATCAAAAGTCCGTCGCAATCACGTAGCGTACGCGGATACTCGCCGGGTAAACTTAATAGACAGCCTCACCCCATAGCCCCGACCAAGTGACTGTAGGAGAACCCCGTCGCCGAAAGCATCCGTTCGGGTGCTCGCGGCAGCGGTGTTCCGCCTTGGTGCACTTCGTCGACAGCGTCGGGGGTGCGGCCGCCTACTAAAGTTTGCGACGAGCATTCGATCATGATGTCGGGAATCTTGTTGAATTGCCCGACTTGATATTGAAAAGTGTTTTCGATAATGAGACTAAAATGCGGGGTTTATAATAGTTAGGCATGCGATGTCTAAGGAATTCATTGGATTAGGCATGCGATGTCTATGCAGGTTGCGGATTCCAACTGTTGTAGTTTTACACTTTCTTTTCTGCTACCGTAAGTGTAATATGTGATATCGCCGGTTTCGTTGCTATATGTCAACGACAATTGGGATACGCATGTTTACTTACGTTGATGACATGTGATGTTATGTGTTGCTGGATATGTTATATTGGATCGTCGTGTTTGAATAGCCGGGGTTTTTTTTTATGTGAGATGAGTGTTTTTTCATTTTCATTCATGTAAAAACTTGTATGTAATATTCTTTTATTGGGGCACTTCCAGGTTGCGGAAGATGTCACCGTTGATGTATATTATTTACTTTTCCGCACTAGGATAGACCTAAGAAGGAGGGCACAAGTAACCGGGTTCTGGAGTCCAGTGGGAGACCAACTCGAGGAGTCGAGTCCGGGTCTCCTAACTCTAGAATTGGTAGGGTTGCTTGCCGCTCTCGTAGGGGTCTAGGGGTGTGGGTTTGGCTGTTCATCGCGACCGTAGAATCCGTGTTTTATACTGGCTCGTATTGAAAACACGGACGTCCTAGTATATCCAATATTTCATATGTTTCTTCTGCTGCGATATCTGTGATGTGATCATGTGATATGTTCTGTGATAGATACTGTATATAGTATATATGATATATTATATAGACATTACTTATGTTTTACACCCGCGCTAGCCCTGCCCCGCTCTGCCGTTAGTTACCCAACCTAACGGTGCATGAGGGGACATCGAGGCGAATGCGGATGGCATAAGTGTACGTCGTATTTATCTGTGATGTTTATGTGATTTAAATGATGGGACTTCATTAATGTGATTAATGAAAGAAAAGAAAACTAAGATGTTGTGGAATCGAATTTCTAAATAAAACAGGTAGCTACAGTTCTTGCTTTGCATCGCGGTGTTCCTTGTCGAACATCCTGCACCTTATTCGATAAGGAAAGGACCGAGATCCCTTCACCGGGAGTGACTCCTTTAGCAATAACTGGCAGATGCTACAACCTCCGGTTTGTCTTTTGATTGCTTCTATAGTTTCTGCTTTACACAGTGATATATATGATATATCCCGCACCTCATTCGACGAGGAAAGGGCCGACGATCCCTTCACCGGGAGTGACCCCTTTAGCAAAACTAGAAAAGCCTCAAAAATACTCCATTTTAAAATCATTTGATTCTACAACGATATCAAGTTCATTACGCAATAGCTTTTCAGAAAAACCTGTCGTAGCCCTCCGTCATTTCAGATAAGTACTAGTTAGTATTCGTGCTGCGGTAGTTTGGCATGCGTCAAGGCGTGGTGTACGGTAGCTAACTAGTGCTTATCTGCTTGCATACGATGCGATTGGATTAGGGTATTCGCACGGCGTTGTTTGGCATGCGTCAAGGGTCATGCGGGTGGGTTTAATTCAATCAAGAAATGTACGGGTTGAACTTGACTATCGGACTATGGGTTGTTTGGCATGCGTCAAGGTCATAGAACGCTAGGGGTAAAATATTATCGGGAATTTCAAGTGTTGAAATTTGCAATGAGATTGCATACCTTCTATGAGATAGTTGGATCCCGATACCCGCTGGGGTAAGAGTTACTCCTGGGAGAGTTTTACACATTACAATTAGCCGATCAAGTAGGTGTCTAGAAAGGTGTCAACGGGGTTACGCCTCTGGGAAAACGAGGTTTACAGTAATTAGGTCCGTGCGAAAGCACGGGGAACCTCTCTCAAAGTACCGACACTGGCCTGGCTGAAAGATTGGCGAACTTGTAGCATGTAATTAATCCCGGCTAGTCTTTCCTTTTAGGGTTTGAAGGAAGATTTGATAAAAACAGTGGGAGCCATCCTGATTAGATAAAATAATAACCAATCTGATCTTGCAAAAGCGCACGCAGAGTGTTTTCTTCTCTCTCTCTCCAGGTAGCGACCATATCACGCCTTAATCAAGATAATAATACGGATATTTGACCGAACCCGCTTGTTATACTGAGCTGGGGAACGTTGGTCCCGCTCCAACTTATAATTGTTATAAGACAGAGCAGGAAATTGGGGATTACCAGAATTCCCGTGCCGCCCAAACGAAGAAAGTACATGATGATGCATCTTCTTCGGGTGTGTTCATTACAAAGAACTGTTTCTCAGTATCCTCTGCGTCCTGGGTATTTGATACCGGATCAAGATCCCAGATATGTAATCTGTTACATAGGGCTTCAGAAAGGTAGAGAACTGAGAACGGGTGATAAGTTTCATGAGGCAGAAAACGGAGCAAGTGTTGCAACCAAGTCTGTTGGTCACTGCCACCCTGTATTACCAATACATTGATTCTGAACAAATGCTATTAGATACCGAACCTGATGTACAAAATCATATCAGTCTTTTTATTAGTAAAGAAATGATAAAATTTTGTATTGTTGGACAATGTTTTGAACATTTCCTATATCAAAAGTTGATCAGTTCAGGCACGTTATCTAAAAGCAATGATGTTCTAAATCAAACTACAGTTCTTAGTATACGGAACACACATAAGAGGAAGAGTTCAGAAATGAACGGATCCTTCTTGAGGTATTGTAGACTAGGTCATATCAATACGACCTGACTAGCTAAGTTGCACAAAGATGCATATTTAAATCTGTTTGAATTTACATCTTGTGAAAACTTGCCGGTCATGTCACAAAGATAAGATGACCACAGCTCTGTTTATTGGAAGCAGAGAAAGAGTTAGTGCACTCTTGGGATGATACATGTTGATGTATGTAGGTCCCCAGTCTACACATGCTAAGACCGGTTCTTTGTATTTCATTACATTCTCTGATAATCTCTCAAGATTCAGACATATGTTCCTGTTGAAACATAAGTCCGAACCTTTTGAGATATTCACAGAATATAAGTTAGAAGTAGAGAACCAAAACGGGTATAAGTATTATGTCCTTTGAAGTGATCAGGGAGGAGAATACTTGAGCACGGAAATCCGGGATTATTCTAAAGGAGAATGAGATTCTCGCTCAACATTACTCCTCCGTATACACCATAGTGTAGGGTTCCTAGGCACTCCCAAGAGGTCTCACAAGGCATCAACCATGCCAATTTCAAAAATTACGGTGCCGAGAAACCCTAGACTAGATCGTTAACTAGAATTTTAGGCGACAAAAGCAACTAGTTTACAACTAAACTAAAAGAACGGAAATACAACCTTTGTAGATCCGTTTCTCCACCTCCATAGCTCCATGATGAAGTCCTCTCCGCTGTCCAAATCGAACCATGACTCTGGCATCGGCTTCATCGGAGAAAAAGCGGGCTAGGTCATCGACGACGATGCCGAAGATGATCTACGTCGAGGCATCACTAGATCAAGCTCCACCTTCACCAAGCCATGAAAACTTGTGAAGGAAATACCCTATACTACTTGGCAAGAGGTAGAGGATGAAGAAATAGGAAGTGGGTTCACTTTAGAATTTGATTTCTCACTCATTTTCTCACTTTGCCATTGATGGAGGCAAGGTTTTCTTCAAGTAGAAGATGAAGAAGAAGAAGAAGATAATATGATAAGTATTATAATAAGAATAATAAAATCATTCTTATCATAATCATGAACCATGGTCAAGTGTAGAGAACTAACTAAGGTTTAAGTGAATGGTTAGGGTTAAGCATTAGACAAAATGGTCACTTTAGTCAAAGCTTCATGAAGCTTCAAAGATAAAACAAAACTAGCAACCATTTTCCCTTTTTCTTTCCAAAATAAATAAATAAATAAATAATAAAGAAAAGCAAAACCCTAATCATTAACTTAACCATGGTTTAATCTTTACACTTAACCAAGTTAACATGTATCATCAAACATGATACAATCAAGTGCACAAAAGTATATCACATATACAACTTGTGAACTTCTAGTGAGAAAATCCATTTAAGTGAACCTATATTAGTTAATGTAAAGTGATATATCAAATATATAATTATACATTAAATCATTAAATCAATACTTGATTTAACGACCCGGTCATATCGCATATAACCGACTAATATCAATAGTAACAACTTATCGAATCAACACTTGATCCGATAACCCGGCTATATCGCATATAACCGATCAATGTTACATATCGCGAGAATCGAATACAGTATCACATACTGGTATCATTCTCGGTCCCGCACATATCTCATATGCGCTCCTATTTCGTTTCGCTTGAGCCAGGAAACCTCTGTGTAGGACTCTAAAGACTCGTCAATACGCCGGCAGCAGGTGATGATCATATCAAGCACCCACAAGCCGCAAGCGGTCTGCTAAACGTAACGGCCACCCGAGTATTGAGCGATGAGAAGATCGACGAGCAAGCCCGCTCACACTCCTGTAAATCCAACAAGTAACACTTACCGTACAGTCCGGTCTGATCGTCTGATATGTCGCATATCTTGCCTAGGGGTGGTAAACGTCAGACCCCAATAGCTCGATAAGTCGTGTCGATATGAGGTCTATAACAGTTCGAGAAACTACTGGTAACACTTACCAGTAAATCTCAGCAACCCTGGCTAGGGATTTCCGGTTATAGCCAATCGAACACAGCGCAACATCAACTCCCTATACCGGGAGAGACGAATCCCCTCCTATCGCTCATTGCCTCCATGTGATTCGGGACTGTACCCAAAAACCACCGTTTTGCACGCCCTCTTGGACGTGGTAAGATGGAAATCAAAGCACAGTGGGAACCACACAAGACTCTATGATGATCTCGGGTCAACAGACTACTCTGTACCAGTGTCACCAGAGAACTGCCATCTGATGTAAGGTATAATACCATCTGGGAGTTCTCGGCGAGTCCGTCCAGTGTACCCAGTCTCTACTGAGCACCCGTATATCATCTCGGATGTCAAACACTAATGGATATGGGATCATCCATCGCCCATCTGTATGGGTCGAGAAGGTATACGCTAGTCTACTCTGGTATATCGATGCCCCGTCTCGATACACCCACGTCTAGGGACTTTGAAGGATGTACTTATGGACTACCATGTCTCCACTAGTATGATCCGCATCATAGTCCAGATAGTCAAGTACACATCCTAAGGGCTTTACCAACATGTAACAGAGAGACAATCAATGTACACGTTAAGGTAAAGAGTAACCAGATAGCATACTATCATGTCGAGCAAGAAAGTCCTCCCTATATATGTCCCAGCATCCACTACAATATACATCCAATGTACAGTAATGGCATCTAGGGCATACATATAACGAACAATCTCCCACTTGCACTAGGGCCATCTGATAGCAATGGTTGTAGTATCTCATACTCAACCATCCCATAAAAGTCTCTCTCTGGGAAAAGGCCTTTGTGAATGGATCCGCCGTGTTGTCCTCTGAGTCTACTCTCGTAACCTCGATCCCTTAGAGATCAACCATCTTCATGATCAGGTGATACTACCTTAGAATATGTCTGGATCACTGATGGGACCTGCGTTCCTCGGCATAAGCCATAACTCCATTGTCTCACAATGGTAGGAACGTAGTTCATCTCATGAACCATTATACACCCAAACAGCCTCTTTGGTAGCATCTTAAGTAGCGATGTATCCAGCCTTTATCGTCTAGTATGCCACGGTATCTAGCTTGGAACTTTTCCAACATACCGTCCCTTTACTGAGGGTAAAGACAATGCCTGTGACTGACATTCAGTCGTCTTTATCACCCTGGAACCATTCCAGTGATTATCCCCAGGATCGATTGATACCATCTCACTACAACTAGTGAGAATCCTAACATCCAATTAGATCTATCTCATAGATCCAAACTAAGGATTTAGGAGGTATCACTTTGATCCTATATGGAGAATCATTGTGATAAGCGGAGATTGACCGAGCGTAGCATAGGAAACTCCTTTCTTATCAAGAATATGTCATCCACTTACTCTACGAGGATCATCACCATACTCCCTACTACCTTTTTGTATATACAAGGTTCATCTACTATTTTGATGATGTCAAACTGTTTGACTATCTCATCAAAACAGATGTTCCAACTCCGCGATACCTGTTTTATCCTATAAAGCATCTTGTACACGTTTCCGCTGCTCCCACTGTCTACGAAGCCCTCTGGCTGTGTACTTATAGACTCTCTCTTCTAAAACATCATTTAGAAAAGCAGTCATGACACCCATCCGCCAGATTTCGTAGTCATGGTATGTAGCTGTGGCAAGTTGGATCTGGATGGACTTAAGCATAGCCACTTGAAAAGGTTTCATCATTATCCACGCCTGGTCGATGACGAAAAGCTTTAACAAGTCTAGCTTTGAAAGTCTCAACTTTTCCATCTACACCAAGTAATCTTCTCAAGATTTACTTGCTCCTGACGGGGATTTAACCCTTCAGATATAGCAACCAAAGTCCATACTTTGTTGGTGTACATGGATTCCATCTCAGATCACTAAGCATCCAGCCATTCTTACAGAGTCCCACTCCTGATGGCCAGCTCGAAACTAGTTGGGTCATCATCTTATGATGCAATCCTCGCTCCCACTGTCATAGAGAAACCGAAGTATCTCTCAGGTGGGTGAGGAACCCTACTAGATCGGCGGAGAGGCTGAGGTTCGTTAGAATCTACTAAATCCTTTGGTTCTTTCAAATCATCAGCTGTAGTTTGTATAGCTGGAACATTTCCAGTTCTACATAACAGACCTTGCCTCGAGCTTTTCCGGATTATGCTTTTAGACATAGCCCGGACAACCCCAAATCTTAACCAACTTAAGATATGGGCTATTCCCTTTCCATGTCACATATGAAGCGGTAGGCAACTAATTTGATTTGAACCCTATTCAATAGGTATGCAGCTTCTCAAGTGCATAACTCCCAAAAAGGAAATAGGTAACTCAGTAGTACTCATCATAGAGCACACCTTATCATATAGGGTGTGATCGCTCCGCCCCGATATACCATCATGCTATGGTGTATACGGAGGAGTAATGCTGAGAGAGAATCTCATTCTCCTTTAGAATAATCCAGGATTTCCGTGCTCAAGTATTCTCCTCCTTGATCACATCAAAGGACATAATACTTATACCCATTTTGGTTCTCTACTTCTAACTTATATTCCGTGAATATCTCAAAAGGTTCGGACTTGTGTTTCAACAGGAACATATGTCTGAATCTTGAGAGATTATCAGAGAATGTAACGAAGTACAAAGAACCAGTCCTGGCATATGCAGACAGGGGACCTTACATACATCAACATGTATCATCCCAAGAGTTCACTAACTCTTTCTCTGTTTCCAGTAAACGGAGCTATGGTCATCTTATCTCTGTGACATGACTGGCAAGTTTCACAAGATGTAAATTCAAACTGATTTAAATATGCATCTATGTGCAACTTAGCTAGTCGGGTCGCATTGATATGACCTAGTCTACAATGCCTCAAGAAGGATTCGTTCATTGCTGAACTCTTCCTCTTGTGTGTGTTCCGTATACTAAGAACTGCAGTTTGATTTAGAACATTAATGCTTTTAGATAACGTGCCTGAACCGATCAACTTTTGATATAGGAAATGTTCAAAACATTATCCAACAATACAAAATTATATCCTTTCTTTACTAATAAAGAGAGAGATATGATTTTGTATATCAGGTTCGGTATCTAATAACATTCGTTCAGAATCAATGTATTGGTAATACAGGGTGACAGTGACCAACAGACTTGGCTGCAACACTTGCCCCGTTTTCTGCCTCATGAAACTTATCACCCGTTCTCAGTTCTTTACCTATCTGTAGCCCATGTAACATATTACATATGCGGGATCCTGATCCGGTATCATATACCCAGGACGTAAAGAATAGAGAAACAGTTCTGTATAAAGAACACACCCGAAGATGATGCATCAGCATGCACTCTCTTCGTTTGGGCGGCACGGGAAATCTGGTATTCCCCAATTTCCTGCTCTGTCTTATAACAATTATAAGTTGGAGCGGGACCAACGTTCCCCAGCTCAGTATAACAAGCGGGTTCGGTCAATAATCCGTATTATTATCTTGATTAAGGAGTGATATGGTCGCTACCTGGAGAGAGAGAGAAGAAAACACTCAGCGTGCGCTCTTGCAAGAATAGATTGGTTATTATTTTATCTAATCAGGATGGCTCCCACTGCTTTTTATCAAATCTTCCTTCAAACCCTAAAAGGAAAGACTAGCCGGGATTAATTACACACTACAAGTTCGCCAATCTTTCAGCCAGGCCAGTGTCGGTATTTTGAGGGAGGTCCCCCGTGCTTTCGCACGAACCTAATTAATGTAAACCTTGTTTTCCCAGAGGCATAACCTCGTTAACACCTTTCTAGACACCTACTCGATCGGCTAATTGTAATGTATAAAACTCTCCCAGGAGTAACACTTACTCGCAGCGGGTATCGGGATCCAACTATCTCATAGAAGGTATGCAATCTCATTGCAAATTTCAACACTTGAAATTCCCGATAATATTTTGCCCCTAGCGTGCTATGACCTTGACGAAAGCCAACAAACCATAGTCCGCTAGTCAAGTTCAACCCGTACATTTCTTGATTGAATTAAACCCACCCGCACGACCTTTGACGAAAGCCAACAAAGCCGCACGACTACCCTAATCCAATCGCATCGTATGCTGGCAGATAAGCAGCATATAGCTACCGCACACTGCACCTTGACGAAAGCCAACAAATGCAGCACGAATACTATATACAACTTATCTGAAATGACGGAGGGCTACGACAGGTTTTTCTGAAAACCTATTGCGCAATGAACTTGATATCGTTGTAGGATCGAATGAATTTTGAAATGGAGTGTTTTTGAGGCTTTTCTAGTTTTGCTAAAGGAGTCACTCCCGGTGAAGGGATCGTCGGTCCTTTCCTCGTCGAATGAGGTGCGGGATATATCATATATATCGCTGTGCAAAGCAAAAACCCTTAAAAGCAATCAAAAGACAAACCGAGTGTGTAGCATCTGCCAGATATTGCTAAAGAAGTCACTCCCGGTGAAGGGATCTCGGTCCTTTCCTTATCGAATAAGGTGCAGGATATATCATATATACCGCTGTGCAAAGCAAGAACTGTAGCTACCTATTTTATTTTTGAAATTCGATTCTACAACATCTTAGGTTTCTTTTATTTCATTAATCACATTAATGAAGTCCCATCATTTAAATACCTAAACATCACAGATAAATACGACGTACACTTATGCCATCCGCATTCGTCTCGATGTCCCCTCGTGCACCGTTAGGTTAGGTAACTAACGGCAGAGCGGGGCAGGGCTAGCGCGGGTGTAAAACATAAGTAACATCTATATAATATATCATATATACTATATACAGTATCTATCACAGAACATATCACATGATCACATCACAGATATCGCAGCAGAAGAATCATATGAAATATTGGATATACTAGGACGTCCGTGTTTTCAATACGAGCCAGTATAAAACACGGATTCCACGGTCGCGATGAATAGCCAAACCCACACCCCTAGACCCCTACGAGAGCGGCAAGCAACCCTACCAATTCTAGAGTTAGGAGACCCGGGCTCGACTCCTCGAGTTGGTCTCCCACTGGACTCCAGAACCCGGTTACTTGTGCTCCCCTCCTTGGGTCTATCCTAGTGCGGAAAAGTAAATAATATACAAAAGGTGACATCTTCCGCAACCTGGAAGCGTCCCAATAAAAGAATATTACATACAAGTTTTTTTTACATGAATGAAAATGAAAAACACTCATCTCACATAAAAACCCCCGGCTATTCAAACACGACGATCCAATATAACATATCCAGCAACACATAACATCACATGCCATCAACGTAAGTAAATATGCGCATCCCAATTGTCGCTGACATATAGCAACGAAACCGGCGATATCACATATTACACTTACGGTCGCAGAAAAGAAAGTGTAAAACTACAACAGTTGGAATCCGCAACCACCTCAGACATCGCATGCCTGACCAAATGAATTCTTTAGACATCGCATGCCTAACAATTATAAACCCCGCATTTTAGTCTCAAAATCGAAAACACTTTTCAATATCAAGTCGGGCAATTCAACAAGATTCCCGACATCCCGATCGAATGCTCGTCGCAAACTTCAGTAGACGGCAGCACCCCCGATACCGGCGACGAAGTGCACCAAGGCGGAACACCGCTACCGCGAGCACCCGAACGGATGCTTTCGGTGACGGGGTTCTCCTACAGTCACTTGGTCGGGGCTATGGAGTGAGGCTGTCTATTAAGTTTACCCGGCGAGTATCCGCGTACGCTACGTGATTGCGACGGACTTTTGATCACATCAAAATTCCGTGGCAACCGATCAAGTGAGACTAAACCGCTAGATTTATAACATTCATTCAGTTATCTCATAACTGTTTGTGAATTCCAAGTATTGTATCCCATTCCAGATAAATAGAAAATGTTAAACTTTCCGATCGAACATTCAAACACCCAAGTTTTCCCGATACAGATCAACACATGAAACAAGTCTAAAAACATTCAGTTCGTGCCTCAGTACCAACGGTCCAGCCGTAGAAGGGTCAAGCCAACGCCTCACATGTGGCACGCCGTACTGCCCCAAACCCGAAGGTTCAAAGGGCAGTTCAAGACGGTCACATAATCGAGTTAAGGTTTGTTGTCTTCTAGAGGGACCATCGCGTTACTTGCACTACTTAGAACGTCGTTAAACTACGGAAAAATCCAACAATTGGAAATTTTCCGGCAGGGGAAAAAGTGGGTATTTATATCTGGTCGAACTTTTTAACATATTCTAAAAATACCCGGAAAAACACACTGACAAAATTAGACAATCCGATCGATACACCGAGTCCCCAATACAACCCAAAAATTCAACTCTTGAAAAAAATATTAAAAATTCCCAGGAAAACCAGCACTGCAAACTAGGAATTACTGTGCAGAATTGATTGCAAGAAGAGACAAAAGGGCCACGGAACCGCCGCATTAGCATGCTAATGCCGCGGTTCCGCCGCGCTTTTATGGATTCAGGGGCCCCGTTTTATACAGTAATTCTTAGAATCTTCTACTGAGTTTTCTGCATATTTTTAATTCTAAAAAATCCACGATTTTCAAAAATGTACAGAGAGCAATATTAGGGTTACGGTTTCGGTTCGATCGGATTTCTAACTCCGTCAACGCATCGCCTAAGGCTCTAGCTAGGCTCTGATACCACTGTAGGGTTTCTAGGCACTCCCAAGAGGTCTCACAAGGCATCAACCATGCCAATTTAAAAAATTACGGTGCCGAGAAACCCTAGACTAGATCGTTAACTAGAATTTTAGGCGACAAAAGCAACTAGTTTACAACTAAACTAAAAGAACGGAAATACAACCTTTGTAGATCCGTTTCTCCACCTCCATAGCTCCATGATGAAGTCCTCTCCGCTGTCCAAATCGAACCATGACTCTGGCATCGGCTTCATCGGAGAAAAAGCGGGCTAGGTCATCGACGACGATGCCGAAGATGATCTACGTCGAGGCATCACTAGATCAAGCTCCACCTTCACCAAGCCATGAAAACTTGTGAAGGAAACACCCTATACTACTTGGCAAGAGGTAGAGGATGAAGAAATAGGAAGTGGGTTCACTTTAGAATTTGATTTCTCACTCATTTTCTCACTTTGCCATTGATGGAGGCAAGGTTTTCTTCAAGTAGAAGATGAAGAAGAAGAAGAAGATAATATGATAAGTATTATAATAAGAATAATAAAATCATTCTTATCATAATCATGAACCATGGTCAAGTGTAGAGAACTAACTAAGGTTTAAGTGAATGGTTAGGGTTAAGCATGAGACAAAATGGTCACTTTAGTCAAAGCTTCATGAAGCTTCAAAGATAAAACAAAACTAGCAACCATTTTCCCTTTTTCTTTCCAAAATAAATAAATAAATAAATAATAAAGAAAAGCAAAACCCTAATCATTAACTTAACCATGGTTTAATCTTTACACTTAACCAAGTTAACATGTATCATCAAACATGATACAATCAAGTGCACAAAAGTATATCACATATACAACTTGTGAACTTCTAGTGAGAAAATCCATTTAAGTGAACCTATATTAGTTAATGTAAAGTGATATATCAAATATATAATTATACATTAAATCATTAAATCAACACTTGATTTAACGACCCGGTCATATCGCATATAACCGACTAATATCAATAGTAACAACTTATCGAATCAACACTTGATCCGATAACCCGGCTATAACGCATATAACCGATCAATGTTACATATCGCGAGAATCGAATACAGTATCACATACTGGTATCATTCTCGGTCCCGCACATATCTCATATGCGCTCCTATTTCGTTTTGCTTGAGCCAGGAAACCTCTGTGTAGGACTCTAAAGACTCGTCAATACGCCGGCAGCAGGTGATGATCATATCAAGCACCCACAAGCCGCAAGCGGTCTGCTAAACGTAACGGCCACCCGGGTATTGAGCGATGAGAAGATCGACGAGCAAGCCCGCTCACACTCCTGTGAATCCAACCAGTAACACTTACCGTACAGTCCGGTCTGATCGTCTGATATGTCGCATATCTTGCCTAGGGGTGGTAAACGTCAGACCCCAATAGCTCGATAAGTCGTGTCGATATGAGGTCTATAACAGTTCGAGAAACTACTGGTAACACTTACCAGTAAATCTCAGCAACCCTGTCCAGGGATTTCCGGTTATAGCCAATCGAACACAGCGCAACATCAACTCTCTATACCGGGAGAGACGAATCCCCTCCTATCGCTCATTGCCTCCATGTGATTCGGGACTGTACCCAAAAACCACCGTTTTGCACGCCCTCTTGGACGTGGTAAGATTGAAATCAAAGCACAGTGGGAACCACACAAGACTCTATGACGATCTCGGGTCAACAGACTACTCTGTACCAGTGTCACCAGAGAACTGCCATCTGACGTAAGGTATAATACCATCTGGGAGTTCTCGGAGAGTCCGTCCAGTGTACCCAGTCTCTACTGAGCACCCGTATATCATCTCTGATGTCAAACACCAATGGATATGGGATCATCCATCGCCCATCTGTATGGGTCGAGAAGGTATACGCTAGTCTACTCTGGTATATCGATGCCCCGTCTCGATACACCCACGACTAGGGACTTTGAAGGATGTACTTATGGACTACCATGTCTCCACTAGTATGATCCTCATCATAGTCCAGATAGTCAAGTACACATCCTAAGGGCTTTACCAACATGTAACAGAGAGACAATCAATGTACACGTTAAGGTAAAGAGTAACCAGATAGCATACTATCATGTCGAGCAAGAAAGTCCTCCCTATATATGTCCCAGCATCCACTACAATATACATCCAATGTACAGTAATGGCCTCTAGGGCATACATATAACTAACACATAGCACGATGGTATATCGGGGCAGAGCAATCACACCCTATATAATAAGGTGTGCTCTATGATGAGTACTACTGAGTTACCTATTTCCTTTTGGGAGTTATGCACTTATGAAGTTGCATACCTATTGAATAGGGTTCCAATCAAATCAGTTGCCTACCGCTTCATATGTGATATGGAAAGGGAAGAGCCCATATCTTAAGTTGGTTAAGATTTGGGGTTGTCCGGCCTATGTCTAAAACCAAAATCCGGACAAGCTCGAGGCAAGGTCTGTTATGTAGAACTGGAAATGTTCCAGCTATACAAACTGCAGCTGATGATTTGACAGAACCAAAGGATTCAATAGTTTCCAACGAACCTCAGCCTCTCCGCCGATCTAGTACGGTTCCTCACCCACCTGAGAGATACTTCGGTTTTTCTATGACAGTGGGAGCGAGGATTGCATCATGAGATGATGACCCTACTAGTTTCGAGCTGGCCATCAGGAGTGAGACTCTGTAAGAATGGCTGGATGTTTATCGATCTGAGATGGAATCCTTATACACCAACAAAGTATGGACTTTGGTTACTATATCTGAAGGGTTAAATCCCCAACAGGAGCAAGTATATCTTGAGAAGATTACTTGGTGTACATGGAAAAGTTTAGACTTTCAAAGCTAGACTTGTTAAAGGTTTGGATCATTGACCAGGTATGGATTATAATGAAACCTTTTCTAAGTAGCTATGCTTAAGTCCATCCAGATCCTACTTGCCGGCTACATACCATAACTACGATATCTGGCGGTTGGGTGTCATGACTGCTTTTCTAAATGATGTTTTAGAAGAGAGAGTCTGTAAGTACACAGTCAGAGGGCTTCGTAGACAGTGGGAGCAGCGAAAACGTGTGTAAGATGTTTTATATGATAAAGCAGGCATCGCGGAGTTGGAACATCTGTTTTGATGAGTTAGTCAAATAGTTTGACATCATCAAAATGGTAGATGAACATTGTATATACAAAAAGGTAGTAGGGAGTATGGTAGTGATCCTCGTAGAGTACGTGGAAGACATACTCTTGATAGGGAAGAAGTTTCCTATGCTACGCTCGATCAATCTCCGCTTATCACAATGATTCTCCACATAGGATCAAAGTGATACCTACTAAATCCTGGGTTTTGGATCTATGAGATAGATCTAAATGGATGTTAGGATTCTCACTAGTTGGAGTGAGATGGTATCAATTGATCCAGAGGAGAATCACTGGAAAAGTTCCAGAGTGATGAGGACGACTGAATGTCAGTCACAGGCATTGTCTTTACCCTCAGTAAAGGGACGGTATGTTGGAAGAGTTCCAAGCTAGATACCACGGCATACTAGACGATAAAGGCTGGATACATCGCTACTTAAGATGCTACCAAAGAGGCTGTTTGGGTGTATATTGGTTCATGAGATGAACTACGTTCCTACCATTGTGAGACAATGGAGTTGTGGCTTATGCCAAGGAACGCCGGTCCCATCAGTGATCCAGACATATTCTAAGGCAGTGTCACCTGATCAAGGAGATGGTTGATCTCCAAGGGATCGAGGTTAGGAGAGTAGACTCAGAGGACAACACGGCGGATCCACTCACAAAGGCCGTTTTCCAGAGAGAGACTATTATGGGATGGTTGAGTATGAGATACTACAACCACTGCTATCAGATGGTCCTAGTGCAAGTGGGAGATTGTTAGTTATATGTATGCCCTAGAGGCCATTACTATACATAGGATGTATATTGTAGTGGATGCTTGGACGTATATAGGGAGGACTTTCTTGCTCGACATGATAGTATGCTATCTGGTTGCTCTTTACCTTAACGTGTATACTGATTGTCTCTCTGATACATGTTGGTAAAGCCCTTAGGATGTGTACTTGAATACCTGGACTATGATGCAGATCATACTAGTGGGACATGGTAGTCCATAGGTACATCCTTCAAGGTCCCTAGTCATGGGTATATCGAGACGGGGCATCGATATACCAGAGTAGACTAGCGTATACCTTCTCGACCTATACAGATGGGCGATGGATGATCCCATATCCATTAGTGTTTGACATCAGAGATGATATACGGGTGCTCAGTAGAGACTAGGTACACTGGACAGACTTGCCGAGAACTCCCAGATGGTATTATACCTTACGTCAGATGGCAGTTCTCTGGTGACACTGGTATAGGTTAGTCTGTAGACCCGAGATCGTCATAGAGTCTTGTGTGGTTCCCGCTGTGCTTTGATTTCCACCTTACCACGTCCAAGTGGGCGTGCAAAACGGTGGCTTTTGGGTACAGTCCCGAATCACATGGAGGCAATGAGCGATAGGAGGGGATTCGTCTCTCCCGGTATAGGGAGTTGATGTTGCACTGTGTTCGATTGGCTATAACCGGAAATCTGGCCAGGGTTGCTGAGATTTACTGGTAAGTGTTACCAGTAGTTTCTCGAACTGTTATAGACCTCATATCGACACGACTTATCGAGCTACTGGGGTCTGACGTTTACCACCCCTAGGCAAGATATGCGACATATCAGACGATCAGACCGGACTGTACGGTAAGTGTTACTGGTTGGATTCACAGGAGTGTGAGTAGGCTTACTCGTCGATCTTCTGATCGCTTAATACCCGGGTGGACGTTACGTTTAGCAGACCGCTTGCGGCTTGTGGGTGATTGATATGATCATCACCTGCTGCCGGCGTATTGACGAGTCTTTAGAGTCCTACACAGAGGTTTCCTGGCTCAAGCGAAACGAAATAGGAGCGCATATGAGATATGTACGGGACCGAGAATTATACCAGTATGTGATACTGTATTCTATTCTCGCGATTTGTATCATTGGTCGGTTATATGTGATATAGCCGGGTTACCAATCAAGTGTTGATTCGATACATTGATACACTTGATATTAGTCGGTTATATGCGATATGACCGGATCGTTAAATCAAGTGTTGATTTAATGATTTAATGTATAATTATATATTTGATATATTACTTTACATTAACTAGTATTAGTTCACTTAAGATGGATTTTCTCACTTGATGTGCACATTGTATATTTGATATAGCTTTGTGCACTAGTTTGTATCATGTTCGATGATACATGCAAACTTGGGTTAGTGTGTGATTTAAACCATGGTTAGTTAATGGTTAGGGTTTCATTTGATTCACTTATTCATTTATTTATTTTATTTATTTCATTTTGGAAAGATAATGAGAATGATGGCTTATTTTGTTGTTTTGTTGAAACTTCATGAAGTGTTGAAAGCTTGACCATTCTTGTTCTTTTCCTAAACCTAACCATTAAACCTAACCCTAGTTTATTCTCTACACATAACCATGGTTGTGATATGATAAGAATCACCTTATTTTCTATTTTCCAACAATTCTTATCATATTATCATCTTCTTCTTCTTCTTCTTCAAGAAGAAACCTTGCCACCATAAATGGCATCTTAAGAAAAAGAGTGAGAAATCCAATTCTAAAGTGAACCCACTTCCTATTTCTTCATCCTCTACCTCTTGCCAAGTAGTATAGGGTGTTTTCTTCACAAGTTTCATGACTTGGTGAAGTGGGAGCTTGATCTTGTGTTGCCTCGACGTAGATCATCTTCGGCATCGAAGTCGACGACCTAGCCCGATCATTCTTTCGATGAAACCACCGCGAGAGTCCGGGATCCGATGGGTACAGCGGAGGGACTTCATCACGGAGCTTTGGAGGTGGAGGACCGGATCTACAAAGGTTGTATTTCCGTTCACTTATTAGTAAAGCAGTTTACTAGTTGCATGTTTCGCTTAAACTCTAGTTAACGATCTGTATTAGGGTTTGTCGGCACTTGTAAAATTTGTAATTGGCATGGTTGATGCCTTGTGAGACCTCCTTAGAGTGTCTAGGAACCCTACAAGTGGTTCTATCTACTATGCAAGGAGATTATACCTCATGCTACTAGTCCTTCGGGTCTTCTCCGCTATCCTCCTCGTTTCCGTAGGCTCTATGGGTTGATCCAGATCTTGGTCACCTCCGCGGTCTCCTAGAGTCGAAGACGATCCACCCGAGAGTCTATAGTCCGAGCTCCACCTCAAGCCGAGGTAACTAGGGCAACAAGTTTGCTACTCTTGATGTCCTAGGTGATGTAGAGGAAGAAGATGGATTTGTTTGTCTATTTAGATCCTTATTTTCTCAACACATGAGAGTTAAAGGATTTTGTAGTGAGGAGGAAGAAGAAGCAACCATGGGAGCTCTCTTTTGATGTGAGAGAATGAGAAGGATATAATGATATATAAGAAAAATAATTAACAATCTTTTATCATGAAAATTATGATGGTTACAATTGATTTGACCATTATCATGTCAAGTTAAATCCAAAGCCAAAGAAGCATCTAGTGCTCACAAGAAATATCCAAGTCAACAATGGTCAACTAGGTCAAATGGTCAACATGGTCAAATGGTCAAAGCAATTAGCCATAACACAATTATGATTAAAAAGATTAGTAAATATTTTCCTCACCTGATAATGGGTTTGACCGAATCAATGGTCAAAACCTTAATGAGGCAACTCCTTCTTCGCTCCTCACAATCGTGCATACACCCGCATCCGCATTCCGTAGAATGCAAATGCACAGAAGACAAAACTAATCCATCTATACAATACTAGGATCCGGCTTAAACCAAAGCCCACTAGTATTGTCTGCCCGAACATCATACGCACACAAGTGCACGTAAGTGATCGTAGCTCTGCCGTAAAAACATACGGCCTCTACACCTTTTGCCCAGTGCAGGGAAACTCTCTGTATGGAACTCTAAAGACTCGACACTACGCTGGTAGTGGGTTTAACCACAGACCGCAAGCGGCACTAGCTTTATGTAACGGTCTCCAGGTAGATGTCGATAAGAAAGGTGATGAGGTAAACCCATCCGAACTCCTACTGAGACTGAATGTGACAATATCCGTACAGCCCGGTCTGTTCGTCTACGAGTATCACATGTCGGGCCTAAGGGGCGGCAAATGTCAGACCCCTAATAGCAGTACAAGTCGTGTCGGAGTGTAGCCCAGAACACCCTGAGAAACTACTGGAAACACTACCAGTAATTCTCGCTTGCTCTGGCCAGGGACTTTGTGTAATGGCTCTCCTAGACACAGCGCGATATCAACCCCCAATACTGGGAGAGACGAATCCTATCTAACCAATACTGCCTCTAAGTGCTTTGGGACTGCACCCAACTACTACCTGTTTTCACGACTCTTTTGAGCTGTGGTAGGGTAGTAATCAAAATACAGTGGGAACACACTCGAGGCGAAGTAGCAGTATCAAGTCGACGGACTAAGCTGTACTCCTGTCACCTGGGAACTGTTATCTAACGATAGGTATAGTACCAACCAACAGTTCCCGACGAGTCCTATCCAGTATACTCGTAACCTAACAAGCACCCGCATACTATCTCCAGTACGACGTACTAATAGTATGGGACAGACCATCTCTCCTGCTGGGATGAGAAGCGTATACGCTAGTCTACTCTGGAGTATCGATGCCCCGTCTCGATAATCCTATGACTAGGGACCTGTATAAGGATGTGCTTGTAGATTACCCAGCCCCCACTAGTGTGATTGCCATCACAACGCTGGTAATCAAGCAAAGATCCTAAGGGCTCCACTAATATGTATAAGCGATATGCTAAAAGAAACACATGCACATATTGAAGTAGAAACAAACCAAGTAGCATACTACCATTTTGAGCAAGATTGTCTATACAACTGTGAATATCCCAAGCTTCCATTAAGTAATATACAAACTAGTATGATACAGTAATGGCTTCTAGGGCATATACACTAACAGATATTTCTAACATTGTTTAAAGTTTACAGTACATACATTTCTATTTAAGACCGTGAATGTCATTTGATCAGTACAACTTGTCTAATTTCTATAGTTTTTTTAGACAGGTTTGCGAACGTGACATTCATGTTGATATTCTGAGTTGTGCTGTGTTGTTGCGGATTCGTCGTGGTGGATAGCTTGGATGCAATAGTAGTACAGTTTAGTTTTATTTGTACATTTGATATCGCGGGACGAGCGTCTGACATGTGGACTGCCGTCACAGCCTGTTTGTATATTATTTGTTTGGGGCACGGCCGGGTTGAGGTCGATATCACCGTTGTACATATTTTCTTTCCTGTACTAGGATTACCCCGCGATGGAGTGCACGGATAGTCGGGTTCTGGAGGGCAACGGGTCCGCATCTCATGGCGTTGAGATAGAAGGGGCCTCATATAACATTTTGAAAACTCGTTTAGGATTTTTTTTCGCGTTATTCAGCGTTAATGTGTGACTTTCGTAAACCCGTTGATAATTTTTTACACGACGATTAGAATAGATCTATTCTGAATGGTGAATTAGGCACTTACATATATAATTGGGTTTTATTAGATAACACTTAATTCCTTGTCACGTTAACCATCTAATTTACTTAATTGCTAGTTATTAAACTAAATGGCTTAATCATGCTCAAATCTAGTTTTACCCTAGGTTAATGTGTGTTCTTGCAACCATGACAACTTGTAGGATATTGTAACATGTTATCATCTTAATTATTCTTCATGGTTCTTTATTTTCCTTCCAAATAAACCAAAACATTTAGAAAAGAGAAAAAGAATAGATAAAAGAGGTATGGAGGACACTATTTGAGGCATGGGCATTGACTTTTTGAACACACACACCCATTCTCTCTCCCTCCCTCACTTTCCCTCCTTGGAGCTCTCGGCCAGAGCAAGCAGCCCACTCCCCCTCATCTTCTCCTTCTTCTTCTCTTAACGAAATTTGTGAATCGAAGTCTCCATTTCAAGCCAAATTCAAATCTCTAGCAAGTATCATCACCACCTTCCCTTCTCAACTCAAGTATGGTTCTTGGCCATGACTCTTAGGTGCTAGCTCTTTGGATCACCTACTTAGACCGTCTTGAGGTATAAACCAAAATCCTATACTTCTTTGCAAAACTTTAGTTCCTTAAGCTTAAAATTAGTGTTTAAGTAGTGATTTGTGCTAACCTTGTGTTTTATGTGGAGTTTTGGTTAAAATATGATTGTTATAGCTTGTGTAGTATAATTAAGCGATGTTAGTGTTTAATAAACCAAGTCTTATCACTAGATTTCACTAAAACACCTAAATGTCACAAATTAGAATTTTAAATACACTTTTAAATCAAGTTTTGGGATACGAGATATCTGCTATATCTGTATTTATTTTTTGAGTTAGCAAGCATATAAAGAATATAGTATAGGGTAGCTAGAGTGTTGTGTTGAGATTCGAGCCCGTTTCACCCTCGTCGACCCGGCGACTCCCCTATGAATTCTGAGCTCGCCGGCCTCCTGTGGGAATTTGGGGTTGGTTCTTTGCATGGGGGTGCCTGCAGGTGTCTCTTGGTGTTTGGTGTTGCTAGTTTTGTTAGTTTTTGCTTCAGGTGAAATCTGGGACCTTTTTCCCTATTATTAGTGTAGTGGGACTTACGCGACACGTACACTCCGAGTCTGGGTTTAGTGGTTGCTGTATACGACAGGCAATCTGGGTAGTATCTGGGTTTAGCACACACGTTCTAGCAGTTCGAGTGCACACGCGCTTAGCTTGTGACGCTAGTCTCTCGTTTGGTCTTGATATCGCGTTTTTGCAGGATTATAGCCTTATGTGTGTGTTTTGTGTAAATTCTAGGATCGCAGGCGGGGACTTCGGACGCCACGAAGAAGGGGAAGCAGGTGGTCGGATATACTTACCTCGAGATCACCGGTGAGTAGATTTAACATCTACGGGGAAATCGCCCATATGGCGTTATGCGTCAGGGCTTGATATACTGGCGTAGCCGCATGTTTATATCCATATACATTGAGTGTGCATGAGCATCATAAATACCATTTCTTGTTGTGCCCTTAATTAGTATCTAGTGGACACTGCACTATTACTGACGGTTCATGTTGCATGAGCACTAAATTGTATGCTACACCCACACTGTCGGTAATTGCCATGACACGCTTACACAGATACACAATATTTTGCTGTTATTGACATTGATACATGGATTATTGTTCTATTGTGCATATGACATACATATTATACATGCATACTCGCATACATACATACATGCACATACATAGATGATGCTGGCTCGATTTTGGTGAATTGGGAACCGCGTGACGTATTTTTAAATTGTATTTATTTAAAAGAGCGGTTTCCCTTGATATGTTCATACTACGACTTCATATTGCATACGTCTTATTGCATGGATTTGCGCATTGAGATATGGATTTCATGTGATTTATTGGATTTGAGAACCGTGGCATTTTTTCAAGAAAAGTATACATTGTTTTGAAAGCCCAGTTTCTCTTGATATGATATTTCAGTGCGTCCACCATGCGTTTTCTCGATTCTGAAACGTATGATAGAAACCCGATTCGAGGAGGAGGATGATCCGTTTGCTGGTTCATGGTGGACCCGGTATGGTACCCCGGGGCGAGAGAGAGATTTTGTAGGGATGACGATGAGCCCGACATAGGGAGTACTACCTACCAGTGATTGGTTGGAACTGGCGGTTATCCAGAGGATACCGACCGGAGTCGAAAGATGGATATGGGTCGACCCGTACTGCCGAAGCCCGAAGGCCGATCCCGCAGACGGAGCCCATGGGCCGATCCGGACTGACGGAGCCCGATATATGAGGTTTTGCGTGTCGATGCTGGACACGAGTATTTCATGATGTTTTCGAGTGCCGATGTTGGGCACTCCGGTTCCATGAGACCTACAGGATTTGAGGGCCGATTAGAGTAGCGGCGCTTGAGTTATTGGGATTTGGGATGTATTTGATGGACACCGGGTTTTTCCATGATGATGATTCGTGTTGATGATATGTTTTATCCCAGGCTCAGCATAAATCTTTTTATGCACTGCATCATATATTTGTAGTACCTGATAGAGTACCTCACATGATTATTGCATACCCAAATTATCATATCGATGTTATCAGATTGCACATGTTAGAGTATCGCGGTACGTGCATACCTGCGATTACCTGTATTTGTTTTTTACTATCCACGAGTTGGCAACTCACCCCCGTTGTGCCACAATGTTTTGCAGGTTGACCCTCAGAGTAGTTGCGGCAGAGCTACATCATTGCATCTTTTGTTACGGATACCGCTACAGTTGGCATGTGAGCCGTTTTGCTTATACGTGGGTTTTGCGGTTATCCGTTTACATTTCATTGTACACCGTATTGTATCTAGTACTCTCCATCTACCATTTGTGTAATGACTTAGAGACCAGTTATGAGGATGATGTTGTATATTTTTTTTGTGACTCTGGATGTCGAGTTCGTATGGGCCGACTTTATTTATGCAGTTTTATCTTTTGTGATGTTTTTTTTACTTATATTGTTCTTTTCTTCGCTACAGCGTCGTATATTCGTCTTGCGGTGGTTGTTTCCGTCGTTTGGAGTGATTGCTCCCGTTTGGGGATGCTTTATTTATATCATGTATTGTTTTACCTGTATCTTATGCTGTACCCGTTTCGGGGCTAGTTTTTACAAAGGAGGTGCTGCCGAAATTTTTAAGAAAATAATTTAAACTTTAAAGATTTTTACTTGAAATTTCTAAATGTTCATAACAAATGTTTTCTTCAATTTCTACCATTATGATTTAGATTTCTGGGTTTTCGGCTTACTTAAATTGTGTTACGCCTGTAGATGTTACGTGGTTTAAGTGCCGGTCATGTGCCGAATTCTGGGTCGTGACAAAGTTGGTATCAGAGCGTAGGTTTTACCTTTCGGAGTGTAGGATGACCTTGGTATGATAGGGTAGGTAGCTTAAGTAGGGTAACGTAGCGTGTGTATGTTCCGCGGCATACTTACGACACGGTAATCCGCCTAAGTGACCTTAGGACTTATTGATTGAAATTACTTCGTGGTTATATACATTCTTATGATTCGATTTCTATATTCTTATCGAATCCTATTTTCTTTTCCAACCATTATGCCACCGAAGACTACGAGGGTGCAGAGAACGGCCGCGAAAGCCGAGGTCAGAGTTGGCTCGTCTAAGACGAGGACTGACCCGGGTGGTACGCCAGTTGTACCAGAGCAGATTGATCCCCCTTCGACATACCATATTTCTATGCTAGGGGCCGGTATGCAGGATTTGCGCCAGATGATGGGGTCGTTAGTTGAGGGCATTCGAGCGCAGAGACAGGAGGTTGTTCCACCTGTTGTAGGGACCATGATGGTACCTACGGTTCAGGAATTTGCACCTGTAGCTACGGATATGATCACATTATCGTTATCTGAGTTCATGAGATTGAAGCTTCCGGTCTTCACATGCACTGATGCAGCTGAGGATCCACAATCTTTTATCGATCGGATGGCCAGAATATGTTGTTCGCTGAGGTGCTCCGATGCGAGATGGGTGGAGTTCGCGAGCTTTCGTCTGGAAGGTCTTGTGCAGAAGTGGTGTGAGTCTGTAGAGAAGGGTAGAGCCGCAGGTCTTTCTCCTATGACCTCGACTGAGTTCGTGACGGTGTTTCTTGCCCGTTTCCTCCTATAGAGTGTCAGGGATTCTCGAGCGTGCAGGTTCGAGTCGTTACGCCAGACTCCGGATATGACGGTGGCGGAGTATGATGTGCTTTTTACCGAGCTATCTGTGTATGCCCTGTATTTGGTAGCTACTGAGGAGATGTGAGTCAAGAGGTTTGTTCGAGACTTGCTTATCCCGCTGTTTCTTGCTATCAGCGTGCATCATTGTGATACCTATGCAGCAGCAGTGGAGCAGCCTTATTAGTCGAGGAGCGTCTTGCCGAGACTTCGGTAGTTCCGGGACCGAAGAGGGTTTGCACTGATATGTCTACCCAGAGGCAGATAGGTAGGCGCCGCGGCAGACCCCCTCTAGGCCGTGATGATGGCAGAGGTTTGAGACGAGGTAAGTTATATAGCACCTATCTACAGGGCCAGCGGCTGGCATCGGGATGTTTCCGGTGCGGGTGTTTCTATCATCGTATTCGAGATTGTCCTGAGCCACGTGAGGGAGAGACAGCCGTGCCATATGTTATATTACCACCTTCTCCACCTCAGAGAGCATTGCCTCTTGCACCTGTTGTTTCTCCGCGTCAGACTTATGCACAGAGGGGTCGTGGTCGCGGAGGGTTTGTTCAGAGAGGACGGGGTGACTGAGGAAGAGGACAGCCAGTTGCCGGTAGAGGACAGCCAGTCGCAGGTAGAGGGCATGCACGCGTATTTGCGTTGACTCATCAGGACGCGCAGGCGTCCAATGCAGTGGTTTCGGATACTCTTTCAGTATGTTCTTTTGACGCACACGTGTTGTTTGATCCGGGATCTATGCACTCGTATGTTTCTATACACTTTGTGCCGAGTTTAGGCAGAGAGTCATGTTTGCTTGATCAGCCGCTTGTTGTGGCTACTCCTGTTGGCGAGTCATTTATTGCGAGACACGTGTTTTGGTCGTGTGTTATCCATATTGGTGAGAGAGAGTTGCCTATCGACTTGATCCTTCTTGAGATGTTGGACTTCGACGTTCTTCTGGGCATGGACTGGTTAGCCCCATGCTTTGCGTCTGTGGACTGTCGTGAGAAGACAGTTAGGTTTTGTTTTCCTGGAGAGTCGGTTTTTGTGGTGTAGGGGGACCGCGGTGCCGCCCCTTACAGTTTGATTTCGTCTCTTCGCGCTGGACAGCTCTTGAGGAAGGGACATCAGGGATTCCTAGCGTATGTTAGTGATACTAGAGCTGCAGAGGTCCCATTGGACCAGGTCCCAATTGTTAGTGAGTTCCCTGATGTTTTCCTTGACAAGCTGCCTGGGCTACTGCTTGAGTGCGATGTTATGTTCTGCATCGATCTGATTCCCGGCACAGGATCTATTTCTTTACCGCCTTACCGGATGGCCCCGGCGGAGCTTAGGGAGCTTAAGGATCAGTTGCAGGAGTTGCTAGATAGGGGTATTATTCGACTGAGTGTATCTCCTTGGGGTGCTTCTATTCTGTTTGTCAAAAAGAAGGACGTCAGTTTGCGTTTGTGCATAGATTACCGCCAGCTGAACCGGGTTACCGTACGGAACAGATATCCCTTACCGCATATCGATGATTTATTCGACCAGCTTCAGGGTGTGGGACACTTCTCGAAGATTGACTTGCGATCAGGCTACCATCAGTTGCGGGTTCGGCAAGAGGATATTCCGAGGACTGCTTTTTGCACATGTTACGGACACTACGAGTTTTTGGTGATGTCGTTCGGACTCACCAACGCCCCAGCAGCGTTTATGGATTTGATGAACTGTATTTTCATGCCGTATCTTGATCAGTTCATCATCGTATTCATTGACGACATTTTAGTTTATTCCCGGAGCCGAGAGGAGCATAAGCAGCACTTGCAGATCGCATTGCAGGCTTTAAGAGAGCACCAGCTGTTCGGGAAATTCTCCAAGTGCGCATTTATGGCTTAACAGCGTTGATTTCTTAGGTCATGTGATTACGAGAGATGGTATACTTATAGACCCGAAGAAGATCGAGGCCATGCAGCATTGGCCCAGACCAGCATCAGTTACAGAGATCCATAACTTTCTAGGCCTGGCTGGCTACTATTGACGATTTATTCAGGACTTCTCCCGTATCGCTGCACCGTTGACCGGGTTGACCCGGAAGGGAGTTCCTTTTGTTTGGACGGAGGCGTGCGAGCATAGCTTTCAGCAGTTGCAGACTCGTTTGACTACGGCGCCGGTGTTATCATTGCCTTCGGGATCGGGCGGATTTGTGGTTTATTGTGACGCTTCTCGAGTGGGGCTAGGTTTCGTGTTGATGCAGCACGACCGGGTTATCGCGAATGCTTCTCGGCAGCTGAAGAAACACGAATAGAACTATCCTACTCACGATTTAGAGATGGCTGCAGTGGTTTTTGCGCTCAAGATCTAGAGACATTACCTATACGGAAAGTTGTGCCAGATATTCACGGACCACAAGAGCTTGAAGTACATATTTCAGCAGTGAGACCTGAATCTGAGACAGCGTCGTTGGATGGAGCTAGTGAAGGACTACGATTGTTAGATCCTTTATCATTCGGGCAAGGAGAATGTAGTGGCGGATGCTCTGAGTCGGAGGCCCGAGGGTAGTTTATCTTATTTGAGCGCAGTGCAGAGGCAGTCGTCGGCAGATTGGCAAAATCTATGCGACAGCCGAGTGCAGTTCGAGTTTACTCCAATCGGGGGACAGCTTGCGCATATTCGTGCACGTCCACAGTTGCTAGACCGTATCCATGAGGCACAGTACAGTGATGACCGTTGTTCAGAGATCATGACACAGGTTAGACATGGCAGAGATTCCGAGTTCGTGATCGATGATCTGGGGATACTACGATTTAGGACTAGACTGTGCGTACCAGCTTCTGAGGGACTGAGGCGTGAGATTCTTGAGGAGGCCTATCGATCGGTATACAGTGTTCATCCTGGTTCCACCAAGATGTATCATGATATGAGAGACGTTTACTGGTGGGAAGGGATGAAGAGAGACGTCGCCGACTTCGTTTCGAGATGCCTGACTTGTCAGCAAGTCAAGGCCGAGCACCAGAGGCCAGCGAGAGAGTTACAGCCTTTGCCCATTCCAGAGTGGAAGTGGGAGCAGATTTCTATGGACTTCATAGTAGGTCTACCCAGGACCAGTCGAGGGTATGACTCTATTTAGGTGATCGTGGATAGATTGACGAAAGCGGCTCACTTTCTACCAGTGAAGACCGCTTTTAGATTTACTCAGTATGCCTAGATTTACATCGATGAGATTGTACGACTGCATGGCGTCCCAGCTTGTATCGTGTCCGATCGAGGCACCCAGTATACCAGCCGACTATGGCAGAGGGTTCAGGAGGCTCTGGGCACCCGATTGAGTTTCAGCACAGTATTTCATCCGCAGACCGACGGCTAGTCAGAGCAGACTATTCAGACTCTTGAGGACATGCTTCGAGCACGCGTTTTAGATTTCGGCGGTAGCTGGGATCATCATTTGCCCTTAGCAGATTTCTCCTACAACAACAGCTTCCAGGAGACGATCTAGATGGCACCTTTCGAGGCTCTATATGGGAGGAGATGTAGATCGCCCGTCTGTTGGACAGAGCTCAGCGAGAGCAGTATTTTTGGGCCGCAGATTGTTGAGGAGACGACCACGAAGATCCAGTTGATATGTGATAGGATGAGAGCGGCCCAGAGCAGGCAGAGATCTTACGCGGACCGTCGTCGGCGCAGACTTGAGTTCGCTGTGGGCGATCATGTTTTCTTGAGGGTCTCCCTAATGAAGGGCGTGATAAGATTTAGGAGAAAAGGGAAACTTAATCCCCGATTTGTGGGCCCCTTCGAGATCCTCGAGCGTGTTGGTGCAGTTGCGTATCGTTGGCTCTTCCTCCCAGTTTCCCTGATGTTCACCTCGTATTCCACGTATCGATACTCCGTAAGTATCTTCATGACCCTTCTCATGCTATTCAGCACCCGACGATCCAGCTGGAGCTCGACCTTTCTTTTACGGAGCAGCCGGAGGTCATCCTGGATCGGCAGGTGAAGAAATTGAGATCAAAGGTTATACCGTCCGTTAAGGTCCTTTTGCGTGGTCCGAGCAGTGAGGAGGTCACCTAGGAGACCGAGGACGAGACGAGGAAGAAATATCCCCATCTCTTCGAAGGTACGCACAGCTAAAATTTTTAAATTCGGGGACCGAATTTTTTTAAGGAGGGAAGATTGTAACGTTTTGAAAACCCGTTTAGGATTTTTTTCCGCGTTATTCAGCATTATTGCGTGACTTTCGTAAACCCGGTTGATAATTATTTTCACGACGATTAGAATGGATCTATTCTTAATGGTGAATTAGGCACTTACATATATAATTGGGTTTTATTATATAACACTTAATTCCTTGTCACGTTAACCATCTAATTTACTTAATTGCTAGTTATTAAACTAAATGGCTTAATCATGCTCAAATCTAGTTTTACCCTAGGTTAATGTGTGTTCTTGCAACTATGACAACTTATAGGATATTGTAACATGTTATCATCTTAATTATTCTTCATGGTTCTTTATTTTCCTTCCAAATAAACCAAAAAATTTAGAAAAGAGAAAAAGAATAGATAAAAAAGGTATGAGAGACACTATTTGAGGCATGGGCATTGACTTTTTGAATACCCACACCCACACACACTCTTTCTCCCCCCTCACTTTCCCTCTTTGGAGCTCTCGGCCAGAGCAAGCAGCCCCCTCCCCCTCATCTTCTCCTTCTTCTTCTCTCAATGAAATTTGTGAATCCAAGTCTCCATTTGAAGCCAAATTCAAATCTCTAGCAAGTATCATCACTACCTTCCCTTCTCAACTCAAGTATGGTTCTTGGCCAAGACTTTTAGGTGCTAGCTCTTTGGATCACCTACTTAGACCATCTTGAGGTATAAACCAAAATCCTATACTTCTTTGCAAAAATTTTAGTTTCTTAAGCTTAAAATTAGTGTTTAAGTACTGATTTATGCTAACCTTGTGTTTTATGTGGAGTTTTGGTTAAAATAGGATTGTTATAGCTTGTGTAATGTAATGAAGTGATGTTAGTGTTTAATAAACCAAGTCTTATCACTAGATTTCACTAAAACACCTAAATGTCACAAATTAGAATTTTAAATACGCTTTTAAATAAGGTTTTGGGATACGAGATATCTGCTATATCTGTGTTTATTTTCTGGGTTAGCAAACATATACAGAATATTGTACAGAGTAGCTAGAGTGTTGTGTTGAGATTCGAGCCTGTTTCACCCTCGTCGACCCGGCGACTCCCCCATGAATTCCGAGCTCGCCGGCCCCCTATGGGAATTTTGGGTAGGTTCTTTGCATGGGGGTGCCTATAGTTGTTTCTTAGTGTTTGGTGTTGCTAGTTTTGTTAGTTTTTGCTTCAGGTGAAATTTGGGACCTTTTTCCCTGTTATTAGTATAGTGGGACTTACGCGACACGTACACTTCGAGTCTGGGTTTAGTGGTTGCTGTATATGATAGCCAATATGGGTAGTATCTGGGTTTAGCACACGCGTTCTTGCAGTTCGAGTGCATATGCACTTAGCTTGTGACGCTAGTTTCTCGTTTGGCCTTGAAATCGCGTTTTGCAGGATTATAGCCTTATGTGTGTGTTTGTGTAAATTCTAGGATTGCAGGCGGGGACTTCGGACGCCGCGAAGAAGGGGAAGCAAGTGGTTGGATATACTTAGCACGAGATCACCGATGAGTAGATTTAACATCTACGGGGAAATCGCCCGCATGGCGTTATGCGTCAGGGCTTGATATACTAGTGTAGCCGCATGTTTATATCCATATACATTGAGTGTGCATGAGCATCATACATACCATTTCTTGTTTTGCCCTAAATTAGTATCTAGTGGACACTGCACTATTGCTGACGGTTCATGTTACACGAGCACTAAATTGTATGCTACACCCACACCATCGATAATTGCCATGACACGCCTACACACATATACAGTATTTTGCTGTTATTGGCATTGACACATGGATTATTGTTCTATTGTGCATATGACATACATATTGTACATGCATACTCGCATACATACATACCTGCACATACATAGATGATGCTGGCTCGATTTTGGTGAATTAGGAACCACATGACGTTTTTTTAAACTGTATTTATTTAACAGAGCGGTTTCCCTTGATATGTTCATACTACGGCTTCATATTGCATACTTCTTATTGAATGGATTTGCGCGTTGAGATATGGATTTCATGTGATTTATTGGATTTGAGAACCGTGGCATTTTTTCAAGGAAAGTATACATTGTTTTGAAAGCTAAGTTTCTCTTGATATGATATTTCAGTGCGTCCACCATGCGTTTTCTCGGTTCTGAGGTGTGTGATAGAAACCCGATTTGAGGAGGAGGATGATCCATTTGCGGATTCATAGTGGACCCGGTATGGTACCTCGGGGCGAGAGAGAGATTTCGTGGGGATGACGATGAGCCCGACAGAGGGACTACTACCTACCGGTGATTGGTTGGACCTGGAGATTATCTGGAGGATTCTGACCGGAGTAGAGAGATGGATATAGGTCGACCCATACTGCCGGAGCCCGAGGGCCGATCCCGCAGACGGAGCCCGTGGGCCGATCCGGACTGACGGAGCCCGATATATGAGATTTTGCGTGACGATGCTGGACACGAGTATTTCATGATGTTTTCGAGTGCCGATGTTGGGCACTCTGGTTCCATAAGACCTACAGGATTTGAAGGCCGATTTGAGTAGCGGCGTCTGAGTTATTGGGATTTGGGGCGTATTTGATGGACACCGGGTTTTTCCACGATGATGATTCGTGTTGATGATATGTTTTATCCCAGGCTCAGCATACATCGTTTTATGCACCGCATCATGTATTTGTAGTATCTGATAGAGTACCTCGCATGATTATTGCATACCCAGATTATCATATCGATGTTATCAGATTGCACATGTTAGAGTACGCTGTACGTGCATACTTGTGATTACCTATATATGTTATTTACTATTCACGAGTTGGCAACTCACCCCCGTTGTGCCACAGTGTTTTGCAGGTTGACCCTCAGAGTAGTTGCGGCGGAGCTACATCATTGCATCTTTTGTTACGGATACCGCTACAGTTGGCGTGTGAGCCGTTTTGTTTATAGGTGGGTTTTGCGGTTATCCGTTTACATTTCATTGTACACCGTATTGTATCTAGTACTCTCCACCTACCATTTGTGTATTGACTTATAGACCAGTTGTGAGGACGATGTTGTATATTATTTTTGTGACTCTGGATGTCGAGCTCGTGTGGGCCGACTTTATTTATGCAATTTTATCTTTTGTGATGTTTTTCACTTACATTGTTCTTTTCTTCGCTACGACGTCATATGTTCCTCTTGTGGTGGTTGTTTCCGCCGTTTGGCATGATTGGTCCCATTTAGGGATGCTTTATTTATATCATGTATTGTTTTACCTGTATCTTATGCTGTACCCGTTTTGGGGCTAGTTTTTACAAAGGAGGTGTTGCCGAAATTTTTAAGAAAATAATTTAAACTTTAAAGATTTTTACTTGAAATTTCTAAATGTTCGTAACAAATGTTCTCTTCAATTTCTACCTTTAAGGTTTAGATTTCTAGGTTTTCGGCTTACTTAAATCGCGTTACGCCTGTAGACGTTACATGGTTTAAGTGTCGGTCACGTACCGAATTCTGGATCGTGACACCTCACTCTAGAATTGGCGGGCTATTCGCCGCACTCGTAGGGGTACAGGTTGACCCAAGGTAGGGTGCTCAAGTTACCGGATTCCGTGAAGTGCTGGGTGGCCTATTCACTTTGATGAAGGGGGTTGCCTCGCTTACGGTTTTGGCGGGTAACTTGCCGTGCTCGTAGGTGTCTAAGTTTTCATTGCATAGGCTATCCACACGACCAGGGGAACTGTTGGAGATAATGCCCTCAGAGTCAATTATTGGATCACAGGCACGTGATTGCAATGATTGAGGGAGGACCTATCCCGGTACGACAGTCTTACTCGAGATGATAGTATGCTATCTGGTTTACCTTTATCATCGTGTACTGCTTCAGGTGACCTGACAAGTCGCTATTACACGTTGGTAGAGCCCCTAGGATTCTTGCTTGACCACCAGCAGTATGAGGGCGATCATATAAGTGGGAGCTGGGGTCTATAAGCACATCCTTAAAAGGTCCCTAGTCGTGGGAGATTCGAGACAGGGCATCGATTCTCCAGAGTAGACTAGTGTATACAGTCGAGACCCCGACGAGGGGCGGTGGCCGGTCTCACAGGCCACTGGTGTCAGTTGGTTCACCTAAGATGTATACAGGTGCTCATTGGGTTATGAGTACACCGGACAGGACTCGCCGGGAACATGCTAGTTGGTCTTATACCTGACGTCAGATAGCAGTTCCCAGGTGACATGTGTACAGGTTAGTTCATCGACCTGGGGATCGTCATTTGTCTCGTGTGAGTTCCCACTGTACTTTGATTGCTACCCTACCACGGCTCAAAGGAGTCATGCAAACAGGTTTTAGTTGGGTACAGTCCCGAGCCACATGGAGGCAGTGAGCGGATCTTCGGGGGTTCGTCTCTCCCGGTATTGGGGGTGAGGTCGCGCTGTGTCTAGGAGAGCCATTACACGAAGTCCTTGGCCAAGGCAGGAGATTTACTGGTAGGTATTCCAGTAGTATCTCAGGGTGTTCTGGGCTACACTCCGACACGACTTGTACCGCTTTTGGGGGTCTGACTTTTACCAACCCCCTAGGCCCGACATGCGATGCTCATAGACGAACGGACCGGACTGTACGGATATTGTCACTGACAGGCTCAGTAGGGTGTCAGGATGAGTTCGCTCATCGACGTCCCTTTTGGTCAATAGCTGGTGGCCCGTTACGTATTGGCTTATACCTCTGACGTGCCAGTGGTTAAATCCACAGCCATAGTATTGACGAGTCTTTAGAGTCCACCACACTTTCAGTTACTCAAGCTTTCGGGCGAAACGCTGTAGAGGCCGTATGGAGATATGGCAGGGTTCGATCAGATACGTGCGGTATTGCACGGATCGTGATCGGACGGTTTTTACTAGCCGGCTTTGGCTTAAGCCGGATCTTAGTATTTGATAGTGTAGTTTTGTCTCTTTGCATTTGTATTTCGGTCGGAATACAAATGCGGGTGTGTATGCACAGTATCGGGGTTTTCCTGTAATTTATTACGGGTCCAGTTTTCTGGAGTTGCCAGTTTGCATTCCGTTCCGGCCGGTTTTCCTTTGTTCTTTCCCGGCCGGACTTTTCCGATGGAGGGGGTTATTTGCAATTGTGCAAATAACATTTGTGGAGGGGGTTTCTTGCAATTGTTTTCTTTATGAAATGTTAAGCATCTTTCTTCCATCACTTGCATTAATTAAGACATGAAAGGGTATGGGTTTGATGTTCATATGTTATCATGATGTTTTTGGATGTAGTCACCCCTTGCTTTCTACTACACTTACCTCCCTCTTGCATTTTGTTTACACTCCACCACCATTCCTCTTAAGAATAGGCCGGCCACTTCTTTGAGTGAGGATGAGAGAGTTTCATTTTGGTATGGTGGCATTATTCTTGATCTCATTTCATGCTAGAAAAATGCAAGCACCATTTTTTTCTTGATTCCTCCATCATCTTTCAAATGGCAACAAAACCCCAAATGAGACATAGCCTCTACACTACACATTCTACAGCACATCTTGGGCACGTCGACTTGCCAGCTTCGTGCCCGAGTTGCCTCGGTATAGAGGCGGGAGCCCGTAAAAGATGCAGGCGACGTGGTGCCCCTCCGGCGAGGAGATGGAGACCAGACATTCCGCGAGAGATCGGGACGATGACGAGAAGACCGGAGGACTCGGATCACTCGGTATATCTCTAACCCGTCTTGTAGTTAGATATACCTAGTTTAATGGCCCGATCCGGGGTTTAGTGTGCGGTGGTGCCGGTTTGCTAAGTTCGCAAAATTAAAGTTTATCACCGTTTCCGCATTTGGCCGTCAGATTGACGACCGAGGCGCCGCCGTGCACTTACAGTGGTATCAGAGCCTCGCCATTAACTTCATCTAGCTTCGTTTGATGTGTTTTACATTTCCGATCGACCAAAATTCCAAAACTTGTATTTTTTGTTCACATCAGTTTTCTGTTGAAATTTTTTGGTCTCGAAAAATTTTTCAGGTTGTCTCAGAATGATGTGCAGGGAGTTCTATGAACACTGGAAAAATTCGACAACACGATCCCTCCGTACGACCGCGGATCCGCGGCCATTACCACTCTGGAGGCCGCGGATCCGCCGCATGAATGAGGGATCATGTCATCATTTTTTCCCAGTGGGCTTGTGGGCTAAAAATAGGGGTTTTGTAATATTAAAATTGGGCCCAGATTTTCTGTGAGTGCTACAGTATTGCTTGGGGGCCCACTTGTTAATTTTTGATCGATCGGATATTTTAAACACATTATTTCACAGTATTTACATTATATCTGCGACCGTGAATGTCACTCGATCGGTAAATCCCGTCTAACTGCTATAGCCCGGTTAGACGGATTTGCGAACGTGACCTTCACGTTGATGTTCTATGTATTTGCTGTGATGTTGCGGATCGGTCGTGGGGGATAGCCTGGATGCAATGCTAGTACAGTTTCTGTTGTATTATGTACATTTGATATTACGGGGCGAGCGTCCGACATGTGGACTGCCGTCACTGCCTGTTTGTATTATTATTTTGGGGCACGACCAGGTTGCGGTCGATGTACCCGTTGTATGTATATTTTACTTTCTGTACTAGGTTTACCCCGCGGTGGGGTGCACGGATAGCCTGGTTCTGGAGGGCAACAAGCCCGCATCTCATGGCATTGGGACGGAGGGGGCTTCAGTCTGGAATTGGCGGGCTATTCGCCGCACTCGTAGGGGGTACAGGTTGACCCAGGAGGGGTGCCCAAGTTACCGGATTCCGTGAAGTGCTGGGTGGTCCATTCACGGTGCTGAAAGGGGCTGCCTCGCTTCAGGTTTTGGCGGGTGACTTGCCGCGCCCGTAGGGGTATAGGATTTCATTGCACAGGCTATCCACACGACCAGGGGAACGTCGGGTTTCAGCAGTGGCTCTGTGAAACCCGGGGATCCCAGATATCTGTATTGTTCTGTGATGCTGTACATTTCTGTGATGTTGCATTTTATCACGCCTTGAGCGAAATACTATATATTGGTATATATATTAGTAGATGTTGTATATGTTTTTCATCCGCGCTAGTCCAGTCCCCGCTCTGCCGTTAGTTAGCTAACCTAACGGGTGATGACGGGACCCAGTGGCGAATGCGGATGGCATATACGTACGTCAGTATATTTTCGTTCTTTGTGGTGTGATCAATTGATGGGACTGCGTTGATTCGGATCAATGCAAGTTAAACAAACCTATTCTGATGTTGTTGGAACACTTTTCAAAAAGCTGTTATTGCAAGGACGTTCACTTTTGTTTTGCATCGTGGTATTCATTTGGAATATCCTGCTCCTCAGTCGACGAGGCAAGGGCCGAGATCCCTTCACCGGGAGTGACCCCTTGGACAGAAGTTTGCGTCAGGGCATTAACTTCACTATAGCCGATTACTTTTGCTTTGCATCGTGGTATTCATTTGGAATATCCTGCACCCCATTCTACGGGGAAAGAGCCGAGATCCCTTCACCGGGAGTGACCTCTTTAGTAAAGGTTTTCGTCACTATATTTTCTAAAAAGCTATCCGTTCCTTCAACGATATCAAGTTCTTTACGTTAAAGGTTTTCGCCAGAAACCATTCGTAGCCCTCCGTCATTTCATATGGGTAGTCAATAGTATTCAAGCTGTGTTTGTTGGCCAAAGTCAAGGCACAGTGTTTGGTAGCTGTTGGGTATTCATATGCAGCATAGATAGATGCGTTGGTTTGGAACAGTCGTACTGCCTTGTTGGCCAAAGTCAAGGGTAGGTACGGGTGGATTCAAATTAACCTGGAGAATGACGGGTAGAACTTGACATGTGACTTATGATTTGTTGGCCAAAGTCAAGGTCATAAGAGCATGGGGTAAAAAATCCACATCGGGAGTTTCAAAAGAACTGAAACTTGCCAAGGATGCGCATACCTTTTGGAGTGTGATACCGTGAGCGGATTCCGTCACATTATCATGCGATGAGAGTTGGATCCCGATTCCCACTGATGAGTTGGTTTACTCCTCGGGTGACCCCGACTAATTCTTCTTTCAGGTTTGGAGGAGAATTTGAGGTACAGTGGGAGGTTTCCAGATTAGATAAATTGGTAACCATTCTGATCTAGGTTAGAGTGCACGCTGAGTGTTTCTTTTCTCTCTCTCTCTGGCAGCGACCATTGACCCGACCCTAAGACTATGACTCAGTGACCAAGTTGACCGAACCTTCTTTACACCGGCTTTTGGATTGTCAGAGTTGCAGACCTCATTGCCACTCCTACTTTTACCCTTTTCTCCAGGACACCCCGTATTACAGCGAACGTCCACTTCCATTGGACAAAACCATCGTATGGTTAGATACGAACTCGAAGGAATTCGAGGATGGTTTCCGGTTCTGGAGAAAACGGATAGGATTATTCAGTTGTCTTTTCCCTTTTACCTTTTCTCAAGTTGTGAGTACTCCTTGGTTTAGGAGATAGTACACCTATTACGCAAATTGGATAGTCTTCTTCCAAACCTTAGGCTGGTGCCGACCGGTAGGGAATGAAGAAAACCAATTAGCCTAAACGGTGTGCAGAAGGTATTAAGATTAAGACAAAGCAAGGGATTAGTAAGAGGGCAAAGTAAATTGCGACTGATATTCACGACCAAACCAAGTTTTTCTTCGCCAATCCTAAATCACCTTTGTATTTCTCCAGGACACTCCGTATCACTACGAAGATCCACAGTATATTGGATACTCCATCGTATGGTTATATACGAACTCGAAAGGAACTTGTTCCAGTTCGGGGATGGATTCTGGTCCAGGAGAAATAGGAATAAGGTTTATTCGGTTGTCTTTTATCTTCACCTTCTCTCGCATTGCGAGTGCTCCTAGGACTAGGACAGTACACCCATTATGCTTATTGGATAGTCTTCTTCCAAACCATAGGCTGGTGCCGAATGGTAGGGAAGGAAGAAAACCATTTGGCCTAAAGGGTGTGCAGAAGGTAATGACTAAAGACATATAAAGGGATTTGGAGAGGTGGCAAAGAATTATACGGTTATAGTTGTGAATCTGGATGATGGTAGAGGCATTACTAGGAATACCAGTATACCCCATCGAAACATTTCAATGTTTCAGTTCAACTGTGTACTGTTAAAAGAAAACTGATTTCCCGATTAGATACTTGCTCCAGGGTATGTATGTACCAGGTTTGATTCTCACATCTGTATGGTTTTACAGATGATGAGTAGGAGTAAGTTTTTGGGCTTTGGGTGATCATCCTCATTATATCGAGATTCGTTGTAATCGGTGATATTTGAGGAGATCACCTGGGCTGTTTGCCGGTCGGCAAATATTTGGTTTTGAATATCCGCTGTTGTGCACCAATTTCAAATTGATATATCTGTACGTCTATTTTCATAGAGTGAGATATACCTTTTGATATTATGTCGATGACATTTACCTATATCAGTGGATGGTTAGGTAAGGAGCATTAAACAGCGGTGTAATTCTTCTTAACCATAAGTACAGTTTTCAACCTACGACACACAGTGAAAGAGTTGTCAGACTCAGCGGACTTATACAGAGTATTGTATATTGTCCAGTGTCCATTAGGACAGAGGGGTTGGTCCTCATACTATATTCTGTTTACTTTTAACTTCTCTAGTTCTTAGACATGTGTTTCGTAGAAACACAGGGTCTAAGTTTTGAGGAGTTATAGGTATTTGAATAGAGTAGAGAACCAAGTGTAGCAAGTATCGGGATTCTTCAAAGTGATCGAAGATGTAGATACTTGTGTATGGTATTCAGTTGATAGTAATGATAAAGAGAAATTGCTTCTCTTTCAGGTTACACATAATTGGAAGCATTCCTAAGTTGAGTAACGCTGATCGGCCTCCTTCCATTTAGTTGACATGCACTGGAGATAGCTGCATGATTTGAATCTGGTTCAATTAAATCAGTGCCTCTGGTTCTATATTGGATATAGTACAGTTCATATCTTAACATTGTTAAGGTACGGGGAGTTGTCCGGCTTATGATTAAAACCAGACTCTGGATAACTCAAGGCACGTTTCTGTAATGGCTGTTTGTGGGTTAACCCAGGCTATGACAAGGGTTGACTTTCTACCATAAGAAAGATCAATAGTGATATTGTTCTTGACTCGCCACAGTTTTAATAAAAATGGATTTTTTCAAAAACAGTAGTGGGAGTATGGTAGAACTGGAAGTGATTCCAGAACCGCAAACGATTACTGAAGATTTGATAAGGAACCTAAAGATTCAATCTGTTTTGACATTCCATTGGCCACTCCGCAGATAAGGTGGGTAACTTCAGGCACCCGAGAGGTACTCCGGTAGCCTCAAGGACGGTGACAGGGAAGTTCTTGTTTACCCACACTTGCCATTGCTGTTGTTCCAGGCTGCGAGACCCGGTGGGAGGATGAATATAGCGTCGTTCTAAACTAGCTTTAGAAGTGCACGTCTATATGACTCTGCTAGAGGGTTTTCGTAGTCAGTGGGAGCAGCGGAAGCATTGGTGGGCATCAGGCTTATGTCTATTTATAGACTAAAGCAGATATAGCGGAGATAGATCATCTGTTTCTGATGTGACAGTCATAGGTTTGACGTCATCAGAATAGGGGATGGATCTGTTGAGAAGGTAGTAGGAAGTGATATTCCTATACTACGATCGGTTATATTTTGGTCGTCACACAGTGGTTTCTCCACATGGGATTTGGACATTATATCAGACATACTGGTTACTAGATCTATGGTTTTAGATCTAGATTTGGGTGGTTTCCCAATCAGGGTACTTTGACAGCATTCTAAGAGTATTTAGAATGGACGACTCCTGGCATGGTGGTGTGCCTGCAGGTAATGGAGTCACCCTCTCTAAAGATGTCTTACAGACTAAAGGGGAGAGGGATGTGCATGATTGGCAGATCACTTGCTCAGGCAATTGAGTCAATCATGAGATGTCAAGTACCACACCAGATGTTGTTCTTGCACTAGATGCAATAAGTTGACATTGATCCTATCCTGGAGAAACAGTCGGAAGCAGTTTTAGAACATAAGTGGATGTTCTAGGGATATGATAACGACAGCCTCATTTGGGAGACAGTTATCATTCCAGGCTTCCAAGGTGACATGGACGACAAGGAGGTTGTCAGAGTTATAATTTTCCTTCTGACGAAGGGCAGTATCTTGGACAGGTGGTCTAAGGCAATACTGAGGGTGGCTTGGCGCAGGATACTGATTAAGTTCAGTTGACGATACAGTCTAAAGAAGTTTGGGTTTGGAGTTCATTTATGAGCTAGGTCCCATCAGACATCCAGACATTCTAAGACAGGTATTGCTCATTTCGGGAGATGGTTTTCTCCGCGAACTTGAGATACAGAGAGACATAGAAAGAAACATCTAGGCGGACCCACTCACTGAGGTTTTTCCTCGAACGCAATAGTTTCGCAAACAGGCTTTGTGCGACTGACTAGTAGAGGAGTTGGGTGTTCGGTATCACACTGGCTGTGAGTATGCGACATCGTAATAATTAGCCTTGAGTGCAAGTGGGAGATTGTTGGAGATAATGCCCTCAGAGTCAATTATTGGATCACAGGCACGTGATTGCAATGATTGAGGGAGGACCTATCCCGGTACGACAGTCTTACTCGAGATGATAGTATGCTATCTGGTTTACCTTTATCATCGTGTACTGCTTCAGGTGACCTGACAAGTCGCTATTACACGTTGGTAGAGCCCCTAGGATTCTTGCTTGACCACCAGCAGTATGAGGGCGATCATATAAGTGGGAGCTGGGGTCTATAAGCACATCCTTAAAAGGTCCCTAGTCGTAGGAGATTCGAGACAGGGCATCGATTCTCCAGAGTAGACTAGTGTATACAGTCGAGACCCCGACGAGGGGCGGTGGCCGGTCTCACAGGCCACTGGTGTCAGTTGGTTCACCTAAGATGTATACAGGTGCTCATTGGGTTATGAGTACACCGGACAGGACTCGCCGGGAACATGCTAGTTGGTCTTATACCTGACGTCAGATAGCAGTTCCCAGGTGACATGTGTACAGGTTAGTTCATCGACCTGGGGATCGTCATTTGTCTCGTGTGAGTTCCCACTGTACTTTGATTGCTACCCTACCACGGCTCAAAGGAGTCGTGCAAACAGGTTTTAGTTGGGTACAGTCCCGAGCCACATGGAGGCAGTGAGCGGATCTTCGGGGGTTCGTCTCTCCCGGTATTGGGGATGAGGTCGCGCTGTGTCTAGGAGAGCCATTACACGAAGTCCTTGGCCAAGGCAGGAGATTTACTGGTAGGTATTCCAGTAGTATCTCAGGGTGTTCTGGGCTACACTCCGACACGACTTGTACCGCTTTTGGGGGTCTGACTTTTACCAACCCCCTAGGCCCGACATGCGATGCTCATAGACGAACGGACCGGACTGTACGGATATTGTCACTGACAGGCTCAGTAGGGTGTCAGGATGAGTTCGCTCATCGACGTCCCTTTTGGTCAATAGCTGGTGGCCCGTTACGTATTGGCTTATACCTCTGACGTGCTAGTGGTTAAATCCACAGCCATAGTATTGACGAGTCTTTAGAGTCCACCACACTTTCAGTTACTCAAGCTTTCGGGCGAAACGCTGTAGAGGCCGTATGGAGATATGGCAGGGTTCGATCAGATACGTGCGGTATTGCACGGATCGTGATCGGACGGTTTTTACTAGCCGGCTTTGGCTTAAGCCGGATCTTAGTATTTGATAGTGTAGTTTTGTCTCTTTGCATTTGTATTTCGGTCGGAATACAAATGCGGGTGTGTATGCACAGTATCGGGGTTTTCCTGTAATTTATTACGGGTCCAGTTTTCTGGAGTTGCCAGTTTGCATTCCGTTCCGGCCGGTTTTCCTTTGTTCTTTCCCGGCCGGACTTTTCCGATGGAGGGGGTTATTTGCAATTGTGCAAATAACATTTGTGGAGGGGGTTTCTTGCAATTGTTTTCTTTATGATATGTTAAGCATCTTTCTTCCATCACTTGCATTAATTAAGACATGAAAGGGTATGGGTTTGATGTTCATATGTTATCATGATGTTTTTGGATGTGGTCACCCCTTGCTTTCTACTACACTTACCTCCCTCTTGCATTTTGTTTACACTCCAGCACCATTCCTCTTAAGAATAGGCCGGCCACTTCTTTGAGTGAGGATGAGAGAGTTTCATTTTGGTATGGTGGCATTATTCTTGATCTCATTTCATGCTAGAAAAATGCAAGCACCATTTTTCTTCTTGATTCCTCCATCATCTTTCAAATGGCAACAAAACCCTAAATGAGACATAGCCTCTACACTACACATTCTACAGCACATCTTGGGCACGTCGACTTGCCAGCTTCGTGCCCGAGTTGCCTCGGTATAGAGGCGGGAGCCCGTAAAAGATGCAGGCGACGTGGTGCCCCTCCGGCGAGAAGATGGAGACCGGACATTCCGCGAGAGATCGGGACGATGACGAGAAGACCGGAGGACTCGGATCCCTCGGTATATCTCTAACCCGTCTTGTAGTTAGCTAGACCTAGTTTAATGGCCCGATCCGGGGTTTAGTGTGCGGTGGTGCTGGTTTGCTAAGTTCGCAAAATTAAAGTTTATCACCGTTTCCGCATTTGGCCGTCAGATTGACGACCGGGGCGCCGCCGTGCACTTACAGGAACATCGGGTTTCACTTGCGGCTCAAAGGAAATCCGGGGCTCCCAGATTATCTGTATTGTTCTGTGATGCTTATTACTTATCTGTGATATTGCATTTATCTTGCCTGGAGCGATTATTATATATTATTATATATATACTAGTAGCTGTTGTATATATTTTTCACCCACGCTAGTCCAGTCCCCGCTCTGTAGTTAGTTAAGTAACTAAACGGGTGATGACGTGACCCGGTGGCGAATGCGGATGGCATATACGTACATCATATTTTCGTTCTTTTATGGTGTGATTAATTGATAGGACTGCGTTGATTCAAATCAATGCAAGGAAAACAGATTTATTCTATGTTGTTGGAACAATTTTCAAAAAGCTGTTATTACAAGGACATTCTCTTTTGTTTTGCACAGCGGTATTCGGTTATGAATATCCAGCATCTTATTCGACAAGGCAAAGGCCGGGATCCCTTCATCGGGAGTGACCCCTTGGGCAGAGGTTTGCGTCAGGGTAATAACTTCACTATAGTCGATTACTTTTTGCTTTGCGTCGTGGTATTCAGTTTGGAATATCGTGCACCTCATTCGACGAGGAAAGAGCCGATATCTCTTCACTGGGAGTGACCTCTTTAGCAAAGGTTTTCGCTACTATATATTTATCAAAAGCTATTTGGTTCCTTCAACGATATCAAGTTCATTACATTAAAGGTTTTTCGCCAAAAACCATTCGTAGCCCTCCGTCATTTCAGACAGGTAACACTTAGTATTCATGCTATGTATGTTGGCCTTCGTCAAGGTATAGTGTATGGTAGCTATTTGTTACTTTTCTGTTGTATAGATAGATGCGTTGGTTTGGGACAGTCGTACTACTATTTTGGCCTTCGTCAAGGGTGTGTACGGGTGGGTTCAAATTAACCTGGATAATGATGGGTAGAACTTGACATGTGACTTATGATATGTTGGCCTTCGTCAAGGTTATAAGAACATGGGGTAGAAATCACATCGGGAGTTTCAAACATACAGGAAACTTGCCAGGCATGCGCATACCTTCTGGAGTATGATAACTTGAGTGGATTCTATCAGGTTATCATGCGATGATAGTTGGATCCCGATCCCACTGATGAGTTGGTTTACTTCTCGGGTGATTTTAGATGATCCCGACTAATTCTTCTTTCAGGTTTAGAGAAGAGTTTGAGGATACAGTGGGAGATCCTGATTAGATAAAGTGATTAACTATTCTAATCTAGGTTAGAATGCACGCTGAGTGTTTCTTTTCTCTCTCTTTTTGGCAGCGACCATGAACCGACCCTAGACTATAACTCAGTAACCATGTTAACCGGACCTTCTTAAAACATATTGAATTTTGGATTGTCTAAATTGCATACCTTATTACCAATCCTACTTTTACCCTTTACTTTTCTCCTGAACATTCTGTATCATTATGAAGATCCACATTTACTGGATATCACCATCGTATAGTTACATACGAACTCGAAGAAACTTGTTTCAGATTCGAGGATGGTTTCCGATTCCGGAGAAATTGAATAGGACTATTCAGTTGTCTTTTCCTTTTACCTTCTCTCAGGTTGTGAGGGCTCCTAGGATTAGGAGAGGGTACACCTATTGCGCTTATTGGATAGTCTTCTTCTAAACCATAGACAAGTGCCGAAAGGTGGGGAAGGAAGATAACCAATTAGCCTAAGTGTGGTGTACAGAAGTTAATAAGTAAAGACAAATAAAGGGATTAGAAAGAAGGCAAAGTAAAATGTGGCTGCTATCATTCATAACCAAACCACGTATTTCATCGCCACTCCTACTTCACCTTTGAATTTCTCCAGAACACCCCGTATCACTACGAAGATCCACAGTTATTGGATAATCCATCGTATAGTTACATACGAACTCGAAGAAACTTGTTCCAGTTCGAGGATGGATTCTGGTTCAGGAGAAATAGAATAAGGTTTATTTAGTTGTCTTTTATCTTTACCTTCTCTCAAGTTGCGAGTACTCCTAGAATTAGGAGAGTACACCTATTATGCTTATTGGATAGTCTTCTTCCAAACTATAGGCTGGTGCCGAACGGTTGGGATGGAAGAAAACCATTTAGCCTAAGGATGGTGTACAGAAGGTAATGAGTAAAGACAAATAAATGGATTTGGAGAGATAGCAAAGAAATATACGGTTACAGTCATGAATATGGATAATGGAAGAGTCATTACTCGGAATACCCAGCTACCCCTTCGAAACAATTTCATGTTTCAGTTTCACTGTGCGTTGTTAATTAAAAACTGATTTCCCAATTAGATCCTTACTCCAGGGTATACATTTACCAGATTTGATTCTCACATCTATATGGTTTTACAGATGATGAGTGGGAGTAAGTTATTGGGAATTAGGTGATTATATCCTCATTATATAGGAATTCGTTGTAATTAGTGATATTTGAGGAGATCACCTGGGGTTTTGCCTGACAGCAGATATTTGGTTTTGAATATCCGTTGTTATGCACCAATTTCAAAATGATATATCTGTACGTTTATTTTATAAAGTGAGATATAACTTTTTGAAATTATGTCCATGACATTTACTTATATCAGTTGATGATTGGGTAATGAGCATTCAACAGCGGTGTAATTCTTCTTAACCATAGTATAGTTTTCAACCTACGACGCACAGCGTTTGAGTTATTCAACTCAGGAGAGTTATACGAAGTATTGTAAATTGTCCAGTTTTCATTAGGACAGAGGGGTTGGTCCTCGTACGATATTCTGTTTACTTTTGACTTCTCCAGTTTTAGACAAGTGTTTCATAGAAATACAAGGTCCAAGTTTTGAGAAGTTATAGGTATAAGAATAAAGTAGAGAACCATGTGCTGCAAGTATCGGGATTCGTCAAGGTGATCGAAGATGTAGATACTTGTGTATGGTATTCAGTTGATAGTAATGGTTTTGAGAACTTGCTTCTCTTTCAGATTACTCATATCTGGATGCACTCCTAAGTTGAGTAATGCTGATCGGCCTCTCTCCATTTAGTTGACATGCACTGGAGACAACTGCATGATTTGAACCTGGTTCCAATTAAATCAGTGTCTCTATTTCTATATTGTATATAGAATGGTTCATATCATAATGATGTTAATGTATATGGAGTTGTCTGGCTTATGCTTAAAACTAGATTCTGGATAACTCAAGGCATGTTTCTGTAATGCCAGTTTGTGGGTTATCCCGGGCCATGACGAGGGATAACTTTCGACCATCTGGAAGATCAATAGTGAAATTGTTCTTGACTCGCCACAGTTTTAGAAAAATGGATTTTTTTTCTTCAGAAAACAGTAGTGGGAGTATGGTAGAACTGGAAGTGATTCCAGAACCACAGACGATTACTGAAAATTTAATAGAACCTAAAGATTTAATATGGTTTTAACATTCCATTAGCCACTCCGCAAATATGGTAGGTAACCTTAGGCACCCGAGAGGTACTTCGGTATCCTGAAAGACGGTGACAGGGAGGTTCTTGTTTACCCAACCTTGACACTACTGATGTTCTAGACTATGAGACCCGGCATGAGGATGAGTATAGCGTCATTATAAACTAGCTTTAGAAGTGCACGTGTATATGACTCTGCCAGAGGGTTGTTGTAGTCAGTGGGAGCAGTGGAAGCATAGTGGACATGTTGCTTATATCTATTTATAGACTAAAGCAGGTATAACGGAGATAGATCATCTATTTTTGATGTGACAGTCATGGGCTTTGACTTCATCAGAATAGGAGATAGATCTGTTAAGAAGGTAGTAGGTATGATATCCTGGTATTTGGATGATATACACTTTATAGGAAGTGAAATTCCCATACTACGATCGGTTATATTGTGGTTGTCACACAGTGGTTTCTCCACATAGGATATGGATATTATATCAGGCATTCTGGTTACTAAATCTATGGTTTTAGATCTAGATTTAGGTAGTTTCCCAATCTGGGTACTTAGACAGTATTCTAAAGGTGTTTTAGAATAGACGACTCCTGATAAGGTAGTATACCTGCAGGTGATGGAGTCACCCTCTCTAAAGGTGTCTTACAGACTAAAGGGGAGAGGGATGTGCATGATTGGCATATCACTTGCTTAGGCAATTGAGTCAATCATGAGATGTCAAGTACCACACCAGATGTTGTTTTTGCACTAGATGCAATAAGTTTATATATTAATCCAATCCTGGTGAAACGTTCGGAAGCATTTTTTTATAACATAAATGGATGTTCTAGGGATATGGTAACGACAGCCTCCTTCGAGAGACAGTTATCATTCTAGGCTTCCAAGGTGAGTGACTGTCAGAGTTATAGTTTTCCCTCTTTTGAGGGACGGTAGTTTGGACAGGTGGTCCAAGCGGATTCTGAGGGAGGCATGGCGCAGGATGCTGATTAAATTCAGTTAACGATACAGTCTAAGAAGTTTACTAGATTTTGAGTTCATTTGTGAACTGGGTCCCATCAGATATCCAGGCATATTCTAAGATAGGTATTGCTCATTTCGGGAGATGGCTTTCTCCGCGAACTTGAGATAAAGAGAGACATAGAAAGAAACATTGGAGCGGATCCACTCACTGAGGCTATTTCTCGAACACAATAGTTTTACAAACGAGCTTTGTGAAACTGATTAGTAGAGAAGTTGGGTGCTCAGTATGCGACACCGCAATAATTAGCCTTAAGTGCAAGTGGGAGATTGTTGGCTATAGTGCCCTCAAGTTAATTATTGGATCGCAGGCACGTGATTGCAATGATTGAGGGACGACCTATACTGGTAGAACAGTCTTACTCGAAATGATAGTATACTATCTGGTTTGTCTTTATCATCGTGTACATGCTTAAGGTGACATTACAGATCACTATTACATGTTGATAGAGCCCATATGATTCATGCTTGACTACCAGCAGTATGATAGCGATCATATACGTGAGAGTTGGGTGGTCTATAAGAACATCCTTAAAGTGTCCCTAGTCGTGTGAGTTTCGAGTCTGGGCATCGATACTCCAATAGTAGACTAGTGTATACGGATCGAGACCCCGACGAGGGGCGGTGGCTGGTCTCACAAACTATTGGTGTTAGTTGGTTCACCTAAGATGTATACATGTGCTCATTGGGTTATGAGTACCCCCGACAGACTCACCGGGAACATGCTAGTTGGTATTATACCTATTGTCAGATAGCAGTTCCCAGGTGACATGTGTACAGGTTAGTCTATCGACCTGAGATCGTCATTTTTCTCGTGTGAGTTCCCATTGTGCTTTGATTATTACCCTACCACGGCTCAAGGAGTCGTGCAAACAGGTTTTAGTTGGGTACAGTCCCGAGCCACATAGAGACAGTGAGCGGATCGTCCCAGAATTCGTCTCTTCCAGTATATTTGGGGTTGATGTCGCGGTGTGCACGGGTGGCCATCACCAGAAATCCTCGGCCTGGGTAGATGAGAATTACTGATTCGGATCAATAATTTCTCAGTTGGTGATAGGCTTCATACCGACACTAAATGTCAAGTTATTAGGGGTCTGACTTTATCCAACCCCCTTGACTCGATATGCGATACTCATAGACGAACGGACCGGACTGTACAGATATTGTCACTGTCAGGCTCAGTAGGGTTTTAGGATGAGTTCGCTCGTCGGCCTCCCTTTCGCTCAATACCTGGGTAGCCGTTACGTACAGCTAGTGCCACTGACGTGCTTGTGGTTAAACCCACTTCCAGTGTATTGACGGGTCTTTACAGTCCCACAAAGAGGGTTTCCCTAGTTCGGGCACAACGTTGTAGAGGCCGTATGGTTTTATGGCAGGGTTCAATCATATACGTGCACTTGTGCACGGATCATGATCGGACGGATAATACTAGTGGGATTTGGTTTAAACCGGATCCTAGTATTATATTATTGGATTATTTTTGTCTCGTTGTATTCGTATTCAGTCGGAATACGGATGCAGGTATGTATATACAAATGGGGGTATTCTTGTAATCTATTACAAGATTACTTTTGAAGATGCTATTTCTTTTTCTAGTATTAAACATTTAGGGTTTTGTTTTATAAATGTTTAATATTATGTTTTGGTGTAAAGTGTGAGGTTACGTCTTGGCATGGTGCATTTATTGTGGCATGGGCCATGCTTGATATTTTATTGGATTGTTGTGAGATATTTGTGAGGGCATGGGAGATATTTTGTGCTATGAATTTTCTTTGCTTGCTCATCACAAACACCTCACAACACATGAAGAAAAAAGAGGCAACCACTTCATATTTTTTCTCGGGTTGTTTTTCTTATGATAAGTCTTGAGCTCACACTTCACACTCCAATGGCTTCTTCTTCACCTCCATCCATACCCTCTCATGATTTAAGAATCTATGGATGTCTTGAGACAAAATGATCACACACTCTCTCTACTTCATCTTGTGCATCTAGGCTAGCAAACTGGATGCTCGAGCTGCTTCGGTTTTGAAGCAGGAGCCCGTATTAAGAATCTTCGACGTGGATCGTCTTCGACGAGGGAGACCAGAGAGCGAACTTGTTCGGGGCAGCCGCGGGGAGCTTGGACAGAGGTTGAAGACCGAAGGACACAGATCGATTGGTATAACCTCTCTAAACACTTTATAGTTAACTAGTATAGGCTTAATGGTTCGATCCGGGAATCGGGTTCCGTTAGCACCGGGTTTTAAAATTTTTTGTTCTGCGTTTGGCCACGGATTGATGGCTGGAGCACTGGTGTAACCTTACATTTGATTACCTAAACTTGCCACTACTGCGGTTCTAGACTTTGAGTTCTGGCAGGAGGAAGAGTATAACGTCTTTCTAAATTAGCTTTAGAAGTGCACGCGTATATGACTCTGCCAGAGGGTTGTTGTAGTCAGTGGGAGCAGCGGAAGCATGTGGGCAAGTAGCTTATGTCTAAAAGTCGACTAAAGCAGTTATAGCAGAGATAGATCATCTAATTTTGATGTGACAATTGTTAGGTTTACCTAGCACCTCATGAAGGGAGTGGAAGCATCACATGTCTCAAAATCAAATTTTTAAGGTGCTAAGTGAACATACAAAGAATCATCACTAGAAATTTAGGGTTTCATAACATAGACATCATCACAAGTAATAAAAGCTAGGGTTTTGAGAGTACAACCTTTGTAGCTCCCTACGCTAGACTCCTTAGCTACTTGAAGGTTGGAAAAAGTCCGCTTGAGATCCTCTAGGTCCACGATGATCCACCCGGAGTTCTCTTTGTCCAAGCTTGAAACTTCACAAGATCAAGAGATGAAATGGAAGCTAAACACTCTTCACTAATGGGCAAGACTAGTGTAGAATGGTGTTATGGTTGGTTTTCTCACTTCAAAATCCTAACTTGATAACTCTTTTGCTCACTTAAGAGAACTAGAGAGCAAGAGAGAAAGGAGGAAGAAGATGATGGCTTTTGAACTCAAGATAATGATAAGCATCTAAATAAAAATGAGAAAATGAAAATATATATATTTTCACTCTCTCATTTTAAACCATGGTTGTAAAATATCTTAGATATTTTGTTTGGAACAAAAATGACCATAGAAAATGAATCATGGTTAATACAAGGGGTTAGTGTAAGAATAATAAAATAAACCATGAAACAATTTCCATTTCATTTTCCTTTTCCAAATAAATAATATCCATATATTTTACATATGGTGTGAGTCTTATATTGCCACCATCTACTATATCAACAACCATGATAACCATTATGTATGCATGTATGTGTGCATGCATATCTTATGTGCATGAATGAGAATGAATGAATACATGCATGCGTACAACATAAAGTCAAGAAAGGATTTCAAGTGAGAAACTAATGGTTAATGATAAATCAACACTTGATTTAGCAACCCGGTCGTATCACATACGACCCGACCAAAAGCAAGCCGCCCGATTAATATACGGTATCTCATACGCGCATTTTAACCGGGTCCACGCGCATATCGCATATGCGCACCACAACATTTCGCCTGGACTAGGTAACTCCATTGTGGGACTCTAAGACTCGTCAATACGCTGGCAGTGGGTGATGATCATATCAAGCACCCCCAAACCGCAAGCGGTCAGCTAAACGTAACGGCCACCCGGGCATTGAGCGATCAGAAGAAAACAAGCGAACCTGTTACAACTCCCGTCGAGCCAACCGGCAACACTACCGTGCAGTCCGGTCTCTTCGTCAGATATGCTGCATATCGAGTCTAGGGATGGTAACGTCGACCCCAATAACTCAATAAGTCGTGCCGATGAATGGTCTATAACAGATCGAGAAACTACTGATAACACTTATCAGTAAATCTCAACAGCCCTGGCCAGGGACTTACTGATATAGCCATTCGAGCACAGCACAACATCAACTCCCAATACCGGGAGAGATGAAACCCCTCCTATCGCTCATCGCCTTCATGTGTCTCGGGACTGTACCCAACGGCCACCTGTTTGCATGACTCAGTAGAGCCGTGGTAGGGTGGTAATCAAAGTACAGTGGGAGAACACACAAGACTCTATGACGATCTCGGGTCTACAGACTAACCTGCACCAGTGTCACCTGAGAACTTCTATCCGACGATAGATATAATTCCATATAGGAGTTCTCGGTGAGTCCGTCCAGTATACCCAGTCATTACTGAGCATCCGTATACGATCTCAATGTCAAACATCGATGAATGTGGGAACATCCATCGCCCATCATATGGGTCTAGTATCATATACGCTAGTCTACTCTGGTATATCGATGCCCCGTCTCGATACACCAGTGACTAGGGACATTTCAGGATATGCTTATGAACTACAGATGTCCCACTAGTATGATCTCCATCATAATCACATGTAACGTTTTGGAAATCGTTTTGGTGAAATTTCGGAAAATCGGTAAAATAAGTGGGTTTTCTGAAAAAAGTCAAAATACAAATATCTTTATTTTAAAATTAAATATAAATATTCTAGCTATGTAATTTCTAGTATTTAGTATTTATTGATCCACTGGTAAAATTTCAAATTTTCTGAAAAATTTTCCGAAATTAATTATTTTAATATTATTTTAAGCTGTCACTAATACATTTAATTTGGGAAAATTTCAAACTGGAATGAGTTGAAACAAATTTTGTGCATCATAACACATTAAACAAAATTTTAACATATGGTTTTTGAATTGAAATGGAGTTGTTAACCGGAGTTAGAAACTATCGAAGAAAAAGGCTTTTTTTTTAGGTGAAATTAGTATAAATGGAAGTTGGGTACAGCATTTATTTCTTTTCTCATCCAAACAAAACCCACATCCTTACCCCAACAGTTGTGGCCGGCCTTGGCAGCCGCCCTCTCACTTGGTTCTTCAAGTGGCTTCTAGAATTTAGGATTAATGGGAAAATGAAAAGAAAATGAGTAAAACATGAAAAGACATAAAGAAGGAATTAAAGGGGGAAACTTCTACACTTCTCCACACACCTCACCCCCTCACTTTCCTCCCTCCAATTTCTTGGCCGAGCTCAGGTCCTCCCCCTCCCCACATTTGTCCATTTCATTTTTCTTCAAAAAACCCTCCAAAATTCATCAAAAATCAACACATATTAGCACAAATGCATCACAAAACCCTATCCAATTTTCTTTGCTCCTATTTAACTTGGATTTGGAAGTGAGAGAGCCATATTTTTATGTCAAGTTGCATGTTTGGATCTCAAGTTGTTGAGGTACCCCTCACGTGGACTGCGGGCGATAAAGAGGAGGATGGCGACACCGTCTTCGGTAGACATAGACCAGGTGAGTAGATGTATATCTACGGGGGGAAGTCGGGTGGATGGCGTTTAGCACCCGCAACATAGAATAGGAATAGCACTTATTGACATTAGGAAACCAGATGTGACCCTAGTAGGACCCTAGTATTGACCCTAGGCTGGACTAGACTGATTTAGGAAAACCATATCAGAGGATGAGTACCTTGGAAGAGGTTCGCAGGTTTCAGATAAAAACACACTGAAACTCGACATGGGGTATACGTGTATGTGTATATATATAGAGAACTAGGTATAGGTATATACATATATATACAACACGTATACGTGATTCATTGATGGGATCTGATATCCGAGGTATGATGAAATAGTGTAACTGGGCTTGATGCCGTGATTATTGGCCATACAGTCGTATTAAGTGTTAGCGGATCATTAGAGAATGAGATAACGAACATGTATACTTAAATTATAAAGGGTAGTGATGATATTGAGGTACATGGGACTCTAAAATAGTACCCGGACTATAACTTGTGATTGATCACGATATGGGATATGTATGACTTGATTACAATATGATACATATGACATGATATTTCTGAGGATAAACTAATGATACATATTATGATGGCAATGATATATGATTGATGTAGGCGATTACAGTTTAGCACCTTGATCATGAGATGTGTTGGTGATGACATTATACGAATAATGAGACACCTAGGAGATACTTGACCCGTACCCCGATATTGGGATGCCGTACGATGGATTTTACCGTACGAGGCATAGATATGATGATTGATCCACACTCTTGGTTCGAGGAAGCCGTACTTCGTACGTGACGCTATTGAGGCTGGATCACCGACTGTTAGGGATATTGATTCAGACCTTAGGTAGACTCTTGTTTCTTATTGACTAGTTTCTTAGGTTAAGTTATTTAGGAGGTTTGATGGACACTAGTTTAGGTTCGATCCATATAGTGATAGTTGTACTCGTATGTCGCAGAGGGGTGGATACTGCTCATCTGTTTATACATTCATACTGTATTTCATCATGGTGCATGTTCTTACATATGTTGCTATAATCAGTATAAACCATACTTGTTAGGACACCAGCACCATTACCGATGATGCACATATTCCACGCACACTTATTTGCCGGCTCACACACATCATCATCGGTAATTGCTATGTCACGTACACTTTAGATCATATTATCTTTTATTGATAGAATCAGTTAACAACTAGTCCGATATAATATTGTGATTACTCTCGGATGTTAGTATAGACATGGTATTGATTACTTAGACATTCATGCATTCATATTTTCATGTTATCATGCAGTATTATGGGCATATGCCGACACTTATCATATACTTACTCATGATTTTGAGATTTGGGTTTCTATGAGATTTCTGGATTTTTGGGGGAAAACCGCAAGAATATATAAAAGCTTCTCTCTCTCTCCTCCTCTCTTTTTTTAAAATATAAGATGCGGTTTTCTCGTGATGTATGTGTCGTCCACCATGAGATTTCATGTTTTCTGTTGGATTTCGAGACCCGATTCGAGGAGTGGATGAACCGTCTCGGGTACATGGTGGGCCCGGTATGGTACCCCGGGGCAAGAAGATCGAGTTGTAGACTATGAGCCTGGCAGGGGAAGGCTACCTACCGGTGATGTCTGGCGCGGCGGATATCCGGAGGATACCGACCGTTGTCGTGAGATTTAGTGATATGGGCCGATCCGGACTGACGGAGCCCGAGGTATTGAGACTATGAGACTTGAGATTTACATGTTTGTGTCGATGCTTGACACGGATTTCCATGGATTTCATTATTGAGATTTCAGATTCCTATACACATTTTACTATGATAACAGTTAAAGATTTCTTATACTGATATATCTGGATTTCAGGATTGATTGTTTTATATTCATGGTGCATGCATATCCATTCATATGACATAGTACTATATGAGGCACTGACACGAGCACGGAGTATCTGCACTTACACGTAGTATTACCCTGCTATTACTAGATGATTGGGACTTAGTAGTGTATTATTATGACCTAGGATAGCGTCGTGCATTCGATTTCTTTTTTGTAGATGTCTTCTACTCACGAGTTGGCAACTCACCCCCGTTGTGCCAAATTTTATTACAGGTTCGATGTACAGGTTTCCCTGGCAGCTTGCTGGCACATCTATTCTTTCAGGGTGATTTGCACGGTAGGTTGGTTCACTTGTATCTGAACCACCATTGTACTTTTATTCTTTCATTTGTATCTAGTAAGCTCCATCAACCATATTTGTATTACTTGATAAGTTTATTGGACCAGTCTTTTATTTTGACCTTAGAGTCGCGCATGTATTATTCTGATTTGGTGGTTTTGTTTTCTTTAAGTTTTGAGCCTCGCCCTTTGGCGTTGTATATTATTGTGCTTGTTGTGGTTGTTTCCGCCTGTTGGCGTTGATGCTAGCTCCCGTTTGGGGATGCTTTTTATTGTTTATGTATATTATACTTGTTGTACCCATTTGGGGGCCAGTTTTTATAGAGGAGACTCTGCCGAAATTTTTGAGAAAATTTGCTGATGCTTTTAAACTTGTTTTCCTTTTTCTTCTTCTTCTCCTTTATGGTTTAGATTTCTGGGCTTCGGCTTACTTAGGTTACGTGGAGCCTCTAAACGCTTCGTAATCTAAGTGCTGGTCACGTTCCGTACTTTCGGGTCGTGACAAAGTTGGTATCAGAGCGCTAGGTTTAACCTTGTGTAAGTCTAGGTGACCCTTGGTTGATGGAGTAAGCGATTTAGGTAGAGTAACGTATCGTGGGTATGGTCCGCGGCATACTTACGATACGCTACTCTGCTTAAGGAGCCCTAGGATGTACATTGTTTGCACCGTATTTCATTCGTTCCTTTGATCTATCTTCGTCGATGTCGGAGGGTGATTCTGTTACCACGGGCGCACTGGCAGAGGGAGCTGCGGCTCGAATGCGATAACCATTAGAGTATTGGTTATTCTTGAGAATTGAAGCATTGTTTAGCGTGGGGACAAAGGGTATTCACATGCCGTCCGGATGAAGTTAAAGGGTTCGAAAGATTATCAGAAAACCATTTTCCCAAGATTAAGATATTCGGAAGAACATGCAGGTATTTTGATGGACCCTCTAGAAGAATGAAACCCTAACTCGACATAATGACCACGAGAACGCCCTTGAACCTTAGGGTTTACGGCAGTTCCGCGGTGCCATTAGTGAGGCTTGGGTTTGACCTTCTACGGCTGGATCATCGATGCTGGGGTATGTACCGGATATTTTTAAACTATACTTGAGTGTTGAGCTCTCGGAGAATTATGGGATTTTGATGGATCGATCGAAAAGTTTAATGTAGTCCGGATATCAGGTGAAGGGATCGACTATGTAGGAGACTCTAAACATGAGTATTGCCGTTGGTAGCGCAGTCGGCACACCTATGAAGAGACGAGTTCGAAGCAGTCGACATCAGAGGAAAGAGGCGCACATCGACGATAGTGTTTACGATTGCGATTTGGTGATTTGAATTTCATATTTCCGTTGGTTGGATTTTGGTATTTGAGGATTTTGTTCTACGATTGGTATTTATTATATGTACTTTCATTATATTCTATGCATGTTTCATATATCGGTTGTATTGATGTTGTTTTGTACATACCCAGTGCACTTGATTTGGTTTTAATACATTTTGAGATTTTGATTTGATTTCTTGCATATGGTTACACATGATTTTGACATATGCTTCGACCTAGTTTTTATGCATTTTCGTACTGTGATTTCGATTCTGATATTCGGCGTATGTTTTCGTGCACCATGTGCACCTGATTGAGATTCTTACGCACATTCGGTGCACTTGATGCGATTTTGTGCACACCAGATGCACTAAATCGGGGTTTTGTGCAGATTAGATGCACCTAATAGTGAGTCGTGCACGCCCGTTGCACTTGACAGAGGTTTTTGGTGCACACCTGTTGCACTCAGTTTTTTTTATGTGTATTCGTGGCATCTGTATTTGGTTTCGATTTCAGTGCGCACCAGACGCACATGATATTTTTATGATGTGATTGGGATTGATTTCAGTTTGAGCAGTATGTTTTCATAATCATTACTATTTGATTTAGTAACCAGGCGGGACGTGTATGTTAAATAAAAGCTATATATATATATATAGCTTTTTTTAAAATAAAACGTCTGCTACTTATGCCGTGACACGTGCATCGCACGGCGCTTTTTTTTCAAAAAGGGGTTTTTGGCATGCTTCTTTATTAAGATGTTTAGACGGTTTTACTACGATGCGCACTATATATAAGTTATAGATTTAATGTATATTATGTTGGTTTTCGTATTGGGCTTGGATATTCTATTCTCACCATAACTCCGATGATTGCGTTATGCTTGACGCAGTTTTGATTTTGAGTTATATGCTCATTTTTCATGCGCATGCGCTGCGCTACGATCTGTTTTATGTATTTACGATCTCGGAGCCCCGACGACTTGATGGTTTTGCTTAGATGTTTTAGTGTTTGGGGGTAGTTTTAATTTAAATTCGGGGACCGAATTTCTTTAAGGGGGGAAGATTGTAACGTTTTGGAAATCGTTTTGGTGAAATTTCGGAAAATCGGTAAAATAAGGGGGTTTTCTGAAAAAAGTCAAAATACAAATATCTTTATTTTAAAATTAAATATAAATATTCTAGCTATGTAATTGCTAGTATTTAGTGTTTATTGAGCCACTGGTAAAATTTCAAATTTTCTGAAAATTTTTCCGAAATTAATTATTTTAATATTATTTTAAGCTGTCACTAATACATTTAATTTGGGAAAATTTCAAACTGGAATGAGTTGAAACAAATCTTGTGCATCATAACACATTAAACAAAATTTTAACATGTGATTTTTGAATTGAAATGGAGTTGTTAACCGGAGTTAGAAACTATCGAAGAAAAAGGCTTTTTTTTAGGTGAAATTAGTATAAATGGAAGTTGGGTACAGTATTTATTTCTTTTCTCATCCAAACAAAACCCACATCCTTACCCCAACAGTTGTGGCCGGCCTTGGCAGCCCCCCTCTCACTTGGTTCTTCAAGTGGCTTCTAGAATTTAGGATTAATGGGAAAATGAAAAGAAAATGAGTAAAACATGAAAAGACATAAAGAAGGAATTAAAGGGGGAAACTTCTACACTTCTCCACACACCTCACCCCCTCACTTTCCTCCCTCCAATTTCCTGGCCGAGCTCAGGTCCTCCCCCTCCCCACATTTGTCCATTTCATTTTTCTTCAAAAAACCCTCCAAAATTCATCAAAAATCAACACATATTAGCACAAATGCATCACAAAACCCTATCCAATTTTCTTTGCTCCTATTTAACTTGGATTTGGAAGTGAGAGAGCCATATTTTTATGTCAAGTTGCATGTTTAGATCTCAAGTTGTTGAGGTACCCCTCACGTGGACTGCGGGAGATGAAGAGGAGGATGGCGACACCGTCTTCGGCAGACATGGACCAGGTGAGTAGATGTATATCTACGGGGGGAAGTCGGGTGGATGGCGTTTAGCACCCGCAACATAGAATAGAAATAGCACTTATTGACATTAGGAAACCAGATGTGACCCTAGTAGGACCCTAGTATTGACCCTAGGCTGGACTAGACTGATTTAGGAAAACCATATCAGAGGATGAGTACCTTGGAAGAGGTTCGTAGGTTTCAGATAAAAACACACTGAAACTCGACATGGGGTATACGTGTATGTGTATATATATAGAGAACTAGGTATAGGTATATACATATATATACAACACGTATATGTGATTCATTGATGGGATCTGATATCCGAGGTATGATGAAATAGTGTAACTGGGCTTGATGCCGTGATTATTGGCCATACAGTCGTATTAAGTTTTAGCGGATCATTAGAGAATGAGATAATGAACATGTATACTTAAATTATAAGGGGTAGTGATGATATTGAGGTACATGGGACTCTAAAATAGTACCCGGACTATAACTTGTGATTGATCACGATATGGGATATGTATGACTTGATTACAATATGATACATATGACATGATATTTCTGAGGATAAACTAATGATACTTATTATGATGGCAATGATATATGATTGATGTAGGCGATTACAGTTTAGCACCTTGATCATGAGATGTGTTGGTGATGACATTATACGAATAATGAGACACCTAGGAGATACTTGACCCGTACCCCGATATTGGGATGCCGTACGATGGATTTTACCGTACGAGGCATAGATATGATGATTGATCCGCACTCTTGGATCGAGGAAGCCGTACTTCGTACGTGACGCTATTGAGGCTGGATCACCGACTGTTAGGGATATTGATTCAGACCTTTGGTAGACTCTTGTTTCTTATCTACTAGTTTCTTAGGTTAAGTTATTTAGGAGGTTAGATGGACACTAGTTTAGATTCGATCCATATAATGATAGTTGTACTCGTATGTCGTAGAGGGGTGGATACTGCACATCTGTTTATACATTCATACTGTAATCATCATGGAGCATGTTCTTACATATGTTGCTATAATCAGTATAAACCATACTTGTTAGGACACCAGCACCATTACCGATGATGCGCATATTCCACGCACACTTATTTGCCGGCTCACACAGATCATCATCGGTAATTGCTATGTCACATACACTTTAGATCATATTATCTTTTATTGATAGAATCAGTTAACAACTAGACCGATATAATATTGTGATTACTCTCGGATATTAGTATAGACATGGTAATGATTACTTAGACATTCATGCATTCATATTTTCATGTTATCATGCAGTATTATGGGCATATGCCGACACTTATCATATACTTACTCATGATTTTGAGATTTGGGTTTCTATGAGATTTCTGGATTTTTGGGGGAAAACCGCAAGAATATATAAAAGCTTCTCTCTCTCTCCTCCTCTCTTTTTTTAAAATATAAGATGCGGTTTTCTCGTGATGTATGTGTCGTCCACCATGAGATTTCATGTTTTCTGTTGGATTTCGAGACCCGATTCGAGGAGTGGATGAACCGTCTCGGGTACATGGTGGGCCCGGTATGGTACCCCGGGGCAAGAAGATCGAGTTGTAGACGATGAGCCTGGCAGGGGAAGGCTACCTACCGGTGATGTCTGGCGCGGCGGATATCCGGAGGATACCGACCGTTGTCGTGAGATTTAGTGATATGGGCCGATCCGGACTGACGGAGCCCGAGGTATTGAGACTATGAGACTTGAGATTTACATGTTTGTGTCGATGCTTGACACGGATTTCCATGGATTTCATTATTGAGATTTCAGATTCCTATACACATTTTACTATGATAACAGTTAAAGATTTCTTATACTGATATATCTGGATTTCAGGATTGATTGTTTTATATTCATGGTGCATGCATATCCATTCATATGACATAGTACTATATGAGGCACTGACACGAGCACGGAGTATCTGCACTTACACGTAGTATTACCCTGCTATTACTAGATGATTGGGACTTAGTAGTGTATTATTATGACCTAGGATAGCGTCGTGCATTCGATTTCTTTTTTGTAGATGTCTTCTACTCACGAGTTGGCAACTCACCCCCGTTGTGCCAAATTTTATTACAGGTTCGATGTACAGGTTTCCCTGGCAGCTTGCTGGCACATCTATTCTTTCAGGGTGATTTGCACGGTAGGTTGGTTCACTTGTATCCGAACCACCATTGTACTTTTATTCTTTCATTTGTATCTAGTAAGCTCCATCAACCATACTTGTATTACTTGATAAGTTTATTGGACCAGTCTTTTATTTTGACCTTAGAGTCGCGCATGTATTATTCTGATTTGGTGGTTTTGTTTTCTTTAAGTTTTGAGCCTCGCCCTTTGGCGTTGTATATTATTGTGCTTGTTGTGGTTGTTTCCGCCTGTTGGCGTTGATGCTAGCTCCCGTTTGGGGATGCTTTTTATTGTTTATGTATATTATACTTGTTGTACCCATTTGGGGGCCAGTTTTTATAGAGGAGACTCTGCCGAAATTTTTGAGAAAATTTGCTGATGCTTTTAAACTTGTTTTCCTTTTTCTTCTTCTTCTCCTTTATGGTTTAGATTTCTGGGCTTCGGCTTACTTAGGTTACGTGGAGCCTCTAGACGCTTCGTAATCTAAGTGCCGGTCACGTTCCGTACTTTCGGGTCGTGACATCACAGTAGTCAAGCCTATATCCTCAGGGCTTTATCAACATGCATGAATGAATAAAAGCATGATCAAATCAACATGTCAGATAAAGAAGAACCAGATAGCATACTATCATGTCGAGCAAGAATGTACACTGGATATATATATATACATGTATAAATACATCCACTATCACATAATGGCCTCTAGGGCATACATATATCCAACAACAATCATAGAGTTTGAATTCATCAGAACAACAGATAGACCTGGTAAGAAGGTAGTATGGAGTGATTTCCTGGTATTTGGATGACATGCCCTTGATAGGATGTGATTTTCCTATACTATGATCGGTTATACTGTGGTTGTCACATGGTGTTTCTCCGCATAGGATCTGGAAAATATATCATGGATTCTGGTAACTAGATCTATGGTTTTAGATATAGATTTGGGAAGGGTCCCAATTCGGGCACTTTGACACTATTCTAAAGTGTTTTAGAATGGACGACTCCTGGTGTGGTGGTGTACCAACAGGTGATGGAGTCACCCTAAAGAGATGTCTTCTAGACTGATGAGGAGAAGGATTTACATGATTGATATATCACTTGCTTAGGCAATTGAGTCAATCATCAAATGTCAAGTACGACACCAGATATTGCTTTTGCACTGGATGCAATAAGCAAATATATTAATCCATTCCTGGAGAAACGTTAGGAAGCTGTTATGAACATAAGTGGATGTTCTTGGTATATGGTAACGGCAGCCTCCTTCCGGAGGCGGTTATCATTTCAGGCTTCCAAGACGACCTAGATGACAGAGTGGCTGTCAGAGTTATAGTTTTCCCTCTTTTGAGGGGCAGTATGTTGGACAGGTGATCCAAGTGGATACTAAGGAAGGCATGGCGCAGAATACTGATTAAATTCAGTGGAAGATACAGTCTAAGAAGTTTACTGGATTTGGAGTTCATTTGTGAACTGGGTCCCATCAGATATCTAGACAAATTCTAAGACATGTATCGCTCATTTCGGGAGATAGTCTTTCTCCGCGAAGTTGAGATATAGAAAGATAAAGATAGAAACATTGGAGCGGATCCACTCGCTGAGGTTATTTCTCGAACGCAATAGTTTTGCAAACGGGCTTTGCGAGACTGATTAGTAGAGAAGTTAGGTGTTCGGTATCACACGGGCTGTGAGTATGCGACACCGCAATAATTAGCCTTAAGTGCAAGTGGGAGATTGTTGGCTATAGTGCCATCAAGTCAATTATTGTAATCGCAGGCGCGCGATTGTGATGATTGAGGGAGGGCCTATATTGGTAGAACAGTCTTACTCGACATGATAGTATGCTATCTGGTTTGCCTTTATCATCATGCACATGCATTATGCGGTATTACAGATCACTATTACATGTTGATAGAGCCTATAGGATTCTTGCTTGACTACCGGCATTATGATAACGATCATATATATGAGAGCTGGGTGGTCTATAAGCACATCCTTAAATGTCCCTAGTCGAGGGAGTATTGAGACTGGGCATCGATACTCCGGAGTAGACTAGTGTATACTTTTCGAGACCCCGACGAGAGGCGGTGGTCGGTCTCACAAGCCATTGGTGTCAGTCAGTTACATAAGATAGTATACAGGCGCTTATTGGGTTATGAGTATACTGGACGGACTCGCCGGGAACATGCTGGTTGGTATTATACTTATTGTCAGATAGCAGTTCCCAGGTGACATGAGTACAGGTTAGTTTGTCGACCAAAGATCGTCATTTGTCTCGTGTGAGTTCCCACTGTCCTTTGATTACTACCCTACCACGATTCAAAGGAGTCTTGCAAACAGGTTTTAGTTGGGTACAGTCCCGATCCACATGGAGGCAGTGAGCGGATTGTCGGGGATTCGTCTCTCCCGGTATTGGGGGTTGATGTCGCATTGTGCACGGGTGACCATCATTAGAAATTATTGGCCAAGGTAATCGAGAATTACTGATTTGGATCAGTAGTTTCTCAGTGGGTGATGGGCTTCATACCGACACGAAATATCGCCTTATTAGAGGTCTGACTTTATCCACCCCCTAGACCCGATATGCGATACTCTTAGATGAACAGACCGGACTGTATGGAGATTGTCACAGACAGGCTCAGTAGGGGTTCGGATGAGTTTGCTCGTCAGCCTTCCTTTCGCTCAATACCTGGGTAGCCGTTATGTACAGCTAGTGCCGCTGACGTGCTTGTGGTTAAACCCACTGCCAGCGTATTGACGAGTCTTTAGAGTCCCACACAGATGGTTTCCCTGGTTCAGGCGAAACAATATAGTAGCTGTATTGGATACATGCAGGGTTCCGATTGATTGATTGTACTATATACCCGGACTTTCGATCAGACAGTTGATAATACTAGCCGGCTCGGGTTTGAGCCGGATTATTAAATCAGGTTTTGATTTAATAATTTACGTATATGTATTTCGATATGTATATTCTAGTATTATATTCTTTTTGTTATTCTATCTCTTTAGGTATTCGTATTTCGGTATGAATACAGGTATGTATATACAGTAGAATATAATCTGTATTTATCCGAAAAACATTCTATAAGGTGAACACCTCATTTTGGATTTGACCATTTATTTTAAATGGGATATGAGGTGGAAAAAGGAGAAAGGGAAGTATGGTGAGAACCATGCTTCTATAGTTGCACAAATGAATTGTTTATTTATTTGTGCAAACTATAAGTCGATGTCGCGTACCCTACGTGTTCGTTGGGAGGCGGAATTTGCAAAAAATGATTTTTACGAGCTTCACAACACCGACTAGAACCAAGGATCGTCCATAAACCCTATCTAGCAAACTACTTGAGGTTTAACTACTCGGATACGAAGTTATACCTCACGATACATGTCCTTCGGGTCTTCATGGCTTTCCTCCTCGTCTACGTAGGCTCCAAGGATCGATCCGGATTGTAGCAACGTCCACGGCCTCCTCGAGTCAAAGACGATCCACCCGAGAGTCTATTGTCCGAGCTCCACCTCAAAACCGAGGTAACTAGGGCAACAAGCTTGCTAAACTTGATATCCTAGGTGATGTGGAGTATATAGATGGATTTATTTGTCTCTTGGAACCCCAATTTACTCAACTCATGAGACCTTAAGGGTTTTTGATGTGAGGAAGAAGAAGAGAGCTAGCTTGAGGAAAGAGAAATGGTTTTTGATAATGATAATGATAAATGAAAATGAGATGGCTAACTTGACATGACCACAAGCATGGCATGAAAAATTCCTCATCAAAATATCTAGGTCACAAAATATCTCACAAAAATATCTAAGTCAAATAGTTAAACCAAGTCAAGTGGTCAAGCCAAGTCAAATGGTCAAACAAAATCAAGTAGTCAAAACAAGTAGCCATGCCTCAATTATCATTTACAAAAATAAAAAATACTTTCCTCCACCTCATAATTATTTTAATCAAGTCAATGGTCAAAACCCTAATGAGGTGTCTCCTTTTATGCCCCTCTCATCCGTATATACATACCCGCATTCGTGTTCCGAGAAACACGAATACAAAGAGACGAAACCGATCCATAAATATAATACTAGGTTCCGACTTAAACCAAAGCCCACTAGTATTATCCGCCCAAACATCATACGTGCACAAGTGCATGTAAGTGATCGAAGCCCTGCCGTAAAACCATACGGCCCCTACACCTTTTGCCCGGTCCAGGGAAACTCTCTGTGTGGGACTCTAAAGACTCGACACTACGCTGGCAGTGGGTTTAACCACAGGCCACAAGCGGTACTAGTTGCACGTAACGGTCCCCAGGTAGATGTCGATAAGAAGGTCGATGAGGAAAACCCATCCGAACTCCTACTGAGCCTGAATGCGACAATCTCTGTACAGTTTGGTCTATTCGTCTAAGAGTATTGCATATCGGGCATAGGGGGAAGTAATCGACAGACCTCTAATAGCGCAATAAGTCATGTCGGATAATAGTCCAATACACCTGAGAAACTACTGGAATACATACCAGTAATTCTCACTTGCTTTGGCCAAGGACTTTGGGTAATAGCCTTCCGAACACAGCGCGATATCAACCCCCAATACCGGGAGAGACGAATCCTATCTAACCGCCACCGCCTCCAAGTGCTTCGGGACTGCACCCAACTACTACCTGTTTGCATGACTCCTTTGAGCCGTGGTAGGGTAGTAATCAACGTACAGTGGGAACACACTCGAGGCAAAGTAGCAGTGTCAAGTCGACGGACTATGCTATACTCATGTCACCTGGGAACTGCTACCCGACGACGGTATAATACCCACCAACAGTTCCTGATGAGTCCTATCCAGTGTACTCATAACCTAATGAACACCTGCATACTATCTCTTGTACGACGTACTAATGGCTGTGGGACAGACCATCTCCTCTGCTGGGATGAGAAGCGTAGACACTAGTCTACTGTGGAGTATCGATGCCCCGTCTCGATAATCGTATGACTAGGGACCTGTATAGGATGTGCTTATAGACTACCCAACCCTCACTAGTGTGAATGCCATCACAACGCTGGTAATCAAGCAAAGATCCTAAGGGCTCTACCAATATGTATAAGCGATATGCAAAGAAAACACATGCACATATTGAGGTAGAAAAAAACCATGTAGCATACTACCATTTCGAGCAAGACTGTTACTATATCCGTGTATATCCTAAGCTCCCATTAAGAAATATACAATCCAGTATGATACAATAAAGGCCTCTAGGGCATATATCACTAACAATCTCCCACTTGCACTAAGGCCATATACTGGCATATCACAGACCGAAGATCTCGAATAGCCTCTCGAACACTGTCTGAGGAATGGCCTCTGTAAGTGGATCTGCAGTGTTGTTCTCTGTATCTACTTTCTGTTAGTTGTGTGTATGCCCTAGAGGCCAGTATTGTACAGATGATGTATATTATATTGGATGCTTGGACATATATAGAGATGACTTTCTTGCTCAATATGATAGTATGCTATCTGGTTACTCTTTATCTTAACATGTACACTTGTCTCTTTAAACTGTCTTATAGTTACATATTGGTAAAGCCCTTAGGATGTGTACTTGACTACCTGGACTATGATGAATATCATACTAGTGGGGACATGGTAGTCCATAAGTACATCCTTCAAGGTCCCTAGTCGTGGGTGTATCGAGACGGGGCATCGATATACCAGAGTAGACTAGCGTATACGCTTCTCGACCCATGAGATGGGCGATGGATGATCCCATATCCATTGGTGTTTTACATCAGAGATAGTATACGGGTGCTCAGTGTAGACTGGGTACACTGGACGGACTCGCCGAGAACTCCCAGATGGTATTATACCTTACGTCAGATGGCAGTTCTCAGGTGACACTTGTGCAGGTTAGTCTGTAGACCCGAGATCGTTATAGAGTCTTGTGTGATTCCCACTGTGCTTTGATCTCCACCTTACCACGTCCATGAGGGCGTGGAAAACGGTGGTCTTTGGGCACAGTCCCGAGTCACATGGAGGCAATGAGCGATAGGAGGGGTTTCGTCTCTCCCGGTATTGGGGGTTGATGTTGCGCTGTGCTCGATTGGCCGTAACAGGGAAGTCCCTGGCCAGGGCTGATCAGAGATTTGCTGGTAAGTGTTACCAGTAGTTTCTCGACCCGTTATGAGCCTCATATCGGCACGACTTATCGGTTATTGGGGTCTGACGTTTACCACCCCTAGACTTGATATGCGACATATCAGACGAACAGACCAGACTGTACGGTAAGTGTTACTGGTTGGATTCACAGGAGTGTGAGCGGGCTAGCTCGTCGATCTTCTGATCGCTCAAAACCCGGATGGCCGTTACGTTTAGCAGACCGCTTGCGGCTTGTAGGTGCTTGATATGATCATCATCTGCTGCCGGCGTATTGACGAGTCTTTAGAGTCCTACACAGAGGTTTCCTGGCTCAAGCGAAACGAAATAGGAGCGCATATGAGATATGTGCAGGACCGAGAATAATGCGTGTATGTGATACCGTATTCCATTCTCGCGATGAATGTATCGATTGGTTATATTCGATATAACCTAGATATCGAATCAAGGATTGATTCGATAAGCCGATACATAGGATACTAGTCGGTTATATGCGATATGACCGGATCGTTAAATCAAGTGTTGATTTAATGATTTAATGTATAATTATATATTTGATATATTACTTTGCATTAACTAGTATTGGTTCACTTTAAATGGATTTTCTCACTTGATGTGCAAGTTGTATATGTGATATACTTTTGTGCACATGTTTGTATCATGTTTGATGATGCATGTTTAATTGGTTAAGTGTAAAGAATCAAACCATGGTTAAAAAGATGATTAGGTTTTTGCTTATTCATTTAATTATTTATTTGTTTATTTATTTATTTGGAAAAGATTTTGATGAGAATGGTGGCTTTCTTTGTTTCTAGTTGAAGCTTCATGAAGCTTTGACTTTGTAACCATTCTTGTCTTCATGCTTAACCCTAACCCTTCCAAGTAACCATGGTCAATTCTCTACACTCTACCTTAGTTAGTATATGATAAGTATTCATTTTACTTTTCATTTTGAAAAAGAAGACTTATCATATTCTAGCTTCATCTTCTTCTTCATCTTCAAAGAAAAAGCTTAAGTCCATTAATGGCAACTTGAGCTAAAGTGTGAGAAATCCAATTTTAAAGTGAACCCACCTCCTATTTCTTCACCCTCTACCTCTTGCCAAGTAGTATAGGGTATTTTCTTCACAAGTTTCACTACTTGATGGAGTTGGAGCTTGAACTTGTGATGCCTCGACGTAGATCATCTTCGGCACGAAGCCGACGACCTAGCCCGCCCATTTCTCCGATCAAGCCGACGATTGAGTCCGGGATTCAAGATGGACAGCGAGAGGATGCCTACGTGGAGCTAAGGAAGTGGAGAAACGGATCTACAAAGGTTGTAGCCTCTCTCCTTTAGTTAAGTTGTTAACTAGTTTCGTATTTCGCCTAAACTCTAGTCAACGATCCGTATTAGGTTTTCTCGGCACCCGTAAAATTTGAAATTGGTATGGTTGATGCCTTGTGAGACTTCATTAGCATGCCTAGGAACCCTACAGTGGTATCAGAGCCTAGCTAGAGCCTTAGGCGAAGTCTAGACGACGTTTGAAACCCGATCGAACCGAAACCCTAATTCCCGATATGCTCTCTGGACTTTTTCTAAAATCTGGGATTTTTCCATATTAAAAATGCTTAAAAAATTCAGCAGGGAATTCTAAGAATTACGATGCAAAATTTATCCCATGATCTGCTAAGGGCGCGGCGGAACCGCGGCAGAAGCCTGGCTTCTGCGGCGGTTCCGCGGCCATCTGATGACATCATCTGTCCATTTTTGCACAGTAATTCCTATTTAATTATGCTGAATTTTCTGGGAATTTTTAATTTGACTCAAGAGTTGAGTGTTCTGGGGTTGTATTGGGAATCGACGATTCGATCGGATTATCAAACCTTGTCTATGTGGCTTTCCGGATATTTTAGAATATGTTAGAAGGTTCGACCGGATATAAATACCCAACTTTTCCCCTGCCGGAAAATTTCCAAGTATTGGATTTTTCTGTGGTTTAAGAACGTTCTAAGTAGTGCAAGTAATGCGATGGTCCCTCTAGAAGACAACAAACCTTAACTCGATTATGTGACCGTCTTGAACTGCCCTTTGAACCTTCGGGTTTGGGGCAGTACGGCGTGCCACATGTGAGGCGTTGGCTTGACCCTTCTACGGCTGGACCGTTGGTACTGAGGCATGAAGTGAATGTCTTTGAACCTATTTCATGTGTTGAACGGTTTCGGGAAAACTTGGGTGTTCGAATGTTCGATCGGAAAGTTTAATATTTTCTATTTATCCGGAATGGGATACAATAATTGGAATTCACAAACAGTTATGAGATAACTGAATGAATGTTATAAATCTAGCGGTTTAGTTTCATTTGATATTGAAAAAAGTTTTCGATAATGAGACTAAAATGCGGGGTTTATAACTGTTAGGCATGTGATGTCTAAGTATTTCATTTGATTAGGCATGTGATGTCTAAAGAGGTTGCGGATTCCAACTGTTGTAGTTTTACACTTTCTTTTCTGTGACCGTAAGTGTAACATGTGATATCGCCGGGTTCGTTGCTGTATGTCAACGATAATTGGGATGCGCATATTTACTTACGTTGATGACATGTGATGTTATGTGTTGCTGGATATGTTATATTGGATTGTCGTGTTCGAATAGCCGGGGTTTTTTTTATGTGAGATGAGTGTTTTTCATTTTCATTCATGAAAAAACTTGTATGTAATATTCTTTTATTTGGGGCACTTCCAGGTTGCGGAAGCTGTCACCCTTTGTATATTATTTACTTTTCCGCATTAGGATGACCCAAGGAGGGGAGCATAAATAACCGGATTCTAGGGTCCAGTGGGAGACCACCTCGAGGAGTCGAGTCCGGGTCTCCTAACCCTAGAATTAGCAGGGTTGCTTGCCGCTCTCGTAGGGGTCTAGGGGTGTGGGATTGGCTATTCATCACGACCGTGGAATCCGTGTTTTATACTGGCTCGTATTGAAAACACGGACGTCCTAGTATATCCAATGTTTCATATGTTTCTTCTGCTGCGATTTCTGTGATGTGATCATGTGATGTAATGTGATAGATACTGTATATAGTATATATGATATATTATATAGACGTTACTTATGTTTTGCACCCGCACTAGCCCTGTCCTGCTCTGTCGTTAGTTACCTAACCTAACGGTGCACGAGGGGACATCCAGGCGAATGCGGATGGCATAAGTGTACGTCGTATTTATCTGTGATGTTTTAGGTATTTAAATGATGGGACTTCATTAATGTGATTAATGAAAGAAAAAGAAACCTAAGATGTTGTAGAATCAATTTTAAACAAAACAGGTAGCTACAGTTCTTGCTTTGCATAGCGGTATATATGATATACCCCGCACCTTATTCGATGAGGAAAGGACCGAGATCCCTTCACCGGGAGTGACTCCTTTAGCAATAACTGGCAGATGCTACACACTCGGTTTGTTTTTTGATTGCTTTTATAGTTTCTGCTTTGCACAGTGATATATATGATATATCCCGCACCTCATTCGACGAGGAAAGGGCCGACGATCCCTTCACCGGGCGTGACCCCTTTAGCAAAACTATAAAAGCCTCAAAATCACTCCATTTCAAAACTTCATTTGATTCTACAACGATATCAAGTTCATTACGCAATAGGTTTTCAGAAAAACCTGTCGTAGCCCTCCGTCATTTCAGATAAGTCCTGTTTAGTATTCGTGCTGCGTTTGTTGACCTTGTCAAGGCGCAGTGTGCGGTAGCTAACCAGTATTTATCTGCTTATGCATATGATGCAGATTGAGTTAGGGTAGTCGTACGGCCTTGTTGACCTTGTCAAGGATCGTGCGGGTGGGTTTAATTCAATCAAGAAATGACGGGTTGAACTTGACTTACGGTCTATGGTTTGTTGACCTTGTCAAGGTCATAGATCGTTTGGGGCAAAAGCATTATCGGGAATTTCAAGTGTTGAAATTTGCAATGAGATTGCATACCTTCTATGAGATAGTTGGATCCCAATACCCACTGCGAGTAAGAGTTACTCCTGGGAGAGTTTTACACATTACAATTAGCCGATCAAGTAGGTGTCTAGAAAGGTGTCAACGGGGTTACGCCTCTGGGAAAACGAGGTTTATATTAATTAGGTTCGTGCGAAAGCACGGGGGACCTCCCTCAAAGTACCGACACTGGCCTGGCTGAAAGATTGGCGAACTTGTAGTGTGTAATTAATCCCAGCTAGTCTTTCCTTTTAGGGTTTGAAGGAAGATTTGATAAAAACCAGTGGGAGCCATCCTGATTAGATAAGATAATAACCAATCTGATCTTGCAAGAGCATACGCTAAAGTGTTTTCTTCTCTCTCTCTCCAGGTAGCGACCATGTCATGCCCTAATAAAGATAATAATATGGATGTATTGACTGAACCCGCATGTTTTACTGTGCTGGGGAACGTTGGTTCCGTTCTTTCTTATAAGAGTTATAGGAATGAACAGGACATAGGGGAATACCAGGATTCCTATGCCACCCGAGAGAAGAAAGTACATGTTGATGCATTTTCTTCGGGTGTGTTCGTTACTGAGAACTGTTTCTCCATTTGCTCTACGTCCTGGGTATTAGATACCGGGTCAGGATCCCATATATGTAATCAGTTACATGGGCTCAGGAAAGGTAGAGAACTTGGAGAAGGTGATAAAGACATTAGAGTTGGAAATGGTGCAATTGTTGCAGCTAAGACTGTCGGGGAATATCACCTTGCATTACCAACTGGTAATACATTGGTTCTGAACGAATGCTATTACATGCCGAACCTGATATGCAACATTATATCAGTTTCTTTATTGAGTAAAGAGGGATATAATTTTGTATTACAGGATAATGTTATGAACATTTTCCGTAACCAAAAGTTGGTTGGATCAGGCACGTTGTGCAATGGCATTTATGTTCTAAATCAATCTACAGTTCTAAGTATAGCAAACACACACAAGAGGAAGAGTTCTGAACTGAACGAATCCTCCTTGTGGCATTGTAGACTGGGTCACATCAATGCGACACGACTGGCTAAGTTGCGTAAGGATGGATATTTAAATCCGTTTGAATTTTCATCTTATGACACTTGCCAGTCATGTCTCAAAGGCAAGATGACCAAAACTCCGTTTACGGGACACGGAGAAAGAGCTACGGAACTCTTGGGACTAATACATAGTGATGTATGTGGTCCCATGTCTTCACATGCCAGGGATGGTTCTTTATACTTCATTACATTCACTGACGATCTCTCTAGGTTCGGGTATGTGTTCCTGATGAAACACAAATCAGAAGCTTTTGAGAAATTTAGAGAATATAAACAAGAAGTCGAGAACCAAACCGGAAAAAGTATTAAAATCCTTCAATCTGATCGAGGAGGTGAATACTTGAGCAATGAATTCCTGGACTTCCTAAAAGAGAATGGGATTCTCTCTCAGCTGACTCCTCCATATACACCACAGCACAATGGTGTATCAGAACGGAAGAACCGCACCCTATTAGATATGGTGCACTCTATGATGAGCACAGCTGAGTTACCTATTTCCTTTTGGGGATATGCGCTGGAAACAGCAGCATACCTATTGAATTAAGTTCCATCTAAATCTGTACCTACCACACCATATGAGATATGGAGTAGGAAGAGGCCATATCTTAAACGAGTTAAGATATGGGGTTGTCCAGCCTATGTCAAAAGACAAAATCCGGACAAGCTCGAGGCACGGTCAGTTCTTTGCAAGTTTGTGGGATATCCAAAGAACTCATATGGGTATTTTTTCTACCACAGTGAGGAACAAAAAGTGTTTGTTGCTCAACATGCCACCTTCTTAGAAAAGGAATTCCTTGAAAAAGAAATTAGTGGCAAAGTGGTAGAGCTGGAAGAAGTTCCAGATACACAAACCGTAACTGAAGATTTAGTGGAACCAGAAGATTCAGAAGCTCCCAATGAACCTCAGCCTCTCCACCGATCTAGTAGGGTTCCTCGCCAACCTGAGAGATACTACGGTTTTCTCATGGATGGTGGGAGCGAGGATTGCATCATGGAGGATGATGACCCAACTAGCTTCGAGCAGGCCATCACGAGTAGGGACTCAGTGAAATGGCTGGATGCAATGCGGTCCGAGATGGAATCCATGTACACCAACAAAGTATGGACTTTGGATGTTGCTCCTGAAGGGGTAAAACCCATCGGGAGCAAGTGGATCTTCAAGAAAAAACTTGGTGTAGATGGGAAAGTGGAGACTTTCAAAGCTAGACTTGTAGCAAAGGGTTTTCGTCAAAGACCAGGTGTGGACTATGACGAAACCTTTTCTCCAGTGGCTTTGCTTAAATCCATCCGGATCATGCTTGCCATCGCTGCATATCATGATTACGAAATCTGGCAAATGGATGTTAAGACCGCCTTTCTAAATGGTGATTTAGAAGGGTGCGTGTACATGACTCAGCCAGAGGGCTTCGTAGACAGTGGGAGCAGCGGGAAGGTGTGCAAGCTGCTTAAATCCATTTATGGATTAAAGCAAGCGTCGCGGAGTTGGAACATCTGCTTTGACGTCGTTATCAAAGAGTTTGATTTCGTCAAAAACCCAGATGAACCTTGTATCTACAAGAAGGTAGCAGAGAGTAAGGTGGTCTTCCTCGTATTGTACGTGGACGACATACTCTTGATAGGAAATGATATTCCTATGCTGCAATCGGTCAAGCTCTTCTTATCACAAAGATTCTCAATGAAAGATCTTGGTGATGCCTCCTGCATATTGGGAATAAGGATCTATAGAGATAGATCCAAACGGATATTGGGATTGTCCCAATCCAGGTACATTGACACCATACTAAAGAGGTTTAGTATGGAAGAATCCAAGCGTGGGAACTTGCCCACGATCTCTGGAGTCACTCTCTCCAAAGAGATGTCTCCCAAGACTGATTTGGAGAGAGCTCGCATGCAAGGGATACCCTATGCTTCGGCTGTAGGCTCTATCATGTATGCGATGCTATGTACCAGACCCGATGTTGCATACTCACTAAGTATAGTGAGCAGGTATCAAGCTGATCCTGGAGAGAGTCACTGGACAGCTGTGAAGAGCATTCTCAAGTACTTACGAAGGACTAAAGAGATGCTCTTGGTGTATGGTAACGGAGAACTCCAAGTGGAGTACTTTACCGAGTCGAGCTTCCAGAGTGATAAGGACGACTCTAAGTCGCAGTCGGGCTTTGTCTTTACCCTTTACGGAGGGGCGGTTAGCTGGAAGAGTTCCAAGCAGGAAACCGTGGCAGACTCGACGATGGAGGCTGAATACATCGCTGCCAACAATGCTGCCAAAGAGGCTGTCTGGATCAAGAAGTTCATTACTGAACTTGGTGTGGTTCCATCCATTGAGCATCCAATACCTTTGTATTGCGATAACAATGGAGCGGTGGCTTTGGCCAAGGAACCCAGGTCCCATCAGCGATCCAGGCATATTCTGAGGCGGTATCACCTGATCCGGGAGATAGTTGATCGCCGGGAGATCAAGGTCAGGAGAGTTGACACGAAGAACAACACGGCGGATCCACTCACGAAGGCCATTCCCCAGATACAGTTTGAGAGACTCTTCGGGATGCTCGGTATGCGATACTACAGCAGCTGGCCCTAGTGCAAGTGGGAGATTGTTAGTTGTGTGTATGCCCTAGAGGCCAGTATTGTACAGATGATGTATATTATATTGGATGCTTGGACATATATAGAGATGACTTTCTTGCTCAATATGATAGTATGCTATCTGGTTACTCTTTATCTTAACATGTACACTTGTCTCTTTAAACTGTCTTATAGTTACATATTGGTAAAGCCCTTAGGATGTGTACTTGACTACCTGGACTATGATGCAGATCATACTAGTGGGGACATGGTAGTCCATAAGTACATCCTTCAAGGTCCCTAGTCGTGGGTGTATCGAGACGGGGCATCGATATACCAGAGTAGACTAGCGTATACGCTTCTCGACCCATGAGATGGGCGATGGATGATCCCATATCCATTGGTGTTTGACATCAGAGATAGTATACGGGTGCTCAGTGTAGACTGGGTACACTGGACGGACTCGCCGAGAACTCCCAGATGGTATTATACCTCACGTCAGATGGCAGTTCTCAGGTGACACTTGTGCAGGTTAGTCTGTAGACCCGAGATCGTCATAGAGTCTTGTGTGATTCCCACTGTGCTTTGATCTCCACCTTACCACGTCCATGAAGGCGTGCAAAACGGTGGTCTTTGGGCACAGTCCCGAGTCACATGGAGGCAATGAGCGATAGGAGGGGTTTCGTCCCTCCCGGTATTGGGGTTTGATGTTGCGCTGTGCTCGATTGGCCGTAACAGGGAAGTCCCTGGCCAGGGCTGATCAGAGATTTGCTGGTAAGTGTTACCAGTAGTTTCTCGACCCGTTATGAGCCTCACATCGGCACGACTTATCGGTTATTAGGGTCTGACGTTTACCACCCCTAGACTTGATATGCGACATATCAGACGAACAGACCGGACTGTACGGTAAGTGTTACTGGTTGGATTCACAGGAGTGTGAGCGGGCTAGCTCGTCGATCTTCTTATCGCTCAATACCCGGATGGCCGTTACGTTTAGCAGACCGCTTGCGGCTTGTAGGTGCTTGATATGATCATCATCTGCTGCCGGCGTATTGACGAGTCTTTAGAGTCCTACACAGAGGTTTCCTGGCTCAAGCGAAACGAAATAGGAGCGCATATGAGATATGTGCAGGACCGAGAATAATGCGTGTATGTGATACCGTATTCCATTCTCGCGATGAATGTATCGATTGGTTATATTCGATATAACCTAGATATCGAATCAAGGATTGATTCGATAAGCCGATACATAGGATACTAGTCGGTTATATGCGATATGACCGGATCGTTAAATCAAGTGTTGATTTAATGATTTAATGTATAATTATATATTTGATATATTACTTTGCATTAACTAGTATTGGTTCACTTTAAATGGATTTTCTCACTTGATGTGCAAGTTGTATATGTGATATACTTTTGTGCACATGTTTGTATCATGTTTGATGATGCATGTTTAATTGGTTAAGTGTAAAGAATCAAACCATGGTTAAAAAGATGATTAGGGTTTTGCTTATTCATTTATTTATTTATTTGTTTATTTATTTATTTGGAAAAGATTTTGATGAGAATGGTGGCTTTCTTTGTTTCTAGTTGAAGCTTCATGAAGCTTTGACTTTGTAACCATTCTTGTCTTCATGCTTAACCCTAACCCTTCCAAGTAACCATGGTCAATTCTCTACACTCTACCTTAGTTAGTATATGATAAGTATTCATTTTACTTTTCATTTTGAAAAAGAAGACTTATCATATTCTAGCTTCATCTTCTTCTTCATCTTCAAAGAAAAAGCTTAAGTCCATTAATGGCAACTTGAGCTAAAGTGTGAGAAATCCAATTCTAAAGTGAACCCACCTCCTATTTCTTCACCGTCTACCTCTTGCCAAGTAGTATAGGGTGTTTTCTTCACAAGTTTCACTACTTGATGGAGTTGGAGCTTGAACTTGTGATGCCTCGACGTAGATCATCTTCGGCACGAAGCCGACGACCTAGCCCGCCCATTTCTCCGATCAAGCCGACGATTGAGTCCGGGATTCGAGATGGACAGCGAGAGGATGCCTACGTAGAGCTAAGGAAGTGGAGAAACGGATCTACAAAGGTTGTAGCCTCTCTCCTTTAGTTAAGTTGTTAACTAGTTTCGTATTTCTCCTAAACTCTAGTCAACGATCCGTATTAGGTTTTCTCGGCACCCGTAAAATTTGAAATTGGCATGGTTGATGCCTTGTGAGACTTCATTAGCGTGCCTAAGAACCCTACACTTTCCTCACCTCGATCTCCTGGGGATCAACAATCTCCCTGATCAGGTGGTACCGCCTCAAGATATGTCTGGATCTCTGATGAGACCTGGGTTCCTTCCTTAAAGCTATAACACCGTTGTTGTCACAATACTAAAGTATTAGACTAACAATGGAAGGAACCACCTGAAGTTCAGTTATGAACTTCCTCATCTAGACTGCCTCTTTTGCGGCGTCTCATGCAGTGAACTACTCTGTTTCCATCGTCGAGTCTGCAATGGTGTCCTGCTTGGAGCGCTTCCAACAGACCTCCCCTTCACCGAGGGTAAACCATAACCCAATATGGACTTGGAGTCATTCTTATCACTCTGGAAGCTGGAGTTAGCAAAGGCCTCTATCTGGAGGTCCTTTTCCGCCATACACCAAGAACATCTCCTTAGTCCTTCTCAGATACATGAGAATGTTCTTTACTGCTTTCCAGGGCTTCTCCCCTGGGTTTGACTGATACCATCTTAACACGCTCAGTGCGTAAGCTACATCTGGTCTGGTACACATTATCGCATACATTATAGAACCTACCGCAGAAGCGTAGGGTATAATCGACATGCGATCCTTTTCCAAATCAGTCTTGGAAGACATCTCTTTGGAGAAGGTGATTCCGTGACAAGCCGGTAGATTACCGCGCTTAGAATCGTCCATACTAAATATTTTCACTATGGTGTTGTTTTACCTTGACTGTGAAAGTCCCACCATCCTCTTTGATCTATCACGATATATCTGGCTCCCCAGAATGTAGTTGGTATCACCCAGGTTTTTCATGGAGAACCTTTGTGACAAGAATTTTTTGAATGATTGTAGCATTGGAATGCCATTTCCTATCAAGAGAATTTCATCCACGTACTCAACGAGGAATTCCACAGTTCTTGCTACAATCTTACTATAAATGCATGGTTCATCTGGATTTTTGATAAAGTCGAATTCTTTGATTGTCTCAATAAAAAACAGATGTTCCAACTCCGCGATGCCTGCTTTAGTCTATAAATGGACTTAAGCAACTTGCACACTATCCCGCTGCTCCCACTTTGATTGAAACCCTCTGGCCGATACATATAGTTGCACTCTTCCAAATTACCATTTAGAAAAGTTGTCTCTACTTCCATCTGCCGGATCTCAAAATCTTGGAAGGCAGCAATGGCAAGAAGGATCCGAATAAATTTGAGCATAGACGGTGGATAAAATATTTCATCATGGTCCAAACCAGGTCTTTGACGAAAACCTTTTGCAACAAGTCTAGCCTTATAGGTTTCAACCTATCTATCTACACCAATCTTCTTTCTAAAGATCCATTTGCATCCTATGAGTTTTACCCATTCTGGAGCAATGTTCAAAGTGCATACTTTGTTGGTGTAGATGGACTCCATTTTGGTCCGTATTGCATCCAGCCATTTTACCGAGTCGCCGCTCTGAATGGCTTACTGGAAGCTAGTTGGCTCATCATTGTTAATGATGCAATCCTCTCGATCCCCGTTTATGAGAAAACCGTAGTATCTCTCGGGCGGATGAGACTTCCTACTAGTCCTGCGGATTGGCGTAGGGATGTCCGGTTCTTTTGAAAGCTCTGGTTCTACCATATTTTCAGTAATAGTTTGTGGTTCTGGAATTTCTTCTAGTTCTATTGCACTCCCACTATTTCTTTTTACAAAAAATTGATTTTCTAAAAAAATGGGCATGACGAGGAACAAAAACCTTTTGTTCTTCTGTGTAATAGGAAAGATACCTCCTAGAGTTCTTTGGGTATCCCACAAACTTACACAGTACCGAGCGTGCCTCGAGCTTGTCCTTATACTTCTTTTCAACAAAAGCCGAACATCCCTATATCTTCAGATACTGAAGATAAGGTTTCTTCCCACTCCACATCTGATATGGTGTGGTAGGCACAGTCTTGGTAGGAACCTTATTCAAAAGATATGCAGCTTATTCTAGTGCATAACTTTAGAAGGATCGCGGCAACTCAACGTTACTCTTCATGGAATGAACAATATCCAATAGGGTTTTGTTCCGCCTTTCCTATACATCATTGTATTGTGGAGTGTATGGAGGAGTAAGCTGAGAGAATTCCATTCTCTTTTAGGTAATCCAGGAACTTGGCAATTTAAGTATTCACCACGTCGATCAGATCTCAGTGTTTTGATACTTTTGCATGTTTGTTTTTCCACTTCATTCTTATATTCCCGGAATTTTTCAAAGGGTTCAGATTTATGCTTTCATAAGAAAACATGTCCTAACCTAGAGAAATTATCCGTAAAAGTAATGAAATAGGAATAACCACTTCATGCATCTGTAGATATTGGACTACACACGTCACTGTGTATGAGTCCAAAGAGCTCGCCCGCTCTTACTCCGTGTCCAGTGAACGGAGTCTTTGTCATCTTTCCTATGAGACAAGATTGACAAATTGCATAAGATTGATATTCGAACAGATCCAAATATCGCTCTCTATGTGTCACGACCTGAAATTGGCACGTGACGGCCCTAATACTACGCAACGTCTACAGGCGTAACGCAGCAAACGAAAACCAAAACCCAGAAATCTAAACCATTAAAAAGACAAGAAAAGATAATAGAAGTTTTGAAACATTTGAAATCACAACCCAAATTCTTTAAAAGTCCAACTTTTCTTTCTTTAAAATTTTGGCAGCACCTCCTTTGTAAAAACTAGCCCCAAAAATGGGTACAACATAAATAAAAGCAAAGCATCCCCAAACGGGAGCAAAAACACGCCCAAAGGCGGAAAAAAACCACCACAACAAATATACGACGCCGTAGCGAAGAAATAAAAGACGATAGAAAGGAAACTGTATAAAAGACAACAAGTCACAAAATAATATACAATATCGTTCTCACATCAAGTCTCTAAGTCATACGAGATAATGTAGTAGATGGAGAGTACAAGGATACAATGAATATACAATACAACAATATGGATAACCATAAAAAAAACCACCTAAGAAAAACTGCACACTATGAGCTGAAACGGTATCCGCAACAAAAGATAATCATATATATGAATAGCCAGCCTCGACTACTCTGGGAAACACCCTGCAAAACAACTGTGGCACAACGGGGATGAGTTGCCAACTCGTGAATAGTAAATAACATATGCAGGAAATCGCAAGTATGCACGTACAGCGTGAATCTAACATATGCAATTAATAGCAATAGAAGGTCATATGAATGCAATAATCAAGAAAAGTACACTAGTAGGTACAATGAATACATGAAGCAATAATATGACAATCAATATGCAATAATCATGCAATAACGATATGAAAATGTATATATGCAATAATCATGAAAGGTACACTAACAAGTACAACTACACATGAAGCAGTGCATATAAATAAAGGTATGTAAATGCAACAGTCATGAAAGGTACACTAACAGGTACTACTAATATATGAAACAGTGCATAAACAATAAATGTGGAGTATGGAATGAAATATGTCATTTCCACGAAATCCTGACATCGTGGTAGGATCACAATCCATCAAGACAATCCAAATCCCAATTCTTCAAATCAGCCCCCAAATTGGCTCTCATATCATATAAGTCTCACAAATCCTGAATGTACACTTTCGAATAAATCTCCTACATCTTGAATGTACAAATCAGCAATCTCATATATATCCTGTATCAAATCTCAAATAAATCACCTATATCCCAAATATAATCTTAAGTAAAATTCTAACATCCTAAATATATTTGCATGAATTAATATGATAATGTATATAAATAAATGTCAATACACATATATTAGCGTCCCATTCCACCAGTATTGGTGAAAGGGCATATATAACAGCGGCCTAATCCCCTGTTATATATACAAAGGAGTAAAAAGAAATATCATGAAACCAATGTGTCAAGTATCGACAAAGAAATGCTGATCTATCAGGTGCTGTCACCAAGACTGGCACCCTGATAGGTACGTATCACACGCTATCCGAAAAGCACGAGTGCCTAGCTCTGACCCTCGTCTTTCGACGTATCCATACGTACATGACTCCCGTCGGTATCCCCATGATAACCGCTGAGTCATTGGTAATTTCACCAGAGTGTATGGTTCCCCTGCCAGGCTCAATCGGCAAGGTCCATCAATCGTCTTGCCCCGGGGTACCTCCGGGCCCCACCATGTACCCTCATACGGCCTCGACGCCTCCTCGTAGAGGTATATATATATATATATACATATATCAGAACCGATAAAACTCATGGTGGATGCTGAAATATCATATCAAGGGAAACCGGGTTTTTCAAATAATGGATGATTTCATGAACTCACACGGTCCCCAAATCCAGAAAACATCATGAAAAATCCATATAACAATGCGAAAATCCATGAATATGATATATGAAACATAAACTGAAATGTAAGCATATAAAAGAAAAGCCGCAAATTAACTGCAACAAATTAATATAAAATATCATGCGGTTCCTATTTTATCCAATTCTAAATAATATCAAGTGAAGGTAAATATGTAGCTATAACTGATATATGTGTAAACACAAAGGTATAGCAAGGTATATGTATCTACCTATAAGTAAAAGATGTAATATACCCCCTGGGTATAAGAGCAATATGTGCAAGGTATACAAGTAGCTATTTCGTAAAGTGTGTATGTAGCTATCACTAATGGTACAATACTCTATAGGTATACAGGTATCTAGCATATAAGTATGTGAAGGTATATGTGTAAGCATGTGGGTATACAGGTATGCTATATGTCATATGCGATAAGAAATATGAATCAATGTCTCAATGCCCCTAACCAAGCAATATCATATCTATAAGTGGGTTGTGCGTGACATGGCAATTATTGACGGTGTGTGTAGTATACAATTAGTGCTCGTGCAATATGAGTCGTCAATAATGTGTGCAGTGTCCTAAGGATACTAGTCCAAGCACAACAATATCTAAGAAGTAGGGTAAATGCGCAATTCTAAATATGACATAGAATATGCGACAAGTATTAACATCTCTAGCCCAGACGCATAACGCCATGCGGGCGATTCCCCTGTAGATGTTAAATCTACTCACCAACGCTCCAAGCTAGGTGAAGCCTACCACCTGTTTTCCCTTTGTAGCAGTGTCCGTAGTCCCCGCCTGCAAACCTGCAACATTAAAACAACAAAGAAAATATATATTAATAATAGACCCAAAATACATACAATCTACACGGACCAACACGACACACCTACGTACTCTAAAGGGTTCGTGTTGTATCAAATGCGTATAGCGACACTACGAAACCAACTCAGCGCAACAGCAACATCGAACACGCATCGTATCGGATAACGTATCGCACGAAATAAAACACTAGAAATATGCAAAGTGATCCCAGATTTTTCTGTGCTAGCAATTTGTAAATATTGCAAGTCCCATGAGACTACAATTAACCACAGAGACCCCTACACCAAAAATCAACACCCAGGTCCCTACTCTGGCCGCAAATTGCGGCCAGAAGCAATAAATCTGCGGCTGGAGTTGGAGGAAATTGGCTCGTATTTTGAGGGTAGGTTCTAGGTCTCTATACTAGGTTACTGTCAACTCAATTTTTGCAACAATTACCTGGTTTAACAGCAGATCATCCGAGACCCCAAATCGACACTAAAAATACGATATTTATCCGAAACGATACGATACGCGATAAAAACTGAAACTAACAAGCTAGCTACACAAAAATAACTTAATGAATAGAAAGGAAACATTACCTACACAAAAGAACTCAAAGATCCAAGCTTTGCATGATCCAAGGCATCTATGAGGCAAAATCCAAGAAAAAGGTGTGATTTTGATGAAGTTTTGTGAATTTGTGATGGATTTTGTGTGAATATTTGAGAGTGTTCAGTTTGAAAGAGAATGAGATGAAGAAATGAGAAAGAGATAGAGAAAAGAGAGAGGGTGTGAGGAAATGAGAGAGAGAGGTGAGTGTAGGGTGAGGTGAGAGGTGAGTGTATCATTGCAATTAATGCTAACCATATTCTCACATAAATGCACCATACCTCATCATGCCACCTCCTCATTCCAAAAGAATTATCTCACTCTCTTTCTCACAAAAGGTCAAAGAAATGGTTAAGGATTAAAGCAAATGGATTAGATTAGGTTAATTGTCAAGGTTGCTAAGAACAAAATTAGCACAAACAAAACTCACATTTACGTGCACACGTGCGTGCATGCAAAGAACAATAATAATAAATTATTAATTAAATGTTATAAAATGTGAGGAACTCGAATTGGTAAACTTTTTACAGTAAACCCGCATTAACGTCTAAACGAACACTAACCGAAATCTAAGGTGTTACAATCTCCTCCCTTATAAAAATTCGTCCCCGAATTTAAAATTCTTACTAAGCGTACCTTCAAGGAGAATATTACAAACTCTCAAATCTCGCTCGTAGCCTCCCAAGTGATTACCTCACTATACGACTACGTCCAAGAAAAACCCTTCACAGATGGAAAGACCCTTAACCGAAGTTTCTTCACCTGCCAAGCCATTAACACAATTGGCTGCTGGTGAACGAAAGATCGCGTCCAAGCTAAATGGTCTGGTGATGAATCATGTAAGAAAGGTCATGAAGGTAATTTCAAAGTATCAACACAAGGAATACGGGGTGAATACTCAATAATCTGGGTGGAAGTGCCAAATTAAAGGCAACGAAACTAACTCGCTTATACGATCTCAAAAGGACCTACAATTCTGGGATAAGCTTCCCAAAACTCAACACGTCATTTATCGGAAAAAATCCGTAGGAATACATGATCTGCCACTGCGAACTCAAGTTTACGACCAACACGGTCGGCATAAGACCTCTGTCCGCAATGGACAATTCTCATCCTGACCTAAAACAACCGGATCATCTCCGAAGTCTCTAGACTAGCTGGGGCCCAAAAATTCTACTTACTCAGAGTCAGAAAAACAACAGACTGGTGATCGACACGACCTAACCCCTAAACCTAAAGGTTGCCAATTTGAATGACTCCCGATAACAGCTATTGAAGAAGTATCCTAATGATGGCAAGTGACGACAATTAATACGTACGCACAAACTTAATAAAGAACAACTGAGCAAACTGAGTATAACCGGATGACAAGCATCCGGATGGAGTCACATCCTGACTAAACCTGGGTAGACACCATAACGAAATTCGTGGAGATCTGCTCCCACTCCCACATTGAAACGGTTAAAGGTTGCAACTCTCCAGCCGGTCTCAGATGCTCAACCCAAGCACACAACAAGACAAACACCCTGAAACGAAACCCGAAACTTCTCCTTACATCCTTGCCCACCCGTAACTATCTCACAAGTCACGTCTAATGTTGGTGGAGCTTGAATGAAAACAGAGAGTTGACTGATGTGCCTGCCCTAGGATTTCACGTCTTTACCCAATAATATCAGGTACACAAACGCGTCCCTAAACTTAGCACACCCTTGTCATAAATCAAAGACTCCGAATCATTACCTAGCCGAATAGGCTCAAGAATCTCTGACGAACGAGCGTCGGCGGGCAGTGTCTCGCGAAAGCGATTAAAGAAAAGTGGTCGGGCGCGGACATGAGCAAGCTGTCCCTTCAGTAGAGGCGAACTTAAGCTGTACTAAACGATCGCACAAGGACTGTAAATCCGCAGAAGACTATCACAACAATCAAAATCCGCTGCAGGAAAATGTACATTAAGCTCTGGTGGTCCGTGAAAATCTGACACGACTCTCGAACAAGTAGTGTCTCCAAATCTCCAACGCAAAACCACCGCGGCCATCTCCAGATCATGAGTAAGATATCCTGCACGTACTTCCTCCAAATATAGGGAAGCAAAAGCGATAACTCTATAGTGTCACCTCAGTACACAATTGAGCCCCACTCGTGAAACATTACAGTTAAACCACAAAGTCACCCGAACCAAAAAGCAAAGAAAGAACTGATGCAGTTGTTAACCGAATCTTCAACTGCCGAAAACTCCGCACACATGCCTCAGTCCAAAGAAAAGAAACCTCCATTCCGGTCAATTCAGTCAACGGTGCAGCACTCCTCTAGCAATCTTGCACGAAACGGCGGTAAAAACCTGCTAAGCCCAAAAATCTGCGGACCTCCGTCCAAACACAAGTCTGGGACAAAGTTGTATGGCCTTGATCTTTCTCGGAACCTGTAACATTTTTAAAATAATTAAATAATTAATTAAATAAATAAAATCGTTTAAGTGAATTTTATAATTTTCGGTAAAGTAAAACGTAGTTTTCATAAAACTAAACCGTAATTATTTTACACTATAAATTTAAAAATACCTATTTTAATTATGTTATTACTAGTAAATGGTGTTTATTAACCACTTATAAATTTTTAGTTTAATTAAATATTTTCTTAAATTAATTATTTTAAATATTAACATAAGCTTTATTTTTACACTAAATTAGTGTAAATTACAAATTTGAATGGGTTAAATTTGCAAAAGTGAACCATTACATATTGGAATCAAGTGTGTTTCATGCAAAATTTATTTCCAAAATTTTCCATGGTTCTAGACCATTCTAGGTCAAATGGAGTGAAGAAAATAAAGAATTTTTAAATAAATTCATGAAAATATTTAATTGTGTGATATTTTTGTGAAACCTTCTACACTTTTCTTCACCTTTTCTCACTCTCCTCTCTTTTCCTCACCTCATGGCCGGCCTCACCTCCATGGGCAGCCCCTAAATTTTCCCCCCATCATTTTTGCATTAAAAATCATCAAAATTCATTAAAAATTCAATAAAAAATCCACAAAATCCTAATAAATTCCTACCCTCTATTCTTTGCTCATCTTTACATGGATTTTTGAGATGGAAAGCATTCATTTTGGAGGCTTATTTTCATGTTTGGATCTCATGTTGTGGAGGTATAAATCTTCTTCTTTTGATTTATTGTTATTAGATGTTTCATTTAAGCATAATTAGATTTAATAAATAATTTCTATCTACAAGTTTTAAAATTCAAATTAGGGTTTATAAAATTAAGTTATGGTTTTTATTAATTAAGTAGGGTTATAATAACTAGTTTAACATTTTTAGTAGTGGAAAATCTTGTATGGATGATATATTGTAAATTGTTTATCCAAAATTGTTTAAATTAATCCATTTTGCAAACTAGATTTCTATATATTGTATATATTGGTGAGATAAAATTCCAATTAATGTTTGTAACACTAGATTGTCGTTTTAATGAGGATATTAAGTTGTTAGTGGAATGAAAAACTTAAATTGGTTACTAGTTTCTATTGATAATTGAAAAATACTAATAAAAATGCTATTTTTTACTTACTAGATTTTGGAAATTCTTAAATAAATGAGGTTAAAATCTAAATTATGATTTCATTATATTATCATCATCATGAATTTTAGTTTAATAAGTTAATTCACGTAAAATCATGTTTAGTTGTGACATTGTGAAATTTTGCTTAAAAGTATCGAAACCGGGCAAGTTTGCAAACTAGAATTTTCAAACTAATATAAATTAGGGTGTTAAAAATATAGTAGTAGTTTATATAATCTAGTTATGCTATTTAATGAGTATTACGACCATTAGTTTCATTTAAACGTCAAGTTTTGAAGTAAAACGGTAAATTGGTGTTTTCGGGTTTTACGGAATCGGACGATTTGATCGATTTTTAGGGTTTCGATGGATTAAATCATGTTTTATATTATAAGTAATGAGTTTTTTTAAACTACAAGTTGTTTGCTGATGTTTATCTCGATCAATCGGCGTTTGTACACCGACATCGAGCGATATTTGGTTCTTTTGCATGAGCGGGATATAGGTTTTAACCTATGCGCGTTCCGTGCGTCGTTTTGACTTTTATCCGTGATTCAGTTTACGATACAATAGATATGTTTGCGTATAGGTACCATTCACGTGGACTGCGGGTGATGAAGAAGAGGATGGCGACATCGTTTTCGGCAGACAAGGACCAGGTGAGTAGATGTATATCTACGGGAGGAAGTCGGGTGGATGGCGTTTAGCACCCCCGCAAACGTAGAATAGGGATAGTACTTATTGTCATTAGGAAGCCAAACATGACCTTAGATTCTTGATGAGTACGACCCTAGTAATGACCCTAGGTTAGACTAGACTGATTTAGAAAGACCATACCAGAGGATGAATACCTTGGAAGAGATTCGTAGGTTTCAGGTAGATACACACACACGCACACACTGAGCCTCGACGTGGTGTATACGTGTATGTGTGTGTGTGTGTGTGTGTATATAGGACTAGGTGTAGGTATATATATATATACACAATACGTATATGTGATACAAGGATGTGATATGATACACGGGGAAGAAACAATATAACTGGGTTGATGCCGTGATTCTTGGCTATACAGTCGTGTTATGATGTTAGCGGATCATTAGAAAATGAGATAATGGATTCGTATACTTGAACAATAATAAAGGGTGGTGATGATATTGAAATATATGGGACTCTAAAATAGAACCCGGACCGTAACCTGTGCCTGAAATTCTGATATGATATCATATAGGTATGACTTGATTACGACATTATATAGGTGTGACTTGATTTCGATATCATATATGTGTGACCTGATTACGATATCATATAGGTGTGACTTGATTACGATATGATCTAAGTGTGACTTAATCATAATATTATACATATGACATGATATTTCTGAGGATAAATTAACGATGTATATTTATGCTGACAATGATATATGATTGATGTATGCGATTACAGTTTATCACCTTGATCTTGACATGTGTTGATGATGATATTATACGAATGATGAGACACGTAGGTGATACTTGACCCGTACCCCGATATTGGGATGCCGTACGATGGACTTTACCGTATGAGGCATAGATGTGATGATTGATCCGCACTCTTGATTCGAGGAAGCCGTACTACGTACGTGACGCTATTGAGGCTGGATCGCCGACTATTAGAGATATGGACTCAGACCTTAGGTGGACTCTTATTTCTTATTGACTAGTTTCTTAGGTTTAGTTCCTTAGGAGGTTAAATGGACACTAGTTTAGGCTCGAGTCATATAGTTGTAGTTATACTTGTATATCACAGATGAGTGGTTATTACACATCCGTCTTTACTTTTAGAACGTAATCATCATTGTGCATGTTCATACATATGTTTCTATGATCAGTATAAAACTCTTCCTGTTAGGACACCAGCACCATTACCGATGATATGCATATTCCACGCACACTTATTTGCCAGCTCACACACATCATCATCGGTAATTGCTATATCACGTACACTTTAGAACATATTATCTTTTATTGATAGAATCAGCTAACAGCTAGATCGATATAATATTGTGATTACTCTCTAGTGTTAGTATAGATATGGTATTTATTACTTAGACATTTCATGCATTCGCATTTTCATGTTATCATGCAGTATTATGGGGCATATGCCGACACTAATCATATACTTACTCATGATTTTGGGATTTTGGATTTCTATGAGATTTCTGGATTTTTGGGGAAAACCGCAAGAATATATAAAAACTTCTCTCTCTCTCTCCTCCTCTCTTTTTAAAACATAAGATGCGGTTTTCTCGTGATGTATGTATCGTCCACCATGAGATTTTATGTTTTCTGTTGGATTTCGAGACCCGATTCGAGAAGTGGATGAACCGTCTTGGGTACATGGTGGGCCCGGTATGGTACCCCGGAGAAAGAAGATCGAGTTGTAGACGATGAGCCTGGCAGGTGAGGACTACCTACCGGTGATGTCTGGCGTGGCGGATATCCGGAGGATACCGACCGTCGTCGTGAGATTTGATGATATGGGCCGATCCGGACTGACGGAGCCCGAGATATTGAGACTATGAGACATTGAGATTTATAAGGTATTGAGATTTGAGATTTACATGTTTTGTGTCGATGCTTGACACGGATTTCCATGGATTTCATCGTTGATATTTCAGATTTCTATACACATTTTACCATGATAAAAGTTAAAGATTTCTTATACAGATATATCTATATTTCAGGATTGGTTATTTCACATTCATGGTGCATGCATACTCATTCACATGACATAGTTCTATATGAGGCACTGATACAAGCACGGAGCATTTGCACTTACACGTAGCTTATTATCCTGTCTTTACTTGATGACTAGTAGTATATTAGTATATTATTATGACCTAGGACAGCGTCATGCATTCGATTTCTTTTCGCAGATATCTTCTACTCACGAGTTGGCAACTCACCCCCGTTGTGCCAAATTTTATTACAGGTTCGATGTTCAGGTTTTCCTGGCAGCTTGCTGGCACATCTTTTCATTCAGGGTGATTTGCACGGTAGGTTGGTTCACTTGTATCTGGACCGCCATTGTACTTTTATTATTTCATTTGTATCTAGAAAACTCCATCAACCAAACTTGTATTACTTGATAGTTTACTGGATCAGTTGTTTATTTTGATCTTAGAGTCACGCTTGTATTATTATGATATCTGGTGGTTTTGTTTTCTTTTAAGTTTTGAGCCTCGCCCTTTGGCGTTGTATACTATTGTGCATTGATGTGGTTGTTTCCGCCTTTTGGCGTAGAGCTAGTTCCCGTTTGGGGATGGTTTTTATTGTTTGTATATATATTATTCTTGTTTGTACCCGTTTGGGGCCAGTTTTTACAAAGGAGACTCTGCCGAAATTTTTGAGAAAATTGGATGTTGCTTTTAAACTTGTTTTCTACATGTTTTCCTTTACTTCTTCTTCTTTTTATGGTTTAGATTTTTGGGCTTCGGCTTACTTAGGTTACGTTGCGCCTCTAGACGCTTCGTAATCTAAGTGCCGGTCACGTTCCGTACTTTCGGGTCGTGACGAAATTGGTATCAGAGCGCTAGGTTTAACCTTGTATATGTCTAGGGTGACCCTTGATTGATGGAGTAGGTAACTTAGGTAGAGAGTCGTACCGTGGGTATGATCCGCGGCATACTTACGATACGCTACTCTTCTTAAGGAGCCTTAGGATGTACATTTGTTTGCACCGCATTTCATTCGTTCCTTTGATCTATCTTCGTCGATATCGGAGAGTGGTTTCTGTTACCACGGGCACACGGGCAGAGGGAGCTGCGGCTCGAATGCGATAACCATTAGGGTGTTGGTTATTCTTGAGGAGTGAAGCATTGTTTAGCGTGCAGATGAAGGGTATTCACATGCCGTTCAGATGAAGTTGAAGGATTCGAACGATTGTCAGAAACCCATTTTCCCAAATTTAAGGTATTCGGAAGAACATGCAGGTATTTCTATAGACCCTCTAGAAGAATGAAACCCTAACTCGACATAATGACCACAAGAACGCCCTTGAACCTTAGGGTTTACGGCAGTTCCGTGGTGCCATTAGTGAGGCTTGGGTTTGCCTTTCTACGGCTGGTCCGCAGATGCTGGGGTATGTACTGGATATTTTTAAACTGTATTTGAGTGTTGAGCTCTCGGGGAATTATGGGATTTTGATGGATCGATCGAAAAGTTTAATGTAGTCCGGATATCAGGTGAAGGGATCGACTATGTGGGAGACTTTAGATATGAGTATTGCCGTTGGTAGCGCAGTCAGCACACCGATGAAGAGACAAGTTCGAAGCAGTCGACACCAGAGGAAAGGGGAAAGAGGCGCACATTGACGACAGTGTTTACGATTGTGATTTGGTGATTTGAATTTCACATTTCCGTTGATTGGATTTTTTTTTTGGTATTTGGAGGATTTTGTTCTATGATTGGTATTTCTTATGTGTGCATTCATTCCATTCCATTTGTGTTTCATATATCAGTTGTATTGATGTTGTTTTGTACATACCCAGTGCACTTGATTTGGTTTTAATACATTTTGAGATTTTGATTTGATTTCGTGCATATGGTTACACATGATTTTGACATATGCTTCGACCTAGTTTTCATGCATTTTCGTACTGTGATTTCGATTTTGATATTCAGTGTATGTTTTCGTGCACCATATGCACCTGATTGAGATTCTTGCGCACACTTGGCGCACTTGATGCGATTTTGTGCACACCAGATGCACTAAATCGTGGTTTTGTGCAGATTAGATGCACATGATATTAGAGTCGTGCACGCCCGTTGCACTTGACAGATGTTTTTGGTGCACACCTGTTGCACTCAGTTTTGTTTTTGTGTGAATTCGTGGCATCTGTATTTGGTTTCGATTTTAGTGCGCACCGGACGCACATGATATTTTTATGATGTGATTGGGATTGATTTCAGTTTGATCAGTATGTTTTTATAATCATTACTATTGATTTGGTAACCAGGCGGGACGTGTATGTTAAATAAAAGATATATATGTATAGCTAATTTTTTAAAAAAGTAAACGTCCGCTACTTGTGCCGTGACACGTGCATCGCACGGTGATTTTCAAAAGGGTTTTTTTGCATGTTTCCTTATTAAGATGTTTAGCCGATTTTACTACGATGCGTACAATATCTAAGTTATAGTTTTGATATATATTATGTTGGTTTTCGTATTGGGTCTTGATATTTTATTTTCGTCATAACTCCGATGATTGCGTTATGCTTGACGGAGTTGATTTTAGTTATGTATTGATGATTTCGGAGCCCCGACGATTTGAGTGTTTTGGCTGAATGTTTTAGTAATTGGGGGAAGTTTTAATTTAAATTCGGGGACCGAATTTCTTAAAGGATGGAAGATTGTAACATTTTAAAAATAATTAAATAAAGGGAAGCAAAAGCGATAACTCTACAGTGTCACCTCAGTACACAATTGAGCCCCACTCGTGAAACATTACAGTTAAACCACAAAGTCACCCGAACCAAAAAGCAAAGAATGAACTGATGCAGTTGTTAACCGAATCTTCAACTGCCGAAAACTCCGCACACATGCCTCAGTCCAAAGAAAAGAAACCTCCATTCCGGTCAATTCAGTCAACGGTGCAGCACTCCTCTAGCAATCCTGCACGAAACGGCGGTAAAAACCTGCTAAGCCCAAAAATCTGCGGACCTCCGTCCTAACACAAGTCTGGGACAAAGTTGTATGGCCTTGATCTTTCTCGGAACCTGTAAGATTTTTAAAATAATTAAATAATTAATTAAATAAATAAAATCATTTAAATGAATTTTATAATTTTCGGTAAAGTAAAACGTAGTTTTCATAAAACTAAACCGTAATTATTTTTCACTATAAATTTAAAAATACCTATTTTAATTATGTTATTACTAGTAAATGGTGTTTATTTAGCCACTTATAAATTTTTAGTTTAATTAAATATTTTTCTTAAATTAATTATTTTAAATATTAACATAAGCTTTATTTTTACGCTAAATTAGTGTAAATTACAAATTTGAATGGGTTAAATTTGCAAAAGTGAACCATTACATATTGGAATCAAGTGTGTTTCATGCAAAATTTATTTCCAAAATTTTCCATGGTTCTAGACCATTCTAGGTCAAATGGAGTGAAGAAAATAAAGAAGTTTTATATAAATTCATGAAAAGACTTAATTGTGTGATATTTTTGTGAAACCTTCTACACTTTTCTTCACCTTTTCTCACTCTCCTCTCTTTTCCTCACTTCATGGCCGGCCTCACCTCCATGGGCAGCCCTAAAATTTTCCCCCCATCATTTTTGCATTAAAAATCATCAAAATTCATCAAAAATTCAATAAAAAATCCACAAAATCCTAATAAATTCCTACCCTCTATTCTTTGCTCATCTTTACATGGATTTTGGAGATGGAAAGCATTCATTTTGGAGGCTTATTTTCATGTTTGGATCTCATGTTGTGGAGGTATAAATCTTCTTCTTTTGATTTATTGTTATTAGATGTTTCATTTAAGCATAATTAGATTTAATAAATAATATCTATCTACAAGTTTTAAAATTCAAATTAGGGTTTATAAAATTAAGTTATGGTTTTTATTAATTAAGTAGGGTTATAATAACTAGTTTAACAATTTTAGAAGTGGAAAATATTGTATGGATGATATATTGTAAATTGTTTATCCAAAATTGTTTAAATTAATCCATTTTGCAAACTAGATTTCTATATATTGTATATATTGGTGAGATAAAATTCCAATTAATGTTTGTAACACTATATTGTGGTTTTAATGAGCATATTAACTTGTTAGTGGAATGAAAAACTTAAATTGGTTACTAGTTTCTATTGATAATTGAAAAATACTAATAAAAATTCTATTTTTTACTAACTAGATTTTGGAAATTCTTAAATAAATGAGGTTAAAATCTAAATTATGATTTCATTATATTATTATCATCATGAATTGTAGTTTAATAAGTTAATTCATGTAAAATCATGTTTAGTTGTGACACTGTGAAATTTTGCTTAAAAGTATCGAAACCGGGCAAGTTTGCAAACTAGAATTTTCAAACTAATATAAATTAGGGTGTTAAAAATATAGTAGTAGTTTATATAATCTAGTTATGCTATTTAATGAGTATTACGACCATTAGTTTCATTTAAACGTTAAGTTTTGAAGTGAAACGGTAAATTGGTGTTTTCGGGTTTTACGGAATCGGACGATTTGATCGATTTTTAGGGTTTCGATGGATTAAATCATGTTTTATATTATAAGTAATGAGTTTTTTTAAACTACAAGTTATTTGCTGATGTTTATCTCGATCAATCGGCGTTTGTACGCCGACATCGACCGATATTTGGTTCTTTTGCATGAGCGGGACATAGGTTTTAACCTATGCGCGTTCCGTGCGTCGTTTTAACTTTTGTCCGTGATTCAGTTTATGATACTATATATATGTTTGCGTATAGGTACCCCTCACGTAGACTGCGGGCGATGAAGAAGAGGATGGCGACATCATTTTCGGCAGACAAGGACCAGGTGAGCAGATGTATATCTACGGGGGGAAGTCGGGTGGATGGCGTTTAGCACCCCCGCAAACGTAGAATAGGGATAGTACTTATTGTCGTTAGGAAGCCAGACGTGATCTTAGATTCTTGATGAGTACGACCCTAGTAATGACCCTAGGTTGGACTAGACTCATTTAGAAAGGCCATACCAGAGGATGAATACCTTGGAAGAGATTCGTAGGTTTCAGGTAGATACACACACACGCACACACTGAGACTCGACGTGGTGTATACGTGTATGTGTGTGTATATATATATATATATATATATATATATATATATATATATAGGACAAGGTGTGGGTATATATATATATATACACAATACGTATATGTGATACAAGGATGCGATATAATACACGGGGATGAAACAATATATCTGGGCTGATGTCGTGATTCTTGGCTATACAGTCGTGTTATGATGTTAGCGGATCATTAGAAAATGAGATAATCGATTTGTATACTTGAACAATAATAAAGGGTGGTGATGATATTGAAGTATATGGGACTCTAAAATAGAACCCGGACCGTAACCTGTGCCTGAAATTCTGATATGATATCATATAGGTGTGACTTGATTATGAAATCATATAGGTGTGACTTGATTTCGATATCATATATGTGTGACTTGATTACGATATCATATAGGTGTGACTTGATTACGATATGATCTAAGTGTGACTTAATCACAATATGATACATATGACATGATATTTCTGAGGATAAATTAACGATGTATATTTATGCTGACAATGATATATGATTAATGTATGCGATTACAGTATATCACCTTGATCTTGACATGTGTTGATGATGATATTATACGAATGATGAAACACGTAGGTGATACTTGACCCGTACCCCGATATTGGGATGCCGTACGATGGATTTTACCGTACGACGCATAGATGTGATGATTGATCCGCACTCTTGATTCGAGGAAGCCGTACTACATACGTGACGCTATTGAGGCTGGATCGCCGACTATTAGAGATATGGACTCAGACCTTAGGTGGACTCTTATTTCTTTTTGACTAGTTTCTTAGGTTTAGTTCCTTAGGAGGTTAGATGGACACTAGTTTAGGCTCGAGTCATATAGTTGTAGTTATACTTGTATATCACAGATGAGTGGTTATTACACATCCGTCTTTACTTTCAGACCGTAATCATCATGGTGCATGTTCATACATATGTTTCTATGATCAGTATAAAACTCTGCCTGTTAGGACACCAGCACCATTACCGATGATGTGCATATTCCACGCACACTTATTTGCCGGCTCACACACATCATCATCGGTAATTGCTATGTCAGGTACAGTTTAGAACATATTATCTTTATTGATAGAATCAGCTAACAGCTAGATCGATATAATATTGTGATTACTCTCTGGTGTTAGTATAGATATGGTATTCATTACTTAGACATTTCATGCATTCGCATTTTCATGTTATCATGCAGTATTATGGGGCATATGCCGACACTTATCATATACTTACTCATGATTTTGGGATTTTGGATTTCTATGAGATTTCTGGATTTTTGGGGAAAACCGCAAGAATATATAAAAACTTCTCTCTCTCTCCTCCTCTTTTTTTAAAACATAAGATGCGGTTTTCTCGTGATGTATGTGTCGTCCACCATGAGATTTCATGTTTTCTGTTAGATTTCGAGACCCGATTCGAGAAGTGGATGAACCGTCTCGGGTACATGGTGGGCCCGGTATGGTACCCCGTGGCAAGAAGATCAAGTTGTAGACGATGAGCCTGGCAGAGGAGGACTACCTACCGGTGATGTCTGGCGCGGAGGATATCCGGAGGATACCGACCGTCGTCGTGAGATTTGATGATATGGGCCGATCCGGACTGACGGAGCCCGAGATATTGAGACTATGAGACATTGAGATTTATGAGGTATTGAGACGTGAGATTTACATGTTTTGTGTCGATGTTTGACATGGATTTCCATGGATTTCATCGTTGATATTTCAGATTTCTATACACATTTTACCATGATAAAAGTTAAAGATTTCTTATACAGATATATCTAGATTTCAGGATTGGTTATTTCACATTCATGGTGCATGCATACTCATTCACATGACATAGTTCTATATGAGGCACTGATACGAGCACGGAGCATTTGCACTTACACGTAGCTTATTATCCTGTCTTTACTTGATGACTAGTAGTATATTAGTATATTATTATGACCTAGGACAGCATCGTGCATTCGATTTCTTTTCGCAGATATCTTCTACTCACGAGTTGGCAACTCACCCCCGTTGTGCCAAATTTTATTACATGTTCGATGTACAGGTTTTTCTGGCAGCTTGCTGGCACATCTTTTCATTCAGGGTGATTTGCACGGTAGGTTGATTCACTTGTATCTGGACCGCCATTGTACTTTTATTATTTCATTTGTATCTAGAAAACTCCATCAACCAAACTTGTATTACTTGAAAGTTTACTGGATCAGTTGTTTATTTCGACCTTAGAGTCACGCTTGTATTATTATGATATCTGGTGGTTTTGTTTTCTTTTAAGTTTTGAGTCTCGTCCTTTGGCGTTGTATACTATTGTGCATTGATGTGGTTGTTTCCGCCTTTTGGCGTAAAGCTAGTTCCCATTTGGGGATGCTTTTTATAGTTTGTATATATATTATTCTTGTTTGTACCCGTTTGGGGCCAGTTTTTACAAAGGATACTCTGCCGAAATTTTTGAGAAAATTGGATGTTGCTTTTAAACTTGTTTTCTACATGTTTTCCTTTACTTCTTCTTTTTATGTTTTAGATTTCTGGGCTTCGGCTTACTTAGGTTACGTTGCGCCTCTAGACGCTTCGTAATCTAAGTGCCGGTCACGTTCCGTACTTTCGGGTAGAACCATATGAAAACCGTCTCCTGTAACTACAAGACCTAGGAGTCAACACAAACAAGCCTGAAGGAACACTCCGAGAATCTAGCAAACCGCTGGGCCTCTCCCAGTATCTGCAAAACAAATCCTCAAGTGCTACTCCTGTCCCTCAAGATACATTAAATAGACCAGAATGTCGTCAATAACACAACAATAACTAGTCGACGAAGGGCCTGAAGAAATTTGGTTCATCACATCTATGAATGCTGCTAGGGCATTGGTGAATCCAATGACACACCATTACACACAAAGCCCGTAGCACGCACAAGGCAGTCTTCGGAATGTCATCACTTCGAACCCGCAACAATGATGACCTGATCCCAAACAAACTTAGAAAATGTCTCGCACTCTGAAGCTGATCGAAGAAATCGTCAATGCGAGGTAAAGGATACCTATCCGCACCGTAAGCCGGTTCAATTAACGATCCATCAATATACAACCTCAATCTGTCGTCTTTCTCCTTGACGAACAGAAATAGGAGCTTCCTAAAGCGGCGCACAAGCCCCCCAACAAACAACTCTACAGCTGATCTTTAAGCTCCCTAAGCTTCGCCGGCTCATCTGGAACAACGTCGGAAAACTCTCGCACGAAAGGAACCCGGTCCAACAAACCAACTCTGGCTCCGGTACCACGAATGAACGCCAAGAATCCACGACATCCTTTCCTCAAAAGCCGACTGGGGAAAAAGGCTGAATTCGAGTTGTGAGAGGCGGCACAACTATCCACCTGCACAACAAGAACTGACTCGCCAGGGAAAACAACATCTGACTGTTTTCTCACGGTAGTCCACAGATGCCTAGCACGTAGCTAACCAGTCCATGCCCAGGAGAACGCCAAATCCAACATCTCCAGAAGGATCAAAGTGACGGACGAATCTCTATCTCCTATCCGATTGGCACACAACTGAAATACGTATTGCGCAACAAAAGAATCGCTGACAGAAATTAACACAACAAACGGCTGATCTACCTAACACGACTCTCGTCCCAACCACGGCACAAAGTGTGAAAAACAAACAAACACATCAAAAGAACATATGAATTAAGGATACCTGAAAACTCCGCATTGGACGCCCTTGCGTCCCAATGAGTAGAAACAAACTCTCGTGTCTGCCCTCTACCCGCAACAGGCTGAACTCCTCCTCTACTAGACTGACCCCTCTGAGCGAACCCTCCGCGTCCATGACGTCTCAGAATACGACCCAGACGTGGTGCTAAGGAATAATGTCTGACGAAGTGTTGAAGGCTTCCGCATCGAAAACATCCACACGCTGACTGCTGACCCTCCTAGGGATGAGAGCTGAACGACTGTCCCCATCCTAAGCCTCTGCTACTCCCGCGACGGTCACGAAATCTGTCTCAACGACTAAGCCTCTGTCTCTTGGTTCGTACACCGGTACGATTCCTCCACTGTTCCGGAACTCTTAAAGTCTCTGGAAGACGTGTCTCGTAAACTGGGGCCGCATCTACTGGCGCTATGTAGGTGACGGAATGCTGCATGCTGATCGTAAGGAACAACTGGGTAAAAGGGGTGACAACCTTCTGTTGCTGCGCTCGAACGACCTCAACCAATGAACTCATCGTCTGGCGCAAGTCCTGCATCTCTGCCACAAGCCTAGCGATACTATCTGTCGAAGGCGGATCCGTCTGCACCTGTGCATCGAGCGTGCCATCCTGGTCAGTCCTCGTCGCACCCGAACCAACTCTGACCTCGGCCCTCGCTGCATCACTCTGAGTCCCTATAGTCATCGGCGGCAAGGCTATAATGGAAATAAGATTCGATAAGAACACGGAAATCGAATCGCAAGGATATGAATCATCAAGGAAGGAATTTCAAGCAATTTGTACTTAGGTCACTTTAGGCGGAGTACCGCATCATGAGTATGTTGCAGACATACACACACTACGTTACTCTGCTTAAGCTACCTACTCCATCATACCAAGGTCATCCTACACTCCGAAAGATAAAAACCTACCGCTCTGATACCAACTTTGTCACGACCCGAAATTGGCACGTGACGGCCCTAATACTATGCAACGTCTACAGGCTAACGCAGTAAAAGAAAGCCAAAACCCAGAAATCTAAACCATTAAAAAGACAAGAAAAGATAATAGAAGTTTTGAAACATTTGAAATCACAACCCAAATTCTTTAAAAGTCCAACTTTTCTTTCGTTAAAATTTTGGCAGCACCTCCTTTGTAAAAACTAGCCCCAAAAATGGGTACAACATAAATAAAAGTAAAGCATCCCCAAACGGGAGCAAAAACACGCCCAAAGGCGGAAAACAACCACCACAACAAATATACGACGCCGTAGCGAAGAAATAAAAGACGATAGAAAGGAAACTGTATAAAAGAAAACAAGCCACAAAATAATATACAATATCGTCCTCACATCAAGTCTCTAAGTCATATAACATAATGTAGTAGATGGAGAGTACAAGGATATAACGAATATACAATACAACAATACCGATAACCACAAAAAAACCCACCTAAGCAAAACTGCACACTATGAGCTGAAGCGGTATCCACAGCAAAAGATGATCAGATAGATGAATAGCCAGCCTCGACTACTCTGGGGAACACCCTGCAAAACAACTGTGGCACAACGGGGGTGCATTGCCAACTCGTGAATAGTAAATAACATATGCAGAAAATCGCAAGTATGCACATACAGCGTGAATCTAATATATGCAATTAATAGCAATAAAATGTCATATGAATGCAATAATCAAGAAAAGAACACTAGCAGGTACAATGAATACATGAAGCAATAATATGACAATCAATATGCAATAATCATGTAATAACGATATGAAAATGTATATATGCAATAATCATGAAAGGTACACTAACAGGTACAACTACACATGAAGCAGTGCATATAAATAAAGGTATGTAAATGCAACAGTCATGAAAGGTGCACTAACAGGTACTACTAATATATGAAACAGTGCATAAACAATAAATGTGGAGTATGGAACGAAATATGTCATTTCCACGGAATCCTGACATCGTGGTAGGATCACAATCCACCAAGACAGTTCAAATCCCAATTCCTCAAATCAGCCCCCAAATTGGCTCTCATATCATATAAGTCTCATAAATCCTGAATGTACACTTTCGAATAAATCACCTACATCCTGAATGTACAAATTAGCAATCTCATATATATCTTGTATCAAATCTCAAATAAATCACCTATATCCCAAATCTAATCTCAAGTAAAAGTCTAACACCCTAAATATATTTGCATGAATTAATATGATGAAGTATATAAATTAATGTCAATACACATATATTAGCGTCCCATTCCACTAATATTGGTGTAAGGGCATATATAACAGCGGTCTAATCCCCTGTTATATATACAAAGGAGTAAAAAGAAATATCACGAAACCAATGTGTCAAGCATCGACACAGAAATGCTGATCTATTAGGTGCTGTCACCAAGACTGGCACCCTGATAGGTATGTATCACACGCTATCCGAAAAGCACGGGTGCCTAGCTCTTACCCTCGTCTTTCGACGTATCCATACATACATGACTCCCGTCGATATCCCCATGATAACCGCTGAGTCATTGGTAATGTCACCGGAGTGTATGGTTCCCCTGCCAGGCTCAATCGGCAAGGTCCATCAATCGTCTAGTCCCGGGATACCTCCGGGCCCCACCATGTACCCTCATACGGCCTCGACGCCTCCTCGTAGGGGTATATATATATATATCAGAACCGATAAAACTCATGGTGGATACTGAAATATCATATCAAGGGAAACCGGGTTTTTCAAATAATGCATAATTTCATGAACTCCCACGGTCCCCAAATCCAGAAAACATCATGAAAAATCCATATAACAATGCGAAAATCCATGAATATGATATATGAAACATAAACTGAAATGTAAGCATATAAAGAAAAAGCCGCTAATTAACTGCAACAAGTTAATATAAAATATCATGCGGTTCCTATTTTATCCAATTCTAAATAACATCAAGTGAAGGTAAATATGTAGCTATAACTGATATATGTGTAAACACAAAGGTATAGCAAGGTATATGTATCTACCTATAACTAAAAGATGTAATATACCCCATGGGTATAAGAGCAGTATGTGCAAGGTATACCAGTAGCTATGTCGTAAAGTGTGTATGTAACTATCACTAATGGTACAATACTCTATAAGTATACAGGTATCTAGCATATAAGTATGTGAAGGCATATGTGTAAGCATATAGGTATACAAGTATGCTATATGTCATATGCGTTAAGAAATATGAATCAATGTCTCAATGTCCCTAACCAAGCAATATCATATCTATGAGTGGGTTGTGCATGACATGGCAATTATTGACGGTGTGTGTAGCATACAATCAGTGCTCGTGCAACATGAGTCGTCAATAATGTGTGCAGTGTCCTAAGGATACTAGTCCAAGCACAACAATATCTAAGTAGTAGGGTAAATGCACAATTTTTAATATGACATAGAATATGCGACAAGTATTAACATCTCTAGCCCAGACGGATAACGCCATGTAGGCGATTCCCTTGTAGATGTTAAATCTACTTACCAACGCTCCAAGCTAGGTGAAGCCTACCACCTGTTTTCCCTTTGTAGCAGTATCCGTAGTCCCCGCCTGCGAACCTGCAACATTAAAACAACAAAGCAAATATATATTAATAATAGACCCAAAATACATACAATCTGTAAGTGCACGGCGGCGCCCCGGCCGTCAATCCGACGGCCAAAAGCGGAAGCGGTGATAAACTTTAAATTTTCTTAAACTGGCAAACCGCCGCGCACTACTACCCGGATCGAACCATTAATTAGTCCTAGCTATCTACAAGATGGGGAAGAGAAGTATACCGACAGATCCGAGTCCTCCGGTCTTCTCGTCGTGGTCCCGATCTCCTGCGGAATGTCTCGTCTCCTCCTCGTTGCCGGAAGTGCACCACATCGCCTACTTCTTATACGGGCTCCCACCTCAATGCCGAGGCAACTCGGGCACGAAGCCGGCTACTCGACGTGCCCAAGGTTCGTTGTAGAATATGTAGTGAGCAAGTCTCATTTTGGGGTTTGTGGAATTGCCTTTTGTGGAGGGATTGAACTTGGAGCTTTTTGAGAATGATCTTGTGGGTTTTTGCAACATGAAATGAGCTAAAAAACCCACCCAAAAAATTGGGACAGCCCCCACTAAGGGAGTGGCCGGCCAAGACTTCAAGAGAGGGAGGAATGAGAGAGTGGGGTGATAGAATGAGATAGATCACACCATAATGCAAGAGGGAAACAAAAGCCATCATGAAAGAACATGATCACTAACACCAAAACCACACTCAACACACTAATCATCAACAAACATGATGCTTACAAAGTCAAGCCATCATGAAGTATGAAATCAAGCAAGTCAATGGATGGTGCACCATCATGAAGACTATCATGATGCTACAAAAAGCAAAGACCCCCTCCACAAAAACTTATTTGCAACAATGCAAATAAGCCCTCCTCCACCAAACTTCGGCCAATGAACGGAACAATGGAAATTGGCCGAAACGGAAAGCAAACTGGCAACTCCAAAAACTGGTCCCGTAATAAATTACAGGAAAACCCCAATACTGTGCATACACACCCGCATCTGTATTTCGACCGAAATACAAATGCAATGAGACAAAGTCTACACTGTACTATACTAAGATCCGGCTTATACCAAAGCCGGCTAGTAAAATCTGTTCGATCCTGATCCGTGCAATACCGCACGTATCTGATCGAACCCTGCCATATAACCATACGGCCTATAGTACAAACTGTCCGATCCTGATCCGTGCAATACCGCACGTATCTGATCGGACCTTGCCATATCTCCATACGGCCTCTACAACCTTTCGCCCGAAAGCTGAGTAACTGAATGTGGGGGACTCTAAAGACTCGTCAACACCTTAGTTGTGGATTTAACCACTAGCACGTCAGAGGTATAAGCCAATACGTGACGGGCTACCAGGTACTGACTAAAAGGGACGTCTGTGAGCGAACTTAGCCCGACAACCCTACTGAGCCTGTCAGTGACAATATCCGTGCAGTCCGGTCCGTTCGTCTATGAGTATCGCATGGCGGGCCTAGGGGGTTGGTAAAAGTCAGACCCCCAAAAGCGGTACAAGTCGTGTCGGAGTGTAGCCCAGAACACCCTGAGATACTACTGGAATACCTACCAGTAAATTTCCTTGTCTTGGCCAAGGACTTTGTGTAATGGCTCTCCTAGACACAGCACGACCTCACCCCCAATACCGGGAGAGACGAACCCCTGAAGATACGCTCACTGCCTCCATGTGGCTCGGGACTGTACCCAACTAAAACCTGTTTGCACGACTCCTTTGAGCCGTGGTAGGGTAGTAATCAAAGTACAGTGGGAACTCACACGAGACAAATGACGATCCCCAGGTCGATGAACTAATCTGCACACATGTCACCAGGGAACTGCCATCTGACGTCTGGTATATGACCAACTAGCATGTTCCCGGCGAGTCCTGTCCGGTGTACTCATAACCCAATGAGCACCTGTATACATCTTAGGTGATCCAACTGACACCAGTGGCTTGTGAGACCGGCCACCGCCCCTCGTCGGGGTCTCGACTGTATACACTAGTCTACTAATGGAGTATCGATGCCCAGTCTCGAAACTCCCACGACTAGGGACCTTTTAAGGATAAGCTTATAGACCCCTAGCTCCCACTTATATGATCGCCCTCATACTGCTGGTGGTCAAGCAAGAATCCTAGGGGCTCTATCAACGTGTAATAGCGACGTGTCAGGTCACCTAAAGCAGTACACGATGATAAAGGTAAACCAGATAGCATACTATCATCTCGAGTAAGACTGTCCTACCGGGATAGGTCCTCCCTCAATCATTACAATCACGTACCTGTGACCTAATAATTGACTCTGAGGGCACTATCTCCAACAATCTCCCACTTGCACTCAAGGCTAATTATTGCGATGTCGCATACTCACAGCCCGTGTGATACCGAACACCCAACTCCTCTACTAGTCAGTCTCACAATGCTCGTTTGCGAAACTATTGCGTTCGAGGAACAGCCTCAGTGAGTGGATCCGCCTTGTTGTCTCTTTCCATGTCTCTCTATATCTCAAGTTCGCGGAGAACCCATCTCCCGAAATGAGCAATACCTGTCTTAGAATGTGTCTGGATGTCTGATGGGACATAGCTCATAAATGAACTCCAAATCCAAACTTCTTAGACTGTATCGTCAACTGAACTTAATCAGTATCCTGCGCGCCATGCCTCCCTCAGTATTGCCTTGGACCGCCTGTCCAAAATACTGCCCCTCATCAGAAGGAAAACTATAACTCTGACAACCTCCTTGTCGTCCATGTCACCTTGGAAGCCTGGAATGATAACTGTTTCCCGAATGAGGCTGTCGTTATCATATCCCTAGAACATCCACTTATGTTCTAAAACTGCTTCCGACCGTTTCTCCAGGATTGGATCAATGTCAACTTATTGCATCTAGTGCAAGAACAACATCTGGTGTGTTACTTGACATCTCATGATTGACTCAATTGCCTAAGCAAGTGATCTGCCAATCATGCACATCCCTCTCCCCTTTAGTCTGTAAGACAGCTTCAGAGAGGGTGACTCCATCACCTGCAGGTATACTACCGTGCCAGGAGTCGTCCATCCTAAATACTCTTAGAATGCTGTCAAGTACCCTGATTGGGAAACCACCCAAATCTAGATCTAAAACCATAGATCTAGTAACCAGTATGTCTGATACAAAATCCATTTCCTTTGTGGAGAAACCACTGTGTGACGACCAAAGTATAACCGATCGTAGTGTAGGAGTTTCATTACCTACTCTGTGTATATCATCCAAATACCAGGATATCACACCCTACTACCTTCTCAACAGATCCATCCCCTATTCTGATGAAGTCAAACCCATGACTGTCACGTCAGAAATAGATGATCTATCTCCGCTACATCTGCTTTAGTCTATAAATAGACATAAGCTACCTGTCCACCAATGCTTCCGCTGCTCCCACTGACTACGACAACCCTCTGGCAGAGTCATATAGACGTACACTTCTAAAACTGGTTTAGAACGACGCTATACTCATCCTCCCGCCGGGTCTCGTAACCTGGAACAACAGCAATGGCAATTGTGGGTAAACAAGAACTTCCTTGTCACCGTCCTTAAGGCTACCGTAGTGCCTCTCGGGTGCCTGAAGTTACCCACCTTATCTGCGGAGTGGCCAATGGAATGTCAATCCAGATTGAATCTTTAGGTTCCTTACCAAATCTTCAGTAATCGTTTGTGGTTCTGGAATCACTTCCAGTTCTACCATACTCCCACTCCTGTTTTTCTGAAAAAATCCATTTTTAATAAAACTGTGGCGAGTCTAGAACAATATTGCTATTGTTCATCCAAATGGTAGAAAGTCAACCCGCGTCATAGCCTGGGTCAACCCACAAACAGCCATTACAGAAACGTGCCTTGAGTTGTCCAGTGTCTGGTTTTAAGCATAAACCGGACAACTCCCCGTACCTTAACAATGTTAAGATATGAACTGTTCTATATCCAATATAGAAACAGAGGCACTGATTTAATTGAACCAGATCCAAATCATGCAACTGTCTCCAGTGCATGTCAACTAAATGGAAGGAGGCCGATCAGCGTTACTCAACTTAGGAAGCATTTCCAATTATGAGTAACCTGAAAGAGAAGCAAGTTCTCTTAATCATTACTATCAACTGAACACCATACACAAGTATCTACATCTTCGATCACTTTGAAGAATCCCGATACTTGTGACACCTGGTTCTCCACTCTATTCAAATACCAATAACTTCTCCAAATTCGGACCCTGTGTTTCCACGAAACACTTGTCTAAAAACTAGAGAAGTCATAAGTAAACTGAATGTAGTACGAGGACCAACCCCTCTGTCCTGATGGACCCTGGACAACATACAATACTCTGTATAAGTCCCTTGAGTCTGATAACTCATTCACTATGTGTCGTAGGTTGAAAACTGTACTTATGGTTAAGAAGAATTACACCGCTGTTTAATGCTCCTTACCTAACCATCCACTGATATAGGTAAATGTTGTAGACATAATTTCAGAAAGGTATATCTCACTCTATGAAAATAGACGTACAGATATATCAATTTGAAATTGGTGCATAACTGCGGATATTCAAAACCAAATATTTGCCGACCGGCAAACAGTCCAGGTGATTTCCTCAAATATCACCGATTACAACGAATCCTGATATAATGAGGATAATCACCCAATTCCCAATAACTTACTCCCACTCATCATCTGTAAAACCATACAGATGTGAGAATCGTACCTGGTAAATACATACCCTGGAGTAAGTATCTAATCGGGAAATCAGTTTTCCTTTAACATCACACAGTGAAACTGAAACATTGAAATGTTTCGATGGGGTATCCTGGTATTCCTAGTAATGCCTCTTCCAGATTCACGACTGTAACCGTATAATTCTTTGCCACCTCTCCAAATCCCTTCATATGTCTTTAGTCTTTACCTTCTGCACACCCTTTTAGGCCAAATGGTTTTCTTCCTTCCCTACCGTTCGGCACCAGCCTATGGTTTGGAAGAAGACTATCCAATAAGCATAATGGGTGTACTGTCCCAATCCTAGGAACACTCGCAATGAGAGAGGGTGAAGATAAAAGACAACCGAATAAACCTTATTCCTATTTCTCCTGAACCAGAATCCATCCCCGAACTGGCACAAGTTCCTTTCGAGTTCGTATATAACCATACGATGGAGTATCCAAATAAACTGTGGATCTTCGTAGTGATACGGAGTGTCCTGGAGAAATACAAAGGTGATGTGGGAGTGGTAACGAAATATTTGGTTTGGTCGTGAATATCTGTTGCAATTTACTTTGCCCTCTTACTAATCCCTTGCTTTGTCTGAACTTAATACCTTCTGCACACCATCGTTATGCTAATTGGTTTTCTTCATTCCCTACCGGTCGGCACCAGCCTAAGGTTTGGAAGAAGACAATCCAATTTGCGTAATAGGTGTACTACCCCTAAACCAAGGAGTACTCGTAACCTGAGAGAGGGTAAAAGGAAAAGACAACTGAATAATTCTATCCGTTTTCTCCAGAACCGGAAACCATCCTCGAATAAATTCTTTCAAGTTCGTATCTAACCATACGATGGTTTTGTCCAATGGAAGTGGACGTTCGTAGTAATACGGGGTGTCCTGGAGAAAAGGGTAAAAGTAGGAGTGGCAATGAGGTCTGCAACTCTGACAATCCAAAAGCCGGTGTCAAGAAGGTTCGGTCAACTTGGTCACTGAGTCAAAGTCTTAGGGTCGGGTCAATGGTCGCTGCCAAAGAGAGAGAGAAAAGAAACACTCAGCGTGCACTCTAACCTAGATCAGAATGGTCACCAATTTATCTAATCAGGAAACCTCCCACTGTACCTTAAATTCTCCTCCAAACCTGAAAGAAGAATTAGTCGGGATCACCCGAGGAGTATACCAACTCATCAGTGGGAATCGGGATCCAACTATCATCGCATGATAACGTGACGGAATCCGCTCACGTCATCACACTCCAGAAGGTATGCGCATATCTGGCAAGTTTCAGTTCTTTTGAAACTCCCGATGTGATTTCTGCCCCATGCTCTTATGACCTTGGCGTGAGGTCAAAATATCATAAGTCACATGTCAAGTTCTGCCCGTCATTATCCAGGTTAATCTGAACCCACCCGTACATACCCTTGACGTAGGCCAAAATAGTAGTACGACTGTCCCAAACCAACGCATCTATCTATGCAACAGATAAATACCCGGCAGCTACCAAACACTATGCCTTGGCGTGAGGTCAAAATACATAGCTTGAATACTGTCGAATATTTAACTGAAATGACGGAGGGCTACGAATGGTTTCTGGCGAAAACCTTTAACGTAATGAACTTGATATCGTCGAAGGAACGGATAGCTTTTAAAAAATATAGTGACGAAAACCGTTGCTAAAGAGGTCACTCCCTGTGAAGGGATCTCGGCTCTTTCCCCGTAGAATGGGGTGCAGGATATTCCAAATGAATACCACGGTGCAAAGCAAAAGTACTCGGCTATAGTGAAGTTAATGCCCTGACGCAAACTTTTGTCCAAGGGGTCACTCCCGGTGAAGGGATCTCGGCCCTTGCCTCGTCGACTGAGGAGCAGGATATTCTAAATGAATACCGCAATGCAAAACAAAAGTGAACGTCCTTGCAATGACAGCTTTTTGAAAAGTGTTCCAACAACATCAGATTAGGTTTGTTTTAACTTGCATTGATCCGAATCAATGCAGTCCCATCAATTGATCACACCAAAAAGAACGAAAATATACTGATGTACGTATATGCCATCCGCATTCGCCACTGGGTCCCGTCATTACCCGTTAGGTTAGCTAACTAACGACAGAGCAGGGACTGGACTAGCGCGGATGCAAAACATATACAACATCTACTAATATATATACCAATATATAGTATTTCGCTCAAGGCGTGAATAAAATGCAACATCACAGAAATGTACAGCATCACAGAAACAATACAGATATCTGGGATCCCCGGGTTTCACAGAGTCGCTGAAACCCGACGTTCCCCTGGTCGTGTGGATAGCCTGTGCAATGAAATCCTAGACCCCTACGGGCGCGGCAAGTTACCCGCCAAAACCTGAAGCGAGGCAGCCCCCTTCAGCAACGTGAATGGACCACCCAGCACTTCACGGAATCCGGTAACTTGGGCACCCCTCCTGGGTCAACCTGTACCCCCTACGAGTGCGGCGAATAGCCCGCCAATCCTAGAGCGAAGCCCCCTCCGTCTCAATGCCATGAGATGCGGGCTTGTTGCCCTCCAGAACCCGGCTATCCGTGCACCCCTCCGCGGGGCAATCCTAGTACAGAAAGTAAAATATACATACAACGGGTACATCGACCGCAACCAGGTCGTGCCCCAAAATAATAATACAAACAGGCAGTGACGGCAGTCCACATGTCGGACGCTCGCCCCGCAATATCAAATGTACATAATACAACAAAACTGTACTAGCATTGCATCCAGGCTATCCCCCACGACCGATCCGCAACATCACAGCAAAAACAAAACATCAACGTGAAAGTCACGTTCGCAAATCCGTCTAACCGGGCTATAGCAGTTAGACCGGATTTACCGATCAAGTGACATTCACGGTCGCAGATATAATGTAAATACTGTGAAAAATGTGTTTAAAATATCCGATCGATCAAAAATTAACAAGTGGGCCCCCAATCAAAACTGTAGCACTCACAGAAATCCTGGGCCCAATTTTAATATTCCAAAACCCATATTTTAAGCCCAGAAGGCCTCTGTAAAAAATTGGTGAAGTGATCTCCACAGTGTGCGGCGGAAGGGCGGCGGGAAGGGGGTTTTCGCGGCGGTTCCGCGCTCCCACTGTGGAGTTACTTCGTCGAATTTTTACAGAGCTCTTAGATTTTCCAGTACATCAACATTTCACAACCTGAAAAATTTTTCGACACTAAAAATTTCCAACAGAAAACTGATGCTAACAAAAATGTAGTTTTGGAACATTCGATCGATCGAAACAGAAAAACACACTACACCAAGCTAGACTAAGTTAATGGCGAGGCTCTGATACCACTGTAAGTGCACGGCGGCGCCCCGGCCGTCAATCCGACGGCCAAAAGCGGAAGCGGTGATAAACTTTAAATTTTCTTAAACTGGCAAACCGCCGCGCACTACTACCCGGATCGAACCATTAATTAGTCCTAGCTATCTACAAGATGGGGAAGAGAAGTATACCGACAGATCCGAGTCCTCCGGTCTTCTCGTCGTGGTCCCGATCTCCTGCGGAATGTCTCGTCTCCTCCTCGTCGCCGGAAGTGCACCACATCGCCTACTTCTTATACGGGCTCCCACCTCAATGCCGAGGCAACTCGGGCACGAAGCCGGCTACTCGACGTGCCCAAGGTTCGTTGTAGAATATGTAGTGAGCAAGTCTCATTTGGGGTTTGTGGAATTGCCTTTTGTGGAGGGATTGAACTTGGAGCTTTTTGAGAATGATCTTGTGGGTTTTTGCAACATGAAATGAGCTAAAAAACCCACCCAAAAAATTGGGACAGCCCCCACTAAGGGAGTGGCCGGCCAAGACTTCAAGAGAGGGAGGAATGAGAGAGTGGGGTGATAGAATGAGATAGATCACACCATAATGCAAGAGGGAAACAAAAGCCATCATGAAAGAACATGATCACTAACACCAAAACCACACTCAACACACTAATCATCAACAAACATGATGCTTACAAAGTCAAGCCATCATGAAGTATGAAATCAAGCAAGTCAATGGATGGTGCACCATCATGAAGACTATCATGATGCTACAAAAAGCAAAGACCCCCTCCACAAAAACTTATTTGCAACAATGCAAATAAGCCCTCCTCCACCAAACTTCGGCCAATGAACGGAACAATGGAAATTGGCCGAAACGGAAAGCAAACTGGCAACTCCAAAAACTGGTCCCGTAATAAATTACAGGAAAACCCCAATACTGTGCATACACACCCGCATCTGTATTTCGACCGAAATACAAATGCAATGAGACAAAGTCTACACTGTACTATACTAAGATCCGGCTTATACCAAAGCCGGCTAGTAAAATCTGTTCGATCCTGATCCGTGCAATACCGCACGTATCTGATCGAACCCTGCCATATAACCATACGGCCTATAGTACAAAACTGTCCGATCCTGATCCGTGCAATACCGCACGTATCTGATCGGACCTTGCCATATCTCCATACGGCCTCTACAACCTTTCGCCCGAAAGCTGAGTAACTGAATGTGGGGGACTCTAAAGACTCGTCAACACCTTAGTTGTGGATTTAACCACTAGCACGTCAGAGGTATAAGCCAATACGTGACGGGCTACCAGGTACTGACTAAAAGGGACGTCTGTGAGCGAACTTAGCCCGACAACCCTACTGAGCCTGTCAGTGACAATATCCGTGCAGTCCGGTCCGTTCGTCTATGAGTATCGCATGGCGGGCCTAGGGGGTTGGTAAAAGTCAGACCCCCAAAAGCGGTACAAGTCGTGTCGGAGTGTAGCCCAGAACACCCTGAGATACTACTGGAATACCTACCAGTAAATCTCCTTGCCTTGGCCAAGGACTTTGTGTAATGGCTCTCCTAGACACAGCACGACCTCACCCCCAATACCGGGAGAGACGAACCCCTGAAGATACGCTCACTGCCTCCATGTGGCTCGGGACTGTACCCAACTAAAACCTGTTTGCACGACTCCTTTGAGCCGTGGTAGGGTAGTAATCAAAGTACAGTGGGAACTCACACGAGACAAATGACGATCCCCAGGTCGATGAACTAACCTGCATACATGTCACCAGGGAACTGCCATCTGACGTCTGGTATATGACCAACTAGCATGTTCCCGGCGAGTCCTGTCCGGTGTACTCATAACCCAATGAGCACCTGTATACATCTTAGGTGATCCAACTGACACCAGTGGCTTGTGAGACCGGCCACCGCCCCTCGTCGGGGTCTCGACTGTATACACTAGTCTACTAATGGAGTATCGATGCCCAGTCTCGAAACTCCCACGACTAGGGACCTTTTAAGGATAAGCTTATAGACCCCCAGCTCCCACTTATATGATCGCCCTCATACTGCTGGTGGTCAAGCAAGAATCCTAGAGGCTCTATCAACGTGTAATAGCGACGTGTCAGGTCACCTAAAGCAGTACACGATGATAAAGGTAAACCAGATAGCATACTATCATCTCGAGTAAGACTGTCCTACCGGGATAGGTCCTCCCTCAATCATTACAATCACATACCTGTGACCTAATAATTGACTCTGAGGGCACTATCTCCAACACAATCTACACGGACTAACACGACACACCTACATACTCTAAAGGGTTCGTGTTGTAGCTAACGCGTATAGCGACACTATGAAACCAACTCAGTGCAACAGCAACACGGAACACGCATCGTATCGGATAACATATCGCACGAAACGAAACACTAGAAATATGCAAAGTGATCCCAGATTTTTTTGTGCTAACAATTTGTAAAAATTACAAGTACCATGAGACTATAATTAACCCCTGAGACCCCTACACCAAAAATCAACACCCAGGTCCCTACTTTGGCTGCAAATTGCGGCCAGAAGCAATAAATCTTCGGCCGGAGTTGGAGGAAGTGGGCTCGTATTTTGAGGGTAGGTTCCAGGTCTTTATACTAGGTTACTATCAAGTCAATTTTTGCAACAATTACCTGGTTTAACAGCAGATCATCCGAGACCCCAAATCGACACTAAAAATACGATATTTATCCGAAACGATTCGATACGCGATAAAAACTGAAACAAACAAGCTAAGCTACACAAAAATAATTTAAAGAACAGAAAGGAAACATTACTACACAAAAGAACTCAAAGATCCATGCTTTGCATGATCCAAGGCATCCATGAGGCAAAATCCAAGAAAAATGTGTGATTTTGATGAAGTTTTGTGAATTTGTGATGGATTTTGTGTGAATATTTGAGAGTGTTCAGTTTGAAAGAGAATGAGATGAAGAAATGAGAAAGAGATAGAGAAAAGAGAGGGGGTGTGCGGATATGAGAGAGGGAGGTGAGTGTAGGGTGAGGTGAGAGGTGAGTGTATCATTGCAATTAATGCTAACCATGCTCTCACATAAATGAACCATACCTCATCATGCCACCTCCTCATTCCAAAATAATTATCTCACTCTCTTTCTCACAAAAGGTCAAAGAAATGGTTAAGGATTAAAGCAAAGGGATTAGATTAGGTTATGTGTCAAGGTTGCTAAGAACAAAATTAGCACAAACAGAACTCACATTTACGTGCACATGTGCGTGCATGCAAATAACAAATAATAATAATATATTAATTAAATGTTATAAAATGTGAGGAACCCGAATTGGTAAACTTTTTACAGTAAACCCGCATTAACGTCTAAACGAACACTAACCGAAATCTAAGGCGTTACTCTATGTAACTTCGTCAACCGTGTTTCATTGATGTGACCTAGTCTACAATGACATAAGAAAGTTTTATTAATTCTGGAGACTTTTTTTTAAGTGTGTTCTGGATGTTTGAGAACCTGAGCTTGATTCAATATATACTGTCCTCTAGTGTACCTGACCTAATCAAACTTTGATTTAGGTGGATGTGAACCACATCGCTTATAAACTAGACTTGGTACACACAAACAGTTACGTAGAATCAATATCTGCCCACTTGTCAATTCTAGGTGATATACCCTACGGATACAGCGTCCACGCTCATTCCGTCAGTAACCCTGAGAGTTATATCACCTGCTTGATAACTCTACGGTTTCTCAAAACCTGTAATGAATTACAGATATGAGATCCTGATCCGGTATCTAGTACCCAGGAAGTAGAGTTAATTGACAGATTGTTTTCAATCATAAACACACCCGAAGTTGAAGCCACAACATACTTCGGATCCTGGATTCTGGCTTTCTAAGCCTTGCATTCCTTCTGCCAATGCCCTTTCCCATAACAATAGGAACATCCCTCCTTCCCTACTGTTAACCCCGAAACTTTTACCCTTCCCTTTTCTTCTACCTTACTGACACCACCTATCAGCTTTATGGAGGTCTTCTTCTTCTCACCCTTAGCATCCGCTTTAGATCCAGAAGAGGAAAATTCTCCAATAAGCAGAGCGGGTGTCTCCCTAGTTTCCTTCAGGGTGCCCTCAACTGGATGTATAACTTTCTTCCCCTGGACGTAAGTAGGCAGTATGGACTGTAGAATTAAGTCAGCATATGACTCGTTTTCCAACATGGTCTCCAGGTCCGTGAGCTTTTTAATATAGCTAATCATTGTAGGGACGTGGTCCCCTACAGATGATCCGACAGCCAACCTCGCTTGAAGAAATTCTTTCGAGGTCTCATATCTTGCGATACGAGATTGCTCTCTACATAAAACATTGTTATGGAGGAAGATGGATACTAAGTCCATCTTCTCGTACTGCCTCTGGTATACACCATCAACTGAGGCCAACACGAGGCACTTGGCATTCGCACTGTCCTTTTCCCTTGACTTACGGATATCAACATCCGCGACGGTGGAAACTGGACCTGGGACAGCGGGGGGTATGAGTAGTAATGAGGTGGTTCAGCTTATCATAGGTAATGGACATTTGGACAAAACTTTGCCAGTCAATATAGTATAACTTAGTCATTTTATTATCTATCTGTAACCTAATCTGGTCACCTAGTTGCTGCAATTAGGAGAGAGAGAAGAATACACTCAGCATGATGCTCTTGCATGTTTAGATTGGTTTTTAATTTATCTAAACAGGATGGCTCCCACTGTTTCTCGAATTCTTCCTCAAACCATAAAAGAAGAATTAGTCAGGATTAATCTTACCGTACAATACTTGCTTAACCATTCGGCTAGACTAGTGTCGGTACTTCGAGGGAGGTTTTACGACGCTTTTGCGAAGTTCCTTAATTAAATAACCTCTTTTCCCTGGAGGCGTAGCCCCGCTAACGCTGTTCTAGACACCTACTTGGTTTATAGTATTGATCGTTAAGTGAAGAATCTCCAGAGGAGTAGCGGATACTCACAGTAGGATCAGGACCTAAATATCATTGTGTGATAATGCTGAAGGAATCCAACCAACATTATCAAACTCCAAATGGTATGCAGCACCAGTAAGTTTCAGTTTCTTTAGAAACCCCTGATGTGGATTTTTGCCCTATGCTCTTATGACCTTGATGAAGGCCAACATATCATAAGTCATATGTCAAGTTCTACCTATCATTGTCCAGGTTAATTTGAACCCATCTGTATATACCTTTTACGAACGCTAAAATAGTAGTACGACTGTCCCAAACCAACGCATCTATCTATGCTACATATGAACACCCGGCAACTACCAATCACTATGCCTTGACGAAGGCCAACAAACATAGCTTGAATACTACTGACTATTCATATGAAATGACGGAGGGCTATGAATGGTTTTGGCGAAACCGTGAACGTAGTGAACTTGATATAATTGAAGGAACCTGATAGCTTTTAAAAGGAGTGGTTTAAGCTCTGCATTTAAAAGTCTGCTGCTTTAAAATAACCGAGTGGTTTTAAAATTTGTTCCAACGATTCAGCTTTGGTTTGTTTGCTTTGCATTAATGTAGTGCATTCCCATCAATTAACCTACCATTGCAGAAATCAACGAAAATACAACGTACGCTTATGCCATCCGCATTCGCCATGGGGCCCTTGTAAGTCGACGTTAGACACCCCACGAGTGGCGGGGAGGCGGAATAGGTAAAACAATCATTTTTGTTTAAACTAACATCGACTAACTTACGGATCTTTGCCAAACCCTAACTAACAACATCATAGGAGGGATTAGCTACTATGAAAGAAGATTAAACCTAATGAACCAAGTCCTTCTTATTCTCGTTAACCACCTCCTCGTCGGCCTCCTCTTTGTAATAGAAGATCTACCCGAGAACTACTTCTCCAAGCTTAACCTCTAATCTTGAGGTAACTAGGTAACTAAGAGTGCTAATCAAAGCAACTTAGGGGATATAGAATGGGATTAGGGATCAATTAGTCTTGCTAACTCTTGATCTCAACACATGAGAGGTTAGGATTAGGGTTTGAAGAGAGAGAGCTTGAGGGGAGAGAATGTGATAATAATAATGAAATGGAATTAACTCATTTGTGTATATATATGAAGCAAAAAAATATCTTGCATAAAAATCTCTTTGCACAAATATCTTCATGCTTCATTTAATACATAATGAATCATCAAGTGAGTCATTAAAAACATTAATGCTTTATTGACTCTCTTGATGAATCATCTCCATGAGTCACAAAACCATTTAATGCATATAACACCTAAGCTCTCCTTGTCATCAACCTTCTAGAAGCTTCTCGACAATTTACGAGAACGCCCCTCCTATCCGTGAAAACACGGAAATACTGAGACTGTATAAATCCAATAATCCAATACTAGAATCTGGATTAAACCAAAGGCTGCTAGTAAAAACTGTCCGAACATCGTACGTGCATAAAAACACGTATGCTTCCGAACCTTGTCGTAAAACCATACGACCTCTATATCGTTTCGCCCGAAGCAGGGAAACTCTCTGTGTGGGACTCTAAAGACTCGACTACTACGCTGGCAGTGGGTTTAACCACAGAACGCAAGCGGCACTAGCTGTACGTAACGGTCCCCAGGTAGATGTCGATAAGAAGGCCGATGAGGAAACCCATCCGAACTCCTACTGAGCCTGATGTGACAATCTCCGTACAATCCGGTCTGTTCGTCTAGGACTATCGCATATCGGGCCTTGGGGGGCGGCAAGCGTCAGTCCCTTAAAAGCGGTATAAGTCGTGTCGGAGCGAAGCCCATTACACTTTGAGAAAGTACTGGAAAACTTACCCGTAAATCTCGCTTTCCCTAGCCAGGGACTTTGTGTAATGGCTCTCCTTAGTCCTTCTCAGGTACTTGAGAATGTTCTTTACTGCTATCCAGTGCTTCTCCCCTGGGTCTGAATGATACCTGCTTACCATGCTCAGTGCGTATGCTACATCTGGTCTGGTGCATAACATCACATACATTATAGAGCCTACCGCAGAAGCGTAGAGTATAATAGACATCCGATCCCTTTCCAAATCAGTTTTGGGAGACATCTCTTTGGAGAGGGTGATTCCGTGATAAGCCGGTAAACTACCACACTTAGAATCTTCCATACTGAATCTTTTCAGTATAGTGTTGATATACCTGGACTACGAAAGTCCAAACATCCTCTTGGATATATCACGATAGATCCGGATCCCCAGAATGTATGAGGCATCACCCAGGTCTTTTATGGAGAACCTGTTTGACAAGAATCCTTTGACAGATTGTGGCATAAGAATATCATTTCCTATCAAGAGAATGTCATCTACATACAAGACGAGGAATACGACAGTTCGTGCTACAATTTTACTATATATACATGGTTCATTTGGATTTTTGATAAAGTCATATTCTTTGACCGTTTCATCAAAACAGATGTTCCAACTCCGCGTGCCTGCTTCAGTCCATAAATGGACTTAAGCAACTTACACACTTTCCTGCTGCTCCCACTCTGATTGAAACCTTCTGCCTGATCCATATAGACACACTCTTCTAAATTACCATTTAGAAAAGCCGTCTTTACGTCCATCTGCCAGATCTCATAATCATGGAAGGCAGCAATGGCAAGAAGGATCTGAATGGATATGAGCATAGGCACTTGAGAAAAAGTTTCGTCATAGTCCAAACTAGGTCTTTGACGAAAACCCTTTGCAACAAGTCTAGCCTTATAGGTTTCCACCTATCCATCTACACCAATCTTTTTCTTGAAGATCCATTTGTATCCTATGGGTTTTACTCCATCTGGAGCAAAGTCAAAAGTCCATACTTTGTTAGTGTACATGGACTCCATCTCGGTCCGCATTGCATCCAGCCATCGTACCGAGTCGCGGCTCTGGATGACCTGCTGGAAGCTAGTAGGTTCATCATCATCAATGATGCAATCCTCTCTATCCCCATCTATGAGAAAACCATAGTATCTCTCAGGCGGATGAGACGGCCTACTACTCCTGCGGAGGGGTGCGGGAATGTCCTGTTCTTCTTGAACTACTGGTTCTACCAAACTTTCAGTAGTAGTTTGTGGTTCTAGAATTTCTTCCAGTTCTATTGCGCTCCCACTTATTTCCTTTTCTAAAAACTGCTGTTCTAGAAAATGGGAATTACGAGAAACAAAAACCTTTTGTTCCTCTACATAATAGAAGAAATATCCCTTGGAGTTCTTTGGATATCCCACAAACTTACACTGTACTGATCGTGCCTCGATTTTGTCCGCATGCTGCTTTTTAACAAAAGCTGGACATCCGCATATCTTCAGATACAGAAGAAAAGGTTTCTTCTCACTCCACATCTGATATGACATGGTAGGCACAGTCTTGGTAGTATCCCTGTTCAAAAGATATGCCGCTGATTCTAGTGCATAACCCCAGAAAGATCGCGGTAACTCAGCATTACTCATCATGGAACATACTATATCCAATAGGGTTCGATTCCGTCTTTCCGATACACCGTTATGCTGTGGAATGTATGGAGGAGTAAGCTGAGAGAGAATTCCTTTCTCTTTTAGGTAACCTAGGAACTCGGCACTTAAGTATTCACCACCTCAATCAGATCTTAGTGTCTTGATACTTTTGCCGGTTTGGTTTTCTACTTCATTCTTATATTCTTGGAATTTCTCAAAAGCCTCGGATTTATGTTTCATCAAGAAAATGAATCCGTACCTAGAGTAATCATCCGTAAAAGTAATGAAATATGAAAAACCACCTCTTGCAAATGTAGACATTGGCCACATACATCGCTGTGTATGAGTCCTAAGAGTTCGCTCGCTCTTACTCTATATCCAGTGAATGGAGTCTTTGTCATCTTTCCTTTGAGAGATGATTGACAAGTGGTATAAGATTGATATTTGAACGGATCCAAATATCCTTCTCTTTGTAACTTAGTTAACCTTGTCTCATTGATGTGACCTAGTTTACAATGCCATAAGAAAGCCTTATTTATATCTGGAGACTTTCTTTTTAGTGTGTTTTGGACATTGAAAATCTGTAATTGGTTTAAAACATATATACCGTTATCTAGTGTACCAGACCCAATCAAACCATGATTAAGGTGGATGTTAACAACATCGCTTACAAACGTGAAATCATAACCATCTTTTGATAACAACAAAACTGATATGATATTATACGTTAAACTGGGTACACAAAAACAGTTATGCAAAACCAAAATATGTCCACTCGTCAATCCAAGGTGATAATCCCCTACGGACACAGTACCCACGCTAGCTCCGTTAGCAACCTGGATGGTCATATCACCAACCTTCAGCACTCTACGGTTTCTCAGTGCCTGCAATGAATTGAATATATGAGATCCTGATCCGGTATCCAATACCCAGGAAGTAGAGTTGATTGACAGACAATTTTCAAATACAAACACACCTGAAGTTGAAGCCACAGCTTGCTTCGGTTCCTGGTTCTTGGCATTCCAAGCTTTGCAATCTTTCTTCCAGTGCCCTTTCCTACGACAGTGGAAGCACTCGCCCTTTGCCATTATGGCATCGCAACCTTTGCCGTTCCTTTGACTCTCACCTTACCAACACCTCCTCTAGGTTTGGTAGCGGCTTTCTTCTTCCTTCCTTTGGCCCTAGCCTTGGACCCGGAAGAAGAAGCACCGCGAACAAACATAGCGGGTGTTTCCCTTGCCTTCTGTAAGGTGCCCTCTGCACTCCTCAACATGTTAAGGAGTTCTGGGAGTTCAACTTCTTTTCTTTGAATGTTGAAATTCAGAATAAACTGGGTGTAAGTGGAAGGAAGGGACTGAAGAATCAAGTCTGTATAGAGCTCGTTCTTCGAAGTTGTCCCGAGGTCCGCGAGCTCTTCTATATAGCCAATCATCTTTAGGATATGTTCTCCTACAGATGATCCGATGGCCAGCCTCGACTGAAACAAGTTCTTCGAGGTCTCGTATCTAGCTATACGAGATTGCTCTCCATACAGATCTTTTGTATGGAGAAATATGGATTCATGATCCATATCCTCGTGCCTCCTCTGATGTTCATTATTCATTGAGGCAAGCACGATGCATTTGGCCTTCGCGCAATCTAATTCCCAGGTCTTGTGGATTTTCTTATCCGCAATACTGGATTTTGGACCAGGGACAGCAGGTGCCTTAGCAGTAAGGACATATCCTAATTTTTCATAAGTAAAAGCCATCTTGACATTCCGCAACCAATCTTTATTGTTTGCCCTGTCAATATATTTTTTTCTAATGGTAACTTAAGGCCTGTCATGTTCTGGGTCGCTGCAATTAAGAGAGAGAGGGAACACTTTAGCATGATTCTCTTGCAAGTTTAGAGCGGTTTTTAGTTTATCTAAACTGGATGGCTCCCACTGTTTCTCGAATCCCTCCTCAAACTAAAAAGGAAGAACTAGCCAGGACTATTCTCACTGTACAATACTTGCTTAACCGTTCAGCCAGGTCGGTGTCGGTACTTCGAGAGAGGTTTTACGACGCTTTCGGGAAGTTCCTTAATTAAATAACCTCTTTTCTCTAGGGGCATAGCCCCGTTGACACCTTTCTCGGCACCTACTTAGTTTATAGCATTGATCGTTAAGTAACGAATCTCCTGATGAGTAGCGGATACTCACAGTAGGATAGGGATCCAAATATCATCGTGTGATAAAGCTGAAGGAATCCTACCAAAATTATCACACTCCAAATGGTATGCATCTCTTTGCAAATTTCAGTTTCTTTAGAAATTCCCGATATAAATTTCTGCCCCATGCTCTTATGATTTTGGCGTTGGTCAAAATGTAATAAGTCACATGTCAAGTTCTACCCATCATTATCTTGTTAATTTGAACCCATCCGTACATACCACTGACATTAGCCAAATGATAATACGACTGTCCCAAACTAACTCATCTATCTATGCCACAAATGAATACCCAGCAGCTATCAAACACTATGCCTTGGCGTTGGTCAAAATACATAGCTTGAATACTACTGAATACCCAAATGAAATGACGGAGGGCTACGAATGGTTTTGGTGAAACCGTGAACGTAGTGAACTTGATATGACCGAAAGAACCTGATAGCTTTTAAAAGGAGTGGTTAAAGCTCCGCAATTAAAAATATCTTCTGTTTTAAAAATAACCGAGTGCTTTCTTTTAAACTGTTCTAACAATTCAACTTTGGTTTATTTTCTTTGCATTAATATAATGCGTCCCATCATTAACCTATCATTGCAGAAAACAACGAATATACAACGTCCTCTTATGCCATCCGCATTCGCTACTGGGCCCCGTCATTCACCCGTTAGGTTACTTAACTAACGACAGAGCGGGGGCTGGGCTAGCACGGGTGTATAACATAAGTGACGTCTCATAGCTATCATATATAGATATTGTACATTCATCAGACGCAATAATAGGCATTCCAGATCACAGATGAACATAATGGATTTTCTATGAATCCGCATTCCTTTTGAGCCTGTAAAGATGTAAGTCGATGTGCAACACCCCACGACTTGTGGGGAGGCGGAAAAATGAAAAACGATCTTGTTCTTTGCGTAAACATCGACTAACCAAAGAATCTTTGCTAAACTATAACTAACAAGAAACATAGAAGTTGTTAACTACTATGAGAAGTGATTATACCTAATGAACCGTGTCCTTCGTCTTTTCGTTCTCCATCTCCTCTCCGGCCTTCTCTATGTAGTAGATGATCCACCCGAGAGCTTTACTCCAAGCTTCACCTCTAAACTTGAGGTAACTAGGTTTCTTTAGTTGCTAATCAAAGTACCTAGATGATATAGAGAAGGTTTATGGATTAATTAGTCTATTCTAATCCTTGGTCTCAATACATGAGTGGTAGGATTAGGGTTTGAAGAGAGAGTGAGCTTGAGGAGAGAGAAGGTGAGCATGAATAATGATATATTTGTTTCTTACTTGTAATATATCATGAAGCATAAGATTTATCAAATAAATAAATCTAAGTGATTGTTCCCCTCCGAATGGACGGCGCACAGGACCGCGATGGCCTGACGCTGAGATTCGGGGCAGATGTTATTTGGTTTTATCCGTCTACCTCTCCGAAAATGCCAAGTTGATTTATGGCACCGTGTATCGAAGGTTTAGACGGATGCGGCCGATGTAGCAGACTTTGTCAGATTCCCCCTCGCTTGAGGGGTTTTTGATTGTGGGGACGCTCTTCCCTGCAGGCGCAAGCCCCTGCAGTTAATTACGCTACCGCTTCGTGGTAACAACTTTCTCCTTCTCCAGAATTTCACTTCGTGTCGTGGGTGTTTGTTTTGTTTGTGGTTGCCCGTGGATTGTATACGGAGACTGAGTAATACCGTCGCCCGTAGGACGTGGGTTAGTCTAAATCTGTATTTACTTAGATTTGGGTTTGGTGTTTTTAGTTTAAGGATGCCTTAGTCGCGTTGCGGCTAAGATCGACTTAAACGTTCGTTAAAGATACGTTAGTCCTGTTTGAGACTAAGATCTACTTAACATGGTGATCCATTTAATATAGGGCCGTCGGGACTCGTCGCCTCTCTGACATCGTTGAAGGATTACAACGATAGGTGTCAGAGGAGTTCAGAGATGTACCCTTGAACCAAAGTTGATTTGGAGTTTTATAGTCCATTTGAGTGTTTAAGGATACGTTAGCCGCGTTTGGGGCTAAGATCAACTTAAACGGGACCGTTTAGATCCGGCAAAAGAGCATTAGGAGGCTCTATTGTTCCAATTTAGGGACGTAGTGGTCCATATTCCAGTTTAGGGACGTGGTGGTCCAATATTAGTTTAGGGACGTTTCGGTCCGATATTAGTTTAGGGACGTTTCGGTCCGATATTAGTTTAAGGACGTTTCGGTCCACGAGTTTAAGGACCCCGCAGTCCGTATCGATGTGTGGTCGTTGGGACCCGTCACCTCTTTGACGTCGTTGAGGAATTACAACGACGGATGTCAAAGGAGTTCGGAGATGTACCCTCGAACTGGATGTAAATTGATTTAGGAGAACAATTTTGCTCAGTCAATTTAATTTAAGGACTTATGGCCAAAATTGGGCTAAGTCCAGTTTCAATATTTTTTTTTGTCTTTGGCCTGTTCTAGGGCTTTACCCCTTTTTAGTAATGCACTGCATTATTCTTGTTTTGATTGGGCTCTGCCCTTTATAAATGATGCAGAGCATCTATTTTGTTTGGGCTCTGCCCTTTTTAAAATGCATAGCATATTTGATTAAGCCTGTTAGGCCTTTTAATTGGGCTCTGTCCCTTTTCTTTAATAATGCAGGGCATTAAGTACTCTGACAGTGCCCCACGTGGCTTGTCAGGCGCTTGGCGCCAAGTAATGAGCGCAAGCTCATATGGTGGTGATACGTGTCACGCTCTAGTGAGCGCAAGCGCAATAGCGCAGTGCGCTGCGCTAATGCGCTGCGCTGTTGCGCTGCTGACACGTGGCGCACTCTGGTGAGTTGCGCCAATTCCAGAGAGCAAAGCTCTATTTCAAGAGCGCGTAGCGCAAGTTGTTTTGTAGCTGACACGTGGCGCTCTCTCAAGAGCGCAACAGCGCAGTTTGGAAGTGCAAAGCACTAAGAATCTTTTAGATTCAAGAACAGGAGTGCAGAGCACTATTTGATTTCTTGATCTAATTTAGATCAAAGAAAATAAAAAAAAAATTGTTTCAAGAACCAGAGGTTCATAAAAAAGTGCAAAGCACTATTATTACTTATTTTTCTTTTATTTTAAAAGTATTGATCTTGTTCTTAGATCAATAATTTGTCCATAAGAGAATTTTCTCTTTTTCCTAAAGGTTTTTACCTTCTGTTGTTCTTGAGGAGTTCTCAAGAGTTCTCTTCTTTCTTTTTTTTAGAAAGATGTTCTTCCTTTTTAATTGAGGCCCAGGATCCTTTTTATAGTGCCCATAAATAAGTTAAATTTGTTAAAGAGATCTTTCTCTGAGTGATTTGGGGAATTTTCCCCACCGTTGGATCTTTGATCCAAGGGCTTCTGCTTTGCAGAAGAAAATCTTCTTATTTTAACAAGAACAGAAAAGATTTCTTGGAAATTTAATTCTGTTTGGCGCAGATACCCCAGCGCGTGACACGTGTCGCGCAGCGCACTGCGCAGCGCAACTGCGCTGACACGTGTCGCGCAGCGCAGAGCGCAGTGCAACTGCGCTAGCGCATCTACGCTGACACGTGTCGCGCAGCGCAGTGCTTGCGCAGCTGAATCGTTGCTTCAGAAAAATAGAGCTTTGCTCTGATTGGGCGCGCCTTCTTGGGCGCTGCGCTGACATATCAGCGCCTGTCATGTGGCGCGTTGCGACCGAGATTTGAAGCGTTGCTTCAAAATTTTGAATTTTGAATTTTAACAGAGCTTTGCTCTGATTGGGCGAAACAAATGCCCCCCCACCGTTGCGCTTACGTGGCCCCAAACGTGAGCGCAACGGTGGCGGAATTCCAACCGCCGTGACAACTTTCGGAAGTCGAAGAGGCACTTGATGCCTATAAATAGGACCTTTGGTCCCCCACAGATGCTTATCATCTTTCAGATTTTTATTTTCAAAAAACTTCAAAGCTTTGCTCTTGCCTTCAAGAACTCCAGAGCTTTGCTCTGCTTTCCAAAGTTTTTAGAAAAACTTTAGGTAAAATTGATTCTTTGATTAAATTAATTTTAATTAATCTTAACCAGCAGAGCTTTGCTCTCATATATTTTTTGATCTAAAGAGATCCCCATTGGGGTTTCACTAGCAGAGCTTTGCTCATTTTCAAAGTTAGAAACTTTTTAGGTAAAATTAATGTAAATCAAATTAATTTAAATTAATCTCAGTCAAAGAGCTTTGCTCTCACAGATCTTTTGATCTAAAGAGATCCCCATTGGGGTTTCATTAAGCTTTTGTTCATGGGTTTTAATCCCTGAACAGAGCTTTGCTTTCGAGGAATTTAGCCCTCTATGTATATTATTTTTCTTCTATCGCTGATCTTCCTGTGGTATTTCCTCCAGGAATAATGGCGGTGCATCTATACAGTTTGCACGAGTTCATCACCTATGACGATATCCGCGCACAGGGTCGTCAACAAAATCAGGAGTTTACAGACGCTCAATGTGCAGAGGTTATGGGCCGTCTGAACGCAAGCGGTGGTTGGCTGCTACCCCGTCGTTCGGCTCTTTTAAAAGTCGTGCTGGGAGCAATATGGAGAGCACTTCCGGGTCTTCACGAGGCCCTGCCGCTCAATGCGCTGGATGATGCCGAGGACAAGGTGCATTCAGTGTACCTGACGGGGCTGATCTCGAAGAGCCGGCGGGACAGCCTCATTGACATCCTACATCAAATCTTCCAGCAGACGACGATAGTTGCTACTTATCGGAGGCCGGGAGGGCTTGCCGATGATATTGACACAGAGGAGCACGGAAGGCTGCGCATAAGAATAATCAGAAAGGCCAGAAGGACTCTGGATGGCCTTAATTTTGACTTTCTCAATCCGTGCCCTGGATCTGAAGTTATTCCATTGTAATAATATTTTTCGTTCACTGTTTTTTATGATTGTAAGATTTTTTGGCAATATGAATGGAAACTTTTTATTTCGGCTTGTCTTATTTCTCGTCTTGAGTCTTCTGCCCATGAATGAATGAGTGCGTCTCGAATGCTCGATTAAACGTAAATCGGATGTTCTTTCTGTTATTTTCTACGTCTTTCCTTTCTTTTATTACCAGCATATCACCTTAGCAAACATAGTTGACGGATGATTAGAATGAGTATCTTGACTTTCTTAAGAAATAGCGATGGCTTAGGCCGCAGGTTTAGATCTGCTGCCTAAGACTTTTCAACTCTATGAGCCGTGAGGGTCTCATAGAGACTTTTCTCCCTACGGATCGAGAGGATCTCGTAGGTGGGTTTTTCTCCTTAGGTATCGTGAGGATTCCTAAGTGTGGTTTTCTCTTGTAAGTCGTAAGGATCCTACAAGAGAATTTTTCCCTCTTACGAGTCGAGAGGACTTGTAAGCGGTTGTTTCCCTCCTTGTTGAAGTTCGATGTTGGAGAGTGAGACCCGTGGATGGTATGCAAGAGAACGTTTTGGGCCAACTTGTAGGGTCCCAGTGCTTAGGAAACAGGCTTCTTTTATGCCCACTGCCTAAGGCTTTATCTCACGAGTCGAGCCGCCTCAACAATTTTTTTCGCAAGTCGAGACGAATCGAGCGTTTCTCGCAAGAACATCTTAACGTCGCATTTAACCTCTGCTCTTTACGACAGAAGCCCGTTAAGGTTGGTGGCACTTACGGTTTTGGCCATCGTACCGTCGCATAAGCTGATATAGTCCTCGATAGGCAATCGTACTGTTCGAGTAGCTCTACGACTGCCGTGTCTCTGATCCCTTCGGGGGCTGGACAAGACGTCTTCAAGCAATCCTCCTTGGCAGTTTAACCGTCGGAAGAGCAAGTGTTAGGAATTTGCCATGTCGCTTTTTACTTGAGGTTAGGCTTATTTTGGTGAGCCCCGATGAGTCATAACCACTCCGCGCTGGTGTGGGGATGATCTCCGATAGTCTTTCGGGCTTTATATGAGTTGCCGTCAAGACCCTGAAGCTAGGAATTTGGCCTTTGCTTCGTTTGCTGGCATTGCGTCTGCTGTATCGAGACGAATGTTGCGGTGGGAACTAGGGATTTTGCCATGGCTCCGTTTGTTTGATGACGTTGCGTCTGCTGTGTCGAGACGAACGTTGGGGTGACATCTCGTCTGCTGTATCGAGACGAGCGTCGAGGTTGTCTCTAGGTTGCTGGTGAATCGCTGAGGTTTGGAACTAGGGATTTTGCCGTTGCTCCATTCGTTTAATGACGTTGCTGTTGGATATATGTATGCCCTAGAGGCCATTATGTGATAGTGGATGTATCTATACATGTATATATATATTCGGTTTGCATTCTTGCTCGACATGATAGTATGCTATCTGGTTCTTCTTTATCTGACATGTTGATTTGATCATGCTTTTATTCATTCATACATGCTGATAAAGCCCTAAGGATATCGGCTTGACTACTCTGATTATGATGGAGATCATACTAGTGGGACATCTGTAGTCTATAAGCATATCCTGAAATGTCCCTAGTCGGAGGTGTATCGAGACGGGGCATCGATATACCAGAGTAGACTAGCGTATATGATACTAGACCCATGTGATGGGCGATGGATGTTCCCACATTCATCGATGTTTGACATCAAGATCATATACGGGTGCTCAGTGGTGACTGGGTACACTGGACGGACTCGCCGAGAACTCCTATATAGAATTATATCTATCGTCGGATAGCAGTTCTCAGGTGACACTGGTACAGGTTAGTCTGTAGACCCGAAATCGTCATAGAGCCTTGTGTGTTCTCCCACTGTACTTTGACTACCACCCTACCACGGCTCTACTGAGTCGTGCAAGCAGGTGGCCGTTGGGTACAGTCCCGAGACACACGAAGGCAATGAGCGATAGGAGGGGTTTCGTCTCTCCCGATATTGGGAGTTGATGCTGTACTTTGCCCGACTGGTTATAACAGCAAGTCCCTGGCCAGGGCTGCTGAGATTTGCGGATAAGTGTTATCAGTAGTTTCTCGATCTGTTATAGACCATTGACCGGCACGACTTATTGAGTTATTGGGGTCGACGTGACCATCCCTAGGCTCGATATGCAGCATATCTGACGAAGAGACCGGACTGTACGGTAGTGTTGTCGGATGGCTCGACGGGAGTTGTAACAGGTTCGCTTGTTTTCTTCTAATCGCTCAATACCCGGGTGGCCGTTACGTTTAGCTGACCGCTTGCGGCTTGGGGGTGCTTGATGTGATCATCACCCACTGCCGGCGTATTGACGAGTCTTAGAGTCCCACATAGGAGTTACCTAGTCCAGGCGAAAAGTTGTGGTGCGCATATGCGATATGCGCTTGGACCCGATTAAAATACGTGTATAGGATACCGTATATTAATTGGGCGGCTTGCTAATGGTCGGGTCATATGTGATATGACCGGATTAGTGAATCAAGTGTTGATTCATCATTAGTTTCTCACTACAAATCCTATCTTGCTTATTTTGGATGTATGCATGCATGTATGCATTCATTCTTGTTCATGCACATATTGATGTGCAAGCACACATGCATACATACATCAATTTTTATCATGGTTGTTTATACAATGAGAATGGTGGATGTATAAGAATTACACCATGGTTATTTTTGGATAATTATTGGATTTAAATTAAAGCAAAAGAAAATGAAAAATGGGTTAAATCTTTTAAGAGTTTCTACACTCTTCTAAACTCTACCATGCTCACCTAACTTTTAACCCATGGTTTATTTTCTTATTATGCTTTTAACTTAAATCAAATGATAACTTTAAATCTAACCATGGTTGGTTGTGAGAAAGAAAAATATATATAGTTATTTTTCTTTTCTCTTTCTAAGATAATTCATTCTCTTCTTCACAAAAGCCACTATCTTCATCAACCTCCATGCTTTTGCTCTCTAGTTCTCATAAGAGAGTAAAATACTCATAAAAATAGGATTTTGAAGTGAGATCCATAGCCACAACATCATTCTAATCAAGTTTAGCCAACTTGATTAGAGTGTTCTCTTTGTTTTTCAAAGTTGCAAGCTTGGACGGGAAACTCCGGGTGGATCGTCGTGGACGTGGGAGGAGTACAAGCGGACCTTCTTCCAACACCTTAGAGTCTAAGGAGTCAAGCAAAAAGGGAGCTTCAAAGGTTGTAGTCTCTAAACCCTAACTTTTGTTAGCTTAAAGTTTAGTAACCTTAACTTTCTAGGATCGATCCATATGCGTGTTAGTTTAGCACCTTAAAAATCATAACTTTTGGACATGTGATGCTTCAAAACTCTTCATAGGGTGCTAAACAAACCCTTCATTGGTATCAGAGCCAACCTAGAACGTTAGGCGACCTTTTTGCGAAGTAAAAAGTCCGATCGAACCAAAATACGGATTTATGGGATGCTCTCTGGAAATTTTTTAAAAACTGACTTTTTTCAGAATTAAAAATTCTCAAAAAATAGAGCAGGTAAAAATAAGACAATCTGGAGAATTCGAGCCAGTGAACAGTAACATTGACCGCGGAACCGCGGCCTAAGCAGGCTTAGGCCGCGGATACGCGGCCATAGAGAGGGGTCGTTTACTCCATTTTGCACTGTAATTTTCCTTACCTGCTATATTATATTCTGAGTATGTTTAATCTGAATCTGCTGTTGAAAAATTCTGGAGATGTTTTTGGCCTCGTAGTTTCGATCGGAATTTTCATTTCGCTTTCTTTTCCGGGTAAACTAGAAAGTATTGAAGTGTTTGAACGAATATCATTTACTCAATATTCACGGGGTTTAAATAGTTTGGAGATACGTGCAAGTCTTTTTGCGGTGGTCCCTCTAAAAGACAACAAACCTTAACTCGATTATGTAGCCGTCTTGAACTGCCCTTTGAACCCTAGGGTTTGGGGCAGTACGGCGTGCCACATGTGAGGCGTTGGCTTGACCCTTCTACGGCTGGACCGCCACTACTGTGTCACACTCCAGATCTTTTGAACCCTGCTCAAGTGTTGAACTTTAGTGAATCTTGGGTGCTTGATTGTTCGTTCGAAAACTTTAATACTGTCTGTTTGTCTGGAATGTGATACAATATGTGGAATTCATATAGTGTAGGCATGAAATACGAAATATGTGATATTTCGCATTTATGATGTCTAAAGAAAATCTGGATTCCAAATATTGTAGTTTTACACTTTCTTTTCTGTGACCGTAAGTGTAGTATGTTAGATATCGCCGGTTTCGTTGCTATACATCAACGACAATCGGGATACGCATACTTACTTACGTTGATGATATGTGATATTATATGTTGCTGAGGTATGATGTGTAGGATTGTCGCGATCGAATAGCCGGGGGGTTTTTGTGAGATGAGAGTTTTGTATTTTCATTCATGTAAATTCAAATGTAATGTAATATTCTTTTATTTGGGGCACTTCCAGGTTGCGGTTGTGTCACCAGTGTTGTATATTATTTACTTTTCCGCATTAGGATGGACCCAAGGAGGGGAGCACAGGTGGCCGGGTTCTGGGGTTCAGTGGGAGGCCATCTCGAGGAGTCGAGACCGGGTCTCCTAAATTCCAGGATTGGTAGGGTCACTTGCCGCTCTCGTAGGGGTCCAGGGTGTGGGCTTGGCTATTCATCGCGACTGTGGAATCCGTATTTTCTATTCTGGCTAAATACTAAATACGGACGTCCTAGTATATCCCACGTTATATCTATATTTCTGCTGCCTGTGTTCTGTGATATCTGAGACGAATGACTTATTATATATATGATATATAGTAGACGTTGCTTATGTTTTACACCCGCGCTAGTCCCGTCCCGGTATGCCGTTAGTTAAGTAACCTAACGGTGCATAACGGAACATTGCGGCGAATGCGGATGGCATAAGCGTTCGTGTTATTTTCGTTTCTTTTCTGTGATTGGCTTAAGGACTTAAATGATGGGATTACATTAATATGATTAATGTAAAGAAAATAAACCTAAAAGATGTTGTGGAATCGGATTTAAAAACTACTCGGCTTTTTATGAAAAAGCTACATTTCAAAACTGCGGAGCTTAAGCCACTCCTTTTGAAAACTGTTTGATTCTACAACGATATCAAGTTCAAAGCGTTAAAGATTTTCTTAAAAATCATTCGCAACCCTCCGTCATTTTAGGAAGTAGAGTACTTAGTATTCGTGCTACGTTTGTTGACTTTAGTTAAGGCGTAGTGTACGGTAGCTAAGTGATGTCTTCCTACAATGCATATGATGCAGATTAATGAGGACATTCATTCGATTTTGTTGACCATAGTTAAGGGTCATATGGGTGGGTCTAATTGATCAAGAAATGACGGGTAGAACTGACTGGTACTTATGATTTGTTGACCATAGTTAAGGTCATAAGTACTAGGGGTAAAAATTACATCGGGAATTTCAAGTGTTGAAATTTGCAATGAGATTGCATACCTTCCATGTGATGGTTGGATCCCGATCCCACTGTGGGCAATAGTTGCTCCTAGGAGAGTTTTACAGTTTACAATTAGCTAACTCATTAGGTGTCTAGAAAGGTGTTAACGGGGCTCCGCCTCTGGGAAAACGAGGTTTACTCTAATTAGGTCCGTGCGAAAGCACGGGGAACCTCCCTCAAAGTACCGACACTGGCCTGGCTGAACGGTTAGCGAAGTTGTAGACTGTAATTAATCCTGGCTAGTTTTTCTTTTTAAGGTTTGAAAGAAAAACTTGATAAAAAGCAGTGGGAAACATCGATTAGACAAGATAATAAACCAATCTAATCTATGCAAGAGCTTTCGCTGAGTGTATTCTTTTCTCTCTCTTAATGGCAGATACCAATGACTGGACTTAAGCTTCTACTAGATAAAAACAAACTGAATGGGACCAACTATAAAGACTGGCTAAGGAATTTGAAGATCGCCTTGACTTATGATAAAATATCATATGTCCTCACGGCTTCAGCCCCGCCCGTCCCAAGTCCAAAATCCTCAGTTGCGGACATTGAAGTCCGCAAGACATGGGACGCTGACTGTGCCACGGCCACATGCCTCGCGCTTGCATCGATGGATAACACACATCAAAAGCAGCACGAGGACATGGACATTCACGGGATACTGCTCCATACAAAGGAGTTGTATGGGGAGCAATCCCGTGTATTACGATACGAAGCATCAAAGAAACTGTTTCAGATGCGAATGGCCCCTGGCACACCAGTAGGAGACCATGCGTTGAAGATGATAGCTCTTATAGAAGAGCTTGAGGACCTTGGATGGACAATGGACAATGAACAATATATAGATATTATTCTGCAGTCCCTCCCCTCCACCTTTGCTCAGTTCATAGTGAACTTCAACATGCATGGCATGGAGAAGGACCTCCCTGAACTCCTTAATATGTTAAGGTGTGCAGAGAGCACTATGAAGTCAGCAAAGACTCCCGTTATGACCATTGGACAGTCTTCTTCTTCTCGCCCAAAAGCTAAGGCCAAGGGAAAGAAAAAGAAGAAACCCACTAATCCTAAGGGCGGAGTCAAAAAGGTGAAGGGAAAGGGAAAGTCCACGGCTGGAGACCCAGGGAAAGGCGAGTGTTTTCATTGCCACAAGACAGGACATTGGAAGCGCAATTGCACGGAGTACCTAAATCTCAAGAAGAAGCATGGTGATGCTTCTGCTTCAGGTGCGTTTGTGACTGAAAACTGTTTTTCTATAAACTCTGCTTCCTGGGTATTGGATACCGGTTCAGGTTCTCACATTTGCAATTCTATGCAGGGGCTGAGAAATAGCAAGGTTTTGAAGACAGGTGACCATACTCTCCGCGTTGGAAATGGTTCCAATGTACATACAGTCGCAGTGGGAGAGTATCACTTGGGGTTGCCATCTGGATGTATTTTGATTTTGAATCCATGTTATTTTGTACCAAGTATGCTATGTAATATAATATCCGTTTCTTTGTTGGACAATGAAGGATATAATTTTGTGTTGCAGAACAATGTTATGAACATTCACCTAAATCAAATGTTGGTTGGGTATGGTACGCTTAATAACGGAATATATGTCCTAAATCAACACACAGTTTTCAGTATACAACACACTAATAAAAGAAAAAATTCAGAATTAAATGAAGCTTTTCTTTGGCACTGTAGACTTGGTCATATTAACGAAACAAGACTAAACAAGCTACACAAAGATGGATATTTAAACCCTTTTGAATATAAATCTTATGCGACTTGCCAGTCTTGTATCAAGGGTAAAATGACCAAAACTCCGTTTACCGGACACGGAGAAAGAGCTACTCAGCTCCTTGGCCTCATACATAGTGATGTATGTGGGCCAATGTCTACACAGGCTAGAGGCGGTTTTTCATACTTCATTACATTCACCGACGATTTCTCAAGATTCGGTCATGTATTTTTATTAAAGCACAAGTCCGAAGCTTTCAAGAAATTCATTGAATATAAACAAGAAGTAGAAAAACAAACCGGCTTGAGTATTAAGATGCTTTGATCAGATCGAAGTGGTGAGTATCTCAGTACAGAATTTGCAAACTTCCTAAAAGAGAATGGGATTCTCTCTCAGCTCACTCCTCCTTACACACCACAGCACAACGGTGTGTCAGAACGACGGAATAGGACCCTATTAGATATGGTCCGGTCCATGATGAGTGACGCTGAGTTACCAGTCTCATTTTGGGGACATGCATTGGAGACTGCAGCGTTTCTGCTAAACAGGGTTCCAACTAAAGCCGTGTCTACCACGCCATATGAGATATGGAATAGGAAGAGACCATCTCTTAAAAGAATTAAGATTTAGGGTTGCCCGGCCTATGTTAAAAAGCAGAATCCGGACAAACTCGAGACACGGTCAGTCATGTGTAACTTTGTGGGATATCCAAAGAATTCTTATGGATATCTGTTCTACCACAAAGAAGAACAAAAGGTGTTTGTTTCTCAGTATGCCACATTCTTGGAAAAAGAGTTTTTCACAGATAAAGATGATGGCAAGGTAGTAGATCTGGAAGAGGTTCTGGAGACACAAACAACAAATGACGATTTGGTTGAACCGGCTGTTGCAACAGAAACTGAAGAACCTCGGCCACTCCGTAGGTCTGGTAGGACTTCTCGCCCACCGGAGAGGTACTACGGTTTCCTCATTGATGGTGACAGAGAAGACTGTATCATGGAAGATGATGATCCTACCAGTTTTCAGCAAGCTATCACGAGTGGTGACTCTGTGAAGTGGCTGGATGCCATGAGATCCGAAATGGAGTCTATGTACACCAACAAAGTATGGACTTTGGACGTTGTACCCCCTGGGGTAAAACCTGTAGGGTGCAAATGGATCTTTAAAAGAAAGATTGGTGTGGATGGGCAGGTAGAGACCTATAAGGCAAGACTTGTGGCGAAAGGCTTTCGTCAAAGACCAGGTTTGGACTATGACGAAACTTTTTCGCCCGTAGCCATGCTTAAATCTATTCGGATCCTACTTGCTATTGCTGCTCACTACGACTATGAAATCTGGCAGATGGATGTTAAAAAAGCATTTCTAAATGGAGATTTAGAAGAATGCGTTTATATGGATCAGCCAGAGGGCTTCGTTGACAGTGGGAGCAGCGGGAAAGCATGTAGATTGCTTAAATCCATATATGGGTTAAAGCAGGCATCTCGGAGTTGGAACATCTGTTTCGATGATGTCATCAAAGAGTTTGATTTCATCAAAAATCCAGATGAACCTTGTGTTTATAAGAAGGCTGTAGGAAGAGCTGTCACATTCCTCGTATTGTATGTGGATGACATTCTTCTGATAGGAAATGATATTCCTATGCTACAGTCGGTCAAATCATTCTTATCACTGAGGTTCTCCATGAAGGACCTGGGTGATGCCACATACATCCTGGGCATAAGGATCTATAGGGATAGATCCAAAAAGTTATTGGGACTGTCCCAAACCAGGTACATCAACACCATCCTAAAGAGGCTTAGTATGGAAGACTCCAAGCGGGGTGCCTTACCCGCTTGCCATGGAGTCACTCTCTCCAAGGATTCTTGTCCAAAGACCGATGAAGAGAGAGCTCGCATGAGCATTATACCTTATGCTTCGGCAGTAGGATCTATAATGTATGCGATGTTATGTACACGCCCAGATGTAGCTTATGCACTTAGTGTTGTAAGCAGGTATCAATCCAACCCAGGGGAGAACCACTGGACAGCTGTGAAGAACATTCTTAAGTACTTACGAAGGACTAAAGAATTGTTCTTGGTGTATGGTAATAAAGATCTCCAAATGGAGGCCTTTACCGATTCGAGCTTCCAGAGCGATAAGGATGACAGCAAATCTATCTCAGGGTTTGTATTTACCCTCAATGGAGGGGCGGTAAGTTGGATGAGTTCCAAACAGGATACCGTTGCAGACTCTACGATGGAGGCTGAGTACATTGCTGCAAATGATGCCGCCAAGGAAGCCGTCTGGATGAAGAAGTTCGTCTCGGAGCTAGGAGTAGTTCCAACCATTATTGATCCAATACCCTTGTATTGTGATAATAATGGGGCTATGGCGTTAGCCAAGGAGCCCAGATCCCATCAGCGGTCCAGACACATCCTGAGGCGATTTCATTTGATCCGGGAGATTATAGATCGCCGCTAGATCGAGATTAAGAGAGTAGACACAAAGAACAACGCCGCGGATCCACTCACCAAGGCCCTCCCTCAGCCACAGCATGAGCGACTTTTTGAGATGTTGGGTATGAGATACGCCAATAACTGGCCTTAGTGCAAGTGGGAGATTGTTGGATATATGTATGCCCTAGAGGCCATTATGTGATAGTGGATGTATCTATACATGTATATATATATTCGGTTTGCATTCTTGCTCGACATGATAGTATGCTATCTGGTTCTTCTTTATCTGACATGTTGATTTGATCATGCTTTTATTCATTCATACATGCTGATAAAGCCCTAAGGATATCGGCTTGACTACTCTGATTATGATGGAGATCAGGGACATCTGTAGTCTATAAGCATATCCTGAAATGTCCCTAGTCGGAGGTGTATCGAGACGGGGCATCGATATACCAGAGTAGACTAGCGTATATGATACTAGACCCATGTGATGGGCGATGGATGTTCCCACATTCATCGATGTTTGACATCAAGATCATATACGGGTGCTCAGTGGTGACTGGGTACACTGGACGGACTCGCCGAGAACTCCTATATGGAATTATATCTATCGTCGGATAGCAGTTCTCAGGTGACACTGGTACAGGTTAGTCTGTAGACCCGAGATCGTCATAGAGCCTTGTGTGTTCTCCCACTGTACTTTGACTACCACCCTACCACGGCTCTACTGAGTCGTGCAAGCAGGTGGCCGTTGGGTACAGTCCCGAGACACACGAAGGCAATGAGCGATAGGAGGGGTTTCGTCTCTCCCGATATTGGGAGTTGATGCTGTACTGTGCCCGACTGGTTATAACAGCAAGTCCTTGGCCAGGGCTGCTGAGATTTGCTGATAAGTGTTATCAGTAGTTTCTCGATCTGTTATAGACCATTCACCGGCACGACTTATTGAGTTATTGGGGTCGACGTGACCATCCCTAGGCTCGATATGCAGCATATCTGACGAAGAGACCGGACTGTACGGTAGTGTTGCCGGATGGCTCGACGGGAGTTGTAACAGGTTCGCTTGTTTTCTTCTAATCGCTTAATACCCGGGTGGCCGTTACGTTTAGCTGACCGCTTGTGGCTTGGGGGTGCTTGATGTGATCATCACCCACTGCCGGCGTATTGACGAGTCTTAGAGTCCCACATAGGAGTTACCTAGTCCAGGCGAAAAGTTATGGTGCGCATATGCGATATGCGCTTGGACCCGATTAAAATACGTGTATAGGATACCGTATATTAATTGGGCGGCTTGCTAATGGTCGGGTCATATGTGATATGACCGGATTAGTGAATCAAGTGTTGATTCATCATTAGTTTCTCACTACAAATCCTATCTTGCTTATTTTGGATGTATGCATGCATGTATGCATTCATTCTTGTTCATGCACATATTGATGTGCAAGCACACATGCATACATACATCAATTTTTATCATGGTTGTTTATACAATGAGAATGGTGGATGTATAAGAATTACACCATGGTTATTTTTGGATAATTATTGGATTTAAATTAAAGCAAAAGAAAATGAAAAATGGGTTAAATCTTTTAAGAGTTTCTACACTCTTCTAAACTTTACCATGCTCACCTAACTTTTAACCCATGGTTTATTTTCTTATTATGCTTTTAACTTAAATCAAATGATAACTTTAAATCTAACCATGGTTGGTTGTGAGAAAGAAAAATATATATAGTTATTTTTCTTTTCTCTTTCTAAGATAATTCATTCTCTTCTTCACAAAAGCCACCATCTTCATCAACCTCCATGCTTTTGCTCTCTAGTTCTCATAAGAGAGTAAAATACTCATAAAAATAGGATTTTGAAGTGAGATCCATAGCCACAACATCATTCTAATCAAGTTTAGCCAACTTGATTAGAGTGTTCTCTTTGTTTTTCAAAGTTGCAAGCTTGGACGGGAAACTCCGGGTGGATCGTCGTGGACGTGGGGGGAGTACAAGCGGACCTTCTTCCAACACCTTAGAGTCTAAGGAGTCAAGCAAAAAGGGAGCTTCAAAGGTTGTAGTCTCTAAACCCTAACTTTTGTTAGCTTAAAGTTTAGTAACCTTAACTTTCTAGGATCGATCCATATGCGTGTTAGTTTAGCACCTTAAAAATCATAACTTTTGGACATGTGATGCTTCAAAACTCTTCATAGGGTGCTAAACAAACCCTTCAGTTCCGTCTGCTGTGTCGAGACGAACATTGGGATGACATCTCGTCTGCTGTATTAAGACGGACGTCGAGGTGGTGACCATTTTGTGCTGGTGCGAGATGATCTCCGATTGTCTTTCCGGTTTTATATGAGTTACCGTCAAGACGTCGAAGCTAGGAATGCGGCCTTCGCTTCATTTGCTTTGGTGTGTCCAAATCCTGTTGGAGGAAGAATGCTGGGGTTGACATTTCGTCTGCTGTATCGAGACGAACGTCAAGATGGTGACCACTCTGTGCTGGTGCAAGATGATCTCCGATTGTCTTTCCGGTTTTATGTGAGTTACCGTAAAGACGTTGAAGCTAGGAATGTGGCCTTCGCTTTGTTTGCTTTGTCACGTCCGAATCCCTGTTGGAGGAAGAATGCTGGGGTTGACATTTCGTCTGCTGTATCGAGACGAACGTCGAGGTGGTGACCACTCTGTGCTGGTGTGAGATGATCGCCGATTGTCTTTCCGGTTTTATGTGAGTTACTGTAAAGACGTTGAAGCTAGGAATGTGGCCTTCGCTTCGTTTGCTTTATCACGTCCGAATCCCTGCTGGAGGAAGAACGCTGGGGTGACAACTCGTCTGCTGTATCGAAACGAATGTCGAGGAGGTGACCACTCCATGTAAGATGATCTCCGGTGGTCTTTCAGGCCTTATATGACTTGCCGTTAAGACCTTGAAGCTAGGAATTTGGCCTTCGCTTCATTTGCTCACACTGCGTCTGGTGTATTGAGACGAATGCTGAGGTGGAGCTGGGATTTTGCCGTCACTCCGCTTTGTTTCGACCATGGGGTCTTTTGTTAACTTTGCATGTACACCCTGCTGGGCTGTGAAGGAACGTCGTTGTTGACATTGCGTCTACTGTAACGAGACGAATGCTGAGGTGAAGCTGGGATTTTTCCGTCGCTTCGCTTTGTTTCGACCATGGGGTCTTTCGTTGACGTTGCATCTGCATCCTGCTGGACTGCAAAGGAACGCCGTTGCTGATTCTTAGGCTGTAGATATTGCCGTTAAGATTTGGAACTAGGGACTATGCAGTGGCTTCGTTTGATGATGTAGCATCTATGTCCTACTGGAATGAGGAGGCACATCGTTGTTGGTCTCCAGGCTGTACATGTGGCCATTGAGATTTGGAACTAGGGAGTTTGCCATGGTTCCGTTTCGTTGCGACTCTGAGGTCGATTGTTGACGTCACGTCTGCATCTGGTTGAAATGAGGAGAAACGCCGTTGGTGATCTCTAAGTTGTCGATATCGACGTCGAGACCCTGAAGCTAGGGATCTTCTTTTGCTTCGTTTGTTGACATTGTATCTGCAATATTGCGACAACTGTCGAGATTGTCTCTAGGTTGTCTATGAACCGTCAAGATTTGGCTTCGCTTTCTGATGGAGCCTGTTGGGAAGGTATGGTTCCCTCTTTGTTCGTGCCCGTGGATTGTATACAGGGGTCAATGTGACCTCACCTGCAGGGCAAAAAGTTTCATTCTTTCAGATTTTTTTTTTAATTTCCGCGATACTCTATCATTTCAGCTTTTATATCGCGGAGGTCGCGATTGCCCAATCATTTCGGCTATTTTTCGCGGTGCCCAATCATTTCGGCTATTTTTTTTATTTACTCGCTGCTTTTTATTGCGAGTTGCCCAATCATTTCGGCTGTTTTATTTACTCGCTGCTTTTTATTGCGAGTTGCCCAATCATTTCGGCTATTTTTGTATGCATACATTTTTACTTGCTGATTTTGTTGCAAGTTGCCCCATCATTTCGGCTGTTTTATTTACTCGCTGCTTTTTATTGCGAGTTGCCCAATCATTTCGGCTATTTTTGTATGCATACATTTTTACTTGCTGATTTTGTTGCAAGTTGCCCCATCATTTCGGCTATTTCATATGCATTTTTGGCTCGCTGATGATTTTTTTTATCGCGAGTGTGGAACTTAGAATCTGATGCCAATCTTAGCATCAGCATCGCTACGACTGGAATATTGCCAGGAGTGAATCATCATTTGCCATGAAAGGACTCGGAATTTGATACCGATTTAGGCATCAGCATCGCTACCACTGGGATATTACCAGGAGCGAATCATCATTTGCCATGAAAGGACTTGGAATTTGATACCGATTTAGGCATTAGCATCGCTTCAACTGGTATATTGCCAGGAGCGAATCATCATTTGCCGTGAAAAGGCTTGGAATTTGATACCGATTTAGGCATCAGCATCGCTACCACTGGGATATTATCAGGAGCGAATCATCATTTGCCTCTGTCGATGTCGAACAAAGGTGGCTTAGCAAACAGGGTTAGGATCCCGTCGACTAAGGCTTTTGACTTCATGAGCCGTAAGGGTCTCACAAAGGTATTTCTCCCTACAAGTCGTGAGGATCTCGTAGGTGTGTTTTCTCCTTAGGGATCGTGAGGATCTCTAAGTGTATGTTCCCCTGTAAGTCGTAAGGATCTTACAAAAGGGTTTTCTCCTTATAAGTCGAGAAGACTTATGAGGGTTGTTCACCATATGGACATATCCCTAGTCACTAGTGGGACTTTGTTAGGGAAATGTTTATTCGCGCCCGTGGATTGTATACAAGGGCCAATATAGGACGACTTGTAGGGCAATGTCGAAAGTTGTGGGGATTTCTTAAGCACAGGTTTAGGCCTCTGTAACTTAAGACTTTCAAATCTTACGAGCCGTGAGGGTCCCATAAGAGCGTTCTCCTTACGAGTCGTGCGGATCTCGTAAGTGTATTTTCTTCTTAGGAATCGTGGGGATTCCTAAGTGTGTTGTTCCCTTATGAGTCGTAAGGATCTCACGCGGGTGGTTTCTCCTTATAGGGTCGAGAGGCCCCTATAAGTGTTTCGTAACGAGGTTGCGCCCTTTCGGGTTTTCACAAACACTCGCCGGTAGTCCTGCTGTTTTTACTCACAGAGCCCCCTCGGGTTTTCATCCGTGCCCTTTTTGCTTATGGACATACCGTTTTTTTTTGTTTTTTTTATTTTCTTCTTCTTCTTTTTTTTTACGAGGTCGCGCCCTTTCGGGTTTTCACGAACACTCGCCGGTAGTCCTGCTGTTTTTACTCACGGAGCCCTTTCGGGTTTTCATCCGTGCCCTTTTTGCTTATGGACATACCGTTTTTTTTTTTTTTATTTATTTTTTTTATTTTTTTTTATCTCGTCAGCCTAAGGATGCTGCGGTATTAGTTTAAAGACGTTTCGGTCTGCTATTAGTTTAAGGACGTCTCGGTCCGCTATTAGTTTAAGGACATTGCGGTCCATCATTAGTTTTAAGGACATCTCGGTCCGTTGTTAGTTTAAGGACGTTTCGGTCCGCCGTCGCCGTATTTGAGGCGAACATCTAGTTTATTGACTTTTCGGTCTATGAGTCCTTCTCCATGAATGAACATGATGCCCCCGGCGTATCCATCTTCTTCGGAGCGTGCGGTTGTGGCGGACTCACCTTCCAGTTCTCAGACAGCGCAAACATGCCCTGTTGGTATTGGTCTTCAACCCAGTTTTTGAAGACGTAGCAGTCTTCAATCAGGTGACCTAATATTTGGTGGTAAGGGCAATAATTAGGATTATTAACATCGCCTGGCCGCAACGGACGTTTTGGACCCGGCAGATTGATGAGTCTGTCGCACACTGCCAGCTCGAACAGTCCCCTTGTTTTATCTTGAGGAAACGAGTAAGGACGTTTCAACTTTTCCTGGAGGGGTTGTCGCTTGTTGCTTTGGCAAGCAACCGGTCTAGGGTCACCTGATTGTTGTTGAGTGCTGGCGACGAGGCCCTTTTTTCCTTTTCTTTTGTCCTTTTTGTTCGCTCCGTTGTTTGAGGGGTCGGGATTTTTTTCCGAGTAGCATGCGATTGCATGGCTGAACGTTCTCGCAGCTTCTCAATTCGTTTATTTTTGAAATAGATTCCCCGAGGGAAAAGTTGGGGATAGCTTCTTCGTCAGAGTCGCTTCCAAAGGTGATAATTTGTGATCCCTTGAAGTTGGCTATATGACAGTTTGCGGCGGCTCCTTTGCGCTCATATATCGCATTTTTCCGATGTCCACAAGCTTCACACTTTGTCCCGTCGAAGTGTTGCTTTTGAGCGACATACCCTTGCCACCAACAGTTAAAGGACTCGCAGTCTTCGGTAGGATGTATGATCTTCTGATGATATAAACAGAAGTTAGGGTGCGTCTCTACCTCAGAGAAAGAATTTTCTTCAGAGGGCGGTAGCTTCATTCCTACTGATAGAGCTTTGGCGAACCGTTTTCTCGTCTTGAATTTGTTTTTACCCGCAGTGTATGGCTTTTGATTTGACGGGAATACCTTGGTTCTTTCTAGTATGGCCATTTCACGCTCTTGATTGGCTTTTGCTTTCAGACGAATTTCACTTAGGAAGACATCGATCAACTCGTCTGACGGCCGCGGAATTTCTGTTTCAGTGTCCACCCTCGTTTTCTCGGCGCAAGGAGACTCTTTATTATCCGTCGGTGAATGAGAAATCATATGACAAGTCGCTACGTAGTCTTCGGATTCATCCGATGAGTTTTCTCCATTGTTTTCATCCTTGACTAAAGAACAAGCTGCCCCCGGCGTGTTCGTCTTCTTTGGAGAGTACGGCTGTGGTGGGTTTACCTTCCAGCTTTCAGACAGCGCGAACTTGCCTTGCAGGTATTGATCCTCGATCCATCCCTTAAAGACGAAACAATCCTCAATCAGGTGACTTACAGTTTGGTGGTAAGGGCAATAATTGGGATTATTAAGATCTCCTGGCTGCGACAGACACTTTGGACTCGGCAGATTGATGAGTCTGTTACGCACTGCCAGCTCAAACAGTCTTCTCGTTTTATTCTGAGGAAACGAGTAAGGACGTCCTAGCCTCTCTTCGAGGGATGGGCGTGGACGCGCGTTGTTTGGGCGAACGACCGGCTTTGAGCTGCTCGACTGTTGTTGAGCATTGGTAACGACGATCGCTTTCCCTTTTCCTTTCTCATCTCGGGAATCTGATTTTGGAGGAGACGGTCTATGGCCCATCTGGTCCATTTGGGCTAATTTGTCAATCAAGGCCTGGAAGGTGGTCGGCCTGAAGAACATCATGAATTGTGAGATGGTCGCCTGCGGATCGAGAGTGCCCACAAACATGCCTACCGCAGGTGCCTCTTCTATGCGTTGTTCGCATTTCGACCATAGGTTCCGCCATCGTGTTGCGTATTGAACCCACGTTTCGCTTGGCCTTATCCTGGCATTTATTAGTGCTGTTATCGGGGTGCGTTCACTAGCACTCGCGAATCTTTGTGTAAACAGCAGTTCCATCTCTGCAAATGTTTTGAAAGAGTCGTTAGGTAGCTCCGAATACCATTCAAAGGCTGTTTCTGCTAAGCTGCCGACGAATTGACGTAGCAACAATTTATCATCGCCTCCAGTATTGCCGCATAAGGCCCTGAATTGAGCGACATGCTGATGCGGATTCCCTGTCCCTTTATATACGTGGAATTTAGGGATCGTATATCCTGGCGGGTAACTGATTTGGTCATACCAGCTCGGATATGGTCGTTCGGTTCTAACAATTTGCCCAGCCGCTTCATTCGCCTGATGAACCCGGATCTGCTGAGCTATATATTCGTCTAGGTTAACTTTGGAGATTGCCTCCTCCTTGGCTGTTGACAGAGCCGGCGGAGGATTTGACGTTTCTCCCCTGTCGTCTTCAAGGACGATCGGAGGATCTTCAGCAGGAGGGTCCGACTGTAATATCATCTCTACCATATCTTGGAAGAGGAGCGCTATCTGTTTTATGTTAGCCGCTTGCTCTGTAGCTTCTTTGTCCCTCTTTTCGAGGACTCTGCGTAAAAAGTCAGCGTCGGTTTCTTGTTCTTGGCGCTCATCCGAAGACGTTTCAGAGCTTTCTTTTGGCTCAGTGAGTGCAGCCATTGTAGTCATCATTTCCTGAAGCTTTTGTTGTTGCTCCTGGGCTTTCGTCACGGATCGGGTGAGCGGTCGGTGGCCCGTAGAAGTGCGGCTTTCCTCCTTTCCAGAAGCCATATAAACAGTGTGCAGCACCATGCCCCCAGATTTGGGGCGTTTTTGTTCAGCGCTTTTATGCTTCGCTATGCTCACATGGGCTTTTTGTGGCCTCCTTTTTTGAGTGATTGGAGTTAAGGGAGCCGTTGTAGTGGGCACCCAAGTAGCTTTTGCTTTTTGTGGTTTGACAGAGTAATCCTTCCCCTGCCGGACCTTCATCTTTTTCTGTCGTCGGAGGCAGTCTTGATCGATCACTGACTCTTGGACCTGTCGCCAGACTTTGTAAATTTTAGAGGACAGCCATTGAGGGGGCTGCTCTAGCTTCTTCTCTGGAGTATTCTCCACAGGTGAAGGAGTTCGTTTCAACATCGCAGTAGGAGAGTTTCTGCGCACCTTGTTGAGCAGTTCAAAGCTATTCTTGGTTAGAACAGCAGCATCGATCCTCACCATCGGAGCTGACGGAGTTATTCCAGAGGGGGAGTTGCCCCCAGCCTTCCTCACTCGGCGCCAGTAGCGACGTCGGGCATGTCGTGCTGATGGAGTTGTTTCAGCTATAGGGGTGACCTCCTCATGCCCCCTGTGTTGGTCAGAATATACTGGTACCAGCTTTTTAAAGATCGACGTCCGTTGAACGGGGACGGCCAACTTGTCAGAAGCGGACTTCTGAACATGGGAAGCAACCATGGTGATTTTTCCAGGAACGGGAGTTGGAATGGCTATCCGCTTCGGGATAACGCCTTCTGGTATGGCAGGCTTCTTCATGAGCCTGTTAGAGCTCTGGCCTAGTCCGTTAAAAACTGAAGCGGTGGAGTTGGGCGACCCATTGAGAGGGGTCGCGGCAGTGGTAAGTCGATCGAAGACCGACTTCTTTGGAGCTTCTTGCGATGTCATTGGGGCGTTGAAGCTCATTGGTGGGAGCAAGGTCCCAAAAATAGTCCAGTGGTAGCTTGAGCCACCTGCTCCACCGGCATTTTGAAAAGGGAGGCCGTTTGGGGCCCATAAGTCACTCCTCCAGCAATGACGGAGCGAGAGTTATTGCTGCGGGCGGTGCAGTTCGAAGCCATCGATCTTCTGTTTTCTGCACGGAACAAGACACCAAATCTTAGTACCTTGAATCCACAGGCAACCACTGCAAACCGCGATTTGTTCGCGAACACGACACACGAAGTGTGGAGTGGAAAGAGGAAGAGGTCCCACCGGGCGTGCCAGAATCTGTTCCCCTCCGAATGGATGGCGCACAGGACCGCGATGGCCTGACGCTGAGATTCGGGGCAGATGCTATTTGGTTTTATCCGTCTACCTCTCCGAAAATGCCAAGTTGATTTATGGCACCGTGTATCGAAGGTTTAGACGGATGCGGCCGATGTAGCAGACTTTGTCAGATTCCCCCTCGCTTGAGGGGTTTTTGATTGTGGGGACGCTCTTCCCTGCAGGCGCAAGCCCCTGCAGTTAATTACGCTACCGCTTCGCGGTAACAACTTTCTCCTTCTCCAGAATTTCACTTCGTGTCGTGGGTGTTTGTTTTGTTTGTGGTTGCCCGTGGATTGTATACGGAGACTGAGTAATACCGTCGCCTGTAGGACGTGGGTTAGTCCAAATCCGTATTTACTTAGATTTGGGTTTGGTGTTTTTAGTTTAAGGATGCCTTAGTCGCGTTGCGGCTAAGATCGACTTAAACGTTCGTTAAAGATACGTTAGTCCTGTTTGAGACTAAGATCTACTTAACGTGGTGATCCATTTAATATAGGGCCGTCGGGACTCGTCGCCTCTCTGACATCGTTGAAGGATTACAACGATAGGTGTCAGAGGAGTTCAGAGATGTACCCTTGAACCAAAGTTGATTTGGAGTTTTATAGTCCATTTGAGTGTTTAAGGATACGTTAGCCGCGTTTGGGGCTAAGATCAACTTAAACGGGACCGTTTAGATCCGGCAAAAGAGCATTAGGAGGCTCTATTGTTCCAGTTTAGGGACGTGGTGGTCTATATTCCAGTTTAGGGACGTGGTGGTCCAATATTAGTTTAGGGACGTTTTGGTCCGATATTAGTTTAGGGACGTTTCGGTCCGATATTAGTTTAGGGACGTTTCGGTCCGATATTAGTTTAAGGACGTTTCGGTCCGATATTAGTTTAGGGACGTTTCGGTCCGATATTAGTTTAGGGACGTTTCGGTCCGATATTAGTTTAAGGACGTTTTGGTCCAATATTAGTTTAAGGAGCCCGCAGTCCGTATCGATGTGTGGTCGTTGGGACCCGTCACCTCTTTGACGTCGTTGAGGAATTACAACGACGGATGTCAAAGGAGTTCGGAGATGTACCCTCGAACCGGATGTAAATTGATTTAGGAGAACAATTTTGCTCAGTCAATTTAATTTAAGGACTTATGGCCAAAATTGGGCTAAGTCCAGTTTCAATATTTTTTTTTGTCTTTGGCCTGTTCTAGGGCTTTACCCCTTTTTAGTAATGCACTGCATTATTCTTGTTTTGATTGGGCTCTGCCCTTTATAAATGATGCAGAGCATCTATTTTGTTTGGGCTCTGCCCTTTTTAAAATGCATAGCATATTTGATTAAGCCTGTTAGACCTTTTAATTGGGCTCTGTCCCTTTTCTTTAATAATGCAGGGCATTAAGTACTCTGACAGTGCCCCACATGGCTTGTCAGGCGCTTGGCGCCAAGTAATGAGCGCAAGCTCATATGGTGGTGACACGTGTCACGCTCTAGTGAGCGCAAGCGCAATAGCGCAGTGCGCTGCGCTAATGCGCTGCGCTGTTGCGCTGCTGACACGTGGCGCGCTCTGGTGAGTTGCGCCAATTCCAGAGAGCAAAGCTCTATTTCAAGAGCGCGTAGCGCAAGTTGTTTTGTAGCTGACACGTGGCGCTCTCTCAAGAGCGCAACAGCGCAGTTTGGAAGTGCAAAGCACTAAGAATCTTTTAGATTCAAGAACAGGAGTGCAGAGCACTATTTGATTTCTTGATCTAATTTAGATCAAAGAAAATAAAAAAAAAATTGTTTCAAGAACCAGAGGTTCATAAAAAAGTGCAAAGCACTATTATTACTTATTTTTCTTTTATTTTAAAAGTATTGATCTTGTTCTTAGATCAATAATCTGTCCATAAGAGAATTTTCTCTTTTTCCTAAAGGTTTTTACCTTCTGTTGTTCTTGAGGAGTTCTCAAGAGTTCTCTTCTCTCTTTTTTTTTAGAAAGATGTTCCTCCTTTTTAATTGAGGCCTAGGATCCTTTTTATAGTGCCCATAAATTAGTTAAATTTGTTAAAGAGATCTTTCTCTGAGTGATTCGGGGAATTTTCCCCACCGTTAGATCTTTGATCCAAGGGCTTCTGCTTTGCAGAAGAAAATCTTCTTGTTTTAACAAGAACAGAAAAGATTTCTTGGAAATTTAATTCTGTTTGGCGCAGATGCCCCAGCGCGTGACACGTGTCGCGCAGCGCACTGCGCAGCGCAACTGCGCTGACATGTGTCGCGCAGCGCAGAGCGCAGCGCAACTGCGCTAGCGCATCTGCGCTGACACGTGTCGCGCAGTGCAGTGCTTGCGCAGCTGAAGCGTTGCTTCAGAAAAATAGAGCTTTGCTCTGATTAGGCACGCCTTCTTGGGCGCTGCGCTGACATATCAGCGCCTGACATGTGGCGCGTTGCGCCCGAGATTTGAAGCGTTGCTTCAAAATTTTGAATTTTGAATTTTAACACAGCTTTGCTTTGATTGGGCGAAACAGTGATTTATCATCATGCTTCATTTAATATTGCAATGAATCATCAAGTGAGTCATGAAGCAATTTAATGCTTCATTAACTCACTTGAATGATTCATCTAGTGAGTCACAAATGCATTTAATACAAATGCCACCTAAACCCTCAAGTCACCAAGCTTCTAGAAGCTTCCCGTAAAATTATGAGAACGCCCCTCCTATCCGTGAAAACACGGAAAAACTTTAGACTGTATAAATCCAATAATCCGATACTAGAATCTGGCTTAAACCAATGCCGACTAGTAAAAACTGTCCGAACGACGTACGTGCGTTTAAACACGTATGCGTCCGAACCCTTGTCGTAAAACCATACGACCTCTATATCGTTACTCCTGGAGCAGGGAAACTCTTTGTGTGGGACTCTAAAGACTCGACTACTACGCTGGCAGTGGGTTTAACCACAGACCGCAAGCGGCACTAGCTGTACGTAACGGTCCCCAGGTAGATGTTGATAAGAAGGCCGATGAGGAAACCCATCCGAACTCCTACTGAGCCTGACGTGACAATCTCCGTACAGTTCGGTCTGTTTATCTATGACTATCGCATATCGGGCCTAGGGGGCGGCAAGCGTCAGTCCTCTAATAGCGGTATAAGTCGTGTCGGAGTGAAGCCCATTACACCCTAAGAAACTACTGGAACCTACCAGTAAATCTCGCTTGCCCTGGCCAGGGACTTTGCGTAATGGCTCTCTGACACAGCGCGATATCAACCCCCAATACCGGGAGGGACGAATCCTGTCTAACCGCCACTGCCTCTAAGTGCTCGGGACTGCACCCAACTTCTACCTGTTTTCACGACTCTTTTGAGCCGTGGTAGGGTAGCAATCTAAGAACAGTGGGACACACTCGAGGCGAAGTAGCAGTGTCAAGTCTGCGGACTATGCTGTACTCATGTCACCTGGGAACTGTTAACTGAAGACGGGTATAATACCAACCAACAGTTCCCTACGAGTCATGTCCAGTGTATCCGTAACCCAACGAGTACCTGTATACTATCTCCAGTACGACGTACTGACGGCTGTGTGACAGACCATCTCCCCAACTGGGATGAGAAGCGTACACACTAGTCTACTTCGGAGTATCGATGCCCTGTCTCGATAATCCTACGACTAGGGACCTGAAAAGGATGTGCTTGTAGACTACCCAGCCCCCACTAGTGTGACTGCCATCACAACGCTGGTAGTCAAGCAAGATCGTAAGGGCTTTATCAATACGTACATACATATTAAGATAGAAAAACCAAGTAGCATACTACCATGTTTAGCAAGACTGTTATATACATGTGAATATCCCAAGCTTCCATTAAGTAATATACAAACTAGTATGATACAATAATGGCCCCTAGGGCATATACACTAACAATCTCCCACTTGCACTAGGGCCATGTATTGGCATATCGAAGACCGATGATCTCGATTAGCCTCTCGAACTGAATCTGAGGTAGGGCCTTCGTGAATGGATCAGCAATGTTCTCTTCAGAAGCAACTCTCCGAACCTCGATCTCCCGACGATCAATGATCTTCCTGATCAGGTGATACCGCCTTAAGATGTGTCTGGACTTCTGATGGGACCTTGGTTCCTTCGCTAAAGCTATAGCTCCGTTGTTGTCGCAATACAGAGGTATTGGATCAACTATGGTAGGAACCACCTGAAGTTCCGTTAGGAACTTCTTCATCCAGACCGCTTCTTTTGCGGCATCGCAAGCAGCAATATACTCCGCTTCCATAGTCAAGTCAGCAACGGTGTCCTGCTTGGAACTCTTCCAGCACACCGCCCCTCCATTGAGGGTAAAGACATAACCCGACATGGACTTGGAATCGTCCTTATCACTCTGGAAGCCGGAATCAGCAAAGGCCTCTAACTTGAGGTCTTTTCCGCCGTAAACCAATAACATCTCCTTAGTCCTTCTCAGGTACTTGAGAATGTTCTTTACTGCTATCCAGTGATTCTCCCTTGGGTCTGACTGATATCGGCTTACCACGCTCAGTGCGTAAGCTACATCTGGTCTGGTGCACAACATCGCATACATTATAGAGCCTACCGCAGAAGCGTAGGGTATAATCGACATGCGATCCCTTTCCAAATCAGTCTTGGGAGACATCTCTTTGGAAGGGTGATTCCGTGACAAACAGGTAGATTACTGTGCTTAGAATCTTCCATACTGAATCTTTTCAGTATAGTGTTGATATACCTGGACTGCGAAAATCCCAACATCCTCTTGGATCTATCACGATAGATCTAGATCCCCAGAATGTAAGAGGCATCACCCAGGTCTTTCATGGAGAACCTGTGTGACAAGAATCCTTTGACAGATTGTATCATAGGAATGTCATTTCCTATCAATAGAATGTCATCCACGTACAAGACGAGGAATACGACACTTCTTGCTACAACTTTACTATATATACATGGTTCATCTGGATTTTTGATAAAGTCATATTCTTTGACTGTTTCATCAAAACAGATGTTCCAACTCCGCGATGCCTGGTTTAGTCCATAAATGGACTTAAGCAACTTGCACACTTTCCCGCTGCTCCCACTCTGATTGAAACCTTTCGGTTGATCCTTATAGATGCACTCTTCTAAATTACCATTCAGAAAAGTCGTATTTACATCCATCTGCCAGATTTCATAATCATGGAAGGCAGCAATAGCAAGAAGGACCCGAATGGAATTGAGCATAGCCACTGGAGAAAAAGTTTCGTCATAGTCCAAACCAGGTCTTTGACGAAAACCCTTTGCAACAAGTCTAGCCTTATAGGTTTCTACCTTTCCATCTACACCAATCTTTTTCTTGAAGATCCATTTGCATCCTATGGGTTTTACCCCATCTGGAGCAAAGTCCAAAGTCCATACTTTGTTGGTGTACATAGACTCCATCTCAGTCCGCATTGAATCTAGCCATCGTATCGAGTCGCCGCTCTGGATAGCCTGCTGGAAGCTAGTAGGTTCATCATCATCGATGATGCAATCCTCTCTATCCCCATCTATGAGAAAACCGTAGTATCTCTCAGGCGGATGAGACGGCCTACTACTCCTACGGAGGGGTGCGGGAATGTCCTGTTCTTCTTGAACTACTGGTTCTACCAAACTTTCAGTAGTAGTTTGTGGTTCTGGAATTTCTTCCAGTTCTATTTCGCTCCCACTAATTTCCTTTTCTAAAAACTGATGTTCTAGAAAATGGTCATTATGAGAAACAAAAACCTTTTGTTCCTCTGCGCAATAGAAATAATATCCCTTGGAGTTCTTTGGATATCCCACAAACTTACACTGTATTGATCGTGCCTCGAGCTTGTCCGCATGCTGCTTTTTAACAAAAGCTGGACATCCCCATATCTTTATATGCTGAAGATGGGGTTTCTTCCCACTCCATATCTGATATGGAGTGGTAGGCACAATCTTGGTAGGAGCCCTGTTCAGAAGATTGTTAGTTATATGTATGCCCTAGAGGCCATTACTGTACATAGGATGTATATTGTAGTGGATGCTGGGACATATATAGGGAGGACTTTCTTGCTCGACATGATAGTATGCTATCTGGTTACTCTTTACCTTAACGTGTATATACTGTTTGTCTCTCTGTTACATGTTGGTAAAGCCCTTAGGATGTGTACTTGACTACCTGGATTATGATGCGGATCATACTAGTAGGGACATGGTAGTCCACAAGTACATCCTTCAAGGTCCCTAGTCGTGCGTGTATCGAGATGGGGCATCGATATACCAGTGTAGACTAGCGTATACCTTCTCGACCCATACAGATGGGCGATGGATGATCCCATATCCATTGGTGTTTGACATCAGAGATGATATACGGGTGCTCAGTAGAGACTGGGTACACTGGACGGACTCGCCGAGAACTCCCAGATGGTATTATACTATACGTCAGATGGCAGTTCTTTAGTGACACTGGTACAGAGTAGTCTGTTGACCCGAGATCGTCATAGAGTCTTGTGTGATTCCCACTGTGCTTTGATTTCCACCTTACCACGTCCAAGAGGGCGTGCAAAACGGTGGTTTTTGGGTACAGTCCCGAATCATATGGAGGCAATGAGCGATAGGAGGGGATTCGTCTCTCCCGGTATAGGGGGTTGATGTTGCGCTGTGTTCGATTGGCTATAACCGGAAATCCCTGGCCAGGGTTGCTGAGATTTGCTGGTAAGTGTTACCGGTAGTTTCTCGAACTGTTATAGACCTCATATCGACACGACTTATCGAGTTATTGGGGTCTGACGTTTACCACCCCTAGGCGAGATATGCGTTATATCAAACGACGAGACCGGACTGTACGGTAAGTGTTACTGGTTGGATTCATTGGAGTGTGAGCGGGCTTGCTCGTCGATCTTCTGATCGCTCAATACCCGGGTGGCCGTTACGTTTAGCAGACCGCTTGCGGCTTGTGGGTGTTTGATATGATCATCACCTGCTGCCGGCGTATTGACGAGTCTTTAGAGTCCTACACAGAGGTTTCCTGGCTCAAGCGAAACGAAATAGGAGCGCATATGAGATATGTGCGGGACCGAGAATAATGCGTGTATGTGATACCGTATTTTATTCTCGCGATGAATGTATCGATATGGTTCTATGCGATATAACCTAGTTATCGAATCAAGGATTGATTCGATAAGCCGATACATTGGATATTAGTTGGTCACATGCGATATGACCGGATCGTTAAATCAAGTGTTGATTTAATGATTTAATGCATAATTATATATTTGATATATTACTTTGCATTAACTAGTATTGGTTCACTTTAAATGGTTTTTCTCACTTGTTTGTGCACATTGTATATGTGATATATTTTTGTGCACAAGTTTGTATCATGTTTGATGATGCATGATAACTTGGGTTTGTGTAAAGATTAAACCATGGTTATATGAATGGTTAGGGTTTTGTTTTCTTATTCATTTATTTATTTATTTATTGTTTTTGGAAAATAATAAGCATAAAGAGAAAATGGTGGCTTTCTTTGTTTGTATATTGAAGCTTCATGAAGCTTTGAACAAGTCCACCATTTTTGTCTCATGCTTAACCCTAACCATTCCACTTAACCATGATTCATTCTCTACACTTGACCATGGTTAAATATATGATAAGTATTATTTTTCTTTTGAATTATGATGAACTTATCATATTCATCTTCTTCTTCTTCTTCTTCTTAAAAGAAGAAAAGCTTGCCTCCATCAATGGCAACTAGAGAAAAAGAGTGAGAAATCCAATTCTAAAGTGAACCCACTTCCTATTTCTTCATCCTCTACCTCTTGCCAAGTAGTATAGGGTGTTTTCTTCACAAGTTTCATGACTTGGTGAAGTGGGAGCTTGATCTTGTGATGCCTCGACGTAGATCATCTTCGGCATCGTAGTCGATGACCTAGCCCGCCCATTTCTCCGATGAAGCCGACGCTAGAGTCCGGGATCCGATATGGACAGCGAGGGGACTTCATCACGGAGCCGTGGAGGTGGAGAACCGGATCTACAAAGGTTGTAGCCTCTTTCTTGTAGTTAAGTTGTTAACTAGTTTCATTTTTCGCCTAAACTCTAGTCAACGATCCGTATTAGGGTTTCCCGGCACTTGTAAATTTTGAAATTGGCATGGTTGATGCCTAGTGAGACCTCATTAGTGTGCCTAGGAACCCTACAAAGATATGCTGCTGATTCTAGCGCATAACCCCAGAAAGATCGCGGTAACTCAGCATTACTCATCATGGAACATACCATATCCAATAGGGTTCGATTCCGTCTCTCCGATACACCGTTATGCTGTGGAGTGTATGGAGGAGTAAGCTGAGAGGGAATTCCTTTCTCTTTTAGGTAACCTAGGAAATCGGCACTTAAGTATTCACCACCTCGATCAGATCTTAGTGTCTTGATACTTTTGCCGGTTTGGTTTTCTACTTCATTCTTATACTCTCGGAATTTCTCAAAAGGCTCGGATTTATGTTTCATTAAGAAAACGAATCCGTACCTAGAGTAATCATCCGTAAAAGTAATGAAATAGGAAAAACCACCTCTTGCATGTGTAGACATTGGACCACATATATCGCTGTGTATGAGTCTTAAGAGCTCGCTCGCCCTTACTCCAAGTCCAGTGAATGGAGTCTTTGTCATGTTTCCTTTGAGACATGATTGACAAGTGGCATAAGATTGATATTCGAACGGATCAAAATATCCTTCTCTATGTAACTTAGTTAACCTTGTCTCATTGATGTGACCTAGTCTATAATGCCATAAGAAAGCCTTATTTAAATCTGGAGACTTTCTTTTTAGTGTGTTCCGGACATTGAAAATCTGGAATTGGTTTAAGACATATATACCGTTATCCAGTGTACCGGACCCAAACAAACTTTGATTAAGGTGGATGTTAACAACATCGCTTACAAACGTGAAATCATAACATTTATTTGATAACAAGGAAATAGATATGATATTACACGTCAAACTAGGTACACAAAAACAGTTATGTAAAACCAAAATGTGTCCACTCGTCAATCCTAGGTGATAATCCCCGACGGACACAGCTCCCACGCTAGCTCCGATAGCAACCTTAAGGATCATATCACCTTCCTTTAGAACTCTACGGTTTCTCAGTGCCTGCAATGAATTGCATATATGAGATCCTGATCCGGTATCCAATACCCAGGATGTAGAGTTGATTGAGAAACAATTCTCAATTACAAACACACCTGAAGTCGAAGCCACAGATTGCTTCGGTCCCTGGTTCTTGGCGTTCCACGCCTTGCAATCTTTCTTCCAGTGCCCTTTCCTATGACAATGGAAGCACTCATCCTGGGCCACTACTGGCACCGCAATCTTTTTCTTTCCTTTCGCTCCCACCTTACTAACACCTCCTCTAGGTTTGGTGGCGGCCTTATTCTTCCTTCCTTTGGCCTTAGCCTTGGACCCGGAAGAAGAAGCACTGCGAACAAACATAGTGTGTGTTTCCCTTGCCTTCTGCAAGGTGCCCTCTGCACTCCTCAACATGTTAAGGAGTTCTGAAAGTTCAACTTCTTTTCTTTGAATGTTGAAATTCAGAATAAACTGGGCGTAGGTGGAAGGGAGGGACTGGAGAATAAGGTCTGTATAGAGCTCATTATCCAAAGTCGTCCCAAGGTCTGCGAGCTCTTCAATATAGCCAATCATCTTTAGGACATATTCTCCTACCGATGATCCGACGGCCAACCTCGCTTGAAACAGGTTCTTCGAGGTCTCGTATCTTGCTATACGAGATTGCTCTCCATAAAGTTCCTTTGTATGGAGAAATATGGCATCTAGATCCATATCCTCGTGCCTCCTCTGATGTCCATTGTTCATCGAGGCAAGCACGATGCACCTGGCCTTCGCGCCATCTAACTCCCAGGTTTTGCGGATTTCCTTATCCACATTACTGGATTTGGGACCTGGGACTGCAGATGCCTTAGCGGCGAGGACATTCCCCAATCTGTCGTAGGTCAAAGTCATTTTGACATTCCGTAGCCAATCTTTGTAGTTTGGCCCTGTCTGTATATTTTTTTCTAAAAGTAACTTAAGTCCAGTCATTTTCAGGGTCGCTGCAATTAGGATAGAGAGAAGAAAACACTTTAGCATGATGCTCTTACAAGTTTAGAATGGTTTTTAGTTTATCTAAACTGGATGGCTTTCACTGTTTTTCGAATCCCTCCTCAAACCAAAAAGGAAGAATTAGCCAGGACTATTCTCACCGTACAATACTTGCTTAACCGTTCAGCCAGACTAGTGTCGATACTTCGAGGGAGGTTTTCCAACGCTTTCGCGAAGTTCCTTAATTTAAGAACCTCTTTTCTCTGGAGACGAAGCCCCGCTGACACCTTTCTAGATACCTACTTGGTTTATAGCATTGATCGTTAAGTGACGAATATACTGATAAGTAGCATATACTCACAGTAGGATCGGGATCCAAATATCATCGTCTGATAATGCTGAAGGAAACCTACCAACATTCATCAAACTCCAAATGGTATGCATCTCTTTGCAAATTTCAATTTCTTTAGAAATTCCCGATATCAATTTTTGCCCCATGCTCTTATGACCTTGGCTTTGGTCAAATTGTCATAAGTCACATGTCAAGTTCTACCCGTCATTATCTTGTCAATTTGAACCCATCCGTATATACCCCTGACTTTGGTCAAATGATAATACGACTGTCCCAAACTAACTCATCTATCTATACAACAAATGAATACCCAGCAGCTACCAAACACTATGCCTTGACTTTGGCCAAAATACATAGCTTGAATACTACTGAATACCCAAATGAAATGATGGAGGGCTACGAATGGTTTTGGCAAAACCGTGAACGTAGTGAACTTGATATAACCGAAGGAACCTGATAGCTTTCTAAAAGGGGTGGTTAAATCTCTGCAATTAAAAAATATCTTCTGTTTTTAAAAATAACCGAGTGGTTTCTTTTAAATTGTTCCAACGATTAAACTTTGGTTTATTTTCTTTGCATTAATAATAATGCGTCCCATCATTAACCTATCATTGCAGAAAACAACGAAAATACAACGTCCTCTTATGCCATCCGCATTCGCCACTGGGTCCTGTCATCACCCGTTAGGTTACTTAACTAACGGCAGAGCGGGGGCTGGGCTAGCGCGGGTGTAAAACATAAGTAACGTCTAAATAGCTATCATATATAGATATTGTACATTCGTCAGGCGCAATAATAGGCATTCGAGATCACAGATGAACATTATTGGATATGCAAGCAATCCGCGTTTCTTTTGAGCCTGCAACGAAAGACGGATTACACAGTTGTGATGAATTGCCATTACCCCACCCTAAACCCCTACGGGTATGGCAAACTACCCGCCAAGTACCCGAAGTGAAGCGGTCTTCCTCAACGACGTGAGTAGGCCACTAAACACTTCAAAGTACCCGGTAGTTTGTGCACCCCACCTTGGGTCTATCCTAGAAGCAAAAACAGTAAAATGAAATAATACAACGGTGGCTACAACCGCAACCTGGATGCGCCCTGCAAAATAATATTACAACATATTACAATTACATCGAATGAATTAATATAATAACCCATCACAAACCCCGGCTAATCATCACAACAATCCAATACAGTTCATAACCACAAAAAGACAATATCATCACAGAAATGTGCAACCCCTGCCAACCGACATACTAGCAGTTAGGGGAGGTTTACGAACACATTAAACAGTTCACAGATATAATCAAATTAGAAAACATCATATAATTTCGATCGAGCAAACATATCAGATTCTACTCCAAAACTTTTCTGTGCACCTGAGACTTGAGCAGAAAATAAACATTCCAGAAAACACAAAAATATCACAGAAGAGCCACTGGAAAAACTTGGGCTGAATCGGCTCCAACTCGGCCGCGGATCCGCGGCTGATCGGTGGGATCGGCCGCGGTTCCGCGGCAGTTTGGCCGATTCATGAACCCAATTTTTTTCAGTGTTCTTATATTTCTCTGTAGGTTATTCTGCAGGTCTCTAAAAAAATTTTGGACCTCATTTTAAAATCGACAGAAACTATGTGATATCGATGTTTTTTTTCGGTTCGTTTTGCTTTCGAAATTCATACGACTTTTCTAATAAATTAATAATTGTTTAGCGAGGCTCTGATACCACTGTAAGTCGATGTGCAACACCCCACGACTTGCGGGGAGGCGGAAAAATGAAAAACGATCTTGTTCTTTGCGTAAACATCGACTAACCAAAGAATCTTTGCTAAACTATAACTAACAACAAATATAGAAGTTGTTAACTACTATGAGAAGTGATTATACCTAATGAACCGTGTCCTTCGTCTTTTCGTTCTCCACCTCCTCTCCGGCCTTCTCTATGTAGTAGATGATCCACCCGAGAGCTTTACTCCAAGCTTCACCCCTAAACTTGAGGTAACTAGGTTTCTTTAGTTGCTAATCAAAGTACCTAGATGATATAGAGAAGGGTTATGGATTAATTAGTCAATTGTAATCCTTGGTCTCAACACATGAGTGGTAGGATTAGGGTTTGAAGAGAGAGTGAGCTTGAGGAGAGAGAAGGTGTGCATGAATAATGATATATTTGTTTCTTACTTGTAATATATCATGAAGCATAAGATTTATCAAATAAATAAATCTAAGTGATTTATCATCATGCTTCATTTAATATTGCAATGAATCATCAAGTGAGTCATTAAGCAATTTAATGCTTCATTAACTCACTTGAATGATTCATCTAGTGAGTCACAAATGCATTTAATACAAATGCCACCTAAACCCTCAAGTCACCATGCTTCTAGAAGCTACCCGTAAAATTACGAGAACGCCCCTCCTATCCGTGAAAACACGAAAAAACTTAAGACTGTATAAATCCAATAATCCGATACTAGAATCTGGCTTAAACCAATGCCGACTAGTAAAAACTGTCCTAACGACGTACGTGTGTTTAAATACGTATGGGTCCGAACCCTTGTCGTAAAACCATACGACCTCTATATCGTTTCGCCTAGAGCAGGGAAACTCTCTGTGTGGGACTCTAAAGACTCGACTACTACGCTGGCAGTGGGTTTAACCACAGACCGCAAGCGGCACTAGCTGTACGTAACGGTCCCCAGGTAGAAGTCGATAAGAAGGCCGATAAGGAAACCCATCCGAACTCCTACTGAGCCTGATGTGATAATCTCCGTAAAGTCCGGTCTGTTCGTCTATGACTATCGCATATCGGGCCTTGGGGGGCGGCAAGCATTAGTCCCCTAATAGCGGTATATGTCGTGTCAGAGTGAAGCCCATTACACCCTGAGAAACTACTGGAACCTACCAGTAAATCTCGCTTGCCCTGGCCAGGGACTTTGCGTAATGGCTCTCTGACACAGCGCGATATCAACCCCCAATACCGGGAGAGACGAATCCTGTCTAACCGCCACTGCCTCCAAGTGCTCGGGATTGCACTCAACTGCTACCTGTTTGCACGACTCCTTTGAGCCGTGGTAGGGTAGCAATCTAAGAACAGTGGGACACACTCGAGGCGAAGTAGCAGTGTCAAGTCTGCGGACTATGCTGTACTCATGACACCTGGGAACTGTTAACTGACGACGGGTATAATACCAACCAACAGTTCCCTGCGAGTCCTGTCCGGTGTACCCGTAACCCAACGAGCACCTGTATACTATCTCCAGTATGACGTACTGACGGCTGTGGGACAGACCATCTCCCCAACTGGGATAAGAAGCGTACACACTAGTCTATTCCGGAGTATCGATGCCCTGTCTCGATAATCCTATGACTAGGGACCTGAAAAGGATGTGCTTGTAGACTACCCAGCCCCCACTAGTGTGACTGTGTCACGACCCGAAATTGGCACGTGACGGCCCTAATACTACGCAACGCCTACAGGCGTAACGCAGTAAAAGAAAGCCAAAACCCAGAAATCTAAACCATTAAAAGACAAGAAAAGATAAGAAATAGATTCTTTAAGTCCAAAACCCAGAAATCTCAAGTATAAATTCTTTAAGTCCAATTTTCTTTCTTGAAAATTTCGGCAGCACCTCCTTTATAAAAACCAACCCCAAAAGTGCGTACAACATAAATAAAAAGTAAAGCATCCCCAACGGGAGCAAATCTACGCCCAAAGACGGAAAACAACCACCACAACAAATATACGACGCCGTAGCGAAGAAATAGAAGACGATAGATAGGAAACTGTATAAAAGACAACAAGTCTCAAATAATATACAACATCGTCATCACCAAGTCTCTAAGTCAATATGAAAATAGTAGATGGAGAGTACAGGGATACAACGAATATACAATACAACGAATAACCACAAAACCCCCCTAAGCAAACTGCACACTGTGATCGAGGAAACTCTCGGACTTACATCAACCAATTTAAATCCCTTACTGAATTCCGTAAGGTTACTCCTAAGCTCTGATACCAACGCTGTCACGACCCAAGTTTGGATGTGACCGGCACTTAGATTGTATCACATCTAAAGATATGCACAAGTCCAAGTAAGCCGAAAACCAAGATCAAATACCTTATTTCGGAATTATTTATGAAAATTAGTTTTTAAGTAAAAATCTCAATTTATGACGTTAATTTATTAAACAAAGAATGACGGTTAGCTTAGTTGCATTCCTAGTTGGAATCAACAATATTAACAATAAACATGAATATACACATATAGAACATCACTGAATCTCATAAAGAAAGAACTATAATACTGATCAACAGATCTCAACTGTACATATATATATATATATCCCATCTCTCATTTCTAAGTCAAAATACAGGTTTGATGGAGACTTCTAGATACAAAATACAAACTCAAAAGGAAGGTTACTACACATGTAACCTACCAATCAAAAGATGGAGTACAACTGCAAAAGTATCTCCGCCTCGCAGCTACCCGTCCACTCTATCCCTGCAAGGAACTGTGGCACAACGGGGATGAGTTGCCAACTCAGTGAATACGACTAAGATATAACGGCGAATAAAGTAAATATGACAATCATGTTACTGAATATGAATCAATATGGTATATGGGTATATGTGAAATTCAACAATAAATCTCATTTTACTTCGAAAATCACAACTCAAGTAAATCATTTCTCGGTGTCCATCAACGACACAAAACTTTCATTTCTTATAGGCATCATTCCCCGAATGATCCTATACCCATAATATCGGTCGTTATCCTCTAGATACATGCCGTATATTTATTACCAACTCCGGTATCGAGTAACCTCGCTAGGCTCCCCCGTCTCAATATGGCTATCCTGCCCCTCGGTCTCGACCGGGTCCACCATGTATCCAACTGTATATCTCCCCCACTCAGTATGGATAACGTAAATCCGCGACCGTATATCTCCCCCACTCGGTCCGGAATAAAACCAAAACAGAAATCATCTCATGGTGGACATGACACATCAATCATGAAAATACTGGATTTATGTAATAGTATTCAAAACTCAAAACCATAAATCCTCAATTCTGTATCTACCTCTTATACAACATAGAAATACGCATAAATCAACATTATGTCAATGATGCAATCTACCATTATATTAGATATGTAAAATACGATATAATCCATGTTAACAAGTATGATATTTAAGTGTATGTGACTTGGCAATATCGACGAGGTGTGTGTAGCATATAAGATGTGCACGTGGCATGACTCGTCGATAATTGTGAAGTGTTCTAACAACTAAGCAATTTATAGTTATTTGTAGTGAATGCAATTTAACATTTAAGCATAACGATATAAACATCAAGTCTAGTAAAACCACGGGCGAAACACGCCATCTTTACAAAATTCCCCGGTAGATGTTTAGTCTACTCACCGGAAAAGTCGAATCTACTCCGGAATCGCTAATCCTTTCCCTTTCCTCGCGGTTTCCGTACTTCTCGTATTAGAGTCTAATCATGCAAAATAACTTATATAAGCAAAACGGCTATTCCGATATAACGGAAATAGAAACACGTTATCCTACTTACTAGTTATCTACTATTTGATTATATCAAGTTATTAAACACCTAATCTTGTTGGATTTCAACTTCAATCTGTACTGTTGCAGAATTTGAAACCGCGATGCGATTTAGTCGTGTCGTATTTAGTGTTTTACGATACCCTTTCCGATATATCATCCCAGATTTTAACTACAGTAAAACTGAGTTAAATAAACAGTACCAAAATAGCCTAAATTGTATACTGTAGACTACCCAAAAGAGAAAACCCCCAAAGTCCCCAACATGGCCGGCGACGCCGGCCAATTCCTTGTTGTCGCCGGCCCAAATCCGGCCCCCTGGTGCCGTTTTCTTGTGGTGTTTTCTAATTGATTCCTACATCATTTTAGCTCTGTTTAATTTATTTAATTATGTTCCAGATTAAAGCAGATTCTAACAGACACTAATTTTACCTAGAATACGATATTATGTGACATGTTCAATCGATTTTAACTAATCTACAGAGCTTAATTTACCTACTGTGATTAAGAATTTACCCTCTTAATTTGCTGTAGGAATAACCCCCCAAAGATTGACAAGCTCCTCCTAGCTTGATGATGGACAACACTCAAGAACAAGCTCCATTCTTTCTCTTCTTCCTCTTGTTTTCTTTTCTCTTTTACTTTTCTTTTCCTTTGGATTTTCTTTTAAGTTTTGATCTGAGTTTAAACTGAAATGAGCTATTTGTATGAGAGGAGGAAGGGATAGGGTTAAGGAGGTGGTGTCAAGGGTTGAAGTGTGTGTGTTTCATGCAAGGAGGAGGTGGAGATTGAAGGTTGCATGAAGCATGAGGTGTTTTTAATTTATCTTCTATTTTCTTTTGATTTATTTTGAATTTGAATTCAGAACTGAAATGATTTCATTTATTCACTTAAACCCTTGACAATACCCTATTTGCATAAAAACTTAACTTTACAATTTAACCCCTCACAACTTAACTTATTATAAAACACATCTTTTGTTAAAATGAAGCTAAATTTTTCATTAAAACCCTTATAACTTATTTAAATTACATTCAAAATTTCTAATTTAATTTGTATTACATATAACTTATGAAGATTGACATATTTGATTTTAACCGTTTTGTGATTTATTACCTTATTCTTAAGTTAATTAATTTTATTTATTTCTAACTTTTCCTAAATGTTACAATATTCCCCCCTTAAGAAAATTCGGTCCCCGAATTTAAAATAATTACTAAACATACCTATGAAAAGATGTGGAAATTTCTTTCGCATTTCGTCCTCCGTCTCCCAAGTAATCTCCTCGCGATCCTTTCCTTGCCAGAGAACCTTTACAGATGGCAGTATCCTCGATCGTAGCTGCTTTGCCTGCCTGTCCAGAATAACGACTGGTTGCACTGTGTAGGATAGATCTGGCTCAAGCTGTAGAGTCTGATGATGGATCGCATGAGATGGATCGTGAAGATATCTGCGAAGCATCGAAACGTGGAACACCGGATGTACGTCGGGAAAACTAGGTGGAAGTGCTAACCGATAGGCTACAGCGCCCACTCTCTCTAAAATCTCGTAAGGTCCAACATATCTGGGGCTGAGCTTCCCTTTCTTCCCGAAGCGCATCACACCTTTCATTGGAGATACTCGAAGGAACACATGATCTCCCACATCAAACTCGAGTTTGCGTCGTCTTCGATCTGCATATGACTTCTGTCTGCATTGAGCCGCTTTCATTCTATCTCGTATCAAGTGAATCTTCTCTGTAGTTTCCTGTACTATCTGCGGTCCCAATATACCATTCTCACTAAGTTCCGTCCAGCAAACAGGTGATCTACATTTCCTTCCATACAAGGCTTCAAAGGGTGCCATCTGGATCGTCTCTTGAAAACTGTTGTTATACGAGAATTCTACCAAAGGTAGGTGACGATCCCAACTACCACCGAAATCTAGGCTACAAGCCCGAAGCATATCCTCTAGTATCTGAATGGTACGCTCCGACTGACCGTCTGTCTGTGGGTGGAAAGCTGTACTAAAACTCAGTCGTGTACCAAGAGCGTCCTGAAGTTTCTGCCATAGCCTGCTCGTGAACTGGGTACCTCGATCTGATACTATGCATGTCGGCACTCCATGTAGACGTATAATCTCATCGATATAAATCTGTGCATACTGAGCAAATCCATATGTCGTCTTCACTGGAAGAAAATGAGCGGCTTTTGTCAATCTATCAACAACCACCCAAATGGAATCATACCCTCTGCTAGTCCTGGGTAGACCCACCACAAAATCCATGGAAATCTGTTCCCATTTCCACTCTGGAATGGGTAAGGGTTGCAGCTCCCCGGCTGGCCTCTGGTGTTCTGCTTTAACTTGCTGACAAGTCAAGCATCGAGAAACAAAATCCGTAACATCCTTCTTCATTCCTTCCCACCAATAATTATCCTTCAATTCACGATACATTTTGGTGGAATCAGGATGAATACTGTATACTGATCTGTGGGCATCCTCCAAAATCTCACGCCTCAATCCGTCAGAATCTGGCACACAGAGACGAGTCCTAAAACGTAATACTCCATGATCATCAATCACGAACTCCGTCTCCTTGCCCTGCCTAACATGATCCATAATCTCCATCATGCGAGTATCTGTAGGCTGCGCATCTCGAATACGATCCAATAGCTGAGGTCTGGTGCGAACATGTGCTAACTGACCTCCTGCCGACGTAAACTCAAACTGTATACGACTATCACATAAGATCTGCCAGTCTGTCGAAGACTGTCTCTGCAAAATGCTCAAATGAGATAAATTACCTCCAGGCCTCCGACTCAAGGCATCTGCTACCACATTTGCTTTGCCTGGGTGATACAAGATCTCACAGTCGTAATCTTTCACCAGTTCCATCCATCTACGTTGCCTGAGGTTTAGATCTTTCTGCTGAAAAATATACTTTAAACTTTTATGATCTGTGAAGATTTGACACGTTTCTCCATACAAGTAATGTCTCCAAATCTTCAATGCAAATACTACAGCAGCCATCTCTAGATCATGAGTGGGATAATTTTGTTCATGCCTCTTTAACTGTCGAGAAGCATACGCTATAACCTTGCTGTGTTGCATCAACACACAGCCTAAGCCCACTCTAGAAGCATCGCAATACACGACGAAACCCCCTGAACCAGAAGGTAAAGATAGTACAGGTGCAGTCGTCAAACGCGTCTTCAACTGTTGGAAACTCTGCTCACACGCATCTGTCCACTGAAATGGAACTTCCTTCCTAGTCAATCCTGTCAAAGGTGCCGCTATCCGTGAGAAATCCTGTACGAAGCGTCTGTAATAACCTGCCAGACCTAAGAAACTCCGAACCTCCGTAACTGACATAGGCCTGGGCCAGTGTTGTACCGCTTCAATCTTCTTTGGGTCTACGCATATACCTTCTCTCGTAACTATGTGACCCAAGAACTCCACACTATCGAGCCAAAAAGCACACTTAGAAAATTTTGCATACAGCTGATGCTCCTTCAAGGTCTGCAATGTGATACGTAAATGCTGCTCGTGCTCCGTCTGACTCCGAGAATATACAAGAATATCATCTATGAATACTATAATAAACCGATCGATAAATGGTCTAAAGATACGGTTCATCATATCCATAAAAGCTGCTGGAGCATTGGTGAGTCCGAACGACATCACCAGAAATTCATAATGCCCATATCTCGTACGAAACGCTGTCTTCGGAATATCGTCCTTCCGAACCCTCAACTGATGATATCCTGACCTTAAGTCAATCTTCGAGAAAAACCCAGCTCCTTGCAACTGGTCGAACAAGTCATCTATTCGTGGTAATGGATACCTGTTTCGCACAGTGACGCGATTCAGCTGTCGGTAGTCGATGCACATTCTCATACTACCGTCCTTCTTCTTTACAAATAACACAGGAGCTCCCCACGGTGAAACACTAGGACGAACAAGTCCTCTATCTAACAATTCTTGCAACTGACTCTTGAGTTCTTTCAATTCCGTCGATGCCATTCGATAGGGTGGTATAGAAATAGGACCTGCACCCGGAATCAAGTCGATGCAAAATTCAATATCTCGATCAGGTGGCAATCCTGGTAACTCAGCTGGGAATACCTCAGGAAATTCTCGTATGATCGGGATTTGGTCCAATGGAACTTCAGCGACCCCTATGTCCTGAATAAAAGCCAAGAACCCATGACAACCCTTCTTCAAGAGCCGCCTCGCACCAAAAGCAGAAATCATGTTGACAGGGGTTAACTTGCAATCCCCCTGCACAACAACCACCGGTTCACCAGGAAAACAAAACCTAACCGCTTTTCCTCTGCAATCTACATAAGCATGACAAGCGGCTAACCAGTCCATCCCAAGAAGTATGTCAAAATCCAACATATCTAGGAGAATCAGATCAACAAGCGAATCTCTATTACCAATACGCACCGAACACGATCTGAATACGTGCCGAGCTATAAAGGAATCTCCAACTGGAGTAATCACTACCAAGGGTAACTCTAATAATGACGACTCCTTTCCCAACAAAAGTGCGAATCGTGAAGATACATAAGAATGTGTAGAACCGGGATCAAATAAAACATGTGCCTCTAATGAGCATACTGTAAGAGTACCTGTCACGACTGCATTTGATGCCTGGGCATCCTGTGGAGTCAGCGCAAAAACCCGTGCCTGGCCCCTGCCCGCATCCTGTCGTCCTCTACCTCGATCTCCTCTACCTCTCTGAGCACGTCCTGCATAGCCTCGACCTCGTGGTGCAACTGCCTGGCGTGTAGCGCCAACTGGGGGAGGAAGTAAAGCCATCGGTGTAGGAGGTGGAAGGGGTAAAACCGCCTGTGGAGCAACAGTCCCGCCCTGAGATCTACAATCTCGCGCAAAGTGTCCGGGAAGTCCACAACTATAACAGGTAGATGGTGGTCTCTGATCATCAGGATAAGAACTGAACATCTGGCCCTGTGTCCAACCTCGTCCGACACTGCGGCCTGGAGTATATCTGCCTGGATATGACCCTCTACCTCTGCCAAACTGTCTATTTGTCGGCACTACTGGTATACTCCTCTTTGGCTCTGGAATGACCCCTGACTCGCTCAAACGCTCCTCCACTCGTATCGCCGCATCCATGGCCTGTGCGTATGTATCAAAATGCTGGGAGCCTATCGCCAGATACAACTGTGTGTCCAAACTCCTTAGGAACCTCTTCACCCGAAGCTCCTCTGTAGGTACTAAATATGGGGCATATCGCGACAGCTGGGTGAATCGTAAGTCATAATCTGATACTGACATACTTGCTGATTTCCTCAACACTTCAAAACTGCTAGCTCTAGCGTCCCTCACACTCTGGGGAAGAAATCTGGCAAGAAAGACTGTAGAAAACTCGGTCCACGTCATCGGAGGAAGATTCGTAGCTCGCCCTCTTTCCATCGACTCACACCACTCCTGTGCAAGTCCCTCCAAACGAAAGCTAGTCAGCTCAACTGACCTCGCATCAGAACATCGCAATGATCTGCCGATCCTCGCCATTCTATCAAGAAAAGACTGAGGATCTTCCGCCACATCGGTCCCTGTAAATACCGGGGGTCTCAATCTCATAAACTCTGCAAGTGATACCTCCATCACTCTCGTATCTTCTGGCGCTACCGTCTGTGTAGGCTGTACCTCGGACTCTGCTACGGTCGGTGCTGGATCTGATCTCAATGCTCGATTGGTCTCAGCTAACTGTCCTACCACTCGCTGTAACCCCAACATACCCTCCTCAATCCTAGTCATGCGATCTGGAGGAGGAGGATCAACATGCTCATGCACCGCCGGAACGTCCGGTGTACCAGTCGTCATCACAGGTGGACTCGCCCTAGCTGCATCTCTGGCTGTGGCTCGCCTAGCCCGCGTAGCCATAGCAACTGGAACAAGAAACGAGAGTTGATAAGGTGTGGGAACAGAAGTAATCAATAACGGAGAATCAACGGAAGAATAGATCAAGATAAACATCCTAAGGTTAGTTAGGCTGAATACGATAACGTAAATATGCCGCGGAACATACGTACGGTACTGCATTCGTCCTAATTCACCTACTCCATCAAACCAAAGGTCATCCTAACTCTCGGACTTACATCAACCTATTTAAATCCCTTACTGAATTCCGTAAGGTTACTCCTAAGCTCTGATACCAACTTTGTCACGACCCAAGTTTGGATGTGACCGGCACTTAGATTGTATCACATCTAAAGATATGCACAAGTCCAAGAAAGCCGAAAACCAAGATCAAATACCTTATTTCGGAATTATTTATGAAAATTAGTTTTTAAGTAAAAATCTCAATTTATGACGTTAATTTATTAAACAAAGAATGACGGTTAGCTTAGTTGCATTCCTAGTTGGAATCAACAATATTAACAATAAACATGAATATACACATATAGAACATCACTGAATCTCATAAAGAAAGAACTATAATACTGATCAACAGATCTCAACTGTACATATATATATATATCCCATCTCTCATTTCTAAGTCAAAATACAGGTTTGATGGAGACTTCTAGATACAAAATACAAACTCAAAAGGAAGGTTACTACACATGTAACCTACCAATCAAAAGATGGAGTACAACTGCAAAAGTATCTCCGCCTCGCAGCTACCCGTCCACTCTATCCCTGCAAGGAACTGTGGCACAACGGGGATGAGTTGCCAACTCAGTGAATACGACTAAGATATAACGGCGAATAAAGTAAATATGACAATCATGTTACTGAATATGAATCAATATGGTATATGGGTATATGTGAAATTCAACAATAAATCTCATTTTACTTCGAAAATCACAACTCAAGTAAATCATTTCTCGGTGTCCATCAACGACACAAAACTTTCATTTCTTATAGGCATCATTCCCCGAATGATCCTATACCCATAATATCGGTCGTTATCCTCTAGATACATGCCGTATATTTATTACCAACTCCGGTATCGAGTAACCTCGCTAGGCTCCCCCGTCTCAATACGGCTATCCTGCCCCTCGGTCTCGACCGGGTCCACCATGTATCCAACTGTATATCTCCCCCACTCAGTATGGATAACGTAAATCCGCGACCGTATATCTCCCCCACTCGGTCCGGAGTAAAACCAAAACAGAAATCATCTCATGGTGGACATGACACATCAATCATGAAAATACTGGATTTATGTAATAGTATTCAAAACTCAAAACCATAAATCCTCAATTCTGTATCTACCTCTTATACAACATAGAAATACGCATAAATCAACATTATTTCAATGATGCAATCTACCATTATATTAGATATGTAAAATACGATATAATCCATGTTAACAAGTATGATATTTAAGTGTATGTGACTTGGCAATATCGACGAGGTGTGTGTAGCATATAAGATGTGCACGTGGCATGACTCGTCGATAATTGTGAAGTGTTCTAACAACTAAGCAATTTATAGTTATTTGTAGTGAATGCAATTTAACATTTAAGCATAACGATATAAACATCAAGTCTAGTAAAACCACGGGCGAAACACGCCATCTTTACAAAATTCCCCGGTAGATGTTTAGTTTACTCACCGGAAAAGTCGAATCTACTCCGAAATCGCTAATCCTTTCCCTTTCCTCGCGGTTTCCGTACTTCTCGTATTAGAGTCTAATCATGCAAAATAACTTATATAAGCAAAACGGCTATTCCGATATAACGGAAATAGAAACACGTTATCCTACTTACTAGTTATCTACTATTTGATTATATCAAGTTATTAAACACCTAATCTTGCTGGATTTCAACTTCAATCTGTACTGTTGCAGAATTTGAAACCGCGATGCGATTTAGTCGTGTCGTATTTAGTGTTTTACGATACCCTTTCCGATATATCATCCCAGATTTTAACTACAGTAAAACTGAGTTAAATAAACAGTACCAAAATAGCCTAAATTGTATACTGTAGACTACCCAAAAGAGAAAACCCCCAAAGTCCCCAACATGGCCGGCGACGCCGGCCAATTCCTTGTTGTCGCCGGCCCAAATCCGGCCCCCTGGTGCCGTTTTCTTGTGGTGTTTTCTAATTGATTCCTACATCATTTTAGCTCTGTTTAATTTATTTAATTATGTTCCAGATTAAAGCAGATTCTAACAGACACTAATTTTACCTAGAATACGATATTATGTGACATGTTCAATCGATTTTAACTAATCTACAGAGCTTAATTTAGCTACTGTGATTAAGAATTTACCCTCTTAATTTGCTGTAGGAATAACCCCCCAAAGATTGACAAGCTCCTCCTAGCTTGATGATGGACAACACTCAAGAACAAGCTCCATTCTTCCTCTTCTTCCTCTTGTTTTCTTTTCTCTTTTACTTTTCTTTTCCTTTGGATTTTCTTTTAAGTTTTGATCTGAGTTTAAACTGAAATGAGCTATTTGTATGAGAGGAGGAAGGGATAGGGTTAAGGAGGTGGTGTCAAGGGTTGAAGTGTGTGTGTTTCATGCAAGGAGGAGGTGGAGATTGAAGGTTGCATGAAGCATGAGGTGTTTTTAATTTATCTTCTATTTTCTTTTGATTTATTTTGAATTTGAATTCAGAACTGAAATGATTTCATTTATTCACTTAAACCCTTGACAATACCCTATTTGCATAAAAACTTAACTTTACAATTTAACCCCTCACAACTTAACTTATTATAAAACACATCTTTTGTTAAAATGAAGCTAAATTTTTCATTAAAACCCTTATAACTTATTTAAATTACATTCAAAATTTCTAATTTAATTTGTATTACATATAACTTATGAAGATTGACATATTTGATTTTAACCGTTTTGTGATTTATTACCTTATTCTTAAGTTAATTAATTTTATTTATTTCTAACTTTTCCTAAATGTTACAAACGCATATCTAGCGATTACAAACACCTTAAAATAGCTTAACTAAGCTATCAAAACCATTTCTATATTTTTAACACTTGCAAAATAAATTTTAGCAAAAACCTAGTAAGCAAAATTGCATAATTAAACAAAGTGTTCATTAGCAAAAATTAACATTTTCTACTAGGTTAATCTTTTCCAAAACACAAATTAACAGTTCAAATAAACTTTAAACACATAAATCAAGTTTTACCCTAACTAGATTATCATAAAAATCAAGTCTTTAATTTCAAACATGAAATTAAAAGCTTAAATAAACAATTAATATGCTAAATAGAAATTTAGAAACAACAAAAAGGATTAGCGTTAGGATTTTATTACTTCCACAAAAGATCAAAACCAAGAAACCAAACTCATCATCTTTTCCTCCAAAATGATGTTTTGAATGAAGATCCATGCTACTTTTGTGAAGAAGAAAGAAGGAAAATGAATATATTTGAGTTTTCGTGATTTTATTTGGATTTTTCATGATTTAATTGATGCAAAATGAGTTGAAAAAGAGTGGCAATGATAAGGGGCAGCAAGGGGAAGGGAAGGGCCGGCCAAGGAGGTGAGGGGGGTATTTTTGTGAATTTCTGTGAAGAAATTGCTAGGAAAAAGTGTAATAAATGCATAATAAATGCACTTTACCACCTTTACACATTTTCTTTTCTTTTTAAAATAAAACCTTTTACACTCCAAAAAATATCTAGATATTTAAAAAGAAGTTTCCAAAATATTCTAGTGACAAAAATAATTTATCCACAAGAGAAAAAAATTTCCCGATTTACGTGCACCAAATACCGCTTAAAATAATATTTTGTTTGGGAAAAATTCTATCTGAACCAAAACCTCCCAAATACCCTTAAAGTTCGTGCACAAGCTTTATTTTAGCTAAAAAAAGTGCCGGTATGGTTTTACGGAAGTTTGATCAAAATCGGGTTAAAACGGAAAATACCGACTATTTTGCCCTAAAACGGAAAAATTCGCAAAACGATTTCTGAAACGTTATAGACTGCCATCACAACGCTGGTAGTCAAGCAAGATCCTAAGGGCTCTATCAATACGTACATACATATTAAAACAGAAAAACCAAGTTGCATACTACCATGTTTAGCAAGACTGTTATATACATGTGAATATCCCAAGCTTCCATTAAATAATATACAAACCAATATGATACAATAATGGCCCCCAGGACATATACACTAACAATCTCCCACTTGCACTAGGGCCATGTATTGGCATATCGAAGACCGATGATCTCGAGTAGCCTCTCGAACTGAATCTGAGGTAGGGCCTTCGTGAATGGATTAGCAATGTTCTTTTCAGAAGCAACTCTCCGAACCTCGATCTCCCGACGATCAATGATCTCCCTGATCAGGTGATACCGCCTTAAGATGTGTCTGGACTTCTGATGGGACCTTGGTTCCTTCGCTAAAGCTATAGCTCCGTTGTTGTCGCAATACTGAGGTATTGGATCAACTATGGTAGGAACCACCTGAAGTTCTGTTAGGAAATTCTTCATCCAGACCGCTTCTTTTGCGGCATCGCAAGCAGCAATATACTCCGCTTCCATAGTCGAGTCAGCAACGGTGTCCTGCTTGGAACTCTTCCAGCACACCGCCCCTCCAATGAGGGTAAAGACATAGCCCGACATGGACTTGGAATCGTCCTTATCACTCTGGAAGCCAGAATCAGCAAAGGCCTCTAACTTGAGGTCTTTTCCGCCGTAAACCAATAACATCTCCTTAGTCCTTCTCAGGTACTTGAGAATGTTCTTTACTGCTATCCAGTGATTCTCCCCGGGTCTGACTGATACGGCTTACCACGCTCAGTGCGTAAGCTACATTTGGTCTGGTGCACAACATCGCATACATTATAGAGCCTACCGTAGAAGCGTAGGGTATAATCGACATGCGATCCCTTTCCAAATCATTCTTAGGAGACATCTCTTTGGATAGGGTGATTCCGTGACAAGCCGGTAGATTACCGCGCTTAGAATCTTCCATACTGAATCTTTTCAGTATAGTGTTGATATACCTGGACTGCGAAAGTCCCAACATCCTCTTGGATCTATCACGATAGCTCCGGATCCCCAGAATGTAAGAGGCATCACCCAGGTCTTTCATGAAGAACTTGTGTGACAAGAATCCTTTGACAGATTGTAGCATAGGAATGTCATTTCCTATCAATAGAATGTCATCCACGTACAAGACGAGGAATACGACACTTCTTGCTACAACTTTACTATATATACATGGTTCATCTGGATTTTTGATAAAGCCATATTCTTTGACTGTTTCATCAAAACAGATGTTCCAACTCCGCGATGCCTGCTTTAGTCCATAAATGGACTTAAGCAACTTGCACACTTTCTCGCTGCTCCCACTCTGATTGAAACCTTCTGGCTGATCCATATAGACGCACTCTTCTAAATTACCATTCAGAAAAGCCGTCTTTACGTCCATCTGCCAGATTTCATAATCATTGAAGGCAGCAATAACAAGAAGGACCCGAATGGATTTGAGCATAGCCACTGGATAAAAAGTTTCGTCATAGTCCAAAGCAGGTCTTTGACGAAAACCCTTTGCAACAAGTCTAGCCTTATAGGTTTCTACCTGTCCATCTACACCAATCTTTTTCTTGAAGATCCATTTGCATCCTATGGGTTTTACCCCATCTAGAGCAAAGTCCAAAGTCCATACTTTGTTGGTGTACATGGACTCCATCTCGGTCCGCATTGCATCTAGCCATCGTACCGAGTCGCCGCTCTAGATGGCCTGCTGATGCAATCCTCTCTATCCCCATCTATGAGAAAACCGTAGTATCTCTCAGGCGGATGAGACGGCCTACTACTCCTGCAGAGGGATGCGGGAATATCCTGTTCTTCTTGAACTACTGGTTCTACCAAACTTTTAGTAGTAGTTTGTGGTTCTGGAATTTCTTCCAGTTCTATTTCACTCCCACTAATTTCCTTTTCTAAAAACTGATGTTCTAGAAAATGGGCATTACGGGAAACAAAAACCTTTTGTTCCTCTGCGTAATTGAAATAATATCCCTTGGAGTTCTTTGGATATCCCACAAACTTACACTGTACTGATCGTGTCTCGAGCTTGTCCGCATGCTGCTTTTTAACAAAAGCTGGACATCCCCATATCTTTATATGCTGAAGATGGGGTTTCTTCCCACTCCACATCTGATATGGAGTGGTAGGCACAGTCTTGGTAGGAGCCCTGTTCAGAAGATATGCTGCTGATTCTAGCGCATAATCCCAGAAAGATCGCGGTAACTCAGCATTACTCATCATGGAACGTACCATATCCAATAGGGTTTGATTCCGTCTCTCCGATACACCGTTATGCTGTGGAGTGTATGGAGGAGTAAGCTGAGAGAGAATTCCGTTCTCTTTTAGGTAACCTAGGAACTCGGCACTTAAGTATTCACCACATCGATCAGATCTTAGTGTCTTGATACTTTTGCCGGTTTGGTTTTCTACTTCATTTTTATACTCTCGGAATTTCTCAAAAGCCTCGGATTTATGTTTCATTAAGAAAACGAATCCGTACCTAGAGTAATCATCTGTAAAAGTAATGAAATAGGAAAAACCACCTCTTGCATGTGTAGACATTGGACCACATACATCGCTGTGTATGAGTCTTAAGAGCTCGCTCGCCCTTACTCCATGTCCAGTGAACGGAGTCTTTGTCATCTTTCCTTTGAGACATGATTGACAAGTGGCATAAGATTGATATTCGAATGGATCAAAATATCCTTCTCTATGTAACTTAGTTAACCTTATCTCATTGATGTGACCTAGTCTACAATACCATAAGAAAGCCTTATTTAAATATGGAGACTTTCTTTTTAGTGTGTTCCGGACATTGAAAATCTGGAATTGGTTTAAGACATATATACCGTTATCCAGTGTACCGGACCCAATCAAACTTTGATTAAGGTGGATGTTAACAACATCGCTTACAAACGTGAAATCATAACCTTTATTTGATAACAAGGAAACAGATATGATATTACACGTCAAACTAGGTACACAAAAACAGTTATGTAAAACCAAAATGTGTCCACTCGTCAATCCTAGGTGATAATCCCCGACGGACACTGCTCCCACGCTAGCTCCGTTAGCAACCTTGAGGATCATATCACCTTCCTTTAGCACTCTACGGTTTCTCAGTGCCTGCAATGAATTGCATATATGAGATCCTGATCCGGTATCCAATACCCAGAATGTAGAGTTGATTGAGAAACAATTCTCAATTACAAACACACCTGAAGTCGAAGCCACAGATTGCTTCGGTCCCTGGTTCTTGGCGTTCCACGCCTTGCAATCTTTCTTCCAGTGCCCTTTCCTATGACAATGGAAGCACTCATCCTGGGCCACTACTGGCACCGCAATCTTTTTCTTTCCTTTCGCTCCCACCTTACTAACACCTCCTCTAGGTTTGGTGGCGGCCTTATTCTTCCTTCTTTTGGCCTTAGCCTTGGACCCGGAAGAAGAAGCACTGCGAACAAACATAGTGTGTGTTTCCCTTGCCTTCTGCAAGGTGCCCTCTGCACTCCTTAACATGTTAAGGAGTTCTGAAAGTTCAACTTCTTTTCTTTGAATGTTGAAATTCAGAATAAACTGGGCGTAGGTGGAAGGGAGGGACTGGAGAATAAGGTCTGTATAGAGCTCATTATCCAAAGTCGTCCCAAGGTCTGCGAGCTTTTCAATATAGCCAATCATCTTTAGGACATGTTCTCCTACCGATGATCCGACAGCCAACCTCGCTTGAAACAGGTTCTTCGAGGTCTCGTATCTTGCTATACGAGATTGCTCTCCATAAAGTTCCTTTGTATGGAGAAATATGGCATCTAGATCCATATCCTCGTGCCTCCTTTGATGTTCATTGTTCATCGAGGCAAGCACGATGCACCTGGCCTTCGCGCAATCTAACTCCCAGGTTTTGTGGATTTCCTTATCCGCATTACTGGATTTAGGACCTGGGACTGCAGGTGCCTTAGCGGTGAGGACATACCCCAATCTGTCGTAGGTCAAAGCCATTTTGACATTCCGCAGCCAATCTTTATAGTTTGGCCCTGTCAGTATATTTTTTTCTAAAAGTAACGTAAGTCCAGTCATTTTCAGGGTCGCTGCAATTAGTAGAGGGAGAAGAAAACACTTTAGCATGATGCTTCTACAAGTTTATAATGGTTTTTAGTTTATCTAAACTGGATGGCTCCCACTGTTTTTCGAATCCCTCCTCAAACTAAAAAGGAAGAATTAGCCAGGACTATTCTCACCGTACAATACTTGCTTAACCGTTCTGCCAGGCTAGTGTCGATACTTCGAGGGAGGTTTTCCAATGCTTTCGCGAAGTTCCTTAATTTAAGAACCTCTTTTCTCTGGAGGCGAATCCCCGCTGACACCTTTCTAGACACCTACTTGGTTTATAACATTGATCGTTAAGTGACGAATATCTTGATAAGTAGAATATACTCACAGTAGGATCAGGATCCAAATATCATCGTCTGATAATGCTGAAGGAAACCTACCAACATTCATCAAACTCCTAATGGTATGCATCTCTTTGCAAATTTCAGTTTCTTTAGAAATTCCCGATATCAATTTTTGCTCCATGCTCTTATGACCTTGGCTTTGGTCAAAATGTCATAAGTCATATGTCAAGTCTACCGGTCATTATCTTGTCAATTTGAACCCATCCGTATATACCCCTGACTTTGGTCAAATAATAATACGACTGTCCCAAACCAACTCATCTATCTATGCAACAAATGAATACCCAGCAGCTACCAAACACTATGCCTTGACTTTGGCCAAAATACATAGCTTGAATACTACTGAATACCCAAATGAAATGACGGAGGGCTACGAATAGTTTTGGCAAAACCGTGAACGCAGTGAACTTGATATAACCGAAGGAACCTGATAGTTTTTTAAAAGGAGTGGTTAAAGCTCCGCAATTAAAAAATATCTTCTGTTTTTAAAAATAACCGAGTGGTTTCTTTTAAATTGTTTCAACGATTAAACTTTGGTTTATTTTCTTTGCATTAATAATAATGCGTCCCATCATTAACCTATCATTGCAGAAAACAACGAAAATACAACATCCTCTTATGCCATCCGCATTCGCCACTGGGTCCCGTCATCACCCGTTAGGTTACTTAACTAACGACAGAGCGGGGGCTGGGCTAGCGCGGGTGTAAAGCATAAGTGACGTCTAAATAGCTATCATATATAGATATTGTACATTCGTCAGACGTAATAATAGGCATTCCAGATCACAGATGAACATTATTGGATATGCAAGCAATCCGCGTTTCTTTTGATCCTGCAACGAAAGACGGATTACACAGTTGTGATGAATAGCCATTACCCCACCCTAGACCCCTACGGGTACGGCAAACTACCCGTCAAGTACCCGAAGTGAAGCGGTCTCCCTCAATGACGTGAGTAGGCCACTAAACACTTCAAAGTACCCGGTAGTTTGTGCACCCCACCTTGGGTCTATCCTAGGAGCAAAAACAATAAAATGAAATAATACAATGGTGGCTACAACCGCAACCTGGATGCGCCCCGCAAAATAATATTACAACATATTACAATTACATCGAATGAATTAATATAATAACCCATCACAAACCCCGGCTAATTATCACAACAATCCAATACAGTTCATAACCAAAAACAGATAATATCATCACAGAAATGTGCAACCCCGTGCCAACCGACATACTAGCAGTTAGGGGAGGTTTACGAACACATTAAACAGTTCACAGATATAATCAAATTAGCAAACATCGTATAATTTCGATCGAGCAAACATATCAGATTCTACTCCAAAACTTCTCTGTGCACCTGAGACTTGAGCAGAAAATAAACATTCCAGAAAACACAAAAATATCACTGAAGAGCCACTGGAAAAACTTGGGCTGAATCGGCTCCAACTCGGCCGCGGATCTGCGGCTGATCGGTGGGATCGGCCGCGGTTCCGCGGCTGTTTGGCCGATTCATGAACCCAATTTTTTTCAGTGTTCTTATATTTCTCTGTAGGTTATTCTGCAGGTCCTTGAAAAATTTTTGGACCTCATTTTAAAATTGACAGAAACTATGTGATATCGATGTTTTTTTTCTGTTCATTTTGCGTTCGAAATTCATACGACTTTGCTAATAAGTTAATTATTGTTTAGCGAGGCTCTGATACCACTGTAAGTCGATGTGCAACACCCCACGACTTGCGGGGAGGCGGAACAATGAAAAACGATCTTGTTCTTTGCGTAAACATCGACTAACCGAAGAATATTTGCTAAACTATAACTAACAAGAAACATAGAAGTTGTTAACTACTATGAGAAGTGATTATACCTAATGAATCGTGTCCTTCGTCTTGTCATTTTCTACCTCCTCTCCGGCCTTCTCTATGTAGTAGATGATCCACCCAAGAGCTTTACTCCAAGCTTCACCTCTAAACTTGAGGTAACTAGGTTTCTTTAGTTGCTAATAAAAATACCTAGATGATATAGAGAAGGGTTATGGATTAATTAGTCTATTCTAATCCTTGGTCTCAACACATGAGTGGTAGGATTAGGGTTTGAAGAGAGAGTGAGCTTGAGGAGAGAGAAGGTGAGCATGGATAATGATATATTTGTTTCTTACTTGTAATATATCATAAAGCATAAGATTTATCAAATAAATAAATCTAAGTGATTTATCATCATGCTTCATTTAATATTGCAATGAATCATCAAGTGAGTCATTAAGCAATTTAATGCTTCATTAACTCACTTGAATGATTCATTTAGTGAGTCACAAATGCATTTAATACAAATGCCACCTAAACCCTCAAGTCACCATGCTTCTAGAAGCTTCCAGTAAAATTACGAGAATGCCCTTCCTATCCGTGAAAACACGGAAAAACTTTAGACTGTATAAATCCAATAATCCGATACTAGAATCTGGCTTAAACAAAAGCCGACTAGTAAAAACTGTCCGAACGACGTACGTGCGTTTAAACACGTATGCGTCCGAACCCTTGTCGTAAAACCATACGACCTCTATATCGTTTCGCCTGGAGCAGGAAAACTCTCTGTGTGGGACTCTAAAGAATCGACTACTACGCTGGCAGTGGGTTTAACCACAGACCGCAAGCGGCACTAGCTGTACATAACGGTCCCCAGGTAGATGTCGATAAGAAGGCCGATGAAGAAACCCATCTGAACTCCTACTGAGCCTGATGTGACAATCTCCGTACAGTCCGGTCTGTTCGTCTATGACTATCGCATATCAGGCCTAGGGGGCAGCAAGCGTCAGTCCCCTAATAGCGGTATAAGTCATGTCGGAGTGAAGCCCATTACACCCTGAGAAACTACTGGAACCTATCAGTAAATCTCGCTTGCCCTGGCCAGGGACTTTGCGTAATGGCTCTCTGACACAGCGCGATATCAACCCCCAATACCGGGAGAGACGAATTCTGTCTAACCGCCACTGCTTCTAAGTGCTCCGGACTGCACCCAACTGCTACCTGTTTGCACGACTCCTTTGAGCCATGATAGTGTAGAAATCTAAGAACAGTGGGACACACTCGAGGCGAAAGAGAAGTGTCAAGTCTGCGGACGATGTTGTACTAATGTCACCTGGGAACTGTTAACTGACGACGGGTATAATACCAACCAACAGTTCCCTGCGAGTCCTGTTCGGTGTACCCATAACCCAACGAGCACCTGTATACTATCTCCAGTACGACGTACTGACGGCTGTGGGACAGACTATCTCCCCAACTGGGATGAGAAGCGTACACACTAGTCTACTCCGAAGTATCGATGCTCTGTCTCGATAATGCTACGACTAGGGACCTGAAAAGGATGTGCTTGTAGACTACCCAGCCCCCACTAGTGTGACTGCCATCACAACGCTGGTAGTCAAGCAAGATCCTAAGGGCTCTATCAATACGTACATACATATTAAGATAGAAAAACCAAGTAGCATACTACCATATTTAGCAAGACTGTTATATACATGTGAATATCCCAAGATTCCATTAAGTAATATGCAAACTAGTATGATACAATAATGGCCCTTAGGGCATATACACTAACAAAAGAAAGACGGATTACACAGTCGCGATGAATAGCCAAAACCCCACTCTAGACCCCTACAGGTACAGCAAACTACCCGCCAAGTACCCGAAGTGAAGCGGTCTCCCTCAACAACGTGAGTAGGCCACTAAACACTTCAAAGTACCCGGTAGTTTGTGTACCCCACCTTGGGTCTATCCTAGGAGCAAAAATCAGTAAATGAAATAATACAACGGTGGCTACAATCTCAACTCGGAAGTGCCCCGCAAAAGAATATTACAACAATTTACAAATTACATTTGAATGAAAGAAACGCTCGTCTCACATCCCCGGCTATCCATTCATGACAATCCAACAAGTCCACAAACACAAATAGTAAAAACCATTACAGAAATGTGCAACCCCCTGCCAACCGACATACTAGCAGTTAGTGGAGGTTTACGAACACATTAAACAAATCATAGATATAATCAAATTACCCAAACATCATAGAATTTCGATCAAACAAACACAAATGATTCTACTCCAAATACTTCACTGTGCACCTGAAACTTGAGCAGAAACAAAACATTCCAGAAAGAACAAAATCAATACAGAAGAGTTACTGGGGAATTTTGGGCTGACTCGGCCCCAACTCGGCTGCAGATCCGCGGCGGATCGCTTGGATCGGCCGCGGATCCACGGCGGTTTGGCCGAGTTAGGATCCCAAATTTCTCCAGTAACCTTATTTTTTCCTGCTTGTATTTTGAAGCGTCCCTGAAAAATTTTTAGACCCCGTTTTAAAAACGCTAGAAACTTGGTGAAAAAGATGTTTTTTCCGGTTCGTTTTGCGATCAAATTTCTAACGACTTTGCTAACAAGTTATTTATGGTTTAGCGAGTCTCTGATACCACTGTATGTCGACGTTAGACACCCCACGAGTGGCGGGGAGGCGGAATAGGTAAAACAAACATTTTTGTTTAAACTAACATCGACTAACTTACGGATCTTTGCCAAACCCTAACTAACAATATCACAGGAGGGATTAGCTAGTATAAAAGAAGATTATACCTAATGAACCAAGTTCTTCTTATTCTCGTTGACCACCTCCTCGTCGGCCTCCTCTTTGTAATAGAAGATCCACCCGAGAGCTACTTCTCCAAGCTTAACCTCTAATCTTGAGCTAACTAGGTAACTAAGAGTGCTAATCAAAGTAACCTAGGGGATATAGAATGGGATTAGGGATCAATTAGTCTTGCTAACCCTTGATCTCAACACATGAGAGGTTAGGGTTAGGGTTTGAAGAGAGAGAGCTTGAGGAGAGAGAATGTGATAATAATAATGAAATGGAATTAACTCATTTGTGTATATATATGAAGCATAAAACTATCTTGCATAAAAATCTTTTTGCACAAATATCTTCATGCTTCATTTAATACATAATGAATCATCAAGTGAGTCATTAAAAACATTAATGCTTCATTAACTCTCTTGATGAATTATCTCCATGAGTCACAAAACCATTTAATGCATATAACACATAAGCTCTCCTTGTCATCAACCTTCTAGAAGCTTCTCGACAATTTACGAGAACGCCCCTCCTATCCGTGAAAACATGGAAATACTGAGACTGTATAAATCCAATAATCCAATACTAGAATCTGGCTTAAACCAAAGCCTGCTAGTAAAAACTGTCCGAACATCGTACGTGCGTAAAAACACGTAGGCGTCCGAACCCTGTCGTAAAACCATACGACCTCTATATCGTTTCGCCCGAAGCAGGGAAACTCTCTGTGTGGGACTCTAAAGACTCGACCACTACGCTGGGAGTGGGTTTAACCACAGACCGCAAGCGGCACTAGCTGTACGTAACGGTCTCTAGGTAGATGTCGTTAAGAAGGCCGATGAGGAAACCCATCCGAACTCCTACTAAGCCTGATGTGACAATCTCCGTACAGTCCAGTCTGTTCGTCTAGGACTATCGCAAATCGGGCCTAGGGGAAGTAAGCGTCAGTCCCCTAAAAGCGGTATAAGTCGTGTCGAAGTGAAGCCCATTACACATTGAGAAACTACTGGAAAACCTACCAGTAAATCTCGCTTGCCCTGGCCAGGGACTTCGTGTAATGGCTCTCCATACACAGCGCAATATCAACTCCCAATACCGGGAGAGACGAATCCTGTCTAACCGCCACTGCCTCCAAGTGCTTCGGGACTGCACCCAACTGCTATCTATTTGCACGACCCCTTTGAGCCGTGGTAGGGTAGCAATCTAAGAACAGTGGGAACACACTCGAGGCGAAGCAGCAGTGTCAAGTCTGTGGACTATGCTGTACTCATGTCACCTGGGAACTGTTAACTGACGACGGGTATAATACTAACCAACAGTTCCCTGCGAGTCCTGTCCGGTGTACCCGTAACCCAACGAGCACCTGTATACTATCTCCAGTACAACGTACTGATGGCTGTGGGACAAACCATCTCCCCAACTGGGATGAGAAGCGCACACACTAGTCTGCTCTGGAGTATCGATGCCCTGTCTCGATAATCCTACGACTAGGGACCTGAAAAAGGATGTACTTATAGAATACCCAGCCCCCACTAGTGTGACTGCCATCACAACGCTGGTAGTCAAGCAAGATCCTAAGGGCTCTATCAATATGTATTCTCGATATGCTAACATATACACATATTAAGATAGACATAAACCAAGTAGCGTACTACCATGTTTAGCAAGACTGTTAATATAACTGTGAATATCCCAAGCTTCCATTAAGTAATATACAAGCCATTATGATACAATAATTCCACCTAAGGCATATACACTAACAGCCCTGTCATCACATGTTAGGTTACTTAACCAACGACAGAGCGGGGGATTTACTAGTGCGGATGTAAAACATAAGCAACGTTTATTATATAATACATATATAATAATATCCATTCGTCAGATGCAATGATAGGAATTCCAGATCACAGATAAACACATTAGATATACTAGGAATTCCGCATTTCGTTTGAGTTTGTAATGAAAGACGGATTCCACAGTCGTGATGAATAGCCAAAACCCTACCCTAGACACCTACGGGTGCGACAAACTACCCGCCAAATACCCAAAGCGAAGCAACCTCCCTCAACAAAGTGAGTAGGCCACTCGGCACATCAAAGTACCCAGTAAATTGTGCACCCCACCTTGGGTCTATCCTAGGAGTAAAAACAGTAAAAGAAATAATACAACGGTGGCTACAACCTCAACCCGGATGTGCCTCATAAAAATAATATTACATCACTTTACAAATTTTACATCGAATGAAAGAATGAAAACCCTCATCTCACTTCCACGGCTATTCATCGACGACGATCCAACAAGTTCATATACACAAACCAACATAACAACATTACAGATATGTGCAACCCCGACTAATCGACGTATAACAATTAGTCGACGTTTCCAAACACATATATACACCAAAAATCTTGTAAAGTAACTACGACATTAGAATTCCGCACGCAATTAGCAAACTTAAACAATTTTCCAAGACATGAAAATCCAGTGACCTAAAGTTCCAAAACCGATAGTATTGAGCCAATCCGGGAGTCGAAACGAACTCGAAACCAACCCGAACCTTCATGGGAAGTTAGATTACAAAATTAACTTCAAGTCGAGGGGCCTAGAGGGGATACCCCATCCCCGAGGCCAGCACGAGGTGGCCAGGGGGTGAGGTAGACCCGAAACTGCCCAAGGTGGGGCAGTTTCGGGGCCCCACCGCCAAGACCACATTGTGGTGGTCTTTGGGAGTGGGCCCAACCATTCGGCCCTCCAGAGGGTCCATAGGGTGCGCACTCTCCACCCTGCGGATTCTCAGTTCAAACCGTGAGCCGGCGGGGTGTGCAAACAACTCAAAACTTCATTTTTGAAAACTGTTTTTGTCAACAGTTTTTCCGCGTCAAAAATGGCGGAATTCTAACATCGCTACAAGCTATCTAAGGTTTATGAGAGGCTCTGATACCATTTTAAGTCGATTTCATGCACCCCACATGTTCGCCGGGAGGCCGAATTTGCAAAAAATGATTTTTACAAGTTTCGCAACACCGACTAGAACCAAGGATCGTCCATAAACCCTAGCTAGCAAACTACTTGATGTTTAACTACTCGGATACGAAGTTATACCTCATCATACATGTCCTTCGGGTCTTCATCGCAGTCCTCCTCGTCTATGTAGGCTCCAAGGATCGATCCGGATCGTAGCAACCTCCACGGCCTCCTCGAGTCAAAGACGATCCACCCGAGAGTCTATAGTCCGAGCTCCACCTCAAAACCGAGGTAACTAGGGCAACAAGCTTGCTAAACTTGATGTCCTAGGTGATATAGAGTATGAAGATGCATTTATTTGTCTCTTGGAATCCTAGTTTACTCAACTCATGAGAACTTAAGGGTTTTTGATGTGAGGAAGAAAAAGAGAGCTAGCTTGAGGAAAGAGAAATGGTTTCTAATAATGATAATGATAAATGAAAATGAGATGGCTATCTTGACATGAACACAAGCATGGCATGAAAAATACCTCATCAAAATATCTAGGTCACAAAATATCTCACAAAAATATCTAAGTCAAATAGTCAAACCAAGTCAAGTGGTCAAGCCAAGTCAAATGGTCAAAACAAGTAGCCATGCCTCGATTATCATTTACAAAAATAAAAAATACTTTCCTCCACCTCATAATTGTTTTAATCAAGTCACTGGTCAAAACCCTAATGAGGTGTCTCCTTTTATACCCCTCTCATCCGTATATACATACCCGCATTCGTGTTCCGAGAAACATGAATACAAAGAGACAAAACTGATCCATAAATATAATACTAGGATCCGACTTAAACCAAAGCCCACTAGTATTATCCGCCCAAACATCATACGTGCACAAGTGCATGTAAGTGATCGAAGCCCTGCCGTAAAACCATACGGCCTCTACACCTTTTTCCCGGTGCAGGGAAACTCTCTGTGTGGGACTCTAAAGACTCGACACTACGCTGGCAGTGGGTTTAACCACAGGCCAAAAGCGGTACTATTTGCACGTAACGGTCCCCAGGTAGATGTCGATAAGAAGGTCGATGAGGAAAACCCATCCGAACTCCTACTGAGCCTGAATACGACAATCTTTGTACAGTTCGGTCTATTCGTCTAAGAGTATCGCATATCGGGCATAGGGGGAAGTAATTGACAGACCTTTAATAGCGCAATAAGTCATGTCGGATAATAGTCCAATACACCTGAGAAACTACTGGAATACCTACCAGTAATTCTCGCTTGCCTTGGCCAAGGACTTTGGGTAATGACCTTCCAAACACAGCATGATATTAACCCCCAATACAGGGAGAGACGAATCCTAACTAACCGCCACTGCCTCCAAGTGCTTCGGGACTGTTAGTGTAAATGCCCTAGGAGACATTATTGTATCATACTAGTTTGTATATTTCTTAATGGAAGCTTGGGATATTCATAGTTATATTAGCAGTCTTGCTCAACATAGTAGTATGCTACTTGGTTTGTATCTATCTTAATATGTGTATATGTTTTCATATCGCGAATACACATTGATAGAGCCCTTAGGATCTTGCTTGACTACCAGCGTTGTGATGGCAGTCACACTAGTGGGGGCTGGATAGTCTACAAGCACATCCTTTTTAGGTCCCTAGTCGTAGGGTTATCGAGACAGGGCATCGATACTCTGGAGTAGACTAGTGTGTATGCTTCTCATCCCAGTAGGGCAAATGGTCTGTCCCACAGCCATTAGTACGTTGTACTAGAGATAGTATACAGGTGCTCGTTGCGTTACGGGTACACCGGACAGGACTCGCAGGGAACTGTTGGTTGGTATTATACCCGTCGTCAGTTAACAGTTCCCAGGTGACATGAGTATAGCATAGTCCACAGACTTGACACTGCTACTTCGTCTCGAGTGTGTTCCCACTGTTCTTAGATTGCTACCCTACCACGGCTCAAAGGAGTCGTGGAAACAGGTAGCAGTTGGATGCAGTCCCGAGGCAATTGGAGGCAGTGGCGGTTAGATAGGATTTGTCTCTCCTGGTATTGGGAGTTGATATCGTGCTGTGTTTGGAGAGCCATTACGCAAAGTCCCTGGACAGGGCAAACGAGATTTACTGGTAGGATTTCCAATAGCTTCTTAAGGTGTAATGGGCTTCACTCTGACACGACTTATACCGCTTTTAGGGGACTGACGCTTGCCGCCCCCTAGGCCCGATATGCGATAGTCCTAGACGAATAGACCGGACTGTACGGAGATTGTCACATCAGGCTCAGTAGGAGTTCGGATGGGATTCCTCATCGGCCTTCTTATCGACATTTACCTGGGGACCGTTACGTACAGCTAGTGTCACTTGCGGCCTGCGGTTAAACCCACTGCCAGCGTAGTGTCGAGTCTTTAGAGTCCCACACAGAGAGTTTCCCTGCTTCAGGCGAAACGATATAGAGGTCGTATGGTTTTACGACAGGGTTCAGACACATACGTGTATTTATGCACGTATGATGTTCGGACAGTTTTTACTAGCGGTCTTTAGTTTAAGCCAGATTCTAGTATTGGATTATTGGATTTATACAGTCTCAGTATTTCCGTGTTTTCACGGATAGGAGCGGCGTTCTCGTAATTACTCGAGAAGCTTCTAGAAGAAAGGTGACTCATTATTCTTTAATTCATTTATGAATTAAGCTTAATGAGGTGGAGGAGATGATGTGTAATTTGCATTAATTACATCATGAGTCATGAGGTGATTCACCTCAAAGTAATTAATGAAGCATGGTTGATATTTTGAGATATTATCATATAGTATTTTCATGCTTCATTATTTATACAAATGACTTAAGATATTTATTCATTCTCACTTACACATTCTCTCTCCTCAAGCTCTCTCTCTTCAACCCTAAACCTAATCTTCTCATGTGTTGAGATCCCAAGGGTTAGAAAGACTAATTAATCCTTAATCCGTCTCTATATCCTCTAGGTTTCTTTGATTAGCACTCATAGCCACCTAATTACCTCAAGTGAGAGGTTAAACCTTGGAGAAGGAGCTCTCGGGTGGATCTTCTATCACATCGAGGAGGCCGATGAGGAGGTGAACTACAAGAACAAGAAGGACTTGAATCTTTAAGTATAATCATCTATCCTAGTAGCTAATTACTTCTAGTTAGTTGTTAGTTAGGGTTTAGCAAAGATCCGTAAAGTTAGTCGATGTTAACTCAAACAAAATGATTGTTTTACCTATTCCGCCTCCCCGCATCATATGGGGTGTCTAACGTCGACTTACACTGGTATCAGAGCCTTGCTAAACCATAACTAACATGTTAGCGTAGTCGTTAGAAATTCGATCGCAAAATGAACCCGAAAATACGACGTTTTCACCAAGTTTCTGCCGATTTTAAAACAGGGTCTAAAAATTTTTCAGGGACCCTTAAAAATACAAGCAGGGAATTTTAAGAATTGTGAAGAAATTTAGGAATGTGAATCGGCCACACCACCGCGGAACTGCCGCCGATCCATGCGATCCGCCGCGGATCCGCGGCCGAGTTGACTCCAAGTGAAACCAAATTTGCTTAGTTGTTCTTCTGTGTTGATGCTGTATTTTCTGGGATGTTTTGTTTCTGCTCAGGTTTTAAGTGCACAGAGAATTATTTGGAGTAGATTCATTTATATTTTCTTGATCGAAATTCTAAGATGTTTGGCTAACTTGATTATATCTGTGTTTTGTTTAATGTGTTTGTAAACCTCCCCTAACTTCTAGTATATCGGTTAGCAGGGGTTGCACATTTCTGTAATCGTTTTTACTGGTTTGTGAATGTGGACTTGTTGGATTGTCGTGAATGGATAGCTGGGGATGTGAGACGAGTGTTTCTTCCATTCAAATGTAAATTGTAATTTGTTGTAATATTCTTTTGCGGGGCACATCCGGGTTGAGGTTGTAGCCACCGTTGTATTATTTCATTTACTGTTTTCTGCTCCTAGGATATACCCAAGGTTGGGTGCACAAACTACCAGGTACTTTGAAGTGTTTAGTGTCCTACTCACGTCGTTGAGGGAGACCGCTTCACTTCGGGTACTTGGCGGGTAGTTTTCCATACCCGTAGGGGTCTAGGATGGGGTTTTGGCTATTCATCGCGACTGTGTAATCCGTCTTTCTTTGCAGGCTCAAAAGGAATGTGGATTCGTAGAAAATCCAATATGTTCATCTGTGATCTGGAATGCCTATTATTGCGTCTGACGAATGTATAATATCAATATATGATATCTATTAGGCGTCACTTATGTTTTGCACCCGCGCTTGCCCAGCCCCCGCTCTGTCGTTAGTTAAGTAACCTAACGGGTGAATGACGGGGCCCAGTGGCGAATGCGGATGGCATAAGAGGACGTTGTATTTTCGTTGTTTTCTGCAATGATAGGTTAATTGATGGGACGCATTATATTAATGCAAAGAAAATAAACCAAAGTTGAATCATTGGAACAGTTTAAAAGAAACCACTCGGTTATTTTAAAACAGAAGATATTTTTTAAATTGCGGAGCTTAAGCCACTCCTTTTAAAAAGCTATCAGGTTCCTTCGATCATATCAAGTTCACTACGTTCACGATTTTGCCAAAACCATTCTTAGCCCTCCGCTATTTCATTTGGGTATTCAGTAGTATTCAAACTATGTATTTTGACCAACGCCAAGGCATAGTGTTTGGTAGCTGCTGGGTATTCATTTATTGCATAGATAGATGAGTTAGTTTGGGTCAGTCGTATTATCATTTGGCCAACGTCAGGGGTATGTACGGATGGGTTCAAATTAACAAGATAATGATAGGTAGAACTTGACATGTGACTTATGACATTTTGACCAACACCAAGGTCATAAGAGCATGGGGCAGAAATTGATATCGGGAGTTTCTAAAGAAACTGAAATTTGCTAAGAGTTGCATACCATTTGGAGTGTGATAATTTTGGTAGGATTCCTTTAGCTTTATCACACGATGATATTTGGATCCCGATCCTACTGTGAGTATCCGCTACTCATCAGGAGATTCGTCACTTAACGATCAATGCTATAAACCTAGTAGGTGTCGAGAAAGGTGTCAGCGGGGCTACGCCCCAAGAGAAAAGAGCTTATATAATTAAGAAACTTCGCGAAAGCGTCGTAAAACCTCCCTCGAATTACCGACACCGGTCTGGCTGAACGGTTAAGCAAGTATTGTACGGTGAGAATAGTCCTGACTAGTTCTTCCTTTTTGGTTTGAGGAGGGATTCGAGAAACAGTGGGAGCCATCCTGTTTACATAAACTAAAAACCACTCTAATCTTGCAAGAACATCATGCTAAAGTGTTCCCTCTCTCTCTCATTGCAGCGACCCGAACATAACAGGCCTTAAGTTACTATTAGATAAAAATATTTTGACAGGGCCAAACTATAAAGATTGGTTCCGGAATGTTAAGATGGCAATTAATTATGACAAATTGGGGTATGTCCTTACCACTAATGCACCCGTTGTCCCTGGTCCAGAATCCAGTGTCGCGGATAAGGAAATCCGCAAGACCTGGGAGATTGATTGCACGAAGGCCAAATGCATCGTGCTTGCCTCTATGAATAATGAACATCAGAGGAGGCACGAGAATATGGATCTAGAATCCATATTTCTCCACACCAAGGATTTGTATGGAGAGCAATCTCTTATAGCAAGATACGAGACCTCGAAGAACTTGTTTCAGTCGAGGCTGGCCGTTTGGTCATCTGTAGGAGAACATGTCCTTAAGATGATTGGCTATATAGAAGAGCTCGCGGACCTCGGGACAATATTAGAGAACGAGCTATATACAGACTTGGTTCTTCAGTCCCTTCCTTCCACCTACACCCAATTTATTATGAATTTCAACATTCAAGGAAATGAAGTTGAACTTCCAGAACTCCTTAACATGTTGAGGAGTGCAGAGGTCACCTTGCAGAAAGCAAAGGAAACACCCGCTATGTTTGTTCATGGTGCTTCCTCTTCCAAGTCCAAGGCAAGGGCCAAAGGAAGGAAGAAGTAGGCCGCTACCAAACCAAGAGGTGGTGTTGGTAAGGTGGGATACAAGGGAAAGGCAAAGGTTGCGGTGCCAGTAGTGGCAAAGGACGAGTGCTTCCACTGTCGTAGGAAAGGCCATTGTAAGAAAGATTGCAAAGTTTGGATTGCCAAGAACCAGGACCCGAGGCAAGTTGTGGCTTCGGCTTTAGGTGTGTTTGTAATTGAAAATTTTCTGTCAATCAACTCTACTTCCTGGGTATTGGATACCGGATCAGGTTCTCATATATGCAATTCATTGCAGGCACCGAGAAACCGTAGAGTGCTGAAGGTTGGTGATATGACCCTCCAGGTTGCTAACGGAGCTAGCGTGGGTGCTGTGTCCGTAGGGGATTATCTCCTTGGATTGACGAGTAGACATATTTTGGTTTTGCGCAACTGTTTTTCTGTACCTAGTTTAACGTGTAATATCATATCAGTATCGTTATCAAAAGAAGGTTATGATTTCACGTTTGTAAGCGATATTGTTAACATCCACCTTAATCATGGTTTGATTGGGTCCGGTACACTAGATAACGGTATATACGTGTTAAACCAATTACAGATTTTCAATGTCCAGAACACACTAAAAAGAAAGTCTCCAGATATAAATCAGGCTTTCTTATGGTATTGTAGACCGGGTCATATCAATGAGACAAGGTTAACTAAGTTACATAGAGAAGGATATTTAGATCCGTTCGAATATCAATCTTATGCCACTTGTCAATCATGTCTCAAAGGAAAGATGACAAAGACTCCATTCACTGAACATGGAGTAAGAGCGAGCGAGCTCTTAGGACTCATACACAGCGATGTATGTGGTCTAATGTCTACACATGCAAGAGGCAGTTTTTCATATTTCATTACTTTTACGGATGTTTACTCTAGGTATGGATTCATTTTCTTAATGAAACATAAATCCGAGGCCTTTAAGAAATTCCAAGAATATAAGAATGAAGTAGAAAACCAAACCGGCAAAAGTATCAAGACACTGAGATCTGATCGAGGTGGTGAATACTTAAGTGCCGAGTTCCTGGGTTACTTAAAAGAGAAAGGAATTCTCTCTCAGCTTACTCCTCCATACACTCCACAGCAGAATGGTGTATCGGAAAGACGGAACCGAACCCTATTGGATATGGTACGTTCCATGATGAGTAATGCTGAGTTACCGCGATCTTTCTGGGGTTATGCGCTAGAATCAGCTGCATATCTTTTGAACAGGGTTCCTATCAAGACTGTGCCTACCACGCCATATCAGATGTGGAGTGGGAAGAAACCCTATCTTCAGTATCTGAAGATATGGGGATGTCCAGCTTTTGTTAAAAAGCAGCATGACAAACTCGAGGCACACTCAGTACAATATAAGTTTGTGGGATATCCAAAGAACTCTAAGGGGTATTTTTTCTATTACGCAGAGGAACAAAAGGTTTTTGTTTCTCGTAATGCCCATTTTCTAGAACAGCAGTTTTTAGAGAAGGAAACAAGTAGGAGCGAAATAGAACTGGAAGAAATTCCAGAACCACAAACTACTACTGAAAGTTTGGTAGAACCAGAAGTTCAAGAAGAACAGGACATTCCCGCACCCCTTTGCAGGAGTAGTAGGTCGTCTCATCCGCCTGAGAGATACTACGGTTTTCTCATAGACGGGGATAGAGAGGATTGCGTCATTGATAATGATGAACCTACTAGCTTCCAGCAGGCCATCCACAGCGGCGACTCGGTACGATGGCTGGATGCAATGCAGACCGAGATGGAGTCCATGAACACCAACAAAGTATGGACTTTGGACTTTGCTCCAGATGGGATAAAACCCATAGGATGCAAATGGATCTTCAAGAAAAAGATTGGTGTAGATAGACAGGTGGAAACTTATAAGGCTAGACTTGTTGCAAAGGGTTTTCGTCAAAGACCTGGTTTGGACTATAACGAAACTTTTTCTCTAGTGGCTATGCTCAAATCCATTCAGATCTTTCTTGCCATTGCCGCCTTCCATGATTATGAGATCTGGCAGATGGACGTAAAGACGGTTTTTCTAAATGAATCAGCTAGAAGGTTTCAATCAGAATGGGAGCAACGGGAAAGTGTGCAAATTGCTTAAGTCCATTTATAGACTAAAGCAGGCGTCGCGGAGTTGGAACATCTGTTTTGATGAAACGGTCAAAGAATATGACTTTATCAAAAATCCAGATGAACCATGTATATATAGTAAAATTATAGCACGAACTGTCGTATTCCTCGTCTTGTACGTGGATGACATTCTATTGATAGAAAATGACATTCCTATGCTACAATCTGTCAAAGGATTCTTTTCACACAGGTTCTCCATGAAAGACATGGGTGATGCCTCTTATATTCTGGGGATCCAGATCTATCATGATAGATCTAAGAGGATGTTGGGACTTTCGTAGTCCAGGTATATCAACATTGTACTGAAAAGATTCAGTATGGAAGATTCTAAGCGCGCTAATTTACCGGCTTGTCACGGAATCACCCTTTCCAAAGAGATATCTCCCAAGATTGATTTGGAAAGGGATTGCATGTCGATTATACCCTACGCTTCTGCGGTAGGCTCTATAATGTATGCGATGTTGTGCACCAGACCGGATGTAGCTTACGCACTGAGCGTGGTAAGCCGGTATCAGTCAGACCCAGGGGAGAAGCACTGGATAGCAGTAAAGAACATTCTCAAGTACCTGAGAAGGACTAAAGATATGTTCTTGGTTTACGGTGGAAAAGACCTCAAGATCGAGGCTTTTGCCGACTCCAGCTTCCAGAGTGACAAGGATGACTCCAAGTCCATGTCAGGTTATGTCTTTACCCTCAATGGAGGGGCGGTGTGCTGGAAGAGTTCCAAGCAGGACACCGTTGCTGACTTGACGATGGAAGCGGAGTATATCGCTGCTTGCGATGCCACAAAAGAAGCAGTCTGGATGAAGAAGTTCCTAACACAACTTCAGGTGGTTCTACCATTGCTGATCCAATACCACTGTATTGTGACAACAACGGAGCTATAGCTTTAGCGAAGGAACCCAGGTCCCATCAGAAGTCCAGACACATCTTAAGGTGGTATCACCTGATCAGGGAGATCATAGATCGCCAGGAGATCGAGGCCCGGAAAGTTGCTACAGAGGAGAACACCGCAGATCCATTCATAAAGGCCTTACCTCAGATTTAGTTTGAGAGGCTACTCGAGATGATAGGTCTTCGATACGCCAGTACATGGTAGTGCAAGTAGGAGATTGTTAGTGTACATGCCGTAGGAGACATTATTGTATCATATTAGTTTGTATATTACTTAATGGAAGCTTGGGATATTCACAGTTATATTAGCAGTCTCGCTCAACATAGTAGTATGCTACTTGGTTTGTATCTATCTTAATATGTGTATATGTTATCATATCGCGAATACATATTGATAGAGCCCTTAGGATCTTGTTTGACTACCAGCGTTGTGATGGCAATCACACTAGTGGGGGATGGGTAGTCTACAAGCACATCCTTTTTTAGGTCCCTAGTCGTAGGATTATCGAGACAGGGCATCGATACTCCGGAGTAGACTAGTGTGTATGCTTCTCATCCCAGCGTGGGAAATGGTCTGTCCCACAGCCATTAGTACGATGTACTGGAGATAGTATACAGGTGCTCGTTCGGTTAGGAGTACACCGGACATGACTCGCAGGGAACTGTTGGTTGGTATTATACCCGTCGTCAGTTAACAGTTCCCAGGTGACATGAGTACAGTATAGTCCGCAGACTTGACACTGCTGCTTCGTCTCGAGTGTGTTCCCACCGTTCTTAGATTGCTACCCTACTACGGCTCAAAGGAGTCGTGCAAACAGGTAGCAGTTGGGTGCAGTCCCGAAGCACTTGGAGGCAGTGGCGGTTAGATAGGATTCGTCTCTCCCGGTATTGGGAGTTGATATCGCTGTGTTTGGAGAGCCATTACGCAAAGTCCTTGGCCAGGACAAACGAGATTTACTGGTAGGATTTCCAGTAGCTTCTCAAGGTGTAATGGGCTTCACTCCGACACGACTTGTACTGCTTTTAGGGGACTGACATTTGCCGCCCCCTAGGCCCGATATGCGATATTACTAGACGAACAGACCGGACTGTACGGAGATTGTCACATCAGGCTCAGTAGGTATTTGGATGGGTTTCTTCATCGGCCTTCTTATCGACATCAACCTGGAGACCGTTACATACAGCTAGTGCCGCTTGCGGCCTGTGGTTAAACCCACTGCCAGCGTAGTGTCGAGTCTTTAGAGTCCCACACAGAGAGTTTCCCTGCTTCAGGCGAAACGATATAGAGGTCGTATGGTTTTACGACAGGGTTCGGACACATACGTGTATTTATGCACGTACGATGTTGGGACAGTTTTTATTAGCGGGCTTTAGTTTAAGCCAGATTCTAGTGTTGGATTATTGGATTTATACAGTCTCAGTATTTCCGTGTTTTCACGGATAGGAGGGGCGTTCTCGTAATTACTCGAGAAGCTTCTAGAAGAAAGGTGACTCATTATGTTTTAATTCATTTATGAATTAAGCTTAATGAGGTGGATGAGATGATGTGTAATTTGCATTAATTACATCATGAGTCATGAGGTGATTCACCTCAAAGTAATTAATGAAGCATGGTTGATATTTTGAGATATTATCATATAGATATTTTCATGCTTCATTATTTATACAAATGACTTAAGATATTTATTCATTCTCACTTACACATTCTCTCTCCTCAAGCTCTCTTTTTTCAACCCTAACCCTAATATTCTCATGTGTTGAGATCCCAAGGGTTAGAAAGACTAATTAATCCTTAATCCATCTCTATATCCTCTAGGTTACTTTGATTAGTACTCATAGCCACCTAGTTACCTCAAGTGAGAGGTTAAAGCTTGGAGAAGGAGCTCTCGGGTGGATCTTCTATCACATCGAGGAGGCCGACGAGGAGGTGAACTACAAGAACAAGAAGGACTTGAATCTTTAGGTATAATCATCTATCCTAGTAGCTAATCACTTCTAGTTAGTTGTTAGTTAGGGTTTAGCAAAGATCCGTAAAGTTAGTCGATGTTAACTCAAACAGAATGATTTTTTTACCTATTCCGCCTCCCCGCATCATGTGTGGTGTCTAACGTCGACTTACAGGGACTGCACCCAACTACTACCTGTTTGCACGACTCCTTTGAGCCATGGTAGGATAGTAATCAAAGTACTGTGGGAACACACTCGAGGCAAAGCAGCAGTATCAAGTCGACGAACTAAGTTGTACTTATGTCACCTAGGAACTGCTACCCGACGACAGGTATAATACCCACCAATAGTTCCCGACGAGTCCTGTCCACTATACTCATAACCTATTGAGCATCTGCATACTATCTCCAGTACGACATACTGATAGTTGTGGGACAGACCATCTCCCTGCTGGGATGAGAAGCGTATACACTAGTATAGTGTGGAGTATCGATGCCCCGTCTCGATAATCCTACGACTAGGGACCTGTATAGGATGTGCTTATAGAAGGAGCTGTTCTGGTGCTATCCCAGTGTGACTGCCATCACAACGCTGGTAATCAAACAAAGATCCTAAGGGCTCTACCATTATGTATAAGCGATATGCTAAGAAAACACATGTACATATTAAGGTAGAAACAAACCAGGTAGCATACTACCATTTCGAGCAATCTAGTATGATACCATAATGGCCTCTAGGGCATATATCACTAACACAAACTATTCAAGCATGGTGGGAATTTTTAAATGGAAAAATGAGTTTGTTAAAAGCATGCTACATGATATTTTCTCTCTTGATGAAAACTTGATGAAAGAAAAAGATGTTGGATGGTTCATTTTTGTGAGCATGGCTTTCTTCTTCCCACCATTAGCTTCACTCCCTCACTCCTTTTCTTGGGTTCCTCCATCTTCATCTTCAACCACCTCTCTACCCTCTCATGTGTTGAGAATCAAGAGAGGAGGTGAGGTAGAGATACACTTAGAACAATCCACTACATCCTAGGTATTCTAGACTAGCCATCTAGAATCCTTAGTTGCTTCACTTGATCTTTTATGTGGAGCTAGAGCCATGAGCTACATCCCTCGGGTGGATCGTCTTCGACGGAGGAAGACCAGCGGCCAAGCTCGATCCAAAGGACCTCAAGGAGCTAAGTGTCACGATAAAAAATAGGCACATGACCGGCACTTAGACCACGTAACGTCATCAGGCGTAACACAATTTAAGTAAGCCGAACCCAGCAATCTAAACCATTACAAGAGGAAAAGATAGAATACTTTTAAATCTCAAGCAAACCTTAAAGCTTAAGTTTGTTTTCATAAAAATTTCGGCAGCACCTCCTTTGTAAAAGATAGCCCCGAAATGGGTACAAACATAAGATATAAGTAAAGCATCTCCAAATGGGAGCAAATCTCGCCCAAAGGCGGAAACAACCACCACAACAGATATACGACGCCGTAGCGAAGGAAAAGACTAAAATCAACATAAATAAAGGCCGGCTCACATGAGCTCGACAACCAGAGTCATAAGAATATACAACATCGATCCTCACAACTCGTCTCTAAGTCAATACATGAAGATGGTAGATGGAGAGTACTAGATACAAAAGATATACAACGACATCATCGGATAGCCGCAAACGCACCTATAGCAAAAGGCCTCATAACCAACCGTAGCGGTATCCGCAAAAGTAGAGATAATAAGGCGCCCTGCCACGACTACTCTAAGGATTAGACCTGCAAAATACTGTGGCACAATGGGTGTGAGTTTCCAACTCGTGAATAGTAAATAACATCATACGGTAATCGCAAGTATGCACGAACAGCGATAAATCTATCACATGTAATCTGATAGCATAAGTATGGCAATATGGATATGCAACAATCCTGTTCAAGGTAACCACCAGGGTATTATATCTACATGAATCAAATGCATATCAAATAAATCCTGAGTGTGGGATAAATAATAAACCTCATGCACAAATCATCAGCATGGAAAAACCCTGGTGTCCATCAATGACACCCCAAATCCTAAAATCCTTAGGTGCCGTCACCAAAACCGGCCCTCATATCTGTAAATCTCATGGAACCTGAGTGTCCAACATCGACACTCGAAACATCATGAAATACTCGTGTCCAGTATCGACACGTAAATCCACGTACAATAGGCTCCGTCTGCCCGGATCGGCCCGCGGGCTCCGGCATTACGAATCGGCCCATATCCATCTCACGACTCCGGTTGATATCCTCCGGATAACCGCCGAGTCCAAATACTATCACCGGTAGGCAGTGCACCTCCCCTGCCAGGCTTATCGGCTAATCCATCGACATACCTTTCTTGCCTCGGGGTACCATACCGGGTCCACCATGAACCCGCAGCACGGCCTCATCCACTCCTCGCATCGAGTTTCTAACACAAGTCTAAGAACCGAGAAACTCATGGTGGACGCACTGAAATATCATATCAAGAGAAACCGGATTTTCAAAACAATACACATTTCTTGAAATATCCCCGCGGTTCTCAAATCCAGAAAATCACATGAAATCCATATCTCAATGCGTAAATCCATGTAATATGATGTATGCAACATAGAATAATAATATGAGCATATCAAGGGAAAAATCATCTTTTTAAATGCATCAAGTTATTAAATATATCATGCAGTTTCCAATTTATCCAACATCTAATGCAACATCATATAAAGGTGAACATGCAGCTATAGCAAGGTATATGTGTAAGCATGTAGGTATGCATGTATGCTATATTTCATATGTGCAATCGCACAGAGTCAATGTCTCGTTGTCACTAATCAATACAATATCACATATGTATATGTGTTGTGCGTATCATGGTAATTACCGACAGTGTGTGTAGCATACAATTAGTGCTTGTGCAACATGAACTGTCAATAATAGTGCAGTGTTCAATGGGTACAAGTCCAAGCACAACAAGTAATAATATGCGATGAAGTTCATGCACCATCTCTATATGTGCATATAAACATGCGGCTAATATAATATCGTATCTTGCCCTGACGCTTAACGCCATACGGGCGATTTTCCCATAGATGTTAAATCTACTCACCGACGATCTCGAACTAGGTAAATCCTGTCACCTGCTTCCCTTTCTTTGCAGCGTTTGAAGTCCCCACCTGTGATCCTATTAACACAAACATAACAAGTGCAAATCTCAGAAATCGACCAATATCATGTAGAAACTACGTTTGACCGACGCACCAACTCCAATCCAACTCTCAAGTGTCCGTCTAGTGGTTAACGTATGTAGCAACACTCCAAAACCAACCCAAGTGCAGCAGCTACACAAGATCACGAACCGTGTCGGATAACGTAACACGCGTAGTTCAAAACACTAGATTATAGCAAAGTGATCCCAGATTTTGTATACTGTCGAAACCTAAAAATCAAACAGTACCAAACACCTCTAAACAACTGCAGACAGCTACCCTACAAAAACAAAGCCCCAACTCCCCTAAACGACCGAGCTTGCCGGATTTCCCCTGTTGTCACCGGCCAAAACTGCCCAGGTGGGGTTCGTGCTTCAGGTGTACACTCAGGGTCACTAGTACAACACTACTATATTGCTAGATTTTACAGTAAGAATTCCATGTCATAGCAGATCACAGAGACTCCAATATAACACCAAAAATATGATATGTGCATGAAACTATCCCTTTAGTGTTCTAAACCATAACTACAAGGCAACACAACAATATAAATACCTAATTATCAGTTAGAGGTCATTACCTAGCCACTCTTGCTCAAAAATCCAATCTTTCCAAGCTCCAAATAAACCTAGTGGCTAAATCAAGACTTGTGAAGGGTTTTCAAGGTGTTTAATGAAGTTTTTGTAAGGATTTGTGAAGAGATAGTGAGGGTTTCAGTTTGAGGTTAGAGGAGATGAACAAATAATTGAGAAGAGATAAGAATGAGAGAGTGAGGGAAGAAAATGATGAGAGGGTGAGTGTAGGGTGAGTTTTAACCTTACACTTACTCTCTCCCTCTCCTCATCAATGCCTCCATGACTCACCTAGCCACCTCCCTCAAGACAAAATAAGGATATTTCTCACACAAAATATCTATGTGCTAGGTTAAATCAAGGCATGGAGTAGTTTAAGGTGTCATGGCTACTTAACAAGATTAACGCTAACTAACCCTCACATTAACATGCACAAGTGTGTACAAGACATAACAAATAATAATAAAATATTAATTAATTGTTATAGAATGTGAGGAAACCAATTAGGTAAACTTTTCCTTAAAAACCCGCATTATCGCTTAATTAATACTAATCGTATTCTAAGGTGTTACAATCTCCCTCCTTAAAGAAATTCGTCCCCGAATTTAAAATTCTTACTAAGCATACCTTCAAAGAGATGAAGGAATTTCTTCAGCATCTCGCTCTCAGCCTCCCAAGTTATCTCCTCACCAGTTAGGCTACGCCAAAGAACCTTCACAGATGGCAAGACCTTTGATCGAAGTTTCTTCACCTGTCGATCCAATATAACTACCGGCTGCTCGGTGAACGAAAGATCAGGCTCAAGCTGAACGGTCTGGTGCTGAATCATGTGAGAAGGATAATGATAGTACCTACGAAGCATCGACACATGAAATACGGGGTGAACATCCAGAAAACTGGGCGGGAGTGCCAAACGATAAGCAATGGTACCAACTCGCTCAAGGATCTCAAATGGACCTACAAATCTGGGACTGAGCTTCCTCTTTTTCCTAAATCTCGTAACGCCCTTCATCGGAGAAATCCGCAGGAATACATGATCCCCCACTGCGAACTCAAGTCTGCGATGACGACGGTTGGCATAAGACTTTTTTCTGCACTTGGCTGCTCTCATCCTGTCCTGAATTAGCTGGATCTTCTCCATAGTCTCCTAAACTAGCTGGGGTCCCAAAGCCCTATCCTCGCTGAATTCGGTCCAACAGACTGGCGATCGACACTTCTTACCATACAAAGCCTCAAAAGGTGCCATCTGAATAGTCTCCTGAAAGTTGTTGTTGTAGAAGAACTCAATCAACGGCAAGTAACGATCCCGACTGCCACCAAAATCAAGCACACACGCACGAAGCATATCTTCTAGAGTCTGTATAGTCCGCTCTGACTGACCATCAGTCTGCGGATGGAAAGCGGTGCTAAAACTCAACCGGGTACCCAAAGCTTCCCGAAGCTTCTGCCAAAGACGGCTAGTAAACTGGATGCCTCTGTCGGATACGATGCATGTGGGAACGCCGTGTAAACGCACAATCTCATCTATATACAAATGAGTATACTGAGCATAACCAAAAGTGGTCTTCACTGGAAGGAAGTGAGCCGCTTTCGTCAACCGGTCAACGATCACCCAAATGGAGTGATACCCCTGACTGGTCCTGGGTAGACCCACAACAAAGTCCATGGCAATCTGCTCCTATTTCCACTCAGAAACTGGTAAAGGCTGCAACTCTCCAGCCGGTTTCTGATGCTCAGCCTTGACTTGCTGACAAGTCAGGCATCTCGAAACAAAGTCCGAAACATCACGCTTCATCCCTTCCCACCAGTAAATGTCTCTCAAATCATGGTACATCTTGGTGGAACCTGGATGAACGCTAAAAGCTGACTGATGTGCCTGCTCTAGGATCTCACGTCTCAACCTATCGGTATCTGGTAACACAAGCGAGTCCCGTAACATAGCATACCCTGGTCATCAATCAAGAACTCCGAATCTGTACCCTACCGAACAAGCTCAAGAATCACAGACAAACGGGCATCACTTGGCTGCGCCTCACGGATACGATCAATTAGAAGCGGACGGGAGTGGACATGAGCATGCTGTCCCCCAAAGGAAGTGAACTCAAACTGTACTCTACCATCGCACAAGATCTGCCAACCTGCAGAAGACTGTCGCTGAACTGCGCTCAACTGGGACAAGCTACCTCCGGGCCTACGACTCAAAGCATCATCTACCATATTCACCATGCACGGGTGATAAAGGTGTTGGATATATGTATGCCCTAGAGGGCATTATATGATAGTGGATGTATTTATACATGTATATATATATATATATATATATTCAGTGTACATTCTTGCTCGACATGATAGTATGTTATCAGGTTCTTCTTTATCTGACACGTTGACTTGATCATGCTTCTATTCATTCACACATGTTGATAAAGCCCTGAGGATATTTGCTTGACTACTGTGATTATGATGGAGATCAAACTAGTAGGACGTCTGTAGTTTATAAGCATATCCTGAAATGTCCCTAGTCGTAAGTGTATCGAGATGGGGCATCGATATACTAGAGTAGACTAGCGTATATGATACTAGAATCATATGATGGGCGATGGATGTTCCCACATCCATTGATGTTTGACATCGAGATCGTATACGGGTGCTCAGTGGTGACTGGGTACACTGGACAGACTCGCTGAGAACTCCTATATGGTATTATATCTATCGTCGGATAGCAGTTCTCAGGTGACACTGGTACAGGTTAGTCTGTAGACCCGAGATCGTCATAGAGTCTTGTATGTTCTCCTACTATACTTTGATTACCGCCCTACCATGACTCTACTGAGTCATGCAAACAGGTGGCTTTTGGGTACAGTCCCAAGACACATGAAGACGATGAGCGATAGGAGGGGTTTCGTCTCTCCCGGTATTGGGAGTTGATGTTGTGCTGTGCTCGATTGGCTATATCAATAAGTCCCTGGTTAGGGCTGTTGAGATTTACTGATAAGTGTTATCAGTAGTTTCTCGATCTGTTATAGACCATTCATCAGCATGAATCATTGAGTTATTGGGGTCGGCATTACCATCCCTAGACTTAGTATGCAGCGTATCTGACGAAGAGACCAGACTGTACGATAATGTTGCCGGTTGGCTCGACGGGAATTGTGACAGGTTCGCTTGTTTTCTTCTGATCGCTCAATACCCGGGTGGCTGTTACGTTTAGCTGACCTCTTGCGGCTTGGGGGTGCTTGATATGATCAACACCCACTGCCGGCGTATTGACGAGTCTTAGAGTCCCACAATGGAGTTACCTAGTCCAGGCGAAACGATGTGGTGTGCATATGAGATATGCGCGGGGACCCGATTAAATGCGTGTATGTGATACCGTATATTAATCGAGCGGTTTGCTATTGGTCGGGTAGTATGTGATATGACCGGTTTGCTAAATCAAGTGTTGATTTATCATTGACCATAAGCTTTTTCACTTTAAACCCTTCTTGTCTTTTGTTGTATGCATGCATGTATGCATTTATTCTCATTGATGCACATATGGATGTGCATGCACACATACATGCATACACTATTGTATCATGGTTGTTGATATAATGGATGGTGGCAATATAAGACTCACACACTTATAATGTGTTGATATTTCTTTTTGGATAAAAGAAAATGGAAATGGAAATTCTATCATGCTTGATTATTTTATTCACCCACTAACCTTTGCATTAACCTTGAGTTAATTTCCATGGCCATTTTGCATCCAAAAGAAAACATCTAGATATTTATAAACTAGGGTTAAGAGTGAGAAGAAGAAAATATATATATTTTCTTTTCTCATTCCTATCTCAATACTTATCATTATTTCTTGAGCTCTCATTTTTGCCATCATCTTCTTCCTCCTCTCTCTTGCTCTCTAGCTTTCATTAGTGAGCAAAAGAGTGATCAAGTTAGGGTTTTGAAGTGAGAAAACAAACCACATCACCATTCTACACTACTCTTACCCATTAGTTTAGAGTGTTGGCTTCTACTTCTTTTCTTTATCAAGTGGAGCATTGAGCTTGGACATAGAGGACTCCGGGTGGATCGTCGTGGACCTAGAGCATCTCAAGCGAGCTTCTTTCAACTCTCAAGTGGTCAAGGAGTCTAGCGTAGGGAGCTACAAAGGTTGTATTCTCAAACCCTAGCCTTTTACTACTTGTGATGGTGTTAAAAGTTCAGTGTTACCCTAGCTTTTCTAGTATGATCCATAGGATGTTTTCTTTAGCACCATATAATTTTTAATATGGCATGTATGTTGCTACCAAACCCTAGTAGTGGTGATGTAGAAAAACCTTCATGGCATCAGAGCCAAACTAGAAGCCTAGACGATGTTACGATAATACGAAAACGAAAAACCCTGCAAAATACGATTTTGGAAACCCCTTGAAAATGCTCTCTGTAAATTTTTTTAAAAGTGTTCAAAAAATTATTTTAGCAACTGCAGAGTGACATTTAGGATGATACAAGAACACAGGAGGAAAATGGGGGGGGTGCTCGGTTCCTGGCCGGCGACAAGGCCAGGAAATCAGGCGTCGCCGACCCAATTAGCTCCCCTCCTCCTCGTTTTTCTCCAGTGTTCTGTACATTATAATCTGGGGATTCTAATATTGTTTGGTTGTCCAGAATTGCATGTGATGTAAGTTTGGTATTGGGCTCTTTGCGGAATAATTCGTATTCGTATTTTTATAGCATCGTATTGGTAACTTTGGCGAAATTAAACAAGTCGAACGAATTATCAAACACTGGTATTTTCCAGGTTAAACGTACTCGATATATAATGCAGGTATTCTTATGGACCCTCTAGAAGAATGTAACCCTAACTCGAGATGTGACCACCAAAATGTGACTAAACCTTAGGGTTTACCGTAGTTAGTGGTGCCACAAATGAGGCTTGGGTCTGCCCTTCTACAACCGGTCCATTAAATACTGTGGCGTAGATTTTAGGTATTGTTTGACGGCGCTCAAGTGTTGAGCTTGCTGGGGAATACGGGTGTTCGTTAATTCGATCAAAGGGTTTAATATCGCCTAGTAGTATGTGATATTTGATTCTGCGACCGTAAGCGTAGTATGTGTATCGCCGGTTTCGTTGCTATATGTCAACGGCAGTTGGGGTACGCATAATTGCTTATGTTGATGACATGTGATGTTATGTGTTACTGTGTTGTGATATATGGGATTGTCGTGATCGAATAGCCGGGGGGTTTTATGTGAGATGAGAGATTTACTTTTCATTCATGTAAAATTCATTTGTAATATAATATTCTTTTATTTGGGGCACTTCCGGGTTGAGGATGATGTCACCATTGTTGTATATTATTTACTTATCTGCATTAGGATAGACCCAAGGTGGAGAGCATAAGTGACCGGGTTCTAGAGTTCAGTGGGAGACCATCACGAGGAGTCGAGACCGGGTCTCCTAACTCTAGAGTTGGTAGGGTCACTTGCCGCTCTCGTAGGGGTCTAGGGTGTGGGATTGGCTATTCATCACGACTATGGAATCCGTATTTTCTATTGTTGGCTAAATACTAAATACGGACGTCCTAGTATATCCTATATTATCATATCTGTGTTTCTGCTGCCTATATTCTGTGATGTGATCGCTTAATATATCTGAGACGAATGCTATATTATATATGAGATATATAATGGACGTTGCTTATGTTTTACACCCGCGCTACTCTAATCCCGGTATGCCGTTAGTTAAGTAACCTAACGGTGCATAACGGAACATTGCGGCGAATGCGGATGGCATAAGCGTACGTTGTATTTTCGTTTCTTTTCTGTGATTAGCTTAAGGACTTAAATGATGGGACTACATTAATATGATTAATGTAAGGAAAATAAACCTAAAAAGATGTTGTAGAATCAGATTAGAAAAACCACTCGGCTTTTTACGAAAAAGCTACATTTCAAGACTGCGGAGCTTAAGCCACTCCTTTTGAAAACCATTTGATTCTACGATGATATCATGTTCAAAGCGTTAAAGGTTTTCTTAAAAACCATCCGCAACCCTCCGTCATTTTAGGAAGTAGAGTACTTAGTATTCGTGCTACGTTTGTTGACTATAGTTAAGGCGTAGTGTACGGTAGCTAAGTGATGTCTTCCTACAATGCATATGATGCAGATTAATTGGGACATTCATGCGACTTTGTTGACCATAGTTAAGGGTCACGTGGGTGGGTCTAATTAATCAAGAAATACGGGTAGAACTTGACTAGTGCTTATGATTTGTTGACCATAGTTAAGGTCATGAGTGCTAGGGGTAAAAACCACATCGGGAATTTCAATAGTTGAAATTTGCAATGAGATTGCATACCTTCCATATGATTGTTGGATCCCGATCCCACTGTGGGCAATAGTTGCTCCTAGGGGAGTTTTGCAGTTTACAACTAGCTAACCTATTAGGTGTCTAGAAAGGTGTTAACGGGGCTACGCCTCTGGAAAGACGAGGTTTATATTAATTAAGTCCGTGCGATAGCACGGGGAACCTCCCTCAAGTACCGACACTGGTCTGGCAGAACGGTTAGCGAAGTTGTAGACTGTAATTAATCCTGGCTAGTTTTCTTTTTAAGGTTTGAAAGAAAAACTTGATTAAAGCAGTGGGAGACATCGATTAGATAAGATAATAACCAATCTGATCTTTGCAAGAGCTTTTGCTGAGTGTATTCTTTTCTCTCTCTTAATGGTAGATACCAATGATAGGACTCAAGCTTCTATTAGATAAAAATAAACTGAATGGGACCAATTATAAAGACTGGCTGAGGAATCATAACATTGCCTTGACTTATGATAAAGTATCATATGTCCTCACGGCTCCAGCCCTGCCCGTCCTAGGTCCTAAATCCTCAGTTGCGGATATTGAAGTCCGCAAGGCATGGGACGCTGACTGTGCCACGGCCAAATGCCTCGCGCTTGCATCGATCGATAACACACATCAAAAGCAGCACGAGAATATGGCGTCCATGCCATATTCCTCCATACAAAAGAGTTGTATGGAGAGCAATCTCGTGTCTTACGATACGAAGCATCCAGAAAGCTGTTTCAGATGCGAATGGCCCCTGGCACACCAGTAGGAGACCATGTTCTGAAGATGATAGCTCTCATAGAAGAGCTTGAGGACCTTGGATGGACAATGAGCAATATACGGATATTATTCTGCAGTCTCACCCCTTCACCTTTGCTCAATTAATAGTTAACTTCAAGATGCACAACATGGAGAAGGAGCTACCTGAACTCCTTAATATGTTAAGGAGTGCAGAGAGCATGCTCAAGTCAGTGAAGACTCCCGTTTTGAGTGTTGGGCCATCTTCCTCCTCTCGCCTAAAGGCTAAGGCCAAAGGAAAGATGAAGAAGAAACCCACCAAATCTAATGGTGGAGTCAGAAAGGTTAAGGGGAAAGACAAGTCCAAAGCTGGGGAATCGGGGAAAGGGGAATGTTATCACTCCCACAAAACAGGACACTGGAAGCGCAACTGCACGGAGTACTTGGATCTCAAGAAGAAGCATGGGGATGCTTCAGCTTCAGGTGTGTTTGTGACAGAAAACTATTTTTCAATAAACTCTTCTTCCTGGGTATTAGATACCGGTTCAGGTTCTCACATTTGCAATTTTATGCAGGGGCTGAGAAATAGCAAGGTTTTGAAGACAGGTGACCATACTCTCCGCGTTGGAAATGGTTTCAATGTACATACAGTTGCAGTGGGAGAGTATCACTTGAGGTTGCCGTCTAGGTATTTATTGGTTTTGAACCCATGTTATTATGTACCTAGTATGCTTTGTAATATAATATCCGTTTCTTTCTTAGACAATGAAGGATATAATTTTGTATTGCAGAATAATGTTATGAACATTCACCTGAATCAAATGTTGGTTGGGTATGGTACACTTAATAACGGGATATACGTCCTAAATCAACACACAGTTTTCAGCATACAACACACTAATAAAAGAAAACTTTTAGAAATAAATGAAGCTTTTTTTTGGCATTGTAGACTTGGTCATATTAACGAAACAAGACTAAACAAGCTATATAAAGTTAGATATTTAAACCCTTTTGAATATAAATCTTATGCAACTTACCAGTCTTGTATCATGGGTAAAATGACCAAAACTCCGTTTACCGGACACGGAGAAAGAGCTACTGAGCTCTTAGGCCTCATACATAGTGATGTATGTGGGCCAATGTCTACACATGCTAGAGGCGGTTTTTCATACTTCATTACTTTCACTGATGATTTCTCGAGATTCGGTCATGTATTTTTATTAAATCACAAGTCCGAAGCTTTCGAAAAATTCACCGAATATAAACTCGAAGTAGAAAAACAAACCGGCTTGAGCATCAAAATGCTTCGATCAGATCGAGGTGGTGAGTACCTAAGTACAGAGTTTGCAGACTTCCTAAAAGAGAATGGGATTCTTTCTCAGCTCACTCCTCCTTACACACCACAGCACAACGGTGTGTCAGAACGACGGAATCAGACCCTATTAGATATGGTTCGTTCCATGATGAGTGATGCTGAGTTACCCATTTCATTTTGGGGGCATGCATTGGAGACTGCAGCGTTTTTACTGAACAGGGTCCCAACCAAAACCGTGTCTACCACGCCATATGAGATATGGCATGGGAAGAGGCCATCTCTTAAACGAATTGAGATTTGGGGTTGTCCGGCCTATGTTAAAAAGCAGAATCCGGACAAACTCGAGACACGGTCAGTCATGTGTAATTTTGTGGGATATCTAAAGAATTTGTATGGATATCTTTTCTACCACAAGGAGGAATAAAAAGTGTTTGTTTCTCAGTATGCCGCGTTTTTGGAAAAGGAGTTTTTTACAAATAATACAGATAGCAGTGTGGTAGATCTAGAAGAGGTTCTAGAAACACAAACTACAAATGACGACTTGGTTGAACCGGCTGTTGCAACAGAAACTGAGGAACCTCGGCCACTCCGTAGGTCTGGTAGGACTTCTCGCCCACCGGAGAGGTACTATGGTTTCCTCATTGATGGTGACAGAGAAGACTGCATCATGGAGGATGATGATCTTACCAGCTTTCAGCAAGCTATCACAAGTGGAGACTCTGTGAAGTGGCTGGATGCCATGAGATCTGAAATGGAGTCTATGTACACCAATAAAGTATAGACTTTGGACGTTGTACCCCCTGGGGTAAAACCTGTGGGGGTGCAAATGGATCTTTAAAAGAAAGATTGGTGTAGATGGGCAGGTAGAGACCTATAAGGCAAGACTTGTGGCGAAGGGTTTTCGTCAAAGACCAGATTTGGACTATGATGAAACTTTTTCTCCCGTAGCCATGCTTAAATCCATTCGGATCCTACTTGCTATAGCTGCTCACTACGACTATGAAATCTGGCAGATGGACGTTAAAACGGCATTTCTAAATGGAGATTTAGAAGAATGCGTTTATATGGATCAGCCAGAGGGCTTCATTGACAGTGGGAGCAGCGGGAAAGCATGTAGATTGCTTAAATCCATTTATGGATTAAAGCAGGCATCACGGAGTTGGAACATATGTTTTGATGATGTTATCAAAGAGTTTGATTTTATCAAAAATCCATATGAACCTTGTGTTTATAAGAAGACTGTAGGGGGAGCTGTCACATTCCACGTATTGTACGTGGATGTCATTCTTCTGATAGGAAATGATATTCCTATGCTATAGTCGGTCAAATCTTTCTTATCACTAAGGTTCTCCATGAAGGACCAGGGTGATGCCACATACATTCTGGGCATTAGGATCTACAGGGATAGATCCAAGAGGTTATTGGGATTATCCCAAACTAGGTACATTAACACCATCCTGAAAAGGTTTAGTATGGAAGAATCTAAGCGGGGTGCCTTACCCGCTTGCTATGGGGTCACTTCTCTAAGGACTCTTGCCCAAAGACCGATGAAGAGAGAGCTCGCATGAGCATTATACCCTATGCTTCTGCAGTAGGATCTATAATGTATGCAATGTTATGTACACGCCCAGATATAGCTTATGCACTTAGTGTAGTAAGCAGGTATCAATCCAATCCAGGGGAGTATCACTGGATAGCTGTGAAGAACATTCTTCAGTAGTTACGAAGGACTAAAGAATTGTTCTTGGTGTATGGTAATGGAGATCTCCAGATGGAGGCCTTTACCGATTCAAGCTTCCAGAGTGATAAGGACGACAACAAATCTATCTCTGGGTTTGTATTTACCCTCAATAGAGGGGCGGTAAGTTGGAAGAGTTCCAAACAGGATACCGTTGCAGACTCTACGATAGAAGCTGAGTACATTGCTGTGAATGATGCCGCCAAGGAAGCCGTCTGGATGAGGAAGTTCGTCTCGGAGCTAGGAGTAGTTCCAACCATTATTGACCCAATACCATTGTATTGTGATAATAATAGGTCTATGGCGTTAGCCAAGGAGCCCAGGTCCCATCAGCGATCCAGACACATCCTGAGGCGCTTTCATTTGATCCGGGAGATTGTAGATCGCCGTGAGATCGTGATTAGGAGAGTAGACACAAAGAATAACACCGTGGATCCACTCACCAAGGCCTTCCCTCAGCCGCAGCATGAGAGACTTTTTGAGATGTTGGGTATGAGATACGCCAATAACTGGCCCTAATGCATGTGGGAGACTGTTGTTGCGCCACGGCAGCGCCCCGGCCTCTTTCTCGAGGCCAAAATGCGGAATAAAAAATTTTTGCGAACTTTGCAAAACGGCGCTACCGCAGACAATTACCCGGATCGAAACCATTAACCTATACTAGCTAACTAGAGAGATAGGGTGAGAAGTATACCGAGCGATCCGTGTCCTTCGGTCTTCGTCTCCACTCCGATCTCCCGCGGAATCTCCGTCACCTCCTCGCTCGTCGGAAAGGGCACCACGTAGCCGGAATCTTTTACGGGCTCCCGCCTCTTGACCGAGGCAACTCGGGCGCGAAGTTGGCTAGCCGACGCGTCCAAGGCTTGCTATAGAAATAGTGTAGTGAACTTGTCTCTTGGGGTTATAAGGTTGCCTTGATGGAAGGAAAAAATGAAACTTATGAGAAGGAGAAATATATGGAGCTCTCAAGTTTTCTTAGAATGAGATGAGAAGAATTTCCACTCATATGAACCTCTCTCTCTTCCACCACAAGATGTGGCCGGCCCCCCCAAGAAGGAATGAGATTGGAGAGAGAAAAGAAAAAAACTCTCCATTTATCATATTGTGAAAAAGAAATGATAATGCAAAGATAAAGGTCACTCTCAATACTCTTTTCAACTCACAAATCAAACCATCAAATGAAAAGCAAGGATGAGACCAAAATAGAATATCATCATGAAGCAAGTCTCATCATAAGCAACATATGCAAGAAAACCCTCCACTAAATGTTAATTGCGAACTTGCAATTAACACCCTCCACCAAGAAAGTCCGACCGAGAAGGAATGAAGGAAAACCGGACGGAACGGAATGCAAACTGGCAACCCCAGAAAACCGATCCCATAATAAATTACAGGAAAACCCCGCTACTGCAAATACATGCCCGCATTTGTATTCCCACTGAACACAAATGCAAAGAGACAAAACTACACTATCAAATACTAGAATCCGGCTTAAGCCAAAGCCGGCTAGTAAAAACTGTCCGATCACGATCCGTGCAATACCGCACGTATCTGATCGAACCCTGCCATATCTCCATACGGCCTCTACAGCGTTTCGCCCGAAACTTGAGTAACTGAAACTGAGTGTGGTGGACTCTAAAGACTCGTCAATACCTTGGCTGTGGATTTAACCACTAGCACGTCAGAGGTATAAGCCAATACGTGACGGGCCACCAGGTATTGACCAAATGGGACGTCGATGAGGAAGCTCACCCCGACACCCAACTGAGCCTGTCAGTGACAATAGCCGTACAGTCCGGTCCGTTCGTCTATGAGTATCGCATGGCGGGCCTAGGGGGTTGGTGAAAGTCAGACCCCCAAAAGCGGTACAAGTCGTGTCGGAGCGTAGCCCAGAACACCCTGAGATACTACTGGAATACCTACCAGTAAATCTCCTGCCTCGGCCGAGGGCTTTGTGTAATGGCTCTCCTAGACACAGCGCGACCTCACCCCCAATACCGGGAGAGACGAACCCCTGCAGATCCGCTCACTGCCTCCATGTGGCTCGGGACTGTACCCAACTAAAACCTGTTTGCACGACTCCTTTGAGCCGTGGTAGGGTAGTAATCAAAGCACAGTGGGAACTCACACGAGACAAATGACGATCTCAGGTCGATGAACTAACCTGTACACATGTCACCAGGGAACTGCTATCTGACATCTGGTATAAGACCAACTAGCAGGTTCCCGGCGAGTCCTGTCCGGTGTACTCATAACCCAATGAGCACCTGTATACATCTTAGGTGAACCAACTGACACCAGTGGCTTGTGAGACCGGCCACCGCCCCTCGTCGGGGTCTCGACTGTATACACTAGTCTACTAACGGAGTATCGATGCCCTGTCTCGAAACTCCTACGACTAGGGACCTTTTAAGGATGTGCTTATAGACCACCAGCTCCCACGTATATGATCGCCATCATACTGCTGGCAGTCAAGCAAGAATCCTATGGGCTCTATCAACGTGTAATAGCGACATGTCAGGTCACCTAAAGCAGTACACGATGATAAAGATAAACCAGATAGCATACTATCATCTCGAGTAAGACTGTCCTACTGGGATAGGTCCTCCCTCAATCATTGCAATCACGTGCCTGTGATCCAATAATTGACTCTGAGGGCACTAACTCCAACAATCTCCCACTTGCACTCAAGGCTAATTATTGCGATGTCGCATACTCACAGCCCGTGTGATACCGAACACCCAACTCCTCTACTAGTCAGTCTCACAAAACCCGTTTGCGAAACTATTGCGTTCGAGGAATAGCCTCAGTGAGTGGATCCGCTGTGATGTTTCTTTCTATGTCTCTCTATATCTCAAGTTCGCGGAGAAAACCATCTCCCGAAATGAGCAATACCTGTCTTAGAATGTCTGGATGTCTGATGGGACCTAGCTCATAAATGAACTCCAAATCCAAACTTCTTAGACTGTATCAACAACTGAACTTAATCAGTATCCTGCGCCATGCCTCCCTCAGTATTGCCTTGGACCACCTGTCCAAAATACTGCCCCTCGTCAGAAGGAAAATCTATAACTCTGACAACCTGCTTGTCGTCCATGTCACCTTGGAAGCCCGGAGTGATAACCGTCTCCTAAAGGAGGCAGCCGTTATCATATCCTTAGAACATTCACTTATGTTCTAAAACTGCTTCTGACTGTTTCTCCAGGATTGGATCAATATCAACTTATTGCATCTAGTGCAAGAACAACATCTGGTGTGGTACTTGACATCTCATGATTGACTCAATTGTCTAAGCAAGTGATCTGCCAATCATGAGTATCCCTCTCCTCTTTAGTCTGTAAGACACCTTTAGAGAGGGTGACTCCATTACCTGCAGGTACACTACCATGCCAGGAGTCGTCCATTCTAAAAACTCATAGAATGCTGTCAAGGTACCCTGATTGGGAAACCACCCAAATCTAGATCTAAAACCATAGGTCTAGTAACCAGTATGTCTGATATAATATCCAAGTCCCATGTGGAGAAAACACTGTGTGACGACCAAAGTATAACCGATCGTAGTATAGGAATGTCACTTCCTACTACCTTCTCAACAGATCCATCCCCTATTCTGGTGACGTCAAACCCATGACTGTCACATCAGAAACAGATGATCTAACTCCGCTATATCTGCTTTAGTCTATAAATAGACATAAGCCAGATGTCCACCATTGCTTCTGCTGCTCCCACTGACTACGACAACCTTCTGCCAGAGTCATATAGACGTGCACTTCTAAAGCTAGTTTAGAACGACGCTATACTCATCCTCCTGCCTGGTCTCGCAGCCTGGAACAACAACAATGGCAAGTGTGGGTAAACAAGAACTTCCCTGTCACCGTCCTTGAGGCTACCGGAGTACCTCTCGGGTGCCTGAAGTTACCCACCTTATCTGCGGAGTGGCCAATGGAATGTCAAATCAGATTGAATCTTTAGGTTGCTTATCAAATCTTCAGTAATCGTTTGTGGTTCTGGAATCACTTCCAGTTCTACCATACTCCCACTACTGTTTTTGAAAAAATCCATTTTTAATAAAACTGTGGCGAGTCTTGAACAATATTTCTATTGATCTGCCAGATGGTAGAAAGTCAACCCTCGTCATAGCCTGGGTCAACCCACAAACAGCCATTACAGAAACGTGCCTTGAGTTGTCCAGTGTCTGGTTTTAAGCATAAGCCGGACAACTCCCCGTACCTTAACAACGTTAAGATATGAACTGTTCTATATCCAATATAGAACCAGAGGCACTGATTTAATTGAACCAGATTCAAATCATGCAGCTGTCTCCAGTGCATGTCAACTAAATGGAAGGAGGCCGATCAGCGTTACTCAACTTAGGAATGCATCCAATTATGAGTAACCTGAAAGAGAAGCAAGTTCTCTTTATCATTACTATCAACTGAATACCATACTCAAGTATCTACATCTTCGATCACTTTGAAGAATCCCGATACTTGGTATACCTGGTTCTCTACTTTATTCAAATACCTATAACTCCTCAAAACTTAGACCCTGTGTTTCAACGAAACACATGTCTAAGAACTAGAGAAGTTAAAGGTAAACAGAATATAGTATGAGGACCAACCCCTCTGTCCTAATGGACACTGGACAACATACAATACTCTGTATAAGTCCGCTGAGTCTAACAACTCTTTCACTGTGTGTCGTAGGTTGAAAACTGTACTTATGGTTAAGAAGAATTACACCGCTGTTTAATGCTCCTTACCTAACCATCCACTGATATAGGTAAATGTCATCGACATAATATCAAAAGGTATATCTCACTCTATGAAAATAGACGTACAGATATATCAATTTGAAATTGGTGCACAACAACGGATATTCAAAACCAAATATTTGCCGACCGGCAAACAACCCAGGTGGCTTCCTCAAATATCACCGATTACAACGAATCCCGATATAATGAGGATGATCACCCAATTCCCAATAACTTACTCCCACTCAACATCTGTAAAACCATACAGGTGTGAGAATCATACCTGGTAAATACATACCCTGGAGTAAGTGTCTAATTGGGAAATCAGTTTTCTTTTAACAGTACACAGTGAAACTGAAACATTGAAATGTTTCGTCGGGGTATCGTGGTATTCCTAGTAATGCCTCTTCCATTATCAGATTCACAACTGTAACCGTATAATTCTTTGCCACCTCTCCAAATCCCTTTATGTGTCTTTAGTCATTACTTTCTGTACACCCCTTTAAGCCAAATGGTTTTCTTCCTTCCCTACCGTTCGGCACCAGCCTATGGTTTGGAAGAAGACTATCCAAAAAGCATAAAGGGTGTACTGTCCTAATCCTAGGAGCACTCGCAACGCGAGAGAAGGTGAAGATAAAAGACACCTGAATGTACTTTATTCCTATTTCTCCTGAACCAGGATCCATCCCCGAACTGGAACAAGTTCCTTTCGAGTTCGTATATAACCATACGATGGATTATCCAATAAAATGGGATCTTCGTAGTGATACGGAGTGTCCTGGAGAAATACAAAGGTGATTTAGGATTGGCGAAGAAATACTTGGTTTGGTCGTGAATAGCAGTCGCAACTTACTTTGCCCTCTTACTAATCCCTTGCTTTGTCTTAACTTAATACCTTCTGTACACCGTTTAGGCTAACTGGTTTTCTTCATTCCCTACCGGTCGGCACCAGCCTATGGTTTGGAAGAAGACTATCCAATTTGCGTAATAGGTGTACTACTCCTAAACCAAGGAGTACTCGCAACCTGAGAGAAGGTGAAAAGAAAAAACAACTGAATAATCCTATCCGTTTTCTCCAGAACCAGAAACCATCCTCGAAGTCCTTCGAGTTCGTATCTAACCATACGATGGTTTTGTCCAATGGAAGTGGACGTTCGTAGTAATACGGGGTGTCCTGGAGAAAAGGGTAAAAGTAGGAGTGGCAATGAGGTCTGCAACTCTGACAATCCAAAAGCCAGTGTTAAGAAGGTTCGGTCAACTTGGTCACTGAGTCATAGTCCAGGGTCGGGTCAATGGTCGCTGCCAGAGAGAGAGAAAAGAAACACTCAGCGTGCACTCTAACCTAGATCAGAATGGTTATCACTTTGTCTAATCTGGAAACCTCCCACTGTACCTCAAATTCTTCTCTAAACCTAAAAGAAGAATTAGTCGGGAACACCCGAGGAGTAAACCAACTCATCAGTGGGAATCGGGATCCAACTATCACCGCATGATAACGTGACGGAATCCACTCACGTCACCACACTCCAGAAGGTATGCGCATGCCTGGCAAGTTTCAGTTCTTTTGAAACTCCCGATGTGATTTTTACCCCTAGGACCCAAGTGACCTTGACACAGTCAACAAGTCAAAGAGTCCTAGTCAAGTTCAACCCGTCATTATCCTGGATTGCATTAAACCCACCCGTACGAGCCCTTGACACAGTCAACAAGGCCGCACGACTGTCCTAACCAATCCCATTAATATGCTGCAAACAAACACTACTTAGCTACCGCACACTACGCCTTGACACAGTCAACAAACGCAGCACGAATACTAAGTAATACTTGTAAGAAATGACGGAGGGCTACGACTGGTTTTTGGCGAAAAACCTTTAACGTAATGAACTTGATATCGTTGAAGGAACTGCATAGCCTTTTAGAAAATATAGTGACGAAAACCTTTACTAAAGAGGTCACTCCCGGTGAAGGGATCTCGGCTCTTTCCCCGTAGAATGAGGTGCAGGATATTCCAACTGAATACCACGATGCAAAGCAAAAGTAATCGGCTATAGTGAAGTTAATGCCCTGACGCAAACTTTTGTCCAAGGGGTCACTCCCGGCGAAGGGATCTCGGCCCTTGCCTCGTCGACTGAGGAGCAGGATATTCCAAATGAATACCACGATGCAAAACAAAAGTGAACGTCCTTGCAATAACAGCTTTTTGAAAAATGTTCCAACAACATCAGATTAGGTTTGTTTAACTTGCATTGATCCGAATCAATGCAGTCCCATCAATTGATCACACCACAAAGAACGAAAATATACTGATGTACGTATATGCCATCCGCATTCGCCACTGGGTCCCGTCATCACCCGTTAGGTTAGCTAACTAACGACAGAGCGGGGACTGGACTAGAGCGGATGTAAAACATATACAACATCTACTAATATATATACCAATATATTATATTTCGCTCAAGGCGTGATAAAATGCAGCAACACAGAAATGTACAGCATCACAGAACAATACAGATATCTGGAAACCCCGGGTTTCACAGAGCCGCTGCTGAAACCCGACGTTCCCCTGGTCGTGTGGATAGCCTGTGCAATGAAATCCTAGACCCCTACGGGCGCGGCAAGTCACCCGCCAAAACCTGAAGCGAGGCAGCCCCCTTCAGCACCGTGAATGGACCACCCAGCACTTCACGGAATCCGGTAACTTGGGCACCCCTCCTGGGTCAACCTGTACCCCCTACGAGTGCGGCCAATAGCCCGCCAATCCCAGAGTGAAGCCCCCTCCGCGGGGTAATCCTAGTACAGAAAGTAAAATATACATACACCGGGTACATCGACCGCAACCAGGTCGTGCCCCAAAAGAATAATACAAACAGGCAGTGACGGCAGTCCACATGTCGGACGCTCGCCCCGCAATATCAAATGTACATAATACAACAGCACAGTACTAGCATTGCATCCAGGCTATCCCCCACGACCGATCCGCAACATCACAGCATAAACATAGAACATCAACGTGAAAGTCACGTTCGCAAATCCGTCTAACCGGGCTATAGCAGTTAGATCGGATTTACCGATCGAGTGACATTCACGGTCGCAGAAATAATGTAAATACTGTGAAATAATGTGTTTCAAATATCCGATCGATCAAACAATTAACAAGCGGGCCCCAAACCAATACTGTAGCAGTTACAGAAAACCTGGGCCCAAATTTAATATCCCAAAACTCTCAAAATTAGCCCAAAAGCCCACTGTAAAATTTCCACAGTGTGAGCACAGTAGACTGCGGCGGAAGCGCGGCCCAAAGTGGGTTTTGGCCGCGCTTCCGCGGTCAACTGTACGACTGACACTGTCGAATTTTTACAGTGGTCTTATAATTTCGTGCACATTATTTTTCTGTAACCTGAAAAATTTTTAGACACCAAAAAATTCCAACAGAAAACTGATGTGAACAAAATACGGTTTTTTGAGATTTTGGTCGATCGGATAAGTAAAACGCATTAGAACAAGCTAGGTAAGGTTAATGGCGTGGCTCTGATACCATGTTGCGCCACGGCAGCGCCCCGGCCTCTTTCTCGAGGCCAAAATGCGGAATAAAAAATTTTTGCGAACTTTGCAAAACGGCGCTACCGCGGACAATTACCCGGATCGAAACCATTAACCTATACTAGCTAACTAGAGAGATAGGGTGAGAAGTATACCGAGCGATCCGTGTCCTTCGGTCTTCGTCTCCACTCCGATCTCCCGCGGAATCTCCGTCACCTCCTCGCTCGTCGGAAAGGGCACCACGTAGCCGGAATCTTTTACGGGCTCCCGCCTCTTGACCGAGGCAACTCGGGCGCGAAGTTGGCTAGCCGACGCGTCCAAGGCTTGCTATAGAAATAGTGTAGTGAACTTGTCTCTTGGGGTTATAAGGTTGCCTTGATGGAAGGAAAAAATGAAACTTATGAGAAGGAGAAATATATGGAGCTCTCAAGTTTTCTTAGAATGAGATGAGAAGAATTTCCACTCATATGAACCTCTCTCTCTTCCACCACAAGATGTGGCCGGCCCCCCCAAGAAGGAATGAGATTGGAGAGAGAAAAGAAAAAAACTCTCCATTTATCATATTGTGAAAAAGAAATGATAATGCAAAGATAAAGGTCACTCTCAATACTCTTTTCAACTCACAAATCAAACCATCAAATGAAAAGCAAGGATGAGACCAAAATAGAATATCATCATGAAGCAAGTCTCATCATAAGCAACATATGCAAGAAAACCCTCCACTAAATGTTAATTGCGAACTTGCAATTAACACCCTCCACCAAGAAAGTCCGACCGAGAAGGAATGAAGGAAAACCGGACGGAACGGAATGCAAACTGGCAACCCCAGAAAACCGATCCCATAATAAATTACAGGAAAACCCCGCTACTGCAAATACATGCCCGCATTTGTATTCCCACTGAACACAAATGCAAAGAGACAAAACTACACTATCAAATACTAGAATCCGGCTTAAGCCAAAGCCGGCTAGTAAAAACTGTCCGATCACGATCCGTGCAATACCGCACGTATCTGATCGAACCCTGCCATATCTCCATACGGCCTCTACAGCGTTTCGCCCGAAACTTGAGTAACTGAAACTGAGTGTGGTGGACTCTAAAGACTCGTCAATACCTTGGCTGTGGATTTAACCACTAGCACGTCAGAGGTATAAGCCAATACGTGACGGGCCACCAGGTATTGACCAAATGGGACGTCGATGAGGAAGCTCACCCCGACACCCAACTGAGCCTGTCAGTGACAATAGCCGTACAGTCCGGTCCGTTCGTCTATGAGTATCGCATGGCGGGCCTAGGGGGTTGGTGAAAGTCAGACCCCCAAAAGCGGTACAAGTCGTGTCGGAGCGTAGCCCAGAACACCCTGAGATACTACTGGAATACCTACCAGTAAATCTCCTGCCTCGGCCGAGGGCTTTGTGTAATGGCTCTCCTAGACACAGCGCGACCTCACCCCCAATACCGGGAGAGACGAACCCCTGCAGATCCGCTCACTGCCTCCATGTGGCTCGGGACTGTACCCAACTAAAACCTGTTTGCACGACTCCTTTGAGCCGTGGTAGGGTAGTAATCAAAGCACAGTGGGAACTCACACGAGACAAATGACGATCTCAGGTCGATGAACTAACCTGTACACATGTCACCAGGGAACTGCTATCTGACATCTGGTATAAGACCAACTAGCAGGTTCCCGGCGAGTCCTGTCCGGTGTACTCATAACCCAATGAGCACCTGTATACATCTTAGGTGAACCAACTGACACCAGTGGCTTATGAGACCGGCCACCGCCCCTCGTCGGGGTCTCGACTGTATACACTAGTCTACTAACGGAGTATCGATGCCCTGTCTCGAAACTCCTACGACTAGGGACCTTTTAAGGATGTGCTTATAGACCACCAGCTCCCACGTATATGATCGCCATCATACTGCTGGCAGTCAAGCAAGAATCCTATGGGCTCTATCAACGTGTAATAGCGACATGTCAGGTCACCTAAAGCAGTACACGATGATAAAGATAAACCAGATAGCATACTATCATCTCGAGTAAGACTGTCCTACTGGGATAGGTCCTCCCTCAATCATTGCAATCACGTGCCTGTGATCCAATAATTGACTCTGAGGGCACTAACTCCAACATGTTGGATATATGTATGCCCTAGAGGCCATTATATGATAGTGGATGTATTTATACATGTATATATATATTCAGTGTACATTCTTGCTCGACATGATAGTATGCTATCTGGTTCTTCTTTATCTAACATGTTGTCTTGATCATGCTTCTATTCATTCACACATGTTGATAAAGCCCTGAGGATATTTTCTTGACTACTGTGATTATGATGGAGATCATACTAGTGGGACGTCTGTAGTTTATAAGCATATCCTGAAATGTCCCTAGTCGTAGGTGTATCAAGATGGGGCATCGATATACTAGAGTAGACTAGCGTATATGATACTAGACTCATATGATGGGCGATGGATGTTCCCACATCCATTGATGTTTGACATCGAGATCGTATACGGGTGCTCAGTGGTGACTGGGTACACTGGACGGACTCGCCAAGAACTCCTATATGGTATTATATCTATCATCGGATAATAGTTCTCAGGTGACACTGGTACAGGTTAGTCTGTAGACCCGAGATCGTCATAGAGTTTTGTGTATTCTCCCACTGCACTTTGATTACCACCCTACCACGGCTCTACTGAGTCATGCAAACAGGTGGCTTTTGGGTACAGTCCCAAGACACACGAAGAAGATGAGCGATAGGAGGGGTTTTGTTTCTCACGGTATTGGGAGTTGATGCTGTGCTGTGCTCGATTGGCTATATCAGTAAGTCCCTGGCCAGGGCTGTTGAGATTTACTGATAAGTGTTATCAGTAGTTTCTCGATCTGTTATAGACCATTCATCGGCACAACTTATTGAGTTATTGGAGTCGGAGTTACCATCCCTAGACTTACTATGCAGCGTATCTGACGAAGAGACCGGACTGTACGGTAGTGTTGCCGGTTGGCTCGACGGAAGTTGTGACAGATTCGCTTGTTTTCTTCTGATCGCTCAATACCCGGGTGGCCGTTACGTTTAGCAGACCTCTTACGGCTTGGGGGTGCTTGATATGATCATCACCCACTGTCGGCGTATTGACGAGTCTTAGAGTCCCACAATGGAGTTACCTAGTCCTGGCGAAACGATGTGGTGTGCATATGAGATATGCGTGGGGACCCGATTAAATGCGTGTATGTGATACCCTATATTATTCGGCTGGTTTGATATTGGTCGGGTCGTATGTGATATGACCGGTTTGCTAAATTAAGTGTTGATTTATCATTGACCATAAGCTTTTTCACTTTAAACCCTTCTTGTCTTTTGTTTTATGCATGCATGTATGCATTTATTCTCATTGATGCACATATGGATGTGCATGCACACATACATGCATACACTATTGTATCATGGTTGTTGATACAATGGATGGTGGCAATATAAGACTCACACACTTATAATGTATTGATATTTCTTTTTGGATAAAAGAAAATGGAAATGGAAATTCTATTATGCTTGATTATTTTATTCACCCACTAACCTTTGCATTAAACTTGAGTTAATTTCCATGGCCATTTTGCATCCAAAAGAAAATATCTAGATATTTATAAACCAGGGTTAAGAGTGAGAAGAAGAAAATATATATATATATATATATATATATATATATATATATATATATATTTTCTTTTCTCATTCTTATCTCAATACTTATCATTATCTCTTGAGCTCTCATTTTTGCCGTCATCTTCTTCCTCCTCTCTTTTGCTCTCTAGCTTTCATTAGTGGGCAAAAGAGTGATCAAGTAAGGGTTTTGAAGTGAGAAAACAAACCGCATCACCATTCTACACTACTCTTGCCCATTAGTTTAGAGTGTTGGCTTCTACTTCTTTTCTTGATCAAGTGGAGCCTTGAGCTTGGACAAAGAGGACTCCGGTTGGATCGTCGTGGACCTAGAGGATCTCAAGCGAGCTTCTTTCAACTCTCAAGTGGTCAAAGAGTCTAGCGCAGATCTCAAACCCTAGCCTTTTACTACTTGTGATGGTGTTAAAAGTTTAGTATTACCCTAGCTTTTCTATTATGATCCATAGGATGTTTTCTTTAGCACCATATAATTTTTAATATGGCATGTGTGTTGGTACCAAACCCTAGTAGTGGTGCTATAGAAAAACCTTCAAAAGGATCTCACAATCGTAATCCTTCACAAGCTCCATCCAATGGCACTGTCTCAGATTCAGGTCCCGCTGCTGGAAGATGTACTTCAAGCTCTTATGGTCCGTGAAAATCTGGCACGACTCCCTGTACAAGTAGTGTCTCCAAATCATCAATGCAAAGACCACCGCGGCCATATCAAGATCATGAGTGGGGTAATTCTGCTCGTACTTCTTCAGCTGCCTAGAAGCATAAGCAATCACTCTATCATGCTGCATCAGTACACTGTAGGGTTCCTAGGCACTCTTGTGAAGGTTCAAAAGGCATCAAACATGCCCGGATTAAATTTTAGACGTGCCGAACAACCCAAAGCCGGGATCTTTGCTAGATTATTAGGGTTTAACATGCATTAAGATAACTTTTATCTAAGTGTGAGGGATTACAACCTTTGTAGTCCGCTCCTTCACTTCACAAGCTCCGAGTAGAAGTCCCTTTGCCGCGATCCACGATCTCCCGGACTCATGAGAGGCTCCACGACTCGAACGATCCATTCTAGCTTGTCGTATTCCAAATCTCCGATGATCTACCTTGAAGTTGCTTCGACTCAAGCTTTCTCACTCAAAAGAGAAGAACACACTAATCCCATGGGCTAGATGAGATGAGGATGAGAGAGTAGTGATTTTGCTTTCTTTTTAAATCATTTTCTCAATTTTTATCATCACTTTAGGATTTTCAAGAGAGCTTATCAAGAGAGAAGAAGAAGCTAATGGAAAATATAATCCTTAGATAAATCCTTTTGTGATGAATAGAATATAAACCATATGATTGAATTATTAACCATGGTCAAGGATGAGTGGCTAAAAATGAGTAGAGAATAAACTAGGGTTAGGGTTTGGTTGAGTTAAGAATGTGTCATCAACAAATATCTTAACCATGACAAAAGAATAAAGCTTCTAGAATGAACTTGAAGCTACTAACCCTAATCAAACCCTAACCTCAATTAATCATCCTTAAACATGTTTAACAATTAATCATATCATGTCACAATAATATATATCACATATATATTATATATTTACAACAAAAGAAAATAATACAATTAACATATATCGCATATATATCAATGTATCATCCACTGAGAAAATGAAATAACAAAGCAAGCCAATATTAGTTAATATAATAATATATCATATATATTATTATATATTAAATCATCGAATCAACACTTGATCCGACGATCCGGCTATATCGAATATAACCGACTAATATATCATGTACCGATTCATCGAATCAACACTTGATCCGATGTCCCGGTTCATATCTAAATATCGCGAGAATATAATACGGTATCCCATATCGCATTATTCTCGCTCCTGCGCATATCACATATGTGCCACTACTCCGTTTTGCCTGAGCCAAGAAACCTCTGTGTAGGACTCTAAAGAATCGTCAATACGCCGGTAGCAGGTGATGATCATATCAAACACCCACAAGCTGCAAGCGGTCAGCTAAACGTAACAGCCACCCAGGTATTGAGCGATCAGAAGATCAACAAGCTAGCCTGTGCGTTCTCCTGTGAATCCAACCAGTAACACTCCCGTACAGTCCGGTCTGTTCGTCTGATATGTCGCATATCAAGTCTAGGGGTGGTATACGTCAGACCCCAGTAACCGATAAGTCGTGTCGATGTGTGGCTCATAACGGGTCGAGAAACTACTAGTAACACTTACCAGTAAATCTCCATATCAGCCCTGGCCAGGGACTTCCAGTTATAGCCAATCGAACACAGCACAACATCAACTCCCTATACCGGGAGAGACGAATCCCCTCATATCGCTCATTGCCTCCATGTGATTCGGGACTGTACCCAAAAGCCACCGTTTTGCACGCCCTCTTGGACGTGGTAAGGTGGAAATCAAAGCACAGTGGGAATCACACAAGACTCTATGACGATCTCGGGTCTACAGACTACCCTGTACCAGTGTCACCGGAGAACTGCCATCTGACGTGTGGTATAACACCATCTGGGAGTTCTCGGCGAGTCCGTCCAGTGTACCCAGTCTCCACTGAGCACCCGTATACCATCCTTGATGTCTAACACCGATGGATATGGGATCATCCATCGCCCATCATATGGGTCAAGATGCGTATACGCTAGTCTACTCTAGTGTATCGATGCCCTGTCTCGATATACCCTCGACTAGGAACAGTTATAGGATGTACTCATCGACTACCGCGGCCCTACTAGTATGATCTCATCATAGTCCCAGTAGTCGAGTACAGATCCTAAGGGCTTTATCAACATGTGAGAGTAAAACAGTAAACCAATACAAGTCAACATGTTAAGATAAAGTGAAACCAAATAGCATACTATCATGACGAGCAAGAAAGTCATCTCTATATATATCCAAGCATCCATTATAATATACATCATATGTACAACAATAGCCTCTAGGGCATATACATAACTAACAATCTCCCACTTGCACTAAGGCCAGCTGCTGTAGTATCTCATACCTAGCATCCCGAATATTCTCTCAAACTGTATCTGGGGAATAGCCTTCGTGAATGGATCCGCAGTGTTGTCCTTCGTATCTACTCTCCTGACCTCGATCTCCCGGCGATCAACTATCTCCCTGATCAGGTGATACCGCCTCAGAATATGTCTGGACTTTTGATGGGATCTGGGTTCCTTGGTCAAAGCCACAGCTCCATTGTTATCGCAATACAGAGGTATTGGATGCTCAATGGATGGAACCACACCAAGTTCACTAATGAACTTCTTGATCCAGACAGCTTCTTTGGCAGCATCGTTGGCAGCGATGTATTCAGCCTCCATCGTTGAGTCTGCAACGGTATCCTGTTTGGAACTCTTCCAACATACCGCCCCTCCATTGAGGGTAAAGACAAAACCCGAATACGACTTAGAGTCGTCCTTATCACTTTGGAAGCTGGAATCGGTAAAGGACTCCACCTGGAGTTCTCCGTTACCATACACCAAGAACATCTCCTTAGTCCTTCGTAAGTACTTGAGAATGTTCTTCACAGCTGTCCAATGACTCTCTCCAGGATCTGCTTGATACCGACTCACTACACTTAGCGAGTATGCTATATCGGGTCTGGTACATAGCATCGCATACATGATAGAGCCTACTGCCGAAGCATAGGGTATCCCTTGCATGCGAGCTCTCTCCAAATCAGTCTTGGGAGACATCTCTTTGGAGAGAGTGAGTCCAGAGATCGTGGGTTGGTTCCCACGTTTGGATTCTTCCATACTAAACCTCTTTAGTATGGTGTCAATGTACCTGGATTGGGACAATCCCAGTATCCGTTTAGATCTATCTCTATAGATCATGATTCCCAATATGCAGGAGGCATCACCTAGATCTTTCATTGAGAATCTCTGTGATAAGAAAAGCTTGACTGATTGCAGCATAGGAATATCATTTCCTATCAAGAGTATGTCATCCACGTATAATACGAGGAAGACAACCTTACCCTCTGCTACCTTCTTATAGATACAAGGTTCATCTATATTTTTGATGAAGTCAAACTCTTTGACTACAACATCAAAACAGATGTTCCAACTCCGCGATGCTTGCTTTAACCCATAAATGGATTTAAGCAGTTTGCACACCTTTCCGCTGCTCCCACTATCTACGAAGCCCTCTGGCTGAGTCATGTACACGCTCTCTTTTAAATCACCGTTTAGAAAGGCGGTCCTAACATCCATTTGCCAGATTTCGTAGTAATGGTATGCAGCAATGGCAAGTAAGATCCGGATGGACTTAAGCATAGCTACTGGAGAAAAGGTTTCGTCATAGTCCACACCTGGTCTTTGACGAAAACCTTTTGCTACAAGTCTAGCTTTGAAAGTCTCAACTTTTCCATCTACACCAAATTTCTTTTTAAAGATCCACTTGCTCCCAATGGGTTTTACCCCTTCAGGAGCATTTTCCAAAGTCCATACTTTGTTGGTGTACATGGATTCCATCTCAGATCGCATTGCATCCAGCCATTTCACAGAGTCACCACTCGTGATGGCCTGCTCGAAACTAGTGGGGTCATCATCATCCATGATGCAATCCTCGCTTCCACCATCAATGAGAAAACCGTAGTATCTCTCAGGTGGACGAGAAACCCTACTAGATCTGCGGAGGGGCTGGGGTTCGTCGGGTACTACTAAATCCTCTGGTTCTGCTAAATCTTCAGTTGCAATTTGTGTTTCTGGAACCTCTTCCAGTTCTACCTCTTAGCCACTAATTTCTTTTGCAAGAAATTCCTTTTCCAAAAAGGTGGCATATTGAGAAACAAACACTTTTTGTTCCTCAGCGTGATAGAAAAAATATCCTTGAGAATTCTTAGGATATCCCACAAATTTGCAAAGAACTGATCGTGCCTCGAGCTTCTCTGGATTTTGTCTTTTGACATAGGCCGGACAACCCCATATCTTAACTCGTTTAAAATATGGTCTCTTCCCACTCCATATCTCATATGGTGTGGTAGGTACAGATTTAGACGGAACTAGATTCAATATGTATATGGCTGTCTCAAGCGCATACCCCCAGAAGGAAATAGGTAACTCAGCTTCGCTCATCATAGAGCGCACCATATCTAATAGGGTGCGATTCCTCCGCTCCGATACACCGTTGTGCTGTGGCGTATAAGGAGGAGTTAGCTGAGAGAGAATCCCATTCTCTTTTAGATAATCCAAAAACTCACCGCTTAAGTATTCACCTCCTCGATCAGATCGAAGAATCTTAATACTTTTGCCCGTTTGGTTTTCTACTTCGTGCTTATATTCTCTGAATTTCTCAAAAGCTTCAGACTTGTGTTTCAACAGGAACACATGTCCGTATCTAGAGAGATCGTCAGTGAATGTAATGAAGTAGGAAGAACCGTTCCTGGCATGCGTAGACATGGGACCGCATACATCACTATGTACCAGTCCTAAGAGTTCGGTAACTCTTTCTCCGTGTCCACTAAACGGAGCTTTGGTCATTTTTCCTTTGAGACATGAATGGCAAGTATCATAAGATGATAATTCGAACGGATTCAAATAACCATTTTTATGTAACTTATCCAGTCGTGTCGCATTGATATGACCAAGTCTACAATGCAACAAGAAGGATTCGTTCATGTCTGAACTTTTCCTCTTGTGTGTGTTTTGGATATTTAGGACTGTATTCTGATTTAGAATGAATATGCCATTATGTAACGAGCCTGATGCAATCAACTTTTGATCTAGGAATATGTTCATAAAATTATCCTGTACTACAAAATTATATCCCTCTTTACTCAATAAAGAAACTGATATAATGTTGCATATCATGTTCGGTATATAATAGCACTCATTTAGAATCAGTGTATTACAACTTGGCAATACAAGGTGATATTCGCCAACTGCTTTGGCTACAATACTTGCACCGTTCCCTACTTGAACGGAATGATCACCTTTTCCCAGTTCTCTACCTTTACGTAGCCCATGTAACTGTTTACATATGTGGGAACCTGATCCGGTATCTAATACCCAGGACGTAGGGTGAACTGAGAAACAGTTTTCAATAACTAACACATCCGAAGAAGATGCATCAACATGCATGTTCTTTTGGGCGGCGTGAGAATCCAGATATTCTCCTGTTTCCTGTTCAGTCTTATAACTCTTATAAGAAAGAACGGGTCCAACGTTCCCTTGCTCAGTACAATAATTGGGTTCAGTCAATACATCCATATTATTATCTTGATTATGGCCTGAAATGGTCGCTACCTGGAGAGAGAGAGAAGAAAACACTTTAGCGTATGCTCTTGCAAGATTAGATTGGTTATTATCTTATCTAATCAGGATGTCTCCCACTGTTTTTATCAAATCTACCTTAAAACCCTAAAAGGTAAGATTAGCCGGGATTAATTACACCCTACAATTTCGTCAATCTTTCAGCCAGATCAGTGTCGGTACTTTGAGGGAGGTTTCCCGTGCTTTCGCACGGACCTAATTAAAGTAAACCTCGTTTTCCCAGAGGCGTAACCCCGTTAACACTTTTCTAGACACCTACTTGAATGACTAATTGTCCTGTGTAAAACTCTCCCAGGAGTAACACTTACTCGCAGTGGGTATCGGGATCCAACTATCTCATAGGAGGTATGCAATCTCATTGCAAATTTCAACACTTGAAATTCCCGATAATATTTTTGCCCCTAGCGATCTATGACCTTAACTAAGTCAACAAACCATAAATCGCAAGTCAAGTTCAACCCGTACATTTCCCGATTGAATTAAATCCACCCGCACGACCCTTAACTGAGTCAACAAAGCCGCACGAATACCCTAATTCAATCACATCTCATGTTTTAGCAGATAAACATTACTTAGCTACCGTACACTATGCCTTAACTAAGTCAACAAACATAGCACGAATACTAAATAATATCTATCTGAAATGACGGAGGGCTACGCAGGTTTTTCAGAAAACCCTGAGCGTAATGAACTTGATATCGTCGTAGAATCGAGTAGTTTTTGAAAAAGGAGTGTTTTTGAGGCTTTTCTTAGTTTCGCTAAAGGGGTCACTCCCGGTGAAGGGATCGTCGGCCCTTTCCTCATCGAATAAGGTGCAGGATATATCGTATATATCACTGTGCAAAGCAAAACACTAAAAGCAATCAAAAGACAAACCGAGTTTTGTAGCATCTGCCAGTTTTGCTAAAGGAGTCACTCCCGGTAAAGGGATCTCGGTCCTTTCCTCATCGAATAAGGTGCAGGATATATCGTATATATCACTGTGCAAAGCAAAACTGTAGCTATCCCTTTTATAAAGTTTTGATTCTACAACATCTTTAGGTTTCTTTTCTTTTATTAATCTCATAAATAAAAATCCCATCAGCTTATGCTTCCTAAGCATCACAGAAGAAACGAAAGCAGTAATATTTATATATCAGCATATATATATAGTATAAGCATTCGTCTCAGGCAGTAATATGATCTCATCACAGAACATTGCAGCAGAAGAACATATATGAAATATTGGATATACTAGGACGTCCGTGTTTTCAATACGAGCCTGTATAAAACACGGATTCCACGGTCGCGACGAATAGCCAAACCCACATCCCAAGACCCCTACGAGAGCGGCAAGTAACACTGCCAATTCTAGGGTTAGAAGACCCGGTCTCGACTCCTCGAGATGGCCTCCCACTGGACCCTAGAACCCGGTTACTTGTGCTCCCCTCCTTGGGTCTACCTAATGCGGAAAAGTAAATAATATACACTGGTGACAGCAACCGCAACCTGGAAGTGCCCCAAATAAAAGAATATTACATTACAAATGAATTTTACATGAATGAAAATAAAAACCCTCATCTCACATAAAACCCCCGGCTATTCAGAACGCGACGATCCAATATAACATATCACAGCAACACATAATATCACATATCATCAACGTAAGTAAATATGCGCATCCCAATTGTCGTTGAATCATATAGCAACGAAACCGGCGATATCACATATTACACTTACGGTCACAGAAAAGAAAGTGTAAAACTACAATATTTGAATCCACAATCACTTTAGACATCGTAAATCCGAAATATCACATACTCCGTATTTCATGCCTAACTCTATGAATTCCACATATTGTATCACATTCCAGATAAATAAACAGTATTAAACTTTTCGAACGGATAATCAAACACCCAAAATTTCCTAAACTGCTCAACTCTTGAGCGGGGTTCAAATAATCCCAGAATATGTCACAGTACCGGTGATCCAGCCGTAGAAGGGTCAAGCCAACGCCTCACATGTGGCACGCCGTACTGCCCCAAACCCGAAGGTTCAAAAGGCAGTTCAAGACGGTCACATAATCGAGTTAAGGTTTGTGTCTTCTAGAGGGTCCACTGCTTAACTTGTACAATTTTTCCAAAAGATTTAAACCCGAATAAATTTCAACACTTGAAAATTTGCCGTACCGGAAAACAGTAAGTTAATGATATCCGTTCAAATAGTTTAACAGTTTCTAAGTATCCGGAAAAAATACGAATTTAAAATTTCCGATCGAGTCTACTATTACAAAACAAGCCCCAGAATTTTAAACACCTGGAACAGATTAAAAATACCCAGAATAGTCAGCAAGTACCTACGGTCAATACCATGAAGCCACGTGTCCCAATCCTATAGTGAGGCCGCGGAACCGCCGCGATAACCATCTTCTTGCCGCGTTTCCGCGCTCGGTTGGTGGAATTGTGGGCACGTGTTTCATGGTAATTCTTAGAATTCCCTGCTGATTTTTTTACATATTTTTAATTCTGAAAAATCCCAAAATTTTAAAAATTTCCAGAGAGGGGTCAAGTTTCGTCGTTTCGGGTTCGATCGGAGTTTTAACTTCGTAAACACATCGCCTAATGCTCTAGCTAGGCTCTGATACCAATGTAGGGTTCCTAGGCACTCTTGTGAAGGTTCAAAAGGCATCAAACATGCCCGGATTAAATTTTAGACGTGCCGAACAACCTAAAGCCGGGATCTTTGCTAGATTATTAGGGTTTAACATGCATTAAGATAACTTTTATCTAAGTGTGAGGGATTACAACCTTTGTAGTCCGCTCCTTCACTTCACAAGCTCCGAGTAGAAGTCCCTTTGCCGCGATCCACGATCTCCCGGACTCATGAGAGGCTCCACGACTCGAACGATCCATTCTAGCTTGTCGTATTCCAAATCTCCGATGATCTACCTTGAAGTTGCTTCGACTCAAGCTTTCTCACTCAAAAGAGAAGAACACACTAATCCCATAGGCTAGATGAGATGAGGATGAGAGAGTAGTGATTTTGCTTTCTTTTTAAATCATTTTCTCAATTTTTATCATCACTTTAGGATTTTCAAGAGAGCTTATCAAGAGAGAAGAAGAAGCTAATGGAAAATATAATCCTTAGATAAATCCTTTTGTGATGAATAGAATATAAACCATATGATTGAATTATTAACCATGGTCAAGGATGAGTGGCTAAAAATGAGTAGAGAATAAACTAGGGTTAGGGTTTGGTTGAGTTAAGAATGTGTCATCAACAAATATCTTAACCATGACAAAAGAATAAAGCTTCTAGAATGAACTTGAAGCTACTAACCCTAATCAAACCCTAACCTCAATTAATCATCCTTAAACATGTTTAACAATTAATCATATCATGTCACAATAATATATATCACATATATATTATATATTTGCAACAAAAGAAAATAATACAATTAACATATATCGCATATATATCAATGTATCATCCACTGAGAAAATGAAATAACAAAGCAAGCCAATATTAGTTAATATAATAATATATCATATATATTATTATATATTAAATCATCGAATCAACACTTGATCCGACGATCCGGCTATATCGAATATAACCGACTAATATATCATGTACCGATTCATCGAATCAACACTTGATCCGATGTCCCGGTTCATATCTAAATATCGCGAGAATATAATACGGTATCCCATATCGCATTATTCTCGCTCCTGCGCATATCACATATGTGCCACTACTCCGTTTTGCCTGAGCCAAGAAATCTCTGTGTAGGACTCTAAAGAATCGTCAATACGCCGGTAGCAGGTGATGATCATATCAAACACCCACAAGCTGCAAGCGGTCAGCTAAACGTAACAGCCACCCAGGTATTGAGCGATCAGAAGATCAACAAGCTAGCCTGTGCGTTCTCCTGTGAATCCAACCAGTAACACTCCCGTACAGTCCGGTCTGTTCGTCTGATATGTCGCATATCAAGTCTAGGGGTGGTATACGTCAGACCCCAGTAACTGATAAGTCGTGTCGATGTGTGGCTCATAACGGGTCGAGAAACTACTAGTAACACTTACCAGTAAATCTCCATATCAGCCCTGGCCAGGGACTTCCAGTTATAGCCAATCGAACACAGCACAACATCAACTCCCTATACCGGGAGAGACGAATCCCCTCATATCGCTCATTGCCTCCATGTGATTCGGGACTGTACCCAAAAGCCACCGTTTTGCACGCCCTCTTGGACGTGGTAAGGTGGAAATCAAAGCACAGTGGGAATCACACAAGACTCTATGACGATCTCGGGTCTACAGACTACCCTGTACCAGTGTCACCGGAGAACTGCCATCTGACGTGTGGTATAACACCATCTGGGAGTTCTCGGCGAGTCCGTCCAGTGTACCCAGTCTCCACTGAGCACCCGTATACCATCCTTGATGTCTAACACCGATGGATATGGGATCATCCATCGCCCATCATATGGGTCAAGATGCGTATACGCTAGTCTACTCTGGTGTATCGATGCCCTGTCTCGATATACCCTCGACTAGGAACAGTTATAGGATGTACTCATCGACTACCGCGGCCCCACTAGTATGATCTCATCATAGTCCCAGTAGTCGAGTACAGATCCTAAGGGCTTTATCAACATGTGAGAGTAAAACAGTAAACCAATACAAGTCAACATGTTAAGATAAAGTGAAACCAAATAGCATACTATCATGACGAGCAAGAAAGTCATCTCTATATATATCCAAGAATCCATTATAATATACATCATATGTACAACAATGGCCTCTAGGGCATATACATAACTAACATACACAACCGAGCCTCACTCGAGAAGCATCACAGTAAACAACAAAGTCACCCGATCCAGAAGGCAAAGATAGAACTGGTGCAGTCGTCAACCGAGTTTTCAACTGCTGAAAAATCTGCTCGCATGCATCAGTCCAAAGAAAAGGAACCCCCTTTCGGGTCAATCCGGTCAGCGGTGCAGCGATACTCAAGAAATCCTGCATGAAACGGCGGTAATAACCAGCTAAGCCCAAAAAGCTGCTGACCTCTGTCATAGATACAGGTCTGGGCAAAAACTGTACAGCCTTGATCTTCCTCGGGTCACACGAATACCGTCTCCCATCACCACATGACCCAGGAAGTCAACTCTATCAAGCCAAAATGCGCACTTTGTGAATTTAGCATACAGCTGGTGCTCTCTCAATATCTGCAAAGCAATTCTCAAGTGCTGCTCATGCTCCTCACGACTCCTAGAGTAGACCAGAATATCATCAGTAAACACAATAATAAATTGGTCGAGGAACGGCCTGAAAATCCGGTTCATCAGATCCATGAACGCTGCTGGGGCTTTGGTGAGTCCGAACGACATCACTAAAAACTCATAATGCCCGTAGCGTGTATGAAAAGCAGTTTTCGGAATGTTATCCTTCCGAACCCGCAACTGATGATAACCCGAACGCAAATCAATCTTAGAAAAATGTTTCGCACCCTGGAGCTGATCAAATAAATCGTCAATGCGAGCTAAAGGATACCTATTCCGCACCGTAACTCGATTCAATTGATGATAATCATTACACAACCTCAAACTGCTGTCCTTCTTGTTGACGACCAGAACAGGAGCTCCCCAAGGCAAAACACTCGGACGCACAAGTCCCCTATCAATCAATTCTTGTAATTGATCTTTAAGCTCTTTAAACTCCGTCGGGGCCATCCGGTAAGGCGGTATAGAAATAGGTCCCGCACCGGGAATCAGATCAATACAAAATTCAATATCGAGCTCTGGCGGCAAAGCAGGTAACTCGTCGGGAAAAAACGTCGGGAAACTCTCACACGATAGGAACCCGGTCCAATGACTCCAGTATCTCGAATGAAAGCGAAGAATCCTTGACATCCTCTCCTCAAAAGCTGACTAGAGCAAAAGGCTGAAATCAAACTGTGAGGGGCGGCACCACGGTCCCCGTGCACAACCCGAACAGACTCGCCCGGAAAACTAAAACTGACTGTCTTATCACGGCAGTCCACAGACGCATAGCAAGCAGCTAACTAGTCCATGCCAAGGAGAACGTCGAAGTCCAACATATCTAGAAGGATCAAGTCGACGGACGAATCTCTATCTCCAATCCGAACGGCACATGACCGAAACACATGTCGCGCAAACAAAAGAATCGCCAACAGGAGTAATCACAACAAGCGGCTGATCTAGCAAACACGACCCTTGGCATGAAGTGTGTAGAAACATACGAGTGCGTAGATCCCGGATCAAATAAAATATGTGCATCAAAAGAACATAAAGAAAGAGTACCTGAAACCACTGCATCGGACGTTTGCGCGTCCTGATGAGTCAAGGCAAACACCCGAGCCTGCCCTCTACCGGCGGCTGGCTGACCTCCGCCTCTACCACCCTGTCCTCTCGGAACAAAACCACTACGACCACGACCTCTCTGAGCATGAGTCTGACGTGGGGAAACAACGGGCATAAGAGATAATGCTCTCTAAGATGGAGAAGGTGGTAAGGTAACTTATGGTACAGCTGCTTCGCCCTTAAGTGCCTCAGTACAATCTCTGACTCGATGATGCAAAATCCCGCACCAGAAACATCCAGATGAAAACTGCTGACCCTCCTGGGGATAAGAGCTAAATAACTGGCCTTGCCCCGAGCCTCCACTACCCCTAGTACCCGAACGAAATCTGTCCTGGCGCCTAAACGTCTACCTCCATGCTGGAACACCAGTACGAACCCTCTTCGGTTCCGGAACAACTGACGTCTCGGAAAGACGCTCCTCAACCAATAGGGCTGCGTCCACCGCTACTGCATACGTGTCACAATGCAGTACACTGATAGCGAGGAACAATTGGGTAAGCAAGCCCCGAAAAAATCTCTTAACCCGCATCTCCTAAGTAGCTACCAAATACGGAGTATACACAGACAGCTCGGTAAACTGCACATCGTACTCAGCCACCGTCATCCCTAGAGTCTGGTGTGACGACTCGAAACTGCACGCTCGAGCATCCCTGATGCTCTGCGGCAGAAAACGGGCAAGAAACACCGTCACGAACTCAGCCTAGGTCATAGGAGAAAGACCTGCGGCTCTGCCTTTCTTTAAAGACTCGAGCCACTTCTGGGCCAGACCCTCCAGACGAAAACTTGCGAACTCTACCCATCCCGCATCGGAGCATCTCAGCGAATGACATATCCTGGCCATCCGATCGATAAACGACTGTGGATCCTCAGCTGCATCGGTGCCAATGAAAACCGGAGGCCTCAACCTCATGAACTTCGATAACGATACGGTGATCACCTCTGTAGCTGCAGGTACAACTGCATCAACAGTAGACACCATCGCGGTCCCCGCAACAGGTGGAACAACCTCCTATCTCTGCGCTCGACTGGCCTCAACCAACGTCCCCATCATCTGGCGCATATCCTGCATACCGGCCTCAAGCCTAGTAATACGGTCCATCGAAGGTGGATCAATCTGCTCCTGCACAATAGGCGTACCTCCCGGGTGAGTTCTCGTCTCGGACGAGTCAACTCTGACCTCGGCCCTTGTGGCTGCTCTCTGCCCCCTCGTAGTCTTCGACGGCATAAAGGCTGGAAATGGAAACAGGATTCGATAAGAACACAGAAATCGAATCTCAAGGATGTATATAATCATGGAAGGAATTTCAAGCAATAAGTCCTAAGGTCACTTAGGCGGAGTACCGTGTCGAAAGTATGCCGCGGAACATACACACGCTACGTCACTCTGCTTAACCCACCTACTCTATCATACCAAGGTCATGCTACACTCCAAAAGGTAAAACCTAGCGCTCTGATACTAACTTTGTCATGACCCAAAATAGGCACATGACCGGCACTTAAACCACGTAACGTCAACACACATAACGTAATTTATGTAAGCCGAAACCCAGCAATCTAAACCATTACAAGAAGGAAAAGATAGAACACTTTTAAATCTCAAGCAAAACTTAAAGCTTAAGTTTGTTTTCATAAAAATTTCGGCAGCACCTCCTTTGTAAAAGCTAGCCCCGAAACGGATACAAACATAAGATATAAGTAAAGCATCCCCAAATGGGAGGAAATCTCGCCCAAAGGTGGAAATAACCACCACAACAGATATACGATGCCGTAGCGAAGGAAAAGACCAAAATCAACATAAATAAAGGCCGGCTCACACGAGCACGACAACCAGAATCATAAGACTATACAACATCGATCCTCACAACTTGTCTCTAAGTCAATACATGAAGATGGTAGATAGAGAGTACTAGATACAAAAGATGTACAACGACATCATCGGATAACCGCAAATCCACCTATAGCAAAAGGCCTCACAGCCAACCGTAGTGGTATCCGCAAAAGTAGAGATAATAAGGCACCCTGCCGTGACTACTCTGAGGATCAGACCTGCAAAATACTGTGGCACAACGGGGGTGAGTTGCCAACTTGTGAATAGTAAATAACATCATACTGTAATCGCAAGTATGCACGAACAACGATAAATCTATCACATGTATTCTGATAGCATAAGTATGGCAATATGGATATACAACAATCATGATCAAGGTATACCACCAGGGTACTATATCTACATGAATCAAATGCATATCTAATAAATCCTGAGTGTAGGATAAATAATAAACTTCATGCAAAAATCATCAGCATGGAAAAACCCTGGTGTCCATCAATGTCACCCTAAATCCCAAAATCCTCAGGCGCCGTCACCAAAACCGGCCCTCATATCTGTAAATCTCATGGAACCTGAGTGTCCAATATCGACACTCGAAATATCATGAAATACTCGTGTCCAGCATCGACACGTAAATCCACGTACCATGGGCTCCGTCTGCCCAGATCGGCCCGCGGGCTCCGGCAGTACGAATCGGCCCATATCCATCTCACGACTCCGGTCGATATTCTCCGGATAACCGCCGAGTCCAAATATTATCACCGGTAGGCAGTGCACCTCCCTTGCCAGGCTCATCAGCTAATCCATCAACATACCTTTCTTGCTCCGGGGTACCATACCGGGTCCACCATGAATCCGCAACACGGCCTCATCCACTCCTTGCATCGGGTTTCTAACATGTCTCAGAACCGAGAAACTTATGGTGGACGCACTGAAATATCATATCAAGAGAAACCGGGTTTTCAAAACAATACACATTTCTTGAAATATCCCCGCGGTTCTCAAATCCAGAAAATCACATGAAATCCATATCTCAATGCGTAAATCCGTGTAATATGATGTATGCTATATAAAACAATAATAATGAGCATATCAAGGGAAAAATCCGCTATTTAAATGCATCAAGTTAGTAAATATATCATGCGGTTCCCAATTTATCGAACATCCAACGCAACATCATATAAAGGTGAATATGCAGCTATATCAAGGTATATGTGTAATCATGTAGGTATGCATGTATGTTATATTTCATACACACAATCGCACAGAGTCAATGTCTCAATGTCACTAATCAATACAATATCACATATGTATATGTGTTGTGCGTGTAGGGTTCCTAGGCACACTCAAGAGGTTCCACAAGGTATCTACCATGCCAAATTCAAATTTTCTAGGTGCCGAGAAACCCTAATGCGATCGTTAACTAGAGGATAGGAGAAACTACAAGCAAGTTAACAACTTAACTACCAAGTGAATGGAAATACAACCTTTGTAGATCCGGTCCACCACTTCTCTAGCTCCATGTTGATGTCCCTCCGCTGCGATCATCAGAATCTCGGACCCTAGCGTCGATTTCATCGGAGAAAGGGGCGGGCTAGGTCGTTGACCTTGATGCCGAAGATGATCTACGTCGAGGCGACTCAAACTCAAGCTCCACCTTTACTAGGTCATGAAACTTGTGAAGATAACACACTCTACTACATGGCAAGAAGTAGAGGATGGAGAAATAGGAACTGGGTTCATTTTGGATTTGGATTTCTCACTTGGAATCATCACTTGGAAATTTCTAGCAATGGTTTCTTCTCTTCATGAAGAAGAAGAAGAAAGAATGAAAAAGAATTGTTTTAAAAAGAAAATCCAAGTGATTCTTATCATAATGCAACCATGGGTGAGATGAACACATGTAGAGAATAAACTAGGGTTAGGTGTAATGGTTAGGTTAAGGAAAAAACAAAATGGTTGATAATGCTAAGAAGCTTCATGAAGCTTAAAGCAAAAAACAAAGTTAGCCACAATTTCATTTTTGCCAAAAATGAATAAAATAAATGAATAAGTAAATCAAACCCTAACCATTAACCTAATCATAGTTTAAAGCATACACACACCCAAGTTTGCATGTATCATCAAACATGATACAAACAAGTGCAAAAAAATATAACATATATATAATGTACACAATCTAGTGAGAAAATAATCTTAAGTAAACCAATACTAGTTAAAGTAAAGTAATATATCAAATATATAATTATACATTAAATCATTAAATCAACACTTGATTTAATGATCCGGTCATACTGTATATAACCGACTAATATCAAGTGTATCAATCTATCGAATCAACATTTGATTCGGTAACCCGGCTATATCACATATAACCGTCCGATGATACAAATCGCGAGAATAGAATACAGTATCACATACTGGTATTATTCTCGGTCCTGCACATATCTCATATGCGCTCCTATTTCATTTCGCTTGAGCCAGGAAACCTCTGTGTAGGACTCTAAAGACTCGTCAATACGCCGGCAGCAGGTGATGATCATATCAAACACCCACAAGCCGCAAGCGGTCTGCCAAACGTAACGGCATCCCGGGTATTGAGCGATCAGAAGATCAACGAGCAAGCCCGCTCATACTCCTGTGAATCCAACCAGTAACACTTACCGTACAGTCCGGTCTCGTCGTTTGATATGTCGCATATCTCGCCTAGGGGTGGTAAACGTCAGACCCCAGTAGCTCGATAAGTCGTGTCGATATGAGGTCTATAACATTTCGAGAAACTACTGGTAACACTTACCAGTAAATCTCAGCAACCCTGGCCAGGGATTTCCGGTTATAGCCAATCGAACACAGCGCAACATCAACTCCCTATACCGGGAGAGACGAATCCCCTCCTATCGCTCATTGCCTCCATGTGATTCGGGACTGTACCCAAAAACCACCGTTTTGCATGCCCTCTTGGATGTGGTAAGGTGGAAATCAAAGAACAGTGGGAATCACACAAGACTCTATGACGATCTCGGGTCTATAGATTAACCTGTACCAGTGTCACCAGAGAACTGCCATCTGACGGACGGTATAATACCATCTGGGAGTTCTCGGCGAGTCCGTCCAGTGTACCCAGTCTGTACTGAGCACCCGTATATCATCTCTGATGTCAAACACCAATGGATATGGGATCGTCCATCGCCTATCTGTATGGGTCGAGAAGGTATACGCTAGTCTACTCTGGTATATCGATGCTCCGTCTCGATACACCCACGACTAGGGACCTTGAAGGATGTACTTATGGACTACCATATCCCCACTAGTATGATCCGCATCATAGTCCAGGTAGCCAAGTACACATCCTAAGGGCTTTACCAACATGTAACAGAGAGACAATTAGTGTACACGTTAAGATAAAGAGCAACTAGATAGCATACTATCATGTCGAGCAAGAAAGTCCTCCCTATATATGTCCCAGCATCCACTACAATATACATCCTATGTACAGTAATGGCCTCTAGGGCATACATATAACTAATAATCTCCCACTTGCACTAGGGCCATCTGTAGCAGTGGTTGCAGTATCTCATACTCAACCATCCAATAAAAGTCTCTCTCTGGGAAAAGGCCTTTGTGAGTGGATCCGCCGCGTTGTCCTCTGAGTCTACTCTCCTAACCTTGATCTTCTTGGAGATCAACCATCTCCATGATCAGGTGATACTGCCTTAGAATTTGTCTGGATCACTGATGGGACGGACGTTCCTTGGCATAAGCCACAACTCCATTGTCACACAATGGGAGGAACTAAGTTCATCTCATGAACAAATATACATCCAGACTGCCTCTTTGGTAGCATCTTAAGTAGCGATGTATCCATCCTTTATCGTCTAGTTTGCCACGGTATCTAGCTTGGAACTCTTCCAACATACCGTCCCTTTACTGAGGGTAAAGACAATGCCTGCGACTGACATTCAGTCGTCCTTATCACCCTGGAACCATTCCAGTGATTCTCCCCAGGATCAACTGATACCATCTCACTACAACTAGTGAGTATCCTAACATCCAATTAGATCTATCTCATAGATCCAAAACCCAGGATTTAGGAGGTACCACTTTGATCCTATATGGAGAATCTTTGTGATAAGCGGAGATTGACCGAGCGTAGCATAGGAAACTTCTTTCTTATCAAGAGTATGTCATCCACGTACTCTACGAGGTTCACCACCATACTCCCTACTACCCTTTTGTTTATACAAGGTTCATCTACCATTTTGATGATGTCAAACTCTTTGACTAACACATCAAAACAGACGTTCTAACTCCGCGATGCCTGCTTTATTACATAAAACATCTTGCTCGCGTTTCCACTGCTCCCACTGTCTACGAGGCCCTCTGGCTGTGTTCTTATAGACGCACTCTTCTAAAACATCACTTAGAAAAGCAGTCATGGCATCCAACCGCCAGATATCGTAGTCATGGTATGTAGCCGTGGCAAGTAGGATCTGGATGGACTTAAGCATAGCTACTTAGAAAAGGCTTCATCATAATCCATACCTGGTCAATGATGCAAACTTTTAACAAGTCTAGCTTTGAAAGTCTCAACTTTTCCATCTACACCAAGTAATCTTCTCAAGATATACTTGCTCCTGATGGGGATTTAACCCTTCAGATAAAGCAACTAAAGTCCATACTTTGTTGGTGTATAAGGATTCCATCTCAGATCGCTAAGCATCCAGCCATTCTTACAGAGTCCTACTCTTGATGGCCAGCTCGAAACTAGTTGGGTCATCATCTCATGATGCATTCCTCGCTCCCACTATCATCGAGAAACCGAAGTATCTCTCAGGCGGATGAGGAACCCTACCAGATCGGCGGAGAGGCTGAGGTTCGTCGGGGACTATTGAATCCTTTAGTTCTGTCAAATCACCAGCTGCAGTTTGTATAGCTGGAACCTTTCCAGTTCTACATAACTGACCTTGCCTCGAGCTTGTCCGGATTTTTCTTTTAGACATAGGCCGGACAACCCTAAATCTTAACTTACTTAAGAGATAGGTTCTTCCCATTCCATATCTCATATGAAGTGGTAGGCAACTGATTTGATTTGAACCCTATTCAATAGGTATGCAACTTCATAAGTGCATAACTCCCAAAAAGTAAATAGGAAACTCAGTAGTACTCATCATAGAGCACACCATATCACATAGGGTGCGATTGCTCCGCCCCGATATACCATCGTGCTATGGTGTATACGGAGGAGTAATGCTGAGAGAGAATCTCATTCTCCTTTAGAATAGTCCAAGAATTCCATGCATAAGTATTCTCCTCCCTGAACTTATTATAGGACATAATACTTATACCCGTATTTTGGTTCTCTACTTCCAACTTATATTCTGTGAATATCTCAAAAGGTTCGGACTTGTGTTTCAACAGGAACATATGTCTAAATCTTGAGAGATTATCAGAGAATGTAATGAAGTAAAAAGAACCGGTCTTGGCATGTGTAGACTGGTGACTTTCATACATCAGCATGTAACAATCCCAAGAGTTCACTAAATCTTTCTCTGTTTCCAATAAACAGAGCTACGGTCATCTAATCTTTGTGACATGACTGGAAAGTTTCACAAGATGTAAATTCAAACTGATTTAAATAAACATCTAAACATCTAAACATCTAAATTCAGCCAGTCGGGTCGCATTGATATGACCTAGTCTACAATACTTCAAGAAGGATTCATTCATATGTGAACTCTTCCTCTTGTGTGTGTTCCGTATACTAAGAACTGTAGTTTGATTTAGAACATCAATGCTTTTAGATAACGTGCCTGAACCGATCAACTTTTGATATAGGAAATGTTCAAAACATTATCCAACAATACAAAATTTTATCATTTCTTTACTAATAAAGAGACTGATATGATTTTGTATATCAAGTTCGGTATCTAATAACATTCGTTCAGAATCAATGTACTGGTAATACAGGGTGACAGTGACCAACAGACTTGGCTGCAACACTTGCACCGTTTTCTGTCTCATGAAACTTATCACCCGTTCTCAGTTCTCTACCTTTCTGTAGCCCATGTAACGGATTACATTTGCGGGATCCTGATCCGGTATCTAATACCTAGGACGTAGAGGACATTGAGAAACAGTTCTTTATAATGAACACACCCGAAGATGATGCATCAGCATGCACTTTCTTCGTTTGGGCGGCATGGGAATTCTGGCATTCCCCTATTTCTTGCTCGGTCTTATAACAATTATAAGTTGGAGCGGGACCAACGTTCCCCAGCACAGTATAACAAGCGGGTTCGGTCAATACATCCGTATTATTATCTTGATTAAGGCGTGATATGGTCGCTACCTGGAGAGAGAGAGAAGAAAACACTCAGCGTATGCTCTTGCAAGATCAGATTGGTTATTATTTTATCTAATCAGGATGGCTCCCACTGTTTTTTTATCAAATCTTCCTTCAAACCCTAAAAGGAAAGACTAGCCGGGATTAATTACATGCTACAAGTTCGCCAATCTTTCAGCCAGGCCAGTGTCGGTACTTTGAGGTAGGTTCCCCGTGCTTTCGTACGGACCTAATTAAAGTAAACCTCGTTTTTCCAGAGGCGTAACCCCGTTGACACCTTTCTAGACACCTACTAGATCGGCTAATTGTAATGTGTAAAACTCTCCCAGGAGTAACTCTTACTCGCAGCGGGTATCGGGATCCAACTATCTCATAGAAGGTATGCAATCTCATTGCAAATTTCAACAATTGAAATTCCCGATAATTTTGCCCCTAGCGTCCTATGACCTTGACGGAGGCCAAACTACCCATAGTCCGCTAGTCAAGTTCAACCCGTCATTTCCTGATTGAATTAAACCCACCCGCACGACCCTTGACGGAGGCCAAACAACGCCGTACGAATACCCTAATCCAATCGCATTGTATGCTAGCAAATAAGCATTAGTTAGCTACCGTACACTACGCCTTGAAGGAGGCCAAACTACCGCAGCACGAATACTAACTAGTACTTATCTGAAATGACGGATGGCTACGACAGGTTTTTATGAAAACCCTTTGCGTAATGAACTTGATATTGTTGTAGGATCGAATGAATTTTGAAATGCAGTGTTTTTTAGGCTTTTCTAGTTTTGCTAAAGGGGTCACTCCCGGTGAAGGGATCGTCGGCCCTTTCCTCATCGAATAAGGTGCAGGATATATCATATATACCGCTGTGCAAAGCAAAAACTATAGAAGCAATCAAAAGACAAACCGAGGGTTGTAGCATCTGCCAGTTATTGCTAAAGGGGTCATTCCCGGTGAAGGGATCTCGGTTCTTTCCTTATCGAATAAGGTGCAGGATGTTCTACAAGGAACACCGCGATGCAAAGTAAGAACTGTAGCTACCTGTTTTTGAAAATTCGATTCCACAACATCTTAGGTTTCTTTTCTTTCATTAATCACATTAATGAAGTCCCATCATTTAAGTCACCTAAACATCACAGATAAATATAACGTACGCTTATGCCATCCGCATTCGCCTCGATGTCCCGTCTGCACCGTTAGGTTAGGTAACTAACGCCAGAGCGAGGCTGGGCTAGCGCGGGTGTAAAACATAAGCAACATCTATATAATATATCATATATACTATATACAATATCTATCTGAACATATCATATGATCACATCACAGATAACGCAGCAGAAAATATCATATGAAATATTCGATATACTAGGACGTCCGTGTTTTATTTTGATCCTGAATAAAACACGGATTCCACGGTCGTGATGAATAGCCAATCCCACACCCCTAGACCCCTACGAGAGCGGCAAGCAACCCTACCAATTCTAGGGTTAGGAGACCCGGACTCGACTCCTCGAGATGGTCTCCCACTGGACCCTAGAACCCGGTTACTTGTGCTCCCTTCCTTGGGTCTATCCTAATGCGGAAAAGTAAATAATATACAAATGGTGACATCATCCGCAACCTGGAAGTGCCCTATAAAAGAATATTACATACAAGTTTTTACATGAATGAAAATGAAAAACACTCATCTCACATAAAAAACCCCGGCTATTCAAACACGATGATCCAATATAACATATCCAGCAACACATAACATCACATGTTATCAACGTAAGTAAACATGCGTATCCCAATTGTCGTTGACATATAGCAACGAAACCGGCGATATCACATATTACACTTACGGTCACAGAAAAGAAAGTGTAAAACTACAACAGTTGGAATCCGCAATCTCCTCAGACATCGCATGCCTGACCAAATGAATTCCTTAGACATCACATGCCTAACAATTATAAACCCCGCATTTTAGTCTCTATATCGAAAACACTTTTCAATATCTAGTCGGGCAATTCAACAAGATTCCCGAAAAACTGATCGAATGCTCGTCGCAAACTTTAGTAGGCGGCCGCACCCCCGATACCGTCAACGAAGTGCACCAAGGCGGAACACCGCTGCCGCGAGCACCTGAACGGATGCTTTTGGCGACAGGGTTCTCCTACAGTCACTTGGTCGGGGCTATGGGGCGTGGCTGTCTATTAAGTTTACCGGCGAATATCCACGTACGCTACGTGATTGCGACGGACTTTTGATCGCATCAAAATTCCGTGGCAACCGATCATTTGAGACTAAAGTGCTATGTTTATAACATTCATATTAGTTATCACATAACTACTTGTGAATTCCAAATATTGTATCACATTCCAGATAAACAGAAAATGTTAAACTTTCCGATCGAACAGTCAAACACCCAAGTTTTCCCGAAACAGCTCAACACATGAAATAAGTTTAAAAACGTTCACTTCATGCCTCAGTACCAACGGTCCAGCCGTAGAAGGGTCAAGCCAACGCCTCACATGTGGCACGCCGTACTGCCCCAAACCCTAAGGTTCAAAGGGTAGTTCAAGACGGTCACATAATCGAGTTAAGGTTTGTTGTCTTCTAGAGGGACCATCGCATTACTTGCACTACTTAGAACGTCATTAAACTACGGGAAAACCCAACAATTGGAAATTTCCCGGCAGGGGAAAAAGTGGGTATTTATATCCGGTCGAGCTTTCCAACATTTTCTAAAATTATCCGGAAAAACACAGACGAAGTTAAACTTCCCGATCGAAACACCGAGTCCCCAATACAACCTAGAAAACTCAACTCTTGAGTAAATATTAAAAATTCCCAGAAAAAACAGCACATACAGAAACTAATTACTGTGCAAACCACGTGCATTGATTCATCACTTTGGCCGCGGAACCGCCGCGCAAGCCAGGGTGGGGCCGCGGTTCCGTGGCGCTTCTGTCGAATTAAGAGCACGTGCTGTACAGTAACTCATAAAACACCCTTCTTAATTTTTTGGATATTTTTAATCTGGAAAAAACCACAGTTTTGGAAAAAGTATAGAGAAGGCTCTAAGTTAGGGTTTCGGGGTTCGATCGGGTTTCTAACTTTGTCTACGTATCGCCTAAAGCTCTAGCTAGTCTCTGATACCACTTTAGGGTTCCTAGGCACACTCAAGAGGTTCCACAAGGCATCTACCATGCCAAATTCAAATTTTCTAGGTGCCGAGAAACCCTAATGTGATCGTTAACTAGAGGATAGGCGAAACTACAAGCAAGTTAACAACTTAACTACTAAATGAATGGAAATACAACCTTTGTAGATCCGGTCCACCACTTCTCTAGCTCCGTGTTGACGTCCCTCCACTGCGATCATCGGAATCCCAGACCCTAGCGTCGATTTCATCGGAGAAATGGGCGGGCTAGGTCGTTGACCTTGATGCCGAAGATGATCTACGTCGAGGCGACTCAAACTCAAGCTCCACCTTCACTAGGTCATGAAACTTGTGAAGATAACACACTCTACTACATGGCAAGTGGTAGAGGATGGAGAAATAGGAAGTGGGTTCACTTTGGATTTGGATTTCTCACTTGGAATCATCACTTGGAAATTTCTAGCAATGGTTTCTTCTCTTCATGAAGAAGAAGAAGAAAGAATGAAAAAGAATTGTTTTAAAAAGAAAATCCAAGTGATTCTTACCATAATGCAACCATGGGTGAGATAAAAACATATAGAGAATAAACTAGGGTTAGGTGTAATGGTTAGGTTAAGGAAAAAACAAAATGGTTGATAATGCTAAGAAGCTTCATGAAGCTTAAAGTAAAAAACAAAGTTAGCCACCATTTCATTTTTGCCAAAAATGAATAAAATAAATGAATAAGTAAATCAAACCCTAACCATTAACCTAATCATAGTTTAAAGCATACACACACCCAAGTTTGCATGTATCATCAAACATGATACAAACAAGTGCACAAAAATATAACATATATATAATGTGCACAATCTAGTGAGAAAATAATCTTAAGTGAACCAATACTAGTTAATGTAAAGTAATATATCAAATATATAATTATACATTAAATCATTAAATCAACACTTGATTTAATGATCCGGTCATACTGCATATAACCGACTAATATCAAGTGTATCAATCTATCGAATCAACATTTGATTCGGTAACCCGGCTATATCACATATAACCGTCCGATGAAACAAATCGCGAGAATAGAATACAGTATCACATACTGGTATTATTCTCGGTCCTGCATATATCTCATATGCGCTCCTATTTCGTTTCGCTTGAGCCAGGAAACCTCTGTGTAGTACTCTAAAGACTCGTCAATACGCCGGCAGCAGGTGATGATCATATCAAACACCCACAAGCCGCAAGCGGTCTGCCAAACGTAACGGCCACCCGGGTATTGAGCGATCAGAAGATCAACGAGCAAGCCCATTCACACTCCTGTGTATCCAACCAGTAACACTTACCGTACAGTCCGGTCTCGTCGTCTGATATGTCGCATATCTCTCCTAGGGGTGGTAAACGTCAGACCCCAGTAGCTCGATAAGTCGTGTCGATATGAGGTCTATAACATTTCGAGAAACTACTGGTAACACTTACCAGTAAATCTCAGCAACCCTGGCCAGGGATTTCCGGTTATAGCCAATCGAACACAGCGCAACATCAACTCCCTATACCGGGAGAGACGAATCCCCTCCTATCGCTCATTGCCTCCATGTGATTCGGGACTGTACCCAAAAACCACCTTTTTGCACGCCCTCTTGGACGTGGTAAGGTGGAAATCAAAGCACAGTGGGAATCACACAAGACTCTATGACGATCTCGGGTCTACAGACTAACCTGTACCAGTGTCACCAGAGAACTGCCATCTGATGTATGGTATAATACCATCTGGGAGTTCTCGGCGAGTCCGTCCAGTGTACCCAGTCTCCACTGAGAACCCTTATGTCATCTCTGATGTCAAACACCAATGGATATGGGATCATCTATCGCCCATCTGTATGGGTCGAGAAGGTATACGCTAGTCTACTCTGGTATATCGATGCCCCGTCTCGATACACCCACGAATAGGGACCTTGAAGGATGTACTTATGGACTACCATGTCCCCACCAGTATGATCCGCATCATAGTCCAGGTAGTCAAGTACACATCCTAAGGGCTTTACTAACATGTAACAGAGAGACAATAAGTGTACACGTTAAGATAAAGAGCAACCAGATAGTATACTATCATGTCGAGCAAGAAAGTCCTCCCTATATATGTCCCAGCATCCACTACAATATACATCCTATGTACAGTAATGGCCTCTAGGGCATACATATAACTAACAGTGCGTATCATGGCAATTACCGACAGTGTGTGTGTAGCATACAATTAGTGCTTGTGCAACATGAACTGTCAAAAATAGTGCAGTGTCCATGGGTACAAGTCCAGGCACAGCAAGTAATAATATGCGATGAAGTTCATGCACCATCTCTATATGTGCATATAAACATGCGGCTAATATCATATCATATCTAGCCCTGACACTTAATGCCATACGGGCGATTTCCCCGTAGATGTTAAATCTACTCACCGACGATCTCGAACTAGGTAAATCCTGTCACCTGCTTCCTTTTCTTCGCAGCGTTTGAAGTCCCCGCCTGCGATCCTATTAATACAAACAAAACAAGTGCAAATCTCTGAAATCGACCAATATCACATACAAACTACATTTTACCGACGCGCCAACTCCAATCCAACTCTCAAGTGTCCATCTAGCGGTTAACGTGTGTAGCGACACTCCAAAACCAACCTAAGTGCAGCAGCTACACAAGATCATGAACCGTGTCGGATAACGTAACACGCGTAGTTCAAAACACTAGATTATAGCAAAGTGATCCCAGATTTTGTATACTGTCAAAACCTAAAAATCAAACAGTACCAAACACCTCTAAACAACTGCAGACAGCTACCCTACAAAAACCAAGCCCTAACTCCCCTAAACGACCGAGCTCGCCGGATTTCCCCTATTGTCGCCGGCCAAAACCGCCCAGGTGGGGTTCGTACTTCACGTGTACACTCAGGGTCAATACTATGACACTACTACATTGCTAGATTTTACAGTAAGAATTCCAGGTCATAGCAGATCACAGAGACTCCAATATGACACTAGAAATACGATATGTGCACGAAACTATACCTTTAGTGTTCTAAACCACAACTACAGGCAACACAACAATATAAACACCTAATTATTAGTTAGAGGTCATTACCTAGCCACTCTTGCTTAAAATTCCAATCTTTCCAAGCTCCAAGTCAACCTAGTGGCTAAATCAAAACTTGTGAAGGGTTTTCATGGTGTTTAATGAAGTTTTTGCAAGGATTTGTGAAGAGATAGTTAGGGTTTCAGTTTGAGGTTAGAGGAGATGAACAAATAATTGAGAAGAGATAAGAATGAGAGAGTGAGGGAAGAAAATGATGAGAGGGTGAGTGTTGGGTGAGCTTTAACCTTACACTTACTCTCTCCCTCTCCTCATCAGTGCAACCATTAATGCCTCCATGACTCACCTAGCCACCTCCCTCAAGCCAAAACAAGGATATTTCTCACACAAAATATCTAAGTGCTAGGTTAAATCAAGGCAAGGATTAGTTTAAGGTGTCATGGCTACTTAACAAGATTAACGCTAACTAACCCTCACATTAACATGCACGAGTGTGTGCAAGCCATAACAAATAATAATAAAATATTAATTAATTGTTATAGAATGCGAGGAAACCAATTTGGTAAACTTTTCCTTAAAAACCCGCATTATCGCTTAATTAACTCTAATCGCATTCTATGGTGTTACACTAAGGGAGATGGTGGAAGACCGAAGGACATGGTTCGTTCGGTATAACACTCTATCACAGTAATTAGACGCCTTTAGATTACTAGTTTCATGTTTGGATTCGATTCTAGGTAGTTGTTTTTAGCGCCAAGTTCTTTAAACGCCAAAATTTTTGTTTCGCAATGGGCTACGGTAGATGGCTAGGGAGCTAGGAACCACAACACTCCGTACAGCCCGATCTATTCGTCTAAGAGTATCGCATATCAAGTTTAGGGGGGTGGATAAAGTCAGACCTCCAATAACGCGATATTTCGTGTTGGTATGAAGCCCATCACCCACTGAGAAACTACTGATCCAAATCAGTAATTCTCGTCTACCTTGGACAAGGATTTCTGGTGATGGCCGCCCGTGCACCTCGCAACATCAACCCCCAATACCAGGAGAGACGAATCCCTGACGATCCGCTCAATGCCTCCATGTGGCTCAGGACTGTACCAACTAAAACCTGTTTGCAAGACTCCTTTAAGCCGTGGTAGGGTAGTAATCAAAGCATAGTGGGAACTCACATGAGACAAATGACGATCTTAGGTCGACAGACTAACCTGTACACATGTCACCTGGGAGCTGCTATCTGACAATAGGTATAATTCCAACTAGCGTGTTCCCGGCGAGTCCGTCCAGTATACCCATAACCCAATGAGCACCTATATAGATCTTAGGTGACTGACTGACACCAATGGCTTGTGAGACTGGCCACCGCCCTTCGTCGGGGTCTTGATAAGTATACACCAGTCTACTCTGGAGTATCAATGCCCAGTCTCGATACTCTCTCGACTAGGGACATTTAAGGATGTGCTTATAGACTACCCATCTCCAACGTATATGATCGCCATCATAATACTGGTAGTCAAGCAAGAATCCTATGGGCTCTATCAACATATAATAGTGATCTGTAATACCACATAAAGCATGTACATGATGATAAAGACAAACCGGATATCATACTATCATCTCGAGTAAGACTGTTCTACCCGTATAGGTCCTCCCTCAATCATCACAATCGCGTGCCTGTGATTACAATAATTGACTTGAGGGCACTATAGCTAACAATCTCCCACTTGCACTTAAGGCTAATTATTGCGTTGTCGCATACTCACAGTTCGTAAGATACCGAACACCTAACTTCTCTACTAATCAGTCTCGCAAAGCCCGTTTGTGAAACTATTGTGTTCGAGAAATAGACTTAGTGAGTGGATCCACTCTAATGTTTCTATTTTTATCTTTCTATATCTCAACTTCGCGGAGAAAGACTGTCTCCCGAAATGAGCAATACCTGTCTTAGAATTTGTCTGGATATCTGATGGGACCCAGTTCACAAATGAACTCCAAATACAACAAACTTCTTAGACTGTATCGTGTACTAAATTTAGTCAGTATCTTGCGCCATGCCTTCCTCAATATCCACTTGGACCAATTTTCCAACATACCGCCCCTCAAACGAGGGAAAACTATAACTCTGGCAGCCACTCTGTCATCTAGGTCACCTTGGAAGCTTGAACTCATAACCGCCTCCTGATGAAGGCTGCCGTTACCATATACCAAGAACATGCACTTATGTTCATAACTGCTTCCCAACGTTTCTCCAGGATTGGATTAATATATATGCTTATTGCAGCTAGTGCAAAAGCAATATCTGGTGTGGTTCTTGACATCTAATGATTGATTCAATTGCCTAAGCAAGAGATATGCCAATCATGCAATCCTTCTCCTCATCAGTCTAGAAGACATCTTTTTAGAGAGGGCGACTCCATCACATGTGGGTACACCACCTATGCCAGGAGTCTTCGATTCTAAAATACTTTAGAATAGAGTCAAGTACCCAAATTGGGATATTTACCAAATCTAGATCTAAAACCATAGATCTAGTTACCAGAATCCCTGATATTTTATCCAGATCCTATATGGAAAAAACACCTTGTGACAACCAGAGTATATCCGATCGTTGTATAAGAATATCACTTCCTATAAAGAGCTTGTCATCCAAATACCAGGACATCACTCCCAACTACTTTCTTACCAGGTCCGTCTGTTGTTCCGATGAAGTCAAACTCTATGACTGTCACATCAAAACTAGACGATCTATCTCCGCTATACCTTCTTTAGTCTATAAATAGACATAAGCTACTTTCCCACTTTGCTTCCGTTGCTCCCACCGACTAAAACAACCCTCTGGTAGAGTCATATACACATGCACTTCTAAAGCTAATTTAGAACGGCGTTATACTCATTCTCCTGCCAGATCTTATAGTCTAGAACAGCAGTAGTGTCAAGTTTGTGTCATCAAAAACCTTCCTGTCACCGTCTTTGATGTGACCGAAGTACCTCTCAGGTGCCTAAGTTTACCCACCAAATCTGCGGAGTGGCTAATAGATTGTCGAATCCAATTGAATCTTTAGGTTCTACAAAATTTTCAGTAATCGTTTGTGGTTCTGGAATCAATTCTAGTTCTACCATACTCCCACTTTTGTTTTCGGAAAAGAATCCATTTTACTAAAACTGTGGTGAGTCAAGAACAATATAACTATTGATCTTCCAGATGGTAGAATGTTAACCGTTGTCAAAGCCCGGGATAACCCACAAACTTCCATTACTGAAACGTGCCTAGAGTTTATCTAGATTCTGGTTTTAAGTATAAGCCGGACAACTCCATATACCTTAACATCGTTAAGATATGAATCTATTCTATATATCCAATATAGAAACAAAACCACTAATTTAATTTGAACCATATTCAAAAAAACATGCAGCCATTTCCAGTGCATATCAACTAGATGGAAGGAGACCAAACAACATTACTCATTAAGGAGCGTACCTATGCATGAGTAAACTGAGAGAGAAGCAAGTTCTCAAAACTATTATTTACAACGGAATACCAAACACAAGTATCTACATCTTCGATCACCTTGAAGAATCCTGATACTTACAACATATGATTCTCTACTTTATTCTTATAGCTATATCTTCTCAAAATCTGGACATTGTATTTTAACGAAATACTTGTCTAAAACCAGAGAAGTTATGAGTAAACAGAATATAGTACGAGTACCAATCTCTTTGTCCTAACGGACACTGGACAACATACAATACTCTGTATAAGTCCACTGAGTTTAATAACTCAAACTCTGTGCGTCGTATGTTGAAAACTGTGCTATGGTTAAGAAGAATTATACCGCTGTTGAATGCACCCTACCTAACCATCAACTGATACAGGTAAATGTCATAGAAATAATTTCAAAAAGTTATATCTCACTTTATAAAATAAACGTATAGATATGTCAGTTTGAAATTGGTGCATAACGACGAATATTCAAAACCAAATATTTGTCGTCAGGAAAAACCCAGGCGATTTCCTTAAATACCACCAATTACAAAGAATTCTGATATATATATTAAGGATATAATCACCCAATTCCCAATATCTTACTCCCACTAAGCATCCGTAACGCAATACAGATGTGAGAATCAAATCTGGTAAATACATACCCTGGAGTTAGAATCAAATTGGGAAAACAATTTTTCAATTAACACCGCACAGAAAAACTGAAACATGAAAATGTTTCGAAGGGGTGGTCGGGTATTCCTAGTAATGCCTCTTCCACTATCCAGATTCATGACATTAATCATATACTTCCTTGCCCTCACTCCAATCCATTTATATATCTTTACTTATTACCTTCTGTACACCACACTTAGGCTAATTGGTTTTATTCTTTCCCTACCTTTCGGCACATGCCTATGGTTTGGAAGAAGACTATCCAATAAGCGCAATAGGTATACTCTCCTAATAATAGGAGCCCTCACAACCTGAGAGAAGGTAAAGGGAAAAGACAACCGAATAATCCAATTCAATTTCTCCAGAACCGGAATCCATCCTTGAACTGGAACAAGTTCCTTCGAGTTCGTATGTAACTATACGATAGAATATCTAGGAAATGTGGATCTTCGTAGAGATACAAAGTGTTTTGGAAAAATGCAAAGGGGAAGTAGGAGTGGTAGAATATATGCGACTAAATGACAATCCAATAGCCAAAGTGTTTTAAGAAGGTTCGGTTAACTTGGTTCATGAGTTTTTAAGGTCAGGCTATAGCCGCTGCCAAAGAGAGAGAGAGAAATGAAACACTCAGCGTGCACTCTAACCTAGATTAGATTGGTTAATCAATTTATCTAATCAGGATGACTCCCACTGTTTCCTCGAATTCTCCCTCAAACCCTAAAAGGATAATTAGTCGGGATCATCTAAAATCACCCGAGGAGTAACACCTACTCATCAGTGGGAATCAGGATCTAACTATCATCGCATGATAACTTGATGGAAGCAACTCAAGTCACTACACTCTAGAAGGTATGTGCTGTAAGTCCATGTCACGCACCCCACTAACTTGCGGGGAGGCGGAATATATGAAAAACGATTATCAAATCTTCGTAACACGGACTTGAGCGCATGAATCGTAATCTAAACCATTGCTAACGTTATACTAGAGCTTTAACTACTCGGTACCGGAGTTATACCTCACGTTACATGTCCTTCGGGTCTTCATCGCTGTTCTCCACTCCTCGTAGGCTTCTTGGAACATCGGCAACTTCACGGCCTCCTCGAATCAAAGACGATCCACCCGAAAGCTCCTACGCCAAGCTAAATCTCAAACTTGAGATAACTAGGTTGCTTAAAGTGCTAATCTAAGTTACCTAGGGGATATAGAGTGAGGTTATGGATGTTTTAGTCTAGCTAACCCTTGATCTCAACACATGAGAGGTTAGGGTTAGGGTTTCAAGAAAGAGTGAGCTTGAGGAGAGAGAAGGAGAAGATGAGAATGAAAAGTATAATGAGCTCATTTTGAATATATCAACCATAACAATTTAATCAAATAAATAAATAAATGATTTAATCATTATGGTTGATGTATTCACCTTGTGTGATTCATCATATGACTCATTATCTCATTAATGAGTCATTTAGTGCAAAGGATGAATCATACAAATGAGTCATTAATCAATTAATGCTCATGCCACCTTAATCCCTTAGTCACCACTCTTCTAGAAGGTTCCCGACAAATTACGAGAACGCCCCTATAATCCGTGAAAACACAGAAAAACTTTAGACTGTATAAATCCAATAACCCGATACTAGAAACTGGCTTAAACCAAAGCCGGCTAGTATAAACTGTCCGAAAAGTCGTACGTGCGTAAACACACGTACGCATCCGAACCCATGTCGTAAAACCATACGACCTCTATATCGTTTCGCCTGGTGCAGGGAAACTCTCTGTGTGGGACTCTAAAGACTTGACACTACGCTGGCAGTGGGTTTAACCACAGACCGCAAGCGGCACTAGCTGTACGTAACGGTCCCCAGGTAGATGTCGATAAGAAGGCCGATGAGGAAAACCATCTCGAACCCCTACTGAGCCTGATGTGACAATCTCCGTACAGTCCGGTCTGTCCGTCTAAGACTATCGCATATCATGCCTAGGGGGCGGCAAGCGTCAGTCCCCTAATAGCTGTATAAGTCGTGTCGGAGCGAAGCCCATTACGCCCTGAGAAGCTACTGGAACCTACCAGTATATCTCGCTTGCCCTGGCCAGGGACTTTGCATAATGGCTCTCTGACACAGTGCGATATCAACTCCCAATACCGGGAGAGACGAATCCTATCTAACCGCCACTGCCTCCAAGTGCTCGGGATTGCATCCAACTGCTACCTGTTTGCACGACTCCTTTGAGCCGTGGTAGGGTAGCAATCTAAGAACAGTGGGACACACTCGAGGCGAAGTAGCAGTGTCAAGTCTGCGGACTACGCTGTACTCATGTCACCTGGGAACTGTTAACTGACGATGGGTATAATACCAACCAATCAGTTCCCTGGCGAGTCCTGTCCGGTGTACCCGTAACCTAACGAGCACCTGTATACTATCTCTAGTACGACGTACTGATGGCTGTTGGACAGACCATCTCCCCAACTGGGATGAGAAGCGTATACACTTAGTCTACTCCGGAATATCGATGCCCTATCTCGAAAATCCAACGACCAGGGACCTGTATAGGATGTTGCTTACAGACTACCCAGCCCCCACTAGTGTGATTGCCATCACGACGCTGGTAATCAAGCAAAGATCCTATGGGCTCTACTAATATGTATAAGTGATACGTTACAATAAACATATGCACATATTAAAGTAGACTCAAACCAAGTAGCATACTATTATGTTTAGCAAGACTGTTATATACAACTGTGAATATCCCAAGCTTCCATTAAGTAATATACATGCTAGTATGATATAATAATGGCCCCTAAGGCATATACACTAACAATCTCCCACTTGCACTTGGGCCATGAGTTGGCATATCGTAGACCTATCATCTCGAATAGCCTCTCGAACTGCGTCTGAGGAATGGCCTTTGTGAATGGGTCAGCAATGTTATCCTCCGTCTTTACTCTCTTCACCTCGATCTCCCGGCGATCTATGATCTCCCTGATCAGGTGATACCGCCTTAAGATGTGTCTGGACTTCTGATGGGACCTGGGTTCCTTCGCTAAAGCTATAGCGCCGTTGTTGTCACAATACAGAGGTATTGGATCAACACTGGTAGGAACCACCTGAAGTTCTGTGAGGAACTTATTCATCCAGACTGCTTCTTTTGCGGCATCGCAAGCAGCTATGTACTCTGCTTCCATCGTTGAGTCAGCAACGGTCTCCTGTTTGGAACTTTTCCAACAGACCGTCCCTCCATTAAGGGTGAAGACATAACCCGACATGGATTTGGAGTCATCTTTGTCACTCTGGAAGCCGGAGTCGGCAAAGGCCTCCATCTGGAGGTCTTTTCCGCCATACATCAAGAACATCTCCTTAGTCCTTCTCAGGTACTTGAGAATGTTCTTTACTGCTATCCAGTGCTTCTCCCCTGGGTTTGCCTGATACCGGCTTACAACGCTTAATGCGTATGCTACATCTGGTCTGGTACATAACATCGCATACATTATAGAGCCTACCGCAGAAGCGTAGGGTATAATCGACATGCGATCCCTTTCCAAATCAGTCTTGGGAGACATCTCTTTGGAGAGGGTGATTTCGTGACAAGCCGGTAGGTTACCACGCTTAGAATTATCCATACTGAATCTCTTCACTATGGTGTCTATGTACCTGGACTGTGAAAGTCCCAGCATCCTCTTTGATCTATCACGATAGATCCGGATTCCCAGAATGTAGATGGCATCACCTAGGTCTTTCATGGAGAATTTATGTGACAAGAATCTTTTGACTGACTGTAATATAGGAATATCATTTCCTATTAGGAGAATGTCGTCCACGTACAAGACGAGGAATACTACAGCTCTCCCTACAATCTTACTGTATATGCATGGTTCATCTGGATTTTTGATAAAGTCAAATTCTTTAACAGCATCATCAAAACAGATGTTCCAACTCCGCGATGCCTGCTTTAGTCCATAAATGGACTTAAGCAGCTTGCATACTTTACCGCTGCTCCCACTCTGAATGAATCCTTCTGGCTGATCCATATAGACGCTTTCTTCCAAATTACCATTTAGAAAGGCCGTCTTTACGTCCATCTGCCAGATTTCATAATCATGGAAGGCAGCAATTGCAAGAAGGACCCGAATAGATTTAAGCATAGCCACTGGAGAAAAGGTTTCGTCATAGTCCAAACCAGGTCTTTGACGGAAACCCTTTGCAACAAGTCTAGCTTTATAGGTTTCAACCTGTCTATCTATACCAATATTCTTTTTGAAGATCCATTTGCATCCTACGGGTTTTACCCCATCTGGAGCAATGTCCAAAGTCCATACTTTGTTGGTGTACATGGACTCCATTTCGGTCCGCATTGCATCCAGCCATTTTACTGAGTCACCGCTCTGAATGGCTTGCTGGAAGCTAGTAAGCTCATCATAATCAATAGTGCAATCCTCTCTATCCCCGTCTATGAGAAAACCGTAGTATCTCTCGGGCGGATGAGATTGCCTACTACTCCTGCGGAGTGGCGTCGGGATGTCCTGTTCTCCTGAACCTTCTCGTTCTACCAAGGTTTCAGTAATAGCTTGTGGTTCTGGAATTTCTTCCAGTTCTATTGCGCTCCCACTCTTCTGATTTTCTAAAAACTCAGTTTCTAAGAAGCGGGCATGTTGAGAAACAAAGACCTTTTGTTCCTCTGCGTAATAGAAACAATATCCCATGGAGTTCTTTGGATATCCGACAAACTTACACTGTACTGAGCGTGCCTCGAGCTTATCCGCATTTTGCTTCTTTACAAAAGCTGGACATCCCCATGTCTTAAGGTACTTAAGACAGGGTTTCTTCCCACTCCACATCTGATATGGTGTGGTAGGCACAGTCTTGGTTGGAAATCGGTTTAAAAGATATGCAGCTGATTCTAGTGCATATCCCCAGAATGATCGCGGCAACTCAGCGTTACTCATCATGGAACGTACCATATCCAATAGGGTTCGGTTCCGTCTCTCCGATACACCGTTATGTTGTGGTGTGTATGGAGGAGTAAGCTGAGAGAGAATTCCATTCTCTTTTAAGTAACCTAGGAACTCGGCACTTAAGTATTCACCACCTCGATCAGATCTCAGTGTCTTGATACTTTTGCCGGTTTGTTTTTCTACTTCATTCTTGTATTCTTGGAATTTCTCAAAGGCCTCGGATTTATGCTTCATTAAGAAGATATATACATACCTAGAGAAATCATCCGTAAAAGTAATGAAGTAGGAATAACCACCTCGTGCATGTGTAGACATTGGACCGCACACGTCACTGTGTACGAGTCCCAAGAGCTCGCTTGCTCTTACTCCGTGTCCAGTAAACGGAGTCTTTGTCATCTTTCCCATGAGACAAGATTCACAAGTAGCATAAGATTGATATTCGAATGGATTCAAATATCCTTCTCCATGTAACTTAGTCAACCTTCTCTCATTGATGTGACCTAGTCTACAATGCCATAAGAAAGCCTGATTTGTTTCCGGAGACTTTCTTTTAAGTGTGTTCTGGACACTGAAAACCTGAGCTTGATTTAATACGTATATTCCGTTTTCTAATGTACCTGACCCAATCAAATCTTGATTTAGGTGGATGTGAACCACATCTTTTGTAAAAGTAAAATCATATCCTTCCTTAGAAAGTAAGGGTACAGATATGATATTACAAGTCGTACCTGGTACATAAAAATAGTTACGCAGAATCAATATCTGCCCAGTTGTTAGTCCAAGATGATATTCCCCTATGGATTCAGCGTTCATGCTCATTCCGTTAGCAACCGTGAGGGTCATATCACCTATCCCGATAACCCTACGGTTTCTCAGAGTCTGTAATGAATTACAGATGTGAGTTCCTGACCCGGTATCCAATACCCAGGAAGTAGGGTTAACTGACATACAGTTCTCAATAACAAACACACTTGAGGCTGAAGCCACAATATACTTCTCATTCTGGTTACTGGCTTCTAAAGCCCTGCAATCATTCTGCCAATGTTCATTCTTGTAACAATAGGAATGTCCCTCTTTTACTATATCCAGTCCCGAAACTATTGCCTTTCTCTTTCCTTCTCCTTCCCTGGTTTCCTTCAGGGTAGGAGGCAGAGACTGTAGAATCAAGTCAGTTTTTGACTCGTTTCCCAACGCGGTCTCCAGGTCCTGGAGCTCATCAATACAGCTAGTCATTGTAAGGACGTTTTCCCTTACAGATGACCCGTCAGCTAACCTCGCTTGAATTAATTCGTTCGAGGTTTCATATCTAGTGATATGAGATTGCTCTCCATATAAATCTTTATTATGGAGAAAGATGGAAACTAAGTCCTTCTTCTCGTGCTGCTTCTGGTATACACCATCAACTGAAGCTAACACGAGGCATTTAGCTTTTGCTTTATCTTTTTCCCTTGTCTGACGGATATCCATATCCGCGACAGTGGAAACTGGACCTGGGACGGCGGGATCTTGAGTAGTAATAGGGTGGTCCATCTTGTTATAACCAATGGACATCTGGACAGACTTTTGCCAGTCATATAAGTCAGATTCAGTCAATTTGTTATCTAGATGTAACCTATGTGTGGTCACAAGGTCGCTGCAATTAAGAGAGAGAGAAGAAAACATTTTAGCATGATGCTGTTGCAAGTTTAGATTGGTTTTAAGTTTATCTAAACAGGATGGCTCCCACTGTTTCTCGAATCCTTCCTCAAACCATAAAAGAAGAATTAGCCAGGACAATTCTTATCGTACAATACTTGCTTAACCGTTCAGCCAGGCTAGTGTCGATACTTCGAGGGAGGTTTTCCAACGCTTTCGCGAAGTTCCTTAATTAAATAACCTCTTTTCTCTGGGGGCGTAACCCCGCTGACACATTTCTTGGCACCTACTTGGTTTATAGCATTGATCGTTAAGTGACGAATCTCCTGATAAGTAGCATGTACTCACAGTAGGATCGGGATCCAAAATATCATCGTATGATAATGTTGAAGGAATCCTACCAACATTCATCAAACTCCAAAATGGTATGCTCTCTCTGCAAATTTCAGTTTCTTTAGAAATTCCCGATGTGGATTTTTGCCCCATGCTCTTATGACCTTGACTTTAGTCAATAAATCATAAGTCACATGTCAAGTTCTACCCGTTATTGTCCAGGTTAATTTGAACCCACCCGTACATACCCTTGACTTTAGTCAACAAGGTAATACGACTGTCCCAAACCAACGCATTTATCTATGCTGCATATAAATATCCAACAGCTACCAAACACTGTGCCTTGACTTTAGTCAACAAACACAGCTTGAATACTATTGACTATCTATATGAAATGACGGAGGGCTACGAATGGTTTTGGCAAAACCGTGAACGTAGTGAACTTGATATAATCGAAGGAACCTGATACTTTTTAAAAGGAGTGGTTAAAGCTCCGCAATTAAAAATCTGATCCTTTTTTTTATAAAAATAACCGAGTGGTTTCTTTTAAATTTGTTCCAACGATTAAACTTTGGTTTATTTTCTTTGCATTATAATAATGCGTCCCATCATTTATCCTATCATTGCAGAAAACAACGAAAATACCACGTCCTCTTATGCCATCCGCATTCGCCACGGGGTCCCGTCATCACCCGTTAGGTTACTTAACTAACGACAGAGCGGGGGCTGGGCTAGCGTGGGTGTAAAACATAAGTGACGTTTAATAGCTATCATATATAGATATTGTACATTCGTCAGACGCAATAATAAGCATTCCAGATCACATATGAACTTTATTGGATTTATTAGCAATCCGCATTTGCTTTGAGCCTGCAATAAAAGACGGATTACACAGTTGTGATGAATTGCCATTACCCCACCCTAGACCCCTACGGGTACGGCAAACTACCCGCCAAGTACCAGAAGTGAAGCGGTCTGCCTAAACACTTCAAAATACCCGGTAGTTTGTGTACCCCACCTTGGGTCTATCCTAGGAGCAAAAACAGTAAAAAGAAATAATACAACGGTGGCTACAACCGCAACCTGGATGTGCCTCGCAAAAGAATATTACATCAAATTACATTTACATTGAATGAATATTAAATACATCTCAAACCCTCGGCTAATCATCACAACAGTCCAATACAGTTCATATACACAAACAGTAAACATTTCAGAAATGTGCAACCCCCTGCCAACTGACATACTAGCAGCTAGGAGAGGTTTACGAACACATTAAACATTACAGATAAAAACCCAGTTAGCAAATATCTTAGAACATCGATCGAATACCAAATTCCGTGTCTACCACAAAAGCAAATCAACACAGAGGCAACCTGGGAAGAAACAGTATATACAGGAAAACAAAACACAAAAAAATAAGAATTACTGTGAAACTCCGAGTCAACTCGGCATTGACTCGGCGGCGGAATCGCGGCCAAAAGCACCATTTGGCCGCGGTTCCGCGGCCGTTTAGTCGAGTTGCCTCCTCGAATTTTCCCAGATTTCTTACAATTCCCTGCTGTGAATTTTAAGGTATGTCAAAAAAATTTTGCGACACTTTTAAAATTTACAGAAACTGTTAAGGATTAGGGTTTTGTTTTCCGTGTTTTCCGTCGATCGAACTTCTAATCAGTTGCTAACAAGCTAGTAATGGTTTAGTTGGCTCTGATACCACTGTAAGTCCATGTCACGCACCCTACTAACTTGCGGGGAGGCGGAATATATGAAAAACGATTATCAAATCTTCGTAACACGTACTTGAGTGCATGAATCGTAATCTAAACCATTGCTAACATTATACTAGAGGTTTAACTACTCGGTACCGGAGTTATACCTCACGTTACATGTCCTTCGGATCTTCATCGCTGTTCTCCACTCCTCGTAGGCTCCTTGGAACATCGGCAACTTCACGGCCTCCTCGAATCAAAGACGATCCACCCGAAAGCTCCTACGCCAAACTAAATCTCAAACTTGAGATAACTAGGTTGCTTAAAGTGCTAATTGTAAGTGCACGGCGGCGCCCCGGCCGTCAATCCGACGGCCAAATGCGGAAGCGGTGATAAACTTTAAATTTTCTTGAACTGGCAAACCGCCGCGCACTAATACCCGGATCGAACCACTAACTAGTCCTAGCTATCTACAAGAAAGGGAAGAGAGATATACCGACAGATCCGAGTCCTCCGGTCTTCTCGTCGTCGTCCCAATCTCCTGCGGAATGTCCCGTCTCCTACTCGTCGCCGGAAGTGCACCACATCGCCTACTTCTTTTACGGGCTCCCACCTCAATGCCGAGGCAACTCGGGCACGAAGCTGGCTAGTCGACGTGCCCAAGATTTGCTGTAGAATGTGTAGTGAGCTATTGTCTCTATTGGGGTTTGTGGAATGTTGCCTTTTGAGATGGTGGAGGAATTGATTTTTGAGATGAACTAGAGAGCTTTTCTTAGCACTCTTAGAAAGCCAAAATGCCACACAAAAATGAATCCAATCCCCACTCCAAAAGTGGCCGGCCCAAGCATGTGTGAAGGGTGAGAATGGAGAGAAAGTCAAGGGAGTGGGTGAGCTATCATGCAAGCATGGATAAAGAGTGATCATTAAAACAAAATCATCACCAACATAAACAAACACTCCAAAACAACCATGATGACTCCAAATGGTCAAGCCATCATCAACTAAAGAAAGTCAAGGTATGGTGCTATAATCATGATGCAACAAAAATGCAAAGACCCCCTCCACAACCACTTATTTGCAACAATGCAAATAAGCCCTCCTCCACCAAACATCGGCCAATGAACGATACAAGGGAAATCGGCCGAAACGGAAAGCAAACTGGCAACTCCAGAAAACTGGTCCCGTAATAAATTACAGGAAAACCCCGATACTGTGCATACACACCCGCATTTGTATTTCGACCGAAATACAAAATGTAATGAGACAAAATTCACACTGTACTATACTAGGATCCGGCTTGTACCAAAGCCGGCTAGTAATATCTGTTCGATCCTGATCCATGCAATACCGCACGTATCTGATCGAACCCTGCCATGTATCCATACGGCCTCTAGTACAAACTGTCCGATCCTGATCCGTGCAATACCGCACGTATCTGATCGGACCTTGCCATATCTCCATATGGCCTCTAGTACAAACTGTCCGATCCTGATCCGTGCAATACCGCACGTATCTGATCGGACCTTGCCATATCTCCATACGGCCTCTACAACCTTTCGCCCGAAAGCTGAGTAACTGAATGTGGGGGACTCTAAAGACTCATCAACACCTTAGTTGTGGATTTAACCACTAGCACGTTAGAGGTATAAGCCAATACATAACGGGCTACCAGGTATTGACCAAAAGGGACGTCTGTGAGCGAACTCAGCCTGACTCCCTACTGAGCCTGTCAGTGACAATATCCGTACAGTCCGGTCCGTTCGTCTATGAGCATCGCATGGCGGGCCTAGGGGGTTGGTAAAAGTCAGACCCCCAAAAGCGGTACAAGTCGTGTCGGAGTGTAGCCCAGAACACCCTGAGATACTACTGGAATACCTACCAGTAAATCTCCTTGCCTCGGCCGAGGGCTTCGTGTAATGGCTCTCCTAGACACAGCACGACCTCACCCCCAATACCGGGAGAGACGAACCCCTGAAGATACGCTCACTGCCTCCATGTGGCTCGGGACTGTACCCAACTAAAACCTGTTTGCACGACTCCTTTGAGCCGTGGTAGGGTAGTAATCAAAGTACAGTGGGAACTCACACGAGACAAATGACGATCCCCAGGTCGATGAACTAACCTGTACACATGTCACCTGGGAACTGCCATCTGACGTCTGGTATATGACCAACTGGCATGTTCCCGGCGAGTCCTGTCCGGTGTACTCATAACCCAATGAGCACCTGTATACATCTTAGGTGATCCAACAGACACCAGTGGCTTGTGAGACCGGCCACCGCCCCTCGTCGGGGTCTCGACTGTATACACTAGTCTACTCTGGAGTATCGATGCCCTGTCTCGATACTCACACGACTAGGGACCATTTAAGGATATGCTTATAGACCCCAGCTCCCACTTATATGATCGCCCTCATACTGCTGGTGGTCAAGCAAGAATCCTAGGGGCTCTATCAACGTGTAATAGCGACTTGTCAGGTCACCTAAAGCAGTACACAATGATAAAGGTAAACCAGATAGCATACTATCATCTCGAGTAAGACTGTCCTACCGGGATAGGTCCTCCATCAATCATTGCAATCACGTACCTGTGACCTAATAATTGACTCTGAGGGCACTATCTCCTACAATCTCCCACTTGCACTCAAGGCTAATTATTGCGATGTCGCATACTCACAGCCCGTGTGATACCGAACACCCAACTCCTCTACTAGTCTCACAAAGCTCGTTTGCGAAACTATTGCGTTCGAGGAATAGCCTTAGTGAGTGGATCCGCTTTGTTGTATCTTTCTATGTCTCTCTATATCTCAAGTTCGCAGAGAAAGCCATCTCGCGAAAAGAGTAATACCTGTCTTAGAATGTCTGGATGTCTGATGGGACCTAGCTCATAAATGAACTCCAAATCATAAATGAACTCCAAATCCAAACTTCTTAGACTGTATCGTCAACTGAACTTAATCAGTATCCTGCGCCATGCTTCCCTCAGTATTGCCTTGGACCACCTGTCCAAAATACTGCCCCTCATCAGAAGGAAAAACTAGAACTCTGACAACCTCCTTGTTGTCCAGGTCACCTTGGAAGCCTGGAATGATAACTGTCTCCGGAATGAGGCTGTCGTTATCATATCCCTAGAAAATCCACTTGTGTTCTAGAACTGCTTCCGACTGTTTCTCCAGGATTGGATTAATGTCCACTTATCGCATCTAGTGCAAGAACAACATCTGGTGTGGTACTTGACATCTCATGATTGACTCAATTGCCTAAGCAAATGATCTGCCAATCATGCACATCCCTCTCCCATTTAGTCTATAAGACACCTTTAGAGAGGGTGACTCCATCTTCTGCAGGTACACTACCGTGCATGGAGTCGTCCATTCTAAATACCCTTAGAATGCTGTCTAAGTACCCAGATTGGGAGACTACCCAAATCTAGATCTAAAGCCATAGATCTAGTAACCAGAATGTCTGATATAATGTCCAAGTCCCATGTGGAGAAACCACTGTGTGACGACCAAAGTATAACCGATCGTAGTATAGGAGTTTCTTTTCCTACTCTGTGTATGTCATCCAAATACCAGGATATCACACCCTACTACCTTCTCAACAGATCCATCCCCTATTCTGATGAAGTCAAACCCATGACTGTCATGTCAGAAATAGATGATCTATCTCCGCTACTGGTGCTTCAGTCTGTAAATAGACATAAGCTACCTGTCCACCAATGCTTCCGCTGCTCCCACTGACTACGACAACCCTCTGGCAGAGTCATATACACGTACACTTCTAAAACTAGTTTAGAACGACGCTATACTCATCCTCCCGCCGGGTCTCGCAACCTGGAACAACAGCAATGGCAAGTGTGGGTAAACAAGAACTTCCCTGTCACCGTCCTTGAGGCTACCGGAGTACCTCTCGGGTGCCTGAAGTTACCCACCGTATCAGCGGAGTGGCCAATGGAATGTCAATCCAGATTGAATCTTTAGGTTCCTTATCAAATCTTCAGTAATCGTTTGTGGTTCTGGAATCACTTCCAGTTCTACCATACTCCCACTACTATTTTCTGAAAAAATCCATTTTTAATAAAACTGTGGCGAGTCTGGAACAATATTGCTATTGTTCATCCAGATGGTAGAAAGTCAACCCTCGTCATAGCCTGGGTCAACCCACAAACAGCCATTACAGAAACGTGCCTTGAGTTGTCCAGTGTCTGGTTTTAATCATAAACCGGACGACTCCCCGTACCTTAACATCGTTAAGATATGAACTGTTCTATATCCAATATAGAAACAGAGGCACTGATTTAATTGAACCAGATTCAAATCATGCAGCTGTCTCCAGTGCATGTCAACTAAAATGGAAGGAGGCCGATCAGCGTTAATCAACTTAGGAATGCTTCCAATTATGAGTAACCTGAAAGAGAAGCAAGTTCTCTTAATCATTACTATCAACTGAATACCATATACAAGTATCTACATCTTCGATCACTTTGAAGAATCCTGATACTTGCTATACCTGGTTCTCTACTCTATTCAAATACCTATAACTTCTCAAAATTCGGACCCTGTGTTTCCACGAAACACTTGTCTAAAAACTAGAGAAGTCATAAGTAAACCGAGTATAGTACGAGGACCATCCCCTCTGTCCTGATGGACCCTGGACAACATACAATACTCTGTATAAGTCCCTTGAGTCTGAAAACTCATTCACTGCGTGTCGTAGATTGAAAACTGTACCTATGGTTAAGAAGAATTACACCGCTGTTTAATGCTCCTTACCTAACCATCCACTGATATAGGTAAATGTCATAGACATAATTTCAGAAAGGTATATCTCACTCTATGAAAATAGACGTACAGATATATCAATTTGAAATTGGTGCATAACAGCGGATATTCAAAACCAAATATTTGCCGACCGGCAAACTACCCAGGTGATTTCCTCAAATATCACCGATTGTAACGAATCCCGATATAATGAGGATGATCACCCAATTCCCAATAACCTACTCCCACTCATCATCTGTAAAACCATACAGATGTGAGAATCATACCTGGTAAATACATACCCTGGAGCAAGTGTCTAATCGGGAAATCAGTTTTCCTTTAACAGTACACAGTGAGACTGAAACATCGAAATATTTCGATGGGGTATCCTGGTATTCCTAGTAATGCCTCTTCCAGATTCACGACTATAACCGTATAATTCTTTGCCACCTCTCCAAATCCCTTCATATGTCTTTAGTCTTTACCTTCTGCACACCCCTTTAGGCCAAATGGTTTTCTTCCTTCCCTACCGTTCGGCACCAGCCTATGGTTTGGAAGAAGACTATCCAATAAGCATAATGGGTGTACTGTCCCAATCCTAGGAACACTCGCAATGAGAGAGGGTGAAGATAAAAGACAACCGAATAAACCTTATTCCTATTTCTCCTGGACCAGAATCCATCCCCGAACTGGAACAAGTTCCTTTCGAGTTCGTATATAACCATACGATGGAGTATCCAATAAACTGTGGATCTTCGTAGTGATACGGAGTGTCCTGGAGAAATACAAAGGTGATTTTAGGATTGGCGAAGGAATACTTGGTTTGGTCGTGAATAGCAGTCGCAATTTACTTTGCCCTCTTACTAATCCCTTGCTTTGTCTTAACTTAATACCTTCTGTACACCATCGTTAGGCTAATTGGTTTTCTTCATTCCCCACCGTTCGGCACCAGCCTAAGGTTTGGAAGAAGACTATCCAATTTGCGTAATAGGTGTACTATCTCTTAAACCAAGGAGTACTCGCAACCTGAGAGAAGGTAAAAGGAAAAGACAACTGAATAGTCCTATTCGTTTCCTCCAGAACCTGAAACCATCCTCGAATAAATTCTTTCGAGTTCGTATCTAACCATACGATGGTTTTGTCCAATGGAAGTGGACGTTCGTAGTAACACGGGGTGTCCTGGAGAAAAGGGTAAAAGTAGGAGTGGCAATGAGGTTCGCAACTCTGACAATCCAAAAGCCAGTGTTTAAGAAGGTTCGGTCAACTTGGTCACTGAGTCATAGTCTTAGGGTCAGGTCAATGGTCGCTGCCAAAGAGAGAGAGAAAAGAAACACTCAGCGTGCACTCTAACCTAGATCAGAATGCTTACCAATTTATCTAATCAGGAAACCTCCCACTGTACCTCAAATTCTCCTCCAAACCTGAAAGAAGAATTAGTCGGGGTCACCCGAGGAGTAAACTAACTCATCAGTGGGAATCGGGATCCAACTATCACCGCATGATAACGTGACGGAATCCGCTCACGTCATCACACTCCAGAAGGTATGCGCATATCTGGCAAGTTTCAGTTCTTTTGAAACTCCCGATGTGATTTTTTCCCCATGCTCTTATGACCTTGACTTTGGCCAACAAATCATAAGTCACATGTCAAGTTCTACCCGTCATTCTCCAGGTTGATTCGAATCCACCAGCACAAGCCCTTGACTTTGGCCAACAAACACAGCTTGAATACTATTGACTACCCATATGAAACGACGGAGGGCTACGAATGGTTTCTGGCGAAAACCTTTAACGTAATGAACTTGATATCGTTGAAGGAACTGATAGCTTTTAAAAATATAGTGACGAAAACCTTCGCTAAAGAGGTCACTCCCGGTGAAGGGATCTCGGCTCTTTCCCCGTAGAATGAGGTGCAGGATATTCCAACTGAATACCACGGTGCAAAGCAAAAGTAATCAGCTATAGTGAAGTTAATGCCCTGACGCAAACTTTTGTCCAAGGGGTCACTCCCGGTGAAGGGATCTCGGCCCTTGCCTCGTCGACTGAGGAGCAGGATATTCCAACTGAATACCACGATGCAAAACAAAAGTGAACGTCCTTGCAATAACAGCCTTTTGAAAAGTGTTCCAACAACATCAGATTAGGTTTGTTTTTAACTTGCATTGATCCGAATCAACGCAGTCCCATCAATTGATCACACCACAAAGAACGAAAATAATATGACGTACGTATATGCCATCCGCATTCGCCACTGGGTCCCGTCATTACTCGTTAGGTTAGCTAACTAACGACAGAGCGGGGACTGGACTAGCGCGGATGTAAAACATATACAACATCTACTAATATATATACCAATATATTATATTCGCTCAAGGCGTGATAAAAAATAATGCAACATCACAGAGAATGAACAGCATCACAGAAACAATACAGATATCTGGGATCCCCGGGTTTCACAGAGCCACTACTGAAACCCGACGTTCCCCTGGTCGTGTGGATAGCCTGTGCAATGAGAACCTAGACCCCTACGGGCGCGGCAAGTCACCCGCCAAAACCTGAAGCGAGGCAGCCCCCTTCAGCTCCGTGAATGGACCACCCAGCACTTCACGGAATCCGGTAACTTGGGCACCCCTCCTGGGTCAACCTGTACCCCCTACGAGTGCGGCGAATATCCCGTCAATCCTAGAGTGAAGCCCCCTCCGTCCCAATGCCATGAGATGCGGGCTTGTTGCCCTCTAGAACCCGGCTATCCGTGCACCCCTCCGCGGGGTAAGCCTAGTACAGAAAGTAAAAAATACATACAACGGGTACATCGACCGCAACCTGGCCGTGCCGCAAAAAAAATAATACAAACAGGCAGTGACGGCAGTCCACACGTCGGACGCTCGCCCCGCAATATCAAATGTACATAATACAACCACAACTGTACTAGCATTGCATCCAGGCTATCCCCCACGACCGATCCGCAACATCACAGCAAAAACAGAACATCAACGTGAAAGTCACGTTCGCAAATCCGTCTAACCGGGCTATAGCAGTTAGACCGGATTTACCGATCGAGTGACATTCACGGTCGCAGATATAATGTAAATACTGTGAAATAATGTGTTTAAAATATCCGATCGATCAAAAATTAACAAGTGGGCCCCCAAGCAATACTGTAGCACTCACAGAAATTCTGGGCCCAATTTTAATATTCCAAAACCCCAATTTTAACCCCAGAAAGATACTGTAGAAATTTGGTGCAGGGAACCCTACAGTGTGCGGCGGAACCGCGGCCCAAAGGGGTGTTTGGCCGCGGTTCCGCGCTCCTACTGTGGAGTTGTTGCATCGAATTTTTACAGAACTCTTATAATCTCCAGTACATCACTTTTCTGTAACCTGAAAAAAATTTCGACACCAAAAAATTTCAACAGAAAACTGATGTGAACAAAAATGTAGATTTTGGAATTTTGGTCGATCGGAAATGCAAAACACATTAAACCAAGCTAGACTAAGTTAATGGCGATGCTCTGATACCACTGTAAGTGCACGACGGCACCCCGGCCGTCAATCCGACGGCCAAATGCGGAAGCGGTGATAAACTTTAAATTTTCTTGAACTGGCAAACCGCCGCGCACTAATACCCGGATCGAACCACTAACTAGTCCTAGCTATCTACAAGAAAGGGAAGAGAGATATACCGACAGATCCGAGTCCTCCGATCTTCTCGTCGTCGTCCCAATCTCCTGCGGAATGTCCCGTCTCCTCCTCGTCGCCGGAAGTGCACCACATCGCCTACTTCTTTTACGGGCTCCCACCTCAATGCCGAGGCAACTCGGGCACGAAGCTGGCTAGTCGACGTGCCCAAGATTTGCTGTAGAATGTGTAGTGAGCTATTGTCTCTATTGGGGTTTGTGGAATGTTGCCTTTTGAGATGGTGGAGGAATTGATTTTTGAGATGAACTAGAGAGCTTTTCTTAGCACTCTTAGAAAGCCAAAATGCCACACAAAAATGAATCCAATCCCCACTCCAAAAGTGGCCGGCCCAAGCATGTGTGAAGGGTGAGAATGGAGAGAAAGTCAAGGGAGTGGGTGAGCTATCATGCAAGCATGGATAAAGAGTGATTATTAAAACAAAATCATCACCAACATAAACAAACACTCCAAAACAACCATGATGACTCCAAATGGTCAAGCCATCATCAACTAAAGAAAGTCAAGGTATGGTGCTATAATCATGATGCAACAAAAATGCAAAGACCCCCTCCACAACCACTTATTTGCAACAATGCAAATAAGCCCTCCTCCACCAAACATCGGCCAATGAACGATACAAGGGAAATCGGCCGAAACGGAAAGCAAACTGGCAACTCCAGAAAACTGGTCCCGTAATAAATTACAGGAAAACCCCGATACTGTGCATACACACCCGCATTTGTATTTCGACCGAAATACAAAATGTAATGAGACAAAATTCACACTGTACTATACTAGGATCCGGCTTGTACCAAAGCCGGCTAGTAATATCTGTTCGATCCTGATCCATGCAATACCGCACGTATCTGATCGAACCCTGCCATGTATCCATACGGCCTCTAGTACAAACTGTCCGATCCTGATCCGTGCAATACCGCACGTATCTAATCGGACCTTGCCATATCTCCATACGGCCTCTAGTACAAACTGTCCGATCCTGATCCGTGCAATACCGCACGTATCTGATCGGACCTTGCCATATCTCCATACGGCCTCTACAACCTTTCGCCCGAAAGCTGAGTAACTGAATGTGGGGGACTCTAAAGACTCATCAACACCTTGGTTGTGGATTTAACCACTAGCACGTTAGAGGTATAAGCCAATACATAACGGGCTACCAGGTATTGACCAAAAGGGACGTCTGTGAGCGAACTCAGCCTGACTCCCTACTGAGCCTGTCAGTGACAATATCCGTACAGTCCGGTCCGTTCGTCTATGAGCATCGCATGGCGGGCCTAGGGGGTTGGTAAAAGTCAGACCCCCAAAAGCGGTACAAGTCATGTCGGAGTGTAGCCCAGAACACCCTGAGATACTACTGGAATACCACCAGTAAATCTCCTTGCCTCGGCCGAGGGCTTCGTGTAATGGCTCTCCTAGACACAGCACGACCTCACCCCCAATACTGGGAGAGACGAACCCCTGAAGATACGCTTACTGCCTCCATGTGGCTCGGGACTGTACCCAACTAAAACCTGTTTGCACGACTCTTTTGAGCCGTGGTAGGGTAGTAATCAAAGTACAGTGGGAACTCACACGAGACAAATGACGATCCCCAGGTCGATGAACTAACCTGTACACATGTCACCTGGGAACTGCCATCTGACGTCTGGTATATGACCAACTGGCATGTTCCCGGCGAGTCCTGTCCGGTGTACTCATAACCCAATGAGCACTTGTATACATCTTAGGTGATCCAACTGATACCAGTGGCTTGTGAGACCGGCCACCGCCCCTCGTCGGGGTCTCGACTGTATACACTAGTCTACTCTGGAGTATCGATGCCCTGTCTCGAAACTCACACGACTAGGGACCATTTAAGGATATGCTTAAAGACCCTAGCTCCCACTTATATGATCGCCCTCATACTGCTGGTGGTCAAGCAAGAATCCTAGGGGCTCTATCAACGTGTAATAGCGACTTTTCAGGTCACCTAAAGCAGTACACGATGATAAAGGTAAACCAGATAGCATACTATCATCTCGAGTAAGACTGTCCTACCGGGATAGGTCCTCCATCAATCATTGCAATCACGTACCTGTGACCTAATAATTGACTCTGAGGGCACTATCTCCAACACTAATCTAAGCTACCTAGGGGATATAGAGTGAGGTTATGGATGTTTTAGTCTAGCTAACCCTTGATCTCAACACATGAGAGGTTAGGGTTAGGGTTTCAAGAAAGAGTGAGCTTGAGGAGAGAGAAGGAGAAGATGAGAATGAAAAGAATAATGAGCTCATTTTGAATATATCAACCATAACAATTTAATCAAATAAATAAATAAATGATTTAATCATTATGGTTGATGCATTCACCTTGTGTGATTCATCATATGACTCATTATCTCATTAATGAGTCATTTAGTGCAAAGGATGAATCATACAAATGAGTCATTAATCAATTAATGCTCATGCCACCTTAACCCCTTAGTCACCACTCTTCTAGAAGGTTCCCGACAAATTACGAGAACGCCCCTATAATCCGTGAAAACACGGAAAAACTTTAGACTGTATAAATCCAATAACCCGATACTAGAAACTGGCTTAAACCAAAGCCGGCTAGTATAAACTGTCCGAAAAGTCGTACGTGCGTAAACACACGTACGCATCCGAACCCTTGTCGTAAAACCATACGACCTCTATATCGTTTCGCCTGGAGCAGGGAAACTCTCTGTGTGGGACTCTAAAGACTTGACACTACGCTGGCAGTGGGTTTAACCACAGACCGCAAGCGGCACTAGCTGTACGTAACGGTCCCCAGGTAGATGTCGATAAGAAGGCCGATGAGGAAAACCATCTCGAACCCCTACTGAGCCTGATGTGACAATCTCCGTACAGTCCGGTCCGTCCGTCTAAGACTATCGCATATCATGCCTAGGGGGCGGCAAGCGTCAGTCCCCTAATAGCTGTATAAGTCGTGTCGGAGCGAATCCCATTACGCCCTGAGAAGCTACTGGAACCTACCAGTATACCTCGCTTGCCCTGGCCAGGGACTTTGCATAATGGCTCTCTGACACAGTGCGATATCAACTCCCAATACCGGGAGAGACGAATCCTATCTAACCGCCACTGCCTCCAAGTGCTCGGGACTGCACCCAACTGCTACCTATTTGCACGACTCCTTTGAGCCGTGGTAGGGTAGCAATCTAAGAACAGTGGGACACACTCGAGGCGAAGTAGCAGTGTCAAGTCTGCGGACTACGCTGTACTCATGTCACCTGGGAACTGTTAACTGACGATGGGTATAATACCAACCAATCAGTTCCCTGGCGAGTCCTGTCCGGTGTACCAGTAACCTAACGAGCACCTGTATACTATCTTTAGTACGACGTACTGATGGCTGTGGGACAGACCATCTCCCCAACTGGGATGAGAAGCGTATACACTTAGTCTACTCCGGAATATCGATGCCCTATCTCGATAATCCAACAACCAGGGACCTGTATAGGATGTTGCTTACAGACTACCCAGCCCCCACTAGTGTGATTGCCATCACGACGCTGGTAATCAAGCAAAGATCCTATGGGCTCTACTAATATGTATAAGTGATACGTTACAATAAACATATGCACATATTAAAGTAGACTCAAACCAAGTAGCATATTATTATGTTTAGCAAGACTGTTATATACAACTGTGAATATCCCAAGCTTCCATTAAGTAATATACATGCTAGTATGATACAATAATGGCCCCTAGGGCATATACACTAACATATGCATGCCTGAAAAGTTTCCTGTATGTTTGAAACTCCCGATGTGGTTTTTGCCTCTACGACTCAAGTGACCTTGACTAAAGATCAAAATGTCAAAAGGTCCTAGTCAAGTTCTACCCGTCATTTTCTTGATTGCATTAGACCCACCCATGCGAGCCTTGACTAAACATCAAAATGATCGCACGACTGTCCTAACCAATCACATTATCATGCAACATAAAAATATTATATAGCTACCAAACACTACGCCTCAACTAAAGATCGAAATGCGTAGTATGAATACTAAGCAATACTAATCTGAAATGACGGAGGGCTACGGATGGTTTTTGGCCAAAAACCTTTAACGTAACTTGATATCGTTGAAGGAACTCGAATGTTTTTACAAATATATAGCGATGTAAACTTTTGCTAAAGTTGTCACTCCCTGTGAAGGTATTTCGGCTCTTTCCTCATCGAATGAGGTGCAGGATATTCCTAACGGAATACCACGATGCAAAGCAAAAGAATAGACTATAGTGAAGTTATTACACTGATACAAACTTTTGTCCAAGTGGTCACTCCCTATGAAAGGATCTCGGTTCTTTCCTCGTCGAATGAGGTGTTGGATATTCATAACTGAATACCACTATCCAAAGAAAAACGAAACATCTTGTAATAACAGTTTTTTCAAAATTTGGTTCCAACAATATCATTTGGGTTTATTTTTCCTTGTATTAATCAAAATTAACGCAGTCCAATCAATTAATCCAAATCACAACAGAAAAAGGAACGAAAATAAAAATGTACGTATATGTCATCCGCATTCACCACGGGGTCCCATCATGCACCGTGTGGTTACTTAACTAACGGTAGAGCGGGGGATGGACTTGCGCGGATGCAAAACATATACAACATCTACTAGTATATATATATATATATATAACATTCGTCCTAGGCATGATATAAGCAACATCACAGAATAATGGATAATCTAGGAGCCCCGGGTTTCCTTTGAGCCGCAAATGAAACCCGACATTCCCCGGTCGTGTGGTTAGCCTATGCAATGAAAAACCTGGACCTCTATGAGCACGGCAAGTTACCTGCCAATAACAGAAGTGAGGCAACCCCAGTCAACAAAGTGAATGGGCCTCCCAGCACTTTACGGAATCCTGTAACTTGAGCGCCCCTCCGTGGTTCATCCTATACCCCCTACGAGTGCGGCGAATAGCCCGCCAATTCTATAGTGAGGCCCCTTCCGTCTCAACGCCATGAGATGCGGGCACGTTGCCCTATAGAATCCGTCTGTTCGAGCACTCCACCGCGGGGTAATCCTAGTACAGAAAAGAAAAGTATATATACAATGATGACATCAAGCTCAACCCGGTCGTGCCCCAATAAAAGAATATACAAACTGGCAGAAACGGTAGTCCACATGTCGGACGTTCGCCCCACAATAACAAATATACAAATGAATCTAAACTGTACAGCTACCATTGCACAAGAGGCTATCCCACACAATAATCCGAACAAAGCCATCACAGATATTAATATCACAGCAGTATAAGCAAGTATGTGCAACCCCGTCTAAACGACATATAGCAAATAGACGACGTTTAAAAAACACATACACCACATCACAGATATCAACGATGCAAAATTTCAAGTTTTGAAACTTTCTAAGTTCCCCCCAAAATAAAGACAACACTAAATGAAATCTGGGGAAAACAAACAAGACCAAAAACACCAATTTACAAAATCCAAGACATAGAATGAAAATGGGGGCCACTGATGAATAGTAAAAAGGTATGGTCAGGAATTTGGGCAATGTAGCCAGTCAAGTTTGGATGAAAAATGCCACGTTTTCATTCTGTATCATTCTCATGTCTTAACTAAGACTCTGCAATTGTTTAAAAAAATTTCAATGATCCAAAAATTTTCAGAACAGAGAGTGGGTTTTGAAATCACAGTTTTTTGGTTTTGAAACTAATGCATTGTCTACTACTAGTTTCTAATATTTGGATGGCTCTGATACCATGTTGGGGTTCCTAGCGTCCCTGGCCATCTACCGTGGCCGATTGCGGAACAAATTTTTTTGGCATTTAAAGAATTTGGCGCTAGAAACAACTACGTAGAATCGAATCCAAACATGAAACTAGTAATCTAAAACATTCTAACTACTATGATAGAGTGTTTATACCGAACGAACCAAGTCCTTCGGTCTTCTATCATCTTCCTTAGCTCCTTGAGGTATGCTCGATTGAACTTGGCCGTCGGTCTTCCTTCGTCGAAGATGATCCACCCTAGGGATGTAGCTCATGACTCTAGCTCCACATCAAAAGCAAGTGAAGCAACTAGGGATTCTAGATGGCTAGTCTAGAATGCCTAGGATGTAGTGGAGTGTTTTAAGTGTATCTCTACCTCACCTCCTCTCTTGATTCTCAATACATGAGAGGGTAGAGAGGAGGTTGAAGATGAAGGTGGAGGAACTCAAGAAAAGGAGTGTGGGAGTGAAGCTAATGGTGAGAATGAAGATGGCATGCTAAAAAAAATGAACCATCCAACTCTTTTCTTTTTCATCTTTCATCAAGTGAGGAAAATATCACATGAAGAATGGTTTTATCAAAACCAAATTTTCAATTTAATATACAACCCATGCTTAAATAGTTTGCACAAATGAATTGTTAATTCATTTGTGCAACACTATGCAAGCATGGTTCTCACCATACTCCGCTTTTCCTTTTCCACCTCATTATCCATTTATGATAAACGGATAAATCCAAAATGAGGTGTCCACTTTCTAGAATGTTATCTGTAAAAAATATGGATTACACTCTACTGTATATACATACGTGTATTCATACTGAAATACGAATACCCAAAGAGATAGAATAACACAAAGAACATATTACTTGAATAAACATATCGAAATACATATACGTAAATTATTAAATCAATACCTGATTTAATAATCCGGCTCAATTCCGAGCAGGTTAGTATTATCAACTGTCCGATCGAATGTCCGGGTGCATAGTATAATCAATCGATTGGAACCCTGCACGTATGCAATACGGCTACTACATCGTTTCGCTAGAACCGGGGAAACCCTCTGTGTGGGACTCTAAAGACTCGTTAATACACCGGCAGTGGGTTTAACCACAAGTACGTCAGCGGCACTAGCTGTACGTAACGGCTACCCAGGTATTTAGCGAAAGGAAGGCCGACGAGCAAACTCATCTGAACCCCTACTAAGCTTGTCAGTGGCAATCTCCGTACATTCCGGTCTGTTCGTCTAAGTGTATCGCATATCGAGTCTGGGGGGATAAAGTCAGACCCCTAATAATGTGATATTTCATGTCGGTATGAAGCCCATCACCTACTGAGAAACTACTGATCCAAATCTGTAATTCTCGTCTACCTTGGCCAAGGATTTCTGGTGATGGCCACCCATGCACCTCGTGACATCAACTCCCAATACCGGAAGAGACGAATCCCCGACGATTCGCTCACTGCCTCCATGTGGCTCGGGACTGTACCTAACTAAAAACTGTTTGCACGACTCCTTTTAGCCATGATAGGGTAGTAATCAAAGCATAGTAGGAACTCACATGAGATAAATGACGATCTTAGATCGACAGACTAACCTGTACACATGTCACCTAGGAACTACTATCTGACAATAGGTACAATACCAACTAGCAAGTTCCCGGCGAGTCCGTCCAGTGTACTCATAACCCAATGAGCACCTGTATACTATCTCAAGTGACTGACTGACACCAATGGCTTGTGAGACCGGTCACCGCCCCTCGTCAGGGTCTCGATAAGTATACACTAGACTACTCCGGAGTATCAATGCCCAGTCTCAATACTCCTTCGACTAGGAACATTTAAGGATGTGCTTAAAGACCACCCAGCTCCCACGTATATGATCGCCATCATAATGCCGGTAGTCAAGCAAGAATCCTATGGGCTCTATCAACATGTAATAGTGATCTGTAATACCACATAAAACATGTACATGATGATAGAGACAAACCAGATAGCATACTATCATCTCGAGTAAGACTATTCTACCTGTATAGGTCCTCCCTCAATCATCACAATCGCGTGTCTGTGATTACAATAATTGACTTGAGGGCACTATAGCCAACAGTTCTTGCCCTAGTGTGCCCCATGCGGTTATATGGTCCGAAAGGTTGTAGTCCGTCGTGAGGGGATTACGTAAAAAATAGATGCTAAGGGACTTATGGGCGCTATGGCCAGTTTTCGCCGTGCTGACTGACCCTTAACGGTATCAGAGCCAACTAAACACTACAAGTAGAGTTAGACGATGTTTTAGTTTCGAGACCGAAAAATTAACCGGATCGAGTTTCCAATGTCAAGTTTCTGTCCAAAAAATTTTAAAGTCTCTAAACTTTTTCTAAAGTATTGTAGTGGACTTAGTTTGAAGCTATAAAAGCTGGCATAAAATTCGAGGCCAGGAAGCCTAAACTGGGTCGCTGGAATTGGCATTTTGGCCGATTCCGGTGGCTAAGTTGTGACTTCCTGCCTCGAAATTTGTGCAGGAGCTTGGCATTGGTAAAACTTGATTTTTTGTATACTTTGTTTTCACCCGGATTTCACTAGGTGTTATCTTTAGTTTTGCGATCGAAATTTTTGCATCGTTTAATGATCCGCTTGTGCATGTGTGTTGTTAAACGTCGTTTAATTGCTATATGTTTGATTAGACGGGGTTACACGCTTACTTGTGTTGTATATTGTTGTGTATATATCTTGTGATGGTTTAGCCGAATTATCATGTTGGATAGCCCCTAGTTCGATTTTCTTGTACAGTTGTGATTTATAATATTGTATTCATTTGTTCGGGACGAGCTCCAACTTGTGGCCTTCGTTATCGTTTTATGTATAATCTTTTTGGGGTTCGACCATGATGCAATCGATTTCATCATTGTATATATTTCATTTCTATACTAGGATTAACCCAGGAGAAGTGCTCGAGTATCCGGGTTCTAAAGTGCGGTAGGTGGCCGTGTCATGGTGTTTGAGACCGGGTCGCCTTGCTCTGGAATTGGCAAGATGCTCGCCGCAGTTGTAAGGATTATACGATCGACCCGCAGAGAAGTGCCCAAGTTACTGGATTCTAGAAAGCGACGGGTGACTAACTCATGATATTGAGGGCGGGTTATCCAGTTTCTAGAATTGGCAGGTGGCTTACCGCACTCGTAGGGGTCTAGGATCGATATTGTACGGGCTATCCACACGACCGGGGAACGTCGCGTTCTTTTGGCGGCTTAAACGAAACGCGGGGCTCCTAATTTATCCGCTATTCCATATTGTTTGCTGCATGCCTGTGATGTTATTACATGCCTGTGTTGATATATATATATATATATATATATATATATATATATATATATATATATATATTACATGCCTGTGATGATATATATATATATATATATATTAGATGCTTCTATATATTTTGCATCCGCGCTAGCCTTGTCCTCTCCCTGCCGTAAGTTATATAACCTTATGGTGAAGACCCGGGATCTCGTAGAGAATGCAGATGACATATAAAAGTATGCTATTTTGGTTGTTTCTGGTGTGGCCTAGAAACTTGTAATGATGGGACAACATTATATGTAAGGAAAATAAACCTAAATGATGTTGTTAGAACCAAATTTTAAAACTATAGTCTTATTCTTTTGCTTTGCATAGAGGTATTCGGTTAGGAATATCTTGCACTTCATTTGATGAGGAAAGATCCTTGATCCCTTTACTGAGACTTAGCTCTTAAGCAAAAGTTTATGTTTTAATAACTACTCGGTTTTCTATAAAACCAATTGTTTTAAAATGCGGAGCTTAAACCACTCTTTTTCAAAGCCACTCGAGTTCCTTCAATGATATCAAGTTCATTATATTAAAGGTTTTTCGTCAGAAACCAGCCATAGCCCTCCGTCATTTCAGATAGATAACGCCTAGTATTCTTACTATGTTTGTTGGCATCCGTCAAGGCACAGTGTGCGGTAGCTATTTGTTACTTTTCTGCAATATAGAGATGCATTAATCTAGGACAGTCATACAACCTTGTTGGCATCCGTCAAGGGCGAGTACGGGTGAGTCTAAATTAATCAAGATAATGACAGGTATAACTTGACTTGCAACTTATGATTTGTTGGCATTCGTCAAGGTTATAAGATGATTGGGGCAAAAACCATATCGGGAATTTCAAATATAAGGGAAACTTTCCAAGTTTGCACATACCTTCTGGAGTGTGGTAATTTTTATCGGCCTCCGTCAAGATTATCACATGATGATAGTTGGGTCCCGATTCCCACTAATGAGTAAGTATTAATCTTCAGGAGAGTTTCACTTAACCTATTAGGTGTCTAAAAAGTGTTAACCAGGTTATGCCTCTACGGAAATGGGGTTGTTAAATTGGGTCCGTGCGAAAGCACTGAGAATTTCTTTTAGAGTACCAACACCAATCTGGCTGAATGACTAGCAATCTTGTAAGGTGTACATGATCCCGATTAGTTCTCCTTTTAGGGTTTAAAGGAGAATTCAAGAAAACAGTAGGAGCCATCCTGATTAGATAAAGTGATTAACCAATCTAATCTTGATAGAATGCACGCTGAGTGTTTCTTTTCTCTCTCCGGCAGCGACCCATGACATACCTCAAACTAAAACTCATTAACCAAGTTAACCGAACCTTCTTACACACTTTGGTTTTGGATTGTCATGATTCACGACAAAGTTGCATATTACCCTGCTACTCCTATTTTTCTTTTGCCTTCTCCAGAACACTCCGTATAACTATGATGTCCATATTGCTTAAAAAGGTCATCGTATAGTTACATATGAACTCGAAGAAATTATTTGAGTCGAGGATGGACACTGGTTGTAGAGAAATTGAATAGGATTATTTGGTTGCCTCTTCCATTTACCTTCTTTTAGGTTGCGAGTGCTACTTGTATTAGGAGAGTACACCAGTTACACTTGTTGGATAGCCCTCGTCCAAACCTTAGGCTGGTGCCGAAAGATAGGGAATGAAAAAAACAATTAACCTATGTATGATATACAGAAGGTAAGATGTAGATACATATACAAGGGTTGAAGTGAGGGCAAAGGAAATTGCGACTACTGTCATGAATCTGGATAGTAGAAGTGGCATTACTAGGAATACCCAACCACTCCCATGAATCATTTATGTTTCAGAATTTCTATGATATTATAATTGAAAACTGTTTTCCCAATTGATTCTGACTCCAGGGTATGTATATAACAGATTAGAATCTTATATCTGTATGACGTTACAGATTCTGAGTAGTACTAGAATATTGGGAAATGGGCAATTCGATCCTCAATATCGGAAATCGTAGAAATTAGTGATAATGGATTAATTCACCTGGTTTTGCATTACGCCAAATATTTGGTTTTGAATAACCGTTGTTATGCATAAATTTTAAATGAAATATCTGTATCTTTATTTTATAAAGTGAGATATAAATTTTGAAAATTGCATTCTAAACATTTACCTTTTCAGTTGAAGATAAGGTAAGGTGCCTTGAACAACGGTATAGATGTTCTTAACCAAAATACAGTTTTTCAAATTACGACACACGGAATTTGAGTTAGTATACTCTTGGGACTTATACATGGTAATGTATGTTGTCTGGTGTCCTTTAGGACAAGAGGTTGGTAATCTTACTTCATTCATTTTACTTATGTGTTCTTTGGTTTTCGACAAACTTTTGTTGAATGCAAAGTCCACAGATTTTGAGAAGTTTATAGGTATAAGAACAAAGTAAAGAACCATACATTGGAACTATCAGGATTCTTCAAAGTGATCGAAGATGTAGATACTTATGCTAGGTATTTCGTCGTAGTAATATTGAGAATTCGATTCTCTCAGGTTACTCATTCGCGGGTGCGCTCCATGATGAGTAATGCTGTATGACCTTTTTCTATATTTAATATGCACTGGAAACAGCTGCATAACATTTGAATCTAGTTTCATCTAAATTAGTTCCTTTAGTTCTATATGAAGATAAAATGGTTGCATATCTTGATCTTGTTAAGATATGGAGTTATCTGGTTTCTGTTTAAAAGCAAAATGTGGACAAACTCAAGACACGCTTCGCTAATGGAAGTTTGTGGTTTATCCCAAGCATTTGCTAGGTGTCTGCTGTAAGTGTATATGTGCTCCTTGCCGTGACAACTATAGCTATGCGGAATCAAAAACTTTAAAATCTTGAGCACAATACACTAAAATCCCCGGATACAAGCCCAAACACTAAACTAAACAAACCCTAACTAGGAGTTTTAGCTACTAGGTTGGAATTACAACCTTTGTAGATGGTCCTTTGGGTCTTGAAAGGTAGACTCCACAAGCTTCTTAAGTTGATGGAACGAGCTCTCGAAGTCGATCTTCTGCGTCAAAGACGATTCATCCGAGAATGTCGATTCAAGCGATAGTTTCGTCCGAAGCAACTAAAGATCAAGTCATGCTAGGACAAGATACTTAGAGTGGTGTAGTTTGTGAACAAGATGCTCTCTTTTAATCCTCAAGAACTCAAGTGAAGAAAAGGAGGAGGAAGAAGAAGAGGTAGCAACTAGAGAAAATATTTATCAAGAGATAAGCATCACCCTCACCAAACTCACACTTATCTCTTCATATACTATATAAAAATAAATTAATCAAGAAGAGTGACTAGGCTTGTTAATCGCTAGTGTGAGTCACAAGCCCACACTCTTCTTGTAAACCCTAGAAGAAAATGAGTGTAAAGAATGGCCATATCACGACCTGCAAATGGCACGTGGCTCGCACTTGAACCATGTGAAGTCTATAGGACCCCACCTAATTCAAGTATGCCAAAAGCCCAGAAATCTAAACCTTTTTAGGGGAAAATAGTGGAGGTACAGTTTTGAAATACGGTTTACTGAAAATCAAACTTATTCTTATATATATATATACATAAGTAGTAGTATATGAAAGCACTATATTTGTATCTAACTTGAAAACCCTTTTGTCGTTTGAAAATTGGGCAGCACCTCCTTTGTTATATTTTAACCCGAAAACGGTACAAGCAATATAATATAACGCATCCCTAAGAAGGAGCTAGCTCTTCGCCAAATAGCGGAAACAACCACTCAAGTAAAGCAAATATACACGCCAAAGGTGAGGATCCAAAACCCAAAAGAAAGCAAGAAAACTAACCCTCAGGAAAACCAAAAAGCAATAATACTACAAGAGCACGACTCTAAGGTCGAAGGAATATACAACTGGTTTTCTAAATCTATCAAATATACAAGTCTGGTTGATGGAGCCTACTAGATACAACTGAAATAAATAAAAGTACAATGGTGGTCACGATGCAAGTGAACCCACCTACCAAAGCAATCACCCAGAAGGAAGTGGTGTGCCAGCAAAGCCGCCATGGAACCTGTACGGCTAAACCTGCAAGAAACTGTAGCACAATGGGGGTGAGTTGCCAACTCGTGAGTAGAAGACATCGCCGAGTAGAAATCGCATGTATGACGTTCTCCTAGGTGATGCAATAAAGTACTCAAATATAACACTGGACATCTAGTAATAGCAGGGTAATAATCTATGCATAGCGTAATACTCAGTACTCGTGTCAGTGTCACTAAGCGGCAACAAGTCATATATCTGATGTATGAATGCATCAAGAATGAAACAATCAACCACGAAATCTGGATATATCTGGTATAAGAAAATCTGTGTTTTTACCTTAGTAAAACTTTTACAATAAAAATGGTACATCATCAGTGAACTCGACAGAAAATCCGTGTCAATAATCGACACAATATATATATATATATATATATATATATATCCCAATGTCTCAATATCTCAATATCTCGGGCTCCGTCAGTCCGCATCGGCCCATATCATCACATCTCACGACTATGGTCGATATCCTCCGGATATCCGCCGCGCAAAATATCACCGGTAGGTAGTCTTCTTCTGCCTTGCTCATCGTCTACAACTCGAGCTCCTTTCCCCGGGGTACTTTACCGGGTGCACTATGTACCCGAAACGGTTCATCCTACTGCTCGAATTGGGTCTCGAAAACCAACTCAATCCGGAAAACTCATGGTGGACACCATGCACATCATATCACGAGAAAACTGCAACTTGCATTTTTAAAATGATAATGAGTTTATAAAATCCTTGCGGTTTCCCCCAAAATCCAGAAATCTCATGGAAAATCCAAAAACCCAAAATCAAGAGTCAATAAGCAGTGAATATCAGCATAAAGCCCACAATATTGCATAACAGAATGGATATATAAATGCATGGGGTATCTAAGCATGGAATGCAATATCAAAACTAGCACATGAGTGCAAGCATAATAATAATATGTTAAAACTACCAGCTAGCAGGTTATACCAATGAAGTAACGTTTTCTAAAGTGTACATGACATGTCAATTACCGATGATGATGTGTGTGAGCCGGCAAGCAAGTGTACAAGGAGCATACGCATCATCGGTAATGGTATTGGTGTCCTAACATACGGAGTTCGTAATAATGAAAGAAAACACATGTATAAACATGCAATGCGATGTGAACAACATGAATATAACGGAGAATGAGTAGTAACGCAACATTGTAGAATATACATATCTATATACGAGTCATACAGTTTTGGTGTTTGAAATAGCACGAATCGTGGTTTTTTGAAAAATAGGGGCTACGGTGTTTTTAAGAAAAGATATTTCCTTTGAAAATCCGTAGCATCCCTCAGATTGTCTTTTGAAAATACTCACGGTTCGTTAGTTTTTGAAAATAGGTATGACTCGAGCCTAGTCTAACATCTACCTAATCAACTAAAAGACTAAACTAAGAAACTAGCCGAAAGGGTAAGAAATCCACCTAAATTCCGAGTCGATATACCTAGTAGTTGATGATCCAGTCTCATAGCGTCACGTACTGTATAATACATAGTATGGAATCCTCATGTCAAGAGTGCAGATCAATCATCATATTTATATCTCGTACGGTAAAATCCATCGTATGGCATTCCCAAATCGTGGGTACGGGTCAAATCATATATAATATCATCTTTCATACGGTATCATCATCGTACAATATCATGATCAGGGGTATTGTTCTAAAGACTCGTACATTCTAAGGTCATCAAACAAATATTATCGTATATATGAATACACATCGCCCAACGATTCACCTTAATATCACGTCATATATCATATCATGACTCAATCACATATCAAATTTCACGGCATCATGCCCGATCATATCGACTCATCTCCAAGTATCATATACTATCCTCATCTCATGTGCATATGTATGTATGTATGTGTGTGTGTGTGTGTAAACCTACACACATACATACACACACATACACACACACACACACACACACACACACACATACACAAAGTCAAATGTGCGTGTGTGCGTATGTGTGTGACTACATGAAACCTGGGATTTGCCACCAAGGTAAACATCCTATGGATAGGTCTTCCTAGATCAACCTAATCTAACCTAAGGTCTTCTAAATACCCTACTCGCTAAGTATCCAATATCACATCCAAACTCATAATAACATGGTAATAACCCCATTCTACAATTGCTGGGGTGCTATATGCCATCCACCCGACTTCCCCTGTAGATATACATCTACTCACCTTGATCCTTGCTTGCCGAAGTCAATGACGCCACACACTTCCTTGTTGTTCGAAGACTACGTGAAGGTGCCTACATATTTAAACACATGGTATCGTAAACAGAAATCGCGTACGAAAACCAAAACGGCACACGAAACACACACAGGTTAAAACCTATAGTTTACGCATGCAAGAATAATCAAACAACTCCCGATATCGACGTACAAATATTAAGTGACTGAGATAAACACAATACCAAAACTAAAGTCATTAAAAAGTCGCAAAACCAAAACAACAACTCAAGAAAAAGCTCCCAGATTTGCCTCAGGTGAGAATTATGAAAAGTTGCATATAGGGTAGGTCTAATTAGAAGATAATGGAGCCATGAACCAAGCAAGAATCCAAACTGAAGTACCCAGGCCGCAAATTGCGGCCAGAAGAGGAATTTTGGTGGCTTCAGAAAGAAATGGGGGTCTTTGGTTTTAGTGGTTGTCTTCTGGTCACCTGCACGTCTCACAGTAATTGCAAAATAATTTTTAGGGTCCCTGGGTTATAGCAGATCTCCATAACACATCACAATTTCTCAAAAAACCCAATATTGGCAAATTTTAGTTCATGATCTTGGAATTTTACCTCGAGTATGATCCATAAAACCAGCACTACAGGGTTTAAAAACCTCAACTAAACCTCAATAACAATTTCACAACTCATAATCTCCTATAAACCTCATCTTGGAAAATTTTCAAGATCACTAAACCACAATAGTTTTACTCTAAACTTCATTAAGATAAGAGGAGAACAAGATTCTAAACTAAAGGTGAAGAAATTAGCTCATTTAGCAACTCAAGAATTTTCTTGAGTTGCTCAAGGTCTTCAAGATCTCCACTTGATCACACCATGGTCATTGTAGTGGGGTTGTGAACAATTTTTGTGAAGGAAGTATGGTGTTTTGTTTGAGTTTTGTGTTGATTTTGAGGGCTGTAGTAGAGGTGGAGAATGAACGAGGAGTTGAAGAATGAGGAGAAAAGAAAAATGAAAAAAAGAAAATGAAGAAGGAAGAAGAGCCATGAGGGCTCTAGAAAATTCTCACACACTCTCTCATACTCTCATGGTCCCTACTCTCTCTCTCTCTCCCCTAAATTCTTTTTATAACCTTCTCTCTTTTATTCTAGAAAAGAAAAACAAAAAAACAATTTTAAGGAAATATCAATGAAGCCATGGTTAAATAAAAATGTAATAAATCTTTGCAACATGTCATGTTGCATGCCATGCACATAAATATGATTAATGCATAATTAGTAAATATTAATCAAGTTTAGTAAATAATCCATTTACAAATAATTTGTATAATAATTCATAAAATTTAGTATTTTATTTATTTAAACTTCAAAAATAATACTTTATTTTTCTGAAATATTACAATCTTCCCCCGTTAAATAAATTCGGTTCTCGAATTTAAATTTAAACCCCCCAAATACTTAAAACATTTCAGTTAATTACTCAAATCGACCGGGCTCCGAATATCATGAATACACAAAACATATCGTGGCACAATGCATGCACATGAAAAACGAGTGTAAAACTCAAAATCAAAACTCCGTCAAGTATCACGTAATCACCGGAGTATGGAGAAAGTACAATGTCAAAACCCAATACGAAAACCAACATGATGTAATCAAAACCATAACATGTATATAGTACGCATCATTTTAAAATCGTCTAAACATCCAAATAGAAATGCATGCAAAACCTTATTCAAATCGCCGTATGACGCGTGTATCACGGCATAAGTGGCGGACGTTCTTTATAAGGAAAATAACTATATATATCCTATATTTAACATATACGTTCTGCCTTTTGAAAAATGAATTAGAAGGGGGTTCCTTTGTAAAGTTTTGCGCCATCTTGGACACGTAGGGAAAATATTGAAACTATAGCTTCTTTTTGGAAATCCCTTCGGCAATTATCGATGCATGCAAAAATACTCAGGTACTGTCCTCAGACCAGTCCTGTTCAGTTACTAAACCGTAGTATATATCATAAAACAAGATGCTCTTAAAGAGATCAATCCCAAAAATGTATAGAAAGACGCCACGTGCGTCTGGTGCCCACGAAAATCGAAATCAAATACAGGTGCCACGAATGTGCACAGAAACAAAACTGAGTGCAACGGGTGTGCACAAAAACATCTGTCATGTGCAACGGGTGTGCCTGACAACAGTATCAGATGCATCTGATATGCATAAAGAATCCCGATTTAGTGCATCTGGCATGCACAAAATCGCATCAAGTGCGCCAAGTGTGCGCAAGAATCTCAATCAAATGCACATGGTGCATGAAAATGAATATCGAGTATAAAAATCGAAATCAATGGTATACAACATACACCAATTCAAATCAAGTATACCGTGGCATAAACACTTGTAAACCTGTGCATCTGTGTGCACCCAAACCAAGTCGAAGTGCTGAAAGCTCGCGTAAACTGCCCGAATGCATAAGTCAAATCATGTGCATACCGTATGCATGAAATCAAATCAATTAAATCAAGGTGTACGAAATCAAAATCAAATATCTTATAATATGTAAGAATCAAATCAGGTACAATGGGTACACACAAAAACGATCATCAGTACGACTGATACATAAAAATACGAGTCAAGTGCAACTGGGGTGCACATAAGAAATATCAACCATAAAACGAACCGTCTAAATACCGAAATCCAAAACAACGGAAACGTGATATTCGAATCACCAAATCGCAAATCATAACCACTATCGTCAATGTGCCCCTCCTTCAAGGTCGAAGGGTGCCGGTGCATCCAAAGCTAGCAGAGCAAGTTATCTACTTGCCTCATGTTCATGGTCTGGCGCCTTCTGCCCTTAGGTTCTCATCTTTCTCCATGGATTACCAGTTATATGCCTCTTCGGCTCTACAGCCCGATTTTTGGCGCTTTTCAGAAGATCTCCTGACCAATTAGCATAGTCACTCATAATATGCCTCGTCAATGATTGCAACTGTGGGCCACTGAATGTGCGTGATACAATCGATCCTCGTTCCAAGTATTCTCGTGTAGTATCCCAGAAAGATTCTGTCTGGGTCTCTCCCAAATCTCGTCTCTGCCGAACTACCCTAATGTTATCACCCTTTACTTAACCCATTCCTTATTCTCGGATAGCTGCATCCTCTTCATGACTTCCTTATCGAAGATATATCCATATCCAATGCCTCTGCGTACGTATCACGTCCCTGGTGTCAACGGAGTGGAACGTTATATCGTCAAGATCTCGTACGAATCTCTTACTCCACTTTTCTTTAAAGTGGACCAATTCGGAATCGTCTCTTCGTGGCTATGTGAACTGCGCTACAAACAGCTGCACTCATATCTAGAGTCTCCCTTCTGAAACTACGAACTCGACAGCTCAATATCTTGTGGTAGGTATCTGGCCAACTATGTCCTCGGGAACTCTTCCAAATCGTTGGAGGAATAATTCATCCGTTTTTGATCGACTCTCAATGCATCTGGATAAGTTCCTTTTATCCGGAGCTGTCATCTAACTGATCCTATATTGGAGCATCCAACGAATAATGCCTTTTCTTAGTCGACTCACATCATGTCTGTGTGAGGGCCCCTTCTAACTGAAGTTAGTCAATCTGATGATCTCGCATCAAAGTATCCAACGAATAAAAGGTCCTAGTCTTATCCAAGGGTGACTAGCGATCTTCTATCACATCCTTGAGTGTTATTACATGCTGCAATAGCTTTCAAACGTCTGGGGGCAATATCTTATCAAATTCAGCAACAACTGGCTCCTCTGGCAATAGCCCAATCATCTGGGGCAAATCTCGAAGGCTCGTGTCAACGAAAAAATCCAAATAACCATATATCGACGTGTTTCGTATACTACCGGAAACAACCTGGTCAGTCCTCATTCATGATGAGCTCATGGTAACCGCACATCTAGCCACAAATCTCTCTTCTCGTGTAACCGTGGTAACAGAAACCACAATCCGAAATCGATGAGGATAGATCATATGAACGAATACAAATACAGTGCTTAAGAAATGTACTTCCTAAGGCTTCTTAAGCGGAGTAGCGTGTCGTAAGTATGCCACGGAACATACACACGGTACGTCACGCTACTTAAGTCACCTGCTCCATCAACCAAGGTCAACCTACGCGACGAAAGTTCGGGTCTAATGCCCCCTCGGTCAAGTCTAAGTTCTGTAAGGTCAAGCCTAGGTTCCGAATAAGTATACGCCCTAGACTCCGCATATTCAAACCTAGACTTGAACCAAGGTTAAACCTAGCGCTCTGATACCAACTTTGTCATGACCCGCAAATGTCATATGACTGGCACTTGAATCTTGTGAAGTTTATAAGACCCCACCTAATTCAAGTAAGCCAAAAGCCCAGAAATCTAAACATTTTTTGGGGAAAATAGTGGAGGTACAGTTTTGAAATAAGGTTCACTGAAAATCAAACTTATTCTTATATATATATACATAAGTAGTAGTATATGAAAGCACTATATTTGTATCTAACTTGAAAACCCTTTTGTCATTTGAAATTTGGGCAGCACCTCCTTTGTTATTTTTAACCCGAAAACGGTACAAGCATTATAATATAGCGCATCCCCAAGCGGGAGCTAGGTCTTCGCCAAATGGCGCACCACTCAAGTAAAGAAAATATACAACGCCAAAGGTGAGGATCCAAAACCCAGAAAGAAAGCAAGAAAACTAAGCCTCAGGAAAACCAGAATGCAATAATACTACAAGAGCGCGACTCTAAGGTCGAAAGAATATACAACTGGTTTTCTAAATCTATCAAATATACAAGTCTGGTTGATGGAGCCTACTAGATACAACTGAAATAAATAAAAGTATAATGGTGGTCACGATGCAAGTGAACCCACCTACCAAAGCAATCACCCGGAAGGAAGTGGTGTGCCAGCAAAGCCGCCATGGAACCTGTACGGCTAAACCTATAAGAAACTTTGGCACAACGGCGGTGAGTTGCCAACTCGTGAGTAGAAGACATTGCCGAGTAGAAATAGCATGTATGACGTTCTCCTAGGTCATACAATAAAGTACTCAACTATAACACTAGACATCTAGTAGTGGCAGGGTAATAATCTATGCATAGTGTAATACTCAGTACTCGTGTTAGTATCACTAAGCGGCAACAAGTCATATATCTGATGTATGAATGCATCAAGAATGAAACAATCAACCACGAAATCTGGATATATCTAGTATAAGAATATCTGTGTTTTTACCTTAGTAAAACTTGTATAATAAAACTGGAACATCATCAGTGAAATCGACAGAAAATCCGTGTCAAGAATCGACAATATATATATATATATATATATATATATATATATATATATATCAATGTCTCAATGTCTTAATATCTCAATATCTCAATATCTCGGGCCCCGTCAGTCCAGATTGGCCCATATCATCACATCTCATGACTAAGTTCGGTATCCTCCGGATATCCACCGCGCAAAATATCACCGGTAGGTAGTCTGCCCCTGCCATGCTCATCGTCTACAACTCGAGCTTCTTGCTTCGGGGTACCTTACCGGGTCCACCATGTACCCGAAACGGTTCATCCTACTCCTCGAATCGGGTCTCGAAAACCAACTCAATCAGAAAAACTTATAGTGGACACCAAACACATCATATCATGAGAAAACCGCAACTTGCATTTTTAAAATGATAATGTGTTTATAAAATCCTTGTGGTTTTCCCCCAAATCCAGAAATCTCATGGAAAATCCCAAAACCCGAAATCAAGAGTCAATAAGCAGTGAATATCGGCATAAAGCCCACAATACTGCATAACAGAATGGATATATAAATGCATGGGGTATCTAAGAAAGGAATGCAATATCTAAACTAGCACATGAGAGCAAGCATAATAATAATATGTTGAAACTACCAGCTTGCAGGTTACACCAATGAAGTAAGATTTTCTAAGGTGTACGTGACATGGAAATTACTGATGATGATGTGTGTGAGCCGGTAATCAAGTGTACGTGGAGCATACGCATCATCGGTAATGGTGCTGGTGTCCTAACAGACGAATTTCATAATAACTAAAGAAAACATATGTATAAACATGCAATGCGATGAGTATAGGGTTACTTAGCACAAAAGCAATGTTTCGGGGGGAATCGTCCATACCATTTTCAATTTTTTGCCATGCTACTTAACCCTAACCCTAGAATCTTAACTTGAGAATTAGACAATACAAAGTGTAAACAACTTTACAATTAAGTGAATATGGAATACAACCTTTGTAGACTGGTCCTTCACTTTAAATGCTCCATGTAGAAGTCCCTTCGCTCCAAATAGTGGTGATCCGGACTCTCCGTAGGCTCCACTAGTCGATATGAACAAGCTTGCTCAATGATCTTTGAGGCCGAAGATGATCTGTTGGCTATAGTGCCCTCAAGGCAATTATCATAGTCGCGGACTTGTGATTATGATGATTGAGGCAGGACCTATACCGATGAAACAGTCTTACTCAAGATGATAGTATGCTATCTGGTTTGTCTTTATCATCATATACATGTTGATAGAGCCCATAGGATTCTTGCTTGACTGCCAGCATTGTGATGGCGATCACATACGTGGGAGCTGGGGGTCTATAAGCACTTCCTTAAATGTCCCTAGTCGTGGGAGTATCGAGACCGAGCATCGATACTCCAGTGTAGACTAGTGTATACTGATCGAGACCACGACGAGGGGTGATGGCCAGGTCTCATAAGCCATTGGTGTTAGTTTGTTCACCTAAGATAGTATACATGTGCTCATTGGATTATGAGTACACTGGACGGACTCGCCGGGAACCTGCTAGTTGGTATTATACCTATTGTCATATAGCAGTTCCCAGGTGACATGTGTACAAGTTAGTCTGTCGACCTGAGATTGTCATTTGTCTCGTGTGAGTTCCCACAGTGCTTTGATTACTACCCTACCACGGCTCAAAGGAGTCGTGCAAACAGGTTTTAGTTGGGTACAGTCCCGGGCCACATGGAGGCAGTGATCGGATCGTCGGGGATTCGTCTCTCCCGGTATTAGGGGTTGATATCGCGTTGTGTACGGATGGCCATCACCAAAAATCTGTCGCCACAGTGGACGAGAATTATCGATCTAGGATCGATAATTTCTCAGGTGGTGATGGGTTTCATACCGACACTAAATATCGCGTTGTTGGGGGTTTGACTTTATCCACCCCCTTAAAACTCGATATGCGATACTCTTAGACGAACAGACCGGACTATAAGGATATTGTCACTGTCAGGCTCAGTAGGGGTTCAGGATGAGTTTGCTCGTCGGCCTCCCTTTCGCTCAATACCTAGGTAGCCGTTACGTACAGCTAGTGCCGCTGACGTGCTTGTAGTTAAACCCACTTCCAGCGTACTGACGAGTCTTTAGATTCCCACACAGAGGTTTTTTACGGCTCAGGCGATATGGTGTACATGGCGTATGTTGGTACATACGGGTGTCCAATTAAATATGTGCACTTGCTGCGCAGACTTTAATCGGACGGTTGATAATACTAGCGGCTTAGGATTAAGCCAGTTTATTAAATCAGGTTTTGATTTAATAATTCAAATATGTATTTATATATATGTATTCTAGTATTATTGTTCACTATTCGTTTTCTCTCTCGGCTATTCGTATTTTGGTACGAATACGCGTATATGTTTTCGGTACATGTGCCGGGAAATATTCCGTATTTTTTACGGAATAGCTTCTAGAAGAAGACGCCACCTCATTTATATGATTTTCCAGTTTGGAAAATCATTTGTTTTAAAAATGAGGTGGAAGGGATGATATGGCAAAAGCATGGGTCAAAGCATGTTGCAAAGCATGGCTTTAATTTGTTTAATTGAAAAATGGCATGAGATTTTTTGGGAATGAGAAGGGGGGCGGCCACTATTTTGGGGTGGGGTTCTTTCTCATTTGGCAATTTTTTTGACACACGTTACATTAGCCAACTCTCTCAAGTCCACCAAAAAAACACTTAACCATTTTGTTCATGCAAAAGCTTCATCACCTCCATTCTTCTTCTATGGTTGATCTCATGAGCTCATGGGTGGAGAGAAAACTGTAGTGACACTTTCATGCTCCCCCACTCTCCATCGCTAGCGACTTTGGTGCGTAGGTTACCTCGTTCAACGAGGTTGGAGCTTGCGCCGTTTCCCTCAGGTGGATCATCGGAGATGGAGGAAGACCGGCAACCAAACTGTTGGAGATAGTGCCCTCATAGTCAATTATTGGATCGCAGGTACGTGATTGCAATGATTGCGGAGGACCTATCCCGGTAGGACAGTCTTACTCGAAATGATAGTATGCTATCTGGTTTGCCTTTATCAGTCGTGTTCATGTTCAGGTGACTGATTGCATGTTACACTTTGATAGAGCCCTTAGGATCTTGCTTTACTACCAACTGTATGAGGGCGATCATATACGTGAGAGTTGGGTAGTTTATATGCATATCCTTAATTGTGGTCCCTAGTCGTGGGAGTTTCGAGACAGGGCATCGATACTCCGGAGTAGACTAGTGTGTACAGTCGAGACCCCGACAAGGGGCGGTGGCCGGTCTCACAAGCCACTGGTGACAGTTGGATCACCTAAGATGTATACAGGTGCTCATTAGGTTATGAGTACACCGGACAGGACTCGCTGGGAATCTGCTAGTTAGTATTATATCTACCGTCAGATAGCAGTTCCCTGGTGACATGTGTACAGGTTAGTTCTTCGACCTGAGGTCGTCATTTGTCTCGTGTGAGTTCCCACTGTGCTTTGATTACTACCCTACCACGGCTCAAAGGAGTCGTGCAAACAGGTAGCTTTTGGGTACAGTCCCGAGCCATATGGAGGCACGTGAGCGGATCGGCAGGGGATTCGTCTCTCCCGGTATTGGGGGCGAGATCGTGCTGTGTCTAGGAGAGCCATTACACAAAGTCCATGGCCATGGCAAGAGATTTACTGGTAGGTACTCCAGTAGTATCTCAGAGTGTAATTGGGCTTCACTCCGACACGACTTATACTGCTTCTGGGGGTCTGACGTTACTAGCCCCCTAGGCGGATATGCGATACTCATTGACGAACGGACCGGACTGTATATACATTGTCACTGTTAGGCTCAGTAGGGTTTTCGGAGGAGTTCGCTCATCGGTCTCCCTTGAGTTCGCTCCTCGGCCACCCTTGAGGTCAGTCCGTGGGCAGCCGTTACGCATTGCTAGTGCCGCTGACGGTTTGTGGTTGAACCCACTGCCAGGGTGCTGACGAGTCATTAGAGTCCCCCACAGGCAGTTTCCCAAGTTCGGGCGAAATGTTGTAGAGGCCGTATGGTTTTATGGCAGGGTTCGGAAAATGCACGTGCGTTTACGCACGTGTTATTTTTCGGGCAGATTATACTGGTCGGCTTTGGTTTAAGCCGGATCCGAGTATTATATTGAGTAGGTATAATATCTTTGTCTCAGTTGCATTTGTATTCGGTCGTAATACAAATGCGGGTATATTTATACAGTTTCGGGGTTGTCCTGAAATTCGTTTCAGGATCACTTTTGGAAGTTGCCAGTTTCCAGTTTTCTATCAGCCGTCTTTTAACATTCGGTTAAAGACGGATTTATCTTTTCTTCTGTTATGAGTGAGTCATCATTCTAGATGCTTCTAGAAGTGATGATGAGGCATATGACTCATTAGTGCTTTAATGGTTTCATTAAAGGCATGATGAGGTGTTTAAATGACTCATGCTTTGTATTCAACCATTTCTTGTTTAGCTTAAGATATTTGTTCTTCATGATAAGCTTCATATCTTATGGTCACCACTTGGAGCTCCTACACTCACCTCCCTCCTTTGATATATATAGCCTCCTCTCTCTCTCTCTTTCACTCACTTGTTGATTTCATTTTTCAAGAGAGAAAAGATTATGATAGGTTTTATCGGTGTATGGAATTTCACAGTCCATTTTATTCCATCACGCGATTCCTTCGGCAACTTCATTAACCGTCCGTCCATAGCTTTGGACGGAACGAGACAAAGTCATCTACTCATTCTCTACATCAATCTTGGTCGTCTCTTTTAGCAAACTTGACGACCGAGTTGCCTCGAGTCAGAGGCGGGAGCCCGTTTAAAGAATCGATCATGTGGTGCCACCTCGACGAAGGATTCGGAGATCGACGAGATCAGAGCAGCCGCAACGGAGCGTGGGATGATGGTTGAAGAACGAAGGACTCGGATCGTTCGGTACAACCCTTCTTCCCTCTTTGTAGATTGTTAGTTTAGCAATAATGGCAGATCCGGGTTAAAGTATACGATAGCGCCAAGTTTAAAAGTTTTTATTCCGCATTTGGCGTCTGTAGACTGCCGGGGCGCTAGCGTAGACTTACAGTGGTATCAGAGCCTAACCATTTTGCTATACTAACTTGTGCTAACGCGTTTAAAACATCGATCCGACCGAAAATCGAAAAACTGCAAAAAAATCGCATTTTCTTCACTTGACAGTTCTGTTATTTTCAAACGGTGTCAAATTTGATTTCTGTACATCTTAAAAATCACAGCAGGCATTTATAAGAACTACGACAAAATCTGGGGATGTGATCTCTCCAACGTAGCGCGGAAGCGCGGTCAAACCCATGGTTTGACCGCGCTTCCGCGGCCACGTGGGGAGCACGTGCTCCCAGACTTTGTCAGATGGTTCTATGAAGGATTTTGGGGTTTTTGGTATGTACAGTTTTGGCCCAGGTTTTGTTACTGTTCACCAGTAAGCTGTGGGGCCCACTTTTTAATATTTGGTTTTTGGTCGATCGAAATTTAAACACGTTAGTTTACAGTGCTTACATTATATCTCCGACCGGGAATGTCATTTGATCGGTAAACCGCGTTTAACTGCTATAGTTCTTTTAGACGGGTTTGCGAACGTGACATTCGCGTTGATGTTCTGTGTTGTGCTGTATTGTTGCGGATTTGTCGTGGTGGATAGCAGTGTGCAATGGTAGTACAGTTTGAGTTTATTTGTACATTTGATATTGCGGGGCGAGCGTCCAACTTGTGGACTGCCGTCACTGCCTGTTGTATTATATTCTTTTGGGGCACGACCAGGTTGCGGTCGATGTACCTATTGTACTATTTTTCATTACTGTACTAGGTTTTACCCCGCGATGGAGTGCACGGATAGCCGGGTTCGGGAAAGCAACGGGTCCGCATCTCATGGCTTTGAGAGGCAGAGGGGCCCCACTTCAGAATTGGCAGACTATTCGCCGCACTCGTAGGGGGTACAGGTTGACCCAAGGAGGGGTGCCCAACATTACCGGATTCCGTGGAGTGCTGGGTGGTCCATTCACTATGCTGTAGGGGGCTGCCTCGCTTCAGGTTTTGGCGGGTAACTTGCCGCACCCGTAGGGGTCTAGGTTTCATTGCACAGGCTATCCACACGACAGGGGAACGTCGAGTTTCAGCAGCGGCTCTGTGAAACTCGGGGATCCCAGATATCTGTATTGTTCTGTGATGCTTGCTTTTCTGTAATGTTGCATATTATCTCGCCTGGAGCGATTATGTATATTGGCTTATATACTATTAGATGTTGTATATGTTTTACACCCGCGCTAGTCCAGTCCCCGCTCTGTCGTTAGTTAAGTAACCTAACGGGTGATGACGGGACCCAGTGACGAATGCGGATGGCATATACGTACATTTTATTTTCGTTCTTTTCTGGTGTGATTGAATGATGGGACTGCGTTGATTCAGATCAATGCAAAGTAATACAAACCTGTTTACAGTTGTTGGAACAATTTTAAAAAGTGTTGTTACAAAGACGTTTCTTTTTGTTATGCATAGCGGTATTCGGTGTGAATATCCAGCACCTCATTCGACGAGGCAAGGGCTGATATCCCTTCACCGGGAAAGACCCCTTGGACAGAAGTTTGCGTCAGGGTAATAACTTTACTATAGTCGATTACAAGTTGCTTTGCATAGCGGTATTCAGTGGAATATCCTGCACCTCATTCCACGAGGAAAGAGCCGAGATCCCTTTACCGGGAGTCACCTCTTTAGCAAAAGGTTTTCGCCACTATATTTTAAAAAGCTATCAGGTTCCTTCAGCGATATCAAGTTCACTACGCTAAAGGTTTTTCGCCAAAAAAAAAACCAGCCGTAGCCCTCCGTCACTTCTTTTGGGTATTCAGTAGTATTCAAGCTATGTATTTTGACCTAACGCCAAGGCATAGTGTTTGGTAGCTGCTGGGTATTCAATTGTTGCATAGATAGATGAGTTGGTTTGGGACAGCCGTTCTGCCATTTTGACCTAACGCCAAGGGCATGTGCGGGTGGGTTCAAATTGACAAGATAGTGACGGGTAGAACTTGGCATGTGACTTATGACATTTTGACCTAACGCCAAGGTCATAAGAGCATGGGGCAAGAAAAAGATATCGGGAGTTTCTAAAGAAACTGAAACTTGCCAAGTATGCGCATACCTTCTGGAGTATGAATAACGTGGATGCATTCCATCACGTTAACATGCGATGAGAGTTGGATCCCGATTCCCACTGATGAGTTGGTTTACTCTTCGGGTGATCCCGATTGATTCTTCTTTAGGTTTGGAGGAGAATTTGACAGGACAGTGGGAGGTTTCCGGATTAGATAAAGTGATGACCATTCTGATCTAGGTTAGAGTGCACGTAGAGTGTTTCTTTTCTCTCTCTCTCTTTGGCAGCGACCTTTGACCGACCCTAGACTATGACTCAGTGACCAGGTTGACCGAACCTTCTTAAAATACTGGCTTTTGGATTGTCTGAGTTGCATAAGTCATTGCCACTCCTTCTTTTACCCTTTGAATTTCTCAGAACACCCGTATTACTACGGATATCCACTTCCATTGGATAGATCCATCGTATGGTTATATACGAACTCGAAGGGACTTCTTCGGGGATGGATCCAGGTTCAGGAGAAATAGAATTGGTTTATTCAGTTGTCTTTTATTATCACCTTCTCTCAGGTTGCGAGAGCTCCTTGGTTTAGGAGAGTACACCTATTACGCTTATTGGATAGTCTTATTCCAAACCATAGGCTGGTGCCGAAAGGTAGGGAATGAAGAAAACCAATTAGCCTAAGTAGGGTGTGCAGAAGGTAATATGTAAAGACAAAATAAAGGGATTAGAAAGAGGGCAAAGTAAATTGCGACTGATATCATTCACGACCAAAACCGCGTACTTCATCGCCACTCCTATTTCACCTTTAAAAGAATAAGGTATTATTCAGTTGTCTTTTATCATCACCTTCTCTCAGTTGCGAGTACTCCTTGGTTTAGGAGGGTACACCTATTATGCTTACTGGATAGTCTTCTTCCAAACCATAGGCTGGTGCCGAACGGTAGGGAAGGAAGAAAACCATTTAGCCTAACGATGGTGTACAGAAGGTAACGACTAAAGACAAATAAAGGGGATTTGGAGAGATGGCAAAGAGATATACGGTTGAAGTCATGAATTGGATTATGGAAGAGGCATTGCTATGAATACCAGGATACCCCTACGAAACATTTTCATGTTTCAGTGCATTGTTAAAGAAAAACTGTTTTCCCGATTAGACACTTACTCCAAGGGTATGTATTTACCAGGTCTCATTCTCATATCTGTATGGTTTTACAGATGATGAGTGGGAGTAAGATATTGGGAATTAGGTGATCATCCTCATTATATCGGAATTCGTTGTAATTGGTGATATTTGAGGAAATCGCCAGGGTACAGTTTTCTACCTACGACGCACAGGTTTTGAGTTGTTTAACTCAGCGGACTTATACAGAGTATTGTATGTTGTCCAAGTGTCCTTCAGGACAAAGGGGTAGGTCCTCGTACTTTGTTCTGTTTACTTATAACTTCTCTAGTATTTAGACGAGTGTTTCGTAGAAATACAAGGTCTAAGTTTTGAGAAGTTGTGGGTATAAGAATAAAGTGGAGAACCAGGTGTCACAAGTATCGGGATTCTTCAAAGAGATCGAAGATGTAGATTCTTGTGATTGGTATTCAGATGATAGTGATGGTTTTGAGAAACGTGTTTCTTTTTCAGGTTACTCATAATTGGATGGTTTCCTAAGTTGAGTAATGCTGAATAGCCTCTTTCCATTAAGTTGATATGCACTGGAGACAGCTGCATGGTTTGAATATGGTTCCAATTAAATAAGTGCCAAAGTTTCTGTATTGGATATAGAATGGATCGTACCTTAAAAGAAATTAAGGTATGGGGAGTTGTCCAGCTTATGCTTAAAACCAGACTCTGGATAACTCAGGGCACGTTTCTGTAATGGCTGTTTTGTGGGTTGACCCTGGCTATGACGAGGGTTGATATTCTACCATTTGGAAGATCAATAGTGATATTGTTCTTGACTCGCCACAGTTTTAGTAAAATGGATCTTTTTCAGAAAACAGTAGTGGGAGTATGGTAGAACTGGAAGTGATTCCAGAACCGCGAACGATTACGGAAAATTTAATAGGACCCATACATTCAATCAGGTTTGACATTCCAATAGCCACTCCGCAGATTTGGTAGGTAACCTCAGACACCCGAGAGGTACTTCGGTAGCCTCAAGGACGGTGACAGGGAGGTTCTTATCTACCCAGACTTGACACTACTGTTGTTCCAGGATATGAGACCCGGTAGGAGGGTTGTCGTAGTCAGTGGGAGCAGCGGAAGCATAGTGGGCAAGATGCTTATATCTATTTATAGACTTGAGCAGTTATAGCGGAGATAGATCATCTAATTTTGATGTGACAGTCATGGGTTTGACTTCAATCAGGATAGGGGATGGATCAGTTAAGAAGGTAGTAGGGTGTGATGTCATGGTATCTGGATGACATACACAGAATAGGAAGTAAAATTCCTATACTACGATCGGTTGAACTATGGTCGTCACACAGTTGTTTCTCCAGACAGGACATGGATATAATATTAGACATTCTGGTTTCTGGATCTATGGTTTTAGATCTAGATTTGGGTGGTTTCCCAATGTGGGTACTTTGACAGATATTCTAATGGTTTTTAGAATAGTTGACTCCTAGCATGGTAGTGTACCTGCAGGTGATGGAGTCACCCTCTCTAAAGGTGTCGTACTGACTAAAGGGGAGAGGGATGGGCATGATTGGCAGATCATTTGCTTAGGCAATTGAGTCAATCATGAGATATCAAGTACCACACCAGATGTTGTTTTTGCACTAGATGCAATAAGTTTGTATTAATCCAATCCTGGAGAAACATAAGGAAGCAGTTTTAGAACACTAGTACATGTTCTAAGGATTTGATAACGGCAGCCTCTTTCGGGAGACGGTTATCATTCCAGGCTTCAAAGGTGACATGGATGACAGAGTGATTGTCAGAGTTTTAGTTTTCCCTCTGACGAGGGACAGTATTATGGACAGGTGGTTCCAGAGGATACTGTGGTTGGCATGGTGCCGGATACTGATTAGGTTCAGTGATCCTTACAGTCTAAGAAGTTTGGATATGGAGTTCATTTATGAACTAAGGTCCCATCAAATATCCAGACATATTCTAAGACAGGTACTACTCAATTCGGGAGATGGCTTTCTCCGCGAACTTGAGATTATGAGAGATACAGAAAGAAACTTCTAGGCGGATCCACTCACTGAGGCTATTTTCTCGAACACAATAGTTTTACAAACGGGCTTTGTGAAACTGATTAGTAGAGGAGTTGGATGTTCGGTTTCACACGGGCTGTGAGTAGTCGACATCGCGATATTAGCCTTGAGTGCAAGTGGGAGATTGTTGGAGATAGTGCCCTCATAGTCAATTATTAGATCGCAGGTACGTGATTGCAATGATTGCGGAGGACCTATCCCGGTAGGACAGTCTTACTCGAAATGATAGTATGCTATCTGGTTTGCCTTTATCAGTCGTGTTCATGTTCAGGTGACTGATTGCATGTTACACTTTGATAGAGCCCTTAGGATCTTGCTTTACTACCAACTGTATGAGGGCGATCATATACGTGAGAGTTGGGTAGTTTATATGCATATCCTTAATTGTGGTCCCTAGTCGTGGGAGTTTCGAGACAGGGCATCGATACTCCGGAGTAGACTAGTGTGTACAGTCGAGACCCCGACAAGGGGCGGTGGCCGGTCTCACAAGCCACTGGTGACAGTTGGATCACCTAAGATGTATACAGGTGCTCATTAGGTTATGAGTACACCGGACAGGACTCGCTGGGAATCTGCTAGTTAGTATTATATCTACCGTCAGATAGCAGTTCCCTGGTGACATGTGTACAGGTTAGTTCTTCGACCTGAGGTCGTCATTTGTCTCGTGTGAGTTCCCACTGTGCTTTGATTACTACCCTACCACGGCTCAAAGGAGTCGTGCAAACAGGTAGCTTTTGGGTACAGTCCCGAGCCATATGGAGGCACGTGAGCGGATCGGCAGGGGATTCGTCTCTCCCGGTATTGGGGGCGAGATCGTGCTGTGTCTAGGAGAGCCATTACACAAAGTCCATGGCCATGGCAAGAGATTTACTGGTAGGTACTCCAGTAGTATCTCAGAGTGTAATTGGGCTTCACTCCGACACGACTTATACTGCTTCTGGGGGTCTGACGTTACTAGCCCCCTAGGCGGATATGCGATACTCATTGACGAACGGACCGGACTGTATATACATTGTCACTGTTAGGCTCAGTAGGGTTTTCGGAGGAGTTCGCTCATCGGTCTCCCTTGAGTTCGCTCCTCGGCCACCCTTGAGGTCAGTCCGTGGGCAGCCGTTACGCATTGCTAGTGCCGCTGACGGTTTGTGGTTGAACCCACTGCCAGGGTGCTGACGAGTCATTAGAGTCCCCCACAGGCAGTTTCCCAAGTTCGGGCGAAATGTTGTAGAGGCCGTATGGTTTTATGGCAGGGTTCGGAAAATGCACGTGCGTTTACGCACGTGTTATTTTTCGGGCAGATTATACTGGTCGGCTTTGGTTTAAGCCGGATCCGAGTATTATATTGAGTAGGTATAATATCTTTGTCTCAGTTGCATTTGTATTCGGTCGTAATACAAATGCGGGTATATTTATACAGTTTCGGGGTTGTCCTGAAATTCGTTTCAGGATCACTTTTGGAAGTTGCCAGTTTCCAGTTTTCTATCAGCCGTCTTTTAACATTCGGTTAAAGACGGATTTATCTTTTCTTCTGTTATGAGTGAGTCATCATTCTAGATGCTTCTAGAAGTGATGATGAGGCATATGACTCATTAGTGCTTTAATGGTTTCATTAAAGGCATGATGAGGTGTTTAAATGACTCATGCTTTGTATTCAACCATTTCTTGTTTAGCTTAAGATATTTGTTCTTCATGATAAGCTTCATATCTTATGGTCACCACTTGGAGCTCCTACACTCACCTCCCTCCTTTGATATATATAGCCTCCTCTCTCTCTCTCTTTCACTCACTTGTTGATTTCATTTTTCAAGAGAGAAAAGATTATGATAGGTTTTATCGGTGTATGGAATTTCACAGTCCATTTTATTCCATCACGCGATTCCTTCGGCAACTTCATTAACCGTCCGTCCATAGCTTTGGACGGAACGAGACAAAGTCATCTACTCATTCTCTACATCAATCTTGGTCGTCTCTTTTAGCAAACTTGACGACCGAGTTGCCTCGAGTCAGAGGCGGGAGCCCGTTTAAAGAATCGATCATGTGGTGCCACCTCGACGAAGGATTCGGAGATCGACGAGATCAGAGCAGCCGCAACGGAGCGTGGGATGATGGTTGAAGAACGAAGGACTCGGATCGTTCGGTACAACCCTTCTTCCCTCTTTGTAGATTGTTAGTTTAGCAATAATGGCAGATCCGGGTTAAAGTATACGATAGCGCCAAGTTTAAAAGTTTTTATTCCGCATTTGGCGTCTGTAGACTGCCGAGGCGCTAGCGTAGACTTACACAAACATCATCAAAGGATCACTAGGAGCTTGGAATGAAGACCGAAGGAGACGGATCAACTCGGTATAATGATTCTAACTCTTAGTTAGCTTACTAGTTTAGGGTTTAAGGTCGATCCGTAGATCGGGTAACGGTAGCGCCGGTTTAATAAATTTTTGTTCCGCATTTTGGCCGCGTTTCGATGGCCGGGGCGCTGCCGGAACCCTTCATGGTATCAGAGCCACCCTTTAAACCCCTTACTAGCTTGTTTAAACGTGCTTAAAAGATCGATCGACGGAATTTACCGAAATCACGATTCCATTTTCACAGTTGCTGTCGATTTTCAAAAGTGGTCAAAATTTTTTTTAAGGCATCTTAAAAATCCGTGCAGGCTTTTATTTGGGTACAGGAAAAATTTGAGCTTCTGAACCCTCTGAAGCGCCGCGGAACCGTAGCACTTACCCCCTATTGGTGGCGGTTCCACGGCCATTTAGTGGCGACGAGCTTCAAAATTTCTCCTGTAACCCCCTGACTTGGAATTGTGATTTTTGACATATACTGTCTTGGCCCAGGTTTCTGTGAAGTGTTGTTTTGCTATTGGGGCCAATTTGGAACTTAGTCGATCGATATTTTAAGTGTGCGTTTAACAGTACATACATTTCTATCTGCGACCGTGAATGTCACTTGATCGGTAAACTCGTCTAATTGCTATATGTCTTTTAGACGGGTTTGCGAACGTGACATTCACGTTGATATTCTGTGTTGTGCTGTAATGTTGGTTAGATCGTCGTGGTGGATAGCAATGGTGCAATGTTTGTACAGTTTAGATTTCATTTGTACATTTGATATTGCGGGGCGAGCGTCCGACATGTGGACTGCCGTCACTGCCAGTTTGTATATTATTCTTTTGGGGCACGACCGGGCTGAGGTCGATATCACCCTTGTATATTATTTTATTTTCTGTACTAGGATTACCCCGAGGTGGAGTGCACGAATAGCCGGGTTCTAGAGGGCAACTGGTCCGCATCTCAAGGCATTCAGACGGAGGGGACCTTACTCTAGGATTGGCAGGTTATTCGCCGCACTCGTAGGGGGTATAGGTTGACTCAGGAGGGGTGCTCAAGTTACCGGATTCCGTGAAGTGCTGGGTGGTCCATTCACGTTGATGAAGGGGGCTGCCTCGCTTCTGGTCCTGCGGGTAACTTTCCGCGCTCGTAGGGGTTTAGGTTTTCATTGCACAGGCTATCCACATGACAGGGAACGTCAGGTCTCACTTGCGGCTCAAGTGAAACTCGAGGCTCTTGATTATCCACCATTCTGTGTTGCTTCTGTGATGTTTCTGTGATGTTGCTTTATATCATGCCTGGGACGAATGTTATTTATATATTTATATATACTAGTAGATGTTGTATATGTTTTGCACCCGCGCTAGCCCAGTCCCCGCTCAGTCGTTAGTTAAGTAACCTAACGGGTGATGACGGGACCCAGTGGCGAATGCGGATGGCATATACGTACATTTTATTATCGTTATTTTCTGGTGTGATTAATTGATGGGACTGCATAGATTCTTATCAATGCAAGGATAAAACAAACCTATATATGATGTTGTTGGAACCAAGATTTTAAAAACTGACATTACAGACGTACACTTTTGCTTTGCATCGTGGTATTCATTTTGGAATATCATGCACCTCATTCCACGAGGCAAGGGCTGAGATCCATTCATCGGGAGTGACCCCTTGAGTGAAACTTTGCGTCAACGTAATAACTTCACTATACTCGTTTCCTTTTGCTTTGCATCGTGGTATTCAGTTTGGAATATCCTGCACCTCATTCTACGGGGAAAGAGCCGAGATCCCTTCACCGGGAGTGACCTCTTTAGCAAAAGTTTTCGCCACTATATATTTGCAAAACCACTTGGATTCCTTCAACGAGGCCAAGTTCATTACGTTAAAGGTTTTTCGCCAAAAACCAGTCGTAACCCTCCGTCATTTCTTATAAGTACTATTTGGTATTTGTGCTATGTTTGTTGGCAAGCGTCAAGGCATAGTGTACGGTAGCTGAATAATACTTATTTGTAGCATGGATATGCGATTGATCGGGACAGTCGTACAGCTTTGTTGGCAAGCGTCAAGGGCTTGTGCGGGTGGGTTCGAGTTAATCCAGGGCAATGACGGGTTGAACTTGACTAGTGGCCTATAACTTGTTGGCAAGCGTCAAGGTTATAGGTCGTTTGGGGTAAAAATCATATCGGGAGTTTCAAACATACAGGAAACTTGCCAGGCTTGCGCATACCTTCTGGAGTGTGGTAACTTGAGTGGCTTCCATCAAGTTATCATACGATGATAATTGGATACCGATTCCCACTGATGAGTAGGATTACTCCTCGGGTGATTTCGACTAATTCTCCTTTTAGGTTTGGAGGAGAATTCGAGAAAACAGTGGGAGCCATCCAGATTAGATAAAATGATTAACCATTCTGATCTAGGTTAGAGTGCACGCTGAGTGTTTCTTTTCTCTCTCTCTGGCAGCGACTATGACCCGACCATTGACTAAAACTCATGAAACCAAGTTGACCGAACCTTCTTAATACACTTTGGCTTTTGGAATGTCACGGTGTCGCATACATTATTGCCACTTCTATATCACCTTTGCATTTTTCCAGAACACCTCGTATCACTATGAAAGTCCACTTCCATTGGATAAATCCATCGTATGGTTATATACGAACTCGAAGGATCTGATTCGAGGATGGATTCTTGTTCTGGAGAGATTGAATAGGATTATTCGGTTGTCTTTTCTCTTTACCTTCTCTCAGGTTGTGAGGGCTCCTAGGATTAGGAGAGGGTACACCTATTGAGCTTTTTGGATAGTCTTCCTCCAAACCATAGGCAGGAGCCGAACGGTAGGGAAGGAAGAAAACCAACAAGCTTAACTGTGGTGTACAGAAGGTAATAAGTAAAGACATATAAAAGGATTAGAATAATGGCAAAGAAATTGCGATCACCATCATTCACGATAATGATAGTGTATACCCCTGCCACTCCTACATCCACTTTGCTTTCCTCCAGAACACTCTGTATTACTATGGATATCCACTTCCATTGGATAAATCCATCGTATAGTTACATATGAACTCGAAAGAACTTTTTCGAGGATGGATTCTGGTTCAGGAGAAAAAGAATAGGATTATTCAGATGTCTTTTCTCTTTACCTTCTCCCAGGTTGCGAGGACTCCTAGGATTAGGAGAGTACACTTATTACGCTTATTGGATATTCTTCTTCCAAACCTTAGGCTGGTGCTGAAGGGTAGGGAAAGAAGAAAACCAATTAGCCTAAAAGAAGGTGTACAGAAGGTAATAAGTAAAGACATAATAAAGGGATTGGAGTGAGGGCAGGTAAGTATATGGTTACTGTCGTGAATCATGATAGTGGAAGAGGCGTTACTAGGAATACCCGTACCCCTTTGAAACATTTTCATGTTTCAGTTTCACTGTGCGATGTTAATTGATAACTGTTTTCCCAGTTGGAATCTAACTCCAGGGTATGTATTTACCAGATCAGTTTCTCACATCTGTATGTTATTACGGATGGTGAGTGGGAGTAAGATATTGGGAATTGGGTGATTAGATCCTCATTATATCGGAATTCGTTGTAATTGGTGATATTTGTGGAAATCATCTGGTTTTTTCCGGATGGCAAATATTTGGTTTTGAATATCCGTTATTATGCACCAATTTCAAACTGATATATCTGTACATTCATTTTATAAAGTGAGATATAACCTTTTGATATTATGTCTGTGACATTTACCTATATCAGCTGGTGATTAGGTAAGGTGCATTCAACATCGGTATAATTCTTCTTAACCATACTATAGTTTTTCAACCTACGACGCACAGGGTTTGAGTTATTGAACTCAGGGGACTTATGCAAAGTATTGTATGTTGTCCAGTGTCCATTAGGACAAAGGGGTTGGTACTTGTACTATATTCTGTTTACTTGTGACTTCTCCAGTTCTGGAAAAGTTTTTCGTTGAAATGCAAAGTCCAGATATTGAGAAGTTATAGGTATAAGAATAAAGTAGAGAACCATTTGTTGGAAGTATCAGGATTCTTCGATGAAGTCGAAGATGTAGATACTTGTGTTTGGTATTCCATTGATAGTAATGGTTTTGAGAACTTGCTTCTTTTTCAGGTTACTCATATATGGATGCACTCCTAGATGAGTAATGCTAATTGTCCTTTTTCCATCTGGTTGATATGCACTGGAGACGGCTGCATGATTTTGAATCTGGTTCAAATTAGATTAGTGCTTTTGTTTCTATATTAGATCAATTTATATCTTAACGATGTTAAGGTATAGAGAGTTGTCCAGCTGATGCTTAAAACCAGAATCCGGATAAACTCAAGGCATGTTTCAGTAATGGCTGTTTGTGGGTTATCCCAGGCTTTGACGAGTGTTAACTTTCTACCATCAGGAAGATCAATATTTATATTGTTCTTAACTCGCCACAGTTTTAATAAAATGGATTTTTTCAGAAAACAGAAGTGGGAGTATGGTAGAACTGAAAGTTATTCCAGAACCACAAACGATTACTGGAAATTTAATAAAACCTAAGGATTCAATTGGATTTGATGTTCCATTAGCCACTCCGCAGATTTGGTGGGTAACCTTAGGCACCCGAGAGGTACTTCGGTCGTCTCAGAGACGGTGACGTGGAGGTTCTTGTTTACCCAGATGTGCCATTGCTACTGTTCTAGACTATGAGACCCGGCAGGAGGATGAGTATAGCGTCATTCTAAACTATCTTTAAAAGTGGACGTGTATATGACTCTGCCAGAGGGTTGTTGTAGTCAGCGGGAGCAGCGGAAGCATAATGGGTAAGTAGCTTATGTCTATTTATAGACCAAAGCAGGTAAAGCGGAAATAGATCATATAATTTTGATGTGACAGTCATAAGCTTTGACCTCATCAGAATAGGAGATGGATCTGCTAAGAAGGTGGTAGAGAGTGATGTCCAGGTAATAGGGATGACATTCACTTTATAGGAAGAGATATTCCTATACTACGATCGGTTGTACTATGGTTGTCACAAAGTTGTTTCTCCACATAGGATATAGATGTAATATCAGGGTTTCTGGTTACTAGATCTATGGTTTTAGATCTAGATTTAGGAAGTATCCTAATCTGGGTATTTTGACATTAAACGGACGACTCCTGGTATGGTGGTCTACCTGCAGGTGATGGAGTCAACCTCTCTAAAGGTGTCTTACAGACTAAAGGGGAGAGGGTTCTATATGATTAGCATATCACTTGCTTAGGCAATTGAGTTAATCATGAAATGTCAAGTACCACACCAGATATTGCTTTTGCACTAGATGCAATATGCAGATATATTAATCCAATCCTGAAGAAATATTGGGAAGCAGTTTATGAACATAAGTGAATGTTCTTGGAATATGGTAACGGTAGCTTCCTTCTGGAGACGGTTATCATTTCAGGCTTCCATGGTGACCTGTATGACAGAGTGACTGTCAGAGTTATAGTTTTTCCCTCTTTTGAGAGACAGTATGTTGGACTGGTGGTCCAAGCGGATACTGAGGAAAGGCACGGTGCAGGATTCTGATTAAAATCAGTGGATGATACAGTCTGAGAAGTTTACTGGATTTGGAGTTCATTTATGAACTGGGTCCCATCAGATATCCAGACAAATTCTAAGACAGGCATTGCTCATTTCGGGAGATAGCTTTCTCCGCGAAGTTGAGATTAAGAGAGATACAGAAAGAAACATTGGAGCGGATCCACTCACTGAGGCTATTTCTCGATCGCAATCATTTTCTCAAACAGGCTTTGCGAAACTGATTAGTAGAGAAGTTGGGTGTTGGGTATCACACAGGCTGTATGCGACATCGCAACAATTGGCCTTAAGTGCAAGTGGGAGATTGTTGGCTATAGTGCCCTCAAGGCAATTATCATTGTCGCGGACTTGTGATTATGATGATTGAGGCAGGACCTATACCGATGAAACAGTCTTACTCAAGATGATAGTATGCTATCTGGTTTGTCTTTATCATTATATACATGTTGATAGATCCCATATTATTCTTGCTTGACTTCCAGCATTGTGATGGTGATCATATACATGGGAGCTGGGGGTCTATAAGCACTTCCTTAAATGTCCCTAGTTGTGGGAGTATCGAGACCGGGCATCGATACTCCAGTGTAGACTAGTGTATACTGATCGAGACCCCGACAAGGGGTGATGGCCAGGTCTCATAAGTCATTGGTGTTAGTTTGCTCACCTAAGATAGTATACATGTGCTCATTGGGTTATGAGTACACTGGACGGACTCGCCGGGAACCTGGTAGTTGGTATTATACCTATTGTCCGATAGCAGTTCCCAGGTGACATATGTACATGTTAGTCTATCAACCTGAGATCATCATTTGTCTCGTGTGAGTTCCCACTATGCTTTGATTACTGCCCTACCACGGCTCAAAGAAGTCGTGCAAACAGGTTTTAGTTGGGTAAAGTCCCGAGCCACATGGAGGCAGTGATCGGATCATCGGGGATTCGTCTCTCCCAATATTGGGGGTTGATGTCGCGTTGTGTACGGATGGCCATCACCAAAAATTCGTTGCCACGGTGGACGAGAATTATCGATCCAGGATCGATAGTTTCTCAGGTGGTGATGGGTTTCATACCGACACTAAATATCGTGTTGTTAGGGGTCTGACTTTATCCACCCCCTTAAAACTCGATATGCGATACTCTTAGATGAACAGACCGGACTGTACCGATATTGTCACTGTCAGGCTCAGTAGGGGTTCAGGATGAGTTTGCTCGTCGGCCTCCCTTTCGGTCAATACCTGGGTAGCCGTTACGTACAGCTAGTGCCGCTGACATGCTTGTGGTTAAACCCACTGCCAGCATATTGACAAGTCTTTAGATTCCCACATAGAGGTTTTTCACGGCTCAGGCGATATGGTGTACATGGCGTATGTTGGTACATACGGGTGTCCAATTAAATATGTGCACTTGCTGCGCAGACTTTAATCGGACGGTTGATAATACTAGCGTCTTAGGATTAAGCCAGTTTATTAAATCAAGTTTTGATTTAATAATTTACATATGTATTTATATATATGTATTCTAGTATTATTATTCACTATTCGTTTTCTCTCTCGGCTATTCGTATTTTGGGACGAATACGCGTATATGTATTTCGGTACATTTACCAGGAAGTATTCCGTATTTTATACGGAATAGCTTCTAGAAGAAGATGCCACCTCATTTATATGATTTTCCATTTTGGAAAATCATTTGTTTTATAAATGAGGTGGAAGGGATGATGTGGCAAAAGCATGGGTCAAACCATGGCTTTGATTTGTTTAATTGGAAAATGGCATGAGATTTTTTGGGAATGAGAGGGGGGCCGGCCACTATTTTGGGGTGGGGTTCTTTTTCATTTTGCAATTTTTTTGACACACATTACATTAGCCCACTCTCTCAAGTTCACCACAAAAACACTTAACCATTTTTGTTCATACAAAAGCTTCATCACCTCTATTCTTCTTCTATGGTTGATCTCATGAGCTCATGGGTAGAGAGAAAATTGTAGTGACACCTTCATGCACCCTCACTCTCCATCGCAAGCGACTTTGGAGCGTAGGTTACCTCGTTCGACGAGGTAGGAGCTTGCATCGTTTCTCTCGGGTGGATAATCGGAGATGGAGGAAGACCGGCAACCAAATATCATCAAATGATCACTAGGAGCTTGGAATGAAGACCGAAGGACACGGATCAACTCGGTATAATGATTCTAACTCTTAGTTAGTTTGCTAGTTTAGGGTTTAAGGTCGATCCATAAATCGGGTAACGGTAGCGCCGGTTTAATAAATTTTTGTTCCGCATTTTGGTCGCGTTTCGATGGCCGGGACGCTGCCGGAACCCTTCATGATCTACGTCGAGGAGACACTAACCCAAGCTACCTCTTCACTAATTTGGGATTAGTGAAGCTAACACCCTAAACTAAATGGCTAATCTTGTAGAGGTTGATGAAGTAAGAATTTTTCTCACTTTAGAATTCTTTTTCTCACTATTTTTCCTTACTTGCTCAAAAGCTAGAGAGCTCTTTTTTGAGCTTCAAGAAGATGAAGCAAATAATAGATGAGAGAGTGAATGGATACCATGGGTGAGAAACATCTCATGTAACCCTTGTAGAGACATAACCATAGTTAAAGATAATGGTTAGGTTTATTAATATCTAAGGAAAAACAAAAATGGTGGACTAAGTCAATGGTCATCTACAAGTTTCTCCAAGCTTCCAACCATGACAAATTCCACTCAATTTTGAATTACTTAAATAAATAAAAACCTTAATATTATCTCATATATGGTGTAAGTCTCATACACCCATGTTGCATATATAAACTAGCATGAAAAAATAAAAATATATCACATATATATTTACTGTGCAAAAAGTGAGGAAAAAGAATGCTTAAGTGAGCTAATATTAGTTAATGTAAATTAGTATATCACATATACAATTATACATTAAATTATCAAATTAGCACTTGATTTAATAATTCGGCTATATCACATATAACCGACTAATATCATATGTATCTTCTTATCGAATCAACACTTGATTTAATAACCCGGCTTTATCACATATAACCGACCGATACCAATATTGCGAGAATAGAATACGGTATCACATACTCATATTAATCTCGGTCCCGCACATATCACATATGTTCTCCTACTTCGTTTCGCCTGAGTCAGGAAACCTCTGTGTAGGACTCTAAAGACTCGTCAATACGCCGGCAGTAGGTGATGATCATATCAAGCACACACAAGCCATAAGAGGTACTAGCTAGACGTAATGGCTACCACGGTATTGAGTGATCAGAAGATCAACAAACAAGCCTGCTCATACTCCTGTAAAACCTGTCAGTAACACTACTGTACAGTCCGGTCTCTTCGTTGGATATGTCGCATATCCAGTCTAGGGGTGGTAAACGTCAGACCCCGGTAACTGATAAGTCATGCCGATGTGAGGCTCATAACGGGTCGATAAACTACTGATAACACTTAACAGTAGATCTCCATATCAGCCATGGCAAGGGACTTCCTGTTATAGCCAATCGAGCACAACGCAATATCAACCCCCAATAACGGGAGAGACGAAACCCTTCCTATCACTCATTGCCTCCATGTGATTCGGGACTGTACCCAAAAGCCACCGTTTTACACGTTCTCTTGAACGTTTTAAGGTTGAATTCAAAGCACAGTAGGAATCACACAAGACTCTATGACGATATCGGGTCTACAGACTAACCTGTACTAGTGTCACCAGAGAACTGGTATCCGACGATAGGTATAATACCAACTAGGACTTCTCGGCGAGTCCGTTCAGTGTACCCAGTCTCCACTGAGCACCCATATACCATCTTTGATGTCAAACACCAATGGATGTGGGATCATCCATCGCCCAGCATATGGGTCAAGAAGCGTATACGTTAGTCTACTCTAAAATATTGATGCCCTGTCTCGATACACTCTCGACTAGGAACAATTAAAGGATGTACTTGTGGACTACCCTGGCCCCACTAGTATGATCTCCATCATAGTCCTAGCAGTCAAGTACTGTCACGACCCGAAAGTACGGAATATGACCGGCACTTAAACTACGAACGTCTCGAGGCGTAAGTAATCTAAGTAAACCGAAAACCCAGAAATCCAAACCAAGAAAAGTAGTAGAGTGCAGGAAAACCAATTTAAACAAGTAGTTTTAATAGCATAAGCCGAATTATGCGGTTTTTAAGAACATCAAAATTTACTGAAAATTTCGGCAGAGTCTCCTTTGTAAAAACTGGCTCCCAAACGGGATACAACATGAATAGTATACGAAATCAATAAAAAGGCATCCCCAAGCGGGAGCTAGCTCTTCGTCAATCGACGGTCACAACCACACAAGCTATATAATATACAACGCCAACGGCGAGGATCAAAACTCAAAAGGAACTCAAAACCACCAGAAATATAACGAGCGACTCTAAGGTCGAAAGAATAAACAGCACTGGTCTCTATCTCAAAATAAATAGATGTTTGGTTGATGGAATTTACTAGATACAACTGAAATATATTATACAAGGTAATATGATGGGTACGATACAAGAAAAACCCACCTACTAGCAAGTCACCCGAATGAAACTGAGCCCGCAACGCCGTAATGAAATCTGTACGGCAAACCTGCAAGAAACTGGGGCACAACGGGGGTGAGTTGCCAACTCGTGAATAGAAAAACATCTACGCACAGAAATCGCATAAATAACGCAACCTAGGTCAATGATCATAATATATCCTCAAAAATATACATAACAAGCAGCCTATAACAATGGCTAGGGTAATATCTAACCGAGTGAAATCTCATGTGCCCGTGTCAGTGCCACAGGTAGCAATATATCATATGAATGAGGTATGAATGCATGAAAACAGAATACATGTAAATGAAGAAACTGTTTTCATAAATTAGTGAGATTTCCTTCGTATTTTTAAACCGAGGTATCATAATGAAATCAGTATCAACAGTGTCTAGCATCGACACGAAACATAAATCTCACTGTCTCGAAATATCAATGTCTCAATCTCAATATCTAGGGCGCCGTCAGTCCAGACCGGCCCCTACCATCCATCTCAAGACCACGACGGTATCCTCCGGATATCCGACGCGTCGGGTAATATCACCGGTAGGTAATCTGTCCCCTGCCAGGCTCAACGTCAACACCACATTCATCTTGCCCCGGGGTACCATACCGGGCCCACCATGTACCCGTGACGGTTCCTCCACTCCTCGACACGGATCTCGAAAACCACAGCAAACTCATGGTGGACGACACTTACATCACTAGAAAACCGCAATTTACATATTTTAAAAGGTTAATAAGTTTAGAAATTTTGCGGCTTTCCCCCGAAATCCAGAAATATCATAAATCTCAAGAAGTCATCACAAGTGCATATGTCAATGCTAATGAATGTATATGGTATCAATAACCAAGTTGCAATGTATGATTAATAACTAGGCATGAACAATAGAATAACAGTATGCATGAAGTGACAAGAAATAACTACAATGTCTAAACTGGCATATAAACCAGGTACACTAATATCGTATCAACTACTAACTAACAAGCTAAGCCAAGCAATAGTATTTTCTAAGTGTACGTGACATGGCAATTACCGATGAAGATGTGTGTGAGCCGGCAAGTAAGTGTATGTGGTACATACGCATCATCGGTAATGGTGCTGGTGTCCTAACAGCATGATATCAATAATGGAGTATGCAGCAAAATAAGTATACGGGGCAGAGCGAACAGCAATAATGTGCGGAAGCAGAATACTAGACACAACGATAACTAATTAGTATTAAACTAATATAAGTCCTACAAATGGTGCCTTTTGAAATAACACGAATCATGGGGTTTTGAAAATAGGGGCTACGGTGTTTTTATGAAAAGATACGTCTTTTGAAATATCCGTAGGATCCCTTGGGCTGTCTTTTAAAATACCCACGATTCGTTAGTCTTTGAAATAGGTAAGAAGTCTAATCTAATCTAATAACTACACTAAACTATACGGCTGAACTACAGGTAAGGGATCCGCCTATCATCTGAGTCGATACATATACATACCTGTATATGTATAGTCGGTGATCCCGCCTCAATAATATCATATCCGATACCATATCTATAATCAGGCATCCCAAGTCAAGAGTGCGGATCAATCATCAATATAGCTCGTACGTAAATCCGTCGTACGGCATCCCAATCTGGGTACGGGTCAATATCACATTCATCATACTATTCACCTGGTATCCTCTTTATCAATTATCATGATCGGGGTACTGATCTACGTCTAGTACCATACTGATACCGCCTACGTATGCATGGACGTGTGTGAAACACTACGTCAAGGACCCGCTACAACGTCATGTCGTATCTAAGATACGACCCCTGCTATATCACCGATCTCACGGCCTCAAATCGAATCTCATCGACTCAGCTCAATCCCAAGTATCATCCTCAAATCCGTATGTGAACACATAGTCCCATACCGATGTGAACACATACTATAAAGAATCCCATGAGCACATATCAATAGGAATGTATGCAGGTATGTATGTGTGTATGTGTAGTGCAACACTTCCCTAGGGTTCGCAACACTAAAATAATCCAACACACCAATATCCATCCTAAGCATCGTTATTAATCCCAAATAACATATAATAATTGTTGGTGTGTATACGCATCCGTATACACCACCACGGACTGCGGGGGTGCTATACGCCATCCACCCGACTTCTTCCCGTAGATATAAATCTACTCAGCTGGTCCTCGCTCGCCGGTGCCGACGTCGCCAGGCGCTTGCTTGTCGTCCCGAAGTTCACATGGGGTACCTACATATCATAACGCACCATATCGCATTAAAACTAAATTCGAAATCGAAACGGCATACGAAAATCAAATCGGCACGCGTATCACGCATAGATCCAAACCTATCGCCTACGCATGTAAGAATAGTCAAACCAACCCCCGATGTCGATGTACAAACGTCAAACCATCGAGAAAACCCAAACACACCAATCGTGTTTTCAAAACTCACTAATTATATAAGAAATAGGGTTTAGTTCATCAAAACCATAAAATTAAACAATTCGTTTTATTTTCCAAAAACCTAGTTAGCACAAATTCCCATTTCGGTTCAAAACTTGATGTTTTACCCAAACTAAATATTTTGACGATTCTAATGGCCAAAATGCTCACTTAATATCATAATTAGGTCATACAAATCACCTCCATATTTTTAATCTCACGAATTAGCATTAACTCAAAATTCAAGTTTGCAACAAATATCGATTTTAACACTTTTCAAAGTAAAATTCACAATTTATCAATTAAGCATGGTTTTGCATGATCAAAGTCGCTAAACAACAAATTAAAATGCTAATAAAGTCATCAAAACCTTAATTACATTTTAAATCTCAATTTTATATGTATTTCACTAAAACCTAGTTTGCAAATTACATAATTAATACAAATTTAAATTTAACAAAGATATAAACTACCAACTAGATTAGTTTTAGCATAATAACAACATGTTAAACTACACAATTTTCCCATGATCAATTATAAGAACCCCAACTTAAATTCACAACCCTAATCTAGAATTTCTTAATCATACAATTGAACCCACATAAAACCAAATTAACACTTAATTAAGCTAACTACAAGCAATTAACAACGATTTAAGCAAAAGGGTTAGAATTTACCCAAACAAATTGAAGATCCCACAAGCACACATAGCCCTCCAAAATGCTCCCTTGTCACCAAAATCCATGCGATAAGGGCTAAGCAAAAATGGGTAGGAGTCGGATTTGGGTTTTGGGATTTTTTTGATGGATTTTGGGGCAATTTTTGAAGAAGTTTTGAAGAGAAAAGAGAAGGGGAAAAGGGGGGGGCTGTTGCTGCTGTAGGAGAGGGAGGGGTCGGCCAGAAATTGAGGGGGGGGAGGAGAGAGAGGGAGGTAGAGAAAGTGGGGGAAAGTCAAGGTCAAGGTAAGGTCAAAAGTCCACCTAATTCACCCATTTCTTTTCTTTTCTTTCATATCTTTTCCTTTGAAAATCAAGTGGGGAAAAATATGGTGGCTGCTGAATTCAGCCATGGGGAGGAGTAAGTGGGGGTGTGTGGGTGTGGGTACGGGTGTGGGGTGATGAAAAATGATAAATACAATACCCCAAGCATCCATTTACGCTAAAAAAAAGCCTTTTTTCTTCAATAATTTCTAAACCATTTTGGCAAATGATTTCGTTCCAAAAACTACATGATAAAATTTTATTTAATGTTTTATGATGCACAAAATTTGTTTCAACTCATTCCAATTTGTAATTTTCCCTAATTAAATGTATTAGTGACGGCTTAAAATAATAATAAAATAATATTTTTTTCAGAAAATTTGAAATTTCACCAGCGGCTCTATAAACACCAAATAATAGCAATTACATAGCTAGAATATGTATATTTAATTTTTATAATAAGATATTTGTATTTTGACTTTTTACAGAAAACCCCCTTATTTTACCGTTTTTTCGAAATTTCACCGAAACGATTTTCAAAACGTTACAAGTACACATCCTAAGGGCTTTATCAACATATGAGAGCAAAACAGTATCACAATAAAAGTCTACATGTTAAGACAAAGAGCAACCAGATAGCATAATATCATGTCGAGCAAGAAAGTCCTCTCTATATATATCTAAGCATCCACTATAATATACATCATTTGTATAATAATAGCCTCTAGGGCATATACATAACTAACAATCTCGCACTTGCACTAAGGCCAGTTGTTGTAGTATCTCATACCCAACATCCCGAATAGTCTCTCAAATTGTATCTGGGGTATGGCCTTCGTCTGTGGATCCGCAATGTTGTTCTTCATGTCAATTCTCCTAACCTCGATCTCCCGGCGATCAACTATCTCCCGGATCAGGTGATACCGCCTCAGAATATACCTGGATCGCTGATGGGATCTGGTTTCCTTAGCAAAAGCCACTGCTCTATTGTTATCACAATACAAAGGTATTGGATGCTCGATGGACGGAGCCATACAAAGTTTGTTTATGAACTTCTTCATTCAGAAAGCATCTTTGGCAGCATCGTTGGCAGCGATGTATTTAGCCTCCATCGTCGAGTCTGCTATGGTTTCCTGTTTGGAACTATTCCAATAAACCGCCCCTCCATTTAGGGTAAAGACAAATCCCAAGTCTGAATTAGAGTCTGTTAGTTATATGTATGCCCTAGAGGCCATTACTGGACATACGATGTATATTGTAGTAGATGCTTGGACATATACATGGAGGACTTTCTTGCTTGGCATGATAGAATGCTATCTGGTTGCTCTTTATCTTAACATGTACACTAATTGTCTCTATATTACATGTTGATAATGCTCTTAGGATGAGTACTTGACTACCAGGACTATGATACAGATCATACTAGTGGGGACAGAGTAGTCGTTAAGTACATCCTTCAAATGTTCCTAGTCGTGGGTGTATCGAGACAGGGCATCGATATACCAGAGTAGACTAGCGTATAGTTTCTCGACCCATGTAGATGGGCGATGGATGATCCCATATCCATCGGTGTTTGACATCAGAAACAGTATACGGGTGCTCAGTGGAGACTTGGTACACTGAAAGGACTCGCTGAGAATTCCTAGATGGTATTATACCTAACGTCAGATGGCAATTCTCTAGTGACACTGGTACAGGTTTGTCTGTAGACCCGATATCGTCATAGAGTCTTGTGTGATTCCCACTGTGCTTTGATTTCTACCTTACCACGTTCAAGAGAACGTGCAAAACGGTGGCTTTTGGGTACAGTCCCGAATCACATGGAGAAAATGAGCGATAGGGGGGGTTTCGTCTCTCCCGGTATTGGGAGTTGATGTTGCGCTGTGCTCGATTGGCTATAATAGGAAGTCCCTGGCCAGGGCTGCTTCAGAGATATACTGGTAAGTGTAATCGGTAGTTTCTCGACCCGTTATGAGCCTCATATCGGCACGACTTATTGAGTTACTGGGGTCTGACGTTTACCACCCCTAGACGAGATATGCGACATATTAGACGAAGAGACTATACTGTACGATAGTGTTACTGATTGGATTCACAGGAGTGTGAGCAGGATTGCTTGTTGATCTTCTGATCGCTCAATACCCGGGTGGCCGTTACGTTTAGCAGACCGCTTGCGGCTTGTGGGTGTTTGATATGATCATCACCTACTGCCGGCGTATTGAAGAGTCTTTAGAGTCCTACGCAGGGGTTTCCTGGCTCAAGCGAAATGGAGTAGGAGCACATATGTGATATGTGCGGGACCGAGATTAATACGATATGTGATACCATATTCTATTCTAGCGATTTGTGACATTGGTCGGTTATATGTGATATAGCCGGGTTATCGGATCAAGTGTTGATTCGATAAATTGTTACATATGATATTAGTCGGTTATATATGATATAACCGGATTATTAAATCAAGAGTTGATTTGATAAACTAATGTATAATTATATATTTGATATATTACATTATATTAACTAGTATTAGTTCACTTAGGATTTCTTTTCTCACAAGTTTGTGCATGTGTATATATGTTATTTTTATTAATGTACAAAAGTATGTGTCATGCTTGATGATACATGCAAGATGGGTGTATGAGACTTATACCATACTAGGGTTAAGTTAGGGTTTATAATTTATTCAAAATTAAACAAATTAGGAGAGAATTAATTTAAGGTTCAAAGCTTGTAGAAGCTTGTATGAACCTTTGACTAAGTCCACTCTTTTGTCTAGCTTAGGATATTTGTTAACCCAACCCTTAACCTTATCCCTTGGTTTATTCTCTACATGAGTTAGGCATGAGGGGTTAACTAACCCATGGTTGCAATAATTCATTTGGATTAATTCATATGATGAGTTCATTCTTCTTCTTCTTCCTTCTCAAAGCTTTCTAGCTTCAATGGAGGTATGAGAAAAAAATGTGAGAAAATCTAATCTAAAGTGTGCCCACTTTCTACTTCATCATCCTCTACTACTTTACATTTAGTATAGGGTGTTTGCTTCACTAATTTCATAACTAGTGAAGAGATAGCTTGGGTTAGTGTCTCCTCGTCGTAGATCATCTTCGGCTTCAAAGACTTCGAAGCAAACATGTTCGTTTCTTCATTGGAGCCTCTCTAGAGTCCGGAGTTCACGATCGCAGTGAAGGGACTACTACATGGAGCTATTGAAGTGAAGGACCGGTCTACAAAGGTTGTATTCCTTGCTCACTTTACTTGTTAAGTGTTTGCATTTACACTTCCGTCGATTTCTAGTTAACGATTCTTAGTTAGGGTTAGCTAGAACGGTAAATTTTTGAATTTGGCATGGACGATGCCTCCCAAAATCTTGCTGCCGTCCTAGGTAACCCTGTAGTTGTATCAGAGCCATGCTGAAAATTTAGATGGATTTTGTTAAGATTACGAAACCGAAATACTCCGAAACTTCAAACACGAAATTGTAGTTTCTGTCGATTTTAAAAGGTTGTCAAAATTTTTTTTAAACAAGTACAGAGTGCTACATGGGATATAACATGAACACTGGAGAAATTTAAGGCATTTCAGAGAAAATTTGGCCGGCCACCTGTTAGTGTATATGCCCTAGGGGCCATTATTGTATCATAATAGTTTGTATATTACTTAATGGAAGCTTGGGATATTCACAGTTATATAACAGTCTTGCAAAAATTGGTAGTATGCTACTTGGTTTTATCTATCTTAATATGTGAGTATTCGTATTGATAGAGCCCTTAGGATCTTGCTTGACTACCAGCGTTGTGATGGCAGTCACACTAGTAGGGGCTGGGTAGTCTACAAGCACATCCTTTTCCAGGTCCCTAGTCGTAGGATTATCGAGACAGGGCATCGATACTCCGGAGTAGACTAGTGTGTACGCTTCTTATCCCAGTTAGGGAGATGGTCTGTCCCACAGCCGTTAGTACGTCGTACTGGTGATAGTATACAGGTGCTCGTTGGGTTACGGGTACACCGGAGAGGACTCGTAGGGAACTGTTCGTTGGTATTATACCTGTCGTCAGTTAACAGTTCCCAGGTGACATGAGTACAGCATAGTCCGCAGACTTGACACTGCTACTTCGCCTCGAGTGTGTCCCACTGTTCTTAGATTGCTACCCTACCACGGCTCAAAGGAGTCATGCAAACAGGTAGCAGTTGGGTGCAGTCCCGAGCACTTGGAGGCAGTGGCGGTTAGACAGGATTCGTCTCTCCCGGTATTGGGGGTTGATATCGCGCTGTGTCAGAGAGCCATTACGCAAAGTCCCTGGCCAGGGCAAGCGAGATTTACTGGTAGGTTCCAGTAGTTTCTCAATGTGTAATGGGCATCACTCCGACACGACTTATACCGCTATTAGGGGACTGACGCTTGCTGCCTCCTAGGCCCGATATGCGATAGTCCTAGACGAACAGACCAGACTATACGGAGATTGTCACATCAGGCTCAGTAGGAGTTCGGATAGGTTTCCTCATCGGCCTTCTTATCGACATCTACCTGGGGACCGTTACGTACAGCTAGTGCCGCTTGCGGTCTGTGGTTAAACCCACTGCCAGCGTAGTAGTCGAGTCTTTAGAGTCCCACACAGAGAGTTTCCCTGCTCCAGGCGAAACGATATAGAGGTCATATGGTTTTACGACAAGGGTTCGGACGCATACGTGTGTTTACGCACGTACGACATTCGGACAGTTTTTACTAGTCGTCTTTGGTTTAAGCCAGATTCTAGTATCGGATTATTGGATTTATACAGTCTAAAGTTTTTCCGTGTTTTCACAGATAGGAGGGGCGTTCTCGTAATTTCGCGGGAAGCTTCTAGAAGGATGGTGACTTGAGGGTTTTTGTGGCATTTGCATTTATTGTGTTAATGACTCATTTGTGTGATTCGTTCATGGAGTTAATGTAAGTGCACGGCGGCGCCCCGGCCGTCAATCCGACGCCAGAATGTGGAAACGGAAAACTTTACAAACTAGTAAACCGGCACCACCGCACACAAAAATCCCGGATCGGGCCATTAACCTAACACTAGCAAACAAGTAAAGGAGTAGAGAAGCTATACCAAGCGATCCGTGTCCTTCGTGTTAGTTGTATGTATGCCCTAGAGGCCAGTATTGTACAGATGATGTATATTATATTGGATGCTTGGACATATATAGAGATGACTTTCTTGCTCGATATGATAGTATGCTATCTGGTTACTCTTTATCTTAACATGTACACTAGTCTCTTTATACTGTCTTATAGTTACATGTTGGTAAAGCCCTTAGGATTTGTACTTGACTACCTGGACTATGATGCAGATCATACTAGTGGGGATATGGTAGTCCATAAGTACATCCTTCAAGGTCCCTAGTCGTGGGTGTATCGAGACGGGGCATCGATATACCAGAGTAGACTAGCGTATACGCTTCTCGACCCATGAGATGGGCGATGGATGCTCCCATATCCATTGGTGTTTGACATCAGAGATGGTATACGGGTGCTCAATGGAGACTGGGTACACTGGACGGACTCGCCGAGAACTCCCAGATGGTATTATACCTCACGTCAGATGGCAGTTCTCAGGTGACACTTGTGCAGGTTAGTCTGTAGACCCGAGATCGTCATAGAGTCTTGTTTGATTCCCACTGTGCTTTGATCTCCACCTTACCACGTCCATGAGGGCGTGCAAAACGGTGGTCTTTGGGTACAGTCCCGAGTCACATGGAGGCAATGAGCGATAGGAGGGGTTTCGTCTCTCCCGGTATTGGGGGTTGATATTGCGCTGTGCTCGATTGGCCGTAACAGGGAAGTCCCTGGCCAGGGGTGATCAGAGATTTGCTGGTAAGTGTTACCAGTAGTTTCTCGACCCGTTATGAGCCTCACATCGGCACGACTTATCGAGTATTGGGGTCTGACGTTTACCACCCCTAGACTTGATATGCGACGTATCAGACGAACAGACCGGACTGTACGGTAAGTGTTACTGGTTGGATTCACAGGAGTGTGAGCGGGCTAGCTCTTCGATCTTCTGATCGCTCAATACCCGGATGGCCGTTACGTTTAGCAGACCGCTTGCGGCTTGTGGGTGCTTGATATGATCATCATCTGCTACCGGCGTATTGACGAGTCTTTAGAGTCCTACACAGAGGTTTCCTGGCTCAAGCGAAACGAAATAGGAGCGCATATGAGATATGTGCAGGACCGAGAATAATGCGTGTATGTGATACCGCATTTCATTCTCGCGATATATGTTTCGATTGGTTATATTCGATATGACCTAGTTATCGAATCATTGATTCGATAAGCCGATACATTGAATACTAGTCGGTCGTGTGTGACATGACCGGATCATTAAATCAAGTGTTGATTTAATGATTTAATGTATAATTATATATTTGATATATTACTTTGCATTGACTAGTATTGGTTCACTTTAAACGGATTTTTCTCACTTGGATTGCACATTGTATATGTGATATACTTTTGTGCACATTTTTATATCATGTTTGATGATACTTGATCATATGGTTAAGTGAATAGAATTAAACCATGGTTATTATGATAATTAGGGTTTTGCATTTTTATTTGTTCATTTATTTGTTTATTCATTTATTTGGATAAGTTTAAATGAGAATGGTGGCATTTTTGTTTCTTATAAGATGCTTCATGAACCCTTGACTTTTGCTACCATTCTTGTCATCATGCTTAACCCTAACCCACCCAACTAACCATGGTATATTCTCTACACTTAACCAAGGTTAAGTTATGATAAGTATTGATTTTCTATTTCATTTTAATCAGAACTTATCATAACTAGCTTCATCTTCTTCTTCTTCTTGAAATAGAAAAGCTTGCTACTTTAATGGCATCTTGAGATCCAAAGTGAGAAATCCAATTCTAAAGTGAACCCACCTCCTATTTCTTCACCCTCTACCTCTTGCCAAGTTGTTTTGGGTGTTTACTTCATAAGTTTCACAAGTTTGTAAAGTCGAAGCTTGAACTAGTGATGCCTCGACGTAGATCATCTTCGGCACGAAGCCGACGACCTAGCTCGCCCGTTTCTCCGACGAAGACGATGCTTGAGTTCGGGATTCGAGATGGACAGCGAGGGCATGACCACGTGGAGCTAAGGAGTTGGATATCCGGATCTACAAAGGTTGTAGCATCTAACTTATAGTTTAGCAGTTAACTAGATTATCCTTTCGCCTAAACATCTAGTCTAAGATCCGTAGTCTAGGGTTTCTCGGCACCATTTTTTTAAAATTGGCATGTTCGATGCCTTGTGAGACCTCACTAGAGTGCCTAGGAACTTTTCACTGGTATCAGAGCCTAGCTAGAGCCTTAGGCGAAGTCCCGACGCAATTTGAAGCCCGAACGAACCCGAAACCCTAAACCTAACATGCTCTCTGTACATTTTCTAAATTCTGGGATTTTTCAATATTAAAAATGCTTAAAAAATTCAGCAGGGAATTCTAAGAATTACGATGCAAATTATTTTCAATGAACAGTGATAAGCGCGGCGGAACCGCGGCCTAAGCCAGCTTAGGCGGCGGTTCCGCGGCGACTTGATGACGTCATCCCTCCTCCTCTGTACAGTAATTCATAGTTTCTGCAGCTGAGTTTTATAGGTATTTTTAATAATTATTCCAGAGTTTAATTTTCTGGGCTGTTTTAGAGCTTCGGTGTTTCGACCGGATTATCAAATTTCGTCTTTTGTGTATTTCCGGATAATTTTTAGAATATGTTAAAAAGTTCGACCGGATATAAATACCCAATTTTTCCCCTGTCGGGAAATTTCCAAGTGTTGGATTTTTCCGTAGTTTAACGACGTTCTAAGTAGTGCAAGTAACGCGATGGACCCTCTAGAAGACAACAAACCTTAACTCGATTATGTGACCGTCTTGAACTGCCCTTTGAACCTTCGGGTTTGGGGCAGTACGGCGTGCCACATGCGAGGCGTTGGCTTGACCCTTCTACGGCTGGACCGTCGGTACTGAGGCACGAACTGAATGTTGTTAGACTTATTTCATGTGTTGAGCTGTATCGGGAAAACTTGGGTATTCGACTGTTCGATCGGAAAGTTTAACATTTTCTGTTTATCTGGAATGTGATACAATAATTGGAATTCACAAACAGTTATGTGATAACTGAATAAATGTTATAAATCTAGCGGTTTAGTTTCACTTTATATTGAAAAGTGTTTTCGATAATGAGACTAAAATGCGGGATTTATAACTGTTAGGCATGTGATGTCTAAGTATTTATATCTGTTAGGCATGTGATGTCTAAAGAAGTTGCGGATTCCAATTGTTGTAGTTTTACACTTTCTTTTCTGTGACCGTAAGTGTAGTATGTTCATATCGCCGGTTTCGTTGCTATACGTCAACGACAATTGGGGTATGCATACTTACTTACGTTGATGACATGTGATGTTATGTGTTGCTGGATATGTTATATTGGATCGTCGTGTTTGAATAGCCGGGGGTTGTCACCCTTTGTATATTATTTACTTTTATGTAATATTCTTTTATTTGGGGCACTTACAGGTAGCGGAAGTTGTCACCCTTTGTATATTATTTACTTTTCCGCATTAGGATAGACCCAAGGAGGGGAGCACAAGTAACCGGGTTCTGGGGTCCAGTGGGAGACCAACTCGAGGAGTCGAGTCCGGGTCTCCTAACCCTAGAATTGGCAGGGTTGCTTGCCGCTCTCGTAGGGGTCTAGGGGTGTGGGATTGGCTATTCGTTACGACCGTGGAATCCGTGTTTTATACTGGCTCGTATTGAAAACACGGACATCCTAGTATATCCAATATTTCATATGTTTATTCTGCCGCGATATCTGTGTTGTGACTCTGTGATGGATATAGTATATAGTATATATGATATATTATATAGACGTTACTTATGTTTTACACCCGCGCTAGCCCTGCCCTGCTCTGTCGTTAGTTACCTAACCTAACGGTGCACGAGGGGACATCGAGGCGAATGCGGATGGCATAAGTGTACGTCATATCTATCTGTGATGTTTAGGTATTTAAATGATGGGACTTCATTAATGTGATTAATGAAAGATAAGAAACCTAAGATGTTGTGGAATCGAATTTTAAAATAAAACAGGTAGCTACAGTTCTTGCTTTGCACAGCGGTATATATGATATACCCTGCACCTTATTCGATGAGGAAAGGACCGAGATCCCTTCACCGGGAGTGACTCCTTTAGCAATAACTGGCAGATGCTACACACTCGGTTTGCTTTTGACTGCTTTTGGGTTTTTGCTTTGCACAGCGATATATATGATATATCCCGCAGCTCATTCGACGAGGAAAGGACCGAGATCCCTTCGCCGGGAGTGACTCCTTTAGCAAAACTAGAAAAGCCTCAAAATCACTCCATTTCAAAACATCACTTGATTCTACAACGATATCAAGTTCATTACGCTCATGGTTTTCAGAAAAACCTGGCGTAGCCCTCCGTCATTTCAGATGAGTAGTAGTTAGTATTCGTGCTACGTTTGTTGGCCTGCGTCAAGGCGTAGTGTGCGGTAGCTAACTAGTATTTATCTGCTTATGCATATGATGCAGATTGGATTAGGGTAGTCGTGCGACTTTGTTAGCCTGCGTCAAGGGTCGTACGGGTGGGTTTAATTCAATCAGGAAATGACGGGTTGAACTTGACTAGCGCACTATGGTTTGTTGGCCTGCGTCAAGGTCATAGGACGCTAGGGGCAAAATATTATCGGGAATTTCAAGTGTTGAAATTTGCAATGAGATTGCATACCTTCTATGAGATAGTTGGATCCCGATACCCGCTGCGAGTAAGAGTTACTCCTGGGAGAGTTTTACACATTGCAATTAGCCGATCAAGTAGGTGTCTAGAAAGGTGTCAACGGGGTTACGCCTCTGGGAAAACGAGGTTTACATTAATTAGGTTCGTGCGAAAGCACGGGGGACCTCCCTCAAAGTACCGACACTGGCCTGGATGAAAGATTGGCGAACCTGTAGTGTGTAATTAATCCCGGCTAGACTTTCCTTTTAGGGTTTGAAGGAAGATTTAATAAAAAGCAGTGGGAGCCATCCTGATTAGATAAGATAATAACCAATCTGATCTTGCACGAGCATACGCTAAAGTGTTTTCTTCTCTCTCTCTCCAGGTAGCGACCATTTCATGCCCTAATGAAGATAATAATATGGATGTATTGACCGAACCCGCATGTTATACTGTGCTGGGGAACGTTGGTTCCGTTCTTTCCTATAAGAGTTATAGGAATGAACAGGATATAGGGGAATACCAGGATTCCCATGCCACCCGATTGAAGAAAGTACATGTTGATGCATTTTCTTCGGGTGTGTTCGTTACTGAGAACTGTTTCTCCATTTGCTCTACGTCCTGGGTATTGGATACCGGGTCAGGATCCCATATATGTAATCAGTTACATGGGCTTAGGAAAGGTAGAGAACTTGGAGAAGGTGATAAAGACATAAGAGTAGGAAATGGTGCAATTGTTGCAGCCAAGACTGTCGGGGAATATCACCTTGTATTACCAACTGGTAATACATTGGTTCTGAACGAATGCTATTACATGCCGAACCTGATATGCAACATTATATCGGTTTCTTTATTAAGTAAAGAGGGATATAATTTTGTATTACAGGACAATGTTATGAACATTTTCCATAACCAAAAGTTGGTTGGATCAGGCACGTTATGCAATGGCATTTATGTTCTAAATCAATCAACAGTTCTGAGCATAACAAACGCACACAAGAGGAAGAGTTCTGAACTCAACGAATCCTTCTTGTGGCATTGTAGACTGGGCCACATCAATGCGACACAACTAGCTAAGTTGCATAAAGATGGATATTTAAATCCGTTTGAATTTTTATCTTATGACACTTGCCAGTCATGTCTCAAAGGCAAGATGACCAAAACTCCGTTTACGGGACACGGAGAAAGAGTTACCGAACTCTTGGGACTGATACATAGTGATGTATGCGGTCCCATGTCTACACATGCCAGGGATGATTCTTCGTACTTCATTACATTCACTGACGATCTCTCTAGATTCGGATATGTGTTCCTGATGAAACACAAATCAGAAGCTTTTGAGAAATTTAGGGAATATAAACAAGAAGTCGAGAACCAAACCGGAAAAAGTATTAAAATCCTTCGATCTGATCGAGGAGGTGAATACTTGAGCAATGAATTCCTGGACTTCCTAAAAGAGAATGGGATTCTCTCTCAGCTGACTCCTCCATATACACCACAGCACAACGGTGTATCAGAACGGAGGAACCGCACCCTATTAGATATGGTGCGCTCTATGATGAGCACAGCTGAGTTACCTATTTCCTTCTGGGGATATGCACTGGAAACAGCTGCAGACCTATTGAATATGATTCCCACCAAAACCATGCCGACCACTCCATATGAGATATGGAAGGGAAAGAGACCATGTCTTAATTATGTTAAGATATGGGGTTGTCCGGCCTATGTAAAAACGCAAAATCCGGACAAACTCGCGGCAAGGTCTATTCTGTGTAAGTTTATTGGATATCCCAAACCTTCACGAGGGTATATCTTCTACCACCCTGAGGAGCAAAGAGTGTTTGTTTCTCGGCATGCCACCTTTTTAGAAAAGGAATTTCTTGAAAAGGAGATTAGTGGTCATGAGGTAGAACTGGAAGAGGTTCCAGCAATACAGACTACAACAGAAGATTTGGTTGAACCAGAGGATTCCGTAGTTCCCGATGAACCCCAGCCTCTCCGCCGATCTAGTAGGGTTCCTCGCCCACCTGAGAGATACTACGGTTTTCTCATGGATGGTGGGAGCGAGGATTGCATCATGGAGGATGATGACCCAACTAGCTTCGAGCAGGCCATCACGAGTGGTGACTCTGTGAAATGGCTGGATGCAATGCGGTCCGAGATGGAATCCATGTACACCAACAAAGTATGGACTTTGGAAGTTGCTCCTAAAGGGGTAAAACCTATTGGGAGCAAGTGGATCTTTAAGAAGAAACTTGGTGTAGATGGGAAAGTGGAGACTTTCAAAGCTAGACTTGTAGCAAAGGGTTTTCGTCAAAGACCAGGTGTGGACTATGACGAAACCTTTTCTCCAGTGGCTATGCTTAAATCCATCCGGATCATGCTTGCCATTGCTGCCTTTCATGACTACGAAATCTGGCAAATGGATGTTAAGACCGCCTTTCTAAATGGTGATTTAGAAGAGTGCGTGTACATGACTCAGCCAGAGGGCTTCGTAGACAGTGGGAGCAGCAGGAAGGTGTGCAAGCTGCTTAAATTCATTTATGGATTAAAGCAAGCATCGCGGAGTTGGAACATCTGCTTTGATGTCGTTATCAAAGAGTTTGATTTCGTCAAAAATCCAGATGAACCTTGTATCTACAAGAAGGTGGCAGAGAGTAAGGTTGTCTTCCTCGTATTGTACGTGGACGACATACTCTTGATAGGAAATGATATTCCTATGCTGCAAGCGGTCAAGCTCTTCTTATCACAAAGATTCTCAATGAAAGATCTTGGTGATGCCTCCTGCATATTGGGAATTAGGATCTATAGAGATAGATCCAAACGGATTTTGGGATTGTCCCAATCCAGGTACATTGACACCATACTAAAGAGGTTTAGTATGGAAGAGTCCAAGCGTGGGAACTTGCCCACGATCTCTGGAGTCACTCTCTCCAAAGAGATGTCTCCCAAGACTGATTTGGAGAGAGCTCGCATGCAAGGGATACCCTATGCTTCGGCAATAGGCTCTATCATGTATGCGATGCTATGTACCAGACCCGATGTAGCATACTCACTAAGTGTAGTGAGCAGGTATCAAGCTGATCCTGGAGAGAGTCACTGGACAGCTGTGAAGAGCATTCTCAAGTACTTACGAAGGACTAGAGATATGTTCTTGGTGTATGGTAACGGAGAGCTCCAAGTAGAGTCCTTTACCGATTCGAGCTTCCAGAGTGATAAGGACGACTCTAAGTCGCAGTCGGGCTTTGTCTTTACCCTTTACGGAGGGGCGGTTAGCTGGAAGAGTTCAAAGCAGGAAACCGTGGCAGACTCGACGATGGAGGCTGAATACATCGCTGCCAACGATGCTGCTAAAGAGGCTGTCTGGATCAAGAAGTTCATTACTGAACTTGGTGTGGTTCCATCCATTGAGCGTCCAATACCTTTGTATTGCGATAACAATGGAGCGGTGGCTTTGGCCAAGGAACCCAGGTCCCATCAGCGGTCCAGGCATATTCTGAGGCGGTATCACCTGATCCGGGAGATAGTTGATCGCCGGGAGATCGAGGTTAGGAGGGTTGACACGAAGAACAACACGGCGGATCCACTCACGAAGGCCATTCCCCAGATACAGTTTGAGAGACTCTTCGGGATGCTCGGTATGCGATACTACAGCAGCTGGCCCTAGTGCAAGTAGGAGATTGTTAGTTGTATGTATGCCCTAGAGGCCAGTATTGTACAGATGATGTATATTATATTGGATGCTTGGACATATATAGAGATGACTTTCTTGCTCGATATGATAGTATGCTATCTGGTTACTCTTTATCTTAACATGTACACTAGTCTCTTTATACTGTCTTATAGTTACATGTTGGTAAAGCCCTTAGGATTTGTACTTGACTACCTGGACTATGATGCAGATCATACTAGTGGGGACATGGTAGTCCATAAGTACATCCTTCAAGGTCCCTAGTCGTGGGTGTATCGAGACGGGGCATCGATATACCAGAGTAGACTAGCGTATACGCTTCTCGACCCATGAGATGGGCGATGGATGATCCCATATCCATTGGTGTTTGACATCAGAGATGGTATACGAGTGCTCAGTGGAGACTGGGTACACTGGACGGACTCGCCGAGAACTCCCAGATGGTATTATACCTCACGTCAGATGGCAGTTCTCAGGTGACACTTGTGCAGGTTAGTCTGTAGACCCGAGATCGTCATAGAGTCTTGTGTGATTCCCACTGTGCTTTGATCTCCACCTTACCACGTCTATGAGGGCGTGCAAAACGGTGGTCTTTGGGTACAGTCCCGAGTCACATGGAGGCAATGAGCGATAGGAGGGGTTTCGTCTCTCCCGGTATTGGGGGTTGATGTTGCGCTGTGCTCGATTGGCCATAACAGGGAAGTCCCTGGCCAGGGCTGATCAGAGATTTGCTGGTAAGTGTTACCAGTAGTTTCTCGACCAGTTATGAGCCTCACATCGGCACGACTTATCGAGTATTGGGGTCTGACGTTTACCACCCCTAGACTTGATATGCGACGTATCAGACGAACAGACCGGACTGTACGGTAAGTGTTACTGGTTGGATTCACAGGAGTGTGAGCGGGCTAGCTCGTCGATCTTCTGATCGCTCAATACCCGGATGGCCGTTACGTTTAGCAGACCGCTTGCGGCTTGTGGGTGCTTGATATGATCATCATCTGCTACCGGCGTATTGACGAGTCTTTAGAGTCCTACACAGAGGTTTCCTGGCTCAAGAGAAACGAAATAGGAGCGCATATGAGATATGTGCAGGACCGAGAATAATGCGTGTATGTGATACCGCATTTCATTCTCGCGATATATGTTTCGATTGGTTATATTCGATATGACCTAGTTATCGAATCATTGATTCGATAAGCCGATACATTGAATACTAGTCGGTCGTGTGTGACATGACCGGATCATTGAATCAAGTGTTGATTTAATGATTTAATGTATAATTATATATTTGATATATTACTTTGCATTGACTAGTATTGGTTCACTTTAAACGGATTTTTCTCACTTGGATTGCACATTGTATATGTGATATACTTTTGTGCACATTTTTGTATCATGTTTGATGATACTTGATCATATGGTTAAGTGAATAGAATTAAACCATGGTTATTATGATAATTAGGGTTTTGCATTTTTATTTGTTCATTTATTTGTTTATTCATTTATTTGGATAAGTTTAAATGAGAATGGTGGCATTTTTGTTTCTTATAAGATGCTTCATGAACCCTTGACTTTTGCTACCATTCTTGTCATCATGCTTAACCCTAACCCACCCAACTAACCATGGTATATTCTCTACACTTAACCAAGGTTAAGTTATGATAAGTATTGATTTTCTATTTCATTTTAATCAGAACTTATCATAACTAGCTTCATCTTCTTCTTCTTCTTGAAATAGAAAAGCTTGCTACTTTAATGGCATCTTGAGATCCAAAGTGAGAAATCCAATTCTAAAGTGAACCCACCTCCTATTTCTTCACCCTCTACCTCTTGCCAAGTTGTTTTGGGTGTTTACTTCACAAGTTTCACTAGTTTGTGAAGTCGGAGCTTGAACTAGTGATGCCTCGACGTAGATCATCTTCGGCACGAAGCTGACGACCTAGCTCGCCCGTTTCTCCGACGAAGACGATGCTTGAGTTCGGGATTCGAGATGGACAGCGAGGGCATGACCACGTGGAGCTAAGGAGTTGGATATCCGGATCTACAAAGGTTGTAGCATATAACTTATAGTTTAGTAGTTAACTAGATTATCCTTTCGCCTAAACATCTAGTCTAAGATCCGTAGTCTAGGGTTTCTCGGCACCATTTTTTTTAAATTGGCATGTTCGATGCCTTGTGAGACCTCACTAGAGTGCCTAGGAACCTTTCACTTCGGTCTTCGTCTCCACTCCGATCTCCTCGCGGAACCTCCGGTCTTCATCTCCTCGTCGGAATGGGCACCATATTGCCGGGTTCTTTTACGGGCTCCCACCTCTGGACCGAGGCAACTCGGGCACGAAGCTGGTGAGTCGACATGCACAAGAAGTGTTGTAGGCTAGTGTAGAATGGTTGTCTCATTTGGGGTTATAGAAGTTGCCTTTGATGAAGTGGAGAAAGAGATGAACTTTTGGAGATAAGAAATGTAATTTCTAGCAAGCTAAAAAATGAGAACCACACCAAAAGAATTGCCTCTCTCATTTCCCCAAGGATGTAGCCGGCCAAAAAAAAGGGTAGGGAATTATCAAAGGGGGTGAGCCAAAGAGAGTATTATGGTAACCATAAGAAATGTGAGGATAGTGAGGAGAAAAGGTCACCCCCATATCAAATCAATTCCAATCTCATTAATGCAAAACAATAATGAGAACAAGAAAGGCATCTAAAATGCTAGAAATATTATGAACCATCATAATGCCAAAAGACACAAAGAACCCTCCACGATAGCTAATTTGCAAACTTGCAAATTAGCCCCTTCCATCGGAAGAGTCCGGCCGGGAAGGAACAAAGGAAAACCGGCCGAAACATAATGAAAACTGGCAACTTCATAAAACTGATCCCGTAATAAATTACAGGAAAACCCCGCGACTGTATATACATACCCACATTTGTATTCCCACTGAACAAAAATGCAAAGAGACAAAACTACACTGTCTAATACTAGGAACCGGCTTAAACCAAAGCCCGCTAGTATTATCCGTCCAATCACGATCCGTGCAATACCGCACGTATCTGATCGAACCCTGCCATATCTCCATACGGCCTCTACAGCATTTCGCCCGAAAACTTGAGAAACTGGTCTGTGGGGGACTCTAAAAACTCGTCAATACTTTGGTTGTGGATTTAACTACTAGCACGTCAGAGGTATTAGCCAATACGTAACGGGCTACCAGGTACTGACTAAAAGGGACGTCGATGAGCGAACTCATCCTGACACCCTACTGAGCATGTCAGTGACAATATCCGTACAGTCCGGTCCGTTCGTCTATGAGCATCGCATGGCGGGCCTAGGGGGTTGGTAAAAGTCAGACCCCCAAAAGCGGTACAAGTCGTGTCGGAGTGTAGCCCAGAACACCCTGAGATACTACTGGAATACCTACCAGTAAATCTCCTGCCTTGGCCAAGGACTTTTCATGTACTGGCTCTCCTAGACACAGCGCGACCTCACCCCCAATACCGGGAGAGACGAACCCCTGCAGATCCGCTTACGGCCTCCATGTGGCTCAGGACTGTACCCAACTAAAACCTGTTTGCACGTCTCCTTTGAGCGTGGTGGGGTAGTAATCAAAGCACAGTGGGAACTCACACGAGACAAATGACGATCTCAGGTCGATGAACTTACCTGTACACATGTCACCAGGGAACTTCTATCTGACGTCAGGTATAATACCAACTAGCAGGTTCCCGGCGAGTCCTGTCCGGTGTACTCATAATCCAATGAGCACCTGTATACATCTTAGGTGAACCAACTGACACCAGTGGCTTGTGAGACCGGCCACCGCCCCTCGTCGGGGTCTCGACTGTATACACTAGTCTACTCTGGAGTATCGATGCCTATCTCGAAACTCCCACGACTAGGGACCTTTTAAGGATTTGCTTATAGACCCCAGCTCCCACGTATATGATCGCCCTCATACTGCTGGTAGTCAAGCAAGAATCCTAGGGGCTCTATCAACGTGTAATAGTGACCTGCAAGGTCACCTAAAGCAGTACACGATGAGAAAGATAAACCAGATAGCATACTATCATCTTGAGTAAGAATGTCCTACCGGGATAGGTCCTCCCTCAATCATTGCAATCACGTGCCTGTGATCCAATAATTGACTCTGTGGGCACTATCTCCAACAATCTCCCACTTGCACTCAAGGCTAATTATTGCGATGTCGCATACTCACAGCCCGTGTGATACCGAACACCCAACTCCTTTACTAGTCAGTCTCACAAAGCTCGTTTGCGAAACTATTGCGTTCAAGGAATAGCCTCAGTGAGTGGATCCGCCCTGATGTTTCTTTCTATGTCTTTCTTTATCTCAAGTTCGCGGAGAAACCCATCTCCCGAAATGAGCAATACCTGTGTTAGAATATGTCTGGATATCTGATGGGACCTAGCTCATAAATGAACTCCAAATCCAAACTTCTTAGACTGTATCGTCAACTGAACTTAATCAGTATCATCCGCCATGCCTCCCTCAGTATCTGCTTGGATCACCTGTCCAAAATACTGCCCCTCGTCAGAGGGAAAACTATAACTCTGACAGCCACTCTGCCATCCGGGTCACTTTGGAAGCCTGGAATGATAACTGTCTCCTAAAGGAGGCTGTCGTTATCACATCCCTAGAAAATTCACTTATGTTCTAAAACTGCTTCCGAATGTTTCTCCAGGATTGGATCAATATCAACTTATTGCATCTACTGCATAAAAAATATCTGGTATGGTACTTGACATCTCATGATTGACTCAATTTCCTAAGCAAGTGATCTGTCAATCATGTACATCCCTCCCCCTTTAGTCTGTAAGACACCTTTAGAGAGGGTGACTCCATCACCTGCAGGTACACAACTGTGCCAGGAGTCGTCCATTCTAAATACTCTTAGAATGCTATCTAAGTACCAGATTGGGAAACCACCCAAATCTAGATTTATAGATCTAGTAACCAGAATGTCTGATATAATATCCAAGTCCCATGTGGAGAAACTACTGTGTGACAACCAAAGTATAACCGATCGTAGTATAGGAATATCACTTCCTACTCTGTGTATGTCATCCAAATACCAGGACATCACACCCTACTACCTTCTTAACAGATCTATCCCCTATTCTGATGAAGTCAAACCGATGACTGTCACATCAGAAATAGATGATCTATCTCCGCTATATCTGCTTTAGTCTATAAACAGACATAAGCCACTTGTCCACCAATGCTTCCGCTGCTCCCACTGACTACGACAACCCTCTGGCAGAGTCATATACACGTGCACTTCTAAAGCTAGTTTAGAACGATGCAATACTCATCCTCCTGCCGGGTCTCATAGTTTGGAACAACAGCAATGGCAAGTCTGGGTAAATAAGAACCTCCCTGCCACCGTCCTTGAGCATACCGAAGTACCTCTCGGGTGCCTGAGGTTACCCACCATATCTACGGAGTGGCCAATGGAATGTCAAACCAGATTGAATCTTTAGGTTTTTATCAAATCTTCAGTAATCGTTTGCGGTTCTGGTGTAGCATTTTGAAAATCGTTTCGGTGAAATTTCGGAAAATCGGTAAAATGAGGGGTTTTCTGTAAAAAGTCAAAATACAAATATCTTATTATAAAAATTAAATATACATATTCTAGCTATGTAATTGCTATTATTTGGTGTTTATTGAGCCGCTGGTGAAATTTCAAATTTTCTGAAAAAAATATTATTTTATTATTATTTTAAGCCGTCACTAATACATTTAATTAGGGAAAATTACAAATTGGAATGAGTTTAAAAAAATTTTGTGCATCATAAAACATTAAATAAAAATTTATCATGTGGTTTTTGGAACGAAATCATTTGCCAAAACGGTTTAGAAATTATTGAAGAAAAAAGGCTTTTTTTAGCGTAAATGGATGTTTGGGGTATTGTATTTATCATTTTTCATCACCCCACACCCGTGCCCACACCCACACACCCCCACTTACCCCTCCCCTTAGCCAAATTCAGCAGCCCTCACTTTTTCCCCACTTGGTTTGCAAAGGAAAAAGAAATGGAAAGAAATAAAAGAAAAGATTAGAAAATAGATAAAGTAGTTAGACTTTGACCTTACCTTGACCTTGACTTTTCTCCCTTGCATTTTCCTCACCTCCCTCTCTCTCCCCTCACCCACTTCTGGCCGAAAATGATCCCACAACAGCAGCACTTTCCCCCCCCCCCCAAAATCCACACTATTTTGCTTCAAAAATCCAAGAAAAAGCTTCAAAATCCATATAATTTCAAAGCTTTTTCCAAATCCAACTCCTACCCATTATTTCTTGCCTATCTAGCATGGATCTAGGAGCATGGAAGCTACTTTTGGAGGCTAGGATTTGCATGCTAGAACTCAATTGGGAGGTATAAATTTTAACCCTTTAGTGAAATTGTTGTTTAATTGCTTTATGTTAGCTTATTAAGTGTTTAATTAGGTTTTAGATTGGTTCTAATTGCATGTTTGAAAAATTCAAGAATGAGGTTGATTTCAAGTTAGGGTTTGGAGTAATGGGATTATGGTTGTGATGGGTAGCTTACCATCTTAGAATTTGTAGAAAGTAATTTAGTAGTTAAATTTCATATTGTTGCATGGAAATGTCTAAATTAAGTTTTGTTTTTGCTAACTAGAGTTTTTGAAAATTATGCAAATTTATGAGTTTAAATTATGGAAATGGTTTTTATGACTTATTTAAGATAGTTAATAAATATATTGGCCGCTACATTCATTTAAATATCGTGTTTTGTACAAAAACGGCGAATTGTTCTTGCTAGATTTTCGGAAAAATGACTTTTTGAGTGAAATTGGCGGTTTTGTGAGTTTCAACCTAGTTTATATTAAAATTAGTGTTCGTGAATGTGCAAATGAGTGTATTTGTGTTTTTCTCGATGGTTTGGCGTTTGTACGCCGACGTCGAGGGTTTTTGGGTTGATTTGTGAAAGCAACCATAGGTTTTGACCTATGTGGGATTCGTGCGTCGTTTTGATCATGAGTCGGATTTTAATGAGATATGGTGCGTTATGATATGTAGGTACCCCCATGTGGTATTCGAGACGACAAGCAAGCGCGTGGCGACGTCGGCACCGGCTAGCGAGGACCAGGTGAGTAGATTTATATCTACGGGGAGAAGTCGGGTGGATGGCGTATAGCACCCCCGCAGTCCGTGGTGGTGTATACGGATGCGTATACACACCAACAATTATTATATGTTATTTGGAATTAATAACGATGCTTAGGATGGATATTGGTGTGTTGGATTACTTTAATGTTGCGAACCCTAGGGTAGTGTTACACACACATACACACATACATACTTGCATACATTCCTATTGATATGTGCTCATGGGATTCTTTATAGTTATGTGTTCACATGGGTATGGGACTATGTGTTCACGTACGGATTGAGGATGATACTTGGGATTGAGCTGAGTCGATGAGATTTGATTTGAGGCCGTGAGATCGGTGATATAGCAGGGTTCGTATCTTAGATACGACATGACGTTGTAGCGGGTCCTTGACGTAGTGTTTCACACACGTCCATACAAACGTAGGCGGTATCAGTATGGTACTAGACATAGATCAGTACCCCGATCATGATATTTGATAAAGAGGATACCAGGTGAATAGTATGATGAATGTGATATTGAACCGTACCCAGATTGGGATGCCGTACGACGGATTTACGTACGAGCTATATTGATGATTGATCCGCACTCTTGACTTGGGATGCCTGATTATAGATATGGTATCGGATATGATATTATTGAGGCGGGATCACCGACTATACATATACCGGTATGTATATGTATCGACTCAGATGATAGGCGGTTTCCTTATCTGTAGTTCAGCTTGTTAGTTCAGCCGTATAGTTTAGTGTAGTTGTTAGATTAGATTAGACTCCTTACCTATTTCAAAAACTAACGAATCGTGGGCATTTTTAAAGACAGCTCAAGGGAATCTACGGATATTTCAAAAAACGACGTTTCTTTTCATAAAAACACCGTAGCCCCTATTTTCAAAACCCCATGATTCGTGTTATTTCAAAAGGCACCATTCGTAGGACTTATATTAGATTATTGCAGATTAGTTATCGTTGTGTCTAGTATTCAGCTCCCGCACATTATTGCTGTTCGCTCTGCCTCGCATATTTATTTTGCTGCATATTCCATTATTGATATCATGCTGTTAGGACACCAGCACTATTACCGATGATGCGTATGTACCACGTACACCTACTTGCCGGCTCACACACATCTTCATCGGTAATTGCCATGTCACGTACACTTTATAGAATATAATTGCTTGACTTAGATTGTTAGCTGGTAGTTTTGACACGATATTAGTGTACTTCCCTTATATGCCATATTAGACATTGTAGTTATTACCTACCACTTCATGCATACTGTTATTCAGTTGTTCATGCCTAGTTCATTATCATTGACATATGCACTTGTGATGATTTCTTGAGATTTCTAATATTTCTGGATTTCGGGGAAAGCCGCAAAATTTACAACTTATGATCTTTTAAAATAAAAAATGTTGCGGTTTTCTAGTGATGTAAAGTGTCGCCCACCATAAGTTTGCTGTGGTTTTGGAGATCCGTGTCGAGGAGTGGAGGAACCGTCATGGGTACATGGTGGGCCCCGGTATGGTACCCCGGGACAAGAGGAATGTGGTGTTGACGTTGAGCTTGGCTGGGGAGCACTACCTACCGGTGATATTACCCGACGCGTCGGATATCCGGAGGATACCGTCGTGGTCTTGAGATGGATGGTAGGAGCCGGTCCGGACTGACGGCGCCCTAGATATTGAGCTTGAGACATTGATATTTCGAGACAGTGAGATTTATGTTTTGTGTCGATGCTTGACACTGTTGATACTGATTTCATTATGATACCTCAGTTTAAAAATACGAAGGAAATCTCACTAATTTATGAAAACAGTTTCTTCATTTACATGTATTCTGTTTCATGCATTCATACCTCATTCATATGATATATTGCTACCTGAGGCACTGACACGGGCACATGAAATTATACTCGGGTTAGATATTACCCTAGACATTGTCATAGGCTGCCTGTTATACATATATTTGAGGATATTTTATGATCATTGACCTAGGTTGCGTTATTTATGCGATTTCTGTGCGTAGATGTTTTTCTATTCACGAGTTGGCAACTCACCCCCGTTGTGCCCCAGTTTCTTGCAGATTTGCCGTACAGGTTTCCTTACGGCTTGCGGGCTCAGTTTCATTCGGGTGATTTGCTAGTAGGTGGGTTTACTTATATTATAACCCCATTATATATCTTGTATATCATTATTCTGTTGTATCTAGAAGTTCCATCAACCAAACATGTATCTATTGAGATAGAGACCAGTGTTGTTTATTCTTTCGACCTTAGAGTCGCTCGTTATATTTCTGGTGGTTTTGAGTTCCCTTTTGAGTTTTTGATCCTCGCCGTTGGCGTTGTATATTTATTGCTTGTGTGGTTGTGACCGTCGATTGACGAAGAGCTAGCTCCCGCTTGGGGATGCCTTTTTTCTTGATTTCGTATATTATTCATGTTGTATCCCGTTGGGGGCCAGTATTTACAAAGGAGACTCTGCCGAAATTTTCAGTAAATTTTTGATGTTTTAAAAACCGCATAATTCGGCTTATGCTATTGAAATTACTTGCTTTAAGTTGGTTTTTCCTGCACTCTACTACTTTTCTTGGTTTGGATTTCTGGGTTTTCGGTTTACTTAGATTACGTACGCCTCGAGACGTTCATAGTTTAAGTGCCGGTCATGTTCCGTACTTTCGGGTCGTGACAAAGTTGGTATCAGAGCGTTAGGTTTTAACCTTCGGAGCGTAGGATGACCTTTGGTTGATGGAATAGGTGACTAAAGTAGAGTGACGTACCGTTGGTATGTTCCGCGGCATATTTACGACACGCCACTCCACTTAAGGAGCCTTAGGATGTACATTTCCTTGTTCAGTATTATATTCCTTCCTGATCTAGCCTCATCGGTACCAGTTTGGTTTTGCTGCTACGGTTACGGGCAGGGAGAGCTACGGCTAGAGTTGCGGTCAGCACAAGCTCGTCACGAACGAGGACTGACCAGGGCGAAATTCTGGCGACACACGATTGCAGAGATGTGTCTTTTTACTGTGTTTCCGCGCCGCGTGCGTTTGGCGGATCGCCTTTATGAGGTTACTCGGATGTGCCGATCGACACTAGAGGATTGAGCCACTGACAGAGGCCAGCCAGATTTTGATGACCGTTGGTGTGTTGCTTACTCCTGATGATTGAGGCACTGTTCAGCGTGCAGACGAGCGAGCCAGTTGTTGCTGCGAGCGACGAGATATCGCCCCATATGTTGGGACTATGGCGGGGCGAGTTGTACGAATAGATGATAGAAGGTCGCTAGTCACCCGATGATGAATGACTAGGACAGGTGGTTCGTTCGCTTACCCCGATGCGAGGTCATCAGATAGATTGATTCCAGCTAGAGACGACTTCACGCGGAGACGTTGGGAGTCGACAGAGACGATCGAATGTCAGAAACCTATTATTCCAAGTTTAAGATAGTCGGAAAGACATGCAGGCAATTCTATGGTCCCTCTAGAAGAATGAAACCCTAACTCGACTTAATGACCGTGTGAAAGCCTTTGAACCTTAGGGTTTGCGGCAGTTCTGCGGCGCCATTAGTGAGGCTTGGGTTTGCCCTTCTACGGCTGGACCACCGATGCTGTGGTATGTACTCGATACTATTAAACTGTGCCCAAGAGGTTGAGCTCTTGGGGGATTATGAGGTTTTGACGACTCGATCGGATGGCTCGACTTAATTCGGATGCTAGTTGGTGAGATGCATTCTTGGGAGACTCCAGATACGAGGATAGCCGTTGGAGCTCAGTCCATGCAGCCGCGACGAGACGAGTCCAAAGCAGAAGACATTAGAGAAAAGTGGAGTAAGAGGTTCGCACCAGATCTAGATGAGATGATGTTCCACTCCGCCGACATCAGAGAGGCGATGCGCATGCCGAGGCATGGTACTTGGACTTACCTTCCAGAAGGAGTGGCGATGAGTATGCAGTCGTTCCAGAGCAAGAGGCAGATATAGGAAAGGACAATGACTTCCGGATAGTTGGCAGAGACAAGACATGGAAGAGACCGTGAGCAGGATTCCTTCCAGGACACTGCTGCAATGATACTTGCACTCAGGATCAGATGTGTCACGTACATTCAGAGAGCCAGAGGCCGACGCCAGTGATATGCTGTCTTACGAGTGGTCGCGATGATTGACCAAGAGATGACCAGAGGAGTGCCAGAACGGAATCGTCCCCGTTAGCACACCTGACAGGGCCGATGAGCCGATGGACCGAAAGATTGGTAATTCACAGTGAAGACCTTGACCCAGGAGTGGTCATGGTTACGCACGCCAGCAGGACAGAGTTCATGATCATCGACGAGACGTCCCACTAGTGACCGCGACAGTTGCCGAGATTCTTAGAGGATGCGCTTGAGCAGTACTATTCCGCCATTATTGATTACGATGTTTTGGGTGATTTATCCGTATGATTTGATTTTGATGATTGAGGATTTACGATCTTTGCACAGTGTTGCACTTGATATCGTTTCGTTCTTTGGTTTCACATGTTTGTGATTTTACGGCTTTAAATAGTTGAGTTGGTTTTGTGCATATGCACGCACACGATTTGGTTCCGGCACTCTGTATAGTTTATATATGCTTGCAGTGCAGTGATACGCCTTTTGTGCACTTAGATGCACTGGACTTCGATTTCGATTGTGATACTCGATATTTGTTTTGTGCACCTTGTGCACCTGAGTGATTTTGCGCACGTTCGGCGCTTGATATTGGATTTCATGATTTCGTGCACGATGGATGCACCTGATTTAGATTTTCGCGCATGTTGAGCGCATGTCTTGAGATGCGATTTTGGTGCACACCAGATGCACTAAATCGAGATTTTTCGTGCATGTCAGATGCACCTGATTTTGCTGTCAGGCACACACGTTGCCTACGACAGATGCTTTGTGCACACCCGATGAACTTAGGTCTTGTTTCTGTGCATATGTATGGCACATATATGGATTTTTATTTCCGTGCGCACCAGACGCACGTAGTATTCATGTGCATATTTTGGGATTGATTTCTTATAGAGCAGTACGTTTTTATGATATTGCTATGTGTTTTCGTACTGAGCAGGACTAGTCAGAGGACAGTACCTGAATACATTTTGCATGCATTGATAGTTATTGAAGAGATTTCCAAAAAGCGAGCTATAGCCTCAGTATTTACCTACGTGTCTGATATGACACGAAATGTTTAAAACAAGGAGACCCTTCTAAATTGTTTCCAAAACGGCGGAACGTACATTTCAAACAAAAGTATATATGTATATAGTTATTTTCTTATGGTAGACGCCCGCCACTGTGCAGTGTTATACGCGTTGCACAGCGACATAAAGAGATTTGGCATGCATTTCCTTCAGATATTTACAGATATAGATTCGATATTTACATTTATAGTTTCGAGTTATATCATATTGGTTTTGATTTGGATTTGGCATTGATGTCTTCTCCACGACTCCGATGATCGCGGGATGCTTGACGGAGTTTTGATTTGAGTTATATACTCATTTTTCAAGCGCATGCGCTGCGCTACGATTTGTTATATGTATTTACAATTTCGGAGCCCCGACGACTTGATGGTTTTTCTTAGATGTTTTAGTAATTGGGGGAGTTTGAATTTAAATTCGGGGACCGAATTTCTTTAAGGGGGGAAGATTGTAGCGTTTTGAAAATCGTTTCGGTGAAATTTCGGAAAATCGGTAAAATGAGGGGGTTTTCTGTAAAGAGTCAAAATACAAATATCTTATTATAAAAATTAAATATACATATTCTAGCTATGTAATTGCTATTATTTGGTGTTTATTGAGCCACTGGTGAAATTTCAAATTTTCTGAAAAAAATATTATTTTATTATTATTTTAAGCCGTCACTAATACATTTAATTAGGGAAAATTACAAATTGGAATGAGTTGAAACAAATTTTGTGCATCATAAAACATTAAATAAAAATTTATCATGTGGTTTTTGGAACGAAATCATTTGCCAAAACGGTTTAGAAATTATTGAAGAAAAAAGGCTTTTTTTTAGCGTAAATGGATGTTTGGGGTATTGTATTTATCATTTTTCATCACCCCACACCCGTGCCCACACCCACACACCCCCACTTACCCCTCCCCTTAGCCAAATTCAGAAGCCCTCACTTTTTCCCCACTTGGTTTGCAAAGGAAAAAGAAATGAAAAGAAATAAAAGAAAAGATTAGAAAATAGATAAAGTAGTTAGACTTTGACCTTACCTTGACCTTGACTTTCCTCCCTTGCATTTTCCTCACCTCCCTCTCTCTCCCCTCACCCACTTCTGGCCGAAAATGATCCCACAACAGCAGCCCTTTCCCCCCCCCCCCAAAAATCCACACTATTTTGCTTCAAAAATCCAAGAAAAAGCTTCAAAATCCATACAATTTCAAAGCTTTTTCCAAATCCAACTCCTACCCATTATTTCTTGCCTATCTAGCATGGATCTAGGAGCATGGAAGCTACTTTTGGAGGCTAGGATTTGCATGCTAGAACTCAATTGGGAGGTATAAATTTTAACCCTTTAGTGAAATTGTTGTTTAATTGCTTTATGTTAGCTTATTAAGTGTTTAATTAGGTTTTAGATTGGTTCTAATTGCATGTTTGAAAAATTCAAGAATGAGGTTGATTTCAAGTTAGGGTTTGGAGTAATGGGATTATGGTTGTGATGGGTAGCTTACCATCTTAGAATTTGTAGAAAGTAATTTAGTAGTTAAATTTCATATTGTTGCATGGAAATGTCTAAATTAAGTTTTGTTTTTGCTAACTAGAGTTTTTGAAAATTATGCAAATTTATGAGTTTAAATTATGGAAATGGTTTTTATGACTTATTTAAGATAGTTAATAAATATATTGGCCGCTACATTCATTTAAATATCGTGTTTTGTACAAAAACGGCGAATTGTGCTTGCTAGATTTTCGGAAAAATGACTTTTTGAGTGAAATTGGCGGTTTTGTGAGTTTCAACCTAGTTTATATTAAAATTAGCGTTCGTGAATGTGCAAATGAGTGTATTTGGGTTTTTCTCGATGGTTTGGCGTTTGTACGCCGACGTCGAGGGTTTTTGGGTTGATTTATGAAAGCAACCATAGGTTTTGACCTATGTGGGATTCGTGCGTCGTTTTGATCATGAGTCGGATTTTAATGAGATATGGTGCGTTATGATATGTAGGTACCCCCATGTGGAATTCGAGACGACAAGCAAGCGCGTGGCGACGTCGGCACCGGCTAGCGAGGACCAGGTGAGTAGATTTATATCTACGGGGAGAAGTCGGGTGGATGGCGTATAGCACCCCCGCAGTCCGTGGTGGTGTATACGGCTGCGTATACACACCAACAATTATTATATGTTATTTGGGATTAATAACGATGCTTAGGATGGATATTGGTGTGTTGGATTACTTTAGTGTTGCGAACCCTAGGGTAGTGTTACATACACATACACACATACATACTTGCATACATTCCTATTGATATGTGCTCATGGGATTCTTTATAGTTATGTGTTCACATGGGTATGGGACTATGTGTTCACGTACGGATTGAGGATGATACTTGGGATTGAGCTGAGTCGATGAGATTTGATTTGAGGCCGTGAGATCGGTGATATAGCAGGGTTCGTATCTTAGATACGACATGACGTTGTAGCGGGTCCTTGACGTAGTGTTTCACACACGTCCATGCATACGTAGGCGATATCAGTATGGTACTAGACGTAGATCAGTACCCTGATCATGATATTTGATAAAGAGGATACCAGGTGAATAGTATGATGAATGTGATATTGAACCGTACCCAGATTGGGATGCCTTACGACGGATTTACGTACGAGCTATATTGATGATTGATCCGCACTCTTGACTTGGGATGCCTGATTATAGATATGGTATCGGATATGATATTATTGAGGCGGGATCACCGACTATACATATACAGGTATGTATATGTATCGATTCAGATGATAGGCGGTTTCCTTACCTGTAGTTCAGCTTGTTAGTTCAGCCGTATAGTTTAGTGTAGTTGTTAGATTAGATTAGACTCCTTACCTATTTCAAAAACTAACGAATCGTGGGCATTTTTAAAGACAGCTCAAGGGAATCTACGGATATTTCAAAAAACGACGTATCTTTTCATAAAAACAACGTAGCCCCTATTTTCAAATCCCCATGATTCGTGTTATTTCAAAAGGCACCATTCGTAGGACTTATATTAGATTATTGCAGATTAGTTATCGTTGTGTCTAGTATTCAGCTCCCGCACATTATTGCTGTTCGCTCTGCCTCGCATATTTATTTTGCTGCATATTCCATTATTGATATCATGCTGTTAGGACACCAGCACTATTACCGTTGATGCGTATGTACCACGTACACCTACTTGCCGGCTCACACACATCTTCATCGGTAATTGCCATGTTACGTACACTTTAGAGAATATAATTGCTTGACTTAGATTGTTAGCTGGTAGTTTTGACACGATATTAGTGTACTTCCCTTATATGCCATATTAGACATTGTAGTTATTACCTACCACTTCATGCATACTGTTATTCAGTTGTTCATGCCTAGTTTATTATCATTGACATATGCACTTGTGATGATTTCTTGAGATTTCTGATATTTCTGGATTTCGGGGAAAGCCGCAAAATTTACAACTTATGATCTTTTAAAATAAAAAATGTTGCGGTTTTCTAGTGATGTAAAGTGTCGCCCACCATGAGTTTGCTGTGGTTTTGGAGATCCATGTCGAGGAGTGGAGGAACCGTCACGGGTACATGGTGGGCCCGGTATGGTACCCCGGGACAAGAGGAATGTGGTGTTGACGTTGAGCCTGGCTGGGGAGCACTACCTACCGGTGATATTACCCGACGCGTCGGATATCCGGAGGATACCGTCGTGGTCTTGAGATGGATGGTAGGGGCCGGTCCGGACTGACGGCGCCCTAGATATTGAGCTTGAGACATTGATATTTCGAGACAGTGAGATTTATATTTTTTGTCGATGCTAGACACTGTTGATACTGATTTCATTATGATACCTCAGTTTAAAAATACGAAGGAAATCTCACTAATTTATGAAAACAGTTTCTTCATTTACATGTATTCTGTTTCATGCATTCATACCTCATTCATATGATATATTGCTACCTGAGGCACTGACACGGGCACATGAAATTATACTCGGGTTAGATATTACCCTAGACATTGTCATAGGCTGCCTGTTATACATATATTTGAGGATATTTTATGATCATTGACCTAGGTTGCGTTATTTATGCGATTTCTGTGCGTAGATGTTTTTCTATTCACGAGTTGGCAACTCACCCCCGTTGTGCCCCAGTTTCTTGCAGATTTGCCGTACAGGTTTCCTTACGGCTTGCGGGCTCAGTTTCATTCGGGTGATTTGCTAGTAGGTGGGTTTACTTGTATCATACCCCCATTATATATCTTGTATATCATTATTCTGTTGTATCTAGAAGTTCCATCAACCAAACATGTATCTATTGAGATAGAGACCAGTGTTGTTTATTCTTTCGACCTTAGAGTCGCTCGTTATATTTCTGGTGGTTTTGAGTTCCCTTTTGAGTTTTTGATCCTCGCCGTTGGCGTTGTATATTTATTGCTTGTGTGGTTGTGACCGTCGATTGACGAAGAGCTAGCTCCCGCTTGGGGATGCCTTTTTTCTTGATTTCGTATACTATTCATGTTGTATCCCGTTGGGGGCCAGTATTTACAAAGGAGACTCTGCCGAAATTTTCAGTAAAATTTTGATGTTTTAAAAACCGCATAATTCGGCTTATGCTATTGAAATTACTTGCTTTAAGTTGGTTTTTCCTGCACTCTACTACTTTTCTTGGTTTGGATTTCTGGGTTTTTGGTTTACTTAGATTACGTACGCCTCGAGACGTTCGTAGTTTAAGTGCCGGTCATGTTCCGTACTTTCGGGTCGTGACATCTGGAATCACTTCCAGTTCTACCATACTCCCACTACTGTTTTATGAAAAAATCCATTTTTGTTAAAACTGTGGCGAGTCAAGAACAATATCACTATTGATCTTCCAGATGGTAGAAAATCAACCCTCGTCATAGCCCGGGTCAACCCACAAACAGCCATTACAGAAACGTGCCTTGAGTTATCTAGAGTCTGGTTTTAAGCATAAGCCGGAAAACTCCTCGTACCTTAACAATGTCAAGATATGAACTGTTCTATATCCAATACAGAAATAGAGGCACTGATTTAATTGAACCAGATTCAAATCATGCATCTGTCTCCCGTGCATGTCAACTAAATGGAAGGAGGCCTGTCAGCGTTACTCAACTTAGGAATACTTCCAATTATGAGTAACCTGAAAGAGAAGCAAGTTCTCTTAAACCATTACTATTAACTGAATACCACACACAAGTATCTACATCTTCGATCACCTTGAAGAATCCCGATACTTGTAATACCTGGTTCTTTACTTTACTCTTATACCTATAACTTCTCAAAACTCAGACCTTGTGTTTCCACGAAACACATGTCTAAGAACTAGAGAAGTCACAAGTAAACAGAATATAGTGCGAGAACCAACCCCTCTGTACTAATGGACACTGGATAACATACAATACTCTGTATAAGTCCCCTGAGTCCAATTTCTCATTCCCTGTGTGCCGTAGGTTGAAAACTGTACTATGGTTATGAAGAATTACACCGCCGTTTAATGCTCCTTACCTAACCTTCCACTGATATAGGTAAATGTCATAGACATAATTTCAAAAAGGTACATCTCACTCTATAAAAATAGACGTACAGATATATCAATTTGAAATTGGTGCATAACAACGGATATTCAAAACCAAATATTTGCCGTCCGGCAAACAACCCAGGCGATTTACTCAAATATCACCAATTACAACGAATTCTGATATAATGAGGATGATCACCCAATTCCCAATAACTTACTCTCACTCAGCATCTGTAAAACCATACAGATGTGAGAATCATACCAGGTAAATACATACCCTGGAGCAAGTGTCTAATTAGGAATTCAGTTTTCTTTTAACAGTACACAGTGAAACTGAAACATTGAAATGTTTCGATGGGGTATCCCGGTATTCCTAGTAATGCCTCTTCCATTATCCAGATTCACAACTGTAACCGTATATTTCTTTACCACCTCTCCAAATCCCTTTATATGTCTTTAGTCATTACCTTCTGTACACCCCTTTAGGCCAAATGGTTTTCTTCCTTCCCTACCGTTCGGCACCAGCCTATGGTTCGGAAGAAGACTATCCAATAAGCATAATGGGTGTACTGTCCTAATCCTAGGAGCACTCGCAATACGAGAGAAGGTGAAGATAAAAGACAACCGAATAAACCTTATTCCTATTTCTCCTGAACCAGAATCCATCCCCGAACTGGAACAAGTTCCTTTCGAGTTCGTATATAACCATACGATGGAGCATCCAAATAAACTGTGGATCTTCGTAATGATACGGAGTGTCCTGGAGAAATACAAAGGTGATTTAGGATTGGCGAAGAAATATTTGGTTTGGTCGTGAATAGCAGTCGCAATTTACTTTGCCCTCTTACTAATCCCTTTCTTTGTCTTTATATAATACCTTCTGTACACCATCGTTGTTAGTGTATATGCCCTAGAGGCTATTACTGTATCATACTAGTTTGTATATTACTTGATGGAAGCTTGGGATATTCACAGTTGTATATACAATCTAGCTCGAAATGGTAGTATGCTACTTGGTTTGTCTCTACTTCAATATGTGCATGTGTTTCTTTTAGCATATCGCTGATATACATATTAGTAGAGCCCTTAGGATTATTGCTTGATTACCAGCGTTGTGATGGCGCTCACACTCGTGGGGGCTGGGTAATCCATAAGCACATCCTTATACAGGTCCCTGGTCGTTGGACTATCGAGACAGGGCATCGATACTCCAGAGTAGACTAGCGTATGCGCTTCTCATCCCAGCGTGGGAGACCGTCTGTCCCACAGCCGTCAGTACGCCGTACTTGAGATAGTATGCGGGTGCTCGTTAGGTTACGAGTACACTGGACATGACTCGTCGGGAACTGTTGGTTGGTATTATACCTATCGTCAGTTATCAGTTCCCAGGTGACATGAGTATAGCTTAGTCCGCTGACTTGACATTGCACTTCGCCTCGAGTGTGTTCCCACTGTAATTTGATTACTACCCTACCACGGCTCAAAGGAGTCGTGCAAACAGATAGTTTTTGGGTGCAGTCCCGAAGCACTTGGAGGCAGTGACGGTTAGACAGGATTCGTCTCTCCCGGTATTGGGGGTTGACATCGTGCTGTGTCCAGGAGAGCCATTACATAAGTAGTCCCTGGCCAGGGCAAGCGAGATATACTGGTAGGTTTCCAGTGTTATCTCAGGGTGTTCTGGGCTACACTCCGACACGACTTGTACCGCTATTAGGGGACTGACGTTCACCGCCCCCCTAGGCCCGCCATGCGATGTATCAAACGAACAGACCGGACTGTACGGAGACTGTCACATACAGACTCAGTAGGAGTTCAGATGGGGTCACCTCATCAGTCTTCTTATCGGCATCTACCTGGGGAACGTTACGTACAGCTAGTGCCGCTTGCGGTCTGTGGTTAAACCCACTGCCAGCGTAGTGTCGAGTCTTTAGAGTCCCACACAGAGAGCTATTCGCCTTTAGGCAAAATGAGTAGAGGTCGCATGGTTTTGCGACAGGGTTCGTTCACATCCGCGCACTTGTGCACGTTTGCTGTCCGGACAGCTTATACTAGCAGGCTTTGGTTTAAGCCAGATCCTAGTATATGATTTGGGATTGGTTTTATCTCTTTGTATTCGTGTTCCTCGGATCACGAATACGGGTGCGTATGCACTGTTGCTTGAGACAGAGGGAGAGGACTTTGATTAGGGTTAATGACCATTGTCATTTTATTAACCCTAATGCTTATGTGTGTATTATGGTTAATTGATATTAGTTTAATATAATTGTGCATGGTTATGGTTGTTGACCATTTGACATTCTTGACTTGTTGACCTAGTTGACACTTTAACCATCATCATTTCATTGGAAGATGCTCTTTGATCCTTGCAATTTGCATTAAAAATGAAATGATAATGGTCATGTCTTGATTAAGCCATGACAATTATCTCACTAATTTTCAATTTACAATAATTCACACATATATGTGAGAATGCTTCATAATTCTCTCATTCTATCATATACTTTCCCTCTCTTGCTCTTCCTCTTCCTCAAGCTCTCCCCTCTCATGTGTTGAGAAACCCTTGAGCTTGAGAAAAACCATTCCATAGTAATCTCTACTCTCATCTACGGTTCTAGGATTAGCACTTCTAGCACCCTAGTTACTTCTAGCTTGAAATTGAAGCCAAAGGTTGAGGCTTTCGGGTGGATCCTTCTTCGACGTGAGAAGACGACAAAGGTGATCCCTTTCTACTACTCCAAGGAGCAAGGAGAGAAGGACATAAAGCCCTAGGTATAACCATTCTACCCTTTAGCTAGTTTCTATTTAGCTTTAGCTAGTTTTTGTTTAGCAAAGATCCTCCTTTGTCTAGTCCATGTTGCCTAGCATGATAAAAATCCGATTTTTATTCCGTTTTCCGCCTCCCCGCAAGCACCGGGGTGGGCAACGTGGACTTACAATCGTTATGCTAATTGGTTTTCTTCATTCCCCACCGTTCGACACCAGCCTAAGTTCTGGACGAAGACTATCCAATTTGCGTAATAGGTGTACTATCTCCTAAACCAAGGAGTACTCACAACCTGAGAGAAGGTAAAAGGAAAAGACAACTGAATAGTCCTATTCGTTTTCTCCCGGACCGGAAACCATCCTCGAATAAATTCCTTTGAGTTCGTATATAACCATACGATGGTTTTGTCCAATGGAAGTGGACGTTCGTAGTAATACGGGGTGTCCTGAAGAAAAGGGTAAAAGTAGGAGTGGCAATGAGGTTTGCAACTCTGACAATCCAAAAGCCAGTGTTTAAGAAGGTTCGGTTAATTTTGGTCACTGAGTCATAGTATAGGGTCGGGTCAATGGTCGCTGCCAAAGAGAGAGAGAAAAAAAACACTCAGCGTGCACTCTAACCCAGATCAGAATGGTTATCACTTTATCTAATCTGGAAAACTCCCACTGTAACGTCAAATTCTTCCCCAAACCTGAAAGAAGAACTAGTCGGGATCACCCGACTAGTAAACCAACTCATCAGTGGAAATCGGGATCCAACTATCATCGCATGATAACGTGACGGAATCCGCTCACGTCATCACACTCCAGAAGGTATGTGCATATCTGGCAAGTTTCACTTTCTTTAGAAACTCCCGATGTGATTTTTGCCCCATGCTCTTAAGACCTTGACGAAGGCCAACAAATCATAAGTCACATGTCAAGTTCTACCCGTCATTCTCCAGGTTGATTTGAACCCACACGTACAAGCCCTTGACGAAGGCCAACAAGGCTATACGACTGTCCCAAACCAACGCATCTATCTATGCAGCAGAAAAGTAACAAATAGCTACCATACACTATGCCTTGACGAAGGCCAACATACATAGCATGAATACTAAGTGCTACCGTTCTGAAATGACGGAGGGCTACGAATGGTTTCTGGCGAAAACCTTTAACGTAATGAACTTGATATCGTTGAAAGAACTGATAGCTTTATAAAAATATAATGGCGAAAACCTTTGCTAAAGAGGTCACTCCCGGTGAAGGGATCTCGGCTCTTTCCCCGTAGAATGAGGGGCAGGATATTCCAACTGAATACCACGATGCAAAGCAAAAGTAATCGGCTATAGTGAAATTATTGCCCTGACGCAAACTTTTGTCCAAGGGGTCACTCCCGGTGAAGGGATCTCGGCCCTTGCCTCATCGACTGAGGAGCAGGATATTCCAACTGAATACCACGATGCAAAACAAAAGAGAACGTCCTTGCAATAACAGCTTTTTGAAAAGTGTTCCAACAACATCAGAATAGGTTTGTTATGCTTGCATTGATCCGAATCAACGCAGTCCCATCAATTGATCACACCACAAAAGAACGAAAATAATGATGTACGTATACGCCATCCGCATTCGCCACTGGATCCCGTCATCACCCGTTAGGTTACTTAACTAACACAGAGCAGGGACTGGACTAGCGCGGATGCAAAACATATACAATATCTACTAGTATATATATCAATATATAATATTTCGCTTAAGGCGTGATAAAATGCAACATCACAGAAATGTAATCAGCATCACAGAACAATACAGATATCTGGGATCCTCGGGTTTCATAGAGCCGCTACTGAAACCCAACGTTCCCCTTTGTTAGCTTTACCTAGCACCCTATGTAGAGTTTGGAAGCATCACATGTCACAAAGTTCAAGTTTTTATGGTGCTAAGCAAGCATACATGGGATCGATCCTAGAAAATTAGGGTTTCTAGATGTTAAAGGCAATAAAGACTAGGGTTTCGAGACTACAACCTTTGTAGCTCCCTTTGCTAGACTCTTTGGCCTCTTGGGTGTTGGAGGAAGGTCCTCTTGAAGTCTTCTTGTGTCCACGACGATCCACCCGAAGCTCCTTCGTCCAAACTATCGACTTCACTTTCCAAGAGAAGAAAAGAAGACAACACTCTAAACAAGTGGGCTAGACTTGAGTAGAATGATGTTGTGGTTGTAATTCTCACTTCAAAAACCTTTCTTGATGTGTGTTTTGCTTACTATAAAAAACTAGAAAGCAAATGGTGAAGGAGGAAGAAGATGATGGCTTTCTTTTTAACAAGAGTAAAAAGATAACCCTTGAAAAGAAATGAGAATATATCCTTATATATTTATTTCTTCTCATCTCAAACCATGGTCAAATGTTTGAGTTATTATTTAATTAGAGTTTAAAACATAGAAGGAAAGTTTAATCCATGGTTAAGGGTAGGTGAGGATGGTTAGGTTAAAGAAGGATGTAGAAACAAGTCAAGAATTATCCTTTCCTTTTCCATTTTGTTTTAAACACAAAATCAAATAATAATTCATATATTTATCCATGGTGTGAGTCTTATATTGCCATCATTTTCAATGTGTAATCAACCATGATAGACGATGTTTGTATGTATGTATGTATGCACATCCATATGTGCATGAAACTAGAAAGAAAGAAAGAAAAACATACATGCATGCATACATCCATCATATACAAGAAAAGGTTTTAAGTGAGAAAACTAATGGTTAAATGATAAATCAACACTTGATTTATCAATCCGGCCATATCACATATGACCCCACCAAAAGCAAGCCGCCCGATCAATGTACAGTATTCTATACGCGCATTTTAATCGGGTCCATGCGCATATCGCATACGCGCACCACAACGTTTTGCCTGGACTAGGTAACTCTTTTGTGGGACTCTAAGACTCGTCAATACGCAGGCAGTGGGTGATGATCATATCAAGCACCCCCAAGCCGCAAGCGGTCAGCTAAACGTAACGGCCACCCGGGTATTGAGCGATCAGAAGAAAACAAGCGAACCTGCTACAACTCCCGTCGAGCCAACCGGCAACACTACCGTACAGTCCGGTCTCTTCGTCAGATATGCTACATATCGAGCCTAGGGATGGTCATGTCAACCCCAATAACTCAATAAGTCGTGCCGGTGAATGGTCTATAACAGATCGAGAAACTACTGATAACACTTATCAGCAAATCTCAGCAGCCCTGGCCAGGGACTTACTGATATAACCAGTCGGGCACAGCACAGCATCAACTCCCAATACCGGGAGAGACGAAACCCCTCGTATCGCTCATCGCCTTCGTGTGTCTCGGGACTGTACCCAACGGCCACCTGTTTGCACGACTCAGTAGAGCTGTGGTAGGGTGGCAATCAAAGTATAGTGGGAGAACACACAAGACTCTATGACGATCTCGGGTCTACAGACTAACCTGTACCAGTGTCACCTGAGAACTGCTATCCGACGATAGATATAATTCCATATAGGAGTTCTTGGTGAGTCCGTCCAGTGTACCCAGTCACCACTGAGCACCCGTATATGATCTTGATGTCAAACATCGATGAATGTAGGAACATTCATCGCCCATCGTATAGGTCTAGTATCATATACGCTAGTCTACTCTGGTATATCAATGCCCCGTCTCGATATACCTACGACTAGGGACTTTTCAGGATATGCTTATAGACTACAGATGTCCCACTAGTATGATCTCCATCATAATCAGAGTAGTCAAGCCGATATCCTCAGGGCTTTATCAGCATGTATGAATGAATAAAAGCATAATCAAATCAACATGTCAGATAAAGAAGAACCAGATAGCACACTATCATGTCGAGCAAGAATGCATACTGAATATATATTTACATGTATAGATACATCCACTATCATATAATGGCCTCTAGGGCATACATATATCCAACACCCTGGTCGTGTGGATAGCCTGTGCAATGAAATCCTAGACCCCTACGGGCGCGGCAAGTTACCCGCCAAAACCTGAAACGAGGCAGCCCCCTTTAGCAACGTGAATGGACCACCCAGCAGTTCACGGAATCTGGTAACTTGGGCACCCCTCCTTGGGTCAACCTGTACCCCCTACCAGTGCGGCGAATAGCCCTGCCAATTCTAGAGTAAAGCCCCCTCTGTCTCAACGCCATATGATGCGGGCCCGTTGCCCTCTAGAACCCGGCTATCCGTGCACCCCTCCGCGGGGTAATCCTAGTACAGAAAGTAAAATATACATACAACGGGTACATCGACCTCGACCCGGTCGTGCCCCAAAAGAATAATATACAAACAGGCAGTGACGGTAGTCCACATGTCGGACGCTCGCCCCGCAATATCAAATGTACATATAAAACAAAACTGTACTACCATTGCATCCAGGCTATCCCCCACGACCAATCCGCAACATCACAGCACAACACAGAACATCAACGTGAATGTCACGTTCGCAAATCCGTCTAAAAGGGCTATAGCAGCTAGACAGGATTTACCGATCAAATGACATTCACGATCGCAGATATAATGTAAATACTGTGAACTAATATGTTTAAAATTTTCGATCGATCAAATATACCCAAGTAGGCCCCAAGCACTGCTGTAGCTCTCACAGAAAATCTGGGCCCAAAAAGAATATCCCAAAAACCCCATTTCCTAGTCAAAAGCCCACTGTAAAAATTTGGCACAGTGAACACTCAAAGTGGTGGCGGAACCGCGGCCCAAGCATGGGTTTGGCCGCGGTTCCGCGGTGAAAAGATGACGTCACACTGCCACATTTTCACAGTATGCTTATAATTGCTTGCATGTGTTTCTGCAACAACCTGAAAAATTTTTGGAGCAAAAAAAATTTCGACAGAGAACAGATGCACTAAAAATACGGTTTTTGGGATTTTAGTTCGATCGAGTTCTAAACATACTAGAGCAAGCTAGACTAGGTTAATGGCATGGCTCTTATACCAATGTAAGTGCACGGCGGCGCCCCGGCCGTCAATCCGACGCCGGAATGCGGAAACGAAAAACTTTACAAACTAGTAAACCGGCACCACCGCGCATAAAAATCCCGGATCGGGCCATTAACCTAACACTAGCAAACAAGTAAAGGAGTAGAGTAGCTATACCAAGCGATCCGTGTCCTTCGGTCTTCGTCTCCACTCCGATCTCCTCGCGGAACCTCCGGTCTTCATCTCCTCGTCGGAACGGGCACCACATCGCCGGGTTCTTTTACGGGCTCCCACCTCTGGACCGAGGCAACTCGGGCACGAAGCTGGCAAGTCGACGTGCACAAGAAGTGCTGTAGGCTAGTGTAGAATGGTTGTCTCATTTGGGGTTATAGAAGTTGCCTTTGATGAAGTGGAGAAAGAGATAAACTTTTGGAGATGAGAAATTTAATTTCTAGCAAGCCAAAAAATGAGAACCACACCAAAAGAATTGCCTCTCTCATTTCCCCAAGGATGTAGGCGGCCAAAAAAAGGGTAGGGAATTATCAAAGGGGGTGAGCCAAAGAGAGTATTGTGGTAACCATAAGAAATGTGAGGATAGTGAAGAGAAAAGGTCACCCCCATATCAAATCAATTCTAATCTCATTAATGCAAAACAATAATGAGAACAAGAAAGGCATCTAAAGATGCTAGAAATATTATGAACGATCATAATGCCAAAAGCCACAAAGAACCCTCCACAATAGCTAATTTGCAAACTTGCAAATTAGCCCCTTTCATAGGAAGAGTCCGGCCGGGAAGGAACAAAGGAAAACCGGCCGAAACAGAATGCAAACTGGCAACTTCATAAAACTGATCCCGTAATAAATTACAGGAAAACCCCACGACTGTATATACATACCCGTATTTGTATTCCCACTGAACACAAATGCAAAGAGACAAAACTACACTGTCTAATACTAGGATCTGGCTTAAACCAAAGCCCGCTAGTATTATCCGTCCAATCACGATCCGTGCAATACCGCACGTATCTGATCGAACCCTGCCATATCTCCATACGGCCTCTATAGCGTTTCGCCCGAAAACTTGAGAAACTGGTCTGTGGGGGACTCTAAAGACTCGTCAATACTTTGGATGTGGATTTAACCACTAGCACGTCAGAGGTATTAGCCAATACGTAACGGGCTACCAGGTACTGACTAAAAGGGACGTCGATGAGCGAACTCATCCTGACACCCTACTGAGCCTGTGAGTGACAATATCCGTACAGTCCGGTCCGTTCGTCTATGAGCATCGCATGGTGGGCCTAGGGGGTTGGTAAAAGTCAGACCCCCAAAAGCGGTACAAGTTGTGTCGGAGTGTAGCCCAGAATACCCTGAGATACTACTGGAATACCTACTAGTAAATCTCCTGCCTTGGCCAAGGACTTTTCATGTACTGGCTCTCCTCGACACAGCGCGACCTCACCCCCAATACCGGGAGAAACGAACCCCTGCAGATCCGCTCACTGCCTCCATGTGGCTCGGGACTGTACCCAACTAAAACCTGTTTGCACGTCTCCTTTGAGCGTGGTAGGGTAGTAATCAAAGCACGGTGGGAACTCACACGAGAAAAATAACGATCTCAGGTCGATGAACTAACCTGTACACATGTCACCAGGGAACTTCTATCTGACGTCAGGTATAAAACCAACTAGCAGGTTCCCGGCGAGTCCTGTCCGGTGTACTCATAACCCAATGAGCACCTGTATACATCTTAGGTGAACCAACTGACACCAGTGGCTTGTGAGACCGGCCACCGCCCCTCGTCGGGGTCTCGACTGTATACACTAGTCTACTCTGGAGTATCGATGCCCTGTCTCGAAACTCCCACGACTAGGGACCTTTTAAGGATTTGCTTATAGACCCCAGCTCCCACGTATATGATCGCCCTCATACTGCTGGTAGTCAAGCAAGAATCCTAGGGGCTCTATCAACGTGTAATAGTGACCTGCAAGGTCACCTAAAGCAGTACACGATGATAAAGATAAACCAGATAGCATACTATCATCTTGAGTAAGACTGTCCTACCGGGACAGCTCCCCCCTCAATCATTGCAATCACGTGCCTGTGATCCAATAATTGACTCTGAGGGCACTATCTCCAACAGTTAATGCATCATTTATTGATCTAATGACTTATGAGATGAATCACTCATATGAATAAATGAAGCATGGTTGTTAAATGATTTTATTTATTTATTTCATAAAAGATAATGCTTCATATATTCAAATGAGATCATTATCTCTTCTCATTCTCATACTCATCTTCTCTCTCCTCAAGCTCACTCTCTCTTCAAACCCTAATCCCACAACTCATGTGTTGAGACCAAGGATTAGAATAGACTAATTAATCCATAACCTTTCTCTATATCATCTAGGTACTTTGATTAGCAACTAAAGAAATCTAGTTACTTCAAGTTTAGAGGTGAAGCTTGGAGTAAAGCTCTCGGGTGGATCATCGACTACATAGAGAAGGCCGGAGAGGAGGTGGAGAACGAAAAGACGAAGGACACGGTTCATTAGGTATAATCACTTCTCATAGTAGTTAACAACTTCTATGTTTCTTGTTAGTTATAGTTTAGCAAAGATTCTTCGGTCAGTCGATGTTTACGTAAAGAACAAGATTGTTTTTCATTTTTCCGCCTTCCCGCAACGTGGGGTGTTGCACATCGACTTACAGTGGTATCAGAGCCTCGCTAAACAATAATTAACTTATTAGCAAAGTCGTATGAATTTCGAACGCAAAACGAACCGGAAAAAACATCGATATCACATAGTTTCTGTCGATTTTAAAATGAGGTCCAAAAATTTTTCAGGGACCTGCAGAATAACCTCCAGAGAAATATAAGAACACTGAAAAAAAATTGGGTTCATGAATCGGCCAAACAGCCGTGGAACCGCGGCCGATCCCACCGATCGGCCGCGGATCTGCGGCCGAGTTGGAGCCGATTCAGCCCAAGTTTTTCCAGTGGCTCTTCTGTGATATTTTTGTGTTTTCTGAAATGTTTATTTTCTGCTCAAGTCTCAGGTGCACAGAGAAGTTTTGGAGTAGAATCTGATATGTTTGCTCGATCGAAATTATACGATATTTGCTAATTTGATTATATCTGTGAATTGTTTAATGTGTTCATAAACCTCCCCTAACTGCTAGTATGTCGGTTGGCAGGGGTTGCACATTTCTGTGATGATTTTACTGTTTGTGGTTATGAACTATATTGGATTGTTGTGGTGATTAGCCAGGGTTTGTGATGGGTTATTATATTAATTCATTCGATGTAATTGTAATATGTTGTAATATTATTTTGCGGGGCGCATCCAGGATACGGTTGTAGCCACCGTTGTATTATTTCATTTTACCGTTTTTGCTCCTAGGATAGATCCAAGGTGGGGTGCACAAACTACCGGGTACTTTGAAGTGTTTAGTGGCCTACTCACGTCATTGAGGGAGACCGCTTCACTTCGGGTACTTGGCGGGTAGTTTGCCATACCCGTAGGGGTCTAGGGTGGGGTAATGGCTATTCATCACAACTGTGTAATCCGTCTTTCATTGCAGGCTCAAAAGAAACGCGGATTGCTTGCATATCCAATAATGTTCATCTGTGATCTGGAATGCCTATTATTGCGTCTGACGAATGTACAATATCTATATATGATAGCTATTTAGACGTCAATTATGTTTTACGCCCGCGCTAGCCCAGCCCCCGCTCTGCCGTTACTTAAGTAACCTAACGGGTGATGACGGGACCCAGTGGCGAATGCGGATGGCATAAGAGGACGTTGTATTTTCGTTGTTTTCTGCAATGATAGGTTAATGATGGGACGCATTATTATTAATGCAAAGAAAAATAAGCCAAAGTTCAATCGTTGGAACAATTTAAAAGAAACCACTCGGTTATTTTTAAAACAGAAGATATTTTTAATTGCGGAGCTTTAACCACTCCTTTTAAAAAGTTATCAGGTTCCTTCGGTTATATCAAGTTCACTACGTTCACGGTTTCGCCAAAACCATTCGTAGCCCTCCGTCATTTCATTTGGGTATTCAGTAGTATTCAAGCTATGTATTTTGGCCAAAGTCAAGGCATAGTGTTTGGTAGCTGCTGAGTAATCATTTGTTGCATAGATAGATGAGTTAGTTTGGGACAGTCGTATTATCATTTGACCAAAGTCAGGGGTATATACGGATGGGTTCAAATAGACAAGATAATGACGGGTAGAACTTGACATGTGACTTATGACATTTTGACCAAAGCCAAGATCATAAGAGCATGGGGCAAAAATTTATATCGGGAATTTCTAAAGAAACTGAAATTTGCAAAGAGGTGCATACCATTTGGAGTTTGATGAATGTTGGTAGGATTCCTTCAACATTATCATACGATGATATTTGGATCCTGATCCTACTGTGAGTATATGCTACTTATCAGGAGATTCGTCACTTAACGATCAATGCTATAAACCAAGTAGGTGTCAAGAAAGGTGTCAGCAAGGCTACGCCCCCACAGATTAGAGGTTATTTAATTAAGGAACTTCGCGAAAGCTTTGGAAAACCTCCCTTGAAGTATCGACACTGGCCTGGTTGAACGGTTAAGCAAGTATTGTACGGTGAGAATAATCCTGGCTAGCTCTTCCTTTTTGGTTTGAGGAGGGATTCGAAAAACAGTGGGAGCCATCCAGTTTAGATAAATTAAAAACCACTCTAAACTTACAAGAGCATCATGCTAAAGTGTTTCTTCTCTCTCTCCTACTTGCAGCGACCCTGAAAATGACTGGACTTAAGTTACTTTTAGGAAAAAATATACTGACAGGGCCAAACTATAAAGATTGGCTGTGGAATGTCAAAATGGCTTTGACCTATGACAAGTTAGGGTATGTCCTCACCACTAAAGCACCTGAAGTCCCAGGTCCCAAATACAGTAATGCGGATAAGGAAATCCGCAAAACCTGGGTGTTAGATTGCGCGAAGGCCAAGTGCATCGTGCTTGCCTTGATGAACAATGAACATCAGAGGAGGCATGAGGATAAGGATCTTGAATCCATATTTCTCCATACAAAAGATCTGTATGGAGAGCAATCTCGTATAGCAAGATACGAGACCTCAAAGAAGCTGTTGCAGGCGAGGTTGGCCGTCGGATCATCGGTAGGAGAACATGTCCTAAAGATGATTGGCTATATTGAAGAGCTCGCAGACCTTAGGACGACTTTAGATAATGAGCTCTATACAGACCTTATTCTCCACTCCCTCCCTTCCACCTACGCCCAGTTTATTCTGAGCTTCAACATTCAAAGAAAAGAAGTTGAACTTTCAGAACTCCTTAACATGTTGAGGATTGCAGAGGGCACCTTGCAGAAGGCAAGGGAAACACACGCTATGTTTGTTCGCGGTGCTTCTTCGTCCGGGTCCAAGGCTAAGGCCAAAGAAAGGAAGAATAAGGCCGCCACCAAACCTAGAGGAGGTGTTAGTAAGGTGGGAGTGAAGGGAAAGAAAAAGATCGCAGTGCCAGTAGTTGCCCAGGATGAGTTCTTCCATTGTCATAGGAAAGGGCACTGGAAGAAAGATTGTAAGGCGTGGAACGCTAAGAACTAGGAACCGAAGCAAGCTGTGGCTTCGACTTCAGGTGTGTTTATAATTGAGAATTGTCTGTCAATCAACTCTACTTCCTGGGTATTGGATACCAGATCAGGATCTCATATATGCAATTCATTGCAGGCAATGAGAAACCGTAGGGTGCTGAAGGAAGGCGATATGACCCTAAAGGTTGCTAACGGAACTAGCGTGGGAGCTGTGTCCGTAGGGGATTATCACCTGGGATTGACAAGTGGACACATTTTGGTTTTACATAACTTTTTTTGTGTACCTAGATTAACGTGTAATATCATATCAGTTTCCTTGTTATCAAATAAAGGTTATGATTTCACGTTTGTAAGTGATGTGGTTAACATCCACCTTAATCATAGTTTGATTGGGTCCGATACACTGGATAACGGTATATATGTCTTAAACCAACTACAGATTTTCAATGTCCAGAACACACTAAAAAGAAAGTCTCCAGATAACAATAAGGCTTTCTTATGGCATTGTAGACTAGGTCACATCAATGAGACAAGGTTAACTAAGTTACATAGAGAAGGATATTTGGACTCGTTCGAATATCAAACTTATGCCACTTGTAAATCATGTCTCAAAGGAAAGATGACAAAGACTCCATTCACTGGATATGGAGTAAGAGCGAGCGAGCTCTTAGGACTCATACACAGCGATGTATGTGGTCCAATGTCTACACATGCAAGAGCTGGTTTTTCCTATTTCATTACTTTTACGGATGATTACTCTAGGTACGGATTCATTTATCTGATGAAACATAAATCCGAGGCTTTTGAGAAATTCCAAGAGTATAAGAATGAAGTAGAAAACCAAACCGGCAAAAGTATCAAGACACTAAGATCTGATCGAGGTGGTGAATATTTAAGTGCCGAGTTCCTAGGTTACCTAAAAGAGAAAGGAATTCTCTCTCAGCTTACTCCTCCATACACTCCACACATAACGGTGTATCGAAGAGACGGAATCGAACCCTATTGGATATGGTACGTTCCATGATGAGTAATGCTGAGTTACCGCGATCTTTCTGGAGTTATGCGCTAGAATCAGCGGCATATCTTCTGAACAGGGCTCCTACCAAAACTGTGCCTACCACGCCATATCAGATGTGGAGTGGGAAGAAACCCCATCTTCAGCATCTGAAGACATGGGGATGTCCAGCTTTTGTTAAAAAGTAGCATGCGGACAAGCTCGAGGCACGATCAGTACAGTGTAAGTTTGTGGGATATCCAAAGAACTCCAAGGGATATTATTTCTATTACGCATAGGAACAAAAGGTTTTTGTTTCTCGTAATGCCCATTTTCTAGAACATTAGTTTTTAGAAAAGGAAATAAGTGGGAGAGAAATAGAACTGGAAGAAATTCCAGAACCACAAACTACTACTGAAAGTTTGGTAGAACCAGTAGTTCAAGAAGAACAGGACATTCCTGCACCCCTCCGCAGGAGTAGTAGGCCGTCTCATCCGCCTGAGAGATACTACGATTTTCTCATAGATGGGGATAGAGAGGATTGCATCATCGATGATGATGAACCTACTAGATTCCAGCAGGCCATCCAGAGCGGCGACTCGGTACGATGGCTAGATGCATGCGGACCAAGATGGAGTCCATGTACACCAACAAAGTATGGACTTTGGACTTTGCTCCAGATGGGGTAAAACCCATAGGATGCAAATGGATCTTCAAGAAAAAGATTGGTGTAGATGGACAGGTAGAAACCTATAAGGCTAGACTTGTTGCAAAGGGTTTTCGTCAAAGATCTGGTTTGGACTATGACAAAACTTTTTCTCCAGTGGCTATACTCAAATCCATTCGGGTCTTTCTTGCTATTGCTGCCTTCCATGATTATGAAATCTGGCAGATGGACGTAAAAATGGCTTTTCTTAATGGTAATTTAGAAGAGTGTGTCTATATGGATCAGCCAGAGGGTTTCAATCAGAGTGGGAGCAGCGGGAAAGTATGCAAGTTGCTTAAGTCCATTTATGGACTAGAGAAGGCATCGCGGAGTTGGAACATCTGTTTTGATGAAACAGTCAAAGAATATGACTTTATCAAAAATCCAGATGAACCATGTATATATAGTTAAGTTGTAGCACGAACTGTCGTATTCCTCGTATTGTACGTGGATGACATTCTATTGATAGGAAATGACATTCCTATGCTACAATCTGTCGAAGGATTCTTGTCACACAGGTTCTCCATGAAAGACCTGGGTGATGCCTCTTACATTCTGGGGATCCGGATCTATCGTGATAGATCCAAGAGGATGTTGGGACTTTCGCAGTCCAGGTATATCAACACTATACTGAAAAGATTCAGTATGGAAGATTCTAAGCATGGTAATCTACCGGCTTGTCACGGAATCACCCTTTCCAAAGAGATGTCTCCCAAGACTGATTTGGAAAGGGAACGCATGTCTATTATACCCTACGCTTCTGCGGTAGGCTCTATAATGTATGCGATGTTGTGCACCAGACCAGATGTAGCTTACGCACTGAGCGTGGTAAGCCGGTATCAGTCAGACCTAGGGGAGAAGCACTGGATAGCAGTGAAGAACATTCTCAAGTACCTGAGAAGGACTAAGGAGATGTTCTTGGTTTACGGCGGAAAAGACCTCAAGATGAAGGCCTTTGCTGATTCCGGCTTCCAGAGTGATAAGGACGATTCCAAGTCCATGTCAGGTTATGTCTTTACCCTCAATGGAGGGGCGGTGTGCTGGAAGAGTTCCAAGCAGGACACCGTTGCTGACTCGACGATGGAAGCGGAGTATATTGCTGCTTGCGATGCCGCAAAAGAAGCAGTCTGGATGAAGAAGTTCCTAACAGAACTTCAGGTGGTTCCTACCATTGTTGATCTAATACCTCTGTATTGCGACAACAACAGAGCTATAGCTTTAGCGAAGGAACCAAGGTCCCATCAGAAGTCCAGACACATCTTAAGGCGGTATCACCTGATCAGGGAGATCATAGATCGCCGGGAGATCGAGGTCCGGAGAGTTGCTACTGAAGAGAACATTACTGATCCATTCACAAAGGCCCTACCTCAGATTCAGTACGAGAAGCTACTCGAGATCATCGGTCTTCGATATGCCAGTACATGGCCCTAGTGCAAGTGGGAGATTGTTAGTGTATATGGCCTAGGGGCCATTATTGTATCATACTAGTTTATATATTACTTAATGGAAGCTTGGAATATTTACAGTTATATAACAGTCTTGCTAAACATGGTAGTATGCTACTTGGTTTTATTTATCTTAATATGTGAGTATTCGTACTGATAGAGCCATTAGGATCTTGCTTGACTACCAGCGTTGTGATGGCAGTCACACTAGTGGGGGATGGGTAGTCTACAAGCACATCCTTTTCTAGGTCCCTAGTCGTAGGATTATCGAGACAGGGTTTCGATACTCCGGAGTAGACTAGTGTGTACGCTTCTCATCCCTGTTGGGGAGATGGTCTGTCCCACAGCCGTCAGTACATCGTACTGGAGATAGTATACAGGTGCTCATTGGGTTACGGGTACACCGGACAGGACTCGCAGGGAACTGTTGGTTGGTATTATACCCGTCGTCAGTTAACAGTTCCCAGGTGACATAAGTACAGCATAGTCCGCAGACTTGACACTAGTACATCACCTCGAGTGTATCCTACTGTTCTTAGATTGCTACCCTACCACGGCTTAAAGGAGTCGTGCAAACAGGTAGTAGTTGGGTGCAGTCCCGAGCACTTAGAGGCAGTGGCGGTTAGACAGGATTCGTCTCTCCCGGTATTGGGGGTTGATATCGTGCTGTGTCAGAGAGCCATTACGCAAAGTCCCTGGCCAGGGCAAGCGAGATTTACTGGTAGGTTCCAGTAGTTTCTCAAGGTGTAATGGGCTTCACTCCGACACGACTTATACCGCTATTAGGGGACTGACGCTTGCCGCCTCCCTAGGCCCGATATGCGATAGTCCTAGATGAACAGACCGGACTGTACGGAGATTGTCACATCAGGCTCAGTAGGAGTTCGGATGGGTTTCCTCATCGGCCTTCTTATCGGCATCTACCTGGGGACCGTTACGTACAGCTAGTGCCGCTTGCGGTCTGTGGTTAAACCCACTGCCAGCGTAGTAGTCGAGTCTTTAGAGTCCCACACAGAGAGTTTCCCTGCTCCAGGCGAAACGATATAGAGGTTGTATTGTTTTACGACAAGGGTTCAGACGCATACGTGTGTTTACGCACGTACGACATTCGGACAGTTTTTACTAGTCGGCTTTGGTTTAAGCCAGATTCTAGTATCGGATTATTGGATTTATACAGTCTAAAGTTTTTCCGTGTTTTCACGGATAGGAGGGGCGTTCTCGTAATTTCGCGGGAAGCTTCTAGAAGGATGGTGACTTGAGGGTTTAGGTGGCATTTGCATTTATTGTGTTAATGACCCATTTGTGTGATTCATCCATGGAGTTAATGCATCATTTATTGATCTAATGACTTATGAGATGAATCACTCATATGAATAAATGAAGCATGGTTGTTAAATGATTTTATTTATTTATTTCATAAAAGATAATGCTTCATATATTCAAATGAGATCATTATCTCTTCTCATTCTCATGCTCACCTTCTCTCCCCTCAAGCTCACTCTCTCTTCAAACCCTAATCCCACCACTCATGTGTTGAGACCAAGGATTAAAATAGACTAAATACTCCATAACCCTTCTCTATATCATCTAGGTACTTTGATTAGCAACTAAAGAAACCTAGTTACCTCAAGTTTAGAGGTGAAGCTTGGTGTAAAGCTCTCGGGTGGATCATTTACTACATAGAGAAGGCCGGAAAGGAGGTGGAGAACGAAAAGATGAAGGACACGGTTCATTAGGTATAATCACTTCTCATAGTAGTTAACAACTTCTATGTTTCTTGTTAGTTATAGTTTAGCAAAGATTCTTCGGTTAGTCGATGTTTACACAAAGAACAAGATCGTTTTTCATTTTTCCGCCTCCCCGCAAGTCGTGGGGTGTTGCATATCGACTTACACCACTATCCCCCCATCTCGGCCAAATTCGAGCAGAACCCTCTGAATTTTTTACCATGTTCCAGTTACTTGGTTTTGATGTTTCAGGTGTTGTTTATTTTTGTTAATTTTGCATGTGATGTAATTTTACACTATAAGCAATTCGGAGTGTTTTATATTCGCGGTTTTAACATTGTTTCGGGTTATTCGCATATTGTCTAGACGAAGTTAGAAAGTTCGAACGATTGTCAAAACCCCATTTTTCCAAGTTTAACGTATTCAGAAAAATATGCGAGTGATTCTGTGGACCCTCTAGAAGAACGAAACCTTGACTCGATTATGTGACCGTCAGAACCGCCACTAAACCTTAAGGTTTGAGGTAGTTCAGCATTATCACATGTGAGGCGTTGGTTTGACCCTTCTACGGCTGGTTCATAGGTATTATGGCATCTTCTGGATATTATTGAACTGTGCTCAAGTGTTGAGCTGTCGGGAAATTCTGGGACTTTGATGAATCGATCGAAAAGTTTAACGTCGTCCGGATATTATGTGATGGGATACAATATTTGGAATTCACATGTAATTATGAGATAACTAGTTTGAATTTTATAAATCTAGCAGTTTAGTCTCATTTGATCGGTTGCCATGGGATTTTGATGTGATCAAAAGTCCGTCGCAATCACGTAGCGTATGCGGATAATCGCCGGGTAAACTTAATAGATAGCCACGCCCCATAGCCCCGAACAAGTGACTGTAGGAGAACCCCGTCGCCAAAAGCATCCATTCGGGTGCTCGCGGCAGCGGTGTTCCGCCTTAATGCACTTCGTCGACGGCATCGGGGGGTGCGGCCGTCTACTAAAGTTTCTGAAAAGCATTCGATCAGGATGTTGGGAATCTTGTTGAATTGCCCGACTTGATATTGGAAAGTTTTTTCGAGATCGATACTAAAATGCGGGGTTTATAATTGTTAGGCATGCTATGTCTAAGGAATTCATTTGGTTAGGCATGTGATGTCTAAGGTGGTTGCGGATTCCAACTGTTTTAGTTTTTCACTTTCTTTTCTGCGACCGTAAGTGTAATATGTGGGGTATCGCCGGTTTCGTTGCTATATGTCAACGACAATTGGGATATGCATATTTACTTACGTTGATGACATGTGATGTTATGTGTTGCTGGGATATGTTATATTGGATCGTCGTATTTTGAATAGCCGGGGGTTTTATGTGAGATGAGAGTTTTTCATTTTCATTCATGTAAAATTCATTGTATGTAATATTCTTTTATTGGGGCACTTTCGGGTTGAGGATGATGTTACCATTGTATATTATTTACTTTTCCGCATTAGGATAGACCCAAGGCGGGGAGTACAAGTAACCGGGTTCTAGGGTCCAGTGGGGGACCATCTCGAGGAGTCGAGATCGGGTCTCTTAGCTCTAGAATTGGTAGGGTTGCTTGCCACTCTCGTAAGGGTCTCACGATGTGGGTTTGGCTGTTCATCGCGACCGTGGAATCCATGTTTTATACTGGCTTAATTTAAAACACGGAAATCCTAGTATATCCAAACTTTCATATGTTGTTTTCTGCTGCGATGTGATCATTTGATATATATGTTGAGATAGATACTGGATATAGTATATGTGATATATTATATAGACGTTACTTATGTTTTACACCCGCGCTAGCACTGCCCCGCTCTGCCATTAGTTACCTAACCTAACGGTGCACGATGGGACATCGAGGCGAATGCGGATGGCATAAGCGTACGTTGTATTTATTTGTGATGTTTAGGTAACTTAAAATGATGGGACTTCATTAATGGGATTAATGAAAGAAAATAAACCTAAAGATGTTGTGGAATCGAATTTTCAAAAACAGGTAGCTCTAGTTCTTGCTTTTACATAGCGATATTCCTTGTAGAATATCCAACACTTTATTCGATAAGGAAAGAGCCGAGATCTCTTCACCGGGAGTGACCTCTTTAGCGAAACTAGCAGATGCTACAAACTCGGTTTGTCATTTGATTGCTTTTATAGTTTTTGCTTTGCATAGTTGTATTTGTGAAATATCCTGCACCTTATTCGATAAAGAAAGAGCCAAGATCCCTTCACCGGGAGTGACATCTTTAGCAAAACTAGTAAAGGCCTAAAAAACACTCCTTTTCAAAAATCACTCGATTCTACAACGATATCAAGTTCATTACGCTCATGGTTTTCTTAAAAACCTGCGTAGCCCTCCGTCATTTCAAATAAGTACTACTTAGTATTCATGCTACGGTACTTTGGCCTCCGTCAAGGTATAGTGTACGGTAGCTAACTAGTGCTTATCTGCAAGCATACGATGCGATTGGATTAGGGTATTCATACGGCATAGTTTGGCCTCCGTTAAGGGTCGTGCGGGTGGGTCTAATTCAATCAAAAAATAAACGGGTTGAACTTGACTAGCGCCCTATGGGTAGTTTGGCCTCCGTCAAGGTCATAGGACGTTACGGGTAAAAACTATTATCGGGAATTTCAAGTGTTGAAATTTGCAATGAGATTGAATACCTTCTATGAGATAGTTGGATCCCGATACCTACTGCGAGTAAGAGTTACTCCTGGGAGAGTTTTACACATTACGATTAGCCGATCAAGTAGGTGTCTAGAAAGGTGTTAACAGGGTTACGCCCCTGGGAAAATGAGTTTTATTTTAATTAGGTCCATGCGAAAGCACGGTGAACCTCCCTCAAAGTACCGACACTAGCCCAGCCGAAAGATTGGCGAACTTGTAAGGTTTAATTAATCCCGGCTAGTCTTTCCTTTTAGGGTTTGAAGGTAGATTTGACTAAAACAGTGGGAGCCATCCTGATTAGATAAATTAATAACCAATCTAATCTTGCAAGAGCATACGCTGAGTGTTTTCCTCTCTCTCTCTCCAGGTAGCGACCATGTCACGCCTTAATCAAGATAATAATATGGATGTATTGACCGAAACCGCTTGTTATACTGAGCTATGGAACGTTGGTCCCGCTCCAACTTACAATTGTTATAAAACCGAGCAAGAAATAGGGGATTACCAGGATTCCCGTGCCACCCAAACGAAGAAAGTGCATAATGATGCATCATCTTCGGGTGTGTTCATTACAAAGAACTGTTTCTCAGTTTCCTTTACGTCCTGGGTATGAGATACCAGATCAGGATCCTATATAATGTAATATGTTACATGGGCTACAGATAGGTAGAGAATAATGGGTGATAAGTTTTAAGAGTTGGAAACGGTGCAAGTGTTGCAGCCAAGTATGTTGGCAGTTATCACCCTGTATTACCAAATACATTGATTCTAAACGAATGTTATTAGATATCGAACCTGATATACAACATCATATCAGTCTCTTTATTTAGTAAAGAAGGATATAATTTTGTATTGTTAGACAATGTTTTGAACATTTCCTATATCAAGAGTTGATCGGTTCAGGCACGTTATCTAAAAGCATATACATTCTAAATCAAACTACAGTTCTTAACGTACAGAATACACACAAGAGGAAGAGTTCAGAGATGAACGAATCCTTCTTGAGGCATTGTAGACTAGGTCATATCAATGCGACCCGACTAACCAAGTTACATTTAGATGCATATTTAAATCAGTTTGAATTTACATCTTATGAAACTTGCCAGTCATGTCTCAAAGATAAACATGACCATAGCTCCGTTTATTGGAAATAGAGAAAGAGTTAGATGAACTCTTGGGATTGATACATGAAGGTCCCCTGTCTACGCATGCCAGGAATCGTTCTTTGTACTTCATTACATTCACTGATGATCTCTCAAGATTCTCACATATGTTCCTGTTGAAACACAAGTCTGAACCTTTTGATAAATTCAAAGAATATAAGTTAGAAGTAGAGAAATAAAATGGGTATAAGTATTATGTCCTTTGATGTGATCAGGGAGGAGAATACTAGAGTACGGAGATCCTGGACTATTTTAAAGGAGAATGAGATTCTCTCTCAGCATTACTCCTCCGTATACACAATAGTACATTGGTGTATCGGGGCGGAGCAATCACACCCTATATGATAAGGTGTACTCTATGATGAGTACTATTGAGTTGCCTATTTCCTTTTGGGGGTTATGCACTTGAGAAGCTGCATATCTATTGAATAGGGTTCCAACCAAATCAGGTGCCTACCACTTCATATGTGATATGGTTTGGGAAGAGCCCATCTCTTAAGGATGTTAAGATTTGTGGTTTTCCGGCCTATGCTAAAAGCAAAAATCGGACAAGCTCGAGGCAAGGTCATTTTTGTGGAAGTTTGTTGAATATCCCAAGCATTCGCAAGGGAATATCTTCTACCATACTGAGGAGCAAAAGGTGTTTTGTTTCTCAACATGCCACCTTTTAGAAAGGGAATTTCTTGTAAAGAAATTAGTGGTCTTGAGGTAGAACTGGAAGGAGTTCCAGCTATACAAACTGCAGCTGATGATTTGGTAGAACCGGAGGATTCAGTAGCTGCCGACGAACCTCAGCTTCTCCGCCGATTTAGTAGGGTTCCTTGTCCACCTGAGAGAGACTTCGGTTTTCTCTATGACAGTGGGAGCGAGGATTGCATCATGAGATGATGACCCAACTAGTTTCGAGCAGGCCATCAAGAGCGGGGACTCTGTAAGAATGGCTTGATGCTAAGCGATCTGAGATGGAATCCATATATACCAACAAAGTATGGACTTTGGTTGCTTTATCTGAAGGGTTAAATCCCCATCAGAAGCAAGTATATCTTGAGAAGGCTACTTGGTGTACATGGAAAATTTAAGACTTTCAAAGCTAAGGCTTGTTGTAAAAGGTTCTCGTCATCGACCAGGAGTGGATAATGCTGAAACCTTTTCTAGTGCCTATGCTTGTCACTACCCGAAATATTAGCTCGTGACCAGCACTTAAATCACTCAACGTCTACAGGCGTAACGTAATTCAAGTAAGCTGAAACCCAGAAATCTAAACCCTTTTAAGAAAATAAAGGAGGTGAAGTTTTGAAATAAAGGTATAATGAAATCAAGTTTTCTTAATGCATAGAAAATGAACATAAAAATGCAAGTGAAATTTACTAGTTTGAAAATGTGTTTCTTCTTTTAAAAATTTGGGCAGCACCTCCTTTGTATATTTTGATCCAAAACCACAAATACATAACAAGAATAATGGCATCCCCAAGCGGGAGCTAGCTCTTCGCCAAACGGCGGATCACAACCACGCAAGACAGTATGTGTAAGTATACGACACCCAACTGCGAAGTTCACCACAAAAATATAAAGAAATAAGCAAGACATCAAAACCACAAGTAGCGGAAAACCCCTCATTTTAAGTCTCGCAACCACAATCCCACTGAGTCACATTACTTATACAATTTACTAATTTTGATTGATGGAGTTGACTAAATACAATGTGAAATATAAATACAAGAGTGGGTACAATACAAATGCCCTACCTACCAATGCAAAACACCTAAATGAAGCTATGTTCCAGCGATGCCGCTACGGATCCATGCGGTCAACCTGCAAGAACTGTGGCACAACGGGGGTGAGTTGCCAACTCGTGAGTAGAAAAACATCTATAAGTAGAAATCGAATAAACAACGACTCCTAGGTCAACTATATTATAAAGGTAATACTATGATATCTAGGGTGACCGGGTCATCATATATGCCAACAATGTAGTCAATACCTATATGTATGCGGATATAATCCAACAATATAACCAGTGTCTGTATGCATGTGGATCTCATCCAACCATAAAATCAATGTATGTATGTATGTGGATCTCGTCCAACCATATAATCAATGTCTGTGAATATCATAAAAGCATATGCATGAAAGTATGAGGATATAAATTAACGGGTGTCCCTTGCAACACATCAAAATCATGGAACCTGAGTGTCCTGCATCGACACTCGAAACATCATGAAAACCGTGTCCAGCATCGACACGTAAATCCTCATATATCTCAGGCGCCGCATCCTCAGATCGGCCCTCAGGCGCCGCACACCCTGGTCGGCCCTCATATCCATCTCGCTACTCTAGTCGGGATCCTCCGGATAACCGCCGAGTCTAAATACTATCACCGATAGATAGTGCTCCCCTGCCAGGCTCACCGTCCAATATATACGAGACTTCTTACCCCGGGGTAGCTCACCGGGTCCACCATGTACCTATGGACGGTGCCTACCGCTCCTCGAATCGGGTTTCACATGCCACTCTCAGAACCGAGAAAACACATGGTAGACGCACTAAAATATCATATATAGAGAAACTGGGTTTTTAAAACAGTACATGTTTTCCTTTGAAATCGCCATGGTTCTCAAATCCAGAAATCTCATGAAAACAACATATCTCAATGCGTAAAAGCATAAAGCATGATGTATGCGACATATAACAGAATGTAAGCATATCCGTATATCATGCAACATGGAACGGTAATTTGCACATATCGAGGGGAAACCGCTCTTTTAAATGAATCCAGTTTTAAAATATATCATGCGGTTCCCAAATCTCCAAAATCGAATGCAATACTGTATAAAGGTGCATATGTGTATATACGCAAGTATGGACGTACAAATGTGTATGTCCGCAAGTAAGGTGTACAATATGTATGTGCGCAAGTATGGTGTACAATATGTATGTGCACAAGTATGGTGTACAATATGTATGTACTCAAGTATGGTGTACAATATGCATGTACGAGAGTATGAGTGTACAATATGCATATCATGATGCATCAACCCTACTGTGTAGTGACATGGCAATTATCGATGATGAAATGTGTGAACCGAAAAATCTGTGTGCGTGTAACATACCCATCATCGATAATGGTGTAAGTGTACTAGTACAGGTATAAGTAATGCAATGCGAATAACATGAATGCATCATAAGGTAAATCGTGAGCTAAAAGCTATAAGGTATACATATCTAACATGATCGAGTCGGTGAATCCATCAATCGGCATCCAGCTTAACAACATCGTGTACGGTATAATCCATCGTACGGCAACCTCTAGTCAAGGGTATGGATCAATCATCAAGTCAAACTCATCACGGACGGAAAATCATCACACAGCGGCATTAAGCTATCAGGAATCCTATCAACCTATAAGACGAGGAGGGTACGGACCTAATGTCACGTACGTCTAACACTCACGATTCACAACACATATAAATATCTCTATATACCTATGTCCCAGGTCACATCCGCAATAATCTCATATCAGGGGACCGACATGGTATAAATCATCTCAATCGACTCGCATCCGTATACCAACATATCACCAAATCATCATATCACGTCATATATCCTTTTCATCATATTTATATCCCTCATCAAGCCAATTTTACAAATACATTCTACCTTTACTATAAGCATAAGTATCTAATCTAATATACACACCCGAACCATATAAACAGTTTTTGAAAGATGCGAATCGTAGTTTTGAAAGTAGGGGCTACGGTGTTTTTAAAGAAAAGGTATCATTTGATAATCCGTAACGTCCCTCAGGGTATCTGTTTAAAAGATGCATACGATGCTTTAGTTTAGAAATAAGTATGGTTCGGAGGACGCATCTACGTCGGCTATCTAGTCCTATAGTACCCTAAACGGCAATATCAACAAATATCATCCTCAAGTCCCGTCATCACATACTAGTCGTATCATATCGCTTCTAACTATCCTTAGTTTCTAATATAGTTTATCTAGCTATCCTTTTTACTCTATCTATAGTTTTCTATTAAAGGTTTCATTAACCATAATCTACATATAAATCGGTTTCCATCAAAGTGTGCGGGGGTGCTATACGCCATCCACCCGACTTCCCCCGTAGATATATATCTACTCACCAGATCTTCGCTTGTTGGAGCCGATGACGCCACGCCCATCCTCGCCGTCTCGAAGTCCACATGGGGTACCTACAACCAATACACAATCGTAAATGCGTATTAAAAATCAAGGCGGAAAACCAAAACGGCACACGCTTCGCTCACAGGTTAAAACCTATAGCCTTGCATGCAAAACACGACCAATAACCCTGGTCGTTGACGTTCAAACGCCACACGACGGAAACACAATACCAAATACCAAATTCAAATTCATTAAAAGCCGCAAAACAATTTTAGAAACCATCTAAAACACTTCCAGATTTTATCCTAGGTGAAATTAGCCAATTTTGCATATGTGGAGGGTCTAATTTACAGGTAACAAAGCCATGGATCAAACACGATGCCATACCTCCCTGCTCTGGCCGCAAATTGCGGCCAGAATGGATTAATGTGCGGCCTGGGTTTGGAGTTGGGGTCCCGGGTCTCTAGGGTACACTCACAATCACCTGCTCATCTCACTGTCTTTGCTAAATAATTTTCCAGGTCCCCGAGTCACTCCAGATTCTTAAATACCATCACAATTCTCACAATTTTCCGATATCGATGAATCTAAAGTTCGTATTTTGGGGTTTGGTCACTGATTCAATTCAAGAATTCTAACACTAAGGCTTAGTAATAGCCACCACTCATCACCACAACACAACTCGAACCCTAATCCTCCTCTTGAAGTTTCCATGCTCACAAATTCACATCTTAACCCCATTTCTAACTAACTAGAATATAAAGAAACTTGAAAATAACTAAATGGTAGAAATTATACCTCATTTAGGCCACTCAAGGAAACCCTAGCTTCTCAAAGTTTGTCAAAATCCCACTTTGTGTCCCCCCCTCTCTCTCCAATAATTCATTTCTTTTCTTTTCTCTTTTCTTCACAATAACACCCATAATTTCAATTAAAACCACACAATGAAACAACATGTAACGTGTCATGGTCCACTAACCATGAAAAACTTTAGAAACACGGATTTGGCTTAATCGCGATTAGCAGTGCACTAATCGGTTTTTTATCAAAACTGCAATTAATAAATTTTTAAAATGCCAAATCCTTTAAATATATTTTTAAATGAATAAATTATTTTCATTTCCAATTATTTCACAATTATTGGTATATATTTATACCCTTTTTTGAAAACCCTAATTTCGCAAATCGGGCAGTTTCCGGGAAATATATTATTTTAATATTAAATTCCAAAAATAATATTTTATATTTTCTGAAATGTTACAATATTCCCCCCTTAAATAAATTCAGTCCCCGAATTTAAATTTAAACCCCCAAATTCTAAAACATTTCAAAAATCAGCTCAAATCAACGGGGCTCCGGAATCACGGAAGATGCAGAAACAACACAGCGTGTCAAGTGCGCATAAAAACGAGTACAAAACTCAAAATCGAACTCCGTCAAGCGTCACGAAAATCATCGGATTTTCACGCATATCCTCGGAGTTACAATAGAGATACAGATCTCGAAATCCACTACTGAAATCCAATATACACTAGTCAAATACCATAATATGTGTATAGTACGCATCTTTGGAAACCTTTCAAGAACTAAATAAAACTCATGCAAAAATATTTTCTAAATCGCCGCGTGAATGCGTTACTCACGGCATAAGTGAAGGACGCTCGTTTTAAAATAATAATATATGTCCATATACGTTTTCCTAAATACACATTTCGTCGTTTTCAAATATTCCAACAAGGTTTTCCTTCATAAACATTCGTGTCGCTCACGGACACATAGGAAATAGCTAGACTATAGCCCCTTTTTGAAATTCTCTTGGTAACTTTTAATGCATGCAAAATACTCAGGTACCGTCCTCAGATCAGTCCTGTTCGGCCACTGTATAATATGGTGCCCATCAAGGAAACAAAGTGATCAAAAGCAAAATCAGCCTCAAACGGCGTATCCAACAATCGCATGCGTCTGGTGCACACGGAAATCAAATCCAAACACAGGTGCCACCATGGAGCACGAAAACAATATCATGAAACTCAATCATCAAAACTCAAATTCAAGCGATATAAGCATGATACTTGTATCACTACGCAATTCGCAATAAATGACATCGAGGTACATCTCCTACAATGTTGGCGTGCCCAAAACTGGCAGAGCAAGAACATTCACTTGCCTCCTGCTCACGGTCTGGCTCCTTCTGTCTCTGGGTCTTCATTTCTCTGTGGATTACCAATCTCACAATCCTTCAGCTTATCAGCCCGTCCGGTGTGCTGACAGAAACGATTCTGCTCTGGCACTTCTCTGGTCGTCTCTTGGCCAATTATCATAACCACTCGTAAAGCAGCACGTCACTGGCGTTGCCCTCTGGCCTTCTGAATACTCATAACACATCTGATCCTCCGTGCGAATATCATTACAGCAGTGTCCTGGAAGGAATCCTGCTCAAGGTCTCTTCCGATCTCGCCTATGCCGAACTGTACGGAGGCTGGTACTCTTACATAATCTTTTCTCGTTTTCTGGACACCTGCGTTCTCAGCACAACATTTCCTTGGGAATTGGCCGTATCCCAACACCTCTGTATGCATATCAGATCCTTATCTCGACGGGGAGTAGCAACAGCTCGTCAGCATCTCGCATGAACCTCTGGCTCCACTCGTCTGTATCATCGTCCACTTTGACGTCACATCGTGCTATCTGCGTACAGCAATGGTCCTCGGCTACAGTCAATCTGGAGTCTCTCGCACGGACTAGAAATTACGAACTCGGAATCTTCATCACTCTGTAGAAGATATCTGGCCGAAAATGTCCTCGGGAACTCGTCCCAACCATCAGAGGAATACTCAATACTCGTCCGTCCTTGATCAACTCACAACGCATCTGGGTGAGGTCCTCTATCCGAAGCTAGTCAATTTACTGGTCTCTTATCACATGATATCCGGACGACGTTCAACATTTCGATCGATTCTTCAAATTCCCATAATTTCCCGAAAGCTCAACACCTGAGCATGGTCTAATAATATCCGGTACATACCACAGTACCTCTGGACTAGCCGTAGAAGGGCAAACCCAAGCCTCACTGATTGCACGGCTAAACTGCCGCAAATCTTAAGGTTCAAAAGCGGTTCCATGGTCATCATGTCGAGTTAGGGTTTCATTCTTCTAGAGGGTCCACATAGATACTTGCATGTTCTTCCGAATACTTTAAACTTGGAAAAAATAGGTTTCTGACATTCGTTCGAACTTTTTAATTTTGCCTATACAACATGTGAATACCCTTCACCGCATGCTACACAATGCCTCAATCTTCCAGAAAAGACGATACATCAATGGTCATCTCTGGATCGGTCTACTCTAGACCTAAGTAAGACTCTCCACACTGGAAATCTTCAACTCAACTGGGCCTGCGTCGGCACATCAATCTGACGAATCACCTTCGTTTCTCAAATCGGGGTAGACTAGCTATCATCTGTCGCATCTCTGCCTGCGAGCTCCAGCGATCTCAGCTCGTAAGCTCTGGAAGCGACATCCTATCAATCTCAGCAATAGCTGGATCATCTGTCTGCACGGTAGGCGACATCATAATCCCTGAGGTATGCTGTACATCAATAGTCCTCTCGCAACAGGCAGCTCTAACAATGGCCCGATTATCCGGTGCAAAACCAAACACTCGCTTTACCCAAGAAGTCACAACATAAATACTAACTCGAGACGTTCCCGTGTAACCAGAAACCACAATGGTCAGTCCTCATACCAGATGAGTTCGCCCTGACCGCATCACTAGCAGCTGCTCAAACTGCGCTCAAACTATGGTGACAGGAACCTCAATCGAGTATCGATGAAAACAGATCAAGGGCATGAAAGGAAATGACAGATCCAGGATGTAAGTCTACGGTAGTGCCCGGCAGTCTTTTAGACGCCAAAATACGGAACAAAAACTTTTATACAACTGGCGCTATCGTATGCTATATCCCAGGATCTGCCATTAACGCTAAACTAACATACTGTAAAGTGGGTAGAAATGTTATACCGAACGATCCGGGTCCTTCGGTCTTCAACCATCATCCCACGCTTTGTTGCGGCTGCTCCGATCTCCTTGATCTCTGGTCTCGTCGTCCAGGTGGCACCACGTCAACGGATCTTTAAACGGGCTCCCGTCTCTGAACCGAGGCAACTTGATCGTCAAGTTTGCTAAAAGAGACGACCAAGATTGATGTAGAGAATGAGTAGAACACTTTGTCTCGTTACGTCCAAAGCTATGGACGAACGGTTAATGAAGTTGCCTTTTTGGATCGGGTGAAATGAGAAATCAACTTATGAAATTTCCATGAAGCAAATTTCATATACTTTTTCCAAATGAACAACCATCATCTTTCTCCAAGAAGGGGCCGGCCATATAAAGGGAAGGAGGAGGGTGAGTGTAGGAGGAAGAGAGTGACCATATCATTAATGAAGAGAATGAGTCACAATTACACCTTGCATAACCATTAAAGCATACAATGAATCATAATCTAGTCATCATCAATCATTAAATGCACCATTAATGAACTAATGACTCATTAGCCTTGTCACCATCTAGAACCATGACTCACCCAAGAAAAGATAAATCCGTATTTAACCGAATGTTAAAGACAGGTGTTAGAAAACTGGAAACTGTCAACTTCCAAAAGCGATCCCGAAACGAATTTCAGGATAACCCCATATCAGTATAAACATACCCGCATTTGTATTACGACCGAATACAAATGCAACTGAGACAAAGATATTATATCTACACAGTATAATACTTGGATCCGGCTTAAACCAAAGCTCACCAGTATTATCTGCCTGAAAAATTACACGTGCGAAAATGCATGTGCATTTTCCGAATCCTGCCATAATACCATACGGCATCTACAACTTTTCGCCCGAACTTGGGAAACGGTCTATGGGGGACTCTAATGACTCATCAACACATTGGCACTGGGTATAACCTCTAGCACGTCAGATGTACAAGCTGTACGTAACGGTTGTCTATATATTGATCGGAAGTGAAGATGACGAGCGAACTCATCCAGAAACCCTACTGAGCCCGACAGTGACAATATCCATACAGTCCGGTCCGTTCGTCTATGAGTATCGTATATAGGGCCTAGGGGGCTGGTAAACGTTAGACCCCCAATAGCTGTATAAGTCGTGTCATAGAGCAGCTCAGAACACCCTGAGATACTACTGGAATACCTTCCAGTAAATCTTGATTACCCTGGCTAGGGATTCCGTGTAATGGCTCTCCCAAACACAGAGCAATCTCACCCCTAATACCGGGAGAGACGAATCCCCGACGATCTGCTCACTGCCTCCATGTGGCTCGGGACTGTACCCAAAAAATACCTGTTTGCATGACTCCTTTGACCCGTGGTAGGGTATAAATCAATGCACAGTGGGAACTCACACGAGACAAATGACGATCCCAGGTCGACAGACTAACCTGTACACATGTCACCAGGGAACTGCTATCTGACGATATGTATAATACCAAGTAGCATGTTCCCGGCGAGTCCTGTCCGGTGTACTCATAACCCAATGAGCACCTGTATACATCTTAGGTGAACCAACTGACACCAATGGCTTGTGAGACCGGCCACCGCCCCTCGTCGGGGTCTCGACTGTATACACTAGTCTACTTTGGAGTATCGATACCCTGTCTCGAAACTCCCAGGACTAGGGACACTTTAAGGATGTGCTTATAAACCACCCAACTCTCACGTATATGATCGCCATCATACTGTTGGTAGTCAAGAAAGATTCTAAGGGCTGTATCAAAGTGTAACAGTGATAAAGACAAACCAGATAGTATACTATCATCTCGAGTAAGACCGTTTTATCGATATAGGCCCTTCCTCAATCATCACAAACACGTACCTGCGATCCAGTAATTGACTTTGAGGGCACTATATTCAACAATCTCCCACTTGCACTTAAGGCTAATTATTGCGATGTCGCATACTCATGGCCTCAGTGAGTGGATCCGCCCTGATGTTTCTTTCTATGTCTCTCTTAATCTCAAGTTTGCGAAGAAAGCCATCTCCCGAATCGAGTAATTCCTGTCTTAGAATATGTCTAAATATCTGATGGGACCTAGTTCATAAATGAACTCCAAATCCAAACTTCTTAGACTGTTTTGATAACTGAACCTAATCAGTATCGCGCACTATGCCTCCCACAGTATCCTCTTAGACCATTTGTCCATAATACTTTCCCTCGTCAGAGGGAAAACTACAACTCTGACAATCACTCTGTCATCCAGGTTACCTTGAAAGCCTGGAATGATAACCGTCTCCTTAAGGAGGCTGCCATTATCAAATCCATAGAACATCCATTCATGTTCTAAAACTGCTTCTTTATGTTTCTTTAGGATTGGATTAATAAAAACTTATCGCATCTAGTGCAAAAATAACATCTGGTGTAGTACTTGACATCTCACGATTGACTCAATTGCCTAAGCAAGTGATCTGCCAATCATGCACATCCTTCTCCCCTTTAGTCTGTAAGACAGCTTTAGAGAGGGTGACTCCATCACCTGCAGGTACACCACCATGCCAGGAGTCATCTATTCTAAAACTATTAGAATATAGTCAAAGTACCCAAATTAGGAAACTACCCAAATCTAGATCTAAAACCATAGATCTAGTTACCAGAATGTCTCATATTATATCCGTATCCTTTGTGGAGAAACAACAGTGTGACGACCAAAGTACAACCGATCGTAGTATAGGAATTTTACTTCCTACTCTGTGTATGTCATCCAAATACCATGACATCACACCCTACGACCTTCTTAACAGATCCATCCCCTATTCTGATGAAGTCAAAGCCTTGACTTTTACATCAAAATTAGATGATCTTATCTCCACTATATCTCCTCAAGTCTATAAATAGACTTAAGCTACTTGCCCACTATGCTTCCGCTGCTCCCACTGACTACGACAACCCTCTGGCAGAATAATATATACGTACACTTCTAAAACTAGTTTAGAACGACGCTATACATATCCTCCTGCCGGGTCTCATAGTCTAGAACAACAGTAGTGTCAAATCTGGGTAAACAAGAACCTCCTTGTCACCGTCCTTGATGCTACCGGAGTACCTCTCGGGTGTCTGAGGTTACCCAACATGTCTGCGGAGTGGCTATTGGAATGTCAAACCTGATTGAATATGTAGGTCCTACTAAACTTTCCGTAATCGTTTGCGGTTCTGGAATGATTTCCAGTTCTACCATACTCCCACTATTGTTTTCTGAAAATATCCATTTTACTAAAACTGTGGCGAGTCAAGAACAATATCACTATTGATCTTCCAGATGGTAGAAAATCAACCCTCGTCAAAGCCAGGGTCAACCCACAAACTGCCATTACAGAAACGTGCCTTGAGTTATCCAGTGTCTGGTTTTAAGCATAAGTTGGACAACTTCCTTTACCTTAACATCGTTAAGATATTAAGCATTCTATATCTAATATAGAAACTTTGGCACTTATTTAATTGGAACCAGATTCAAATCATACAACTATTTCCAGTGCATATCAACTAAATGGAGAGAGGCTAATCAGCATTATTCAACTTAGGAATCCATCCAATTATGAGTAACCTGAAAGAGAAACAAGTTTCTCAAAACCATTACTTGAATACCAATCACAAGAATCTACATCTTCGATCTTTTGAAGAATCCCGATACTTGCGACACCTGGTTCTCTACTTTATTCCTATATCCACAACTTCTCAAAACTTAGACATTGTATTTCTACGAAACACTTGTCTAAAAGCTAGAGAAGTCACAAGTAAACAGAACAGAGTACGAGGACCAACCCCTTTATCCTGATGGACACTGGACAACATACAATACTCTGTGTAAGTCCTTTGAGTTGAATAACTCAAAACCTGTGCATCGTAGGTTAAAAATTGTACCCAGGCGATTTCCTCAAATATCACCAATTACAACGAATTCCGATATAATGAGGATGATCACCTAATTCCCAATAACTTACTCCCACTTATCATCTGTAAAACTATACAGATGTGAGAATGAAACCCGGTAAATACATACCCTGGAGTAAGTATCTAATCGGAAAATCAGTTTTCTATTAACAATACACAGTGAAAATGAAACATAAATATGTTTCGAAAGGATATCCGGGTATTCCTAGCATTTCCTCTTCCATAATCCAATTCATTATGGTCGTGAATGAAAACAGTCGCAATTTACTTTGCCCTCTTTCTAATCCCTTTATTTTGTCTTTAGTTATTACCTTCTGTACACCCTACTTAGGATAATTGGTTTTCTTCATTCCATACCTTTCGGATGGTTTGGAATAAGACTATCCAATAAGCGAAATAGGTGTACTCTCCTAAACCAAGGAGCCCTCGCAACTTGAGAGAATGTGATAATAAAAGACAACTGAATAAACCAATTCTATTTCTCCTGAACCTGGATCCATCCTCGAAGAAATCCCTCCGAGTTCGTATATAACCATACGATGAATCTATCCAATGGAAGTGGATGTCCGTAGTAATACGGGGTGTTCTGAGAAATACAAAGGGTAAAAGAATGAGCGAAAATGACTTATGTAACTATAGACAATCCAAAAGCCAGTATTATAAGAAGGTTCGGTCAACTTGGTCACTGAGTCATAGTCTAGGGTCGGTCAAAGGTCGCTGCCTGAGAGAGAGAGAAAAAAGAAACACTCTGCGTGCACTCTAACCTAGATCAGAATGGTTATTACTTTATCTAATCAGGAAACCTCCCACTGTAATATCAAATTCTCCTCTAAACCTGAAAGAAGAATTAGTCGGGATCACCCAAAGTGTAAACCAACTCATCAGTGATAATCGGAATCCAACTCTCATCGCATGATAACGTGACGGTATCCACTCACGTTATCACACTCCAGAAGGTATGCTCAAGTTTTGCAAGTTTCCTGTATGTTTGAAACTCCCGATATAATTTTTATCCCATGCTCTTATGACCTTGACGTAGGCCAACAAATCATAAGCCACATGTCAAGTTCTACCCGTCGTTGTCCTGATTAATTTAGGTCATCGTACATGCCCTTGACGTAGGCCAACAAGGTTGTACGTCTGTCCTAAACTAATGCATCTATCCATGCAACAAATGAATACCCCAACAGCTACCAAATATTATGCCTTGACGTAGGCCAACAAACATAGCTTGAATACTACTGACCATCCATAAGAAATGACGGAGGATTACGGCTGGTTTTTGGCGAAAAACCTTTAACGTAATGAACTTGATCTCGTTGAAGGAACCTGATAGCTTTTTATAAAAAATATAGTGGTGAAAACCTTTTGCTAAAGAGGTCACTCCCGGTGAAGGGATCTCGGCTCTTTCCTTGTGGAATGTGGTGCGTGATATTCCAACTGAATACCGCGATGGAAAGCAACTTGTGATCGACTATACTGAAGTTATTACCTGACGCAAAATTTCTGCCCAAGGGGTCACTCCCGGTGAAGGGATCTCGGCCCTTGCCTCGTCGAATGAGGTGCTAGATATTCATAACCGAATACCACTGTGCATAACAAAAGGAAACGTCTTTGTAATAACTCTTTTTAAAATTTGTTCCAACAACATCAAATATAGGTTTTTTTATCCTTGCATTGATAAGAATCAATGCAGTCCCATCAATTAAACACACCAAAAAAGAACGAAAATAAAATGTACGTATATGCCATCCGCATTTGCCACAGGGTCCCGTCATCACCCGTTAGGTTACTTAACTAACGACAGAGCGGGGACTGGACTAGTGCGGGTGTAAAACATATACAACATCTAATAGTATATATACCAATATACAGTAATCGCTCCAGCCGTGATAATATGCAACATTACAGAAAAGTAATAAGTATCACAGAACAATACAGGTAATCTGGGATCCTCGGGTTTCACAGACCCGCTACTGAAACCCGACGTTCCCCTGGTCGTGTGGATAGCCTGTGCAATGAAACCTAGACCCCTACGGGTGAGGCATGTTACTCGCAAAAACCTGAAGCGAGGCATCCCCCTACAGCAAAGTGAATGGACCACCCAGCACTTCACGGAATCCGGTAACTTGAGCACCCCTCCTTGGGTCAACCTGTACCCCCTACGAGTGCGGCGAATAGTCTGCCAATTCTAGAGTGAGGACCCTCTGCCTCTCAAAGCCATGAGATACGGACCCGTTGCCTTCCAAAACCCGGCTATCCGTGCACTCCGTCGCGGGATAAACCTAGTACAGAAATGAAAATATATAGAACGGGTACATCGAAGTCATCCCGGTCGTGCCTCAAAAGAATAATATACAAACTGGCAGTGACGACAGTCCACATGTTGGACGCTCGCCCCGCAATATCAAATGTACAAATAAATCTAAATAGCACTACCATTGCACACTGCTATCCACCACGACCAATCCGCAACATCACAGCACGACACAAAACATCAACGTGAATGTCACGTTCGCAAACCCGTCTAAAAGAACTATAGCAATCAGACGCGGTTTACCGATTGAATGACGTTCACGGTCGGAGATATAAAGTAAGTATTGTAAACTAACACGTTTAAATTTCGATCGACAAAATTTCCCGAAGTGCACGTACATCTGCTGTACAGTAATAAAATCTGGGCCCAAAAGGAATTTTCCAGAAACCACAATTCACAGTATAGAAGCCCCTGTATAAATTTGGATCACTGTTCCCACTAAACGGCTGCGGATGCGCGGTCAAACCCTAGTTTGGACCGCGGATCAGCGGCAACACTGTGCGATCACGTGACAAAATTTGTACAGTTTGCTTTAAAAAGCATGCTCTACTTTCTGAAGTGCTCAAAATAATTTTTAGAACAGATTTAAAATTAACAGAAACTTTAACACATGAAATTGCGATTTTGAAAATTCCGCTCGATCGATGTTTTAAATGCAGGGTTCCTAGGCACTCTAGTGAGGTCTCCCAAGCCATCTACCATGGCAATTTCAAAAATTATGGTGCCTACAAACCCTAAAGTACGGATCGTTTGCTAGATGTCTAGGCGAACAAGAACTAGTTAACAGTTAACTAAGGGAATACGGAAATACAACCTTTGTAGATCCGGTGCTCCACCTCCACGGCTCCGCAACGAGGTCCTCTCCGCTGTCCAAATCAAATCTGGGCTCTAAGATCGGCTTCGTCGGAGAATGGGCAAGCTAGGTCGTCGATGTCCATGCCGAAGATGATCTACGTCGAGGCATCGATGAATCAAGCTCCACCTTCACCAAACCCTAAAATCTTGTGAAGGAAACACACTCTACTACTTGGCAAGAGGTAGAGGATGAAGAAATAGGAAGTGGGTTAACTTTAGAATTTGATTTCTCACTCTTTCCATCAATCCACCATTGATGGAGCTTGCTTTTCATGAAGAAGAAGAAGAGCAAGAAGAAGATCATTGTTATGATAAGTTAAAAGAATAATGAAAACAAAAACAATTCTTATCATAACTTGAACCCTAGTTAAGTGTAGAGAAAAGACCATGGTTAATGGAATGGTTAGGGTTAAGGATAAGAACAAAATGGTCACTAGGTCAAAGTCTTCAAGAAGCTTCAATATGAAACAAAAATAGCCACCATTTTCTTCTTATTCCTTTTCTAATTATTTCCAAAATAAATAAATAGATAAATAAATAATAAAAGGAAATAAAACCCTAATCATATTAATAACCATGGTTTATTCTTAACTTACACTTAAACAATCATGTATCATCAAACATGATACAAGCAAATGCACAAAAGTATATCGCATATACAATGCGCCCATCCGAGTGAGAAAATCCATCTTAAGTAAACCGATACTAGTTGATGCAAAGTAATATATCAAATATATAAATATGCATTAAATCATTAAATCAACACTTGATTCAATGACCCGGTTATGTCGCACACAACCGACTAGTATACAATATATCGGCTTATCGAATCAACGCTTGAATCGATAACTAGGTTATATCGCATATAACCATTCGATATATTTATCGCGAGAATTGAATACGGTATCACATACACGCATTATTCTCGGTCCCGCACATATCTCATATGCGCTCCTATTTCGTTTCGCTTGAGCCAGGAAACCTCTGTGTAGGACTCTAAAGACTCGTCAATACGCCGGCAGCGGATGATGATCATATCAAACATCCACAAGCCGCAAGCGGTCTGCTAAACGTAACGGCCACCCGGGTATTGAGCGATCTGAAGATCGACGAGCAAGCCCGCTCACACTCCAGTGAATCCGACCAGTAACACTACCGTACAGTCCGGTCTGATCGTCTGATATGTTGCATATCTCGCCTAGGGGTGGTAAACGTCAGACCCCAATAGCTCAATAAGTCGTGTCGATATGAGGTCTATAACTATTCGAGAAACTACTGGTAACACTTACCAGTAAATCTCAGCAACCCTGGCCAGGGATTTCCTGTTATAGCCAATCGAACACAGCGCAACATCAACTCCCTATACCGGGAGAGACGAATCCCCTCCTATCGCTCATTGCCTCCATGTGACTCGGGACTGTACCCAAAAACCACCGTTTTGCACGCCCTCTTGGACGTGGTAAGATGGAAATCAAAGCACAGTGGGAACCACACAAGACTCTATGACGATCTCGGGTCAACAGACTACTCTGTACCAGTGTCACCAGAGAACTGCCATCTGACGTGAGGTATAATACCATCTGGGAGTTCTCGGCGAGTCCGTCCAGTGTACCCAGTCTCTACTGAGCACCCGTATATCATCTCTGATGTCAAACACCGATGGATATGGGATCATCCATCGCCCATCTGTATGGGTCGAGAAGGTACACGCTAGTCTACTCTGGTATTATCGATGCCCCATCTCGATACACCCACGACTAGGGACTGTGAAGGATGTACTTATGGACTACCATGTCCCCACTAGTATGATCCGCATCATACTCCAGGTAGTCAAGTACAGATCCTAAGGGCTTTACCAACATGTAACAGAGAGACAATCAGCATACACGTTAAGGTAAAGGGTAACCAGATAGCATACTATCATGTCGAGCAAGAAAGTCCTCCCTATATATGTCCCAGCATCCACTACAATATACATCCTATGTACAGTAATGGCCTCTAGGGCATACATATAACTAACAATCTCCCACTTGCACTAGGGCCATCTGTAGCAGTGGTTGCAGTATCTCATACTCAACCATCCCATGAAAGTCTCTCTCTGGGAACAGGCCTTTGTGAGTGGATCCGCTGTGTTGTCCTCTGAATCTACTCTCCTAACCTCGATCACCCTGGAGATCAACTATCTCCATGATCAAGTGATACTGCCTTAGAATATGTCTGGATCACTGATGGGACCGGCGTTCCTTGGCATAAGCCACAACTCCATTGTCACACAATGGTAGGAACATAGTTCATCTCATGAACCAATATACACCCAAACAGCCTCTTTGGTAGCATCTTAAGTAGCGATGTATCCTGCCTTTATCGTCTAGTATGTCACGGTATCTAGCTTGGTACTCTTCCAACATACCGTCCCTTTACTGAGGGTAAAGACAATGCCTGTGACTGACATTCAGTCGTCTTTATCACCCTGGAACCCTTCCAGTGATTCTCCCCAGGATCGGTTGATACCGTCTCACTACAACTAGTGAGAATCCTAATATCCAATTAGATCTATCTCATAGATCCAAAATCCAGGATTTAGTAGGTATCACTTTAATCCTTTATGGAGAATCTTTGTGATAAGCGGAGATTGACCGAGCGTAGCATAAGAAACTCCTTTCTTATCAAGAGTATGTCATCCACGTACTCTACGAGGATCGTCACCATACTCCCTACTACCTTTTTGTATATACAAGGTTCATCTACCATTTTGATGATGTCAAACTCTTTGACTAATTCATCAAAACAGACGTTCCAACTCCGCGATGCCTGCTTTATCCTATAAAGCATCTTGCACACGTTTCCGCTGCTCCCACTGTCTACGAAGCCCTCTGGCTGTGTACTTATAGACGCTCTCTTCTAAATCATCATTTAGAAAAGCAGTCAAGACACCCAACCACCAGATATCGTAGTCATGGTATGTAGCCGTGGCAAGTAGGATCTGGATGGACTTAAGCATAGTCACTTGAAAAGGTTTCATCATGATCCACGCCTGGTCAATGACGAAAAGCTTTAACAAGTCTAGCTTTGAAAGTCTCAACTTTTCCATCTACACCAAGTAATCTTCTCAAGATATACTTGCTCCTGATGGGGATTTAACCCTTCAGATCTAGCAGCCAAAGTCCATACTTTGCTGGTGTATAAGGATTCCATCTAAGATCACTAAACATCCAGCCATTCTTACGGAGTCTTACTCTCGATGGCCAGTTCAAAACTAGTTGGGTCATCATCTCATGATGTAATCCTCGCTCCCACTGTCATAGAGAAACCGAAGTATCTCTCAGGTGGGTGAGGAACCCTACTAGATCGGCGGAGAGGCTGAGGTTCGTTGGTATCTACTGAATCCCTTGGTTCTATCAAATCATCTGCTGTAATTCGTATAGCTGGAACACTTCCAGTTCTACATAACAGACCTTGCCTCGAGCTTGTCCGGATTTTGCTTTTAGACATAGGCCGGACAACCCTAAATCTTAACTAACTTAAGATATGGGCTCTTCCCTTTCCATATCATATATGAAATGGTAGGTAACTGATTTGATTCGAACCCTATTCAATAGGTATGCAGCTTCTCAAGTGCATAACACCTAAAAGGAAATAGGTAACTCAGTAGTGCTCATCATAGAGCACACCTTATCAAATAGGGTGTATCTGCTCCGCCCCGATATACCATCGTGCTATGGTGTATACAGAGGAGTAATGCTGAGAGAGAATCTCATTCTCCTTTAGAATAGTCCAGTATTTCCGTGCTCAAGTATTCTCCTCCTTGATCTCATCATAGGACATAATACTTATACCCGTATTCTGGTTCTCTACTTCTAACTTATATTCTGTGAATATCTCAAAAGGTTCGGACTTGTGTTTCAACAGGAACATATGTCTGAATCTAAAGAGATCATCAGAGAACGTAATGAAGTATAAAGAACCAGTCCTGGTATGTGTAGACAGGGGACCTAAATACATCAACATGTATCATCCCAAGAGTTCACTAACTCTTTCTCTGTTTCCAATAAACGGAGCTATGGTCATCTTATCTTTGTGACATGACTGGCGAGTTTCACAAGATGTAAATTCAAACTAATTTAAATATACATCTATATGTAACTCTAGCTAGTCGGGTCACATTGATTTGACCTAGTCTACAATGCCTCAAGAAGAATTCGTTCATTTCTGAACTCTTCCTCTTATGTGTGTTCCATATACTAAGAACTGTAGTTTGATTTAGAACATTAATGCTTTTAGATAACGTGCCTGAACCGATCAACTTTTGATATAGGAAATGTTCAAAACATTATCCAACAATACAAAATTATATCCTTTCTTTACTAATAAAGAGACTGATATGATTTTGTATATCAGGTTCGGTATCTAATAACATTCGTTCAGAATCAATGTATTCAGGTAATACAGGGTGACAGTGACCGACAGACTTGGCTGCAACACTTGCCCCGTTTTCTGCCTCATGAAACTTATCACTCGTTCTCAGTTCTCTATCTTTCTGTAGCCCTATGTAACAGATTACATATCTGGGATCCTGATCTGGTATCACATACCCAGGACGTAAAGGATACTGAGAAACAGTTCTGTATAATGAACACACCCGAAGATGATGCATCAGCATGCACTCTCTTCGTTTGGGCGGCACGGGAATTCTGGTAATCCCCAATTTCCTGCTCTGTCTTATAACAATTATAAGTTGGAGTGGGACCAACGTTCCCCAGCTCAGTATAACAAGCGGGTTCGGTCAATATTCCGTATTATTATCTTGATTAAGGCGTGATATGGTCGCTACCAGGAGAGAGAGAGAAGAAAACACTCAGCGTGCGCTCTGTCAAGAATAGATTGGTTTTTATTTTATCTAATCAGGATGGCTCCCACTGCTTTTTATCAAATCTTCCTTCAAACCCTAAAAGGAAAGACTAGCCGGGATTAATTACACACTACAAGTTCGCCAATCTTTCAGCCAGGCCAGTGTCGGTACTTTGAGGGAGGTCCCCCGTGCTTTCGCACGAACCTAATTAATGTAAACCTCGTTTTCCCAGAGGCGTAACCCCGTTGACACCTTTCTAGACACCTACTTGATCGGCTAATTGTAATGTATAAAACTCTCCCAGGAGTAACACTTACTCGCAGCGGGTATCGGGATCCAACTATCTCATAGAAGGTATGCAATCTCATTGCAAATTTCAACACTTGAAATTCCCGATAATATTTTGCCCCTAGCTCGCTATGACCTTGACGCATGCCAAACAACCCATAGTCTGCTAGTCAAGTTCAACCCGTCATTTCCTGATTGAATTAAACCCACCCGCACGACCCTTGACGCATGCCAAACAACGCCGTACGAATACCCTAATCCAATCGCATCATATGCTGGCAGATAAGCACTAGTTAGCTACCGTACACTACGCCTTGACGCATGCCAAACAACCGCAGCACGAATACTAACTAATACTTATCTGAAATGACGGAGGGCTACGACAGGTTTTTCTGAAAACCTATTGCGTAATGAACTTGATATCGTTGTAGGATCGAATGAATTTTGAAATGGAGTGCTTTTGAGGCTTTTCTAGTTTTGCTAAAGGAGTCACTCCCGGTGAAGGGATCGTCGGTCCTTTCCTCGTCGAATGAGGTGCGGGATATATCACATATATCGCTGTGCAAAGCAAAAACTCTTAAAAGCAATCAAAAAACAAACCGAGTGTGTAGCATCTGCCAGTTATTGCTAAAGGAGTCACTCCCGGTGAAGGGATCTCGGTCCTTTCCTCATCGTATAAGGTGCAGGATATATCACATATACCACTGTGCAAAGCAAGAACTGTAGCTACCTGTTTTATTTTAAAATTCGATTCTACAACATCTTAGGTTTCTTTTATTTCATTAATCACATTAATGAAGTCCCATCATTTAAGTACCTAAACATCACAGATAGATATAACGTACACTTATGCCATCCGCATTCGCCTCGATGTCCCCTCGTGCACCGTTAGGTTAGGTAACTAACGGCAGAGCGGGGCAGGGCTAGCGCGGGTGTAAAACATAAGTAACGTCTATATAATATATCATATATACTATATATAATACCTGTCACAGAACATCACATGATCACAGATAAAACACAGCAGAAGAATCATATGAAATATTGGATATACTAGGACGTCCGTGTTTTCAATACGAGCCAGTATAAAACACGGATTCCACGGTCGTGATGAATAGCCAAACCCACACCCCTAGACCCCTACGAGAGCGGCAAGCAACCCTACCAATTCTAGAGTTAAGAGACCCGGACTCGACTCCTCGAGTTGGTCTCCCACTGGACCCCAGAACCCGGTTACTTGTGCTCCCCTCCTTGGGTCTATCCTAGTGCGGAAAAGTAAATAATATACAACAGGTGACAACTCCCGCAACCTGGAAGCGCCCCAATAAAAGAATATTACATACAAGTTTTTACATGAATGAAAATGAAAAACACTCATCTCACATAAAAACCCCCGGCTATTCAAACACGACGATCCAATATAACATATCCAGCAACACATAACATCACATGTCATCAACGTAAGTAAATATGTCCATCCCAATTGTCGTTGACATATAGCAACGAAACCGGCGATATCACATATTACACTTACGGTCACAGAAAAGAAAGTGTAAAACTACAACAGTTGGAATCCGCAACCACCTCAGACATCGCATGCCTGACCAAATGAATTACTTAGACATCGCATGCCTAACAATTATAAACCCCGCATTTTAGTCTCAAAATCGAAAACTCTTTTCAATATTAAGTCGGGTAATTCAACAAGATTCCCGACAGTCTGATCGAATGCTCGTCGCAAACTTCAGTAGACGGCCGCACCCCCGATACCGTCGACGAAGTGCACCAAGGCGGAACACCGTTACCGGGAGCACCCGAACGGATGCTTTCGGCGACGGGGTTCTCCTACAGTCACTTGGTCGGGGCTATGGAGTGAGGCTGTCTATTAAGTTTACCCGGCGAGTATCCGCGTACGCTACGTGATTGCGACGGACTTTTGATCACATCAAAATTCCGTGGCAACCGATCAAGTGAGACTAAACTGCTATGTTTATAACATTCATTCAGTTATCTCATAACTATTGTGAATTCCAATTATTGTATCCCATTCCAGATAAATAGAAAATGTTAAACTTTCCGATCGAACAATCGAACACCCAAGTTTTCCCGAAACAGATCAACACATGAAACAAGTCTAACAATATTCCGTTCGTGCCTCAGTACCAACGGTCCAGCCGTAGAAGGGTCAAGCCAACGCCTCACATGTGGCACGCCGTACTGCCCCAAACCCGAAGGTTCAAAGGGCAGTTCAAGACGGTCACATAATCGAGTTAAGGTTTGTGTCTTCTAGAGGGACCATCGCGTTACTTGCACTACTTAGAACGTCGTTAAACTATGGAAAATCCAACACTTGGAAATTTCCCGACAGGGGAAAAATCGGGTATTTATATCCGGTCGAACTTTTTAACATATTCTAAAATTTATCCGGAAAACACATGGACAGAATTAGACTTTCCGATCGAAACAATGATTCCCAAAACAACTCAGAACAACTCAACTCTTGAGTTCAGTTTAAATATTCCAGGAAAATGAGAACTGCATTTTACAAGTTACAGTGAAATTTGACACGTGTCGGCTTCTAATTGGCGGCCCTTCAGCCGCACAAACCCCCTTTATGCGGCCCTTCCGCCGCGCTTTTGTGGAATCAGGGTACCAAATTTCACAGTAATTCTTAAAAAAGCCTGCTTATTTTTCTGGATATTTTTAATTTCCAAAAATCAACAGTTTTGAAAAAAGTACAGAGAGCATATATGTTTTGGAATTCCGGGTTCGATCGGACTTCAATTTCCGTCTGGTCTTCGCCTAAGGCTCTAGCTAGGCTCTGATACCACTGCAGGGTTCCTAGGCACTCTAGTGAGGTCTCCCAAGCCATCTACCATGGCAATTTCAAAAATTATGGTGCCTACAAACCCTAAAGTACGGATCGTTTGCTAGATGTCTAGGCGAACAAGAACTAGTTAACAGTTAACTAAGGGAATACGGAAATACAACCTTTGTAGATCCGGTGCTCCACCTCCACGGCTCCGCAACGAGGTCCTCTCCGCTGTCCAAATCAAATCTGGGCTCTAAGATCGGCTTCGTCGGAGAATGGGCAAGCTAGGTCGTCGATGTCCATGCCGAAGATGATCTACGTCGAGGCATCGATGAATCAAGCTCCACCTTCACCAAACCCTAAAATCTTGTGAAGGAAACACACTCTACTACTTGGCAAGAGGTAGAGGATGAAGAAATAGGAAGTGGGTTAACTTTAGAATTTGATTTCTCACTCTTTCCATCAATCCACCATTGATGGAGCTTGCTTTTCATGAAGAAGAAGAAGAGCAAGAAGAAGATCATTGTTATGATAAGTTAAAAGAATAATGAAAAGAAAAACAATTCTTATCATAACTTGAACCCTAGTTAAGTGTAGAGAAAAGACCATGGTTAATGGAATGGTTAGGGTTAAGGATAAGAACAAAATGGTCACTAGGTCAAAGTCTTCAAGAAGCTTCAATATGAAACAAAAATAGCCACCATTTTCTTCTTATTCCTTTTCTAATTATTTCCAAAATAAATAAATAGATAAATAAATAATAAAAGGAAATAAAACCCTAATCATATTAATAACCATGGTTTATTCTTAACTTACACTTAAACAATCATGTATCATCAAACATGATACAAGCAAATGCACAAAAGTATATCGCATATACAATGCGCCCATCCGAGTGAGAAAATCCATCTTAAGTAAACCGATACTAGTTGATGCAAAGTAATATATCAAATATATAAATATGCATTAAATCATTAAATCAACACTTGATTCAATGACCCGGTTATGTCGCACACAACCGACTAGTATACAATATATCGGCTTATCGAATCAACGCTTGAATCGATAACTAGGTTATATCGCATATAACCATTCGATATATTTATCGCGAGAATTGAATACGGTATCACATACACGCATTATTCTCGGTCCCGCACATATCTCATATGCGCTCCTATTTCGTTTCGCTTGAGCCAGGAAACCTCTGTGTAGGACTCTAAAGACTCGTCAATACGCCGGCAGCGGATGATGATCATATCAAACATCCACAAGCCGCAAGCGGTCTGCTAAACGTAACGGCCACCCGGGTATTGAGCGATCTGAAGATCGACGAGCAAGCCCGCTCACACTCCAGTGAATCCGACCAGTAACACTACCGTACAGTCCGGTCTGATCGTCTGATATGTTGCATATCTCGCCTAGGGGTGGTAAACGTCAGACCCCAATAGCTCAATAAGTCGTGTCGATATGAGGTCTATAACTATTCGAGAAACTACTGGTAACACTTACCAGTAAATCTCAGCAACCCTGGCCAGGGATTTCCTGTTATAGCCAATCGAACACAGCGCAACATCAACTCCCTATACCGGGAGAGACGAATCCCCTCCTATCGCTCATTGCCTCCATGTGACTCGGGACTGTACCCAAAAACCACCGTTTTGCACGCCCTCTTGGACGTGGTAAGATGGAAATCAAAGCACAGTGGGAACCACACAAGACTCTATGACGATCTCGGGTCAACAGACTACTCTGTACCAGTGTCACCAGAGAACTGCCATCTGACGTGAGGTATAATACCATCTGGGAGTTCTCGGCGAGTCCGTCCAGTGTACCCAGTCTCTACTGAGCACCCGTATATCATCTCTGATGTCAAACACCGATGGATATGGGATCATCCATCGCCCATCTGTATGGGTCGAGAAGGTACACGCTAGTCTACTCTGGTATTATCGATGCCCCATCTCGATACACCCACGACTAGGGACTGTGAAGGATGTACTTATGGACTACCATGTCCCCACTAGTATGATCCGCATCATACTCCAGGTAGTCAAGTACAGATCCTAAGGGCTTTACCAACATGTAACAGAGAGACAATCAGCATACACGTTAAGGTAAAGGGTAACCAGATAGCATACTATCATGTCGAGCAAGAAAGTCCTCCCTATATATGTCCCAGCATCCACTACAATATACATCCTATGTACAGTAATGGCCTCTAGGGCATACATATAACTAACATTAAACGCGTTAGAACAAGTTAGTAAAGCTTAATGGCGAGGCTCTGATACCATTGCAAGTCTATGGTAGCGCCCCGGACGTCTTTCAGACCCCAAAATGCGGAACAAAAACTTTTATACAACTGGCGCTATCGTATACTATATCCCTGGATCTGCCATTAACGCTAAACTAATATACTGTAAAGTGGGTAGAAATGTAATACCGAACGATCCGGGTCCTTCGGTCTTCAACCATCATCCCACGCTTTGTTGCGGCTGCTCCGATCTTCTCGATCTCCGGTCTCGTCGTCCAGGTGGCACCATGTCAACGGATTTTTAAATGGGCTCCCGCCTCTGAACCGAGGCAACTCGATCGTCAAGTTTGCTAAAAGAGACGACCAAGATTGATGTAGAGAATGAGTAGAACACTTTGTCTCGTTACGTCCAAATCTATGGACGAACGGTTAATGAAGTTGCCTTTTTGGATCGGGTGAAATGAGAAATCAACTTATGAAATTTCCATGAAGCAAATTTCATATACTTTTTCCAAATGAACAACCATCATCTTTCTCCAAGAGGGGGCCGGCCATATAAAGGGAAGGAGGAGGGTAAGTGTAGGAGGAAGAGAGTGACCATATCATTAATGAAGAGAATGAGTCACAATTACACCTTGCATAACCATTAAAGCATACAATGAATCATAATCTAGTCATCATCCATCATTAAATGCACCATTAGTGAACTAATGACTCACTAGCCTTGTCACCATCTAGAACCATGACTCACCCAAGAAAAGATAAATCCGTATTTAACCGAATGTTAAAGACGGGTGATAGAAACTGGAAACTGGCAACTTCCTAAAGCGATCCCGAAACGAATTTCAAGATAACCCCGTATCAGTATAAACATACCCGCATTTGTATTACGACCGAATACAAATGCAACTGGGACAAAGATATTATATCTACACAGTATAATACTTGGATCCGGCTTAAACCAAAGCCTACCAGTATTATCTGCCCGAAAAATGACACGTGCGAAAACGCACGTGCATTTTCCGAACCCTGCCATAATACCATACGGCATCTACAACGTTTCGCCCGAACTTGGGAAACGGTCTGTTGGAGACTCTAATGACTCATCAACACATTGGCACAGGGTATAACCTCTAGCACGTCAAAGGTACAAGCTGTACGTAACGGTTGCCTATATATTGATCGGAAGGGAAGCTGACGAGCGAACTCATCCAGAAACCCTACTGAGCCTGACAGTGACAATATCCATACAGTCCGGTCCGTTCGTGTATGAGTATCGCATATAGGGCCTAGGGGGCTGGTAAACGTCAGACCCCCAATAGCTGTATAAGTCGTGTCAGAGAGCAGCCCAGAACACCCTGAGATACTACTGGAATACCTTCCAGTAAATCTCGATTACCCTGGCCAGAGATTTCGTGTAATGGCTCTCCTAAACACAGCGCGATCTCACCCCCAATACCGGGAGAGACGAATCCCCGACGATCTGCTCACTTCCTCCATGTGGCTCAGGACTGTACCCAAAAAATACCTGTTTGCACGACTCGTTTGACCCGTGGTAGGGTATAAATCAAAGCATAGTGGTAACTCACACGAGACAAATGACGATCCCTGGTGGACAAACTAACCTGTACACATGTCACCAAGGAACTACTATCTGACGATATGTATAATACCAAGTAGCATGTTCCCGGCGAGTCCTGTCCGGTGTACTTATAACCTAATGAGCACCTGTATACATCTTAGGTGAACCAACTGACACCAATGGCTTGTGAGACCGGCCACCGCCCCTCGTCGGGGTCTCGACTGTATACATTAGTCTTCTTTGGAGTATCGATGCCCTGTCTCGAAACTCCCACGACTAGGGACACTTTAAGGATGTGCTTATAGACCACCCAACTCTCACGTATATGATCGCCATCATACTGTTGGTAGTCAAGCAAGATCCTAAGGGCTCTATCAAAGTGTAACAGTGATAAAGACAAACCAGATAACATACTATCATCTCGAGTAAGACTGTTTTATCGGTATAGGCCCTTCCTCAATCATCCCAATCACGTACCTGCGATCCAATAATTGACTTTGAGGGCACTATATCCAACACAAAATGGATACATGATCATAAGGAGGAACAAAATCAATGATAGTATGATCATGGAAACGAACAGAATCAAGGATCTCAAATGGATGTGTAATCATCGGTACGAAGAGAATTATAGATCTCAAAATATGTACATTCTAAGGTTTCTTAAGTGGAGTATCGTATTGTAAATATGTCGCGGAACATACGTACGGTACGTCACTCTACTCAAGCTACCTACTCCATCAATCAGGGTCAGCCTATAAAACGAAAGTTCGGGTCTAATACCCCTTCCCCCCCGCTCAAATCTACATTCCGTAAGGTCAAGCCTAGGTTCCGAAATACATACCCGCCCTAGACTCCGCATAGTCAAACATAAACTCGAACCAAGGTTAAACCTAGCGCTCTGATACCAACTTTGTTACGACCCAAAATATTAGCTCGTGACCAGCACTTAAATCACGCAACGTCTAGAGGCGTAACGTAATTCAAGTAAGCTGAAACCTAGAAATCTAAACCTTTTTAAGAAAATAAAGGAGGTGAAGTTTTGAAATAAAGGTATAACGAAATCAAGTTTTCTTAATGCATAGAAAAGGAACATAAAAATGCAAGTGAAATTTACTAGTTTGAAAACGTGTTTCGTCTTTTAAAAATTTGGGCAGCACCTCCTTTCTATATTTTGATCCAAAACCACAAATACATAACAAGAATAATGGCATCCCCAAGCGGGAGCTAGCTCTTCACCAAACGGCGGATCACAACCACGCAAGACAGTATGTGTAAGTATACGACGCCCAACGGCAAAGTTCGCTAATCACGGAGTTGGAACGACTATTTTGATGTGGTAGTCAAAGAGTTTGACTTCATCAAAATGGTAGATGAACCTTGTATATATGAAAAGGTAGTAGGGAGTATGGTGGTGATCCTCGCAATGTACGTGGATGACATACTCTTGATAGGAAAGGAGTTTCCTATGCTATACTCAGTCAATCTTCTCTTATCACAAGGATTCTCTATATAGGATCAAGGTGATACCTCCTAAATCCTGGGTTTTGGATCTATGTGATAGATCTAAGTGGATGTTAGGATTCCCACTAGGTGTAGTGAGATGGTATCAATCGATCCTGGGGAGAATCACTGGATAGCTTCCAGGGTGGTAAGGACGACTGAATGTCAGTCACAGGCATTGTCTTTACCCTCAGTGGAGGGACGGTATGTTGGAAGAGTTCCAAGCTAGATACCGTGATAAACTATACGATAAAGGATAAATACAATGCTACCAAGGATGCTTCCAAAGAGGTAGTCTGGATATATATTAGTTCATGAGATGAACTTCGTTCCTACCATTGTGTGATAATGGAGTTGTGGCTTAGGCTTAGGAACCCCCGTCCCATCAGTGGTCCAGACATATTCTTAGGCAGTATCACCTAATCATGGAGATGGATGATCTCCAGGGAGATCGAGGATAGGAGAGTAGACTCAGAGGACGGTACGGCGGATCCACTCATAAAGGCCTATTCCCAGGAGAGACTTTTATGGGATGGTTGAGTATGAGATACTTCAACCACGGCTGATTGTTGGGTATGGGATACAACAACAGATGACCTTAGTGCAAGTAAGAGATTGTTAGTTATATGTATGCCCTAGAGGCCATTATTGTACATACGATGTATATTGTAGTGGATGCTTGGACATATACATGGAGGACTTTCTTGCTCGACATGATAGTATGCTATATGGTTGCTCTTTATCTTAATATATACTCTAATTGACTCTATGTTACATGTTGATAAAGCCCTTAAGATGAGTACTTGACTACCAGGACTATGATGCAGATCATACTAGTGGGGACAGAGTAGTCGTTAAGTACATCCTTCAAATGTTCCTAGTCGTGGGTGTATCGAGACAGGGCATCGATATACCAGAGTAGACTAGCGTATAGCTTCTCGACCCATGTAGATGGGCGATGGATGATCCCATATCCATTGGTGTTTAACATCAGAGACAGTATACGGGTGCTCAGTGGAGACTGGGTACACTGAACGGACTCGTCGAGAACTCTTAGATGGTATTATACCTAACGTCAGATGGCAGTTCTCTGGTGACACTGGTACATGTTAGTCTGTAGACCCAAGATCGTCATAGAGTCTAGTGTGATTCCCACTGTACTTCGATTTCCACCTTACCACGTTCAAGAGAACGTGCAAAACGGTGACTTTTGGGTATAGTCCCGAATCACATGGAGGCAATGAGCGATAGGAGGGGTTTCATCTCTCCCTGTATTGGGAGTTGATGTTGCGTTGTGCTCGATTGGCTATAACAGGAAGTCCCTGGCCAGGGCTGCTTCAGAGATATACTGGTAAGTGTTATCAGTAGTTTCTTGACCCGTTATGAATCTCACATCGGCACGACTTATCGAGTTACTAGGGACTGACGTTTACCACCCCTAGACGAGATATGCAACATATCAGATGAAGAGACCGGACTGTACGGTAGTGTTACTGATTGGATTCGCAGGAGTGTAAGCAGGCTTGCTTGTTGATATTATGATCGCTCAATACCTGAGTGGCCGTTACGTTTAGCAGACCGCTTACGGCTTGTGGGTGTTTGATATGATTATCACCTACTGCCGGCGTATTGACGAGCCTTTAGAGTCCTACACAGGGGTTTTCTGGCTCAAGCGAAACAGAGTGCAAGCTGCTTTTATGGGATGGTTGAGTATGTGATATGTGCGGGACCAAGATTAATACGATTTGTGATACCGTATTCTATTCTCGCGATTTGTGACATTGGTCGGTTATATGTGATATAGCCGGGTTATCGGATCAAGTGTTGATTCGATAAGTCGTTACATATGATATTAGTCGGTTATATGTGATATAGCCGGATTATTAAATAAAGAGTTGATTTGATAATCTAATGTATAATTATATATTTGATATATTACATTACATTAACTAGTATTAGCTCACTTAGGATTTCTTTTCTCACAAGTTTGTGCATGTGTATATATGTGATATATATTAATGTACAAAAGTATGTGTCATGATTGATGATACATGCAAGATGGGTGTATGAGACTTATACCATTCTAGGGTTAAGTTAGGGTTTATAATTTATTCAAAGTTAAAAAATTTAGGAGAGAATTAGTTTAAGGTTCAAAGCTTGTAGAATCTTTTATGAACCTTTGACTAAGTCCACTCTTTTGTCTAGCTTAGGACATTTGTTAACCCAACCCTTAACCTTATCCCTTGGTTTATTCTCTACATGAGTTAGGCATGAGGGCTTAACTAACCCATGGTTGCAATTATTCATTTGGATTAATTCATATGATGAGTTCATTCTTCTTCTTCTTCTTTCTTAAAGATTTCTAGGTTTAATGGAGGTATGAGACAAAATGTGAGAAAATCAAATCTAAAGTGAGCCCACTTCCTACTTCATCACCCTCTACTACTTTCCATTTAGTATAGGGTGTTTGCTTCACTAATTTCATAATTAGTGAAGAGATAGCTTGGGTTAGTGTCTCCTCGACGTAGATTATCTTCGCCCTCGAAGAATTCGAAGCAAGCATGTTCGTTTCTTCATGGGAGCCTCTCTAGAGTCCGGAGTTCATGATCGCAGCGAAGGGACTACTACACAGAGCTATTGAAGTGAAGGACCGGTCTATAAAGGTTGAATTCCTTGCTCACTTTACTTGCAAAGTGTTTGCATTTACACTTCTGTCCATTTCTAGGTAATGATTCTTCGTTAGGGTTAGCTAGAACGACAAATTTTTGAATTTGGCATAGACGATGCCTCCCGAAACCTTGCTGGCATCCTAGGCAACCCTGCAGAGTCGTCCTTATCATTCTGGAAGCTCAAATCGGTAAAGGACTCCACTTGGAGTTCTCCGTTACCATACACCAAGAACATCCCTTTAGTCCTTCTCAAGTATTTGAGAATGTTCTTCATAACTGTCCAGTGACTCTCTCCTGGATCTGCTTGATACCTACTCACTACACTTAGTGAGTATGCTACATCGGGTCTGGTACATAGCATCGCGTATATGATAGAGCCTACTGCTGAAGCATTGGGTATCCCTTGCATGTGAGCTCTCTCCAAATCAGTCTTGCGAGATATCTCTTTGGAGAGAGTGAGTCCTGTGATCGTGGATAAATTCCCATGCTTGGATTCTTCCATACTAAACCTCTTTAGTATGGTGTCAATGTACCTGGATTGGAACAGTCCCAGTATCCGTTTAGATCTATCTCTATAGATCTTAATCCCCAAGATGTAGGAGGCATCACATAGATCTTTCATTGAGAATCTATATGATAAGAAGAGCTTGACTGAGTGCAGCATAAGAACATTATTTCCTATCAAGAGTATTTCATCCACGTACAATACGAAGAAGACAACCTTACTCTCTTCCACCTTTTTGTATATACAAGGTTCATCTGCGTTCTTGATGAAGTCAAACTCTTTGACTACAACATCAAAACAGATGTTCCAACTCCGCGATGCTTGCTTACACCCGTAGATGGATTTAAGCAGCTTGCACACCTTTCCACTGCTCCCACTATCTATGAAGCTCTCTGGCTGAGTCATGTACACGCAATCTTCTAAATCACCATTAAGAAAGGCGGTCTTAACATCCATTTGCCAGATTTTGTAGTCATGGTATGCAGCGATGGCAATTACGATCTAGATGGACTTAAGCATAGCCACTGGAGAAAAGGTTTCATCTTAGTCCACACCTGGTCGTTGACGACAACCTTTTGCAACAAGTCTAGCTTTGAAAGTCTTAATTTTTCCATCTACACCAAGTTTCTTCTTAAAGATCCATTTGCTCCCGATGGGTTTTACCCCTTCAGGAGCAACTTCCAAAGTCCATACATTGTTGGTGTACATGGATTCCATCTCGGATCGCATTGCATCCAGCCATTTCACAGAGTCCCCACTCGTGATGGCCTGCTCGAAGCTAGTTGGGTCATCATCTTCCATGATGCAATCCTCGCTGCCACCATCAATGAGAAATCCGTAGTATCTCTTAGGTGGATGAGGAACCCTACTAGATCGGCGAAGAGGCTGAGGTTCGTTGGGAACTATCGAATCCTCTGGTTCTACCAAATCTTCAGTCGTAGTTTGTATAGCTGGAACTTCTTCCAGTTCTACCTCCTTGCCACTATTTACTTTTTCAAGAAATTCCTTTTCTAAAAAGGTAGTATGTTGAGAAACAAACACTTTTTATTCCTCGGTGTGGTAAAAGATATAACCTCACGAATGTTTGGGATATCCAATAAACTTACACAGAAAAGACCTTGCCTCGAGCTTGTCCGGATTTTGTGTTTTCACATATGCCAGACAACCCCATATCTTAACATAATTAAGATATGGTCTCTTTCCTTTCCATATCTCATAGGGAGTGGTTGGAACAGATTTGGTGGGAACCATATTCAATAGGTCCGTAGCTGTCTCCAGTGCATAACTCCAAAAAGAAATAGGCAACTCAGCGGTGCTCATCATAGAGCGCACCATATCTAAAAGGGTGCGATTCCTCCGCTCCGATACACCGCTGTGTTGTGGTGTATACGAAGGAGTAAGCTGAGAGAGAATCCCATTCTATTTTAGATAGTCACGGAATTCCGTGCTTAAGTATTCTGCTCCCTGATCAGATCGTAGGATTTTAATACTTTTACCCGTTTGGTTCTCGACTTCGTGCTTATATTCTTTGAATTTCTCAAAAGCTTCAGACTTGTGTTTCAACAGGAACACATGTCCGTATCTTGAGAGATCATCAGTGAATGTAATAAAGTATGAGGAACCATTCCTGGCATGTGTAGACATAGGACCATATACATCACTATGTATCTGTCACGACCCGAAAGAGCACGCGACTGGCCCTTGAAACATATGAAGTCTATAGGACCCCATCTGATCCAAGTAAGCCAAAAGCCCAGAAATCTAAAACCATTTAAGGAGTAAATAAAGAAAAAACTTGTTTTTAGAAGTAAAGAAAACATGTTTTGAAAATCAAAGTTTTTAAATAACTAAGCCGAATATGCATTTTTAAAATGTGTAACCTTTCCTAAAAAATTTCGGCAGAGTTTTCTTTGTAAAACTGGCCCCGAACGGGGAACAACAAGAATAAAATATATGAAATGATAAAAGGCATCTCCAAGCGGGAGCTAGCTCTTCGTCAATCGGCGGTCACAACCACGTAAGCAATAATAATATACAACGCCAAAGGGCGAGGATCAAAACCCAAAAGAACTCAAAACAGCCAGAAAACCGTAATACTACAAGCGCGACTCTAAGGTCGAAATAATACAACACTGTCTCTAAGCCTGAAACAATATGCAAGTTTTGGTTGATGGAATTTGTAGATACAATGAATATTACAGGAACAATGGCGGTTCTGATACAAAAGAACCCACCTATCCAAGCAAGTCACCTATATGGAAGCGGTGTGCCAGAAATGCCGCTATGGAACCTGTACGGCAAAAACCTGCAAGGACTGTAGCACAACGGGGGTGAGTTGCCAACTCGTGAATAGAAAATATCTACAAGCAGAGATTGAATGTATGACCCATCCTAGGTCAATACAATCAGATATAAATAAACCTCAATATGAATAAGTCTGAAGCATACTAAAGTCGCAATGTAGTCTCTATACATGAGTGTAGTGCCAAGTGCTCGTGCCAGTGCCTCAGGTAATAGCATATCATAAATGTGAGGTATAATCAATGTAATCAAATCTGCAAGTACGTGGATCCCGTCCACTCGTCACCCAATGACAATAACCATCATGCATGTAAATATCATAAAACATGTGCATGGAAATATGAGGATATAAACCATCTGTGTCCCTCGCGACACGTCAAAAATCATGGAACCGGAGTGCCCAGCATCGACACTCGAAACATCATGAAAACTGTGCCCAGCATCGGCACGTAAATCCTCATATATCGGGCTCCGTCAGTCCGGATCGGCCCACGGGCTCTGTCTGCGGTATCGGCCCTCGGCCCCAGCAGTACGCCCATATCCATCTATCGACTCTGGTCAGTATCCTCCGGATAACTGCCAGGTCCAACCAATCACCGGTAGGTACTCGCCACCCTGCCGGGCTTATCGTCTACTCCACGAAAAACATTTCTTGCCCCGGGGAACCATACCGGGTCCACCATGTACCCGCAATCGGTCTCATCCGCCTCCTCGAATCGGGTTTCACTTGTCGCTCTCAGCACGGAGAAAACACATGGTGGACGCACTGAAATATCATATCAAGGGTAACCGGGATTTTAAAACAATTACATATTCTCTTTGAAACACCCACGGTTCCCAAAACCAAAAATATCATGGAAACAACATATCTCAATGCGTATAATCAGGAAGCATCATGTATGCGACATATAGAAGAAGGGTAAGCATATCAGTATGTCATGCAAGGGTCATACCCTGAATGCAACAGTACTACAGTGTAGTGACATGGCAATTATCGATGATAAAGTGTGTGAGCCGGTAAACAAGTGTACGTTGAACATACGCATCATCGATAATGGTGCTGGTGTCCTAGCAGCATGACTGAAATATATCAACAATACAAGCGATGCAATGCAGATAGCATGAATATGCGGAATCGAATAATCAACGCAACAGTAAGGAATCTACACCAATATGTACATGTCATGCATTGGTGCCATTTGAAATAAGACGAATCGGGGTTTTGGTAAAATAAGGGTTACGGTGTTTTTAAGAAAGGATGCTTCGTTTGAAAATACCCGTAGGATCCCTTTTTGCCTATCTTTAAAATATCCACGATTCGTTAGTTTTGAAATAGGTATGACTCGGGTCTAGTCTAATGTCTACTAAGTAATCTAAACGGGAGGGGTATGAAACCACCTACATCTGAGTCAATATACATATATCTATACAATAGTCGGTGATCTCGCCTCAATAGTATCACGTACGTTACAGTATATCATATAACATCCTCGAGCCATGAGTGCGGATCAAACATCAATATAAAGCTCGTACGGTAAATCGTCGTACGGCATCCCAATAGCTGGGTACGGGTCAATATCACATCCATCCCATCATGTATCAGGTATCACTACCATCATATCACATAATCTATGGTATAAATCTAAGTCTAGTACCATCGATACCATCTATATAAATATGAATGCGGGGTAAAACACATACCCAAAGGCCCGCTAAAACCATCATGTCGCATCTCGAATATGAACTCTGTCATATCGCCGAATCTCACGGCCTCAAATCCCGTATATGAACACATAGTCCCATACCCATGTGTAGATATACACACATCCAAATGCGCACAGATAAAATAAAGAATGTATGCAAGTATACGTGTACGTGTATGTGTAGGTGTAACCACTACTCTAGGGTTTCGCACTATACTAAACCAATACATCCTTATTATCAATAATCCATCATTACCATCAATAATCTTAAACAACACATAATAAATATATGTGTGTATACGTATTCGTATACATCACCACGGACTGCGGGGGTGCTGTACGCCATCCACCCGACTTCTCCCCGTAGATATAAATCTACTCACCTTGCGTCTCGAGTGCCGACGCCGATGTCGCCATTTTCATCTTCTTCGCCTCAATATCATGTAGGGTACTTACAAGTATATCACAAACGCTAAAGCACATGAAAATCACATCGAAAAGCCAAAACAGCACACGCTACTCGCATAGGTAAAAAACTATCGCTTCGCATGTAAACACGATCAATATCCACTTGTCGTTGACGTCCAAACGCCACCCGACAGAAATGAATCACCTAATACCAAAATCCATGCTAAAACAAGTCATAAACCATGCGCCAACATAGGAAAATCAACCCGGATTTTACCCTAGATAGAATCAGAAAAAATTGCACATGCCATGGGTCAAGACTACAGGAGATAGGGCCATGCACCAAAATCGAGACGGTTTCCTCCTGCTCTGGCCGCAAATTGCGGCCAGAAGAAATAAATTGGCAGCCTGGAAAAGGAGTTGGGGGCTAGGGTTTGGTGTGGTGGTTCCATGGTGCTTGCACATCTCACTGTCAACTCAGTTTTATTTTTGGGGTCTCGGGGTGATAGCAGATTCCTAAATACGATCACAGATTAACTGTTTTTCCCGATATCGTCTCGTAAATCCATATTCTGGTTTCAAGTTCAGGTTTGGGTCCAAATTAGCATCACACAAGGGGTTCTAAGGTCAAAACAAGCCTCAATTTCACTTTGATTTCAGATCTCACATAAACCCTAACTTGAATTCTCCAAAGTCCACAAAATGACACAATATCGATATGAAACTAGAATTGATGCACAAGGAAATTGAAATAATACTTGAGGGTGCAGAAATTACCTCCTTTGGCAACTCAAGAATTTTCTTGAGTTGCTCAAAGTCCTCCAAATCCAATCTTGTTAGGTTCAATGTGCAGCTAGTGAGCTTGGGAGCAAGTTTTGTGAAGTGGGAATGGGGTTTTGGTGAGGGAAATGAGTGGGATCTATGAAGTGAAGGGGGGGAGATGAGGGAGCAGGAGCAGGAGCAGCAGCAGCTCCATGAGAAGGGAGAGAGAAATGGGTGTGTTGAAATGATGGAAGCATGGTTCAAAAAGTGGGGGTTGACCTAGTCTCTTTCTCTCTCTCATACTTTTTCTTTTCTTTTCTATTCTCTTTTTTCTTCTCACTCCAATAGTGAACCTAAATGAACAACCATGGCAGTAGATATGTAACACAAGTGTAACAAGTGTGGAAAATGATATGTGCACATTTTTGCACAAAAATGCAAAAAATCCAATTAACGATTTTTAATCGCGATTAACATTTAATTAGCATATAACTAATCATAGAAACTTTAAAATGGCATAATTCCATAAAATACCCTATTTTAGAATTTTCCAAAATTTTTCCCCATTTTTTTATATTTAATTATACCAGAATATTAAAATATTCATTAAAATAATATTAAATTATAAAAATTCCCAAAAATAATATTTTATTATTTTGAAACGTTACAATCTACCCCCCTTAAAGAAATTCGGTCCCCGAATTTAAATTTAAACCCCCAAATACTAAAACATTTCAGTAAAAATCCAAGTCGTCGGGGCTCCGAAGTCATCACTACATAAAACACATCATAGCGCAACGCATGCGCATGAGTACTGAGTAGATAACTCAAAAGCAAAAACTCCGTCAAGCATCCCGCAATCATCGGAGTCATGGTCAAGACACAAATGTCAAATCCAATACAAAAACCAATATGATATAGATCAGAACTATACATGTGGACATCCAACCTATACATGTGAATAGCTGATGTAAATGCATGCCAAATCTTTTTAAGTCGCTGTGCGATGCGTATAACCCTGCACAGTGGTGGACATTTTTCTTAAGAAAATAACCATATATGTATATATCCTTTGTTTACTATATACGTTCCGCGGTTTTGAAAACAATTTAGAAGGGTTTCCTTGTTTTTAAAACGTTTCGTGTCATATCGGACACATAGGTATATACTGAGACTATAGTTCGCTTTTTGGAAATCCCTTCGATAACTATCAATGCATGCAAAATATATCCGGGTACTGTCCTCTGACTAGTCCTACTCAGTACAAAACGAATATCAAATATCATAAAAATGGACTGCTCCAAAAGGAATAAATCTAAAAAATGCACATAACACCACCCTGTGCGTCTGGTGCGCACGGAGATCAAAATCCATATATGTGCCATACAGGTGCACAAAACAACATCTAGGTGCAACGGGTGTGGACGAAGTATCTGTCATAGGCAACATGTGTGCCTGACAGCCGAAACAGGTGCATATGACATGCACGAAGAATCTCGATTTAGTGCATCTGGTGTGCACCAAAATCGTATCTCAAAACATGCACCCAACATGCGCGAAAATCCAAGTCGGTGCATCCATCGTGCACGAATGAAAATCTAAACCCTACGCACTCAACATGCACGGAATCACAAAATCCAATAGCAACACCGAACTTGCATAAGTCCAATCGAAAGCACGGAGTGCAAGAATCAATCATCAATATCGGGGTCAAAACCGACGATATATAATGCGGCTCAATCAAAATCAAGTGTACCGTGATAGAAAATCTCACAACCCTGTGCATCAACGTACACAAATCACATCAAAACACAAAAAGGGTATGAAAACTATGCCGGAAGCGTAAATCAAATCACCGGCATAAAATAGGCATGAAATCATAATCAATACCTCAAGAATAATAACTATGCGCAAGGTATAAATACCCAGTTGGTGTAACCATGGTGCACGAAAACAGAAATCATAGAACTCAGCCATCAAAACCAAATCATGCGAATAGATCGCCCAAAATAACGAAATCCAAAGTGACGGATACGTGATAGTCAAATCACAAAATCACAAATCATAAATACCGCCGCCGATAAATCCTCCTTCGAATTCGAGAAGGTTCTGGTACATCCAATGCTAGCGGCGCAAGATATCCACTTGCCTCTTGCTCACGGTCTGGCGTCCTCTGTCTCTGGGTCTTCATCTTCTCTGCGGATTTCCTATCTCACGATCCATCGGCTCAACGGCCTTATCAGGTGTGCTAACGGGGACGATTCCGTTCTGGCACTTCTCTGGTCATCTCTTGGTCAATCCTCACGACCACTCGTAAAGAAGTATGTCACTGGCGTCGGCCTCCGGCTCTCTGAATGCACATCACACGTCTGATCTTGGGTGCAAACATCATTGCAGCAGTGTCCTGGAAGGAATCCTGCTCAAGGTCTCTGCCGATCTTGCCTATGTCGATCTGTACGGAGGCTGGTACTCTTGCATAATCTCTTCTTATTCAATGGACATCTGTGTCCTCAGCACAGAATTTCCTCGGAAATTGGTCGCATCCCAACGCCTCTGTAAGCATATCAGGCCTCTGGTCTCGACGGGAAGTAATGACAGCTCATCAGCGTCTCGCACGAACCTTTTGTCCCTCTTGTCCGTATCATCGACCATTTCGACGTCGTGTCTCTATCTGTGCACTGCAATGTCCTCAGCTACGGTCCATCCGAAGACCCTCACACGGACTCGAAATCACGAACTCGGTATCTTCATCACTCAGTAGAAGATATCTAGTTGAACACGTCCTCAGCGTGCGTATCATATCTCTGATGTCAGCGGAGTGGAACGTCATCTCATCGAAATCTCGTGCGAACTCTTTACTCCACTTGCTCCAATATCGACTGATTCGGACTCATCTCATCGTGGCTACCCGGACTGCGCTCCGACGGCTATGCTCGTATTTAGAGTCTCCCAAGTAGTGTCCCATCACATGATATCTGAATGATGTCGAATCATCCGATCGACTTGTCAGAGCCTCATAATCCCCCAAGAGATCAACATCTTGAGTACAGTTTAATAGTATCGAGTACATACCACAGCATCGGTGGTCCAGCCGTAGAAGGGCAAACCCAAGCCTCACTAATGGCACCGAGGAACTGCCGCAAATTCTAAGGTTCAAAGGCTTTCATACGGTCATTATGTCGAGTTAGGGTTTCATTCTTCTAGAGGGTCCATAGAATCGCTAGCATGTCCTTCCGAATACTTTAAACTAGGAAAATGGGTTCCTGACATTCGATCGTCTCAATCGACTCTCAACGAATCTGCGTGAAGTCGCCTCTAGCTGGAAACAATCTACTTGATGATCTCGCATCGGGGAAAGCGAATGAACCACATGTCCTAGTCATTCATCCTCGGTGACTAGCGACTCACCATCATATCTCTAAGTATATGCCCATGTTGCAGTAGCTCCAATCATCTGGGCGATATCTCATCATTTGCAGTAACAACTGGATCATTCGTTTATACGCTAAACAGCGCCTCAATCATCCTGGATAAGCGATATATCGAAGGTCATCACATCCTGGCTAGCCTCTATCAGTGGCTCAATCCTCTGGTACCGACCGGTAGGTCCGGAAAATCTCGTGAAAGCGATCTGTCAAACGCTCATAGTGCGGAAACACAAAATGCGAAGCCCCTATGAAACCGTATGTCTCTGGAATCACGCCCTGGTCAGCCCTCGTCCACGACGAGCTCATGCTGACGCAACTCGAGCCGTAGCTCACTCTGCCCGTGCAATCGTGGCAGCAAAACCATAACCAGTATTGATGAGGATAGATTATAGAAATGAATATAATACTGTGCAAGGAAATGTACATCCTAAGGTTTCTTAAGCCGAGTGGCGTGTCGTAAGTACGCCGCGGAACATACCCACGGTACGTCACTCTACTTTAGGCACCTATTCCATCAACCAAGGGTCATCCTATGCGACGAAAGTTCGGGTATAATACCCCCTCGACTAAGTCTAAGTTCCGTAAGGTCAAGCCTAAGTTCCGTATATATATAACGCCCTAGGCTCCACATAGTCAAACTTAGACTCGAACCAAGGTCAACCTAGCGCTCTGATACCAACTTTGTCGACCCGAAAGAGCACGTGACTGGCCCTTGAAACATATGAAGTCTATAGGACCCCATCTGATCCAAGTAAGCCAAAAGCCCAGAAATCTAAAACCATTTAAGGAGTAAATAAAGAAAAAACTGGTTTTTAGAAGTAAAGAAACATGTTTTGAAAATCAAAGTTTTTAAATAACTAAGTCGAATATGCATTTTTAAAATGTGTAACCTTTCCTGAAAAATTTCGGCAGAGTTTCCTTTGTAAAACTGGCCCCGAACGGGGAACAACAAGAATAATATATATGAAATGATAAAAGGCATCCCCAAGCGGGAGCTAGCTCTTCGTCAATCGACGGTCACAACCACGCAAGCAATAATAATATACAACGCCAAAGGGCGAGGATCAAAATCCAAAAGAACTCAAAACAGCCAGAAAACCGTAATACTACAAGCGCGACTCTAAGATCGAAATAATACAACACTGTCTCTAAGCCTGAAACAATATACAAGTTTTGGTTGATGGAATTTGTAGATACAATGAATAATACAGGAACAATGGCGGTTCTGATACAAAAGAACCCACCTACCCAAGCAAGTCACCCATATGGAAGCAGTGTGCCAGAAATGCCGCTATGGAACTTGTACGGCAAAAACCTGCAAGGACTGTAGCACAACGGGGGTGAGTTGCCAACTCGTGAATAGAAAATATCTACAAGCAGAGATCGAATGTATGACCCATCCTAGGTCAATACGATCAGATATAAATAAACCTCAATATGAATAAGTCTGAAGCATACTAAAGTCGCAATGTAGTCTCTATACATGAGTGTAGTGCCAAGTGCTCGTGCCAGTGCCTCAGGTAATAGCATATCATAAATGTGAGGTATGATCAATGTAATCAAATCTGCAAGTACGTGGATCCCGTCCACTCGTCACCCAATGACAATAACCATCATGCAAGTAAATATCATAAAACATGTGCATGGAAATATGAGGATATAAACCATCTGTGTCCCTCGCGACACGTCAAAAATCATGGAACCGGAGTGCCCAGCATCGACACTCGAAAGATCAAGAAAACTGTGCCCAGCATCGGCATATAAATCCTCATATATCAGGCTCCGTCAGTCCGGATCGGCCCACAGGCTCTGTCTGCGGTATCGGCCCTCGGCCCCGGCAGTACGCCCATATCCATTTATCGACTCTGGTCAGTATCCTCCGGATAACCGCCAGGTCCAACCAATCACCGGTAGGTACTCGCCACCCTGCCAGGCTCATCGTCTACTCCACGAAAAACATTTCTTGCCCCGGGGAACCATACCGGGTCCACCATGTACCCGCAATCGGCCTCATCCGCCTCCTCGAATTGGGTTTCACATGTCGCTCTCAGCACCGAGAAAACACATGGTGGACGCACTGAAATATCATATCAAGGGTAACCGGGTTTTTAAAACAATTACATATTCTCTTTGAAACACCCACGGTTCCCAGAACCAAAAATATCATGGAAACAACATATCTCAATGCGTATAATCAGGAAGCATCATGTATGCGACATATAGAAGAAGGGTAAGCATATCAGTATGTCAGGCAAGGGTCATACCCTGAATGCAACAGTACTACAGTGTAGTGACATGGCAATTATCGATGATGAAGTGTGTGAGCCGGCAAACAAGTGTACATGGAACATACGCATCATCGATAATGGTGCTGGTGTCCTAGCAGCATGACTGAAATATATCAACAATACAAGCGTTGCAATGCAGATAGCATGAATATGCGGAATCGAATAATCAACGCAACAGTAAGGAATCTACACCAATATGTACATGTCATGCATTGGTGCCATTTGAAATAAGACGAATCGGGGTTTTGGTAAAATAAGGGTTACGGTGTTTTTAAGAAAGGATGCTTCGTTTGAAAATACCCGTAGGATCCCTTTTTGCCTATCTTTAAAATATCCACGATTCCTTAGTTTTGAAATAGGTATGACTCGGGTCTAGTCTAATGTCTACTAAGCAATCTAAACAGGAGGGTTATGAAACCACCTACATCTGAGTCAATATACATATATCTATACAATAGTCGGTGATCTCGCCTCAATAGTATCACGTACGATACAGTATATCATATAACATCCTCGAGCCATGAGTGTGGATCTAACATCAATATAAAGCTCGTACGGTAAATCGTCGTACGGCATCCCAATAGCTAGGTACGGGTCAATATCACATCCATCTCATCATGTATCAGGTATCACTACCATCATATCACATAATCTATGGTACAAATCTAAGTCTAGTACCATCGATACCATCTATATAAATATGAATGCGGGGTAAAACACATACCCAAAGGCCCGCTAAAACCATCATGTCGCATCTCGAATACGAACTCTGTCATATCGCCGAATCTCACGGCCTCAAATCCCGTATATGAACACATAGTCCCATACCCATGTGTAGATATATACACATCCAAATGCGCACAGATAAAATAAAGAATGTATGCAAGTATACGTGTACGTGTATGTGTAGGTGTAACCACTACTCTAGGGTTTCGCACTATACTAAACCAATACATCCTTATTATCAATAATCCATCATTACCATCAATAATCTTAAACAACACATAATAAATATATGTGTGTATACGTATTCGTATACATCACCACGGACTGCGGGGGTGCTGTACGCCATCCACCCGACTTCTCCCCGTAGATATAAATTTACTCTCCTTGCGTCTCGTGTGCCGACGCCGATGTCGCCATTTTCATCTTCTTCGCCTCAACATCACGTATGGTACCTACAAGTATATCACAAACGCTAAAGCACATGAAAATCACATCGAAAAGACAAAACTGCACACGCTACTCGCATAGGTAAAAACCTATCGCTTCGCATGTAAACACGATCAATATCCACTTGTCGTTGACGTCCAAACCCCACCCGACAGAAATGATCACCAAATACCAAAATCCATGCTAAAACAAGTCGTAAACCATGCGCCAACATAGGAAAATCAACCCAGATTTTACCCTAGATGGAATCATACAAAATTGCACATGCTATGGGTCAAGACTACAGGAGATAGGGCCATGCACCAAAATCGAGACGGTTTCCTCCTGCTCTGGCCGCAAATTGCGGCCAGAAGGAATAAATTGGCGGCTTGGAAAAGGAGTTGGGGGCTAGGGTTTGGTGTGGTGGTTCTATGGTGCTTGCACATCTCACTGTCAACTCAGTTTTATTTTTGGGGTCTCGGGGTGATAGCAGATTCCTAAATACGATCACAGATTCACTGTTTTTCCCGATATCGTTTCGTAAATCCGTATTTTGGTTTCAAGTTCAGGTTTGGGTCTAAATTAGCATCACACAAGGGGTTCTAAGGTCAAAACAAGCCTCAATTTCACTTTGATTTCAGATCTCACATAAACCCTAACTTGAATTCTCCAAAGTCCACAAAACGACACAATATCGATATGAAACTAGAATTGATGCACAAGGAAATTGAAATAATACTTGAGGGTGCAGAAATTACCTCCTTTGGCAACTCAAGAATTTTCTTGAGTTGCTCAAAGTCCTCCAAATCCAATCTTGCTATAAGTGCACTGCGGCGTCCCGGCCGTCAATCCAACGCCGGAATGCGGAAGCGGTGATTTACTTTAACTTTTCAAACCGGCACCACCGCGCACTATCAACCCGGATCGGGCCATTAAACTAGTCCTAGCTATCTAGAGAGGGGGTAGAGTGATATACCGAGTGATCCGAGTCCTCCGGTCTTCTCGTCGTCATCCCGATCTACCGCGGAGTCTCCGGTCTCCACCTCGTCGCCGGAAGGGCACCACGTCGCCGGCTTCTTTTACGGGCTCCCACCTCTATACCAAGGCAACTCGGGCACGAAGCTGGCGAGTCGACGTGCCCAAGATTTGCTGTAGAATGGTGTAGTGCTATGTCTCAATTGGGGTTGTAGGGAGTTGCCTTTTGGTGGAGGAAATGATATGTAGTTTGGAGATGGAACTTGTGGGAATTTTTGCAAAGCCAAATGAACAAAAACCCTACCTCCATAATTTGGGCAGCCCCTCCCCAATGTGGCCGGCCATGTAGGAATGGAGAGGAGAGAGTGAATGAGGGAGTGTATGAATCAATAATGCAAGAAGAGTCAGGAGTGATCATGAGAGAATAAAATGATCACAAGCCAAAATCTACACTCAACAACCATCTCTCATCAACAAGTCAAAAAGTCAAGCAATCATGAAGAATAATCATAAAGCAAGAAGGTCAAGGGATGGTGCTCCATCATGAAACCATCATGATACAAAAGTATGCAAAGACCCCCTTCCAAATTGCTTATTTGCACAAATGCAAATAAGCCCTTCTCCACCAATCTTCGGCCAATGAAAGATACAAAGAAATATGGCCGAAACGGAAAGCAAACTGGCAACTCCAGAAAACTGATCCCGTAATAAATTACAGGAAAACCCCGATACTGTGTATACACACCCGCATCTGTATTCCGACCGAAATACAAACGCAATGAGACAAAATCTACACTGTACTATACTAGGATCCGTCTTAAACCAAAGCCGGCTAGTATTATCCGTCCGATCCTGATCCGTGCAATACCGCACGTATCTGATCGAACCCTGTCATATATCCATACGGCCTCTAGTACTAACCGTCCGATCCTGATCCGTGCAATACCGTACATATCTGATCGAACCCTGCCATATCTCCATTCGGCCTCTACAGCGTTTCGCCCGAAAACTTGAGCAACTGAATGTGGGGGACTCTAAAGACTCATCAATACTATGGCTGTGGATTTAACCACTAGCACGTCAGAGGTATTAGCCATACGTGACGGGCTACCAGCTATTGACTAAAAGGGACGTCGATGAGCGAACTCATCCTGACACCCTACTGAGCCTGTCAGTGACAATATCCGTACAGTCCGGTCCGTTCATCTATGAGCATCGCATGGCGGGCCTAGGGGGTTGGTAAAAGTCAGACCCCTAAAAGCGGTACAAGTCATGTCAGAGATCAGCCCAGAACACCCTGAGATACAACCGGAATACCTACCAGTAAATCTCCTGCCTTGGCCAAGGACTTTTCATGTTCTGGCTCTCCTAGTGTCACGATCCGAAAGTACGGAACGTGACCGGCACTTAGATTACGAAACGTCTAGAGGCGCGACGTAACCTAAGTAAGCTGAAGCCCAGAAATCTAAACCATATAAAAGAAGAAAAAGTAAAGGAAAACATGTAGAAAACAAGTTTAAAACAACATCCAATTTTCTCAAAAATTTCGGCAGAGTCTCCTTTGTAAAAACTGGCCCCAAACGGGTACAACAAGTATAATACATACAAACAATAAAAAGCATCCCCAAACGGGAGCTGGCTCTACGCCAAAAGGCGAAAACAACCACAACAATGCATAATAGTATACAACGCCAAAGAGCGAGGGTCAAAACTTAAAAGAAAACAAAACCACCAGATATCATAATAATACAAGCGTGACTCTAAGGTCGAAATAAATAACTGGTCCAGTAACTATCAAGTAATACAAGTTTGGTTGATGGAGCTTACTAGATACAAATGAAATAATAAAAATACAACGGCGGTCCAGATACAAATGAACCAACCTACCGTGCAAATCACCCGGAATGAAACGATGTGCCAGCAAACTGCCAAAGAACCCAGTACATCAACCTGTAATAAAATTTGGCACAACGGGGGTGAGTTGCCAACTCGTGAGTAGAAGATATCTGCGAAAAGAAATCGAATGCACGACGCTGTCCTAGGTCATAATAATATACTAATATAATACTAATCATCTAGTAAGACAGGATAATAAGCTACGTGTAAGTGCAAAGCTCTGTGCTCGTGTCAGTGCCTCATATAGTACTATGTCATGTGAATGAGTATGCGTGCACCATGAATGTAAAATAACCAATCCTGAAATCTAGATATATCTGTATAAGAAATCTTTAGCTTTTATCATGGTAAAGTGTGTATAGAGATCTGAAATATCAACGATGAAATCCATGGAAATCAGTGTCAAGTATCGACACAAAACATGTAAATCTCAAGTCTCAATACCTCATAATCTCAATATCTCATAGTCTCAATATCTCGGGCTCCGTCATCCGGATCGGCCCATATCATCAAATCTCACGACAACGGTCGGTATCCTCCGGATATCCGCCGCGCCAAACATCACCGGTAGGTAGTCTTCCCCTACCAGGCTCATCGTCTACAACTCGATCTTCTTGCCCCGGGGTACCATACCGAGCCCACCATGTACCCGAGACGGTTCATCCACTCCTCGAATCGGGTCTCGAAATCCAACAGAAAACATGAAATCTCATGGTGGACGACACATACATAACGAGAAAACCGCATCTTATGTTTTACAAAGAGAGGGGGAGAGAGAGAGAAGTTTTTATGTATTCTTGCGGTTTTCCCCAGAAATCCAGAAATCTCATATAAATCCAAAATCCCAAAAATCATGAGTAAGTATAAGATAAGTGTCGGCATATGCCCCATAATACTGCATGATAACATGAAAATATGAATGCATGAATGTCCAAGTAATAAATGCCATGTCTAGACTAACATCAGAGAGTAATCACAATATTATATCGATCTAGCTGTTTGCTGATTCTATCAATAGAGGATAATATGATCTAAAGTGTACGTGACATAGCAATTACCGATAATGATGTGTATGAGCCGGCAAATAAGTGTGTGTGGAATATGCGCATCATCGGTAATGGAGCCGGTGTCCTAACAGGCAAAGTTTTATGCTGATTATAGAAACATATGTATGAACATGCACATTATGATTACGGTATGAATGTAAAGACGGATGTGTAATAACCACTCATCTCCGATATACAAGTACAACTACCACTTAATGACTCGAACCTAAACTAGTGTCCATCTAACCTCCTAAGGAACTAAACCTAAGAAACGAGTCAATAAGAAACAAGAGTCCGCATAAGATCTGAATCCATATCTCTAATAGTCGGCGATCCAGCCTCAATAGCGTCACGTACGTAGTACGGCTTCCTCGAATCAAGAGTGCGGATCAATCATCATATCTATGCCTCGTACGGTAAAATCCATCGTACGGCATCCCAATATCGGGGTACGGGTCAAGTATCTCCTAGGTGTCTCATCATTCGTATAATATCATCATCAACACATGTCATGATCAATGTGCTATACTGTAATCGCATTCATCAATCATATATCATTTCAATCATAAATATACATCATTAATTTATCCTAAGAAATATCATGTCATATGTATCATATTGTGATTAAGTCACACTTATATCATATCATCATCAAGTCACACCTATATGATGTTGTAATCAAGTCATACATATATCATATCGTGATCAGTCACAAGTTACAGTACGGGTGCTATTTTAGAGTCCCATATACCTCAATATCATTACCACCCATTATAATTTATGTATACCTGTTCATTATCTCAATCTCTAATGATCCGCTAACACTTTAATACGACTGTATAGCCAAGAATCACGGCATCAAGCCCAGTTATATTGTTTCATTCCCGTGTATCATATCACATCAATGTATCCCATATACGTGTTGTATATATATATATATATATATATATATATATATATATATACCTATACCTAGTCCTATATATGTATATACACATACACGTATACACCATGTCGAGTTTCAGTGTGTGCGTGTGTGTGTATCTACATGAAACCTAGGAATCTTTTCCAAGGTATTCATCCTCTGGTAAGGTCTTTCTAAATCAGTCTAGTCCAGCCTAGAGTCATTACTAGGGTCATACTCATTAAGAATCTAGGGTCACATCTGGCTTCCTAATGTCAATAAGTACTATTCCAATTCTACGTTGCGGGGGTGCTAAACGCCATCCACCTGACTTCCCCCCGTAGATATACATCTACTCACCTGGTCCTTTTCTGCCGAAAATGATGTCGCCATCCTCCTCTTTATCGCCCGCAGTCCACGTGAGGGGTACCTATACGTAAACATATATAGTATCGTAAACTAAATCACGGACAAAAGTCAAAACGACACACGGAACGCGCATAGGTTAAAACCTATGTCCCGTTCACGCAAAAGAACCAAATATCGCTCGATATCGGCGTACAAACTCCGATTAATCGAGATAAACATCAACAAACAACTCATAGTTTTAAAACTCATTACTTATAATATAAAACATGATTTAATTCATCGAAACCCTAAAATCCATCAAATCGCCCGATTTCGTAAAACCCGAAAATGCCAATTTACCGTTTTTCTTCAAAACTTGACATTTAAATGAAACCAATGGTCATAAAACTCATTAAATAGCATAACTAGACTATACAACCCATTACTATATTTTTACTACACAAATTTGTATTAATACAAAATTCCTAGTTTGCAACTTTTATCAATTTTCCACATCTTACAAGCAAAATTCCACAATTCCACAACAAAACTTGATTTTGCATCAATTAACTTTTCAAACTACAATTTATAATGATGGTAATATAATGAAACCATAAATTATATTTTAAATCTCATTTATTTAAGAATTTCCAAAAACTAGTTAGCAAAAATAGCATTTTTATTAGTATTTTTCAATTATCAAAAGAAACTAGTGACCAAACTATGTTTTTGATTCTTTAGACATGTCAATAACCTCATTTAAACAACAATCTAATGTTACAAACATTAATTGGAATTTATCTCACCAATATATATAATATATAGAAATCTAGTTTGCAAAAATGGTTTAATTTAAACAATTTTGGATAACAATTTACAATATAACAACCATGCTTGATTTTCCATTTCCAAAAGTGTTAAACTAGTTATTATAACCCTAATGAATTAATAAAACCACAACTTGAATTTACAAACCCTAACTTGAATTTTAAAACTTGCAAATAGAATTAATTTAATAAATCTAATTATGCTTAAAAGAAACATCTAATAAAAATAAATCAAAAGAAAAAGATTTATACCTCCACAACATAAAACCAAAACATGAATTAAGCCTCCAAAATAATGGTTTCCATCTCCAAAATCCATGCCAAATAGGTTAAAGAATATTGGATAAAGATTGAATATGGATTTTGAGGTTTATTTTGGAATTTTTGATGGAATTTTGTTGATTTTTTTTGCAAGATGAAGTGGGGAAATTTTTTGGGGCAGCCATGGAATGAGGGCCGGCCACACCTAGGGAGAGAAAGAGAGGAAGGAAAGAATTTAGAATGGTGTAGAAAGTTCTCCCAAACATGACCTCTTTTATGTCTTTTCACAACTTTATTTAATTTTCTTTTATTCTTTTCTAAAACAACTCAAGAAAACTCTAGAATCATGGACAAATTTGCAAATAAATTTTGCATGATGCACACTAAATTCTAATATGCCATGGTTCATTTTTACAAATTAAACCCCTTCAAATTTGAAATTTACACTAATTTAGTGCATAAATAAAGCTTATGTTAATATTTAAAATAATTAATTTAGGAAAAATATTTAATTAAACTAAAAATTTATAAGTGACTAAATAAACACCATTTACTAGTAATATCATAATTAAAATAGGTATTTTTAAATTTATAGTGAAAAATAATTACGGTTTTGTTTTACGAAAAATACGTTTTACTTTACCGAAAATCATAAAATTCACTTAAACGATTTTATTTATTTAATTATTTATTTAATTATTTTAAAAACGTTACAATCTTCCCCCTTAAAGAAATTCGGTCCCAGAATTTAAATTAAAATTCCCCCTCCAAATACTAAAACATTTAACAAAACACTCAAATCGTCGGGGTTCCGAAATCATCAATACATGACTAAAATCAACTCCGTCAAGCATAACGCAATCATCGGAGTTATGGCGAGAATAAAATATCAAAACCCAATATGAAAACCATCAAAATATACATCAATCTATAACTTATACATAGTGCGCATCATAGTAAAACCGTCCAAATATCTGGATAAAGAAATATGCAAAAACCCCTTTTGAAAATCGCCGTGTGATGCACGTGTCACGAAATAAGTAGCGGACGTTTATTTAAAAAAAATAGCTATATATATATATATATATATATCTTTTATTTAACATACACATCCTGCCTGGTTACTAAATCAAATAATAATGATTATGAAAACATACTGCTCAAACTGAAATCAATCCCAATCACTTCATAAAAATATCATGTGCGTCCGGTGTGCACTGAAATCGAAACCAAATACAGATACCACGAATACACACAAAAACAAAACTAAGTGCAACAGGTGTGCACCAAAAACATCTGTCAAGTGCAACGGGCGTGCACGACTCAATATCAGGTGCATCTAATCTGCACAAAACCCCGATTTAGTGCATCTGGTGTGCACAAAATCGCATCAAGTGCGCCAAGTATGCGCAAGAATCCTAATCAGGTGCACATGGTGCACGAAAACATACACCGAATATCAAAATCGAAATCACAGTACGAAAATGCATGGAAACTAGGTCGAAGCATATGTCAAAATCATGTGTAACCCATATGCACGAAATCAAATCAAAATCTCAAAATGTATTAAAACCAATTCAAGTGCACTGGGTATGTACTAAACAACATCAATACAACTGATATATGAAACACAAATAGAATGTAATGAAGGTACACATAAGAAATACCAATCGTAGAACAAAATCCTCAAAATACCAAAATCCAACAACAAAAATATGAAATTCAAATCACCAAATCACAATCGTAAACATTATCGTCAATGTGCGCCTCTTTCCTCTGATGTCGATTGCTTCGAACTCGTCTTTTCGTAGCTGTGCTGACTGCGCTACCAACGGCAATACTCCTATCTAGAGTCTCCCACGTAGTCGATCCCTTCACCTGATATCCGGACTATATTAAACTTTTCGATCGATCCATCAAAATCCCATAATTTCCCCGAGAGCTCAACACTCAAGTACAGTTTAAAAATATCCGGTACATATCCCAGCATCGATGGTCCAGCCGTAGAAGGGCAAACCCAAGCCTCACTAATGGCACCGCGGAACTGCCGTAAACCCTAAAATTGATGGGCGTTCTCGTGGTCATTATGTCGAGTTAGGGTTTCATTCTTCTAGAGGGTCCATCGAAATACTTGCATGTTCTTCCGAATACCTAAAACTTGGGAAAATGGTTTTTCTGATAATCGTTCGAACCCTTTTAACTTCGCGTGGACACCATGTGAATACCCTTCGTCCGCACGCTAAACAATGCTTCAATCCTCAAGAATAACCAATACCCTAATGGTTATCACATTCGAGCCGCAGCTCCCTCTGCCCGTGCACCCGTGGTAACAGAAACCACCCTCCGATATCGACGAAGATAGATCAAAGGAACGAATGAAATACGGTGCCAAGAAATGTACATCCTAAGGCTCCTTAAGCAGAGTAGCGTATCGTAAGTATGCCGCGGACCATACCCACGGTACGTCACTCAACCTAAGTCACCTACTCCATCAACCAAGGGTCACCTAGACTTATACAAGGTTAAACCTAGCGCTCTGATACCAACTTTGTCACGACCCGAAAGTACGGAACGTGACCGGCACTTAGATTACGAAACGTCTAGAGGCGCGACGTAACCTAAGTAAGCTGAAGCCCAGAAATCTAAACCATATAAAAGAAGAAGAAGTAAAGGAAAACATGTAGAAAACAAGTTTAAAACAACATCCAATTTTCTCAAAAATTTCGGCAGAGTCTCCTTTGTAAAAACTGGCCCCAAACGGGTACAACAAGTATAATACAAACAATAAAAAGCATCCCCAAACGGGAGCTGGCTCTACGCCAAAAGGCGGAAACAACCACAACAATGCATAATAGTATACAACGCCAAAGAGCGAGGCTCAAAACTTAAAAGAAAACAAAACCACTAGATATCATAATAATACAAGCGCGACTCTAAGGTCGAAATAAATAACTGGTCCAGTAACTATCAAGTAATACAAGTTTGGTTGATGGAGCTTACTAGATACAAATGAAATAATAAAAATACAACGGCGGTCCAGATACAAATGAACCAACCTACCGTGCAAATCACCCGGAATGAAACGATGTGCCAGCAAACTGCCAAAGAACCCAGTACATCAACCTGTAATAGAATTTGGCACAACGGGGGTGAGTTGCCAACTCGTGAGTATAAGATATCTGCGAAAAGAAATCGAATGCACGACGCTGTTCTAGGTCATAATAATATACTAATATAATACTAATCATCTAGTAAGACAGGATAATAAGCTACGTGTAAGTGCAAAGCTCTGTGCTCGTGTCAGTGCTTCATATAATACTATGTCATGTGAATGAGTATGCGTGCACCATGAATATAAAATAACCAATCCTAAAATCTAGATATATCTGTATAAGAAATCTTTAGCTTTTATCATGGTAAAATGTGTATAGAGATCTGAAATATCAACGATGAAATCCATAGAAATCCGTGTCAGGCATCGACACAAAACATGTAAATCTCAAGTCTCAATACCTCATAATCTCAATGTCTCATAGTCTCAATATCTCGGGCTCCGTCATCCGGATCGGCCCATATCATCAAATCTCACGACAACGGTCGGTATCCTCCGGATATCCGTCGCGCCAGACATCACCGGTAGGTAGTCTTCCCCTTCAAGGCTCATCATCTACAACTCGATCTTCTTGCCCCGGGGTACCATACCGGGCCCACCATGTACCCGAGACGGTTCATCCACTCCTCGAATCGGGTCTCGAAATCCAACAGAAAACATGAAATCTCATGGTGGACGACACATACATAACGAGAAAACCGCATCTTATGTTTTACAAAGAGAGGGGGAGAGAGAGAGAAGTTTTTATGTATTCTTGCGGTTTTCCCCAGAAATCCAGAAATCTCATATAAATCCAAAATCCCAAAAATCATGAGTAAGTATATGATAAGTGTCGGCATATACCCCATAATACTGCATGATAACATGAAAATATGAATGCATGAATGTCCAAGTAATAAATGCCATGTCTAGACTAACATCAGAGAGTAATCACAATATTATATCGATCTAGCTGTTTGGTGATTCTATCAATAGAGGATAATATGATCTAAAGTGTACGTGACATAGCAATTACCGATAATGATGTGTGTGAGCCGGCAAATATGTGTGCGTGGAATATGCGCATCATCGGTAATGGTGCTGGTGTCCTAATAGGCAAAGTTTTATGCTGATTATATAAACATATGTATGAACATGCACATTATGATTACGGTATGAATGTAAAAACGGATGTGTAATAACCACTCATCTCCGATATACAAGTACAACTACCACTTAATGACTCAAACCTAAACTAGTGTCCATCTAACCTTCTAAGGAACTAAACCTAAGAAACGAGTCAATAAGAAACAAGAGTCCACCTAAGGTCTGAATCCATATCTCTAATAGTCGGCGATCCAGCCTCAATAGCGTCACGTACGTAGTACGGCTTCCTCGAATCAAGAGTGCGGATCAATCATCATATCTATGCCTCGTACGGTAAAATCCATCGTACGACATCCCAATATCGGGGTACGGGTCAAGTATCTCCTAGGTGTCTCATCATTCGTATAATATCATCATCAACACATGTCATGATCAAGGTGCTATACTGTAATCGCATTCATCAATCATATATCATTGCCATCATAAATATACATCATTAATTTATCCTAAGAAATATCATATCATATGTATCATATTGTGATTAAGTCACACTTATATCATATCATCATCAAGTCACACCTATATGATGTTGTAATCAAGTCATACATATATCATATCGTGATCAGTCACAAGTTACAGTACGGGTGCTATTTTAGAGTCCCATGTACCTCAATATCATCACCACCCATTATAATTTATTTATACCTGTTCATTATCTCAATCTCTAATGATCCGCTAACACTTTAATACGACTGTATAGCCAAGAATCACGGCATCAAGCCCAGTTATACTGTTTCATTCCCGTGTATCATATCACATCAATGTATCCCATATACGTGTTGTATATATATATATACCTATACCTAGTCCTATATATATATATATACACATACACGTAAACACCACGTCGAGTTTCAGTGTGTGCGTGTGTGTGTATCTACCTGAAACCTACGAATCTCTTCCAAGGTATTCATCCTCTGGTATGGTCTTCCTAAATCAGTCTAGTCCAGCCTAGGGTCATTACTAGGGTCCTACTCATTAAGAATCTAGGGTCATATCTGGTTTCCTAATATCAATAAGTACTATTCCTATTCTACGTTGCGAGGGTGCTAAACGCCATCCACCCGACTTCCCGCCGTAGATATACATCTACTCACCTGGTCCTTTTCTGCCGAAAATGATGTCGCCATCCTCCTCTTTATCGCCCACAGTCCACGTGAGGGGTACCTATACGCAAACATATATAGTATCGTAAACTAAATCACGGACAAAAGTCAAAACGACACACGGAACGCGCATAGGTTAAAACCTATGTCCCGTTCACGCAAAAGAACCAAATATCGCTCGATATCGGCGTACAAACTCCGATTAATCGAGATAAACATCAACAAACAACTCATAGTTTTAAAACTCATTACTTATAATATAAAACATGATTTAATTCATCGAAACCCTAAAATCCATCAAATCGCCCGATTTCGTAAAACCCGAAAATGCCAATTTACCGTTTTTCTTCAAAACTTGACATTTAAATGAAACCAATGGTCATAAAAATCAATAAATAGCATAACTAGACTATACAATCCATTACTATATTTTTACTACACAAATTTGTATTAATACAAAATTCCTAGTTTGCAACTTTTATCAATTTTCCACATCTTACAAGCAAAATTCCACAATTCCACAACAAAACTTGGTTCTGCATCAATTAACTTTTCAAACTAAAATTTATAATGATGGTAATATAATGAAACCATAAATTATATTTTAAATCTCATTTATTTAAGAATTTCCAAAAACTAGTTAGCAAAAATAGCATTTTTATTAGTATTTTTCAATTATCAATAGAAACTAGTGACCAAACTAAGTTTTTGATTCTTTAGACATGTCAATAACCTCATTTAAACAACAATCTAATATTACAAACATTAATTGGAATTTATCTCACCAATATATATAATATATAGAAATCTAGTTTGCAAAAATGGTTTAATTTAAACAATTTTGGATAACAATTTACAATATAACAACCATGCATGATTTTCCATTTCCAAAAGTGTTAAACTAGTTATTATAACCCTAATGAATTAATAAAACCACAACTTGAATTTACAAACCCTAACTTGAATTTTAAAACTTGCAAATAGAATTAATTTAATAAATCTAATTATGCTTAAAAGAAACATCTAGTAAAAGTAAATCAAAAGAAAAAGATTTATACCTCCACAACATAAAACCAAAACATGAATTAAGCCTCCAAAATAATGGTTTCCATCTCCAAAATCCATGCCAAATAGGTTAAAGAATATTGGATAAAGATTGAATATGGATTTTGAGGTTTATTTTGGAATTTTTGATGGAATTTTGTTGATTTTTTTTGCAAGATGAAGTGGGGAAATTTTTTGGGGCAGCCATGGAATGAGGGCCGGCCACACCTAGGGAGAGAAAGAGAGGATGGATAGAATTTAGAATGGTGTAGAAAGTTCTCCCAAACATTACCTCTTTTATGTCTTTTCACAACTTTATTTAATTTTCTTTTATTCTTTTCTAAAACAACTCAAGAAAACTCTAGAATCATGGACAAATTTGCAAATAAATTTTGCATGATGCACACTAAATTCTAATATGCTATGGTTCATTTTTACAAATTAAACTCCTTCAAATTTGAAATTTACACTAATTTAGTGCATAAATAAAGCTTATGTTAATATTTAAAATAATTAATTTAGGAAAAATATTTAATAAAATAAAAAATTTATAAGTGACTAAATAAACACTATTTACTAGTAATATCATAATTAAAATAGGTATTTTTAAATTTATAGTGAAAAATAATTACGGTTTTGTTTTACGAAAAATACGTTTTACTTTACCGAAAATCATAAAATTCACTTAAACGATTTTATTTATTTCATTATTTATTTAATTATTTTAAAAACGTTACACCTAGACACAGCGCGACCTCACCCCCAATACCGGGAGAGACGAACCCCCGAAGATCCGCTCACTGCTACCATGTGGCTCGGGACTGTACCCAACTAAAACCTGTTTGCACGTCTCCTTTGAGCGTGGTAGGGTAGTAATCAAAGTACAGTGGCAACTCACACGAGACAAATGATGATCCTCAGGTCGATGAACTAACCTGTACACATGTCACCAGGGAACTGCTATCTGACGTCAGGTATAAGACCAACTAGCATGTTCCCGGAGAGTCCTGTCCGGTGTACTCATAACCCAATGAGCACCTGTATACATCTTAGGTGATCCAACTGACACCAGTGGCTTGTGAGACCGGCCACCGCCCCTCTTCGGGGTCTCGACTGTATACACTAGTCTACTCTGGAGTATCGATGCCCTGTCTCGAAACTCCCACGACTAGGGACCTTTTAAGGATGTGCTTATAGACCCCAGCTCCCACGTAAATGATCGCCCTCATACTGCTGGCAGTCAAGCAAGAATCGTAGGGGCTCTATCAACGTGTAATAGCGACCTGTCAGGTCACCTAAAGCAGTACACGATAATAAAGATAAACCAGATAGCATACTATCATTTTGAGTAAGACTGTCCTACCGGAATAGGTCCTCCCTCAATCATTGCAATCACGTGCCTGTGATCCAATAATTGACTCTGAGGGCACTATCTCCAACAATCTCCCACTTGCACTCAAGGCTAATTATTGCGATGTCGCATACTCACAACCCGTGTGATACCGAACACCCAACTCCTCTACTAGTCAGTCTCACAAAACCTGTTTGCGAAACTATTGCGTTCGAGGAATAGCCTCAGTGAGTGGATCCGCTTTGATGTTTCTTTCTATGTCTCTCTATATCTCAAGTTCGCGGAGAAAGCCATCTCCCGAAATGAGCAATACCTGTCTTAGAATGTGTCTGGATGTCTGATGGGACCTAGCTCATAAATGAACTCCAAATCCAAACTTCTTAGACTGTATCGTCAACTGAACTTAATCAGTATCCTGCGCCATGCCTCCCTCAGTATTGCCTTGGACCACCTGTCCAAAATACTGCCCCTCATCAGAAGGAAAACTATAACTCTGACAACCTCCTTGTCGTCCAGGTCACCTTGGAAGCCTGGAATGATAACTGTCTCCCGCATGAGGCTGTCGTTATCATATCCCTAGAACATCCACTTATGTTCTAAAACAGCTTCCGACTGTTTCTCCAGGATTGGATCAATGTCAACTTATCGTATCTACTGCAAGAACAACATCTGGTGTGGTACTTGACATCTTATGATTGACTCAATTGCCTGAGCAAGTGATCTGCCAATCATGCACATCCCTCTCCTCTTTAGTCTGTAAGACACCTTTAGAGAGGGTGACTCCATCACCTGCAGGTACACTACCGTTCCAGGAGTCGTCCATTCTAAATACTCTTAGAATGCTGTCTAAGTACCCAGATTGGGAAACTACCCAAATCTAGATCTAAAACCATAGATCCAGTAACCAGTATGCCTGATATGAAATCCATTTCCTTTGTGGAGAAACCACTGTGTGACGACCAAAGTATAACCGATCATAGTATAGGAATATCACTTCCTACTCTGTGTAAATCATCCAAATACCAGGACATCACACCCTAGTACGAGCTTCTTAACAGATCCATCCCCTATTCTGATGAAGTCAAACCTATGACTGTCACATCAGAAATTGATGATCTATCTCCGCTATATCTTCTTTACTTTATAAATAGACATAAGCCACCTGTCCACCAATGCTTCCGCTGCTCCCACTGACTATGACAACCCTCCGGCAGAGTCATATAGACGTACACTTCTAAAGCTAGTTTAGAACGACGCTATACTCATCCTCCCGCCGGGTCTCACAGTCTGGAACAACAGCTATGGCAAGTGTGGGTAAACAAGAACCTCCCTGTCACCGTCCTTGAAGCTACCGGAGTACCTCTCGGGTGCCTGAAGTTACCCACCTTATCTGCGGAGTGGCCAATGGAATGTCAAACAAGATTGAATCTTTAGGTTCTTATCAAATTTTCAGTAATCGTTTGCGGTTCTGGAATTACTTCCAGTTCTACCATACACCCACTACTGTTTTCTGAAAAAAAAATCCATTTTTATTAAAACTGTGGCGAGTCTAGAACAACATCACTATTGATCTTCCAGATGGTAGAATGTCAACCCTCGTCATAGCCTGGGTCAACCCACAAACAGCCATTACAGAAACGTGCCTTGAGTTAACCAGAGTCTGGTTTTAAGCATAAGCCGGATAACTCCCCGTACCTTAACATTGTTAAGATATGAACTGTTCTATATCCAATATAGAACCAGAGGCACTGATTTAGTTGAACCAGATTCAAATCATGCAGCTGTCCCCAGTGCATGTCAACTAAATGGAAGGAGGTTGATCAGCGTTACTCAACTTAGGAATGCTTTCAATTATGAGTAACCTGAAAGAGAAGAAAGTTCTCTTAATCACTACTATCAACTGAATACCATACACAAGTATCTACATCTTCGATCACTTTGAAGAATCCCGATACTTGCAATACCTGGTTCTCTACTTCATTCAAATACCCATAACTTCTCAAAATTCGGACCCTTTGTTTCCACGAAACACCTGTCTAAAAACTAGAGAAGTCATAAGTAAACCGAATATAGTACGAGGACCAACCCCTCTGTCCTAATGGACGCTGGACAACATACAATACTCTGTACAAGTCCTTTGAGTCTAATAACTCATTCCTTGTGTGTCGTAGGTTGAAAACTGTATTTATGGTTAAGAAGAATTACACCGCTGTTTAATGCTCCTTACCTAACCATCCACTGATATAGGTAAATTTCATAGACATAATTTCAAAAAGGTATATCTCACTCTATGAAAATAGACGTACAGATATATCGATTTGAAATTGGTGCATAACAGCGGATATTCAAAACCAAATATTTGCCGACCGGCAAACAGCCCAGGTGATTTCCTCAAATATCACCGATTACAACGAATCCCGATATAATGAGGATGATCACCTAATTCCCAATAACTTACTCCCACTCATCAACTGTAAAACCATACAGATGTGAGAATCACACCTGGTAAATACATACCATGGAGCAAGTGTCTAATTGGGAAATCAGTTTTCCATTAACAGTACACGGTGAAACTGAAACATTGAGATGTTTCGATGGGGTATCCCGGTATTCCTAGTAATGCCTCTTCCATTATCCAGATTCACAACTATAACCGTGTAATTCTTTGCCACCTCTCCAAATCCTTTTTTTTGTCTTTAGTCATTACCTTCTGCACATCCCTTTAGGCCAAATGGTTTTCTTCCTTCCCTACCGTTCGGCACCAGCCTATGGTTTGGAAGAAGACTATCCAATAAGCATAATGGGTGTACTGTCCTAATCCTAGGAACACTCGCAAAGCGAGAGAAGGTGAAGATAAAAGACAACCGAATAAACCTTATTCCTATTTCTCCTGAACCAGAATCCATCCCCGAACTGGAACAAGTTCCTTTCGAGTTCGTATATAACCATACGATGGAGTATCCAATAAACTGTGGATCTTCGTAGTGATACGGAGTGTTCTGGAGAAATATAAAGGTGATTTAGGATTGGCGAATAAATACTTGGTTTGGTCGTGAATATCAGTCGCAATTTACTTTGCCCTCTTACTAATCCCTTGCTTTGTCTTAACTTAATACCTTCTATACACCATCGTTAGGCTAATTGGTTTTCTTCATTCCCTACCGGTCGGCACCTGCCTATGGTTTGGAAGAAGACTATCCAATTTGCGTAATAGGTGTATTATCTCCTAAACCAAGGAGTACTCGCAACCTGAGAGAAGGTAAAAGGAAAAGACAACTGAATAGTCCTATTGGTTTTCTCCAAAACCGGAAACCATCCTCGAATTCCTTCGAGTTGGTATATAACCATACGATGGTTTTGTCCAATGGAAGTGGACGTTCGTAGTAATACGGGGTGTCCTGGAGAAAAGGGTAAAAGTAGGAGTGGCAATGAGGTTTGCAACTCTGACAATCCAAAAGCCAGTGTTTAAGATGGTTTGGTTAATTTTGGTCACTGATTCATAGTCTTAGGGTCGGGACAATGGTCGCTGCCAAAGAGAGAGAGAAAAGAAACACTCAGCGTGCACTCTATCCTAGATCAGAATGGTTACCAATTTATCTAATCTGGAAACCTCCCACTGTAACCTCAAATTCTTCTCCAAACCAGAAAGAAGAATTAGTCGGGATCACCCGAGGAGTAAACCAACTCATCAGTGGGAATCGGGATCCAACTATCATCGCATGATAACGTGACGGAATCCGCTCACGTCATCACACTCCAGAAAGTATGCGCATATTTGGCAAGTTTCAGTTTCTTTAGAAACTCCCGATGTGATTTTTGCCCCATGCTCTTATGACCTTGGCGTGAGGTCAAAATATCATAAGTCACATGTCAAGTTCTACCCGTCATTGTCCAGGTTGATTTGAACCCACCCGTACAAGCCCTTGACTAGGGCCAACAAGGCTATACGACTGTCCCAAACCAACGCATCTATCTATGCTACATATGAATACCCAACAGCTACCAAACACTGTGCCTTGACTTTGGCCAACAAACACAGCTTGAATACTATTGACTACCCATATGAAACGACGGAGGGCTACGAATGGTTTCTGGCGAAAACCTTTAACGTAAAGAACTTAATATCGTTGAAGGAACAGATAGCTTTTAAAATATAGTGACGAAAACCGTTGCTAAAGAGGTCACTCCCGGTGAAGGGATCTCGGCTCTTTCCCCGTAGAATGAGGTGCAGGATATTCCAACTGAATACCACGGTGCTGTTAGTTATGTATATGCCCTAGAGGCCATTGTTGTACATATGATGTATATTATAATGGATGCTTGGATATATATAGAGATGACTTTCTTGCTCGTCATGATAGTATGCTATTTGGTTTCACTTTATCTTAACATGTTGGCTTGTATTGGTTTACTGTTTTACTCTAACTTGTTGATAAAGCCCTTAGGATCTGTACTCGACTACTGGGACTATGATGAGATCATACTAGTGGGGCCTTGGTAGTCGATGAGTACATCCTATAACTGTTCCTAGTCGTGGGTATATCGAGACAGGGCATCGATACACCAGAGTAGACTAGCGTATACGCATCTTGACCCATATGATGGGCGATGGATGATCCCATATCCATCGGTGTTTGACATCAGAGATGGTGTACGGGTGCTCAGTGGAGACTGGGTACACTGGACGGACTCACCGAGAACTCCCAGATGGTGATATACCACACGTCAGATGGCAGTTCTCCGGTGACACTGGTACAGGGTAGTCTGTAGACCCGAGATCGTCATAGAGTCTTGTGTGATTCCCACGTTGCTTTGATTTCCACCTTACCACGTCCAAGAGGGCGTGCAAAACGGTGGCTTTTGGGTACAGTACCGAATCACATGGAGGCAATGAGCGATAGGAGGGGATTCGTCTCTCCCGGTATAGGGAGTTGATGTTGTGCTGTGTTCGATTGGCTATAACTGGAAGTCCCTGGCCAGGGCTGATATAGAGATTTACTGGTAAGTGTTACTAGTAGTTTCTCGACCCGTTATGAGCCACACATCGACACGACTTATCGGTTACTGGGGTCTGACGTATACCACCCCTAGACTTGATATGCGACATATCAGACGAACAGACCGGACTGTACGGGAGTGTTACTGATTGGATTCACAGGAGAACGCACAGGCTAGCTTGTTGATCTTCTGATCGCTCAATACCTGGGTGGCTGTTACGTTTAGCTGACCGCTTGCAGCTTGTGGGTGTTTGATATGATCATCACCTGCTACCGGCGTATTGACGATTCTTTAGAGTCCTACACAGAGGTTTCTTGGCTCAGGCGAAACGGAGTAGAGGCACATATGTGATATGTGCAGGACCGAGAATAATGCGATATGAGATACCGTATTATATTCTCGCGATATTTAGATATGAACTGAGACATCGGATCAAGTGTTGATTCAATAAATCGGTACATGATATATTAGTCGGTAATATTCGATATAGCCGGATCATCAAATCAAGTGTTGATTCGATGATTTAATGTATAATAATATATATGATATATTGTATTACATTATCTAATATTGGCTCGCTTTATTATTTCATTTTCTCACTGGATGATACATTGATATATATGCGATATATGTTAATTGTATTATTTTCTTTTGTTGCAAATATATAATATATATGTGATATATATTATTGTGACATGATATGATTTATTATTAAACATGTTTAAGGATGATTAAATGAGGTTAGGGTTTGATTAGGGTTAGTTGCTTCATGCACCTTCTAGAAGCAATTTCTTTTGTCATGGTTAAGATATTTTTGATGACACATTTCTAACCCAACCAAACTCTAACTCTAGTTTCTCTACACATTATTAGCCACTCATCCTTGACCATGGTTTATATATCAATCATATACTTTTATTTCTATTCATCACAAAAGGATTTTTATCATTATCATTTTCCATGATCATCTTCTTCTCTCTTGAAAAAGCTCACTAGAAATTCTTTATGTGATGAATAAATATGAGAAAATGATTTAAAAAGAAAGCATAAATACTACTCTCTCATCCTCATCTCATCTAGCCCATGAGATTAGTGTGTTCATCTCTTTAGAGTGAGAAAGCTTGAGTCTTTGCAATTTCGACGTAGATCATCGGAGATTTGGAACACTTCAAGCTAGCATGGATCGTTCGAGTCGTGGAGCCTCTCATGAGTCCGGGAGATCGTGGATCGCGGCAAAGGGACTTCTACTCTGAGCTTGTGAAGCGAAGGAGAGGACTACAAAGGTTGTAATCCCTCACACTTAGATAAAAGTTATCATCTTGCATGTTTAACCCTAATAATCTAGCAAAGATCCCGGCTTTGGGTAGTTCGGCACGTCTAATTTTTTATCCGGGCATGTTTGATGCCTTATGAACCTTCACAAGAGTGCCTAGGAACCCTACAGTGGTATCAGAGCCTAGCTAGAGCATTAGGCGATGTGTTTACGAAGTTAAAATTCCGATCGAACCCGAAGCGACAAAATTTAACCCCTCTCTGGAAATTTTTCAAAATTTGGGATTTTTCTGAATTAAAAATATGTAAAAAAATCAGCAGGGAATTCTAAGAATTACCATGAAATACGGGCCCCCAACTCCACCAAAACGCTGCGGAACCGCGGCGGAAACATGATTCCCGCGGCGGTTCTGCGGCCGTTTTGTGGAATTGTGACACGTGTCTTCATGGTATTTTCTGTAGTTGCTTGTAGATGCTTCTGGGTATTTTTAAACTGTTTTAAGTGTTAAGACTTCTGGGGTTTATTTTGTAATCGTAGATTCGATCGAGATATTTAAATTCGTATTTCTTTCCGGATATTTAGAAATTGTTAAAAAGTTTGAACGGATATCATTAACTCACTGTTTCCCGGTACGACAAACTTTCAAGTGTTGAATTTTTTTCGGGTTTAAATCTTTCGGAAAAATTGTACATGTTAAGCGGTGGACCCTCTAGAAGACAACAAACCTTAACTCGATTATGTGACCGTCTTGAACTGCCTTTTGAACCTTCGGGTTTGGGGCAGTACGGCGTGCCACATGTGAGGCGTTGGCTTGACCCTTCTACGGCTGGATCACCGGTACTGTGACATATTCTGGGATTATTTGAACTCCGCTCAAGTGTTGAGCACTTTAGGAAATTTTGGGTATTTGATTATCTGTTCGAAAAGTTTAATACTGTCTATTTATCTGGAATGTGATACAATATATGGAATTCATAGAGTTAGGCATGAAATGCGAAGTATGTGATATTTCGGATTTACGATGTCTAAAGTGATTGTGGATTCCAAATATTGTAGTTTTACACTTTCTTTTCTGTGACCGTAAGTGTAATATGTGACATCACCCATTTCGTTGCTATATGTCAACGACAATTGGGATGTGCATATTTACTTACGTTGATGATATGTGATATTATGTGTTGCTGTGATATGTTATATTGGATCGTCGCGTTCTGAATAGCCGAGGGTTTTATGTGAGATGAGGGTTTTTATTTTCATTCATGTAAAATTCATTTGTAATGTAATATTCTTTTATTTGGGGCACTTCCAGGTTGAGGTTGCTGTCACCAGTGTATATTATTTACTTTTCCGCATTAGGTAGACCCAAGGAGGGGAGCACAAGTAACCGGGTTCTAGGGTCCAGTGGGAGGCCATCTCGAGGAGTCGAGACCGGGTCTCCTAACCCTAGAATTGGCAGTGTTACTTGCCGCTCTCGTAGGGGTCTTGGGATGTGGGTTTGGCTATTCTTCGCGACCGTGGAATCCGTGTTTTATACAGGCTCGTATTGAAAACACGGACGTCCTAGTATATCCAATATTTCATATATGTTCTTCTGCTGCAATGTTCTGTGATGAGATCATATTACTGCCTGAGACGAATGCTTATACTATATATATATGCTGATATATAAATATTATTGCTTTCGTTTCTTCTGTGATGCTTAGGAAGCATAAGCTGATGGGATTTTATTAATAAGATTAATAAAAAGAAAAGAAACCTAAAGATGTTGTAGAATCAAAACTTTATAAAAGGGGTAGCTACAGTTTTGCTTTGCACAGTGATATATATGATATATCCTGCACCTTATTCGATGGGGAAAGAGCCGACGATCCCTTCACCGGGAGTGACCTCTTTAGCGAAACTGGCAGATGCTACAAAACTCGGTTTGTCTTTTGATTGCTTTTAAAGTTTTGCTTTGCACAGCGGTATATATGATATATCCTGCACCTTATTCGATGAGGAAAGGGCCGACGATCCCTTCACCGGGAGTGACCCCTTTAGCGAAACTAAGAAAAGCCTAAAAAACACTCCTTTTCAAAACTTCACTCGATTCTACGACGATATCAAGTTCATTACACTCAGGGTTTTCTGAAAAACCTGCGTAGCCCTCCGTCATTTCAGATAGAGACTAGTTAGTATTCGTGCCGCGTTTGTTGACCTTAGCCAAGGCGTGGTGTACGGTAGCTAATTAGTATTTATCTGCTAAAACATGAGATGTGATTGAGTTAGGGTAGTCGTGCGACTTTGTTGACCTTAGCCAAGGGTCGTACGGGTGGGTTTAATTCAATCGGGAAATGACGGGTTGAACTTGACTAGCGCTTATGATTTGTTGACCTTAGCCAAGGTCATAAGTTGCTAGGGGTAAAAGCATTATCGGGAATTTCAAGTGTTGAAATTTGCAATGAGATTGCATACCTCCTATGAGATAGTTGGATCCCGATACCCACTGTGAGTAAGTGTTACTCCTGGGAGAGTTTTAGACAGGACAATTAGCCGATCAAGTAGGTGTCTAGAAAAGTGTTAACGGGTTACGCCTCTGGGAAAACGAGGTTTACTTTAATTAGGTCCGTGCGAAAGCACGGGGAACCTCCCTCAAAGTACCGACACTGATCTGGCTGAAAGATTGACGAAATTGTAGGGTGTAATTAATCCCGGCTAATCTTACCTTTTAGGGTTTTAAGGTAGATTTGATAAAAACAGTGGGAGACATCCTGATTAGATAAGATAATAACCAATCTAATTTTGCAAGAGCATACGCTAAAGTGTTTTCTTCTCTCTCTCTCCAGGTAGCGACCATGTCAGGCCATAATCAAGATAATAATATGGATGTATTGACTGAACCCGATTTTTGTACAATGCAGGGGAACGTTGGACCCGTTCTTTCTTATAAGAGTTATAAGACTGAACAGGAAACAGGAGAATATCTGGATTCTCACACCGCCTAAAAGAACATGCATGTTGATGCATCTTCTTCGGGTGTGTTAGTTATTGAGAACTGTTTCTCAGTTCACCCTACGTCCTGGGTATTAGATACCGGATCAGGATCCCACATATGTAAATTGTTACATAGGCTACGTAAAGGTAGAGAACTGGGAAAAGGTGATCATTCCGTTCAAGTAGGGAACGGTGCAAGTATTGTAGCCAAAGCAGTTGGCGAATATCACCTTGTATTGCCAAGTCGTAATACACTGATTCTAAATGAGTGCTATTATATACCGAACATGATGTGCAACATTATATCAGTTTCTTTATTAAGTAAAGAAGGATATAATTTTGTAGTAAAGGATAATGTTATGAACATATTCCTAGATCAAAAGTTGATTGCATCAGGCTCGTTACATAATGGTATATTCATTCTAAATCAGAATACAGTCCTGAATATACAAAACACACACAAGAGGAAAAGTTCAGATATGAATGAATCCTACTTGTGGCATTGTAGACTTGGTCATATCAATGCGACACGACTGGCTAAGTTACATAAGAATGGTTATTTAAATCCGTTCGAATTATCATCTTATAATACTTGCCATTCATGTCTCAAAGGAAAAATGACCAAAGCTCCGTTTAGTGGACACGGAGAAAGAGTTACTGAACTCTTAGGAATAATACATAGTGATGTATGTGGTCCCATGTCTACGCATGCCAGGAACGGTTCTTCCTACTTCATTACATTCACTGACGATCTCTCTAGATACGGACATGTGTTTCTGATGAAACACAAGTCTGAAGCTTTTGAGAAATTCAGAGAATATAAGCACGAAGTAGAGAACCAAACGGGCAAAAGTATTAAGATTCTTCGATCTGATCGAGGAGGTGAATACTTAAGCAGTGAGTTCCTAGATTATATAAAAGAGAATGGGATTCTCTCTCAGCTTACTCCTCCTTATACACCACAGCACAACGGTGTATCGGAGCGGAGGAATCGCACCCTATTAGATATGGTGCGCTCTATGATGAGTACAGCTGAGTTACCTATTTCCTTTTGGGGGTATGCGCTGGAGACAGCCATATACCTATTGAATAGAGTTCCAACTAAATCGGTGCCTACCACTCCATATGAGATATGGAATGGGAAGAAACCATCTCTTAAAAGAGTTAAGATATGGGGTTGTCCAGCCTATGTTAAAAAGCAAAATCCGGACAAACTCGAGGCACGATCAGTTCTTTGTAAGTTTGTAGGATATCCAAGCAATTCGTATGGATATCTATTCTACCACAGTGAACAACAAAAGGTGTTTGTTGCTCAACATGCCACCTTTTTAGAAAAGGAATTTCTTGCAAAAGAAATTGATGGCAATGAGGTAGAACTGGAAGAGGTTTCAGCGACACAAACTACAACAGATGATTTAGTGGAACCAGAGGATTCAGTAGTACCCGAAGAACCTCAGCCTCTCCGCCGATCTAGTAGGGTTTCTCGTCCACCTGAGAGATACTACGGTTTTCTCATTGATGGTGGAAGCGAGGATTGCATCATGGAAGATGATGACCCGACTAGTTTCGAGCAGGCCATCACGAGTGGTGACTCTGTGAAATGGCTGGATGCAATGCGATCTGAGATGGAATCCATGTACACCAATAAAGTATGGATTTTAGAAAATGCTCCTGAAAGGGTAAAACCCATTGGGAGCAAGTGGATTTTTAAAAGGAAATTTGGTGTAGATGGAAAAGTTGAGACTTTCAAAGCTAGACTTGTAGCAAAGGGATTTCGTCAACGACCAGGTGTGGATTATGACGAAACCTTTTCTCCAGTGGCTATGCTTAAGTCCATCCGGATCTTACTTGCCATTGCTGCATACCATGACTACGAAATCTGGCAAATGGATGTTAAGACCGCCTTTCTAAACGGTGATTTAGAAGAGAGCATGTACATGACTCAGCCAGAGGGCTTCATAGATAGTGGGAGCAGCGAAAAGGTGTGCAAGCTGCTTAAATCCATTTATGGGTTAAAGCAAACATCGCGGAGTTGGAACATCTGTTTTGATGTTGTAGTCAAAGAGTTTGACTTCATCAAAAATATAGATGAACCTTGTATCTATAAGAAGGTAGCAGAGGGTAAGGTTGTCTTCCTCGTATTGTACGTGGATGACATACTCTTGATAGGAAATGATATTCCTATGCTGCAATCAGTCAAGCTCTTCTTATCACAGAGATTCTCAATGAAAGATCTAGGTGATGCCTCCTGCATATTGGGAATAATGATCTATAGAGATAGATCTAAACGGATACTGGGATTGTCCCAATCCAGGTACATTGACACCATACTAAAGAGGTTTAGTATGGAAGAATCCAAGCGTGGGAACCAACCCACGATCTCTGGACTCACTCTCTCCAAAGAGATGTCTCCCAAGACTGATTTGGAGAGAGCTCGCATGCAAGGGATACCCTATGCTTCGGCAGTAGGCTCTATCATGTATGCAATGCTATGTACCAGACCCGATGTAGCATACTCACTAAGTGTAGTGAGTCGGTATCAAGCAGATCCTGGAGAGAGTCACTGGACAGCTGTGAAGAACATTCTCAAGTACTTACGAAGGACTAAGGAGATGTTCTTGGTGTATGGTAATGGAGAACTCCAGGTGGAGTCCTTTACCGATTCCAGCTTCCAAAGTGATAAGGACGACTCTAAGTCGCATTCGGGTTTTGTCTTTACCCTCAATGGAGGGGCGGTATGTTGGAAGAGTTCCAAACAGAATACCGTTGCAGACTCGACGATGGAGGCTGAATACATCGCTGCCAACGATGCTGCCAAAGAGGCTGTCTGGATCAAGAAGTTCATTACTGAACTTGGAGTGGTTCCATCCATTGAGCATCCAATACCTCTGTATTGCGATAACAATGGAGCTGTGGCATTGGCCAAGGAACCCAGATCCCATCAAAAGTCCATACATATTCTAAGGCGGTATCACCTGATCAGGGAGATAATTGATCGCCGGGAGATCGAGGTCAGGAGAGTAGATACGAAGGACAACACTGCGGATCCATTCACGAAGGGAGAGTAGATACGAAGGACAACACTGCGGATCCATTCACGAAGGCTATTCCCCAGATACAGTTTGAGAGATTATTCGGGATGCTAGGTATGAGATACTACAGCAGCTGGCCTTAGTGCAAGTGGGAGATTGTTAGTTATGTATATGCCCTAGAGGCCATTGTTGTACATATGATGTATATTATAATGGATGCTTGGATATATATAGAGATGACTTTCTTGCTATGCTATTTGGTTTCACTTTATCTTAACATGTTGACTTGTATTGGTTTATTATTTTACTCTCACATGTGTTAGTTATATGTATGCCCTAGAGGCCATTACTGTACATAGGATGTATATCGTAGTGGATGCTGGGACATATATAGGGAGGACTTTCTTGCTCGACATGATAGTATGCTATCTGTTTGATCTTTACCTTAACGTGTACACTGATTGTCTCCCTGTTACATGTTGGTAAAGCCCTTAGGATCTGTACTTGACTACCTGGACTATGATGCGGATCATACTAGTGGGGACATGGTAGTCCATAAGTACATCCTTCAAAGTCCCTAGTCGTGGGTGTATCGAGACGGGGCATCGATATACCAGAGTAGACTAGCGTATACCTTCTCGACCCATACAGATGGGCGATGGATGATCCCATATCCATTGGTGTTTGACATCAGAGATGATATACGGGTGCTCAGTAGAGACTGGGTACACTGGACGGACTCGCCGAGAACTCCCAGATGGTATTATACCTCACGTCAGATGGCAGTTCTCTGGTGACACTGGTACAGAGTAGTCTGTTGACCCGAGATCGTCATAGAGTCTTGTGTAGTTCCCACTGTGCTTTGATTTCCATCTTACCACGTCCAAGAGGGCGTGCAAAACGGTGGTTTTTGGGTACAGTCCCGAGTCACATGGAGGCAATGAGCGATAGGAGGGGATTCGTCTCTCCCAGTATATGGGGTTGATGTTGCGCTGTGTTCGATTGGCTATAACAGGAAATCCCTGGCCAGGGTTGCTGAGATTTACTGGTAAGTGTTACCAGTAGTTTCTCGAACAGTTATAGACCTCATATCGACACGACTTATCGAGCTATTTGGGTCTGACGTTTACCACCCCTAGGCGAGATATGCGACATATCAGACGATCAGACCGGACTGTACGGTAGTGTTACTGGTCGGATTCACTGGAGTGTGAGCGGGCTTGCTCGTCGATCTTCAGATCGCTCAATACCTGGGTGGCCGTTACGTTTAGCAGACCGCTTGCGGCTTGTGGGTGCTTGATATGATCATCACCTGCTGCCGGCGTATTGATGAGTCTTTAGAGTCCTACACAGAGGTTTCCTGGCTCAAGCGAAACGAAATAGGAGCGCATATGAGATATGTGCGGGACCGAGAATAATGCGTGTATATGATACCGTATTCCATTCTCGCGATGAATGTATCGAAAGGTTGTATTCGATATAACCTAGTTATCGAATCAAGGGTTGGTTCGATAAGCCGATACATAGAATACTAGTCGGTTATATGCGATATGACCGGATCGTTAAATCAAGTGTTGATTTAATGATTTAATGCATAATTATATATTTGATATATTACTTTGCATTAACTAGTATTGGTTCACTTTAAATGGATTTTCTCACTCGGATTGTACACATTGTATATGTGATATACTTTTGTGCACTTGATTGTATCATGTTTGATGATACATGTTATGCTAGGGTTTTTGTGTAAAGATCAAACCATGGTTACATGATTATGGTTAGGGTTTTGTTTTATTCACTTATTTATTTATCCATTTCATTTTGGAAAATAAATGAGAAGAGAAAAGAATGGTGGCTTTGTTTGTTGTTTAGTTGAAGCTTCATGAAGCTTTGACTTTGTCCACCATTCTTATCTCATCCTTAACCCTAACCATTCCTTTAACCCTTGGTTAATTCTCTACACATAACCATAGTTAGAATTATGATAAGTTTTGTTTTTCTATTTTTTTTAATAACTTATCATATCATTTTTCTTCTTCTTCTTCCTTGAACTCAAGAAGAAAACCTTGAGGTCATCAATGGTGATTGATGATAAAGAGTGAGAAATCCAATTCTAAATTGAACCCACTTCCTATTTCTTCATCCTCTACCTCTTGCCAAGTAGTAGAGTGTGTTTTCTTCACAAGTTTCTTGACTTGGTGAAGTCGGAGCTTGATTTAGCGATGCCTCGACGTAGATCATCTTCGGCATGGACAACGATGACCTAGCCCGTCCATTCTCCGATGAAGGCGACGCTAGAGCCCGGGACTTGTTATGGACAGTGAGGAGACTTCATTGCGGAGCTATGGAGGTGGAGAACCGGATCTACAAAGGTTGTATTTCCGTATCTCTTAGTTAAGTGTTAACTAGTTTACTTTTCGCCTAGAAATCTAGCCAACGATCCGTACACTAGGGTTTCTCGGCACCATAATTTTTGAAATTGGCATGGTTGATACCTTGTGAGACCTCTTGAGAGTGCCTAGGAACCCTACAGCAGTATCAGAGCCTAGCTAGAGCCTTAGGCGAAGTCTAGACGGAATTTGAAGTCCGAACGAACCCGAAACCCCAAACCAAACTTGCTCTCTGTCCTTTTTTGAAAACAGTGGATTTTTCAACATTAAAAATATGCAGAAAATTCAGCAGGTGATTTTAAGAGTTCCTGTGAAATTCGACTTCCTAATTCCATTGAACTGCCGCGGATCCAAGGCACGAGCGTGGCTCGTGCGGCGGTTCCGCGGCCGTACGGATACCTTATTTAATATCGTTTACACAGTAACTCCTAATTGATAATGCTGGATTTTCTGGGAATTTTTAATTTTTATTCAAGAGTTGAATTTTCAGGGGTTGTTTTAGGGATTCGGTGTTTCGATCGGAGTATCAGATTTTGTCTATGTGGCTTTCCGGATAAATTTTAGAATATGTTAAAAAGTTCGACCAGATATAAATACCCAATTTTTCCCCTGTCGGGAAATTTCCAAGTGTTGGATTTTTCCGTAGTTTAACGACGTTCTAAGTAGTGCAAGTAACGCGATGGACCCTCTAGAAGACAACAAACCTTAACTCGATTATGTGACCGTCTTGAACTGCCCTTTGAACCTTCGGGTTTGGGGCAGTACGGCGTGCCACATGTGAGGCGTTGGCTTGACCCTTCTACGGCTGGACCGTCGGTACTGAGGCACGAACTGAATGTTGTTAGACTTATTTCATGTGTTGATCTGTATCGGGAAAACTTGGGTGTTCGAATGTTCAATCGGAAAGTTTAACATTTTCTAATTATCTGGAATGGGATACAATAATTGGAATTCACAAAAGTTATGTGATAACTGAATGAATGTTACAAACACAGCAGTTTAGTCTCACTTGATCGGTTGCCACGGAATTTTGATGTGATCAAAAGTCCGTCGCAATCACGTAGCGTACGCGGATACTCGCCGGGTAAACTTAAGAGACAGCCTCACTCCATAGCCCCGACCAAGTGACTGTAGGAGAACCCCGTCACCGAAAGCATCCGTTCGGGTGCTCGCGGTAGCGGTGTTCCTCCTTGGTGCACTTCGTCGACGGTATCAGGGGTGCGGCCGCCTACTGAAGTTTGCGACGAGCATTCGATCAGGATGTCGGGAATCTTGTTGAATTGCCTGACTCGATATTGAAAAGTGTTTTCGATTTTGAGACTAAAATGCGGGGTTTATAATTGTTAGGCATGCGATGTCTAAGTAATTCATTTGGTCAGGCATGCGATGTCTGAGGTGGTTGCGGATTCCAACTGTTGTAGTTTTACACTTTCTTTTCTGTGACCGTAAGTGTAATATGTGATATCGCCGGTTTCGTTGCTATATGTCAACGACAATTGGGATACGCATGTTTACTTACGTTGATGACATGTGATGTTATGTGTTGCTGGATATGTTATATTGGATCGTCGTGTTTGAATAGCCGGGGGTTTTTATGTGAGATGAGTGTTTTTCATTTTCATTCATGTAAAAACTTGTATGTAATATTCTTTTATTGGGGCACTTCCAGGTTGCGGAAGTTGTCACCGTTTGTATATTATTTACTTTTCTGCACTAGGATAGACCCAAGGAGGGGAGCACAAGTAACCGGGTTCTGGAGTCCAGTGGGAGACCAACTCGAGGAGTCGAGTCCGGGTCTCCTAACTCCAGAATTGGTAGGGTTGCTTGCCGCTCTCGTAGGGGTCTATGGGTGTGGGTTTGGCTATTGATCACGACCGTGGAATCCGTGTTTTATACTGGCTCGTATTGAAAACACGGACGTCCTAGTATATCCAATATTTCATATGTTTCTTCTGCTGCGATATCTGTGATGTGATCATGTGATGTTCTTTGATAGATACAGTATATAGTATATATGATATATTATATAGACGTTACTTATGTTTTACACCCGCGCTAGCCCTGCCCCGCTCTGTCGTTAGTTACCTAACCTAACGGTGCACGAGGGGACATCGAGGCGAATGCGGATGGCATAAGTGTACGTCGTATTTATCTGTGATGTTTAGGTACTTAAATGATGGGACTTCATTAATGAGATTAATGAAATAAAAGAAACCTAAGATGTTGTAGAATCGAATTTCAAAATAAAACAGGTAGCTACAGTTCTTGCTTTGCACAGCGGTATATGTGATATATCCTGCACCTTATTCGATGAGGAAAGGACCGAGATCCCTTCACCGGGAGTGACTCCTTTAGCAATAACTGGCAGATGCTACACACTCGGTTTGTCTTTTGATTGCTTTTAAGTGATTTTGCTTTGCACAGCGATATATATGATATATCCCGCACCTCATTCGACGAGGAAAGGACCGACGATCCCTTCACCGGGAGTGACTCCTTTAGCAAAACTAGAAAAGCCTCAAAAGCACTCCATTTCAAATTCATTTGATTCTACAACGATATAAAGTTCATTACGCAAAAGGTTTTCTTAAAAACCTGTCGTAGCCCTCCGTCATTTCAGATAGGTAATAGTTAGTATTCGTGCTGCGTTTGTTGACTCAGTCAAGGCGTAGTGTGCGGTAGCTGATTATTGCTTACCTGCAAAGCATATGATGCGATTGGATTAGGGTAGTCGTGCGGCCTTGTTGACTCAGTCAAGGGTCGTGCGGGTGGGTTTAATTCAATCGAGAAATGACGGGTTGAACTTTACTTGCGGTCTATGGTTTGTTGACTCAGTCAAGGTCATAGATCGCATGGGGCAAAATATTATCGGGAATTTCAAGTGTTGAAATTTGCAATGAGATTGCATACCTTCTATGAGATAGTTGGATCCCGATACCCGCTGCGAGTAAGTGTTACTCCTGGGAGAGTTTTATACATTACAATTAGCCGATCAAGTAGGTGTCTAGAAAGGTGTTAACGAGGTTACGCCTCTGGGAAAACGAGGTTTACATTAATTAGGTTCGTGCGAAAGCACGGGGGACCTCCCTCAAAGTACCGACACTGGCCTGGCTGAAAGATTGGCGAACTTGTAGTGTGTAATTAATCCCGGCTAGTCTTTCCTTTTAGGGTTTGAAGGAAGATTTGATAAAAAGCAGTGGGAGCCATCCTGATTAGATAAAATAATAACCAATCTATTCTTGCAAGAGCGCACGCTGAGTGTTTTCTTCTCTCTCTCTCCAGGTAGCGACCATATCACGCCTTAATCAAGATAATAATACGGATTATTGACCGAACCCGCTTTTTATATTGAGCTGGGGAACGTTGGTCCCGCTCCAACTTATAATTGTTATAAGACAGAGCATGAAATTGGGGAATACCAGATTTCCCGTGCCGCCCAAACGAAGAGAGTGCATGCTGATGCATCATCTTCGGGTGTGTTCATTACAGAGAACTGTTTCTCAGTATCCTTTACGTCCTGGGTATGTGATACCAGATCTGGATCCCAGTTATGTAATCTGTTACATAGAGCTACAGCTAGGTAGAAACTGAGAACGGGTGATAAGTTTCATGAGGCAGAAAACGGGGCAAGTGTTGCAGCCAAGTCTGTTGGTCACTGTCACCCTGTATTACAAATACATTGATTCTGAACGAATGTTATTAGATACCGAACCTGATATACAAAATCATATCAGTCTCTTTATTAGTAAAGAAAGGATATAATTTTGTATTGATGGATAATGTTTTGAACATTTCCTATATCAAAAGTTGATCGGTTCAGGCACGTTATCTAAAAGCATTGATGTTCTAAATCAAACTACAGTTCTTAGTATATGGAACACACACAAGAGGAAGAGTTCAGAAATAAACGAATCCTTCTTGAGGTATTGTAGACTAGGTCAGATCAATGCGACCCGACTGGCTAGAGTTACATAAAGATGCATATTTAAATTAGTTTGAACTTACATCTTGTGAAAACTCGCCAGTCATGTCACAAAGATAAAATGACACTAGCTCTGTTTATTGGAAACAGAGAAAGAGTTAGTGAACTCTTAGGATGATACATGTTGATGTATGTAGGTCCCCTGTCTACACATGCCAAGACCGGTTCTTTGTACTTCATTACATTCTCTGATAATCTCTCAAGATTCAGACATATGTTCCTGTTGAAACACAAGTCCGAACCTTTTGAGATATTCATAGAATATAAGTTAGAAGTAGAGAACCAATAAGGGTATAAGTATTATGTCTTTTGATGTGATCGAGGAGGAGAATACTTGAGCACGGAAATCCTGGACTTTTCTAAAGGAGAATGAGATTCTCTCTCAGCATTACTCCTCCGCATACACCATAGCACGATGGTATATCGGGGTGGAGCAATAACACCCTATATGATAAGGTGTGCTCTATGATGAGTACTACTGAGTTACCTATTTCCTTTTGGGAGTTATGCACTTGAGAAGCTGCATACCTATTGAATAGAGTTCCAATCAAATCAGTTGCCTACCATTTCATATGTGATATGGAAAGGGAAGAGCCCATGTCTTAAGCTAGTTAAGATTTGGGGTTGTCCGGCCTATGTCTAAAAGCAAAATCCGGACAAGCTCGAGGCAAGGTCTGTAATGTAGAACTGGAAATGTTCCAGCTATACAAACTACAGCATGATTTGGTACAACCAGAGGATTCAGTGGAAACCAACGAACCTCAGCCTCTCCGCCGATCTAGTAGGGTTCCTCACCAACCTGAGAGATACTTCGGTTTCTCTATGACAGTGGGAGCGAGGAATGCATTATGAGATGATGACCCAACTAGTTTCGAGCTGGCCATCAGGAGTAAGACTCTGTAAGAATGGCTGGATGCTTAGTGATCCGAGATGGAATCCTTATACACCAGCAAAGTATGGACTTTAGCTGCTATATCTGAAGGGTTAAATCCCCATCAGGAGCAAGTATATCTTGAGAAGATTACTTGGTGTACATGGAAAAGTTGAGACTTTCAAAGCTAGACTTGTTAAAGGTTTGCATCATTGACCAGGTGTGGATCATGATGAAACTTTTTCTAGAGAACTATGCTTAAGTCCATCCAGATCCTACTTGCCACGGCTACGTACCATGACTACGATCTCTGGTGGTTGAGTGTCTTGACTGCTTTTCTAAATGATGTTTTAGAAGAGGACGTCTATAAGTACACAGCCAGAGGGCTTCGTAAACAGTGGGAGCAGCGGTAACGTGTGCAAGATGCTTTATAGGATAAAGCAGGCATCGCGGAGTTGGAACATCTGTTTTGATGAAGTAGTCAAAGAGTTTGACATCATCAAAATGGTAGATGAACCTTGTATATACAAAAAGGTAGTAGGGAGTATGGTGATGATCCTCGTAGAGTACGTGGATGACATACTCTTGATAGGGAAAGAGTTTCCTATGCTACGCTCGATCAATCTCCGCCTATCACAAAGATTCTCCATGTAGGATCAAAATGATACCTACTAAATCCTGGATTTGGATCTATGAGATAGATCTAATTGGATGTTAGGATTCTCACTAGTTGTAGTGAGATGGTATCAATCGACCCTGGGGAGAATCACTGGAATAGTTCCAAGGTGATAAAGACGACTGAATGTCAGTCACAGGCATTGTCTTAACCCTCAGTAAAGGGACGGTATGTTGGAAGAGTTCCAAGTAAGATACCGTGACATACTAGACGATAAAGGCAGGATACATCGCTACTTAAGATACTACCAAAGAGGCTGTTTGGGTATATATTGGTTCATAAGATGAACTATGTTCCTCCCATTGTGCGACAATGGAGTTGTGGCTTATGCCAAGGAACGCAGGTCCCATCGGTGATCCAGACATATTCTAAGGCAGTATCACTTGATCATGGAGATGGTTGATCTCCAAGGGATCGAGGTTAGGAGAGTAGACTCAGAGGACAAACACAGCGGATCCACTCATGAAAGGCCTTTTCCCAGAGAGAGACTTTTATGGGATGGTTGAGTATGAGGTACTGCAACCACTGCTATAGATGGCCCTAGTGCAAGTGGGAGATTGTTAGTTATATGTATGCCCTAGAGGCCATTACTGTACATAGGATGTATATCGTAGTGGATGCTGGGACATATATAGGGAGGACTTTCTTGCTCGACATGATAGTATGCTATCTGGTTGATCTTTACCTTAACGTGTACACTGATTGTCTCCCTGTTACATGTTGGTAAAGCCCTTAGGATCTGTACTTGACTACCTGTACTATGATGCGGATCATACTAGTGGGGACATGGTAGTCCATAAGTACATCCTTCAAAGTCCCTAGTCGTGGGTGTATCGAGACGGGCATCGATATACCAGAGTAGACTAGCGTATACCTTCTCGACCCATATAGATGGGCGATGGATGATCCCATATCCATTGGTGTTTGACATCAGAGATGATATACGGGTGCTCAGTAGAGACTGGGTACACTGGACGGACTCGCCGAGAACTCCCAGATGGTATTATACCTCACGTCAGATGGCAGTTCTCTGGTGACACTGGTACAGAGTAGTCTGTTGACCCGAGATCGTCATAGAGTCTTGTGTGGTTCCCACTGTGCTTTGATTTCCATCTTACCACGTCCAAGAGGGCGTGCAAAACGGTGGTTTTTGGTACAGTCCCGAATCACATGGAGGCAATGAGCGATAGGAGGGGATTCGTCTCTCCCGGTATAGGGGTTGATGTTGCGCTGTGTTCGATTGGCAATAACAGGAAATCCCTGGCCAGGGTTGCTGAGATTTACTGGTAAGTGTTACCAGTAGTTTCTCGAACAGTTATAGACCTCATATCGACACGACTTATCGAGCTATTGGGGTCTGACGTTTACCACCCCTAGGCGAGATATGAGACATATCAGACGATCAGACCGGACTGTACGGTAGTGTTACTGGTCGGATTCACTGGAGTGTGAGCGGGCTTGCTCGTCGATCTTCAGATCGCTCAATACCCGGGTGGCCGTTACGTTTAGCAGACCGCTTGCGGCTTGTGGGTGCTTGATATGATCATCACCTGCTGCCGGCGTATTGACGATTCTTTAGAGTCCTACACAGAGGTTTCCTGGCTCAAGCGAAACGAAATAGGAGCGCATATGAGATATGTGCGGGACCGAGAATAAAACGTGTATGTGATACCGTATTCCATTCTCGCGATGAATGTATCGAAAGGTTGTATGCGATATAACCTAGTTATCGAATCAAGGGTTGGTTCGATAAGCCGATACATAGAATACTAGTCGGTTATATGCGATATGACCGGATCGTTAAATCAAGTGTTGATTTAATGATTTAATGCATAATTATATATTTGATATATTACTTTGCATTAACTAGTATTGGTTCACTTTAAATGGATTTTCTCACTCGGATTGTACACATTGTATATGTGATATACTTTTGTGCACTTGATTGTATCATGTTTGATGATACATGTTATGCTAGGGTTTTTGTGTAAAGATCAAACCATGGTTACATGATTATGGTTAGGGTTTTGTTTTATTCACTTATTTATTTATCCATTTCATTTTGGAAAATAAATGAGAAGAGAAAAGAATGGTGGCTTTGTTTGTTGTTTAGTTGAAGCTTCATGAAGCTTTGACTTTGTCCACCATTCTTATCTCATCCTTAACCCTAACCATTCCTTTAACCCTTGGTTAATTCTCTACACATAACCATAGTTAGAATTATGATAAGTTTTGTCTTTCTATTTTTTTTTTTAATAACTTATCATATCATTTTTCTTCTTCTTCTTCCTTGAACTCAAGAAGAAAACCTTGAGGTCATCAATGGTGATTGATGATAAAGAGTGAGAAATCCAATTCTAAATTGAACCCACTTCCTATTTCTTCATCCTCTACCTCTTGCCAAGTAGTAGAGTGTGTTTTCTTCACAAGTTTCTTGACTTGGTGAAGTCGGAGCTTGATTTAGCGATGCCTCGACGTAGATCATCTTCGGCATGGACATTGATGACCTAGCCCGTCCATTCTCCGATGAAGCCGACGCTAGAGCCCGGGACTTGTTATGGACAGCGAGGAGACTTCATTGCGGAGCTATGGAGGTGGAGAACCGGATCTACAAAGGTTGTATTTCCGTATCTCTTAGTTAAGTGTTAACTAGTTTACTTTTCGCCTAGAAATCTAGCCAACGATCCGTACACTAGGGTTTCTCGGCACCATAATTTTTGAAATTGGCATGGTTGATACCTTGTGAGACCTCTTGAGAGTGCCTAGGAACCCTACAACATGTTGATAAAGCCCTTAGGATCTGTACTCGACTACTGGGACTATGATGAGATCATACTAGTGGGGCCTTGGTAGTCGATGAGTACATCCTATAACTGTTCCTAGTCGTGGGTATATCGAGACAGGGCATCGATACACCAGAGTAGACTAGCGTATACGCATCTTGACCCATATGATGGGCGATGGATGATCCCATATCCATTGGTGTTTGACATCAGAGATGGTGTACGGGTGCTCAGTGGAGACTGGGTACACTGGACGGACTCGCCGAGAACTCCCAGATGGTGATATACCACACGTCAGATGGCAGTTCTCCGGTGACACTGGTACAGGGTAGTCTGTAGACCCGAGATCGTCATAGAGTCTTGTGTGATTCCCACTGTGCTTTGATTTCCACCTTACCACGTCCAAGAGGGCGTGCAAAACGGTGGCTTTTGGGTACAGTCCCGAATCACATGGAGGCAATGAGCGATAGGAGGGGATTCGTCTCTCCCGGTATAGGGAGTTGATGTTGTGCTGTGTTCGATTGGCTATAACTGGAAGTCCCTGGCCAGGGATGATATAGAGATTTACTGGTAAGTGTTACTAGTAGTTTCTCAACCCGTTATGAGCCACACATCGACACGACTTATCGGTTACTGGGGTCTGACGTATACCACCCCTAGACTTGATATGCGACATATCAGACGAACAGACCGGACTGTACAGGAGTGTTACTGATTGGATTCACAGGAGAACGCACAGGCTAGCTTGTTGATCTTCTGATCGCTCAATACCTGGGTGGCTGTTACGTTTAGCTGACCGCTTGCAGCTTGTGGGTGTTTGATATGATCATCACCTACTACCGGCGTATTGACGATTCTTTAGAGTCCTACACAGAGGTTTCTTGGCTCAGGCGAAACGGAGTAGAGGCACATATGTGATATGTGCAGGACCGAGAATAATGCGATATGAGATACCGTATTATATTCTCGCGATATTTAGATATGAACTGAGACATCGGATCAAGTGTTGATTCGATAAATCGGTACATGATATATTAGTCGGTAATATTCGATATAGCCGGATCATCAAATCAAGTGTTGATTCGATGATTTAATGTATAATAATATATATGATATATTGTATTACATTATCTAATATTGGCTCGCTTTATTATTTTATTTTCTCACTGGATGATACATTGATATATATGCGATATATGTTAATTGTATTATTTTCTTTTGTTGCAAATATATAATATATATGTGATATATATTATTGTGACATGATATGATTTATTATTAAACATGTTTAAGGATGATTAAATGAGGTTAGGGTTTGATTAGGGTTAGTTTCTTCATGCACCTTCTAGAAGCAATTTCTTTTGTCATGGTTAAGATATTTTTGATGACACATTTCTAACCCAACCAAACTCTAACTCTAGTTTCTCTACACATTATTAGCCACTCATCCTTGACCATGGTTTATATATCAATCATATACTTTTATTTCTATTCATCACAAAAGGATTTTTATCATTATCATTTTCCATGATCATCTTCTTCTCTCTTGAAAAAGCTCACTAGAAATTCTTTATGTGATGAATAAATATGAGAAAATGATTTAAAAAGAAAGCATAAATACTACTCTCTCATCCTCATCTCATCTAGCCCATGAGATTAGTGTGTTCATCTCTTTAGAGTGAGAAAGCTTGAGTCTTTGCAATTTCGACATAGATCATCGGAGATTTGGAACACTTCAAGCTGGCATGGATCGTTCGAGTCGTGGAGCCTCTCATGAGTCCGGGAGATCGTGGATCGCGGCAAAGGGACTTCTACTCGGAGCTTGTGAAGCGAAGGAGCGGACTACAAAGGTTTTAATCCCTCACACTTAGATAAAAGTTATCATCTTGCATGTTTAACCCTAATAATCTAGCAAAGATCCCGGCTTTGGGTAGTTCGGCACGTCTAATTTTTTATCCAGGCATGTTTGATGCCTTATGAACCTTCACAAGAGTGCCTAGGAACCCTACAGGTGCAAAGCAAAAGTAATCGGCTATAGTGAAGTTATTGCCCTGACGCAAACTTTTTGTCCAAGGGGTCACTCCCGGTGAAGGGATCTCGGCCCTTGCCTCGTCGACTGAGGAGCAGGATATTCCAACTGAATACCACGATGCAAAACAAAAGAGAACGTTCTTGCAATAACAGCTTTTTGAAAAGTGTTCCAACAACATCTATTAGGTTTGTTTTTAACTTGCATTGATCCGAATCAATGCAGTCCCATCAATTGATCACACCACAAAGAATGAAATATAATGATGTACGTATATGCCATCCGCATTCGCCACTGGGTCCCGTCATTTCCCGTTAGGTTAGCTAACTAACGACAGAGCGGGGACTGGACTAGCGCGGATGCAAAACATATACAACATCTACTAATATATATAAATATATAATTTTCGCTCAAGGCGTGATAAAATGCAACATCACAGAAATGTATAGCATCACAGAACAATACAGATATCTGGGATCCCCGGGTTTCACAGAGCCACTACTGAAACCCGACGTTCCCCTGGTCGTGTGGATAGCCTGTGCAATGAAATCCTAGACCCTTACGGGCGCGGCAAGTTACCCGCCAAAACCTGAAGCGAGGCAGCCCCCTTCAGCAACGTGAATGGACCACCCGGCACTTCACGGAACCCGGTAACTTGGGCACCCCTCCTGGGTTAACCTGTACCCTCTACGAGTGCGGAGAATAGCCCACCAATTCTAGAGTGAAGCCCCCTCCATCTAAATGCCATGAGATGCGGGCCCGTTGCCCTCTAGAACCCGGCTATCCATGCACCCCTCCGTGGGGTAATCTTAGTACAGAAAGTAAAATATACATACAACGGATACATCGACGGCAACCTGGTCGTGCCCTAAAAGAATAATATACAACAGGCAGTGACGGCAGTCCACATGTCGGACGCTCGCCCTGCAATATCAAATGTATATAATACAACAAAAATGTACTACCACTGTAACCAGGCTATCCCCCACGACCAATCCGCAACATCACAGCACAATACAGAACATCAACGTGAATGTCACGTTCGCAAATCCGTCTAACCGGGCTATAGCAGTTAACAGGATTTACCGATCAAGTGACATTCACGGTCGTAGATATAATGTAAATACTGTGAACTAATGTGTTTAATATATCCGATCGATCAAATTTTACCAAGTGGGCCCCAAGCATTACTGTAGCAGATAAAGAAATTCTGGGCCCAAACAAAGTATACCAAAACCCCTATTTCCCTGTCCAAGAGCCTCTGTAAAAAATTGGTCCAGTGAGGAGGCTAAGTGGCGGCGGAACTGCGGCCCAAGCATGGGTTTGGCCGCGGTTCCGCGGTGGTATGGTGAGATCACCCGACCAAATTTTCATAGAGTTCTTAGAATTCTCTGCACAGTATTCTGCAACTACCTGAAAAAATTTTGGAGCCAAAAAAAATTCGACAGAAACTGATGCTATTGAAAACGCGGATTTTGGAATTTTTGATCGATCGGAAGTGTAAACACGTTAGACCAAGCTAGACTAGGTTAATGGCGAGGCTCTGATACCACAGTAAGTGCACGTCGGCGCCCCGGTCGTCAATCCGACGCCGGAATGCGGAAGCGGTGATTTACTTTAACTTTTTAAACCAGCACCACCGCGCACTATCAACCCGAATCGGGCCATTAAACTAGTCCTAGCTATCTAGAGAGGGGGTAGAGAGATATACCGAGTGATCCGAGTCCTCCGATCTTCTCGTCGTCGTCCCGATCTCCCGCGGAGTCTCCGGTCTCCACCTCGTCGCCGGAAGGGCACCACGTCGCCGGCTTCTTTTACGGGCTCCCACCTCTATACCGAGGCAACTCGGGCACGAAGCTAGCGAGTCAACGTGCCCAAGATTTGCTGTAGAATGGTGTAGTGCTATGTCTCAATTGGGGTTGTAGGGAGTTGCCTTTTGGTGGAGGAAATGATATGTAGTTTGGAGATGGAACTTGTGGGAATTTTTGCAAAGCCAAATGAACAAAAACCCCACCTCCATAATTTGGGCAGCCTCTCCCCAATGTGGCCGGCCATGTAGGAATGGAGAGGAGAGAGTGAATGAGGGAGTGTATGGATCAATAATGCAAGAAGAGTAAGGAGTGATCATGAGAGAATAAAATGATCACAAGCCAAAGTCTACACTCAACAACCATCTCTCATCAACAAGTCAAAAAGTCAAGCAATCATGAAGCATAATCATGAAGTAAGAAGGTCAAGGGATGGTGCTCCATCATGAAACCATCATGATACAAAAGTATGCAAAGACCACTTCCAAATTGCTTATTTGCACAAATGCAAATAAGCCCTCCTCCACCAATCTTCGGCCAATGAAAGATACAAAGAAATATGGCCGAAACGGAAAGCAAACTGGCAACTCCAGAAAACTGATCCCGTAATAAATTACAGGAAAACCCCGATACTGTGTATACACACCCGCATCTGTATTCCGACCGAAATACAAATGCAATGAGACAAAACCTACACTGTACTATACTAGGATCCGGCTTAAACCAAAGCCGGCTAGTATTATCCGTCCGATCCTGATCTGTGCAATACCACACGTATCTGATCGAACCCTGCCATATATCCATACGACCTCTAGTACTAACCGTCCGATCCTGATCCGTGCAATACCGCACGTATCTGATCGAACCCTGCCATATCTCCATACAACCTCTACAGCGTTTCGCCCGAAAACTTGAGCAACTGAATGTGGGGGACTCTAAAGATTCGTCAATACTATGGCTGTGGATTTAACCACTAGCACGTCAGAGGTATTAGCCATATGTGACGGGCTACCAGCTATTGACTAAAAGGGACGTCGATGAGCGAACTCATCCTAACACCCTACTGAGCCTGTCAGTGACAATATCCGTACAGTCCGGTCCGTTCGTCTATGAGCATCGCATGGCGGGCCTAGCGGGTTGGTAAAAGTCAGACCCCCAAAAGCGGTACAAGTCGTGTCAGAGATCAGCCCAGAACACCCTGAGATACTACTGGAATACCTACCAGTAAATCTCCTGCCTTGGCCAAGGATTTTTCATGTCTGGCTCTCATAGACACAGCGCGACCTCACCCCCAATACCGGGAGAGACGAACCCCCGAAGATCCGCTCACTGCCACCATGTGGCTCGGGACTGTACCCAACTAAAACCTGTTTGCACGTCTCCTTTGAGCGTGGTAGGGTAGTAATCAAAGTACAGTGGCAACTCAGACGAGACAAATGACGATCCTCAGGTCGATGAACTAACCTGTACACATGTCACCAGGGAACTGCTATCTGACGTCAGGTATAAGACCAACTAGCATGTTCCCGGTGAGTCCTGTCCGGTGTACTCATAACCCAATGAGCACCTGTATACATCTTAGGTGATCCAACTGACTCCAGTGGCTTGTGAGACCGGCCACCGCCCCTCATCGGGGTCTCGACTGTATACACTAGTCTACTCTGGAGTATCGATGCCCTGTCTCGAAACTCCCACGACTAGGGACCTTTTAAGGATGTGCTTATAGACCCCAGCTCCCACGTATATGATCGCCCTCATACTGCTGGCAGTCATGCAAGAATCCTAGGGGCTCTATCAACGTGTAATAGCGACCTGTCAGGTCACCTAAAGCAGCACACGATGATAAAGATAAACCAGATAGCATACTATCATCTTGAGTAATACTGTCTTACCGGAATAGATCCTCCCTCAATCATTGCAATCACGTGCCTGTGATCCAATAATTGACTCTGAGGGCACTATCTCCAACACTTGCTAGGTTCAATGTGTAGCTAGTGAGCTTGGGAGCAAGTTTTGTGAAGTGGGAATGGGGTTTTGGTGAGGGAAATGAGAGGGATCTATGAAGTGAAGGGGAGGGAGATGAGGGAGCAGGAGCAGGAGCAGTAGCAGCTCCATGAGAGGGGAGAGAGAAATGGGTGTGAGGAAATGATGGAAGCATGGTTCAAAAAGTGGGGGTTGACCTAGTCTCTCTCTCTCTCATACTTTTTCTTTTCTCTTTTTTCTTCTCACTCCAATAGTGAACCTAAATGAACAACCATGGCAATAGATATGTAACACAAGTTTAACAACTGTGAAAAATGATATGTGCACATTTTTGCACAAAAATGCTAAAAATCCAATTAACGATTTTTAATCGCGATTAACATTTAATTAGCATATAACTAATCATAGAAACTTAAAAATGGCATAATTCCATAAAATACCCTATTTTAGAATTTTCCAAAAATTTTCCCTATTTTTTTGTATTTAATTATACCAGAATATTAAAATATTCATTAAAATAATATTAAATTATAAAAATTCCCAAAAATAATATTTTATTATTTTGTAACGTTACAGTATCAGTACCAAGAGTTCCGTAACTCTTTCTCCGTGTCCACTAAACAGAGTTTTTGTCATCTTGCCTTTGAGACATGACAAGCAAGTGTCATAAGATGAAAATTCGAATGGATTCAAATATCCATCCTTATGTAACTTTGCTAGTCGTGTCGCTTTGATATGACCTAGTTTATAATGCCACAAGATTGATTCGTTCATTTCTGAACTCTTCCTCTTATGTGTGTTTCGTATGTTAAGAACTATGGTTTGATTTAGAACGTATATGCCACTATTTAACGAGCCTGATCCAATCAACTTTTGATTCAGAAAAATGTTCATAACATTATCCTGTACTACAAAATAATATCCTTCTTTACTTAATAAAGAAACCGATATAAGATTGCATATCAGGGTCGGTATGTAATAGCATTCGTTCAGAATCAATGTATTACAATTTGGTAGTACAAGGTGATATTCGCCAACTGTTTTGGCTGCAACATTTGCACCATTCCCTACTCTTGTGGAATGATCACCCATTCCCAGTTCTCTACCTTTCCTTAGCCCATGCAATATATTACATATGTGGGATCCCGATCCGGTATCTAATACCCAGTACGTAGAGTGAACCGAGAAACGGTTCTCGATAACTAATACACCTGAAGAAGATGCATCAACATGCTTATTCTTCGTTTGGGCGGCATGGGAATCCGAATATGTCCCTATTCCCTGCTCAGTCTTATAACAATTATAAGAAAGAATGGAACCAACGTTCCCCTGCTCAGTATAACAAGCGGGTTCAGTCAATACAACCATATTATTATCTTGATTAAAGCCTGACATGGTCGCTACCTGGAGAGAGAGAGAAGAAAATACTTTAGCGTATGTTCTTGCAAGATTAGATAGGTTATTATTGTAAGTCCACGTTGCCAACCTCGGTTCTTGCGGGGAGACGGAAACGGTATAAAAAACAAATTTTTAGCGCATGGGGCAACATGGAGTAACAAAGTCGGGATCTTTTCTAAACTAAACTAGCAAGAAAGCTAAAGAGAGTTAGCTACTCGGAAAAGAGGTTATACCTAACTTGAACTCCTTCTTCTTGAAACCTTTGTAGGGGTTTTATGGTGCTTTCCTCGTCGCCTTCTTCCGTCAATGATGGATCCACCTGAGGGTTCAACCTTCGGGCTCTTTCTCGAACTTTGAGTGAACTAGGATCTTTGGCTTGCTAAACCTCTAACCCTAGAGTGAGTAGAGAGTGGCTTTGGGGTGTTTTAATCTCAAGGAGATGGATTCTCAACACATGAGAAGGGAGCTCCTTGAACCAGAGGAGGAGGAAGAAAAAGAGAGGAGAGAGAAGTGTTATGATAGAATGAGAGCTTTTCATTTCTACAACCATAACAAAAAGAAAAGAATTATCAAATTAACAATAATAATAAAAATGAAATAGTTGATGGATGGTTTGGAATGACCATTATCATTACATTCATTAAATGAATTTTGCTAGAATCAAAGAGCATCTTTGTAAAGTAATGATGATGGTCAAACTTTCAACTATGGTCAACTAGTCAACCTTGGTCAACAAGTCAACAAACCCAACCTTGACACAATTTCATTTAATTAATATTATTAATTGATATATCATAAATCCATTAGGGTTTGGAAAAAGACGACTGTCAACTGTGCATACGCACCCGTTCCGAAACCCTAATGAAAATCCTCTTCCTCCGCCTCAAACAACTGTGCATACACACCCGCATTCTTGTTCCGAGGAACATGAATACTATGAGATAAAATCAACCCCAAAACATATACCAGTATCTGGCTCAAACCAGAGCCTGCTAGTAATATCTGTCCGGACTCCAAACGTGCACAAGTGCGCGGATGAGAACGAACCCTGTCGCAAAACCATGCGACCTCTACTCAGTTTTGCCCAGAGGCGAATAGCCCTCTGTGTGGGACTCTAAAGACCCGACACTACGGTGGCAGTGGGTTTAACCACAGACTGCAAGCGGCACTAGCTGTGCGTAACGGTCCCCAGGTAGATGCCGATAAGAAGACTGACGAGGTGAACCCCATCTGAACTCCTATTGAGTCTGAATGTGACAGTCTCCGTACAGTCCGGTCTGTTCGTCTGATACATCGCATGTCGGGCCTAGGGGGCGGTAAACGTCAGTCCCCTAATAGCGGTACAAGTCGTGTCGGAGTGAAGCCCAAAACACCCTGAGATAACACTGGAAACCTACCAGTATATCTCGCTTGCCCTGGCCAGGGACTACTCGTGTAATGGCTCTCCTAGACACAGCGCGATGTCAACCCCCAATACCGGGAGAGACGAATCCTGTCTAACCGTCACTGCCTCCAAATGCTTCGGGACTGCACCCAACCACTACCTGTTTGCACGACTCCTTTGAGCCGTGGTAGGGTAGTGATCAAAGTGCAGTGGGAACACACTCGAGGCGAAGTGCCAGTGTCAAGTCAGCGGACTAAGCTGTACTCATGTCACCTGGGAACTGATAACTGACGATAGGTATAATACCAACTTGTCAGTTCCCGACGAGTCCTGTCCAGTGTACTCGTAACCTAACGAGCACCCGCATACTATCTCAAGTACGACGTACTGACGGCTGTGGGACAGACCGTCTCCCACACTGGGATGAGAAGCGCATGCGCCAGTCTACTCCGGAGTATCGATGCCCTGTCTCGATAGTCTTGCGACTAGGGACCTGTATAAGGATGTGCTTATAGATTACCCAGCCCCCACTATCGTGTCTGCCATCACAACGCTGGTAATCAAGCAAAGATCCTAAGGGCTCCACTAATGCGTATAGGTGATATGATAAAATAAACACATGTACACATTGAAGTAGAAACAAACCAAGTAGCATACTACTATTTTGAGCAAGATTGTATATACAAGGTGAATATCCTAAGCTTCCATTAAGTAATATACAAACCAGTAGGATACAGTAATGGCCTCTAGGGCATATACACTAACAATCTCCCACTTGCACTAAGGCCATGTACTGGCGTATCGAAGACCTATCATCTCGATCAGCCGCTCGAACTGAGTCTGGGGCAGGGCCTTGGTGAATGGATCTGCAGTGTTTTCTTCTGAAGCGACTCTCCGAACCTCGATCTCTTGGCGATCCACGATCTCCTTAATCAGGTGATACCGCCTCAAGATGTGTCTGGATCTTTGATGGGACCTGGGTTCCTTCGCTAAAGCTATAGCCCCGTTGTTGTCGCAATACAGAGGTATTGGGTCAACAATGGATGGAACCACCTGAAGTTCTTTCAAGAACTTCCTCATCCAGACAGCTTCTTTTGCGGTATCAGATGCAGCGATATATTCCGCTTCCATCGTCGAGTCTGCAACGGTTTCCTGTTTGGAACTCTTCCAACACACCGCCCCTCCATTGAGGGTAAAGACAAAACCCAACATGGACTTGGAATCATCTTTGTCACTCTGGAAGCTGGAGTCAGCAAAGGCCTCGATCTGGAGGTCTTTTCCGCCATACACCAAGAACATCTTCTTAGTCCTTCTCAGGTACTTGAGAATGTTCTTTACCGCTATCCAGTGTTTCTCCCCAAGGTTTGACTGATATCGGCTTACCACACTCAGTTCATAAGCTACATCCGGTCTGGTACACAACATCGCATACATTATAGAGCCTACCGCAGAAGCGTAGGGTATAATAGACATGCATCCCTCTCCAAATCAGTCTTGGGAGACATCTCTTTAAAGAGGGTGATCCCGTGACAAGCTGGTAGGTTACCGCGGTTGGAATCTTCCATACTGAATCTTTTCAGTATGGTGTCGATGTACCTGGACTGTGAAAGCCCTAATATCCTCTTGGATCTATCACGATGGATCCGGATCCCCAGGATGTATGAGGCATCACCCAGGTCTTTCATGGAGAACCTGTGTGACAAGAACCCCTTGACAGATTGTAGCATAGGAATGTCATTTCCTATTAAGAGAATATCATCCACGTATAAAACGAGGAATACTACAGTTCTCGCTACAAATCTACTATAGATGCATGGTTCATCTGGATTTTTGATAAAGCCAAATTCTTTGACCGTCTCATCAAAACAGATGTTCCAACTCCGCGATGCCTGCTTTAGTCCATAGATGGACTTAAGCAACTTGCACACCTTTCCGCTGCTCCCACTCTGAATGAAACCCTCTGGCTGGTCCATATAGACACACTCCTCTAAATTTCCATTTAGAAAAGCGGTTTTTACGTCCATCTGCCAAATCTCATAATCGTGGAAGGCAGCAATGGCAAGAAGGATCCGAATGGATTTCAGCATAGCCACTGGAGAAAAGGTTTCGTCATAGTCCAAGCTAGGTCTCTGACGAAAACCCTTTGCAACAAGTCTAGCTTTATAGGTCTCAACCTGTCCATCTACACCAATCTTCCTTTTGAAGATCCACTTGCATCCTACGGGTTTTACCCCGTCTGGAGCAATGTCCAACGTCCATACTTTGTTGGTGTACATGGACTCCATTTCGGTCCGCATTGCATCCAGCCATTTTACCGAGTCAACGCTCTGAATGGCCTGCTGGAAGCTAGTCGGCTCATCACTATCAATGATGCAATCCTCTCTATCCCCGTCTATGAGAAAACCGTAGTATCTCTCGGGCGGATGAGACTGCCTACTACTCCTGCGGAGCGGCGTAGGAATGTCCTGTTCTTTTGAACCTTCTGGTTCCACTAAGCTTTCAGTAATAGTCTGTGGTTCTGGAATTTCTTCCAGTTCTACTGCGCTCCTACTAATTTCCTTTTCTAAGAACTGGTGTTCTAGAAAGTGGGCATTATGAGAAACAAGGACTTTTTGTTCCTCTGCGTAGTAGAAAAGATACCCCCTGGTGTTCTTTGGGTATCCCACAAACTTGCACAGTACTGAGCGTGCCTCGAGTTTGTCCGCATGCTGCTTTTTGACAAAAGCCGGACATCCCTAGATCTTCAGATATTGAAGATAGGGTTTCTTCCCACTCCATAACTCATATGGTGTGGTAGGCACAGTCTTAGTGGGAACTCGGTTCAAAAGGTATGCGGCTGATTCTAGCGCATACCCCCAGAATGATCGCGGTAACTCAGCATTACTCATCATGGACCGTACCATATCCAATAGGGTCCGGTTCCGTCTCTCCGATACACCGTTATGTTGCGGAGTGTATGGAGGAGTAAGCTGAGAGAGAATTCCATTCTCTTTTAAGTAATCCAGGAACTCGGCACTTAAGTATTCTCCACCTCGATCCGATCTTAGAATCTTGATACTTTTGCCGGTTTGTTTTTCTACTTCATTCTTATATTCCTGGAACTTTCCAAAGGCTTCAGATTTATGCTTCATTAAGAAGACATGTCCGAATCTTGAAAAATCATCCGTAAAAGTAATGAAGTAAGAAAAACCGCTTCGCGCATGTGTAGACATTGGACCGCACACGTCATTGTGTACGAGTCCCAAGAGCTCGCTTGCTCTTACTCCGTGTCCAGTGAACGGAGTTTTTGTCATCTTTCCTTTGAGACAGGATTGACAAGTGGCATACGATTGATATTCGAACGGATCCAAATATCCTTCTGTATGTAACTTAGTCAACCTTCTCTCATTGATGTGACCCAGTCTACAATGCCATAAGAAAGTCTGATTGATATCTGGAGACTTTCTTTTGTGTGTATTCTGGACATTGAAAATCTGTGGTTGGTTTAATACGTATATACCATTGCTCAGTGTACCTGACCCAATCAGAACTTGATTAAGGTGAATGTTTACAACATTACTTACAAACGCAAATTCATAACCTTCTTTAGAAACCAAAGATACAGAAATGATATTACAAGTTGCGTTGGGTACAAAAAAGCAATTACGCAAAACCGAAACATGTCCATCTGACATTCCCAGATGATAGTCCCCCACGGCTTTAGCATCCATGCTAGCTCCGTTCGCAACTCTGAGGGTCATGTCACCTGCCTTCAAAACCCTACGGTTTCTCAACGCCTGCAAAGAATTACAGATATGAGATCCTGATCCGGTATCCAATACCCAGGAAGTAGAGTTTATCGAAAGACAGTTTTCAATAACATACACACCTGAAGCTGAAGCCGCAACCTGCTTCAGTTCCTGTATCCTGGCTTTCCAAGACCTGCAATCTTTCTTCCAGTGTCCACTCTTATGACAATAGAAGCATTCTTCTTTACCCACAAGCTTCCCCGCTAACTTTGTTGCCTTTTCCTTTCCCTTCGTATCCACTTTACTAACACCGCCCCTTGGTTTGGCGGGGGCTTTCTTCTTCTTTCCCTTGGCTTTTGCCTTGGACCTAGAAGAAGAAGATCCTCCTACAAACAAAGTGGGTGTTTCCCTACCTTTCTGTAGGGTGCCCTCTGCGCTCCTTAGCATGTTGAGGAGTTTTGAAAGTTCAACTTCTTTTTCTTGTAAGTTGAAGTTCAGTATAAACTGGGCGTAAGTGGAAGGAAGGGACTGGAGAATCAAGTCCGTATAGAGCTCACTCTCCAACGTGGTCCCAAGTTCTGCGAGCTCCTCAATGTAGCCAATCATCTTAAGCACGTGTTCCGCTACCGATGATCTGACGGCCAATTTTTCCGAAAATAACTTCTTCGACACTTCGTATCTTGCGATACGGGACTGCTCTCCATACAGTTCTTTCGTATGGAGAAATATGGATTCCAGGTCTATATTCTCGTGCCTCCTCTGATGTTCGTTATCCATAGAGGCAAGCACGAGGCACTTGGCCTTCGCGCAATCAATCTCCCAAGTCTTACGGATTTCCTTATCCGCGATGCTGGAGGTGGGACCTGGGACGGGGGGAGCTTTGGTGGTAAGAAGATACCCCAGCTTGTCGTAAGTGATTGCCATTTTGACATTCCTGAGCCAATCTTTGTAGTTTGGCCCTGTCAGTATGTTTTTATCTAGAAGTAACTTAAGTCCAGTCATGTCGATTGGTCGCTGCAATTAGGAGAGAGAGAAGAAACACTCAGCACGATGCTCTTGCAAGTTTAGAATGGTTTTTAATTTGTCTAAACAGGATGGCTCCCACTGTCTCTCGGATCCCTCCTCAAACCATAAAGGAAGAATTAGTCGGGATCAATCCCACCGCTCAATACTTGCTTAACCGTTCAGCCAGGCCAGTGTCGGTACATCGAGGGAGGTTTTCCAACGCTTTCGCGAAGTTCCTTAATTTAAGAACCTCTTTTCCCTGGGGGCGTAGCTCCGCTAACACCTTTCTGGACACCTACTAGGTTTATAGCATTGATCGTTTAGTGAGAAATTTCCCGAGGAGTAGCATATACTCACAGTAGGATCGGGATCCAAATATCATCGCTTGACAAAAATGAAGGAATCCTACCATAATCATCACACTCCAAATGGTATGCAAATCTAGCAAGTTTCAGTACTTATGAAACTCCCGATGTGGATTTTTTCCCCATGCTCTTATGACCTTGGCGTGAGGTCAAAATGTCATAAGTCACATGTCAAGTTCTACCCATCATTATCCCTGGTTGATTTGAACCCACCCGTACCTACCCTTGACGTAGGCCAAAATGGCAGTACGGCTGTCCCAAAACAACGCATTCTATCTATGCAACAGATAAATATCCGGTAGCTACCAATCACTATGCCTTGGCGTGAGGTCAAAATACACAGCTTGAATACTACCGAATATTTAACTGAAATGATGGAGGGCTACGAATGGTTTTGGCTAAACCGTGAACGTAGTGAACTTGATATGATCGATGGAACGAGATAGCTTTTAAAAGGAGTGGCTCAAGCTCCGCATTTAAAAGTTGGTTTTGAAAAGAACCGAGTGGTTTTTCGAAAGTGTTCCAACGACTTTTGCTTGGTTTATTATCTTGCATTAGTTCTTTTAATGCGTGATATTCTTGCATTAGTTCTTTTAATGCGTCCCATCATTTAATCCTACCATTGCAGAAAACAACCAAAATATGACGTACGCTTATGCCATTCGCATTCGCCACGGGGCCCCGTCATCACCCATTAGGTTACTTAACTAACGACAGAGCGGGGGCTGGGCTAGTGCGGCTGTAAAACATAAGCAACGCCTAAATAGTTATAAATATATAGCAATGATAGACATTACAGATCACAGATGAATACATTGGATATACTAGGAATCCGCAATCCTTTCGAGCCTGCAACGAAAAGCGGATTACACGGTCGCGGTGAATAGCCAATACCCCACCCAAGACCCCTACGGGTGCGGCAAACTACCCGCCAAGTACCCGAAGTGGAGCAAACTCCCTCAACGCCGTGAGTAGGCCACTCGGCACTTCGAGATACCCGGTAGTTTGTGCACCCCTCCATGGGTCTATCCTAGGAGCAAAAAACAGTAAAAAGAATTATACAATGACGGCTACAACCCCGACCCGGTTGTGCGGCCATACAAATAATAATATTACATCAATATACATTTAACAATGAATGAAAGAAAAAGAAACATTCATCTCACATCCACCCCGGCTATTCACCCGCGACAGTCCAACGCATTCATATACACAAACCATCATCAAACACAGATCACTGATGTGTATAACCCCGACGAATCGACATATAGCGATTAGCCGACGTTCAATACATAAACATCACAGATATAACCATTATAGTCAAATTGTAGTGAAGTTCGATAAAAATACGGATTTATAGGCCCCCAAAAATAAATTTCTTTTCTGGAAAATCTGGGCAAATATAAACCATCTGAAAAATCCCAAAACCCTACCAGAAGAACACTGCACAAAACCCGATCACGAGAGGAGCCAAAACGGCGGCGGTTCCGCGGCATATGCATACCTATCGCCGCGGAACCGCGGCGGTTTGAGGGAATCAGGTGATCGTTTTTGGTGGGTGTTTTCACAAAACCCTGAGCCGATTTTAGAAGTAAAACTTTTTATTTTTAGAGCACAAAAAATTTCAACAGAAAGTTAGGGTTTTGATTTTCCGGTTTTTGCGATTTTTCCCGATCGAACTTCCATACACTTTACTACTAAGCTAGTTTAAGTTTAGTTAGGCTCTGATACCACTATAAGTCCACGTTGCCAACCTCGGTTCTTGCGGGGAGGCGGAAACGGTATAAAAAACAAATTTTTAGCGCATGGGGCAACATGGACTAACAAAGTCGGGATCTTTTCTAAACTAAACTAGCAAGAAAGCTAAAGAGAGTTAGCTACTCGGAAAAGAGGTTATACCTAACTTGAACTCCTTCTTCTTGAAACCTTTGTAGGGGTTTTATGGTGCTTTCCTCGTCGCCTTCTTCCGTCAAAGATGGATCCACCTGAGGGTTCAACCTTCGGGCTCTTTCTCGAACTTTGAGTGAACTAGGATATTTGGCTTGCTAAACCTCTAACCCTAGAGTGAGTAGAGAGTGGCTTTGGGGTGTTTTATTCTCAAGAAGATGGATTCTCAACACATGAGAAGGGAGCTCCTTGAACTAGAGGAGGAGGAAGAAGAAGAGAGGAGAGAGAAGTGTTATGATAGAATGAGAGCTTTTCATTTCTACAACCATAACAAAAAGAAAAGAATTATCAAATTAACAACAATAATAACAATGAAATAGTTGATGGATGGTTTGGAATGACCATTATCATTACATTCATTAAATGAATTTTGCTAGAATCAAAGAGCATCTTTGTAAAGTAATGATGATGGTCAAACTTTCAACTATGGTCAACTAGTCAACCTTGGTCAACAAGTCAACAAACCCAACCATGACACAATTTCATTTAATTAATATTATTAATTGATATATCATAAATCTATTAGGGTTTGGAAAAAGACGACTGTCAACTGTGCATACGCACCCGTTCCGAAACCCTAATGAAAATCCTCTTCCTCCGCCTCAAACAACTGTGCATACACACCCGCATTCTTGTTCCGAGGAACATGAATACTATGAGATAAAATCAACCCCAAAACATATACCAGTATCTGGCTCAAACCAGAGCCTGCTACTAATATCTGTCCGGACTCCAAACGTGCACAAGTGCGCGAATGAGAACGAACCCTGTCGCAAAACCATGCGACCTCTACTCAGTTTTTCCCAGAGGCGAATAGCCCTCTGTGTGGGACTCTAAAGACCCGACACTACGCTGGCAGTGGGTTTAACCACAGACCGTAAGCGGCACTAGCTGTGCGTAACGGTCCCCAGGTAGATGCCGATAAGAAGACTGACGAGGTGAACCCCATCTGAACTCCTACTGAGTCTGAATGTGACAGTCTCCGTACAGTCCGGTCTGTTCGTCTGATACATCGCATGTCGGGCCTAGGGGGCGGTAAACGTCATTCCCCTAATAGCGGTACAAGTCGTGTCGGAGTGAAGCCCAAAACACCCTGAGATAACACTGGAAACCTACCAGTATATCTCGCTTGCCCTGGCCAGGGACTACTCGTGTAATAGCTCTCCTAGACACAGCGCGATGTCAACCCCCAATACCGGGAGAGAAGAATCCTGTGTAACCGTCACTGCCTCCAAGTGCTTCGGGACTGCACCCAACCACTACCTGTTTGCACGACTCCTTTGAGCCGTGGTAGGGTAGTGATCAAAGTGCAGTGGGAACACACTCGAGGCGAAGTGCCAGTGTCAAGTCAGCGGACTAAGCTGTACTCATGTCACCTAGGAACTGATAACCGACGATAGGTATAATACCAACTTGTCAGTTCCCGACGAGTCCTGTCCAGTGTACTCGTAACCTAACGAGCACCCGTATACTATCTCAAGTACGACGTACTGACGGCTGTGGGACAGACCGTCTCCCACACTGGGATGAGAAGCGCATGTGCCAGTCTACTCCGGAGTATCGATGCCCTGTCTCGATAGTCCTGCGACTAGGGACCTGTATAAGGATGTGCTTATAGATTACCCAGCCCCCACTATCGTGTCTGCCATCACAACGCTGGTAATCAAGCAAAGATCCTAAGGGCTCCACTAATGCGTATAGGTGATATGATAAAATAAACACATGTACACATTGAAGTAGAAACAAACCAAGTAGCATACTACTATTTTGAGCAAGATTGTATATACAAGGTGAATATCCCAAGCTTCTATTAAGTAATATACAAACCAGTATGATACAGTAATGGCCTCTAGGGCATATACACTAACAATTATCTTATCTAATCAGAATGGCTCCCACTATTTTTATCAAATCTTCCTTCAAACCCTAAAAGGTAAGACTAGCCGGGATTAATTACACCTTACAAATTTGCCAATCTTTCAGCCAGGCCAGTGTTGGTACTTTGAGGGAGGTTCCCCGTGCTTTTGCATGGACCTAATTAAAATAAATCTCGTTTTCCCAGGGGCGTAACCCGTTAACACCTTTTTAGACACCTACTTGATCGGCTAATTGTGATGTGTAAAACTCTCCCAGGAGTAACTCTTATTCGCAGTGGGTATCGGGATCCAACTATCTCATAGAACTATGCAATCTCATTGAAAATTTTAACACTTAAAATTCCCGATAATGCTTTTTCTCCTAGCGTCCTATGACCTTGATGCAGGCCAACAAACTATAGTCCGCTAGTCAAGTTCAACCCGTACATTTCCTGAATGAATTAAATCGACCAGCACGACCCTTGACGCAGGCCAACAAAGTCGCACGACTACTCTAATCCAATCTCATCTTATGTTGCAGATAAGCACTAGTTAGCTACTGCACACTACGCCTTGATGCAGGCCAATAAATGTAGCACGAATACTAAGTAGTACTTATCTGAAATGACGGAGGGCTACGACAGGGTTTTAGAAAACCTTTTGCGTAATGAACTTGATATCGTTGTAGAATCGAGTGATTTTGAAAAGGATTGTTTTTGAGGCTTTTAATAGTTTCACTAAAGAGGTCACTCCCGGTGAAGGGATCTTGACTCTTTTCTTATCGAATAAGGTGCAGGATATTTCATAAATACCACTATGCAAAACAAGAACTATAGAAGCAGCCAAAAACAAAAATGAGTGAGTTGTAGCATCTGCTAGTTTTGCTAAAGAGGTCAATCCCAGTGAACGGATCTCGGCTCTTTCCTTATCGAATAAGGTGCTGGATATTCTATAAGGAATACCGCTATGCAAAGCAAAAAACTAGAGCTACCCATTTTGAAAATTTGATTCTACAACATCTTTTAGGTTTCTTTACTTTCATTAATCTCATTAATGACGTCCTATCATTTATGCTTCCGAAGTATCACAGAAGAAACGAAAATATAACGTACGCTTATGCTATCTGCATTCGCCATAGTGTCCCGTTATGCTCTATTAGGTTACTTAACTAATGACATAGCGGGGCAGGACTAGCGTGGGTGGAAAACATAAGCAACGTTTATTATATATCATATATATAATAATAAAGCATTCGTCTTACGCATATAAAGTGATCACATCACAGAATATCAGCAGCAGAAGATAACATATGAAATATTGGATATACTAGGAATTCCGTGTTTTAAATTAATCCAGTATAAAACATGGATTCCACGGTCGCAATGAATAACCAAACCCACATCCGTAGACCCCTTTGAGAGCGGCAAGCAACCCTACCAATTCTAGAGTTAGGAGACCCGGACTCGACTCCTCAAGATGGTCTCCCACTGGACTCTAAAACCCGGTTACTTATGCTCCCCACCTTGGGTCTATCCTAATGAGGAAAAGTAAATAATATACAACAATGGTGATATCATCCTCAACCCAGAAGTGCCCCAATAAATGAATATTACATACAATGAATTTTACATGAATGAAAATTTCCAGCAAGGGTTAAAGTGGGTATTTGATATCCGTTCTAACTTTTTAACGCCGTCTAAATAACCCAAAAACATGTTATAATTACGACTACGAAACACTCCGAATTGCCCTTATAGAAAAATAACATCTCATGCAATTTTAGAAAAAAACAAGCAACACCTGAAACGCCAAAACCTAGAGTCCAGAACACCAAAAAAAATACGAACCCAAAACAACACTATGGGGCCGGCCTCCTCGTATTTTTGATTAATGTGGCTGGGTCAAAACCGTCCAATTGGGTTCATTTTTCTCCAGTGTTCATGTTACATCTCATATAACATTCTGCAGTTGCTAAAATATATTTTCGACGACTTAAAAATATTGACAGAAACTGAGTTTTAGCGTTTCAAGTTTCGGAGTAGTTTCGGTTTCGTAATCTAACAAATATCGTCTAATTCTCTACTTTGTCTCCGATACCACTGTAGGGTTACTTAGCACAACAATAAGGTTTCGGGGGCATCGTCCATGCCATTTTAAAATTTTTGCCATGCTACTTAACCCTAACCCTAGAATCTTAACTTGAGAATTAGACAATATTCATGGCTATAGTGCTCTCAAAGCAATTATCATAGTCATGGACTTGTAATTATGATGATTGAGGCAGGACCTATACCGATAAAACAGTCTTACTCAAGATGATAGTATGCTGTCTGCTTTGTCTTTATCATTATGTTGATAGAGCCTATACGATTCTTGCTTGACTACCAGCATTATGATGGCGATCATATATGTGGGAGCTGGGGTCTATAAGCACATCCTTAGATGTCCCTAGTCATAGGAGTATCGAGACCGGGTATCGATACTCCAGTGTAGACTAGTGTATACTGATTGAGACCCCGACGAGGGGCGGTGGCCAGGTCTCACAAGCCATTGGTAGTTTGTTCACCTAAGATAGTATACAGGTGCTCATTGGGTTATGAGTACACTGTACGGACTCGCCGAGAACCTGCTAGTTGGTATTATACCTATTGTCAGATAGCAGTTCCCAGGTGACATGTGTACAGGTTAGTCTGTCGACCTGAGATCGTCATTTTCCTCGTGTGAGTTCCTACTGTGCTTTGATTACTACCCTACCACGGCTCAAAGGAGTCGTGCAAACATGTTTTAGTTGGGTACAGTCCCGAGCCATATGGAGGCAGTGATCGGATCGTCGGGGATTCGTCTCCCCCGGTATTGGGGGTTGATGTCGCGTTGTGTACGGATGGCCATCACCATAAATCCGTGGCCATGGTGGACGAGAATTATCGATCCGGGATCGATAGTTTCTCAGGAGGTGATGGGTTTCATGCTGACACTGAATATCGCATTGTTGGGGGTCTGACTTTATCCACCTCCCTAGACTCGATATGCGATACTCTTAGACGAACAGACCGGACTGTACGGATATTGTCACTGTCAGGCTCAGTAGGGGTTCTGCATGAGTTTGCTCGTCGGCCTCCCTTTCGCTCAATACCTGGGTAGCCGTTACGTACAGATAGTGTCGCTGACGTGCTTGTGGTTAAGCCCACTGCCAACGTATTGACGAGTCTTTAGAGTCCCACACAGAGGGTTTCCCTGATTCTGGCGAAATGATGTAGTAGCCGTATTGGATACGTGCAGGGTTCCGATCGATTGATGTACATTGTACTTGGGTTTTTAATTGGACAGTTGATAATACTAGACGGCTCGGTTTTGAGCCGGATTATTAAATCAGCTATTGATTTAATAATTTACGTATATGTATTTCGGTACGTATATTCTAGTATTATATTCTTTGTGTTATTCTATCTCTTTGGGTATTCGTATTTCGGTACGAATGAAGATATATTTACAGCAGAATGTAATCTGTATTTTTTACCGGATAACATTCTAGAAGGTGCCACCTCATTTCTTGATTTGACCATCTTTTATTAAATGGATAAATGAGGTGGAAATTGCATGATGGAGGTATGGTGAGAACCATGCTTGTAATAGTGCACACAAATGAATTATTAATTCATTTGTGTTCACTATTCAAGCATGGTGAGAATATAAAATTGAAAAATGCTTTTTACAAAACCAAGCATGCTATTTTCTCTTTCATGCAAGAGTTCATTTTTCAGGCATGGTTGGTTTTTCTTGAGCTCCTCCCTTGTTCTTGAGCTTCTCCCTCACCATGAGCTTCACCTCCTCTAGCTTTTATGAATTTCTTACACCTTTAAGTCTTGAGATAGATAACACTTAGAGATGATACACACTACATCCTAGGCTTTCTATGTTAGCATCCTAGAGACCCTAGTTGCTCCATTTGCATTATGTTGTGGAGCTAGAGCCTGAGTTACATCCCTCGGGTGGATCATCGAAAATGGAGGAAGACCGGCAACCAAACATCATCAAAGGATCACTAGGAGATTGGAATGAAGACCGAAGGACACGGATCAACTCGGTATAACAATTCTAACTCTTAGTTTAGATAGCTAGTTTAGGGTTTAAGGTTGATCCATAAATCGGGTAATTGTAGCGCCAGTTTAGAAAATTTTTGTTCCGCATTTTGGCTGCATTTTGATGGCCGGGGCGCTGCCGCAACCCTTCATGGTATCAGAGCCACTCTTTAAACCCCTTACTAGCTTGTTTAAACGTGCTTCAAAGATCGATCGACGAAAATTTTCAAAATCACGATTCCATTTTTCTGTTTGCTGTCGATTTTCAAAAGTGGTCAAAAAATTATTTCAGGTATCTTAAAAATCCGTGCAGGCAAAACTAAAGCTACAGAAAAAATTTAGTGGCCTAACTCCACAATTCCACCATGGAACCGCCGCGAAATGCCACATTTGGCGGCGCTTCCACGGCCCTTTTTAAGCTACTGTGACCAAAAAGTTTTCTGCAGCTCTAGTTGGTGGAAAAATGATTTTTGTGATATATGGTTTTGGCCCAGATTCATTTGAGTACTGGTTTTGCTATTGGGGCCAATTTTGAAATTAGTCGATCGATATTTTAAGTATGTGTTTAACAGTACATACATTTCTATCTGCGACCGTGAATGTCATTTGATCGGTAAACCCGTCTAACTGTTATATGTTCTTTTAGACGCGTTTGCGAACGTGACATTCACGTTGATGTTCTGTGTTGTGCTGTGATGTTGGTTGGATCGTCGTGGTGGACAGCAATGGTGCAATGTTAGTAAAGTTTTATTTCATTTGTACAATTGATATTGCGGGGCGAGCGTCCGATATATGGACTGCCGTCGCTGCCAGTTTGTATATTATTCTTTTAGGGCATGACCGTGTTGAGGTCGATGTCACCCTTATATATTATTTTCATTTCTGTACTAGGATTACCTCGCGGTAGGGTACACGAATAGCCGGATTGTAGAGGGCAATGGGTCCGCATCTCATGGCGTTGGGACGGAGGGGACCTTACTCTAGAATTGGCAGGCTATTCGCCGCACTCGTAGGGGGTATAGATGACCCAGGAGGGGTGCTCAAGTTACCGGATTCCGTGAAGTGCTGGGTGGTCCATTCACGTTGCTGAAGGAGTCTGCCTCACTTCTGGTTTTGGCGGGTAACTTGCCGCGCTCGTAGGGGTCTAGGTTTCATTACACATGCTATCCACAGGACAGGGAACGTCAGGTCTCACTTGCGGCTCAAGTGATACCCGAGGCTCCAGATTATCCACCATTCTGTATTGCTTCTGTGATGTTTCTGTGATGTTGCTTTATATCATGCCTGGGACGATTGTTATATATATTTATATATACTAGTAGATATTGTATATGTTTTGCACCACCGCTAGCCCAGTCCCCGCTCTGTCGTTAGTTAAGTAACCTAACGGGTGATGACGGGACCCAGTGGCGGATGGCATATACGTACATTTTATTTTCGTTCTTTTCTGATGTGATTAATTGATGGGACTGCATTGATTTTTATCAATGCAAGGATAAAACAAACCTATATATGATGTTGTTGGAACCAAGTTTTTAAAACTGACATTACAGACGTACACTTTTGCTTTGCACCGTGGTATTCATTTTGGAATATCCTGCACCTCATTCGACGAGGCAAGGGCCGAGATCCCTTCATCGGGAGTGACCCCTTGGGTAAAAGTTTGCGTCAACGTAATAACTTTACTATAGTCATTTCCTTTTGCTTTGCATCATGGTATTCAGTTTCGAATATCCTGCACCTCATTCGACGAGGAAAGAGCCGAGATCCCTTCACCGGGAGTGACTTCTTTAGCAAAAGTTTTCGCCACTATATATTTGTAAAACCACTCGGTTCCTTCAACGATATCAAGTTCATTACATTAAAGGTTTTTCGCCAAAAACTAGCCGTAACCCTCCGTCATTTCTTACAAGTATTGTTTAGTATTCGTGCTGCGTTTGTTGACTGTGTCAAGGCGTAGTGTGTGGTAGCTAAGTAGTGCTTGTTTATGGCATATTAGTGCGATTGGTTAGGACAGTCATGCTGCCTTGTTGACTGTGTCAAGGGCTCGTATGGGTGGGTTTAATGCAATCCAGGATAATGACGGGTTGAACTTGACTAAGACTCTTTGATTTGTTGACCGTGTCATGGTCACTTGGGTCCCAGGGGCAAAAATCATATCGGGAGTTTCAAACATACAGGAAACTTGCCAGGCTTGCGCATACCTTCTGGAGTGTGGTGACTTGAGTGGCTTCCATCAAGTTATCATACAATGATAATTGGATCCCGATTCCCACTGATGAGTAGGATTACTCCTCGGGTTATTCCGACTAATTCTCCTTTTAGGTTTGGAGGAGAATTCAAGGAAACAGTGGGAGCCATCCAGATTAGAAAAAATGATTAACCATTCTGATCTAGGTTAGACTGCACGCTGAGTGTTTCTTCTCTCTCTCTCTCTGGCTGCGACTTTGACCCGACCTTTGACTAAAACTCATAAAACCAAGTTGACCGAACCTTCTTTAAACACTATGGATTTTGGAATGTCACGGTGTCGCATACGTCATTGCCACTTCTATATCACCTTTGCATTTCTCCAGAACACCCCGTATTACTACGAACATCCACTTCCATTGGATAAATCCATCGTATAGTTACATACGAACTCGAAGAAACTTTTTCGAGGATGGATTCTGGTTCTGGAGAGATTGAATAGGATTATTCGGTTTTCTTTTCTCTTTACCTTCTCTCAGGTTGTGAGGGCTCCTAGGATTAGGAGAGGGTACACCTATTGAGCTTATTGGATAGTGTTCTTCCAAACCATAGGCAGGTGCCGAACGGTAGGGAAGGAAGAAAACCAACAAGCTTAACTGTGGAGTACAGAAGGTAATAAGTAAAGACATATAAAGGGATTAGAATAATGGAAGAGGAAATTGCGATCACCATCATTCACGACAAAGACCGTGTATACCCCTGCCACTCGTACATTCAATTTGAATTTCTCTAGAACACTCCGTATCACTACGGATATCCACTTCCATTGGATATGCCATCGTATAGTTACATACGAACTCGAAGGAATTCGTTCCAGATTCGGGGATGGTTTCCGGTTCAAGACAAATTGGATAGGATTATTCAGATGTCTTTTCTCTTTACCTTCTCTCAAGTTGCGAGGGCTCTTAGGATTAGGAAAGTACACCTATTACACTTATTGGATAGTTTTCTTCCAAACCTTAGGCTGGTGCCAAAGGGTAGGGAATGAAGAAAACCAATTAGCGTAAAGGAGGTGTACAGAAGGTAATAAGTAAAGACATAATAAAGGGATTGTAGTGAGGGCAGGTAAGTATATGGTTACTATCATGATTTAGGATAATGGAAGAGGCGTTACTAGGAATACCAGTTAACCCTTTTGAAACATTTTCATGTTTCAGTTTGACTGTGCGATGTTAATTGAAAACTGTTTTCCCAATTGGAATCTAACTCCAGGGTATGTATTTACCAGATCAGTTTGTCACAACTGTATCATATTACAGATGGTGAGTGGGAGTAAGATATTGGGAATTGGGTGATCAGATCCTCATTATATCGGAATTCGTAGTAATTGGTGATATTTGAGGAAATCGTCTGGATTTTGCCGGATGGCAAATATTTGGTTTTGAATATCCGTTGTTATGGACCAATTTCAAACTGATATATCTGTACATTTATTTATAAAGTGAGATATAACTTTTTGATATTGTGTCTATGACAATTACCTATATCAGTTGGTGATTAGGTAAGGTGCATTCAACAGCGGTGTAACTGTTCTTAACCAAAGTATAGTTTTTCAACCTATGACGCACAGAGTTTGAGTTATTGAACTCAGGGGACTTATACAAAGTATTGTATGTTGTCCAGTGTCCATTAGGACAATGGGGTTGGTACTCACACTGTATTCTGTTTACTCATAACTTCTCTGATTCTAGACATGTATTTCGTTGAAATGCAAAGTTCAAATTTTGAGAAGTTATAGGTATAAGAATAAAGTAGAGAACCATTTATTGTAAGTATCAGGATTCTTTGAGGAGGTCGAAGATGTAGACACTTGTGTTTGGTATTGCATTCATAATAATGGTTTTGAGAACTTGCTTCTCTTTCGGGTTACTCATATATGGATGCACTCCTAGATGAGTAATGTTGATTGTCCTCTTTCTATTTGGTTGATATGCACTGGAGATAGCTGCATGATTTTGAATCTGGTTTCATATTAGATTAGTGCTTTTGTTTCTATATTAGATTTATATAGAATCAATATATATCTTAACGATATTAAGGTATAGGGAGTTGTCCGGCTGATGCTTAAAACCAGAATCCGGATAAACTCTAGGCACGTTTCAGTAATGGCAGTTTGTGGGTTATCCCGGGCTTTGACGAGGGTTAACTTTCTACCATCAGGAAGATCAGTATTTATATTGTTTTTCACTCGCCACAGTTTTAGTAAAATGGATTTTTTCAGAAAAACACAAGTGGGAGTATGGTAGAACTGGAAGTTATTCCAGAACTACAAACGATTACTGGAAATTTAATAGAACCTAAGGATTCAATTGGATTTGATGTTCCATTAGCCACTCTGCAGATTTTGGTGGGTAATGTAAGTTCACGGCGGCGCCCCGGCCGTCAATCCGACGGCCAAATGCGGAAACGGTGATAAACTTTAATTTTGCGAACTTTGCAAACCGGCACCACCGCGCACTAAACCCCGGATCGGGCCATTAAACTTGTCCTAGCTAACTAACAAGATAAGGAAGAGATATACCGAATGATCCGAGTCCTTCGGTCTTCGTCTCCACTCCGATCTCCCGCGGATGCTTCGTCCGTCATCTCCTCGTTGTCGCCTCTTCGCCGGAAGGGCACCACATCGCCTGCATCTTTTACGGGCTCCCACCTCAATACCGAGGCAACTCGGGCGCGAAGCTGGCAAGTCGACGCGTCCAAGATTTTCTGTAGAATATGTAGTGTAGAGGCTATGTCTCATTTGGGGTTATGTTGCCATTGATGGAGGAAACAAGATAAGAAAAATGGTGCTTGCATTTTTCTAGCATGAAATGAGATGAACAAATTTTCCCTCTTGAAAATCATCCTCTCTTCTTCTTCTCTCAAGTATGAAAAACTTATCATCTTAGAAAAATGGTGGAGAAAGAATATGAAGCATGAAGGGAGGTGATGGTAGGAGAAAGCAAGAGGTGACCACAACCTTAAAACATCATCATAACAAATTCACATCAACCTCTAATCCTTTCTTATCACCAAAAAGCAAGGAAAAGACTAAGAAAGCATCTCATGATTATGAACCATCATGAAGCCCCACAATTGCAAGAAAACCCCTCCACAAATGTTATTTGCACAAATGCAAATAACCCCCTCCATCGGAAAAGTCCGTCCGGGAAAGAACAAAGGAAAACCGGCCGGAACGGAATGCAAACTGGCAACCCCAGAAAACTGGTCCCGTAATAAATTACAGGAAAACCCCGATACTGTGCATACACACCCGCATCTGTATTCCGTCCGGATACAAATGCAAAGAGACAAAATCTACACTGTACTAAACTAGGATCCGGCTTAAACCAAAGCCGGCTAGTAATATCCGTTCGATCCTGATCCGTGCAATACCGCACGTATCCGATCGAACCTTGCCATATAATCATACGGCCACTAGTACAAACCGTCCGATCCTGATCCGTGCAATACCGCACGTATCTGATCGGACCCTGCCATATCTCCATACGGCCTCTACAGCGTTTCGCCCGAAAGCTTAAGTAACTGAAAGTGTGGTGGACTCTAAAGACTCGTCAATACTATGGTTGTGGATTTAACCACTAGCACGTCAGAGGTATAAGCCAATACGTAACGGGCCACCAGCTATTGACCAAAAGGGACGTCGATGAGCGAACTCATCCTGACACCCTACTGAGCCTGTCAGTGACAATATCCGTACAGTCCGGTCCGTTCGTCTATGAGCATCGCATGTCGGGCCTAGGGGGTTGGTAAAAGTCAGACCCCCAAAAGCGGTACAAGTCGTGTCGGAGTGTAGCCCAGAACACCCTGAGATACTACTGGAATACCTACCAGTAAATCTCCTGCCTTGGCCAAGGACTTCGTGTAGTGGCTCTCTTAGACACAGCGCGACCTCACCCCCAATACCAGGAGAGACGAACCCCCGAAGATCCGCTCACTGCCTCCATGTGGCTCGGGACTGTACCCAACTAAAACCTGTTTGCACGACTCCTTTGAGCCGTGGTAGGGTAGTAATCAAAGTACAGTGGGAACTCACACGAGACAAATGACGATCCCCAGGTCGATGAACTAACCTGTACACATGTCACCAGGGAACTGCTATCTGACGTCAGGTATAAGACCAACTAGCATGTTCCCGGCGAGTCCTGTCCGGTGTACTCATAACCCAATGAGCACCTGTATACATCTTAGGTGAACCAACTGACACCAGTGGCTTGTGAGACCGGCCATCGCCCCTCGTCGGGGTCTCGACTGTATACACTAGTCTACTCTGGAGAATCGATGCCCTGTCTCGAAACTCCTACGACTAGGGACCTTTTAAGGATATGCTTATAGACTATCAGCTCCCACGTATATGATCGCCCTCATACTGCTGGCCGTCAAGCAAGAATCCTATGGGCTCTATCAACGTGTAATAGTGACATGTAAGGTCACCTGAAGCAGTACACGATGATAAAGGTAAACCAGATAGCAAACTATCATTTCGAGTAAGACTGTCGTCCCGGGATAGGTCCTCCCTCAATCATTGCAATCACGTGCCTGTGATCCAATAATTGACTCTGAGGGCACTATCTCCAACTGGTAACCTCAGGCACCCGAGAGGTACTTCGGTCTTTTCAGAGACGGTGACAGGGAGGTTCTTGTTTACCTAGACTTTCCATTGCTGCTGTTCTAGACTATAAGACCCAGCAGGAGGATGAGTATAGTGTCATTCGAAACTAGCTTTAGAAGTGCACGTGTATATGACTCTGCCAGAGGGTTATTGTAGTCAGTGGGAGCAGCGGAAGCATAGTAGGCAAGTAGCTTATGTATATTTATAGACTAAAGCAGGTATAGCGGAAATAGATCATCTATTTTTGATGTGACAGTCATAGGCTTTGACCTCATCAGAATACGAGATGGATCTGCTAAGAAGGTAGTAGAGAGTGATGTCCGGGTATTTGGATGAAATGCACTTGATAGGAAGAGATATTCCTATACTGCGATCGGTTATACTGTGGTTGTCACAAAGTTGTTTCTCCACATAGGATATGGATATAATATCAAGTTTTCTGGTTACTAGATCTATGATTTTAGATCTAGATTTAGGAAGTATCCTAATCTGGGTACTTTGACATTAAATGGACGACTCCTGGCATGGTGGTCTATCTGCAGGTGATGGAGTCAACCTCTTTAAAGGTGTCTTACAGACTAAAGGGGAGAGGGATCTACATGATTAGCATATCACTTGCTTAGGCAATTGAGTTAATCATGAAATGTCAAGTACCACACCAGATATTGTTTTTTGCACTAGATGCAATAAACATGTATTAATCCAATCCTGAAGAAACATTGGGAAGCAGTTTATGAACATAAGTGAATGTTCTTGGAATATGGTAACGGCAACCTCTTTCAGGAGACGGTTATCATTTCAGGCTTCCAAGATAACCTGGATGACAGAGTGACTGTCAGAGTTATAGTTTCTCCCTCTTTTCAGGGACAGTATGTTGGACAGGTGGTCCAAGCGGATACTGAGGAAAGTCATGGCGCAGGATACTGATTAAATTCAGTGGATGATACAGTCTGAGAAGTTTACTGGATTTGGAGTTCATTTATGAACTGGGTCCCATCAGATATCCAAACAAATTCTATGACAAGTATTGCTTATTTCGGGAGATAGTTTTCTCCGCGAAGTTGAGATTAAGACAGATACAGAAAGAAACATTGGAGCGGATCCGCTCACTGAGGCTATTTCTCGAACGCAATCATTTTCGCAAACAAGCTTTATGAAACTGATTAGTAGAGAAGTTGGGTGTTCGGTATCACACGGGTTGTGAGTATACGACATCGCAATAATTGGCCTTAAGTGCAAGTAGGAGATTGTTGGCTATAGTGCCCTCAAGGCAATTATCATAGTCGCGGACTTGTGATTATGATGATTGAGGCAGGACCTATACCGATAAAACAGTCTTACTCAAGATGATAGTATGCTATCTGGTTTGTCTTTATCATCATGTTGATAGAGCCCATAGGATTTTTTCTTGACTGCCAGCATTATGATGGCGATCATATATGTGGGAGCTGGGGTCTATAAGCACATCCTTAGATGTCCCTAGTTGTAGGAGTATCGAGACCAGGCATCGATACTCCAGTGTAGACTAGTGTATACTGATCGAGACCCCGACGAGGGGCGGTGGCCAGGTCTCACAAGCCATTGGTGTTAGTTTGTTCACCTAAGATAGTATACAGGTGCTCATTAGGTTATGAGTACACTGGACGGATTCTCCGGGAACCTGCTAGTTGGTACTATACCTATTGTCAGATAGCAGTTCCCAGGCGACATGTGTATAGGTTAGTCTGTTGACCTGAGATCGTCAATTGTCTCGTGTGAGTTCCCACTGTGCTTTTATTACTACCCTACCACGGCTCAAAGGAGTCGTGCAAACATGTTTTAGTTGGGTACAGTCCCAAGCCATAAGGAGGCAGTGATCGGATCGTCGGGGATTCGTCTCCCTCGATATTGGGGGTTGATGTCGCGTTGTGTACGGATGGCCATCACCATAAATCCGTGGCCACGGTGGACGAGAATTATCGATCCAGGATCGATAGTTTCTCAGGAGGTGATGGGTTTCATGCCGACACCGAATATCGCATTGTTGGGGGTCTGACTTTATCCACCTCCGTAGACTCGATATGCGATATTCTTAGACGAACAGACCAGACTGTACGGATATTGTCACTGTCAGGCTCAGTAGGGGTTCTGCATGAGTTTGCTCATCGGCGTCCCTTTCGCTCAATACCTGGGTAGCCGTTTCGTACAGCTAGTGCCGCTGACGTGCTTGTAGTTAAACCCACTGCCAGCGTATTGACGAGTCTTTAAAGTCCCACACAGAGGGTTTCCCTGGTTCTGGAGAAATGATGTAGTATCCATATTGGATACGTGCAGGGTTCCGATCGATTGATGTACATTGTACTCGGGTTTTCGATTGGACTGTTGATAATAATAGCCGGCTCGGTTTTGAGCCGGATTATTAAATCAGGTATTGATTTAATAATTTACGTATATGTATTTCCGTACGTATATTCTAGTATTATATTCTTTGTGTTATTCTGTCTCTTTGGGTATTCGTATTTTGGTACGAATGAAGATATATTTACAGTAGAATGTAATCCGTATTTTTTACCGGATAACATTCTAGAAGGTGCCACCTCATTTCTTGATTTGACCATTTTTTATTAAACGGATAAATGAGGTGGAAATTTCATGATGGAGGTATGGTGAGAACCATGCTTGTAATAGTGCACACAAATGAATTATTAATTCATTTATGTTCACTATTCAAGCATGGTGAGAATTTAAAATTGAAAAATGCTTTTTACAAAACCAAGCATGCTATTTTCTCTTTCATGCAAGAGTTCATTTTTCAAGCATGGTTGGTTTTTCTTGAGCTCCTCCCTTGTTCTTGAGCTTCTCCCACACCATGAGCTTCATCTCCTCCAGCTTTTATGAATTGCTTACACCTTCAAATTTTGAGATAGATAACACTTAGAGATGATACACACTACATCCTAGGCTCTCTAGGGTAGCATCCTAGAGACCCTAGTTGCTCCATTTGCATCATGTTGTGGAGCTAGAGCCAGAGTTACATCCCTCGGGTGGATCATCGGAGATGGAGGAAGACCGGCAACCAAACATCATCAAAGGATCACTAGGAGCTTGGAATGAAGACCGAAGGACATGGATCAACTCGGTATAATGATTCTAACTCTTAGTTTAGATTGCTAGTTTAGGGTTTAAGGTCGATCCATAAATCGGGTAACGGTAGTGCCAATTTAGAAATTTTTTATTCCGCATTTTGGCCGCGTTTTGATGGCCGGGGCGCTGCCGCAACCCTTCAAATACAAAGTGTAAACAACTTTACAACTAAGTGAATATGGAATAAAACTTTGTAGACTGGTCCTTCACTTCAAATGCTCCGTGTAGAAGTCCCTTCGCTCCAAGTAGTGGTGATCCGGACTATCCGTAGGCTCTACTAGTCGAAATGAATGAGCTTGCTCAATGATCTTCGAGGCCGAAGATGATCTCTGTCGAGGAGACACTAACCTAAGCTACCTCTTCACTAATTAGGGATTAGTGAAGCTAACAACCTAAAATAAATGGCTAATCTAGTAGGAATTTTGCTCACTTTAGAATTCTTTTTCTCACTATTTTCCTCACTTGCTCAAAAGCTAGAGAGCTATCTCTTTAGCTTGAAGATGATGAAGCAAATAATAGATGAGAGAGTGAATGGCAACCATGGGTGAGAAACATCTCATGCAACCCTTGTAGAGACATAACCATAGTTAAAGATAATGGTTAGGTTTATAAATATCTAAGGAAAAACATAAATGGTGGACTAAGTCAATGGTCATCTACAAGCTTCTCCAAGCCTCCAACCATGACAAATTCCACTCAATTTTGAATTACTTAAATAAATGAAAACCTTAATATTATCTCATATATGGTGTAAGTCTCATACACCCATGTTGCATATACAAACTAGCATGACAAAAAAATATATATATCACATATATATTTAGTGTGCAAAAAGTGAGGAAAAAGAATGCTTAAGTGAGCTAATATTAGTTAATGAAAATTAGTATATCACATATACAATTATACAATAAATTATCAAATCAATACTTGATTAAATAATCCGGCTATATCACATATAACCGACTAATATCATATGTATCTTCTTATCGAATCAATACTTGATTCGATAACCCGGCTATATCACATATAACCGACCAATACCAATATTGCGAGAATAGAATACGGTATCACATACTCGTATTAATCTCGATCCAGCACATATCACATATGTGCTCCTACTTCGTTTCGCATGAGCCAGAAAACCTCTGTGTAGGACTCTAAAGACTCGTCAATACACCGGCAGTAGGTGATGATCATATCAAGAACCCACAAGCCGTCAGCGGTACTAGCTGGGCGTAACGGCTACCCGGGTATTAAGCGATCAGAAGATCAACAAGCAAGCCTGCTCATACTCCTGTAAAGCCTATCAGTAACATTACCGTACAGTCCAGTCTCTTCGTCTGATATGTCGCATATCCAGTCTAAGGGTGGTAAATGTCAGACCCCAGTAACCGATAAGTCGTGCCGACGTGAGGCTCATAACGGGTCGAGAAATTACTGATAAAACTTACCAGTAGATCTCCATATCATCCTTGGCTAGGGACTTCCTGTTATAGCCAATCGAGAACAGCGCAACATCAACCCCCAATACGGGGAGAGACGAAACCTTTCCTATCGCTCATTTCCTTCATGTGATTCGGGACTATACCCAAAAGCCACCGTTTTGCACATTCTCTTAAATGTGGTAAGGTGGAAATCAAAGCATAGTGGGAATCGCACAAGGCTCTATGACGATCTTTGGTTTACAGACTAACCTGTACTAGTGTCACCAGAGAACTGCTATTGGACGATAGCTATAATACCAACTAGGAGTTCTCGGTGAGTCCGTTCAGTATACCCAGTCTCCACTGAGTACCCGCATACCATCTTTGATGTCAAACACCAATGGATGTGGAATCATCCATCGCCCAGCATATGGGTCAAGAAGCATATACGCTAGTCTACTCAGGAATATCGATGCCCTGTCTCGATACACCCTCGACTAGGAACAATTAAAGGATGTACTTGTAGACTTCCCTAGCCCCACTAGTATGATCTCCATCATAGTCCTAGTAGTCAAGTACACATCCTAATGGCTTTATCAACATGTGAGAGTAAGACAATATCACAATACAAATCTACATGTTAAAACAAAGAGCAACTAGATAGCATACTATCATGTCGAGCAAGAAAGTCCAATCTATATATTTCCAAGCATCCACTATAATATACATCATACGTACAATAATGGCCTCTAGGGCATATACATAACTAACAATGAGAACAACATGAATATAACGGAGAATGAGTAGTAAACGCAACATTGTAGAATATACATATCTATATACAAGTCATACAGTTTTAGTGTTTGAAATAGCAAGATTCGTGGTTTTTAGAAAAATAGGGGCTGCGGTGTTTTTAAGAAAAGATATGTCCTTTGAAAATCTGTAGCATCCCTCGGATTGTCTTTTGAAAATACTCAAGATTCGTTAGTTTTTGAAAATTGGTATGACTCAAGCCTAGTCTAACATCTACCTAATTAACTAAAAGACTAAACTAAGAAACTAGCCGAAAGGGTCAGAAATCCACCTAAATTTCGAGTCAATATACCTAGTAGTCGGTGATCAGGCCTCATAGCGTCACGTACTGTATAATACATAGTACGGCATTCTCGAATCAAGAGTGCGGATCAATCATCATATCTATATCTCATACGGTAAAATCCATCGTACGACATCCCCAAAATCGAGGGTACGGGTCAAATCATATATAATATCATCTTTCGCACGGTATCATCATCGTACAATATCATGATCAGGGGTACTGTTCTAAAGTCTCGTACATTCTAAGATCAAACACATATTATCGTATATATGAATACACATCGCCCAACGATCCACTATAATATCACATCATATATCATATCATGACTCAATCACATATCAAATCTCACGGCATCATGCCCGATCATATCGATTCATCTCCAAGTATCATATACTATCCTCATCTCATGTGTAAATGTATGTATGTATGTATGTATGTATGTATAAACCTACACAAACACACACACACACACATACACACATGCACGCACACATATACATATACACGAAGTCAAATGTGCGTGTGTGTGACTACATAAAACTTGCGATTCACCACCAAGGTAATCATCCTATGAATAGGTCTTCCTAGATCAAACTAATCTAACCTAAGGTCTTCTAAATACCGTAATCGCTAAGTATCTAATATCACATCCAAACTCATAATAACATGGTAATAACACTATTCTACAATTGTGGGTGTGCTATATGCCATCCATCCGACTTCCCCCGTAGATATACATCTACTCACCTTGATCCTCGCTTGCCGAAGTCAATGATGCCACGCACTTCCTTGTTGTTCGAAGTCCACGTGAGGGTGCCTACATATATAAACATATAGTTTCATAAACAGAAATCGCGTACGAAAACCAAAACGGCACACAAAACACAAATAGGTTAAAACCTAGGGTCTATGCATGCAAGAATAATGAAACAACTCCCGATATCGACATACAAACGTCAAGTGACTGAGATAAAACTCTATACCAAAACTAAAGTCGTTAAAAAGCCACAAAACCAAAAAAGTAACTCAAGAAAACGCTCCCAGATTTTCCTCACGTGAGAATTAGGTAAAGTTACATATAGCGTAGGTCTAATTAGAAGATAATAGAGCCATGAACCAAGCATGAATACAAATTGAAGTACCCAGGCCGCAAATTGCGGCCAGAAGAGGAATTTTGGTGGCCTAAGAAAGAAATGGGGGTCTCTTGTTTAGTGGTAGTCATTTGGTCACATGCACGTCTCACAGTAATTGCAAAATAATTTTTAGGGTCCCCGGGTTATAGAAGATCTCTATAACACATCACAATTTCTTACAAAACCCAATATCGGCAAATTTCAGTTCATGATCTTGGGTTTTTACCTCGAGTATGATCCATAAAACCAGCACTACAGGGTTTAAAAACCTCAACTAAACCTCAATAACAATTTCACAACTCATAATCTCCTACAAACCTCATCTTGGAAAATTTTCAAGATCACTAAACCACAATAGTTTTACTGTAAACTTGATTAAGATAAGAGAAGAACAAGATTCTAAACTAAGGGTGAAGAAATTAGCTCATTTGGCAACTCAAGAATTTTCTTGAGTTGCTCAAGTCCTTCAAGATCTCCACTTGATCACACCATGGTCATTGTAGTGGGGTTGTGAACATTTTTTGTGAAGGAAGTATGGTGTTTTGTTTGTGTTTTGTGTTGATTTTGTGGGGTGTAGTGGAGGTGGAGAATGAAGGAGGAGTTGAAGAATGAGATGAGAAGAAAAATGAAGAAAAGAAAATGAAGAAGGAAGAAGAGCCACGAGGGCTTTAGAAAATTCTCACATACACTCTCTCTCTCTCTCTGTCCTAAATTCTTTTTATAAACTTCTCTCTTTTTTTCTAGAAAAGAAAAACAAAAAAACAATTTTAAGGAAATATCAATGAAGCCATGATTAAATAAAAATGTAATAAATCTTTGGAACATGTCATGTTGCATGCCATGCACATAAATGTGATTAATGCATAATTAGTAAATATTAATCAAGTTTAGTAAATAACCCATTTACAAATAATTTGTATAATAATTCATAAAATTTAGTATTTTATTTATTTAAACTTCAAAAATAATAATTTATTTTTCTGAAGTGTTACAGGCCACCTCATCAGGAATACATACACATACACATATATAAATATAAATGCATGTAAATGTAAGTCGATGCCACGCACCCCACGTGTTCGCGGGGCGGCGGAGTTTGCAAAAAACGATTTTTATAAGCATCGTAACATCGACTAAACTCCAGGATCGATACTAAACCCTAACTAACCGATATTCAAAGAGGTTTAACTACTAAGTGAGAAAGTTATACCTCAAGTTACTGTCCTTCTGCTTCATCTCGCTGTCCTCCTTCTCGTCGTGAGCTCCTCGTCGGGAGAATGGATCACGCCTCCTTGTTGGCTTCTCAAAGTCGTAGAAGATCCACCCGAGAGTTCCAACCTTGAGCTTAACCTCTAAGAAGAGGTAACTAGGTCACTTGGTGTGCTAAACTAAGTAGCCTAGAATGAGTAAAGAGTGTTAAAGGATTTAGTTATTTCTCAAACCCTAGGATTCTCAACTCATGAGACAATTAGGGTTTTTCTTGAGGAAGATGAAGAGAGTGAGCTTGAGAGGAGGGAGAATGCGTTTGTGATAATGATAATAATATAATAAATCAAGCATGGCATCTATTTTAACTTTAATGGAATGAAAAAATATCTATCAGAAATATCTCATAAATATCCCACAAATATCTAAGTCTTCATTTGCCAAGAAAGTCAACAATAATCCATGCTCAATTTCACAAAAATACCATGAAGTTTCTCTCATCTCAAATATCCACCTCATTAAGTATTTAACCTAAAATACTAAAACATATAATGAGGTTTAATCATCTTTAAGCAAACTTGAATAATTACAAGAATGCCCCCTCGCATCCGTATATACATACCCATATCCGTGTTCCGAGAAACACGAATACAATGCGACAAAATTAATCCAATAACCAAATACTAGGATCTGGCTTATACCAAAGCCCACTAATATTGTCCACCCGAACATCATATGCGCCCAAGTACACGTATGTGATCGAACCCTGTCGTAAAACTATACGACCTCTACACGTTTCGCCTGAAGCTGGGAAACCCTCTGTGTGGGACTCTAAAGACTCGACAATACTCTGGCAGTAGTTTTAACCACAGGCACGTCGGTGGAACTAGCTGTACGTAACGGCTACCCAGGTATCTGTCGATAAGAAGGTTGATGAAGAAACTCATCCGTACCCCTACTAAGCCTATCTATGGCAATCTTCGTACAGTCCGGTCTGTTCGTCTAAGAGTGTCGCATATCGGTCCTAGGGGGCAGAAAGCGTCAGACCCCTAATAGTGCAATAAGTCATGTCGGAGTGCGGCCAAAAACACCCTGAGAAACTACTGGAATCCCAACCAGCAAATCTCGCTTGCCCTGGCCAGGGACTGTGTAATGGCTTTCCGAACACAGCGCGACATCAACCCTCAATACTAGGAGAGACGAATCCTATCTAACCGCCACTGCTTCCAAGTGCTTCGGGACCGCAGCCAACTACTACCTGTTTACACAACTCAGAAGAGCTGTGGTAGGGTAGTAATCTAAGAACAGTGGGAACACACTTGAGGCGAAGTAGCAGTGCCAATGGACTAAGTTGTACTCATGTCACCTGGGAACTGCTATGTAACAATAGGTATATTACTAACCAGCAGTTCCTTATGAGTCCGTCCAGTGTATCTCATAACCCAATGAGCACCTGCATACTATCTCCAGTACGACGTACTGATGGCTGTAGGACAGACCATCTCCCCTGCTGGGAAGAGAAGCGTATACACTAGTCTACTCTGGAGTATCGATGCCCTGTCTCGATAATCCTACGACTAGGGACCTACGTAAGGATGTGCTTGTAGACTACCCAGCCCCCACCAGTGTAACTGCCATCACAACGCAGGTAGTCAAGCAAAGATCTTAAGGGCTCTATAAATATGTATTAGCGATACGTTAAAAGAAACATATACTCATATTAAGATAGATACAAACCAAGCAGCATTCTACTATATCGAGCAAGATTGTCATAAATCTGTGTATATATCCTAAGCTTCCAAAATGTAATATACAAACTAGTACTATACAATGATGGCCTCTATGGAATATTACACTAACAATCTCCCACTTGCACTAAGGCCATCTGCTGGCATATCGCAGACCTATCATCTCGAATAGCCTCTCGAACTATGTCTGAGAGATGGCCTTTGTGAATGGATCTGCAGTGTTGTCACGTCCCGAAAGTACGGAACATGACCGGCACTTAAACTACGAAACGTCTCGAGGCGTACGTAATCTAAGTAAACCGAAAACTCAGAAATCCAAACCAAGAAAAGTAGTAGAGTGCAGGAAAAACCAACTTAAAGCAAGTAATTTCAATAGCATAAGCCGAATTATGCGGTTTTTAAAACATCAAAAATTTACTGAAAATTTCGGCAGAGTCTCCTTTGTAAATACTGGCCCCCAAACGGGATACAACATGAATAGTATACGAAATCAAAAAAAAGGGCATCCCCAAACGGGAGCTAGCTCTTCGTGAATCGACGGTCACAACCACACAACAATATAATATACAACGCCAACGGCGAGGATCAAAACTCAAAACCATCAGAAATATAACGAGCGACTCTAAGGTCGAAAGAATAAACAACACTGGTCTCTATCTCAATAAATACAAGTTTGGTTGATGGAACTTCTAGATACAACAGAATAATGATATACAAGATATAATGATGGGTAAGATACAAATAACCCACCTACTAGCAAGTCACCCGGAAATGGAAAGAGTGCCAGCAAGCCGTAATTAAACCTGTACGGCGAAACCTGCAAGAACTGTGGCACAACGGGGGTGAGTTGCCAACTCGTGAGTAGAAAAATATCTACGCACAGAAATCGCATAAATAACGCAACCTAGGTCAATGATCATAATATATCCACAAATATATGAATAACACGTAGCCTATAACAAGGCTAGGGTAAATATCTAACCCAAGTGTAATCTCATGTGCCCGTGTCAGTGCCTCAGGTAGCAATATATCATATGAATGAGGTATAAATGCATGAAAACAGAATACATGTAAATGAAGAACTGTTTTCATAAATTAGTGAGATTTCCTTTGTATTTTTAAACTGAGGTATCATAAATGAAATCAGTATCAACAGTGTCTAGCATCGACACAAAACATAAATCTCAATGTCTCGAAATATCAATGTCTCAATCTCAATATCTAGGGCGCCGTCAGTCCAGACCGGCCCCTACCATCCATCTCAAGACCACGACGGTATCCTCCGGATATCCGACGCGTCGGGTAATATCACCGGTAGGTAATCTGTCCCCTGCCAGGCTCAACGTCAACACCAGATTCATCTTGCCCCGGGGTACCATACCGGGTCCACCATGTACCCGAAACGGTTCCTCCACTCCTCGAATCGGGTCTCGAAATCCATCAGCAAACTCATGGTGGATGACTCATACATCATAGGAAAACCGCACTTTTTATTTTAAAAGAGAGAAAAGGTTTATTTATGTTTTTGCGGTTTTCCTCCAAATCCAGAAAATCTCATGGAAATCCGAATCCAAAACCTCAATAACACGTAAAATAGTGAATATATGCATGAGAATCCATGAATACGGCATAACGATGAATAACAGTATGCATGAAGTGACAAGTAATAACTACAATATCTAAGCTGGCATATAAGGTAAGTACACTAATATTATGTCAAACTACTAGCTATCTAGCTAAGTTAAGCAATAATATTTTCTAAGGTGTACGTGACATGGCAATTACCGATGAAGATGTGTGTGAGCCGGCAATTAAGTGTACGTGGTACATACGCATCATCGGTAATGGTGCTGGTGTCCTAACAGCATGATATCACTAATGGAGTATGAAACATAAAATAAGCATGCGATGCGAAGCGGACCACAAAATGAGCGGGAGCTGAAAACTAGACGCAACTATAACTAATCTGCATTAATCTACTATAAGTCCTACAAATGGTGCCTTTTGAAATAACACGAATCATGGGTTTTGAAAATAGGGGCTACGGTGTTTTTATGAAAAGATACGTCTTTTGAAATATCCGTGGATCCCTTGGGCTGTCTTTTAAAATACCCACGATTCGTTAGTTTTTGAAATAGGTAAGAATCGAATCTAATCTAACAACTAAACTAAACTAAAGGGCTAAGCTAACCAGCTAGACTACAGGTAAGGAAACCGCCTAACATCTGAGTCGATGTATATACATACCTGTATATATATTAGTCGGTGACCCCGCCTCAATAATATCATGATCCGGAATAATGTCCTACGTCTAGTACAATATTGATGCCATCTATGTATGCATGCGGGTGTAAGAATTACTACGTCAGAAGACCCGCTAAAACATCATGTCGTATCTCAATACGAACCAAATCACGTCACCGATCTCCTGGCCTCAAGCCCAATCTCATCGACTCATCTCAAAATCCAAATACTATCCTCAAATCCAGTATATGAACACATAGTCCCATACCCATGTGAACACATAAATATGTATTCCCATACACGCACATATGAAATAAGGAATGTATGCAAGTATGTATATGTGTGTATGTGTAAGTGTAGTGCACCCACTACCTAAGGTTTCGTAACCATGCACCAATCCAACACCAATATCCATCTAAAATCATCAATAATAAATCCTAACAACATATCATAAATTGTTGGTATGTATACGCATCCGTATACATCACCACGGACTGCGGGGGTGCTATACGCCATCCACCCGACTTCTCCCCGTAGATATAAATCTACTCACCTGGTCCTCGCTCGCCGGTGCCGACGTCGCCACGCGCTTGCTTGTCGTCTCGAAGTCCACATGGGGTACCTACATATCATAACGCACCGTATCGCATTAAAACTAAATTCGAAATCGAAATGGCATACGAAAATCAAATCGGCACGCGTATCACGCATAGGTCCAAACCTATCGCCTACGCATGCAAGAATAGTCAAACCTGTTAGTTATATGTATGCCCTAGAGGCCATTACTGTACATTGGATGTATATTTTAGTGGATGCTGGGACATATATAGGAAGGACTTTCTTGCTCGACATGATAGTACGCTATCTGGTTGCACTTTATCTTAACATGTATACTTTCTGTCTCTCTGATTACATGTTGATAAAGCCCATAGGATGTGTACTCGACTTCCAGGACTATGACGTAGATCATACTAGTGGGGCCTGGGTAGTCCATGAGTACATCCTTGAAATGTTCCTAGTCGAGGGAATATCGAGACGGGGCATCGATATTCCAGAGTAGACTAGCGCATATCTTCTCGACCCATGCGATGGGCGATGGATGATCCCATATCCATTGGTGTTTGACATCGAAGATGGTATGCGGGTGCTCAGTGGAGACTGGGTACACTGAACGGACTCGCCGAGAACTCCCAGATGGTATTATACCTCACGTCAGATGGCAGTTCTCTGGTGACACTGGTACAGCTTAGTCTGTTGACCCGAGATCGTCATAGAGTCTTGTGTGTCTCCCACTGTGCTTTGATTTCCACCCTACCACGGCTCTACTGAGTCGTGCAAACAGGTGGTTTTTGGGTACAGTCCCGATTCACATGGAGGCAATGAGCGATAGGAGGGGATTCGTATCTCCCGGTATTGGGGGTTGATGTTGTGCTATGCTCGGCTGGCCATAACAGGAAATCCCTGGCCAGGGTTGCAGTGATATACTGGTAAGAGTTATCAGTAGTTTCACGAATGTTATGGACCTCAAGTCGGCATGACTTATCGAGCTATTGGGGTCTGACGTTTACCACCCCTAGGCGAGATATGCGACATATCAGACGAACAGACCGGACTATACGGTAAGTGTTACTGGTTGGATTCGCAGGAGTGTGAGCGGGCTTGCTCGTCGATCTTCTGATCGCTCAATACCCGGGTAGCCGTTACGTTTAGCAGACCGCTTGCGGCATGTGGGTGTTTGATATGATCATCATCTGCTGCCGGCGTATTGACGAGTCTTTAGAGTCCTACACAGAGGTTTCCTAGCTCAAGCGAAACGAAATAGGAGCGCATATGAGATATGTGCGGGACCGAGAATAATACGTGTATGTGATACCGTATTCTATTCTCGTGATGAATGTATCGATTGGTTATATGCGATATAACCTAGTTGTCGAATCAAGGATTGATTCGATAAGCCGATACATTGAATACTAGTCGGTTGTGTGCGACATGACCGGATCATTGAATCAAGTGTTGATTTAATGATTTAATGCATAATTATATATTTGATATATTACTTTGCGTTAACTACTATTGGTTCACTTTAAATGGATTTTCTCACTCGGCTTGTACACATTGTATATGTGATATACTTTTGTGCACATGCTTGTATCATATATGATGATATATGATAGCTAGGGTTTGTGTAAAGAGTTAATACCTTGGTTAAATAAATGGTTAAGGTTTTTATTCATTTTATTCATTTATTCTTTTATTCTTTTAGAAAAAGAAAAAGAAATGAGATAAATGGTGGCATTCTTTTCATTCATGAAGCTTCATGAATACTTTGACCATGTCACCATTTTTGTCTTCTTTTTAAACCTAACCATTCTCATTAACTCAAGTTAGCTCTCTACACTTTACCATAGTCATTATTATGATAAGAATTATCATTCTTATGATAATATGATATCATCTTCTTCTTTCTTCATCTTCTTCTTCAATGGAGAAAGCTTGCTACTCCAATGGAAAGTCATGAAATCTAGTGAGAAATCCAAAACTAAAGTTTACCCACTTCCTATTTCTTCATCCTCTACCTCTTGCCAAGTAGTATAGGGTGTTTCCTTCACAAGTTTTTCCGACTTGGTGAAGTTGGAGCTTGTTCTAGCGATGCCTCGACGTAGATCATCTTCGGCATCGAACCGACGATCAAGCCCGCCCATTCTTCGACGAAGCCGACGTTGGAGTCCGGATTCTTTTTGGACAGCGGAGGGGACTTCGTTGCGGAGCCGTGGAGGTGGTGGACCGGATCTACAAAGGTTGTATGTCCGTTCCCTTAGTTAAAATGTTAACTAGTTTGCTTGTTTCGCCTAAATATCTAGTAAACGATCCGTAGTCGGGTTTGTAGGCACCCATAAAATTTGATTTGTGCATGTTTGATCACTTGTGAGACCTCACTAGAGTGCCTAGGAACCCTACAGTGGTATCAGAGACTAGCTAGAGCCTTAAGCGAAGTCTAGACGGATTTTGAAGTCCGAACGACCCGGAACCCCAACCGGAAAATGCTCTCTGGACATTTTCAGAAAACGTGGATTTTTTCAAATTAAAAATTTCTAAAAAATTCAGCAGGAAAAACTAAGAATTATGATGCAAAATTTTTCCGATGAACAGTACAAACCGCGGCGGATCAGCGGCATAAGCCTGCCTTATGCGGCGGTTCAGCGGCGGAATGATGACGTCATCGTACACTGTTTGCACAGTAACTCCTATTATTTTATGCTGGATTTTCTGGGTATTTTTAAAATTTATTCCAGAGTTGTATTTTCTGGGATTATTTTGGGGATTCGGTGTTTCGATCGGAATATCAAATTTTGTCTGTGTGGCTTTCCGGATAATTTTAGAATATGTTAAAAGGTTCGACCGGATATAAATACCCAATTTTTCCCCTGTCGGGAAATTTCCAAGTGTTGGATTTTTCCGTAGTTTAACGACGTTCTAAGTAGTGCAAGTAACGCGATGGACCCTCTAGAAGACAACAAACCTTAACTCGATTATGTGACCGTCTTGAACTGCCCTTTGAACCTTCGGGTTTGGGGCAGTACGGCGTGCCACATGTGAGGCGTTGGCTTGACCCTTCTACGGCTGGACCGTCGGTACTGAGGCACGAACTGAATGTTGTTAGACTTATTTCATGTGTTGGATTGTATCGGGAAAACTTGGGTGTTCGATTGTTCGATCGGAAAGTTTAACATTTTCTGTTTATCTGGAATGTGATACAATAATTGGAATTCACAATAGTTATGAGATAACTGAATGAATATTATAAACATAGCAGTTTAGTCTCACTTGATCAGTTGCCACGGAATTTTGATGTGATCAAAAGTCCGTCGCAATCACGTAGCGTACGCGGATACTCGCCGATAAACTTAATAGACAGCCTCACTCCATAGCCCCGACCAAGTGACTGTAGGAGAACCCCGTCGCCGAAAGCATCCGTTCGGGTGCTCGCGGTAGCGGTGTTCCGCCTTGGTGCACTTCGTCGACGGCGTCGGGGGTGCGGCCGCCTACTGAAGTTTGCGACGAGCATTCGATCTGAATGTCGGGAATCTTGTTGAATTGCCCGACTTGATATTGAAAAGAGTTTTCGATAATGAGACTAAAATGCGGGGTTTATAATTGTTAGGCATGCGATGTCTAAGTAATTCATTTGGTCAGGCATGCGATGTCTGAGGAGGTTGCGGATTCCAACTGTTGTAGTTTTACATTTTCTTTTCTGTGACCGTAAGTGTAATATGTGATATCGCCGGTTTCGTTGCTATATGTCAACGACAATTGGGATGCGCATATTTACTTACGTTGATGACATGTGATGTTATGTGTTGCTGGATATGTTATATTGGATCGTCGTGTTTGAATAGCCGGGGTTTTTTTATGTGAGATGAGTGTTTTTCATTTTCATTCATGTAAAAACTTGTATGTAATATTCTTTTATTGGGGCACTTCCAGGTTGCGGGAGTAGTCACCGTTTGTATATTATTTACTTTTCCGCATTAGGATAGACCCAAGGAGGGGAGCACAAGTAACCGGGTTCTGGGGTCCAGAGGGAGACCAACTCGAGGAGTCGAGTCCGGGTCTCCTAACCCTAGAATTGGTAGGGTTGCTTGCCGCTCTCGTAGGGGTCTAGGGGTGTGGGATTGGCTATTCATCACGACCGTGGAATCCGTGTTTTATACTGGCTCGTATTGAAAACACGGACGTCCTAGTATATCCAATATTTCATATGTTTCTTCTGCTGTGTTTTATCTGTGATCATGTGATGTTCTGTGACAGATATTATATATAGTATATATGATATATTATATAGACGTTGCTTATGTTTTACACCCGCGCTAGCCCTGCCCCGCTCTGCCGTTAGTTACCTAACCTAACGGTGCACGAGGGGACATCGAGGCGAATGCGGATGGCATAAGTGTACGTCATATCTATCTGTGATGTTTAGGTAACTTAAAATGATGGGATATTCATTAATGAGATTAATGAAAGAAAATAAACCTAATTGATGTTGTGGAATCGAATTTCAAAATAAAACAGGTAGCTACAGTTCTTGCTTTGCATCGCGGTGTTCATTATAGAACATCCTGCACCTTATTCGATGAGGAAAGGACCGAGATCCCTTCACCGGGAGTGACTCCTTTAGCAATAACTGGCAGATGCTACACACTCGGTTTGTATTTGATCGCTTCTATAGTTTCTGCTTTGCACAGTGATATATATGATATATCCCGCACCTCATTCGACGAGGAAAGGGCCGACGATCCCTTCATCGGGAGTGACCCCTTTAGCAAAACTAGAAAAGCCTCAAAAACATTCCATTTAAAAACCATTTGATTCCGCAACGAGATCAAGTTCAAAGCGTTAAAGGTTTTCACAAAAACCATTCGCAACCCTCCGTCATTTTAGGAAGTAGAGTACTTAGTATTCGTGCTGTGTTTGTTGACCATAGTCAAGGCACAGTGTACGGTAGCTAAGTGATGTCTTCCTACACCGCATATGATGCGATTAGCTAGGACAGTCGCATGACTTTGTTGACCTTAGTTATGGGTCATGTGGGTGGGTCTAATTAATCACGAAATGACGGGTAGAACTTGACTAGTACTTATGATTTGTTGACCATAGTTAAGGTCATAGGTGCTAGGGGTAAAAACCTTTATCGGGAGTTTCAAGTGTTGAAATTTGCAATGAGATTGCATACCTTCTATGTGATAGTTGGATCTCGATACCCACTGCGAGTAATTGTTACTCCTGGGAGAGTTTTGCACTTTACAATTAGCCGATCAAGTAGGTGTCTAGAAAGGTGTCAACGGGGTTACGCCTCTGGGAAAACGAGGTTTACAGTAATTAGGTCCGTGCGAAAGCACGGGGAACCTCCCTCAAAGTACCGACACTGGCCTGGCTGAAAGATTGGCGAACTTGTAGAGTGTAATTAATCCCGGCTAGTCTTTCCTTTTAGGGTTTGAAGGAAGATTTGATAAAAATAGTGGGAGCCATCCTGATTAGATAAAATATATAACCAATCTGATCTTGCAAGAGCGCACGCTGAGTGTTTTCTTCTCTCTCTCTCCAGGTAGCTACCATATCACGCCTTAATCAAGATAATAATACGGATGTATTGACCGAACCCGCTTGTTATACTGAGCTGGGGAACGTTGGTCCCGCTCCAACTTATAATTGTTATAAGACAGAGCAGGAAATAGGGGAATACCAGAATTCCTATGCCGCCCAAATGAAGAAAATGCATATGATGCATCTCCTTTGGGTGTGTTCATTACAAAGAACTGTTTCTCAGTATCCTCTGCATCCTGGGTATATGATACCGGATCAGGATCCCAGTTATGTAATCTGTTACATAGGGCTACAAAAGGGTAGAAAAACTGAGAACGGGTGATAAGTTTCATGAGACAGAAAACGGGGCAAGTGTTGCAGCCAAGTCTGTCGGTCACTGTCACCCTGTATTACAAATACATTGATTCTGAACAAATGCTATTAGATACCGAACCTGATATACAAAATCATATCAGTCTCTTTATTAGTAAAGAAAGGATATAATTTTGTATTGATGCATAATGTTTTGAACATTTCCTATATCAAAAGTTGATCGGTTCAGGCACGTTATCTAAAAGCATTGAAGTTCTAAATCAAACTACAGTTCCTAGTATACAGAACACACACAAGAAGAAGAGTTCAGAAATGAACGGATCCTTCTTGAGGCATTGTAGACTAGGTCACATCAATACGACCCGACTGGCTAAAGTTACATTTTAGATGCATATTTAAATCAGTTTGAATTTACATCTTGTGAAACTTGCCAGTCATGTCACAAAGATTAGATGACCATAGCTCTGTTTATTAGAAACAGAGAAAGAGTTAGTAAACTCTTGGGACTGATACATGATGATGTATGTAAAGTCTCCTGTCTACACATGCCAGGACTGGTTCTTTATACTTCATTATATTCTATGATAATCTCTCAAGATTCAGTCATATATTCCTGTTGAAATATAAGTCCGAACCTTTTGAGGTATTCACAGAATATAAGTAGGAAGTAGAGAACCAAAATACGGGTATAAGTATTATGTCCTATGATGAGATCAAGGAGGAGAATACTTGAGCACGGAATTCCTGGACTATTCTAAAGGAGAATGAGATTCTCTCTCAGCATTATTCCTCCGTATACACCATAGCACGATGGTATATCGGGGCGGAGCAGATGCACCCTATTTGATATGGTGTGCTCTATGATGAGTACTATTGAGTTACCTATTTCCTTAAGGGAGTTATGCGCTTATGAAGCTGCATACCTATTGAATAGGGTTCGAATCAAATCAGTTTCCTACCATTTCATATGTGATATGGAAAGGGAAGAGCCCATGTCTTAAGCTAGTTAAGATTTGGGTTGTCCGGCCTATGTCTAAAAGCAAAATCCGGACAAGCTCGAGGCAAGGTCTGTAATGTAGAACTGGAAAGGTTCCAGCCATACAAACTACAGCTGATGATTTGATAGAACCAAAGGATTCAGTAGATTCCAACGAACCTCAGCCTCTCCGCCGATCTAGTAGGGTTCCTCACCCACCTGAGAGATACTTCGGTTGCTCTATGACAGTGGGAGCGAGGATAGCATCATGAGATGATGACCCAACTAGCTTTGAGCTGGCCATCAGGAGTAAGACTCTGTAAGAATGGCTGGATGCTTAGTGATCTGAGATGGAATCCTTATACACCAGCAAAGTATGGACTTTAGCTGCTATATCTGAAGGGTTAAATCCCCATCAGGAGCAAGTATATCTTGAGAAGATTACTTGGTGTACATGGAAAAGTTGAGACTTTCAAAGCTAAACTTGTTAAAAGTTTGCATCATTGACCAGGTGTGGATGATGATAAAACCTTTTCAAGTAGCTATGCTTAAGTCCATCCAGATCCTACTTGTCACGGCTACATACCATGACTACGATATCTGGTGGTTGGGTGTTATGACTGCTTTTCTAAATGAAGTTTTAGAAGAGTGCGTCTATAAGTACACAGCCAGAGGGTTTCGTAGACAGTGGGAGCAGCGGAAACGTGTGCAAGATGCTTTATAGAATAAAGCAGGCATCGCGGAGTTGGAACATCTGTTTTGATGGATTAGTCAAAGAGTTTGACATCATCAAAATGGTAGATGAACCTTGTATATACAAAAAGGTAGTAGGGAGTATGGTGACGATCCTCGTAGAGTATGTGGATGACATACTCTTCATAGGGAAGGAGTTTCCTATGCTACGCTCGATCAATCTCCGCTTATCACTATGATTCTCCATATAGGATCAAAATGATACCTCCAAAATCCTGAGTTTTGGATCTATGAGATAGATTTAATTGGATGTTAGGATTCTCACTAGTTGTAGTGAGATGGTATCAATCGATCCTGGGGAGAATCACTGGAAGTGTTCCAGGGTGATAAAGACGACTGAATGTCAGTCACAGGCACTGTCTTTACCCTCAGTAAAGGGACGGTATGTTGGAAGAGTTCCAAGCTAGATACCGTGGCAAACTAGACGATAAAGGCTGGTAACATCGCTATTGAAGATACTACCAAAGAGGAAGTTTGGGTGTATATTGGTTCATAAGATGAACTAGGTTCCTGCCATTGTATGACAATGGAAGTGTGGCTTTAGCCCTGGAACCCCGGTCCCATCAGTGACCCAGACAAATTCTGAGGCAGCATCACCTGATCATGGAGATAGTTAATCTCCAGGGTGATCGAGGTTAGGAAAGAAGACTCAGAGGACAACACGGCGGATCCACTCACGAAGGCCTTTTTCCAAAAGAGAGACTTTTAGGGGATGGTTGAGTATGTGAACTGCAACCACTGCTACAGATGGCCCTAGTGCAAGTGGGAGATTGTTAGTTATATGTATGCCCTAGAGGCCATTACTGTACATTGGATGTATATTGTAGTGGATGCTGGGACATATATAGGAAGGACTTTCTTGCTCGACATGATAGTACGCTATCTGGTTGCACTTTATCTTAACATGTATACTTTCTGTCTCTCTGATTACATGTTGATAAAGCCCATAGGATGTGTACTCGACTTCCAGGACTATGATGTAGATCATACTAGTGGGGCCTGGGTAGTCCATGAGTACATCCTTGAAATGTTCCTAGTCGAGGGAATATCGAGACGGGGCATCGATAATCCAGAGTAGACTAGCGCATATCTTCTCGACCCATGCGATGGGCGATGGATGATCCCATATCCATTGGTGTTTGACATCGAAGATGGTATGCGGGTGCTCAGTGGAGACTGGGTACACTGAACGGACTCGCCGAGAACTCCCAGATGGTATTATACCTCACGTCAGATGGCAGTTCTCTGGTGACACTGGTACAGCTTAGTCTGTTGACCCGAGATCGTCATAGAGTCTTGTGTGTCTCCCACTGTGCTTTGATTTCCACCCTACCACGGCTCTACTGAGTCGTGCAAACAGGTGGTTTTTGGGTACAGTCCCGATTCACATGGAGGCAATGAGCGATAGGAGGGGATTCGTCTCTCCCGGTATTGGGGGTTGATGTTGTGCTATGCTCGGCTGGCCATAACAGGAAATCCCTGGCCAGGGTTGCAGTGATATACTGGTAAGAGTTATCAGTAGTTTCACGAATGTTATGGACCTCAAGTCGGCATGACTTATCGAGCTATTGGGGTCTGACGTTTACCACCCCTAGGCGAGATATGCGACATATCAGACGAACAGACCGGACTATACGGTAAGTGTTACTGGTTGGATTCGCAGGAGTGTGAGCGGGCTTGCTCGTCGATCTTCTGATCGCTCAATACCCGGGTGGCCGTTACGTTTAGCAGACCGCTTGCGGCATGTGGGTGTTTGATATGATCATCATCTGCTGCCGGCGTATTGACGAGTCTTTAGAGTCCTACACAGAGGTTTCCTAGCTCAAGCGAAACGAAATAGGAGCGCATATGAGATATGTGCGGGACCGAGAATAATACGTGTATGTGATACCGTATTCTATTCTCGCGATGAATGTATCGATTGGTTATATGCGATATAACCTAGTTGTCGAATCAAGGATTGATTCGATAAGCCGATACATTGAATACTAGTCGGTTGTGTGCGACATGACCGGATCATTGAATCAAGTGTTGATTTAATGATTTAATGCATAATTATATATTTGATATATTACTTTGCGTTAACTAGTATTGGTTCACTTTAAATGGATTTTCTCACTCGGCTTGTACACATTGTATATGTGATATACTTTTGTGCACATGCTTGTATCATATATGATGATATATGATAGCTAGGGTTTGTGTAAAGAGTTAATACCTTGGTTAAATAAATGGTTAAGGTTTTTATTCATTTTATTCATTTATTCTTTTATTCTTTTAGAAAAAGAAAAAGAAATGAGATAAATGGTGGCATTCTTTTCATTCATGAAGCTTCATGAATACTTTGACCATGTCACCATTTTTGTCTTCTTTTTAAACCTAACCATTCTCATTAACTCAAGTTAGCTCTCTACACTTTACCATAGTCATTATTATGATAAGAATTATCATTCTTATGATAATATGATATCATCTTCTTCTTTCTTCATCTTCTTCTTCAATGGAGAAAGCTTGCTACTCCAATGGCAAGTCATGAAATCTAGTGAGAAATCCAAAACTAAAGTTTACCCACTTCCTATTTCTTCATCCTCTACCTCTTGCCAAGTAGTATAGGGTGTTTCCTTCACAAGTTTTTCCGACTTGGTGAAGTTGGAGCTTGTTCTAGCGATGCCTCGACGTAGATCATCTTCGGCATCGAACCGACGATCAAGCCCGCCCATTCTTCGACGAAGCCGACGTTGGAGTCCGGATTCTTTTTGGACAGCGGAGGGGACTTCGTTGCGGAGCCGTGGAGGTGGTGGACCGGATCTACAAAGGTTGTATGTCCGTTCCCTTAGTTAAAATGTTAACTAGTTTGCTTGTTTCGCCTAAATATCTAGTAAACGATCCGTAGTCGGGTTTGTAGGCACCCATAAAATTTGATTTGTGCATGTTTGATCACTTGTGAGACCTCACTAGAGTGCCTAGGAACCCTACAAAACCAACTCTCGATGTCGATGTACAAACGTCAAACCATCGAGAAAAATCCAATCACACTCATTTGCACAATTACAAGCACTAATTATAATATAAAATAGCTTACAATTCCCAAAAAGCCCAATTTCACTTAAAAAGTCGTTTTTCCGAAAATCTAGCAAGCACAATTCGCCGTTTTTGTACAAAACATGATGTTTAAATGAATGTAGCGGCCAATATACTTATTAAATATCTTAAATAAGTCATAGAAACAATTTCCGGAATTTAATCTCATTAAATTCCAAAAACCCTAATATTCTAGTTTACAAAATACCCTTTTTACAATTTCATAGCAAAAATGCACAAACTACAATTTAGATTGGATTTCCATGAACTAAAGTGTTAAACTACACTTAAAAAAGTTAATAATATGATAAAAACCCTAACCATATTTTAATTCTCAATTTAACACAATATTTACAAAAACTAGTTTGCAATATATATACTTATCACAAATTTAAATTAACAAAAATGCAACTAGCAACTAGATTTGATTTTTTTGCAAGCAATTATATGATAATCTACCCATCACAATCCTAATCAAATGCTCAAACCCTAATCTTCATTCAAAACCATACACTTGAAATTTCAAACTTCAATTCAAAACCTTTTTCTTTCTTAAACACCTAATTAAACACTTAATTAACTTAGCTTTAAGAAATTAGTAACAAATTAAGCAAAAATGTTTAGAATTATACCCAAAAACATTTGAAGATCCACAAGCATCCATGGCCTCCCAAAATGCTCTCTTTTCACAAAGATCCATGCTATACGGGCTAAGCTAAAATGGGTAGGAGTCGGATTTTGATTTGGATTTTTGCTTAATTTTTAGTGGATTTTCTTTGATGGAACAAAGAGAGGAGAAGAGGAAAATGGGGCTGTTGGGGGGGGTTGCTGGTTTCGGCCAGGTTGTGGGGGGTTTGGGTGAGGGAGGAGAGAGAGTGAGGTGGAGAAAATAACAAGTAAGGAAGTCCAAGTCAACACAAAGTCAAAAGTCCAACTCATTTATCCATTTTCTTTTCTTTTCTTTCATTTCTTTTCCTTGAAATCCAAGTGGGGACAAAAGAGGGGGCTGCTGAATTCTTCAAGGGGATAAGTGAATGAGGGTGTGTGGGTGTGGGTACGGGTGTGGGGTGATGAAAAATGATAAATACAATACCCCAAACATCCATTTACGCTAAAAAAAGCCTTTTTTCTTCAATAATTTCTAAACCGTTTTAGCAAATGATTTCGTTCCAAAAACCACATGATAAAATTTTATTTAATGTTTTATGATGCACAAAATTTGTTTCAACTCATTCCAATTTGTAATTTTCCCTAATTAAATGTATTAGTGACGGCTTAAAATAATAATAAAATAATATTTTTTCAGAAAATTTGAAATTTCACCAGCGGCTCAATAAACACCAAATAATAGCAATTACATAGCTAGAATATGTATATTTAATTTTTATAATAAAATATTTGTATTTTGACTTTTTGCAGAAAACCCCCTTATTTTACCGATTTTTCGAAATTTCACCGAAAAGATTTTCAAAACGTTACAATCTTCCCCCCTTAAAGAAATTCGGTCCCCGAATTTAAATTAAAACTCTCCCCAAATACTAAAACATCTAAACCAAAGCCATCAAGTCGTCGGGGCTCCGAAATTGTAAATACATAAAACAAATCGTAGCGCAGCGCATGCGCATGAAAAATGAGCATATAACTCAAATCACAACTCCGTCAATCATCCCGCAATCATCGGAGTCATGGGGAAGACATCAATGCCAAATCCAAGGCAAAACCAATATGATATAACTCGAAACTATACATGTAAATAACGAATCTATATATGTAAGTATCTGAAGGAAATGCATGCCAAATCTCTTTAAGTCGCTGTGCAACACGTATAACACTGCACAGTGGCGGACGTCTATCATAAGAAAATAACTATATACATATATACCTTTGTTTGAAATGTACGTTCCGCCGTTTTGGAAACAATTTAGAAGGGTCTCCTTGTTTTAAACATTTCGTGTCATATCAGACACGTAGGTAAATACTGAGGCTATAGCTCGCTTTTTGGAAATCCCTTCAATAACTATCAATGCATGCAAAATATATTCAGGTACTGTCCTCTGACTAGTCCTGCTCAGTACGAAAATACATAGCAATATCATAAAAACGTACTGCTCTATACGAAATCAATCCCAAAATATGCACATGAATGCTACGTGCGTCTGGTGCGCACGGAAATCAAAATCCATGAATGTGCCATACATGCGCACAGAAACAACATCTTAAGTGCATCGGGTGTGCACGAAACATCTGTCATAGGCAACGTGTGTGGCTGACAGCAAAATCAGGTGCATCTGACATGCACGAAAAATCTCGAATTAGTGCATCTGGTGTGCACCAAATCGCATCTCGTAACAGGCGCCCAACAGGCGCTAAAAATCCAATCCGGTGCATAAAATGCACAAAACAAATGTCGAGCATCACCCTCGAAATCGAAATCCAGTGTATCCAAGTGCACAAAATATATATGATAATCTACCCATCACAATCCTAATCAAATGCTCAAACCCTAATCTTCATTCAAAACCATACAGTTGAAATTTCAAACTTCAATTCAAAACCTTTTTTCTTTCTTAAACACCTAATTAAACACTTAATTAACTTAGCTTTAAGAAATTAGTAACAAATTAAGCAAAAATGTTTAGAATTATACCCAAAAACATTTGAAGATCCACAAGCATCCATGGCCTCCCAAAATGCTCTCTTTTCACAAAGATCCATGCTATACGGGCTAAGCTAAAATGGGTAGGAGTCGGATTTTGATTTGGATTTTTGCTTGATTTTTAGTGGATTTTCTTTGATGGAACAAAGAGAGGAGAAGAGGAAAATGGGGCTGTTGGGGGGGTTGCTGGTTTCGGCCAGGTTGTGGGGGGTTTGGGTGAGGGAGGAGAGAGAGTGAGGTGGAGAAAATAACAAGTAAGGAAGTCCAAGTCAACACAAAGTCAAAAGTCCAACTCATTTATCCATTTTCTTTTCTTTTCTTTCATTTCTTTTCCTTGAAATCCAAGTGGGGACAAAAGAGAGGGCTGCTGAATTCTTCAAGGGGATAAGTGAATGAGGGTGTGTGGGTGTGGGTACGGGTGTGGGGTGATGAAAAATGATAAATACAATACCCCAAACATCCATTTACGCTAAAAAAAAGCCTTTTTTCTTCAATAATTTCTAAACCGTTTTGGCAAATGATTTCGTTCCAAAAACCACATGATAAAATTTTATTTAATGTTTTATGATGCACAAAATTTGTTTCAACTCATTCCAATTTGTAATTTTTCCTAATTAAATGTATTAGTGACGGCTTAAAATAATAATAAAATAATATTTTTTCAGAAAATTTGAAATTTCACCAGCGGCTCAATAAACACCAAATAATAGCAATTACATAGCTAGAATATGTATATTTAATTTTTATAATAAGATATTTGTATTTTGACTTTTTGCAGAAAACCCCCTTATTTTACCGATTTTTCGAAATTTCACCGAAACGATTTTCAAAACGTTACAAGTGTTGTCCTCAGTAGAAACTCTTCGTACCTCGATCTCCTGGCGATCCATGATCTCCCTGATCAAGTGATACTACCTCAAGATGTGTCTGGACTTCTGATAGGACCTGGGTTCCTTTGCTAAAGCTATAGCCCCGCTGCTATCACAATACAGAGGTATTGGATCAACAATGGGGGGAACTACCTGAAGTTCTGTTAAGAACTTCCTCATCCAGACTGCTTCTTTTGCGGCATCTGAAGCTGCGATATACTCCTCTTCCATCGTCGAGTCAGCAACGGTGTCCTACTTGGAACTCTTCCAATAGACCGCCCCTCTATTGAGGGTAAAAACATAACCCGATATGGACTTGGAGTCATCCTTGTCACTCTGGAAGCTTTAGTCAGCAAAGGCCTCGATTTGGAGGTCTTTTCCACCGTAAACCAAGAATATTTCCTCTGTCCTTCTCAGGTACTTGAGAATGTTCTTTACTGCTATTCAGTGTCCCCAGGGTTTGACTGATACCGACTTACTATGCTTAGTGCATAAGCTACATCTGGTCTGGTACACAACATCGCATACATTATAGAGCCTACCGCAGATGCGTAGGGTATAATAGACATGCGATCCCTTTCCAAATCAGTCTTGGGAGACATCTCTTTGGAGAGGGTGATTTCGTGACAAGCCGATAATTTATCGCACTTTGAATCTTCCATACTGAATCTTTTCATTATGGTATTGATGTACCTAGACTGTGAAAGTCCCAACATCCACTTAGATCTATCACGATAGATCTGGATCCCTAGAATGTAAGAGGCATCACTTAGGTCTTTTATGGAGAACCTTTGTGACAAGATCCCTTTGACAGATTGTAGCATCAGAATGTCATTTCCTATCAAAAGAATGTCATCTACGTACAAGACGAGGAATACAACAGTTCGTGATACAATCTTACTATTAATGCATGACTCATCTGGATTTTTGATAAAGTCAAATTCTTTGACCGTCTCATCAAAACAGATGTTCCAACTCCACGATGCCTGCTTTAGTCCATAAATGGACTTAAGCAACTTTCACACTTTCCCGCTGCTCCCACTCTGAATGAAACCCTCTGGTTGGTCCATATAGACGCACTCTTCCAAATTTCCATTTAGAAAAGCGGTTTTTACGTCCATCTGCAAAATCTCATAATCGTGGAAGGCAGCAACGGCAAGAAGGATCCGAATGGATTTGAGCATAGGCACTGGAGAAACGGTTTCATCATAGTCCAAACCAGGTCTTTAACGAAACCCTTTGCAACAAGTCTAGCCTTATAGGTTTCAACATGTCCATCTACACCCATCTTCTTTCTGATGATCCATTTGCAGCCTACGGGTTTTACCCCTTCTGGAGCAATGTCCAAAGTCTATACTTTGTTGGTGTACATGGACTCCATCTCAGTCCGCATTGCATCTATCCATTTTACCGAGTCAGTGGTCTGAATGGCTTGCTGGAAGTTAGTTGGCTCATCATTATCAATGATATAATCTTCTCTATCCCCGTCTACGAAAAAACTGTAGTATCTCTTAGGCAGATGAGACAGCCTACTACTCCTGCGGAGTGGCGCAGGAATGTCCTGTTCTATTGAAACTTCCGGTTCCACCAAACTTTCAGTAATAGCTTGTAGTTCTGGAATTTCTTCTAGTTCAATTGCGCTCCCACTAGTTTCTTTTTCTAAAAATTGATGTTCCAAAAAGTGGCCATGGCGAGAAACAAAAACCTTTTGTTCCTCTGCGTAATAGAAAAGATACCCCCTGGAGTTCTTTGGGTATCCCACAAACATACACAGTACAGAGCGTGCCTCGAGTTTGTCTGCAAGCCGCTTTTTAACAAAAGCTGGACATCCCTATATCTTCTGATATTGAAGATAGGATTTCATCCCACTCCACATCTGATATGGTGTGGTAGGCACAGTGTTGGTAGGAACCTTATTCAAAAGATATGCAGCTGATTCTAGTGCATAGTCCTAGAATGATCGCGGTAACTCAGCATTACTCATCATGGAACATACCATATCCAATAAGGTTCGGTTTCGTCTCTCCGATACACCGTTGTGTTGTGGTGTGTATGGAGGAGTAAGCTGAGAGAGAATTCCATTTTCTTTTAAGTAATCCAGGAACTCGACACTTAATTATTGACCACCTCAATTAGATCTCAGTGTCTTGATACTTCTTCCGGTATGTTTTTCTACTTCATTCTTATATCCTTGGAATTTCTCAAAGGTTTCGGATTTGTGTTTCATCAAGAAGACATGTCCATACCTAGAGAAATCATCCGTAAAAGTAATGAAATAGGAATAACCACTTCTTGCATGTGTAGACATTGGACCACACACGTCGCTGTGTATTAGTCCTAAGAGCTCCATCGCTCTTACTCCGTGTCGAATGAACGGAGTCTTTGTCATCTTTCTTTTGAGACATGATTGACAAGTTGCATAAGATTGATATTCGAACGGATCCAAATATCCTTCTTTATGTAACTTGGTCATCCTTGTTTCGTTGATGTGACCTAGTCTATAATGCCATAACAAATCATGATTTATTTCTGGAGTCTTTCTTTTATGTGTGTTCTGGACATTGAAAATTTGTAGTTTGTTTAATACGTATATACCGTTGTCTAGAGTACCTGACCCAATCAGACCATGATTAAGGTGGATGTTTACGACATCGCTTACAAATGTAAAATCATAATCTTCTCTAGATAACAAAGATACAGAAATGATATTACAAGTCAAACTAGGTACACAAAAAAAGTTGCACAAAACCAAAATATGTCCACTCGTCAATCCAAGGTGATATTCCCCTATGGAAACAGCATCCACGCTCGCTCCGTTAGCAACCCTGAGGGTCATATCACCGGTCTTCAGAACCCTACAGCTTTTCAGTGCCAGCAAAGAATTACAGATATGAGATCCTGATCAGGTAACCAATACCTGTTGGAGATAGTGCCCTCAGAGTCAATTATTGGATCACAGGCACGTGATTGCAATGATTGTGGGAAGGACATGTCCCAGTAGGACAGTCTTACTCGAGATGATAGTATGCTATCTGGTTTATCTTTATCATCGTGTACTGCTTTAGGTGGCCTTACGAGTCGCTATTACACGTTGATAGAGCCCCTAGGATTCTTGCTTGACTACCAGCAGTATGAGGGCGATCATATACGTGAGAGCTGGAGTCTATAAGCACATCCTTAAATGGTCCCTAGTCGTGGGAGTTTCGAGACAGGGCATCGATACTCCGGAGTAGACTAGTGTATACAGTCGAGACCCCGACGAGGAGTGGTGGCCGGTCTCACAAGCCACTGGTGTCAGTTAGTTCACCTAAGATGTATACAGGTGCTCATTGGGTTATGAGTACACCGGACAGGACTCGCCGGGAACCTGCTAGTTGGGATTATACCAGACGTCAGATAGCAGTTCCTTGGTGACATGTGTACAGGTTAGTTCATCGACCTGAGATCGTCATTTGTCTCGTGTGAGTTCCCACTGTGCTTTGATTACTACCCTACCACGGCTCAAAGGAGTCGTGCAAACAGGTTTTAGTTGGGTACAGTCCCGAGCCACATGGAGGCAGTGAGCGGATCTTCAGGGGTTCGTCTCTCCCGGTATTGGGGGTAAGGTCGCGTTGTGTCTAGGAGAGCCAGAACATGAAAAGTCCTTGGCCAAGGCAGGAGATTTGCTGGTAGGTATTCCAGTAGTATCTCAGGGTGTTCTGGGATACACTCCGACACGACTTGTACCGCTATTGGGGGTCTGACTTTTACCAACCCCCTAGGCCCGCCATGCGATGCTCATAGACGAACGGACCGGACTGTACGGATATTGTCACTGACATGCTCAGTAGGGTGTCAGGATGAGTGCGCTCATCGACGTCCCTTTTGGTCAATACCTGGTAGCCCGTCATGTATTGGCTTATACCTCTGACGTGCTAGTGGTTAAATCCACAGCCATAGTATTGACGAGTCTTTAGAGTCCACCACACTCAGTTACTCAGTTTTCGGGCGAAACGCTGTAGAGGCCGTATGGAGATATGGCAGGGTTCGATCAGATACGTGCGGTATTGCACGGATCGTGATCGGACGGTTTTTACTAGCCGGCTTTGGCTTAAGCCGGATCCTAGTATGAGATAGTGTAGTTTTGTCTCTTTGCATTTGTGTTCAGTGGGAATACAAATGCGGGCATGTATTTACAGTAGCGGGGTTTTCCTGTAATTTATTACGGGATCAGTTTTCTGAGGTTGCCAGTTTGAATTCCGTTCCGGCCGGTTTTCCTTTGTTACTTCACGGCCGGACTTTTCGTTGGAGGGGGTTAATTGCAAGTTTGCAATTAACTTACTTGTGAGGGGTTTTCTTGCATTTGTGGCTATATGATGAGACTAGCATAATCATGAGATTCCATTATGGTCATTTCCTTTGCTTTTCATGTGATGGTTTGTGAATGGATGTGTGTAGGAATGTGTGTGACCTTTTTCTCACACATACATTCCCTTTTCTTCTATTAATTTTTAATTCATATTTTTTCTCCACCATGGAGGATGAGGCCGGCCACTAGATGATAGGAGAGAGGGTGAGTTCATTTTGGATGAGGAAAACTTAGTTCATTTCATTTTTCCTTGCTACACAATTCATGCACCTCTCTTCAAAGTTCTTTCTTGATCCCTCCATACATGGCAACTTCCATAAGCCCCAAAGAGACAAGTTTCTACACTAGTCTACAGCAAACCTTGGACGCGTCGGCTAGCCAACTTCGCGCCCGAGTTGCCTCGGTCAAGAGGTGGGAGCCCGTTAAAGATTCCGGCTTTGTGGTGCCCTTTCCGACGAGGAGTTGATGAATGGACATTCCGTGGGAGATCGGAGTGGAGACGAAGACCGAAGGACACGGATCGCTTGGTATAGCTTCTCTACTCTTTTCTTATTTGCTAGTTGCTAGGTTAATGGCCCGATCCGGGTGAAAAGTGCGCGGTGGTGCCGGTTGCAAGTTTTGCAAAGTTTTTGTTTCCGCGTTTCCGGCGTCGGATCGACGGCCGGGGCGCCGCCGTGGGCTTACAATGGTATCAGAGCCACGCCATTAACCATGCCTAGCTTGCTCTAGTATGTTTAAAGCTCGATCGAACGGATTTTTCCGAAAACCCGATTTCAAGTATACAAGTTTTTGTCGAAATTTTTTTAAGCTCCAAAAATTTTTCAGGGTGTTGCAGAAACATGTACAAAGAATTCTAAGAACACGGAAAAAATTTGGTGACCTGATTCGTTTATACGGCCGCGGAACCGCGGCCATAACCCCACTTTGGCCGCGGTTCCGCCGCAGTAATATTGCCTCGTTGCACCATTTTTTTCCAGTGGGTCCTAGTCTGGGAAATGGGGTTTTTGGAACATTCTTTTTGGGCCCAGATTTTCTGTAAGTGCTACAGTACCGCTTGGGGCCCACTTGATAAAATTTGTTCGATCGGATATTTTAAACATGCTAGTTCACAGTATTTACATTATATCTGCGACCGTGAATGTCACTCGATCGGTAAATCCTGTCTAACTGCTATAGCCCGGTTAGACGGATTTGCGAACGTGACATTCACGTTGATGTTCTGTATTGTGCTGTGATGTTGCGGATTGGTCGTGGGGGATAGCCTGGATGCAATGCTAGTACAAGTTTTGTTTTATATGTACATTTGATATTGCCGGGCGAGCGTCCGACATGTGGACTGCCGTCACTGCCTGTTTGTATTATTCTTTTGGGGCACGACCAGGTTGCGGTCGATGTACCCGTTGTATGTATGTTTTACTTTCTGTACTAGGATTACCCCACGGAGGGGTGCACGGATAGCCGGGTTCTAGAGGGCAACAGGCCCGCATCTCATGGCATTGAGACGGAGGGGGCTTTACTCTAGAATTGGCAGGGCTATTCGCCGCACTCGTAGGGGGTATAGGATTGACCCAGGAGGGGTGCCCAAGTTACCGGATTCCGTGAAGTGCTGGGTGGTCCATTCACGTTGCTGAAGGGGGCTGCCTCGCTTCAGGTTTTGGCGGGTAACTTGCCGCGCCCGTAGGGGTCTAGGATTTCATTGCACAGGCTATCCACACGACCAGGGGAACGTCGGGTTTCAGTAGCCGCTCTGTGAAACCCGGGGATCCCAGATATCTGTATTGATCTGTGTTGCTATACATTTCTGTGTTGCATTTTATCACGCCTTGAGCGAAAATTATACATTATATATATACTAGTAGATGTTGTATATGTTTTGCATCCGCGCTAGTCCAGTCCCCGCTCTGTCGTTAGTTAGCTAACCTAACGGGTGATGACGGGACCCAGTGGCGAATGCGGATGGCATATACGTACGTCAGTATATTTTCGTTCTTTGTGGTGTGATCAATTGATGGGACTGCGTTGATTCGGATCAATGCAAGATAAACAAACCTATTCTGATGTTGTTGGAACTTTTTTCAAAAAGCTGTTATTGCAAGGGCGTTTACTTTTGTTTTGCATCGTGGTATTCAGTTGGAATATCCTGCTCCTCAGTCGACGAGGCAAGGGCCGAGATCCCTTCACCGGGAGTGACCCCTTGGACAGAAGTTTGCGTCAGGGCAATAACTTCACTATAGCCGTTTACTTTTGCTTTGCACAGTGGTATTCAGTTGGAATATCCTGCACCTCATTCTACGGGGAAAGAGCCGAGATCCCGTCACCGGGAGTGACCTCTTTAGCAAAGGTTTTCGTCACTATATTTTTATAAAGCTATCAGTTCCTTCAACGATATCAAGTTCATTACGTTAAAGGTTTTCGCCAGAAACCATTCGTAGCCCTCCGTCATTTCATATGGATAGTCAATAGTATTCAAGCTGTGTATGTTGGCCAAAGTCAAGGCACAGTGTTTGGTAGCTGTTGGGTATTCATATGCAGCATAGATAGATGCGTTGGTTTGGGACAGTCGTACTGCCATTTTGGCCAAAGTCAAGGGTAGGTACGGGTGGGTTCAAATTAACCTGGATAATAACGGGTAGAACTTGACATGTGACTTATGATATGTTGGCCAAAGTCAAGGTCATAAGAGCATGGGGTAAAAATCCACATCGGGGTTTCAAAAGAACTGAAACTTGCCAGATATGCGCATACCTTCTGGAGTGTGATAGCGTGAGCGGATTCCGTCACGTTATCATGCGATGATAGTTGGATCCCGATTCCCACTGATGAATTGGTTTACTCCTCGGGTGATCCCGGCTAATTCTTCTTTCAGGTTTGGGGAAGAATTTGACGTTACAGTGGGAGGTTTCCAGATTAGATAAAGTGATAACCATTCTGATCTAGGTTAGAATGCACGCTGAGTGTTTCTTTTCTCTCTCTCTTTGGCAGCGACCATTGACACGACCCTAGACTATGACTCAGTGACCAAGTTGACCGAACCTTCATAACATTGGCTTTTGGATTGTCAGAGTTGCAGACCTCATTGCCACTCCTACTTTTACCCTTTTCTCCAGGACACCCCGTATTACTACGAACGTCCACTTCCATTGGACAAAACCATCGTATGGTTATATACGAACTCAAAGGACTTCGAGGATGGTTTCAGGTTCTGGAGAAGACGAATAGGTCTATTCAGTTGTCTTTTCCTTTTACCTTCTCTCAGGTTGTGAGTACTCCTTGGCTTAGGAGATAGTACACCTATTACGCAAATTGGATAGTCTTCTTCCAGACCTTAGGCTGGTGCCGACCGGTAGGGAATGAAGAAAGTCAATTAGCCTAAACGGTGTACAGAAGGTATTAAGTTCAGACAAAGCAAGGGATTAGTAAAAGGGCAAAGTAAATTGCGACTGCTATTCACGACCAAACCAAGTATTCTTCGCCAATCCTAAATCACCTTTGTATTTCTCCAGGACACTCCGTATCACTACGAAGATCCCAAGTTTATTAGATAATCCATCGTATGGTTATATACGAACTCGAAAGGAACTTGTTCCAGTTCGGGGATGGATCCTGGTTCAGGAGAAATAGGAATTAAGTTCATTCGGTTGTCTTTTATCTTCACCTTCTCTCGCATTGCGAGTGCTCCTAGGATTTGGACAGTACACCCATTATGCTTATTGGATAGTCTTCTTCCAAACCATAGGCTGGTGCCGAACGGTAGGGAAGGAAGAAAACCATTTGGCCTAAAGGGGTGTACAGAAGGTAATGACTAAAGACATATAAAGGGATTTGGAGAAGTGGCAAAGAATTATAAGGTTACAGTTGTGAATCTGGATAATGGAAGAGGCATTACTAAGAATACCAGGACACCCCATCGAAACATTTCAATGTTTCAGGTTCACTGTGTACTGTTAAAAGAAAACTGATTTCCCAATTAGACACTTGCTCTAGGGTATGTATTTACCAGGTTTGATTCTCACATCTGTATGGTTTTACAGATGATGAGTGGGAGTAAGTTATTGGGAATTAGGTGACCATCCTCATTATATCGGGATTCGTTGGAATTGGTGATATTTGAGGAAGCCACCTGGGTTGTTTGCCGATCGGCAAATATTTGGTTTTGAATATCCGTTGTTGTGCACCAATTTCAAATTGATATATCTGTACGTCTATTTTTATAGAGTGAGACATACCTTTTTGAAATTATGTCTATGACATTTACCTATACCAGTGGATGGTTAGGTAAGGAGCATTGAACAGCGGTGTAATTCTTCTTAACCATAAGTACAGTTTTCAACCTACAACACACAGTGAATGAGTTGTTAGACTCAGCGGACTTATACAGAGTATTGTATATTGTCCAGTGTCCATTAGGACAGAGGGGTTGGTCCTCGTACTATATTCTGTTTACTTATGACTTCTCTAGTTCTTAGACATGTGTTTCGTAGAAACACAGGGTCTAAGTTTTGAGGAGTTATAGGTATAAGAATAAAGTGGAGAACCATATATTGCAAGTATCGGGATTCTTCAAGGTGATCGAAGATGTAGATACTTATGAATGGTATTCAGTTGATAGTAATGATTAAGAGAACTTGCTTCTCTTTCAGGTTACTCATAATTGGAAGCACTCCTAAGTTGAGTAACGCTGATTGGCCTCACTTCCATTTAGTTGACATGCACTGGAGACAGCTGCATGATTTGAATCTGGTTCAATTAAATCAGTGCCTCTGTTTCTTAGATATAGAACAGCTCATATCTTGACATTGTTAAGATACGGGGAGTTGTCCAGCTTATGCTTAAAACCAGACTCTGGACAACTCTAGGCACGTTTCTGTAATGGCTGTTTGTGGGTTGACCCGGGCTATGACGAGGGTTGATTTTCTACCATCTGGAAGATCAATAGTGATATTGTTCTTGACTCGCCACAGTTTTATCAAAAATGGACTTTTTTCAGAAAACAGTAGTGGGAGTATGGTAGAACTGGAAGTGATTCCAGAACCGTAAACGATTACTGAAGATTTGATAAGAACCTAAAGATTCAATCTGGTTTGACATTCCATTGGCCAATCCGCAGATTTGGTGGGTAACCTCAGGCACCCGAGAGGTACTTCGGTATGCTCAAGGACGGTGGCAGGGAGGTTCTTGTTTACCCAGACTTGCCATTGCTGTTGTTCCAGACTGTGAGACCCGGCAGGAGGATGAGTATAGCGTCGTTCTGAACTAGTTTTAGAAGTGTACGCCTATATGACTCTGCCAGAAGGTTGTCGTAGTCAGTGGGAGCAGCGGAAGCATTGGTGGACATCAGGCTTATGTCTATTTATAGACTGAAGCAGATATAGCCGAGATAGATCATCTATTTCTGATGTGACAGTCATAGGTTTGACTTCATCAGAATAGGGGATGGATCTGTTAAGAAGGTAGTAGGGTGTGATGTCCTGGTATTAGATGACATACACAGAGTAGGAAGTAATATTCTAATACTACGATCGGTTATACTTTGGTCGTCACACAGTAGTTTCTCCACATAGGAATTGGATCTTATATCGTACATTCTGGTTACTAGATCTACGGTTTTAGATCTAGATTTGGGTGGTTTCCCAATCTGGGTACTTAGACAGCATTCTATGAGTAGTTAGAATGGACGACTCGTGGCATGGCAGTGTACCTGCAGGTAATGGAGTCACCCTCTCTAAAGGTGTCTCACAGACTAAAGGGGAGAGGGATACGCATGATTGACAGATCACTTGCTTAGGCAATTGAGTCAATCATGAGATGTCAAGTACCACACCAGATGTTGTTCTTGCAGTAGGTGCAATAAGTTGATATTGATCCAATCCTGGAGAAACAGTCGGAAGCAGTTTTAGAACATAAGTAGATGTTCTAGGGATATGATAACGGCAGTCTTCTTCGGGAGATAGTTATCATTCCAGGCTTCCAAGGTGACCTGGATGGCAGAGTGGCTGTCAGAGTTATAGTTCTCCTTCTGACGAAGGGCAGTATTTTGGACAGATGGTCCAAGTGGATACTGAGGGAAGGCATGGCGCAGGATACTGTTTAAGTTCAGTTGACGATACAGTCTAAGAAGTTTGGATTTGGAGTTCATTTATGAGCTAGGTCCCATCAGACTTCTAAGGCAGGTATTGCTCATTTCGGGAGATGGTTTTCTCCGCGAACTTGAGATAAAGAGAGACATAGAAAGAAACACCAGAGCGGATCCACTCACTGAGGCTATTCCTCGAACGCAATAGTTTCGCAAACGAGCTTTGTGAGACTGACTAGTAGAGGAGTTGGGTGTTCGGTATCACACGGGCTGTGAGTATGCGACATCGCAATAATTAGCCTTGAGTGCAAGTGGGAGATTGTTGGAGATAGTGCCCTCAGAGTCAATTATTGGATCACAGGCACGTGATTGCAATGATTGTGGGGAGGACCTGTCCCAGTAGGACAGTCTTACTCGAGATGATAGTATGCTATCTGGTTTATCTTTATCATCGTGTACTGCTTTAGGTAACCTTACGAGTCGCTATTACACGTTGATAGAGCCCCTAGGATTCTTGCTTGACTACCAGCAGTATGAGGGCGATCATATACGTGAGAGCTGGAGTCTATAAGCACATCCTTAAATGGTCCCTAATCGTGGGAGTTTCGAGACAGGGGATCGATACTCCAGAGTAGACTAGTGTATACAGTCGAGACCCCGACGAGGGGCGGTGGCCGGTCTCACAAGCCACTGGTGTCAGTTGGTTCACCTAAGATGTATACAGGTGCTGATTGGGTTATGAGTACACCGGACAGGACTCGCCGGGAACCTGCTAGTTGGGATTATACCAGACGTCAGATAGCAGTTCCCTGGTGACATGTGTACAGGTTAGTTCGTCGACCTGAGATCGTCATTTGTCTCGTGTGAGTTCCCACTGTGCTTTGATTACTACCCTACCACGGCTCAAAGGAGTCGTGCAAACAGGTTTTAGTTGGGTACAGTCCCGAGCCACATGGAGGCAGTGAGCGGATCTTCAGGGGTTCGTCTCTCCCGGTATTGGGGGTGAGGTCGCGCTGTATCTAGGAGAGCCAGAACATGAAAAGTCCTTGGCCAAGGCAGGAGATTTGCTGGTAGGTATTCCAGTATTATCTCAGGGTGTTCTGGGCTACACTCCGACACGACTTGTACCGCTATTGGGGGTCTGACTTTTACCAACCCCCTAGGCCCACCATGCGATGCTCATAGACGAACGGACCGGACTGTACGGATATTGTCACTGACAGGCTCAGTAGGGTGTCAGGATGAGTGCGCTCATCGACGTCCCTTTTGGTCAATACCTGGTAGCCCGTCACGTATTGGCTTATACCTCTGACGTGCTAGTGGTTAAATCCACAGCCATAGTATTGACGAGTCTTTGGAGTCCACCACACTCAGTTACTCAGTTTTCGGGCGAAACGCTGTAGAGGCCGTATGGAGATATGGCAGGGTTCGATCAGATACGTGCGGTATTGCACGGATCGTGATCGGACGGTTTTTACTAGCCGGCTTTGGCTTAAGCCGGATCCTAGTATGAGATAGTGTAGTTTTGTCTCTTTTCATTTGTGTTCAGTGGGAATACAAATGCGGGCATGTATTTGCAGTAGCGGGGTTTTCCTGTAATTTATTACGGGATCAGTTTTCTGAGGTTGCCAGTTTGAATTCCGTTCCGGCCGGTTTTCCTTTGTTCCTTCACGGCCGGACTTTTCGTTGGAGGGGGTTAATTGCAAGTTTGCAATTAACTTACTTGTGAGGGGTTTTCTTGCATTTGTGGCTATATGATGAGACTAGCATAATCATGAGATTCCATTATGGTCATTTCCTTTGCTTTTCATGTGATGGTTTGTGAATGGATGTGTGTAGGAATGTGTGTGACCTTTTTCTCACACATATATTCCCTTTTCTTTTATTAATTTTTAATTCATATTTTTTCTCCACCATGGAGGATGAGGCCGGCCACTAGATGATAGGAGAGAGGGTGAGTTCATTTTGGATGAGGGAAAACTTAGTTCATTTCATTTTTCCTTGCTACACAATTCATGCACCTCTCTTCAAAGTTCTTTCTTGATCCCTCCATACATGGCAACTTCCATAAGCCCTAAAGAGACAAGTTTCTACACTAGTCTACAGTAAACCTTGGACGCGTCGGCTAGCCAACTTCGCGCCCGGGTTGCCTCGGTCAAGAGGTGGGAGCCCGTTAAAGTTTCCGGCTTTGTGGTGCCCTTTCCGACGAGGAGTTGATGAATGGACATTCCGCGGGAGATCGGAGTGGAGACGAAGACCGAAGGACACAGATCGCTTGGTATAGCTTCTCTACTCTTTTCTTATTTGCTAGTTGCTAGGTTAATGGCCCGATCCGGGTGAAAAGTGCGCGGTGGTGCCGGTTGCAAGTTTTGCAAAGTTTTTGTTTTCGCGTTTCCGCCGTCGGATCGACGGCCGGGGCACCGCCGCGGGCTTACAATACCCATGAAGTAGAGTTGATTGACAAACAGTTTTCAATTACAATCACACCTGGAGCCGAAGCTACAACTTGCTTCGAGTCCCGATTCTTAGCCTTCCAAGCCCTGCAATCTTTCTTCCAATGACCCTTCTTATGACAGTAGAAGCATTCTTCCTTCCCTACTGTCGACCCTGCTACTCTTGCCTTCCCTTTTCTTCCACCTTACTAACACCGCCTCTCGGCTTGGTGGGGGATTTCTTCTCCTTTCCTTTTGCTTTCGCCTAGGATCTAGAAGAGGAAGCTCCACCAACAAATAGAGCGGGTGTTTCCCTGGCTTTCTGCAGGGCGACCTCAGCACTCCTCAACATGTTGAGGAGTTCCGGAAGTTCAACTTCTTTACCTTGAATAGTAAAATTCAAGATAAACTGGGCGTAGGTGGAATGGAGGGACTGCAGAATTAAGTCTGTATACATCTCATTCTCTGATGTGGTCCCGAGGTCCGCGAGCTCCTCATATAGCCGATCATCTTAAGGACGTGTTCCCCTTCAGATGATCCGACGGCCAACCTCGTTTGAAAAAGCTTCTTCGAGGTCTCGTATCTTGCGATACGAGATTGCTCTCCATAAAATTCCTTGGTATGGAGGAATATTGATTCAAGATCCATATTCTCGTGCCTCGTCTGGTGCTCATTGTCCATCAAGGCCAGCACGAGGCAATTGGCCTTCGCACAGTCAATCTCCCAGGTCTTACTGATTTCCCTATCCGCGACACTGGATTCTGGACCTGGGACGACGGGGGCTTTAGTAGTGAGGATATAGCCCAACTTGTTATAAGTTATTTCCATCTTGACATTCCTGAACCAATCTTTGTCGTTTGGCCCTGTCAATATATTTTTATCTAATAGTAACTTAAGGCCCGTCATCTTTGGTTGCTGCAATTTAGGAGAGAGAGAAGAAACACTTTAGCATGATGCTCTTACAAGTTTAGATTGGTTTTTAGTTTATCTAAACAGGATGGCTCCCAGTGTTTCTCGAATCTTTCCTCAAACCAGAAAAGAAGAATTAGTCAGGATTATTCTCATCATGCAATACTTGCTTAACCGTTCAGCCAGGACAGTGTTGGTACTTCGAAGGAGGTTTCACGAAGCTTTCACGAAGTTCCTTAATTAAATAACATCTTTTCCATAGAGGCATAGCCCCGCTAACACCTTTCTAGACATCTACTTAGTTTATAGCATTGATCGTTAAGTGAAAAAATCTCCCGAGGAGTAGCATATACTCACAGAAGGATCGGGAACCAAATATCATCGTGTGATAAAGTCGAAGGAATCCTACCAAAATTATCACACTCCAAATGGTATGCAACACTAGCAAGTTTCAGTTTCTTTAGAAACTCCCGATGTGTATTGTTACCCATGCTCTTATGACCTTGACGAAGGCCAACATATCATAAGTCACATGTCAAGTTTTACTCGTCATTGTCCAGGTTAATTTGAACCCACCCGTACATATCCTTAACGAAGGCCAAAATAGCAGTACGACTGTCCCAAACCAACGCATCTATCTATGCTACTGATGAATATTTAGCAGCTATACCAATCATTATGCCTTGGCGAAGGTCAAAATACATAGCTTGAATACTACTTGAATGTCCAACTGAAATGGCAGAGGGCTACGAATGGTTTTGGCGAAACCGTGAACGTAGTGAACTTGATATAATCGAAAGAACCTGATAGATTTTAAGAGGAGTGGTTTAAGCTCTGCATTTTTAAAAGTTTTTCTGTTTTGGAAAAAACCGAGTGGTTTTAAAATTGTTCCAACGATTTAGGTTTGGTTTATTTTCTTTGCATTAATGTAATGCAGTCCTATCAATTAACCTACCGTGGCAGAAAAAGACGAAAACAAAACATACACTTATGTCATCCACATTCGCTATGGGGCCCGTCTTGCACCGTTAGGTTAGATAACTAACGCCAGAGCTGGGGGCTGGACTAGTGCGGAAGCAAAACATAAGCAACGTCTATTATATAATATATAATAATAATGTACATTCGTCAGACGCAATAATAGGCATTCCAGATCACAGATGAATATATTGGACATGCTAGGAATTCCACATTTCATTTAAGCCTGTAACGAAAGACGGATTCCATGGTCACGATGAATAGCCAAACCACACCCCAGACCCCTACGGGTGCGGCAAACTACCCGCCAAATACCCGAAGTGAAGCAACATCTCTCAACAACGTGAGTAGGCCACTCGACACGTACCCGGTAGTTTGTGCACCCCACCTTGGGTCTATCCTAGGAGCAATAAACAATAAATGAAATAATACAACGGTGGCTCCAACCTCAACCGGGATGTGCCCCGCGAAAAAATCTTACAACAAATTACAATTTACATCGAATGAAAGAATATAACACCTCACATCCCCGGCTATTCATTCATGACAATCCAACAATATTCATATACACAATTCAATCATTACAGATATATAAAACCCCCAACTAACCGACATATAGCAATTAGCGGAAGTTTACGAACATATATATCAAACATAGAAACGATACATAGCCAAGATCGATAGAAATTCAATCGAAACACAATTTTATTATCTATCGAAATGCAAACCAGCACATTGACAACTGTGGGCAGAAACAAAATATGCCAAAAAGAATAACACAACAAATAAAACCAACAGAAGAAAAACGAGTCAACTCTGACTTGACTCGGCCGCGGAACGGCGGCGATTCACACCGATTCGCCACGATTCCGCGGCGGTCTTGCCAAGTTAGAGATTCATGCTTCTTGGGTGATCTTAGAATTCCCTGCTTTATTTTTTAAGGCCTCTGGAAAAATTTTAAGACCAGATTTTAAAAAAGACAGAAAGTTAGGGTTTTGCGTTATAGTTTCGGGTATTTCAGTCTATCGAAGTTCTAACGACTTGCAAACAAGTTAGTTATGGTTTAGTTGTCTCTTATACCACTGTAAGTCAATGCCGCGCACCCCACATGTTCGCGGGGAGGCGGAGTTTGCAAAAAATGATTTTTATAAGCATCGTAACATCGACTAAACTCCAGGATCGATACTAAAACCTAACTAATCGATATGCAAAGAGGTTTAACTACAAAGTGAGAAAGTTATACCTTAAGTTACCGTCCTTCTTTTTCGTCTCATTGTCCTCCTTCTCACCGTGAGCTCCTCGTCGGGAGAATGGATCACGCCTCCTCATCGTCTTTTAAAAGTCGTAGAAGATCCACCCGAGAGTTCCAATCTTGAGCTTGACCTCCAAGAAGAGGTAACTAGGTCACTTGGTGTGCTAAACTAAGTAGTCTAGAATGAGTAGAGAGTGTTAAAGGATTTAGTTATGTCTCAAACCCTAGGATTCTCAACTCATTAGACAATTAGGGTTTTTCTTAAGGAAGATGAAGAGAGTGAGCTTGAGAGGAGAGAGAATGTGTTTGTGATAATGATAATAATATAATAAATCAAGCATGGCATCTATTTTAACTTTAATGAAAAGAAAAAATGTCTCTCAAAATATCTCATAAATATCCCACAAATATCTAAGTCTTCATTTGCTAAGAAAGTCAACAATAATCCATGCTCAATTTCACTAAAATACCATGAAGTTTCTCTCAGCTCAAATATCCACCTCATTAAGCATTTAACCTAAAATGCTAAAACATATAATGAGGTTTAATCATCTTTAAGCAAACTTGAATAATTACAAGAATGCCCCTCACATCCGTATATACATACCCGTATCCGTGTTCCGAGAAACACGAATACAATGTGACATAATTAATCCAATAACCAAATACTAGGATCTGGCTTAAACCAATGACCACTAGTATTGTCTGCCTGAACATCATGTTGGGTTACGTAGCGCAGCAGCAAGGTTTCGGGAGGCATCGTCCTTGCCGTTTTCAAATTTTTGCCATACTAAAGAACCCTAACCCTAGAATCTTAACTAGAGAATTAAACAATACAACATGCAATCAACTTTGCATACAAAGTGAATAAGGAATACAACCTTTGTAGACCGGTCCTTCACTTCTAAAGCTCCGTGTAGTAGTCCCTTCAGTCCAAGTAGTGAACACCCGAACTCTATTAAGGGTTCATATGAAGAAATGAACAAGCTTGCTCGAAGTCTTCGAGGCCGAAGATGATCTACGTCGAGGAGACTCAAGCTCATGCTATCTCTTCACTAATGGTAGATTATGTAAGTCAACGTTACACACCCCACGGGTTTGCGGGGAGGCGGAACGGGTAAAAAACGATTTTTACAAGCAAGGTAACATTGACTTAAACACAAGATATTAGCTAAACCATATCTAACAAAACTAATTAGAGGTATTATCTATTCGGTAAGAAGATTATACCTAAAGTTCCAAGTTCTTCTCTTCTTTCCGCTATCCCCCTTCTCCTTGCAATCTCCTTGGAGTGAAATGGAAAGCACCTCCTCGTCGGCTTCTTGATATAGTAGAAGATCCACCTGAAAGTTCCAACTTAGGGCTAAACCTTCAATATGAGGCAACTAGATCACTTGGGTTGCTAGACTAAGTGACCTAGAGTGTGTAGAGAGTGATTTTGGCTAAGTCTCACTAGCCCTTGATTCTCAACTCATGAGACACTAGGGTTATGAGAGAGAAGAAGGAGAGAATAATGAAGAGAATGAGCTTGAGGAAAGAGAAAACCAACCTTTTATTCTTGATAATTGAGATGGCTACATTGATTTGACCATAAGATTGTCACAATTAATGCTAAGAAAAAATATCTAGTGCCCAACAAAAATATCTAAGTCAACAAAATTCAACCAAGTCAAACGGTCAAACCAATTAGCCATGACACAATTATCATTAATAAAGAATTAGCAAACAATTTTCTCCACCTCATAATGGTTTTAATCAAGTCAATGGTCAAAACCGTAATGAGGTGTCTCCTTCTGTGTCCCTCCCATCCGTATATACATACCCGCATCCGTGTTCCGAGAAACATGAATACAAAGAGACTAAAGCAACCCAACAATCTAATACTAGGATCCGGCTTAAACTAAAGCCTACTAGTATCAACCGCCCGAACACCTTACGTGCACTAGTACGCGTATGCGAATGAATCCTGTCGTAAAACCATACGACCTCTACATCATTTCACTCGAAGCTGGGAAACCCTCTGTGTGGGACTCTAAAGACTCGACACTATGCTGGTAGTGGGTTTAACCACAGGCTGCAAGCGGTACTAGCTGTACGTAACGGTCCCTAGGAAGATGTCGATAAGAAGGCCGATGAGGAAACCCATCCGAACTCCTACTGAGCCTGAATGTGACAATCTCCGTACAGTCTGGCATGTTCGTCTAAGAGTGTCGTATATCGGGCCTAGGGGCGGCAAGCGTCGGACCCCTAATAGCGGTATAAGTTGTGTCGGAGTACAGTCCAAAACACCCTGAGAAACTACTGGAGTACCTACCAGTAAATCTTACTTGCACTGGCCAGGGACTTTGTGTAATGGCGTTCCGAACACAGCGCGACATCAACCCCCAATACCGGAAGAGACGAATCCAATCTAACCGCCACTACCTCAAAGTGCTTCGGGACTGCACCCAACTGCTACCTGTTTGCATGCCATAATAGTATCGTGGTAGGGTAGCAATCTGAGAACAGTGGGAACACACTTGAGGTGAAGTAGCAGTGTCAAGTCAACGGACTAAGCTGTACTCATGTCACATGGGAACTGCTAACTGACGATAGGTATGATACCAATTAACAGTTCCCGACGAGTCCTGTCCGGTGTACTCGGAACCTAACGAGCACCTACATACTATCTCTAGTACGACGTACTGATGGCTGTAGGACAGACCATCTCCCCTCCTGGGATGAGAAGCGGATACACTAGTCTACTCTGGAGTATCGATGCCCTGTCTCAATAATTCTACGACTAGGGACCTGTATAAGGATGTGCTTGTAGACTACCCAGCCCCCACTAGTGTGACTGCCATCACAACACTGGTAATCAAGAAAAAATCCTAAGGGCTCTATCAATATTTATTAGCGATATGTTAAAAGAAACACATACACATATTAAGATAGATTCAAACCAAGTATCACACTACCATATCGAGCAAGACTGTCATAAATCCGTCTATATATCCCAAGCTTCCAAAATGTAATATACAAGCTAGTACTATACAATAATGGCCTCTAGGGCATATCACACTAACAATCTCCAACTTGCACGAAGGCCATGTGCTGGCATATCGCAAACTTATCATCTCGAATAGCATCTCGAACTACGTCTGAGGGATGGCCTTTGTGAATGGATCTGCAGTGTTTTCCTCTGTAGCAACTCTCCGAACCTCGATCTCCGGGCGATCCACGATCTCCCTGATCAGGTGATACCGCCTCAAGATGTTTCTGGACTTCTGATGGGACCTGGGTTCCTTCGCTAAAGCTATAGCCCCGTTGTTGTCACAATACACTGGTATTGGATCAATAATGGACGGAACCACCTGAAGTTCTGTTAAGAATTTCCTCATCCAGACTGCTTCTTTTGTGGCATCAGAAGCTGCGATATACTCCGCTTCCATAGTTGAGTCAGCAACGGTGTCCTGCTTAGAACTCTTCCAACAGACCGCCCCTCCATTGAGGGTAAAGGCATAACCCGACATGGACTTAGAGTCATCCTTGTCACTCTGGAAGCCGGAGTCAGCAAAGGCCTCGATCTGGAGGTCTTTTCTTCCGTAAACCAAGAACATATTCTTAGTCCTTCTCAGGTACTTAAGAATGCTCTTTACTGCTATCCAGTGCTTCTCCCTAGGGTTTGACTAATACCGGCTTACCACGCTCAGTGCATAAGCAACATCTGGTCTGGTACACAATATCGCATACATTATAGAGCCTACCGCAGAAGCGTAGGGTATAATAGACATGCGATCCCCTTCCAAATCAGTCTTGGGATACATCTCTTTGGAGAGGGTGATTCCGTGACAAGCCGGTAAATTACCGCGCTTAGAATCTTCTATACTGAATCTTTTCAGTATGGTGTCGATGTACCTGGACTGCGAAAGTCCCAACATCCTTTTAGATCTATCACGATAGATCCGAATCCCCAGAATGTAAGAGGCATCATCCTGGTCTTTCATGGAGAACTTGTGTGACAAGAACCCTTTTACAGATTGTAGCATAGGAATGTCATTTCCAATCAAGAGAATGTCATCCACGTACAAGACGAGGAATACAACAGTTCGTGCTACAATCTTACTATAAATGCATGGCTCATCTGGATTTTTGATAAAGTCAAATTCTTTGACTGTCTCATCAAAACAGATGTTCCAACTCCGTGATGCCTGCTTTATTCCATAGATGGATTTAAGCAACTTGCACACTTTCTCGCTGCTCCCACTCTCAATGAAACCCTCTGGCTGGTCCATATAGACACACTCTTCTAAATTTCCATTTAGAAAAGTAGTTTTTACGTCCATCTGCCAAATCTCATAATCGTGGAAGGCAGCAATGGTAAGAAGGATCCGAATGGATTTGAGCATAGCCACTGGAGAAAAGGTTTCGTCATAGTCCAAACCAGGTCTTTGACGAAAACCCTTTGCAACAAGTCTAGCCATATAGGTTTCAACCTGTCCATCTACACCAATCTTCTTTTTGAAGATCCATCTGCAGCCTACGGGTTTTACCCTTCTGGAGCAATTTCCAAAATCCATACTTTGTTGGTGTACATGGACTCCATTTCTGTCCGCATTGCATCCAACCATCTTACCGAGTCAGCGCTCTGAATGGCCTGCTAGAAGTTAGTCGGCTCATCATTATCGATGATGCAATCCTTTTTATCCCCATTTACGAGAAAACCGTAGTATCTCTCAGGCGGATGAGACAGCCTACTACTCCTGCGGAGAGGTGCGGGAATTTCCTGTTCTTCTGAAACTTCTGGTTCCACCAAGCTTTCTGTAATAGCATGTGGTTCTGGAATTTCTTCAAGTTCTATTGCGCTCCCACTTGTTTCATTTTCTAAAAACGGATGTTCCAGAAAGTGGGCATGACGAGAATAAAAAATCTTTTGTTCCTCTGCGTAATAGAAAAGATACCCCATGGAGTTCTTTGGGTATCCCACAAACTTACACAGTACTGAGCATGGCTCGAGTTTGTCCGCATGCTGCTTTTTAACAAAAGCTGGACATCCCCATATCTTCAAATACTGAAGATAGGGTTTCTTCCCACTCCATATCTGATAGGCACAGTCTTGGTAGGAATCTTGTTCAAAAGATATGCAGCTGATTCTAGTGCATAGCCTCAGAATGATCGCGGTAACTCAGCGTTACTCATCATGGAACATACCATATTCAATAGGGTTCGGTTCCTTCTCTCCGATACACCATTGTGTTGTGGTGTGTATGGAGGAGTAAGCTAAGAGAGAATTCCATTCTCTTTTAGGTAATCCAGGAACTCGGCACTCAAGTATTCACCACCTTGATCAGATCTCAGTGTCATGATACTTTTGCCGGGTTTTTTCCACTTCATTCTTATATTCCCGGAATTTCTCAAAGGCCTCGGATTTATGTTTCATTAAGAAAATATTTCCATACCTAGAGAAATCATCCGAAAAAGTAATGAAATAGGAATAATCACTTCTTGCATGTGTAGACATTGGACCACACACGTCGCTGTGTATGAGTCCTAAGAGCTCACTCGCTCTTACTCCGTGTCCAGTGAATGGAGTCTTTGTCATCTTTCCTTTGAGACATGATTGATAAGTTGCATAAGATTGATATTCGAACGGATCCAAATATCTTTCTTTATTTAACTTAGTTAACCTTATCTCATTAATGTGACCTAGTCTACAATGCCATAAGAAAGATTGATTTAATTCTGGAGTCTTTCTTTTATGTGTGTTCTGGACATTGAAAACTTATAGTTGGTTTAATACGTATATACCGTTGTATAGAGTACCTGACCCAATCAGACCATAATTAAGGTGGATGTTTACGACATCGCTTACAAATGTAAAATCATAACCTTCTTTTGATAACAAAGATACTGAAATGATATTACAAGTCAAACTAGGTACACAAAAATAGTTGCGCAAAACCAAAATATGTCCACTCGTCAATCCAAGGTGATATTCCCTTACGGACACAGTATCCACGCTCGCTCCGTTAGCAACCCTGAGGGTAATATCACCGGTCTTCAGAACTCTATGGCTTCTCAGTGCCTGCAAAGAATTGCATATATGAGATCCTAATCCGGTATCCAATACCCAGGAAGTAGAGTTGATTGACAGACAGTTTTCAATTACAAGCACACCTAAAGCCGAAGCTACAACTTGCCTCGGGTCCAAGTTCTTGGCCTTCCAAGACTTGCAATCTTTCTTCCAATGGCCCTTTTTGTGATAGTAGAAGCATTCTTCCTTTCCTACTGTCGGCCCTGCCACTTTTACCTTTCTCTTGGCTTCCACTTTACTAGCACCTCCTCTCGGTTTGGTGGGGGCCTTCTTCTTCTTTCCTTTGGCTTTCGCCTTGAAACTAAAAGAAGAAGCTCCACCAACAAACATAGCGGGTGTTTCCCTGACTTTCTGCTGGGTGCCCTCTTCACTCCTCAACATGTTGAGGAGTTCCGGAAGTTCAACTTCTTTACCTTGAATATTAAAATTCAAGATAAACTGGGCGTAGGTGGAAGGAAGGGACTAGAGAATCAAGTCTGTATACAGCTCGTTCTCTAACGTGGTCCCGAGGTCCGCGAGCTTCTCAATGTAGCCAATCATCTTATGGACGCGTTCCCCTACAGATGATCCGACGGCCAACCTTGCCTGAAATAATTTCTTCGAGGTCTCATATCTTGCGATACGAGATTGCTCTACATATAATTCCTTGGTATGGAGGAATATGGATTCAAAATCCATATTCTCGTGTTGCCTCTGGTGTTCATTATCCATGGAGGCCAGCATAAGGCACCTGGCCTTCGCGCAGTCAATCTCCCAGGTCTTGCAGATTTCCTTATCCGCGACACTGGATTCTGGACCTGGGACGGCAGAGGCTTTAGTGGTAAGGACATACCCCAACTTGTTATAAGTGATTGCCATCTTGACATTCCTGAACCAATCTTTGTAGTTTGGCCCTGTCAATATATTTTTATCTAATAGTAACTTAAGGCCCGTCATGTTTGGTCGCTGTAATTAGGAGAGAGAGAAGAAACACTTTAGCATGATGCTCTTGCATGCTTAGAGTGGTTTTTAGTTTATCTAAACAGGATGGCTCCCACTGTTTCTCGAATCTTTCCTCAAACCATAAAAGAAGAATTAGTCAGGATTAATCTCACTGTACAATACTTGCTTAACCGTTCAGCCTTGCCAGTGTCAGTACTTCGAGGGAGGTTTTACAACGCTTTCGCGAAGTTCCTTAATTAAATAACATCTTTTCCCTGAAGGCGTAGCCCCGCTAACACCTTTCTAGACACCTTCTTGGTTTATAGCATTGATCGTTAAGTGAAAAAACTCCCGAGTAGCATATACTCACAGTAGGATCGGGATCAAAATATCATCGTGTGATCAAGTTGAAGGAATCCTACCAAAATTATCACTCCAAATGGTATGCAACACTAGCAAGTTTCAGTTTCTTTACAAACTCCCGATGTGTATTTTTGCCCCATGCTCTTATGACCTTGACGAAGGCCAACATATCATAATTCACATGTCAAGTTCTACCCGTCATTATCCAGGTTAATTCGAACCCATCCGTACATACCCTTGATGAAGGACAAAATAGCAGTACGAGTGTCCCAAACCAACGCATCTATCTATGCTACAGATAAATATTCAGCAGCTACCAATCACTATGCCTTGGCGAAGGTCAAAATACATAGCTTTAATACTACCGAATATTTAATTGAAATGACGGAGGGATACGAATGGTTTTGGCGAAACCGTGAACGTAGTGAACTTGATATAATCGAAGGAACCTGATAGCTTTTAAAAGGAGTGGTTTAAGCTCCGCATTTTAAAATTTTTGCTGTTTTGAAAAAACCGAGTGGTTTTGCAAATGTTCCAACGATTCGACTTTGGTTTGTTTGCTTAGCATTATTATAATGCAGTCCCATCAATTAATCCTACCATTGCAGAAAACAACAAAAATACAACGTATGCTTATGCCATTCGCATTCACCACGGGGCCCCGTCATCACCCGTTAAGTTACTTAACTAACGACAGAGCGGGGGCTGGACTAGCGCAAATGCAAAACAAAAGCAACGTCTACTGGATATCATATATAGATATATACATTCATCAGACGCAATGATAGGCATTCCAGATCATAGATGAACATATTGGATATACTAGGAATCCGCGTTTCGTTTGAGCCTGCAACGAAAGACGGATTACACGGTCGCGATGAATAGCCAAACCCCACCCTAGACCCCTACGGGTGCGGAAAACTACCCGCCTAATATCCGAAGTGAAGCAATCGCCCTCAACAAAGTGAGTAGGCCACGCGGCACTTCAAAGTACTCGGTAGTTTGTGCACCCCACCTTGGGTCTATCCTAGGAGCGAAAACAGTAAAAGAAATAATACAATGGTGGCTACAACCTCAACCCGGATGTGCCCCACAAAAATAATATTACATCACTTTACAAATTTTACATCGAATGAAAGAATAAAAACCCTTATCTCACATCCCCGACTATTCATCACGACGATCCAAAAAGTTCATATACACAAACCAATATAATCATCACAGAAATGTGCAACCCCCAACCAACCGACATATAGCAATTAGCGAAAGTTTACAAACACATTAAATAGAACTTGAAACATTAAACGACATTAAACCGCGACTTCGAAACACCCGGTATTTGCCACAGTAAAGAATTTATAGTAAAATCAAAATTGGCAAGAAAAACAACTCCTGAAGCCCTAGATCCAAGTAACAAAGCCACACACCAAAACATAAGGCATTTCCCTCAAATCGGGCCGAGCTCGCCGGATTTTGGAGCATTGTGGCCGGCCACTTTTGGGTGGAAATGTCTCATTTTTGGTGAGTAGTCTTTTAATAGTTCAAAAAGTACTCTATAGTTGTTTAAATAATTTTTAGAGCCTCATTAAAATTCGACAGAAACTTGAAACTTGGCTTCGATGTTTTCGGGTCGTTTCTGTTTCGTAGTTTAACTTGTCATTTAAACTGTTAGCTATGGTTTAGTCGGCTCTGATACCACTGTAAGTCAACATCACACAACCCACGGGTTTGCGGGGAGGCGGAACAGGTGAAAAACGATTTTTACAAGCAAGGTAACATTGACTTAAACACAAGATCTTAGCTAAACCATATCTAACAAAACTAACTAGAGGTATTATCTACTCGGTAAGAAGATTATACCTAGAGTTCTAAGTCCTTCTCTTCTTTCCGCTGTCCTCCTTCTCCTTGCAAGCTCCTTGGAGTGAAATGGAAAGCACCTCCTCGTCGGCTTCTTGATGTAGTAGAAGATCCACCCGAGAGTTCCAACTTAGAGATAAACCTCCAATATTAGGCAACTAGATCACTTGGGTTGCTAGACTAAGTGATCTAGAATGAGCAGAGAGTGATTTTGGTGGCTAAGCCTCACTAGCCCTTGATTCTCAACTCATGAGACACTAGGGTTATGAGAGGGAAGAAGGAGAGAAAAATGAGTGGAGAGAATAATGAAGAGAATGAGCTTGAAGAAAGAGAAAACCAATCTTTTATTTTTGATAACTGAGATGGCTACATTGATTTGACCATACTTGTCACAATTAATTCTAAGAAAAAATATCTAGCGCCCAACAAAAATATCTAAGTCAACAAAATTCAACCAAGTTAAATGGTCAAACCAATTAGCCATGACACAATTATCATTAATAAAGAATTAGCAAACAATTTCCTCCACCTCATAATTGTTTTAATCAAGTCAATGGTCAAAACCCTAATGAGGTGTCTCCTTCTGTGTCCCTTCCATCCGTATATACATACCCGCATCCGTGTTCCTAGAAATACGAATACAAAGAGACTAAACCAACCCAAAAATCTAATAGTAGGATCCGGTTTAAACCAAAGCCCACTAGTATCAACCGCCCGAACACCATACGTGCACAAGTATACGTGTGTGAACGAACCCATTCGTAAAACCATACGACCTCTACATCATTTCGTCCGAAGCTGGGAAACCCTCTGTGTGGGGCTCTAAAGACTCGACACTACGCCGGCAGTGGGTTTAACCACAGGCCACAAGCGGTACTAGCTGTACGTAACGGTCCCTAGGTAGATGTCGATAAGAAGGCCGATGAGGAAACCAATCCGAACTCCTACTGAGCCTGAATATGATAATCTCCGTACAGTCTGGTTTGTTCGTCTAAGAGTGTCGCATATCGGGGCTAGGGGGCAGCAAGTATCAGATCCCTAATAGCAGTATATGTCGTGTCGGAGTATAGTCCAAAACACCCTGAGAAACTACTGGAGTACCTACCAGTAAATCTTACTTGCCCTGGCCAGGGACTTTGTGTAATGGCGTTCCGAACACAGCGCGACATCAACCCTCAATACAGGGAGAAACGAATCCTATCTAACCGCCACTGCCTCCAAGTGCTTTGGGACGGCACCCAACTGCTACCTATTTGCGCGACTCAATAGAGTCGTGGTAGGGTAGCAATCTAAGAACAGTGGGAACAAACTTGAGGTGAAGTAGCAGTGTCAAGTCAATGGACTAAGCTGTGTTAGAGATAGTGCCCTCAGAGTCAATTATTAGATCACAGGCACATGATTGCAATGATTGAGGGAGGACCTATCCCAGTAGGACAGTCTTACTCAAGATGATAGTATGCTATCTGGTTTATCTTTATCATCGTGTACTGCTTTAGGTGACCTTACAGGTCGCTATTACACGTTGATAGAGCCTCTAGGATTCTTGCTTGACTGCCAGTAGTACGAGGGCGATCATATACGTGGGAGCTGGTAGTCTATAATCACATCCTTAAAAGGTCCCTAGTCATGGGAGTTTCGAGATAGGGCATCGATACTCCAGAGTAGACTAGTGTATACAGTCGAGACCCCGACGAGGGGTGGTGGCCGGTCTCACAAGCCACTGGTGTCAGTTGGTTCACCTAAGATGTATACAGGTGCTCATTGGGTTATGAGTACACCGGACAGGACTTGCCGGGAACATGCTAGTTGGTCTTATACCAGACGTCAGATAGCAGTTCCCTGGTGACATGTGTACAGGTTAGTTCATCGACCTGAGGATCGTCATTTGTCTCGTGTGAGTTCCCACTGTACTTTGATTACTACCCTACCACGCTTAAAGGAGACATGCAAACAGGTTTTAGTTGGGTATAGTTCCGAGCCACATGGAGGCAGTGAGCGGATCTGCAGGGGTTCGTCTCTCCCGGTATTGGGGGTGAGGTCGCGCTGTGTCTAGGAGAGCCCTTACACGAAGTCCTTGGCCAAGACAAGAGATTTACTGGTAGGTATTCCAGTAGTATCTCAGGGTGTTCTGGGCTACACTCCGACATGACTTGTACCGCTTTTGGGGGTCTGACTTTTACCAACCCCTAGGCCCGCCATGCGATGCTCATAAACGAACGGACCGGACTGTACGGATATTGTCACTGACAGGCTCAGTAGGGTGTCAGGATGAGTTCGCTCACAGACGTCCCTTTTGGTCTATAGCTGGTAACCCGTCACTTATGGCTAATACCTCTGACGTGCTAGTGGTTAAATCCATAGCCATAGTATTGACGAGTCTTTAGAGTCCCCCACAGACCAGTTACTCAAGTTTCGGGCGAAACGCTGTAGAGGCCGTATGGAGATATGGCAGGGTTCGATCAGATACATGCGGTATTACACAGATCATGATCGGACGGAAAATACTAGCGGGCTTTTGTTTAAGCCGGATCCTAGTATTGTATAGTATAGATTTTGTCTCGTTGCATTTGTATTTCGGTCGGAATACAAATGCGGGTATGTATATACAGTAGCGGGGTTTCCTATAATTTATTACGGGATCAGTTTTATGAAGTTGCCAGTTTGCTTTCCGTTTCGGCCAATTTTTCTTTGTATCTTTCCTTGGCTGAAAATTTGTGGAGGAGGGCTTATTTGCAAGTATGCAAATTTGATTTGTGGAGGGTGTTTTTTGCATTTTGTTGCTTCATGATAGCTCTTGTTTGACCTTGACTTCTTGACTTCATCATGGCTTGACTTTTGTGGTTTGATGATCGGCTTTTTGAGTGTGGCTTTAGTTTTGATGATAATTCCTCATCATCACATGTTTTTCTCTCATGCATGATAGCCTTTTCTCTTGCTCTCCCTTGCATTATTGTGGGGCTTCTTCTTTTATACTCCCATTCTTACCATGGCCGGCCACAAGGGGTGTGGCTGTCCAAAATTTGGGTGTGGGATTTTTGGTCTCATTTGCTTGCAAAATTCCCTTGTTCATCACAAAATTTCATAGTTCATTTCCTCCACCAAAAAAGGCAACTTCCACAACCCCAAAGAGACATATAGTTCTACAGTTAACCTACAGCATCCTTGGGCACGTCGACTCGCCAACTTCGTGCCCGAGTTGCCTCGGTCCAGAGGTGGGAGCCCGTAAAAGAAGCCGGCGACATGGTGCCCTTCCAGCGAGGAGATGAAGACCGGAGATTCCGTGGGGAGATCGGGACGACGACGAGAAGACCGAAGGACACGGATCGCTCTGTATATCTCTCTACCCGTTCTTTAGTTAGCTAGAATTAGATTAATGGCCCGATCCGGGATTTTTGTGCGCGGTGGTGCCGGTTCAAAAGTTAAAGTAAAGTATCGTTTCCGCATTTCGGCCTCGGATTGACGGCCGGGGCACCGCCATGCACTTACAATCTGTACTCATGTCACCTGGGAAAAGCTAACTGACGATAGGTATGATACCAACTAACAGTTCCCGACGAGTCCTGTCCAGTGTACTCATTACCTAACGAGCACCTGCATACTATCTCCAGTACGGCATACTGATGGCTGTGGGACAGACCATCTCCCCACCTGGGATGAGAAGCGTATACACTAGTCTACTCTGGAGTATCGATGCCCTGTGTCGATAATCCTACGACTAGGGACTTGTATAAGGATGTGCTTGTAGACTACCCAACCCCTACTAATATGACTGCCATCATAACGCTGGTAGTCAAGCAAAGATCCTAAGGGCTCTATCAATATGTATTAGCGATATGTTAAAAGAAACACATACACATATTAAGATAGATACAAACCAAGTAGCATACTACCATATCGAGCATGAGTGTCATAAATCCATGTATATATCCCAAGCTTCCAAAATGTAATATACAAGTTAGTACTATACAATAATGGCCTCTAGGGCATATCACACTAACAGATTAGTGAAGCAAACACCCTAAACTAAATGGCTAATACAGTAGAGGATGATGAAGTAGGAAATGGGCTCACTTTAGATTTAATTTTCTCATAATATTTCATCACCATTTCAAAAGCTAGAAAGCTTTTCATAAGGAAGAAGAAGATGAAGTGGAGATGAGAAAATGAAACTCATGAGGTGAGAATAGCAACCATGGGTGAGTTAGTGTCATACACTAACTCATGTAGAGAATTAACCATAGTTAAGGATAATGGTTAGGTTAATAAATATCTACAAGTAAAACAAAACTAGTGGACTAAGTCAATGGTTATCAACAAGCTTCTCCAAGCTTCTAGCTATGAGATAATTCCACCAATTTTGAATTACTTTGATAAATAAAAACCCTAGGATTATCCTTAGTATTGTGTAAGTCTCATACATCCATGAAGCATGTGGCATCAAGCATGACACAATTAAAATGCATATTAATATATATCACATATATACTATATTCACATAATTGAGAAAAAGAATACTTAGTGAGCAAATATAAGTTAATATAAGTTAATATATCAAATATATAATTATACATTAAATTATCAAATCAACACTTGATTTAATAATCCTGCTATATCATATACAACCGACTAATATCATATGAATCAACTTATCGAATCAACACTTGATCCGATAACCCAGCTATATCATATATAACCGACCGATATTACATATCGCGAGAATAGAATGCGGTATAACATACGCGCATTAATCTCGGTCCCGCACATATCACATATGTGCTCCTACTTCGTTTCGCATGAACCAGGAAACCTCTGTGTAGGACTCTAAAGACTCGTCAATATGCCGGCAGTAGGTGATGATCATATCAAACACCCACAAGCCGCAAGCGGTCTGCTAAACGTAACGGCCATCCGGGTATTGAGCGATCAGAAGATCAATAAGCAAGCCTACACATACTCCTGCGAATCCAATCAGTAAAATTACCGTACAGTCCGGTCTCTTCGTCAGATATGTCGCATATCACAGCTTGGGGGTGGTATAATGTCAGACCCCAATAGCCTGATAAGTCATGCCGATGCAAGGTCTATAACATTCCGAGAAACTACTGATAACACTTACCAGTAGATCTCAGCAACCCTGGCCAGAGATTTCCTGTTATGGCCAATCGAGCATAGCGCAACATCAACTCCCAATACCGGGTGAGACGAATCCTCTCCTATCGCTCATTGCCTCCATGTGACTCGGGACTGTACTCAAAAGCCACCTTTTTTCATGATCTCTTGACCGTGGTATGGTGGAAATCAAAGCACAGTGGGAATCACACACTACACTATGACGATCTTGGAGCGACAGACTAACCTGTACCAGTGTCACCAGAGAACTGCTATCTGAAGATATGTATAATACCATCTAGGAGTTCTTGGCGAGTCCGTTCAGTGTACCCAGTCTCCACTGAGCATCCGTATACCTTCTCTGATGTCAAACACCAATGGATATGGGATCATCCATCGCCCATTATATGGGTCGAGAAGCGTATACGCTAGTCTACTCTGGAATATCGATGCCCTGTCTTGATACCCCCACGATTAGGAACAATTGAAGGATGTATTTACCGACTACTTCTGCCCCACTAGTATGATCCGCATCATAATCCTGGTAGTCAAGTACTCATCCTAAGAGCTTTATCAACATGTAATAGAGAGACAATATGTGTACATGTTAAGATAAAGTGCAACCAGATAGCATACTATCATATCGAGCAAGAAAGTTCTCCCTATATATGTCCAAGCTGTAAGTGCACGGCGGCGCCCCGGTCGTCAATCCGACGGCCAAATGCGGAAACGGTGATAAACTTTAATTTTGCGAACTTAGCAAACCGGCACCACCGCGCACTAAACTCCGGATCGGGCCATTAAACTAGATCTAGCAAAGTAACAAGATAGGGAAGAGATGTACCGAGTGATCCGAGTCCTCCGGTCTTCTCGTCATCGTCCCGATCTCCCGCGGAAACTCCGGTCGTCGCTTCCTCGCCGGAAGGGCACCACATCGTCTGTATCTTTTACGGGCTCCCACCTCAATGCCGAGGCAACTCGGGCATGAAGCTGGCAAGTCGACGTGCCCAAGAAGTGCTATAGAATGTGGTGTAGATCATGCTAGTCTCATTTGGGGTTTATAGTTGCCTTGATGGAGGAATCAACAAGATATCAACTTGGGGTTTTATGGTAGCAATGAAAATGAGATGGATGATTAATTTCCCACACCAAAATGAAACCCTCTCATTTTTCCTCCCATCTCAATATTGTGGCCGGCCTCAAAAATGGAGAAGGGTGGAGGGATAAAACAAGACATGAAAGGAGGTGATGGTAGGAGAAGAAAAGAGGGTGACCACAAACAAACATCATGATTACAAAAGAACATCCAAACCATACCCTTTCTAATCTCATTCAATGCAAGAATGGTGCAACAAAAGAAAAGATGCTCTCATAATAAATCCTTTTGCAATAAACCCCTCCACAAAATGTTATTTGCAAACTTGCAAATAGCCCCCTCCATCGGAAAAGTCCGGCCGGGAAAGAACAAAGGAAAACCGGCCGGAACGGAATGCAAACTGGCAACTCCAGAAAACTGGTCCCGTAATAAATTACAGGAAAACCCCGATACTGTGCATACACACCCGCATCTGTATTCCGTCCGGATACAAATGCAAAGAGACAAAATCTACACTGTACTATACTAGGATCCGGCTTAAACCAAAGCCGGCTAGTAAAAACCGTTCGATCCTGATCCGTGCAATACCGCACGTATCTGATCGAACCCTGCCATATTACTATACGGCCTCTAGTACTAAACCGTCCGATCCTGATCCGTGCAATACCGCACGTATCTGATCGGACCCTGCCATATCTCCATACGGCCTCTACAGCGTTTCGCCCGAAAGCTTGAGTAACTGAAAGTGTGGTGGACTCTAAAGACTCGTCAATACTATGGCTGTGGATTTAACCACTAGCACGTCAGAGGTATAAGCCAATACGTAACGGGCCACCAGCTATTGACCAAAAGGGACGTCGATGAGCGAACTCATCCTGACACCCTACTGAGCCTGTCAGTGACAATATCCATACAGTCCGGTCCGTTCGTCTATGAGCATCGCATGTCGGGCCTAGGGGGTGGGTAAAAGTCAGACCCCCAAAAGCGGTACAAGTCGTGTCGGAGTGTAGCCCAGAACACCCTGAGATACTACTGGAATACCTACCAGTAAATCTCCTGCCTTGGCCAAGGACTTCGTGTAATGGCTCTCCTAGACACAGCGCGACCTCACCCCCAATACCGGGAGAGACGAACCCCCGAAGATCCGCTCACTGCCTCTATGTGGCTCGGGACTGTACCCAACTAAAACCTGTTTGCACGACTCCTTTGAGCCGTGGTAGGGTAGTAATCAAAGCACAGTGGGAACTCACACGAGACAAATGACGATCCCCAGGTCGATGAACTAACCTGTACATATGTCACCTGGGAACTGCTATCTGACGTCAGGTATAAGACCAACTAGCATGTTCCCGGCGAGTCCTGTCCGGTGTACTCATAACCCAATGAGCACCTGTATACATCTTAGGTGAACCAACTGACACCAGTGGCTTATGAGACCGGCCACCGCCCCTCGTCGGGGTCTCGACTGTATACACTAGTCTACTATGGAGAATCGATGCCCTGTCTCGAAACTCCCACGACTAGGACCTTTTAAGGATGTGCTTATAGACTCCAGCTCTCACTTATATGATCGCCCTCATACTGCCGGCAGTCAAGCAAGAATCCTAGGGGCTCTACCAACGTGCAATAGCGACCTGTCAGGTCACCTAAAGCAGTACACGATGATAAAGGTAAACCAGATAGCATACTATCATCTCGAGTAAGACTGTCGTACCGGGATAGGTCCTCCCTCAATCATTGCAATCACGTGCCTGTGATCCAATAATTGACTCTGAGGGCACTATCTCCAACAATCTCCCACTTGCACTCAAGGCTAATTATTGCGATGTCGCATACTCACAGCCCGTGTGATACCGAACACCCAACTCCTCTACTAGTCAGTCTCACAAAGCTCGTTTGCGAGACTCTTGCGATCGAGGATTAGCCTCAGTGTGTGGATCCGCCTTGAAGTTTCTTTCTATGTCTCTCTCTATATCTCAAGTTCGCGGAGAAAACCATCTCCCGAAATGAGCAATACCTGTCTTAGAATGTCTGGATGTCTGATGGGACCGAGCTCATAAATGAACTCCAAATCCAAACTTCTTAGACTGTATCGTCAACTGAACTTAATCAGTATCCTGCGCCATGCCACCCTCAGTATTTCCTTGGACCACCTGTCCAAAATACTGCCCCTCGTCAGAAGGAAAACTATAACTCTGACAACCTCCTTGTCGTCCATGTCACCTTGGAAGCCTGGAATGATAACTGTCTCCCAAATGAGGCAGTCGTTATCATATCCCTAGAACATCCACTTATGTTCTAAAACTGCTTCCGACTGTTTCTCCAGGATTGGATCAATGTCAACTTATTGCATCTAGTGCAAGAACAACATCTGGTGTGGTACTTGACATCTCATGATTGACTCAATTGCCTAAGCAAGTGTTCTGCCAATCATGCACATCCCTCTCTACTTTAGTCTATAAGACACTTTTAGAGAGGGTGACTCCATTACCTGCAGGTACACTACCGTGCCAGGAGTCGTTCATTCTAAATACTCTTAGAATGTTGTCGAAGTACCCTGATTGGGAAACCACCCAAATCTAGATCTAAAACCATAGATCTAGTAACCAGTATGTCTGATATAATGTCCAAGTCCCTTGTGGAGAAACCACCGTGTGACGACCAAAGTATAACCGATCGTAGTATAGGAATGTCACTTCCTACTTTGTGTATGTCATCCAAAACCCGGATATCACACCCTACTACCTTCTCAACAGATCCATCCCCTATTCTGATGACGTCAAACCCATGACTGTCACATCAGAAATAGATGATCTATCTCTGCTATATCTGCTTTAGTCTATAAATAGACATAAGCCAGATGTCCACCAATGCTTCCGCTGCTCCCACTGACTACGACAACCCTCTGGCAGAATCATATAGACGTGCACTTCTAAATCTAGTTTAGAACGACGCTATACTCATCCTCCTGCCGGGTCTCGCAGCCTGGAACAACAACAATGGCAAGTGTGGGTAAACAAGAACTTCCCTGTCACCGTCCTTGAGGCTACCGGAGTACCTCTCGGGTGCCTGAAGTTACCCACCATATTTGCGGAGTGGCCAATGGAATGTCAAATCAGATTGAATCTTTAGGTTCCTTATCAAATCTTCGGTAATCGTTTGCGGTTCTGGAATCACTTCCAGTTCTACCATACTCCCACTACTGTTTTTGAAAAAATCCATTTTTAATAAAACTGTGGCGAGTCAAGAACAATATCACTATTGCTCTTCCAGATGGTAGAAAATCAACCCTCGTCATAGCCTGGGTCAACCCACAAACAGCCATTACAGAAACGTGCCTTGAGTTATCCAGAGTCTGGTTTTAATCATAAGCCGGACAACTCCCCGTACCTTAACAATGTTAAGATATGAACTGTACTATATCCAATATAGAACCAGAGGCACTGATTTAATTGAACCAGATTCAAATCATGCAGCTGTCTCCAGTGCACGTCAACTAAATGGAGAGAGGCCGATCAGCGTTACTCAACTTAGGAATGCTTCCAATTATGAGTAACCTGAAAGAGAAGCAATTTCTCTTTATCATTACTATCAACTGAATACCATACACAAGTATCTATATCTTCGATACTTGCTACACCTGGTTCTCTACTCTATTCAAATACCTATAACTCCTCAAAACTTAGACCCTGTGTTTCTACGAAACACATGTCTAAGAACTAGAGAAGTTAAAAGTAAACAGAATAAAGTATGAGGACCAACCCCTCTGTCCTAATGGACACTGGACAACATACAATACTCTGTATAAGTCCGCCGAGTCTAACAACTCTTTCACTGTGTGTCGTAGGTTGAAAACTGTACTTATGGTTAAGAAGAATTACACCGCTGTTTAATGCTCCTTACCTAACCATCCACTGATATAGGTAAATGTCATCGACATAATATCAAAAGGTATGTCTCACTATATGAAAATAGACGTACAGATATATCAATTTGAAATTGGTGCACAACAGCGGATATTCAAAACCAAATATTTGCCGACCGGCAAACAGCCCAGGTGATCTCCTCAATTATGACTGATTACAACGAATCCCGATATAATGAGGATGATCACCCAATTCCCAATAACTTACTCCCACTCGTCATCAGTAAAACCATACAGATGTGAGAATCAAACCTGGTAAATACATACCCTGGAGCAAGTGTCTAATCAGGAAATCAGTTTTCTTTTAACAGTACACAGTTGAACTGAAACATTGAAATGTTTCGACAGGGTATCCTGGTATTCCTAGTAATGCCTCTACCATTATCCAGATTCACAACTATAACGGTATAATTCTTTGCCACCTCTCCAAATCCCTTTATATGTCTTTTGTCATTACCTTCTGCACACCCCTTTAGGCCAATTGGTTTTCTTCCTTCCCTACCGTTCGGCACCAGCCTATGGTTTGGAAGAAGACTATCCAATAAGCATAATGGGTGTACTGTCCTAATCCTAGGAGCACTCGCAATGCGAGAGAAGGTGAGGATAAAAGACAACCGAATAAACCTTATTCCTATTTCTCCTGGACCAGAATCCATCCCCGAACTGGAACAAGTTCCTTTCGAGTTCGTATATAACCATACGATGGAGTATCCAATAAACTGTGGATCTTCGTAGTGATACGGAGTGTCCTGGAGAAATACAAAGGTGATTTAGGATTGGCGAAGAAATACTTGGTTTGGTCGTGAATATCAGTCGCAATTTACTTTGCCCTCTTACTAATCCCTTGCTTTGTCTTAATCTTAATACCTTCTGCACACCATCGTTATGCTAATTGGTTTTCTTCATTCCCCACTGTTCGGCACCAGCCTAAAGTTTGGAAGAAGACTATCCAATTTGCGTAATAGGTGTACTATCTCCTAAACTAAGGAGTACTCGTAACTTGAGAGAAGGCAAAAAAGAAAAGACAACTGAATAATCCTATCCGTTTTCTCCAGAACCGGAAACCATCCTCGAATTCCTTCGAGTTCGTATCTAACCATACGATGGTTTTGTCCAATGGAAGTGGACGTTCGTAGTAATACGGGGTGTCCTGGAGAAAAGGGTAAAAGTAGGAGTGGCAATGAGGTCTGCAACTCTGACAATCCAAAAGCCAGTGTTAAGAAGGTTCGGTCAACTTGGTCACTGAGTCATAGTCTAGGGTCGGGTCAATGGTCGCTGCCAGAGAGAGAGAGAAAAGAAATACTCAGCGTGCACTCTAACCTAGATCAGAATGGTTACCAATTTATCTAATCTGGAAACCTCCCACTGTACCTCAAATTCTCCTCCAAACCTGAAAGAATAATTAGTCGGGGTCACCCGAGGAGTAAACCAACTCATCAGTGGGAATCGGGATCCAACTATCACCGCATGATAACATGACGGAATCCGCTCACGCTATCACACTCCAGAAGGTATGCGCATATCTGGCAAGTTTCAGTTCTTTTGAAACTCCCGATGTGGATTTTTACCCCATGCTCTTATGACCTTGACTAAGGCCAACAAATCATAAGTCACATGTCAAGTTCTACCCGTCATTGTCCAGGTTAATTTGAACCCACCCGTACAAGCCCTTGACTAGGGCCAACAAGGCTATACGACTGTCCCAAACCAACGCATCTATCTATGCTGCATATGAACACCCAATAGCTACCAAACACTGTGCCTTGACTATGGCCAACAAACACAGCTTGAATACTATTGACTATCCATATGAAATGACGGAGGGCTACGAATGGTTTCTGGAGAAAACCTTTAACGTAATGAACTTGATATCATTGAAGGAACTGATAGCTTTTGAAAATATAGTTACGAAAACCTTTGCTAAAGAGGTCACTCCCGGTGAAGGGATCTCGGCTCTTTCCCCGTAGAATGAGGTGCAGGATATTCCAACTGAATACCACGATGCAAAGCAAAAGTAATCGGCTATAGTGAAGTTAATGCCCTGACGCAAACTTCTGTCCAAGGGGTCACTCCCGGTGAAGGGATCTCGGCCCTTGCCTCGTCGACTGAGGAGCAGGATATTCCAAATGAATACCACGATGCAAAACAAAAGTGAACGTCCTTGCAATAACAGCTTTTTGAAAAGTGTTCCAACAACATCAGATTAGGTTTGTTTAACTTGCATTGATCCGAATCAACGCAGTCCCATCAATTGATCACACCACAAAGAACGAAAATATACTGACGTACGTATATGCCATCCGCATTCGCCACTGGGTCCCGTCATTACCCGTTAGGTTAGCTAACTAACGGCAGAGCGGGGACTGGACTAGCGCGGATGAAAAACATATACAACATCTACTAATATATATACCAATATACATTATTTCGCTCAAGGCGTGAATAAAAATGCAACATCACAGAAATGTACAGCATTACAGAACAATACAGATATCTGGGATCCCCGGGTTTCACAGAGCCACTACTGAAACCCGACGTTCCCCTGGTCGTGTGGATAGCCTGTGCAATGAAATCCTAGACCCCTACGGGCGCGGCAAGTCACCCGCCAAAACCTGAAGCGAGGCAGCCCCCTTCAGCACCGTGAATGGACCACCCAGCACTTCATGGAATCCGGTAACTTGGGCACCCCTCCTGGGTCAACCTGTACCCCTTACGAGTGCGGCGAATAGCCCGCCAATTCCAGACTGAAGCCCCCTCCGTCTCAATGCCCTGAGATGCGGGCCCGTTGCCCTCTAGAACCCGGCTATCCGTGCACCCCTCCGCGGGGTAACCCTAGTACAGAAAGTAAAATATACATACAACGGGTACATCGACCGCAACCAGGTCGTGCCCCAAAAGAATAATACAAACAGGCAGTGACGGCAGTCCACATGTCGGACGCTCGCCCCGCAAAATCAAATGTACATAATACAACCACAACTGTACTAGCATTGCATCCAGGCTATCCCCCACGACCGATCCGCAACATCACAGCAAAAACACAGAACATCAACGTGAAGGTCACGTTCGCAAATCCGTCTAACCGGGCTATAGCAGTTAGACCGGATTTACCGATCGAGTGACATTCACGGTCGCAGATATAATGTAAATACTGTGAAAAATGTGTTTAAAAAATCCGATCGATCAAAATATAACAAGTGGACCCCAAAGCAATACTGTAGCACTCACAGAAATTCTGGGCCCAAATTTAATATTCCAAAACCCCTAAAATTAACCCAGAAGCCCACTGGAAAAACCTGGCCCATGGATCCTTTCATGCTGCGGCGGAACCGCGGCCCAAAGTGGGTATTGGCCGCGGTTCCGCGCTCTTGATGAAAGATCAATGACTCGGATTTCTGCAGTAGTCTTAGGTTTTCAAGTACATCACATTTTTGCTACCTGAAAAATTTTTGGGCTTAAAAAATTTTCAACAGAAAACTGATCTTAACACAAAGGTAGATTTTGGAATTTTTGTCGATCGGAAATGCAAAACACATCAAACGAAGCTAGACGAAGTTAATGGCGAGTCTCTGATACCACTGTAAGTGCACGGCGGCGCCCCGGTCGTCAATCCGACGGCCAAATGCGGAAATGGTGATAAACTTTAATTTTGCGAACTTAGCAAACCGGCACCACCGCGCACTAAACTCCGGATCGGGCCATTAAACTAGATCTAGCAAAGTAACAAGATAGGGAAGAGATGTACCGAGTGATCCGAGTCCTCCGGTCTTCTCGTCATCGTCCCGATCTCCCGCGGAAACTCCGGTCGTCGCTTCCTCGCCGGAAGGGCACCACATCGTCTGTATCTTTTACGGGCTCCCACCTCAATGCCGAGGCAACTCGGGCACGAAGCTGGCAAGTCGACGTGCCCAAGAAGTGCTATAGAATGTGGTGTAGATCATGCTAGTCTCATTTGGGGTTTGTAGTTGCCTTGATGGAGGAATCAACAAGATATCAACTTGGGGTTTTATGGTAGCAATGAAAATGAGATGGATGATTAATTTCCCACACCAAAATGAAACCCTCTCATTTTTCCTCCCCTCTCAATATTGTGGCCGGCCTCAAAAATGGAGAAGGGTGGAGGGATAAAACAAGACATGAAGGGAGGTGATGGTAGGAGAAGAAAAGAGGGTGACCACAAACAAACATCATGATTACAAAAGAACATCCAAACCATACCCTTTCTAATCTCATTCAATGCAAGAATGGTGCAACAAAAGAAAAGATGCTCTCATAATAAATCCTTTTGCAATAAACCCCTCCACAAAATGTTATTTGCAAACTTGCAAATAACCCCCTCCATCGGAAAAGTCCGGCCGGGAAAGAACAAAGGAAAACCGGCCGGAACGGAATGCAAACTGGCAACTCCAGAAAACTGGTCTCGTAATAAATTACAGGAAAACCCCGATACTGTGCATACACACCCGCATCTGTATTCCGTCCGGATACAAATGCAAAGAGACAAAATCTACACTGTACAATACTAGGATCCGGCTTAAACCAAAGCCGGCTAGTAAAAACCGTTCGATCCTGATCCGTGCAATACCGCACGTATCTGATCGAACCCTGCCATATTACTATACGGCCTCTAGTACTAAACCGTCCGATCCTGATCCGTGCAATACCGCACGTATCTGATCGGACCCTGCCATATCTCCATACGGCCTCTACAGCGTTTCGCCCGAAAGCTTGAGTAACTGAAAGTGTGGTGGACTCTAAAGACTCGTCAATACTATGGCTGTGGATTTAACCACTAGCACGTCAGAGGTATAAGCCAATACGTAACGGGCCACCAGCTATTGACCAAAAGGGACGTCGATGAGCGAACTCATCCTCACACCCTACTGAGCCTGTCAGTGACAATATCCGTACAGTCCGGTCCGTTCGTCTATGAGCATCGCATGTCGGGCCTAGGGGGTGGGTAAAAGTCAGACCCCCAAAAGCGGTACAAGTCGTGTCGGAGTGTAGCCCAGAACACCCTGAGATACTACTGGAATACCTACCAGTAAATCTCCTGTCTTGGCCAAGGACTTCGTGTAATGGCTCTTCTAGACACAGCACGACCTCACCCCCAATACCGGGAGAGACGAACCCCCGAAGATCCGCTCACTGCCTCTATGTGGCTCGGGACTGTACCCAACTAAAACCTGTTTGCACGACTCCTTTGAGCCGTGGTAGGGTAGTAATCAAAGCACAGTGGGAACTCACACGAGACAAATGACGATCCCCAGGTCGATGAACTAACCTTTACATATGTCACCTGGGAACTGCTATCTGACGTCAGGTATAAGACCAACTAGCATGTTCCCGGCGAGTCCTGTCCGGTGTACTCATAACCCAATGAGCACCTGTATACATCTTAGGTGAACCAACTGACACCAGTGGCTTGTGAGACCGGCCACCGCCCCTCGTCGGGGTCTCGACTGTATACACTAGTCTACTTTGGAGAATCGATGCCCTGTCTCGAAACTCCCACGGCTAGGGACCTTTTAAGGATGTGCTTATAGACTCCAGCTCTCACTTATATGATCGCCCTCATACTGCCGGCAGTCAAGCAAGAATCCTAGGGGCTCTATCAACGTGCAATAGCGACCTGTCAGGTCACCTAAAGCAGTACACGATGATAAAGGTAAACCAGATAGCATACTATCATCTCGAGTAAGACTGTCGTACCGCGATAGGTCCTCCCTCAATCATTGCAATCACGTGCCTGTGATCCAATAATTGACTCTGAGGGCACTATCTCCAACACAAGTATCCACTACAATATACATCGCATGTACAGTAATGGCCTCTAGGGCATACATATAACGAACAATCTCCCACTTGCACTAAGGTCATTTGTCGTAGTATCTCATACTCAATGTCCTATAGAAATCTCTCTAGGGAAAGGCCTTTGTGATTGGATCCGCCGTGTTATCCTTCGCGTCAACTGTCCTGACCTTAATCCCCTGGAGATCAACCATCTCCCTGATCAGGTGATACTTGCCTCAGAATATGTCTGGATCGCTGATGGGACCGGTGTTCCTAGGCCAAAGCCACAATACCATTGTTGTCACAATAACAATTATTGGACGCTCAATGGTAGGAACCATGTTCATCTCATGAACAAGAAATGTCAAGACAGCCACTTTGGTAGTATCGTTGGTACCATTGTATCTAGCCTTTATCGTCTAGTATGCCTCGGTATATAGCTTGGAACTCTTCCAACATACCGTCCCTCCACTGAGGGTAAAGGTAATGCCTGTGACTGACTCTCAGTCGACCTTATCACTCTAGAAGCTCGAACCAAGAACATTCATTTAGTGCTTCTCAAGTACTTAAGATTAAGAATGTCCTCCACAGCTGTCCCGTGATTCTCCCAAGATCCGATTGATTCCTGATCACTACACCTTGTGAGTCATCTACATCTGGTCAGGTATATAATCATCGCATGCATGATAGAGCCTATTGCCGAAGCATAGAGTATCCCTTGCATGCTAGCTCTCTCCAAATCAGTCTTGGAAAACATCATTTTGGAGAGAGTGATCCATGAGTAAGTGGGCAAACCACCACTCTTAGAATCCTCCATACTAAACCCCTTTAGTATTGTAAGTCGACGTTAGACACCCCACATGATGAGGGGAGGCGGAATAGGTAAAACAATCATTTTGTTTGAGTTAACATCGACCAACTTTACGGATCTTTGCTAAACCCTAACTAACAACTATCTAGAAGTGATTAACTACTATAATAGATGATTATACCTAAAGATTCTAGTCCTTCTTGCTCTTGTAGTTCACCTCCTCGTCGGCCTCCTCGATGTGATAGAAGATCTACCCGAGAGTTCCTTCTCCAAGTTTTAATCTCTCACTTGAGATAACTAGGTGGCTATGAGTGCTAATCAAAGTAACCTAGAGGATATAGAAGAGGATTAGGGATCTATTAGTCTTGCTAACCCTTGGGATCTCAACACATGAGAGGATTAGGGTTAGGTTTGAAAAGAGAGAGCTTAAGGAGAGAGAATGTGAAAGTGAGAATCAAATGAATTCTAACTCATTTGTGAATATATGAAGCATGATAATTATCTAAATGAATAACAAATAATAATATCAACCATGCTTCATTAATTCACTTTGGATGAATCATCTTATGAGTCATTAACCAATAAATTCTTAATTAACTCATTTGGATGAATCACTTCATGAGTCACAAATCCATTTAATGCAAATACCACCTAAGCTCTCCACCTCATCTTTCTTCTAGAAGCTTCTCGACTAATTACGAGAATGCCCCTCCCACCCGTGAAAACACTGAAATACTGAGACTGTATAAATCTAATAATCCAATACTAGAATCTGGTTTAAACTAAAGCCGGCTAGTAAAAATTGTCCGAACATCGTACGTGCATAAATACATGTATGTGTCCGAACCCTGTCGTAAAACCATACGACCTCTATACCGTTTCGCCTGAAGCAAGGAAACTCTCTGTGTGGGACTCTAAAGACTTAACACTACGCTGGCAGTGGGTTTAACCACAGACCACAAGCGGAAATAGCTGTACGTAACGGTCCCCAGGTAGATGTCGATAAGAAGGCCGATAAGGAAACCCATCCGAACTCCTACTGAGCCTGATGTGACAATCTCCGTACAGTCTGGTCTGTTCGTCTAGGACAATCGCATATCAGGCCTAGGGGGAAGGCAAGCGTCAGTCCCCTATAAGCTGTATAAGTCGTATCGGAGTGAAGCCCATCACACCTTGAGAAGCTACTGGAAATCCTACCAGTAAATCTCGTTTGCCCGGGCCCGGGGCTTTGCGTAATGGCTCTCCAAACACAGCGCGATATCAACTCCCAATACCGGGAGAGACGAATCCTATCTAACCGCCACTGCCTCCAAGTGCTTCTGGACTGCACCCAACTGCTGCATGTTTGCACGACTCTTTTAAGCCGTGGTAGGGTAGCAATCTAAGAATAGTGGGAACACACTCGAGACGAAGCAGCAGTGTCAAGTCTGCGGACTATGTTGTACTCATGTCACCTGGAAACTGTTAACTGATGACGGGTATAATACCAACCAATAGTTCCCTGCGAGTCCTGTCCGGTGTACCCGTAACCCAACGAGCACCTGTATACTATCTCCAGTACAACGTACTGATGGCTGTGGGACATACCATCTCCCCAACTGGGATGAGAAGCGTACACACTAGTCTACTCCGGAGTATCGATGCCCTGTCTCGATAATCCTACGACTAGGGACCTGAAAAAGGATGTGCTTGTAGACTACCCAGCCCCCAGTAGTGTGACTGCCATCACAACGCTGGTAGTCAAGCAAGATCCTAAGGGCTCTATCAATATGTATTCGCGATATGCTAACATATACACATATTAAGATAGATACAAACCAAGTAGCATACTACTATGTTGAGCGAGACTGTTATTATAACTGTGAATATCCCAATCTTCCATTAACTAATATACAAACTAGTATGATACAATAATGGCTCCTAGGGCATATACACTAACAATCTCCCACTTTCACTAGGGCCATGTACTGGCGTATCGAAGACCTATCATCTCGAGTAGCCTCTCAAACTGTATCTGAGGTAAGGCCTTTGTGAATGGATCTGCAGTGTTCTCCTCTGTAGCAACTCTCCGGACCTCGATCTCTTGGCGATCTATGATCTCCCGGATCAGGTGATACCTCCTTAAGATGTGTCTGGACTTCTGATGGGACCTGGGTTCCTTCGCTAAAGCTATAGCTCCGTTGTTGTCACAATACAGCAGTATTGGATTAACAACGGTAGGAACCACCTGAAGTTCTGTTAGGAACTTTTTCATCCAGACTGCTTCTTTTGCAGCATCGCAAGTAGCTATATACTCCGCTTCCATCGTCGAGTCAGCAACCGTGTCCTGCTTGGAACTCTTCCAGCACACCGCCCCTCCATTGAGGGTAAAGACATAACCTGACATGAACTTGGAGTCATCCTTGTCACTCTAGAAGCTGGAGTCAGCAAAAGCCTCGATCTTGAGGTCTTTTCCACTGTAAACCAAGAATATATCCTTAGTCCTTCTCAGGTACTTGAGAATGTTCTTTACTGCTATCCAGTGCTTCTCCCCTGGGTCTGACTGATACCGGCTTACCACGCTCAGTGCGTAAGCTACATCTGGTCTGGTGGACAACATCGCATACATTATAGAGCCTACCGCAGAAGCATAGGGTATTATCGACATGTGATCCCTTTCCAAATCAGTCTTGGGAGTCATCTCTTTGGAGAGGGTGATTCCGTGACAAGCCGGTAAATTACCGCGCTTAGAATCTTCCATACTGAATCTTTTCAGTATAGTGTTGATATTCCTGGACCGCGAAAGTCCCAACATCCTCTTGGATCTATCACGATAGATCCGGATTCCCAGAATGTAGGTGGCATCATCCAGGTCCTTCATGGAGAACTTTTGTGACAAGAATCCTTTGACTGACTGTAGTATAGGAATATCATTTCCTATAAAGAGAATGTCATCCACGTACAAGACGAGGAATACTATAGCTCTCCCTACAATCTTACTGTATATGCATGGTTCATCTGGATTCTTGATAAAGTCGAATTCTTTAAGAGTATCATCAAAACAGATGTTCCAACTCCGTGATGCCTGCTTTAGTCCATAAATAGACTTAAGCAACTTGCACACTTTACCGCTGCTCCCACTCTGAATGAATCCCTCTGGCTGATCCATATAGTCGCACTCTTCTAAATTTCCATTTAGAAAAGCTGTCTTTACGTCCATCTGCCCGATCTCATAATCGTGGAAGGCAGCAATGGCAAGAAGGACTCGAATGGATTTGAGCATAGCTACTGGAAAAAAAGTTTTGTTATAGTCCAAACCAGGTCTTTGACGAAAACCCTTTGCAACAAGTATAGCCTTATAGGTTTCAACATGTCCATCTACACCAATCTTCTTTCTGAAGATCCATTTGCATCCTACGGGTTTTACCCCATCTGGAGCAATGTCCAAAGTCTATAGTTTGTTAGTGTACATGGACTCCATTTCGGTCCGCATTGCATCCAGCCATCTTACTGAGTCGCCGCTATGAATGGCTTGCTGGAAGCTAGTAGGGTCATCATTATCAATGATGCAATCCTCTTGATTCCCATCTATGAGAAAACCGTAGTATCTCTTGGGCAGATGAGACTGCCTACTACTTCTGCGGATAGGCGTTGGGATGTCCCTTTCTTCTGAAACTTCTGGTTCTACCATATTTTCAGTAACAGCTTATTGTTCTGGAATTTCTTCCAGTTCTATTGCGCTCCCATTATTCTGATTTTCTAAAAATGCAGCTTCCAAGAAGTGGGCATGACAAGAAACAAAAACCTTTTGTTCCTCTGAGTAATAGAAATAATACCCCTTTGTAACGCCTTAGATTTCGGTTAGTGTTCGTTTAGACGTTAATGCGGGTTTACTGTAAAAAGTTTACCAATTCGGGTTCCTCACATTTTATAACATTTAATTAATAATTTTTTATTATTTGCTATGAACATGCACGCACGTGTGCACGTAAATGCGAGGATTTGTTTGTGCTAATTTTAATCTTAGCAACCATGACACTTAACCTAATCCTTGTTTAATCCAACCCTTAATCTTTTCCTTTGATCTTTTGTGAGAAGATTCTATGTTAATTGAGAGAGTGAGATATTTGTGTTAGAGTGGTGAGGTGTGTGTGAAAACATTAATGATGCATTAATGCTAGTGATACACTCACTCTCATTCTCACCTTACACTCACCTCCCTCTCTCTTATCCTCACACTCTCTCTTTTTCTCTATCTCTTTCTCATTTCTCAATCTCCCTCAACTAAACTGAACACTCTTTCTTTTCCCTCACCAAATTCATCACAAAATTCTCAAATCTTCACAAAAATCACATCTTTCTTCACCTTTTGCCTCTTTGATGCCTGAGAGCATGCAAAGCTAGGATCTTTGTATTCTTTTGACTAGGTATGAATCCCTATCTGTTCTTTTTGTAGTTTTTGTGATATGTTGCTAGTTAGTTTCAGTTTAGATAGTGTAAAGTTTAGTTTTGTGCGAAATATCGTATTTTTAGTGCCTTTTTGTGATATATGTTATCTGCTGTGACCCGGATAGTTTACTAGAAAACTAAATAATGTGGTTGTGTTGTACCAGTGACCATAGGACCCCACCTGAGACACGAGACCCACCTCACCGGCCAGGGTCGGCGACGTCTGAGGGGGATTCCGGCGACCTCGGCCTCTTGAAGGAGTTGGGGTGTGGGTTTTTGAGGGTAGGTCTATGCTGTAGTTTGGGTGTTTTTGATCTTGTTTGATTGTTGAGTTTTCTCTGTATGCAAAATCTGGGATCACCTAGGTAGTTTCTAGTGTTTTGTGTCCGCGTGATATATTATACGACATGGATCGTGCACTTTATGTGGTTTTGCTCTTGGGTTAGTTTCGTCGTGTCGCTACGCACGTTAGCCACAATATGAATGCTTGAGAGTATGTTTTGTGTTGTTGCGTCGGTCTAATGTAGTTTGTACGTGTTTGGGTCTATTATTAATATATAATTACGTTATTGTTTTAATGTTCCAGGTTCGCAGGCGGGGACTTTGGACACTGCTACAAAAGGAAAACAGGTGGTTGACTTCACCTAGCTTGGAGCGTTGGTGAGTAGATTTAACATCTACAGGGGAATTGCCCGCATGGGGTTATGCGTCTGGGCTAGAGATGTTATTTCTGTCGTATATTCTATTTCATATTAGAATTGCGCATTCACCTTATTGCTTAGATATTGTTGTGCCTGGACTAGTACCTTTAGGACACTGTACATATTATTGACGATTCATGTTGCACGAGCACTGATTGCATACCACACACACCGTCATAATTGCCATGTCACGCACAGCCCACATATAGAAATGATATTGTTTGGTTAGGGACAGTGAGACATTGATTCATATTTCTTTACGCATATGACATTTAGCATACCCGTATATTCCACATGCTTACACATATGCCTTCACATACTTACATGCTAGATACATGTATACCTATAGAGTATTGTACCATTAGTGATAGGTACAAACACACTTTATGACATAGCTACAGGTATACCTTGCACACAATATTTCACTTATACCCAGGGGGTATACTACATCATTACTTATAGGTAGATAAATATACCTTGCTATACCTTTATGTTTACACATACATCTGGTTATAGCTGCTTGTTTACCTTTACTTGATACTATTTAGAATTGGAGAATTAAAAACCGCATGATATTTATATTAACTTGTTGCAGTTAATTAGCGGCTTTTCCTTTATATGCTTACATTTCAGTTTATGTTGCATATATTATATTCATGGATTTTCGCATTGTGATATGGATTTTTCATGATATTTTCTGGATTTGGGGAACAAGGGAGTTCATGAATTATGCATTATTTGAAAAACCCGGTTTCCCCTGATTTGATATTTCAGCAGCCACCATGAGATTTATCGGTTCTGATTATATAATCCATACGATGGTCGGGTGCTGTATGAGAGTACATGGTAGGGCCCGGTACGGTTCCCCTCGGCAAGATGATCGATGGACCATGCCGATTGAGCCTGGAAGGTAGGCAAGTACCTACCAGTGACATTACCAATGACTCAGCGGTTATCATGTGGATGCCGACGGGATTCATGTACGTATAGATACGTCAAGAGGCGAGGGTCAGAGCAAGGCACTCAAGCTTTCGGGATAGCGTATGATACGTACCTATCAGGGTGCCAGTCTTGGTGACAGCACCTGATAGACCAGCATTTCTGTGTCGATGCTTGACATATTGGTTTCATGATATTTCTTTTACTCCTTTGTATATATAACAGGGGATTAGACCGCTGTTATATATGCCCTTACACCAATATTAGTGTAATGGGAAGCTAATATATGTGTATTGACATTTTTACTTCTTTGTATATATAACAGTGGGTTAGGACGCTGTTATATATGCCCTTACACCAATATTAGTGGAATGGGACGCTAATATATGTGTATTGACATTAATTTATATACATCATCATATTTATTCATGCAACCATATTTAGGGTGTTAGAATTGTACTTGATATTAGATTTGGGATATAGGTGATTCATTGATATTGGATACAGGATATTTATGAGATTGTTGATTTGCACATTCAGGATATATGAGATTTATTCGATATTGTACATTCAGGATTTGTGAGACTTATATGATATGAGTGCCAAATTAGGGGCTGATTTGAGGAATTGGGATTTGGATTGTCTTGATGGATTGTGATCCTACCACGATGTCAGGATTTCGTGGAAATGACATATTTTATTCCATACTCCACCTTTATTGTTTATGCACTGCTTCATGTGTAGTTGTACCTGTTAGTGTACCTTTCATGATTATTGCATATGTACATTTTCATATCGTTATTGCATGATTATTGCATATTGATTGTCTTATTATTGCTTCATGTATTCATTGTACCTGATAGTGTACCTTTCATGATTATTGCATTCATATGACCTTTTATTGCTATTAATTGCATATGTTAGATTCGCACTGTACGTGCATACTTGTGATTACCTGCATATGTTAATTACTATTCACGAGTTGGCAACTCACCCCCGTTGTGCCACAGTTGTTTTGCAGGGTGTTCTCCAGAGTAGTCGAGGCAGGCTATTCATCCATCTTATCATCTTTTGCTACGGATACCGCATCGGCTCACAGTGTGCAGTTTTGCTTAGGTCGGTTTTGTGGTTATTCGTGTTGTATTGTATATTCGTTGTATCCTTGTACTCTCCATATACTATATTTTCTTGTTGACTTGGAGACTTGGTGAGGACGATATTGTATATTATTTGTGACTTGTTGTCTTTTATGCAGTTTCCTTTCTATCATCTTTCATTTCTTCACTTCGGCGTCGTATATTTGTTGTGGTGGTTGTTTTCCGCTCTTGGGCGTGTATTTGCTCCCGTTTGGGGATGCTTTACTTTTATTTATGTTGTACCCATTTTTGGGGCTAGTTTTTACAAAGGAGGTGCTGCCAAAATTTTAAAGGAAATAAAGTTGGACTTTTAAAGAATTTGGGTTATGATTTCAAATGTTTCAAAACTTCTTTTATCTTTTCTTACTACTTTTAATGGTTTAGATTTCTGGGTTTTGTCTTTCTTTTACTGCGTTATGCCTGTAGACGTTGCGTAGTATTAGGGCCGTCACGTGCCAATTTCGGGTCGTGACAAAGTTGGTATCAGAGCGCTAGGTTTTACCTTTCGGAGTGTAGGATGACCTTGGTATGATGGAGTAGGTAGCTTAAGCAGAGTAACATAGTGTGTGTATGTCTGCAACATACTCATGATGCGGTATTCCACCTAAAGTGACCTAAGTACTAATTGCTTGAGATTCCTCCCTTGATGATTCTTATCCTTGTGATTCGATTTCCGTGTTCATATCGAATCATGTCTCTATTTATAGCCTTTGCCGCCGACGACTAGGGGGACTCAGAGTGGTGCAGTGATTGATACGAAAAAGTGTGTTTTGTAGTTTAACCGCAATCAATAACGGTGTCGCACGTAGCTAGACCGAGATGAGTACGGGTCGTCCTCTGGGAAACGTGGAGCCTTTTACTTTTACTTTAGATGTGTTGAGAAAGAGAGGAGGGATAAAGAATTTTATAGAATGGTTTCTAGATCTACGTTAAACAAGAATGTAAAATATAGATCTAGATTATTTTAAAGATGTAGTAAATATAAAAAGAAGGCTTGTAGGGTTCGTTAGGATTTAGTAGTTATGGACGATTAATTAAAAGTTATGCTTTTTATCCATTAATAGATTTAGAACTAGAACGACGGTGATGCGTGTAGATTAGGGTTTCTGGAGGGAAAAGGAATCCTACTCTTAACCCTTATCTCGACACGGAACTCCGTTCATATCTAGCCTTTACCAAAACAATCATTAATCTAATCTCTAATCGCGGTCGGAACTAGCAAAGAATTGCTAGCGCGCCCGATTAGGATGTTAATGATTCTTTTGATAAATTTCCTAAACTTTATAGGACTTAAAAAGGGTTTAATTATTTTCATCGTCCATTAGCCTACCCTAATCCTACGAACCCTAACAAGCGGAGAATTACTCGCGCATGTTGGGAGAAGAAGATGAAAAGACAGAGAGGGAAAACATAATGTAAAATGCAAAGACAATTAAATAAAATAACTACCTTTATTAATCGACTTGAACAAACTACACTTTTAATCCATAGAAAATGATTACAACTAGTTGCTTCTCGATCTTTCCTAAGGAGGTAGTCGAACAGTCGATGATCAGCCTGGATGCGTGAGCGTCTGGGGCTTCGTGATCGCGTCGGCTTGATAACTTTTCCAAGAGGCTCTCGGTGCCATTTTATAGTGCAAAGACAGAATCTTTTAGTTGGAAACTTGGTAAAATTCAGCAGAGATTTACGCCAAAAAATATTTGCTCCCAATTCCATAGAAGTGCGGCGGATCCGCGGCCCAAGGGGGGGTTTGGCCGCGGATCCGCGCTCAAAGGTGAGGATCTCTTGATCAAAATTCTTGGGCTTTCTTCTTGTGACATGTGGCAATCCTAGGCACCTTTAGAATTCAGAAATCTTCTCTCGGTTGCTTCCAGACTTAGTCTCCAAGTTTTGCTTCTTAATTTGGCAAGTTTTCTTCAACAACTTGATTTGTTTGATAAATTCTGCATAACAACTTGGAAAATTCTGCACAATAATCTTAAATAATATTTAGTAGACTTAGTTCTACTAGGATTTGTTCAATAGATTTATTTGCATACATTTTCCTACCAAATACTAATTAAAATATATTAACACATGGAAAATGGTGTTTTCACACATAAACCCTCATATGTATAATATATTATAATAAAGTCCTTTTTTAATATGAAAATGGTAGGAAAAAGGTACTGCAAATGTGCAGTTTTATCAACTGAACAAATACCCCCAAACTTATCTTTGATCGTCCCGAGCAAACTAGTTTATTAAAGAGGAGAAAAAAAGGAGAAAACTAAGCACACTTTCGTAGGCAGACACGATTGCACTGAGCACGTACAACAAGCCGTTAAACCTCTAGGTGTCCCTAGTAGGAGGAGTGTTGTCTCCTGAGGGTTTTCAGCGGATTACACCCACAAAATCCAATAACAAAAGAAAGATGGTGAAATTTACATATAAAGATAAGAACCATAAAAGAAAGGCCTTGAAAAGAAGAGTTTCCAACTATACTAGCTTTTCAGTTGTCATGAGCCCTATCTTAATAGTCATGAAAAATTTTTAGAAATCACATCATCCCTCAATAAAACATCTTCTTTATTCTTCATTCCTACCTTTCATCCAAACATTGATCATATAACCCCACGTGTGTGTAAAGAACATCCCTACACTCGGAGAATTCAATTCAAGCTATCATACTCTTGTTCATCTACCTTAGTACTTTTTAATTTGATGAATATTAAGATTTGCTCACACATTTTCATATGACCGTTAATACTTCTTGAGGTACTAACAGACCGATTACTCGTGTGCTTGCTGATTTGGTGATAGTATTTTCCTCGTCTTGTACCACCTAAGGCTTAGCAGTGACTCCCAGACCAGTTGGCCTTAGGGCACTAGGTGAAGAGGCACCCTCGCTATATTTTTTTATTGCTGCCTTGGCGATACAAAACCAGTGTTCATTTTTTTCTTTTCACCATTTTTATATTTTCTTCATTTTTTTTTTCATTTCCTTCTTACTTTGGCTTTTAGACAAGAGCATTTCAAGGTATCCTCTACTATCCCGAGTTTCAAGACGTGTGTATGTGCATATAGTAGGGTATCAACATTCAAATATTTGGCTTCCAGAATAGAAACTATTTTTCAGACTTATTTTTATCCTCAGATTAGTGACTTTCTTCATCTTACTAACCCTTGGGACAACAGCTCAAAACTACTTATTACTAGTTCGTTTAAGGAAACTTATAATTTTCTTGGTTTTCTTAAACTATTCCTATCTTTTGGATGTAATTTTTCACTTTCTACTCTTTTGTTATAAAAAAAAAATTTAATGCCCAGTGACAAAGATAATTCAGTGAATACAAACCTTCCCCCCAAACCTGTTTTCAGCAGTGTCCTCACTGATGTAGCCTTTTGAGAATATGGACCTGTATACTAAGGGAGAGATACAAGTGGTAAAATAATAGTTAAATGAAAAATTCCCCCAAACTTATTCTTTGACACACAGATATTCAATCAAATCATTTTTTTTACTCACCTCCATTATTAAAATGTGAAAAAGTTACCAAAACATGGAGGTGGGGCGGAGGAAATTTAGTTTTGATAAAGCGGCTCCTGTAAAAACAGGAGCTCCTCCGCGGGGTCAGCAGAAAAATACGGTTTTAATCTATGCCCATTCACTTTAAAAATCGAACCGTTTTTCAAATTTTCGACTTCAACTGCCCCGTGCGGGTGTACATACCGCACCACAAAAGGTCATTTCCAACGAGATATAAGCTTACCCGGATGAAGATGGAGACGAGAATCGTAAAGAAGGACTTGTTGCCCCGATGTGAAGGTTTTTCTAAAAAGATTTTTATCGTGGAACACTTTAGTCCTATTCTTTACTATCACCGCATTATCGTAAGCTTCATCACGGAGTTCGCTTAGCTCATTCAATTGCAGCTTCCGATAGCTGCCTGCATGATCAAGATCAAAATTAAGCTCTTTAATAGCCCACATTGCCTTATGTTCAATCTCGACAGGGAGGTGGCAAGCCTTCCCAAACACAAGGAGGTATGGAGACATACCAAGATCGGTCTTATAAGCGGTGCGGAATGCCCAAAGAGCATCCGTCAATTTGGTTGACCAATCTTTACGGTTTTTCGAAACCGTCTTCTCCAATATCTGTTTGATTTGCCTATTTGAGATCTTAGCCTGCCCGCTTGTTTGGGGATGATAGGGCGTAGAAAGCTTGTGAGTGATTGAGTATTTCCGCATCAAGGCCTCGAAAGACCTATTGCAGAAATGTGTCCCGTTGTCGCTAATGATAGCGCGAGGGTGTCCGAATCGCGAAAAGATATTTTCTTTAAGGAACTTAATGACAACTTTGTTGTCATTAGTGCGACACGGTATAGCTTCCACCCACTTCGAGACATAATCAACCGCTAACAAGATATATAGATTCCCAAAGGAGTTGGGAAAAAGGCCCATAAAATCAATACCCCAAACATCAAATATTTCCACAACCAATATAGGTTGGAACGACATCTCGTTTCTTCGTGAAATCCGACCCAAATGCTGACATCGCGGACAAGTTTTGCAATGTTCAAATGCATCTTTAAATAATGTTGGCCAATAAAAGCCATATTGCAAAACTTTCTCTGCCGTTTTTCGAGGTCTAAAATGACCGTCGCATGCCTGATCATGACAAAATGATAACATGCTCTTGAATTCATCGTTAGGGACACACCTGCGAATGATTTGATCCGAACAATACTTGAATAGATATGGTTCATCCCAGTAAAAATATTTTACTTGGGATAAAAATCGAAGTTTGTCTTGCTTCGACCAATCGCTAGGTATAAGTCCCGTCGCAAGATAGTTCACGATATCCACGAACCAAGGTTCGTAGGATACATTCAAGAGCTGTTCGTCGAGAAATGAGTCATTTATCGGCACGGTCACAGTTGACGAAGAAGTGATGCGTGAAAGATGGTCGGCTACAACGTTTTCACATCCACTCTTGTCTTTGATGACAAGATCAAATTCTTGTAACAATAGGATCCAACGTATTAGCCTGGCCTTCGCATCCTTCTTCGATAAAAGATGTCGTAGGGCGGAGTGATCTGTGTAAACCACAATAGGCGAGCCAATCAAGTAGGGCCTGAATTTCTCCAATGCAAATACAACTTCCAAGAGTTCTTTCTCGGTAGTTGTGTAATTTATTTGTGCATCATTCAAGGTCCTACTTGCATAGTAAATTACATGTGGCATCTTATCAATATGCTGTCCCAAGACAGCACCAATAGCAAAATCTGATGCGTTACACATAAGCTCGAACGGGTGGTTCCAATCTGGAGATGATAGAACGGGGGCTGTAGTGAGTGATTCTTTAAGCGATTCAAAAGCAGCCTCACAATCCGAATCGAAGTGAAATCTAGTGTCCTTAGCCAATAGAAGGGTTAAGGGTCTAGCAATTTTGCTAAAGTCCTTAATAAATCTCCTATAAAATCCTGCATGACCAAGGAAGGATCGTATATCTTTGATGCAGTTGGGTCGAGGGAGGTTTTGAATGACATCTACTTTAGCTCTGTCAACCTCAATGCCTTTTCTTGAAATTATATGTCCAAGTACAGTACCTTCTTGGACCATAAAATGGCATTTGTCCCAATTCAAAGTCAAGTTCTTATCCTTACAGCGGGTAAGAACAGCGTCAAGATTATGAAGGCAGTCCTCAAAGGAGTCCCTAAAAATGGAGAAATCGTCCATAAAAATTTCTAGAAAATTTTACACCATATCTGAAAATATCCCCATCATGCACCGCTGAAATGTAGCGGGAGCGTTGCATAACCCAAAGGGCATGCGTCTATAAGCAAAAGTTCCGAAAGGACAAGTAAAAGTGGTTTTATCTTGATCCTTTTCGGCGATGGGGACCTGGTTGTAGCCAGAGTATCCGTCCAAGAAACAGTAGAAATCGTGTCCCGCTAATCGTTCCAACATCTGGTCAATGAAAGGTAGAGGGAAGTGATCTTTCCTCGTCGCGGCATTGAGTTTCCTGTAATCGATACATACGAACCACCCAGTTTGGGTGCATGTTTGGATTAACTCATTAGCCTCATTAGTGATGACCGTGATGCCAGACTTTTTAGGGACCACATGAATTGGACTTACCCATTGGCTATCAGATATGGGGTAAATTATTCCACTATCAAGGCACTTGACGATTTCTTTCTTTACCGCCTCCTTCATAACGGGATTTAACCGTCTTTGTGGGTCTCGGGTTGGTTTGGCTTCATCCATCAGATGTATGTAATGTTCAACAATTAAGGGACTAATCCCTTTGATATCAGCCATTGTCCAACCAAATGCTTCCCGGTTCGATCTCAACACTGCCAAAAGTGCATTCTCTTGCTCTAAAGGCTAGAGAAGCAGATATAATTACTGGCAAAGTCTCATTCTCTCCTAAATAAGAATATTTAAGATGAGAAGGTAGCGGTTTGAGATCAAGAATTGGCGGAGAGACAATAGAAGGAGGGGTAACGGAATGAGATTCGGACTCCTTAAGAGGTTCAAAACTTGCATAAGATATTGACTCGGAAAGTGCTGCTGACTTTTGTAATGAGTCAACGGGTTCAATCTCAAAGTCGGACTCATTGAACATATCCTCACTGTGAAGTGGTGCAAGATCAAACGATGTCTTATTAGTGTTGTTGAGAACATCAAAGCAAAGCTCCTCATCCGTGCAGCTTTCGGGAGCTATCTCGTGGATGGAAGAAACATCCAGCAAATGAGCAGAAGGTTCTGATGGCTGACTTCCTAGCTTGTAAATATTAAGCTCAATTGTCATTTTCCCGAAGGATAAGTTCATAGAACCGTTACGACTGTAGGGTTCCTAGGCACTCTCAAGAGGTCTCACAAGGCATCAACCATGCCCGTTTCAAAAATTACATGTGCCGAGAAACCCTAATACGGATCGTTAACTAGAAATTTAGGCGAATTTACGAGCTAGTTAACAACATAACTAAAGTGTAAACGGAAATACAACCTTTGTAGATCCGGTGCTCCACCTCTATAGCTCCGTGATGATGTCTCCTCGCTGTCTAAATCGAATCCCGGGCTCTAGCGTCGGCTTCATCGGAGAATGGACGGGCTAGGTCATCGACTACGTGCCGAAGATAATCTACGTCGAGGCATCACAAGATCAAGCTCCACCTTCACCAAGCCATGAAAACTTGTGAAGGAAACACCCTATACTACTTGGAAAGAGGTAGAGGATGAAGAAATAGGAGATGGGTTCACTTTAGATTTGGATTTCTCACTCATTTGCTCAAGTTGCCATTGATGGAGCAAGCTTCTTCATGTTGAAGATGAAGAAGAAGAAGAAGAAAATATTATAATAAGTATTTTCAAAATAGAAAATAAATTGAATACTTATCATAATCCAACCATGGTTTAGTGTAGAGATTTAACTAAGGTTAGATGGAGTGGTTAGGGTTAAGCATGAGACAAAATGGTCACTTAGTCAAAGCTTCATGAAGCTTCATGATGCAAACAAAGAAAGCCACCATTTTCTCTCTTTATTATTTTCTTTTGCCAAAATGAACAAAAGAAATAAATAAATGAATAAGTAAATAAACAAAACCCTAACCACTCATATAACCATGGTTTAATCTTTACACAAACTCAAGTAAGCATGTATCATCAAACATGATACAATCAAGTGCACAAAAATATATCACATATACAACTTGCGAACTTCAAGTGAGAAAATCCATATAAAGTGAACCAATACTAGTTAATGCAAAGTAATATATCAAATATATAATTATACATTAAATCATTAAATCATCACTTGATTTAACGATCCGGTCATATCGCATATAACCGACTAGTATCCAATGTATCGGCTTATCGAATCAATCCTTGATTCGATAACTAGGTTATATCGTATATAACCAGTCGATACATTCTTCGCGAGAATGGAATACGGTATCACATACACGCATTATTCTCCGTCCCGCACATATCTCATATGCGCTCCTATTTCGTTTCTCTTGAGCCAGGAAACCTCTGTGTAGGACTCTAAAGACTCGTCAATACGCCGGCAGCAGGTGATGATCATATTAAACACCCACAAGCCGCAAGAGGTCTGCTAAACGTAACGGCCACCCGGGTATTGAGCGATCAGAAGATCGACGAGCAAGCCCGCTCACACTCCTGTGAATCCAACCAGTAACACTTACCGTACAGTCCGGTCTTGTCGTCTGATATGTCGCATATCTTGCCTAGGGGTGGTAAACGTCAGACCCCAATAGCTCGATAAGTCGTGTCGATTTGAGGTCTATAACAGTTCGAGAAACTACTGGTAACACTTACCAGTATATCTCAGCAACCCTGGCCAGGGATTTCTGGTTATAGCCAATCGAACACAGCGCAACATCAACTCCCTATACCGGGAGAGACGAATCCCCTCCTATCGCTCATTGCCTCCATGTGATTCGGGACTGTACCCAAAAACCACCGTTTTGCACGCCCTCTTGGACGTGGTAAGATGGAAATCAAAGAACAGTGGGAACCATACAAGACTCTATGACGATCTCGGGTCAACAGACTACTCTGTACCAGTGTCACCAGAGCACTGCCATCTGACGTAAGGTATAATACCATCTGGGAGTTCTCGGCGAGTCCGTCCAGTGTACCCAGTCTCCACTGAGCACCCGTACATTATCTCTGATGTCAAACACCAATGGATATGGGATCATCCATCGCCCATCTGTATGGGTCGAGAAGGTATACGCTAGTCTACTCTCGTATATCGATGCCCCGTCTCGATACACCCACGACTAGGGACTTTGAAGGATGTACTTATGGACTACCATGTCCCCACTAGTATGATCTGCATCATAGTCCAGGTAGTCAAGTACACATCCTAAGGGCTTTACCAACATGTAACAGAGAGACAATCAGTGTACACGTTAAGGTAAAGAGTAACCAGATAGCATACTATCATGTCGAGCAAGAAAGTCCTCCCTATATATGTCCCAGCATCCACTACAATATACATCATATGTATAGCAATGGCCTCTAGGGCATACATATAACTAACAATCTCCCACTTGCATTAGGGCCATCTGTAGCAGTGGTTGTAGTATCTCATACTCAACCATCCCATAAAAGTCTCTCTCTGGGAATAGGCCTTCGTGAGTGGATCCGCCGTGTTGTCCTCTGATTCTACTCTCCTAACCTCGATCTCCTTGGAGATCAACCATCTCCATGATCAGGTGACACTGCCTTAGAATATGTCTGGATCACTGATGGGACGGACGTTCCTTCGCATATGCCACAACTCCATTGTCACACAATGGGAGGAACTAAGTTCATTTCATGAACAAATATACATCTAGACTGCCTCTTTGGTAGCATCTTAAGTAGCGATGTATCCAGCCTTTATCGTCTAGTATGCCACGGTATCTAGCTTGGAACTCTTCCAACATACCGTCCCTTTACTGAGGGTAAAGACAATGCCTGCGACTGACATTCAGTCGTCATTATCACCCTGGAACCCTTCCAGTGATTCTCCCCAGGATCGATTGATACCGTCTCACTACAACTAGTGAGAATCCTAACATCCATTTAGATCTATCTCATAGATCCAAAATCCAGGATTTAGGAGGTATCACTTTGATCCTATATGGAGAATCATTGTGATAAGCGGAGATTGACCGAGCGTAGCATAGGAAACTCCTTCCATATCAAGAGTATGTCATCCACGTACCCTACGAGGATCACTACCATACTCCTTACTACCTTTTTGTTTATACAAGGTTCATCTACCATTTTGATGATGTCAAACTGTTTGACTACCACATCAAAACAGATGTTCCAACTCCGCGATACCTGCTTTATCCTATAAAGCATCTTATACACGTTTCCGCTGCTCCCACTGTCTACGAAGCCCTCTGGCTGTGTACTTATAGACGCACTCTTCTAAAACATCATTTAGAAAAGCAGTCATGGCACCCAACCGCCAGATATCGTAGTCATGGTATGCAGCCGTGGCAAGTAGGATCTGGATGGACTTAAGCATAGCTACTTGAAAAGGTTTCATCATTATCCACGCCTGGTCGATGACGAAAAGGTTTAACAAGTCTAGCTTTGAAAGTCTCAACTTTTCCATCTACACCAATTAATCTTCTCAAGATATACTTGCTCCTGATAGGGATTTAACCCTTCAGATATAGCAACCAAAGTCCATACTTTGTTGGTGTATAAGGATACCATCTCAGATCGCTAAGCATCCAGCCATTCTTACAGAGTCCCACTCCTGATGGCCGGCTCGAAACTAGTTGGGTCATCATCTCATGATGCAATCCTCGCTCCCACTGTCATAGAGAAACCGAAGTATCTCTCAGGTGGTTGAGGAACCCTACTAGATCGGCGGAGAGGCTGAGGTTCGTTGGAATCTACTGAATCCTTTGGTTCTACCAAATCATCTGCTGTTGTTTGTATAGTTGGAACATTTCCAGTTCTACATAACAGTCCTTGCCTCGAGCTTGTCCGGATTTTGCTTTTAGACATAGGCCGGACAACCCCAAATCTTAACTATCATAAGATATGGGCTCTTCCCTTTCCATATCACATATGAAATGGTAGGCAACTGATTTGATTGGAACCCTATTCAATAGGTATGCAGCTTCTCAAGCGCATAACTCCCAAAAAGGAAATAGGTAACTCAGTAGTACTCATCATAGAGCACACCAAATCACATAGGGTGCTATTGCTCCGCCCCGATATACCATCGTGCTATGGTGTATACGGAGGAGTAATGCTGAGAGAGAATCTCATTCTCCTTTAGAAAAGTCCAGGAATTCTATGCACAAGTATTCTCCTCCCTGATCTCATCATAGGACATAATACTTATACCCGTATTTTGGTTCTCTACTTCTAACTCATATTCTGTGAATATCTCAAAAGGTTCGGACTTGTGTTTCAACAGGAACATATGTCTGAATCTTGAGAGATTATCAGAGAATGTAACGAAGTACAAAGAACCAGTCCTGGCATATGTAGACAGGGGACCTTACATACATCAACATGTATCATCCCAAGAGTTCACTAACTCTTTCTCTGTTTCCAATAAACAGAGCTGGTGTCATTATATCTTTGTGACATGGCTGGCAAGTTTCACAAGATGTAGATTCAAACTGATTTAAATATGCATCTTCATATAACTTCAGTTAGTCGGGTCGCATTGATATGACCTAGTCTACAATGCCTCAAGAAGGATTCGTTCATTTCTGAACTCTTCCTCTTGTGTGTGTTCCGTATACTAAAGAACTGTAGTTTGATTTAGAACTACAAAGCTTTTAGATAACGTGCCTGAACCGATCAACTTTTGATATAGGAAATGTTCAAAACATTATCCATCTATACAAAATTTTATCATTTCATTACTAATAAAGAGATAGATATGATTTTGTATATCAAGTTCGGTATCTAATAACATTCGTTCAGAATCAATGTATTGGTAATACAGGGTGACAGTGACCAACAGACTTGGCTGCAACTCTTGCCCCGTTTTCTGCCTCATGAAACTTATCACCCGTTCTCAGTTCTCTACCTAGTTGTAGCCCTATGTAACAGATTACATATCTGGGATCCTGATCTGGTATCACATACCCAGGACATAGAGGATACAGAGAAATAGTTCTTTGTAATGAACACACCCGAAGAAGATGCATCTATGCACTTCCTTTGTTTGGGCGGCACGGGAAATCTGGTATTCCCCAATTTCCTGCTCTGTCTTATAACAATTATAAGTTGGAGCGGGACCAACGTTCCCCAGCTCAGTATAACAAGCGGGTTCGGTCAATATTCCGTATTATTATCTTGATTAAGGCGTGATATGGTCGCTACCTGGAGAGAGAGAGAAGAAAACACTCAGCATGCGCTCTTGCAAGAATAGATTGGTTATTATTTTATCTAATCAGGATGGCTCCCACTGCTTTTTATCAAATCTTCCTTCAAACCCTAAAAGGAAAGACTAGCCGGGATTAATTACACACTACAAGTTCGCCAATCTTTCAGCCAGGCCAGTGTCGGTACTTTGAGGGAGGTCCCCCGTGCTTTCGCACGAACCTAATTAATGTAAACCTCGTTTTCCCAGAGGCGTAACCTCGTTAACACCTTTCTAGACACCTACTTGATCGGCTAATTGTAATGTGTAAAACTCTCCCAGGAGTAACTCTTACTCGCAGCGGGTATCGGGATCCAACTATCTCATAGAAGGTATGCAATCTCATTGCAAATTTCAACACTTGAAATTCCCGATAATATTTTGCCCCTAGCACCCTATGACCTTGACGGAGGTCAACAAACCATAGGCTACTAGTCAAGTTCAACCCGTCATTTCTTGATCGAATTAAACCCACCCGCACGACCCTTGACGGAGGTCAACAAGGCCGCACGACTACCCTAATCCAATCTGCATCATATGCATAAGCAGATAAATACTAGTTAGCTACCGCACACTACGCCTTGACGGAGGTCAACAAACGTAGCACGAATACTAAATAGGACTTATCTGAAATGACGGAGGGCTACGACAGGTTTTTCTGAAAACCTATTGCGTAATGAACTTGATATCGTTGTAGGATTGAATGAATTTTAAAATGGAGTGTCTTTGAGGCTTTTCTAGTTTTGCTAAAGGAGTCACTCCCGGTGAAGGGATCGTCGGTCCTTTCCTCGTCGAATGAGGTGCGGGATATATCATATATATCACTGTGGAAAGCAAAAACTCTTAAAAGCAATCAAAAGACAAACCGAGAGTTATAGCATCTGCCAGTTATTGCTAAAGGAGTCACTCCCGGTGAAGGGATCTCGGTCCTTTCCTCATCGAATAAGGTGCAGGATATATCACATATACCGCTGTGCAAAGCAAGAACTGTAGCTACCTGTTTTATTTTGAAATTCGATTCTACAACATCTTAGGTTTCTTTTCTTTCATTAATCACATTAATGAAGTCCCATCATTTAAATCACCTAAACATCACAGATAAATACGACGTACACTTATGCCATCCGCATTCGCCTCGATGTCCCCTCATGCACCGTTAGGTTAGGTAACTAACGGCAGAGCGGGGCAGGGCTAGCGCGGGTGTAAAACATAAGTAACGTCTATATAATATATCATATATACTATATACAGTATCCATCACAGAACATATCACATGATCACATCACAGATATCGCAGCAGAAGAAACATATGAAATATTGGATATACTAGGACGTCCGTGTTTTCAATACGAGCCAGTATAAAACACGGATTCCACGGTCGCGATGAATAGACAAACCCACACCCCTAGACCCCTATGAGAGCGGCAAGCAACCCTACCAATTCTAGGGTTAGGAGACCCGGACTCGACTCCTCGAGTTGGTCTTCCACTGGACCCTAGAACCCGGTTACTTGTGCTCCCCTCCTTGGGTCTATCCTAGTGCGGAAAAGTAAATAATATACAAAGGGTGACATCTTCCGCAACCTGGAAGTGCCCCAATAAAAGAATATTATATACAAGTTTTTACATGAATGAAAAAGAAAAACACTTATCTCACAAAAAAAAACCCCGGCTATTCAAACACGACGATCCAATATAACATATCCAGCAACACATAACATCACATGTCATCAACGTAAGTAAATATGCGCATCCCAATTGTCGTTGGCATATAGCAACGAAACCGGCGATATCACATATTACACTTACGGTCACAGAAAAGAAAGTGTAAAACTACAACAGTTGGAATCCGCAATCTGCATAGACATCGCATGCCTAATCAAATGAATACTTTAGACATAACATGCCTAACAATTATAAACCCCGCATTTTAGTCTCAAAATCGAAAACACTTTTCAATATTAAGTCGGGCAATTCAACAAGATTCCCGACATCCTGATCGAATGCTCGTCGCAAACTTCAGTAGACGGCCGCACCCCCGATACCGTCGACGAAGTGCACCAAGGCGGAACACCGCTACCGCGAGCACCCGAACGGATGCTTTCGGCGACGGGGTTCTCCTACAGTCACTTGGTCGGGGCTATGGGGTGAGGCTGTCTATTAAGTTTACCCGGCGAGTATCCGCGTACGCTACGTGATTGCGACGGACTTTTGATCACATCAAAATTCCGTGGCAACCGATCAAGTGAGACTAAAGTGCTATGTTTATAACATTCATTCAGTTATCTCATAACTGCTTGTGAATTCCAATTATTGTATCCCATTCCAGATAAATAGAAAATGTTAAACTTTCCGATCGAAAATTCGAACACCCAAGTTTTCCCGAAACAGCTCAACACATGAAATAAATCTAAAAACATTCAGTTCATGCCTCAGTACCAACGGTCCAGCCGTAGAAGGGTCAAGCCAACGCCTCACATGTGGCACGCCGTACTGCCCCAAACCCTAAGGTTCAAAGGGCAGTTCGAGACGGTCACATAATCGAGTTAAGGTTTGTTATCTTCTAGAGGGACCATCGCGTTACTTGCACTACTTAGAACGTCTTTAAACCACGGAAAAATCCAACACTTGGAAATTTTCCGGCAAGGGAAAAGTTGGGTATTTATATCCGGTCGAACTTTTTAACATATTCTAAAATATCCGGAAAGCCACAGAGACAAAGTCTGACAATCCGATCGAAACACCGAGTCCCCAATACAACCCAGAAAACTCAACTCTTGAGTTCAGAAAAAAAAAATATCCCAGGAAAACCAGCACTGCAAAATAGGAATTACTGTGCAAAATTCAATGGGAGATAAGACAAAAGGGCCGCGGAACAGCCTCATTAGCACGCTAATGCCGCGGTTCCGCCGTACTTTAGAAAGATCATTAGGTAATTTTTGCATCGTAATTCTTAGAATTTCCTGCTGAATTTTCTGCATATTTTTAATCTGGAAAAAACCCAATTTTTGGAAAAAGTCCAGAGAGCAAATTAAGGTTTGGGTTTCGGTTCGATCGGACTTCCAATTCCGTCTACGTATCGCCTAAGGCTCTAGCTAGGCTCTGATACCACTGTAGGGTTCCTAGGCACTCTCAAGAGGTCTCACAAGGCATCAACCATGCCCGTTTCAAAAATTACATGTGCCGAGAAACCCTAATACGGATTGTTAACTAGAATTTTAGGCGAATTTACGAGCTAGTTAACAACTTAACTAAAGAGTAAACGGAAATACAACCTTTGTAGATCCGGTGCTCCACCTCCATAGCTCCGTGATGATGTCTCCTCGCTGTCCAAATCGAATCCCGGGCTCTAGCGTCGGCTTCATCGGAGAATGGACGGGCTAGGTCATCGACTACGTGCCGAAGATGATCTACGTCGAGGCATCACAAGATCAAGCTCCACCTTCACCAAGCCATGAAAACTTGTAAAGGAAACACCCTATACTACTTGGAAAGAGGTAGAGGATGAAGAAATAGGAGATGGGTTCACTTTAGATTTGGATTTCTCACTCATTTGCTCAAGTTGCATTGATGGAGCAAGCTTCTTCATATTGAAGATGAAGAAGAAGAAGAAGAAAATATTATAATAAGTATTTTCAAAATAGAAAATAAATTGAATACTTATCATAATCCAACCATGGTTTAGTGTAGAGATTTAACTAAGGTTAGATGGAGTGGTTAGGGTTAAGCATGAGACAAAATGGTCACTTAGTCAAAGCTTCATGAAGCTTCATGATGCAAACAAAGAAAGCCACCATTTTCTCTCTTTATTATTTTCTTTTGCCAAAATGAACAAAAGAAATAAATAAATGAATAAGTAAATAAACAAAACCCTAACCACTCATATAACCATGGTTTAATCTTTACACAAACTCAAGTAAGCATGTATCATCAAACATGATACAATCAAGTGCACAAAAATATATCACATATACAACTTGCGAACTTCAAGTGAGAAAATCCATATAAAGTGAACCAATACTAATTAATGCAAAGTAATATATCAAATATATAATTATACATTAAATCATTAAATCAACACTTGATTTAACGATCCGGTCATATCGCATATAACCGACTAGTATCCAATGTATCAGCTTATCGAATCAATCCTTGATTCGATAACTAGGTTATATCGTATATAACCAGTCGATACATTCATCGCGAGAATGGAATACGGTATCACATACACGCATTATTCTCGGTCCCACACATATCTCATATGCGCTCCTATTTCGTTTCGCTTGAGCCAGGAAACCTCTGTGTAGGACTCTAAAGACTCGTCAATACGCCGGCAGCAGGTGATGATCATATCAAACACCCACAAGCCGCAAGCGGTCTGCTAAACGTAACGGCCACCCGGGTATTGAGCGATCAGAAGATCGACGAGCAAGCCCGCTCACACTCCTGTGAATCCAACCAGTAACACTTACCGTACAGTCCGGTCTTGTCGTCTGATATGTCGCATATCTTGCCTAGGGGTGGTAAACGTCAGACCCCAATAGCTCGATAAGTCATGTCGATTTGAGGTCTATAACAGTTCGAGAAACTACTGGTAACACTTACCAGTGAATCTCAGCAACCCTGGCCAGGGATTTCTGGTTATAGCCAATCGAACACAGCGCAACATCAACTCCCTATACCGGGAGAGACGAATCCCCTCCTATCGCTCATTGCCTCCATGTGATTCGGGACTGTACCCAAAAACCACCGTTTTGCACGCCCTCTTCGACGTGGTAAGATGGAAATCAAAGCACAGTGGGAACCACACAAGACTCTATGACGCTCTCGGGTCAACAGACTACTCTGTACCAGTGTCACCAGAGAACTGCCATCTGACGTAACGTATAATACCATCTGGGAGTTCTCGGCGAGTCCGTCCAGTGTACCCAGTCTCTACTGAGCACCCGTACATCATCTCTGATGTCAAACACCAATGGATATGGGATCATCCATCGCCCATCTGTATGGGTCGAGAAGGTATACGCTAGTCTACTCTGGTATATCGATGCCCCGTCTCGATACACCCACGACTAGGGACTTTGAAGGATGTACTTATGGACTACCATGTCCCCACTAGTATGATCTGCATCATAGTCCAGGTAGTCAAGTACACATCCTAAGGGCTTTACCAACATGTAACAGAGAGACAATCAGTGTACACGTTAAGGTAAAGAGTAACCAGATAGCATACTATCATGTCGAGCAAGAAAGTCCTCCCTATATATGTCCCAGCATCCACTACAATATACATCATATGTATAGCAATGGCCTCTAGGGCATACATATAGCTAACAACGACAATTAATCACAGCGTTAGAAGTTGCTCGGAAGGGTCGACCAAGTATCACCGGGATTTGATTGCGTGGGTTTGCCACAGGTTGTGTATCTAAAACAATAAAGTCCACGGGAAATATGAATTCCCCGACTTTAATTAACACATCCTCTAGTTCGTCCCGAGGTTTGGTGATAGATCGGTCTGCCATCTGGAGAGTACAATGAGCGGGTTTTAACTCTCCAATTCCTAACTGCTCATAAACTGAATAAGGAAGCAAGTTGACGCTAGCGCCTAGATCGAGTAAAGCACGATTAATATTTTTACCCCCAATAGAAATAGAGATTGTAGGACAGCCGGGGTCCTTACGTTTCTTTGGTATTTGCTGGGTAAAAGCTGTGCTAATATTACTCGTCATGAAAACCTTTTTAGGTACTTGAGTTTTTCTCTTCCTAGTACACAAGTCTTTAAGAATTCTTGCATAAGATGGGACTTGTTGAATAGCATCTAGGAGAGGAATATTCACGCTAACTTGCTTAAACATTTCCACAATCTTCTCCATTTGCGGGTTAGGTCTGTTGGCCCTTAATCGGTTTGGAAATGGAGCTCGATCAATAAGTTTTGGGTCCAACGTTTGTGGAGAAGACTGTGGCGACGGATTCGATCCTAAAATTGGAGTGGGCATCGACTTAGATAGATTTGGCGAAATGTTCGAGCCTTGGGGAAAACGGAGAATAGGCTCGGGTGAAGGTGGGAGACTAGACGAATTAGGGGAAGCAGAAGAAGAAGAAGGGGTATCAAATGTGTCACTATCATCAAATTGCTCACCCACTCGGTTATTTAGCACTCTCCCCGATCTCAACGTAGTAATGGCATTCTCATTATGACTTTGTGAATGGACAGGATTTGGTAGGGGTTGAGATGGGAGTTTCCCTTTCTCTCTCGCACTCATTGCGGCGTTTAACTGTGCGATTTGGTTTTCTATTGATTTAATACTCTCACCATGGGAGGAGGAGTTTTTCGTTAGGGTATCAATAGAAGACCTCATCTCAGCCGAAATTTGCATGGATTGTTTCATGAACATATCCAAAGTTTGTGCAAGTGAGTTGTCAGTACCGGCCACTTGTGGTGTAGAAATGTTGGCCGGATTTTGGAAATTTTGTGACTGAAAGGGGGGCTGATTCTGTGGTTGTGGTTGCTGTGGAAGAGGTCTTTGATAATAACTTTGTTGGTTTTGATTCCAAGAAAAGTTAGGATGATTCCTCCATCCTTGATTATATGTGGAAGAATAAGGATCGTTTCTAGGTCGCTGCTGAAAAGCAGCATTAGCTTGAAACGATGCATTCATAAGACATTCTTCCGTTAAGTGTGAAGGATCCAAACAGCAACCACAAACGGTCTTAGGAAGCGTGACCTGATTTAGGGAGAATGTTGAGAACTTGTTTTCAATAGCATCGAGTTTCTTCTGAATCGCTGCCATTTCGGCTTTTACTGCGATAGAAATATCGAGCTGGTGAATACCTCCCTTAGTTGAAGGTGGTCTTACGCTTTCCCACTGCAACGTGTGTTCAGCAAGGTCTTCCAGATATTTCCAAGCTTCACCGTCATCATTAGACATGAAATTGCATTGACACATTGTTTCAAGCATCTGCTTTGTCGCTGGATTAATGCCCTCATATATAATCCGACATAAATCCCATCTTTGTATTCCGTGATGGGGGCATTGGACAAGCAGATCTTTGAAACGTTCAAAGCACTTCCAAAATGGTTCATTGGGAAGCTGGGTGAACTGGTTGATCTCGCTCCTATTGTGGGCAGTCTTATGATTTGGGTAAAACTTCTTAAGAAATGCTACGACGAATTCATCCCAATTAGTGATAGAGTGTGCGGCAGTATTATAAATCCATTTTTCTGCCAAGTCGCACAGTGTGAATGGGAGAAGACGTAAGCGCATAGCATCTAAAGTTAATTGTGAAGTACCCATCATTGCGCATACGTTTTCGAATTTGGTGATGAAAACGTACGCGTCTTTCGACTTAAGCCCGTGAAATTTGGGCAGCAGGTTGATGTAGTGGGGTTTAATTTCGAAATTATCCCCGTTAGGTGGTGGAAGAGATAGACAAGTAGGAAGAGGACCACGAATAGGATAGCATCTCTCTTGGAGAGAGATGCGCGGTGGATTCTGCTCAACTGCGGGCGGTGGCAGCGTTTTGTTATAATTAGATGGAGTGCCGTCCATCACGGTTGATGTGGTGTGTGGTAGGGGAAAAGAAGATGAAGAAGTACCGACTTCGGCGTCGATAGCAGGAACGCGGACAAGACGGGCACTAGGATCCCGTGTCCAACCGAGCATGCACTAAGCGGGTTTAGTGCAAGTGGCAGCGTGTGTGATTTAAAATTGGCTTGTTTTGAAAAAGTGGGACTCAAGACAAATCACCCTAAGATGCATAAGCAACCCTAGAACTAAGGTCACCTAGGTCCAGTCTCTAGACCGCTCCTAGACTTCCAAAGGCCAAGCCGCAGGATCAATCCTCTACCGCCTCCGTACTACCCTTGTAGCCAGGTAAGTGCCAGGTAAGTGGGAAGGAACCACGTCGTGGGCCTAATTAAAAACCACTAGCTTTTGTCACACTTGCCTAGGCACTACAAAAGTAATGCGGATAAACGATAGATTACACACGACCTTCCTCTGTCCTTATTGAGTGCGACAGTCCTTAGAGTCTGGTCTAGATATTTTTTAAATTAATGAAGGGTTGATCTATATGCTCGGTTTGTGATTTATGGGGCTTAGGAAGGGTGATGAAATCCCCACCTAATCTTGATTTGGTCTTTGCCCCTTAAAGTCCGTATTAAATATTCAAAACAAAACCAATCACAACTTTTCCAAAAAGATTTTTTTAGCGACGTAATTTTGCAAAGAATCCTGCAGAAAATAGATTTTATTGGATTCGAGGAGAGAGAGAAGGAGTTAAGAAAGATACCAGAGAAGATTGAAGCCCTAATTCCTCCAACCTGCCGCGATTCCGCCGCAGAAGGGGTGATTTTGCCGCGGTTCCGCCGCGTGGCAGAAGGAACAGTTGATGAAATTTTTTGTATAGCCTTCTGTGCTCCTCTAGATCTCTAAAAATGTCTCTGTTTCCTGTTCTCCTTAATTCTGTGACTCCAGATCTCCTTGCAAAAATTCACGCACAAATCGTTAAATATGCAATTTGCAGTTTTGTGTTAATAATGATATGGCTCATATAAGAATTCAACACAAATAGTAAAAATAAAAAATTACGCACGTATCCCCAGCAACGGCGCCATTTGATTGATACGAAAAAGTGTGTTTTGTAGTTTAACCGCAATCAATAACGGTGTCGCACGTAGCTAGACCGAGATGAGTACGGGTCGTCCTCTGGGAAACGTGGAACCTTTTACTTTTACTTTATATGTGTTGAGAAAGAGAGGAGGGATAAAGAATTTTATAGAATGGTTTCTAGATCTACGTTAAACAAGAATGTAAAATATAGATCTTGATTATTTTAAAGATGTAGTAAATATAATAAGAAGGCTTGTAGGGTTCGTTAGGATTTAGTAGTTATGGACGATTAATTAAAAGTTATCCTTTTTATCCATTAATAGATTTAGAACTAGAACGACGGTGATGCGTGTAGATTAGGGTTTCTGGAGGGAAAAGGAATCCTACTCTTAACCCTTATCTCGACACGGAACTCCGTTCATATCTAGCCTTTACCAAAACAATCATTAATCTAATCTCTAATCGCGGTCGGAACTAGCAAAGAATTGCTAGCGCGCCCGATTAGGATGTTAATGATTCTTTTGATAAAGTTCCTAAACTTTATAGGACTTAAAAAGGGTTTAATTATTTTCATCGTCCATTAGCCTACTCTAATCCTACGAACCCTAACAAGCGGAGAATTACTCGCGCATGTTGGGAGAAGAAGATGAAAAGACAGAGAGGGAAAACATAATGTAAAATGCAAAGACAATTAAATAAAATAACTACCTTTATTAATCGACTTGAACAAACTACACTTTTAATCCATAGAAAATGATTACAACTAGTTGTTTCTCGATCTTTCCTAAGGAGGTAGTCGAACAGTCGATGATCAGCCTGGATGCGTGAGCGTCTGGGGCTTCGTGATCGCGTCGGCTTGATAACTTTTCCAAGAGGCTCTCGGTGCCATTTTATATTGCAAAGCCAGAATCTTTTAGTTGGAAACTTGGTAAAATTCAGCAGAGATTTACGCCAAAAAATGTTTGCTCCCAATTCCATAGAAGTGCGGCGGATCCGCGGCCCAAGGGGGGTTTGGCCGCGGATCCGCGCTCAAAGATGAGGATCTCTTGATCAAAATTCTTGGGCTTTCTTCTTGTGACATGTGGCAATCCTAGGCACCTTTAGAATTCAGAAATCTTCTCTCGGTTGCTTCCAGACTTGGTCTCCAAGTTTTGCTTCTTAATTTGGCAAGTTTTCTTCAACAACTTGATTTGTTTGATAAATTCTGCATAACAACTTGGAAAATTCTGCACAATAATCTTAAATAATATTTAGTAGACTTAGTTCTACTAGGATTTAGTCAATAGATTTATTTGCATACATTTTCCTACCAAATACTAATTAAAATATATTAACACATGGAAAATGGTGTTTTCACACATAAACCCTCATATGTATAATATATTATAATAAAGTCCTTTTTTAATATGAAAATGGTAGGAAAAATGTACTACAAATGTGCAGTTTTATCAACTGAACATGCAGCGAGGGCCGAGGTCGGAATTGACTTGGGTAGGACGAGGACTGACCAGAATGGCACGCTCGTTGCACAGGAGCAGACGGATCCGCCTTCGATAGATAGTATCGCTAGGCTTGTGGTAGAGATTCAGGACATGCGCCAGACGATGAGTTCTTTAGTTGAAGCCATTCGAGCTCAGCGACAGGAGGTTGTCACCTCTGTTACCCAGTTGTTCCTTGCGATCAGCACACTGTTAGTGTATATGCCCTAGAGGCCATTACTGTATCATACTAGTTTGTATATTACTTGATGGAAGCTTGGGATATTCACAGTTGTATAGACAATCTTTCTCAAAATGGTAGTATGCTACTTGGTTTGTTTCTACTTCAATGTGTACATGTGTTTCTTTTAGCATATCACCTATACACATTAGTGGAGCCCTTAGGATCTTTGCTTGATTACCAGCGTTGTGATGGCAGTCACACTAGTGGGGGCTGGGTAATCTATAAGCACATCCTTATACTGGTCCCTAGTCGTAGGACTATCGAGATAGGGTATCGATACTCCGGAGTAGACTAGCGTATGCGCTTCTCATCCCAGCAGGGGAGACGGTCTGTCCCACAGCCGTCAGTACGTCGTACTTGAGATAGTATGCGGGTGCTCGTTAGGTTACGAGTACACTGGACAGGGCTCGTCGGGAACTGTTGGTTGGTACTATACCTATCGTCAGTTATCAGTTCCCAGGTGACATGAGTACAGCTTAGTCCGCTGACTTGACACCGTCACTTCGCCTCGAGTGTGTTCCCACTGTACATTGATTACTACCCTACCACGGCTCAAAGGAGTCGTGCAAACAGGTAGTAGTTGGGTGCAGTCCTGAAGCATTTGGAGGCAGTGATGGTTAGACAGGATTCATCTCTCCCGGTATTAGGAGTTGATATCGCGCTGTGTCAAGGAGAGCTATTACACATTGTTGTCCCTGGCCAGGGCAAGCGAGATATACTGGTGGGTTTCCAGTGTTATCTCAGGGTGTTCTGGGCTACACTCCGACACGACTTATACTGCTATTAGGGGACTGACGTTTACCGCCCCCCTATACCCGCCATGCGATATTCTCAGACGAACAGACCGGAATGTACGGAGACTGTCACATTCAGGCTCAGTAGGAGTTTGGATGGGTTCACCTCATCAGTCTTCTTATCGGCATCTACCTGGGGACCGTTACGTACAGCTAGTGCCGCTTGCGGTCTGTGGTTAAACCCACTGCCAGCGTAGTGTCGAGTCTTTAGAGTCCCACATAGAGAGCTATTCGCTTTTGGGCAAAACAGAGTAGAGGTCGCATGGTTTTGCGACAGGGTTCGTTCACATCCGCGCACTTGTGCACGTTTGGTGTCCGGGCAGTTATTACTAGCGGGCTTTGGTTTAAACCAGATCCTAGTATGCGTTTTGGGATTGGTTTTATCTCGTTTGTATTCGTGTTCCTCGGAACACGGATGCGGGTGTGTATGCACAGTTGACAGACAGAGGCAGAGGATTCTCATTATGGTTGTTGACTGTTGACCTTTTCTAAACCCTAATGAGAATAAGAAATATGATTAATAACAATATTAATTAAGTATTATTGTGCCGTGGTTGGGTTGAAAGTTTGACTTTGTTGACTTGTTGACTTTGTTGACCGGTTGACTAGTTTGGACTTGTTGACCATCATCATTTCAATGGCTATCATTTCATGGCTATGATTTTTGCTTGCTTGCTTGTTTACAAAATGCATTAAATGCATGGAATGATAATGCCATTGACATGAACTATCACAAATACTTAATTATTGTTATTATCATGATTATTTTTTGTTTTTGAGAGCATGGTTGTAAAAGTCTTCTCTCATTCTATCATTTCCACTCTCTCTCATCCAAGCTCTCCCTCTTCCTCTTGCTCATGGTTCTCTTGTCTCATGAGCTGAGAAACAAGAACAATTGAGATACTACTCACTCTAAAGTTCAAGGTCTAGCAAGCCAAGGATTTTAGTTTCCTCCCGATTGAGGAAGGAGCCAAAGGTAGAAGCTTTCGGGTGGATCCATCTTCGGCACAAGGAGACGATGAGGTGAGGCCGATCCGACCACTACAAGGAGTCGAAGAGAAGGAGTTCAAGATTAGGTATAACCCCTAACATAGTAGTTAAACTCTTAGTAAGGTTGTTAGATAGTTTGTTTAGCAAAGATCCGGTTTCTAATCCATGTTACCCTTCACCGAAAAAATCGTTTTTCCCCATTTCCGCATCCCCGAAAGAACCGGGATGGGTAACGTGGACTTACAGTGGTATCAGAGCCAGGCTAAACACTATCTAACATGTTAGCAAAGTAACTAGAAGTTCGATCGAAGAAAAAATCACAAAACATGCCCGAAATTTAAACTTTCTGTCGATTTTTATACCGCTCTAAAAATTATTTGACATATACCAAAAATCGGCTCAGGGTTTTTAATCAACACAGAAGAAAAACGAACTAACGAGTCGACCAACTCGCCGCGGAACCGCGGCAAGAACATGATTCTATCATTTTTCCTGCAGTGTTCCTAGAGCGCAGTATTGGGATTTTTGGAATATGTTTTTTCTGCCCAGATTTTCCAGAAAACAAATTTGTGTTTGGGGTGGTTACAAATCCGTATTTTTGATCGAACTTCTATAGAATTTAGCTAACGGGTTATATCTGTGATGTGTTATATGTATTGAACGTCTGCTAATCGCTATACGTCGATTAGTGGGGGTTATACATATCTGTGATCTGTAATGTTGATGGTTTGTGTATATGAATTCGTTGGATTGTCGCGGATGAATAGCCGGGGGGTTGTGAGATGTGAGTTTTATTTATCTTTCAATTCATGTAATATGTAAATTGATGTAATATTATTTGTATGGCCGCACATCCGGGATGAGGTTGCTGCCGACATTGTATAATTTCTTTTTACTGTTTTTGCTCCTAGGATAGACCCAAGAAGGAGGTGCACAAACTACCGGATACCTCGAAGTGCCGAGTGGCCTACTCACGTTGTTGAGGGAGGTTGCTTCACTTCGGGTATTTGGCGGGTAGTTTTCCGCACCCGTAGGGGTCTATGGTGGGGTATTGGCTATTCATCGCGACCGTGTAATCCGCTTTTCGTTGCAGGCTCGAACGAAATGCGGATTCCTAGTATATCCAATGTGTTCATCTGTGATCTGGAATGGCTATCATTGCATCTGACGAATGTATATATCTATATATGATATCTATTTAGGCGTTGCTTATGTTTTTCATCCGCGCTTGTCCAGCCCCCGCTCTGTCGTTAGTTAAGTAACCTAACGGGTGATGACGGGGCCCCGTGGCGAATGCAGATGGCATAAGCGTACGTCATATTTTCGTTGTTTTCTGCAATGGTAGGATTAAATGATGGGACGCATTAAAATTAATTCAAGAAAATAAACCAAAGTAAAGTCGTTGGAACACTTTTAAAACCACTCGGTTTTTTTTCAAAAACCAACTTTTAAACACGGAGCTTGAACCACTCCTTTTAAAAGCTATCTCGTTCCATCGATTATATTAAGTTCACTACGTTCACAGTTTTGCCAAAACCATTCGTAGCCCTCCGTCATTTCATATGGATAGTCAATAGTATTCAAGCTGTGTTTGTTGGCCAAAGTCAAGGCACAGTGTTTGGTAGCTATTGGATATTCATATGCGCATAGATAGATGCGTTGGTTTGGGACAGTCGTACTGCCTTGTTGGCCAAAGTCAAGAGTAGGTACGGGTGGGTTCAAATTAACCTGGAGAATGACGGGTAGACATGTGACTTATGATTTGTTGTCAGGGTCATAAGAGCATGGGGCAAAAATCCACATCGGGAGTTTCTAAAGAAACTGAAACTTGCTAGCGTTGAATACCATTTGGAGTGTGATGATTCTGGTAGGATTCCTTCAGTTTTGTCACGCGATGATATTTGGATCCCGATCCTACTGTGAGTATATGCTACTCCTCGGGAAACTTCTCACTTAACGATCAATGTTATAAACCAAGTAGGTTTCTAGAAAGGTGTTAGTGGGGCTACGCCCTCAGGGAAAAAAGGTTCTTAAATTAAGGTGTAGGGTGTTTTTCGTCACCCCATTGAGATGGGAATACGCGCGCGCTTGTCAGGCATACTACAGATTCCCCCTGCCTAGGGTAGGCCGGGGTTTAATGATTGTGGGGATCCGAATCTCCGGCAGCCGCGGACTAAGCTGCCGTTAATTACCCCTCGCCTTTGGAGCGAGGGAACCTCCGATTGACGGGTTAAACTGGTCATGCGAACTCAATGTGCAGTGTACATGTGTTTTGTTTTAAAAAAAGGGGGGAGGCCGGCCGCTTCATGTTCTGGCTCGACCCGGGCATGGGCCCACTGGATCTGGGCTTGGGCCCACTTGGCTTGGGGTTGACTTGGATTTTGACTTGGTCAACCGGGGTGTAAATTTTTACCCCAACAAATTGCCCCCCATCAATAAATGCACACCACATATGTGGGTCGTGTGCATGAAATTGATGGATCTTCTTTCACGTGGAGGCGGCTTGATTTAGTTCCCACCTTTTGGGAAGCTGACACTGCCCTTTTTACGACATGGACGGTCGTTGCTTGACATGTCTCCGAGACGGAGTGTCCGTGATAGACGTTTTCCTGGCCCGGAGTGATCTGGTTCCCGCTTTGTAGGAATCCTGTGCTGCCCTTTTTACGACGTGGACGGTCGGTGCTACCCTTTTTGCGACTTGGACGGTCGTTGCTGCCCTTTTAGCGACGTGGACGGTCGATGCTGCCATTTTTGCGACTTGGACGGTCGGTGCTGCCATTTTAGCGACTTGGACGGTCGATGCTGCCCTTTTAGCAACGTGGACGGTCGGTTCTGCTCTTTTTGCGACTTGGACGGTCGGTGCTGCCATTTTAGCGACGTGGACGGTCGATGCTGCCCTTTTAGCGACGTGGACGGTCGATGCTGCCCTTTTAGCGACGTGGACGGTCGATGCTGCCCTTTTTGCGACTTGGACGGTCGGTGCTGCCCTTTTAGCGACGTGGACGGTCGATGCTGCCCTTTTAGCGACGTGGACGGTCGATGCTGCCCTTTTTGCGACTTGGAAGGTCGGTGCTGCCCTTTTAGCGACGTGGACGGTCGATGCTGCCCTTTTTGCGACTTGGACGGTCGGTGCAGCCCTTTTAGCGACGTGGACGGTCGATGCTGCCCTTTTTGCGACTTGGACGGTCGGTGCTGCCCTTTTAGCGACGTGGACGGTCGATGCTGCCCTTTTTGCGACTTGGACGGTCGATGCTGCCCTTTTTGCGACTTGGACGGTCGGTACTGCCCTTTTTGCGACTTGGACGGTCGGTGCTGCCCTTTTAGCGACGTGGACGGTCGATGCTGCCCTTTTTGCGACTTGGACGGTCGGTGCTGCCCTTTTAGCGACGTGGACGGTCGATGCTGCCCTCTTTGCGACTTGGACGGTCGATGCTGCCCTTTTTGCGACTTGGACGGTCGGTGCTTGATTTGACTTGCTCTGCTTCTTGCAGTGTCAGGGGTAGACTTGACTTGCTCCGCTTCTTACGGTGTCGAGTGGAAGTTGACTTGTTGATTTTGATTTGGGTTGACATCAGCATCGCTATACTGGAATATGGTACCAGGAGCGAACCATCATCTGTCATGGAGAGGATTTTGGAATTTTGGTTTTTGTTTGGCATCTGCATTGCTGCACTGGAATAATGCCAGGAGCAACTCATCATTTGCCCCGAGAGAATTTGAGAATTGATGGCTTAGGAGGCAGGTTTAGATCCCTATCACCTAAAACTTTTCAATTTTATGGGCCGTGAGGGTCCCATAAAAGCATTTTCTCCCTACGAGTCGAAAGGATCTCGTAGGCGTATTTTCTCCATAGGAGTCGTGGGGACTCCTAAGTGTGTTGCTCCTTTGTGAGTCGTAAGGATCTCACGCGGGAATTTTCTCCTCTCAAAGTCGAGAGGACTTTGAGAGTGCATTTCATCTTCTTTTCACGAGTTTGCGCCCTTTCAGGTTTTCACAAACTCGTCGGCAGTCCTGCTGTTTTTACTCACGGAGCCCTTTCGGGTTTTCCTCCGTGCCCATTTTGCTTGTGGACATACCCTTTTTTTTTCTTCTTTTTTTTTAGTGGGACTTTGAATGTGGTCTCACCGGTAAGACTTAGGAGAGATTGGGATTGTTTTACGCCCGTGGATTGTATACGGTTTTGCAGGATGTATGATCCAGACCGTAGGGCCAGAAAGATTTCAGGGATTTGTTGGTGTCTGCATCGCTACACTGGAATGTGGTACCAGGAGCGACTCATCATTCGCCGTTGGGGTATGGGATTTGGAATTTGGTTGGCGTCTGCATCGCTACACTGGAATATGATACCAGGAGCGACTCATCATTCGCCGTTTGGGGATTTGGAATTTGGTTGGCGTCTGCATCGCTGCACTGGAATATGGTACCAGGAGCGACTCATCATTCGCCATTTGGGGACTTGGAATTTGGATCTTGTTTGGCATCAGCATTGCTGCACTGGAATAATGCCAGGAGCAACTCATCATTTGCCTTGGGAGGACTTGGGATTTGGGTTTTTGGTCGGCATCAGCACCGCTAACACTGAAGCGAAATGCCAGGAGCGACTCATCATTTGCCGTTGCCCGTTGGGGAACGATGGCTTAGGAGATAGGTTTAGGTCCCTACCACCCAAGGCTTTTCAATTTTATGGGCCGTGAGGGTCCCATAAAAGCATTTTCTCCCTACGAGTCGTAAGAATCCCGCAGGTGTATTTTCTCCTTAGGAATCGTGAGGATTCCTAAGTGTGTTGCTCCTTTGTGAGTTGTAAGGGTCTCACGCAGGGGTTTTCTCCTCACAAAGTCGAGGGGACCTTGCGAGTGTATTTCATCTCTTTTCACGAGTTTGCGCCATTTCGGGTTTTCACAGACTCGCCGGTAGTCCTGCTGTTTTTACTCACGGAGCCCTTTCGGGTTTTCATCCGTGCCCGTTTTGCTTGTGGACATACCGTTTATTTCTTCTTCTCTTCTTTTTTTTTTCTTTTTCTTTTTTTTTTTGCCACTGGTGGGACTTTAAAAGTAGTCTCACCGGCAGGATTTAGGAGAAATAGGGGTCATTTACGCCCGTGGATTGTATACGGTTTTGCAGGATGTCTGATCCAGACCGTAGGGCTGATGTGCTCAATTCGCCTGCGACTTGGAGCATTCATGTGTAGTATTTCTTGAGATATCGGCCATTGATGGGTGGCATGGGCCTTTCTCCCTCGGCACTTATTAGTTGGTAGGATCGTCCATCGAACACTTTCTCGATGACGTATGGTCCTTCCCAGTTCGGCTCGAATTTTCCCTTGGCATGTCGATTGGGGATGATCGGTCTTTTGAGGACCAGCACCAATTCACCTTTCTTGAAAGCGCGGAGACGGGTTATCTTGTCATAGGCCCGTGACATTTGGGCTCGGTATAGCTCCAGATTTTGCTGCACCGCGAGCCTCTTTTCTTCGAGGGCATCGAGTTCTTCAAGTCGAAGGAGCACGTTTTCCTCTTCTGTCAACTCATGCTGAACGGCCATTCTTAAGCTTGGAACTTCGACTTCGAGGGGGAGGACCGCCTCCACTCCGAAGAGCAATGAGTATGGAGTGGACTGAGTTGGAGTACGGTGCGTGGTACGATATGCCCACAACGCCTCATGAAGCTTGAGATTCCAGTCTCTCTTGTTGGCTGAAGCATTTTTCCTGAGGAGCTTGCATAGAGTCTTATTGAAGGCTTCGGCTAGCCCATTGGCCCTTGGATTATAGATGGAGGAATATCTCCAGTCTATCTTATGCTGGGTAGCGAACCTTGAGACATTGAAGCTCTTAAAAGAAGGCCCGTTGTCAGAAATGATTCTTCTTGGTGTACCGAAGCGGTATAGAATATTATGCTGGAAGAATGCCAGAATATCTTTTGTATTGACTTCTTTTAGCGGGACAGCTTCAGCCCATCTGGAGAAGTAGTCTGTCGCAGCCAGTATGAACCGGTGGCCTTTGGATGACGGAGGATCAATTGGACCAACAATGTCGGTGCCCCAGACTTCGAAGGGCCACGATGCCACTGTAGGATGCAATGGATTGGGATGCTTGTGAATAAAATCACCGTGAATTTGGCAGATATAACATTTCTTTGCATGCTCTCCGCAATCCCGTATCATGGTGGGCCAGTAATACCCAAGCCGTTTAATTTGCAGTCGCATCTTGGGGCCAGATTGGTGAGCACCGCAAACGCCTGAGTGAACTTCTTTCATGACTTTTTGGGCTTCGGCCGATGACAGGCACCTGAGCCAGAGTTGGTCATATGACCTGCGGTATAGCGTGTCATTTACAAACACGTATCGGAGAGCTCTCTTCTTCAGCTGAATCCTCACAGATTTTTCTTCGGGAAGCCTGTCGTATCGGAGGTACTCTATGAAGGGTTCTCTCCAATCGGGCTCGTCTTGGATGGTCGAAGCTTCTTCGGCAGGACTGCTCTTCTGTTCCGTGCTTTCTTCTTCTCGTAGAGAGACTGGGGGTAGAATTTGTCGGCTCCTGACTGTGATCAGAATTTCGTCCATGTCAGGATCAGCCAGCTCCTTGGCCAAGCGAGCGAGTACATCAGCCTTTCCGTTCAACGCTCTAGGGACTCTCGTTAGTTCAATATGAGTGAACCTTTTCATGAGTTCCACCACTCGACCTCTGTACCGAGCTAACTCGGGTTTGTATATCTTATAGTCGCCGCTTACTTGGTTGACGACAAGCTGGGAGTCACCGTAGACTTGTAGCCGACGGATTTCCATTTCTACGGCGAGCTCTAAACCAGCTATCAGAGCTTCATACTCAGCTTCGTTGTTTGTCCGAGGCTCGGTGAGAGCAAAAGAACGCCGTAGGGTTCCCATTGATGGTGTGATGAACACCAATCCTATCCCTGCTTTTATCTCCGGGATGCTTGATTTACTGGAAGTCCTTATTGACGAGGCTCCATCGATGTAGAGCTCCCAACATGGCTCATCTTCCTCGAGGTGCAGCACTTGTTCATCGGGTAACTCACAATTTAGTGGCGACTCTTCTGGTATGGGATGAGCGGCGAGAAAGTCTGCAATAGCTTGCCCTTTTACTGCTTTCTGAGGGGTATAAACTATGTCAAACTCAAGTAGCATAACAGCCCATCTTGCCATTCTGCCGGCTAGGCTCGCTCTGGTCATCAAGTGTTTGAGCGGGTCGACCTTGGAGATCAGCATAACCCGATGAGCGAGTAGATAGTGCCTCAGCTTCTTCACAGCAAATATCAGAGCCAGGCATTACTTTTCGATTGGGGAGTAGTTGTGTTCCGCCCCGACTAGAGTTCGACTGAGGTAGTAGAGGGCATTTTCTTTTCCTTCCTCGTTATTCTGGGCAAGGAGCGCACCGAGTGACTCGTCCAGCGCGGCAGTGTAGAGAATCAGCGGTTTATTTGGAATGGGAGCGGCCAGCACTGGAGGGTGCAACAAGTATTCTTTGATGCTTTCGAACGCTGCTTGACATTCGGCATCCCAGATAAAAGGAGCTCCTTTCTTCATGAGCTTTGAGAAGGGCCTACATCTCCCTGATAAATTTGAGATAAACCTCCGTATATAAGCAAGCTTGCCTTGAAAAGATCTTAGCTGCGTCAGACTCTTCGGAGGGGGCATCTCCATGATGGCCTTTATCTTTGATGGGTCAACTTCGATCCCTCGATATCGGACTATGAAGCCCAGGAATTTTCCCGATGGCACGCCGAAAGCACATTTCAGAGGGTTCATCTTCAGATCGTATTCCCTGAGTCTGGTGAGAACGGTCCTAAGATCTTGGATGTGGTCGGCCTTGGCTTTAGTTTTGACGACCAGATCATCAACATAGCATTCGACGACTTTATGGATTAGGTCATCAAAGATATTAGTCATTGCCCTTTGATATGTAGCACCTGCGTTCTTCAGTCCGAACGGCATTACCTTGTAGCAATATATTCCGATCGGGGTTCGAAATGCTGTGTGTTTCTCATCCTCAGGCGACATCCTGATCTGATTGTATCCAGACGAGCCATCCATAAAGGTGAACAACTCGTAATTTGAGGTGTCATCGACCATCATTTCCATGACCGGCAGCGGAAAGTCGTCTTTAGGACATGCCTTGTTGAGATCCCTGAAATCGACACAAACTCGGATCTGCCCATTTTTCTTCTTCACTGGGACTATGCATGCGATCCAGTCCGCGTATTTCTCTTCCCTGATGAAGCCGGCATCGATGAGCTTCTTAGTTTCCTTGATGACCTTTTCTTCTAGTTCCCTTCTCATTCTTCGAGGAGCTTGTTTGACTGGCTTAGAATCAAGAGATATAGACAACTTATGTACGGCCACTTCAGGGGAAAGGCCAGGCATTTCTTTGTATGTCCACGCGAAGCAGTCGACGAACTCATGCAGCAGGGCGATTATCTGCGCTTTCATTTCCTCTGACAAGAGCGAGCTGATGTAGGTCGGCCTTGGATTAACGGGCGTTCCTAAGTCAATCTCGGTTAGCTCGTCAAAGGTTGCTTGTCCGCCATCTTCGAGCTCTTGAGGAGCTTCTTCTGGCTCGGCTATCTCGTCGTCATCATTTGATCTTTCGCTGGCCTCACCAACATGGATCATGTAGCACGCTTTGGAATTAGGTTGAATGTAGCCTATGCCCCGTCTATCTGGAATTCGTCCATCGATGAGTGCTCGGACCTGGGGCGGATGCCATAGCCCTTCGTAAAACTTTGCTTCGGACTCCGTTTGATATAACCGGCATCAGCACTTCTTAAAGTATTCCCGCATCTCGAGCGCATAGTATCTGGGAATGAGGACGGCTCTTATGCCTCTCTCATATGGAAGGCACACGCTAGAAAGGTCGTCCGGGTGCACAACGGGGTTTGACCTGTAAAACAGGATGCCCTTCTGTCCATTTTTCCTCCCGGGCACGTAGAAAGTTTCCAGCTGGTCCACGGTAGAGACTGACAATGCGTCGAGCTCTTTGCACATTCGTTCCGGCACCCTTGTGATGGCCAGGGACCCTCCTGCGACTTCGAAGGTCTCTCGTAGTTTCGCTTGCTGCACGGGGGGCCGATCTGCACAGCTGTTGCACGGCAGGTCCTCTTCTTCTGACTCTTCAGTGTCACTGCCAAGATGAGGGCGGACTTTGCTGCTAGACGGGCCTTCGGTAACAGATTCGTCCGTATCACTGCCGAAACGAGGGCGAGTTTTATGGAAGGACGGGCTTCCAGCGTCGGACTCATCAGTGTCGCTACCGAAATGCGGGCGCACTTGGGCATTTTTGCTTTTGAAAGTGATAGCCGGCGCAGATTTGCTTTTGAGTCTTGGGGCTGGTCTATCCTCAGTCAGTTGTGGCTTAGCATTTTGGTGGTTCATAAAGTACCGAGAATCTTCATATCGGACTTCATGCACACCGAACGGCTGGATGTCTCCGTCAATGCGTCTTTCTTCGCCATTTTTAGTATACTTCATGCATTGATGGAGAGTTGACGGAATGATGCCATAATCGTGGAGCCATGGCCGCCCCAAGAGAATCTTATAAGACGTGTTGGCGTCGATCACGTATATCTTAGCTTCAGTTTGCAGATCCCCGAATTTGATTGGCAGAGCTATGGACCCCAGAACTTGCTGGCAATTTTGGTTGAAGCCTTGAATGACAATCCTTTCCCTTGACAGGTGTCGGACGTCCATTGATAAACTCTTCAGCGTCCGCAAGTTCATGATGTTCACTGAAGACCCCGGATCAATCAATATGCGATTAATCCGATCTCCGTCGCTGTACCCGGTCACGTAAAGCGGCCGATTATGCTCAGCCGTTCCCAGTAGCAAGTCTTCATCCTTAAATGTGACTGCGGCGGCATGCAAAGCGTGCTGGGCTTCTTTCATATTAATTTCCGCAAAGTGAGCCTGATACCGCTCGGGGTTTTGCAGAGCGTGGATGAGAACATCTCTAAGCTCCTTAGATAGGACCAAGGCGTCGTAGATGCTCAGGAGAGACGGAAGCTTCCGGAGATGTGCCAAGACATTATAGTCCACCGAGGAAGGACTTATGTTTTCATCAATCGGTTCTCTGCCATCTTCTTCATTAGCGACTTGTTTTTCCTTCCCTTTTGGGGCGTTGCCCTGATTTGGCGGTAGAGCCCTGCCGCTTCTAAGCTGGATTTGATTGGCCGTTGTGACGAGCTCCTCATCCTCTTCGGGAAAACAGAGATCCTCTTCCGAGTCGCTGCCAAGATGGATGGCGTAGCAGGTCACCACTGGGATCTCTTCATTGGAGTCTTCTTCTAACTCCTCCAGAATTTCAGCCGCTTGCACAGGGAAGAACTCCTTCAATTGAATCAATGTTCTTTCCTTTTGTTCATATTCTTTGAGGGAATCGATATATTTTTGAATGGTCGATTTCCCTGCAGACACTTTTCCACGCCGAGCTGCACTTTACTTCTTCTTAAGCTTCTTGGATTTTGAGCCTGATGGAGCCACATTGGCAGCTGGACTGGTAGGCTTCTTCTGTCCTTCCCATTCCATCCTGGGCTCTTTCTGAAGTAGCTTTAGCATCTTCTTCGTCTTATTAGATATGTGCGTACTCCACGGAGGCCGCGATGAGTCAGTTTCGTTTGTCAGGGCAGCAGGTTCAGCTGTCTGCTCCCAGAAGGCTTCAACTTCTGTCTGTATAAAGTTGGCGGTTGCAACTTGATTGTTCACCAACACGCTTTTGGACAGCTCGATCTCTCCAGCCTTGTACTGCTTCTCGACCCAGTCTTTGAAGATATAGCAATCCTCGATCGCATGGCTCACTACTCAGTGGTACGGGCAATACAGGGGATTGTCGGTCATTTTTGCTTCTTGGGGTCTTTTCGACTCCGGCAATTGTAGGCCATTGTTCAAGGCATCTTTAAATATCTTACGGACGTTGTCCCTTCTGAAAGAGTAAACCTTGTTCTTCATCTCCTCTAGGGAAGGCCCATCTCCTCCCAGCAATGGCTTTCGAGACCGGTTAGTTTTGGATTCGGCCGCCCTTCGCTTTTCTTCATTGTCGGACGCATTGAAGATATTGGTACTACTGGAACTCCCGCTTCTACGGTTGTCGTCCCGCTTGATTTTCCAAGTTTTGTCTCTCTGAGAATCCGGCGGGGACTCTTGCTTCGAGCGTTCCAGCATTTGGACTTTCTTGGTTAGCTCCTGAAATGTCTTGAGGCCTGCTGTACACAAGAATGGGACCATCCAATTGCTGAGGTTCCCAATGAGAAGGCTGACAGACTGGTCCTGCTCCAGCGGCGGTTCGCACTTGACTGTGAGATTACGCCATCGGGCGATAAAGTCGGTGTTGCTTTCATTCTTCCCCGGCTTGGTCCTTACAAGGTCGGCAATGGAGATCTTATCACTGACACTCATGAACCTTTGCCGAAACAGGGACTCTATTTGGGCAAAGGTAATGACGGACCCGTCCGGTATACTCGCATACCAGTCGAAGGCGACGCTGGTCAGGCTGTTGACAAACTGACGAAGAAGGAGCGCGTCATTGCCCCCTGTATTTCCGCACGATGCTTTGAAGTGGGCGACGTGCTGATTTGCATTCCCCGTTCCATCAAATCTTCCGAACTTAGGAATGACGTAGCCGCTTGGGAACATAATCAGATCGTACTGCGCGGGGTATGGCCGCCCACTACTGCCGATTTCTTTCTGAGCTTCAGCTTCGGCCACCAATGTTTTAACCTTGCTGGTGACCAAATCCATTATCCGATCCTGTGTTAGCGGGATAGTGCTATCTGGGGCCAAGGCGTCCCCAGAAGCGGAGTGTGGCCGGCTTTCATATGGCTCGACCAGTCTTGGACCCGAAGGAACAGGCATTGGCTACCTCGGATTGTCATCACCCGGCTGATTACCAGCGGCTTGTGCTTGATTGGGAGGCGCTCGAGCAATTTGAGCCGTAAGCTGCATCACCACGTTCGTTAAGTCGTCAATCTTCGAATAGAGCTTGGCCATCTCTTTATCTTTGCTCCTGAGCTGTTTTCGAAGCTCTTGAAGCAGCTCTTGCTCCGTAGTCCTGGGGCGGAAAGTCGGCTCTTCCTCGCTGTCCGAGCTTGACTCTGCATCGACCGAGGGGTCTTTCTTCCTATCATCCTCATCGAGAGGGTTTTCTTCATCCAGCGGGGGCGGCTGTTCTTAGGCAACGGCAACCACATTCAGGCTAGATTGGGCCTGGGATGTGGTGGCCCCATCCTTGCTTTTGCTGCGAAGGTTGTCGCTGGGGCGCCCGCCCGCCATATAGACCGTATGGATGATATATCCGGCTGTCTTTCTGTCATTAGTGGCTGATTTCACGGCTCGTTGTCTTGACCCCCTTGCTTCGGTAGCTGGTAGTCGATTCAAGGCGGCTGGCCTAACCAGGTTCTTGAATGGTGCTGGCGCTTCTTTTCTGGGTTTGCCCCGCTGCTTTCGTGCGGCACAGAGTGCTTGATAGACTCTTGAAGAGACAGTGTCATACTTTTTCTGTTGGGGCTGGGACACGTCTCTTTGTGGCACTGTTCGGACCGCTGTCTTCTTGATTCTGGCGGTCATGGCGTTTTTCTGAACCCACTTCAGAGGCTCGAAGGAATTGCTGATTCTTACGTCCGACTCAGTCGTCATCGCGGGGCAACCCTGCACTTGGAACTTCACACGATTCCATTTGGCCGAAGCCTTGGCCCTCTTGTTGGCTCAATACCTGAGCCGTTTCTGCCTTAACTTTTCTGTTCTAAGCACCTGGCAGACTTCGGTTCTTTAGGAAGACGCCGCAGACCGGGCGATGGAGGGCCTCGGAGATACGCTCAATTGTGCATTTATTGGAGTCATTGCCTGAGCTCGTCCGCAACATTTAATGTTGCCCTTTGTACCGGAGTTCTTGCCCCCTGCTGGAGCACCAGAGAATCGTTCAGACACCGTCTTAAGCTTCGGTTGTGGTGCCTTGGCGATCATGACATTTGGCCTCTTACCCCTTGAGACCGGCTTGGCCACCTGTTCCGCCGGGATCTCTGCTAGATGAGCACTTCCGGAAGGGTAGATGATGACGGAGCCAAACTGGCGAGGCGGTTCCTCCCACTGTCGACTGAGGCTTGCGGGGAGAACCACACGAGCGTTGATCTTGACCACGTACGGAATCGGGGTCACGTTGGAAGCTGAATTCGTCTGGGGAGACATTGTCGTTGAAAGCTGATTGCTGCACGCAAAGAAAACATCATTTCAGTATAGGCAATCGATATGTATATTGATTGAGTTCGCATGAACGTTTAACCCGAAATATGGAAGGAGAGATTCGTCCCACCGGGCGTGCCAGAATCTGTAGGGTGTTTTTTGTCACCCCATTGAGATGGGAATACGCGCGCGCTTGTCAGGCGTACTACAGATTCCTCCTGCCTAGGGTAGGCCGGGGTTTAATGATTGTGGGGATCCGAATCTCCGGCAGCCGCGGACTAAGCTGCCGTTAATTACCCCTCGCCTTTGGAGCGAGGGAACCTCCGATTGACGGGTTAAACTGGTCATGTGAACTCAATGTGCAGTGTACATGTGTTTTGTTTTAAAAAAAGGGGGGAGGCCGGCCGCTTCATGTTCTGGCTCGACCCGGGCATGGGCCCACTGGATCTGGGCTTGGGCCCACTTGGCTTGGGGTTGACTTGGATTTTGACTTGGTCAACCGGGGTGTAAATTTTTACCCCAACATAAGGAACTTCGCGAAAGCGTTGGAAAACCTCCCTCGAAGTACCGACACTGGCCTGGCTGAACGGTTAAGCAAGTATTGTACGGTGAGATCGATCCCGACTAATTCTTTCCTTTTGGTTTGAGGAGGAATTCGAGAAACAGTGGGAGCTATCCTGTTTAGACAAACTAAAAACCACTCTAAACTTGCAAGAGCATCATGCTAAGTGTTTCTTCTCTCTCTCCTAATTGCAACGACCAATCATCATGACCGGACTTAAGTTACTTCTAGATAAAAATATACTGACATGGCCAAACTACAAAAATTGGCTCAGGAATGTCAAAATGGAAATCACTTACGACAAGTTGGGGTATCTCCTTACCACCAAAGCTCCCCCTGTCCCAGGTCCCACCTCCAGCGTCGCGGATATAGAAATCCGTAAGACCTGGGAGATCGACAGCGCGAAGGCCAAGTGCCTCGTGCTTGCCTCTATGGACAATGAACATCAGAGGAAGCACGAAAATATGGACCTAGAATCCATATTTCTCCATACTAAGGAACTATATGGAGAGCAATCCCGTATCGCCAGTTACGAAGTCTCGAAAAAGTTGTTTTCGCCGAGATTGGCCGTCGGATCATCCGTAGCGGAACACGTGCTTAAGATGATTGGCTTTATTGAAGAGCTCGCGGACCTTAGGACCACGTTAGAGAACGAGCTCTATACAGACTTGATTCTCCAGTCCCTTCCTTCCACTTACGCCCAGTTTATCCTGAACTTCAACTTGCAAGGAAAAGAAGTTGAACTTCTGGAGCTCCTCAACATGTTGAGGAGTGCAGAGGGCACCCTACAGAAAGGCAGGGAAACATCCACTTTGTTTGTTGGAGGACGATCCTCTTCTAGGTCCAAGGCGAAAGCCAAGGGAAAGAAGAAGAAAACCCCCACCAAACCAAGGGGCGGTGTTGGTAAAGTGGAAACGAAGGGAAAAGCAAAGGCAACAAAGATAGCAGGGCAGCTTGTATGACAGGAAAAGTGCTTCTATTGTCATAAGAAAGGACACTGGAAAAAGGATTGCAGGGCTTGGAAGGCCAAGAACCAGGACCCGAAGCAAGTTGCGGCTTCGGCTTCAGGTGTGTATGTTACTGAAAACTGTCTTTCAATAAACTCTACTTTCTGGGTATTGGATACCGGATCAGGATCTCATATCTGTAATTCTTTGCAGGCACTGAGAAAGCGTAGGGGTTTGAAGGCAGGTGATATGACCCTCAAAGTTGCAAACGGAGCTGGCATGGATGCTGAGTCCGTGGGGGACTATCACTTGGGATTGTCAGATGGACATGTTTTGGTTTTATGGGATTGTTATTTTATACCCAATGCAACTTGTAATATCATATCTGTATCTTTATTGTTTAATGAAGGTTATGAATTTGCATTTGTAAGCAATGTTGTAAACATTAACCTTAATCAAGTTTTGATTGGGTCAGGTACATTAAACAATGGTATATACGTATTAAACCAACCACAGATTTTCAATGTCCATAATACAGACAAAAGAAAGTCTCCAGAAATCAATCATGCTTTCTTATGGCATTATAGACTGGGTTACATCAATGAGAGAAGGTTGGCGAAGTTACATACAGAAGGATATTTGGATCCGTTCGAATATCAATCATATGCAACTTGTCAATCCTGTCTCAAAGGAAAGATGACAAAGACTCCGTTCACTGGGCACGGAGTAAGAGCGAGCGAGCTCTTGGGACTCGTACACAGTGATGTGTGTGGTCCAATGTCTACACATGCGCGAAGCGGTTATTCTTACTTCATTACTTTTACGGATGACTTTTCGAGGTACGGATATGTCTTCTTAATGAAACATAAATCTGAAGCCATTGCAAAATTCCAGGAATATAAGAATGAAGTAGAAAAACAAACCGGCAAAAGTATCAAGACACTGAGATATGATCGAGGTGATGAATACTTGAGTGCCGAGTTCCTGGATTACCTAAAAGAGAATGAAATTCTCTCTCAGTTTACTCCTCCATACACTCCGCAACATAACGGTGTATCGGAGAGACGGAACCGAACCCTATTGGATATGGTACGTTCCATGATGAGTAATGCTGAGTTGCCGCGATCATTCTTGGGATATGCACTAGAATCAGCTGCATACCTTTTGAACCGAGTTCCAACTAAGACAGTGCCTACCACACCATATCAGATGTGGAGTGGGAAGAAACCCTATCTTAAGCACATTAAGACATGAGGATGTCCAGCTTTTGTCAAAAAGAAACATACGGAAAAACTCGAGACACGCTCAGTACAGTGCAAGTTTACGGGATATCCAAAGAACTCCAAGGGATATTTCTTCTATTGCGAAGAGGAATAAAAGGTTTTTGTTTCTCGTCATGCCTGCTTCTTGGAAACTGAGTATTTGTAAAATAAGATAAGTGGGAGGGCAATAGAACTGGAAGAAATTCCAGAACCACAAACTATTACTGAAAGCTTAGTAGAACCGGAGGGTTCGAAAGAACAGGACATTCCTACGACGCTTTGCAGGAGTAGTAAGCAGTCTCATCCGCCCGAGAGATACTACAGTTTTTTCATAGACGGGGATAGAGAGGATTGCATCATTGATAGTGATGAGCCGACTAGCTTCCAGTAGGCCATTCAGAGCGTTGACTCGGTAAAATGGCTGGATGCAATGCGGACCGAAATGGAGTCCATGTACACCAACAAAGTATGGACTTTGGACGCTGCTCCAGATGGGGTAAAACCCGTAGGATGCAAGTGGATCTTCAAGAGGAAGATTGGTGTGAATGGACAGGTTGAGACCTATAAGGCTAGACCTTTTGCAAAGGGTTTTTGTCAAAGACCTTGTTTGGACTATGACGAAACATTTTCTCCAGAGGCTATGCTGAAATCCATTCGGATCCTTCTTGCCATTGCTGCCTTCCACGATTATGAGATTTGGCAGATGGACGTAAAGACCGCTTTTCTAAATGGAAATTTAGAGGAGTGTGTCTATATGGACCAGCCAGAGGGTTTCATTCAGAGTGGGAGCAACGGAAAGGTGTGCAAGTTGCTTAAGTCTATTTATGGACTAAAGCAGGCATCGCGGAGTTGGAACATCTGTTTTGATGAGACGGTCAAAGATTATGGCTTTATAAAAAATCCAGATTAACCATGGATCTATAGTAAAATTGTAGCACGAACTGTTGTATTCCTCGTTTTATACGTGGATGACATTCTCTTAATAGGAAATGACATTCCTATGCTACAATCTGTCAAAGGGTTCTTGTCACACAGGTTCTCCATCAAAGACCTGGGTGATGCCTCTTACATTCTAGGGATCCGGATCCATCGTGATAGATCCAAGAGGATATTAGGACTTTCACAGTCCAGGTACATCAACACCATACTGAAAAGATTCAGTATGGCAGATTCCAAGCACGGTAATCTACCGTCTTGTCACGGGATCACCCTCTCCAAAGAGATGTCTCCCAAGACTGATTTGGAAAGGGATCCCATGTCTATTATACCCTACGCTTCTGCAGTAGGCTCTATAATGTATGCGATGTTGTGTACCAAACCAGATGTAGCTTATGCACTGAATGTGGTAAGCCGGTATCAGTCAAACCCTGGGGAGAAGCATTGGATAGCGGTAAAGAACATTCTCAAGTACCTGAGAAGGACTAAGGAGATGTTCTTGGTGTATGGCGGAAAAGACCTCCAGATCGAGGCATTTGCTGACACCAGCTTCCAGAGTGACAAGGATGATTCTAAGTCCATGTCAGGTTATGTCTTTACCCTCAATGGAGGGGTGGTGTGTTGGAAGAGTTCCAAATAGGAAACTGTTGCTGACTCGACGATGGAAGCGGAATATATCGCTCCTTCTGATGCCGCAAAAGAAGCCGTCTGGATGAGGAAGTTCTTGAAAGAACTTCAGGTGGTTCCATCCATTGTTGATCCAATACCTCTGTATTGCGACAACAACGGGGCTATAGCTTTAGCGAAGGAATCCAGGTCCCATCAGAAGTCCAGACACATCTTGAGGCGGTATCACCTGATCAAGGAGATCGTGGAGCGCCAGGAGATCGAGGTTCGGAGGGTTGCTACAGAAGATAACATTGCAGATCCATTCATGAAGGCCTTACCCCAGACTCAGTTCGAGCGGCTGATCGAGATGATAGGTCTTCGATACGCCAGTACATGACCTTAGTGCAAGTGGAAGATTGTTAGCGTATATGCCCTAGAAGCCATTACTGTATCATACTAGTTTGTATATTACTTGATGGAAGCTTGGGATATTCACAGTTGTATAGACAATCTTGCTCAAAATGGTAGTATGCTACTTGGTTTGTTTCTACTTCAATGTGTACATGTGTTTCTTTTAGCATATCACCTATACACATTAGTGGAGCCCTTAGGATCTTTGCTTGATTACCAGTGTTGTGATGGCATTCACACTAGTGGGGGCTGGGTAATCTATAAGCACATCCTTATATTGGTCCCTAGTCGTAGGACTATCGAGACAGGGCATCGATACTCCGGAGTAGACTAGCGTATGCGCTTCTCATCCCAGCAGGGGAGACGGTCTGTCCCACAGCCATCAGTACGTCGTACTTGAGATAGTATGCGGGTGCTCGTTAGGTTACGACTACACTGGACAAGACTCATCGGGACCTGTTGGTTGGTACTATACCTATCGTCAGTTATCAGTTCCCCGGTGACATGAGTACAGCTTAGTCCGCTGACTTGACACCGTCACTTCGCCTCGAGTGTGTTCCCACTGTACTTTAATTACTACCCTACCATGGCTTAAAGGAGTCGTGCAAACAGGTAGTAGTTGGGTGCAGTCCCGAAGCATTTGGAGGCAGTGACGGTTAGACAGGATTCGTCTCTCCCGGTATTGGGAGTTGATATCGCGCTGTGTCAAGGAGAGCCATTACACATAGTTGTCCCTGGCCAGGACAAGCGAGATATACTGGTGGGTTTCCAGTGTTATCTCAGGGTGTTCTGGGCTACACTCCGATACGACTTGTACCGCTATTAGGGGACTGACGTTTACCGCCCCCTAGGTCCGTCATGCGATATTCTCAGACGAACAGACCGGACTGTACGGAGACTGTCACATTCAGGCTCAGTAGGAGTTCGGATGGGTTCACCTTATCAGTCTTCTTATCGGCATCTACCTGGGACCGTTACGTACAGCTAGTGCCGCTTGCGGTCTATAGTTAAAACCACTGCCAGCGTAGTGTCGAGTCTTTAGAGTCCCACACAGAGAGCTATTTGCCTTTGGGCAAAACAGAGTAGTCGCATGGTTTTGCGACAGGGTTCGTTCATATCCTTGCACTTGTGCACATTTGGTGTCCGGGCAGTTATTACTAGCGGGGTTTGGTTTAAGCCAGATCCTAGTATGCGTTTTGGGATTGGTTTTATTTCGTTTGTATTCGTGTTCCTCGGAACACGGATGCGGGTGTGTATGCACAGTTGACAGAGACAGAGGCAGAGGATTTTCATTAGGGTTGTTGACTGTTGAACTTTTCTAAACCCTAATGATAATAAGAAATATGATTAATAATAATATTAATTAAGTATGATTGTGCCATGGTTGGGTTGAAAGTTTGACTTTGTTGACTTGTTGACTTTGTTTACCGGTTGACTAGTTTGGACTTGTTGACCATCATCATTTCAATAGCTATCATTTCATGGCTATGACTTTTGCTTGCTTGTTTGTTTACAAAATGCATTCAATGCATGGAATGATAATGCCATTGACATGAACCATCACAAATACTTAATTATTGTTATTATCATGATTATTTTTTGTTTTTGAGAGCATGGTTGTAAAAGTCTTCTCTAATTCTATCATTTCCACTCTCTCTCATCCAAGCTCTCCCTCTTCCACTTGCTCATGGTTCTCTGGTCTCATGAGTTGAGAAACAAGAACCATTGAGATAAACCCTAAAAACACTTCTCTACTCACTCTAAATTTCAAAGTCTAGCAAGCCAAGGATTTTAGTTTCCTCTCGATTGAGGAAGGAGCCAAAGGTAGAAGCTTTCGGGTGGATCCATCTTCGGCACAAGGAGACGACGAGGTGAGGCCGATCTGACCACTACAAGGAGTCGAAGAGGAGTTCTAGATTAGGTATAACCCCTAATATAGTAGTTAAACTCTTAGTTAGGTTGTTAGATAGTTTGTTTAGCAAAGATCCGGTTTCTAGTCCATGTTACCCTTCACCGAAAAAATAGTTTTTCACCATTTCCGCATCTCCGAAAGAACCGGGACGGGTAACGTAGACTTACACACACAGCATTCCGTCACCTACATAGCACCTATGGATGTATCCCCAGTTGACGAGACACTTCTTCCTGAGACTCTGGGAGTTCCGGAACAGTGGAGGACTCGTACAGAGGTACCAGCTCGGAGACGGAGGCCTAGTCATCGAGACAGCTTTCGTGACCGTCGCGGGAGTAGCAGAGGCTTGGGACGAGGAGAGTCGTGTTAGCTAGATCAGCCGTTTGTTCTGTTAACTTCTGTCAGCGATTCTTTTGTTGCGCGACATGTATTTCAGTCGTGTGCCAATCGGATAAGAGAAAGAGATTCGTCCGTCACTTTGATCCTTCTAGAGATGTTGGATTTGACGTTCTCCTGGGCACGGATTGGTTAGCTACGTGCTAGGCATCTGTGGACTAACGCGAGAAAACAATCAGGTTTTGTTTTCCGACGAGTCAATTCTTGTTGTGCAGGTGGATAGTTGTGCCGCCTCTCACAACTTGAATTCAGCCTTTTTCGCTAGTCGGCTTTTGAGAAGAGGATGTCGTGGATTCTTGGCATTCATTCGTGATACCGGAGCCACAGTTGGTTTGTTGGACCGGGTTTCTTTCATGCGAGAGTTTTCCGACGTTGTTCCAGATGAGCTGGCGAAGCTTGGGGAGCTTAAGGATCAGCTGCAGAGTTGTTTGTTGGGGGGTTTGTGCCTCTGAGTGTTTCGCAATAGGGAGCTCCTATTTCTGTTCGTCAAGGAGGAAGACGGCAGTTTAGGGTGTGTATTGATTGATCGTCAATTGAACCGGCTTACGGTGCGGATAGGTATCCTTTACCTCGCATTGACGATTTCTTCGATCAGCACCAGAGTGTGAGACATTTTCTAAGTTTGTTCGGGATCAGGTCATCATTGTTGCGGGTACGAAGTGATGACATTCCGAAGACTTCCTTGTCCATGCTACGGGCTTTGTGTGTTTTGGTGGTGTCATTGGACTCACCAATGCCCTAGCAGCATTTGTAGATATGATGAACCGGATTTCTTCAGGCCGTTCCTCAACCAGTTATTGTTGTGTTATTGACGACATTCTGGTCTTTTCAATATGTCGTGAGGGACAGGAGTAGCACTTGAGGGTTTTTTTTGTGGACATTGGGAGAGCCCCAGCGGTTCGCTAGGTTCTCGAAGTGTTTCTTCAGGCTTGTTTGTGCTGACTCCTAGGACTTGTAGTTACGGGAGACGGTTTTCGTATGGTTCCGAGGAAGATCGAGGCCGTACAGCTTAGGCCCAGACTTGTGTGCAGGACGGAGGTCCGCAGATTTTCGGGCTTAGCAGGTGCATACCGCCGTTTCGTGCAGGATTGCTAGTGTAGTGCTGCACCATTGACTGGAATGACCGGGAAGGAGGTTTCTTTTCTTTTGACTGAGGCATGTGTGTGGAGTTGTTCAGAAGTTGAGAACTCGGTTAACAACTGCATCAGTTCTTTCTTTGCTTTCTGGTTCGGGCGACTTTGTTGTTTAACTGTGATGTTTCGCGAGTGGGGCTTGATTGTGTACTGAGGTGACAATATAGAGTTATCGCTTTTGCTACCCTACATCTAGAGGAAGTACGAGCAGGATATCCCACTCATGATCTGGAGATGGCCGCGGTGGTCTTGCGTTGGAGATTTGGAGACATTACTTGTTCGAGATGTTAGTTATGTATATGCCCTAGAGGCCATTGTTGTACATATGATGTATATTATAATGGATGCTTGGATATATATAGAGAGGACTTTCTTGCTCGTCATGATAGTATGCTATTTGGTTTCACTTTATTTTAACATGTTGACTTGTATTGGTTTATTGTTTTTCTCTCACATGTTGATAAAGCCCTTAGGATCTGTACTCGACTACTGGGACTATGATGAGATCATACTAGTGGGGCCATGGTAGTCGATGAGTACATCCTATAACTGTTCCTAGTCGAGGGTATATCGAGACAGGGCATCGATACACCAGAGTAGACTAGTGTATACGCATCTTGACCCATATGATGGGCGATGGATGATCCCATATCCATCAGTGTTTGACATCAGAGATGGTGTACGGGTGCTCAGTGGAGACTGGGTATAATGGACGGACTCGCCGAGAACTCCCAGATGGTGATATACCAGATGGCAGTTCTCTGGTGACACTGGTACAGGGTAGTCTGTAGACCCGAGATCGTCATAGAGTCTTGTGTGATTCCCACTGTGCTTTGATTTCCACCTTACCATGTCCAAGAGGGCGTGCAAAACGGTGGCTTTTGGGTACAGTCCCGAATCACATGGAGGCAATGAGCGATAGGAGGGGATTCGTCTCTCCCGGTATAGGGAGTTGATGTTGTGCTGTGTTCGATAGGCTATAACTGGAAGTCCCTGGCCAGGGCTGATATAGAGATATACTGGTAAGTGTTACTAGTAGTTTCTCGACCCGTTATGAGCCTCACATCGACACGACTTATCGGTTACTGGGGTCTGACGTATACCACCCCTAGACTTGATATGCGACATATCAGACGAGGAGACCGGACTGTATAGGAGTGTTACTGATTGGATTCACAGGAGAACGTACAGGCTAGCTTGTTGATCTTCTGATCGCTCAATACCTGGGTGGCTGTTACGTTTAGCTGACCGCTTGCAGCTTGTGGGTGTTTGATATGATCATCACCTGCTACCGGCGTATTGACGATTCTTTAGAGTTCTACACAGAGGTTTCTTGGCTCAGGCAAAACGGAGTAAAGGCACATATGTGATATGTGCAGGACCGAGGATAATGCGATAAGTGATACCGTACTATATTCTCGTGATATTTAGATATGAACCGGATCGTCGGATCAAGTGTTGATTCGATGAATCGGTACATGATATATTAGTCGGTTATATTCGATATAGCCGGATCGTCGGATCAAGTGTTGATTCGATGATTTGATGTATAATAATATATATGATATATTGTATTACATTATCTAATATTGGCTTGCTTTATTATTTCATTTTCTCACCGGATAATACATTGATATATATGCGATATATATTAATTGTATTATTTTCTTTTGTTACAAATATAATATATATATGATATATATTATAGTAACATGATATGATTTATAATGAAACAATTTTAGCGATGATAAAAAGGGATTAGGGTTTGATTAGGGTTAGCTTCTTCTTGCACCATCTAGAAGCTTTGCTTTTGTCTTGGTTAAGATATTATGGTTGATATTTATCCATGACTCATTTCTAACCTAACCAAACCCTAGCCCTAGTTTATTCTCTACAAAGGTTAAGCTTCTCATCCTTGACCATGGTTCCATAATCAATCATATATTCTTATCTACTATTCATCACAAATAGAATTATCTCATTATTCTTCATCTTCTTCTCTCTTGAGTTTTTGAAAGAGCTCACTTGTGATTTCTTTTGTGATGATTTCTTGTGAGAAAATGATATAAAAAGAAAGCATAAATACTACTCCATCATCCTCATCTAATCTAGCCCATTAGATTAGGGTGTTCACCTCTTTAGAGTGAGAGAGCTTGAGTTATAGCAATTTCGACGTAGATCATCGGAGAAGCGGAACACTACAAGCTAGCATGGATCGTTCGAGTCGTGGAGCCTCTCTTGAGTCCGGGAGATCGTGGATCATGGCGAAGGGACTTCTACTCAGAGCTTGTGAAGCGAAGGAGCGGACTACAAAGGTTGTAATCCCTCACACTTAGTAGTAAAGATGTTTACTTGCATGTTAAACCCTAATAATCTAGCAATGATCCCGGCTTTGGGTTGTTCGGCACGTCTAAAATTTTATTCGGGCATGTTCTATGCCTTATGAACCTCACAAGAGTGCCTAGGCACCCTACAGTGGTATCAGAGCCTAACTAGAGCATTAGGCGACGTGTTTACGAAGTTAAAACTCCGAACGAACTCCGATACGACGATTTGAACCCCTTTCTGGACTTTTTCTAAAAACTGTGATTTTTCAGAATTAAAAATTCCTTAAAAATTCAGCAGGTAAATATAAATATTGTTGTGAAAAATGTGTCACCAATCCGTACATACCACCGCGGAACCGCGGCCGTACCGTGCTTAGGCCGCGGATCCGCGGTGGAAATGTGGAGTTGGGTCTTGGTTTTTCTACAGTAATATCAGTATCTGTATTTTATTATTTTTGGGTATTTTTAATCTGACTCAAGTGTTGAGCATTCTGGGGTTTATTTTGTAATCGTAGATTCGATCGGAATATTTAAATTCGTTATTATTTCCGGATATTTAGAAACTGTTAAAATGTTCGAACGGATATCATTAACTCATTTTTTCCTGGCACGAAAAACTTTCAAGTGTTGAATTTTTTATCGGGTTTAAATCTTTCGGAAAAGTTGTACAAGTTAAGCGGTGGACCCTCTAGAAGAAAACAAACCTTAACTCGATTATGTGACCGTCTTGAACTGCCTCTAAACCTTAGGGTTTAGGGCAGTACGGCGTGCCACATGTGAGGCGTTGGCTTGACCCTTCTACGGCTGGATCACCGGTACTGTGACATATTCTGGGATTATTTGAACTCCGCTCAAGTGTTGAGCACTTTAGGAAATTTTGGGTATTTTATTATCTGTTCAGAAAGTTTAATACTGTCTATTTATCTGGAATGTGATACAATATGTGAAATTCATAGAGTTGGGCATGAAATGCGAAGTATGTGATATTTCGGATTTACGATGTCTAAAGTGATTGTGGATTCCAAATATTGTAGTTTTACAATTTCTTTTCTGTGACCGTAAGTGTAGTATGTAGTTGTATTGCCGGTTTTCATCGCTATACGTCAACGACGATCGGTGTATGCATACTTACTTACGTTGATGATATGTGATATTATGTGTTGCTGTGATATGTTATATTGGATCTTCGTGTTCTGAATAGCCGGGGGTTTTATGTGAGATGAGTGTTTTTATTTTCATTCATGTAAAATTCATTTGTATGTAATATTCTTTTATTGGGGAACTTCCGGGTTGAGGTTGATGTCACCAGTGTATATTATTTACTTTTCCGCATTAGGTAGACCCAAGGAGGGGAGCACAAGTAACCGGGTTCTAGGGTCCAGTGGGAGGCCATCTCGAGAAGTCGAGACCGGGTCTCCTAACCCTATAACTGGCAGAGTTACTTGCCGCTCTCGTAGGGGTCTAGGGATGTGGGTTTGGCTATTCATCAAGACCGTGGAATCCGTGTTTTATACCGGCTCGTATTGAAAACACGGACAACCTAGTATATCCAATAATTCATATATGTTCTTCTGCTGCAATGTTCTGTGATGAGATCATATTACTGCCTGAGACGAATGCTTATACTATATATATATGCTAATATATAAATATTACTACTTTCGTTTCTTCTGTGATGCTTATGAAGCATAAGCTGATGGGATTTTATTAGTGAGATTAATAAAAAGAAAAGAAACCTAAAAGATGTTGTAGAATCAAAATTTTATAAAAAGGGTAGCTACAGTTTTGCATTGCATAGCAGTATATATGATATACCCTACACCTTATTCGATGAGGAAAGAGCCGAGATCCCTTCACCGGGAGTGACCTCTTTAGCGAAACAGGCAGAAGCTACAAACTCACGGTTTAGTTTTTGATAGCTTATATAGTTTTGCTTTGCACAGTGATATATTGTAAGTCGATGTAGTACACCCCAGTACTTGTGGGGAGGCGGAATTTTCAAAAACGATCAAGTTTAAAGAACGAACATCGACTAACCGCTTGAATCGAAGCTAAACTATAAATAACCGTACACAAAGTGTTTCTTAACTATTGTGTTTAGGGATTATACCAAATGAAACTAGTCCTTCGTCTTTACGATCTCCTTGTTCTCCTCGGCCTTCTCTAGGTAGTAGACGATCCACCCGAGAGCAAAACTCCAAGCTACACCTCTAACTTGAGGCAACTAATCTACTTTGATTGCTAATCAAAGAAGAAAGGATGATATAGAGTGAAGGTAATGGATGTTTAAGTCTAACTAATCCTTTGATCTCAACACATGAGGATTAAGGATTAGTCTCTTGAAGATGAGAGCTTGAGGAGAGAGAATGTGAGATAAGATAATGAGATGAGAGAGAGTGTATCATAATATATTATGAAGCATTCTTATTTTTAGAATAATGAATAATAGAAATGAATAAGCATGCTTCATAAATGCAAAATGGTGATTCATTAAGCATGTGTCATTATCATTTATGGTGCAATAATGATAATGATGAATCACCCTCATGACTCACAATCTTATCCAAAGTAACCTCCTTAGTCACATCTTCTAGAAGCTTCTCGCACAATTACGAGAACGCCCCTCCGATCCGCAAAAATACGGAAAAACTTTAGACTGTAAAAATCCAATAACCGGATACCAGTAACTGACTTAAACCAAAGCCGACTGGTAAAAACTGTCCGAAAGTCGTACGTGCGTAAACGCACGTATGCGTCCGAACCCTTTGTCGCAAAACCATGCGACCTCTATATTGTTTCGCCTGGAGTAGGAAACTCTCTGTGTGGGACTCTAGAGACTCGACTACTACGCTGGCAGTGGGTTTAACCACAGACCGCAAGCGGCACTAGCTGTACATAACGGTCCCCAGGTAGTTGTCGATAAGAAGGCCGATGAGGAAACCCATCCGAACTCCTACTGAGTCTGATGTGACAATCTCCATACAGTCCGGTCCGTTCGTCCAAGACTATCGCATATCGGGCCTAGGGGGGCGGCAAGCGTCAGTCCCCTAATAGCAGTATAAGTCGTGTCGGAGTGAAGCCCATTACACCCTGAAAAACTACTGGAACCTACCAGCAAATCTCGCTTGCCCTGGCCAGGGACTTTGCGTAATGGCTCTCTGACACAGCACGATATCTACTCCCAATACCGGGAGGGACGAATCCTGTCTAACCGCCACTGCCTCCAAGTGCTCGGGACTGCACCCAACTGCTACCTGTTTGCACGACTCCTTTGAGCCGTGGTAGGGTAGCAATCTAAGAACAGTGGGACACACTCGAGGCGAAGTGGCAGTGTCAAGTCTGGGGACTACGCTGTACTCATGTCACCTGGGAACTGCTTACTGACGACTGGTATCAAACCAACCAACAGTTCCCTGTGAGTCCTGTCCGGTGTACCCGTAACCTTAACGAGCACCTGTATATTATCTCCAGTACGACGTACCGACGGCTGTGGGACAGACCATCTCCCCAACTGGGATGAGAAGCGTACACACCAGTCTACTCCGGAGTATCGATGCTCTGTCTCGATAATCCACGACCAGGGACCTGAATAAGGATGTGCTTGTAGACTACCCAGCCCCCACTAGTGTGACTGCCATCACAACGCTGGTAGACAAGCAAGATCCTAAGAGCTCTATCAATACGTACACTCACATATTAAGATAGAAAAACCAAGTAGCATACTACCAAGTTTAGCAAGACTGTTATACACATGCGAATATCCCAAGCTTCCATTAAGTAATATACAAACTAGTATGATACAGTAATGGCCTTCTAGGGCATAAACACTAGCAATCTCCCACTTGCACTAGGGCCATGTACTGGCATATCGTAGACCAATGATCTCGAGTAGCCTCTCGAACTGAATCTGAGGAAGGGCCTTCGTGAATGGATCAGCAATGTTCTCTTCTGAAGCAACTCTCCGAACCTCGATCTCCTGACGATCAATGATCTCCCTGATCAGGTGATACCGCCTCAAGATGTGTCTGGACTTCTGATGGGACCTTGGTTCCTTCGCTAAAGCTATAGCTCCGTTGTTGTCGCAATACAGAGGTATTGGATCAACTATGGTAGGAACCACCTGAAGTTCTGTTAGGAACTTCTTCATCCAGACTGCTTCTTTTGCGGCATCGCAAGCAGCTATATACTCCGCTTCCATCGTCGAGTCAGCAACGGTGTCCTGCTCGGAACTCCTCCAGCACACCGCCCCTCCATTGAGGGTAAAGACATAACCCGACATGGACTTGGAATCGTCCTTATCACTCTGGAAGCCGGAATCAGCAAAGGCCTCCAACCTGAGGTCTTTAGCGCCGTAAACCAAGAACATCTCCTTAGTCCTCCTCAGGTACTTGAGAATGTTCTTTACTGCTATCCAGTGTTTCTCCCCTGGGTCAGACTGATACCGGCTTACCACGCTCAGTGCGTAAGCTACATCTGGTCTGGTACACAACATTGCATACATTATAGAGCCTACCGCAGAAGCGTAGGGTATAATAGACATGCGTTCCCTTTCCAAATCAGTCTTGGGAGACATCTCTTTGGAGAGGGTGATTCCGTGACAAGCCGGTAGATTACCGCGCTTAGAATCTTCCATACTGAATCTTTTCAGTACAGTGTCGATATACCTGGACTGCGAAAGTCCCAACATCCTCTTGGATCTATCACGATAGATCCGGATCCCCAGAATGTACGAGGCATCACCCAGGTCTTTCATGGAGAACCTGTGTGACAAGAATCCTTTGACAGATTGTAGCATAGGAATGTCATTTCCTATCAATAGAATGTCATCCACGTACAAGACGAGGAATACGACACTTCTGGCCACAACTTTACTATATATGCACGGTTCATCTGGATTTTTGATAAAGTCATACTCTTTGACTGTCTCATCAAAACAGATGTTCCAACTCCGCGATGCCTGCTTTAGTCCATAAATAGACTTAAGCAGCTTGCATACTTTCCCGCTGCTCCCACTCTGATTGAAACCCTCTGGCTGATCCATATAAACGCTCTCTTCTAAATTTCCATTCAGAAAAGCCGTCTTTACGTCCATCTGCCAGATTTCATAATCATGGAAGGCAGCAATAGCAAGAAGGACCCGAATGGATTTGAGCATAGCCACTGGAGAAAAAGTTTCGTCATAGTCCAAACCAGGTCTTTGACGAAAACCCTTTGCAACAAGTCTAGCCTTATAGGTTTCCACCTGTCCATCTACACCAATCTTTTTCTTGAAGATCCATTTGCATCCTATGGGTTTTACCCCATCTGGACCAAAGTCCAAAGTCCATACTTTGTTGGTGTACATGGACTCCATTTCGGTCCGCATTGCATCTAGCCATCGTACCGAGTCGCCGCTCTGGATGGCCTGCTGGAAGTCAGTAGGTTCATCATCATCTATGATGCAATCCTCTCTATCCCCATCTATGAGAAAACCGTAGTATCTCTCAGGCGGATGAGACGGCCTACTACTCCTGCGGAGGGGTGCGGGAATGTTCTGTTCTTCTTGAACTTCCTGTTCTACCAAACTTTCAGTATTAGTTTGTGGTTCTGGAATTTCTTCCGGTTCTATTTCGCTCCCACTTATTTCCTTTTCTAAAAACTGATTTTCCAGAAAATGGGCATTACGAGAAACAAAAACCTTTTGTTCCTCTGCGTAATAGAAATAATATCCCTTGGAGTTCTTTGGATATCCCACAAACAAACATTTTACTGATCGTGCCTCGAGCTTGTCCACATGCTGCTTTTTAACAAAAGCTGGACATCCCCAAATCTTCATATGCTGAAGATGGGGTTTCTTCCCAGTCCACATCTGATATGGAGTGGTAGGCACAGTCTTGGTAGGAGCCCTGTTCAGAAGATATGCCGCTGATTCTAGCGCATAACCCCAGAAAGATTGCGGTAACTCAGCATTACTCATCATGGATCGTACCATATCCAATAGGGTTCGATTCCGTCTCTCCGATACACCGTTATGCTGTGGAGTGTATGGAGGAGTAAGCTGAGAGAGAATTCCTTTCTCTTTTAGGTAACCTAGGAACTCGGCACTTAAGTATTCTCCACCTCGATCAGATCTCAGTGTTTTAATACTTTTGCCTGTTTGGTTTTCTACTTCATTCCTATACTCTTGGAATTTCTCAAAAGCCTCGGATTTATGTTTCATCAGATAAATGAATCCGTATCTTGAGTAATCATCCGTGAAAGTAATGAAATAGGAAAAACCACCTCTCGCATGTGTAGACATTGGACCACATACATCGCTGTGTATGAGTCCTAAGAGCTCGCTCGCTCTTACTCCTTGTCCAGTAAAAGGAGTCTTTGTCATCTTTCCTTTGAGACAGGATTGACAAGTGTCATAAGTTTGATATTCGAACGTGTCCAAATATCCTTCTCTATGCAACTTAGTCAACCTTCTCTCATTGATGTGACCCAGTCTACAATGCCATAAGAAAGCCTTATTTAAATCTGGAGACTTTCTTTTTAGTGTGTTCTGGACATTGAAAATTTGGAGTTGGTTTAACACATATATGCCGTTATTTAGAGTACCGGACCCAATCAAACCATGATTAAGGTGGATGTTGACAACATCTCTTACAAACGTGAAATCATAACCTTTATTTGATAACAAGGAAACTGATATGATATTACACGTTAAGCTTGGTACAAAATAACAGTTATGTAAAACCAAAATGTGTCCACTCGTCAATCCTAGGTGATAATCCCCGACGGACGCAGCTCCCACGCTAGCTCCGTTAGCAACCCTGAGGATCATATCACCTTCCTTCAGCACTCTACGGTTTCTCAGTGCCTGCAATGAATTGCAAATATGAGATCCTGATCCGGTATCCAATACCCAGGAAGTAGAGTTGATTGACAGACAATTCTCAATTACAAACACACCTGAAGTCGAAGCCACAGCTTGCTTCGGTTCCTGGTTCTTGGCGTTCCACGCCTTGCAATCCTTCTTCCAGTGCCCTTTCCTGTGACAATGGAAGCACTCATCCTGGCCAACTATCGGTACTGCTATCTTTTTCTTTCCCTTCTTTCCCACCTTACTAACAACTCCTCTAGGTTTGGGTGCGGCCTTCTTCTTCCTTCCTTTGGCCCTAGCCTTGGACCCGGAAGAAGATGCACCGCCAACAAACATAGCGGGTGTTTCCCTTGCTTTCTTCAAGGTGCCCTCTGCACTCCTTAACATGTTTAGGAGTTCCGCAAGTTCAACTTCTTTTCCTTGAAGATTGAAGTTGAGGATAAACTGGGCGTAGGTAGGAGGAAGGGACTGGAGAATAAGGTCTGTATACAGCTCATTATCCAAAGTCGTCCCAAGGTCTGCGAGCTCTTCAATATAGCCGATCATCTGTAGGACATGTTCACCTACCGATGACCCGACAGCCAACCTCGCTCGAAACAAGTTCTTAGAGGTCTCGTATCTTGCTATACGAGATTGCTCTCCATAAAGTTCCTTTGTATGGAGAAATATGCCATCCAGGGACATATCCTCGTGCCTCCTCTGATGTTCATTGTCCATAGAGGCAAGCACGACGCACTTGGCTCTCGCGCAATCTAAATCCCAGGTTTTGCGGATTTCCTTATCCGCATTGCTGGATTTGGGATCAGGGACAGCAGGTGCCGTAGCGGTGAGGACGTACCCCAGTTTGTCATAGGTCAAAGCCATTTTGACATTCCGCAGCCAATCTTTATAGTTTGGCCCCATCAGTATATTTTTTTCTAAAAGTAACTTAAGTCCAGTCATTTTCAGGGTCGCTGCAATTAGGAGAGAGAGAGAAGAAAACTCATTAGCATGATGCTCTTGCAAGTTTAGAGTGGTTTTTAGTTTATCTAAACTGGATGGCTCCCACTGTTTCTCGAATCCTTCCTCAAACCATAAAAGAAGAATTAGCCAGGACTATTCTCACCATACAATACTTGCTTAACCGTTCAGCCAGGCCAGTGTCGATACTTCGAGGGAGGTTTTCCAACGCTTTCGCGATGTTCCTTAATTAAATAACCTCTTTTCTCTGGGGGCGTAACCCCGCTGACACCTTTCTGGACACCTACTAGGTTTATAGCATTGATCGTTAAGTGACGAATATCCTGATAAGTAGCATATACTCACAGTAGGATCGGGATCCAAATATCATCGTATGATAATGTTGAAGGAATCCTACCAACATTCATCAAACTCCAAATGGTATGCATCTCTTTGCAAATTTCAGTTTCTTTAGAAATTCCCGATATAAGTTTTTTCCCCATGCTCTTATGACCTTGGCTTTGGTCAAAATGTCATAAGTCATATGTCAAGTTCTACCCGTCATTATCTTGTCAATTTGAACCCATCCGTATATACCCCTGACTTTGGTCAAATGGTAATACGACTGTCCCAAACCAACTCATCTATCTTATGCAACAAATGAAAACCCAGCAGCTACCAAACACTATGCCTTGACTTTGGCCAAAATGCATAGCTTGAATACTACTGAATACCTAAATGAAATGACGGAGGGCTACGAATGGTTTTGGCGAAACCGTGAACGTAGTGAACTTTGATATAACCGAAGGAACCTGATAGCTTTTAAAAGGAGTGGTTAAAGTTCCGCATTTAAAAATATCTGTTTTAAAAATAACCGAGTGGTTTCTTTTAAATTGTTCCAACGATTTAAACTTTGGTTTGTTTTCTTTGCATTACAGATAATGCGTCCCATCATTAACCTATCATTGCAGAAAACAACGAAAATACAACGTCCTCTTATGCCATCCGCATTCGCTACGGGGTCCCGTCATCACCCGTTAGGTTACTTAACTAACGACAGAGCGGGGGCTGGGCTAGCGCGGGTGTAAAACATAAGTGACGTCTAAATAGCTACAATATATATAGATATTTTACATTCGTCTGACGCAATGATATTCATTCCAGAACACAGATAAACAATATTGGATTTGCAAGCAATCTGTATTTCTTTTCAGCCTGCAAGAAAAGACAGATTACACAGTTGTGATGAATAGCCGTTACCCCACCCTCGACCCCTACGGGTACGGCAAACTACCCGCCCGGCAGTTTGTGTACCCCACCTTGGGTCAGTCCTAGGAGCAAAAACAGTAAAATGAAATAATACAACGGTGGCTACAACCGCAACCAGGTAGTGCCCCGCAAAAAATAATATTACAACAAATTACATTTACAACAAATGAATTAAACAATAACCCATTGCAAACCCCGGCTATACACCACAACAGTCCAATACAGTTTATATGCACAAACAGATATAACCATTACAGAAATGTGCAACCCCCTGCCAACCGACATACTAGCAGTTAGGGGAGGTTTACGAACACATTTATCAATCACAGATATAATCCAACATGCAAATACTGTACAATTTCGATCGATTAAACAACATTAATATTGCTCCAAAAACTGCTCTGTTAAACTGAAACCAGGGCAAATATTAAATATTCCAGAAAACCCCAAATACCAGAGAGGACCCACACACGAAATACGAGTCCATGACTCGGCAACTCGGCCGCGGAACCGCGGCGGATCGGTGGGATCCGCCGCGCTTCCGCGGCGGTTTAGCCGACTCAATGGCTCGAATTTCTTGTGTGTTCTTCTGGACTGTTTACTAGCTTTCTGAGATCACCTGAAAAATTTTAGGACTTCATTTTAAGTTCGACAGAAACTGAACAGATTTAGGGTTTTCCGGCTTTGTTTTTCCGTTCGAAATTCGTACAAATTTGCAATTAAGTTATTTAGTGTTTAGCGAGGCTCTGATACCACTGTAAGTCGATGTAGTACACCCCAGTACTTGTGGGGAGGCGGAATTTTCAAAAACGATCAAGTTTAAAGAACGAACATCGACTAACCGCTTGAATCGAAGCTAAACTATAAATAACCGTACACAAAGTGTTTCTTAACTATTGTGTTTAGGGATTATACCAAATGAAACTAGTCCTTCGTCTTTACGATCTCCTTGTTCTCCTCGGCCTTCTCTAGGTAGTAGACGATCCACCCGAGAGCAAAACTCCAAGCTACACCTCTAACTTGAGGCAACTAATCTACTTTGATTGCTAATCAAAGAAGAAAGGATGATATAGAGTGAAGGTAATGGATGTTTAAGTCTAACTAATCCTTTGATCTCAACACATGAGGATTAAGGATTAGTCTCTTGAAGATGAGAGCTTGAGGAGAGAGAATGTGAGATAAGATAATTAGATGAGAGAGAGTGTATCATAATATATTATGAAGCATTCTTATTTTTAGAATAATGAATAATAGAAATGAATAAGCATGCTTCATAAATGCAAAATGGTGATTCATTAAGCATGTGTCATTATCATTTATGGTGCAATAATGATAATGATGAATCACCCTCATGACTCACAATCTTATCCAAAGTAACCTCCTTAGTCACATCTTCTAGAAGCTTCTCGCACAATTACGAGAACGCCCCTCCGATCCGCAAAAATACGGAAAAACTTTAGACTGTAAAAATCCAATAACCGGATACCAGTAACTGGCTTAAACCAAAGCCGACTGGTAAAAACTGTCCGAAAGTCGTACGTGCGTAAACGCACGTATGCGTCCGAACCCTTTGTCGCAAAACCATGCGACCTCTATATTGTTTCGCCTGGAGTAGGAAACTCTCTGTGTGGGACTCTAGAGACTCGACTACTACGCTGGCAGTGGGTTTAACCACAGACCGCAAGCGGCACTAGCTGTACGTAACGGTCCCCAGGTAGTTGTCGATAAGAAGGCCGATGAGGAAACCCATCCGAACTCCTACTGAGTCTGATGTGACAATCTCCATACAGTCCGGTCCGTTCGTCCAAGACTATCGCATATCGGGCCTAGGGGGCGGCAAGCGTCAGTCCCCTAATAGCGGTATAAGTCGTGTCGGAGTGAAGCCCATTACACCCTGAGAAACTACTGGAACCTACCAGCAAATCTCGCTTGCCCTGGCCAGGGACTTTGCGTAATGGCTCTCTGACACAGCACGATATCTACTCCCAATACCGGGAGGGACGAATCCTGTCTAACCGCCACTGCCTCCAAGTGCTCGGGACTGCACCCAACTGCTACCTGTTTGCACGACTCCTTTGAGCCGTGGTAGGGTAGCAATCTAAGAACAGTGGGACACACTCGAGGCGAAGTGGCAGTGTCAAGTCTGCGGACTACGCTGTACTCATGTCACCTGGGAACTGCTTACTGACGACTGGTATCAAACCAACCAACAGTTCCCTGTGAGTCCTGTCCGGTGTACCCGTAACCTTAACGAGCACCTGTATACTATCTCCAGTACGACGTACTGACGGCTGTGGGACAGACCATCTCCCCAACTGGGATGAGAAGCGTACACACCAGTCTACTCCGGAGTATCGATGCTCTGTCTCGATAATCCACGACCAGGGACCTGAATAAGGATGTGCTTGTAGACTACCCAGCCCCCACTAGTGTGACTGCCATCACAACGCTGGTAGACAAGCAAGATCCTAAGAGCTCTATCAATACGTACACTCACATATTAAGATAGAAAAACCAAGTAGCATACTACCATGTTTAGCAAGACTGTTATACACATGCGAATATCCCAAGCTTCCATTAAGTAATATACAAACTAGTATGATACAGTAATGTCCTTCTAGGGCATAAACACTAGCATATATATGATATGTCCTGCACCTTATTCGATGAGGAAAGTGCCGAGATCCCTTCACCGGGAGTGACCTCTTTAGTGAAACTAAGAAAAGCCTAGAAAACACTCCATTTCAAAATTTCACATGATTCTACGACGATATCAAGTTCATTACGCTCATGGTTTTCTGAAAAACCTGTATAGCCCTCCGTCATTTCAGATAAGTACTACTTAGTATTCGTGCTGCGGTAGTTTGGCCTTCGTCAAGGCGTAGTGTACGGTAGCTAACTAGTGCTTATCTGCTAGCATACGATGCGATTGGATTAGGGTATTCGTATGGCGTAGTTTGGCCTTCGTCAATGGTCGTACGGGTGGGTTTAATTCAATCAAGAAATGAACGGGTTGAACTTGACTAGCGCCCTATGGGTAGTTTGGCCTTCGTCAAGGTCATGGGACGCTAGGGGCAAAAGCATTATCGGGAATTTCAAGTGTTGAAATTTGCAATGAGATTGCATACCTCCTATGAAATAGTTGGATCCCGATACCCACTGCGAGTAAGAGTTACTCCTGGAAGAGTTTTACACAGGACAATTAGCCGATCAAGTAGGTGTCTAGAAAAGTGTTAACGGGGTTACGCCTCTGGGAAAACAAGGTTTACTTTAATTAGGTCCGTGCGAAAGCACGGGGAACCTCCCTCAAGTACCGACACTGGTCTGGCTGAAAGATTGACGAAATTGTAGCGTGTAATTAATCCCAGCTAATCTTATCTTTTAGGGTTTGAAGGAAGATTTGACAAAAATAGTGGGAGACATCCTGATTAGAAAAGATTATAACCAATCTAATCTTGCAAGAGCATACGCTAAAGCGTTTTCTTCTCTCTCTCTCTCCAGGTAGCGACCATGTCAGGCCATAATCAAGATAATAATATGGATGTATTGACTGAACCCGCTTATTATACTGAGCAGGGGAACGTTGGACCCGTTATTTCTTATAAGAGTTATAAGACTGAATAGGAAACAGGAGAATATCTGGATTCTCACGCCGCCTAAAAGAACATGCATGTTGATGCATCTTCTTCAGGTGTGTTAGTTATTGAGAACTTTTTCTCAGTTCACCCTACGTCCTGGGTATTAAATACCGGATCAGGATCCCACATATGTAAATTGTTACATGGGCTGAGGAAAGGTAGAGAACTGGGAAAAGGTGATCATTCCGTTCAAGTAGGGAATGGAGCAAATGTTGCAGCCAAAGCAGTTGGCGAATATCACCTAGTATTACCAAGTGGTGATACACTGATTCTGAATGAGTGCTACTATATACCGAACATGATGTGCAACGTTATATCAGTTTCTTTATTAAGTAAAGAAGGATATAATTTTGTAGTACAGGATAATGTTATGAACATATTCCTAGATCAAAAGTTGATTGCATAAGGCTCGTTACATAATGGCATATTCATTCTAAATCAAAATACAGTCCTCAATATGCAAAACACACACAAGAGGAAGAGTTCAGAAATGAACGAATCCTTCTTGTGGCATTGTAGACTTGGTCATATCAATGCGACACGACTGGCTAAGTTACATAAAGATAGATATTTGAATTCGTTCGAATTATCATATTATGATACTTGCCATTCATGTCTCGAAGGAAAAATGACCAAAGCTCCGTTTAGTGGACACGGAGAAAGAGTTACGGAACTCTTAGGACTGGTACATAGTGATGTATGCGGTCCCATGTCTACGCATGCCAGGAACGGTTCTTCCTACTTCATTACATTCACTGACGATCTCTCTAGATACGGGCATGTGTTCCTGATGAAACACAAGTCCGAAGCTTTTAAGAAATTCAGAGAATATAAGCACGAAGTAGAGAACCAAACGGGCAAAAGTATTAAGATCCTTCGATCTGATCGAGGAAGAGAATACTTAAGCAATGATTTTCTGGATTATCTAAAAGAGAATGGGATTCTCTCTCAGCTTACTCCTCCTTATACACCACAGCACAACAGTGTATCAGAACGGAGGAATCGCACCCTATTAGATATGGTGTGCTCCATGATGAGTGAGGCTGAGTTGCCTATTTCCTTCTGGGGGTATGCGCTGGAAACAGCCATACACCTATTAAATATGGTTCCTACCAAATCAGTGCCTACCACTCCATATGAGATATGGAAAGGGAAGAGACCATCTCTTATGTATGTTAAGATATGGGGTTGTCCGGCCTATGTAAAAACACAAAATCCGGACAAGCTCGAGGCAAGATCTGTCCTATGTAAGTTTATTGGATATCCCAAACATTCGCGAGGGTATATCTTCTACCACTCCGAGGAACAAAAGATGTTTGTTTCTCGACATGCCACCTTTTTAGAAAAAGGGTTTCTTATGAAAGAAATTAATGGCAATGAGGTAGAACTGGAAGAAGTTCCAGCAGAACAAACTACAACAGATGATTTAGTGGAACCAGAGGATTCAGTAGTACCCGATAAACCCCAGCCTCTCCGCCGATCTAGCAGGGTTTCTCATCCACCTGAGAGATACTACGGTTTTCTCATTGATGGTTGAAGTGAGGATTGCATCATGGAAGATGATGACCCGACTAGTTTCGAGCAGGCCATCACGAGTGGTGACTCTGTGAAATGGATGGATGCAATGCGATCTGAGATGGAATCCATGTACACCAACAAAGTATGGACTTTGGAAAATGCTCCTGAAGGGGTAAAACCCATTGGGAGCAAGTGGATCTTTAAATAGAAATTTGGTGTAGATGGAAAAGTTGAGACTTTCAAAGCTAGACTTGTAGCAAAAGGTTTTCGTCAACGACTAGGTGTGGATTATGACGAAACCTTTTCTCCAGTGGTTATGCTTAAGTCCATCCGGATCTTACTTGCCATTGCTGCATACCATGAATATGAAATCTGGCAAATGGATGTTAAGACTGCCTTTCTAAACGGTGATTTAGAAGAGTGCGTGTACATGACTCAGCCAGAGGGCTACGTAGATAGTGGGAGCAGCGGAAAGGTGTGCAAGCTGCTTAAATCCATTTATGGGTTGAAGCAAGCATCGCGGAGTTAGAACATCTGTTTTGATGTTGTAGTCAAAGAGTTTGACTTCATCAAAAATATAGATGAACCTTGTATCTATAAGAAGGTAGCAGAGAGTAAGATTGTCTTCCTCGTATTGTACGTGGATGATATACTCTTGATAGGAAATGATATTCCTATGCTGCAATCAGTCAAGCTCTTCTTATCACAAAGGTTCTCAATGAAAGATCTAGGTGATGCCTCCTGCATATTGGGAATCATGATCTATAGAGATAGATCTAAAAGGATATTGGGATTGTCCCAATCCAGGTATATTGACACCATACTAAAAAGGTTTAGTATGGAAGAATCCAAGCGTGGGAACCAACCCACGATCTCTGGACTCACTCTCTCCAAAGAGATGTCTCCCAAGACTGATTTGGAGAGAGCTCGCATGCAAGGGATACCCAATGCTTCTGCAGTAGCTCTATCATGTATGCAATGCTATGTACCAGACCCGATATAGTATACTCACTAAGTGTAGTGAGTCGGTATCAAGCAGATCCTGGAGAGAGTCACTGGACAGCTGTGAAGAGCATTCTCAAGTACTTATGAAGGACTAAGGAGATGTTCTTGGTGTATGGTAACGAAGAACTCCAGGTGGAGTCCTTTACCGATTCCAGCTTCCAAAGTGATAAGGACGACTCTAAGTCGCACTCGGGATTTGTCTTTACCCTCAATGGAGGGGCGGTAAGTTGGAAGAGTTCCAAACAGGATACCGTTGCAGACTTGACGATGGAGGCTGAATACATCGCTGCCAACGATGCTGCAAAAGAGGCTGTCTGGATCAAGAAGTTCATTAGTGAACTTGGTGTGGTTCCATCCATTGAACATCCAATACCTCTGTATTGCGATAACAATGGAGCTGTGGCGTTGGCCAAGGAACCCAGGTCCCATCAAAAGTCCAGACATATTCTGAGGCGGTATCACCTGATCAGGGAGATAGTTGATCGCCGGGAGATCGAGGTCAGGAGAGTAGATACGAAGGACAACACTGTGGATCCATTCACGAAGGCCACTCCCCAAATACAGTTTGAGAGAATATTCGGGATGCTAGGTATGAGATACTACAGCAGCTGGCCTTAGTGCAAGTGGGAGATTGTTAGTTATGTATATGCCCTAGAGACCATTGTTGTACATATGATGTATATTATAATGGATGCTTGGATATATATAGAGAGGACTTTCTTACTCGTCATGATAGTATGCTATTTGGTTTCACTTTATCTTAACATGTTGACTTGTATTGGTTTACTGTTTTTCTCTCACATGTTGATAAAGCCCTTAGGATCTGTACTCGACTACTGGGACTATGATGAGATCATACTAGTGTGGCCATGGTAGTCGATGAGTACATCCTATAACTGTTCCTAGTCGAGGGTATATCGAGACAGGGCATCGATACACCAGAGTAGACTAGCGTATACGCATCTTGACCCATATGATGAGCGATGGATGATCCCATATCCATCGGTGTTTGACATCAGAGATGGTGTACGGGTGCTCAGTGGAGACTGGTTACACTGGACGCACTCGCCGAGAACTCCCAGATGGTGATATACCACACGTCAAATGGAAGTTCTCCGGTGACACTGGTACAGGGTAGTCTGTAGACCCGAGATCGTCATAGAGTCTTGTGTGATTCCCACTGTGCTTTGATTTCCACCTTACCACGTCCAAGAGGGCGTGTAAAACGGTGGCTTTTTGGTACAGTCCCGAATCATATGGAGGCAATGAGCGATAGGAGGGGATTCGTCTCTCCTGGTATAGGGAGTTGATGTTGTGCTGTGTTCGATTGGCTATAACTGGAAGTCCCTGGCCAGGGCTGATATAGAGATATACTGGTAAGTGTTACCAGTAGTTTCTCAACTCGTTATGAGCCTCACATCGACACGACTTATCGGTTACTGGGGTCTGACGTATACCACCCCTAGACTTGATATGCGACATATCAGACGAAGAGACCGGACTGTACAGGAGTGCTACTGATTGGATTCACAGGAGAACGTACAGGATAGCTTGTTGATCTTCTGATCGCTCAATACCTCGGTGGCTGTTACGTTTAGCTGACCGCTTGCAGCTTGTGGGTGTTTGATATGATCATCACCTGCTACCGGCATATTGACGATTCTTTAGAGTCCTACACAGAGGTTTCTTGGCTCAGGCAAAACGGAGTAGAGGCACATATGTGATATGTATAGGACCGAGGATAATGCGATATGTGATACCATACTATATTCTCGCGATATTTAGATATGAACCGGATCATCGGATCAAGTGTTGATTCGATGAATCGGTACATGATATATTAGTCGGTTATATTCGACATAGCCGGATCGTCGGATCAAGTGTTGATTCGATGATTTGATTTATAATAATATATATGATATATTGTATTACATTATCTAATATTGGCTCGCTTTATTATTTTATTTTCTCACCGGATAATACATTGATATATATGCGATATATATTAATTGTATTATTTTCTTTTGTTACAAATATAATATATATATGATATATATTATTATAGTAACATGATATGATTGATAATGAAACAAGTTTAGAGATGATAAAAAGGGATTAGGGTTTGATTAGGGTTAGCTTCTTCTTGCACCATCTAGAAGCTTTGCTTTTGTCTTGGTTAAGATATTATGGTTGATATTTATCCATGACTCATTTCTAACCTAACCAAACCCTAGCCCTAGTTTATTCTCTACAAAGGTTAAGCTTCTCATCCTTGACCATGGTTCCATAATCAATCATATATTCTTATCTACTATTCATCACAAAAGGAATTATCTCATTATTCTTCTTCTTCTTCTCTCTTGAGTTTTTGAAAAAGCTCACTTGTGATTTCTTTTGTGATGATTTCTTGTGAGAAAATGATATAAAAAGAAAACATGAATACTACTCCATCATCCCCATCTAATCTAGCCCATTAGATTAGGGTGTTCACCTCTTTAGAGTGAGAGAGCTTGAGTTATTGCAATTTCGATGTAGATCATCGGAGAAGCGGAACACTACAAGCTATCATGGATCGTTCGAGTCGTGGAGCCTCTCTTGAGTCCGGGAGATCGTGGATCGCGGCGAAGGGACTTCTACTCGAAGCTTGTGAAGCGAAGGAGCGGACTACAAAGGTTGTAATCCCTCACACTTAGTAGTAAAGATGTTTACTTGCATGTTAAACCTTAATAATCTAGCAAAGATCCTGGCTTTGGGTTGTTCGGCACGTCTAAAATTTTATTCGGGCATGTTCGATGCCTTATGAACCTTCACAAGAGTGCCTAGGAACCCTACACGAGAGTCATGTCAGATTCTCACTGACCACCAGAGCTTAATGTACATCTTCCTGCAGCGGGTGTTGATTGTTGAGACAGTCTTTTGCAGATTTACAGTTCTTGTGCGATCGTTGAGTATAGCTTAAGTTCGTCTCTACTGATGGGACAGCTTGCTCATGTCCGCGCCCGACCACTTTTGTTTAATCGCTTTCCCGAGGCACTGCCCACCGATGCTCGTTCGTCAGAGATACTTGAGTATACTCGGCAGGGTAATGATTCGGAGTCCTGGATTTGTGACAAAGGTGTGCTACGTTTAGGGACGCGTTTGTGTACCTGATACTATCGGGTAGAGACGCGAAATCTTAGAGCAGGCACATCTGTCAACTCTCTGTACTCATTCAAGTTCCACCAACATTGACGTGACTTGTGAGATAGTTACAGGTGGGCAGGGATGTAAGGAGGAGTTTCGGGTTTCGTTTCATGCTGTTTGTCTTATGGTGTACTTTGGTTGAGCATCTGAGACCGGCTGGAGAGTTGCAACCTTTATCCATTTCGGAGTGGGAGTAGGAGCAGATCTCCACGAATTTCATTTTGGTGTCTACCCAGGTTTAGTCAGGGTGTGACTCCTTTCGGATGCTTGTTGTCCGGTTTTGCTCAGTTTGCTCAGTTGTCCTTTGTTAAGTTTGTACGTTGCACGGAGTTCCTTCATGGGTCGTATCTAATGAAGGCACCCTGTTTGCTTGTCGTCTTGGGCAGGAACTTCGGGAAGCCTTGGGTACTGGTTGAGCTTTAGCTCCGCTTTTCCATCCGCAGGATGATGGTTTTATGAGAGCGGGCTATACCGACTCTGGAGGATATGCTTGTGCATGCGTTTTAGTTGTTGTCGGCAGTTGGGGATCGTCACTCGCCATTGTTAGAGTTCTCCTCCGATAGCTGTTATCAGGAGGCACTCCAATTGGCAACCTTTAGGTTTAGTTGTTAGGTCGTGTCGATCACCAGTCTGTTTTTCTGACTCTGCGTAGTAGGATTTTTGGACCCCAGCTAGTCTAGAGACGTCGGAAATGATCTAGTTAGTTCAGGTCAGGATGACGGCAGCCCAGTGCAGACAGAGGTCTTATGCCGACCGTGATGGTTGCAGACTTGAGATTCGCAGTGGGAGATCATGTATTCCTACAGGCTTTTCCGATGAATGACATGTTGAGTTTTGGGAAGCTTATCTCAGGATTGTAGGTCCTTTTGAGATCCTTAAAGCGAGTTAGTTCCGTTGCCTTTAATTTGGCACTTCCGTCCAGATTATTGAGTATTCATCCCGTATTCATTGTGTCGATACTTTGCAATTACCTTCATGACTCTCTCACATGATTCAGCATCATACCATTTAGCTTGGACGCGATCTTTCGTACACCAGTAGCCAATTGTGTTAATAGCTCGGCAGGTGGAGAAACTTCGGTCAAGGGTCTTGCCATCTGTGAAGGATTTTTCTTGGACGTAGTCGTATAGTGAGGTAATCACTTGGGAGGCTGCGAGCGAGATAGGAGAGTTGTAATCTTCTCTTTGAAGGTACGCTTAGTGATAATTTGAAATTCGGGGACGAATTTTTATAAGGGGGGAGATTGTAACGCCTTAGATTTCGGTTAGTGTTCGTTTAGACGTTAATGCGGGTTTACTGTAAAAAGTTTACCAATTCGGGTTCCTCACATTTTATAACATTTAATTAATAATTTATTATTATTTGTTATAGACATGCACGCACGTGTGCACGTAAATGCGAGGATTTGTTTGTGCTAATTTTGATCTTAGCAACCATGACACTTAACCTAATCCTTGTTTAATCCAACCCTTAATCTTTCCTTTGATCTTTTGTGAGAAGCTTCTAGGTTAATTGAGAAAGAGAGATATTTTTGTTAGAGTGGTGAGGTGTGTATGAAAACATTAATGATGCATTAATGCTAGTGATACACTCACTCTCATTCTCACCCTACACTCACCTCCCTCTCTCTTATCCTCACACACTCTCTCTTTTTCTCTATCTCTTTCTCATTTCTCTATCTCCCTCAACTAAACTGAACACTCTTTCTTTTCCCTCACCAAATTCATCACAAAATTCTCAAATCTTCACAAAAATCACATCTTTCTTCACCTTTTGCCTATTGGATGCCTAGGAGCATGCAAAGCTAGGATCTTTGTGTTCCTTTGACTAGGTATGAATCCCTATCTGTTCTTTTTGTAGTTTTTGTGATATGTTGCTAGTTAGTTTCAGTTTAGATAGTGTAAAGCTTAGTTTTGTGCGAAATATCGTATTTTTACTGCCTTTTTGTGATATATGTTATCTGCTGTGACACGGAAAGTTTACTAAAAAACTAAACAATGTGGTTGTGTTTTACCAGTGACCATAGGACCCCATCTGAGACACGAGACCCACCCCACCGGCCAGGACCGGCGATGTCTGAGGGGGATTCCGGCGACCTTGGCCCCTTGAAGGAGTTGGGGTGTGGGTTTTTGAGGGTAGGTCTATGCTGTGGTTTGGGTGTTTTTGGTCTTGTTTGATTGTTGAGTTTTCTCTGTATGCAAAATCTGGGATCACCTAGGTAGTTTCTAGTGTTTTGTGTCCGCGCGATACGTTATACGACACGGATCGTGCACTTTGTATGGTTTTGCTCTTGGGTTAGTTTCCTCGTGTCGCTACGCACGTTAGCCACAATACGAACGCTTAAGAGTATATTTTGTGTTGTTGCATCGGTCTAATATAGTTTGTACGTGTTTGGGTCTATTATTAATATATATTTGCGTTATTGTTTTAATGTTGCAGGTTCGCAGGCGGGGACTTCGGACGCTGCTACAAAGGGAAAACAGGTGGTTGACTTCACCTAGCATGGAGCGTTGGTGAGTAGATTTAACATCTACAGGGGAATCGCCCGTATGGCGTTATGCGTATGGGCTAGAGATGTTATTTCTGTCGCATATTCTATTTCATATTTAGAATTGCGCATTCACCTTATTGCTTAGATATTGTTGTGTCTGGACTAGTACCTTTAGGACACTGCACATATTATTGACGATACATGTTGCACGAGCACTGATTGCATGCCACACGCATCGTCAATAATTGCCATGTCACGCACAACCCACATATAGAAATGATATTGTTTGGTAAGGGACATTGAGACATTGATTCATATTTCTTTACGCATATGACATTTAGCATACCTGTATACCCACATGCTTACACATATGCCTTCACATACTTACATGCTAGATACCTGTATACCTATAGAGTATTGTACCATTAGTGATAGGTACAAACACACTTTATGACATAGCTACAGGTATACCTTGCATACATACTTCACTTATACCCAGGGGGTACACTACATCATTACTTATAGGTAGATACATATACCTTGCTATACCTTTATGTTTACATATACATCTGGTTATAGCTACATGTTTACCTTTACTTGGTGTTATTTAGAATTGGAGAAATTAGAAACCGCATGATATTTATATTAACTTGTTGCAGTTAATTAGCGGCTTTTCCTTTATATGCTTACATTTCAGTTTATGTTGCATATATTATATTCATGGATTTTCGCATTGTGATATGTATTTTTCATAATGTTTTCTGGATTTGGGGACCGTGGGAGTTCATGAAATTATGCATTATTTGAAAAACCCGGTTTCCCTTAATTTGATATTTCAGCAGCCATAATGAGATTTATCGGTTCTGATTATATACTCCATACGAGGGTCGGGTGCTGTATGAGAGTACATGGTGGGGCCCGGTACGGTTCCCCTCAGCAAGATGATCGATGGTCTATGCCGATTGAGCCTGGAAGGTGGGCAAGTACCTACCAGTGACATTACCAATGACTCAGCGGTTATCATGTGGATACCGACGGGAGTCATGTACATATAGATACGTCGAGAGGCGAGGGTCAGAGCTAGGCACTCGAGCTTTCGGGATAGCATATGATACGTACCTATCAGGGTGCCAGTCTTGGTGACAGCACCTGATAGACCAGTATTTCTGTGTCGATACTTGACACATTGGTTTCATGATATTTCTTTTACTCCTTTGTATATATAACAGGGGATTGGGCCGCTATTATATATGCCCTTACACAAATATTAGTGGAATGGGACGCTAATATATGTGTATGGACATTTTTACTTCTTTGTATATATAACAGTGGGTTAGGACTCTGTAATATATGCCCATACACCTATATTAGTGGAATGGGACGCTAATATATGTGTATTAACATTAATTTATATACATTATCATATTTATTCTTGCAACCATATTTAGGGTGTTAGAATTGTACTTGATATTGGATTTGGGATATAGGTGATTCATTGATATTGGATACAAGATATTTATGAGATTGCTGATTTGTACATTCAGGATATATGAGATTTATTCGATATTGTACATTCAGGATTTGTTAGACTTATATGATATGAGAGCCAATTTGGGGGCTGATTTGAGGAATTGGAATTTGGATTGTCTTGATGGATTGTGATCTTACCACGATGTCAGGATTCCGTGGAAATGACATATTTTATTCCGTACTCCACATTTATTGTTTATGCACTGCTTTATGTGTAGTTGTACCTGTTAGTGTACTTTTCATGATTATTGCATATGTACATTTTCATATCGTTATTGCATGATTATTGCAATTGATTGTCATATTATTGCTTCATGTATTCATTGTAACTGCTAGTGTACCTTTCATGATTATTGCATTCATATGACCTTCTATTGCTATTAATTGCATATGTTAGATTCGCGCTGTACGTGCATACTTGCGATTACCTGCATATGTTAATTATTATTCACGAGTTGGCGACTCACCCCCGTTGTGCCACAGTTGTTTTGCTGGGTGTTCCCCATCGTAGTCGAGGCAGGCTATTCATCCATGTTATCATCTTTTGCTATGGATACCGCATCGGCTCACAGTATGCAGTTTTGCTTAGGTGGGTTTTGTGGTTATTCGTGTTGTATTGTATATTCGTTGTATCCTTTTACTCTCCATTTACTATATATTCTTGTTGACTTAGAGACTTGGTGAGGACGATATTGTATATTATTTGTGACTTGTTGTCTTTTATACAGTTTCCTTTCTATCGTCTTTCATTTCTTCGCTTCGGCGTCGTATATTTGTTGTGGTGGTTGTTTTCCGTCCTTGGGCGTGTATTTGCTCCCGTTTGGAGATGCTTTACTTTTATTTAAGTTGTACCCATTTTTGGGGCTAGTTTTTACAAAGGAGATGCTGCCAAAATTTTAAAGGAAATAAAGTTGGACTTTTAAAGAATTTGGGTTGCGATTTCAAATATTTCAAAACTTCTTTTATCTTTTCTTACTACTTTTAATGGTTTAGATTTCTGGGTTTTGGCTTTCTTTTACTGCGTTACGCCTGTAGACGTTGCGTAGTATCAGGGCCATCACGTGCCAATTTCGGGTCGTGACACCCTTGGAGTTCTTTGGATATCCCACAAACTTACACTATACTGAGCGTGCCTCGAGCTTGTCCGCATGCTGCTTTTTAATAAAAGCTGGACATCCCCATGTCCAAAAGTGTTTAAGACAGGGTTTCTTCCCACTCCACATCTGATATGGTGTGGTAGACACAGTCTTGGTTGGAACCTGGTTCAAAAGATAAGCAGCTGAATCTAGTGTATAACCCCAGAAAGATCGCGATAAATCAGCCTTACTCATCATGGAACGAACCATATCCAATAGGGTTTGATTCCGCCTTTCCGATACACCATTGTTTTGTGGTGTGTATGGAGGAGTAAGCTGAGAGAGAATTCCATTCTCTTTTAAGTATCCTAGGAACTCGGCACTTAAGTATTCACCACCTCGATCAGATCTCAGTGTCTTGATACTTTTTCCTGTCTGTTTTTCCACTTCATTCTTGTATTCTCGAAATTTCTCAAAGGCTTCAGATTTATACTTCATCAAGAAGATATGTCCATACCTAGAGAAATCATCCGTAAAAGTAATGAAGTAGGAATAACCACCTCTTGCATGTGTAGACATTGGACCGCACACGTCACTGTGTACGAGTCCTAAGAGCTCGCTCGCTCTTACTCCGTGTCCAGTAAACGGAGTCTTTGTCATCTTTCCCATAAGACAAGATTCACAAGTAGCATAAGATTGATATTCGAACGGATTCAAATATCCTTCTCTATGTAACTTAGTCAATCGTGTTTCATTTATGTGACCTAGTCTACAATGCCATAAGAAAGCCTGATTTATTTCCAGAGACTTTCTTTTAAGTGTGTTCTGGATATTGAAAACCTGAGCTTGATTTAATATGTATATACCGTCATCTAATGTACCGGACCCAATCAGAACTTGATTTAGGTGGATGTTTACTACATTGCTTATGAATGTAAAATCATATCCCTCTCTCGAAAGTGAGGACACTGATATGATATTACAAGTCAAACTAGGTACATACAAACAGATACGTAGAATCAATATCTGCCCACTTGTCAAACCTAGGCGATATTCTCCCATGGATTCAGCGTCCACGCTCATTCCGTTCGCAACTCTGAGAGACAAATCGCCTACCCTAATAACTCTACGGTTTCTCAAAGCATGTAATGAATTACGGATATGAGATCCTGCTCCGGTATCTAGTACCCAGGAAGTAGAGTTAATTGAAAAACAATTCTCAATAACAAACACACCCGAGGTCGAAGCCACAACATGCTTCGAATTCTGGTTACTGGCTTTCAAAGCCCTGCAATCTTTCTGCCAATGTCCGTTCCTATAACAATAGGAACATCCCTCCTTCCCTACGCCAAATCCCGAAACTTTTGCTCTTCCCTTTCCTTCTACTTTACTGACACCGTATATCGGCTTTGTGGAGGTCTTCTTCTTTTTACCCTTTGCTTTCGCCCTGGATGTAGAAGAAGAAGGTCCCCTATTAAGCAGAGCGGGTGTCTCCCTGGTTTCTTTCAGCGTGTAAGTAGAGGATAGGGACTGTGGAAATAAGTCAGCATATGACCCATTTCCTAACGTGGTCTCCAGGTCCGTGAGCTCATTAATATAGCTAGTCATCGTAAGGACGTCGTCCCCTACAGATGACCCGATAGCCAACCTCGCTTGAAGCAATTCATTCAAGGTCTCATATCTTGCGATACGAGATTGCTCTCCATATAAATATTTTTTATGGAGGAAGATGGAAACTAAGTCCATCTTCTCGTGCTGCTTCTGGTATATACCATCAACTGAAGCCAACACGAGGAACTTGGCACTCGCACTTTCCTTTTCCTTTGTCTGACGGATATTCATATCCGCGATGGTGGGAACTGGACCTGGGACGGCGGAGGCTTGAGTAGTAATAGGGTGGTCCAGCTTGTCATAGGCAATGGATATCTGGACAGAACTTTTCCAGTCATAAAAGTCAGATTCAATCAACTTGTTATCTAGATGTAACCTAGTCATGGTCACAAGGTCGCTGCAATGAGAGAGAGAGAGGGAACATTTTAGCATGATGCTGTTGCAAGTTTAGAGTGGTTTTTAGTTTATCTAAACAGGATGGCTCCCACTGTTTCTCGAATCCCTCCTCAAACCAAAAAGGAAGACTGGTCAGGACTATTCTCACCGTACAATACTTGCTTAATCGTTCAGCCAAGCCGGTGTCGGTACTTCGAGGGAGGTTTTACGATGCTTTCACGAAGTTCCTTAATTAAATAACCTCTTTTCTCTAGGGGCGTAGCCCCGCTGACACCTTTCTCGACACCAACTTGGTTTATAGCATTGATCGTTAAGTGACGAATCTCCCGATAAGTAGCATATACTCACAGTAGGATCGGGATCCAAATATCATTGTGTGATAATGCTGAAGGAATCCTACCAACATTATCAAACTCTAAATGGTATGCAACACTAGCAAGTTTCAGTTTCTTTAGAAACTCCCGATGTGGATTTTTTCCCCATGCTCTTATGACCTTGACTAAGGGCCAACAAATCATAAGTCACATGTCAAGTTCTACCCATCATTATCCAGGTTGATTTGAACCCACCCGTATATACACTTGACTAAGGGCTAAACAAAGTAATACGACTGTCCCAAACCAACGCATCTATCTATGCTACATGTGAACACCCCAGTAGCTACCAATCAATATGTCTTAACTAAGGGCCAAACAAACATAGCTTGAATACTACTGACCATTCATATGAAATGACGGAGGGCTACGACTTGTTTTGGCGAAACCGTGAACGTAGTGAACTTGATATAACCGAAGGAACCTGATAGCTTTTTAAAAGGAGTGGTTAAGCTCCACAATTAAAAAATCTTCTGTTTTAAAATAACCGAGTGGTTTCTTTTAAACTGTTCTAACGATTCAACTTTGGTTAATTTTCTTTGCATTAATATAATGCGTCCCATCAATTAACCTATCATTGCAGAAAACAACGAAAATACAACGTCCTCTTATGCCATCCGCATTCTCCACTGGGCCCCGTCATTCACCCGTTAGGTTACTTAACTAACGACAGAGCAGGGGCTGGGCTAGCTGGGTGCAAAACATAAGTGACGCCTACTAGATATCATATATAGATATTGTACATTCGTTAGACACAATAATAAGCATTCCAGATCACAGATGAACATATTGGATTTTATACGAATCCGCATTCCTTCTGAGCCTGCAAAGAAAGACGGATTACACAGTTACGATGAATAGCTAAAACCCCACCCTAGACCCCTACGGGTACGGCAAACTACCCGCCTAGTACCCGAAGTGAAGCGGTCTCCCTCAACGACGTGAGTAGGACACTTAACACTTCAAAGTACCCGGTAGTTTGTGCACCCCATCTTGGGTCTATCGTAGGAGCAGAAAACAGTAAATGAAATAATACAACGGTGGCTACAAGCTCAACCCGGATGTGCCCTGCAAAAGAATATTACAACAAACTACAAATTACATTTGAATGAAAGAAACACTCGTCTCACATCCCCGGCTATCCATTCACGACAATCCAACAAGTTCATATTCACAAACCAGTAAAAACCATTACAGAAATGTGCAACCCCCTGCTAACCGACATACTAGCAGTTAGGGGTGGTTTACAAGTACATTAAACACAACACAGATATAATCAAATTAGCCAAACATCTTAGAATTTCGATCAAGCAACACAAATAAATCTACTCCAAACAATTCTCTGTGCACATAAAACCTGAGCAGAAACAAATCATCCCAGAAAACACAACATCAACACAGAAGAATAACTGAGCAAATTTGGGTTGACTCGGAGTCAACTCGGCCGCGGATCCACGGCGGATCGTTTGGATCGGCGGCGGTTCCGCGGTGGTATGGTCGAGTCACGATCCTAAATTTCTTCATAATTCTTAAAATTCCCTGCTTGTATTTTTAAGGGTCCCTGAAAAATTTTTAGACCCCATTTAAAAATCGGCAGAAACATGGTGAAAACGTCGTATTTTCGGGTTTGTTTTGCGATCGAGTTTCTAATGACTTTGCTAACATATTAGTTATGGTTTAGTTAGGCTCTGATACCACTGTAAGTCGACGTTAGACACCCCACATGATGCGGGGAGGCGGAATAGGTAAAACAATCATTTTGTTTGAGTTAACATCGACTAACTTTACGGATCTTTGCTAAACCCTAACTAACAACTATCTAGAAGTGATTAACTACTATGATAGATGATTATACCTAAAGATTCAAGTCCTTCTTGCTCTTGTAGGTCACCTCCTCGTCGGCTTCCTCGATGTGATAGAAGATCCACCCGAGAGTTCCTTCTCCAAGCTTTAACCTCTCACTTGAGGTAACTAGGTGGCTATGAGTGCTAATCAAAGTAACCTAGACGATATAGAAAAGCATTAGGGATCTATTAGTCTTACTAACCCTTGGGATCTCAACATATGAGAGGATTAGGATTAGGTTTGAAGAGAGAGAGAGCTTGAGAAGAGAGAATGTGAAAGTGAGAATCAAATGAATTCTAACTCATTTGTGAATATATTAAGCATGATAATTATCTAAATGAATAACAAATAATAATATCAACCATGCTTCATTAATTCACTTTGGATGAATCATCTCATGAGTCATTAAGCAATAAATGCTTCATTAACTCATTTGGACGAATCACACCATGAGTCACTAATCCATTTAATGCAAATACCAGCTAAGCTCTCCACCTCATCTTTCTTCTAGAAGCTTCTTGACTAATTACGAGAATGCCCCTCCCATCCATGAAAACACTGAAATACTGAGACTGTATAAATCCAATAATCCAATACTAGAATCTGGCTTAAACTAAAGCCGGCTAGTAAAAACTGTCCGAACATCGTATGTGCATAAATACACATATATGTCCGAACCCTGTCGTAAAACTATACGACCTCTATATCGTTTCGCCTGAAGCAGGGAAACTCTCTGTGTCGGACTCTAAAGACTCGACACTACGCTGGCAGTGGGTTTAACCACAGACCGCAAGCGGCACTAGTTGTACGTAACGGTCCCCAGGTAGATGTCGATAAGAAGGCCGTTGAGGAAACCCATCCGAACTCCTACTGAGCCTGATGTGACAATCTCCGTATAGTCCGGTCTGTTCGTCTAGGACAAACGCATATCAGGCCTAGGGGGCGGCAAGCGTCAGTCCCCTATAAGCTGTATAAGTCGTGTCGGAGTGAAGCCCATCACACCTTGAGAAGCTACTGGAAATCTTACCAGTAAATCTCGTTTACCCTGGCCAGGGACTTTGCGTAATAGCTCTCAAAATACAGAGCGATATCAACTCCCAATACCGGGAGAGACGAATCCTATCTAACCGCCACTGCCTCCAAGTGCTTCGGGACTGCACCCAACTACTACCTGTTTGCACGACTCTTTAGAGCCGTGGTAGGGTAGCAATCTAAGAACAGTGGGAACACACTCGAGACGAAGCAGCAGTGTCAAGTCTGCGGAGTATGCTGTACTCATGTCACCTGGGAACTGTTAACTGACGACGGGTATAATACCAACCAACAGTTCCCTGCGAGTCCTGTCCGGTGTACCCGTAACCCAACGAGCACCTGTATACTATCTCCAGTACAACGTACTGACGGCTGTGGGACATACTATCTTCCCAACTGGGATGAGAAGCGTACATACTAGTCTACTCTAGAGTATCGATGCCCTATCTCGATAATCCTACGATTAGGGACCTGAAAAAGGATGTGCTTGTAGACTACCCATCCCCCACTAGTGTGACTGCCATCACAACGCTGGTAGTCAAGCAAGATCCTAAGGGCTCTATCAATATGTATTCGCGATATGCTAACATATACACATATTAAGATAGATACAAATCAAGTAGCATACTACTATGTTGAGCAAGACTGTTATTATAACTGTGAATATCCCAAGCTTCCATTAAATAATATACAAACTAGTATGATACAATAATGCCTCCTAGGGCATATACACTAACAAGTATGGTGTTAACGTACCTGGATTTGGGACACTCCCGATATCCACTTAGATCTATCACCATAGATCATAATCCACAAGATGTAGTAGGTATCTGTAAGTCCACGTTGCCCACCCCGGTGCTTACGGGGAGGCGGAAAACATAATAAAAATTGGATTTTTATCAACTATAGGCAACATGGACCAAGCTTTAAGGATCTTTGCTAAACATAAACTTGCTAAAGCTAACTACAAAGTAGCTAAGTGATGGAAAGGTTATACCTTGAGCTCAAAGTCCTTCTCTCCTTGCTCCTTGGAATGGTAGAAAGAGGTCACCTTGCTTGTCTTCTCCCGTCAAAGAAGGATCCACCCGAAAGCCTCGACCTTTAGCTTCAACTCCAAGCTAGGAGTAACTAGAGTGCAAGAAATGCTAAGACTTGAACCCTAGAAGAGAGTAGAGAAGATCAAGTGAGGGTTTTTCTCAAGCTTTTTGTTTCTCAACACATGAGAGGGAGAGAGCTTGAGGGAGAGGATGAGCAAGAGAGAGAAATGATATGAGAGAATGAATTATTAGTGAGCCATTCTCACTAATATGTGTGAATAATTTTAATTGAATAATTAGCTTGAAAATTGTCATGGTAAATCATGACATGACCATTATCATTTCAATTTTGCAAAGATCAAAGAGCATTTTCCAAAAGAAATGATGATGGTCAAAGTGTCAACCTAGGTCAACAAGTCAATGAAGTCAAAAGGTCAACAACAACAACCATGCACAATTATTAAGCTAATTATCAATTAACTATAATACACACAAAAGCAATAGGGTTAATAAAATGATAATAGCCATTAACCCTAAACAAGGTCCTCTCCCCCAAACTCAAGCAACTGTGCATACGCACCCGCATTCGTGATCCGAGGAACACGAATACACTGAGAAAAACCAATCTCAAATCATATACTAGGATCCGGCTTAAACCATAGCCCGCTAGTATAAACTGTCCGGACAGCAAACGTGCACAAGTGCGCGGATGCGAACGAACCCTGTCGCAAAACCATGCGACCTCTACTCATTTTGCCTAAAGGCGAATAGCTCTCTATGTGGGACTCTAAAGACTCAACACTACGCTGGCAGTGGGTTTAACCACAGACCGCAAGCGGCACTAGCTGTACGTAACGGTCCCCAGGTAGATGTCGATAAGAAGACTGACGAGGTGAACCCCATCTGCACTCCTACTGAGCCTGTATGTGACAGTCTCCGTACAGTCCGGTCTGTTCGTCTGATACATCGCATGGCGGGCCTAGGGGGGCAGTGAACGTTAGTCCCCTAATAGCGGTACAAGTCGTGTCGGAGTGTAGCCCAGAACACCCTGAGATAACACTGGAAACCAACCAGTATATCTCGCTTGCCCTGGCCAGGGACTACTCGTGTAATGGCTCTCCTTGACACAGCGCGATGTCAACCCCCAATACCGGGAGAGACGAATCCTGTCTAACCGTCACTGCCTCCAAGTGCTTCGGGACTGCACCCAAAAACTACCTGTTTGCACGACTCCTTTGAGTCGTGGTAGGGTAGTAATCAAAGTACAGTGGGAACACACTCGAGGCGAAGTGACAGTGTCAAGTCAGCGGACTAAGCTGTACTCATGTCACCTGGGAACTGATAACTGGCGATAGGTATAATACCAACCAACAGTTCCCGACGAGTCCTGTCCAGTGTACTCGTAACCTAACGAGCACCCGTATACTATCTCAAGTACGACGTACTGACGGCTGTGGGACAGACCGTCTCCCTCACTGGGATGAGAAGCGTATACGCCAGTCTACTCCGGAGTATCGATGCCCTGTCTCGATAGTCCAACGACTAGGGACCTGTATAAGGATGTGCTTATAGATCACCCAGCTCCCACGAGTGCGAGCACCATCACAACGCTGGTAATCAAGCAAAGATCCTAAGGGCTCTACTAATATGTATACCAGCAATATGCTAAAAGAAACACATGCACATATTAAAGCAGAGACAAACCAAGTAGCATACTACCATTTCGAGCAAGATTGTATATACAACTGTGAATATCCCAAGCTTCCATTAAGTAATATACAAACTAGTATGATACAGTAATGGCCTCTAGGGCATATACACTAACAATCTCCCACTTGCACTAAGGCCATGTACTGGCGTATCGAAGACCTATCATCTCGATCAGCCGCTCGAACTGAGTCTGGGGCAAGGCCTTGGTGAATGGATCTGCTGTGTTATCCTCTGATGCAACTCTCCGGACCTCGATCTCCTGGCGATCCACGATCTCCCTGATCAGGTGATACCGCCTTAAGATGTGTCTGGATTTCTGATGGGATCTGGGTTCCTTCGCTAAAGCTATAGCCCCGTTGTTGTCGCAATACAGAGGTATTGGGTCAACAATGGACGGAACCACCTGAAGTTCTCTCAAGAACTTCCTCATCCAGACAGCTTCTTTTGCGGCATCAGATGCAGCGATGTATTCCGCTTCCATCGTCGAGTCAGCAACGGTTCCTGTTTGGAGCTCTTCCAACACACCGCCCCTCCATTGAGGGTGAAGACAAAACCCGACATAGACTTGGAATCATCCTTGTCACTCTGGAAGCTGGAGTCAGCAAAAGCCTCAATCTGCAGGTCTTTTCCGCCATACACCAAGAACATCTCCTTAGTCCTTCTCAGGTACTTGAGAATGTTCTTTACTGCTATCCAATGTTTCTCCCCTGGGTTTGACTGATACCTGCTTACTACACTCAGTGCATAAGCCACATCCGGTCTGGTACACAACATCGCATACATTATAGAGCCTACCGCAGAAGCGTAGGGTATAATAGACATGCGATCCCTCTCCAAATCATTCTTGGGAGACATCTCTTTGGAGAGGGTGATCCCGTGACAAGCCGGTAAATTACCGCGCTTGGAATCTTCCATACTGAATCTCTTCAGTATGGTGTCGATGTACCTGGACTGTGAAAGTCCCAATATCCTCTTGGATCTGTCACGGTAGATCCGGATACCCAGAATGTATGAGGCATCACCCAGGTCTTTCATGGAGAACCTGTGTGACAAGAACCCCTTGACAGATTGTAGCATAGGAATGTCATTTCCTATTAAGAGAATGTCATCCACGTATAAAACGAGGAATACCACAGTTCTCGCTACAAATCTACAATAGATGCACGGTTCATCTGGATTTTTGATAAAGCCAAATTCCTTGACCGTCTCATCAAAACAGATGTTCCAACTCCGCGATGCCTGCTTTAGTCCATAAATGGACTTAAGCAACTTGCACACCTTTCCGCTGCTCCCACTCTGAATGAAACCCTCTGGCTGATCCATATAGACACACTCCTCTAAATGACCATTTAGAAAAGCTGTCTTTACGTCCATCTGCCAAATCTCATAATCGTGGAAGGCAGCAATGGCAAGAAGGATCCGAATGGATTTCAGCATAGCTACTGGAGAAAAGGTTTCGTCATAGTCCAAACCAGGTCGCTGACGAAAACCCTTTGCTACCAGTCTAGCTTTATAGGTCTCAACCTGTCCATCTACACCAATCTTCCTTTTGAAGATCCACTTGCATCCTACGGGTTTTACCCCGTCTGGAGCAATGTCCAACGTCCATACTTTGTTGGTGTACATGGACTCCATTTCGGTCCGCATTGCATCCAGCCATTTTACCGAGTCGACGCTCTGCATGGCTTGCTGGAAGCTAGTAGGCTCATCACAGTCTATGATGCAATCCTCTCTATCCCCGTCAATGAGAAAACCGTAGTATCTCTCGGGCGGATGAGACTGCCTACTACTCCTGCGGAGTGGCGTGGGAATGTCCCAATCTTTTGAACCCTCTGGATCAACCAAGCTTTCAGTAATAGCTCGTGGTTCTGGAATTTCTTCCAGTTCTATTGCGCTCCCACTTAATTCTTTTTCTATGAACTGGTGTTCTAGAAAGTGGGCATGGCGAGAAACAAGGACTTTTTGTTCCTCTTCGCAATAGAAGTAATATCCCTTGGAGTTCTTTGGATATCCCACAAACTTGCACTGTACTGAGCGTGCCTCGAGCTTGTCCGCATGCTGCTTTTTTACAAAAGCTGGACATCCCCATGTCTTAATATGATTAAGATAGGGTTTCTTCCCACACCACATCTGATATGGTGTAGTAGGCACAGTCTTAGTTGGAACCCGGTTCAAAAGGTATGCAGCTGATTCTAGCGCATATCCCCAAAACGATCGCGGCAACTCAGCATTACTCATCATGGACCGTACCATATCCAATAGGGTTCGGTTCCGTCTCTCCAATACACCATTATGTTGCGGAGTGAATGGAGGAGTAAGCTGAGAGAGAATTCCATTCTCTTTTAAGTAACCCAGGAACTCGGCACTCAAGTATTCACCACCTCGATCAGATCTTAGTGTCTTTATACTTTTGCCTATTTGTTTTTCTACTTCATTCTTATATTCCTGGAATTTTTCAAAAGCCTCGGACTTATGTTTCATCAAGAAGACATAACCGTACCTTGAAAAGTCATCCGTAAAAGTAATGAAGTAAGAATAACCGCTTCGCGCATGTGTAGACATTGGACCGCACACGTCGCTGTGTACGAGTCCCAAGAGCTCGCTCGCTCTTTCTCCGTGTCCAGTAAACGGAGTCTTTGTCATCTTTCCCTTGAGACGGGATTGACAAGTTGCATACGATTGATATTCGAATGAATCCAAATATCCTTCTGTGTGTAACTTAGTCAACCTTCTCTCATTGATGTGACCCAGTCTACAATGCCATAAGAAAGTTTTATTGATTTCTGGAGACTTTCTTTTGTATGTATTCTGGACATTGAAAATCTGTGGTTGGTTTAATACGTATATACCGTTGTTCAATGTACCTGACCCAATCAAAGCTTGATTAAGGTGAATGTTCACTACATTACTTACAAATGCAAATTCATAACCTTCTTTAGACAATAAAGATACAGAAATGATATTACAGGTTGCATTTGGTACATAATAACAACTACGCAAAACCAAAAAATGTCCATCTGACATTCCCAGGTGATAGTCCCCCACGGCCTCAGCATCCATGCTAGCACCGTTCGCAACTCTGAGGGTCATGTCACCTGCCTTCAAAACTCTACGCTTTCTCAACGCCTGCAAAGAATTACAGATATGAGATCCTGATCCGGTATCCAATACCCAGGAAGTAGAGTTTATTGATAGACAGTTTTCAATTACATACACACCTGAAGCTGAAGCTGCAACTCGCTTCAAATCCTGTGTTCTGGCTTTCCAAGCCTGGCAATCCTGTTTCCAGTGATCACTTTTGTGACAGTAGAAGCATTCTTCCTTCCCCACCAGCTTTCCCGCTACCTTTGTTGCTTTTCCTTTTCCCTTCGTATCCACTTTACTGACACCGCCTCTTGGTTTGGCGGGGGCTTTCTTCTTCTTGTAAGCCCGCGGGGGCGCCCCGGCCGTCGATCCGACGCCGGAAAACGCGGAAAACAAAAACTTTGCGAACTTTGCAACCGGCACCACCGCGGACTTTTTACCCGGATCGGGCCATTAACCTAGCTAGCTAGCGAAAAGAAAAGAGTAGAGATGCTATACCAAACGATCCGTGTCCTTCGGTCTTCGTCTCCACTCCGATCTCCCGCGGATCTCCGTCACCTCCTCGCTCGTCGAAAAGGGCACCACGTAGCCGGAATGTTTTACGGGCTCCCGCCTCTTGACCGAGGCAACTCGGGCGCGAAGTTGGCTAGCCGACGCGTCCAAGGCTTGCTATAGAATAGTGTAGTGAGATGTCTCTTTAGGGTTTTGAGGTTGCCATGGTTTGTGGAGGATACAAGAAGGAACTTTTGAGAATGGTCATTTTTGGAGCAAGCAAGAAAAATGAGATGATATATTTTTCTCACTCAAAAGGAAATGATCCTCTCCCTCCCTCTCAAGTGGCCGGCCCCCTCTCCATCAAATTAGATTGGAGAGAGAAAAGAGAATGGTATATCACAATATGAAGAAAAGGAAAAATAAGAGATAAGCATGTAAAAAGGGTCACACTCATTTCTCTTTTTAATCCATTCACAAACCATCACAAGAAAAGATAATGAAGTGATGCAAAAAGCATCTCATCATGACAAAGGAACACTTATGCAAAGAAACCCCTCACATAATGTTAATTGCGAACTTGCAATTAACACCCTCCATCAAAAAGCCCGGCCGAGAAGGAATGAAAGAAAACCGGCCGGAACGGAATGCAAACTGGCAACTTCATAAAACCGATCCCGTAATAAATTACAGGAAAACCCCACTACTGCAAATACATGCCCGCATTTGTATTCGCACTGAACACAAATGCAAAGAGACAAAACTACACTATCTAATACTAGAATCCGGCTTAAGCCAAAGCCGGCTAGTAAAATCTGTCCGATCATGATCCGTGCAATACCGTACGTATCTGATCGAACCCTGCCATATCTCCATACGGCCTCTACAGCGTTTCGCCCGAAACTTGAGTAACTGTCTGTGTGGTGGACTCTAAAGACTCGTCAATACTGTGGCTGTGGATTTAACCACTAGCACGTCAGAGGTATAAGCCAATACGTGACGGGCCACCAGGTATTGACCAAAAGGGACGTCGATGAGCGAACTCATCCTGACACCCTACTGAGCCTGTCAGTGACAATATCCGTACAGTCCGGTCCGTTCGTCTATGAGCATCGCATGGCGGGCCTAGGGGGTTGGTAAAAGTCAGACCCCCAAAAGCGGTACAAGTCGTGTCGGAGTGTAGCCCAGAACACCCTGAGATACTACTGGAATACCTACCAGCAAATCTCCTGCCTTGGCCAAGGACTTTTCATGTTCTGGCTCTCCTAGACACAGCACGACCTCACCCCCAATACCGGGAGAGACGAACCCCTGCAGATCCGCTCACTGCCTCCATGTGGCTCGGGACTGTACCCAACTAAAACCTGTTTGCACGACTCCTTTGAGCCGTGGTAGGGTAGTAATCAAAGTACAGTGGGAACTCACACGAGACAAATGACGATCCCAGGTCGATGAACTAACCTGTACACATGTCACCTGGGAACTGCTATCTGACGTCTGGCATATCCCAACTAGCAGGTTCCCGGCGAGTCCTGTCCGGTGTACTCATAACCCAATGAGCACCTGTATACATCTTAGGTGAACCAACTGACACCAGTGGCTTGTGAGACCGGCCACCGCCCCTCGTCGGGGTCTCGACTGTATACACTAGTCTACTGTGGAGAATCGATGCCCTGTCTCGAAACTCCCTCGACTAGGGACCATTTAAGGATGTGCTTATAGACCCCAGCTCCCACTTATATGATCGCCCTCATACTGCTGGAAGTCAAGCAAGAATCCTAGGGGCTTTATCAACGTGTAATAGCGACTCGTAAGGTCACCTAAAGCAGTACACGATGATAAAGATAAACCAGATAGCATACTATCATTTCGAGTAAGACTGTCCTACCGGGATAGGTCCTCCCCTCAATCATTGCAATCACGTGCCTGTGACCCAATAATTGACTCTGAGGGCACTATCTCCAACAATCTCCCACTTGCACTCAAGGCTAATTATTGCGATGTCGCATACTCACAGCCCGTGTGATACCGAACACCCAACTCCTCTACTAGTCAGTCTCACAAAGCTCGTTTGCGAAACTATTGCGTTCGAGGAATAGCCTCAGTGAGTGGATCCGCTTTGATGTTTCTTTCTATGTCTCTCTAAATCTCAAGTTCGCGGAGAAAGCCATCTCCCGAAATGAGCAATACCTGTCTTAGAATGTCTGGATGTCTGATGGGACCTAGCTCATAAGTGAACTCCAAATCCAAACTTCTTAGACTGTATCGTCAACTGAACTTAATCAGTATCCTGCGCCATGCCTTCCCTCAGTATCCACCTGGACCAACTGTCCAAAATACTGCCCCTCGTCAGAGGGAAAACTATAACTCTGACAGCCACTCTGCCATCCAAGTCACCTTCGAAGCCTGGAATGATAACTGTCTCCTAAAGGAGGCTGCCGTTATCAAATCCCTAGAACATTCACTTATGTTCTAAAACTGCTTCCGACTGTTTCTCCAGGATTGGATCAATATCAACTTATTGCACCTACTGCAAGAACAACATCTGGTGTGGTACTTGACATCCCATGATTGACTCAGTTGCCTAAGCAAGTGATCTGTCAATCATGCGTGTCCCTCTCCCCTTTAGTCTGTAAGACACCTTTAGAGAGGGTGACTCCATTACCTGTAGGTACACTACCGTGCCAGGAGTCGTCCATTCTAAATACTCATAGAATGCGGTCAAAGTACCCAGATTGGGAAACCACCCAAATCTAGATCTAAAACCATAGATCTAGTAACCAGAATGTCTGATATAATATCCAAGTCCTATGTGGAGAAACCACTGTGTGACGACCAAAGTATAACCGATCGTAGTATAGGAATATCACTTCCTACTCTGTGTATGTCATCAAATACCAGGACATCACACCCTACTACCTTCTTAACAGATCCATCCCCTATTCTGATGAAGTCAAACCTATGACTTTACATCAGAAATAGATGATCTATCTCCGCTACATCTGCTTTAGTCTATAAATAGACATAAGCTTGATGTCCACCAATGCTTCCGCTGCTCCCACTGACTACGACAACCCTCTGGCAGAGTCATATACACGTACACTTCTAAAGCAAGTTTAGAACGACGCTATACTCATCCTCCCGCCGGGTCTCGCAGCCTGGAACAACAGTAATGGCAACTGTGGGTAAACAAGAACCTCCCTGCCACCGTCCTTGAGCATACCGAAGTACCTCTCGGGTGCCTGAGGTTACCCACCATATCTGCGGAGTGGCCAATGGAATGTCAAACCAGATTGAATCTTCAGGTTCTTATGAAATCTTCAGTAATCGTTTGTGGTTCTGGAATCACTTCCAGTTCTACCATACTCCCACTACTGTTTTTCTGAAAAAATCTATTTTTGATAAAACTGTGGCGAGTCAAGAACAATATCACTATTGATCTTCCAGATGGTAGAAAATCAACCCTCGTCATAGCCCGGGTCAACCCACAAACAGCCACTACTGAAACGTGCCTTGAGTTGTCCAGAGTCTGGTTTTAAGCATAAGCCAGACAACTCCCCGTATCTTAACAATGTCAAGATATGAACTGTTCTATATCCAAGAAACAGAGGCACTGATTTAATTGAACCAGATTCAAATCATGCAGCTGTCTCCAGTGCATGTCAAGTAAATGGAAGAGAGGCTGATCAGCGTTACTCAACTTAGGAGTACCTCCAATTATGAGTAACCTGAAAGAGAAGCTAGTTCTCTTAATCATTACTATCAACTGAATACCACTTACAAGTATCTACATCTTCGATCACCTTGAAGAATCCCGATACTTGCGATACCTGGTTCTCTACTGTATTCTTATACCTATAACTCCTCTAAACTTAGACCCTGTGTTTCTACGAAACACATGTCTAAGAACTAGAGAAGTTAAAAGTAAACAGAATATAGTACGAGGACCAACCCCTCTGTCCTAATGGACACTGGACAATATACAATACTCTGTATAAGTCCGCTGAGTCTAACAACTCATTCACTGTGTGTCGTAAGTTGAAAACTGTACTTTTGGTTAAGAAGAATTACACCGTTGTTCAATGCTCCTTACCTAACCATCCACTGATATAGGTAAATGTCATGGACATAATTTCAAAAAGTATATCTCACTCTATAAAAATAGACGTACAGATATATCAATTTGAAATTGGTGCACAACAACGGATATTCAAAACCAAATATTTGCCGACCGGCAAACAACCCAGGTGACTTCCTCAAATATCACCAATTACAACGAATCCTGATATAATGAGGATGGTCACCTAATTCCCAATAACTTACTCCCACTCATCATCTGTAAAACCATACAGATGTGAGAATCCTACCTGGTAAATACATACCCTGGAGCAAGTGCCTAATTGGGAAATCAGTTTTCATTTAACAGTACACAGTGAAACTGAAACATTGAAATGTTTCGATGGGGTTTCCTGGTATTCTTAGTAATGCCTCTTCCATTATCCAGATTCACAACTATAACTGTATAATTCTTTGCCATCTCTCCAAATCCCTTTACATGTCTTTAGTCATTACCTTCTGTACACCCCTTCAGGCCAAATGGTTTTCTTCCTTCCCTACCGTTCGGCACCAGCCTATGGTTTGGAAGAAGACTATCCAATAAGCATAATGGGTGTACTGTCCTAGTCCTAGGAGCACTCGCAATGAGAGAAGGTGAGGATAAAAGACAACCGAATGTACTTAATTCATAGGTGATTTAGGATTGACAAAGAAGTACATGGTTTGGTCGTGAATAGCAGTCGCAATTTACTTTGCCCTCTTACTAATCCCTTGCTTTGTCTGAACTTAATACCTTCTGTACACCGTTTAGGCTAATTGGCTTTCTTCATTCCCCACCGTTCGGCACCAGCCTAAGGTTTGGAAGAAGACTATCCAATTTGCGTAATAGGTGTACTATCTCCTAAACCAAGGAGTACTCGCAACCTGAGAGAAGGTAAAAGGTAAAGACAACTGAATAGTCCTATTCGTTTTCTCCAGAACCGGAAACCATCCTCGAAGTCCTTCGAGTTCGTATATAACCATACGATGGTTTTGTCCAATGGAAGTGGACGTTCGTAGTAATACGGGGTGTCCCGGAGAAAAGAGTAAAAGTAGGAGTGGCAAAAAGGTCTGCAACTCAGACAATCCAAAAGCCAGTGTTAAGAAGGTTCGGTCAACTTGGTCACTGAGTCATAGTCTAGGGTCGGGTCAATGGTCGCTGCCAAAGAGAGAGAGAAAAGAAACACTCAGCGTGCACTCTAACCTAGATCAGAATGGTTACCAATTTATCTAATCTGGAAACCTCCCACTGTAACGTCAAATTCTTCCCCAAACCTGAAAGAAGAATTAGCCGGGATAACCCGAGGAGTAAACCAACTCATCAGTGGGAATCGGGATCCAACTCTCATCGCATGATAACGTGACGGAATCCGCTCACGGTGTCACACTCCAGAAGGTATGCGCATATCTGGCAAGTTTCAGTACTTTTGAAACTCCCGATGTGGATTTCTGCCCCATGCTCTTATGACCTTGACTTTGGCCAACATATCATAAGTCACATGTCAAGTTCTACCCGTCATTTTCCTGGTTAATTTGAACCCACCCGTACCTACCCTTGACTTTGGCCAAAATGGCAGTACGACTGTCCCAAACCAACGCATCTATCTATGCTGCATATGAATACCCAACAGCTACCAAACACTGTGCCTTGACTTTGGCCAACATACACAGCTTGAATACTATTGACCATCCATATGAAACGACGGAGGGCTACGAATGGTTTCTGGCGAAAACCTTTAACGTAATGAACTCGATATCGTCGAAGGAACTGATAGCTTTATAAAAATATAGTGACGACAACCTTTGCTAAAGAGGTCACTCCCGGTGAAGGGATCTCGGCTCTTTCCCCGTAGAATGAGGTGCAGGATATTCCAACTGAATACCACGGTGCAAAGCAAAAGCAATCGGCTATAGTGAAGTTAATGCCCTGACGCAAACTTCTGTCCAAGGGGTCACTCCCGGTGAAGGGATCTCGGCCCTTGCCTCGTCGACTGAGGAGCAGGATATTCCAACTGAATACCACAGTGCAAAACAAAAGAGAACGCCCTTGCAATAACAGCTTTTTGAAAAATGTTCCAACAACATCAGAATAGGTTTGTTTATCTTGCATTGATCCGAATCAACGCAGTCCCATCAATTAATCACACCACAAAGAACGAAAATATACTGATGTACGTATATGCCATCCGCATTCGCCACTGGGTCCCGTCATCACTCGTTAGGTTAGCTTACTAACGACAGAGCGGGGACTGGACTAGCGCGGATGTAAAACATATACAACATCTATAAATATATATATACCAATATATAATTTTCGCTCAAGGCGTGATAAACAATGCAGCACAGAAATGTATAGCAACACAGATCAATACAGATATCTGGGATCCCCGGGTTTCACAGAGCCGCTGAAACCCGACGTTCCCCTGGTCGTGTGGATAGCCTGTGCAATGAAAATCCTAGACCCCTACGGGCGCGGCAAGTCACCCGCCAAAACCTGAAGCGAGGCAGCCCCTTTCAGCAACGTGAATGGACCACCCAGCACTTCACGGAATCCGGTAACTTGGGCACCCCTCCTGGGTCAACCCTATACCCCCTACGAGTGCGGCGAATAGCCCGCCAATCCTAGAGTGAAGCCCCCTCCGTCTCAACGCCATGAGATGCGGGCTTATTGCCCTCCAGAATCCGGCTATCCGTGCACCCCTCCGCGGGGTAATCCTAGTACAGAAAGTAAAATATACATACAACGGGTACATCGACCGCAACCAGGTCGTGCCCCAAAATAATAATACAAACTGGCAGTGACGGCAGTCCACATGTCGGACGCTCGCCCCGCAACATCAAATGTACATATAAAACAGAACTGTACTACCACTGCAACCAGGCTATCCCCCACGACCAATCCGCAACAACACAGTACAATCACAGAACATCAACGTGAAAGTCACGTTCGCAAATCCGTCTAACCGGGCTATAGCAGTTAGACGGGATTTACCGATCAAGTGACATTCACGGTCGCAGATATAAAGTAAAAACTGTGAACTGGCATGTTTAAAATATCCGATCGAACAAATATTATCAAGTGGGCCCCAAATACTACTGTAGCACTTACAGAAAAACTGGGCCCAAATAAAATATCCCAAAAGCCCTATTTCCAACTGATAAGATTACTGGGAAAATATGGTGCCACAATTCCCTATTTCCGCCGCGCAAGCGCGGCCAAACCAGGGGTTTGGCCGCGCTTCCGCGGTCTAAGTATGGAATGAGTGGATCGTATTTTCCCAGATTTCTTATATTTTGTTGTACATAACTCTGCAACAACCAGAAAAATTTTAGGAGCTCAAAAAATTTCAACAGAGAACACATGTGCACAAAAATACGGTTTTTGGGGATTTTGTTCGATCGGGTTCTAAACGCGCTAGAGCAAGCTAGGGAAGGTTAACGGCGTGGCTCTGATACCATTGTAAGCCCGCGGGGGCGCCCCGGCCGTCGATCCGACGCCGGAAAACGCGGAAAACAAAAACTTTGCGAACTTTGCAACCGGCACCACCGCGGACTTTTTACCCGGATCGGGCCATTAACCTAGCTAGCTAGCGAAAAGAAAAGAGTAGAGATGCTATACCAAACGATCCGTGTCCTTCGGTCTTCGTCTCCACTCCGATCTCCCGCGGATCTCCGTCACCTCCTCGCTCGTCGAAAAGGGCACCACGTAGCCGGAATGTTTTACGGGCTCCCGCCTCTTGACCGAGGCAACTCGGGCGCGAAGTTGGCTAGCCGACGCGTCCAAGGCTTGCTATAGAATAGTGTAGTGAGATGTCTCTTTAGGGTTTTGAGGTTGCCATGGTTTGTGGAGGATACAAGAAGGAACTTTTGAGAATGGTCATTTTTGGAGCAAGCAAGAAAAATGAGATGATATATTTTTCTCACTCAAAAGGAAATGATCCTCTCCCTCCCTCTCAAGTGGCCGGCCCCCTCTCCATCAAATTAGATTGGAGAGAGAAAAGAGAATGGTATATCACAATATGAAGAAAAGGAAAAATAAGAGATAAGCATGTAAAAAGGGTCACACTCATTTCTCTTTTTAATCCATTCACAAACCATCACAAGAAAAGATAATGAAGTGATGCAAAAAGCATCTCATCATGACAAAGGAACACTTATGCAAAGAAACCCCTCACATAATGTTAATTGCGAACTTGCAATTAACACCCTCCATCAAAAAGCCCGGCCGAGAAGGAATGAAAGAAAACCGGCCGGAACGGAATGCAAACTGGCAACTTCATAAAACCGATCCCGTAATAAATTACAGGAAAACCCCACTACTGCAAATACATGCCCGCATTTGTATTCGCACTGAACACAAATGCAAAGAGACAAAACTACACTATCTAATACTAGAATCCGGCTTAAGCCAAAGCCGGCTAGTAAAATCTGTCCGATCATGATCCGTGCAATACCGTACGTATCTGATCGAACCCTGCCATATCTCCATACGGCCTCTACAGCGTTTCGCCCGAAACTTGAGTAACTGTCTGTGTGGTGGACTCTAAAGACTCGTCAATACTGTGGCTGTGGATTTAACCACTAGCACGTCAGAGGTATAAGCCAATACGTGACGGGCCACCAGGTATTGACCAAAAGGGACGTCGATGAGCGAACTCATCCTGACACCCTACTGAGCCTGTCAGTGACAATATCCGTACAGTCCGGTCCGTTCGTCTATGAGCATCGCATGGCGGGCCTAGGGGGTTGGTAAAAGTCAGACCCCCAAAAGCGGTACAAGTCGTGTCGGAGTGTAGCCCAGAACACCCTGAGATACTACTGGAATACCTACCAGCAAATCTCCTGCCTTGGCCAAGGACTTTTCATGTTCTGGCTCTCCTAGACACAGCACGACCTCACCCCCAATACCGGGAGAGACGAACCCCTGCAGATCCGCTCACTGCCTCCATGTGGCTCGGGACTGTACCCAACTAAAACCTGTTTGCACGACTCCTTTGAGCCGTGGTAGGGTAGTAATCAAAGTACAGTGGGAACTCACACGAGACAAATGACGATCCCAGGTCGATGAACTAACCTGTACACATGTCACCTGGGAACTGCTATCTGACGTCTGGCATATCCCAACTAGCAGGTTCCCGGCGAGTCCTGTCCGGTGTACTCATAACCCAATGAGCACCTGTATACATCTTAGGTGAACCAACTGACACCAGTGGCTTGTGAGACCGGCCACCGCCCCTCGTCGGGGTCTCGACTGTATACACTAGTCTACTGTGGAGAATCGATGCCCTGTCTCGAAACTCCCTCGACTAGGGACCATTTAAGGATGTGCTTATAGACCCCAGCTCCCACTTATATGATCGCCCTCATACTGCTGGAAGTCAAGCAAGAATCCTAGGGGCTTTATCAACGTGTAATAGCGACTCGTAAGGTCACCTAAAGCAGTACACGATGATAAAGATAAACCAGATAGCATACTATCATTTCGAGTAAGACTGTCCTACCGGGATAGGTCCTCCCCTCAATCATTGCAATCACGTGCCTGTGACCCAATAATTGACTCTGAGGGCACTATCTCCAACACTTCTTGCCCTTGGCTTTCGCCCTGGACCTAGAAGAGGAAGATCCTCCTACAAACAAAGTGGATGTCTCCCTACCCTTCTGTAGGGTGCCCTCAGCAATCCTCAACATGTTCAGAAGTTCGGAAAGTTCAACCTCCTTTCCTTGCATGTTGAAGTTAAGAATGAACTGGGCGTAAGTGGAAGGAAGGGACTGGAGAATCAAATCGGTATAGAGTTCATTCTCCAACGTGGTCCCAAGGTCCGCGAGCTCCTCAATGTAGCCAATCATCTTAAGCACGTGTTCCGCTACCGATGATCCGACGGCCAATCTTGCCGAAAAAAGCTTCTTCGACACTTCGTATCTTGCGATACGAGACTGCTCTCCATACAGTTCTTTTGTATGGAGAAATATGGACTCTAGGTCCATATTCTCGTGCCTCCTCTGATGTTCGTTGTCCATCGAGGCTAGTACGAGGCATCTGGCCCTCGCGCAATCTATCTCCCATGTCTTACGGATTTCTACATCCGCGACGCTGGAGGTAGGACCTGGGACAGGGGGAGCTTTGGTGGTAAGTACATACCCCAACTTGTCATAAGTGATAGCCATCTTGACATTCCTGAGCCAATCTTTGTAGTTTGGCCCTGTCAGTTTATTTTTATCTAATAATAACTTAAGTCCGGTCATCTTGAATGGTCGCTGCAATTAGGAGAGAGGAAAGAAACACTTTAGCATGATGCTCTTGCAAGTTTAGAGTGGTTTTTAATTTGTCTAAACTGGATGGCTCCCACTGTCTCTCGAATCCCTTCTCAAACCGTAAAGAAAGGATTAGTCAGGATTACTCTCACCGTACAATACTTGCTTAACCGTTCAGCCAGGCCAGTGTCGGTACTCCGAGGGAGGTTTTCCAACGCTTTCGCGAAGTTCCTTAATTAAGTAACCCCTTTTCCCTGTGGGCATAGCCCCGCTAACACCTTTCTAGGCACCTACTAGGTTTATAGCATTGATCGTTAAGTGAGAGTTTTCCCGAGGAGTAGCATATACTCACAGTAGGATCGGGATCCAAATATCATCGCGTGATAAAACCGAAGGAATCCTACCAGAATCATCACACTCCAAATGGTATGCAAGGCTAGCAAGTTTCAGTACTTATGAAACTCCCGATGTGGATTTTTGCCCCATGCTCTTATGACCTTGACTTTGGCCAAAATATCATAAGTCACATGTCAAGTTCTACCCGTCATTCTCCTGGTTAATTTGGACCCACCCGTACCTACCCTTGACTTTGGCCAAAATGGCAGCACGACTGTCCCAAATCAACGCATCTATCTATGCTACACATGAATACCCAAACGCTACCAATCACTATGCCTTGACTTTGGCCAAAATACATAGCTTGAATACTTTTGACCATTCATGTGGAATGACGGAGGGCTACGAATGGTTTTGGCGAAACCATGAACGTAGTGAACTTGATATAATCGATGGAACGAGATAGCTTTTAAAAGGAGTGGTTCAAGCTCCGCGTTTAAAAGTTTAGTTTTGAAAAGAACCGAGCGGTTTTCAAAGTGTTCCAATCGACTTTTACTTGGTTTATTTTCTTGCATTAGTTCTTTTAATGCATCCCATCATTTAATCCTACCATTGCAGAAAACAACCAAAATATGACGTACGCTTATGCCATTCGCATTCGCCACGGGGCCCCGTCATCACCCGTTAGGTTACTTAACTAACGACAGAGCGGGGGCTGGGCTAGCGCGGCTGTAAAACATAAGCAACGCCTAAATAGTTATTATATATATATAGCAATGATAGACATTACAGATCACAGATGAATACATTGGATATACTAGGAATCCGCAATGCGTTCGAGCCTGCAACGTAAAGCGGATTACACGGTCGCGGTGAATAGCCAAAACCCCACCCAAGACCCCTACGGGTGCGGCAAACTACCCGCCAAGCACCCGAAGCGAAGCAACCTCCCTCACCACCGTGAGTAGGCCACTCGGCACTTCGAGATACCCGGTAGTTTGTGCACTCCCTCCATGGGTCTATCCTAGGAACAAAAACAGTAAAAAGAATTATACAATGACGGCTACAACCCCGACCCGGTTGTGCGGCCATACAAATAATATTATTACATCAATTTACATGTTACAAAGGAATGAAAGAAAAATAACGCTCATCTCACATCCATCCCGGCTATTCACCCGCGACAATCCAATCCATTCATATCCACAAACCAACAAAAATCACAGATCACAGAGATGTATAACCCCGACTAATCGACTTATAGCGATTAGCCGACGTTCAATACATGCAAGCATCACAGATATAACCGATATAGTTAAAGTGTAGTGAAGTTCCGGAAAAATACGGATTTATAGGCCCCCAAAAGTAAATTTTAGTTCTGGAAAATCTGGGCATATATAACATATCCTAAAAATCACAAAACCAACACAGAAATACACTGCACCAAAATCGAGGCAGAGAGGAGACAAGACGGCCGCGGATGCGCGGCGCAATAGCTTCCTACTGCCGCGGATCCGCGGCCATTTGGTCGACTCTCTGTCTCGTTTTTGGTGGTGTTCTTAACAAAACCCTGAGATAATTTTTGGTGTATAACAAATTTTATTTTGACCAGAAAAAAAATTAACAGAAACTTAGGGTTTTGCGAGTTTGGTTTTTCGATTTTCCGGTTTCGAAACTTCGTTACACTTAACTACTTAGCTAGTTTATGTTTAACCTGGCTTTGATACCACTGTAAGTCCACGTTGCCCACCCCGGTGCTTACGGGGAGGCGGAAAACATAATAAAAATTGGATTTTTATCAACTATAGGCAACATGGACCAATCTTTAAGGATCTTTGCTAAAATTAAACTTGCTAAAGCTAACTACAAAGTAGCTAAGTGATGGAAAGGTTATACCTTGAGCTCAAAGTCCTTCTCTCCTTGCTCCTTGGAATGGTAGAAAGAGGTCACCTTGCTTGTCTTCTCCCGTCAAAGAAGGATCCACCCGAAAGCCTCGACCTTTAGCTTCAACTCCAAGCTAGGAGTAACTAGAGTGCAAGAAATGCTAAGACTTGAACCCTAGAAGAGAGTAGAGAAGGTCAAGTGAGGGTTTTTCTCAAGCTTTTTGTTTCTCAACACATGAGAGGGAGAGAGCTTGAGGAAGAGGATGAGCAAGAGAGAGAAATGATATGAGAGAATGAATTATTAGTGAGCCATTCTCACTAATATGTGTGAATAATTTTAATTGAATAATTAGCTTGAAAATTGTCATGGTAAATCATGACATGACCATTATCATTTCAATTTTGCAAAGATCAAAGAGTATCTTCCAAAAGAAATGATGATGGTCAAAGTGTCAACCTAGGTCAACAAGTCAATGAAGTCAAAAGGTCAACAACAACAACCATGCACAATTATTAAGCTAATTATCAATTAACTATAATACACACAAAAGCAATAGGGTTAATAAAATGACAATAGCCATTAACCCTAAACAAGGTCCTCTCCCCCAATCTCAAGCAACTGTGCATACGCACCCGCATTCGTGATCCGAGGAACACGAATACACTGAGAAAAACCAATCTCAAATCATATACTAGGATCCGGCTTAAACCAAAGCCCGCTAGTATAAACTGTCCGGACAGCAAACGTGCACAAGTGCGCGGATGCGAACGAACCCTGTCGCAAAACCATGCGACCTCTACTCATTTTGCCTAAAGGCGAATAGCTCTCTGTGTGGGACTCTAAAGACTCGACACTACGCTGGCAGTGGGTTTAACCACAGACCGCAAGCGGCACTAGCTGTACGTAACGGTCCCCAGGTAGATGTCGATAAGAAGACTGACGAGGTGAACCCCATCTGCACTCCTACTGAGCCTGTATGTGACAGTCTCCGTACAGTCCGGTCTGTTCGTCTGATACATCGCATGGCGGGCCTAGGGGGGCGGTGAACGTCAGTCCCCTAATAGCGGTACAAGTCGTGTCGGAGTGTAGCCCAGAACACCCTGAGATAACACTGGAAACCTACCAGTATATCTCGCTTGCCCTGGCCAGGGACTACTCGTGTAATGGCTCTCCTTGACACAGCGCGATGTCAACCCCCAATACCGGGAGAGACGAATCCTGTCTAACAGTCACTACCTCCAAGTGCTTCGGGACTGCACCCAAAAACTACCTGTTTGCACGACTCCTTTGAGTCGTGGTAGGGTAGTAATCAAAGTGCAGTGGGAACACACTCGAGGCGAAGTGACAGTGTCAAGTCAGCGGACTAAGCTGTACTCATGTCACCTGGGAACTGATAACTGACGATAGGTATAATACCAACCAACAGTTCCCGACGAGTCCTGTCCAGTGTACTCGTAACCTAACGAGCACCCGTATACTATCTCAAGTACGACGTACTGACGGCTGTGGGACAGACCGTCTCCCTCACTGGGATGAGAAGCGCATACGCCAGTCTACTCCGGAGTATCGATGCCCTGTCTCGATAGTCCAACGACTAGGGACCTGTATAAGAATGTGCTTATAGATCACCCAGCTCCCACGAGTGCGAGCGCCATCACAACGCTGGTAATCAAGCAAAGATCCTAAGGGCTCTACTAATATGTATACCAGCAATATGCTAAAAGAAACACATGCACATATTAAAGCAGAGACAAACCAAGTAGCATACTACCATTTCGAGCAAGATTGTATATACAACTGTGAATATCCCAAGCTTCCATTAAGTAATATACAAACTAGTATGATACAGTAATGGCCTCTAGGGCATATACACTAACAGTATCATCTAGATCTTCCATGGAGAATCTTCGTGATAAGTGGAGCTTGACCGAGTGTAGCATAGGAAACCATTTCCTATCAAGAGTATGTTATCTAAGTACAATACATGGAAAACAACCTTACTCTCTACTACCTTTTTGTATATACAAGGTTCATCTAGCTTTTTGATGAAGTCAAACTCTTTGACTGCCACATCAAAACAGATGTTCTAACTCCGCGATGCCTGCTTTAATCCTGATGGACTTAAGCATAGCTTTGAAAGTCTCAAGTTTTCCATCTACACCAAGAGTCTTCTCAAGATCCATTTTCTCCCAATGGGTTTTACCCCTTCAGGTGCAACATACAAAGTCATACCTTGTTGGTGTACATGGATTCCATCTTTGATTGCATAGCATCCAACCATTACACAAAGCCTCCACTTGTGATGGCCTGTATGAACCTAGTTGGGCCATCATCTACCATGATCCAATCCTCACTCCCACTGTCACCGAGAAGACCGTAGTATCTCTCAAGTGGATGAGGAACCCTACCAGATTCGCGGAGAGGCTGAGGTTTGTTGGAGACTATTGAATCCTTTGGTTTCACCAAATCATCAGCTGTTAGTTTGTCAAGATGGAACAACTTCCAGTTCTACCTCATGACCACAAATTTCTTCATAATAAATTCTTTTTCTAAAAAGGTGGCATGCTGAGAAACAAAACACCTTTTGCTCCTTAGTATGGTAGAAGATATTCCCTCGCATATGTTTGGGATATCCAACAAACTTACAGAACTGACCTTGCCTCGAGCTTGTCCGGATTTTGCTTTTCAACATAGGCCGGACAACTCCATATCTTAACTCATTTAAGATATGGTCTCTTCCTATACCATATCTCATATGAAGTGGTAGGCACTGATTTGGATGGAACCCCATTCAATAGGTATGCAGCTTCTCAAGTGCATAACATCAAAAGGAAACAAGTAACTCAGTAGCACTCATCATAGAGAGCGCCATATCTCATAGGGTGCGATACCTTAGCCCTGATACACCGTTTTGCTGTGGTGTATTCGAAAGAGTAAGCTGAGAGAGAATTTCATTCTCTGTTTAGAAAATCCAGGAACTCCATGCCCAAGTATTCCCTTCTTCGATCACATTGAAGGACATAATACTTCTACCCGTTTGATTCTCAACTTAAAGCTTATATTCCTTGAATTTCTTAAAAGTTTAAGACTTGTGTTTCAACAGGAACATATGTCCGAATCTTGAGAGATAGTCGATGAATGTAATGAAGTACAAAGAACCAACCCTGGCATTTGTAGACATGGGACCGTATACATCATCATGTATATGTCCCAAGAGTTCACAAACTCTTTCTCTGTTTCCAGTAAACGGAGTATTAGTCATTTTACCTTTGAGACAAGACTGACAAGTTTCATAAGATGAAAATTCGAACAGATTCTCATATTCATCCTTATGTAACTTAACTGGTCGTGTCGCATTGATATGACCTAGTCTATAATGCCACAAGATGGATTCGTTCATTTCTGAACTACTCCTCTTGTGTGTGTTCAAAATAATTTGAGCTGTGGTTTGATTTAGAACGTATATGCCATTTCATAACGTGCCCGATTTAATCAACTCTTGATTCAGGAAAATGTTCACAACATTATCCATCAATAAAAAATTATATTCTTCTTTAACTTATTAAAGAAACCGATGTAATGTTGTATTCCAGGTTCGGTATGTAATAACATTCGTTCAGAATCAATGTATTTATACAAGGTGATATTTGCCAACTGATTTGGCTGCAACACTTGCACCATTCTCTACACTTAGAGACATATCACCCATTCCTAGTTCTCTACCTTTCTTTAGCCCATGTAATATATTACATATGCAGGATCCTGATCCGGTATCACAGACCCAGGACGTAGATGATACTGAAAAACAGTTCTCGGTAATGAACTCGCCCGAAGAAGATGCATCAACATGTACTTTCTGTAGGGTTCCTAGGCACACTCATGAGGTTCTACAAGGCATCAACCATGCCAAAATCAAAATTTTTATGTGCCGAACAACCTTATGCAAGATCGTTTACTAAAGATTAGACGAAACTAAAAGCAAGCAAACTACTTTGCTACTAAGTGAAAGGGATTACAACCTTTGTAGATCCGGTCCTTCACTTCTAAAGCTCCGTGTTGACGTCCCTTCGCTGCGATTATCGGAATCCCGGACCCTAGCGATGGTTTCTTCGGAGAAATGGGCGGGCTAGGTCATTGACTTCGATGCCCAAGATGATCTACGTCGAGGAGACTCAAACTCAAGCTCAATCTTCACTTGGTCATGAACATTATGAAGAGAACACCCTATACTACATGGCAAGTGGTAGAGGATGAAGAAATAGGAAGTGGGTTCACTTTGGATTTGGATTTCTCACTCTTTTTCTTCACTTGAAATTTTTCTAGCAAGGTTTCTTCTTCTTCAAGAAGAAGAAGAAGAAAGAAAAGAATATGAATGAATAATCAATTAACAAAATGAATAATCAAGTGAAGTCTATCATAATGCAACCATGGGTGAGTTAAACTTTGTAGAGACTAAACTAGAGTTTAAGTTAATAGTTAGGTTGATGAAAATATCATGCAAAACAAAATAGTTAGACTTTGTCAAAGATGCTTGAAAGCTTCATGAAGCATCAAGCGTAAGACAAAGAAAACCACCATTTTGTTTTTGCCAAAATAAATAAAATAAATAAATCCCCAACCATTTAACCTAAACATGGTGTATGTCATACACACACCCAAGTTTGCATGTATCATCAATCGTGATACAAACTAGTGCACAAACATATATCATATAAACAACTTGTGCACATCAAGAGAGAAAATCAATCATAAGTGAACAAATACTAGTTAATGTAAAGTAATATATCAAATATATAATTATACATTAAATCAATAAATCAATACTTGATTTAATGATCCGGTCATATCGCATATAACCGACTAATATCAAGTGTATCAATATATCGAATCAACATTTGATTCGGTAACCCGGCTATATCTCATATAACCGTCCGATGATACAAATCGCGAGAATAGAACACAGTATCACATACCGGTATTATTCTCGGTCCCGCACATATCTCATATGCGCTCCTATTTCGTTTTGCTTGAGCCAGGAAACCTCTGTGTAGGACTCTAACGACTCGTCAATACGCCGGCAGTAGGTGGTGATCATATCAATTACCCACAAGCCGCAAGCGGTCTGCTAAACGTAACGACCATCCGGGTATTGAGCGATCAGAAGATCAACGAGCAAGCCTGCTTACACTCCTGCGAATCCATTCAATAACACTTACCGCACAGTCCGGTCTGTTCGTCTGATATGTCGCATATCTCGCCTAGGGGTGGTAAACGTCAGACCCCAGTAGCTTGATAAGTCATGCCGATGTAAGGTCCATAACAAGCATGAAACTACTGATAACACTAACCAGTAAATCAGTGCAACCCTGGTCAGAGATTTCCAGTTATGTCCAGTCAAGCATAGCGCAACATCAACTCCCAATACCGGGAGAGACGAATCCCCTCCTATCGCTCACTGCCTCCATGTGAATCGGGACTGTACCCAAAAACCACCTGTTTGCACGACTCAGTAGAGCCGTGGTAGGGTGGAAATCAAAGCACAGTGGGAGACACATAAGACTCTATGATGATCTCGCGTCAACAGACTAAGCTGTACCAGTGTCACCAGAGAACTGCCATCTGACATAAGGTATAATACCATCTGGGAGTTCTCGGCGAGTCCGTTCAGTGTACCCAGTCACCACTGAGCACCCGCATACCATCTCTGATGTCAAACACCAATGGATATGGGATCATCCATCGCCCATCACATGGGTCGAGAAGATATACGCTAGTCTACTCTGGAATATCGATACCCCGTCTCGATATTCCCATGACTAAAAACATTGAAGGATGTACTCATGGACTACCCAGGCCCCACTAGTATGATCTACATCATAGTCCTGGAAGTCGAGTATACATCCTAAGGTCTTTATCAACATGTAATAGAGAGACAGTAAGTATACATGTTAAGATAAAGAGCAACCAGATAGCCTACTATCATGTCGAGCAAGAAAGTCCTATCTATATATGTCCCAGCATCCACTACAATATACATCTCATGTACAGTAATGGCCTCTAGGGCATACATATAACTAACAATGTCCCACTTGCACTAGGGCCATCTGTAGCAGTGGTTGTAGTATCCCATACTCAACCATCCGATAAAAGTCTCTCTCTGGGAAAAGGCCTTTGTGAGTGGATCCGCCGTGTTGTCCTCTGAGTCTACTCTCCTAACCTCGATCACCCTGGAGATCAACTATCTCCATGATCAGGTGATGCTGCTTCAGAATATGTCTGGGTCACTGATGGGACCGGGGTTCCTGGGCCAAAGCCACACTTCCATTGTCACACAATGGTAGGAACTTAGTTCATCTCACGAACTAATATACACCCAGACTGCCTCTTTGGTAGTATCTTTGATAGCGATGTCACCAGCCTTTATCTTCTAGTTTGCCATGGTATCTAGCTTGGAACTCTTCCAACATACCTGTAGGGTTCCTAGGCATCCTAATGAGGTCTCACAAGGCATCAACCATGCCAATTTCAAAAAATCTATGTGCCGAGAAACCCGACTACGGATCGTTGGCTAGAAATCTAAGCGAAACAATAAACTAGTTAACACTTAACTAAGAGATACGGAAATACAACCTTTGTAGATCCGGTTCTCCACCTCCATAGCTCCGCAATGAAGTCTCCTCGCTGTCCATAACAAGTCTCGGGCTCTAGCGTCGGCTTCAACGGAGAATGGACGGGCTAGGTCATCGATGTCCATGCCGAAGATGATCTACGTCGAGACATCGCTAAATCAAGCTCCGGCTTCACCAAGTCAAGAAACTTGTGAAGAAAACACACTCTACTACTTGGCAAGAGGTAGAGGATGAAGAAATAGGAAGTGGGTTCACTTTAGATTTGGATTTCTCACTCATATTCATCAATCACCATTGATGAAGTGAAGGTTTTCTTCAACTTGAAGATGAAGAAGAAGATGCTAGTTGTTATGATAAGTTAATTAAAAATTAGAAAAGAAATGAATACTTATCATAACATGACCATGGTTAAATGTAGAGAACTAATTAGGGTTAAATGAAGTGGTTAGGTTTAAGCATGAGACAAAAGGGTTACAAAGTCAAAGTGTTCAAGAAACTTCATGAACAAAACAAAAATGCCACCATTTTATCATGATCTTTTTCTTTTCCAAAAAGAATGAACAAATGAATAAAAATGAATAATCAAATAGTAAACCCTAACCATTCCATTAACCAAGGTTTAATTCTATACACTTAACAAATAAGGCATGTATCATCAAACATGATACAAGCAAGTGCACAAAATCATATCGCATATGCAATGCGCACACCCGAGTGAGAAAATCCATTTTAAATGAACCAATACTAGTTAATGCAAAGTAATATATCAAATATATAATTATGCATTAAATCATTAAATCAACACTTGATTTAACGATCCGGTCATATCGCATATAACCGGCTAGTATCCTATGTATCGGCTTATCGAATCAATCCTTGATTCGATAACTAGGTTATATCGCATATAACCAATCGATACATCCATCGCGAGAATAGAATACGGTATCACATACACGCATTATTCTCGGTCCCGCACATATCTCATATGCGCTCCTATTTCGTTTCGCTTGAGCCAGGAAACCTCTGTGTAGGACTCTAAAGACTCATCAATACGCCGGCAGCAGGTGATGATCATATCAAACACCCACAAGCCGCAAGCGGTCTGCTAAACGTAACGTCCACCCGGGTATTGAGCGATCTGAAGATCGACGAGCAAGCCCGCTCACACTCAAGTGAATCCAACCAGTAACACTACCGTACAGTCCGGTCTGATCGTCTGATATGTCGCATATCTTGCCTAGGGGTGGTAAACGTCAGACCCCAATAGCTCGATAAGTCGTGTCGATATGAGGTCTATAACAATTCGAGAAACTACTGGTAACACTTACCAGTAAATCTCAGCAACCCTGGCCAGGGATTTCCTGTTATAGCCAATCGAACACAGCGCAACATCCACCCCCTATACCGGGAGAGACGAATCCCCTCCTATCGCTCATTGCCTCCATGTGATTCGGGACTGTACCCAAAAACCACCGTTTTGCACGCCCTCTTGGACGTGGTAAGATGGAAATCAAACCACAGTGGGAACCGCACAAGACTCTATGACGATCTCGGGTCAACAGACTACTCTGTACCAGTGTCACTAGAGAACTGCCATCTGACGTCAGGTATAATACCATCTGGGAGTTCTCGGCGAGTCCGTCCAGTGTACCCAGTCTCTACTGAGCACCCGTATATCATCTCCGATGTCAAACACCAATGGATATGGGATCATCCATCGCCCATCTGTATGGGTCGAGAAGGTACACGCTAGTCTACTCTGGTATATCGATGCCCCATCTCGATACACCCACGACTAGGGACTTTGAAGGATGTACTTATGGACTACCATGTCCCCACTAGTATGATCCGCATCATAGTCCAGGTAGTCAAGCACACATCCTAAGGGCTTTACCAACATGTAACAGAGAGACAATCAGTATACACGTTAAGGTAAAGTTCAACCAGATAGCATACTATTATGTCGAGCAAGAAAGTCCTCCCTATATATGTCCCAGCATCCACTACAATATACATCCTATGTACAGTAATGGCCTCTAGGGCATACATATAACTAACAATCTCCCACTTGCACTAGGGCCATCTGTAGCAGTGGTTGTAGTATCTCATACTCAACCATCCCATAAAAATCTCTCTATGGGAACAGGCCTTTGTGAGTGGATCCGCTGTGTTGTCCTCTGAATCTACTCTCCTAATCTCGATCACCCTGGAGATCAACTATCTCCATGATCAGGCGATGCTGCCTTAGAATAAGTCTGGATCACTGATGGGACCGGCGTTCCTCGGCATGAGCCACAACTCCATTGTCTCACAATGGTAGGAACGTAGTTCATCTCATGAACTAATATACACCCAAACATCCTCTTTGGTAGCATCTTAAGTAGCGATGTATCATGCCTTTATCGTCTAGTATGTCACGGTATATAGCTTGGAACTCTTCCAACATACCGTCCCTTTACTGAGGGTAAAGACAATGCCTGCGACTGACATTCAGTCGTCTTTATCACCCTGGAACCCTTCCAGTGATTTTCCCCAGGATCGATTGATACCATCTCACTACAACTAGTGAGAATCCTAACATCCAATTAAATATATCTCATAGATCCAAAACTCAGGATTTAGGAGGTATCATTTTGATCCTATATAGAGAATCATAGTGATAAGCGGAGATTGATCGAGCGTAGCATAGGAAACTCCTTCCCTATCAAGAGTATGTCATCCACGTACTCTACGAGGATCGTCACCATACTCCCTACTACCTTTTTGTTTATACAAGGTTCATCTACCATTTTGATGATGTCAAACTCTTTGACTAACACATCAAAACAGATGTTCCAACTCCGCGATGCCTGCTTTAATCCTATAAAGCATCTTGCACACGTTTCCGCTGCTCCCACTGTCTACGAAGCCCTCTGGCTGTGTACTTATAGACGCACTCTTCTAAAACATCATTTAGAAAAGCAGTCATGACACCCAACCACCAGATATCGTAGTCATGGTATGTAGCCGTGACAAGTAGGATCTGGATGGACTTAAGCATAGCTACTTGAAAAGGTTTCATCATTATCCACGCCTGGTCGATGACGAAAAGCTTTAACAAGTCTAGCTTTGAAAATCTCAACTTTTCCATCTACACCAAGTAATCTTCTCAAGATATACTTGCTCCTGATGGGGATTTAACCCTTCAGATATAGCAACCAAAGTCCATACTTTGTTGGTGCATAAGGATTCTATCTCAGATCGCTAAGCATCCAGCCATTCTTACAGAGTCTCACTCCTGATGGCCAGCTCGAAACTAGTTAGGTCATCATCTCATGATGCAATCCTCGCTCCCACTGTCATAGACAAACCGAAGTATCTCTCAGGTGGGTGAGGAACCCTACTAGATCGGCGGAGAGGCTGAGGTTCGTTGGTAACTATTGAATCATTTGGTTTTACCAAATCATCTGCTGTAGTTTGTATAGCTGGAACCTTTCCAGTTCTACATAACAGACCTTGCCTCGAGCTTGTCCGGATTTTGCTTTTAGACATAGGCCGGACAACCCCAAATCTTAACTAGCTTAAGACATGGGCTCTTCCCATACCATATCAGATATGAAATGGTAGGCATCTGATTTGATTGGAACCTTATTCAATAGGTATGCAGCTTCTCAAGTTCATAACTCCCAAAAGGAAAAAGGTAACTCAGTAGTACTCATCATAGAGCACACCTTATCATATAGGGTGTGATTGCTCCGCCCCGATACACCAACGTGCTATGGTGTATTCGGAGGAGTAATGCTGAGAGAGAATCTCATTCTCCTTTAGTACAGTCCAGGAATTCCGTGCACAAGTATTCTCCTCCTTGATCGCATCAAAGGACATAATACCTATACCCGTATCGGTTCTCTACTTCTAACTTATATTCTGTGAATATCTCAAAAGGTTCGGACTTGTGTTTCAACAGGAACATATGTCTGAATCTTGAGAGATTATCAGAGAATATAATGAAGTATAAAGAACCGGTCTTGGCATGTGTAGACAGGGGACCTAGCATACATCAACATGTATCATCCCAAGAGTTCACTATCTCTTTCTCTGTTTCCAGTAAACAGAGCTATGGTCATCTTATCTCTGTGACATGACTGGCGAGTTTCACAAGATGTAAATTCAAACTGATTTAAATATGCATCTTTATGTAACTCTAGCTTGTCGGGTCACATTGATCTGACCTAGTCTACAATGCCTCAAGAAGTATTCGTTCATTTCTGAACTCTTCCTCTTGTGTGTGATCCGTATACTAAGAACTGTAGTTTGATTTAGAACATCAATGCTTTTAGATAACGTGCCTTAACCGATCAACTTTTGATATAGGAAATGTTCAAAACATTATCCAACAATACAAAATTTTATCGTTTCTTTACTAATAAAGAGACTGATATGATTTTGTATATCAGGTTCGGTATCTAATAACATTCATTCAGAATCAATGTATTGGTAATACAGGGTGACAGTGACCAACAGACTTGGCTGCAACTCTTGCCCCGTTTTCTGCCTCATGAAACTTATCACCCGTTCTCAGTCCTCTACCTTTCTGTAGCCCTATGTAACAGATTATATATCTGGGATCCTGATCTGGTATCACATACCCAGGACGTAGAGGATACAGAGAAACAGTTCTTTATAATGAACACACCCGAAGATGATGCAACAACATGCACTGTCTTCGTTTGGGTGGCACGGGAATTCTGGTAATCCCCTATTTCCTGCTCTGTCTTATAACAATTATAAGTTGGAGCGGGACCAACGTTCCCCAGCTCAATATAACAAGCAGGTTCGTTCAATAATCCGTATTATTATCTTGATTAAGGCGTGATATGGTCGCTACCTGGAGAGAGAGAGAAGAAAACACTCAGCGTGCGCTCTGTCAAGAATAGATTGGTTATTATTTTATCTAATCAGGATAGCTCCCACTGCTTTTTATCAAATCTTCCTTCAAACCCTAAAAGGAAAGACTAGCCGGGATTAATTACACACTACAAGTTCGCCAATCTTTCAGCCAGGCCAGTGTCGGTACTTTGAGGGAGGTCCCCCGTGCTTTCGCACGAACCTAATTAATGTAAACCTCGTTTTCCCAGAGGCGTAACCTCGTTAACACCTTTCTAGACACCTACTTGATCGGCTAATTGTAATGTATAAAACTCTCCCAGGAGTAGCACTTACTCGCAGCGGGTATCGGGATCCAACTATCTCATAGAAGGTATGCAATCTCATTGCAAATTTCAACACTTGAAATTCCCGATAATATTTTGCCCCTAGCGTCCTATGACCTTGATAGAGGTCAACAAACCATAGGCTGCTAGTCAAGTTCAACCAGTCATTTCCTGATTGAAGTAAACCCACCCGCACGACCCTTGACAGAGGTCAACAAGGTCGCACGACTACCCTAAATCAATCACATCATATGCTTATGCAGATAAGCACTAATCAGCTACCGCACACTACGCCTTGACAGAGGTCAACAAACGCAGCACGAATACTAACCAGTACATATCTGAAATGACGGAGGGCCACGACAGGTTTTTCTGAAAACCTATTGCGTAATGAACTTGATATCGTTGTAGGATTGAATGAATTTTGAAATGGAGTGCTTTTGAGGCTTTTCTAGTTTTGCTAAAGGTGTCACTCCCGGTGAAGGGATCGTCGGTCCTTTCCTTGTCGAACGAGGTGCGGGATATATCATATATATCACTATGCAAAGCAAAAATTCTTAAAAGCAATCAAAAGACAAACCGAGTGTGTAGCATCTGCCAGTTATTGCTAAAGGAGTCATTCCCGGTGAAGGGATCTAGGTCCTTTCCTCATCGAATAAGGTGCAGGAAATATCACATATACCGCTGTGCAAAGCAAGAACTATAGCTACCTGTTTTATTTTGAAATTCGATTCTACAACACCTTAGGTTTCTTTTATTTCATTAATCACATTAATGAAGTCCCATCATTTAAGTACCTAAACATCACAGATAAATACGACGTACACTTATGCCATCCGCATTCGCCTCGATGTCCCCTCGTGCACCGTTAGGTTAGGTAACTAAAGACAGAGCGAGGCAGGGCTAGCGCGGGTGTAAAACATAAGTAACGCCTATATAATATATCATATATACTATATACTGTATCTATCACAGAACATCACATGATTACATCACAGATATCGCAGCAGAAGAATCATATGAAATATTGGATATACTAGGACGTCCGTGTTTTCAATATGAGCCAGTATAAAACACGGATTCCACGGTCGTGATGAATAGCCAAACCCACACCCCTAGACCCCTATGAGAGCGGCAAGCAACCCTGCCAATTCTAGAGTTAGGAGACCCGGACTCGACTCCTCGAGTTGGTCTCCTACTGGACTCCAGAACACGGTTACTTGTGCCCTCCTCCTTGGGTCTATCCTAGTGCGGAAAAGTAAATAATATACAAACGGTGACTACTTCCGCAACCTGGAAGTGCCCCAATAAAAGAATATTACATACAAGTTTTTACATGAATGAAAATGAAAAACACTCATCTCACATAAAAACCCCCGGCTATTCAAACACGACGATCCAATATAACATATCCAGCAACACATAACATCACATGTCATCAACGTAAGTAAATATGCGCATCCCAATTGTCGTTGACATATAGCAACGAAACCGGCGATATCACATATTACACTTACGGTCACAGAAAAGAAAGTGTAAAACTACAACAGTTGGAATCCGCAACCTGCATAGACATCGCATGCCTAATCAAATGAATTACTTAGACATCGCATGCCTAACAATTATAAACCCCGCATTTTAGTCTCAAAATTGAAAACTCTTTTCAATATCAAGTCGGGAAATTCAACAAGATTCCCGACATCCTGATCGAATGCTCGTCGCAAACTTCAGTAGGAGGCCGCACCCCCGACGCCGTCGACGAAGTGCACCAAGGCGGAACACCGCCACCGCGAGCACCCGAACGGATGCTTTCGGCGACGGGGTTCTCCTACAGTCACTTGGTCGGGGCTATGGAGTGAGGCTGTCTATTAAGTTTACCCGGCGAGTATCCGCGTACGCTACGTGATTGCGACGGACTTTTGATCGCATCAAAATTCCGTGGCAACCGATCAAGTGAGACTAAACTGCTATGTTTATAACATTCATTCAGTTATCTCATAACTTTGTGTGAATTCCAATTATTGTATCCCATTCCGGATAAATAGAAAATGTCAAACTTTCCGATCGAACAATCGAACACCCAAGTTTTCCCGATACAGATCAACACATGAAACAAGTCTAAAAACATTCAGTTCGTGCCTCAGTACCAACGGTCCAGCCGTAGAAGGGTCAAGCCAACGCCTCACATGTGGCACGCCGTACTGCCCCAAACCCGAAGGTTCAAAGGGCAGTTCAAGACAGTCACATAATCGAGTTAAGGTTTGTTGTCTTCTAGAGGGTCCATTGCGTTACTTGCACTACTTAGAACGTCTTTAAACTACGGAAAAATCCAACACTTGGAAATTTCCCGACAGGGGAAAAATTGGGTATTTATATCCGGTCGAACTTTTTAACATATTCTAAAATTTATCCGGAAAGCCACACAGACAAAATTTGATACTCCGATCAAAACACCGAATCCCCAAAACAACTCCAGAAAATTCAACTCTTGAATAAATATTAAAAATTCCCAGAAAAATCAGCATCTGAAAACATGAATTACTGTGCAGAAAGGGGAGGATGACGTCACCATGTTGCCGCGGAACCGCCGCATAAGCAAGGCTTCTGCCGCGGTTCCGCCGCCGTTTACACTGTTCATGCAAAACTTTTTGCGCCGTAATTCTTAGATTTCCCTGCTGAATTTTTTAGCAATTTTTAATTTGGAAAAATCCCAGTTTTTGAAAAAAGGACAGAGAGCAATTTTGAAATGGGATTACGGGTTCGTTCGGACTTCAAACTCCGTCTAGACTTCGCCTAAGGCTCTAGCTAGGCTCTGATACCACTGTAGGGTTCCTAGGCATCCTAATGAGGTCTTACAAGGCATCAACCATGCCAATTTCAAAAAATCTAGGTGCCGAGAAACCCGACTACGGATCGTTGGCTAGAAATCTAGGCGAAACAATAAACTAGTTAACACTTAACTAAGAAATACGGAAATACAACATTTGTAGATCCGGTTCTCCACCTCCATAGCTCTGCAATGAAGTCTCCTCGCTGTCCATAACAAGTCCCGGGCTCTAGCGTCGGCTTCAACGGAGAATGGACGGGCTAGGTCATCGATGTCCATGCCGAAGTGATCTACGTCGAGGCATCGCTAAATCAAGCTCCGGCTTCACCAAGTCAAGAAACTTGTGAAGAAAACACACTCTACTACTTGGCAAGAGGTAGAGGATGAAGAAATAGGAAGTGGGTTCACTTTAGAATTGGATTTCTCACTCATATTCATCAATCACCATTGATGAAGTGAAGGTTTTTTTCAACTTGAAGATGAAGAAGAAGATGCTAGTTGTTATGATAAGTTAATTAAAAATTAGAAAAGAAATGAATACTTATCATAACATGACCATGGTTAAGTGTAGAGAACTAATTAGGGTTAAATGAAGTGGTTAGGTTTAAGCATGAGACAAAAGGGTTACAAAGTCAAAGTGTTCAAGAAACTTCATGAACAAAACAAAAATGCCACCAATTTATCATGCTCTTTTTCTTTTCCAAAAAGAATGAACAAATGAATAAAAATGAATAATCAAATAGTAAACCCTAACCATTCCATTAACCAAGGTTTAATTCTATACACTTAACAAATAAGGCATGTATCATCAAACATGATACAAGCAAGTGCACAAAATCATATCGCATATGCAATGCGCACACCCGAGTGAGAAAATCCATTTTAAATGAACCAATACTAGTTAATGCAAAGTAATATATCAAATATATAATTATGCATTAAATCATTAAATCAACACTTGATTTAACGATCCGGTCATATCGCATATAACCGGCTAGTATCCTATGTATCGGCTTATCGAATCAATCCTTGATTCGATAACTAGGTTATATCGCATATAACCAATCGATACATCCATCGCGAGAATAGAATACGGTATCGCATACACGCATTATTCTCGGTCCCGCACATATCTCATATGCGCTCCTATTTCGTTTCGCTTGAGCCAGGAAACCTCTGTGTAGAACTCTAAAGACTCGTCAATACGCCGGCAGCAGGTGATGATCATATCAAACACCCACAAGCCGCAAGCGGTCTGCTAAACGTAACGGCCACCCGGGTATTGAGCGATCTGAAGATCGACGAGCAAGCCCGCTCACACTCCAGTGAATCCAACCAGTAACACTACCGTACAGTCCGGTCTGATCGTCTGATATGTCGCATATCTTGCCTAGGGGTGGTAAACGTCAGACCCCAATAGCTCGATAAGTCGTGTCGATATGAGGTCTATAAAAATTCGAGAAACTACTGGTAACACTTACCAGTAAATCTCAGCAACCCTGGCCAGGGATTTCCTGTTATAGCCAATCGAACACAGCGCAACATCCACCCCCTATACCGGGAGAGACGAATCCCCTCCTATCGCTCATTGCCTCCATGTGATTCGGGACTGTACCCAAAAACCACCGTTTTGCACGCCCTCTTGGACGTGGTAAGATGGAAATCAAAGCACAGTGGGAACCGCACAAGACTCTATGACGATCTCGGGTCAACAGACTACTCTGTACCAGTGTCACCAGAGAACTGCCATCTGACGTCAGGTATAATACCATCTGGGTGTTCTCGGCGAGTCCGTCCAGTGTACCCAGTCTCTACTGAGCACCCGTATATCATCTCCGATGTCAAACACCAATGGATATGGGATCAACCACCGCCCATCTGTATGGGTCGAGAAGGTACACGCTAGTCTACTCTGGTATATCGATGCCCCATCTCGATACACCCACGACTAGGGACTTTGAAGGATGTACTTATGGACTACCATGTCCCCACTAGTATGATCCGCATCATAGTCCAGGTTGTCAAGCACACATCCTAAGGGCTTTACCAACATGTAACAGAGAGACAATCAGTATACACGTTAAGGTAAAGTTCAACCAGATAGCATACTATCATGTCGAGCAAGAAAGTCCTCCCTATATATGTCCCAGCATCCACTACAATATACATCCTATGTACAGTAATGGCCTCTAGGGCATACATATAACTAACAATACCGTCCCTCCACTGAGGGTAAAGACAATGCCTGTGACTGACATTCAGTCAACCTTACCACTCTGGAACCATTCCAGTTATTCTCTTTTGGATCAATTGATACTTTCTCACTACTACTAGTGAGAATCCTAACATTCATTTAGATCTATCTCATAGATCCAAAACCCAGGATTTAGGAGGTATCACTTTGATCCTATATGGAGAATCCATGTGATAAAAGGAGATTGACCGAGCGTAGCATAAGAAACTCTTTTCCTATCAAGAGTATGTTGTCCACGTACAATACGAGGATGACCACCTTACTCTCTACTACCTTTTTGTATATACAAGGTTCATCTACTATTTTGATGAAGTCAAACTTTTTGACTACCACACCAAAACTGATGTTCCAACCCCGCGATGCCTGCTTTATTCTGTAAAGCAACTTGCACACGTTTCCGCTGCTCCCACTGTTTACGAAGTCCTCTGGCTGTGTACTAATAGATGTTCTCTTCTAAATCGGTATTTAGAAAAAATAGTCATGACACCCAACCACCAGATATCGTAGTCATGGTATTTAGCAATGTTAAGTAGGATCCGGGTGGACTTAAGCATAGCCATTGGAAAAGGTTTCATCATTATCCACACCTGGTCGATGACGAAAACCATTAACAAGTCTAGCTTTGAAAGTCTCAACTTTTCCATCTACACCAAGTAATCTTCTCAAGATATACTTGCTTCTGATGGGGATTTAACCCTTCAGATATAGCATCCAAAGTCCATACTTTGTTGGTGTACATGGATTCCATCTCAGATCGCTAAGCATCCAGCCATTCTTACAGAGTCCCTACTCTTGATGGCCTGCTCGAAACTAGTTGGGTCATCATCTCATGATGCAATCCTCGCTCCCACTGTCATCGAGAAACCGAAGTTTCTCTCAGGCGGATGAGGAACCCTGCTAGATCGACGGAGAGGCTGAGGTTCGTCGGAATCTATTGAATCCTTTGGTTCTACAAAATCATCTGCTGTAGTTTGTATAGTTGGAACTCTTTCCAGTTCTACCTTATGACCACTAATTTCTTCATAAGAAATTCCCTTTCACAAAGGTTGTATGTTGAGAAACAAAACATATTTTGATCCTCTGTTAGGTAGAAGATTTTCCCTTGCGAATGCTTGGGATATCCAACAAACTTCTACAGATCTGACTTTGCCTCGAGCTTGTCCGGATTATACTTTTAGACATAGGCTCGACAACCCCAAATCTTAATAAACCTAAGATATGGGCTCTTCCTATTCCATATCACATATGAAGTGGTAGGCATAGGATTTGATTGGAACCCTATTCAATAGGTATGCAGCTTCACAAGTGCATAACTCCCTAAAATGAAATAGGTTACTCAGTAGTACTCATCATAGAGCGCACCATATCTCATAGGGTGCGATTGCTCCGCCCCGATACACCGTTGTGCTGTGGTGTATTCAGAGGAGTAACACCGAGAGAGAATGTAATTCTCCTTTAGAATAATCCAGGAATTCCGTGCTCAAGTATTCTCCTCCTTGATCACATCAAATGACATAATACTTCTACCCGGTTTTTGTTCTCTACTTCTATCTTATATTCTTTGAATATCTCAAAAGTTTCAGACATGTGTTTCAACAGGAACATGTGTCCGAATCTTGAGAGATTCTCATTGAATGTAAGGAAGTATAAGGAACCATTCCTGACATCTGTAGACAGGGGACCTTCGTACATCACTATGTATCAGTCCCAAGAATTCACTAACTCTTTCTCTGTTTCCAATAAACGGAGCTGTGGTCATCTTATCTCTGTGACATGACCGGAAAGTTTCACAAGATGTAAATTCAAAATAATTTAAATATGCATCTAAATATAACTTCAGCTAGTCGGGTCACATTGATATGACCTAGTCTACAATACCTCAAGAAGGAATCGTTCATTTCTGGACTGTTCCTCTTGTGTGTGTTCTGTACGTAAGGAACTGTGGTTTAATTTAGAATGTTTATGCTTTTAGATAACGTGCCTGAACCGATCAACTTTTGATATAGGAAATGTTCAAAACATTATCCAACAATACAAAATTATATCCTTCTTTAGTAAATAAAGAGACTGATATGATGTTGTATATCAGATTCGGTATTTAATAATATTCGTTCAGAATCAATGTATTCTGGTAATACAGGGTGATAGTGACCAACAGACTTGGCTGCAACACTTGCATCGTTTTCTGTCTCATGAAACTTATCACCCGTTCTCAGTTCTCTACCTATCTGTAGCCCATGTAACAGATTACATATGCGGGATCTTGATCCGGTATCTCATACCCAGGACGTAAAGGATACTGAGAAACAGTTCTATATATAATGAACACATCCGAAGAAGATGCATCATTATGCACTTTCTTCGTTTGAGCGGCACGGGAATTCTTGTAATCCCCAATTTCCTGCTCGGTCTTATAACAATTATAAGTTGGAGCGGGACCAACGTTCCCCAGCTCAGTATAACAAGAGGGTTCGGTCAATACATCCATATTATTATCTTGATTAAGTCATGACATGGTCGCTACCTGGAGAGAGAAAGAAGAAAACACTCTGCGTGCGCTCTTACAAGATTAGATTGGTTATATATTTTATCTAATCAGGATGGCTCCCACTGTTTTTATCAAATCTTCCTTCAAACCCTAAAAGGAAAGACTAGCCAGGATTAATTACACTCTACAAGTTCGACAATCTTTCAGCCAGGCCAGTGCCGGTATTTTGAGGGAGGTTCCCCGTGCTTTCACACGGACCTAATTAAAATAAACCTCATTTTCCCAGGGGCGTAACCCCGTTGACACCTTTCTAGACACCTACTTGATCGGCTAATTGTAAAGTGCAAAACTCTCCCAGGAGTAACAATTACTCGCAGTGAGTATCGGGATCCAACTATCATACAGAAGGTATGCAATCTCATTGCAAATTTCAACACTTGAAACTCCCGATAATGGTTTTTACCCCTAGCACTTATGACCTTGGCTATGGTCAACAAATCATAAGCACTAGTCAAGTTCTACCCGTCATTTCGTAATTAATTAGACCCACCCACATGGCCCTTGGCTAAGGTCAACAAAGTCACATGACTGTCCTAACTAATCACATCATATGTTGTGTAGGAAGATATCACTTAGCTACCGTACACTACGCCTCGGCTATGGTCGACAAACGCAGCACGAATACTAAGTACTCTACTTCCTAAAATGACGGAGGGTTGCGGATGGTTTTTAATAAAACCTTTAACGCTTTGAACTTGATCTCGCTGCAGAATCAAATGGTTTTTAAATGGAGTGTTTTTGAGGCTTTTGCTAGTTTCGCTAAAGAGGTCACTCCCGGTGAAGGGATCTCGGCTCTTTCCTCGTCGAATGAGGTGCATGATATACGCAATACCACTATGCAAAGCAAGAACTAGAAAAGCAATCAAAAGACAAATCGAAGGTTGCAGCATCTGCTAGTTATTGCTAAAGAGGTCACTCCCGGTGAAGAGATCTCGGCTCTTTCCTCATCGAATAAGGTGCTGGATGTTCTACAAGGAACACCGCTATGCAAAGCAACAACTAGAGCTACCTAATTTTTGAAATTCGATTCCACAACATCTTTTAGGTTTATTTTCTTTTATTAATCTCATTAATGAATGTCCCATCATTTAAGTCCACCTAAACATCACAGATAAATACAACGTACGCTTATGCCATCCGCATTCGCTTCGATGTCCCGTCTGCACCGTTAGGTTAGGTAACTAACGGCAGAGCGGGGCAGGGCTAGCGCGGGTGTAAAACATAAGCAACGTCTATATGTACGGTTCCTAGGCACACTTGTGAAGGTTCATAAAGCATCAAACATGCACGAATAAAATTTTACATGTGCCGAACAACCCAAAGACAGGATCTTTGCTAGATTATTAGGGTTTAGCATGCAAGATAACATCAATTAAGCTAAGTGTGAGGGATTACAACCTTTGTAGTCCGCTCCTTCGCTTCACAAGGTCCGAGTATAAGTCCCTTTGCCGCGATCCACGATCTCCCGGACTCAAGAGAGGCTCCACGACTCGAACTATCCATGCTAGCTTGAAGTGTTCCAAATCTCCGATGATCTACGTCGAAGTTGGAAAAACTCAAGCTTTCTCACTCTAAAGTGATGAACACCCTAATCTAATGGGCTAGATGAGATGAGGATGAGGGAGTAGTATTTATGCTTTCTTTTTAAATAATTTTCTCACAATTTATCATCACAAAATGAATTTCTAGTGAGCTCAAAGTCAAGAGAGAAGAAGATGATAATGGAAAAAAATATATCCTTTTGTGATGAATAGAAAGAAATGTATATGATTGATATATCAACCATGGTCAAGGATGAGTGGCTAAGAGTTTGTAGAGAATAAACTAGAGTTAGGGTTTGGTTAGGTTAGATAATGAGTCATCAATAAATATCAACCATAATATCTTAACCAAGACAAAAGGAAAAGCTTCTAGAATGTGCAAGAAGAAGCTAACTCTAATCAAACCCTAATCCCATTTAATCATCCTTAAACATGTTTAATAATAAATCATATCATGTCACAATAATATATATCACATATATATTATATATTTGCAACAAAAGAAAATAATACAATTAACATATATCGCATATATATTAATGTATCATCCAGTGAGAAAATGAAATAATAAAGCGAGCTAATATTAGATAATGTAATACAATATATCACATATATTATTATACATTAAATTATCGAATCAACACTTGATCCGACGATCCGGCTATATCGAATATAACCGACTAATATATCATATACCGATTCATCGAATCAACACTTGATTTGATGTCCCGGTTCATATCTAAATATCGCGAGAATATAATACGGTATCTCATATCGCATTATTCTCGGTCCTGCACATATCACATATGTGCCTCTACTCCGTTTCGCCTGAGCAAAGAAACCTCTGTGGAGGACTCTAAATAATCGTCAATACGCCGGTAGCAGGTGATGATCATATCAAACACCCACAAGCTGCAAGCGGTCAGCTAAACGTAACAGCCACCCAGGTATTGAGCGATCAGAAGATCAACAAGCTATCCTGTGCGTTCTCCTGTGAATCCAATCAGTAACACTCCCGTACAGTCCGGTCTGTTCGTCTGATATGTCGCATATCAAGTCTAGGGGTAGTAAACGTCAGACCCCAGTAACCGATAAGTCGTGTCGATGTGTGGCTCATGACGGATCGAGAAACTACTAGTAACACTTACCAGTAAATCTCTATATCAGCCCTGGCCAGGGACTTCCAGTTATAGCCAATCGAACACAGCACAACATCAACTCCCTATACCGGGAGAGACGAATTCCCTCCTATCGCTCATTGCCTCCATGTGATTCGGGACTGTACTCAAAAGCCACCGTTTTGCACGCCCTCTTGGACGTGGTAAGGTGGAAATCAAAGCACAGTGGGAATCATACAAGACACTATGACGATCTCGGGTCTACAGACTACCCTGTACCAGTGTCACCGGAGAACTGCCATCTGACGTGTGGTATATCACCATCTGGGAGTTCTCGGCGAGTCCGTCCAGTGTACCCAGTCTCCACTGAGCACCCGTACACGATCTCTGATGTCAAACACCGATGGATATGGGATCATCCATCGCCCATCATATGAGTCAAGATGCGTATATGCTAGTCTACTCTGGTGTATCGATGCCCTGTCTCGATATACCCTCGACTAGGAACAGTTATAGGATGTACTCATCGACTACCGTGGCCCCACTAGTATGATCTCATCATTATCCCAGCAGTCGAGTACAGATCCTAAGGGCTTTATCAACATGTGAGAGTAAGACAGTAAACCAATACAAGTCAACATGTTAAGATAAAGTGAAACCAAATAGCATACTATCATGACGAGCAAGAAAGTCCTCTCTGTATATATCTAAGCATCCATCATAATATACATCATATGTACAACAATGGCCTCTAGGGCATATACATAACTAACAATCTCCCACTTGCACTAAGGCCATCTGCTGTAGTATCTCATACCTAGCATCCCGAATAATCTCTCAAACTGTATCTGGGGAATAGCCTTCGTGAGTGGATCCGCAGTGTTGTCCTTTGTATCTACTCTCCTGACCTCGATCTCCCGGCGATCAACTATCTCCCTGATCAGGTGATCCACCTCAGAATATGTCTGGACTTCTGATGGGATCTGGGTTCTTTGGCCAAAGCCACAGCTCCATTGTTATCGCAATACAGAGGTATTGGATGCTCAATGGATGGAACCATACCAAGTTCACAAATGAACTTCTTCATCCAGACAGCCTCTTTGGCAGCATCGTTGGCAGCGATGTATTCAGCCTCCATCGTCGAGTCTGCAACGGTATCCTGTTTGGAACTCTTCCAACACACCGCCCCTCCATTGAGGGTAAAGACAAAACCCGAATGCGACTTAGAGTCGTCCTTATCACTTTGGAAGCTGGAATCGGTAAAGGACTCCACCCGGAGTTTTCCGTTACCATACACCAAGAATATGTCTCTAGTCCTTCGCAAGTACTTGAGAATGTTCTTCACAGCTGCCCAGTGACTCTCTCCAGGATCTGCTTGATACCAACTCACTACACTTAGTGAGTATGCTACATCGGGTCTGGTACATAGCATCGCATACATGATAGAGCCTACTGCCGAAGCATAGGGTATCCCTTGCATGCGAGCTCTCTCCAAATCAATCTTAGGAGACATCTCTTTGGAGAGAGTGAGTCCAGAGATCGTGGGTTGGTTCCCACGCTTGGATTCTTCCATACTAAACCTCTTTAGTATGGTGTCAATGTACCTGGATTGGGACAATCCCAATATCCGTTTGGATCTATCTCTATAGATCCTAATCCCCAATATACAGGAGGCATCACCTAGATCTTTCATTGAGAATCTCTGTGATAAGAAGAGCTTGACTGATTGCAGCATAGGAATATCATTTCCTATCAAGAGTATGTCATCCACGTACAATACGAGGAAGACAACCTTACTCTCTGCTACCTTCTTATAGATATAAGGTTCATCTATGTTTTTGATGAAGTCAAACTCTTTGACTACAACATCAAAATAGATGTTCCAACTCCGCGATGCTTGCTTTAACCCATAAATGGATTTAAGCAGCTTGCATACCTTTCCGCTGCTCCCACTATCTACGAAGCCCTCTGGCTGAGTCATGTACACGCTCTCTTCTAAATTACCGTTTAGAAAGGCGGTCTTAACATCCATTTGCCAGATTTCGTAGTCATGGTATGCAGCAATGGCAAGTAAGATCCGGATGGACTTAAGCATAGCCACTGGAGAAAAGGTTTCGTCATAATCCACACCTGGTCGTTGACGAAAACCCTTTGCAACAAGTCTAGCTTTGAAAGTCTCAACTTTTCCATCTACACCAAATTTCTTTTTAAAAATCCACTTGCTCCCAATGGGTTTTACCCCTTCAGGAGCATTTTCCAAAATCCATACTTTATTTGTGTACATGGATTCCATCTCAGATCGCATTGCTTCCAGCCATTTCACAGAGTCACCACTCGTGATGGCCTGCTCGAAACTAGTCGGGTCATCATCTTCCATGATGCAATCCTCGCTTCCACCATCAATGAGAAAACCGTAGTATCTCTCAGGTGGACGAGAAACCCTACTAGATCGGCGGAGAGGCTGGGGTTCGTCGGGTACTACTGAATCTTCTAGTTCTGCTAAATCTTCAGTTGCAATTTGTGTTTCTGGAACCTCTTCCAGTTCTACCTCTTTGCCACTAATTTCTTTTGCAAGAAATTCCTTTTCTAAAAAGGTGGCATGTTGAGCAACAAACACCTTTTGTTCCTCAGCGTGGTAGAAAAAATATCCTTGAGAATTCTTTGGATATCCCACAAATTTGCAAAGAACTGATCGTGCCTCGAGTTTGTCCAGATTTTGTCTTTTGACATAGGCCGGACAACCCCATATCTTAACTCGTTTAAAATATGGTCTCTTCCCACTCCATATCTCATATGGTGTGGTAGGTACAGATTTAGACGAAACTAGATTCAATATGTATATGGCTGTCTCAAGCGTATATCCCCAAAAGGAAATAGGTAACTCAGCATTGCTCATCATAGATCGCACCATATCTAATAGGGTCCGATTCCTTCGTTCCGATACACCGTTGTGCTGTGGTGTATAAGGAGGAGTAAGCTGAGAGAGAATCTCATTCTCTTTTAGATAATCTACGAACTCACCGCTTAAGTATTCACCTCCTCGATCAGATCGAAGGATCTTAATACTTTTGCCCGTTTGTTTTTCTACTTCGTGCTTATATTCTCTGAATTTCTCAAAAGCTTCAGACTTGTATTTCAACAGGAACACATGCCCGTATCTAGAAAGATCGTCAGTGAATGTAATGAAGTAGGAAGAACCATTCCTGGCATCCGTAGACATGGGACCGCATACATCACTATGTACCAGTCCTAAGAGTTCGGTAACTCTTTCTCCGTGTCCACTAAACGGAGCTTTGGTCATTTTTCCTTTGAGACATGAATGGCAAGTTTCATAAGATGAAAATTCGAATGAATTCAAATATCCATTTTTATGTAACTTAGCTAGCCATGTCTCATTGATATGGCCAAGTCTACAATGCCACAAGAAGGATTCGTTCATTTCTGAACTTTTCCTCTTGTGTGTGTTTTGTATATTGAGGACTGTATTCTGATTTAGAATGAATATGCCATTATGTAACGAGCCTGATGCAATCAACTTTTGATCTAGGAATATGTTCATAACATTATCCTTTACTACAAAATTATATCCTTCTTTACTTAATAAAGAAACAGATATAATGTTGCACATTATGTTCGGTATATAATAGCACTCATTTAGAATCAGTGTATTACGACTCGGTAATACAAGGTAATATTCACCAACTGCTTTGGCTACAATACTTGCACCGTTCCCTACTTGAACGGAATGATCACCTTTTCCCAGTTCTCTACCTTTACGTAGCCCATGTAACAATTTACATATGTGGGATCCTGATCCGGTATCCAATACCCAGGACGTAGGGTGAACTGAGAAACAGTTCTCAATAACTAACACACCTGAAGAAGATGCATCAACATGCATGTTCTTTTGGGCGGCGTGAGAATCCAGATATTCTCCTATTCCCTGTTCAGTCTTATAACTCTTATAAGAAAGAACGGGTCCAACGTTCCCTTGCTCAGTACAATAATCAGGTTCAGTCAATACATCCATATTATTATCTTGATTATGGCCTGACATGGTCGCTACCTGGAAAGAGAGAGAAGAAAACACTTTAGCGTATGCTCTTGCAAGATTAGATTGGTTATAATCTTATCTAATCAGGATGTCTCCCACTGTTTTTATCAAATCTACCTTCAAACCCTAAAGGTAAGATTAGCCGGGATTAATTACACCTTACAATTTCGTCAATCTTTCAGCCAGATCAGTGTCGGTACTTGAGGGAGGTTCCCCGTGCTTTCGCACGGACCTAATTAAAGTAAACCTTATTTTCCCAGAGGCGTAACCTCGTTAACACTTTTCTAGACACCTACTTGAATGACTAATTGTCCTGTGTAAAACTCTCCCTGGAGCAACACTTACTCGCAGTGGGTATCGGGATCCAACTATCTCATAGGAGGTATGCAATCTCATTGCAAATTTCAACACTTGAAATTCCCAATAATATTTTGCCCCTAGCGATTTATGACCTTGACTAAGTCAACAAACCATAAATCGCAAGTCAAGTTCAACCCGTACATTTCCCGATTGAATTAAACCCACCCGTACGACCCTTGACTGAGTCAACAAGGCTGTGCGAAACCCTAATCCAATCACATCTCATGTTTTAGCAGATAAATATTACTTAGCTACCGTACACTACGCCTTGACTAAGTCAACAAACATAGCACGAATACTAAATAATATCTATCTGAAATGACGGAGGGCTACGCATGTTTTTCAGAAAACCCTGAGCGTAATGAACTTGATATCGTCGTAGAATCAAGTGTTTTTGAAAAGGAGTGTTTTTGAGGCTTTTCTTAGTTTTGCTAAAGGGGTCACTCCCGGTGAAGGGATCGTCGGCCCTTTCCTCATCGAATAAGGTGCAGTATATATCTTATATACCACTGTGCAAAGCAAAACACTAAAAGCATTCAAAAGACAAACCGAGTTTTGTAGCATATGCCAGTTTTGCTAAAGAGGTCACTCCCGGTGAAGGGATCTCGGCTCTTTCCCCATCGAATAAGGTGCAGGACATATCATATATATCACTGTGCAAAGCAAAACTATAGCTACCCATTTTATAAAGTTTTGATTCTACAACATCTTTAGGTTTCTTTTCTTTTTATTAATCTCATTAATAAAATCCCATCAGCTTATGCTTCCTAAGCATCACAGATAAATATGACGTACACTTATGGCATCCGTATTCGCCTCGATGTCCCCTCGTGCACCGTTAGGTTAGGTAACTAACGACAGAGCAGGGCAGGGCTAGTACGGGTGTAAAACATAAGTAACATCTATATAATATATCATATATACTATATACAATATCCATCACAACATATCAAATGATCACATCACAGATATCGCAGCAGAAACATAGATATAATGTGGGATATACTAGGACGTCCGTATTTAGTACTTAGCCAATAATAGAAAATACGGATTCCACAGTCACGATGAATAGCCAAGCCCATACCCTGAACCCTTACGAGAGAGGCAAGCGACCCTACCAATTCTGTAGTTTAGGAGACCCGGTCTCAACTCCTCGAGATGGCCTCCCACTGAACCCCAGAACCCGGTCACCTGTGCTCCCCTCCTTGGGTCCTACCTAATGCGGAAAAGTAAATAATATACAACACTGGTGACATCAACCTCAACCCGGAAGTGCCCCAAATAAAAGAATATTACATTACATTTGAATTTACATGAATGAAAATATAAAACTCTCATCTCACATAAAACCCCCGACTATTCAATCGCAACAATCATGCACATCATATCTCAGCAACACATAATATCACATATCATCAACGTAAGTAAGTATGCATACACCGATCGTCGTCGATGTATAGCAACGACAACCGGCAATACAACTGCATACTACACTTACGGTCACAGAAAAGAAAGTGTAAAACTACAATATTTGGAATCCACAATCACTTTAGACATCGTAAATCCGAAATATCACATACTTCGCAGTTCATGCCTAACTCTATGAATTCCACATATTGTATCACATTCCAGATAAATAGATAGTATTAAACTTTTCGAACAGATAATCAAACACCTAAAATTTCCCAAAGTGCTCAACACTTGAGCGGAGTTCAAATAATCCCAGAATATGTCATAGTACCAGTGATCCAGCCGTAGAAGGGTTAAGCCAACGCCTCACATGTGGCACGCCGTACTGCCCCAAACCCGAAGGTTCAAAAGGCAGTTCAAGACGGTCACATAATCGAGTTAAGGTTTGTTGTCTTCTAGAGGGTCCACCGCTTAACTTGTACAATTTTTCCGAAAGATTTAAACCCGAAAAAAATTCAACACTTGAAAGTTTGCCGTGTCGGGATAAAGTGGGTTAATGATATCCGTTCAAACAGTTTAACAGTTTCTAAATATCCGGAAATAAAAACGAATTTAAATATTCCGATCGAATCTACTATTACAAAATAAACCCCAGATTATACAACACTTGAATCACTTTAAAAATACCCAGAAGCATCAACAAGCACCTACGGATATTACCATGAAAGCCACGTGTCACAATTCCAAAATTCCGCCGTGGAAAGCAGGTTTTCGCCGCGGTTCTGCCACGGTTTAGTGGAGTTGTGGGCCCGTGTTTCATGGTAATTCTTAGAATTCCCTGCTGTTTTTTTTAGGTATTTTTAATTCAGAAAAATCCCAGATTTTGAAAAATTTCCAGAGAGGGGGTAAATTTTGTCGGTTCGGGTTCGATCGGAGTTTTAACTTCGTAAACACGTCGCCTAATGCTCTAGCTAGGCTCTGATACCACTGTAGGTTAGGCAGCCACCCCATCCAATGGGGTCGCCGTGGCACCAACGGGTCCCTCAGCCGCTACTTTTTACGCATGCCCCCTCGCGAGGACTACAACCCGCCGGAACACCTTCCGGTCTCGGGACACCCTGGGGGTAAGAGCCTATACTTCGCCACACTGTCACACAGTGAGAACCCCCCATAGGTCGACATCCAATGCCTAGTAGCTCTGATACCACTGTAGGGTTCCTAGGCACACTTGTGAAGGTTCATAAAGCATCAAACATGCACGAATAAAATTTTACATGTGCCGAACAACCCAAAGACAGGATCTTTGCAAGATTATTAGGGTTTATCATGCGAGATAACATCTATTAAGCTAAGTGTGAGGGATTACAACCTTTGTAGTCCGCTCCTTCGCTTCACAAGCTCCGAGTAGAAGTCCCTTTGCCGCGATCCACGATCTCCCGGACTTAAGAGAGGCTCCACGACTCGAACTATCCATGCTAGCTTGAAGTGTTCCAAATCTCCGATGATCTACGTCGAAGTTGCAAAAACTCAAGCTTTCTCACTCTAAAGTGATGAACACCCTAATCTAATGGGCTAGATGAGATGAGGATGATGGAGTAGTATTTATGCTTTCTTTTTAAATCATTCTCATAATTTATCATCACAAAATGAATTTCTAGTGAGCTCAAAGTCAAGAGAGAAGAAGATGATAATGGAAAAAAATATATCCTTTTGTGATGAATAGAAAGAAATGTATATGATTGATATATCAACCATGGTCAAGGATGAGTGGCTAAGAGTTTGTAGAGAATAAACTAGAGTTAGGGTTTGGTTAGGTTAGATAATGAGTCATCAAGAAATATCAACCATAATATCTTAACAAAGACAAAAGGAAAAGCTTCTAGAATGTGCAAGAAGAAGCTAACCCTAATCAAACCCTAATCCCATTTAATCATCCTTAAACATGTTCAATAATAAATCATATCATGTCACAATAATATATATCACATATATATTATATATTTGCAACAAAAGAAAATAATACAATTAACATATATCGCATATCTATCAATGTATCATCCAGTGAGAAAATGAAATAATAAAGCGAGCCAATATTAGATAATATAATACAATATATCACATATATTATTATACATTTAATCACCGAATCAACACTTGATCCGACGATCCGGCTATATCGAATATAACCGACTAATATATCATGTACCGATTCATCGAATCAACACTTGATTTGATGTCCCGGTTCATATCTAAATATCGCGAGAATATAATACGGTATCTCATATCGCATTATTCTCGGTCCTGCACATATCACATATGTGCCTCTACTCCGTTTCGCCTGAGCCAAGAAACCTCTGTGTAGGACTCTAAAGTATCGTCAATACGCCGGTAGCAGGTGATCATCATATCAAACACCCACAAGCTGCAAGCGGTCAGCTAAACGTAACTGCCACCCAGGTATTGAGCGATCAGAAGATCAACAAGCTAGCCTGTGCGTTCTCCTGTGAATCCAATCAGTAACACTCCCGTACAGTACGGTCTGTTCGTCTGATATGTCGCATATCAAGTCTAGGGGTGGTAAACGTCAGACCCCAGTAACCGATAAGTCGTGTCGATGTGTGGCTCATAACGGATCGAGAAACTACTAGTAACACTTAACAGTAAATCTCTATATCAGCCCTGGCCAGGGACTTCCAGTTATAGCCAATCGAACACAGCACAACATCAACTCCCTATACCGGGAGAGACGAATTCCCTCCTATCGCTCATTGCTTCCATGTGATTCGGGACTGTACCCAAAAGCCACCGTTTTGCACGCCCTCTTGGACGTGGAAAGGTGGAAATCAAAGCACAGTGGGAATCACACAAGACACTATGACGATTTCGGGTCTACAGACTACCCTGTACCAGTGTCACCGGAGAACTGCCATCTGACGTGTGGTATATCACCATCTGGGAGTTCTCGGCGAGTCCGTTCAGTGTACCCAGTCTCCACTGAGCACCCGTACACCATCTCTGATGTCAAACACCGATGGATATGGGATCATCCATTGCCCATCATATGGGTCAAGATGCGTATACGCTAGTCTACTCTGGTGTATCGATGCGCTGTCTCGATATACCCTCGACTAGGAACAGTTATAGGATGTACTCATCGACTACCGTGCCTCCACTAGTATGATCTCATCATAATCCCAGTAGTCGGGTACAGATTCTAAGGGCTTTATTAACATGTGAGAGTAAGACAGTAAACCAATAACAGTCAACATGTTAAGATAAAGTGAAACCAAATAGCATACTATCATGACGAGCAAGAAATTCCTCTCTGTATATATCTAAGCATCCATCATAATATACATCATACGTACAACAATGGCCTCTAGGGCATATACATAACTAACACTATATAATATATCAAATATACTATATACAATATCTATCAGAACATATCACATGATCACATCACAAATAACGCAGCAGAAAACAACATATGAAATATTGGATATACTAGGACGTCCGTGTTTTATTTTGAGCCTGTATAAAACACGGATTCCATGGTCGTGATGAATGGCCAATCCCACACCCCTAGACCCCTACGAGAGCGGAAAGCAACCCTACCAATTCTAGAGTTAGGAGACCCGGACTCGACTCCTCGAGATGGTCTCCCACTGGACCCTAGAACCCGGTTACTTGTGCTCCCCTCCTTGGGTCTATCCTAATGCGGAAAAGTAAATAATATACAATGGTGACATCATCCTCAACCCGGAAGTGCCCCAATAAAAGAATATTACATACAAGTTTTTTACATGAATGAAAATGAAAAACACTCATCTAACATAAAAAAAACCCGGCTATTCAAACACGACGATCCAATATAACATATCCAGCAACATATAACATCACATGTCATCAACGTAAGTAAATATGCCCATCCCAATTGTCGTTGACATATAGCAACGAAACCGGCGATATCACATATTACACTTACGGTCGCAGAAAAAAAAGTGTAAAACTACAACAGTTGGAATCCGCAACCCTCTTAGACATCGCATGCCTAACCAAATGAATTCCTTAGACATCGCATTCCTAACAATTATAAACCCCGCATTTTAGTCTCATTATCGAAAACACTTTTCAATATCAAGTCGGGCAATTCAACAAGATTCCCGACATCCTGAACGAATGCTCGTCGCAAACTTTAGTAGATGGCCGCACCCCCGATACCGTCGACGAAGTTCACTAAGGCGGAACACCGCTGCCGTGAGCATCCGAACGGATGCTTTCGGCGACGGGGTTCTCCTACAGTCACTTGGTCGAGGCTATGGGGCGTGGCTATCTATTAAGTTTACCGGCGAGTATCCGCGTACGCTACGTGATTGCGACGGACTTTTGATCACATCAAAATCCCGTGGCAACCGATCATTTGAGACTAAACTGCTAGATTTATAACATTCAAATTAGTTATCTCATAACTACTTGTGGATTCCAAATATTGTATCACATTCCAGATAAATAGACAATGTTAAACTTTCCGATCGAATAATCAAACACCCAAATTTTCCCGAAAAGTTCAACACTTAAAATAAGTTTAAAAACATCCACTTCATGCCACAGTACCAACGGTCCAGCCGTAGAAGGGTCAAGCCAACGCCTCACATGTGGCAAGCCGTACTGCCCCAAACCCTAAGGTTCAAAAGGCAGTTCAAGACGGTCACATAATCGAGTTGAGGTTTGTTGTCTTCTAGAGGGTCCATCGCATTACTTGCACTACTTAGAACGTTCTTAAACTACGGAAAAATCCAACACTTGGAAATTTTCCGGAAGGGGGAAAAATGAGACATTGATATCCGGTCGAACTTTTTAACACGTTATAAATTACCCGGAAAAACACAAAAACGAAGTTAAACTTTCCGATTGAATCATCGAGTCCCCAATACAACCCAGAAAACTCAACTCATGAGTATAAATTAAAAATACCCAGAAAACACAGGAATTACATAAAGACATTACTGTGCAAACGGTGAAGAAAGAAGTCACAATATGGCCGCGGAACCGCTGCACAACCTAAGGTACGGCCGCGGTTCCGCGGCTCCTTGATCGATTTGGGGTCACGTGTTGCACAGTAATTCCTAAAAAACCCTGCTTAATTTTCTGAGAATTTTTAATTAGGAAAAATCCACAGTTTTAAAAAATGTACAGAGAAGGGTCTAGATTAGGGTTTCGGGGTTCGATCGGATTTCTAACTTCGTCTACACTTCGCCTAAACCTCTAGCTAGGCTCTGATACCACTGTAGGGTTCCTAGGCAGACTCATGAGGTTCTACAAGGCATCAACCATGCCAAAATCAAAATTTTTATGTGCCGAACAACCCTATGCAAGATCGTTTACTAGAGATTAGGCGAAACTAAAAGCAAGCAAACTACTTTGCTATTAAGTGAAAGGGATTACAACCTTTGTAGATCCGGTCCATCACTTCTAAAGCTCCGTGTTGACGTCCCTTCGCTGCGATCATCGGGATCCCGGACCCTAGCGATGGTTTCTTCGGAGAAATGAGCGGGCTAGGTCGTTGACTTCGATGCTAAGATGATCTACATCGAGGAGACTCAAACTCAAGCTCCATCTTCACTTGGTCATGAACTTTGTGAAGAGAACACCCTATACTACATGGCAAGTGGTAGAGGACAAAGAAATAGGATGTGGGTTTACTTTGGATTTGGATTTCTCACTCTTTTTCTTCACTTGAAGTTTTTCTAGCAAGGTTTCTTCTTCTTGAAGAAGAAGAAGAAGAAGAAAGAAAAGAATAAGAATGAACAATCAATTAACAAAATGAATAATCAAGTGAAGTCTATCATAATGCAACCATGGGTGAGTTAAACTTTGTAGAGACTAAACTAGAGTTTAAGTTAATGGTTAGGTTAATGAAAATATCATGCAAAACAAAATGGTTAGACTTTGTCAAAGATGCTTGAAAGCTTCATGAAGCTTCAAGCATAAGACAAAGAAAACCACTATTTTGTTTTTGCCAAAATAAATAAAATAAATAAATCTCCAACCATTAACCTAAACATGGTGTAAGTCATACACACACCCAAGTTTGCATGTATCATCAATCATGATACAAACTAGTGCACAAACATATATCATATAAACAACTTGTGCACATCAAGTGAGAAAATCAATCATAAGTGAACAAATACTAGTTAATGTAAAGTAATATGTCAAATATATAATTATACATTAAATCATTAAATCAATACTTGATTTAATGATCCGGTCATATCGCATATAACCAACTAATATCACGTGTATCAATATATCGAATCAACATTTGATTCGGTAACCCGGCTATATCTCATATAACCGTCCGATGATACAAATCGCGAGAGTAGAACACAGTATCATATACTTGTATTATTCTCGGTCCGGCACATATCTCATATGCGCTCCTATTTCGTTTCGCTTGAGTCAGGAAACCTCTGTGTAGGACTCTAACGACTCGTCAATACGCCGGCAGTAGGTGGTGATCATATCAATCACCCACAAGCCGCAAGCGGTCTGATAAACGTAACGGCCACCCGGGTATTGAGCGATCAGAAGTTCAACGAGCAAGCCTACTCACACTCCTGCGAATCCATTCAGTAACACTTACCGCACAGTCCGGTCCGTTCGTCTGATATGTCGCATATCTCGCCTAGGGGTGGTAAACGTTAGACCCCGGTAGCTTGATAAGTCATGCTGATGTAAGGTCCATAACAAGCATGAAACTACTGATAACACTTACCAGTAAATCAGTGCAACCCTGGCCAGGGATTTCCAGTTATGGCCAGTCGAGCATAGCGCAACATCAACCCCCAATACCGGGAAAGACGAATCCCCTCCTATCGCTCATTGCCTCCATGTGAATCGAGACTGTACCCAAAAACCACCTATTTGCATGACTCAGTAGAGCCGTGGTAGGGTGGAAATCAAAGCATAGTGGGAGACACACAAGACTCTATGACGATCTCGGATCAACAGACTAAGCTGTACCAGTGTCACCAGAGAACTGCCATCTGACGTAAGGTATAATACCATCTGGGAGTTCTCGGCGAGTCCGTTCAGTGTACCCAGTCACCACTGAGAACCCGCATAACATCTCTGGTGTCAAACACCAATGGATATGGGATCATCCATCTCCCATCACATGGGTCGAGAAGATATACGCTAGTCTACTCTGGAATATCGATGCCCCGTCTCGATATTCCCACGACTAGGAACATTGAAGGATGTACTCATGGACTACCCAGGCCCCACTAGTATGATCTACATCATAGTCCTGGAAGTCAAGTATACATCCTAAGGGCTTTATCAACATGTAATAGAGAGACAGTAAGTATACATGTTAAGATAAAGAGCAACCAGATAGCCTACTATCATGTCGAGCAAGAAAGTCCTACCTATATATGTCCCAGCATCCACTACAATATACATCTCATGTACAGTAATGGCCTCTAGGGCATATATATAACTAACACTTTCTTTGATTGGGTGGCATGGGAATCCAGATATTCCCCTATTTCCTGCTCGGACTTATAACAATTATAAGATAGAGCGGAACCAACGTTCCCTAGCTCAGTATAATAAGTAGGTTCGGTCAAAGAATTCATATTATTATCTTGATTAGGGCGTGACATGGTCGCTACCAGGAGAGAAAGAGAAGAAAACACTCTGCGTGCACTCTTGCAAGATCAGATTGGTTATGATTTTATCTAATTAGAATGGCTCCCACTGTTTTTATCAAATCTTCCTTCAAACCCTAAAAGGTAAGACTAGCCGGGATTAATTACACCCTACAAGTTCACCAATCTTTCGGCCAGGCCAGTGTCGGTACTTTGAGGGAGGTTCCCCGTGCTTTCTATGAACCTAATTAAAATAAACCTCGTTTTTCAATGGGTGTAACCCCGTTAACACCTTTCTAGATACCTACTTGATCGGCTAATTGTAATGTGTAAAACTCTCCCAGGAGCAACTCTTACTCGCAGTGGGTATCGGGATCCAACTATCTCATAGAAGGTATACAATCTCATTGTAAATTTTAACACATGAAATTCCCGATTGTCTTCTGCCCCTAGCGTCCTATGACCATGACGAAAGCCAACAAACCATAGTCCGCTAGTCATGTTCAACCCATATATTTTATGATTGAATTAAACCCACCCGCAGGACTCTTGACGAAATACAACAAAGCCGTACGACAATCCTAGTCCAATCGCATCATATGCATAAGAAGATAAGCATTAATCTGCTACCGTACACTACGCCTTGACGAAAGCCAACAAACGTAGCACGAATACTAAATACTACTTATCTGAAATGACGGAGGGCTACGACAGGTTTTTATAAAAACCTTTTGCGTAATGAACTTGTTATCGTTGTAGAATCGAGTGAATTTTAAAAGGAGTGTTTTTTAGGCTTTTACTAGTTTTGCTAAAGAGGTGACTCCCGGTGAAGGGATCTTGGCTCTTTCCTCATCGAATGAGGTGCAGGATATTTCATAAATACCACTATGCAAAGAAGAAACTATAGAAGCAATAAAAAGACAAACCGAGTGGGTTGTAGCATCTGCTAGTTTTGCTAAAGAGGTCACTCTTGGTGAAGGGATCTCGGCTCTTTCCTTATCGAATAAGGTACTGGATATTCTACAAGGAATACCGCTATGCAAAGCAAGAACTAGAGCTACCAGTTTTTAAAATAAGTTTCTACAACATCTTTAGGTTTCTCTTATTTCATTAATCTCATTAATGAAGTCCCATCAATTATGCTTCATAAGCATCACAGAAGAAACGTAAGCGACAATAGTTTTTATATATCCCATATATATAATATAAGCATTCGTCTCAGAACATATCAAGTGATCACATCACAGAATATGAGCAGCAGAAGAACACATATGAAATATTGGATATACTAGGAATTCCGTGTTTTAAATTAAGCCAGTATAAAACACAGATTCCACGGTCGTGATGAATAGCCAAACCCACATCCCTAAACCCCTACGAGAGCGGCAAGCAACCCTACCAATTCTAGAGTTAGGAGACCCGGTCTCGACTCCTCGAGATGGTCTCCCACTGGACCTTAGAACCCGGTTACTTGTGCTATCCTCCTTGGGTCTATCCTAATGCGGAAAAGTAAATAATACACATCAATGGTGATATCATCCTCAACCCGGAAGTGCCCCAATAAAAGAATATTACATACAAGTTTTTACATTAATGAAAATGAAAAACTCTCATCTCACATAAAACCCCAGCTATTCAAAACACAATGATCCAATATAACATATTACATCAACACATAACATCACATCATCAATGTAAGTAAATATGCGTATCCCAATTGTCGTTGACATATAGCACCGAAACTGGCGATAGACCACATATTACACTTACGGCCGCAGAAAAGAAAGTGAAAAACTACAACAATTGGAATCCGCAACCACCTTAGACATCATAAACCCAATGTATCACATGCTTTGGATTTCATGCCCAACCAAATGAATTCCTTAGACATCACATGCTTAACAATTATAAACCCCGCATTTTAGTCTCGCTATTGAAAATACTTTCCAATAACCTGTCGGGTAATTCAACAAGATTTCCGATAACCTGATCGAATGCTCGTCGGAAACTTTAGTAGATGGCCACACCCCCGATGCTGTCGACGAAGTGCACTAAGGCGAACACCGCGGCCACGAGCACCCGAACGGATGCTTTTGGCGACGGGGTTCTCCTACAGTCACTTGGTCAGGATTATGGGGCGTGGCTATCTAGTAAGGTTACCCGACGAGTATCCGCATACACTACGTAATTGCGACGGACTTTTGATCCACATCAAAATCCCGTGGCAACCGATCAAATGAAACTAAACTGCTAGATTTATAAAATTCAAACTATTTATCACATAACTAATTATGTGGATTCCAAATATTGTATCACAATCACAGATAGCTAGACGATGTTAAACTTTTCGATCGAATAAACAAATACCCAAAATTTCATAAAGAGCTCAACACTTGAGCGGAGTTCAAAAAGTACCCAGAACATGCCACAACTCCTATGAACCATCCGTAGAATGGCCGATCCATGCCTCACTCATGTCTCCACAGAACTGCCGCAAACTCTAGGGTATGACCGCAGTTTCACGATCCAAAAAGTCGAGTTTAGGTATCGTTCTTCTAGAGGGTCCACGGAATCGCTTGAATGATTTTCTGAAAATTTTAAACTTGAAAAAATCCAACTCCTGGAAAATTTCCAGCGAGGGAAAATATGGGTTATTGATATCCGTTCAAACATTTTAACGTCGTCTAAATAACCCAAATAGATGTTAGAATTACGACTACGAAACACTCCGAATTGCCTTTGTAGAAAGTTAACATCACATGCAAATTTAGCAAAAACAAGCACCAACTGAAACACCAAAACCCAAAGACTGGAACACCCTAAAAATTTGAAGTCAAAAAGCGCAGAATGACCCGGTGAGCTCGGAATTTGTAGGCTTGTGGCCGGCCAAAAACCTTCAAAATTGCTTCAAATTTTCATAGTGTTCAAGTTATATCACATACAACATTCTGCAGTTGCTAAAAAAATTTTTAGAGGCCATTTAAAATTCGACAGAAACTGGATTTCGTTGTTTTAAGTTTCGGAGTAGTTTCAGTTTCATAATCTAACAAACATCGTTTAAATCTCTAGCTTTGCTCTAATACCACTGTAGTGTTACGTAGTGCGGCAGCAAGGTTTCAGGAGACATCGCCCATGCCGTTTTCAAGTTTTTGTCGTACTAAAGAACCCTAACCTTAGAATCTTAACTAGAGAATTAAACAATACAACATGCAAACAACTTTGCATACAAAGTGAATGAGGAATACAAACTTTGTAGACCGGTCCTTCACTTCTAAAGCTCCGTGTAGTAGTCCCTTCGCTCCAAGTAGTGAACACCCGAACTCTAGTAAGGGTTCAAATGAAGAAATGAACAAGCTTGCTCGAAGTATTCGAGGCCGAAGATGATCTACGTCGAGGAGACTCAAGCTCATGATACCTCTTCACTAATGGTAGATTAGTGAAGCAAACACACTAAACTAAATGGCTAATACAGGTGATAGGCGATGGATGATCCCACATCCATTGGTGTTTGACATCAGAGAAGGTATACGGGTGCTCAGTAAATACTGGGTACACTGGACGGACTCGCCGAGAACTCCTAGAAGGTATTATACCTATCGTCGGATAGCAGTTCTCTGGTGACACTGGTACAGGTTAGTCTGTAGACCCAAGATCGTCATAGAGTCTTGTGTGATTCCCACTGTGCTTTGATTTCCACCATATCACGGTCAAGAGATCGTGCAAAAAGGTGGTTTTTGGGTACAGTCCCGAGTCGCATGGAGGCAATGAGGGATAGGAGGGGTTTCGTCTCTCCCGGTATTGGGAGTTGATGTTGCACTATGCTCGATTGGCCATAACAGGAAATCCCTGGCCACGGTTGCTGAGATCTACTGGTAAGTGTTATCAGTAGTTTCTCGAACCGTTGTGGACCTTGCATCGGCATGACTTATCAGGCTATTGGGGTCTGACGTTATACCACCCCAAGGCTGTGATATGCGACATATCAGATGAAGAGACCGGACTGTATGGTAGTGTTACTGATTGGATTCGCTTGAGTATGAGCAGGCTTGCATGTTGATCTTCTGATCGCTTAATACCGGGGTAGCCGTTACGTTTAGCAGACCGCTTGCGGCTTGTGGGTGTTTGATATGATCATCACCTATTGTCGGTGTATTGACGAGTCTTCAGAGTCCTACATAGAGGTTTCCTGACTCAAGCGAAACGGAGTAGGAGCACATATGTGATATGTGCAGGAATGAGATTAATAATGTATGTGATACCGTATTCTATTCTCGCGATATGTGACATAAGTCGGTTATATGTGATATAGCCGGGTTATCGGATCAAGTGTTGATTCAATAAGTTGTTGCATTTGATATTAGTCGGTTATATATGATATAGCCGGATTATTAAATCAAGTGTTGATTTAATGATTTAATGTATAATTATATATTTGATATATTAAGTTACATTAACTAATATTCATTCACTTAAGATTTCTTTTCTCACTTGATTTGTGCATGTGTATACATGTAATATATATAAGTGTACAAAGTTTTGTGTCATGCTTGATGATATATGCAACTTGGGTGTGTTTATAACTTACACAATGCTTGGTTTAATCCTAGGGTTTTTAATGGATTAAGTAATTCAAAAACTAAATGATTTTTTCAAGGCATGAAGCTTGTCGAAGCTTGGATTGCCATTGACTAAGTCTACTTGTTTTGTTTTGCATAAGATATTTATAAACCCAACCATTATCCTAACCTTGGTTAAGTCCCTACAAAGGTTAACATATGATGTTAACTCACCTATGGTTGCCATTCTCTACTTGATAATTTTTCATGAGAGTTCTTTTCATCTCCTTCTTCTAAGCTTTCTAGCTTCAATGGAAATGATGGAAAAGAGTAAGAAAATCATATCTAAAATGAGCAAAATTCCTACTTCATCATTCTCTACTACTTGCCATTTAGTATAGGGTGTTTTCTTCACTAATTTCATAATTAGTGAAGGGGTATCTTGGGTTAGTGTCTCCTCGACGTAGATCATCTTCCGCCTCGAAGACTTCGATGCAAGCTTGTTCATTTCTTCAAGGGAGCCTCTCTAGAGTCTGGGAGTTCATGATCGCAGCGAACTGACTACTACACAGAGCTATTGAAGTGAAGGACCGGTCTACAATGGTTGTATTCCTTGTTCACTTCTTTGCAAAGTTGTTTGCATTTCGTTTCGTCGGATTTTCTAGTATGTATTCTAGGGTTAGGGTTAGCTAGAACGGCAAAAATTTAAATATGGCATGTATGATGCCTCCCGAAAACTTGCTGCCGTGCTAGACAACCCAACTGTGGTATCAGAGTCATACTGGAAAATTAGACGATATTTGCTAGGATTACGAAACCGAAACTACTCCGAAACACCCGATACGAAAACTTGGTTTCTGTCGAATTTAAAAAGTCTTCAAAATTTTTTTTAAACAACCGCAGAATTTTATATGGGATAAGACATGAACACCATAAAAATTTGAGGGGGTTTTGTGCAAATATGGCCGGCCACATAGGTAGAAAATCCGGCCTCCTCGGTTCAAATTTTGATTTTGGGCTTCAAATTTTGAGGGTGTTCCGGTCTCTGGGTTTTAGGGTTTCAGGTGTTGTTTGTTTTTGCTAAATTTTCTTATGATATTAAATTTCTGCAAAAGAAATTCGAAGTGTTTTGTAGTCGTAATTCTAATATGTATTCGGGTTATTTAGACAATGTTAAAAGTTTGAACGGATATCAATAACCCAATTTTCCCCCGCTAGAAATTTTTCAAGAGTTGGATTTTTTCCGAGTTTAAAATTTTCAGAAAATCTTGCAATCGATTCTGTGGACGCTCTAGAAGAACGAAACCCTAACTCGATTATGTGACCGTCAGAACCGCCATTAAACCCTAGGGTTTGTGGTAGTTCAGCGGTGCCACATGTGAGGCATTGGTTGACCCTTCTACGGCTGGTTCATAAGAGCTGTGGCAATTTCTGGGTACATTTTGAACTCCGCTCAAGTGTTGAGCTTGTAGAGAAATTTTGGATGTTTGCTATTCGATCGAAAAGTTTAACTTCATCTAGCTATCTGTGATTGTGATACAATATTTGGAATCCACATAATTAGTTATGAGATAACTAGTTTGAATTTTGTAAATCTAGCAGTTTAGTCTCATTTGATCGGTTGCCACGGGATTTCAATGTTGATCAAAAGTCCGTCGCAATTACGTAGTGTACGCGGATACTCATCGGGTAACCTTACTAGATAGCCACGCCCCATAGCCCCGACCAAGTGACTCTAGGAGAACCTCGTCGCCAAAAGCATCCGTTCGGGTGCTCGCGGCAGCGGTGTTCCGCCTTAGTGCACTTCGTTGACGGCATCGGGGGGTGCGGCCGTCTACTAAAGTTTCCGACGAGCATTCGATCAAGTTATCGGGAATCTTGTTGAATTACCCGACAGGTTATTAGAAAGCATTTTCAATATCGAGACTAAAACGCGGGGTTTATAACTGTTAGGCATGTGTTGTCTAAGGAATTCATTTGTTTAGACATGAAATGCAAAGTATGTGATACATTGGGTTTATGATGTCTAAGGTGGTTGCGGATTCCAACTGTTGTAGTTTTTCACTTTCTTGTCTGCGACCGTAGGTGTAATATGTGGTGTTTCGCCGGTTTTGGTGCTATATGTCAACAACAACTGGGATACGCATATTTACTTACGTTTATGACATGTGATGTTATGTGTTGCTGTGATATGTTATATTGGATCGTCGTGTTTTGAATAGCCGGGGTTTTATATGAGATGGTAGTTTTTCATTTTCATTCATGTAAAAGCTTGTATGTAATATTCTTTTATTGGGGCACTTCCGGGTTGAGAATGATGTCACCATTGATGTATATTATTTACTTTTCCGCATTAGGATAGACCCAAGGCGGGGAGCACAAGTAACCGGGTTCTAGGGTCCAGTAGGAGACCATCTCGAGGAGTCGAGACCGAGGTTCCTAACTCTAGAATTGGTAGGGTTGCTTGCCGCTCTAGTAAGGGTCTAGGGATGTGGGTTTGGCTATTTATCACGACCGTGGAATCCGCGTTTTTACTGGCTTAAATAAAACACGGAATTCCTAGTATATCCAATATTTCATATGTGATTCTTCTGCTGCTGATATTATGTGATGTGATCATTTGATATGTTCTGAGACGAATACCTATATTATATATATGAGATATAATAAATATTGCTGCTTTCGTTTCTTATGTGATGCTTAGGAAGCATAACAGATGGGACTTCATTAATGAGATTAATGAAAGAAAAAGAAACCTAAAGGTGTTGTAGAAACTTGTTTAAAAACAGGTAGCTCTAGTTCTTGCTTTGCATAGCGGTATTCCTTGTAGAATATCCAGCACCTTATTCGATAAGGAAAGAGTCGAGATCCCTTTACCAGGAGTGACCTTTTTAGCGAAACTAGCGGATGCTATAACCCACTAGGTTTGTCTTTTGATTGCTTCTATAGTTTTTGTTTTGCATAGTGGTATTTGTGAATCATTCACCTTATTCGATAAGGAAAGAGCCGAGATCCCTTCATCGGGAGTGACCTCTTTAGCGAAACTAGCAAAAGCCTACAAAACACTCATTTTCAAAATCACTCGATTCTACAATGATATCAAGTTCATTACGCAAAAGGGTTTTCTTAAAAACCTGTCCTAGCCCTCCGTCATTTCAGATAAGTACTACTTAGTATTCGTGCTACGTTTGTTGAATATGTTAAGGCGTAGTGTGCGGTAGCTGATTAGTGCTTATCTGCATAAGCATATGATGCGATTGGATTAGGGTAGTCGTATGATTTTGTTGACCTTGTTAAGGGTCGTGCGGGTGGGTTTAATTCAATCGGGAAATGATGGGTTGAACTTGGTTAGCGCTTATGATTTGTTATCCTTGTTAAGGTCATATGTTGCTAGGGGCAAAATATTATCGGGAATTTTAAGTGTTGAAATTTGCAATGAGATTGCATACCTTCTATGAGATAGTTGGATCCCGACACCCACTGCGAGTAAGAGTTACTCCTGGAAGAGTTTTATACATTACAATTAGCCGATCAAGTAGGTGTCTAGAAAAGTGTTAACGGGGTTACGCCCCTGGGAAAATGAGATTTATTTTAATTAGGTCCGTGCGAAAGCACGGGGAACCTCCCTCAAAGTACCGACACTGGCCTGGCTGAAAGATTGGCGAACTTGTACGGTGTAATTAATCCCGGCTAGTCTTACCTTTTAGGGTTTGAAGAAAATTTTGACTAAAAAAGTGGGAGCCATCTTGATTAGATAAAATAATAACCAATCTAATCTTGTAAGAGCACACGCAGAGTGTTTTCTTCTCTCTCTCCTGGTAGCGACCGTGTCACACCTTAATCAAGATAATAATATGGATGCATTGACCGAACCTGCTTATTATACTAAGCTAGGTAAAGTTGGTTCCGCTCTATCATATAACTGTTATAAATCTGAGCAGAAAATAGGGGAATATCCGGATTTCCACGCGACCCAATCGAGGATTAAGCATGTTGATGCATATTCTTCGGGAGTGTTCGTTACCGAGAATTGTTTCTCAATATCCTCTAAGTCCTAGGGATGTGATACCGGATAAGGATCTCGCATATGTAATATGTTACATGGGCTACGAGAAAGGTAGAGAACTGAGAATGGGTGATATGTCTCTAAGTGTTAGAGAATGGTGCAATTGTTGCAGCCAAGACTTTTGGCAGATATCACCTTGTATTAATACATTGATTCTGAACAAATGTTATTACATACCGATCCTGATATACAACATTACATCATTTTCATTACTGAGTTAAAGAAGAATATAATTTTGTATTGGAGGATAATGTTGTGAACATTTTCCTGAATCAAGAGTTGATTCGATCAGGCACGTTAGATAATAGTATATACGTTCTAAATCGAACCACAATTCAAAGTAAGTAAAACACACACAATAGGAGTAGTTCAGAAATGAACGAATCCTACTTGTGGCATTGTAGACTAGGTCATATCAATGCGACACAACCAGCTAAGTTACATAAGAATGAATAGGAGAATCTGTTCGAATTTTCATCTTATGATACTTGCCAGTCTTGTCTCAAAGGTAAAATGACCGATACTCCGTTTACTGGAAACAGAGAAAGAGTTAGTGAACTCTTGGGACACATACATGATGATGTATATGGTCCTGTGTCTACAAATGCCAAGGTTGGTTCTTCGTACTTCATTACATTCATCAACTATCTCTCGATATTCAAACATGTGTTCCTGTTGAAACACAAGTCTGAAACTTTTAAGAAATTCACGGAATATAAGCTTGAAGTTGAGAACCAGATGGGTAGAAGTATTAAAGTCCTTCAATGTGATCGAGGAGGAGAATACTTGCGCATGGAGTTCTTGGAGTTTCTAAAAGGAGAATGTGATTCTCTCTCAGCTTACTCCTTCGTGAACACTACAGTACAACGGTGTATCGGGGCGGAGGTATCACACCTTATGAGATATGGCGCGCTCTATGATGAGTAATACTGAGGTACCTATTTTCTTTTGAAGTTATGCACTTAAGAAGCTGCATACCTATTGAATGGGGTTCCATCCAAATCAGTGCCTACCACTCCATATGAGATATGGTATGGGAAGAGACCATGTCTTAAACGAGTTAAGATAAGGGGTTGTCCGTCCTTTGTTTAAAGGCAAAATCTGGACAAGCTCGAGGCAAGGTCAGTTCTGTAAGTTTGTTAGGATATCCCAAACATTTGCGAGGGAATATCTTCTACCATACTGAGGTGCAAAAGGTGTTTTGTTTCTCAGCATGTCACCTTTTTAGAAAAGGAATTTCTTGTAAAGAAATTAGTGGTTATGAGGTTGAACTGGAAGGAGTTCCAGCTAGACAAACTAACAGCTGATGATTTGGTGAAACCAAAGGATTCAATAGTCTCCAACGAACCTCGGCCTCTCCGCGAATCTGGTAGGGTTCCTCATCCACTTGAGAGATACTACGGTCTTCTCGGTAACAGTGGGAGCGAGGATTGCATCATAGTTGATGATGGCCCAAATAGGTTCAGGCAGGCCATGACGAGTGGCGACTCTGTAAAATGGTTAGATGCTATGCGATCAAAGATGGAATCTATGTACACCAATAAAGTATGACTTTGCATGTTTCACCTGAAGGGGTAAAAACCATTGGGAGAAAATGGATCTTGAGAAGATTCCTGGTGTAGATGGAAAAGTTGAGACTTTCAAAGCAATGCTTAAGTCCATCAGGATCAATGCGCGCATCGCGGAGTTGGAACATCCGTTTTGATGTGACAGTCAAAGAGTTTGATTTCATCAAAATGGTAGATGAACCTTGTATATACAAGAAGGATGTAGAGAGTAAGGTCGTCTTCCATGTATTATACGTAGATGACATACTCTTGATAGGAAATGGTTTCCTATGCTACACTCGGTCAAGCTCCTCTTATCACGGGGACTCTCAATAGAAGATTTGGATGATACCTACTACATCTTATGGATTATGATCTATAGTGATAGATATAAGTGGATGTTGGGAGTGTCCCAATTCTAGGTTTATTAAAACCATAGTAAAGGGGTTTAGTATGGATGATTCTAAGCGTGGTGGTTCGCCCACTTACTCATGGATCACTCTCTCCAAAAAGATGTCTCCCAAGACTGATTTGGAGAGAGCTCGAGTGCAAGTGATACTCTATGCTTCGGCAGTAAACTCAATCAGAGTATGCGATATTATGTACCAGACCAGATGTAGATGACTGATTAGTCGAAAATATTGCATATTTCAGCCGGCAATTTCCTCATCATTTGCATTCATTTAGAAGTGTACGGTATTCATATTTTACATATTAGCAAAACTGTCGCAAAATATCAGATTGCATGTGTTAGACTCTAAAACCGACACGATAAAGGAAATTGACTACATTTCATGGCATCGCATCATCCCTATATTGCGCAACACTTGTTTTGAGATCTGTGCAGGAAAATCCAGAAGAAAGGCCAAAATGTGCAGGGTACCGATCAAACATTACGCCAAATCAATGATTTCAAATCTGGTACCAATCCAAAGGGACAAATACAAATCAACATATCATATAAAGCCCCAATGTCAACCCAAGACCACTGCAAAGAGCCCAAGCCCCAAGGAGCCTACTTGGCCGCGGAACCGCGGCCTAAGCCGCCTTGTGCCGCGGTTCCGCGGTGGATCTGCCACGTCAGCACCAAATCTTTGCACCATAACTCTTCATTCAGGGCCCACATTCAGCTCATGTACATCAAGTTCCAGAAGACTCCAGAGGTTTCTGCCAGATCAGCAAACTAGGGTTTCTAAGCTTAATTAATCCTAGCTTAAAGCCTAAGCTAAACTCCTAACAAACTATCTTCTAGAAGCCTCAACAAACTGTTGGAGGGAATTGTAATTTCAAACCTAGACCTAGGGTTTGGAAGATCTATAAATAAGACCCTAGGCTCACTTGTAAAAGGGACTTGATCCTTGACTAGTTCATTTAGCCAATTTAGATCCATTCACTCTCTTTCTTCATCTTCTTCTTCCACAAGTCTAGTGAGAAGGCTTGTGTGAAACCCTAACCCTAATTCCAATCAAAAGCCAAGATCCCGAGTACCCATCAAGCAAGAAGCCTTCCAACCTTTTATGAGCCGAGCCGATCTTCAACAGAGCAAGTGGTCCAAGCCGATCCGCGACTCACGGAGCCGAGCGACGCCAATTCAACAATTTAGTTCTTCCTCTTGTAGTTCTTGAGCGACTGTAATCAAATTGTTGATATAAATAAAAGGTGATATTCTTTTATCTTGTTTTCTTTAAATTCTCGCATCATGATATCTTTTCAATTCTTGAATACTTTCTGTGTGATGATGTTTGAGTAATACTCCGCTCGTCGAGGAGTCGAGACGATCAATAGAATGATGATGTAACATAGCTTAAATCGAATCTTGAGTCCTACGAGTTTTGTAAACCCTAGCAAGTTCAAGAATCGACAACCCAATTCGTTGCGATGCTTTCTTGATTGATATCGCTCGAGATTGGAGAGTTACGATCGTTTCTTGAAATTGCTAGAGGCTAGAATGTGAATGATATCTACGAAAGAACAAGGGTTAAACGATGAAACCCTAGTTTCATCAAGAAAGCCCTAACTCTCGTCGATCATCATCGATCTAGTATCAATCCTTCGAAGGACAAGAATACGAAATCTTGAGATTACATCACGTCTATAGATCAGATCGATTCCTACGAGCCTCATTTAGATTCTTGACATTTTTGTTGGAAATATTATCGAAACCCAATTCTTGATTGTTTATCAGTCTCTTGATTCTTGACTAAACATCGTGACACCTGAATCAATCGATAAATTCTTGAATCATGTTTTCTTTTCTTTTCGATTAACTTTTCGATTCAAACAAATCAAATATAAAAACGAATCGCACAATCCCTGTGGACGATCCGCACTCGCTTACGATCTACAACTTGTAGGGTTCCTAGGCACCCTAATGACATCTCACAAGGCATCAACCATGCCAATTTCAAAATTTACGGTGCCGAGAAACCCTAAACTACGGATCGTCGGCTAGAATTCTAGGCGAAACAATAAACTAGTTAACACTTAACTAAGAGATACGGAAATACAACCTTTGTAGATCCGGTTCTCCACCTCCATAGCTCCGTAATGAAGTCTCCTCGCTGTCCATAACAAGTCCCGGGATCTAGCGTCGGCTTCATCGGAGAATGGATGGGCTAGGTCATCGATGTCCATGCCGAAGATGATCTACGTCGAGGCATCGCTAAATCAAGCTCCGACTTCACCAAGTCAAGAAACTTGTGAAGAAAACACACTCTACTACTTGGCAAGAGGTAGAGGATGAAGAAATAGGAAGTGGGTAGACTTTAGAATTGGATTTCTCACTCAATTCCATCAATCACCATTGATGGAGCTTGGTTTTTCTTCATGAAGATGAAGAAGAAGAATATTATGATAAGATTAATTAGAAAAGAAAAGAATAATCATTCTTATCATAAAGGTAACCATGGTAAAGTGTAGAGAGTGAACAAGGGTTAGTGGAGTAGTTAGGGTTAAGCATGAGACAAAAATGGTGACATAGTCAAAGTGTTCATGAAGCTTCATGAAAGATTAAAAGAATGCCACCATTTTTCTCACCCTTTTTCTTTTTCCAAATGAATAACTAAATAATAAATAAATAAATGAAAAAGAAAACAAAACCCTAACCATTCACAACCATGGTTTAATCTTTACACTTAACCAATAAAGCATGCATCATCAAACATGATACAAACATGTGCACAAAATCATATCGCATATACAATGCGCACATCCGAGTGAGAAAATCCATTCAAAGTGAACCGATACTAGTTAATGCAAAGTAATATATCAAATATATAATTATACATTAAATCATTAAATCAACACTTGATTTAACGATCCTGTCATATCGCATATAACCGACTAGTATCCAATGTATCGGCTTATCGAATCAATCCTCGATTCGATAACTAGGTTATATCGCATACAACCATTCGACACATTCATCGCGAGAATGAAATACTGTATCACATACACGCATTATTCTCGGTCCCGCACATATCTCATATGCGCTCCTATTTCGTTTCGCTTGAGCCAGGAAACCTCTGTGTAGGACTCTAAAGACTCGTCAATACGCCGGCAGCAGGTGATGATCATATCAAACACCCACAAGCCGCAAGCGGTCTGCTAAACGTAACGGCCACCCGGGTATTGAGCGATCTGAAGATCGACGAGCAAGCCCGCTCACACTCCAGTGAATCCAACCAGTAACACTACCGTACAGTCCGGTCTGATCGTCTGATATGTCGCATATCTCGCCTAGGGGTGGTAAACGTCAGACCCCAATAGCTCAATAAGTCGTGTCGATATGAGGTCTATAACAATTCGAGAAACTACTGGTAACACTTACCAGTAAATCTCAGCAACCCTGGCCAGGGATTTCCTGTTATAGCCAATCGAACACAGCGCAACATCAACCCCCTATACCGGGAGAGACGAATCCCCTCCTATCGCTCATTGCCTCCATGTGACTCGGGACTGTACCCAAAAACCACCTTTTTGCACGCACTCTTGGACGTGGTAAGATGGAAATCAAAGCATAGTGGGAACCACACAAGACTCTATGACGATCTCGGGTCAACAGACTACTCTGTACCAGTGTCACCAGAGAACTGCCATTTGACGTAAGGTATAATACCATCTGGGAGTTCTCGGCGAGTCCGTCCAGTGTACCCAGTCTCTACTGAGCACCCGTATATCATCTCTGATGTCAAACACCAATGGATATGGGATCATCCATCGCCCATCTGTATGGGTCGAGAAGGTACACGCTAGTCGACTCTGGTATATCGATGCCCCGTCTCGATACACCCACGACTAGGGACTTTGAAGGATATCCTTATGGACTACCATGTCCCCACTAGTATGATCCACATCATAGTCCAGGTAGTCAAGTACACATCCTAAGGGCTTTACCAACATGTAACAGAGAGACAATTAGTGTACACGTTAAGGTAAAGATCAACCAGATAGCATACTATCATGTCGAGCAAGAAAGTCCTCCCTATATATGTCCCAGCATCCATTACAATATACATCCAATGTACAGTAATGGCCTCTAGGGCATACATATAACTAACAATCTCCCACTTGCACTAGGGCCATCTGTAGCAGTGGTTGTAGCATCTCATACTCAACCATCCCATAAAAGTCTCTCTCTGGGAACAGGCCTTTGTGAGTGGATCCGCTGTGTTGTCCTCTGAGTCTACTCTCCTAACCTCGATCTCCCTGGAGATCAACCATCTCCATGATCAAGTGATACTGCCTTAGAATATGTCTGGATCACTGATGGGACCGGCGTTCCTTGGCATAAGCCACAACTCCATTGTCACACAATGGGAGGAACATAGTTCATCTCATGAACCAATATACACCCAAACAGCCTCTTTGGTAGCATCTTAAGTAGCGATGTATCCAACCTTTATCGTCTAGTATGTCACGGTATTTAGCTTGGAACTCTTCCAACATACCATCCCTCCACTGAGGGTAAAGACAATGCCTGTGACTGACATTCAGTCGTCTTTATCACCCTGGAACCCTTCCAGTGATTCTCCCCAGGATCGGTTGATACCGTCTCACTACAACTAGTGAGAGTCCTAACATCCAATTAGATCTATCTCATAGATCTAAAAACCCAGGATTTAGGAGGTATCACTTTGATCCTATATGGAGAATCATTGTGATAAGCGGAGATTGATCGAGCGTAGCATAGGAAACTCCTTCCCTATCAAGAGTATGTCATCCACGTACTCTACGAGGATCGTCACCATACTCCCTACTACCTTCTTGTTTATACAAGGTTCATCTACCATTTTGATGATGTCAACTTCTTTGACCGCTTCATCAAAACAGATGTTCCAACTCCGCGATGCCTGCTTTATCCTATAAAGCATCTTGCACACGTTTCCGCTGCTCCCACTGTCTACGAAGCCCTCTGGCTGTGTACTTATAGACACTCTCTTCTAAACATCATTTAGAAAAGCTGTCATGACACCCAACCACCAGATATCGTAGTCATGGTATGTAGCCGTGGCAAGTAGGATCTGGATGGACTTAAGCATAGATCCTTAGAAAAAGTTTCATCATGATCCACACCTGGTCAATGATGCAAACCTTTAACAAGTCTAGCTTTGAAAGTCTCAACTTTTCCATGCACACCAAGTAATCTTCTCAAGATATACTTGCTCCTGATGGGGATTTAACCCTTCAGATATAGCAACCAAAGTCCATACTTTGTTGGTGTATAAGGATTCCATCTCAGATCACTAAGCATCCAGCCATTCTCACAGAGTCCCACTCCTGATGGCCAGGTCGAAACTAGTTGGGTCATCATCTCATGATGCATTCCTCACTCCCACTGTCATAGAGAAATCGAAGTAACTCTCAGGTGGGTGAGGAACCCTGCTAGATCGGCGGAGAGGCTGAGGTTCGTTGGAATCTACTGAATCCTTTGGTTCTACCAAATCATCTGCTGTAGTTTGTATTGCTGGAACCATTCCAGTTCTACATAACTAACCTTGCCTCGAGTTTGTCCGGATTTTGCTTTTAGACATAGGCCGGACAACTCCAAATCTTAACTAACTTAAGACATGGGTTCTTCCCATTCCATATCACATATGAAGCGGTAGGCAACTGATTTGATTGGAACCTTATTCAATAGGTATGCAGCTTCTCAAGTGCATAACCCCATGGGGAAAAAGGTAACTCAGTAGTACTCATCATAGAGCACACCTTATCATATAGGGTGTGATTGCTCCGCCCCGATATACCATCGTGCTATGGTGTATACGGAGGAGTAATGCTGAGAGAGAATCTCATTCTCCTTTGGAATAATCCAGGATTTTCGTGCTCAAGTATTCTCCTCCTCGATCACATCAAAGGACATAATACTTATACCCGTGTTTTGGTTCTCTACTTCTAAATCATATTCTGTGAATATCTCAAAAGGTTCGGACTTGTGTTTCAACAGGAACATAGGTCAGAATCTCGAAAGATCATCAGAGAATGTAATGAAGTAAAAAGAACCAGTCTTGGCATGTGTAGACAGGGGACCTACATACATCAACATGTATCATCCCAAGAGTTCACTAACTCTTTCTCTGTTTCCAATAAACAGAGCTAGTGCCATTATATCTTTGTGACATGACTGGCAAGTTTCACAAGATGTAGATTCAAACTGATTTAAATATGCATCTACATGTAACTTCAGCTAGTCGGGTCACATTGATCTGACCTAGTCTACAATACCTTAAGAAGGTTCCGTTCATTTCTGAACTCTTCCTCTTATGTGTGTTCCATATACTAAGAACTGTAGTTTGATTTAGAACATCAACGCTTTTAGATAACGTGCCTGAACCGATCAACTTTTGATATAGGAAATGTTCAAAACATTATCCAACAATACAAAATTTTACCGTTTCTTTACTAATAAAGAGACTGATATGATTTTGTATATCAGGTTCGGTATCTAATAACATTCGTTCAGAATCAATGTATTCATAATACAGGGTGACAGTGACCAACAGACTTGGCTGCAACACTTGCCCCGTTTTCTGCCTCATGAAACTTATCACCCGTTCTCAGTTCTCTACCTTTCTGTGCCCTATGTAACAGATTACATATCTGGGATCCTGATCTGGTATCATATACTCAGGATGCGGAGGATACTGAGAAACAGTTCTGTATAATGAACACACCCGAAGATGATGCATCAACATGCACTCTCTTCGTTTGGGCGGCACGGGAATTCTGGTATTCTCCAATTTCCTGCTCTGTCTTATAACAATTATAAGTTGGAGCGGGACCAACGTTCCCCAGCTCAGTATAACAAGCGGGTTCGGTCAAAAATCCGTATTATTATCTTGATTAAGGGGTGATATGGTCGCTACCAGGAGAGAGATAGAAGAAAACACTCAGCGTGCGCTCTTGCAAGATCAGATTGGTTATTATTTTATCTAATCAGGATGGCTCCCACTGCTTTTTATCAAATCTTCCTTCAAACCCTAAAAGGAAAGACTAGCCGGGATTAATTACACACTACAAGTTCGCCAATCTTTCAGCCAGGCCAGTGTCGGTACTTTGAGGGAGGTCCCCCGTGCTTTCGCACGAACCTAATTAATGCAAACCTCGTTTTCCCAGAGGCGTTACCCCGTTGACACCTTTCTAGACACCTACTTGATCGGCTAATTGTAATGTATAAAACTCTCCCAGGAGTAACTCTTACTCACAGTGGGTATCGGGATCCAACTATCTCATAGAAGGTATGCAATCTCATTGCAAATTTCAACACTTGAAATTCCCGATAATATTTTGCCCCTAGCACCCTATGACCTTGACGGAGGTCAACAAACCATAGGCTACTAGTCATTTCTTGATCGAATTAAACCCACCCGCACGACCCTTGACGGAGGTCAACAAGGCCGCACGACTACCCTAACTCAATCTGCATCATATGCATAAACAGATAAATACTAGTTAGCTACCGCACACTACGCCTTGACGGAGGTCAACAAACGTAGCACGAATACTAAATAGGACTTATCTGAAATGACGGAGGGCTACGACAGGTTTTTCTGAAAACCTATTGCGTAATGAACTTGATATCGTTGTAGAATCAAATGATTTTTAAATGGAGTGCTTTTGAGGCTTTTCTAGTTTTGCTAAAGGAGTCACTCCCGGTGAAGGGATCGTCGGTCCTTTCCTCGTCGAATGAGGTGCGGGATATATCACATATATCACTGTGCAAAGCAAAAACTCTTAAAAGCAATCAAAAGACAAACCGAGTGTGTAGCATCTGCCAGATATTGCTAAAGGAGTCACTCCCGGTGAAGGGATCTCGGTCCTTTCCTTATCGAATAAGGTGCAGGATATATCGTATATACCGCTGTGCAAAGCAAGAACTGTAGCTACCTGTTTTATTTTGAAATTCGATTCTACAACATCTTAGGTTTCTGTTATTTCATTAATCACATTAATGAAGTCCCATCATTTAAGTACCTAATCATCACAGATAAATACGACGTACACTTATGCCATCCGCATTCGCCTCGATGTCCCCTCGTGCACCGTTAGGTTAGGTAACTAACGGCAGAGCGGGGCAGGGCTAGCGCGGGTGTAAAACATAAGTAACGTCTATATAATATATCATATATACTATGTACTGTATCTATCACAGAACATCACACGATCACATCACAGATATCGCAGCAGAAGAAACATATGAAATATTGGATATACTAGGACGTCCGTGTTTTTAATACGAGCCAGTATAAAACACGGATTCCACGGTCGTGATGAATAGCCAAACCCACACCCCTAGACCCCTACGAGAGCGGCAAGCAACCCTACCAATTCTGGAGTTAGGAGACCCGGACTCGACTCCTCGAGTTGGTCTCCCACTGAACTCCAGAACCCGGTTACTTGTGCCCTCCTCCTTGGGTCTATCCTAGTGCGGAAAAGTAAATAATATACAAACGGTGACAACTTCCGCAACCTGGAAGAGCCCCAATAAAAGAATATTACATACAAGTTTTTACATGAATGAAAATGAAAAACACTCATCTCACATAAAAACCCCCGGCTATTCAAACACGACGATCCAATATAACATATCCAGCAACACATAACATCACATGTCATCAACGTAAGTAAATATGCGCATCCCAATTGTCGTTGACATATAGTAACGAAACCGGCGATATCACATATTACACTTACGGTCACAGAAAAGAAAGTGTAAAACTACAACAGTTGGAATCCGCAACCTGCATAGACATCGCATGCCTAATCAAATGAATTCCTTAGACATCACATGCCTAACAATTATAAACCCCGCATTTTAGTCTCATTATCGAAAACACTTTTTAATATCAAGTCGGGCAATTCAATAAGATTCCCGAAAAACTGATCGAATGCTCGTCGCAAACTTTAGTAGGCGGCCGCACCCCTGATACCGTCGACGAAGTGCACCAAGGCGGAACACCGCTACCGCGAGCACCCGAACGGATGCTTTCGGCGACGGGGTTCTCCTACAGTCACTTGGTCGGGGCTATGGGGTGTAGCTGTCTATTAAGTTTACCCGGCGAGTATCCGCGTACGCTACGTGATTGCGACGGACTTTTGATCACATCAAAATTCCGTGGCAACCGATCAAGTGAGACTAAACTGCTATATTTATAACATTCATTCAGTTATCTCATAACTTCTTGTGAATTCCAATTATTGTATCCCATTCCAGATAAACAGAAAATGTTAAACTTTTCGATCGAACAGTCAAACACCCAAGTTTTCCCGATACAGCTCAACACATGAAATAAGTCTAACAACATTCCGTTCGTGCCTCAGTACCAACGGTCCAGCCGTAGAAGGGTCAAGCCAACGCCTCACATGTGGCACGCCGTACTGCCCCAAACCCGAAGGTTCAAAGGGCAGTTCAAGACGGTAATATAATCGAGTTAAGGTTTGTTGTCTTCTAGAGGGTCCATCGCGTTACTTGCACTACTTAGAACGTCGTCAAACTACGGAAAAATCCAACACTTGGAAATTTCCCGACAGGGGAAAAATTGGGTATTTATATCCGGTCGAACTTTTTAACATATTCTAAAAATTATCCGGAAAGCCACACAGACAAAATTTGATACTCCGATCGAAACACCGAATCCCCAAAATAATCCCAGAAAATACAACTTTGGAAAAATATTAAAAACATCCAGAACATACAAGAAACACCAACAGAAACAACTGAAGAAAACACACATCCTGATCATCACAGACGGCCGCGTAACCGCCGCAAAAGGGGGGTCAACGCCGCGGTTCCGCGGCCGTACTGTTGAGTTAGGTTGTCGTTTTCTCCAGTTTTTCTTAGAATTTCCTGCACATTTCTCTGCATATTTTTAATTCCAAAAAATCCACAATTTACAGAAATGTCCAGAGAGCATGTTAAGGGTTTGGGTTTCGGGTCGATCGGACTTCAAATTCCGTCTAGACTTCGCCTAAGGCACTAGCTAGGCTCTGATACCACTGTAGGGTTCCTAGGCACCCTAATGACATCTCACAAGGCATCAACCATGCCAATTTCAAAATTTACGGTGCCGAGAAACCCTAAACTACGGATCGTCGGCTAGAATTCTAGGCGAAACAATAAACTAGTTAACACTTAACTAAGAGATACGGAAATACAACCTTTGTAGATCCGGTTCTCCACCTCCATAGCTCCGCAATGAAGTCTCCTCGCTGTCCATAACAAGTCCCGGGCTCTAGCGTCGGCTTCATTGGAGAATGGACGGGCTAGGTCATCGATGTCCATGCCGAAGATGATCTACGTCGAGGCATCGCTAAATCAAGCTCCGACTTCACCAAGTCAAGAAACTTGTGAAGAAAACACACTCTACTACTTGGCAAGAGGTAGAGGATGAAGAAATAGGAAGTGGGTAGACTTTAGAATTGGATTTCTCACTCAATTCCATCAATCACCATTGATGGAGCTTGGTTTTTCTTCATGAAGATGAAGAAGAAGAATATTATGATAAGATTAATTAGAAAAGAAAAGAATAATCATTCTTATCATAAAGGTAACCATGGTAAAGTGTAGAGAGTGAACAAGGGTTAGTGGAGTGGTTAGGGTTAAGCATGAGACAAAAATGGTGACATAGTCAAAGTGTTCATGAAGCTTCATGAAAGATTAAAAGAATGCCACCATTTTTCTCACCCTTTTTCTTTTTCCAAATGAATAACTAAAAAATAAATAAATAAATGAAAAAGAAAACAAAACCCTAACCATTCACAACCATGGTTTAATCTTTACACTTAACCAATAAAGCATGCATCATCAAACATGATACAAACATGTGCACAAAATCATATCGCATATACAATGCGCACATCCGAGTGAGAAAATCCATTCAAAGTGAACCGATACTAGTTAATGCAAAGTAATATATCAAATATATAATTATACATTAAATCATTAAATCAACACTTGATTTAACGATCCGGTCATATCGCATATAACCGACTAGTATCCAATGTATCGGCTTATCGAATCAATCCTCGATTCGATAACTAGGTTATATCGCATACAACCATTCGACACATTCATCGCGAGAATGAAATACGGTATCACATACACGCATTATTCTCGGTCCCGCACATATCTCATATGCGCTCCTATTTCGTTTCGCTTGAGCCAGGAAACCTCTGTGTAGGACTCTAAAGACTCGTCAATACGCCGGCAGCAGGTGATGATCATATCAAACACCCACAAGCCGCAAGCGGTCTGCTAAACGTAACGGCCACCCGGGTATTGAGCGATCTGAAGATCGACGAGCAAGCCCACTCACACTCCATTGAATCCAACCAGTAACACTACCGTACAGTCCGGTCTGATCGTCTGATATGTCGCATATCTCGCCTAGGGGTGGTAAACGTCAGACCCCAATAGCTCGATAAGTCGTGTCGATATGAGGTCTATAACAATTCGAGAAACTACTGGTAACACTTACCAGTAAATCTCAGCAACCCTGGCCAGGGATTTCCTGTTATAGCCAATCGAACACAGCGCAACATCAACCCCCTATACCGGGAGAGACGAATCCCCTCCTATCGCTCATTGCCTCCATGTGACTCGGGACTGTACCCAAAAACCACCGTTTTGCACGCCCTCTTGGACGTGGTAAGATGGAAATCAAAGCACAGTGGGAACCACACAAGACTCTATGACGATCTCGGGTCAACAGACTACTCTATACCAGTGTCACCAGAGAACTGCCATCTGACGTAAGGTATAATACCATCTGGGAGTTCTCGGCGAGTCCGTCCAGTGTACCCAGTCTCTACTGAGCACCCGTATATCATCTCTGATGTCAAACACCAATGGATATGGGATCATCCATCGCCCATCTGTATGGGTTGAGAAGGTACACGCTAGTCTACTCTGGTATATCGATGCCCCGTCTCGATACACCCACGACTAGGGACTTTGAAGGATGTCCTTATGGACTACCATGTCCCCACTAGTATTATCCGCATCATAGTCCAGGTAGTCAAGTACACATCCTAAGGGCTTTACCAACATGTAACAGAGAGACAATTAGTGTACACGTTAAGGTAAAGATCAACCAGATAGCATACTATCATGTCGAGCAAGAAAGTCCTCCCTATATATGTCCCAGCATCCACTACAATATACATCCAATGTACAGTAATGGCCTCTAGGGCATACATATAACTAACACAACTGACACCGTAGTTGATTGGGGTCAAATATAATTTTTTGATTGTGAACTTTATTCAATTTTCTAATTACCGACACAAAGAGACTCTTATCGATTTGATTTACTTACTCAGTCTCGCATTCTATGATCAATCAAATAGTGCCGAAATCGGGGACTATTTGAATCGATACTTTTACATTACACAATCCGGAAATATTAACAATCAAAATGGCGCCGTTGCCGGGGATCGCGCGCTAATTCGTTTTATATCAAAGTTTGAATTGAAAGATTTATTTCATTGTGATTTTTGAGATCAAAATTCGTGCAAACCCTAAACAATTTGTTGTGTTTCATTGCAAGGAGATCTGGAGCTTGCTGGGAATTTGGAAAAATTTTTGGAAAATTCCAGAGAGCTAGAGTTATCAACAGGAAGCTTGTGAAGAATTTTAGTGCAGTGTTCCCACACTTCAACCGTGGAAGCGCGGCATTAGAGGGCATTTGCGACGGAACCGCGGCCCCTTGGAGGGTTCTCTGTACAATTTTTCTTCAGGTGACTTCTTACCTTCTCCTCTCTCCTATTTTTAGCTCCAACTAACAATTTATGCAGCCTTCTTTGCAAATAATCGCAGCGCCGCAAAAAGCAAATTAAATTTGTGCGTGATTTTGATTTCTTAGTTGTTTGCATTCTAATACGGATATTAAAGGGTACGGCCAAATCCAAATTAGGTGGGGATTTCATTACCCTTCCTAGGCCCCGAAAATCGCAAAACTTGCATCCGCCTTGACCCACATTAACTAAAAGAAATCTAGAGAAGACTCTAAGGACTGTCGCGCTCAATTAGGACAAGAGAAGGCCGTGGGTAATTCATTGCTTATCCGCGTTTTCTTATGGTGCCTAAGGCGAGTGTGTCTAAGGCTAGTGGTTTTTAATTAGGCCCACTACTTACGTAGTGGAGTACCTTCCCACTTACCTGGCACTTATCCGGCCACAGGGGGACAAAGAGGCAGTGGAGGATTCTATCCTGTGACTTGTCTTTTGGCAGTTAGGAGCGGTCTAGAGCCGGACCTACGTGACCACTAGATTCTAGGGTTTGTGTGCTGCATTTGTTTTGTCGCATCATTTTTTCAAAAATCCGTCCCTTTTTCAAAAGCAAACACCGTATTCATTACCCCTAATTATAAGTCAACGCTGCCACTTGTACTAACCCATTTTAGTGCAAGATAGGCTGGACACGGGATTCTAGTGCCCGTTTAGTCCGCTTACCCTTTATCGACTCCGAAGTCGATATTTCTCCATTTACCTTTCCTTTACCCACTACCACACCCACACCGATGGATCCGAACCCATCAAACTTCTTTAACCCTAATCTGCCGCCGTCCGTTGGTGCGCAGAATCCACCTCGCATCTCTCTCCAAGAGAGGTGCTACCCTATTCGAGGTCCTTTTTCGACCTGCTTATCCACACCACCAGCCAATGGGGATAACTTTGAGATTAAACCCCAGTATATCAATCTTTTACCCAAATTCCACGGACTCGAGACTGAGGACGCTTACGTTTTCATTACCAAATTTGAAAACGTATGCGCAATGATGGGTACGTCACAACTTTCAGTGGATGCTATGCGTCTACGACTTCTTCCATTTACATTGTGCGATATAGCCGAGAAGTGGCTATATAACACTACCGCACACTCTATTACGAATTGGGAAGAATTCGTCGCTGCATTCCTTAAGAAATTTTACCCAATACAAAAGACAGCTCGAATCCGTAGCGAACTGAATCAATTTGCCCAGCTCCCTGCTGAACCATTTTCAAAATGCTTTGAACGTTTCAAGGATCTATTGGTTCAGTGTCCTCATCACGGCATCCCGAGATGGGAGCTTTGCCGAATCATTTATGAGGGCATTAACCCAAGCACTAAACAGAGCCTTGAAAACATGTGTCAAGGTACTTTTATGACCAAAGATGATGAGGAAGCTTGGAAGTATTTAGAAGAGTTCGCTGAAAAATCACTACAGTAGGAGAGTGGAACCCAACCATTGAATAGGGGTGGCGTACACCAAATAGATGTGTCCATAGGTGTTCGAGCTGAGATGGCAGCAATGCAAAAGAAGCTCGACGCTATGGAACACAAATTTGCATCAGCCTCCCTAAACCCAGTGTCGCTCCCCAAAACTGTTTATGGGTGTTGTTCTGATCCGTCTCATTTAACGGAAGAATGTCCATTAAACTCTGCGTTTCAAGGTCACGAGCATTCTAATGCCGCATTTCAAAGAGCTCGAAACGATCCATATTCTTCCACGTACAATCAGGGGTGGAGGAATCACCCGAATTTCGCTTGGAACCAAAATCAATCTCAAAACACGGTTCCAAACACGAATAATTTTCAAAGGGCTCTTCCTCCACCACAACAGCAACCCCTTCAACTCACTCAGCACCACTATCAGTCACAAAATTTCCAAAATCAGTTCAACACTCCTGTACAGTCTAATCCTATGACCTGTTCTGACGAGTTCTCCCAATTCACTCAAACCATGAAATCACTTTTGTCAAATTTCATAGAGGTTTCGGCTGAGGTTAGATCTTCCGTCGGTGAGATAAAGAAAAACTCAGCGTCCCAAGCTGAGAGTATCAGAATGATGGAAGCCGAAATCGCACGACTTAAAGCCGAAATGAGTGCGAGAGAAAAAGGGAAACTTCCCTCTCAACCCCTACAAAATCCTGGGCATTACAATGTAAATGCCGTCACAACGTTGAGATCAGAAAGAGTGCTGAACAATCATGTCGGGGAAGGTATTGATGATACTGAAAATCATATCAACACCCCGGCTGAGACCTTTCCACACACACACACTTCTCCTTCTGATCCTTCTTCTTCTTCTACCACACCACTTTCTCAAGAGCCTATTCTCCATTTCCCATTAGGCTCGACACCTTCTCCCAACCCTTATAGTTCTCCACAGACGGTCCCCACACCTCTTTTGGGACCGCGTCTACCCCCTCTTCCTTCTCCTGTGATGGACCCTGCGCTTATTGCGAAAGCACCTTACCCGAACCGGTTAAGGGATAATAGAACGAGTCCTCAAATGGAGAAAATTTTGGTAATGTTCAAACAGGTTAACATCAATATCCCTCTCCTAGATGCGATTCAATAAGTCCCCGCTTATGCGAAAATTCATAAGGACTTGTGCACTAGGAAGAGGAAGACTCAAGTGCCGAAGAAGGTCTTCATGTCTAATAATATTAGCACTGCTTTTATACCCCAGCTTCCAAAGAAAAGAAAGGACCCAGGATGTCCTACAATATCGATTTCGATTAGGGGTAAAAACATAAATCGTGCTCTTTTAGACCTTGGCGTAAGTATTAACCTGCTCCCTTATTCTGTCTATGAGCAATTAGGGATTGGAGAGCTGAAACCTGCTCACTGCACTCTCCAGATGGCAGACCGATCTATCACCAAACCAAGGGGTGAATTAGAGGATGTATTGATAAAGGTCGGGGAATTTGTTTTCCCTGTAGACTTCATTGTGCTCGACACACATCCTATAGCAAACCCCCGGGGCCAAATTCCGGTGATTCTGGATCGTCCTTTCCTTGCCACTTCCAACGCTGTTATAAACTGTAGAAATGGTTCAATGAACTTATCATTTGGAAATATGACCATTGAACTAAATATCTACAAAGTTGGAAGTCAGCCATCAGAACCCTCTGCTCATATTTTAGATGTGTGCTCTGTCCATGAGATCGCTCCCGATAGTTGTGGAGCTGAGGATCTTTGCTTTCTAGATCTCGACGACATTACCACATCTCTGTTTGATTTCACACATGATCTTAGTGAGGATACTTTATCTGCACTTGAGTCCTGCACTTCTGACTTTTCTCCACCCGAATCTGTATCTTTCACAGGCTCTGAGCTTCTTTGTAAATCCAAAAATTATTCAATGATCCCTCCTTCTATCATTTCTCCGCCTGAGTTAGATCTCAAAATTTTACCTTCTCATCTGAAATATGCATATCTAGGTGAGAATGAGTCTTTACCGGTTATCATATCCGCTTCTCTTGCATCAGAGCAAGAAAATGCACTTTTATCGGTATTGAGATCTAACAAAGAGGCATTTGGTTGGAGTATGGCGGACATCAAAGGGATTAGTCCCTTGATAGTTGAACATCATATATATGTGATGGATGATGCCAGACCGACCCGAGAACCACAGAGACGGTTGAATCCCGTCATGAAGGAAGCTGTCATGAAAGAGATCGTCAAATGCTTAGATAATGGTATTATATACCCCATCTCCGATAGCCAGTGGGTGAGTCCTATACATGTTGTTCCTAAGAAATCCGGCATCACTGTTATAACTAATGAGGCAAATGAGTTAATTCAGACACGTGCCCAAACTGGGTGGCGTGTATGTATCGATTATAGAAAACTCAATGCTGCCATGAGGAAAGACCACTTTCCTCTACCATTCATTGATCAAATGCTGGAACGCTTAGCGGGACGAGAGTATTATTGCTTTATGGACGGATACTCAGTCTATAATCAGGTCCCCATCGCCAAAAAGGATCAAGATAAAACCACTTTTACTTGTCCTTTTGGTACCTTTGCTTACAGTCGCATGCCCTTTGGGTTATGCAATGCTACCGCTACCTTTCAGCGGTGTATGATGGGGATATTCTCTGATATGGTAGAGAATTTTCTGGAGATCTTTATGGACGATTTCTCGATTTTTGGAGACTCTTTTTCTGATTGCCTAGCGAATCTTGACGCTGTTCTTACTCGATGCAAATAGAAAAACTTGACTTTGAACTGGGAAAAATGCCATTTTATGGTCCAAGAAGGAATAATCCTTGGACATGTCATTTCACAGAAAGGCATTGAGGTTGACAGAGCTAAGATAGATGTCATTCAAAACCTCCCTCATCCCAAAAGCGTCAAAGATATTCGATCTTTTCTTGGCCATGCGGGCTTTTATAAGAGATTCATTAAGGACTTTAGCAAAATTGCTAGACCTTTAACTCTTCTCCTGGCCAAGGATACGACCTTCCATTTTGACTCGGACTGCGAGACAGCTTTCGACTCACTTAAACACTCACTCACTTCAGCCCCCGTTTTATCATCCCCAAACTGGGACTACCCCTTTGAGCTGATGTGTGACGCATCTGATTTTGCAGTAGGTGCAGTCTTAGGACAGCACATCGAAAAGATGCCACATGTGATTTACTATGCAAGTAAGACCCTGAATGATGCGCAAATCAATTATACAACCACAGAAAAAGAACTCTTAGCGGTTGTATTTGCATTAGAAAAATTCAGGCCTTACTTAATTGGCTCACCTATAGTTGTGTATACTGACCATTCCGCTTTAAAACATCTTCTGGCAAAGAAAGATGCAAAAGGTCGACTAATACGTTGGATCCTTCTGTTACAAGAATTCGATCTTGTTATCAAAGATAAGAAAGGATGTGAAAACGTAGTAGCTGACCATCTTTCACGCATCATTTCTTCTCCTGTAACCCTGCCGATTAATGACTCGTTCCCTGACGAACAACTCTTGAGCGTATCCGCTGAACCATGGTTCAGGGATATTGTGAACTATCATGCCATGGGATTTATACCGAGCGATTGGTCAAAACAGAACAAATACCATTTTCTATCCCAAGTAAAACACTTTTACTGGGACGAGCCCTATTTGTTTAAATATTGTTCTGATCAGATCATTCGCCGGTGTGTCCCGAATGAAGAGTTCAAGAGTGTTCTTTCATTTTGTCATGATCAGGCCTGTGGGGGTCACTTTGGTCCCAAAAAGACAGCGGAAAAGGTTTTGCAATGTGGATTTTATTGGCCGACCTTATTCAAGGACGCATTTGAGTATTGCAAAACCTGTACACAATGTCAGTATACGGGTAGAATCTCCCAGAGAAATTAAATGCCTCAGCAACCCATATTGGTTGTTGAAATATTTGATGTTTGGGGCATTGATTTTATGGGTCCATTTCCCAACTCCTTTGGGAATTTGTACATACTGCTGGCGGTTGATTATGTCTCAAAGTGGGTAGAAGCTATTCCATGTCGCACTAATGACAAGAAAGTTGTCATTAAGTTCTTGAAAGAGAATATCTTCTCGCAATTTGGACACCCACGCGCTATTATTAGCGATAATAGGACACATTTCTGCAACAGGTCTTTCGAGACTCTGATGCGAAAATACTCAATCAACTACCGACTTTCTGCACCCTATCATCCCCAAACAAGCGGGCAGGCTGAAATCTCAAACAGACAAATCAAACTTATCCTGGAGAAAACTGTTGTTAAAAATAGAAAAGACTGGTCGACCAAACTGACGGATGCTCTTTGGGCATTCAGAACTGCATTTAAAACCGACTTAGGAATGTCTCCATATAGGATAGTGTTTAGAAAAGCATGTCATTTACCCGTCGAGATAGAGCATAAAGCATTGTAGGCTATATAAAAGAAATAAATTTTGATCTAAACCTTGCTTGCACCTTTCGGAAGCTGCAACTTAATGAGCTAAGCGAACTCCGCGATGAAGCTTATGATAACGTTGTAATCACAAAGAATAGGACTAAGGTTTTTCACGATAAAAACATTTTGAGGAAAACATTTTCACCTGGTCAACGAGTCCTTCTTTATGATTCACGATTACACCTTCATGCGGGTAAGCTCCGATCTCGATGGAAGGGACCTTTTGTTGTGCGGTCTGTATATCCGCACGGGGGAGTAGAAGTAGAAAATATTAAAAACAGCACTTTTTTCATAGTAAATGGACATGAACTTAAGCTGTATTTTTCCACTGACCCCACGGAGGAGCTCTTGTTCTTACAAGAGCCAGCTTATTTGGATTAAAATTCCTCCATCTTACCTTCATGTCCAGTATATCACTGCATCATCTTTTGAATGAAGGTAAGTGAAAAGAGTAAGTTTGGGGGAAGTTCTTCACTTATATATTTTGCCCCCACTAATAATTCCTCCCAGACTTACAGTTTTTGTAGGTATAGCGATTGACAACAGTGAGGACACTATTGAAAACAAGTTTGGGGGAGGTTTGTGCTTATTTTTGCATCATTTGCATATCATTTGCATAAGCACAAAACATTTCTTTAAAAATCTATAAAAAAAATAAAATTTCTATAAAAATTTAAAAATTTTCAAGTATAAAAATAATTTTAATATTTACACCTTTTTGTATATAAATAAGATAATGAAAGTTTAGATAGTGAAAAATTACATCCATGAGATTGGAAAAATTTAAGAAAACTAAGAAAATTAGAAGTTTTCTAATACGAACTAGTAATAAGTAGTTATGAGTCGTTGTCCCAAGGGTTAGTAAGATGAAAGACGTCACTAATCTGAGGATAAAAATAAGTCTGAAAAATAGTTTCTATTCTGGAAGCCAAACATTTTGAACGTGGCTACCCTGCTATTCGCACTTACACACGTCTTAAAGCCTGGGATAGTAGAGGATACCTTGAAATGCTCTTGTCTTAAAGCCGATGTATGAAGGAAATAAAAAGAAAAAAAATGAATAAAGAAAATATAAAGTGGTGAGAAAAATGGACACTGGTTTTGTTATCACCGAGGGCAATAAAAAATATATAGCGAGGATGCTTCTTCACCTAGTGCCCTAAGGCCAACTGGTCTGGGAGTCACTACTATGCCTTAGGTGGTGCAAGACGAGGAAAATATACCAAATAAGCAAGCACATGAGTAATCGGTTGGTTAGTACCTCAAGAAGTATTAACGGTCGCATGAAAGTGTGTGAGCAATCTCATCTAAATATTCATTAATTAAAAAGTACGGAAGCTGATGGGCAAGAGTATGATAGCTTGAATTGAATTCTCCGGGTGTAGGAATGTCTTTACACACACGCAGGGTTATATGATCGATGTTTGGAAGAAAGATAGGAATGAAGAATAAGACGATGTTTTATTGAGGGAGGACGCGATTTCTGACATCTTTTCATGACCATTAAGATAGGGCTCATGACAACCGAAAAGCTAGCTTAGTTGGAAACCCTAATTTTCAAAGCTTTTCTTTTACAATTCTTTTCTTTAAATGTAATATTCATGATCTTTCTTTTATTATTGGATTTTGTTGGTGTAATCCGCTGAAAACCCTCAGGAGACAACACTCCTCCTACTAGGGACACCTAGAGGTTTAAAGGCTTGTTGCACGTGCTCAGTGCAATCGTGTTGCCTACGAAAGTGTGCTAGATAGTTTTTCTCTTTCTTTATTTTCTCCTTCTCTTTTTAATAAAACAGTTCGCTCGAGACGATCGAAATTAAGTTTGGGGGAATTTGATTAGTCGAAAATATTGCATATTTCAGCCGGCAATTTCCTCATTATTTGCATTCATTTAGAAGTGTACGGTATTCATATTTTACATATTAGCAAAACTGTCGCAAAATATCAGATTGCATGTGTTAGACTCTAAAACCGACACGATAAAGGAAATTGACTACATTTCATGGCATCGCATCATCCCTATATTGCACAACACTTGTTTTGAGATCTGTGCAGGAAAATCCAGAAGAAAGGCTAAAATGTACAGGGTACCGATCAAACATTACGCCAACTCAATGATTTCAAATCTGGTACCAATCCAAAGGGATAAATACAAATCAACATATCATATAAAGCCCCAAGTGTTAACCCAAGACCACTGCAAAGAGCCCATGCCCCAAGGAGCCTACTTGGCCGCGGAACCGCGGCCTAAGCCGCCTTGTGCCGCGGTTTCACGGCGGATCTGCCACGTCAGCACCAAATCTTTGCACCATAACTCTTCATTCAGGGCCCACATTCAGCTCATGTACATCAACTTCCAGAAGACTCTAGAGGTTTCTGCCAGATCAGCAAACTAGGGTTTCTAAGCTTAATTAATCCTAGCTTAAAGCCTAAGCTAAACTCCTAACAAACTATCTTCTAGAAGCCTCAACAAACTTTTGGAGGGAATTGTAATTTCAAACCTAGACCTAGGGTTTGGGAGATCTATAAATAAGATCCTAGGCTCACCTGTAAAAGGGACTTGATCCTTGACTAGTTCATTTAGCCAATTTAGATCCATTCACTCTCTTTCTTCATCTTCTTCTTCCACAAGTCTAGTGAGAAAGCTTGTGTGAAACCCTAACCCTAATTCCAATCAAAAGCCAAGATCCCGAGTACCCATCAAGCAAGAAGCCTTGCAACCTTTTATGAGCCGAGCCGATCTTCAACAGAGCAAGTGGTCCAAGCCGATCTGCGACTCACGGAGCCGAGCGACGCCAATTCAACAATTTAGTTCTTCCACTTGTAGTTCTTGAGCGACTGTAATCAAATTGTTGATTTAAATAAAAGGTGATATTCTTTTATCTTGTTTTCTTTAAATTCTCGCATCATGATATCTTTTCAATTCTTGAATACTTTCTGTGTGATGATGTTTGAGTAATATTCTGCTCATCGAGGAGTCGAGACGATCAATAGAATGATGATGTAACATAGCTTAAATCGATTCTTGAGTCCAACGAGTTTTGTAAACCCTAGCAAGTTCAAGAATCGACAACCCAATTTGTTGCGATGCTTTCTTGATTGATATCGCTCAAGATTGGGGAGTTACGATCGTTTCTTGAAATTGTTAGAGGCTAGAATGTGAATGATATCTACGAAAGAACAAGGGTTAAACGATGAAACCCTAGTTTCATCAAGAAAGCCCTAACTCTCGTCGATCATCATCGATCTAGTATCAATCCTTCGAAGGACAAGAATACGAAATCTTGAGATTACATCACGTCTATAGATCAGATCGATTCCTACGAGCCTCATTTAGATTCTTGACATTTTTGTTGGAAATATTATCGAAATCCAATTCTTGATTGTTTATCAGTTTCTTGATTCTTGACTAAACATCGTGACACCTGAATCAATCGATAAATTCTTGAATCATGTTTTCTTTTCTTTTCGATTAACTTTTCGATTCAAACAAATCAAATATAAAAACGAATCGCACAATCCCTGTGGACGATCCGCACTCGCTTACGATCTACAACTGACACCGTAGTTGATTGCGGTCAAATATAATTTTTTGATTGTGAACTTTATTCAATTTTCTAATTACCGACACAAAGAGACTCTTATCAATTTGATTTACTTACTCAGTCTCGTATTCTACGATCAATCAAATAGTGCCGAAATCGGGGACTATTTGAATCGATACTTTTACATTACACAATCCGAAAATATTAACAATCAATGACTTACTGGGTGTAGTGATCAGGAATCAATCGGATCTTGGGAGAATCACTGGAAAGCTGTGGACGTCATTCTTGTAAGTCCATGCTACCTCTCCCGGTACTTTCGGGCATGCGGAATTTGATGAAAAACGATTTTCTTAGAGGTGGTAACATGGACTCAAAACCCGGATCTTTGTTAAACATCTAACTAACAACCTAACTACGAGTTGCTAACTACTCGGTTAGAGGGTTATACCTTTCTTTTTCTCGAACTCCTTCGTCTTCAAGCTTCGATGGTCGTCCGAATCGGCTTCTCCCCGTCGTCTCCTTGCGCCGAAGATAGATCCACCTAAAAGCTTCAACCTTTGGCTCCTTCTTCGAACTTTGAAGAAACTAGTTCACTCGGTTTGCTAAACCTTGTGAACTAGAGTGAGTAGAGAAGAGTTTGTATGGGATTTTATCTATGGTTCTTGGTTCTCAACTCATGAGACAACTGAACCATAGAATCAAGAGAAGGAGAGCAAGAGGAGGAAGATGAGAGCTCAAAAACAAGAGAGAGAATGGTCAAGCAAGAATGAGCCTCTCTTTTGTCTTTCATCCTCTCATAATCCAAAACAATGATAACATATCATATCAATCAAGTGTTATGTAATGGTTTAAGCAACCATAGCCATATCATTTCATGCACTCATTTTGCACAAAAGAGCAAGCAAGCAAAAGTCTTTGCCATGAAATGATAGCTATGGTTATCATGATGGTCAACTAGTCAAGCCTAGTCAACCGGTCAACAAAGTCAACAAGTCAACAAAGTCAACAAGTCAACAAAGTCAACCCCTCAACAACCATGTCACCATAATACTCAATTAATATAATTGATAATCACATATCACATTCTCATTAGGGTTGAGCAAAAAGTCAATAGTCAACTGTAATGAGAATACTCTGCCTCTGTCTCTTCGTCAACTGTGCATACACACCCGCACCCGCGTTCCGAGGAACACGAATGCCTACTGGATAAATCCAATCCCAAAAGGTACACTAGGATCTAGCTTAAACCAAAGCCCGCTAGTGTAAACTGTCCGGACACTGTACGTGCACAAGTGTACGGATGTGACCGAACCCTGTCGCAAAACCATGCGACCTGTCGCAAAACCATGCGACCTCTACTCTTTTGCCTAAAGGCGAATAGCTTTCTGTGTGGGACTCTAAAGACTCGACACTACGCTGGCAGTGGGTTTAACCACAGACCGCAAGCGGCACTAGCTGTGCGTAACGGTCCCCAGGTAGATGCCGACAAGAAGACTGACGAGGGGAAACCCATCTGAACTCCTACTGAGCCTGAATGTCACAGTCTCCGTACAGTCCGGTCTGTTCGTCTGATACATCGCATGGCGGGCCTAAGGGGCGGTAAACGTCAGTCCCCCAATAGCGGTACAAGTCGTGTCGGAGTGAAGCCCAAAACACCCTGAGATAACACTGGAAGCCTACCAGTATATCTCGTTTGCCCTGGCCAGGGACTACTCGTGTAATGGCTCTCCTAGACACAGCGCGATGTCAACCCCCAATACCGGGAGAGGCGAATCCTGTCTAACCGTCACTGCCTCCAAGTGCTTCGGGACTGCACCCAACTACCACCTGTTTGCACGACTCCTTTGAGCCGTGGTAGGGTAGTAATCAAAGTACAGTGGGAACACACTCGAGGCGAAGTGACAGTATCAAGTCAGCGGACTAAGCTGTACTCATGTCACCTGGGAACTGATAACTGACGATAGGCATAATACCAACTAGTCAGTTCCCGACGAGTCCTGTCCAGTGTACTCGTAACCCAACGAGCACCCGCATACTATCTCAAGTACGACGTACCGACGGCTGTGGGACAGACCATCTCCTATACTGGGATGAGAAGCGCATGCGCTAGTCTACTCCGGAGTATCGATGCCCTGTCTCGATAGCCCAGCGACCAGGGACCTGCATAAGGATCTGCTTATAGATTACCCAGCCCCACTAGTGTGACTGCCATCACAACGCTGGTAATCAAGCAAAGATCCTAAGGGCTCCACTAATGTGTATAGGCGATAAACACATGTACACATTGAAGTAGAAACAAACCAAGTAGCATACTACTATTTTGAGCAAGATTGTATATACAAGGTGAATATCCCAAGCTTCCATTAAGTAATATACAAACTAGTATGATACAGTAATGGCCTCTAGGGCATATACACTAACAATCCCCCACTTGCACTAAGGCCACGTACTGGCGTATCGAAGACCTATCATCTCGATCAGCCGCTCGAACTGAGTCTGGGGAAAGGCCTTGGTGAATGGATCTGCAGTGTTATCTTTTGAAGCGACTCTCCGAACCTCGATCTCCTGGCGATCCACGATCTCCCTGATCAGGTGATATCTCCTCAAGATGTGTCTGGATCTCTGATGGGACCTGGGTTCCTTCGCTAAAGCTATAGCCCCATTGTTGTCGCAATACAGAGGTATTGGATCAATAATGGACGGAACCACCTGAAGCTCTTTCATGAACTTCCTCATCCAGACAGCTTCTTTTGCGGCATCAGATGCAGCGATGTATTCCGCTTCCATCGTCGAGTCTGCAACGGTTTCCTGTTTGGAACTCTTCCAACACACCGCCCCTCCATTGAGGGTAAAGACAAAACCCGACATGGACTTGGAATCATCCTTGTCACTCTGGAAGCTGGAGTCAGCAAAGGCCTCGATCTGGAGGTCTTTTCCGCTATACTCCAAGAACATCTCCTTAGTCCTTCTGAGGTACTTGAGAATGTTCTTTACTGCTATCCAGTGTTTCTCCCCAGGGTTTGACTGATACCGGCTTACCACACTCAGTGCATAAGCTACATCCGGTCTGGTACACAACATCGCATACATTATAGAGCCTACCGCAGAAGTGTAGGGTATAATAGACATGCGATCCCTCTCCAAATCAGTCTTGGGAGACATCTCTTTAGAGAGGGTGATCCCGTGACAAGCCGGTAGGTTACCGCGCTTGGAATCTTCCATACTGAATCTTTTCAGTATGGTGTCGATGTACCTGGACTGTGAAAGTCCTAATATCCTCTTGGATCTATCACGATGGATCCGGATCCCCAGGATGTATGAGGCATCACCCAGGTCTTTCATGGAGAACCTGTGCGATAAGAACCTCTTGACAGATTGTAGTATAGGAATGTCATTTCCTATTAAGAGAATGTCATTCACGTACAAAACGAGGAATACTACAGTTCTCGCTACAAATCTACAATAGATGCATGGTTCATCTGGATTTTTGATAAACCCAAATTCCTTGACCGTCTCATCAAAACAGATGTTCCAACTCCGCGATGCCTGCTTTAGTCCATAGATGGACTTAAGCAACTTGCACACCTTTCCGCTGCTCCCACTCTGAATGAAACCCTCTGGTTGGTCCATATAGACACACTCCTCTAAATTTCCATTTAGAAAAGCGGTCTTTACGTCCATTTACCAGATCTCATAATCATGGAAGGCAGCAATGGCAAGAAGGATCCGAATGGATTTCAGCATAGCCACTGGAGAAAAGGTTTCATCATAGTCCAAGCCAGGTCTTTGACGGAAACCCTTTGCAACAAGTCTAGCTTTATAGGTCTCAACCTGTCCATCTACACCAATCTTCCTTTTGAAGATCCACTTGCATCCTACGGGTTTTACCCCGTCTGGAGCAATGTCCAACGTCCATACTTTGTTGGTGTACATGGACTCCATTTCGGTCCGCATTGCATCCAGCCATTTTACTGAGTCAACGCTCTGAACGGCCTGCTGGAAGCTAGTAGGCTCATCATAATCTATGATGCAATCCTCTCTATCCCCGTCTATGAGAAAACCGTAGTATCTCTCGGGCGGATGAGACTGCCTACTACTCTTGCGGAGCGGCGTAGGAATGTCCTGTTCTTTTGAACCCTCTGGTTCCACTAAGCTTTCAGTAATACCTCGTGGTTCTGGAATTTCTTCCAGTTCCACTGCGCTCCCAGTTATTTCCTTTTCCAAGAACCGGTGTTCTAGAAAGTGGGCATTACGAGAAACAAGGACTTTTTGTTCCTCTGCGTAGTAGAAAAGATACCCCCTGGTGTTCTTTGGGTATCCCACAAACGTGCACAGTACTGAGCGTGCCTCGAGTTTGTCCGCATGCTGCTTTTTGACAAAAGCTGGACATCCCCAGATCTTCAGATATTGAAGATAGGGTTTCTTCCCACTCCATAACTCATATGGTGTGGTAGGCACAGTCTTAGTAGGAACTCGGTTCAAAAGGTATACGGCTGATTCTAGCGCATATCCCCAGAATGATCGCGGTAACTCAGCGTTACTCATCATGGACCGTACCATATCCAATAGGGTGCGGTTCCGTCTCACCGATACACCGTTATGTTGCGGAGTGTATGGAGGAGTAAGCTGAGAGAGAATTCCATTCTCTTTTAAATAGTCTAGGAACTCGGCACTCAAGTATTCACCACCTCGATCCGATCTTAGAATCTTGATACTTTTGCCGGTTTGTTTTTCTACTTCATTCTTATATTCCTGGAACTTTCCAAAGGCTTCGGATTTATGTTTCATTAAGAAGACATGTCCGAACCTAAAAAATCATCCGTAAAAGTAATGAAGTAAGAAAAACCGCTTCGGGCATGTGTAGACATTGGACCGCACACGTCGCTGTATACGAGTCCCAAGAGCTCGCTCGCTCTTACTCCGTGTCCAGTGAACGGAGACTTTGTCATCTTTCCTTTGAGACAGGATTGGCAAGTGGCATACGATTGATATTCGAACGAATTCAAATATCCTTCTGTATGTAACTTCGTCAACCTTCTCTCATTGATGTGACCCAGTCTACAATGCCATAAGAAAGTCTGATTTATTTCCGGAGACTTTCTTTTTTGTGTATTCTGGACATTGAAAATCTGTGGTTGGTTTAATACGTATATACCATTGCTCAATGTACCTGACCCAATCAGAACTTGATTAAGGTGAATGTTTACAACATTGCTTACAAACGCAAATTCATAACCTTCTTTAGAAACTAAAGATACAGAAATGATATTACAAGTTGCGTTGGGTACAAAAAAAGCAATTACGCAAAACCAAAACATGTCCATCTGACATTCCCAGGTGATAGTCTCCCAAGGCTTTAGCATCCATGCTAGCTCCGTTCGTAACTCTGAGGGCCATGTCACCTGCCTTCAAAACCCTACGGTTTCTCAACGCCTGCAAAGAATTACAGATATGAGATCCTGATCTGGTATCCAATACCCAGGAAGTAGAGTTTATTGAAAGACAGTTTTCAATAACATACACACCTGAAGCTGAAGCTGCAACCTGCTTCAATTCCTGTGTTCTGGCTTTCCAAGCCCTGCAATCATTCTTCCAGTGACCTTTCTTATGACAATAGAAGCATTCTTCCTTATCCACAAGCTTCCCCGCTTTCTTTGTTGCTTTTGCTTTTCCCTTCGTATCCACTTTACTAACACCGCACCTTGGTTTGGCCGGGGCTTTCTTCTTCTTTCCCTTGGCTTTCGCCTTGGACCTAGAAGAAGATGATCCTCCTACAAACAAAATGGATGTTTCCCTACCTTTCTGTAGGGTGCCCTCTGCGCTCCTCAGCATGTTGAGGAGCTCTGAAAGTTCAACTTCTTTTTCTTGCAAGTTGAAGTTCAGTATAAACTGGGCGTAAGTGGAAGGAAGGGACTGGAGAACTAAGTCCGTATAGAGCTCACTCTCCAATGTGGTCGCTAGGTCCGCGAGCTCCTCAATGTAGCCGATCATCTTAAGCACGTGTTCTGCTACTGATGATCCGACGGCCATTCTTGCCGAAAATAACTTTTTCGACGCTTCGTATCTTGCGATACGAGACTGCTCTCCATACAGTTCTTTTGTATGAAGAAATATGGATTCCAGGTCCATATTCTCGTGCCTCCTCTGATGTTCATTGTCCATAGAGGCAAGCACGAGGCACTTGGCCTTCGCGCTATCAATCTCCCAAGTCTTACGGATTTCCTTATCCGCGACGCTGGAAGTGGGACCAGGGACAGGGGGAGCTTTGGTGGTAAGAAGATACCCCAGCTTGTCGTAAGTGATTGCCATTTTGACATTCCTAAGCCAATCTTTGTAGTTTGGCCCTGTCAGTATGTTTTTATCTAGGAGTAACTTAAGTCCAGTCATGTCGATTGGTCGCTGCAATTAGGAGAGAGAGAAGAAACACTCAGCATGATGCTCTTGCAAGTTTAGAGTGGTTTTTAGTTTGTCTAAACAGGATGGCTCCCACTGTTTCTCGAATCCCTCCTCAAACCATAAAGGAAGAATTAGTCGGGATCAATCCCACCGCACAATACTTGCTTAACCGTTCAGCCAGGCCAGTGTTGGTACTTCGAGGGAGGTTTTCCAATGCTTTCGCGAAGTTCCTTAATTCAAGAACCTCTTTTCCCTGAGGGCGTAGCCCCGCTAACACCTTTCTAGGCACCTACTAGGTTTATAGCATTGATCGTTTAGTGAGAAATTTCCCGAGGAGTAGCATATACTCACAGTAGGATCGGGATCCAAATATCATCGCGTGACGAAACTGAAGGAATCCTACAAGAATCATCACACTCCAAGTGGTATGCAAATCTAGCAAGTTTCAGTACTTATGAAACTCCCGATGTGGATTTTTGCCCCATGCTCTTATGACCTTGGCGTGAGGTCAAAATGTCATAAGTCACATGTCAAGTTCTTTCCATCATTATCCAGGTTAATTTGAATCCACCCGTACCTACCCTTGACGTAGGCCAAAATGGCAGTACGGCTGTCCCAAACCAACGCATTCTATTTATGCAACAGATAAATATCCGGCAGCTACCAATCACTATGCCTTGGCGTGAGGTCAAAATACATAGCTTGAATACTACCGAATATTTAACTGAAATGATGGAGGGCTACGAATGGTTTTGGCAAAACCGTGAACGTAGTGAACTTGATATAATCGATGGAACGAGATAGCTTTTAAAAGGAGTGGCTCAAGCTCCGCATTTAAAAGTTAGTTTTGAAAAGAACCGAGTGGTTTTTCGAAAGTGTTCCAACGACTTTTGCTTGGTTTATTATCTTGCATTAGTTCTTTTAATGCGTGATATTCTTGCATTAGTTCTTTTAATGCGTCCCATCATTTAATCCTACCATTGCAGAAAACAACCAAAATATGACGTACGCTTATGCCATTCGCATTCGCCACTGGGCCCCGTCATTACCCGTTAGGTTACTTAACTAACAACAGAGCGGGGGCTGGGCTAGCGCGGCTGTAAAACATAAGCAACGCCTAAATAATATCATATATAGATATATTGCAATGATAGCCATTTCAGATCACAGATGAATACATTGGATATACTAGGAATCCGCAATTCGTACGAGCCTGTAATGAAAAGCAGATTACACGGTCGCGGTGAATAGCCAATACCCCACCCAAGACCCCTACGGGTGCGGCAAACTGCCCGCCAAGTACCCGAAGCGAAGCAACATCCCTCAACTCTGTGAGTAGGCCACTCGGCACTTCGGCATACCCGGTAGTTTGTGCACCCCCTCCATGGGTCTATCCTAGGAGCAAAAACAGTAAAAAGAAATTATACAATGACGGCTACAACCCCGACCCGGTTGTGCGGCCATAGAAATAATAATTACATCAATTTACAAATTTACATGAATTGAAAGAAAAGAAAAACTCTCGTCTCACAACCCCCGGCTATTCACCCGCGACAATCCAATGAATTCATATACATATTCCAATAATATTACAGATCATAGATTTGTATAACCCCCACTAATCGACATATAGCAATTAGCAGACGTTCAATACAAATATCACATTACAGAAAAAACCCGTCAGCTAAAGTCTTCTAGAAGTTCGATCAAAAATACGGATTTTTATGACCCCAAAAATAAAATTTTCGTTCTGGAAAATCTGGGATGAAAATACATATTCCAAAAATCCCAAAACAACCCCAGGAAAACGCTGCACCAAACTTGGACCTCGGCCGAGTCAACTCGGCCGCGGAACCGCGGCGGGAGCGTGCTCCCGCCGCGTTTCTGCGGCGCTTTGACTCGATCGTTAAACCAAATTTGGTGGGTGTTCACACAAAAGCCTGAGCCAATTTTTAAGATAAAATTTATCAATTTTTGAACAGAATAAAAATCGGCAGAAACTTGAAAATCTCGGGTTGGTTTCGTGACTTTTCTTTGATCGATCTTCTAGCTACTTTGCTAACATGTTAGATAGAGTTTAACTAGGCTCTGATACCACTGTAAGTCCATGCTACCTCTCCCGGTACTTTCGGGCATGCGGAATTTGACGAAAAACAATTTTCTTAGAGGTGGTAACATGGACTCAAAACCCGGATCTTTGTTAAACATCTAACTAACAACCTAACTACGAGTTGCTAACTACTCGGTTAGGAGGTTATACCTTTCTTTTTCTCGAACTCCTTCGTCTTCAAGCTTCGATGGTCGTCCGAATCGGCTTCTCCCCGTCGTCTCCTTGCGCCGAAGATAGATCCACCTGAAAGCTTCAACCTTTGGCTCCTTCTTCGAACTTTGAAGAAACTAGTTCACTCGGTTTGCTAAACCTTGTGAACTAGAGTGAGTAGAGAAGAGTTTGTATGGGATTTTATCTATGGTTCTTGGTTATCAACTCATGAGACAAGTGAACCATAGAATCAAGAGAAAGAGAGCAAGAGGAGGAAGATGAGAGCTCAAAAACAAGAGAGAGAATGGTCAAGCAAGAATGAGCCTCTCTTTTGTCTTTCATCCTCTCATAATCCAAAACAATGATAACATATCATATCAATCAAGTGTTATGTGATGGTTTAAGCAACCATAGCCATATCATTTCATGCACTCATTTTGCACAAAAGAGCAAGCAAGCAAAAGTCTTTGCCATGAAATGATAGCTATGGTTATCATGATGGTCAACTAGTCAAGCCTAGTCAACCGGTCAACAAAGTCAACAAGTCAACAAGTCAACAAAGTCAACAAAGTCAACCCCTCAATAACCATGTCACCATAATACTCAATTAATATAATTGTTAATCACATATCACATTCTCATTAGGGTTGAGCAAAAAGTCAATAGTCAACTGTCAACGGTCAAGAACCCTAATGAGAATACTCTGCCTCTGTCTCTCCGTCAACTGTGCATACACACCCGCACCCGCGTTCCAAGGAACACGAATGCCTACTGGATAAATCCAATCCCAAAAGGTACACTAGGATCTGGCTTAAACCAAAGCCCGCTAGTGTAAACTGTCCGGACACTGTACGTGCACAAGTGCACGGATGTGACCGAACCCTGTCGCAAAACCATGCGACCTGTCGCAAAACCATGCGACCTCTACTCTTTTGCCTAAAGGCGAATAGCTTTCTGTGTGGGACTCTAAAGACTCGACACTATGCTGGCAGTGGGTTTAACCACAGACCGCAAGCGGCACTAGCTGTGCGTAACGGTCCCCAGGTAGATGCCGATAAGAAGACTGACGAGGGGAAACCCATCTGAACTCCTACTGAGCCTGAATGTGACATTCTCCGTACAGTCCGGTCTGTTCGTCTAGTACATCGCATGGCGGGCCTAGGGGGCGGTAAACGTCAGTCCCCCAATAGCGGTACAAGTCGTGTCGGAGGGAAGCCCAAAACACCCTGAGATAACACTGGAAGCCTACCAGTATATCTCGTTTGCCCTGGCCAGGGACTACTCGTGTAATGGCTCTCCTAGACACAGCGCGATGTCAACCCCCAATACCGGGAGAAACGAATCCTGTCTAACCGTCACTGCCTCCAAGTGCTTCGGGACTGCACCCAACTACCACCTGTTTGCATGACTACTTTGAGCCGTGGTAGGGTAGTAATCAAAGTACAGTGGGAACACACTCGAAGCGAAGTGACAGTGTCAAGTCAGCGGACTAAGCTGTACTCATGTCACCTGGGAACTGATAACTGACGATAGGCATAATACTAACTAGTAAGCTCCCGACGAGTCATGTCCAGTGTACTCGTAACCCAACGAGCACCCGCATACTATCTCAAGTACGACGTACCGACGGCTGTGGGACAGACCGTCTCCCATACTGGGATGAGAAGCGCATGCGCTAGTCTACTCCGGAGTATCGATGCCCTGTCTCGATAGTCCTGCGACCAGGGACCTGCATAAGGATGTGCTTATAGATTACCCAGCCCCACTAGTGTGACTGCCATCACAACGCTGGTAATCAAGTAAAGATCCTAAGGGCTCCACTAATGTGTATAGGCGATAAACACATGTACACATTGAAGTAGAAACAAACCAAGTAGCATACTACTATTTTGAGCAAGATTTTATATACAAGGTGAATATCCCAAGCTTCCATTAAGTAATATACAAACTAGTATGATACAGTAATGGCCTCTAGGGCATATACACTAACAATTCTTAAGTACTTGAGAAGCACTAAAAGAGAGTTCTTGGTTCAAGCTTCCAGAGTGATAAGGTCGACTGAAAGTCAGTCACAGGAATTATTTTTACCCACAGTGGAGGGATGGTATGTTGGAAGAGTTCTAAGCTAGATACCGTGATATACTAGACGATAAAGGTTGAATACATTGCTACCATTGATGCTGTCAAAGTGGCTGTCTGGACATTTCTTGTTCATGAGATGAACAAGGTTCCTACCATTGAGCGTCCAATAACTGTTATTGTGACAACAATGGAGTTATGGTTTTAGCCTAGGAACGAAGGTCCCATCAGCGTTCCAGACATATTCTGAGGCAAGTATCACTTGATCAGGGAGATGGATGATCTCTAAGGGATCGAGGTAATGAGAGTAGACACGAAGGATAACACAGCGGATCCACTCACAAAGGCCTTACCCCTAGAGAGACTTTTATGGGATGATTGTGTTAGTTATATGTATGCCCTAGAAGCTATTATTGCACATATGATGTATATTATAATAGATGCTTGGACATATAGAGAGAGGACTTTCTTGCTCGACATGATAGTATGCTATCTGTTTCCCTTTATCTTAACATGTAGACTTGTATTGTAATATTGTCTTGCTCTCACGTGTTGATAAAGCCCTTAGGATATGTACTTGACTACCTGGACTATGATGAAGATCATACTAGTGGGGCCAGGGTAGTTCACAAGTACATCCTTTAATTGTTCCTAGTCGAGGGAATATCGAGACAGGGCATCGATATTCCAGAGTAGACTACCGTATACGCTTCTTGACCCAAATGATGGGCGATGGATGATCCCACATCTATTGGTGTTTGAAATCAAAGATGGTATACGGGTGCTCAGTGGAGACTGGGTACACTGAACAAGACTCACCGAGGACTCCTATGTGGTAGCATACCTATCGTCAGATAGCAGTCCTCTGGTGACACTAGTATAAGTTAGTCTGTAGACCCGAGATCGTCATAGAGTCTTGTGCGGCTCCCACTGTGCTTTGATTTCCACCTTACCATGCTCAAAAGAGACGTGCAAACAGGTGGATTTTGGGTACAGTCCCGAGTCGTATGGAGGCAATGAGCGATAGGAGGGGTTTCGTCTCTCCCGGTATTGGGGGATGATGTTGCGCTATGCTCGATTGGCTATAACTGGAAGTCCCTATCCAGGGCTGCTGCCGAGATTTAATGATAAGTGTTATCAGTAGTTTTTCGAACCATTATACGCCAGACATCAGCATGACTTATCACGTTACTGGGGCCTGACGATGTCCACCCCTAGACATGATATGTGACGTATCAGACGAAGAGACTGGACTGTACGGCAGTGTTACTGATAGGCTTCATGGAAAGTATAGATGAGCTTGCTTGTTTATCTTCGTATCGCTCAATACCCGGGTAGCCATTACGTCCAGCTAGTACTGCTGACGGCTTGTAGGTAACTGATGTGATCATCACTTACTGCTGGCGTATTGACGAGTCTATAGAGTCCCACACAGAAGTTCCCTGGTTCAAGCGAAACAAAGTAGGACACATATGTGATATGTGTGTGAGCCTGATTAAATGCGAGTATGTAATACCGTATTATAATCTGGCAGTCATCTGGTATCGGTTCGGTTGTATATGATATGACCAGTTTGTCGAATCAAGTGTTGATTCAATAATGTGATATACAGATTAATGATATTAGTCGGTCATATATAATATAACCGGATTGTGAGATCAAGTGTTGATTTAATAATGCGATATAAATTATATGTGATATAATTATATATTAACTAATATCATTAGCTCACTAATTATTCTTCATTGCACGCGCACGCGCGCGCGCTCACACACACACACACATAATAATGAAGCATGGCATTTATATTTCTATTTTGTGAAAATAGAAATGAGGTGTAAAGTGGAAGCATGGTTGGAAGCATGGGATTTTCTTTTGTTTATTCTTCTTTAGTCACTATTCAAGCATGGTTGCAATTTTATGTTGCATAATCCCATGCTTGAATGAGTGAGGGGTCAAGGCTTGGATTTCATTCTTGCTCATTCTTAACACTTAGCTATTTTGTGTTAAGTTTCTCTTATGGTTGCTCTCTAGCTTCTTCTTTTTCCTCTTGTCATGCCTCAAGCTTCAACCTTCACATGTGATGTGAATCATGAAGCTTGAACACAAACTAGTAAGCTCTTAACATCCCCTACTTCATCATCCCACACCAAACTAGCAATTTAGTGTGGTGTGTTTCATACACAAAAGAAGTTTAGTGTAGAGTTAGCTTAATCTAGAGGAAGTTCGGATGGATCGTCTTTGGCGCGAAGACAACGAAGGAGGCTCGTTCAAAGTCTTAAGAGAAGCCTAGTGGAGTCGCGGGACTACTACACGGAGCAAGTGAAGAGAAGGACCGTCTACAAAGGTTGTATTCTTATTCTCTTAATGTAAAGTAGTTTACATTAGCTATTGTATAAATCTATAGTTAAAGATTCTAAGTTTAGGGTTCGTTACCATGGCAACTTTTTGAAAACGGCATGGATGATGCCTCCCGAAACCTTCCTGTCGTGCTAGGGAACCTTACAGTGGTATCAGAGCCAAGCTAAAGATTTAGACAATGTTTGTTAGATTACGAAACCGAAACTGCTCCGAAACATGAAACACGAAAACACTGTTTCTATCGATTTTTAAATGAGCTCTAAAATTTTTTTAAACAATTGCAGAATGTTGTATGGGACATTATATGAACACAGAAGAAATTTGAACCCAAACGGCCGGATTTCGGCCGAGCACATACACTCAAAATCCGAGCAGGCTGGACCATTTAGGGTTTTCTGGGTTCAATTTTTTTTTTTTCTGCTCTCTAGGTTTTGGTGTTTCAGGTGTTGTTTGTTTTTGCTAAAATTTCATGAGATGCTAATTTTCTATAAAGGCAACTCGGAGTATTTCGTAGTCGTAATTCTAACTATATTTTGGGTTATTTGGACGGTGTTAAAATATTCGAACGGATATCAGATACCCACTTTAACCCTTGCTGGAAATTTATTCAAGAGTTGGATTTTTTCCAAGTTTGAAACATTCAAATATCGTGCAAGTGATTCGATGGACCTTCTAGAAGAACAAAACCTTAACTTGATTATGTGACCGTTAGAACCGCCACTAAACCCTAGGGTTTGTGGTAGTTCAGCGGTGCCACATGTGAGGCATTGGTTGGCCCTTCTACGGTTGGTTCATTGGTACTGTGACATGTGATGGATACTTTTAAACTACTCCCAAGTGTTGAGCATTTTGGGAAATTTTTGGGTGTTTATTGATTCGATTAATGTTTAACATCGTTTAACTCTTTGATGACATGTGATGTTATGTGTTGCTTTGATATGTTATATTAGATCGTCGTGTTTTAAATAGCCGGGGGGTTTTATGTGATATGAGAGTTTTTATTTTCATTCATGTAAAATTCAATGTATGTAATATTCTTTTATTGGGGCACTTCCGGGTTGAGGATGATGTCACCATTGCTGTATATTATTTACTTTTCCGCATTAGGATACACCCACGGTGGGGAGCATAAGTAACTGAGTTCTAGAGTCCAGTGGGAGACCATCTCGAAGAGTCGACTCTGGGTCTTCTAACTCTAGAATTGGTAGGGTTGATTGCCGCTATCGTAGGGGTCTAGGGATGTGGGTTTGGCTATTCATCGCGACCGTGGAATCCATTTTTTATACTGGCTTAAATTAAAACACGGAATTCCTAGTATATCCAATATTTCATATGTTATCTTCTGCTGCTGATATTCTATGATGTGATCACTTTATATGCGTGAGACGAATGCTTTATTATTGTATATATAATATATAATAAATGTTGCTTATGTTTTACACCCGCGCTAGTCCCGCCCCGCTATGCCTTTAGTTAAGTAACCTAACGGTGCATAACGGGACACTGTGGCGAATGTGGATGGCATAAGCGTACGTTGTATTTTTGTTTCTTCTGTGATGCTTAGGAAGCTTAATTGATGGGACTTCATTAATGAGATTAATGAAAAAAAAGAAACCAAAATGATGTTGTAGAATCAAATTTTCAGAAAGGGTAGCTCTAGTTTTTTCTTTGCATAGCGGTATTCCTTATAGAATATCTAGCACCTTATTCAATAAGGAAAGAGCCGAGATCCCTTCACCAGGAGTGACCTCTTTAGTAAAACAAGCAGATGCTACAACCCACTCGGTTTCGTTTTTGATTGCCTTTTCTAGTTTTTGCTTTGCATAGCGGTATTCCTTGTAGAATATCCAGCACCTTATTCGATAAGGAAAGAGCCGAGATCCCTTCACCGAGAGTGACCTCTTTAGCGGAACTAGTAAAAGCCTAAAAAACACTCCTTTTCAAAATCACTCGATTCTGCAACGATATCAAGTTCATTACGGAAAAGGTTTTCTTAAAAACCTGACGTAGCCCTCCGTCATTACAGATAAGTGCTATTTTAGTATTCGTGCTATGGTAGTTGTAAGTCCATGCTACCTCTCCCGGTACTTTCGGGAATGCGGAATTTGGTAAAAAATGATTTTCTTAAAGATGGTAACATGGACCTATAACCCGGATCTTGGTTAAACATCTATCTAACATCCTAACTAAGAGATTCTAGCTACTCGGTTAGGGGGTTATACCTAGCTTGTCTTGAACTCCTTCTCTTCAAGCTCCGATGGTGGTCCGATGGCTCCTTCTCGCCGTCTCCGTACGCCGAAGATAGATCCACTTGAAAGCTCCAACCTTTAGCTCCTTCTTCGTTCTTTGAAGAAATTAGTTCACTTGGTTTGCTAAACCTAGTGAACTAGAATGAGTAGAGAGGAAATAGAATGGGATTTTATCTATGGTTCTTGATTCTCAACTCATGAGACAAGAGAACCATAGAATCAAGAGAGGGAGGAAGAGGTTGAGGGTGAGAGCAAAAGGAGAGCTCAAGAACAAGAGAGAGAATGAGCAAGAAAGAATGAGGCTCTCTTTTGTCTTTCACCCTCTCATAATCCAAAGTGATCATAACTCATCATATCAAAAAAAGTCTTATGTGATGGTTTGAAGCAACCATAACCATATCATTTCATGCACTCATTTTACACAAATGAGCAAGTAAACAAAAGTCTTTGCCATGAAATGATGGCTATGGTTATCATGATGGTCAACTAGTCAAGCCTAGTCAACCGGTCAATAAGTCAACAAAAGTCAACAAGTCAACAAAAGTCAACAAGTCAACAAAGTCAACAACCATATCACCATAATACTTAATTAATATAATAGTTAATCACATATCATATTCTCATCAGGGTTGAGCAAAAAGTCAAATAGTCAACGGTCAACTGTCAACAACCCTAATGAGAATCCACTGCCTCTGTCTCCCTGTCAACTGTGCATACACACCCGCATCCGCGTTCCGAGGAACACGAATGCAAACTGGATAAATCCAATCCCATAAGGTACACTAGGATCTGGCTTAAACCAAAGCCCGCTAGTGTAAACTGTCCGGACACTGTACGCGCACAAGTGCACGGATGTGACCGAACCCTGTCGCAAAACCATGCGACCTGTCGCAATACCATGCGACCTCTACTCTTTTGCCTAAAGGCGAAAAGCTTTCTGTGTGGGACTCTAAAGACTCGACACTACGTTGGCAGTGGGTTTAACCACAGACCGCAAGCGGCACTAGCTGTGCGTAACGGTCCCTAGGCAGTGCCGACAAGAAGACCGACGAGGCGAAACCCATCTGAACTCCTACTGAGCCTGAGTGTGACATTCTCCGTACAGTCCGGTCTGTTCGTCTGATACATCGCATGGCGGGCCTAGGGGGCGGTAAACGTCAGTCCCCCAATAGCGGTACAAATCGTGCCGGAGCGAAGCCCAAAACACCCTGAGATAACACAGGAAACCTACCAGTATATCTCGATTGCCCTGGCCAGGGACTACTCGTGTAATGGCTCTCCTAGACACAGCGCGATGTCAACCCCCAATACCGGGAGAGACGAATCCTGTCTAACCGTCACTGCCTCCAAATGCTTCGGGACTGCACCCAACCACTACCTGTTTGCACGACTCCTTTGAGCCGTGGTAGGGTAGTGATCAAAGTACAGTGGGAACACACTCGAGGCGGAGTGACAGTGTCAAGTCAGCAGACTAAGCTGTACTCATGTCACCTGGGAACTGATAACTGACGATAGGTATAATACCAACTAGTCAGTTCCCGATGAGTCCTGTCCAGTGTACCCGTAACCTAACGAGTACCCGCATACTATCTCAAGTACGACGTACTGACGGCTGTGGGACAGACCGTCTCCCACACTGGGATGAGAAGCGCATGCGCTGGTCTACTCCGGAGTATCGATGCCCTGTCTCGATAGTCCTGTGACCAGGGACCTGCATAAGGATGTGCTTATAGATTACCTAGCCCCACTAGTGTGACGGCCATCACATCGCTGGTAATCAAGCAAAGATCCTAAGGGCTCTACTAATGTGTATAGGCGATATACAAAAATAAACACATGTACACATTGAAGTAGAAACAAACCAAGTAGCATACTACTATTTTGAGCAAGATTGTATATACAAGGTGAATATCCCAAGCATCCATTAAGTAATATACAAACCAGTATGATACAGTAATGGCCTCTAGGGCATATACACTAACAATCTCCCACATGCACTAAGGCCATGTACTGGCGTATCGAAGACCTATCATCTCGATCAGCCGCTCGAACTGAGTCTGGGGCAGGGCCTTGGTGAATGGATCTGCAGTGTTATCTTCTGAAGCGACTCTCCGAACCTCGATCTCCTAGCGATCCACGATCTCCCTGATCAGGTGATACCGCCTCAAGATGTGCCTGGATCTCTGATGGGACCTGGGTTCCTTCGCTAAAGCTATAGCCCCGTTGTTGTCGCAATACAGAGGTATTGGATCAACAATGGACGGAACCACCTGAAGTTCTTTCAAGAACTTCCTCATCCAGACAGCTTCTTTTGCGGCATCAGATGCAGCGATGTATTCCGCTTCCATCGTCGAGTCTGCAACGGTTTCCTGTTTGGAACTCTTCCAACACACCGCCCCTCCATTGAGGGTAAAGACAAAACCCGACATGGACTTGGAATCATCCTTGTCACTCTAGAAGCTGGAGTCAGCAAAGGCCTCGATCTGGAGGTCTTTTCCGCCATACACCAAGAACATCTCCTTAGTCCTTCTCAGGTACTTGAGAATGTTCTTTACCGCTATCCAGTGTTTCTCCCCAGGGTTTGACTGATACCGGCTTACCACACTCAGTGCATAAGCTACATCCGGTCTGGTACACAACATCGCATACATTATAGAGCCTACCGCAGAAGCGTAGGGTATAATAGACATGCGATCCCTCTCCAAATCAGTCTTGGGAGACATCTCTTTGGAGAGGGTGATCCCGTGACAAGCCGGTAGGTTACCGCGCTTGGAATCTTCCATACTGAATCTCTTCAGTATGGTGTCGATGTACCTGGACTGTGATAGTCCTAATATCCTCTTGGATCTGTCACGGTAGATCCGGATACCCAGAATGTATGAGGCATCACCCAGGTCTTTCATGGAGAACCTGTGTGACAAGAACCCCTTGACAGATTGTAGCATAGGAATGTCATTTCCTATTAAGAGAATGTCATCCACGTATAAAACGAGGAATACTACAGTTCTCGCTACAAATCTACTATAGATGCATGGTTCATCTGGATTTTTGATAAAGCCAAATTCTTTGACCGTCTCATCAAAGCAGATGTTCCAACTCCGCGACGCCTGCTTTAGTCCATAGATGGACTTAAGCAACTTGCACACCTTTCCGCTGCTCCCACTTTGAATGAAACCCTCTGGCTGGTCCATATAGACACACTCCTCTAAATTTCCATTTAGAAAAGCTATCTTTACGTCCATTTGCCAGATCTCATAATCGTGGAAGGCAGCAATGGCAAGAAGTATCCGAATGGATTTCAGCATGGCTACTGGAGAAAAGGTTTCGTCATAGTCCAAGCCAGGTCTTTGACGAAAACCCTTTGCTACCAGCCTAGCTTTATAGGTCTCAACCTGTCCATCTACACCAATCTTCCTTTTGAAGATCCACTTGCATCCTACGGGTTTTACCCCGTCTGGAGCAATGTCCAACGTCCATACCTTGTTGGTGTACATGGACTCCATTTCGGTCCGCATTGCATCCAGCCATTTCACTGAGTCAACGCTCTGAACGGCCTGCTGGAAGCTAGTAGGCTCATCATAATCTATGATGCAATCCTCTCTATCCCCGTCAATGAGAAAACCGTAGTATCTCTCGGGCGGATGAGTCTGCCTACTACTTCTGCGGAGCGGCGCAGGAATGTCCTGTTCTGTTGAACCCTCTGGTTCCACTAAACTTTCAGTAATAGTCCGTGGTTCTGGAATTTCTTCCAGTTCTACTGCGCTCCCACTTATTTCTTTTTCTATGAACTGGTGTTCTAGAAAGTGGGCATGACGAGAAACAAGAACTTTTTGTTCCTCTTCACAGTAGAAGAAATATCCCTTGGAATTCTTTGGATATCCCACAAACTTGCACAGTACTGAGCGTGCCTCGAGCTTGTCCGCATGCTGCTTTTTGACAAAAGCTGGACTTCCCCATATCTTAATGTGATTAAGATGGGGTCTCTTCCCACACCACATCTCAAATGGCGTAGTAGGCACAGTCTTAGTGGGAACTCGGTTCAAAAGGTATGCGGCTGATTCTAGCGCATATCCCCAGAATGATCGCGGCAACTCAGCGTTACTCATCATGGACCGTACCATATCCAATAGGGTGCGGTTCCGTCTCTCCGATACACCGTTATGTTGCGGGGTGTATGGAGGAGTAAGCTGAGAGAGAATTCCGTTCTCTTTTAAATAGTCCAGGAACTCGGCACTTAAGTATTCTCCACCTTGATCCGATCTTAGAATCTTAATACTTTTGCCGGTCTGTTTCTCTACTTCATTCTTATACTCCTGGAATTTTTCAAAGGCCTCGGACTTATGTTTCATCAAGAAGACATAACCGTACCTTGAGAAGTCATCCGTAAAAGTAATGAAGTAAGAATGTCCGCTTCGGGCATGTGTAGACATTGGACCGCACACGTCACTGTGTACGAGTCCCAAGAGCTCGCTCGCTCTTACTCCATGTCCAGTAAACGGAGTCTTTGTCATCTTTCCTTTGAGACAAGATTAACAAGTGGCATACGATTGATATTCGAACGCATTCAAATATCCTTCTGTATGTAACTTAGTCAACCTTCTCTCATTGATGTGACCCAATCTACAATGCCATAAGAAAGTCTGATTTATTTCTGGAGACTTTCTTTTGTGTGTATTCTGGACATTAAAAATCTGCGGTTGATTTAACACGTATATACCATTACTCAATGTACCTGACCCAATCAAAACTTGATTAAGGTGAATGTTTACAACATTACTTACAAACGCAAATTCATAACCTTCTTTAGAAACTAAAGATACAGAAATGATATTACAAGTTGCGTTGGGTACAAAAAAGCAATTACGCAAAACCAAAACATGTCCATCTGACATTCCCAGGTGATAGTCCCCCACGGCTTTAGCATCCATGCTAGCTCCGTTCGCAACTCTGAGGGTCATGTCACCTGCCTTCAAAACCCTACGGTTTCTCAACGCCTGCAAAGAATTACAGATATGAGATCCTGATCCGGTATCCAATACCCAGGAAGTAGAGTTTATTGAAAGACAGTTTTCAATAACATACACACCTGAAGCTGAAGCTGCAACCTGCTTCAATTCCTGTGTTCTGGCCTTCCAGGCCCTGCAATCATTCTTCCAGTGTCCTTTCTTATGACAATAGAAGCATTCTTCCTTATCCACAAGCTTCCCCGCTATCTTTGTTGCTTTACCTTTTCCCTTCGTATCCACTTTACTAACACCGCCCCTTGGTTTGGCGGGGGCCTTCTTCTTCTTTCCCTTGGCTTTCGCCTTGGACCTAGAAGAAGATGATCCTCCTACAAACAAAGTGGATGTATCCCTACCTTTCTGTAGGGTGCCCTCTGCGCTCCTCAGCATGTTGAGGAGCTCTGAAAGTTCAACCTCTTTTTCTTGTAAGTTGAAGTTCAGTATAAACTGGGCGTAAGTGGAAGGAAGGGACTGGAGAACTATATCCGTATATAGCTCACTCTCCAATGTGATCCCTAGGTCAGCGAGCTCCTCAATGTAGCCGATCATCTTTAGCACGTGCTCGGCTACTGATGATCCGACGGCCATTCTTGTCGAAAATAACTTTTTCGACGCTTCGTATCTTGCGATACGAGATTTCTCTCCATACAGTTCTTTTGTATGAAGCAATATGGATTCCATGTCCATATTCTCATGCCTCCTCTGATGTTCGTTGTCCATCGAGGCAAGCAGGAGGCATTTGGCCTTCGCGCTATCAATCTCCCAAGTCTTGCGGATTTCCTTATCCGCGACGCTGGAAGTTGGACCAGGGACAGGGGGAGCTTTGGTGGTAAGAAGATACCCCAGCTTGTCGTAAGTGATTGCTATCTTGACATTCCTGAGCCAATCTTTGTAGTTTGGCCATGTCAGTTTGTTTTTATCTAGGAGTAACTTAAGTCCAGTCATGTTGATTGGTCGCTGCAATTAGGAGAGAGAAGAAGAAACACTCAGCATGATGCTCTTGCAAGTTTAGAGTGGTTTTTAGTTTGTCTAAACAGGATGGCTCCCACTGTTTCTCGAATCCCTCCTCAAACCATAAAGGAAGAATTAGTCAGGATCAATCCCACCGTACAATACTTGCTTAACCGTTCAGCCAGGCCGGTGTCGGTACTTCGAGGGAGGTTTTCCAACGCTTTCGCGAAGTTCCTTAATTAAAGAACCTCTTTTCCCTGGGGGCGTAGCCCCGCTAACACCTTTCTAGGCACCTACTAGGTTTATAGCATTGATCGTTAAGTGAGAAATTTCCCGAGGAGTAGCATATACTCACAGTAGGATCGGGATCCAAATATCATCGCGTGACGAAACTGAAGGAATCCTACCAGAATCATCACACTCCAAATGGTATGCAAATCTAGCAAGTTTCAGTACTTATGAAACTCCCGATGTGGATTTTTGCCCCATGCTCTTATGACCTTGACTTTGGCCAAAATATCATAAGTCACATGTCAAGTTCTACCCGTCATTATCCAGGTTAATTTGGATCCATCCGTACCTACCTTTGACTTTGGCCAAAATGGCAGTACGACTGTCCCAAACCAACGCATCTATCTATGCTACACATGAATACCCAATAGCTACCAATCACTGTGCCTTGACTTTGGCCAACATACACAGCTTGAATACTATTGACTATTCATGTGAAACGACGGAGGGCTACGGATGGTTTTGGCAAAACCGTGAACGTAGTGAACTTGATATAGTCGATGGAACGAGATAGCTTTTAAAAGGAGTGGCTCAAGCTCCGTATTTAAAAGTTGTTTTTGAAAAGAACCGAGTGGTTTTTCGAAAGTATTCCAACGACTTTAACTTGGTTTATTACCTTGCATTAGTTCATTTAATGCGTGATATTCTTGCATTAGTTCTTTTAATGCGTCCCATCATTTAATCCTACCATTGCAGAAAACAACCAAAATATGACGTACGCTTATGCCATTCGCATTCGCCACGGGGCCCCGTCATTACCCGTTAGGTTACTTAACTAACGACAGAGCGGGGGCTGGGCTAGCGAGTCTGTAAAACATAAGCAACGCCTAAATAATATCATATATAGATATACTGCAATGATAAACATTTCAGATCACAGATGAATACATTGGATATACTAGGAATCTGTAATTTGTACGAGCCTGTAACAAAAGACAGATTACACGGTCGCGGTGAATAGCCAAATACCCCACCCAAGACCCCTACGGGTGCGGCAAACTACCCGCCAAGTACCCGAAGCGTAGTAACCTCCCTCATCTCCATGAGTAGGCGACTCGACACTTCGGCATACCCGGTAGTTTGTGCACCCCCTCCATGGGTCTATCCTAGGAGCAAAAACAGTAAAAAAAAAAATTATACAATGACGGCTACAACCCCGACCCGGTTGTGCGGCCATACAAATAATTATTACATCAATTTACAAATTTACATGAATTGAAAGAAAAGAAAACTCTCGTCTCACAACCCCCGGCTATTCACCCGCGACAATCCAACATATTCATATCCACATTCCAGCAACATTACAGATCACAGATTTGTATAACCCGCACTAATCGACATATAGCGATTAGTAGACGTTCAATACAAATAACACATTACAGAAAACCCGTTAGCTTAAGTCTTTTAGAAGTTCGATCAAAAATATGGATTTTCGGGACCCCAAAATAAAATTTTCTTTCTGGAAAATCTGGGCAGAATATATATATTCCAAAAATCCCAAAATACCCCCAGAAGAACACTGCACCAAAAAGGGACCACGGCCGAGTCAACTCGGCCGCGGATCCGCGGCGCTTTGACTCGATCGTGCGACCAATTTTGGTGGGTGTTCACAGAAAAGCCTGAGCCGATTTTAGGTGTTAAAATAATCAACTTTTGAACAGTGGAAAAATCGACAGAAACTGCAAAATTTTTTTTTTTTTTGGGGTTTGTTTCGGGACTTTTTCGTTGATCGATCTTCTAGTTACTTGCTAACATGCTAGATAGAGTTTAACTAGGCTCTGATACCACTGTAAGTCCATGCTACCTCTCCCGGTACTTTCGGGAATGCGGAATTTGGTAAAAAACGATTTTCTTAAAGATGGTAACATGGACCTATAACCCGGATCTTGGTTAAACATCTATCTAACATCCTAACTAAGAGATTCTAGCTACTCGGTTAGGGGGTTATACCTAGCTTGTCTTGAACTCCTTCTCTTCAAGCTCCGATGGTGGTCCGATGGCTCCTTCTCGTCGTCTCCGTACGCCGAAGATAGATCCACTTGAAAGCTCCAACCTTTAGCTCCTTCTTCGTTCTTTGAAGAAACTAGTTCACTTGGTTTGCTAAACCTAGTGAACTAGAATGAGTAGAGAGGAAATAGAATGGGATTTTATCTATGGTTCTTGATTCTCAACTCATGAGACAAGAGAACCATAGAATCAAGAGAGGGAGGAAGAGGTTGAGGGTGAGAGCAAAAGGAGAGCTCAAGAACAAGAGAGAGAATGAGCAAGAAAGAATGAGGCTCTCTTTTGTCTTTCACCCTCTCATAATCCAAAGTGATCATAACTCATCATATCAAAAAAAGTCTTATGTGATGGTTTGAAGCAACCATAACCATATCATTTCATGCACTCATTTTACACAAATGAGCAAGTAAACAAAAGTCTTTGCCATGAAATGATGGCTATGGTTATCATGATGGTCAACTAGTCAAGCCTAGTCAACCGGTCAACAAGTCAACAAAAGTCAACAAGTCAACAAGTCAACAAAGTCAACAACCATATCACCATAATACTTAATTAATATAATAGTTAATCACATATCATATTCTCATCAGGGTTGAGCAAAAAGTCAAATAGTCAACGGTCAACTGTCAACAACCCTAATGAGAATCCACTGCCTCTGTCTCCCTGTCAACTGTGCATACACACCCGCATCCGCGTTCCGAGGAACACGAATGCAAACTGGATAAATCCAATCCCATAAGGTACACTAGGATCTGGCTTAAACCAAAGCCCGCTAGTGTAAACTGTCCGGACACTGTACGCGCACAAGTGCACGAATGTGACCGAACCCTGTCGCAAAACCATGCGACCTGTCGCAATACCATGCGACCTCTACTCTTTTGCCTAAAGGCGAAAAGCTTTCTGTGTGGGACTCTAAAGACTCGACACTACGCTGGCAGTGGGTTTAACCACAGACCGCAAGCGGCACTAGCTGTGCGTAACGGTCCCCAGGCAGTGCCGACAAGAAGACCGACGAGGCGAAACCCATCTGAACTCCTACTGAGCATGAGTGTGACATTCTCCGTACAGTCCGGTCTGTTCGTCTGATACATCGCATGGCGGGCCTAGGGGGCGGTAAACGTCAGTCCCCCAATAGCGGTACAAGTCGTGCCGGAGCGAAGCCCAAAACACCCTGAGATAACACTGGAAACCTACCAGTATATCTCGATTGCCCTGGCCAGGGACTACTCGTGTAATGGCTCTCCTAGACACAGCGCGATGTCAACCCCCAATACCGGGAGAGACGAATCCTGTCTAACCGTCACTGCCTCCAAGTGCTTCGGGACTGCACCCAACTACCACCTGTTTGCATGACTACTTTGAGCCGTGGTAGGGTAGTAATCAAAGTACAGTGGGAACACACTCGAAGCGAAGTGACAGTGTCAAGTCAGCGGACTAAGCTGTACTCATGTCACCTGGGAACTGATAACTGACGATAGGCATAATACTAACTAGTAAGCTCCCGACGAGTCATGTCCAGTGTACTCGTAACCCAACGAGCACCCGCATACTATCTCAAGTACGACGTACCGACGGCTGTGGGACAGACCGTCTCCCATACTGGGATGAGAAGCGCATGCGCTAGTCTACTCCGGAGTATCGATGCCCTGTCTCGATAGTCCTGCGACCAGGGACCTGCATAAGGATGTGCTTATAGATTACCCAGCCCCACTAGTGTGACTGCCATCACAACGCTGGTAATCAAGCAAAGATCCTAAGGGCTCCACTAATGTGTATAGGCGATAAACACATGTACACATTGAAGTAGAAACAAACCAAGTAGCATACTACTATTTTGAGCAAGATTGTATATACAAGGTGAATATCCCAAGCATCCATTAAGTAATATACAAACCAGTATGATACAGTAATGGCCTCTAGGGCATATACACTAACAGTAGTTTGGACTCCGTCGAAGCATAGTGTACCGCAGCTGATTAGTACTTATCTGCAGCATGAGATGCGATTGGATTAGGGAATTCGTACGATGTTGTTTGACCTCCGTCAGTGCGAGTGGGTCTGATTCAATCTGGAAATGATGGGTTGAACTTGACTAGCGCCCTATGGGTAGTTTGGCTTCCGTCAAGGTCATAGGACTCTTGGGGCAAAAGTATTTTCAGGAATTTCAAGTGTTGAAATTTGTAATGAGATTGCATACCTTTTATGAGATAGTTGGATCCCGATACCCACTTCGAGTAAGAGTTACTCCGGGGAGAGTGTTACACATCACAATTAGCCAATCAAGTAGGTGTCAAGAAAGGTTTTAAGGGGTCACGCCCCTGGAAAAACGAGGTTTATTTTAATTAGGTCCGTGCGAAAGCATGGGGAACCTCCCTCAAAGTACCGGCACTGGCCTGGCTGAATGATTGGTGAACTTGTAAGGTGTAATTAATCCTGGATAGTCTTACCTTTTAGGGTTTGAAGGAAGATTTGATAAAAACAGTGGGAGCAATCCTGATTAGATAAGATAATAACCAATCTAATCTTGCAAAGAGCACACGCTAACGCGTTACCTTCTCTCTCTCTCCAGGCAGCAACCAATGTCACGCTTTAATCAAGATAATAATATGGATGTATTGACCGAACCCACTTGTTATATTGAGGAGGGGGAAGTTGGTTCCGCTCCAACTTATAAGTGTTATAAGTCCGAGCTGGAAATAGGGACATATCCGGATTTCCACGCCATCCAAATGAAGAATAAGCTTGTTGATGCATCTTCTTCGGGTGTGTTACTTACCGAGAACTGTTTCTCAGTACACTCTATGTCCTAGGTATTAGATACCGGATCAGGACATATGTAATTTATTGCATGGGCTAAGGAAAGGTAGAGAACTGGGAAAGAGTGATCATTCTCTAAAAGTAGGAAATGGTACAAGTGTTGCAGCCAAACCAGTTGGTGAAATCACCTTGTATTGCCAACTGGGAATACATTGATCCTGAACGATTGTTATTACGTACCCTCTATGATATGCAATTTAATATCAATTTCTTTATTAGATAAAGAAGGATATAACTTTGTAGTAGAGAATAATGTTATGAACATTTACCTAAATCAAGTGTTGTTTGGATTTGGTACGTTATGTAACGGATTATACGTTCTAAATCAAAATACGGTTTTTTACGTACAGAACACACACAAGAGGAAAAGTTCAGAAATGAACGAATCCTTCTTGTGGCATTGTAGACTTGGTCATATCAATTCGACACGACTAGCTAAGTTATATAAGAATGGATATTTAAATACGTTCAAATTTTCATCTTATGACACTTGCCAGTCATGTCTCAAAGGGAAGATGACCAAAACTATGTTTAGTGGACACGAAGAAAGAGTTGTGGAACTCTTGGGACTGATACATAGTGATGTATGTGGTCCCATGTCTACACATGCTAGGAATGGTTCCTCGTACTTCATTACATTCACTGACGATCTCTCAAGATTCGGTCATGTGTTCCTGTTGAAACACAAGTCTGAAGCTTTTGAGAAATTCAAAGAATATAAGCATGAAGTTGAGAACCAGACGGGAAAAAGTATTAAAATCCTTCGATCTGATCGAGGAGGAGAATACTTGAGCACGGAATTCCGTGACTATCTAAAAGAGAATGGGATCCTTTCTCAGCTTACTCCTCCGTATACACCACAGCACAACGGTGTATCGGAGCGGAGGAATCGCACCCTATTGGATATGGTGAGCTCTATGATGAGCACCGCTGAGTTACCTATTTCCTTATGGGGTTATGTGCTTGTGATAGCAGCATACCTATTGAATAGAGTTCCAACCAAATCAGAGCCTACAACTCCATATGAGATATGGAATGGGAAGAGGCCATATCTTAATTTTATCCAGATATGGGGTTGTCCAGCCTATATGAAAACACAAAATTCGGACAAGCTTGAAGCAAGATCAGTTCTGTGCAAGTTTATTGGATATCCCAAACATTCCCGAGGGTATATCTTCTACCATTCCGAGGAACAAAAAGTGTTTGTTTCTCGACATGCCAGCTTTTTCGAAAAGGGTTTTCTTATGAAAGAAATTAGTGGCAAGGAGGTAGAACTGGAAGAAGTTCCAGCTACACAAATTGCAACAGAAGATTTGGTGGAATCAGTAGTTGCCAACGAACCTCAGCCTCTCCGCCGATCTAGTAGGGTTCCTCATTCACCTGAGAGATACTACGGTTTTCTCATTGATGGTGGGAGCGAGGATTGCATCATGGAAGATGATGACCCAACTAGCTTCGAGCAGGCCATCACGAGTAGGGACTCTGCAAAATGGCTGGATGCAATGCGATCTGAGATGGAATCCATGTACACCAACAAAGTATGGACTTTGGAAGTTGCTCTCGAAGGGGTAAAACCCATTGGGAGCAAATGAATCTTTAAGAAGAAACTTGGTGTAGATGGAAAAGTTGAGACTTTCAAAGCTAGACTTGTTGCAAAAGGTTTTCGTCAATGACCAGGTGTGGTTCCATCCATTGAGCATCCAATACCTGTGTATTGTGATAACAATAGAGCGGTGGCTTTGGCCAAGGAACCCAGGTCCTATCAAAGATCCAGACATATTCTGAGGCAGTATCACCTGATCCGGGAGATAGTAGATCGCCGGGAGATCGAGGTCAGGAGAGTTGACACGAAGGACTGTCACGTTCCGAAAGTACGGAACATGACCGGCACTTAAACTACGAAACGTCTCGAGGCGTACGTAATCTAAGTAAGCCGAAAACCCAGAAATCCAAACCAAGAAAAGTAGTAGAGTGAAGGAGAACCAATTTAAATTAAGTAGTTTTAATAGCATAAGCCGAATTATGCGTTTTTAAAAACATCAAATATTTACTGAAAATTTCGGCAGAGTCTCCTTTGTAAATACTGGCCCCCAAACGGGATACAACATGAATAGTATACGAAATCAATAAAAGGCATCCCCAAGCGGGAGCTTGCTCTTCATCAAACGACGGTCACAACCACACAAGCAATATAATATACAACGCCAAGGGCGAGGATCAAAACTCAAAAGGAAACTCAAAACAACAAGAAATCCACAGAAATATAACGCGCGACTCTAAGGTCGAAAGAATAACATCACTGGTCTCTATCTCAAAAATAAATACATGTTTGGTTGATGGAACTTCTAGATACAACTGAATAATAATATATACCAAGTATACTGATGGGTACGATACAATAAACCCACCTACTAGCAAATCACCCGGAAATGAAAGTAGTGCCAGCAAAACCGTAATGAAACCTGCATGGCAAAACCTGCAAGAAACTGTGGCACAACGGCGGTGAGTTGCCAACTCGTGAATAGAAACATCTACGAACAGAAATCACATGAACAACGCAATCCTAAGTCATACAATCATAATATATCCTCAAATATATAACCAGCAGCCTATAACAATGGCTAGGGTATACCTCTAAACAACGGTAATACCAAGTGCTCGTGTCAGTGCCTCAGGTAGCAATGTATCATATGGATGATGTATGCATGCATGAAACAGAATGCATGTACTGGAGAAAACTGCTTTCATAACTTAGTGAGATTTCTGTATCTTTTTAAAAGAGGTATCATAAATGAAATCACCATAAACAGTGTCTAGCATGGACACAAAACATAAATCTCAATGTCTCAAAATCTCAGGCTCCGGCTATCCGGACTGGCCTGTATCATCAAATCTCAGTACCTCAATACCTCGAAATCTCAATGTCTTAATCTCAATATCTAGGGCGCCGTCAGTCCAGACCGGCCCCTACCATCCATATCAAGACTACGACGGTATCCTCCGGATATCCGACGCGTCGGGTAAAATCATCGGTTGGTAGTGCTCCTCTGCCAGGATCAACGCCATCATCTGCGATCCTTTTGCACCGGGGTACCGCACCGGGTCCACCATATACCCGAAACAGTTCCTCCACTCCTCAAACTCGGGTCTTGAAATCCATCAGCAAACTCATGGTGGACGGCTCATACATTATGGGAAAACCGCGCTTTTCATTTAAAAAGAGAGAGAAGAAGTTTGTATAAGTTTTGCGGTTTTCCCCCAAATCCAGAAAATCTCATGGAAATCCGAATCCAAAACCTAAATAGCACGTAAAATAGTGAATATATGCATGAGAATCCATGAATGCGGCATAACAATGAATAACAGTATGCATGAAGTGACAATTAATAACTACAATGTCTAAACTGGCATATAAGGCAGGTACACTAATATCATGTCAAACTACTAACTAACAAGCTAAATCAAGCAATAATATTTTCTAAGGTGTACGTGACATGGCAATTACCAATGAAGATGTGTGCGAGCCGGCAAGTAAGTGTACGTGGTACATACGCATCATCGGTAATGGTGCTGGTGTCCTAACAGTATAATATCAACAATGCAATATGAAATAGCAATGTAAGTATGCGATGCGGGGCGAACAGCAATAATGAGTGGGAGCTAAATACTAGACACAACGGTAACTAATCTGCATTTAATATATATACGTCATACTATGGTGCCATTTGAAATAACACAAATCGTGGGGTTTTGGAAATAAGGGCTACGGTGTTTTTAAAAAAAGATACGCCTTTTGAAATATCCGTAGAATCCCTTGACCTGTCTTTTAAAATACCCACGATCCGTTAGTTTTGAAATAGGTAGGAGTCTAATCTAGTCTAACAACTACACTAAACTATACGGCTGAACTAACAAGCTGAACTATAGGTAAGGAAACCGCCTGACATCTGAGTCGATACATATACATACCTGTATATGTATAGTTGGTGATCCCGCCTCAATAATATCATATTCGATACAATATCTATAATTAGACATCCCAAGTCAAGAGTGTGGATCAATCATCAATATATAGCTCGTACGTAAATCCGTCGTACGGCATCCCCAAATCTGGGTACAGGTCTATATCACATTCATCATACTATTCATCCGGTATCCTCTTTATCAAATATCACGATCGGGGTACTGATCTACGTCTAGTACAATACTGATACCATCTATGTATGCATGCACGTGTGTGAAACACTACGTCAAAGGACCTGCTATAACGTCATGTCGTATCACAAATACGAACCCTGCCAAATCACCGATCTCACGGCCTCAAATCAAATCTCATCGAATCATCTCAAATCCCAAGTACTATCCTCAAATCCAGTATATGAATACATAGTCCCATACCCATGTGAACACATAAATATATAATCCCATATACGCACATGTAAAAAAAAGGATGTATGCAAGTATGTGCGTGCGTGTGTGTATAGGTGCAACCCCTACTCTAGCGTTTCGCAACTACACTAAACCAATCCAAGAACACCAAAAATCCATCTTTATCATCAATCAACTCAAACTACATATAATAAATATATGTGTGTATACGTATTCGTATACATCACCACGAACTGCGGGGGTGCTATACGCCATCCACCCGACTTCTCCCCGTAGATATAAATCTACTCACCTTGTCCTCGCTCGTCGGTGCCGACGTCGCCATACGCTTGCTTATCGTCTCGAAGTCCACATAGGGTACCTACAAATCATAACGCACCGTATCGCATTAAAATCCGACTCATGACCAAAACGACACACGAATCCCACATAGGTCAAATTTGCTTTCACAAATCAACCCAAAACCCTCGATATCGGCGTACAAACGCCGAGTGATCGCGAAAAACTCAAACGCACCAATCGTGGTTTCAAAGCTCACTAACTATATAAGAAATAGGTTTTAATTCATCAAAACCATAAAAGTAAACAAATCGTTTTATTTCCCAAAAATCTAGTTAGCGGTCTTTAACCGTTTTAATACAAATCTTGATGTTTAAACGAAACTAATGGCCATAATATTTACTAAATCTCATAACTAGGTTATATAAACCCTTACTAGATTTTATTCTTATCAATTTTCATTGAATTCAACATTCTAGTTTGCAAAATACCCATTTTTAACACATTAAAAGCAACAATTTATAAACTAGCGACTAGATTAGTTTTAGCATTCCACTAACAAGTTAATCTCCATATTAAAACCATAATTAATTTATCAATACCCTAACTAGATTTTAAATTTCACATTTTCAATAATTTCTAAAAACCTAGTTTAGATATAAAAAAAAAGCCTAATTTGGACATTTTTCAAGTAACAACTTGTAATTGGCAACAAGATTAGTTTTAACAATTTTTAAGATGCTAGCCCACATCACATAACCATGCATAATTGATCACAACCCAACTCCAAAACAAAAACCTAACTTGAATTCCATAATCATGCAATTGAACCCATTTAAAACATAACTAACACTTAATTAAGCTAACTACAAGCAATTAACAACAAATTAAGAAAAACGGTAAGAATTATACCCAATTAATTTGAAGATCTCTTAAGCACACTTAGCCTCCTAAATTGAAATCTTGATCCCTAAATCCATGCTAAAGTAGCCAAGGAAAAATGGATAGGAGGTTGATTTGGATTTTAGCTTGATTTTTGATAGAAATTGAAGCATTTTTGGTAAATTTTTTGATGAGAAATGAGAGGGGATTTGGGAGGGGCTGCTGCTGATTGGGGAAGGGGAGGGTTCGGCCACATGAGTGGGAAAGAGAGGAGAGAGAGTAAGATGGGGAAAGTGAGAAGAAAATAAAGCCCATGCCTCATTTGACTTTCTTTCTTTATTCATTATTTTCTTTATCTTTTCTTTACCAAAAGAAGTGGGGAAATGTTTGGGGAGGGCTGCTGATTTCAGCAGAAAATAGGAGAAGAAATGAGGGTGTGTGAGTGTGGGTGTGTGTGTGGGGTATAGGGTTCCTAGGCACTCTCAAGAGGTCTCACAAGGCATCAACCATGCCAATTTCAAAAAATCTAGGTGCCGAGAAACCCGACAACGGATCGTTGGCTAGAAATCTAGGCGAAACAATAAACTAGTTAACACTTAACTAAGAGATACGGAAATACAACCTTTGTAGATCCGGTTCTCCACCTCCATAGCTCCGCAATGAAGTCTCCTCGCTGTCCATAACAAGTCCCGGGCTCTAGCGTCGGCTTCATCGGAGAATGGACGGGCTAGGTCATCGATGTCCATGCCGAAGATGATCTACGTCGAGGCATCGCTAAATCAAGCTCTGACTTCACCAAGTCAAGAAACTTGTGAAGAAAACACACTCTACTACTTGGCAAGAGGTAGAGGATGAAGAAATAGGAAATGGGTTCAATTTAGAATTGGATTTCTCACTCTTTATCATCAATCACCATTGATGAGCTCAAGGTTTTCTTCTTGAGTTCAAGGAAGAAGAAGAAGAAAAATGATATGATAAGTTAATTAAAAAGAAAAGAATAACCAAACCTTATCATAATGTTAACTATGGTAATGTGTAGAGAATCAATCATGGTTAAAGGAATGGTTATGGTTAAGGATGAGATAAGAATGGTGGACAAAGTCAAAGCTTCATGAAGCTTCAACTAAACAACAAAAAAAGCCACCATTCTTTTCTCTTTTCCATTTATTTTCCAAAATGTATAAACAAATAAATAAATGAATAAATAAGTAATGGAAAAATAAAACCCTAATTATATGTTTAACCATGGTTTAATTCTTTACACTTAACCAAGAAACATGTATCATCAAACATGATACAATCATGTGTACAAAAGTATATCACATATACAATGTGCACAAACCGAGTGAGAAAATCCATTTAAAGTGAACCAATACTAGTTAATGTAAAGTAATATATCAAATATATAATTATACATTAAATCATTAAATCAACACTTGATTTAACGATCCGGTCATATCGCATATAACCGACTAGTATCCAATGTATCGGCTTATCGAATCAATCCTCGATTCGATAACTAGGTTATATCGCATACAACCATTCGACACATTCATCGCGAGAATAGAATACGGTATCACATACACGCATTATTCTCGGTCCCGCACATATCTCATATGCGCTCCTATTTCATTTCGCTTGAACCAGGAAACCTCTGTGTAGGACTCTAAAGACTCGTCAATACGCCGGCAACAGGTGATGATCATATCAAGCACCCACAAGCCGCAAGCGGTCTGCTAAACGTAACGGCCACCCGGGTATTGAGCGATCTGAAGATCGACGAGCAAGCCCGCTCACACTCCAGTGAATCCAACCAGTAACACTACCGTACAGTCCGGTCTGATCGTCTGATATGTCGCATATCTCGCCTAGGGGTGGTAAACGTCAGACCCCAATAGCTTGATAAGTCGTGTCGATATGAGGTCTATAACAATTCAGGAAACTACTGGTAACACTTACCAGTAAATCAGCAACCCTGGCCAGGGATTTCCTGTTATAGCCAATCGAACACTGCGCAACATCAACTCCCTATACCGGGAGAGACGAATCCCCTCCTATCGCTCATTGCCTCCATGTGACTCGGGACTGTACCCAAAAACCACCATTTTGCACGCCCTCTTGGACGTGGTAAGATGGAAATCAAAGCACAGTGGGAACCACACAAGACTCTATGACGATCTCGGGTCAACAGACTACTCTGTACCAGTGTCACCAGAGAACTGCCATCTGACATGAGGTATATTACCATCAGGGAGTTCTCGGCGAGTCCGTCCAGTGTACCCAGTCTCCACTGAGCACCCGTATATCATCTCTGATGTCAAACACCAATGGATATGGGATCATCCATCGCCCATCTGTATGGGTCGAGAAGGTATACGCTAGTCTACTCTGGTATATCGATGCCCCGTCTCGATACACCCACGACTAGGGACTTTGAAGGATGTACTTATAGACTACCATATCCCCACTAGTATGATCCGCATCATAGTCCAGGTAGTCAAGTACAGATCCTAAGGGCTTTACCAACATGTAACAGGGAGACAATCAGTGTACACGTTAAGGTAAAGTTCAACCAGATAGCATACTATCATGTCGAGCAAGAAAGTACTCCCTATATATGTCCCAGCATCCACTACAATATACATCCTATGTACAGTAATGGCCTCTAGGGCATACATATAACTAACAATCTCCCACTTGCTCTAGGGCCATCTGTAGCAGTGGTTGTAGTATCTCATACTCAACCATCCCATAAAAATCTCTCTCTGGGAACAGGCCTTTGTGAGTGGATCCGCTGTGTTGTCCTCTGAATCTACTCTCCTAACCTCGATCACCCTAGAGATCAACTATCTCCATGATCAGGCGATGCTGCCTTAGAATAAGTCTGGATCACTGATGGGACCGGCGTTCCTCGGCATGAGCCACAACTCCATTGTCTCACAATGGTAGGAACGTAGTTCATCTCATGAACTAATATACACCCAAACATCCTCTTTGGTAGCATCTTAAGTAGCGATGTATCCAGCCTTTATCGTCTAGTATGCCACGGTATCTAGCTTGGAACTCTTCCAACATACCATCCCTTTACTGAGGGTAAAGACAATGCCTGTGACTGACATTCAGTCGTCTTTATCACCCTGGAACACTTCCAGTGATTCTCCCCAGGGTCGATTGATACCTTCTCACTACAACTAGTGAGAATCCTAACATCCATTTAGATCTATCTCATAGATCCAAAACCTAGGATTTAGTAGGTATCACTTTGATCCTATATGGAGAATCATTGTGATAAGCGGAGATTGATCGAGCGTAGCATAAGAAACTCCTTTCTTATCAAGAGTATGTCATCCACGTACACTACGAGGATCACCACCATACTCCCTACTACCTTTTTGTTTATACAAGGTTCATCTACCATTTTGATGATGTCAAACTCTTTGACTACTTCATCAAAACAGATGTTCCAACTCCGCGATGCCTGCTTTATCCTATAAAACATCTTGCACACGTTTCCGCTGCTCCCACTGTCTACGAGGCCCTCTGGCTATGTACTTATAGACACACTCTTCTAAAACATCATTTAGAAAAGCAGTCATGACACCCAACCGCCAGATATCGTAGTCATGGTATGTAGCCGTGGCAAGTAGGATCTGGATGGACTTAAGCATAGGTACTTGAAAAGGTTTCATCATTATCCACAGCTGGTCAATGATGCAAACTTTTAACAAGTCTAGCTTTGAAAGTCTCAACTTTTCGATGTACACCAAGTAATCTTCTCAAGATATACTTGCTCCTGATGGGGATTTAACCCTTCAGATATAGCAACCAAAGTCCATACATTGTTGGTGTACATGGATTCCATCTCAGATCGCTAAGCATCCAACCATTCTTACAGAGTCATCACTCTCGATGGCCTGCTCGAAACTAGTTGGGTCATCATCTCATGATGCAATCCTCGCTCCCACTGTCATAGAGAAACAGAAGTATCTCTCAGGTGGGTGAGGAACCCTACTAGATCGGCGGAGAGGCTGAGGTTCATTGGAATCTACTGAATCCTTTGGCTCTATCAAATCATCTGCTGTTGTTTGTATAGCTGGAACCTTTCCAGTTCTACATTACGGACCTTGCCTCGAGCTTGTCCGGATTTTGTTTTTAGACATAGGCCGGACAACCCCAAATCTTAACTAACTTAAGACATGGGTTCTTCCCATTCCATATCACATATGAAGCGGTAGGCAACTGATTTGATTGGAACCCTATTCAATAGGTATGCAGCTTCTTAAGTGCATAACTCCCAAAAAGAAAATAGGTAACTCAGTAGTACTCATCATAGAGCACACCATATCAGATAGGGTGTATCTGCTCCGCCCCGACATACCATCGTGCAATGGTGTATACGGAGGAGTAATGCTGAGAGAGAATCTCATTCTCCTTTAGAATAATCCAGGAATTCCGTGCTCAAGTATTCTCCTCCTTGATCTCATCAAAGGACATAATACTTGTACCCTCATTGGTTCTCTACTTCTAACTTATATTCTGTGAATATCTCAAAAGGTTCAGACTTGTGTTTCAACAGGAACATATGTCTGAATCTTAAGAGATTATCAGAGAATGTAACGAAGTACAAAGAACCAGTCCTGGCATATGTAGACAGGGGACCTTACATACATCATCATGTATCAGTCCCAAGAGTTCACTAACTCTTTCTCTGTTTCCATTAAACAGAGCTATGGTCATCTTATCTTTGTGACATGACTGGAAAGTTTCATAAGATGTAAATTCGAACTAATTTAAATATACATCTACATGTAACTTCAGCTAGTCGGGTCGCATTGATATGACCTAGTCTACAATGCCTCAAGAAGGATTCGTTCATTTCTGAACTCTTCCTCTTGTGTGTGTTCCGTATACTAAAGAACTGTAGTTTGATTTAGAACATCAATGCTTTTAGATAACGTGCCTGATCCGATCAACTTTTGATACAGGAAATGTTCAAAACATAATCCAACAATACAAAATTTTATCATTTCTTTACTAATAAAGAGATAGATATGATTTTGTATATCAGGTTCGGTATCTAATAACATTTGTTCAGAATCAATGTATTGGTAATACAGGGTGACAGTGACCAACAGACTTGGCTGCAACTCTTGCCCCGTTTTCTGCCTCATGAAACTTATCACCCGTTCTCAGTTCTCTACCTTTCTGTAGCCCTATGTAACAGATTACATATCTGGGATCCTGATATGGTATCACATACCCAGGACGTAGAGGATACAGAGAAACAGTTCTTTATAACGAACACACCCAAAGATGATGCATCAACATGCACTCTCTTCGTTTGGGCGGCACGGGAATTCTGGTAATCCCCAATTTCCTGCTCTGTTTTATAACAATTATAAGTTGGAGCGGGACCAACGTTCCCCAGCTCAGTATAACAAGCGGGTTCGGTCAATATTCCGTATTATTATCTTAATTAAGGCATGATATGGTCGCTACCTGGAGAGAGAGAGAAGAAAACACTCAGCGTGCGCTCTTGCAAGAATAGATTGGTTATTATTTTATCTAATCAGGATGGCTCCCACTGCTTTTTATCAATATTATTTTATCTAATCAGGATGGCTCCCACTGCTTTTTATCAAATCTTCCTTCAAACCCTAAAAGGAAAGACTAGCCGGGATTAATTACACACTACAAGTTCGCCAATCTTTCAGCCAGGCCAGTGTCGATACTTTGAGGGAGGTCCCCCGTGCTTTCGCACGAACCTAATTAATGTAAACCTCATTTTCCTAGAGGCGTAATCTCGTTGACACCTTTCTAGACACCTACTTGATCGGCTAATTGTAATGTATAAAACTCTCCCAGGAGTAACTCTTACTCGCAGCGGGTATCGAGATCCAACTATCTCATAGAAGGTATGCAATCTCATTGCAAATTTCAACACTTGAAATTCCCGATAATATTTTGCCCCTAGCTCGCTATGACCTTGACGCATGCCAAACAACCCATAGTCTGCTAGTCAAGTTCAACCCGTACATTTCTTGATTGAATTAAACCCACCCGCACGACCCTTGACGCATGCCAAACAACGCCGTACGAATACCCTAATCCAATCGCATCGTATGCTAGCAGATAAGCACTAGTTAGCTACCGTACACTACGCCTTGACGCATGCCAAACAACCGCAGCACGAATACTAACTAGTACTTATCTGAAATGACGGAGGGCTACGACAGGTTTTTCTGAAAACCTATTGCGTAATGAACTTGATATCGTTGTAGAATCAAATGATTTTGAAATGGAGTGCTTTTGAGGCTTTTCTAGTTTTGCTAAAGGAGTCACTCCCGGTGAAGGGATCGTCGGTCCTTTCCTCGTCGAATGAGGTGCGGGATATATCATATATATCACTGTGCAAAGCAAAAACTCTTAAAAGCAATCAAAAGACAAACCGAGTGTGTAGCATCTGCCAGTTATTGCTAAAGGAGTCACTCCCGGTGAAGGGATCTCGGTCCTTTCCTTATCGAATAAGGTGCAGGATATATCATATATACCGCTGTGCAAAGCAAGAACTGTAGCTACCTGTTTTATTTTGAAATTTGATTCTACAACATCTTAGGTTTCTTTTATTTCATTAATCACATTAATGAAGTCCCATCATTTAAGTACCTAAACATCACAGATAAATACGACGTACACTTATGCCATCCGCATTCGCCTCGATGTCCCCTTGTGCACCGTTAGGTTAGGTAACTAACGGCAGAGCGGGGCAGGGCTAGCGCAGGTGTAAAACATAAGTAACGCCTATATAATATATCATATATACTATATACAGTATCTATCAAAGAACATCACATGATCACATCACAGATATCGCAGCAGAAGAATCATATGAAATATTGGATATACTAGGACATCCGTGTTTTCAATACGAGCCAGTATAAAACACGGATTCTACGGTCGTGATGAATAGCCAAACCCACACCCCTAGACCCCTACGAGAGCGGCAAGCAACCCTACCAATTCTGGAGTTAGGAGACCCGGACTCGACTCCTCGAGTTGGTCTCCCACTGGACTCCAGAACCCGGTTACTTGTGCTCCCCTCCTTGGGTCTATCCTAGTGCGGAAAAGTAAATAATATACAAGAGGTGACAACTTCCGCAACTTGGAAGCGCCCCAATAAAAGAATATTACATACAAGTTTTTACATGAATGAAAATGAAAAACACTCATCTCACATAAAAACCCCCGGCTAATCAAACACGACGATCCAATATAACATATCCAGCAACACATAACATCACATGTCATCAACGTAAGTAAATATGCGCATCCCAATTGTCGTTGACATATAGCAACGAAACCGGCGACATCACATATTACACTTACGGTCACAGAAAAGAAAGTGTAAAACTACAATAGTTGGAATCCGCAACCTTCTCAGACATCGCATGCCTGACCAAATGAATTACTTAGACATCGCATGCCTAACAATTATAAACCCCGCATTTTAGTCTCAAAATCGAAAACTCTTTTCAATATCAAGTCGGGCAATTCAACAAGATTCCCGACATCCTGATCGAATGCTCGTCGCAAACTTCAGTAGGCGGCCGCACCCCCGACGCCGTCGACGAAGTGCACCAAGGCGGAACACCGCCACCGCGAGCACCCGAACGGATGCTTTCGGCGACGGGGTTCTCCTACAGTCACTTGGTCGGGGCTATGGAGTGAGGCCGTCTATTAAGTTTACCCGACGAGTATCCGCGTACGCTACGTGATTGCGATGGACTTTTGATCACATCAAAATTCCGTAGCAACCGATCAAGTGAGACTAAACTGCTATGTTTATAACATTCATTCAGTTATCACATAACTTTTGTGAATTCCAATTATTGTATCACATTCCAGATAAACAGAAAATTTCAAACTTTTCGATCGAACAATCGAACACCCAAGTTTTCCCGATACAGCTCAACACATGAAATAAGTCTAACAACATTCCGTTCGTGCCTCAGTACCAACGGTCCAGCCGTAGAAGGGTCAAGCCAACGCCTCACATGTGGCACGCCGTACTGCCCCAAACCCGAAGGTTCAAAGGGCAGTTCAAGACGGTCACATAATCGAGTTAAGGTTTGTTGTCTTCTAGAGGGTCCATCGCGTTACTTGCACTACTTAGAACGTCGTCAAACTACGGAAAAATCCAACACTTGGAAATTTCCCGACAGGGGAAAAATTGGGTATTTATATCCGGTCGAACTTTTTAACATATTCTAAAATTTATCCGGAAAGCCACATAGACAAAATTTGATACTCCGATCGAAACACCGAATCCCCAAAATAATCCCAGAAAATACAACTCTGGAAAAAATATTAAAAACATCCAGAACACACAAGAAACACCAACAGAAACAACTGAAGAAAACACACATCCTGATCATCACAGACGGCCGCGGAACCGCCGCAAAAGGGGGGTCAACGCCGCGGTTCCGCGGCCGTACTGTTGAATTAGGTTGTCGTTTTCTCCAGTTTTTCTTAGAATTTCCTGCACATTTCTCTGCATATTTTTAATTCCAAAAAATCCACAATTTACAGAAATGTCCAGAGAGCATGTTAAGGGTTTGGGTTTCGGGTCGATCGGACATCAAATTCCGTCTAGACTTTGCCTAAGGCTCTAGCTAGGCTCTGATACCACTGTAGGGTTCCTAGGCACTCTCAAGAGGTCTCACAAGGCATCAACCATGCCAATTTCAAAAAATCTAGGTGCCGAGAAACCCGACTACGGATCGTTGGCTAGAAATCTAGGCGAAACAATAAAATAGTTAACACTTAACTAAGAGTTACGGAAATACAACCTTTGTAGATCCGGTTCTCCACCTCCATAGCTCCGCAATGAAGTCTCCTCGCTGTCCATAATAAGTCCCGGGCTCTAGCGTCGGCTTCATCGGAGAATGGACGGGCTAGGTCATCGATGTCCATGCTGAAGATGATCTACGTCGAGGCATCGCTAAATCAAGCTCCGACTTCACCAAGTCAAGAAACTTGTGAAGAAAACACACTCTACTACTTGGCAAGAGGTAGAGGATGAAGAAATAGGAAATGGGTTCAATTTAGAATTGGATTTCTCACTCTTTATCATCAATCACCATTGATGACCTCAAGGTTTTCTTCTTGAGTTCAAGGAAGAAGAAGAAGAAAAATGATATGATAAGTTAATTAAAAAGAAAAGAATAATCAAACCTTATCATAATGTTAACTATGGTAATGTGTAGAGAATCAATCATGGTTAAAGGAATGGTTAGGGTTAAGGATGAGATAAGAATGGTGGACAAAGTCAAAGCTTCATGAAGCTTCAACTAAACAACAAAAAAAGCCACCATTCTTTTCTCTTTTCCATTTATTTTCCAAAATGTATAAACAAATAAATAAATGAATAAATAAGTAATGGAAAAATAAAACCCTAATTATATGTTTAACCATGGTTTAATTCTTTACACTTAACCAAGGAAACATGTATCATCAAACGTGATACAATCATGTGTACAAAAGTATATCACATATACAATGTGCACAAACCGAGTGAGAAAATCCATTTAAAGTGAACCAATACTAGTTAATGTAAAGTAATATATCAAATATATAATTATACATTAAATCATTAAATCAACACTTGATTTAACGATCCGGTCATATCGCATATAACCGACTAGTATCCAATGTATCGGCTTATCGAATCAATCCTCGATTCGATAACTAGGTTATATCGCATACAACCATTCGACACATTCATCGCGAGAATAGAATACGGTATCACATACACGCATTATTCTCGGTCCCGCACATATCTCATATGCGCTCCTATTTCGTTTCGCTTGAACCAGGAAACCTCTGTGTAGGACTCTAAAGACTCGTCAATACGCTGGCAGCAGGTGATGATCATATCAAGCACCCACAAGCCGCAAGCGGTCTGCTAAACGTAACGGCCACCCGGGTATTGAGCGATCTGAAGATCGACGAGCAATCCCGCTCACACTCCAGTGAATCCAACCAGTAACACTACCGTACAGTCCGGTCTGATCGTCTGATATGTCGCATATCTCGCCTAGGGGTGGTAAACGTCAGACCCCAATAGCTCGATAAGTCGTGTCGATATGAGGTCTATAACAATTCGAGAAACTATTGGTAACACTTACCAGTAAATCTCAGCAACCCTGGCCAGGGATTTCCTGTTACAGCCAATCGAACACTGCGCAACATCAACTCCCTATACCGGGAGAGACGAATCCCCTCCTATCGCTCATTGCCTCCATGTGACTCGGGACTGTACCCAAAAACCACCGTTTTGCATGCCCTCTTGGACGTGGTAAGATGGAAATCAAAGCACAGTGGGAACCACACAAGACTCTATGACGATCTCGGGTCAACAGACTACTCTGTACCAGTGTCACCAGAGAACTGCCATCTGACGTGAGGTATATTACCATCTGGGAGTTCTCGGCGAGTCCGTCCAGTGTACCCAGTCTCCACTGAGCACCCGTATATCATCTCTGATGTCAAACACTAATGGATATGGGATCATCCATCGCCCATCTGTATGGGTCGAGAAGGTATACGCTAGTCTACTCTGGTATATCGATGCCCCGTCTCGATACACCCACGACTAGGGACTTTGAAGGATATACTTATGGACTACCATGTCCCCACTAGTATGATCCGCATCATAGTCCAGGTAGTCAAGTACAGATCCTAAGGGCTTTACCAACATGTAACAGGGAGACAATCAGTGTACACGTTAAGGTAAAGTTCAACCAGATAGCATACTATCATGTCGAGCAAGAAAGTCCTCCCTATATATGTCCCAGCATCCACTACAATATACATCCTATGTATAGTAATGGCCTCTAGGGCATACATATAACTAACACAATATACAAAACTCTGTATAAGTTTCCTGAGTCTAATAACTCATTTCCTGTGTGTCGTAGGTTGAAAACTGTACTTATGGTTAAGAAGAATTACACCCCTGTTTAATGCTCCTTACCTAACCATCCACTGATATAGGTAAATGTCATAGGCATAATTTCAAAATGCTGTATCTCACTTTATAAAAATAAACGTACAGATATATCAATTTAAAATTGGTGCATAACAACGGATATTCAAACCAAATATTCGCCGTCCGGCAAACAACCCAGGTGATTTCCTCAAATATCACTAATTACAACGAATCCCGATATAATGAGAATAATCACCCAATTCCCAATAACTTACTCCAACTCATCATCTGTAAAACCATATAGATTTGAGAATCAAACCTAGTAAATACATACCCTGGAGCAAGGGCTCATTGGGAAATCAGTTTTCTTTTATCAGTACACAGTGAAACTGAAACATTGAAATGTTTCGTAGGGGTATCCGGGTATTCCTAGTAATGCCTCTTCCATTATCCAGATTCACAACTGTAACCGTATATTTCTTTGCCATCTCTCCAAATCGCTTCATATGTCTTTAGTCATTACCTTCTGAACACCTTCTTAGGCTAAATGGTTTTCTTCCTTCCCTACCTTTCGGCACCAGCCTATGGTTTGGAAGAAAACTATCCAATAAGCATAATGGGTGTACTGTCCTAATCCTAGGAGCACTCGCAATGCGAGAGAAGATGAAAATAAAAGACAACCGAATAAACCTTATTCCTATTTCTCCTGAACCAGAATCCATCCCCGAACTGGAACAAGTTCCTTTCGAGTTCGTATATAACCATACGATGGAGTATCCAAATAACTGTGGATCTTCGTAGTGATACGGAGTGTCCTGGAGAAATACAAAGGTGAAGTGGGAGTGGTAATGAAATACTTGGTTTGGTAGTGAATAGAAGTCGCAATTTACTTTGCCCTCTTTCTAATCCCTTTATTTGTCTTTACTTAATACCTTCTGTACACCATCGTTAGGCTAATTGGTTTTCCTCATTCCCCACCGTTCGGCACCTGCTTATGGTTTAGAAGAAGACTATCCAATTAGCGTAATAGGTGTACTGTCCTAATCCAAGGAGCACTCGCAACCTGAGAGAAGGTAAAAGGAAAAGACAACTGAATAGTCCTATTCGTTTTCTCCTGGACCGGAAACCATCCTCGAATAAGTTCCTTCGAGTTTGTATATAACCATACGATAGTTTTATCCAATGGAAGTGGATGTTCGTAGTAATACGGGGTGTTCTAGAGAAAAGGGTAAAAGTAGGAGTGGCAATGAGGTATGCGACTCTGACAATCTAAAAGCCAGTGTTTTAAGAAGGTTCGGTTAACTTGGTCACTGAGTCATAGTCAAGGGTTAAGTCATGGTCGCTGCCAAAGAGAGAGAGAGAGAAAAGAAACACTCAGCGTGCACTCTAACTTAGATCAGAATGGTTATCAATTTATCTAATCAGGAAACCTCCTACTGTAACCTCAAATTCTCCTCCAAACGTGAAAGAAGAATTAGTCGGGATCACCCGATGAGTAAACCAACTCATCAGTGGGAATTGGGATCCAACTATCATCGCATGATAACGTGACGGAATCCACTCACGTCACCACACTCCAGAAGGTATGTGCATGCCTGGCAAGTTTCAGTTTCTTTAGAAACTCCCGATGTGTGTTTTTACCCCTAGGACCCAAGTGACCTTGACGGAGTCAACAAATCAAAGAGTCCTAGTCAAGTTCAACCCGTCATTATCTGGATTGCATTAAACCCACCCGTACGTGCCCTTGACGGAGTCAACAAGGCCGCACGACTGTCCTAACAAATCCTATATCCATGCTACAAACAAGCACTACTTAGCTACTGTACACTACGCTTTGATGGAGTCAACAAACGCAGCACGAATACTAAATAATACCCGTAAGAAATGACGGAGGGCTACGGCTGGTTTTTGGCGAAAAACCTTTAACGTAATGAACTTGATATCGCTGAAGGAACTGCATAGCTTTCTGTAAAAATATAGTGGCAAAAATCCTTTGCTAAAGAGGTCACTCTCGGTGAAGGGATCTCGGCTCTTTCCCCGTAGAATGAGGTGCAGGATATTCCAACTGAATACCACGATGCAAAGCAAAAAGTAATCGGCTATAGTGAAGTTATTACCCTGATGCAAACTTCTGTCCAAGGGGTCACTCCCGGTGAAGGGATCTCGGCCCTTGCCTCGTCGACTGAGGTGCAGGATATTCATAACCGAATACCACTGTGCAAAACAAAAGAGAACGTCCTTGCAATAACAGCTTTTTGAAAAATTGTTCCAACAACATCTGAATAGGTTTGTTTAGCTTGCATTGATCCAAACCAACGCAGTCCCATCAATTGATCACACCACAAAAGAACGAAAATAATGATGTACGTATATGCCATCCGCATTCGCCACTGGGTCCCGTCATCACCCGTTAGGTGACTTAACTAACGACAGAGCGGGGACTGGACTAGCGTGGGTGCAAAACATATACAACATCTACTAGTATATATATCAATATATAATATTCGCTCAAGGCGTGATAAAATGCAACATCACAGAAATGTAATAAGCATCACAGAACAATACAGATATTTGGGATCCCCGGGTTTCATAGAGCCACTACTAAAACCCGACGTTCCCCTGGTCGTGTGGATAGCCTGTGCAATGAAATCCTAGACCCCTATGGGCACGGCAAGTTACCCGCCAAAACCTGAAGCGAGACAGCCCCCTTCAACAACGTGAATGGACCACCCAGCACTTCACGGAATCCGGTAACTTGGGCACCCCTCCTTGGGTCAACCTGTACCCCCTACGAGTGCGATGAATAGCTCGCCAATTCTAGAGTGAAGCCCCCACCATCTCAATGCCATGAGATGCGGGCCCGTTGCCCTCTAGAACCCGGCTATCCGTGCACCCCACTGCGGGGTAATCCTAGTACAGAAAGTAAAATATACAACGGGTACATCGACCTCAACCCGGTCGTGCCCCAAAAGAATAATATACAAACAGGCAGTGATGGCAGTCCACATGTCGGACGCTCACCCCGCAATATCAAATGTACATATACAACCAAACTGTACTAACATTGTATCCAGGCTATCCACCACGACAAATCCGCAACATCACAGCATAACACAGAACATCAACGCGAATGTCACGTTCGCAAATCTGTCTAAAAGGGCTATAGTAGTTAGACAGGATTTACCGATCAAATGACATTCACGGTCGCAGATATAATGTAAATAATATGAACTAACATGTTTAAAATTTTCGATCGACTAAACTTTCCGAAGTGGGCCCAAAGCATAACGGTAAACTCAAAATAAATCTGGGCCCAAACAGAACATACCAAAAACCCTATTTCCATGTCAGAAACTCACTGTAGAAATTTGGTGCAGAGAAGGCACAGAATGGCGGCGGAACCGCGGCCGGAAGGGGGTTATGGCCACGGTTCCGTGGCGCGTCCGTACGATCATGCAATCAAATTCTCACAGAATGCTTATAAAACCCTGCACGTATTTTTACAATGTACCAAATAATTTTTTGACCACTGCAAAAATTCGACAGAAACTGTGGCATGAAAACGCGGTTTTTTGAAAATCCGTTCAATCGAACTTGTAAACACGTTAGAGCAAGCTAGACTAGGTTAATGGCGTGGCTTTGATACCATGTAAGACTACGGGAGCGCCCCGGCCGTCTTTTCGAGGCCAAAATAAGGAAACGAAAATTTTTCTTAACTTGAAAACCGGCGCTATCGTATTCTTAAAACCCGGATCAAACCATTAACCTAATGCTAGCTATCTAGAGAAAGGGTAGAGAGCTATACTGAGCGATCCGTGTCCTTCGGTCTTCGGCCACCATCCCGATCTCCTCGCGGAATCTCCGTTCTCCATCTCCTCGTCGGAAAGGGCACCACATCGAGAAGTCGTTTTACGGGCTCCCGCTTCATCCGAAGCAACTCGGGCACAAAGTGTGCTAGCCGACGTGCCCAAGATGAAGTAGAGAATGTTGTGATCATTTTGTCTCTTGCATCCATGGCTTTGGGTGGAGGTAAAGGATGATGCCATTAATGGAAGCTTTGAGCTAGAGAAGAAAGAGGAAGAAGAAGTTTCTCACTTTCTTTTCTTTTGTGATAAGTGTTATGAAAATGAGAAAGTGAGAGAGAATAATATGAGAGCTGACCTATTCAAGGCAGCCCCTCTCTCTCTCCTTCTCATTTCATGACTTAAATCAATCTCATAATGTGACACATGCACAAGAAAAGAGACCATGATTCATCACTTGTGCATGTGTCACCATTAATGCTCTAAATGATGATTTCTAGCTCATAATTACCACCATCCAAACATTAATCCAAATGTTTGGTCCAACAAAGAAAAATCTGGCAACATCTAAAGTAAACTCGTGACGGACCACAAGGATACCACTCACCTGTATATACATACCTGCATCCGCATTCCGACTGAATGCGAATGCGATGAGACTAAAGTGATCCAACAAATCTTATACTAGGATCCGGCTTAAACCAAAGCCCACTAGTATGATCCGTCCGATCATGATCCGTGCAATACCGCACGTATATGATCGAACCCTGCCGTATATCATACGGCCTCTACAACGTTTCGCCCGAAACATGAAAAACTGTCTGTGGGGGACTCTAAAGACTCGTCAATACTTTGGCTATGGATTTAACCACTAGCACGTCAGAAGTATTAGCCGTACGTAACGGGCTACCAGGTATTGACCAAAAGGGACGTCGATGAGCGAACTCATCCTGACACCCTACTGAGCCTGTCAGTGACAATATCCGTACAGTCCGGTCCGTTCGTCTATGAGCATCGCATGGCGGGCCTAGGGGGTTGGTAAAAGTCAGACCCCCAAAAGCGGTACAAGTCGTGTCGGAGTGTATCCCAGAACACCCTGAGATACTACTAGAATACCTACCAGTAAATCTCCTTCCTCGGCCGAGGGCTTTGTGTAATGGCTCTCCTAGACACAGTGCGATCTCACCCCCAATACCAGGAGAGACTAAACCACTGTCGATCCGCTCACTGCCTCCATGTGGCTCGGGACTGTACCCAACTAAAACCTTTTTGTACGACTCCTTTGAGCCGAGGTAGGGTAGTAATCAAAGTACAATGGGAACTCACACGAGAAAAATGATGATCTCAGGTCGATGAACTAACCTGTATACATGAAACTAGGGAACTGCTATCTGACGTCAGGTATAAGACCAACTAGCATGTTCCCGGCGAGTCCTGTCCGGTGTACTCATAACCCAATGAGCACCTGTATACATCTTAGGTGAACCAACTGACACCAGTGGCTTGTGAGACCAGCCACCGCCCCTCGTCGGGGTCTCGACTGTATACACTAGTCTACTCTGGAGTATCGATGCCCTGTCTCGAAACTCCCTCGACTAGGGACCTTTTAAGGATGTACTTATAGACCCCAGCTCCCACGTATATGATCACCATCATAATGCTAGCCCTCAAGCAAGAATCCTAAGGGCTCTATCAACGTGCAATAGTGACCTGTAAGGTCACCTAAAACAGTACACGATGATAAAGGCAAACCAGATAGCATACTATCATCTTGAGTAAGACTGTCCTACCGGTATTGGTCCTCCCTCAATCATTGCAATCACGTGCCTGTGATCCAATAATTGACTATGAGGGCATTATATCCAACATAATTGTATTGTGATATTGTCTTGCTCTCACGTGTTGATAAAGCCCTTAGGATATGTACTTGATTACCTGGACTATGATGGAGATCATACCAGTGGGGCCAGGATAGTTCATAAGTACATCATTTAATTGTTCCTAGTCAAGGGGATATCGAGACAGGGCATCGATATTCCAGGGTAGACTAGCGTATACGCTTCTTGACCCATATGATGGGCGATGGATGATCTCACATCCATTGGTGTTTGACATCAAAGATGGTATACGGGTGCTCAGTAGAGACTGGGTACACTGAACAGGACTCGCCGAGGATAGCAGTCCTCTGGTGACACTGGTACAGGTTAGTCTGTAGACCCGAGATCTTCATAGTGACTTGTACGGCTCCCACTGTGCTTTGATTTCCTCCCTACCGCGCTCAAAGGAGACATGCAAACTGGTGGATTTTGGGTACAGTCCCGAGTCATATGGAGGCAATGAGCGATAGGAGGGGTTTCGTCTCTCCCGGTATTGGGGGTTGAAGTTGCACTATGCTCGATTGGCTATTGTAAGTCGATGTTAGACACCCCACATGATGCGGGGAGGCGGAATAGGTAAAATAATCATTTTGTTTAAACTAACATCGACTAACTTTACGGATCTTTGCTAAACCCTAACTAACAAAAACATAGAAGTGATTAGCTACTATGAAAGATGATTATACCAAATGAATCAAGTCCTTCTTATTCTCGTAGACCACCTTCTCGTCGGCCTCCTCGTTGTGATAGAAGATCCACCCGAGAGCTCCTTCTCCAAGCTTTAACCTCTCACTTGAGGTAACTAGGTTGCTATGAGTGCTAATCAAAGTAACCTAGAGGATATAGAATAGGATTATGGATCTATTAGTCTTGCTAACCCTTGGATCTCAACACATGAGAGGTTAGGTTTAGTTCTTTGAAGAGAGAGCTTGAGGAGAGAGAAGGTGAGAGTGAGAAAGATATGGAAAAATATCTCATTTGTGAATATATATGAAGCATGATAATTATTAAATGAATAACAAATAATAATATCAACCATGCTTCATTAACTCACTTTGTGTGATTCATCTCATGAGTCATTAAGCAATAAATACATCATTAACTCCTTTGGATGAATCACACCATGAGTCATTAAACCATTTAATGCAAATTCCACCTAAGCCTCCAACTCATCAATCTTCTAGAAGCTTCTCGACTAATTACGAGAATGCCCCTCCCATCCGTGAAAACATGGAAATACTGGGACTGTATAAATCCAATAATCCAATACTAGAATCTGGCTTAAACCAAAGCCTGCTAGTATAAACTGTCCGAACATCGTACGTGCGTAAAAACACGTATGTGTCTGAACCCTGTTGTAAAACCATACGACCTCTATATCGTTTCGCCCGAAGCAGGGAAACTCTCTGTGTAGGACTCTAAAGACTCGACACTACGCTGGCAGTGGGTTTAACCACAGACCACATGCGGCACTAGCTGTACGTAACGGTCCCCAGGTAGATGTCGATAAGAAGGCCGATGAGGAAACCCATCCGAACTCCTACTGGGCCTGATGTGACAATCTCCGTACAGTCCGGTCTGTTCGTTTAAGACTATCGCATATCGGGCCTAGGCGGCAGCAAGCGTCAGTCCCCTAAAAGCGGTATAAGTCGTGTCGGAGTGAAGCCCATTACACCTTGAGAAGCTACTAGAAATCCTACCAGTAAATCTGGCTTGCCCTAGCCAGGGACTTTGCGTAATGGCTCTCCAGACACAGCGCGATATCAACTCCCAATACTGGGAGAGATGAATCCTATCTAACCGCCACTGCCTCCAAGTGCTTCGGGACTGCACCCAACTGCTGCCTGTTTGCACGACTCCTTTGAGCCGTGGTAGGGTAGCAATCTAAGAACAGTGGGAACACACTCGAGGCGAAGCAGCAGTGTCAAGTCTATGGACTATGCTGTACTCATGTCACCTGGGAACTGTTAACTGACGACGGGTATAATACCAACCAACAGTTCCCTGTGGGTCCTGTCCGGTGTACCCGTAACCCAACGAGCAGCTGTATACTATCTCCAGTACAACGTACTAATGACTGTGGGACAGACCATTTCCCCTGCTGGGATGAGAAGCATACACACTAGTCTACTCCGGAGTATCGATTCCCTGTCTCGATAATCCTACGACTAGGGACCTGAAAAAGGATGTGCTTGTAGACTACCCAGCCCCCACTAGTGTGACTGCCATCACAATGCTGGTAGTCAAGCAAGATCCTAAGGGCCTTATCAATATGTATTCTCGATATGCTAACATATACACATATTAAGGTAGATATAAACCAAGTAGCATACTACCATGTTTAGCAAGACTATTAATATAACTGTGAATATCCCAAGCTTCCATTAAGTAATATACAAGCTATTATGATACAATAATGGCCCCTAGGGCATATACACTAACAATCTCCCACTTGCACTAGGGCTGTTAGTTATATGTATGCCCTAGAGGCCGTTACTATACATAGGATGTATATTATAGTGGATGCTTGGACATATATAGGGAGGACTTTCTTGCTCGACATGATAGTATGCTATCTGGTTGCTCTTTACCCTAACGTGCACACCGATTGTCTCTCTGTTACATGTTGGTAAAGCCCTTAGGATGTGTACTTGACTACCTGGACTATGATGCGGATCATACTAGTGGGGACATGGTAGTCCATAAGTACATCCTTCAAGGTCCCTAGTCGTGGGTATATCGATACGGGGCATCGATATACCAGAGTAGACTAGCTTATACCTTCTCGACCCATACAGATGGGCGATGGATGATCCTATATCCATTGGTGTTTGACATCAGAGAGGATATACGGGTGCTCAGTGGAGACTGGGTACACTGGACGGACTCGCCGAGAACTCCCAGATGGTATTATACCTTACGTCAGATGGCAGTTCTCTGGTGACACTGGTACAGAGTAGTCTGTTGATCCGAGATCGTCATAGAGTCTTGTGTGATTCCCACTGTGCTTTGATTTCCACCTTACCACGTCCAAGAGGGCGTGCAAAACGGTGGTTTTTGGGTACAGTCCCGAATCACATGGAGGCAATGAGCGATAGGAGGGGATTCGTCTCTCCCGGTATAGGGAGTTGATGTTGCGCTGTGTTCGATTGGCTATAACCGGAAATCCCTGGCCAGGGTTGCTGAGATTTACTGGTAAGTGTTACCGGTAGTTTCTCGAACTGTTATAGACCTCATATCGATACGACTTATCGAGCTGTTGGGGTCTGACGTTTACTACGCCTAGGCGAGATATGCGACATATCAGACGACGAGACCGAACTGTACGGTAAGTGTTACTGGTTGGATTCACAGGAGTGTGAGCGGGCTTGCTCGTCGATCTTCTAATCGTTCAATACCCGGTTGGCCGTTATGTTTAGCAGACCGCTTGCGGCTTGTGGGTGTTTGATATGATCATCACCTGCTGCCGGCGTATTGACGAGTCTTTAGAGTCCTACACAGAGGTTTCCTGGCTCATGCGAAACGAAATAGGAGCGCATATGAGATATGTGCGGGACCGAGAATAATGCGTGTATGTGATACCATATTCCATTCTCTCGATTTGTATCATTGGCAGGTTATATGTGATATAGCCGGGTTACCGAATCAAGTGTTGATTCGATACATTGATACACTTGATACTAGTCGGCTATATGCGATATGACCGGATCGTTAAATCAAGTGTTGATTTAATAATTTAATATATAATTACATATTTGATATATTACTTTGCATTAACTAGTATTGGTTCACTTTAAATGGATTTTCTCACTCGGATGTGCACATTGTATATGTGATATACTTTTGTGCACTTGTTTGTATCATGTTTGATGATACATGCAAAATTGGCTTTGTGTAAAGACTTATATCATGGTTATGATAATGGTTAGGGTTTTGACTTATTCACTCATTTATTTATCCATTTATTTTTGAGAAATAGATAAAAGAAAAACAAAATGGTTTCTTTCTTTCTTTCATGAAGCTTGTTGAAGCTTCATGAAGCTTTGACCAAGTGACCATTTTGTCTTCTTCTTTTAACCCTAACCATTCATCTAAACTCTAGTTAGTTCTCTACACAAAACCATGGTTAAAATTATGATAAGGTTGATTATTCTTTTCTATTCTAAAAACTTATCATAATATTCATCTTCTTCTTCTTGTTCTTCTTCAAGAAGAAAACCTAGCTTTCATCAATGGTGATTTGATGAAAAGAGTGAGAAATCCAATTCTAAAGTGAACCCACCTCCTATTTCTTCATCCTCTACCTCTTGCCAAGTAGTATAGGGTGTTTTCTTCACAAGTTTCATGACTTGGTGAAGTGGGAGCTTGATCTTGTGATGCCTCGACGTAGATCATCTTCGGCATCGTAGTCGATGACCTAGCCCGCCCATTTCTCCGATGAAGCCGACGCTAGAGCCCGGGATTTGATTTGGACAGCAAGGGGACTTCATCGCGGAGCTATGGAGGTGGAGAACCGGATCTACAAAGGTTGTATTTCCATTCACTCAGTTAAGTTGTTAACTAGTTGCTTGTTTCGCTTAAAATTCTAGTTAACGATCCGTATTAGGGTTTCTCGGCACTTGTAAAATTTGAAATTGGCATGGTTGATGCCTTGTGAAACCTCATTAGTGTGCCTAGCAAACCTACAGTGGTATCAGAGCCTAGCTAGAGCCTTAGGCGATGTGTAGACGGAGTTAGAAGTCCGATCGAACCGAAACCCTAACTCTAAAATGCTCTCTGGAAATTTTCTGAAAATTTGGATTTTTGTGAATTAAAAATTGCTAAAAAATTCAGCAGGGTGTTATTTGAATTACTGTGAAATTCGAGGGGCTTATTCAACTAAAGCGCGGCGGAACCGCGGCACAAGCATGCCTTGTGCGGCGGTTCCGCGGCCATTTTGTCGCATTAATTTATGAATTTTGCACAGTAATTCATGTTTTCAAGTGCTGAGTTTTCTGGGAATTTTTAATTTGAACTCCAGAGTTGAGTTTTCTGGGTTGTATTGGGAGTTCGTAGATTCGATCGGATTATCAGACTTTGTCTATGTGGCTTTCCGGATAATTATTTTAGAATATGTTAAAAAGTTCGACCGGATATAAATACCCAATTTTTCCCCTGCCAGAAAATTTCCAAGTGTTGGATTTTTCCGTGGTTTAAAGATGTTCTAAGTAGTGCAAGTAACGCGATGGACCCTCTGGAAGACAACAAACCTTAACTCGATTATGTGACCGTCTTGAACTACCCTTTGAACCTTCGGGTTTGGGGCAGTGCGGCGTGCCACATGTGAGGCGTTGGCTTGACCCTTCTACGGCTGGACCGTTGGTACTGAGGCATGAACTGGATGTTTTTAAACTTGTTTCATGTGTTGATTTGCTTTGGGAAAACTTGGGTGTTCGATTGTTCGATCGGAAAGTTTAACATTTTCTATTTATCTGGAATGGGATACAATAATTGGAATTCACAAGTAGTTATGAGATAACTGAATGAATGTTATAAACATAGCACGTTAGTCTCACTTGATCGGTTGCTACGGAATTTTGATGTGATCAAAAGTCCGTCGCAATCACGTAGCGTACGCGGATACTCGCCGGGTAAACTTAATAGACAACATCACCCCATAGCCCCAACCAAGTGACTGTAGGAGAACCCCGTCGCCGAAAGCATCCGTTCGGGTGCTCGCGGCAGCGGTGTTCCGCCTTGGTGCACTTCGTCGACGGTATCGGGGGTGCGGCCGTCTACTAAAGTTTGCGACGAGCATTCGATCAGTATGTCGGGAATCTTGTTGAATTACCCGACTTGATATTGAAAAGTGTTTTCGATTTTGAGACTAAAATGCGGGGTTTATAATTGTTAGGCATGTGATGTCTAAGGAATTCATTTGATTAGGCATGCGATGTCTATGCAGGTTGCGGATTCCAACTGTTGTAGTTTTACACTTTCTTTTCTGTGACCGTAAGTGTAATATGTGATATCGCCGGTTTCGTTGCTATATGTCAACGACAATTGGGATGCGCATATATACTTACGTTGATGACATCTGATGTTATGTGTTGCTGGATATGTTATATTGGATCGTCGTGTTTGAATAGCCAGGGTTTTTTATGTGAGATGAGTGTTTTTCATTTTCATTCATGTAAAAACTTGTATGTAATATTCTTTTATTAGGGCACTTCCAGGTTGCGGAAGATGTCACCTTTTGTATATTATTTACTTTTCCGCACTAGGATCGACCCAAGGAGGAGGGCACAAGTAACCGGGTTCTGGAGTCCAGTGGGAGACCAACTCGAGGAGTCGAGTCCGGGTCTCCTAACTCTAGAATTGGTAGGGTTGCTTGCCGCTCTCGTAGGGGTCTAGGGGTGTGAGTTTGGCTATTCATCACGACCGTGGAATCCGTGTTTTATACTGACTCGTATTTAAAACACGGACGTCCTAGTATATCCAATATTTCATATGATTCTTCTGCTGCGATATCTGTGATGTGATCATGTGATATGTTCTGTGATGGATACTGTATATAGTATATATGATATATTATATAGATGTTACTTATGTTTTACACCCACGCTAGCCCTGCCCCGCCTCTGCCGTTAGTTACCTAACCTAACGGTGCATGAGGGGACATCGAGGCGAATGCGGATGGCATAAGTGTACGTCGTATTTATCTGTGATGTTTAGGTAACTTAAATGATGGGACTTCATTAATGTGATTAATGAAATAAAAAGAAACCTAAGATGTTGTAGAATCGAATTTCAAAATAAAAAGGGTAGCTACAGTTCTTGCTTTCCACAGTGGTATATGTGATATATCCTGCACCTTATTCGATGAGGAAAGGACCGAGATCCCTTCACCGGGAGTGACTCCTTTAGCAATAACTGGCAGATGCTACACACTCGGTTTGTCTTTTGATTGCTTTTAAGAGTTTTTGCTTTGCACAGTGATATATATGATATATCCCGCACCTTATTCGATAAGGAAAGGATCGACGATCCCTTCACCGGGAGTGACTCCTTTAGCAAAACTAGAAAAGCCTCAAAGACACTCCATTTCAAAATTCATTCGATCCTACAACGATATCAAGTTCATTACGCAATAGGTTTTCTGAAAAACCTGTCGTAGCCCTCCGTCATTTCAGATAAGTAGTAGTTAGTATTCGTGCTGTGTTTGTTGGCCTTTGTCAAGGCGTGGTGTGCGGTAGCTGACTGGTGCTTATCTGCTTATACATATGATGCAGATTGGATTAGGGTAGTCGTGCGACCTTGTTGGCCTTTGTCAAGGGCCGTGCGGGTGGGTTTATTTCAATCAAGAAATGACGGGTTGAACTTGACTAGCAGCCTATGATTTGTTGGCCTTTGTCAAGGTCATAGGAGGCTTGGGGCAAAATATTATCGGGAATTTCAAGTGTTGAAATTTGCAATGAGATTGCATACCTTCTATGAGATAGTTGGATCCCGATACCCGCTGCGAGTAATTGTTACTCCTGGGAGAGTTTTACACTTTACAATTAGCCAATCAAGTAGGTGTCTAGAAAGGTGTTAACGAGATTACGCCTCTGGGAAAACGAGGTTTACATTAATTAGGTTCGTGCGAAAGTACGGGGGACCTCCCTCAAAGTACCGACACTGGCCTGGCTGAAAGATTGGCGAACTTGTAGTGTGTAATTAATCCCGGCTAGTATTTCCTTTTAGGGTTTGAAGGAAGATTTGATAAAAAGCAGTGAGAGCCATCCTGATTAGATAAAATAATAACCAATCTATTCTTGCAAGAGCGCACGCTGGGTGTTTTCTTCTCTCTCTCTCTCTCCAGGTAGTGAGCATATCACGCTTTAATCAAGATAATAAAACGGATATATTGACCGAACCCGCTTGTTATACTGAGCTGGGGAACGTTGGTCCCACTCCAACTTATAATTGTTATAAGACAGAGCAGGAAATCGGGGAATACCAGATTTCCCGTGCCGCCCAAACGAAGAGAGTGCATGTTGATGCATCATTTTCGGGTGTGTTCATTACAGAGAACTGTTTCCCAGTATCCTTTACGTCCTGGGTATGTGATACCAGATCAGGATCCCATATATGTAATCTGTTACATAGGGCTACAGAAAGGTAGAGAACTGAGAACGGGTGATAAGTTTCATGAGGCAGAAAATGGGGCAAGTGTTGCAGCCAAGTCTGTTGGTCAATGTCACCCTGTATTACCAATACATTGATTCTGAACAAAAGCTATTAGATACCGAACCTGATATACAAAATCATATCTGTCTCTTTATTAATAAAGAAATGATAAAATTTTGTATTGATGGATAATGTTTTGAACATTTCCTATATCAAAAGTTGATCGGTTCAGGCACGTTATCTAAAAGCATTGACGTTCTAAATCAAACTACAGTTCTTAGTATACGGATCACACACAAGAGGAAGAGTTCAGAATTGAACGATTCCTTCTTGAGGTATTGTAGACTAGGTCAGATCAATATGACCCGACTAGCTAGAGTTACATAAAGATGCATATTTAAATTAGTTTGAATTTACATCTTGTGAAACTCGCCAGTCATGTCACAAAGATAAGATGACCATAGCCCTGTTTATTGGAAACAGAGAAAGAGTTAATGAACTCTTGGGACTGATACATGATGATGTATGTAAGGTCTCCTGTCTACACATGCCAGGACTGGTTCTTTATACTTCATTATATTCTCTGATAATCTCTCAAGATTCTGTCATATGTTCCTGTTTAAACATGAGTCCGAACCTTTTAAGATATTCACAGAATATAAGCGAGAAGTAGAGAACCAAAATACGGGTATAAGTATTATGTCCTATGATGAGATCAGGGAGGAGAATACTTGTGCATGGAATTCCTGGACTATTCTAAAGGAGAATGAGATTCTCTCTCAGCATTACTCCTCCGTATACACCATAGCACGATGGTATATCGGGGCGGAGCAATCATACCCTATGTGATAAGGTGTGCTTTATGATGAGTACTACTGAGTTACCTGTTTCCTTTTGGGAGTTATGCACTTGAGAAGTTGCATACCTATTGAATAGGGTTCCAATCAAATTAGTAGCCTACCGCTTCATATGTGATATGGAAAGGGAAGAGCCCATATCTTAAGTTAGTTAAGATTTGGGATTGTCCGGCCTATGTCTAAAAGCAAAATCCGGACAAACTCGAGGCAAGGTCTGTAATGTAAAACTGGAAAAGTTCCAGCTATACAAACTACAGCAGATGATTTGGTAGAACCAATGGATTCAGTAGATGCCAACGAACCTCAGCCTCTCCGCCGATCTAGTAGGGTTCCTCACCCACCTGAGAGATACTTCGGTTTCTCTATGATAGTGGGAGCGAGGATTGCATCATGAGATGATGACCTAACTAGTTTCGAACTGGCCATCAGGAGTAAGACTCTGTCAGAATGGCTGGATGCTTAGCGATCTGAGATGGAATCCATGTACACCAACAAAGTATGGACTTTGGTTGCTATATCTGAAGGGTTAAATCCCCATCAGGAGCAAGTATATCTTGAGAAGATTACTTGGTGTAGATGGAAAAGTTGAGACTTTCAAAGCTTGACTTGTTAAAGGTTTTCGTCATCGACCAGGCGTGGATTATGATGAAACCTTTTCAAGTGGCTATGCTTAAGTCCATCCAGATCCTACTTGCCACGGCTACATACCATGACTACGATATCTGACGGTTGGGTGCCATGACTGCTTTTCTAAATGATGTTTTAGAAGAGAGAGTCTATAAGTATACAGTCAGAGGGTTTCGTAAACAGTGGGAGCAGCGAAAACGTGTACAAGATGCTTTATAAGATAAAGCAGGTATCGCGGAGTTGGAACGTCTGTTTTGATGTGGTAGTCAAAGAGTTTGACATCATCAAAATGGTAGATGAACCTTGTATAAACAAAAAGGTAGTAGGGAGTATAGTGACGATCCTCGTAGAGTACGTGGATAACATACTCTTGATAGGGAAGGAGTTTCCTATGCTACGCTCGATCAATCTCCGCTTATCACATGGATTCTCCATATAGGATCAAAGTGATACCTCCTAAATCCTGAGTTTTCATCTATGAGATAGATGTTATTTGGGTGTTAGAATACTCACTAGTTGTAGTGAGATGGTATCAGTTGATCCTGGGGAAAATCACTGGAAGTGTTCTAGGGTGATAAAGACGACTGAATGTCAGTCACAGGCATTGTCTTTACCCTCTATCGAGGGACGGTATGTTGGAAGAGTTCCAAGCTAGATACCGTGGCATACTAGACGATAAAGGCTGGATACATCGCTACTTAAGATGCTACCAAAGAGGCAGTCTGGGTGTATATTGGTTCATGAGATGAACTTAATTCCTACCATTGTGTGACAATGGAGTTGTGGCTTATGCCAAGGAACGTCCGTCCCATCAGTGATCCAGACATATTCTAAGGCAGTATCACCTGATCATGGAGATGGTTAATCTCCAAGGGATCAAGGTCAGGAGAGTAGACTCAGAGGATAAACACGGCGGATCCACTCACAAAGGCCTATTCCCAGAGAGAGACTATTATGGGATGGTTGAGTATGAGATACTACAACCACTGCTATCAGATGGCCCTAGTGCAAGTGGGAGATTGTTAGTTATATGTATGCCCTAGAGGCCATTACTATACATAGGATGTATACTGTAGTGGATGCTTGGACATATATAGGGAGGACTTTCTTGCTCGACATGATAATATGCTATCTGGTTGCTCTTTACCTTAACATGTACACCGATTGTCTCTCTGTTACATGTTGGTAAAGCCCTTAGGATGTGTACTTGACTACCTGGACTATGATGCGGATCATACTAGTGGGGACATGGTAGTCCATAAGTACATCCTTCAAGGTCCCTAGTCGTGGGTATATCGAGACGGGGCATCGATATACCAGAGTAGACTAGCGTATACCTTCTCGACCCATACAGATGGGCGATGGATGATCCCATATCCATTGGTGTTTGACATCAGAGAGGATATACGGGTGCTCAGTGGAGACTGGGTACACTGGACGGACTCGCCGAGAACTCCCAGATGGTATTATACCTTACGTCAGATGGCAGTTCTCTGGTGACACTGGTACAGAGTAGTCTGTTGACCAGAGATCGTCATAGAGTCTTGTGTGATTCCTACTATGCTTTGATTTCCACCTTACCACGTCCAAGAGGGCATGCAAAATGGTGGTTTTTGGGTACAGTCCCGAATCACATGGAGGCAATGAGCGATAGGAGGGGATTCGTCTCTCCCGGTATAGGGAGTTAATGTTGCGCTGTGTTCGATTGGCTATAACCGGAAATCCCTGGCCAGGGTTGCTGAGATTTACTGGTAAGTGTTACCCGTAGTTTCTCGAACTGTTATAGACCTCATATCGACACGACTTATCGAGCTGTTGGGGTCTGACGTTTACCACCCCTAGGCGAGATATGCGACATATCAGACGACGAGACCGGACTGTACGGTAAGTGTTACTGGTTGGATTCACAGGAGTGTGAGCGGGCTTGCTCGTCGATCTTCTGATCGCTCAATACCCGGGTGGCCGTTACGTTTAGCAGTCCGCTTGCGGCTTGTGGGTGTTTGATATGATCATCACCTGCTGCCGGCGTATTGACGAGTCTTTAGAGTCCTACACAGAGGTTTCCTGGCTCAAGCGAAACGAAGTAGGAGCGCATATGAGATATGTGCGGGACCGAGAATAATGCGTGTATGTGATACCGTATTCTATTCTCACGATTTGTATCATTGGCAGGTTATATGTGATATAGCCGGGTTACCGAATCAAGTGTTGATTCGATACATTGATACACTTCATACTAGTCGGTTATATGCGATATGACCGGATCGTTAAATCAAGTGTTAATTTAATGATTTAATGTATAATTATATATTTGATATATTACTTTGCATTAACTAGTATTGGTTCACTTTAAATGGATTTTCTCACTCGGATGTGCACATTGTATATGTGATATACTTTTGTGCACTTGTTTGTATCATGTTTGATGATACATGCAAAATTGGCTTTGTGTAAAGACTTATACCATGGTTATGATAATGGTTAGGGTTTTGACTTATTCACTCATTTATTTATCCATTCATTTTTGAGAAATAGATAAAAGAAAAACAAAATGGTTTCTTTCTTTCTTTCATGAAGCTTGTTGAAGCTTCATGAAGCTTTGACCAAGTGACCATTTTGTCTTCTTCTTTTAACCCTAACCATTCATCTAAACTCTAGTTAGTTCTCTACACAAAACCATGGTTAAAATTACGATCTAAAAACTTATCATAATATTCATCTTCTTCTTCTTGTTCTTCTTCAAGAAGAAAACCTAGCTTTCATCAATGGTGATTTGATGAAAAGAGTGAGAAATCCAATTCTAAAGTGAACCCACCTCCTATTTCTTCATCCTCTACCTCTTGCCAAGTAGTATAGGGTGTTTTCTTCACAAGTTTCATGACTTGGTGAAGTGGGAGCTTGATCTTGTGATGCCTCGACGTAGATCATCTTCGGCATCGTAGTCGATGACCTAGCCCGCCTATTTCTCCGATGAAGCCGACGCTAGAGCCCGAGATTTGATTTGGACAGCAAGGGGACTTCATCGCGGAGCTATGGAGGTGGAGAACCGGATCTACAAAGGTTGTATTTCCGTTCACTCAGTTAAGTTGTTAACTAGTTGCTTGTTTCGCCTAAAATTCTAGTTAACGATCCGTATTAGGGTTTCTCGACACTTGTAAAATTTAAAATTGGCATGGTTAATGCCTTGTGAGACCTCATTAGTGTGCCTAGCAACCCTACAAGGGCCATGTACTGGCGTATCGAAGACCTATTGATTGATCGATTTTCCGTTGTGTTTGTATAAAATTGTAAAGAAATCACAACCAAAAAAATATTTTGACCGCAATCAAACTACGGTGTCGGATGTAGTTTGTAGTGAGTGCGGATCGTCCACAGGGATTGCACGATTCACTTGTATTTTGATACGTTTGAAATGAAAAGTTAAGCAACAATAAAAGAAAACATGATTCAAGAATGATTTGTATTCAAGTGTCACTATTCTATATGCAAGAATCAAGAAACTATAAACAATCAAGAATCGGTGTTTCGATAATATTTCCAATCAACAATCAAGAATACAAGAGAGGCTCGTAGGAATCGATAGGATCGATAGACGTGATGTAATCTAAAGATATCGTCTTCTTGTCCTTCGAAGGATTGATACTAGATCGATGATCATCGACGAGAGTTGGGGCTTTCTTGTGAAACTAGGGTTTCATCCTATAACCCTTGTTCTTTCGTCGATATCATTCCTTTTCTAGCCTCTACCAAATTCAAGAAACGATCGTAACTCCCCAATTTCGATCGATGTCAATCAAGAAAGCATCGAAACGAAATGGGTCGTCGTTTCTTGAACTTGCTAGGGTGTACAAAACTCATGGGACTCAAGAATCGATTAAAGCTATGTTACATCATCATTCTATTATCCGTCTCGACTCCTCGACGAGCGGAGTTTTATTCACACATCACAACACAGAAAAGATTTACGAATTGTAAAGAATTCATGATACAGAAATTAAAGAAAACAAGATAAAAGAATATCACCTTTATTGATCTCAACAATTTTGATTACATTTGCTTCAAGAACTACAAGAAGAAGAATCTAGATTGTTGATCGGGCGTCGCTCGGCTTCGTGAGTCGTGGATCGGCTTCGGATCGCTTGCTCCGTTGAAATCGGCTCCGCTCCTAAAGGTTGTAAGGCTTCTTGCTTAATGGGTACTCGGGATTCTTGATGTTGGCTTGGAATTAGGGTTAGGGTTTCCTACAAGCTCTCTCACTAAACTTGAGGAAGAGGGGATGAAGAAAGAGATTGGCTAAAACTATAAAATGGGTTGAATTTTCCAAGATTTCCCAACATTAATAATGAGTGAGCCTAGGGTCTTATTTATAGAACTCCCAAACCCTAGGTTTAGATTTAAATTTCCCTTTCCCTCCAAAAGTTTGTTGAAGAGTTTCTAGAAGGAGTTTGTTAGGAGTTAGCTTAGGGTTTAAGCTAGGGTTTAGGGAAAGTTCTAGAATGATTAGGCTAGTTTAGTGAAACTCAAGTGGTTGCTGATCTGGTAGAAATATCTGGAGTCTTCTGGAAGTTGAAGTGCATTTCTGAGCAGTGGGCCCTGAGTCAGGAGTTTTGCAATAAAAATGAGGAGCTAACACCCTGTAGCCGCCGCGGATCTGCCGCATGTACCCCATATCTGCCGCGCTTCCGCGCTCTGTTGGTGAGCTTGGACCTTGGGCTTTCTGCTGTGTACTTAGACTGCTGTTTAGGGCTTTGTCTGATATGCTGAATTGTGATTGCTCCTTTGGATTAGTACCAGATTTGAATTTAGTGAGTTTACGAGCGGTGTAATGGTCGAGCAATGTAATGATCGAGCAAGCTTCTCTTTTCCTGCACAGACTTCGAAACACGGTTTGCGATATATAGAAAATATGCCATGTGATGCAATGCAGTCAATTTCCCTAGAAATGTCGGTTTTAAGGTCGAATACATGTAATCTGATATTTTGCGACCGATTTGCTAATATGTAGAATATGAATGTCGAACACTTCTAATTGTATGCAGATGATATGGAAATTGCCGGTTAAAATATGCAATATTTTCGACTGATCAAATACCCCCAAACTTAATTTCAATCGTCTCGAGCGAATGTTTTATTAAAAAGAGAAGGAGAAAATAAAGAAAGGGAAAAACTAACTAGCACACTTTCGTAGGCAACACGATTGCACTGAGCACGTGCAACAAGCCTTTGAACCTCTAGGTGTCCCTAGTAGGAGGAGTGTTGTCTCCTGAGGGTTTTCAGCGGATTGCACCCACAAAATCCAATAATAAAAGCAAGATCATGAATATTACATTTAAAGAAGAGAATTGTAAAAGAAAAGCTTTGAAAATTAGGGTTTCCAACTAAGCTAGCTTTTCGGTTGTCATGAGCCCTATCTTAATGGTCATGAAAAGATGTCAGAAATCACGTCCTCCCTCAATAAAACATCGTCTTATTCTTCATTCCTATCTTTCTTCCAAACATCGATCATATAACCCTGCGTGTGTGTAAAGACATCCCTACACCCGGAGAATTCAATTCAAGCTATCATACTCTTTCCCATCAGCCTCAGTATACTTTTTTTTTTTTGATGAGCTCACACACTTTCATGCGACCGTTAATACTTCTTGAGGTACTAACCGACCGATTACTTATGTGCTTGCTTATTTGGTGTATTTTCCTAATCTTTCACCACCTTAGGTATAGCAGTGACTCCCAGACCAGTTGGCCTTAGGGCACTAGATGAAGAGGCACCCTCGCTATATATTTTTTATTTCCCTCGGTGATAACAAAACCAGTGTCCATTTTTCTCACCACTTTACAATTTTTTTCATACTTTTGGCTTTAAGACAAGAGCATTTCAAGGTATCCTCTACTATCCCAGGCTTTAAGACGTGTGTAAGTGCGAATAGCAGGGTATCAACGTTCAAAATGTTTGGCTTCCAGAATAGAAACTATTTTTCAGACTTATTTTTATCCTCAGATTAGTGACGTCTTTCATCTTACTAATCCTTGGGACAACGGCTCATAACTACTTATTACTAGTTCGTACAAGAAAACTTTTAATTTTCTTAGTTTTCTAAAATTTTTCTAATCTCATGGATGTAACTTTTCACTATCTAAACTTTCATTATCTTATTTATATACAAAAAAAGTGTAAATATTAAAATTATTTTTATATTTGAAAATTTTTAAATTTTTATGGGTTTTGAAATTTTTTTCAATTTTTATAGATTTTAAAAGAAATGTTTTGTGCTTATGCAGATGATATGCAAATGATGCAGAAATAAGCACAAACCTCCCCCAAACTTGTTTTCAACAGTGTCCTCACTGTTGCCAAATGTTATACCTACAAAACTGTAAATCTGGGGGGAATTATTAGTGAGGGCAAAATATATAAGTGAAGAACTTCCCCCAAACTTGTTTTATTTACTCACCTTCATTCAAAAAATGATGCAATGATATACTGGACATGAAGGTGAGACGGAGGAATTTTAATCCAAATAAACTGGCTCTTGTAAGAACAAGAGCTCCTCCGTGGGGTCAGTGGAAAAATACGGCTTAAGTCTATGTCCATTTACTTTGAAAACAGTGCCGTTTTTAACATTTTCAACTTCTACCGCCCCGTGCGGGTATACAGACCACACAACAAAAGGTCCCTTCCATCGAGATCGGAGCTTACCCGCATGAAGGTGTAATCGTGAATCATAAAGAAGGACTTGTTGACCAGGTAAAAATGTTTTCCTCAAAATGCTTTTATCGTGAAAAACCTTAGTCCTATTCTTTGTGATTACAGCATTATCATAAGCTTCATCGCGGAGTTCGCTTAGCTCGTTAAGTTGCAGCTTCCGAAAGTTGCAAGCAAGGTTTAGATCAAGATTTATTTCTTTTATAGCCCACAATGCTTTATGCTCTATCTCGACAGGTAAATGACATGCTTTTCCAAACGCTATCCTATATGGAGACATTCCTAGGTCGGTCTTATATGCAGTCCTGAATGCCCAAAGAGCATCCGTCAATTTGGTCGACCAGTCTTTTCTATTTTTAGCAACAGTTTTCTCCAGGATAAGTTTGATTTGTCTGTTTGAGATCTCAGCCTGCCCGCTTGTTTGGGGATGATAGGGTGTAGAAAGTCGGTGGTTGATTGAGTATTTCCGCATCAGAGTCTCGAAAGACCTGTTGCAGAAATGTGTCCCATTATCGCTAATGATAGCGCGTGGGTGTCCAAATCGCGAGAAGATATTCTCTTTCAAGAACTTAATGACAACTTTCTTGTCATTAGTGCGACTTGGAATGGCTTCTACCTACTTGGAGACATAATCAACCGCCAGCAATATGTACAAATTCCCAAAGGAGTTGGGAAAAGGACCCATAAAATCTATGCCCCAAACATCAAACATTTCAACAACCAGAATGGGTTGCTGAGGCATTTCATTCCTCTGGGATATTCTACCCGTATACTGACATTGTGTACAGGTTTTGCAATACTCAAATGCGTCCTTGAATAAGGTCGGCCAATAAAATCCACATTGCAAAACCTTTTCCGCTGTCTTTCTAGGACCAAAGTGACCCCCACAGGCCTGATCATGACAAAAAGAAAGAACACTCTTGAACTCTTCATTTGGGACGCACCGGCGAATGATCTGATCAGGACAATATTTAAACAAATAGGGTTCATCCCAGTAAAAGTGTTTTACTTGGGAAAGAAAACGATATTTGTCCTGTTTTGACCAATCGCTGGGTATAAGTCCCGTGGCATGATAGTTCACAATATCCCTGAACCATGGTTCAGCGGATACGCTCAAGAGTTGTTCGTCAGGGAATGAATCATTGATCGGCAGGGTCACAGGGGAAGAAACGATGCGTGAAAGATGGTCAGCTACTACGTTTTCACATCCTTTCTTATCTTTGATAACAAGATCAAATTCTTGTAACAGTAGGATCCAACGTATTAGTCGACCTTTTGCATCTTTCTTCGCCAGAAGATGTTTCAAAGCGGAATGGTCAGTATATACAACTATAGGTGAGCCGATTAAGTAAGGCCTGAATTTTTCTAATGCAAATACAACCGCTAAAAGTTCTTTCTCTGTGGTTGTATAATTGATTTGCGCATCATTCAGGGTCTTACTAGCATAGTAAATCACGTGTGGCATCTTTTTGATGTGCTGTCCTAAGACTGCACCTACTGCAAAATCAGATACGTCACACATCAGCTCAAAGGGGTAGTCCCAATTTGGTGATGATAAAACGGGGGCTGAAGTGAGTGAGTGTTTAAGTGAGTCGAAAGCTGTCTCGCAATCCGAGTCAAAATGGAAGGTCGTATCCTTGGCCAGGAGTAGTGTTAAAGGTCTAGCAATTTTGCTAAAATCCTTAATGAATCTCCTATAAAAGCCCGCATGGCCAAGGAAAGAGCGAATATCTTTGACGCTTTTGGGATGAGGGAGGTTTTGAATGACATCTACTTTAGCTCTGTCAACCTCAATGCCTTTCTGTGAAATGACATGTCCAAGTACTATTCCTTCTTGGACCATAAAATGGCATTTTCCCCAGTTTAAAGTCAAGTTCTTCTCTTTGCAACGAGTGAGAACAGCGTCAAGATTCGCTAGGCAATCAGAAAAACAGTCTCCAAAAATCGAGAAGTCGTCCATAAAGATCTCCAGAAAATTCTCTACCATATCAGAGAATATCCCCATCATACACCGCTGAAAGGTAGCGGGAGCATTGCATAACCCAAAGGGCATGCGACTGTAAGCAAAGGTACCAAAAGGACAAGTAAAAGTGGTTTTATCTTGATCCTTTTTGGCGATGGGGACCTGATTGTAGCCTGAGTATCCGTCCATAAAACAATAATATTGTCGTCCCGCTAAGCGTTCCAGCATCTGATCAATGAATGGTAGAGGAAAATGGTCTTTCCTCGTAGCAGCGTTGAGTTTTCTATAATCGATGCATACACGCCACCCAGTTTGGGCGCGTGTCTGAATCAACTCATTCGCCTCATTTGTGATAACTGTGATGCCGGATTTCATAGGAACGACATGTATAGGACTCACCCACTGGCTATCGGAGATGGGGTATATAATACCACTATCTAAGCATTTGACGATCTCTTTCATGACAGCTTCCTTCATGACGGGATTCAACCGTCTCTGTGGTTCTTGGGTTGGTCTGGCATCATCCATCACATGTATATGATGTTCAACTATCAAGGGACTAATCCCTTTGATGTCCGCCATACTCCAACCAAACGCCTCCTTGTTAGATCTCAATACCGATAAAAGTGCATTCTCTTGCTCTGATGCAAGAGAAGCGGAAATGATAACCGGTAATGACTCGTTCTCACCTAGATAAACATATTTCAGGTGAGAAGGTAAAACTTTGAGATCTAACTCAGGCGGAGAAATGATAGAAGGAAGGGTCATAGATTGATTTTTGGATCTACAAAGAAGCTCAGAGCCTATGAAAGATACAGACTCGGGTGGAGAAAAGTCAGAAGTGCAGGACTCATGTGTAGCTAAAGTGTCCTCACTAAGATCTTGTGCAAAGTCAAACAGAGATGTGCTAATGTCATTGAGATCAGTAAAGCAAAGATCCTCAGCTCCACAACTATCGGGAGCGATCTCATGGACAGAGCACACATCTAAAATATGAGCACTAGGTTCTGATGGCTGACTTCCAACTTTATAGATGTTTAGTTCAATGGTCATATTTCCAAATGATAAGTTCATTGAACCATTTCTACAGTTTATAACAGCGTTGGAAGTGGCAAGGAAAGGACGACCTAGAATCACCGGAAGTTGGCCCCGGGGGTTTGCTACACGATGTGTGTCGAGCACAATGAAGTCTACAGGGAAAACAAATTCCCCGACCTTTATCAATACATCCTCTAATTCACCCCTTGGTTTGGTGATAGATCGGTCTGCCATCTGGAGAGTGCAATGAGCAGGTTTCAGCTCTCCAATCCCTAATTGCTCATAGACAGAATAAGGGAGCAGGTTAACACTTGCGCCAAGGTCTAAAAGAGCACGATTTATGTTTTTACCCCCAATCGAAATCGATATTGTAGGACATCCTGGGTCCTTTCTTTTCTTTAGAAGCTGGGGTATAAAAGCAGTGCTGATGTTATTAGACATAAAGACCTTCTTCGGCACTTGAGTCTTCCTCTTCCTAGTGCACAAGTCCTTAAGAATTTTCGCATAAGCGGGGACTTGTTGAATCGCATCTAGGAGAGGGATATTGATGTTAACCTGTTTGAACATCTCTATAATTTTCTCCATATGAAGACTCGTTCTATTTGCCCTTAGCCGGTTCGGGTAAGGAGCTTTCGCAATAAGCGCAGGGTCCATCATAGGAGAAGGAAAGGGGGGTAGACGAGGTCCCAAAGGAGGTGTGGGGACCGTCTGTGGAGAACTATAAGGGTTGGGTGAAGGTGTCGAGCCTAAAGGGAAATGGAGAATAGGCTCGTGCGAAGGTGGTTTGGTAGAAGAAGAAGGATCAGAAGGTGAAGTGTGTGTGTGTGGAAAAGACTCAGCCGGGGTGTTGATATGATTTTCAGTATCATCAATACCTTCCCCGACATGATTGTTCAGCACTCTTCCCGATCTCAACGTTGTAATGGCATTTACATTGTAATGCCCAGGATTCTGTAGGGGTTGAGAGGGAAGTTTCCCTTTTTCTCTCGCACTCATTTCGGCTTTTAAGCGTGCGATTTCAGCTTCCATCGTGCGAATACTCTCAGCTTGGGATGCTGAGTTTTTCTTTATATCACTGACGGAAGATCTAACCTCAGTCGAAACATCCATGAAATTTGATAAAAGTGATTTCATGGTTTGAGTGAATTGAGAGAAATCGTCAGCACAGGGCTGCATAGGATTAGACTGTGCAGGAATGTTGCCCTGGTTTTGGAAATTTTGTGACTGATAGGGGTGCTGAGTGAGTTGAAGGGGTTGCTGTTGTGGTGGAGGAAGAGCCCTTTGAAAATTATTTGTGTTTGGAACCGTGTTTTGAGATTGGTTTTGGTTCCAAGCGAAATTCGGGTGATTCCTCCAACCCTGATTGTATGTGGAAGAATATGGATCGTTTCGAGGTCTTTGAAATGCGGCATTAGAATGCTCGTGACCTTGAAACGCAGAGTTTAATGGACATTCTTCCGTTAAATGTGACGGATCAGAACAGCACCCACAAACAGTTTTGGGGAGTGACATTGGGTTTAGGGAGGCTGCTGCAAATTTGTGTTCCATAGCGTCGAGCTTCTTTTGCATTGCTGCCATTTCAGCTCGAACACCTATGGACACATCTATTTGGTGTACGCCACCCCTATTCAATGGTTGGGTTCCACTCTCCCAAATTAGTGATTTTTCAGCGAACTCTTCTAAGTATCGCCAAGCTTCCCCATCATCTTTGGTCATAAATGTACCTTGACACATGTTTTCAAGGCTCTGTTTAGTGCTAGGGTTACTGCCCTCATATATGATTCGGCAAAGCTCCCATCTCGGGATGCCGTGATGAGGACATTGAACCAAGAGATCCTTGAAACGTTCAAAGTATTTAGAAAATGGTTCGGTAGGGAGCTGGGCAAATTGGTTCAGTTCGCTACGGATTCGAGCCGTCTTTTGGACTGGGTAAAATTTCTTAAGGAATGCAGCGACGAATTCTTCCCAATTCGTAATAGAATGTGCGGTAGTGTTATATAGCCACTTCTCGGCTATATCGCACAATGTAAATGGAAGAAGTCGTAGACGCATAGCATCCACTGAAAGTTGTGACGTACCCATCATTGCGCATACGTTTTCAAATTTGGTAATGAAAACGTAAGCGTCCTCGGTCTCGAGTCCGTGGTATTTGGGTAAAAGATTGATATACTGGGGCTTAATCTCAAAGTTATCCCCATTGGCTGGTGGTGTGGATAAGCAGGTCGAAAGAGGACCTCTATTTGGATAGCATCTTTCCTGGAGAGAAATGTGGGGTGGATTCTGCGCACCAACGGACGGTGGCAGATTAGGGTTAAAGAAGTTTGATGGATTCGGATCCATCGGTGTGGATGTGGTAGTGGGTAAAGAAAAGGTAAATGGAGAATTATCGACTTCGGAGTCGATAAAAGGTACGCGGACTAAACGGGCACTAGAATCCCGTGTCCAGCCTATCTTGCACTAAAAAGGGTTAGTACAAGTGGCAGCGTTGACTTATAATTAGGGGTAATGAATGAATGCGGTGCTTGCTTTTGAAAAAGGGACGGATTTTGAAAAAATGATGCGACAAAACAAATGCAGCACACAACCCTAGAATCTAATGGTCACCTAGGTCAGGCTCTAGACCGCTCCTAACTGCCAAAAGACAAGTCGCAGGATAGAATCCTCCACTGCCTCTTTGTCCCCCTGTGGCCGGATAAGTGCCAGGTAAGTGGGAAGGAACCACCACTACAGTGGGCCTAATTAATAACCACTAGCCTTAGACACACTCGCCTTAGGCACCACAAGAAAACGCGGATAAGCAATGAATTACCCACGGCCTTCTCTTGTCCTATTGAGTGCGACAGTCCTTAGAGTCTTCTCTAGATTTCTTTTAGTTAATGAGGGTAATGCGGATGCAAGTTTTGCGATTTTCGGGGCCTAGGAAGGGTAATGAAATCCCCACCTAATTTGGATTTGGCCGTGCCCCTTAAATTTTCGTATTAGAATGCAAACAACCAAGAAATCAAAATCACACACAATTTTTATTTTGCTTTGCGGCGCTGCGATTTATTTGCAAAGAATCCTGCAGCAAAGTGTTAGTTGGAGCTAAAAAGGGCGAGGGGAGAGAGTAAGAAATCACCTGAAGAAAGACTGCACAGAGATCCCTCTGTGGGACCGCGGTTCCGCCGCGATTACACCCTAAGTGCCGCGCTTCCGCGCCTAGATTGTTGGTTCAATGCACAAGATTTCAACAGCTTCTTGCTGTTGCTTCCCTCTGTTCCTTGGTACCCTCCAAACAATTTTATCACAGCACAGAATGCTCCAGATCACCTTGCAATCAAATCACAACACACGTGTAAGAGTTTGTACGAATTTTGATTTCAAGAAGTAAAACGTAATAATTCTTTCACTTCAAACTAAAAATGCAAATGAATTAGCGCGATCCCCGGCAACGGCGCCATTTTGATTTGAAAAGATTTTCCGTTGTGTTTGTATAAAATTGTAAAGAAATCACAACCAAAAAAATATTTTGACCGCAATCAAACTACGGTGTCGGATGTAGTTTGTAGTGAGTGCGGATCGTCCACAGGGATTGCACGATTCACTTGTATTTTGATACGTTTGAAATGAAAAGTTAAGCAACAATAAAAGAAAACATGATTCAAGAATGATTTGTATTCAAGTGTCACTATTCTTTATGCAAGAATCAAGAAACTATAAACAATCAAGAATCGGTGTTTCGATAATATTTCCAATCAACAATCAAGAATATAAGAGAGGCTCGTAGGAATCGATAGGATCGATAGACGTGATGTAATCTAAAGATATCGTGTTCTTGTCCTTCGAAGGATTGATACTAGATCGATGATCATCGACGAGAGTTGGGGCTTTCTCGTGAAACTAGGGTTTCATCCTATAACCCTTGTTCTTTCGTCGATATCATTCCTTTTCTAGCCTCTACCAAATTCAAGAAACGATCGTAACTCCCCAATTTCGATCGATGTCAATCAAGAAAGCATCGAAACGAAATGGGTCGTCGTTTCTTGAACTTGCTAGGGTTTACAAAACTCGTGGGACTCAAGAATCGATTAAAGCTATGTTACATCATCATTCTATTATCCGTCTCGACTCCTCGACGAGCGGAGTTTTATTCACACATCACAACACAGAAAAGATTTACGAATTGTAAAGAATTCATGATGCAGAAATTAAAGAAAACAAGATAAAAGAATATCACCTTTATTGATCTCAATAATTTTGATTACATTTGCTTCAAGAACTACAAGAAGAAGAATCTAGATTGTTGATCGGGCGTCGCTCGGCTTCGTGAGTCGTGGATCGGCTTCGGATCGCTTGCTCCGTTGAAATCGGCTCCGCTCCTAAAGGTTGTAAGGCTTCTTGCTTAATGGGTACTCAGGATTCTTGATGTTCGCTTGGAATTAGGGTTAGGGTTTCCTACAAGCTCTCTCACTAAACTTGAGGAAGAGGGGATGAAGAAAGAGATTGGCTAAAACTATAAAATGGGTTGAATTTTCCAAGATTTCCCAACATTAATAATGAGTGAGCCTAGGGTCTTATTTATAGAACTCCCAAACCCTAGGTTTAGATTTGAATTTCCCTTTCCCTCCAAAAGTTTGTTGAAGAGTTTCTAGAAGGAGATTGTTAGGAGTTAGCTTAGGGTTTAAGCTAGGGTTTAGGGAAAGTTCTAGAATGATTAGGCTAGTTTAGTGAAACTCAAGTGGTTGCTGATCTGGTAGAAATATCTAGAGTCTTCTGGAAGTTGAAGTGCATTTCTGAGCAGTGGGCCCTGAGTCAGGAGTTTTGCAATAAAAATGAGGAGCTAACACCCTGTAGCCGCCGCGGATCCGCCGCATGTACCCCATATCTACCGCGCTTCCGCGCTCTGTTGGTGAGCTTGGACCTTGGGCTTTCTGCTGTGTACTTAGACTGCTGTTTAGGGCTTTGTCTGATATGCTGAATTGTGATTGCTCCTTTGGATTTGTACCAGATTTGAATTTAGTGAGTTTACGAGCGGTGTAATGGTCGAGCAATGTAATGATCGAGCAAGCTTCTCTTTTCCTGCACAGACTTCGAAACATGGGTTGCGATATATAGAAAATATGCCATGTGATGCAATGCAGTCAATTTCCCTAGAAATGCCGGTTTTAAGGTCGAATACATGTAATCTGATATTTTGCGACCGATTTGCTAATATGTAGAATATGAATGTCGAACACTTCTAATTGTATGCAGATGATATGGAAATTGCCGGTTAAAATATGCAATATTTTCGACAGATCACCTATCATCTCGAGCAGCCTCTCGAACTGAATCTTAAGTAAAGCCTTCGTGAATGGATCTGCAGTGTTCTCCTCTGTAGGAACTCTCCGGACCTCGATCTCCTGGGGATCTATGATCTCCCTGATCAGGTGATACCGCCTCAAGATGTGTCTGGACTTCTGATGGGACCTGGGTTCCTTCGCTAAAGCTGTAGCTCCATTCTTGTCACAATACAGCGGTATTGGATCAGCAGTGGTAGGAACCACCTAAAGTTCTGTTAGGAACTTCTTCATCCAGACCACTTCTTTTGCGGCATCGCAAGCAGCGATATACTCCGCTTCCATCGTCGAGTCAGCAACGGTGTCCTGCTTGGAACTTTTCCAGCACACTGCCCCTCCATTGAGCGTAAAGACATAACCTGACATGGATTTGGAGTCATCCTTGTCACTCTGGAAGCTGGAATCAGCAAAGGCCTCAATCTTGAGGACTTTTGCGCCGTAAACTAAGAACATATCCTTAGTCCTTCTCAGGTACTTAAGAATGTTCTTTACTGCTATCCAGTGCTTCTCCCCTGGGTCTGAATGATACCTGCTTACCACGCTCGGTGCGTAAGCTACATCTGGTCTGGTCCACAACATCGCATACATTATAGAGCCTACCGCAGAAGCGTAGGGTATAATAGACATGCGATCCCTTTCCAAATCAGTCTTGGGAGACATCTCTTTAGAGAGGGTGATTCCGTGACAAGCCGGTAAACTACCGCGCTTGGAATCTTCCATACTGAATCTTTTCAGTATAGTGTAGATATACCTGGACTGCGAAAGTCCCAACATCCTCTTGGATCTATCACGATAGATCTGGATCCCCAGAATGTAAGAGGCGTCACCCAGGTCTTTCATGGAGAACCTGTGTGACAAGAATCCTTTGACAGATTGTAGCATAGGAATGTCATTTCCTATTAATAGAATGTCATCCACATACAAGACGAAGAATACAACAGTTCGTGCTACAATTTTACTATATATATATTGTTCATGTGGATTTTTGATAAAGTCATATTCCTTGACCGTTTCATCAAAACAGATGTTCCAACTCCGCGATGCCTGCTTTAGTCCATAAATGGACTTAAGCAACTTGCACACTTTCCCGCTGCTCCCACTCTGATTGAAACCTTCTGGTTCATCCATATAGACGCACTCTTCTAAATTACCATTTAGAAAAGTCGTCTTTACGTCCATCTGCCAGATCTCATAATCATGGAAGGCGGCAATAGCAAGAAGGACCCGAATGGATTTGAGCATAGCCACTAGAGAAAAAGTCTCTTCATAGTCCAAACCAGGTCTTTGACGAAACCCTTTGTAACAAGTCTAGCCTTATAGGTTTCCACCTGTTCATCTACACCAATCTTTTTCTTGAAGATCCATTTGCATCCTATGGGTTTTACCCCACCTGGAGCAAAGTCCAAAGTCCATACTTTGTTGGTGTACATGGACTCCATCTCGGTCCGCATTGCATCCAGCCATCTTACCGAGTCACCGCTCTGGATGGCCTGCTGGAAGCTAGTAGGTTCATCATTATCAATGACGCAATCCTCTCTATCCCCGTCTATGAGAAAACCGTAGTATCTCTCAGGCGGATGAGACGGCCTACTACTCCTGCTGAGGGGTGCGGGAATGTCCTGTTCTTCTTGAACTACTGGTTCTACCAAACTTTCAGTAGTAGTTTGTGGTTTTGGAATTTCTTCCAATTCTATTTTGCTCCCACTTGTTTCCTTTTCTAAAAACCGCTGTTCAAGAAAATGGGCATTACGAGAAACAAAAACATTTTGTTCCTCTACGTAATTGAAGAAATACCCCTTGGAGTTCTTTGGATATCCTACAAACTTATACTGTACTGATCGTGCCTCGAGTTTGTCCGCATGCTGCTTTTTAACAAAACCTGGACATCCCCATATCTTCAGATACTGAAAATAGGGTTTCTTCCCACTCCACATCTGATATGGGGTGGTAGGCACAGTCTTGGTAGGAGCCCTGTTCAAAAGATATGCGCTGATTCTAGCGCATAACCCCAGAAAGATTGCGGTAACTCAGCATTACTCATCATGGAACGTACTATATCTAATAGGGTTCTGTTCCGTCTTTCCGATACACCGTTATGCTGTGGAGTGTATGGAGGAGTAAGCTGAGAGAGAATTCCTTTCTCTTTTAGGTAACCTAGGAATTTGGCACTTAAGTATTCACCACCTCGATCAGATCTCAGTGTCTTGATACTTTTGCCGGTTTGGTTTTCTACTTCATTCTTATACTCTTGGAATTTCTCAAAGGTCTCGGATTTATGTTTCATTAAGAAAATGAATCCAAACCTAGAGTAATCGTCCGTAAAAGTAATGAAATATAAAAAACCACCTCTTGCATGTGTAGACATTGGACCACATACATCGCAGTGTATGAGTCCTAAGAGCTCGTTCGCTCTTACTCCATGTCCAGTGAATGGAGTCTTTGTCATCTTTCCATTGAGACATGATTGACAAGTTGTATAAGATTGATATTCGAACGAATCCAAATATCCTTCTCTATGTAACTTAGTTAACCTTGTCTCATTGATGTGACCCAGTCCACAATGCCATAAGAAAGCCTGATTTATAACTGGAGACTTTCTTTTTAGTGTGTTTTGGACATTGAAAATCTGTAATTGGTTTAATATGTATATACCGTTATCTAGTGTACCGGACCCAATCAAACCATGATTAAGGTGGATGTTAACAACATCGCTTACAAACGTGAAATCATAACCTTCTTTTGATAACAACGATACTGATATAATATTACACGTTAAACTAGGTATACAAAAACAGTTGCGCAAAACCAAAATATGTCCACTCGTCAATCCTAGGTGATAATCCCCTACGGACACAGCACCCACGCTAGCTCCGTTAGCAACCTTGAGGGTAATATCACCAACCTTCAGCACTCTACGGTTTCTCAGTGCCTGCAATGAATTGCATATATGAGATCCTGATCCGGTATCCAATACCCGGGAAGTAGAGTTGATTGACCGACAATTTTCAATTACAAACACACCTGAAGTCGAAGCCACAGCTTGCTTCGGGTCCTGGTTCTTGGCAATCCAAGCTTTGCAATCTTTCTTCCAATGGCCTTTCCTACGACAGTGGAAGCACTCGTCCTTTGCCACCACTGGCACTGCAATCTTTGTCTTTCCCTTAACTCCCACCTTACCAACACCACCTCTAGGTTTGGTAGCGGCCTTCTTCTTCCTTCCTTTGGCTCTTGCCTTGGACCCGGAAGAGGAAGCACCGCGAACAAACATAGTGTGTGTTTCCCTTGCTTTCTGCAAGGTGCCCTCTGCACTCCTCAACATGTTAAGGAGTTCTGGAAGTTCAACTTCTTTTCCTTGAATGTTGAAATTCAGAGTAAACTGGACATAGGTGGAAGGAAGGGATTGAAGAACCAAGTCTATATACAGCTCGTTCTCTAAAGTCGTCCCAAGGTCCGCGAGCTCTTCTATATAGCCAATCATCTTTAGGACATGTTCTCCTACAGATGACCCGACAGCCAGCCTCGACTGAAACAAGTTCTTCGAGGTCTCGTATCTTGCTATATGAGATTGCTCTTCATACAGATCCTTTGTGTGGAGAAAAATGGATTCAAGATCCATATCCTTGTGCCTCCTCTGATGTTCATTATTCATAGAGGAAAGCACGATGCATTTGGCCTTCGCGCAATCTAACTCCCAGGTCTTGTGGATTTCGTTATCCGCAATACTGGATTCTTGACCAGGGACGGCAGGTGCCTTAGCAGTAAGGACATACCCCAATTTGTCATAAGTCAAAGCCATCTTAAAATTCCGGAACCAATCTTTATAGTTTGGTCCTATCAAAATATTTTTTTCTAATAGTAACTTAAGGCCTGTCGTGTTCTGGGTCGCTGCAATGAGAGAGAGAGGGAACACTTTAGCATGATGCTTTTGCAAGTTTAGAGTGGTTTTTAATTTATCTAAACTGGATGGCTCCCACTGTTTTTCGAATCCCTCCTCAAACCAAAAAGGAAGAACTAGTCAGGACTATTCTCACCGTACAATACTTGCTTAACCGTTCGGCCAGGCCGGTGTCGGTACTTCGAGGGAGGTTTTACGACGCTTTCGCGAAGTTCCTTAATTAAATAACCTCTTTTCTCTGGGGGCGTAGCCCCGCTGACACCTTTCTCGACACCTACTTGGTTTATAGCATTGATCGTTAAGTGACGAATCTCTTGATGAGTAGCGGATACTCACAGTTGGATCGGGATCCAAATATCATCGTGTGATAAAGCTGAAGGAATCCTACCAAAATTATCACACTCCAAATGGTATGCATCTCTTTGCAAATTTCAGTTTCTTTAGAAATTCCCGATATGGATTTCTGCCCCATGCTCTTATGACCTTGGCGTTGGTCAAAATGTCATAAGTCACATGTCAGGTTCTACCCATCATTATCTTGTTAATTTGAACCCATCCGTACATACCCCTGACGTTGGCCAAATGATAATACGACTGTCCCAAACTAACTCATCTATCTATGCAACAAATGAATACCCAGCAGCTACCAAACACTATGCCTTAGCGTTGGTCAAAATACATATCTTGAATACTACTGAATACCCAAATGAAATGACGGAGGGCTACGAATGGTTTTGGCAAAACCGTGAACGTAGTGAACTTGATATGATCGAAGGAACCTGATAGCTTTTAAAAGGAGTGGTTAAACCTCCGCAATTTAAAAAATATCCTCTGTTTTAAAATAACCGAGTGGTTTCTTTTAAACTGTTCCAACGATTCAACTTTGGTTTATTTTCTTTGCATTAATATAATGCATCCCATCAATTAACCTATCATTGCAGAAAACAATGAAAATACAACGTCCTCTTATGCCATCCGCATTCGCCACTGGGTCTCGTCATTCGCCCATTAGATTACTTAACTAACGACAGAGCGGGGGCTGGGCTAGCGCGGGTGCAAAATATAAGCGACGCCTAATAGATATCAAATATAGATATTGTACATTCGTCTGACGCAATAATAGGCATTCCAGATCACAGATGAACATATTGTATTTTCTACGAATCCGCATTCCTTTTGAGCCTGCAAAGAAAGACGGATTACACAGTCGCGATGAATAGCCAAAACCCCATCCTAGACCCCTACGGGTACGGCAAACTACCTGCCAAGTACCCGAAGTGAAGCGGTGTCGCTCAACAACGTGAGTAGGCCACTAAACACTTCAAAGTACCCGGTAGTTTGTGCACCCCATCTTGGGTCTATCCTAGGAGCTGAAAACAGTAAATGAAATAATACAACGGTGGCTACAACCTCAGCCCGGATGTGCCCCGCAAAAGAATATTACAACAATTTACAAATTACATTTGAATAAAAGAAACACTCGTCTCACATCCCCGGCTTTCCATTCACGATAATCCAACAAGTCCACAAACACAAACCAGTAAAAACCATTACAGAAATGTGCAACCCCCTGCTAACCGGCATACTAGCAGTTAGTGGAGGTTTACGAACACATTAAACACATCACTGATATAATCAAGTTATCCAAACATCTTAGAATTTCGATCAAGCAAACACAAATGATTCTACTCCAAATAATTCTCTGTGCACCTGAAACCTGAGCAGAAACAAAACATTCCAGAAAATACAATATCAACACAGAAGAGTTACTGGGCAAATTTGGGCTGACTCGGCTTCAACTCGGCTTTGGATCCGCGGCGGATCGCTTTGGATCGGCCGCGGTTCTGCGGCGGATCGCTTTGGATCGGCCGCGGTTCCGCGGTGGTTTGGCCGAGTTACGATCCCAAATTTCTCCAGTAATCTTATAATTCCCTGCTTGTATTTGTAAGGGATCCTGAAAAATTTTTAGACCCCGTTTTAAAAACGGCAGAAACTAGGTCAAAACGTCGTATTTTCGGGTTCGTTTTGCGATCGAATTTCCAACGACTTTGCTAACAAGTTAGTTATAGTATAGAGAGGCTCTGATACTACTGTAAGTCGATGTTAGACACCCCACATGATGCGGGGAGGAGGAATAGGTAAAACAATCATTTTGTTTAAACTAACATCGACTAACTTTACGGATCTTTGCTAAACCCTAACTAACAACAATATAGAAGTGATTATCTACTATGAAAGATGATTATACCTAATGAATCAATTCCTTCTTTTTCTCGTAGACCGCCTCCTCGTCGGCCTCCTCGTTGTGATAGAAGATCCACCCGAGAGCTACTTCTCCAAGCTTTAACCTCTCACTTGAGGTAACTAGGTTGCTATGAGTGCTAATCAAAGTAACCTAGAGGATATAGAATAGGATTAGGGATCTATTAGTCTTGGTAACCCTTGGATCTCAACACATGAGAGATTAGGGTTAGTTCTTTGAAGAGAGAGAGAGCTTGAGGAGAGAGAAGGTGAGAGTGAGAATGATATGGAAAAATATCTCATTTGTGAATATATATGAAGCATGATAATTATTAAATGAATAACAAATAATAATATCAACCATGCTTCATTAACTCACTTTGTGTGATTCATCTCATGAGTCATTAAGCAATAAATGCATCATTAACTCCTTTGGATGAATCACACCATGAATCTTTAATCCATTTAATGCAAATTCCACCTAAGCCTCCAACTCATCAATCTTCTAGAAGCTTCTCGACTAATTACGAGAATGCCCCTCCCATCCGTGAAAGCACGGAAATACTGGGACTGTATAAATCCAATAATCCAATACTAGAATCTGGCTTAAACCAAAGCCTGCTAGTATAAACTGTCCGAACATCGTACATGCGTAAAAACACGTATGTGTCCGAACCCTGTCGTAAAACCATACGACCTCTATATCGTTTCGCCCGAAGCAGGAAAACTCTTTGTGTTGGACTCTAAAGACTTGACACAACGCTGGCAGTGGGTTTACCATAGACCGCAAGCGGCACTAGCTGTACGTAATGGTCCCCGGGTAGATGTCGATAAGAAGGCCGATGAGGAAACCCATCTGAACTCCTACTGAGCCTGATGTAACAATCTCCGTACAGTCCGGTCTGTTCGTCTAAGACTATCGCATATCGGGCATATGGGCGGCAAGCGTCAGTCCCATAAATGCGGTATAAGTCGTGTCGGAGTGAAGCCCATTACACCTTTAGAAGCTACTAGAAATCCTACCAGTAAATCTTGCTTGCCCTGGCCAGGGACTTTGCGTAATGGCTCTCCAGACACAGCACGATATCAACTCCCAATACCGAGAGAGACGAATCCTATCTAACCGCCACTGCCTCCAAGTGCTTCGGGACTGCACCCAACTGCTACTGTTTGCATGACTCCATTGAGCCGTGGTAGGGTAGCAATCTAAGAATAGTGGGAACACACTCGAGGCGAAGCAGCAGTGTAAAGTCTGCGGACTTTGCTGTACTCATGTCACCTGGGAACTGTTAACTGACGACGGGTATAATACCAACCAACAGTTCCCTGCGAGTCCTGTCCGGTGTACCCGTAACCTAACGAGCACCTGTATACTATCTCCAGTACAATGTACTAATGGCTGTGGGACAGACCATTTCCCTTGCTGGGATGAGAAGCGTACACACTAGTCTACTCCGGAGTATCGATGCCCTGTCTCGATAATCCTATGACTAGGGACCTGAAAAAGGATCTGCTTGTAGACTACCCAGCCCCCACTAGTGTGACTGCCATAACAACGCTGTAGTCAAGTGATTGATATGAATTCTTGTTGTGTGTTTAAGGAAATGTATAGAATCACAATCAAAGAATTATTTGACCGCAATCAACTACGGTGTCGGATGTAGATCGTTAGCGAGTGCGGATCGTCCACAGGGATTATGCGATTCGTTCTTATTTTTGTTTTGTTTGAATTGAAAACTTAATAGAAAAGAAAAGCAAAATGATTCAAGATTTTATCGATGAGTTCAAGTGTCACTATTCTAATCAAGAATCAAGAAAAAGATAAACATCAAGAATCAAGATGTGATATAATTCCAATCGATTTAGGTTTCGAGATTTGAAGTAAAGCTCGTAGGAATTGATTAGATTGTAGATGTGAAGAAGACTAGAAATTAACGTTTCTTATCCATTAACGATTTGATGCTAACTCGATGTTGATTGATCGAGGACTAAGGATCTTGCGAAGAATTAGGGTTTCCTCGTCCTATCCTTTGTCCTTTCAATGAATCACATTCACTAGTTAGCTTCTTGAAAATATAATGATCGATCGTTGATCTTTAGATCGTGCGAAAATACTCAAGAATGCATTTCACATCGATCTAGATTATCGATCATTCAATTTTCAAGAATTTCCAATCGTTATAGGACTTAAGAAAACGTTTAAAGATTCATCAACATTATCATTCTACAATCGTTTCGATTCCTCCACGAGCGGAGTTTATTCGCGCATCATCACAAAGAATACATTCAAGAATTGAATACGAATCATAATGCTCGAATTGAAATAAAAGCAAGTTTAAAGAATCTTCACCTTTATTTATTCCACAAATTGTTACACATTGCTCAAGAGACTACAAGAATTTGAGAAGGAACAAAATTGTCGAATCTAGCGTTGCATCGGCTCCTTGAGTCGTGGATCGGCTTGGATCTCGTGCTCCGATGAATGCCGGCTTCGCTTCTAAAGGATGGTTGAAGACTTGCTTTGCTTGAACTCCATGGATCTTGAATTTGGAATCTTGATTGATTGGATTAGGGTTAGGGTTTTGACACAAGCCTTATCACTAGACTTGTGGGTGGAAATTGGGGAAGATGAAGGTTGAAGAAGAAGTTAGCTTTCAACAACCAAAGATTGAATAACCAAAGATTACCCTTTCAAGTGAGCCTTGGGGTCTATTTATAGATTTCCTAAACCCTAGGTCTAGGAATTCAAATTTGAGTTTTCCTTCCAAAAGTTAGTTAGGGGAAGAGGCTTCTAGAAGTAGTTAGTTAGGGGATTAGCTTAAGCTTTAAGCTAGGGTTGTTTAGTTTAGAAACCCTAAGTTTGCTGAACTGGAAGAAGCTTCTGGGGTATTCTGGAACTTGCAATGGCTTTATGAAGTGTAGGTACAGAGACAAGAGTTATGAAGCCAAATTGAGATGCTGATGTGGACAAGCCGCCGCGGAACCGCGGCACAAGGCGGCTCCGGCCGCGGTTCCGCGGCCACTTGGCTGCCTTAGGGCTTCAAAACTTCTTCTATATTTTTGATGTATTTTCTGATATGTTAAATCTCTGAATACTTCTTAGAACAATACCAGATTCCAAATCCATGAGTTGGCGTCTTTTTCACAGTCTTCGTTTGTAAATTTGACCGATATTTTGTAATGTCCTGCACAGACTTCGAAACACAAGTTGCGATATATAGGAATGATGCCATGCTATGAAATGCAGTCAATTTCCCTTATAGTGCCGGTTTTAGAGTCTAATACATGCAATCTGATATTTAACGACTGATTTGCTAATATGTGCTATATGAATGCCGAACACTTCTAGATGAGTGCAAATGATAGGGAAATTGCCGGTTAAAAGATGCAGTATTTTCGACTGATCAAATTCCCCCAAACTTATTTTCGATCGTCTCGAGCGAACTTTTTATTAAAAAGAAGTAGAAAATAAATAAAGAGAAAAAAACTAACTAGCACACTTTCGTAGGCAACACGATTGCACTGAGCACGTGCAACAAGCCCTTAAACCTCTAGGTGTCCCTAGTAGGAGGAGTGTTGTCTACTGAGGGTTTTCAGCGGATTGCACCCACAAAATCCAATAATAAAAGAAAGATCATGAATATTACATTTAAAGAAAAGAATTGTAAAAGAAAAGCCTTGAAAATTAGGGTTTCCAACTAAGCTAGCTTTTCGGTCGTCATGAGCCCTATCTTAATGGTCATGAAAAGATGTCAGAAATCACGTTCTCCCTCAATAAAACATCGTCTTATTCTTCATTCCTATCTTTCTTCCAAATATCGATCATATAACCCTATGTGTGTGTAATAAACATCCCTACACCCGGAGAATTCAATTCAAGCTATCATACTCTTGCCCATCAGCCTCAGTACTTTTTAATTAATGAATATTTAGATGTGCTCACACACTTTCATGCGACCGTTAATACTTCTTGAGGTACTAACCGACCGATTACTCATGTGCTTACTTATTTGGTGTTTTTTCCTCGTCTTGCACCACCTCAGGCATAGCAGTGACTCCCAGACCAGTTGGCCTTAGGGCACTAGGTGAAGAAGCACCCTCACTCTATATTTTTTATTGCCCTTGGTGATAACAAAATCAGTATCCATTTTTCTCACCACTTTATATTTTCTTCATTTTTTTATTTCCTTCATACTTTTGGCTTTAAGACGAGCATTTCAAGGTATCCTTTACTATCTCGAGTTTCAAGACGTGTGTCAGTGCGAATGGTAGGGTATCAACGTTCAAAATGTTTGGTTTCCAGAATAGAAACTATTTTTCAGACTTATTTTTATCCTCAGATTAGTGACTTCCTTCATCTTACTAACCCTTGGGACAACGGCTCATAACTACTTATTACTAGTTCGTATAAGAAAACTTCTAATTTTCTTGGTTTTCTTAAATTTTTCCAATCTCATGGATGTAATTGTTCACTGTCTAATCTTTTATTATCTTATTTATGTACAAAAAATATTTTTATCTTTCGAAATTTTTTAAAGTTTTATGGGTTTTCAAAAAAATGTTTTGTGCTTATGCAAAGTGATATGCAAATGATGCGAAAATAAGCACAAACCTCCCCCAAACTTGTTTTCAATAGTGTCATCACTGTTGTCTTCTGCTAAATCTCGAAAAACCTGTAAGCTTAGGAGGAATTTATTAGTGGGGGCAAAATATTTGATATGTGTGTGAGCCTGATTAAATACGATTATGTGATACCGTATTGTAATCTAGCAGTCATCTGTTATCGGTTCGGTTATATATGATATAACCGGATTATTAGATCAAGTGTTGATTTAATAATGTGATATAATTATATATTAACTAATATCATTAGCTGACTAATTATTCTTCATTACATATATATTAATATATATGATCTCTCTCTCTCTCTCTCTCTCTCTCTCTATATATATATATATAATGAAGCATGGCATTTATATTTCTATTTTGTGAAAATAGAAATGAGGTGTAAAGTGGAAGGATGGTTGCAAGCATGGGATTTTCTTTTGTTTATTCTTCTTGACTCACTATTCAAGCATGGTTGCAATTTTATATTGCATAATTCCATGCTTGAATGAGTGAGGGGTCAAGGCTTAGCTTTCATTCTTGCTCATTCTCAACACTTAGCCATTTTGTGTTAAGTTTCTCCCATAGTTGCTCTCTAGCTTCTTCTTCCTCCTCTTGTCATGCCTCAAGCTTCAACCCTCAAATGTGATGTGAATCATGAAGCTTGAACACAAACTAGTGAGCTCTTAACATCCCCTACTTCATCATCCCACACCAAACTAGCAATTTAGTGTGGTGTGTTTCATACACTAAAGAAGTTTAGTATAGAGTTATCTTAATCTAGAGGAACTTCGGGTGGATCGTCCTTGGTGCGAAGACAACGAAGGAGGCTCGTTGAAAGTCTCAAGAGAAGCCTAGTGAAGTCGCGTGACTACTACACGGAGCATGTGAAGAGAAGGACCGTCTACAAAGGTTGTATTCTTATTCTCTTAATGTAAAAGTAGTTTACATTAGCTATTGTCTAAATCTATAGTTAAATCTAAGTTTAGGGTTCGTTAGCTTGGAAATTTTTTGAAAACGGCAAGGACGATGCCTCCCGAAACCTTGCTGTCGTGCTAGGGAACCTTACAGGTTGAGTGTGGGATACTACAAGCACTGCTATATTGTTGGGTATTGGATACTACAACAGATAACCCTAGTGCAAGTGGGAGATTGTTAGTTATATGTATGCCCTAGAGGCCATTACTGTACATGTGATGTATATTGTAGTGGATGCTTGGACATATATAGGGAGGACTTTCTTGCTCGACATGATAGTATGCTATCTGGTTGCACTTTATCTTAGCATGTACACTTATTGTCTCTCTATTACATGTTGATAAAGCCCTTAGTTTGAGTACTTGACTACCAGGACTATGATGCAGATCATACTAGTAGGGACATGGGTAGTTGGCAAGTACGTCCTTCAAATGTTCCAAGTTCTGGGAGTATCGAGACAGGGCATCGATACTCCAGAGTAGACTAGCGTATACGCTTCTCAACCCATGTGATGGGCGATGGATGATCTTACATCCATCGGTGTTTGACATCAGAGAAGGTATACGGGTGCTCAGTGGAGACTGGGTACACTGGACGGACTCACTGAGAACTCCTAGATGGTATTATACCTATCGTTGGATAGCAGTTCTCTGGTGACACTGGTACAGGTTAGTCTGTAGATCCGAGATCGTCATAGAGTCTTGTGTGATTCCCGCTGTGCTTTGATTTCCACTATACCACGGTCAAGAGATCATGCAAAAAGGTGGTTTTTGGGTACAGTCCCGAGTCACATAGAGGCAATGAGCGATAGGAGGGGTTTCGTCTCTCCCGGTATTGGGAGATGATGTTGCGCTATGCTCGATTGGCCATAACAGGAAATCCCTTGCCAGGGTTGCTGAGATATTTTGGTAAGTGTTATCAGTAGTTTCTCGAACCGTTATGGACCTTGCATCGGCATGACTTATCAGGCTATTAGGGTCTGCCGTTATACCACCCCCAGGCTGTGATATGCGACATATCAGACGAAGAGACTGGACTGTACGGTAGTGTTACTGATTGGATTCGCAAGAGTATGAGCAGGCTTGCTTGTTGATCTTTTGATCGCTTAATACCCGGGTGGCCGTTACGTTTAGCAGACCGCTTACGGCTTGTGGGTGTTTGATATGATAATCACCTATTACCGGCATATTGACGAGTCTTTAGAGTCCTACATAGAGGTTTCCTGGCTCAAGCGAAACGGAGTAGGAGCACATATGTGATATGTGCGGGACTGGGATTAATACTATATGTGATACCGTATTCTATTCTCGCGATATATGACGTAAGTCGGTTATATGTGATATAGCCGGGTTATCGGATCAAGTGTTGATTCAATAAGTTATTACATTTGATATTAGTCGGTTATATGTGATATAGCCGGATTATTAAATCAAGTGTTGATTTAATTATTTAATGTATAATTATATATTTGATATATTAAGTAACATTAAATAATATTCATTCACTTAAGATATCTTTTCTCACTTGATTTGTGCATGTGTATATATGTGATATATATAGTGTACAAAGTTTTGTGTCATGCTTGATGATACATGCAACTTAGGTGTGTGTATGACTTACACCATGCTTGGTTTAATTCTAGGGTTTTTAATAGATTAAGTAATTCAAAAACTAAATGATTTTGTCAAGGCATGAAGCTTGTAGAAGCTTGGATTGCCATTGACTAAGTCTACTTGTTTTGTTTTGCATAAGATATTTATAAACCCAACATTATCCTAACCATGGTTAAGTCTCTACAAAGGTTAACATATGATGTTAACTCACCTATGGTTTCTATTCTCTACTTGATAATTTTTCATGAGAGTTCTCTTCATCTCCTTCCTCTAAGGTTTCTAGCTTTAAAGGAAATGATCGAAAAGACTGAGAAAATTATATCTAAAATGGGCAAAATTCCTACTTCATCATCCTCTACCACTTGTCATTTAGTATAGGGTGTTTGCTTCACTAATTTCACAATTTGTGAAGGGGTAGCTTGGGTTAGTGTCTCCTCGACGTAGATCATCTTCGGCCTCGAAGACTTCGATGCAAGCTTGTTCATTTCTTCATGGGGGCCTCTCTAGAGTCCGGGAGCTCATGATTGCAGCGAAGGGACTACTACATGGAGCTATTGAAGTGAAGGACTGGTCTACAAAGGTTGTATTCCTTGTTCGCTTCTTTACAAAGTTGTTTACATTTCGTTTCGTCGGATTTTCTAGTATCGAATCTAGGGTTAGGGTTAGCTAGAACGGCAAAAATTTAAATATGGCATGAATGATGCCTCCCGAAAACTTGCTGCCGTGCTAGACAACCCAACAACATGACACAATTAAAATGCACATTAATATATATCACATATATACTATATGCACATAAGTGAGAAAAAGAATACTTAGTGAGCAAATATTAGTTAATGTAAGTTAATATCTCAAATATATAGTTATACATTAAATTATCAAATCAACACTTGATTTAATAATCCGGCTATATCACATACAACCGACTAATATCATATGAATCAACACTTGATCCGATAACCCGGTTATATCACATATAACGGACCGATATCACATATCGCGAGAATAGAATGCGGTATCACATACGCGCATTAATCTCGGTCCCGTACATATCACATATATGCTCCTACTTCGTTTCGCATGAACCAAGAAACCTCTGTGTAGGACTCTAAAGACTCATCAATACGCCGACAGTAGGTGATGATCATATGAAACACCCACAAGCCGCAAGCATTTTGCTAAACGTAACGGCCACCCGAGTATTGAGCGATCATAAGATCAATAAGCAAGCATGCTCATACTCCTGCGAATCCAATCAATAACACTACCGTACAGTCCGGTCTCTTCGTCAGATATGTCGCATATCACAGCCTGGGGGTGGTATAACGTTAGACCCCAATAGCCTGATAAGTCATGTCGATGCAAGGTCCATAAAATTCCGAGAAACTACTGATCACACTTATCAGTAGATCTCAACAACCCTGGCCAGGGATTTCCTGTTATGGCCAATCGAGTATAGCGCAACATCAACTCCTAATATCGGGAGAGACGAAACCCCTCCTATCGCTCATTACCTCCATGTGACTCGGGATTGTACCCAAAAACCACCTTTTGCACGATCTCTTGACCGTGGTATGGTGGAAATCAAAGCACAGTGGGAAACATATAAGTCTCTATGATGATCTCAGGTCGACAGACTAACCTGTACTAGTGTCACCAGAGAACTGCTATCTAACGATAGGTATAATACCATCTAGGAGTTCTCGGTATGTCCGTTCAGTGTACCCAGTCTCCACTGAGCACCCGTATACCTTCTCTGATGTCAAACACCAATGGATATGGGGTCATCCATCGCCCATCATATGGGTTGAGAAGCATAAACGCTAGTCTACTCCGGAATATCGATGCCCTATCTCGATACTCCCACGACTAGGAACAATTGAAGGATATACTTACCGACTACCTCTGCCCCACTAGTATGATCCGCATCATAATCCTGGTAGTCAAGTACTCATCCTAAAGGCTTTATCAACATGTAATAGAGAGACAATAAGTGTACATGTTAAGATAAAGTGCAACCAGATAACATACTATCATGTCATGCAAGAAAGTCCTCCCTATATATGTCCAAGCATCCACTACAATATACATCGCATATACAGTAATGGCCTCTAGGGCATAAAAATAACTAGCATATCATATGCACACAAGTACACGTATGTGATCGAACCTAGTCGTAAAACCATACGACCTCTACACGTTTCGCCTGAAGCTGGGAAACCCTCTGTGTGGGACTCTAATGACTCGAAAGTACTCTGGTAGTGGGTTTAACCACAAGTGCGTCAGTGGCACTAGCTGTACGTAATGGCTACCGAGGTATCTGTCGACCAGAAGGTCGATGAGGAAACTCATCCGTACCCCAACCGAGCCTGTATGTGGCAATCTTCGTACAGTCCGGTCTCTTTGTCTAAGAGTGTCGCATATCGGTCCTAGGGGGTGGCAAGCGTCAGACCCCTAATAGTGCAATAAATCGTGTTGGAGTGCGGCCAAAAACACCCCGAGAAACTACTGGAATCCCTACCGGCAAATCTCGCTTGCCCTGGCCAAGGATTTTGTGTAATGGCTTTCCGAACGCAGCGCGACATCAACCCCCAATACCAGGGGAGACGAATCCTATCTAACCGCCACTGCCTCTAAGTGCTTCATGACCGCACCAAACTACTACCTGTTTGCACGAATCAGAAGAGTCGTGGTAGGGTAGTAATCTAAGAACAGTGGGAACACACTTGAGGCGATGTAGCTGTGTCAAGTCGACGGACTAAGCTGTACTCATGTCACTTGGGAACTGCTACCTGACGATAGGTATATTACCAACCAGCAGTTCCCTACGTGTCCATCCAGTGTATCTCATAACCCAATGAGCACTTGCATACTATCTCCAGTATGACGTACTGATGGCTGTGGGACAAACCATCTCCCATGCTGGGAAGAGAAACGTATACACTAGTCTACTCTGGAGTATCAATCCCCTGTCTCGATAATCCCGCGACTAGGGACCTGTGTAAGGATGTGCTTGTAGACTACCCAGCCCCCACTAGTATGACTGTCATCACAACGTTGGTAGTCAAGCAAAGATCCTAAGGGCTCTATCAATATGTATTAGCGATACGTTAAAAGAAACATATACTCATATTAAGATAGATACAAACCAAGTAGCATACTACTATATCGAGCAAAACTGTCATAAATCTGTGTATATATCCCAAGCTTCAAAAATGTAATATACAAACTAGTACTATACAATAATGGCCTCTAGGGCATATTACACTAACAGTATATAAACAAATAAACTCAAACCCGTATAAATACGTAGACCATATTTCTACCAAAATACGAATACCATATTTGTACCGAAAATAAAAAAATACGTGTATTCATATTTAGAAAGAAATACATGTATGTGTATCAAAGCACAAATAGCCGTATTTATACAGATACACGTATTCGTGTAAAAACCGTATTCGTGTTAAAATACAAATACCTAAAAGAGAGCAATATAATACAAGCATCAAAATTGGCTGTCTTTCAAACATGCTAGTACTACTAAACCGTCTGATTAAAGTGCGTGTATAAATACACAACTTCAATCGAACACCCGTGCGTAAAACCATATGCAAACTACACCGTTTCGCATGAACCGGGAAACCCTCTGGGTGGGACTCTAAAGACTCAACAATACGCTGGCAGTGGATTTAACCATAAGCACGTCAGTGGCACTAGCTGTACGTAACAACTACTCAGGTATCTGTCGAAGGGAAGATCGACACGATAACTCGTCCGAAAACCCACTTGAGCATATAGATGGCATTCTCTGTATAGTCCAGTCTGTTCGTCTAAGAGTATCGCATATCGAGCCTAGGGGGTGGTAAATGTCAGACCCCTAATAGCACAACAAGTTGTGTCGGTATGTAACCCAATACACCCTGAGAAACTACTGGTGTACCTACCAGTAAATCTCACTTGCCCTGGCCAGAGACTTTGTGTATTGGCCAACCGTACACAGCGCGATATCAACTCCCAATACCGGGAAAGACGAATCCCTTCTAACCCCTACTGCCTCCAAGTACATCGGGACTGCACCTAACTACTAACTGTTTGCACACTTCATTTGAGCCGTGGTAGGGTAGTAATCTAAGTACAGTGGGAACACACTCGAGACGAATAGTGATGTCAAGTCAACGGACTAATCTGTACTCATGTCACCGAGGAACTTCTAACTGACGATATGTATAATACCAACCAGCAGTTCCTAGTGAGTCCGTCCTGTATAACTCATAACCTAATGAGCACCTGTATACTATCTTTGTTACCATATACCAATAGCTGCGGGACAGGCCACCTCCCATGATGGGGATAAGAAGCGTATACACTAGTCTACTCTGGAGTATCGATACCCAGTCTCGATAATTCTATGACTAAGGGCAAGTTTAAGGATGTGCTTATAGACTACCCAGCCCCCACTAGTGTGACTTCCATCACAATGCTGGTAGTCAAACAAAGATCCTAAGGGCTCTATCAACATGTATCAGCGATATGTTAAAAGAAACATATACACATATTAAGATAGACTCAAACAAGATAGTATACTATCATATTGAACAAGACTGTTATTATATCCGTGAATGTCCTGTTAGTGATATATGCCCTAGAGTCCATTATTGTATCATACTGGATTGTATATTACTTAATGGAAGCTTGGGATATACACGGATATAGTAACAGTCTTGCTCGAAATGGTAGTATGCTACCTGATTTGTTTCTGCCTCAATATGTGCATGTGTTTCTTTTAGCATATCGCTTATACATATTGTTAGAGCCTTTAGTATCTTTGCTTGATTACCAGCGTTGAGATGGCAGTCACACTAATGGGGGCTGGGTAGTCTATAAGCATATCCTATACAGGTGCCTAGTCATAGGATTATCAAGACAGGGCATCGATACTCCAGAGTAGACTAGTGTATACGCTTCTCATCCTAGCAAGGGAGATGGTGTATCCCGCATCCATTAGTACGTCGTACTGGAGATAGTATGTAGGTGCTCATTAGGTTATGAGTACACTGGACAAGACTCGTCGGGAACTGGTGGTAGGTGTTATACCAATCGTCGGGTAGCAGTTCCTAGGTGATATGAGTACAGCTTAGTCCGTCGACTTAACACTACTACTTCGCCTCGAGTGTGTTCCCACTGTTCTTTGATTACTACCCTACCACGGCTCAAAAGAGTTGTGCAAACAGGAAGTAGTTGGGTGCAGCCAGAAACACTTGGAGGCAGTGGCAGTTAGATAGGATTCGTCTCTCCCGGTATTGGGGTTTGATATCGCGCTGTGTCCGGAAGGCCATTACACAAAGTCCTTAGCCAAGGCAAGCGAGATTTACTGGTAGGTATTCCAGTAGTTTCTCACGATGTTTTGGGCTACATTTCGACATGACTTATTGCGCTATTAGAGGTCTGACGATTACTGCCCCCCTAAGCCCGATATGCGATACTCTTAGACAAACAGACCGGACTGTACGGAGATTGTCACATACAGGCTCAGTAGGAGTTCGGATGAGTTAGCTCATCGGCCTTCTTATCGACATTACTTGGGTAGTCGTTACGTGCAGCTAGTACCGCTTGCGGCTTGTGGTTAAACCCACTTCCAGCGTAGTGTCGAGTCTTTAGAGTCCCACATAGAGGGTTTCCCTGCACCGGGCAAAAGGTGTAGAGGCCGTATGGTGTTACGGCAGGGCTTCGATCACGTACATGCACTTATGCGGATATGATGATCGGGCGGATAATACTAGTGGACTTTGGCTTAAGACGGATCATAGTATTATATTGATGGATTATATTCGTCTCTTTGTGTTCGTATTCTTTGGAATGTGGATGCGGGTATGTATATACGGATGAAGGGCGTTCTCGTAATTCTTGCGGGAAAGCTTCTAGAAGGAGATGACTCATTAGGGTTTCTTTTCTTTTTGGATTAAAGATTAAAAACCTAATTTGGGTGGAGGAAATGAGGTAGAGGTGGACAAATGGTGGGACATGGCTCTTGGTGACTCATGGCATGACTCATGCCATGAATCACTAAGTGTGATCATTGCACACTAGATATTTTATGAAGCATGCTTGATATTTATCAAGTATACTAGATATTTTGGAGAGTGGATTATTATCACAAACTAGAGAGCCATTCTTTCTTGAGTTCATTCTTCACTAGCTTTTCTTCAAGCCATCTTCTTCTTCCTCTAAATCCTAAATGTCTCATGAGTTGAGAAACCTAGGGTTCCAAGAGGCAATGTAACTCATCTTCACTCTCTAAACCATCTAGGACTTCTAGTTTAGCGAACTAGAAGCCGTAGTTATCTCAGATTCGAGATATGAGCTCGGACTATAGACTCTTGCGTGGATCGTCTTTGATTCGAGGAAGCCGTCGAGGTTTGATTCGTATGGAATTTTAGATCAAAAATATATGTTAACCGCAATCAAGAACGGCGTCGCTTGGTAGCTAGCCGGTGAATACGGGTCAGTCCATAGGGATGATGTATATTTCCTAGTTGTTCTAACGAGTTAATTCCAAATGGTGTGAATGGATTTTTATCACTAAAAAACTAAATTGACTTAGACTAGGATTAGGAAACTTGCCAGGGTTAGGTTTAGGTTAAGTTTGGTAAAATAAAATTTCCCACCTCTTTCAATGCCCTAAATTAGATCTTTTTAGGTGTTATGGTAATTATTAATAGAGGGGATTAGGACGATCAGGAAGAAACGATGTTTCTTCCTCTAGGTCCTTGTCCGTCCTTTATTAATCCTTACCCTGACCTCCATGGATAACATGCATATCCGGTCTTTTATACTACGGTATCATCGTTACCTTGTGGGTAGGGTGCCGTAGGGAGCGGAATATGTATGTATGCATAGAGTCCCAATTATTAACATGTGATGGGCAAGAAAGGGGTGAGAGATTTGCATCTCTCAAACCCTTCCCTATTCCTAACCCTAACAAGCGAGGAAACTACTCGCTCATTAAGGGATCTACGAGAAACATGATTTTTATTTTGGTTTTAGAGTTAAGAGATTAATAAACTACTGCAGAGTAATAAAAATTCTAATCTAGATTTAAAACTAAGGCAAAGAATAGATCTATCTCGGGCAGAAATTAAAACTAAGAACTAAGGCAAAAAATAAAAACTACTTACAAATTGATACTCTCCAAAACTTCAAGAGAATTCTGAATTTTATTAATGAAAGGAGGCATGACCTAATACAAGCATTTGGGTCTCTATTTATAGGACATAGAAAACCCTAGGTTTACAATCGCCGCATGTATGCTTTTACAAAAATACCCCTAGGAAGACTAGTCAGCGCCGCCAAGCATTATGGAAAAATTTCTCGCCACTACGGGCTTAGCACGGTCACGGAACCGCGGCCGCAAGCCAGGTTTGGCCGCGGTTCCGTGGCCAAATAAGAGGTTCTTCGGCTGAAATTCCTCGGTCTTCTTCTGGTTGACTTTTTCTTCCTATTTCTTTGGTTGGTTCTTCAGAATATCTTCTATATCTCTTCCAGATCTCCACAGTCAGTAATGTAGTGGACTTTTACCATTTGCTTCGTATCGAAGTCTTGAACCTTGCGCTGCCTTGTACTTTGTGGACTGATCTCCGTGTAGGCTTGATCAAGATCCTTCTATTTATTGGTCATAGTCTCACTTTTGCATCGTCTTTTATCTTTTTCACTGTTTTTATTCCGAGAACCTGTAATCTATACTTATATAGCAGACATGGGTCAAAAGCACCTGTTTATTTGTAAAATGAATAAGAATGGGGTCTATAAGAATGAAATATTATGATATGAACAAATACCCCTAAACTTATCTTTTGCTCATCCTCGAGCAAACCTAGTTTTATTCTCAACAAAAACCTAACCTCACTTTCACAGGGAAACGCGATTGCACTGAGCTCGTGCAACAAGCCGTTAAACCTTTAGGTATCCCTAGTAGGAGGAGTGTTGTCTCCTGAGGGTTTTCAGCGGATACTACCCACAAAATCCTATCAATTAGGCCCATTGACTTTTATTCTCCAATTAGGTTTTCTAACAAGGAATTCTATTATCTTCGACTTATAAATTATCCACCCATATTCTTCACGCTTCTTATCATTTAACTTAAGATTATATATGTTCTGTAGACCTATTTAGCTTTTGGCATCTCTTAAGTTTTTCTTCTAGGGTTCCATCTCAACTTAGGAATTTTTATCATCTCTATTAAAGATATAAGTCTTATTCTTCATTCCTATCTCTTATCAAAGCCCAATCACATACCCCCTACGTGTATGTATATATCACCCCTACGCTTGGAAATTCAAATCAAGCAATCATACTCTTGTCCGTTGTCCAAAGCACTTCTTAATTGGTGAATTTTTTAGATGAATTTTGCTCACACGTCCTTCATGCGACCGTTAATATTTCTTGAGGTACCAAAAACCGATTACAAGATGTGTTTGCACATTAAAGTACAATTCCTAGTCTTGTAACACCTAAGGCTTTAGCAGTGACTCCCAAACCAGTTGGTCTAAGGCACTAGGTGTTGAAGCACCCTCGCTAAATATTTTTCTATTTTTGCAGCCTTAAGTAATCACAAAAACCAGTGTTCTTTTTTTTCTTTATTCACACTTGTAATTTTTTATTTCGTACTAAGGACTTTAGACAAGAGCATTTCAAGGTCTCCTCTACTATTCCAAGTTTCAAGGTGCGTGTTTATGCAATTTGTAGGGTATAAGTTTTCAGAATTTAGACTTAAGCTTAAGAATTATTTTTCAAACTTATACTCTAATAATAATATCAATACTTTTCCTTTATTTTAACTTAGCCCAAGAAGTCAACTCGAAATTTGCCTATTTCTAAATAAACTACAAAGACATATACTTTCTATCGTTAAATTTTAAGAAAGGTTATTTTTAGGGTTTTTAATTTACTAAGTCTAAGATCTAGTTGTTCATAACTAGTTAACCTATTTGTCAAACTTGAGTCAAATACGGCCAAAATTGAATATTTTAATTTTTATAATTTTTTCAAATTTTCAGTTTTTATGGGTTTTTCTTTTTTTATATTTTTTTGTTTTTCAAATTTTTCAATTTTTATGATTTTTATATAAGGATGCAAATGCAAAAATATACATATGAATGCGAAGGAAGAAAACTTACCGAGCATACCCCCAAACTTAAACTGGACAGTGTCCTCACTGTCAGGCTGCACCAAGTGGGTCGAAAATGTCGGCAATTTCCTGCTTATTTTTTTATTTTTATATTGTAATCATATTTACAAATGATACACACCCCCAAACTTATTTCAAATAAAGTTTTGGAAAAAATGATAAAAAATTTGGGGGTAAAATGGAGGAAAATCAATCGGTGTAAATCGGCTCCTGCAAAAACAGGTGCTCCTCCGACGGGTCCGCTGTGAGGAACGGTTTCAATCGATGTCCGTTTACTTTAAATAAAGTACTGTCCTCCGGATTTTCAAGATCTACCGCACCGTGCGGATATACGGTGCGTACTAAAAATGGCCATTTCCACCTAGATCGGAGCTTGCTGGGGTGATAGTGTAACCGAGTGTCATAGAGTAAAACCTGTTGACCAGGTTTAAACGTTTTGCGCATAAGGTGTTTGTCATGGAACACCTTAGTTCGGTTTTTAACAATGACAGCATTATCATATGCCTTATCCCGCAGCTCTTCTAGTTCGTTTAACTGCAGCTTTCGATTACTGCCCGCATCTCCTATTGATAAATTCAACTCTTTGATCGTCCAAAATGCCCTGTGCTCAATCTCAACTGGGAAGTGGCAAGCCTTCCTATAAACAAGCCGGTATGGAGACATACCAAGATCGGTCTTGTATGCAGTACGGAAAGCCCATAGTGCATCGATCAGTTTGTGTGACCAATCTTTTCGGTTTTTAGAAACCGTTTTCTCCAAGATTTGCTTAATTTGCCGATTCGAAACCTCGGATTGCCCACATGTTTGGGGATGGTATGGCGTTGACAGTTTGTGTGTAATGGAATATTTGCGCATTAAGGACTCAAAAGTCATATTGCAAAAGAGAGATCCATTATCACTTATAATCACTCGAGGGTGCCCAAATCGAGAAAAGATATGTTCTTTAAGAAATCGAACGACAACCTTGTTATCGTTCGTTCGGCTAGGCACAGACTCGACCCATTTTGACACGTAGTCAACAGCCAAAAGAATATACACATTCCCAAAGGAATTAGGAAATGGTCCCATGAAGTCAATTTCCCATACATCAAAAATATCCACAACCAAATTGGTTGGAGCGGCATTTCGTTTCACCGCGATATCCGGCCCAAGTGTTGGCACCGGGAGCATGTCTTGCAGTATTCATGTGCATCTTTAAAGAGTCATGGCCAATAGAAACTACACTGCAAGATTTTCTCGGCTGTCTTCTTTGGGCCAAAATGCCCGCCACACGCTTGATCGTGGCAAAAAGACAGCACACTCTTAAACTCATTTTCAGGTACACACCGACGAATGATTTGGTCGGAACAGTATTTAAAAAGATAAGGTTCATCCTAGTAAAAATGCTTTACTTGGGACAAGAATCGGAGTTTATCCTGTTTCGACCAATCTTTAGGTATCAAGCCGGTGGCCAAGTAGTTTACTATATCAGCGAACCATGGTTCGCAGGACACGGTTTGCTCATCGGGAAAAACATCTCTGATTGGAATTTCAAGTGTAGGCGAAGAAGGAAGTCGTGAAAGGTGATCGGCCACTACGTTTTCACATCCTCTTTTGTCCCTTATGACAAGGTCAAACTCTTATAGCAAGAGAATCCAACGTATTAGCCTCGATTTAGCATCCTTCTTCGCAAAAAAGTGGTGAAGAGCTGAGTGGTCCGTATACACAATAACTGGAGAGCCGATTAAATAAGGCCGAAATTTTTCAAGTGCAAACACAACAGCTAAAAATTCTTTTTCTGTTGTTGTGTAGTTCAGTTGGGCCTCATTTAGTGTTCGGCTAGCGTAATAAATCACGTGCGGCATCTTATTAATGTGTTGTCCAAAAACAGCACCAATGGCAAAATCTGATGCGTCGCACATAATTTCGAAGGGATGCGTCCAGTCTGGAGATAAAAGAATGGGCGCAGAAATGAGAGAGTGTTTCAATGACTCGAACACTTCCATGCAAGTTGAGTCAAAATCAAATGGTGTGTCCTTGGCCAATAAGAGAGTCAAGGGTCTTGCAATCTTACTAAAATCCTTGATGAACCGTCTATAAAAACCGGCATGGCTAAGGAAAGCTCGGATGTCTTTGACACATTTAGGAGGAGGAGATTGGAAATGACTTCAATTTTGGCTTTATCAACCTCTATGCCATTTTGCGAGATGACATGTCCTAAGACAATGCCTTCTCGTACCATAAAGTGGCACTTCTCCCAATTTAAGGTTAGGTTCTTATTCCTACAATGGGTAAGAACTGCGTCAAGGTGTAGCAATCACTCGTCGAAGGAGTCACCAAAAATGGAGAAATCATCCATAAAGATCTCCAAAAACTTTTCAACCATGTCTGAAAAGATCCTCGTCATACACCGCTGAAATGTAGCGGGTGCATTGCATAACCCAAAGGGCATGCGACGTTAAGCAAAAGTGCCAAAAGGACAAGTAAATGTGGTCTTGTATTGATCCTCTTTAGCGATGGGGACTCGGTTATAGCCGGAATAGCCATCCAAAAAGCAATAGAACTCGTGCCCAGCCAATCGTTCTAGCATTTGGTCAATGAAAGGTAAAGGAAAGTGGTCTTTCCTTGTCGCGGCATTGAGTTTTCTATAGTCGATGCAAACTCGCCACCCAGTTTGGGTGTGAGTAGGTATTAACTCATTTGCCTCATTGGTTATGGCCGTAATGCCCGATTTCTTTAGCACAACATGAATGGGGCTAACCCACTGGCTATCCGAGATAGGGTAAATGATACCACTATCAAGACATTTAACAATCTCCTTCTTGACAGCCTCTTTCATTATGGGGTTGAGGCGTCTTTGAGGATCCCTTACCGGCTTGGCATCATCCATCAAGTGTATATGATGTTCAACTATGAGGGGACTAATCCCCTTGATGTCCGCCATAGACCAGCCAAAAGCTTTCCGATTATTTTGTAAGACCATTAAAAGGGCCTTCTCTTGCTCGAGAGCTAGAGAGGCCGATATGATAACGGGAAGAGTCTCATTCTCACCTAGATAAGCATATTTAAGGTGCGACGGCAAAGCTTTAGTTCGAGTTTAGGAGGTGAAACAATTGATGGTAACAATGGTGTAACTGTTTCAAACTCGAAGGATTCCATCAACGGTTCAAATCGAGTGTACCCAACCGAGTCGGATGGTTCAACTAACTCATCCGCAAAAGCAAAAGACTCAAACTCAGGTGGTGAGTCTTCAAAATCGTCTACAAAGGTGAAACGCTCATAATCGTTGTCCGGCGTGAAAGCTGTGTCGGATTCTAGGAGGAACGCACTAGAGGCGTCAACACTGCTGTGATCAAACATAAAATTTTCGAACTCATTGATCGAGCAAACATCAAGTACGCTAGAATTAGGCTCGGAAGGCTGATTTCCCAACTTAAAAATGTTTAGTTCAATTGTTATATTGCCAAAAGATAGATTCATTGAACCATTACGACAATTGATCACCGCATTAAATAACGGTTAGGTACATTAAATATTGCCAAAAATCAAGTTCTGATTGGGTCAGGTACATTAAATAACGGTATATACGTATTGAATCAAGCTCAGATATTCAGTGTCCAGAACACACTTAAAGGAAAGTCTCCGGAATTAAATAAAGCTTTCTTATGGCATTGTAGACTGGGTCACATCAATGAGACACAGTTGACAAAGTTACATAAAGAAGGATACTTGGATCCGTTCGAGTACCAGTCTTATGCCACTTGTGAATCTTGTCTCATGGGAAAGATGACAAAGACTCCGTTCACTGGACACGGAGATAGAGCGAGCGAGCTCTTGGGACTCATACACAGTGACGTGTGTAGTCCAATGTCTACACATGCGCGAAGTGGTTATTCATACTTCATTACTTTCACAGATGATTTCTCTAGGTATGGACATGTCTTCTTAATGAAGCACAAATCCGAGGCCTTTGAGAAATTTCGGGAATACAAGAATGAAGTTGAAAAACAAACAGGCAAAAGTATCAAGACACTGAGATCTGATCGAGGTGGTGAATACTTGAGTGCCGAGTTTCTGGGCTACTTAAAAGAGAATGGAATTCTCTCTCAGCTTACTCCTCCATACACACCAAAACACAACGGTGTATCGGAAAGGAGGAATCGAACCCTATTGGATATGGTTCGTTCCATAATGAGTAAGGCTGAGTTACCGCGATCTTTCTGGGGTTATGCACTAGAAACAGCTGCATATCTCTTGAACCAAGTTCCTACTAAGACTGTGCCTACCACACCATATCAGATGTGGAGTGGGAAGAAACCCTGTCTTAAACCCTTTAAGACATGGGGATGTCCAGCTTTTGTAAAAAAGCAGCATGCGGACAAGCTCGAGGCACGTTCAGTACAGTGCAAGTTTGTGGGATACCCAAAGAACTCTAAGGGGTATCTTTTTTATTACGCAGAGGAGCAAAAAGTCTTTGTTTCTCGTCATGCCCGCTTCTTGGAAACTGAGTTTTTAGAAAATCAGATATGTGGGAGCGCAATAGAACTGGAAGAAATTCCAGAACCACAAGCTATTACTGAAACCTTAGTAGAACCAGAAGGTTCAGGGGAACCGGACATTCCTGCGCCGCTCCGCAGAAGTAGTAGGCAGTCTCATCCGCCCGAGAGATACTTCGATTTTCTCAAAGATGGGGATAGAGAGGATTGCACAGTTAATTATGATGAGCCTACTAGCTTCCAGCAAGCCATTAAGAGCGGTGACTCGGTAAAATGGCTGGATGCAATGCGGACCGAGATGGAGTCCATGTACACCAACAAAGTTTGGACTTTGGACTTTGCTCCAGAAGGGGTAAAACCCGTAGGCTGCAAATGGATCTTCAGAAAGAAGATTGGTGTAGATGGGCAGGTTAAAACCTATAAAGCTAGGCTTGTTGCAAAGGGTTTTCGTCAAAGACCTGGTTTGGACTATGATGAGACCTTTTCTCCGGTAGCCATGCTCAAATCCATTCGGATCCTTCTTGCCATTGCTGCCTTCCACGATTATGAAATCTGGCAGATGGACGTAAAGACGGCTTTTCTAAATGGAAATTTGGAAGAGTGCGTCTATATGGATCAGCCAGAGGGATTCATTCAGAGTGGGAGAAGCGGTAAAGTGTGCAAGTTGCTCAAGTCCATCTATGGACTCAAGCAGGCATCGCGGAGTTGGAACATCTGCTTTCATGATACTTTCAAGAATTCGACTTTGTCAAAAACCTAGATGAACCATGCATTTACAGTAAGATTGTAGGGAGAAATGTCGTATTCCTCGTCTTGTACGTCGATGATATTCTCCTAATAGGAAATGATATTCCTATGCTACAGTCAGTCAAAGGATTCTTGTCGCAGAGGTTCTCCATGAAGGACCTGGGCGATGCCAACTACATTCTGGGGATCCAGATCTATCGTGATAGATCTAAGAGGATGTTGGGACTTTCACAGTCAAGGTACATCGACACCATACTGAAACGATTCAGTATGGAAGATTCCAAGCGCGGTAATCTACCGGATTGTCACGGAATCACCCTCTCCAAAGAGATGTCTCCCAAGACTGATTTGGAAAGGGCTCGCATGTCATCAATACCCTACGCATCTGCGGTAGGCTCTATTATGTATGCGATGTTGTGTACCAGACCAGATGTAGCATACGCATTGAACGTTGTAAGCCGGTATCAGTCGAACCCAGGGGAGAAACACTGGATAGCAGTAAAGAACATTCTCAAGTACCTGAGAAGGACTAAGGAGATGTTCTTGGTGTATAGCGGAAAAGACCTCCAGATTGAGGCCTTTGCTGACTCCAGCTTCTAGAGTGATAAGGATGACTCCATGTCCATGTCGGGTTATGTCTTTACCCTCAATGGAGGGGCGGTTTGCCGGAAGAGTTCCAAGCAGGAAACCGTTGCTGACTCAACTATGGAAGTGGAGTACATAGCTGCTTGCGATGCCGCAAAGGAAGCTGTCTGGATGAAGAAGTTCCTCACGGAACTTCAGGTGGTTCCTACCAGTGTTGATCCAATACCGCTGTATTGTGACAACAACGGCGCTATAGCTTTAGCGAAGGAACCCAGGTCCCATCAAAAGTCCAGGCATATTTTGAGGCGGTACCACCTGATCAGGGCGATCGTTGATCGCCGGGAGATCGAGGTGAAGAGAGTAAATACGGAAGATAACACTGCTGATCCACTCACGAAGGCCTTACCCCAGACTCAGTTTGAGCGGCTGATCGAGATGATAGGTCTTCTATACGCCAGTACATGGCCTTAGTGCAAGTGGGAGATTGTTAGTGTATATGCCCTAGAGGCCATTACTGTATCATACTAGTATGTATATTACTTAATGGAAGCTTGGGATATTCACCTTGTATTGATAATCTTGCTCAAAATGGTAGTATGCTACTTGGTTTGTTTCTACTTCAATGTGTACATGTGTTTATTTTAGTATATCGCCAATGCACATTAGTGGAGCCCTTAGGATCTTTACTTGATTACCAGCGTTGTGATGGCAGTCACACTAGTGGGGGCTGGGTAATCTATAAGCACATCCTTATGGAGGTCCCTAGTCGCAGGACTATCGAGACAGGGCATCGATACTCCGGAGTAGACTAGCGCATGCGGTTCTTATCCCAGAGTGGGAGATGGTCTGTCCCACAGCCATCAGTACGTCATACTGGAGATAGTATGCGGGTGCTCGTTGGGTTACGAGTACACTGGACAGGACTCGTCGGGAACTGACCGGTTGGTATTATACTTATCGTCAGTTATCAGTTCCCAGGTGACATGAGTACAGCTTAGTCCGCTGACTTGACACTGTCACTTCGCCTCGAGTGTGTTCCCACTACACTTTAATTACTACCCTACCACGGCTCAAAGGAGTCGTGCAAACAGGTAGTTTTTGGGTGCAGTCCCGAAGCACTTGGAGGCAGTGACGGTTAGACAGGATTCGTCTCTCCCGGTATTGGGGGTTGACATCGCGCTGTGTCTAGAAGAGCTATTACACGAGTAGTCCCTGGCCAGGGCAAGCGAGATATACTGGTAGGCTTCCAGTGTTATCTCAGGGTGTATGGGGCTTCACTCCGACACGACTTGTACCGCTATTAGGGGACTGACGTTTACCACCCCCCTAGGCCCGCCATGCGATGTATCAGACGAACAGACCGGACTGTACGGAGATTGTCACATTCAGGCTCAGTAGTAGTTCAGATGGGTTTCACCTCGTCAGTCTTCTTATCGGCATCTACCTGGGGACCGTTACGCACAGCTAGTGCCGCTTGCGGTCTGTGGTAAACCCACTGCCAGCGTAGTGTCGAGTCTTTAGAGTCCCACATAGAAAGCTATTCGCCTTTAGGCAAAAGAGTAGAGGTCGCATGGTTTTGCGACAGGGTCCGGTCACATCCGTGCACTTGTGCACGTACAATGTCCAGACAGTTAACACTAGCGGGATTTGGTTTAAGCCAGATCCTAGTGTATGTTTTGGGATTGGTTTTATCCAGTATGTATTCGTGTTCCTCGGAACGCGGATGCGGGTGTGTATGCACAGTTGACGGAGAGACAGAGGCAGAGGATTCTTATTATGGTTGTTGACCGTTGACTGTTGACTATTGACTTTTTGTTCAACCCTAATGAGAATATGATATATAATTAGCAATAATATTAATTAAGTATTATAGTGACATGGTTGTTGAGGGGTTGACTTTGTTGACTTGTTGACTTTGTTGACCGATTGACTAGGTTGGACTAGTTGACCATCATCATCACAATGGTTGTCATTTTCATGCAAAGACTTTTGCTTGCTTGTTGTGGTTTGCAAAATGAGTGCATAGAAATGATATTGCCTTTGGCATGATATGAACCATCACATAATAATACTTGATTAACATTATGGCTCATGATGCTTTTGGATTATGAGAGGGTGAAAGAGAAAAGAGAGGCTCATTCTTTCATTATCTTTCTCTCTCTTGGTTTTGAGCTCTCTCATTCTCTTGCTCTCACCCTCTTCCTCTTGCTCTCTCTCTTGTCTATGGTTCACTTGTCTCATGTGTTGAGAAGCAAGAACCATAAAGAAAATCCCATCACACTCTCCTCTACTCACTCTAGTTCACAAGGTTTGGCAAACCAAGTGAACTAGTTTCTTCAAACTTCGAAGAAGAAGCCAAAGGTAGAAGCTTTCGGGTGGATCGATCTTCGGCGCAAGGAGACGACGGGGTGAAGCCAATCCGTACACCATCAAGAGATGAAGACGAAGGAGTTCAAGAAAGAAAGGTATAAACCCCTAACCGAGTAGTTAACAACTCGTAGTTAGGTTGTTAGGTAGATAGTTTAACAAAGATCCGTTTTGAGTCCATGTTACCGCCTCTAGAAAATCGTTTTTCATCAAATTCCGCAAGCCCGTAAGTACCGGGAGAGGTAGCATGGACTTACATGGTCGACCAAGGATCACCGGAATTTGACTCCGGGGGTTAGCTACAGGGTGTGTATCCATAACAATAAAGTCAACGGGGAGAATGAAATCCCCTACTCTAATTAACACATCCTCCAACTCTCCCCTAGGATGGGTGATGGATCGGTCGACCATTTGGAGAGTACAATGAGTGGGCTTAAGCTCTCCAACGCCTAATTGCTCGTACACAGAATAGGGTAGCAAATTGACACTTGCACCAAGATCTAATAGTGGTCTATTGATGTTCTTGTCCCCAATTGTTATCGAAATTGTAGGACAGCCGGGGTCCTTATGCTTTTAGGGTAAAGATTGGACAAGAGCATCGCTAAGAACACTAGCCACGAAAACTTTCTTTGGTACTTGTGACTTCCTCTTCTTGGTGCATAACTCCTTTAAGATTTTTGCATATGAAGGAACTTGTTGGATTGCATCCAAAAGAGGGATATTTATGCTAACATGTTTGAACAACTCTACAATCTTCTCCATCTGTGGAGTTGGTTTATTGGATCTCAACCTGTTTGGAAAAGAAACATTTTGAAAAGTTGTTGAATCCAATTTTTGCGGATCAGATTGTGGAGTTGGAACGGATCCCCGTGTAGATGTGTTCGTGTTGTGAGAAGTGGGTCCGTTCGAGCTAGAAGAAGTAGAGCCTTGTGAAGGATGAAGAATAGGCTCTGATGAAGAAGAAGGAGGTGAAGAAGATGAAGAAGGACCACCGGCAGGGGTGTCATTGTTAATACCCACATTATTGTGCAACACTTTTCCGGATCTCAACGTGGTCAAAGCATTTACGTTATGATTCTGTTGTTCATATGCAACATGTGCGTGACCGGGATTTGGCAGTGGTTGAGATGGAAGCTTTCATTTTTCTCGCTCGCTCAACGCAGCATTGAGTTATGCAATTTGTGCCTCAATAGATTTGATGCTTTGATTTTGTGAGGCACTGTTTTGCACCAAAAATTGAATAGAAGTCTCCAACCTTGCTGCGGATTGCGTAGATTGCTTTAGGAAAGCATCTAGACTTCTTTCTAGCGAGTTAACCTTATCATTATAAGGTTGAACAAAGTTGTTTTGAGGGTAAGGATTGTTGGGCACAAAATTGTGAGTCATGTAGTAATTCATGCTATGAGTTAATGATTCATTTATTGATTTATATGACTCATATGATGAATCACTTAGGGTATTAATGAAACATGATGATAAAGCTTTATTTATTATTTACTTCATAATATCATATGTTTCATATATACACAAATGATTTCATTCATCCAAAGTAATTCATATTCTCAATTGTTAGTGTATATGCCCTAGGGGCCATTATTGTATCATACTTGCATGTATATTACTTAATGGAAGCTTGGGATATTCACAGTTGTATATATAGTCTTGCTAAAAATGGTAGTATGCTACTTGGTTTGTGTCTACTTTAATATGTGCATATGTTTCTTGAAACGTATCACTTATACATATTAGTAGAGCCCATTGGATCTTTGCTTGATTACCAGCGTTGTGATGGCAGTCACACTAGTGGGGGCTGAGTAGTCTGTAAACAACATCTTATACAGGTCCCTGGTCATTGGATTATCAAGATAGGGCATCGATATTCCAGAGTAAACTAAGTGTGTACGCTTCTCATCCCAGTTGGGGAGATGGTCTGTCCCACAGCCATCAGTACGTCGTACTGGAGATAGTATACAGGTGCTCGTTACGTTACGGGTACACCGGACATGACTCGCAGGGGAACTGTTAGTTGGTATTATACCCATCGTCAGTTAACAGTTCCCAGGTGACATGAGTACAGCATAGTCCGCAGACTTGACAATGCTACTTCGCCTCGAGTGTGTCCCACTGTTATTAGATTGCAACCCTACCACGGCTCAAAGGAGTCGTGCAAACAGGTAGCAGTTGGGTGCAGTCCCGAGCACTTGGAGGCAGTGGCGGTTAGACAGGATTCGTCTCTCCCGGTATTGGGAGTTGATATCGCGATGTATCAGAGTGCCATTACGCAAAGTCCCTGGCCAGGGCAAGCGAGATTTACTGGTAGGCTCCAGTAGTTTCTCAGGGTGTAATGTGTAAGTGCACGGCGGCGCCCCGGCCGTCGATCCGACGCCGGAAACGCGGAAACGAAAAACTTTGCAAACTAGCAAACCGGCACCACCGCGCACTTTTATCCCGGATCGGGCCATTAACCTAGCTACTAGCAAACTAAAAGATGGGTAGAGAAGTATACCAAGCGATCCGTGTCCCTCGGTCTTTGTCTCCACTCCGATCTCCCGCGGAATCTCCGTCCGTCACGTCCTCGTCGGAAAGGGCACCAGCCGATTTCTTTTACGGGCTCCTACCTATTGACCGAGGCAACTCGGGCGCGAAGTTGGTTAGCCGACGCATCCAAGGAGTGCTGTAGGCAAGTGTAGAAAACATGTCTCATTTAGGGTTGAAGTTGCCATGGTGATGGGGGAAGATAATAAACAAAGGAGATGAACTTTGGTGTATCAAGAATGAGATGATAATTTCCCCTTATCCCCAAAAATCAAGCACTCTCTCATCTCACCCCAATATGTGGCCGGCCCCTCTATCAAAATGAGGAGAGGAAAAAACTAAAGCATGAAGGGAGGTGAATGTAGGAAATGAAAAGAGGTGACCACATCCAAAGCAAACCTCACATCATTTCTAATCCATTCTAATCTCAATTAATGCAAGCAAAGTGATGGAAAAAGAATATAATGATGATAGTCATATCATAATCCCTCAAATGCAAGAAACCCCTCCACAAATGTAATTTGCACAAATGCAAATTACCCCCTCCATCGGAAAAGTCCGGCCGGGAAGGAACAAATGAAAACTGGCCGAAACGGAATGCAGACTGGCAACTTCAGAAAACTGATCCCGTAATAAATTACAGGAAAACCCCACTACTGTATATACATGCCCGCATTTGTATTCCCTCTGAACACAACTGCAAAGAGACAAAATCTACACTATCTAATACTAGGATCCGGCTTAAGCCAAAGCCGGCTAGTAAAAACCGTCCGATCACGATCCGTGCAATACCGCACGTATCTGATCGAACCTTGCCATATCTCCATACGGCCTCTACAGCGTTTCGCCCGAAACCTGAGTAACTGTGTGTGGTGGACTCTAAAGACTCGTCAATACTTTGGCTGTGGATTTAACCACTAGCACGTCAGAGGTATCAGCCAATACGTAACAGGCTACCAGGTACTGACTGTAGGGTGTTTTTCGTCACCCCATTGAGATGGGAATACGCGCGCGCTTGTCAGGCGCACTACAGATTCCCCCGGCCTAGGGTAGGCCGGGGTTTAATGATTGTGGGGATCCGAATCTCCGGCAGCCGCGGACTAAGCTGCCGTTAATTACCCGTCGCCTTTGGGGCGAGGGAACCTCCGATTAACGGGTTAAACGGGTCATGCGAACTCAATGTGCAGTATACGTGTGTTCAGTTCTGAAAGGGGGGTTTGGATATATCGGGAGCCACGCAGAGTTTTTACGGGGGTCCCGCTACCCGGATAGCGGGCTGGGGGTCAAGGAGGCTAGCAGCCCCCTTGCGGGGTGCGGGGCAGCGCCCCGTTAGAAATTTTTTCTAACAGGGACAGTGTCGTGGAGTACGTGTATGTATAAATTTGTATACATATGTATATGTGTATATATGTACACAAAAGAGGGGGAAAAGACATCCAAGGGACGCGCAGGTGCGCAAGCGCGCGCGCGCCACGTGTCGGCACGCGGGCGACTTGCGCACTTGCGCAGGTGCGCAAGCGCGCGCGCCACGTGTCGGCACGCGGGCGACTTGCGCAACTGCGCAGGTGCGCAAGCGCGCGCGCCACGTGTCGGCACGCGGGCGACTTGCGCACTTGCGCAGTTGCGCAAGCGCGCGCGCCACGTGTCGGCACGCGGGCGACTTGCGCACACAACAAGCTTTTAGCCTAAAAAGATTTCTCTGAAGAGAAATCAAAGAGGAGTTAGACTCCTGAGTGTTTTTGTTTGTTTTTTTTTGGTTGGGTTAATGGAAGGGTTCTTCTTCTTCCTCCTGTTGCTTGCTGGATCTTGAAGATCAAGAGATGTAAAATCTCAAAATCTCTCCTTTTTAAGATCTGATGGCAGATCCAAGTTCCCCTTTGTGGGTTTTGTGGTGGAAAACTATTTAGTTTTGAAAAAGGAAGAGTAAAACTCTTGATTTAATTCAAGAGAAAGAAGAAGGTTTTGGAACCTTGAAGAAGGAAGAAAGAGCTCAGCTCTAATTTTTGTGGAGAGAATGAAAAGTATATTTTATTCATCATCATTTTGCCTTTTATAGGCTTACACATTTACATATAGACCCTTGGGCTTTACAAAATGGCATTTTGCCCATCCCATGGCTCATGTGCCATTTCATTTTTGCACATAAGCCATGGGCTTACAAAATATTGGCTTTTATACCCATTTTGTTTACATTCATGCACAAAAATTACATAAAAATTATTTGTTACATGATTTTTGTTGTTGGCATGGCGGAAGGCCGGACGCTTCGTGTTCGGGCTCGACCTGGGCATTGGACCACTTGCTTGGGCTTGGGCCCACCTGGCTTGGGGTTGACCTTGACTTTGACTTGGTCAACCGGGGTGCAAATTTTGACTTCAACACTGACCAAAAGGGACGTCGATGAGCGAACTCATCCTGACACCCTACTGAGCCTGTCAGTGACAATATCCGTACAGTCCGGTCCGTTCGTCTATGAGCATCGCATGGCGGGCCTAGGGGGTAGGTAAAAGTCAGACCCCCAAAAGCGGTACAAGTCGTGTCAGAGTGTAGCCCAGAACACCCTGAGATACTAATGGAATACCTACCAGTAAATCTCTTGCCTTGGCCAAGGACTTTTCATGTACTGGCTCTCCTAGACACAGCACGACCTCACCCCCAATACCGGGAGAGAGGAACCCCTGCAGATCCGCTCACTGCCTCCATGTGGCTTAGGACTGTACCCAACTAAAACCTGTTTGCATGTCTCCTTTGAGCGTGGTAGGGTAGTAATCTAAGTACAGTGGGAACTCACACGAGACAAATGACGATCTCAGGTCGATGAACTAACCTGTACACATGTCACCAGGGAACTGCTATCTGACGTCAGGTATAATACCAACTAGCAGGTTCCCGGCGAGTCCTGTCCGGTGTACTCATAACCCAATGAGCACCTGTATACATCTTAGGTGAACCAACTGACACCAGTGGCTTATGAGACCGGCCACCGCCCCTCGTCGGGGTCTCGACTGTATACACTAGTCTACTCTGGAGTATCGATGCCCTGTCTCGAAACTCCCGCGACTAGGGACCTTTTAAGGATGTGCTTATAGACTCCAGCTCTCATGTATATGATCGTCCTCATACTGCTGGAAGTCAAGCATGAATCCTAGGGGCTCTATCAACGTATAATAGCGACTCGTAAGGTCACCTAAAGCAGTACACGATGATAAAGATAAACCAGATAGCATACTATCATCTCGAGTAAGACTGTCCTACCGGCATAGGTCCTCCCTCAATCATTGCAATCACGTGCCTGTGATCCAATAATTGAATCTGAGGGCACTATATCCAACAATCTCCCACTTGCACTCAAGGCTAATTATTGCGATGTCGCATATTTACAGCCCGTGTGATACCGAACACCCAACTCCTCTACTAGTCAGTCTCACAAAGCTCGTTTGCGAAACTATTGCGTTCGAGGAATAGCCTCAGTGAGTGGATCCGCTCTGATGTTTCTTTCTATGTATCTCTCTATCTCAAGTTCGCGGAGAAAGCCATCTCCCGAAATGAGTAATACATGTCTCAGAATGTGTCTGGATGTCTGATGGGACCTAGCTCATAAATGAACTCCAAATCCAAACTTCTTAGAATGTATCGTCAACCGAACTTAATCAGTATCCTGCGCCATGCCTTCCCTCAGTATCCACCTGGACCACCTGTCCAAAATACTGCCCCTCGTCAGAGGGAAAAATATAACTCTGACAGCCACTCTGCCATCCAGGTCACCTTGGAAGCCTGGAATGATAACCGTCTCCCGAAGGAGAATGTCGTTATCATATCCCCAGAACATCCACTTATGTTCTAAAACTGCTTCCGATTGTTTCTCCAGGATTGGATGAATATCAACTTATTGCACCTACTGCAAGAACAACATCTGGTGTGGTACTTAACATCCAATGATTGACTCAATTGCCTAAGCAAGTGATCTGTCAATCATGCGTATCCCTTTCCCCTTTAGTCTGTAAGACACCTTTAAAGAGGGTGACTCCATCACCTGCAGGTACACCACCATGCCAGGAGTCGTCCATTCTAAATACTCTTAGAATGCTGTCTAAGTACCCAGATTGGGAAACCACCCAAATCTAGATCTAGTAACCAGAATGTCAGACATAATATCTAAGTCCTGTGTGGAGAAACCATTGTGTGACGACCAAAGTATAACCGATCGTAGTATAGGAATCTTACATCCTACTCTGTGTATGTCATCCAAATACCAGGACATCACACCCTACTACCTTCTTAACAGATCCATCCCCTTTTCTGATGAAGTCAAACCTATGACTGTCACATCAGAAATAGATGATCTATCTCCGCTATATCTGCTTTAGTCTATAAATAGACATAAGCCACCTGTCCACCATGCTTCCGCTGCTCCCACTGACCACGACAACCCTCTGGCAGAGTCATATACACGTACGCTTCTGAAGCTAGTTCAGAACGACGCTATACTCATTCTCCTGCCGGGTCTCACAGTCTGGAACAACAACAATGGAAAGTCTGGGTAAACAAGTGTTGGAGATAATGCCCTCAGAGTCAATTATTGGATCACAGGCACGTGATTGCAATGATTGAGGGAGGACCTATCCCGGCAGGACAGACTTACTCAAGATGATAGTATGCTATCTGGTTTATCTTTATCTTCGTGTACTGCTTTAGATGACCTGACAGGTCGCTATTACACATTGATAGAGCCCCTAAGATTCTTGCTTGACTGCCAGCAGTATGAGGGCGATCATATACGTGGGAGCTGGTAGTCTATAAGCACATCCTTAAAAGGTCCCTAGTCGTGGGAGTTTCGAGACAGGGCATCGATACTCCAGAGTAGACTAGTGTATACAGTCGAGACCCCGACGAGGGGTGGTGGCCGGTCTCACAAGCCACTGGTGTCAGTTGGTTCACCGAAAATGTATATAGGTGCTCATTGGGTTATGAGTACACCGGACATGACTCGCCGGGAACATGCTAGTTGGTCGTATACCTGACGTCAGATAGCAGTTCCCTGGTGACATGTGTACAGGTTAGTTCATCGACCTGAGGATTGTCATTTGTCTCGTGTGAGTTCCCACTGTACTTTGATTACTACCCTACCAGGCTCAAAGGAGACGTGCAAACAGGTTTTAGTTGGGTACAGTCTCGAGCCACATGGAGGCAGTGAGCGGATCTTCAGGGGTTCGTCTCTCCCGGTATTGGGGGTGAGGTCGCGCTGTGTCTAGGAGAGCCATTACACAAAGCCCACGGCCGAGGCAGGAGATTTACTGGTAGGTATTCCAGTAGTATCTCAGGGTGTTCTGGGCTACACTCCGACATGACTTGTACCGCTTTTGGGGGTCTGACTTTTACCAACCCCCTAGGCCCGCCATGCGATGCTCATAGACGAACGGACCGGACTGTACGGATATTGTCACTGACAGGCTCAGTAGGGTGTCAGGATGAGTTCGCTCATCGACGTCCCTTTTGGTCAATAGCTGGTAGCCCGTCACGTATGGCTAATACCTCTGACGTGCTAGTGGTTAAATCCACAGCCATAGTATTGACGATGTAAGTGCACGGCGGCGCCCCGGCCATAAATCCGACGCCGGAATGCGGAAGCGGTGATTTACTTTAACTTTTCAAACCGGCACCACCGCGCACTATAAACCCGGATCGTGCCATTAAACTAGTCCTAGCTAACTACAAGATGGGGTAGAGAGATATACCGAGCGATCCGTGTCCTTCGGTCTTCTCGTCGTCGTCTCGATCTCCCGGCGGAATCTCCGGTCTCCACCTCGTCGCCGGAAGGGCACCACGTCGCCTGCTTCTTTTACAGGCTCCCACCTCTATACCGAGGCAACTCGGGCATGAAATTGGCGAGTCGACGTGCCCAAGGTTTGCTGTAGAATGTGTGTAGAACTCATGTCTCAATTAGGGTTTGAGTGGAGTTGCCATATTGGTGGAGGAATGAGATGTAGTTTGGAGATGGAACTTGTGGGAATTTTTGCAAAGCCAAATGAACAAAAACCCACACCACAAAAATGGCAGCCCCCATATGAGCTTGGCCGGCCATGTTCATGGGAGTGGAGAGAATGAGAGAGGGAGAGCCTCAAAAATGGGGTAGCCTCAAGAATAATCCAAGAGAGAGAGGGAAAATGTGATGATCAAAAATACAATCATCACAAAGCAAGAACCTCACTCAACCATCACTCATCAAACATCATCATCAAGTATGATGATTCAAAAGTGAACCATGATGAATAAGAAAGTCAAGCTATGATGATTAGAAGAGGTCAAATGGTGGCAAGGCTATCATGATCCAACAATATGCAAAAACCACCCTCCACAACGCTTATTTTCACAAATGCAAATAAGCCCTCCTCCACCAATCTTCTGCCAATGAAAGATACAAAGAAATATGGCCGAAACGGAAAGCAAACTGGCAACTCCAGAAAACTGGTCCCGTAATAAATTACAGGAAAACCTCGATACTGTGTATACACACCCGCATCTGTATTCCGACCGAATACAAATGCAATGAGACAAAATCTACACAGTACTATACTAGGATCCGGCTTAAACCGAAGCCGACTAGTATTATCCGTCTGATCCTGATCCGTACAATACCGCACGTATCTGATCGAACCCTGCCATATCTCCATACGGCCACTACAGCGTTTCGCCCGAAACTTGAGTAACTGAATGTGGGGGACTCTAAAGACTCGTCAATACTATGTCTGTGGATTTAACCACTAGCACGTCAGAGGTATTAGCCATACGTGACGGGCTACCAGCTATTGACAAAAAGGGACATCGATGAGCGAACTCATCCTGACACCCTACTGAGCCTGTCAGTGACATTATCCGTACAGTCCGGTCCGTTCGTCTATGTGCATCGCATGGCGGGTCTAGAGGGTTGGTAAAAGTCAGACCCCCAAAAGCGGTACAAGTCGTGTCAGAGATCAGCCCAGAACACTTTGAGATACTACTGTAATACCTACCAGTAAATCTCCTGCCTTGGCCAAGGACTTTTCATGTTCTGGCTCTCCTAGACACAGCGCGACCTCACCCCCAATACCGGGAGAGACGAACCCCCGAAGATCCGCTCACTGCCTCCATGTGGCTCAGGACTGTACCCAACTAAAACCTGTTTGCACGTCTCCTTTGAGCGTGGTAGGGTAGTAATCAAAGTACAGTGGGAACTCACACGAGACAAATGACGATCCTCAGGTCGATGAACTAACCTGTACACTGTTGGAGGTAGTGCCCTCAGAGTCAATTATTGGATCACAGGCACGTGATTGCAATGATTGAGGGAGGACCTATCCCGGTACGACAGTCTTACTCGAGATGATAGTATGCTATCTGGTTTACCTTTATCATCGTGTACTGCTTTAGGTGACATGACATGTCGCTATTGCACGTTGATAGAGCCCCTAGGATTCTTGCTTGACTATCGGCAGTATGAGGGCGATCATATACGTGGGAGCTGGTAGTCTATAAGCACATCCTTAAAAGGTCCCTAGTCGTGGGAGTTTCGAGATAGGGCATCGATACTCCAGAGTAGACTAGTGTATACAGTCGAGACCCCGACGAGGGGCGGTGGCCGGTCTCACAAGCCACTGGTGTCAGTTGGTTCACCTAAGATGTATACAGGTGCTCATTGGGTTATGAGTACACCGGACAGGACTCGCCGGGAACATGCTAGTTGGTCTTATACCTGACGTCAGATAGCAGTTCCCAGGTGACATGTGTACAGGTTAGTTCATCGACCTGGGGATCGTCATTTGTCTCGTGTGAGTTCCCACTGTGCTTTGATTACTACCCTACCACGGCTCAAAGGAGTCGTGCAAACAGGTTTTAGTTGGGTACAGTCCCGAGCCACATGGAGGCAGTGAGCGGATCTTCGGGGGTTCGTCTCTCCCGGTATTGGGGGTGAGGTCACGCTGTGTCTAGGAGAACCATTACACGAAGTCCTTGGCCAAGGCAGGAGATTTACTGGTAGGTATTCCAGTAGTATCTCAGGGTGTTCTGGGCTACACTCCGACACGACTTGTACCGCTTTTGGGGGTCTGACTTTTACCCACCCCCTAGGCCCGACATGCGATGCTCATAGACGAACGGACCGGACTGTACGGATATTGTCACTGACAGGCTCAGTAGGGTGTCAGGATGAGTTCACTCATCGACGTCCCTTTTAGTCAATAGCTGGTGGCCCGTTACGTATTGGCTTATACCTCTGACGAGCTAGTGGTTAAATCCACAGCCATAGTATTGACGAGTCTTTAGAGTCTACCACACTTTCAGTTACTCAGCTTTCGGGCGAAACGCTGTAGAGGCCGTATGGAGACATGGCAGGGTTCGATCAGATACGTGCGGTATTGCACGGATCGTGATCGGACGGATTTTACTAGCCAGCTTTGGCTTAAGCCGGATTCTAGTTTTAGATAGTGTAGTTTTGTCTCTTTGCATTTGTATCCGGACGGAATACAGATGCGGGTGTGTATGCACAGTATCGGGGTTTTCCTGTAATTTATTATGGGACCAGTTTTCTGGAATTGCCAGTTTGCATTCCGTTCCGGCCGGTTTTCCTTTGTTCTTTCCCGGCCGGACTTTTCCGATGGAGGGTGTTATTTGCAAGTTTGCAAATAACACATTTGTGGAGGGGTTTTATGTAAAAGATTGATTATGATAGCATCATTATCCTTTGCTCCATCCCTTGCATTTATTATGATTAGAGAGGGTATGGGTTTTTGAACATTTGTGTTGGAAATTGGATATGGGGGGCCGGCCACTGTTGGAATGATGGTATTGAGGGATTATTTTAATGTTAATTTATAATGAGGCTGCTGGAATTGTGTTTGATAAATTAATATTTGTATGATTGCATTGTGGGAAATATGAGTGTGCTGGAGTGAAAATATAATGAGATGAGGATTAATTTATGAGAGAGCTCACTTTGGTTTCATTTTTCCAGTGAGCATAAAAAGGGCCGAGCTCATTTGCTAGTAGTCTCCATTTTTCATCAAAGTATTCATGAAAAATCCTTGTGCAAAATTCCTCCATAAATGGCAATCTCCTAAACCCCAAAGAGATAACTATTCTACACTATTCTACAGCAAATCTTGGACGCGTCGTCCAGCTAACTTCGCGCCCGAGTTGCCTCGGTATTGAGGTGGGAGTCCGTAAAAGATGCAGGCGATGTGGTGCCCTTCCGGCGAGGAGGCGACGACCGGAGTTTCCGCGGGAGATCGGGACGATGACGAGAAGACCGGAGGACTCGGATCACTCGGTATATCTCTAACCCATCTTGTAGTTAGCTAGATCTAGTTTAATGGCACGATCCGGAGTCTAGTGCGCGGTGGTGCCGGTTTGCAAAGTTCGCAAAATTAAAGTTTATCACCGCTTCCGCATTTGGCCGTCGGATTGACGGCCGGGGCGCCGCCGTGCACTTACAGTGGTATCAGAGCCTCGCCATTAACTTCGTCTAGCTTTGTTTGATGTGTTTTACATTTCCGATCGACCAAAATTCTAAAAACTCGCATTTTCTTTCACATCAGTTTCTGTTGAAATTTTTTGAAGTCTAAAAATTTTTCAGGTGCTCTCAGAATGATGTGCAGGGAGTTCTAAGACATCTGGGAAAATTCGACAAATTGATCTTCCAAGTGGAGCGCGGAACCGCGGCTAAACCCCACCTCCGGCCGCGGTTCCGCCGCACTATGATATGATCAATTGGTCAAATTTTTCTAGTGGGCTTCTGGGCTATAATTAGAGGTTTTGGAATATTAAAATTGGGCCCAGTTTCTCTGTGAGTGCTACAGTTTTGATTGGGGGCCCACTTGTTAATTTTTGGTCAATCGGAAAATTTTAAACACATTTTTCACAGTATTTACATTATATCTGTGACCGTGAATGTCACTTGATCGGTAAATTCGGTCTAACTGCTATAGCCCGGTTAGACGGATTTGCGAACGTGACCTTCACGTTGATGTTCTATGTATTTGCTGTGTTGTTGCGGATCGGTCGTGGGGGATAGCCTGGATGCAATGCTAGTACAGTTTCTGTTGTATTATGTACATTTGATATTGCGGGGCGAGCGTCCGACTTGTGGACTGCCGTCACTGCCCGTTTGTATTATTCTTTTGGGGCACGACCTGGTTGCGGTCGATGTACCCGGTGTATGTATATTTTACTTTCTGTACTAGGATTGCCCCGCGGTGGGGTGCACGGATAGCCGGGTTCTGGAGGGCAACAAGCCCGCATCTCATGGCATTGGGACGGAGGGGGCTTCAGTCTGGAATTGGCGGGCTATTCGCCGCACTCGTAGGGGGTACAGGTTGACCCAGGAAGGGTGCCCAAGTCACCGGATTCCGTGAAGTGCTGGGTGGTCCATTCACGGTGCTGAAGGGGGCTGCCTCGCTTCAGGTTTTGGCGGGTGACTTGCCGCGCCCGTAGGGGTCTAGGATTTCATTGCACAGGCTATCCACACGACCAGGGGAACGTCGGGTTTCAGTAGTGGCTCTGTGAAACCCGGGGATCCCAGATATCTGTATTGTTCTGTGATGCTGTACATTTCTGTGATGTTGCATTTCTTTTCACGCCTTGAGCGAAATATAATATATTGGTATATATATTAGTAGATGTTGTATATGTTTTTCATCCGCGCTAGTCCAGTCCCCGCTCTGCCGTTAGTAAGCCAACCTAACGGGTGATGACGGGACCCAGTGGCGAATGCGGATGGCATATACGTACGTCAGTATATTTTCGTTCTTTGTGGTGTGATCAATTGATGGGACTGCGTTGATTCGGATCAATGCAAGATAAACAAACCTAATCTGATGTTGTTGGAACACTTTTCAAAAAGCTGTTATTGCAAGGACGTTCACTTTTGTTTTGCATCGTGGTATTCATTTAGAATATCCTGCTCCTCAGTCGACGAGGCAAGGGCCGAGATCCCTTCACCGGGAGTGACCCCTTGGACAGAAGTTTGCGTCAGGGCATTAACTTCACTATAGCCGATTACTTTTGCTTTGCACCGTGGTATTCTTTTAGAATATCCTGCACCCCATTCTACGGGGAAAGAGCCGAGATCCCTTCACCGGGAGTGACCTCTTTAGTAAAGGTTTTCGTCACTATATTTTCTAAAAAGCTATCCGTTCCTTCAACGATATCAAGTTCATTACGTTAAAGGTTTTCGCCAGAAACCATTCGTAGCCCTCCGTCGTTTCATATGGGTAGTCAATAGTATTCAAGCTGTGTTTGTTGGCCAAAGTCAAGGCACAGTGTTTGGTAGCTGTTGGGTATTCATATGCAGCATAGATAGATGCGTTGGTTTGGAACAGTCGTACTGCCTTGTTGGCCAAAGTCAAGGGTAGGTACGGGTGGATTCAAAACAACCTGGAGAATGACGGGTAGAACTTGACATGTGACTTATGATTTGTTGGCCAAAGTCAAGGTCATAAGAGCATGGGGTAGAAATCCACATCGGGAATTTCAAAAGAACTGAAACTTGCCAGATATGCGCATACCTTCTGGAGTGTGATACCGTGAGCGGATTCCGTCACGTTATCATACGATGAGAGTTGGATCCCGATTCCCACTGATGAGTTGGTTTACTCCTCGGGTGACCCCGACTAATTCTTCTTTCAGGTTTGGAGGAGAATTTGAGGTACAGTGGGAGGTTTCCAGATTAGTTAAATTGGTAACCATTCTGATCTAGGTTAGAGTGCACGCTGAGTGTTTCTTTTCTCTCTCTCTGGCAGCGACCATTGACCCGACCCTAAGACTATGACTCAGAGACCAAGTTAACCGAACCTTCTTTACACTGGCTTTTGGATTGTCAGAGTTGCAGACCTCATTGCCACTCCTACTTTTACCCTTTTCTCCAGGACACCCCGTATTACTACGAACGTCCACTTCCATTGGACAAAACCATCGTATGGTTAGATACGAACTCGAAGGAATTCGAGGATGGTTTCTGGTTCTGGAGAAAACGGATAGGATTATTCAGTTGTCTTTTCCCTTTTACCTTCTCTCAAGTTGTGAGTACTTCTTGGTTTAGGAGATAGTACACCTATTATGCAAATTGGATAGTCTTCTTCCAAACCTTAGGCTGGTGCCGACCGGTAGGGAATGAAGAAAACCAATTAGCCTAAACGGTGTGCAGAAGGTATTGAGATTAAGACAAAGCAAGGGATTAGTAAGAGGGCAAAGTAAATTGCGACTGATATTCACGACCAAACCAAGTATTTCTTCGCCAATCCTAAATCACCTTTGTATTTCTCCAGGACACTCCGTATCACTACGAAGATCCACAGTTTATTGGATACTCCATCGTATGGTTATATACGAACTCGAAAGGAACTTGTTCCAGTTCGGGGATGGATTCTGGTCCAGGAGAAATAGGAATAAGGTTTATTCGGTTGTCTTTTATCTTCACCTTCTCTCGCATTGCGAGTGCTCCTAGGACTAGGACAGTACACCCATTATGCTTATTGGATAGTCTTCTTCCAAACCATAGGCTGGTGCCGAACGGTAGGGAAGGAAGAAAACCAATTGGCCTAAGGGGTGTGCAGAAGGTAATGACTAAAGACATATAAAGGGATTTGGAGAGGTGGCAAAGAATTATACGGTTATAGTTGTGAATCTGGATAATGGTAGAGGCATTACTAGGAATACCAGGATACCCCATTGAAACATTTCAATGTTTCAGTTCAACTGTGTACTGTTAAAAGAAAACTGATTTCCCGATTAGACACTTGCTCCAGGGTATGTATTTACCAGGTATGATTCTCACATCTGTATGGTTTTACAGATGATGAGTGGGAGTAAGTTATTGGGAATTGGGTGATCATCCTCATTATATCGGGATTCGTTGTAATCGGTGATATTTGAGGAGGTCACCTGGGCTGTTTGCCTGTCGGCAAATATTTGGTTTTGAATATCCGCTTTTATGCACCAATTTCAAATTGATATATCTGTACGTCTATTTTCATAGAGTGAGATATACCTTTTGATATTATGTCGATGACATTTACCTATATCAGTGGATGGTTAGGTAAGGAGCATTGAACAGCGGTGTAATTCTTCTTAACCAAAAGTACAGTTTTCAACCTACGACACACAGTGAACGAGTCACTAGACTCAAGGGACTTATACAGAGTATTGTATGTTGTCCAGGGTCCATCAGGACAGAGGGGTTGGTCCTCGTGCTGTATTCTGTTTACTTATGACTTCTCTAGTTCTTAGACAGGTGTTTCGTAGAAACACAGGGTCGAAGTTTTGAGAAGTTATAGGTATAAGAATAAAGTAGAGAACCAGGTGTTGCAAGTATCGGGATTCTTCAAAGTGATCGAAGATGTAGATACTTGTACATGGTATTCAGTTGATAGTAATGGTTAAGAGAACTTGCTTCTCTTTCGGGTTACTCATAATTGGAAGTATTCCTAAGTTGAGTAACACTGATCGGCCTCTCTCCATTTAGTTGACATGCACTGGAGATAGCTGCATGATTTGAATCTGGTTCAATTAAATCAGTGCCTCTGGTTCTATATTGGATATAGTACAGTTCATATCTTAACATTGTTAAGGTACGGGGAGTTGTCCGGCTTATGATTAAAACCAGACTCTGGATAACTCAAGGCACGTTTCTGTAATGGCTGTTTGTGGGTTGACCCAGGCTATGACGAGGGTTGACTTTCTACCATCTGGGAGATCAATAGAAATATTGTTCAAGACTCGCCACAGTTTTATTAAAAATGGATTTTTCAGAAAACAGTAGTGGGAGTATGGTAGAACTGGAAGTGATTCCAGAACCGCAAACGATTACTGAAGATTTGATAAGGAACCTAAAGATTCAATCTGATTTGACATTCCATTGGCCAATCCGCAGATAAGGTGGGTAACTTCAGGCACCCGAGAGGTACTCCGGTAGCCTCAAGGACGGTGACAGGGAAGTTCTTGTTTACCCACACTTGCCATTGCTGTTGTTCCAGGCTGCGAGACCCGGTGGGAGGATGAGTATAGCGTCGTTCTAAACTAGCTTTAGAAGTGCACGTCTATATGACTCTGCCAGAGGGTTTTCGTAGTCAGTGGGAGCAGCGGAAGCATTGGTGGACATCAGGCTGATGTCTATTTATAGACTAAAGCAGATATAGCGGAGATAGATCATCTATTTCTGATGTGACAGTCATAGGTTTGACGTCATCAGAATAGGGGATGGATCTGTTGAGAAGGTAGTAGGAAGTGATATTCCTATACTACGATCGGTTATATTTTGGTCGTCACACAGTGGTTTCTCCACAAAGGAATTGGATATTATATCAGACATTCTGGTTACTAGATCTATGGTTTTAGATCTAGATTTGGGTGGTTTCCCAATCTGGGTACTTTGACAGCATTCTGAGAGTATTTAGAATGGACGACTCCTGGCACGGTAGTATACCTGCAGGTGATGGAGTCACCCTCTCTAAAGGTGTCTTACAGACTAAAGGGGAGAGGGATACGCATGATTGGCAGATCACTTGCTTAGGCAATTGAGTCAATCATGAGATGTCAAGTACCACACCAGATGTTTTTCTTGCACTAGATGCAATAAGTTAACATTAATCCAATCCTGGAGAAACAGTCGGAAGCAGTTTTAGAACATAAGTGGATGTTCTAGGGATATGATAATGACAGCCTCATTCGGGGGACAGTTATCATTCCAGGCTTCCAAGGTGACATGGACGACAAGGAGGTTGTCAGAGTTATATTTTTCCTTCTGACGAGGGGCAGTATTTTGGACAGGTGGTCCAAGGCAATACTGGGGGTGGCATGGCGCAGGATACTGATTAAGTTCAGTTGACGATACAGTCTAAGAAGTTTGGATTTGGAGTTCATTTATGAGCTCGGTCCCATCAGACATCCAGACACTCTAAGACAGGTATTGCTCATTTCGGGAGATGGTTTTCTCCGCGAACTTGAGATTTAGAGAGACATAGAAAGAAACATCAGAGCCGATCCACTCGCTGAGGCTATTCCTCGAACGCAATAGTCTCGCAAACGAGCTTTGTGAGACTGACCAGTAGAGGAGTTGGGTGTTCGGTATCACACGGGCTGTGAGTATGCGACATCGCAATAATTAGCCTTGAGTGCAAGTGGGAGATTGTTGGAGGTAGTGCCCTCAGAGTCAATTATTGGATCACAGGCACGTGATTGCAATGATTGAGGGAGGACCTATCCCGGTACGACAGTCTTACTCGAGATGATAGTATGCTATCTGGTTTACCTTTATCATCGTGTACTGCTTTAGGTGACATGACATGTCGCTATTGCACGTTGATAGAGCCCCTAGGATTCTTGCTTGACTACCGGCAGTATGAGGGCGATCATATACGTGGGAGCTGGTAGTCTATAAGCACATCCTTAAAAGGTCCCTAGTCGTGGGAGTTTCGAGATAGGGCATCGATACTCCAGAGTAGACTAGTGTATACAGTCGAGACCCCGACGAGGGACGGTAGCCGTGTTAGTGTATATGCCCTAGAGGCCATTACTGTATCATACTAGTTTGTATATTACTTAATGGAAGCTTGGGATATTCACAGTTGTATATACAATCTTGCTCGAAATGGTAGTATGCTACTTGGTTTGTCTCTGCTTTAATATGTGCATGTGTTTCTTTTAGCATATTGCTGGTATACATATTAGTAGAGCCCTTAGGATCTTTGCTTGATTACCAGCGTTGTGATGGCGCTCGCACTCGTGGGAGCTGGGTAATCTATAAGCACATCCTTATACAGGTCCCTGGTCGTTGGACTATCGAGACAGGGCATCGATACTCCGGAGTAGACTAGCGTATGCGCTTCTCATCCCAGTGTGGGAGACGGTCTGTCCCACAGCCGTTAGTACGTCGTACTTAGGATAGTATGCGGGTGCTCGTTAGGTTACGAGTACACTGGACAGGACTCGTCGGGAACTGTTGGTTGGTAATATACCTATCGTCAGTTATCAGTTCCCAGGTGACATGAGTACAGCTTAGTCCGCTGACTTGACACTGTCACTTCGCCTCGAGTGTGTTCCCACTGCACTTTGATTACTACCCTACCACGGCTCAAAGGAGCTGTGCAAACAGGTAGTTTTTGGGTGCAGTCCCGAAGCACTTGGAGGCAGTGACGGTTAGACAGGATTCGTCTCTCCCGGTATTGGGGGTTGACATCGCGCTGTGTCTAGGAGAGCCATTACACGAGTAGTCCCTGGCCAGGGCAAGCGAGATAAACTGGTAGGTTTCCAGTGTTATCTCAGGGTGTTCTGGGCTACACTCCGACACGACTTGTACCGCTATTAGGGGACTGACGTTCACCGCCCCCCTAGGCCCGCCATGCGATGTATCAGACGAACAGACCGGACTGTACGGAGACTGTCACATACAGGCTCAGTAGGAGTGCAGATGGGGTTCACCTCGTCAGTCTTCTTATCGACATCTACCTGGGGACCGTTACGTACAGCTAGTGCCGCTTGCGGTCTGTGGTTAAACCCACTGCCAGCGTAGTGTCGAGTCTTTAGAGTCCCACACAGAGAGCTATTCGCCTTTAGGCAAAATGAGTAGAGGTCGCATGGTTTTGCGACAGGGTTCGTTCGCATCCACGCACTTGTGCACGTTTGCTGTCCGGACAGTTTATACTAGCGGGCTTTGGTTTAAGCCGGATCCTAGTATATGATTTGAGATTGGTTTTTCTCAGAGTATTCGTGTTCCTCGGATCACGAATGCAGGTGCGTATGCACAGTTGCTTGAGATTGGGGGAGAGGACCTTGTTTAGGGTTAATGGCTTTTGTCATTTTATTAACCCTATTGATTTTGTGTGGATTATAGTTAATTGATAATTAGCTTAATTATTGTGCATGGTTGTTGTTGACAATTTGACTTCATTGACTTGTTGACCTTGTTGACAACATGACCATAATCATTTCATTTGAAGATGCTCTTTGATCTTTGCAAAATTGAAATGATAATGGTCATGTCATGATTTATCATGACAATTTTCAAGCTAATTATCCAATTAAAATTATCCACACATATTAGTGAGAATGGCTCACTAATAATTCATTCTCTCATATCATTTCTCTCTCTTGTTCATCCTCTCCCTCAAGCTTTCTCCCTCTCATGTGTTGAGAAACAAAAAGCTTGAGAAAAACCTTCACTTGATCCTCTCTACTCTCTTCTAGGGTTCAAGTCTTAGCATTTCTTGCACTCTAGTTACTCCTAGCTTGGAGTTGAAGCTAAAGGTGGTGGCTTTCAAGTGGATCTTTCTTTGACGGGAGAAGACAAGCAAGGTGAACTCTTTCTACCATTCCTAGGAGCAAGGAGAGAAGGACTAAAGACCAAAGGTATAACCTTTCCATCACTTAGCTACTTTGTAGTTAGGGTTAGCAAGTTTATGTTTAGCAAAGATCCTTAAAGCATAGTCCATGTTGCCTATAGTTGATAAAAATCAAATTTTTATTATGTTTTCCGCCTCCCCGTAAGCACCGGGATGGGCAACACGGACTTACAGTGGTATCAGAGCCTAACTAAACCTAAACTAGCTAAATAGTTAAGTGTAACGAAGTTTCGAAACCGAAAAATCCAAAAACCAAACTTTTTCAAAATCCAAGTTTCTGTTAAAATTTTTTCTGGTCAAAATGAAAAACTTTATACTTGTAAAATCGTCTCAGGGTTTTGTGAATACACCCAAGAAAAACGATACCCTAATTCCCTCAAGCCGCCGCCCTTCCGCCGCACGAGGTAGGCATATGCGGCGGAAGCGCCGCGGTTTGTCGTTATCGGCGCATCGTTTTTCGTGCAGTGTGTGTTGTTGTTGGTTTTGGGATTTTTAGGATATATTATATGTGCCCAGATTTTCCAGAACTAAAATTTACTTTTGGGGGCCTATAAATCCGTATTTTTCGGAACTTCACTACACTTTAACTATATCGGTTATATCTGTAATGCTTGCATGTATTGAACGTCGGCTAATCGCTATAAGACGATTAGTCAGGGTTATACATGATCTGTGATTGTTATTGGTTTGTGGATATGAATGGATTGGATCGTCGCGGGTGAATGGCCGGGGTGGATGTGAGATGAGCGTTATTTTTCTTTCATTCATTTGTAACATGTAAATTGATGTAATAATATTATTTGTATGGCCGCACAACCGGGTCGGGGTTGTAGCCGTCATTGTATAATTCTTTTTACTGTTTTTGCTCCTAGGATAGACCCATGGAGGGGGTGCACAAACTACCGGGTATCTCGAAGCGCCGAGTGGCCTACTCACGGTGGTGAGGGAGGTTGCTTCGCTTCGGGTGCTTGGCGGGTAGTTTGCCGCACCCGTAGGGGTCTTGGGTGGGGTATTGGCTATTCACCGCGACCGTGTAATCCGCTTTGCGTTGCAGGCTCGAACGCATTGCGGATTCCTAGTATATCCAATGTATTCATCTGTGATCTGTAATGTCTATCATTGCTATATATTTATATATAATAACTATTTAGGCGTTGCTTATATTTTACAGCCGCGCTAGCCCAGCCCCCGCTCTGTCGTTAGTTAAGTAACCTAACGGGTGATGACGGGGCCCCGTGGCGAATGCGAATGGCATAAGCGTACGTCATATTTTGGTTGTTTTCTGCAATGGTAGGATTAAATGATGGGACGCATTAAAAGAACTAATGCAAGAAATAAACCAAGTACAAGTCGATTGGAACACTTTGAAAACCACTCGGTTCTTTTCAAAACTAAAACTTTTAAACGCGGAGCTTGAACCACTCCTTTTAAAAGCTATCTCGTTCCATCGATTATATCAAGTTCACTACGTTCACGGTTTCGCCAAAACCATCCGTAGCCCTCCATCATTTCGGTTAAATATTCGGTAGTATTCAAGCTATGTATTTTGACCTCACGCCAAGGCATAGTGATTGGTAGCTACCGGATATTTATCCGTTGCATAGATAGAATGCGTTGATTTGAGACAGTCGTATTGCCGTTTTGGCCTACGTCAAGGGTAGGTACGGGTGGGTTCAAATTAACCAGGATAATGATGGGAAGAACTTGACATGTGACTTATGACATTTTGACCTCACGCCAAGGTCATAAGAGCATGGGGCAAAAATCCACATCGGGAGTTTCATAAGTACTGAAACTTGCTAGTGTTGCATACCATTTGGAGTGTGATGATTCTGGTAGGATTCCTTCGGCTTTATCACGCGATGATATTTGGATCCCGATCCTACTGTGAGTATATGCTACTCCTCGGGAAAACTCTCACTTAACGATCAATGCTATAAACCTAGTAGGTGCCTAGAAAGGTGTTAGCGGGGCTACGCCCACAGGGAAAAGAGGTTACTTAATTAAGGAACTTCGCGAAAGCGTTGGAAAACCTCCCTCGAAGTACCGACACTGGCCTGGCTGAACGGTTAAGCAAGTATTGTACGGTGAGAATGATCCCGGCTAATCCTTTTCTTTACGGTTTGAGAAGGGATTCGAGAGACAGTGGGAGCCATCCAGTTTAGACAAACTAAAAACCACTCTAAACTTGCAAGAGCATCATGCTAAAGTGTTTCTTTTCTCTCTCCTAATTGCAGCGACCATTCAAGATGACCGGACTTAAGTTACTATTAGATAAAAACATATTGACAGGGCCAAACTACAAAGATTGGCTCAGGAATGTCAAGATGGCTATCACTTATGACAAGCTGGGGTATATACTTACCACAAAAGCTCCCCCCGTCCCAGGTCCCACCTCCAGCGTCGCGGATGTAGAAATCCGTAAGACATGGGAGATAGATTGCGCGAGGGGCAAATGCCTCGTACTAGCCTCGATGGACAACGACCATCAGAGGAGGCACGAGAATATGGACCTAGAGTCCATATTTCTCCATACAAAAGAACTGTATGGAGAGCAGTCTCGTATCGCAAGATACGAAGTGTCGAAGAAGCTCTTTTCGGCAAGGTTGGCCGTCGGATCATCGGTAGCGGACCACGTGCTTAAGATGATCGGCTACATAGAGGAGCTCGCGGACCTTGGGACCACGTTGGAGAATGAACTCTATACCGATTTGATTCTCCAGTCCCTTCCTTCCACTTACGCCCAGTTCATTCTTAACTTCAACATGCAAGGAAAGGAGGTTGAACTTGCCGAACTTCTGAACATGTTGAGGACTGCTGAGGGCACCCTACAGAAGGGTAGGGAGACATGCACTTTGTTTGTAGGAGGATCTTCCTCTTCTAGGTCCAGGGCGAAAGCCAAGGGCAAGAAGAAGAAAGCCCCCGCCAAACCAAGAGGCGGTGTCGGTAAAGTGGATACGAAGGGAAAGGGTAAAGCAACAAAGGTAGCGGGGAAGCTGGTGGGGAAGGAAGAATGCTTCTATTGTCACAAAAGTGGCCACTGGAAACAAGATTGCAAGGCTTGGAAAGCCAGAACACAGGATTTGAAGCGAGTTGCAGCTTCAGCTTCAGGTGTGTATGTTATTGAAAACTGTCTATCAATAAACTCTACATCCTGGGTATTGGATACCGGATCAGGATCTCATATCTGTAATTCTTTGCAGACGTTGAGAAAGCGTAGAGTTTTGAAGGCAGGTGACATGACCCTCAGAGTTGCGAACGGTGCTAGCATGGATGCTGAGGCCGTGGGGGACTATCACCTGGGATTATCAGATGGACACTTTTTGGTTTTGCGTAGTTGTTATTATGTACCAAATGCAACCTGTAATATCATTTCTGTATCTTTATTATCTAAAGAAGGTTATGAATTTGCATTTGTAAGTAATGTAGTGAACATTCACTTTAATCAAGTGTTGATTGGGTCAGGTACATTGAACAACGGTATATACGTTTTAAACCAACCACAGGTTTTCAATATCCAGAATACACACAAAAGAAAGTCTCCAGAAATTAATAAAACTTTCTTATGGCATTGTAGACTGGGTCACATCAATGAGAGAAGATTGACTAAGTTACATACTGAAGGATATTTAGATCCGTTCGAATATCAATCGTATGCAACTTGTCAATCCTGTCTCAAAGGAAAGATGACAAAGGCTCCGTTTTCTGGACACGGAGAAAGAGCGAGCGAGCTCTTGGGACTCGTACACAGCGACGTGTGCGGTCCAATGTCTACACATGCGCGAAGCGGTTTTTCTTACTTCATAACTTTTACGGATGATTTCTCAAGATTCGGACATGTCTTCTTAATGAAGCATAAATCCGAAGCTTTTGATAAGTTCCAGGAATATAAGAATGAAGTAGAAAAACAAACAGGCAAAAGTATCAAGATCCTAAGATCGGATCGAGGAGGAGAATACTTAAGTGCCGAATTCCTGAATTACTTAAAAGAGAATGGAATTCTCTCTCAGCTTACTCCTCCATACACTCCGCAACATAACGGTGTATCGGAGAGAAGGAACCGAACCCTATTGGATAAGGTACGGTCCATGATGAGTAACGCTGAGTTACCGCGATCATTCTGGGGATATGCGCTAGAAACAGCTGCATATCTTTTGAACCGTGTTCCCACTAATACTGTGCCTACCACACCATATGAGTTATGGAGTGGGAAGAAACCCTATCTTCAATACTTGAAGATTTGGGGATGTCCAGCTTATGTCAAAAAGCAGCATGTGGACAAGCTCGAGGCACGCTCAGTACTGTGCAAGTTTGTGGGATACCCAAAGAACTCCAGGGGGTATCTTTTCTATTACGCAGAGGAACAAAAAGTCCTTGTTTCTCGCAATGCCCACTTTCTGGAACATCAGTTTTTAGAAAAAGAAATAAGTGGGAGCGCAATAGAACTGGAAGAAATTCCAGAACCACAAACTATTACTGAAAGTTTAGTGGAACCAGAAGGTTCAAAAGAACAGGACATTCCTACGCCACTCCGCAGGAGTAGTAGGCAGTCTCATCCGCCCGAGAGGTACTACGGTTTTCTCATTGACGGGGATAGAGAGGACTGCATCATAGATTGTGATGAACCTACTAGCTTCCAGCAAGCCATTCAGAGCGTCGACTCGGTAAAATGGCTGGATGCAATGCGGACCGAGATGGAGTCCATGTACACCAACAAAGTATGGACGTTGGACATTGCTCCAGACGGGGTAAAACCCGTAGGATGCAAGTGGATCTTCAAAAGGAAGATTGGTGTAGATGGACAGGTTGAGACCTATAAAGCTAGACTGGTAGCAAAAGGTTTTCGTCAGTGACCTGGTTTGGACTATGACGAAACCTTTTCTCCAGTAGCTATGCTGAAATCCATTCGGATCCTTCTTGCCATCGCTGCTTTCCACGATTATGAGATTTGGCAGATGGACGTAAAGACAGCTTTTCTAAATGGTCATTTAGAGGAGTGTGTCTATATGGACCAGCCAGAGGGTTTCATTCAGGGTGGGAGCAGCGGAAAGGTGTGCAAGTTGCTCAAGTCCATTTATGGACTCAAGCAGGCATCGCGGAGTTGGAACATCTGTTTTGATGAGACGGTCAAAGAATTTGGCTTTATCAAAAATCCAGATGAACCATGCATCTATTGTAGATTTGTAGCGAGAACTGTAGTATTCCTCGTTTTATATGTGGATGACATTCTCTTAATAGGAAATGACATTCCTATGCTACAATCTGTCAAGGGGTTCTTGTCACACAGGTTCTCCATGAAAGACCTGGGTGATGCCTCATACATTCTGGGTATCCGGATCTACCGTGACAGATCCAAGAGGATATTAGGACTCTCGCAGTCCAGGTACATCGACACCATACTGAAGAGATTCAGTATGGAAGATTCCAAGCGCGGTAATCTACCGGCTTGTCACGGGATCACCCTCTCCAAAGAGATGTCTCCTAAGACTGATTTGGAGAGGGATCGCATGTCTATTATACCCTACGCTTCTGCGGTAGGCTCTATAATGTATGCGATGTTGTGTACCAGACCGGATGTGGCTTATGCACTGAGTGTGGTAAGCAGGTATCAGTCAAACCCTGGGGAGAAACATTGGATAGCAGTAAAGAACATTCTCAAGTACCTGAGAAGGACTAAGGAGATGTTCTTGGTGTATGGCGGAAAAGACCTGCAGATTGAGGCCTTTGCTGACTCCAGCTTCCAGAGTGACAAGGATGATTCCAAGTCCATGTCGGGTTTTTTCTTTACCCTCAATGGAGGGGCGGTGTGTTGGAAGAGCTCCAAACAGGAAACCGTTGCTGACTCGACTATGGAAGCGGAATACATCGCTGCATCTGATGCCGCAAAAGAAGCTGTCTGGATGAGGAAGTTCTTGAAAGAACTTCAGGTGGTTCCGTCCATTGTTGACCCAATACCTCTGTATTGTGACAACAACGGGGCTATAGCTTTAGCGAAGGAACCCAGGTCCCATCAGAAATCTAGACACATCTTAAGGCGGTATCACCTGATCAGGGAGATTGTGGATCGCCAGGAGATCGAGGTCCGGAGAGTTACATCAGAGGATAACACAGCAGATCCATTCACCAAGGCCTTGCCCCAGACTCAGTTCGAGCGGCTGATCGAGATGATAGGTCTTCGATACGCCAGTACATGGCCTTAGTGCAAGTGGGAGATTGTTAGTGTATATGCCCTAGAGGCCATTACTGTATCATACTAGTTTGTATATTACTTAATGGAAGCTTGGGATATTCACAGTTGTATATACAATCTTGCTCGAAATGGTAGTATGCTACTTGGTTTGTCTCTGCTTTAATATGTGCATGTGTTTCTTTTAGCATATTGCTGGTATACATATTAGTAGAGCCCTTAGGATCTTTGCTTGATTACCAGCGTTGTGATGGCGCTCGCACTCGTGGGAGCTGGGTAATCTATAAGCACATCCTTATACAGGTCCCTGGTCGTTGGACTATCGAGACAGGGCATCGATACTCCGGAGTAGACTAGCGTATGCGCTTCTCATCCCAGTGTGGGAGACGGTCTGTCCCACAGCCGTTAGTACGTCGTACTTGGGATAGTATGCGGGTGCTCGTTAGGTTACGAGTACACTGGACAGGACTCGTCGGGAACTGTTGGTTGGTAATATACCTATCGTCAGTTATCAGTTCCCAGGTGACATGAGTACAGCTTAGTCCGCTGACTTGACACTGTCACTTCGCCTCGAGTGTGTTCCCACTGCACTTTGATTACTACCCTACCACGGCTCAAAGGAGCTGTGCAAACAGGTAGTTTTTGGGTGCAGTCCCGAAGCACTTGGAGGCAGTGACGGTTAGACAGGATTCGTCTCTCCCGGTATTGGGGGTTGACATCGCGCTGTGTCTAGGAGAGCCATTACACGAGTAGTCCCTGGCCAGGGCAAGCGAGATATACTGGTAGGTTTCCAGTGTTATCTCAGGGTGTTCTGGGCTACACTCCGACACGACTTGTACCGCTATTAGGGGACTGACGTTCACCGCCCCCTAGGCCCGCCATGCGATGTATCAGACGAACAGACCGGACTGTACGGAGACTGTCACATACAGGCTCAGTAGGAGTGCAGATGGGGTTCACCTCGTCAGTCTTCTTATCGACATCTACCTGGGGACCGTTACGTACAGCTAGTGCCGCTTGCGGTCTGTGGTTAAACCCACTGCCAGCGTAGTGTCGAGTCTTTAGAGTCCCACACAGAGAGCTATTCGCCTTTAGGCAAAATGAGTAGAGGTCGCATGGTTTTGCGACAGGGTTCGTTCGCATCCGCGCACTTGTGCACGTTTGCTGTCCGGACAGTTTATACTAGCGGGCTTTGGTTTAAGCCGGATCCTAGTATATGATTTGAGATTGGTTTTTCTCAGAGTATTCGTGTTCCTCGGATCACGAATGCAGGTGCGTATGCACAGTTGCTTGAGATTGGGGGAGAGGACCTTGTTTAGGGTTAATGGCTTTTGTCATTTTATTAACCCTATTGATTTTGTGTGGATTATAGTTAATTGATAATTAGCTTAATTATTGTGCATGGTTGTTGTTGACAATTTGACTTCATTGACTTGTTGACCTTGTTGACAACTTGACCATAATCATTTCATTTGAAGATGCTCTTTGATCTTTGCAAAATTGAAATGATAATGGTCATGTCATGATTTATCATGACAATTTTCAAGCTAATTATCCAATTAAAATTATCCACACATATTAGTGAGAATGGCTCACTAATAATTCATTCTCTCATATCATTTCTCTCTCTTGTTCATCCTCTCCCTCAAGCTCTCTCCCTCTCATGTGTTGAGAAACAAAAAGCTTGAGAAAAACCTTCACTTGATCCTCTCTACTCTCTTCTAGGGTTCAAGTCTTAGCATTTCTTGTACTCTAGTTACTCCTAGCTTGGAGTTGAAGCTAAAGGTGGTGGCTTTCAAGTGGATCTTTCTTTGACGGGAGAAGACAAGCAAGGTGAACTCTTTCTACCATTCCTAGGAGCAAGGAGAGAAGGACTAAAGACCAAAGGTATAACCTTTCCATCACTTAGCTACTTTGTAGTTAGGGTTAGCAAGTTTATGTTTAGCAAAGATCCTTAAAGCATAGTCCATGTTGCCTATAGTTGATAAAAATCAAATTTTTATTATGTTTTCCGCCTCCCCGTAAGCACCGGGGTGGGCAACACGGACTTACAGGCCGGTCTCACAAGCCACTGGTGTCAGTTGGTTCACCTAAGATGTATACAGGTGCTCATTGGGTTATGAGTACACCAGACAGGACTCGCCGGGAACATGCTAGTTGGTCTTATACCTGACGTCAGATAGCAGTTCCCAGGTGACATGTGTACAGGTTAGTTCATCGACCTGGGGATCGTCATTTGTCTCGTGTGAGTTCCCACTGTGCTTTGATTACTACCCTACCACGGCTCAAAGGAGTCGTGCAAACAGGTTTTAGTTGGGTACAGTCCCGAGCCACATGGAGGCAGTGAGCGGATCTTCGGGGGTTCGTCTCTCCCGGTATTGGGGGTGAGGTCGCGCTGTGTCTAGGAGAACCATTACACGAAGTCCTTGGCCAAGGCAGGAGATTTACTGGTAGGTATTCCAGTAGTATCTCAGGGTGTTCTGGGCTACACTCCGACACGACTTGTACCGCTTTTGGGGGTCTGACTTTTACCCACCCCCTAGGCCCGACATGCGATGCTCATAGACGAACGGACCGGACTGTACGGATATTGTCACTGACAGGCTCAGTAGGGTGTCAGGATGAGTTCACTCATCGACGTCCCTTTTAGTCAATAGCTGGTGGCCCGTTACGTATTGGCTTATACCTCTGACGAGCTAGTGGTTAAATCCACAGCCATAGTATTGACGAGTCTTTAGAGTCTACCACACTTTCAGTTACTCAGCTTTCGGGCGAAACGCTGTAGAGGCCGTATGGAGACATGGCAGGGTTCGATCAGATACGTGCGGTATTGCACGGATCGTGATCGGACGGATTTTACTAGCCAGCTTTGGCTTAAGCCGGATTCTAGTTTTAGATAGTGTAGTTTTGTCTCTTTGCATTTGTATCCGGACGGAATACAGATGCGGGTGTGTATGCACAGTATCGGGGTTTTCCTGTAATTTATTATGGGACCAGTTTTCTGGAATTGCCAGTTTGCATTCCGTTCCGGCCGGTTTTCCTTTGTTCTTTCCCGGCCGGACTTTTCCGATGGAGGGTGTTATTTGCAAGTTTGCAAATAACACATTTGTGGAGGGGTTTTATGTAAAAGATTGATTATGATAGCATCATTATCCTTTGCTCCATCCCTTGCATTTATTATGATTAGAGAGGGTATGGGTTTTTGAACATTTGTGTTGGAAATTGGATATGGGGGGCCGGCCACTGTTGGAATGATGGTATTGAGGGATTATTTTAATGTTAATTTATAATGAGGCTGCTGGAATTGTGTTTGATAAATTAATATTTGTATGATTGCATTGTGGGAAATATGAGTGTGCTGGAGTGAAAATATAATGAGATGAGGATTAATTTATGAGAGAGCTCACTTTGGTTTCATTTTTCCAGTGAGCATAAAAAGGGCCGAGCTCATTTGCTAGTAGTCTCCATTTTTCATCAAAGTATTCATGAAAAATCCTTGTGCAAAATTCCTCTATAAATGGCAATCTCCTAAACCCCAAAGAGATAACTATTCTACACTATTCTACAGCAAATCTTGGACGCGTCGTCCAGCCAACTTCGCGCCCGAGTTGCCTCGGTATTGAGGTGGGAGTCCGTAAAAGATGCAGGCGATGTGGTGCCCTTCCGGCGAGGAGGCGACGACCGGAGTTTCCGCGGGAGATCGGGACGATGACGAGAAGACCGGAGGACTCGGATCACTCGGTATATCTCTAACCCATCTTGTAGTTAGCTAGATCTAGTTTAATGGCACGATCCGGAGTCTAGTGCGCGGTGGTGCCGGTTTGCAAAGTTCGCAAAATTAAAGTTTATCACCGCTTCCGCATTTGGCCGTCGGATTGACGGCTGGGGCGCCGCCGTGCACTTACATACACATGTCAACAGGGAACTGCTATCTGACGTCAGGTATAAGACCAACTAGCATGTTCCCGGCGAGTCCTGTCCGGTGTACTCATAACCCAATGAGCACCTATATACATCTTAGGTGAACCAACTGACACCAGTGGCTTGTGAGACCGGCCACCGCCCCTCGTCGGGGTCTTGACTGTATACACTAGTCTACTCTGGAGTATCGATGCCCTGTCTCAAAACTCCCATGACTAGGGACCTTTTAATGATGTGCTTATAGACTACCAGCTCCCACGTATATGATCGCCCTCATACTGCTGGCAGTCAAGCAAGAATCCTAGGGGCTCTATCAACGTGCAATAGTGACCTGTCAAGTCACCTAAAGCAGTACACGATGATAAAGATAAACCAGATAGCATACTATCATCTCGAGTAAGATTGTCCTACCGGAATAGGTCCTCTCTCAATCATTGCAATCACGTGCCAGTGATCCAATAATTGACTCTAAGGGCACTATCTCCAACAATCTCCCACTTGCACTCAAGGTTAAATATTACGATATCGCATACTCACAGCCCGTGTGATACCGAACACCCAACTCCTCTACTAGTCAGTCTCACAAATCCCGTTTGCGAAACTATTGCGTTCGAGGAATAGCCTCAGCGAGTGGATACGCTTTGATGTTTCCTTCTATGTCTCTCTATATCTCAAGTTCGCGGAGAAACCCATCTCCCGAAATGAGCAATACCTGTCTTAGAATATGTCTGGATGTCTGATGGGACCTAGCTCATAAATGAACTCCAAATCCAAACTTCTTAAACTGTATCGTCAACTGAACTTAATCAGTATCCTGCGCCATGCCTCCCTCAGTATTGCCTTGGACCACCTGTCCAAAATACTGCCCCTCATCAGAAGGAAAAACTATAACTCTGACAACCTCCTTGTCGTCCATGTCACCTTGGAAGCCTGGAATGATAACTGTCTCCCGAATGAGGCCGTCGTTATCATATCCCTAGAACATCCACTGATGTTCTAAAACTGCTTCTGACTGTTTCTGTAGGATAGGATCAATGTCAACTTATTGCATCTAGTGTAAGAACAACATCTGGTGTGGTACTTGACATCTCATGATTGACTCAATTGCCTAAGCAAGTGATCTGCCAATCATGCACATCCCTCTCCCCTTTAGTCTGTAAGACACCTTTAGAGAGGGTGACTCCATTACCTGCAGGTACACTACCGTGCCAGGAGTCGTCCATTCTAAATACTCTTAGAATGCTGTCTAAGTACCCTAATTGGGAAACCACCTAAATCTAGATCTAAAACCATAGATCCAGTAACCAGTATGTCTGATATAATGTCCAAGTCCCATGTGGAGAAACCACTGTGTGACGACCAAAGTATAACCGATCGTAGTATAGGAATATCACTTCCTACTCTGTGTATGTCATCCAAATACCATGACATCCCACCCTACTACCTTCTCAACAGATCCATCCCATATTCTGATGAAGTCAAACCTATGACTGTCACATCAGAAATTGATGATCTATCTCCGCTATATCTGCTTTAGTCTATAAATAGACTTAAGCCACTTGTCCACCAATGCTTCTGCTGCTCCCACTGACTACGATAACCCTCTGGCAGAGTCATATAGACGTACACTTCTAAAGCCAGTTTAGAACGACGCTATACTCATCCTCCCGCCGGGACTCGCAGCCTGGAACAACAGCAATGGCAAGTGTGGGTAAATAAGAACTTCCCTGTCACCGTCCTTGAGGCTACCGTAGTACCTCTCGGGAGCCTTAGGTTACCCACCAAATCTGCGGAGTGGCCAATGGAATGTCAAACCAGATTGAATCTTTAGGTTCCTATGAAATCTTCAGTAATCGTTTGTGGTTCTGGAATCACTTCCAGTTCTACCATACTCCCACTACTGTTTTCTGAAAAAATCCATTTTATTTAAAACTGTGGCGAGTCTAGAACAATATCACTATTGATCTTCCAGATGGTAGAAAGTCAACCCTCGTCATAGCCTGGGTCAACCCACAAACAGCCATTACAGAAACGTGCCTTGAGTTATCCAGAGTCTGGTTTTAAGCATAATCCGGACAACTCCCCATACCTTAACATCGTTAAGATATAAACTGTTCTATATCCAATATAGAACCAGAGGCACTGATTTAATTGAACCAGAGTCAAATCATGCAGCTATCTCCAGTGCATGTTAACTAAATGGAAGGAGGCCGATCAGCGTTACTCAACTTAGGAATGCTTCCAATTATGAGTAACCTGAAAGAGAAGCAAGTTCTCTTAATCACTACTATCAACTGAATACCATACACAAGTATCTACATCTACGATCACCTTGAAGAATCCCGATGCTTGCAATACCTGGTTCTCTACTTTATTCATATACCTATAACTTCTCAAAATTCGGACCCTGTGTTTCCACGAAACACCTGTCTAAAAACTAGAGAAGTCATAAGTAAACCGAATATAGTACGAGGACCAACCCCTCTGTCCATTACAATACTCTGTATAACTCCCTTGAGTCTGATAACTCATTCACTGTGTGTCGTAGGTTGAAAACTGTACTTATGGTTAAGAAGAATTACACCGCTGTTTAATGCTCCTTACCTAACCATCCACTGATGTAGGTAAATGTCACATACATAATTTCAAAAAGATATATCTCACTCTATAAAAATAGACGTACAGATATATCAATTTGAATTGGTGCATAACAGCGGATATTCAAAACCAAATATTTGCCGACCGGCAAACAGTCCAGGTGACTTCCTCAAATATCACCGATTACAACGAATCCCGATATAATGAGGATGATCACCTAATTCCCAATAACTTACTCCCACTCATCATCTGTAAAGCCATACAGATGTGAGAATCATACCTGGTAAATATATACCCTGGAGCAAGTGTCTAACTGGGAAATAAGTTTTCCTTTAACAGTACACAGTGAAACTGAAACATTGAAATGTTTCGATGGGGTATCCCGGTATTCCTAGTAATGCCTCTTCAATTATCCAGATCCACAACTGTAACCGTGTAATTCTTTGCCATCTTTCCAAATCCCTTTATATGTCTTTAGTCATTACCTTCTGCACACCCCTTTAGGCCAAATGGTTTTCTTTCTTCCCTACCTTTTGGCACCAGCCTATGGTTTGGAAGAAGACTATCCAATAAGCATAATGGGTGTACTGTCCTAATCCTAGGAGCACTCGCAATGCGATAGAAGGTGAAGATAAAAGACAACCGAATAAACCTTATTCCTATTTCTCCTGAACCAGAATCCATCCCCGAACTGGAACAAGTTCCTTTCGAGTTCGTATATAACCATATGATGGAGTATCCAATAAATTGTGGATCATCGTAGTGATACGGAGTGTTCTGGAGAAATACAAAGGTGATTTAGGATTGGCGAAGAAATACTTGGTTTGGTCGTGAATAGAAGTCGCAATTTACTATGCCCTCTTACTAATCCCTTGATATGTCTTAACTTAATACCTTCTGCACACCATCGTTATGCTAATTGGTTTTCTTCATTCCCTACTGGTCGGCACCTGCCTATGGTCTAGAAGAAGACTATCCAATTTGCGTAATAGGTGTACTATCCCCTAATCTAAGGGGTACTCACAACCTGAGAGAAGGTAAAAGAAAAAGACAACTGAATAGTCCTATCCGTTTCCACCAGAACCGGAAACCATCCTCGAATAAATTCCTTCGAGTTCATATCTAACCATACAATGGTTTTGTCCAATGGAAGTGGACGTTCGTAGTAATACGGGGTGTCCTGGAGAAAAGGGTAAAAGTAGGAGTGGCAATGAGGTTTGCAACTCTGACAATCCAAAAGCCAGTGTTTAAGAAGGTTCGGTCAACTTGGTCACTGAGTCATAGTCTTAGGGTCGGGTCAATGGTCCCTGCCAAACAAAGAGAGAAAAGAAACACTCAGCGTGCACTCTAACCTAGATCAGAATGGTTACCAATTTATCTAATCTGAAAACCTCCCACTGTAACCTCAAACTCTTCTCCAAACCTGAAAGAAGAATTAGTCGGGGTCACCCGAGGAGTAAACTAACTCATCAGTGGGAATCGGGATCCAACTATCATCGCATGATAACGTGACGGAATCCGCTCACGCTATCATACTCCAGAAGGTATGCGCATATCTAGCAAGTTTCAGTTTCTTTAGAAACTCCTGATGTGATTTTTACCCCATGCTCTTACAACAAATCATAAGTCTCATGTCAAGTTCTACCCGTCGTTCTCCAGGTTAATTTGAGCCCACCCGCACAAGCCCTTGACTTTAGCCAACAAGGCTATACGACTGCCCCAAACCAACGCATCTATCTATGCTGCATATGAATACCCAACAGCTACCAAACACTGTGCCTTGACTTTGGCCAACAAACGCAGCTTGAATACTACTGACTACCCATATGAAACGACGGAGGGCTACGAATGGTTTCTGGAGAAAACCTTTAACATAATGAACTTGATATCGTTGAAGGAACTGATGGCTTTTATGAAAATATAGTGACGAAAAACTTTGCTAAAGAGGTCACTCCCGGAGAAGGGATCTCGGCTCTTTCCCCGTAGAATGAGGTGCAGGATATTCCAACTGAATACCACGATGCAAAGCAAAAGTAATCGGCTATAGTGAAGTTATTGCCCTGACGCAAACTTTTGTCCAAGGGGTCACTCCCGGTGAAGGGATCTCGGCCCTTGCCTCGTCGACTGAGGAGCAGGATATTCCAACTGAATACCACGATGCAAAACAAAAGAGAACGTCCTTACAATAACAGCTTTTTGAAAAGTGTTCCAACAACATCAGAATAGGTTTGTTTTTAACTTGCATTGATCCGAATCAACGCAGTCCCATCAATGGATCACACCACAAAGAACGAAAATAATGGCGTACGTATATGCCATCCGCATTCGCCACTGGGTCCCGTCATTACCCGTTAGGTTAGCTAACTAACGACAGAGCGGGGACTGGACTAGCGTGGATGCAAAACATATACAACATCTACTAGTATATATATATCAATATATAATATTTCGCTCAAGGAGTGATAAAATGCAACATCACAGAAATGTACAGCATCACAGAACAATACAGATATCTTTGATCCCCGGGTTTCACTGAGCCGCTACTGAAACCCGACGTTCCCCTGGTCGTGTGGACAGCCTGTGCAATGAAATCCTAGACCCCTACGGGCGCGGCAAGTTACCCGCCAAAACCTGCAGCGAGGCAGCCCCCTTCAGCAACGTGAATGGACCACCCAGCACTTCACGGAATCCGGTAACTTGGGCACCCCTCCTGGGTCAACCTGTACCCCGTACGAGTGCGGCGAATAGCCCGCCAACTCTAGAGTGAAGCCCCCTCCGTCTCAATGCCATGAGATGCGGGCTTGTTGCCCTCTAGAACCCGGCTATCCGTGCACCCCACCTTGGGGTAATCCTAGTACAGAAAGTAAAATATACATACAACGGGTACATCGACCGCAACCTGGTCGTGCCCCAAAATAATAATATACAACAGGCAGTGACGGCAGTCCACATGTCGGACGCTCGCTCCGCAATATCAAATGTATACAATACAACCAAATCTGTACTACCATTGCATCCAGGCTATCCCCCACGACCAATCCGCAACATCACAACATAACACAGAACATCAATGTGAATGTCACGTTCGCAAATCCGTCTAACCGGGCTATAGCAGTTAGACAGGATTTACCGATCAAGTGACATTCACGGTCGCAGATATAATGTAAATACTGTGAACTAATGTGTTTAAAATATCCGATCGATCAAATTTTACCAAGTGGGCCCCAAGCACTACTGTAGCACATCAAGAAATTCTGGGCCCAAAATTAATATTCCAAAACCCCTATTTTCAGCCCAAAAGCCCACTGTAAAAAACTAGTGAAATGAAGCCAACAATCTGCAGCGGAACCGCGGCCAAAGAGGGGTTACGGCCGCGGTTCCGCGGTCATATGGAAGGATCACGTCACCAAAATTTTACAGTGTCCTTATAATTCTCTGCACATCATTCTGCAAGACCCTGAAAAAATTTTCGAGACAAAAATTTCGACAGAGAACTGTTGTTTTGAAAAACACAGTTTTGGAACATTTGTTCGATCGGAAGTGTAAACACGTTAGACCAAGCTAGACTAGGTTAATGGCGAGGCTCTGATACCACTGTAAGTGCACGGCGGCGCCCCGGCCATCAATCCGACGCCGGAATGCGGAAGCGGTGATTTACTTTAAGTTTTCAAACCAGCACCACCGCGCACTATAAACCCGGATCGTTCCATTAAACTAGTCCTAGCTAACTACAAGATGGGGTAGAGAGATATACCGAGCGATCCATGTTCTTCGTTATTCTCGTCGCCGTCCCGATCTCCCCGCGGAATCACCGGTCTCCACCTCGTCGCCGGAAGGGAACCACGTCTCCTGCTTCTTTTACGGGCTCCCACCTCTATACCGAGGCAACTCGGGCACGAAGTTGGCGAGTCGACGTGCCCAAGGTTTGCTGTAGAATGTGTGTAGAACTCATGTCTCAATTGGGGTTTGAGTGGAGTTGCCATATTGGTGGAGGAATGAGATGTAGTTTGGAGATGGAACTTATGGGAATTTTTGCAAAGCCAAATGAACAAAAACCCACACCACAAAAATGGGCAGCCCCCATATGAGCTTGGCCGGCCATGCTCATGGGAGTGGAGAGAATGAGAGAGGGAGAGCCTCAAAAATGGGGTAGCCTCAAGAATAATCCAAGAAAGAGAGGGAAAATGTGATGATCAAAAATACAATCATCACAAAGCAAGAACCTCACTCAACCATCACTCATCAAACATCATCATCAAGTATGATGATTCAAAAGTGAACCATGATGAATAAGAAAGTCAAGCTATGATGACTAGAAGAGGTCAAATGGTGGCAAGGCTATCATGATCCAACAATATGCAAAAACCACCCTCCACAACGCTTATTTGCACAAATGCAAATAAGCCCACCTCCACCAATCTCCGGCCAATGAAAGATACAAAGAAATATGGCCGAAACGGAAAGCAAACTGGGAACTCCAGAAAACTGGTCCCGTAATAAATTACAGGAAAACCCCGATACTGTGTATACACACCCGCATCTGTATTCCGACCGAATACAAATGCAATGAGACAAAATCTACACTATACTATACTAGGATCCGGCTTAAACCAAAGCCGGCTAGTATTATCCGTCCGATCCTGATCCGTGCAATACCGCACGTATCTGATCGAACCCTGCCATATCTCCATACGGCCTCTACAGCGTTTCGCCCGAAACTTGAGTAACTGAATGTGGGGGACTCTAAAGACTCGTCGATACTATGGCTGTGGATTTAACCATTAGCACGTCAGAGGTATTAGCCATACGTGACGGGCTACCAGCTATTGACAAAAAAGGACATTGATGAGCGAACTCATCCTGACTCCCTACTGAGCCTGTCAGTGACAATATCCGTACAGTCCGGTCCATTCGTCTATGAGCATCGCATGGCGGGCCTAGGGGGTTGGTAAAAGTCAGACCCCTAAAAGCGGTACAAGTCGTGTCAGGGATCAGCCCAGAACACTCTGAGATACTACTGGAATACCTACCAGTAAATCTCCTGCCTTGGCCAAGGACTTTTTATGTTCTGGCTCTCCTAGACACAGCACGACCTCATCCCCAATACTGGGAGAGACGAACCCCCGAAGATCCGCTCACTGCCTCCATGTGGCTCAGGACTGTAACCAACTAAAACCTGTTTGCACGTCTCCTTTGAGCGTGGTAGGGTAGTAATCAAAGTACAGTGGGAACTCACATGAGACAAATGACGATCCTCAGGTCGATGAACTAACCTGTACACATGTCACCAGGGAACTGCTATCTGACGTCAGGTATAAGACCAACTAGCATGTTCCCGGCGAGTCCTGTCCGGTGTACTCATAACCCAATGAGCACCTGTATACATCTTAGGTGAACCAACTGACACCAGTGGCTTGTGAGACCGGCCACCGCCCTTCGTCAGGGTCTCGACTGTATACACTAGTCTACGCTGGAGTATCGATGCCCTGTCTCGAAACTCCCACGACTAGGGACCTTTTAAGGATGTGCTTATAGACTACTAGCTCCCACGTATATGATCGCCCTCATACTGCTGGCAGTCAAGCAAGAATCCTAGGGGCTCTATCAACGTGCAATAGTGACCTGTCAGGTCACCTAAAGCAGTACACGATGATAAAGATAAAACAGATAGCATACTATCATCTCGAGTAAGACTGTCCTACCGGAATAGGTCCTCCCTCAATCATTGCAATCACGTGCCTGTGATCCAATAATTGACTATGAGGGCACTATCTCCAACAGACGAGTCTTTAGAGTCCCCCACATTCAGTTGCTCAAGTTTTCGGGCGAAACGCTGTAAAGGCCGTATGGAGATATGGCAGGGTTCGATCAGATAAGTGCGGTATTGCACGGATCAGGATCGGACGGATAATACTAGCTGGCTTTGTTTTAAGACGGATCCTAGTATAGTACAGTGTATATTTTGTCTCATTGCATTTGTATTTCGGTCGGAATACAAATGCGGGTGTGTATACACAGTATCGGGGTTTTCCTGTAATTTATTACGGGACCAGTTTTCTGGAGTTGCCAGCTTGCTTTCCGTTTCGGCCATATTTCTTTGTATCTTTCATTGGCCGAAGATTGGTGGAGGAGGGCTTATTTGCAATTGTGCAAATAAGCATTTGTGGAGGGTGATGATTGCATATTATTGTATCATGATGGTGCACCATCACTTTACTTTCTTTGTTCATGATGGCTTGACCTTTTGGAGTCATCATGCTTGATGATGATGGTTGGTCATGATGAGGGAGTGTGGTTTGCTTTTTGACTTGATGATCTATCATTCTTTTTCCTTGTATTATTGATACAACCCCACTTGGATTTTATCCCATCCTCCTTCACCTCATATGGCCGGCCACATTGTGTGGGGGCTGTCCCAATTTTTTGGATGAGGGAATTACACTCATTTGGCTTGGCAAAATCATTTCTCCTCCTCCAAAAGTTCATATTTCATACCTCCACCATATGGCAACTTCCAATACCCCAAATGAGACATTGAGCACTACACATTCTACAACAAATCTTGGGCACGTCGACTCACCAACTTCTTGCCCGAGTTGCCTCGGACCAGAGGTGGGAGCCCGTAAAAGAAGCCGGCGACGTGGTGCCCTTTCGGCGACGAGGTGGACACCGGAGATTCCGCGGGGAGATCGGGACGACGACGAGAAGACCGGAGGACACGGATCGCTCGGTATATCTCTCTTCCCTTCTCTTGTTAGCTAGGACTAGATTAATGGCACGATCCGGGTTTATAGTGCGCGGTGGTGCCTGTTTGAAAAGTTAAAGTTAATCACCGCTTCCGCATTCCGGCGTCGGATTGACGGCCGGGGCGCCGCCGCGCACTTACAGTGGTATCAGAGCCTCGCCATTAACCTAGTCTAGCTTGGTCTAATGTGTTTAGAACTTCGATCGATCGGATTTTCCAAAAACCGTATTTTTCCTAGCATCAGTTTTTGTCGAAATTTTTTGGACTCAAAAAATTTTTCAGGTTGTTTCAGAATGATGTACAGGGCATTATAAGCAAACTGTAAAAATTTGGTAGCATGAACTTACTATACCACCGCGGAACCGCGGCTAAACCCATGCTTGGGCCGCGGTTCCGCCGCAATGTTCACTGTTCATGCCCCCAAAATTTTACAGAATGCTCCTGAGTGGAAAATAGGTTTTCTGGAATGTTATTTTTGGGCCCAGATTTCTTCATGTGCTACAGTAATGCTTGGGGGCCCACTTGGTAAAATTTGATTGATCGGATATATTAAACACGTTAGTTCACAGTATTTACATTATATCTGCGACCGTGAATGTCACTTGATCGGTAAATCCTGTCTAACTGCTATAGCCCGGTTAGACGGATTTGCGAACGTGACTTTCACGTCGATGTTCTGTGATTGTGCTGTGATGTCGCGGATTGGTCATGGGGGATAGCCTGGTTGCAGTGGTAGTACAGTTTTGTTGTATTATGTACAATTGATATTGCGGGGCAAGCATCCGACATGTGGACTGCCGTCACTGCCTGTTTGTATTATTCTTTTGGGGCACGACCAGGTTGCGGTCGATGTACCCGTTGTATGTATATTTTACTTTCTGTAATAGGATTACCCCGCGGAGGGATGCACGGATAGCTGGGTTCTAGAGGGCAACGAGCCCGCATCTCATGGTATTGAGACGGAGGGGGCTTCACTCTAGAATTGGCGGGCTATTCACCACACTCGTAGGGGGTACAGGTGGACCCAGGAGGGGTGCCCAAGTTACCGGATTCCGTGAAGTGCTGGGTGGTCCATTCACGGTGCTGAAGGGGGCTGCCTTGCTTCAGGTTTTGGCGGGTAACTTGCCGCGCCCGTAAGGGTCTAGGATTTCATTGCGCAGGCTATCCACAAGACCAGGGGAACGTCGGGTTTCAGTAGCGGCTCTGTGAAACCCGGGGATCCAAGATATCTGTATTGTTCTGTGATGCTGTACATTTCTGTGATGTTGCATTTTATCACGCCTTGAGCGAAATATTATATATTGATATATATATATACTAGTAGATGTTGTATATGTTTTGCATCCGCGCTAGTCCAGTCCCCGCTCTGTCGTTAGTTAGTTAACCTAACGGGTAATGACGGGACCCAGTGGCGAATGCGGATGGCATATACGTACGTCATTATTTTCGTTCTTTGTGGTGTGATCCATTGATGGGACTGCGTTGATTCGGATCAATGCAAGTTAAAAACAAACCTATTCTGATGTTGTTGGAACACTTTTCAAAAAGCTGTTATTGCAAGGACGTTCTCTTTTGTTTTGCATCGTGGTATTCAGTTGGAATATCCTGCTCCTCAGTCGACGAGGCAAGGGCCGAGATCCCTTCACCGGGAGTGACTCCTTGGACAAAAAGTTTGCGTCAGGGCATTAACTTCACTATAGCCGATTACTTTTGCTTTGCACCGTGGTATTCAGTTGGAATATCCTGCACCTCATTCTACGGGGAAAGAGCCGAGATCCCTTCACTGGGAGTGACCTCTTTAGCAAAGGTTTTCGTCACTATATTTTTATAAAAGCTATCCGTTCCTTCAACGATATCAAGTTCATTACGTTAAAGGTTTTCGCCAGAAACCATTCGTAGCCCTCCGTCGTTTCATATGGGTAGTCAATAGTATTCAAGCTGTGTTTGTTAGCCAAAGTCAAGGCACAGTGTTTGGTAGCTGTTGGGTATTCATATGCAGCATAGATAGATGCGTTGGTTTGGGACAGTCGTACTACCTTGTTGGCCAAAGTCAAGGGTATGTACGGGTGGGTTCAAATTGACCTGGAGAATGACGGGTAGAACTTGACATGCGACTTATGATTTGTTGGCCAAAGTCAAGGTCATAAGAGCATGGGGCAAAAATCACATCGGGAGTTTCTAAAGAAACTGAAACTTGCCAGATATGCGCATACCTTCTGGAGTGTGATAGCGTGAGCGGATTCCGTCACGTTATCATGCGATGATAGTTGGATCCCGATTCCCACTGATGAGTTAGTTTACTCCTCGGGTGATCCCGACTAATTCTTCTTTCAGGTTTGGAGGAGAATTTGACGGTACAGTGGGAGGTTTCCAGATTAGATAAATTGGTAACCATTCTGATCTAGGTTAGAGTGCACGCTAAGTGTTTCTTTTCTCTCTCTCTTTGGCAGCGATCATTGACCCGACCCTAAGACTATGACTCAGAGACCAAAATTGACCGAACCTTCTTAAACACTGGCTTTTGGATTGTCAGAGTTGCATACCTCATTGCCACTCCTACTCTTACCCTTTTCTCCAGGACACCCCGTATTTCTACGAACGTCCACTTCCATTGGACAAAACCATCGTATGGTTATATACGAACTTGAAGGAATTCGAGGATGGTTTCCGGTTCTGGAGAAAACGAATAGGACTATTCAGTTGTCTTTTCCTTTTACCTTCTCTCAGGTTGCGAGTACTCCTTGGTTTAGGAGATAGTACACCTATTACTCAAATTGGATAGTCTTCTTCTAAACCATAGGCAGATGCCGACCGGTAGGGAATGAAGAAAACCAATTAGCCTAACGGTGGTGTACAAAAGGTATTATGTAAAGACAAAGAAAAGGATTAGTAAGAGGGCAAAGTAAATTGCGACTGCTATTCACGACCAGACCAAGTATTTCTTCGCCAATCCTAAATCACCTTTGTATTTCTCCAGGACACTCCGTATCACTACGATGATCCACAGTTTATTGGATACTCCATCGTATGGTTATATACGAACTCGAAAGGAACTTGTTCTAGTTCGGAGATGGATTCTGGTTCAGGAGAAATAGGAATAAGGTTTATTCGGTTGTCTTTTATCTTCACCTTCTCTCGCATTGCGAGTGCTCCTAGGTTTAGGACAGTACACCCATTATGCTTATTAGATAGTCTTCTTCCAAACCATAGGCTGGTGCCGAACAGTAAGGAAGGAAGAAAACCATTTGGCCTGAAGGGGTGTACAGAAGGTAATGACTAAAAACATATAAAGGGATTTGGAAAGATGGCAAAGAATTACACGGTTACAGTTGTGAATCAGGATAATGGAAGAGGAATTACTAGGAATACCAGGATACCCCATCGAAACATTTCAATGTTTCAGTTTCACTGTGTACTGTTAAAAGAAAACTGATTTCCCAATTAGTCCTTACTCCAGGGTATGTATTTACCAGGTAAGATTCTCACATCTGTATGGTTTTACAGATGATGAGTGGGAGTAAGTTATTGGGAATTGGGTGATCATCCTCATTATGTCGGGATTCGTTGTAATCGGTGATATTTGAGGAAGTCACCTGGGTTGTTTGCCGGTCGGCAAATATTTGGTTTTGAATATCCGTTGTTATGCACCAATTTCAAATTGATATATCTGTACGTCTATTTTTATAGAGTGAGATATACCTTTTTGAAATTATGTCCGTGACATTTACCTATATCAGTGGAAGGTTAGGTAAGGAGCATTAAACAACGGTGTAATTCTTCATAACCACAGTACAGTTTTCAACTTACGACACACAGTGAATGAGTTATCAGACTCAAAGGACTTATACAGAGTATTGTATGTTGTCCAGGGTCCATCAGGACAAAGGGGTTGGTCCTCGTACTATATTCGGTTTACTTATGACTTCTCTAGTTTTTAGACAGGTGTTTCGTAGAAACACAGGGTCCGAATTTTGAGAGGTTATAGGTATTTGAATAAAGTAGAGAACCAGGTATTGCAAGTATCGGGATTCTTCAAAGTGATCGAAGATGTGGATACTTGTGTATGGTATTCAGTTGATAGTAGTGATTAAGAGAACTTGCTTCTCTTTCAGGTTACTCATAATTGGAAGCATTTCTAAGTTGAGTAACGCTGATCGGCCTCCTTCCATTTAGTTGACATACACTGGAGACAGCTGCATGATTTGAATCTGGTTCAATTAAATCAGTGCTTCTGTTCCTATATTGGATATAGAACAGTTCGTATCTTAACGTTGTTAAGGTACGGGGAGTTGTCCGGCTTATGATTAAAACCAGACTCTGGATAACTCAAGGCACGTTTCTGTAATGGCTGTTTGTGGGTTGACCCAGGCTATGACGAGGGTTGACTTTCTACCATCTGGAAGATCAATAGTGATATTGTTCTAGACTCTCCACAGTTTTAATAAAAATGGATTTTTTTTCAGAAAACAGTAGTGGGAGTATGGTAGAACTGGAAGTAATTCCATAACCGCAAACGATTACTGAAAATTTGATAAGAACCTAAAGATTCTATCTTGTTTGACATTCCATTGGCCACTCCGCAGATAAGGTGGATAACCTCAGGCACCCGAGAGGTACTCCGGTAGCCTCAAGGACGGTGGTAGGGAGGTTCTTGTTTACCCAAACTTGCCATTGCTATTGATCCAGACTGTGAGACCCGGCAGGAGGATGGGTATAGCGTCGTTCTAAACTGGCTTTAGAAGTGTACGTCTATATGACTCTGCCAGAGGGTTGTCATGATCAGTGGGAGCAGTGGAAGCATTGGTGGACTGGTGGCTTATGTCTATTTATAAACTAAAGCAGATATAGCGGAGATAGATCATCAATTTCTGATGTGACAGTCATAGGTTTGACTTCATTAGAATAGAGGATAGATCTGTTGAGAAGGTAGTAGGGTGTGATGTCATAGTATTTGGATGACATACACAGAGTAGGAAGTGATATTCCTATACTACGATCGGTTATACTTTGGTCGTCACACAGTGGTTTCTCCACATGGGACTTGGACATTATATCAGACATACTGGTTACTAGATCTATGGTTTTAGATCAAGATTTGGGTGGTTTCCCAATTAAGGGTACTTAGACAGCATTCTAAGAGTATTTAGAATGGACGACTCCAGGCATGGTGGTGTACCTGCAGGTGATGGAGTTACCCTCTCTAAAGGTGTCTTATAGACTAAAGGGGAGAGGGATGTGCATGATTGGCAGATCACTTGCTCAGGCAATTGAGTTAAACATGAGATATTAAGTACCACACCAGATGTTGTTCTTGCACTAGATGCAATAAGTTGGCATTGATCCTATCCTAGAGAAACAGTCGGAAGCAGTTTTAGAACATAAGTGGATGTTCTAGGGATATGATAACGACAACCTCATTCGGGAGACAGTTATCATTCCAGGCTTCCAAGGTGACCTGGACGACAGGGAGGTTGTCAGAGTTACAGTTTTCCTTCTGTCGAGGGGAAGTATTTTGGACAGGTGGTCCAAGGCAATACTGAGGGAGGCATGGCGCAGGATACTGATTAAGTTCAGTTGACGATACAGTCTAAGAGGTTTGGATTTGGAGTTCATTTATGAGATAGGTCCCATCAGACATCCAGACACATTCTAAGACAGGTATTGTTCATTTCGGGAGATGGCTTTCTCCGCGAACATGAGATATAGAGAGACATAGAAAGAAACATCAAAGCGGATCCACTCACTGAGGCTATTCCTCGAACGCAATAGTTTCGCAAACGAGTTTTGTGAGACTGACAAGTAGAAGAGTTGGGTGTTCGGTATCACACGGGCTGTGAGTATGCGACATCGCAATAATTAGCCTTGAATGCAAGTGGGAGATTGTTGGAGATAGTGCCCTCAGAGTCAATTATTGGATCACAGGCACGTGATTGCAATGATTGAGGGAGGACCTATCCCGGCAGGACAGTCTTACTCAAGATGATAGTATGCTATCTGGTTTATCTTTATCATCGTGTACTGCTTTAGGTGACCTGACAGGTCGCTATTACATGTTGATAGAGCCCCTAGGATTCTTGCTTGACTACCAGCAGTATGAGGGCGATCATATACGTGGGAGCTGGTAGTCTATAAGCACATCCTTAAAAGGTCCCTAGTCGTGGGAGTTTCGAGACAGGGCATCGATACTCCAGAGTAGACTAGTGTATACAGTCGAGACCCCGACGAGGGGCGGTGGCCGGTCTCACAAGCCACTGGTGTCAGTTGGTTCACCTAAGATGTATACAGGTGCTCATTGGGTTATGAGTACACCGGACTGGACTCGCCGGGAACATGCTAGCTGGTCTTATACCTGACGTCAAATAGCAGTTCCCTGGTGACATGTGTACAGGTTAGTTCATCGACCTGAGGATCGTCATTTGTCTCGTGTGAGTTCCCACTGTACTTTGATTACTACCCTACCACGCTCAAAGGAGACATGCAAACAGGTTTTAGTTGGGTACAGTCCCGAGCCACATGGAGGCAGTGAGCGGATCTGCAGGGGTTTGTCTCTCCCGGTATTGGGGGTGAGGTCGCGCTGTGTCTAGGAGAGCCATTACACAAAGCCCTCGGCCGAGGCAGGAGATTTACTGGTAGGTATTCCAGTAGTATCTCAGGGTGTTCTGGGCTACACTCCGACACGACTTGTATCGCTTTTGGGGTCTGACATTTACCAACCCCCTAGGCCCGCCATGCGATGCTCATAAACGAACGGACCGGACTGTACGGATATTGTCACTGATAGGCTCAGTAGGGTGTCAGGATGAGTTCGCTTATCGACGTCCCTTTTGGTCAATAGCTGGCAGCCCATCACGTATGGCTAATACCTCTGACGTGCTAGTGGTTAAATCCACAGCCATAGTATTGACGAGTCTTTAGAGTCCCCCACATTCAGTTGCTCAAGTTTTCGAGCGAAACGCTGTAGAGGCCGTATGGAGATATGGCAGGGTTCGATCAGATAAGTGCGGTATTACACGGATCAGGATTGGACGGATAATACTAGCAGGCTTTGTTTTAAGCCGGATCCTAGTATAGTGCAGTGTAGATTTTGTCTCATTGTATTTGTATTTCGGTCGGAATACAAATACGGGTGTGTATACACAGTATCGGGGTTTTCCTGTAATTTATTACGGGACCAGTTTTCTGGAGTTGCCAGCTTGCTTTCCGTTTCGGCCATATTTCTTTGTATCTTTCATTGGCCGAAGATTGGTGGAGGAGGGCTTATTTGCAATTATGCAAATAAGCATTTGTGGAGGGTGGTGATTGCATATTATTGTATCATGATGGTGCACCATCACTTGACTTTCTTTGTTCATGATGGCTTGACCTTTTGGAGTCATCATGCTTGATGATGATGGTTGGTCATGATGAGAGAGTGTGGTTTGCTTTTTGACTTGATGATCTATCATTCTTTTTCCTTGTATTATTGATACAACCCCACTTGGATTTTATCCCATCCTCCTTCACCTCATATGGCCGGCCACATTGTGTGGGGGCTGTCCCAATTTTTTGGATGAGGGAATTACACTCATTTGGCTTGGCAAAATCATTTTAGCTCCTCCTCCAAAAGTTCATATCTCATACCTCCACCATATGGCAACTTCCAATACCCCAAATGAGACATAGAGCACTACACATTCTACAGCAAATCTTGGGCACGCTGACTCGCCAACTTCGTGCCTGAGTTGCCTCGGACCAGAGGTGGGAGCCTGTAAAAGAAGCCGGCGACGTGGTGCCCTTCCGGCGACGAGGTGGACACCGGATATTCCGCGGGGAGATCGGGACGACGACGAGAAGACCAGAGGACACGGTTCGCTCGGTATATCTCTCTTCCCTTCTCTTGTTAGCTAGGACTAGATTAATGGCACGATCCGGGTTTATAGTGCGCGGTGGTGCCGGTTTGAAAAGTTAAAGTTAATCACCGCTTCCGTATTCCGGCGTCGGATTGACGGCCGGGGCGCCGCCGTGCACTTACAACAAGAACCTCCCTGCCACCATCCTTGAGCATACCGAAGTACCTCTCGGGTGCCTGAGGTTACCCACCATATCTGTGGAGTGGCCAAAGGAATGTCAAACTAGATTGAATCTTTAGGTTCTTATTAAATCTTCAGTAATCGTTTGCGGTTCTGGAATCACTTCCAGTTCTACCATACTCCCACTACGGTTTTATGAAAAAATCCATTTTTTATTAAAATTGTGGCGAGTTAAGAACAATATCACTATTGATCTTCCAGATGGTAGAAAGTCAACCCTCGTCATAGCCCGGGTCAACCCACAAATAGCTATTACAGAAACGTGCCTTGAGTTATCCAGAGTCTGGTTTTAAGCATAAGCCGGACAACTCCCCGTACCTTAACAATGTCAAGATATGAACTGTTCTATATCCAATACAAGAAACAGAGGCACTGATTTAATTGAACTAGATTCAAATCATGCAGCTGTCTCCAGTGCATGTCAACTAAATGGAAGGAGGTCGATCAGCGTTACTCAACTTAGGAATACTTCCAATTATGAGTAACCTGAAAGAGAAGCAAGTTCTCTTAATCATTACTATCAACTGAATACCATACACAAGTATCTACATCTTCGATCTCCTTGAAGAATCCTGATACTTGCAACACCTGGTTCTCTACTTTATTCATATAACTATAACTTCTCAAAACTTGGACCCTGTGTTTTTACGAAACACCTGTCTAAGAACCAGAGAAGTCATAAGTAAACAGAATATAGAAACGAGGACCAAACCCTCTGTCCTAATGGACACTGGACAATATACAATACTTTGTATAAGACCCCTGAGTCTAATAACTCATTCACTGTGTGTCGTAGGTTGAAAACTGTACTTATGGTTAAGAAGAATTACACCGCTGTTCAATGCTCCTTACCTAACCATCCACTGATATAGGTAAATGTCATAGACATAATTTCAAAAAGGTATATCTCACTCTATAAAAATAGACGTACAGATATATCAATTTGAAATTGGTGCATAACAACGGATATTCAAAACCAAATATTTGTCGTCCGACAAACAACCCAGGTGACTTCCTCAAATATCACCAATTACAACGAATCCCGATATAATGAGGATGATCACCTAATTCCCAATAACTTACTCACACTCATCATCTGTAAAACCATACAGATGTGAGAATCATACCTGGTAAATACATACCCTGGAGCAAGTGTCTAATTGGGAAATCCGTTTTCTTTTAACAGTACACAGTGAAACTGAAACATTGAAATGTTTCGATGGGGTATCCTGGTATTCCTAGTAATGCCTCTTCCATTATCCAGATTCACAACTGTAACCGTATAATTATTTGCCATCTCTCCAAATCCCTTTATATGTCTTTATTCATTACCTTCTGTACACCCCTTTAGGCCAAATGGTTTTCTTCCTTCCCTACCGTTCGGCACCAGCCTATGGTTTGGTAGAAGACTATCCAATAAGAATAATGGGTGTACTGTCCTAATCCTAGGAGCACTCGCAATGCGAGAGAAGGTAAAGATAAAAGACACCTGGATAAACCTTATTCCTATTTCTCCTGAACCAGAATCCATCCCCAAACTGGAATAAGTTCCTTTCGAGTTCGTATATAACCATACGATGGAGTATCCAATAAACTGTGGATCTTCGTAGTGATACGGAGTGTACTGGATAAATACAAAGGTGATTTAGGATCGGCGAAGAAATACTTGGTTTTGTCGTGAATATCAGTCGTAATTTACTTTGCCCTCTTACTAATCCCTTTCTTTGTCTTAACTTAATACCTTCTGTACACCGTTTAGGCTAATTGGTTTTCTTCATTCCCTACGGGTCGGCACCTGCCTATGGTTTAGAAGAAGACTATCCAATTTGCGTGATAGGTGTACAATCTCCTAAACCAAGGAGTACTCGCAACCTGAGAGAAGGTAAAAGGAAAAGACAACTGAATAGTCCTATTCGTTTTCTCCAGAACCGGAAACCATCCTCGAATTCCTTCGAGTTCGTATATAACCATACGATGGTTTTGTCCAATGGAAGTGGACGTTCGTAGTAATACGGGGTGTCCTGGAGAAAAGAGTAAAAGTAGGACTGGTAATGAGGTTTGCAACTCTGACAATCCAAAAGCCAGTGTTAAGAAGGTTCGGTCAACTTGGTCACTGAGTCATAGTCTAGGGTCGTGTCAATGGTCGCTGCCAAAGAGAGAGAGAAAAGAAACACTCAGCGTGCACTCTAACCTAGATCAGAATGGTTATCACTTTATCAAATATGGAAACCTCCCACTGTAACGTCAAATTTTTCCCCAAACCTGAAAGAAGAATTAGCCGGGATCACCCGAAGAGTAAACCAACTCATCAGTGGGAATCGGGATCCAACTATCATCGCATGATAACGTGACGGAATCAGCTCACGCTATCACACTCCAGAAGGTATGTGCATATCTGGCAAGTTTCAGTTTCTTTAGAAACTCCCGATGTGATTTTTGCCCCATGCTCTTATGACCTTGACTAAGGCCAAAAAATCATAAGTCACATGTCAAGTTCTACCCGTCATTGTCCAGGTTGATTTGAACCCACCCGTACAAGCCCTTGACTAGGGCCAACAAGGCTATACGACTGTCCCAAACCAACGCATCTATCTATGCTGCATATGAACACCCAATAGCTACTAAACACTGTGCCTTGACTATGGCCAACAAACACAGCTTGAATACTATTGACTATCCACATGAAACGACGGAGGGCTACGAATGGTTTCTGGCGAAAACCTTTAACGTAATGAACTTGATATCGTTGAAGGAACCGGATAGCTTTGAAAAAATATAGTGACGAAAACCTTTGCTAAAGAGGTCACTCCCGGTGAAGGGATCTCGGCTCTTTCCCCGTAGAATGATGTGCAGGATATTCCAACTGAATACCACGATGCAAAGCAAAAGTAATCGGCTATAGTGAAGTTATTGTCTTGACGCAAACTTTTGTCCAAGGGGTCACTCCCGGTGAAGGGATCTCGGCCCTTGCCTCGCCGACTGAGGAGCAAGATATTCCAACTTTATACCACTGTGCAAAACAAAAGAGAACGCCCTTGCAATAACAGCTTTTTGAAAAATGTTCCAACAACATCAGACTAGGTTTGTTTAGCTTGCATTGATCCGAATCAACGCAGTCCCATCAATTGATCACACCACCAAAGAACGAAAATAATGATATACGTATATGCCATCCGCATTCGCCACCGGGTCCCGTCATCACCCGTTAGGTTACTTAACTAACGATAGAGCGGGGACTGGACTAGCGCGGATGCAAAACATATACAACATCTACTAGTATATATATAATATATAATTTTCGCTCAAGGCGTGGTAAAAATGCAACATCACAGAAATGTGCAGCATCACAGAATAATATAGATATCTGGGATCCCCGGGTTTCATAGAGCCGCTACTGAAACCCGACGTTCCCCTGGTCGTGTGGATAGCCTGTGCAATGAAAATCCTAGACCCCTACGGGCGCGGCAAGTTACCCGCCAAAACCTGAAGTGAGGCAGCCCCCTTCAGCAACGTGAATGGACCACCCAGCACTTCACGGAATCCGGTAACTTGGGCACCCCTCCTTGGGTCAACCAATACCCCCTACGAGTGCGGCGAATAGCCCGCCAATTCTAGAGTAAAGCCCCCTCCGTCTCAATGCCATGAGATGCGGGCTCGTTGCCCTCTAGAACCCGGCTATCCATGCACCCCTCCGCGGGGTAATCCTAGTACAGAAAGTAAAATATACATACAACGGGTACATCGACCTCGACCTGGTCGTGCCCCAAAAGAATAATACAAACAGGCAGTGACGACAGTCCACATGTCGGACGCTCACCCCGCAATATCAAATGTACATATAAAACAAAACTGTACTAACATTGCATCTAGGCTATCCCCCATGACCAATCCGCAACATCACAGCACAACACAGAACATCAACGTGAATGTCACGTTCGCAAATCCGTCTAAAAGGGCTATAGCAGATAGACTGGATTTACTGATCAAGTGACATTCACGGTCACAGATATAATGTAAATACCGTGAACTAGCATGTTTAAAATATCTGATCGAACAAATTTACCGAAGTGGGCCCCAAGCAGTACTGTAGCATTTACAGAAAATCTGGGCCCAAAAAGAATATTCCAAAAACCCTATTTTCAACTAGGAGCTATCTGCAAAAATTTGGTCAAGTGATCAGTCAAAAGTACGGCGGAACCGCGGCCCAAGCATGGGTTTGGCCGCGGTTCCGCGGTGGAATGGTGAGATCACGTGACCAATTTTTCACAGAGTGCTTAGAATTCCCTGCACAGTATTCTGCAACAACCTGAAAAATTTTTGGAGCCAAAAAATAATTCTACAGAAACTGATACACATGAAATCGGGTTTTCGGGATTTTTATTCGATCGAGGATGTAAACACACTAGACCATGCTAGGCTAAGTTAATAGCGTGTCTCTGATACCAATGTAAGTGCACGGCGGCGCCCCGGCCGTCGATCCGACGCCGGAAACGTGGAAACGAAAAACTTTGCAAACTAGCAAACCGGCACCACCGCGCACTTTTATCCCGGATCGGGCCATTAACCTAGCTACTAGCAAACTAAAAGATGGGTAGAGAAGTATACCAAGCGATCCGTGTCCTTCGGTCTTCGTCTCCACTCCGATCTCCCGCGGAATCTCCGTCCGTCACGTCCTCGTCGGAAAGGGCACCACGTAGCTGATTTCTTTTACGGGCTCCCACCTCTTGACTGAGGCAACTCGGGCGCGAAGTTGGCTAGCCGACGCGTCCAAGGAGTGCTGTAGCCAAGTGTAGAAAACATGTCTCATTTGGGGTTGAAGTTGCCATGGTGATGGAGGAAGATAATAAACAAATGAGATGAACTTTGGTGTATCAAGAATGAGATGATAATTTTCCCTTATCACCAAAAATCAAGCACTCTCTCATCTCACCCCGATAAGTGGCCGGCCCCTCTATCAAAATGAGGAGAGGAAAAAACTAAAGCATGAAGGGATGTGAGTGTAGGAAATGAAAAGAGGTGACCACATCCAAAGCAAACCTCACATCATTTCTAATCCATTCTAATCTCAATTAATGCAAGCAAAGTGATGGAAAAAGAATATAATGATGATAGTCATATCATAATCCCTCAAATGCAAGAAACCCCTCCATAAATGTAATTTGCACAAATGCAAATTACCCCCTCCATCGGAAAAGCCCGGCCGGGAAGGAACAAATGAAAACTGGCCGAAACGGAATGCATACTGGCAACTTCAGAAAACTGATCCCGTAATAAATTACAGGAAAACCCCACTACTGTATATACATGCCCGCATTTGTATTCCCTCTGAACACAACTGCAAAGAGACAAAATCTACACTATCTAATACTAGGATCCGGCTTAAGCCAAAGCCGGCTAGTAAAAACCGTCCGATCACGATCCGTACAATACCGCACGTATCTGATCGAACCCTGCCTATCTCCATACGGCCTCTACAGCGTTTCTCCCGAAACCTGAGTAACTGTGTGTGGTGGACTCTAAAGACTCGTCAATAATTTGGCTGTGGATTTAACCACTATCACGTCAGAGGTATCAGCCAATACGTAACGGGCTACCAGGTACTGACCAAAAGGGACGTCAATGAGTGAACTCATCCTGACACCCTACTGAGCCTGTCAGTGACAATATCCGTACAGTCCGGTCCGTTCATCTATGAGCATCGTATGGCGGGCCTAGGGGGTTGGTAAAAGTCAGACCCCCAAAAGCTGTACAAGTCGTGTCGGAGTGTAGCCCAGAACACCCTGAGATACTACTGGAATACCTACCAGTAAATCTCCTGCCATAGCCAAGGACTTTTCATGTACTGGCTCTCCTAGACACAGCGCGACCTCACCCCCAATACCGGGAGAGACGAACCCCTGCAGATCCGCTCACTGCCTCCATGTGGCTCGGGACTGTACCCAACTAAAACCTGTTTGCACGTCTCCTTTGAGCATGGTAGGGTAGTAATCTAAGTACAGTGGGAACTCACACGAGACAAATGACGATCTCAGGTCGATGAACTAACCTGTACACATGTCACCAGGGAACTGCTATCTGACGTCAGGTATAATACCAACTAGCAGATTCCCGGCGAGTCCTGTCCGGTGTACTCATAACCCAATGAGCACCTGTATACATCTTAGGTGAACCAACTGACACCAGTGGCTTGTGAGACCGGCCACCGCCCCTCGTCGGGGTCTCGACTGTATACACGAGTCTACTCTGGAGTATCGATGCCCTGTCTCGAAACTCCCATGACTAGGGACCTTTTAAGGATGTGCTTATAGACTCCAGCTCTCACGTATATGATCGCCCTCATACTGCTGACAGTCAAGCATGAATCCTAGGGGCTCTATCAATGTGTAATAGCGACTCGTAAGGTCACCTAAAGCATTACACGATGAAAGATAAACCAGATAGCATACTATCATCTCGAGTAAGACTGTCCTACCAGTATAGGTCCTCCCTCAATCATTGCAATCACGTGCCTGTGATCCAAAAATTGACTCTGAGGACACTATATCCAACATAATGGGCTACGCTCCGACACGACTTATACCGCTATTAGGGGACTGACGCTTGCCGCCCCCTAGGCTCAATATGCGATAGTCTTAGACGAACAGACTGGACTGTACGGAGATTGTCACATCAGGCTCAGTAGGAGTTCGGATGGGTTTCCTCATCGTCCTTCTTATCGACATCTACCTGGAGACCGTTACGTACAGCTAGTGCCGCTTGCGGTCTGTAGTTAAACCCACTGCCAACGTAGTGTCGAGTCTTTAGAGTCCCATACAGAGGGTTTCCCTGCTCCAGGCGAAACGATATAGAGCTCGTATGGTTTTACGACAAGGGTTCGGACGCATACGTGTTTAAACGCACGTGCGGCGTTCGGAAAGTTTTTACTAGCCGGCTTTGGTTTAAGCCAGATTCTAGTATCGGGTTATTGGATTTATACAGTCTAAAGTTTTTCCATGTTTTCACGGATTGGAGGGGTGTTCTCATAATTTTCCGGGAAGCTTCTAGAAGCATGGTGACTTGGGGGGTTAAGGTGGCATGAGCATTTATTGCTTAATGACTCATTTGTGTGATTCATCCTTTGAGTTAACGCTTCATTTATTAAGCTAGTGACTCATGTGATGAATCACACAAGATGAATGCATCAACCATGATGATTAATCATTTATTTTATATATTTGATAAATTGTTATGGTTGATATATTCTAATGAGCTCCTTTTTCAATATCATTCATATCATCACCTTCTCTCTCATTCTTGAAACCCTAACCCTAACCTCTCATGTGTTGAGATCAAGGGTTAGCTAGACTAATACATCCATAACCTCACTCTATATCCCCTAGGTAGCTTAGATTAGCACTTTGAGCAACCTAGTTATCTCAAGTTTGAGATCAAGCTTGGCGTAGGAGCTCTCCGGTGGATCGTCTTTGACTCGAGGAGGCCGTTGAGGTGCCGATGTTCCAAGGAGCCTACGAGGAGTGGAGGACAGCGATGAAGACCCGAAGGACAAGTAACGTGAGGTATAACTTCGAATCCGAGTAGTTAAACCTCTCGTAGTTTGCTAGTAACGGTTTAGATACGATTCATGCGCTCAAGTCCGTGTTACGAAGCTTTGATAATCGTTTTTCATATATTCCGCCTCCCCGCAAGTTCGTGGGGTGCGTGACATGGACTTACAGTGGTATCAGAGCCAACTAAACCATTACTAGTCTGTTAGCAACTGATTAGAACTTCGATCGTCAGAAAACGCGAAAACGAAACCCCAGAAATCCCAAGTTTCTGTTAATTTTAAAAGTGTCTAAAAAACTATTTGACATACCTTAAAATTCACAGCAGGGAAAAATAAGAAAACTGGGAAAATACGAGCTCTCAACCCCTTTAGATGGCCGCGGATACGCGGCACAATAGTGCTTTTGGCCGCGGATCCGCCGCTGAGTCAACTCCGAGTTGACTCGGATTTTCACAGTAATTCATATTTTAATGTGTTTTTTTTTCCAGTATGTTCTGTTTCTACCCAGGTTGCTTCTTTGCTGGTTTGCTTTTGGGGTAAACACGGAATATGGTAATCGATCGATTTTCTATGATATTTGCTATTTGGGTTTTTATCTGTAATGTTTAATGTGTTCATAAACCTCCCCTAACTGCTAGTATATCGGTTGGCAGGGGGTTACACATTTCTGTAATGTTTACTGTTTGTGTATATGGACTTGATTGGAATGTTGTGATGATTAGCCGGGGTTTGCGATGGGTTTAATATTCATTCATTCGATGTAAATGTAATATGATGTAATATTCTTTTGCGGGGCACATCCAAGTTGCGGTTGTAGCCACCGTTGTATTATTTCTTTCTACTGTTTTTGCTCCTAGGATAAACCCAAGGTGGGGTACACAAACTACCGGGTACGTTGAAGTGTTTAGTGGCCTACTCACGTCGTTGAGGGAGACCGCTTCACTTCGGGTACTTGGCGGGTAGTTTGCCGTACCCGTAGGGGTCTAGGGGGGTAATGGCTATTCATCACAACTGTGTAATCCGTCTTTTATTGCAGGCTCAAAGCAAATGCGGATTGCTAGTATATCCAATAAAGTTCATCTGTGATCTGGAATGCTTATTATTGCGTCTGACGAATGTACAATATCTATATATGATAGCTATTAGACGTCACTTATTTTTTACACCCGCGCTAGCCCGGCCCCCGCTCTGTCGTTAGTTAAGTAACCTAACGGGTGATGACGGGACCCCGTGGCGAATGCGGATGGCATAAGAGGACGTAGTATTTTCGTTGTTTCAGCAATGATAGGATAAATGATGGGACGCATTATTATAATGCAAAGAAAATAAACCAAAGTTAAATCGTTGGAACAAATTTAAAAGAAACCACTCGGTTAATTTAAAAGATCAGAATTTTTAATTGCGGAGCTTTAACCACTCTTTTTGAAAAGTATCAGGTTCCTTCGATTATATCAAGTTCACTACGTTCACGGTTTTGCCAAAACCAGTCTTAGCCCTCCGTCATTTCATATGGATAGTCAATAGTATTCAAGCTGTGTTTGTTTGGCCAAAGTCAAGGCACAGTGTTTGGTAGCTGTTGGATATTCATATGTAGCATAGATAGATGCGTTGGTCAATAGCTGGGTCAGTCGTACTACCTTGTTTGGCCAAAGTCAAGGGTATGTACGGGTGGGTTCAAATTAACCTGGACAATGACGGGTAAAACTTGACATGTGACTTATGATTTGTTTGGCCAAAGTCAAGGTCATAAGAGCATGGGGCAAAAATCAATATCGGGAATTTCTAAAGAAACTGAAATTTGCAGAGAGATGCATACCATTTTGGAGTATGATGAATGTTGGTAGGATTCCTTCAACATTATCATACGATGATATTTTGGATCCCGATCCTACTGTGAGTATATACTACTTATCAGGAGATTCGTCACTTAACGATCAATGCTATAAACCAAGTAAGTGTCGAGAAAGGTGTCAGCGGGGGTACGCCCCCAGAGAAAAGAGGTTATTTAATTAAGGAACTTCACGAAAGCGTTGGAAAACCTCCCTCGAAGTATCGACACTGGCCTCGCTGAACGGTTAAGCAAGTATTGTACGGTGAGAATAGTCCTAGCTAGTTCTTCCTTTTTGGTTTGAGGAGGGATTCGAGAAACAGTGGGAGCCATCCTGTTTAGATAAACTTAAAACCAATCTAAACTTGCAACGACATCATGGTAAAATGTTTTCTTCTCTCTTTTAATTGCAGCAACCTTGTGACCACGACTCGGTTACATCTAGATAACAAATTGACTGAATCTGACTTATATGACTGGCAAAGGTCTGTCCAGATGTCCATTGCCTATGACAAGCTGGACCACCCTATTACTACTCAAGATCCCGCTGTCCCAGGTCCATTTTCCACTGTCGCGGATATGGATATCCGTCAGACAAGGGAAAAGGATAAAGCGAAACCCAAGTGCCTTGTGTTAACTTCAGTTGATGGTGTATACCAAAAGCAGCACGAGAAGATGGACTTAGTTTCCATCTTTCTCCATAACAAAGATTTATATGGAGAGCAATCTCATATAGCAAGATATGAGACCTCGAACAAATTAATTCAAGCGAGATTGGATTTCGGGTCATCTGTAGGGGACAACGTCCTTACAATGACTAGCTATATTGATAAGCTCAAGGTCCTAAAGACCACGTTAGGAAACGGGTCAGATACTGACTTGATTCTACAGTCTCTGCCTTCTACCCTGAAGGAAACCAGGAAAGTAGATGGAAAGAGAAGAGCAAAAGTTTCGGGACTGGATATAGTAAAAGAGGGACGTTCCTATTGTTATAGGATTGGGCATTGGCAGAATGATTGCAGGGCTTTGGAAGTCAGTAGCCAGAATACGAAGCATGTTGTGGCTTCGGCCTCTAGTGTATTTGTAATTGAGAACTGTATGTCCATTAACTCTACTTCCTGGGTACTAGATACCGGAGCAGGATCTCATATCTGTAATTCATTACATGCTTTGAGAAACCGTAGAGTTATAAAGGAAGGTGATTGGTCTCTCAAAGTTGCAAACGGAATGACAGTGAACGCTGAATCCGTGGGAGAATATCGCCTAGGTTTGACAAGTGAGCATATATTGATTTTACGTAACTGTTTATATATACCTAATATGATTTGTAATATCATATCAGTGTCCTTACTTTCGAGAGAGGAATATGATTTTACATTCGTAAGCGATGTAGTTAACATCCACCTAAATCAAGTTCTGATTGGGTCAGGTACATTAGATAACGGTATATACGTATTAAGTCAAGCTCAGGTTTTCAATGTCCAGAACACACTGAAAAGAAAGTCTCCATAAATGAATCAGGATTTCTTATGGCATTGTAGACTAGGTCACATCAATGAAACATGATTAACTAAGTTACATAGAGAAGGATATTTGAATCCGTTCGAATATCAAACTTATGCTGCTTGTGAATCTTGTCTCATAGGAAAGATGACAAAGACTCCGTTTACTGGACACAGAGTAAGAGCAAGCGAGCTCTTGGGACTCATACACAGTGATGTGTGCGGTCCAATGTCTACACATGCGCGAGGTGGTTATTCCTACGTCATTACTTTTACGGATGATTTCTCTAGGTATGGATATGTCTTCTTAATAAAACATAAATCCGAGGCCTTTGAGAAATTCCAAGAATACAAGAATGAAGTGGAAAACCAAACAGGCAAAAGTATCAAGACACTGAGATCTGATCGAGGTGTTGAATACTTAAGTGCCGAGTTCCTAGGTTACTTAAAAGAGAATGGAATTCTCTTTCAGCTTACTCCTCCATACACACCACAACACAATGGTGTATCAGAAAGAAGGAATCGAACCCTATTGGATATGGTTCGTTCCATGATAAGTAAGGCTGAGTTACCACGATCATTCTGGGGATATGCACTAGAATCAGCTGCATACCTTTTGAACCGAGTTCCAACTAAGACTGTGTCTGCTTCACCTTATCAGATGTGGTGTGAAAAGAAACCCTATCATAAGCATATTAAGATATAGGGATGTCCAGCTTTTATAAAGAAGCAGTATGCGGACAAGCTCGAGGCACGATCAGTACAGTGTAAGTTTGTGGGATATCCAAAGAACTCCAAAGGATATTATTTCTATTACGTAGAGGAACAAAAGATTTTTGTTTCTCATAATGCTCGCTTCTTGGAAACTGAGTTTTTAGAAAATAAGATAAGTGGGAGCGCAATAGAACTGGAAGAAATTCCAGAACCACAAGCTATTACTGAAAGCTTGGTAGAACCAGAGGTTTCAGAAGAAAGGGAAATCCCGACGCCACTGCGCAGGAGTAGTAGGCAGTCTCATCTGCCCGATAGATACTACGGTTTTCTTATAGACGGGGATAGAGAGGATTGCACTATTGACTATGATGAGCCTACTAGCTTCCAGCAAGCTATTCAGAGCGGTGACTCGGTAAAATGGCTAGATGCAATGCGGACCAAAATGGAGTCCATGTACACTAACAAAGTATGGACTTTAGACATTGCTCCAGATGGGGTAAAACCCGTTGGATGCAAATGGATCTTCAAAAAGAAGATTGGTGTAGATAGACAGGTTGAAACCTATAAAGCTAGACTTGTTGCAAAGGGTTTCCGTCAAAGACCTGGTTTAGACTATGACGAAACCTTTTCTCCAGTAGCTATGCTAAAATCCATTAGGGTCCTTCTTGCTATTGCTGCCTTCCACGATTATGAAATCTGGCAGATGGATGTAAAGACGGCCTTTCTAAATGGTAATTTGGAAGAGAGCATCTATATGGATCAGCCAGAGGGATTCATTCAGAGTGGGAGCAGCGGTAAAGTATGCAAGCTGCTTAAGTCCATTTATGGACTAAAGCAAGCATCGCGGAGTTGGAACATCTGTTTTGATAATGCTGTCAAAGAATTTGACTTTATCAAAAATCCAGATGAACCATGCATATACAGTAAGATTGTAGGGAGAGCTGTAGTATTCCTCGTCTTGTACGTAGATGACATTCTCCTAATAGGAAATGATATCCCTATGTTACAGTCAGTCAAAAGATTCTTATCACAGAAATTCTCCATGAAAGACCTGGGTGATACCACCTACATTCTAAGGATCCGGATCTATCGTGATAGATCATAAAGGATGTTGGGACTTTCGCAGTCCCGGTGCATAGACACCATAGTGAAAAGATTCAGTATGGATGATTCTAAGCACGGTAACCTACCGTCTTGTCACGGAATCACCCTCTCCAAAACGATGTCTCCCAAGACTGATTTGGAAAGGGATCGCATGTCGATTATACCCTACGCTTCTGCGGTAGGCTCTATAATGTATGCGATGTTATGTACCAGACCAGATGTAGCATACGCATTGAGCGTAGTAAGCCAGTATCAAGCAAACCCAGGGGAGAAGCACTGGATAGCCGTAAAGAACATTCTCAAGTACCTGAGGAGGACTAAGAAGATATTCTTAGTATATGGCGGAAAAGACCTCCAGATGGAGGCCTTTGCCGACTCCGGCTTCTAGAGTGACAAGGATGACTCCAAATCCATGTCGGGTTATGTCTTTACCCTCAATGGAGGGGCGGTCTGTTGGAAGAGTTCCAAGCAGGAGACCGTTGCTGACTCAACAATGGAAGCGGAGTACATAGCTGCTTGCGATGCCGCAAAAGAAGCTGTCTGGATGAAGAAGTTCCTTACAGAACTTCAGGTGGTTCCTACCAGTGTTGATCCAATGCCTCTGTATTGTGACAACAATGGCGCTATAGCTTTAGCGAAGGAACCCAGGTCCCATCAGAAGTCCAGACACATCTTAAGGCGGTATCACCTGATCAGGGAGATCGTAGATCGCCGGGAGATCGAGGTGAAAAGAGTAGAGACGGAGAATAATGTTGCTGATCCATTCACAAAGGCCATTCCTCAGACGCAGTTCGAGAAGCTATTCAAGATGATAGGTCTACGATATGCCAGCTCATGGCCCTAGTGCAAGTGGGAGATTGTTAGTGTATATGCCCTAGGGGCCATTATTGTATCATACTTGCATGTATATTACTTAATGGAAGCTTGGGATATTCACAGTTGTATATATAGTCTTGCTAAAAATGGTAGTACGCTACTTGGTTTGTGTCTACTTTAATATGTGCATATGTTTCTTGTAACGTATCACTTATACATATTAGTAGAGCCCATAGGATCTTTGCTTGATTACCAGCGTTGTGATGGCAGTCACACTAGTAGGGGCTGGGTAGTCTGTAAGCAACATCCTATACAGGTCCCTGGTCGTTGGATTATCGAGATAGGGCATCGATATTCCGGAGTAGACTAAGTGTGTACGCTTTTCATCCCAGTTGGGGAGATGGTCTGTCCCACAGCCATCAGTACGTCGTACTGGAGATAGTATACAGGTGCTCGTTACGTTACGGGTACATCGGACATGACTCGCAGGGGAACTGTTGGTTGGTATTATACCCATCGTCAGTTAACAGTTCTCAGGTGACATGAGTACAGCATAGTCCGCAGACTTGACACTGCTACTTCGTCTCGAGTGTGTCCCACTGTTCTTAGATTGCTACCCTACCACGGCTCAAAGGAGTCATGCAAACAGGTAGCAGTTGGGTGCAGTCCCGAGCACTTGGAGGCAGTGGCGGTTAGACAGGATTCGTCTCTCCCAGTATTGGGAGTTGATATCGTGATGTGTCAGAGAGCCATTACGCAAAGTCCCTGGCCTGGGGAAGCGAGATTTACTGGTAGGTTCCAGTAGTTTCTTAGGGTGTAACGGGCTACGCTCCGACACGACTTATACAGCTATTAGGGGACTGACGCTTGCCGCCCCCTAGGCTCGTTATGCGATAGTCTTAGACGAACAGACCGGACTGTACGGAGATTGTCACATCAGGCTCAGTAGTAGTTCGGATGGGTTTCCTCCTCGGCCTTCTTATCGACATCTACCTGGGGACCGTTTCGTACAGCTAGTGCCACTTGCGGTATGTGGTTAAACCCACTGCCAGCGTTGTGTCGAGTCTTTAGAGTCCTACACAGAGGGTTTTCCTGCTCCAGGCGAAACGATATAGAGGCCGTATGGTTTTACGATAAGGGTTCGGACGCATACGTGTTTAAACGCACGTGCGACGTTCGGACAGTTTTTACTAGTCGGCTTTGGTTTAAGCCAGATTCTAGTATCGGGTTATTGGATTTATACAGTCTAAAGTTTTTTCGTGATTTCACGGATTAGAGGGGCGTTCTCGTAATTTTTCGGGAAGCTTCTAGAAGCATGGTGACTTGGGGGGTTAAGGTGGCATGAACATTTATTGCTTAATGACTCATTTGTGTGATTCATCCTTTGAGTTAATGCTTCATTTATTAAGCTAGTGACTCATGTGATGAATCACACAAGGTGAATGCATCAACCATGATGATTAATCATTTATTTTATATATTTGATAAATTGTTATGGTTGATATATTCTAATGAGCTCATTTTTCAATATCATTCATATCATCACCTTCTCTCTCCTCAAGCTCTCTCATTCTTGAAACCCTAACCCTAACCTCTCATGTGTTGAGATCAAGGGTTAACTAGACTAATACATCCATAACCTCACTCTATATCCCCTAGGTAGCTTAGATTAGCACTTTGAGCAACCTAGTTATCTCAAGTTAGAGATCAAGCTTGGCGTAGGAGCTCTCGGGTGGATCGTCTTTGACTCAAGGAGGCCGTTGAGGTGCCGATGTTCCAAGGAGCCTACGAGGAGTGGAGGACAGCGATGAAGACCCGAAGGACAAGTAACGTGAGGTATAACTTCGAATCCGAGTAATTAAACCTCTCGTAGTTTGCTAGTGACGGTTTAGATACGATTCATGCGCTCAAGTCCATGTTACGAAGCTTTGATAATCGTTTTTCATATATTCCGCCTCCCCGCAAGTTCATGGGGTGCGTGACATGGACTTACAAATTGTTCATTTGATTAGGGTAAGGTTGCGGTTGGAAAGGTTGCTGGAATTGAGTTTGTAGAGGTGCTTGTTGTTGTGGAGGAGGAGGCCTTTGAAAATTGTTGTTTCCTTGGAACTGTTTATTTTGGTTCCAAGCAAAATTTGGGTGACTCCTCCAAGCCGGATTGTATGTCGAAGAGTATAGATCATTTCTTTATCATTGCTGAAAGGCTGCATTGACTTGATCATGTCCTTGATCAGATGGATTGTAAGGACACTCTTCGGTGAGATGTGATGGATCCGAACAACAAGCACAAACAGTTCGTGGGGGCACAACAGGGGCAGGAGAAGGCGAGGAGATTTTGGTCTCAATCGCTTCTAGCTTTTTCGTAAGTGCGGCCATCTCAGCCTTCATAGCGATCGATATATCTAATTGATGTATGCCTGCCCTAGACTGACCAATAGAAGAAGATGAGGTGGTCTTGGTGCTCTCCCACTGAAGTGTTTGTTCAGCAAGATCCTCGAGAAACTGCCCAGCTTCCTCACTAGATTTGGTTAGAAAGTGACCTTAACAAATGGTTTCTAGCAACTGCTTCGTTACCGGGTTCAATCCCTCGTATAAAGTTTGGCAAAGTTGCCAATTTTCGATCCCATGGTGAGGGCATTGAACAAGTAGGTCTTTGAATCTTTCAAAACACTTCAAATAGTTCGGAAGGAAGCTGGGAAAATTGTATGATCTCATTGTGTATTCTAGCAGTCATGTAATGAGGATAAAACTTTTTAAGAAAAGCTATCACAAACTCTTCCCAATTCTTAATTGAATGCGACGCTGTACTGTATAACCACTTCTCGGCTAAGTCACATAAGGTGAAAGGAATGACCCTTAGCTTTATAGCATCGTCAGATAATTGGGTTGTTTTCATCACTGCGCAAACGTTTTGGAATTTGTTAATAAAGATATATGCATCTTCGGATTCCCATCTGTGAAATTTTGGCAGCATATTGATGAAGTGGGGTTTGATCTCAAATTTTTCCCCATTTGCCTGTGGGAGCGAAAGACAAGTAGGTAGGGCGGTGCGGATTGGGTAGAAAAGATCCTGGAGCGCGATTCGTTGGGGCGCTTCAACAGGCGGGTGATTCGGGTTATTCGCACCTAACGGAGGTGGAATCAGTACCGTAGGTAAGGTGTTGTTAGGATTATATCCCGACATCCCTTCGGAAGAAGAATTTGAAGGTGAAGGTGAGGAAGTGGAAAGAATTTCGACTTCGGAGTCGAAAACTTCGTCGGTCGGTACGAACAAAACACGGACTAATCGGGCGCTAGTGTCCCTAGTCCAACCGGACATACACTAAAGAGGTAGTGTAGTCAAAAAGGTGAAAGACAGAATGTGGAGGTAAGAAAACATCAATGAGAAGAAAGTGGTGTAAGTGGAGTGCTAGGATTTCTTTAGCGACAAGTTGCAAGTTTTTGTAAAAAAAATTCCCTTTTTTAATCCTTTTTTATGTGGAGATTTTTGCAAAAAGATTTTCGATAAGAGACTTTGACACAAATGCAATGGACTACAAATGCACAATCAGGCCTAGATCTAGGGTCACCTAGGTCAGCTAGACAGCTCCTAACAGTTCCAAAGGGCTAGAAATAGGACCTCAAACCGCCTCTTCATCGCCAATTGCGGCCAGGTAAGTGCCAGGTGAGTGGGAGGCTCTCCACTACAAGTAGTGGCCCTAATTAAGTAACCACTCGCCTTAGACACATTTTCCTAGACACCGCAAAGTCAGGTTAGGATCAACGGCCGATGCCTACAACTAGTCCTCTGTCCTATTGAACGCGACGTCCTTAGGGCTGAGTCTAGTATTTTTTAATTAAATAATGGTCAATGCAAATGCCTTATATGATTTCTGGGGTCCTGGGAAGGGTGATGAAATCCCCACCCAATCTGAATTGATCTCAAGCCCCTTAAAGTCCGATTAAAAATATGCAAAGCAGTAAACACAATCACTTGCAAACAATTTTTTATTTTTTTTTAGCGTGGCGCAAAGAATCCCGCACAAGATCAATTATTGGAAGGGGAGAGATTTTTAGGCGCAAAGTGCAGGAGATTTGACAAAAGATATATTAGGATTTACAGAGGAGAGAGAAAGAAACAAACAGAGGGAATTTCCACGTGATGACGTCAGCAAGAAGCCGCGGTTTCACAGTCGGAAGTAGTGTGCGGCGGCGGTTTCTCGGCGGTAGCGGCGGTTCAGGTCTCCCGATTTCTTTTGTGGTTCGGTTGTGGAAATCCTCTTTTGTTAAGATCTTCAGCTTTCTGTTTCGCTCTCTGGATTTTTCCAGATCCGAACTTATACGTTGATCCTGCAAAGATTCACACAAGAAACCCTTCAAAAAATAAAAGATGATAGAATTTTTATTTTTTTTTCCAGATTTTTATGATTTTTATATTTTATATTAACCCGAAATTACAAAATGGAAACATTACGCCATCCCCGGCAACGGCGCCATTTGATTCGTATGGAATTTTAGATCAAAAATATATGTTAACCGCAATCAAGAACGGCGTTGCTTGGTAGCTAGCCGGTGAATACGGGTCGGTCCACAGGGATGATGTATATTTCCTAGTTGTTCTAACGAGTTAATTCCAAACGGTGTGAATGGATTTTTATCACTAAAAAACTAAATTGACTTAGACTAGGATTAGGAAACTTGCTAGGGTTAGGTTTAGGTTAAGTTTGGTAAAATAAAATTTCCCATCTCTTTCAATGCCCTAAATTAGATCTTTTTAGGTGTTATGGTAATTATTAATAGAGGGGATTAGGACGATCGGGAAGAAACGATGTTTCTTTCTCTAGGTCCTTATCCGTCCTTTATTAATCCTTACCCTAATCTCCATGGATAACATGCATATCCGGTCTTTTATACTACGGTATCACTGTTATCTCGTGGGTAGGATGCCGTAGGGAGAGGAATATGTATGTATGCATGGAGTCCCAATTATTAACATGTGATGGGCAAGAAAGGGGTGAGAGATTTGCATCTCTCAAACCCTTCCCTATTCCTAACCCTAACAAGCGAGGAAACTACTCGCTCATTAAGGGATCTACGAAAAACATGATTTTTATTTTAGTTTTAGAGTTAAGAGATTAATTAACTACTGCAGATTAATAAAAATTCTAATCTAGATTTAAAACTAAGGCAAAGAATAGATCTATCTAGGGCAGAAATTAAAACTAAGAACTAAGGCAGAAAATAAAAACTACTTACAAATTGATGCTCTCCAAAACTTCAAGAGAATTCTGAATTTTATTAATGAAAGGAGGCATGACCTAATACAAGCATTTAGGTCTCTATTTATAGGACATAGAAAACCCTAGGTTTACAATTGCCGCATGTATGCTTTTATAAAAATACCCCTAGGAAGACTAGTCAGCGCCGCCAAGCGTTATGGAAAAATTTCTCGCCACTACGGGCTTAGCACGGCCGCGGAACCGCGGCCGCAAGCCAGGTTTGGCCGCGGTTCCGCAGCCAAATAAGAGGTTCTTCGGATGAAATTCCTAGTTCTTCTTCTGGTTGACTTTTTCTTCCTATTTCTTTGGTTGGTTCTTCAGAATATCTTCTATATCTCTTCCAGATCTCCACAGTGAGTAATGTAGTGGACTTTTACCATTTGCTTCGTGTCGAAGTCTTGAACCTTGCACTGCCTTGTACTTTGTGAACTGATCTTCGTGTAGACTTGATCAAGATCCTTCTATTTGTTGGTCGTAGTCTCACTTTTGCATCGTCTTTTATCTTTTTCACTGTTTTTGTTCCGAGAACCTATAACATGTAGTTATGTAGCAGACATGGGTCAAAAGCACATGTTTATTTGTAAAATGAATAAGAATGGGGTCTATAAGAATGCAATATTATGATATGAACAAGGTTGCCCGATCCGTTTTCGATCCTTGGAGCTGACGACGAGTGGAAAACAGCAGAGAAGACCCGATGGACATGTATCGTGAGGTATAACTACGTATCATAGTAGTTAAACCTCATAGCAAGTTAGCTAGTTATGGTTTAGTATCGATCTTGGAGTTCAAGTCGGTGTTGCGATCTTTGAAAAATCGTTTTTTGCATATTCCGCCTCCCCGCGGACATGCGAGGTGCGCGACATTGACTTACATATCCCAAGCATCCAAAATGTAGTATACAATCTGTAGGATTGCTTGGCACGATAGCAAGGTTTCGGGAGGCATCGTCCATGCCAATTTCAAATTTTTGCCGTACTAAAGAACCCTAACACTAGAATCTTAACTAGAGAATTATACGAACAAGCATGAAAACAACTTTACATACAAAGTGAATGAGTAATACAACCTTTGTAGACCGGTCCTTCACTTCTAAAGTTCCGTGTAGTAGTCCTTTCGCTCAAGTAGTGAACACCCGAACTCTAGTAAGGGTTCACATGAAGAAATGAATAAGCTTGCTCAAAGTCGTCGAGGCTGAAGATGATCTACGTCGACGAGACTCAATCTCATGCTACCTCTTGACTAATGGTAGATTAGTGAAGAAAACACCCAAAACTAAATGGCTAATATTGTCACGGCCCGAAGCTACGGAACGCGACCGACACTTAAATTACGAAACGTCTAAAGCCGTAACGTAGTCTAAGTAAGCCGAAGCCCAGAAATCTAAACCATTTAAAAGAAGAAGTGTAGGAAAACAAGTTTAAAAGCAACATCAAATTTTCTTAAAATTTTCGGCAGAGACTCCTTTATAAAAACTGTCCCCAAACGGGTGCAAACAAGAATAATATATACAAGTAATAAAAATGCATCCCCAAGCGGGAGCTAGCTCTACGGCAAAAGGTGGAAACAACAACACAATGCACTATAATATACAACACAGAAGGGCGAGGATCCAAACTCAAAGAAAACCATCAAAACCACTAGAAAACCATAATAGTACAAGCGCGACTCTAAGGTCTGAAGGATAAGCAACTGGTCTTCTAAATTTATCAAGTAATACAAGTCTGGTTGATGGAGCTTACTAGATACAAATGAAATAATAAAAGTACAACGGCGGTCCCGATACAATGAACCAACCAACCAAGCAAATCACCCTAAATGAAATGATGTGCCAGCAAGCTGCCAAGGAAACCTGTACATCAAAACCTGTAAGAAAATTTGGCACAACGGGGGTGAGTTGCCAACTCGTAAGTAGAAGTCATCTGCGAGTAGAAATCGCATGCACGAAGATCTCCTAGGTCATAATAATATACTTAACATGATAATAGTCATCTAGTAGTGGCAGGGTAATAATCTATACATAAGTGCAATACTAAGTGTTCATGTCAGTGCCTCAAGTAATAACATGTCATGTGTATGAGTATGCATGCATCATGAATGTCAAACAATCAATCATGAAATCTGGACATATCTGTATAAGAAAATCTTAACTTTTATCATAATAAAATTTGTATGGTAATCTGAAACATCATCAATGAAATCCATGGAAATCCGTGCCAAGCATCGACACAAAACATGCAAATCTCACAGTCTCAATATCTCATAGTCTCAATATCTGGGGCTTCATCAGTCCGGATCGGCCCATATCATCAAATCACACGACAACGGTCAGTATCCTCCGGATATCCACTGCGCCAGACATCACCGGTAGGTAGTCTTCCCCAGCCAGGCCCATCGTCATCCCCACAAAAACACTCTCGCCCCGGGGTACCGTACTGGGCCCACCATGTACCCGAGACGGTTCTTCCACTCCTCGAATCGGGTCTCGAAATCCAACAGAAAACATGAAAACGCATTGTGGACGACCCATACATCACGAGAAAACCGCAAATTGTATTTTATAATGAGAGGGGGGGAGAGAGAAGTTTTTATATATATTCTTGCGGTTTTCCCCAAAATCCAGAAATCTCATAGAAATCCAAAATCCCAAAATCATGAATAAGTAAATAATGAGTGTCGGCATAAGCCCCACAACACTGTATGATAATATGAATATGTGAATGCATGAAGTGTCTAAGTAATAATGCATTGTCTAAACTAGCACATGAGAGTAATCACACAATATTATATTAGACTAGCATTTAGCTGATTATATCAATAAAAGATAATATGTTCTAAAGTGTACGTGACATGGCAATTACCAATGATGATGTGTGTGAGCCGCCAAATAATTTTACGTGAAACATGCGCATCATCGGTAATGGTGCTGGTGTCCTAATAGGCAAAGTTTCATATTAGCTAAAGAAACATATGTATGAACATGCAATGCGATGAATACAACATGAATATAACGGTGAATGTGTAGTAAACGCACAACTAGAGAATACATACTAATTACGAGTCATACAGTTTGTTGTTTGAAAATGCACGAATCGTGGTTTTTAGAAAATTAGGGGCTACGGGGTTTTTAAGAAAGATATGTCCTTTTAAAAAAATCCGTAGTATCCCTCAGGCTGTCTTTAAAAATACGCATGATTCATTAGTTTTGAAAATAAGTATGACTCGAGCCTAAACTAAGATCTACCTAACCAACTAAGGAACTAACTAAAGACACTAGTCGAAAGGTAAGAAGAATCCTCCTAAGGTCTGAGTCGACAACTCCAGTAGTCGGCGATCCAGCCTCAATATCGTCATAGTACGACTTCCTCGAGTCAAGAGTGCGGATCAATCATCATATCTATACCTCGTACGGTAAAATCCATCGTACAGCATCCCAAAATCGGGGTACGGGTCAACTATCACATATATACACCATCATTCGTATAGGACCATCATCAAACATTATCATGATCAAGGGTACTGTACTATAATCGCATACATCCCAATATCATCAAACATATATCTGTAACGTTTTAGAAATCGTTTTGCGAATTTTTCCGTTTTAGGGTAAATTTGTCGGTGTTTTCCCATTTAACCGATTGTGAACAAACTTCCATAGAAACTTGCTGGCACATATTTTGAAAGGTTCCTAGGCACTCTAGTAAGGTCTCATAAGGCATCGAACATGCCAATTTAAAATTTTTTGTGCCGAGAAACCCTAGACTACGGATCTTAAACTAGATGTTTAGGCGAAATATAAAGCTAGTTAACACTTAACTACTAGGATACGGAAATACAACCTTTGTAGATCCGGATGTCCACCTCCACGGCTCCGCAACGATGTCTCCTCGCTGTCCAAGTCGAACTCCGGGCTCAAGCGTCGACTTCGTCGGAGAAACGGGTGAGCTAGGTCGCCGGCTTCGTGTCAAAAACGATCTACGTCGAGGCATCGCAAGTTCAAGCTCCGACTTCACAAAGTGATGAAATTTGTGAAGAAAACACACTCTACAACTTGGCTAGAGGTAGAGGGTGAAGAAATAGGAGATGGGTTCACTTTAGATTTGGATTTTGCTCACTAAATCTCAAGTTGCCATTAGAGTAGCAAGCTTGAAGAAGAAGAAGAAGATGAGCTCAAGAAAAGAATATGATAAGTCTTATGTTAAAAATAAATTTAAATCAAATACTTATCATAACTTGAACTAGGGTTAAGTGTAGAGAATTAACCATGGTCACTTGGATGGGTTAGGGTTAAGCATGAAGATAAGGATGGTTAGCAAAGTCAAAGCTTCATGAAGCTTCAACTTAAAACAAAAAGAGCCACCATTCTTATCTTAAATCATTTCAAATAAATAAATAAACAAATAAATAAATAAACAAATATGCAAAACCCTAATTAACAATTAACCATGGATTAATTCTATACACTTAACTAAATGATCAAGTATCATCAAACATGATACAAAAATGTGCACGAAAGCATATCACATATACAATGTGCATCAAGTGAGAAAAATCCGTTTAAAGTGAACCAATACTAGTTAATGCAAAATAATATATCAAATATATAATTATACATTAAATCATTAAATCAACACTTGATTCAATGATCCGGTCATGTCGCACATAACCGACTAGTATTCAATGCATCGATTTATCGAATCAATGATTCGATAACTAGGTCATATCGAATATAACCAATCGAAACATATAACGCGAGAATGAAATGCGGTATCACATACACGCATTATTCTCGGTCCCGCACATATCTCATATGCGCTCCTATTTCGTTTCGCTTGAGCCAGGAAACCTCTGTGTAGGACTCTAAAGACTCGTCAATACGCCGGTAGCAGATGATGATCATATCAAGCACCCACAAGCCGCAAGCGGTCTGCTAAACGTAACGGCCACCCGAGTATTGAGCGATCAGAAGATCGACGAGCTAGCCCGCTCACACTCCTGCGAATCCGACCAGTAACACTTACCATACAGTCCAGTCTCTTCGTCTGATATGTCGCATATCAAGTCTAGGGGTGGTAAACGTCAGACCCCAATAACCCGATAAGTCGTGCTGATGTGAGGCTCGTAACGGGTCGAGAAACTACTGGTAACACTTACCAGCAAATCTCTGATCAGCCCTGGCCAGGGACTTCCCTGTTACGGCCAATCGAGCACAGCGCAACATCTATCCCTAATACCGGGAGAGACGAAACCCCTCCTATCGCTCATTGCCTCCATGTGACTCGGGACTGTACCCAAAGACCACCGTTTTGCACGCCCTCATGGACGTGGTAAGGTGGAGATCAAAGCACAGTGGGAATCACACAAGACTCTATGACGATCTCGGGTCTACAGACTAACCTGTACAAGTGTCACCTGAGAACTGCCATCTGACGTGAGGTATAATACCATCTGGGAGTTCTCGGCGAGTCCGTCCAGTGTACCCAGTCTCCACTGAGCACCCGTATACCATCTCTGATGTCAAACACCAATGGATATGGGATCATCCATCGCCCATCACATGGGTCGGGAAGCGTATACGCTAGTCTACTCTGGTATATCGATGCCCCGTCTCGATACACACACGACTAGGGACCTTGAAGGATGTACTTATGGACAACCATATCCCCACTAGTATGATCTGCATCATAGTCCAGGTAGTCAAGTACAAATCCTAAGGGCTTTACCAACATGTAACTATAAGACAGTATAAAGAGACTAGTGTACATGTTAAGATAAAGAGTAACCAGATAGCATACTATCATGTCGAGCAAGAAAGTCATCTCTATATATGTCCAAGCATCCAATATAATATACATAATCTGTACAATACTGGCCTCTAGGGCATACATACAACTAACAATCTCCCACTTGCACTAGGGCCAGCTGCTGTTGTATCTCATACCGAGCATCCCGAAGAGTCTCTCAAACTGTATCTGGGGAATGGCCTTCGTGAGTGGATCCGCCGTGTTGTTCTTCGTATCAACTCTCCTGACCTCGATCTCCCGGCGATCAACTATCTCCCGGATCAGGTGATACCGCCTCAGAATATGCCTGGATCGCTGATGGGACCTGGGTTCCTTGGCCAAAGCCACCGCTCCATTGTTATCGCAATACAAAGGTATTGGATGCTCAATGGATGGAACCACTCCAAGTTCAGTAATGAACTTCTTGATCCAGACAGCTTCTTTAGCAGCATCGTTGGCAGCGATGTATTCAGCCTCCATCGTCGAGTCTGCCACGGTTTCCTGCTTGGAACTCTTCCAGCTAACCGCCCCTCCGTAAAGGGTAAAGACAAAGCCCGACTGCGACTTAGAGTCGTCCTTATCACTCTGGAAGCTCGAATCGGTAAAGGACTCCACTTGGAGTTCTCCGTTACCATACACCAAGAACATATCTCTAGTCCTTCGCAAGTACTTGAGAATGCTCTTCACAGCTGTCCAGTGACTCTCTCCAGGATCAGCTTGATACCTGCTCACTACACTTAGTGAGTATGCTACATCGGGTCTGGTACATAGCATCGCATACATGATAGAGCCTACTGCCGAAGCATAGGGTATCCCTTGCATGCGAGCTCTCTCCAAATCAGTCTTAGGAGACATCTCTTTGGAGAGAGTGACTCCAGAGATCGTGGGCAAGTTCCCACGCTTGGACTCTTCCATACTAAACCTCTTTAGTATGGTGTCAATGTACCTGGATTGGGACAATCCCAAAATCCTTTTGGATCTATCTCTATAGATCCTAATTCCCAATATGCAGGAGGCATCACCAAGATCTTTCATTGAGAATCTTTGTGATAAGAAGAGCTTGACCGATTGCAGCATAGGAATATCATTTCCTATCAAGAGTATGTCGTCCACGTACAATACGAGGAAGACAACCTTACTCTCTGCCACCTTCTTGTAGATACAAGGTTCATCTGGATTTTTGATGAAATCAAACTCTTTGATAACGACGTCAAAGCAGATGTTCCAACTCCGCGATGCTTGCTTTAATCCATAAATGGATTTAAGCAGCTTGCACACCTTCCCGCTGCTCCCACTGTCTACGAAGCCCTCTGGCTGAGTCATGTACACGCACTCTTCTAAATCACCATTTAGAAAGGCGGTCTTAACATCCATTTGCCAGATTTCGTAGTCATGAAAGGCAGCAATGGCAAGCATGATTCGGATGGATTTAAGCATAGCCACTGGAGAAAAGGTCTCGTCATAGTCCACACCTGGTCTTTGACGAAAACCCTTTGCTACAAGTCTAGCTTTGAAAGTCTCCACTTTCCCATCTACACCAAGTTTCTTCTTGAAGATCCACTTGCTCCCAATGGGTTTTACCCCTTCAGGAGCAACTTCCAAAGTCCATACTTTGTTGGTGTACATGGAATCCATCTCAGACCGCATAGCATCCAGCCATTTCACTGAGTCCCCACTCGTGATGGCCTGCTCGAAGCTAGTTGGGTCATCATCCTCCATGATGCAATCCTCGCTTCCACCGTCCATGAGAAAACCGTAGTATCTCTCAGGTTGGCGAGGAACCCTACTAGATCGGCGGAGTGGCTGGGGTTCATCGGGAACTATGGAATCCTCGGGTTCAACCAAATCTTCTGTTGTAGTCTGTGTCGCTGGAACCTCTTCCAGTTCTACCTCAATGCCACTTATCTGTTTCATAAGAAAACCTTTTTCTAAGAAAGTGGCATGTCGAGAAACAAACACCTTTTGTTCCTCGGGGTGGTAGAAGATATACCCTTGTGAATTTTTGGGATATCCTACAAACTTACATAAGACAGATCTTGCCTCGAGTTTGTCCGGATTTTGTCTTTTGATATAGGCTGGACAACCCCATATCTTAATATAATTAAGATGTGGTCTCTTCCCTTTCCATATCTCATATGGAGTGGTAGGCACTGATTTGGTAGGAACACTATTCAATAGGTCCATGGCTGTCTCAAGCGCATGTCCCCAGAAGGAAATAGGTAACTCAGCTGTACTCATCATTGAGCGCACCATATCTAATAGGGTGCGGTTTCTCCGTTCAGATACACCGTTGTGCTGTGGTGTATAAGGAGGAGTCAGCTGAGAGAGAATCCCATTCTCTTTTAGGAAGTCCAGGAATTCATTGCTCAAGTATTCCCCTCCTCGATCAGATCGTAGGATTTTAATACTTTTTCCGGTTTGGTTCTCGACTTCTTGTTTATATTCTCTAAATTTCTCAAAAGCTTCTGATTTGTGTTTCATCAGGAACACATATCCGAATCTAGAGAGATCGTCAGTGAATGTAATGAAGTACGAAGAAACATCCCTGGCATGTGTAGACATGGGACCGCATACATCACTATGTATCAGTCCTAAGAGTTCGGTAACTCTTTCTCCGTGTCCCGTAAACGGAGTCTTGGTCATCTTGCCTTTGAGACATGACTGGCAAGTGTCATAGGACGAAAATTCAAACGGATTTAAATATCCATCCTTATGCAACTTAGCCAGTCGTGTCGCATTGATGTGACCCAGTCTACAATGCCACAAGAAGGATTCGTTCAGTTCAGAACTCTTCCTCTTGTGTGTGTTTGTTATGCTCAGAACTGTTGATTGGTTTAGAACATAAATGCCATTGCACAACGTGCCTGATCCAACCAACTTTTGGTTAAGGAAAATGTTCATAACATTGTCCTGTAATACAAAATTATATTCCTCTTTACTTAATAAAGAAACCGATATAATGTTGCATATCAGGTTCGGCATGTAATAGCATTCGTTCAGAACCAATGTATTACCAGTTGGTAATTCAAGGTGATATTCCCCGACAGTCTTAGCTGCAACAATTGCACCATTTCCAACTCTAATGTCTTTATCACCTTCTCCAAGTTCTCTACCTTTCTTAAGCCCATGTAACTGATTACATATATGGGATCCTGACCCGGTATCTAATACCCAGGACGTAGAGCAAATGGAGAAACAGTTCTCAGTAACGAACACACCCGAAGAAAATGCATCAACATGTACTTTCTTCATTCGGGTGGCATGGGAATCCTGGTATTCCCCTATATCCTGTTCATTCCTATAACTCTTATAGGAAAGAACGGAACCAACGTTCCCCAGCACAGTATAACATGCGGGTTCGGTCAATACATCCATATTATTATCTTTATTAAGGCATGAAATGGTCGCTACCTGGAGAGAGAGAGAAGAAAACACTTTAGCGTAAGCTCGTGCAAGATCAGATTGGTTATTATCTTATCTAATCAGGATGGCTCCCACTACTTTTTATCAAATCTTCCTCCAAACCCTAAAAGGAAAGACTAGCCGGGATTAATTACACACTACAAGTTCGCCAATCTTTCAGCCAGGCCAGTGTCGGTACTTTGAGGGAGGTCCCCCGTGCTTTCGCACGAACCTAATTACTGTAAACCTCGTTTTCCCAGAGGCGTAACCTCGTTAACACCTTTCTAGACACCTACTTGATCGGCTAATTGTAATGTGTAAAACTCTCCCAGGAGTAACTCTTACTCGCAGTGGGTATCGGGATCCAACTATCTCATAGAAGGTATGCAATCTCATTGCAAATTTCAACACTTGAAATTCCCGATAATCTTTTGCCCCTAGCGTGCTATGACCTTGACGCATGCCAAACAACCCACAGTCCACTAGTCAAGTTCAACCCGTCATTTCCTGATTGAATTAAACCCACCCGCACGACCCTTGACGCATGCCAAACAACGCCGTGCGAATACCCTAATCCAATCGCATCGTATGCTAACAAATGAGCACTAGTTAGCTACCGTACACTACGCCTTGACGCATGCCAAACAACCGCAGCACGAATACTAACTAGTACTTATCTGAAATGACGGAGGGCTACGCAGGTTTTCATAAAACCATAAGCGTAATGAACTTGATATCGTTGTAGAATCAAATGAAGTTTTGAAATGGAGTGATTTTGAGGCTTTGCCAGTTTTGCTAAAGGGGTCACTCCCGGCGAAGGGATCGTCGGCCCTTTCCTCGTCGAATGAGGTGCGGGATATATCATATATATCGCTATGCAAAGCAAAAACCTAAAAGCAGTCAAAAGCAAACCGAGTGTGTAGCATCTGCCAGTTATTGCTAAAGGAGTCACTCCCGGTGAAGGGATCTCGGTCCTTTCCTCATCGAATAAGGTGCGGGGTATATCATATATACCGCTGTGCAAAGCAAGAACTGTAGCTACCTGTTTTATTTTAAAATTCGATTCTACAACATCTTAGGTTTCTTATCTTTCATTAATCACATTAATGAAGTCCCATCATTTAATACCTAAACATCACAGATAGATATGACGTACACTTATGCCATCCGCATTCGCCTCGATGTCCCCTCGTGCACCGTTAGGTTAGGTAACTAACGACAGAGCAGGGCAGGGCTAGTGCGGGTGCAAAACATAAGTAACGTCTATATAATATATCATATATACTATATACTATATCCATCACAGAGTCACAACACAGATATCGCAGCAGAATAAACCATATGAAATATTGGATATACTAGGACGTCCGTGTTTTCAATACGAGCCAGTATAAAACACGGATTCCACGGTCGTGATGAATAGCCAATCCCACACCCCTAGACCCCTACGAGAGCGGCAAGCAACCCTGCCAATTCTAGGGTTAGGAGACCCGGACTCGACTCCTCGAGTTGGTCTCCCATTGGACCCCAGAACCCGGTTACTTGTGCTCCCCTCCTTGGGTCTATCCTAATGCGGAAAAGTAAATAATATACAAAGGGTGACAGCTTCCGCTACCTGGAAGTGCCCCAAATAAAAGAATATTACATACAAGTTTTTACATGAATGAAAATGAAAAACACTCATCTCACATAAAAAACCCCGGCTATTCGAACACGACGATCCAATATAACATATCCAGCAACACATAACATCACATGTCATCAACGTAAGTAAGTATGCATACCCCAATTGTCGTTGACGTATAGCAACGAAACCGGCGATATGAACATACTACACTTACGGTCACAGAAAAGAAAGTGTAAAACTACAACAGTTGGAATCCGCAACCTTTTTAGACATCACATGCCTAACAGTTACAAACCCCGCATTTTAGTCTCATTATCGAAAACTCTTTTCAATATCGTACGGGACTAAACTGCTAGATTTATAACATTCATCCAATTATCTCATAACCGTTTGTGAATTCCAATTATTGTATCCAATTCCGGATAAATAGAATATATCAAACTTTCCGATCGAACATTCGAACACCCAAGTTTTCCCGACACCGATCAACACATGAAATAGGTTCAAAGACATTCACTTCATGCCTCAGTACCAACGGTCCAGCCGTAGAAGGGTCAAGCCAACGCCTCACATGTGGCACGCCGTACTGCCCCAAACCCGAAGGTTCAAAGGGCAGTTCAAGACGGTCACATAATCGAGTTAAGGTTTGTTGTCTTCTAGAGTGACCATCGAGTTACTTGCACTACTTAGAACGTCGTTAAACTACGGAAAAATCCAACACTTGGAAATTTCCCGACAGGGGAAAAATTGGGTATTTATATCCGGTCGAACTTTTTAACATATTCTAAAATTTATCCGGAAAGCCAAATAGACAAAATTTTATACCCCGATCGAAACACCGAATCCCCAAAACAATTGCAGAAAATTCAACTCTTGAATCAATATTAAAAATTCCCAGAAAACTCAGCAGAATTTATCAGGAGTTACTGTGCAAACAAAGTGGGCTTACGTCACCAATTGGCCGCTGATCAGCCGCAGAAGCCATGCTTCTGCCGCTGATCCGCCGCGAAAAACACTGTTCACCAGAAACTTTTTGCACCGTAATTCTTATTTTTTCCTGCTGAATTTTTTAGCAATTTTTAATTTGGAAAAATCCACTGTTTTCAAAAAAGTACAGAGAGCATATTTTGGGTTTCGGTTTTGGGTCGTTCGGACTTCAAATTCCGTCTACGCTTCGCCTAAGGCTCTAGCTAGGCTCTGATACCAGTGAAAGGTTCCTAGGCACTCTAGTAAGGTCTCACAAGGCATCGAACATGCCAATTTAAAATTTTTTGTGCCGAGAAACCCTAGACTACGGATCTTAAACTAGATGTTTAGGCGAAATATAAAGCTAGTTAACACTTAACTACTAGGATACGGAAATACAACCTTTGTAGATCCGGATGTCCACCTCCACGGCTCCGCAACGATGTCTCCTCGCTGTCCAAGTCGAACTCCGGGCTCAAGCGTCGGCTTCGTCGGAGAAACGGGTGAGCTAGGTCGCCGGCTTCGTCTCAAAGACGATCTACGTCGAGGAATCGCAAGTTCAAGCTCCGACTTCACAAAGTGATGAAATTTGTGAAGAAAACACACTCTACAACTTGGCTAGAGGTAGAGGGTGAAGAAATAGGAGATGGGTTCACTTTAGATTTGGATTTTGCTCACTAAATCTCAAGTTGCCATTAGAGTAGCAAGCTTGAAGAAGAAGAAGAAGATGAGCTCAAGAAAAGAATATGATAAGTCTTATGTTAAAAATAAATTTAAATCAAATACTTATCATAACTTGAACTAGGGTTAAGTATAGAGAATTAACCATGGTCACTTGGATGGGTTAGGGTTAAGCATGAAGATAAGGATGGTTAGCAAAGTCAAAGCTTCATGAAGCTTCAACTTAAAACAAAAAGAGCCACCATTCTTATCTTAAATCATTTCAAATAAATAAATAAACAAATAAATAAATAAACAAATATGCAAAATCCTAATTATCAATTAACCATGGATTAATTCTATACACTTAACTAAATGATCAAGTATCATCAAACATGATACAAAAATGTGCACGAAAGCATATCACATATACAATGTGCATCAAGTGAGAAAAATCCGTTTAAAGTGAACCAATACTAATTAATGCAAAGTAATATATCAAATATATAATTATACATTAAATCATTAAATCAACACTTGATTCAATGATCCGGTCATGTCGCACATAACCGACTAGTATTCAATGCATCGATTTATCGAATCAATGATTCGATAACTAGGTCATATCGAATATAACCAATCAAAACATATAACGCGAGAATGAAATGCGGTATCACATACACGCATTATTCTCGGTCCCGCACATATCTCATATGCGCTCCTATTTCGTTTCGCTTGAGCCAGGAAACCTCTGTGTAGGACTCTAAAGACTCGTCAATACGCCGGTAGCAGATGATGATCATATCAAGCACCCACAAGCCGCAAGCGGTCTGCTAAACGTAACGGCCACCCGGGTATTGAGCGATCAGAAGATCGACGAGCTAGCCCGCTCACACTCCTGCGAATCCGACCAGTAACACTTACCATACAGTCCAGTCTCTTCGTCTGATATGTCGCATATCAAGTCTAGGGGTGGTAAACGTCAGACCCCAATAACCCGATAAGTCGTGCTGATGTGAGGCTCGTAACGGGTCGAGAAACTACTGGTAACACTTACCAGCAAATCTCTGATCAGCCCTGGCCAGGGACTTCCCTGTTACGGCCAATCGAGCACAGCGCAACATCTACCCCCAATACCGGGAGAGACGAAACCCCTCCTATCGCTCATTGCCTCCATGTGACTCGGGACTGTACCCAAAGACCACCGTTTTGCACGCCCTCATGGACGTGGTAAGGTGGAGATCAAAGCACAGTGGGAATCACACAAGACTCTATGACGATCTCGGGTCTACAGACTAACCTGTACAAGTGTCACCTGAGAACTGCCATCTGACGTGAGGTATAATACCATCTGGGAGTTCTCGGCGAGTCCGTCCAGTGTACCCAGTCTCCACTGAGCACCCGTATACCATCTCTGATGTCAAACACCAATGGATATGGGATCATCCATCGCCCATCACATGGGTCGGGAAGCGTATACGCTAGTCTACTCTGGTATATCGATGCCCCGTCTCGATACACCCACGACTAGGGACCTTGAAGGATGTACTTATGGACTACCATGTCCCCACTAGTATGATCTGCATCATAGTCCAGGTAGTCAAGTACAAATCCTAAGGGCTTTACCAACATGTAACTATAAGACAGTATAAAGAGACTAGTGTACATGTTAAGATAAAGAGTAACCAGATAGCATACTATCATGTCGAGCAAGAAAGTCATCTCTATATATGTCCAAGTATCCAATATATTATACATAATCTGTACAATACTGGCCTCTAGGGCATACATACAACTAACATATTTTAGCTAAAATAAAGCTAGTGCGCGAGCTTTGGGGGTCTATGGGAAGTTTTGGTTCTCATAGAATTTTTCCCTAAAATAATATCATTTTAATGCTTTATTTGTGCACTTTATTAGTGGTGATTATTTTTTTATGTGGGTAAGTTACTACTAATGGGTTTTATGCTTAACTAATCATTAGATTTTTGTTTAGAACCATCCATCCAAAATATCTAGATTTTTAGGATTTATTTTGGTTTTTCAAGAAAAGAAATGGTGAATAATGCTTTTTTTTTGTTTTATTATGCAATTACTTTATTTTCCTTCTAGAAAACTCCACAAATTTCCACAAAACCCTAGCCCATCATGCCTTGGCCGAAACTTCATTCCCTTGCTGCCCTTCTCTCTCCTCACTTCATTTCATCATTTTCTAGTTCACAAAAATCATGAAGATTCCAAATTAATTCATAGAAAATCAAATATAATCCAAAATCTTCATCTTTCTTCACAAATCATGCTTGGATCTTCATTCTAGTGGGGATTTTGGAGGCTAAAGTTTGGTTTTATTTGTGTTTCAAGTGGTGTTCTTGAAGGTTTAAAACCTTAACTCTAATCTTTTTTTGTTGCTTAATACCTTTAATTAGCTTAATTAGATATTTAATTTAAGCTTTTAAATTATTATTTAGAAATTCAAGATATTATTTTGGTAATCAAGTTAGGATTTTGATTAGTGAAATGGTTAATTAAAATGTTAAGCTTGATGAAAACTTAATCAAGCTGTAAATTTATTAAATGATATTATCCTAATCGGATAATTAAGCTAATTAACAATCTAAACTTTTGCTAAATCTAATTAGTGAAATCTAAAATTTTAGTAAAGGTTTAAATGGTTTAATCTTGCTATTTGAAGATATTTGTAAATTATAGTTTTGTTAAAACTTGTAGTTTTGTGCTAGAATGATAAATAGTGCTTACTAGATTTCGGTAACTTTTAGGCGTGGGTTTCTTTTGAAGTTGCGACGTTAATTATATCGAGTCTACGTTTATTATTGTGTTTTGAATGCGCGATCGGTACGATCAGGGTCTAAGCTTGGTAGTTGTGTCGCTTTGCGTTCCAAGTTAGGGTCGTGCCGATATCGCTCGTGACTTTGTTTAGCTTTTGCTCTTGAGTTGGTTTCGTAGTATCGCTACGCGCGTTAGCCACTTTACTAACACTTGAGAGTATGTTTGGAGTTGGTGCGTCGGTCAACGTAGTTGTACGTATTTTTGGTCGATTGCTTATATACGCTTGCTTTATTGTTATATGTGTTCAAGATCGCAGGCGGGGACTTCGGGCACTGCGAACATGGGAAAGCGAGTGGTAGGCTTTATTTAGCCAGGAGTGTTGGTCAGTAGATTTAACATCTACAGGGGAATCGCCCGCATGGCGTTATGCGTCTGGGCTAGAAATGACTTGACTTGTCATATATTCTATTTCATATTTAGAATTGCGCATAAACCCTACTACTTAGTTAATTGTTGTGCTTGGACTAGTATCTTTAGGACACTGTACTATTATTGACGGCTTATGTAGCATGAGCACTGATTGTATGCCACACACACCGTCAATAATTGCCACGAAATGCACAATCCACTTATAGATATGATATAGTTTGGTTAGGGACATTGAGACATTGATTCATATTTCTTTATGCATGTGACTTATAGCATACCTATATACCTATATGCTTACACATATGCCTTGACATATTTACATGCTAGTTACCTATATACTTATAGGGTATTGTACCAATAGTGATAGGTACATACACACATAATGACATAGCTACATGTATACTTTGCATACATACTTCACTTATACCCGGGGGGTATATTACATCATTTCTGATAGGTAGATATTTATATCTTGCTATACCTTTATGTTTACACATATATCAGTTATAGCTACATGTTTACCTTTACTTGATGTTATTTAGAATTGGAGAAATTAGGAACCACAAGAAATTTATATTAACTTGTTGAAGTTAATTAGCTGCTTTCCCTTATATGCTTACAATACAGTTTTATGTTGCGTATATTTTATTTATGGATTTTCGCATTGAGATATGGATTTTTTGTGATGTTTTCTGGATTTTGAGACGTAGTAGTTTCATGAAATTATGCATTATTTGAAAAACCTGGTTTCCCTTGATATGATATTTCAGAATCCACCATGAGATTTATCGGTTCTGATATATACCCCATGCGAGGAGTCGCGGGCCGTATGAGGGTACATGGTGGGGCCCGATACGGTTCCCCTCGGCAAGATGATCGACAGTCCATGCCGATTGAGCCTGGAAGGTGGGCAAGTACCTACCGGTGACATTACCAATGACTCGGCGGTTATCATGGAGATACCGACGGGGGTCATGTGCGTATAGATACGTCGAGAGACGAGGGTCAGAGCTAAGCGCTCGAGCTTTCGGTATAGCGTATGATACATACTTATCAGGGTGCCAGTCTTGGTGACAGCACCTGATAGATCACTATTTTGTGTCGATGCTTGACACTTGGATTTCATGATATTTTACTCCTAATTATATATAATAGTGGAATGGGACGCTGTTATATAAGCATATACATATATATTAGTGGAATGGGACGCTAATATATTTGTATACATATAAATTCATATACTTCATCTTAATTATTCTTGCAAATTATATATAGGATATAAGAGATTCACGTGATATTGGATTTGGGATATAGGTGATTTATTTGATATTGGATATAGGATATTTATGAGATTGATGATTTTGTACATTCAGGATATATGAGATTTATTCGATATTGTACATTCAGGATTTGTGAGACTTATATGATATGAGAGCCAATTTGGGGGCTGATTTGAGGAATTGGGATTTGGATTGTCATGATGGATTTTGATCCTACCACGATGTCAGGATTCCGTGGAATTGACATATTTCATTCCATACTCCACATTTATTGTTTATGCACTGCTTCATGTATTAATAGTACCTGTTAGTGTACCTTTCATGATTGTTGCATTTACATACTTCATTTTTTATGCATTGTTTCATGTATTATTAGTACCTGCTAGCGTACCTTTCATGACTGTTGCATATATACACATTCATATCATTATTGCATGATTATTGCATACCGATTTTCATATTATTACTTCATGTATTAATTGTACCTGCTAGTGTACCTTCATGATTATTGCATTCATATGACCTTTATTTGCTATTAATTTCATATGTTAGATTCGCGCTGTACGTGCATACTTGCGATTACCTGCATATGTTATTTACCATTCACGAGTTGGCAACTCACTCCCGTTGTGCCACAGTGTTTTGCAGGTCTTTCCTCACAGTAGTCAAAGGCAGGACTATTATCACCTATCTTATCATCTTTTGCTACGGATACCGCATCGGCTCACAGTGTGCAGTTTTGCTTAGGTGGGTCTTGTGGTTATTCGTTGTTGTATTATATATTCGTTGTATCCTTGTACTCTCCAACTACTACTTTCATGTTGACTTAGAGACTTGATGTGAGGACGATATTGTATAGTATTTTGTGTCTTGGTTGTCTTTTATACAGTTTCTTTTTATCGTCTTTTATTTCTTCGCTACGGCATCGTATATCTGTTGTGGTGGTTGTTTTCCTCCTTTTGGCATGGATTTGCTCCCGTTGGGGTTGCTTTACTTTATATTTATGTTGTACCCATTTTTGGGGTTGGTTTTTACAAAGGAGGTGCTGCCGAAATTTTTAAGAAAGTAAATTGGACTTAAAGAATTTATACTTGAGATTTTCAACAGTTTAAACAATATTTCTTATCTTTTCTTGTCTTTTAATGGTTTAGTTTTCTGGGTTTTGGCTTTCTTTTACTGCGTTACGCCTGTAGACGTTGCGTAGTATTAGGGCCATCACATGCCAATTTCGGGTCGTGACAAAGTTGGTATCAGAGCGCTGGGCTTTACCTTTCGGAGTGTAGGATGACCTTGGTATGATGGAGTAGGTAGCTTAAGCAGAGTAACGTAGTGTGTGTATGTCTGCGGCATACTCACGATGCGGTACTCCGCCTAAAGTGACCTAAGTACAAATTGCTTGAAAATTCTTCCTTGATGACATATCCTTGTGATTCGATTTCCGTGTTCATATCGAATCTTATTTCTATCTATAGCCTTTTCCGCCGATGACTATGGGGACTCAGAATGATGCAGCGAGGGTCGAGGTCAGGATTGACTCGGGTAGGCCGGGGACTGACTAGGATGGCACGCTCGTTGCACAGGAGCAGATGGATCCGCCTTCGACAGATAGTATCGCTAGGCTTATGGCAGAGATGCAGGACATGCGCCAGACGATGAGTTCATAGGTTGAGGCCATTCGAGCGCAGCGACAGGAGGTTGTCACCCTGTTACTCAGTTGTTCCTTGCAATCAGCATGCAGCATTCCGTCACCTACATAGCACTAGTAGATGCAGCCCCAGTTGACGAGGGATGCCTTCCAGAGACTTCGGGAGTTTCGGAACAGTGGAGGACTCGTACCGATGTACCAGTCCAGAGACAGAGGCCTAGTCGTCGAGACAGATTTCGTGACCGTTGTGGGAGTAGCAGAGGCTTAGGACGAGGACAAGTCATTCAGCTCTCATCCCCAGGAGGGTCAGCAGCCATTGTATGGATGTTTTCGATGCGGGAGCCTTCATCACCTCATTCGGGATTGTTCCTTAGCGCTGCGACAGGGTCATTTTCAGAGAGGTCGTGGACGCGGAAGGTTCGTTCAGAGGGGATAGGTTGGCAGAGGAAGATTTCAGCCAGTTGCGGGTAGGGGGCAGACACGAGAGTTTGCTTCTACTCATCGGGACGCGCGGGCGTCCAATGGGAGTTTTCAGGTATTTTTAATTTGTATGTTCTTTTGATGCACTTGTTGTTTTACACACTTGGTGCCGTGGTTGGGCCGAGGATCGTGTTAGCTAGATAAGCCGTTGTTGTGTTAATTTCTGTCAGCGATTCTTTTGTTGCGCAACACGTGTTTCGGTCGTGTGCCATTCGGATAGGAGATAAAGTTTCGTCCGTCGTTATGATCGTTCTAGAGATGTTGGATTTGATGTTCTCCTGGGCACGGACTGGTTAGCAACATGCTAGGCGTCTGTGGACTACCGTGAGGAAACAGTCAGGTTTTGTTTTCCCGGCATGTCAGTTCTTGTTGTGCAGGGGGACAGTGGTGCCGCCTCTCACAGCTTGAATTCAGCCTTTTTCGCTAGTCGGCTTTTGAGGAGAGGATGTCAAGGATTCTTGGCATTCATTCGTGATACTGGAGCCACAGTGGGTTTGTTGGACCGGGTTCCTTTGTGAAAGAGTTTTCCGACGTTGTTCCAGATAAGCCAGCGAAGCTTAAGGAGCTTAAGGATCAACTGCAGAGTTGTTTGTTGGGGGGCTTGTGCATCTAAGTGTTTCGCATTGGGGAGCTCCTATTCTGTTCGTCAGGAAAAGGACGGCAGTTGAGGTTGTGTATCGATTGATCGTCAATTTAACCAGCTTACGGTGTGGATAGGTATCCTTTTCCTCGCATTGACGATTTCTTCGATCAGCTCCAGAGTGCGAGACATTTTTCTAAGTTTGTTCGGGATCAGGTCATCATTGTTGCGGGTTCGGATTGATGACATTCCGAAAACTGCCTTGTGCATGCTACGGGCTTTGTGTGTTTTGGTGGTGTCGTTGGACTCACTAATGCCCTAGCAGCATTCGTAGATATGATGAACCAGATTTCTTCAGGCCGTTCCTCGACCAGTTATTGTTGTGTTATTGACGACATTCTGGTCTATTCAATGTGTCATGAGGGACAGGAGTAGCACTTGAGGATTTGTTTTGCAGACATTGGGAGAACCCCAGCGGTTTGCTAAATTCTCGGAGTGTTCCTTCAGGCTTGTTTGTGTTGACTCCTAGGTCTTGTAGTTACGGGAGATGGTTTTTGTATGGTTCCGAGGAAGATCGAGGTCGTACAGCTTTGGCCCAGACTTGTGTACGGACGGAGTTCCGCAGATTTTTGGGCTTAGCAGGTTATTACCGCCGTTTCGTGCAGTATTAGTAGTTTATCGCTGCACCGTTGACTGGACTGACCAGAAAGGAGGTTCCTTTATCCTTGTATTGAGGCATGCGTGCGGAGTTTTTGGCAGTTGAAGACCCGGTTAACAACTGCATCGGTTCTTTCTTTGCTTCTGGTTCGGGCGGCTTTGTTGTTTAACTGTGATGTTTCGCGAGTGGGGATCGATTGTGTACTGAGGTGTCACATTCGAGTTATCACTTTTGCTTCCCGACATTTGGAGGAAGTACGAGCAGGATATCCTACTCATGATCTGGAGATGGCCGCGGTGGTCGTGCGTTGAAGATCTGAGGACACCACTTGTTCGGAGAGTCGTGTCAGATGTTCACGGACCACCAGAGCTTAATGTACATCCTCCTGCAGCGGGTTTTGATTGTTGAGACAGTCTTCTGCAGATTTACAGTTCTTGTGCGATCGTTGAGTACAGCTTAAGTTCGCCTCTACTGAGGGGACAGCTTGCTCATGTCCGCGCCTGACCACTTTTCCTTAATCGCTTTCGCGAGGCAAAGCCCGCAGATGCTCGTTCGTCAGAGATACTTGAGCATACTTGGCTGGGTAATGATTCGGAGTCCTTGATTTGTGACAAGGGTTTGCTAAGTTTAGGGACGCATTTGTTTACCTGATACTATTGAGTAGAGACGTGAAATCCTAGAGCAGGCACATATATCAACTCTCTGTAGTCATTCAAGTTCCACCAGCATTTGACTTGACTTGTGAGATAGTTATGGGTGGGCAGGGATGCAGAGTGAAGTTTCGGGTTTCGTTTCAAGGTGTCTATCTTGTTGTGTGCTAAGGTTGAACATCTGAGACTGGCTGGAGAGTTGCAACCTTTAACCGTTCCGGAGTGGGAATGGGAGCAGGTCTCCATGAATATTCGTTGTGGCGTCTACCCAGGTTTAGTCAGGGTGTGACTCCATTGGGATGCTAGTTGTCCGGTTATACTCAGGTTGCTCAGTTGTTCTTTGTTAAGTTTGTGCGTTGCACAGAGTTCCTTCATGGGTCGTATCTAATGAAGGCATCCTGTTCGCTTGCCGTCTTGGGCAGGAGCTTCACGAAGCCTTGGGTACTGGTTGAGCTTTAGCTCCGCCTTTCCATCCGTAGGATGATGGTTTTGTGAGAGCGAGCTATACTAACTCTGGAGGATATGCTTGTGCGTGTGTACTAATTGTTGTCGGCAGTTGGGGATCATCACTCGCCACTGTTAGGGTTCTCCTTCGATAGCTGTTATCAGGAGTCACTCCAATTGGCAACTATTAGGTTTAGGGGTTAGGTCGTATCGATCACCAGTCGATTTTTCTGACTCTGCATGAGTAGGATTTTTGGACCTCAGCTAGTCTAGAGTCTTCGAAGTGTAGGGTTCCTAGGCACACACTAGAGGTCTCACAAGGCATCAACCATGCCAATTTCAAATTTTAACGGTGCCGAGAAACCCTAATACGGATCGTTGGCTAGATGTTTAGGCGAAAAACAAACTAGTTAACACTTAACTACAAGAATACGGAAATACAACCTTAGTAGATCCGGTGCTCCACCTCCATAGCTCCGCAACGAAGTCCCCTCGCTGTCCAAATGAATTCCCGGGCTCTAGCGTCGGCTTCGTCGGAGAAAAGGTGAGCTAGGTCGTCGATGTCCATGCCGAAGATGATCTACGTCGAGGCATCGCAAGATCAAGCTCCCACTTCACCAAGTCATGAAACTTGTGAAGAAAACACACTCTACTACTTGGCAAGAGGTAGAGGATGAAGAAATAGGAGTTGGGTTCACTTTAGAATTGGATTTCTCACTCAAATACATCAATCACCATTGATGAAGAAAGCTTTCTTCTTGTGAGGAAAAAGAAGAAGAAGATGATAAGTGTTATGATAAGTTATTTTAAAATAGAAAATAAAAGGAATGCTTATCATAATCTAACCATGGTGAAGTGTAGAGAATCAACAAGGGTTGAGTGGAGTGGTTAGGGTTAAGCATGAGACAAAATGGTGACTAAGTCAAAGCTTCATGAAGCTTCAACATGCAAGTCCAAAATTAGCCACCATTTCATTTCTTTATGCTTAATATTTTCCAAAATAAATAAATGAATAATTAATGGATAAAACAAAACCCTAATTTCCAACTTAACCATGGTTTAATTCTTTACACTTAACCAAAAAGCATGTATCATCAAACAAGATACAATCATGTGTACAAAAGTATATCACATATACAATGTGCACAAACCAAGTGAGAAAATCCGTTTAAAGTGAACCAATACTAGTTAGTGCAAAGTAATATATCAAATATATAATTATGCATTAAATCATTAAATCAACACTTGATTTAATGATCCGGTCATGTCACACACAACCGACTAGTATTCAATGTATCGGCTTATCGAATCAATACTTGATTCGATAACTAGGTAATATCGCATGCAACTATTCGATACATTCATCGCGAGAATAGAATACGGTATCACATACACGCATTATTCTCGGTCCCGCACATATCTCATATGCGCTCCTATTTCGTTTCGCTTGAGCCAGGAAACCTCTGTGTAGGACTCTAAAGACTCGTCAATACGCCGGCAGCAGGTGATGATCATATCAAACACCCACAAGCCGCAAGCGGTCTGCTAAACGTAACGGCCATCCGGGTATTGAGCGATCAGAAGATCGACAAGCAAGCCTGCTCATACTCCAGTGAATCCAACCAGTAACACTACCGTACAGTCCGGTCTGATCGTCTGATATGTCGCATATCTCGCCTAGGGGTGGTAAACGTCAGACCCCAATAGCTCGATAAGTCGTGTCGATATGAGGTCTATAACAATTTGAGAAACTACCGGTAACACTTACCAGTAAATCTCAGCAACCCTGGCCAGGGATTTCCTGTTATAGCCAATCGAACACAGCGCAACATCAACTCCCTATACCGGGAGAGACGAATCCCCTCCTATCGCTCATTGCCTCCATGTGACTCGGGACTGTACCCAAAAACCACCATTTTGCACGCCCTCTTGGACGTGGTAAGATGGAAATCAAAGCACAGTGGGAACCACACAAGACTCTATGACGATCTCGGGTCAACAGACTACTCTGTACCAGTGTCACCAGAGAACTGCCATCTGACGTGAGGTATAATACCATCTGGGAGTTCTCGGCGAGTCCGTCCAGTGTACCCAGTCTCTACTGAGCACCCGTATATCATCTCTGATGTCAAACACCAATGGATATGGGATCATCCATCGCCCATCTGTATGGGTCGAGAAGGTACACGCTAGTCTACTCTGGTATATCGATGCCCCATCTCGATACACCCACGACTAGGGACTTTGAAGGATGTACTTATGGACTACCATGTCCCCACTAGTATGATCCGCATCATAGTCCAGGTAGTCAAGTACACATCCTAAGGGCTTTACCAACATGTAACAGAGAGACAATCAGTGTACACGTTAAGGTAAAGAGTAACCAGATAGTATACTATCATGTCGAGCAAGAAAGTCCTTCCTATATATGTCCCAGCATCCACTACAATATACATCCAATGTACAGTAATGGCCTCTAGGGCATACATATAACTAACAATCTCCCACTTGAACTAGGGCCATCTGTAGCAGTGGTTGTAGTATCTCATACTCAACCATCCCACAAAAGTCTCTCTCTGGGAACTGGCCTTTGTGAGTGGATCCGCTGTGTTGTCCTCTGAGTCTACTCTCCTGACCTCGATCCCTTGGAGATCAACCATCTCCATGATCAGGTGACACTGCCTTAGAATATGTCTGGATCACTGATGGGACGGACGTTCCTTGGCATAAGCCACAACTCCATTGTCTCACAATGGTAGGAACGTAGTTCATCTCATGAACCAATATACACCCAAACAGCCTCTTTGGTAGCATCTTAAGTAGCGATGTATCTTGCCTTTATCGTCTAGTTTGCCACGGTATCTAGCTTGGAACTCTTCCAACATACCGTCCCTTTACTGAGGGTAAAGACAATGCCTGCGACTGACTTTCAGTCGTCCTTATCACCCTGGAACCCTTCCAGTGATTCTCCCCAGGATCGATTGATACCATCTCACTACAACTAGTGAGTATCCTAACATCCATTTAGATCTATCTCATAGATCCAATACCCAGGATTAAGGAGGTATCACTTTGATCCTATATGGAGAATCCTTGTGATAAGCGGAGATTGACCGAGCGTAGCATAGGAAACTCCTTTCTTATCAAGAGCATGACATCCACGTACTCTACGAGGATCACCACCATACTCCCTACTACCTTTTTGTTTATACAAGGTTCATCTACCATTTTGATGATGTCAACTTCTTTGACTAATCCATCAAAACAGATGTTCCATCTCCACGATGCCTGCTTTATCCTATAAAGCATCTTGCACACGTTTCCGCTGCTCCCACTGTCTACGAAGCCCTCTGGCTGTGTACTTATAGACGCTCTCTTCCAAAATATCATTTAGAAAAGCAGTCATTACACCCAACCACCAGATATCGTAGTCATGGTATGTAGCCGTGGTAAGTAGGATCTGAATGGACTTAAGCATAGCCACTGGAAAAGGTTTCATCATTATCCACGCCTGGTCGATGACGAAAACCCTTAACAAGTATAGCTTTGAAAGTCTCAACTTTTCCATGTACACCAAGTAATCTTCTCAAGATATACTTGCTCCTGATGGGGATTTAACCCTTCAGATATAGCAACCAAAGTCCATACTTTGTTGGTGTATAAGGATTCCATCTCAGATCGATAAACATCCAGCCATTCTTACAGAGTCTTACTCTCGATGGCCTGCTCGAAGCTAGTTGGGTCATCATCTCATGATGCAATCCTCGCTCCCACTGTCATAGAGTAACCGAAGTATCTCTCAGGCGGGTGAGGAACCTCACTAGATCGGCGGAGAGGCTGAGGTTCGTTGGTAACTATTGAATCCTTTGGTTCTATCAAATCATCAGCTGCAGTTTGTATAGCTGGAACCTTTTCAGTTCTACATAACTGACCTTGCCTCGAGCTTGTCCGGATTTTGCTTTTCAGACATAGGCTGGACAACCCCAAATCTCAACTAACTTGAGAGATGGGCTCTTCCCTTATCATATCAAATATGAAGTGATAGGCAACTGATTTGATTTGAACCCTATTCAATAGGTATGCAGCTTCTCAAGTGCATAACTCCCAAAAAGGAAATAGGTAACTCAGTAGTACTCATCATAGAGCACACCTTATCATATAGGGTGTGATTGCTCCGCCCCGATATACCAACGTGCTATGGTGTATTCGGAGGAGTAATGCTGAGAGAGAATCTCATTCTCCTTTAGAATAATCCAGGAATTCCGTGCTCAAGTATTCTCCTCCTCGATCACATCAAAGGACATAATACTTATACCCTTATTGGTTCTCTACTTCTAACTTATATTCTGTGAATATCTCAAAAGGTTCAGACTTGTGTTTCAACAGGAACATATGTCTGAATCTTGAGAGATTATCAGAGAACGTAATGAAGTATAACGAACCGGTCCTGGCATGTGTAGACACGGGACCTTACATACATCAACATGTATCAATCCCAAGAGTTCACTAACTCTTTCTCTGTTTCCATTAAATAGAGCTCTGGTCATCTTATCTTTGTGACATGACTGGCAAGTTTCATAAGATGTAAATTCAAACTGATTTAAATATGCATCTATATGTAACTTCAGCTAGTCGGGTCGCATTGATATGACCTAGTCTACAATACTTCAAGAAAGATTCGTTCATTTCTGAACTCATCCTCTTGTGTGTGTTCCGTATACTAAAGAACTGTAGTTTGATTTAGAACATCAATGCTTTTAGATAACGTGCCTGAACCTATCAACTTTTGATACAGGAAATGTTCAAAACATTATCCAACTATACAAAATTTTATCATTTCTTTACTAATAAAGAGATAGATATAATTTTGTATATCAGGTTCGGTATCTAATAACATTCGTTCAGAATCAATGTATTTGGAATACAGGGTGACAGTGACCAACAGACTTGGCTGCAACACTTGCCCCGTTTTCTGTCTCATGAAACTTATCACCCATTCTCAGTTCTTTACCTTTCTGTAGCCCTATGTAACAAATTACATATCTGGGATCCTGATCTGGTATCACATACCCAGGACGTAAAGGATACTGAGAAACAGTTCTCTGTAATGAACACACCCGAAGATGATGCATCAGCATGCACTCTCTTCGTTTGGGTGGCACGGGAATTCTGGTAATCCCCTATTTCCTGCTCTGTCTTATAACAATTATAAGTTGGAGCGGCACCAACGTTCCCCAGCTCAGTATAACAAGCGGGTTCGGTCAATAATCCGTATTATTATCTTGATTAAGGCGTGATATGGTCGCTACCAGGAGAGAGAGAGAAGAAAACACTCAGCGTGCGCTCTTGCAAGAATAGATTGGTTATTATTTTATCTAATCAGGATGGCTCCCACTGTTTTTTATCAAATCTTCCTTCAAACCCTAAAAGGAAAGACTAGCCGGGATTAATTACACACTACAAGTTCGCCAATCTTTCAGCCAGCCAGTGTCGGTACTTTGAGGGAGGTCCCCCATGCTTTCATACGAACCTAATTAATGTAAACCTCGTTTTCCCAGAGGCGTAACCTCGTTAACACCTTTCTAGACACCTACTTGATCGGCTAATTGTAATGTGTAAAACTCTCCCAGGAGTAACTCTTACTCACAGCGGGTATCGGGATCCAACTATCTCATAGAAGGTATGCAATCTCATTGCAAATTTCAACACTTGAAATTCCCGATAATTTTGCCCCTAGCGTCCTATGACCTTGACGCAGGCCAACAAACCATAGTGCGCTAGTCAAGTTCAACCCGTCATTTCCTGATTGAATTAAACCCACCCGCACGACCCTTGACGCAGGCCAACAAAGTCGCACGACTACCCTAATCCAATCTGCATCATATGCGTAAGCAGATAAATACTAGTTAGCTACCGCACACTACGCCTTGACGCAGGCCAACAAACGTAGCACGAATACTAACTACCATTTATCTGAAATGACGGAGGGCTACGACAGGTTTTTCTGAAAACCTATTGCGTAATGAACTTGATATCGTTGTAGAATCAAATGATTTTAAAATGGAGTGTTTTTGAGGCTTTTCTAGTTTTGCTAAAGGAGTCACTCCCGGTGAAGGGATCGTCGGTCCTTTCCTCGTCGAAAGAGGTGCGGGATATATCATATATATCACTGTGCAAAGCAAAAACACTTAAAAGCAATCAAAAGACAAACCGAGTGTGTAGCATCTGCCAGTTATTGCTAAAGGAGTCACTCCCGGTGAAGGGATCTCGGTCCTTTCCTCATCGAATAAGGTGCAGGATATATCACATATACCTCTGTGCAAAGCAAGAACTGTAGCTACCCATTTTATTTTGAAATTCGATTCTACAACATCTTAGGTTTCTTTTCTTTCATTAATCTCATTAATGAAGTCCCATCATTTAAATTACCTAAACATCACAGATAAATACGACGTACACTTATGCCATCCGCATTCGCCTCGATGTCCCCTCGTGCACCGTTAGGTTAGGTAACTAACGGCAGAGCGGGGCAGGGCTAGCACGGGTGTAAAACATAAGTAACGTCTATATAATATACCATATATACTATATACTGTATCTATCACAGAACATCACATGATCACATCACAGATATCGCAGCAGAAGAAACATATGAAATATTGGATATACTAGGATGTCCGTGTTTTCAATACGAGCCAGTATAAAACACGGATTCCACGGTCGCGATGAATAGCCAAACCCACACCCCTAGACCCCTACGAGAGCGGCAAGCAACCCTACCAATTCTAGAGTTAGGAGACCCGGACTCGACTCCTCGAGTTGGTCTCCCACTGGACCCCAGAACCCGGTTACTTGTGCTCCCCTCCTTGGGTCTATCCTAGTGCGGAAAAGTAAATAATATACAAATGGTGACATCATCCGCAACCTGGAAGTGCCCCAATAAAAGAATATTACATACAAGTTTTTACATGAATGAAAATGAAAAACACTCATCTCACATAAAAACCCCCGGCTATTCAAACACGACGATCGAATATAACATATCCAGCAACACATAACATCACATGTCATCAACGTAAGTAAATATGCGCATCCCAATTGTCGTTGACATATAGCAACGAAACCGGCGATATCACATATTACACTTACGGTCACAGAAAAGAAAGTGTAAAACTACAACAGTTGGAATTCGCAACCATCTCAGACATCGCATGCCTGACCAAATGAATTTCTTAGACATCGTATGCCTAACAATTATAAACCCCGCATTTTAGTCTCAAAATCGAAAACTCTTTTCAATATCAAGTCGGGCAATTCAACAAGATTCCCGACATCCTGATCGAATGCTCGTCGCAAACTTCAGTAGACGGCTGCACCCCTGACGCCGTCGACAAAGTGCACCAAGGCGGAACACCGCTACCGCGAGCACCCGAACGGATGCTTTCGGCGACAGGGTTCTCCTACAGTCACTTGGTCGGGGCTATGGAGTGAGGCTGTCTATTAAGTTTACCCGGCGAGTATCCGCGTACGCTACGTGACTGCGACGGACTTTTGATCACATCAAAATTCCGTGGCAACCGATCAAGTGAGACTAAGCTGCTATGTTTATAACATTCATTCAGTTATCTCATAACTTCTTGTGAATTCCAATTATTGTATCACATTCTGGATAAATAGAAAATGTTAAACTTTCTGATCGAACAATCGAACACCCAAGTTTTCCCGATACAGATCAACACATGAAATAAGTCTAACAACATTCAGTTCGTGCCTCGGTACCAACGGTCCAGCCGTAGAAGGGTCAAGCCAACGCCTCACATGTGGCACGCCGTACTGCCCCAAACCCTAAGGTTCAAAGGGTAGTTCAAGACGGTCACATAATCGAGTTATGGTTTGTTGTCTTCTAGAGGGACCATCGCGTTACTTGCACTACTTAGAACGTCGTTAAACTACGGAAAAATCCAACACTTGGAAATTTCCCGACAGGGGAAAAATTGGGTATTTATATCCGGTCGAACTTTTTAACATGTTCTAAAATTTATCCGGAAAGCCACATAGACAAAATTTGATAATCCGATCGAAACACCGAATCCCCAAAACAATCCCAGAAAATTCAACTCTTGAATAAATATTAAAAATTCCCAGAAAATCCAACTCCAGAAAATAGGAATTACTGTGCAAACAAAAGAAGCCGACGTCATCAATGGGCCGCGTAACCGCCGCAGAAGCTGGGCTTCTGCCGCGGTTCCGCCGCAGTTTGGACTGTTCACGAGAAAATTTTTGCGCCGTAATTCTTATATTTCCCTGCTGAATTTTTTAGCAATTTTTAATTTGGAAAAATCCCAGTTTTTGAAAAAAGGACAGAGAGCAATTTTGAAATGGGTTTTCGGGTTCGTTCGGACTTCAAACTCCGTCTAGACTTCGCCTAAGGCTCTAGCTAGGCTCTGATACCACTGTAGGGTTCCTAGACACACACTAGAGGTCTCACAAGGCATCAACCATGCGAATTTCAAATTTTAACGGTGCCGAGAAACCCTAATACGGATCGTTGGCTAGATGTTTAGGCGAAAAACAAACTAGTTAACACTTAACTACAAGAATACGGAAATACAACCTTTGTAGATCCGGTGCTCCACCTCCATAGCTCCGCAACGAAGTCCCCTCGCTGTCCAAATGAATTCCCGGGCTCTAGCGTCGGCTTCGTCGGAGAAAAGGTGAGCTAGGTCGTCGATGTCCATGCCGAAGATGATCTACGTCGAGGCATCGCAAGATCAAGCTCCCACTTCACCAAGTCATGAAACTTGTGAAGAAAACACACTCTACTACTTGGCAAGAGGTAGAGGATGAAGAAATAGGAGTTGGGTTCACTTTAGAATTGGATTTCTCACTCAAATACATCAATCACCATTGATGAAGAAAGCTTTCTTCTTGTGAGGAAGAAGAAGAAGAAGATGATAAGTGTTATGATAAGTTATTTTAAAATAGAAAATAAAAGGAATGCTTATCATAATCTAACCATGGTGAAGTGTAGAGAATCAACTAGGGTTGAGTGGAGTGGTTAGGGTTAAGCATGAGACAAAATGGTGACTAAGTCAAAGCTTCATGAAGCTTCAACATGCAAGTCCAAAATTAGCCACCATTTCATTTCTTTATGCTTAATATTTTCCAAAATAAATAAATGAATAATTAATGGATAAAACAAAACCCTAATTTCCAACTTAACCATGGTTTAATTCTTTACACTTAACCAAAAAGCATGTATCATCAAACATGATACAATCATGTGTACAAAAGTATATCACATATACAATGTGAACAAACCAAGTGAGAAAATCCGTTTAAAGTGAACCAATACTAGTTAGTGCAAAGTAATATATCAAATATATAATTATGCATTAAATCATTAAATCAACACTTGATTCAATGATCCGGTCATGTCACACACAACCGACTAGTATTCAATGTATTGGCTTATCGAATCAATACTTGATTCGATAACTAGGTTATATCGCATACAACTATTCGATACATTCATCGCGAGAATAGAATACGGTATCACATACACGCATTATTCTCGGTCCCGCACATATCTCATATGCGCTCCTATTTCGTTTCGCTTGAGTCAGGAAACCTCTGTGTAGGACTCTAAAGACTCGTCAATACGCCGGCAGCAGATGATGATCATATCAAACACCCACAAGCCGCAAGCGGTCTGCTAAACGTAACGGCCACCCGGGTATTGAGCGATCAGAAGATCGACGAGCAAGCCCGCTCACACTCCAGTGAATCCAACCAGTAACACTACCGTACAGTCCGGTCTGATCGTCTGATATGTCGCATATCTCGCCTAGGGGTGGTAAACGTCAGACCCCAATAGCTCGATAAGTCGTGTCGATATGAGGTCTATAACAATTTGAGAAACTACCGGTAACACTTACCAGTAAATCTCAGCAACCCTGGCCAGGGATTTCCTGTTATAGCCAATCGAACACAGCGCAACATCAACTCCCTATACCGGGAGAGACGAATCCCCTCCTATCGCTCATTGCCTCCATGTGACTCGGGACTGTACCCAAAAACCACCATTTTGCATGCCCTCTTGGACGTGGTAAGATGGAAATCAAAGCACAGTAGGAACCACACAAGACTCTATGACGATCTCGGGTCAACAGACTACTCTGTACCAGTGTCACCAGAGAACTGCCATCTGACGTGAGGTATAATACCATCTGGGAGTTCTCGGCGAGTCCGTCCAGTGTACCCAGTCTCTACTGAGCACCCGTATATCATCTCTGATGTCAAACACCAATGGATATGGGATCATCCATCGCCCATCTGTATGGGTCGAGAAGGTACACGCTAGTCTACTCTGGTATATCGATGCCCCATCTCGATACACCCACGACTAGGGACTTTGAAGGATGTACTTATGGACTACCATGTCCCCACTAGTATGATCCGCATCATAGTCCAGCTAGTCAAGTACACATCCTAAGGGCTTTACCAACATGTAACAGAGAGACAATCAGTGTACACGTTAAGGTAAAGAGTAACCAGATAGCATACTATCATGTCGAGCAAGAAAGTCCTTCCTATATAGGTCCCAGCATCTACTACAATATACATCCAATGTACAGTAATGGCCTCTAGGGCATACATATAACTAACACGAAGATGATCCAGTTAGCTCAGGTCAGGATGAGGACAACCCAGTGCAGACAGAGGTCTTATATCGACCGTGGTGGTCCCAGACTTAAGTTCGCAGTGGGAAATCATGTATTCCTATGGATTTTTCCGATGAATGACGTGTTGAGTTCTGTGAAGCTTATTCTAGGATTGTAGGTCCTTTTGACATCCTTAAAGCGAGTTAGTTCCGTTGCCTTTAACTTGGCACTTCCGCCCAGATTATTGAGTGTTCACCCCGTATTCCTGGTGTCGATACTTTGCAATTACCTTCATGACCTTTCTCACATAATTCAGCATAAGACCATTTAATTTGGACTCGATCTTTTCATTCACTAGCAGCCAATTGTGTTAATGGCTCGGTAGGTGGAGGAACTTCGGTCAAGGGTCTTGCCATCTGTGGAGGGTTTTCTTGGACGTAACCGTATAGTGAGGTGATCACTTGTGAGGCTGCGAGCGAGATTTGGGAGTTTTGTAATCTTCTTTTTGAAGGTACGCTTAGTGAAAATTTTAAATTCGGGGACGAATTTTTATAAGGGGGGAGATTGTAATGTTTTAGAAATCGTTTTGCGAATATTTCTGTTTTAGGGTAAATTTGTCGGCGTTTTCCCTTTTAACCCGATTGTGATCAAACTTCCGTAGAAACTTGCCGGCATATATTTTAACTAAAATAAAGCTAGTGCGTGAGCTTTAGGGGTCTATGCGAAGTTTTGGTTCACATAGAATTTTTCCCTAAAATAATATTATTTTAATGCTTTATTTGTTCACTTTATTAGTGGTAATTATTTTTTTATGTGGGTAAATTACTACTAATGGGTTTTTATGCTTAACTAATCACTAGATTTTTGTTTAGAACCATTCATCCAAAATATCTAAATTTTTAGGATTTATTTTGGTTTTTCAAGAAAAGAAATGGTGACTAATGCTTTTTTTTGTTTTATTATGCAATTACTTTATTTTCCTTCTAGAAAATTCCACAAATTTCCACAAAACCCTAGCCCATCAAGCCTTGGCCGAAACTTCATTCCCTTGCTGCCCTTCTCTCTCCTCACTTCATTTCATCATTTTCTAGTTCACAAAAATCATGAAAAATCCAAATTAATTCATAGAAAATCAAATATAATCCAAAACCTTCATCTTTCTTCACAAATCTTGCTTGGATCTTCATTCTAGTGGGGATTTTGGAGGCTAAAGTTTGGTTTTATTCTTGTTTCAAGTGGTGTTCTTGAAGGTTTAAAACCTTAACTCTAATCGTTTTTTGTTGCTTAATACCTTTAATTAGCTTAATTAGATGTTTAATTTAAGCTTTTAAATTATTATTTAAAATTCAAGATATCATTTTGGTAATCAAGTTGGGATTTTGATTAGTGAAAAGGTTAATTAATATGTTAAGCTTGATGAAAACTTAATCAAATTGCTAATTTGTTAAATGATATTATCCTAATCGAATAATTAAGCTAATTAACATTTTAAACTTTTGCTAATCGTAATTAGTGAAATCTAAATTTTAGTAAAGGTTTAAATGGTTTAACCTTACTATTTAAAGATGTTTGTAAATTATAGTTTTGGTAAAACTTGTAGTTTTATGCTAGAATGATAAATACTGCTTACTAGATTTCGGTAACTTTTAGGCGTGAGTTTTTTTTGACGTTGCGACGTTAGTTATATTGAGTCCACGTTTATTATTATGTTTTGAATGCGCGATCGGTACGATCAGCGTCTAAGCTAGGTAGTTGTGTCGCTTTGCGTTCCTAGTTAGGGTCGTGCCGATGTCGCTCGTGTCTTTATTTAGCTTTTGCTCTTGAGTTGGTTTCGTAGTATCGCTACGCGCGTTAGCCACTTGACGAACACTTGAGAGTATGTTTAGAGTTGGTGCGTTGGTTAACGTAGTTGTATGTATTTTTGGTCGATTGCTTATATACGCTTGCTTTATTGTTATATGTGTTCAGGATCGCAGGCGGGGACTTCGGGCGCTGCAAACAGGGGAAAGCGAGTGGTAGGCTTTACTTAGCCAGGAGCGTTGGTCAGTAGATTTAACATCTATAAGGGAATCGCCCGCATGGCGTTATGCGTCTGGACTAGAAATGACTTGACTTGTCACATATTCCATTTCATATTTAGAATTGCGCATAAACCCTACTGCTTAGTTAATTGTTGTGCTTGGACTAGTATCCTTAGGACACTGCACTATTATTGACGGCTTATGTAGCACGAGCACTGATTGTATTCCACACACACCGTCAATAATTGCCATGACACGCACAACCCACTTATAGATATGATATAGTTTGGTTAAGAACATTGAGACATTGATTCATATTTCTTTATGCATGTGACTTATAGCATACCTATATACCTATATGCTTACACATATGCCTTGGCATACTTACATGCTAGTTACCTGTATACTTATAGGGTATTGTACCATTAGTGATAGGTACATACACACATAATGACATAGATACATGTATACTTTGCATACATACTTCACTTATACCCGGGGGGTATATTACATCATTTCTGATAGGTAGATATCTATATCTTGCTATACCTTTATGTTTACGCATATATCAGTTATAGCTATATGTTTACCTTTACTTGATGTTATTTAGAATTGGAGAAATTAGGAACCACATGAAATTTATATTAACTTGTTGTAGTTAATTAGCTGCTTTTCCTTATATGCTTACATTACAGTTTTATATTGCGTATATTTTATTCATGGATTTTCGCATTGAGATATGGATTTTTTTATGATGTTTTCTGGATTTGGGGACCGTGGTAGTTCCATGAAATTATGCATTATTTGAAAAACCCGGTTTCCCTTGATATGATATTTCAGCATCCACCATGAGATTTATCGGTTCTGATATATACCCCATGCGAGGAGTCGGGGGCCGGAGGGTACATGGTGGGGCCCGGTACGGTTCCCTCGGCAAGATGATCGACGGTCCATGCCGATTGAGCCTGGAAGATGGGCAAGTACCTACCGGTGACATTACCAATGACTCGGCGTTTATCATGGGGATACCGACGTAAGTCATGTGCGTATAGATACGTCAAAAGACGAGGGTCAAAGCTAGGCACTCAAGCTTTCGGTATAGCGTATGATACGTACCTATCAGGGTGCCAGTCTTGGTGACAGCACCTGATAGATCACTATTTTGTGTCGATGCTTGATACTTGGTTTTCATGATATTTTACTCCTAATTATATATAACAGTGGAATGGGACGCTGTTATATATGCATATACATATATATTAGTGGAATGGGACGCTAATATATATGTATACATATAAATTCATATACTTCATCTTAATTATTCTTTCAAATTATATATAGGATATTAGAGATTTACGTGATATTGGATCTGGGATATAGGTGATTCATTTGATATTGGATACAGGATATTTATGAGATTGTTGATTTTGTACATTCAGGATATATGAGATTTATTCGATATTGTACATTCAGGATTTGTGAGACTTATATGATATGAGAGCCAATTTGGGGGCCGATTTAAGGAATTGGGATTTGGATTGTCTTGATGGATTTTGATCCTACCACAATATCAGGATTCCGTGGACATGACATATTTCATTCCATACTCCACATTTATTGTTTATGCACTGCTTCATGTATTAATAGTACCTGTTAGTGTACCTTTCATGATTGTTGCATTTACATACTTCATTTTATATGCATTGTTTCATATATTAGTAGTACCTGCTAGCGTACCTTTCATGACTGTTGCATATATACACATTCATATCTTTATTGCATGATTATTGCATACCGATTTTCAAATTGTTGCTTCATGTATTAATTGTACCTGCTAGTATACCTTCATGATTATTGCATTTATATGACCTATATTTTCTATTAATTGCATATGTTAGATTCGCGTTGTACGTGCATACTTGCGATTACCTGCATATGTTATTTACTATTCATGAGTTGGCAACTCACTTTCGTTGTGCCACAGTGTTTTGCAGGTCTTTCCTCACAGTAGTGAAAGTCAGAACTATTATCACCTATCTTATCATCTTTTGCTACGGATACCGCATCGGCTCATAGTGTGCAGTTTTGCTTAGGTGGGTTTTATGGTTATTCGTTGTTGTATTGTATATTCGTTGTATCCTTATACTCTCCATCTACTACTTTCATGTTGACTTAGAGACTTGATGTGAGGACGATATTGTATAGTATTTTGTGTCTTGGTTGTCTTTTATACAGTTCCTTTTTATCGTCTTTTATTTCTTCGCTACGGCATCGTATATCTGTTGCGGTGGTTGTTTTCCGCCTTTTGGCGTGGATTTGCTCCCATTGGGGATGCTTTACTTTATATTTATGTTGTACCCATTTTTGGGGTTGGTTTTACAAAGGAGGTGCTGCCGAAATTTTTAATAAAGTAAATTGGACTTAAAGAATTTATACTTGAGATTTTCAACTGTTTAAACAATATTCTTTATCTTTTCTTGTCTTTTAATGGTTTCGTTTTTTGGGTTTTGGGTTTCTTTTACTGGGTTACGCCTGTAGACGTTGCGTAGTATTAGGGCCGTCACGTGCCAATTTCGGGTCGTGACAATATCATTGTCTGTGTAAATATACATCGTCAAATGATCCACTAAAATATCATGTCATATGTCAGATCGTGATTAAGTCACATATTACAATCCGGTTTCTATTCTAGAGTCTCGTTCATTCCAATGTCATCAACACATATTATAGTTTATGTATAAATATACACTTTCTCATTTCCCAACGATCAACTAATATCATAATAAATCTCATATCATAATTCGATCGTATATCTAATATCTCACGGCATCATGCCCAGTTGTACCGACTCGTCCCCAGGTATCATATAACATCCTCATATCACGTGTGTGTGTGTATATATATATATATATATATATAGACATACATACATACATATACAAATAGAAACCTACACACATTCACACACACACACACACACACCCCTCTACACACATTGTTATACACACACACACACATACACCAAGTCAAGTTTAGGTGTGTGCGTGTGTGCGTGTGTGTCTACATGAAACCTACGAATTCCTTCCAAGGCAGTTATCCTCTGGTTAAGTCTTTCTAAATCAGTCTGGTCCAACCTAAAATCTTCAATAGGACCCTACTCGCCAAGAATCTAAGGTCACGTCCGACTTCCTAATAATAGTACGTAATATCCTTATTCTACGTTTGCGGGGGTGCTATACACCATCCACCCGACTTCCCCCGTAGATATACATCTACTCACCTGGTCCCAGTTTGCCGAAGTCGATGCCGCCATCCTCTTCTTCTTCGTCCGAAGTCCACGTGAGGGGTACATATACGCAAACATATATAATATCGTAAACCGAAATCGGGGACAAAACCAAAACAGCGCACGAAACGCGCAAAGGTTAAAACCTATGACCCGCTCATGCAAAATAACCAAATAACTCTCGACATCGGCGTACAAACGCCGATTGTTCGAGAAAAACCCAAACACACCAATCGTGGTTTCACAAATCACTAATTATAATATGAAATAGATTGTAACTCATCAAAACCTCAAAATAAATCAAATCGATTTATTTCCGAAAACCTAGAAAGTACTAAATTTTCGTTTTAATTCGAAACTTGATATTTTAACAAAACTAATGGCCATAAAATTCACTAAATATTATAACTAATTCATACAAACCATCAAAATAATTTAATCTCATCAATTTGTATTAAATCTAAAATTCTAGTTTGCAAAAATATCCTATTTTAACATTTTTAAAGCAAAAATTCACAATTCGACAACTGAGCTTGGTTTTGCATGATCTAAAGTATTAAAATATAATTTATAAGTTTAATAATGTTATAAAAACCCTAATTGGATTTTAATCTCAATTACTTAATTAATTTCCAAAAACCTAGTTTGCAAAAACTAGCATAATTAGCATAATTTCCAACTAACAATTTGAACATAGTAACTAGATTAACTTTTATATTCAATTAACATGTTAATCTCCTTATTAAAACCATGAATAATTGATAAAAATCCCTACTTGAATTTTATCTCACCTATTTATATGTATTATAAAAACCTAGTTTTCAAAATTGTTTAATTTAAACAATTTTGAAACAACAATTTACAATACAAAACTACACTAGATTTTTCATTTCTTAAAATATTAAACCACTTATTATAACCCTACTTAATTAATAAAAACCCTAACTTTATTTGAAACCCTCCTCATGAATTTTTCAAGTTAGAAATTTAAACCATAATTAAACACACAAATTCATTTAGTTGAAGTAGTTAATCTAAAATTAAGCACTAGGGTTAGGATTTTACCTCAACATATGAGATCCAAATATGAAAACTTGCCTCCAAACGAATGGTTTCATGCTCCAAGATCCATGCTAGATGAACAAAGAATAGTGGGTAGAGATTTGATATTGATTTTGAGGTTTTATTTTGGATTTTTGTTGAATTTTTTGAACATTTTTGCAATGGAAATGAGATGGGAAAATTTTGGGGCTGCCACCATGAGGGTTCGGCCAAAGCTAGGGAGTGAGGGGAGAGAGAGTGAGGTTGTAGAAATGTGTAGAAGTTTCATTAATTAATCATCTCACTTTTGTCTTTTCATTTATTTCTTTATTTTATTTATTTTCTACTTAAATTTTCCTATAGAAAACTCTAGAATTATGAAGACACATTGCAATAAAATAAACAAGTTACAAACTAAATTCTAATATGTCATGGCTCATTTTGTAAAATTAACCCATTTCTAATTTGTAATTTGCACTAATTTGATGTATAATTAAAAGCTTATGTTAATATTAAAAATAATTACTTAAGGAAAAATATTTAGGTAAACTAAAAAATTTATAAGTGACCAAATAACTACCAAATACTAGCCATTATATAGTTAAAATAGGTGTATTTAAGTTTATATTGAAAAATAATTGTAGTTGAGTTTTACGGAAAATACGATTTATTTTACTGATTATCAAAAAATTGACCTAAAAGATTTTATTTATTTAATTAATTATTTATTTATTATTAAAACGTTACATGCTTGGTTACACATGCAAACTTGGGTGTATGAGACTTAAACTATGCTAGGGTTAAAGTTAGGGTTTAATATTTATTATTAAGTGATTAAAAATCATTTGGATTTTATCATGGCATGGAGCTTGCATGAAGGTTGTAGAACATTGACTTGGTCCACTTGATTTGTTTTTTACTTAAGATATTTGTTAACCTAACCATTAACCCTAGCTCATAGTTTATTCTCGACATGAGTTAGCCATGACACATATTAACCCATGGTTGTATTTCTAACCTCATTCTCTTCATCACTTGAGCTTCTTATTCTTCCTCCTCACAAAAGCTTGCTGGCTTTTTCTTTGTGATGAAATAAAGTGAGAAAAAGAAAACTAAAAAGAGCCCACTTTCTACTTCATCATCCTCTTCTATACTTGCCATTTAGATTAGGGTGTTAGCTTCACTAATTTCATATTAGTGAAGTGAAAGCTTGGGTTCGTGTTTCCTCGACGTAGATCATTTTAGATAGTGAAGACTTCAAGCAAGGATGCATCATTCACTTCATGGAGCCTCTCAAGAGTCCGGGAGTTTGATAATCGCAGCGAAGGGACCACAACAAGGAGCTGTTGAAGTGAAAGAACGGACTACAAAGGTTGTAATCTCTAATCACTTAGAAATAAAGTAGTTTGGTTTATCGATTCCGTATGATTCTTTAGTTAAGAACCTAGGGTTAGGGTTATTTAGAACGGAAAAATTTTAATTTGGCATGGACGATGCCACCCGAAACCTTGCTGCCGTGCTAGATAACCCTGCAGTGGTATCAGAACCTAGCTAGAGAATTACATGGATTGTGTAGGATTACGAAATCAAAACGAATCCGAAACTTGAAACCTAACAACCTAGTTTTTGTCGAATTTAAAAGGTGCTTTTAAAATTTTTTAAACAACTGCAGTGTGTTATATATGGTATAACATGAACACCACCAAAAATTGAAGCAATTTAGCCTAATTCTGGCCGGCCACAACCATGAAATTTCCGAGCTCCTCGGGTGAATTTTGGATTCCTGGCTTCAAATTTTGGTAGTGTTCCAGTCTCTGGGTCATAGGGTTTCAGGTGTTGTTTGATTTTTATAAATTTGCATATGATGCTAATTTTTTGCATAGGCAATTCAGACTGTTTCATATTCGTAATTCTAGTTTTGTTCGGGTATTTTAGACCGTATTAAAAAGCTCGAACGAATATCAATAACTCACTTTTTCCCCTGCTGTAAATTTTTCTAAGTGTTGGATTTTTTCTTAGTTTAAAACTTTCAGAAACACATGCAAGCGATTCTGTGGACCCTTGATTTGTGTGAAAAAGTGTGTTTAGTTAACCGCAATCAATAATGGTGTCGCATGTAGCTAGACCGAGATGAGTACGGGTCGTCCTCTGGGAAATGTGGAACCTTTTACTCTTAATATAGATTGTTGAAATAGGAGGAAGAAATAAGAATGTTGATGAATGGTTTCTAGATCTACGTTAAGCACTAATGCAAAATATAGATCTAGATTATTTATGGATGTAAGTTAATATAAGAAGGGGCTTGTAGGGTTCATTAGGATTTAGTAGTTATGGAAGATTAATCAAAAATTACTCTTTTTATCCTTTAATAGATTTAAAACTAGAACGACGGTGATGCATGTAGATTAGGGTTTCTGGAGGGAAAAGGAATCCCACTCTTAACCCTTATCTCGACACGGAACTCCGTTCATATCTAGCCTTTACCAAAACAATCATTAATCTAATCTCTAATCGCGGTCGGGACTAACAATGAATTGTTAGCACGCCCGATTAGGATGTTAATGATTCTTTTGATAAAGTTTATAAACTTTATAGGACTGAAAAAGAGTTTAGGGATATTCATCATCCATTAGCCTACCCTAATCCTACGAACCCTAACAAGCGGAGAATTACTCGCGCATGTTGGGAGAAAAAGAGATGGAGAGAAAATGCATAATTAAACTACGAAGAAATAGAATAAGAAAAAGAAAGCTACCTTTATTAATCAACAATATTCATTACACTTTGATTCCTTAGAAAATTATTTCAAATACTAGTTTGCTTCTCGATCTCTTCTAAGGAGGTAGACGAACTGTTGATGATCAGCCTGGATGCGTGAGCCGTCTTGGACTTCGTGATCTCGTCGACTTGATGATTTTTCCAAGGGGGTCTCGGTCTTTATTTATACCCCAAAAGCCATAAACATAGTCTCCTAAATTGGAAACCATTAGTTAGGATTTCACCAGAGAAATCCCACCTCTTGAATCTTCTCCAACGCGGCGGATCCGCGGCCATAAGGGGCTCTGGCCGCGGATCCACGGCCAGATGATCTGATCCGTTGATTTATTTTTTGGGCTTTTTCTCCTCATGACATGTGGGGATCTCTGGAACCTTCAGAAATTTGAAATATTTTCTTTTCTTCTGCCAGAATTGATTTCTTAATTTGCTTTCTTAATTAGGCAGGTTTGCTCTTAACAACTTTGATTCCCTTGATTTTTAGCCCAGAAAAATTCTGCATAATCTCAATAAATAATATTAGTGGATTTTTTGTTTTATTGAGATATTAATTTTATCATGAAGATTTGGTCAATGGTATCTTAGCATACATTTTCCTACCAAATGCTAATTATAATATATAAAAACATGAAAATAGTCTTTTTACAGATAAACCCTCATATGTATCATATATTATAATAAACACCTTTTCTAATATAGAAATAGCAGGAAAAATGTAATAACAAATGTGCAGTTTTATCAACTGAACAAATACCCTCAAACTTATCTTTGATCGTCCCGAGCAAACTAGTTTATTGAAGAGAAGGAGAAAAAGAAAGGAGAAAACAAAGCACACTTCCGTAGGCAAACACGATTGCACTGAGCACGTGCAGCAAGCCGTTAAACCTCTAGGTGTCCCTAGTAGGAGGAGTGTTGTCTCCTGAGGGTTTTCAGCGGATTACACCCACAAAATCCTATAATAAAAGAGAGATGGTGAAATTTACATATAAAGATAAGAACTATAAAAGAAAGACTTTGAAAATAAGAGTTTCCAACTACACTAGTTTTTCAGTTGTCATGAGCCCTATCTTAATAGTCATGAAAAGATGTTAGAAATCACATTATCCCTTAATAAAACATCGTCTTTATTCTTCATTCCTACCTTTCATCCAAACATCGATCATATAACCCTATGTGTGTGAATAGAACTTCCCTACACTCGGAGAATTCAATTCAAACTATCATACTCTTGTCCATTTGCCGCAGTACTTTTTAATTTGATGAATATTTAGATTTGCTCACACATTTTCATGCGACCGTTAATACTTCTTGAGGTACTAACTGTAAGTCTACGGTAGCGCCCTGGCCGTCTAACAGACGCCAAATGCGGAACAAAAACTTTTTACAAACTGGCGCTATCGCGTACTATAACCCGGATCTGCCATTAAAGCTAAACTAACAAACTACAAAATGGGTAGAAATGTTATACCGAACGATCCGAGTCCTTCGGTCATCAACCATCATCCCATGCTTTGTTGCGGTTGCTCCGATCTCCTGAATCTCCAGTCTTCTCGTCCAGGTGGCACCACGTCGACGGATCTTTAAACGGGCTCCCGCCTCTGAACCGAGGCAACTCGGTCGTCAAGTTTGCTAAAAAGACGACCAAGATGATGTAGAGAATGAGTAGAACACTTTGTCTCACTTCGTCCAAAGATATGGACGAACGGTTAATGAAGTTGCCTTTTGAATCGGAATGAAATGAGAAATGAGCTATCAAATTTTCATGAACCAAATCAATAATCCTTTTTTTCCTTTGCAAATCCATCATCATCACCAAGGAGGGGGCCGGCCATATATAAAGAAGAGGAGGGGTGAGTGTAGGAGTAAAGAGGTGACCATAAGATAAAAGATCAAGAAGAAATATCTTAAAGCTTTACAAGAAACATTAATGAAAAAGAATGAGTCACATAATACACCTCATCAACTCATTAATGCAAACAATAAGTCACTAATCCTAGTCACCAAATCTAGAACATTCCACCCTCATGACTCACCCTCATGAAGAAAAGATAAATCCGCATTTAACCGAATGTTAAATACGGCCGATAGAAAACTGGAAACTGGCAACTTCCAAAAGCGATCCCGAAATGAATTTCAGGATAACCCCGTATCAGTATAAATATACCCGCATTTGTATTACGACCGAATACAAATACAACTAAGACAAAGATATTATATCTATACAGTATAATACTCGGATCCGGCTTAAACCAAACCCTACCAGTATTATCTGCCCGAAATATGACACGTGCGAAAACGCACGTGCATTTTCCGAACCCTGCCATAATACCATACGGCCTCTACAACGTTTCGCCCGAACTTGGGAAACTTTCTATGGGGGACTCTAATGACTCATCAACACACTGGCACTGGGTATAACCTCTAGCACGTCAGAGGTACTAGCTGTACGTAACGGTTGCCTATGTATTGATTGGAAGGGAAGCTGACGAGCGAACTCATCCATAAACCCTACTGAGCCTGACAGTGACAATGTCCGTACAGTCCGGTCCGTTCGTCTAAAGAGTACGCATATCGAGTCTAGAGGGGTGGATAAAGTCAGATTCCTAATAACGCGATAAATCGTGTCGGCATGAAGCCCTTTACCACCCGAGAAACTACTGATCCAAATCAGTAATTCTCCATTACCTCGGCCGAGGATTTCTAGTGATGGCCACTCGTGCACCGTGCGACATCAACCCCCAATACCGGGAGAGACGAATCCCCGACGATCTTCTCACTGCCTCCATGTGGCTTGGGACTGTACCCAAAAAATATCTGTTTGCACGTCTCCTTTGAGCGTGGTAGGGTAGAAATCAAAGCACAGTGGGAACTCACACGAGACAAATGACGATCTCAGGTCGACAAACTAACCTGTACACATGTCACCAGGGAACTGCTATCTGACGATATGTATAATACCAACTAGCATGTTCCCGGCGAGTCCTTTCCGGTGTACTCATAACCCAATGAGCACCTGTATACATCTTAGGTGAACCAACTGACACCAATGGCTTGTGAGACCGGCCACCGCCCCTCGTCGGGGTCTCGACTGCATACACTAGTCTACCCTGGAGTATCGATGCCCTGTCTCGAAACTCCCATGACTAGGGACATTTTAAGGATGTGCTTATAGACCCCAGCACCCACGTATATGATCGCCATCATACTGCTGGCAGTCAAGCAAGAATCCTATGGGCTCTATCATCATGCAATAGTGAACTAAGCATGTATACGATCATAAAGACAAACCAGATAGCATACTATCATCTCGAGCAAGACTGTCATATCGGTATAGGTCGTGCCACAATCATTGCAATCACGTACATGCGATCCAATAATTGACTTTGAGGGCACTATATCCAACAATCTCCCACTTGCACTTAAGGCTAATTATTGCGATGTCGTATACTCACAGCCCGTGTGATACCAAACACCCAACTCCTCTACTAATCAGTTTCACAAAGCTAGTTTGTAAAACTCTTGTGTTCGAGAAATAGCCTCAGTGAGTGGATCCGCCCTGATGTTTCTTTCTATGTCTCTCTTAATCTCAAGTTCGCAGAGAAATCCATCTCCCGAATCGAGTAATACCTGTCTTAGAATATGTCTGAATATCTTATGGGACCTAGTTCATAAATGAACTCAAAATCCAAGCTTCTTAGACTTTATTGATAACTGAACCTAATCAGTATCCAGCACCATGCCTCCCACAGTATCCTCTTGGACCACCTGTCCATAATACTGTCCCTTGTCAGAGGGAAAACTATAACTCTGACAATCACTCTGTCATCCATGTCATCTTGGAAGCCTGGAATGATAATCGTTTCCCGAAGGAGGCTGTTGTCATCAAATCCGTAGAACATGCACTTATGTTCTAAAACTGGTTCCTTATGTTTCTTCAGGATTGGATTAATATAAACTTATCGCAACTAGTGCAAAAACAACATCTGGTGTGGTACTTGATATCTCATGATTGACTCAATTGCCTAAGCAAGTGATCTGTCAATCATGCACATCCCTCTCTCCTTTAGTCTCTAAGACACCTTTAGAAAGGGTGACTCCATCACCTGCAGGTACACCACCATGCCAGGAGTCATCTATTCTAAAATACTATTAGAATACTGTCAAAGTACCCACATTGGGAAACTACCCAAATCTAGATCTAAAACCATAGATCTAGTAACCAAAATGTTTGATATTATATCCATGTCCTTTGTGGAGAAACAACTGTGTGACGACCAAAGTACAACCGATCGTAGTATAGGAATTTTACTTCCTACTCTGTGTATGTCATCCAAATACCAGGACATCACACCCTACTACCTTCTTAACTGATCCATCCCCTATTCTGATGAAGTCAAACCCATGACTGTCACATCAAAATTAGATGATCTCATCTCAGCTATATCTGCTCAAGCCTATAAATAGACATAAGCTACTTGCCCACTATGCTTCTGCTGCTCCCACTGACTACGACAACCCTCTGGCAGAATAATATATACGTACACTTCTAAAGCTAGTTTAGAACGACGCTATACTTATTCTCCTGCCGGGTCTCATAGTCTGGAACAAAAGTAGTGTCAACTTCGGGTAAATAAGAACCTCCCTGTCACCGTCCTTGAGGGTACCGGAGTACCTCTCGGGTGTCTGAGGTTACCCACCATATCTGCGGAGTGGCTATTGGAATGTCGAACTTGATTGAATATATAGGTCCTATTAAATTTTCCGTAATCGTTTGCTGTTCTGGAATCACTTCAAGTTCTACCATACTCCCACTACTGTTTTCTGAAAAAATCCATTTTACTAAAACTGTGGCGAGTCAAGAACAATATCACTATTGATCTTCCAGATGGTAGAAATGTCAACCCTCGTCAAAGCCAGGGTCAACCCACAAACAGCCATTACAGAAACGTGCCTTGAGTTATCCAGTGTCTGGTTTTAAGAATAAGCTAGACAACTCCCCGTACCTTAACATCGTTAAGATATGAACCATTCTATATACAATATGGAAATAGAGACACTAATTTAATTGGAACCAGATTAGAATCATGCAGCTGTCTCCAGTGCATATCAACTTAATGGAGAGAGGCTTATCAGCATTATTCAACTTAGGAATCCATCCAATTATGAGTAACCTGGAAAAAAAAACAAGTTTCTTAAAACCATTACTATCAACTGAATACTAGTCATAAGAATCAACATCTTCAATCTTTTTGAAGAATCCCGATACTTGCGACACCTGGTTCTCTACTTTATTCTTATACTCACAACTTCTCAAAACTTAGACATTGTATTTCTACGAAACAATTGTCTAAAAACTAGAGAAGTCACAAGTAAACAGAACATAGTATGAGGACCTACCCCTTTGTCCTGACGGACACTGGACAACATATAATACTCTGTATAAGTCCGCTGAGTTGAATAACTCAAAAACCTGTGCATCGTAGGTTGAAAACTGTAGCCATGCGATTTCCTCTAATATCACCAATTACAATGAATTCTGATATAATGAGGATGATCACCTAATTCCCAATAACTTTCTCCTACTCATCATCTGTAAAACCATACAGATATGAGAATGAAACCTGGTGAATACATACCCTGGAGTAAGTATGTAATCGGGAAATCAGTTTTTCTTTCAACAATACACTGAAACATGAAAATGTTTCGTAGGGGTATCCTGGTATTCTTAGTAATTCCTCTTCCATAATCCAATTCATGACTTTAACCGTATATTTCTTTGCCTTCTTTCCAAATCCCTTTATTTGTCTTTATTCGTTACCTTCTATACACCATTGTTAGGCTAAATGGTTTTCTTCCTTCCCTACCGTTCGGCACCAGCCTGTGGTTTGGAAAAAGACTATCCAGAAAGCATAATAGGTGTACCCTCCTAAACCAAGGAGTACTCGCAACTTGAGAGAAGGTGATGATAAAAGACAACTGAATAATACCTTATTCTATTTCTCCCGAACTGGGGAAAAAGCAAAGGTGAAAAAGGAGTGGCGATGAAGTACGTGGTTTAGTCGTGAATAATAACAGTCGCAATTTACTTTGCCCTCTTTCTAATCCCTTCATTTTGTCTTTACATATTACCTTCTGTACACCCTACTTAGGCTAATTGGTTTTCTTCATTCCCTACCTTTCGGCACCTGCCTATGGTTTGGAATAAGACTATCAAATAAGCGTAATAGGTATACTCTCCTAAACTAAGGAGCCCTCGCAACCTGAGAGAAGGTGATAATAAAAGTCAACTGAATAAACCAATTCTATTTCTCCTGAATCTGGATCCATCCTCGAAGAAGTCCCTTCGAGTTCGTATATAACCATACGATGGATCTATCCAATGGAAGTGGATATCCGTAGTAATACGGGGTGTTCTGAGAAATGCAAAGGGTAAAAGAAGGAGCGGCAATGACTTATGCAACTTAGACAATCCAAAAGCCAGTATTTTAAAAAGGTTCGGTCAACTTGGTCACTGAGTCATAGTCTAGGGTCGGTCAAAGGTCGCTGCCAAAGAGAGAGAGGGAAAAGAAACACTCTGCGTGCACTCTAACCTAGATCAGAATGGTTATCACTTTATCTAATCAGGAAACCTCCCACTGTAATCTCAAATTCTCCTCCAAACCTGAAAGAAGAATTAGTCGGGATCACCCAAGGAGTAAACCAACTCATCAGTGGGAATTGGGATCCAACTCTCATCGCATGATAACGTGACGGAATCCACTCATGTTATCACACTCCAGAAGGTATGCGCATACCTGGCAAGTTTCAATTATGTTTGAAACTCCTGAGGTTATTTTTGCCTCATGATCTTATGACCTTGACTTTGGCCAACAAATCATAAGTCACATGTCAAGTTCTACCCGTCATTATCCAGGTTAATTTGAACCCACCCGCACATGCCCTTGACTTTGGCCAACAAGGCAGAACGACTATCCCAAACCAACGCATCTATCTATACAACAGATGAATATTCAGCAGCTACCAAGAACTATGCCTTGACTTTGGCCAACAAACATAGCTTGAATACTACTGACTATCCATAAGAAATGACGGAGGGCTACAGCTGGTTTTTGGCGAAAAACCTTTAACGTAATGAACTTGATCTCATTGAAGGAATCTGATAGATTTTTCTAAAAATATAGTGACAAAAACATTTTGCTAAAGAGGTCACTCCCGGTGAAGCGATCTCGGCTCTTTCCTCATGGAATGAGGTGCAGGATATTCTAACTGAATACCTCGATGCAAAGCAACTTGTAATCGACTATAGTAAAGTTATTACCCTGACGCAAACTTCTGCCCAAGGGGTCACTCCCGGTGAAAGGATCTCGGCCCTTGCCTCGTTGAATGAGGTGCAAGATATTCTAAACTAAATATCGCTATGCAAAACAAAAGGAAACGTCTTTGTAATAACACTTTTAAAATTTGTTCCAACAACATCGAATACAGGTTTGTTTTATCCTTGCATTGATAAGAATCAACGCAATCCCATCAATTAATCACACCAGAAAAGAACGAAAAATAAAATATACGTATATGCCATCCGCATTCGTCACTAGGTCCCGTCATCACCCGTTAGGTTACTTAACTAACGACAGAGCGGGGACTGGACTAGCGCGGGTGTAAAACATATACAACATCTAATAGTATATATACCAATATACAGTAATCGCTCCAGGCGTGAGAATATGCAACATTACAGAAAAGTAATAAGTATCACAGAACAATACAGATGATCTGGGATCCCTGGGTTTCACAGAGCCGCTACTGAAACCCAACGTTCCCCTGGTCGTGTGGATAGCCTGTGCAATGAAACCTAGACCCCTACGGGTGCGGCAAGTTACCCGCCAAAATCTGAAGCGAGGCAGCCTCCTACAGCAAAGTGAATGGACCACCCGGCACTTCACGGAATCCGGTAACTTGAGCACCCCTCCTTGGGTCAACCTGTACCCCCTACGAGTGCGGCGAATAGTCTGCCAATTCTAGAGTGAGGGCCCTTTGCCTCTCAAAGCCATGAGATACGGACCCGTTGCCCACCAGAACCCGGCTATCCGTGCACTCCGTCGTGGGGTAAACCTAGTACAGAAATGAAAAATATATACAACGGGTACATCGACCTCAGCCCGGTCGTGCCCCAAAAGAATATTATACAAACAGGCAGAGATGGCAGTCCACATGTTGGACGCTCGCCCCGCAATATCAAATGTACAAATAAATCCAAACAGCACTACCATTGCACATTGTTATCCACTACGACATATCCGCAACATCACAGCACAACACAGAACATCAACGCGAATGTCACGTTCGCAAACCCGTCTAAAAGAACGATAGCAATTAGACGCAATTTACCGCTCAAATGACATTCTCGGTCGGAGATATAAAGTAAGTACTGCATACTAACAAGTTTAAAATTTCGATCGACAAAACTTCCCGAAATGGGCCCCACATACATCTGCCGTACTGTAACAAAATCTGGGCCCAAAAGAACAAATCCAGAAACCACAATTTACCAAGTAGAAGCCCCAGAAGAAAAATGGTCAAATGAATCACCAAGACTGCCGCGGATCCGCGGTCAAAGCTAGGCTTTGACCGCGTTTCCGCGGCCGTACGGTCGATTCATTTCATCGTTTTTCTCCAGTTTTCTTTAAAGCCTGCTTAATTTTCTGGTATGTTCAAAATAATTTTTAGACCTCTTTTAAAATCGACAGAAACTTTAGACTTGGAATTTGCGGTTTTCGAAAATCCGTTCGATCGATATTTTAAACGCGTTAGCACAAGTTAGTAAAGCTTAATGGTGAGGCTCTGATACCACTGTAAGTCCACGGTAGCGCCCCGGCCGTCTAACAGATGCCAAATACGGAACAAAAACTTTTTACAAACTGGCGCTATCGCGTATTATAACCCGGATCTGCCATTAAAGCTAAACTAACAAACTACAAAGTGGGTAGAAATGTTATACCGAATGATCCGAGTCCTTCGGTCTTCAACCATCATCCCACGCTTTGTTGCTGCTGCTCCGATCTCCTGAATCTCCAGTCTTCTCGTCCAGGTGGCATCACGTCAACGGATCTTTAAACGGGCTCCCGCCGCTGAATCGAGGCAACTCGGTCGTCAAGTTTGCTAAAAGAGACGACAAAGATGATGTAGAGAATGAGTAGAACACTTTGTCTCACTTCGTCCAAAGCTATGGACGAACGGTTAATGAAGTTGCCTTTTGAATCGAAATGAAATGAGAAATGAGCTATCAAATTTTCATGAACCAAATCAATAATCCTTTTTTCCTTTGCAAATCCATCATCATCACCAAGGAGGGGGCCGGCCACATATAAAGAAGAGGTGGGGAGAGTGTAGGAGCAAAGAGGTGACCATAAGATAAAAGATCAAGAAGAAATATCTTAAAGCTTTACAAGAAACATTAATGAAAAAGAATGAGTCACATAATACACCTCATCAACTCATTAATGCAAACAATGAGTCACTAATCCTAGTCACCAAATCTAGAACATTCCACCTTCATGACTCACCCTCATGAAGAAAAGATAAATTCGCATTTAACCGAATGTTAAATACGGCCGATAGAAAACTGGAAACTGGCAACTTCCAAAAGCGATCCTGAAACGAATTTCAGGATAACCTCATATCAGTATAAACATACCCGCATTTGTATTACGACCGAATACAAATGCAACTGAGACAAAGATATTATATCTACACAGTATAATACTCGGATCCGGCTTAAACCAAAGCCGACCAGTATTATCTGCCCGAAATATGACACGTGCGAAAACGCACGTGCATTTTCCGAACCCTGCCATAATACCATACGACCTCTACAATGTTTCGCCCGAACTTGGGAAACTGTCTGTGGGGGACTCTAATGACTCATCAACACACTGGCACTGGGTATAACCTCTAGCACGTCAGAGGTACTAGATGTACGTAACGGTTGCCTATGTAATGATTAGAAGGGAAGCTGACGAGCGAACTCATCCATAAACCCTACTGAGCCTGACAGTGACAATATCCGTACAGTACGGTCCGTTCGTCTAAAGAGTATCGCATATCGAGTCTAGCGGGGTGGATAAAGTCAGACCCTTAATAACGCGATAAATCGTGTCGGCATGAAGCCCATCACCACCTGAGAAACTACTGATCCAAATCAGTAATTCTCCACTACCTCAGCCGAGGATTTCTAGTGATGGTCACCCGTGCACTGTGCGACATCAACCCCCAATACCGGGAGAGTCGAATCCCCGACGATCCGCTCACTGCCTCCATGTGGCTCGGGAATGTACCCAAAAAATACCTGTTTGCACGTCTCCTTTGAGCGTGGTAGGGTAGAAATCGAAGCACAGTGGGAACTCACACGAGACAAATGACGATCTCAGGTCGACAAACTAACATGTACACATGTCACCAGAGAACTTCTATCTGACGATATGTATAATACCAACTAGCATGTTCCCTGCGAGTCCTGTCCGGTGTACTCATAACCCAATGAGCTCCTGTATACATCTTAAGTGAACCAACTGACACAAATAGCTTGTGAGACAGGCCACCGCCCCTTTTCGGGGTCTTGACTGTATACACTAGTCTACTCTGGAGTATCGATGCCTTGTCTCGAAACTCCCACGACTAGAAACACTTTAAGGATGTGCTTATAGACCCCAGCTCCCACATATATGATCGCCATCATACTGCTGGCAGTCAAGCAAGAATCCTATGGGCTCTATCATCATGCAATAGTGAACTAAAGCATGTATACGATGATAAAGACAAACCAGATAGCATATTATCATCTCGAGCAAGACTGTCATATCGGTATAGGTCCCGCCTCAATCATTGCAATCACGTACCTGCGATCCAATAATTGACTTGAAGGGCACTATATCCAACACTAACCGACCGATTACTTATGTGCTTGCAGATTAGGTAATAGTATTTTCCTCGTCTTGCACCACCTAAGGCTTAGCAGTGACTCCCAGACCAGTTGGTCTAAGGCACTAGGCGATGAAGCACCCTCGCTATATTTTTTTATTGCTGCCTTGGCGATAACAAAACCAGTGTTCATTTTTCTTTTCACCATTTTTATATTTTCTTCATTTTTTTTATTTCCTTCATACTTTGGCTTTTAAGAAAAGAGCATTTCAAGGTATCCTCTACAATCCCGAGTTTCAAGACGTGTGTAAGTGCATATAGTAGGGTATCAACATTCAAATGTTTGGCTTCCAGAATAGAAACTATTTTTCAGACTTATTTTTATCCTCAGATTTGTGACTTCCTTCATCTTACTAACCCTTGGGACAACAGCTCATAACTACTTATTGTTGGAGATAGTGCCCTCAGAGTCAATTATTGGATCACAGGCACGTGATTGCAATGATTGAGGGAGGACCTATAACGGTAGGACAATCTTACTCGAGATGATAGTATGCTATCTGGTTTGCCTTTATCATCGTGTACTGTTTTAGGTGACCTCACAGATCACTATTGCACGTTGATAGAGCCCTTAGGATTCTTGCTTGACGGCCAGCAGTATGATGGAGATCATATACGTGGGAGCTGGGGTCTATAAGCACATCCTTAAAAGGTCCCTAGTCGAGGGTGTTTCGAGGCAGGGCATCGATACTCCAGAGTAGACTAGTGTATAAAGTCGAGACCCCGACGAGGGGCGGTGGCCGGTCTCACAATCCACTGGTGTCAGTTGGTTCACCTAAGATGTATACATGTGCTCATTGGGTTATGAGTACACCGGACAGGACTCGCCGGGAACATGCTAGTTGGTCCTATACCAGACGTCAGATAGCAGTTCCCTGGTGACATGTGTACAGGTTAGTTCATCGACCTGAGATCGTCATTTGTCTCGTGTGAGTTCCCAGTATACTTTGATTACTACCCTACCACGGCTCAAAGGATTCGTGCAAATAGGTTTTAGTTGGGTACAGTCCCGAGCCACATGGAGACAGTGAGCGGATCTGCAGGGGTTCGTCTCTCCCGGTATTGGGGGTGAGGTCGTGCTCTGTCTAGGAGAGCCATTACACAAAGCCCTCGGCCGAGGCAGGAGATTTACTGGTAGGTATTCCCGTAGTATCTCAGGGCGTTTTGGGCTACACTCCGACACGACTTGTACCGCTTCTGGGGGTCTGAATTTTACCAACCCCCTAGGCCCGCCATGCGATACTCATAGACAAACGGACCGGATTGTACGGATATTGTCACTGACAGGCTCAGTAGGGTGTCAGGATAAGTTCGCTCATCGACCTCCCTTTTGGTCAATAATTGGTAGCCCGTTACGTACGGCTAATACCTCTGACGTGTTAGTGGTTAAATCTACAGCCAAAGTATTGACGAGTCTTTAGAGTCCCCCACAGACAGTTTCTTAAGTTTCGGGTGAAACGTTGTAGAGGCCGTATGATATATGGCAGGGTTCGATCTAATACGTGCGGTATTGCACGGATCTTGATCGGACGGATCATACTAGTGGGCTTTGGTTTAAGCCGGTTCCTAGTATTAGATTTGTTGGATTACTTTAGTCTCATCGCATTCGCATTCAGTCAGAATGCGGATGCAGGTATGTATATACAGGTGAGGGGTATCCTTGTGATCCGTCACGAGTTTACTTTAGATGTTGCCGGATCTTTTTGTTGTTGCAAACATTTGGATTAATGTTTGCTTAAGAAAATAATGAACTAGAAATCATCATGACAATGCATTAATGTGACATGGACTTGTATCATGAGTCATGGTCTCTTTTTTAGCAAAAGTGTCACATTAATGGATTGATTAGTGATGATATGAGAGGAAGAGAGAGAGAGGGGCTGCCATGGGTATATGGTTAGCTCTCATATTATTTTTTCACACACCCTCTCTCATTCTATCATAACATCACAACAAAAGAAAAGAAAAGATGAAAAATCTTTCTCTTCTTCTTCTACTTCCTCTAGCTCATTGCTTCCATCAATGGCAACACTTTAACCTCCATCCAAAGCCATGGATGCAAGAGACAAAGTGATCACAACATTCTCTACTTCACCTTGGGCACGTCGGCTAGCACTCTTCGTGCCCGAGTTGCTTCGGACGAAGCGGGAGCCCGTAAAAAGACTTCTCGATATGGTGCCCTTTTCCGACGAGGAGATGAAGAACGGAGTTGCCGCGAGGAGATCGGGATGGTGGCCGAAGACCGAAGGACACGGATCGCTCGGTATAGCTCTCTACCCCTTCTCTTGTTAGCTAGTAGTAGGTTAATGGTTACGATCCGGGTTTTTAGGATGCGGTAGTGCCGGTTTAAAGTCAAGGAAATTTTTCGTTAACGCATTTGGCCTCGGATAGACGGCCGGGGCGCTACCGTAGTCCTACATGGTATCAGAGCCACACCATTAACCTAGTCTAGCTTGCTCTAACGTGTTTAAAGTATCTTTCGAACAAAATTTCCGAAACCGCATTTTCATTTCATCAGTTTCTGTCGATTTTTTCTGTGCTCTAAAAATTATTTGGTGTACTACAGAAAATCAGGCAGGGTTTTGTAAGGGCACTGCAGAAATTTGGTGGACTAATTCCTTAGGAACGCCGCGGAACCGCGGCCTAAACCCCATTTTGGCCGCGGTTCCGCCGCCGTTATAGCTCTTCATTGGACCAAATTTCTACAGTGTCTCTCTGACATGGAAATAGAGTTTTTGGTATATTTCTTTTGGGACCAGATTTATTTTGAGTGCTACAGTTGTGCTTGGGGCTCACTTCGGGAAATTTAGTCGATCGAAAAATTTTAAACATGTTAGTTCACAGTATTTACATTATATCTGCGACCGTGAATGTCACTTGATCGGTAAATCCTGTCTAACTGCTATAGCCCTTTTAGACGGCTTTGCGAACATGACATTCACGTTAATGTTCTGTGTTGTGCTGTGATGTTGCGGATTTGTCGTGGTGGATAGCCTGGATGCAGTGTTAGTACAGTTTAGTTGTATTTGTACATTTGATATTATGGGGCGAGCGTCCGACATGTGGACTGCCGTTACTGCCTGTTTGTATATTATTTTTTTTGGGGCACGACCGGACTGAGGTCGATGTACCAGTTGTATGTATATTTTACTTTCTGTACTAGGATTACCCCGCGGAGGGGTGCACGGGTAGCCGGGTTCTAGAGGGCAACGAGCCCGCATCTCATGGCGTTAAGACGGAGGGGGCTTCACTTTAGAATTGGCAGGCTATTCGCCGTACTCGTAGGGGGTACAGATTGACCCAAGGAGGGGTGCCCAAGTTACCGGATTCTGTGAAGTGCTGGGTGGTCCATTTACGTTGCTGAAGGGGGCTGCCTCCCTTCAGGTTTTGGTGGGTAACTTGTCGCGCCCGTAGGGGTCTAGGATTTCATTGCACATGCTATCCACACGACCAGAGGAACGTCGGGTTTCAGTAGCGGCTCTATGAAACCCGGGTATCCCAGATATCTGTATTGTTCTGTGATGCTTATTATATTTCTGTGATGTTTCATTTTATCACGCCTTGAGCGATTATTATATATTGATATATATACTAGTAGATGTTGTATATGTTTTGCATCCACGCTAGTCCAGTCCCCGCTCTATCGTTAGTTAAGTAACCTAACGGGTGATGACGGGACCCAGTGGCGAATTCGGATGGCATATACGTACATCATTATTTTCGTTCTTTTGTGGTGTGATCAATTGATGGGACTGCGTTGATTCGGATCAATGCAAGCTAAACAAACCTATTCTGATGTGGTTGGAACATTTTTTCAAAAAGCTGTTATTGCAAGGACGTTCTTTTTTGTTTTGCACAGTGGTATTCGGTTATGAATATCCAGCACCTCAGTCGATGAGGCAAGGGCCGAGATCCCTTTACCGGGAGTGACCCCTTGGACAGAAGTTTGCGTCAGGTTAATAACTTCACTATAGCCGATTGCCTTTTGCTTTGCATCGTGGTATTCAGTTGGAATATCCTGCACCTCATTCTATGGGGAAAGAGCCGAGATCCCTTCACCGGGAGTGACCTCTTTAGCAAAGGTTTTCGTCACTATATTTTTATAAAAAGTTATCCGGTTCCTTCAACGATATCAAGTTCATTACGTTAAGGGTTTTTCGCCAAAAACCAGCCGTAGCCCTCCGTCATTTCAGTTTAGTATTGCTTAGTATTCGTGCTACGTATGTCGTGCTCAGCCGAGGCGTAGTCTGCGGTAGCTCTGTAATGCTTTTCTGTCTTATGGATATGTGATTGGTTAGGACAGTCGTACGGTCATTTTGGCTCAGTCAAGGACTCGTGCGGGTGGGTTTAATGCAATCAAGATAATGACGGGTTGAACTTTACTAGGATCCTTTGATATGTTAGCTCAGTCAATGTCACTTGGGTCCTAGGGGTGAAAATCACATCGGGAGTTTCTAAAGAAACTGAAACTTGCCAGGCATGCGCATACCTTCTGGAGTGTGGTGACGTGAGTGGATTCCGTCACGTTACCATGCGATGATAGTTGGATCCCGATTCCCACTGATGAGTTGGTTTACTCCTCGGGTGATCCCGACTAATTCTTCTTTCAGGTTTGGAGGAGAATTTGAGATTACAGTGCGAGGTTTCCTGATTAGATAAAGTGATAACCATTCTGATCTAGGTTAGAGTGCACGCTGAGTGTTTCTTTTCTCTCTCTCTCTTTGGCTGCGACCATGACCCGACCCGTGACTATGACTCAGTGACCAAGTTGACCGAACCTTGTTATAAGACTGGATTTTCGATTGTCTGAGTTGCATACCTCATTGCCACTCCTACTTTTACCCTTTTCTCCAGGACACCCCGTATTACTACGAACGTCCACTTCCATTAGATAAAACCATCGTATGGTTATATACGAACTCGATGGAATTTATTCGAGGATGGTTTCCGGTTCTGGAGAAAACGAATAGGATTATTCATTTGTCTTTTCCTTTTACCTTCTCTCAGGTTGCGAGTGCTCCTTGGATTAGGACAGTACACCTATTACGCTTATTGGATAGTCTTCTTCCAAACCATAGGCAAGTGCCGACCGGTAGGGAATGAAGAAAACCATTTAGCCTAAAAGGTGTACAGAAGGTATTAAGTAAAGACATATCAAGGGATTAGTAAGAGGGCAAAGTAAATTGTGACTGCTATTCACGACCAAACCAAGTATTTCATTACCACTCCCACTTCACCTTTGTATTTCTCCAGGACACTCCGTATCACTACGAAGATCCACAGTTATTTGGATACTCCATTGTATGGTTATATATAAACTCGAAGGAACTTGTTCCAGTTCGGGGATGGATTCTGGTTCAGGAGAAATAGGAATAAGGTTTATTCGGTTTTCTTTTATCTTCGCCTTCTCTCGCATTGCGAGTACTCCTAGGATTAGGACAGTACACCCATTATGCTTATTGGATAGTCTTCTTCCAAACCATAGGCTGGTGCCGAACGGTGGGGAAGGTAGAAAACCATTTAGCCTAAAAGGGTGTATATAAGGTAATGACTAAAGACATATGAAGGGATGTGGAGATGGCAAAGAAATATACGGTTACAGTTGTGAATCTGATAATGGAAGAGGCATTACTAGGAATATCCGGATACCCCTTCGAAACATTTTCATGTTTCAGTTTCACTGTGCATTGTTAATAGAAAACTGATTTCCCAATTAGACACTTGCTCCGGGTATGTATTTACCAGGCTTGATTCTCACATCTGTATGGTTTTACAGACGATGAGTGGGAGTAAGTTATTGGGAATTAGGTGATCATCCTCATTATATCGGGATTCGTTGTAACTGGTGATATTTGAGAAAATTACCTGGGTTGTTTGCCGGACGGCGAATATTTGGTTTTGAATATCCGTTGTTATGCACCAATTTCAAATTGATATATCTGTACGTCTATTTTTATAGAGTGAGATATACCTTCTTGAAATTATGTCTGTGACATTTACCTATATCAGTGGATGGTTAGGTAAGGAGCATTAAACAGCGGTGTAATTCTTCATAACCATAGTACAGTTTTCAACCTACAACGCACAGGGTTTGAGTTATTCAACTCAGGGGACTTATACAGAGTATTGTATGATGTCCAGTGTCCATTAGGATAGAGGGGTTGGTCCTCGTACTATATTATGTTTACTTATGACTTCTCTAGTTCTTAGACAAGTGTTTCGTAGAAACACAAGGTCTGATTTTTGAGAAGTTATAGGTATAAGAGTAAAGTAGAGAACCAGATGTTGCGAGTATCGGGATTCTTCAAGGTGATCGAAGATGTGGATACTTATGTATGGTATTCAGTTAATAGTAATGATTAATAGAGCTTGCTTCTCTTTCAGATTACTCATAATTGGAAGTACTCCTAAGTCGAGTAATGCTGATCGGCCTCTCTCCATTTAGTTGACATGCACTGGAGACAGCTGCATGATTTGAATCTTAAATTAAATCAGTGCCTCTGTTTATGTATTGGATATAGAACAGTTCGTATCTTGACGTTGTTAAGGTACGGGGAGTTGTCCAGCTTATGCTTAAAACCAGACTATGGACAACTCAAGGCACGTTTCTGTAATGGCTGTTTGTGGGTTGACCCGGGCTATGACGAGGGTTGATTTTCTACCATCAGGAAGATCAATAGTGATATTGTTCTAGACTCGCCACAGTTTTAATAAAAATGGATTTTTTCAGAAAACAGTATTGGGAGTATGGTAGAACTGGAAGTGATTCCAGAACCGCAAACGATTACTGAAAATTTAATGGGACCTAAAGATTCAATCTGGTTTCACATTCCATTGGCCACTCCGCAGATATGGTGGGTAACCTCAGACACTCAAGAGGTACTTCGGTATGCTCAAAGACGGTGACAGGGAGGTTCTTGTTTACCCAGACTTGCCATTGCTGTTGTTCCAGACTGTGAGAACCGGCAGGAGGATGAGTATAGCGTCGTTGTCAACTAGTTTTAGAAGTGTACGTGTATATGACTCTGCCAAAGGGTTGTCGTAGTCAGTGGGAGCAACGGAAGCATTGGTGGACAAGTAGCTTATGTCTATTTATGGACTAAAGCAGATATAGCGGAGATAGATCATTTGTTTCTGATGTGACAGTCATAGGTTTGACTTCATCAGAATAGGGGATGGATCTGTTAAGAAGGTAGTAGGGTGTAATGTCCTTGTATTTGGATGACATTCACAGAGTAGGAAGTGAAATTCCTATACTACGATCGGTTATACTTTGGTTGTCACACAGTGATTTCTCCACATAGGACTTGGATATTATATCAGACATTCTGGTCACTAGATCTACGGTTTTAGATCTAGATTTGGGTGGTTTTCCAATCCAGGTACTTAGACAGCATTCTAAAGGTGTTTTAGAATGGACGACTCCTGGCATGGTAATGTACCTGCAGTTGATGGAGTCACCCTCTCTAAAGGTGTCTTATAGACTAAAGGGGAGAGGGATGTACATGATTGGCAGATCACTTGCTTAGGCAATTGAGTCAATCATGAGATGTCAAGTACCACACCAGATGTTATTTTGCAGGAGATGCAATAAGTTGATATTAATCCAATCCTAGAGAAACGATCGGAAGCAGTTTTAGAACATAAGTGGATGTTATAGGGATATGATAACGACAGCCTCATTCGGGAGACAGTTATCATTCCAAGCTTCCAAGGTGACCTGGGTGACAGAGTGGCTGTCAGAGTTATAGTTTTCCCTCCGACGAGGGGCAGTATTTTAGACAGGTGGTCCAAGCGGATACTGAGGGAGGCATGGCGCAAGATACTGATTGGTTTCAGTTGACAATACAGTCTAAGAAGTTTGGATTTGGAGTTCATTTATGAACTAGGTCCCATCAGATATCCAGACATATTCTAAGATAGGTATTGCTCATTTCGGGAGATCATTTTCTCCGCGAACATGAGATAAAGAGAGACAAAGAAAGAAATATCAAAGCGGACCCACTCACTGAGGCTGTTCCACGAACGCAATAGTTTCGCAAACGGGTTTTGTGTGACTGATTAGTAGAGGAGTTGGGTGTTCGGTATCACACAGGCTGTGAGTATGCGACATCTGTTGGATATAGTGCCCTCAGAGTCAATTATTGGATCACAGGCACGTGATTGCAATGATTGAGGGAGGACCTATCCCGGTAGGACAGTCTTACTCAAGATGATAGTATGCTATCTGGTTTATCTTTATCATCGTGTACTGCTTTAGGTGACATTACTGATCACCATTGCACGTTGATAGAGCCCTTAGGATTCTTGCTTGACGGCCAGCAGTATGATGGCGATCATATACGTGGGAGCTGGGGTCTATAAGCACATCCTTAAAAGGTCCCTAGTCGTGGGAGTTTCGAGACTGGGCATCGATACTCCATTAGTAGACTAGTGTATACAGTCGAGACCCCGACGAGGGGCGGTGACCGGTCTCACAAGCCACTGGTGTCAGTTGGTTCACCTAAGATGTATACAGGTGCTCATTGGGTTATGAGTACACCGGACAGGACTCACCGGGAACCTGCTAGTTGGGATTATACCAGACGTCAGATAGCAGTTCCCTGGTGACATGTGTACAGGTTAGTTCATCGCCTGAGATCGTCATTTGTCTCGTGTGAGTTCCCACTGTGCTTTGATTACTACCCTACCACGGCTCAAAGGAGTCGTGCAAACAGGTTTTAGTTGGGTACAGTCCCGAGCCACATGGAGGCAATGAGCGGATCTGCAGGGGTTCGTCTCTCCCGGTATTAGGGGTGAGGTCGCGTTGTGTCTAGGAGAGCCATTACACAAATCCCTCGGCCGAGGCAGGAGATTTACTGGTAGGTATTCCAGTAGTATCTCAGGATGTTCTGGGCTACACTCCGACACGACTTGTACCGCTTTTGGGGGTCTGACTTTTACCAACCCCCTAGGCCCGCCATGCGATACTCATAGACGAACGGACCGGACTGTACGGATATTTTCACTGACAGGCTCAGTATGGTGTCAGGATGAGTTCGCTCAACGACGTCCCTTTTAGTCAATAGCTGGTGGCCCGTCACGTATGGCTAATACCTCTGATGTGCTAGTGGTTAAATCCATAGCCATAGTATTGACGAGTCTTTAGAGTCCACCACACAGACAGTTACTCAAGTTTCGGGCGAAATGCGGTAGAGGCCGTATGGAGATATGGCAGGGTTCGATCAGATACGTGCGGTATTGCATGGATCATGATCGGACGGATTTTACTAGCCGCCTTTGGCTTAAGCCGGATCCTAATATTAGACAGTGTAGATTTTGTCTCTTTGCATTTGTATTCAGTGGGAATACAAATGCGGGCATGTATATGCAGTAGCGGGGTTTTCCTGTAATTTATTACGGGATCAGTTTTCTGAAGTTGCCAATTTGCATTCCGTTCCGGCCGGTTTTCCTTTGTTCTTTCGCGGCCGGACTTTCCGATGGAGGGTGTTATTTGCTGGTTTACAAATAACTTATTGTGGAGGGGTTTCTTGCATATTGGTGGCATCATGATTGTTATTCATCATGAGATTCTTTTTCCTTCTTATCACTTGCATTGTTTATGATGGTTAATGAGAAGAGATTGATTTGTTTAATGATGTGAGGTTTGCTTTGGATGTGGTCACCCCCTTCTTGTTTCCTACACTCACCTCCCTTGTGCTTTTTTCTTTTCTCTCCTCCACCATTCATAAGGGGTAGGCCGGCCACTAGAGAGAGGAGGGAGATTATTGTTGTTCTCATTTTTTTTAGCTATCTCATTATTCCATTCATGCAACAAAAGGAAAAACCCTCTCTAAAGTTCTTCATTCCTCCATCACCAAAGGCAACTTCATATAACCCCAAGAGACATGGTTTCTACACTTGCCTACAGCATTCCTTGGATGCGTCGGCTAGCCAACTTCGCGCCCGAGTTGCCTCGGTCCAGAGGTGGGAGCCCGTAAAAGAATCCGGCTACATGGTGCCCTTTCCGACGAGGAGGTGACGGACGGAGACTCCACGGGAGATTGGAGTGGAGACGAAGACCGAAGGACACAGATCGCTCGGTATAGCTCTCTACCCCTTTCTCTTGATAGCTAGCATTAGGTTAATGGTTACGATCCGGGTTTATTGTCCACGGTAGCGCCGGTTTAATGTTAAGAAAAATTTTGATTCCGCATTTTGGCATCGAGTAGAAGGCCGGGGCGCTGCCGTAGTGCAACATGGTATCAGAGCCAGGCCATTAACCTAGTCTAGCTTGGTCTAGTGTGTTTAAAACTTCGATCGAACATTTATCCCAAAACCGCATTTTCATTTCATATGTTTTCTGTCGAAATTTTTTTAGCTCCAAAATTTTTTCAGGTTGTTGCAGAATGATGTACATGGAATTATAAGAACACTGTGAAAATTTGGTAGTGTGATCCCTCCATATGACCGCGGAACCGCGGCCACAACCCCTATTTAGCCGCGGTTCCGCCGCAGTATTGAGTCTTCACTTCACCAATTTTTTGCAGTAGGCTTTTGGGCTGAAAATAGTGGTTTTCGTATATTCTTTTTGGGCCCAGAATTTCTTTATGTGCTACAGTAATGCTTGGGGCCCACTTGGTAAAATTTGATCGATCGGATATTTTAAACACATTAGTTCACAGTATTTACATTATATCTGCGACCGTGAATGTCACTCGATCGGTAAATCCTGTCTAACTGCTATAGCCCGGTTAGACGGATTTGCGAATGTGACATTCACGTTGATGTTCTGTGATTGTGCTGTGTTGTTGCGGATCGGTCGTGGGGATAGCCTGGTTGCAGTGGTAGTACAGTTTTGTTTTATGTGTACATTTCATATTATGGGGCGAGCGTCCGACATGTAGACTGCCGTCACTGCCTGTTTGTATTATTATTTTGGGGCATGACCAGGTTGCGGTCGATGTACCCGTTGTATGTATATTTTACTTTCTGTACTAGGATTACCCCGCGGAGGGGTGCACGGATAGCCGGGTTCTAGAGGGCAACAAGCCCGCATCTCATGGCATTGAGACGGAGGGGGCTTTACTCTAGAATTGGCGGGCTATTCGCCGCACTCGTAGGGGGTACAGGTTGACCCAAGGAGGGGTGCCCAAGTTACCGGATTCCGTGAAGTGCTGGGTGGTCCATTCACGTTGCTGAAGGGGGCTGCCTCGCTTCAGGTTTTAGCGGGTAACTTGCCGCGCCCGTAGGGGTCTAGGATTTCATTGCACAGGCTATCCACACGACCAGGGGAACGTCAGGTTTCAGCCGCGGCTCTATGAAACCCGGGGATCCCAGATATCTGTATTATTCTGTGATGCTGTACATTTCTGTGATGTTGCATTTTATCACGCCTTGAGCGAAAATTATATATTGTATATATACTAGTAGATGTTGTATATGTTTTGCATCCGCGCTGGTCCAGTCCCCGCTCTGTCGTTAGTTAAGTAACCTAACGGGTGATGACGGGACCCAGTGGCGAATGCGGATGGCATATACGTACATCATTATTTTCGTTCTTTATTGGTGTGATCAATTGATGGGACTGCGTTGATTCGGATCAATGCAAGATAAACAAACCTATTCTGATGTTGTTGGAACAATTTTTCAAAAAGCTGTTATTGCAAGGGCGTTCTCTTTTGTTTTGCATAGTGGTATTCAGTTGGAATATCCTGCTTCTCAGTCGACGAGGCAAGGGCCGAGATCCCTTCACCGGGAGTGACCCCTTGGACAGAAGTTTGCGTCAGGGCAATAACTTCACTATAGTCGATTACCTTTTGCTTTGCATCGTGGTATTCAGTTGGAATATCCTGCACCTCATTCTACGGGGAAAGAGCCGAGATCCTTTCACCGGGAGTGACCTCTTTAGCAAAGGGTTTTCGTCACTATAATTTTTATAAAAAACTATGCAGTTCCTTCAACGATATCAAGTTCATTACGTTAAAAGTTTTTCGCCAAAAACTAGACGTAGCCCTCCGTCATTTCTTACAAGTATTACTTAGTATTCGTGCTGCGTTTGTTGACTGTGTCAAGGCGTAGTATGCGGTAGCTAAGTAGTGTTTGTTTGTAGCATATTAATGGGATTGGTTAGGACAGTCATGCGGGCTCGTACGGGTGGGTTTAATGCAATCCAGGATAATGACGGGTTGAACTTGACTAGGACTCTTTGATTTGTTGACTGTGTCAAGGTCACTTGGGTCCTAGGGGTAAAAATCACATCGGGAGTTTCTAAAGAAACTGAAACTTGCCAGGCATGCGCATACCTTCTGGAGTGTGGTGACTTGAGTGGATTCCGTCAAGTTATCATGCGATTATAGTTGGATCCGGATTCCCACTGATGAGTTGGTTTACTCCTCGGGTGATCCCGACTAATTCTTCTTTCAGGTTCGGGAAAGAATTTGAGGTTACAGTGGGAGGTTTCCTGATTAGATAAAGTGATAACCATTCTGATCTAGGCTAGAGTGCACGCTGAGTGTTTCTTTTCTCTCTCTCTTTGGCAGTGACCATTGACCCGACCCTAGACTATAACTCAGTGACCAAGTTGACCGAACCTTCTTAACACTGGCTTTTGGATTGTCAGAGTTGCAGACCTCATTGCCACTCCTACTTTTAACCTTTTCTCCGGGACACCCCGTATTACTATGAACGTCCACTTCCATTGGACAAAACCATCGTATGGTTATATACGAACTCGAAGGAATTCGAGGATGGTTTCCGATTCTGGAGAAAATGGATAGGACTATTCAGTTGTCTTTTCCTTTTACCTTCTCTCAGGTTGCGAGTACTCCTTGCTTTAGGAGTAGTACACCTATTACGCAAATTGGATAGTCTTCTTCCAAACCATAGGCAGGTGCCGACCGGTAGGGAATGAAGAAAACCAATTAGCCTAAACGGTGTACAGAAGGTATTACGTTAAGGCATATCAAGGGATTAGTAAGAGGGCAAAGTAAATTGCGACTGCTATTCACGACCAAACCAAGTATTTCTTTGCCAATCCTAAATCACCTTTGTATTTCTCCAGGACACTCCGTATCACTACGAAGATCCACTGTTTATTTGGATATTCCATCGTATGGTTATATACGAACTCGAAAGGAACTTGTTCCAGTTCGGGGATGGATTCTGGTTCAGGAGGAATAGGAATAAGGTTTATTCGGAAGTCTTTTATCTTCACCTTCTCTCGCATTGCGAGTGCTCCTAGGATTAGGACGGTACACCCATTATGCTTATTGGATAGTCTTCTTCCAAACCATAGGCTGGTGCCGAACGGTAGGGAAGGAAGAAAACCATTTGGCCTAAAGGGGTGTACAGAAGGTAATGTCTAAAGACATATAAAGGGATTTTGAGAGGTGGCAAAGAATTATACGGTTATAGTTGTGAATCTGGATAATGGAAGAGGCATTACTATGAATACCAGGATACCCCATCGAAACATTTCAATGTTTCAGTTTCACTGTGTACTGTTAAAAGAAAACTGATTTCCCAATTAGACACTTGCTCCAGGGTATGTATTTACCAGATTTGCTTCTCACATCTGTATGGTTTTACAGATGATGAGTGGGAGTAAGTTATTGGGAATTAGGTGATCATCCTCATTATATCGGAATTCGTTGTAATTGGTGATATTTGAGGAACTCACCTGGGTTGTTTGCCGGACGGCAAATATTTGGTTTTGAATATCCGTTGTTATGCACCAATTTCAAATTGATATATCTGTACGTCTATTTTTATAGAGTGAGATGTACCTTTTGAAATTATGTCTATGACATTTACCTATATCAGTGGATGGTTAGGTAAGGAGCATTAAACGGCGGTGTAATTCTTCTTAACCATAATTACAGTTTTCAACCTACGACACACAGTGAATGAGTCACTTGACTCAGAGGACTTATACAGAGTATTGTATGTTATCCAGTGTCCATTAGGACAGAGGGGTTGGTCCTCGTACTCTATTCGGTTTACTTATGACTTCTCTAGTTCTTAGATAGGTGTTTCGTAGAAACACAGGGTCTAAGTTTTGAGAAGTTATAGGTGTATGAATAAAGTAGAGAACCAAGAGTTGCAAGTATCGGGATTCTTCAAGGTGATCGAAGATATAGATACTTGTGAATGGTATTCAGTTGATAGTAATGATTAAATGGACTTGCTTCTCTTTCAGGTTACTCATAATTGGAAGTACTCCTAAGTTGAGTAATGCTGATCGACCTCTTTCCATTTAGTTGACATGCACTGGAGACAGCTGCATGATTTGAATCTGGTTCAATTAAATCAGTGCCTCTATTTCTGTATTGGATATAGAACAGTTCATATCTTGACATTGTTAAGATACGGGGAGTCATCCAGCTTATGCTTAAAACCAGACTTTGGATGACTCAAGGCACGTTTCTGTAATGGATGTTTGTGGGTTGACCCGGGCTATGATGAGGGTTAATTTTCTACCATCTGGAAGATCAAGAGTGATATTGTTTTTGACTCGCCACAGTTTTAATAAAAATGGATTTTTTTTTCAGAAAACAGTAGTGGGAGTATGGTAGAACTGGAAGTGATTCCAGAACCGCAAACGATTACTGAAAATTTGATAGGAACCTAAAGACTCAACCTGGTTTGACATTCCATTAGCCACTTCGCAGACATGGTGGGTAACCTCAGGCACCCGAGAGGTACTTTGGTATGCTCAAGGACGGTGGCTGGGAGGTTCTTGTTTACCCAGACTTAACACTACTGTTGTTCCAGACTATGAGACCCGGCAGGAGGATGAGTATAGCGTCGTTCTGAATTAGCTTCAGAAGTGTACGTGTATATGACTCTGCCAGAGGGTTGTCGTAGTCAGTGGGAGCAGCGGAAGCATGGTGGACAAGTGGCTTATGTCTATTTATAGACTAAAGCAGATACAGCGGAGATAGATCATCTATTTCTGATGTGACAGTCATAGGTTTGACTTCATCAGAATAGGGGATGGATCTGTTAAGATGGTAGTAGGGTGTGATGTCCTGGTATTTGATGAAATACATAGAGTAGGAAGTAAAGTTCCTATACTACGATCGGTTATACTTTGGTTGTCACACAGTAGTTTCTCCACATAGGACGTGGATATTATATCAGATATTCTGGTTACTAGATCTATGGTTTTAGATCTAGATTTGGGTGCTTTCCAAATCTGGGTACTTAGACAGCATTCTAAGAGTATTTAGAATGGACGACTCCTGGCACGGTAGTATATCTGCAGGTGATGGAGCCACCCTCTCTAAAGGTGTCTTACAGACTAAAGGGGAGAGGGATGTGCATGATTGGCAGATCACTTGCTTAGGCAATTGAGTCAATCATGAGATGTCAAGTACCACACCAGATGTTGTTTTTGCAGTAGATGCAATAAGTTGATATTAATCCAGTCCTGGAGAGACATTCGGAAGCAGTTTTAGAACATAAGTGGATGTTCTAGGGATATGATATCGACAGCCTCCTTTAGGAGACGGTTATCATTCCAGTCTTCCAAGGTGACCTGGACGGCAAAGTGACTGTCAGAGTTATAGTTTTCCCTCTGACGAGGGGCAGTATTTTGGACAGGTGGTCCAGGTGGATACTGAGGGAAGGATGGCGCAGGATACTGATTAAGTTCAGTTGACGATACAGTCTAAGAAGTTTGGATTTGGAGTTCATTTATGAACTAGGTCCCATTAGATATCCAGACATATTCTAAGACAGGTATTGCTCATTTCAGGAGATGGTTTTCTCCACGAACTTGAGATATAGAGAGACATAGAAAGAAACATCACAGCGGATCCACTCACTGAGGCTATTCCTCGAACGCAATAGTTTCGCAAACGAGCTTTGTGAGACTGACTAATAGAGGAGTTGGGTGTTCGGTATCACACGAGCTGTGAGTAGGCGACATCGCAATAATTAGACTTGAGTGCAAGTGGGAGATTGTTGGAGATAGTGCCCTCAGAGTCAATTATTGGATCACAGGCACGTGATTGCAATGATTGAGGGAGGACCTATCCCGGTAGGACAGTCTTACTCAAGATGATAGTATGCTATCTGGTTTTTATTTATCATCGTGTACTGCTTTAGGTGACATTACTGATCACTATTGCACGTTGATAGAGCCCTTAGGATTCTTGCTTGACGGCTAGCAGTATGATGGAAATCATATACGTGGGAGCTGGGGTCTATAAGCACATCCTTAAAAGGTCCCTAGTCATGGGAGTTTCGAGACTGGGCATCGATACTCCATTAGTAGACTAGTGTATACAGTCGAGACCCCGACGAGGGGCGGTGGGCGGTCTCACAAGCCACTGGTGTCAGTTGGTTCACCTAAGATGTATACAGGTGCTCATTGGGTTATGAGTACACCGGACAGGACTCGCCGGAAACCTGCTAGTTGGGATTATACCAGACGTCAGATAGCAGTTCCCTGGTGACATGTGTACAGGTTAGTTCATCGACCTGAGATCGTCATTTGTCTCGTGTGAGTTCCCACTGTGCTTTGATTAATACCCTACCACGGCTCAAAGGAGTCGTGCAAACGGGTTTTAGTTGGGTACAGTCCCGAGCCACATGGAGGCAGTGAGCGGATTTGCAGGGGATCGTCTCTACCGGTATTGGGGGTGAAGTCGCGCTGTGTCTAGGAGAGCCATTACACAAAGCCCTCGGCCGAGGCAGGAGATTTACTGGTAGGTATTCCAGTAGTATCTCTGTAGGGTTCCTAGGCACCCTAGTGAGGTCTCACAAGGCATCGAACATGCCAATATAAAAAATTATGGGTGCCGAAAGACCCGACTACGGATCGTTTGCTAGAAAACTAGGCGAAAAAGCTAACTAGTTAACACTTAACTATAAGAATCGGAAATACAACCTTTGTAGATCCGGTGCTCCACCTCCATAGCTCCGCAATGAAGTCTCCTCACTGTCCATTACAAGTCCCGGGCTCTAGCGTCGGCTTCATCGGAGAATGTACGGGCTAGGTCATCGACGACGTGCCGAAGATGATCTACGTCGAGGCATCGCTAAATCAAGCTCCGACTTCACCAAGTCAAGAAACTTGTGAAGTAAACACACTATACTACTTGGCAAGAGATAGAGGATGAAGGAATAGGAAGTGGGTTCAATTTAGAATTGGATTTCTCACTCATTTCCATCAATCACCATTGATGGACCTTGCTTTCTTCTTGAAGAAGAAGATGAAGAAGAAGATAAATATTATGATAAGAATAATTTAAAATGAAAAGAATAATCCATTATTATCATAAGTGAACCATGGTTAGTTGTAGAGAGTGAACTAGGGTTAGTGGAGTAGTTAGGGTTAAGCATGAGACAAAATGGTGACAAAGTCAAAGTTTTCATGAAGCTTCAACAAGCTTCCAAATAAAGCCACCATTTTGCATTTGCTTATTCTTTTTCCAAAAAGAAAAAGATTAATATATAAATAAGTAAATCAAAAACCCTAATCATCCACTTAACTATAGTTTGATACTTTACACTTAACCAAAAGGCATGTATCATCAAACATGATACAATCATGTGCACAAAACTATATCGAATATACAATGTGCACATCCGAGCGAGAAAATCCAATTAAAGTGAACCGACACTAGTTAATGCAAAGTAATATATCAAATATATAATTATGCATTAAATTATTAAATCAACACTTGATTTAACGATCCGGTCATATCGTATATAACCGACTAGTATCCAATGTATCGGTTTATCGAATCAATCCTTGATTCGATAACTAGGGTATATCGCATATAACCTAATCGATACATTCATCGCGAGAATGAAATACGGTATCACATACACGCATTATTCTCGGTCCCGCACATATCTCATATGCGCTCCTATTTCGTTTCGCTTGAACCAGGAAACCTCTGTGTAGGACTCTAAAGACTCGTCAATACGCCGGCAGCAGGTGATGATCATATCAAGCACCCACAAGCCGCAAGCGGTCTGCTAAACGTAACGGCCACCCGGGTATTGAGCGATCTGAAGATCGACGAGCAAGCCCGCTTACACTCCAGTGAATCCGACCAGTAACACTACCGTACAGTCCGGTCTGATCGTCTGATATGTCGCATATCTTGCCTAGGGGTGGTAAACGTCAGACCCCAATAGCTCGATAAGTCGTGTCGATATGAGGTCTATAACTGTTCGAGAAACTACTGGTAACACTTACCAGTAAATCTCAGCAACCCTGGCCAGGGATTTCCTGTTATAGCCAATCGAACACAGCGCAACATCAACCCCCTATACCGGGAGAGACGAATCCCCTCCTCTCGCTCATTGCCTCCATGTGACTCGGGACTGTACCCAAAAACCACCGTTTTGCACGCCCTCTTGGACGTGGTAAGATGGAAATCAAAGCACAGTGGGAACCACACAAGACTCTATGACGATCTCGGGTCAACAGACTACTCTGTACCAGTGTCACCAGAGAACTGCCATCTGACGTGAGGTATAATACCATCTGGGAGTTCTCGACGAGTCCGTCCAGTGTACCCAGTCTCTACTGAGCACCCGTATATCATCTCTGATGTCAAACACCGATGGATATGGGATCATCCATCGCCCATCTGTATGGATCGAGAAGGTACACGCTAGTCTACTCTGGTATATCGATGCCCCGTCTCGATACACCCACGACTAGGGACTTTAAAGGATGTACTTACGGACTACCATGTCCCCACTAGTATGATCCGCATCATAGTCCAGGTAGTCAAGTACAGATCCTAAGGGCTTTACCAACATGTAACAGAGAGACAATCAATATACACGTTAAGGTAAAGATCAACCAGATAGCATACTATCATGTCGAGCAAGAAAGTCCTCACTATATATGTCCCAGCATCCACTACAATATACATCCTATGTATAGTAATGGCCTCTAGGGCATACATATAACTAACAATCTCCCACTTGCACTAGGGCCATCTGTAGCAGTGGTTTGAAGTATCTCATACTCAACCATCCCATAAAAGTCTCTCTCTGGGAACAGGCCTTTGTGAGTGGATCCGCTGTGTTGTCCTCTGAGTCTACTCTCCTAACCTCGATCTCCCTGGAGATCAACCATCTCCATGATCAAGTGATACTGCCTTTAGAATATGTCTGGATCACTGATGGGACCGGCATTCCTTGGCATAAGCCACAACTCCATTGTCACACAATGGGAGGAACATAGTTCATCTCATGAACCAATATACACCCAAACAGCCTCTTTGGTAGCATCTTAAGTAGCGATGTATCCAGCCTTTATCGTCTAGTATGCCACGGTATCTAGCTTGGAACTCTTCCAACATACCGTCCCTCCACTGAGGGTAAAGACAATGCCTGTGACTGACATTCAGTCATCTTTATCACTCTGGAACACTTCCAGTGATTCTCCCCTGGATCGATTGATACCATCTCACTACAACTAGTGAGAATCCTAACATCCAATTAAATCTATCTCATAGATCCAAAACTCAGGATTTAGGAGGTATCATTTTGATCCTATGTGGAGAATCATTATGACAGACGGAGATTGATCGAGCGTAGCATAAGAAAACTCCTTTCTTATCAAGAGTATGTCATCCACGTACTCTACGAGGATCACCACCATACTCCCTACTACCTTTTTGTTTATACAAGGTTCATCTACCATTTTGATGATATCAAACTCTCTGACTACTTCATCAAAACAGATGTTCCAACTCCGCGATGCCTGCTTTATCCTATAAAACATCTTGCACACGTTTCCGCTGCTCCCACTGTCTACGAAGCCCTCTGGCTGTGTACTTATAGACGCTCTCTTCCAAATCATCATTTAGAAAAGCAGTCATGACACCCAACCACCAGATATCGCAGTCTTGGTATGTAGCCGTGACAAGTAGGATCTGGATGGACTTAAGCATAGATCCTTAGAAAAGGTTTCATCATAATCCACGCCTGGTCAATGACGAAAACCTTTAACAAGTCTAGCTTTGAAAGTCTCAACTTTTCCATCTACACCAAGTAATCTTCTCAAGATATACTTGCTCCTGATGGGGATTTAACCCTTCAGATATAGCAACCAAAGTCCATACTTTGTTAGTGTATAAGGATTCCATCTCAGATCGCTAAGCATCCAGCCATTCTTACAGAGTCTCACTCCTGATGGCCAGCTCGAAACTAGTTGGGTCATCATCTCATGATGCAATCCTCGCTCCCACTGTCATAGAGAAACAGAAGTATCTCTCAGGTGGGTGAGGAACCCTACTAGATCGGCGGAGAGGCTGAGGTTCGTTGGTATCTATTGAATCCTTTGGTTCTACCAAATCATCTGCTATAGTTTGCATAGCTGGAACCTTTCCAGTTGTAGATAACAGATCTTGCCTCGAGCTTGTCCGGATTTTTCTTTTAAACATAGGCCGGACAACCCCAAATCTTAACTAGCTTAAGACATGGGCTCTTCCCTTTCCATATCACATATGAAGTGGTAGGCAACTGATTTGATTGGAACCCTATTCAATAGGTATGCAGCTTCTCAAGCGCATAACTCCCAAAAGGAAATAGGTAACTCAGTAGTACTCATCACAGAGCACACCTTATCACATAGGGTGTTATTGCTCCACCCCGATATACCATCGTGCTATGGTGTATACGGAGGAGTAATGCTGAGAGAGAATCTCATTCTCCTTTAGAATAGTCCAGGAATTCCGTGCACAAGTATTCTCCTCCTTGATCTCATCAAAGGACATAGTACTTATACCCGTATTTTGGTTCTCTACTTCTAACTTATATTCTGTGAATATCTCATAAGGTTCGGACTTGTGTTTCAACAGAAACATAGGTCTGAAACTCGAAAGAGATCATCAGAGAATGTAATGAAGTACAAAGAACCAATCTTGGCATGTGTAGACAGGGGAGCTTACATACATCAACATGTATCATATCCCAAGAGTACACTAACTCTTTCTCTGTTTCCAATAAACAGAGCTGGTGTCATTATATCTTTGTGACATGACTCGCAAGTTTCATAAGATGTAAATTCAAACTGATTTAAATATGCATCTATATGTAACTTCAGCTAGTCGGGTCACATTGATCTGACCTAGTCTACAATACCTTAAGAAGGATCCGTTCATTTCTGAACTCTTCCTCTTATGTGTGTTCCGTATACTAAGAACTGTAGTTTGATTTAGAACATTAATGCTTTTAGATAACGTGCCTGAACTGATCAACTTTTGATATAGGAAATGTTCGAAACATTATCCAACAATACAAAATTTTATCATTTCTTTACTAATAAAGAGACAGATATGATTTTGTATATCAGGTTCGGTATCTAATAACATTCGTTCAGAATCAATGTATTGGTAATACAGGGTGACAGTGACCAACAGACTTGGCTGCAACACTTGCCCCGTTTTCTGCCTCATGAAACTTATCACCCGTTCTCAGTTCTCTACCTTTCTGTAGCCCTATGTAACTGATTACATATCTGGGATCCTGATCTGGTATCACATACCCAGGACGTAAAGGATACTGAGAAACAGTTCTCTGTAATGAACACACCCGAAGATGATGCATCAGCATGCACTCTCTTCGTTTGGGCGGCACGGGAAATCTGGTATTCCCCAATTTCCTGCTCTGTCTTATAACATTTATAAGTTGGAGCGGGACCAACGTTCCCCAGCTCCGTATAACAAGCGGGTTCGGTCAATAATATTTTTTTTATCTTGATTAAGGCGTGATATGGTCGCTACCAGGAGAGAGAGAGAAGAAAACACTCAGCATGCGCTCTAGCAAGAATAGATTGGTTTTTATTTTATCTAATCAAGATGGCTCCCACTGCTTTTTATCAAATCTTCCTTCAAACCCTAAAAGGAAAGACTAGCCGGGATTAATTACACACTACAAGTTCGCCAATCTTTCAGCCAGGCCAGTGTCGGTACTTTGAGGGAGGTCCCCCATGCTTTCGCACGAACCTAATTAATGTAAACCTCGTTTTCCCAGAGGCGTAACCTCGTTAACACCTTTCTAGACACCTACTTGATCGGCTAATTGTAATGTATAAAACTCTCCCAGGAGTAACAATTACTCACAGCGGGTATCGGGATCCAACTATCTCATAGAAGGTATGCAATCTCATTGCAAATTTCAACACTTGAAATTCCCGATAATATTTTGCCCCTAGCACCCTATGACCTTGACGGAGGTCAACAAACCATAGGCTACTAGTCAAGTTCAACCCGTCATTTCTTGATCGAATTAAACCCACCCACACGACCCTTGACGAAGGTCAACAAGGCCGCACAACTACCCTAACTCAATCTGCATCATATGCATAAACAGATAAATACTAGTTAGCTACCGCACACTACGCCTTGACGGAGGTCAACAAACGTAGCACGAATACTAAATAGGACTTATCTGAAATGACGGAGGGCTACGACAGGTTTTTCTGAAAACCTATTGCGTAATGAACTTGATATCGTTGTAGAATCAAATGATTTTAAAATGGAGTGCTTTTGAGGCTTTTCTAGTTTTGCTAAAGGAGTCACTCCCGGTGAATGGATCGTCGGTCCTTTCCTCGTCGAATGAGGTGCGGGATATATCATATATATCACTGTGCAAAGCAAAAACTCTTAAAAGCAATCAAAAGACAAACCGAGTGTGTAGCATCTGCCAGTTATTGCTAAAGGAGTCACTCCCGGTGAAGGAATCTCGGTCCTTTCCTCATCGAATAAGGTGCAGGATATATCTCATATACCGCTATGCAAAGCAAGAACTGTAGCTACCTGTTTTATTTTGAAATTCGATTCTACAACATCTTAGGTTTCTTTTATTTCATTAATCACATTAATGAAGTCCCATCATTTAATTACCTAAACATCACAGATAAATACGACGTACACTTATGCCATCCGCATTCGCCTCGATGTCCCCTCGTGCACCGTTAGGTTAGGTAACTAACGGCAGAGCGGGGCAGGGCTAGCGCGGGTGTAAAACATAAGTAACGTCTATATAATATATCATATATACTATATACTGTATCTATCACAGAACATCACATGATCATATCACAGATATCGCAGCAGAAGAATCATATGAAATATTGGATATACTAGGACGTCCGTGTTTTCAATACGAGCCAGTATAAAACACGGATTCCACGGTCGCGATGAATAGCCAAACCCACACCCCTAGACCCCTACGAGAGCGGCAAGCAACCCTACCAATTCTAGAGTTAGGAGTCCCGGACTCGACTCCTCGAGTTGGTCTCCCACTGGACTCCAGAACCCGGTTACTTGTGCTCCCCTCCTTGGGTCTATCCTAGTGCGGAAAAGTAAATAATATACAAACGGTGACTACTTCCGCAACCTGGAAGCGCCCCAATAAAAGAATATTACATACAAGTTTTTACATGAATGAAAATGAAAAACACTCATCTCACATAAAAACCCCCGGCTATTCAAACACGACGATCCAATATAACATATCCAGCAACACATAACATCACATGTCATCAACGTAAGTAAATATGTCCATCCCAATTGTCGTTGACATATAGCAACGAAACCGGCGATATCACATATTACACTTACGGTCACAGAAAAGAAAGTGTAAGACTACAACAGTTGGAATCCGCAACCACCTCAGACATCGCATGCCTGACCAAATGAATTACTTAGACATCGCATGCCTAACAATTATAAACCCCGCATTTTAGTCTCATAATCGAAAACACTTTTCAATATCAAGTCGGGCAATTCAACAAGATTCCCGACATCCTGATCGAATACTCGTCGCAAACTTCAGTAGACGGCTGCACCCCCGATACCGTCGACGAAGTGCACCAAGGCGGAACACCGCCACCGCGAGCACCCGGACGGATGCTTTCGGCGACGGGGTTCTCCTACAGTCACTTGGTCGGGGCAATGGCGTGAGGCTGTCTATTAAGTTTACCCGGCGAGTATCCGCGTACGCTATGTGATCAAAATTCCGTGGCAACCGATCAAGTGAGACTAAACTGCTATGTTTATAATATTCATTCAGTTATCTCATAACTATTTGTGAATTCCAATTATTGTATCCCATTCCAGATAAATAGAAAATGTTAAACTTTCCGATCGAACAATCGAACACCTAAGTTTTCCCGATACAGATCAACACATGAAATAAGTCTAACAACATTCAGTTCGTGCCTCAGTACCAACGGTCCAGCCGTAGAAGGGTCAAGCCAACGCCTCACATGTGGCACGCCGTACTGCCCCAAACCCGAAGGTTCAAAGGGCAGTTCAAGACGGTCACATAATCGAGTTAAGGTTTGTTGTCTTCTAGAGGGTCCATCGCGTTACTTGCACTACTTAGAACGTCGTTAAACTACGGAAAAATCCAACACTTGGAAATTTCCCGACAGGGGAAAAATTGGGTAATTATATCCGGTCGAACTTTTTAACATATTCTAAAATTTATCCGGAAAGCCAAATAGACAAAATTTGATACCCCGATCGAAACACCGAATCCCCAAAACAACTCCAGAAAATTCAACTCTGTATTAAATATTAAAAATTCCCAGAAAAACCAGCATTGACTATTATTGATTATGGTGCAAATTTTGATGAACAATAGGACAAAACCGCCGCGGATCCGCCGCACGAGCCATGCTCGTGCCGCGGATCCGCGCCTTGACTACGGAGTTACGTCATCAAAATTCACCGTAACCCTTAGATTTCCCTGCTGATTTTTTTAGCAATTTTTAATCTGGAAAAATCCCAGTTTTTGAAAAAAGGACAAAGAGCAAGTAAGGAATTGGGTTTCGGGTTCGTTCGGACTTCAAATAGCGTCTAGACTTCGCCTAAGGCTCTAGCTAGGCTCTCATACCACTGTATGGTTCCTAGGCACCCTAGTGAGGTCTCACAAGGCATCGAACATGCCAATATAAAAAATTATGGATGCCGAGAGACCCGACTACGGATCGTTTGCTAGAAAACTAGGCGAAAAAGCTAACTAGTTAACACTTAACTATAAGAATCGGAAATACAACCTTTGTAGATCCGGTGCTCCACCTCCATAGCTCCGCAATGAAGTCTCCTCGCTGTCCATTACAAGTCCCGGGCTCTAGCGTCGGCTTCATCGGAGAATGTACGGGCTAGGTCATCGACGACGTGCCGAAGATGATCTACGTCGAGGCATCGCTAAATCAAGCTCCGACTTCACCAAGTCAAGAAACTTGTGAAGTAAACACACTCTACTACTTGGCAAGAGGTAGAGGATGAAGAAATAGGAAGTGGGTTCAATTTAGAATTGGATTTCTCACTCATTTCCATCAATCACCATTGATGGACCTTGCTTTCTTCTTGAAGAAGAAGATGAAGAAGAAGATAAATATTATGATAAGAATAATTTAAAATGAAAAGAATAATCCATTCTTATCATAAGTGAACCATGGTTAGTTGTAGAGAGTGAACTAGGGTTAGTGGAGTAGTTAGGGTTAAGCATGAGACAAAATGGTGACAAAGTCAAAGTTTTCATGAAGCTTCAACAAGCTTCCAAATAAAGCCACCATTTTGCATTTGCTTATTCTTTTTCCAAAAAGAAAAAGATTAATATATAAATAAGGAAATCAAAAACCCTAATCATCCACTTAACTATAGTTTGATACTTTACACTTAACCAAAAGGCATGTATCATCAAACATGATACAATCATGTGCACAAAACTATATCGAATATACAATGTGCACATCCGAGCGAGAAAATCCAATTAAAGTGAACCGACACTAGTTAATGCAAAGTAATATATCAAATATATAATTATGCATTAAATCATTAAATCAACACTTGATTTAACGATCCGGTCATATCGTATATAACCGACTAGTATCCAATGTATCGGTTTATCGAATCAATCCTTGATTCGATAACTAGGGTATATCGCATATAACCTAATCGATACATTCATCGCGAGAATGAAATACGGTATCACATACACGCATTATTCTCGGTCCCGCACATATCTCATATGCGCTCCTATTTCGTTTCGCTTGAACCAGGAAACCTCTGTGTAGGACTCTAAAGACTCGTCAATACGCCGGCAGCAGGTGACGATCATATCAAGCACCCACAAGCCGCAAGCGGTCTGCTAAACGTAACGGCCACCCGGGTATTGAGCGATCTGAAGATCGACGAGCAAGCCCGCTCACACTCCAGTGAATCCGACCAGTAACACTACCGTACAGTCCGGTCTGATCGTCTGATATGTCGCATATCTTGCCTAGGGGTGGTAAACGTCAGACCCCAATAGCTCGATAAGTCGTGTCGATATGAGGTCTATAACTGTTCGAGAAACTACTGGTAACACTTACCAGTAAATCTCAGCAACCCTGGCCAGGGATTTCCTGTTATAGCCAATCGAACACAGCGCAACATCAACCCCCTATACCGGGAGAGACGAATCCCCTCCTATCGCTCATTGCCTCCATGTGACTCGGGACTGTACCCAAAAACCACCGTTTTGCACGCCCTCTTGGACGTGGTAAGATGGAAATCAAAGCACAGTGGGAACCACACAAGACTCTATGACGATCTCGGGTCAACAGACTACTCTATACCAGTGTCACCAGAGAACTGCCATCTGACGTGAGGTATAATACCATCTGGGAGTTCTCGGCGAGTCCGTCCAGTGTACCCAGTCTCTACTGAGCACCCGTATATCATCTCTGATGTCAAACACCGATGGATATGGGATCATCCATCGCCCATCTCTATGGGTCGAGAAGGTACACGCTAGTCTACTCTGGTATATCGATGCCCCGTCTCGATACACCCACGACTAGGGACTTTAAAGGATGTACTTACGGACTACCATGTCCCCACTAGTATGATCCGCATCATAGTCCAGGTAGTCAAGTACAGATCCTAAGGGCTTTACCAACATGTAACAGAGAGACAATCAATATACACGTTAAGGTAAAGATCAACCAGATAGCATACTATCATGTCGAGCAAGAAAGTCCTCACTATATATGTCCCAGCATCCACTACAATATACATCCTATGTATAGTAATGGCCTCTAGGGCATACATATAACTAACAATCTCAGGGTGTTCTGGGCTACACTCCGACACGACTTGTACCGCTTTTGGGGGTCTGACTTTTACCAACCCCCTAGGCCCGCCATGCGATACTCATAGATGAACGGACCGGACTGTACGGATATTGTCACTGACAGGCTCAGTAAGGTGTCAGGATGAGTTCGCTCATCGACGTCCCTTTTGGTCAATAGCTGGTGGCCCGTCACGTATGGCTAATACCTCTGAAGTGCTAGTGGTTAAATCCACAGCCATAGTATTGACGAGTCTTTAGAGTCCACCACACAGACAGTTACTCAAGTTTCGGGCGAAATGCTGTAGAGGCCGTATGGAGATATGGCAGGGTTCGATCAGATACGTGCGGTATTGCACGGATCATGATCGGACGAATTTTACTAGCCGGCTTTGGCTTAAGCCGGATCCTAGTATTCGACAGTGTAGATTTTGTCTCTTTGCATTTGTATTCAGTGGGAATACAAATGCGGGCATGTATATGCAGTAGCGGGGTTTTCCTGTAATTTATTACGGGATCAGTTTTCTGAAGTTGCCAGTTTGCATTCCGTTCCGGCCGGTTTTCCTTTGTTCTTTCGCGGACGGACTTTCCGATGGAGGGGGTTATTTGCAGGTTTGCAAATAACTTATTGTGGAGGGGTTTCTTGCATATTGGTGGCATCATGATTGTTATTCATCATGAGATTCTTTTTCCTTCTTATCACTTGCATTGTTTATAATGGTTAATGAGAAGAGATTGATTTGTTTAATGATGTGAGGTTTGCTTTGGATGTGGTCACCCCCTTCTTGTTTCCTACACTCACCTCCCTTGTGCTTTTTTCTTTTCTTTCCTCCACCATTCATAAGGGGTGGGCCGGCCACTAGAGAGAGGAGGGAGATTATTGTTGTTCTCATTTTTTTTAGCTATCTCATTATTCCATTCATGCAACAAAAGGAAAAACCCTCTCCAAAGTTCTTCATTCCTCCATCACCAAAGGCAACTTCATATAACCCTAAGAGACATGGTTTCTACACTTGCCTACAGCATTCCTTGGACGCGTCGGCTAGCCAACTTCACGCCCGAGTTGCCTCGGTCCAGAGGTGGGAGCCCGTAAAAGAATCCGGCTACGTGGTGCCCTTTCCGACGAGGAGGTGACGGACGGAGACTCCGCGGGAGATTAGAGTGGAGACGAAGACCGAAGGACACGGATCGCTCGGTATAGCTCTCTACCCCTTTCTCTTGATAGCTAGCATTAGGTTAATGGTTACGATCCGAGTTTATTGTCCGCGGTAGCGCCGGTTTAAAGTTAAGAAAATTTTTGATTCCGCATTTTGGCCTCGAGTAGAAGGCCGGGGCGCTGCCGTGGCGCAACAACATCGTAATAATTAGCCTTGAGTGCAAGTGGGAGATTGTTGGAGATAGTGCCCTCAGAGTGAATTATTGGATCACAGGCACGTGATTGCAATGATTGAGGCAGGACCTATACCGGTAGGACAGTCTTACTCGAGATGATAGTATGCTATCTGGTTTGCCTTTATCATCGTGTACTGTTTTAGGTGACCTTACAGGTCACTATTGCACGTTGATAGAGCCCTTAGGATTCTTACTTGACGGCCAGCAGTATGATGGCGATCATATACGTGGGAGCTGGGGTCTATAAGCACATCCTTAAAAGGTCCCTAGTCGAGGGAGTTTCGAGACAGGGCATCGATACTCCAGAGTAGACTAGTGTATACAGTCGAGACCCCGACTAGGGGCGGTGGCCGGTCTCACAAGCCACTGGTGTCAGTTGGTTCACCTAAGATGTATACAGGTGCTCATTGGGTTATGAGTACACCGGACAGGACTCGCCAGGAACATGCTAGTTGGTCTTATACCAGACGTCAGATAGCAGTTCCCTGGTGACATGTGTACAGGTTAGTTCATCGACCTGAGATCGTCATTTGTCTCGTGTGAGTTCCCACTGTACTTTGATTACTACCCAACCACGGCTCAAAGGAGTCGTGCAAACAAGTTTTAGTTGGGTACAGTCCCGAGCCACATAGAGGCAGTGAGCTGATCTGCAGCGGTTTGTCTCTCCCGGTATTAGGGGTGAGGTCGCGCTGTGTCTAGGAGGGCCATTACACAAAGCCCTTGGCCGAAGCAGGAGATTTACTGGTAGGTATTCCAGTAGTATCTCAGGGTGTTCTGGGCTACACTCCGACACGACTTGTACCGCTTTTGGGGGTCTGACTTTTACCAACCCCCTAGGCCCGCTATGCGATACTCATAGACAAACGGACCGGACTGTACGGATATTGTTACTGACAGGCTCAGTAGGGTGTCAGGATAAGTTCGCTAATCGACCTCCCTTTTGGTCAATACTTGGTAGCCCGTTACGTACGGTTAATACCTCTGACGTGCTAGTGGTTAAATCTACAGCCAAAGTATTGACGAGTCTTTAGAGTCCCCTGTAAGTCTACGGTAGCGCCCCGGCCGTCTTTCAGACGCCAAAATGCGGAACAAAAACTTTTATAACTGGCGCTATCGCATACTTTAACCCGGATCTGCCATTAACGATAAACTAACAATCTATAAAGAGGGAAGAAAGGTTATACCGAACGATCCGAGTCCTTCGTTCTTTAACCATTATCCCACGCTCTGTTGCGGCTGCTCCGATCTCGTCGATCTCCGATCTCCTCGTCTAGGTGGCACCACGTCATCGGATCTTTAAACGGGCTCCCGCCTCTAACTCGAGGCAACTCGGTCATCAAGTTTGCTAGAAGAGATGACCAAGGTTGATGTAGAGAATGAGTGGAATACTATGTCTCGCTTCGTCCAAAGCCATAGATGAACGGTTAATGAAGTTGCCGTGGGAATCGGGTGTTGGAATGAAATGAGCTGTGAAATTCCATACACCGAAAACTATCATAATCTTTTAACCAACAACCATTTCTTTTTCTTACAAGTGAGAGTGCATGACAGAGGAGGAGGTCCGGCCACATATATAGAGGTGGGGGGGTGAGTGTAGGAGAGGGGGGTGACAATAAGAAAATATCTCTAGTGTGAACACAAAGTGTAAACACACTTAATAAAATGATGAATCATTAACCTAGTCATCAAGCATTAATGGAATCATTAAATGCAACCATGACTCACTAAATACCTCACCACTTCTAGAACCTTCTAGAAGCTTCCACACTCATCTCAAGAAAAGATAAATTCGTATTTAACCAAACGTTAAATACGGCTGATAGAAAACTGGAAATTGGCAACTTCCAAAAGTGATCCTGAAACGAATTTCAGGATAACCCCGTAACTGTATAAATATACCCGCATTTGTATTACGGCCGAATACAAATGCAACTGAGACAAAGATATTATATCTACTCTATATAATACATGGATCCGTCTTAAACCAAAATCCACCAGTATTATCTGCCCGAAAAATAACACGTGCGTAAACGCACGTGCATTTTCCGAACCCTGCCATAAAACCATACGGCCTCTACAACGTTTCGCCCGAACTTGGGAAACTATCTGTGGGGGACTCTAATGACTCGTCAGTACCCTGGCAGTGGGTTTAACCATAAGCCGTCAGCGGCACTAGCTGTGCGTAACGGCTGCCCATGTACTGACCTCAAGGGAGGCTGATGAGCGAACTCATCCAGAAACCCTACTGAGCCTAACAGTGACAATGTATATACAGTCCGGTCCGTTCGTCTATGAGTATCGCATATCCTGCCTAGGGGGCTAGTAACGTCAGACCCCAAATAGCTGTATAAGTCGTGTCGGAGACAAGCCCTGAACACCCTGAGAAACTACCGGAGTACCTACCAGTAAATCTCACCTGCCTTGGCCAAGGACTTGGTGTAATGGCTTTCCTAGATACAGCACGACCTCCACCACCAATACCGGGAGAGACGAATCCCCTGCCGATCCGCTCACGTGCCTCCATGTGGCTCGGGACTGTACCCAAAAACTACCTGTTTGCACGACTCCTTTGAGCCGTGGTAGGGTAGAAATCAAAGCATAGTGGGAACTCAAACGAGACAAATGACGACCTCAGGTCGATGAACTAACCTGTACACTTGTCACCAGGGAACTGCTATCTGACGATATGTATAATACCAACTAGCAGGTTCCCGGCGAGTCCTGTCCGGTGTACTCATAACCCAATGAGCATCTGTATACATCGTAGGTGATCCAACTGACACCAGTGGCTTGTGAGACCGGCCACCGCCCCTCGTCGGGGTCTCGACTGTATATGTAAGTGCACGGCGGCGCCTCGGCCTCCATCCCGAGGCCAAATGCGGAAGCGATGGTTAACTTTAATTTTTCTTGAACCGGCACCACCGCGCACTAAAAACCCGGATCGGGCCATTAACTAGTCCTAGCTATCTAGAGAGGGGAAGAGAGATATACCGAGTGATCCGAGTCCTCCGGTCTTCTCGTCGTCGTCCCGATCTCCCGCGGAATGTCCGGTCTCCATCTCGTCGCCGGAAGGGCACCACGTCGCCGGCTTCTTTTACGGGCTCCCGCCTCTATACCGAGGCAACTCGGGCACGAAGTTGGCGAGCCGACGTGCCCAAGGTATGCTGTAGAATATAGTGTAGAACCATGTCTCATTTTGGGGTTTAGGAAAGTGCCCTTTTGGTGGAGGGATGATACAAGCTTTTTTGGAGATGGTGTTGTAGGAGTTTTCCAACATGAAATGAACCAAAATCCCCCCACAAAATGTTTGGACAGCCCCCCCATGAGAAGTGGCCGGCCATGAGATTGGAGAGGAGAGAATGAGAGAGTGTGTGGTGTATGGATCATGGAGCCTCTATCATAATGCAAGAGAGAAAAGAAAAAGGATGATAAGAAACAATCATCACAAACAAATCCATACTCCACCAACAACCATCATCAAAACCATGATGATACAAAAGTCAAGCCATGATGGATAAATCAAGTCAAAACATGATGACTAAAGAAAGTCAAGCAATGATGGTGCAAGTATCATGATACAATAATATGCAAAGACCCCCTCCACAAATGCTTATTTGCACAACTGCAAATAAGCCCTCCTCCACCAATCTTCGGCCAATGAAAGATACAAAGAAATATGGCCGAAACAGAAAGCAAACTGGCAACCCCAGAAAACTGGTCCCGTAATAAATTACAGGAAAACCCCGATACTGTGTATACACACCCGCATTTGTATTCCGACCGAAATACAAATGCAATGAGACAAAATCTACACTGTACTATACTAGGATCCGGCTTAAACCAAAGCCGGCTAGTATTATCCGTCCAATCCTGATCCGCGCAATACCGCACGTATCTGATTGAACCCTGCCATATCTCCATACGGCCTCTACAGCGTTTCGCCCGAAAACTTGAGCAACTGAATGTGGGGGACTCTAAAAACTCGTCAATACTATGGCTGTGGATTTAACCACTAGCACGTCAGAGGTATAAGCCAATACGTGACGGGCTACCAGCTATTGACCAAAAGGGACGTCGATGAGCGAACTCATCCTGACACCCTACTGAGCCTGTCAGTGACAATATCCGTACAGTCCGGTTCGTTCGTCTATGAGCATCGCATGGAGGGCCTAGGGGGTTGGTGAAAGTCAGACCCCCAAAAGAGGTACAAGTCGTGTCAGAGTGTAGCCCAGAACACCCTGAGATACTACTGGAATACCTACCAGTAAATCTCCTGCCTCGGCCGAGGGCTTCGTGTAATGGCTCTCCTAGACACAGCGCGACCTCACCCCCAATACCGGGAGAGACGAACCCTTGAAGATCCGCTCACTGCCTCCATGTGGCTCGGGACTGTACCCAACTAAAACCTGTTTGCACGTCTCCTTTGAGCGTGGTAGGGTAGTAATCAAAGTACAGTGGGAACTCACACGAGACAAATGACGATCCCCAGGTCGATGAACTAACCTGTACACATGTCACCAGGGAACTGCTATCTGACGCCAGGTATAAGACCAACTAGCATGTCCCCGGCGAGTCCTGTCCGGTGTACTCATAACCCAATGAGCACCTGTATACATCTTAGGTGAACCAACTGACACCAGTGGCTTGTGAGACCGGCCACCGCCCCTCGTCGGGGTCTCGACTGTATACACTGGTCTACTCTGGAGTATCGATGCCCTGTCTCGAAACTCCCACGACTAGGGACCTTTTAAAGATGTGCTTATAGACTACCAGCTCCCACTTATATGATCGCCCTCATACTGCTGGTGGTCAAGCAAGAATCCTAGGGGCTCTATCAACGTGTAATAGCGACATGTCAGGTCACCTAAAGCAGTACACGATGATAAAGGTAAACCAGATAGCATACTATCATCTCGAGTAAGACTGTCCTACTGGGACAGGTCCTCCTTCAATCATTGCAATCACGTGCCTGTGATTCAATAATTGACTCTGAGGGCACTATCTCCAACAATCTCCCACTTGCACTCAAGGCTAATTATTGCAATGTCGCATACTCACAGCCCGTGTGATACCGAACACCCAACTCCTCTACTAGTCAGTCTCACAAAGCCTGTTTGTGAAACTATTGCGTTCGAGGAATAGCCTCAGTGAGTGGATCCGCTTTGATGTTTCTTTTTATGTCTCTCTATATCTCAAGTTCGCGGAGAAACCCATCTCCCGAAATGAGCAATACCTGTCTTAGAATGTGTCTGGATGTCTGATGGGACCTAGCTCATAAATGAACTCCAAATCCAAACTTCTTAGACTGTATCGTCAACTGAACTCAATCAGTATCCTGCGCCATGCCTCCCTCAGTATTGCCTTGGACCACCTGTCCAAAATACTGCCCCTCATCAGAAGGAAAAACTATAACTCTGACCACCTCCTTGTCGTCCAGGTCACCTTCGAAGCCTGGAATGATAACGGTTTCCTGCATGAGGCTGTCGTTATCATATCCCTAGAACATCCACTTATGTTCTAAAACTGCTTCCGACAGTTTCTCCAGGATTGGATCAATATCAACTTATTGCATCTACTGCAAGAACAACATCTGGTGTGGTACTTGACATCTCATGATTGACTCAATTGCCTAAGCAAGTGATCTGCCAATCATGCACATCCCTCTCCCCTTTAGTCTGTAAGACACCTTTAGAGAGGGTGACTCCATCACCTGCAGGTACACTACCGTGCCAGGAGTTGTCCATTCTAAATACTCTTAGAATGCTGTCTAAGTACCCTTGATTGGGAAACCACCCAAATCTAGATCTAAAACCATAGATCTAGTAACCAGTATGTCTGATATAATGTCCAAGTCCCATGTGGAGAAACCACTGTGTGACGACCAAAGTATAACCGATCGTAGTATAGGAATATCACTTCCTACTCTGTGTATGTCATCTAAATACCAGGACATCACACCCTACTACCTTCTCAACAGATCTATCTCGTGTTCTGATGAAGTCAAACCTATGACTGTCACATCAGAAATTGATGATCTATCTCCGCTATATCTGCTTTAGTCTATAAATAGACATAAGCCACCTGTCTACCAATGCTTCCGCTGCTCCCACTGACTACGACAACCCTCTGGCAGAGTCATATACACGTTCACTTCTAAAGCCAGTTTAGAACAACGCTATACTCATCCTCTTGCCGGGTCTCACGGTCTGGAACAACAGCAATGGCAAGTCTGGGTAAACAAGAACTTCCCTGTCACCGTCCTTGAGGCTACCGGAGTACCTCTCGGGTGCTTGAAGTTACCCACCGTATCTGCGGAGTGGCCAAAAGGAATGTCAAACCAGATTGAATCTTTAGGTTCCTATGAAATCTTCAGTAATCGTTTGTGGTTTTGGAATCACTTCCAGTTCTACCATACTCCCACTACTGTTTTCTGAAAAAATCCATTTTTAATAAAACTGTGGCGAGTCTAGAACAATATCGCTATTGTTCATCCAGATGGTAGAAAGTCAACCCTCATCATAGCCTGGGTCAACCCACAAACAGCCATTACAGAAAACATGCCTTGAGTTATCCAGAGTCTGGTTTTAAGCATAAACCGGACAACTCCCCGTACCTTAACATCGTTAAGATATGAACTGTTCTATATCCAATATAGAAACAGAGGCACTGATTAAATTGAACCAGATTCAAATCATGCAGCTGTCCCCAGTGCATGTCAACTAAATGGAGAGTGGCCAATCAGTGTTACTCAACTTAGGAATGCTTCCAATTATGAGTAACCTGAAAGAGAAGCAAGATCTCCTTATCATTACTAATAACTGAATACCATACACAAGTATCTACATCTTCGATCACTTTGAAGAATCCCGATACTTGCTACACCTGGTTCTCTACTCTATTCAAATACCTATAACTTCTCAAAAATTCGGACCCTGTGTTTCCACGAAACACCTGTCTAAAAACTAGAGAAGTCATAAGTAAACCGAATATAGTACGAGGACCAACCCCTCTGTCCTGATGGACCCTGGACAACATACAATACTCTGTATAAGTCCCTTGAGTCTAATAACTCATTCACTGTGTGTCGTAGGTTGAAAACTGTACTTATGGTTAAGAAGAATTACACCGCTGTTTAATGCTCCTTACCTAACCATCCCCTGATATAGGTAAATGTCATAGACATAATTTCAAAAGGTATATCTCACTCTATAAAAATAGACGTACAGATATATCAATTTGAAAATGGTGCATTATAACGGATATTCAAAACCAAATATTTGCTGACCGGCAAACAGCCCAGGTGATCTCCTCAAATATCACCGATTACAACGAATCCCGATATAATGAGGATGATAACCTAATTCCCACTAACCTACTCCCACTCATCATCTGTAAAACCATACAGATGTGAGAATCATACCTGGTAAATACATACCCTGGAGCAAGTGTCTAACTGGGAAATCAGTTTTCCTTTAACAGTACACAGTGAAACTGAAACATTAAAATGTTTCGATGGGGTATCCCGGTATTCCTAGTAATGCCTCTTCCAGATTTCACGACTGTAACCGTATAATTCTTTGCCACCTCTCCAAATCCCTTTATATATCTTTAGTCATTACCTTCTGTACACCCCTTTAGGCCAAATGGTTTTCTTCCTTCCTTACCGTTCGGCACCAGCCTATGGTTTGGAAGAAGACTATCCAATAAGCATAATGGGTGTGCTGTCCTAATCTTGGGAGCACTCGCAATGCGAGAGAAGGTGAAGATAAAAGACAACCGAATAAATCTTATTCCTATTTCTCCTGAACCAGAATCCATCCTCGAACTGGAACAAGTTCCTTTCGAGTTCGTATATAACCATACGATGGAGTATCCAGTAAACTGTGGATCTTCGTAGTGATACGGAGTGTCCTGGAGAAATACAAAGATGATTTTAGGATTGGCGAAGAAATACTTGGTTTGGTCGTGAATATCAGTCGCAATTTACTTTGCCCTCCTACTAATCCCTTGCTTTGTCTTAACTTAATACCTTCTGCACACCATCATTATGCTAATTGGTTTTCTTCATTCCCTACCAGTCGGCACCTGCCTATGGTCTGGAAGAAGACTATCCAATTTGCGTAATAGGTGTACTACTCCTAAACTAAGGAGCACTCGCAACCTGAGAGAAGGAAAAATGAAAAGACAACTAAATAGTCCTATCCGTTTTCTCCAGAACCTGAAACCATTCTCGAATAAATTCTTTCGAGTTCGTATCTAACCATATGATGGTTTTGTCCAATGGAAGTGGACGTTCGTAGTAATACGGGGTGTCCTGGAGAAAAGGGTAAAAGTAGGAGTGACAATGAGGTCTGCAACTCTGACAATCCAAAAGCCAGTTTTTAAGAAGGATCGGTTAATTTTGTCACTGAGTCATAGTCTTAGGATCGGGTCAATGGTCGCTGCCAAAGAGAGAGAGAAAAGAAACACTCAGTGTGCACTCTAACCTAGATCAGAATGGTTACCAATTTATCTAATCTGGAAACCTCCCACTGTAACCTCAAATTCTCCTCCAAACCTTAAAGAAGAATTAGTCGGGATCACCATAGGAGTAAACCAACTCATCAGTGGGAATCGGGATCCAACTATCATCGCATGATAACGTGACGGAATCCGCTCACGCTATCACACTCCAGAAGGTATGCGCATATCTGGCAAGTTTCAGTTCTTTTGAAACTCCCGATATGATTTTTACCCCATGCTCTTATGATCTTGACTTTGGCCAACAAATCATAAGTCACATGTCAAGCTCTATCCGTCATTCTCCAGGTTGATTTGAATCCACCCGTACCTACCCTTGACTTTGGCCAACAAGGCAGTACGACTGTTCCAAACCAACGCATCTATCTATGCTGCATATGAATAACCAACAGCTACCAAACACTGTGCCTTGACTTTGGCCAACAAACACAGCTTGAATACTATTGACTACCCATATCAAACGACGGAGGGATACGAATGGTTTCTGGCGAAAACCTTTAACGTAATGAACTTGATATCGTTGAAGGAACGGATAGCTTTTAAAAATATAGTGACGAAAACCGTTGCTAAAGAGGTCACTCCCGGTGAAGGGATCTCGGCTCTTTCCCCGTAGAATGAGGTGCAGGATATTCCAACTGAATGTCACGGTGCAAAGCAAAAGTAATCGGCTATAGTGAAGTTAATGCCCTGACGCAAACTTCTGTCCAAGGGGTCACTCCCGGTGAAGGGATCTCGGCCCTTGCCTCGTCGACTGAGGAGCAGGATATTCCAACTGAATACCACGATGCTAAACAAAAGTGAACGTCCTTGCAATAACAGCTTTTTGAAAAGTGTTCCAACAACATCTGATTAGGTTTGTTTTTAACTTGCATTGATCCGAATCAACGCAGTCTCATCAATTGATCACACCACAAAGAACGAAAATATACTGATGTACGTATATGCCATCCGCATTCGCCACTGGGTCCCGTCATTACCCGTTAGGTTAGCTAACTAACGACAGAGCGGGGACTGGACTAGCGCGGATGCAAAACATATACAACATCTACTAATATATATACCAATATATTATATTCGCTCAAGGCGTGATAAAATGCAACATCACAGAAATGTACAGCATCACAGAACAATACAGATATCTGGGATCCCCGGGTTTCACAGAGCCACTATTGAAACCCCACGTTCCCCTGGTCGTGTGGATAGCCTGTGCAATGAGATCCTAGACCCCTACGGGCGCGGCAAGTTACCCGCCAAAACCTGAAGCGAGGCAGCCCCCTTCAGCGACGTGAATGGACCACCCGGCACTTCACGGAATCCGGCAACTCGGGCACCCCTCCTGGGTCAACCTGTACCCCCTACGAGTGCGGCGAATAGCCCGCCAATTCTAGAGTGAATCCCCCTCCGTCTCAATGCCATGAGATGCGGGCTTGTTGCCCTCTAGAACCCGGCTATCCGTGCATCCCTCCGCGGGGCAATCCTAGTACAGAAAGTAAAATATACATACAACGGGTACATCGACCGCAACCTGGTCGTGCCCCAAAAGAATAATACAAACAGGCAGTGACGGCAGTCCACATGTCGGACGCTCGTCCCGCAATATCAAATGTACATAATACAACAAAACAGTACTAGCATTGCATCCAGGCTATCCCCACGACCAATCCGCAACATCACAGCAATACACAGAACATCAACGTGAAGGTCACGTTCGCAAATCCGTCTTACCGGGCTATAGCAGTTAGACAGGATTTACCGATCAAGTGACATTCACGGTCGCAGATATAATGTAAAAACTGTGAACTAATGTGTTTAAAATATCCGATCGATCAAATTTTACCAAGTGGGCCCCCAAGTACTACTGTAGCACATCAAGAAATTCTGGGCCCAAAAATAATATTCCAAAACCCCTATTTTCAACCCAGAAAGCAACTGCAGAAATTTGATACAGCAAGGACTTCATTGTGCGGCGGAAACGCGGCCCAAAGGGGGGTTTGGCCGCGGTTCCGCACGCCCATAGTCGATTCACTGTATCGAATTTATACAGAATGCTTAGAACTTCCAGTACATCACTTTTCAACAACCTGAAAAAATTTTCGAGCCAGAAAAAAAATCGACAGAAACTGATGCTAGGAAAAATACGGGTTTTGGAATTTTGTTCGATCGAAAACGTAAAACACATTAGATAAAGGTAGACTATGTTAATGGCGAGTCTCTGATACCACTGTAAGTGCACGGCGGCGCCCCGGCCTCCATCCCGAGGCCAAATGCGGAAGCGATGGTTAACTTTAATATTTCTTTAACCGGCACCACCGCGCACTAAAAACCCGGATCGGGCCATTAACTAGTCCTAGCTATCTAGAGAGGGGAAGAGAGATATACCGAGTGATCCGAGTCCTCCGGTCTTCTCGTAGTCGTCCCGATCTCCCGCGGAATGACCGGTCTCCATCTCGTCGCCGGAAGGGCACCACGTCGCCGGCTTCTTTTACGGGCTCCCGCCTCTATACCGAGGCAACTCGGGCACGAAGTTGGCGAGCCGACGTGCCCAAGGTATGCTGTAGAATATAGTGTAGAACCATGTCTCATTTTGGGGTTTAGGAAAGTGCCCTTTTGGTGGAGGGATGATACAAGCTTTTTTGGAGATGGTGTTGTGGGATTTTTCCAACATGAAATGAACCAAAATCCACCCACAAAATGTTTGGACAGCCCCCCCATGAGAAGTGGCCGGCCATGAGATTGGAGAGGAGAGAATGAGAGAGTGTGTGGTGTATGGATCATGGAGCCTCTATCATAATGCAAGAGAGAAAAGAAAAAGGGTGATAAGAAACAATCATCACAAACAAATCCATACTCCACCAACAACCATCATCAAAACCATGATGATACAAAAGTCAAGCCATGATGGATAAATCAAGTCAAAACATGATGACTAAAGAAAGTCAAGCAATGATGGTGCAAGTATCATGATACAATAATATGCAAAGACCCCCTCCACAAATGCTTATTTGCACAAATGCAAATAAGCCCTCTTCCACCAATCTTCGGCCAACGAAAGATACAAAGAAATATGGCCGAAACGGAAAGCAAACTGGCAACCCCAGAAAACCGGTCCCGTAATAAATTACAGGAAAACCCCGATACTGTGTATACACACCCGCATTGTATTCCGACCGAAATACAAATGCAATGAGACAAAATCTACACTGTACTATACTAGGATCCGGCTTAAACCAAAGCCGGCTAGTATTATCCGTCCAATCCTGATCCGCGCAATACCGCACGTATCTGATTGAACTCTGCCATATCTCCATACGGCCTCTACAGCGTTTCGCCCGAAAACTTGAGCAACTGAATGTGGCGGACTCTAAAAACTCATCAATACTATGGCTGTTGATTTAACCACTAGCACGTCAGAGGTATAAGCCAATACGTGACGGGCTACCAGCTATTGACCAAAAGGGACGTCGATGAGCGAACTCATCCTGACACCCTACTGAGCCTGTCAGTGACAATATCCGTACAGTCCGGTCCGTTCGTCTATGAGCATCGCATGGCGGGCCTAGGGGGCTGGTAAAAGTCAGACCCCCAAAAGCGGTACAAGTCGTGTCGGAGTGTAGCCCAGAACACCCTGAGATACTACTGGAATACCTACCAGTAAATCTCCTGCCTCGGCCGAGGGCTTCGTTTAATAGCTTTCCTAGACATAGCGCGACCTCACCCCCAATACCGGGAGAGACGAACCCCTGAAGATCCGCTCACTGCCTCCATGTGGCTCGGGACTGTACCCAACTAAAACCTGTTTGCACGTCTCCTTTGAGTGTGGTAGGGTAGTTATCAAAGTACAGTGGGAACTCACACGAGACAAATGACGATCCCCAGGTCGATGAACTAACCTGTACACATGTCACCAGGGAACTGCTATCTGACGCTAGGTATAAGACCAACTAGCATGTTCCCGGCGAGTCCTGTCCGGCGTACTCATAACCCAATGAGCACATGTATACATCTTAGGTGAACCAACTGACACCAGTGGCTTGTGAGACCGGCCACCGCCCCTCGTCGGGGTCTCGACTGTATACACTAGTCTACTCTGGAGTATCGATGCCCTGTCTCGAAACTCCCACGACTAGGGACCTTTTAAGGATGTGCTTATAGACTACCAGCTCCCACTTATATGATCGCCCTCATACTGCTGGTGGTCAAGCAAGAATCCTAGGGGCTCTATCAACGTGTAATAGCGACATGTCAGGTCACCTAAAGCAATACACGATGATAAAGGTAAACCAGATAGCATACTATCATCTCGAGTAAGACTGTCCTACTGGGACAGGTCCTCCCTCAATCATTGCAATCACGTGCCTGTGATCCAATAATTGACTCTGAGGGCACTATCTCCAACAGTATACACTAGTCTACTCCGGAGTATCGATGCCCTGTCTCGAAACTCCCACGACTGGGGACCACTATTAAGGATATGCTTATAGACCACCCAACTCTCACTTATATGATCGCCCTCATACTGTTGGTAGTCAAGCAAGATCCTAAGGGCTCTATCAAAGTGTAATCGTGATCAGTCACCTGAACCTATACACGACTGATAAAGGCAAACCAGATAGCATACTATCATCTCGAGTAAGACTGTCCTACCGGTATAGGTCCTCCGCAATCATTGCAATCACGTACCTGCGATCCAATAATTGACTTTGAGGGCACTATATCCAACAATCTCCCACTTGCACTTAAGGCTAATTATTGCGATGTCGTGTACTCACAGCCCGTGTGAAACCAACACCCAACTCCCCTACTAATCAGTTTCACAAAGCCCGTTTGTAAAACTATTGTGTTCGAGAAATAGCCTCAGTGAGTGGATCCGCTAGGATGTTTCTTTCTATGTCTCTCTTAATCTCAAGTTCGCGGAGAAAGCCATCTCCCGAATTGAGTAATACCTGTCTTAGAATATGTCTGGATATCTGATGGGACCTAGTTCATAAATGAACTCCAAATCCAAACTTCTTAGACTGTATCGATAACTGAACCTAATCAGTATATCACACCATGCCTCCCACAGTATCCTCTTGGACCACCTGTCCATAATACTGTCCCTCGTCAGAGGGAAAAACTATAACTCTGAAAATCACTCTGTCATCCTTGTCACCTTTGAAGCATGGAATGATAACCGTCTCCCGAAGGAGGCTGCCGTCATCAAATCCGTAGAACATCTACTTATGTTCTAAAACTGCTTCCTTATGTTTCTCCAGGATTGGATTAATACAAACTTATTGCATCTAGTACAAAAACAACATCTGGTGTGGTACTTGACATCTCATGATTGACTCAATTGCCTAAGCAAGTGATATGCCAATCATGCACATCCCTCTCCCCTTTGGTCTGTAAGACACCTTTAGAGAGGGTGACTCCATCACCTGCAGGTACACCACCATGCCAGGAGTCATCTATTCTAAAAACCATTAGAATACTGTCAAAGTACCCACATTGGGAAACTACCCAAATCCAGATCTAAAACCATAGATCTAGAAACCAGAATGTCAGATATTATATCCATATCCTGTCTGGAGAAACAACTGTGTGACGACCATAGTACAACCGATCGTAGTATAGGAATTTTACTTCCTACTATGTGTATGTCATCTAAAAACCAAGACATCACACCCTACTACCTTCTTAACAGATCCATCCCCTATCTTGATGAAATCAAACCCATGACTGTCATATCAAAATTAGATGATCAATCTCCGCTATAACTGCTCTAGTCTATAAATAGACATAAGCTACTTGCCCGCTATGCTTCCGTTGCTCCCACTGACCACAACAACCTTCCTACCGGGTCTCATAGCCTGGAACAACAGTAGTGTCAAGTCTGGATAGATAAGAACCTCTCTGTCACCGTCCTTGAGGCTATCGAAGTACCTCTCGGGTGTCTGAGGTTACCCACCAAATCTGCAGAGTGGCTAATGAAATGTCAAACCTGATTGAATCTTTAGGTCCTATTAAATTTTCCGTAATCGTTTGCGGTTCTGGAATCACTTCCAGTTCTACTATACTCCCATTACTGTTTTCTGAAAAAATCCATTTTACTAAAACTGTGGCGAGTCAAGAACAATATCACTATTGATCTCCCAGATGGTAGAAAGTCAACCCTCGTCATAGCTTGGGCCAACCCACAAACTGCCATTACAGAAACGTGCCCTAAGTTATCCAGAGTCTGGTTTTAAGCATAAGCCGGACAACTCACCTATATCCAATATAGAAACTTTGGCACTTATTTAATTGGAACCAGATTCTAATCATGCAGCTGTCTCCAATGCATATCAACTTTAATGAAGGGAGGCTAATCAGCATTACTCAACTTAGGAATCCATCCAATTATGAGTAACCCGAAAGAGAAACAAGTTTCTCAAAACCATTACTATCATCTGAATACCAATCACAAGTATCTACATCTTCGATCTCTTTGAAGAATCCCGATACTTGCAACATCTGGTTCTCTACTTTATTCTTATACCCACAACTTCTCAAAACTTAGACCTTGTATTTCTATGAAACACTTGTCTAAAAACTAGAGAAGTCATAAGTAAACAGAACATAGTACGAGGACCTACCCCTTTGTCCTGATGGACACTGGACAACATACAATACTCTGTATAAGTCCGCTGAGTTGAATAACTCAAAACCTGTGCGTCGTAGGTTGAAAACTTTACCCAGGCGATTCCCTCAAATATCACCAATTACAACGAATTCCGATATAACGAGGATGATCACCTAATTCCCAATAACTTCCTCCCACTCATCATCTATAAAACTATACAGATATGAGAATGAAACCTGGTGAATACACACCCTTGGAGTAAGTATCTAATCGGGAAAACAGTTTTCCATTAACAATGCACTGAAACAAGAAAATGTTTCGTAGGGGTATCCTGGTAATCATAGTAATGCCTCTTCCATAATCCAATTCATGACTTTAACCGTATATTCCTTTGCCATCTCTCCGAATCCCTTTATTTGTCATTAGTCGTTACCTTCTGTACACCATTGTTAGGCTAAATGGTTTTCTTCCTTCCCTACCGTTCGGCACCAGCCTATGGTTTGGAAGAAGACTATCCAGTAAGCATAATAGGTGTACCCTCCTAAACCAAGGAGTACTCGCAACAGAGAGAAGGTGATGATAAAAGATAACTGAATAATACCTTATTCTTTTAAAGGTGAAATAGGAGTGGCGATGAAGTACGCGGTTTAGTCGTGAATGATAACAGTCGCAACTTACTTTGCCCTCTTTCTAATCCCTTTATTTTGTCTTTACTTATTACCTTCTGTACACCCTCCTTAGGCTAATTGGTGTTCTTCATTCCCTACCTTTCGGCACCTACCTATGGTTTGGAATAAGATTATCCAATAAGCGTAATAGGTGTACTCTCCTAAACCAAGGAGCCCTCGCAATCTGAGAGAAGGTGATAATAAAAGACAACTGAATAAACCAATTCTATTTCTCCTGAATCTTGATCCATCCTCGAAGGAGTTCCTTCGAGTTCGTATATAACCATACGATGGATCTATCCAATGGAAGTGGATGTCCGTAGTAATACGGGGTGTTCTGAGAAATGCAAAGGGTAAAAGAAGGAGTGGCAATGACTTATGCAACTAAGACAATCCAAAAGCCAGTATTTTAAAAAGGTTCATTCAACTTGGTCACTGAGTCATAGTCTAGGGTCGGTCAAAGGTCGCTGCCAAAGAGAGAGAGAAAAGAAACACTCTGCGTGCACTCTAACCTAGATCAGAATGGTTATCACTTTATCTAATCCGGAAACCTCCCACTGTACTGTCAAATTCTCCTGCAAACCTGAAAGAAGAATCAATCGGGATCACCCGAAGAGTAAACCAACTCATCAGTGAGAATCGGGATCCAACTCTCATCGCATGATAACGTGACGGAATCCACTCGCGTTATCACACTCCAGAAGGTATGCGTATGCCTGGCAAGTTTCAGTTTCTTTAGAAACTCCCGATATGATTTTTACCCCATGTTCTTATGACCTTGACGAAAGCCAACAAATCATAAGTCACATGTCAAGTTATGCCCGTCATTATCTTGTTAATTCGAACCCACCCGTACATACCCTTGACGAAAGCCAACAAGGTAATACGACTGTCCCAAACCAACTCATCTATCTATGCAACAAATGAATACCCCAGCAACTACCAAACACTATGCCTTGCCGAAAGCCAACAAACATAGCTTGAATATTACTGACCATCCATAAGAAATGACGGAGGGCTACGGATGGTTTTTGGCGAAAAACCTTTAACGTAATGAACTTGATCTCGTTGAAGGAACCTGATAGCTTTTTATAAAATATAGTGGCGAAAACCTTTGCTAAAGAGGTCACTCCCGGTGAAGGGATCTCGGCTCTTTCCTCGTGGAATGAGGTGCAGGATATTCCACTGAATACCGCGATGCAAAGCAACATGTAATCGACTATAGCGAAGTTATTACCCTGACGCAAACTTCTGCCCAAGGGGTCAGTCCCGGTGAAGGGATATCGGCCCTTGTCCCGTCGAATGAGGTGCAGGATATTCCAACCGAATACCACTGTGCAAAACAAAAGGAAACATCTTTGTAATAACACTTTTTAAATTGTTCCAACAACATCCAAACAGGTTAGTTTTCCTTTGCATTGATCAGAATCTGTAAGTCCATGCTACCTCTCCCGGTACTTTCGGGCATGCGGAATTTGGTGAAAAACAATTTTCTAGAGGCGGTAACATGGACTCAAAACCGGAACTTTGTTAAACATCTAACTAACAACCTAACTAGGAGTTGTTAACTACTCGGTTTGGGGGTTATACCTTTCTTTCCTGAACACCTTCGTCTTCAAGCCTCGATGGTTGTCCGGATCGGCTTCACCCCGTCGTCTCCTTGCGCCGAAAATCGATCCACCTAAAAGCTTCTACCTTTGGCTTCTTCTTCGTACTTTGAAGAAACTAGTTCACTCGGTTTGCTAAACCTTATGAACTAGAGTGAGTAGAGGAGAGTGTGTTGGGATTTTCTCTATGGTTCTTGGTTCTCAACACACGAGACAAGTGAACCATAGACTAAAGAGAGGGAGAGCAAGAGGAAGAAGATGAGAGCTCAAGAACAAGAGAGAGAATGAAAAATGATAGAATGAGCAAGACTTTTCTCACTTGGCTCTCATAATCCAAAACCATCATCACAAAAATAGTAATCAAGTATTGTGTAAATGGTTTAAGTCAAAATGGCTATATCATTTCATGCACTCATATTGCACAAGAGAACAAGCAAGTGAAAAGTCTTTGCCATGAAATGATAGCCATTGTCATCATGATGGTCAACTAGTCCAACCTAGTCAACCGGTCAACAAAGTCAACAAGTCAACAAAGTCAACCCCTCAACAACCATGTCACCACAATACTTAATTAATATTATTGTTAATCATATATCATATTCTCATTAGGGTTGAGCAAAAAGTCAATAGTCAACAGTCAACGGTCAACAACCCAAACGAGAATCCTCTGCCTCTGTCTCTCCGTCAACTGTGCATACACACCCGCATCCGCGTTCCGAGGAACACGAATACAAACTGGATAAAACCAATCCCAATACGTACACTAGGATCTGGCTTAAACCAAAGCCCGTTAGTGTAAACTGTCCGGACACTAAACGTGCACAAGTGCACGGATGTGACTGAACCCTGTCGCAAAACCATGCGACCTGTCGCAAAACCATGCGACCTTTACTCTTTTGCCTAAAGGCGAATAGCTTTCTGTGTGGGACTCTAAAGACTCGACACTACTCTGGCAGTGGGTTTAACCACAGACCGCAAGCGGCACTAGCTGTGCGTAACGGTCCCCAGGTAGATGCCGACAAGAAGACAGACGATGTGAAACCCATCTGAACTCCTACTGAGCCTGAATGTGACAATCTCCGTACAGTCCGGTCTGTTCGTCTGATACATCGCATGGCGGGCCTAGGGGGGCGGTAAACGTCAGTCCCCTAATAGCGGTACAAGTCGTGTCGGAGTGAAGCCTAATACAACCTGAGATAACACTGGAAGCCTACCAGTATATCTCGCTTGCCCTGGCCAGGGACTACTCGTGTAATGGCTCTCCTAGACACAGCGCGATGTCAACCCCCAATACCGGAAGAGACGAATCCTGTCTAACCGTCACTTCCTCCAAGTGCTTCGGGACTGCACCCAACTACTACCTGTTTGCACGACTCCTTTGAGCCGTGGTAGGGTAGTAATCAAAGTACAGTGGGAACACACTCGAGGCGAAGTGACAGTGTCAAGTCAGCGGACTAAGCTGTACTCATGTCACCTGGGAACTGATAACTGACGATAGGTATAATACCAACCGGTCAGTTCCCGACGAGTCCTGTCCAGTGTACTCGTAACCCAACGAGCACCCGCATACTATCTCCAGTACGACGTACTGATGGCTGAGGGAAAGACCATCTCCCACTCTGGGATGAGAAGCGCATGCGCTAATCTAATCCGGAGTATCGATGCCCTGTCTCGATAGTCCTGCGACTAGGGACCTGCATAAGGATGTGCTTATAGATTACCCAGCCCCCACTAGTGTGACTGCCATCACAACGCTGGTAATCAAGCAAAGATCCTAAGGGCTCCACTAATGTGTATAGGCGACATACTAAAATAAACACATGTACACATTGAAGTAGAAACAAACCAAGTAGCATACTACTATTTTGAGCAAAATTGTATATACAAGGTGAATATCCTAAGCTTCCATTAAGTAATATACAAACTAGTATGATACAGTAATGGCCTCTAGGGCATATACACTAACAATCTCCCACTTGCACTGAGGCCATGTACTGACGTATCGAAGACCTATCATCTCGATCAGCCGCTCGAACTGAGTCTGGGGCAAGGCCTTGGTGAATGGATCTGCAGTGTTATCTTCTGAAGAAACCTTCCAAACCTCGATCTCCTGGCGATCCACGATCTCCCTGATTAGGTGATACCGCCTCAAGATGTGTCTGGATCTCTGATGGGACCTGGGTTCCTTCGCTAAAGCTATAGCCCCGTTGTTGTCGCAATACAGAGGTATTGGATCAACAATGGACGGAACCACCTGAAGTTCTTTTAAGAACTTTCTTATCCAGACAGCTTCTTTTGCGGCATCAGATGCAGCGATGTATTCCGCTTCCATCGTCGAGTCTGCAACGGTTTCCTGTTTGGAACTCTTCCAACACACCACCCCTGCATTGAGGGTAAAGACAAAACCCGACATGGACTTGGAATCATCCTTGTCACTCTGGAAGCTGGAGTCAGCAAAGGCCTCGATCTGGAGGTCTTTTCCGCCATACACCAAGAACATCTCCTTAGTCCTTCTCAGGTACTTGAGAATGTTCTTTACCGCTATCCAGTGTTTCTGCCCAGGGTTTGACTGATACCGGCTTACCACACTCAGTGCATGAGCTACATCCGGTCTGGTACACAACATCGCATACATTATAGAGCCTACCGCAGAAGCGTAGGGTATAATAGACATGCGATCCCTCTCCAAATCAGTCTTGGGAGACATCTCTTTAGAGAGGGTGATCCCGTGACAAGCCGGTAGGTTACCGCGCTTGGAATCTTCCATACTGAATCTCTTCAGTATGGTTTCGATGTACCTGGACTGTGAAAGTCCTAATATCCTCTTGGATCTATCACGATGGATCCGGATCCCCAGGATGTATGAGGCATCACCCAGGTCTTTCATGGAGAACCTGTGTGACAAGAACCCCTTGACAGATTATAGCATAGGAATGTCATTTCCTATTAAGAGAATGGCATCCACGTATAAAACGAGGAATACTACAGTTCTCGCTACAAATCTACTATAGATGCATGGTTCATCTGGATTTTTGATAAAGCCAAATTCCTTGACCGTCTCATCAAAACAGATGTTCCAACTCCGCGATGCCTGCTTTAGTCCATAGATGGACTTAAGCAACTTGCACACCTTTCCGCTGCTCCCACTCTGAATGAAACCTTCTGGTTGGTCCATATAGATACACTCCTCTAAATTTCCATTTAGAAAAGCGGTCTTTTCGTCCATCTGCCTGATTTCATAATCGTGGAAGGCAGCAATGGCAAGAAGGATCCGAATGGATTTCAGCATAGCCACTGGAGAAAAGGTTTCGTCATAGTCCAAACCAGGTCTTTGACGAAAACCCTTTGCAACAAGTCTAGCTTTATAGGTCTCAACCTGTCCATCTACACCAATCTTCCTTTTGAAGATCCACTTGCATCCTACCGGTTTTACCCCGTCTGGAGCAATGTCCAACGTCCATACCTTGTTGGTGTACATGGACTCCATTTCGGTCCGCATTGCATCCAGCAATTTTACCGAGTCAACGCTCTGAACGGCCTGCTGGAAGCTAGTAGGCTCATCATAATCTATGATGCAATCCTCTCTATCCCCGTCTATGAGAAAACCGTAGTATCTCTCGGGCGGATGAGACTGCCTACTACTCCTGCGGAGCGGCGTATGAATGTCCTGTTCTTTTGAACCCTCTGGTTCCACTAAGCTTTCAGTAATAGTCTGTGGTTCTGGAATTTCTTCCAGTTCTACTGCGCTCCCACTAATTTCCTTTTTAAGAACTGGTGTTCTAGAAAGTGGGCATGACGAGAAACAAAAACCTTTTGTTCCTCTTCACAGTAGAAGAAATATCCCTTGGAGTTCTTTGGATATCCCACAAACTTGCACTGTACTGAGCGTGCCTCGAGCTTGTCCGCATGCTGCTTTTTGACAAAAGCTGGACTTCCCCATGTCTTAATGTGATTGAGATGGGGCCTCTTCCCACACTACATCTCATATGGTGTAGTAGGCACAGTCTTAGTGGGAACTCGGTTCAAAAGGTATGCTGCTGATTCTAGCGCATACCCCCAGAATGATCGCGGTAACTCAGCGTTACTCATCATGGACCGTACCATATCCAATAGGGTTCGGTTCCGTTTCTCCGATACACCGTTATGTTGCGGAGTGTATGGTGGAGTAAGCTGAGAGAGAATTCCGTTCTCTTTTAAATAGTCCAGGAACTCGGCACTTAAGTATTCACCACCTCGATCCGATCTTAGGATCTTGATACTTTTGCCGGTTTGTTTTTCTACTTCCTTCTTATATTCCTGGAATTTTCCAAAGGCTTCGGACTTATATTTCATTAAGAAGACATAACCGTACCTTGAAAAGTCATCCGTAAAAGTAATGAAGTAAGAATAACCGCTTCGCGTATGTGTAGACATTGGACCGCACACGTCGCTGTGTACGAGTCCTAAGAGCTCGCTCGCTCTTACTCCGTGTCCAGTGAACGGAGTCTTTGTCATCATTCCTTTGAGACAGGATTGACAAGTGGCATACGATTGATATTCGAACGGATTCAAATATCCTTCTGTATGTAACTTCGTCAACCTTCTCTCATTGATGTGACCCAGTCTACAATGCCACAAGAAAGTCTGATTTATTTCCGGAGACTTTCTTTTGTGTGTATTCTGGACATTGAAAATCTGTGGTTGGTTTAATACGTATATACCATTGCTCAATGTACCTGACCCAATCAGAACTTGATTAAGGTGAATGTTTACAACATTGCTTACAAACGCAAATTCATAACCTTCTTTAGAAACCAAAGATACAGAAATGATATTACAAGTTACGTTGGGTAAGAAAAAGCAATTACGCAAAACCAAAACATGTCCATCTGACATTCCCAGGTGATAGTCCCCCACGGCCTTAGCATCTATGCTAGCTCCGTTTGCAACTTTGAGGGTCATGTCACCTGCCTTCAAAAACCTACGGTTTCTCAATGCCTACAAAGAATTACAGATATGAGATCCTGATCCGGTATCCAATACCCAGGAAGTATAGTTTATTGAAAGACAGTTGTCAATAACATACACACCTGAAGCTGAAGCCGCAACCTGCTTCAGTTCCTGTGTTCTGGCTTTCCAAGCCATGCAATCATTCTTCCAGTGTCCCTTCTTATGACAATAGAAGCATTCTTCCTTATCCACAAGCTTTCCCACTTTCTTTGTTGCTTTTGCCTTTCCCTTCGTATCCACTTCACTAACACCGCCCCTTGGTTTGGCGGGGGCTTTCTTCTACTTTCCCTTGGCTTTCGCCTTGGACCTAGAAGAAGAAGATCCTCCTACAAACAAAGTGGATGTTTCCCTACCTTTCTGTAGGGTGCCCTCTGCGCTCCTCAGCATGTTGAGGAGTTCTGAAAGTTCAACTTTGTTTTCTTGTAAGTTGAAGCTCAGGATAAACTGGGCGTAAGTGGAAGGAAGGGACTGGAGAATCAGGTCTGTATAGAGCCCATTCTCCAACGTGGTCCCAAGGTCCACGAGCTCTTCTATGTAGCCAATCATCTTAAGCACGTGTTCCGCTACCGATGATCCGACGGCCAACCTTGCCGAAAATAACTTCTTCGACACTTCGTATCTTGCGATACGAGACTGCTCTCCATACAGTTCTTTTGTATGGAGAAATATGGATTCGAGGTCCATATTCTCGTGCCTCCTCTGATGTTCGTTGTCCATAGAGGCAAGCACGAGGCACTTGGCCTTTGCGCAATCTAGTTCCCAGGTCTTACGGATTTCCTTATCCGCGACGCTGGTTTTGAGACCTGGGACAGGGGGAGCTTTGGTGGTAAGAAGATACCCCAGCTTGTCGTAAGTGATTGCCATCTTGACATTCCTGAGCCAATCTTTGTAGTTTGGCCCTGTCAGTATGTTTTTATCTAGAAGTAACTTAAGTCCATTCATGTCGATTGGTCGCTGCAATTAGGAGAGAGAGAAGAAACACTCAGCATGATGCTCTTGCAAGTTTAGAATGGTTTTTAGTTTGTCTAAACAGGATGGCTCCCACTGTTTCTCGAATCCCTCCTCAAACCAAAAAGGAAGAATTAGTCAGGATCAATCTCACCGTACAATACTTGCTTAACCGTTCAGCCAGGCCAGTGTCGGTACTTCGAGGGAGGTTTTCAACGCTTTCGCGAAGTTCCTTAATTAAATAACCTCTTTTCCCTTTAGGCGTAGCCCCGCTAACACCTTTCTTGACACCTACTTGGTTTATAGCATTGATCGTTAAGTGAGAAATTTCCCGAGGAGTAGCATATACTCACAGTAGGATCGGGATCCAAATATCATCGCGTGACGAAACTGAAGGAATCCTACCAGAATCATCACACTCCAAATGGTATGCAACACTAGCAAGTTTCAGTTCTTTTGAAACTCCCGATGTGGATTTTTGCCCCATGCACTTATGACCTTTACTTTGGCCAAAATATCATAAGTCACATGTCATGTTCTACCCGTCATTCTCCAGGTTAATTTGGATCCACCCGTACCTACCCTTGACTTTGGCCAAAATGGCAGTACGACTGTCCCAAACCAACGCATCTATCTATGCTACACATGAATACCCAATAGCTACCAATCACTATGCCTTGACTTTGGCCAACATACACAGCTTGAATACTATTGACTATTCATGTGAAACGACAGAGGGCTACTCATGGTTTTGGCAAAACCGTGAACGTAGTGAACTTGATATAATCGATGGAACGAGATAGCTTTTAAAAGGAGTGGCTCAAGCTCCGCATTTAAAAGTTGGTTTTGAAAAGAACCGAGTGGTTTTTCGAAAGTGTTCCAACGACTTTTACTTGGTTTATTTTTCTTGCATTAGTTCTTTTAATGCGTGATATTCTTGCATTAGTTCTTTTAATGCGTCCTATCATTTAATCCTACCATTGCAGAAAACAACCAAAATATGACGTACGCTTATGCCATTCGCATTCGCCACGGGGCCCCGTCATTACCCGTTAGGTTACTTAACTAACGACAGAGCAGGGGCTGGGCTAGCGCGGCTGTAAAACATAAGCAACGCCTAAATAATATCATTTATAGATATATTGCAATGATAGCCATTTCAGATCATAGATGAACACATTGGATATACTAGGAACCCGCAATTCGTACGAGCCTGTAACGAAAAGCAGATTACACGGTCGCGGTGAATAGCCAAAACCCCACCCAAGACCCCTACGGGTGCGGCAAACTACCCGCCAAGTACCTGAAGTGAAGCAACCTCCCTCAACTCCGTGAGTAGGCCACTCGGTACTACGGCATACCCGGTAGTTTGTGCACCCCCTCCATGGGTCTATCCTAGGAGAAAAAACAGTAAAAAGAAATTATACAATGACGGCTACAACCCCGACCCGGTTGTGCGGCCATACAAATAATTATTACATCAATTTACAAATTTACATGAATTGAAAGAAAAGAAAACTCTTGTCTCACAACCCCCGGCTATTCACCCGCGACAATCCAATGAATTCATATACACAAACCAATGACATTACAGATCACAGATTTGTATAACTCCCACTAATCGACATATAGCGATTAGCAGACGTTCAATACAAATATCACATCACAGAAAAATCCGTCAGCTTAAGTCTTTTAGAAGTTCGATCAAAAATACGGATTTTCAGGCCCCAAACACAAAATTTTCGTTCTGGAAAATCTGGGCAGAAAATACATATTCCAAAACTCCCAAAACAACCCCATAAAAACACTGCACAAAATTTGGACCTCGGCCGAGTCAACTCGGCCGCGGAACCGCGGCGGGAGCGTGCTCCCGCCGCGTTTCCGCGGCGCTTTGACCGGTTCGTGGGACCAAATTTCGTGGGTGTTTAATAAAAACCATGAGCCGATTTTTAAGATGAAATTTATCAATTTTACAGAACTTTAAAAATCGACAGCAACTTTGAATTTCGGGTTTATTTCGGGACTTTTTCTCCGATCGAATTTCTAGCTACTGTGCTAACATGTTAGATAGAGTTTAACTAGGCTCTGATACCACTGTAAGTCCATGCTACCTCTCCCGGTACTTTCGGGCATGCGGAATTTGGTGAAAAACAATTTTCTAGAGGCGGTAACATGGACTCAAAACCGGATCTTTGTTAAACATCTAACTAACAACCTAACTATGAGTTGTTAACTACTCGGTTAGGGGGTTATACCTTTCTTTCTTGAACTCCTTCATCTTCAAGCCTCGATGGTTGTCCGGATCGGCTTCACCCCGTCGTCTCCTTGCGCCGAAGATCGATCCACCTGAAAGCTTCTACCTTTGGCTTCTTCTTCGGTCTTTGAAGAAAACTAATTCACTTGGTTTGCTAAACCTTATGAACTAGAGTGAGTAGAGGAGAGTGTGTTGGGATTTTCTCTATGGTTCTTGGTTCTCAACACATGAGACAAGTGAACCATAGACTAAAGAGAGGGAGAGCAAGAGGAAGAAGATGAGAGCTCAAGAACAAGAGAGAGAATGAAAAATGATAGAATGAGCAAGACTTTTCTCACTTGGCTCTCATAATCCAAAACCATCATCATAAAAATAGTAATCAAGTATTATGTAAATGGTTTAAGTCAAAATGGCTATATCATTTCATGCACTCATATTGCACAAGAGAACAAGCAAGTGAAAAGTCTTTGCCATGAAATGATAGCCATTGTCATCATGATGGTCAACTAGTCCAACCTAGTCAACCAGTCAACAAAGTCAACAAGTCAACAAAGACAACCCCTCAACAACCATGTCACCACAATACTTAATTAATATTATTGTTAATCATATATCATATTCTCATTAGGGTTGAGCAAAAAGTCAATAGTCAACAGTCAACGGTCAACAACCCTAACGAGAATCCTCTGCCTCTGTCTCTCCGTCAACTGTGCATACACACCCGCATCCGCGTTCCAAGAAACACGAATACAAACTGGATAAAACCAATCCCAATACGTACACTAGGATCTGGCTTAAACCAAAGCCCGCTAGTGTAAACTGTCCGGACACTAAACGTGCACAAGTGCACGGATGTGACTGAACCCTGTTGCAAAACCATGCGACCTGTCGCAAAACCATGCGACCTCTACTCTTTTGCCTAAAGGCGAATAGCTTTCTGTGTGGGACTCTAAAGACTCGACACTACTCTGGCAGTGGGTTTAACCACAGACCGCAAGTGGCACTAGCTGTGCGTAACGGTCCCCGGGTAGATGCCGACAAGAAGACTGACGAGGTGAAACCCATCTGAACTCCTACTGAGCCTGAATGTGACAATCTCCGTAAAGTCCGGTCTGTTCGTCTGATACATCGCATGGCGGGCCTAGGGGGGCGATAAACGTCAGTCCCTTAATAGCGGTACAAGTCGTGTCGGAGGGAAGCCCAATACACCCTAAGATAACACTGGAAGCCTACCAGTATATCTCGCTTGCCCTGGCCAGGGACTACTCGTGTAATGGCTCTCTTAGACACAGCGCGATGTCTACCCCCAATACCGGGAGAGATGAATCTTATCTAACCGTCACTGCCTCCAAGTGCTTCGGGACTACACCCAACTACTACCTGTTTGCACGACTCCTTTGAGCCGCGGTAGGGTAGTAATCAAAGTACAGTGGGAACACACTCGAGGCGAAGTGACAGTGTCAAGTCAGCGGACTAAGCAGTACTCATGTCACCTTGGAACTGATAACTGACGTTAGGTATAATACCAACCGGTCAGTTCCCGACGAGTCCTGTCCAGTGTACTCGTAACCCAACGAGCACCCGCATACTATCTCCAGTACGATGTACTGATGGCTGTGGGACAGACCATCTCCCACTCTGGGATGAGAAGCGCATGCGCTAGTCTACTCCGGAGTATCGATGCCCTGTCTCGATAGTCCTGCGACTAGGGACCTGCATAAGGATGTGCTTATAGATTACCCAGCCCCCACTAGTGTGACTGCCATCACAACGCTGGTAATCAAGCAAAGATCCTAAGGGCTCCACTAATGTGTATAGGCGATATACTAAAATAAACACATGTACACATTGAAGTAGAAACAAACCAAGTAGCATACTACTATTTTGAGCAAGATTGTATATACAAGGTGAATATCCTAAGCTTCCATTAAGTAATATACAAACTAGTATGATACAGTAATGGCCTCTAGGGCATATACACTAACAGAATCAACGCAGTCCCATCAAATAATCACACCAGAAAAGAACGAAAATAAAATGTACGTATATGCTATCCGCATTCGTCACTGGGTCCCGTCATCACCCGTTAGGTTACTTAAGTAACGACAGAGCGGGGACTGGACTAGCGCGGGTGTAAAACATATACAACATCTAATAGTATATAAACCAATATACAATAAGCGCTTTAGGCGTGATAATATGCAACATTACAGAACAATACAGATAATCTGGGATCCCCGAGTTTCACAGAGCCACTGCTGAAACCCGACGTTCCCCTGTCGTGTGGATAGCCTGTGCAATGAAACCTAGACCCCTACGGGTGCAGCATGTTACCCGCCAAAACCTGAAGCGAGGCAGCCCCTACAGCATAGTGAATGGACCACCCGGCACTTCACGGAATCCGGTAATCTTGAGCATATAAGTGCACGGCGGCGCCCCGGCCTCCATCCCGAGGCCAAATGCGGAAGCGATGGTTAACTTTAATTTTGCCAACTAGCAAACTGGCACCACCGCGCACTAAAACCCGGATCGAACCATTAACTAGTCCTAGCTAACTACAAGATGGGTTAGAGATATACCGACAGATCCGAGTCCTCCGGTCTTCTCGTCGTCGTCCCGATCTCCTGCGGAAACTCCGGTCGTCGCCTCCTTGTCGGAAGGGCACCACATCGTCTGCATCTTTTACGGGCTCCCACTCAATACCGAGGCAACTCGGGCACGAAGCTGGCTAGTCGACGTGCCCAAGATTTGCTGTAGAATGTGTAGTGCTCAAGTCTCATTTTGGGGTTTATGGAATTGCCTTATTGGTGGAGGAATTGAAGTGGTGGAATTTTGTGATGAACTTGGGATTTTAGCAAGCATGAAGAGAGAAAATCCCCACTACAAAATTTGGGACAGCCCCTCCTCTCAAGTGGCCGGCCTTGGCTCATGGTGGGAGTGAGAATGAGAGAGGGAGAGTGAATGAGGGAGTGATTGGCTTGATCAATAATGCAAGAGAGAAAACAAAGTTATCATGAAAAAGCAATGATCACAAAATCAAACCCATACTCCAAAACAATCATCATCACAAGCATGATGACTCCAAAATGGTCAAGCCATCATGAACAAAGAAAGTCAAGTGATGGTGCACCATCATGATCCAACAAAATGCAAAGACCCCCTCCACAAATACTTATTTGCACAAATGCAAATAAGCCCTCCTCCACCAATCTTCGGCCAATGAACGATACAAAGGAAATTGGCCGAAACGGAAAGCAAACTGGCAACTCCAGAAAACTGGTCCCGTAATGAATTACAGGAAAAACCCCGATACTGTGCATAAACACCCGCATTTGTATTCCGACCGAAATACAAATGCAATGAGACAAAATCTACACTGTACTATACTAGGATCCGGCTTAAACCAAAGCCGGCTACTAATATCCGTCCGATCCTGATCCGTGCAATACCGCACGTTTCTGATCGAACTGTGCCATATCTCCATACGGCCTCTACAGCTTTTCGCCCGAAAGCTTGAGTAACTGAATGTGGGGGACTCTAAAGACTCGTCAACACCTTGGTTGTGGATTTAACCACTAACACGTCAGAGGTATAAGCCAATACGTAACGGGCTACCAGGTATTGACCAAAAGGGATGTCGATGAGCGAACTCATCCTGACACCCCACTGAGCCGGTCAGTGACAATATCCGTACAGTCCGGTCCGTTCGTCTATGAGCATCGCATGGCGGGCCTAGGGGGTTGGAAAAAGTCAGACCCCCAAAAGCGGTACAAGTCGTGTCGGAGTGGAGCCCAGAACACCCTGAGATACTACTGGAATACCTACCAGTAAATCTCCTGCCTCGGCCGAGGGCTTCGTGTAATGGCTCTCCTAGACACAACGCGACCTCACTCCCAATACTGGGAGAGACGAACCCCTGAAGATCCGCTCACTGCCTCCATGTGGCTCGGGACTGTACCCAACTAAAACCTGTTTGCACGTCTCCTTTGAACGTGGTAGGGTAGTAATCAAAGTACAGTGGGAACTCACACGAGACAAATGACGACCCTCAGGTCGATGAACTAACCTGTACACATGTCACCTGGGAACTGCTATCTGATGTCTGGTATAAGACCAACTAGCATGTTCCCGGCGAGTCCTGTCCGGTGTACTCATAACCCAATGAGCACCTGTATACATCTTAGGTGATCCAACTGATACCAGTGGCTTGTGAGACCGGCCACCGCCCCTCGTCGGGGTCTCGACTGTATACACTAGTCTACTCTGGAGTATCGATGCCCTGTCTCGAAACTCCCACGACTAGGGACCTTTTAAGGATGTGCTTATAGACTACCAGCTCCCACTTATATGATCGCCCTCATATTGCTGGTGGTCAAGCAAGAATCCTAGGGGCTCTATCAACGTGTAATAGCGACATGTCTGGTCACTTAAAGCAATACACGATGATAAAGATAAACCAGATAGCATACTATCATCTCGAGTAAGACTGTCCTACCGGGATAGGTCCTCCCTCAATCATTGCAATCACGTGCCTGTGATCCAATAATTGACTCTGAGGGCACTGTCTCCAACAATCTCCCACTTGCACTCAAGGCTAACTATTGCGATGTCGCATACTCACAGCCCGTGTGATACCGAACACCCAACTCCTCTACTAGTCAGTCTCACAAATCTCGTTTGCGAAACTATTGCGTTCGAGGAATAGCCTCAGTGAGTGGATCCTCCTTGATGTTTCTTTCTATGTCTCTCTAAATCTTAAGTTCACGGAGAATGCCATCTCCCGAAATGAGCAATACCAGTCTTAGAATGTGTCTGGATGTCTGATGGGACCTAGCTCATAAATGAACTCCAAATCCAAACTTCTTAGACTATATCGTCAACTGAACTTAATCAGTATCCTGCGCCATGCCTCCCTCAGTATTGCCTTGGATCACCTATCCAAAATACTGCCCCTGGTCAGAAGGAAAAACTATAACTCTGACAACCTCCTTGTCGTCCAGGTCACCTTGGAAGCCTGGAATGATAACTGTCTCCTGAATGAGGCTGTCGTTATCATATCCTTAGAACATCCACTTATGTTCTAAATCTGCTTCCGACTGTTTCTCCAGGATTGGATCAATATCAACTTATTGCATCTACTGCAAGAACAACATCTGGTGTGGTACTTGACATCTCATGATTGACTCAATTGCCTGAGCAAGTGATCTGCCAATCATGCACATCCCTATCCCCTTTAGTCTGTAAGACACTTTGAGAGAGGGTGACTCCATCACCTGCAGGTACACTACCGTGCCAGGAGTCGTCCATTCTAAATACTCCTAGAATGCTGTCTAAGTACCCAGATTGGGAAACCACCCAAATCTAAATCTAAAACAATAGATCTAATAACCAGTATGTCTGATATAATGTCCAAGTCCCATATGGAGAAACTACTGTGTGACGACCAAAGTATAACCGATCGTAGTATAGGAATTTCTTTTCCTACTTTGTGTATGTCATCCAAATACCATGACATCACACTCTACTACCTTCTTAACAGATCCATCCCCTATTCTGTTGAAGTCAAACCTATGACTGTCACATCAGAAATTGATGATCTATCTCCGCTATATCTGCTTTAGTCTATAAATAGACATAAGCCACCTGTCCACTAATGCTTCCGCTGCTCCCACTGACTATGACAACCCTCTGGCAGAGTCATATAATCGTACACTTCTAAAGCTAGTTTAGAACGACGCTATACTCATCCTCCCGTCGGGTCTCGCAACCTTGAACAACAGCAATGGCAAGTGTGGGTAAACAAGAACTTCCCTGTCACCGTCCTTGAGGCTACCGGAGTACCTCTCGGGTGCCTGAAGTTACCCACCTTATCTGCGGAGTGGCCAATGGAATGTCAAACCAGATTGAATCTTTAGATTCCTATGAAATCTTCAGTAATCGTTTGTGGTTCTGGAATCACTTCCAGTTCTACCATACTCCCACTACTGTTTTCTGAAAAAATCCATTTTTAAAAAAACTGTGGCGAGTCTAGAACAATATCGCTATTGTTCATCCAGATGGTAGAAAGTCAACTCTCGTCATAGCCTGGGTCAACCCACAAACAGCCATTACAGAAAACGTGCCTTGAGTTATCCAGAGTCTGGTTTTAATCATAAGCCAGACAACTCCCCGTATCTTAACATCGTTAAGATATGAACTGTTCTATATCCGATATAGAACCAGAGGCACTGATTTAATTGAACCAGATTCAAATCATGCAGCTGTCTCCAGTGCATGTCAACTAAATGGAAGGAGTCCGATCAGCGTTACTCAACTTAGGAATACTTCCAATTATGAGTAACCTGAAAGAGAAGCAAGTTCTCTTAATCACTACTATCAACTGAACACCATACACAAGTATCTACATCTTCGATCATTTTGAAGAATCCCGATACTTGCAATATCTGGTTCTCTACTTTACTCAAATACCTATAACTTCTCAAAATTCGGACCCTGTGTTTCCACGAAACACCTGTCTAAAAACTAGAGAAGTCATAAGTAAACCGAATATAGTATGAGGACCAACCCCTCTGTCCTGATGGACCCTGGACAACATACAATACTCTGTATAAGTCCCTTGAGTCTGATAACTCATTCATTGTGTGTCGTAGGTTGAAAACTGTACTTATGGTCAAGAAGAATTACACCGCTGTTTAATACTCCTTACCTAACCATCCACTGATATAGGTAAATGTCACAGACATAATTTCAAAAAGGTATATCTCACTCTATGAAAATAGACGTACAGATATATCGATTTGAAATTGGTGCATAACAGCGGATATTCAAAACCAAATATTTGCCGATCGGCAAACAGGCCAGGTGATTTCCTCAAATATCACCGATTACAATGAATCCCGATATAATGAGGATGATCACCCAATTCCCAATAACTTACTCCCACTCATCATCTGTAAAACCATACAGATGTGAGAATCATACTTGGTAAATACATACCCCGGAGCAAGTGTCTAATCGGGAAATCAGTTTTCCTTTAACAGTACACAGTGAAACTGAAACATTGAAATGTTTCGATGGGGTATCCCGGTATTCCTAGTAATGCCTCTTCCAGATTCACGACTCTAACCGTATAATTCTTTGCCACCTCTCCAAATCCCTTTATATGTCTTTAGTCATCACCTTCTGTACACCCCTTTAGGCCAAATGGTTTTCTTCCTTCCCTACCGTTCGTCACCAGCCTATGGTTTGGAAGAAGACTATCCAATAAGCATAATGGGTGTACTGTCCTAATCCTAGGAGCACTCGCAATGCGAGAGAAGGTGAAGATAAAAGACACCTGAATAAATCTTATTCCTATTTCTCCTGAACCAGAATCCATCCCCGAACTGGAACAAGTTCCTTTCGAGTTCGTATATAACCATACGATGGAGTATCCAATAAACTGTGGATCTTCGTAGTGATACGGAGTGTTCTGGAGAAATACAAAGGTGATTTTAGGATTGGCGAAGAAATACTTGGTTTGGTCGTGAATATCAGTCGCAATTTACTTTGCCCTTCTTCTAATCCCTTTCTTTGTCTTTACATAATAATACCGTACACCATCGTTAGGTTAATTGGTTTTCTTCATTCCCTACCGGTCGGCACCTGCCTATGGTTTGGAAGAAGACTATCCAATTTCCGTAATAGGTGTACTATCTCCTAAACCAAGGAGTACTCACAACTTGAGAGAAGGTAGAAGGAAAAGACAACTGAATAATCCTATCCGTTTTCTCCAGAACCGGAAACCATCCTCGAACAAATCCCTTCGAGTTCGTATATAACCATACGATGGTTTTGTCCAATGGAAGTGGACGTTCGTAGTAATACGGGGTGTCCTGGAGAAAAGGGTAAAAGTAGGAGTGGCAATGAGGTCTGCAACTCTGACAATCCAAAAGCCAGTGTTAAAGAAGGTTCGGTCAATTTTGGTCTCTAAGTCATAGTCTTAGGGTCGGGTCAACGGTCGCTGCCAAAGAGAGAGAGAAAAGAAACACTCAACGTGCACTCTAACCTAGATCCGAATGGTTACCAATTTATCTAATCTGGAAACCTCCCACTGTCACCTCAAATTCTCCTCTAAACCTGAAAGAAGAATTAGTCGGGGTCACCCGAGGAGTAAACTAACTCATCAGTGGGAATCGGGATCCACCTATCATCGCATGATAACGTGACGGAATCTGCTCACGCTATCACACTCCAGAAGGTATGCGCATATTGGCAAGTTTCAGTTCTTTTGAAACTCCCGATGTGATTTTTACCCCATGCTCTTATGACCTTGACTTTGGCCAACAAATCATAAGTCACATGTCAAGTTCTACCCGTCATTCTCCAAGTTAATTTGAATCCACCCGTACCTACCCTTGACTTTGGCCAACAAGGCAGTACGACTGTTCCAAACCAACGCATCTATCTATGCTGCATATGAATAACCAACAGCTACCAAACACTGTGCCTTGACTTTGGCCAACAAACACAGCTTGAATACTATTGACTATCCATATGAAACGACGGAGGGCTACGAATGGTTTCTGGCGAAAACCTTTAACGTAATGAACTTGATATCGTTGAAGGAACCGGATAGCTTTTAAAAATATAGTGACGAAAACCTTCGCTAAAGAGGTCACTCCCGGTGAAGGGATCTCGGCTCTTTCCCCGTAGAATGAGGTGCAGGATATTCCAACTGAATACCACGATGCAAAGCAAAAGTAATCGGCTATAGTGAAGTTAATGCCCTGACGCAAACATTTTGTCCAAGGGGTCACTCCCGGTGAAGGGATCTCGGCCCTTGCCTCGTCGACTGAGGAGCAGGATATTCCAACTGAATACCACGATGCAAAACAAAAGTGAACGTCCTTGCAATAACAGCTTTTTGAAAAAATGTTCCAACAACATCAGATTAGGTTTGTTTTTAACTTGCATTGATCCGAATCAATGCAGTCCCATCAATTGATCACACCAAAAAGAACGAAAATATACTGATGTACGTATATGCCATCCGTATTCGCCACTGGGTCCCGTCATTACCCGTTAGGTTAGCTTACTAACGACAGAGCGGGGACTGGACTAGCGCGGATGCAAAACATATACAACATCTACTAATATATATACCAATATATTATATTTCGCTCAAGGCGTGATAAAATGCAACATCACAGAAATGTACAGCATCACAGAAACAATACAGATATCTGGGATCCCCGGGTTTCACAGAGCCACTACTGAAACCCGACGTTCCCCTGGTCGTGTGGATAGCCTGTGCAATGAAATCCTAGACCCCTACGGGCACGGCAAGTTACCCGCCAAAACCTGAAGCGAGGCAGCCCCCTTCAGCAACGTGAATGGACCACCCAGCACTTCACGGAATCCGGTAACTTGGGCACCCCTCCTGGGTCAACCTGTACCCCCTACGAGTGCGGCGAATAGCCCGCCAATTCTAGAGTGAAGCCCTTTCCGTCTCAATGCCATGAGATGCGGGCTTGCTGCCCTCTAGAATCCGGCTATCCGTGCACCCCTCCGCGGGGTAATCCTAGTACAGAAAGTAAAATATACATACAACGGGTACATCGACCGCAACCTGGCCGTGCCCCAAAATAATAATACAAACAGGCAGTGACGGCAGTCCACATGTCGGACGCTCGCCCCGCAATATCAAATGTACATAATACAACCACAACTGTACTAGCATTGCATCCAGGCTATCCTCCACGACCAATCCGCAACATCACAGCAAAATCACAGAACATCAACGTGAAAGTCACGTTCGCAAATCCGTCTAACCGGGCTATAGCAGTTAGACAGGATTTACCGATCGAGTGACATTCACGGTCGCAGATATAATGTAAATACTGTGAAATAATGTGTTTTAAATATCCGATCGATCAAATTTTAACAAGTGGGCCCCAAGCACTACTGTAGCACATCAAGAAATTCTGGGCCCAAAATTAATATTCCAAAACCCCTATTTTCATCCCAGAAAGCATCTGAAGAAATTTGATGCAGTGATCTCAACATAGTGCGGCGGAACCGCGGCCTAAATGGGGGTTTGGCCGCGGTTCTGCGCTCCCATTGTGGAGTCACTGTATCGAATTTCTACAGTGTTCTTAGAATTTCCAGTACATCACTTTTCTACAACCTGAAAAAAATTTCGACTCCAGAAAATTTCAACAGAAAACTGATGCATGTGAAAAACGCGGATTTTGGAATTTTGGTCGATCGGAAATGTAAACACATTAAACAAAGCTAGACTATGTTAATAGCGAGGCTTTGATACCACTGTAAGTGCACGGCGACGCCCCGGCCTCCATCCCGAGGCCAAATTTGGAAGCGATGGTTAACTTTAATTTTGCAAACTAGCAAACCGGCACCACCGCGCACTAAAACCCGGATCGAACCATTAACTAGTCCTAGCTAACTACAAGATGGGTTAGAGATATACCGACAGATCCGAGTCCTCCGGTCTTCTCATCGTCGTCCCGATCTCCTGCGGAAACTCCGGTCGTCGCCTCTTTGCCGGCAGGGCACCACATCGTCTGCATCTTTTACGGGCTCCCACCTCAATACCGAGGCAACTCGGGCACGAAGCTGGCTAGTCGACGTGCCCAAGATTTGCTGTAGAATGTGTAGTGCTCAAGTCTCATTTTGGGGTTTATGGAATTGGCTTATTGGTGGAGGAATTGAAGTGGTGGAATTTTGTGATGAACTTGGGATTTTAGAAAGCATGAAGAAAGAAAATCCCCACTACAAAATTTGGGACAGCCCCTCCTCTCAAGTGGCCGGCCTTGGCTCATGGTGGGAGTGAGAATGAGAGAGGGAGAGTGAATGAGGGAGTCATTGGCTTGATCAATAATGCAAGAGAGAAAACAAAGTTATCATGAAAAAGCAATGATCACAAAATCAAACCCATACTCCAAAACAACCATCATCACAAGCATGATGACTCCAAAATGGTCAAGCCATCATGAACAAAGAAAGTCAAGTGATGGTGCACCATCATGATCCAACAAAATGCAAAGACCCCTCCACAAATACTTATTTGCACAAATGCAAATAAGCCCTCCTCCACCAATCTTCGGCCAATGAACGATACAAAGGAAATTGGCCGAAACGGAAAGCAAACTGGCAACTCCAGAAAACTGGTCCCGTAATGAATTACAGGAAAAACCCCGATACTGTGCATACACACGCGCATTTGTATTCCGACCGAAATACAAATGCAATGAGACAAAATCTACACTGTACTATAATAGGATCCGGCTTAAACCAAAGCCGGCTAGTAATATCCGTCCGATCCTGATCCGTGCAATACCGCACGTTTCTGATCGAACTGTGCCATATCTCCATACGGCCTCTACAGCTTTTCACCCGAAAGCTTGAGTAACTGAATGTGGGGGACTCTAAAGACTCGTCAACACCTTGGTTGTGGATTTAACCACTAACACGTCAGAGGTATAAGCCAATATGTAACGGGCTACCAGGTATTGACCAAAAGGGACGTCGATGAGCGAACTCATCCTGACACCCCACTGAGCCTGTCAGTGACAATATCCGTACAGTGCGGTCCGTTCGTCTATGAGCATCGCATGGCGGGCCTAGGGGGTTGGTAAAAGTCAGACCCCCAAAAGCGGTACAAGTCATGTCGGAGTGTAGCCCAGAACACTCTGAGATACTACTGGAATACCTACCAGTAAATCTCTTGCCTCGGCCGAGGGCTTCGTGTAATGGCTCTCCTAGACACAGCGCGACCTCACCCCCAATACCGGGAGAGACGAACCCCAGTAGATCCGCTCACTGCCTCCATATGGCTCGGGACTGTACCCAACTAAAACCTGTTTGCACGTCTCCTTTGAGCGTGGTAGGGTAGTAATCAAAGTACAGTGGGAACTCACACGAGACAAATGACGATCCTCAGGTCGATGAACTAACCTGTACACATGTCACCTGGGAACTGCTATCTGACGTCTGGTATAAGACCAACTAGCATGTTCCCGGCGAGTCCTGTCCGGTGTACTCATAACCCAATGAGCACCTGTATACATCTTAGGTGATCCAACTGAAACCAGTGGCTTGTGAGATCGGCCACCGCCTCTCGTCGGGGTCTCGACTGTATACACTAGTCTACTCTGGAGTATCGATGCCCTGTCTCGAAACTCCCACGACTAGGGACCTTTTAAGTATGTGCTTATAGACTACCAGCTCCCACTTATATGATCGCCCTCATATTGCTGGTGGTCAAGCAAGAATCCTAAGGGCTCTATCAACGTGTAATAGCGATATGTCTGGTCACCTAAAGCAGTACACGATGATAAAGATAAACCAGATAGCATACTATCATCTCGAGTAAGACTGTCCTACCGGGATAGGTCCTCCCTCAATCATTGCAATCACGTGCCTGTGATCCAATAATTGACTCTGAGGGCACTATCTCCAACAGAGCACCCCTCCTTGGGTTAACCTGTACCCCCTACGAGTGCGGCGAATAGTCTGCCAATTCTAGAGTGAGGCCCCTCTGCCTCTCAAAGCCATGAGATGCGGACCCGTTGCCCCCAGAACCCGGCTATCCGTGTACTCCGTCGCGGGGTAAAACCTAGTACAGAAATGAAAAATAGTACAACAGGTACATCGACCGCAACCTGGTCGTGCCCCAAAAGAATATTATACAACTGGCAGTGACGGCAGTCTACAAGTTGAACGCTCGCCCCGCAATATCAAATGTACAAATAAATCCAAACTGCACTATCATTGCACACTGCTATCCACCACGACAAATCCGCAACATCACAGCACAACACAGAACATCAACGCGAATGTCACGTTCGCAAACCCGTCTAAAAGAACTATAGCAATCAGACGCGGTTTACCGATCAAATGACATTCCCGGTCGGAGATGTAATGTAAGCACTGTAAACTAACATGTTTAAATTTCGATTGACTAAATATCACTAAGTGGGGCCCACGAACATCTATTGAACAGTAACAAAATCTGGTCCCAAGAGATATATACCAAAAACCCTAATATCCATACAAGAACCCACTGTAGAAATTTGGGGCCACGATCTCACAGAATAGCCGCGGATGCACGGTCAAACCTATGGTTTGACCGCGATTCCGCGGCGTTCTTGTCGAATCATGTGCCCAAATTTGTACGGTGTGCTTCTAAAACCCTGCACAACTTTCTGTGATATGTAGAATAATTTTTGGAACCCTTTAAAAATCAACAGAAACTGTGAATTTTGAATTTTGCGGTTTTCGATATCTGGTTCGATTGATCTTTTAAACGCGTTAGCACAAGTTAGTAAAGCTTAATGGCCTGGCTCTGATACCATGTAAGTCTACGGTAGCGCCCCGGCCGTCTTTCAGACGCCAAAATGCGGAACAAAAACTTTTATAACTGGCGCTATCGCATACTTTAACCCGGATCTGCCATTAACGCTAAATTAACAATCTACAAAGAGGGAAGAAAGGTTATACCGAACGATCCAAGTCCTTCATTCTTTAACCATCATCCCACGCTCTGTTGCGGCTGCTCCGATCTCGTCGATCTCCGATCTCCTCGTCTAGGTGGCACTACGTCATCGGATCTTTAAACGGGCTCCCGCCTCTAACTCGAGGCAACTCGGTCATCAAGTTTGCTAGAAGAGATGACCAAGGTTGATGTAGAGAATTAGTGGAATACTTTGTCTCACTTCGTCCAAAGCCATAGATGAACGGTTAATGAAGTTGCCATGGGAATCGGGTGATGGAATGAAATGAGCTGTGAAATTCCATACACCGAAAACTATCATAATCTTTTAACTAACAACCATTTCTTTTTCTTACAAGTGAGAGTGCATGAGAGAGGAGGAGGGCCGGCCACATATATAGAGGTGGGGGGGTGAGTGTAGGAGAGGGGGTGACAATAAGAAAATATCTATAGTATGAACACAAGGTGTGAACACACTTAATAAAATGATGAATCATTAACCTAGTCATCAAGCATTAATGGAATCATTAAATGCAACCATGACTCACTAAATACCTCACCACTTCTAGAACCTTCTAGAAGCTTCCACACTCATCTCAAGAAAAGATAAATCCGTATTTAACCAAATGTTAAATACGGCTGATAGAAAACTGGAAACTGGCAACTTCCAAAAGTGATCCTGAAACGAATTTCAGGATAACCCCGTAACTGTATAAATATACCCGCATTTGTATTACGATCGAATACAAATGCAACTGAGACAAAGATATTATATCTACTCTATTTAATACATGGATCCGACTTAAACCAAAGCCCACCAGTATTATCTGCCCAAAAAATAACACGTGCGTAAACGCAGGTGCATTTTCCGAACCCTGCCATAAAACCATACGGCCTCTACAACGTTTCGACCAAACTTGGGAAACTATCTGTGGGGGACTCTAATGACTCGTCAGTACCCTGGCAGTGGGTTTAACAACAAGCCGTCAGCGGCACTAGCTGTGCGTAACGGCTGCCCATGTACTGACCTCAAGGGAGGCTGATGAGCGAACTCATCCAGAAACCCTACTGAGCCTAACAGTGACAATGTATATACAGTCCTATCCGTTCGTCTATGAGTATCGCATATCCTGCCTAGGGGGCTAGTAACGTCAGACCCCCAATAGCTGTATAAGTCGTGTCGGAGACAAGCCCTGAATACCCTGAGAAACTACCGGAGTACCTACCAGTAAATCTCACCTGCCTTGGCTAAGGACTTAGTGTAATGGCTTTCCTAGACACAGCGCGACCACCACCCCCAATACCGTGAGAGATGAATCCCCTGCCGATCCGCTCACGTGCCTCCATGTGGCTCGGGACTGTACCCAAAAACTACCTGTTTGCACGACTCCTTTGAGCCATGGTAGGGTAGAAATCAAAGCACAGTGGGAACTCACACGAGACAAATGACGACCTCAGGTCGATGAACTAACCTGTACACATGTCACTAGGGAACTACTATCTGACGATATGTATAATACCAACTAGCAGGTTCCCGGCGAGTCCTGTCCGGTGTACTCATAACCCAATGAGCACCTGTATACATCTTAGGTGATCCAACTGACACCAGTGGCTTATGAGACCGGCCACTGCCCCTCGTCGGGGTCTCTACTGTATACACTAGTCTACTCCGGAGTATCGATGCCCTGTCTCGAAACTCCCACGACTAGGGACCACTATTAAGGATATGCTTATAGACCACCCAACTCTCACTTATATGATCGCCCTCATACTGTTGGTAGTCAAGCAAGATCCTAAGTGCTCTATCAAAGTGTAATCGTGATCAGTCACCTGAACCTATACACGACTGATAAAGGCAAACCAGATAGTATACTATTATCTCGAGTAAGACTGTCCTACCGGTATAGGTCCTCCGCAATCATTGCAATCACGTACCTGCGATCCAATAATTGACTTTGAGGGCACTATATCCAATATCCCCCACAGACAGTTTCTTAAGTTTCGGGCGAAACATTGTAGAGGCCGTATGATATATGGCAGGGTTCGATCTTATACGTGCGGTATTGCACGGATCTTGATCGGACGGATCATATAATGGGCTTTGGTTTAAGCCGGATCCTAGTATTAGATTTGTTGGATTACTTTAGTCTTATAGCATTCATATTCAGTCGGAATGCGGATGCAGGTATGTATATACAGGTGAGGGGTATCCTTGTGATCCGTCACGAGTTTACTTTAGATGTTGCCGGATCTTTTTGTTGTGGAAAACATTTGGATTAATGTTTGCTTAAGGAAATAATGAGCTAGAAATCATCATGACAATGCATTAATGTGACATGGACTTGTATCATGAGTCATGGTCTCTTTTTTAGCAAAAGTGTCACATTAATGGATTGATTAGTGATGATATGAGAGGAAGAGAGAGAGGGGGGCTGCCATGGGTATATGGTTAGCTCTCATATTATTTTTTCACACACCCTCTCTCATTCTATCATAACATCACAACAAAAGAAAAGAAAAGATGAAAAAGCTTTCTTTTCTTCTTCTACTTCCTCTAGCTCATTGCTTCCATCAATGGCAACACTTTAACCTTCATCCAAAGCCATGGATGCAAGAGACAAAGTGATCACAACATTCTCTACTTCACCTTGGGCACGTCGGCTAGCACACTTCATGCCCGAGTTGCTTCGGACGAAGCGGGAGCCCGTAAAAAGACTTCTCGATGTGGTGCCCTTTTCCGACGAGGACATGAAGACCGGAGTTGCCGCGAGGAGATCGGGATGGTGGCTGAAGACCGAAGGACATGGATCGCTCGATATAGCTCTCTACCCCTTCTCTTGTTAGCTAGTAGTAGGTTAATGGTTACGATCCGGGTTTTTAGGATGCGGTAGTGCCGGTTTAAAGTCAAGGAAATTTTTCGTTTCCGCATTTGGCCTCAGATAGACGGCCGGGGCGCTACCGTAGTCCTACACTTATTACAGTTTGTTTAAGAAAACTTCTAATTTTCTTGGTTTTCGTAAACTATTCATATCTTTTGGATGTAATTTTTCACTTTCTACTCTTTTGTTATATAAAAAAAAATTTGAATGCCCAGTGTCAAAGATAATTCAGTGAATACAAACCTCCCCCCCAAACCTGTTTTCAGCAGTGTCCTTACTGATGTAGTCTTTTGAGAGCATGGACCTGTATACTAGGGGAGAGACATAAGGGGTAAATTAATAGTTAAATGAAAACTACCCCCAAACTTGTTCTTTGGCACGCACAGATATTCAATTAAATCCATTTTCACTCACCTCCATTCTTAAAATGAGAAAATGTTACCAAAACATGGAGGCGAGGCGGAGGAAATTTAGTTTTGATAAAGCGGCTCCTATAAAAATAGGAGCTCCTCCGCGGTGTCAGCAGAAAAATACGGTTTTAATCTATGCCCATTTACTTTAAAAATTGAACCGTTTTTCACATTCTCAACTTCTATTGCCCCGTGCGGGTGTACATACCGCACCACAAAAGGTCATTTCCAACGAGATTTTAGCTTACCCGGATGAAGATGGAGATGGGAATCGTAAAGAAGGACTTGTTGCCCCGATGTGAAGGTTTTTCTAAAAAGATTTTTATCGTGGAACACTTTAGTCCTGTTCTTTACTATCACCGCATTATCGTAAGCTTCATCGCGGAGTTCGCTTAGCTCATTCAATTGCAGCTTCCGATAGCTGCCTGCATGATCAAAATCAAAGTTAAGCTCTTTAATAGCCCACATAGCTTTATGTTCGATCTCGACAGGAAGGCGGCATGCCTTCCCAAACACAAGGCGGTATGGAGACATACTAAGATCGGTCTTATAAGCGGTGCGGAATGCCCAAAGAACATCCGTCAATTTGGTTGTCCAATCTTTACGGTTTTTCGAAACAGTCTTCTCCAATATTTGTTTGATCTGCCTATTTGAGATCTCAGCCTGCCCGCTTGTTTGGGGATGATAGGGCATAGAAAGCTTGTGAGTGATTGAATATTTCCGCATCAAGGCCTCGAAAGACCGATTACAGAAATGTGTCCCGTTGTCGCTAATTATAGCGCGAGGGTGTCCGAATCGCGAAAAGATATTTTCTTTAAGGAATTTAATGACAACTTTGTTGTCATTAGTGCGACACGGTATAGCTTCCACCCATTTCGATACATAATCAACCGCTAACAAGATATATAAATTCCCAAAGGAGTTGGGAAAAGGGCCCATAAAATCAATACCCCAAACATCGAATATTTCCACAACCAAAATAGGTTGGAGCGGCATCTCGTTTCTTCGTGAAATCTGACCCAAATGCTGACATCGCGGACAAGTTTTGCAATGTTCATATGCATCTTTAAATAATGTTGGCCAATAAAAGCCACATTGCAAAACTTTCTCCGCTGTTTTTCGAGGACCAAAATGACCACCGCATGCCTGATCATGACAAAATGATAACACGCTCTTGAATTCATCGTTAGGGAAACACCTGCGAATGATTTGATCGGAACAATACTTGAATAGATAAGGTTCATCCCAGTAAAAATATTTTACTTGGGATAGAAATCGAAGTTTGTCTTGTTTCGACCAATCGCTAGGAATAAGTCCCGTCGCAAGATAGTTCACGATATCCACAAACCAAGGATCGTAGGATACAGTCAAGAGCTGTTCGTCAGGAAATGAGTCATTTATTAGCACGGTCAAAGTTGGCGAAGAAGTGATGCGTGAAAGATGGTCGGCTACAACGTTTTCACATCCACTCTTGTCTCGGATGACAAGATCAAATTCTTGTAACAATAGGATCCAACGTATTAGCCTGGCCTTCGCATCCTTCTTCGATAAAAGATGTCTTAGGGCGGAGTGATCTGTGTAAACCACAATTGGCGAGCCAATCGAGTAGGGCCTGAATTTCTCTAATGCAAATACAACCGCCAAGAGTTCTTTCTCGGTAGTTGTGTAATTTATTTGTGCATCATTCAAGGTCCTACTTGCATAGTAAATTACTTGTGGCATCTTATCAATGTGTTGTCCTAAGACAGCACCAATAGCAAAATCTGATGCATAACACATAAGCTCGAACGGGTGGTTCCAATCCGGAGATGATAGAACGGGGGCTGTAGTTAGTGATCCTTTAAGCGATTCAAAAGCAGCCTCACAATCCGAATCGAAGTGAAATGTAGTATCCTTGGCCAATAGGAGTGTTAAAGGTCTAGCAATTTTGCTAAAGTCCTTAATAAATCTCCTATAAAATCCTGCATGACCAAGGAAGGATCGTATATCTTTGACGCAATTGGGACGAGGGAGGTTATGAATGACATCTATTTTAGCTCTGTCAACCTCAATGCCTTTATGTGAAATTATATGTCCAAGTACAATACCTTCTTGGACCGTAAAATGGCATTTTTCCCAATTCAAAGTCAAGTTCTTATCCTTACAGTGGGTAAGAACCGCGTCAAGATTACGAAGGCAGTCCTCAAAGGAGTCCCCAAAAATAGAGAAATCGTCCATAAAAATTTCCAAAAAATTTTCCACCATATCTGAAAATATCCCCATCATGCACCGCTGAAATGTAGCGGGAGCGTTGCATAACCCAAATGGCATGCGTCTATAAGCAAAAGTTCCGAAAGGACAAGTAAATATGGTTTTATCTTGATCCTTTTCGGCGATGGGGACCTGGTTATAGCCAGAGTATCCGTCCAAGAAACAGTAGTATTCGTGTCCAGCTAATCGTTCTAACATCTGGTCAATGAAAGGTAGAGGGAAGTGATCTTTTCTCGTCGTGGCATTGAGTTTCCTGTAATCAATACATACGTGCCACCCAGTTTGGGTGCGTGTTTGGATTAACTCATTAGCCTCATTAGTGATGACCGTGATACCAGACTTTTTAGGGACCACATGAATTGGATTTACCCATTGGCTATCAGATATGGGGTAAATTATTCCACTATCAAGGCACTTGACGATTTCTTTCTTTACCGCCTCCTTCATAACGGGATTTAACCGTCTTTGTGGGTCTCGGGTTGGTTTGGCTTCATCCATCAGATGTATGTAATGTTCAACAATTAAGGGATTAATCCCTTTGATGTCGGCCATTGTCCAACCAAATGCTTGCCGATTCGATCTCAACACTGCCAAAAGTGCGTTCTCTTGCTCTAAGGCTAGAGAAGCGGATATAATCACTGGCAAAGTCTCATTCTCTCCTAAATATGCATATTTAAGATGAGAAGGTAGCGGTTTGAGATCAAGAATTGGCGGAGAGACAATAGAAGGTGGGGTAAGGGAATGATATTCGGACTCCCTAAGAGCTTCAAAACTTGCATAAGATATTGACTAGGAAAGTGTTGCTAACTTTTGCAACGAGTCAACAGGTTCAAACTCAAGGATGGATTCATTGAACATATCCTCACTATGAAGTGGTGCAAGATCAAACGATGTCTCATTAGTGTTGTCGAGATCATCAAAGCAAAGTTCCTCATCCATGCAGCTTTCGTGAGCTATCTCGTGGATGGAACAAACATCCAGCAAATGAGCAGAAGGTTCTGATGGCTGACTTCCTAGCTTGTAAATATTAAGCTCAATTGTCATTTTCCCGAAGGATAAGTTCATAGAACCATTACGACAATTAATTACAGCGTTAGAAGTTGCTAGGAAGGGTCGACCAAGTATCACCGGGATTTGATTGCGTGGGTTTGCCACAGGCTGTGTATCTAAAACAATAAAGTCCACGGGAAATATGAATTCCCTGACTTTAATTAAAACATCCTCTAGTTCGCCCCGAGCTTTGGTGATCGATCGGTCTACCATCTGGAGAGTACAATGGGCGGGTTTTAACCCTTCAATTCCTAACTGCTCGTATACTGAATAAGGAAGCAAGTTAACGCTAGTGCCAAGATCGTGTAAAGCACGATTAATATTTTTTCCCTCAATAGAAATAAAGATTGTAGGACAGCCGGGGTCCATACGTTTCTTTGGTATTTGTTGGGTAAAAGCGGTGCTAACATTACTCGTCATGAAAACCTTCTTAGGCACTTGAGTTTTTCTCTTCCTAGTGCACAAGTCTTTAAGGATTCTTGCATAAGATGGGACTTGTTGAATAGCATCTAGGAGAGGTATATTCATGCTAACTTGCTTAAACATTTCCACAATCTTCTCCATTTGCAGGTTAGGTCTGTTGGCCCTTAATCTGTTTGGAAATGGAGCTTGATCAATAAGTTTTGGGTCCAACGTTTGGGGAGAAGACTGTGGGGACGGATTCGATCCCAAAATTGGAGTTGGAATCGACATAGATAGATTTGGTGAAATGTTCGAGCCTTGGGGAAAACGGAGAATAGGCTCAAATGAAGGTGGGAGACTAGACGAATTATGGAAAGAAGAAGAAGAAGTTGGGGCATCATTGGTGTTACTAACATCAAATTGCTCACCCACTCGGTTATTCAGCACTCTCCCCGATCTCAACGTAGTAATGGCATTCACATTATGATTTTGTGAATGGCCAGGATTCGGTAGGGGTTGAGATGGGAGTTTCTCTTTCTCTCTCGCACTTATTGCGGCGTTTAATTGTGCAAGTTGGTTTTCTATTGATTTAATACTCTCACCATAGGAGGCGGAGTCTTTCTTTATGGTATCAATAGAAGACTTCATCTCAGCCGACAATTGCATGGAATGTTTCATGAACAAATCCAAAGTTTGTGCGAGTAAAGAGTTATCAGTACCGGCCACTTGTGGTGTAGAAGTGTTGGCCGGATTTTGAAAATTTTGTGACTGAAAGGGGAGCTGATTTTGTGGTTGTGGTTGCTGTGGAGGAGGTCTTTGATAATTGCTTTGTTGGTTTTGGTTCCAAGCAAAGTTAGGATGATTCCTCCATCCTTGATTGTACGTGGAAGAATAAGGATCGTTTCTAGGTCGCTGCTGAAAAGAAGCATTAGTTTGTTCGTGACCTTGAAACGGTGTATTCATAGGACATTCTTCCGTTAAGTGTGAAGGATCTGAACAGCAACCACAGACGGTTTTGGGAAGCGTAACCTGATTTAGGGAGACTGATGAGAATCTGTTCTCAATAGCGTCGAGTTTCTTCTGCATCGCTGTCATTTCGGCTTTCACTGCGATGGAAACATCGAGCTGGTGAACACCTCCCCTAGATGAAGGTAGTCTTATGCTTTCCCACTGCAAAGTGTTTTCAGCGAGGTCTTCCAGATACTTCCAAGTTTCACCATCATCTTTAGACATGAAATTGCATTGACACATTGTTTCAAGCATCTGCTTTGTCCCTGGATTAATGCCCTCATATATAATTCGGCATAAATCCCATCTATTGATTCCATGATGAGGACATTGGATAAGCAGATCCTTGAAACGTTCAAAGCACTTCCAAAATGGTTCATTGGGAAGCTGGGTGAACTGGTTGATCTCGCTCCTAACACGGGCAGTCTTATGGTTTGGGTAAAACTTCTTAAGAAATGCTATTACGAATTCGTCCCAATTAGTGATAGAGTGTGCGGCAGTATTATAAAGCCATTTTTCTGCCAAGTCGCACAGTTTGAATGGGAGAAGACGCAAGCGCATAGCATCCACAGTCAATTGTGAAGTACCCATCATTGCGCATAGGTTTTCGAATTTGGTGATGAAAACGTACGCGTCTTCCGACTCAAGCCCGTGAAATTTGGGTAGCAGATTGATGTAGTGGGGTTTAATTTCGAAATTATCCCCGTTAGCTGGTAGAATAGATAGACAAGTGGGAAGAGGACCACGGATAAGATAGCATCTCTCTTGGAAAGAGATGTGCGGTGGATTCTGCGCACCTACGGGCGGTGGCAGCATGGTGTTATAATCTGATGGAGTGCCGTCCATCTCGGTCGTGGTGTGTGGTGGGGGAAAAGAAGATGAAGAAGTACCGACTTCGGCGTCGATACCAGGAACGCGGACAAGACGGGCACTAGAATCCCGTGTCCAGCCGAGCATGCACTAAGCGGGTTTAGTGCAAGTGGCAGCGTGTGTGTGATTTAAAATTGGTCTGTTTTGAAAAAAGTGGGACTCAAGACAAATCACTCTAAAATGCATGAGCAACCCTAGAACTAAGGTTACCTAGGTCCAGTCTCTAGACCGCTCCTAGACTTCCAAAGGACAAGCCGCAGGATCAATCCTCTACCGCCTCTTTACTACCCTTGTAACCAGATAAGTGCCAGGTAAGTGGGAGGCTCCCCACTACGAAAGTAGTGGTCCTAATTAAGTAACCACTTGCCTTTGACACACTTTCCTAGACACCACAAAAGTAATGCTGATAAGCGATAGATTGCCCACGACCTTCCTCTGTCCTTATTGAGCACGACAGTCCTCAGAGTCTGGTCTAGATATTTTTTAAATTAATGTAGGGTTGATGCAGATGCTCGGTTTGTGATTTGTGGGGCTTAGGAAGGGTGATGAAATCCCCACCTAATCTGGATTTGGTCTTTGCCCCTTAAAGTCCGTATTAAAATATGCAAAACAAAACCAATCACAAAACTTTTGCGAAAAGATTTTTGAGCGGCGCTATTTTGCAAAGAATCCTGCAGAAAATAGATTTTATTGGATTTTAGAGGAGAGAGAAAGAGGTTAGAATCTTACCAGAGAAGACTGAAGCCCTAGATCACCTACCCTGCCGCGCTTCCGCCGCGGATGTGTCTCCTTTGCCATGGATCCGCCGCAGGAAGGAAAGATCTGTTGATGAAATTTTCTCTGTTCCCTTCTGTTCTCCTCTGGATCTCTAAGAATGTCTCTATCTCCTGTTTCCTCAAGTCTGTGACTCCAGATCTCCTTGCAAAAATTCATGCACAAATCGTTAAATATGCAATTTGCAGTTTTGTTTTAATTATGATATGGATCGTGTAAGAATTCAACACAAATAGTAAGAAAAAAATTACGCACGTATCCCCGGCAATGGCGCCATTTGATTTGTGTGAAAAAGTGTGTTTAGTTAACCGCAATCAATAACGGTGTCGCATGTAGCTAGACCGAGATGAGTACGGGTCGTCCTTTGGGAAACGTGGAACCTTTTACTCTTACTTTTGATGTGTTGAAAAAGGAGGAAGAAATAAGAATGTTGATGAATGGTTTCTAGATCTACGTTAAGCACTAATGCAAAATATAGATCTAGATTATTTATGGATGTAAGTTAATCTAAGAAGGGACTTGTAGGGTCATTAGGATTTAGTAGTTATGGATGATTAATCAAAAATTACTCTTTTTATCCTTTAATAGATTTAAAACTAGAACGACGGTGATGCATGTAGATTAGGGTTTCTGGAGGGAAATGGAATCCCACTCTTAACCCTTATCTCGACACGGAACTCTGTTCATATCTAGCCTTTACCAAAACAATCATTAATCTAATCTCTAATCGCGATCGGGACTAACAATGAATTTTTAGCGCGCCCGATTAGGATGTTAATGATTCTTTTGATAAAGTTTATAAACTTTATAGGTCTTTAAAAGAGTTTAGGGATTTTCATCATCCATTAGCCTACCCTAATCCTACGAACCCTAACAAGCGGAGAATTACTCGCGCATGTTGGGAGAAAAAGAGATGGAGAGAAAATGGATAATTAAACTACGAAAAAATAGAATAAGAAAAAGAAAGCTACCTTTATTAATCAACAATATTCATTACACGTTGATTCCTTAGAAAATGATTACAAATACTAGTTTGCTTCTCGATCTCTTCTAAGGAGGTAGACGAACTGTTGATGATCAGCCTGGATGCGTGAGCCGTCTTGGACTTCGTGATCTCGTCGACTTGATGATTTTTTCAAGGGGGTCTCGGTCCTTATTTATACCCCAAAAGCCATAAACTTAGTCTCCTAAATTGGAAACCATTAGTTAGGATTTCACCAGAGAAATCCCACCTCCTGAATCTTCTCCAACGCGGCGGATCCGCGGCCACAAGGGGCTCTGGCCGTGGATCCATGGCCAGATGATCTGATCCGTTGATTTAGTTTTTGGGCTTTTTCTCCTCATGACACGTGGGGATCTCTGGAACCTTCAGAAATTTGAAATCTTTTCTTTTCTTCTGCCAGAATTGATTTCTTAATTTGCTTTCTTAATTAGGCAGGTTTGCTCTTAACAACTTTGATTCCCTTGATTTTTAGTCCTGAAAAATTCCGCACAATCTCAACAAATAATATTAGTGGATTTTTTGTTTTATTGAGATATTAATTTTATCATGAAGATTTGGTCAATGGTATCTTAGCATACATTTTCCTACCAAATGCTAATTATAATATATAAATACATGAAAATAGTCTTTTTACAGATAAACCCTCATATGTATCATATATTATAATAAACACCTTTTCTAATATAGAAATAGCAGGAAAAATGTAATAACAAATGTGCAGTTTTATCAAAAGTTGGGCTATGGCAATAGTGAGGTACTGGTTGACCCTTCTACGGCTGGTTCATAGGAGCTGTGGCCTGTTCTGGGACCTTTTGAACTCCGCTCAAGTGTTGGGCTCTTTGGGAAATTTTGAGCGTTTGTTTATTCGATCGGAAAGTTTAACATTGTCTAGTTATCTGGAATGTGATACAATATGTAGAATTTATATAGTTAGGCATGAAATGCGAAGTATGTGATACTTCGGGCTTATGATGTCTAAAGTGATATGAATTCCAAATGTTGTAGTTTGATATTTTCTTTTCTGCGACCGTAAGTGTAATATGTGGTGTATCACCGTTTTCATTGCTATATGTCAACGACAATTGTGATACGCATATTTACTTACGTTGATGACATGTGATGTTATATGTTGCTGTGATATGTTATATTGGATTGTCGTGATTTGAATAGCCGGGGGTTTTATGTGAGATGAGGGTTTTTATTTTCATTCAAGTAAAATTCATTGCATGTAATATTCTTTTATTGGGGCACTTCCGGGTTGAGGATAATGTAACCATTGTATATTATTTACTTTTCCGCATTAGGATAGACCTAAGGAGGAGAGCACAAGCAACCGGGTTCTAGGGTCCAATGGGAGGCCGTCTCGAGGAGTCGAGACCGGGTCTTCTAACCCTAGAATTGGGAGGGTTGCTTGCCGCTCTCGTAGGGGTCTAGGGATGTGGGTTTGGCTATTCATCGCGACCGTGGAATCCGTGTTTTATACAGGCTCAAAATAAAACACGGACCTACTAGTATATCCAATATTTCATATGTTATCTTCTGCTGCTAATATTCTGTGATGTGATCATTTTATATGCGTGAGACGAATGCTTTATTATTGTATATATGATATATAATAAACGTTACTTATGTTTTGCACCTGCGATAGTCCCACCCCGGTATGCCGTTAGTTAAGTAACCTAACGGTGCATAACGAGACACTGTGGCGAATGCGGATGGCATAAGCATACGTTATATTTTCGTTTCTTCTATGATGCTTAGGAAGCACAAATGATGGGACGTCATTAATGAGATTAATGAAAGAAAAGAAACATAAAAGATGTTGTAGAATCAATTTATAAAAATGGTAGCTCTAGTTTTTGCTTTGCATAGCGGTATTTGTGAAACATCTTGCACCTTATTCGATAAGGAAAGAGCCGAGATCCTTTCACCGGGAGTGACCTCTTTAGCTAAACAAGTAAAAGCCTCAAAAACACTCCTTTTCAAAATCACTTGTTTCTACAGCGATATCATGTTCATTACGCAAAAGGTTTTCATAAAAAACCTGTCGTAGCATTCCGTCATTTCAGATAGAGACTAGTTAGTATTCGTGCTACGTTTGTTGGCCTTCATCAAGGCGTAGTGTGCGGTAGCTGATTAGTACTTATCTGCTTATAGTATGTGATGCGATTGGATTAGGGTAGTCGTGCGACTTTGTTGGCCTTCGTCAAGGGTCGTGCGGGTGGGTTTAATTCAATCAAGAAATGTACGGGTTGAACTTGACTAGTGGCCTATGTTTGTTGGCCTTCGTCAAGGTCATAGGTTGCTAGGGATAAAAGTATTATCAGGAATTTCAAGTGTTGAAATTTGCAATGAGATTGCATACCTTCTATGAGATAGTTGGATCCCGATACCTACTGCACGTAAGAGTTACTCCTCGGAGAGTTTTACACATAACAATTAGCCGATCAAGTAGGTCTCTAGAAAGGTGTTAACAGGGTTAAGCCTCTTGGAAAAACGAGGTTTATTTTAATTAGGTCCGTGCGAAAGCACGGGGAACCTCCCTCAAAGTACCAACACTGTCCTGGCTGAAAAATTAGCGAACTTGTATGGTGTAATTAATCTCGGCTAGTCTTACCTTTTAAGATTTGAAGGAAGATTTGATAAAAACAGTGGGAGCCATCCTGATTAGATAAGATAATAACCAATCTAATCTTACAAGAGCATACGCTAAAGTGTTTTCTTCTCTCTCTCTCTCCAGGTAGCGACCATGTCAGGTCTTAATTAAGATAATAATATGGATGTATTGACCGAACCCGCTTATTATACTGAGCATGGGAACGTTGGTTCCGTTCTTTCTTATAATTGTTATAAGACTGAGCAGGGAATAGGGACATATCCAGATTCTCACGCCGCCCAAACGAAGAATAAGCATGATGATGCATCTTCTTCGGGTGTGTTTGTTATCGAGAACTGTTTCTTAGTTCACTCTACGTCCTGGGTATTAGATACCGGATCAGGATCCCATATATATAATATGTTACATAGGCTACAGAAAGGTAGAGAACTGGAAGAGGGTGATCATTCCGTAAGAGTAGAAAATGGTGCAAATGTTGCAGTCAAAACAGTTGGCGAATATCACCTTGTATTACCAAATAGTAATATATTGATTCTGAATGAATGCTATTACATACCGACCCAGATATGCAATCTTATATCAGTTTCTTTATTAAGTAAAGAAGGATATAATTTTGGAGTACAGGATAATATTATGAACATCTTCCTGAATCAAAAGTTGATTGGATCAGGCTCGTTAAATAATGGCATATACGTTCTAAATCAAACCGCAGTTCTTAACATACAAAACACACACAAGCGGAAGAGTTCAGAAATGAACGAATCCTTCTTCTGGCATTGTAGACTAGGTCATATCAATGCGACACGACTAGCTAAGTTACATAAAGATGGATATTTGAATCCATTCGAATTATCATCTTAGGAAACTTGCCAATCATGTTTCAAAGGCAAAATGACCAAAATTCCGTTTAGTGGACACAGAGAACGAGTTACGGAACTCTTGGGACTGATACATAGTGATGTATGCAGTCCCATATCTACACATGCCAGGAATGGTTGTTCATATTCATTAAATTCACTGACGATCTCTCAAGATACGGACATGTGTTCCTGTTGAAACACAAGTCTGAAGCTTTTGAGAAATTCAAAGAATATAAGCATGAAGTTGAGAACCAGACGGGTAAAAGTATTAAAATCCTTCGATCTGATCGAGGAGGAGAATACTTGAGCAATGAGTTCCTGGACTATCTAAAAGAGAATGGGATTCTCTCTCAGCTTACTCCTCCGAATACACCACAGCACAACGGTGTATCGGAGCGGAGGAATCACACCCTATTAGATATGGTGCGCTCTATGATGAGTACCGCTGAGTTACCTATTTCCTTTTGGGGTTATGCGCTTGAGACAGCAATGTAAGTCCATGCTACCTCTCCCGGTACTTTCGGGCATGCGGAATTTGGTGAAAAACAATTTTCTAGAGGTGGTAACATGGACTCAAAACCGGATCTTTGTTAAACATCTAACTAACAACCTAACTAGGAGTTGTTAACTACTCGGTTAGAGGGTTATACCTTTCTTTCTTGAACTCCTTCGTCTTCAAGCCTCGATGGTTGTCCGGATCGGCTTCACCCCGTCGTCTCCTTGCGCCGAAGATCGATCCACCTGAAAGCTTCTACCTTTGGCTTCTTCTTCGGTCTTTGAAGAAAACTAGTTCACTTGGTTTGCTAAACCTTATGAACTAGAGTGAGTAGAGAAGAGTGTGTTGGGATTTTATCTATGGTTCTTGGTTCTCAACACATGAGACAAGTGAACCATAGACTCAAGAGAGGGAAAGCAAGAGGAGGAAGATGAGAGCTCAAGAACAAGAGAGAGAATGAGAATGATAGAATGAGAGAAGATTTTTCTCATTTGGCTCTCATAATCCATAACCATCATAACACATCATAGCAATCAAGTATTATGTGATGGTTTAAGCAACAATAGCCATATCATTTCATGCACTCATTTTGCACAAGAGAGCAAGCAAGCAAAAGTCTTTGCCATGAAATGATAGCTATTGTTATCATGATGGTCAACTAGTCAAGCCTAGCCAACCGGTCAACAAAGTCAACAAGTCAACAAAGTCAACCCCTCAACTACCATGTCACCATAATACTTAATTAATATAATTGTTAATCATATATCATATTCTCATTAGGGTTGAGCAAAAAGTCAATAGTCAACGGTCAACGGTCAACAACCCTAATGAGAATCCTCTGCCTCTGTCTCTCCGTCAACTGTGCATACACAACCGCATCCGCGTTCCGAGGAACACGGATGCATACTGGATAAAACCAATCCCAAAAGGTACACTAGGATCTGGCTTAAACCAAAGCCCGATAGTGTAAACTGTCCGGACAATGTACGTGCACAAGTGCACGGATGTGACCGAACCCTGTCGCAAAACCAAGCGACCTGTCGCAAAACCATGTGACCTCCACTCTTTTGCCTAGAGGCGAATAGCTTTCTGTGTGGGACTCTAAAGACTCTACACTACACTGGCAGTGGGTTTAACCACAGACCGCAAGCGGCACTAGCTGTGCGTAACGGTCCCCAGGTAGATGCTGACAAGAAGACTGACGAGGCGAAACCCATCTGAACTCCTACTGAGCCTGAATGTGACATTCTCCATACAGTCCGGTCTGTTCGTCTGATACATCGCATGGCGGGCCTAGGGGGCGGTAAACGTCAGTCCCCTAATAGCGGTACAAGTCGTGTCGGAGTGAAGCCCAAAACACCCTGAGATAACACTGGAAGCCTACCAGTATATCTCGTTTGCCCTGGCCAGGGACTACTCGTGTAATGGCTCTCCTAGACACAGCGCGATGTCAACCCCCAATACCGGGAGAGACGAATCCTGTCTAACCGTCACTGCCTCCAAGTGCTTCGGGACTGCACCCAACTACCACCTGTTTGCACGACTCATTTGAGCCGTGGTAGGGTAGTAATCAAAGTGCAGTGGGAACACACTCGAGGCGAAGTGACAGTGTCAAGTCAGCGGACTAAGCTGTACTCATGTCACCTGGGAACTGATAACTGACGATAGGCATAATACCAACTAGTCAGTTCCCAACGAGTCCTATCCAGTGTACTCGTAACCTAACGAGCACCCGCATACTATCTCAAGTACGACGTACCGTCGGCTATGGGACAGACCGTCTCCCACACTGGGATGAGAAGCGCATGCGCTAGTCTACTCCGGAGTATCGATGCCCTGTCTCGATAGTCCTGCGACTAGGGACCTGCATAAGGATGTGCTTATAGATTACCCAGCCCCACTAGTGTGACTGCCATCACAACGCTGGTAATCAAGCAAAGATCCTAAGGGCTCCACTAATGTGTATAGGTGATATACTAAAAATAAACACATGTACACATTGAAATAGAAACAAACCAAGTAGCATACTACTATTTTGAGCAAGATTGTATATACAAGGTGAATATCCCAAGCTTCCATTAAGTAATATACAAACCAGTATGATACAGTAATGGCCTTTAGGGCATATACACTAACAATCTCCTACTTGCACTAAGGCCATGTACTGGCGTATCGAAGACCTATCATCTCGATCAGCCGCTCGAATTGAGTCTGGGGCAAGGACTTGGTGAATGGATCTGTAGTGTTATCTTTTGAAGCGACTCTCCGAACCTCGATCTCCTGGCGATCCACGATCTCCCTAATCAGGTGATACCGCCTTAAGATGTGTCTGGATCTCTGATGGGACCTGGGTTCCTTCGCTAAAGCTATAGCCCCGTTGTTGTCGCAATACAGAGGTATTGGATCAACAATGGACGGAACCTCCTGAAGTTCTTTCAAGAACTTCCTCATCCAGACAGCTTCTTTTGCGGCATCAGATGCAGCGATGTATTCCGCTTCTATCGTCGAGTCTGCAACGGTTTCCTGTTTGGAACTCTTCCAACACACCGCCCCTCCATTGAGGGTAAAGACAAAACCCGACATGGACTTGGAATCATCCCTGTCACTCTGGAAGCTGGAGTCAGCAAAGGCCTCGATCTGGAGGTCTTTTCCGCCATACACCAAGAACATCTCCTTAGTTCTTCTCAGGTACTTGAGAATGTTCTTTACTGCTATCCAGTGTTTCTCCCCAGGGTTTGACTGATACCGGCTTACCACACTCAGTGCATAAGCTACATCCGGTCTGGTGCACAACATCGCATGCATTATAGAGCCTACCGCAGAAGCGTAGGGTATATTAGACATGCGATCCCTCTCCAAATCAGTCTTGGGAGACATCTCTTTAGAGAGGTTGATCTCGTGACAAGCCGGTAGGTTACCGCGCTTGGAATCTTCCATACTGAATCTTTTCAGTATGGTGTCGATGTACCTGGACTGTGAAAGTCCTAATATCCTCTTGGATCTATCACGATGGATCCGGTTCCCCAGGATGTAAGAGGCATCACCCAGGTCTTTCATGGAGAACCTGTGCGACAAGAACCCCTTGACAGATTGTAGCATAGGAATGTCATTTCCTATTAAGAGAATGTCATCCACGTATAAAACGAGAAATACAACAGTTCTCGCTAAAAATCTACTATAGATGCATGGTTCATCTGGATTTTTGATAAAGCCAAATTCCTTGACCGTCTCATCAAAACAGATGTTCCAACTCCGCGATGCCTGCTTTAGTCCATAGATGGACTTAAGCAACTTGCACACCTTTCCGCTGCTCCCACTCTGAATGAAACCCTCTGGCTGGTCCATATAGACACACTCCTCTAAATTTCCTTTTAAAAAAGCGGTCTTTACGTCCATCTGCCAAATCTCATAATCGTGGAAGGCAGCAATGGCAAGAAGGATCCGAATGGATTTCAGCATAGCTACTGGAGAAAAGGTTTCTTTATAGTCCAAACCAGGTCTTTGACGAAAACCCTTTGCAACAAGTCTAGCTTTATAGGTCTCAACCTGTCCATCTACACCAATCTTCCTTTTGAAGATCCACTTGCATCCTACGGGTTTTACCCCGTCTGGAGCAATGTCCAACGTCCATACTTTGTTGGTGTACATGGACTCCATTTCGGTCCGCATTGCATCCAGCCATTTTACCGAGTCAATGCTCTGAATGGCCTGCTGGAAGCTAGTAGGCTCATCATAATCTATGATGCAATCCTCTCTATCTCCATCTATGAGAAAACCGTAGTATCTCTCGGGCGGATGAGTCTGCCTACTACTCCTGCGGAGCGGCGTAGGAATGTCCTGTTCTTTTTGTTAGTTATATGTATGCCCTAGAGGCCATTACTATACATAGGATGTATATTGTAGTGGATGCTGGGACATATATAGGGAGGACTTTCTTGCTCGACATGATAGTATGCTATCTGGTTGCTCTTTACCTTAACGTGTACGCCGATTGTCTCTCTGTTACATGTTGGTAAAGCCCTTAGGATGTGTACTTGACTACCTGGACTGTGATGCGGATCATACTAGTGGGGACATGGTAGTCTACAAGCACATCCTTTAAAGTCCCTAGTCGTGGGTATATCGAGACGGGGCATCGATATACCAGAGTAGACTAGCGTATACCTTCTCGACCCATACAGATGGGCGATGGATGATCCCATATCCATTGGTGTTTGACATCAGAGATGATATACGGGTGCTCAGTGGAGACTGGGTATACTGGACGGACTCGCCGAGAACTCCCAGATGGTATTATACCTTACGTCAGATGGCAGTTCTCTGGTGACACTGGTACAGAGTAGTCAGTTGACCCGAGATCGTCATAAAGTCTTGTGTGGTTCCCACTGTGCTTTGATTTCCACCTTACCACGTCCAAGAGGGCGTGCAAAACGGTGGCTTTTAGGTACAGTCCCGAATCACATAGAGGCAATGAGCGATATGAGGGGATTCGTCTCTCCCGGTATAGGGAGTTGATGTTGCGCTGTGTTCGATTGGCTATAACCGGAAATCCCTCGCCAGGGTTGCTGAGATTTGCTGGTACGTGTTACCAGTAGTTTCTCGAATTGTTATAGACCTCATATCGACATGACTTATCGAGCTATTGGGGTCTGACGTTTACCACCCCTAGGCAAGATATGCGACATATCAGACGAACAGACCGGACTGTACGGTAAGTGTTACTGGTTGGATTCACAGGAGTATGAGCGGGCTTGCTCGTCAATCTTCTGATCGGTCAATACCCGGGTGGCCGTTACGTTTAGCAGACCGCTTACGGCTTGTGGGTGATTGATATGATCATCACCTGCTGCCGGCGTATTGACGAGTCTTTAGAGTCCTACACAGAGGTTTCCTGGCTCAAGCGAAACGAAATAGGATCGCATATGAGATATGTGCGGGACCGAGAATAATGCGTGTATGTGATACCGTATTCCATTCTCGCGATAAATGTATCGATTGGTTGTATGCGATGTAACCTAGTTATCGATTCAAGCATTGATTCGATAAACCGATACATAGGATACTAGTCGGTTATATGCGATATGACCGGATCATTAAATCAACTGTTGATTTAATGATTTAATGTATAATTATATATTTGATATATTACTTTGCATTAACTAGTATTGGTTCACTTTAAATGGATTTTCTCACTTGGATGTACAAGTTGTATATGTGATATACTTTTTGTGCAAATGATTGTATCATGTTTGATGATACATGTTTGCTAAGGTATGTGTAAAGAGTTAAACCTATGGTTAAGTAAATGGTTAGGGTTTTCTTTTATTTATTTCATTTATCTTATTTTGGAAAAGAAAAAGGGGAAATGGTTGCTAGTTTTGTTTTATCTTTGAAGCTTCATGAAGCTTTGACTAAAGTGACCATTTTGTCTCATGCTTAACCCTAACCATTCACTTGAACCTTAGTTAGTTCTCTACACTTGACCATGGTTCATGATTATGATAAGAATGATTTTATTATTCTTATTATAAGACTTATCATAACATTTTCTTCTTCTTCTTCTTCATCTTCAACATGAAGAAACCTTGGACCAATAATGGTGATTGATGAAAAAAGAGTGAGAAATCCAATTCTAAAGTGAACCCACTTCCTATTTCTTCATCCTCTACCTCTTGCCAAGTAGTATAGGGTGTTTCCTTCACAAGTTTTCATGACTTGGTGAAGTGGGAGCTTGAACTTGTGATGCCTCTACGTAGATCATCTTCGGCACGAAGCCGACGACCTTGCCCGCCCATTTCTCCGATGAAGCCGACGCTAGAGCCCGGGATTTCATTTGGACAGCGGAGAGGACTTCATCACGGAGCCATGGAGGTGGAGGACCGGATCTACAAAGGTTGTATTTCCGTACTCTTAGTTAAAGTAGTTAACTAGTTGCTTTGTCGCCTAAACTTTTAGCCAACGATCCGTATTAGGGTTTCTCGGCACCCGTAAATTTTGAAATTGGCATGGTTGATGCCTTGTGAGACCTTTTGGGAGTGCCTAGGAACCCTACAGTGGTATCAGAGCCTAGCTAGAGCCTTAGGCGAAGTCTAGACGATGTTTGAAACCCGATCAAACCCGAAACCCTAAGTTTTACATGCTCTCTGGACTTTTTCTAAAAACTGGGATTTTTCCACATTAAAAATGCTTAAAAAATTCAGCAGGGAATTATAAGAATTACGGTGCAAAATTTAATTCATGAACAGTGCAAACGGCGGCGGAACCGCGGCAGAAGCCTGCCTTCTGCGGCGGTTCCACGGCAAGATGATGACGTCATACTCCCCTTTTTGCACAGTAATTCCTATTTAATTATGCTGAGTTTTCTGGGAATTTTTAATTTGACTCAAGAGTTGAGTATTCTGGGGTTGCTTTGGGAATCGATGATTCGATCGGATTATCAAATTTTTTCTGTGTGGCTTTCCGGATATTTTAGAGTATGTTAAAAAGTTCGACCGGATATAAATACCCAATTTTTCCCCTGTCGGGAAATTTCCAAGTGTTGGATTTTTCCGTGGTTTAACGATGTTCTAAGTAGTGCAAGTAACGCGATGGTCCCTCTAGAAGACATCAAACCTTAACTCGATTATATGACCGTCTTGAACTGCCCTTTGAACCTTCGGGTTTGGTGCAGTACGGCGTGCCACATATGAGGCGTTGGCTTGACCCTTCTACGGCCGGACCGTTGGTACTGAGGCACGAACTGAATGTTGTTGGACTTATTTCATGTGTTGATCTATATCGGGAAAACTTGGGTGTTCGACTGTTTGATCGAAAAGTTTAACATTTTCTATTTATCCGGAATGTGATACAATAATTGGAATTCACAATAAGTTATGAGATAACTGAATGAATGTTATAAATCTAGCGGTTTAGTCTCACTTGATCGGTTGCCACGGAATTTTGATGAGATCAAAAGTCCGTCGCAATCAAGTAGCGTACGCGGATACTCGCCGGGTAAACTTAATAGACAGCCTCACTCCATAGCCCCGACCAAGTGACTGTAGGAGAACCCCGTCGCCGAAAGCATCCGTCCGGGTGCTCGCGGCAGCGGTGTTCCGCCTTGGTGCACTTCGTCGACGGCATCGAGGGTGCAGCTATCTACTAAAGTTTGCGACGAGTATTCGATCAGGATGTCGGGAATCTTGTTGAATTACCCGACTTGATATTGAAAAGTGTTTTCGATTTTGAGACTAAAATGCGGGGTTTATAATTGTTAGGCATGCGATGTCTAAAGAATTCATTTGATTAGGCATGCGATGTCAATGGAGGTTGCGGATTCCAACTGTTGTAGTTTTACACTTTCTTTTCTGTGACCGTAAGTGTAATATGTGATATCGCCGGTTTCGTTGCTATATGTCAACGACAATTGGGATGGGCATATTTACTTACGTTGATGACATGTGATGTTATATGTTGCTGGATATGTTATATTGGATCGTCGTGTTTGAATAGCCGGGGGGTTTTTTTATGTGAGATGAGTGTTTTTCATTTTCATTCATGTAAAAACTTGTATGTAATATTCTTTTATTGGGGCACTTCCAGGTTGCGGAAGATGTCACCTTTTGTATATTATTTACTTTTCCGCACTAGGATAGACCTAAGGAGGGGAGCACAAGTAACCGGGTTCTGGAGTCCAGTGGGAGACCAACTCGAGGAGTCGAGTCCGGGTCTCCTAACTCTAGAATTGGTAGGGTTGCTTGCCGCACTCGTAGGGGTCTAGGGGTGTGGGTTTGGCTATTCATCACGACCGTGGAATCCGTGTTTTATACTGGCTCGTATTGAAAACACGGACGTCCTAGTATATCCAATATTTTATATGATTCTTCTGCTGCGATATCTGTGATGTGATTATGTGATGTTCTGTGATGGATACTTTATATAGTATATATGATATATTATATAGGCGTTACTTATGTTTTACACCCGCGCTAGCCCTGCCCTGCTCTGCCGTTAGTTACCTAACCTAACGGTGCATGAGGGGACATCGAGGCGAATGCGGATGGCATAAGTGTACGTCGTATTTATCTGTGATGTTTAGGTACTTAAATGATGGGACTTCATTAATGTGATTAATGAAATAAAAAGAAACCTAAGATGTTGTAGAATCGAATTTCAAAAAAAATAAAACAGGTAGCTACAGTTCTTGCTTTGCACAGCGGTATATATGATATATCCTGCACCTTATTCGATGAGGAAAGGACCGAGATCCCTTCACCGGGAGTGACTCCTTTAGCAATAACTGGCAGATGCTACACACTCGGTTTGTCTTTTGATTGCTTTTAAGAGTTTTTGCTTTGCACAGTGATATATGTGATATATCCCGCACCTCATTCGATGAGGAAAGGACCAACGATCCCTTCACCGGGAGTGACTCCTTTAGCAAAACTAGAAAAGCCTCAAAAACACTCCATTTCAAAATCATTTGATTCTACAACGATATCAAGTTCATTACGCAATAGGTTTTCAGAAAACCTGTCGTAGCCCTCCGTCATTTCAGATAAGTACTAGTTAGTATTCGTGCTGCGTTTGTTGACTCAGTCAAGGCGTAGTGTACGGTAGCTGATTACTATTTATCTGCTTATGCATATGATGCAGATTGGATTAGGGTAGTCGTGCGGCCTTGTTGACTAAGTCAAGGGTCGTGCGGGTGGGTTTAATTCAATCAGGAAATGACGGGTTGAACTTTACTTGCGGTCTATGGTTTGTTGACTCAGTCAAGGTCAGAGATCGTTTGGGGCAAAATATTATCGGGAATTTCAAGTGTTGAAATTTGCAATGAGATTGCATACCTTCTATGAGATAGTTGGATCCCGATACCCGCTGCGAGTAATTGTTACTCCTGGGAGAGTTTTACACATTACAATTAGCCGATCAAGTAGGTGTCTAGAAAGGTGTTAACGGGGTTACGCCTCTGGGAAAACGAGGTTTACATTAATTAGGTTCGTGCGAAAGCACGGGGGACCTCCCTCAAAGTACCGACACTGGCCTGGCTGAAAGATTGGCGAACTTGTAGTGTGTAATTAATCCCGGCTAGTCTTTCCTTTTAGGGTTTGAAGAAAGATTTGATAAAATGCAGTGGGAGCCATCCTGATTAGATAAAATAAAACCAATCTATTCCTGCAAGAGCATACGCTGAGTGTTTTCTTCTTTCTCTCTCCAGGTAGCGACCATATCACGCCTTAATTAAGATAATAATACGGAATATTGACCGAACCCGCTTGTTATACTGAGCTGGGGAACGTTGGTCCCGCTCCACCTTATAATTGTTATAAGACCGAGCAGGAAATTGGGGAATACCAGAATTCCCGTGCCGCCCAAACGAAGAGAGTGCATGCTGATGCATCATCTTCGGGTGTGTTCATTATACAGAACTGTTTCTCAGTATTCTTTACGTCCTGGGTATGTTATACCAGATCAGGATCCCAGATATGTAATCTGTTACATAGAGCTATAGAAAGGTAGAGGACTGAGAACGGGTGATAAGTTTCATGAGGCAGAAAACGGGGCAAGAGTTGCAGCCAAGTCTGTTGGTCACTGTCACCCTGTATTACAAATACATTGATTCTGAACGAATGTTATTAGATACCGAACCTGATATACAAAATCATATCAGTCTCTTTATTAGTAAAGAAATGATAAAATTTTGTATAGTTGGATAATGTTTTGAACATTTCCTATATCAAAAGTTGATCGGTTCAGGCACGTTATCTAAAAGCATTGATGTTCTAAATCAAACTACAGTTCTTAGTATACGGAGCACACACAAGAGGAAGAGTTCAGAAATGAACGAATCCTTCTTGAGGTTTTGTAGACTAGGTCATATCAATGCGACCCGACTAGCTAAAGTTACATTTAGATGCATATTTAAATCAGTTTGAATTTACATCTTGTGAAACTTGCCAGTCATGTCACAAAGATTAGATGACCATAGCCCTGTTTACAGGAAACAGAGAAAGAGTTAGTGAACTCTTGGGATTGATACATGTTGATGTATGTAAGGTCCCCTGTCTACACATGCCGGAAGCGGTTCTTTGTACTTCATTACATTCTCTGATGATCTTTCAAGATTCAGACCTATGTTCCTGTTGAAACACAAGTCCGAACCTTTTGAGATATTCACAGAATATAAGTTAGAAGTAGAGAACCAATATACGGGTATAAGTATTATGTCCTTTGATGAGATCAAGGAGGAGAATACTTGAGCACGAAATTCTTGGACTTTTCTAAAGGAGAATGAGATTCTCTCTCAGCATTACTCCTCCGTATACACCATAGCACGATGGAATATCGGGGCGGAGCGATAACACCCTATGTAATTAGGTGTGCTCTATGATGAGTACTGCTGAGTTACCTATTGCTTTATGGGAGTTATGCACTTGAGAAGCTGCATACCTATTGAATAGGGTTCGAATCAAATCAGATGCCTACCACTTCATATGTGATATGGAAAGGGTAGAGCCCATCTCTTAAGCTAGTTAAGATTTGGGGTTGTCCGGCCTATGTCTAAAAGCAAAATCCGGACAAGCTCAAGGCAAGGTCTGTTATGTACAACTGGAAAGGTTCCAGCTATACAAACAACAGCAGATGATTTGGGAGAACCAAAGAATTCAGTAGATTCCAACAAACTTCAGCCTCTCCGCCGATCTAGTAGGGTTCCTCACCCACCTGAGAGATACTTTGGTTTCTCTATGACAGTGGGAGCGACGATTGCATCATGAGATGATGACCCAACTAGTTTCGAGCAGGCCATCGAGAGTAGGGACTCTGTAAGAATGGCTGGATGCTTAGCGATCTGAGATGGAATCCATGTACACCAACAAAGTATGGACTTTGGTTGCTATATCTGAAGGGTTAAATCCCCATCAGGAGCAAGTATATCTTGAGAAGATTACTTGGTGTACATGGAAGAGTTGAGACTTTCAAAGCTAGACTTGTTAAAGGTCTACATCATTGACCAGGTATGGATGATGATGAAACCTTTTCAAGTGGCTATGCTTAAGTCCATCCAGATCCTACTTGCCACGGCTACGTACCATGACTACGATATCTGGTTGGGTATCATGACAGCTTTTCTAAATGATGTTTTATAAAAGGCAGTCTATAAGTACACAGCCAGAGGGCCTCGTGGACAGTGGGAGCAGCGGAAACGTGTGCAAGACGCTTTATAGGATAAAGCAGGCATCGCGGAGTTGGAACATCTGTTTTGATGGATTAGTCAAAGAAGTTGACATCATCAAAATGGTAGATGAACCTTGTATAAACAAAAAGGTAGTAGGGAGTATGGTGACGATCCTCGTAGAGTACGTGGATGACATACTCTTGATAGGGAAGGAGTTTCCTATGCTACGCTCGGTCAATCTCCGCTTATCACAATGATTCTCCATGTAGGATCAAAGTGATACCTCCTAAATCCTGGGTTTTGGATCTATGAGATAGATCTAATTGGGTGTTAGGATTCTCACTAGTATGTAGTGAGACGGTATCAATAGACCCTAGGGAGAATCACTGGAATGGTTCCAGGGTGATAAAGACGACTGAATGTCAGTCACAGGCATTGTCTTTACCCTCCGTAAAGGGACGGTATGTTGGAAGAGTTCCAAGCTAGATACCGTGACATACTAGACGATAAAGGCTGGATACATCGCTACTTAAGATACTACCAAAGAGGCTGTCTGGGTGTATATAAGTTCATGAGATGAACATAGTTCCTCCCATTGTGTGACAATGGAGTTATGGCTTATGCCAGGAACCCCGGTCCCATCAGTGATCCAGACATATTCTAAGGCAGTATCACCTGATCATGGAGATAGTTGATCTCCAGGATAATCAAGGTTAGGAGAGTAGACTCAGAGGATAACACATCGGATCCACTCACGAAGGCCTTTTCCCAGAGAGAGACTTTTATGGGATGGTTGAGTATGAGATACTGCAACCACTGCTGCAGATGGCCCTAGTGCAAGTGGGAGATTGTTAGTTATATGTATGCCCTAGAGGCCATTACTATACATAGGATGTATATTGTAGTGGATGCTGGGACATATATAGGGAGGACTTTCTTGCTCGACATGATAGTATGCTATCTGGTTGCTCTTTACCTTAACGTGTACGCCGATTGTCTCTCTGTTACATGTTGGTAAAGCCTTTAGGATGTGTACTTGACTACCTGGACTGTGATGCGGATCATACTAGTGGGGACATGGTAGTCTACAAGTACATCCTTTAAAGTCCCTAGTCGTGGGTGTAGGGTGTTTTTCGTCACCCCATTGAGATGGGAATACGCGCACGCTTGTCAGGCGTATTACAGATTCCCCCTGCCTAGGGTAGGCCGGGGTTTATTGATTGTGGGGATCCGAATCTCCGGCAGCCGCGGACTAAGCTGCCGTTAATTACCCCTCGCCTTTGGGGCGAGGGAACCTCCGATTAATGGGTTAAACTGGTCATGCGAACTCAATGTGCAGTGTACATGTGTTGTGTTTTGAAAGGGAGGTTTGGATATATCGGGAGCCATACAGAGTTTTTTACGGGGGTCCCGCTACCTGGATAGCGGGCTGGGGGTCAAAGGGGCTAGCAGCCCCCTTGCGGGGTGCGGGGCAGCGCCCCGTTAGAAATTTTTTCTAACAGGGACAGTGTCGCGGAGTATGTGTGTGTGTAAATATTTATACATATGTGTGTATATATATATGTATATATATATATAAAGGAAAGAGGGGGGAAAAGGCATCCAAAGGATGCGTGGGGCCAGCGCCTTGAGCGCTGTGCGCTTAGGTGCTGTGCGCTCAGACGCAAGCGAGCCACGTGTCGGCACGTGGGCGTTTTGCGCTTGAGCGCAGTGCGCTTGAGCGCAAGTGCGCTACGTGTCGGCACGTGGACGCTTTGCGCTCGAGCGCAGTGCGCTCGAGCGCAGAACGCCACGTATCGTCACGTGGGCGCTTTGCGCTCGAGCGCAGTGCGCCTGAGCGCAAGCGCGCCACGTGTCGGTACGTGGGCGCTTTGCGCCCGAGCGTAGTGCGCCTGAGCGCAAGCGCGCCACGTGTCGGTACGTGGGCGCTTTGCGCCCGAGCGCAGTGCGCCTGAGCGCAAGCGTGCCACGTGTCGGCATATGGGTGCGTTGCGCTCGAGCGCAGTGCGCATGAGCGCAAGCGCGCCACGTGTCGGCACGTGGGCGTTTTACGCTCGAGCGCTGGGCGCTGGCGAGACAAAGGGACTTTTAGTCCCAGAATCAGAAGCTATGCTTCAGAAAGGAGATATTTATTATTATTATATATATATATATATGTAAATATATGGAGTTAAACTCCTAAAATGTTTTGGTTGATGAAAGAGATTCTTCCTCTTCCTCCTCTGTTGGCTGGGTCTTGATGATCAAGAGATGTGAGATCTAAAAATCTCTTCTTTCTGAGATCTAATGGGAGATCTGAGTTCCCCTTTATGGGTTTTGTGGTGGAAAACTACTTAGTTTTTGAAAAGAAAGAGTAAAACTCTTGATTTAATTCAAAAGAAATGAGAAGGTTTAGAACCTTGGAGAAGGAGCAGGAGGCACAAAGAACCCTAGATTTTGGGGGAATGAAAAGTTTTTTTTTTATCCATCATGTTGCCTTTTATAGGCTTACATATTTACATATAGCCCCTTGGGCTTTACAAAAATGGCATTTTAGCCATCCCATGGCTCATGTGCCATTTTATTTTTGCACATAAGCCATGGGCTTACAAAATATTGGCTTTATGCCCATTTTGCATACATTCATGTATAAAAAATTACATAAAAATTATTTATTACATGATCTATATTTTAGAATGGAGGAGGCTGGCCGCGGGCTCGACTTGGGCATGGGTCCGCTTGACCCGGGCTTGGGCCCACCTGGCTTGGGGTTGACATTGACTTTGACTCGGTCAATGGGGGTGTAAATTTTTACCCCAACAAAGTGCCCCCCATCAATAATTGCACACCGCACATTTGAGTTGTGTGCATGAAATTGATGGATCTTGAAGCTGAATTTCGAGGTGGAACATCATTCCGGAGGCGAAGTATCATCCCGGGGAGCATGATTCCCGGGGATCGGAGCATCATTCTGATTCGCGGAGCATAATTCCGGGGTCGGAGCATCGTTCCGATGGGCGGAGCATAATTCCAGAGATCGGAGCATCATTCCGATTATCGGAGCATAATTCCAGGATTCGGAGCATCATTCCGAATGGCGGAGCATGATTCCAGAGTTCGGAGCATCTTTCCGAAGAGCGGAGCATAATTCCAGGGATCGGAGCATCATTCCGATGGGCGGAGCATGATTCCAGGGTTCGGAGCATCATTCCGATGGGCGGAGCATAATTCCAGGATTCGGAGCATCATTCCGAAGAGCGGAGCATGATTCCAGAGTTTGGAGCATCTTTCCGAAGAGCGGAGCATAATTCCAGAGATCGGAGCATCGTTCCGATGGGCGAAGCATAATTCCAGAGATCGGAGCATGATTCCAGTGTTCGGAGCATCATTCCGAAGGGCGGAGCATGATTCCAGAGTTCGGAGCATCTTTCCGAAAAGCGGAGCATAATTCAGAGATCGGAGCATCGTTCCGATGGGCGGAGCATAATTCCAGAGATCGGAGCATCATTCCGATGATCGGAGCATAATTCCAGGATTCGGAGCATCATTCCAAAGGGCGGAGCATGATTCCAGAGTTCGGAGCATCTTTCCGAAGAGCGGAGCATAATTCCAGGGATCGGAGCATCATTCCGATGGGCGGAGCATGATTCCAGATATCGGAGCATCATTCCGATGAGCGGAGCATGATTCCAAGGGTTCGGAGCATCATTCCGAAGAGCGGCAGACATTCTGACCGAAGCATGATTTCGATGCAGAGGTAGATTCCTAGGCGAAGTATAATTCCGACAAGGAAGGAAAATATTCCGAGGCGAAGCATTGATTTCGACACGGGGTATATTCTGGGACGGAGCATGATTCCGCCGTAGAGGTTGTTGGTTTGATTTGATTTGGGTTGACATCAGCATCGCTACACTGGAATATGGTACCAGGAGCGAATCAATAATTGCTGCACTGGAATAATGCCAGGAGCAACTCATCATTTGCCCCGAGAGGACTTGGAAACTGGTTTTTTTTGTTTGGTATCAGCATCGCTACACTGAAATATGGTACCAGGAGCGAATCATCATTTGCGTTTTCTTATTAGGAAACGATGGCTTAGGAGACAGGTTTTAGGTCCCTATCACCTAAGACTTTTCAATTTTATGGGCCGTAAGGGTCCCATACAAGCATTTTCTCCCTACGAGTCGAAGGGATCTCGTAGGTGTATTTTTTCCTTAGGAGTCGTGGGGACTCCTAAGTGTGTTGCTCCTTTGTGAGTCGTAAGGATCTCACACGGGAATTTTCTCCTCACAAAGTCGAAAGGACTTTGCGAGTACATTTCATTTCTCTTTTTTTTACAAGTTTGCGCCCTTTCAGGTTTTCACAAACTCGCCGGCAGTCCTGCTGTTTTTTACTCACGGAGCCCTTTCGGGTTTTCATCCGTGCCCATTTTGCTTGTGGACATACCATTCTTTTTATATTTTTTTATTTTTATTTTTTTTAATTTTTATTTTTTTTATTTGTTTTTGGTGGGACTTTGAATGCGGTCTCACCGGTAGGACTTGAGAGAGATTGGGATCGTTTTACGCCCGTGGATTGTATACGGTTTTGCAGGATGTATGATCCAGACCGTAGGGCCAAAAACATTTTAGGACTTTGTTGGCGTCTGCATCGCTGCACTGGAATATGGTACCAGGAGCGACTCATCATTCACCACTATGGGATTTGGAAGTTGGAATTTGGTCGGCGTCTGCATCGCTGCACTGGAATATAGTACCAGGAGCGACTCATCATTCACCACTTGGGGATTGGGATTTGGAATTTGGTTGGCGTCTGCATCGCTGCACTGGAATATGGTACCAGGAGCGACTCATCATTCGCCGCTTGGGGATTGGGGAGCGATGGCTTAGGAGACAGGTTTAGATCCCCATCACCAAGACTTTTCAATTTTATGGGCCGTGAGGGTCCCATAAAGCATTTTCTTCCTACGAGTCGTAAGGATCCCGCAGGTGTATTTTCTCCTTAGGAGTCGTGAGGACTCCTGAGTGTGTTTTCCCTTTGTGAGTCATAAGGATCCCACAAAGGTTTGTTCTCCTCATGTATCGTGAGGACACATGAGTGGGTCTTCTCAATGGAGCATAATTCCAAAGGCGGAGACCAGCAGCGTAACTGGTGATTGCGGTGGGGCATGGGTATGAAGAGAATTATTCAAGCCCGTGGATTGTATACGGTAGTCAATTTGGGGACTGGCCGTAGGGCCGGAGAATTTTGAGAAATTGGATTTTGGTTGGCGTCTGTATCGCTGCACTGGAATATGGTATCAGGAGCGACTCATCATTCGCCACTTTTTTTGTTTTGTGTTTTTTTTGTTTTACCGCGATTGCTCTATCATTTCAGCTTTTCTTATCGCGAAGGTCGCGATTGCCCTATCATTTCGGCTATTTATTCGCGGTTGCCCCATCATTTCGGCTTTTCTTTATTTTTCTTTTATTTACACTTTTTTTTTATTTACATTTTTTTTTTACATTCCCAGTTTAACGACTTAGAGGTCGACTGTTCCCAGTTTAATGACGTGGTGGTCGATTGTGTTCAGAGAGAGACAGATGTCTGAGAGAATTAGTTTCACGAAGAACTTCGGTCTCCGTTTGTATGAAATTGGCGGTCACATCTTGACTGTGTACTAACACGCCTTTGGACAGTTCTATCTCTCCTGCCTTGTATTGTTTTTCGACCCAATCTTTGAAGACGAAGCAGTCCTCAATGGCATGACCTATCACTCTGTGATAGGGGCAGTATTTGGGGTCGTCGGTCCTATTCGCTTCCTGCGGTCTTTTTGACTCTGGCAGTTGTAGACCGTTCTTCAGGGCGTCTTTGAATATTTTACGGATTTTGTCCCTTCTGAAGGAATAGACCTTATCCAGCTTCTCTTTCAGTGGAGATTCTCCTCCCTCTCCGAACACTGGCTTCCGAGACTGGTTGGCGCTAGGCCTGCTCATCCCTTGCTTATTTCGGTTAGCCGAAGTGTTGAAAGATTCAGAATCATCGGAGTTTCCGCCTTTGCGATTTTCATCCTTTCGGTTTCTCCAGGACCTATTGTTATTTTGGGAGTCAGAGGAGGACTCCTGCTTTGAGCGTTCCAACATCTGGACTTTTCTGGTCAGCTCTTGGAATGTTTTGAGACCCGCGGTACATAAAAACGGGGCCATCCAGTTGTTGAGATTTCCGACAAGGAGACTGACAGATTGGTCCTGCTCTATCGGCGGTTCGCATTTGACGGAGAGATTGCGCCATCGGGTTATAAAATCGGTGATGCTTTCGTTGTTCTTGGGCTTGGTCCTTACGAGCTCGGCAATGGTGATCTTATCGCTGACGCTCATGAATCTTTGTCGAAACAAAGACTCCATTTGGACGAAAGTAGTAACGGAGCCATCCGGTAGGCTCGCGTACCAGTCGAAAGCAACATCGGTCAAGCTATTAACAAACTGGCGGAGGAGAAGCGCATCATTGCCCCCAGTATTCCTGCATGAGGCTTTGAAGTGGGCGATGTGCTGATTCGCATTTCCCGTCCCATCGAATATTCCGAATTTGGGGATGACATAGCCGCTAGGAAATTCTACCAGATCATACTGAGCAGGATATGGTCTCCCACTACTGCTGATATCTTTTTGCGCTTTGGCTTCGGCTACCAAGGTTTTGACTTTGTTGGCAACCAAATCCATGATTTGATCTTGAGTTAGCGGGCTACTGACATCGGTAGCCAAGAGATTTGCTGAGATAGGATGCGACTGATTTTCATGCGGTTCGCCCACTTTTGAATTTGAGGGAACGGGCGTCGGCTGTCTCGGGACACCATTTCCCGGTTCATGAGCTGAGCCCTGTGCTTGATTGGGCGGCTGAGAGGTAAGTTGGGCCGTAAGACGTAAGACGACATTTGTCAAGTCGTCGATCTTTGAGTAGAGCTTGGCCATCTCCTTATCTTTTCTTCTGAGCTGTTTTCGGAGCTCTTGGAGAAGTTGCTGCTCTGCGGTCTTAGGACGGAAAGTTGGCTCATCTTCGCTTTCCGAGCCTGACTCCTCATGAATTGAGGGCTCTCTCTGCCTATCAGCCTCATCGAGAGGGTTTTCATCATCCAGCGGAGGCGGCTGTTCTTGGGAAGTGGCAACCATATTCAAGCCAGATTGGATTTGAGATGTGGTAGCCCCGTCCTTGCTCTTGCTGCGCGTGCCCACCACGTAGACAGTGTGGATAACACATTCAGCCATCCCCTCATCTTTGGCGGGGTAACCCTGTTCTTCGAACCTCATGAGGTTTAGCCCGGCAGTAGCCCTAGCCCTTTTGTTGGCTCTATATCTGAGCCTTTTCTCCCTCAGCTTCTCGATTTTGAAGGCTTGGCGGGCATCTGCTACCCGGGAAGCCAATGTGAGTTGATCAGAGGGGAGCTTAGAGAAGACACCCGATCGAGCAGTGGTCAAGGGCACCGCTGGAGCTTGCTCGGGATGTGTTGTAGCTTTATTGGTGTTGATGGCCTTGGCCCCAGCTGGGGCCAAGGAAATTCGTTCAGACACCGACTTGCGTTTGGGTTGGGGCGCCCTTGAGATCACCACATTTGGTCTCCTGCCTTTCGAGACCGGTTTGTCTGCCACCGGGGCTTGAGGAGCTAGGATGGCGCCAACTGGCATGAACACAATAGAGCCGAATGGTAGCAGCGGCTCCTCCCATTGTCGTCCGAGACTGGCCGGAAGGACCGTCCTAGAGTCAATCCTCATCGTGTAGGAGACGGGAGCTGAGTTCATCATCGAAGACATCGTCGGAAGGTGATTACTTGAAAATCTGCATGAAAGAGCATTATTTTAGTATAAACACTGGTATGTATAATGATTGAGTTCGCATGAATGCTTAACCCGAAATATGGGAGGAGAGATTGGTCCCACCGGGCGTGCCAGAATCTGTAGGGTGTTTTTCGTCACCCCATTGAGATGGGAATACGCGCACGCTTGTCAGGCGTATTACAGATTCCCCCTGCCTAGGGTAGGCCGGGGTTTATTGATTGTGGGGATCCGAATCTCCGGCAGCCGCGGACTAAGTTGCCGTTAATTACCCCTCGCCTTTGGGGCGAGGGAACCTCCGATTAACGGGTTAAACCGGTCATGCGAACTCAATGTGCAGTGTACATGTGTTGTGTTTTGAAAGGGAGGTTTGGATATATCGGGAGCCACGCAGAGTTTTTTACGGGGGTCCCGCTACCTGGATAGCGGGCTGGGGGTCAAGGGGGCTAGCAGCCCCCTTGCGGGGTGCGGGGCAGCGCCCCGTTAGAAATTTTTTCTAACAGGGACAGTGTCGCGGACTATGTGTGTGTGTAAATATTTATACATATGTGTGTATATATATATGTATATATATATAAAGGAAAGAGGGGGGAAAAGGCATCCAAAGGATGCGTGGGGCCAGCGCCTTGAGCGCTGTGCGCTTAGGTGCTGTGCGCTCAGACGCAAGCGCGCCACGTGTCGGCACGTGGGCGTTTTGCGCTTGAGCGCAAGTGCGCTACGTGTCGGCACGTAGACGCTTTGCGCTCGAGCGCAGTGCGCTCGAGCGCAGCACGCCACGTGTCGGCACGTGGGCGCTTTGCGCTCGAGCGCAGTGCGCCTGAGTGCAAGTGCGCCACGTGTCGTTACGTGGGCGCTTTGCGCCCGAGCGCAGTGCGCCTGAGTGCAAGCGCGCCACGTGTCGGTACGTGGGCGCTTTGCGTTCGAGCGCAGTGCGCCTGAGCGCAAGCGCGCCACGTGTCGGCATATGGGTGCGTTGCGCTCGAGCGCAGTGTGCCTGAGCGCAAGCGCGCCTCGTGTCGGCACGTGGGCGTTTTGCGCTCGAGCGCTGGGCGCTGGCGAGACAAAGGGACTTTTAGTCCCAGAATCAGAAGCTATGCTTCAGAAAGGAGATATTTATTATTATTATATATATATATATTTGTAAATATATGGAGTTAAACTTCTAAAATGTTTTGGTTGATGAAAGGGATTCTTCCTCTTCCTCCTCTGTTGGCTCGGTCTTGATGATCAATAGATGTGAGATCTAAAAATCTCTCCATTCTGAGATCTAATGGGAGATCTGAGTTCCCCTTTGTGGGTTTTGTGGTGGAAAACTACTTAGTTTTTGAAAAGAAAGAGTAAAACTCTTGATTTAATTCAAAAGAAATGAGAAGGTTTAGAACCTTGGAGAAGGAGCAGGAGGCACAAAGAACCCTAGATTTTGGGGGAATGAAAAGTTTTTTTTTTTATCCATCATGTTGCCTTTTATAGGCTTACATATTTACATATAGCCCCTTGGGCTTTACAAAAATGGCATTTTAGCCATCCCATGGCTCATGTGCCATTTTATTTTTGCACATAAGCCATGGGCTTACAAAATATTGGCTTTATGCCCATTTTGCATACATTCATGTATAAAAAATTACATAAAAATTATTTATTACATGATCTATATTTTAGCATGGAGGAGGCTGGCCGCGGGCTCGACTTAGGCATGGGCCCGCTTGACCCGGGCTTGGGCCCACCTGGCTTGGGGTTGACATTAACTTTGACTCGGTTAACGGGGGTGTAAATTTTTACCCCAACAGTGGGTATATCGAGACGAGGCATCGATATACCAGAGTAGACTAGCGTATACCTTCTCGACCCATACAGATGGGCGATGGATGATCCCATATCCATTGGTGTTTGACATCAGAGATGATATTCGGGTGCTCAGTGGAGACTGGGTACACTGGACGGACTCGCCGAGAACTCCCAGATGGTATTATACCTTACGTCAGATGGCAGTTCTCTGGTGACACTGGTACAGAGTAGTCTGTTGACCCGAGTTCGTCATAAAGTCTTGTGTGGTTCCCACTGTGCTTCGATTTCCACCTTACCACGTCCAAGAGGGCGTGCAAAACGGTGGCTTTTGGGTACAGTCCCGAATCACATGGAGGCAATGAGCGATAGGAGGGGATTCGTCTCTCCCGGTATAGGGAGTTGATGTTGCGCTGTGTTCGATTGGCTATAACCGGAAATCCCTGGCCAGGGTTGCTGAGATTTGCTGGTAAGTGTTACCAGTAGTTTCTCGAATTGTTATAGACCTCATATCGACACGACTTATCGAGCTATTGGGGTCTGACGTTTACCACCCCTAGGCAAGATATGCGACATATCAGACGAACAGACCGGACTGTACGGTAAGTGTTACTGGTTGGATTCACAGGAGTATGAGCGGGCTTGCTCGTCGATCTTCTGATCGCTCAATACCCGGGTGGCCGTTACGTTTAGCAGACCGCTTGCGGCTTGTGGGTGATTGATATGATCATCACCTGCTGCCGGCGTATTGACGAGTCTTTAGAGTCCTACACAGAGGTTTCCTGGCTCAAGCGAAACGAAATAGGATCGCATATGAGCTATGTGCGGGACCGAGAATAATGCGTGTATGTGATACCGTATTCCATTCTCGCGATAAATGTATCGATTGGTTGTATGCGATATAACCTAGTTATCGATTCAAGCATTGATTCGATAAACCGATACATAGGATACTAGTCGGTTATATGCGATATGACCGGATCGTTAAATCAAGTGTTGATTTAATGATTTAATGTATAATTATATATTTGATATATTACTTTGCATTAACTAGTATTGGTTCACTTTAAATGGATTTTCTCACTTGGATGTACAAGTTGTATATGTGATATACTTTTTGTGCAAATGATTGTATCATGTTTGATGATACATGTTTGCTAGGGTATGTGTAAACAGTTAAACCTATGGTTAAGTAAATGGTTAGGCTTTTCTTTTATTTATTTCATTTATCTTATTTTGGAAAAGAAAAAGGGAAAATGGTTGCTAGTTTTGTTTTATCTTTGAAGCTTCATGAAGCTTTGACTAAAGTGACCATTTTGTCTCATGCTTAACCCTAACCATTCACTTGAACCTTAGTTAGTTCTCTACACTTGACCATGGTTCATGATTATCATAAGAATGATTTTAGTATTCTTATTATAAGACTTATCATAACATTTTCTTCTTCTTCTTCTTCATCTTCAACATGAAGAAACCTTGGACCATCAATGGTGATTGATGAAAAAAGAGTGAGAAATCCAATTCTAAAGTGAACCCACTTCCTATTTCTTCATCCTCTACCTCTTGCCAAGTAGTATAGGGTGTTTCCTTCACAAGTTTTCATGACTTGGTGAAGTGGGAGCTTGATCTTGTGATGCCTCGACGTAGATCATCTTCGGCACGAAGCCGACGACCTTGCCCGCCCATTTCTCCGATGAAGCCGACGCTAGAGCCCGGGATTTCATTTGGACAGCGGAGAGGACTTCATCACGGAGCCGTGGAGGTGGAGGACCGGATCTACAAAGGTTGTATTTCCGTACTCCTAGTTAAAGTAGTTAACTAGTTGCTTTGTCGCCTAAACTTCTAGCCAACGATCCGTATTAGGGTTTCTCGGCACCCGTAAATTTTGAAATTGGCATGGTTGATGCCTTGTGAGACCTCTTGGGAGTGCCTAGGAACCCTACACTTTTGAACCCTCTGGTTCCACTAAGCTTTCAGTAATAGTCTGTGGTTCTGGAATTTCTTCCAGTTCTACTGCGCTCCCACTAATTTCCTTTTCTAAGAACTGGTGTTCTAGAAAGTGAGCATGACGAGAAACAATAATCTTTTGTTCCTCTTCGCAGTCGAAGAAATATCCTTTGGAGTTCTTTGGATATCCCACGAACCTGCACTGTACTGAGCGTGCCTCGAGCTTGTCCGCATGCTGCTTTTTGACAAAAGCTGGACTTCCCCATGTCTTAATGTGATTAAGATGGGGCCTTTTCCCACACCACATCTCATATGGTGTGGTAGGCACAGTCTTAGTAGGAACTCGGTTCAAAAGGTATGCAGCTGATTCTAGCGCATACCCCCAGAATGATCACGGTAACTCGGCGTTACTCATTATGGACCGTACCATATCCAATAGGGTTCGGTTCCGTCTCTCTGATACACCGTTATGTTGCGGAGTGTATGGAGGACTAAGCTGAGAGAGAATTCCGTTCTCTTTTAAATAGTCCAGGAACTCGGCACTCAAGTATTCACCACCTCGATCCGATCTTAGGATCTTGATACTTTTGCCAGTTTGTTTTTCTACTTCATTCTTATATTCCTGGAATTTTCCAAAGGCTTCGGACTTATGTTTCATTAAGAAGACATAACCGTACCTTGAAAAGTCATCCGTAAAAGTAATGAAGTAAGAATAACCGCTTCGCGCATGTATAGACATTGGACCGCACACGTCGCGGTGTACGAGTCCCAAGAGCTCGCTCGCTCTTACTCCGTGTCCAGTGAACGGATTCTTTGTCATCTTTCCTTTGAGACAGGATTGACAAGTGGCATACGATTGATATTCGAACGGATTCAAATATCCTTCTATATGTAACTTCGTCAACCTTCTCTCCTTGATGTGACCCAGTCTACAATGCCATAAGAAAGTCTGATTTATTTCCGGAGACTTTCTTTTGTGTGTATTCTGGACATTGAAAATATGTGGTTGGTTTAATATGTATATACCATTGCTCAATGTACCTGACCCAATCAGAACTTGATTAAGGTGAATGTTTACAACATTGCTTACAAACGCAAATTCATAACCTTCTTTAGAAACCAAAGATACAGAAATGATATTACATGTTGCGTTGGGTACAAAAAAGCAATTACGCAAAACCAAAACATGTCCATCTGACATTCCCAGGTGATAGTCCCCCACGGCTTTAGCATCCATGCTAGCTCCGTTCGCAACTTTGAGGGTCATGTCACCTGCCTTCAAAACCCTACAGTTTCTCAACGCCTGCAAAGAATTACAGATATGAGATCCTGATCCGGTATCCAATACCCAGGAAGTAGAGTTTATTGAAAGACAGTTTTCAATAACATACACACCTGAAGCTGAAGCTGCAACCTGCTTCAATTCCTGTGTTCTGGCCTTCCAAGCCCTGCAATCATTCTTCCAGTGTCCTTTCTTATGACAATAGAAGCATTCTTCCTTATCCGCAAGCTTCCCCGCTTTCTTTGTTGCTTTTGCCTTTCCCTTCGTATCTACTTTACTAACACCGCCCCTTGGTTTGGCGGGGGCTTTCTTCTTCTTTCCCTTGGCTTTCGCCTTGGACCTAGAAGTAGATGATCCTCCTATAAACAAAGTGGATGTTTCCCTACCTTTCTGTAGGGTGCCCTCTGCGCTCCTCAGCATGTTGAGGAGCTCTGAAAAGTAACTTGTTTTTCTTGTAAGTTGAAGTTCAGTAGAAACTGGGCGTAAGTGGAAGGAAGAGACTGGAGAATCAAGTCCGTATAGAGCTCACTCTCCAATGTGGTCCCAAGGTCCGCGAGCTCCTCAATGTAGCCGATCATCTTAAGCACGTGTTCTGCTACTGATGATCCGACGGCCAACCTTGCCGAAAATAACTTCTTCGACGCTTCGTATCTTGCGATACGAGACTGCTCTCCATACAGTTCTTTTGTATGAAGAAATATAGATTCCAGGTCCATATTCTCGTGCCTCCTCTGATGTTTATTGTCCATAGAGGCAAGCACGAGACACTTGGCTTTCGCGCTATCAATTTCCCAAGTCTTACGGATTTCCTTATCCGCGACGCTGGAAGTGGGACCTAGGACAGGGGGAGCTTTGGTGGTAAGAAGATACCCCAGCTTGTCATAAGTGATTGCCATTTTGACATTCCTGAGCCAATCTTTGTAGTTTGGACCTGTCAGTATGTTTTTATCTAGTAATAACTTAAGTCCAGTCATGTCGATTGGTCGCTGCAATAAGGAGAGAGAAAAGAAACACTCAGCATGATGCTCTTGCAAGTTTAGAGTGGTTTTTAGTTTGTCTAAACAGGATGGCTCCCACTGTTTCTCGAATCCCTCCTCAAACCATAAAGGAAGAATTAGTCGGGATCAATCTCACCGCACAATACTTGCTTAACCGTTCAGCCAGGCCAGTGTCGGTACTTCGAGGGAGGTTTTCCAACGCTTTCGCGAGGTTCCTTAATTTAAGAACCTCTTTTCCCTGGGGGCGTAGCCCCGCTAACACCTTTCTAGACACCTACTAGGTTTATAGCATTGATCGTTTAGTGAAAAATTTCCCGAGGAGCAGCATATACTCACAGTAGGATCGGAATCCAAATATCATTGCATGACGAAACTGAAGGAATCCTACCAGAATCATCATACTCCAAATGGTATGCAAATCTAGCAAGTTTCAGTACTTATGAAACTCCCGATGTGGATTTTTGCCCCATGCTCTTATGACCTTGATTTTGGCCAAAATATCATAAGTCACATGTCAAGTTCTACCCGTCATTCTCCAGGTTAATTTGGATCCACCCGTACCTACCCTTGACTTTGGCCAAAATGGCAGTACGACTGTCCCAAACCAACGCATCTATCTATGCTACACATGAATACCCAATAGCTACCAATCACTATGCCTTGACTTTGGCCAACATACATAGCTTGAATACTATTGACTATTTATGTGAAACGACGGAGGGCTACGAATGGTTTTGGCGAAACCGTGAACGTAGTGAACTTGATATAGTCGATGGAACGAGATAGCTTTTAAAAGGAGTAGCTTAAGCTCCGCATTTAAAAGTTGGTTTTGAAAAGAACCGAATGGTTTTTCGAAAGTGTTCCAACGACTTTTACTTGGTTTATTTTCTTGCATTAGTTCTTTTAATGCGTGATATTCTTGCATTAGTTCTTTTAATGCGTCCCATCATTTAATCCTACCATTGCAGAAAACAACCAAAATATGACGTACGCTTATGCCATTCGCATTCGCCACGGGGCCCCATCATTACCCGTTAGGTTACTTAACTAACGACAGAGCGGGGGCTGGGCTAGCGCGGCTGTAAAACATAAGCAACGCCTAAATAATATCATATATAGATATATTGAAATGATAGCCATTTCAGATCACAGATGAACGCATTGGATATACTAGGAATCCGCAATTCGTACGAGCCTGTAACGAAAAGCAGATTACACGGTCGCGGTGAATAGCCAATACCCCACCCAAGACCCCTACGGGTGCGGCAAACTACCCGCCAAGTACCCGAAGTGGAGCAACCTCCCTCAACACCGTGAGTAGGCCACTCGGCACTTCGAGATACTCGGTAGTTTGTGCACCCCCTCCATGGGTGTAGCGTTTCGAAAATCGTTTCGGTGAAATTTCGGAAAATCGGTAAAATGAGGGGGTTTTCTGTAAAAAGTCAAAATACAAATATCTTATTATAAAAATTAAATATAAATATTCTAGCTATGTAATTGCTATTATTTGGTGTTTATTGAGCCGCTGGTGAAATTTCAAATTTTCTGAAAAAAATATTATTTTATTATTATTTTAAGCCGTCACTAATACATTTAATTAGGGAAAATTACAAATTGGAATGAGTTGAAACAAATTTTGTGCATCATAAAACATTAAATAAAAATTTATCATATGGTTTTTGGAATGAAATCATTTGCCAAAACGGTTTAGAAATTATTGAAGAAAAAAGGTTTTTTTTTAGCGTAAATGGATGTTTGGGGTATTGTATTTATCATTTTTCATCACCCCACACCCGTGCCCACACCCACACACCCCCACTTACTCCTCCCCATGGCTGAATTCAGCACCCACCATATTTTTCCCCACTTGATTTTCAAGGAAAAAGAAATGAAAGAAAAGAAAAGAAAATGAGTGAAGTAGTTAGACTTTTGACTTTGTTTGACCTTGACCTTGTCCCCCCCCCCCCCATTTTCCTCACCTCCCTCTCTCTCCCCCACCCACTTTTCTGGCCGAAAATTCCTTCTCCCCACAGCAGCCCCCCCTCCATTTTCCCCTCTCTTTTCCCTTCAAAACTTCATGAAAAATTGCATCAAAAATCCACCAAAAATCCCACAAAATCAAAATCAAAGTCCTACCCATTTTAGCTTAGCCCGTTTAGCATGGATCCTTGTGAAAAGAGAGCATTTTAGGAGGCCATGGAGTCTTGTGGACCTTCATATATTTTTGGGTATAATTCTAAAACTTTTTGTTGCTTAAATTGTTACTAAATTCTTAAGCTAATTTAATTAAGTGTTATTTGGATATGTGAGTTTAATTGCAAGTTTTGGAATTCAAGTTGTGAAATTGAATGCAAGTTAGGGTTTATAAAATTGGTGTATGGTTGTGTGTTATAATTAGGCTTTGTTGTCATGTTAATACAAGTTTAGTAGCTAGTGCTAATGGCTAGCTTAAAAATTTTGTTATTTTGCTAATTTGCTTACTAGGTTTTTGAAATTTGTTAAATTCTTGGGATTAAAAATGTGATTAGGTTTTTCTTGGTTTCATTAACTTTATTAAGTGTGGTTTAATGCTTTGGATCATGCAATTCTAAGCTAGATTGTAGTTTGTGCATTTTGCTTTGAAATTGTTAAAAAGGGTATTTTTGTAAACTAGAATATTAGGATTTTTGGAATTTAATGAGATTAAATTCCGGAAATTGTTTATACGACTTATTTAAGATATTTAATAAATATATTGGCCGCTACATTCATTTAAACATCGTGTTTTGTACAAAAACGGCGAATTGTGCTTGCTAGATTTTTGGAAAAATGACTTTTTAAGTGAAATTGGCGTTTTTGTGAGTTTTAACCTAGTTTATATTAAAATTAGTGTTCGTGAATGTGCAAATGAGTGTGATTGGATTTTCTCGATGGTTTGACGTTCGTACATCGACATCGAGGGTTGGTTTGACTATTCCTGCATGCGTGGGCGATAGGTTTGGACCTATGCGTGATACGCGTGCCGATTTGATTTTCGTATGCCGTTTCGATTTCGAATTTAGTTTTAATGCGATATGGTACGTTATGATATGTAGGTACCCCCATGTGGACTTCGAGACGACAAGCAAGCGCGTGGCGACGTCGGCACCGGCTAGCGAGGACCAAGTGAGTAGATTTATATCTACGGGGAGAAGTCGGGTGGATGGCGTATAGCACCCCCGCAGTCCGTGGTGGTGTATACGGATGCGTATACACACCAACAATTATTATATGTTTTTGGGATTAATAACGGTGCTTAGGATGGATATTAGTGTGTTGGATTATTTTAGCATTGCGAACCCTAGGGTAGTGTTGCACTATACATACACACATACATACTTGCATACATTCCTATTGATATGTGCTCATGGGATTCATTATAGTTATGTGTTCACATGGGTATGGGACTATGTGTTCACATACGGATTGAGGATGATACTTGGGATTGAACTGAGTCGATGAGATTCGATTTGAGGCCGTGAGATCGGTGATATAGCAGGGTTCGTATCTTAGATACGACATGACGTTGTAGCGGGTCCTTGACGTAGTGTTTCACACACGTCCATGCTTACGTAGGCGGTATCAGTATGGTACTAGACGTAGATCAGTACCCCGATCATGATATTTGATAAAGATGATACCAGGTGAATAGTATGATGAATGTGATATTGACCCGTACCCAGATTGGGATGCCGTACGACGGATTTACGTACGAGCTATATTGATGATTGATCCGCACTCTTGACTTGGGATGCCTGATTATTGATATGGTATCGGATATGATATTATTGAGGCGGGATCACCGACTATACATATACAGGTATGTATATGTATCGACTCAGATGATAGGCGGTTTCCTTACCCGTAGTTCAGCTTGTTAGTTCAGCCGTATAGTTTAGTGTAGTTGTTAGATTAGATTAGACTTCTTACCTATTTCAAAAACTAACGAATCGTGGGCATTTTTAAAGACAGCTCAAGGAAATCTACGGATATTTCAAAAATGACGTATCTTTTCATAAAAACACCGTAGCCCCTATTTTCAAAACCCCATGATTCGTGTTATTTCAAAAGGCACCATTCGTAGGACTTATATTAAATTATTGCAGATTAGTTATCGTTGTGTCTAGTATTCAGCTCCCGCACATTATTGCTGTTCGCTCTGCCTCGCATATTTATTTTGCAGCATATTCCATTATTGATATCATGCTGTTAGGACACCAGCACCATTACCGATGATGCGTATGTACCACGTACACCTACTTGCCGGCTCACACACATCTTCATCGGTAATTGCCATGTCACGTACACTTTAGAGAATATAATTGCTTGACTTAGATTGTTAGCTGGTAGTTTTGACATGATATTAGTGTACTTCCCTTATATGCCATATTAGACATTGTAGTTATTACCTACCACTTCATGCATACTGTTATTCAGTTGTTCATGCCTAGTTCATTATCATTGACATATGCACTTGTGATGATTTCTTGAGATTTATGATATTTCTGGATTTCGGGGAAAGCCGCAAAATTTACAACTTATGATCTTTTAAAATATAAAATGTTGCGGTTTTCTAGTGATGTAAAGTGTCGTCCACCATGAGTTTGCTGTGGTTTTGGAGATCCGTGTCGAGGAGTGAAGGAACCGTCACGGGTACATGGTGGGCCCGGTATGGTACCCCGGGGCAAGATGAATGTGGTGTTGACGTTGAGCCCGGCAGGGGAGCACTACCTACCGGTGATATTACCCGACGCGTCGGATATCCGGAGGATACCGTCATGGTCTTGAGATGGATGGTAGGGGCCGGGCCGGACTGACGGCGCCCTAGATATTGAGATTGAGACATTGATATTTCGAGACAGTGAGATTTATGTTTTGTGTCGATGCTAGACACTGTTGATACTGATTTCATTATGATACCTCAGTTTAAAAATACGAAGGAAATCTCACTAATTTATGAAAACAGTTTCTTCATTTACATGTATTCTGTTTCATGCATTCATACCTCATTCATATGATATATTGCTACCTGAGGCACTGACACGGGCACATGAAATTTTACTCGGGTTAGATATTACCCTAGTCATTATTATAGGCTGCCTGTTATACTTATATTTGAGGATATATTATGATCATTGACCTAGGTTGCGTTATTTATGCGATTTCTGTGCGTAGATGTTTTTCTATTCACGAGTTGGCAACTCACCCCCGTTGGGCCCCAGTTTCTTGCAGATTTGCCGTACAGGTTTCATTTCGGCTTGCGGGCTCAGTTTCATTCGGGTGATTTGCTAGTAGGTGGGTTTACTTGTATCACACCCCCATTATATATCTTGTATATCATTATTCTGTTGTATCTAGAAGTTCCATCAACCAAACATGTATCTATTGAGATAGAGACCAGTGTTGTTTATTCTTTCGACCTTAGAGTCGCTCGTTATATTTCTGGTGGTTTTGAGTTCCCTTTTGAGTTTTTGATCCTCGCCGTTGGCGTTGTATATTATATTGCTTGTGTGGTTGTGACCGTCGATTGACGAAGAGCTAGCTCCCGCTTGGGGATGCCTTTTTCTTGATTTCGTATACTATTCATGTTGTATCCCGTTTGGGGGCCAGTATTTACAAAGGAGACTCTGCCGAAATTTTCAGTAAATTTTTGATGCTTTTAAAAACCGCATAATTCGGCTTATGCTATTGAAACTACTTGCTTTAATTTGGTTTTGCCTGCACTCTACTACTTTTCTTGGTTTGGATTTCTGGGTTTTCGGTTTACTTAGATTACGTACGCCTCGAGACGTTCGTAGTTTAAGTGCCGGTCATGTTCCGTACTTTCGGGTCGTGACAATGGGTCTATCCTAGGAGCAAAAACAGTAAAAAGAAATTATACAATGACGGCTACAACCCCGACCCGGTTGTGCGGCCATATAAATAATTATTACATCAATTTACAAATTTACATGAATTGAAAGAAAAGAAAACTCTCGTCTCACAACCCCCGACTATTCACCCGCGACAATCCAATGAATTCATATACACATTCCAATAACATTACAGATCACAGATTTGTATAACTCCCACTAATCGACATATAGCGATTAGCAGACGATCAATACAAATATCACATCACAGAAAAACCCGTCAGCTTAAGTCTTTTAGAAGTTCGATCAAAAATACGGATTTTCAGGCCCCAAACACAAAATTTTCGTTCTGGAAAATATGGGCAGAAAATACATGTTCAAAAAATCCCAAAATACCCCACTGAACAAACTGCAACCAAAATTTCCCACTAGCGAGTCAACTCGGCCGCGGAACCGCGGCGGGAGCACGCTCCCGCCGCGTTTCCGCGGCGCTTTGATCGGTTCAGTGGACGAAATTTTGTCAGTTTGTTATAAAAACCCTGAGCCGAATTTTAAAGTATGATTTAACATTTTTGGAACAGAGGAAAAATTCGACAGCAAGCATGATATCGGGGTTCATTTCGGGACTTTTTCTTTGATCGATCTTCTAGCTACTTTGCTAACATGTTAGATAGAGTTTAACTAGGCTCTGATACCACTGTAAGTCCATGCTACCTCTCCCGGTACTTTCGGGCATGCGGAATTTGGTGAAAAACAATTTTCTATAGGTGGTAACATGGACTCAAAACCGGATCTTTGTTAAACATCTAACTAACAACCTAACTAGGAGTTGTTAACTACTCGGTTAGGGGGTTATACCTTTCTTTCTTGAACTCCTTCGTCTTCAAGCCTCGATGGTTGTCCGGATCGGCTTCACCCCGTCGTCTCCTTGCGCCGAAGATCGATCCACCTGAAAGCTTCTACCTTTGGCTTCTTCTTCGGTCTTTGAAGAAAACTAGTTCACTTGGTTTGCTAAACCTTATGAACTAGAGTGAGTAGAGAAGAGTGTGTTGGGATTTTATCTATGGTTCTTGGTTCTCAACACATGAGACAAGTGAACCATAGACTCAAGAGAGGGAGAGCAAGAGGAGGAAGATGAGAGCTCAAGAACAAGAGAGAGAATGAGAATGATAGAATGAGAGAAGATTTTTCTCATTTGGCTCTCATAATCCATAACCTTCATAACACATCATAGCAATCAAGTATTATGTGATGGTTTAAGCAACAATAGCCATATCATTTCATGCACTCATTTTGCACAAGAGAGCAAGCAAGCAAAAGTCTTTGCCATGAAATGATAGCTATTGTTATCATGATGGTCAACTAGTCAAGCCTAGTCCACCGGTCAACAAAGTCAACAAGTCAACAAAGTCAACAAGTCAACAAAGTCAACCCCTCAACAACCATGTCACCATAATACTTAATTAATATAACTGTTAATCATATATCATATTCTTATTAGGGTTGAGCAAAAAGTCAATAGTCAACGGTCAACGGTCAACAACCCTAATGAGAATCCTCTGCCTCTGTCTCTCCGTCAACTGTGCATACACACCCGCATCCGCGTTCCGAGGAACACGGATGCATACTGGATAAAACCAATCCCAAAAGGTGCACTAGGATCTGGCTTAAACCAAAGCCCGCTAGTGTAAACTGTCCGGACACTGTACGTGCACAAGTGCACGGATGTGACCGAACCCTGTCGCAAAACCATGCGACCTGTCGCAAAACCATGCGACCTCTACTCTTTTGCCTAAAGGCGAATAGCTTTCTGTATGGGACTCTAAAGACTCGACACTACGCTGGCAGTGGGTTTAACCACAGACCGCAAGCGGCACTAGCTGTGCGTAACGGTCCCCAGGTAGATGCCGACAAGAAGACTGACGAGGCGAAACCCATCTGAACTCCTACTGAGCCTGAATGTGACATTCTCCGTACAGTCCGGTCTGTTCGTCTGATACATCGCATGGCGGGCCTAGGGGACGGTAAACGTCAGTCCCCTAATAGCGGTACAAGTCATGTCGGAGTGAAGCCCAAAACACCCTGAGATAACACTGGAAGCCTACCAGTATATCTCGTTTGCCCTGGCCAGGGACTACTCGTGTAATGGCTCTCCTAGACACAGCGCGATGTCAACCCCCAATACCGGGAGAGACGAATCCTATCTAACCGTCACTGCCTCCAAGTGCTTCTGGACTGCACCCAACTACCACCTGTTTGTACGACTCATTTGAGCCGTGGTAGGGTAGTAATCAAAGTGCAGTGGGAACACACTCGAGGCGAAGTGACAGTGTCAAGTCAGCGGACTAAGCTGTACTCATGTCACCTGGGAACTGATAACTGACGATAGGCATAATACCAACTAGTCAGTTCCCAACGAGTCCTGTCCAGTGTACTCGTAACCTAACGAGCACCCGCATACTATCTCAAGTACGACGTACCGTCGGCTGTGGGACAGACCGTCTCCCACACTGGGATGAGAAGCGCATGCGCTAGTCTACTCCGAAGTATCGATGCCCTGTCTCGATAGTCCTGCGACTAGGGACCTGCATAAGGATGTGCTTATAGATTACCCAGCCCCACTAGTGTGACTGCCATCACAACGCTGGTAATCAAGCAAAGATCCTAAGGGCTCCACTAATGTGTATAGGTGATATACTAAAAATAAACACATGTACACCTTGAAGTAGAAACAAACCAAGTAGCATACTACTATTTTGAGCAAGATTGTATATACAAGGTGAATATCCCAAGCTTCCATTAAGTAATATACAAACCAGTATGATACAGTAATGGCCTCTAGGGCATATACACTAACAAGCAGCATACCGATTGAATAGAGTTCCAACCAAATCAGTGCCTACCACTCCATATGAGATAAGGGAGGGGAAGAGACCGTGTCTTAGTTTTGTTAAGATATGAGGTTGCCCGGCCTATGTTAAAAAGCACAATCCGGACAAGCTCGAGGCAGGGTCAATTCTGTGTAAGTTTGTTAGATATCCCAAAAATTCACGTAGGTATATCTTCAACCGTTCCGAGGAACAAAAAGTGTTTGTTTCTCGAAATGACACCTTTTTAGAAAAGGAATTTCTTGAAAAAGAAATTAGTGGTAAAGAGGTAGAACTAGAAGAAGTTCCAGTTACACAAACTACGACAGATGATTTGGTAGAACCAGAAGACTCAGTAGTTCCCGACGAACCTCAGCCACTCCGCCGATCTAGTAGGGTTCCTCATCCACCAGAGAGATACAACGGTTTTCTCATTGATGGTGGGAGCGAGGATTGCATCATGGAAGATGATGACCCGACTAGCTTCGAGCAGGCCATCACGAGTGGAGACTCTGTGAAATGGCTAGATGCAATGCGATCTGAGATGGAATCCATGTACACCAACAAAGTATGAACTTTGGAAGTTGCTCCTAAAGGGGTAAAACCCATTGGGTGCAAATGGATTTATAAGAAGAAACTTGGTGTAGATGGAAAAGTTGAGACTTTCAAAGCTAGACTTATTGCAAAAGGTTTTCATCAACGACCATGTGTGGATTATCATGAAACCTTTTCTCCAGTGGCTATGCTTAAGTCCATCCAGATCCTACTTTTGTAACATTTCCAAAATAATAAAATATTATTTTTAGGAATTTTTATAATTTAATATTATTTTATTGATTATTTTAAAATTAAATTTATAATTAAATGCAAATAAATGAAGAAAAATTATGGAAAATTCTAAAATGGGTTATTTATTGGAATTATGTCATTTTTAAGTGTTTGTGATCATTTATATGCTAATTTAGCGCTAATCGCGATCAAAAATCGCTAATCGGATTTTTTGGCTTTTTGTGCAAAATTGTGCACAGATCATTTTGGACTTGTGTTACACTTTTTTCTAGCCATGGTTTTCTTTTGGAGTTACTATTGGTGTGAGAAGGATTAGGGATTAAAAGAAAAAGGGAAAAGAAAAGAATGGGGTTGGTGAGAGAGGGTATGGGTTGCACTTTGACTTGAACCTTAGCCATTTCCCTTTGGATTTTCCTCACTTCCTCCCCCTCTTTCTTGAGCTGCTGCTGCTGCTGCTATCGCCCATTCTTCCCTCCACAAAACCCTCTCAAATCATCTCACAAATCACTCCAAAACCTCACACTCATTTCACTAAAATTGCACACAAGCTCACAAGCTATAGGATGGACCAAGAAAGTTGCTGTTTTGGTGCAGTTGAGGAATCATGAGTCTCTTGTGAGGTAATTTCTTCACAATTAGAGTGTTAATCCTTGTGCTTAAGCTTTAATTCAAGTTTCATATCGATATCGTGTGAATTGGTGCACTTTGGACAAAATTAGAGAGGATTAGGGTAATTTTGAGTTATGACTTTGCAATTGGACTCTAATGGTGACCTTAGACCCTATTTTGACCAAGACCCTGACCTAGAACAACCTGAAACCCAAAAACACGGAATTACGGGACTTTCATGTCGGTTTGTGAGTGTTTAGAGTGTGCAGGGAAATCTGGAATGTACTGGGACTTTTTCAGAAAAATTAAGTGACACCAGGGACCCAATTGAGACCATAGGAAGCCACCCTGACCAGACGGACCCCATTGGAGATAGGGGGGCCGGCCAGGCCGGTTTTGGGAAGGTTTTGGCCGGCCAAGTAGTGATGGAATGCATCGGGGTTGGTCCGGTAGCTCAAATACATCATATACAGCACCCTGGACTTGTTTAATTGGCTAAATTTGACCCGAGATGAAATCTGGGATCGTTTTCTTGGGTTGCTGCCTTACTTTCAGTATTTGGTGTTACGTATTTTGATTTCCACATTTTGGTGTTTGTACGTTATCTCGATCGTGTGACGTTTGTACGACTGCATCGAGTGATTTCGGGTTGTTTTGCGAAGGCTAACCGTAGGTTCTAACCTATAGGCCTTTTAGCGTATCGTATTGGTTTTAGCGTGTCGTTTCGAGTTTTGATTTGGTTTTGATGCGATGCGATACGTGTGATATGTGTAGGTACCCCGCGACGATCCGAGGCGATGCAGAAGATGACGGTGACATCGACACCGACACGAAGGATGTAGGTGAGTAGATTTATATCTACGGAGAGAAGTCGGGTGGATGGCGTATAGCACCCCCGCAGTCCGTGGTGTTGTATACGAATACGTATACACATGTATATTTATTATGTGTGGTTTAGATTAGTGATGGTAATAATGGTATTATTGATGATCGGAATGTATTGGTTTAGTATAGTGCGAACCCTAGAGTAGTGGTTGCACCCACACATACACTTACACACATACTTGCATACATTCCTTCATTTGTTTATGTGCATATGATGATGCGTATATCTACACATGGGTATAGGACTATGTGTTTATATACGGGATTTGAGGATGATACGTGGGTTTGAGATGATACTTGATGTGAGGCCGTGAGATCGGCGATGTGACATAGCTTGTCTTTGAGGTGTGAGATGATAGTTTTAGCGGGCCTTTGGACATGTGCTTTACCCGCATTCATATTGTTATAGATGGTATCGTTTTGTACTAGACTTGGAGTAGTACCCCAGATTATGCGATCTGATGATAGTGATACCTGATATGTGATGAGATAGTGTGATATTGACCCCTACCCAGCTATTGGGATGCCGTACGACGATTTACCGTACGAGCCGATATTGATGATTGATCCGCACTCTTGACTTGGGATGTCTGATTATAGATATGGTATCGGATATGATATTATTGAGGCGGGATCACCGACTAATATATATACAGTTATGTATATGTATCGACTCAGATGTTAGGCGGTTCCCTTACTGTAGCTCTGCTTGTTAGTTCAGCTGTATAGTTTAGTGTAGTTGTTAGATTAGATTAGACTCCTACCTATTTCAAAAACTAACGAATCGTGGGTATTTTAAAAGACAGCCCAAGGGATCCTACGGATATTTCAAAAGACGTATCTTTTCATAAAAACACCGTAGTCCTATTTTCAAAACCCCATGATTCATGTTATTTCAAAAGGCACCATTTGTAGAGGTTATATTAGATTAATGCAGATTAGTTGTAGTTGCGTCTTGTATTCAGCTTCCGCTCATTATTGTGGTTCGCTTCGCATCGCATGCTTATATTATGTTTCATACTCCATTATTGATGTTATGCTGTTAGGACACCAGCACCATTACCGATGATGCGTATGTACCACGTACACTTACTTGCCGGCTCACACACATCTTCATCGGTAATTGCCATGTCACGTACACCTTAGAAAATATTATTGCATCGACATAGCTTGTTAGCTTATAATTTAGACATGATATTAGTGTACTTGCCTTATATGCTAGATTAGACATTGTAATTATTACTTGTTACATCATGCATGTTATTATTCATGGATTTTTATGCCTATATGCACTGTTTACATGCTATTAAGGATTGGATTCGGATTTCCATGAGATTTTCTGGATTTGGGGGAAAACCGCAAAACTTATATAAACTTCCTTTCTCTCTTTAAAATAAAAAGTGCGGTTTTCCCATGATGTATGAGTCGTCCACCATGAGTTTGCTGATGGATTTGGAAACCCGATTCGAGAAGACGGATGAACCGTTTCGGGTACATGGTGGACCCGGTGCGGTACCCCGGGGCAAGAAGAATGTGGTGATGACGTTGAGCTTGGCAGGGGAGTACTACCTACCGGTGATTTTACCCGACGCGTCGGATGTCCGGAGGATACCGTCGTGGTCTTGAGATTGATGGTAGGGGCCGGTCTGAACTGACGGCGCCCTAGATATTATGGTTGAGACTTTGAGATATCGGGATATTGGGATTTCGTTTGTGCCGATGCTAGGCATAGTTTTATGCTGATTTCATTATGGTACCTTATTTTAAAAATACAAGGGAAATCTCACTAAATTATGAAAACAGTTGCTTCATGTAAATGTATTCTGTTTTCACGCATTCATATCTCATTCACATGCTATATTGTTACCTGAGGCACTTGGCATGAGCACTTGGCACTACACTCATGTATAGAGATTACATTGCCAGTTTAGCATGCTTCAGCTTTATTCATATTGAGGGTTATTTATATCTGATCGTATTGACCTAGGATGGGTCATGCATTCGATTCCTGCTTGTAGATATCTTTCTATTCACGAGTTGGCAACTCACCCCCGTTGTGCCCCAGTTCTTGTAGGTTGCCGTACAGATTCCATAGCGGCATTTCTGGCACATTGCTTCCTTATGGGTGACTTGCTTGGATAGGTGGGTTCTTTTGTATCAGAACCGCTATTGTATTTGTATTATTCATTGTATCTAGAATTTCCATCAACCAAAACTTGTATTTTCTTTCAGACTTAGACTTCAGTGTTGTATTATTTCGACCTTAGAGTCGCGCTAGTAGTATTGCGGTTTTCTGGCTGTTTTTTTGAGTTTCTTATCAGTTTTGATCCTCGCCCTTTGGCGTTGTATATTATTATTGCTTGCGTGATTGTGACTGTCGATTGACGAAGAGCTAGCTCCCGCTTGGGGATGCCTTTTATCATGTTATATATATTGTTCTTGTTGTACCCCGTTCGGGGCCAGTTTTTACAAAAGAAACTCTGCCGAAATTTTTAGGAAAAATTACACATTTTAAAAATTCATATTCGGCTTAGTTATTTAAAAACTCGATTTTCAAACATGTTTTCTTTACCTCTTAAAACCAGTTCTTTACTTATTCTTAAAAATGGTTTTAGATTTCTGGGCTTTTGGCTTACTTGGATCAGATGGAGTCCTGTAGACTTCATAGGATTCAAGGGCCAGTCACGTGCTCTTTCGGGTCGTGACAAAGTTGGTATCAGAGCGCTAGGTTGACTTTGGTTCGAGTCTAAGTTTGACTATGTGGAGCCTAGGGCGTTATTTACATACGGAACTTAGGCTTGACCTTACGGAACTTAGACTTGGTCGAGGGGGTGTTAAACCCGAACTTTCGTCGTGTAGGATGACCCTTGGTTGATGGAATAGGTGACTAAAGTAGAGTGACGTACTGTTGGTATGTTCCGCGGCATACTTACGACACGCCACTCCGCTTAAGAAACCTTAGGTTGTACATTTCCTTGCATTATGTCATATTCCTTCCTATGATCTATCTTCATCGATACTGGTTGTGGTTTTGCTGCCGCGATTGCACGGGCAGAGTGAGCTACGGCTCGAGTTGTGTCAGCATGAGCTCGTCGGGGACGAGGGCTGACCAGGGCATGATTCCAGAGGCATACGGTTGCTTTGAGGCTTGTATTTTGTGTTTCCGCACTTTGAGCGTTCGACAGATCGCTGTTGCGGGATTTTCCGGTTGTGCTGATATGCACCAGAGGATTGAGCCACTGATAGAGGCCAGCCAGGATGTGATGACTGTTGAGATATCGCTTATTCAGGATGATTGAGGCGCTGTTCAGCGTACGGACGAAGGAGCCAGTTGCTGCTGCGAATGATGAGATATCGCCCAGATGATTGGAGCTACTGCAGCATGAGCATATTCTTCAGATATGATAGTGAGTCGCTAGTCACCGAGGATGAATGACTAGGACGTGTGGTGAGTTCGCTTACCCCGATGCGAGGTCATCAGGTAGATTGATTCCAGCTAGAGGCGACTTCACGCAGATTCGTTGAGAGTCGATTGAGGCGATCGAATGTCAGGAGCCTATTTTCCAAGTTTAAAGTATACGGAAAGACATGCAGGTGATTCTATGGACCCTCTAGAAGAATGAAACCCTAACTCGACTTAATGACCGTGTGAAAGCCTTTGAACCTTCGGGTTTGCGGCAGTTCCTCGGCGCCATTAGTGAGGCTTGGGTTTGCCCTTCTACGGCTGGACCACCGACGCTGTGGCATGTACTCGATACTATTAAACTGTACCCGAGATGTGAGCTCTTGGGGGACTATGAGGTTCTGACGAGTCGATCGGATGGTTCGACATCTTTCGGACATTGTGATGGGACACTGCTTGGGAGACTCCAGATGCGAGCATAGCCGTCGGAGCGCAGTTCGTGTAGCCGCGATGAGTTGAGTCCGAATCAGTCGATATTTGAGCAAGGTGGAGTAAAGAGTTCGCACGAGATTTCGATGAGATGACGTTCTACTCCGCTGACATCAGAGATGTGACGTGCACGCTGAGGACGTGTTCGGCTAGATATCTTCTACTGAGTGAGGAAGATACCGAGTTCATGATTTCGAGTCCGTGTTGGAGACTTCGGATGGACCGTAGCCGAAGGCATTGCAGTGCGCAGATAGAGATGCGATGTTGAAATGGACGATGATACAGACAAGCGGAACAAGAGGTTCGTGCGAGACACTGGCGAGCTGTCATTAATTTCCGTCGAGACCAGAGGTCAAATATGCTTACAGGGGCGTTGGAATGCAACCAATCCCCGAGGAAATGCTGTGCTGAGGACACAGATGTCCATTGGACGAGAAGAGACTATGCAAGAGTACCAGCCTCCGTACGGATCGGCATAGGCAAGATCGGAAGAGACCTTGAGTAGGATTCCTTCCACTACACTGCTGCTATAAGATTTGCACCAGGAGTAGATGCGTGATGTGCACTCAGAGGACCCGAGGTCGGCGCCAGTGATGTGCTGTTTTACGAGCGGTCGTGAAGATTGATCGAGAGATTTTCAAAGAAGTGCCAGAACGGAATCGTTCCTGTCAGCACTCCTGACCGGGCCGGTGAGCCGATGGATTGCGAGATTGGTAATCTACAGGAAAGATCAGGAACCAAAGGCAGAGGACGCCAGCCGCAAGCGAGAGGCCAGTGGAGATCTTGCGCCGCTAGAATTGGATGTGCCGGCACCTTCTCGACTTCGAGGGAGGATATACCGACGATAGTATTTATGATTTGTGATTTTGTGATTTGACTATCACGTATCTGTCACTTTGGGATTTCGGTATTTTGGCGATCCATTTGCATGATGGGTTTTGATGGCTGAGTTCTATGATTTCTGTTTTCGTGCACCATGGTTGCACTTAATGGGCATTTATACCTGGCGCATCATTATTATTTCTGAGGTGTTGATTGCGATTTCATGCTTAGTTTATGCCAGTGATTTGATTTACGCTTCCAGCAGAGTTTTCATGCATTTCGAGTGTTTTGATTTGATTTGTGCACGCTGATGCACACGGTTGTGAGATTTTCCATTGCGATACACTTGATTTTGGATTGAGCCGCATTATATCGCTGATTTTGACCTTGACATTGATGATTGATTCTTGCACTCCGTGCTTTTGGTTGGACTTGCATATGTTCGACGTTTGCTATGGGATTTTGTGATTTCGTGCATGTTGAGTGCGCAGGGTTTGGATTTTCATTCGTGCACGATGGGTGCACCGATTTGGATTTTCGCGCATGTTGGGCGCATGTTTTTAGATACGACTTTAGTGCACACCAGATGCACTAAATCGAGATTCTTCGTGCATGTCAGATGCACCGGATTTTTGGCTGTCAGGCACATACGTTGCCTATGACAGATGCTTCGTGCACACCCGTTGCACCTAGATGTTGTTTTGTGCACCTGTTTAGCACATATATGGATTTTTGATTTCCGTGCGCACCAGACGCACCGGATTGTGTTATGTATATTTTTGAGATTTATTCCTTTTGGAGCAGTACATTTTTATGATATGGGGTATTTGTTTTCATACTGAGCAGGACTAGTCAGAGGACAGTACCTGGATATATTTTGCATGCATTGATAGTTTGAAGGGATTTCCAAGGAGCGAGCTATAGTCTCGATATATATATATATATACTTACGTGTCCGATACGACACGAAACGTTTTAAAAACAAGGAAACCCTTCTGATTGTTTTCAAAACGGCGGAACGTGCTTAGTAAACAAAAGATATATATACATATATAGTTATTTTCTTATGAGAAATGTCCGCCACTGTGCAGTGTTATGCGCAGCGCACAGCGATTTTAAAAAGATTTGGCATGCTTTTACATCAGCTATTTACATGTATGGATTGGATGTCTACATGTGTAGTTCTGATCCATATCATATCGGTTTTGTATTGGATTTGACATTGTGTTTTTACGTTGATTCCGATGATTGCGGGATGCTTGATGGAGCGTTGTTTTTGAGTTATCTGCTCAGTACCCATGCGCATGCATTGCGCTGTGACGTTTTATGTGTTGATGATTTCGGAGCCCCGACGACTTGGGATTTGTATCGAAATGTTTTAGTACTTGGGGGTTTTAAATTTAAATTCGGGGACCGAATTTCTTTAAGGGGGGTAGATTGTAACATTTCCAAAATAATAAAATATTATTTTTAGGAATTTTTATAATTTAATATTATTTTATTGATTATTTTAATATTAAATTTATAATTAAATGCAAATAAATGAAGAAAAATTATGGAAAATTCTAAAATGGGTTATTTATTGGAATTATGTCATTTTTAAGTGTTTGTGATCATTTATATGCTAATTTAGCGCTAATCGCGATCAAAAATCGCTAATCAGATTTTTTGGCTTTTTGTGCAAAATTGTGCACAGATCATTTTGGACTTGTGTTACACTTTTTTCTAGCCATGGTTTTCTTTTGGAGTTACTATTGGTGTGAGAAGGATTAGGGATTAAAAGAAAAAGGGAAAAGAAAAGAATGGGGTTGGTGAGAGAGGGTATGGGTTGCACTTTGACTTGAACCTTAGCCATTTCCCTTTGGATTTTCCTCTCACTTCCTCCCCCTCTTTCTTGAGCTGCTGCTGCTGCTGCTATCGCCCATTCTTCCCTCCACAAAACCCTCTCAAATCATCTCACAAATCACTCCAAAACCTCACACTCATTTCACTAAAATTGCACACAAGCTCACAAGCTATAGGATGGACCAAGAAAGTTGCTGTTTTGGTGCTGTTGAGGAATCATGAGTCTCTTGTGAGGTAATTTCTTCACAATTAGAGTGTTAATCCTTGTGCTTAAGCTTTAATTCAAGTTTCATATCGATATCGTGTGAATTGGTGCACTTTGGACAAAATTAGAGAGGATTAGGGTAATTTTGAGTTATGACTTTGCAATTGGACTCTAATGGTGACCTTAGACCCTATTTTGACCAAGACCCTGACCTAGAACAACCTGAAACCCAAAAAGACGGAATTATGGGACTTTCATGTCGGTTTGTGAGTGTTTAGAGTGTGCAGGGAAATCTGGAATGTACTGGGACTTTTTCAGAAAAATTAAGTGACACCAGGGACCCAATTGAGACCATAGGAAGCCACCCTGACCAGACGGACCCCATTGGAGATAGGGGGGCCGGCCAGGCCGGTTTTGGGAAGGTTTTGGCCGGCCAAGTAGTGATGGAATGCATCGGGGTTGGTCCGGTAGCACAAATACATCATATACAGCACCCTGGACTTGTTTAATTGGCTAAATTTGACCCGAGATGAAATCTGGGATCGTTTTCTTGGGTTGCTGCCTTACTTTCAGTATTTGGTGTTACGTATTTTGATTTCCACATTTTGGTGTTTGTACGTTATCTCGATCGTGTGACGTTTGTACGACTGCATCGAGTGATTTCGGGTTGTTTTGCGAAGGCTAACCGTAGGTTCTAACCTATAGGCCTTTTAGCATATCGTATTGGTTTTAGCGTGTCGTTTCGAGTTTTGATTTGGTTTTGATGCGATGCGATACGTGTGATATGTGTAGGTACCCCGCGACGATCCGAGGCGATGCAGAAGATGACGGTGACATCGACACCGACACGCAGGATGCAGGTGAGTAGATTTATATCTACGGAGAGAAGTCGGGTGGATGGCGTATAGCACCCCCGCAGTCCGTGGTGTTGTATACGAATACGTATACACACGTATATTTATTATGTGTGGTTTAGATTAGTGATGGTAATAATGGTATTATTGATGATCGGAATGTATTGGTTTAGTATAGTGCGAACCCTAGAGTAGTGGTTGCACCCACACATACACTTACACACATACTTGCATACATTCCTTCATTTGTTTATGTGCATATGATGATGCGTATATCTACACATGGGTATGGGACTATGTGTTTATATACGGGATTTGAGGATGATACGTGGGTTTGAGATGATACTTGATGTGAGGCCGTGAGATCGGCGATGTGACATAGCTTGTCTTTGAGGTGCGAGATGATAGTTTTAGCGGGCCTTTGGACATGTGCTTTACCCGTATTCATATTGTTATAGATGGTATCGTTTTGTACTAGACTTGGAGTAGTACCCCAGATTATGCGATCTGATGATAGTGATACCTGATATGTGATGAGATAGTGTGATATTGACCCCTACCCAGCTATTGGGATGCCGTACGACGATTTACCGTACGAGCCGATATTGATGATTGATCCGCACTCTTGACTTGGGATGTCTGATTATAGATATGGTATCGGATATGATATTATTGAGGCTGGATCACCGACTAATATATATACAGGTATGTATATGTATCGACTCAGATGTTAGGCGGTTCCCTTACTGTAGCTCTGCTTGTTAGTTCAGCCGTATAGTTTAGTGTAGTTGTTAGATTAGATTAGACTCCTACCTATTTCAAAAACTAACGAATCGTGGGTATTTTAAAAGACAGCCCAAGGGATCCTACGGATATTTCAAAAGACGTATCTTTTCATAAAAACACCGTAGTCCTATTTTCAAAACCCCATGATTCGTGTTATTTCAAAAGGCACCATTTGTAGAGTTTATATTAGATTAATGCAGATTAGTTGTAGTTGCGTCTTGTATTCAGCTTCCGCTCATTATTGTGGTTCGCTTCGCATCGCATGCTTATATTATGTTTCATACTCCATTATTGATGTTATGCTGTTAGGACACCAGCACCATTACCGATGATGCGTATGTACCACGTACACTTACTTGCCGGCTCACACACATCTTCATCGGTAATTGCCATATCACGTACACCTTAGAAAATATTATTGCATCGACATAGCTTGTTAGCTAATAATTTAGACATGATATTAGTGTACTTGCCTTATATGCTAGATTAGACATTGTAATTATTACTTGTTACATCATGCATGTTATTATTCATGGATTTTTATGCCTATATGCACTGTTTACATGCTATTGAGGATTGGATTCGGATTTCCATGAGATTTTCTGGATTTGGGGGAAAATCGCAAAACTTATATAAACTTCCTTTCTCTCTTTAAAATAAAAAGTGCGGTTTTCCCATGATGTATGAGTCGTCCACCATGAGTTTGCTGATGGATTTGGAAACCCGATTCGAGGAGACGGATGAACCGTTTCGGGTACATGGTGGACCCGGTGCGGTACCCCGGGGCAAGAGGAATGTGGTGATGACGTTGAGCCTGGCAGGGGAGTACTACCTACCGGTGATTTTACCCGACGCGTCGGATGTCCGGAGGATACCGTCGTGGTCTTGAGATTGATGGTAGGGGCCGGTCTGGACTGACGGCGCCCTAGATATTGTGGTTGAGACTTTGAGATATCGGGATATTGGGATTTCCTTTGTGCCGATGCTAGGCACAGTTTTATGCTAATTTCATTATGGTACCTTATTTTAAAAATACAAGGGAAATCTCACTAAATTATGAAAACAGTTGCTTCATGTAAATGTATTCTGTTTTCACGCATTCATATCTCATTCACATGCTATATTGTTACCTGAAGCACTTGGCACGAGCACTTGGCACTACACTCATGTATAGAGATTACATTGCCAGTTTAGCATGCTTCAGCTTTATTCATATTGAGGTTTATTTATATCTGATCGTATTGACCTAGGATGGGTCATGCATTCGATTCCTGCTTGTAGATATCTTTCTATTCACGAGTTGGCAACTCACCCCCGTTGTGCCCCAGTTCTTGCAGGTTGCCGTACAGATTCCATAGCGGCATTTCTGGCACATTGCTTCCTTATGGGTGACTTGCTTGGATAGGTGGGTTCTTTTGTATCAGAACCGCTATTGTATTTGTATTATTCATTGTATCTAGAATTTCCATCAACCAAAACTTGTATTTTCTTTCAGACTTAGACTTCAGTGTTGTATTATTTCGACCTTAAAGTCGCGCTAGTAGTATTGCGGTTTTCTGGCTGTTTTTTTGAGTTTCTTATCAGTTTTGATCCTCGCCTTATAGCGTTGTATATTATTATTGCTTGCGTGATTGTGACCGTCGATTGACGAAGAGCTAGCTCCCGCTTGGGGACGCCTTTTATCATGTTATATATATTGTTCTTGTTGTACCCCGTTCGGGGCCAGTTTTTACAAAAGAAACTCTGCCGAAATTTTTAGGAAAAATTACACATTTTAAAAATTCATATTCGGCTTAGTTATTTAAAAACTCGATTTTCAAACATGTTTTCTTTACCTCTTAAAACCAGTTCTTTACTTATTCTTAAAAATGGTTTTAGATTTCTGGGATTTTGGCTTACTTGGATCAGATGGAGTCCTGTAGACTTCATAGGATTCAAGGGCCAGTCACGTGCTCTTTCGGGTCGTGACAACTTGCCATTGCTGCATACCATGGCTACGAAATCTGGCAGATGGATGTTAAGACCGCCTTTCTAAATGGTGATTTAGAAGAATGCGTCTACCTGACTCAGCCAGAGGGCTTCGTAGAAGGTGGGAGCAGCGGAAAGGTGTGCAAGCTGCTCAAATCCATCTACCGGTTAAAGCATGCATCGCGGAGTTGGAACATCTGTTTTGATGTGGTAGTCAAAGAGTTTGACTTTATCAAAAACGTAGATGAACCTTGTATATACAAGAAGGTGGCAGAGAGTAAGGTTGTCTTCCTCGTATTGTACGTAGATGACATACTCTTGATAGGAAATGATGTTCCTATGCTGCACTCGGTCAAGGTCTTCTTATCACATAGATTCTCAATGAAAGATTTAGGTGATGCCTCCTGCATCTTGGGGATTAAGATCTATAGAGATAGATCTAAACAGATACTGGGATTGTCCCAATCCAGGTACATTGACACCATACTAAAGAGGATCCAATCGTAGGAATTTACCCACGATCTCTGGACTCACTCTCTCCAAGAGACGTCTCCTAAGACTGATTTGGAAAGAGCTCGCATGCAAGGGATACCCTATGCTTCGGTAGTAGGCTCTATCATGTACGCGATGCTATGTACCAGACCCAATGTAGCATACTCACTAAGTGTAGTGAGTAGGTATCAAGCAGATCCATGAGAGAGTCACTGTACAGCTATGAAGAACATTCTCAAGTACTTAAGAAGGACTAAGGAGATGTTCTTGGTGTATGGTAACGGTGAACACCAAGTGGAGATATTGTCACGACCCGAAAAGTACGGAACATGACCGGCACTTAAACTACGAAACGTCTCAAGACGTACGTAATCTAAGTAAGCCAAAACCCAGAAATCCAAACCAAGTAAAGCAGTAGAGTGAAAGAAAAACCAATTTTTAAGCAAGAAGTTTAACAACACAAGCCGAAGTATGCATTTTTAAAATCTCAAGTCTTTTCTGAAAATTCCGGCAGAGTTTCCTTTGTAAAAACTGATCCCTCCATGGGTACAAACCTGATAAAGCATATATAATGAATAAAGGCATCCCCAAGCGGGAGCTAGCTCTTCGCCAACCAGCGGACAAAACCACACAATGTAATATAATATACAACGCCGAAAGGCGAGGATCAAACTCAGGATAAAAATCCAACATCATCAAGAAAACTAGAGGAAAACCATAATAATATAGCGCGCGACTCTAAGGTCGAAAGAATATACACTGGTCATCTATCTCTATCAAATATACAAGTCTGGTTAATAAAATTTACTAGATACAACTAAATAATAAAAGTACAATGGTGGTCACGATGAAAGTGAAGCCACCTACTAAAGCAATCACCCGAAATGAAAGCAGTGTGCCAGCAAGCCGTCAAGATGTAAGGTTCCTAGGCACTCAAATGAGGTCTCACAAGGCATCAACCATGCCAATTTTAAAATTTTTCCGGTGCCGAGAAACCCTAATACGGATCGTTAACTAGAATTTTAGGCGAAACAGGAAACTAGTTAACATCTTAACTAAAAGTGAGATGCTACAACCTTTGTAGATCCGGTTATCCACTTCCTTAGCTCCATGTGGTTGTCCCCTCGCTGTCCATCTCGAGTCCCGGACTCTCGCATCGGCTTCATCGGAGAAATGAGCGGAACAGTCGTCGGCTTCGATGCCGAAGATAATCTACGTCGGGGCTTCACAAGATCAAGCTCCAACTTCACCAAGTTGTGAAACTTGTGAAGAAAACGCCCTATACTACTTGGAAAGAGGTAGAGGGTGAAGAAATAGGAGGTGGGTTCACTTTAGAATTGGATTTCTCACACTTTTTTTCAAGTTGCCATTGATGGTGGCAAGTTTTCTTTCTTGAAGAAGAAGATGAAGCTCAAGATGGAATATGATAAGTATTCTAAAATGAAAAAGAAAATGAATACTTATCATCTCCTAACTATGGTTATGTGTAGAGATTAGACCATAGTTATTTGGAATGGTTAGGGTTAAGCATGAAGACAAAATGGTCACATTAGTCAAACCTTCATGAAGCTTCAACAAGCTTCATGTTAGAATGAAACCATTTTGTTTTCTTTTATTTATTTCTCAAAAAGAATGGATAAATAAATAAGTGAATAAATCAAAAACCCTAACCATTATCATAACCATGGTATAAGTCTTAACACAAAGCCAAAATACATGTATCATCAAACATGATACAATCATGTGCACAAAAGTATATCACATATACAACTTGTGAACATCAAGTGAGAAAATTCTTTTAAAGTGAACCAATACTAGTTAATACAAAGTAATATATCAAATATATAATTATACATTAAATCATTAAATCAACACTTGATTTAACGATCCGGTCATATCGCATATAACCGACTAGTATCCTATGTATCGGCTTATCGAATCAATCCTTGATTCGATATCTAGGTTATATCGTATATAACCAATCGATACATTCATCGCGAGAATGGAATACGGTATCACATACACGCATTATTCTCGGTCCCGCACATATCTCATATGCGCTCCTATTTCGTTTCGCTTGAGCCAGGAAACCTCTGTGTAGGACTCTAAAGACTCGTCAATACGCCGGCAGCAGATGATGATCATATCAATCATCCACAAGCCGCAAGCGGTCTGCTAAACGTAACGGCTGTAAGTCCATGCTACCTCTCCCGGTACTTTCGGGAATGCGGAATTTGGTAAAAAACGATTTTTATAGAGGTGGTAACATGGACCTAAAACCCGGATCTTGGTTAAACATCTATCTAACAACCTAACTACGAGTTTCTAGCTACTCGGTTAGGAGGTTATACCTTGCTTGTCTTAAACTCCTTCGTCTTCAAGCTCCGATGGTGGTCCGGATTGGCTTCTTCCCGTCGTCTCCGTACGCCGAAGATAGATCCACCTGAAAGCTCCAACCTTTGGCTCCTTCTTCGTTCTTTGAAGAAACTAGTTCACTCGGTTTGCTAAACCTTGTGAACTAGAATGAGTAGAGAAGAGTTTGTATGGGATTTTATCTATGGTTCTTGATTCTCAACTCATGAGAGATGTGAACCATAGAGTAAAGAGAGGGAGCAAGAGGAAGAGGGTGAGTGCAAGAACAAGAGAGCTCAAGAACAAGAGAGAGAGTGAGCAAGAAAAGAATGAGCAAGTCTTTTGTCTCTCACCCTCTCATAATCCAAAGTCATGATAACTCATCATACCAAATAAGTGTTATGTGATGGTTGAAGAAACCATAACCATATCATTTCATGCACTCATTTTGCACAAATGAGCAAGCAAGCAAAAGTCTTTGCCATGAAATGATGGCTATGGTTATCATGATGGTCAACTAGTCAAGCCTAGTCAACCGGTCAACAAAGTCAACAAGTCAACAAAGTCAACCCCTCAACAACCATGTCACCATAATACTTAATTAATATAACTGTTAATCATATATCATATTCTTATTAGGGTTGAGCAAAAAGTCAATAGTCAACGGTCAACGGTCAACAACCCTAATGAGAATCCTCTGCCTCTGTCTCTCCGTCAACTGTGCATACACACCCGCATCCGCGTTCCGAGGAACACGGATGCATACTGGATAAAACCAATCCCAAAAGGTACACTAGGATCTGGCTTAAACCAAAGCCCGCTAGTGTAAACTGTCCGGACACTGTACGTGCACAAGTGCACGGATGTGACCGAACCCTGTCGCAAAACCATGCGACCTGTCGCAAAACCATGCGACCTCTACTCTTTTGCCTAAAGGCGAATAGCTTTCTGTGTTGGACTCTAAAGACTCGACACTACGATGGCAGTGGGTTTAACCACAGACCGCAAGCGGCACTAGCTGTGCGTAACGGTCCCCAGGTAGTGCCGACAAGAAGACCGACGAGGCGAAACCCATCTGAACTCCTACTGAGCCTGAATGTGACATTCTCCGTACAGTCCGGTCTGTTCGTCTGATACATCGCATGGCGGGCCTAGGGGGCGGTAAACGTCAGTCCCCCAATAGCGGTACAAGTCGTGCCGGAGCGAAGCCCAAAACACCCTGAGATAACACTGGAAACCTACCAGTATATCTCGTTTGCCCTGGCCAGGGACTACTCGTGTAATGGCTCTCCCAGACACAGCGCGATGTCAACCCCCAATACCGGGAGAGACGAATCCTGTCTAACCGTCACTGCCTCCAAGTGCTTCGGGACTGCACCCAACCACTACCTGTTTGCACGACTCCTTTGAGCCGTGGTAGGGTAGTGATCAAAGTACAGTGGGAACACACTCGAGGCGAAGTGACAGTGTCAAGTCAGCGGACTAAGCTGTACTCATGTCACCTGGGAACTGATAACTGACGATAGGCATAATACCAACTAGTCAGTTCCCGACGAGTCCTGTCCAGTGTACCCGTAACCTAACGAGCACCCGCATACTATCTCAAGTACGACGTACTGACGGCTGTGGGACAGACCGTCTCCCACACTGGGATGAGAAGCGCATGCGCTGGTCTACTCCGGAGTATCGATGCCCTGTCTCGATAGTCCTGCGACCAGGGACCTGCATAAGGATGTGCTTATAGATTACCCAGCCCCACTAGTGTGACGGCCATCACATCGCTGGTAATCAAGCAAAGATCCTAAGGGCTCCACTAATGTGTATAGGCGATATACAAAAATAAACACATGTACACATTGAAGTAGAAACAAACCAAGTAGCATACTACTATTTTGAGCAAGATTGTATATACAAGGTGAATATCCCAAGCATCCATTAAGTAATATACAAACCAGTATGATACAGTAATGGCCTCTAGGGCATATACACTAACAATCTCCCACTTGCACTAAGGCCATGTACTGGCGTATCGAAGACCTATCATCTCGATCAGCCGCTCGAACTGAGTCTGGGACAAGGCCTTGGTGAATGGATCTGCAGTGTTATCTTCTGAAGCGACTCTCCGAACCTCGATCTCCTGGCGATCCACGATCTCCCTGATCAGGTGATACCGCCTCAAGATGTGCCTGGATCTCTGATGGGACCTGGGTTCCTTCGCTAAAGCTATAGCCCCGTTGTTGTCGCAATACAGAGGTATTGGATCAACAATGGACGGAACCACCTGAAGTTCTTTCAAGAACTTCCTCATCCAGACAGCTTCTTTTGCGGCATCAGATGCAGCGATGTATTCCGCTTCCATCGTCGAGTCTGCAACGGTTTCCTGTTTGGAACTCTTCCAACACACCGCCCCTCCATTGAGGGTAAAGACAAAACCCGACATGGACTTGGAATCATCCTTGTCACTCTGGAAGCTGGAGTCAGCAAAGGCCTCGATCTGGAGGTCTTTTCCGCCATACACCAAGAATATCTCCTTAGTCCTTCTCAGGTACTTGAGAATGTTCTTTACCGCTATCCAGTGTTTCTCCCCAGGGTTTGACTGATACCGGCTTACCACACGCAGTGCATAAGCTACATCCGGTCTGGTACACAACATCGCATACATTATAGAGCCTACCGCAGAAGCGTAGGGTATAATAGACATGCGATCCCTCTCCAAATCAGTCTTGGGAGACATCTCTTTAGAGAGGGTGATCCCGTGAAAAGCCGGTAGGTTACCGCGCTTGGAATCTTCCATACTGAATCTTTTTAGCACGGTGTCGATGTACCTGGACTGAGAAAGTCCCAATATCCTCTTGGATCCGTCACGGTAGATCCGGATACCCAGAGTGTATGAGGCATCACCCAGGTCTTTCATGGAGAACCTGTGTGACAAGAACCCCTTGACAGATTGTAGCATAGGAATGTCATTTCCTATTAAGAGAATGTCATCCACGTATAAAACGAGGAATACTACAGTTCTCGCTACAAATCTACTATAGATGCATGGTTCATCTGGATTTTTGATAAAGCCAAATTCTTTGACCGTCTCATCAAAGCAGATGTTCCAACTCCGCGATGCCTGCTTTAGTCCATAGATGGACTTAAGCAACTTGCACACCTTTCCGCTGCTCCCACTCTGAATGAAACCCTCTGGTTGGTCCATATAGACACACTCTTCTAAATTTCCATTTAGAAAAGCGGTCTTTACGTCCATTTGCCAAATCTCATAATCGTGGAAGGCAGCAATGGCAAGAAGGATCCGAATGGATTTCAGCATGGCTACTGGAGAAAAGGTTTCGTCATAGTCCAAGACAGGTCTTTGACGAAAACCCTTTGCTACCAGCCTAGCTTTATAGGTCTCAACCTGTCCATCTACACCAATCTTCCTTTTGAAGATCCACTTGCATCCTACGGGTTTTACCCCGTCTGGAGCAATGTCCAACGTCCATACCTTGTTGGTGTACATGGACTCCATTTCGGTCCGCATTGCATCCAGCCATTTCACTGAGTCAACGCTCTGAACGGCCTGCTGGAAGCTAGTAGGCTCATCATAATCTATGATGCAATCCTCTCTATCTCCGTCTATGAGAAAACCGTAGTATCTCTCGGGCGGATGAGTCTGCCTACTGCTCCTGCGGAGTGGCGTAGGAATGTCCTGTTCTTTTGAACCTTCTGGTTCCACTAAGCTTTCAGTAACAATCTGTGGTTCTGGAACTTCTTCCAGTTCTATTGTGCTCCCACTTATCTGGTTTTCCAAAAACTCAGTTTCCAAGAAGTAGGCTTGGCGAGAAACAAGAACTTTTTGTTCCTCTTCACAGTAGAAGAAATATCCTTTGGAATTCTTTGGATATCCCACAAACTTGCACTGTACTGAGCGTGCCTCGAGCTTGTCCGCATGCTACTTTTTGACAAAAGCTGGACATCCCCATGTCTTAATGTGCTTAAGATAGGGTCTCTTCCCACACCACATCTCATATGGCGTAGTAGGCACAGTCTAAGTAGGAACTCGGTTCAAAAGATATGCGGCTGATTCTAGCGCATATCCCCAGAATGATCGCGGTAACTCAGCGTTACTCATCATGGACCGTACCATATCCAATAGGGTTCGGTTCCGTCTCTCCGATACACCGTTATGTTGCGGGGTGTATGGAGGAGTAAGCTGAGAGAGAATTCCGTTCTCTTTTAAACAGTCCAGGAACTCGGCACTTAAGTATTCTCCACCTCGATCCGACCTTAGAATCTTAATACTTTTGCCGGTTTGTTTTTCTACTTCATTCTTATACTCCTGGAATTTTCCAAAGGCTTCGGACTTAAGTTTCATTAAGAAGACATAACCGTACCTTGAGAAGTCATCCGTAAAAGTAATGAAGTAAGAATAACCGCTTCGCGCATGTGTAGACATTGGACCGCACACGTCACTGTGTACGAGTCCTAAGAGCTCGCTCGCTCTTACTCCATGTCCAGTGAACGGAGTCTTTGTCATCTTTCCTTTGAGACAGGATTGACAAGTGGCATACGATTGATATTCGAACGCATTCAAATACCCTTCAGTATGTAACTTCGTCAACCTTCTCTCATTGATGTGACCCAGTCTACAATGCCACAAGAAAGTCTGATTTATTTCTGGAGACTTTCTTTTGTGTGTATTCTGGACATTGAAAATCTGTGGTTGGTTCAATACGTATATACCATTACTCAATGTACCTGACCCAATCAAAACTTGATTAAGGTGAATGTTTACAACATTACTTACAAACGCAAATTCATAACCTTCTTTAGAAACTAAAGATACAGAAATGATATTACAAGTTGCGTTGGGTACAAAAAAGCAATTACGCAAAACCAAAACATGTCCATCTGACATTCCCAGGTGATAGTCCCCCGCGGCTTTAGCATCCATGCTAGCTCCGTTCGCAACTCTGAGGGTCATGTCACCTGCCTTCAAACCCTACGGTTTCTCAACGCCTGCAAAGAATTACAGATATGAGATCCTGATCCGGTATCCAATACCCAGGAAGTAGAGTTTATTGAAAGACAGTTTTCAATAACATACACACCTGAAGCTGAAGCTGCAACCTGCTTCAATTCCTGTGTTCTGGCCTTCCAGGCTCTGCAATCAATCTTCCAGTGTCCTTTCTTATGACAATAGAAGCATTCTTCCTTATCAACAAGCTTCCCCGCTTTCTTTGTTGCTTTAGCTTTTCCCTTCGTATCCACTTTACTAACACCGCCCCTTGGTTTGGCGGGGGCTTTCTTCTTCTTTCCCTTGGCTTTCGCCTTGGACCTAGAAGAAGATGATCCTCCTACAAACAAAGTGGATGTTTCCCTACTTTTCTGTAGGGTGCCCTCTGCGCTCCTCAGCATGTTGAGGAGCTCTGAAAGTTCAACCTCTTTTTCTTGTAAGTTGAAGTTCGGTATAAACTGGGCGTAAGTGGAAGGAAGGGACTGGAGAACTATGTCCGTATAGAGTTCACTCTCCAATGTGGTCCCTAGGTCCGCGAGCTCCTCAATGTAGCCGATCATCTTTAGCACGTGCTCGGCTACTGATGATCCGACGGCCATTCTTGCCGAAAATAACTTTTTCGACGCTTCGTATCTTGCGATATGAGATTGCTCTCCATACAGTTCTTTTGTATGAAGAAATATGGATTCCAAGTCCATATTCTCGTGCCTCCTCTGATGTTCATTGTCCATAGAGGCAAGTACGAGGCATTTGGCCTTCGCGCTATCAATCTCCCAAGTCTTACGGATTTCCTTATCCGCGACACTGGAAGTGGGACCAGGGACAGGGGGAGCTTTGGTGGTAAGAAGATACCCCAGCTTGTCGTAAGTGATTGCTATCTTGACATTCCTGAGCCAATCTTTGTAGTTTGGCCCTGTCAGTTTGTTTTTATCTAGGAGTAACTTAAGTCCAGTCATGTCGATTTGGTCGCTGCAATTAGGAGAGAGAAGAAGAAACACTCAGTATGATGCTCTTGCAAGTTTAGAGTGGTTTTTAGTTTGTCTAAACAGGATGGCTCCCACTGTTTCTCGAATCCCTCCTCAAACCTTAAAGGAAGAATTAGTCGGGATTAATCCCACCGCACAATACTTGCTTAACCGTTCAGCCAGGCCGGTGTCGGTACTTCGAGGGAGGTTTTCCAACGCTTTCGCGAAGTTCCTTAATTAAAGAACCTCTTTTCCCTGGGGGCGTAGCCCCGCTAACACCTTTCTAGGCACCTACTAGGTTTATAGCATTGATCGTTTAGTGAGAAATTTCCCGAGGAGTAGCATATACTCACAGTAGGATCGGGATCCAAATATCATCGCGTGACGAAACTGAAGGAATCCTACCAGAATCATCACACTCCAAATGGTATGCAAATCTAGCAAGTTTCAGTGCTTATGAAACTCCCGATGTGGATTTTTGCCCCATGCTCTTATGACCTTGACTTTGGCCAACAAATCATAAGTCACATATCAAGTTCTGCCCGTCGTTCTCCAGGTTAATTTGAATCCACCCGCACCTACCCTTGACTTTGGCCAACAAGGTAGTGCGACTGTTCCAAACCAACGCATCTATCTATGCTGCACATGAATACCCAACAGCTACCAATCACTATGCCTTGACTTTGGCCAACAAACACAGCTTGAATACTATTGAATATTCATGTGAAACGACGGAGGGCTACGAATGGTTTTGGCAAAACCGTGAACGTAGTGAACTTGATATGGTCGATGGAACGAGATAGCTTTTAAAAGGAGTGGCTCAAGCTCCGCATTTAAAAGTTGGTTTTGAAAAGAACCGAGTGGTTTCTCGAAAGTGTTCCAACGACTTTAACTTGGTTTATTATCTTGCATTAGTTCTTTTAATGCGTGATATTCTTGCATTAGTTCTTTTAATGCGTCCCATCATTTAATCATACCATTGCAGAAAAAAACCAAAATATGACGTACGCTTATGCCATTCGCATTCGCCACGGGGCCCCGTCATTACCCGTTAGGTTACTTAACTAACGACAGAGCGGGGGCTGGGCTAGCGCGGCTGTAAAACATAAGCAACGCCTAAATAATATCATATATAGATATACTGCAATGATAAACATTTCAGATCACAGATGAATACATTGGATATACTAGGAATCTGTAATTCGCATGAGCCTGTAACGAAAAATAGATTACACGGTCGCGGTGAATAGCCAAATACCCCACCCAAGACCCCTACAGGTGCGGCAAACTACCCGCCAAGTACCGGAAGCGTAGTAACCTCCCTCATCTCCATGAGTAGGCCACTCGACACTTCGGCATACCCGGTAGTTTGTGCACCCCCTCCATGGGTCTATCCTAGGAGCAAAAACAGTAAAAAGAAATTATACAATGACGGCTACAACCCCGACCCGGTTGTGCGGCCATAAAAATAATTATTACATCAATTTACAAATTTACATGAATTGAAAGAAAAGAAAACTCTCGTCTCACAACCCCCGGCTATTCACCCGCGACAATCCAACATATTCATATACACATTCCAGCAACATTACAGATCACAGATTTGTATAACCCCCACTAATCGACATATAGCGATTAGTAGACGTTCAATACAAATATCACATTACAGAAAAACCCGTTAGCTTAAGTCTTTTAGAAGTTCGATCAAAAATACGGATTTTCGGGACCCCAAAAATAAAATTTTCGTTCTGGAAAATCTGGGAAGAAAACACATATATCAAAAATCCCAAAATACCCCCAGAATAACACTGCACCAAAGATGGACCTCGGCCGAGTCAACTCGGCCGCGGATCCGCGGCGGGAGCGTGCTCCCGCCGCGTTTCCGCGGCGCTTTGACTCGATCGTTGGACCATCTTTGGTGGTTATTCACAGAAAAGCCTGAGCCGATTTTAGGTGTGAAAATAATCAACTTTTGAACAGTATAAAAATCGACAGAAACTACGAATTTCGGGGTTCGTTTTCGGGACTTTTTCTTTGATCGATCTTCTAGTTACTTGCTAACATGTTAGATAGAGTTTAACTAGGCTCTGATACCACTGTAAGTCCATGCTACCTCTCTCGGTACTTTCGGGAATGCGGAATTTGGTAAAAAACGATTTTTATAGAGGTGGTAACATGGACCTAAAACCCGGATCTTGGTTAAACATCTATCTAACAACCTAACTACGAGTTTCTAGCTACTCGGTTAGGGGGTTATACCTTGCTTGTCTTGAACTCCTTCGTCTTCAAGCTCCGATGGTGGTCCGGATTGGCTTCTTCCCGTCGTCTCCGTACGCCGAAGATAGATCCACCTGAAAGCTCCAACCTTTGGCTCCTTCTTCGTTCTTTGAAGAAATTAGTTCACTCGGTTTGCTAAACCTTGTGAACTAGAATGAGTAGAGAAGAGTTTGTATGGGATTTTATCTATGGTTCTTGATTCTCAACTCATGAGAGATGTGAACCATAGAGTAAAGAGAGGGAGCAAGAGGAAGAGGGTGAGTGCAAGAACAAGAGAGCTCAAGAACAAGAGAGAGAGTGAGCAAGAAAAGAATGAGCAAGTCTTTTGTCTCTCACCCTCTCATAATCCAAAGTCATGATAACTCATCATACCAAATAAGTGTTATGTGATGGTTGAAGCAACCATAACCATATCATTTCATGCACTCATTTTGCACAAATGAGCAAGCAAGCAAAAGTCTTTGCCATGAAATGATGGCTATGGTTATCATGATGGTCAACTAGTCAAGCCTAGTCAACCGGTCAACAAAGTCAACAAGTCAACAAAAGTCAACAAAAGTCAACAACCATGTCACCATAATACTTAATTAATATAATAGTTAATCACATATCATATTCTCATTAGGGTTGAGCAAAAAGTCAATAGTCAACGGTCAACTGTCAACAACCCTAATGAGAATCCGCTGCCTCTGTCTTCCCGTCAACTGTGCATACACACCCGCATCCGCGTTCCGAGGAACACGCATGCAAACTGGATAAATCCAATCCCAATATGTACACTACGATCTGGTTTAAACCAAAGCCCGCTAGTGTAAACTGTCCGGACACTGTACGTGCACAAGTGCACGGATGTGACCGAACCCTGTCGCAAAACCATGCGACCTGTCGAAAAACCATGCGACCTATACTCTTTTGCCTAAAGGCGAAAAGCTTTCTGTGTGGGACTCTAAAGACTCGACACTACGCTGGCAGTGGGTTTAACCACAGACCGCAAGCGGCACTAGCTGTGCGTAACGGTCCCCAGGTAGTGCCGACAAGAAGACCGACGAGGCGAAACCCATCTGAACTCCTACTGAGCCTGAATGTGACATTCTCCGTACAGTCCGGTCTGTTCGTCTGATACATCGCATGGCGGGCCTAGGGGGCGGTAAACGTCAGTCCCCCAATAGCGGTACAAGTCGTGCCGGAGCGAAGCCCAAAACACCCTGAGATAACACTGGAAACCTACCAGTATATCTCGTTTGCCCTGGCCAGGGACTACTCGTGTAATGGCTCTCCTAGACACAGCGCGATGTCAACCCCCAATACCGGGAGAGACGAATCCTGTCTAACCGTCACTGCCTCCAAGTGCTTCGGGACTGCACCCAACCACTACCTGTTTGCATGACTCCTTTGAGCCGTGGTAGGGTAGTGATCAAAGTACAGTGGGAACACACTCGAGGCGAAGTGACAGTGTCAAGTCAGCGGACTAAGCTGTACTCATGTCACCTGGGAACTGATAACTGACGATAGGCATAATACCAACTAGTCAGTTCCCGACGAGTCCTGTCCAGTGTACCCGTAACCTAACGAGCACCCGCATACTATCTCAAGTACGACGTACTGACGGCTGTGGGACAGACCGTCTCCCACACTGGGATGAGAAGCGCATGCGCTGGTCTACTCCGGAGTATCGATGCCCTGTCTCGATAGTCCTGCGACCAGGGACCTGCATAAGGATGTGCTTATAGATTACCCAGCCCCACTAGTGTGACGGCCATCACATCGCTGGTAATCAAGCAAAGATCCTAAGGGCTCCACTAATGTGTATAGGAGATATACAAAAATAAACACATGTACACATTGAAGTAGAAACAAACCAAGTAGCATACTACTATTTTGAGCAAGATTGTATATACAAGGTGAATATCCCAAGCATCCATTAAGTAATATACAAACCAGTATGATACAGTAATGGCCTCTAGGGCATATACACTAACAACGGCCACCCGGGTATTGAGCGATCAGAAGATCGACGAGCTAGCCCGCTCACACTTCTGTGAATCCAACCAGTAACACTTACCGTACAGTCCGGTCTGTTCGTCTGATATGTCGCATATCAAGTCTAGGGGTGGTAAACGTCAGACCCCAATAACCGATAAGTCATGCCGATGTGAGGCTCATAACGGGTCGAGAAACTACTGGTAACACTTACCAGCAAATCTCTGATCAGCCCTGGCCAGGGACTTCCCTGTTACGGCCAATCGTGCACAGCGCAATATCAACCCCCAATACCGGGAGAGACGAAACCACTCCTATCGCTCATTGCCTCCATGTGACTCGGGACTGTACCCAAAGACCACCGTTTTGCACGCCCTCATGGACATGGTAAGGTGGAGATCAAAGCACAGTGGGAATCACACAAGACTCTATGACGATCTTGGGTCTACAGACTAACCTGCACAAGTGTCACCTGAGAACTGCCATCTGACGTGAGGTATAATACCATCTGGGAGTTCTCGGCGAGTCCGTCTAGTGTACCCAGTCTCCACTGAGCACCCGTATACCATCTTTGATGTCAAACACCAATGGATATGGGATCATCCATCGCCCATCTCATGGGTCGAGAAGCGTATACGCTAGTCTACACTGGTATATCGATGCCCCGTCTCGATACACCCACGACTAGGGACCTTGAAGGATGTACTTATGGACTACCATGTCCCCACTAGTATGATCTGCATCATAGTCCAGGTAGTCAAGTACACATCCTAAGGGCTTTACCAACATGTAACTACAAGACAGTTTAAAGAGACTAGTGTACATGTTAAGATAAAGAGTAACCAGATAGCATACTATCATATCGAGCAAGAAAGTCATCTCTATATATGTCCAAGCATCCAATATAATATACATCATCTGTACAATACTGGCCTCTAGGGCATACATAAAACTAACAATCTCCCACTTGCACTAGGGCCAGCTGCTGTAGTATCGCATACCGAGCATCCCGAAGAGTCTCTCAAACTCTATCTGGGGAATGGCCTTCGTGAGTGGATCCGTCGTGTTGTTCTTCGTGTCAGCCCTCCTGACCTCGATCTCCCGGCGATCAACTATCTCCCGGATCAGGTGATACCGCCTCAGAATATGCCTGGTTCGCTGATGGGACCTAGGTTCCTTGGCCAAAGCCACCGCTCCATTGTTATCGCAATACAAAGGTATTGGATGCTCAATGGATGGAACCACTCCAAGTTCAGTAATGAACTTCTTGATCCAGACAGCCTATTTGGCAGCATCGTTGGCAGCGATGTATTCAGCCTCCATCGTCGAGTCTGCCACGGTTTCCTGCTTGGAACTCTTCCAGCTAACCGCCCCTCCGTAAAGGGTAAAGACAAATCCCGACTGCGACTTAGAGTCGTCCTTATCACTCTGGAAGCTCGAATCGGTAAAGGACTCTACTTGGAGTTCTCCGTTACTATACACCAAGAGCAACCCTTTAGTCCTTCGCAAGTACTTGAGAATGCTCTTCACAGCTGTCCAGTGACTCTCTCTAGGATCAGCTTGATACCTGCTCACTACACTTAGTGAGTATGCTACATCGGGTCTGGTACATAGCATCACATACATGATAGAGCCTACAGCCGAAGCATAGGGTATCCCTTGCATGCGAGCTCTCTCCAAATCAGTCTTGGGAGACATCTCTTTGGAGAGAGTGACTCCAGAAATCGTGGGCAGATTCCCACGCTTGGATTCTTCCATACTAAACCTCTTTAGTATGGTGTCAATGTACCTGGATTGGGACAATCCCAAAATCCGTTTGGATCTATCTCTATAGATCCTAATTCCCAATATGCAGGAGGCATCACCAAGATCTTTCATTGAGAATCTTTATGATAAGAAGAGCTTGACCGATTGCAGCATAGGAATATCATTTCCTATCAAGAGTATGTCGTCCACGTACAATACGAGGAAGACCACCTTACTCTCTGCTACCTTCTTGTAGATACAAGGTTCATCTGGGTTTTTGACGAAATCAAACTCTTTGATAACGACGTCAAAGCAGATGTTCCAACTCCGCGATGCTTGCTTTAATCCATAAATGGATTTAAGCAGCTTGCACACCTTCCCGCTGCTCCCACTGTCTATGAAGCCCTCTGGCTGAGTCATGTACACGCACTCTTCTAAATCACCATTTAGAAAGGCGGTCTTAACATCCATTTGCCAGATTTCGTAGTCATGATATGCAGCGATGGCAAGCATGATCCGGATGGATTTAAGCATAGCCACTGGAGAAAAGGTTTCGTCATAGTCCACACCTGGTCTTTGACGAAAACCCTTTGCTACAAGTCTAGCTTTGAAAGTCTCCACTTTCCCATCTACACCAAGTTTTTTCTTGAAGATCCACTTGCTCCCGATGGGTTTTACCCCTTCAGGAGCAACATCTAAAGTCCATACTTTGTTGGTGTACATGGATTCCATCTCGGACCGCATAGCATCCAGCCATTTCCCCGAGTCCCTACTCGTGATGGCCTTCTCGAAGCTAGTTGGGTCATCATACTCCATGATGCAATCCTCGCTCCCACCATCAATGAGAAAACCGTAGTTTCTCTCAGGTGGACGAGAAACCCTACTAGATCGGCGGAGAGGCTGGGGTTCGTCGGGCACTACTGAATCCTCTGGTTCTACTAAATCATTAGTTGTAGTTTGTGGTGCTGGAACCTCTTCCAGCTCTACCTCATTGCCACTAATTTCTTTTGCAAGAAATTCCCTTTCCAAAAAGGTGGCATGTTGAGCAACAAACACTCTTTGTTCCTCAGCTTGGTAGAAAAAATATCCTTGAGAATTCTTAGGATATCCCACGAACTTGCAAAGAACTGATCGTGCCTCGAGTTTGTCCGGATATTGCTTTTTGACATAGGCCGGGCAACCCTATATCTTAATTCGTTTAAAATATGGTCTCTTCCCACTCCATATCTCATATGGTGTGGTAAGTACAGATTTAGACGGAACCAGATTCAATAGGTATATGGCTGTCTCAAGCGCATATCCCCAGAAGGAAATAGGTAACTCAGCATTGCTCATCATTGAACGCACCATATCTAATAGGGTGCGATTCCTTCGTTCCGATACACCGTTGTGCTGTGGTGTATAAGGAGGAGTAAGCTGAGAGAGAATCCCATTCTCTTTTAGATAATCCAGGAATTCAATGCTTAAGTATTCACCTCCTCGATCAGATCGAAGAATCTTAATACTTTTACCCGTTTGGTTCTCTACCTCATGCTTATATTCTTTGAATTTCTCAAAAGTTTCAGACTTGTGTTTCAACAGGAACACATGCCCGTATCTAGAGAGATCGTCAGTGAATGTAATAAAGTAGGAAGAACCGTTTCTGGCGTGTGTAGACATAGGACCGCATACATCACTATGCACCAGTCCTAAGAGTTCAGTAACTCTTTCTCCGTGTCCACTAAACGGAGTTTTGGTCATTTTTCCTTTGAGACATGAATGGCAAGTGTCATAAGATGATAATTCGAATGAATTCAAATATCCATTCTTATGTAACTTAGCTAGTCGTGTCTTATTGATATGGCCAAGTCTACAGTGCCACAAGAAGGATTCGTTCATTTCTGTGCTTTTCCTCTTGTGTGTGCTTTGTATATTGAGGACTGACATTTGATTGAGAATGAATATTCCATTATGTAACGAGCCTGATGCAATCAACTTTTGATCTAGGAATATGTTCATAACATTATCCTTTACTACAAAATTATATCCTTCTTTACTTAATAAAGAAACTGATATAATGTTGCACATTATGTTCGGTATATAATAGCACTCATTTAGGACTAGTGTATCACCATTTGGTAATACAAGGTGATATATGCCAACTGCTTTGGCTGCAACATTTGCCCCATTCCCTACTTGAACGGAATGATCACCTTTACCCAGTTCTCTACCTTTCCGTAGCCCATGTAACTGCTTACATATGTGGGATCCTGATCCGGTATCTAATACCCAGGACGTAGGGTGAACTGAAAAACAGTTCTCAATAACTAACACACCCGAAGAAGATGCATCAACATGCATGCTCTTTTGGGCGGCTTGAGAATCTAGATATTCTCCTATTCCCTGTTCAGTCTTATAACTCTTATAAGAAAGAACGGGTCCAACGTTCCCCTGCACAGTATAACATGCGGGTTCGGTCAATACATCCATATTATTATCTTTATTAGGGCATGACATGGTCGCTACCTGGAGAGAGAGAGAAGAAAACACTTTAGCGTATGCTCTTGCAAGATCAGATTGGTTATTATCTTATCTAATCAGGATGGCTCCCACTGGTTTTTATCAAATCTTCCTTCAAACCCTAAAAGGAAAGACTAGCCGGGATTAATTACACCCTACAACTTCGTCGATCTTTCAGCCAGGCCAGTGTCGGTACTTTGAGGGAGGTTCCCCGTGCTTTCGCACGGACCTAATTAAAGTAAACCTCGTTTTCCCAAAGGCGTAACCCCGTTGACACCTTTCTAGACACCTACTTGATCGGCTAATTGTAATGTGTAAAACTCTTCCAGGAGTAACTCTTACTCGCAGTGGGTATCGGGATCCAACTATCTCATAGAAGGTATGCAATCTCATTGCAAATTTCAACACTTGAAATTCCCAATAATGCTTTTGCCCCTAGTGATCTATGACCTTGACTAAGTCAACAAACCATAAATCGCTAGTCAAGTTCAACCCGTGCATTTCTCGATTGAATTAAACCCACCCGTACGACCCTTGACTGAGTCAACAAGGCCGTGCGAATGCCCTAATCCAATCACATCTCATGTTGTAACAGATAAACATTATTTAGCTACCGTACATTATGCCATGACTAAGTCAACAAACATAGTACGAATACTAAATAATATCTATCTGAAATGACGGAGGCCTACGCAGGTTTTTCGGAAAAACCATGAGCGTAAAGAACTTGATATCGTTGTAGAATCAAAAGAACTTTTGAAATGGAGTGATTTTAAGGCTTTTCTAGTTTTGCTAAAGGGGTCACTCCCGATGAAGGGATCGTCGGCCCTTTCCTCGTCGAATGAGGTGCGGGATATATCATATATATCACTGTGCAAAACAGAAACTATAGAAGCAATCAAAAGTCAAACCGAGTGTGTAGCATCTGCCAGTTATTGCTAAAGGAGTCACTCCCGATGAAGGGATCTCGGTCCTTTCCTCATCGAATAAGGTGCAGGGTATATCATATATACCGCTATGCAAAGCAAGAACTGTAGCTACCTGTTTTGTTTAAAATTTGATTCTACAACATCTTAGGTTTCTTTTCTTTCATTAAAAACATTAATGAAGTCCCATCATTTAAGTCACCTAAACATCACAGATAAATACGACGTACACTTATGCCATCCGCATTCGCCTGGATGTCCCCTCGTGCACCGTTAGGTTAGGTAACTAACGACAGAGCAGGGCAGGGCTAGTATGGGTGAAAAACATAAGTAACGTCTATATAATATATCATATATACCATATACTGTATCTATCACAGAACATCACATGATCACATCACAGAAATCGCAGCAGAAAATATCATATGAAATATTGGATATACTAGGACGTCCATATTTTTAATACGAGCCAGTATAAAACACGGATTCCACGGTCGTGATGAATAGCCAATCCCACACCCCTAGACCCCTACGAGAGCGGCAAGCAACCCTACCAATTCTAGGGTTAGGAGACCCGGACTCGACTCCTCGAGATGGTCTCCCACTGGACCCTAGAACCCGGTTACTTGTGCTCCCCTCCTTGGGTCTATCCTAATGCGGAAAAGTAAATAATATACAAAAAGTGACAACTTCCGCAACCTGGAAGTGCCCCAAATAAAAGAATATTATATACAAGTTTTTACATGAATGAAAATGAAAAACATTCATCTCACATAAAAAACCCCGGCTATTCAAACACGACAATCCAATATAACATATCCAGCAACACATAACATCACATGTCATCAACGTAAATAAATATGCGCATCCCAATTGTCGTTGACATATAGCAACGAAACCGGCGATATCACATATTACACTTACGGTCACAGAAAAGAAAGTATAAAACTACAACAGTTGGAATTCGCAACCTCTTTAGACATCGCATGCCTAATCAAATGAAATACTTAGACATCACATGCCTAACAATTATAAACCCCGCATTTTAGTCTCATTACCGAAAACTCTTTTCAATATCAAGTGAGACTAAACCGCCAGATTTATAACATTCATTCAGTTATCTCATAACTGTTTGTGAATTCCAATTATTGTATCCCATTCCGGACAAATAGAAAATATTAAACTTTCCGATCGAACATTCGAACACCCAAGTTTTCCCGAAACCGTTCAACACATGAAATAGGTTCAAAGACATTCACTTCATGCCTCAATACCAACGGTCCAGCCGTAGAAGGGTCAAGCCAACGCCTCACATGTGGCACGCCGTACTGCCCCAAACCCGAAGGTTCAAAGGGCAGTTCAAGACGGTCACATAATCGAGTTAAGGTTTGTTGTCTTCTAGAGGGACCATCACGTTACTTACACTACTCAGAACGTCTTTAAACCACAGAAAAATCCAACACTTGGAAATTTTCGGCAGGGGAAAAGTTGGGTATTTATATCCGGTCGAACATTTTAACATATTCGAAAATTATCCGGAAAAACCACATAGACAAAACTTGATAATCCGATCGAAACGACGATTTTCAATGCAACCCCAGAACACTCAACTCTTGAGTCAAATTAAAAATTCCCAGAAAACTCAGCATAATAAAATAGGAATTACTGTGCAAATTTGGAAGCCTGACGTCAGAAGATGACCGCGGAACCGCCGCAGAAGCTAGGCTTCTGCCGCGGTTCCGCCGCACTTTAGACTCTTCGTTTGGAAAATTTTGCACCGTAATTCTTAGATTTCCCTGCTGAAATTTTTAAGCATTTTTAATATCGAAAAAACCCAGTTTTTGAAAAAAGTCCAGAGAGCAATTAGGTTTTTAGGGTTTCGGTTCGATCGGGTTTCAAACGTCGTCTACACTTCGCCTAAGGCTCTAGCTAGGCTCCGATACCACTGTAGGGTTCTTAGGCACTCAAATGAGGTCTCACAAGGCATCAACCATGCCAATTTTAAAATTTTTCCGGTGCCGAGAAACCCTAATACGGATCGTTAACAAGAATTTTAGGCGAAACAGGAAACTAGTTAACATCTTAACTAAAAGTGAGATGCTACAACCTTTGTAGATCCGGTTATCCACTTCCTTAGCTCCACGTGGTTGTCCCCTCGCTGTCCATCTCGAGTCCCAGACTCTCGCATCTGCTTCATCGGAGAAATGAGCGGAACAGTCGTCGGCTTCGATGCCGAAGATGATCTACGTCGGGGCTTCACAAGATCAAGCTCCAACTTCACCAAGTTGTGAAACTTATGAAGAAAACACCCTATACTACTTGGCAAGAGGTAGAGGGTGAAGAAATAGGAGGTGGGTTCACTTTAGAATTGGATTTCTCACACTTTTTTTCAAGTTGCCATTGATGGTGGCAAGTTTTCTTTCTTGAAGAAGAAGATGAAGCTCAAGATGGAATATGATAAGTATTCTAAAATGAAAAAGAAAATGAATACTTATCATCTCCTAACTATGGTTATGTGTAGAGATTAGACCATAGTTATTTGGAATGGTTAGGGTTAAGCATGAAGACAAAATGGTCACATTAGTCAAACCTTCATGAAGCTTCAACAAGCTTCATGTTAGAATGAAACCATTTTGTTTTCTTCTATTTATTTCTCAAAAAGAATGGATAAATAAATAAGTGAATAAATCAAAAACCCTAACCATTATCATAACCATAGTATAAGTCTTAACACAAAGCCAAAATACATGTATCATCAAACATGATACAATCATGTGCACAAAAGTATATCACATATACAACTTGTGAACATCAAGTGAGAAAATCCTTTTAAAGTGAACCAATACTAGTTAATGCAAAATAATATATCAAATATATAATTATACATTAAATCATTAAATCAACACTTGATTTAACGATCCGGTCATATCGCATATAACCGACTAGTATCCTATGTATCGGCTTATCGAATCAATCCTTGATTCGATATCTAGGTTATATCGTATATAACCAATCGATACATTCATCGCGAGAATGGAATACGGTATCACATACACGCATTATTCTCGGTCCCGCACATATCTCATATGCGCTCCTATTTCGTTTCGCTTGAGCCAGGAAACCTCTGTGTAGGACTCTAAAGACTCGTCAATACGCCGGCAGCAGATGATGATCATATCAATCATCCACAAGCCGCAAGCGGTCTGCTAAACGCAACGGCCACCCGGGTAAAGAGCGATCAGAAGATTGACGAGCTAGCCCGCTCACACTCCTGTGAATCCAACCAGTAACACTTACCGTACAGTCCGGTCTGTTCGTCTGATATGTCGCATATCAAGTTTAGGGGTGGTAAACGTCAGACCCCAATAACCGATAAGTCATGCCGATGTGAGGCTCATAACGGGTCGAGAAACTACTGGTAACACTTACCAGCAAATCTCTGATCAGCCCTGGCCAGGGACTTCCCTGTTACGGCCAATCGTGCACAGCGCAACATCAACCCCCAATACCGGGAGAGACGAAACCCCTCCTATCGCTCATTGCCTCTATGTGACTCGGGACTGTACCCAAAGACCACCGTTTTGCACGCCCTTATGGACGTGGTAAGGTGGAGATCAAAGCACAGTGGGAATCACACAAGACTCTATGACGATCTCGGGTCTACAGACTAACCTGCACAAGTGTCACCTAAGAACTGCCATCTGACGTGAGGTATAATACCATCTGGGAGTTCTCGGCGAGTCCGTCTAGTGTACCCAGTCTCCACTGAGCACCCGTATACCATCTCTGATGTCAAACACCAATGGATATGGGATCATCCATCGCCCATCTCATGGGTCGAGAAGCGTATACGCTAGTCTACACTGGTATATCGATGCCCCGTCTCGATACACCCATGACTAGGGACCTTGAAGGATGTACTTATGGACTACCATGTCCCCACTAGTATGATCCGCTTCATAGTCCAGGTAGTCAAGTACACATCCTAAGGGCTTTACCAACATGTAACTACAAGACAGTTTAAAGAGACTAGTGTACATGTTAAGATAAAGAGTAACCAGATAGCATACTATCATATCGAGCAAGAAAGTCATCTCTATATATGTCCAGGCATCCAATATAATATACATCATCTGTACAATACTGGCCTCTAGGGCATACATACAACTAACACAAGATACCTGTACGGCAAAACCTGAAAGAAACTGTGGCACAACGGGGTGAGTTGCCAACTCGTGAGTAGAAAATATCACAGAGCAGAAATCAAATGTATGACGCTATCCTAGGTCATGTCAAGTAATATCCTCAAATAAATATCCTGACCCATCTACACATAAGTGCAATACCACATGCTCGTGTCAGTGCCTCAGATTACAACATATCAGATATATAATGTATGAAATTAATAATGGAAACATAATGCATCATGAATGAGACAACTGTTTTCTTTCTTTAATGAGATTTCTGTATATATATAATGTTAGTGTATATGCCCTAGAGGCCATTACTGTATCATACTAGCTTGTATATTACTTAATGGAAGCTTGGGATATTCACAGTTGTATAGACAATCTTGCTCAAAATGGTAGTATGCTACTTGGTTTGTCTCTACTTCAATATGTGCATGTGTTTCTTTTAGCATATCGCTTATATACATATTAGTAGAGCCCTTAGGATCTTTGCTTGATTACCAGCGTTGTGATGGCGCTCACACTCATGGGGGCTGGGTAATCCATAAGCACATCCTTATACTGGTCCCTAGTCGTAGGACTATCGAGACAGGGCATCGATACTCCGGAGTAGACTAGCGTATGCGTTTCTCATCCCAGCGGGGGAGACGGTCTGTCCCACAGCCGTCAGTACGTCGTGCTTGAGATAGTATACGGGTGCTCGTTAGGTTACGAGTACACTGGACAGGACTCGTCGGGAACTGTTGGTTGGTATTATACCTATCGTCAGTTATCAGTTCCCAGGTGACATGAGTACAGCTTAGTCCGTCGACTTGACACTGTCACTTCGCCTCGAGTGTGTTCCCACTGTACTTAGATTACTACCCTACCACGGCTCAAAGGAGTCGTGCATACAGGTAGTAGTTGGGTGCAGTCCCGAAGCACTTGGAGGCAGTGACGGTTAGACAGGATTCGTCTCTCCCGGTATTGGGGGTTGACATCGCGCTGTGTCTAGGAGAGCCATTACACAAGTAGTCCCTAGCCAGGGCAAGCGAGATATACTGGTAGGTTTCCAGTGTTATCTCAGGGTGTTTTGGGCTACACTCCGACACGACTTGTACCGCTATTAGGGGACTGACGTTCACCGCCCCCTAGGCCCGCCATGCGATGTATCAGACGAACAGACCGGACTGTACGGAGATTGTCACATACAGGCTCAGTAGGAGTTCGGATGGGTTTACCTCATCGGCCTTCTTATCGACATCTACCTGGGGACCGTTACGTACAGCTAGTGCCGCTTGCGGTCTGTGGTTAAACCCACTGCCAGCGTAGTGTCGAGTCTTTAGAGTCCCACACAGAGAGTTTCCCTGCACTGAGCGAAATGTGTAGAGGCCGTATGGTTTTACGGCAGGGCTGCGATCACTTACGTGCACTTATGTGCGTATGCTGTTCGGGCAGGCAATGCTAGTGGGCTTTGGTTTAAGCCAGATCCTAGTATTGCACAGATGGATTTGATTTGTCTTCTGTGCATTCGCATTCTACGAAATGCGGATGCGGGTGTATATGCACAGTTTTGAGGAGCGATGAAGGAGGAGGTGCCCCATTAGGATTTTGGCACTTGGTTCGGCCAAAACCGTAATGTGGCACACTCATTAGGGTTTTGGCAATTCGTTTGGTCAAAACCGTTATGAGCCGGAGACATTGTTTACTAATCCTTTTGGTGATAGATTAGTGATGGCTAATTGCATTGACCATTTGACCTCTTAGACCTCTCTTGACTTTGTTGACCCGTTGACCGTGTTGACCATTGACCTTCAAGAGAGATCTACATTCTTCTTTCATTTTCTTTTTAATTCTTGAGTTATGATAATGGTCAATTCAATGTGCAATCAACTTTATCATAATAGGATTAGTAATGATGATTTTAGTGTATTATTGCAACGATGGTTCATTTCATTTGGGTTAATCAATTCATTATTCTCTTCTCATTCTCTCTCTTGAAGTGAGAAGAAAAGAAAAGCTCCACGGTTGCTAAGTTTTCTCCTTCATCTTCCTCCTCTTGAAAATTCTTTTGATCTCATGTGTTGAGAGAAAAAGAATTCACATAGACAAATACTTCCATCTTTCTCTTCTACACAACCTAAGGCATTTAGATTAGCAATCTCTTTCCCTAGTTGCCTTGGCTTGAGGCGGAGCTTAGTGTACAACTCTCGGGTGGATCGTCTTCGACTCAAGAAGGCCGCGGAGGTGACCAAGATCCGGATCGACCCTCGGAGCGTGGATGGACGAGCCGGACAGCGGAGAGAAGACCCGAAGGACCGGTTCCGTGAGGTATATTTTCTACAGCATAGTAGTTAAAGCCTCTACTTGTTTGCTAGTTTCTAGTTTAGCCAAGATCCTTGCTTTGAGTCCATGTTGCCTTGCGCCAAATCATTGTTTTTCGCCGTTTCCGCCTCCCCGTAAGAACCGGGGTGAGCAACATGGACTTACAGTGGTATCAGAGCCTAGCTAAACATAAACTAGTAAGTTAGCAAAGTGTTTAGAATATCGATCGGAAAAAAGTCGCAAAACACGTCCGCAAAACCTCAAGTTTCTGTTGATTTTCATACTGCTCAAAAAGTGATTTAAAATATCATCTCAGGGATTTATAAAAACACTGCAGAAAAACGATCCAGTGACTCGATCAAACAACCGCGGTTCCGCGGCAATAACGTGCTCATTGCCGCGGTTCCGCGGCCGTTTTGACTCGGCAGTGGATCGGGTTTTGTGCAGTGTTTTAGTTTGGCTGTTTTGGGATTTTTAATACATGTTTTTTCTACCCAGATTTTCCAGAGAGCAAATTGACTTTTGGGGTGGTTAAAAATCCGTATTTTGATCGATATTCCGTAGACTTTGGCTAATGGATATTATCTGTGATGTGATATATGTATTGAACGTCTACTAATCACTATAAGTCGATTAGTGGGGGTTATACATATCTGTGATCTGTAATGTTGATGGTTTGTGTATATGAACTCGTTGGATTGTCGCGGATGAATAGCCGGGAATGGGTGTGAGATGGGAGTTTCTTTTTCTTTCATTCATTGTAAAATTTGTAAATTGATGTAATATTATTTGTTTGGCCGCACAACCGGGTCGGGGTTGTAGCCGTCATTGTATAATTTCTTTTTACTGTTTTTGCTCCTAGGATAGACCCAAGGAGGGGTGCACAAACTACCGGGTATCTCGAAGTGCCGAGTGGCCTACTCACGGGTTGAGGGAGGTTGCTTCACTTCGGGTACTTGGCGGGTAGTTTGCCGCACCCGTAGGGGTCTATGGTGGGATTTGGCTATTCATCGCGACCGTGTAATCCGCTTTTCGTTGCAGGCTCAAACGAATCGCGGATTCCTAGTATATCCAAAGTGTTCATCTGTGATCTGGATTGGCTATCATTGCTATATATCTATATATGATATCTATTTAGGCATTGCTTATGTTTTTCAGCCGCGCTAGCCCAGCCCCCGCTCTGTCGTTAGTTAAGTAACCTAACGGGTGATGACGGGGCCCCGTGGCGAATGCGAATGGCATAAGCGTACGTCATATTTTGGTTGTTTTCTGCAATGGTAGGATTAAATGATGGGACGCATTAAAAGAACTAATGCAAGAAAAATAAACCAAGTAAAAGTCGTTGGAACACTTTCAAAACCACTCGGTTCTTTTCAAAAACCAGCTTTTTAAACGCGGAGCTTGAACCACTCCTTTTAAAAGCTATCTCGTTCCATCGATTATATCAAGTTCACTACGTTCACGGTTTCGCCAAAACCATTCGTAGCCCTCCGTCATTTCGTATGGATATTCAATAGTATTCAAGCTATGTTTGTTGACCTTCGTCAAGGCATAGTGATTGGTAGCTGTTGGGTGTTCATAAGTAGCATAGATAGATGCGTTGGTTTGGGACAGTCATATTACCTTGTTGACTTTCGTCAAGGGTATGTATGGGTGGGTTCAAATTAACCTGGATAATGACGGGTAGAACTTGACATGTGACTTATGATTTGTTGACCTTCGTCAAGGTCATAAGAGCATGGGGCAAAAATCCACATCGGGAGTTTCAAAAGTACTGAAACTTGCTAGCGCTGCATACCATTTGGAGTGTGATGATTCTGGTAGGATTCCTTCAGTTTTGTCACGCGATGATATTTGGATCCTGATCCTACTGTGAGTATATGCTACTCCTCGGGAACTTTCTCACTTGACGATCAATGCTATAAACCAAGTAGGTGTCTAGAAAGGTGTTAGCGGGGCTACGCCCACAGGGAAAAGAGGTTACTTAATTAAGGAACTTCGCGAAAGCGTTGGAAAACCTCCCTCGAAGTACCGACACTGGCCTGGCTGAATGGTTAAGCAAGTATTGTACGATGAGATTGATCCTGACTAATTCTTCCTTTATGGTTTGAGGAGGGATTCGAGAGACAGTGGGAGCCATCCTGTTTAGATAAATTAAAATCCAATCTAAACTTGCAAGAGCATCATGCTGAGTGTTTTCTTCTCTCTCTCTTAATTGCAGCGACCCAGTGACCGCACCTAGGTTACATCTAGATAATAAAATGACTGAATCTGACTATTATGACTGGCAAAGGTCTGTCCAGATGTCCATTGCACATGACAAGCTGGGACACCTCTTGACTGATCCAACCCCTGCCGTCTCAGGTCCAGTTTCCTATGTCACGGATATTCATATCCGCGGGACATCGGAAGAAGACTGTGCGAAAGCCAAGTGCCTCGTGTTAGCCTCAGTTGATGGTGCAAACCAGAGGCAGCACGAGAAGATGGACTCAGTTTCTATCTTCCTCCATAACAAAGATTTATATGGAGAGCAATCTCGTATCGCAAGATATGAGACCTCAAACGAATTGTTTCCAGCGAGGTTGGCTATCGGGTCATCTGTAGGGGGCAACGTCCTTACAGAGACCAGCTCTTTTGAGCTCACGGACCTGAAGACCACGTTGAAGAACGGGTCAGATGCTGACTTAGTTCAACAGTCTCTACCTACTACCCTGAAAGAAACCATGGAAGTAGAAAGAAAGGGAAGGGCAAAAGTTTCGGGACTGGATGTAGTAAAAGAGGGATGTTCCTATTGTTACGGGAATGAACATGGGAAGAAGGATTGCAGGGCTTGCAAAGCCAGTAGCCAGAATTCGAAGCATGTTGTGGCTTCGGCTTTGGGTGTGTTTGCAATAGAGAACTGTATGTCAGTTAACCCAACTTCCTGGGTATTGGATACCGGATCAGGATCTCATATCTGTAATTCGTTACAGGCTCTGAGAAACCGTAGGGTTATCAGGAAAGGTGATATGACTCTCAGGGTTGCTAACGGAATGAGCATGTATGCTGAATCCGTAGGGGAATATCATCTAGGACTGACAACTGGGCAGATATTGATTCTGCGTAACTGTTTTTATGTACCAGGTGCGACTTGTAATATCATATCTGTATCCTAAATTTCTAAGGAAGGATATGATTTTACTTTTGTAAGCGATGTAGTTAACATCCACCTAAATCAAGTTCTGATTGGGTCAGGTACATTACAAAACGGAATATACGTATTGAATCAAGCTCAGATCTTCAGTGTCCAGAACACACTTAAAAGAAAGTCTCCGGAAACAAATCAGGCTTTCTTATGGCATTGTAGACTGGGTCACATTAATGAGACACGGTTAACAAAGTTACATAGAGAGGGATACTTGAATCCGTTCGAGTATCAGTCTTATGCCACTTGTGAATCTTGTCTCATGGGAAAGATGACAAAGACTCCGTTCACTGGACACGGAGAAAGAGCAAGCGAGCTCTTGGGACTCATACACAGTGATGTGTGTGGTCCAATGTCTACACATGCGCGAAGTGGTTATTCATACTTCATTACTTTCACAGATGATTTCTCTAGGTATGGGCATGTCTTCTTGATGAAGCACAAATCCGAGGCCTTTGAGAAATTTCAAGAATACAAGAATGAAGTTGAAAAACAAACAGGCAAAAGTATCAAGACACTGAGATCTGATCGAGGTGGTGAATACTTGAGTGCCGAGTTTCTGGGCTACTTAAAAGAGAATGGAATTCTCTCTCAGCTTACTCCTCCATACACACCACAACACAACGGTGTATCGGAAAGGCGGAATCGAACCATATTGGATATGGTTCGTTCCATGATGAGTAAGGCTGAGTTGCCGCGATCCTTCTGGGGTTATGCACTAGAAACAGCTGCATATCTCTTGAACAAGGCTCCAACCAAGACTGTGCCTACCACCCCATATCAGATGTGGAGTGGGAAGAAACCCTGTCTCAAGTACCTTAAGACATGGGGATGTCCAGCTTTTGTAAAAAAGCAGCATGCAGACAAGCTCGAGGCACACTCAGTACTGTGTAAGTTTGTGGGATACCCAAAGAACTCCAGGGGGTATCTTTTCTATTCCGCAGAGAAACAAAATGTTTTTGTTTCTCAGCATGCCCACTTCTTGGAAACTGAATTTTTAGAAAATCAGATAAGTGGGAGCGCAATAGAACTGGAAGAAATTCCAGAACCACAAGCTATTACTGAAAGCTTGGAAGAACCAGAAGTTTCAAGAGAACCGGACATCCCAGCGCCACTCCACAGGAGTAGTAGGCAGTCTCATCCACCCGAGAGATACTACGGTTTTCTCATAGACGGGGATAGAGAGGATTGCACCATGGATTATGGTTAGCCTACTAGCTTCCAGCAAGCCATTCAGAGCGGCGACTCGGTAAAATGGCTGGATGCAATGCGGGCCAAGATGGAGTCCATGTACACCAACAAAGTTTGGACTTTGGACTTTGGACTTTGCTCCAGAAGGGGTAAAACCCGTAGGCTGCAAATGGATCTTCAGAAAGAAGATTGGTGTAGATGGGCAGGTTGAGAGCTATAAAGCTAGACTTGTTGCAAAGGGTTTTCGTCAAAGACCTGGTTTGGACTATGACGAGACCTTTTCTCCAGTGGCTATGCTAAAATCCATTCGGATACTTCTTGCCATTGCTACCTTCCACGGTTATGAAATCTGGCAGATGGACGTAAAGACGGCTTTCCTAAATAGAAATTTGGAAGAGTGCGTCTATATGGATCAGCCGAAGGGATTCATTCAGAGTGGGAGCAGCGGTAGAGTGTGCAAGTTGCTCAAGTCCATTTATGGACTTAAGCAGGCATCGCGGAGTTGGAACATCTGCTTTGATGATACTGTCAAGGAATTCGACTTTATCAAAAACCCAGATGAACCATGCATTTACAGTAAGATTGTAGGGAGAACTGTGGTATTCCTCGTCTTGTACGTGGATGACATTCTCCTAATAGGAAATGATATTCCTATGCTACAGTCAGTCAAAGGATTCTTATCGCAGAGGTTCTCCATGAAGGACCTGGGCGATGCCAACTACATTCTGGGGATCCAGATCTATCGTGATAGATCTAAAAAGATGTTGGGACTTTCACAGTCAAGGTACATCGACACCATACTGAAAAGATTCTGTATGGAAGATTCCAAGCGCGGTAATTTACCGGCTTGTCACGGGATCACCCTCTCCAATGAGATGTCTCCCAAGACTGATTTGGAAAAGGATCGCATGTCTATATACCCTACGCTTCTGCGATAGGCTCTATAATGTATGCGATGTTATGTACCAGACCAGATGTAGCATACGCATTGAGCGTTGTAAGCCGGTATCAGTCAAACCCAGGGGAGAAACACTGGATAGCGGTAAAGAACATTCTCAAGTACCTGAGAAGGACTAAGGAGATGTTCTTGGTGTATGGCGGAAAAGACCTCCAGCTCGAGGCCTTTGCTGACTCCAGCTTCCAGAGTGACAAGGATGACTCCAAGTCCATGTCGGGTTATGTCTTTACCCTCAATGGAGGGGCGGTTTGCTGGAAGAGTTCCAAGCAGGAGACCGTTGCAGACTCAACTATTGAAGCGGAGTACATAGCTGCTTGCGATGCCGCAAAGGAAGCTGTCTGGATGAAGAAGTTCCTTACGGAGCTTCAGGTGGTTCCTACCATTGTTGATCCAATACCGCTGTATTGCGACAACAACGGCACTATAGCTTTAGCGAAGGAACCCAGGTCTCATTAGAAGTCCAGGCACATTTTGAGGCGGTACCACCTGATCAGGGAGATCGTAGATCGCCGGGAGATCGAGGTGAAGAGAGTAAATACGGAGAACAACACTGCAGATCCACTCACGAAGGCCCTACCCCAGACTCAGTTCGAGCGGCTGATCGAGATGATAGGTCTTCGATACGCCAGTACATGGCCTTAGTGCAAGTGGGAGATTGTTAGTGTATATACCCTAGAGGCCATTACTGTATCATACTAGCTTGTATATTACTTAATGGAAGCTTGGGATATTCACAGTTGTAAAGACAATCTTGCTCAAAATGGTAGTATGCTACTTGGTTTGTCTCTACTTCAATATGTGCATGTGTTTCTTTTAGCATATCGCTTATATACATATTAGTAGAGCCCTTAGGATCTTTGCTTGATTACCAGCGTTGTGATGGCGCTCACACTCGTGGGGGCTGGGTAATCCATAAGCACATCCTTATACTGGTCCCTAGTCGTAGGACTATCGAGACAGGGCATCGATACTCTGGAGTAGACTAGTGTATGCGCTTCTCATCCCAGCGGGGGAGACAGTCTGTCCCACAGCCGTCAGTACGTCGTTCTTGAGATAGTATGAGGGTGCTCGTTAGGTTACGAGTACACTGGACAGGACTCGTCGGGAACTGTTGGTTGGTATTATACCTATCGTCAGTTATCAGTTCCCAGGTGACATGAGTACAGCTTAGTCCGCCGACTTGACACTATCACTTCGCCTCGACTGTGTTCCCACTGTACTTAGATTACTAGCTCAAAGGAGTCGTGCAAACAGGTAGTAGTTGGGTGCAGTCCCGAAGCACTTGGAGGCAGTGACGGTTAGACAGGATTCGTCTCTCCCGGTATCAGGGGTTGACATTGCGCTGTGTCTAGGAGAGCCATTACACAAGTAGTCCCTGGCCAGGGCAAGCGAGATATACTGGTAGGTTTCCAGTGTTATCTGTAAGTGCACGGCGGCGCCCCGGCCGTCAATCCGACGCCGGAATGCGGAAGCGGTGATTTACTTTAACTTTTCAAACCGGCACCACCGCGCACTATAAACCCGTATCGTGCCATTAATCTAGTCCTAGCAATCTAGAGAGGGGGTAGAGAGATATACCGAGTGATCCGTGTCCTCCAGTCTTCTCGTCGTCGTCCCGATCTGCCACGGAATCTCCGTTCTCCATCTCCTCGCCGGAAGGGCACCACGTCGCCTGCTTCTTTTACGAGCTCCCACCTCTGGTCCGAGGCAACTCGGGCATGAAGTTGGCGAGTCGACGTGCCCAAGAGTTGCTGTAGAATAAGTGTAGAGAACTCTGTGTCTCATGGGGTTTATGGAAGTTGCCATTTGGTGTTGGAAATAGATATAAGTTTATGGAGATGGAGTTGTGGGGATTTTACCAAGCCAAAGATACAAAAATCCCACACCAAATAAAAATGGGCAGCCCCTCCCCAATGTGGCTGGCCAAAAAAAATGCAAGAGGGAATGGGGAGAGTGAGTATCAAAATGAAGGGAGCCTCACAATCATGCAAGTGAGAGGAATGGTATGTGATCATGAGAAGAAAAATGATCACCAACAAATCCACACTCCATCAACTAATCAACAACCATGATTGCTACAAAAAGTCAAGCAATCATAAACCATGGAAGGTCAAGGGATGGGGCTCCATCATGAAACCATCATGATACAAAAGTATGCAAAGACAACCCTGCAAATAGCTAATTTGCACAAATGCAAATAAACCCTCCTCCACCAATCTTCGGCCAAGGAAAGATACAAAGAAATGTGGCCAAAACGGAAAACAAACTGGCAACTCCAAAAACCGATCCCGTAATAAATTATAGGAAAACCCCGCTACTGTGTATACACACCTGCATTTGTATTCCGACCGAAATATAAATGCAATGAGACAAAATCTACACTGTATTATACTAGGATCCAGCTTAAACAAAAGCCGGCTAGTATTATCTGTCCGATCATGATCCGTGCAATACCGCACGTACATGATCGAACCCTGCCATATCTCCATACGGCCTCTACAGTGTTTCGCCCGAAAACTTGAGCAACTGAATGTGGGGGACTCTAAAGACTCGTCAATACTATGGCTGTGGATTTAACCACTAGCACGTCAGAGGTATTAGCCATACGTGATGGGCCACCAGATATTGACCGAAAGGGACGTCGATGAGCGAACTCATCCTGACACCCTACTGAGCCTGTCAGTGACAATATCCGTACAGTCCGGTACGTTCGTCTATGAGCATCGCATGGCGGGCCTAGGGGGTTGGTAAAAGTCAGACCCCCAAAAGCGGTACAAGTCGTGTCGGAGTGTAGTCCAGAACACCCTGAGATACTACTGGAATACCTACCAGTAAATCTCCTGCCTCGGCCGAGGGGTTTGTGTAATGGCTCTCCTAGACACAGCGTGACCTCACCCCCAATACCGGGAGAGACGAACCCCTGAAGATCCCCTCACTGCCTCCATGTGGCTCGGGACTGTACCCAACTAAAACCTGTTTGCACGTCTCCTTTGAGCGTGGTAGGGTAGTAATCAAAGTACAGTGGGAACTCACACGAGACAAAGGACGATCCTCAGGTCGATGAACTAACCTGTACACATGTCACCAGGGAATTGCTATCTGACGTCAGGTATAAGACCAACTAGCATGTTCCCGGCGAGTCCTGTCCGGTATACTCATAACCCAATGAGCACCTGTATACATCTTAGGTGATCCAACTGACACCAGTGGCTTATGAGACCGGCCACCACCCCTCGTCGGGGTCTCGATTGTATACACTACTCTACTCTGGAGTATCGATGCCCTATCTCGAAACTCCCACGACTAGGGACCTTTTAAGGATGTGCTTATAGACCACCAGCTCTCACGTATATGATCGCCCTCATACTACCGGTAGTCAAGCAAGAATCCTAGCGGCTCTATCAACGTGTAATAGCGACCTATCAGGTCACCTAAAGCAGTACACGATGATAAAGATAAACCAGATAGCATACTATCATCTTGAGTAAGACTGTCCTACCGGGATAGGTCCTCCCTCAATCATTGCAATCACGTGCCTGTGATCCAATAATTGACTCTGAGGGCACTATCTCCAACAATCTCCCACTTGCACTCAAGGCTAATTATTGCGATGTCGCATACTCACAGCCCGTGTGATACCGAACACCCAACTCCTCTACTTGTCAGTCTCACAAAGCTCGTTTGCGAAACTATTGCGTTCGAGGAATGGCCTTAGTGAGTGGATCCTCCTGGATGTATCCTTCTATGTCTCTCTATATCTCATGTTCGCGGAGAAAGCCATCTCTCGAAATGAGCAATACCTGTTTTAGAATGTGTCTGGATGTCTGATGGGACCTAGCTGATAAATGAACTCCAAATCCAAACTTCTTAGACTGTATCGTCAACTGAACTTAATCAGTATGCTGCGCCATGCCTCCCTCAGTATTGCCTTGGACCACCTGTCCAAAATACTGCCCCTCGTCAGAAGGAAAACTATAACTCTGACAACCTCCTTGTCGTCCAGGTCACCTTGGAAGCCTGGAATGATAACTGTCTCCCGAATGAGGCTGTCGTTATCATATCCCTAGAACATCCACTTATGTTCTAAAACTACTCCCGACTGTTTCTCTAGGATAGGATCAATGTCAACTTATTGCATCTAGTGCAAGAACAACATCTGGAGTGGTACTTGACATCTCATGATTGACTCAATTGCCTGAGCAAGTGATCTGCCAATCATGCACATCCCTCTCCCCTCTAGTCTGTAAGACACCTTTAGAAAGGGTGACTCCATCACCTGCAGGTACACTACCGTGCCAGGAGTCGTCTATTCTAAATACTCTTAGAATGCTGTCTAAGTACCCTTAATTGGGAAACCACCCAAATCTAGATCTAAAACCATAGATCCAGTAACCAGAATGTTTGATATGAAATCCATTTCCTTTGTGGAGAAACCACTGTGTGACGACCAAAGTATAACCGATCGTAGTATAGGAATATCACTTCCTACTCTGTGTATGTCATCCAAATACCAGGACATCACACCCTACTACCTTCTCAACAGATCCATCCCCTATTCTGATGAAGTCAAACCTATGACTGTCACATCAGAAATAGATGATCTATCTCCGCTATATCTGCTTTAGTCTATAAATAGACATAAGCCACCTATCTACCAATGCTTCCGCTGCTCCCACTGACTACGACAACCCTCTGGCAGAGTCATATAGACATACACTTCTAAAGCTAGTTCAGAACGACGCTATACTCATCCTCCTGCCGGGTCTCACAGTCTGGAACAACAGCAATGGCAAGTCTGGGTAAATAAGAACTTCCCTATCACCGTCCTTGAGGCTACCGGAGTACCTCTCGGGTGCCTGAGGTTACCCACCTTATCTGCGGAGTGGCCAATGGAATGTCAAACCAGATTGAATCTTTAGGTTCCTATCAAATCTTCAGTAATCGTTTGTGGTTCTGGAATCACTTCCAGTTCTACCATACTCCCACTACTGTTTTCTGAAAAAAAATCCAATTTTATTAAAACTGTGGCGAGTCTAGAACAATATCACTATTGATCTTCCAGATGGTAGAAAGTCAACCCTCGTCATAGCCTGGGTCAACCCACAAACAGCCATTACAGAAACGTGCCTTGAGTTATCCAGAGTCTGGTTTTAAGCATAAGCCAGACAACTCCCCGTACCTTAACATTGTTAAGATATGAACTGTTCTATATCCAATATAGAACCAGAGGCACTGATTTAATTGAACCAGATTCAAATCATGCAGCTGTCTCCAGTGCATGTCAACTAAATGGAAGGAGGCCGATTAGCGTTACTCAATGTAGGAATGCTTCCAATTATGAGTAAACCGAAAGAGAAGCTAGTTCTCTTAACCATGACTATCAACTGAATACCATACACAAGTATCTACGTCTTCGATCACCTTGAAGAATCCCGATACTTGCAACACCTGGTTCTCTACTCTATTCATATACCTATAACTTCTCAAAATTCGGACCCTGTGTTTCCACGAAACACCTGTCTAAAAACTAGAGAAGTCATAAGTAAACCGAATATAGTACGAGGACCAACCCCTCTGTCCTAATGGACACTGGGCAATATACAATACTCTGTATAAGTCCCTTGAGTCTGATAACTCAATCCCTGGGTGTCGTAGGTTGGAAACTGTACTTATGGTTAAGAAGAATTACACCGCTGTTTAATGCTCCTTACCTAACCATCCACTGATATAGGTAAATGTCATAGACATAATTTCAAAAAGGTATATCTCACTCTATGAAAATAGACGTATAGATATATCAATTTGAAATTGGTGCACAACAGCGGATATTCAAAACCAAATATTTTCCGTCCGGCAAACAACCCAGGTGACTTCCTCAAATATCACCGATTACAACGAATCCCGATATAATGAGGATGATCACCTAATTCCCAATAACCTACTCCCACTCATCATCTGTAAAACCATACAGATGTGAGACTCATACCTGGTAAATACATACCCTTGAGTAAGTATCTAATCGGGAAATCAGTTTTCCTTTAACTGTTCACAGTGAAACTGAAACATTAAAATGTTTCGATGGGGTATCCCGGTATTCCTAGTAATGCCTCTTCCATTATCCCGATTCACAACTGTAACCGTATAATTCTTTGCCATCTCCCTAAATCCTTTTCTATGTCTTTAGTCATTACCTTCTGTACACCCCTTTAGGCCAAATGGTTTTCTTTCTTCCCTACCGTTCAGCACCAGCCTATGGTTTGGAAAAAGACTATCCAATAAGCATAATGGGTGTAATGTCCTAATCCTAGGAGCACTCGCAAAGCGAGAGAAGGTGAAGATAAAATACAACCGAATAAACCTTATTCCTATTCTCCTGAACCAGAATCCATCCCCGAACTGGAACAAGTTCCTTTCGAGTTCATATATAACCATACGATGGAGTATCCAATAAACTATGGATCTTCGTAGTGATACGGAGTGTCCTGGAGAAATACAAAGGTGAGGTGGGAGTGGTAATGAAATATCTGGTTTGGTCGTGAATATCAGTTGCAATTTACTTTGCCCTCTTACTAATCCCTTTCTATGTCTTTACTTAATACCTTCTGCACACCATCGTTAGGCTAATTGGTTTTCTTCATTCCCTACCGGTCGGCACCTGCCTATGGTTTGGAAGAAGACTATCCAATTTGCGTAATAGGTGTACTATCTCCTAAACCAAGGAGTACTCGCAACCTGAGAGAAGGTAAAATGAAAAGACAACTGAATAGTCCTATTCGTTTTCTCCAGAACCGGAAACCATCCTCGAATAAATTCCTTCGAGTTCGTATCTAACCATACGATGGTTTTGTCCAATGGAAGTGGACGTTCGTAGTAATACGGGGTGTCCTGGAGAAAAAGGTAAAAGTAGGAGTGGCAATGAGGTTTGCAACTCTGACAATCCAAAAGCCAGTGTTTAAGAAGGTTCGGTTAATTTTGGTCACTGAGTCATAGTCTTAGGGTCGGGTCAATGGTCGCTGCCAGAGAGAGAGAAAAGAAACACTCAGCGTGCACTCTAGCCTAGATCAGAATGGTTACCATTTTATCTAATCTGGAAACCTCCCACTGTCACCTCAAATTCTCCTCCAAACCTGAAAGAAGAATTAGTCGGGGTCACCCGAGGAGTAAACTAACTCATCGGTGGGAATCGGGATCCAACTATCACCGCATGATAATGTGACGGAATCCGCTCACGTTATCATACTCCAGAAGGTATGCGCATATCTGACAAGTTTCAGTTTCTTTAGAAACTCCCGATGTGATTTTTTGCCCCATGCTCTTATGACCTTGACTTTGGCCAACATATCATAAGTCACATGTCAAGTTCTACCCGTCATTCTCCAGGTTAATTTGAGCCCACCCGTACATACCCTTGACTTTGGCCAAAATAGTAGTACGACTGTCCCAAACCAACGCATCTATCTATGCTGCATATGAATAGCCAATAGCTACCAATCACTGTGCCCTGACTTTGGCCAACATACATAGCTTGAATACTATTGACCACCCATATGAAACGACGGAGGGCTATGAATGGTTTCTGGTGAAAACCTTTAACGTAATGAACTTGATATCGTTGAAGGAACCAGATAGCTTTTAAAAATATAGTGACGAAAACCTTTGCTAAAGAGGTCACTCCCGGTGAAGGGATCTCGGCTCTTTCCCCGTAGAATGAGGTGCAGGATATTCCAACTGAATACCACGATGCAAAGCAAAAGTAATCGGCTATAATGAAGTTATTGCCCTGACGCAAACTTTTTGTCCAAGGGGTCACTCCTGGTGAAGGGATCTCGGCTCTTGCCTCGTCGACTGAGGAGCAGGATATTCCAACTGAATACCACGATGCAAAACAAAAGAGAACGTCCTTGCAATAACAGCTTTTTTAAAAGTGTTCCAACAACATCAGAATAGGTTTGTTTTAACTTGCATTGATCCGAATCAACGCAGTCCCATCAATTGATCACACCACAAAGAACGAAATATAATGATGTACGTATATGCCATTCGCATTCGCCACTGGGTCCCGTCATTACCCGTTAGGTTAGCTAACTAACGACAGAGCGGGGACTGGACTAGCGCGGATGCAAAACATATACAACATCTACTAATATATATATCAATATATAATATTTCGCTCAAGGCGTGATAAAATGCAACATCACAGAAATGTACAGCATCACAGAACAATACAGATATCTGGGATCTCCGGGTTTCACAGAGCCACTACTGAAACCCGACGTTCCCCTGGTCGTGTGGATAGCCTGTGCAATGAAATCCTAGACCCCTACGGGTGCGGCAAGTTACCCGCCAAAACCTGAAGCGAGGCAGCCCCCTTCAGCAACGTGAATGGACCACCCATCACTTCACGAAATCCAGTAACTTGGGCACCCCTCCTGGGTCAACCTGTACCCCCTACGAGTGCGGCGAATAGCCCGTCAATCCTAGAGTGAAGCCCCCTCCGTCTCAATGCCATGAGATGCGGGCCCTTTTCCCTCTAGAACCCGGCTATCCGTGCACCCCTCCGCAGGGTAATCCTAGTACAGAAAGTAAAATATACATACAACGGGTACATCGACCGCAACCTGGTCGTACCCCAAAATAATAATACAAACAGGCAGTGACGGCAGTCCACATGTCGGACGCTCACCCCGAAATATCAAATGTACATAATACAACAAAACTGTACTACCACTACAACCAGGCTATCGCCCACGACCGATCCGCAACATCACATCAATACACAGAACATCAACGTGAATGTCACGTTCGCAAATCCGTCTAACCGGGCTATAGCAGTTAGACAGGATTTACCGATCAAGTGACATTCACGGTCGCAGATATAATGTAAAAACTGTGAACTAATGTGTTTAAAATATCCGATCGATCAAATTTTACCAAGTGGGCCCCAAGCACTACTGTAGCACTCACAGAATGTCTGGGCCAAAAAAGAATGATCCAAAACCCCTATTTTCAACACAGAGACACTCTGTAGAATTTCGATGCACTGAACAGTAAATATCGCGGCGGAACCGCGGCCCAAGCATGGGTTTGGCCGCGGTTCCGCGGTCGTTTAGTGTGTTCAGGTGATCGAATTTTTACAGAAGTCTTAGAATTCCCTACACATCATTCTGCAACTACCTGAAAAAATTTTGGAGCTGGAAAAATTTCAACAGAAACTGATGCTATTCGAAAATGCGGTTTTGGAATTTTGTTCGATCGGAAATGTAAAACACATTAGACAAAGCTAGACTAGGTTAATGGCGAGGCTCTGATACCACTGTAAGTGCACGGCGGCGTCCCGGCCGTCAATCTCACGCCGGAATGCGGAAGCGGTGATTTACTTTAACTTTTCAAACCGGCACCACCGCGCACTATAAACCCGGATCGTGCCATTAATCTAGTCCTAGCAATCTAGAGAGGGGGTAGAGAGATATACCGAGTGATCCGTGTCCTCCAGTCTTCTTGTCGTCGTCGCGATCTCCCGCGGAATCTCCGGTCTCCATCTCCTCGCCGGAAGGGCACCACGTCGCCTGCTTCTTTTACGGGCTCCCACCTCTGGTCCGAGGCAACTCTGGCACGAAGTTGGTGAGTCGACATGCCTAAGAGTTGCTGTAGAATAAGTGTAGAGAACTATGTGTCTCATGGGGTTTATGGAGGTTGCCATTTGGTGGAGGAAATAGATAAGTTTATGAAGATGGAGTTGTGGGGATTTTACCAAGCCAAAGATACAAAAATCCCACACCAAATAAAAATGGCAGCCCCTCCCTAATGTGGCCGGCCAAAAAAAATGCAAGAGGGAATGGAGAGAGTGAGTATCAAAATGAGGGGAGCCTCACAATCATGCAAGTGAGAGGAATGGTATGTGATCATGAGAAGAAAAATGATCACCAACAAATCCACACTCCATCAACTAATCAACAATCATGATTGCTACAAAAAATCAAGCAATCATGAACCATGGAAGGTCAAGGGATGGGGCTCCATCATGAAACCATCATGATACAAAAGTATGCAAAGACAACCCTCCAAATAGCTAATTTGCACAAATGCAAATAAGCCCTCCTCCACCAATCTTCGGCCAAGGAAAGATACAAAGAAATGTGGCCGAAACGGAAAATAAACTGGCAACTCCAAAAACTGATCCCGTAAAAAATTATAGGAAAACCCCGCTACTGTGTATACACACCCGCATTTGTATTCCGACCGAAATACAAATGCAATGAGACAAAATCTACACTGTATTATACTAGGATCCGGCTTAAACCAAAGCCGGCTAGTATTATCCGTCCGATCATGATCTGTGCAATACCGCACGTACCTGATCGAACCCTGCTATATCTCCATACGGCCTCTACTGCGTTTCGCCCGAAAACTTGAGCAACTGAATGTGGGGGGCTCTAAAAACTCGTCAATACTATGGCTGTGGATTTAACCACTAGCACGTCAGAGGTATTAGCCATACGTGATGAGCCACCAGCTATTGACCGAAAGGGACGTCGATGAGCGAACTCATCCTGACACCCTACTGAGCCTGTCAGTGACAATATCCATACAGTCCGGTCCGTTCGTCTATGAGCATCGCATGGCGGGCCTAGGGGTTGGTAAAAGTCAGACCCCCAAAAGCGGTACAAGTCGTGTCGGTGTGTAGTCCAGAACACCCTGAGATACTACTGGAATACCTACCAGTAAATCTCCTGCCTCGGCCGAGGGCTTTGTGTAATGGCTCTCCTAAACACAGCGCGACCTCACTCCCAATACCGGGAGAGACGAACCCCTGAAGATCCGCTCACTGCCTCCATGTGGCTCGGGACTGTACCCAACTAAAACCTGTTTGCACGTCTCCTTTGAGCGTGGTAGGGTAGTAATCAAAGTACAGTAGGAACTCACACGAGACAAATGACGATCCTCAGGTCGATGAACTAACCTGTACACATGTCACCAGGGAACTGCTATCTGACGTCAGGTATAAGACCAACTAGCATGTTCCCGGCGAGTCCTGTCCGGTGTACTCATAACCCAATGAGCACCTGTATACATCTTAGGTGATCTAACTGACACCAGTGGCTTGTGAGACCGGCCACCGCCCCTCGTCGGGGTCTCGACTGTATACACTAGTCTACTCTGGAGTATCGATGCCCTATCTCGAAACTCCCACGACTAGGGACCTTTTAAGGATGTGCTTATAGACCACCAGCTCTCACGTATATGATCGCCCTCATACTGCCGGTAGTCAAGCAAGAATCCTAGTGGCTCTATCAACGTGTAATAGCGACCTATCAGGTCACCTAAAGCAGTACACGATGATAAAGATAAACCAGATAGCATACTATCATCTTGAGTAAGACTGTCCTACCGGGATAGGTCATCCCTCAATCATTGCAATCACGTGCCTGTGATCCAATAATTGACTCTGAGGGCACTATCTCCAACATTATCTCAGGGTGTTCTGGGTTACACTCCGACACGACTTGTACCGCTATTAGGAGACTGACGTTCACCACCCCCCCAGGCCCGCCATGCGATGTATCAGATGAACAGATCGGATTGTACGGAGATTGTCACATACAGGCCCAGTAGGAGTTCGGATGGGTTTACCTCATCGGCCTTCTTATCGACATCTACCTGGGGACCGTTACGTACAGCTAGTGCCACTTGCGGTCTGTGGTTAAACCCACTGCAAGCGTAGTGTCGAGTCTTTAGAGTCCCACACAGAGAGTTTCCCTGCACTGAGCGAAATGTGTAGAGGCCGTATGGTTTTACGGCAGGGCTGCGATCACTTACGTGCACTTGTGTGCGTATGCTGTTCGGGCAGGCAATGCTAGTGGGATTTAGTTTAAACCAGATCCTAGTATTGCACAGATGGATTTAATTTGTCTTCTGTGCATTCGCATTCTACGGAATGCGGATGCAGGTGTGTATGCACAGTTTTGAGGAGCGATGAAGGAGGAGGTGCCCCATTAGGGTTTTAGCACTTGGTTCGGCCAAAACCGTAATGTGGCACACTCATTAGGGTTTTGAAAATTCGTTTGGTCAAAACCGTTATGAGCAGGAGACATTGTTTACTAATCCTTTTGGTGATAGATTAGTGATGGCTAATTGCATTGACCATTTGACCTCTTAGACCTCTCTTGACTTTGTTGACCCGTTGACCGTGTTGACCATTGACCTTCAAGAGAGATCTACAATCTTCTTTCATTTTCTTTTTAATTCTTGAGTTATGATAATGGTCAATTCAATGTGCAATCAACTTTATCATGATAGGATTAGTAATGATGATTTTAGTGTATTATTGCAACCATGGTTCATTTCATTTGGGTTAATCAATTCATTATTCTCTTCTCATTCTCTCTCTTGAAGTGAGAAGAAAAGAAAAGCTCCACGGTTGCTAAGTTTTCTCTTTCATCTTCCTCCTCTTGAAAATTCTTTTGATCTCATGTGTTGAGAGAAAAAGAATTCACATAGACAAATACTTCCATTTTTCTCTTCTACACAACCTAAGGCATTTAAATTAGCAATCTCTTTGCCCTAGTTGCCTTGGCTTGAGGCGGAGCTTAGTGTACAACTCTCGGGTGTATCGTCTTCGACTCAAGAAGGCCGCGGAGGTGACCAAGATCCGGATCGACCCTCAGAGCGTGGATGGACGAGCCGGACAGCGGAGAGAAGACCCGAAGGACCGGTTCCGTGAGGTATATTTTCTACAACATAGTAGTTAAAGCCTGTACTTGTTTGCTAGTTTCTATTTTAGCCAAGATCCTTGCTTTGAGTCCATGTTGCCTTGCGCCATATCATTGTTTTTCGCCGTTTCTGCCTCCTCGTAAGAACCGGGGTGAGCAACGTGGACTTACATATAAATCGAGTATCATCGATGAAATCAACAGAGAAATCTGTGTCAAGCATCGACACGAAACATAAATCTCGGTATCTCAATATCTCAGGCTCCGGCTATCCGGACTGGCCTGTATCATCAAATCTCAATATCTCAGTGTCTCAAATCTCAATATCTCAATACCTCGGGCTCCGTCAGTCCGGATCGGCCCATATCATCAATCACACGACCACGAACGGTATCCTCCGGATATCCGCCGTGCCAGGTAAAATCACCGGTAAGCAGTCTGCCCCTGCCGGGCTCATGGTCTACAACTCGAGCTTCTTGCCCTGGGATACCTTATAGGGCCCACCATGTACCCGAGACGGTTCATCCAACTCCTCGAGTCGGGTCTCAAAAACATCTCAGAACCGAGAAAACACCATGGTGGACAATACTCAATATATCAAGGAAAACCGCATTTTTTCTCTTTAAAATAATTCATCAGTTTACAAAACTTTCACATGAGGTTACCAAATCCAGAAAATATCAAGAAGAATCCGAAGTCATCAAGTCACCATGTCAATAACAATGAAAACCGGCATAAATCTCCATAATACTGCATAACCAATGAATATACGGATGCATCTGATATCATGCAATAATTAAACCAGCATATGAAATCTATAACATGTAGCAACAATCAACTAGAAAGCTATATCAATGAATAGTATTTTCTAAAGTGTACGTGACATGGCAATTACCGATGATGATGTGTGTGAGCTGGCAAGCAGGTGTACGTGGAACATATGCATCATCGGTAATGGTGCTGGTGTCCTGACAGCAGGGTTTCATGATAATTAGAGAGAACATATGTACAGGCATGCAATGCGATGAAACATCATTAATATACAGAAGGTGATGTAGTAACAGAAACATTGAAAATATACCTACCTAATATACGAGTCATACAGTTGGTATTTAAAATACTCACGATTCTCCACTTTTGAAAATGAGTATGACTCGAGCCCAGTCAAAAGGATAAGGGAATCCATTTCGATGATTAGGATTTCAAAAAGTCTGGGCGGTTGGGGTCCACCTAAGTCTGCGTCGATCTATATATATCTAGTAGTCTGTGATCTCGCCTCAACAGTTTCATGTACGAAACAATAAATAATATGACATCCTCGAGTCAGGAGTGCGGATCTATCCTCATAACTATATCTCATAAGGTAAATCTATCGTACGGCATCCCAAATCTGGGTATGGATCAAATATCGCATTTATCTCATTATTCATCTGGCATCCACATCATCACATATCGTGAGCAGGCGTATTGATCTAAGTCTAGTACACTACTAATATCATCAATAATATCATGATCTGGCTACTGATCTAAAGTCTCCTACCATCCGATGTCATCCACACATATTATTATATAGAAGTATATATCGCCCAAGCGATCCATTATAAATATCATAACCTATCTCATCTCATATCTCGATCATATGTCAACTATCATATATATATCATCATCCACATGGTATTGTCGTCCAACGACCCGCTATAACATCATCACATATCTTGGTCACATATTAAATACCTCACAACATCATGCCCGATCCAATCGATTCATTCCCAAGTATCATATAACATCCTGATCATCCAAGCATATGAATACCAATATATATATGTCCCCAATACGCATAAGGGAGTAACTGTATGCGAGTATGTGTATGTGCGTGTATGCAAATCTTTACTCTAGGGTTTCACGACTAAAAAATCGACTAAAGTCCTTTCTTCAATTCTCGCTAACACTAACCCCTAATCTCCTAAAGCTTTTCTTGCTAAGGTTCATATCACACACTAACATGTAAAAGTATATATATATATATATCACATCTCATCATTTCTCACAACTTTGCAGGGGTGCTATACGCCATCCACCCGACTTCCCCGTAGATATAAATCTACTCACCTTGCTCTTCGCTTTCCGTTGCCAACATCGCCACGCGCTTTCTAGTCATCTCGAAGTCCACATGGGGGTACCTACACATCATAAGGTATCGTATCACATTAAAAACAAAATCAAAGCCAAAACGACACGCTAAAAGCCAATAGGTTCGAACCTACGGACTACGCCTTCAAAACCACCAAACAACTCTCGATATCGTCGTACAAACGTCAAACCATCGAGTTAAAACCAAATTCCAAAAATCCAGAATTCAAAATACGCAAAACAAACCCCGAATAAAACAGCAACTCTTGAAAATGATCCCAGATTTTACCATAAGTCAAATTAGCCAATTTTGCATATATGGAGGGTCTAGTTTACTGACGATAAAGCCATAGAACAATTACGAACCCAAATGATCCTACCCTGGCCGCAATTTGTGGCCAGATTGATTAAATCTGCGGCCAAGGTGAGGGATATGGGGCTAGGTTTTTGGGTATAGGTTCTAGGTTGCCTGCTTGTGTCTCGGTGTTTGCTAAATATTTTTTAGAGGCTTCGGGTGTTAGCAGATTTCATTATACTCTCACAGAATCCATAATTTTTCCGATATCGGGTTTCTAAGTTCGTATTTCGGGGTTAAGTCTCAGGTTTTAGTCCAATATGATATGACTAACACTGGTTTAGGGTTACTACTAACTTCAATTACACTTCACAATCCAAAATTTCTCAAAACCCTCATCTAGAAATTTCTAGGTTCACAAAACCACTCGATATCGATACTACACATTTATGGATGCCTAAGGAATTTAAATACTATTCTAAGGGTTCAGAAATTATCTCAATTGGCAACTCAATAATTTTCTTGAGTTGCCCAAAGTCCTCAAAATTTGATTTTTCTTGGTCCAATGTGCTTCCCTTGAGCTTGTGCATGCTTTTTGTGAAATGGAGATGGGGTTTTGGGTTTGTTTTGGGGTTGTTTTAAGGGTTGAAGAGATGGGGGAGGAAGAGGGCATCCATGGGAGTTGAGGGGAGAGAGAATGAAGGAGAGAAAATGAGAGAGGAATGAGACCTAGACCAAGGTCGACCCCTTCACATCTCTCTCTCTCTCTCACATGCCCATACCTCTTGACTTTTCTTTTCTTTTCTTTTCTTTTTCTTTTTTTTCCATTTCATTTTTAAAACCAACACATAAATCCTAAATGAAACCATGGTTATTAAAATGTAACACAAGTGTAAAATACGAAACGGTGTATGTTTTGCACAAAATAAGCTTAATTCGCGATTAGCGATATTTAATCGCGATTAGCACTAAAATGGTATATAATAAATCATAAAACTTCATAATTTGCATAAATTACACAAAGCACCCTCTTTTTAGTAATTTCCATAATTTTCCAAATTTTTCCCAATTTATCGGTATTTAATTATACCGCCTTATTAAAATATTCAATATAATATTATTAAATTATAAAGATTCCCAAAAATAATATTTTATTTTTCTGAAATGTTACAGTCATTTACCGATTCGAGCTTCCAAAGTAATAAGGACGACTCTAAGTCACACTCGAGATTTGTCTTTACCCTCAATGGAGGGGCGGTTTGTTGGAAGAGTTTCAAACAGGAAACCGCGGCAGACTCGACGATGGAGGCTGAATACTTCGCTGCAAACGATACTGCCAAAGAGGCTGTCTGGATAAAGAAGTTCATAACTGAACTTGGAGTGGTTCCGTCCATTGAGCATCCAATACCTTTGTATTGTGATAACAATGAAGTTGTGGCTTTGGCCAACGAACCCAGGTCCCATCAGAGATCCAGGCATAATCTGAGGCGGTATCACCTGATCCGGGAGATAGTTGATCACCGAGAGATCGAGATCAGGAGAGTTGACACGAAGGACAACACTGCGGATCCACTCATAAAGGCCATACCCCAGATACAATTTGAGAGACTCTTCAGGATATTGGGTATGAGATACTACAACAGCTGGCCTTAGTGCAAGTGGGAGATTATTAGTTATGTATATGCCCTAGAGGCCATTATTGTACATATGATGTATATTGTAGTGGATGCTTGGATATATATAGAGAGGACTTTCTTGCTCGACATGATAGTATGCTATCTGGTTTCACTTTGTCTAAACATGTTGACTTGTATTGTATAACTGTCTTACTCTCACATGTTGATAAAGCCCTTAGGATATGTACTTGACTACTAGGACTATGATGCAGATCATACTAGTGGGGCCTGGATAGTCCACGAGTACATCCTATAATTGTTCCTAGTCGAGGGTGTATCAAGACAGGACATCGATACTCCAGAGTAGACTAGCGTATACGCATCTTGACATATAATGGGTGATGGATGATCCCACATCCATTGGTGTTTGACATCAAAGATGGTGTACGGGTGCTCAGTGGAGACTAGGCACACTGAATGGACTCGCCGAGAACACCTAGATAGTATTATACCTATCGTCAGATATCAGTTCTCTGGTGACACTAGTACAGGTTAGTCTGTAGACCCGAGATCGTCATAGAGTCTTGTGTGATTCCCACTATGCTTTGATTTCCACCTTACCACGTTCATGAGAATGTGCAAAATGGTAGCTTTTGGGTACAGTCCCGAATCACATAGAGGCAATGAGCGATAGGAAGGGTTTCGTCTCTCCCGGTATTGGGGGTTGATGTTGCGCTGTGTTCGATTAGCTATAACTGGAAGTCCCTGGCCAGGGCTGATATGGAGATCTACTGGTAAATGCTATCAGTAGTTTCTCGACCTATTTATGAGCCTCACATCGACACGACTTATCGGTAACTGAGGACTGACGTTTACCACCCCTAGACTGGATATGCGACATATCAGACGAAGAGGCCGGACTGTACGGTAGTGTTATTGATTGGATTCACAGGAGTATGTACAGGCTTGCTTGTTGATCTTCTAATCCTCAATACCCGGGTGGCTATTACGTTTAGCTGACCGCTTGCGGCTTGTGGGTGTTTGATATGATCATCACCTACTGCCGGCGTATTAACGAGTTTTTAGAGTCCTATACAGAGGTTTCCTGGCTCAGGCGAAACGAAGTAGGAGCACATTGTTGGCTACAGTGCCCTCAAGGAAATTATCATAGTCGCAGGTATGTGATCATGATGATTGAGCGAGGACCTATACCGATAAAACAGTCTTACTCGAGATGATAGTATGCTATCCGGTTTGTCTTTATCATCATATGTTGATAAAGCCCATAGAATTCTTGCTTGACTGCCAGCATTGTGATGGCGATCACATACGTGCGAGCTGGGGGTCTATAAGCAAATCCTTAAATGTCCCTAATAGTGGGAGTATCGAGACTGGGCATCGATACTCCAGTGTAGACTGGTGTATACTTATCTAGACCCTGACGAGGGGCGGTGGCCGGTCTCACAAGCCATTGGTGTCAGTTGTTCACCTAAGATAGTGTACAAGTGCTCATTGGGTTATGAGTACACTGGACGGACTCGCCGAGAACATGCTAGTTGGTATTATACCTATAGTTATATAGCAGTTCCCTGGTGACATGTATACAGGTTAGTCTGTCGACCTGAGATCGTCATTTGTCTCGTGTGAGTTCCGACTGTGCTTTGATTACTACCCTACCACGGCTCAAAGGAGTCGTACAAACAGGTTTTAGTTGGGTACAGTCCCGAGCCACATGGAGGTAGTGAGCGGATCGTCGGGGATTCGTCTCTCCCGGTATTGGGGGTTGATGTCACGCTGTGCACGGGTGGCCATCACTAAAAATCCTCGGCCGGGATATGTGAGAATTACCGATCCAGGATCGATATTTTCAGGTAGTGATGGGTTTCATACCGACACGAATTATAGCGTTGTTAGGGGTCTGACTTTATCCACCCCTCTAGACTCGATATGCGATACTCTTAGACGAACATACCGGACTGTACGGATATTGTCACTGACAGGCTCAGTAGAGGTTTGGATGAGTTTGCTCGTTGGCCTTCCTTTCGCTCAATACCTGGGTAGCCGTTACGTATAGCTAGTGTCGCTGACGTGCTTATGGTTAAACCTACTGCCAGCGTATTGACGAGTCTTTAGAGTCCCACACAGAGAGTTTTCACGGCTCAGGAGATATGGTGTAGTTGTTGTATGTTGGTACATACAGGTGTCCGATTGAATATGTGCACAGGCTGCGCAGACTTTAATCGGACGGTTGATAATACTAGAGGCTTAGGATTATGCCAGATTGTTAAATCAAGTTTTGATTTAATAATTTACATACGTATTTATATATACGAATTCTAGTATTATTGCTCACTATTTATTCTCTCTCTTTGGCTATTCGTATTTTCGTACGAATACGCGTATGTGTATTTCGATACATGTACCGGGAAGCATTCCGTATTTATACGGAATGGCTTCTAGAAGATACCACCTCATTATTGATTTTCTTTTGAAAATCATTTGTTTTAGATGAGGTGGAAATGATGACATGGCAAGGCATGGGCTTTAGGTCAAAGCATGGCTTTTTCTCATGTAGAGATTGGTATGGGTTGTATTTATTTAATGGAAATGAGAATGACTTTTTTGAGTGGGCATGTGAGAAGGGGCCGGACACTTTTGGGTGGGATTTGCTCATTTGGTGATTTTTGGAGATGGTGCTCTCTCACTCTCATGCTCACACAAAATACTTAGCCATTTTCATGCCTTGCAATCATCACCTTCTCTTTATCTTCACTTGTTGCTCACTTGAGTTTATGGATGAGAGAAAAAGTTTTAGTGACACTATCCTACTCTCCCCACTCTCCACTACTAGCTATTTTGGATGGTCGATTGGTCCGCTTGGCGAACCTGGAGCTTGTGCTGTTTCCCTCGGGTGGATCATCGGAGATGAAGGAAGACCGGCGACCAAAGTCGATCCGCATCACTAGGAGCTTGGAAATGGTTGAAGCCCTGAAGGACTTGGTTCATTGGGTATAACCATTCTATCTCTTTGTGATTGGTTTGCTAGTTTTAGGGTTAATGGTTTCGATCTTGGAAATCGGGAAATAGTAGCGCCGGGTTTTAGAAGATTTTTGTTCCGCATTTGGCCACGGTTCGATGGCCGGGGCGCTCCCATAACCCAACATGGTATTAGAGCCACCCATTAAACCCTACTTTCTAGTTTGCACAAGCTTAAAATCTCGATCGATCAAAATTTCCAAATCAATTTTCCATTTTGCCTATTTTCTGTCGATTTCTGAAAGTGCTCCAAAAATCTTTCTGTATAGCTTAAAATTCCGTGCAGGCAAAACTTAAGCTACAGAAAATATTTAGTGACCTAACTCTAAAATTCCACTGCGGAACCGCCACGAAATGTCACATTTGGCGGCGCTTCCGCGGCCCTTTTTGGGCTACAGTGACCAAAACTATTTCTGGAGCTTTAGTTGGTGGAAAAATGATTTTTTTGATATATAGTTTTGGCCCAGATTCATTTGAGTACTGGTTTAGCACATGGGGCCATTTTTGTAAGGTTTAGTCGATCAAAATTTTAATTGTGTGTTTTCAGTACATTACATTTCTATCTGTGACCATGAATGTCATTTGATCGGTAAATCTTGTCTAATCGATATAGTCCTTTTAGACGGGTTTGCGAACGTGACATTCACGTTGATGTTCTGTGTTGTGCTGTGATGTTGCGGATTGTCGTGGTGGATAGCCTGGGTGCGATGGTAGTATAGTTTTGTTGTAATTGTACATTTGATATTGCGGGGCAAGCGTCCGACATGTGGACTGCCGTCATTGCCTGTTTGTATATTATTCTTTTGGGGCACGACCGGGTTGAGGTCGATGTACCCGTTGTATATATTTTCTTTTCTGTACTAGGATTACCCCGCGGTGGGGTGTACGGATAGCCGGGTTCTAGAGGGCAACGGGCCCGCATCTCATGGAGTTGAGACGGAGGGGGCTTCACTTTAGAATTGGCGGGCTATTCGCCGTACTCGTAGGGGTACAGGTTGACCCAAGGAGGGGTTGTCACGACCCGAAAGAGCACGTGACTGGCCCTTGAACCATATGAAGTCTATAGGACTCCATCTGATCCAAGTAAGCCAAAAGCCTAGAAATCTAAAACCGTTTTAAGAGTAAAGAAACATATCTTGAAAATTATATTCCCTTGAGGCATTTTATCTAACACTAACTACGCATAAACAAAGAGCACAACCCACACAAGCAATATAATATACAACGCCGAAGGGCGAGGATCAAACTCAAAAGAAACTCACAATAACATGAAAACCTTAACACTACTAAGCGCGACTCTAAGGTCGAAATAATACATCACTAGTGTCTGAGTCTGAAACAATATACAAGTTTTGGTTGATGGAATTTCTAGATACAAGGAATAATACATATACAAGGGTGGTTCGGATGCGAAGAACCCACCTACCAAGCAAATCATCCGCAACGGAAGCAATGTGCCGGAAATGCCGCTATGGAACCTGTAAGGCAAAACCTGCAAGAACTGTGGCACAACGGGGGTGAGTTGCTAACTCGTGAATAGAAAATATCTACAAGCAGAAATTGGAAGCATGACATAAACCTAAGTCAAAACGATCGGATATAATATAAACCTCAAATGAATAAGTTTGAAGCATAGTAAAGTGGCAGTGTAATATCTGAACATAAGTGTAGTGCCAAGTACTCGTGCCAGTGCCTCACGTAACAATATATCATAAACATGATGTATGTATGCGGTAAATGAAAACGGGAGATATCGTGAATGAAATCATTAGAAAATCAACGTCGAGCATTGACACAAACTATATATCTCAATATCAAGTGAAACCCATATATCATGTATCCGACATGTATGCAGCATTCATGAAGGTACTCTATCAGGTACTACTAATATGTGATGCAATGCATATACAATAAATGTGGGGTAGGGGAGATATAATATACCATCGACCATAAAGGCCCCGAGCAAATAGGCTCCTCTCAAATCGAGCTCATAGGCTCCGAGCACATAGGCTCCTCTCACATCGAGCTCATAGGCTCCGAGCACATAGGCTCCTCTCACATCGAGCTCATAGGCTCCGAGCACATTGGCTCCTCTCACATCGAGCTCATAGGCTCCGAGCACATAGGCTCCTCTCACATCGAGCTCATAGGCTCCGAGCACATAGGCTCCTCTCACATCATGCATATGTAAATTTGCATAGATCATCATGATGATATATTAAGTATGTGTATATATATATCAGCATCCTATACCACCAATATATATATACTCTATGGGTATACATATATATTTCAGCGTCCCATACCACTGATATATATACACAGGAGTAAAACAATCCAGAATCATCATATGCAACCATATCACAGTGCGAAATCCATGAATTATAATACATGCAACAAGAACACTAATATAAGCATGCAACTATGTAAAGGCATATGCACAAGGAATATGAATCAATAACATATGAGCATGCAATGCAATACGAGCCGTAGAATAAATGGTAAATGAATAATAATGCAGCTTGCCATTTGAAATAAGACAAATCGGGGTTTTTGTAATGGGTAAGACTGGGGTCTAATCTAACATCTTTTATGCAAACCACAAATCTAAGTATCAAGTCAACCGGGAGGGGTATGGAATCCACCAAAATCTAAGTCTATATAAATATATATATATACATATAATAGCCGGTGATCCCGCCTCAATAGTATCGCGTACAATACAGTATATCATATGACAATCCTCAAGTCATGAGTGCGGATCTTTCATCAATATAAAGCTCGTACGGTAAATCGTCGTACGGCATCCCAATAGCTGGGTACGGGTCAATATCACATTATCTCATCAAGTACCTGGTATTCTTATCATCATAACCCATAATCTGGAATACTGAATCTAAGTCTAGATCAAATCGATACCATCCATATAATTATGAGTGCGGGGGTAAAACACATGCCCAAAGGCCCGCTAAGAATCATATATCGTATCCCAAATACGAATCATATCAAATCACCGATCTCACGGCACCAAGCCCAATATCATCGACTCATCTCCAAAGCCATCCAATATCATCATCAACACAGTATAAGTATAGTGAATATGCAAGGGTGTGCGTGTGGGTGTAAACCTATTCTAGGGTTCGTGGCTATGAACTACACTAGTTTACTTCTAAGCCTAAACTATCCATAAAACACCTAACACAATATCCATGACACACTATAACTATCAGATATAATACATCAACTACGGACTGCGGGGGTGCTATACGTCATCCCCCGACTTCCCCCTGTAGATATAATCTACTCACCTTACGTCTTCATTGTCGACGTCACCACGCGTTTGCTTGTCGTCCCGAAGTCTTCATGGGGTACCTGCACATTAACGTATCGCAAATGCGTATCAAAACCAATTATGAACTAAAACGGCATACGAATCTCAAAACGATACGCTAAGATCTATAGGTTAGAACCTATGGACAACGCCTTCCAAACCCATCAACAACCCTCGATATCGTCGTATAAACGCCAAATAGTCGAGATAAAACACAATACACAAATTCAGAATTAAAAATACGGAATACGGAAACACGAATCCAAAACGGCAACTTAGGAAATATGTTCCAGATTTCACCCTAGGTCAAATTGGACAAAGCTATATATACCAGGGGTCTAATCTATGCATGTAGGGGCTACAGAACCAAAACGAGAAGATTTGGTGCAGGTATGGCCGCAAATTGCGGCCAATCGTAATAAATCTGCGGCCGTCTTGATGAGTTAGGGGTTGGGGTCTTGGTGGTAGCTTCCTGGGTGCCTGCACATGTCACTGTCCAATCAATTTTAATTTAGGATGTCTCGGGTGATAGCAGATTCAATATACCCTTCACAAATTCCACAATTTCTCCGATATCGGTTTCTAAATCCGTATTTTGGGTTTCAACTCTCAGGTTAGGGTCTCAATTCAAGCACTAGGGTGTTGGTGTAGCCTCTACTGAACTCAATTTCACATCACAACTCATAATTTCCTCAAACCCTAACTAGGTTTTCCTTAACTCCACAATATCAAACAATATCGGTTCAATCTAAATATGGGGGTATATGTAATGCTAAAACTAAGTTAATGATCCAGAAAATACCTCATTTGGCAACTCAAGAATTTTCTTGAGTTGCCCCTAGTGGCCAAAATCCTTGCTTCCTTGGTCCAATGTGTAGATCTTGAGCTTGTGCACATATTTAATGAAATGAGAGTGGGGTTTTGGAGTTGTTTTCATGGTGATTTGAGGAGTTGAAGAGGGGAGGGAGAATGACGTGCAAGAGCAGCAGCAGCAAGCAAAGAAGAGGGAGAGAGAAATGGTGAAGTCAATGGAGGGATGGCTAAGTCTTGGTCAAAGAAGCCCATACCTCTCTCTCTCTCTCACCAACTACTAAATTCTTTAATATAAGCCATTTTTCAATTTCTTTTCTCTAAATTCCTTCTCACTCAAATAGAAAACCCAAATGAGAAACCATGGTAGAAAATGCACAAGTGTAAGAAGAATGATATGTGCATGTTTTGCACAAAAATGCTAAAAAAACCGATTAGCGATTTTTAATCGCGATTAGCACTAAATTAGCATATAACCAAACAATTAAACTTAGAAATGGCATAATTCTCTAATTTACCCTATTTTAGAATTTTCCATAATTTTTCCAAATTTTACTCCATTTATTTGTATTTAATTATACCGAATTATTAAAATATTCAATAAAATAATATTAAATTATTAATTTCCTAAAAATAATATTTTTATTATTTCGAAATGTTACAATGTACCCCCCTTAAATAAATTCGGTTCCCGAATTTAAATTTAAACACCCAAGTACTAAAACATTTCAGCAAAAATCCAAATTGTCGGGGCTCCACAAACATCAATCCTAAGGCGTATATAAGAATACCCCGTGCGTCAGGTGCGCACAGAAAACAAAATCCACATAAGTACCATACAGGTGCAACGGGTGTGCACACAACATCTGTCATAGGCAACGTGTGTGCCTGACAGCAAAACCAGGTGCATCTGACATGCACAAGGAAACCCGATTTAGTGCATTTGGTGTGCACCAAAATCATACCTCAAAACACTAAGGGTGCATCCAATGCTAGCAGCGCAAGATATCTACTTGCCTCTTGCTCACGGTCTGGCGTCTTCTGTCTCTGGGTCCTTATCTCCTCTGCTGATTACCAATTTCCAATCAATCGGCTCATCGGCCCTGTCAGGTGTGCTAACGGGGACGATTCCATTCTGCCACTTCTCTGGTCATCTCTCGGTCAATCCCCAAGACCTATTGTAAAGCAGCATGTCACTGGCATCGGCCTCTGGTCCTCTGAATACACATTACACATCCGATCCTGGGTGCAAATATCATGGCAGCAGTGTCTTAGAAGGAATCCCGCTCAAGGTCTCTTCCGATCTTGCCTATGCCGGTCTGTACGGAGGCTGGTACTTTTGCATATTTCTTTTCTCGCTCGATGGACATCTGCGTCCTCAGCACAGCATTTTCTCAGAAATCGGTCGCATCCCAACGCCTCTGTAAGTATATCAGGTCTCTAGTCTCGACGGGAAGTAACGACAGCTCGTCAGCGTCTCACACGAACCTATGGTTCCACTTGTCTCTATTGTTGTCCACTATGACGTCACGCCATGTTATCTACGCACTTCACTGTTCTCGGCCACGGTCAATCCGAAGTCTCTCGCACGGACTCGAAATCGCGTACTCTGTAGCTTCATCATTCTGTAGAAGATGTCTAGCCGAACAGGTCCTCGAGAACACGTCCCAACCATCGGATGAATACTCAATACTCGTCCATCCTCGATCAACTCGCAACGCATCTGAGTAAGGTCCTTTATCCGAACCTGGTTAACTACCTCGTCGACGATGCCGAACTCTGGCCTGCTGGGTGTGCGCAATATGACCACTCCTGGGTCTAGGTCTTCTCGTATAGTATTCCAGAAAGGTCCTGTCGATGTCTCTCTCAAATCTCATTCCTGCCGAATTGCCCGGAAGTCATCATCCATTGCTGAAGCAAATTCTTGTTCCGGAATGGCTGCATACTCGTCGCAACTCCTTCTGGAAGGTATATCCATATACAATGCCTCTGCGTGCGTATCGCATCTCTGATGTCAGCGGAGTGGGACGTCATCGCGTCGAAATCTCTTGCGAACTCTTTACTTCACTCTGCTTTAATATCGACTGATTTAGACCCGTCTCATCGTGGCTGCATGGACTGTGCTCCAATGGCTATACTCGTATCTGGAGTCTCCCAAGCAAAGCATCCCATCACATGATATTCGAATGATGTCGAAACATTCGATCGACTCATCAGAACCTTATAATCCCCCAAGAGATCAACATCTTGAGTACAGTTTAATAGTATCGAGTACATGCCACAGCATTGGTGGTCCAGCCGTAGAAGGGCAAACCCAAGCCTCACTAATGGCGCCGCGGAACTGCCGCAAACCCTAAGGTTCAAAGGCTTTCACACGGTCATTAATTCGAGTTAGGGTTTCATTCTTCTAGAGGGTCCATAGAATCACCTGCATATCTTTCCGTATACTTTAAACTTGGAAAATGGGCTCCTGATTCGATCGTCTCTATCGACTCTCAACGAACCTGCGTGAAGTCGTCTCTAGCTGGAAACAATCTATCTGATGACCTCGCATCGGTAAACGAACGAACCACATGTCCTAGTCATTCATCCTCAGGTGACTAGCGACCGTCCATCATATCTCTAAGTATATGCTCATACTGCAGTAGCTCCAATCATCCGGGCGATATCTCGTCATTTGCAGCAATAACTGGCTCATTCGCCTGTACACCGAACAGCGCCTCAATCCTCCAGGAAAGGCGATACATTGGCGGTCATCTCCGAATCGGTCTACTCTAGATCTGAGTAAGACTCTCCACACTGGAAATCTTCAACTCAACTGGGCCTGCTCCGGCGCATAAATCGGACGAATCACCTTCGTCTCTCAAATCGGGTAGACTAGCTATCATCTGTCTCCTATCTGCCTGGAAGCTCCGGCAATCTCATCTCGTATGCTCCGGGAGCGACATCCTGTCAATCTCAGCAATAGCTGGTCTATCTGTCTGCACGGTAGGCGACATCATAATCTCTGAGGTATGCTGTACATCAACAGTCCTCTCTCAATTGGCAGCTCTAACAATGGCCCGATCATCCGGTGCAAGACCAAGCACTCACCTCCACTAGAGGTCACAGTCACCAATACTAACTCGAGACGTTCCCATGTCACCAGAAAACACAATGGTCGGCCCTCGTACCAGACGAGCTCGCCCTGATCGTAACCCTATCAGCAGCCCAACTGCGCTCAAACAATGGCGACAAGAACCTCAATTGAGTATTGAAGTGAGCAGATCAATGGCAAGAAAGAGAACAACAGATCCAGAGTGGATACATGATCATAAGAAGGAACAGCATCAATGAAGGTATGATCATGAAACTAATAGAATCGAGAATCTCCAATAGATATATAATCATGGATATGAAGAGAATCAATGATCTCGAAAATATATGCATCCTAAAGTTCCTTAAGCGGAGTAGCGTATCGTAAGTATGCCGCGGAACATACCCACGGTACGTCACTCTGCTTTAGTCACCTATTCCATCAACCAAGGGTCATCCTACGCGACGAAAGTTCGGGTCTAATACCCCCTCGACTAAGTCTAAGTTCCGTAAGGTCAAGCCTAAGTTCCGTATATATATAGACGCCCAAGGCTCCACATAGTAAAACTTAGACTCGAACCAAGGTCAACCTAGCGCTCTGATACCAACTTTGTCACGACCCGAAAGAGCAAGTGATGGGCCCTTGAACCATATGAAGTCTATAGGACTCCATCTGATCCAAGTAAGCCAAAAGCCCAGAAATCTAAAACCATTTTAAGAGTAAAGAAACATATCTTGAAAATTATATTCCCTTGAGGCATTTTATCTAACACTAACTACGCATAAACAAAGAGCACAACCCACACAAGTAATATAATATACAACGCCGAAGGGCGAGGATCAAACTCAAAAGAAACTCACAATAACATGAAAACCTTAACACTACTAAGCGCGACTCTAAGGTCGAAATAATACATCACTAATGTCTGAGTCTGAAACAATATACAAGTTTTGGTTAATGGAATTTCTAGATACAAGGAATAATACATATACAAGGGTGGTTCGGATGCGAAGAACCCACCTACCAAGCAAATCATCAGCAACGGAAGCAATGTGCCGGAAATGCCGCTATGGAACCTGTACGGCAAAACCTGCAAGAACTGTGGCACAACGGGGGTGAGTTGCCAACTCGTGAATAGAAAATATCTACAAGCAGAAATTGGAAGCATGACATAAACCTAAGTCAAAACGATCAGATATAATATAAACCTCAAATGAATAAGTTTGAAGCATAGTAAAGTGGCAGTGTAATATCTGAACATAAGTGTAGTGCCAAGTACTCGTGCCAGTGCCTCACGTAACAATATATCATAAACATGATGTATGTATGCGGTAAAATGAAAACGGGAGATATCGTGAATGAAATCATCAGAAAATCAACGTCGAGCATTGACACAAACTATATATCTCAATATCAAGTGAAACCCATATATCATGTATCCGACATGTATGCAGCATTCATGAAGGTACTCTATCAGGTACTACTAGTATGTGATGCAATGCATATACAATAAATGTGGGGTAGGGGAGATATAATATACCATCGATCATAAAGGCCCCAAGCACATAGGCTCCTCTCAAATCGAGCTCATAGGCTCCGAGCACATAGGCTCCTCTCACATCGAGCTCATAGGCTCCGAGCACATAGGCTCCTCTCACATCATGCATATGTAAATTTGCATAGATCATCATGATGATATATTAAGTATGTGTATATATATATCAGCATCCCATACTACCAATATATATATACTCTATGGGTATACATATATATTTCAGCGTCCCATACCACTGATATATATACGCAGGAGTAAAACAATCCAGAATCATCATATGCAACCATATCACAGTGCGAAATCAATGAATTATAATACATGCAACAAGAACACTAATATAAGCATGCAACTATGTAAAGGCATATGCACAAGGAATATGAATCAATAACATATGAGCATGCAATGCAATACGAGCCGTAGAATAAATGGTAAATGAATAATAATGCAGCTTGCCATTTGAAATAAGACAAATCGGAGTTTTTGTAATGGGTAAGACTGGGGTCTAATCTAACATCTTTTATGCAAACCACAAATCTAAGTATCAAGTCAACCGGGAGGGGTATGGAATCCACCTAAATCTAAGTTGATATAATTATATATATACATATAATAGCCGGTGATCCCGCCTCAATAGTATCGCGTACAATACAGTATATCATATGACAATCCTCAAGTCATGAGTGCGGATCTTTCATTAATATAAAGCTCGTACGGTAAATCGTCGTACGGCATCCCAATAGCTGGGTACGAGTCAATATCACATTATCTCATCAAGTACCTGGTATTCTTATCATCATAACCCATAATCTGGAATACTGAATCTAAGTCTAGTACAAATCAATACCATCCATATAATTATGAGTGCGGGGGTAAAACACATGCCCAAAGGCCCGCTAAGAATCGTATATCGTATCCCAAATACAAATCTTATCAAATCACCGATCTCACGGCACCAAGCCCAATATCATCGACTCATCTCCAAAGTCATCCAATATCATCATCAACACAGTGTAAGTATAGTGAATATGCAAGGGTATGCGCGTGGGTGTAAACCTATTCTAGGGTTCGTGGCTATGAACTACACTAGTTTACTTCTAAGCCTAAACTATCCATAAAACACCTAACACAATATCCATGACACACTATAACTATCAGATATAATACATCAACTACGGACTGCGGGGGTGCTATACGTCGTCCCCCGACTTCCCCCTGTAGATATAATCTACTCACCTTGCGTCTTCATTGTCGACGGCACCACGCGTTTGCTTGTCGTCCCGAAGTCTTCATGGGGTACCTACACATTAACGTATCGTAAATGCGTATCAAAACCAATTCTGAACTAAAACGGCATACGAATCTCAAAACGATACGCTAAGATCTATAGGTTAGAACCTATGGACAAAGCCTTTCAAACCCATCAACAACCCTCGATATCGTCGTATAAACGCCAAATAGTCGAGGTAAAACACAATACACAAATTCAGAATTAAAAATACGGAATACGGAAACACGAATCCAAAACAGCAACTTAGGAAATATGTTCCAGATTTCACCCTAGGTCAAATTGGACAAATCTATATATACCAGGGGTCTAATCTATGTAGGGGCTACAGAACCAAAACGAGAAGATTTGGTGCAGGTATGGCCGCAAATTGCGGCCAATCGTAATAAATCTGAGGCCGTCTTGATGAGTTAGGGGTTGGGGTCTTGGTGGTAGCTTCCTGGGTGCCTGCACATGTCACTGTCCAATCAATTTTAATTTAGGATGTCTCGGGTGATAGCAGATTCAATATACCCTTCACAGATTCCACAATTTCTCCGATATCGGTTTCTAAATCCGTATTTCGGGTTTCAACTCTCAGGTTAGGGTCTCAATTCAAGCACTAGGGTGTTGGTGTAGCCTCTACTGAACTCAATTTCACATCACAACTCATAATTTCCTCAAACCCTAACTAGGTTTTCCTTAACTCCACAATATCAAACAATATCGGTTCAATCTAAACATAGGGGTATAAGTAATGCTAAAACTAAGTTAATGATCCAGAAAATACCTCATTTGGCAACTCAAGAATTTTCTTGAGTTGCCCCTAGTGGTCAAAATCCTTGCTTCCTTGGTCCAATGTGTAGATCTTGAGCTTGTGCACATATTTAATGAAATGAGAGTGGGGTTTTGGAGTTGTTTTCATGGTGATTTGAGGAGTTGAAGAGGGGAGGGAGAATGAGGTGCAAGAGCAGCAGCAGCAAGCAAAGACGAGGGAGAGAGAAATGGTGAAGACAATGGAGGGATGGCTAAGTCTTGGTCAAAGAAGCCCATACCTCTCTCTCTCTCTCTCACCAACTACTAAATTCTTTAATATAAGCCCTTTTTCTATTTCTTTTCTTTTCTCTAAATTCCTTCTCACTCAAATAGTAAACCCAAATGAGAAACCATGGTAGAAAATGCACAAGTGTAAGAAGAATGATATGTGCATGTTTTGCACAAAAATGCTAAAAAAACCGATTAACGATTTTTAATCGCGATTAGCACTAAATTAGCATATAACTAAACAATTAAACTTAGAAATAACATAATTCTCTAATTTACCCTATTTTAGAATTTTCCATAATTTTTCCAAATTTTACTCCATTTATTTGTATTTAATTATACCGAATTATTAAAATATTCAACAAAATAATATTAAATTATTAATTTCCCAAAAATAATATTTTTATTATTTCGAAATGTTACAACGGTGCTCAAGTTACCGGATTCCGTGAAGTGCTGGGTGGTCCAATCACTTTGTTGAAGGGGGCTGCCTCGCTTCAGGTTTTGACGGGTAACTTGTCGCGCTCGTAGGGGTCTAGGAGTTCATTGCAAAGGCTATCCACACGACCAAGGGAACGTCGGGTTTTTAGTTGTGGCTCAAAGGAAACCCGGGGATTCCAGATTATCTGTATTGTTCTGTGATGGTTATTACTTTTCTGTGACGTTGCATTTATATATATTTATATATACTAGTAGATGTTTTAAATGTTTTGCACCCGCGCTAGCCCTGTCCCCGCTCTTTCGTTAGTTAAGTAACCTAACGGGTGATGACAGGACCCAGTGGCAAATGCGGGTAGTATATACATACATTTTATTTTCGTTCTTTTCTGGTGTGATTAATTGATGGGACTATGTTGATTCTTATCAATGCAAGGAAAACAAACATATATATATGATGTTCTTGGAACCTAGATTTTTTTTAAAAAAAACTGACATTACAGACGTTCTCTTTTGCTTTGCACAGTGGTATTCGGTTATGAATATCCAGCACCTCATTTGACGAGGCAAGAGCCGAGATCCCTTCATCGGGAGTGACCCCTTGGGCAGGAGTTTGCGTCAACGTAATAACTTCACTATAGTCGATTACTTTTTGCTTTGCATCGTGGTATTCAGTTTGGAATATCCTGCACCTCATTCGACGGGGAAAGAGCCGAGATCCCTTCACCGGGAGTGACCTCTTTAGCAAAAGTTTTCGCTACTGTTCTTTTGTAAAACCACTTGGATTCCTTCAACGATATCAAGTTCATTACGTTAAAGGTTTTTCGCCAAAAACCAGCCGTAGCCCTCCGTCATTTCTTTCAGGTAGTACCTAGTATTCGTGCTGCATTTGTTGGCCTTTGTCAAGGCGTAGTGTGCGGTATCTTGGTATTACTTGTCTGTTGCATTGAGTTGCGATTATCTAGGACAGTCGTATAACCTTGTTGGCCTTTGTCAAGGGTTTGTACGGGTGGGTCTAGAGTAATCCAGGATAATGACAGGTTGAATTTGACTTGTGGTTTATGATTTGTTGGCCTTTGTCAAAGTCATAAACCGCTTGGGATAAAAATCATATCGGGAGTTTCAAACATACAGGAAACTTTCCAGGCATGCGCATACCTTCTGGAGTGTGGTGACTTGAGTGGCTTCCATCAAGTTATCATGCGATGATAGTTGGATCCCGATTCCCACTGATGAGTACGATTACTCTTCGGGTGATTCCGACTAATTCTCCTTTTTAGGTTTGGAGGAGAATTCGAGGAAACAATGGGAGCCATCCAGATTAGATAAAATGATTACCCATTCTGATCTAGGTTAGAGTGCACGCTGAGTGTTTCTTTTCTCTCTCTCTTTGACTGCGACCATGACCCGACCCTAGACTATGACTCAGTGACAAAGTTAACCGAACTTTCTTGAAAACACTAGCTTTTGGATTGTTCAAGCTGCATACATCATTGCCACTCCTTCTTATACCCTTTTGCATTTCTCCAGAACACCCGTATCACTAAGAATATCCACTTCCATTGGATAAAACCATCATATGGTTATATACGAACTCGAAGGAACTATTTCGAGGATGGTTTCCGGTTCTGGAGAAAATAAATAGGACTGTTCAATTGTCTTTTCCTTTTACCTTCTCTCAGGCTGTGAGGGCTCCTAGGATTTGGAGAGGGTACACCTATTACGCTTATTGGATAGTCTTCTTCCAAACCATAGGCAGGTGCCGAAAGGTAGGGAATGAAGAAAACCAATTAGCCTAAGTTGGGTGTACAGAAGGTAATAAGTAAAGACAAATAAAGGGATCAGAAAGAGGGTAATGCAAATTGCGACTGCTATCATTCACGACCAAACCACGTATTTTATCGCCACTCCTAATTCACCTTTGTATTTCTCCAGAACATCCCGTATCACTACGAACATCCAATTCCATTGGATAAATCCATCGTATGGTTATATACGAACTCGAAGGTACCTTTTCGAGGATGGATTCTGGTTCAGGAGAAATAGGAATAAGGTTTATTCAGTAGTCTTTTATCCTTACCTTCTCTCAGGTTGCGAGTGCTCCTAGGATTAGGAGAGTACACCTATTATTCTTATTGGATAGTCTTCTTCCAAACCATAGGCTGGTGCCGAACGGTAGGGAATGAAGAAAACCACTTAGCTTAACGATGGTGTACAGAAGGTAATGACTAAAGACAAATAAAGTGATTTGGAGAGATGGCAACAAAATATACGGTTACAGTCATGAATTTGATAACGGAAGAGACATTACTAGGAATACCCGGATACCCCTTCGAAACATATTCATGTTTCAGTTTCACTGTGTATTGTTAATAGAAAACTGATTTCCCAATTAGGCCCTTGCTCCAGGGTATGTATTTACCAGGTATGATTCTCACATCTTTATGGTTTTACAGATGATGAGTGGGAGTAAGTTATTGGGAATTAGGTGATCATCCTCATTATATCGGAATTTGTTGTAAATGGTGGTATTTGAGGAAATCGCCTAGGTACAGTTTTCAACCTACGACGCACAGGGTTTATGTTATTAAACTCAGAGGACTTATACAATGTATTGTATGTTGTCCAGTGTCTATCAGGACACAGGGGTTGGTCCTCGTACTATATTCTGTTTACTTATGACTTCTCAAGTTTTGGACAAGTGTTTCGTAGAAATATAAGGTCCAAGTTTGAGAAGTTATAGGAAAAGAATAAAGTAGAGAACCAGGTCGCAAGTATCGGGATTCTTCAAGGTGATCGAAGATGTAGATACTTGTATAAGGTATTCAGTTGATAGTAATAGTTTTGAGGAACTTGTTTCTCTTCAGGTTACTCATAATTGGACGCACTCCTAAGTTAAGTAATGCTGATCGACCTCTCTCCATTTAGTTGACATGCACAGGAGACAGTTGCATGATTTGAATCTGGTTCCAATTAAATTAGTGCCTTTGTTTCTATATTAGATATATATAGAATCAATTTATATCTTAATGATGTTAAGGTATAGGGAGTCGTCTGGCTGATGCTTAAAACCAGAATCCGGATAAACTCCAGGCACGTTTCAGTAATGGCTGTTTGTGGGTTATCCCGGGTTTTGACGTGGGTTACTTTCTACCATCAAGAAGATCAATAGTGATATTGTTCTTGACTCGCCACAGTTTTAGTAAAATGGATTTTTTTCAGAAAACAGTAGTGGGAGTATGGTAGAACTGGAAGTGATTCCAGAACCACAAACGATTACGTAAAATTTAATAGGACCTAAAGATTCAATCAGGATTGACATTCCATTAGCCACTTCGCAGATATGGAGGGTTACCACAGGCACCCGAGAGGTACTTCGGTAGCCTCAAGGACGGTGACAGGGAGGTTCTTGTTTATCGAGACTTGACACTACTGTTGTTCCAGACTATGAGACCCGGCAGGAGGATGAGTACAGCGTCATTCTAAACTAGCTTTAGAAGTGCACGTGTATATGACTCTGCTAGAGGGTTGTCGTAGTCAGTGGGAGCAGCGGAAGCGTAGTGGACAAATAGCTTGTGTCTATTTATAGACTAAAGCGGATATAGCAAAGATAGAACAGCTATTTTTGATGTGACAGTCATGGGCATTGACTTCATCAGAATAGGCGATGGATCTGTTAAAAAGATAGTAGGGTGTGATGTCCTGGCATTTAGGATGACATTCTCTTTGTAGGAAGTGAAATTCCTATACTACGATCGGTTATACTTTAGTTGTCACACTGTGTTTTCTCCGCATAGGTTATGGATATTATATCAGACATTCTGGTTACTAGATCTATGGTTTTAGATCTTGATTTGGGATGTGTCCCAATCTGAGTACTTAGACAGTATTCTAAAAGCATTTTAGAATGGACAGCTCCTGGCATGGTGCTGCACCTGCAGGTGATGGAGTCACCCTCTCTAAAGGTGTCTTACAGACTAAAGGGAGAGGGATGTGCATGATTGATATATCACTTGCTTAGATAATTGAGTCAATTGTGACATGTCAAGTACCATACCAGATGTTGTTTTTGCACTAGATGCAATAAGTTGATATATTAATCCAATCCTGGAGAAAAACGAATGGAAGCAGTTTATGAACATAAGTGGATGTTCTAGGGATTTGATAACGGCGGCCTCCTTTGAGAGACGGTTATCATTCCAGGCTTCCAAGGTGACCTGGATGACAGAGTGACTGTCAGAGTTATAGTTTTCCCTCTGACGAGGGGCGGTAGTTTGGACAGGTGGTCCAAGCGGATACTGAGGATGGTATGGCGCTGTGTACTGATTGAGTTCATTAGACGATACAGTCTAAGAAGTTTGCTGGATTTGGAGTTCTTTTGTGAACTGGGTCCCATCAGATATCCAGACATATTCTAAGATGGGTATTGCTCATTTCGGGAGATAGTTTTCTCAGTGAAGTTGAGATATAAAGAGATACAGAAAGAAACACTGGAGCGGATCCACTCACTGAGGCTATTCCTCGAACGCAATAGTTTTACAAACGAGTTTTATGAAACTAATTAGTAGAGGAGTTGGGTGTTCGGTATCACACAGGCTGTGAGTATGCGACATCGCAATAATTAGCCTTAAGTGCAAGTGAGAGATTGTTAGCTATAGTGCCCTCAAGGCAATTATCATAGTTGCAGGTATATGATCATGATGATTGAGCGAGGACCTATACCGATAAAACGGTCTTACTCGAGATGATAGTATGCTATCCGGTTTGTCTTTATCATCATATGTTGATAAAGCCCATAGGATTCTTGCTTGACTGCCAGCATTGTGATGGCGATCACATACGTGGGAGCTAGGGGTCTATAAGCAAATCCTTAAATGTCCCTAGTAGTGGGAGTATCGAGATTGGGCATCGATACTCCAGTGTAGACTGGTGTATACTTATCTAGACCCTGACGAGGGGCGGTGGCCGGTCTCACAAGCCATTGGTGTCAGTTGTTCATCTAAGATAGTGTACAAGTGCTCATTGGGTTATGAGTACACTAGACGGACTCGCCGGGAACATGCTAGTTGGTATTATACCTATAGTCAGATAGCAGTTCCCTGGTGACATGTGTACAGGTTAGTCTGTCGACCTGAGATCGTCATTTGTCTCGTGTAAGTTCCCACTGTTCTTTGATTACTACCCTACCACGGCTCAAAGGAGTCATGCAAACAGGTTTTAGTTGGGTACAGTCCCGAGCCACATGGAGGCAGTGAGCGGATCGTCGGGGATTCGTCTCTCCCGGTATTGGGGGTTGATGTCGCGCTATGCATGGGTGGCCAACACTAGAAATCCTCGGCCGGGGTATGTGAGAATTACCGATCAAGGATCGATATTTTCAGGTAGTGATGGGTTTCATACCGACACGAATTATCGCGTTGTTAGGGGTCTGACTTTATCCACCCACCTAGACTCGATATGCGATATTCTTAGAAAAACAGACCGGACTGTACGGATATTGTCACTGACAGGCTCAGTAGGGGTTTGGATGAGTTTGCTCGTCGGCCTTCCTTTCACTCAATACCTGGGTAGCCGTTACGTACAGCTAGTGCCGCTGACGTGCTTGTGGTTAAACCCACTGCCAGCATATTGACGAGTCTTTAGAGTCCCACACAGAGGGTTTTCATGGCTCAGGCGATATGGTGTAGTTGTTGTATGTTGGTACATACAGGTGTCCGATTGAATATGTGCACAAGCTGCGCAGACTTTAATCGGACGGTTGATAATACTAAAGGCTTAGGATTAAGCCAGATTGTTAAATCAAGTTTTGATTTAATAATTTACATATGTAGTTATATATATGTATTCTAGTATTATTGCTCACTATTTATTCCCTCTCTTTGGCTATTCGTATTTTCGTACGAATACGCGTATGCGTATTTCGATACATGTACCGGGAAGCATTCCGTATTTATACGGAATGGCTTCTAGAAGATGCCACCTCATTATTGATTTTCTTTTGAAAATCATTTGTTTTAGATGAGGTGGAAATGATGACATGGCAAGGCATGGGCTTCAGGTCAAAGCATGGCTTTTTCTCATGTAGTGATTGGTATGGGTTGTATTTATTTAATGGAAATGAGAATGACTTTTTTGAGTGGGCATGAGAGAAGGGGCCGGCCTCTTTTGGGTAGGATTTACTCATTTGGTGATTTTTGGAGATGGTGCTCTCTCACTCTCATGCTCACACAAAATACTTAGCCATTTTCATGCCTTGCAATCATCACCTCTTCTTCATGTTGGATATATATATGCCCTAGAGGCCATTATATGATAGTGGATGTATCTATACATGTATATATATTCAGTATGCATTCTTGCTCGACATGATAGTATGCTATCTGGTTCTTCTTTATCTGACATGTTGATTTGATCATGCTTTTATTCATTCATCCATGCTGATAAAGCCCTGAGGATATCGGCTTGACTACTCTGATTATGATGGAGATCATACTAGTGGGACATCTGTAGTCTATAAGCATATCCTGAAAAGTCCCTAGTTGTAGGTATATCGAGACGGGGTATTGATATACCAGAGTAGACTAGCGTATATGATACTAGACCTATACGATGGGCGATGAATGTTCCCACATTCATCGATGTTTGACATCAAGATCATATACGGGTGCTCAGTGGTGACTGGGTACACTGGACGGACTCACCGAGAACTCCTATATGGAATTATATCTATCGTCGGATAGCAGTTCTCAGGTGACACTGGTACAGGTTAGTCTGTAGACCCGAGATCGTCATAGAGTCTTGTGTGTTCTCCCACTGTACTTTGATTGCCACCCTACCACAGCTCTACTGAGTCGTGCAAACAGGTGGCCGTTGGGTACAATCCCGAGACACACGAAGGCGATGAGCGATAGGAGGGGTTTCGTCTCTCCCGGTATTGGGAGTTGATGCTGTGCTGTGCCCGACTGGTTATATCAGTAAGTCCTTGGCCAGGGCTGCTGAGATTTGTTGATAAGTGTTATCAGTAGTTTCTCGATCTGTTATAGACCATTCACCGGCATGAATTATTGAGTTATTGGGGTCGAAGTGACCATCCCTAGGCTCGATATGCAGCATATGTGACAAAGAGACCGGACTGTACGGTAGTGTTGCCGGTTGGCTCGACGGGAGTTGTAGCAGGTTCGCTTGTTTTCTTCTGATAGCTCAATACCCGGGTGGCCGTTACGTTTAGCTGACCGCTTGCGACTTGGGGGTGCTAGATATGATCACCACCCACTGCCGGCGTATTGACGAGTCTTAGAGTCCCACAAAGGAGTTACCTAGTCCAGGCGAAACGTTGTGGTGCGCGTATGCGATATGCGTATCGACCCGATTAAAATGTGCGTATAGGATACCGAACATTGATCGGGCGGCTTGCTTTTGGTGGGGTCATATGTGATATGGCCGGATTAATAAATCATGTTTTGATTTATCATTTAACCATTAGTTTTCTCACTTGAAACCTTTTCTTGTTGATGATGGATGTATGCATGCATGTATGCTATCTTTCTTTTAGTTTCATGCACATATTGATGTGCATACATACATACATACATACACCATCTATCATGGTTGATTACACATGGAAAATGGTGGCAATATAAGACTCACACCATGGATAAATATATGGATTATTATTTGATTTTGTTTTTAAAACAAAATGGAAAAGGAAAGGATAATTCTTGACTTGCTTCTACATTCTTCTTTAACCTAACCATCCTCACCTACCCTTAACCTTGGATTAAACTTTCCTTCTATGTTTTAAACCCTAATTAAATAATAACTCAAACATTTAACCATGGTTTCACATGAGAAGAAATAAAATATATATAGATATATTTCATTTCTTTTCAATGGTTAATTTTTTCTCTTCTTCAAAAGAAAAGCCATCATCTTCCTCCTCCTTCTTCCTTTGCTCTCTAGTTTCTTCTAGTGAGCAAAACACACATCAAGAAAGGTTTTTGAAGTGAGAATCATGACCACAACATCATTCTACACAAGTTTAGCCAACTTGTTTAGAGTGTTCTCTTCATTTCTCATCTTGAAAAGTGAAGTTGCGAGCTTGGAGTAGGAACTTCGGGTGGATCGTCGTGGACGCGAGAAGACTTCAAGAGGACCTTCCTCCAATACTCGAGAGGCCAAAGAGTCTAGCGAAGGGAGCTACAAAGGTTGTAGTCTCGAAACCCTAGTCTTTACTGCCTTTAACTTTTGAAACCCTAATTTTCTAGGATCGGTCCCTTTGTATGCTTGCTTAGCACCATAAAAATTTAAACTTTATGACATGTGATGCTTCCAAACTCTACATAGGGTGCTAGGTAATCCTAACATTGGCATCAGAGCCGACCTAGAACATTAGGCGACACTTTTACGAAGTAAAAATCCCGACCGGATCAAAATACGACTTTTCGAGACCCTCTCTGGACAAATTTTAAAATCTGACATTTTTCAGAATTAAAAATACTTAAAAAATACAGCAGGAAAAACTAAGAAACACATTGAAATTCGAAGCCCTGAACCGTACAAACCGCAGTGTAACCACGGCAATTCCTTTCTTACGCCGCGGCTCCGCGGCCGTACAGAGGCATCATTGCATCAAATTTACACTGTAATTCTTATAACTGCTTGTACAGTGTTTTAGGTATGTTTAATCTGAATATAGTACTGTATTTTCTGGAGATGGTTTTGGACTCGTAGATTCGATCGGAATTTTCATTTTGTTGCTTTTCGGGGTAAATTAGAAAGTATTGAAGTGTTTGAACGAGTATCATTTGCTCACTATTCACGGTGTTTAAATACTTTGGAGATACGTGCAAGTCTTTTTGTGGTGGACCCTCTAGAAGAAAACAAACCTTAACTCGATTATGTGACCATCTTGAACTGCCCTTTGAACCTTAGGGTTTGGGGCAGTACGGCGTGCCACATGTGAGGCGTTGGCTTGACCCTTCTACGGCTGGACCGCTACTACTGTGTCACACTCCGGATTTTTGAACCCTGCTCAAGTGTTGAGCTTTAGTGAATCTTGGGTACTTGATCGTTCGTTCGAAAAATTTAATACTGTCTGTTTATCTGGAATGTGATGCAATGTATGGAATTCATATTACTAGACATGAAATACGAAGTATGTGATATTTCGTATTTGCGATGTCTAAAGAGAATGTGGATTCCAGATATTGCAGTTTTACACTTTCTTTTCTGTGACCGTAAGTGTAGTATGTAGTGGTATTGCCGATTGTCGTTGCTATACGTCGATGACAAGCGGTGTATGCATACTTACTTACGTTGATGATATGAGATATTATGTGTTGCTGAGATATGATGTGCAGGATTGTCGTGATTGAATAGCCGGGGGGTTTTATGTGAGATGAGAGTTTTATATTTTCATTCATGTAAATTCAAATGTAATGTAATATTCTTTTATTTGGGGCACTTCCGGGTTCAGGCTGTGTCACTAGTATTGTATATTATTTACTTTTCCGCATTAGGATGGACCCAAGGAGGGGAGCACAGGTGACCGGGTTCTAGGGTTCAGTAGGAGGCCATCTCGAGGAGTCGAGACCGGGTCTTCTAAACTCCAGAATTGGTAGGGTCGCTTACTGCTCTCGTAGGGGTCCAGGGTGTGGGCTTGGCTATTCATCGCGACTGTGGAATCCGTATTTTCTATTCTGGCTAAATACTAAATACGGACGTCCTAGTATATCCCACATTATATCTATGTTTCTGCTGCCTGTGTTCTGTGATATCTGAGACGAATGACATATTATATATATGATATATAGTAGACGCTGCTTATGTTTTACACCCACGCTAGTCCCGTCCCGGTATGCCGTTAGTTAAGTAACCTAACGGTGCATAACGGAACATTGCGGCGAATGCGGATGGCATAAGCGTACGTGTTATTTTCGTTTCTTTTCTATGATTGGCTTAAGGACTTAAATGATGGGATTACATTAATGTGATTAATGTAAAGAAAATAAACCTAAAAAGATGTTGTAGAATCGGATTTGAAAACCACTCGGCTATTTATGAAAAAGCTATATTTCAAAACTGCGGAGCTTAAGCCACTCCTTTTGAAAACCATTTGATTCTACAACGATATCAAGTTCAAAATGTTAAAGATTTTCTTAAAAATCATCCGCAACCCTCCATCATTTTAGGAAGTAGAGTACTTAGTATTCGTGCTACATTTGTTGACCTTAGCCAAGGCGTAGTGTACGGTAGCTAAGTGATGTCTTTCTACAAATGCATATGATGCAGATTAATTAGGACGGGCATATGACTTTGTTGACCTTAGCCAAGGGTCATGTGAACGGGTCTAATTAATCAAGAAATGACGGGTTGAGCTTGACTAGTACTCGTGATTTATTGACCTTAGCCAAGGTCACGAGTGCTAGGGGTAAAAACCACATCGGGAATTTCAATAGTTGAAATTTGCAATGAGATTGCATACCTTCCATGTGATGGTTGGATCCCGATCCCACTGTGGGCAATAGTTGCTCCTAGGAGAGTTTTACAGTTTACAATTAGCTAACTCATTAGGTGTCTAGAAAGGTGTTAACAGGGCTCCGCCTCTGGGAAAACGAGGTTTACTTTAATTAGGTCCGTGCGAAAGCACGGGGAACCTCCCTCAAGTACCGACACTAGCCTGGCTGAACGGTTAGCGAAGTTGTAGACTGTAATTAATCCTGGCTAGTTTTTCTTTTTAAGGTTTGAAAGAAAAACTCGATAAAAGCAATGGGAAACATCGATTAGACAAGATAATAACCAATCTGATCTATGCAAGAGCTTTCGCTGAGTGTATTCTTTCTCTCTCTTAATGGCAGATACCTATGACTGGACTCAAGCTTCTACTAGATAAAAACAAACTGAATGGGACCAATTATAAAGACTGGCTGAGGAATCTGAAAATAGCCTTGACTTATGATAAAGTATCATATGTCCTCACGGCTTCAGCCCCGCCCGTCCCAGGTCCAAAATCCTCAGTTGCGGGCATTGAAGTCCGCAAGACATGGGACGCTGACTGTGCCACGGCAAAATGCCTCGCGCTTGCATCGATGGATAACACACATCAAAAGCAGCACGAGGATATGGACATTCACGGTATATTGCTCCATACAAAGGAGTTGTATGGAGAGCAATCCCGCGTATTACGATACGAAACATCAAAGAAATTGTTTCAGATTCGAATGGCCCCTGGCACACCAGTAGGAGACCATGTTCTGAAGATGATAGCTATTATAGAAGAACTTGAGGACCTTGGAGGGACGATGGACAATGAACAATATATAGATATTATTCTGCAGTCCCTCCCCTCCACCTTTGCTCGGTTCATAGTGAATGTCAACATGCATGGCATGGAGAAGGAACTCCCTGAACTCCTTAACTTGTTAAGGAGTGCAGAGAGCACTATGAAGTCAGCAAAAACTCCCGTTATGACTGTTGGACAGTCTTCCTCTTCTCGCCCGAAAGCTAAGGCCAAGGGAAAGAAAAAGAAGAAGCCCACAAATCCTAAGGGTGGAGTTAAAAAGGTGAAGGGAAAGGAAAAGTCCAAAGCTGGAGACTCGGGGAAGGGCGAATGTTTTTATTGCCACAAGACAGGACATTGGAAGCGCAACTGCATGGAGTACTTAAGTCTCAAGAAGAAGCATGGTGATGCTTCTGCTTTAGGTGCGTTTGTAACAGAAAACTATTTTTCAATAAACTCTGCTTCCTGGGTATTGGATACCGGTTCTGGTTCTCACATTTGCAATTCTATGCAGGGGCTGAGAAATAGCAAAGTTTTGAAGACAGGTGACCATACTCTCCGCGTTGGAAATGGTTCCAATGTACATACAGTCGCAGTGGGAGAGTATCACTTGGGGTTGCCATCTGGATATATTTTGGTTTTGAATCCATGTTATTTTGTACCAAGTATGCTTTGTAATATAATATCCGTTTCTTTGTTAGACAATGAAGGATATAATTTTGTATTGCAGAACAATGTTATGACCATTCACCTGAATCAAATGTTGGTTGGGTATGGTACGCTTAATAACGGAATATATGTCCTAAATCAACACACAGTTTTCAGTATACAAAACACTAATAAAAGAAAACTTTCAGAATTAAATGAAGCTTTTCTATGGCACTGTAGACTTGGTCATATTAACGAAACAAGACTAAACAAGTTACAAAAAGATGGATATTTAAACTCTTTTGAATATAAATCTTATGCGACTTGCTAGTCTTGTATCAAGGGTAAAATGACCAAAACTCCGTTTACTGGACACGGAGAAAGAGCTACTGAGCTCCTAGGCCTCATACATAGTGATGTATGCGGGCCAATGTCTACACAGGCTAGAGGCGGTTTTTCATACTTCATTACATTCACTGACGATTTCTCAAGATTCGGTCATGTATTTTTATTAAAGCACAAGTCCGAAGCTTTCGAGAAATTCATTGAATATAAACAAGAAGTAGAAAAACAAACCGGCTTGAGTATCAAGATGCTTCGATCAGATCGAGGTGGTGAGTATCTCAGTACAGAATTTGCAAACTTCCTAAAGGAGAATGAGATTCTCTGTCACGATCCGAAAGTACGGAACGTGACCGGCACTTAGATTACGAAGTGTCTAGAGGCGCCACGTAACCTAAGTAAGCCGAAGCCCAGAAATCTAAACCATAAAAGAAGAAGAAGAAGAAAAAGAAAATAAGTTTAAAAGCATCAGCAAATTTTCTCAAAAATTTCGGCAGAGTCTCCTCTATAAAAACTGGCCCCCAAACGGGTACAACAAGTATAATATACATAAACAATAAAAAGCATCCCCAAACGGGAGCTAGCCACAACGCCAACAGGCGGAAAAAACCACAACAAGCACAATAATATTCAACGCCAAAGGGCGAGGCTCAAAACTCAAAGAAAACAAAACCACCAAATCAGAATAATACATGCGCGACTCTAAGGTCAAAATAAAAGACTGGTCCAATAAACTTATCAAGTAATACAAGTATGGTTGATGGAGCTTACTAGATACAAATGAAAGAATAAAAGTACAATGGTGGTTCGGATACAGGTGAACCAACCTACCGTGCAAATCATCCTGAAAGAATAGATGTGCCAGCAAGCTGCCAGGGAAACCTGTACATCGAACCAGTAATAAAATTTGGCACAACGGGGGTGAGTTGCCAACTCGTGAGTAGAAGACATCTACGAAAAGAAATCGAATGCACGATACTATCCTAGGTCATAATAATACACTACTAAGTCCCAATCATCTAGTAATAGCAGGGTAATACTACGTGTAAGTGCAGATACTCCGTGCTCGTGTCAGTGCCTCATATAGTACTATGTCATATAAATGGATATGCATGCACCATGAATATAAAACAATCAATCCTGAAATCCAGATATATCTGTATAAGAAATCTTTAACTGTTATCGTAGTAAAATGTGTATAGGAATCTGAAATCTCAATAATGAAATCCATGGAAATCCGTGTCAAGCGTCGACACAAACATGTAAATCTCAAATCTCATAGTCTCAATACCTCGGGCTCCGTCAGTCCGGATCGGCCCATATCACTAAATCTCACGACAACGGTCGGTATCCTCCGGATATCCGCCGCGCCAGACATCACCGGTAGGTAGCCTTCCCCTACCAGGCTCATCGTCTACAACTCGATCTTCTTGCCCCGGGGTACCATACCGGCCCACCATGTACCCGAGACGGTTCATCCACTCCTCGAATCGGGTCTCGAAATCCAACAGAAAACATGAAATCTCATGGTGGACGACACATACATCACGAGAAAACCGCATCTAATTTTAAAAAGAGAGGAGGAGAGAGAGAGAATTTTTTTTTTATATATATATTCTTGCGGTTTTTCCCAAAAATCCAGAAATCTCATAGAAACCAAAATCTCAAAATCATGAGTAGGTATAAGATAAGTGTCGGCATATGCCCATAATACTGCATGATAACATGAAAACATGAATGCATGAATGTCTAAGTAATAATTATCATGTCTATACTAACATCAGAGAGTAATCACAATATTATATCGGTCAAGTTGTTAACTGATTCTATCAATAAAAGATAATATAATCTAAAGTGTACGTGACATAGCAATTACCGATGATGATGTGTGTGAGCCGGCAAATAAGTGTGCGTGGAATATGCGCATCATCGGTAATGGTGCTAGTGTCCTAACAGGTAAGGTTTATACTGATTATAGCAACATATGTAAGAACATGCGTCATTATGATTCCAGTGTGAAAGTAAAGACGGATGTGTGTTATCTACTCATTTGATATACCATTACCACTACCACTATATGACTCGAACCTAACCTAGTGTCCATCTAACCTCCTAAGGAACAAAACCTAAGAAACTAGTTAATAAGAAACAAGAGTCTACCTAAGGTCTGAATCAATATCTCTAATAGTCGGCGATCCGGCCTCAATAGCGTCACGTACGTAGTACGGCTTCCTCGAATCAAGAGTGCGGATCAATCATCATATTTATGCCTCGTACGGTAAAATCCATCGTACGGCATCCCAATATCAGGGTACGGGTCAAGTATCCCCTAGGTGTCTCATCATTAGTATAATGTCACCATCAACACATCTCATGATCAAGGTGCTAAACTGTGATCGCATACATCAATCATATATCATTGCCATCATAATAAGCATCATTAGTTTATCCTCAGAAATATCATGTCATATGTATCATATCGTCCTCAAGTCACACCTCTATGATATCGACATCAGGTCACACCTATATGATGTCGTAATCAAGTCATACATATCCCATATCGTGATCAATCACAAGTTACAGTCCGGGTACTATTTTAGAGTCCCATGTACCTCAATATCATCACCACCCATTATAATTTAAGTATACATGTTCATTATCTCATTCTCTAATGATCCGCTAACACTTAATACGACTGTATAGCCAAGAATCACGGCATCAAGCCCAGTTACACTTTTTCATCATACCTCGGATATCATATCACATCAATGTATCCCATATACGTGTTGTATATATATATATATACCTATACCTCGTCCTATATATATATATATACACATGCACGTATACACCATGTCGAGTTTCAGTGTGTGCGTGTGTGTGTTTCTACCTGAAACCTACGAACCTCTTCCAAGGTATTCATCTTCTGGTATGGTTTTCCTAAATCAGTCTAGTCCAGTCTAGGGTCATTACTAGGGTCCTACTCATTAAGAATCTAGGGTCACATCTGGTTTCCTAATGTCAATAAGTACTATTCCTATTCTATGTTGCGGGGGTGCTAAACGCCATCCACCCGACTTCCCCCCGTAGATATACATCTACTCACCTGGTCTATTTCTGCCGAAGACGGTGTCGCCATCCTCCTCTTCATCACCCGCAGTCCACGTGAGGGGTACCTAAACGCAATCATATAAATAGCATCGTAAACTGAATCACATACAAAAGTCAAAACGACGCAAGGAACAAGCATAGGTTAAAACCTATGTCCCGTCCACGCAAAAGAACCAAATTTCGCTCGATATCGGCGTACAAACTCCGATGGATCGAGATAAACATCAACAAATAACTCGTAGTTTTAAAACACATTACTTATATTATAAAACATGATTAAATCCATCGAAACCCTAAAATCCATCAAACCGTCCAATTTCGTAAAAACCGAAAATGCCAATTTACCGTTTTTCGTCAAAACTGGACATTTAGATGAAACCAATGGTTATAAAACTCATTAAATAGTATAACTAGACTATACAAACCATTACTACATTTTTATTACACAAATTTGTATTAATTTGAAATTTCTAGTTTGCAACCTTTAACAATTTTCAACATTTTTGAAGCAAAATACCACAATTCCACCACAAAACATGATATTGCATGAATTAATGTACTAAACTACAATTCACGATGATAATGATATGATGAAACCATAATTATATTTTTAATCTCATTTATTTAGGAATTTCCCAAAACCTAGTTTACAAAAATAGCCTTTTATTAGTATTTTTCCAATTATCACAAGAAACTAGTGATCAAACTAAGTTTTTCTTTCCATTAACATACTAAGATTCTCGCTAAAACTACAATATAATGATAACAACCTTAATTGGAATTTTATTTTATCCACAAATACATTTTATAAAAACTAGTTAGCTAAATAACATTATTAAATCAATTTGAATACACAAATTATTATATAATAACCATGCAAGATTTTTCCACTTCTAAAAATGGTAGACTAGTTATTATAACCCTAATTAATTAATAAAAATCATAACTTGAATTTACAAACCCTAACTTAAATTTTAAAAATTGAACATAGAATTAATCTAATAAAACTAATTATGCTTTAAAAGAAACATATAATGGAAATAAAACAAAAGAGATAGATTTATACCTTCACAACCTCAAGTCCAAACATGAAAATGAGCCTAAAAAATGCATGCTTTTCATCTCCAAAATCCATGTAAAAATGAGCAAGGAATAAAGGGTATGAAATAAATATGATTTTGTGGAATTTTAATTGAATTTTTGAAGTATTTTTGATGAATTTTGAATAAAAATGAAGTGGGAAATGGGGGGGGGGGCTGCCATGGGGTTGTTGAGGCCGGCCACAATTAGGAGGAGGGGGTGGAGAATGAGAAAAGTGAAGAAATATGTAGAAAGTTCCACCAAAATATCATATCATTATGTCTTTTCATGCTTTTATTAAATTTTCTTTTAATTCTTTACTATAGCAACTCAAGAAAACTCTAGAAAATTGGAAAAATTTGCAAATGAATTTCACATGATACTCACTAAATTATAATATGTCATGGCTCACTTTTACAAATTAAAACCATTCAAATTTGTAATTTACACTAATTTAGTGTAAAAATAAAGCTTATGTTAATATTTAAAATAATTAGTTTAGGAAAAATATTTAATTAAACTAAAAATTTATAAGTGGCTAAATAAACACCATTTACTAGTAATTACGTAATTAAAATAGGTATTTTTGAAATTATAATGAAAACAATCACGGTTAGGTTTTACGAAAAATACATTTTACTTTGCCGAAAATCATAAAATTCACTTAAACAATTTTATTCATTTAATTATTTATTTAATTATTTTTAAAACGTTACAATCTTCCCCCCTTTAAGAAATTCGGTCCCGAATTTAAATTAAAACTTCCCTTCCGAATACTAAAACATTTAACAAAACACTCAAATCGTCGGGGCTCCGAAATCATCAATGCATAACAAAAATCAACTCCATTCAGCATAACGCAATCATCGGAGTTATGGCGAGAATAAAATATCAAAACCCAATATGAAAACCAACATAATATACATCAATCTACAACTTATATATATAGTGCGCATCGTAGTAAACCGTCCAAATATCTGGATAAAGAAATATGCAAAAACCCCATTTGAAAATCGCCGTGCAATGCACGTGTCACGGCATAAGTAGCGGACGTTTATTTTTTTTTAAAAAAAATAGCTATATATATATATATATCTTTTATTTAACATACACGTCCCGCCTGGTTACTAAATCAAATAGTAATGATTATAAAAAAAACACTGCTCAAACTGAAATCAATCCCAATCACATCAATAAAATATCATGTGCGTCCGGTGCGCACTGAAATCGAAACCAAATACAGATACCACGACTACACCCAAAAACAAAATTTAGTGCAACAGGAGTGCACCAAAAATATCTGTCAAGTGCAACGGGCGTGCACGACTCAATATCAGGTGCATCTAATCTACACAAAACCCCGATTTAGTGCATCTGGTGTGCACAAAATCGCATCAAGTACGCCAAGTATGCGCAAGAATCCTAATCAGGTGCACATGGTGCACGGAAACATACATCAATTATCAAAATCGAAATCACAGTACAAATGCATGAAAACTAGGTCGAAGCATATATCAAAATTATGTGTAACCCATATGCACGAAATCAAATCAAAAATCTCAAAATATATAAAACCAAATCAAGTGTACTGGGTGTATACTAAACAACATCAATACAACAGATATATAAAACACAAATAGAATATAATGAAGGTACACATAAGAAATACCAATCGTAGAACAAAATCCTCAAAATACCAAAATCCAATAACAAAAATATGAAATTCAAATCACCAAATCACAATCGTAAACACTATCGTCAATGTGCGCCTCTTTCCTCGGATGTCGGCTGCTTCAAACTCGTCTCTTCGTAGCTGTGCTGACTGCGCTACTAACGGCAATACTCATATCTAGAGTCTCCCACGTAGTCGATCCCTTCACTTGATATCCGGACTACATTAAACTTTTCGATCGATCAATCAAAATCCCATAATTCCCCGAGAGCTCAACACTCAAGTACAGCTTAAAAATATCCGGTACATACCCCAGCATCGATGATCCAGTCGTAGAAGGGCAAACCCAAGCCTCACTAATGGCACCGCGGAACTTCCGTAAACCCTAAGGTTCAAGGGCGTTCTCGTGGTCATTATGTCAAGTTAGGGTTTCATTCTTCTAGAGGGTCCATCGAAATACCTGCATATTCTTTCGAATACTTTAAACTTGGGAAAATGGTTTTCTGATAATCGTTCGAACCCTTTAACTTCATCCGGACGGCATGTGAATACCCTTCGTCCGCACGCTAAACAATGCTTCAATCCTCAAGAATAACCAATACTCTAATGGTTATCGCATTCGAGCCGCAGCTCCCTCTGCCAGTGCGCCCGTGGTAACAGAATCACCCTCCGACATCGAGGAAGATAGATCAAAGGAACGAATGAAATACGGTGCAAACAATGTACATCCTAGGGCTCCTTAAGCAGAGTAGCGTATCGTAAGTATGCCGCGGACCATACCCACGGTACGTTAATCTACCTAAATCGCCTACTCCATCAACCAAGGGTCACCTAGACTTATACAAGGTTAAACCTAGCGCTCTGATACCAACTTAGTCACGACCCGAAAGTACGGAACGTGACCGGCACTTAGATTACGAAGCGTCTAGAGGCGCCACGTAACCTAAGTAAGCCGAAGCCCAGAAATCTAAACCATAAAAGAAGAAGAAGAAGAAAAAGAAAACAAGTTTAAAAGCATCAGCAAATTTTCTCAAAAATTTCGGCAGAGTCTCCTCTATAAAAACTGGCCCCCAAACGGGTACAACAAGTATAATATACATAAACAATAAAAAGCATCCCCAAACGGGAGCTAGCATCAACGCCAACAGGCGGAAACAATCACAACAAACACAATAATATACAACGCCAAAGGGCGAGGCTCAAAACTCAAAGAAAACAAAACCACCAAATCAGAATAATACATGCGCGACTCTAAGGTCAAAATAAAAGACTGGTCCAATAAACTTATCAAGTAATACAAGTATGGTTGATGGAGCTTACTAGATACAAATGAAAGAATAAAAGTACAATGGTGGTTCGGATACAGGTGAACCAACCTACCGTGCAAATCATCCTGAAAGAATAGATGTGCCAGCAAGCTGCCAGGGAAACCTGTACATCGAACCTGTAATAAAATTTGGCACAACGGGGGTGAGTTGCCAACTCGTGAGTAGAAGACATCTACGAAAAGAAATCGAATGCACGACGCTATCCTAGGTCATAATAATACACTACTAAGTCCCAATCATCTAGTAATAGCAGGGTAATACTACGTGTAAGTGCAGATACTCCGTGCTCGTGTCAGTGCCTCATATAGTACTATGTCATATAAATGGATATGCATGCACCATGAATATAAAACAATCAATCCTGAAATCCAGATATATCTGTATAAGAAATCTTTAACTGTTATCGTAGTAAAATGTGTATAGGAATCTGAAATCTCAATAATGAAATCCTTGAAAATCCGTGTCAAGCGTCGACACAAACATGTAAATCTCAAGTCTCATAGTCTCAATACCTCGGGCTCCGTCAGTCCGGATCGGCCCATATCACTAAATCTCACGACAACGATCGGTATCCTCCGGATATCCGCCGCGCCAGACATCACCGGTAGGTAGCCTTCCCCTGCCAGGCTCATCGTCTACAACTCGATCTTCTTGCCCCGGGGTACCATACCGGGCCCATCATGCACCCGAGACGGTTCATCCACTCCACGAATCGGGTCTCGAAATCCAACAGAAAACATGAAATCTCAAGGTGGACGACACATACATCACGAGAAAACCGCATCTAATTTTAAAAAGAGAGGAGGAGAGAGAGAGAAGTTTTTTTTTTATATATATTCTTGCGGTTTTTCCCAAAAATCCAGAAATCTCATAGAAACCCAAATCTCAAAATCATGAGTAAGTATATGATAAGTGTCGGCATATGCCTATAATACTGCATGATAACATGTAACATGAATGTCTAAGTAATAATTATCATGTCTATACTAACATCAGAGAGTAATCACAATATTATATCGGTCAAGTTGTTAACTGATTCTATCAATAAAAGATAATATAATCTAAAGTGTACGTGACATAGCAATTACCGATGATGATGTGTGTGAGCCGGCAAATAAGTGTGTGTGGAATATGCGCATCATCGGTAATGGTGCTAGTGTCCTAACAGGTAAGGTTTATACTGATTATAGCAACATATGTAAGAATATGCGTCATTATGATTCCAGTGTGAAAGTAAAGACGGATGTGTGTTATCTACTCATTTGATATACCATTACCACTACCACTATATGACTCGAACCTAACCTAGTGTCCATCTAACCTCCTAAAGAACAAAACCTAAGAAACTAGTCAATAAGAAACAAGAGTCAGCCTAAGGTCTGAATCAATATCTCTAATAGTCGGCGATCCGGCCTCAATAGCGTCACGTACGTAGTACGGCTTCCTCGAATCAAGAGTGCGGATCAATCATCATATTTATGCCTCGTACGGTAAAATCCATCGTACGGCATCCCAATATCAGGGTACGGGTCAAGTATCCCCTAGGTGTCTCATCATTAGTATAATGTCATCATCAACACATCTCATGATCAAGGTGCTAAACTGTGATCGCATACATCAATCATATATCATTGCCATCATAATAAGCATCATTAGTTTATCCTCAGAAATATCATGTCATATGTATCATATCGTCCTCAAGTCACACCTCTATGATATCGACATCAGGTCACACCTATATGATGTCGTAATCAAGTCATACATATCCCATATCGTGATCAATCACAAGTTACAGTCCGGGTACTATTTTAGAGTCCCATGTACCTCAATATCATCACTACCCATTATAATTTAAGTATACATGTTCATTATCTCATTCTCTAATGATCCGCTAACACTTAATACGACTGTATAGCCAAGAATCACGTTATCAAGCCCAGTTACACTGTTTCATCATACCTCGGATATCATATCACATCAATGTATCCCATATACGTGTTGTATATATATATATATACCTATACCTCGTCCTATATATATATATACACATGCACGTATACACCATGTCGAGTTTCAGTGTGTGCATGTGTGTGTTTCTACCTGAAACCTATGAACCTCTTCCAAGGTATTCATCTTCTGGTATGGTTTTCCTAAATCAGTCTAGTCCAGTCTAGGGTCATTACTAGGGTCCTACTCATTAAGAATCTAGGGTCACATCTGGTTTCCTAATGTCAATAAGTACTATTCCTATTCTACGTTGCGGGGGTGCTAAACGCCATCCACCCGACTTCCCCCCGTAGATATACATCTACTCACCTGGTCCATGTCTGCCGAAGACGGTGTCGCCATCCTCCTCTTCATCACCCGCAGTCCACGTGAGGGGTACCTAAACGCAATCATATAAATAGCTTCGTAAACTGAATCACATATGAAAGTCAAAACGACGCAAGGAACAAGCATAGGTTAAAACCTATGTCCCGTCCACGCAAAATAACCAAATTTCGCTCGATATCGGCGTACAAACTCCGATGGATCGAGATAAACATCAACAAATAACTCGTAGTTTTAAAACACATTACTTATATTATAAAACATGATTAAATCCATCGAAACCCTAAAATCCATCAAACCGTCCAATTTCGTAAAAACCGAAAATGCCAATTTACCGTTTTTCATGAAAACTTGACATTTAGATGAAACCAATGGTTATAAAACTCATTAAATAGCATAACTAGACTATACAAACCATTACTATATTTTTATTACACAAATTTGTATTAATTTGAAATTTCTAGTTTGCAAATTTTAACAATTTTCAACATTTTTCAAGCAAAATACCACAATTCCACCACAAAACATGATGTTGCATGAATTAATGTACTAAACTACAATTCATGATGATAATGATATGATGAAACCATAATTATATTTTTAATCTCTTTTATTTAGGAATTTCCCAAAATCTAGTTTACAAAAATAGCCTTTTATTAGTATTTTTCCAATTATCACAAGAAACTAGTGATCAAACTAAGTTTTTTTTTCCATTAACATGCTAAGATTCTCGCTAAAACTACAATATAATGATAACAACCTTAATTGGAATTTTATTTTATCCACAAATACATTTTATAAAAACTAGTTAGCTAAATAACATTATTAAATCAATTTGAATACACAAATTATTATATAATAACCATGCAAGATTTTTCCACTTCTAAAAATGGTAGACTAGTTATTATAACACTAATTAATTAATAAAAATCATAACTTGAATTTACAAACCCTAACTTAAATTTTAAAAATTGAATATAGAATTAATCTAATAAAACTAATTATGCTTTAAAAGAAACATCTAATGGAAATAAAACAAAAGAGATAGATTTATACCTTCACAACCTCAAGTCCAAGCATGAAAATGAGCCTCAAAAATGCTTGCTTTTCATCTCCAAAATCCATGTAAAAATGAGCAAGGAATAAAGGGTATGAAATAAATATGATTTTGTGGAATTTTAATTGAATTTTTGAAGTATTTTTGATGAATTTTGAATAAAAATGAAGTGGGAAATGGGGGGGGGGCTGCCATGGGGTTGTTGAGGCCGGCCACAATTAGGAGGAGGGGGTGGAGAATGAGAAAAGTGAAGAAAGATGTAGAAAGTTCCACCAAAATATCATATCATTATGTCTTTTCATGCTTTTATTAAATTTTCTTTTAATTCTTTACTATAGCAACTCAAGAAAACTCTAGAAAATTGGAAAAATTTGCAAATGAATTTTACATGATACTCACTAAATTATAATATGTCATGGCTCACTTTTACAAATTAAAACCATTCAAATTTGTAATTTACACTAATTTAGTGTAAAAATAAAGCTTATGTTAATATTTAAAATAATTAGTTTAGGAAAAATATTTAATTAAACTAAAAATTTATAAGTGGCTAAATAAACACCATTTACTAGTAATTACATAATTAAAATAGGTATTTTTGAAATTATAATGAAAAAAAATCACGGTTAGGTTTTACGAAAAATACATTTTACTTTGCCGAAAATCATAAAATTCACTTAAACAATTTTATTCATTTAATTATTTATTTAATTATTTTTAAAACGTTACATTCTCTCTCAGCTCACTCCTCCTTACACACCACAGCACAACGGTGTGTCAGAACGACGGAATAGGACCCTATTAGATATGGTCCGGTCAATGATGAGTGACGCTGAGTTACCAGTCTCGTTTTGGGGGCATGCATTGGAGACTGCAGCGTTTCTACTAAACAGGGTTCCAACCAAAGCCGTGTCTACCACGCCATATGAGATATGGCATGGGAAGAGACCATCTTTTAAGAGAATTAAGATTTGGGGTTACCCGGCCTTTGTTAAAAAGCAGAATCCGGAAAAACTCGAGACACGGTCAGTCATGTGTAATTTTGTGGGTTATCCAAAGAATTCTTATGGATATCTATTCTACCACAAAGAGGAAAAAACGGTGTTTTTTTCTCAACATGCCACATTCTTGGAAAAAGAGTTTTTCACAGATAAAGATGATGGCAAGGTGGTGGATCTAGAAGAGGTTCTAGAGACACAAACTACAAATAACGATTTGGTTGAACCGGCTGTTTCAACAGAAACTGAGGAACCTCGGCCACTCCGTAGGTCTGGTAGGACTTCTCGCCCACCAGAGAGGTACTACGGTTTCCTCATTGATGGTGACAGAGAAGATTGCATCATGGATGATGATGATCTACCAGTTTTCAGCAAGCTATCACGAGTGGAGACTCTGTGAAGTGGCTGGATGCCATGAGATCCGAAATGGAGTCTATGTACACCAACAAAGTATGGACTTTGGACGTTGTATCCCCTGGGGTAAAACCTCTGGGGTGCAAATGGATATTTAAAAGAAAGATTGGTGTAGATGGGCAGGTGGAGACCTATAAGGCAAGACTTGTGGCAAAGGATTTTCGTCAAAGACCAGGTTTGGACTATGACGAGACCTTTTCTCCCGTAGCCATGCTTAAATCCATTCGGATCCTACTTGCTATTGCTGCTCACTACGACTATGAAATCTGGCAGATGGACGTTAAAACCGCATTTCTAAATGGAAATTTAGAAGAATGCGTTTATATGGATCAGCCAGAGGGCTTCATTGACAGTGGGAGCAGCGGGAAAGCATGTAAATTGCTTAAATCCATTTATGGGTTAAAGCAGGAATCTCGGAGTTGGAACATCTGTTTCGATGATGTTATCAAAGAGTTTGATTTCATCAAAAATCCAGATGAACCTTGTGTTTATAAGAAGGCTGCAGGGAGAGCTGTCACATTCCTCGTATTGTACATGGACGACATTCTTCTGATAGGAAATGATATTCCTATGCTACAGTCGGTCAAATCTTTCTTATCACTAAGGTTCTTCATGAAGGACCTGGGTGATGCCACATACATTCTGGGCAAAAGGATCTATAGGTATAGATCCAAAAGGTTATTGGGATTGTTCCAAACCAGGTATATTAACACCATCCTAAAAAGGTTTAGTATGGAAGACTCCAAGTGGGGTGCCTTACCCGCTTGCCATGGGGTCACTCCCTCCAAGGATTCTTGCCCAAAGACCGATGAAGAGAGAGCTCGCATGAGTGTTATACCCTATGCTTCGGCAGTAGGATCTATAATGTATGCGATGTTATGTACACGCCTAGATGTAGCTTATGCACTTAGTGTTGTAAGCAGGTATCAATCCAACCCAGGGGAGAATCACTGGACAACTGTGAAGAACATTCTTAAGTACTTATGAAGTGTAGGGTTCCTAGGCACTCTAAGGAGGTCTCACAAGGCATCAACCATGCCAATTTCAAATTTTTCCGGTGCCGAGAAACCCTAATGCTAGATCGTTAACTAGAGATTAGGCGAAACATGCAAGTAAATGACTTTACTGCTAAAGGAAAGTGACTACAACCTTTGTAGATCCAGTCCTCCACCTCCATAGCTCCATGATGAATTCCCTCCGCTGTACTCATCGGATCCCGGACTCTCGCGGTGGTTTCATCGAAGAAATGATCGGGCTAGGTCGTCGACTTCGATGCCGAAGATGATCTACGTTGAGGCAACACAAGATCAAGCTCCAACTTCACCAAGCCATGAAACTTGTGAAGAAAACACCCTATACTACTTGGCAAGTGGTAGAGGATGAAGAAATAGGAAGTGGGTTCACTTTAGAATTGGATTTCTCACTCATTTTCTCAAGTTGCCATTGATAGTAGCAAGCTTTTCTTCATTGTTGAAGAAGAAGAAGAAGAAGAAAGAATATCATCATCATTTTCAAAATAGAAAATAATATGATACTTATCATATTGCAACCATGGTTATGTGTAGAGATTTAACTATGGTTTTGGTGAATGGTTAGGTTAAAGGAAATGAAGACAAAATGGTCACTTGGTCAAAGCTTCATGAAGCTTCAACAAACTTCATGTTTGAAAGCAACCATTTTGTTTTTCTTTTATCTTTTAACCAAAAAAGAATAGATAAATAAATAAGTGAGATGAAACCCTAACCATTCACTAAACATGGTTTAAGTCTTTACACAAATCCAAGTTTGCATGTATCATCAAACATGATACAAACAAGTGCACAAAAATATATCATATATACAATGTGCACATGCGAGTGAGAAAATCCATCTTAAGTGAACCGATACTAGTTAATGCAAATTAATATATCAAATATATTATTATGTATTAAATCATTAAATCAACGTTTGATTTAATGATCCGGTCATACTGCATATAACCGACTAATATCAATAGTAACAACTTATCGAATCAACACTTGATCCGATAACCCGGCTATATCGCATATAACCGATCAATGTCATAAATCGCGAGAATCGAATACAGCATCACATACTGGTATCATTCTCGGTCCTGCACATATCTCATATGCGCTCCTATTTCGTTTCGCTTGAGCCAGGAAACCTCTGTGTAGGACTCTAAAGACTCGTCAATACGCCGGCAGCAGGTGATGATCATATCAATCACCCACAAGCCGCAAGCGGTCTACTAAATGTAACGGCCACCCGGGTATTGAGCGATCAGAAGATCGACGAGCAAGCCCGCTCACACTCCTGTGAATCCAACCAGTAACACTTACCGTACAGTCCGGTCTAATCGTCTGATATGTTGCATATCTCTCCTAGGGGTGGTAAACGTCAGACCCCAATAGCTTGATAAGTCGTGTCGATATAAGGTCTATAACAGTTCGAGAAACTACTGGTAACACTTACCAGTAAATCTCAGCAACCCTGGCCAGGGATTTCCGGTTATAGCCAATCGAACACAGCGCAACATCAACTCCCTATACCGGGAGAGAAGAATCCCCTCCTATCGCTCATTGCCTCCATGTGATTCGGGACTGTACCCAAAAACCACCATTTTGCACGCCTTCTTGGACGTGGTAAGGTGGAAATCAAAGCACAGTGGGAATCACACAAGACTCTATGACGATCTCGGGTCTACAGACTAACCTGTACCAGTGTCACCAGAGAACTGCCATCTGACGTGAGGTATAATACCATCTGGGAGTTCTCGGCGAGTCCGTCCAGTGTACCCAGTCTCCACTGAGCACCCGTATATCATCTCTGATGTCAAACACCAATGGATATGGGATCATCCATCGCCCATCTGTATGGGTCGAGAAGGTATACGCTAGTCTACTCTGGTATATCGATGCCCCGTCTCGATACACCCACGACTAGGGACCTTGAAGGATGTACTTATGGACTACCATGCCCCCACTAGTATGATCCGCATCATAGTCCAGGTAGTCAAGTACACATCCTAAGGGCTTTACCAACATGTAACAGAGAGATAATCAATGTACACGTTAAGGTAAAGAGTAACCAGATAGCATACTATCATGTCGAGCAAGAAAGTCCTCCCCATATATGTCCCAGCATCCACTACAATATACATCCAATGTACAGTAATGGTCTCTAGGGCATACATATAACTAACAATCTCCCACTTGCACTAGGGCTATCTGATAGCAGTGGTTGTAGTATCTCATACTCAACCATCCCATAAAAAGTCTCTCTCTGGGAAAAGGCCTTTGTGAGTGGATCCGCCGTGTTGTCCTCTGAGTCTACTCTCCTAACCTCGATCACCCTGGAGATCAACCATCTCCATGATCAGGTGATACTGCCTTAGAACATTTCTGGATCACTGATGGGACGGACGTTCCTGGCATAAGCCACAACTCCATTGTGACACAATGGGAGGAACGAAGTTCATCTCATGAACTAATATACACCCAGACTGCCTCTTTGGTAGCATCTTAAGTAGCGATGTATCCTGCCTTTATCGTCTAATAAGCCACGGTATTTAGCTTGGAACTCTTTCAACATACCGTCCCTCCACTGAGGGTAAAGACAATGCCTGTGACTGACATTCAGTCGTCCTTATCACCCTAGAACACTTCCAGTGATTCTCCCTAGGATCAATTGATACCATCTCACTTCAACTAGTGAGAATCCTAACATCCATTTATATCTATCTCATAGATCCAAAACCCAGGATTTAGTAGGTATCACTTTGATCCTATGTGGAGAATCATTGTGATAAGCGGAGATTGATCGAGTGTAGCATAGGAAACACCTTCCCTATCAAGAGTATGTCATCCACGTACTCTACGAGGATCGTCACCATACTCCCTACTACCTTTTTGTTTATACAAGGTTCATCTACCATTTTGATGATGTCAAACGCTTTGACTACTTCATCAAAACAAACGTTCCAACTCCGCGATGCCTGCTTTATCCTATAAAGCATCTTGTACATGTTTTCGCTGCTCCCACTGTCTACGAAGCCCTCTGCCTGTGTACTTACAGACGCTCTCTTCTAAAACATCATTTTAGAAAAGCAGTCATGACACCCAACCGCCAGATATCGTAGTCATGGTATGTAGCTTTGGCAAGTAGGATCCGGATGGACTTAAGCATAGCCAATGGAAAAGTTTTCATCATTATCCACGCCTGGTCGATGACGAAAACCTTTAACAAGTCTAGCTTTGAAAGTCTCAACTTTTCCATCTACACCAAGTAATCTTCTCAAGATATACTTGCTCCTGATGGGGATTTAACCCTTCAGATATAGCAACCGAAGTCCATACTTTGTTGGTGTATAAGGATTCCATCTCAGATCGCTAAGCATCCAGCCATTCTTATAGAGTCCCACTCCTGATGGCCAGCTCGAAACTAGTTGGGTCATCATCTCATGATGCAATCCTCGCTCCCACTGTCATAGAGAAACTGAAGTATCTCTCAGGTGAATGAGAAACCTTACTAGATCGGCGGAGAGGCTGAGGTTCATTGGTTACTACTGAATCCTTCGGTTTTACCAAATCATCAGCTGCTATTTGTATAGCTGGAACCTTTCCGGTTGTACATAACAGATCTTGCCTCGAGCTTGTCCGGATATTTCTTTTAGACATAGGCCGGACAACCCCAAATCTTAACTAGCTTAAGACATGGGCTCTTCCCATACCATATCTCATATGGAGTGGTAGGCTGTGATCTGATTCGAACCCTATTCAATAGGTATGCAGCTTCTCAAGCGCATAACTCCCAAAAGGAAACAGGAAACTCAGTAGTACTCATCATAGAGCACACCATATCATATAGAGTGCTATTGCTCCATCCCGATATACCATCGTTCTATGGTGTATACGGAGGAGTAATGCTGTGAGAGAATCTCATTCTCCTTTAGAATAGTCCAGGAATTCTATGCACAAGTATTCTCCTCCTTGATCTCATCATAGGACATAATACTTATACCCGTATCTTGGTTCTCTACTGCTAACTTATATTCTGTGAATATCTCAAAAGGTTCGGACTTGTGTTTCAACAGGAACATAGGTCTGAATCTCGAAAGATCATCAGAGAATGTAATGAAGTACAAAGAACCGGTCCTGGCATGTGTAGACAGGGGACCTTACATACATCAACATGTATCAATCCCAAGAGTTCACTAACTATTTCTCTGTTTCCATTAAACAGAGCTATGGTCATCTTATCTTTGTGACATGACTGGCAAGTTTTCACAAGATGTAAATTCAAACAGATTTAAATATGCATCTTTTTGCAACTTAGCTAGTCGGGTCGCATTGATATGACCTAGTCTACAATACCTCAAGAAGGATCCGTTCATTTCTGAACTCTTCCTCTTGTGTGTGTTCTGTATACTAAGAACTGTAGTTTGATTTAGAACATCAATGCTTTTAGATAACGTGCCTGAACCGATCAACTTTTGATATAGGAAATGTTCAAAACATTATCCAACAATACAAAATTATATCATTTCTTTACTAATAAAGAGACTGATATGATTTTGTATATCAGGTTCGGTATCTAATAGCATTTGTTCAGAATCAATGTATTGGTAATACAGGGTGACAGTGACCAACAGACTTGGTTACAACACTTGCACCGTTTTCTGCCTCATGAAACTTATCACCCGTTCTCAGTTCTCTACCTATCTGTAGCCCTATGTAACAGATTATATATCTGGGATCCTGATCCGGTATCAAATACCCAGGACGCAGAGGATACTGAGAAATAGTTTTTTGTAGTGAACGCACCCGAAGGAGATGCATCTTATGCACTTTCTTCGTTTGGGCGGCAAGGGAATTCTGGTAATCCCTAATTTCCTGCCCTGTCTTATAACAATTATAAGTTGGAGCGGGACCAACGTTCCCCAGCTCAGTATAACAAGCGGGTTCGGTCAATATTCCGTATTATTATCTTGATTTAGGCGTGATATGGTCACTACCTGGAGTGAGAGAGAAGAAAACACTCAGTGTGCGCTCTTGCAAGAATAGATTGGTTATTATTTTATCAAATCAGGATGGCTCCCACTGTTTTCATCAAATCTTCCTTCAAACCCTAAAAGGAAAGACTAGCCGGGATTAATTACACACTACAAGTTCGCCAATCTTTCAGCCAGGCCAGTGTTGGTACTTTGAGGGAGGTCCCCCGTGCTATCGCACGAACCTAATTAATGTAAACCTCTTTTTCCCAGAGGCGTAACCTCGTTAACACCTTTCTAGACACCTACTTAATCGGCTAATTGTAATGTGTAAGACTCTCCCAGGAGTAACTCTTACTCGCAGCGGGTATCGGGATCCAACTATCTCATAGAAGATATGCAATCTCATTGAAAATTTCAACACTTGAAATTCCCGATAATATTTTGCCCCAAACGATCTATGACCTTGACAAGGTCAACAAACCATAGACCGTAAGTCAAGTTCAACCCGTCATTTCTTGATTGAATCAAACCCACCCGCACGACCCTTGACAAGGTCAAAAAGGCCGTACGACTACCCTAACCCAATCTGCATCATATGCATAAGCAGATAAATACTGGTTAGCTACCACACACTGCGCCTTGACAAGGTCAACAAACGCAGCATGAATACTAAACAGGACTTATCTGAAATGACGGAGGGCTACGACAGTTTTTTCTGAAAACCTATTGCGTAATGAACTTGATATCGTTGTAGGATCGAATGAATTTTGAAATGGAGTGTTTTTGAGGCTTTTCTAGTTTTGCTAAAGGAGTCACTCCCGGTGAAGGGATCGTCGGTCCTTTCCTCGTCGAATGAGGTGCCGGATATATCATATATATCACTGTGCAAAGCAGAAACTATAGAAGCAATCAAAAGACAAACCGAGTGTGTAGCATCTTCCAGTTATTGCTAAAGGGGTCACTCCCGGTGAAGGGATCGTCGGCCCTTTCCTCATCGAATAAGGTGCAGGATATATCACATATACCGCTGTGCAAAGCAAGAACCGTAGCTACCTGTTTTATTTTTGAAATTCGATTCCACAACATCTTTAGGTTTCTTTTATTTCATTAATCACATTAATGAAGTCCCATCATTTAAGTACCTAAACATCACAGATAAATACGACGTACACTTATGCCATCCGCATTCGCCTCGATGTCCCCTCGTGCACCGTTAGGTTAGGTAACTAACGGCAGAGCAGGGCAGGGCTAGCGCGGGTGTAAAACATAAGTAACGCCTATATAATATATCATATATACAATATACAGTATTTATCACAGAACATCACATGATCACATCACAGATAACGCAGCAGAAAATATCATATGGAATATTGGATATACTAGGACGTCCGTGTTTTTAAGACGAGCCAGTATAAAACACGGATTCCACGGTCGTGATGAATAGCCAAACCCACACCCCTAGACCCCTACGAAAGCGGCAAGCAACCCTACCAATTCTAGGGTTAGGAGACCCGGACTCGACTCCTCGAGTTGGTCTCCTACTGGACCCTAGAACCCGGTCACTTGTGCTCCCCTCCTTGGGTCTATCCTAGTGCGGAAAAGTAAATAATATACAAAAGGTGACATCTTCCGCAACCTGGAAGTGCCCCAATAAAAGAATATTACATACAAGTTTATACATGAATGAAAACGAAAAACACTCATCTCACATAAAAAAAACCCGGCTATTCAAACACGACGATCCAATATAACATATCCAACAACACATAACATCACATGTCATCAACGTAAGTAAATATGCGCATCCCAATTGTCGTTGACATATAGCAACGAAACCGGCGATATTACATATTACACTTACGGTCATAGAAAAGAAAGTGTAAAACTACAACAGTTGGAATCCGCATCCTCTTTAGACATCGCATGCCTAACAATTATAAACCCCGCATTTTAGTCTCATTATCGAAAACTCTTTTTAATATCAAGTCGGGTAATTCAACAAGATTCCCGACATCCTGATCGAATGCTCGTCGCAAACTTTAGTAGACGGCGGCACCCCCGATGCCGCCGACGAAGTGCACCAAGGCGGAACACCGCTGCCGCGAGCACCCGAACGGATGCTTTCGGCGACGGGATTCTCCTACAGTCACTTGGTCGGGGCTATGGTGTGAGGTTGTCTATTAAGTTTACCCGGCGAGTATCCGCGTACGCTACGTGATTGCGACGGACTTTTGATCACATCAAAATTCCGTGGCAACCGATCAAGTGAGACTAAAGTGCTATGTTTATAACATTCATACAGTTATCTCATAACTACTTGTGGATTCCAAATATTGTATCACTTTCCGGATAAGTAGAAAATGTTAAACTTTCCGATCAAACAATCGAACACCCAAGTTTTCCCAATACAGCTCAACTCATGATATAAGTTTAAAAACATTCAGTTCATGCCTCAGTACCAACGGTCCAGCCGTAGAAGGGTCAAGCCAACGCCTCACATGTGGCATGCCGTACTGCCCCAAACCCGAAGGTTCAAAGGGCGGTTCAAGACGGTCACATAATCGAGTTAAGGTTTGTTGTCTTCTAGAGGGACCATCGTGTTACTTGCACTACTTAGAATGTTATTAAACCACGGAAAGATCCAACACTTGGAAATTTCCCGACAGGGGAAAAGATGGGTATTTATATCCGGTCGAACTTTTTAACATATTCTAAAAATACCCGGAAAGCCACATAGACAAAGTCTGATAATCCGATCAAATCTACGAACTCCCAATACAACCCAGAAAACTCAACTCTTGAGTGCATATTAAAAATTACCAGAAAATACAGCACCAAAATATAAGAATTACTGTGCAAAGATCAATGGGAGAAGAGACAAAATGGCCGCGGAACCGCCGCATTAGCCATGCTAATGCCGCGGTTCCGCCGCACTTTGATGGAATCAGGTGATCGAGCTTCACAGTAATTCTTAGAAATTCCTGCTGATATTTATGAATATTTTTAATTCACAAAAATCCACATTTTTGAAAATTGTCCAGAGAGCAATTTGAGTTAGGGTTTCGATGTTCGTTCGGATTTCAAACGTCGTCTACACTACGCCTAAGGCTCTAGCTAGGCTCTGATACCACTGTAGGGTTCCGAGGAACTCTAAGGAGGTCTCACAAGGCATCAACCATGCCAATTTCAAATTTTTCCGGTGCCGAGAAACCCTAATGCTAGATCGTTAACTAGAGATTAGGCGAAACATGCAAGTAAATGACTTTACTGCTAAAGGAAAGTGACTACAACCTTTGTAGATCCGGTCCTCCACCTCCATAGCTCCGTGATGAAGTCCCTCCGCTGTACTCATCGGATCCCGGACTCTCGCGGTGGTTTCATCGAAGAAATGATCGAGCTAGGTCGTTGACTTCGATGCCGAAGATGATCTACGTCGAGGCAACACAAGATCAAGCTCCAACTTCACCAAGCCATGAAACTTGTGAAGAAAACACCCTATACTACTTGGCAAGTGGTAGAGGATGATGAAATAGGAAGTGGGTTTACTTTAGAATTGGATTTCTCACTCATTTTCTCAAGTTGCCATTGATAGTAGCAAGCTTTTCTTCATTGTTGAAGAAGAAGAAGAAGAAAGAATATCATCATCATTTTCAAAATAGAAAATAATATGATACTTATCATATTGCAACCATGGTTATGTGTAGAGAGTTAACTATGGTTTTGGTGAATGGTTAGGTTAAAGGAAATGAAGACAAAATGGTCACTTGGTCAAAGCTTCATGAAGCTTCAACAAGCTTCATGTTTGAAAGCAACCATTTTGTTTTTCTTTTATCTTTTAACCAAAAAAGAATAGATAAATAAATAAGTGAGATGAAACCCTAACCATTCATTAAACATGGTTTAAGTCTTTACACAAATCCAAGTTTGCATGTATCATCAAACATGATACAAACAAGTGCACAAAACTATATCATATATACAATGTGCACATGCGAGTGAGAAAATCCATATTAAGTGAACCGATACTAGTTAATGCAAAGTAATATATTAAATATATAATTATGCATTATATCATTAAATCAACGCTTGATTTAATGATCCGGTCATACTGCATATAACCGACTAATATCAATAGTAACAACTTATCGAATCAACACTTGACCCGATAACCCGGCTATATCGCATATAACCGATCAATGTCATAAATCACGAGAATCGAATACAGCATCACATACTGGTATCATTCTCGGTCCCGCACATATCTCATATGCGCTCCTATTTCGTTTCGCTTGAGCCAGGAAAGCTCTGTGTAGGACTCTAAAGACTCGTCAATACGCCGGCAGCAGGTGATGATCATATCAATCACCCACAAGCCGCAAGCGGTCTGCTATACGTAACGGCCACCCGGGTATTGAACGATCAGAAGATCGACGAGGAAGCCCACTCACACTCCTGTGAATCCAACCAGTAACACTTACCGTACAGTCCAGTCTGATCGTCTGATATGTCGCATATCTCGTCTAGGGATGGTAAACGTCAGACCCCAATAGCTTGATAAGTCGTGTCGATATGAGGTCTATAACAGTTCGAGAAACTACTGGTAACACTTACCAGTAAATCTCAGCAACCCTGGCCAGGGATTTCCGGTTATAGCCAATCGAACACAGCGCAAGATCAACTCCCTATACCGGGAGAGACGAATCCCCTCCTATCGCTCATTGCCTCCATGTGATTCGGGACTATACCCAAAAACTGTAGGGTTCCTAGGCACTCTAATGAGGTCTCACAAGGCATCAACCATGCCAATTTCAAAAATTATCCGTGCCGGGAAACCCTAATACGGATCGTTGACTAGAGTTTTAGGCGAAACAATGAAACTAGTTAACAACTTAACTAAAAGAACGGAAATACAACCTTTGTAGATCCGGTCCTCCACCTCCATAGCTCCATGATGAAGTCTCCTCGCTGTCCAAATAGAATCCCGGGCTCTAGCGTCGGTTTCATCGGAGAAATGGGCGGGCTTGGTCGTCGGCTTCGATGCCGAAGATGATCTACGTCGAGGCAACACTAGATCAAGCTTCAACTTCACCAAGTCAAGAAACTTGTGAAGAAAACACCCTATACTACTTGGCAAGAGGTAGAGGATGAAGAAATAGGAAGTGGGTTCACTTTAGAATTGGATTTCTTACTCTTTTCATCAAATCACCATTGATGGTGCAAGCTTTTCTCCTTTGTAAAGATGAAGAAGAAGAAGAAGATGAATATGATAAGTTAATTATAATTCAAAAGAAAAATAATACTTATCATATATTTAACCATGGTCAAGTGTAGAGAATGAATCATGGTTAAGTGGAATGGTTAGGGTTAAGCATGAGACAAAAATGGTGGACTAGTTCAAAGCTTCATGAAGCTTCAATATACAAACAAAGAAAGCCTCCATTTTCTCTTTATGCTTATTAGTTTCCAAAAAGAATAAATAAATAAATAAATAAATAAGAAACCAAAACCCTAACCATTCATATAACCATGGTTTAATCTTTACACAAACCCAAGTTAGCATGCATCATCAAACATGATACAAACTTGTGCACAAAAATATATCACATATACAATGTGCACAAACAAGTGAGAAAAACCACTTAAAGTGAACCAATACTAGTTAATGCAAAGTAATATATCAAATATATAATTATGCATTAAATCATTAAATCAACGCTTGATTTAACGATCCGGTCATATCGCATATAACCGACTAATATCCAATGTATCGGCTTATCGAATCAATCCTTGATTCGATAACTAGGTTATATCGCATACAACCATTCGATACATTCATCGCGAGAATGAAATACGGTATCACATACACGCATTATTCTCGGTCCCGCACATATCTCATATGCGCTCCTATTTCGTTTCGCTTGAGCCAGGAGACCTCTGTGTAGGACTCTAAAGACTCGTCAATACGCCGGCAGCAGGTGATGATCATATCAAACACCCACAAGCCGCAAGCGGTCTGCTAAACGTAACGGCCACCCGGGTATTGAGCGATCAGAAGATCGACGAGCAAGCCCGCTCACACTCCTGTGAATCCAACCAGTAGCACTTACCGTACAGTCCGGTCTCGTCGTCTGATATGTCGCATATCTCGCCTAGGGGTGGTAAACGTCAGACCCCAGTAGCTCGATAAGTCGTGTCGATATGAGGTCTATAACAGTTCGAAAAACTACTGGTAACACTTACCAGTAAATCTCAGCAACCCTGGCCAGGGATTTCCGGTTATAGCCAATCGAACACAGCGCAACATCAACTCCCTATACCGGGAGAGACGAATCCCCTCCTATCGCTCATTGCCTCCATGTGATTCGGGACTGTACCCAAAAACCACAGTTTTGCACGCCCTCTTGGATGTGGTAAGATGGAAATCAAAGCACAGTGGGAATCACACAAGACTCTATGACGATCTCGGGTCAACAGACTACTCTGTACCAGTGTCACCAGAGAACTGCCATCTGACGTAAGGTATAATACCATCTGGGAGTTCTCGGCGAGTCCGTCCAGTGTACCCAGTCTCCACTGAGCACCCGTATATCATCTCTGATGTCAAACACCAATGGATATGGGATCATCCATCGCCCATCTGTATGGGTCGAGAAGGTATACGCTAGTCTATTCTGGTATATCGATGCCCTGTCTCGATATACCCACGACTAGGGACTTTGAAGGATGTACTTATGTACTACCATGTCCCCACTAGTATGATCCGCATCATAGTCCAGGTAGTCAAGTACACATCCTAAGGGCTTTACCAATATGTAACAGAGAGACAATCAGTGTACATTTTTAGGTAAAGAGCAACCAGATAGCATACTATCATGTCGAGCAAGAAAGTCCTCCCTATATATGTCTAAGCATCCACTACAATATACATCCTATGTATAGTAATGGCCTCTAGGGCATACATATAACTAACAATCTCCCACTTGCACTAGGGCCATCTGATAGCAGCGGTTGTAGTATCTCATACTCAACCATCCCATAAAAGTCTCTCTCTGGGAAAAGGTCTTTGTGAGTGGATCCGCCGTGTTGTCCTCTGAGTTTACTCTCCTAACCTCGATCACCCTGGAGATCAACTATCTCCATGATCAGGTGATACTGCCTTAGAATATGTCTGGATCACTGATGGGACGGACGTTCCTTGGCATAACCCACAACTCCATTGTCACACAATGGGAGGAACTAAGTTCATCTCATGAACAAATATACATCCAGACTGCCTCTTTGGTAGCATCTTAAGTAGCGATGTATCGAGCCTTTATCGTCTAGTATGCCACGGTATCTAGCTTGGAACTGTTCCAACATACCGTCCCTTTACTGAGGGTAAAGACAATGCCTGTGACTGACTTTCAGTCGTCCTTATCACCCTGGAACCCTTCCAGTGATTCTCCCCAGGATCGGTTGATACCATCTCACTACAACTAGTGAGAATCCTAACATCCAATTAGATCTATCTTATAGATCCAAAACCCAGGATTTAGGAGGTATCACTTTGATCATATATGGAGAATCCTTGTGATAAGCGGAGATTGACCGAGCGTAGCATAGGAAACTCCTTCCCTATCAAGAGCATTTCATCCACGTACTCTATGAGGATCATCACCATACTCCCTACTACCTTTTTGTATATACAAGGTTCATCTACCATTTTGATGATGTCAAACTGTTTGACTACTACATCAAAACAGATGTTACAACTCCGCGATACCTGCTTTATCCTATAAAGCATCTTGTACACGTTTCCGCTGCTCCCACTGTCTACGAAGCCATCTGGCTGTGTACTTATAGACGTTCTCTTCTAAAACATCATTTAGAAAAGCAGTCATGACACCCAACCGCCAGATATCGTAGTCATGGTATGTAGCCGTGGCAAGTAGGATCTGGATGGACTTAAGCATAGCCACTTGAAAAAGGTTTCATCATAATCCACGCCTGGTCGATGACGAAAAGCTTTAACAAGTCTAGCTTTGAAAGTCTCAACTTTTCCATCTACACCAAGTAATCTTCTCAAGATATACTTGCTCCTGATGGGAATTTAACCCTTCAGATATAACAACCAAAGTCCATACTTTGTTGGTGTACATGGATTCCATCTCAGATCGCTAAGCATCCAGCCATTCTTACAGAGTCCCACTCCTGATGGCCAGCTCGAAACTAGTTGGGTCATCATCTCATGATGCAATCCTCCCTCCCACTGTCATAGAGTAACCAAAGTATCTCTCAGGTGGGTGAGGAATCCTACTAGATCGGCAGAGAGGCTGAGGTTCGTTGGTAACTATTGAATCCTTTGGTTCTTTCAAATCATCAGCCGCAGTTTGTATAGCTGGAACATTTCCAGTTCTACATAACTGACCTTGCCTCGAACTTGTCCGGATTTTGCTTTCAGATATAGCCCGGACAACCCCAAATCTTAACCAACTTAAGAGATGGGCTCTTCCCTTATCATATCAAATATGAAGTGGTAGGCAACTGATTTGATTTGAACCCTATTCAATAGGTATGCAGCTTCTCAAGTGCATAACTCCCAAAAAGGAAATAGGTAACTCAGTAGTACTCATCATAGAGCACACCATATCGAATAGGGTGCAATTGCTCCGGCCCGATATACCATCGTGCTATGGTGTATACGGAGGAGTAATGCTGAGAGAGAATCTCATTCTCCTTTAGAATCATCCAGGAACTCCATGCTTAAGTATTCTCCTCCTTGATCATATCAAAGGACATAATACTTATACCCTTATTGGTTCTCTACTTCTAGCTTATATTCTGTGAATATCTCAAAAGGTTCGGACTTGTGTTTCAACAGGAACATATGTCTGAATCTTGAGAGATTATCAGAGAATGTAACGAAGTACAAAGAACCGGTCCTGGCATGTGTAGACAGGGGACCTTACATACATCATCATGTATCAATCCCAAGAGTTTACTAACTCTTTCTCTGTTTCCAATAAACAGAGCTATGGTCATTTAATCTTTGTGAAATGACTGGCAAGTTTCATAAGATGTAAATTCAAACCAATTTAAATATGCATCTAAATGTAACTTCAGCCAGTCGGGTCGCATTGATATGACCTAGTCTACAAAGCCTCAAGAAGGATCCGTTCATTTCTGAACTCTTCCTCTTGTGTGTGTTCTGTATACTAAGAACTGTAGTTTGATTTAGAACATCAATGCTTTTAGATAACGTGCCTGAACTGATCAACTTTTGATATAGGAAATGTTCAAAACATTATCCAACAATACAAAATTTTATCATTTCTTTACTAATAAAGAGACTGACATGATTTTATATATCAGGTTCGGTATCTAATAACATTCATTCAGAATCAATGTATTTGGGATACAGGGTGACAGTGACCAACAGACTTGGCTGCAACACTTGCCCCGTTTTCTACCTCATGAAACTTATCACCCGTTCTCAGTTCTCTACCTTTCAATAGCCCTATGTAACAGATTACATATCTGGGATCCTGATCTGGTATCACATACCTAGGACGTAAAGAATATTGAGAAACAGTTCTGTGTAACGAACACACCCGAAGATGATGCATCATATGCACTTTCCTCGTTTGGGCGGCATAGGAATTCTGATATTCCCCAATTTCCTGCTCTGTCTTATAACAATTATAAGTTGGAGCGGGACCAACGTTCCCCAGCTCAGTATAATAAGCGGGTTCGGTCAATATTCCGTATTATTATCTTGATTAAGACGTGATATGGTCGCTACCTGGAGAGAGAGAGAGAAGAAAACACTCAGCGAGCGCTCTTGCAAGAATAGATTGGTTATTATTTTATCTAATCAGGATGGCTCCCACTGTTTTTATCAAATCTTCCTTCAAACCCTAAAAGGAAAGACTAGCCGGGATTAATTACACACTACAAGTTCGCCAATCTTTCAGCCAGGCCAGTGTCGGTACTTTGAGGGAGGTCCCCCGTGCTTTCGCACGAACCTAATTAATGTAAACCTCGTTTTCCCAGAGGCGTAACCTCGTTAACACCTTTCTAGACACCTACTTGATCGGCTAATTGTAATGTGTAAAACTCTCCCAGGAGTAACAATTACTCGCAGTGGGTATCGGGATCCAACTATCTCATAGAAGGTATGCAATCTCATTGCAAATTTCAACACTTGAAATTCCCGATAATATTTTGCCCCAAACGATCTATGACCTTGACAAGGTCAACAAACCATAGACCGTAAGTCAAGTTCAACCCGTCATTTCTTGATTGAATCAAACCCACACGCACGACCCTTGACAAGGTCAACAAGGCCGTACGACTACCCTAACCCAATCTGCATCATATGCATAAGCAGATAAATACTGGTTAGCTACCGCACACTGTGCCTTGACAAGGTCAACAAACGCAGCACGAATACTAAATAGGACTTATCTGAAATGACGGAGGGCTACGACAGGTTTTTCTGAAAACCTATTGCGTAATGTACTTGATATCGTTGTAGAATCAAATGATTTTAAAATGGAGTGTTTTTGAGGCTTTTCTAGTTTTGCTAAAGGGGTCACTCCCGGTGAAGGGATCGTCGGCCCTTTCCTCGTCGAATGAGGTGCGGGATATATCATATATATCACTGTGCAAAGCAGAAACTATAGAAGCAATCAAAAGACAAACCGAGTGTGTAGCATTTGCCAGTTATTGCTAAAGGGGTCACTCCCGGTGAAGGGATCGTCGGCCCTTTCCTCATCGAATAAGGTGCAGGATATATCATATATACCGCTGTGCAAAGCAAGAACTGTAGCTACCCTTTTTAATTTTGAAATTGGATTTTACAACATCTTTAGGTTTCTTTTACTTTCATTAATCATATTAATGAAGTCCCATCATTTAAGTCACCTAAACATCACAGATAAATACGACGTACACTTATGCCATCCGTGTTCGCCTCGATGTCCCCTCGTGCACCGTTAGGTTAGGTGACTAACGGCAGAGCGAGGCAGGGCTAGCGCGGGTGTAAAACATAAGTAACGTCTATATAATATATCATATATACTATATACAGTATCCATCACAGAACATATCACATGATCACATCACAGATATCGCAGCAGAAGAAACATATGAAATATTGGATATACTAGGACGTCCGTGTTTTCAATACGAGCCAGTATATAACACGGATTCCACGGTCGTGATGAATAGCCAAACCCACACCGCTAGACCCCTACGAGAGCGGCAAGCAACCCTACCAATTCTAGAGTTAGGAGACCCGGACTCGACTCCTCGAGTTGGTCTCCCACTGGACTCCAGAACCCGGTTACTTATGCTCCCCTCCTTGGGTCTATCCTAGTGCGGAAAAGTAAATAATATACAAAGGGTGACATCTTCCGCAACCTGGAAGTGCCCCAATAAAAGAACATTACATACAAGTTTTTACATGAATGAAAATGAAAAACACTCATCTCACATAAAATCCCCTGGCTATTCAAACACGACGATCCAATATAACATATCCAGCAACACATAACATCACATGTCATCAACGTAAGTAAATATGCGCATCCCAATTGTCGTTGACATATAGCAACGAAACCGTCGATATCACATATTACACTTACGGTCGCAGAAAAGAAAGTGTAAAACTACAACAGTTGGAATCCGCAATCTGTTTAGACATCGCATGCCTAATCAAATGAAATACTTAGACATCACATGCCTAACAATTATAAACCCCGCATTTTAGTCTCATTATCGAAAACACTTTTCAATATCAAGTCGGGTGATTCAGCAAGATTCCCGACATCCTGATCGAATGCTCGTCGCAAACTTTAGTAGGTGGCCGCACCCCCGACGCCGTCGACGAAGTGCACCAAGGCGGAACACCGCTGCCGCGAGCACCCGGACGGATGCTTTCGGCGACGGGGTTCTCCTACAGTCACTTGGTCGGGGCTATGGAGTGAGGCTGTCTATTAAGTTTACCCGGCGAGTATCCGCGTACGCTACGTGATTACGACGGAGTTTTGATCACATCAAAATTCCGTGGCAACCGATCAAGTGAGACTAAAGTGCTTTGTTTATAACATTCATTCAGTTATCTCATAACTTCTTGTGAATTCCAATTATTGTATCACATTCCGGATAAGATAGAAAATGTTAAACTTTCCGATCGAACAATCGAACACCCAAGTTTTCCCGATACAGCTCAACACACGAAATAAGTATAAAAACATTCAGTTCGTGCCTCAGTACCAACGGTCCAGCCGTAGAAGGGTCAAGCCAACGCCTCACATGTGGCACGCCGTACTGCCCCAAACCCTAAGGTTCAAAGGGCAGTTCAAGACGGTCACATAATCGAGTTAAGGTTTGTTCTCTTCTAGAGGGTCCATCGCGTTACTTGCACTACTTAGAACGTCTTTAAACCATGGAAAAATCCAATACTTGGAAATTTTCCGGCAGGGGAAAAATTGGGTATTTATATCCGGTCGAACTTTTTAACATATTCTAAAATTATCCGGAAAAGCACATAGACAAAATTAGAAAATCCGATCGAAACACCGAGTCCCCAATACAACCCAGAAAACTTAACTCTTGAGTAAATGTTAAAAATTCCCAGAAAACTCAGCATTTCAAGAAAGAAGTTACTGTGCAAAAAGTTTTGAATGAAGTGATTAAATGGCCGCGGAACCGCCGCATTAGCCATGCTAATGCCGTGGTTCCGCCGCTCAATGATCGAATCATGGGTCCCGTTTTGTACAGTAATTCTTATAATCCCCTGCTGAGTTTTTTGCATATTTTTAATTTGGAAAAAACCCAGTTTTTTAAAAATGTACAGAGAGCCGTTTTCGGGTTAGGGTTTTGGTTCGATCGGACTTCAAACTCCGTCTACGCTTCGCCTAAGGCTCTAGCTAGGCTTTGATACCACTGTAGGGTTCCTAGGCACTCTAATGAGGTCTCACAAGGCATCAACCATGCCAATTTCAAAAATTATCCGTGCCGGGAAACCCTAATACGGATCGTTGACTAGAGTTTTAGGCGAAACAATGAAACTAGTTAACAACTTAACTAAAAGAACGGAAATACAACCTTTGTAGATCCGGTCCTCCATCTCCATAGCTCCATGATGAAGTCTCCTCGCTGTCCAAATAGAATCCCGGGCTCTAGCGTCGGTTTCATTGGTGAAATGGGCGGGCTTGGTCGTCGGCTTCGATGCCGAAGATGATCTACGTCGAGGCAACACTAGATCAAGCTCCAACTTCACCAAGTCAAGAAACTTGTGAAGAAAACACCCTATACTACTTGGCAAGAGGTAGAGGATGAAGAAATAGGAAGTGGGTTCACATTAGAATTGGATTTCTCACTCTTTTCATCAAATCACTATTGATGGTGCAAGCTTTTCTTCTTTGTAAAGATGAAGAAGAAGAAGAAGAAGAATATGATAAGTTAATTATAATTCAAAAGAAAAATAATACTTATCATATATTTAACCATGGTCAAGTGTAGACAATGAATCATGGTTAAGTGGAATGGTTAGGGTTAAGCATGAGACAAAAATGGTGGACTAGTTCAAAGCTTCATGAAGCTTCAATATACAAACAAAGAAAGCCACCATTTTCTCTTTATGCTTATTATTTTCCAAAAAGAATAAATAAATAAATAAATAAGAAACCAAAACCCTAACCATTCATATAACCATGGTTTAATCTTTACACAAACCCAAGTTAGCATGCATCATCAAACATGATACAAACTTGTGCACAAAAATATATCACATATACAATGTGCACAAACAAGTGAGAAAAACCACTTAAAGTGAACCAATACTAGTTAATGCAAAGTAATATATCAAATATATAATTATGCATTAAATCATTAAATCAACGCTTGATTTAACGATCCGGTCATATCGCATATAACCGACTAATATCCAATGTATCGGCTTATCGAATCAATCCTTGATTCGATAACTAGGTTATATCGCATACAACCATTCGATACATTCATCGCGAGAATGAAATACGGTATCACATACATGCATTATTCTCGGTCCCGCACATATCTCATATGCGCTCCTATTTCGTTTCGCTTGAGCCAGGAGACCTCTGTGTAGGACTCTAAAGACTCGTCAATACGCCGGCAGCAGGTGATGATCATATCAAACACCCACAAGCCACAAGCGGTCTGCTAAACGTAACGGCCACCCGGGTATTGAGTGATCAGAAGATCGACGAGCAAGCCCGCTCACACTCCTGTGAATCCAACCAGTAACACTTACCGTACAGTCCGGTCTCGTCGTCTGATATGTCGAATATCTCGCCTAGGGGTGGTAAACGTCAGACCCCAGTAGCTCGATATGAGGTCTATAACAGTTCGAGAAACTACTGGTAACACTTACCAGTAAATCTCAGCAACCCTGGCCAGGGATTTCCGGTTATAGCCAATCGAACACAGCGCAACATCAACTCCCTATACCGGGAGAGACGAATCCCCTCCTATCGCTCATTGCCTCCATGTGATTCGGGACTGTACCCAAAAACCACCGTTTTGCATGCCCTCTTGGACGTGGTAAGATGGAAATCAAAGCACAGTGGGAATCACACAAGACTCTATGACGATCTCGGGTCAACAGACTATTCTGTACCTGTGTCACCAGAGAACTGCCATCTGACGTAAGGTATAATACCATCTGGGAGTTCTCGGCGAGTCCGTCCAGTGTACCCAGTCTCCGCTGAGCACCCGTATATCATCTCTGATGTCAAACACCAATGGATATGGGATCATCCATCGCCCATCTGTATGGGTCGAGAAGGTATACGCTAGTCTACTCTGGTATATCGATGCCCCGTCTCGATATACCCACGACTAGGGACTTTGAAGGATGTACTTATGGACTACCATGTCCCCACTAGTATGATCCGCATCATAGTCCAGGTAGTCAAGTACACATCCTAAGGGCTTTACCAATATGTAACAGAGAGACAATCAGTGTACATTTTTAGGTAAAGAGCAACCAGATAGCATACTATCATGTCGAGCAAGAAAGTCCTCCCTATGTATGTCCAAGCATCCCCTACAATATACATCCTATGTATAGTAATGGCCTCTAGGGCATACATATAACTAACAAAATCCACCGTTTTGCACGCCCTCTTGGACGTGGTAAGGTGGAAATCAAACCACAGTGGGAATCACACAAGACTCTATGACGATCTCGGGTCTATAGACTAACCTGTACCAGTGTCACCAGAGAACTGCCATCTGACGTGAGGTATAATACCATCGTGGAGTTCTCGGCGAGTCCGTCCAGTGTACCCAGTCTCCACTGAGCACCCGTATATCATCTCTGATGTCAAACACCAATGGATATGGGATCATCCATCGCCCATCTGTATGGGTCGAGAAGGTATACGCTAGTCTACTCTGGTATATCGATGCCCCGTCTCGATACACCCACGACTAGGGACCTTGAAGGATGTACTTATGGACTACCATGTCCCCACTAGTATGATCCGCATCATAGTCCAGGTAGTCAAGTACACATCCTAAGCGCTTTACCAACATGTAACAGAGAGACAATCAATGTACACGTTAAGGTAAAGAGTAACCAGATAGCATACTATCAAGTCGCGCAAGAAAGTCCTCCCTATATATGTCCCAGCATCCACTACAATATACATCCAATGTACAGTAATGGCCTCTAGGGCATACATATAACCAACATGAAGGACTAAAGAATTGTTCTGGGTGTATGGTAATGGAGATCTCCAAATGGAGGCCTTTACCGATTCGAGCTTCCAGAGCGATAAGGACGACAGCAAATCTATCTCTGGGTTTGTATTTACCCTCAATGGAGGGGTGGTAAGTTGGAAGAGTTCCAAACAGGATACCATTGCAGACTCAACGATGGAAGCTGAGTACATTGCTGCGAATGATGCCGCCAAGGAAGCCGTCTGGATGAAGAAGTTCGTCTCGGAGCTAGGAGTAGTTCCAACCATTATTGATCCAATACCTTTGTATTGTGATAATAATGGGGCTATGGCGTTGGCCAAGGAGCCCAGATCCCATCAGCGGTCCAGACACATCCTGAGGCGTTTTCATTTGATCCGGGAGATTGTAGATCGCCGCGAGATCGAGATTAGGAGAGTAGACACAAAGAATAACGCCACGGATCCATTCACCAAGGCCCTCACTCAGCCGCAGCATGAGCGACTTTTTGAGATGTTGGGTATGAGATACGCCAATAACTGGCCTTAGTGCAACTGGGAGATTGTTGGATATATGTATGCCCTAGAGGCCATTATATGATAGTGGATGTATCTATACATGTATATATATTCAGTATGCAATCTTGCTCGACATGATAGTATGCTATCTGGTTCTTCTTTATCTGACATGTTGATTTGATCATGCTTTTATTCATTCATACATGCTGATGAAGCCCTGAGGATATCGGCTTGACTACTCTGATTATGATGGAGATCATACTAGTGGGACATCTGTAGTCTATACGCATATCCTGAAAAGTCCCTAGTTGTAGGTATATCGAGACGGGTCATTGATATACCAGAGTAGACTAGCGTATATGATACTAGACCTATACGATGGGCGATGAATGTTCCCACATTCATCGATGTTTGACATCAAGATCATATACGGGTGCTCAGTGGTGACTGGGTACACTAGATGGACTCACCGAGAACTCCTATATGGAATTATATCTATCGTCGGATAGCAGTTCTCAGGTGACACTGGTACAGGTTAGTCTGTAGACCCGAGATCGTCATAGAGTCTTGTGTGTTCTCCCACTGTACTTTGATTGCCACCCTACCACGGCTCTACTGAGTCGTGCAAACAGGTGGCTGTTGGGTAAAGTCCTACGACACACGAAGGCGATGAGCGATAGGAGGGGTTTCGTCTCTCCCGGTATTGGGAGTTGATGCTGTGCTGTGCCCGACTGGTTATATCAGTAAGTCCCTGGCCAGGGCTGCTGAGATTTGCCGATAAGTGTTATCAGTAGTTTCTCGATCTGTTATAGACCATTCACCGGCACGACTTATTGAGTTATTGGGGTCGACGTGACCATCCCTAGGCTCGATATGCAGCATATCTGACGAAGAGACCGGACTGTACGGTAGTGTTGCCGGTTGGCTCGACGGGAGTTGTAGCAGGTTCGCTTGTTTTCTTCTGATCGCTCAATACCCGGGTGGCCGTTACGTTTAGCTGACCGCTTGTGACTTGGGGGTGCTTGATATGATCATCACCCACTGCCGGCGTATTGACAAGTCTTAGAGTCCCTAAAAGGAGTTACCTAGTCCAGGCGAAACGTTGTGGTGCGCGTATGCGATATGCGCATCGACCCGATTAAAATGCGCGTATAGGATACCGAATATTGATCGGGCGGCTTGCTTTTGGTGGGGTCATATGTGATATGGCCGGATTAATAAATCAAGTTTTGATTTATCATTTAACCATTATTTTTCTCACTTGAAACCTTTTCTTGTTGATGATGGATGTATGCATGCATGTATGCTATCTTTCTTTTAGTTTCATGCACATATTGATGTGCATACATACACCATCTATCATGGTTGATTACACATGGAAAATGGTGGCAATATAAGACTCACACCATGGATAAATATATGGATTATTATTTGATTTTGTGTTTAAAACAAAATGGAAAAGGAAAGGATAATTCTTGACTTGCTTCTACATTCTTATTTAACCTAACCATCCTCACCTACCCTTAACCTTGGATTAAACTTTCCTTCTATGTTTTAAACCCTAATTAAATAATAACTCAAACATTTAACCATGGTTTGACATGAGAAGAAATAAAATATATATAGATATATTTCATTTCTTTTCAATGGTTAATTTTTTCTCTTCTTCAAAAGAAAAGCCATCATCTTCCTCCTCCTTCTTCCTTTGCTCTCTAGTTTCTTCTAGTGAGCAAAACACACATCAAGAAAGGTTTTTGAAGTGAGAATCATAACCACAATATCATTCTACACAAGTTTAGCCAACTTGTTTAGAGTGTTCTCTTCATTTCTCATCTTGAAAAGTGAAGTTGCGAGCTTGGACTAGGAACTTCGGGTGGATCGTCGTGGACGCGAGAAGACTTCAAGAGGACCTTCATCCAACACTCAAGAGGCCAAAGAGTCTAGCGAAGGGAGCTACAATGGTTGGAGTCTCGAAACCCTAGTCTTTACTGCCTTTAACTTTTGAAACCCTAATTTTCTAGGATCGATCCCTTTGTATGCTTGCTTAGCACCATAAAAATTTAAACTTTGTGACATGTGATGCTTCCAAACTCTACATAAGGTGCTAGGTAATCCTAAAACTTCATCTTCACTTGTTGCTCACTTGAGCTTATGGATGAGAGAAAAAGTTTTTGTGACACTATCCTACACTCCCCACTCTCCACTACTAGCTATTTTGTATGGTCGGTTGGTCCGCTTGGCGAACCTGGAGCTTGTGCCGTTTCCCTCGGGTGGATCATCGGAGATGAAGGAAGACCGGCGACCAAAATCGATCTGCATCACTAGGAGCTTGGAAATGGTTGAAGACCCGAAGGACTTGGTTCATTAGGTATAACCATTCTATCTCTTTGTGATTGGTTTGCTAGTTTTAGGGTAAATGGTTTTGATCTTGGAAATCAGGTAATGGTAGTGCCGGGTTTTAGAAAAATTTTGTTCCGCATTTGGCCACGGTTCGATGGCCGGGGCGCTCCCATAACCCAACACACATATGTGATATGTGCGGGACTGAGATTAATACGATATGTGATACCGTATTCTATTCTCGCGATATGTGATATCGGACGGTTATATATGATATAGTCGGGTTATCGGATCAAGAGTTGATTCGATAAAATGATACATATTATGTTGGAGATAGTGCCCTCAAAGTCAATTATTAGATCGCAGGTACGTGATTGCAATGATTGATGCAGAACCTATACCAATATGACAGTCTTGCTCAAGATGACAGTATGCTATCTGGTTTGTCTTTATCCTAGTAATACATGCTTTAGTTCACTATTGCATGATGATAGAGCCCATAGGATTCTTGCTTGATTGCCAGCAGTATGATGGCGATCATATATGTGGGAGCTGGGGTCTGTAAGCACATCCTTAAAGTGTCCCTAGTCGTGGGAGTTACGGGACATGGCATCGATACTCCAGAGTAGAATAGTGTATACAGTCGAGACCCCGACAAGGGACGGTGGCCGGTCTCACAAGCCATTGGTGTCAGCTGGTTCACCAAAGATGTTTACAGGTGCTCATTGGGTTATGAGTACACCTGACAGGACTCGCCGGGAATCTGCTAGTTGGTATTATACATATCGTCAGATAGCAATTCCTTGGTGACATGTGTACAGGTTAGTTCATCGACCTGAGATCTTCATTTGTCTCGTGTGAGTTCCCACTGTGCTTAGATTACTACCCTACCACGCTCAAAGGAATTGTGCAAACAGGTTTTAGTTGGGTACAGTCCCGAGCCACATTGGAGGCAAGTGAGCGGATCGTCGGGGATTCGTCTCTCCCGGTATTGGGGGTTGATGTCGCGCAGTGCATGGGTGGCCATCACTAGAAATCCTCAGCCGAGCTAGTGGAGAATTACTGATTTGGATCAGTAGTTTATCAGGTGGTGATGGGCTTCATGCCGACACGATTTATCGCGTTATTAGGGGTCTGACTTTATCCACCCCCTAGACACGATATGCGATACTCTTTAGACGAATGGACCGGACTGTATATACATTGTCAATGTCAGGCTCGGTAGGGTTTAAAAATGAGTTCGCTCGTCAGCTTCCCTTCCAATCAATACATAGGCAAAACGTTACGTGCAGCTTGTACCTCTGACGTGCTAGTGGTTATACCCAATGCCAGTGTGTTGATGAGTCATTAGAGTCCCCCACAGACACTTTCCCAAGTTCGGAAGAAACGTTGTAGGCCGTATGGTGATATGGCAAGGTTCGGAAAAAGCACGTGCGTTTTCGCACGTGTCGTTTTTCGGGCAGATAATACTGGTAGGCTTTGGTTTAAGCCGGAACCCAGTATTATACTGTGTAGATATAATATCTTTGTCTCAGTTGCATTTGTATTCGGTCGTAATGCAAATGTGGGTATGTTTATACTTATACGGGGTTATCCTGAAATTCGTTTCAGGATCACTTTTGGAAATTGCCAGTTTCCAGTTTTCTATCAGCCGTATTTTGACATTCGGTTAAAATGCGGATTTATCTTTTCTTGATGAGGTGAGTCAGTGTTCTAGAAGGTTCTAGAGAGGGTGACAAGGAAGTAAAATTCCTACACTACGATCGGTTGTACTTTGGTCGTCACACAGTTGTTTCTCCAGACAGGATATGGATATAATATTAGACATTCTGGTTTCTAGATCTATGGTTTTAGATCTAGATTTGGGTAGTTTCCCAATGTGGGTACTTTGACTGTATTCTAATGGTTTTTAGAATAGATGACTCCTGGCATGGTGGTATACCTGCAGGTGATGGAGTCACCCTCTCTAAAGGTGTCTTACAGACTAAAGGAGAGAGGGATGTACATGATTGGCAGATCACTTGCTTAGGCAATTGAGTCGATCATGAGATGTCAAGTACCACACCAGATGTTGTTTTTTGCACTTGATGCGATAAGTTTATATTAATCCAATCCTGAAGAAACATAAGGAAGCAGTTTTAGAACATAAGTGCTTGTTCTACGGATTTGATGACAGGAGACGGTTATCATTCCAGGCTTCAAAGGTGACATGGATGACAGAGTGATTGTCAGAGTAATAGTTTTCCCTCTGACGAGGGACAGTATTATGGACAGGTGGTCCAAGAGGATACTGTGGGAGGCATGGTGCTGGATACTGATTAGGTTCAGTTATCGATACAATCTAAGAAGTTTGGATTTGGAGTTTATTTATGAACTAGGTCCCATCAGATATCCAGACATATTCTAAGACAGGTATCACTCGATTCGGGAGATGGCTTTCTCCGCGAACTTGAGATTTAGAGAGATATAGAAGAAACATCAGGGCGGATCCACTCACTGAGGCTATTTCTCGAACACAAGAGTTTTACAAACTAGCTTTGTGAAACTGATTAGTAGAGGAGTTGGATGTTCGGTATCACACGGGCTGTGAGTATGCGACATCGCAATAATTAGCCTTGAGTGCAAGTGGGAGATTGTTGGAGATAGTACCCTCAAAGTCAATTATTGGATCGCAGGTACGGGATTGCAATGATTGATGCAGGACCTATACCGATATGACAGTCTTTCTCGAGATGACAGTATGCTATCTGGTTTGTCTTTATCCTAGTATACATGCTTTAGTTCACTATTGCATGATGATAGAGCCCATAGGATTCTTGCTTGACTGCCAACAGTATGATGGCGATCATATACGTGGGAGCTGGGGTCTGTAAGCACATTCTTAAAGTGTCCCTAGTCGTGGGAGTTTCGGGACAGGGCATCGATACTCCAGAGTAGACTAGTGTATACAGTCGAGACCCCGACGAGGGGCGGTGGCCGGTCTCACAAGCCATTGGTGTCAGCTGGTTCACCTAAGAAGTATACAGGTGCTCATTGGGTTATGAGTACACCGGACAGGACTCGCCGGGAATCTGCTAGTTGGTATTATACATATCGTCAGATAGCAATTCCCTGGTGACAGTGTACAGGTTAGTTCATCGACCTGAGATCGTCATTTGTCTCGTGTGAGTTCCCACTGTGCTTAGATTACTACCCTACCACGCTCAAAGGAGTTATGCAAACAGGTTTTAGTTGGGTACAGTCCCGAGCCATATTGGAGGCAAGTGAGCGGATCGTCGGGGATTCGTCTTTCCCGGTATTGGGGGTTGATGTCGCGTAGTGCACGGGTGGCCATCACTAGAAATCCTCGGCCGAGGTAGTGGAGAATTACTAATTTGGATCAGTAGTTTCTCAGGTGGTGATGGGCTTCATGCCGACACGATTTATCGCGTTATTAGGGGTCTGACTTTATCCACCCCCCTAGACTCGATATGCGATACTCTTTAGACGAATGGACCGGACTGTATATACATTGTCACTATCAGGCTCAGTAGGGTTTGTAGACGAGTTCGCTCGTCAGCTTCCCTTCCAATCGATACATAGGCAAAACGTTACGTGCAGCTTGTACCTCTGACGTGCTAGTGGTTATACCCAGTGCCAGTGTATTGATGAGTCATTAGAGTCCCCCACAGACACTTTCCCAAGATCGGGCAAAACGTTGTAGAGGCCGTATGGTGATATGGCAAGGTTCGGAAAAAGCACGTGCGTTTTCGCATGGGTCGTTTTTCGGGCAGATAATACTGGTAGGCTTTGGTTTAAGCCGGAACCCAGTATTATACTGTGAAGATATAATATCTTTGTCTCAGTTGCATTTGTATTCGGTTGTAATGCAAATGTGGGTATGTTTATACTTATACGGGGTTATCCTGAAATTCGTTTCAGGATCACTTTTGGAAATTGCCAGTTTCCAGTTTTCTATCAGCCGTATTTTGACATTCGGTTAAAATGCGGATTTATCTTTTCTTGATGAGGTGAGCCAGTGTTCTAGAAGGTTCTAGAGAGGGTGACAAGGCTAGTGAGTCATTAGTGCATTAATGGAGCAATTAATGCTTGATGACTAAGGGTTAAGGTTCAATGTATGCATTGATTGCATTCATACTAGGTGTATTTGTAACTCATTGTTTCTTTCATGATCTTTTGCTTGTGGTCACCACTCACTCCTCCTACACTCACCCCCCACATCCAATAAGTGGCCGGCCACCCCCTTGAGGTTTGATAATGGTTGCTAGAAAAAGATTGGTATTGTTTTGGACTCATGGAAATTAGATAAACCTCATTTCTCATTTCACCCGATTCCAAAAGGCAACTTCATTAACCGTTTGTCCATAGCCTTGGACATAACGAGACAAAGTGTTCTACTCATTCTCTACTTCATCTTGGTCGTCTCTTTTAGCAAACTTGACGATCGAGTTGCCTCGGTTCAGAGGCGGGAGCCCGTTTATAGATCCGTCGACGTGGTGCCACCTGGACGAGAAGATTGGAAATTCAGGAGATCGGATCAGCCGCAACAAGCGTGGGATGATGGTTGAAGACCGAAGGACTCGGATCGTTCGGTATAACTCTTCTACCCTCTTTGTAGTTTGTTAGTTTAGCTTTAATGGCAGATCCGGGTTACGGTACGCGATAGCGCCAGTTGTAAAAAGTTTTTGTTCCGCATTTGGCGTCTGTTAGACGGCCGGGGCACTACCGTGGACTTACATATTATATTAGTCGGTTATATGTAATATAGCCGGATTATTAAATCAATTGTTGATTTAATAATTTAATGTAGAATTATATATTTGATATATTAAATTACATTAACTAATATTAGCTCACTTAAGAATTACTTTTTCTCACTTAATGATACATTGATATATATGTGATACATGTTAAATGTATTATTTTCTTTTGTTCACAAAATTATATATGTGATATATAATTGTGACATGCTTGGTTACACATGCAAACTTGGGTGTATAAGACTTAAACCATGCTAGGTTAAAGTTAGGGTTTAATATTTATTATTAAGTGATTAAAAATCATTTGGATTTTATCATGGCATGGAGCTTGCATGAAGGTTGTCGAACATTGACTTGGTCCACTTGATTTGTTTTTTGCTTAAGATATTTGTTAACCTAACCATTAACCCTAGCTCATGGTTTATTCTCTACATGAGTTAGCCATGACACATATTAACCCATGGTTGCATTTCTAAGCCCATTCTCTTCATCACTTGAGCTTCTTCTTCTTCCTCCTCACAAAAGCTTGCTAGCTTTTTCTTTGTGATGAAATAAAGTGAGAAAAAGAAAACTAAATAGAGCCCACTTCCTACTTCATCATCATATTCTATACTAGCCATTTAGATTAGGGTGTTAGCTTCACTAATTTCATATTAGTGAAGTGAAAGCTTGAGTTCATGTTGCCTCAACGTAGATCATCTAGGATAGTGAAGACTTCAAGCAAGGATGCATCATTCACTTCATGGAATCTCTCAAGAGTCCGAGAGTTCGATGATCGCAGCGAAGGGACCACAACAAGGAGCTGTTGAAGTGAAGGAACGGACTACAAAGGTTGTAATCTCTAATCACTTAGAAATAAAGTAGTTTGCTTTATCGATTCCGTATGATTCTTTAGTTAAGAACCTAGGGTTAGGATTATTTAGAACGACAAAATTTTAATTTGGCATGAACGATAGCACCCGAAATCTTGCTGCCGTGCTAGACAACCCTACATTATGTTGCATAGATCATATTGCATGGATTTACGCATTGAGATATGGATTTCATGTGATTTATGGATTTGAGAACTGTAGTGTTATTTCAAAAAAGTACGCATTGTTTTGGAAACCCGGTTCTGTTGATATGATATTTCAGTGCGTCCACCATGTGTTTTCTCGGTTCTGAGATGTGTGATAGAAAGCCGATTCGAGGAGTTGGATGATCAGTTTGCGGGTTCATGATGGACCCGGTATGGTAACCCGGGGCGAGAATGGATGGTTGTGTAGTAGACGATGAGCCTGGCAAAGGGACTACTACCTACCGGTGATTGGTTGGACCTAGAGGTTATCCAGAGGATACCGACCGGAGTCGATAGATGGATAGGGGCCGACCCGTACTGCCGGAGCCCGAGGGCCGATCCGGGCAGACGGAGCCCGATATATGTGGATTTGCGTGTCGATGTTGGACATGAGTATTTCATGATGTTTTCGAGTGCCGATGTTGGGCACTCAGGTTCCATGAGATTTTTAGGATATGAGGGCCGATCATTGTGATGCCGCCTGAGGTACTGGGATTTAGGGTGTCGTTGATGGACACCGGTTTTTCCACGATGATGATTCGTAGTGATGTTATGTTTTATCCCGTACTCAGCATTCATTGATATGCATTGCTTCATGTATTTGTAGTACCTGATAGAGTACCTTTCATGATTGTTGCATATCTATATTGACATATTATGTTATCAGATTGCATGTGTTTGAGTATCGCAGTACGTGCATACCTGTGATTACCTGTATGATGTTACTTACTATTCACGAGTTGGCAACTCACCCCCATTGTGCCACAGTGTTTTGCAGGTTGACGCTCAGAGTAGTCGCGGCAGGCTGCTTTTCATCTCTATTTTGTGGATACTGCTACAGTTGGCTGTGAGCCGTTTTGCTATAGGTGGGTTGCGGTTATCTGACTTTATATTCATTGTACATCTTATTGTATCTAGTACTCTCCATCTACCATTTATCTATTGACTTAAAGACCAGTTGTGATGACGATATTGTGTTTTTTTTTGTGACTCTGGGTGTCGAGCTCGTGTGAGCCGGCTTTTATTATGTAGTTTTATCTTTTATGCTGTTTTTCACTTATATTGTCCATTTCTTCGCTACGGCATCGTATATTATTCTTGTGGTGGTTGTTTCCGCCATTGGGCGTGATTGCTCCTATTTAGGGATACTCCGAGCAAGCGAGATTGAAATAGGTAGGCGGGCAGCTATGACGTTCATGCTTGCCGACTCGGGAATCACTCACTCGTCTTTCTGGACTTTGGGTCTCGGTCTTTACCGGGCCCACTAGCAGCAAGTATGTTGCTTTACCTATATCTTATGTTTGTACCCGTTTCGGGGCTAGTTTTTACAAAGGAAGTGCTGCCGAAATTTTTAAGAAAATAATTTAAACTTTAAATTACTTGAGATTTCCAAATGTTTTTAACAAATATTTTTATCACTTACTATTTTTGATGGTTTAGATTTCTGGGTTTCGGCTTACTTAAAGTGCGTTACGCCTGTAGACGTTTCATGGTTTAAGTGCCGGTCACATGCCAAATTTTGGGTCATGACAGCATGTGTACACACTTTTTTATCTAAATGGTCCAACACATACAAGTGTATACACTAGCTTGTTGGTACATGGACCTAGAGAGGGGCTGCCTTGGTGCAAGTGGGCACATGTGAGGTGATGTGTGTTAAATGCAAAAGGATGTAATGTGATTTAAAAAGCATCAAGTTTCTCTCCAAGTCTACTGAGTATAACCAGGTTCATATAGACAAATCAAGCAGCATCAGTGGGATTGTGGAGAGCACACAACTGCACCACACCAACACGAGCCACATTGCCCGGAATTTGACCGGCGACATGCTCAATATAACCAGTCCCACTGATTTTTGCATGTCCAAATGTCCCCAATTTTTCTCTGGCCTTCCCTTGCAGTCATATCATCCATATTTTATTGCTTGTTTAATCTTCTTTTGTGCCTATAAAAGGCAGATCAGTGAGCAAGGGAAGGGGTCTCACATTGTCTCATATTCAATACTTCATACTCTTTTTGTTTTGTTTTTGTTTTTGTACATAGCTAGTTTCCCTTGAGCTCCCTGCTTTCTCTTGATCTTGCAACCTCTTCATTGAGCTTGCAAGTTTAAGTTTTGGTTATTGAACTCAAAGTTGTATCACTTGGACATAATAAAGCTTTCATTTTGCACTTTGGGTTCTTAGTATCTCTCTTCTTTTACTTTCTTGCATTTTCATTCTTACCATTACTTACTTGCTCTTTTAATTCCATGCTATTTACTTTCTTTCAATGTTGTTTATTCTTTTCTCTTTTATCTTTTCTTTGCTCTTTTTCTTTGTTGTTTTGTAATTATTGGTGTTGTTAGGAAAAAGAATGGTCGTGTAAGTTAAGGTTTTCGTTTCTCATTTCCTTTGCCCGATATTTTCCAATTGAACTCCGCCCAAAACTTACACAAGTGCTCCGTTAGGCACCCTACCCTACCAAGGTATCGGTGATCTCTAACCGCGACCGGTTGCGTTCGGTTTGGCCGGAGGCGAAAGCCAACCGACAAGAACGGACAGACAAGGGTCAATAAGCCGGATTTCACTAATAACGTGCTTAAGTATCCTAATCCACGTTGTTGCCGATTTCTCTAGTGTCAATGGTTAAGTTCGGCACAAAGGATTGAGTGCGGAATTCACTAACTTACACTAACCTATTTAATCCTAACAACTTATACTTGCATATATACACTTAGGTTAGAAACGAACCATTTTGAACCGCACATTAACTCGTGATAACAAGAACGTGAAACGCACCGTCTCCCTGCGGACTACCCGTACTCATCGCGGCTACCTACACGTGACACCGTCCTGATTGTGGTTAACTTTAGAACTATAAAACGCGACACGCCAAAAGCGTGCAATCACCCCACGTTTCATTTGAGCCGACGTTCCCTGGTCGTGTGGATAATCCGTACATCATCGATCCTAGACCCCTACGAGTGTGGAAAGTCACCTGCCAATTCTAGAAACTGGGTAACTCGCCCTCAATAACATGAGTCGGCCACCCGTCGCTTTCTAAAATCTGGTCACTCAGGCACTCCTCCGCGGGTCGATCCTATAAACCCTATAAGTGCTGCGAGCAACCCACCAATTCTAGAGCGAGGCGATCCGGTCTCAAATACCATGAGATGGCCACCTAGCGCACTCTAGAACCCGGCTACTTAAGCACTTCTCCTAGGTTAATCCTAGTACAGAAATGAAATATATACAAGGGTGACATCGACCGCATCCTGGTCGAGACCCAATAAAAGAATATACATAATACGAAAATGAAAGCCACAAGTTGGAGATCGTTCCGAACAAATTATTACAACATAATAAATCAAAACTGCACGAGAGGCTATCCACCACGATAATCCGGCTAAACCAATACAGAGATATATATCACAGAACAAGCAACACAAGCAAGTGAGCAATCCACGTCTAATCGAACATATAGCAATTAGACGACGTTCAACAACACATATAGTAAGATACAAATATAAACGATGTTAAAATTTCGACCGAAAATAGTCCCGAATTTCCCGTATGCACAAATAGTACAAAATAAAATCTGGGGCAAAAAGATGTATACCAAAAATCTAGTTTCTATAATTCCAAGCAATTGACAAATTTTAGGGATAAACAGAAAAAATTAGGAAGAGGTAATTAGCCAATTCTCAGCCAAACTTCATCTGTTTGTTCTCGAATTTTGTGCCAAGTATTCTTTCTAAAAAGGTAGTCCACTGACATATACAAAAAAAATTCAGGTTCCGTTTTGAAATGGATAGAAACTTGGAATTCGAAACTAAATACGGGTAAATTTTTGGTCTCAAAACTAAAACATCGTCTAATCTAGTTCTAGTGTTCGGTTTGGCTCTTATACCATTGAATGTTCCTAGTGCCTTCGCCGCAGCAACCACGGCCGATGTAGAACTGAAAAACAAAAATTTTCAAGAGGACACTAGAAACTAATCCCCAGTGATCGATCCAAACACTAAACTAGAATACAAGCATATTAGATTTAGGGATTACAACCTTTGATGCATGTCCATCCAGTTTTGGAAGACCCCTCCAAGCTCCTCGTAGGCCGTCAGAAACAAGCTTGAGAGACGACCGCTCTTGCCGAAGATGATCCATCCGAGAGAACCGATTCAAGCTCCAGCTTCACCTAGTGAAGCAACCGACACTCTTAGCAGCTAGGAATGGAGAATAGGGATGTAGGAATTTTCCACTATGATTTTCACTCTCCATCTAATGCTCAAGAGAGCAGGCAAGAAGAAGGATAAGAAGAGAATGAAGAGGTAGGCATAACAAATAAACAAGTGTTCAATAGAATGAGTTAACTCTTGAGAAAAAAGAGAATGGCTTCATATATTTTATCAACCCTAAAATAAAATATAACATCCATTTTGTAATAAACAAATGATGTCAACCCTCTTTAAATGTCTCAACCATACTCAATTGCCACCTCACCTAGCCACCTCATTACCATGAATATTCACAAATGAATATTCTGAGGTGTCCTCCTTCTATAAGTATTCTGTCAAAATATGGAATACAACCTAGTATACGTATCGAAATACATATACGTATATCCATATTAAAATACGAATACCTAAGAGAGAGAAAATGCATAATGAAAATAGTATTATCAAATGTCCAATTAATCCGTGTAGCCTGTACACATATTTAATCGGACACCTGAATGTACCAATATACCTCATCTACATCATATCGCCTGAACCGGGAAAACCCTCTGTGTGAGACTCAATAACACGCTGGCAGTGATTACTGGATAAATCCATAACCATAAGTACGTCAGCGGCACTAACTGTACATAACGACTACCTACGTATATGCCGAAAGGGAGATCAACAATCAAGTCTGTCCGTACCCTAATGAGCTTGAATGTGACAATCTCCATACTGTCCCATCTTTTCGTCTAAGAGTATCGCATACCGGATCAAGGGGGTGGATAACATCAGACCCCTAAAAACCCGATAAGTCGTGTCGGAGTCAAACTCATCACCAACCGAGAAACTACTGAACTCCTATCAGTAAATCTCATCCACCGTGCCTATGGATTTGGGGTGATGACCAACTGAATACAGTGCGATATCGACTCCTAATACCAGGAGAGACGAATCCCCGACAATCTCTCACTGCCTCCATATGGCTCGGGACTATACCCAACTAAAATCTGTTTGCATGACTCTTTTGAGCCATAGTAGGGTAGTAAGCTAAGTACAGTGGGAACTCACACGAGACAAATGACGATCTCAGATCAAAATACTAAGCTATACTCATGCCACTATAGAACTTCTTGTTAGTTATATGTATGCCCTAGAGGCCATTACTATACATGTGATGTATATTGTAGTGGATGCTTGGACATATATAGGGAGGACTTTCTTGCTCGACATGCTAGTATGCTATCTGGTTACTCTTTACCTTAACGTGTATACTGATTATCTCTCTGTTACATGTTAGTAAAGCCCTTAGGATGTGTACTTGACTACCTGGACTATGATGCGGATCATACTAGTGGGGACATGGTAGTCCATAAGTACATCCTTCAAGGTCCCTAGTCGTGGGTGTATCGAGACGGGGCATCGATATACCAGAGTAGACTAGCGTATACCTTCTCGACCCATACAGATGGGCGATGGATGATCCCATATCCATTGGTGTTTGACATCAGAGATGATATACGGGTGCTCAGTGGAGACTGGGTACACTGGACGGACTCGCCGAGAACTCCCAGATGGTATTATACCTTACGTCAAATGGCAGTTCTCTGGTGACACTGGTGCAGGTTAGTCTGTAGACCCGAGATCGTCATAGAGTCTTGTGTGATTCCCACTGTGCTTTGATTTCCACCTTACCACGTCCAAGAGGGCGTGCAAAACGGTGGTTTTTGGGTACATCCCGAGTCACATGGAGGCAATGAGCGATAGGAGGGGTTTCGTCTCTCCCGGTATTGGGGGTTGATGTTGCGCTATGCTCGATTGGCCATAACAGGGAAGTCCCTGGCCAGGGCTGGTTTAGAGATTTACTGCTAAGTGTTACCAGTAGTTTCTCGACCCATTATGAGCCTCATATCGGCATGACTTATCGGTTATTGGGGTCTGACGTTTACCACCCCTAGACTTGATATGCGACATATCAGACGAGGAGACCGGACTGTACGGTAGTGTCACTGTCAGGCTTTTTGCAGGAGTTGGAGCGGGCTTGCTTGCTGATCTTCTGATCGCTCAATATCCGGGTAGCTGTTACGTCCAGCTAGTACCGCGGACAGCTTGTGGGTGCTTGATATGATCATCACCTACTGCCGGCGTACTGACGAGTCTTTAGAGTCCTACATAGAGGTTGTACTGGCTCAGGCAAAACGAAATAGGAGCGCATATGTGATATGTGCGGTACCGAGAATAATGCGTGTATGCGATAACGTATTCTATTCTCGTGATGTTTGTATCGATCGGTTGTATGCGATATAACCTAGTTATCGAATCAAGTGTTGTTTCGACAAGTCGATACATTGGAAGTTAGTCGGTTATATGTGATATAACCGGATTATTAAGTCAAGTGTTGATTTAATAATTTAGTGTATAATTGTATATGTGATATACTAATTTACATTAACTAACATTGGTTTACTTAAGCATTTATCTTTTCTCACTTGTACACAAGTTAATATATATGTGATATATATTTATTAGTGTACAAATTGTATCATGGTTGTTGATACACATTACATGGGTGTACAAGACTTATACCATACTAATTATATTTATTAGGTTTTTAATATCGAAAGTAATTCTAAAACAAATGGATAATGAGCACAAATACATGAAGCTTCTTGAAGCTTATCTTTGCATTTGACTTAGTCCACTTGTTTTGTTTTACTTAAGATATTAGTTAACCTAACCACTATGATTACACATGGTAAAGTCTCTACATGATTTAGTATATGATACTCACTCACCATGGTTAGTTCACTCTCTCTTTTGATCATTTATTCATTCTCATTTTGAGCTCATCTTCCTCCTCCTTCATCTTGATGCTAGGGTTTGAAAAAGAGAGAGAACCAAAGTGAGAAAAGAAAATCTAAAGTGTACCCATTTCCTATCTCACCATCCTCTACTAGACTAGCACTTTAGTTTAGGGTGTTTGCTTCACTAATTCTTTGGTTAGAGAGGTAGAAGTTTGAGTCCGTATTCCCTCGACGTAGATCATCTTCGGCATCGAAGACTTCAAGCGATCCCGTTGCAATTTTCTCATGGAGCCGTCCGAGAGTCCGGGAGTTGAATGATCGCAGTGAAGGGACTACATCAAGGAGCATATGAAGTGAAGGACCGATCTACAAAGGTTGTATTTCGTATTCACTTAAGGTTAAAGAGTTTAGCTTGCTCGTTTTTCGCCTAATCTCTAATTAACGATCTAGTTTAGGGTTATTCGGCACGGCAAAAATTTTAATCCGGCATGTTTGATGTTTTGTAGAGCCTCATTAGAGTGCCTAGTAACCCTATAGTGGTATCAGAGCCTAGCTAGAGCATTAAGCGATGTGTTTACGAAGTTAAAACCCCGATCGAACCCGTAAACTACAAAATATACCCCTCTCTGTACATTTTTTAAAATCTGGGAATTTTCTGAATTAAAAATGCCTAAAAAAATTAGCAAGCAATTATAAGAAACACTGTGCAAAACGACCACGTTTGGCGCCCAAAGCGCCGCGGAACCGCGGCACGAGCATGGCTCGTGCGGCGGTTCCGCGGCCATAAGGTGACGTCACCGTTGTCTTTTTGCACAGTAATGTTTCTATTTAATTTCCTGATATTTTCTAGGTATTTTTATCTGACTCAAGTGTTGAGTATTTTGGGGTTTATTTTGTAGTCGTTGTTTCGATCGGAATTTTTAATTTCGTTGGGTTTTCCGGATATTTAGAAACTGTTAAAAAGTTCGATCCGACATCAATAACTCACTTTTTCCCCGACCCGGAAAATTTCCAAGTGTTGGATTTTTCCGTTGTTTGAGAACGTCTAAATTGTGCAAGTTACGCAATGGACCTTCTAGAAGACAACAAAGCTTAACTCGATTATGTGACCATCTTGAACTGCCCTTTGAACCTTAGGGTTTGGGGCAGTACGGCATGCCACATGTGAGGCGTTGGCTTGACCCTTCTACGGCTGGACCGTTGGTACTGTGGCATGTGATGGATGTTTTTAAACCCCCCTCAAGTGTTGAGAACTATCTGGGAAAACTTGGGTGTTTGTTTATTCGATCGGAAAGTTTAACACTGTCTATTTATCTGGAATGTGATACAATATTTGGAATCCACAAGTAGTTATGAGATAACTAATTTGGATGTTATAAACATAGCAGTTTAGTCTCAATTGATCGGTTGCCACGGAATTTTGATGCGATCAAAAGTCTGTCGCAATCACGTAGCGTACGCGGATACTCGCCGGGTAAACTGAGTAGACAGCCATGCCCCATAGCCCTGACCAAGTGACTGTAGGAGAACCCCGTCGCCGAAAGCATCCGTTCGGGTGCTCGCGGCAGCGGTGTTCCGCCTTAGTGCACGTCGACGGCGTCCGGGGGTGCGGCCGTCTACTAAAGTTTGCGACGAGCATTCGATCTCATATCGGGAATCTTGTTGAATTGCCCGACTTGATATTGAAAAGTGTTTTCGATATAGAGACTAAAATACGTGGTTTATAATTGTTAGGCATGCGATGTCTAAGTAGGTTGCGGATTCCAACTGTTGTAGTTTTACACTTTCTTTTCTGCGATCGTAAGTGTAATATGTGATATCGCTGGTTTCGTTGCTATATGTCAAAGACAATTGGGATGCGCATATTTACTTACGTTGATGACATATGATGTTATGTGTTGCTGGATATGTTATATTAGATCGTCGCGATTTGAATAGCCGGGTTTTTTTTATGTGAGATGAGAGTTTTTATTTTCATTCATGTAAATTTAATGTATGTAATATTCTTTTATTGGGGCACTTCCAGGATGAGGTTGATGTCACCATTTGTATATTATTTACTTTTCCGCACTAGGATAGACCCAAGGAGGAGAGCATAAGTAACCGGGTTCTATAGTCCAGTAGGAAACCAACTCGAGGAGTCGAGTCCGGGTCTCCTAACTCTAGAATTGGTAGGGTTGCTTGCCGCTCTCGTAGGGGTCTAGGGGTGTGGGTTTGGCTATTCATCGCGACCGTGGAATCCGTGTTTTTTAGTGGCTCAAAATAAAACACGGACGTCCTAGTATATCAAATATTTCATATGTTTCTTCTGCTGCGATATCTGTGATGTGATCATTTGATATGTTGTGATAAATACTGTATATAGTATATATGATATATTATATAGACGTTACTTATGTTTTACCCCCGCGCTAGCCCTGCCCCACTCTGCCGTTAGTTACCTAACCTAACGGTGCACAAAGGGACATCGAGGCGAATGCGGATGGCATAAGTGTACGTCGTATTTATCTGTGATGTTTAGGTAATTTAAATGATGAGATTTCATTAATATGATTAATGAAAGAAAAGAAACCTAAAAGATGTTGTGGAATCGAATTTTCAAAAATAGGTAGCTACAGTTCTTGCTTTGCATCGCGGTGTTCCTTGTAGAACATCCTGCACTTTATTCGATAAGGAAAGGGCCGAGATCCCTTCACCGGGAGTGACCCCTTTAGCAATGACTGGCAGATGCTACAACCCCCGGTTTTGTCTTTTGATTGCTTTTCGAGTTCTTGCTTTGCATAGTGATATATATGATATGTCCTGCACCTCATTCGACGAGGAAAGAGCCGACGATCCCTTCACCGGGAGTGACCTTTTTAGCGAAACTAGCAAAAGCCTCAAAAACACTCCATTTTAAAATCATTTGATTCTACAACGATATCAAGTTCATTACGCAATAGGTTTTCAGAAAAACCTGTCGTAGCCCTCCGTCATTTAAGATAAGTCCTACTTAGTATTCGTGCTACGTTTGTTGACCTCCGTCAAGGCGTATTGTGCGGTAGCTAACTAGTATTTATCTGCTTATGCATATGATGCAGATTGGGTTAGGGTAGTCGTACGACCTTGTTGACCTCCATCAAGGGTCGTGCGGGTGGGTTTGATTCAATCAAGAAATGACGGGTTGAACTTGACTAGTAGCCTATAGTTTGTTGACCCCCGTCAAGGTCATAGGGTGCTAGGGGAAAAATTATCGGGAATTTCAAGTGTTGAAATTTTCAATGAGATTTCATACCTTCTATGAGATAGTTGGATCCCGATACCCACTGCGAGTAATTGTTACTCCTGGGAGAGTTTTACACATTACAATTAGCCGATCAAGTAAGTGTCTAGAAATGTGTCAACGGGGTTACGCCTCTGGGAAAACGAGGTTTACTTTAATTAGGTCCGTGCGAAAGCACGGGGAACCTCCCTCAAAGTACCAACACTGGCCTGGCTGAAAGATTGGCGAAGTTGTAGCGTGTAATTAATCCCGGCTAGTCTTTCCTTTTAGGGTTTGAAGGAAGATTTGATAAAAACAGTAGGAGCCATCCTGATTAGATAAAAGAATAACCAATCTGATCTTGTAAGAGCGCACGCAGAGTGTTTTCTTCTCTCTCTCTCCAGGTAGAGACCATATCACGCCTTAATCAAGATAATAATACGGATGTATTGACCGAACCTGCATGTTATACTGAGCTGGGGAACGTTGGTCCCGCTCCAACTTATAATTGTTATAAGACAGAGCAGGAAATTGGGGATTACTAGAATTCCCGTGCCGCCCAAACAAAGAAAGTGCATACTGATGCATCATCTTCCGGTGTGTTCATTACAGAGAACTGTTTCTCAGTATCCTTTACGTCCTGGGTATGAGATACCGGATCAGGATCCCGCATATGTAATCTGTTACATGGGCTACAGATAGGTAGAGAACTGAGAACGGTTGATAAGTTTCATGAGATAGAAAACGGTGCAAATGTTGCAGCCAAGTCTGTTGGTCACTATCACCCTGTATTACCAGAATACATTGATTCTGAACGAATGTTGTTAGATACCGAACCTGATATACAACATCATATCAGTCTCTTTATAAGTAAAGAAGGATATAATTTTGTATTGTTAGATAATGTTTTGTACATTTCCTATATCAAGAGTTGATCGGTTCAGGCACGTTATCTAAAAGCATTGACGTTCTAAATCAAACTACAGTTCTTAGTATATAGAACACACACAAGAGGAAGAGTTCAGAAATGAACGAATCCTTCTTGAGGTATTGTAGACTAGGTCATATCAATGCGACCCGACTAGCTGAAGTTATATTAAGATGCATATTTAAATCAGTTTGAATTTACATCTTGTGAAACTTGCCAGTCATGTCACAGAGACAAGATGACCATAGCTCCGTTTACTGGAAACAGAGAAAGAGTTAGTGAACTCTTGGGATGATACATGTTGATGTATGTAGGTCCCCTGTCTACACATGCCAAGACCAGTCCTTTGTACTTCATTACATTCTCTGATGATCTCTCAAGATTCAGACATATGTTCCTGTTGAAACACAAGTCCGAAGCTTTTGAGATATTCACATAATATAAGTTAGAAGTAGAGAACCAAAATACGGGTATAAGTATTATGTCCTTTGATGAGATCAAGGAGGAGAATACTTGAGCACAGAATTCCTGGATTATTCTAAAGGAGAATGAGATTCTCTCTTAGCATTACTCCTCCGTATACACCACAGCACGTAGGTGTATCGGGTCGGAGCAATCACACCCTATGTGATAAGGTGTGCTCTATGATGAGTACTACTCAGTTGCCTATTGGGAGTTATGCACTGGAGAAGTTGCATACCTATTGAATAGGGTTCCGATCAAATCAGTTGCCTACCACTTTATATGAGATATGGAAAGGGAAGAGCCCATATCTTAAGTTTGTTAAGATTTGGGGTTGTCCGGCCTATGTCTAAAAGCATAATCCGGACAAGCTCGAGGCAAAGTCAGTTCTGTAGAAGTTTGTTGGACATCCCAAGCATTTGCAAGGGAATATCTTCTACCTAACCGTGGAACAAAAGATGTTTTGTTTCTCAACATGCCACATTTGTGAAAGGGAATTTCTTGTGAAGAAATTAGTGGACATGAGGTAGAACTGGAAATAGTTCCAGCTATACAAACTGCAGCTGATGATTTGGTAGAACCAAAGGATTCAATTGTTTCCAACGAACCTCAGCCTCTCCGCCGATCTAGTAGGGTTACTCACCCACCTGAGAGAAACATCCGTTTCTCTATGACAGTGGGAGCGAGGATTGCATCATGAGATGATGACCCAACTAGTTTCGAGCTGGCCATCAAGAGTGGGACTCGGTAAGAATGGCTGGATGCTTATCGATCTGAGATGGAATCCTTATACACCAACAAAGTATGGACTTTGGTTGCTTGATCTGAAGGGTTAAATCCCCATCAGGAGCAAGTATATCTTGAGAAGATTACTTGGTGTACATGGAAAAGTTGAGACTTTCAAAGCTAGACTTGTTAAAAGTTTGCATCATTGACCAGGTATGGATTATGATGAAACCTTTTCTAAGTAGCTATGCTTAAGTCCATCCAGATCCTACTTGCCACGGCTACATACCATGACTACGATATCTGGCGGTTGGGTGCCATGACTGCTTTTCTAAATGATGTTTTAGAAGAGTGCGTCTATAAGTACACAGCCAGAGGGCCTCATAGACAGTGGGAGCAGCGGAAACGTGTGCAATAAGTTTTATGTGATAAAACAGGCATCGCGGAGTTGGAACGTCTGTTTTGATGTGGTAGTCAAAGAGTTTGACATCATCAAAATGGTAGATGAACCTTGTATAAGTGAAAAGGTAGTAGAGAGAATGGTGGTGATCCTCGTAGAGTACGTGGATGACATGCTCTTGATGGGGTAGGAGTTTCCTATGCTGGGCTCGGTCAATCTCCGCTTATCACAATGATTCTCTACATAGGATCAAAGTGATACCTCCTAAATCCTGAGTTTTGATCTATTAGATAGATGTAATTGGATGTTAGGAATCTCACTAGCTGTAGTGAGATGGTATCAATTGATCCTGGGGAGAATCACTGGAATGGTTCCAGGGTGATAAGGACGACTGAATGTCAGTCACATGCATTGTCTTTACCTCAGTAAAGGGACGGTATGTTGGAAGAGTTCCAAGCTAGATACCGTGGCATACTGGACGATAAAGGCTGGATACATCGCTACTTAAGATGCTACCAAAGAGGCAGTCTGGATGTATATTAGTTCATGAGATGAACTTCGTTCCTCCCATTGTGTGACAATGGAGTTGTGGCTTATGCTAAGGAACGCCCGTCCCATCAGTGATCCAGACATATTCTAAGGCAGTGTCACCTGATCATGGAGATGGTTAATCTCCAGGGGATCGAGGTTAGGAGAGTAGACTCAGAGGACAACACGGCGGATCCACTCACAAAGGCCAGTTCCCAGAGAGAGGCTTTTATGGGATGGTTGAGTATGAGATACTACAACCACTGTTATCAGATGGCCCTAGTGCAAGTGGGAGATTGTTAGTTATATGTATGCCCTAGAGGCCATTACTATACATGTGATGTATATTGTAGTGGATGCTTGGACATATATAGGGAGGACTTTCTTGCTCGACATAATAGTATGCTATCTGGTTACTCTTTACCTTAAGGTTTATACTGATTGTCTCTCTGTTATATGTTGGTAAAGCCTTTAGGATGTGTACTTGACTACCTGGACTATGATGCAGATCATACTAGTAGGGACATGGTAGTCCATAAGTACATCCTTCAAGGTCCCTAGTCGTGGGTGTATCGATATACCAGAGTAGACTTACGTATACCTTCTCGACCCATACAGATGGGCGATGGATGATCCCATATCCATTGGTGTTTGACATCAGAGATGATATACGGGTTCTCAGTGGAGACTGGGTACACTGGACGGACTCGCCGAGAACTCCCAGATGGTATTATACCTTACGTCAGATGGCAGTTCTCTGGTGACACCGGTGCAGGTTAGTCTGTAGACCCGAGATCGTCATAGAGTCTTGTGTGATTCCCACTGTGCTTTGATTTCCACCTTACCATGTCCAAGAGGGCGTGCAAAACGGTGGTTTTTGGGTACAGTCCCGAGTCACATGGAGGCAATAAGCAATAGGAGGGGTTTCGTCTCTCCCGGTATTGGGGGTTGATGTTGCGCTATGCTCGATTGGCCATAACAGGGAAGTCCCTGGACAGGGCTGGTTTAAAGATTTACTGGTAAGTGTTACCAATAGCTTCTCGACCCGTTATGAGTCTCATATCGGCATGACTTATCGGTTATTGGGGTCTGACGTTTACCACCCCTAGACTTGATATGCGACATATCAGACGAGAATACCGGACTGTACGGTAGTGTCACTGTCAGGCTTTTTGCAGGAGTTGGAACGGGCTTGCTTGCTGATCTTCTGACCGCTCAATACCCGGGTAGCCGTTACGTCCAGCTAGTACCGCTGACGGCTTGTGGGTGCTTGATATGATCATCACCTACTGACGGCGTATTGATGAGTCTTTAGAGTCCTACATAGAGGTTGTACTGGCTCAGGCAAAACAAAATAGGAGCGCATATGTGATATGCACGGGACCGAGAATAATACGTGTATGTGATAACGTATTCTATTCTCGCGATGTTTGTATCGATCGGTTGTATGCGATATAACCTAGTTATCGAATCAAGTGTTGATTCGATAAATCGATACATTGGATGTTAGTCGGTTATATGTGATATAACCGGATTATTAAGTCAAGTGTTGATTTAATAATTTAGTGTATAATTGTATATGTGATATACTAATTTACATTAACTAACATTGGTTTACTTAAGCATTTATCTTTTCTCACTTGTACATAAGTTAATATATATATGATATATATTTATTAGTGTACAAATTGTATCATGGTTGTTGATACACATTACATGGGTGTACAAGACTTATACCATATTAATTATATTTATTAGGTTTTTAATATCTAAAGTAATTCTAAAACAAATGGATAATGAGCACAAATACATGAAGCTTCTTGAAGCTTATCTTTGCATTTGACTTAGTCCACTTGTTTTGTTTTACTTAAGATATTAGTTAACCTAACCACTATGATTACCCATGGTAAAGTCTCTACATGAGTTAGTATATGATACTCACTCACCATGGTTAGTTCACTCTCTCTTTTGATCATTTATCCATTCTCATTTTGAGCTCATCTTCTTCCTCCTTCATCTTGATGCTAGGGTTTGAAAAAGAGAGAGAACCAAAGTGAGAAAAGAAAATCTAAAGTGTACCCATTTCCTATCTCACCATCCTCTACTAGACTAGCACTTTAGTTTAGGGTGTTTGCTTCACTAATTCTTTGGTTAGAGAGGTAGAAGTTTGAGTCCGTATTCCCTCGACGTAGATCATCTTCGGCATCGAAGACTTCAAGCGATCCCGTTGCAATTTTCTCATGGAGCCGTCCGAGAGTTGGATGATCGCAGCGAAGGGACTACATCAAGGAGCATATGAAGTGAAGGCCCTATCTACAAAGGTTATATTTCGTATTCACTTAGGGTTAAAGAGTTTAGCTTGCTCGTTTTTCGCCTAATCTCTTGTTAACGATCTAGTTTAGGGTTATTCGGCACGGCTAAAATTTTAATCCGGCATGTTTGATGCCTTGTAGAGCCTCATTAGAGTGCTTAGCAACCCTACACTTCTATCTAACGATAGATATAATTTTATCTAGAAGTTCTTGGTGAGTCCGTCTAGTGTACTCACCTCTAGCGAGTACCTGTATACTATCTTAGGTGACACAACACCAATGGCTTGTGAGACCGACCACCGTCCCTCATTGGGATCTAGAAACGTATACACTAGTTTGCTCCAGAATATTGATGCCCAGTCTCGATATTCTCTCGACTAAGGACATTTAAAGATGTACTTATGGACTACCCAGCTCTTATGTATATGATCGCCATCATAATGCTAGTAATCAAGTAAGAATCCTGCAGCGCTCATCATTATGTATTAGCGACGCATAATAAAAAGTAAAACGTATACATATCAATGATAAAGACAAACCGGATAGCATACTATTATTTCGAGTAAAAATTTTCTACCTGTATAGGTCCTCCCATAATTATCATAATCGCCTTCCTGCAATTACAATAATAGCCTTAAGGGCACTATATCTAACTTCATAGGCTGAGCTCAATGATCATAAAACTAGATTTGGGGTGAAATTTTAACAGCTTAATGGTTTTGGCGTGAAATTTGGAAATACTAGATTTTGGGGCTGAATTTGGACAAGTTAATTGTTTTGGGGTGAAATTTGAACAACTCGATACTTTTGGGGGTGAAATTTGGAAATACTAGATTTTGTGAGTGGAAATTTGAAATATTGAAATTTTAGGGGTAGGATATAAAAAAAATCATCTATTTCCATAATCCCTCAACTTGTAACTTAATTTCAAAATCACCACCATCTCATTCAACAAGTTTTGAACCGCTGGCAAAATTATTGTTAAAAAGTTCTGCCACTCACTAAAAGCTGGAAATACTTCCGTGCTTCTTAACATATGCTTTGGATATCATGCAAAACGGCAGATGAGCATTCTTCGGGTTTGGCCAATAGGGTTCCATCACGTATCAGTTACCTCTAATTTAATTTCCTAACTGTCCTTCCCATGACAGAGCCTTGTTATTTTAAGAGAAAAAAGAAACAAAAAAGGTGTGCCATAAATTATGAGCGCAATAGTTTCATGTGGAAGTGTGCCATAAGAAAAAAATGGGTTAGTCGTGAGAAGCCCGTCGGGATCTCCGGTGAGATTCCGGCGGAAATTTTTGTTGCTTTTTATTTGAAAAATTAGGTTTTTCTTGAAACGTTAACAACAAAGAAGACGATGGAGAGGAAGTTGCACGCTATGAGATGATAAGGAAGGGGACTCCGAAGATAAGGATCGTCGCCAATCAAACAACGAAGTGTGGTCTCCGCCAACGAAGGTTGTGTCTAAAAGGTAGTGGAAGGATGCAGTGGTGTCCTATCTTCCTATTTATGCCTCTAGAGGTTACTAGATCGAAGGATCTAAGACATATAAAGGCGTGTCGTCGACGGTCCCCGATCTTATTTCCAACCCCTCTCCTTCGGTGAGAGATGTGCTTCTTTCATTTTTCACAGAAAGTTTAAAATCTTCCGATTAAGAACATGGGTTGTTCTAACGGAAGGAGGAGCAAGATGAGGCTCGTGTTTGGCTCATCGGAGAAAGAGGTTCTTATATATAAGCCATGAGGAGAAACAAGTGAAGGTGATACCCAAGACTTGGTCGGCGAAGACACCGGTTATTACAGTAGAGGTAGTGGGTTGGCATTTCAAAAAAGGAATACATTTGTCAAGTCAAGTGCTTCAATGCTCAAGGTTTTATGATCCAAGCTCAAGATCATCAACCGCCGTTGGTCAGGGAGATCGCGAGGGTTAGGCAGATGCAAGCCGTGAAGGATGTTTTGGTTATCATCCCATACATCGAAGCTATGGAGCAAATTAATGAGATTGGGGTTGAATGAAAAACAAGTGGCGAGCAGTTCATCGATATCATGGACAGGGGTTGTACTTACTTGTCTGTGAGAGCTCCGTGCACTTTAAACGGCCGACAAGTTTGGGATGGGCACAAGAAGACATTGCGGGATGACTAGGGCTTCATTTAGGTCTATGGCTCGAGTAAGAAGACGATGGTTTAGAGCCGGTTCAGATTCTCAAAACCAAACCGGGCTCAAACCGGGGTAAGGTGGCGACACCACGATCATCCGCGTATATAGGTTTGGTCGCGTTGATTGGGATCACGGTCATGGTAGGGCCTATTGCGCGTGAACGAGGGCTGCATGGCTCAAGAAAGCTTGGTTAGTGATGATGCTCGATATCGGTGACTCCCGGGATCATGACACATGTCAGATGAAGTGTCCCAGAGAATCAAGAAAGTTACGTTGGAAACACATCCCAGGCTCCGACCCGAGGATGTTCCTGACCTTCGGTGGCCTGCCAGACCACCCCCAGCTTGCCTCCAAGCTATCACAAAACCAAGATGCCTCGGCCTTCCGCTCGTTCCCGAGCCACCCGCCGAGCTCACCTTCCTCGGTCTCACCGACCGACCCATAGCACCGATCACAGGCGCCTCCTCCACGGTTCCGCGAATCTCGCCATTCGCGAGATATCCGCCGCCCATGATCCCACGTTCCACGCCATCACGATCCCCCATTAACGAGCATGTCTCGTCATTAATAGGGGATCCTACCTATCACGCGGGCATGACGCCAGGGGCGTAACGGCCGGCATGAATCTCGCGCCTGCTTGCCCATGGCTGCCGCTATATAAACCCCTCTCTCAGACGACTCAGGTAAGCCAATTTCATCCCAATAGGCCGTTACTCTGCCAAAATACCCCATCTAACTTGATCGTCAGAGGGTCCTCGGTGGCACAACCACCCCGGGACTTCTTTGCAGGTAGCTCAGCCTCAACCACATAAAACCCATTGAGATCTACACGCTCCAGGAGGAAACCCTCCAACTCAATCTCAGCCATCCATCAGCACTCGTAGTAGATCAACGGAAGATAACATCTGAAGGAGATCCAGAGATCCATCAGTTGGCACCGTCTGTGGGAAACTAGTTCCATCACTCAACGAAAGTTCATCTTCCGATCCCGACTTCATAGTAAGCGGTCACCGCGACGCTCCAAGCACTAGCCATCGGCCTCCCTGCAGCGGAGACGAGGGAGAATCCCCTCCTCCCCCAAATGCCATTCACGCCTTATCCGCTAGGATAGACCGACTCGCGTCCGTCATGGATGCACTCGTCCGTGTCTAAACGGCCGGGCAGTCTCCCTAGGTCACCGCTCCCCCACCTCGGGACCGCTACCCTTACAGAGGGAGAGAAGACTCTGCCCGCGTTGGCACAACTGAACAATGCCTCGCTCTCTCCGACGGCCGCAGGTCCCCCAGGCCAACGTATTCAATGACCCGGTGGGTGCCGGACAGCTTAACACCAAGGTCTTACGCCAGAGCACCTCACCACGAGCCCCATCGCGCCCCTGTCCCTCCCGAGGAGGTATCGGTCAGCTCGCCTGTGCCCAGGCATGACCGGCACCCCCTCCCTAGACGGGGTCGGGCGCACGGGACTTACCACGGCAGCTCGAAGACGACCTCACCAGGGGACCTGAGGAACCTCATCGAACGGAATCGAGGCCGTGGCCAGGCAGAGGTCTCCGACAGCAGGGGCTAAAAATCAGAATGTGCCGAATCGTCGGGATATCATGGCTGACTCGACGCCCTCGAAAAGAAGATCGAAGGCATGCATCGGGAAAATCGTCATTCGAGCAATGGGGCTAAATATGCCGCCGACTTGCTCACAAAGCCCTTCACCAAAGAACTACTCGCCGTCCACGTCTCCTCCAGGAACAAGACCCCGAAAGTCTCCCTCTTCGATGAGAAGTCTGACCCGAAAGACCATTTGGATGCGTTCACGGCCGGGATGAATTTCCAGGACTGTTCTGACGCCGCACAATGCCGCACTTTCCCTGCCACTCTCATCCGCTCCAGAAAAGACTGGTTCCGAGGACTCGCGCCACGCTCGATTTCTACCTTCGATGAGCTGGCCACCTAATTCCTCAGCCACTTCGTCGGGAACAGACGGCAGAAGCGGACCGTCGACCATCTCTTCACCATAAAGAGCGGGGAAAAAGAACCCTTCAAAGGATACGTCACCCACTTCTACAACGCCCTCCTTGAGGTCCCAGAACACCGGGACGAGACGGTCATTATGGCCCTTAGGTCGGGTCTTAGGCATAAGGAGTGGCTACGCTCCTTTGCATTAGCGCAACCTGATACCATAGCCGAGGTAAAGTCCTAGATCGAACGTGAGATCCAGCTGGAGTCCGAGGTGAACGCCAACCTGCCCCGAACAGAACAAGCTGATCAGAAGAAAGGAGCCCGGGAAGAGGAAAAGAAGATCGAGCGGCCAAAGCCCTACTCCCTAAAGTTTCAGGAGTACACCCCGCTCAACGTCTCCCAGACGGTACTGTTGGAGGAGGCTAAGGGATAGAGGTTCTTCAAACTTCCCCAGTCTCGAATAAGGTGGCAAAGCGCACCCGGGGCCCCTATTGCGGTTTCCACAGGTCGCAGGGCCACTCCACTGAGAACTGCAAGCAGCTCCGAGACTACATCGAGGAGCTAATCCACTCGGGGCACCTGGCAACGTACTTGTGAGACAAGCGGCAGGCCGACCATGAACAAGAGCAACATCCCCCTCCCGGCAAATTGACTATCGGCCAGATTATGGCCATATCGGCGGGGGTTATGACGAAGACCGACGAGACCTAGCGTCGCCCCTCGTTCGAGGGGACTGGCTGCCATCCAAGGAAGAAAACCAAAGCATATTTACCGACGAGGACCTCCACGGTATATCCCTGCCTCACAATGACCCGCTAGTGATCATAGCTCGGGTCCACCGCTACGAAGTGCAGAGGATACTGGTTGACTCGGGAAGCTCGGCAGACATTCTCTTTTATGACTACTTCCTGCATATGGGACTCACCCTGTCAGACCTAAAGCCGACCACCCACGTCTTGTCAGGGTTGACTAACCACTCCATCCCGGCAGAAGGGGTAATTACTCTCTAATTTAACATCGAGGAGGCGGGTCGTACGCGCACCGTGTCTGTGGAATTTATCGTCGCGAGAATCCCATCGGCCTAAAACGTTCTCCTCGGTCTCCCGACACTGAACCCCCTACGGGCCTAGATATCGACCTACCACCTGGCGATGAAATTCCCGCTCGACCAAGGCGGGATAGGTCGGGCCTACGGGGACCAATGGACCGCATAGGTTTTCTTCACCGCAACGTCTACATCTGAGCGGCCAAATAACGATGTTGAGGGCGAGGGTGACATCAAGGGCTCTCTGGACACTCAGGACGAGCAAAAAGAGGTCCGAGGGACCCCGGTAGAGCCACTAACAGAGGTCCCCCTCGTAGAAGGGGATGACGAAAGAACCATTCAGATCGGGTCACTTTTGATGGGGACTCAGCGAGATGATCTGGTTCACTTCCTCAGAAACAACTCTGATGTATTCACCTGGGCACTCACCGACATGCATGGGATCCACCAAGATTACTCCAATACCGCGCCGCCACGTGGCAGAACTGATGCGGCTTCCCGAAACGTTACGCCTCCCCCAAGCATTCCTGACACGTGCCGCCTGCAACGGTTGCTCCTCAGAAAACTGAGCTGCTACCCTGCTCGGTCCGTCCTTGGTTGGTAATCGCTTACCCTACGACGCCGAGGATCAAAGCCCTCATCAAGAGGTCACCGAGCAACTACCCTGCTCGGGACGTCCTTGGCGGGCCACTACTTGGGTTCTTTAACAAAGTGATGTAAATTCTTCTAAGTTCTTTTTACTTAAATAATAAGGAGGAGACAATGGAGAATTGCAAAAGGGAGATTTTTATTCATTCAAAGGTATTGTAGGCTCCTCAGCCGTACATTACATAAAAAAAAAGAGAAAACTTACAGCAGCGGGGGAAAGGGTGCAAGAAGCATTCCTCGTGATACTCCGAGGAAATGGCCGCCAGCCGGGCCCTTGCCGCCTCGGACCTCTGCCTCTGATGCTGTCCGCGAACCCTCATGGCCACGGACGGGCTAGGAAGCTCCTCAGGCAAGCACCCATCGGCGAGATGCCTCAATTGGTAACACTCGAGGATGACTGCCACCGAGCGATCCCGCCGACTCTTCGAGATCAGGCCGAGACGACATACCGACCTCAGCTTGCCAACCGCTTCGCCCTGTAAGTCCATGTCACGCACCCCATAAACTTGCGGGGAGGCGGAATATATGAAAAACGATTATCAAAGCTTCATAACACAGACTTGAGCGCATGAATCATTATCTAAACCATTGCTAACTATCTACTAGAGGTTTAACTACTCGGATATGAAGTTATACCTCACGTTACTTGTCCTTCGGGTCTTCATCGCGGTCCTCCACTCCTCGTAGGCTCCTTGGAACATCGGCACCTCAACGGCCTTCTCGAATCAAAGACGATCCATACGAAAGCTCCTACGCCAAGCTTGATCTCAAACTTGAGATAACTAGGTTGCTTAAAGTGCTAATCTAAGCTACCTAGGGGATATAGAGTGAGGTTATGGATGTATTAGTCTAGCTAACCCTTGATCTCAACACATGAGAGGTTAGGGTTAGGGTTTGAAGAGCTGAGCTTGAGGAGAGAGAAGGTGAAGATGAGAATGAGAATAGAAAAGCTTCTCACTTGAATATATGAAACATATTGAATTATCAAATAAATGAATTTAAATGATTATTCACCATGCTTCATTTATTCAACAAGAGTGATTCATCATGTGAGTCATTAAATAATTAATGATGCATTTAAAGATATGATGAATCACAAAAGCAATTAATGAAAATGCCACCTCAACCCCTCATGTCACCATCCTTCTAGAAGCTTCTCGGAAAATTACGAGAACGCCCCTCGCATCCGTGAAAACACGGAAAAACTTTAGACTGTATAAATCCAATAACCTGATACTAGAATCTGGCTTAAACCAAAGCCGGCTAGTAAAAACTGTCCGAAAAGTCGTACGTGCATAAACACACGTATGCGTCCGAACCCTTGTCGTAAAACCATACGACCTCTATATCGTTTCTCCTGGAGCAGGGAAACTCTCTGTGTGGGACTCTAAAGACTCGACACTACGCTGGCAGTGGGTTTAACCACAGACCGCAAGCGACACTAGCTGTACGTAACGGTCCCCAGGTAGATGTCGATAAGAAGGCCGATGAGGAAAACCATCCGAACTCCTACTGAGCCTGATGTGACAATCTCCGTACAGTCCGGTCTGTTCGTCTTAGACTATCGCATATCAAGCCTAGGGGGCGGCAAGCGTCAGTCCCCTAATAGCTGTAAAAGTCGTGTCGGAGCGAAGCCCATTACACCCTGAGAAGCTACTGGAACCTACCAGTATATCTCGCTTGCCTTGGCCAGGGACTTTGCGTAATGGCTCTCTGACACAGCGCGATATCATCTCCCAATACCGGGAGAGACGAATCCTGTCTAACCACTACTGCCTCCAAGTGCTCGGGACTGCACCCAACTGCTACCTGTTTGCACGACTCCTTTGAGCCGTGGTAGGGTAACAATCTAAGAACAGCGGGACACACTCGAGGCGAAGTAGCAGTGTCAAGTCTGCGGACTATGTTGTACTCATGTCACCTGGGAACTGTTAACTGATGATGGTATAATACCAACTAATCAGTTCCCCTGCGAGTCCTGTCCGGTGTACCCGTAACCTAACGAGCATATGTATACTATCTCCAGTACGACGTACTGATGGCTGTGGGACAGACCATCTCCCCAACTGGGATGAGAAGCGTACACACTTAGTCTACTCCGTAATATCGATGCCCTATCTCGATAATCGTATGACCAGGGACCTGTATAGGATGTTGCTTACAGACTACCCAGCCCTCACTAGTGTGACTGCCATCACAACGCTGGTAATCAAGCAAAGATCCTATGGGCTCTACTAATATGTATAAGTGATACGTTACAAGAAACATATGCACATATTAAAGTAGACACAAACCAAGTAGCATACTACCATTTTTAGCAAGACTGTATATACAACTGTGAATATCCCAAGCTTCCATTAAGTAATATACATACAAGTATGATACAATAATGGCCCCTAGGGCATATACACTAACAATCTCCCACTTACACTAGGGCCATGAGCTGGCATATCGTAGACCTATCATCTCGAATAGCCTCTCGAACTGCGACTGAGGAAGGGCCTTTGTGAATGGATCAACAATATTATTCTCCGTCTCTACTCTCTCACCTCGATCTCCCGGCGATCGACGATCTCCCTGATCAGGTGATACCGCCTTAAGATGTGTCTGGACTTCTGATGGGACCTGGGTTCCTTCGCTAAAGCTATAGCGCCGTTGTTGTCACAATACAGAGGTATTGGACAACACTGGAAGGAACCACCTGAAGTTCTGTGAGGAACTTCTTCATCCAGACAGCTTCTTTTGCGGCATTGCAAGCAACTATGTACTCCGCTTCCATCGTTGAGTCTGCAACGGTCTCCTGCTTGGAACTCTTCCAACAGACCGCCCCTCCATTGAGGCTAAAGACATAACCCGACATGTATTTGGAGTCATCTTTGTCACTCTGGAAGCCAGAGTCGGCAAAGGCCTCCATCTGGAGGTCTTTTCCGCCATATACTAAGAACATCTCCTTAGTCCTCCTCAGGTACTTGAGAATGTTCTTTACCGCTCTCCAATGATTCTCCCCTGGGTTTGCTTGATACCGGCTTACTACGCTCAATGCGTATGCTACATCTGGTCTGGTACATAACATCGCATACATTATAGAGTCTACCGCAGAAGCGTAAGGTATAATCGACATGCGATCCCTTTCCAAATCAATCTTGGGAGACATCTCTTTGGAGAGGGTGATTCCGTGACAAGCCGGTAGGTTACCGCGCTTAGAATCATCCATACTGAATCTCTTCACTATGGTGTCTATGTACCTGGACTGTGAAAGTCCCAACATCCTCTTTGATCTATCACGATAGATCCGGATCTCCAGAATGTAGGTGGCATCACCCAGGTCTTTCATGGAGAATTTATGTGACAAGAATCTTTTGACTGACTATAACATAGGAATATCATTTCCTATTAGGAGAATGTCATCCACGTACAAGACGAGGAATACTACAGCTCTCCCTACAATCTTACTGTATATGCATGGTTCATCTGGATTTTTGATAAAGTCAAATTCTTTGACAGCATCATCAAAACAGATGTTCCAACTCCGCGATGCCTGCTTTAGTCCATAAATGGACTTAAGCAGCTTGCATACTTTACTGCTGCTCCCACTCTGAATGAATCCCTCAGGCTGATCCTGTTAGTTATATGTATGCCCTAGAGGCCATTACTGTACATAGGATGTATATTGTAGTGGATGCTGGGACGTATATAGGGAGGACTTTCTTGCTCGACATGATAGTATGCTATCTGGTTGATCTTTACCTTAACGTGTACACTGATTGTCTCTCTGTTACATGTTGGTAAAGCCCTTAGGATCTGTACTTGACTACCTGGACTATGATGCGGATCATACTAGTGGGGACATGGTAGTCCATAAGTACATCCTTCAAAGTCCCTAGTCGAGGGTGTATCGAGACGGGGTATCGATATACCAGAGTAGACTAGCGTGTACCTTCTCGACCCATACAGATGGGCGATGGATGATCCCATATCCATTGGTGTTTGACATCAGAGATGATATACGGGTGCTCAGTAGAGACTGGGTACACTGGACGGACTCGCCGAGAACTCCCAGATGGTATTATACCTCACGTCAGATGGCAGTTCTCTGGTGACACTGGTACAGAGTAGTCTGTTGACCCGAGATCGTCATAGAGTCTTGTGTGGTTCCCACTGTGCTTTGATTTCCATCTTACCACGTCCAAGAGGGCATGCAAAACGGTGGTTTTTGGGTACAGTCCCGAGTCACATGGAGGCAATGAGCGATAGGAGGGGATTCGTCTCTCCCGGTATAGGGGGTTGATGTTGCGCTGTGTTCGATTGGCTATAACAGGAAATCCCTGGCCAGGGTTGCTGAGATTTACTGGTAAGTGTTACCAGTAGTTTCTCGAATTGTTATAGACCTCATATCGACACGACTTATCGAGCTATTGGGGTCTGACGTTTACCACCCCTAGGCGAGATATGCGACATATCAAACGATCAGACCGGACTGTACGGTAGTGTTACTGGTTGGATTCACTGGAGTGTGAGCGGGCTTGCTCGTCGATCTTCAGATCGCTCAATACCCGGGTGGCCGTTACGTTTAGCAGACCGCTTGCGGCTTGTGGGTGTTTGATATGATCATCGCCTGCTGCCGGCGTATTGACGAGTCTTTAGAGTCCTACACAGAGGTTTCCTGGCTCAAGCGAAACGAAATAGGAGCACGTATGAGATATGTGCGGGACCGAGAATAATGCGTGTATGTGATACCGTATTCCATTCTCGCGATGAATGTATCGATTAGGTTATATGCGATATACCCTAGTTATCGAATCAAAGGTTGATTCGATAAGCCGATACATAGGATACTGGTCGGTTATATGCGATATGACCGGATCGTTAAATCAATTGTTGATTTAATGATTTAATGTATAATTATATATTTGATATATTGCTTTGCATTAACTAGTATTGGTTCACTTTAAATGGATTTTCTCACTCGAATGTACACATTGTATATGTGATATACTTTTGTGCACTTGATTGTATCATGTTTGATGATACATGTTATGCTAGGGTTTTTGTGGAAAGATCAATCCATGGTTACATGATTATGGTTAGGGTTTTGTTTTATTCACTTATTTATTTATCCATTTCATTTTGGAAAATAAATGAGAAGAGAAAAGAATGGTGGCTTTATTTGTTGTTTAGTTCAAGCTTCATGAAGCTTTGACTTTGTCCACCATTCTTATCTCATCCTTAACCCTAACCATTCCTTTAACCCTTGGTTAATTCTCTACACATAACCATAGTTAGAATTATGATTAGCATTGTTTTTCTTTTCTTTTCTAATTAATCTTATCATATCATTTCTTCTTCTTCTTCCTTGAACTCAAGAAGAAAACCTTGAGGTCATCAATGGTGATTGATGATAAAGAGTGAGAAATCCAATTCTAAATTGAACCCACTTCCTATTTCTTCATCCTCTACCTCTTGCCAAGTAGTAGAGTGTGTTTTCTTCACAAGTTTCTTGACTTGGTGAAGTCGGAGCTTGATTTAGCGATGCCTCGACGTAGATCATCTTCGGCATGGACATCGACGACCTAGCTCGCTTATTCTCCGATGAAGTCGACGCTAGAGCCCGGATTCTTTTTGGACAGCGGAGAGGACTTCGTTGCGGAGCTATGGAGGTGGAGCACCGGATCTACAAAGGTTGTATATCCGTATCCCTTAGTTAAGTGTTAACTAGTTAGCTTTTTCGCCTAGATATCTAGCCAACGATCCGTAGTCGGGTTTCTCGGCACCGCTAGAATTTTTGAAATTGGCATGGTCGATGCCTTGTGAGACCTCACTAGGGTGCCTAGGAACCCTACAGTGGTATCAGAGCCTAGCTAGAGCCTTAGGCGAAGTCCAGACGGAATTTGAAGTCCGAACGACCCGAAAACCCAAACCTATACATGCTCTCTGTCCTTTTTCTAAAAACAGGGATTTTTGTGAATTAAAAATATGCAGAAAAATCAGCAGGCAATTTTAAGAGATACTGTGAAGTTCGACTATCTAACTCCATCAACATGCCGCGGATCCGCGGCACGAGCATGGCTCGTGCGGCGGTTCCACGGCCGTACTGCATCATTGGTCAGCGAATCTTACACAGTAACTCCTAATAGATAGTGCTGGACTTTCTGGGTATTTTTAAAATTTTTCAAGAGTTGAATTTTTCTGAGTTGTTTTGGGGATTCGGTGTTTCGATCGGAGTATCAAATTTTGTCTGTGTGGCTTTCCGGATAAATTTTAGAATATGTTAAAAAGTTTGACCGGATATAAATACCCAATTTTTCCCCTGTCGGGAAATTTCCAAGTGTTGGATTTTTCTGCAGTTTAACGACGTTCTAAGTAGTGCAAGTAACTCGATGGACCCTCTAGAAGACAACAAACCTTAACTCGATTATGTGACCGTCTTGAACTGCCCTTTGAACCTTCGGGTTTGGGGCAGTACGGCGTGCCACATGTGAGGCGTTGGCTTGACCCTTCTACGGCTGGACCGTTGGTACTGAGGCACGAACGGAATGTTGTTAGACTTATTTCATGTGTTGAGCTGTATCGGGAAAACTTGGGTGTTCGATTGTTCGATCGAAAAGTTTAACATTTTCTATTTATCTGGAATGGGATACAATAATTGGAATTCACAAAAGTTATGAGATAACTCAATGAATGTTATAAACATAGCAGTTTAGTCTCACTTGATCGGTTGCCACGGAATTTTGATGTGATCAAAAGTCCGTCGCAATCACGTAGGGTACGCGGATACTCGCCGGGTAAACTTAATAGACAGCCTCACTCCATAGCCCCGACCAAGTGACTGTAGGAGAACCCCGTCGCCGAAAGCATCCGTTCGGGTGCTCGCGGTAGCGGTGTTCCGCCTTGGTGCACTTCGTCGACGGTATCGGGGGTGCGGCCGTCTACTGAAGTTTGCGACGAGCATTCGATCAGGATGTCGGGAATCTTGTTGAATTACCCGACTTAATATTGAAAAGTGTTTTCAATGATGAGACTGAAATGCGGGGTTTATAATTGTTAGGCATGCGATGTCTAAGGAATTCATTTGGTCAGGCATGCGATGTCTGAGATGGTTGCGGATTCCAACTGTTGTAGTTTTACACTTTCTTTTCTGTGACCGTAAGCATAATATGTGATATCGCCGGTTTCGTTGCTATATGTCAACGACAATTGGGATACGCATGTTTGCTTACGTTGATGACATGTGATGTTATGTGTTGCTGGATATGTTATATTGGATCGTCGTGTTTGAATAGCCGGGGGTTTTTATGTGAGATGAGTGTTTTTCATTTTCATTCATGTAAAAACTTGTATGTAATATTCTTTTATTGGGGCGCTTCCAGGTTGCGGAAGTAGTCACCGTTTGTATATTATTTACTTTTCCGCACTAGGATAGACCCAAGGAGGGGAGCACAAGTAACCGGGTTCTGGAGTCCAGTGGGAGACCAACTCGAGGAGTCGAGTCCGGGTCTCCTAACTCTAGAATTGGTAGGGTTGCTTGCCGCTCTCGTAGGGGTCTAGGGGTGTGGGTTTGGCTATTCATCGCGACCGTGGAATCCGTGTTTTATACTGGCTCGTATTGAAAACACGGACGTCCTAGTATATCCAATATTTCATATGATTCTTCTGCTGCGATATCTGTGATGTGATCATGTGATGTTCTGTGATAGATACAGTATATAGTATATATGATATATTATATAGACGTTACTTATGTTTTACACCCGCGCTAGCCCTGCCCCGCTCTGCCGTTAGTTACCTAACCTAACGGTGCACGAGGGGACATCGAGGCGAATGCGGATGGCATAAGTGTACGTCGTATTTATCTGTGATGTTTAGGTATTTAAATGATGGGACTTCATTAATGTGATTAATGAATTAAAAGAAACCTAAGATGTTGTAGAATCGAATTTCAAAATAAAACAGGTAGCTACAGTTCTTGCTTTGCACAGAGGTATATATGATATATCCTGCACCTTATTCGATGAGGAAAGGACCGAGATCCCTTCACCGGGAATGACTCCTTTAGCAATAACTGGCAGATGCTACACACTCGGTTTGTCTTTTGATTGCTTTTAAGAGTTTTTGCTTTGCACAGTGATATATGTGATATATCCCGCACCTCATTCGACGAGGAAAGGACCGACGATCCCTTCACCGGGAGTGACTCCTTTAGCAAAACTAGAAAAGCCTCAAAGACACTCCATTTCAAAATTCATTCGATCCTACAACGATATCAAGTTCATTACGCAATAGGTTTTCAGAAAAACCTGTCGTAGCCCTCCGTCATTTCAGATAAGTCCTATTTAGTATTCGTGCTACGTTTGTTGACCTCCGTCAAGGCGTAGTGTGCGGTAGCTAACTAGTATTTATCTGTTTATGCATATGATGCAGATTGAGTTAGGGTAGTCGTGCGGCCTTGTTGACCTCCGTCAAGGGTCGTGCGGGTGGGTTTAATTCGATCAAGAAATGACGGGTTGAACTTGACTAGTAGCCTATAGTTTGTTGACCTCCGTCAAGGTCATAGGGTGCTAGGGGCAAAATATTATCGGGAATTTCAAGTGTTGAAATTTGCAATGAGATTGCATACCTTCTATGAGATAGTTGGATCCCGATACCCGCTGTGAGTAAGTGTTACTCCTGGGAGAGTTTTATACATTACAATTAGCCGATCAAGTAGGTGTGTAGAAAGGTGTCAACGGGGTTACGCCTCTGGGAAAACGAGGTTTACATTAATTAGGTTCGTGCGAAAGCACGGGGGACCTCCCTCAAAGTACCGACACTGGCCAGGCTGAAAGATTGGCGAACTTGTAGTGTGTAATTAATCCCGGCTAGTCTTTCCTTTTAGGGTTTGAAGGAAGATTTGATAAAAAGCAGTGGGAGCCATCCTGATTAGATAAAATAAAAACCAATCTATTCTTGCAAGAGCGCACGCTGAGTGTTTTCTTCTCTCTCTCTCCAGGTAGCGACAATATCACGCCTTAATCAAGATAATAATACGGAATATTGACCGAACCCGCTTGTTATACTGAGCTGGGGAACGTTGGTCCCGCTCCAACTTATAATTGTTATAAGACAGAGCAGGAAATTGGGGATTACCAGAATTCCCGTGCAGCCCAAACGAAGAGAGTGCATGCTGATGCATCATCTTCGGGTGTGTTCATTACAGAGAACTGTTTCTCAGTATCCTTTACGTCCTGGGTATGTGATACCAGATCAGGATCCCGCATATGTAATATGTTACATAGGCTAAAGAAAGGTAGAGAACTGAGAACGGGTGATAAGTTTCATGAGGCAGAAAACGGGGCAAGAGTTGCAGCCAAGTCTGTTGGTCACTGTCACCCTGTATTACCAATACATTGATTCTGAACGAATGTTATTAGATACCGAACCTGTTATGCAAAATCATATCTGTCTCTTTATTAGTAAAGAAAGGATATAATTTTGTATTGTCGGATAATGTTTTGAACATTTCCTATATCAAAGGTTGATCGGTTCAGGCACGTTGTCTAAAAGCATTGCCGTTCTAAATCAAACTACAGTTCTTAGTATACAGAACACACACAAGAGGAAGAGTTCAGAAATGAACGAATCCTTCTTGAGGTATTGTAGACTAGGTCTAATCAATGCGACCCGACTGGCTAGAGTTACATAAAGATGCATATTTAAATTAGTTTGAATTTACATCTTGTGAAACTCGCCAGTCATGTCACAAAGATAAGATGACTATAGCTCCGTTTATTGGAAACAGAGAAAGAGTTGGTAAACTCTTGGGATGATACATGTTGATGTATAAAGGTCCCCTGTCTACACATGCCAGGACTGGTTCTTTATACTTCATTACATTCTCTGATAATCTCTCAAGATTCAGACGTATGTTCTTGTTGAAACACAAGTCTGAACCTTTTGAGATATTCACAGAATATAAGATAGAAGTAAAGAACCAATAAGGGTATAAGTATTATGTCCTTTGATGTGATCGAGGAGAAGAATACTTGAGCACTAAAATCCTGGATTATTCCAAAAGAGAATGAGATTCTCTCTCAGCATTACTCCTCCGTATACACCATAGCACGATGGTATATCGGGACGGAGCATTCACACCCTATATGATAAGGTGTGCTCTATGATGAGTACTACTGAGTTACCTTTTTCCTTCTGGGAGTTATGCACTTGAGAAGCTGCATACCTATTGAATAAGGTTCCAATCAAATCAGTTGCCTACCACTTCATATGTGATATGGAAAAGGAAGAGCCCATTTCTTAAGTTAGTTAAGATTTGGGGTTGTCCGGCCTATGTCTGAAAGCAAAATCCGGACAAGCTCGAGGCAAGGACTGTTATGTAGAACTAGAAATGTTCCAGCTATACAAACTGCAGCTGATGATTTGAAAGAACCAAAGGATTCAATAGTTACCAACGAACCTCAGCCTCTCCGCCGATCTAGTAAGGTTCCTCACCCACCTAAGAGATACTTCGGTTTCTCTATGACAGTGGGAGCAAGGAATGCATCATGAGATGATGACCCAACTAGTTTCGAGCTGGCCATCAGGAGTAAGACTCTGTAAGAATGGCTGGATGCTTAGTGATCTGAGATGGAATCCTTATACACCAGCAAAGTATGGACTTTAGCTGCTATATCTGAAGGGTTAAATCCCCATCAGGAGCAAGTATATCTTGAGAAGATTACTTGGTGTACTTGGAAAAGTTGAGACTTTCAAAGCTAGACTTGTTAAGGGTTTGCATCATTGACCAGGTGTGGATCATGATGAAACCTTTTTCAAGTGACTATGCTTAAGTCCATCCGGATCCTACTTGTCACGGCTACATACCATGACTGCGATATCTGGTGGTTGGGTGTCTTGACTGCTTTTCTAAATAATGATTTAGAAGAGAGCGTCTATAAGTACACAGCCAGAGGGCTTCGTAGACAGTGGGAGCAGCGGAAACGTGTGCAAGATGCTTTATAGGATAAAGCAGGCATCGCGGAGTTGGAACATCTGTTTTGATGGATAAGTCAAAGAGTTTGACATCATCAAAATGGTAGATGAACCTTGTATAAACAAAAGGTAGTAGGGAGTATGGTGGTGATCCTCGTAGAGTACGTGGATGTCATGCTCATGATAGGGAAGGAGTTTCCTATGCTACGCTCAGTCAATCTCCGCTTATCACAATGATTCTCCATATAGGATCAAAGTGATACCTCCTAAATCCTCGATTTTGGATCTATGAGATAGATCTAATTGGAAATTAGGATACTCACTAGTTGTAGTGAGATGGTGTCAATCGATCCTGAGGAGAATCACTGGAAGGGTTCCAGGGTGATAAAGACGACTGAATGTCAGTCGCAGGCATTGTCTTTACCCTCAGTAAAGGGACGGTATGTTGGAAGAGTTCCAAGCTAGATACCGTGACATACTAGACGATAAAGGCAGGATACATCGCTACTTAAGATGCTACCAAAGAGGCTGTTTGGATGTATATTGGTTCATGAGATGAACCACGTTCCAACCATTGTGAGACAATGGAGTTGTGGCTTATGCCAAGGAACGACCGTCCCATCAGTGATCCAGACATATTCTAAGGCAGTATCACCTGATCATAGAAATGGTTGATCTCCAGGGGATCGAGGTTACGAGAGTAGACTCAGAGGACAACACAGCGGATCCACTCACAAAGGCCTGTTCCTAGAGAGAGACTTTTATGGGATGGTTGAGTATGAGATACTACAACCACTGCTATCAGATGGCCCTAGTGCAAGTGGGAGATTGTTAGTTATATGTATGCCCTAGAGGCCATTACTGTACATAGGATGTATATTGTAGTGGATGCTGGGACGTGTATAGGGAGGACTTTCTTGCTCGACATGATAGTATGCTATCTGGTTGATCTTTACCTTAACGTGTACACTGATTGTCTCTCTGTTACATGTTGGTAAAGCCCTTAGGATCTGTACTTGACTACCTGGACTATGATGCGGATCATACTAGTGGGGACATGGTAGTCCATAAGTACATCCTTCAAAGTCCCTAGTCGAGGGTGTATCGAGACGGGGCATCGATATACCAGAGTAGACTAGCGTGTACCTTCTCGACCCATACAGATGGGCGATGGATGATCCCATATCCATTGGTGTTTGACATCAGAGATGATATACGGGTGCTCAGTAGAGACTGGGTACACTGGACGGACTCGCCGAGAACTCCCAGATGGTATTATACCTCACGTCAGATGGCAGTTCTCTGGTGACACTGGTACAGAGTAGTCTGTTGACCCGAGATCGTCATAGAGTCTTGTGTGGTTCCCACTGTGCTTTGATTTCCATCTTACCACGTCCAAGAGGGCGTGCAAAACGGTGGTTTTTGGGTACAGTCCCGAGTCATATGGAGGCAATGAGCGATAGGAGGGGATTCGTCTCTCCCGGTATAGGGGGTTGATGTTGCGCTGTGTTCGATTGGCTATAACAGGAAATCCCTGGCCAGGGTTGCTGAGATTTACTGGTAAGTGTTACCAGTAGTTTCTCGAATTGTTATAGACCTCATATCGACACGACTTATCGAGCTATTGGGGTCTGACGTTTACCACCCCTAGGCGAGATATGCGACATATCAGACGATCAGACCGGACTGTACGGTAGTGTTACTGGTTGGATTCACTGGAGTGTGAGCGGGCTTGCTCGTCGATCTTCAGATCGCTCAATACCCGTGTGGCCGTTACGTTTAGCAGACCGCTTGCGGCTTGTGGGTGTTTGATATGATCATCGCCTGCTGCCGGCGTATTGACGAGTCTTTAGAGTCCTACACAGAGGTTTCCTGGCTCAAGCGAAACGAAATAGGAGCACGTATGAGATATGTGCGGGACCGAGAATAATGCGTGTATGTGATACCGTATTCCATTCTCGCGATGAATGTATCGATTAGGTTATATGCGATATACCCTAGTTATCGAATCAAAGGTTGATTCGATAAGCCGATACATAGGATACTGGTCGGTTATATGCGATATGACCGGATCGTTAAATCAAGTGTTGATTTAATGATTTAATGTATAATTATATATTTGATATATTGCTTTGCATTAACTAGTATTGGTTCACTTTAAATGGATTTTCTCACTCGAATGTAAACATTGTATATGTGATATACTTTTGTGCACTTGATTGTATCATGTTTGATGATACATGTTATGCTAGGGTTTTTGTGTAAAGATCAAACCATGGTTACATGATTATGGTTAGGGTTTTGTTTTATTCACTTATTTATTTATCCATTTCATTTTGGAAAATAAATGAGAAGAGAAAAGAATGGTGGCTTTATTTGTTGTTTAGTTGAAGCTTCATGAAGCTTTGACTTTGTCCACCATTCTTATCTCATCCTTAACCCTAACCATTCCTTTAACCCTTGGTTAATTCTCTACACATAACCATAGTTAGAATTATGATAAGCATTGTTTTTCTTTTCTTTTCTAATTAATCTTATCATATCATTTCTTCTTCTTCTTCCTTGAACTCAAGAAGAAAACCTTGAGGTCATCAATGGTGATTGATGATAAAGAGTGAGAAATCCAATTCTAAATTGAACCCACTTCCTATTTCTTCATCCTCTACCTCTTGCCAAGTAGTAGAGTGTGTTTTCTTCACAAGTTTCTTGACTTGGTGAAGTCGGAGCTTGATTTAGCGATGCCTCGACGTAGATCATCTTCGGCATGGACATCGACGACCTAGCTCGCTTATTCTCCGATGAAGTCGACGCTAGAGCCCGGATTCTTTTTGGACAGCGGAGAGGACTTCGTTGCGGCGCTATGGAGGTGGAGCACCGGATCTACAAAGGTTGTATATCCGTATCCCTTAGTTAAGTGTTAACTAGTTAGCTTTTTCGCCTAGATATCTAGCCAACGATCCGTTCTAGGGTTTCTCGGCACCTAGATTTTTTGAAATTGGCATGGTTGATGCCTTGTGAGACCTCATTAGGGTGCCTAGGAACCCTACAGATCCATATAGACGCTCTCTTCCAAATTTCCATTTAGAAAAGCCGTCTTTACGTCCATCTGCCAGATCTCATAATCGTGGAAGGCAGCAATAGCAAGAAGGACCCTAATGGATTTTAGCATAGCTACTGGAGAAAAGGTTTCGTCATAGTCCAAACCAGGTCTTTGACGGAAACCCTTTGCAACAAGTCTAGCTTTATAGGTTTCAACCTGTCCATCAACACCAATCTTCTTTCTGAAGATCCATTTGCATCCAACGGGTTTTACCCCATGTGGAGCAAATTCCAAAGTCCATACTTTGTTAGTGTACATAGACTCCATTTCGGTCCGCATTGCATCCAGCCATTTTACTGAGTCACCGCTCTGAATGGCTTGCTGGAAGCTAGTAGGCTCATCATAGTCTATAGTGCAATCCTCTCTATCCCCGTCTATGAGAAAACCGTAGTATCTCTCGGGCGGATGAGATTGCCTACTACTTCTGTGGATAGAGGCTGGTATGTCCCTTTCTTCTTGAACCTCTGGTTCTACCATACTTTCAGTTGTAATTTGCGGTTCTGGAATTTCTTCCAGTTCTATTTCGCTCCCACCTGTTTCCTTTTCTAAAAACTGATGTTCTAGAAAATGGGCATTACGAGAAACAAAAACCTTTTGTTCCTCTGCGTAATAGAATAGATATCCCCTGGAGTTCTTTGGATATCCCACAAACTTACACTGTACTGATCGTGCCTCGAGCTTGTCCGCATGCTGCTTTTTTACAAAAGCTGGACATCCACATGTCTTCAGGTACTGAAGACAGGGTTTCTTCCCACTCCACATCTGATATGGTGTGGTAGGCACAGTTTTGGTTGGAACCTTGTCCAAAAGATATGCAGCTGATTCTAGTGCATAACCCCAGAAAGATCGCGGTAACTCAGCTTTACTCATCATGGAACGAACCATATCCAATTGGGTTCGATTCCTCCTTTCTGATACACCGTTGTGTTGTGGTGTGTATGGAGGAGTAAGCTGAGAGAGAATTCCATTCTCTTTTAAGTAACCCAGGAACTCGGCACTTAAGTATTCACCACCTCGATCAGATCTTAGTGTCTTGATACTTTTGCCTATTTGTTTTTCCACTTCATTCTTATATTCCTGGAATTTCTCAAATGCCTTGGATTTATGCTTCATCAAGAAGATTTGTCCATACCTAGAGAAATCATCCGTAAAAGTAATGAAGTAGGAATAACCACCTCGCGCATGTGTAGACATTGGACCACACACGTCACTGTGTATGAGTCCTAAGAGCTCGCTTGCACTTTCTCCGTGTCCAGTGAACGGAGTCTTTGTCATCTTTCCCATGAAACAAGATTCACAAGTGGCATAAGACTGATACTCGAACGGATCCAAGTATCCCTCTCTATGTAACTTTGTTAATCTTCTCTCATTGATGCGACCCAGTCTACAATGCCATAAGAAAGCCTGATTTGTTTCCGGAGACTTTCTTTTAAGTGTGTTCTGGACACTGAAAATTTGAACTTGATTTAATACGTATATTCCGTTTTCTAATGTACCTAACCCAATCAAATCTTGATTTAGGTGGATGTGAACCACATCTCTTGTAAAAGTAAAATCATATCCTTCCTTAGAAAGTAAGGGTACAGATATGATATTACAGGTCGTACCTGGTACATAAAAACAGTTACGTAGAATCAATATCTGTCCAGTTGTCAGACCAAGATGATATTCCCCTACGGATTCAGCGTTCATGCTCATTCCGTTAGCTACTGTAAGGGTCATATCTCCTATCCCGATAACCCTATGGTTTCTCAGAGCCTGCAATGAATTACAGATGTGAGTTCCTGATCAGGTATCCAATACCCAGGAAGTAGGGTTAACTGACATACAGTTCTCTATCATAAACACACCCGAAGTCGAAGCCAGAACATGCTTCGTATCCTGGATACTGGCTTCTAAAGCCCAGCAATCATTCTGCCAATGCCCGATCCCATAACAATAGGAATGTCCCTCAATAGGGTGGTTTAGCTTGTCATAGGCAATGGACATCTGGACAGACTTTTGCCAGTCATATAAGTCAGATTCAGTCAAATTATTATCTAGATGTAACCTATGTGTGGTCACAAGGTCGCTGCAATTAAGAGAGAGAAGAAAACATTTTAGCATGATACTGTTGCAAGTTTAGATTGGTTTTAAGTTTATCTAAACAGGATGGCTCCCACTGTTTCTTGAATCCCTCCTCAAACCAAAAAGGAAGAACTAGCCAGGACTATTCTCACCGTACAATACTTGCCTAACCGTTCATCCAGGTCAGTGTCGATACTTCGAGGGAGGTTTTCCAACGCTTTCGCGAAGTTCCTTAATTAAAGAACCTCTTTTCTCTGGGGGCGTAGCCCCGCTGACACCTTTCTAGGCACCTATTTGGTTTATAGCATTGATCGTTAAGTGACGAATCTCCTGATAAGTAGCATGTACTCACAGTAAGATCGGGATTCAAAATATCATCGTATGATAATGTTGAAGGAATCCTACCAGCATTCATCAAACTCCAAAATGGTATGCTTCTTTCTGCAAATTTCAGTTTCTTTAGAAATTCCCGATGTGGATTTTTGCCCCTTGCTCTTATTGTTGGAGATAGTGCCCTCAGAGTCAATTATTGGATCACAGGCACGTGATTGCAATGATTGAGGGAGGACCTGTCCCAGTAGAACAGTCTTACTCGAGATGATAGTATGCTATCTGGTTTATCTTTATCATCGTGTACTGCTTTAGGTGACCTGACATGTCGCTATTACACGTTGATAGAGCCCCTAGGATTCTTGCTTGACCACCAGCAGTATGAGGGCGATCATATAAGTGGGAGCTGGTAGTCTATAAGCACATCCTTAAATGGTCCCTAGTCATGGGAGTTTCGAGACAGGGCATCGATACTCCAGAGTAGACTAGTGTATACAGTCGAGACCCCGACGAGGGGCGGTGGCCGGTCTCACAAGCCACTGGTGTCAGTTGGTTCACCTAAGATGTATACAGGTGCTATTGGGTTATGAGTACACCGGACAGGACTCGCCGGGAACATGCTAGTTGGTCTTATACCTGATGTCAGATAGCAGTTCCCTGGTGACATGTGTACAGGTTAGTTCATCGACCTGAGGATCGTCATTTGTCTCGTGTGAGTTGCCACTGTACTTTGATTACTACCCTACCACACTCAAAGGAGACGTGCAAACATGTTTTAGTTGGGTACAGTCCCGAGCCACATGGAGGCAGTGAGCGGATCTTCGGGGGTTCGTCTCTCCCGGTATTGGGGGTGAGGTCGTGCTGTGTCTAGGAGAGCCATTACACGAAGCCCTCGGCCGAGGAAGGAGATTTACTGGTAGGTATTTCAGTAGTATCTCAGGGTGTTGTGGGCTACACTCCGACACGACTTGTACTGCTTTTGGGGGTCTGACTTTTACCAACCCCCTAGGCCCGCCATGCGATGCTCATAGACGAACGGACTGGACTGTACGGATATTATCACTGACAGGCTCAGTAGGGTGTCAGGATGAGTTCGCTCATCGACGTCCTTTTTGGTCAATACCTGGTAGCTGATTTGAAGTGATTTATGAGAGTGTTTAGCGTGCTTGCGCTTTCTAAAAGATAGATCAAAAATATTTGTAAACCGCAATCAAGAACGGCGTCGCTTTGCAGCTAGCCGGTGAGTACGGGTCGGTCCACAGGGATGTTGTGAATTTCCGATTCGCGCTAACGAGTTAATTCCGAAGGGTGTTCGGTTGATTATTAAATCTAAAAACCAAATTAACCTAGGGCAATTATCTAGATCTACCCTTGCTAGGGCTAGGTTTAGGGATGGTTAGGAAATGTAATTAAATCTCACCGCTTTCAATACCCGAATGAAGATCAGTGAGGAGTTATGGTAATTATCAATAAAGTGGATTAGATCCGTTCGGGAAGGTGTTCCTTCCTCTAGGTTCTTGTCCTTCCTTTAGAGATCCTTACCCTAACCTCTATGGAAAACATCACACCCGGGCCTTTATACTACGGTATCACCGCTACCTCGAGGGATAGAGTGCCGTAGGGAGCGGTATGTGCATGTATGCATGGAGTCCTATTGTAAATATTTGGTGGGTAAGAAAGGGATGAGAGATCTCATCTCTCAAAATCATTCCCAAAAGCTAAACCCTAAACAAGTTCCTAGGACATGAAATTAAATCTACCTAGGGCAAGGAATTTAAATCTACACTAGGGCAAGAAATTAAATTACTTACAGATGCATCCCTCCAATCATCCATGCAGGGTTCTCAGATCTGAATTTCTGAATGGAGAAGAAACACCGATGCTCTCCAAAAAGGATTTCTGAATTTTTATTAAAAGGAGGCATAAAGAGTTACAATGATTAGAGTTCCTATTTATAAAGAATAGGAAACCCTAGGGTTACATGTGACCCGCATGTCTACAATTACAAAAATAGCCCTAGGAAGACCTATTCAGCGCCGCCATACTTTTGCTAAAATTTATTTCTTCTGATCGCACTACCTTGCCGCGGAACCGCGGCCTGAGGCATGGTTTGGCCGCGGTTCCGCAGCCAAGTGTTGGAGTTGGGCTGCGCAATTTTGTGGTTTTGTTTTGGGTCTTCTTGGGCTTCTGGTTATTTGGTTCTTTCTCCAATTGGGCTTCTACATTAGCTCCAGATCTTCAGTGAACCGTCTGCTTTGTATTTTTAACCGTCTGCTTTGTATTTTTGGACCTTGAGTTGCCTTGTTAATTGTGAACTGTCTTTTGATGTAGGCTTGACTAAGGTCCTCCCATTTGTTGGTCAAAAGTCCATATTTTCATTGTCTTTTCATCGTTTTCACTGTTTTCTGTCCAAGAACCTGTAACCTGTAACATGTAGCAGACATGCGTCAAAAGCACCCGTTTATTTATAAAAATAATAAGAATGGGGAATATAATAATGCAATATTATGGTGTGAACAAATACCCCCAAACTTATCTTTTGCTCGTCCTCGAGCAAACTTATTTTTTATTCACTAAAATCCTAACCGCACTTTCGCAGGGAAACGCGATTGCACTGAGCTTGTGCAATAAGCCGTTAAACCTCTAGGTGTCCCTAGTAGGAGGAGTGTTGTCTCCTGAGGGTTTTCAGCGGATACTACCCACAAAATCCTATCAATTTGGCCCATTTACTTTTGTTCTCCAATTAGGTTTTCTAACAAGGAATTCTATTATCTTTTGACACGCAAATTATCCACCCACATTCTTCACACTTCCACATCGTCTAACTTAAGATTATATATGTTCTATAGACTTACTTAGCTTTCGGCATTTCTTAAGTTTTCCTTCTAGGGTTCCATCTCCACTTAGGAATTTTTATCAACTCTACTAAAGATACAAGTTCTATTCTTCATTCCTCTCTCTTATCTAAATTCCAATCACATACCCCCACGTGTGTGTATAAATCACCCCTACACTTGGAAATTCAAATCAAGCAATCATGCTCTCGTCCGTTGTCCAAAGTACTTATTAGTAGGTGAATTTTTAATTGAATTTTGCTTACACATCCTTCATGCAACCGTTATTACTTCTTGAGGTACCAACGACCGATTACAAGATGCGTTTGCACTTTAAAGCGTAATTCCTAGTCTTGCAACACCCAAGGCTTTAGCAGTGACTCCCAAACCAGTTGGTCTAAGGCACTAGGTGATGAAGCACCCTCGCTAAATATTTTTCTATTTTGCAGCCTTAAGTAATCATAAAAACCAGTGTCCATTTTTTTTTATTCTTTATTCACACTTTTTTTTCTTTTATTTTCTTCGAACTAAGGACTTTAGACAAGAACATTTCAAGGTCTCTTCTACTATTCCAGGTTTCAAGGTGCGTGATTGTGCAAATTGTAGGGTATACATTTTCAGAATCTAGACTTAAGCTAGGAATTATTTTTCAAACTTATACTCTAATAAGAACATCAATACTCTTCCCTTGTTTCGACTTAGCCCAAGAAGTGAACCCAAAATTTGCCTATTTCTAAACAAACTACAAAGACATATACTTTCTACCGTTAAACTTTAAGAAAGGTTATTTTTAGGGTTTTTAATTCACTAAGTCTAAGATCTAGTTGTTCCTAGCCAGTTAACCTATTTGTCAAACTCGAGTCAAATAAACCAAAATTGAATACAATAATTTTTATAATTTTCGAAATTTTTCAATTTTTATGGGTTTTCAAATAAGTATGCAAATGCAAAAATATGTACAAATGAATGCGAAGGAAGAAGACGTACCGAGCATACCCCCAAACTTGAACTTGACAGTGTCCTCACTGTCATGCTAAACCACGAGGGTCAAAAAGGCCGGTACTCCCCTGTTTATTTATTTATAAAAATTTTTTAAATATTTTTATTAATGTTTTGAAATTTTTTTATTTTTTATAGAAAAAGAAAACAAAAAATATATACATATATACAAAGGTTCCCCCCCAAACTTAAGCTTGGCCTTACACAAGCCAAAGGTTAACACCAACCATTCAAAAATCTTATCGTGGTAATGGTCAAGTTGGTGGAAGAATGGGGTGTAGAAGAAAGAAATGAGAAACACGCGAGACCGTGTGGAAAGAAGAGAATACGGTATCGGTGGGGGAGAAGAATGGCGGAAAGAAGAAAGAAGGGTCGCGCGATCTTGAGGGTGTAAATCGAGTGAATAAATTAGCGCAATTTGTGATGACCGATGTGTTAAAAGCGATTGCGCTAACCTATCAACTCGTCGAGAAATAGGATCAAATCCCTCAAGATTCGCAAGAGAACATGGGTACACCGAACTTGGTATTTGAGATGAAAGCGTCACGGTCACTTGCACGGTCGGAACAATAGGAAGGACGAAAGGAAGTGAATTAGGGATAGTATCATTCTTACCGTAGTAAACTGTGTCGAACTGGAAAGATTCCATCAATGGTTCGAAACGACTATAATCAACCGAGTCTGATGGCTCATCTGAAAATGTGAAGGACTCAAACTCGGGCGGTGAGTCATCAACATCGTCCGAAAAAGTGAAACACTCGTGAGTGTTATCATCTGTGAGATCTGTGTCAGATTCAAAGGAAAAGGATTCAAGCTCACAGTCTTCAAGCGGGGTCGGAACGATGGGAAGGAGGGAGGGTGATATAACAGTCAAAGGTTCAGGAGGATGAATTGGAAAATCAAACACATCAAACAAAAATGATTCAACCTCAATATTATCCTCAAGACTCTTCTCGATACTATCCTCAATATTCAACTCATCCATGCCATTATCATCAAAGTCTAGACGCATATGAGATTCAGGAGAAACATTTAATAACTCAGGATGATGATTTGAACATAAAATTTCAAGCAAATCGACAGGTTCATCATCCGAAATATTCCCGGCGTCTATATTCTCAATCAAGTGAAAATCAATTTCTTTAGACACCTCATCAAAAGCATGGATATCTATCGATTTAGGTTCTAGAGTGGAGGTGTAAAGATCGAAAGGATTAGGTGTTGTTTCACTCGAAAGGGGTTCCTCACAATCTGGCAAATCAAACACTACAAAATCACACAACTCATTTTTATTTTCAACAGGTGAACTATTTAGGGCAATCGATGGAAAACAGGAGTTGTGGGCTTCAATTGGGTAAGGGTAGGTTTGATTTGAAAATCCTCTCTCATTCTCACTCTGTCCAACTGCCGCTTCATACATTGAAAAATTTGGAGCTAGCGGAAAACTAGCTACCGGGTCAGCAGGTTGCATAAGGGTGGCCACGGACGCTTCCACATTCCTAACCATTTTGTTTGTTGCTATGATATACGCATCCAACGCCTCTTCCAAACTAGACTTTGGTGGTAAAGGGGTTTCGGCAAAAGATTCGAAATTGTTTGGATATGTGAAACTCCTAAAAGGCTGTGTAGAAGCAGTGTCTAGTGAAGGTGGGAAGGTCGGGTAGGACTGATAGGAAGTGGGTGATTGGATAGGGGTAGGGTCAACATATGGATAAAAAGGTGAATAGTCTTGTAGATCCCTAGAACTAGATGAGTGGAGAGGGGTGAAAGATCGACTGCGAGATTGAGCAATATGCTCAGCAATGGACATCGGCCTAAGAGTGACAGAAGGACTTGAAAAAGTGGTGTCAACATATGGAGGTGGTAAAGATTGACTTGGTTGACACAAAGTGGGTTGAAAAGTCAAACTGTTTCTCCTAGACGCCTCTATTTGATCTTTCAACGATATTTTAGGCAAGGAAGGATCGTCTTTAAATTGAAAGAACAAATTGCCGAACGACGCAAAATTAGGTTCGGGATAACAAAGTTCGGCAAGTGATTTATTGTGTGGGGTACCCATGTTAGAAGAAGAAAAGTGACAAGAAGGAAGGTTGGGTGGTGCAAGGATTTATTTGGGGCTAAAAAATTTTTGCAAGTTCTATAAAATATTTGTCCTTTTTATTTTCATTTTTCATTGATTTTTTTTCTTTATTTGGAAAAATTTTCTTGCAAAAAGATTTTAGAGAAAAGATATGCAACAGCAAAATATTTTATAGAAAAGATATGCAACAGCAAAATATTACTTGCAATTGGTTATTATTTTAAGCATATCACAAGAATCTTTATTTGGAAAAAATTGTTGCAAAAAGATATTCGAGAAAAGATATGCAAAAAAAAAAGATTACTTGCAATCAATTTCTATTTTGAGCGGGGCCCAAAAAATCCTGCACAAAATTGTTATTTGGAAGCGGAAATATTTTTATAGCGCACGGAATCCTGCAGGAATTTTCAGAAAAGATATTTCAAAATGTACAGAGAAGAAACAGTGTGGCTTACAGAAATTTTTTTCCAAGATGAAGCCTCGAGATAGCCGCGATTCCGCGGCAAATGCGCTCTAACACCGCGGTTCCGCGGTCCCCTGAACTGTTTGGATCCCCAGAAAAATTTTGGTGCGACGATTCGACAGGAAGGCCGCGGTTCCGCGGCCTAAGGTGGGTTTTGGCCGCGGAATCGCGGCTTGGTGGTGGAATTAGGCCTGCAGAAAAATTGCTCTGTTCTGTTATTTAATTCCCCTTCTGTTTCGATCTTCTGATTTCTGTTTCGCCTTCTGGAATTTTCCAGATCCGATTCTGTATATCCTGCAAAAATTCAAACAACACAGTATCCCTTCCAAAAATAACAGATTATATATATTTTTATATTTTTTTGATTTTTCAGATTTTTATGATTTTTTTTTAATTTAAGATTAACCCGAAATTGCAAAAAGGAAAGTTCTACGCCATCCCCGGCAACGGCGCCATTTGATTTGAAGTGATTTATGAGAGTGTTTAGCGTGCTTGCGCTTTCTAAAAGATAGATAAAAAATATTTGTAAACCGCAATCAAGAACGGCGTTGCTTTGCAGCTAGCCGGTGAGTACGGGTCGGTCCACAGGGATGTTGTGAATTTCCGATTCGCGCTAACGAGTTAATTCCGAAGGGTGTTCGGTTGATTATTAAATCTAAAAACCTAATTAACCTAGGGCAATTATCTAGATCTACCCTTGCTAGGGCTAGGTTTAGGGATGGTTAGGAAATGTAATTAAATCTCACCGCTTTCAATACCCGAATGAAGATCAGTGAGGAGTTATGGTAATTATCAATAAAGTGGATTAGATCCGTTCGGGAAGGTGTTCCTTCCTCTAGGTTCTTGTCCTTCCTTTAGAGATACTTACCCTAACCTCCATGGAAAACATCACACCCGGGCCTTTATACTACGGTATCACCGCTACCTCGAGGGATAGAGTGCCGTAGGGAGCGGTATGTGCATGTATGCATGGAGTCCTATTGTAAATATTTGGTGAGTAAGAAAGGGATAAGAGATCTCATCTCTCAAAATCATTCCCAAAAGCTAAACCCTAAACAAGTTCCTAGGGCATGAAATTAAATCTACCTAGGGCAAGGAATTTAAATCTACATTACGGCAAGAAATTAAATTACTTACAGATGCATCCCTCCAATCATCCATGCAGGGTTGTCAGATCTGAATTTCTGAATGGAGAAGAAACACCGATGCTCTCCAAAAAGGATTTCTGAATTTTTATTAAAAGGAGGCATAAAGAGTTACAATGATTAGAGTTCCTATTTATAAAGAATAGGAAACCCTAGGGTTACATTTGACCCGCATGTCTACAATTACAAAAATAGCCCTAGGAAGACCTATTCAGCGCCGCCATACTTTTGCTAAAATTTATTTCCTCTGATCGCACTACCTTGCCGCGGAACCGCGGCCTTAGGCATGGTTTGGCCGCGGTTCCGCGGCCAAGTGTTGGAGTTGGGCTGCGCAATTTTGTGGTTTTGTTTTGGGTCTTCTTGGGCTTCTGGTTATTTGGTTCTTTCTCCAATTGGGCTTCTACATTAGCTCCATATCTTCAGTGAACCATTTGCAATGGATTTTTAACCGTCTACTTTGTATTTTTGGACCTTGAGTTGCCTTGTTAATTGTGAACTGTCTTTTGATGTAGGCTTGACTAAGGTCCTCCCATTTGTTGGTCAAAAGTCCATATTTTCATTGTCTTTTCATCGTTTTCACTGTTTTCTGTCCAAGAACCTGCAACCTGTAACATGTAGCAGACATGCGTCAAAAGCACCCGTTTATTTATAAAAATAATAAGAATGGGGAATATAATAATGCAATATTATGGTGTGAACAGTAGCCCGTTACGTATTGGCTTATACCTCTGACGTGCTAGTGGTTAAATCCACAACCAAGGTGTTGACGAGTCTTTAGAGTCCCCCATATTCAGTTGCTCAAGTTTTCGGGCGAAAAGCTGTAGAGGCCGTATGGAGATATGGCAGGGTTCGATCAGATACGTGCGGTATTGCACGGATCAGGATCGGACGGATAATACTAGCCGGCTTTGGTTTAAGCCGGATCCTAGTATAGTACAGTGTAGATTTTGTCTCATTGCATTTGTATTTCGGTCGGAATACAGATGCGGGTGTGTATGCACAGTATCGGGGTTTTTCCTGTAATTTATTACGGGTCCAGTTTTCTGGAGTTGCCGCTTGCTTTCTGTTTCGGCCATATTTCTTTGTATCCTTCATTGGCCGAAGATTGGTGGAGGAGGGCTTATTTGCATTTATGCAAATAAGCAAGTTGGAAGGGGGTCTTTGCATATTATTGTATCATGATTCTTGCCCTATCATTTTGACTTTCTTCATCCATCATGGCTTGAATTTTATATGATATGGTTGTTGATGATGGCATGACTTTTGGGAGTGATGATTGTTGTTTGATTGTTGGACTTTCCTAGCTATCATTTCTTTGCATGATAACCATTCCTCTCTCTCTCTCATGAATGAGGGTGTGGCCTCTCTCTTTTTGATACACACTCTCATTCTCTCCTCTCCCATTCCATGCCAAGGTCGGCCATATGATAAGGGGGCTGTCCAAAATTCTAGAGGTGGGTTTTTTGTTCTTTTGCTTTGATAAAAATCCCACAAGATCAATCTCCATTAGCTTGTATCATCCCTCCACCAAAAGGCAACCTCCATAAACCCCAAAATGAGACATGAGCACTACACATTCTACAGCAAACCTTGGGCACGTCGACTAGCCAGCTTCGTGCCCGAGTTGCCTCGGCATAGAGGTGGGAGCCCGTAAAAGATGTAGGCGATGTGGTGCACTTCCGGCGACGAGGTGGAGACAGGACATTCCGCGGGAGATCGGGACGACGACGAGAAGACCGGAGGACTTGGATCAGTCGGTATATCTCTCATCCCCATCTTGTATTTAGCTAGGACTAGTTAATGGCCCGATCCAGGTTTTAGTGCGCGGTGGTGCCGGTTTGCTAGTTTGCAAAATTAATGTTAACCATCGCTTCCGCATTTGGCCTCGGGATGGAGGCCGGGGCGCCGCCGTGCACTTACAGTGGTATCAGAGCCTCGCCATTAATATAGTCTAGCTTTGTCTAATGTGTTTTACATTTCCGATCGAGCAAAAATTCCAAAATCCGCATTTTCAATAGCAACAGTTTTCTATCGAAATTTTTTTGACTCGAAAATTTTTTCAGGTTGTATAAAACTGCTGTACTGGAAGTCCTAAGAGTTCTGGGGAAATTCGAGACATTGATCTTTCAGGGAGAGCGCGGAACCGCGGCCAAACCCCACTTGGCGCCGCGGTTCCGCCGCAGTATGGAGGGATCAATGCTTCAAATTTTTCCAGTGGGCTTCTGGGGTGAAAATAGGCTTTTTGGAATATTAATTTTGGGCCCAGAATTTCTTGATGTGCTACAGCAGTACTCGGGGCCCACTTGTTATAATTTTGATCGATCGGATATTTTAAACACATTATTTCACAGTATTTACATTATATCTGTGACCGTAAATGTCACTTGATCGGTAAATCCTGTCTAACTGCTATAGCCCGGTTAAACGGATTTACGAACGTGACTTTCACGTTGATGTTCTGTGTATTGCTATGATGTTGCGGATTGGTCGTGGGGGATAGCCTGGATGCAATGCTAGTACAGTTTTTGTTGTATTATGTACATTTGATATTGCGGGGCGAGCGTCCGACATGTGGACTGCCGTCACTGCCTGTTTGTATTATTATTTTGGGGCACGACCAGGTTGCGGTCGATGTACCCATTGTATGAATATTTTACTTTCTGTACTAGGATTGCCCCGCGGAGGGGTGCACGGATAGCCGGGTTCTAGAGGGCAACAAGCCCGCATCTCATGGCATTGAGACGGAGGGGGCTTCACTCTAGGATTGGCGGGCTATTCGCCGCACTCGTAGGGGGTACAGGTTGACCCAGGAGGGGTGCCCAAGTTACCGGATTCCGTGAAGTGCTGGGTGGTCCATTCACGTTGCTGAAGGGGGCTGCCTCGCTTCAGGTTTTGGCGGGTAACTTGCCGCGCCCGTAGGGGTCTAGGATTTCATTGCACAGGCTATCCACACGACCAGGGGAACGTCAGGTTTCAGCGGCTCTGTGAAACCCGGGGATCCCAGATATCTGTATTGTTCTGTGATGCTGTACATATCTGTGCTGTTGCATTTTATCACGCCTTGAGCGAAATATAATATATTGGTATATATATTAGTAGATGTTGTATATGTTTTGCATCCGCGCTAGTCCAGTCCCCGCTCTGTCGTTAGTTAGCTAACCTAACGGGTAATGACGGGACCCAGTGGCGAATGCGGATGGCATATACGTACGTCATATTATTTTCGTTCTTTGTGGTGTGATCAATTGATGGGACTGCGTTGATTCGGATCAATGCAAGTTAAAAACAAACCTAATCTGATGTTGTTGGAACACTTTTCAAAAGGCTGTTATTGCAAGGACGTTCACTTTTGTTTTGCATCGTGGTATTCAGTTGGAATATCCTGCTCCTCAGTCGACGAGGCAAGGGCCGAGATCCCTTCACCGGGAGTGACCCCTTGGACAGAAGTTTGCGTCAGGGCAATAACTTCACTATAGCCGATTACTTTTGCTTTGCATCGTGGTATTCAGTTGGAATATCCTGCACCTCATTCTACGGGGAAAGAGCCGAGATCCCTTCACCGGGAGTGACCTCTTTAGCGAAGGTTTTCGTCACTATAATTTTAAAAGCTATCCGGTTCCTTCAACGATATCAAGTTCATTACGTTAAAGGTTTTCGCCAGAAACCATTCGTAGCCCTCCATCATTTCGGTTAAATATTCGGTAGTATTCAAGCTATGTATTTTGACCTCACGCCAAGGCATAGTGATTGGTAGCTGCTGGATATTTAGCTGTTGCATAGATAGATGCGTTGGTTTGGGACAGTCGTACTACTATTTTGGCCTACGTCAAGGGTATGTACGGGTGGGTTCAAATTAACCTGGATAATGATGGGTAGAACTTGACATGTGACTTATGATATTTTGACCTCACGCCAAGGTCATAAGAGCATGGGGTAAAAATCCACATCGGGAGTTTCAAAAGAACTGAAACTTGCCAGATATGCGCATACCTTCTGGAGTGTGATGACGTGAGCGGATTCCGTCACGTTATCATGCGATGATAGTTGGATCCCGATTCCTACTAATGAGTTGGTTTACTCCTCGGGTGATCCCGACTAATTCTTCCTTCAGGTTTGGGAGAGAATTTGACGGTACAGTGGGAGGTTTCCAGATTAGATAAATTGGTAACCATTCTGATCTAGGTTAGAGTGCACGCTGAGTGTTTCTTTTCTCTCTCTCTTTGGCAGCGACCATTGACCCGACCCTAAGACTATGACTCAGAGACCAAAATTGACCGAACCTTCTTAACACTGGCTTTTGGATTGTCAGGGTTGCAAACCTCATTGCCACTCCTACTTTTACCCTTTTCTCCAGGACACCCCGTATTACTACGAACGTCCACTTCCATTGGACAAAACCATCGTATGGTTAGATACGAACTCGAAGGGATTTATTCGAGGATGGTTTTCGGTTCTGGAGAAAACGGATAGGACTATTCAGTTGTCTTTTCCTTTTTACCTTCTCTCAGGTTGCGAGTACTCTTTGGTTTAGGAGATAGTACACCTATCACGCAAACTGGATAGTCTTCTTCCAAACCATAGGCAGGTGTCGAACGGTAGGGAATGAAGAAAACCAATTAGCATAACAATGGTGTGCAGAAGGTATTAAGTTAAGACAAAGCAAGGGATTAGTAAGAAGGCAAAGTAAATTGCGACTGATATTCATGACCAAACCAAGTATTTCATTACCACTCCCACTTCACCTTTGTATTTCTCCAGGACACTCCGTATCACTACGAAGATCCACAGTTTATTGGATATTCCATCGTATGGTTATATACGAACTCGAAAGGAACTTGTTCCAGTTCGGGTGTGGATTCTGGTTCAGGAGAAATAGGAATAAGATTTATTCAGGTTGTCTTTTATCTTCACCTTCTCTCGCATTGCGAGTGCTCCTAGGATTAGGACAGTACACCCATTATGCTTATTGGATAGTCTTCTTCCAAACCATAGGCTGGTGCCGAACAGTAGGGAAGGAGGAAAACCATTTGGCCTAAAGGGGTGTGCAGAAGGTAATGACTAAAGACATATAAAGGGATTTGGAGAGGTGGCAAAGAATTATACGGTTACAGTCGTGAAATCTGGAAGAGGCATTACTAGGAATACCGGGATACCCCATCGAAACATTTCAATGTTTCAGTGCCACTGTGTACTGTTAAAAGAAAACTGATTTCCCAATTAGTCATTACTCCAGGGTATGTATTTACCAGGTACGATTCTCACATCTGTATGGTTTTACAGATGATGAGTGGGAGTAGGTTAGTGGGAATTAGGTGATCATCCTCATTATATCAGGATTCGTTGTAATCGGTGATATTTGAGGAAGTCACCTGGGTTGTTTGCCGGTCGGCAAATATTTGGTTTTGAATATCCGCTGTTGTGCACCAATTTCAAATTGATATATCTGTACGTCTATTTTCATAGAGTGAGATATACCTTTTTGAAATTATGTCTATGACATTTACCTATATCAGTGGATGGTTAGGTAAGGAGCATTAAACAGCGGTGTAATTCTTCTTAACCATAAGTACAGTTTTCAACCTACGACACACAGTGAATGTGTTATCAAACTCAAGGGACTTATACAGAGTATTGTATGTTGTCCAGGGTCCATCAGGACAGAGGGGTTCGTCCTCGTACTATATTCGGTTTACTTATGACTTCTCTAGTTTTTAGACAGGTGTTTCGTGGAAACGCAGGGTCCGAATTTTGAGAAGTTATAGGTATTTGAATAAAGTAGAGAACCAGATATTGCAAGTATCGGGATTCTTCAAGGTGATCGAAGATGTAGATACTTGTGTATGGTATTCAGTTGATAGTAATGATAAAGAGAACTTACTTCTCTTTCAGGTTACTCATAATTGGAAGCATTCCTAAGTTGAGTAACGCTGATCGGCCTCCTTCCATTTAGTTGACATGCACTGGGGACAGCTGCATGATTTGAATCTGGTTCAATTAAATCAGTACCTCTGGTTCTATATTGGATATAGAACAGTTCATATCTTAACGATGTTAAGGTACGGGGAGTTGTCCGGTTTATGATTAAAACCAGACACTGGACAACTCAAGGCACGTTTCTGTAATGGCTGTTTGTGGGTTTACCCAGGCTATGGCGAGGGTTGACTTTCTACCATCTGGAAGATCAATAGCGATATTGTTCTAGACTCGCCACAGTTTTATTAAAAATGGATTTTTTCAGAAAACAGTAATGGGAGTATGGTAAAACTGGAAGTGATTCCAGAACCACAAACGATTACTGAAGATTTCATAGGAACCTAAAGATTCAATCTGGTTTAACATTCCATTGGCCACTCCGCAGATAAGGTGGGTAACTTCAGGCACCCGAGAGGTACTTCGGTAGCCTCAAGGACGGTGACAGGGAAGTTCTTGTTTACCCATACTTGCCATTGCTGTTGTTCCAGACTGTGAGACCCGGCAAGAGGATGAGTATGGCGTCGTTCTAAACTTTCTTTAGAAGTGTACGTGTATATGACTCTGCCAGAGGGTTTTCGTAGTCAGTGGGAGCAGCGGAAGCATTGGTGGACAGGTGGCTTAAGTCTATAGACTAAAGCAGATATAGCGGAGATAGATCATCTATTTCTGATATGACAGTCATAGGTTTGACGTCATCAGAATAGGGGATGGATCTGTTAAGAAGGTAGTAGGGTGTGATGTCATGGTATTTGGATGACATACACAGAATTGGATAAGAAACTCCTATACTACGATCGGTTATACTTTGGTCGTCACACAGTGGTTTCTCTACAAAGGAAATGGATTTTATATCTGACATACTGGTTACTAGATCTATGGCTTTAGATCTAGATTTGGGTGGTTTCCCAATCAGGGTACTCAGACAGCATTCTAAGAGTATTTAGAATGGACGACTCCTGGCACGGTAGTGTACCTGCAGGTGATGGAGCCACCCTCTCTAAAGCTGTCTTACAGACTAAAGGGGAGAGGGATATGCATGATTGGCAGATCACTTGCTTAGGCAATTGAGTCAATCATGAGATGTCAAATACCACACCAGATGTTGTTCATGCAGTAGATGCAATAAGTTGACATTGATCCAATCCTGGAGAAACAGTCGGAAGCAGTTTTAGAACATAAGTGGATATTCTAAGAATATGATAACGACAGCCTCATGCAGGAAACAGTTATCATTCCAGGCTTCCAAGGTGACCTGGACGACAGGGAGGTTGTCAGAGTTATAGTTTTTCCTTCTGACGAGGGGCAGTATTTTGGACAGGTGGTCCAAGGCAATACTGAGGGAGGCATGGCGTAGGACACTGATTAAGTTCAGTTGACGATACAGTCTAAGAAGTTTGGATTTGATGTTCATTTATGAGCTAGGTCCCATCAGACATCCAGACACATTCTAAGACAGGTATTGCTCATTTCGGGAGATGGCTTCCTCCGCGAACTTGAGATATAGAGAGACATAGAAAGAAACATCAAGGCGGATCCACTCACTGAGGCTATTCCTCGAACGCAATAGTTTCGCAAACGAGCTTTGTGAGACTGACTAGTAGAGGAGTTGGGTGTTCGGTATCACACGGGCTGTGAGTATGCGACATCGCAATAATTAGCCTTGAGTGCAAGTGGGAGATTGTTGGAGATAGTGCCCCCAGAGTCAATTATTGGATCACAGGCACGTGATTGCAATGATTGAAGGAGGACATGTCCCAGTAGAACAGTCTTACTCGAGATGATAGTATGCTATCTGGTTTATCTTTATCATCGTGTACTGCTTTAGGTGACCTGACATGTCGCTATTACACGTTGATAGAGCCCCTAGGATTCTTGCTTGACCACCAGCAGTATGAGGGCGATCATATAAGTGGGGGCTGGTAGTCTATAAGCACATCCTTAAATGGTCCCTAGTCGTGGGAGTTTCGAGACAGGGCATCGATACTCCAGAGTAGACTAGTGTATACAGTCGAGACCCCGACGAGGGGCGGTGGCCGGTCTCACAAGCCACTGGTGTCAGTTGGTTCACCTAAGATGTATACAGGTGCTCATTGGGTTATGAGTACACCGGACAGGACTCGCCGGGAACATGCTAGTTGGTCTTATACCTGACGTCAGATAGCAGTTCCCTGATGACATGTGTACAGTTTAGTTCATCGACCTGAGGATCGTCATTTGTCTCGTGTGAGTTCCCACTGTACTTTGATTACTACCCTACCACGCTCAAAGGAGACGTGCAAACAGGTTTTAGTTGGGTACAGTCCCGAGCCACATGGAGGCAGTGAGCGGATCTTCAGGGGTTCGTCTCTCCCGGTATTGGGGGTGAGGTCACGCTGTGTCTAGGAGAGCCATTACACGAAGCCCTCGGCCGAGGCAGGAGATTTACTGGTAGGTATTCCAGTAGTATCTCAGGGTGTTCTGGGCTACACTCCGACACGACTTGTACCGCTTTTGGGGGTCTGACTTTTACCAACCCCCTAGGCCCGCCATGCGATGCTCATAGACGAACGGACCGGACTGTACGGATATTGTCACTGACAGGCTTAGTAGGGTGTCAGGATGAGTTCGCTCATCGACGTCCTTTTTGGTCAATACCTGGTAGCCCGTTACGTATTGGCTTATATCTCTGACGTTCTAGTGGTTAAATCCACAACCAAGGTGTTGACGAGTCTTTAGAGTCCCCCACATTCAGTTGCTCAAGTTTTCGGGCGAAAAGCTGTAGAGGCCGTATGGAGATATGGCAGGGTTCGATCAGATACGTGCGGTATTGCACGGATCAGGATCGGACAGATAATACTAGCCGGCTTTGGTTTAAGCCGGATCCTAGTATAGTACAGTGTAGATTTTGTCTCATTGCATTTGTTATTCGGTCGGAATACAGATGCGGGTGTGTATGCACAGTATCGGGGGTTTTCCTGTAATTTATTACGGGACCAGTTTTCTGGAGTTGCCGCTTGCTTTCTGTTTCGGCCATATTTCTTTGTATCCTTCATTGGCCGAAGATTGGTGGAGGAGGGCTTATTTGCATTTGTGCAAATAAGCAAGTTGGAAGGGGGTCTTTGCATATTATTGTATCATGATTCTTGCCCCATCATTTTGACTTTCTTCATCCATCATGGCTTGACCTTTATATGATATGGTTGTTGATGATGGCATGACTTTTGGGAGTGATGATTGTTGTTTGAGTGTTGGACTTTCCTAGCTATCATTTCTTTGCATCATAACCATTCCTCTCTCTCTCTCATGAATGAGGGTGTGGCCTCTCTCTTTTTGATACACACTCTCATTCTCTCCTCTCCCATTCCATGCCAAGGTCGGCCATATGATAAGGGGCCTGTCCAAAATTCTAGAGGTGGGTTTTTTGTGCTTTTGCTTTGATAAAAATCCCACAAGATCAATCTCCATTAGCTTGTATCATCCCTCCACCAAAAGGCAACCTCCATAAACCCCAAAATGAGACATGAGCACTACACATTCTACAGCAAACCTTGGGCACGTCGACTAGCCAGCTTCGTGCCCGAGTTGCCTCGGCATAGAGGTGGGAGCCCGTAAAATATGTAGGCGATGTGGTGCACTTCCGGCGACGAGGTGGAGACAGGCCATTCCGCGGGAGATCGGGACGACGACGAGAAGACCGGAGGACTTGGATCAGTCGGTATATCTCTCATCCCCATCTTGTAGTTAGCTAGGACTAGTTAATGGCCCGATCCGGGTTTTAGTGCGCGGTGGTGCCGGTTTGCTAGTTTGCAAAATTAATGTTAACCATCGCTTCCGCATTTGGCCTCGGGATGGAGGCCGGGGCGCCGCCGTGCACTTACACTTATGACCATGACGAAGGCCAACATATCATAAGTCACATGTCAAGTTTTACCCGTCATTATCCAGGTTAATTTGAACCCACCCGTACATACCCTTGACGAAGGCCAAAATAGTAGTACGACTGTCCCAAACCAACGCATCTATCTATGCTACAGATAAATATCTAGCAGCTACCAATCATTATACCTTGGCGAAGGTCAAAATACATAGCTTGAATACTACTGAATATCTAACTGAAATGATCGAGGGCTACGACTGGCTTTGGCAAAACCGTGAACGTAGTGAACTTGATATAATCGAAGGAGCCTGATACTTTTTAAAAGGAGTGGTTAAAGCTCCGCAATTTAAAAATTCTGCTCTTTTTTAAAATAACCGAGTGGTTTCTTTTAAATTTGTTCCAACGATTAAACTTTGGTTTATTTTCTTTGCATTATAATAATGCGTCCCATCATTAATCTTATCATTGCAGAAAACAACGAAAATACCACGTCCTCTTATACCATCTGCATTCACCACGGGGTCCCGTCATCACCCGTTAGGTTACTTAACTAACGACAGAGCGGGGGCTGGGCTAGTGCGGGTGTAAAACATAAGTGACGTCTAATAGCTATTTATATATAGATATTGTACATTCGTCAGACGCAATAATAAGCATTCCAGATCACAGATGAACTTTATTGGATTTATTAGCAATCCGCATTTGCTTTGAGCCTGCAATAAAAGATGGATTACACAGTTGTGATGAATAGCCATTACCCCACCCTAGACCCCTACGGGTACGGCAAACTACCCGCCAAGTACCCGAAGTGAAGCGGTCTCCCTCAACAACGTGAGTAGGCCACTAAACACTTCGACGTACCCGGTAGTTTGTGCACCCCACCTTGGGTCTGTCCTAGGAGCAAAAACAGTAAAAAGAAATAATACAACGGTGGCTACAACCGCAACTTGGATGTGCCCCGCAAAAGAATATTACATCATATTACATTTACATTGAATGAATGAATATTAAACACATCTCAAACCCCGGCTAATCATCACAACAGTCCAACACAGTTCATATACACAAACAGTAAACATTACAGAAATGTGCAACCCCCTGCCAACCGACATACTAGCAGTTAAGGGAGGTTTACGAACACATTAAACATTACAGATAAAAACCCAATTAGCAAATATCTTAGAATATCGATCGATTACCATATTCCGTGTCTACCCCAAAAGCAAATCTGTACTGAAGTAACCTGGGTAGAAACAGAACATACAGGAAGACAAAAACCCAAAAATTATGAATTACTGTGAAACTCCGAGTCAACTCGGAGTTGACTCGGCGGCGGATCCGCGGCAGAAGCACTCTATTGCCGTGGATCCGCGGCTGTTTTGCCGACTCACTGGCTCGTATTTTCCCAGTATTCATTAATTTCCCTGCTGTGAATTTTAAGGTATGTCAAATATTTTTTTAGACAGTTTTAAAATTAACAGAAACTTAGGGTTTTGGTTTTTCGTTTTTCGTATTTTTCGTCGATCGAACTTCTAATCAGTTGCTAACAAGCTAGTAATGGTTTAGTTGGCTCTGATACCACTGTAAGTCCATGTCACGCACCCCACGAACTTGCGGGGAGGCGGAATATATGAAAAACGATTATCAAAGTTTCATAACACGGACTTGAGCGCATGAATCGTTATCTAAACCATTGCTAACTATCTACTAGAGGTTTAACTACTCGGATACGAAGTTATACCTCACGTTACTTGTCCTTCGGGTCTTCATCGTGGTCCTCCACTCCTCGTAGGCTCCTTGGAACATCGGCACCTCAACGGCCTTCTCGAATCAAAGACGAACCCGAAAGCTCCCACACCAAGCTTGATCTCAAACTTGAGATAACTAGGTTGCTTAAAGTGCTAATCTAAGCTACCTAGGGGATATAGAGTGAGGTTATAGATGTATTAGTCTACCTAACTCTTGATCTCAACACATGAGAGGTTAGGGTTAGGGTTTGAAGAGAGAGTGAGCTTGAGGAGAGAGAAGGTGAAGATGAGAATGAGAATAGAAAAGCTTCTCACTTGAATATATGAAACATATTGAATTATCAAATAAATGAATTTAAATGATTATTCACCATGCTTCATTTATTCAACAAGAGTGATTCATCATGTGAGTCATTAAGCAATTAATGATGTATTTAAAGATATGATGAATCACACAAATGAGTCACAAAAGCAATTAATGAAAATGCCACCTCAACCCCTCATGTCACCATCCTTCTAGAAGTTTCTCGGAAAATTACGAGAACGCCCCTCGCATCCATGAAAACACGGAAAAACTTTAGACTGTATAAATCCAATAACCTGATACTAGAATCTGGCTTAAACCAAAGCCGGCTAGTAAAAACTGTCCGAAAAGTCGTACGTGCGTAAACACACGTATGCATCCGAACCCTTGTCGTAAAACCATACGACCTCTATATCGTTTCGCCTAGAGCAGCTGTAAGTGCACGGCGGCGCCCCGGCCGTCAATCCGACGGCCAAACGCGGAAACGGTGGTAAACTTAAATTTTTGCGGACTTGGCAAAACGGCACCACCGCGCACTAAACCCCGGATCGTAAACCATTAACAAGTCTAAGCTATAAAGAGGATGGGTTAGAGATATACCGACGATCCAAGTCCTCCGGTCTTCATCTCCACTCCGATCTCCTCGCGGGATCTCCGTCCGTCTCCTCCTCGTCGGAAAGGGCACCACGAAGCCGGGTACTTTTACGGGCTCCCACCTCAATACCGAGGCAACTCGCGCATGAAGCCGGCAACTCGACATGCTCAAGATATGCTGTAGGAAGATAGTGTAGAGTGTATGTCTCACTTTGGGGTTGGTTGCCATTGATGGAGGTGAAGGAAGAATGAGGTTGAGAAAAATGGTGCTTTCATTTTTCATGGAAGGAAATTGAGATGAAAGGAATGCTCCAAGCTCACAAAATGAAACTCTCTCATTTTTCTTCTCTTTTCTTCTTCTCTCTTTCTTTTTACAACCATGATGATCATCTCTCTCATTTAGAAATGGTGGAGGATAACAATATGAAGCAAGAGGGAGGTGAGTGTAGTAAAAGGAGGAGGGTGACCACATCCAAACATAATCATCACTAAACTTACATCAACCTCAAATCATTTCTAATCTCATCAAATCATGAAAAGCAAAGATGCTTATCATGTCAACCCTTATGCAAATAAGTCCTCCACAAATACCAATTTGCACAATTGCAAATTAGTCCCTCCATCAGAAAAGTCCGGCCGGGAAAGAACAAAGAAAAACCGGCCGGAACGGAAAGCAAACTGGCAACTCCAGAAAACTGGTCCCGTAATAAATTACAGGAAAAACCCCACACTGTGCATACACACCCGCATTTGTATTCCGTCCGGATACAAATGCAATGAGACAAAATCTACACTGTACTATACTAGGATCCGGCTTAAACCAAAGCCGGCTAGTAATATCCGTCCGATCCTGATCCGTGCAATACCGCACGTATCTGATCGAACGCTGCCATATAACTATATGGCCACTAGTACAAAACCGTCCGATCCTGATCCGTGCAATACCGCACGTATCTGATCGGACCCTGCCATATCTCCATACGGCCTCTACAGCGTTTCGCCCGAAAGCTTGAGTAACTGAAAGTGTGGTGGACTCTAAAGACTCGTCAATACTATGGTTGTGGATTTAACCACTAGCACGTCAGAGGTATAAGCCAATACGTGACGGGCCACCAGCTATTGACCAAAAGGGACGTCGATGAGTAAACTCATCCTGACACCCTACTGAGCCTGTCAGTGACAATATCCGTGCAGTCCGGTCCGTTCGTCTATGAGTATCGCATGGCGGGCCTAGGGGGTTGGTAAAAGTCAGACCCCCAAAAGCGGTACAAGTCGTGTCGGAGTGTAGCCCAGAACACCCTGAGATACTACTGGAATACCTACCAGTAAATCTCCTTGCCTTGGCCAAGGACTTTGTGTAATGGCTCTCCTAGACACAGCACGACCTCACCCCCAATACCGGGAGAGACGAACCCCTGAAGATACGCTCACTGCCTCCATGTGGCTCGGGACTGTACCCAACTAAAACCTGTTTGCACGACTCCTTTGAGCCATGGTAGGGTAGTAATCAAAGTACAGTGGGAACTCACACGAGACAAATGACGATCCCCAGGTCGATGAACTAACCTGCACACATGTCACCTAGGAACTGCTATCTGACGTCAGGTATAAGACCAACTAGCATGTTCCCGGCGAGTCCTGTCCGGTGTACTCATAACCCAATGAGCACCTGTATACATCTTAGGTGAACCAACAGACACCAGTGGCTTGTGAGACCGGCCACCGCCCCTCGTCGGGGTCTCGACTGTATACACTAGTCTACTCTGGAGAATCGATGCCCTGTCTCGAAACTCCCACGACTAGGGACCTTTTAAGGATATGCTTGTAGACCCCAGCTCTCACGTATATGATCGCCCTCAAACTGCTGGTCGTCAAGCAAGAATCCTAGGGGCTTTATCAACGTGCAATAGCGACCTGTCAGGTCACCTAAAGCAGTACACGATGATAAAGGTAAACCAGATAGCATACTATCATCTCGAGTAAGACTGTCCTACCGGGATAGGTCCTCCCTCAATCATTACAATCACGTACCTGTGACCTAATAATTGACACTGAGGGCACTATCTCCAACAATCTCCCACTTGCACTCAAGGCTAATTATTGCGATGTCGCATACTCACAGCCCGTGTGATACCGAACACCCAACTCCTCTACTAGTCAGTCTCACAAAGCTCGTTTGCGGAACTATTGCGTTCGAGGAATAGCCTCATTGAGTGGATCCGCTTTGTTGTTTCTTTCCATGTCTCTCTATATCTCATGTTCGCGGAGAAACCCATCTCCCGAAATGAGCAATACCTGTCTTAGAATATGTCTGGATGTCTGATGGGACATAGCTCATAAATGAACTCCAAATCCAAACTTCTTAGACTGTATCGTCAACTGAACTTAATCAGTATCCTGTGCGCCATGCCTCCCTCAGTATTGCCTTGGATCACCTGTCCAAAATACTGCCCCTCGTCAGAGGGAAAACTATAACTCTGACAACCTCCTTGTCGTCCATGTCACCTTGGAAGCCTGGAATGATAACAGTTTCCTGAATAGGGCTGTCGTTATCATATCCCTAGAACATCCACTTATGTTCTAAAACTGCTTCCTACTGTTTCTCCAGGATTGGATAAATATCAACTTATCGCATCTAGTGCAAGACCAACATCTGGTGTGGTACTTGACATCTCATGATTGACTCAATTGCCTAAGCAAGTGATCTGCCAATCATGGATATCCTTCTCTACTTTAGTCTATAAGACACCTTTAGAGAGGGTGACTCCATCACCTGCAGGTACACTACCGTGCCAGGAGTCGTCCATTCTAAATACTCTTAGAATGCTGTCAAAGTACCCTGATTGGGAAACCACCCAAATCTAGATCTAAAACCATAGATCTAGTAACCAGTATGTTCGATATAATGTCCAAGTCCTTTATGGAGAAAACACTGTGTGACGACCAAAGTACAACCGATTGTAGTATAGGAGTTTCTTTTCCTATTCTGTGTATGTCATCCAGATACCAGGACATCACACCCTACTACCTTCTCAACAGATCCATCCCTTTTTCTGATGAAGTCAAACCCATGACTGTCACATCAGAAATAGATGATCTATCTCCGCTACATCTGCTCTAGTCTATAAATAGACATAAGCTACCTGTCCACCAATGCTTCCGCTGCTCCTACTGACTACGACAACCCTCTGGCAGAGTCATATAGACGTACACTTCTAAAGCAAGTTTAGAACGACGCTATACTCATCCTCCTGCCGGGTCTCGCAGCCTGGAACAACAGCAATGGCAATTGTGGGTAAACAAGAACTTCCCTGTAACCGTCCTTGAGGCTACTGTAGTACCTCTCGGGTGCCTGAAGTTACCCACCTTATCTGCGGAGTGGCCAATGGAATGTCAATCCAGATTGAATCTTTAGGTTCCTTATCAAATCTTCAGTAATCGTTTGTGGTTCTGGAATCACTTCCAGTTCTACCATACTCCCACTACTGTTTTCTGAAAAAATCCATTTTTAATAAAACTGTGGCGAGTCTAGAACAATATCGCTATTGTTCATTCAGATGGTAGAAAATCAACCCTCGTCATAGCCTGGGTCAACCCACAAACAGCCATTACAGAAACGTGCCTTGAGTTGTCCAGTGTCTGGTTTTAATCATAAACCGGACAACTCCCCGTACCTTAACATCGTTAAGATATGAACTGTTCTATATCCAATATAGAAACAGAGGCACTGATTTAATTGAACCAGATCCAAATCATGCAACTGTCTCCAGCGCATGTCAACTAAATGGAAGGAGGCCGATCAGCGTTACTCAACTTAGGAATACTTCCAATTATGAGTAACCTGAAAGAGAAGCAAGTTCTCTTAATCATCACTTTCAACTGAATACCACAAGTATCTACATCTTCGATCTCTTTGAAGAATCCCGATACTTGCTACACCTGGTTCTCTACTCTATTCAAATACCTGTAACTTCTCAAAATTCGGACCCTGTGTTTCCACGAAACACCGGTCTAAAAACTAGAGAAGTCATAAGTAAACCGAATATAGTACGAGGACCTACCCCTCTGTCCTGATGGACCCTGGACAACATACAATACTCTGTATAAGTCCCTTGAGTCTGATAACTCATTCACTGTGTGCCGTAGGTTGAAAACTGTACTTATGGTTAAGAAGAATTACACCGCTGTTTAATGCTCCTTACCTAACCATCCACTGATATAGGTAAATGTCGTAGACATAATTTCAGAAAGGTATATCTCACTCTATGAAAATAGACGTACAGATATATCAATTTGAAATTGGTGCATAACTGTGGATATTCAAAACCAAATATTTGCCAATCGGCAAACAGCCCAGGTGATTTCCTCAAATATCACCGATTACAACGAATCCCGATATAATGAGGATAATCACCCAATTCCCAATAACTTACTCCCACTCATCATCTGTAAAACCATACAGATGTGAGAGTCATACCTGGTAAATACATACCCTGGAGTAAGTATCTAATCGGGAAAACAGTTTTCTTTTAACAGTACACAGTTGAACTGAAACATTGAAATGTTTCGATGGGGTATCCTGGTATTCCTAGTAATGCCTCTACCATTATCCAGATTCACAACTATAACCGTATAATTCTTTGCCACCTCTCCAAATCCCTTCATATGTCTTTAGTCTTTACCTTCTGCACACCCTTTTAGGCCAAATGGTTTTCTTCCTTCCCTACCGTTCGGCACCAGCCTATGGTTTGGAAGAAGACTATCCAATAAGCATAATGGGTGTACTGTCCCAATCCTAGGAACACTCGCAATGAGAGAGGGTGAAGATAAAAGACAACCGAATAAACCTTATTCCTATTTCTCCTGAACCAGAATCCATCCCCGAACTGGAACAAGTTCCATTCGAGTTCGTATATAACCATACGATGGAGTATCCAAATAAACTGTGGATCTTCGTAGTGATACGGAGTGTCCTGGAGAAATACAAAGGTGATGTGGGAGTGGTAACGAAATATTTGGTTTGGTCGTGAATATCTGTTGCAATTTACTTTGCCCTCTCACTGATCCCTTGTTTTGTCTGAACTTAATACCTTCTGCACACCATCGTTATGCTAATTGGTTTTCTTCATTCCCTACCGGTCGGCACCAGCCTAAGGTTTGGAAGAAGACAATCCAATTTGCGTAATAGGTGTACTACCCCTAAACCAAGGAGTACTCGTAACCTGAGAGAGGGTAAAAAGAAAAGACAACTGAATAATCCTATCCGTTTTCTCCAGAACCGGAAACCATCCTCGAATTCCTTCGAGTTCGTATCTAACCATACGTTGGTTTTGTCCAATGGAAGTGGACGTTCATAGTAATACGGGGTGTCCTGGAGAAAAGGGTAAAAGTATGAGTGGCAATGAGGTCTGCAACTCTGACAATCCAAAAGCCAGTGTTAAGTAGGTTCGGTCAACTTGGTCACTGAGTCATAGTCTAGGGTCGGGTCAATGGTCGCTGCCAGAGAGAGAGAGAAAAGAAACACTCAGCGTGCACTCTAACCTAGATCAGAATGGTTACCAATTTATCTAATCTAGAATCCTCCCACTGTACCTCAAATTCTCCTCCAAACCTGAAAGAAGAATTAGTCGGGGTCACCCGAGGAGTATACTAACTCATCAGTGGGAATCGGGATCCAACTCTCATCGCATGACAACGTGACGGAATCCGCTCACGGTATCACACTCCAGAAGGTATGCGCATATCTGGCAAGTTTCAGTACTTTTGAAACTCCCGATGTGATTTCTGCCCCATGCTCTTATGACCTTGGCGTGAGGTCAAAATATCATAAGTCACATGTCAAGTTCTACCCGTCATTATCCTGGTTAATTTGAATCCACCCGTACATACCCTTGACGTAGGCCAAAATAGTAGTACGACTGTCCCAAACCAACGCATCTATCTATGCAACAGATAAATACCCGGCAGCTACCAATCACTATGCCTTGGCGTGAGGTCAAAATACATAGCTTGAATACTACCGAATATTTAGCTGAAATGACGGAGGGCTACGAATGGTTTCTGGCGAAAACCTTTAACGTAAAGAACTTGATATCGTTGAAGGAACGGATAGCTTTTTAGAAAATATAGTGACGAAAACCTTTACTAAAGAGGTCACTCCCGGTGAAGGGATCTCGGCTCTTTCCCCGTAGAATGGGGTGCAGGATATTCCAAATGAATACCGCGATGCAAAGCAAAAGTAATCGGCTATAGTGAAGTTAATGCCCTGACGCAAACTTCTGTCCAAGGGGTCACTCCCGGTGAAGGGATCTCGGCCCTTGCCTCGTCGACTGAGGAGCAGGATATTCCAAATGAATATCTCGATGCAAAACAAAAGTGAACGTCCTTGCAATAACAGCTTTTTGAAAAGTGTTCCAACAACATCAGATTAGGTTTGTTTAACTTGCATTGATCCGAATCAACGCAGTCCCATCAATTAATCACACCACAAAGAACGAAAATATACTGACGTACGTATATGCCATCCGCATTCGCCACTGGGTCCCGTCATCACCCGTTAGGTTAGCTAACTAACGGCAGAGCGGGGACTGGACTAGCGCGGATGAAAAACATATACAACATCTACTAATATATATACCAATATATTATATTTCGCTCAAGGCGTGAAAAGAAATGCAACATCACAGAAATGTACAGCATCACAGAACAATACAGATATCTGGGATCCCCGGGTTTCACAGAGCCACTACTGAAACCCGACGTTCCCCTGGTCGTGTGGATAGCCTGTGCAATGAAATCCTAGACCCCTACGGGCGCGGCAAGTCACCCGCCAAAACCTGAAGTGAGGCAGCCCCCTTCAACGCCGTGAATGGACCACCCAGCACTTCATGGAATCCGGCAACTTGGGCACCCCTCCTGGGTCAACCTGTACCCCCTACGAGTGCGGCGAATAGCCCTGCCAATCCTAGAGTGAAGCCCCCTCCGTCTCAATGCCATGAGATGCAGGCCCGTTGCCCTCTAGAACCCGGCTATCCGTGCACCCCTCCGCGGGGTAATCCTAGTACAGAAAGTAAAATATACATACAACGGGTACATCGACCGCAACCAGGTCGTGCCCCAAAAGAATAATACAAACAGGAAGTGACGGCAGTCCACATGTCGGACGCTCGCCCCGCAATATCAAATGTACATAATACAACCACAACTGTACTAGCATTGCATCCAGGCTATCCCCCACGACCGATCCGCAACATCACAGCAAAAACAGAACATCAACGTGAAAGTCACGTTCGCAAATCCGTCTAACCGGGCTATAGCAGTTAGACCGGATTTACCGATCAAGTGACATTCACGGTCGCAGATATAATGTAAATACTGTGAAATAATGTGTTTGAAATATCCGATCGATCAAAAATTAACAAGTGGGCCCCCAATCAAAACTGTAGCACTCACAGAAATCCTGGGCCCAATTTTAATATTCCAAAACCCATATTATAAGCCCATAAGGCCTCTGAAAAAATTTGTTGATGTGATATGAATAGTGCGCGGCGGAAGGGCCGCACAAATGGGGTTTTCGCGGCGCTTCCGCGCTCCCACTGTGGAGTTACATCGTCAAATTTTTACAGAACTCTTAGATTTTCCTGTACATCAATATTTTACAACCTGAAAAATTTTTCGAGACCAAAAATTTTCAACAGAAACTGATGCGAACTAAAATGCAGTTTTGGAACATTCGATCGATCGAAACAGAAAAACACATTACACCAAGCTAGACTATGTTAATGGCGAGGCTCTGATACCACTGTAAGTGCACGGCGGCGCCCCGGCCGTCAATCCGACGGCCAAACGCGGAAACGGTGGTAAACTTAAATTTTTGCGGACTTGGCAAAACGGCACCACCGCGCACTAAACCCCGGATCGTAAACCATTAACAAGTCTAAGCTACAAAGAGGATGGGTTAGAGATATACCGACGATCCAAGTCCTCCGGTCTTCATCTCCACTCCGATCTCCTCGCGGGATCTCCGTCCGTCTCCTCCTCGTCGGAAAGGGCACCACGAAGCCGGGTACTTTTACGGGCTCCCACCTCAATACCGAGGCAACTCGCGCATGAAGCCGGCAACTCGACATGCTCAAGATATGCTGTAGGAAGATAGTGTAGAGTGTATGTCTCACTTTGGGGTTGGTTGCCATTGATGGAGGTGAAGGAAGAATGAGGTTGAGAAAAATGGTGCTTTCATTTTTCATGGAAGGAAATTGAGATGAAAGGAATGCTCCAAGCTCACAAAATGAAACTCTCTCATTTTTCTTCTCTTTTCTTCTTCTCTCTTTCTTTTTACAACCATGATGATCATCTTTCTCATTTAGAAATGGTGGAGGATAACAATATGAAGCAAGAGGGAGGTGAGTGTAGTAAAAGGAGGAGGGTGACCACATCCAAACATAATCATCACTAAACTTACATCAACCTCAAATCATTTCTAATCTCATCAAATCATGAAAAGCAAAGATGCTTATCATGTCAACCCTTATGCAAATAAGTCCTCCACAAATACCAATTTGCACAATTGCAAATTAGTCCCTCCATCAGAAAAGTCCGGCCGGGAAAGAACAAAGAAAAACCGGCCGGAACGGAAAGCAAACTGGCAACTCCAGAAAACTGGTCCCGTAATAAATTACAGGAAAAACCCCACACTGTGCATACACACCCGCATTTGTATTCCGTCCGGATACAAATGCAATGAGACAAAATCTACACTGTACTATACTAGGATCCGGCTTAAACCAAAGCCGGCTAGTAATATCCGTCCGATCCTGATCCGTGCAATACCGCACGTATCTGATCGAACGCTGCCATATAACTATACGGCCACTAGTACAAAACCGTCCGATCCTGATCCGTGCAATACCGCACGTATCTGATCGGACCCTGCCATATCTCCATACGGCCTCTACAGCGTTTCGCCCGAAAGCTTGAGTAACTGAAAGTGTGGTGGACTCTAAAGACTCGTCAATACTATGGTTGTGGATTTAACCACTAGCACGTCAGAGGTATAAGCCAATACGTGACGGGCCACCAGCTATTGACCAAAAGGGACGTCGATGAGTAAACTCATCCTGACACCCTACTGAGCCTGTCAGTGACAATATCCGTGCAGTCCGGTCCGTTCGTCTATGAGTATCGCATGGCGGGCCTAGGGGGTTACTAAAAGTCAGACCCCCAAAAGCGGTACAAGTCGTGTCGGAGTGTAGCCCAGAACACCCTGAGATACTACTGGAATACCTACCAGTAAATCTCCTTGCCTTGGCCAAGGACTTTGTGTAATGGCTCTCCTAGACACAGCACGACCTCACCCCCAATACCGGGAGAGACGAACCCCTGAAGATACGCTCACTGCCTCCATGTGGCTCGGGACTGTACCCAACTAAAACCTGTTTGCATGACTCCTTTGAGCCGTGGTAGGGTAGTAATCAAAGTACAGTGGGAACTCACACGAGACAAATGACGATCCCCAGGTCGATGAACTAACCTGCACACATGTCACCTGGGAACTGCTATCTGACGTCAGGTATAAGACCAACTAGCATGTTCCCGGCGAGTCCTGTCCGGTGTACTCATAACCCAATGAGCACCTGTATACATCTTAGGTGAACCAACAGACACCAGTGGCTTGTGAGACCGGCCACCGCCCCTCGTCGGGGTCTCGACTGTATACACTAGTCTACTCTGGAGAATCGATGCCCTGTCTCGAAACTCCCACGACTAGGGACCTTTTAAGGATATGCTTGTAGACCCCAGCTCTCACGTATATGATCGCCCTCATACTGCTGGTCGTCAAGCAAGAATCCTAGGGGCTTTATCAACGTGCAATAGCGACCTGTCAGGTCACCTAAAGCAGTACACGATGATAAAGGTAAACCAGATAGCATACTATCATCTCGAGTAAGACTGTCCTACCGGGATAGGTCCTCCCTCAATCATTACAATCACGTACCTGTGACCTAATAATTGACTCTGAGGGCACTATCTCCAACACAGGGAAACTCTCTGTGTGGGACTCTAAAGACTCGACACTACGCTGGCAGTGGGTTTAACCACAGACCGCAAGCGGCACTAGCTGTACGTAACGGTCCCCAGGTAGATGTCGATAAGAAGGCCGATGAGGAAAACCATTCGAACTCCTACTGAGCCTGATGTGACAATCTCCGTACTGTCCGGTCTGTTCGTCTTAGACTGCCTAGGGGGCGACAAGCGTCAGTCCCCTAATAGTTGTATAAGTCGTGTCGGAGCAAAGCCCATTACACCCTGAGAAGCTACTGGAACCTACCAGTATATCTCGCTTGCCCTGGCCAGGGACTTTGCGTAATGGCTCTCTGACACAGCGCGATATCATCTCCCAATACCGGGAGAGACAAATCCTGTCTAACCGCTACTCCTCCAAGTGCTCGGGACTGCACCCAACTGCTACCTGTTTGCACGACTCCTTTGAGCCGTGGTAGGGTAGCAATCTAAGAACAGTGGGACACACTCGAGGCAAAGTAGCAGTGTCAAGTCTGCGGACTATGCTGTACTCATGTCACCTGGGAACTGTTAACTGACGATGGTATAATACCAACCAATCAGTTCCCCTGCGAGTCCTGTCCGGTGTACCCGTAACCTAACGAGCACCTGTATACTATCTCCAGTACGACGTACTGATGTCTGTAGGACAGACCATCTCCCCAACTGGGATGAGAAGCGTACACACTTAGTCTACTCCGGAATATCGATGCCCTATCTCGATAATCCTACGACCAGGGACCTTTATAGGATGTTGCTTACAGACTACCCAGCCCCCACTAGTGTGACTGCCATCACAACGCTGGTAATCAAGCAAAGATCCTATGGGCTCTACTAATATGTATAAGTGATACGTTACAAGAAACATATGCACATATTAAAGTAGACACAAACCAAGTAGCATACTACCATTTTTAGCAAGACTGTATATACAACTGTGAATATCCCAAGCATCCATTAAGTAATATACATACAAGTATGATACAATAATGGCCCCTAGGGCATATACACTAACACGCCCTTCAGTTGTTCAGACAAGAGGTTGTGCAGCCCCAGCGATGCCCTCCAGATCGAGTACATGAGCAGCTGGAGAAGGGATGATCGCCGGGGGATCAGGCGGCCGATGCGATCCTCAACCTGCCGGAACACCGCCTGCATCGTCTCCTCAGTGCACAGCTGGTCGTATAGGTATACATCCTCGAAATTTATGATCTCGGGGATGGTGAAAGAGAATTCGTCCATTCTTACGTTTCGGGGATGGAGAAAGGAGTGATCAACACGCCTACTGTTTTATAGCCCCACAGTGACCTCAAGAGTCCAACGGTCACTCATTTCTTCCACTACTGTACCGCCACGCGGCGGATATCCCGCCTTTCTCGGCGAACCGAAATCGGAACGACGAGGTTCTGTACCGCCACGCGGCTCTTACCAGCCAAGGCTCCCCCAACGTGTCACCCATGACGGTCGCTCTTCCCAATGTTCACGAACCAGGGAAGGTCGGACAGAACCTCACAAAACCGAGCATCTACCCTGCTCGGTCCATCCTTGGCTGGTAACCTCTTACCCCACGACGCCAAGGATCAAAGCCCTCATCAAGAGGCCACCGAGCAGCTACCCTGCTCAGTCCATCCTTAGCTGGTAATCTCTTACCCTACGACGCCAGGTATCAAAGCTCTCATCAGGAGGCAACCAAGCAGCTACCATGCTCGGTCCATCTATGGCCGGTAGTTCACTACCCACCGACGCCAAGGATCAAAGCCCTCACCAAGAGGCAATGTTCATATCAGATTTTTGCATTATTATATCACCCATTCTTAATCACATTTCATATAAGTAGGTACTTTTGATCCATGTGTGCTAAATAGTTGCAGGTTATAGGTTCTCAGCTCGTTACAGTGAAATTCATGAAAAGTCGCTACAAATGTGAGACTACGACCAACAACAGATGAATCCGTATGATGCCGCCTACCAGTTCAAGGAACAAATGGAAAATCATTAGACAGTTCAATGCACAAAGCATAAGGGCAGCACAAGATCCAAGACTTCAACATGGAGCTCAAGGAAAAAGTCCACATCATTCTGCACTGTTGGAAATCTGGAAGAAGATTGAAGAGATTCTAAGAGACCAAGTGAAGAAAACAGAAGATAAAAGCAACTTGAAGAAACCCTGAAAAAGTGGACCCATGAACCCACTAAATGGCCGTGGAACAGCGGCTAAACAGGCTCTTTTGCCGCGGTTCCGCGGCCGTGCTCTGCACGTGTCGGTGTGGTGTCGGTGTCTTGACCCGGCTTTCTTAGGGTAGTTTGGTAAATTCATGTATGGATCAGAATGTAACCTAGGGTTTTTTCTATCTATAAATAGGAAAACCAAAAGCCAAATTAGGCATGCCTCTCTTTATTTTTTTTATTATTCCTTTTTTTTTCTACATCTAAATTTTAAATTCAATTGTATTGCGTTCTTGAGAGGTCATCAATAAAGTAAGTCTTTTATTTTATTTTATCTCGCATTCTTCTTATCTGCAATTTATTATCTGCACTTTTATTTGTTCTTTTTTTATCTGCAATTTAGATCATCAATTAAAATAAAAAAAAATTGAATTTTATTGTTATCTTCCTAATGAGTGAGTAATTCCTCACTTGTTAGGGGTAGGATAGGGAAGGTTTGAGAGAAGGAAATCTCTCTCACTCATTTCTTTGCCCAAATAATTTTAATACGGACTCTCTTTAAATCAACCATAATCCGCTCACTACGGCACCCTATCCTACATGATAGCGGTGATTCCCTAGTTAGACCGGTTGTGGTTGAATTAACCGGAGGTTAGGGCTAAGAGCCAAGAACGGACGGATAAGGACCAAAAGGAAGAAACTAAGTTTCTTCCTAGTCGTGCTAATCCCCGTTTTTGCCGATTACCCTAACACCTTTATTCACAACTAAGGCATTGAAAGAAGCGAGAAGATCCCTATTTCGAACTGACCTAATCCTAACCCTAGCAAGCCTTTTTATCAACTTATTCTCATTCATAGATCTTAAAACAAACCCTACCAAAGTTTGGACTTAACTCGTTAGAACATAAAGAAAAGGATTCCTTCTCCATGTGGATCGACTCGTACTCAACCGGCTAGCTACCAAATGACATCATCTTGATTGCGGTAAATTTAAATACAGAAAAACTCTATCAATCAAATGGCGCCATTGCCGGGGAGACGGTAGTTTAATTCTTTGTGTAATTTCGGGTTAATTAAAAAAATATATAAAAATATTTAAAAAAATTGAAAATAGATAAAAAAAATCATTTTGGTTATTTTTGATTGGTTTTTGTGTGAGTGTGCAGGCTTGGAGCAAATTCTGATTCAGATCTGGAGCAAGCTCAGTGAAAAAATCCAGAAACAGGGGATCTGAATAGATAGAGGAGAACCAACTCAGCATAGAAAAGAATTTTGGAGATCTAAACCTACTTCTCTGCCGCGGAACCGTGGAAGAATCAGGCCTTTGACCGCCGAACCGCGGTCAACCTATGACGTCAGCAGCCCTATATCTCTGTGAGTATTCTAACCCTCTCCTTCTCTCCTCTACACTCCACTGAATAATTTTTCCTGCAGGATTTTTTGCACAACAACCTCTTCTCCCTCTCCAATAAATTATTTTTGTGCAGGATTGTGTTACTGCTTTGCATAATTAATACGGAATCTAAGGGGCTATAACACCAATTAAGATTGGGTGGAGATTTCATTACCCTTCCGAAGACCCCAAAAATCACTAAAAAGCATATGTATCACCCTTGAGTTAATTAAAAAATATCTAGATTCAGCTAATTAAGGACTGTCGTGCTCATTAGGACAGAGGAAGGTTGTGGGCATTCAGTCATTTATCTAAACCTGACTTTGTGATACCTAGGCTAGACAAGTGAGAAAGGTAACTTTAAAAGACCCGTCTCACGGTGATTCGTGAGCGGGACCCTCCTTTCTTCATTTGTGCTAACCTGGCCATAATTGGCGGTGAAGAGGCGATTTGAGGGATATCTCACAACTTGTCACTTTGGAACAGTTAGGAGCTGTCTAGTTGACTTGGGAGACCCTAGCTCTAGATTTGATTGTGCATATTTAAACTGTGGTTGTTTAAAATTGTGTTGTAGTTCCGTACAAATTTTTGCAAAACTCTTTATAAAATAAAAAATAAAAAAAAATAACAAAATAAATTTTTATAAAAACTTGCCCTTTGTCGCTAGAATCCCATTTCACCCACCTTTCATCCACATTTCCCCATTGACATTTTCTTACCCTCACATTCTCCGTTTTGACTACACTAAAACTCGTTTAGTGTATGTCCGGTTTGACTCGGGACACTAGTGCCCATTTAGTCCGTGTTTCGTTAGTCGCTACCGACTACGCGATCGACTCCGAAGTCGAAACTCCCTCCACTCCTTTTTCATCCTTACATTTGCCGGCCAATTCCGACGTTGATCGGAATTCTGTTCATATATCTTCACCTTCATCTTCATCTTCTTCTGAGATGTCAGGGTTCAATCCTAACAACCTTTTACCTACCTCGGGACTAATTCCACCTCAACTGGGTGCGAATAACCCACAACAACCTCCTGTTGAAGCGCCACAGCGAATCATGCTCCAGGATCGTTTCTATCCTACCCGCTCCGCACTTCCTACCTGTCTTTCACTACCGCCGACAAATAGGGATAATTTCGAAATTAAGCCCCACTTTATCAACATGTTACCTAAATTTCACGGACTGGAATCCGAAAATGCCTATATCTTGATCAACAAATTCCAGAACGTCTGTGCAATGATGAAGACAACCCAACTATCCGATTATGTTATAAGGCTGCGAGTCATTCCTTTCACATTATGTGACCTAGTTGAAAAGTGGCTGTACAGTACTGCATCGCATTCCATAAACAGTTGGGAAGAGTTTGTTAAAGCGTTTCTTAAAAAGTTTTACCCAAATCACAAGACCACGAGAATATGTAATGAAATTAACCAATTTTCCCAATTTCCTTCCGAACATTTTTGGAAGTGTTTCGAATGATACAAAGACCTTCTTGTTCGGTGCCCTCATCACGGTATTGAGAGATGACAACTTTGCCAAACCTTATACGAAGGACTGAACCGAGCAACTGAGCAGTTGCGGGAGACCATTTGTCAAGGCCACTTCCTATCCAAATATGACGAGGAAGCTTAGCAATTTCTCGACGATCTTGCTGTACAAACACTTCAGTGGGAAAGCATTAGACCGAACACTTCGTCCGCTTCATCTACTTCTTCCGGTCCGTCTAGGGCAGACGTTCATCAACTTGATATGTCAATTACAATGAAAGCCGAAATGGCAGCGATTACACGAAAACTGGAAGCAATTGAGAGCAAATTCTCATCGCTTTCTCCTACCCCTGCTCTTCCCCCTCGCACTATATGCGCTTGTTGTTTGGATCCATCCCATTTGACCGAAGAGTGTCCTTACAATCCACCTTCTTAAGGACTGGATCAAGTCAATGCTACATTTCAGCAACGACAAAAAAATGATCCATAGTCTTCTACTTACAATCCTGGTTGGAGGAACCACCCTAATTTCGCCTGGAATCAAAATCAACAAAATTCCAAGGCAACAACAACTTCCAGAGGCCTCCTCCTGAAAAACAAGCTCCTCAACAAACTCAATATCAGCAACCTTTCCAACCCCAACCTTACCAAAATCAAACGAACAATTTTGCACCCAACAACTCTTTTCCTCAAAACAATTTTGTTCCGCCAAATAACGATAAGGTTTTCTCGTTAGAACGAAGTCTTGAGGCATTTTTAAAACAATCAACTCAATCCTCAGCCAACATCCAGTCTTCCATTCAGTTTTTGGTGCAACACACTGCGTCACATGGGCAAAGCATCAAAACCATTGAAGCCCAGATTGCACAACTGAATGCAGCTTTAAGCGAGCGAGAGAAAGGGAAGCTTCTATCTCAACCGCTCCCAAATCCTGGTCACCCACAAAATGCACATGTTGCTCTTGAACGACAAAACCATAATGTGAGTTCCGTGACTACATTGAGATCTGGAAGGATGTTGCACAACAACGTTGGCACTGATGATGACACCCCGGCCGCCGCTTCTTCTTCTGCGGCTTCTTCTTCTTCTTCTTCCTCTTCTTCTTCGTCCTCAGAGCCTGTTCTCCATTCTTCACAAGGCTCTACTTCTTCTGCTACTCCAAACGGACCTACATCTCACTCCACGAAAACAACAGCACTGGGATTCGTTCCAACTTCGCAATCTCATCCACAAGCATTGGACTCAACTAATTTTCAAAATTTTCCATTTCCAAACCGGTTGAGATCCAATAAACAAAATCCACAAATGGAAAAGATTGTGGAGTTGTTTAAACAGGTTAACATTAACATTCCCCTCTTTGATGCAATCCAACAAGTCCCTTCTTACGCAAAAATCTTGAAGGACTTATGCACTAAGAAAAGGAAAACACTGGTAGCTAAGAAAGTTTTCTTAGCTAGTGCCGTGAGTGATGCTCTTACCTAACTTTTACCTTAAAAACGAAAGGACCCTGGCTGTCCTACGATTTCAATAACTATTGGGGATAAGAACATCAACCGTGCACTTTTAGATCTTGGTGCCAGTGTTAACCTACTTCCTTATTCGGTATATGAGCAATTAGGTGTCGGAGAGCTGAAACCTACATATTGTACTCTCTAAATGGCCGACCGATCTATCACCCATCCTAGGGGTGAATTAGAGGATGTATTGATCAAAGTTGGGGACTTCATATTCCCCGTTGATTTCATTGTTTTAGATACACAGCCTGTGGCTAACCCTCGGAATCAAATTCCGGTGATACTCGGTCGACCATTCCTTGCAACCTCTAATGCTGTGATCAATTGTCGAAATAATTCGATGAACCTATCTTTTGGAAACATGACAATTGAACTCAACATTTTTAAGTTGGGGAATCAGCCCTCTGAACCTAATGCTAATATACTAGACGTTTTTTCGATCAAAGAGATCACCCCGGAGGACTGTGAATTAGAAAAAAATTTGTTCGATCACAGCAATCTTAACGCCATTAATGCGTTCCTCCTTGAACCTGATACTGTTTTTACTCCCGATAATGACTACGAGTGTTTCACTTTCTCGAACGAACTTGACTAGTCACCACCCAAGTTTGAATCCTTTGAGTTTTCGGATGAGTTAGCTGAACCATCCGACTCAGTTGCTTACACTCATTTTGAACCTCTGCTGGAATCCTTTGAGTTTGAGACTTTTTTGCCGAATTTACCTTCAATCGTTTCACCTCCGACGCTCAAACTCAAGTCGTTGCCGTTTCACCTTAAATACGCTTACATAGGTGAGAATGAGGCCCTCCCTATTATCATCTCGGCTTCTCTAGCCTCAGAGCAAGAGAAAGCCCTTCTGACGGTCTTGCAGAGAAATCGGCAAGCCTTTGGCCGGACTATGGCGGACATCAAGGGGATTTGTCCCCTAATAGTTGAACATCATATTCATATGATGGATGATGCCAAATCAGCCAGGGATCCACAGAGACGACTTAACCCAGTCATGAAGGAGGCTGTTAAAAAGAAGATCGTAAAGTGTCTTGATAGTGGTATCATTTACCCTATCTCTGATAGTCAGTGGGTTAGCCCCATTCACTTCGTCCCCAAGAAATCAAGCATAACGGTCATAACAAATGAGGCGAATGAGTTAATTCCTACTCGCACGCAAACTGGATGGCGAGTATGCATCGATTGTAGGAAACTCAACGCCGCGACACCGAAAGACCACTTTCCATTACCTTTCATTGACCAAATGCTTGAACGATTGGCTGGGCATAAATATTACTTCTTTTTGGATGGATACTCAGGCTATAATCAAATTCCCATCGCCGAAAAAGATCAGGACAAGACCACATTCACATGTCCTTTCGGCACATTTGCATATCGTCGCATGCCCTTTGGGTTATGCAATGCGCCCGCTACTTTCCAGTGGTGTATGATGGGAATTTTTTCAGACATGGTGGAAAAATTCTTGGAGATCTTCATGGATGATTTCTCCATTTTCGGCGACTCCTTTGATGAGTATTTGCTACATCTAGACGCAGTCCTTACCCGGTGTAAGGATAAGAACCTTACTTTAAATTAGGAGAAGTGCCACTTCATGGTGCATGAAGGTATTGTCTTAGGACATATCATCTCGCAAAATGGCATTGAGGTAGATAAAGCGAAGATTGAAGTCATTTCCAATCTCCCTCCTCCTAAATGCAACCGAGACATTCGAGCTTTCCTTGGCCATGCCGATTTCTATAGAAGGTTCATCAAGGACTTTAGCAAGATTGCTAGGCCCTTGACTCTTTTGCTGGCCAAGGACACCACATTCGATTTCGACTCAAGCTGTATGAATGCGTTCGAGTCATTAAAAAGCTCACTCACTTCTGCTCCCGTTCTTTCTTTTCCTTACTGGACGCATCCATTTGAGATTATGTGCGATGCATCCGATTTTGCCATTAGTGATGTCCTTGGACAGCACATTGATAAGATGCCACATGTAATCTATTATGCTAGCCGAACCTTGAACGATGCCCAATTGAATTACATAACAACCAAGAAGGAATTCTTGGCTGTTATGTTTGCATTAGAAAAGTTCAGACCTTATTTAATCGACTCTCTAGTTATCGTATACACTGACCATTCTGCTCTTCGCCATCTTTTTGCAAAGAAGAACGCAAAATCTCGGCCGATACGTTGAATCCTCTTACTCCAAGAGTTTGACCTTGTCATCAAAGACAAAAGAGGATGCGAAAACGTAGTCGCCGACCATCTTTCACGCCTCCTTTCTTCTCCGATGCTTCAATTTCCGATAAACGACGTTTTTCCGGATGAGCGGCTCTTGACAGTATCATGCGAACCTTGGTTCGCAGATATTGTAAACTATCTAGCCACCGGACTACTGCCGAATGAATGGTCAAAACAGGACAGACTCTGATTCCTATCCTAGGTAAAACACTTTTACTGGGACGAACCTTATCTGTTCAAATACTGTCCTGACCAGATTATTTGTCGGTGTGTCCCTGATAATGAATTCAAGAGCGTGCTATCATTTTGCCACGATCAAGCATGTGGCGGGCATTTTGGCCCTAGAAAGATAGCCGAAAAGATCTTGCAGTGTAGATTCTACTGGCCACAACTCTATAAAGACGCACATTATTACTGCAAGACGTACTCCCAGTGCCAATACTTGTGCCGGATATCCAGGAGAAACGAAATGCCGCTCTAACCAATCTTGGTTGTGGAAATTTTTTATGTTTGGGGGATTGATTTTATGGGGCCGTTTCTTTTGGGAACTTGTATATTCTCCTCGCTGTTGATTATGTTTCTAAGTGGGTCGAGGCTGTGCCCAGCCGGACGAATGACAACAAGGTTGTCGTTAGATTTCTCAAAGAAAACATTTTCTCCCGGTTTGGGCACCCCCGAGCAATCATTAGCGATAATGGAACTCATTTCTGTAATAGGACTTTCAAGTCCTTAATGCGGAAATATTCCATTAATCATAAGCTATCAACGCCCTATCATCCCCAAACATGTGGGTAAGCCGAGGTTTTAAATCGGCAAATCAAACAGATATTGGAGAAGTCAGTTTCCAAAAACCGTAAGAATTGGTCTTTAAAACTTACCGATGCCCTTTGGGCATTTCGAACTGCCTATAAGACCAACCTTGGCATGTCTCCTTATCGGCTTATTTACGGAAAGGCTTGCCACCTTCCAGTAGAAATAAAGCATCGTGCATTTTGGGCAATAAAAGAGCTGAATCTATCTCTCGGAGATGCGGGCAGCCATAGAAAGCTGCAGTTAAATGAATTAAACGAGCTTTGGGATGAAGCTTATGAGAACACGGTTGTCGTCAAAAACCGAACGAAGGTGTTTTACGATAAACACCTTATGCGCAAAACATTCATACCTGGTCAACAGGTATTACTTTATGACACCCGGCTACATTTCCATCACGGCAAGCTCAGATCTCGATGGAAAGGGCCCTTTTTTGTACGTACCGTATATTCGCACGGTGCGGTCGACTTATAAAATCCGGAGGACAGTTCACTATTTAAAGTGAACGAACACAGGCTTAAACTGTTCCTCACTGCGGACCCTTCGGAGAAGCTCCTGATGTTGCAGGAGCCGATTTATATTGACTGATTTTCCTCCATCTACCCCCAAATTTCGGTTATCCAGCCACAAATAGTGGAAACACTGTTTCAAATAAGTTTGGGGGTATGTACCACTTGTAATTATATAAAAAAAAATAAAATAATAATAATAAAAAGAAAAAAAAATTCAAATTTTTGGGGGTGTTTTTGAAAATTTTCAGTTTTAATAAATAATAAATAAAAAAATATTTTTTACAAATAAATTCCTCTTTTTAATGAGGGCTTTTTGCAAATAACCAAAACACTCCCTATAAAAACATCCCGACCTCCTTCTGAGTTTCCTGTGCCTCAGAAACCCTAAATTTCAAAACCGTAACCGCCTCTCCAAGTTTTGCAGAAAGATCGCCTCTATCCGCCGCGCAACCGCCGCCGAAGGTGCCTTCTTGCCTCGCAACCGCCGCCTCCTTTCTGCTTCTCCCTCTGAAATTTTCAGAGGAGGTTCGATCTTCTCTGAACTTCTCTGTTAAATTTTTAGATTTCTGCAATTTTATTTCAATGGCACCAACACTGCAATATGAAAGAGACTTTTCCCAAATGTCCGCACATACTGTTTATGGTAGTTACTTCGGTGATGGGATCCGAATGCGCGGATGGAACATTTTACTATTTAAGTATCTGAATGCCTTCGCGCTTCTGGATCTTGTCACCCATTTTTATGAATGTATGGAGGATGGTTGTCTTGCACAACACGGATACATTAGGTTAATGTAGGGAGATAGGGAAATTATTGTTAGTGTATATGCCCTAGAGGCCATTACTGTATCATACTAGTTTGTATATTACTTAATGGAAGCTTGGGATATTCACCTTGTATAAACAATCTTGCTCAATATAGTAGTATGCTACTTGGTTTGTTTCTACTTCAATGTGTACATGTGTTTATTTTTGTATATCACCTATACGCATTAATGGAGCCCTTAGGATCTTTGCTTGATTACCAGCGTTGTGATGGAAGTCACACTAGTGGGGGCTGGGTAATCTATAAGCACATCCTTATACAGGTCCCTAGTCGCAGGACTATCGAGACAGGGCATCGATACTCCGGAGTAGACTAGCGTATGCGCTTCTCATCCCAGTGTGGGAGATGGTCTGTCCCACAGCCATCAGTACGTCGTACTGGAGATAGTATACGGGTGCTCGTTGGGTTACGAGTATACTGGACAGGACTCGTCGGGAACTGACAGGTTGGTATTATACCTATCGTCAGTTATCAGTTCCCAGGTGACATGAGTACAGCTTAGTCCGCTGACTTGACACTGGCACTTCGCCTCGAGTGTGTTCCCACTGCACTTTGATCACTACCCTACCACGGCTCAAAGGAGTCGTGCAAACAGGTAATGGTTGGGTGCAGTCCCGAAGCACTTGGAGGCAGTGACGGTTAGACAGGATTCGTCTCTCCCGGTATTGGGGGTTGACATCGCGCTGTGTCTAGGAGAGCCATTACACGAGTAGTCCCTGGCCAGGGCAAGCGAGATATACTGGTAGGTTTCCAGTGTTATCTCAGGGTGTTTTGGGCTTCACTCCGACACGACTTGTACCGCTATTAGGGGACTAACGTTTACCGCCCCCTAGGCCCGACATGTGATGTATCAGACGAACAGACCGGACTGTACGGAGAATGTCACATTCAGACTCAGTAGGAGTTCAGATGGGGTTCACCTCGTCAGCCTTCTTGTCGGCATCTACCTGGGGACCGTTACGCACAGCTAGTGCCGCTTGCGGTCTGTGGTTAAACCCACTGCCAGCGTAGTGTCGAGTCTTTAGAGTCCCACACAGAGGGTATTCGCCTCTGGACAAAATGAGTAGAGGTCGCATGGTTTTGCGGCAGGGTTCGTTCTCATCCGCGCACTTGTGCACGTTTGGAGTCCGGACGGATTATACTAGCAGGCTCTGGTTTGAGCCAGATACTGGTATATGTTTTGGGGTTGCTTTTATCTCTCAGTACTCTTGTTCCTCGGAACGAGAATGCAGGTGTGTATGCACAGTTGTTTGAGGAAGAGGTCTTTCATTAGGGTTTCGGAACGGGTACGTATGCACAGTTGACAGTCGTCTTTTTCCAAACCCTAATGGATTTATGAAATATCAATTAATAATAGTAATTAAATGAAATTGTGTCATGGTTGATTTTGTTGACTTGTTGACCATGGTTGAATGTTTGACCATCATCATTGCTTTGCAAGGATACTCCTTGATTCTAGCTTACATTCATTTAATGAAGTGATGATAATGGTCATTCCAAATACAACCATCAACTATTTCATTTTGAATTATTATTATTAATTAGATAATTATTTTTCCTTTTGTTATGGTTGCAAGAGGAAAAAGAGCTCATTTCTATCATATTCATTCTCTCTCCTCACTTCATCTTCTTCTTCCTCAAGCTCAAGGAGAATCCTTCTCATGTGTTGAGAATCCCTCTCCTTGAAAAGAAAACACCCCATAGATACTCTCTACTCTCTCTAGGGTTCAAGGTTTAGCAAGCCGGAGATCCTAGTTCACTCTAAGTTCGAGAAAGAGCCCGAAGGTTGAACCCTCAGGTGGATCCATCTTTGACGGAAGAAGGCGACGAGGAGAGAACCATCAACTTCTACTAGGTTTCAAGAAGAAGGAGTTCAAGTTAGGTATAACCACTTTGCCGAGTAGTTAACTCTCCTTTGCATGTTTGCTAGTTTAGTTTAGAAAAGATCCCGACTTTGTTTAGTCCATGTTGCCCCATACGCTAAAAATTTGATTTTTATACCGTTTCCGCCTCCCCGTAAGAACCGGGGGTCGCAACGTGGACTTACAGTGGTATCAAAGCCTAACTAAACTTAAACTAGCTTGGTAGCGAAGTGTATGGAAGTTCGAAACGGAAAAATCGCAAAACCGGAAATTCTAAAACCCTAAGTTTCTGTTGAAATTTTTTGTGCTCTAAAAGTAAAAAGTTTTACTCCTAAAATCGGCTCAGGGTTTTGTGAGAACACCCACCAAAAACGATCCCATGAATCCTTCAAACCGCCGCGGATCCGCGGCCTCAGCTATTCTCTTCGCCGCGGATCCGCCGCCGTTTGGGCTCTTCATGTGATCGTGTTTTGTGCAGTGTTCTTCTGGTAGGGTTTTGGGATTTTTCAAATATATTATATGTGCCCAGATTTTCCAGAAAAGAAATTTACTTTTGGGGTCCTATAAATCCGTATTTTTTTCGAACTTCGCTACACTTTGGCTATATTGGTTATATCTGTGATGTTTGTATGTATTGAACGTCGGCTAATCGCTATAAGTCGATTAGTCGGGGTTATACATCTCTGTGATCTGTGTTTGATATTGGAATGTGTATATGAATGTGTTGGACTGTCGCGGGTGAATAGCCGGGGTGGATGTGAGATGAGCTTTTGTTTTTCTTTCATTCATTTGTTATATGTAAATTGATGTAATAATATTATTTGTATGGCCGCACTGTTAGTTATATGTATGCCCTAGAGGCCATTACTATACATAAGATGTATATTGTAGTGGATGCTGGGACATATATAGGGAGGACTTTCTTGCTCGACATGATAGTATGTTATCTGGTTGATCTTTACCTTAACGTGTCTACTGATTGTCTCTCTGTTACATGCTGGTAAAGCCCTTAGGATCTGTACTTGACTACCTGGACTATGATGCGGATCATACTAGTGGGGACATGGTAGTCCATAAGTACATCCTTCAAAGTCCCTAGTCGTGGGTGTATCGAGACGGGGCATCGATATACCAGAGTAGACTAGCGTATACCTTCTCGACCCATACAGATGGGCGATGGATGATCCCATATCCATTGGTGTTTGACATCAGAGATGATATACGGGTGCTCAGTAGAGACTGGGTACACTGGACGGACTCGCCGAGAACTCCCAGATGGTATTATACCTCACGTCAGATGGCAGTTCTCTGGTGACACTGGTACAGAGTAGTCTGTTGACCCGAGATCGTCATAGAGTCTTGTGTGGTTCCCACTGTGCTTTGATTTCCATCTTACCACGTCCAAGAGGGCGTGCAAAACGGTGGTTTTTGGGTACAGTCCCGAGTCACATGGAGGCAATGAGCGATAGGAGGGGATTCGTCTCTCCCGGTATAGGGAGTTGATGTTGCACAGTGTTCGATTGGCTATAACAGGAAGTCCCTGCCCAGGGCTGCTCAGAGAATTGCTGGTAAGTGTTACCAGTAGTTTCTCGACCCGTTATGAGCCTCATATCGACACGACTTATCGAGCTATTGGGGTCTGACGTTTACCACCCCTAGGCAAGATATGCGACATATCAGACGATCAGACCGGACTGTACGGTAGTGTTACTGGTCGGATTCACTGGAGTGTGAGCGGGCTTGCTCGTCGATCTTCAGATCGCTCAATACCCGGGTGGCCGTTACGTTTAGCAGACCGCTTGCGGCTTATGGATGTTTGATATGATCATCATCTGCTGCCGGCGTATTGACGAGTCTTTAGAGTCCTACACAGAGGTTTCCTGGCTCAAGCGAAACGAAATAGGAGTGCATATGAGATATGTGCGGGACCGAGAATGATACCAGTATGTGATACTGTATTCGATTCTCATGATGTAACATTGATCGGTTATATGCGATATAGCCGGGTTATCGGATCAAGTGTTGATTCGATAAGTTGTTACTGAAGATACCAGTCGGTTATGTGCGACATGACCGGATCATTGAATCAAGTGTTGATTTAATGATTTAATGCATAATTATATATTTGATATATTACTTTGCATTAGCTAGTATAGGTTCACTTTATATGGATTTTCTCACTCGATGTGCAAGTTGTATATGTGATATACTTTTGTGCATATACATTGTATCATGTTTGATGATACATGTTGACTTGTGCTTGTGTAAAGATTAAACCATGGTTATATGAATGGTTAGGGTTTTATATACTTATTCATTTATTTATATTCATTATTCATTTAAGGAAAAGAAAAGAAAAATGGTGGCATTCTTTTGTTCATTCATGAAGCTTCATGAATACTTTGACTTAGTCACCATTTTTGTCTTCATTCCTAACCTAACCATTCACTTAACTTGGGTTTAGTCTCTACACATAACCATGGTCATGTTATGATAAAGATTGGATTATTCTTTTCTTTTTAATTAATCTTATCATAACTTTCTTCTTCTTCTTCATCTTCTTCTTTGAAGAAGCTTGAGGTCATCAATGGTGGATTGATGATTTGAGTGAGAAATCCAATTCTAAAGTCTACCCACTTCCTATTTCATCATCCTCTACCTCTTGCCAAGTAATAGAGTGTGTTTCCTTCACAAGTTTCTTGACTTGGTGAAGTGAGAGCTTGATCTTGCGATGCTTCGACGTAGATCATCTTCGGCATGGACTTCGACGACCTAGCTCGCTTATTCTCCGATGAAGTCGACGCTAGAGCCCGGATTCTTTTTGGACAGCGGAGAGGACTTCATTGCGGAGATATGGAGGTGGAGCACCGGATCTACAAAGGTTGTATTTCCGATTCTCATAGTTAAGTGTTAACTAGTTAGCTTTTTCGCCTAGTTTTCTAGCAAACGATCCGTAGTCGGGTCTCTCGGCACCTAGATTTTTTGAATTTGGCATGTTCGATGCCTTGTGAGACCTCACTAGTGTGCCTAGGAACCCTACAGTGGTATCAGAGCCTAGCTAGAGCCTTAGGCGAAGTCTAGACGGATTTTGAAACCCGAACGAACCCGAAAACCCAAACCCAAAATGCTCTCTGTCCTTTTTTCAAAAACAGGGATTTTTCAGTATTAAAAATATGCAGAAAATCAAGCAGGGTTTTCTAAGAATTACTGTAAATTTCGTGGGCCTAATTCAACTTTTCCACCGCGGAACCGCAGCACGTGCTATGCACGATGCGGCGGTTCAGCGGCGGTTTTGTCGTTTTGTGTGTTTTGGTTTTCACAGTAATTCTCAGATTTCTGTGCTGGTTTTCCTGGGATATTTTAATGTTTATTATACAGTTGAGTTTTCAGGGGTTGTTTTGGGTTTTCATGAGTTCGATCGGATTATCAAATTTTGTCTGTGTGGCTTTCCGGATAAATTTTAGAATATGTTAAAAAGTTCGACCGGATATAAATACCCAATTTTTCCCCTGTCGGGAAATTTCCAAGTGTTGGATTTTTCCGTAGTTTAACGACGTTCTAAGTAGTGCAAGTAACGCGATGGTCCCTCTAGAAGACAACAAACCTTAACTCGATTATGTGACCGTCTTGAACTGCCCTTTGAACCTTCAGGTTTGGGGCAGTACGGCGTGCCACATGTGAGGCGTTGGCTTGACCCTTCTACGGCTGGACCGTTGCTACTGAGGCACGAACTGAATGTTGTTAGACTTATTTCATGTGTTGATCTGTTTCGGGAAAACTTGGGTGTTCGAATGTTCAATCGGAAAGTTTAACGTTTTCTAATTATCTGGAATGGGATACAATAATTGGAATTCACAAGAAGTTATGAGATAACTGAATGAATGTTATAAACATAGAAATTTAGTTTCACTTGATCGGTTGCCACGGAATTTTGATGTGATCAAAAGTCCGTCGCAATCACGTAGCGTACGCGGATACTCGCCGGGTAAACTTAATAGACAGCCTCACTCCATAGCCCCGACCAAGTGACTGTAGGAGAACCCCGTAGCCGAAAGCATCCGTTCGGGTGCTCGCGGCAGCGGTGTTCCGCCTTAGTGCACTTCGTCGACGGTATCGGGGGTGCGGCCGCCTACTAAAGTTTGCGACGAGCATTCGATCAGGATGTCGGGAATCTTGTTGAATTACCCGACTTGATATTGAAAAGAGTTTTCGATAATGAGACTAAAATGCGGGGTTTATAATTGTTAGGCATGTGATGTCTAAGTAATTCATTTGATCAGGCATGCGATGTCTGAGGTGGTTGCGGATTCCAACTGTTGCAGTTTTACACTTTCTTTTCTGTGACCGTAAGTGTAATATGTGATATCGCCGGTTTCGTTGCTATATGTCAACGACAATTGGGATGGACATATTTACTTACGTTGATGACATGTGATGTTATGTGTTGCTGGATATGTTATATTGGATCGTCGTGTTTGAATAGCCGGGGGTTTTTATGTGAGATGAGTGTTTTTCATTTTCATTCATGTAAAAACTTGTATGTAATATTCTTTTATTGGGGCGCTTCCAGGTTGCGGAAGTAGTCACCTTTTGTATATTATTTACTTTTCCGCACTAGGATAGACCCAAGGAGGAGGGCACAAGTAACCGGGTTCTGGAGTCCAGTGGGAGACCAACTCGAGGAGTCGAGTCCGGGTCTCCTAACTCTAGAATTGGTAGGGTTGCTTGCCGCTCTCGTAGGGGTCTAGGGGTGTGGGTTTGGCTATTCATCACGACCGTGGAATCCGTGTTTTATACTGGCTCGTATTGAAAACACGGACGTCCTAGTATATCCAATATTTCATATGTTTCTTCTGCTGCGATATCTGTGATGTGATCATGTGATGTTCTGTGATAGATATAGTATATAGTATATATGATATATTATATAGACGTTACTTATGTTTTACACCCGCGCTAGCCCTGCCCCGCTCTGCCGTTAGTTACCTAACCTAACGGTGCACGAGGGGACATCGAGGCGAATGCGGATGGCATAAGTGTACGCGTATTTATCTGTGATGTTTAGGTGCTTAAATGATGGGACTTCATTAATGTGATTAATGAAATAAAAGAAACCTAAGATGTTGTAGAATTGAATTTCAAAATAAAACAGGTAGCTACAGTTCTTGCTTTGCATAGCGGTATATGTGATATATCCTGCACCTTATTCGATGAGGAAAGGACCGAGATCCCTTCACCGGGAGTGACTCCTTTAGCAATAACTGGAAGATGCTACACACTCGGTTTGTCTTTTGATTGCTTTTAAGAGTTTTTGCTTTGCACAGTGATATATATGATATATCCAGCACCTCATTCGACGAGGAAAGGACCGACGATCCCTTCACCGGGAGTGACTCCTTTAGCAAAACTAGAAAAGCCTCAAAGACACTCCATTTCAAAATCATTTGATTCTACAACGATATCAAGTTCATTACGCAATAGGTTTTCAGAAAAACCTGTCGTAGCCCTCCGTCATTTCAGATATGTACTGGTTAGTATTCGTACTGCGTTTGTTGACCTCTGTCAAGGCGTAGTGTGCGGTAGCTAATTAGTGCTTATCTGTATAAGCATATGATGTGATTGGATTAGGGTTGTCGTGCGACTTTGTTGACTATGCTAAGGGTCGTGCGGGTGGGTTTAATTCAATCGGGAAATGACGGGTTGAACTTGACTAGCACTTATGATTTGTTGACTATGTTAAGGTCATATAGCTGCTAGGGGCAAAATATTATCGGGAATTTCAAGTGTTGAAATTTGCAATGAGATTGCATACCTTCTATGAGATAGTTGGATCCCGATACCCGCTGCGAGTAATTGTTACTCCTGGGAGAGTTTTATACATTATAATTAGCCGATCAAGTAGGTGTCTAGAAAGGTGTTAACGAGGTTACGCCTCTGGGAAAACGAGGTTTACATTAATTAGGTTCGTGAGAAAGCACGGGGGACCTCCCTCAAAGTACCGACACTGGCCTGGCTGAAAGATTGGCGAACTTGTAGTGTGTAATTAATCCCGGCTAGTCTTTCCTTTTAGGGTTTGAAGGAAGATTTGATAAAAAGCAGTGGGAGCCATCCTGATTAGATAAAATAATAACCAATCTATTCTTGCAAGAGCGCACGCTGAGTGTTTTCTTCTCTCTCTCTCCTGGTAGCGACCATATCACGCCTTAATCAAGATAATAAAACGGAATATTGACCGAACCCGCTTGTTATACTGAGCTGGGGATCGTTGGTCCCGCTCCACCTTATAATTGTTATAAGACAGAGCATGAAATTGGGGAATACCAGAATTCCCGTGCCGCCCAAACGAAGAGAGTGCATGTTGATGCATCATCTTCGGGTGTGTTCATTACAGAGAACTGTTTCTCAGTATCCTTTATGTCCTGGGTATGTGATACCAGATCAGGATCCCAGATATGTAATATGTTACATAGGGCTACAGAAAGGTAGAAGAACTGAGAACGGGTAATAAGTTTCATGAGGCAGAAAACGGGGCAAGTGTTGCAGCCAAGTCTGTTGGTCACTGTCACCCTGTATTACCAATACATTGATTCTGAACGAATGTTATTAGATACCGAACCTGATATACCAAATCATATCACTCTCTTTGTTAGAAAAGAAAGGATATAATTTTGTATTGATGGATAATGTTTTGAACATTTCCTATATCAAAAGTTGATCGGTTCAGGTACGTTATCTAAAAGCATTGATGTTCTAAATCAAACTACAGTTCTTTACTATACGGAACACACACAAGAGGAAGAGTTCAGAAATGAACGAATCCTTCTTGAGGCATTGTAGACTAGGTCATATCAATGTGACCCGACTAGCTGGAGTTACATTTAGATGTATATTTAAATCAGTTTGAATTTACATCTTATGAAACTCGCCAGTCATGTCACAAAGATAAGATGACCATAGCTCCGTTTACTGGAAACAGAGAAAGAGTTAATGAACTCTTGGGATGATACATGTTGATGTATGTAGGTCCCCTGTCTACACATGCCAGGACCGGTTCTTTGTACTTCATTACATTCTCTGATGATCTTTCGAGATTAAGACCTATGTTCCTATTGAAACACAAGTCCGAACCTTTTGAGATATTCACAGAATATAAGCGAGAAGTAGAGAACCAATACGGGTATAAGTGTTATGTCCTTTGATGTGATCAAGGAGGACAATACTTGAGCACGGAAATACTGGACTATTCTAAAGGAGAATGAGATTCTCTCTCAGCATTACTCCTCTGTATACACCATAGCACAATGGTATATCGGGACGGAGAATTCACACCATATATGATAATGTGTGCTCTATGATGAGTAATACTGAGTTACCTTTTTCCTTTTGGGAGTTATGCACTTGAGAAGCTGCATACCTATTGAATAGGTTCGAATCAAATCAGTTGCCTACCACTCCATATGAGATATGGAAAGGGAAGAGCCCATGTCTTAAGCTAGTTAAGATTTGGGGGTTGTCCGGCCTATGTCTAAAAGCAAAATCCGGACAAGCTCGAGGCAAAGTCTGTAATGTAGAACTGGAAATGTTCCAGCCATACAAACTGCAGCAGATGATTTGGTACAACCAGAGGATTCAGTAGAAACCAACGAACCTCAGCCTCTCCGCCGATCTAGTAGGGTTCCTCACCCACCTGAGAGATACTTCGGTTTCTCTATGACAGTGGGAGCGAGGATTGCATCATGAGATGATGACCCAACTAGTTTCGAGCTGTCCATCAAGAGTAAGACTCTGTAAGAATGGCTGGATGTTTAGCGATCTGAGATGGAATCCATGTACACCAACAAAGTATGGACTTTGGTTGCTATATCTGAAGGGTTAAATCCCCATCAGGAGCAAGTATATCTTGAGAAGATTACTTGGTGTAGATGGAAAAGTTGAGACTTTCAAAGCTAGACTTGTTAAAAGTTGGCATCATTGACCAGGTGTGGATAATGATGAAACCTTTTCAAGTAGCTATGCTTAAGTCCATCCAGATCCTACTTGTCACGGCTACATACCATGACTGCGATATCTGGTGGTTGGGTGTCATGACTGCTTTTCTAAATGATGTTTTAGAAGAGTGCGTCTATAAGTACACAGCCAGATGGCTTCGTAGACGGTGGGAGCAGCGGAAACGTGTGCAAGATGCTTTATAAGATTAAAGCAGGCATCGCGGAGTTGGAACATCTGTTTTGATGGATTAGTCAAAGAGTTTGACATCATCAAAATGGTAGATGAACCTTGTATAAACAAAAAGGTAGTAGGGAGTATGGTGGTGATCCTCGTAGAGTACGTGGATGACATACTCTTGATAAGAAGGGAGTTTCTTATGCTACGCTCGATCGATCTCCGTTTATCACAAAGATTCTCCGTGTAGGATCAAAATGATACCTACTAAATCCTGGATTTTGGATCTATGAGATAGATTTAATTGGATGTTAGGATTCTCACTAGTTGTAGTGAGATGGTATCAATCGACCCTAGGGAGAATCACTGGAAGTGTTCTAGGGTGATAAAGACGACTGAATGTCAGTCGCCGGCATTGTCTTTACCCTCCGTAAAGGGACGGTATGTTGGAAGAGTTCCAAGCTAGATACCGTGACATACTAGACGATAAAGGCAGGATACATCGCTACTTAAGATGCTACCAAAGAGGCAGTCTGGGTGTATATTGGTTCATGAGATGAACTACATTCCAACCATTGTGAGACAATGGAGTTGTGGCTTATGCCAAGGAACGTCCGTCCCATCAGTGATCCAGACATATTCTAAGGCAGTATCACTTAATCATGGAGATGGTTGATCTCCAGGAAGATCGAGGTTAGGAGAGTAGACTCAGAGGACAACACAGCGGATCCACTCACAAAGGCCTGTTCCCAGAAAGAGACTTTTATGGGATGGTTGAGTATGAGATACTACAACCACTGCTATCAGATGGCCCTAGTGCAAGTGGGAGATTGTTAGTTATATGTATGCCCTAGAGGCCATTACTATACATAGGATGTATATTGTAGTGGATGCTGGGATATATATAGGGAGGACTTTCTTGCTCGACATGATAGTATGCTATCTGGTTGATCTTTACCTTAACGTGTATACTGATTGTCTCTCTGTTACATGCTGGTAAAGCCCTTAGGATCTGTACTTGACTACCTGGACTATGATGCGGATCATACTAGTGGGGACATGGTAGTCCATAAGTACATCCTTCAAAGTCCCTAGTCGTGGGTGTATCGAGACGGGGCATCGATATACCAGAGTAGACTAGCGTATACCTTCTCGACCCATACAGATGGGCGATGGATGATCCCATATCCATTGGTGTTTGACATCAGAGATGATATACGGGTGCTCAGTAGAGACTGGGTACACTGGACGGACTCGCCGAGAACTCCCAGATGGTATTATACCTCACGTCAGATAGCAGTTCTCTGGTGACACTGGTACAGAGTAGTCTGTTGACCCGAGATCGTCATAGAGTCTTGTGTGGTTCCCACTGTGCTTTGATTTCCATCTTACCACGTCCAAGAGGGCGTGCAAAACGGTGGTTTTTGGGTACAGTCCCGAGTCACATGGGGCAATGAGCGATAGGAGGGGATTCGTCTCTCCCGGTATAGGAAGTTGATGTTGCACAGTGTTCGATTGGCTATAACAGGAAGTCCCTGGCCAGGGCTGCTCAGAGAATTGCTGGTAAGTGTTACCAGTAGTTTCTCGACCCGTTATGAGCCTCATATCGACACGACTTATCGAGCTATTGGGGTATGACGTTTACCACCCCTAGGCAAGATATGCGACATATCAGACGATCAGACCGGACTGTACGGTAGTGTTACTGGTCGGATTCACTAGAGTGTGAGCGGGCTTGCTCGTCGATCTTCAGATCGCTCAATACCCGGGTGGCCGTTACGTTTAGCAGACCGCTTGCGGCTTGTGGATGTTTGATATGATCATCATCTGCTGCCGGCGTATTGACGAGTCTTTAGAGTCCTACACAGAGGTTTCCTGGCTCAAGCGAAACTAAATAGGAGTGCATATGAGATATGTGTGGGACCGAGAATGATACCAGTATGTGATATTGTATTCGATTCTCGCGATGTAACATTGATCGGTTATATGCGATATAGCCGGGTTATCGGATCAAGTGTTGATTCGATAAGTTGTTACTGAAGATACCAGTCGGTTATGTGCGACATGACCGGATCATTGAATCAAGTGTTGATTTAATGATTTAATGCATAATTATATATTTGATATATTACTTTGCATTAGCTAGTATAGGTTCACTTTATATGGATTTTCTCACTCGATGTGCAAGTTGTATATGTGATATACTTTTGTGCATATACATTGTATCATGTTTGATGATACATGTTGACTTGTGCTTGTGTAAAGATTAAACCATGGTTATATGAATGGTTAGGGTTTTATATACTTATTCATTTATTTATATTCATTATTCATTTAAGGAAAAGAAAAGAAAAATGGTGGCATTCTTTTGTTCATTCATGAAGCTTCATGAATACTTTGACTTAGTCACCATTTTTGTCTTCATTCCTAACCTAACCATTCACTTAACTTGGGTTTAGTCTCTACACATAACCATGGTCATGTTATGATAAAGATTGGATTATTCTTTTCTTTTTAATTAATCTTATCATAACTTTCTTCTTCTTCTTCATCTTCTTCTTTGAAGAAGCTTGAGGTCATCAATGGTGGATTGATGATTTGAGTGAGAAATCCAATTCTAAAGTCTACCCACTTCCTATTTCATCATCCTCTACCTCTTGCCAAGTAGTAGAGTGTGTTTCCTTCACAAGTTTCTTGACTTGGTGAAGTGAGAGCTTGATCTTGCGATGCTTCGACGTAGATCATCTTCGGCATGGACTTCGACGACCTAGCTCGCTTATTCTCCGATGAAGTCGACGCTAGAGCCCGGATTCTTTTTGGACAGCGGAGAGGACTTCGTTGCGGAGCTATGGAGGTGGAGCACCGGATCTACAAAGGTTGTATTTCCGATTCTCATAGTTAAGTGTTAACTAGTTAGCTTTTTCGCCTAGTTTTCTAGCAAACGATCCGTAGTCGGGTCTCTCGGCACCTAGATTTTTTGAATTTGGCATGTTCGATGCCTTGTGAGACCTCACTAGTGTGCCTAGGAACCCTACACGCACAACCAGGTCGGGGTTGTAGCCGTCATTGTATAATTCTTTTTACTGTTTTTGCTCCTAGGATAGACCCATGGAGGGGTGCACAAACTACCGGGTACTTGGCGGGTAGTTTGCCGCACCCGTAGGGGTCTTGGGTGGGGTATTTGCTATTCACCGCGACCGTGTAATCCTCTTTTCGTTGCAGGCTCGAACGGATTGCGGATTCCTAGTATATCCAATGTATTCATCTGTGATCTGTAATGTCTATCATTGCTATATATTTATAACTATTTAGGCGTTGCTTATGTTTTACAGCCGCGCTAGCCCAGCCCCCGCTCTGTCGTTAGTTAAGTAACCTAACGGGTGATGACGGGACCCCGTGGCGAATGCGAATGGCATAAGCGTACGTCATATTTTGGTTGTTTTCTGCAATGGTAGGATTAAATGATGGGACGCATTAAAGGAACTAATGCAAGAATATCACGCATTAAAAGAACTAATGCAAGATAATAAACCAAGTTAAAGTCGTTGGAACACTTTCGAAAAACCACTCGGTTCTTTTCAAAACTAACTTTTAAATGCGGAGCTTGAGCCACTCCTTCTAAAAGCTATCTCGTTCCATCGATTATATCAAGTTCACTACGTTCACGGTTTTACCAAAACCATTCGTAGCCCTCCGTCGTTTCGCATGAATAGGCAATAGTATTCAAGCTATGTATGTTGGCCAAAGTCAAGGCATAGTGATTGGTAGCTTTTGGGTGTTCATGTGTAGCATAGATAGATGCGTTGGTTTGGGACAGTCGTGCCGCCATTTTAGCCAAAGTCAAGGGTAGGTACGGGTGGATCCAAATTAACCTGGATAGTGACGGGTAGAACTTGACATGTGACTTATGATATTTTGGCCAAAGTCAAGGTCATAAGAGCATGGGGCAAAAATCCACATCGGGAGTTTCATAAGTACTGAAACTTGCTAGATTTGCATAACATTTGGAGTGTGATGATTCTGGTAGGATTCCTTCAGTTTCGTCACGCGATGATATTTGGATCCCGATCCTACTGTGAGTATATGCTACTCCTCGGGAAATTTCTCACTAAACGATCAATGCTATAAACCTAGTAGGTGCCTAGAAAGGTGTTAGCGGGGCTACGCCCCCAGGGAAAAGAGGTTCTTAAATTAAGGAACTTCGCGAAAGCGTTGGAAAACCTCCCTCGAAGTACCGACACTGGCCTGGCTGAACGGTTAAGCAAGTATTGTGCGGTGGGATTGATCCCGACTGATTCTTCCTTTATGGTTTGAGGAGGGATTCGAGAGACAGTGGGAGCCATCCTGTTTAGACAAATTAAAAACCACTCTAAACTTGCAAGAGCATCATGCTAAAGTGTTTCTTCTCTCTCCCCCTGCAGCGACCAAATCGAAATGACTGGACTTAAGTTACTTCTAGATAAAAACATACTGACAGGGCCAAACTACAAAGATTGGCTCAGGAATGTCAAAATGGCAATCACTTACGACAAGCTGGGGTATCTTCTTACCACCAAAGCTCCCCCCGTCCCAGGTCCCACCTCCAGCGTCGCGGATAAGGAAATCCGTAAGACTTGGGAGATTGATTGCGCGAAGGCCAGGTGCCTCGTGCTTGCCTCTATGGACAACGAACATCAGAGGAGGCACGAGAATATGGACTTGGAATCCATATTTCTTCATACAAAAGAACTGTATGGAGAGCAGTCTCGTATCGCAAGATACGAAGTGTCGAAGAAGTTATTTTCGGCAAAGTTGGCCGTCGGATCATCGGTAGCGAACCACGTGCTTAAGATGATTGGCTACATTGAGGAGCTCGCGGAACTTGGGACCACGTTGGAAAGTGAACTCTATACGGATTTAATTCTCCAGTCCCTTCCATCCACTTACGCCCAGTTTATACTGAACTTCAACTTACAAGAAAAAGAAGTTAAACTTTCAGAACTCCTCAACATGCTGAGGAGCGCAGAGGGCACCCTACAAAAAGGTAGGGAAACACCCGCTTTGTTTGTAGGAGGATCTTCTTCTTCTAGATCCAAGGCGAAAGCCAAGGGAAAGAGGAAGAAAGCCCCCGCCAAACCAAGGGGCGGTGTTAGTAAAGTGGGTACGAAGGGAAAGGAAAAGGCAACAAAGATTGCGGGGAAGCTTGTGGGTAAAGAGGAATGCTTCTATTGTCACAAGAGTGGACACTGGAAGAAAGATTGCAGGGCTTGGAAAGCCAGGACACAGGAACTGAAGCAGGTTACGGCTTCAGCTTCAGGTGTGTATGTTATTGAAAACTGTCTTTCGATAAACTCTACTTCCTGGGTATTGGATACCGGATCAGGATCTCATATCTGTAATTCTTTGCAGGCGTTGAGAAACCGTAGGGTTTTGAAGGCAGGTGACATGACCCTCAGAGTTGCGAACGGAGCTAGCATGGATGCTAAAGCCGTGGGGGACTATCACCTGGGAATGTCAGATGGACATGTTTTGGTTTTGCGTAATTGCTTTTTTGTACCCAACGCAACTTGTAATATCATTTCTGTATCTTTGGTTTCTAAAGAAGGTTATGAATTTGCGTTTGTAAGTAATGTTGTAAACATTCACCTTAATCAAGTTCTGATTGGGTCAGGTACACTGAGCAATGGTATATACGTATTAAACCAACCACAGATTTTCAATGTCCAGAATACACACAAAAGAAAGTCTCCGGAAATCAATCAGACTTTCTTATGGCATTGTAGACTGGGTCACATCAATGAGAGAAGGTTGACTAAGTTACATACAGAAGGATATTTGGATCCGTTCGAATATCAATCGTATGCCACTTGTCAATCCTGTCTCAAAGGAAAGATGACAAAGACTCCATTCACTAGACACGGAGTAAGAGCGAGCGAGCTCTTGGGACTCGTACACAGCGACGTGTGCGGTCCAATGTCTACACATGCGCGAAGCGGTTATTCTTACTTCATTACTTTTACGGATGATTTTTCAAGGTACGGTTATGTCTTCTTAATGAAACATAAGTCCGAAGCCTTTGAAAAATTCCAGGAATATAAGAATGAAGTAGAAAAACAAACCGGCAAAAGTATCAAGATTCTAAGATCGGATCGAGGTGGAGAATACTTAAGTGCCGAGTTCCTGAATTACTTAAAAGAGAATGGGATTCTCTCTCAGCTTACTCCTCCATACACTCCGCAACATAACGGTGTATCGGAGAGACGGAACCGGACCCTATTGGATATGGTACGGTCCATGATGAGTAACGCTGAGTTACCGCGATCATTCTGGGGGTATGCGCTAGAATCAGCTGCGTACCTTTTGAACCGAGTTCCTACTAAGACTGTGCCTACTACACCATATGAGATGTGGTGTGGGAAGAGGCCCCATCTCAGTCACATTAAGACTTGGGGAAGTCCAGCTTTTGTTAAAAAGCAGCATGCGGACAAGCTCGAGGCGCGCTCAGTACTGTGTAAGTTTGTGGGATATCCAAAGAATTCCAAGGGATATCTCTTCTACTACGAGGAGGAACAAAAAGTTCTTGTTTCTCGTCATGCCCACTTTCTAGAACACCAGTTCTTAGAAAAAGAATTAAGTGGGAGCGCAGTAGAACTGGAAGAAATTCCAGAACCACAGACTATTACTGAAAGCTTAGTGGAACCAGAGGGTTCAAATGAACAGGACATTCCTACGCCGCTCCACAGGAGTAGTAGGCAGTCTCATCCGCCCGAGAGATACTACGGTTTTCTCATAGACGGGGATAGAGAGGATTGCATCATAGATTATGATGAGCCTACTAGCTTCCAGCAGGCCGTTCAGAGCGTTGACTCGGTAAAATGGCTGGATGCAATGCGGACCGAAATGGAGTCCATGTACACCAACAAAGTATGGACGTTGGACATTGCTCCAGACGGGGTAAAACCCGTAGGATGCAAGTGGATCTTCAAAAGGAAGATTGGTGTAGATGGACAGGTTGAGACCTATAAAGCTAGACTTGTAGCAAAGGATTTCCGTCAAAGACCTGGCTTGGACTATGACGAAACCTTTTCTCCAGTGGCTATGCTGAAATCCATTCGGATCCTTCTTGCCATTGCTGCCTTCCACGATTATGAGATTTGGCAGATGGACGTAAAAACCGCTTTTCTAAATGGAAATTTAGAGGAGTGTGTCTATATGGATCAGCCAGAGGGTTTCATTCAGAGTGGGAGCAGCGGAAAGGTGTGCAAGTTGCTTAAGTCCATCTATGGACTAAAGCAGGCATCGCGGAGTTGGAACATCTGTTTTGATGAGACGGTCAAGGAATTTGGCTTTATCAAAAATCCAGATGAACCATGCATCTATAGTAGATTTGTAGCGAGAACTGTAGTATTCCTCGTTTTATACGTGAATGACATTCTCTTAATAGGAAACGACATTCCTATGCTACAATCTGTCAAGGGGTTCTTGTCACAAAGGTTCTCCATGAAAGACCTGGGTGATGCCTCGTACATCCTGGGGATCCGGATCCATCGTGATAGATCCAAGAGGATATTAGGACTTTCACAGTCCAGGTACATCGACACCGTACTGAAAAGATTCAGTATGGAAGATTCCAAGCGCGGTAACCTACCGGCTTGTCACGGAATCACCCTCTCTAAAGAGATGTCCCCCAAGACTGATTTGGAGAGGGATCGCATGTCTATTATACCCTACGCTTCTGCGGTAGGCTCTATAATGTATGCTATGTTGTGTACCAGACCGGATGTAGCTTATGCACTGAGTGTGGTAAGCCGGTATCAGTCAAACCCTGGGGAGAAACACTGGATAGCGGTAAAGAACATTCTCAAGTACCTGAGAAGGACTAAGGAGATGTTCTTGGTGTATGGCGGAAAAGACCTCCAGATCGAGGCCTTTGCTGACTCCAGCTTCCAGAGTGACAAGGATGATTCCAAGTCCATGTCGGGTTTTGTCTTTACCCTCAATGGAGGGGCGGTGTGTTGGAAGAGTTCCAAACAGGAAACCGTTGCAGACTCGACGATGGAAGCGGAATACATCGCTGCATCTGATGCCGCAAAAGAAGCTGTCTGGATGAGGAAGTTCTTGAAAGAACTTCAGGTGGTTCCGTCCATTGTTGACCCAATACCTCTGTATTGCGACAACAACGGGGCTATAGCTTAGCGAAGGAACCCAGGTCCCATCAGAGATCCAGGCACATCTTGAGGCGGTATCACCTGATCAGGGAGATCGTGGATCGCAAGGAGATCGAGGTTCGGAGGGTTGCTTCAGAAGAAAACACTGCAGATCCATTCACCAAGGCCCTACCCCAGACTCAGTTCGAGCGGCTGATCGAGATGATAGGTCTTCGATACGCCAGTACGTGGCCTTAGTGCAAGTGGGAGATTGTTAGTGTATATGCCCTAGAGGCCATTACTGTATCATACTAGTTTGTATATTATTTAATGGAAGCTTGGGATATTCACCTTGTATAAACAATCTTGCTCAATATAGTAGTATGCTACTTGGTTTGTTTCTACTTCAATGTGTACATGTGTTTATTTTTGTATATCACCTATACGCATTAGTGGAGCCCTTAGGATCTTTGCTTGATTACCAGCGTTGTGATGGCAGTCACATTAGTGGGGGCTGGGTAATCTATAAGCACATCCTTATACAGGTCCCTAGTCGCAGGACTATCGAGACAGGGCATCGATACTCCGGAGTAGACTAGCGTATGCGCTTCTCATCCCAGTGTGGGAGATGGTCTGTCCCACAGCCATCAGTACGTCGTACTGGAGATAGTATACGGGTGCTCGTTGGGTTACGAGTACACTGGACAGGACTCGTCGGGAACTGACAGGTTGGTATTATACCTATCGTCAGTTATCAGTTCCCAGGTGACATGAGTACATCTTAGTCCGCTGACTTGACACTGGCACTTCGCCTCGAGTGTGTTCCCACTGCACTTTGATCACTACCCTACCACGGCTCAAAGGAGTCGTGCAAACAGGTAATGGTTGGGTGCAGTCCCGAAGCACTTGGAGGCAGTGACGGTTAGACAGGATTCGTCTCTCCCGGTATTGGGGGTTGACATCGTGCTGTGTCTAGGAGAGCCATTACACGAGTAGTCCCTGGCCAGGGCAAGCGAGATATACTGGTAGGTTTCCAGTGTTATCTCAGGGTGTTTTGGGCTTCACTCTGACACGACTTGTACCGCTATTAGGGGACTGACGTTTACCGCCCCCTAGGCCCGACATGCGATGTATCAGACGAACAGACCGGACTGTACGGAGAATGTCACATTCAGACTCAGTAGGAGTTCAGATGGGGTTCACCTCGTCAGCCTTCTTGTCGGCATCTACCTGGGGACCGTTACGCACAGCTAGTGCCGCTTGCGGTCTGTGGTTAAACCCACTGCCAGCGTAGTGTCGAGTCTTTAGAGTCCCACACAGAGGGTATTCGCCTCTGGGCAAAATGAGTATAGGTCGCATGGTTTTGCGGCAGGGTTCGTTCTCATCCGCGCACTTGTGCACGTTTGGAGTCCGGACGGATTATACTAGCAGGCTCTGGCTTGAGCCAGATACTGGTATATGTTTTGGGGTTGCTTTTATCTCTCAGTACTCTTGTTCCTCGGAACGAGAATGCAGGTGTGTATGCACAGTTGTTTGAGGCAGAGGAAGAGGTCTTTCATTAGGGTTTCGGAACGGGTGCGTATGCACTGTTGACAGTCGTCTTTTTCCAAACCCTAATGGATTTATGAAATATCAATTAATAATAGTAATTAAATGAAATTGTGTCTTGGTTGATTTTGTTGACTTGTTGACCATGGTTGACTTGTTGACCATGGTTGAATGTTTGACCATCATCATTGCTTTGCAAGGATACTCCTTGATTCTAGCTTACATTCATTTAATGAAGTGATGATAATGGTCATTCCAAATACAACCATCAACTATTTCATTTTGAATTATTATTATTAATTAGATAATTCTTTTTCCTTTTGTTATGGTTGCAAGGGGAAAAAGAGCTCATTTCTATCATATTCATTCTCTCTCCTCACTTCATCTTCTTCTTCCTCAAGCTCAAGGAGAATCCTTCTCATGTGTTGAGAATCCCTCTCTTTGAAAAGAAAACACCCCATAGATACTCTCTACTCTCTCTAGGGTTCAAGGTTTAGCAAGCCGGAGATCCTAGTTCACTCTAAGTTCGAGAAAGAGCCCGAAGGTTGAACCCTCAGGTGGATCCATCTTTGACGGAAGAAGGCGACGAGGAGAGAACCATCAACCTCTACTAGGTTTCAAGAAGAAGGAGTTCAAGTTAGGTATAACCACTTTGCCGAGTAGTTAACTCTCCTTTGCATGTTTGCTAGTTTAGTTTAGAAAAGATCCCGACTTTGTTTAGTCCATGTTGCCCCATGCGCTAAAAATTTGATTTTTATACCGTTTCCGCCTCCCCGTAAGAACCGGGGGTCGCAACGTGGACTTACAATTATAATTGATAGGGACTTCATTCACGAAGTCACCTTAATTCCACAACTCCCCGTCCACGACCAACCACTCCATTTTGAAGACTACCTACCCTTAATGGGAAATGATTGTTCTAGGGAACCACGGAAAGGAATCCAAGCTCGCACGCTGTTTGCGAACGTTTTAACTGTGTGCTGTTGGGCACAAAATAATATTTTTGGTAGTTCGTACAAAACGACATTTTCCACACCATCCCTCTATATAGTGCACGCATTGATGACACGAAACCCTAGTTATAATATGTACACTGTTTTACTTCACTCAATTGGCACGGACAAGAGGGCTGCCAACTATCCTTGCCCTATGTTGGTGACACAACTGTGTCGCCATTTCCTCCCTGTTGAGGAATTCTAATTTTATATGCATGGTGGGATTCCCATTAGACCCCTTCTTGAGGGTGTCTCCACGTTCTATACACGATTACATGATTTATGGTTGAGCACCGAGCCGGCCGAAGACATGCCCGCAAAACCACCCAGCTCGAGCTCAACCGCGAGCGATGAAGAGCTTACCCCCACTGCGCAAGCGCACTTGATGCGACGAACAAATAGGGGGGTAGAAATATTGATAGGGATGATGACCAACCTTGATCAGCGAGTAACGAGTTTGGAGCAGGGCATGACCACCCTATTGGCCAGAGAGGAACGATCCCGATCACGATCGAGGAGAAGGGAGGTGAGACCAGTGAGGCTGCGTCTAGTAGACACCGCAGGGAGCAGTGAGGACACTGCTTTCGAGAAGTTTGGGGGTGGAGGTTGATTGTAAATAGTTATCTTTGCATTGCATCTGCATATTTTTATTTTTGTACATATTTCTTTTTTTTTCTTTCTTTGCATATTTAATTCCACATTGCATCTCTATAAAAAATATAAAAACTAAAAAAGTAAAAATAAATATAAAAATAAATCAAATAAAAATTTAAAAATTTAAAAATTATAAAAATTGAAAAGTTCAGTTTTGACCATATTTGACTTAAGTTCAACATAACGGTTGACTAGTTAGGAAAAAATAGATCCTAAACTTGGTAAATTAAAAACTCTAAAAATAACCTTTCTTAAAATTTAATAATAGAAAATGTTCCCCTCCGAAAGACGCGACGAAGACGCGTTGGACGTCTTACCTGAATTTCGGGGCAGATGCTAATTGGTGATATCCGTCCACCTCTCCGAAGATGCCAAGTTGATTTATGGCATCATGTATCGAAGGTTTAAACGGATGCGGCCGATATAGCAGACTTCGTCAGATTCCCCCTCATTTGAGGGGTTTTTGATTATAGGGACGCTCTTCCCTGCAGGCGCAAGCCCCTGCAGTTAATTACGCTACCGCATTGCGGTAACAACTTTCTCCTTCTCCATATGGTCACTTCGTGTCGTGAGTGTTTGTTTTGTATTTGGTTGCCCGTGGATTGTATACGGAGACTAATTTATGTTGTCGCCCGTAAGGCGTGGACTAGTCCAAATCCGTATCTTCTTAGATTTGGGTTTTAGGGGTTGGGTTTAAGGATACGTTAGCCTCATTTGAGACCAAGATCAACTTAAACGTTTGTTAAGAATACGTTTGTCTAATTTTAGACTAAGATCAACTTAACGGGATCGTTTAGATCCGACAAGAGAGCAATTGGGCTCTGTTGTTTAGTTTAGTGACATTGCGGTCGATAATTAGTTTAAGGACATTACGGTCCATTGTTAGTTTAAGGACATCTCGGTCCATCGTTAGTTTAAGGACATCTCGGTCCAATATTAGTTTAAAGACATCACGGTCGAGGTTAAGGACATCATAGTCCGTGGGTTTAAAGACCCCACAGTCTAATGCTGGTTTAAAGACATCATGGTCGAGGTTAAGGACATCATAGTCCGTGAGTTTAAAGACCTCACAGTCAAGGTTAAGGACATCATAGTCCATGGGTTTAAGGACCCCACAGTCCAATGTTAGTTTAAAGACATCGCGGTCGAGGTTAAGGACATCATAGTCCGTGAGTTTAAGGACCTCACAGTCTAATGTTAGTTTAAAGACATCACGGTCGAGGTTAAGGACATCATAGTCCATGAGTTTAAGGACCCTACAGTACGTGAAATGTGTGGTTGTCGGGACCCGTCACCTCTCTGAAGACGTTGAAGGATTACAACGACAACTATAAAAGGAGTGAAGAGATGTACCCTCGAACCAAAGTAGATTAAGTGATCTGTAGCCCAATTTGGAACTAAGATCAATTAATTATATTATAAGCACATTGGCTCAGTTGAGTCTGAATTGAGGACTTATGGCCAATTTGGGCTAAGTCCAATTAAGTTTGAAATATTGGCCCTCTGTTGGACCATTAGACATTTGTTTACTTTCAGCCCACATTATTTAGCAATGCTAAACAAGAGTTTGAGGGCTTTGGTAACATTTTTTTTAATCTTTGATTGAGCAGTGAACATTATAGCACTGAATTTTACTCAATTTTGAGATTTAGTTGAAGGGGAGATTTTTGCCTCCAGAAAATTAACCAATTTGGCTAAAAGTAGTGTTAAACACTAGATAACCACAGTGTTAAACACTGGAGATAAAACTCTCAAATTAGTGTTAAACACTAAAAGACAATCAGTGTTAAACACTGGAAATATAATCCTTAATTTATTGTTAAACACTAGAAAATGACAGTGTTAAACACTGGAAATGAAATTGTCAAATTAGTGTTACACACTAGAAAACAACAGTGTTAAACACTGGAAACAAGTCCTTTAAATTAGTGTTTAAGCACTAAATAGAAATGAGGTCACGTGGGGCCACATGAGGGCACCCAGAGGTGGGACCAGATCCCCTTTACTTTTGCTTTGCGAATAAGTGTTAAACACCTTTTTATATTTTTATTTTGAGCATCATGTGTCGACACGTGATGGAGATTCATGCACTGATTATTAAAGCACTTGCTAAGGGGTCACGTGGGGACACGTGAGAGCGCCCAAAGCTTATATTTCCTTTGCTTTTTCTTTCTGTGTTTTGGAGGTCACGTGGGAACACGTGAGGCATTGCCTCTGGGCTGATTCCTTCTTATTTTTGTGGACCTTTTCAGGGGTCACGTAGGAACACGTGGCCTTTGTTTTCTGCATGTATGAAGATCTTTTAATTCTCTTGATCTTTAAGAATTAAATTCTCTGTAGGGTTAAACCCTGATTATGATTTTGGAGGAATTAAATTCCTATTGTTAAAGAATTAAATTCTTATGTAGGGTTAAACCCTAATTTCTTTTAGAGGAATTAAATTCCCATATATGTAAAAGAATTAAATTCTTATGTAGGGTGAAACCCTAATTTCATTTTAGGAGGAATTAAATTCCTGTGAATTTGAGGGAATTAAATTCTCAATTATGGTTAAACCCTAGTTCTGTCCATCTTGAAGGAATTAAATTCCTATAATTTTAGGAGAATTAAATTCTCATATAGGGTTATACCCTAATTTCATCTTGGAGGAATTAAATTCCTACAAATTTAGGAGAATTAAATTCTCTGAACTCAATCCTCCCTCTAGTATTAGATCTGCATGGCCAAATCTCAACCTGATGAGAATTAAATTCTCAACCTATGGGAAGATTTGCTTCTGCAGATCTTCAACTAAAGGAGGAACTAAGTTCTTTTCGCAGAAGAGTTAAACTCTTAGATTTTGAGAATTAAATTCTCTTTTTGAAGTTTTGATCCCCTTTCTTTTCTCACCTAGGGTTTTCTTTGTTGAGAATTAAATTCTCCTTTCTTTTCTCTCTGCTATTTGCCTTTAGGAATTTTCAAGATCCCAAAATTCTATCTATTTCTTCTCTTCTTGGCTCCTATTTATAGGAGAAGGAAAGAATCAATTTGTTTTAGTAAATCTCTCATTGAAAGATTTTGTTTATTTTCATAATTAATTTGATCCTTGAGATCATTCAGTGAATTTTATTCACCGTTGGATTTTCAATCTGTAACATCTCAAAAAAATAAAATATTGTTTTTGGGAATTTTTATAATTTAATATTATTTTATTGAATATTTTAATATTTTGGTATTATTAAATACAAATAAATGGGGAAAAAAAATTTAGAAAAATTATGGAAAATTCTAAAATAGGGTAATTTATAAAAATATGCCATTTTAAAGTTTTTATGATTAATTATATGCTAATTTCGTGCTAATCGCGATTAAAAATCTCTAATTGGATTTGTGGCTTTTTTGTGCAAAAATGTGCACATATCATTTTCCACACTTGTTACACTTGTGTTACTTTTCTATTGCCATGGTTGTTCTTTTGGGTTCACTATTTGAGTGAGAAGAAAAGAAAAGGAAAAAAGGAAATGGAATGATGATGAGAGAGAGAGAGGGTAGGTATAGGTCAACTTTTCTCTTTTGAAGCCATGCTCCCATCATTTCTTCACACTCATTTATCTCTCCCCTCTCATGGAGTTGCTGCTGCTCCTGCCCTTCCTTCTTCTTCCTCCTCTTAAAATCACCCACAACACCATGAAAACAAACACAAAACCTCATTCCCACTTCACTAAACTTGCTCACAAGCTCGAGAGGATCGCATTGGACTAAGAAAGAGTGGATCTTGAGGACTTTGAGCAACTCAAGAATTTTCTTGAGTTGCCAAAGAAGGTAATTTCTGCACCTAGAGTAGTATTTCAATTTCCTTGTGCATTTACACTAGTTTTACGTCGATATGGTGTCGTTTGATGGACATTTGAAGTTCCAAGTTAGGGTTTAGGTTAGATCTGAAATCTAAAGTGAAATTGAGGCTTGTGGTGACCTTAGAACCCCTGTTGTGATGATGTATTGGACAATACCTGGAACTAGAACCCAGAAATACGGATTTATGAGACGATATCGGGAAAAACTGTAAATCTGGAGTTGTATTTGGGAATCTGCTTTCACCCGAGACACTTAAAAATAAAACTGAGTTGACAGTGAGATGTGCAGGTACCCTAGAACCACCATACAAAGCCTTAGCCCCCACCTCCTTTTCCAGGCCGTAGATTTAATCTGTTTGGCCGTAATTTGCGGCCTGGGTCCCACCGTTTTGTCTCGTGTTTGTTCTGTAGCTCCCACATGTATATTTTAGACCCCTGGTATGTGTAGATTTGTCTAGTTTGACCTAGGGTGAAATCTGGAGCATATTTCCATAGTTGCTGTTTTGGATTCGTGTTTTCGTATTCCGTATTTTGATTCTGATATTTGTATTTTGTTTTACCTCGACTATTTGGCGTTTATACGACGATATCGAGGATTCATTGATGGTTTTGAAGGCGTGCTCATAGCTTCTAACCTATATGCCTCTTATCGTATCGTTTTGGGATTTGTATGCCGTTTTAGTTTTGAATTGGTTTTGATACGCATTTGCGATACGTTAATGTGTAGGTACCCCATGAAGACTTCGGGACGACAAGAAGGCGTGTGGCGACGTCGACAAATGAAGACGCAAGGTGAGTAGATTATATCTACAGGGGGAAGTCGGGTGTATGGCGTATAGCACCCCCGCAGTCCGTAGTTGATAGATTATATATATTATATATGATAGTTATAGTATGACATGGTTATTTTGTTAGGGGTATTATGGATAGTTTAGAGTTAGAAGTTAACTAGTGTAGTTCATAGTCGCGAACCCTAGAATAGATTTACACCTACAAGTACACCCTTGCATATTCATTATACTTGCACTGTGTTTGATGATATTGGACGACATTGGAGATGAGTCGATGATATTGTGCATTGTGCCGCGAGATCGGAGATTTGATATGATTCGTATTTGGGATACGACATGTGATTCTTGCGGGCTTTGGATGTGTGTTTACCCCGCATTCATACTTTATAGATGGTATCGATTTGTAATAGACTTAGATCAGTACCCCAGATTACGTGATATGATGCTAATGATACCTGATATTTGATGAGAGGAATGTGATATTTACCCGTACCCATCTATTGGGATGCCGTACGACGATTTACCGTACGAGCTTTATATTGATGATAGATCCGCACACATGATTTGAGGATGTCATATGATATACTGTATCGTACGCGATACTACTGAGGCGGGATCACCGACTACTATATATACATATCGAATCAGATTTAGGTGGTTTCCATACCCCTCCTGATTGATTTGATACTTAGATCTGTAGTTGTATAGTAGATGTTTGACTAGACCCGAGTCATATCTATTTCAAAAACTACGAATCAGGATTATCTTAAAGACAAATAAAGAGATTCTACGGGTATTTTCAAAAGACGGATCTCTCTTAAAAACACCGTAGCCCTTATTTTACTAAAAATTCTGATTCGTCGTATTTCAAATGGCATAACTGCATGACATATACATATTGGTGTTGATTATTTGATTTCCGCATATTTCATGCTGTTCACATTGCTTTGCATATGTTTATTGCTATATTACTATCATGTTGCTAGGACACTAGCACTATTATCGATGATGTGTATGTTCCACGTACACTTACTTGCCGGCTCACACACTTCATCATCGATAGTTGCCATGTCACTACACTGTAGTACTGTTGAATTCAGGATACGATACTTGCATGACATACTTGTACACATACTCATTGTACAATTATATTTGTGCACATACTTACTGTATACTCATACTTGTTTGCACATACATAGATGATATTTCTAGATTGGGAACCGCAAGATACTCTTTAAAACAGATTCATTTTAAAAGAGCGGCTTTCCCCAATATGTGCATATCACGATTCCTTGTTGCATGATACATTGATATGCTTACATTCTTTTATATATCGCATACATCATGCTTTCTGATTATACGCATTGAGATATGTTGTTTCCATGATATTTCTGGATTTGGGAACCGTGGCTATTTCAACTAAGAATATGTATTGTCTTTAAAACCCGATTTCCCTTGATATGATATTTCAGTGCGTCCACCATGTGTTTTCTCGGTTCTGAGAGTGACATATGAAACCCGATTCGAGGAGCGGTAGGCACCGTCTGCGGGTAAATGGTGGACCCGGTAAGGTACCCCGGGGCAAGAAGACTCGTATATGTTAGACGGTGAGCCTGGCAGAGGAGCACTACCTACCGGTGATAGTATTTGGACTCGGCGGTTATCATGGGGATACCGACCGGAGTATGTACGTATGGATACGTCGAAATTCGAGGGTCGAAGCTGGGCACTCGGGTTTTCGAGATAGCGTATGATACGTACCTATCAGGGCCAGCCTTGGTGACAGCGCCTGATAGACGAGGATTTACGTGTCGATGCTAGGCACAGGTTTCATGATGTTTTCGAGTGTCGATGCTAGGCACTCAGGTTCCATGATTTGATTACATCCTCATATTTCCATGCATATGCTTTACGATATTTACATGCATGATGCTTGTTGTCATTGGGTGATAGGTGGACGGGATCCACATATATACAGACATTGATCACATACAGACCTTGATTTCATTGGTCATACTTCATTTGTATATATAACAGGGTATGAGGGCGCTGTTATATATACCCTTACACCAATATTAGTGGAATGGGACGCTAATATATGTGTATTGATATCCATTTTGATACCTTATCATATTTACTTCATGCAGACATACCTTATATTATGACATGTTTTTACCTGAGGCACTGGTACGAGCACTTGACACTACCTACATGTTTAGATGTTAAATTGCCACCATATCATGCTTCAGACTTACTCTTGAGGTTTATATTATACTGATCGTATTGACCTAGGATTATGTCTTGCATTCGGTTTCTGCTTGTTGATGTTTTCTATTCACGAGTTGGCAACTCACCCCCGTTGTGCCACAGTTCTTGCAGGTTTTGCCGTACAGGTTCCTTAGCGGCATTTCTGGCACACTGCTTCCTTGTGGGTGAATTGCATTTGGTAGGTGGGTTCTTTTGCATCAGAACCACCATTGTACATGTATTATTCATTGTATCTAGAAATTCCATCAACCAAAACTTGTATATTGTTTCAGACTTAGACACTAGTGATGTATTATTTCGACCTTAGAGTCGCGTATAGCAGTATTACGGTTTTCATGTTAATTTGAGTTTTCTTTTGAGTTTTGATCCTCGCCCTTCGGCGTTGTATATCTTATTGCTTGTGTGGTTGTGACCGTCGATTGACGAAGAGCTAGCTCCCGCTTGGGGATGCATTTTTTTAATATATATATGCTATTTTAGGTTTTGTACCCGTTTGGGGTCTGTTTTACAAAGGAGACTCTGCCGAATTTTTTTGAAAAGACTTGGGATTTTAAATGCTTACTTCGGCATATGTTGCAAACTACTTGATTAAAAAATGGTTTTCCTACACTCTACTACTTTCTTGGTTTGGATTTCTGGATTTTCGGCTTACTTAGAGTACGTACGCCTCGAGACGTTTCGTAGTCTAAGTGCCGGTCATGTTCCGTACTTTCGGGTCGTGACAAAGTTGGTATCAGAGCGTTACCTTCAGAGCTTAGGGTGACCATTGGTTGATGGAATAGGTGACTAAAGTAGAGTGACGTACCGTGGGTATGTTCCGCGGCATACTTACGATATGCTACTCCACTTAAGGAGCCTTACGATATACATTTCTTTGCTCAATATTATATTCATTCCTGATCTAGCCTCATCGGTACCAGTTATGGTTTTGCTTCCACGATTACGAGCAGGGAGTGCTACGACTAGAGTTGCGGTCAGCACGGGCTCGTTACGAATGAGTACTGACCAGGGCGTAATTCCGGCGACGCACGATTGCAGAGATGTGTCTTTTATTGTGTTTTTGCGCCACGAGCGTTGGATGGATCGCGATATGAGATTTCTCGGACATGCAGATCAGCACCAGAGGATCGGGCCATTGTTAGAGCCTCCAGTTGAGAAAGGACTGTCGATGTATAGCATACCTCAGAGACTGATAGGGTGTCGCTTCCGGAGCTTACGAGCTGAGATCGCTGGAGCTTCCAGGCAGATATGAGATAGATGATAGCTAGTCTACCCTGATTTGAGAGGCGAAGGTGATTCGCCCGATTTATGCACCGAAGAAGGCCCAGTTGAGTTGAAGATTTCCAGTGTGGAGAGTCTTACTCAGATCTAGAGTAGACCAATTTAGAGATGACCGCCAATATATCTCCTTTCCTGGAGGATAGAGGCGCGGTTCAGCGTCCAGACGAATGAGGCAGTTGTTGCTGCGAGCGACGGGATATCGCCCCAGATGTTGGAGCTATTGCCGTACGAGTTGTACTTAGAGATATGATGGAAGGTCGCTAGTCACCAAGGATGAATGACTAGGACATGTGATTCATTCGCTACCCCGATGCGGGGTCATCAGATTGATTGATTCCAGCTAGAGACGACTTCACGCATATTCGTTGAGAGTCAATAGAGACGATCGAATGTCAGGAAATCATATTCCAAGTTTAAAGTATTCGGAAAGACGTGCAAGCAATTCTATGGACCCTCTAGATGAATGAAACCCTAACTCGACTTAATGACCATGTGAAAGCCTTTGAACCTTAGGGTTTGCGGCAGTTCCGCGGCGCCATTAGTGAGGCTTGGGTTCGCCCTTCTACGGCTGGACCACTGATGCTGTGGTATGTACTCGATACTATTAAACTGTACCCATGATGTTGATCTCTTGGTGGATTATGAGGTTCTGATGAGTCGATAGGATGGTTCGACATCATTCGGATATCATGTGATGTGACACATTGATTGGGAGACTCCAGATACGAGCATAGCCGTTGAAGCGCAGTCCATGCAGCCACGAGAAGACGGGTCCGAATAAGTCGACATTGGACCCGAGTGAAGTAAAGAGTTCGCAAGAGATCTCGACGAGGTGACGTTCCACTCCGCTGACATCGGAGATGCGATACGCATGCAGATGCGTAGTATAGGGATATACCTTCCAGGAGGAGTCGCGAGGAGTATGCTACCGTTCCGGAACAAGAAACAGATGTAGAAAAGATAATAACTTCCAGGAAATTCGGCAAAATGAGATTTGAGAGAGACCTCGACAGGACCTTTCTGGAATATTATACGAGAAGACCTGGACCCAGGAGTGGTCATATTGCACACACCCAGCAGGCCAAAGTTTGGCATCGTCGACAAGATAGTTGACCAGGTTCGGATAAAGGACCCCACCCAGTTGCGTTGTGAGTTGATCGAGGACGGACGAGTATGGAGTTTTCCTCCGTTGGTTGGGACGTGTTCCCGAGGACCTGTTCGACCAAACATCTTCTACAGAATGATGAAGCTACAGAGTACGCGATTTCGAGTCCGTGCGATAGACTTCGGATTGACCGTGGCCGAGGACAGTGCGGTGCGTAGATAGCATAGCGTGACGTCGAAATGGACGACGATACAGACAAGTGGGACAAGAAGTTCGTGCGAGATGCAGACGAGCTATTACTACTCCCTGTTAAGATTTAAGGGTCGGATATGCTTACAGAGGCATTGGGATACGGCCAGTTTCCGAGGAAATGTGTGCGGACATGCAGATGTCCAGAGAACGAGAAAGGATTATGCAAGAGTAACAGCCTCCGTACAGATCGGCATAAGCAAGATCGGAAGAGACCCTGAGCAGGATTCCTTCCAGGATACTGCTGCAATGATATTTGCACCCAGGATCAGATGTGTCACGTGCATTCAGAGAGCCAGAGGCCGACGCCTGTGACATGCTGCTTTACGAGTGCTCGTGATGATTGATCGAGAGATGAACAGAGAAGTGCCAGAACGGAATCGTCCCCGTTAGCACACCTGACAGGGCCGATGAGCCGACCGATTGTGAGATTGGTAATCCACAGAGCAGATAAAGACCCAAAGACAGAGGACGCCAGACCGTGAGCAAGAGGAAAGTAGATACCTTGAGCTGCTAGCATTGGATGCACCGACTCCTTCTCGACTTTGAAGGAGGGACTACCGACGACAGTATTTATGATTTATGATTTTGTGATTCGATTATCACATATCCGTCATCTTGGATTTCGGTATTTTGGGCGTTCTGTTTGCATGATTTAGTTTTGATGACTGAGTTTTATGATATTTGTTTTATGCACCCATTGGGTATTTATATTTTGCGCATAGTTATTAGATTTGAGATACTGATTGTGATTTCATGCCTATTTTATGCAGTGATTTGATTTACGCTTCCAGCATAGTTTTCATGCACCTTTAGTGTTTTGATTTGATTTGCGCACGTTGATGCAAATGATTGTGAACTTATACACTGCGATATACCGGATTTGGATTTTCGCGCACATTGGGCGCGTATTATGAGATGCGATTTTGGTGCACACCAGATGCACTAAATCGGGATTCTTCGTGCATGTCAAATGCACCTGATTTTACTGTCAGGCACACACGTTGCCTATGACAGATGTTTCGTGCACACCCGTTGAACCTAGATGTTGTTTTATGCCCATGTATGGCACATATATGAATTTTGATTTCCTTACGCACCAGACGCACAGGATATTCTTATATATATACATTTTGGGGATTGATTTCTTATAGAGCAGTACATTTTTATGATATTCGCTATGTATTGATGGTTTCGGAGCCCCGAAAATTTCGATTTTTACTGAAATGTTTTGGTATTTGGGGGTTTAAATTTAAATTCGAGGACCGAATTTATTTAAGGGGGGAAGATTGTAACATCTCAAAAAAATAAAATATTATTTTTGGGAATTTTTATAATTTAATATTGCTTTATTGAATATTTTAATATTTTGGTATTATTAAATACAAATAAATGGGAAAAAAAATTTAGAAAAATTATGGAAAATTCTAAAATAGGGTAATTTATAAAAATATGCCATTTTAAAGTTTTTATGATTAATTATATGCTAATTTCGTGCTAATCGCGATTAAAAATCGCTAATTGGATTTGTGGCTTTTTTGTGCAAAAATGTGCACATATCATTTTCCACACTTGTTACACTTGTGTTACTTTTCTATTGCCATGCTTTTTATTTTGGGTTCACTATTTGAGTGAGAAGAAAAGAAAAGGAAAAAAGGAAATGGAATGATGATGAGAGAGAGAGAGGGTAGGTATAGGTCAACTTTTCTCTTTTGAAGCCATGCTCCCATAATTTCTTCACACCCATTTCTCTCTCCCCTCTCATGGAGTTGCTGCTGCTCCTGCCCTTCCTTCTTCTTCCTCCTCTTAAAATCACCCACAACACCATGAAAACAAACACAAAACCTCATTCCCACTTCACTAAACTTGCTCACAAGCTCGAGAGGATCGCATTGGACTAAGAAAGAGTGGATCTTGAGGACTTTGAGCAACTCAAAAAATTTCTTGAGTTGCCAAAGAGGGTAATTTCTGCACCTAGAGTAGTATTTCAATTTCCTTGTGCATTTATACTAGTTTTATGTCGATATGGTGTCGTTTGATGGACTTTTGAAGTTCCAAGTTAGGGTTTAGGTTAGATCTGAAATCTAAAGTGAAATTGAGGCTTGTGGTGACCTTAGAACCCCTGTTGTGATGATGTATTGGACAATACCTGGAATTAGAACCCAGAAATACGGATTTATGAGACGATATCGGGAAAAACTGTAAATCTGGAGTTGTATTTGGGAATCTTCTTTCACCCGAGACACTTAAAAATAAAAATGAGTTGACAGTGAGATGTGCAGGTACCCTAGAACCACCATACAAAGCCCTAGCCCCCACCTCCTTTTCCAGGCCGCAGATTTAGTCTGTTTGGCCGCAATTTGCGGCCTGGGTCCCACCGTTTTGTCTCGTGTTTGTTCTGTAGCTCCCACATGTATATTTTAGACCCCTGGTATATGTAGATTTGTCTAGTTTGACCTAGGGTGAAATCTGGAGCATATTTCCTTAGTTGCTGTTTTGGATTCGTGTTTCCGTATTCCGTATTTTTATTCTGATATTTGTATTTTGTTTTACCTTGACTATTTGGCGTTTATACGACGATATCGAGGATTGATTGATGGTTTTGAAGGCGTGCTCATAGGTTCTAACCTATATGCCCCTTATCGTATCGTTTTGGGATTCATATGCCATTTTAGTTTTGAATTGGTTTTGATACGCATTTGCGATACGTTAATGTGTAGGTACCCCATGAAGACTTCGGGACGACAAGAAGGCGCGTGGCGACGTCGACAAATGAAGACGCAAGGTGAGTAGATTATATCTACAAGGGGAAGTCGGGTGGATGGCGTATAGTACCCCCGCAGTCCGTAGTTGATAGATTATATATATTATATATGATAGTTATAGTATGACATGGTTATTTTTTTAGGGGTATTATGGATAGTTTAGGGTTAGAAGTTAACTAGTGTAGTTCATAGTCGCGAACCCTAGAATAGATTTACACCTACAAGTACACCCTTGCATATTCATTATACTTGCACTGTGTTTGATGATATTGGACGACATTTGAGATGAGTCGATGATATTGTGCATTGTGCCGCGAGATCGGTGATTTGATATGATTCGTATTTGGGATACGACATGTGATTCTTGCGGGCTTTGGATGTGTGTTTACCCCGCATTCAGACTTTATAGATGGTATCGATTTGTACTAGACTTAGATCAGTACCCCAGATTACGTGATATGATGATAATGATACCTGATATTTGATGAGAGGAATGTGATATTTACCCGTACCTAGCTATTGGGATGCCGTACGACGATTTACCGTACGAGCTTTATATTGATGATAGATCCGCACTCATGATTTGAGAATGTCATATGATATACTGTATCGTACGCGATACTAATGAGGCGGGATCACCGACTATTATATATACATATCGACTTGGATTTAGGTGGTTTCCATACCCCTCCTGATTGATTTGATACTTAGATCTGTAGTTGCATAGTAGATGTTAGACTAGACCCGAGTCATACCTATTTCAAAAACTACAAATCAGGATTATCTTAAAGACAAATAAAGGGATTCTACGGTTATTTTCAAAAGACGGATCTCTCTTAAAAACACTGTAGCCCTTATTTTACTAAAAACCCTGATTCGTCGTATTTCAAATGGCATAACTGCATGACATATACATATTGGTGTTGATTATTTGATTTCCGCATATTTCATGCTGTTCACATTGCTTTGCATATATTTATTGCTATATTACTATCATGTTACTAGGACACTAGCACTATTATCGATGATGCGTATGTTCCACGTACACTTACTTGCCGGCTCACACACTTCATCATCGATAATTGCCATATCACTACACTGTAGTACTGTTGCATTCAGGATACGATACTTGCATGACATACTTGTACGCATACTCATTGTACACTTATATTTGTGCACATACTTACTGTATACTCATACTTGTTTGCACATACATAGATGATATTTCTAGATTGGGAACCGCAAGATACTCTTTAAAACTGATTCATTTTAAAAGAGCGGCTTTCCCCAATATGTGCATATCACGATTCCTTGTTGCATGATACATTGATATGCTTACATTCTTTTATATATCGCATACATCATGCTTTTTGATTATATGCATTGAGATATGTTGTTTCCATGATATTTCTGGATTTGGGAACCGTGGCTATTTCAACTAAGAATATGTATTGTCTTTAAAACCCGGTTTCCCTTGATATGATATTTCAGTGCGTCCACCATGTGTTTTCTCGGTTCCAAGAGTGACATATGAAACCCGATGCGAGGAGCGGTAGGCACCGTCTGCGGGTAAATGGTGGACCCGGTAAGGTACCCCGGGGCAAGAAGACTCGTATATGTTAGACGGTGAGCCTGGAAGGGGAGCACTACCTACCGATGATAGTATTTGTACTCGGCGGTTATCATGGGGATACCGACCGGAGTATGTACATATGGATACGTCGAAATTCGAGGGTCGAAGCTGAGCACTCGGGTTTTCGAGATAGCGTATGATACGTACCTATCAGGGCCAGTCTTGGTGACAGCGCCTGATAGACGAGGATTTACGTGTCGATGCTAGGTACTGGTTTCATGATGTTTTCGAGTGTCGATGCTAGGCACTCAGGTTCCATGATTTGATTACATACTCATATTTCCATGCATATGCTTTACGATATTTACATGTATGATGCTTGTTGTCATTGGGTGACAGGTGGACGGGATCCACATATATACAGACATTGATCACATACAGACCTTGATTTCATTGATCATACTTCATTTGTATATATAACAGGGTATGAGGGCGCTGTTATATATACCCTTACACAATTATTAGTGGAATGGGACGCTAATATATGTGTATTGATATCCATTTTGATACCTTATCATATTTACTTCATGCAGACATACCTTATATTATGACATGTTTTTACCTGAGGCACTGGTACGAGCACTTGATACTACCTACATGTTTAGATGTTACATTGCCACCTTATCATGCTTCAGACTTACTCTTGAGGTTTATATTATACTGATCGTATTGACCTAGGATTATGTCTTGCATTCGGTTTCTGCTTGTAGATGTTTTCTATTCATGAGTTGGCAACTCACCCCCGTTGTGCCACAGTTCTTGCAGGTTTTACCGTACAGGTTGCTTAGCGGCATTTCTGGCACACTGCTTCCTTGCAGGTGAATTGCATTTGGTAGGTGGGTTCTTTTGCATCAGAACCACCATTGTACATGTATTATTCATTGTATCTAGAAATTCCATCAACCAAAACTTGTATATTGTTTCAGACTTAGACACTAGTGATGTATTATTTCGACCTTAGAGTCGCGTATAGCAGTATTACGGTTTTCATGTTAATTTGAGTTTTCTTTTGAGTTTTGATCCTCGCCCTTCGGCGTTGTATATCTTATTGCTTGTGTGGTTGTGACCGTCGATTGACGAAGAGCTAGCTCCCGCTTGGGGATGCATTTTTTTAATATATATATGCTATTTTAGGTTTTGTACCCGTTTGGGGTCTGTTTTTACAAAGGAGACTCTGCCGAATTTTTTTGAAAAGACTTGGGATTTTAAATGCATACTTCGGCATATGTTCCAAACTACTTGATTAAAAAATGGTTTTCCTACACTCTACTACTTTCTTGGTTTGGATTTCTGGGCTTTCGGCTTACTTAGAGTACGTACGCCTCGAGACGTTTCGTAGTCTGAGTGCCGGTCATGTTCCGTACTTTCGGGTCGTGACACAATCCAAAGATATTCTGTTTGTTATTTTCGGTGAGATTTAAGGAAATCTTTCCCTGTCTAAGATTTTTCCATAAATTGGTGATTTTTAATCACCCTTGGATTTTTGATCCAACGGTTCCCCATAACCCTTTTTCCATTTGGAAAGATTTAGAAACTTTTAGAATTTAATTCTTTTAAACTGTAAGGCTTTCAAAGCCTGGCACGTGCTGGCATGCGACCCTTGGTCACGTGTGAGCACGTGACCCCTAATTGATTCTTATTCTCAGCCGCTTATTTATGCTTCAGCTTTCACTATCACGTGTCAACACGTGACCATTGGTCACGTGTGAGCACGTGATACCTCATTGAGGTAATTCCTGATTTTTAATCAGGAAATAAATGCCCCCACAGCGTTTCTCTCACATGTCTGCATGTGAGTGCAACGCTGTCATTTTTGTGACCGTTGGATCCATCTAGGGAATAGAGGAGATGAAACATTTCCATCACATCCTATAAATGCAGGGGTCTCTTCAGAAGCGCCTCCACTCTGCTCATCTTCTCCTTTGTTAACTTTTCTTTTGAGAATTTAATTCTCGTTCTCAGAGCTTAGTTCTCTAGTCCAAAAATCTTCAGAGTTTAACTCTGTTCAAGAAAGACCCTTTTCTTCAGGTAATGATCTTTGAATGGCTGAAGAACTTTGCAGAAATCTTCATTGGATTTTAAATCCACATTAAGGGTTTTTCCCTTTAACAAGAACCCATTTTTTAAAGTTCTTTAAAAAGAAAAACATCCAATCCTTAAACAATAGACCTCGCTAGGGTTTCTCTGGTCTTCAGGGGTCAATGGTGGTGTTTGTCTTTTCCATGGAATTTAATTCCATCTCAAAGAGCTTTGGCTCTGAAGAAATGTTTCTGGGAATTTAATTCCCCTGCTCTGCTTGATTTGTTGCAGAGTCCAAGATGGATTTCTTTTTGGAGAATGTGTAGGGTCATTTGAAATCCACTGTTCCTTTAGACAAGCATTCTTCTTGGTCGGTTTATCTATTAAATTATCACTGATCTTTATTTCAGATACTATGGCTGCCCATTTGTATGATCTTGATGAGATCATTTCTTACGGAGACATTCGTGCACTGGGCCGCAGCCAGAACCAGAAGTTCACCAACACTCAGTGTGCTGAGATCATGAGCCGCTTCAACGAGTACAACGGTCGACTACTCCCCCGTCGCTCTTCTCTTTTGAAACTCATTATGAGGGCGATCTGGGAAGCGCTGCCTTTATTTTATGCAGGCATGCCGCTTAAGGCTTTGGATGATGCTAAAGATAAAGTACACTCGGTGTATCTGATGGGTCTAATCTCCAAGAAAAGGAGAAACAATCTTGTCGATATCCTGCATCAAGCTTTCCAACAGGCGGCAATACTCTCTGCTTATCGGAGGGTGGAGGACATCAGCGGAGATCCCGATGCTTGCGAGAACGAGAGGAAGCACACGAGAATGGCCAGGGAGGCCAGAAATATTTTAGATGGCCTTACTTTTGAATTTCTCAATCCGTGTCCCGGATTTGATGTCTTACCATTGTAAATATTTCCTCTTATTTTTGTATGAACTTTTAAAGTATGGATGATAAGTTCTTCCTTTCCCTTTGGTGTTCGTATGCTTTCCTTCATGCCATTTTGTCATATCGTTGTTGCTGCTCACATGTTTAGCATGTGAGGTATTGTTGGGGATTTCAATCTCACATCGGTACTCATTCACGTGTTATTCACGTGCGATATTATTTTACTTTTCAATGCATGTCACGGTTGGTGCTCACGTGCTCTGCACGTGAGGCCCCATTGATGGGGTTGTTTAATTTCCCACACAACTTTTCTGTGTAAGACATTGAATGCAGAGAGGGGGCTTTGGAAATAGTCCCACCTCTTTGATTTTCAATGCTTTTCCCCCTTTTCTTTAGCCTTGGAAATGGTTCCATCCTGCAATATTTTCCATGCGCAGCATTTAACGCTCCCCTTTATAACTTGAAGCCATAGTTTTCCTTCTTTCTTCATAGAGAACTCCAACTACAACTTAGAGTGACTCATCTTGAGAAAACAATTAAGTGTTATGGCTTGCAACCGCCCCCTTGCTCGTCGTCAACTATGGGAGGTACCCATTGAGGAGATGATTCCTCGTTTTGCCGCACGACTAGTGGATCCTCTGCTCACCGATGCCGAGTGTGACGCTGTGATGTATGAACTTCTGATCCGAAAGGGGTCCCCTCTTCCAATGGGATCCATTTGGCTCCGGATGATTCTTCTTTCCGTGCTCGCTGACATCCCTCCTCACCCAGTGGAGATGACCCTGGCAATACTTGATGCGGCTGAAGACAAGCTCGAGTGTTTTTATAAGGCGTGCCTGATTAATCAGGCTCTGAAAGATTGCACGGTTCACCTGTTGGGCCAGATAAGAGCTCAACAGGCTATTATGTCTGCTTTTGGGATGAACATGGCGCCAATCGGTGGGGAGCCACTTCTCATGAAAATCGTCGTTTCGATGTGCTGGAGAAGGCGGCGAGGGAGTTAGAAAATTTTGTACTTTGTTTTGTTAACCCTTGTGCCACTGATCCCTTGTTTGGTGATCTTTTCTCAGTGGCGTTGTGCGTTTAAATCCATGTACTCTGTTTATCATTGGTTGTTTCGTGCTTTCTATTGAATTTTCATGTTTGTCAGATACTCGTACGTGCGTCTTGCTTGTGTAAATGAACTATATATATTTTTTTTTATGGGAACTTTCTTTAATTGCGAGCACCATTGTTATGTTGCATGCACGTCAGTGCTCTGGGTATCATTTCCTTTTAAACACTTATACAGTTGCAAATGCATGCTTGATAGGATATACATTGGAGACTTTCCTTGTTGTTTCCCACGTCAAGTGGTTTGTGCTTGTTTTATAGCGAGTATTGTCGTCGAATGGAGGCTTGTTTATATAGTCTTGAATGTACACTCCTCCTTCCAGAGGTTGTGGCCGAGAAGGTGAGCTTACGGGGGCTGATTAAACGGTGTGCTGCGAACATGATATTGTGTGTCCCTTCTTATTAAATGTATTCTGTGGATAGTCTATCTCGATATCTTTGCAGCAAAACGACGGCTTAGGATTCAGGTTAAGGTCTGTCTCCTAAGACTTTTCAAGTTTATGAGCCGTGAGGGTCTCATAAAGAATTTTTTCCCTACCGGTCGAGAGGATCCCGTAGGTGTAATTTCTCCTTAAGAATCGTGAGGATCCCTAAGTGTGTTTTCTCTCGCAAGTCGTAAGGATCCTCACAAGAGAATTTTCTCCCTTACGAGTCGTGAGGACCCGCAAGTGAAGGATGAAGTTGCCCTTATCCGCATTTCACGGAGTCAGAGGTTGCTCTGGATACTTCCCACGGGTTCACTGCCGTGTTCTGCAAGGACCAGGCTCCGCTCTGGATGTTTCTCACGGGGTCAGAGTTGACATTTTCTGCGTTCCATGTGACCAGGAATTTTTCTATGGATGCTTCCCACGGGTTCACTGCCATGTTCGGCGAGGACCAGGCTCCGCTCTGGATGCTTCACATGGGGTCATTGCCGTGCTCTGCGAGGACCAGGATCCGCTCTAGACGTTTCCCACGTGGTCAGGATTGACATAAGCCACGTTCCACATAACCAGGAATTTTGCTCTGGATGCTTCCTACGGGTTCACTGCCGTGTTCGGAGAGGACTAGGCTCCGCTCTGGATGCTTCACACGGGGTCGTTGCCGTGCTCTGCGAGGACCAGGATCCGCTCTGGACGTTTCCTACGGGGTCAAGATTGACATAAGCCGCGTTCCACATAACCAAGAAATTTGCTCTGGATGCTTCCCGCGGGTTCACTGCCATGTTCGGCGAGGACCAGGCTCCGCTCTGGATGCTTCACACAGGGTCGTTGCCGTGCTCTGTGAGGACCAGGATTCGCTCTGGACGTTTCCCATGGGGTCAAGATTGACATAAGCCGCGTTCCACATAACCAGGAATTTTTCTTTGGATGCTTCCTACGGGTTCAATGCCGTGTTCGGCAAGGACCAGACTCTGCTCTGGATGCTTCACACTGGGTCATTGCCGTACTCTGCAAGGACCAAGATCCGCTCTGGACGTTTCCCACGGGGTCAGGATTGACATAAGCCGCGTTCCACGTAGCCAGGAATTTTGCTCTGGATGCTTCCCATGGGTTCACTGCCGTGCTCGGCGAGGACCAGACTCTGCTCTGGATGCTTCACACGGGGTCGTTGCCATGCTCTGCGAGGACCAGGATCCGCTCTGGACGTTTCCCACAGGGTCAGGATTGACATAAGTCGCGTTCCACATAACCAGGAATTTTGCTCTGGATGCTTCCCACGGGTTCACTGCCGTGTTCGGCGAGGACCAGGCTCCGCTCTGGATACTTCACACGGGGTCGTTGCCATGCTCTGTGAGGACCAGGATCCGCTCTGGACGTTTCACACGGGGTCAAGATTGACATAAGTCGTGTTTCACGTAGCCAGGAATTTTGCTCTGGATGCTTCCCACAGGTTCACTGCCGTGTTCGGCGAGGACCAAGCTCCGCTCTGGATGCTTCACACAGGTTCATTACCGTGCTCTACGAGGACCAGGATCCGCTCTGGATATTTCCCACGCGGTCAGGTTTGATATAAGCCGTGTTCCACATAGCCAGGAATTTTGCTCTGGATGCTTCCCACGGGTTCACTGCCTTGTTCGGCGAGGACCAGGCTCCGCTCTGGATGCTTCACATGGGTTCACTACCGTGCTCTGCGAGGACCAGGATCCACTCTGGACATTTCCCATGGGGTCAAGATTGACATAAGCCGCGTTCCACGTAACCAGGAAGGGTTGACTTTATCCGCATTTCACGGAGTCAGGGTTTGACTCTCGGTCATCTGTACACCGCCGAGTCATGGAACTGGGAGTTGCCGCTGTTCCATTTTGCTTGATGTTGTGTCTGTTGTAATGAGACGAATGTTGAGATGATCTCCAGGCTATCTGTGAACCATTGAGATTTGGCTTCTTCTTCTGATGAAACCTGGGGAGGAAAGGTGTGGTTCCTTCTTTATTTGCGCCCCTGGATTGTATACAGGGATTGATGTGATATCACCTGTAGGGCATAAATTTCATTTCATTTTTTTATTTCTTTCTGCGATACTCTATCATTTCAGCTTTTTATATCGCGAAGGTTGCGATTGCCCAATCATTTCGGTTATTTTTCGCGGTGCCCAATCATTTCGGCTATTTGTTTTATTTTTACTCGCTGCTTTTTATTGCGAGTTGCCTAATCATTTTGGCTATTTTGCATGCATACACTTTTACTCGCTGATTTTGTTTGCAAGTTGCCCCATCATTTCGGCTATTTCGTATGCATGTGTGGTCTGCTAGCTTTTCGCTGCAAGCTTGGAATTAGACACCAATTTCAGCATCGGCATCGCTACAACTGGGATATTGCCAGGAGCGAATCATCATTTGCCTTCGTCGATGTCGAACAAAGGTGGCTTAGTAGACAGGGTTAGGATTCTGTCGACTAAAGCTTTTGAATTTATGAGCCGTAAGGGTCTCATAAAGGAATTTCTCCCTGTGAGTCGTGAGGATCTCGTGTTGGATATAGTGCCATCAGAGTCAATTATTTGATCAAAGGCATGTGATTGCAATGATTGAGGGAGGACCTATACCGGTAGGACATTCTTATTCAAGATGATAGTATGCTATCTGGTTTATCTTTATCACCATGTACTGCTTTACGTGACCTTACAGATCACTATTTCACGTTGATAGAGCCCATAGGATTCTTGCTTGACGGGCAGCAGTATGATGGCGATCATATACGTGGGAGCTAGGGTCTATAAGCACATCCTTAAAATGGTCCCTAGTCGTGGGAGTTTCAAGACTGGGCATCGATACTCCATTAATACACTAGTGTATACAGTCGAGACCCCGACGAGGGGCGGTGGCCGGTCTCACAAGCCATTGGTGTCAGTTGGATCACCTAAAATGTATATAGGTGCTCATTGGGTTATGAGTACACCGGACAGGACTCGCCGGGAACATGCTAGTTGGTATTATACCTGACGTCAGATAACAGTTCCCTGGTGACATGTGTACAGGTTAGTTCATCGACCTGAGATCGTCATTTGTCTCGTGTGAGTTCCCACTGTGCTTTGATTACTACCCTACCACGGCTCAAAGGAGTCATGCAAATAGGTTTTAGTTGGGTACAGTCCCGAGCCACATGGAGACAGTGGGCGGATCGGCAGGGGTTTCGTCTCTCCCGGTATTGGCGGTGAGATCGCGCTGTGTCTAGGAGAGCCATTACGCGAAGTCCTTGGCCAAGAAAGGAGATTTACTGGTAGGTATTCCAGTAGTATCTCAGGGTGTTCTGGGCTACACTCCGACACGACTTGTACCGCTTTTGGGGGTCTGACTTTTACCAACCCCCTAGGCCTGCCATGCGATGCTCATAGACGAATAGACCGGACTGTATGGATATTGTCACTGACAGGCTCGGTAGGGTGTCAGGATGAGTTCGCTCATCGACCTCCCTTTTGGTCAATACCTGGTAGCCCGTTACGTACGGCTAGTACCTCTGACGTGCTAGTGGTTAAATCCACAGCCAATGTATTGATGAGTCTTTAGAGTCCCCCACAGACAGTTTTCAAGTTTCGGGCAAAACATTGTAGAGGCCGTATGATATATGGCAGGGTTCGATCATACACGTGCGGCAGTGCGCGGATCATGATCGGACGGATCATACTAGTGGGCTTTGGTTTAAGCCGGATCCTAGTATTAGATTTGTTGGATTAATTTAGTCTCATCGCATTCGCATTTAGTCGGAATGCGGATGCAGGTATGTATATACAGGTGAGGGGTATCCTTGTGATCCGTCTCGAGTTTACTTTAGATGTTGCCGTATCTTTTTATTGCTGTAAAATTTTGGATTAATGTTTACAAATGGAAATTGTGAGCTAGAAATCATCATTTTGTGCATTTAATGTGACATAGACTTCATGGGTGACTCATGGTTTCTTTTATTGTGTATATGTCACTTTATTTGATGGATTTGAGTGTTGAAATGAGAAGGAGAAAGGGGGGCTGCCATATGATAGAGTTTGGTCTTGTTTTTTTAAAAGACACTCTCTCACTCTCATAATCATCACAAGACAAAAGAAAAAGACTCCTCCTCTTCTTCTTCCTCTAGCTCACCATTTCCATGGATGGCTTCATCTTCAACCTCCATCTATGCAATGGATGCAAGAGACAAAGTTGTCACAAACATTCTCTAATTTTCCTTGGACACGTCGACTAGCGAACTTCGTGCCCGAGTTGCTTCGGATGAAGCGGGAGCCCGTAAAAAGACTCGAAGATGTGGTGCCCTTTCCGACAAGGAGATCGAGCTCGGAAATGCCGCGAGGAGCTTGGGATGGTGGCCAAAAACCAAAGGACACGGATCGATCGGTATAGCTTTCCAACCCTTTCTCTAGTTGCTAGTTGTAGGTTAATGGTTCGATCCGGGATTAAAGTATACGATAGCGCCGGTTTCTAGTTTGAAAAAGTTTTCATTTCCGCATTTTAGCCTCGGACAGACGGACGGGGCGCTACCGTAGACTTACATCTCGTAGGTGCGTTTTCTCCTTAGGAATCGTGAGGATTCCTAAGTGTATGGCTTCTCGTAAGTCGTAAGGATCTTACAAGAGTATTTTCTCCTTCTAAGTCGAGAGGACTTACAAGGGCTGTTCACCGTGTAGACATATCCCTAGTCACGGATGGGACTTTGTTAGGGAAATGTTTATTCGCGCCCGTGGATTGTATACAAGGGTCAATATTGAACCACTTGAAAGGCATTATTGGAGGTTGTGGGGGCTGCTTAAGAACAGGTTCAGATCCCTGTAGCTTAAGACTTTTGAATCTTATGAGCCGTGAGGGTCTCATAAGAGGGTTCTCCTTACGAGTCGTGAGGATCTCGCAAGTGTAATTTCTCCCTAGGGATCGTGGGGATCCCTAAGTGTGTTGCTCCCTTGTGAGTCATAAGGATCTCACGCAGGTGGTTTCTCCTTACAAAGTCGAGAGGACCTTGCAAGTGTCTTTTAACGAGATTGCGCCCTTTCGGGTTTTCACAAAACTCGCCGGTAGCCCTACTGTTTTTACTCACGGAGCCCTTTCGGGTTTTCATCCGTGCCCATTTTGCTTATGGACATACCGTTTTCTTTTTTTTCTCTTTGTTTTTTAATTCTAACGAGGTTTCACCCTTTCGGGTTTTCACAAAACTCGCCGGTAGCCCTGCTGTTTTTACTCATGGAGCCTTTTCGGGTTTTCATCCGTGCCCATTTTGCTTATGGACATATCGTTTTTCTTTCTTCTCTTTTTCCTGTATCAGCTTTGGGATGCTGCAATCCACCATAGTTTATCGACATCTCGGTCAACAGCTAGTCTTAGGACTTAGTGGTCCGTCGTTAGTTAGGGAAGTTTCGGTCCGTTGTTAGTTTAAGGACGTTCCGGTCTGTTGTTAGTTTAAGGACGTTTCGGTCCACTGTTAGTTTAAGGACGTTTCGGTCCGTTATTAGTTAAAGGACGTTTTGGTCCATAGTAAAGGAAGTCGGTTACTACTTACAGAGTTTAGGCTTAGGAAGATAGCGAGCGGACATAGTCGTCGTCATCTATCATTGACCTAGGCCGTGACTCGTTAGGCGTAGTATTTCTTCTGGAAGCGACCATTTATTGGCCTGAAGGGCCTTTCGCCATGCATGTCCATGAGTAGATAGGATCCACCCTGGTAAACTTTGTCTATGATATACGGGCCTTCATAGTTCGGCTCGAATTTCCCTCGTTTAGCACGATTAGGGATCATAGGTCTTTTAACCACTAACACGAGTTCGCCTTGGCAGAATGTTCTCGGCCTAGTCAATCTCTCGTATGAGTGCGTCCTCTTTGCTTTATAAGCTTCCAGATTTTGCTGCGCCATGAGTCGGGTTTCATCAAGGGCGTCGAGCTCCTCAAGCCGAAGGTGAGCATTCTGTTCGTCCGTTAGCTCGTAGTGAACTGCCACTCGTTGAGAGGGTAACTCTATCTCGAGGGGAAGTACTGCTTTTGTACCGAATACCAATGCGTACGGCGTTGTATTCGTGGCTGTTTTGAACGTAGTCCGGTATGCCCAGAGAGCTTCATGCAGTCTCTCGTGCCAGTCCTTTTTATTTCGAGACACCGTCTTTTTCACGATTTTTGTCAAGGTTTTTTTGAAAGCCTCAGCTAGACCGTTAGCTCGGGGATTATAAACTGAAGAGTATCTCCAGTCTATGTTATGCTGTTGTGCGAAGTGGCTGATCTTGTGGCTTCTGTAGGCTGGCCCGTTATCAGAGATGATCCGTCTCGGAGTTCCAAACCGATAGATGATATGTGTCTTGAAGAAATGGAGTATATTCTCGGTCTTCACTTCCCTCAGCGGTACTGCTTCTGCCTATTTGGAGAAGTAATCAGTTGTCGCCAAAATGAATCGATGTCCTCTGGACGATGCTGGTTCGATGGGGATGATTATGTCAGTTCTCCACATTTCGAACGGCCAGCTAGTGATTGAATGTTTTCCGGTGTGTAGTTTAGAAAAATGTATAGAAATCACAACCAAAAATTATTTGACCGCAATCAATAACGGAGTCGATTTGTAGCGCGTTAGTAAGTGCGGATCGTCCACAGGGAAAGTGTAATTGTTCGTATTTCGAATTAGATGAGTCGAAAATTTAAAGAAAAGAAAAGAAACAATTCATGATTTATAGAATTGAAGTTCAAGAATTAGTAAAATCTAGTCTAAATCAAGAAACATTAAAATCAAGAATTGAGAATTTATGATTTCCAAACCAAATATCAAGATTCGAAGTGAGGCTCGTAGGAGTCGATTGAACCTTTAGATGTGATGAAATATAATGATTACATACTCTTATCCATTAACGAATTGATACTAGATCGATGATGATCAACGAGAATTAGGGATTTCTTACGGAAACTAAAGTTTCATCAACTATCTCTTGTCCTTTCGTCGATTTCATTCACATTCTAACCGCTAGTAAATTCAAGAATCGATCGTGGATCCCTAATTTCGAGCGAACACAATCAAGAAAGCATCACATCGGAACTAGGTCGTCGATTCTTCAATTTGCTAGGGTTTACAAACTCGTAGGACTTAAGAATTGTAAAAGAATCTAAATCATCATCATCTATCGATCGTCACGACTCCTTCACGAGCGGAGTTTTACTCAAACATTATCACAAAGAACACATTCAAGAATCTAGATTGAATCATAATGCTTGAATTAAAAAGATAAACAAGATATAGAAATTTCACCTTTATTTATCAACAATTTAGTTACAACTCTCAAGATCTACAAGAGGAAGGAACTTGATCGTTGATTTCGGCTTCGCTCGACTCCTTGAGTCACGGATCTCCTTGGATCACTTGCTCCGATGAAGTCCGGCGTCGCTTTCTAAAGGATCGAAGGCTTCATGCTTGATTCGGTACTCAGAATTCTTGATCTTGGCTTTGGAATTGGAATTAGGGTTCGTTGTTGAGGCACAAGTTGTGTCACTCATCTTGTAGGTGGAAGATGAAGAACAATTGTTGAACAACCTTTAGAAGTGAAGCCTACGGCCCTTTTTATAGCCTTAAGAATGATTAGCTTCCTTTGTAAGCTAGGATTAGATTAGCTTCCCTTGTAAGCTAGGTAGTTAGGTAGAAGCTTCTAGAAGTAGTTAGTTAGGTTTTAGCTTCCTTCTTAAGCTTGGAGGTTAGGGTGAAGCTTCTAGGCTTTAAGGTAGTTAAGGGGGAAGCTTGTTTGAGAAGCTTAAACATGATTAGCTTGATCACGGAGCTTTGCTGATCTGGCAGAATGTTCTGGAGAATTCTGGACTTTGAAGTGGCTTGATGAGGTGTACACCATGAGATGAGAATACTGCAGCAGAGAATTGATGATGTCATGGTCACGTGACCGTGGATCCGCGGCACATGCCTGCTCCAGCCGCGGATCCGCGGCCACATGAGGGCTTCAGTGAATGAATTTCAGTGTGCTGCTTCCTTTTGACTTCAGGATATATTTATGATATGTTGAATATTATAATTCCCTCTGTATCAATGCCAGATCAAAAATCTTAGACTTGGCGCATCTTTTATCAGCACTTTGACAATTTTGACTCGGTTCCTGGAATTTCCTGCACAGATCTTTGAAACAAGTGTTGCGCTATATAAGGATGATGCGATGCCATGATAAACACTCAATTTCCCTTGAAATGTCAGTTTTAAGATATAACACAGGTAATTTGGTATTTTACGGCTGTTTTGCTAATATATGCTATATGAATACCGAATACTTCTAGATGAGTGCAAATGATAGGGAAATTGACGTGTTAAAAATGCAGTATTTTCGACTGATCAAATTCCCCCAAACTTATTTTCGGTCATCTCGAGCGAACTGTTTTATTAAAAAGAAGAAGGAGAAAATAAAGAAAAAGAAAAACTAACTAGCACATTTTCGTAGGCAACACGATTGCACTGAGCACGTGCAACAAGCCTTTAAACCTGTAGGTGTCCCTAATAGGAGTGTTATCTCCTGAGGGTTTTCAGCGGATTGCACCCACAAAATCCAATAATAAAAGGAAGACCGTGAATATTACATATAAAGATAAAAATTGTAAAAGAAAGACTTTGAAAATTAGGATTTTCAACTATGCTAGCTTTTCGGTTGTGATGAGCCCTATCTTAATAGTCATGAAAAGATGTCAGAAATCACATCATCCCTCAATAAAACAACGTCTTTATTCTTCATTCCTATCTTTCTTCCAAACATCGATCATATAGCCCTACGTGTGTGTAAAAGACATCCCTACACCCGGAGAATTCAATTCAAGTTATCATACTCTTGTCCATCCACCTCAGTACTTTTTAATTAATGAATATTTAGATGAATTTGCTCACACACTTTCATGCGACCGTTAATACTTCTTGAGATACTAACCGACCGATTACTCATGTGCTTGCCTATTTAGTGTTTTTCCTCGTCTTGCACCACCTAAGGCTTAGCAGTGACTCCCAGACCAGTTGGTCTAAGGCACTAGGTGAAGAGGCACCCTCGCTATATTTTTGTATTGCTGCCTTGGCGATAACAAAACCAGTATTCATTTTTCTCACCATTTTATATTTTCTTCATTTTTTTTTATTTCCTTCATACTTTGGCTTTTAGACAAGAGCATTTCAAGGTATCCTCTACTATCCCGAGCTTCAAGACGTGTGTAAGTGCAAATAGCAGGGTATCAACGTTCAAAATGTTTAGTTTCCAGAATATGAACTATTTTTCAGACTTATTTTTATCCTCAGATTAGTGACTTCCTTCATCTTACTAACCCTTGGGACAACGGCTCATAACTACTTATTACTAGTTCGTATAAGAAAACTTCTAATTTTCTTGGTTTTCTTAAATTTTTCCAATCTTTTGGATGTAATTTTTCACTATCGAATCTTTTATTATCTTATTTATGTACAAATGTTTTTCATTTTTTTGAATTTTTTAAAAAAAAATTTATAGGTTTTTTAAAAAATGTTTTATGCTTATGCAAAATATGATGCAAATGATGCGAAAATAAGCACAAACCTCCCCCAAACTTGTTTTCAACAGTGTCCTCACTGTTGCCATCCGCTAAATCTCAAAAACCTGTAAGCCTAGGAGGAAATTTATTAATGGGGCAAAATATTTAAGTGAAAATCCTCCCCCAAACTTAATTTTTTTGGCTCATCATTTTGTGTAAAAATTTTCTTATCAAGAGCCAGATTGTACCCCCCCCCCCAAACTTGAGTTAAGCCATGTTAATCTTTTGAAAATCACATGAGGGGGTCAAGAATCATTGGTCGATGCCAACCTTTGCAAAGACCGAACGTCAACACCAACCATTCGAAAATTTTATCAATGTAGTGCTCAGGTTGGTGGAAGAAGAAGTGGGGAAAGGGTAAGTGGTGGAATAGAATATGTGTGCGTCTCATTTTGGAGAGACGATGCAGTGAATGTGATGGATTGCTCGCATTCTTTTTACAGTCCAAAAGAAGGGGTGGAGGTTCGATTTCAATGATTGGGAGATGATTCATCTCAACACCCGTGTCATTTAAAAATGCGAGTTCATCAGCGAAGATTTCCTCAAAAGTCCCATCAATACCCCGAAGAATAATGTCATCACAAAGCGCGGGGTGATCTTCAGACTCTAAAAGCAGTTCATAATCAGTGTTGGTTGTTGACCTGGACAACTCGGTGGAAGAGTCCGTATGTGTATGATACATAGTTGGGTCAAACAACAACCTATGAAAAGAGTCTAGATCAGTATCATGAGGATCATCAAATTCGCTGCTGTCGACATCCATTAAGTCGACAGAACAGACTTGAGCAGTAGGTTCAGAGGGTACACTTCCCAACTTGTAAATGTTCAGCTCAATTGACCTATTCCCGAAGGATAGGGTCATAGAGCCATTACGACAGTTGATGATAGCGTTGGAAGTGGCCAAAAAGGGGCGACCTAAAATCACCGGAATTTGATTCCGTGGGTTCGCTACAGGCTATGTATCAAGTATAATAAAATCCACAGGGAATACAAATTCCCCGATTTTTATTAACACATCCTCCAGTTCACCCCTAGGTTTGGTGATTGATTGGACAGCCATCTGGAGAGTGCAATGAGCTGGTTTCAACTCTCTGATCCCTAACTGCTTGTATACCGAGAAAGGAAGCAGGTTAACACTTGCGCCAAGGTTGAGTAGAGCACGGTTGATGTGTTTTTCCCCAATAGAAATGGAAATCATAGGATAGCCAGGATCCTTACGTTTCCTCGGTAATTGTTGGGGGAAAGCCGTGTCTACAGTCTTTGCCATGAATATCTTCTTGGGCACTTGAGTCTTCCTCTTTCTAGTGCACAAGTCTTTAAGAACTTTCGCATAAGCGGGGACTTGTTGGATAGCATCTAAAAGAGGGATGTTGATGTTAACATATTTAAACATTTCAGTGATCTTCTCCATTTGCGGACTCAGTGTGTTTCCCCTTAACCGATTCGGATAAGGAGCTTGAGCAATAAGATCAGGGTCCAACATTGGAGAAGATCGTGTGGGTGGGAATGATCTAAGAATAGGAGTGGGGGTCATTTTCTGTGTACTAGAAGAAATGGGCTGAGGTGGCAAGCCTTATGGGAAACGAAGAATAGGCTCGCAAGAAGGTGGTAGGGTAGAAGAACTGGGGTCAGAATTAGAAGTAGAAGTGGAAGGAAAGGTCTCAGCCGAGGTATTATTGATAGATCTTTCAGTATCATCAAACTCTTCCCCAACATATTATTCAGCACTCTTCCTGATCTCAACGTTGTGATGGCATTTATATGGTAATGCCCAGGATTCGGTAGGGGTTGAGACGGAAGTTTCCCTTTTTCTCTCGCACTCATTTCGGGTTTTAGTCTTGCAATTTCTGCTTCCATCGATTTAATACTCTCCGCCTGCGGTGTGAAGTTTTTTTTTATATCATCGACGGAAGTCTTTATTTCAGCCGATACTTGCATGAGATTTGTCAGAAGCAAGTTTATGAATGAAGAGGATACATCAGTCCCAGTCAACTGTAAAGGACTAGACGGTGCAGGTGTGTTGACCGGATTTTTGAAGTTTTGTGCTTGGAAGGGGTGCTGACTCAATGGAAGTGGTTGCTGTTGTGGTGGAGGGACCCTTTGGAAATTGTTTTGGGTTGGAACCGTGTTTTGAGATTGTGATTGGTTCCAAGCAAAATTAGGGTGATTCCTCCAACCCTGATTATAAGTGGAAGAAAATGGATCGTTTCTAGGTCTTTGAAAAGCAGCATTGGTATGCTCGTGACCTTGAAAAGGAGAATTCAATGGACATTCTTCCGTGAGATGTGATGGATCAGAACAGCATCCACATACAGTTTTGGAGAGTGACATTTGGTTTAGGGCGGTAGCTAAAACTTTGTTTTCCATACTCTCGAATTTCTTATTTATAGCTGAAATTTCAGCTCTAACTCCTATGGAAACATCCGATTGGTTATTGCCACCCCTACACGATTGACTCTCCCACTGTAAAGATTTTTCAGCGAAATCTTCTAGAAATTTCCAGGCTTCCCCATCATCTTTGGTCATGAAGTTGCCTTGACACATGGATTCAAGGGTCTGTTTTGTGTTAGGATTAATGCCCTCATATATGATTCTGCACAGTTCCCATCTAGGGATTCCGTGATGTGGACATTGGACTAACAGATCCTTGAAGCGTTCAAGACATTTTGAAAATGGTTCATTTGGAAGCTGGGTGAATTGATTTATTTCGCTATGGACTCGAGCTGTCTTATGATGTGGGTAGAATTTCTTAAGGAATGCTTTGATGAATTCTCCCCAGTTTGAGATAGAATGTGCGGTAGTGTTATACAGCCACTTCTCGGTTATATCGCACAAGGTAAATGGGAGAAGACGAAGACGCATATCATCCACAGAAAGCTGTGAGGTACCCATCATTGCGTATACATTTTCAAATTTGGTGATAAAGGCATATGCGTCTTCAGACTCGAGACCGTGATATTTTGGTAGAAGGTTGATATATTGGGGTTAATCTCAAAATTGTCCCCGTTGGCTGGTGGTATGGAGAGACAGGTCGAAAGAGGACCTCGTGTAGGATAGCACCTCTCTTGGAGAGAGATGCGGGATAGATTCTGCGCACCTACGGACGGCGGCAGAGTAGTGGTAAAGAAGTTCGATGGAGAATGATCCATCGATGTGGGTGTGGTGGTGGGTAAAGAAGAGGTAAATGTAGAAATACCGACTTCGGAGTCGATCGGTGGGACGCGGACTAAACGGGTACTAGAATCCCGTGTCCAGCCTATCTTGTACTAAAAAGTTTAATACAAGTGGCAGCGTTAATATAATTAGGGGAAATGAATGAATGTGGTGTTTTTTTCGAAAAAGAATACGGATTTTTGAAAAAATGATGCAAATCACAACAAATGCAACAAGCAAAACCCTAAGTCTAGTGGTCACCTAGGTCAAAGCTCTAGACCGCTCCTAACTGCCAAAAGACAAGTTGCAGGATCAATCCTCCACTGCCTCTTTGTCTCCCATGTGGCCAGGTAAGTGCCAGGTAAATGGGAAGGTACTCTACTACGTAAGTAGTGGGCCTAATTAATAACCACTAGCCATAGACACACTTGCCTTAGACACCACAAAAGAAACGCGGATAAACAATGGATTACCCACGGCCTTCTCTTGTCCTAATTGAGCGCGACGGTCCTTAGAGTCATCTCTAGATCTTTTTTAGTTAATGAGGGTAAATGCGGATGCAAGTTTGTGATTTTTGGGGCCTAGGAAGGGTAGTGAACTCCCCACCTAATCTGAATTTGGCCGTGCCACTTAAATTCCGTATTAATATGCAAACAACCAAAAATCAGAAACACGCACAATTTTTAATTGCTTTTTGCGGCGCTGCGAATTTTTGCAAAGAAACCTGCAGAAAATTGTTAGTTGAGCAGTTTGAGGAAGGAGATAAGAAAGTGTAGAAGTCACCGAGAAATTTCTGTACACTGTTGCTACAGTTATGCCGCGTTTCTGCCGCAATAGCCGCCTTACACCGCGGATCCGCCGCGGTTTGAACTGTTCACCGCACAAAAATTTTACAGCAATCCTCTGTTCACCATCTAAGCTCTCTGGAATATTCAGAAAAAAATTTCCACAGCTCCACAGATTCCAGATTTCCTCGCAACAAATCACAACCACACGTTTAGTGTTTGTGCGAATTTAGATCTAAAAATATAGATGGAATAAATTTTTCAACTCAAATTTCAAAAACAAACGAATTAGTGCACTATCCCCGGCAACGGCGCTATTTGATTGAATGTTTTCCGGTGTGTAGTTTAGAAAAATGTATAGAAATCACAACCAAAAATTATTTGACCGCAATCAATGTAAGTGCACGGCGGCGCCCCGGGCGTCAATCCGACGCCGGAATGCGAAAGCGAAAATTTTCTAACAACAAGAAACCGGCACCACCGTGCACTAAAATCCCAGATCGGGCCATTAACCTAACTCTAGCAAACAAGAAAAGGGGTAGAGAAGCTATACCAAGCGATCTGTTTCCTTCGGTCTTTGCCTCCACTCCGATCTCCTCGCGGAATCTCCGGTCTTCGGCTCCTCGTCGGAACGGGCACCACATCGCCGGGTTCTTTTACGGGCTCCCACCTCTGGACCGAGGCAACTCGGGCACGAAGTTGGCGAGCCGACATGCCCAAGGAGTGCTGTAGATGAAGTGTAGATTAGTCTGTCTCTTTGGGGTTGAAGTCGCCTTGGTGATGGAGGAATGAGCAATAGATATGAGCTTTTGGAGATGTGTTAGGAATTTTGCAAGCAAGCAAATGAGATGATAGATTTTCCCTCATCAAAAATCAACTCTCTCCCCTCTCCTCAAAGTGGCCGGCCTCATCAATTTGGGTGGAGCAAAAAGAATGAAAAATCAAGAGAAGAAAAAGTAAGCAAATGAGAAGAAAAATGGTCACACCCTTTCTCATCTCATCAAATCAAAGTTCCATCTCATTTAATGCAAAGGATAAGAAGGAAAAAGAATCTCATCATGCAAGAACCATCATGATGTCACCATTTCATAAATAACCCCCTCCACAAAGGTAATTTGCATAACTGCAAATAACCCCCTCCATCGGAAAAGTCCGGCCGGGAAGGAACAAAGGAAAACTGGCCGAAACGGAATGCAAACTGGCAACTTCAGAAAACTGATCCCGTAATAAATTACAGGAAAACCCCGCAACTGTATATACATACCCGCATTTGTATTCCCACTGAATACAAATGCAAAGAGACAAAATCTACACTTTCTAATACTAGGATCCGGCTTAAACCAAAGCCCGCTAGTAAAATCCGTCCGATCACAATCCGTGTAATACCGCACGTATCTGATCGAACCCTGCCATATCTCCATACGGCCTCTACAGCGTTTTGCCCGAAACTTGAGAAAACGGTCTGTGGGGGACTCTAAAGACTCGTCAACACGTTGGTTGTGGATTTAACCACTAGCACGTCAGAGGTATTAGCCTATACGTAACAGGCTACCAGTTATTGACCAAAAGGGACGTCTGTGAGCGAGCTCATGTTGACACCCTACTGAGCCTGTCAGTGACAATATCCGTACAGTCCTGTCCATTCGTCTATGAGCATCGCATGGCGGGCCTAGGGGTTGGTAAAAGTCAGACCCCCAAAAGCGGTACAAGTCGTGTCGGAGTGTAGCCCAGAACACCCTGAGATACTACTGGAATACCTACCAGTAAATCTCCCGCCTTGGCCAAGGACTTTCATGTACTGGCTCTCCTAGACACAGTGCGACCTTACCCCCAATACTGGGAGAGACGAACCCCTGCAGATCCGCTCACTGCCTCCATATGGCTCGGGACTGTACCCAACTAAAACCTGTTTGCACGTCTCCTTTGAGCGTGGTAGGGTAGTAATCAAAGTACAGTAGGAACTCACACGAGACAAATGACGATCTCAGGTCGATGAACTAACCTGTACACGTGTCACCAGGGAACTGCTATCTGACGTCAGGTATAAGACCAACAAGCAGGTTCCCGGCGAGTCCCGTTCGGTGTACTCATAACCTAATGAGCACATGTATACATCTTAGGTGAACCAACTGACACCAGTGGCTTATGAGACCGGCCACCGCCCCTCGTCGGGGTCTCGACTGTATACACTAGTCTACTCTGGAGAATCGATGCCCTGTCTCGAAACTCCCACGACTAGGGACCTTTTAAGGATGTGCTTATAGACCCCAGCTCCCACGTATATGATCGCCCTCATACTGCTGGAAGTCAAGCAAGAATCCTAGGGGCTCTATCAACGTGTAATAGCGACCTGTAAGGTCACCTAAAGCAGTACACGATGATAAAGATAAACCAGATAGCATACTATCATCTTGAGTAAGACTGTCCTACCGGCATAGGTCCTCCCTCAATCATTGCAGTCACGTGCCTGTGATCCAATAATTGACTCTGAGGGCACTATATCCAACAATCTCCCACTTGCACTCAAGGCTAATTATTGCGATGTCGCATACTCACAGCCCTTGTGATACCGAATACCCAACTCCTCTACTAGTCAGTCTCACAAAGCTCGTTTGCGAAACTATTGCGTTCGAGGAATAGCCTCAGTGAGTGGATCCGCTGAGATGTTTCTTTCTATGTCTCTCTTTATCTCAAGTTCGCGGAGAAAGCCATCTCCCGAAATGAGCAATACCTGTCTTAGAGTATGTCTGGATATCTGATGGGACCTAGTTCATAAATGAACTCCAAATCCAAACTTCTCAGATTGTATCGTCAACTGAACTTAATCAGTATCCTACGCCATGCCTCCCTCAGTATCTACCTGGATCACCTGTCCAAAATACTGCCCCTCGTCAGAGGGAAAACTATAATTCTGACAGCCACTCTGTCATCCAGGTCACCTTGGAAGCCTGGAATGATAACCGTCTCCTAAAGGAGGCTGCCGTTATCAAATCCCTAGAACATCCACTTATGTTCTAAAACTGCTTCCAAATGTTTCTCGAGGACTGGATTAATATCCTATCTGGAGAAACTACTGTGTAACAACCAAAGTATAACCGATCGTAGTATAGGAATTTCACTTCCTACTCTGTGTATGTCATCCAAAAACCAGGACATCACACCCTACTACCTTCTTATCAGATCCATCCCCTATTCTGATGAAGTCAAACCTATGACTGTCACATCAGAAATAGATGATCTATCTCCGCTATATCTGCTTTTGTCTATAAATAGACATAAGCCACTTGTCCACCATGCTTCCGCTGCTCCCACTGACTACGACAACCCTCTGGCAGAGTCATATATACGTACACTTCTGAAGCTAGTTCAGAACGATGCTATACTCATCCTCCTGCCGGGTCTCATAGTCTGGAACCACAGCAATGGCAAGTCTGGGTAAACAAGAACCTCCCTGTCACCGTCCTTGAGCATACCAAAGTACCTCTCGAGTGCCTGAGGTTACCCACCATATCTGCGGAGTGGCCAATGGAATGTCAAGCCAAATTGAATCCTTAGGTTCTTATCAAATTTTCAGTAATCGTTTGCGGTTCTGGAATCACTTCCAGTTCTACCATACTCCCACTTTTGTTTTCTGAAAAAATCGATTTTTATTAAAACCGTGGCGAGTCAAGAACAATATCACTATTGATCTTCCAGGTGGTAGAAAGTCAACCCTCGTCATAGCCTGGGTCAACCCACAAACAGCCATTACAGAAACGTGCCTTGAGTTATCCAGAGTCTGGTTTTAAGCATAAGCCGGACAACTCCCCGTACCTTAACATCGTTAAGATATGAACTGTTCTATATCTAATATAGAAACAGAGGCACTGATTTAATTGAACCAGATTCAAATCATGCAGCTGTCTCCAGTGCATGTCAACTAAATGGAAGGAGGCCGATCAGCGTTACTCAACTTAGGAATGCTTCCAATTATGAGTAACATGAAAGAGAAGTAAGTTCTCTTAATCATTACTATCAACTGAACACCATTCACAAGTATCTACATCTTCGATTACCTTGAAGAATCCCGATACTTGTAACACCTGGTTCTCTACTTTACTCTTATACCTATAACTTCTCAAAACTCAGAACGTGCATTTCTACGAAACATATGTCTAAGAACTAGAGAAGTCACAAGTAAACAGAATATAGTACGAGGACCAACCCCTCTGTCCTAATGGGCACTGGACAATATACAATACTCTGTATAAGTCCCCTGAGTCTAGCGACTCATTCACTATGTGTCGTAGGTTGAAAACTGTACTTATGGTTAAGAAGAATTACACCGATGTTCAATGCTCCTTACCTAACCATCCACTGATATAGGTAAATGTCATAGACATAATTTCAAAAAGGTATATCTTACTCTATAAAAATAGACGTACAGATATATCAATTTGAAATTGGTGCATAACAACGGATATTCAAAACCAAAAATTTGCCGTCCGGCAAACAACCCAGGTGACTTCCTCAAATATCACCAATTACAACGAATTCCGATATAATGAGGATGATCACCTAATTCCCAATAACTTACTCCCATTCATCATCTGTAAAACCATACAGATGTGAGAATCATACCTGGTAAATACATACCCTGGAGCAAGTGTCAAATTGGGAAATCAGTTTTCTTTTAACAGTACAAAGTGAAACTGAAACATTGAAATGTTTCGATAGGGTATCCGGGTATTCCTAGTAATGCCTCTTCCATTATCCAGATTCACAACTGTAACCATATAATTCTTTGCCATCTCTCCAAATCCCTTTTATATGTCTTTAGTCATTACCTTCTGTACACCCTCTTAGGCTAAATGGTTTTCTTTCTTCCCTACCGTTCGGCACCAGCCTATGGTTTGGAAGAAGACTATCCAATAAGCATAATGGGTGTACTGTCCTAATCCTAGGAGCACTCGCAATGCGAGAGAAGGTGAAGATAAAAGAAAACCGAATAAACCTTATTCCTATTTCTCCTGAACAAGAATCCATCCCCGAACTGGAACAAGTTCCTTTCGAGTTCGTATATAACCATACGATGGAGTATCCAATAAACTGTGGATCTTCGTAGTGATACGGAGTGTCGTGGAGAAATACAAAGGTGATTTAGGATTGGCGAAGAAATACTTGGTTTGGTCATGAATAGCAGTCGCAATTTACTTTTCCCTCTTACTAATCCCTTGATATGTCTTTACTTAATACCTTCTGTACACCATCGTTATGCTAATTGGTTTTCTTCATTCCCCACCGTTTAGCACCAGCCTAAGGTTTGGAAGAAGACTATCCAATTTGCGTAATAGGTGTACTATCTTCTAAACCAAGGAGTACTCGCAACCTGAGAGAAGGTAAAAGGAAAAGACAACTGAATAGTCCTATTCGTTTTCTCCAGAACCGGAAACCATCCTCGAATAAATTCCTTCGAGTTCGTATATAACCATACGATGGTTTTTTCCAATGGAAGTGGACGTTCATAGTAATACGGGGTGTCCTGGAGAAAAGGGTAAAAGTAGGAGTGGCAATGAGGTATGCAACTCTGACAATCCAAAAGCCAGTGTTTAAGAAGGTTCGGTTAATTTTGGTCACTGAGTCATAGTTAAGGGTCGGGTCATGGTCGCTGCCAAAGAGAGAGAAAAGAAACACTCAGCGTGCACTCTAACCTAGATCAGAATGGTTATCACTTTATCCAATCAGGAAACCTCCCACTGTAACGTCAAATTCTTCCCCAAACCTGAAAGAAGAATTAGTCGGGATCACCCGAGGAGTAAACCAACTCATCAGTGGGAATCGGGATCCAACTATCATCGCATGATAACGTAACGGGATCCGCTCACGTTATCACACCCCAGAAGGTATGCGCATATCTGGAAAGTTTCAGTTTCTTTAGAAACTCCCGATGTGATTTTTGCCCCATGCTCTTATGACCTTGACTAAGGCCAACAAATCATAAGTCACATGTCAAGTTCTACCCGTCATTATCCGGGTTAATTTGAACCTACCCGTACAAGCCCTTGACTAGGGCCAACAAGGCTATACGACTGTCCCAAACCAACGCATCTATCTATGCAGCAGAAAAGTAACAAGCAGCTACCATACACTATACCTTGACTAAGGCCAACAAACATAGCATGAATACTACGTGCTACCCGTCTGAAATGACGGAGGGCTACGAATGGTTTCTGGCGAAAAACCTTTAATGTAATGAACTTGATATCGTTGAAGGAACCGGATAGATTTTTAAAAATATAGTGACGAAAACCTTTGCTAAAGAGGTCACTCCCGGTGACGGGATCTCGGCTCTTTCCCCGTAGAATAAGGTGTAGGATATTCCAACTGAATACCACGATGCAAAGCAAAAGTAATCGGCTATAGTGAAGTTATTGCCCTGATGCAAACTTTTGTCCAATGGGTCACTCCCGATGAAGGGATCTCGGCCCTTGCCTCGTCGACTGAGGAGCAGGATATTCCAACTGAATACCACGATGCAAAACAAAAGAGAATGTCCTTGCAATAACAGCTTTTTGAAAAATGTTCCAACAACATCAGAATAGGTTTGTTTAACTTGGATTGATCCGAATCAACGCTGTCCCATCAATTGATCACACCACAAAAGAACGAAAATAATGATGTACGTATATGCTATCCGCATTCGCCACTGGGTCCCGTCATCACCCGTTAGTTTACTTAACTAACGACAGAGCGGGGACTGGACTAGCACGGATGCAAAACATATACAACACCTACTAGTATATATATCAATATATAATATTCGTTCAAGGCGTGATAAAATGCAACATCACAGAAATGTAATAAGCATCACAGAACAATACAGATATCTGGGATCCCCGGGTTTCATAGAGCCGCTACTGAAACTCGACGTTCCCCTGGTCGTGTGGATAGCCTGTGCAATGAAATCCTAGACCCCTACGGGCGTGGCAAGTTACCCGCCAAAACCTGAAGCGAGGCAGCCTCTTCAGCAACGTGAATGGACCACCCAGCACTTCACGGAATCCGGTAACTTGGGCACCCCTCCTTGGGTCAACCTGTACCCCCTACGAGTGCGGCGAATAGCCCGCCAATTCTAGAATAAAGCCCCCTCCATATCAACGCCATGAGATGCGGCCCCGTTGCCCTCTAGAACCCGGCTATCCGTGCACCCCTCCGTGGGGTAATCCTAGTACAGAAAGTAAAATATACAACGGGTACATCGACCTCACCCCGGTCGTGCCCCAAAAGAATAATATACAAACAGGCAGTAACGGCAGTCCACATGTCGGATGCTCACCCCGCAATATCAAATGTGCATAATAAACCAAACTGTACTACCATTGCATCCAGGCTATCCCCACGACCAATCCGCAACATCACAGCACAACACAGAACATCAACGTGAATGTCACGTTCGCAAATCCGTCTAAAAGGGCTATAGCAGTTAGACAGGATTTACCGATCAAATGACATTCACGGTCGCATATATAATGCAAATACTGTGAACAAGGATGTTTAAAATATCCGATCGAACAAATTTACCGAAGTGGGCCCCAAGCACTATTGTAGCACTTAAAGAAATTCTAGACCCAAAAAGAACATTCCAAAAACCCCATTTTTAACTCAGAAGCTCTCTGTAAAAGTTTGGTGCACTGAACAGTAAAAGTGGCGGCGGAACCGCAGCCCAAGCATGGGTTTGGCCGTGGTTACGTGGTGGGATGATGACGTCACACGACCAAAATTTTACAGAGTGCTTAGAATTCACTGCACATATCTCTGCAATGTACTGAAAAATTTTTGGAGCCAAAACAAAATCGACAGAAACCTGATGCATTGGAAAATATGGTTTTTGGGATTTTTGTTCGATCGAGTTCTAAACATACTAGAGCAAGCTAGACTAGGTTAATGGCGTGGCTCTGATACCATTGTAAGTGCACGGCGGCGCCCCGGGCGTCAATCCAACGCCGGAATGCGGAAACGAAAATTTTCTAACAACAAGAAACCGGCACCACCGCGCACTAAAATCCCGGATCGGGCCATTAACCTAACTCTAGCAAAGAAAAAAAGGAGTAGAGAAGCTATACCAAGCGATCCGTGTCCTTCGGTCTTCGCCTCCACTCCGATCTCCTCACGGAATCTCCGGTCTTCGGCTCCTCGTCGGAACGGGCACCACATCGCCGGGTTCTTTTACAGGCTCCCACCTCTGGACCGAGGCAACTCAGGCACGAAGTTGGCGAGCCGACGTGCCCAAGGAGTGTTGTAGATGAAGTGTAGATTAGTCTGTCTCTTTGGGGTAGAAGTCGCCTTGGTGATGGAGGAATGAGCAATGGATATGAGCTTTTGGAGATGTGTTAAGAATTTTGCAAGCAAGCAAATGAGATGATAGATTTTCCCTCATCAAAAATCAACTCTCTCCCCTCTCCTCAAAGTGGCCGGCCTCATTAATTTGGGTGGAGCAAAAAGAATGAAAAATCAAGAGAAGAAAAGGTAAGCAAATGAGAAGAAAAACGGTCACACCATTTCTCATCTCATCAAATCAAAGTTCCATCTCATTTAATGCAAAGGATAAGAAGGAAAAAGAATCTCATCATGCAAGAACCATCATGATGCCACCATTTCACAAATAACCCCCTCCACAAAGGTAATTTGCACAACTGCAAATAACCCCCTCCATCGGAAAAGTCCGGCCGGGAAGGAACAAAGGAAAACTGGCCGAAACGGAATGCAAACTAGCAACTTCAGAAAACTGATCCCGTAATAAATTATAGGAAAACCCCGCAACTGTATATACATACCCGCATTTGTATTCCCACTGGATACAAATGCAAAGAGATAAAATCTACACTTTCTAATACTAGGATCCGGCTTAAACCAAAGCTCGCTAGTAAAATCCGTCCGATCACGATCCGTGCAATACCGCACATATCTGATCGAACCCTGCCATATCTCCATACGGACTCTACAGCGTTTTGCCCGAAACTTGGGAAAACAGTCTGTGAGGGACTCTAAAGACTCATCAACACATTGGTTATGGATTTAACCACTAGCACGTCAGAGGCATTAGCCTATACGTAACGGGCTACCAGGTATTGACCAAAAGGGACGTCTGTGAGCGAACTCATGCTGACACCCTACTGAGCCTGTCAGTGACAATATCCGTACAGTCCGGTCCGTTCGTCTATGAGCATCGCATGGCGGGCCTAGGGGGTTGGTAAAAGTCAGACCCCCAAAAGCGGTACAAGTCTTGTCGGAGTGTAGCCCAGAACACCCTGAGATACTACTGGAATACCTACCAATAAATCTCTTGCCTTGGCCAAGGACTTTCATGTACTGGCTCTCCTAGACACAGCGCGACCTCACCCCCAATACCGGGAGAGACGAACCCCTGCAGATCCGCTCACTGCCTCCATGTGGCTCGGGACTGTACCCAACTAAAACCTGTTTGCACGTCTCCTTTGAGCGTGGTAGGGTAGTAATCAAAGTACAGTGGGAACTCACACGAGACAAATGACGATCTCAGGTCGATGAACTAACCTGTACACATGTCACCAGGGAACTGCTATCTGACGTCAGGTATAAGACCAACTAGCAGGTTCCCGACGTGTCCTGTCCGGTGTACTCATAACCTAATGAGCACCTATATACATCTTAGGTGAACCAACTGACACCAGGGGCTTGTGAGACCGGCCACCGCCCCTCGTCGGGGTCTCGACTGTATACACTAGTCTACTCTGGAGAATCGATGCCCTGTCTCGAAACTCCCACGACCAGGGACCTTTTAAGGATGTGCTTATAGACCCCAGCTCCCACGTATATGATCGCCCTCATACTGCTGGAAGTTAAGCAAGAATCTTAGGGGCTCTATCAACGTGTAATAGCGACCTGTAAGGTCACCTAAAGCAGTACACGATGATAAAGATAAACCAGATAGTATACTATCATCTTGAGTAAGACTGTCCTACTGGCATAGGTCCTCCCTCAATCATTGCAATCACGTGCTTGTGATCCAATAATTGACTCTGAGGGCACTATATCCAACAATCAATAACGGTGTCGATTTGTAGCGCGTTAGTAAGTGCGGATCGTTCACAGGGAAAGTGTAATTGTTCGTATTTCGAATTAGATGAGTCGAAAATTTAAAGAAAAGAAAAGAAACAATTCATGATTTATAGAAATGAAGTTCAAGAATTAGTAAAATCTAGTCTAAATCAAGAAACATTAAAATCAAGAATTGAAAATTTATGATTTCCAAACCAAATATCAATATTCGAAGTGAGGCTCGTAGGAGTCGATTGAACCTTTAGATGTGATGAAATCTAATGATTACATACTCTTATCCATTAATGAATTGATACTAGATCGATGATGATCAACGAGAATTAGGGATTTCTTGCGGAAACTAAAGTTTCATCTTCTATCCCTTGTCCTTTCGTCGATTTCATTCACATTCTAGCCTCTAGTAAATTCAAGAATCGATCGTGGATCCCTAATTTCGAGCGAACACAATCAAGAAAGCATCGCATCGAAACTAGGTTGTCGATTCTTCAATTTGCTAGGGTTTACAAACTCGTAGGACTTAAGAATTGTAAAAGAATCTAAATCATCATCATCTATCGATCGTCACGACTCCTTCACGAGCAGAGTTTTACTCAAACATTATCACAAAGAACACATTCAAGAATCTAGATTGAATCATAATGCTTGAATTAAAAAGATAAACAAGATATAGAAATTTCACCTTTATTTATCAACAATTTAGTTACAACTCTCAAGATCTACAAGAGGAAGGAACTTGATCGTTGATTTCGGCTTCGCTCGACTCCTTGAGTCACGGATCTCCTTGGATCACTTGCTCCGATGAAGTCCGGCGTCGCTTTCTAAAGGATCGAAGGCTTCATGCTTGATTCGGTACTCAGAATTCTTGATCTTGGCTTTGGAATTGGAATTAGGGTTCGTTGTTGAGGCACAAGTTGTGTCACTCATCTTGTGGGTGGAAGATGAAGAACAATTGTTGAACAACCTTTAGAAGTGAAGCCTACGGCCCCTTTTATAGCCTTAAGAATGATTAGCTTCCTTTGTAAGCTAGGATTAGATTAGCTTCCCTTGTAAGCTAGGTAGTTAGGTAGAAGCTTCTAGAAGTAGTTAGTTAGGTTTTAGCTTCCTTCTTAAGCTTGGAGGTTAGGGTGAAGCTTCTAGGCTTTAAGGTAGTTAAGGGGGAAGCTTGTTTGAGAAGCTTAAACATGATTAGCTTGATCACGGAGCTTTGCTGATCTGGCAGAATGTTCTGGAGAATTCTGGACTTTGAAGTGGCTTGATGAGGTGTACACCATGAGATGAGAATACTGCAGCAGAGAATTGATGATGTCATGGTCATGTGACCGCGGATCCGCGGCACATGCCTGCTCCGGCCGCGGATCTGCGGCTACATGAGGGCTTCAGTGAATGAATTTCAGTGTGCTGCTTCCTTTTGATTTCAGGATATATTTATGATATGTTGAATATTATAATTCCCTCTGTATCATTGCCAGATCAAAAATCTTAGACTTGGCGCATCTTTTATCAGCACTTTGACAATTTTGACTCGGTTCCTGGAATTTCCTGCACAGATCTTTGAAACAAGTGTTGCGCTATACAAGGATGATGCGATGCCATGATAAACACTCAATTTCCCTCGAAATGTCAGTTTTAAGGTATAACACAGGTAATTTGGTATTTTACGGCTGTTTTGCTAATATGTGCTATATGAATACCGAATACTTTTAGATGAGTGCAAATGATAGGGAAATTGACGTGTTAAAAATGCAGTATTTTCGACTGATCAGCTAGCCACCGTTGGATGTAGTGGATTCGGGTGTTGATGGATGAAGCCACCGTGAATCTGGCACGAGTGGTATTGCTTTGCATACTGTTAGTTATATGTATGCCCTAGAGGCCATTACTGTACATACGATGTATATTGTAGTGGATGCTTGGACATATATAGGGAGGACTTTCTTGCTCGACATGATAGTATGCTATCTGGTTGCACTTTATCTTAACATGTACTCTGATTGTCTCTATGTTACATGTTGATAAAGCCCTTAGGATATGTACTCGACTACTGGGACTATGATGAGATCATACTAGTGGGGCCACGGTAGTCGACGAGTACATCCTATAACTGTTCCTAGTCGAGAATGTATCGAGACAGGGCATCGATACACCAGAGTAGACTAGCGTATACTCATCTTGACCCATATGATGGGCGATGGATGATCCCATATCCATCGGTGTTTGACATCAAGGACGGTGTACGGGTGCTCAGTGGAGACTGGGTACACTGGACGGACTTGCTGACAACTTCCAGATGGTATTATACCTCACGTCAGATGGCAGTTCTTTGGTGACACTGGTACAGGTTAGTCTGTAGACCCGAGATCGTCATAGAGTTTTGTGTGATTCCCACTGTGCTTTGATTTCCATCATACCACGTCCAAGAGGGCGTGCAAAAAGGTGGCTTTTGGGTACAGTCCCGAATCATATGGAGGCAATGAGCGATAGGAGGGGATTCGTCTCTCCCGGTATAAGGAGTTGATGTTGTGCTTTGTTCGATTGGCTATAACTGGAAATCCCTGGCCAGGGTTGCTGAGATTTACTGGTAAGTGTTATCAGTAGTTTCTCGAACTGTTATAGACCTCATATCGACACGACTTATCAAGCTACTGGGGTCTGACGTTTACCACCCCTAGGCGAGATATGCGACATATCAGAAGAAGAGACCGGACTGTACGGGAGTGTTACTGATTGGATTCGCAGGAGAATGTACAGGCTTGCTTGTTGATTTCTGATCGCTCAATACCTGGGTGGGTGTTACGTTTAGCTGACCGCTTGCAGCTTGTGGGTGTTTGATATGATCATCACCTACTGCCGGCGTATTGACGATTCTTTAGAGTCTTACACAGAGGTTTTTTGGCTCAGGCAAAATGGAGTAGGAGCACATATATGATATGTGCGGGACCATGAACAATACGTGTATGTGATACTGTATTAGATTCTCACGATATGAGATATCGGCCGGGTATATGAGATATAGCCGGGTAATCGGATCAAGTGTTGATTCGATGAACTGATGCAGATTATATTAGTCGGTTATTTGTGAAATAGCCGGATTATCGGATCAATTGTTGATTCGATAATTTAATTTATAATTATATATTTGATATATTAAATTACATTAACTAATATAAGCTCACTAAAATATTCTTTTTCTCACTCGGGTAATACATTGATATATATGCGATATATGTTAATTGTATTATTTTATTTTGTTACAATAAATATTGTATATGTGATATATAATATTGTAACATGTTATGGTTATAAATGCAACATGATTTATGGAGTTTAATTGTGGTTAGGAATTGAATTAGGGTTAAGCAAGCATGAAGCTTTCATGAAGCTTCTTGAAGCTTTGACTTTGACTTTGGATATTTTGTGTAGATATTTGCTTAACTCAACCCAACCCTTCACCATAGTTAACTCTCTACATGGGTTAAGACTTCATTCTTAACCCATGGTTGCATTTCTAACCTCACACTACTTTTCATTATTCATAACAAAAGGATTAGAGCTTTTTCTTCCTTCTTCTTCTTTCATGGAAAAGCTTTCTAGCTTTTTTAAAGGTGATGAAAATGAGTGAGAAATAGAAAATAAATGAGAGCTAAAATCCTACTTCATCATCCTAATCTATCCTATCCATTTAGATTAGGGTGGTCACTTCATTTAGTAAGTCAGAACTTGTGTTAAAGAAACTTCAAGGTAGATCATCTTTGTTATCGAAGATCGGAAGCAAGCTTGCATCTTTCTCTTCGTGGAGCTTCTCGAGAGTCCGGAACTTGATGATCACAGCGAAGGGACCACAACACGGAGCTTATGAAGTGAAGGACCAGACTACAAAGGTTGTAACCCCAAACTCTTAGTGTTAAAGTGTTTAGCATGCTTTGTTTTGCCTAATCTCTAGTTTAAAGATCTTGGATTAAGGTTGTTCGGCACGTCTAAATTTTGAATCGGGTATGGTTGATGCCTTGTAGACCCTTGTGACAGTGCCTAGTAACCCTACAGTGGTATCAGAGCCAAGGTAGAGCTTTAGGCAAAGTCTAGGCGAAGTTTAAAGTCCGATCGAACTCCGAATACCCGATAAAACCTAGTTTCTGGAAAAAATTTAAAATGTGATTTTTTATGCATTAGAAATACTCAAAAAAAATCAGCAGTATTCTAAGGATACTTGTAAAATACGACCCTCTAATTCTATTAAAGCGCCGCGGAACCGCGGCAAGACCCTTGGTTGCGCGGCGGTTCCGCGGCCATCTCTGGGAATTAGGTTTTTTTTTTTGCTACAGTTGATCCGTAGGTATTTGTCCATGCATCTGGGTATTTTTAATCTATACTCAAGAGTTGAGTTTTCTGGGTTGTATTGGGAGCTCGTTGATTCGATCGGAAAGTTTAACTTCGTTTAAGTGTTGTCCGGGTAATTTTTAGAACGTGTTAAAAAGTTCGAACGGATATCAATAACTCACTTTTTCCCCTGCCGGAAAATTTCCAAGTGTTGGATTTTTCCGTAGTTTAAGAACGTTCTAAATCGTGCATGTAACGCGGTGGACCCTCTAGAAGACAACAAACCTTAACTCGATTATGTGACCGTCTGAACCGCCTCTAAACCTTAGGTATTGGGGCAGTACGGCGTTGCCACATGTGAAGCGTTGGTTTGACCCTTCTACGGCTGGACCATTGGTACTGTAACATGTGATAGATGTTTTTAAACTGATTTCAAGTGTTGAGAACTATTTGGGAAAACTTGGGTGTTTGATTATTCGATCGGAAAGTTTAACATTGTCTATTTATCTGGAATGTGATACAATATTTGGAATCCACATGTAGTTATGAGATAACTAATTTGAATGTTATAAATCTAGCAGTTTAGTCTCAGATGATCGGTTGCCATGGGATTTTGATGCGATCAAAAGTCCGTCGCAATCACGTAGCGTATGCGGATACTCACCGGGTAAACTCAATAGACAGCCATGCCCCATAGCCCCGACCAAGTGACTGTAGGAGAACCCCGTCGCCAAAAGCATCCGTTCGGGTGCTCGCGGCAACGGTGTTCCGCCTTAGTGCACTTCGTCGACGGCAGCCGGGAGTGCGGCCGTCTACTAAAGTTTGCGACGAGCATTCGATCAGGATGTCGGTGTTAGTTATATGTATGCCCTAGAGGCCATTACAGCACATTGGATGTATATTGTAGTGGATGCTGGGACATATATAGGTAGGACTTTCTTGCTCGACATGATAGTACGCTATCTGGTTGCTCTTTATCTTAACATGTATACTTTCTGTCTCTCTGATTACATGTTGATAAAGCCCTTAGGATGTGTACTCGACTTCCAGGACTATGATGCAGATCATACTAGTGGGGCCTGGGTAGTCAATGAGTACATCCTTCATTGTTCCTAGTCGTGGGAATATCGAGACGGGGCATCGATATTCCAGAGTAGACTAGCGTGTATCTTCTCGACCCATGTGATGGGCGATGGATGATCTCATATCCATTGGTGTTTGACATCAGAGATGGTATGCGGGTGCTCAGTGGAGACTGGGTACACTGAACGGACTCGCTGAGAACTCCCAGATGGTATTATACCTCACGTCAGATGGCAATTCTCTGGTGACACTGGTGCAGCTTAGTCTGTAGACCCGAGATCGTCATAGAGTCTTGTGTGTCTCCCACTGTGCTTTGATTTCCATCCTACCACGGCTCTACTGAGTCGTGCAAACAGGTGGTTTTTGGGTACAGTCCCGATTCACATGGAGGCAATGAGCGATAGGAGGGGATTCGTCTCTCCCGGTATTGGGGGTTGATGTTGCGCAATGCACGACTGGCCATAACAGGAAATCCCTGGCCAGGGTTGCTGTGATATACTGGTAAGAGTTATCAGTAGTTTCACGAAAGTTATGGACCCTACGTCGGCATGACTTATCAAGCTATTAGGGTCTGACGTTTACCACCCCTAGGCGAGATATGCGACATATCAGACGAACAGACCGGACTGTACGGTAAGTGTTACTGGTTGGATTCACAGGAGTGTGAGCGGGCTTGCTCGTCGATCTTCTGATCGCTCAATACCCGGGTGGCCGTTACGTTTAGCAGACCGCTTGCGGCTTGTGGGTGTTTGATATGATCATCATCTGCTGCCGGCGTATTGATAAGTCTTTAGAGTCCTACACAGAGGTTTCCTGGCTTAAGCGAAACGAAATAGGAGCGCATATGAGATATGTGCGGGACCGAGAATAATGCGTGTATGTGATACCGTATTTCATTCTCGCGATGAATGTGTCGAATGGTTGTATGCGATATAACCTAGTTATCGAATCAAGGATTGATTCGATAAGCCGATACATTGGATACTGGCCGGTTATATGCGACATGACCGGATCATTGAATCAAGTGTTGATTTAATGATTTAATGTATAATTATATATTTGATATATTACTTTGCATTAACTAGTATAGGTTCACTTTAAATGGATTTTCTCACTTGATGTGCACATTGTATATGTGATATACTTTTGTACACTTGATTGTATCATGTTTGATGATACATGCAAGCTTGGGTTTGTGTAAAGAATTAAACCATGGTTAGTTAGTGGTTAGGGTTTCATTTCATTTATTTATTCATTTACTTATATATTTATTTATTTATTTTGGAAAAGGCAAAGAGAAAATGGTGGCTTTCTTTGTTTGTAGTTGAAGCTTCATGAAGCTTTGACTAAGTGACCATTTTGTCTTCATGCTTAACCCTAACCCTTCAAACTAACCTTAGTCAATTCTCTACACCTAACTAAGGTTAAGATTATGATAAGTATAATTTTGTTTTATATTTTTAAAAACTTATCATATTCTTTTCTTCATCTTCTTCTTCTTCAACAAAAGGAAAAAGCTTGCAACTATTAATGGCAACTAGCCAAAATGAGTGAGAAATCCAATTCTAAAGTGAACCCACTTCCTATTTCTTCATCTTCTACCTCTTGCCAAGTAGTATAGGGTGTTTTCTTCACAAGTTTTATGACTTGGTGAAGTGGGAGCTTGATCTTGTGATGCCTCGACGTAGATCATCTTCGGCATCGAAGTCGACGACCTAGCCCGCCCTTTTCTCCGATGAAGCCGATGCTAGAGTCCAAGATCCGATTTGGACAGCGAGGGGACTTCATCACGGAACCATGGAGGTGGAGGATCGGATCTACAAAGGTTGTAGCCTCTTTCCTTTTAGATAAATTCGTTTATTTGCATTGTATCGCCTATAAATCTAGTTAACGATCCGTATTAGGGTTTGTAGGCACATGTAAAATTGGAATTAGCCATGTTTGATGCCTTGTGAGACTTCATTAGTGTGCCTAGAAACCCTACAGTCGGGAATCTTATTGAATTGCCCGACTTGAATATTGAAAAGAGTTTTCGATAATGAGACTGAAATGCAGGGTTTATAATTGTTACGCATGCGATGTCTAAAGAATTCATTTGGTTAGGCATGCGATATCTAAGGAGGTTGCGGATTCCAACTGTTGTAGTTTTACACTTTGTTTTCTGTGACCGTAAGCGTAGTATGTGGTGTATCATCGGCTTCGTTGCTATACATCAACGACAATCGGGATACGTATACTTGCTTACGTTGATGATATGAGATATTATGTGTTGCTGTGATATGTTATATTGGATCGTCGCGTTCTGAATAGCCGGGGGTTTTATGTGAGATGAGAGTTTTGCTTTTTCATTCATGTAAAATTCATTTGTATGTAATATTCTTTTATTGGGGCCCTTTCGGGCTGAGGATGATGTCACCATTGTATATTATTTACTTTTCCGCATTAGGTAGACCCAAGGCGGGGAGCACAAGTAACCGGGTTCTAGGGTCCAGTGGGAGACCATCTCGAGGAGTCGAGACCGGGTCTCCTAACCCTAGAATTGGCAGTGTTACTTGCTGCTCTGTAGGGGTCTAGGGATGTGGGTTTGGCTATTCATTGCGACCGTAGAATCCGTGTTTTATGCAGGCTCGTATTAAAACACGGACGTCCTGGTATATCCAATATTTCATATATGTTCTTCTGCTGCAATGTTCTGTGATGAAATCATATTAATGCCTGAGACGAATGTTTATATTATATATATGAGATATATGTTATATTGCAGATTTCGTTTCAAATGTGATGCTTGTGAAGCATAATTAAAATGGGACTTCATTAATGAGATTAATGAAATAAAAGAAACCTAAAGATGTTGTAGAAACTTGATTAAAAACTGATAACTCTAGTTCTTGCTTTGCATAGCGGTATTCCTTGTAGAATATCCAGCACCTTATTCGATAAGGAAAGAGCCAAGATCCCTTCACCGGGAGTGACCTCTTTAGCGAAACTAGCAAATGCTACAAACTCGGTTTGTCTTTTGATTGTTTTTATGGTTTTTGCTTTGCATAGGGGTATTTGGGAAATATCATGCACCTTATTCGATAAGGAAAGAGCCGAGATCCCTTCATCGGGAGTGACCTCTTTAGCAAAACTACAAAAGCCTCAAAAATATTCCATTCAAAATCACTCAATTCTACAACGATATCAAGTTCATTACGCAAAGGGTTTTCTTAAAAACCTGTCGTAGCCCTCCGTCATTTCAGATAAGTACTTCATAGTATTCGTACTGCGTTTGTTGGCCTGCGACAAGGCGTAGTGTTCGATAGCTATTTATGCTTATCTGTAAAAGCATATGATGCGATTGAGTTACGATAATCGTACGACTTTGTTGGCCTGCGTCAAGGGTCGTGCGGGTGGGTTTAATTCAATCGGGAAATGACAGGTTGAACTTGACTAGCGGACTATGGTTTGTTGGCCTGCGTCAAGGTCATAGGACGCTAGGGGTAAAATATTATTGGGAATTTCAAGTGTTGAAATTTTCAATGAGATTGCATACCTTCTATGAGATAGTTGGATCTCGATACCCGCTGCGAGTAAGAGTTACTCCTGGGAGAATTTTACACATTACAATTAGTCGATCGAGTAGGTGTCTAGAAAGGTGTTAACGGGATTACGCCCCTAGGAAAATGAGGTTTATTTTAATTAGGTCCGTGCGAAAGCATGGGGAACCTCCCTCAAAGTACCGGCACTGGCCTGGCTGAAAGATTGGCGAACTTGTAGGGTGTAATTAATCCCGGCTAGTCTTTCCTTTTAGGGTTTGAAGGAAGATTTTGTTGGATATGGTGCCCTTAGAGTCAATTATTGGATCGCAGGCACGTGATTGCAATGATTGAGGGAGGACCTATGCCGGTAGAACAATCTTACTCAGGATGATTGTATACTATCTCATTTGTCTTTATCATCGTGTACATGCTTTAGGTGACATTGTGGTTCACTATTACACGTTGATGGAGAATAGTATGTTACCATGGTTTGTCTTTATCATCATGCACAGGTTTAGGTGACATTACAGGTCACTAATGCACGTTGATAGAGCCCTTAGGATTCTTACTTGACGACCAGCAGTATGATGGCGATCATATACGTGGGAGCTGGGGTCTATAAGCACATCCTTAAAGTGGTCCCTAGTCGTGGGAGTTTCGAGACTGGGCATCGATACTCCATTAGTAGACTAGTGTATACAGTCGAGACCCCGACGAGGGCCGGTGGCCGGTCTCACAAGCAATTGGTGTCAGTTGGATCACCTAAGATGTATACAGGTGCTCATTGGGTTATGAGTACACCGGACAGGACTCGCCGGGAACATGCTAGTTGGTATTATACCTGACGTCAGATAGCAGTTCCCTGGTGACATGTGTACAGGTTAGTTCATCGACCTGAGATCGTCATTTGTCCCGTGTGAGTTCCCACTGTGTTTTGATTACTACCCTACCACGGCTCAAAGGAGTCGTGCAAACAGGTTTTAGTTGGGTACAGTCCCGAGCCACATGGAGGCAGTGAGCGGATCGGCAGGGGTTCGTCTCTCCCGATATTGGGGGTGAGGTCGCGCTGTGTCTAGGAGAGCCATTACACGAAGTCCTTGGCCAAGGCAGGAGATTTACTTGTAGGTATTCCAGTAGTATCTCAGGGTGTTCTGGGCTACACTCCGACACGACTTGTACCGCTTTTGGGGGTCTGACTTTTACCAACCCCCTAGGCCCGACATGCGATGCTCATAGACGAATGGACTGGACTGTACGGATATTGTCACTGACAGGCTCAGTAGGGTGTCAGGATGAGTTCGCTCATCGACCTCCCTTTTGGTCAATACTTGGTAGCCCGTTACGTACGGCTAGTACCTCTGACTTGCTAGTAGTCAAATCCACAGCCAAAATATTGACGAGTCTTTAGAGTCCCCCACAGACAGTTTCTCAAGTTTCGGGTGAAACATTGTAGAGGCCGTATGATATATGGCAGGGTCCGATCATATACGTGCAGTAGTGCACGGATCATGATCGGGCGGATCATACTAGTGGGCTTTGGTTTAAGACGGATCCTAGTATTAGATTTGTTGGATTACTTTAGTCTCATCGCATTCACATTCAGTCGGAATGCGGGTGCAGGTATGTATATACAGGTGAGGGGTATCCTTGTGATCCGTCACGAGTTTACTTTAGATGTTGCCGTATCTTTTTATTGTTGCAAACATTTGGATTAATGTTTGTAAATGGAAATTGTGAGCTATAATTCATCATGAGATGCTTTTATTGTGACATGGACATATATGGTGACTCATGGTCTCTTTTAGTGTGTAAATGTCACATTATGACCTTGATTTGTATTGATATGATTAGAAGAGAGAGAGGGGCTGCCTTAGGGGTGACTCTCATATTATTCTACTAACTCTCTCTCTCTCATTTTTATCATAGCATCACAAAAGAAAAGAGAGAGAGAGGAAACTCCTTCTTCTTCCTCTTTCTTCTCTAGATCAAATCTCTATTAATGGCAACACCTCCAACCTCCATCCAAATCCATGGATGCAAGAGACAAAGTGATCACAAACATTCTCTACATCACCTTGGACACGTCAGCTAGCACACTTCGTGCCCGAGTTACTTCGGATGAAGCGGGAGCCCGTAAAAAGACTCGTAGATGTGGTGCCCTTTCCGATGAGGAGATCGAGACCGGAGTTGCCGTGGGAGCTTGGGATGGTGGCCAAAGACCGAAGGACACGGATCGATCGGTATAGCTTTCCAACCCTCTCTCTAGATAGCTAGTTGTAGGTTAATGGTTACGATCCAGGATTTAAGCATATGATAGTGCCTGTTTTCAAGTTTAGAAAAGTTTTCGTTTCCGCATTTTGGCCTCGGAAAGACGGCCGGGACGCTACCGTAGACTTACATGGTATCAGAGACACGCCATTAACCTTTACTAGCTTGCTCTAGCGTGTTTAGAATTTCGATCGGACGAAATTTCCAAAAACCGTGTTTCCAATTGTTCAGTTTTTGTCGAATTTGTTTTGTGCTCTAAAAATTTTTTTAGGCTTGTCAGAAAATCAGGCAGGATTTTTTAAGAGAACTGAGAAAATTTGGTGGGCTGATTTTACTGTAGCACGGCGGATCAGCGGCCGTACCCACGTTTTGGCCGCTGATCTGCCACCGTACTGTAGCCACAGTGCATGAAATTTTCTGAGGTGGTCTCTGACTTGGAAATGTGGTTTCTGGTATTTTTTGTTTGGGCCTAGATTTGTTTGAGTACTAGGTATTGTGCTTGGGGCCCACTTCGGGAAATTTTGTCGATCGAAAGTTTCAAACATGTTAGTTCGCAGTATTTACATTATATCTGCGACCATGAATGTCATTTGATCAGTAAATCCTGTCTAATTGCTATAGCCCTTTTAGACGGATTTGCGAACGTGACATTCATGTTGATGTTCTGTGTTGTGCTGTGATGCTGCAGATTTGTCGTAGTGGATAGCCTGGATGCAATGGTAGTACAGTTTTGTATTATTTGTACATTTGATTTTGCGGGGCGAGCGTCCGACATGTGGACTGCCGTCACTGCCTGTTTGTATATTATTCTTTTGGGGCACGACCGGGCTCAGGTCGATGTACCCATTGTATATTTTACTTTCTAGACTAGGATTACCCCGTGGTGGGGTGCATCGATAGTCGGGTTCTAGAGGGCAACAGGCCCCATCTTATGGCTTTGAGACGGAGAGGGCTTTACTCTAGAATTGATGGGCTATTCGCCGCACTCGTAGGGGGTACAGGTTGACTCAAGGAAGGGTGCTCAAGTTACCAGATTCCGTGAAGTGCTGGGTGGTCCATTCACGTTGCTGAAGGGGGCTGCCTCGCTTCAGGTTTTGGCGGGTAACTTGCCATGCCCGTAGAGGTCTAGGATTTCATTGCACAGGCTATCCATACGACCAAGGGAACGTCGGGTTTCAGTAGCGGCTCTATGAAACCCGGGGATCCCAGATTAAATGTACTGTTCTGTGATGTTGCATTTTATCACGCCATGAGCGAATATTAAATATTGATATATATACTAGTAGATGTTGTATATGTTTTACACCCGCGCTAGTCTAGTCCCCGCTCTGTCGTTAGTTAAATAACCTAACGGGTGATGACGGGACCCAGTGGCGAATGCGGATGGCATATACGTACATCGTATTTTCGTTCTTTATTGGTGTGATCATTTGATGGGACTGCGTTGATTCGGATCAATGCAAGCTAAACAAACCTATTCTGATGTTGTTGGAATAATTTTCAAAAAGCTGTTATTACAAGGACGTTCTCTTTTGTTTTGCATAGTGGTATTCGGTTGTGAATATCCAGCACCTCAGTCGACGAGGCAAGGGCCGAGATCCCTTCACCGGGAGTGACCCCTTGGACAGAAGTTTGCGTCAGGGTAATAACTTCACTATAGTCGATTACTTTTTACTTTGCATCGTGGTATTCAGTTGGAATATCCCGCACCTCATTCTACGGAGAAAAAGCCGAGATCCTTTCACCGGGAGTGACCTCTTTAGCAAAGGTTTTCGCTACTATATTTTCATAAAAAGCTATCCGGTTCCTTCAACGATATCAAGTTCATTACATTAAAGGTTTTTCGCCAAAAACCATTCGTAGCCCTCCGTCATTTCAGACGGGTAGCACTTAGTATTCATGGTATGTTTGTTGACCTTCGTCAAGGCATAGTGAATGGTAGCTGCTTGTTACCTTTCTGCTGCATAGATAGATGCGTTGATTTGGGACAGTCCTATAGCCTTGTTGACCTTCGTCAAAGGCTTGTACGGGTGGGTTCAAATTAACCTAGACAATGACCGGTAGAACTTGACATGTGACTTATGATTCGTTGACTTTCGTCAAGGTCATAAGAGCATGGGGTAAAAATCACATCGGGAGTTTCTAAAGAAACTGAAACTTGACAGATATGCACAAACCTTCTGGAGTGTGATAACGTGAGTGGATTCCATCATGTTATCATGCAATGATAGTTGGATCCCGATTCCCACTGATGAGTTGGTTTACTCTTCGGGTGATTCCGACTAATTCTTCTTTCAGGCTTGGAGGAGAATTTGAGGTTACAGTGGGAGGTTTCCTGATTAGATAAAGTGATAACCATTCTGATCTAGGTTAGAGTGCAAGCTGAGTGTTTCTTTTCTCTCTCTCTTTGGCAGCGACCATGACCCGACCCTTGACTATGACTCAGTGACCTAGTTAACCGAACCTTCTTAAAATACTGGCTTTTGGATTGTCTGAGTTGCAAACCTCATTGCCACTCCTACTTTTACCTTTTTCTCCAGAACACCCCGTATTACTACGAACATCCACTTCCATTGGATAAAACCATCGTATGGTTATGTACGAACTCGAAGGAATTTATTCGAGGATGGTTTCCGATTCTAGAGAAAACGAATAGAACTATTCAGTTGTCTTTTCCTTTTACCTTCTCTCAGGTTGCGAGTGCTCCTTAGATTAGGACAATACACCTATTACGCTAATTGGATAATCTTCTTCCAAACCATAGGCATGTGCCGAACGGTAGGAAATGAAGAAAACCATTTAGCCTAAAAGGTGTACAGAAGGTATTAAGTAGAAACAAATAAAGGGATTAGTAAGAGGGCAAAGTTAACTGCGACTGCTATTCACGACCAAACCAAGTATTTTATCGCCACTCCTACTTCACCTTTGTATTTCTCCAGGACACTCCGTATCACTACGAAGATCCACAGTTATTTGGATACTCCATCGTATGGTTATATACGAACTCGAAGGAACTTGTTCCAGTTCGGGGATGGATTCTGGTTCAGGAGAAATAGGAATAAGGTTTTATTCAGTTGTCTTTTATCTTTACCTTCTCTCGGGTTGCGAGTGTTCCTAGGATTAGGACAGTACACCCATTATGCTTATTGGATAGTCTTCTTCCAAACCATAGGCTGGTGCCGAACGGTAGCGAAGGAAGAAAACCATTTGGCCTAAATCGGTGTACAGAAGGTAATGACAAAAGACATATGAAGGGATTTGGAGAGATGGCAGAGAAATATACGGTTACAGTTGTGAATCTGATAATTGAAGAGGCATTACTTAGAATACCAGGATACCCCTTCGAAACATTTACATGTTTCAGTTTCACTATGTACTGTTAAAAGAAAACTGATTTCCCAATTAGTCCTAGCTCCGGGGTATGTATTTACCAGGTTTGATTCTCACATCTGTATGGTTTTACAGATGATGAGTGGGAGTAAGTTATTGGGAATTGGGTGATCATCCTCATTATATCGGGATTCGATGTAATTGGTGATATTTGTGGAAATCGCCTGGGTTGTTTGCCGGACGGCAAATATTTGGTTTTGAATATCCGTTGTTATGCACCAATTTCAAATTGATATATCTGTACGTTTATTTTTATAAAGTAAGATATAACCTTTTGAAATTATGTCTATGACATTTACCTATATCAGTGGATGGTTAGGTAAGGAGCATTAAACAGCGGTGTAATTCTTCTTAACCATAAGTACAGTTTTCAACCTACGACACACGGGGAATGAGTTATTAGACTCAGGGGACTTATACAGAGTATTGTATGTTGTCCAGTGTCCATGAGGACAGAGGGGTTGGTACTCGTACTATATTCTGTTTACTTGTGACTTCTCTAGTTCTTAGACATGTGTTTCGTAGAAATGCAAGGTCTAAGTTTTTAGAAGTTATAGGTTTAAGAATAAAGTAGAGAACCAGGTATTGCAAGTATCAGAATTCTTCATGGTGATCGAAGATGTAGATAGTTGTGTATGGTATTCAGTTGATAGTAATGGTTTTGAGAAACTTCTTTCTCTTTCAGGTTACTCATAATTGGATGCACTCCTAAGTTGAGTAATGCTGATCGGCCTCTCTCTATTTAGTTGACATGCACTAGAGATAGCTGCATGATTTGAATCTGGTTCCAATTAAATCAGTGCCTCTGTTTCTATATGGGATATAGAATAGTTCATATCTTAATAATGTTAAGGTACGGGAAGTTTTCTGGCTTATGCTTAAAACCAGACTCTGGATAACTCAAGGCACGTTTTTGTAATGGCTGTTTGTGGGTTGACCCGGGCTATGACGAGGGTTGACTTTCTACCATCTGGAAGATCAATAGTGATATTGTTCTTGACTCGCCACAGTTTTAATAAAGCGGATTTTTTCAGAAAACAGAAGTGGGAGTATGGTAGAACTGGAGGTGATTCCAGAACCGCAAACAATTACTGAAAATTTGATAAGAACCTAAAGATTCAATCTGGATTGACATTCCATTAGCCACTCCGCAGATATGGTGGTTAACCTCAGGCACCCGAGAGGTACTCCGGTAGCCTCAAGGACGGTGACAGGGAGGTTCTTGTTGTTGGAGATAGTGCCCTCAAAGTCAATTATTGGATCGCAGGTACGTGATTGCAATGATTGAGGCAGAACCTATACCGATATGACAGTCTTGCTCGAGATGATAATATGCTATCTGGTTTGTCTTTATCATCGTATACATGCTTTAGTTCACTATTGCATGTTGATAGAGCCCATAGGATTCTTGCTTGACTACCAGCAGTATGCTGGCGATCATATACGTGGGAGCTGGGGTCTATAAGCACATCCTTAAAGTGTCCCTAGTCATGGGAGTTTCGAGACAGGGCATCGATACTCTAGAGTAGACTAGTGTATACAGTTGAGACCCCGATGAGGGGCGGTGGCCGGTCTCATAAGCCATTGGTGTCAGTTAGTTCACCTAAGATGTATACAGGTGCTCATTGGGTTATGAGTACAACGGACAGGACTCGCCGGGAACATGCTAGTTGGTATTATACATATCGTCAGATAGCAGTTCCCTGGTGACATGTGTACAGGTTAGTTTGTCGACCTGAGATCGTCATTTGTCTCTCGTGAGTTCCCACTGTGCTTAGATTACTACCCTACCATGCTCAAAGGAGACGTGCAAACATGTTTTAGTTGGGTACAGTCCCGAGCCACATGAAGGCAGTGAGTGCATCGTCGGGGATTCGTCTCTCCCGGTATTGGGGGTTGATGTCGCACAGTGCACGGGTGGCCATCACTAGAAATCCTCGGCCGAGGTAGTGGAGAATTACTGATTCGGATCAGTAGTTTCTTAGATGGTGATGGGCTTCATACCGACACGAATTATCGCGTTATTAGGGGTCTGATTTTATCCACCCCTCTAGACTCGATATGCGATACTCTTTAGACGAACAGATCGGACTGTATGTATATTGTCACTGTCAGGATCAGTAGGGTTTATGGATGAGTTCGCTCGTCAGCCTCCCTTCCAATCAGTACATAGGCAACCGTTACGTACAGCTTTTACCTCTGACGTGCCAGTGGTTATACCCAGTGCCAGTATGTTGATAAGTCATTAGAGTCCCCCACAGACCGTTTCCCAAATTCGGGCAAAACGTTGTAGAGGCCGTATGGGTTTATGGCAAGGTTCGGAAAATGCACGTGCGTTTACACACGTGTCATATTTCGGGCAGAGAATACTGGTCGGTTTTGGTTTAAGCCGGATCCGAGTATTATACTGTGTAGATATAATATCTTTGTCTCAGTTGCATTTGTATTCGGTCGTAATACAAATGCGGGTATGTTTATACTGATACGGGGTTATCCTGAAATTCATTTCAGGATCGTTTTTGGAATTTGCCAGTTTCCAGTTTTCTATCGGCCGTATTTAACATTCGGTTAAATGCGGATTTATCTTTTCTTCTTGAGGGTGAGTCATGAGGTGAGTCATGAGAGGAAGCTTCTTGTTTTGATGACTAGATTAGTTAGTCACCATTTTGCATTAATTGCTTGGATGACTAAGCTTAATGAGTCATTCTTTACATTAATGAATTTTGTTATACTATAGATATTTTCTCTTGATCTTTTTCTTATGATCACTCTCTCCTTGCTCCTACACTCACCCCCCACCTTATATATGGCCGGCCCCTCTTTGGTATTGATGATGGTTGCTTGAGAGAAAAAGATGATAGTTTTAATGTATGGAAATTTGATAGATACTCATTTCACATTTCCACCCGATCCAAAAGGCAACTTCATTAACCGTTCGTCCATAGCTTTGGACGTAACGAGACAAAATGTTCTACTCATTCTCTACATCATCTTGGTCGTCTCTTTTAGCAAACTTGACGACCGAGTTGCCTCGGTTCAGAGGCGGGAGCCCGTTTAAAGATCCGTCGACGTGGTGCCACCTGGACGACAAGACTGGAGATTCAGGAGATCGGAGCAGCCGCAAAAAAGCATGGGATGATGGTTGAAGACCGAAGGACTCGGATCATTCGGTATAACATTTCTACCCACTTTGTAGTTTGTTGGTTTAGCTTTAATGGCATATCCGGGTTATAGTATACGATAGCGCCAGTTGTAAAAGTTTATGTTCCGCATTTGGCGTCTGTTAGACGGCCGGGGCGCTACCGTAGACTTACACTTGTTTACCCAGATTTGACACTACTGTTGTTCCAGGCTATGAGACCTGGCAGGAGGATGAGTATAGCGTCGTTCTAAACTAGCTTTAGAAGTGCACGTGTATATGACTCTGCCAGAGGGTTGTCGTAGTCAGTGGGAGCAGCGGAAGCATAGTGGACAAGTAGCTTATGTCTATTTATAGACTAAAGCAGATATAGCGGAGATAGATCCTCTATTTCTGATGTGACAGTCATAGGTTTGACTTCATCATAATAGGGGATGGATCTGTTAAGAAGGTAGTAGGGTGTGATGTCTTGGTATTTGGATGACATACATAGAGTAGGAAGTGAAATTCCTATACTACGATCGATTATACTTTGGTTGTCACACAGTGGTTTCTCCACATAGGACTTGGATATTATATCAGACATTCTGGTTACTAGATCTATGGTTTTAGATCTAGATTTAGGTAGTTTCCCAATCAGGGTACTTAGACAGCATTCTAAAGGTGCTTTAGAATGGACGACCCCTGGCATGGTGGTGTACCTGCAGGTGATGGAGTCACCCACTCTAAAGGTGTCTTACAGACTTAAGGGGAGAGGGATGTGCATGATTGGCAGATCACTTGCTTAGGCAATTGAGTCAATCATGAGATGTCAAGTACCACACCAGATATTGTTTTTGCACGAGATGCAGTAAGTTGATATTAATCCAATCCTGGAGAAACATTCGGAAGCAATTTTAGAACATAGGTGGATGTTCTAGGGATATGATAACAACAGCCTCTTTTAGGAGACAGTTATCATTCCAGGCTTCCAAGGTGACCTGGATGACAGAGTGACTGTCAGAGTTATAGTTTTCCCTCGGAAGAGGGGCAGTATTTTGGACAGGTGGTCCAAGCGGATACTGAGGGAGGTGTGGCGCAAGATACTGATTAAATTCAGTTGTCGATACAGTCTAAGAAGTTTGGATTTGGAGTTCATTTATGAACTAGGTCCCATCAGACATCCAAACATATTCTAAGACAGGTATTGCTCATTTCGGGAGATGGCTTTCTCTGCGAACTTGAGATAAAGAGAGACATAGAAAGAAAAAACCCGTCAGCTAAAGTCTTTTAGAAGTTCGATCAAAAATACGGATTTTTAGGCCCCAAACACAAAATTTCTTTTCTGTAAAATCTGGGCATAAAACACATATCCCAAAAATCCCAAAATACCCCTACAAGCATACTGTAGCAAAGCAAACAAATAGAGGAGCCAAGAAGGCCGCGGAACCGCGGCAATAGCAAGCTATTGCCGCGTTTCCGCGGCGCAATGATGAAATCATGTGACCATTTTTCTACAGTATACTTAGAAAACCCTGAGTCGATTTTTGGTGTATCCCAAAAAAATTTTCCAGCACTTTTAAAATCGACAGAAAGTTTAAAAACGGGGTTCGTTTTGCGACTTTTTCTTTGATCGATCTTCTAGCTACTTTGCTAAAATGTTAGATAGAGTTTAACTAGGCTCTGATACTACTGTAAGTCCATGCTACCTCTCCCGGTAGTTTCGGGCAAGCGGAATTTGATAAAAACGATTTTCTTAGAGGTGGTAACATGGACTCAAAAAACCCGGATCTTTGTTAAACATCTAACCAACAACCTAACTACGAGTTGCTAACTACTCGGTTAGGGGGTTATACCTTTCTTTTTCTCGAACTCCTTCGTCTTCAAGCTTCGATGGTCGTCCGAATCGGCTTCTCCCCGTCGTCTCCTTGCGCCGAAGATAGATCCACCTGAAAGCTTCAACCTTTGGCTCCTTCTTCGAACTTTGAAGAAACTAGTTCACTCGGTTTGCTAAACCTTGTGAACTAGAGTGAGTAGAGAAGAGTTTGTATGGGATTTTATCTTCTTGGTTCTCAACTCATGAGACAAGTGAACCATAGAGTCAAGAGAGGGAGAGCAAGAGGAGGAGATGAGAGCTCAAGAACAAGAGAGAGAATGAGCATGAAAGAATGAGAGAAGACTTTTCTCATTTGGCTCTCATAATCCAAAACAATCATAACACCTCATATCAATCAAGTATTATGTGATAGTTTAAGCAACCATAGCCATATCATTTCATGCACTCATTTTGCACAAAAGAGCAAGCAAGCAAAAGTCTTTGCCATGAAATGATAGCTATAGTTATCATGATGGTCAACTAGTCAAGCCTAGTCAACCGGTCAACAAAGTCAACAAGTCAACAAAAGTCAACAAGTCAACAAAGTCAATCCCTCAACAACCATGTCACCATAATACTTAATTAATATAATTGTTAATCACATATCATATTCTCATTAGGGTTGAGCAAAAAGTCAATAGTCAACTGTCAACGGTCAACAACCCTAATGAGAATCCTCTGCCTCTGTCTCTCCGTCAACTGTGCATACACACCCGCATCCGCGTTCCGAGGAACACGAATGCATACTGGATAAAACTAATCCCAAAAGGTACACTAGGATCTGGCTTAAACCAAAGCCCGCTAGTGTGAACTGTCCGGACACTGTACGTGCACAAGTGCACGGATGTGACCGAACCCTGTCGCAAAACCATGCGACCTGTCGCAAAACCATGCGACCTCTACTCTTTTGCCTAAAGGCGAATAGCTTTCTATGTGGGACTCTAAAGACTCGACACTACGCTGGCAGTAGGTTTAACCACAGACCGCAAGCGGCACTAGTTGTGCGTAACGGTCCCCAGGTAGATGCCGACAAGAAGACTGACGAGGCGAAACCCATCTGAACTCCTACTGAGCCTGAATGTGACATTCTCCGTACAGTCCGGTCTGTTCGTCTGATACATCGCATGGTGGTCCTATGGGGCGGTAAACGTCAGTCCCCCAATAGCGGTACAAGTCGTGTCGGAGTGAAGCCCAAAACACCCTGAGATAACACTGGAAGCCTACCAGTATATCTCGTTTGCCCTGGCCAGGGACTACTCGTGTAATGGCTCTCCTAGACACAGCGCGATGTCAACCCCCAATACCGGGAGAGACGAATCCTGTCTAACCGTCACTGCCTCCAAGTGCTTCGGGACTGCACCTAACTACCACCTGTTTGCACGACTCCTTTGAGCCGTGGTAGGGTAGTAATCAAAGTACAGTGGGAACACACTCGAGGCGAAGTGACAGTGTCAAGTCAGCGGACTAAGCTTTACTCATGTCACCTGGGAACTGATAACTGACGATAGGCATAATACCAACTAGTCAGTTCCCGACGAGTCCTGTCCAGTGTACTCGTAACCCAACGAGCACCCGCATACTATCTCAAGTACGACGTACCGACGGCTGTGGGACAGACCGTCTCCCACACTGGGATGAGAAGCGCATGCGCTAGTCTACTCCGGAGTATCGATGCCCTGTCTCGATAGTCCTGCGACCAGGGACCTGCATAAGGATGTGCTTATAGATTACCCAGCCCCACTAGTGTGACTGCCATCACAACGCTGGTAATCAAGCAAAGATCCTAAGGGCTCCACTAAAGTGTATAGGCGATATACTAAAATAAACACATGTACACATTGAAGTAGAAACAAACCAAGTAGCATACTACTATTTTGAGCAAGATTGTATATACAAGGTGAATATCCCAAGCTTCCATTAAGTAATATACAAACTAGAATGATACAGTAATGGCCTCTAGGGCAGATACACTAATAATCTCCCACTTGCACTAAGGCCATGTACTGGCGTATCGAAGATCTATCATCTCGATCAGCCGCTCGAACTGAGTCTGGGGCAAGGCCTTGGTGAATAGATCTGCAGTGTTATCTTCTGAAGCGACTCTCCGAACCTCGATCTCCTGGCGATCCACGATCTCCCTGATCAGGTGATACCGCCTCAAGATGTGTCTGGATCTCTGATGGGACCTGGGTTCCTTCGCTAAAGCTATAGCCCCGTTGTTGTCGCAATACAGAGGTATTGGATCAACAATGGACGGAACCACCTGAAGCTCTTTCAAGAACTTCCACATCCAGACAGCTTCTTTTGCGGCATCAGATGCAGCGATGTATTCCGCTTCCATCGTCGAGTCTGCAACGGTTTCCTGTTTGGAACTCTTCCAACACACCGCTCCTCCATTGAGGGTAAAGACAAAACCCGACATGGACTTGGAATCATCCTTGTCACTCTGGAAGCTGGAGTCAGCAAAGGCCTCGATCTGGAGGTCTTTTCCACCATACACCAAGAACATCTCCTTAGTCCTTCTGAGGTACTTGAGAATGTTCTTTACTGCTATCCAGTGTTTCTCCCCAGGGTTTGACTGATACCGGCTTACCACACTCAGTGCATAAGCTACATCCGGTCTGGTACACAACATCGCATACATTATAGAGCCTACCGCAGAAGCGTAGGGTATAATAGACATGCGATCCCTCTCCAAATCAGTCTTGGGAGACATCTCTTTAGAGAGGGTGATCCCGTGACAAGCCGGTAGGTTACCGCGCTTGGAATCTTCCATACTGAATCTTTTCAGTATGGTGTCGATGTACCTGGACTGTGAAAGTCCTAATATCCTCTTGGATCTATCACGATGGATCCGGATCCCCAGGATGTATGAGGCATCACCCAGGTCTTTCATGGAGAACCTGTGTGACAAGAACCCCTTGACAGATTGTAGCATAGGAATGTCATTTTCTATTAAGAGAATGTCATCCACGTACAAAACGAGGAATACTACAGTTCTCGCTACAAATCTACAATAGATGCATGGTTCATCTGGATTTTTGATAAAGCCAAATTCCTTGACCGTCTCATCAAAACAGATGTTCCAACTCCGCGATGCCTGCTTTAGTCCATAGATGGACTTAAGCAACTTGCACACCTTTCCGCTGCTCCCACTCTGAATGAAACCCTCTGGTTGGTCCATATAGACACACTCCTCTAAATTTCCATTTAGAAAAGCGGTCTTTACGTCCATTTGCCAGATCTCATAATCGTGGAAGGCAGCAATGGCAAGAAGGATCCGAATGGATTTCAGCATAGCCACTGGAGAAAAGGTTTCGTCATAGTCCAAGCCAGGTCTTTGACGGAAACCCTTTGCAACAAGTCTAGCTTTATAGGTCTCAACCTGTCCATCTACACCAATCTTCCTTTTGAAGATCCACTTGCATCCTATGGGTTTTACCCCGTCTGGAGCAATGTCCAACGTCCATACTTTGTTGGTGTACATGGACTCCATTTCGGTCCGTATTGCATCCAGCCATTTTACTGAGTCAATGCTCTGAACGGCCTGCTGGAAGCTAGTAGGCTCATCATAATTTATGATGCAATCCTCTCTATCCCCGTCTATGAGAAAACCGTAGTATCTCTCGGGCGGATGAGACCGCCTACTACTCCTGCGGAGCGGCGTAGGAATGTCCTGTTCTTTTGAACCCTCTAGTTCCACTAAACTTTCAGTAATAGTCTGTGGTTCTGGAATTTCTTCCAGTTCTACTGCGCTCCCACTAATTTCCTTTTCTAAGAACTGGTGTTCTAGAAAGTGGGCATGACGAGAAACAATAACTTTTTGTTCTTCTTCGCAGTAGAAGAAATATCCCTTGGAGTTCTTTGGATATCCCACAAACTTGCACTGTACTGAGCGTGCCTCGAGCTTGTCCGCATGCTACTTTTTGACAAAAGCTGGACTTCCCCATGTCTTAATGAGATTAAGATGGGGCCTCTTCCCACACCACATCTCATACGGTGTAGTAGGCACAGTCTTAGTGGGAACTCGGTTCAAAAGGTACGCAGCTGATTCTAGCGCATACCCCCAGAATGATCACGGTAACTCAGCGTTACTCATCATGGACCGTACCATATCCAATAGGGTGCGGTTCCGTCTCTCCGATACACCGTTATGTTGCGGAGTGTATGGAGGAGTAAGCTGAGAGAGAATTCCATTCTCTTTTAAATAGTCCAGGAACTCGGCACTCAAGTATTCACCACCTCGATCCGATCTTAGAATCTTGATACTTTTGCCGGTTTGTTTTTCTACTTCATTCTTATATTCCTGGAATTTTCCAAAGGCTTCGGACTTATGTTTCATTAAGAAGACATAACCGTACCTTGAAAAGTCATCCGTAAAAGTAATGAAGTAAGAAAAACCGCTTCGCGCATGTGTAGACATTGGACCGCACACGTCGCTGTGTACGAGTCCCAAGAGCTCGCTCGCTCTTACTCCGTGTCCAGTGAACGGAGACTTTGTCATCTTTCCTTTGAGACAGGATTGACAAGTGGCATACGATTGATATTCGAACGAATTCAAATATCCTTCTGTATGTAACTTTGTCAACCTTCTCTCATTGATGTGACCCAGTCTACAATGTCATAAGAAAGTCTGATTTATTTCCGGAGACTTTCTTTTGTGTGTATTCTGGACATTGAAAATCTGTGGTTGGTTTAATACGTATATACCATTGCTCAATGTACCTGACCCAATCAGAACTTGATTAAGGTGAATGTTTACAACATTGCTTACAAACGCAAATTCATTACCTTCTTTAGAAACCAAAGATACAGAAATGATATTACAAGTTGCGTTGGATACAAAAAAGCAATTACGCAAAACCAAAACATGTCCATCTGACATTCCCAGGTGATAGTCCCCCACGGCTTTAGCATCCATGCTAGCTCCGTTCGCAACTCTGAGGGTCATGTCACCTGCTTTCAAAACACTACGGTTTCTCAACGCCTGCAAAGAATTACAGATATGAGATCCTGATCCGGTATCCAATACCCAGGAAGTAGAGTTTATTGAAAGACAGTTTTCAATAACATACACACCTGAAGCTGAAGCTGCAACCTGCTTCAATTCCTGTGTTCTGGCCTTCCAGGCCCTGCAATCATTCTTCCAGTGTCCTTTCTTATGACAATAGAAGCATTCTTCATTATCCACAAGCTTCCCCGCTTTCTTTGTTGCTTTAGCTTTTCCCTTCGTATCCACTTTACTAACACCGCCCCTTGGTTTGGCGGGGGCTTTCTTCTTCTTTCCCTTGGCTTTCGCCTTGGACCTAGAAGAAGATGATCCTCCTACAAACAAAGTGGATGTTTCCCTACCTTTCTGTAGGGTGCCCTCTGCGCTCCTCAGCATGTTGAGGAGCTCTGAAAGTTCAACTTCCTTTTCTTGTAAGTTGAAGTTCAGTATAAACTGGGCGTAAGTGGAAGGAAGGGACTGGAGAACTAAGTCCGTATAGAGCTCACTCTCCAATGTGGTCCCTAGGTCCGCGAGCTCCTCAATGTAGCCGATCATCTTAAGCACGTGTTCTGCTACTGATGATCCGACGGCCATCCTTGCCGAAAATAACTTTTTCGACGCTTCGTATCTTGCGATACGAGATTGCTCTCCATACAGTTCTTTTGTATGAAGAAATATGGATTCCAAGTCCATATTCTCGTGCCTCCTCTGATGTTCATTGTCCATAGAGGCAAGTACGAGGCACTTGGCCTTCGCGCTATCAATCTCCCAAGTCTTACGGATTTCCTTATCCGCGACGCTGGAAGTGGGACCAGGGACAGGGGGAGCTTTGGTGGTAAGAAGATACCCCAGCTTGTCGTAAGTGATTGCCATCTTGACATTCCTGAGCCAATCTTTGTAGTTTGGCCCTGTCAGTATGTTTTTATCTAGGAGTAACTTAAGTCCGGTCATTTCGATTGGTCGCTGCAATTAGGAGAGAGAAGAAACACTCAGCATGATGCTCTTGCAAGTTTAGAATGGTTTTTAGTTTGTCTAAACAGGATGGCTCCCACTGTTTCTCGAATCCCTCCTCAAACCAAAAAGGAAGAATTAGTCAGGATCAATCTCACCGTACAATACTTGCTTAACCGTTCAGCCAGGCCAGTGTTGGTACTTCGAGGGAGGTTTTCCAACGCTTTCGCGAAGTTCCTTAATTAAATAACCTCTTTTCCCTGGGGGCGTAGCCCCGCTAACACCTTTCTAGACACCTACTTGGTTTATAGCATTGATCATTAAGTGAGAAATTTCCCGAGGAGTAGCATATACTCACAGTAGGATCGGGATCCAAATATCATCGTGTGACGAAACTGAAGGAATCCTACCAGAATCATCACACTCCAAATGGTATGCAACACTAGCAAGTTTCAGTTCTTTTGAAACTCCCGATGTGGATTTTTGCCCCATGCTCTTATGACCTTGACTTTAGCCAAAATATCATAAGTCACATGTCAAGTTCTACCTGTCATTCTCCAGGTTAATCTGGATCCATCCGTACCTACCCTTGACTTTGGCCAAAATGGCAGTACGACTGTCCCAAACCAACGCATCTATCTATGCTACACATGAATACCCAATAACTACCAATCACTATGCCTTGACTTTGGCCAACATACACAGCTTGAATACTATTGACTATCCATGTGAAACGACGGAGGGCTACGAATGGTTTTGGCAAAACCGTGAACGTAGTGAACTTGATATAATCGATGGAACGAGATAGCTTTTAAAAGGAGTGGCTCAAGCTCCGCATTTAAAAGTTAGTTTTGAAAAGAACCGAGTGGTTTTTCGAAAGTGTTCCAACGACTTTTACTTGGTTTATTTTCTTGCATTAGTTCTTTTAATGCGTGATATTCTTGCATTAGTTCTTTTAATGCGTCCCATCATTTAATCCTACCATTGCAGAAAACAACCAAAATATGACGTACGCTTATGCCATTCGCATTCGCCACGGGGCCCCGTCATTACCCGTTAGGTTACTTAACTAACGACAGAGCGGGGGCTGGGCTAGCGCGGCTGTAAAACATAAGCAACGCCTAAATAATATCATATATAGATATACTGCAATGATAGTCATTTCAGATCACAGATGAATACATTGGATATACTAGGAATCCGCAATTCGTACGAGCCTGTAACGAAAAACAGATTACACGGTCGCGGTGAATAGCCAATACCCCACCCAAGACCCCTACGGGTGCAGCAAACTACCCGCCAAGTACCCGAAGCGAAGCAACCTCCCTCATCTCCGTGAGTAGGCCACTCGGCACTTCGGCATACCCGGTAGTTTATGCACCCCCTCCATGGGTCTATCCTAGGAGCAAAAACAGTAAAAAGAAATTATACAATGACGGCTACAACCCCGACCCGGTTGTGCGGTCATACAAATAATATTACATCAATTTACAAATTTACATGAATTGAAAGAAAAGAAAAACTCTCGTCTCACAACCCCCGGCTATTCACCCGTGACAATCCAACATATTCATACACACATTCCAGCAACATTACAGATCACAGATTTGTATAACCCCCACTAATCGACATATAGCGATTAGCAGACGTTCAATACAAATATCACATTACAGAAAAAACCCGTCAGCTAAAGTCTTTTAGAAGTTCGATCAAAAATACGGATTTCTAGGCCCCAAACACAAAATTTCCTTTCTGTAAAATTTGGGCATAAAACACATATCCCAAAAATCCTAAAATACCCCTACAAGCATACTGTAGCAAAGCAAACAAATAGAGGAGCCAAGAAGGCCGCGGAACCGCGGCAATAGCAAGCTATTGCCGCGTTTCCGCGGCGCAATGATGAGATCATGTGACCATTTTTCTACAGTATACTTAAAAAACCCTGAGTCGATTTTTGGTGTATCCCAAAAAAAATTTCCGGCACTTTTAAAATCGACAAAAAGTTTAAAAACGGGGTTCGTTTTGCGACTTTTTCTTTGATCGATCTTCTAGCTACTTTCCTAACGTGTTAGATAGAGTTTAACTAGGCTCTGATACCACTGTAAGTCCATGCTACCTCTCCCGGTAGTTTCGGGCAAGCGGAATTTGATAAAAACGATTTTCTTAGAGGTGGTAACATGGACTCAAAAAACCCGGATCTTTGTTAAACATCTAACTAACAACCTAACTACGAGTTGCTAACTACTCGGTTAGGGGGTTATACCTTTCTTTTTCTCGAACTCCTTCGTCTTCAAGCTTCGATGGTCGTCCGAATCGGCTTCTCCCCGTCGTCTCCTTGCGCCGAAGATAGATCCACCTGAAAGCTTCAACCTTTGGCTCCTACTTCGAACTTTGAAGAAACTAGTTCACTCGGTTTGCTAAACCTTGTGAACTAGAGTGAGTAGAGAAGAGTTTGTATGGGATTTTATCTATAGTTCTTGGTTCTCAACTCATGAGACAAGTGAACCATAGAGTCAAGAGAGGGAGAGCAAGAGGAGTAGATGAGAGCTCAAGAACAAGAGAGAGAATGAGCATGAAAGAATGAGAGAAGACTTTTCTCATTTGGCTCTCATAATCCAAAACAATCATAATACCTCATATGAATCAAGTATTAAGTGATGGTTTAAGCAACCATAGCCATATCATTTCATGCACTCATTTTGCACAAAAGAGCAAGCAAGCAAAAGTCTTTGCCATGAAATGATAGCTATAGTTATCATGATGGTCAACTAGTCAAGCCTAGTCAACCGGTCAACAAAGTCAACAAGTCAACAAAAATCAACAAGTCAACAAAGTCAATCCCTCAACAACCATGTCACCATAATACTTAATTAATATAATTGTTAATCACATATCATATTCTCATTAGGGTTGAGCAAAAAGTCAATAGTCAACTGTCAACGGTCAACAACCCTAATGAGAATCCTCTGCCTCTGTCTCTCCGTCAACTGTGCATACACACCCGCATCCGCGTTCCGAGGAACACGAATGCATACTGGATAAAACCAATCCCAAAAGGTACACTAGGATCTGGCTTAAACCAAAGCCCGCTAGTGTGAACTGTCCGGACACTGTACGTGCACAAGTGCACGGATGTGACCGAACCCTGTCGCAAAACCATGCGACCTGTCGCAAAACCATGCGACCTCTACTCTTTTGCCTAAAGGCGAATAGCTTTCTGTATGGGACTCTAAAGACTCGACACTACGCTGGCAGTGGGTTTAACCACAGACCGCAAGCGGCACTAGCTGTGCGTAACGGTCCCCAGGTAGATGCCGACAAGAAGACTGACGAGGCGAAACCCATCTGAACTCCTACTGAGCCTGAATGTGACATTCTCCGTACAGTCCGGTCTGTTCGTCTGATACATCGCATGGCGGGCCTAGGGGGTGGTAAACGTCAGTCCCCCAATAGCGGTACAAGTCGTGTCGGAGTGAAGTCCAAAACACCCTGAGATAACTCTGGAAGCCTACCAGTATATCTCGTTTGCCCTGGCCAGGGACTACTCGTGTAATGGCTCTCCTAGACACAGCGCGATGTCAACCCCCAATACCGGGAGAGACGAATCCTGTCTAACCGTCACTGCCTCCAAGTGCTTCGGGACTGCACCCAACTACCACCTGTTTGCACGACTCCTTTGAGCCGTGGTAGGGTAGTAATCAAAGTGCAGTGGGAACACACTCGAGGCGAAGTGACAATGTCAAGTCAGCGGACTAAGCTTTACTCAGGTCACCTGGGAACTGATAACTGATGATAGGCATAATACCAACTAGTCAGTTCCCGACGAGTCCTATCCAGTGTACTCGTAACCCAACGAGCACCCGCATACTATCTCAAGTACGACGTACCGACGGCTGTGGGACAGACCGTCTCCCACACTGGGATGAGAAGCGCATGCGCTAGTCTACTCCGGAGTATCGATGCCCTGTCTCGATAGTCCTGCGACCAGGGACCTGCATAAGGATGTGCTTATAGATTACCCAGCCCCACTAGTGTGACTGCCATCACAACGCTGGTAATCAAGCAAAGATCCTAAGGGCTCCACTAATGTGTATAGGCGATATACTAAAATAAACACATGTACACATTGAAGTAGAAACAAACCAAGTAGCATACTACTATTTTGAGCAAGATTGTATATACAAGGTGAATATCCCAAGCTTCCATTAAGTAATATACAAACTAGTATGATACAGTAATGGCCTCTAGGGCATATACACTAACAATTATCTGTGATGTGATATATGTGTTGAACGTCTACTAATCGCTATAAGTCGATTAGTGGGGGTTATACATATCTGTAATCTGTAATGTTGATGGTTTGTGTATATGAACTCGGTGGATTGTCGCGGATGAATAGCCAGGGTGGATGTGAGATGAGAGTTTCTTTTTTCTTTCATTCATTGTAAAATTTGTAAATTGATGTAATATTATTTGTATGGCCGCACAACCGGGTCGGGGTTGTAGCCATCATTGTATAATTCTTTTTACTGTTTTTGCACCTAGGATAGACCCAAGGTGGGTGCACAAACTACCGGGTATCTCGAAGTGCCGAATGGCCTACTCACGGGTTGAGGGAGGTTGCTTCGCTTCGGGTACTTGGCGGGTAGTTTGCCGCACCCGTAGGGGTCTAGGGTGGGGTTTGGCTATTCATCACGACCGTGTAATCCGCTTTTCGTTGCAGGCTCGAACGAATCGCGAATTCCTAGTATATCCAAAGTGTTCATCTGTGATCTGGATTGGCTATCATTGCTATATATCTATATATGATATCTATTTAGGCGTTGCTTATGTTTTTCAGCCGCGCTAGCCCAGCCCCCGCTCTGTCGTTAGTTAAGTAACCTAACGGGTGATGACGGGCCCCGTGGGGAATGCGAATGGTATAAGCGTACGTCATATTTTGTTGTTTTCTGCAATGGTAGGATTAAATGATGGGACGCATTAAAAGAACTAATGCAAGAAAAATAAACCAAGTAAAAGTCGTTGGAACACTTTTAAAACCACTCGGTTCTTTTCAAAAACCAGCTTTTTAAACGCGGAACTTGAACCACTCCTTTTAAAAGCTATCTCCTTCCATCGATTATATCAAGTTCACTACGTTCACGATTTCGCCAAAACCATTCGTAGCCCTCCGTCATTTCAGTTAAATATTCAGTAGTATTCAAGCTATGTATTTTGACCTTCGCCAAGGCATAGTGATTGGTAGCTGCTGAATATTTATCTGTAGCATAGATAGATGCGTTGGTTTGGGACAGTCATACTACTATTTTGGCCTTCGTCAAGGGTATGTACGGGTGGGTTCAAATTAACCTGGACAATGACGGGTAGAAATTGACATGAGACTTATGATATGTTGGCCTTCGTCAAGGTCATAAGAGCATGGGGCAAAAATCAACATCGGAAGTTTCAAAAGTACTGAAACTTGCTAGTGTTGCATACCATTTGGAGTGTGATGATTCTGGTAGGATTCCTTCAGTTTTGTCACGCGATGATATTTGGATCCCGATCCTACTGTGAGTATATGCTACTCCTCGGGAACTTTCTCGCTTAACGATCAATGCTATAAACCAAGTAGGTGTCTAGAAAGGTGTTAGCGGGGCTACGCCCACAGAAAAAAGAGGTTACTTAATTAAGAAACTTCGCGAAAGCGTTGGAAAACCTCCCTCAAAGTACTGACACTGGCCTGGCTGAACGGTTAAGCAAGTATTGTACGGTGAGATTGATCCCGACTAATTCTTCCTTTATGGTTTGAGGAGGGATTCGAGACACAGTGGGAGCCATCCTGTTTAGATAAATTAAAAACCAATCTAAACTTGCAAGAGCATCATGCTGAGTGTTTTATTCTCTCTCTCTTAATTGCAGCGACCCTGTGACCGCACCTAGGTTACATCTAGATAATAAAATGACTGAATCTGACTGTTATGACTGGCAAAGGTCTGTCCAGATGTCCATTGCCCATGACAAGCTGGGACACCTCTTGACTAATCCAACCCCTGCCGTCTCAGGTCCAGTTTCCCCTGTCACGGATATTCATATCCGCGACTCATCGGAAAAAGACTGTGCGAAAGCCAAGTGTCTCGTGTTAGCCTCAGTTGATGGTGCATACCAGAGGCAGCACGAGAAGATGGACTTAGTTTCTATCTTCCTCCATAACAAAGATTTATATGGAGAGCAATCTCGTATCGCAAGATATGAGACCACGAACGAATTGCTTCCAGCGAGGTTGGCTATCGGGTCATCTGTAGGGGGCAACGTCCTTACAGAGACCAGCTCTTTTGAGCTCGCGGACCTGAAGACCACGTTGAAGAACGGGTCAAATGCTGACTTAGTTCAACAGTCCCTACCTACTACCCTGAAGGAAACAAGGGAAGTAGAAAGAAAGGGAAGGGCAGAAGTTTCGAGACTGGATGTAGTAAAAGAGGGACGTTCCTATTGTTACAGGAATGAACATTGGCAGAAGGATTGCAGGGCTAGCATAGCCAGTAGCCAGAATTCGAAGCATGTTGTGGCTTCGGCTTCAGGTGTGTTTGTAATAGAGAACTGTATGTCAGTTAACCCTACTTCCTGGGTATTGGATACCGGATCAGGATCTCATATCTGTAATTCGTTATAGGCTCTGAGAAACCGTAGGGTTATCAGGAAAGGTGATATGACTCTCAGGGTTGCCAACGGAATGAGCATGTATGCTGAATCCGTAGGGGAATATCATCTAGGACTGACAACTGGGCAGATATTGATTCTGCGTGACTGTTTTTATGTACCAGGTGCGACTTGTAATATCATATCTGTATCCTTACTTTCTAAGGAAGGATATGATTTTACTTTTGTAAGCGATGTAGTAAACTGTAGGGTTCCTAGGCACACTAATGAGGTCTCACAAGGCATCAACCATGCCAAATTCAAAAATTTCCGGTGCCGAGAAAGCCTAAACTAGATCGTTAACTAGAGAATAGGCGAAACAACAAGCTAGTAAACAACTTTACTGCTAAGTGAAAGAGACTAAAACCTTTGTAGATCCGGTCCTCCACTTCCTTAGCTCCGTGATGATGTCCCTCCAGTGCGATCATCGGATCCCGGACTCTAGCGATGGTTTCGTCGAAGAAATGATCGGGCTAGGTCGTCGACTTCGATGCGGAAGATGATCTACGTCGAGGCAACTCAAGATCAAGCTCCAACTTCACCAAGTCATGAAACTTGAGAAGAAAACACCCTATACTACATGGAAAGTGGTAGAGAATGAAGAAATAGGAAGTGGGTTCACTTTGGATTTGGATTTCTCACCCTTTTTTCTCATGTCACCATTAAACGTAGCAAGGTTTCTTCTTCTTCTTGAAGAAGAAGAAGAAGAAGAAGAAAGAATATCATAAGAATTATCAATAATAGAAAATAAAGTGATTCTTATCATTATGCAACCTTGGGTTAGTTTAACAAGTGTAGAGAATAAACTAGGGTTAGGTGAATGGTTAGGTTTAGGAAAGAAACAAAAATGGTCAAAGCTTCATGAAGCTTCAACAAAAGAACAAAAGAAGCAACCATTTTGTTTCTTGCCCTAAAGTAAATAAATAAAATAAATAATTAAGAAAAGATAACAAAACCCTAACCATTCACTTAAACATGGTTTAAAGTAAACATACACCCAAGTTTGCATGTATCATCAAACATGATACAATCTTGTGCACAAAAATATATCACATATACAATGTGCACAATCAAGTGAGAAAAACATCTTAAGTGAACCAATATTAGTTAATGTAAACTAATATATCAAATATAGAATTATACATTAAATCATTAAATCAACACTTGATTTAATGATCCGGTCATACCGCATATAACCGACTAATATCAAGTGTATCATTGTATCGAATCGACATTTGATTCGGTAACCCGGCTATATCACATATAACCTGCCGATGATACAAACCGCGAGAATAGAATACAGTATCACATACTGGTATTATTCTCGGTCCCGCACATATCTCATATGCGCTCCTATTTCATTTCGCTTGAGCCAGGAAACCTCTGTGTAGGACTCTAAAGACTCGTCAATACGCCGGCAGCAGGTGATGATCATATCAAACACCCACAAGCCGCAAGCGGTCTGCCAAACGTAACGGCCACCCGGGTATTGAGCGATCAGAAGATCGATGAGCAAGCCCGCTCACACTCCTGTGAATCCAACCAGTAACACTTACCGTACAGTCCGGTCTGATCGTCTGATATGTCGCATATCTCGTCTAGGGGTGGTAAACGTCAGACCCTAATAGATCGATAAGTCGTGTCGATATGAGGTCTATAACAGTTCGAGATACTACTGGTAACACTTACCAGTAAATCTCAGCAACCCTGGCCAGGGATTTCTGTTAGTGTATATGCCCTAGAGGCCATTACTGTATCATACTAGTATGTATATTACTTAATAGAAGCTTGGGATATTCACCTTGTATTGACAATCTTGCTCAAAATAGTAGTATGCTACTTGGTTTGTTTCTGCTTCAATGTGTACATGTGTTTATTTTAGTATATCGCCTATACACATTAGTGGAGCCCTTAGGATCTTTGCTTGATTACCAGCGTTGTGATGGCAGTCACACTAGTGGGGCTGGGTAATCTATAAGCACATCCTTATGCAGGTCCCTGGTCGCAGGACTATCGAGACAGGGCATCGATACTCCGGAGTAGACTAGCGCATGCGCTTCTCATCCCAGTGTGGGAGACGGTCTGTCCCACAGCCGTCGGTACGTCGTACTGGAGATAGTATGCGGGTGCTCGTTAGGTTACGAGTACACTGGACAGGACTCGTCGGGAACTGACCGGTTGGTATTATACCTATCGTCAGTTATCAGTTCCCAGGTGACATGAGTACAGCTTAGTCCGCTGACTTGACACTGTCACTTCGCCTCGAGTGTGTTCCCACTGTACTTTGGTTACTACCCTACCACGGCTCAAAGGAGTCGTGCAAACAGGTAGTAGTTGGGTGCAGTCCCGAAGCACTTGGAGGCAGTGACGGTTAGACAGGATTCGTCTCTCCCGATATTGGGGGTTGACATCGCGCTGTGTCTAGGAGAGCCATTACACGAGTAGTCCCTGGCCAGGGCAAGCGAGATATACGGGTAGGCTTCCGGTGCTATCTCAGGGTGTATTGGGCTTCACTCCGAAACGACTTGTACCGCTATTAGGGGACTGAAGTTTACCGCCCCCTAGGCCCGCCATGCGATGTATCAGACGAACAGACCAGACTGTACGGAGATTGTCACATTCAGGCTCAGTAGGAGTTCAGATGGGTTTCACCTCGTCAGTCTTCTTGTCGGCATCTACCTGGGGACCGTTACGCACAGCTAGTGCCGCTTGTGGTCTGTGGTTAAACCCACTACCAGCGTAGTGTCGAGTATTTAGAGTCCCACACAGAAAGCTATTCTCCTTTAGGCAAAAGAGTAGAGGTCGCATGGTTTTGCGACAGGTCGCATGGTTTTGCGACAGGGTCCGGTCACATCCGTGCACTTATGCACGTACAGTGTCCGGACAGTTAACACTAGCGGGCTTTGGTTTAAGCCAGATCCTAGTGTACGTTTTGGGATTGGTTTTATCCAGTATGTATTCATGTTCCTCGGAACGCGGATGTGGGTGTGTATGCACAGTTGACGGAGAGACAGAGGCAGAGGATTCTCATTAGGGTTGTTGACCGTTGACTGTTGACTATTGACTTTTTGCTCAACCCTAATGAGAATATGGTATATATAATTAGCAATAATATTAATTAAGTATTATAGTGACATGGTTGTTGAGGGGTTGACTTTGTTGACTTGTTGACTTTGTTGACCGGTTGACTAGGTTGGACTAGTTGACCATCATCATCACAATGGTTGTCATTTTCATGCAAAGACTTTTGCTTGCTTGTTGTGGTTTGCAAAATGAGTGCATGGAAATGATATTGCCTTTGACATGATATGAACCATCACATAATAATACTTGATTAACATTATGGCTCATGATGCTTTTGGATTATGAGAGGGTGAAAGAGAAAAGATAGGCTCATTCTTTCATGATCTTTCTCTCTCTTGGTTTTTAGCTCTCTCATTCTCTTGCTCTCACCCTCTTCCTCTTGCTCTCTCTCTTGTCTATGGTTCACTTGTCTCATGTGTTGAGAAGCAAGAACCATAGAGAAAATCCCATCACACTCTCCTCTACTCACTCTAGTTCATAAGGTTTAGCAAACCAAGTGAACTAGTTTCTTCAAAGTTCGAAGAAGAAGCCAAAGGTAGAAGCTTTCGGGTGGATCGATCTTCGGCGCAAGGAGACGACGGGGTGAAGCCAATCCGTACACCATCAAGAGATGAAGACGAAGGAGTTCAAGAAAGAAAGGTATAACCCCCTAACCGAGTAGTTAACAACTCGTTGTTAGGTTGTTAGGTAGATAGTTTAACAAAGATCTGTTTTGAGTCCATGTTACCGCCTCTAGAAAATCGTTTTTCATCAAATTCCGCAAGCCCGTAAGTATCGGGAGAGATAGCATGGACTTACAATTTCCGGTTATAGCCAATCGAACACAGCGCAACATCAACTCCCTATACCGGGAGAGACGAATCCCCTCCTATCGCTCATTGCCTCCATGTGATTCGGGACTGTACCCAAAAGCCACCGTTTTGCACACCCTCTTGGACGTGGTAAGTGTTGGAGATAGTGCCCTCAGAGTCAATTATTGGATCACAGGCACGTGATTGCAATAATTGAGGGAGGACCTATCCCAGTAGGACAGTCTTACTCGAGATGATAGTATGCTATCTGGTTTACCTTTATCATCGTGTACTGCTTTAGATGACCTGACATGTCGCTATTACACGTTGATAGAGCCCCTAGGATTCTTGCTTGACCACCAGCAGTATGAGGGCGATCATATAAGTGGGAGCTGGGGTCTATAAGCGCATCCTTAAAAGGTCCCTAGTCGTGGGAGTTTCGAGACAGGGCATCGATACTCCAGAGTAGACTAGTGTATACAGTCGAGACCCCGACGAGGGGCGGTGGCCGGTCTCACAAGCCACTGGTGTTAGTTGGTTCACCTAAGATGTATACAGGTGCTCATTGGGTTATGAGTACACCGGACAGGACTCGCCGGGAACCTGCTAGTTGGGATTATACCAGAAGTCAGATAGCAGTTCCCTGGTGACATGTGTACAGGTTAGTTCATCGACCTGAGGATCGTCATTTGTCTCGTGTGAGTTCCCACTGTACTTTGATTACTACCCTACCACGCTCAAAGGAGACGTGCAAACAGGTTTTAGTTGGGTACAGTCCCGAGTCACATAGAGGCAGTGAGCGGGTCTTCAGGGGTTCGTCTCTCCCGGTATTGGGGGTAAGGTCACGCTGTGTCTAGGAGAGCCATTACACGAAGCCCTCGGCCGAGGCAGGAGATTTACTGGTAGGTGTTCCAGTAGTATCTCAGGGTGTTCTGGGCTACACTCCGACACGACTTGTACCGCTTTTGGGGGTCTGACTTTTACCAACCCCCTAGGCCCGCCATGCGATGCTCATAGACGAACGGATCGGACTGTACGGATATTGTCACTGACAGGCTCAGTAGGGTGTCAGGATGAGTTCACTCATCGACGTCCCTTTTGGTCAATACCTGGTAGCCCGTTACGTATTGGCATATACCTCTGACGTGCTAGTGGTTAAATCCACAACCAAGGTGTTGACGAGTCTTTAGAGTCCTCCACATTCAGTTGCTCAAGTTTTCGGGCGAAACGCTGTAGAGGCCGTATGGAGATATGGCAAGGTCCGATCAGATACGTGCGGTATTGCACGGATCAGGATCGGACAGTTTGTACTACAGGCCGTATGGATATATGGCAGGGTTCGATCAGATACGTGCGGTATTGCACGGATCAGGATCGAACGGATATTACTAGCCGGCTTTGGTTTAAGCCGGATCCTAGTATAGTACAGTGGAGATTTTGTCTCATTGCATTTGTATTAGGTCAGAATACAGATGCGGGTGTGTATACACAGTATCGGGGTTTTCCTGTAATTTATTACGGGACCGGTTTTCTGGGGTTGCCAGTTTGCTTTCCGTTTCGGCCATTTTTATTTGTATCTTTCAATGGCCGAAGATTGGTGGAGGAGGGCTTATTTGCATTTGTGCAAATAAGCATTTTGGAGTGTTGTTTTTGTATATTGTTGTGTCATGATAGCATGACTTTTTGGTGATGATGATGGATTATGATGGTTGTATGAGTGTTGGATTTACTTGTGATCATTTCTTGATATCATGACCTTTCTCTCTCTCCCTTGCATTATGGTTGTGGTTCTATCATCCATTGATCCCTCCCTCACTCCCTCACTCTCTTGCTAATTGTGGCCGACCACTCCTCATAAGGGGCTGTCCGAATTTGTTGTGGGGTTTTTTTTTATCTCTTTTGGCTTGGTAAAATCCCCACAAGTTCCATCTCCAAAACTCCATTCCTCCACCATCTCAAAAGGCAACTCCGTATAAACCCCAAATGAGATATAGTTCTCTACACGATTCTACATAATACCTTGGGCACGTCGGCTCGCCAACTTCGTGCCCGAGTTGCCTCGGTATAGAGGTGGGAGCCAGTAAAAGAAGCAGGCGACGTGGTGCCCTTCCGGCGAGGAGGTAGAGACTGGACATTCCACGGGAGATCGGGACGACGGCAAGAAGACCGGAGGACACGGATCGCTCGGTATATCTCTCTTCCCCATCTAGTAGTTAGCTAGGACTAGTTAATGGTACGATCCGGATTTTAGTGCGCGGTGGTGCCGGTTCAAGAAAATTTAATGTTAACCATCGCTTCCGCATTTGGCCTCGGGATGGAGGCCGGGGCGCCGCCGTGCACTTACAGTGGTATAAGAGCCTCGCCATTAACATAGTCTAGCTTTGTCTAATGTGTTTTACATTTCCGATCAAACAAATATCCCAAAACCGCGTTTTCATGCATATCAGTTTTCTGTCGAAATTTTTTTGGCTCCAAAAATTTTTCAGTTTGTTGCAGAGTGATGTGCAGGGAATTATAAGAATTCTGTAGAAATTTGATCACAAGATCGCTCTATACGACCGCGGTACCGCGGCCAAACCCATGCTTGGGCCGCGGTTCCGCCGCAGTATTTGCATATCAGTGTGCCAAATTTTTACAGATTGCACCTGTGATGAAAATAGAGGTTTTGGAATATTAATCTTGGGCCCAGAATTTCTTGATGTGCTACAGTAGTGCTTGGGGCCCACTTGTTAAAATTTGATCGATCGGATATTTTAAACACATTAGTTCACAGTATTTACATTATATCTGCGACCGTGAATGTCACTTAATCGGTAAATCCAGTCTAACTGCTATAGCCCGGTTAGACGGATTTGCGAACGTGACTTTCACGTTGATGTTCTGTGATTTTGCTGTGATATTGCGGATCGGTCGTGGGGGATAGCCTGGTTGCAGTGGTAGTACAGTTTTGTTGTATTATGTACATTTGATATTGCGGGGCGAGCGTCCGACATGTGGACTGCCGTCACTGCCTGTTTGTATTATTATTTTGGGGCACGACCAGGTTGCGGTCGATGTACCCGTTGTATGTATATTTTACTTTCTGTACTAGGATTGCCCCGTGGAGGGGTGCACGGATAGCCGGGTTCTAGAGGGCAACAAGCCCGTATCTCATGGCAGTGAGACGGAGGGGGTTTTACTCTAGAATTGGCGGGCTATTCGCCGCACTCGTAGGGGGTACAGGTTGACCGAGGAGGGGTGCCCAAGTTACCGGATTCCGTGAAGTGACGGGTGGTCCATTCACGTCGCTGAAGGGGGCTGCCTCGCTTTAGGTTTTGGCGGGTAACTTGCCGCGCCCGTAGGGGTCTAGGATTTCATTGCGCAGGCTATCCACACGTCCAGGGGAACGTCGGGTTTCAGTAGTGGCTCTGTGAAACCCGGGGATCCCAGATATCTGTATTGTTCTGTGATGCTGTACATTTCTGTGATGTTGCATTTTTTATCACGCCTTGAGCGAATATAATATATTGGTATATATACTAGTAGATGTTGTATATGTTTTGCATCCGCGCTAGTCCAGTCCCTGCTCTGTCGTTAGTTAGCTAACCTAACGGGTAATGACGGGACCCAGTGGCGAATGCGGATGGCATATACGTACATCAGTATATTTTCGTTCTTTGTGGTGTGATCAATTGATGGGACTGCGTTGATTCGGATCAATGCAAGTTAAAAACAAACCTAATCTGATGTTGTTGGAACACTTTTCAAAAAGCTGTTATTGCAAGGACGTTCACTTTTGTTTTGCATCGTGGTATTCAGTTGGAATATCCTGCTCCTCAGTCGACGAGGCAAGGGCCGAGATCCCTTCACCGAGAGTGACCCCTTGGACAAAAAGTTTGCGTCAGGGCAATAACTTCACTATAGCCGATTACTTTTGCTTTGCATCGTGGTATTCAGTTGGAATATCCTGCACCTCATTCTACGGGGAAAGAGCCGAGATCCCTTCACCGGGAGTGACCTCTTTAGCAAAGGTTTTCGTCACTATATTTTCATAAAAGCTATCCAGTTCCTTCAACGATATCAAGTTCATTACGTTAAAGGTTTTCGCCAGAAACCATTCGTAGCCCTCCGTCGTTTCAGACGGGTAGCACGTAGTATTCATGCTATGTTTGTTAACCTTCGTCAAGGCATAGTGTATGGTAGCTACTTGTTGCCTTTCTGTTGCATAGATAGATGCGTTGGTTTGGGACAGTCGTATGGCCTTGTTGACCTTCGTCAAGGGCTTGTACGGGTGGATTCAAATTAACCTGGACAATGACGGGTGGAACTTGACATGCGACTTATGATTTGTTGGCCTTCGTCAAGGTCATAAGAGCATGGGGCAAAAACCACATCGGGAGTTTCAAAAGAACTGAAACTTGCCAGATATGCGCATACCTTCTGCAGTGTGATGACGTGGGCGGATTCCGTCACGTTATCATTGTAAGTCCACGTTGCCCACCCCGGTACTTACGGGTGTTGGAGATAGTGCCCTCAGAGTCAATTATTAGGTCACAGGTACGTGATTGTAATGATTGAGGGAGGACCTATCCCGGTAGGACAGTCTTACTCGAGATGATAGTATGCTATCTGGTTTACCTTTATCATCGTGTACTGCTTGAGGTGACCTGACACGTCGCTATTACACGTTGATAGAGCCCCTAGGATTCTTGCTTGACCACCAGCAGTATGAGGGCGATCATATAAGTGGGAGCTGGGGGTCTATAAGCTTATCCTTAAAAGGTCCCTAGTCGTGGGAGTTTCGAGACTGGGCATCGATACTCCATTAGTAGACTAGTGTATACAGTCGAGACCCCGACGAGGGGCGGTGGCCGGTCTCACAAGCCACTGGTGTCAGTTGGATCACCTAAGATGTATACAGGTGCTCATTGGGTTATGAGTACACCGGACAGGACTCGCCGGGAACATGCTAGTTGGTCATATACCAGACGTCAGATGGCAGTTCCCTGGTGACATGTGTGCAGGTTAGTTCATCGACCTGGGGATCGTCATTTGTCTCGTGTGAGTTCCCACTGTACTTTGATTACTACCCTACCACGGCTCAAAGGAGTCGTGCAAACAGGTTTTACTTGGGTACAGTCCCGAGCCACATGGAGGCAGTGAGCGTATCTTCAGGGGTTCGTCTCTCCCGGTATTGGGGGTGAGGTCGTGCTGTGTCTAGGAGAGCCATTACACAAAGTCCTTGGCCAAGGCAAGGAGATTTACTGGTAGGTATTCCAGTAGTATCTCAGGGTGTTCTGGGCTACACTCCGACACGACTTGTACCGCTTTTGGGGGTCTGACTTTTACCAACCCCCTAGGCCCGCCATGCGATACTCATAGACGAACGGACCGGACTGCACGGATATTGTCACTGACAGGCTCAGTTGGGTGTCAGGGTGAGCTTCCTCATCGACGTCCCATTTGGTCAGTACCTGGTAGCCCGTCACGTATTGGCTTATACCTCTGACGTGCTAGTGGTTAAATCCACAACCAAGGTGTTGACGAGTCTTTAGAGTCCCCCACATTTCAGTTACTCAGCTTTCGGGCGAAAGGTTGTAGAGGCCGTATGGAGATATGGCAAGGTCCGATCAGATACGTGCGGTATTGCACGGATCAGGATCGGACGGTTTGTACTAGTAGCCGTATAGGTATATGGCAGGGTTCGATCAGATACGTGCGGTATTGCACGGATCAGGATCGAACGGATATTACTAGCCGGCTTTGGTTTAAGCCGGTCCTAGTTTAGTACAGTGTAGATTTTGTCTCATTGCATTTGTATTTCGGTCGAAATACAAATGCGGGTGTGTATGCACAGTATCGGGGTTTTCCTGTAATTTATTACGGGACCAGTTTTCTGGAGTTGCCAGTTTGCTTTCCGTTTCGGCCAATTTCCATTGTTCCGTTCATTGGCCGAAGATTAGTGGAGGAGGGCTTATTTGCATTGTTGCAAATAGGCATTTGTGGAGGGGGTCTTTGCATCTTTGTTTTATCATGATAGCCTCTCATTGACCTTGACTTCTAGCTTCATGATTGCTTGACTTTTAGTGATCATCATGGTTGTTGATGATGAGTTTGGTGATGATGGTTGGATGAGTGTTGGTTTTGCTTGTGATCATTGCTTGATATCATAACCATTCCTTTCTTTCTCTTTTTGATTATGGTTGTGGTTTTTGATCTTTTGGTATATATATCATATCACTCCCTCACTCCATGCTCTTCTCCTCACCTCTCATGGCCGGCCAAACATAGTAGGGGCTGTCCCAAATTTTTGTGGGGAGGTTTTGGCTCATTTCATGTTGCAAAAATCCCACAAGTTCAATCCACAAACCCCCAAGTTCTATCCCTCCACAAATGGCAACTCCACAACCCCAAAAATGAGACTTCTTCTACTACACATTCTACAGCGATTCTTGGGCACGTCGAGTAGCCGGCTTCGTGCCCGAGTTGCCTCGGCATTGAGGTGGGAGCCCGTAAACGAAGAAGGCGATGTGGTGCACTTCCGGCGACGAGGAGGAGACGGGACTTTTCCGCAGGAGATCGGGACCATGACGAGAAGACCGGAGGACTTGGATCGTCGGTACATCTCTTTCCCCTCTTCTAGTTAGCTTAGACTAGTTAATGGTTCGATCCGGAGTTTAGTGCGCGGTGGTGCCGGTTTGCAAAGTCCGCAAAATTTTAGTTATTCACCGCTTCCGCATTCCGGCGTCGGATTGACGGCCGGGGCGCCGCCGTGCACTTACAGTGGTATCAGAGCCTCCCCATTAACTTAGTCTAGCTTTGTGTAATGTGTTTTTCTGTTCCGATCGATCGAAATGTCCGAAAACCCCAATACACCCACGACAGTTTCTGTTGAAATTTTTCTGTCTCCAAAAATTTTTCAGGTTGCATAAAAGTACTATGCTAGAAATTCTAAGAACACTGTTCAAATTCGACGTACTGTTCCTCTCACGTGACCGCGGAAGGGCGGCCAAAACCCATGTTTGGCCGCGCTTCCGCCGCAGTCTACAGGGATCAGTGGGTTGGGTTTTTTACAGTGGGCTTCTGGGCTTAAATTTGGGTTTCTGGAATATTTAAATTGGGCCCATATTTTCTGTAACTGCTACAGTATTGTTTTGGGGCCCACTTGATATAATTTGATCGGTCGGATATTTTAAACACATTTTTCACAGTATTTACATTATATCTGCGACCGTGAATGTCACTCGATCGGTAAATCCGATCTAACTGCTATAGCCCGGTTAGACGGATTTGCGAACGTGACTTTCACGTTGATGTTCTATGTATTTGCTGTGATGTTGCGGATCGGTCGTGGGGGATAGCCTGGATGCAATGCTAGTACAGTTGTTGTTGTATTATGTACATTTGTTATTGCGGGGCGAGCGTCCGACATGTGGACTGCCGTCACTGCCCGTTTGTATTATTATTTTGGGGCACGACCTGGTTGCGGTCGATGTACCCGTTGTATGTATATTTTACTTTCTGTACTAGGATTGCCCCGCGGAGGGGTGCACGGATAGCCGGGTTCTGGAGGGAAACAAGCCCGCATCTCATGGCATTGAGACGGAGGGGGCTTCACTCTAGAATTGGCGGGCTATTCGCCGCACTCGTAGGGGGTACAGGTTGACCCAGGAGGGGTGCCCAAGTTGCCGGATTCCGTGAAGTGCTGGGTGGTCCATTCACGGCGCTGAAGGGGGCTGCCTCGCTTCAGGTTTTGGCGGGTGACTTGCCGCGCCCGTAGGGGTCTAGGATTTCATTGCACAGGCTATCCACACGACCAGGGGAACGTCGGGTTTCAGCGGCTCTGTGAAACCCGGGGATCCCATATATCTGTATTGTTTCTGTGATGCTGTTCATTTTCTGTGATGTTGCATTTTATTCACGCCTTGAGCGAAATACTATATATTGGTATATATATTAGTAGATGTTGCATATGTTTTTCATCCGCGCTAGTCCAGTCCCCGCTCTGCCGTTAGTTAGCTAACCTAACGGGTGATGACGGGACCCAGTGGCGAATGCGGATGGCATATACGTACGTCAGTATATTTTCGTTCTTTGTGGTGTGATCAATTGATGGGACTGCATTGATTTGGATCAATGCAAAATTAAAAACAAACCTAATCTGATGTTGTTGGAACACTTTTCAAAAAGCTGTTATTGCAAGGACGTTCACTTTTGTTTTGCATCGTGGTATTCATTTGGAATATCCTGCTCCTCAGTCGACGAGGCAAGGGCCGAGATCCCTTCACCGAGAGTGACCCCTTGGACAGAAGTTTGCGTCAGGGCATTAACTTCACTATAGCCGATTACTTTTGCTTTGCACCGTGGTATTCAGTTGGAATATCCTGCACCCCATTCTACGGGGAAAGAGCCGAGATCCCTTCACCGGGAGTGACCTCTTTAGCAACGGTTGTCGTCACTATATTTTCTAAAAAGCTATCCGTTCCTTCGACGATATCAAGTTCATTACGTTAAAGGTTTTCGCCAGAAACCATTCGTAGCCCTCCGTCGTTTCAGACGGGTAGCACGTAGTATTCATGCTATGTTTGTTGACCTTCGTCAAGGCATAGTGTATGGTAGCTGCCTGTTACCTTTCTGCTGCATAGATAGATGCGTTGGTTTGGGACAGTCGTATAGCCTTGTTGACCTTCGTCAAGGGCTTGTACGGGTGGATTCAGATTAACCCTGGATAATGACGGGTAGAACTTGACATGTGACTTATGATTTGTTGACCTTCGTCAAAGTCATAAGAGCATGGGGCAGAAATCACATCGGGAGTTTCAAAAGTACTGAAACTTGCCAGATATGCGCATACCTTCTGGAGTGTGACACCGTGAGCGGATTCCGTCACGTTGTCATGCGATGAGAGTTGGATCCCGATTCCCACTGATGAGTTAGTTTACTCCTCGGGTGACCCCGACTAATTCTTCTTTCAGGTTTGGAGGAGAATTTGAGGTACAGTGGGAGGACTCCAGATTAGATAAATTGGTAACCATTCTGATCTAGGTTAGAGTGCACGCTGAGTGTTTCTTTTCTCTCTCTCTCTTTGGCAGCGACCATTGACCCGACCCTAAGACTATGACTCAGAGACCAAGTTAACCGAACCTTCTTTACACTGGCTTTTGGATTGTCAGAGTTGCAGACCTCATTGCCACTCCTACTTTTACCCTTTTTCTCCAGGACACCCCGTATTACTACGAACGTTCACTTCCATTGGACAAAACCATCGTATGGTTAGATACGAACTCGAAAGAATTTATTCGAGGATGGTTTCCGGTTCTGGAGAAAACGGATAGGATTATTCAGTTGTCTTTTCCTTTTACCCTCTCTCAGGTTACGAGTACTCCTTGGTTTAGGGGTAGTACACCTATTACGCAAATTGGATTGTCTTCTTCCAAACCTTAGGCTGGTGCCGACCGGTAGGGAATGAAGAAAACCAATTAGCATAACGATGGTGTGCAGAAGGTATTAAGTTCAGACAAAGCAAGGGATTAGTAAGAGGGCAAAGTAAATTGCAACAGATTTTCACGACCAAACCAAATATTTCTTTACCACTCCCACATCACCTTTGTATTTCTCCAGGACACTCCGTATCACTACGAAGATCCACAGTTTATTTGGATACTCCATCGTATGGTTATATACGAACTCGAATGGAACTTGTTCCAGTTCGGGGATGGATTCTGGTTCAGGAGAAATAGGAATAAGGTTTATTCGGTTGTCTTTTATCTTCACCCTCTCTCATTGCGAGTGTTCCTAGGATTGGGACAGTACACCCATTATGCTTATTGGATAGTCTTCTTCCAAACCATAGGCTGGTGCCGAACGGGTGGGAAGGAAGAAAACCATTTGGCCTAAAGGGGTGTGCAGAAGGTAAAGACTAAAGACATATGAAGGGATTTGGAGAGGTGGCAAAGAATTATACGGTTACAGTCGTGAATCTGGAAGAGGCATTACTAGGAATACCGGGATACCCCATCGAAACATTTCGATGTTTCAGTCTCACTGTGTAATGTTAAAGGAAAACTGATTTCCCGATTAGATACTTACTCCAGGGTATGTATTTACCAGGTACGATTCTCACATCTGTATGGTTTTACAGATGATGAGTGGGAGTAAGTTATTGGGAATTGGGTGATTATCCTCATTATATCGGGATTCGTTGTAATCAGTGATATTTGAGGAAATCACCTGGGCTGTTTGCCGGTCGGCAAATATTTGGTTTTGAATATCCGCTGTTACGCACCAATTTCAAAATGATATATCTGTACGTCTATTTTCATAGAGTGAGATATACCTTTCTGAAATTATGTCTACGACATTTACCTATATCAGTGGATGGTTAGGTAAGGAGCATTAAACAGCGGTGTAATTCTTCTTAACCATAAGTACAGTTTTCAACCTACGACACACAGTGAATGAGTTATTAGACTCAAGGGACTTATACAGAGTATTGTATGTTGTCCAGGGTCCATCAGGACAGAGGGGTTGGTCCTCGTACTATATTCGGTTTACTTATGACTTCTCTAGTTTTTAGACAGGTGTTTCGTGGAAACACAGGGTCCGAATTTGGAGAAGTTATTGGTATTTGAATAGAGTAGAGAACCAGGTATAGCAAGTATCGGGATTCTTCAAAGAAATCGAAGATGTAGATACTTGTGTATGGTATTCAGTTGATAGTAATGATTAAGAGATCTTGCTTCTCTTTCAGGTTACTCATAATTGGAAGTATTCCTAAGTTGAGTAACGCTGATCGGCCTCCTTCCATTTAGTTGACATGCACTGGGGATAGCTGCATGATTTGAATCTGGTTAAATTAAATCAGTGCCTCTGTTTCTACATTGGATATAGTACAGTTCATATCTTAACATTGTTAAGGTACGGGGAGTTGTCTGGCTTATGCTTAAAACCAGACACTGGACAACTCAAGGCACGTTTCTGTAATGGCTGTTTGTGGGTTGACCCAGGCTATGACGCGGGTTGATTTTCTACCATGTGGATGAACAATAGCAATATTGTTCTAGACTCGCCACAGTTTTATTAAAAATGGATTTTTCAGAAAACAGTAGTGGGAGTATGGTAGAACTGGAAGTGATTCCAGAACCACAAACGATTACTGAAGATTTGATAAGGAACCTTAAGATTCAATCTGAATTGACATTCCATTGGCCACTCCGCAGATAAGGTGGGTAACTTCAGGCACCCGAGAGGTACTCCGGTAGCCTCAAGGACGGTGACAGGGAAGTTCTTGTTTACCCACAATTGCCATTGTTGTTGTTCCAGGCTGCGAGACCCGGCAGGAGGATGAGTATAGCGTCGTTCTAAACTAGTTTTAGAAGTGCACGTCTATATGACTCTGGCAGAGGGTTGTCGTAGTCAGTGGGAGCAGCGGAAGCATTGGTGGACATCAGGCTTATATCTATTTATAGACTAAAGCAGATGTAGCGGAGATAGATCATCTATTTCTGACGTGACAGTCATGGGTTTGACTTCATCAGAATAGGGGATGGATCTGTTGAGAAGGTAGTAGGGTGTGATATCCTGGTATTTGGATGATATACACAGAGTAGGAAAGGAAACTCCTACACTACGATCGGTTATACTTTGGTCGTCACACAGTGGTTTCTCCACAAAGGAAATGGATTTTATATCAGACATACTGGTTACTAGATCTATGGTCTTAGATCTAGATTTGGGTGGTTTCCCAATAAGGGTACTTGACAGCGTTCTAAGAGTATTTAGGACGGACGACTCCTGGCACGGTAGTGTACCTGCAGGTAATGGAGTCACCCTCTCCAAAGGTGTCTTACAGACTAAAGGGGAGAGGGACGGGCATGATTGGCAGATCACTTGCTCAGGCAATTGAGTCAATCGTGAGATGTCAAGTACCACACCAGATGTTGTTCTTGCACTAGATGCAATAAGTTGACATTAATCCAATCCTGGAGAAACAGTCGGAAGCAGTTTTAGAACATAAGTGGATGTTCTAGGGAGATGATAACGACAGCCTCATTCAGGAGACAGTTATCATTCCAGGCTTCCAAGGTGACATGGACGACAAGAAGGTTGTCAGAGTTATAGTTTTCCTTCTGATGAGGGGCAGTATTTTGGACAGGTGGTCCAAGGCAATACTGAGGGAGGCATGGCGCGCAGGATACTGATTAAGTTCAGTTGACGATATAGTCTAAGAAGTTTGGATTTGGAGTTCATTTATGAGCTATGTCCCATCAGACATCCAGACACATTCTAAGACAGGTATTGCTCATTTCGGGAGATAGGTTTCTCCGCGAACTTGAGATAGAGAGAGACATAGAAAGAAACAACTAAGCGGATCCACTCACTGAGGCTATTCCTCGAACGCAATAGTTCCGCAAACGAGCTTTGTGAGACTGACTAGTAGAGGAGTTGGATATTCGGTATCACACGGGCTGTGAGTATGCGACATCGCAATAATTAGCCTTGAGTGCAAGTGGGAGATTGTTGGAGATAGTGCCCTCAGAGTCAATTATTAGGTCACAGGTACGTGATTGTAATGATTGAGGGAGGACCTATCCCGGTAGGACAGTCTTACTCGAGATGATAGTATGCTATCTGGTTTACCTTTATCATCGTGTACTGCTTGAGGTGACCTGACACGTCGCTATTACACGTTGATAGAGCCCCTAGGATTCTTGCTTGACCACCAGCAGTATGAGGGCGATCATATAAGTGGGAGCTGGGGGTCTATAAGCTTATCCTTAAAAGGTCCCTAGTCGTGGGAGTTTCGAGACTGGGCATCGATACTCCATTAGTAGACTAGTGTATACAGTCGAGACCCCGACGAGGGGCGGTGGCCGGTCTCACAAGCCACTGGTGTCAGTTGGATCACCTAAGATGTATACAGGTGCTCATTGGGTTATGAGTACACCGGACAGGACTCGCCGGGAACATGCTAGTTGGTCATATACCAGACGTCAGATGGCAGTTCCCTGGTGACATGTGTGCAGGTTAGTTCATCGACCTGGGGATCGTCATTTGTCTCGTGTGAGTTCCCACTGTACTTTGATTACTACCCTACCACGGCTCAAAGGAGTCGTGCAAACAGGTTTTAGTTGGGTACAGTCCCGAGCCACATGGAGGCAGTGAGCGTATCTTCAGGGGTTCGTCTCTCCCGGTATTGGGGGTGAGGTCGTGCTGTGTCTAGGAGAGCCATTACACAAAGTCCTTGGCCAAGGCAAGGAGATTTACTGGTAGGTATTCCAGTAGTATCTCAGGGTGTTCTGGGCTACACTCCGACACGACTTGTACCGCTTTTGGGGGTCTGACTTTTACCAACCCCCTAGGCCCGCCATGCGATACTCATAGACGAACGGACCGGACTGCACGGATATTGTCACTGACAGGCTCAGTTGGGTGTCGGGGTGAGCTTCCTCATCGACGTCCCATTTGGTCAGTACCTGGTAGCCCGTCACGTATTGGCTTATACCTCTGACGTGCTAGTGGTTAAATCCACAACCAAGGTGTTGACGAGTCTTTAGAGTCCCCCACATTTCAGTTACTCAGCTTTCGGGCGAAAGGTTGTAGAGGCCGTATGGAGATATGGCAAGGTCCGATCAGATACGTGCGGTATTGCACGGATCAGGATCGGACGGTTTGTACTAGTAGCCGTATAGGTATATGGCAGGGTTCGATCAGATACGTGCGGTATTGCACGGATCAGGATCGAACGGATATTACTAGCCGGCTTTGGTTTAAGCCGGTCCTAGTTTAGTACAGTGTAGATTTTGTCTCATTGCATTTGTATTTCGGTCGAAATACAAATGCGGGTGTGTATGCACAGTATCGGGGTTTTCCTGTAATTTATTACGGGACCAGTTTTCTGGAGTTGCCAGTTTGCTTTCCGTTTCGGCCAATTTCCATTGTTCCGTTCATTGGCCGAAGATTAGTGGAGGAGGGCTTATTTGCATTGTTGCAAATAGGCATTTGTGGAGGGGGTCTTTGCATCTTTGTTTTATCATGATAGCCTCTCATTGACCTTGACTTCTAGATTCATGATTGCTTGACTTTTAGTGATCATCATGGTTGTTGATGATGAGTTTGGTGATGATGGTTGGATGAGTGTTGGTTTTGCTTGTGATCATTGCTTGATATCATAACCATTCCTTTCTTTCTCTTTTTGATTATGGTTGTGGTTTTTGATCTTTTGGTATATATATCATATCACTCCCTCACTCCATGCTCTTCTCCTCACCTCTCATGGCCGGCCAAACATAGTAGGGGCTGTCCCAAATTTTTGTGGGGAGGTTTTGGCTCATTTCATGTTGCAAAAATCCCACAAGTTCAATCCACAAACCCCCAAGTTCTATCCCTCCACAAATGGCAACTCCACAACCCCAAAAATGAGACTTCTTCTACTACACATTCTACAGCGATTCTTGGGCACGTCGAGTAGCCGGCTTCGTGCCCGAGTTGCCTCGGCATTGAGGTGGGAGCCCGTAAACGAAGAAGGCGATGTGGTGCACTTCCGGCGACGAGGAGGAGACGGGACTTTTCCGCAGGAGATCGGGACCATGACGAGAAGACCGGAGGACTTGGATCGTCGGTACATCTCTTTCCCCTCTTCTAGTTAGCTTAGACTAGTTAATGGTTCGATCCGGAGTTTAGTGCGCGGTGGTGCCGGTTTGCAAAGTCCGCAAAATTTTAGTTATTCACCGCTTCCGCATTCCGGCGTCGGATTGACGGCCGGGGCGCCGCCGTGCACTTACAACGGGGAGGCGGAAAACGGAATAAAAATCAAATTTTTATCAACTATAGGCAACATGGACTAGACAAAGAAGGATCTTTGCTAAACAAAAACAAGCTAAAGCTAACTAGAAACTAGCTAAGTGTTAGAAAGGTTATACCTAGGGCTTTATGTCCTTCTCTCCTTGCTTTTTGGAGTAGTGAAAAGAGGTCACCTTTGTCGTCTTCTCACGTCGAAGAAAGATCCACCCGAAAGCCTCAACCTTTGGCTTCAACTCCAAGCTAGAAGTAACTAGGGTGCAAGAAGTGATAATCTTTGAACCCTAGATGAGAGTAGAGATTATCAAGAAGGGGTTTTTCTCAAGCTCAAGTGTTTCTCAATATATGAGAGGGGAGAGCTTGAGGGAGAGGAAGAACAAGAGAGAGAAAGTAAATAATAGAATGAGAGAAAATATGAATCATTCTCTCATATATGTGTGAATTATTGTAATTAGATAATTAGCTAGATAATTGTCATGGTTAATCAAGACATGACCATTATCATTTCATTTTTAATGCAATTTGCAAGGATCAACGAGCATCTTCCAAATGAAATGATGATGGTCAAAGTGTCAACCTAGGTCAACAAGTCAAGGAGGTCAAATGGTCAACAACCATAACCATGCACAATTATATTAAACTAATATCAATTAACCATAATACACACATAAGCATTAGGGTTAATAAAATGACAATGGTCGTTAACCCTAATCAAAGTCCTCTCCCTCTGTCTCAAGCAACTGTGCATACGCACCCGTATTCGTGATCCGAGGAACACGAATACAAAGAGAAAAAGCCAATCCCAAATCATATACTAGGATCCGGCTTAAACCAAAGCCCGCTAGTATAAGCTGTCCGGACAGCAAACGAGCACAACTGCGCGGATGTGAACGAACCCAGTCGCAAAACCATGCGACCTCTACTCATTTTGCCTAAAGGCGAATAGCTCTCTGTGTGGGACTCTAAAGACTCGACACTACGCTGGCAGTGGGTTTAACCACAGACCACAAGTGGCACTAGCTGTACGTAACGGTCCCCAGGTAGATGTCGATAAGAAGACTGACGAGGTGAACCCCATCTGAACTCCTACTGAGCCTGTATGTGACAGTCTCCGTACAGTCCGGTCTGTTCGTCTGATACATCGCATGGCAGGCCTAGGGGGGCGGTGAACGTCAGTCCCCTAATAGCGGTACAAGTCGTGTCGGAGTGTAGCCCATAACACCCTGAGATAACACTGGAAACCTACCAGTATATCTCTCTTGCCCTGGCCAGGAACTACTCGTGTAATGGCTCTCCTAGACACAGCGCGATGTCAACCCCCAATACCGGGAGAGACGAATCCTGTCTAACCGTCACTGCCTCCAAGTGCTTCGGGACTGCACCCAAAAACTACCTGTTTGCACGACTCTTTTGAGCCGTGGTAGGTAAGTAATCAAAGTGCAGTGGGAACACACTCGAGGCGAAGTGACAGTGTCAAGTCAGCGGACTAAGCTGTATTCTTGTCACCTGGGAACTGATAACTGACGATAGGTATAATACTAACCAACAGTTCCCGACGAGTCCTGTCCAGTGTACTCGTAACCTAACGAGCACCTGCATACTATCTCAAGTACGACGTACTGATGGCTGTGGGACAGACTGTCTCCCACACTGGGATGAGAAGCGCATACGCTAGTCTACTCCAGAGTATCGATGCCCTGTCTCGATAGTCCAACGACTAGGGACCTGTATAAGGATGTGCTTATAGATCACCCAGCTCCCACGAGTGTGAGCGCCATCACAACGCTGGTAATCAAGCAAAGATCCTAAGGGCTCTACTAATATGTATATCAGCGATATGCTAAAAGAAACACATGCACATATTAAAGCAGAGACAAACCAAGTAGCATACTACCATTTCGAGCAAGATTGTATATACAACTATGAATATCCCAAGCTTCCATGAAGTAATATACAAACTAGTATGATACAGTAATTGTAGGATTCCTAGGCACCCTAGTGAGGTCTCACAAGGCATCGAGCATGCCAATTTCAAAAATTATAGGTGCCGAGAGACCCGACTACGGATCGTTTGCTAGAAAAACTAGGCGAAAAGCTAACTAGTTAACACTTAACTAAGGGAATACGGAAATACAACCTTTGTAGATCCGGTGCTCCACCTCCATAGCTCTGCAACGAAGTCCTCTCCGCTGTCCAAATCAAATCCGGGCTCTAGCGTCGGCTTCGTCGGAGAATAAGCGAGCTAGGTCGTCGATGTCCATGCCGAAGATGATCTACGTCGAGGCATCGCTAAATCAAGCTTCGACTTCACCAAGTCAAGAAACTTGTGAAGTAAACACACTCTACTACTTGGCAAGAGGTAGAGGATGAAGAAATAGGAAGTGGGTAGACTTTAGAATTGGATTTCTCACTCTAATTCTCACTTTGCCATTAAAGCTTGTGAAGCTTTTTCTTGAAGTGAAGAAGAAGAAGAAGATGAAGAATATGATAAGTTAATTTAAAATAGAAAAATAAAATAATACTTATCATAATCTTTACCTTAGTTAAGTGTAGAGAATTGACTAAGGTTGGGTTGAATGGTTAGGGTTAAGGATGAGAACAAAAGGTCAACAAGTCGAAGCTTCATGAAACTTCAACTAAAAACAAAAGTAGCCACCATTCATTTATCTTCCAATTTATTCAAAATGAATAAATAAATAAGATAAATGAATAAGTAAAACCCTAATCAACAACTTAACCTTGGTTTAATTCTTTATACTTAACCAAAAAGCATGCATCATCAAACATGATACAAGCAAGTGCACAAATCATATCGCATACGAAATGTGCACACCCGAGTGAGAAAATCCATTTAAAGTGAACCGATACTAGTTAATGCAAAGTAATGTATCAAATATATAATTATGCATTAAATCATTAAATCAACACTTGATTTAATGATCCGGTCATATCGCATATAACCGACTAATATCAACAGTAACAACTTATCGAATCAACACTTGATCCGATAACCCGGCTATATCGTATATAACCGATCAATGTCACATATCGCGAGAATCGAATACAGTATCACATACTGGTATCATTCTCGGTCCCGCACATATCTCATATGCGCTCCTATTTCGTTTCGCTTGAGCCAGGAAACCTCTGTGTAGGACTCTAAAGACTCGTCAATACGCCGGCAGCAGATGATGATCATATCAAGCATCCACAAGCCGCAAGCGGTCTGCTAAACGTAACGGCCACCCGGGTATTGAGCGATCTGAAGATCGACGAGCAAGCCCGCTCACACTCCAGTGAATCCAACCAGTAACACTACCGTACAGTCCGGTCTGATCGTCTGATATGTCGCATATCTCGCCTAGGGGTGGTAAACGTCAGACCCCAATAGCTCGATAAGTCGTGTCGATATGAGGTCTATAACTGTTCGAGAAACTATTGGTAACACTTACCAGTAATTCTCAGCAACCCTGGCCAGGGATTTCCTGTTATAGCCAATCGAACACAGCGCAACATCAACCCCCTATACCGGGAGAGACGAATCCCCTCCTATCGCTCATTGCCTCCATGTGACTCGGGACTGTACCCAAAAACCACCGTTTTGCACGCCCTCTTGGACGTGGTAAGATGGAAATCAAAGCACAGTGGGAACCACACAAGACTCTATGACGATCTCGGGTCAACAGACTACTCTGTACCAGTGTCACCAGAGAACTGCCATCTGACGTGAGGTATAATACCATCTGGGAGTTCTCGGCGAGTCCGTCCAGTGTACCCAGTCTCTACTGAGCACCCGTATATCATCTCTGATGTCAAACACCAATGGATATGGGATCATCCATCGCCCATCTGTATGGGTCGAGAAGGTACACGCTAGTCTACTCTGGTATATCGATGCCCCGTCTCGATACACCCACGACTAGGGACTTTGAAGGATGTACTTATGGACTACCATGTCCCCACTAGTATGATCCGCATCATAGTCCAGGCAGTCAAGTACACATCCTAAGGGCTTTACCAACATGTAACAGAGAGACAATCAGTATACACGTTAAGGTAAAGAGCAACCAGATAGCATACTATCATGTCGAGCAAGAAAGTCCTCCCTATATATGTCCCAGCATCCACTACAATATACATCCTATGTACAGTAATGGCCTCTAGGGCATACATATAACTAACAATCTCCCACTTGCACTAGGGCCATCTGTAGCAGTGGTTGTAGTATCTCATACTCAACCATCCCATAAAAGTCTCTCTCTGGGAACAGGCCTTTGTGAGTGGATCAGCTGTGTTTGTCCTCTGAGTCTACTCTCCTAACCTCGATCTCCCTGGAGATCAACCATCTCCATGATCAAGTGATACTGCCTTAGAATATGTCTGGATCACTGATGGGACCGGCGTTCCTTGGCATAAGCCACAACTCCATTGTCACACAATGGGAGGAACATAGTTCATCTCATGAACCAATATACACCCAAACAGCCTCTTTGGTAGCATCTTAAGTAGCGATGTATCCAGCCTTTGTCGTCTAGTATGTCACGGTATCTAGCTTGGAACTCTTCCAACATACCGTCCCTTTACTGAGGGTAAAGACAATGCCTGCGACTGACATTCAGTCGTCTTTATCACCCTGGAACCCTTCCAGTGATTCTCCCCAGGATCAACTGATACCATCTCACTACAGCTAGTGAGTATCCTAACATCCATTTAGATCTATCTCATAGATCCAAAACTCAGGATTTAGCAGGTATCATCATGATCCTATATGGAGAATCATTGTGATAAGCGGAGATTGATCGAGGGTAGCATAAGAAACTCCTTTCTTATCAAGAGTATGTCATCCACGTACTCTACGAGGATCACCACCATACTCCCTACTACCTTTTTGTTTATACAAGGTTCATCTACCATTTTGATGATGTCAAACTCTTTGACTACTTCATCAAAACAGATGTTCCAACTCCGCGATGCCTGCTTTATCAGATAAAACATCTTGCACACGTTTCCGCTGCTCCCACTGATTTACGAAGCCCTCTGGCTGTGTACTTACAGACGCACTCTTCTAAATCATCATTTAGAAAAGCAGTCATGGCACCCAACCACCAGATATCGTAGTCATGGTATGTAGCCGTGACAAGTAGGATCTGGATGGACTTAAGTATAGTTACTTGAAAAGGTTTCATCATTATCCACACCTGGTCAATGATGCAAACTTCTAACAAGTCTAGCTTTGAAAGTCTCAACTTTTCCATATACACCAAGTAATCTTCTCAAGATATACTTGCTCCTGATGGGGATTTAACCCTTCAGATATAGCAATCAAAGTCCATACTTTGTTGGTGCATAAGGATTCCATCTCAGATCGCTAAACATCCAGCCATTCTTACAGAGTCTTACTCTAGATGGCCAGCTCGAAACTAGTTGGGTCATCATCTCATGATGCAGTCCTCGCTCCCACTGTCATAGAGAAACCGAAGTATCTCTCAGGTGGGTGAGGAACCCTACTAGATCGGCGGAGAGGCTGAAGTTCGTTGGTATTTACTGAATCCTTTGGTTCTATCAAATCATCAGTTGCAGTTTGTATGGCTGGAACATTTCCAGTTCTACATAACTGACCTTGCCTCGAGCTTGTCCGGATTTTGCCTTTAAGACATAGGCCGGACAACCCCAAATCTTAACTAGCTTAAGACATGGGCTCTTCCCTTTCCATATCACATATGAAATGGTAGGCAACTTATTTGATTGGAACCCATTCAATAGGTATGCAGCTTCTCAAGCGCATAACTCCAAAAAATGAAACAGGTAACTCAGTATTACTCATCATAGAGCACACCTTATCACATAGGGTGTAATTGCTCCACCCCGATATACCATCGTGCTATGGTGTATACAGAGGAGTAATGCTGAGAGAGAATCTTATTCTCCTTTAGAAAAGTCCAAGAATTTCGTGCTCAAGTATTCTCCTCCCTGATCACATCAAAGGACATAATACTTGTACCCTTATTGGTTCTCTACTTCTAACTTATATTCTGTGAATATCTCAAAAGGTTCTGACTTGTGTTTCAACAAGAACATATGTCTGAATCTAAAGAGATCATCAGAGAACGTAATGAAGTATAAAGAACCAGTCTTGGCATGTGTAGACAGGGGACCTACATACATCAACATGTATCATCCCAAGAGTTTACTAACTCTTTCTCTGTTTCCATTAAACGGAGCTATGGTCATCTTATCTCTGTGACATGACTGGCAAGTTTCACAAGATGTAAATTCAAACCGATTTAAATATGCATCTACATGTAACTTCAGCTAGTCGGGTCGCATTGATATGACCTAGTCTACAATGCCTCAAGTAGGATTCGTTCATTTCTGAACTCTTCCTCTTGTGTGTGTTCCGTATACTAAAGAACTGTAGTTTGATTTAGAACATCAATGCTTTTAGATAACGTGCCTGAACCGATCAACTTTTGATATAGGAAATGTTCAAAACATTATCCAACAATACAAAATTTTATCATTTCTTTACTAATAAAGAGACTGATATGATTTTGTATATCAGGTTCGGTATCTAATAACATTCGTTCAGAATCAATGTATTGGTAATACAGGGTGACAGTGACCAACAGACTTGGCTGCAACATTTGCCCCGTTTTCTGCCTCATGAAACTTATCACCCGTTCTCAGTTCTCTACCTATCTGTAGCCCTATGTAACAGATTACATATCTGGGATCCTGATCTGGTATCACATACCCAGGACGTAAAGGATACTGAGAAACAGTTCTTTGTTACGAACACACCCGAAGATGATGCATCATATGCACTCTTTTCGTTTGGGCGGCACGGGAATTCTGGTAATCCCCAATTTCCTGCTCTGTCTTATAACAATTATAAGTTGGAGCGGGACCAACGTTCCCCAGCTCAGTATAACAAGCGGGTTCGGTCAATAATCCGTTTTATTATCTTGATTAAGGCGTGATATGGTCGCTACCTGGAGAGAGGGAGAAGAAAACACTCAGCGTGCGCTCTTGCAAGAATAGATTGGTTATTATTTTATCTAATCAGGATGGCTCCCACTGCTTTTTATCAAATCTTCCTTCAAACCCTAAAAGGAAAGACTAGCCGGGATTAATTACACACTACAAGTTCGCCAATCTTTCAGCCAGGCCAGTGTCGGTACTTTGAGGGAGGTCCCCCGTGCTTTCGCACGAACCTAATTAATGTAAACCTCGTTTTCCCAGAGGCGTAACCTCGTTGACACCTTTCTAGACACCTACTTGATCGGCTAATTGTAATGTGTAAAACTCTCCCAGGAGTAACTCTTACTCCCAGCGGATATCGGGATCCAACTATCTCATAGAAGGTATGCAATCTCATTGCAAATTTCAACACTTGAAATTCCCGATAATATTTTGCCCCATGCGATCTATGACCTTGACTGAGTCAACAAACCATAGACCGCAAGTAAAGTTCAACCCGTCATTTCTCGATTGAATTAAACCCACCCGCATGACCCTTGACTGAGTCAACAAGGCCGCACGACTACCCTAATCCAATCGCATCATATGCATTGCAGATAAGAACTAATCAGCTACCGCACACTACACCTTGACTGAGTCAACAAACGCAGCACGAATACTAACTAGGACTTATCTGAAATGACGGAGGGCTACGTCAGGTTTTTAAGAAAACCTTTTGCGTAATGAACTTTATATCGTTGTAGAATCAAATGATTTTAAAAAAATGGAGTGCTTTTGAGGCTTTTCTAGTTTTGCTAAAGGAGTCACTCCCGGTGAAGGGATCGTCGGTCCTTTCCTCGTCGAATGAGGTGCGGGATATATCGTATATATCACTGTGCAAAGAAAAAACACTTAAAAGCAGTCAAAAGACAAACCGAGTGTGTAGCATCTGCCAGTTATTGCTAAAGGAGTCACTCCCGGTGAAGGGATCTCGGTCCTTTCCTCATCGAATAAGGTGCAGGATATATCACATATACCGCTGTGCAAAGCAAGAACTGTAGCTACCTATTTTATTTTGAAATTCGATTCTACAACATCTTAGGTTTCTTTTATTTCATTAATCACATTAATGAAGTCCCATCATTTAAGTACCTAAACATCACAGATAAATACGACGTACACTTATGCCATCCGCATTCGCCTCGATGTCCCCTCGTGCACCGTTAGGTTAGGTAACTAACGGCAGAGCGGGGCAGGGCTAGCGCGGGTGTAAAACATAAGTAACGTCTATATAATATATCATATATACTATATACTGTATCTATCACAGAACATCACATGATCACATCACAGATATCGCAGCAGAAGAAACATATGAAATATTGGATATACTAGGACGTCCGTGTTTTCAATACGAGCCAGTATAAAACACGGATTCCACGGTCGTGATGAATAGCCAAACCCACACCCCTAGACCCCTACGAGAGCGACAAGCAACCCTACCAATTCTAGAGTTAGGAGACCCGGACTCGACTCCTCGAGTTGGTCTCCCACTGGACTCCAGAACCCGGTTACTTGTGCTCCCCTCCTTGGGTCTATCCTAGTGCGGAAAAGTAAATAATATACAAAAGGTGACAACTTCCGCTACCTGGAAGTGCCCCAATAAAAGAATATTACATACAAGTTTTTACATGAATGAAAATGAAAAACACTCATCTCACATAAAAACCCCCGGCTATTCAAACACGACGATCCAATATAACATATCCAGCAACACATAACATCACATGTCATCAACGTAAGTAAATATGTCCATCCCAATTGTCGTTGACATATAGCAACGAAACCGGCGATATCACATATTACACTTACGGTCACAGAAAAGAAAGTGTAAAACTACAACAGTTGGAATCCGCAACCATCTCAGACATCGCATGCCTGACCAAATGAATTTCTTAGACATCGCATGCCTAACAATTATAAACCCCGCATTTTAGCCTCAACATCGAAAACACTTTTCAATACCAAGTCGGGCAATTCAACAAGATTCCCGACATCCTGATCGAATGCTCGTCGCAAACTTCAGTAGACGGCCGCACCCCCGATACCGTCGACGAAGTGCACCAAGGTGGAACACCGCTGCCGGGAGCACCCGAACGGATGCTTTTGGCGACGGGGTTCTCCTACAGTCACTTGGTCGGGGCTATGGGGTGAGGCTGTCTATTAAGTTTACCCGGCGAGTATCCGCGTACGCTATGTGATTGCGACGGACTTTTGATCACATCAAAATTCCGTGGCAACCGATCAAGTGAGACTAAACTGCTATGTTTATATCATTCATTTAGTTATCACATAACTACTTGTGAATTCCAATTATTGTATCCCTTTCCAGATAAATAGAAAATGTTAAACTTTCCGATCGAACAATCGAACACCCAAGTTTTCCCGATACAGATCAACACATGAAACAAGTCTAGCAACATTCAGTTCGTGCCTCAGTACCAACGGTCCAGCCGTAGAAGGGTCAAGCCAACGCCTCACATGTGGCACGTCGTACTGCCCCAAACCCGAAGGTTCAAAAGGCAGTTCAAGACGGTCACATAATCGAGTTAAGGTTTGTTGTCTTCTAGAGGGACCATCGCGTTACTTGCACTACTTAGAACGTCGTTAAACTACGGAAAAATCCAACACTTGGAAATTTCCCGACAGGGGAAAAATTAGGTATTTATATCCGGTCGAACTTTTTAACATATTCTAAAAATTTATCCGGAAAGCCACACAGACAAAATTTCATAATCCGATCGAACATTCGAATCCCCAAAACAACCCTAGAAAACTCAACTGTTGACTGAATATTAAAAGTTCCCAGAAAACTCAGCATATTAAAATATAAATTACTGTGCAAAAAGTGAGTGATGACGTCATCATATTGCCGTGGAACCGCCGCAGAAGCCAGGGTTCTGCCGCGGTTCCGCCGCCTTTATTACTGTTCATGACAAAATTTTTGCATCGTAATTCTTATTTTTCCTTGCTGAATTTTTTACGAATTTTTAATTTGGAAAAATCCAGATATTTCAAAAATGTCCAGAGAGCATTCTCGGGTGTGGGTTTCGGGTTCGTTCGGGTTTCAAATTCCGTCTGGACTTCGCCTAAGGCTCTAGCTAGGCTCTGATACCACTGTAGGGTTCCTAGGCACCCTAGTGAGGTCTCACAAGGCATCGAGCATGCCAATTTCAAAAATTATAGGTGCCGAGAGACCCGACTACGGATCGTTTGCTAGAAAAACTAGGCGAAAAGCTAACTAGTTAACACTTAACTAAGGGAATACGGAAATACAACCTTTGTAGATCCGGTGCTCCACCTCCATAGCTCCGCAACGAAGTTCTCTCCGCTGTCCAAATCAAATCCGGGCTCTTGCGTCGGCTTCGTCGGAGAATAAGCGAGCTAGGTCGTCGATGTCCATGCCGAAGATGATCTACGTCGAGGCATCGCTAAATGAAGCTCCGACTTCACCAAGTCAAGAAACTTGTGAAGTAAACACACTCTACTACTTGGCAAGAGGTAGAGGATGAAGAAATAGGAAGTGGGTAGACTTTAGAATTGGATTTCTCACTCTAATTCTCACTTTGCCATTAAAGCTTGTGAAGCTTTTTCTTGAAGTGAAGAAGAAGAAGAAGATGAAGAATATGATAAGTTAATTTAAAATAGAAAAATAAAACAATACTTATCATAATCTTTACCTTAGTTAAGTGTAGAGAATTGACTAAGGTTGGGTTGAATGGTTAGGGTTAAGGATGAGAACAAAAGGTCAACAAGTCAAAGCTTCATGAAACTTCAACTAAAAACAAAAGTAGCCACCATTCATTTATCTTCCAATTTATTCAAAATGAATAAATAAATAAGATAAATGAATAAGTAAAACCCTAATCAACAACTTAACCTTGGTTTAATTCTTTATACTTAACCAAAAAGCATGCATCATCAAACATGATACAAGCAAGTGCACAAATCATATCGCATACGAAATGTGCACACCCGAGTGAGAAAATCCATTTAAAGTGAACCGATACTAGTTAATGCAAAGTAATGTATCAAATATATAATTATGCATTAAATCATTAAATCAACACTTGATTTAATGATCCGGTCATATCGCATATAACCGACTAATATCAACAGTAACAACTTATCGAATCAACACTTGATCCGATAACCCGGCTATATCGCATATAACCGATCAATGTCACATATCGCGAGAATCGAATACAGTATCACATACTGGTATCATTCTCGGTCCCGCACATATCTCATATGCGCTCCTATTTCGTTTCGCTTGAGCCAGGAAACCTCTGTGTAGGACTCTAAAGACTCGTCAATATGCCGGCAGCAGATGATGATCATATCAAGCATCCACAAGCCGCAAGCGGTCTGCTAAACGTAACGGCCACCCGGGTATTGAGCGATCTGAAGATCGACGAGCAAGCCCGCTCACACTCCAGTGAATCCAACCAGTAATACTACCGTACAGTCCGGTCTGATCGTCTGATATGTCGCATATCTCGCCTAGGGGTGGTAAACGTCAGACCCCAATAGCTCGATAAGTCGTGTCGATATGAGGTCTATAACTATTCGAGAAACTATTGGTAACACTTACCAGTAAATCTCAGCAACCCTGGCCAGGGATTTCCTGTTATAGCCAATCGAACACAGCGCAACATCAACCCCCTATACCGGAAGAGACGAATCCCCTCCTATCGCTCATTGCCTCCATGTGACTCGGGACTGTACCCGAAAACCACCGTTTTGCACGCCCTCTTGGACGTGGTAAGATGGAAATCAAAGCACAGTGGGAACCACACAAGACTCTATGACGATCTCGGGTCAACAGACTACTCTGTACCAGTGTCACCAGAGAACTGCCATCTGACGTGAGGTATAATACCATCTGGGAGTTCTCGGCGAGTCCGTCCAGTGTACCCAGTCTCTACTGAGCACCCGTATATCATCTCTGATGTCAAACACCAATGGATATGGGATCATCCATCGCCCATCTGTATGGGTCGAGAAGGTACACGCTAGTCTACTCTGGTATATCGATGCCCTGTCTCGATACACCCACGACTAGGGACTTTGAAGGATGTACTTATGGACTACCATGTCCCCACTAGTATGATCCGCATCATAGTCCAGGCAGTCAAGTACACATCCTAAGGGCTTTACCAACATGTAACAGAGAGACAATCAGTAAACACGTTAAGGTAAAGACCAACCAGATAGCATACTATCATGTCGAGCAAGAAAGTCCTCCTATATATGTCCCAGCATCCACTACAATATACATCCTATGTACAGTAATGGCCTTTAGGGCATACATATAACTAACAGTAATGGCCTCTAGGGCATATACACTAACAATCTCCCACTTGCACTAAGGCCATGTACTGGCGTATCGAAGACCTATCATCTCGATCAGCCGCTCGAACTGAGTCTGGGGCAAGGCCTTGGTGAATGGATCTGCTGTGTTATCTTCTGAAGCAACCCTCCGAACCTCGATCTCCTGGCGATCCACGATCTCCCTGATCAGGTGATACCGCCTCAAGATGTGTCTGGATTTCTGATGGGACCTGGGTTCCTTCGCTAAAGCTATAGCCCCGTTGTTGTCGCAATACAGAGGTATTGGGTCAACAATGGACGGAACCACCTTAAGTTCTCTCAAGAACTACCTCATCCAGAAAGCTTCTTTTGCGGCATCAGATGCAGCGATGTATTCCGCTTCCATAGTCGAGTCAGCAACGGTTTCCTGTTTGGAGCTCTTCCAACGCACCGCCCCTCCATTGAGGGTAAAGACAAAACCCGACATGGACTTGGAATCATCCTTGTCACTCTGGAAGCTGGAGTCAGCAAAGGCCTCAATCTGGAGGTCTTTTCCGCCATACACCAAGAACATCTCCTTAGTTTCTCAGGTACTTGAGAATGTTCTTTACTGCTATCCAATGTTTCTCCCCAGGGTTTGACTGATACCTGCTTACCACACTCAGTGCATAAGCCACATCCGGTCTGGTACACAACATCGCATACATTATAGAGCCTACCGCAGAAGCGTAGGGTATAATAGACATGCGATCCCTCTCCAAATCAGTCTTGGGAGACATCTCTTTGGAGAGGGTGATCCCGTGACAAGCCGGTAAACTACCGCGCTTGGAATCTTCCATACTGAATCTCTTCAGTATGGTGTCGATGTACCTGGACTGCGAAAGTCCTAATATCCTCTTGGATCTGTCACGGTAGATCCGGATACCCAGAATGTATGAGGCATCACCCAGGTCTTTCATGGAGAACCTGTGTGACAAGAACCCCTTGACAGATTGTAGCATAGGAATGTCATTTCCTATTAAGAGAATGTCATCCACGTATAAAACGAGGAATACTACATTTCTCGCTACAAATCTACAATAGATGCATGCTTCATCTGGATTTTTGATAAAGCCAAATTCCTTGACCGTCTCATCAAAACAGATGTTCCAACTCCGCGATGCCTGCTTTAGTCCATAAATGGACTTAAGCAACTTGCACACCTTTCCGCTGCTCCCACTCTGAATGAAACCCTCTGGCTGGTCCATATAGACACACTCCTCTAAATGTCCATTTAGAAAAGCTGTCTTTACGTCCATCTGCCAAATCTCATAATCGTGGAAGGCAGCAATGGCAAGAAGGATCCGAATGGATTTCAGTATAGCTACTGGAGAAAAGGTTTCGTCATAGTCCAAACCAGGTTGCTGACGAAAACCCTTTGCTACCAGTCTAGCTTTATAGGTCTCAACTTGTCCATCTACACCAATCTTCCTTTTGAAGATCCACTTGCATCCTACGGGTTTTACCCAATCTGGAACAATGTCCAACGTCCATACTTTGTTGGTGTACATGGACTCCATTTCGGTCCGCATTGCATCCAGCCATTTTACCGAGTCGACGCTCTGAATGGCTTGCTGGAAGCTAGTAGGCTCATCACAGTCTATGATGCAATCCTCTCTATCCCCGTCAATGAGAAAACCGTAGTATCTCTCGGGCGGATGAGACTGCCTACTACTCCTGCGGAGTGGCGTGGGAATATCCTGATCTTTCGAACCCTCTGGTTCTACTAAGCTTTCAGTAATAGCTCGTGGTTCTGAAATTTCTTCCAGTTCTATTGCGCTCCCACTTAATTCTTTTTCTATGAACTGGTGTTCTAGAAAGTGGGCATGGCGAGAAACAAACACCTTTTGTTCCTCTTCGCAATAGATGAAATATCCCTTGGAGTTCTTTGGATATCCCACAAACTTGCACTGTACTGAGCGTGCCTCGAGCTTGTCCGCATGCTGCTTTTTTACAAAAGCTGGACATCCCCATGTCTTAATGTGATTAAGATAGGGTCTCTTCCTACACCACATCTGATATGGTGTAGTAGGCACAGTCTTAGTTGGAACTCGGTTCAAAAGGTATACAGCTGATTCTAGCGCATATCCCCAGAACGATCGCGGCAACTCAGCGTTACTCATCATGGACCGTACCATATCCAATAGGGTTCGGTTCCGTCTCTCCGATACAACGTTATGTTGCGGAGTGTATGGAGGAGTAAGCTGAGAGAGAATTCCATTCTCTTTTAATTAACCCAGGAACTCGGCACTCAAGTATTCACCACCTCGATCAGATCTCAGTGCCTTGATACTTTTGCCTGTTTGTTTTTCTACTTCATTCTTATATTCCTGGAATTTTTCAGAAGCCTCGGATTTATGTTTCATTAAGAAGACATAACCGTACCTTGAAAAGTCATCCGCAAAAGTAATGAAGTAAGAATAACCGCTTCGTGCATTTGTAGACATTGGACCGCACACGTCACTGTGTACGAGTCCCAAGAGCTCGCTCGCTCTTACTCCGTGTCCAGTGAACGGAGTCTTTGTCATCTTTCCTTTGAGACAGGATTGACAAGTTGCATACGATTGATATTCGAACGGATCCAAATATCCTTCTGCATGTAACTTAGTCAACCTTCTCTCATTGATGTGACCCAGTCTACAATGCCATAAGAAAGTTTTATTGATTTCTGGATACTTTCTTTTGTGTGTATTCTGGACATTGAAAATCTGTGGTTGGTTTAATACGTATATACCGTTGTTCAATGTACCTGACCCAATCAAAACTTGATTAAGGTGAATGTTCACTACATTACTTACAAATGCAAATTCATAACCTTCTTTAGATAATAAAGATACAGAAATTATATTACAGGTTGCATTTGGTACATAATAACAACTACGCAAAACCAAAAAGTGTCCATCCGACAATCCCAGGTGATAGTCCCCCATGGCCTCAGCATCCATGCTAGTACCGTTTGCAACTCTGAGGGTCGTGTCACCTGCCTTCAAAACTCTACGCTTTCTCAACACCTGCAAAGAATTACAGATATGAGATCCTGATCCGGTATCCAATACCCAGGATGTAGATTTTATTGATAGACAGTTTTCAATAACATACACACCTGAAGCTGAAGCCGCAACTCGCTTCAAATCCTGTGTTCTGGCCTTCCAATCCTTGCAATCCTGTTTCCAGTGACCACTTTTGTGACAGTAGAAGCATTCTTCCTTCCCCACCAGCTTTCCCGCTACCTTTGTTGCTTTTCCTTTTCCCTTCGTATCCAGTTTACTGACACCGCCTCTTGGTTTGGCGGGGGCTTTCTTCTTCTTGCCCTTGGCTTTCGCCCTGGACCTAGAAGAGGAAGATCCTCCTACAAACAAAGTGGATGTCTCCCTACCCTTCTGTAGGGTGCCCTCAGCACTCCTCAACATGTTCAGAAGTTCGGAAAGTTCAACCTCCTTTCCTTGCATGTTGAAGTTAAGAATAAACTGGGCGTAAGTGGAAGGAAGGGACTGGAGAATCAAATCAGTATAGAGTTCATTCTCCAACGTGGTCCCAAGGTCCGCGAGCTCCTCTATGTAGCCAATCATCTTAAGCACGTGTTCCGCTACCGATGATCCGACGGCCAACCTTGCCGAAAACAACTTCTTCGACACTTTGTATCTGGCGATACGAGACTGCTCTCCATACAGTTCTTTTGTATGAAGAAATATGGACTCTAGGTCCATATTCTCGTGCCTCCTCTGATGTCCGTTGTCCATCGAGGCAAGTACGAGGCATTTGGCCTTCGCGCAATCTATTTCCCATGTCTTACGGATTTCCCTATCCGCGACACTGGTTTTGGGACCTGGGACAGGGGGAGCTTTGGTGGTAAGGACATACCCCAACTTGTCGTAAGTGATTGCCATCTTGACATTCCTGAGCCAATCTTTGTAGTTTGGCCCTGTCAATATGTTTTTATCTAGTAATAACTTATGTCCGGTCATGTTGAATGGTCGCTGCAATTAGGAGAGAGAAAAGAAACACTTTAGCATGATGCTCTTGCAAGTTTAGAGTGGTTTTTAGTTTGTCTAAACAGGATGGCTCCCACTGTCTCTCGAATCCCTTCTCAAACCGTAAAGAAAGGATTAGTCAGGATCAATCTCACCGTACAATACTTGCTTAACCGTTCAGCCAGGCCAGTGTCGGTACTTCGAGGGAGGTTTTCCAACGCTTTCGCGAAGTTCCTTAATTAAGTAACCTCTTTTCCCTGTGGGCGTAGCCCCGCTAACACCTTTCTAGACACCTACTAGGTTTATAACATTGATCGTTAAGTGAGAGTTTTCCCGAGGAGTAGCATATACTCACAGTAGGATCGGGATCCAAATATCATTGCGTGATAAAACCGAAGGAATCTTACCAGAATCATCACACTCCAAATGGTATGCAGCGCTAGCAAGTTTCAGTACTTATGAAACTCCCGATGTGGATTTTTGCCCCATGCTCTTATGACCTTGACTTTGGCCAAAATATCATAAGTCACATGTCAAGTTCTACCCGTCATTCTCCTGGTTAATTTGGACCCACCCGTACCTACCCTTGACTTTGGCAAAAATGGCAGCACGACTGTCCCAAACCAACGCATCTATCTATGCTGCACATGAATACCCAATAGCTACCAATCACTATGCCTTGACTTTGGCCAAAATACATAGCTTGAATACTTTTGACCATTCATGTGGAATGACGGAGGGCTACGAATGGTTTTGGCAAAACCGTGAACGTAGTGAACTTGATATAATCGATGGAACGAGATAGCTTTTAAAAGGAGAGGTTCAAGCTCCGCGTTTAAAAGTTAGTTTTGAAAAGAACCGAGTGGTTTTCAAAGTGTTCCAATCGACTTTTACTTGGTTTATTTTCTTGCATTAGTTCTTTTAATGCGTCCCATCATTTAATCCTACCATTGCAGAAAACAACCAAAATATGACGTACGCTTATGCCATTCGCATTCGCCATGGGGCCCCGTCATCACCCGTTAGGTTACTTAACTAACGACAGAGCGGGGGCTGGGCTAACACGGCTGTAAAACATAAGCAACGCCTAAATAGTTATCATATATAAATATATAGCAATGATAGACATTACAGATCACAGATGAATACATTGGATATACTAGGAATCCGCAATCCGTTCGAGCCTGCAACGAAAAGTGGATTACACGGTCGCGGTGAATAGCCAATACCCTATCCAAGACCACTACGGGTGCGGCAAACTACCCGCCAAGTACCCGAAGCGAAGCAACCTCCCTCACCACCGTGAGTAGGCCACTCGGCACTTCGAGATACCCGGTAGTTTGTGCACCCCCTCCATGGGTCTATCCTAGGAGCAAAAATAGTAAAAAGAATTATACAATGACGGCAACAACCCCGACCCGGTTGCGCGGCCATACAAATAATATTACATCAATTTACATGTTACAATGAATGAAAGAAAAAGAAACACTCATCTCACATCCACCCCGGCTATTCACCTGCGACAATCCAACACCTTCATATACACTACCATCATCAAACACAGATCACAGATATGTATAACCCCGACTAATCGACATATAGCGATTAGCCGACGTTCAATACATATAAACATCATAGATATAACCCTTTAGTCAAAGTGTAGTGAAGTTCGATAAAAAAATACGGATTTATAGGCCCCCAAAAACAAATTTCTATTCTGGAAAATCTGGGCACATATAAACCATCTTAAAAATCCCAAAACCATGCCAGAAGAACACTGCACCAAACTCGACCCAGAGACAAGCCAACTCGGCCGCGGTTGCGCGGCAATAGCTTGCTATTGCCGCGGAACCGCGGCGCTTTGGTCGATTCACTGGACCGGGTTTGGTGGCTTTCTTCATAAAACCCTGAGACAATTTTTGGAGTATGACAAATTTTATTTTGAGCAGGAAAAAAATTAACAGAAAGTTAGGGTTTTGATATTTTGGTTTTTCGATTTTTCCGATCAAACTTCCATACACTTTCACTACCTAGCTAGTTTATGTTTAGTTAGGCTCTGATACCACTGTAAGTCCACGTTGCCCACCCCGGTACTTACGGGGAGGCGGAAAACGGAATAAAAATCAAATTTTTATCAACTATAGGCAACATGGACTAGACAAAGAAGGATCTTTGCTAAACAAAAACAAGCTAAAGCTAAGTAGAAACTAGCTAAGTGTTAGAAAGGTTATACCTAGGGCTTTATGTCCTTCTCTCCTTGCTCCTTGGAGTAGTGGAAAGAGGTCACCTTTGTCGTCTTCTCACGTCGAAGAAAGATCCACCCAAAAGCCTCAACCTTTGGCTTCAACTCCAAGCTAGAAGTAACTAGGGTGCAAGAAGTGCTAATCCTTGAACCCTAGATGAGAGTAGAGATTATCAAGAAGGGGGTTTTCTCAAGCTCAAGTGTTTCTCAACACATGAGAGGGGAGAGCTTGAGGGAGAGGAAGAACAAGAGAGAGAAAGTAAATAATAGAATGAAAGAAAATATGAATCATTCTCTCATATATGTGTGAATTATTGTAATTAGATAATTAGCTAGATAATTGTCATGGTTAATCAAGACATGACCATTATCATTTCATTTTTAATGCAATTTGCAAGGATCAAAGAGCATCTTCCAAATGAAATGATGATGGTCAAAGTGTCAACCTAGGTCAACAAGTCAAGTGTCACGACCCGAAAGTACGGAACATGACCGGCACTTAAACTACGAACGTCTCGAGGCGTACGTAATCTAAGTAAACCGAAAACCCAGAAATCCAAACCAAGAAAAGTAGTAGAGTGCAGGAAAAACCAACTTAAAGCAAGTAGTTTCAATAGCATAAGCCGAATTATGCGGTTTTTAAAACATCAAAAATTTACTGAAAATTTCGGCAGAGTCTCCTTTGTAAATACTGGCTCCCAAACAGGATACGACATGAATAGTATACGAAATCAATAAAAAGGCATCCCCAAGCGGGAGCTAGCTCTTAGTCAATCGACGGTCACAACCACACAAGCAATATAATATACAACGCCAACGGCGAGGATCAAAACTCAAAAGGAAACTCAAAGCACCAGAAATATAACGAGCGACTCTAAGGTCGAAAGAATAAACAACACTGGTCTCTATCTCAATAAATACATGTTTGGTTGATGGAACTTCTAGATACAACAGAATAATGATATACAAGATATAATGATGGGTGCGATACAAATAAACCCACCTACTAGCAAGTCACCCGAATGAAACTGAGCCCGCAAAGCCGTAACGAAACCTGTACGGCAAACCTGTAAGAAACTGGGGCACAACGGGGGTGAGTTGCCAACTCGTGAATAGAAAAACATCTACGCACAGAAATCGCATAAATAACGCAATCCTAGGTCAATGATCATAATATATCCTCAAATATATGAATAACACGTAGCCTATAACAAGGCTAGGGTAAATATCTAACCCGAGTGTAAACTCATGTACCCGTGTCAGTGCCCCAAGTAGCAATATATCATATGAATGAGGTATGAATGCATGAAAATAGAATACATGTAAATGAAGATCTGTTTTCATAATTTAGTGAGATTTCCTTTGTATTTTTAAAATGAGGTATCATAATGAAATCAGCATAAAACAGTGCCTAGCATCGGCACAAAACGTAATCCCAATATCTCGATATCTCTGTATCACAGTCTCTGTACCTCAATATCTCGAAATCTCAATGTCTCAATCACAATATCTAGGGCGCCGTCAGTCCAGACCGGCCCCTACCATCCATCTCAAGACCACGATGGTATCCTCCGGATATCCGACGCGTCGGGTAATATCACCGGTAGGTAGTGCTCCCCTGCCAGGCTCACATCGTCATCATCACGCGCTTCTTGCCCCGGGGTACCTTACCGGGTCCACCATGTACCCGAAACGGTTCATCCGTCTCCTCGAATCGGGTCTCGAAATCTATCAGCAAACTCATGGTGGACGACTCATACATCATGGGAAAACCGCACTTTTTATTTTAAAAAGAGAGAAATCAGTTCATATAAGTTTTTGCGGTTTTCCTCCAAATCCAGAAAATCTCATGGAAATCCGAATCCAAAACCTCAATAACACGTAAAATAGTGAATATATGCATGAGAATTCATGAATGCGGCATAACAATGAATAACAGTATGCATGAAGTAGCAGGTAATAACTACAATGTCTAAACTAACATATAAGGCAAGTACACTAATATCATGTCTAACTATTAGCTAACAGGCTATGTCAAGCAATAATATTCTCTAAAGTGTACGTGACATGGCAATTACCGATGAAGATGTGTGTGAGCCGGCAAGTAGGTGTACGTGGTACATACGCATCATCGGTAATGGTGCTGGTGTCCTAACAGCATGATATCAATAATGGCATATGCAGCAAAATAAGCATGCGAGGCAGAGCGAACAGCAATAATGTGCGGGAGCTGAATACTAGACACAACGATAACTAATCAGTATTAATCTAATATAAGTCCTACAAATGGTGCCTTTTGAAATAACACGAATCATGGGGTTTTGAAAATAGGGCTACGGCGTTTTTATGAAAAGATACGTCTTTTGAAATATCCGTAAGATCCCTTGGGCTGTCTTTTAAAATACCCACGATTCGTTAGTTTTGAAATAGGTAAGAATCGAATCTAATCTAACAACTAAACTAAACTAAAGGGCTAAGCTAACAAGCTGGACTACAGGTAAGGAAACCGCCTAACATCTGAGTCGATACATATACATACCTGTATATGTATAGTCGGTGATCCCGCCTCAATAATATCATAGCCGATACCATATCTATAATCAGGCATCCCAAGTCAAGAGTGCGGATCAATCATCAATATAGCTCGTACGTAAATCCGTCGTACGGCATCCCAATCTGGGTACGGGTCAATATCACATTCATCATACTATTCACCTGGTATCCTCTTTATCAAATATCATGATCGGGGTACTGATCTACGTCTAGTACCATACTGATACCGCCTACGTATGCATGGTCGTGTGTGAAACACTACATCAAGGACCCGCTACAACGTCATGTCGTATCTCAAATACGAACCCTGCTATATCACCGATCTCACGGCCTCAAATCAAATCTCATCGACTCAGCTCAATCCCAAGTATCATCCTCAAATCCGTATGTGAACACATAGTCCCATACCCATGTGAACACATAACCATAAAGAATCCCATGAGCACATAACAATAGGAATGTATGCAAGTATGTATGTGTGTATGTGTAGTGCAACACTACCCTAGGGTTCGCAACACTAAAGTAATCCAACACACCAATATCCATCCTAAGCATCGTTATTAATCCTAAATAACATATACTAATTGTTGGTGTGTATACACATCCGTATACACCACCACGGACTGCGGGGGTGCTATACGCCATCCACCCGACTTCTCCCCGTAGATATAAATCTACTCACCTGGTCCTCGCTAGCCGGTGCCGACGTCGCCACGCGCTTGCTTGTCGTCTCGAAGTCCACATAGGGGTACCTACATGTAAGTCCGTGTTGCCCATCCCGGTGCTTACGGGAGGCGGAAAACATAATAAAAAACGGATTTTTAATGACTTAGGCAACATGGACTTTGCTTGTGAGGATCTTTGCTAAACGAAAACTAGCTAAAGTAAACTAACAACTAACTAAGTTGTAGAAAGGTTATACCTTTGGTCTTTAGTCCTTCTCTCCTTGCTCGTCGGAATGGTAGAAAGGCCTCACCTTGCTTGTCTTCTTCCGTCAAAGAAAGATCCACTTGAAAGCCACCACCTTTAGCTTCAACTCCAAGCTAGGAGTAACTAGAGTGCAAGAAATGCTAAGACTAGAACCCTAGAAGAGAGTAGAGAGGATCAAGTGAAGGTTTTTCTCAAGCTTTTTGTTTCTCAACACATGAGAGGGAGAGAGCTTGAGGGAGAGGATGAACAAGAGAGAGAAATGATATGAGAGAATGAGAAAATAATAGAGCTCTTCTCACTAATATGTGTGAATTAATTTAATTGAATAATTAGCTAGATAATTATCATGGTAAATCATGACATGACCATTATCATTTCAAATTGCAAAGATCAAAAAGCATCTTCCAAAAGAAATTATGATGGTCAAAGTGTCAACCTTGGTCAACAAGTCAAAGAAGTCAAAAGGTCAATAACCACAACCATGGATAATTATCAAACTAATTACTAATTAACAATAACACACACATAAATATTAGGGTTAATAAAATGACAATAGCCATTAACCCTAATCAAGGTCCTCTCCCTCAATCTCAAGCAACTGTGCATACGCACCCGCATTCGTGATCCGAGGAACACGAACACAATGAGAAAAACCAATCTCTAATCATATACTAGGATCCGGCTTAAACCAAAGCCCGCTAGTATAAACTGTCCGGACAGCAAACGTGCACAAGTGCGCGGATGCGAACGAACCCTGTCGCAAAACCATGCGACCTCTACTCATTTTGCCTAAAGGCGAATAGCTCTCTGTGTGGGACTCTAAAGACTCGACACTACGCTGGCAGTGGGTTTAACCACAGACCGCCAGCGGCACTAGCTGTACGTAACGGTCCCCAGGTAGATGTCGATAAGAAGACTGACGAGGTGAACCCCATCTGCACTCCTACTGAGCCTGTATGTGACAATCTCCGTACAGTCCGGTCTGTTCGTCTGATACATCGCATGGCGGGCCTAGGGGGGCGGTGAACGTCAGTCCCCTAATAGCGGTACAAGTCGTGTCGGAGTGTAGCCCAGAACACCCTGAGATAACACTGGAAACCTACCAGTATATCTCGCTTGCCCTGGCCAGGGACTACTCGTGTAATGGCTCTCCTGGACACAGCGCGATGTCAACCCCCAATACCGGAAGAGACGAATCCTGTCTAACCGTCGCTGCCTCCAAGTGCTTCGGGACTGCACCCAAAAACTACCTGTTTGCACAGCTCCTTTGAGCCATGGTAGGGTAGTAATCAAAGTGCAGTGGGAACACACTCGAGGCGAAGTGACTGTGTCAAGTCAGCGGACTAAGCTGTACTCATGTCACCTGGGAACTGATAACTGACGATAGGTATATTACCAACCAACAGTTCCCGACGAGTCCTGTCCAGTGTACTCGTAACCTAACGAGCACCCGCATACTATCCCAAGTACGACGTACTAACGGCTGTGGGACAGACCGTCTCCCACACTGGGATGAGAAGCGCATACGCTAGTCTACTCCGGAGTATCGATGCCCTGTCTCGATAGTCCAACGACCAGGGACCTGTATAAGGATGTGCTTATAGATTACCCAGCTCCCACGAGTGCGAGCGCCATCACAACACTGGTAATCAAGCAAAGATCCTAAGGGCTCTACTAATATGTATACCAGCAATATGCTAAAAGAAACACATGCACATATTAAAGCAGAGACAAACCAAGTAGCATACTACCATTTCGAGCAAGATTGTATATACAACTGTGAATATCCCAAGCTTCCATTAAGTAATATACAAACTAGTATGATACAGTAATGGCCTCTAGGGCATATACACTAACAATCTCCCACTTGCACTAAGGCCATGTACTGGCGTATCGAAGACCTATCATCTCGATCAGCCGCTCGAACTGAGTCTGGGGTAGGGCCTTCGTGAATGGATCTGCTGTGTTATCCTCTGATGCAACTCTCCGGACCTCGATCTCCTGGCGATCTACGATCTCCCAGATCAGGTGATACCGCCTTAAGATGTGTCTGGATTTCTGATGGGACCTGGGTTCCTTCGCTAAAGCTATAGCCCCGTTGTTGTCGCAATACAGAGGTATTGGGTCAACAATGGACGGAACCACCTGAAGTTCTTTCTAGAACTTCCTCATCCAGACAGCTTCTTTTGCGGCATCAGATGCAGCGATGTATTCCGCTTCCATAGTCGAGTCAGCAACGGTTTCCTGTTTGGAGCTCTTCCAACACACCGCCCCTCCATTGAGGGTAAAGACAAAACCCGACATGGACTTGGAATCATCCTTGTCACTCTGGAAGCTGGAGTCAGCAAAGGCCTCAACCTGCAGGTCTTTTCCGCCATACACCAAGAACATCTCCTTAGTCCTTCTCAGGTACTTGAGAATGTTCTTTACTGCTATCCAATGTTTCTCCCCAGGGTTTGACTGATACCTGCTTACCACACTCAGTGCATAAGCCACATCCGGTCTGGTACACAACATCGCATACATTATAGAGCCTACCGTAGAAGCGTAGGGTATAATAGACATGCGATCCCTCTCCAAATCAGTCTTGGGAGACATCTCTTTGGAGAGGGTGATCCCGTGACAAGCCGGTAGATTACCGCGCTTGGAATCTTCCATACTGAATCTCTTCAGTATGGTGTCAATGTACCTGGACTGCGAGAGTCCTAATATCCTCTTGGATCTGTCACAGTAGATCCGGATACCCAGAATGTAGGAGGCATCACCCAGGTCTTTCATGGAGAACCTGTGTGACAAGAACCCCTTGACAGATTGTAGCATAGGAATGTCATTTCCTATTAAGAGAATGTCATCCACGTATAAAACGAGGAATACTACAGTTCTCGCTACAAATCTACAATAGATGCATGGTTCATCTGGATTTTTGATAAAGCCAAATTCTTTGACCGTCTCATCAAAACAGATGTTCCAACTCCGCGATGCCTGCTTGAGTCCATAAATGGACTTGAGCAACTTGCACACCTTTCCGCTGCTCCCACCCTGAATGAAACCCTCTGGCTGGTCCATATAGACACACTCCTCTAAATGACCATTTAGAAAAGCTGTCTTTACGTCCATCTGCCAAATCTCATAATCGTGGAAAGCAGCGATGGCAAGAAGGATCCGAATGGATTTCAGCATAGCTACTGGAGAAAAGGTTTCGTCATAGTCCAAACCAGGTCGCTGACGAAAACCCTTTGCTACCAGTCTAGCTTTATAGGTCTCAACCTGTCCATCTACACCAATCTTCCTTTTGAAGATCCACTTGCATCCTACGGGTTTTACCCCGTCTGGAGCAATGTCCAACGTCCATACTTTGTTGGTGTACATGGACTCCATCTCGGTCCGCATTGCATCCAGCCATTTTACCGAGTCGACGCTCTGAATGGCTTGCTGGAAGCTAGTAGGCTCATCACAATCTAGGATGCAGTCTTCTCTATCCCCGTCAATGAGAAAACCGTAGTATCTCTCGGGCGGATGAGACTGCCTACTACTCCTGCGGAGTGGCATAGGAATGTCCTGTTCTTTTGAACCATCTGGTTCCACTAAACTTTCAGTAATAGTTTGTGGTTCTGGAATTTCTTCCAGTTCTATTGCGCTCCCACTTATTTCTTTTTCTATGAACTGATGTTCTAGAAAGTGGGCATGGCGAGAAACAAGGACTTTTTGTTCCTCTTCGTAATAGAAGTAATATCCCTTGGAGTTCTTTGGATATCCCACAAACTTGCACTGTACTGAGCGTGCCTCGAGCTTGTCCGCATGCTGCTTTTTTACAAAAGCTGGACATCCCCATGTCTTAATGTGATTAAGATAGGGTTTCTTCCCACTCCATAACTCATATGGTGTGGTAGGCACAGTCTTAGTGGGAACACGGTTCAAAAGATATGCAGCTGTTTCTAGCGCATACCCCCAGAACGATCGCGGTAACTCAGCGTTACTCATCATGGACCGTACCATATCCAATAGGGTTCGGTTCCGTCTCTCCGATACACCGTTATGTTGCGGAGTGTATGGAGGAGTAAGCTGAGAGAGAATTCCATTCTCTTTTAAATAGTTCAGGAATTCAGCACTTAAGTATTCTCCTCCTCGATCCGATCTTAGGATCTTGATACTTTTGCCTGTTTGTTTTTCTACTTCATTCTTATATTCCTGGAATTTTTCAAAAGCCTCGGATTTATGTTTCATTAAGAAGACATAACCGTACCTTGAAAAATCATCCGTAAAGGTAATGAAGTAAGAATAACCGCTTCGCGCATGTGTAGACATTGGACCGCACACGTCGCTGTGTACGAGTCCCAAGAGCTCGCTCGCTCTTTCTCCGTGTCCAGAAAACGGAGCCTTTGTCATCTTTCCTTTGAGACAGGATTGACAAGTTGCATACGATTGATATTCGAACGAATCTAAGTATCCTTCAGTATGTAACTTAGTCAATCTTCTCTCATTGATGTGACCCAGTCTACAATGCCATAAGAAAGTTTTATTAATTTCTGGAGACTTTCTTTTGTGTGTATTCTGGATATTGAAAACCTGTGGTTGGTTTAAAACGTATATACCGTTGTTCAATGTACCTGACCCAATCAACACTTGATTAAGGTGAATGTTCACTACATTACTTACAAATGCAAATTCATAACCTTCTTTAGATAATAAAGATACAGAAATGATATTACAGGTTGCATTTGGTACATAATAACAACTACGCAAAACCAAAAAGTGTCCATCTGATAATCCCAGGTGATAGTCCCCCACGGCCTCAGCATCCATGCTAGCACCGTTCGCAACTCTGAGGGTCATGTCACCTGCCTTCAAAACTCTACGCTTTCTCAACGCCTGCAAAGAATTACAGATATGAGATCCTGATCCGGTATCCAATACCCAGGAATTAGAGTTTATTGATAGACAATTTTCAATAACATACACACCTGAAGCTGAAGCTGCAACTCGCTTCAAATCCTGTGTTCTGGCTTTCCAAGCCTTGCAATCTTGTTTCCAGTGACCACTTTTGTGACAATAGAAGCATTCTTCCTTCCCCACCAGCTTCCCCGCTACCTTTGTTGCTTTACCCTTTCCCTTCGTATCCACTTTACCGACACCGCCTCTTGGTTTGGCGGGGGCTTTCTTCTTCTTGCCCTTGGCTTTCGCCCTGGACCTAGAAGAGGAAGATCCTCCTACAAACAAAGTGGATGTCTCCCTACCCTTCTGTAGGGTGCCCTCAGCAGTCCTCAACATGTTCAGAAGTTCGGCAAGTTCAACCTCCTTTCCTTGCATGTTGAAGTTAAGAATGAACTGGGCGTAAGTGGAAGGAAGGGACTGGAGAATCAAATCGGTATAGAGTTCATTCTCCAACGTGGTCCCAAGGTCCGCGAGCTCCTCTATGTAGCCGATCATCTTAAGCACGTGGTCCGCTACCGATGATCCGACGGCCAACCTTGCCGAAAAGAGCTTCTTCGACACTTCGTATCTTGCGATACGAGACTGCTCTCCATACAGTTCTTTTGTATGGAGAAATATGGACTCTAGGTCCATATTCTCGTGCCTCCTCTGATGGTCGTTGTCCATCGAGGCTAGTACGAGGCATCTGGCCCTCGCGCAATCTATCTCCCATGTCTTACGGATTTCAACATCCGCGACGCTGGAGGTGGGACCTGGGACAGGGGGAGCTTTGGTGGTAAGTATATACCCCAGCTTGTCATAAGTGATAGCCATCTTGACATTCCTGAGCCAATCTTTGTAGTTTGGCCCTGTCAATATGTTTTTATCTAATAGTAACTTAAGTCCGGTCATCTTGAATGGTCGCTGCAATTAGGAGAGAGAAAAGAAACACTTTAGCATGATGCTCTTGCAAGTTTAGAGTGGTTTTTAGTTTGTCTAAACTGGATGGCTCCCACTGTCTCTCGAATCCCTTCTCAAACCGTAAAGAAAAGGATTAGCCGGGATCATTCTCACCGTACAATACTTGCTTAACCGTTCAGCCAGGCCAGTGTCGGTACTTCGAGGGAGGTTTTCCAACGCTTTCGCGAAGTTCCTTAATTAAGTAACCTCTTTTCCCTGTGGGCGTAGCCCCGCTAACACCTTTCTAGGCACCTACTAGGTTTATAGCATTGATCGTTAAGTGAGAGTTTTCCCGAGGAGTAGCATATACTCACAGTAGGATCGGGATCCAAATATCATCGCGTGATAAAACCGAAGGAATCCTACCAGAATCATCACACTCCAAATGGTATGCAAATCTAGCAAGTTTCAGTACTTATGAAACTCCCGATGTGGATTTTTGCCCCATGCTCTTATGACCTTGACTTTGGCCAAAATATCATAAGTCACATGTCAAGTTCTACCCGTCATTCTCCTGGTTAATTTGGACCCACCCGTACCTACCCTTGACTTTGGCCAAAATGGCAGCACGACTGTCCCAAATCAACGCATCTATCTATGCTGCACATGAATACCCAAACGCTACCAATCACTATGCCTTGACTTTGGCCAAAATACATAGCTTGAATACTTTTGACCATTCATGTGGAATGACGGAGGGCTACGAATGGTTTTGGCGAAACCGTGAACGTAGTGAACTTGATATAATCGATGGAACGAGATAGCTTTTAAAAGGAGTGGTTCAAGCTCCGCGTTTAAAAGTTTAGTTTTGAAAAGAACCGAGTGGTTTTCAAAGTGTTCCAATCGACTTTTACTTGGTTTATTTCTTGCATTAGTTCTTTTAATGCGTCCCATCATTTAATCCTACCATTGCAGAAAACAACCAAAATATGACGTACGCTTATGCCATTCGCATTCGCCACGGGGCCCCGTCATCACCCGTTAGGTTACTTAACTAACGACAGAGCGGGGGCTGGGCTAGCGCGGCTGTAAAACATAAGCAACGCCTAAATAGTTATTATATATAAATATATAGCAATGATAGACATTACAGATCAAAGATGAATACATTGGATATACAAGGAATCCGCAATGCGTTCGAGCCTGCAACGCAAAGCGGATTACACGGTCGCGGTGAATAGCCAATACCCCACCCAAGACCCCTACGGGTGCGGCAAACTACCCGCCAAGCACCCGAAGCGAAGCAACCTCCCTCACCACCGTGAGTAGGCCACTCGGCACTTCGAGATACCCGGTAGTTTGTGCATCCCCTCCATGGGTCTATCCTAGGAGCAAAAACAGTAAAAAGAATTATACAATGACGGCTACAACCCCGACCCGGTTGTGCGGCCATACAAAGAATATTATTACATCAATTTACATGTTACAAATGAATGAAAGAAAAACAACGCTCATCTCACATCCACCCCGGCCATTCACCCGCGACAATCCAATCCATTCATATCCACAAACCAATAACAATCACAGATCATGTATAACCCCGACTAATCGTCTTATAGCGATTAGCCGACGTTCAATACATGCAAGCATTACAGATATAACCGATGTAGTTAAAGTGTAGTGAAGTTCCGAAAAATACGGATTTATAGGCCCCCAAAAGTAAATTTTAGTTCTGGAAAATCTGGGCACATATAATATATCCTAAAAATCCTAAAACCAACCCAGAAACATACTGCACCAAAAACGATACAGAGAGGGGACAAGATGGCCGCGCTTCCGCGGCAAGAGCTTCCTTATGCCGCGGAAGCGCGGTCCTCTAGACTCCTCTCTGGTTCGTCTTTGGTGGTGTTTCACACAAAACCCTGAGATAATTTTTGAAGTATAAAGTTTTTTATTTTGACCAGAAAAAAAATTAACAGAAACTAGGGTTTTTCGAGTTTAGTTTTTCGATTTTCCGGTTTCGAAACTTCGTTACACTTAACTACTTAACTAGTTTAGGTTTAGTTAGGCTCTGATACCACTGTAAGTCCGTGTTGCCCATCCCGGTGCTTACGGGAGGCGGAAAACATAATAAAAACGGATTTTTAATGACTTAGGCAACATGGACTTTGCTTGTGAGGATCTTTGCTAAACAAAAACTAGCTAAAGTAAACTAACAACTAACTAAGTTGTAGAAAGGTTATACCTTTGGTCTTTAGTCCTTCTCTCCTTGCTCGTCGGAATGGTAGAAAGGCCTCACCTTGCTTGTCTTCTTCCGTCAAAGAAAGATCCACTTGAAAGCCACCACCTTTAGCTTCAACTCCAAGCTAGGAGTAACTAGAGTGCAAGAAATGCTAAGACTAGAACCCTAGAAGAGAGTAGAGAGGATCAAGTGAAGGTTTTTCTCAAGCTTTTTGTTTCTCAACACATGAGAGGGAGAGAGCTTGAGGGAGAGGATGAACAAGAGAGAGAAATGATATGAGAGAATGAGAAAATAATAGAGCTCTTCTCACTAATATGTGTGAATTAATTTAATTGAATAATTAGCTAGATAATTATCATGGTAAATCATGACATGACCATTATCATTTCAAATTGCAAAGATCAAAAAGCATCTTCCAAAAGAAATTATGATGGTCAAAGTGTCAACCTTGGTCAACAAGTCAAAGAAGTCAAAAGGTCAATAACCACAACCATGGATAATTATCAAACTAATTACTAATTAACAATAACACACACATAAATATTAGGGTTAATAAAATGACAATAGCCATTAACCCTAATCAAGGTCCTCTCCCTCAATCTCAAGCAACTGTGCATACGCACCCGCATTCGTGATCCGAGGAACATGAACACAATGAGAAAAACCAATCTCTAATCATATACTAGGATCCGGCTTAAACCAAAGCCCGCTAGTATAAACTGTCCGGACAGCAAACGTGCACAAGTGCGCGGATGCGAACGAACCCTGTCGCAAAACCATGCGACCTCTATTCATTTTGCCTAAAGGCGAATAGCTCTCTGTGTGGGACTCTAAAGACTCGACACTACGCTGGCAGTGGGTTTAACCACAGACCGCAAGCGGCACTAGCTGTACGTAACGGTCCCCAGGTAGATGTCGATAAGAAGACTGACGAGGTGAACCCCATCTGCACTCCTACTGAGCCTGTATGTGACAATCTCCGTACAGTCCGGTCTGTTCGTCTGATACATCGCATGGCGGGCCTAGGGGGGCGGTGAACGTCAGTCCCCTAATAGCGGTACAAGTCGTGTCGGAGTGTAGCCCAGAACACCCTGAGATAACACTGGAAACCTACCAGTATATCTCGCTTGCCCTGGCCAGGGACTACTCGTGTAATGGCTCTCCTGGACACAGCGCGATGTCAACCCCCAATACCGGGAGAGACGAATCCTGTCTAACCGTCACTGCCTCCAAGTGCTTCGGGACTGCACCCAAAAACTACCTGTTTGCACAGCTCCTTTGAGCCGTGGTAGGGTAGTAATCAAAGTGCAGTGGGAAAACACTCGAGGCGAAGTGACAGTGTCAAGTCAGCGGACTAAGCTGTACTCATGTCACCTGGGAACTGATAACTGACGATAGGTATATTACCAACCAACAGTTCCCGACGAGTCCTGTCCAGTGTACTCGTAACCTAACGAGCACCCGCATACTATCCCAAGTACGACGTACTAACGGCTGTGGGACAGACCGTCTCCCACACTGGGATGAGAAGCGCATACGCTAGTCTACTCCGGAGTATCGATGCCCTGTCTCGATAGTCCAACGACCAGGGACCTGTATAAGGATGTGCTTATAGATTACCCAGCTCCCACGAGTGCGAGCGCCATCACAACGCTGGTAATCAAGCAAAGATCCTAAGGGCTCTACTAATATGTATACCAGCAATATGCTAAAAGAAACACATGCACATATTAAAGCAGAGACAAACCAAGTAGCATACTACCATTTCGAGCAAGATTGTATATACAACTGTGAATATCCCAAGCTTCCATTAAGTAATATACAAACTAGTATGATACAGTAATGGCCTCTAGGGCATATACACTAACACTACATATCATAACGCACCATATCGCATTAAAACTAAATTCGAAATCGAAACGGCATACGAAAATCAAATCGGCACGCGTATCACGCATAGGTCCAAACCTATCGCCTACGCATGCAAGAATAGTCAAACCAACCCTCGATGTCGATGTACAAACGTCAAACCATCGAGAAAAATCCAATCACACTCATTTGCACATTCACGAACACTAATTTTAATATAAACTAGGTTAAAACTCACAAAAACCCCAATTTCACTTAAAAAGTCATTTTTCCGAAAATCTAGCAAGCACAATTCGCCGTTTTTGTACAAAGCAGGATGTTTAAATGAATGTAGCAGCCAATATATTTATTAAATATCTTAAATAAGTCATATAAACAATTCCCGGAATTTAATCTCATTAAATTCCAAAAACCCTAATATTCTAGTTTACAAAATACCTAAAATTTAACAATTTCAAAGCAAAAATGCACAAACTACAATCTAGCTTAGATTTGCATGATCTAAATCATTAAACCACACTTAATAAAGTTAATGAAGTCATGAAAAACCTAAACACATTTTTAATCCCAAGTATTTAACCAATTTCAAAAACCTAGTAAGCAAATTAGCAAATTAACACAATTTTTAAACTAACCATTAGCACAAGCTACTAATCTTGTATTAACATGACAAAAAAAAGCCTAAATATAACACACAACCATACACCAATTTTATAAAACCCTAACTTGCATTCAAATTCATAACTTGAATTCCAAAACTTGCAACTTAAGCCTAATTAACACTTAAATAGTTTAGCTTTAAGAAATTAGTAACAAATTAAGAAAAAATGTTTTAGAATTATCCCCAAAAACATTTGAAGATCCACAAGCATCAATGGCCTCCCAAAATGCTCTCTTTTCACAAAGATCCATGCTATACGGGCTAAGCTAAAATGGGTAGGAGTCGGATTTGGGTTTTGGGATTTTTTTTGATGGATTTGAGGCAATTTTTGATGAAGTTTGAAGAGAAAAGAGAAGGGAAATGGGGGGGCTGTTGCTGCTGTAGGAGGGTAGGGGGTCGGCTGATTGGGAGTGGGAGAGGAGAGAGAGGGAGGTAGAGAAAGTGGGGGAAGAAGTCAAAGTCAATTCAAGGTCAAAGGTCCACCTCATTTCTCCATTTTCTTTTCTTTTCTTTCATTTCTTTCCTTTGAAATTCAAGTGGGGAAAATAAATGGGGGATGCTGAATTCTTCAAGGGGAGAAGTAAATGGGAGTGTGTGGATGTGGGTACGGGTGTGGGGTGATGAAAAATGATAAATATAATACCCCAAACATCCATTTACGCTAAAAAAGCCTTTTTTCTTCAATAATTTCTAAACCGTTTTGGCAAATGATTTCGTTCCAAAAACCACATGATAAAATTTTATTTAATGTTTTATGATGCACAAAATTTGTTTCAACTCATTCCAATTTGTAATTTTCCCTAATTAAATGTATTAGTGACGGCTTAAATAATAATAAAATAATATTTTTTTTGAGAAAATTTGAAATTTCACCAGCGGCTCAATAAACACCAAATAATAGCAATTACATAGCTAGAATATATATATTTAATTTTTATAATAAAATATTTGTATTTTGACTTTTTACAGAAAACCCCCTTATTTTACCGATTTTTCGAAATTTCACCGAAACGATTTTCAAAACGTTACATCAAGGAGGTCAAATGGTCAACAACCATAACCATGCACAATTATATTAAACTAATATCAATTAACCATAATACACACATAAGCATTAGGGTTAATAAAATGACAATGGTCGTTAACCCTAATCAAAGTCCTCTCCCTCTATCTCAAGCAACTGTGCATACGCACCCGTATTCGTGATCCGAGGAACACGAATACAAAGAGAAAGAGCCAATCCCAAATCATATACTAGGATCCGGCTTAAACCAAAGCCCGCTAGTATAAGCTGTCCGGACAGCAAACGAGCACAAGTACGCGGATGTGAACGAACCCTGTCGCAAAACCATGCGACCTCTACTCATTTTGCCTAAAGGAGAATAGCTCTCTGTGTGGGACTTTAAAGACTCGACACTACGCTGGCAGTGGGTTTAACCACAGACCGCAAGCGGCACTAGCTGTACGTAACGGTCCCCAGGTAGATGTCGATAAGAAGACTGACGAGGTGAACCCCATCTGAACTCCTACTGAGCCTGTATGTGACAGTCTCCGTACAGTCCGGTCTGTTCGTCTGATACATCGCATGGCGGGCCTAGGGGGGCGATGAACGTCAGTCCCCTAATAGCGGTACAAGTCGTGTCGGAGTGTAGCCCATAACACCCTGAGATAACACTGGAAACCTACCAGTATATCTCTCTTGCCCTGGGCAGGGACTACTCGTGTAATGGCTCTCCTGGACACAGCGCGATGTCAACCCCCAATACCGGGAGAGACGAATCCTGTCTAACCGTCACTGCCTCCAAGTGCTTCGGGACTGCACCCAAAAACTACCTGTTTGCATGACTCCTTTGAGCCGTGGTAGGGTAGTAATCAAAGTGCAGTGGGAACACACTCGAGGCTAAGTGACAGTGTCAAGTCAGCGGACTAAGCTGTACTCATGTCACCTGGAAACTGATAACTGACGATAGGTATAATACCAACCAACAGTTCCCGACGAGTTGATTGAAAGAATTCAAGTTAACCGCAATCAAGACGGTGTCGCTATGCAGCTAGCCGGTTGAGCAAGGGTCGGTCCACAGGGAGATGGTGGTATCTTACCTTCTTGTCTTAGACGAGTCAATAAAGAATCTGTATGTTTGTTTGATCTAACCTATGTGTTTATTTGCAAGTATAAAGTTGTTAAGAAGAAAATACGAGATTGTAAGCTAAAGAAATCCATACTCAAAACCTTTGAGCCGAGTCTTGACCAATTGAAGCTCGAGCAATCGGCAACAACGTGGATTAGGGGATTTAAGCGCGGTATTCGTGGAATCCGGCTTATTTACCCTTGTCCTTCCGTTCTTGTCTCTTGCTTTCGCCTCCGGCCAAACCGAACGCAACCGGTCGCGGTTAGGAATCACCGTTACCTTGTCAGGGTAGGGTGCCTAACGGAGCGCTTGCGTATGGTTTGGGCGGAGTTCAATGGAAAATAACGGGAAAAGGAAAAGAGCAAAGAAATGTTAACTTACAATATCATATGGATTCTTAACAACAACAATAATTACAACATTCACAAAATGAACAAAAGAGAACAAAAAGAAAAGAACAAAGAAAAGAAAAGATTGCAAACAAGTAATTAAAGTGCATGAATATAAATTGCAAGAAAGTAAAGCAAGGTAATAAAAAGCAAGTAATAAATAAGCAAATAAAAAGAACAAGAAACTAGGACTCAAGACAAGCATGTGATCAATAGCCAACCCTTAAACTTGCAAGCTCAATCAAGAGGTTGCAAGATCAAGGGAAGGGTAGAGAACGCATGTGAAATGAAGTGCTAATTCCATGAAATAATACAACCCTTGAGATCAATAACTAACCCTTAACCATTCAAGCTCAATGAAGAGGTTGAATGATCAAGAGAAAGCAAGAATCTCAAGGGGAAGAAGAAACAAAAGAGAATGATACAAAAGGCCCTCATCTTCATTGATCTCCCACTCAAAAAGCTCTCACTACAATTTTCATGGAAAAAGAATGAAGAAGAAGAAGAAAAAGACTAAATCCTAACAAAAAGAGGAACAAAAGAATCCCCTTTGGCTTTGGCAAGTTCTGCTGTATTTATAGGCAGGGAAATGAAAATCTAGGGCAACCACTAGAGTACATGTAAAGTACCAAAAATACCCCCAAAAACTTTCTGTCTGCCGCCACCATATGGCCGCGGATCAGCGGCCAATACCCCTCTTTGGCCGCGGATCCGCGGCCGTCTTGATGAGTTGGGTCGTCGTATTTTTGGTGCTTCCCTGGTTTCTTGTCCCCTGTTGTCTGGTACATATATTTTCTGAAAATACTTTCACATTTCTTCCAGAATTTCTGTTGAGGAAAGGTGGACTTTTGTGGGTGCTTTTGTCATGATTGCCTCGAGCTCCGCGTAGATTTCTTGGAACTTGTTGTTGCCATTGAGCCTTGTGCATGAAGGTGACATTGATTTGACATTTTGTCTTCCTAAACTGGTATCTGGCAACATACGGATGACGAGCGGAGACCGTGTTTTCTCAGTGGTTGGCAGGAACCCGGATTTTGTCGTGTTTTCCATGAATTTCACCGTTTTAGAACCGAGAACCTGTATCCTGCAAATATGTAACAAACACGGATTAAAAGCACCTACCTATAAACACACGAGCGTCAGAATGGGCGGTATAAAATGCAGTATTCTGTTATGAACACGAGTCATGTCCAGTGTACTCGTAACCTAACGAGCACCCGCATACTATCTCAAGTACGACGTACTGACGGCTGTGGGACAGACCGTCTCCCACACTGGGATGAGAAGCGCATACGCTAGTCTACTCCGGAGTATCGATGCTCTGTCTCGATAGTCCAACGACTAGGGACCTGTATAAGGATGTGCTTATAGATCACCCAGCTCCCACGAGTGTGAGCTCCATCACAACGCTGGTAATCAAGCAAAGATCCTAAGGGCTCTACTAATATGTATATCAGCGATATGCTAAAAGAAACACATGCACATATTAAAGCAGAGACAAACCAAGTAGCATACTACCATTTCGAGCAAGATTGTATATACAACTGTGAATATCCCAAGCTTCCATCAAGTAATATACAAACTAGTATGATACAGTAATGGCCTCTAGGGCATATACACTAACAATCAACTCCATATCTTTTGAACAAGGTTCCCTCCAAGACTGTGCCTACCACACCATATCAGATGTGGTGTGGGAAGAAACCCTGTCTTAAGTATCTGAAGATATGGGGATGTCCAGCTTTTGTAAAAAAGCAGCATGCGGACAAGCTCGAGGCACGCTCAGTACTGTGTAAGTTTGTGGGATACCCAAAGAACTCCATGGGGTATTTTTTCTATTACGCAGAGGAACAAAAGGTTTTTGTTTCTCGTCATGCCCACTTTCTGGAACATCAGTTTTTAGAAAAAGAAGCAAGTGGGAGCGTAGTAGAACTGGAAGAAATTCCAGAACCACAAGCTATTACTGAAAGCTTGGAAAAACCAGAAGTTTCAAGAGAACCGGACATCCCAGCGCCACTCCGCAGGAGTAGTAGGCAGTCTCATCCGCCCGAGAGATACTACGGTTTTCTCATAGACGGGGATAGAGAGGATTGCACTGTGGATTATGGTGAGCCTACTAGCTTCCAGCAAGCCATTCAGAGCGGTGACTCGGTAAAATGGCTGGATGCAATGCGGGCCGAGATGGAGTCTATGTACACCAACAAAGTTTGGACGTTGGACTTTGCTCCAGAAGGGGTAAATCCCGTAAGATGCAAATGGATCTTCAGAAAGAAGATTGGTATAGATGGGCAGGTTGAGACCTATAAGGCTAGACTTGTTGCAAAGGGTTTTCGTCAAAGACCTGGTTTGGACTATGACGAGACCTTTTCTCCAGTGGCTATGCTGAAATCCATTCGGATCCTTCTTGCCATTGCTGCCTTCCACGATTATGAAATCTGGCAGATGGACGTAAAGACGGCTTTTCTAAATGGAAATTTGGAAGAGTGCGTCTATATGGATCAGCCGGAGGAATTCATTCAGAGTGGGAGCAGCGGTAAAGTGTGCAAGTTGCTCAAGTCCATCTATGGACTTAAGCAGGCATCGCGGAGTTGGAACATCTGCTTTGATGATACTGTCAAAGAATTCGAATTTATCAAAAACCCAGATGAACCATGCATTTACAGTAAGATTGTAGGGAGAACTGTAGTATTTCTCGTCTTGTACGTGGATGACATTCTCCTAATAGGAAATGATATTCCTATACTACAGTCAGTCAAAGGATTCTTGTCGCAGAGGTTCTCCATGAAGGACCTGGGTGATGCCAACTACATTCTAGGGATCCAGATCTATCGTGATAGATTTAAGAGGATGTTGGGACTTTCACAGTCAAGGTACATCGACATCATACTGAAAAGATTCAGTACGGAAGATTCCAAGCGCGGTAATTTACCGGCTTGTCACGGGATCACCCTCTCCAAAGAGATGTCTCCCAAGCCTGATTTGGAAAGGGATCGCATGTCTATTATACCCTACACTTCTTCGGTAGGCTCTATAATGTATGCGATGTTATGTACCAGACCAGATGTAGCATACGCATTGAGCGTTGTAAGCCGGTATCAGTCGGACCCAGGGGAGAAACACTGAATAGCGGTAAAGAACATTCTCAAGTACCTAAGAAGGACTAAGGAGATGTTCTTGGTGTATGGCGGAAAAGACCTCCAGCTCGAGGCCTTTACTGACTCCAGCTTCCAGAGTGACAAGGATGACTCCAAGTCCATGTCGGGTTATGTCTTTACCCTCAATGGAGGGGCGGTTTGCTGGAAGAGTTCCAAGCAGGAGACCGTTGCAGACTCAACTATGGAAGCAGAGTACATAGCTGCTTGCGATGCCGCAAAGGAAGCTTTCTGGATGAAGAAGTTCCTCACGGAGCTTCAGGTGGTTCCTACCATTGTTGATCCAATACCGCTGTATTGCGACAACAACGGCGCTATAGCTTTAGCAAAGGAACCCAGGTCCCATCAGAAGTCCAGGCACATTTTGAGGCGGTACCACCTGATCAGGGAGATCGTAGATCGCCGAGAGATCGAGGTGAAGAGAGTAAATACGGAGAACAACACTGCAGATCCACTCACGAAGGCCCTACCCCAGACTCAGTTCGAGCGGCTGATCTAGATGATAGGTCTTCGATACGCCGGTACATGGCCTTAGTGCAAGTGGGAGATTGTTAGTGTATATGCCCTAGAGGCCATTACTGTATCATACTAGATTGTATATTACTTAATGGAAGCTTGGGATATTCACTGTTGTATAGAAAATCTTGCTCAAAATGGTAGTATGCTACTTGGTTTGTTTCTACTTCAATATGTGCATGTGTTTCTTTCAGCATATCGCTTATACATATTACTAGAGCCCTTAGGATCTTTACTTGATTATCAGCGTTGTGATGGAAGTCATACTTGTGGGGGCTGGGTAATCTATAAGCACATCCTTATACAGGTTCCTATTCGTAGGACTATCGAGACAGGGCATCGATACTCCGGAGTAGACTAGCGTATACGCTTCTCATCCCAGCACGGGAGGTGGTCTGTCCCACAGCCATCAGTACGTCGTACTGGAGATAGTATGCGGGTGCTTGTTAGGTTACGAGTACACTGGACATGACTCGTCGGGAACTGATGGATGGTGTTATACCTATCGTCAGTTATCAGTTCCCAGGTGACATGAGTACAGCTTAGTCCGCTGACTTGACACTGTCACTTCGCCTCGAGTGTGTTCCCACTGTACTTAGATTACTACCCTACCACGGCTCAAAGGAGTCGTGCAAACATGTAGTAGTTGGGTGCAGTCCCGAACCACTTGGAGGCAGTGACGGTTAGACAGGATTCGTCTCTCCCGGTATTGGGGGTTGACATCGCGCTGTGTCTAGGAGAGCCATTACACGAGTAGTCCCTGGCCAGGGCAAGCGAGATATACTGGTAGGTTTCCAGTGTTATCTCAGGGTGTTTTGGGCTACACTCCGACACGACTTGTACCGCTATTAGGGGACTGACGTTCGCCACCCCCTAGCCCTGCCATGCGATGTATCAGACGAACAGACCGGACTGTACGGAGATTGTCACATACAGGCTCAGTAGGAGTTCGGATGGGTTTACCTCATCGGCCTTCTTATCGACATCTACCTGGAGACCGTTACGTACAGCTAGTGCCGCTTGCGGTCTGTGGTTAAACCCACTGCCAGCGTAGTGTCGAGTCTTTAGAGTCCCACACAGAGAGTTTCCCTGCACTGAGCGAAACGTGTAGAGGCCGTATGGTTTTACGGCAGGGCTGCGATCACTTGCGTACACTTGTGTGCGTATGTTGTTCGGGCTGGCAATACTAGTGGGCTTTGGTTTAAGCCGGATCCTAGTATTGCACGGATGGATTTGTTTTGTCTTCAGTGCATTCGCATTCTACGGAATGCGGATGCGGGTGTGTATGCACAGTTTTGAGGAGTGATGAAGGAGGAGGTGCCTCATTAGGGTTTTGGCAGTTGGTTCGGCTAAAACCATTATGTGGCAGGCTCATTAGGGTTTTGGCAATTTGTTCGGTCAAAACCATTATGAGTCGGAGACATTGTTTACTAATCCTATTAGTGATAATTATATGATGGCTAATTGCTTTGACCATTTGACCTTCTTTGACCACACTTGACTTTGTTGACCGTTTGACCAAAGTGGACTTTTGACCTTCATGAGAGGTCTAGAGTTTTCTTTGGATTTCTTTTTATTTCTTGAGTTATGAAAATGGTCATGTCATTAGTGCCATCAACTTTATCATGATAGATTAGTAATGATGATATTTGAGTATTATTACAACCATGGTTGTTTTTCTCTTGGTTAAGCTTTTTCATTTCTTCATTCTCATTCTCTCTCTTAGAAAAGAAATGAGAAAGAGTTCCATGGTTGCTCCTCCTTCTTCCTCCTCTTGATTCTTCCTTTGATCTCATGTGTTGAGAGAAAAAGGATTCCACTTGACAAAACCATCCCTCTACCACTTCTACACAACCTAGGGCTTCTAGATTAGCGATCTCGTCGCCCTAGTTGCCTCGGCTCGAGGTGGAGCTCAGTGTACAACTCTCGGGTGGATCGTCTTCGACTCAAGAAGGCCGCGGAGGTGACCAAGGTCCGGATCGACACTTGGAGCTTGGATGGACAAGCGGGACAGCGGAATGAAGACCCGAAGGACCGGTTTCGTGAGGTATACTTTCTACAGCATAGTAGTTAAAGCCTCTAGTAGTTTACTAGTTACTAGTTTAGCAAAGATCCGTGCTTTAAGTCCATGTTGCCTTGCGCCAAATCATTGTTTTTCATCTTTTTCGCCTCCCCGTAAGAACAGTAATGAGCAACATGGACTTACAGGTATCACACGGGCTGTGAGTATGCGACATCGCAATAATTAGCCTTGAGTGCAAGTGGGAGATTGTTGGATATAGTGCCCTCAGAGTCAATTATTGGATCGCAGGCACGTGATTGCAATGATTGAGGGAGGACCTATGCCGGTAGGACAATCTTACTCAGGATGATTGTATACTATCTGGTTTATCTTTATCATCGTGTACATGCTTTAGGTGACATTGTGGTTCAATATTACACGTTGATGGAGAATAGTATGCTACCATGGTTTGTCTTTATCATCGTGCACAGCTTTAGGTGACATTACAGGTCACTATTGCACGTTGATAGAGCCCTTAGGATTCTTGCTTGACGACCAGCAGTATGATGGTGATCATATACGTAGGAGCTGGGGTCTATAAGCACATCCTTAAAGTGGTCACTAGGCGTGCGAGTTTCGAGACTGGGCATCGATACTCCATTAGTAGACTAGTGTATACAGTCGAGACCCCGACGAGGGGTGGTGGCCGGTCTCACAAGCCATTAGTGTCAGTTGGATCACCTAAGATGTATACAGGTGCTCATTGGGTTATGAGTACACCGGACAGGACTCGCCAGGACCATGCTAGTTGGTATTATACCTGACGTCAGATAGTTGTTCCCTGGTGACATGTGTACAGGTTAGTTCATCGACCTGAGATCATCATTTGTCTCGTGTGAGTTCCCACTGTGCTTTGTTTACTACCCTACCACGGCTCCAAGGAGTCGTGCAAACAGGTTTTAGTTGGGTACAGTCCCGAGCCACATGGAGGCAGTGAGCGGATCAGCAGGAGTTCGTCTCTCTCGGTATTAGGGGTGAGGTCGCGCTGTGTCTAGGAGAGCCATTACATGAAGTCCTTGGCCAAGGCAGGAGATTTACTGGTAGGTATTCCAGTAGTATCTCCGGGTGTTTTGGGCTACACTCCGACACGACTTGTACCGCTTTTGGGGGTCTGACTTTTACCAACCCTCTAGGCCCGACATGCGATGCTCATAGACGAACAGACCGGACTGTACGGATCACTGACAGGCTCAGTAGGGTGTCAGGATGAGTTCGCTCATCGACCTCCCTTTTGGTCAATACTTGGTAGCCCGTTACGTACAGCTAGTACCTCTGACATGCTAGTAGTTAAATCCACAGCCAAAGTATTGACGAGTCTTTATAGTCCCCCACAGACAGTTTCTCAAGTTTCGGGCGAAACGTTGTAGAGGCCGTATGATATATGGCAGGGTCCGATCATATACGTGCAGTAGTGCACGGATCATGATCGGGCGGATCATACTAGTGGGCTTTTGTTTACGCCGGATCCTAGTATTAGATTTGTTGGATTACTTTAGTCTCATCGCATTCACATTCAGTCGGAATGCGTGTGCAGGTATGTATATACAGGTGAGGGGTATCCTTGTGATCCGTCATGAGTTTACTTTAGATGTTACCGTATCTTTTTATTGTTGCAAACATTTGGATTAATGTTTGTAAATGGAAATTGTGAGCTAGAATTCATCATGAGATGCTTTTAATGTGACATGGACATATATGGTGACTCATGGTCTCTTTTAGTGTGTAAATGTCACATTATGAGCTTGATTTGTATTGATATGATTAGAAGAGATAGAGAAGGGCTGCCTTGGGGTGAGCTCTCATATTATTCTACTAACTCGCTCTCTCATTTTTATCATAGCATTACAAAAGAAAAGAGAGAGAGGAAACTCCTTCTTCTTCCTCTTTCTTCTCTAGCTCAAATCTCCATTAATGGCAACACCTCTAACCTCCATCCAAATCCATGGATGCAAGAGACAAAGTGATCACAAACATTCTATACATCACCTTGGACACGTCGGCTAGCACACTTCGTGCCCGAGTTGCTTTGGATGAAGCGGGAGCCCGTAAAAAGACTCGTAGATGTGGTGCTCTTTCCGACGAGGAGATCGAGACCGGAGTTGCCGCGGGGAGTTTGGGATGGTGGCCAAAGACCGAAGGACACGGATCGATCGGTATAGCTTTCCAACCCTCTCTCTAGATAGCTAGTTGTAGGTTAATGGTTACGATCCGAGATTTAAGCATACGATAGCGCCGGTTTTCAAGTTAAGAAAAGTTTTCGTTTCCGCATTTTGGCCTCGGAAAGACGGCCGTGGCGCTACCGTAGATTTACAGATTTGACTAAAACAGTGGGAGACATCCTGATTAGATAAATTGATAACCAATCTAATCTTGTAAAAGCGAACGCTGAGTGTTTTCTTCTCTCTCTCTCCAGGTAGCGACCATGTCACGCCTTAATCAAGATAATAATATGGATGTATTGACCGAACCCGCTTGTTATACAGCGCTAAAGAACGTTGGTCCCGCTCCAACTTATAATTGTTATAAGACATAGCAGGAAATAGGGGATTACCAGAATTCCCGTGCCGCCCAAACGAAGAAAGTGCAGGCTGATGCATTATCTTCGGGTGTGTTCATTACCGAGAACTGTTTCTCAGTATCCTTTACGTCCTAGGTATGAGATACCGGATCAGGATCCCGCAAATTTAATTTGTTACATGGGCTACAGATAAGTAGAGAACTGAGAACGGGTGATAAGTTTCAAGAGATAGAAACGGTGCAAGTGTTGCAGCCAAATCTGTTGGTAGTTATCTGTAAGTGTACGGCAGCGCCCCGGCCGTCAATCCGAGGCCAAAATGCGGAAACGAAAATTTTACGAAATTTGTAAATCGGCACTACCGCGCACTATAAACCCGGATCGGGCCATTAACCTAATGCTAGCAAACTAGAGAAAGGTAGAAAGCTATACCGAGCGATCCGTGTCCTTCGGTCTTCGGCCTCCACTCCGATCTCCTCGCGGAATCTCCGGTCTTCATCTCCTCGTCGGAACGGGCACCACATCGCCGAGTTCTATTACGGGCTCCCACCTCTGGACCGAGGCAACTCGGGCATGAAGTTGGCGAGTCGACGTGTCCAAGAATACTGTAGATGAAGTGTAGAAACGGTTTGCCTCAATGGGGTAATTAAAGTTGCTATGATAGATGTGGTGGAGAAAATGAACAATGGAATTGAGCTTAGGATTTTTGGTGTAAGCAAAATGAGAACAAGAATTTCCCACACACAAAAATGAATCTCTCTCTCTCTCACCAAGCATGTGGCCGGCCTCAAAATGGAGAAGGGAAAAATGCAAGGGAGGTGAGTGTAGGAAATCAAAAAGGTGACCATAAACCAATGTGATGATAATAATGAATAAAGGTCACTTCCATTTCTAATCTTATCTTATCTCATTAATGCAAGCCATGATGAAAGAAAAAGAAAAGATGCTATCATAATCTCTCCTTTGTAAGTCTACGCTAGCGTCCCGGCCGTCTACAGACGCCAAATGCGGAACAAAAACTTTTTAACTGGCGCTATCGTATACTTTAACCCGGATCTTCCATTATTGCTAAACTAACAAACTGTAAAGAGTGTAGAAAGGTTATACCGAACGATCCGAGTCCTTCATTCTTTAACCATCATCCCACGCTCCGTTGCGGCTGCTCCGATCTCTTCGATCTCCGATCTGCTCGTCCAGGTGGCACCACATCACTGATTCTTTAAACGGGCTCCCGCCTCTGACTCGAGGCAACTCGGTCGTCAAGTTTGCTAAAAGAGACGACCAAGATAGATGTAGAGAATGAGTAGATGACTTTGTCTCACTTCATCCAAGTCCGTGGACGATCGGTTAATGAAGTTGCCGATGGAATGAAATGGAACAAGAAATGAACTATGAAATTTCCATGCATCCAAAACTTTAGTCTTATATCAAAAATGAAATCAACCAAGTGAATGAGAGAGAGGGGAGGGGCCGGCCATATAAAGAGAAGGAGGAGGGTGAGTGTAGGAGAAAAGAAAGAAGGTGATAATAAACCTAAAGCTTATCATAACCATTCATGAAAGCATGAGTCACAAAGAGCAATTAATGCAAACCAATGAACATAATACAACTCTCCCTTGCATTAAATGAATCATTAATGGCACTAATGAGTCACTTAACACCTCACCACTTCTAGAACCTTCTAGAAGAATCCACACTCATCTCAAGAAAAGACAAATCCGTCTTTAACCGAATGTTAAAAGACGGCTGATAGAAAACTGGAAACTGGCAACTTCCAAAAGTGATCCTGAAACGACTTTCAGGATAACCCCGTAACTGTATAAATATACCCGCATTTGTATTACGACCGAATACAAATGCAACTGAGACAAAGATATTATATCTACTCAATATAATACTCGGATCCGGCTTAAACCAAAGCCGACCAGTATCATCTGCCCGAAAAATAACACGTGCGTTTACGTAAACGCACGTGCATTTTCCGAACCCTGCCATAAAACCATACGGCCTCTACAACGTTTCGCCCGAACTTGGGAAACTGTCTGTGGGGGACTCTAATGACTCGTCAGTACCCTGGCAGTGGGTTTAACCACAAACCGTCAACGGCACTAGCTATGCGTAACGGCTGCCCATGGACTGACCTCAAGGGAGGCCGATGAGCGAACTCATCCGGAAACCCTACTGAGCCTAACAGTGACAATGTATATACAGTCCGGTCCGTTCGTCTATGAGTATCGCATATCTGCCTAGGGGGCTAGTAACGTCAGACCCCCAAAAGCAGTATAAGTCGTGTCGGAGTGTAGCCTAATAACACCCTGAGATACTACTGGAGTACCTACCAGTAAATCTCCTGCCAAGGCCATGGACTTTGTGTAATGGCTCTCCTAGACACAGCACGACCTCGCCCCCAATACCGGGAGAGACGAATCCCCTGCCGATCCGCTCACGTGCCTCCATATGGCTCGGGACTGTACCTAAAAGCTACCTGTTTGCACGACTCCTTTGAGCCGTGGTAGGGTAGAAATCAAAGCACAGTGGGAACTCACACGAGATAAATGACGACCTCAGGTCGATGAACTAACCTGTACACATGTCACCAGGGAACTGCTATCTGACGATAGGTATAGTACTAACTAGCAGATTCCCGGCGAGTCCTGTCCGGTGTACTCATAACCCAATGAGCACCTGTATACATCTTAGGTGATCCAACTGACACCAGTGGCTTGTGAGACCGGCCACCGCCCTTCGTCGGGGTCTCAACTGTATACACTAGTCTACTCCGGGGTATCGATGCCCTGTCTCGAAACTCCCACGACTAGGGACCACAATTAAGGATATGCATATAAACCACCCAACTCTCACGTATATGATCGCCATCATATTGTTGGTGGTAAAGCAAGATCCTAAGGGCTCTATCAAAGTGTAACATGTAATCAGTCACCTGAACATGTACACGACTGATAAAGGCAAACCAGATAGCATACTATCATCTCGAGTAAGACTGTCCTACCGGCATAGGTCCTCCGCAATCATTGCAATCACGTACCTGCGATCCAATAATTGACTATGAGGGCACTATCTCCAACAATCTCCCACTTGCACTCAAGGCTAATTATTGCGATGTCGACTACTCACAGCCCGTGTGAAACTGAACATCCAACTCCTCTACTAATCAGTTTCACAAAGCCCGTTTGTAAAACTATTGTGTTCGAGAAATAGCCTCAGTGAGTGGATCCGCCTAGATGTTTCTTTCTATATCTCTCTTAATCTCAAGTTCGCGGAGAAAGCCATCTCCCGAATTGAGTAATACCTGTCTTAGAATATGTCTGGATATCTGATGGGACCTAGTTCATAAATGAACTCCAAATCCAAACTTCTTAAACTGTATCGATCACTGAACCTAATCAGTATCCGGCACCATCCCTCCCACAGTATCCTCTTGGACCATCTGTCCACAATACTGTCCCACGTCAGAGGGAAAACTAAAACTCTGACAATCACTCTGTCATCCATGTCACCTTTGAAGCCTGGAATGATAATCGTCTCCTGAAGGAGGCCGCTATTATCAAATCCGTAGAACATGTACTTATGTTCTAAAACTGCTTCCTTATGTTTCTCCAGGATTGGATTAATACAAACTTATTGCATCTAGTGCAAAAACAACATCTGGTGTGGTACTTGACATCTCATGATTGACTCAGTTGCCTAAGCAAGTGATCTGCCAATCATGCACATCCCTCTCTACTTTAGTCTGTAAGACACCTTTAGAGAGGGTGACTCCATCACCTGCAGGTACACCACCATGCTAGGATTCATCTATTCTAAAAACCATTAGAATACTGTCAAAGTACCCACATTGGGAAACTACCCAAATCCAGATCTAAAAACCATAGATCCAGAAACCAGAATGTCAAATATTATATCCATATCCTGTCTGGAGAAACAACTGTGTGACGACCACAGTACAACCGATCGTAGTATAGGAATTTTACTTCCCACTCTGTGTATGTCATCCAGATGCCATGACATCACACCCTACTACCTTCTTAACAGATCCATCCCCTATTCTGATTGAAGTCAAACCCATGACTGTCACATCAAAATTAGATGATCTATCTCCGCTATAACTGCTCTAGTCTATAAATAGACATAAGCTACTTGCCCACTATACTTCCGATGCTCCCACTGACTACGACAACCCTCCTACCGGGTCTCATAGCCTGGAACAACAGTAGTGTCAAGTCTGGGTAGATAAGAACCTCCCTGTCACCGTCCTTGAGGCTACCGAAGTACCTCTCGGGTGTCTGAGGTTACCCACCATATCTGCGGAGTGGCTATTGGAATGTCAAACTTGATTCAATATATAGGTCCTATTAAATTTTCCGTAATCGTTCGCGGTTCTGGAATCACTTCCAGTTCTACCATACTCCCACTACTGTTTTCTGAAAAATCCATTTTTACTAAAACTGTGGCGAGTCAAGAACAATATCACTATTGATCTTCCAAATGGTAGAATATCAACCCTCGTCATTGTTGGAGATAGTGCCCTCAGAGTCAATTATTATGTCACAGATACGTGATTGTAATGATTGAGGGAGGACCTATCCCGGTAGGACAGTCTTACTCGAGATGATAGTATGCTATCTGGTTTACCTTTATCATCGTGTACTGTTTTAGGTGACCTGACACGTCGCTATTACACGTTGATAGAGCCCCTAGGATTCTTGCTTGACCACCAGCAGTATGAGGGCGATCATGTAAGTGCACGGCGGCGCCCCGGCCGTCAATCCGACGCCGGAAAGCGGAAGCGGTGAATAACTAAAATTTTGCGGACTTAGCAAACCGGCACCACCGCGCACTATGACCCGGATCGTTACCATTAACAAGTCTAAGCTAACTACAAGAAAGGGAATAGAGATATACCGACGATCCAAGTCCTCCGGTCTTCTCGTCATGGTCCCGATCTCCTGCGGAAAAGTCCCGTCTCCTCCTCATCGCCGGAAGTGCACCACATCGCCTTCTTCGTTTACGGGCTCCCACCTCAATGCCGAGGCAACTCGGGCACGAAGCCGGCTACTCGACGTGCCCAAGATTCGTTGTAGAATTCGTAGAGAAGGAGTCTCATTTTTGGGGTTTGGAGTTGTGCCATTTTGTGGAAGAAAAGAGAGGAACTTTTGGAAATGAACTAGAGGGCTTTTCTAGTGAGCAAGAGAAACAAAATGCCACCCATAAAAATGAATCCATCCCCCAACCATTTGGAATGGCCGGCCCCCCCTTTACCAAGTGAGATTGGAGAGAGAAAAAAGAGAGCAAGGTCAAGGGGTGGGTGGAAGCAATGATGCAAGAGGGCATCATGAAAGAATATGATCATAAGCAAAAACCACACACAACCACAACCATCATCAACAACCATGATGCTAACAAAGTCAAGCCATCATGAAGTATGAAGTCAAGCAAGTCAAAGGAGGGTGCTATCATGATACAACAAAAATGCAAAGACCCCCTCCACAAATGCCTATTTGCAACAATGCAAATAAGCCCTCCTCCACCAATCTTCGGCCAATGAACGGAACAATGGAAATTGGCCGAAACGGAAAGCAAACTGGCAACTCCAGAAAACTGGTCCCGTAATAAATTACAGGAAAACCCCGATACTGTGCATACACACCCGCATTTGTATTCCGACCGAAATACAAATGCAATGAGACAAAATCTACACTGTACTATACTAGAATCCGGCTTATACCAAAACCGGATAGTAATATCTGTTCGATCCTGATCCGTGCAATACCGCACGTATCTGATCGAACCCTGCCATATAACCATACGGCCTATAGTACAAACTGTCTGATCCTGATCCGTGCAATACCGCACGTATCTGATCGGACCTTGCCATATCTCCATACGGCCTCTACAACCTTTCGCCCGAAAGCTGAGTAACTGAATGTGGGGGACTCTAAAGACTCGTCAACACCTCGGTTGTGGATTTAACCACTAGCACGTCAGAGGTATAAGCCAATACGTGACGGGCTACCAGGTACTGACCAAATGGGACGTCGATGAGGAAGCTCACCCCGACACCCAACTGAGCCTGTCAGTGACAATATCCGTGCAGTCCGGTCCGTTCGTCTATGAGTATCGCATGGCGGGCCTAGGGGGTTGGTAAAAGTCAGACCCCCAAAAGCGGTACAAGTCGTGTCGGAGTGTAGCCCAGAACACCCTGAGATACTACTGGAATACCTACCAGTAAATCTCCTTGCCTTGGCCAAGGACTTTGTGTAATGGCTCTCCTAGACACAGCACGACCTCACCCCCAATACCGGGAGAGACGAACCCCTGAAGATACGCTCACTGCCTCCATGTGGCTCGGGACTGTACCCAACTAAAACCTGTTTGCACGACTCCTTTGAGCCGTGGTAGGGTAGTAATCAAAGTACAGTGGGAACTCACACGAGACAAATGACGATCCCCAGGTCGATGAACTAACCTGCACACATGTCACCAGGGAACTGCCATCTGACGTCTGGTATATGACCAACTAGCATGTTCCCGGCGAGTCCTGTCCGGTGTACTCATAACCCAATGAGCACCTGTATACATCTTAGGTGATCCAACTGACACCAGTGGCTTGTGAGACCGGCCACCGCCCCTCGTCGGGGTCTTGACTGTATACACTAGTCTACTAATGGAGTATCGATGCCCGGTCTCGAAACTCCCACGACTAGGGACCTTTTAAGGATATGCTTGTAGACCCCCAGCTCCCACTTATATGATCGCCCTCATACTGCTGGTGGTCAAGCAAGAATCCTAGGGGCTCTATCAACGTGTAATAGCGACGTGTCAGGTCACCTAAAGCAGTACACGATGATAAAGGTAAACCAGATAGCATACTATCATCTCGAGCAAGACTGTCCTACTGGGATAGGTCCTCCCTCAATCATTACAATCACGTACCTGTGACCTAATAATTGACTCTGAGGGCACTATCTCCAACAATCTCCCACTTGCACTCAAGGCTAATTATTGCGATGTCGCATACTCACAGCCCGTGTGATACCGAACATCCAACTCCTCTACTAGTCAGTCTCACAAAGCTCGTTTGCGAAACTATTGCGTTCGAGGAATAGCCTCAGTGAGTGGATCCGCTTTGTTGTTTCTTTCTATGTCTCTCTATATCTCAAGTTCGCGGAGAAACCCATCTCCCGAAAAGAGCAATACCTGTCTTAGAATGTGTCTGGATGTCTGATGGGACATAGCTCATAAATGAACTCCAAATCCAAACTTCTTAGACTGTATCGTTAACTGAACTTAATCAGTATCCTGCGCGCCATGCCTCCCTCAGTATTGCCTTGGACCACCTGCCCAAAATACTGCCCCTCATCAGAAGGAAAAACTATAACTCTGACAACCTTCTTGTCGTCCATGTCACCTTGGAAGCCTGGAATGATAACTGTCTCCCGAATAAGGCTGTCGTTATCATATCCCTAGAACATCCACTTATGTTCTAAAACTGCTTCCTACCGTTTCTCCAGGATTGGATTAATGTCAACTTATTGCATCTAGTGCAAGAACAACATCTGGTGTGGTACTTGACATCTCACGATTGACTCAATTGCCTAAGCAAGTGATCTGCCAATCATGCCCACCCCTCTCCCACTTAGTCTGTAAGACACCTTTGGAGAGGGTGACTCCGTTACCTGCAGGTACACTACCGTGCCAGGAGTCGTCCATCCTAAATACTCTTAGAATGCTGTCAAGTACCCTGATTGGGAAACCACCCAAATCTAGATCTAAGACCATAGATCTAGTAACCAGTATGTCAGATATAATGTCCAAGTCCATGTGGAGAAACCACTGTGTGACGACCAAAGTATAACCGATCGTAGTATAGGAGTTTCCTTTCCTACTTTGTGTATGTCATCCAAATACCAGGATATCACACCCTACTACCTTCTCAACAGATCCATCCCCTATTCTGATGAAGTCAAACCCATGACTGTCACGTCAGAAATAGATGATCTATCTCCGCTACTGGTGCTTCAGTCTGTAAATAGACATAAGCTACCTGTCCACCAATGCTTCCGCTGCTCCCACTGACTACGACAACCCTCTGGCAGAGTCATATAGACGTGCACTTCTAAAACTAGTTTAGAATGACGCTATACTCATCCTCCCGCCGGGTCTCGCAGCCTGGAACAACAGCAATGGTAATTGTGGGTAAACAAGAACTTCCCTGTCACCGTCCTTGAGGCTACCGTAGTACCTCTCGGGTGCCTGAAGTTACCCACCTTATCTGCGGAGTGGCCAAAGGAATGTCAATTCAGATTGAATCTTAAGGTTCCTTATCAAATCTTCAGTAATCGTTTGTGGTTCTGGAATCACTTCCAGTTCTACCATACTCCCACTACTGTTTTCCTGAAAAAAAAATCCATTTTTAATTTAAAACTGTGGCGAGTCAAGAACAATATTTCTATTGATCTTCCAGATGGTAGAAAGTCAACCCGCGTCATAGCCTGGGTCAACCCACAAACAGCCATTACAGAAACGTGCCTTGAGTTGTCCAGTGTCTGGTTTTAATCATAAACCGGACAATTCCCCGTAACTTAACATCGTTAAGATATGAACTGTTCTATATCCAATATAGAAACAGAGGCACTGATTTAATTGAACCAGATTCAAATCATGCAGCTGTCCCCAGCGCATGTCAACTAAATGGAAGGAGGCCGATCAGCGTTACTCAATCTTAGGAATACTTCCAATTATGAGTAACCTGAAAGAGAAGCAAGATCTCTTTATCATTACTATCAACTGAATACCATACACAAGTATCTACATCTTCGATCTCTTTGAAGAATCCCGATACTTGCTACACCTGGTTCTCTACTCTATTCAAATACATATAACTTCTCCAAATTCGGACCCTGTGTTTCCACGAAACACCTGTCTAAAAATTAGAGGAGTCATAAGTAAACCGAATATAGTACGAGGACCATCCCCTCTGTCCTGATGGACTCTGGACAACATACAATACTCTGTAAAAGTCCCTTGAGTCTGATTACTCATTCACTGTGTGTCGTAGGTTGAAAACTGTACTTATGGTTAAGAAGAATTACACCGCTGTTTAATGCTCCTTACCTAACCATCCACTGATATAGGTAAATGTCGTAGACATAATTTCAGAAAGGTATATCTCACTCTATAAAAATAGACGTACAGATATATCAATTTGAAATTGGTGCATAACAGTGGATATTCAAAACCAAATATTTGCCGACCGGCAAACAGCCCAGGTGATTTCCTCAAATATCACCGATTACAACGAATCCCGATATAATGAGGATAATCACCCAATTCCCAACAACTTACTCCCACTCATCATCTGTAAAACCATACAGATGTGAGAATCGTACCTGGTAAATACATACCCTGGAGTAAGTATCTAATCGGGAAATCAGTTTTCCTTTAACATTACACAGTGAAACTGAAACATTGAAATGTTCCGATGGGGTATTCTGGTATTCCTAGTAATGCCTCTTCCAGATTCACGACTGTAACCGTATAGTTCTTTGCCACCTCTCCAAATCCCTTCATATGTCTTTAGTCTTTACCTTCTGCACACCCTTTTAGGCCAAATGGTTTTCTTCCTTCCCTACCGTTCGGCACCAGCCTATGGTTTGGAAGAAGACTATCCAATAAGCATAATGGGTGTACTGTCCGCATCCTAGGAACACTCGCAATGAGAGAGGGTGAAGATAAAAGACAACCGAATAAACCTTATTCCTATTTCTCCTGAACCAGAATCCATCCCCGAACTGGAACAAGTTCCATTCGAGTTCGTATATAACCATACGATGGAGTATCCAAATAAACTGTGGATCTTCGTAGTGATACGGAGTGTCCTGGAGAAATACAAAGGTGATGTGGGAGTGGTAATGAAATATTTGGTTTGGTCGTGAATATCTGTTGCAATTTACTTTGCCCTCTTACTAATCCCTTGCTTTGTCTGAACTTAATACCTTCTGCACACCATCGTTATGCTAATTGGTTTTCTTCATTCCCTACCGGTCGGCACCAGCCTAAGGTTTGGAAGAAGACAATCCAATTTGCGTAATAGGTGTACTACCCCTAAACCAAGGAGTACTCGTAACCTGAGAGAGGGTAAAAGGAAAAGACAACTGAATAATCCTATCCGTTTTCTCCAGAACCGGAAACCATCCTCGAATAAATTCTTTCGAGTTCGTATCTAACCATACGATGGTTTTGTCCAATGGAAGTGGACGTTCGTAGTAATACGGGGTGTCCTGGAGAAAAGGGTAAAAGTAGGAGTGGCAATGAGGTCTGCAACTCTGACAATCCAAAAGCCAGTGTAAAGAAGGTTCGGTCAACTTGGTCACTGAGTCATAGTCTTAGGGTCGGGTCAAAGGTCGCTGCCAGAGAGAGAGAGAAAAGAAACACTCAGCGTGCACTCTAACCTAGATCAGAATGGTTACCAATTTATCTAATCTGGAATCCTCCCACTGTACCTCAAATTCTCCTCCAAACCTGAAAGAAGAATTAGTCGGGGTTACCCGAGGAGTATACCAACTCATCAGTGGGAATCGGGATCCAACTATCATTGCATGATAACGTGACGGAATCCGCTCACGCTATCACACTTCAGAAGGTATGCGCATATCTGGCAAGTTTCAGTTCTTTTGAAACTCCCGATGTGATTTCTGCCCCATGCTCTTATGACCTTGACTTTGGCCAACATATCATAAGTCACATGTCAAGTTCTACCCGTCATTCTCCAGGTTAATTTGAATCCACCCGTACATACCCTTGACTTTGGCCAAAATGGCAGCACGACTGTCCCAAACCAACGCATCTATCTATGCTGCATATGAATACCCCAATAGCTACCAATCACTGTGCCTTGACTTTGGCCAACATACACAGCTTGAATACTATTGACCATCCATATGAAACGACGGAGGGCTACGAATGGTTTCTGGCGAAAACCTTTAACGTAAAGAACTTGATATCGTCGAAGGAACGGATAGCTTTTAAAAATATAGTGACGAAAACCGTTGCTAAAGAGGTCACTCCCGGTGAAGGGATCTCGGCTCTTTCCCCGTAGAATGGGGTGCAGGATATTCCAAATGAATACCGCGATGCAAAGCAAAAGTGATCGGCTATAGTGAAGTTATTGTTCTGACGCAAACTTTTGTCCAAGGGGTCACTCCCGGTGAAGGGATCTCGGCCCTTGCCTCGTCGACTGAGGAGCAGGATATTCTAACTGAATACCACGATGCAAAACAAAAGTAAACGTCCTTGCAATAACAGCTTTTTGAAAAAGTGTTCCAACAACATCAGATTAGGTTTGTTTTTAACTTTGCATTGATCCGAATCAATGCAGTCCCATCAATTGATCACACCAAAAAGAACGAAAATATACTGATGTACGTATATGCCATCCGCATTCGCCACTGGGTCCCGTCATTACCCGTTAGGTTAGCTTACTAACGACAGAGCGGGGACTGGACTAGTGCGGATGTAAAACATATACAACATCTACTAATATATACCAATATATTATATTCGCTCAAGGCGTGAATAAAATGCAACATCACAGAGAATGAACAGCATCACAGAAACAATACAGATATCTGGGAACCCCGGGTTTCACAGAGCCACTACTGAAACCCGACGTTCCCCTGGTCGTGTGGATAGCCTGTGCAATGAGATCCTAGACCCCTACGGGCGCGGCAAGTTACCCACCAAAACCTGAAGCGAGGCAGCCCCCTTCAGCGCCGTGAATGGACCACCCAGCACTTCACGGAATCCGGTAACTTGGGCACCCCTCCTGGGTCAAACCTGTACCCCCTACGAGTGCGGCGAATAGCCCGCCAATCCTAGAGTGAAGCCCCCTCCGTCTCAATGCCATGAGATGCGGGCTTGTTGCCCTCTAGAACCCGGCTATCCGTGCACCCCTCCGCGGGGCAATCCTAGTACAGAAAGTAAAATATACATACACCGGGTACATCGACCGCAACCAGGTCGTGCCCCAAAATAATAATACAGTCAGGCAGTGACGGCAGTCCACATGTCGGACGCTCGCCCCGCAATATCAAATGTACATAATACAAACAAAACTGTACTAGCATTGCATCCAGGCTATCCCCCACGACCGATCCGCAACATCACAGCAAATACATAGAACATCAACGTGAAAGTCACGTTCGCAAATCCGTCTAACCGGGCTATAGCAGTTAGACCGGATTTACCGATCGAGTGACATTCACGGTCGCAGATATAATGTAAATACTGTGAAAAATGTGTTTAAAATATCCGACCGATCAAATTATATCAAGTGGGCCCCATGACAATACTGTAGCAGTTACAGAAAATATGGGCCCAATTTAAATGTTCCAAAACCCATAATTTAAGCCCAGAAAGCCTCTGGAAAAAAAATGGTGCAGTGATTGCTACAGGGTGCGGCGGAAGGGCGGCATGAAGTGGGATAATGCGGCGGTTCCGCGCTCCGAATATCGTATCACTTCATCAAATATTTACAGAGTGCTTACATTTTTGAGTACATCAATATTTTACAACCTGAAAAATTTTCGACACTAAAAATTTCCAACAGAAAACTGATGCGACAAAATACGGGTTTTTGGACTTTTTGATCGATCGGAAATGCAAACACATTACACAAAGCTAGACTAAGTTGATGGGGAGGCTCTGATACCACTGTAAGTGCACGGCGGCGCCCCGGCCGTCAATCCGACGCCGGAAAGCGGAAGCGGTGAATAACTAAAATTTTGCGGACTTAGCAAACCGGCACCACCGCGCACTATGACCCGGATCGTTACCATTAACAAGTCTAAGCTAACTACAAGAAAGGGAATAGAGATATACCGACGATCCAAGTCCTCCGGTCTTCTCGTCATGGTCCCGATCTCCTACGGAAAAGTCCCGTCTCCTCCTCATCGCCGGAAGTGCACCACATCGCCTTCTTCGTTTACGGGCTCCCACCTCAATGCCGAGGCAACTCGGGCACGAAGCCGGCTACTCGACGTGCCCAAGATTCGTTGTAGAATTCGTAGAGAAGGAGTCTCATTTTTGGGGTTTGGAGTTGTGCCATTTTGTGGAAGAAAAGAGAGGAACTTTTGGAAATGAACTAGAGGGCTTTTCTAGTGAGCAAGAGAAACAAAATGCCACCCATAAAAATGAATCCATCCCCCAACCATTTGGAATGGCCGGCCCCCCCTTTACCAAGTGAGATTGGAGAGAGAAAAAAGAGAGCAAGGTCAAGGGGTGGGTGGAAGCAATGATGCAAGAGGGCATCATGAAAGAATATGATCATAAGCAAAAACCACACACAACCACAACCATCATCAACAACCATGATGCTAACAAAGTCAAGCCATCATGAAGTATGAAGTCAAGCAAGTCAAAGGAGGGTGCTATCATGATACAACAAAAATGCAAAGACCCCCTCCACAAATGCCTATTTGCAACAATGCAAATAAGCCCTCCTCCACCAATCTTCGGCCAATGAACGGAACAATGGAAATTGGCCGAAACGGAAAGCAAACTGGCAACTCCAGAAAACTGGTCCCGTAATAAATTACAGGAAAACCCCGATACTGTGCATACACACCCGCATTTGTATTCCGACCGAAATACAAATGCAATGAGACAAAATCTACACTGTACTATACTAGAATCCGGCTTATACCAAAACCGGATAGTAATATCTGTTCGATCCTGATCCGTGCAATACCGCACGTATCTGATCGAACCCTGCCATATAACCATACGGCCTATAGTACAAACTGTCTGATCCTGATCCGTGCAATACCGCACGTATCTGATCGGACCTTGCCATATCTCCATACGGCCTCTACAACCTTTCGCCCGAAAGCTGAGTAACTGAATGTGGGGGACTCTAAAGACTCGTCAACACCTCGGTTGTGGATTTAACCACTAGCACGTCAGAGGTATAAGCCAATACGTGACGGGCTACCAGGTACTGACCAAATGGGACGTCGATGAGGAAGCTCACCCCGACACCCAACTGAGCCTGTCAGTGACAATATCCGTGCAGTCCGGTCCGTTCGTCTATGAGTATCGCATGGCGGGCCTAGGGGGTTGGTAAAAGTCAGACCCCCAAAAGCGGTACAAGTCGTGTCGGAGTGTAGCCCAGAACACCCTGAGATACTACTGGAATACCTACCAGTAAATCTCCTTGCCTTGGCCAAGGACTTTGTGTAATGGCTCTCCTAGACACAGCACGACCTCACCCCCAATACCGGGAGAGACGAACCCCTGAAGATACGCTCACTGCCTCCATGTGGCTCGGGACTGTACCCAACTAAAACCTGTTTGCACGACTCCTTTGAGCCGTGGTAGGGTAGTAATCAAAGTACAGTGGGAACTCACACGAGACAAATGACGATCCCCAGGTCGATGAACTAACCTGCACACATGTCACCAGGGAACTGCCATCTGACGTCTGGTATATGACCAACTAGCATGTTCCCGGCGAGTCCTGTCCGGTGTACTCATAACCCAATGAGCACCTGTATACATCTTAGGTGATCCAACTGACACCAGTGGCTTGTGAGACCGGCCACCGCCCCTCGTCGGGGTCTTGACTGTATACACTAGTCTACTAATGGAGTATCGATGCCCGGTCTCGAAACTCCCACGACTAGGGACCTTTTAAGGATATGCTTGTAGACCCCCAGCTCCCACTTATATGATCGCCCTCATACTGCTGGTGGTCAAGCAAGAATCCTAGGGGCTCTATCAACGTGTAATAGCGACGTGTCAGGTCACCTAAAGCAGTACACGATGATAAAGGTAAACCAGATAGCATACTATCATCTCGAGCAAGACTGTCCTACTGGGATAGGTCCTCCCTCAATCATTACAATCACGTACCTGTGACCTAATAATTGACTCTGAGGGCACTATCTCCAACAGATCATATAAGTGGGAGCTGGGGTCTATAAGCTTATCCTTAAAAGGTCCCTAGTCGTGGGAGTTTCGAGACTGGGCATCGATACTCCATTAGTAGACTAGTGTATGCAGTCGAGACCCCGACGAGGGGCGGTGGCCGGTCTCACAAGCCACTGGTGTCAGTTGGATCACCTAAGATGTATACAGGTGCTCATTGGGTTATGAGTACACCGGACAGGACTCGCCGGGAACATGCTAGTTGGTCATATACCAGACGTCAGATGGCAGTTCCCTGGTGACATGTGTGCAGGTTAGTTCCTCGACCTGGGGATCGTCATTTGTCTCGTGTGAGTTCCCACTGTACTTTGATTACTACCCTACCACGGCTCAAAGGAGTCGTGCAAACAGGTTTTAGTTGGGTACAGTCCCGAGCCACATGGAGGCAGTGAGCGTATCTTCAGGGGTTCGTCTCTCCCGGTATTGGGGGTGAGGTCGTGCTGTGTCTAGGAAAGCCATTACACAAAGTCCTTGGCCAAGGCAAGGAGATTTACTGGTAGGTATTCCAGTAGTATCTCAGGGTGTTCTGGGCTACACTCCGACACGACTTGTACCGCTTTTGGGGGTCTGACTTTTACCAACCCCCTAGGCCCGCCATGCGATACTCATAGACGAACGGACCGGACTGCACGGATATTGTCACTGACAGGCTCAGTTGGGTGTCGGGGTGAGCTTCCTCATCGACGTCCCATTTGGTCAGTACCTGGTAGCCCGTCACGTATTGGCTTATACCTCTGACGTGCTAGTGGTTAAATCCACAACCAAGGTGTTGACGAGTCTTTAGAGTCCCCCACATTCAGTTACTCAGCTTTCGGGCGAAAGGTTGTAGAGGCCGTATGGAGATATGGCAAGGTCCGATCAGATACGTGCGGTATTGCACGGATCAGGATCGGACAGTCTGTACTATAGGCCGTATGGATATATGGCAGGGTTCGATCAGATACGTGCGGTATTGCACGGATCAGGATCGAACAGATATTACTAGCCGGTTTTGGTATAAGCCGGATCCTAGTATAGTACAGTGTAGATTTTGTCTCATTGCATTTGTATTTCGGTCGGAATACAAATGCGGGTGTGTATGCACAGTATCGGGGTTTTCCTGTAATTTATTACGGGATCAGTTTTCTGGAGTTGCCAGTTTGCTTTCCGTTTCGGCCAATTTCCATTGTTCCGTTCATTGGCCGAAGTTTGGTGGAGGAGGGTTTATTTGCATTGTTGCAAATAGGCATTTGTGGAGGGGGGTCTTTGCTTTTTGTAGCATCATGATAGTCTTCATGATGGTGCACCATCCATTGACTTGCTTGACTTCATACTTCATGATGGCTTGACTTTGTTAGCATCATGGTTGTTGATGATGGTTGTGTGGAGTGTTGGCATTGCTTTGTGATCATGGTTGATTATCATAACCATTCCTTTCTCTCTCTCTTTTGATTATGGTTGTGGTTTGATCTTTTGTTTTTTCATATCACTCCCTCACTCTCATTCACTCCCTCCATCATCTCTTGTGGCCGGCCACTATGTGCAAGGGTTGTCCAAAATTGTGTGGGTGTATTTTTGGTTCATATCATGCTCCAAAATACCCACTAGCTCCTCCACATTGTTCTTGTTTCATTCCTCCAAATAATGGCACAACTCCATAACCCCATATGAGACTTGAGTGCTACATTATATTCTACAGCGAATCTTGGGCACGTCGAGTAGCCGGCTTCGTGCCCGAGTTGCCTCGGCATTGAGGTGGGAGCCCGTAAACAAAGTAGGCGATGTGGTGCACTTCCGGTGACGAGGAGGAGACAGGATTTTCCGCAGGAGATCGGGACCATGGCGAGAAGACCGGAGGACTTGGATCGTCGGTATATCTCTAACCCATCTTCTAGTTAGCTTAGACTTGTTAATGGTTACGATCCGGGTGTTTAGTGCGCGGTGGTGCCGGTTTTCTAAGTCCGCAAAATTTAAGTTTATCACCGCTTCCGCATTCCGGCGTCGGATTGACGGCCGGGGCGCCGCCGTGCACTTACAGTGGTATCAGAGCCTCGCCATTAACTTAGTCTAGCTTTGTGTAATGTGTTTTTTAGTTCCGATCGATCGAAATGTCCAAAAACCCGTATTTGCCCACATCAGTTTTCTGTTAGAAATTTTTGGTGTCGAAAAATTTTTCAGGTTGTAAAATATTGATGTACTGGAAAATCTAAGAGCTCTGTAAAAATTCTACGAAGTAACTCCACAGTGGGAGCGCGGAACCGCCGCGAAAACCACCTTCCCGCCGCCCTTCCGCCGCGCTCTGTGGAGATCACTTCACCAATTTTTTACAGAGGCCTTCTGGGCTTAAAATATGGGTTTTGGAATATTAAAATTGGGCTCATGTTTTCTGTGAGTGCTACAGTTTTGATTGGGGGCCCACTTGTTAATATTCGATCGGTCGGATATTTTAAACACATTTTTCACAGTATTTACATTATATCTGCGACCGTGAATGTCACTTGATCGGTAAATCCGGTCTAACTGCTATAGCCCGGTTAGACGGATTTGCGAACGTGACTTTCACGTTGATGTTTTGTTTTTGCTGTGATGTTGCGGATCGGTCGTGGGGGATAGCCTGGATGCAATGCTAGTACAGTTTTGTTGTATTATGTACATTTGATATTGCGGGGCGAGCGTCCGACATGTGGACTGCCGTCACTGCCTGTTTGTATTATTATTTTGGGGCACAACCTGGTTGCGGTCGATGTACCCGGTGTATGTATATTTTACTTTCTGTACTAGGATTGCCCCGCGGAGGGGTGCACGGATAGCCGGGTTCTGGAGGGCAACAAGCCCGCATCTCATGGCATTGAGACGGAGGGGGCTTCACTCTAGGATTGGCGGGCTATTCGCCGCACTCGTAGGGGGTACAGGTTGACCCAGGAGGGGTGCCCAAGTTACCGGATTCCGTGAAGTGCTGGGTGGTCCATTCACGTTGCTGAAGGGGGCTGCCTCGCTTCAGGTTTTGGCGGGTAACTTGCCGCGCCCGTAGGGGTCTAGGGTTTCATTGCACAGGCTATCCACACGACCAGGGGAACGTCGGGTTTCAGCAGTGGCTCTGTGAAACCCGGGGATCCCAGATATCTGTATTGTTTCTGTGATGATGTTCATTCTCTGTGATGTTGCATTCTATTCATGCCTTGAGCGAATATAATATATTGGTATATATATTAGTAGATGTTGTATATGTTTTGCATCCGCGCTAGTCCAGTCCCCGCTCTGTCGTTAGTTAGCTAACCTAACGGGTAATGACGGGACCCAGTGGCGAATGCGGATGGCATATACGTACATCAGTATATTTTCGTTCTTTTTGGTGTGATCAATTGATGGGACTGCATTGATTTGGATCAATGCAAGTTAAAAACAAACCTAATCTGATGTTGTTGGAACACTTTTCAAAAGCTGTTATTGCAAGGACGTTTACTTTTGTTTTGCATCGTGGTATTCATTGGAATATCCTGCTCCTCAGTCGACGAGGCAAGGGCCGAGATCCCTTCACCGGGAGTGACCACTTGGACAAAAGTTTGCGTCAGGGCATTAACTTCACTATAGCCGATTACTTTTGCTTTGCACCGTGGTATTCATTTGGAATATCCTGCACCCCATTCTACGGGGAAAGAGCCGAGATCCCTTCACCGGGAGTGACCTCTTTAGCAACTGTTTTCGTCACTATATTTTCAAAAAGCTATCCGTTCCTTCAACGATATCAAGTTCATTACGTTAAAGGTTTTCGCCAGAAACCATTCGTAGCCCTCCGTCGTTTCAGACGGGTAGCACGTAGTATTCATGCTATGTTTGTTGACCTTCGTCAAGGCATAGTGTATGGTAGCTGCTTGTTACCTTTCTGTTGCATAGATAGATGCGTTGGTTTGGGACAGTCGTATAGCATTGTTGACCTTCGTCAAGGGCTTGTACGGGTGGATTCAAATTAACCTGGATAATGACGGGTAGAACTTGACATGTGACTTATGATTTGTTGACCTTCGCCAAGGTCATAAGAGCATGGGGCAGAAATCACATCGGGAGTTTCAAAAGAACTGAAACTTGCCAGATATGCGCATACCTTCTGGAGTGTGATACCGTGAGCGGATTCCGTCACGTTATCATGCGATGAAAGTTGGATCCCGATTCCCACTGATGAGTTAGTTTACTCCTCGGGTGACCCCGACTAATTCTTCTTTCAGGTTTGGAGGAGAATTTGAGGTACAGTGGGAGGTTTCCAGATTAGATAAATTGGTGACCATTCTGATCTAGGTTAGAGTGCACGCTGAGTGTTTCTTTTCTCTCTCTCTCTGGTAGCGACCATTGACCCGACCCTAAGACTTTGACTCGGTGACCAAGTTGACCGAACCTTCTTAACACCGGCTTTTGGATTGTCAGAGTTGCAAACCTCATTGCCACTCCTACTTTTACCCTTTTCTCCAGGACACCCCGTATTACTACGAGCGTCCACTTCCATTGGACAAAACCATCGTATGGTTAGATACGAACTCGAAAGAATTTATTCGAGGATGGTTTCCGGTTCTGGAGAAAACGGATAGGATTATTCAGTTGTCTTTTCCTTTTACCCTCTCTCAGGTTACGAGTACTCCTTGGTTTAGGGGTAGTACACCTATTACGCAAATTGGATTGTCTTCTTCCAAACCTTAGGCTGGTGCCGACCGGTAGGGAATGAAGAAAACCAATTAGCCTAACGATGGTGTACAGAAGGTATTAAGTTCAGACAAAGCAAGGGATTAGTAAGAGGGCAAAGTAAATTGCAACAGATATTCACGACCAAACCAAATATTTCGTTACCACTCCCACATCACCTTTGTATTTCTCCAGGACACTCCGTATCACTACGAAGATCCACAGTTTATTTGGATACTCCATCGTATGGTTATATACGAACTCGAATGGAACTTGTTCCAGTTCGGGGATGAATTCTGGTTCAGGAGAAATAGGAATAAGGTTTATTCGGTTGTCTTTTATCTTCACCCTCTCTCATTGCGAGTGTTCCTAGGACTGGGACAGTACACCCATTATGCTTGTTGGATAGTCTTCTTCCAAACCATAGGCTGGTGCCGAACGGTAGGGAAGGAAGAAAATCATTTGGCCTAAAAGGGTGTGCAGAAGGTAAAGACTAAAGACATATGAAGGGATTTGGAGAGGTGGGAAAGAACTATACGGTTACAGTCGTGAATCTGGAAGAGGCATTACTAGGAATACCAGAATACCCTATCGGAACATTTCAATGTTTCAGTTTCACTGTGTAATGTTAAAGGAAGACTGATTTCCCGATTAGATACTTACTCCAGGGTATGTATTTACCAGGTACGATTCTCACATCTGTATGGTTTTACAGATGATGAGTGGGAGTAAGTTATTGGGAATTGGGTGATTATCCTCATTATATCGGGATTCGTTGTAATCGGTGATATTTGAGGAAATCACCTGGGCTGTTTGCCGGTCGGCAAATATTTGGTTTTGAATATCCGCTGTTATGCACCAATTTCAAATTGATATATCTGTACGTCTATTTTCATAGAGTGAGATATACCTTTCTGAAATTATGTCTACGACATTTACCTATATCAGTGGATGGTTAGGTAAGGAGCATTAAACAGCGGTGTAATTCTTCTTAACCATAAGTACAGTTTTCAACCTACGACACACAGTGAATGAGTTATCAGACTCAAGGGACCTATACAGAGTATTGTATGTTGTCCAGGGTCCATCAGGACAGAGGGGTTGGTCCTCGTACTACATTCAGTTTACTTATGACTTCTCTAGTTTTTAGACAGGTGTTTCGTGGAAACACAGGATCCGAATTTGGAGAAGTTATTGGTATTTGAATAAAGTAGAGAACCAGGTATAGCAAGTATCGGGATTCTTCAAAGAGATCGAAGATGTAGATACTTGTGTATGGTGTTCAGTTGATAGTAATGATTAAGAGATCTTGCTTCTCTTTCAGGTTACTCATGATTGGAAGCATTCCTAAGTTGAGTAACGCTGATCGGCCTCCTTCCATTTAGTTGACATGCACTGGGGACAGCTGCATGTTTTGAATCTGGTTCAATTAAATCAGTGCCTCTGTTTCTATATGGGATATAGAACAGTTCGTATCTTAACGATGTTAAGGTACGGGGAGTTGTCCGGTTTATGATTAAAACCAGACACTGGACAACTTAAGGCACGTTTCTGTAATGGCTGTTTGTGGGTTGACCCAGGCTATGACGCGGGTTGATTTTCTACCATCTGGATGAACAATAGCAATATTGTTCTAGACTCGCCACAGTTTTATTAAAAATGGATTTTTTCAGAAAAACAGTAGTGGGAGTATGGTAGAACTGGAAGTGATTCCAGAACCACAAACGATTACTGAAGATTTGATAAGGAACCTAAAGATTCAATCTGGATTGACATTCCATTGACCACTCCGCAGATGAGGTGGGTAACTTCAGGCACCCGAGAGGTACTCCGGTAGCCTCAAGGACGGTGACAGGGAAGTTCTTGTTTACCCACAATTACCATTGCTGTTGTTCCAGGCTGCGAGACCCGGCGGGAGGATGAGTATAGCGTCATTCTAAACTAGTTTTAGAAGTGTACGTCTATATGACTCTGCCAGAGGGTTGTCGTAGTCAGTGGGAGCAGCGGAAGCATTGGTGGACAGGTAGCTTATGTCTATTTATAGACTAGAGCAGATGTAGCGGAGATAGATCATCTATTTCTGACGTGACAGTCATGGGTTTGACTTCATCAGAATAGGGGATGGATCTGTTGAGAAGGTAGTAGGGTGTGATATCCTGGTATTTGGATGATATACACAGAGTAGGAAAGGAAACTCCTACACTACGATCGGTTATACTTTGGTCGTCACACAGTTGTTTCTCCACAAAGGAAATGGATTTTATATCAGACATACTGGTTACTAGATCTATGGTCTTAGATCTAGATTTGGGTGGTTTCCCAATCAGGGTACTTGACAGCATTCTAAGAGTATTTAGGATGGACGACTCCTGGCACGGTAGTGTACCTGCAGGTAATGGAGTCACCCTCTCCAAAGGTGTCTTACAGACTAAAGGGGAGAGGGACGGGCGTGATTGGCAGATCACTTGCTCAGGCAATTGAGTCAATCGTGAGATGTCAAGTGCCACACCAGATGTTGTTCTTGCACTAGATGCAATAAGTTGACATTAATCCAATCCTGGAGAAACAGTCGGAAGCAGTTTTAGAACATAAGTGGATGTTCTAGGGATATGATAACGACAGCCTCATTCAGGAGACAGTTATCATTCCAGGCTTCCAAGGTGACATGGACGACAAGGAGGTTGTCAGAGTTATAGTTTTCCTTCTGATGAGGGGCAGTATTTTGGACAGGTGATCCAAGGCAATACTGAGGGAGGCATGGCGCAGGATACTGATTAAGTTCAGTTGACGATACAGTCTAAGAAGTTTGGATTTGGAGTTCATTTATGAGCTATGTCCCATCAGACATCCAGACACATTCTAAGACAGGTATTGCTCATTTCGGGAGATGGGTTTCTCCGCGAACTTGAGATATAGAGAGACATGGAAAGAGACAACTAAGCGGATCCACTCACTGAGGCTATTCCTCGAACGCAATAGTTCCGCAAACGAGCTTTGTGAGACTGACTAGTAGAGGAGTTGGATGTTCGGTATCACACGGGCTGTGAGTATGCGACATCGCAATAATTAGCCTTGAGTGAAAGTGGGAGATTGTTGGAGATAGTGCCCTCAGAGTCAATTATTAGGTCACAGGTACGTGATTGTAATGATTGAGGGAGGACCTATCCCGGTAGGACAGTCTTACTCGAGATGATAGTATGCTATCTGGTTTACCTTTATCATCGTGTACTGTTTTAGGTGACCTGACACGTCGCTATTACACGTTGATAGAGCCCCTAGGATTCTTGCTTGACCACCAGCAGTATGAGGGCGATCATATAAGTGGGAGCTGGGGTCTATAAGCTTATCCTTAAAAGGTCCCTAGTCGTGGGAGTTTCGAGACTGGGCATCGATACTCCATTAGTAGACTAGTGTATGCAGTCGAGACCCCGACGAGGGGCGGTGGCCGGTCTCACAAGCCACTGGTGTCAGTTGGATCACCTAAGATGTATACAGGTGCTCATTGGGTTATGAGTACACCGGACAGGACTCGCTGGGAACATGCTAGTTGGTCATATACCAGACGTCAGATGGCAGTTCCCTGGTGACATGTGTGCAGGTTAGTTCCTCGACCTGGGGATCGTCATTTGTCTCGTGTGAGTTCCCACTGTACTTTGATTACTACCCTACCACGGCTCAAAGGAGTCGTGCAAACAGGTTTTAGTTGGGTACAGTCCCGAGCCACATGGAGGCAGTGAGCGTATCTTCAGGGGTTCGTCTCTCCCGGTATTGGGGGTGAGGTCGTGCTGTGTCTAGGAGAGCCATTACACAAAGTCCTTGGCCAAGGCAAGGAGATTTACTGGTAGGTATTCCAGTAGTATCTCAGGGTGTTCTGGGCTACACTCCGACACGACTTGTACCGCTTTTGGGGGTCTGACTTTTACCAACCCCCTAGGCCCGCCATGCGATACTCATAGACGAACGGACCGGACTGCACGGATATTGTCACTGACAGGCTCAGTTGGGTGTCGGGGTGAGCTTCCTCATCGACGTCCCATTTGGTCAGTACCTGGTAGCCCGTCACGTATTGGCTTATACCTCTGACGTGCTAGTGGTTAAATCCACAACCAAGGTGTTGACGAGTCTTTAGAGTCCCCCACATTCAGTTACTCAGCTTTCGGGCGAAAGGTTGTAGAGGCCGTATGGAGATATGGCAAGGTCCGATCAGATACGTGCGGTATTGCACGGATCAGGATCGGACAGTCTGTACTATAGGCCGTATGGATATATGGCAGGGTTCGATCAGATACGTGCGGTATTGCACGGATCAGGATCGAACAGATATTACTAGCCGGTTTTGGTATAAGCCGGATCCTAGTATAGTACAGTGTAGATTTTGTCTCATTGCATTTGTATTTCGGTCGGAATACAAATGCGGGTGTGTATGCACAGTATCGGGGTTTTCCTGTAATTTATTACGGGATCAGTTTTCTGGAGTTGCCAGTTTGCTTTCCGTTTCGGCCAATTTCCATTGTTCCGTTCATTGGCCGAAGTTTGGTGGAGGAGGGTTTATTTGCATTGTTGCAAATAGGCATTTGTGGAGGGGGGTCTTTGCTTTTTGTAGCATCATGATAGTCTTCATGATGGTGCACCATCCATTGACTTGCTTGACTTCATACTTCATGATGGCTTGACTTTGTTAGCATCATGGTTGTTGATGATGGTTGTGTGGAGTGTTGGCATTGCTTTGTGATCATGGTTGATTATCATAACCATTCCTTTCTCTCTCTCTTTTGATTATGGTTGTGGTTTGATCTTTTGTTTTTTCATATCACTCCCTCACTCTCATTCACTCCCTCCATCATCTCTTGTGGCCGGCCACTATGTGCAAGGGTTGTCCAAAATTGTGTGGGTGTATTTTTGGTTCATATCATGCTCCAAAATACCCATTAGCTCCTCCACATTGTTCTTGTTTCATTCCTCCAAATAATGGCACAACTCCATAACCCCATATGAGACTTGAGTGCTACATTATATTCTACAGCGAATCTTGGGCACGTCGAGTAGCCGGCTTCGTGCCCGAGTTGCCTCGGCATTGAGGTGGGAGCCCGTAAACAAAGTAGGCGATGTGGTGCACTTCCGGCGACGAGGAGGAGACAGGATTTTCCGCAGGAGATCGGGACCATGGCGAGAAGACCGGAGGACTTGGATCGTCGGTATATCTCTAACCCATCTTCTAGTTAGCTTAGACTTGTTAATGGTTACGATCCGGGTGTTTAGTGCGCGGTGGTGCCGGTTTGCTAAGTCCGCAAAATTTAAGTTTATCACCGCTTCCGCATTCCGGCGTCGGATTGACGGCCGGGGCGCCGCCGTGCACTTACATTCATAGCCAGGGTCAACCCACAAACAGCCATTACAGAAACGTGCCCTGAGTTATCCAGAGTCTGGTTTTAAGCAAAAGCTGGACAACTCCCCGTACCTTTACATCTTTTAAGGTACGAACTATTCTATTTCCAATATAGAAACTTTGGCACTTATTTAATTGGAACCAGATTCAAATCATGCAACTGTCTCCAGTGCATATCATCTTAATGGAAAGAGGCTAATCAGCATTACTCAACTTAGGAATCCATCCAATTATGAGTAACCTGAAAGAGAAACACGTTTCTCAAAACCATCACTATCATCTGAATACCAATCACAAGAATCTACATCTTCGATCTCTTTGAAGAATCCCGATACTTGTGATACATGGTTCTCTACTTTATTCTTATACCCACAACTTCTCAAAACTTAGACCTTGTATTTCTACGAAACACTTGTCTAAATACTAGAGAAGTTATAAGTAAACAGAACATAGTACGAGGACCTACCCCTTTGTCCTGATGGACACTGGACAACATACAATACTCTCTATAAGTCCGCTGAGTTAAGCAACTCAAAACTTGTGCGTCGTAGGTTGAAAACTGTACCCTGGCGATTTCCTCTTATATCACCAATTACAACGAATTCCGATATAATGAGGATAATCACCTAATTCCCAATAACTTACTCCCACTCATCATCTGTAAAACCATACAGATATGAGAATGAAACCTGGTAAATACATACCCTTGGAGTAAGTATCTAATCGAGAAAACAGTTTTACTTTAACAATGCACTGAAACATGAAAAATGTTTCGTAGGGGTATCCTGGTATTCATAGTAATGCCTCTTCCATAATCCAATTCACGACTTCAACCGTATATTTTATTGCCATCTCTCCAAATCCCTTTATTTGTCTTTAGTCGTTACCTTCTGCACACCATCGTTAGGCTAAATGGTTTTCTTCCTTCCCTACAGTTCGGCACCAGCCTATGGTTTGGAAGAAGACTATCCAGTAAGCATAATAGGTGTACCCTCCTAAACCAAGGAGTACTCGTATCTTGAGAGAATGTGATGATAAAAGACAACTGAATAATACCTTTTTTTTTTTTTTAAAGTGAAATAGGAGTGGCGATGAAGTACGCGGTTTTGGTCGTGAATGATATCAGTCGCAATTTACTTTGCCCTCTTTCTAATCCCTTTATTTTGTCTTTACATATTACCTTCTGCACACCCTATTTAGGCTAATTGGTTTTCTTCATTCCCTACCTTTCGGCACCTGCCTATGGTTTGGAATAAGACTATCCAATAAGCGTAATAGGTGTACTCTCCTAAACCAAGGAGCCCTCGCAACATGAGAGAAGGTGATAATAAAAGACAACTGAATAAACCAATTCTATTTCTCCTGAACCTGGATCCATCCTCGAAGAAGTCCCTTCGAGTTCGTATATAACCATACGATGGATCTATCCAATGGAAGTGGATATCCGTAGTAATACGGGTGTTCTGAGAAATGCAAAGGGTAAAAGAAGGAGTGGCAATGACTTATGCAACATAGACAATCCAAAAGCCAGTATTTTAAGAAGGTTCGGTCAACTTGGTCACTGAGTCATAGTCTAGGGTCGGTCAAAGGTCGCTGCCAAAGAGAGAGAGAAAAGAAACACTCTGCGTGCACTCTAACCAAGATCAGAATGGTTATCACTTTATCTAATCCGGAAACCTCCCACTGTCCTGTCAAATTCTCCCCCAAACCTGAAAGAAGAATCAATCGGGATCTCCCGAAGAGTAAACCAACTCATCAGTGGGAATCGGGATCCAACTCTCATCGCATGATAACGTGATGGAATGCATCCACGTTACTCATACTCCAGAAGGTATGCGCATACTTGGCAAGTTTCAGTTTCTTTAGAAACTCCCGATAAGATTTTTACCCCATGCTCTTATGATCGTGACTAAGGGCCAACCCATCATAAGTCACATGCCAAGTTCTACCCATCATTATCTTGTCAATTTAAACCTACCCATACTCGCCCTTGACTAAGGGACAACAAGGCTGTATGACTGTCCCAAACCAACGCATCTATCTATGCAACATGTGAATACCCCAGCAGCTACCAATCACTATGTCCTGGCTAAGGGCCAGACCAACATAGCTTGAATACTACTGACCATTCATATGAAATGACAGAGGGCTTGTAAGTCTACGCTAGCGCCCCGGCCGTCTACAGACGCCAAATGCGGAATAAAAACTTTTAAACTGGCGCTATCGTATACTTTAACCCGGATCTGCCATTATTGCTAAACTAACAAACTGTAAAAAGTGTAGAAAGGTTATACCGAACGATCCGAGTCCTTCGTTCTTTAACCATCATCCCACGCTCCGTTGCGGCTGCTCCGATCTCGTCGAACTCCGATATCCTCGTCGAGGTGGCACCACATCACCGATTCTTTAAACGGGCTCCCGCCTCTGACTCGAGGCAACTCGATCGTCAAGTTTGCCAGAAGAGACGACCAAGATTTGATGTAGAGAATGAGTAGATGACTTCGTCTCACTTCGTCCAAATCCGTGGACGATCGGTTAATGAAGTTGCCGAGGGAATTGGGTGATGGAATAAAATGAACTGTAAAATTCCATGCACCCTAAATACTATCATATCTTTTCAAGTGGAACAACAAGTGAGAGTTAGAGTGAGGAGAGAGAGGGCCGGCCATATATAGCAAGAGGGAGGTGACCGTAGGAGAGGGGGGTGACCATATGATGAAGCTTATCATGAAGAAATATCTTAACCAAAACAAGAATGTATAAATTTCAAAGCATGAGTCATAATCACACCTCATCAAGCCATTAATGAAACCATTAATGCACTAATGAGTCATATGCCTCATCATCACTTCTAGAAGCTTCTAGAATGATGACTCACTCATATCAGAAGAAAAGATAAATCCGTCTTTAACCGAATGTTAAAAGACGGCTGATAGAAAACTGGAAACTGGCAACTTCCAAAAGTGATCCTGAAACGACTTTCAGGATAACCCCGAAACTGTATAAATATACCCGCATTTGTATTACGACCGAATACAAATGCAACTGAGACAAAGATATTATACCTACTCAATATAATACTCGGATCCGGCTTAAACCAAAGCCGACCAGTATCATCTGCCCGAAAACTGACACGTGCGTAAACGCACGTGCATTTTCCGAACCCTGCCATAAAACCATACGGCCTCTACAACGTTTCGCCCGAAACTTGGGAAACTGTCTGTGGGGGACTCTAATGACTCTTCAGTACCCTGGCAGTGGGTTTAACCACAAACCGTCAGCGGCACTAGCTATGCGTGACGGTTGCCCACGGACTGAACTTAAGGGAGGCTGATGAGCGCACTCAAGGGTGGCCGATGAGCTAACACATCCAGAAACCCTACTGAGTCTAACAGCGACAATGTATATACAGTCCGGTCCGTTCGTCAATGAGTATCGCATATCCGCCTAGGGGGCTAGTAACGTCGGACCCCCAGAAGCAGTATAAGTCGTGTCGGAGTGTAGCCCAATAACACCCTGAGATACTACTGGAGTACCTACCAGTAAATCTCCTGCCACGGCCGTGGGCTATGTGTAATGGCTCTCCTAGACACAGCACGATCTCGCCCCCAATACCGGGAGAGACGAATCCCCTGCCGATCCGCTCACGTGCCTCCATATGGCTCGGGACTGTACCCAAAAGCTACCTGTTTGCACGACTCCTTTGAGCCGTGGTAGGGTAGAAATCAAAGCACAGTGGGAACTCACACGAGACAAATGACGACCTCAGGTCGATGAACTAACCTGTACACATGTCACCTGGGAACTGCTATCTGACGATAGGTATAGTACTAACTAGCAGATTCCCGGCGAGTCCTGTCCGGTGTACTCATAACCCAATGAGCACCTGTATATATCTTAGGTGATCCAACTGACACCAGTGGCTTGTGAGACCGGCCACCGCCCCTCGTCGGGGTCTCGACTGTATACACTAGTCTACTCCGGAGTATCGATGCCCTGTCTCGAAACTCCCACGACTAGGGATCACAATTAAGGATATGCATATAAACTACCCAACTCTCACGTATATGATCGCCATCATACAGTTGGTAGTAAAGCCAGATCCTAAGGGCTCTATCAAAGCGTAACATGCAATCAGTCACCTGAACATGTACACGACTGATAAAGGCAAACCAGATAGTAAACTATCATCTCGAGTAAGACTGTCCTACCGTGATAGGTCCTCCGCAATCATTGCAATCACGTACCTGCGATCCAATAATTGACTATGAGGGCACTATCTCCAACAATCTCCCACTTGCACTCAAGGCTAATTATTGCGATGTCGACTACTCACAGCCCGTGTGAAACCGAACATCCAACTCCTCTACTAATCAGTTTCACAAAGCCCGTTTGCAAAACTATTGTGTTCGAGAAATAGCCTCAGTGAGTGGATCCGCCTAGAAGTATCTTTCTTTATCTCTCTTAATCTCAAGTTTGCGGAGAAAGCCATCTCCCGAATTGAGTAGTACCTGTCTTAGAATATGTCTGGATATCTGATGGGACCTTAGTTCATAAATGAACTCCATATCCAAAATTCTTAGACTGTATGGATCACTGAACCTAATCAGTATCTGGCACCATGCCACCCACAGTATCCTCTGGAACCACCTGTCCATAATACTGTCCCTCGTCAGAGGGAAAACTAAAACTCTGACAATCACTCTGTCATCCATGTCACCTTTGAAGCCTGGAATGATAACCGTCTCCCGAAAGAGGCTGCCATTATCAAATCCGTAGAACATGTACTAATGTTCTAAAACTGCTTCCTTATGTTTCTCCAGGATTGGATTAATACAAACTTATTGCATCTAGTGCAAAAACAACATTTGGTGCGGTACTTGACATCTCATGATTGACTCAATTGCCTAAGCAAGTGATCTGCCAATCATTCACATCCCTCTCCCCTTTAGTCTATACGACACCTTTAGAGAGGGTGACTCCATCACCTGCAGGTACACTACCATGCTAGGAGTCAACTATTCTAAAAACCATTAGAATATCTGTCAAAGTACCCACATTGGGAAACTACCCAAATCCAGATCTAAAACTATAGATCTAGAAACCAGAATGTCAAATATTATATCCATATCCTGTCTGGAGAAACAACTGTGTGACGATCAGAGTACAACCGATCGTAGTATAGGAATTTTACTTCCTACTCTGTGTATGTCATCCAAATACCATGACATCACACCCTACTACCTTCTTAATAGATCCATCCCCTATTCTGATGAAGTCAAACCTATGACTTTCACATCAAAATTAGATGATCTATCTCCGCTATAACTGCTCTAGTCTATAAATAGACATAAGCTACTTGCCCACTATGCTTCCGATGCTCCCACTGACTACGACAACCCTCCTACCGGGTCTCATAACCTGGAACAACAGTAATGTCAAGTCTGGGTAGATAAGAACCTCCCTGTCACCGTCCTTGAGGCTACCGAAGTACCTCTCGGGTGTCTGAGGTTACCCACCATATCTGCGGAGTGGCTATTGGAATGTCAAACCTGATTGAATATATAGGTCCTATTAAATTTTCCGTAATCGTTCGCGGTTCTGGAATCACTTCCAGTTCTACCACACTCCCACTACTGTTTTCTGAAAAAGATCCATTTTACTAAAACTGTGGCGAGTCAAGAACAATATCACTATTGATCTTCCAAATGGTAGAATATCAACCCTCGTCATAGCCAGGGTCAACCCACAAACAGCCATTACAGAAACGTGCCCTGAGTTATCCAGTGTCTGGTTTTAAGCATAAGCTGGACAACTCCCCGTACCTTAATTTCTTTTAAGGTACGATCCATTCTATATCCAATACAGAAACTTTGGCACTTATTTAATTGGAACTATATTCAAATCATGCAGCTGTCTCCAGTGCATATCAACTTAATGGAAAGAGGCTAATCAGCATTACTCAACTTAGGAATCCATCCAATTATGAGTAACCTGAAAGAGAAACACGTTTCTCAAAACCATCACTATCATCTGAATACCAATCACAAGAATCTACATCTTCGATCTCTTTGAAGAATCCTGATACTTGTGATACCTGGTTCTCTACTTTATTCTTATACCCACAACTTCTCAAAACTTAGACCTTGTATTTCTACGAAACACTTGTCTAAATACTAGAGAAATTATAAGTAAACAGAACGTAGTACGAGGACCTACCCCTTTGTCCTGATGGACACTGGACAACATACAATACTCTGTATAAGTCCGCTGAGTTAAACAACTCAAAACCTGTGCGTTGTAGGTTGAAAACTGTACCCTGGCGATTTCCTCAAATATCACCAATTACAACGAATTCCGATATAATGAGGATAATCACCTAATTCCCAATATCTTACTCCCACTCATCATCTGTAAAACCATACAGATATGAGAATGAAACCTGGTAAATACATACCCTTGGAGTAAGTGTCTAATCGGGAAAACAGGTTTTCTTTTAACGATGCACTGAAACATGAAAATGTTTCGTAGGGGTATCCTGGTATTCATAGCAATGCCTCTTCCATAATCCAATTCATGACTTTAACCGTATATTTTATTGCCATCTCTCCAAATCGCTTTACTTGTCTTTAGTCGTTACCTTCTGTACACCATCGTTATGCTAAATGGTTTTCTTCCTTCCCTACCGTTCGGCACCAGCCTATGGTTTGGAAGAAGACTATCCAGTAAGCATAATAGGTGTACCCTCCTAAACCAAGGAATACTCGTATCTCGAGAGAAGGTGATGATAAAAGACAACTGAATAATACCTTATTCCTTTAAAAGTGAAATAGGAGTGGCGATGAAGTACGCGGTTTTGGTCGTGAATGATATCAGTCGCAATTTACTTTGCCCTCTTTCTAATCCCTTTATTTTGTCTTTACATATTACCTTCTGCACACCCTACTTAGGCTAATTGGTTTTCTTCATTCCCTACCTTTCGGCACCTGCCTATGGTTTGGAATAAGACTATCCAATAAGCGTAATAGGTGTACTCTCCTAAACTAAGGAGCTCTCGCAACCTGAGAGAAGGTGATAATAAAAGACAACTGAATAAACCAATTCTATTTCTCCTGAACCTGGATCCATCCTCGAAGAAGTCCTTTCGAGTTCGTATATAACCATACGATGGATCTATCCAATGGAAGTGGATATCCGTAGTAAAACGGGTGTTCTGAGAAATGCAAAGGGTAGAAGAAGGAGTGGCAATGACTTATGCAACAAAGACAATCCAAAAGCCAGTATTTTAAGAAGGTTCGGTCAACCTGGTCACTGAGTCATAGTCTAGGGTCGGTCAAAGGTCGCTGCCAAAGAGAGAGAGAGAAAAGAAACACTCTGCGTGCACTCTAACCTAGATCAGAATGGTCATAACTTTATCTAATCCGGAAACCTCCCACTGTCCTGTCAAATTCTCCTCCAAACCTAAAGAAGAACCAATCGGGATCACCCGAAGAGTAAACCAACTCATCAGTGGGAATCGGGATCCAACTCTCATCGCATGATAACGTGATGGAATGCATCCACGTTACTCATACTCCAGAAGGTATGCGCATACTTGGCAAGTTTCAGTTTCTTAAGAAACTCCCGATTTTATTTTATTTTATTTTTTTTTTTTTGCCCCGTGCTCTTATAACCTTGGCTTTGGTCAAAATGCCATAAGTCACATGCCAAGTTCTACCCATCACTATCTTGTCAATTTGAACCCACCCGCACATGCCCCTGACTTTGGCCAATCGGCAGAACGACTGTCCCAAACCAACTCATCTATCTATGCAACAATTGAAATACCCAGCAGCTACCAAACACTATGCCTTAACTTTGGCTAAAATACATAGCTTGAATACTACTGAATACTCAAAAGAAGTGACGGAGGGCTACGGATGGTTTTTGGCGAAAACCTTTAACGTAGTGAACTTGATATCGCTGAAGGAACCTGATAGCTTTTTAAAATATAGTGGCGAAAACCTTTGCTAAAGAGGTCATTCCCGGTGAAGGGATCTCGGCTCTTTCCTCGTGGAATGAGGTGCAGGATATTCCACTGAATACCGCTATGCAAAGCAACATGTAATCGGCTATAGTGAAGTTATTACCCTGACGCAAACTTCTGCCCAAGGGGTCAGTCCCGGTGAAGGGATATCGACCCTTGCCCCGTCGAATGAGGTGCAGGATATTCCACCGAATACCGCTATGCAAAACAAAAGGAAACGTCTTTGCAATAACACTTTTTAAAATTGTTCCAACAACATCAAATAGGTTTGTATAACTTTTGCATTGATCAGAATCAATGCAGTCCCATCAATCAATCACACCAGAAAAGAACGAAAATAAAATGTATGTATATGCCATCCGCATTCGTCACTGGGTCCCATCATCACCCGTTAGGTTACTTAACTAACGACAGAGCGGGGACTGGACTAGCGCGGGTGTAAAACATATACAACATCTAATAGTATATAAACCAATATACATAATCGCTCCAGGCGTGATAATATGTAACATTACAGAAAAGTAATAAGCATCACAGAACAATACAGATAATCTGGGATCCCCGAGTTTCACAGAGCCGCTACTGAAACTCGACGTTCCCCTGTCGTGTGGATAGCCTGTGCAATGAAACCTAGACCCCTACGGGTGCGGCAAGTTACCCGCCAAAACCTGAAGCGAGGTAGTCCCCACAGCATAGTGAATGGAACACCCGGCACTTCACGGAATCCGGTAAATTGAGCACCCCTCCTTAGGTCAACCTGTACCCCCTACGAGTGAGGCGAATAGTCTGCCAATTTTAGAGTGGGGCCCCTCTGCCTCCCAAAGCCATGAGATGCGGACCCGTTGCCCTCCAGAACCCGGCCATCCGTGCACTCCGTCTCGGGGTAAAACCTAGTACAGTAATGAAAAATAGTACAATAGGTACATCGACCGCAACCTGGTCGTGCCCCAAAAGAATATTATACAACAGGCAGTGACGGCAGTCCACAAGTTGGACGCTCGCCCCGCAATATCAAATGTACAAATAAACACAAACTGTACTACCATTGCACACTGCTATCCACCACGACAAATCCGCAACAATACAGCACAACACAGAACATCAACGCGAATGTCATGTTCGCAAACCCGTCTAAAAGAACTATAGCAATCAAACGCGGTTTACTGATCAAATGACATTCCCGGTCGGAGATATAATGTAAGCACTGTAAACTAACGTGTTTAAATTTCGATCGACCAAATATCAAAAAGTGGGCCCCACTGCTTACTGGTGAACAGTAACAAAACCTGGGCCAAAATGATATTTACCAAAAACCCCAAAATCCAACAAAGAACCCACTGACCAAATTTGGGAGCACGTGCTCCCCACATGGCCGCGGTTGCGCGGCCAAACCATGGGTTTGGCCGCCCTTCCGCGGCGGCTTGGAGGGATCACGACCCCAAATTTTGTCGTGACTCTTAGAAATGCCTGCTCAGATTTCTAAGACATCCAGAAATAAATTTTGAGATCATTTAAAATCAACAGAAACTGTCGGGTTAGGATTTTGCCGTTTTTGATTTTCGGTTCGATCGATGTTTTGAACGCGTTAGCACAAGTTAGTATAGCAAAATGGTTAGGCTCTGATACCACTGTAAGTCTACGCTAGCGCCCCGGCCGTCTACAGACGCCAAATGCGGAATAAAAACTTTTAAACTGGCGCTATCGTATACTTTAACCCGGATCTGCCATTATTGCTAAACTAACAAACTGTAAAGAGTGTAGAAAGGTTATACCGAACGATCCGAGTCCTTCATTCTTTAACCATCATCCCACGCTCCGTTGCGGCTGCTCCAATCTCGTCGAACTCCGATATCCTCGTCGAGGTGGCACCACATCACCGATTCTTTAAACGGGCTCCCGCCTCTGACTCGAGGCAACTCGATCGTCAAGTTTGCCAGAAGAGACGACCAAGATTTGATGTAGAGAATGAGTAGATGACTTCGTCTCACTTCGTCCAAATCCGTGGACGATCGGTTAATGAAGTTGCCGAGGGAATTGGGTGATGGAATGAAATGAACTGTAAAATTCCATGCACCCTAAATACTATCATATCTTTTCAAGTGGAACAACAAGTGAGAGTTAGAGTGAGGAGAGAGAGGGCCGGCCATATATAGCAAGAGGGAGGTGACCGTAGGAGAGGGGGGTGACCATATGATGAAGCTTATCATGAAGAAATATCTTAACCAAAACAAGAATGTATAAATTTCAAAGCATGAGTCATAATCACACCTCATCAAGCCATTAATGAAACCATTAATGCACTAATGAGTCATATGCCTCATCATCACTTCTAGAAGCTTCTAGAATGATGACTCACTCATATCAGAAGAAAAGATAAATCCGTCTTTAACCGAATGTTAAAAGACGGCTGATAGAAAACTGGAAACTGGCAACTTCCAAAAGTGATCCTGAAACGACTTTCAGGATAACCCTGAAACTGTATAAATATACCCGCATTTGTATTACGACCGAATACAAATGCAACTGAGACAAAGATATTATACCTACTCAATATAATACTCGGATCCGGCTTAAACCAAAGCCGACCAGTATCATCTGCCCGAAAACTGACACGTGCGTAAACGCACGTGCATTTTCCGAACCCTGCCATAAAACCATACGGCCTCTACAACGTTTCGCCCGAAACTTGGGAAACTGTCTGTGGGGGACTCTAATGACTCTTCAGTACCCTGGCAGTGGGTTTAACCACAAACCGTCAGCGGCACTAGCTATGCGTGACGGTTGCCCACGGACTGAACTTAAGGGAGGCTGATGAGCGCACTCAAGGGTGGCCGATGAGCTAACACATCCAGAAACCCTACTGAGTCTAACAGCGACAATGTATATACAGTCCGGTCCATTCGTCAATGAGTATCGCATATCCGCCTAGGGGGCTAGTAACGTCGGACCCCCAGAAGCAGTATAAGTCGTGTCGGAGTGTAGCCCAATAACACCCTGAGATACTACTGGAGTACCTACCAGTAAATCTCCTGCCACGGCCGTGGGCTATGTGTAATGGCTCTCCTAGACACAGCACGATCTCGCCCCCAATACCGGGAGAGACGAATCCCCTGCCGATCCGCTCACGTGCCTCCATATGGCTCGGGACTGTACCCAAAAGCTACCTGTTTGCACGACTCTTTTGAGCCGTGGTAGGGTAGAAATCAAAGCACAGTGGGAACTCACACGAGACAAATGACGACCTCAGGTCGATGAACTAACCTGTACACATGTCACCTGGGAACTGCTATCTGACGATAGGTATAGTACTAACTAGCAGATTCCCGGCGAGTCCTGTCCGGTGTACTCATAACCCAATGAGCACCTGTATACATCTTAGGTGATCCAACTGACACCAGTGGCTTGTGAGACCGGCCACCGCCCCTCGTCGGGGTCTCGACTGTATACACTAGTCTACTCCGGAGTATCGATGCCCTGTCTCGAAACTCCCACGACTAGGGATCACAATTAAGGATATGCATATAAACTACCCAACTCTCACGTATATGATCGCCATCATACAGTTGGTAGTAAAGCCAAATCCTAAGGGCTCTATCAAAGCGTAACATGCAATCAGTCACCTGAACATGTACACGACTGATAAAGGCAAACCAGATAGTAAACTATCATCTCGAGTAAGACTGTCCTACCGTGATAGGTCCTCCGCAATCATTGCAATCACGTACCTGCGATCCAATAATTGACTATGAGGGCACTATCTCCAACAGGGCTACGGCTGGTTTTTGGCGAAAAACCTTTAACGTAATGAACTTGATCTCGTTGAAGGAACCTGATAGCTTTTTATAAAATATAGTGGCGAAAACTTTTGCTAAAGAGGTCACTCCCGGTGAAAGGATCTCGGCTCTTTCCTCGTGGAATGAGGTGCAGGATATTCCACTGAATACCGCGATGCAAAGCAACTTGTAATCGACTATAGTGAAGTTATTACCCTGACGCAAACTTCTGCCCAAGGGGTCAGTCCCGGTGAAGGGATATCGGCCCTTGCCCCGTCGAATGAGGTGCAGGATATTCCACTGAATACCGCTATGCAAAACAAAAGGAAACATCTTTGTAATAACACTTTTTAAATTGTTCCAACAACTGCCAAATAGGTTTGTTTTACTTTGCATTGATCAGAATCAACGCAGTCCCATCAATCAATCACACCAGAAAAGAACAAAAATAAAATGTACGTATATGCCATCCGCATTCGTCACTGGGTCCCGTCATCACCCGTTAGGTTACTTAACTAACGACAGAGCGGGGACTGGACTAGCATGGGTGAAAAACATATACAACATCTAATAGTATATAAACCAATATACAATAATCGCTCCAGGCGTGATAATATGCAACATTACAGAAAAGTAATAAGCATCACAGAACAATACAGATAATCTGGGATCCCCGGGTTTCACAGAGCCGCTGCTGAAATCCGACGTTCCCCTGTCGTGTTGATAGCTTGTGCAATGAAACCTAGACCCCTACGGGTGCGGCAAGTTACTCGCCAAAACCTGAAGCGAGGCAGCCCCCTACAGCAAAATGAATGGACCACCCAGCACTTCACGGAATCAGGTAATCTTGGGCACCCCTCCTTGGGTCAACCTGTACCCCCTACGAGTGCGGCGAATAGTCTGCCAATTCTAGAGTGGGGCCCCTCTGCCTCTCAAAGCCATGAGATGCGGACCCGTTGCCCCTCAGAACCCGGCTATCCGTGCACTCCGTCGCGGGGTAAAACCTAATACAGTAATGAAAAATAGTACAACAGGTACATCGACCGCAACCTGGTCGTGCCCCAAAAGAATATTATACAACAGGCAGTGACGGCAGTCCACATGTTGGACGCTCGTCCTGCAATATCAAATGTACAAATAAACTCAAACTGTACTACCATTGCACACTGCTATCCACCACGACAAATCCGCAACATCACAGCACAACACAGAACATCAACGCGAATGTCACGTTCGCAAACCCGTCTAAAAGAACTATAGCAATCAGACGCGGTTTACCGATCAAATGACATTCCCGGTCGGAGATATAATGTAAGCACTGTAAACTAACATGTTTAAATTTCGATCGACTAAATATCACAAAGTGGGCCCCACGAACAACTGGTGAACAGTAACAAAATCTGGGCCCAAAAGATATATACCAAAAACCCCAATTTCCACAGGGGAACACACTGTACAAATTTGGGAGCATGATCTCACCAAGTGGCCGCGGATGCGCGGCCAAACCATGGGTTTGGCCGCGTTTCCGCGGCGGTTTGGTCGAATCACGTGCCCAAATTTTGTCGGTGCTCTTATAAAACCCTGCACAGATTTCTGTGATATGTGGAATATTTTTAGGACACCATTTAAAATCAACAGAAACTGTCAAATTGAAAAAATGCGGTTTTTGATTTCCTGTTCGATCGATGTTTTAAACGCGTTAGCACAAGTTAGTATAGCAAAATGGTGAGGCTCTGATACCACTGTAAGTCTACGCTAGCGCCCCGGCCGTCTACAGACGCCAAATGCGGAACAAAAACTTTTTAACTGGCGCTATCGTATACTTTAACCCGGATCTTCCATTATTGCTAAACTAACAAACTGTAAAGAGTGTAGAAAGGTTATACCGAACGATCCGAGTCCTTCGTTCTTTAACCATCATCCCACGCTCCGTTGCGGCTGCTCCGATCTCTTCGATCTCCGATCTGCTCGTCCAGGTGGCACCACATCACTGATTCTTTAAACGGGCTCCCGCCTCTGACTCGAGGCAACTCGGTCGTCAAGTTTGCTAAAAGAGACGACCAAGATAGATGTAGAGAATGAGTAGATGACTTTGTCTCACTTCGTCCAAGTCCGTGGACGATCGGTTAATGAAGTTGCCGATGGAAATGAAATGGAACAAGAAATGAACTATGAAATTTCCATGCATCCAAAACTTTAGTCTTATATCAAAAATGAAATCAACCAAGTGAATGAGAGAGAGGGGAGGGGCCGGCCATATAAAGAGAAGGAGGAGGGTGAGTGTAGGAGCAAAGAAAGAAGGTGATAATAAACCTAAAGCTTATCATAACCATTCATGAAAGCATGAGTCACAAAGAGCAATTAATGCAAACCAATGAACATAATACAACTCTCCCTTGCATTAAATGAATCATTAATGGCACTAATGAGTCACTTAACACCTCACCACTTCTAGAACCTTCTAGAAGAATCCACACTCATCTCAAGAAAAGACAAATCCGTCTTTAACCGAATGTTAAAAGACGGCTGATAGAAAACTGGAAACTGGCAACTTCCAAAAGTGATCCTGAAACGACTTTCAGGATAACCCCGTAACTGTATAAATATACCCGCATTTGTATTACGACCGAATACAAATGCAACTGAGACAAAGATATTATATCTACTCAATATAATACTCGGATCCGGCTTAAACCAAAGCCGACCAGTATCATCTGCCCGAAAAATAACACGTGCGTAAACGCACGTGCATTTTCCGAACCCTGCCATAAAACAATACGGCCTCTACAACGTTTCGCCCGAACTTGGGAAACTGTCTGTGGGGGACTCTAATGACTCGTCAGTACCCTGGCAGTGGGTTTAACCACAAACCGTCAGCGGCACTAGCTATGCGTAACGGCTGCCCATGGACTGACCTCAAGGGAGGCCGATGAGCGAACTCATCCGGAAACCCTACTGAGCCTAACAGTGACAATGTATATACAGTCCGGTCCGTTCGTCTATGAGTATCGCATATCTGCCTAGGGGGCTAGTAACGTCAGACCCCTAAAAGCAGTATAAGTCGTGTCGGAGTGTAGCCCAATAACACCCTGAGATACTACTGGAGTACCTACCAGTAAATCTCCTGCCATGGCCATGGACTTTGTGTAATGGCTCTCCTAGACACAGCACGACCTCGCCCCCAATACCGGGAGAGACGAATCCCCTGCCGATCCGCTCACGTGCCTCCATATGGCTCGGGACTGTACCCAAAAGCTACCTGTTTGCACGACTCCTTTGAGCCGTGGTAGGGTAGAAATCAAAGCACAGTGGGAACTCACATGAGACAAATGACGACCTCAGGTCGATGAACTAACCTGTACACATGTCACCAGGGAACTGCTATCTGACGATAGGCATAGTACTAACTAGCAGATTCCCGGCGAGTCCTGTCCGGTGTACTCATAACCCAATGAGCACCTGTATACATCTTAGGTGATCCAACTGACACCAGTGGCTTGTAAGACCGGCCACCGCCCCTCGTCGGGGTCTCGACTGTATACACTAGTCTACTCTGGAGTATCGATGCCCTGTCTCGAAACTCCCACGACTAGGGACCACAATTAAGGATATGCATATAAACCACCCAACTCTCACGTATATGATCACCATCATACTGTTGGTGGTAAAGCAAGATCCTAAGGGCTCTATCAAAGTGTAACATGTAATCAGTCACCTGAACATGTACACGACTGATAAAGGCAAACCAGATAGCATACTATCATCTCGAGTAAGATTGTCCTACCGGCATAGGTCCTCCGCAATCATTGCAATCACGTACCTGCGATCCAATAATTGACTATGAGGGCACTATCTCCAACATCCTTTACAAATAAACCCTCCACAATTGCTAATTTGCAAATATGCAAATTAGCCCCTCCCATCACAAAAATCCGGCCATGAAGGAACAAAGAAAAACTGGCCGAAACGGAATGCAACTGGCAACTTCAGAAAACAGATCACGTAATAAATTACAGGAAAACCCCGCGACTGTATATACATACCCGTATTTATATTCCAACTGAATACAAATGCAATGAGACAAAATCTACACTGTACAATACTAGGATCCGGCTTAAACCATAGCCCGCTAGTATTATCCGTCCGATCATGATCCGTGCAATACCGCACGTATCAGATCGAACCCGGCCATATCTCCATACGGCCTCTACAGCGTTTCACCCGAAACTTGAGAAACTGTCTATGGGGGACTCTAAAGACTCATCAACACCTTGGTTGTGGATTTAACCACTAGCACGTCAGAGCTATTAGCCATACGTAACGGGCTACCAGGTATTGACCAAAAGGGACGTCGATGAGCAAACTCATCCTGACACCCTACTGAGCCTGTCAGTGACAATATCCGTACAGTCCAATCCGTTCGTCTATGAGCATCGCATGGCGGGCCTAGGGGGTTGGTAAAACTCAGACCCCCAAAAGCGGTACAAGTCGTGTCGGAGTGAAGCCCAGAACACCCTGAGATACTACTGGAATACCTACCAGTAAATCTCCTGCCTTGGCCAAGGACTTCGTGTAATGGCTCTCCTAGACACAGCGTGACTTCACCCCCAATACCGGGAGAGACGAACCCCTGAAGATCCGCTCACTGCCTCCATATGGCTCGGGACTGTACCCAACTAAAACCTGTTTGCACGACTCCTTTGAGCGTGGTAGGGTAGTAATCAAAGTACAGTGGGAACTCACACGAGACAAATGACGATCTCAGGTTGATGAACTAACCTGTACACATGTCACCAGGGAACTGCTATCTGACGTCAGGTATAAGACCAACTAGCATGTTACCGGCGAGTCCTGTCCGGTGTACTCATAACCCAATGAGCACCTGTATACATCTTAGGTGAACCAACTGACATCAGTGGCTTATGAGACCGGCCACCGCCCCTCGTCGGGGTCTCGACTATATACACTAGTCTACTCAGGAGTATCGATGCCCTGTCTCGAAACTCCCTCGACTAGGGACCTTTTAAGGATGTGCTTATAGACCCCAGCTCCCACGTATATGATCGCCCTCATACTGCTGGCAGTCAAGCAAGAATCCTAGAGGCTCTATCAACACGCAATAGTGACTTGTAAGGTCACCTAAAACAGTACACGATGATAAAGGTAAACCAGATAGCATACTATCATCTTGAGTAAGACTATCCTACCGGCATAGGTCCTCCCTCAATCATTGCAATCACATGCCTGTGATCCAATAATTTACTCTGAGGGCACTATATCCAACAATCTCCCACTTGCACTCAAGGCAAATTATTGCGATGTCGCATACTCACAGCCCGTATGATACCGAACACTCAACTCCTCTACCAATCAGTCTCACAAAACCCGCTTGCGAAACTAATGCGTTCGAGGAATAGCCTCAGTGAGTGGATCTGCTCTAATGTTTCTTTCTATGTCTCTCTTTATCTCAAGTTCGCGGAGAAAGCCATCTCCCGAAATGAGCAATACCTGTCTTCGAGTATGTCTGGATATCTGATAGGACCTAGTTCATAAATGAACTCCAAATCCAAACTTCTCAGACTGTATCGTCAACTGAACTTAATCAGTATCCTGCGCCATGCCTCCTTCAGTATCCACTTGGACCTCCTGTCCAAACTACTGCCCCTCGTCAGAAGGAAAACTATAACTCTGACAGCCACTCTGCCATCCAGGTCACTTTGGAAGCCTGGAATGATAACTGTCTCCTGAAGGAGGATGCCGTTATCATATCTCTAGAACATTCACTTATGTTCTAAAACTGCTTCCGAATGTTTTTCCAGGATTGGATCAATATCAACTTATTGCACTTTCTGCAAAAACAACATCTGGTGTGGTACTTGACATCTCATGATTGACTCAATTGCCTGAGCAAGTGATCTGCCAATCATGCACATCCCTCTCCCCTTTAGTCTTTAAGACACCTTTAGAGAGGGTGACTCCATCACCTGCAGGTACACTACCGTGCCAGTAGTCGTCCATTCTAAAACACCTTTAGAATGCTGTCTAAGTACCCAGATTGGGAAACTATCCAAATCTAGATCTAAAGCCATAAATCTAGTAACCAGAATGTCTGATATAATGTCCAAGTCCTATGTGGAGAAACCACTGTGTGACAACCAAAGTATAACCGATCGTAGTATAGGAATTTCACTTCCTACTCTGTGTATGTCATCCAAATACCAAGACGTCACACCCTACTATCTTCTTAACAGATCCATCCCCTATTCTGATGAAGTCAAACCTATGACTTTCGTATCAGAAATAGATGATCTATCTCCGCTATATCCGCTTTAGTCTATAAATAGACATAAAGCCACATGTCCACTATGCTTCCGCTGCTCCCACTGACTACGACAACCCTCTGGCAGAGTCATATACACGTACACTTCTAAAGCTAGTTTAGAACGACGCTATACTCATCCTCCTGCCGGGTCTCATAGTCTGGAACAACAGCAATGGCAAGTCTGGATAAACAAGAACCTCCCTCTCATCGTCTTTGAGCATACCGAAGTACCTCTCGGGTGCCTGAGGTTACCCACCATATCTGCGGAGTGGCTAATGGAATGTCAAACCAGATTGAATCTTTAGGTTCTTATCAAATCTTCAGTAATCGTTTGCAGTTCTGGAATCACTTCCAGTTCTACCATACTCCCACTACCGTTTTCTGAAAATATCCATTTTTATTAAAACTGTGGCGAGTCAAGAACAATATCACTATTGATCTTCCAGATGGTAGAAAGTCAACCCTCGTCATAGCCTGGGTCAACCCACAAACAGCCATTACAGAAACGTGCCTTGAGTTATCCAGAGTCTGGTTTTATGCATAAGCCGGACAACTCCCCGTACCTTAATAATGTCAAGATATAAACTGTTCTATATCCAATACAGAAACAGAGGCACTGATTTAATTGGAACCAGATTCAAATCTTGCAGTTGTCTCCAGTGCATGTCAACTAAATGGAGAGAGGCCGATCAGCATTACTCAACTTAGGAATGCATCCAATTATGAGTAACCTGAAAGAGAAGCAAGTTCTCTTAATCATTACTATCAACTGAACACCATACACAAGTATCTACATCTTCGATCACCTTGAAGAATCCCGATACTTGCAACACCTGGTTCTCTACTTTATTCATGTTGGAGATAGTGCCCTCAGAGTCAATTATTGGATCACAGGCACGTGATTGCAATGATTGAGGGGAGGACCTGTCCCAGTAGGACAGTCTTACTCGAGATGATAGTATGCTATCTGGTTTATCTTTATCATCCTGTACTGCTTTAGGTGACCTTTCGAGTCGCTATTACACGTTGATAGAGCCCCTAGGATTCTTGCTTGACTACCAGCAGTATGAGGGCGATCATATAAGTGAGAGCTGGAAGCACATCCTTAAAAGGTCCCTAGTCGTGGGAGTTTCGAGACAGGGCATCGATACTCCAGAGTAGACTAGTGTATACAGTCGAGACCCCGACGAGGGGCGGTGGCCGGTCTCACAAGCCACTGGTGTCAGATGGTTCACCTAAGATGTATACAGGTGCTCATTGGGTTATGAGTACACCGGACAGGACTCGCCGGGAACCTGCTAGTTGGGATTATACCAGACGTCAGATAGCAGTTCTCTGGTGACATGTGTACAGGTTAGTTCATCGACCTGAGATCGTCATTTGTCTCGTGTGAGTTCCCACTGTGCTTTGATTACTACCCTACCACGGCTCAAAGGAGTCGTGCAAACAGGTTTTAGTTGGGTACAGTCCCGAGCCACATGGAGGCAGTGAGCGGATCTGCAGGGGTTCGTCTCTCCCGGTATTGGGGGTGAGGTCGTGCTGTGTCTAGGAAAGCCAGAATATGAAAAGTCCTTGGCCAAGGCAGGAGATTTGCTGGTAGGTATTCCAGTAGTATCTCAGGGTGTTCTGGGCTACACTCCGACACGACTTGTACCGCTTTTGGGGGTCTGACTTTTACCAACCCCCTAGGCCCGCCATGCGATACTCATAGACGAACGGACCGGACTGTACGGATATTGTCACTGACAGGCTCAGTAGGGTGTCAGGATGAGTGCGCTCATCGACGTCCCTTTTGGTCAATACCTGGTAGCCCGTCACGTATTGGCTTATACCTCTGACGTGCTAGTGGTTAAATCCACAGCCATAGTATTGACGAGTCTTTAGAGTCCACCACACTCAGTTACTCAAGTTTCGGGCGAAACGCTGTAGAGGCCGTATGGAGATATGGCAGGGTTCGATCAGATACGTGTGGTATTGCACGGATCGTGATCGGACGGTTTTTACTAGCCGGCTTTGGCTTAAGCCGGATCCTAGTATATGATAGTGTAGTTTTGTCTCTTTGCATTTGTGTTCAGTGGGAATACAAATGCGGGCATGTATTTGCAGTAGCGGGGTTTTCCTGTAATTTATTACAGGATCGTTTTTCTGGGGTTGCCAGTTTGTATTCCGTTCCGGCCGGTTTTCTGTTTTTCCTTCACGGCCGGACTTTCCGTTGGAGGGTGTTAATTGCAAATTTGCAATTAACATTTAGTGGAGGGGTTTCTTGCATTTGTTCCTTCTTATCATCATGAGATGCCTTTCTAGTCCATTCATTTTGCTTTTCATGTGATGGTTATGTGATGATGAGATTAGATGAGGAATTGATTTGGATTGGAATTGATGTGAGCCTTTTGTTGATTTATCATTTCTTTTTCACATAATAATACTTGGAGAATTCTTTTCTCTCTCCAATCTCCACTTTGAGATGAGGGGCCGGCCATTCTTGAGGGAGGGATATGAGAGGATCATTTTTCTAGTGGTGAAAAGATATCATCTCATTCTTATGCTTGCTTGCTTGCAAAATTACACAATTCCCTCCATAGCTTATTATTCCTTTCCTCCAAACATCATGGCAACTTCAAGAAACCCCAAAGAGACAACCTTCTACACTATTTCTATAGCAAGCCTTGGACGCGTCGGCTAGCCAACTTCACGCCCGAGTTGCCTCGGTCAAGAGGCGGGAGCCCGTAAAAGATTCCGGCTACGTGGTGCCCTTTCCGACGAGCGAGGAGGTGACGGAGATTCCGCGGGAGATCGGAGTGGAGACGAAGACCGAAGGACACGGATCGCTTGGTATAGCATCTCTACTCTTTTCTTATTTGCTAGTTAGCTAGGTTAATGGCCCGATCCGGGTGAAAAGTCCGCGGTGGTGCCGGTTTGCAAAGTTCGCAAAGTTTTTGTTTCCGCGTTTCCGGCGTCGGATCGACGGCCGGGGCGCCCCCGCGGGCTTACATTGGTATCAGAGCCAGGCCATTAACCTTGCCTAGCTTGCTCTAGCGCGTTTAGAACCCGATCGAACAAAATCCCCAAAAACCGTATTTTTGTGCACATGTGTTCTCTGTTGAAATTTTTTGAGCTCCTAAAATTTTTCAGGTTGTTGCAGAGGCATGTACAAGAAATTCTAAGAATTCTGGGAAAATACGGTTCAGTGATTCCCTACTTAGACCGCGGAAACGCGGCCAAACCCCTGGTTTAGCCGCGGTTCCGCGGTGGTTAAAAGGAATCGTTGAACCAAAATTTCCCAGTAGGCTTTTGATTAGGAAATAGGGGTTTTGGGATATTTGTTTTGGGCCCAGTTTTTCTGTAAGTGCTGCAGTACTCCTTGGGGCCCACTTTGATAAATTTGTTCGATCGGATATTTTAAACATGCCAGTTCACAGTATTTACATTATATCTGCGACCGTGAATGTCACTCGATCGGTAAATCCAGTCTATCTGCTATAGCCCTTTTAGACGGATTTGCGAACGTGATATTCACGTTGATGTTCTGTGTTTTTGCTGTGTTGTTGCGGATCGGTCGTGGAGGATAGCCTGGTTGCAATATAGTACAGTTCTGTTTTATATGTACATTTGTTATTGCGGGGCGAGCGTCCGACCTGTGGACTGCCGTCACTGCCTGTTTGTATTATTCTTTTGGGGCATGACCAGGTTGCGGTCGATGTACCCGTTGTATGTATATTTTACTTTCTGTACTAGGATTACCCCGCGGAGGGGTGCACGGACAGCCGGGTTCTAGAGGGCAACGAGCCCGCATCTCATGGCTTTGAGACGGAGGGGGCTTCACTCTAGAATTGGCGGGCTATTCGCCGCACTCGTAGGGGGTACAGGTTGGCCCAGGAGGGGTGCCCAAGTTACCGGATTCCGTGAAGTGCTGGGTGGTCCATTCACGTTGTTGAAGGGGGCTGCCTCGCTTCAGGTTTTGGCGGGTAACTTGCCGCGCCCGTAGGGGTCTAGGATTTCATTGCACAGGCTATCCACACGACCAGGGGAACGTCGGGTTTCAGCGGCTCTGTGAAACCCGGGGATCCCAGATATCTGTATTGATCTGTGTTGCTATACATTTCAGTGTTGTTGCATTTTATCACGCCTTAAGCGAAAATTATATATTATATATATACTAGTAGATGTTGTATATGTTTTGCATCCGCGCTAGTCCAGTCCCCGCTCTGTCGTTAGTAAGCTAACCTAACGGGTGATGACGGGACCCAGTGGCGAATGCGGATGGCATATACGTACATCAGTATATTTTCGTTCTTTGTGGTGTGATCAATTGATGGGACTGCATTGATTCGGATCAATGCAAGTTAAAACAAACCAATTCTGATGTTGTTGGAACACTTTTCAAAAAGCTGTTATTGCAAGGGCGTTCTCTTTTGTTTTGCATCGTGGTATTCAGTTGGAATATCCTGCTCCTCAGTCGACGAGGCAAGGGCCGAGATCCCTTCACCGGGAGTGACCCCTTGGACAAAAGTTTGCGTCAGGGCATTAACTTCACTATAGCCGATTACTTTTGCTTTGCACCGTGGTATTCAGTTGGAATATCCTGCACCTCATTCTACGGGGAAAGAGCCGAGATCCCTTCACCGGGAGTGACCTCTTTAGTAAAGGTTTTCGTCACTATATTTTCTAAAAAGCTATCCGTTCCTTCAACGATATCAAGTTCATTACGTTAAAGGTTTTCGCCAGAAACCATTCGTAGCCCTCCGTCATTTCAGACGGGTAGCACGTAGTATTCATGCTATGTTTGTTGGCCTTCGTCAAGGCATAGTGTATGGTAGCTGCTTGTTGCCTTTCTGCTGCATAGATAGATGCGTTGGTTTGGGACAGTCGTATAGCCTTGTTGGCCTTCGTCAAGGGCTTGTATGGGTGGGTTCAAATTAATCTGGATAATGACGGGTAGAACTTGACATGTGACTTATGATTTGTTGGCCTTCGTCAAGGTCATAAGAGCATGGGGCAAAAATCCACATCGGGAGTTTCAAAAGAACTGAAACTTGCCAGATATGCGCATACCTTCTGGAGTGTGATAACGTGAGCGGATTCCGTCACGTTATCATGCGATGAGAGTTGGATCCCGATTCCCACTGATGAGTTGGTTTACTCCTCGGGTATTCCCGGCTAATTCTTCTTTTAGGTTTGGAGAAGAATTTGACGTTACAGTGGGAGGTTTCCAGATTAGATAAAGTGATAACCATTCTAATCTAGGTTAGAGTGCACGCTGAGAGTTTCTTTTCTCTCTCTCTTTGGCAGCGACCATTGACCCGACCCTAGACTATGACTCAGTGACCAAGTTGACCGAACCTTCTTAACACAGGCTTTTGGATTGTCAGAGTTGCAAACCTCATTGCCACTCCTACTTTTACCCTTTTCTCCGGGACACCCCGTATTACTGCGAACGTCCACTTCCATTGGACAAAACCATCGTATAGTTATATACGAACTCGAAGGAATTTATTCGAGGATGGTTTCTGGTTCTGGAGAAAACGAATAGGACTATTCAGTTGTCTTTTTCTTTTACCTTCTCTCTCAGATTGCGAGTACTCCTTGGTTTAGGAGATAGTACACGTATTACGCAAATTGGATAGTCTTCTTCCAAACCATAGGCAGGTGCCGACCGGTAGGGAATGAAGAAAGCCAATTAGCCTAAACGGTGTACAGAAGGTATTAAGTTCAGACAAAGCAAGGGATTAGTAAGAGGGCAAAGTAAATTGCGACTGCTATTCACGACCAAACCAAGTATTTCTTCGCCAATCCTAAATCACCTTTGTATTTCTCCAGGACACTCCGTATCACTACGAAGATCCCAGTTTATTGGATAATCCATCGTATGGTTATATACGAACTCGAAGGGAACTTGTTCCAGTTCGGGGATGGATCCTGGTTCAGGAGAAATAGGAATTAAGTACATTCGGTTGTCTTTTATCCTCACCTTCTCTCGCATTGCGAGTGATCCTAGGATTAGGACAGTACACCCATTATGCTTATTGGATAGTCTTCTTCCAAACCATAGGCTGGTGCCTAACGGTAGGGAAGGAAGAAAACCATTTGGCCTAAAAGGGTGTACAGAAGGTAATGACTAAAGACATATAAAGGGATTTGGAGAGGTGGCAAAGAATTATAAGGTTGCAGTTGTGAATCTGGACAATGGAAGAGGCATTACTAGGAATACCAGGATACCCCATCGAAACATTTCAATGTTTCAGTTTCACTGTGTACTGTTAAAAGAAAACTGATTTCCCAATTAGACACTTGCTCCAGGGTATGTATTTACCAGGTTGGATTCTCACATCTGTATGGTTTTACGGATGATGAGTGGGAGTAAGTTATTGGGAATTAGGTGATCATCCTCATTATATCGGGATTCGTTGTAATTGGTGATATTTGAGGAAGTCACCTGGGTTGTTTGCCGGTCGGCAAATATTTGGTTTTGAATATCCGTTGTTGTGCACCAATTTCAAATTGATATATCTGTACGTCTATTTTAATAGAGTGAGACATACCTTTTTTTGAAATTATGTCTATGACATTTACCTATACCAGTGGATGGTTAGGTAAGGAGCATTGAACAACGGTGTAATTCTTCTTAACCAAAAGTACAGTTTTCAACCTACGACACACAGTGAATGGGTCACTAGACTCAGGGGACTTATACAGAGTATTGTATATTGTCCAGTGTCCATTAGGACAGAGGGGTTGGTCCTCGTACTATATTCTGTTTACTTTTAACTTCTCTAAGTTCTTAGACATGTGTTTCGTAGAAACACAGGGTCTAAGTTTTGAGGAGTTATAGGTATAAGAGTAAAGTAGAGAACCAAGTGTTGCAAGTATCGGGATTCTTCAAGGAGATCGAAGATGTAGATACTTGTGAATGGTATTCAGTTGATAGTAATGATTAAGAGAACTAGCTTCTCTTTCAGGTTACTCATAAATGGAAGTACTCCTAAGTTGAGTAACGCTGATCGGCCTCTCTTCCATTTACTTGACATGCACTGGAGACAGCTGCATGATTTGAATCTGGTTCAATTAAATCAGTGCCTCTGTTTCTTGGATATAGAACAGTTCATATCTTGACATTGTTAAGATACGGGGAATTGTACGGCTTATGCATAAAACCAGACTCTGGACAACTCAAGGCACGTTTCTGTAATGGCTGTTTGTGGGTTGACCCGGGCTATGACGAGGGTTGACTTTCTACCATCTGGAAGATCAATAGTGATATTGTTCTTGACTCGCCACAGTTTTAATAAAAATGGACTTTTTCAGAAAACAGTAGTGGGAGTATGGTAGAACTGGAAGTGATTCCAGAACCGCAAACGATTACTGAAGATTTGATAAAGAACCTAAAGATTCAATCTGGTTTGACATTCCATTGGCCACTCCGCAGATATGGTGGGTAACCTCAGGCACCCGAGAGGTACTTTAGTATGCTCAGGGACGGTGGCAGGGAGGTTCTTGTTTACCCAGACTTGCCATTGCTGTTGTTCCAGACTGTGAGACCCGGCAGGAGGATGAGTATAGCGTCGTTCTAAACTGGCTTTAGAAGTGCACGTGTATATGACTCTGCCAGAGGGTTGTCGTAGTCAGTGGGAGCAGCGGAAGCATTGGTGGACATCAGGCTTATGTCTATTTATAGACTAAAGCAGATATAGCGGAGATAGATCATCTATTTCTGATGTGACAGTCATAGGTTTGACTTCATCAGAATAGGGATAGATCTGTTAAGAAGGTAGTAGAGTGTGATGTCCTGGTATTTGATGACATACACAGAGTAGGAAGTGATATTCCTATACTACGATCGGTTATACTTTGGTCGTCACACAGTGGTTTCTCCACATTAGAGTTGGATATTATATCAGACATTCTGGTTACTAGATCTATGGTTTTAGATCTAGATTTGGGTGGTTTCCCAATCTGGGTACTTTGAACGCATTCTATGAGCATTTAGAATGGACGACTCCTGGTACGGTAGTATACCTGCAGGTGATGGAGTCACCCTCTCTAAAGGTGTCTTACAGACTAAAGGGGAGAGGGATGTGCATGATTGGCAGATCACTTGCTAAGGCAATTGAGTCAATCATGAGATGTCAAGTACCACACCAGATGTTGTTCTTGCAGTAGGTGCAATAAGTTGATATTGATCCAATCCTGGAAAAACAATCGGAAGCAGTTTTAGAACATAAGTTGATGTTCTAGGGAACTGATAACGGCAGCCTCCTTTAGGAGACGGTTATCATTCCAGGCTTCCAAGGTGACATGGATGGCAGAGTGGCTGTCAGAGTTATAGTTTTCCCTCTGACGAGGGGCAGTATTTTGGACAGGTGGTCCAGTTGGATACTGAGGGAAGGTATGACGCAGGACACTGATTAAGTTCAGTTGTCGATACAGTCTAAGAAGTTTGGATTTGGAGTTCATTTATGAGCTAGGTCCCATCAGACATCCAGACATTCTAAGACAGGTATTGCTCATTTCGGGAGATGGCTTTCTCCGCGAACATGGGATATAGAGAGACAGAAAGAAACATCACAGCGGATCTACTCACTGAGGCTATTCCTCGAACGCAATAGTTTCGCAAACGAGCTTTGTGAGACTGACTAGTAGAGGAGTTGGGTGTTCGGTATCACACGGGCTGTGAGTATGCGACATCGCAATAATTAGCCTTGAGTGCAAGTGGGAGATTGTTGGATATAGTGCCCTCAGAGTCAATTATTGGATCACAGGCACGTGATTGCAATGATTGAGGGGAGGACCTGTCCCAGTAGGACAGTCTTACTCGAGATGATAGTATGCTATCTGGTTTATCTTTATCATCGTGTACTGCTTTAGGTGACCTTTCGAGTCGCTATTACACGTTGATAGAGCCCCTAGGATTCTTGCTTGACTACCAGCAGTATGAGGGCGATCATATAAGTGAGAGCTGGAGTCTATAAGCACATCCTTAAAAGGTCCCTAGTCGTGGGAGTTTCGAGACAGGGCATCGATACTCCAGAGTAGACTAGTGTATTCAGTCGAGACCCCGACGAGGGGCGGTGGCCGGTCTCACAAGCCACTGGTGTCAGATGGTTCACCTAAGATGTATACAGGTGCTCATTGGGTTATGAGTACACCGGACAGGACTCGCCGGGAACCTGCTAGTTGGGATTATACCAGACGTCAGATAGCAGTTCCCTGGTGACATGTGTACAGGTTAGTTCATCGACCTGAGATCGTCATTTGTCTCGTGTGAGTTCCCACTGTGCTTTGATTACTACCCTACCACGGCTCAAAGGAGTCGTGCAAACAGGTTTTAGTTGGGTACAGTCCCGAGCCACATGGAGGCAGTGAGCGGATCTGCAGGGGTTCATCTCTCCCGGTATTGGGGGTGAGGTCGTGCTGTGTCTAGGAGAGCCAGAACATGAAAAGTCCTTGGCCAAGGCAGGAGATTTGCTGGTAGGTATTCCAGTAGTATCTCAGGGTGTTCTGGGCTACACTCCGACACGACTTGTACCGCTTTTGGGGTCTGACTTTTACCAACCCCCTAGGCCCGCCATGCGATACTCATAGACGAATGGACCGGACTGTACGGATATTGTCACTGACAGGCTCAGTAGGGTGTCAGGATGAGTGCGCTCATCGACGTCCCTTTTGGTCAATACCTGGTAGCCCGTCACGTATTGGCTTATACCTCTGACGTGCTAGTGGTTAAATCCACAGCCATAGTATTGACGAGTCTTTAGAGTCCACCACACTCAGTTACTCAAGTTTCGGGCGAAACGCTGTAGAGGCCGTATGGAGATATGGCAGGGTTCGATCAGATACGTGCGGTATTGCACGGATCGTGATCGGACGGTTTTTACTAGCCGGCTTTGGCTTAAGCCGGATCCTAGTATATGATAGTGTAGTTTTGTCTCTTTGCATTTGTGTTCAGTGGGAATACAAATGCGGGCATGTATTTGCAGTAGCGGGGTTTTCCTGTAATTTATTACAGGATCGTTTTTCTGGGGTTGCCAGTTTGTATTCCGTTCCGGCCGGTTTTCTGTTTTTCCTTCACGTCCGGACTTTCCGTTGGAGGGTGTTAATTGCAAGTTTGCAATTAACATTTAGTGGAGGGGTTTCTTGCATTTGTTCCTTCTTATCATCATGAGATGCCTTTCTAGTCCATTCATTTTGCTTTTCATGTGATGGTTATGTGATGATGAGATTAGATGAGGAATTGATTTGGATTGGAATTGATGTGAGCCTTTTGTTGATTTATCATTTCTTTTTCACATAATAATACTTGGAGAATTCTTTTTCTCTCTCCAATCTCCACTTTGAGATGAGGGGCCGGCCATTCTTGAGGGAGGGATATGAGAGGATCATTTTTCTAGTGGTGAAAAGATATCATCTCATTCTTATGCTTACTTGCTTGCAAAATTACACAATTCCCTCCATAGCTTATTATTCCTTTCCTCCAAACATCATGGCAACTTCAAGAAACCCCAAAGAGAAAACCTTCTACACTATTTCTATAGCAAGCCTTGGACGCGTCGGCTAGCCAACTTCACGCCCGAGTTGCCTCGGTCAAGAGGCGGGAGCCCGTAAAAGATTCCGGCTACGTGGTGCCCTTTCCGACGAGCGAGGAGGTGACGGAGATTCCGCGGGAGATCGGAGTGGAGACGAAGACTGAAGGACACGGATCGCTTTGTATAGCATCTCTACTCTTTTCTTATTTGCTAGTTAGCTAGGTTAATGGCCCGATCCGGGTGAAAAGTCCGCGGTGGTGCCGGTTTGCAAAGTTCGCAAAGTTTTTGTTTCCGCGTTTCCGGCGTCGGATCGACGGCCGGGGCGCCCCCGCGGGCTTACAATTCATATACCTATAACTTCTCAAAACTTGGACCCTATGTTTCTACGAAACACCTGTCTAAAAACTAGAGAAGTCATAAGTAAACCGAATATAGTACGAGAACCTACCCCTCTGTCCTCATGGACGCTGGACAACATACAATACTCTGTATAAGTCCCTTGAGTCTAATAACTTATTCACTGTGTGTCATAGGTTGAAAACTGCACTTATGGTTAAGAAGAATTACGCCGCTGTTTAATGCTCCTTACCTAACCATCCAATGATATAGGTAAATGTCATAGACATAATTTCAAAAAGGTATATCTCACTCTATAAAAATAGACGTACAGATATATCAATTTGAAATTGGTGCATAACAACGGATATTCAAAACCAAATGTCTGCCGTCCGGCAAACTACCCAGGTGATTTCCTCAAATATCACCAATTACAACGAATTCCGATATAATGAAGATGATCACCTAATTCCCAATAACTTACTCCCACTCATCATCTGTAAAACCATACAGATGTGAGAATCATACCTGGTAAATACATACCCTGGAGCAAGTGTCTAATTGGGAAATGAGTTTTCTTTTAACAGTACACAGTGAAACTGAAACATTGAAATGTTTCATAGGGGTATCCGGGTATTCCTAGTAATGCCTCTTCCATTATCAGATTCACAACTGTACCCATATATTTGTTTGCAATCTCTCCAAATCCCTTTATATGTCTTTAGTCATTACCTTCTGTACACCCTCTTAGGCTAAATGGTTTTCTTCCTTCCCTACCGTTCGGCACCAGCCTATGGTTTGGAAGAAGACTATCCAATAAGCATAATGGGTGTACTGTCCCAATCCTAGGAGCACTCGCAACCCGAGAGAAGGTAAAGATGAAAGACAACTGAATAAACCTTATTCCTATTTCTCCTGAACCAGAATCCGTCCCCGAACTGGAACAAGTTCCTTTTGAGTTCATATATAACCATACGATGGAGTATCCAATTAACTGTAGATCTTCGTAGTGATACGGAATGTCCTGGAGAAATACAAAGGTGATTTAGGATTGGCGAAGAAATACTTGGTTTGGTCGTGAATAGCAATCGCAATTTACTTTGCCCTCTTACTAATCCCTTGATATGTCTTTACTTAATACCTTCTGTACACCTTTTAGGCTAAATGGTTTTCTTCATTCCCTACCGGCCGGCACCTGCCTATGGTTTGGAAGAAGACTATCCAATAAGCGTAATAGGTGTACTGTCCTAATCCAAGGAGCACTCGCAACCTGAGAGAAGGTAAAAGGAAAAGACAACTGAATAGTCCTATTCGTTTTCTCCAGAACCGGAAACCATCCTCGAATAAATTCCTTCGAGTTCGTATATAACCATACGATGGTTTTATCCAATGCATGTGGACGTTCGTAGTAATACGGGGTGTCCTGGAGAAAAAGGGTAAAAGTAGGAGTGGCAATGAGGTATGCAACTCTGAAAATCCAAAAGCCAGTGTTTAAGAAGGTTCGGTTAATTTTGGTCACTGAGTCATAGTCAAGGGTCGGGTCATGGTCGCTGCCAAAGAGAGAGAGAAAAGAAACACTCAGCGTGCACTCTAACCTAGATCAGAATGGTTATCAATTTATCTAATCAGGAAACCTCCCACTGTACCATCAAATTCTCCTCCAAACCTGAAAGAAGAATTAGTCGGGATCACCCAAGGAGTAAACCAACTCATCAGTAGGAATCGGGATCCAACTATCATCACATGATAATGTGACGGAATCCACTCACGTTATCACACTCCAAAAGGAATGCGCATATCTGGAAAGTTTCAGTTTCTTTAGAAACTCCCGATGTGATTTTTGTTAGTGTATATGCCCTAGGGGCCATTATTGTATCATACTAGTTTGTATATTACTTAATGGAAGCTTGGGATATTCACAGTTGTATTGACAGTCTTGCTAAAAATGGTAGTATGCTACTTGGTTTGTGTCTACTTTAATATGTGCATATGTTTCTTGTAATGTATCGCTTATACATATTAGTAGAGCCCATAGGATCTTTGCTTGATTACCAGCGTTGTGATGGCAGTCACACTAGTTGGGGCTGGGTAGTCTATAAGCAACATCCTATACAGGTCTCTAGTCGTAGGATTATCGAGACAGGGTATCGATACTCCGGAGTAGACTAGTGTATACGCTTCTCATCCCAGTTGTGGAGATGGTCTGTCTCACAGCCATCAGTACGTCGTACTGGAGATAGTATACAGGTGCTCGTTGGGTTACGGGTACACCGGACAGGACTCGCGGGGAACTGTTGGTTGGTATTATACCCGTCGTCAGTTAACAGTTCCCAGGTGACATGAGTACAGCATAGTCCGCAGACTTGACACTGCTACTTCGCCTCGAGTGTGTCCCACTGTTCTTAGATTGCTATCCTACCACGGCTCAAAGGAGTCGTGCAAACAGGTAACAGTTGGGTGCAGTCCCGAGCACTTGGATGCAGTGGCGGTTAGACAGGATTCATCTCTCCCGGTATTGGGGGTTGATATCGCGCTGTGTCAGAGAGCCATTACGCAAAGTCCCTGGCCAGGGCAAGCGAGTTTTACTGGTAGGTTCCAGTAGTTTCTCAAGGTGTAATGGGCTACGCTCCGACACGACTTATACCGCTATTAGGGGACTGACGCTTGCCGCCCCACTAGGCCCGATATGCAATAGTCTTAAACGAACAGACCGGACTGTACGGAGATTGTCACATCAGACTCAGTAGGAGTTCGGATGGGTTCTCTCATCGGCCTTCTTATCGACATCTACCTGGGGACCGTTACGTACAGCTAGTGCCGCTTGCGGTCTGTGGTTAAACCCACTGCCAGCGTAGTGTCGAGTCTTTAGAGTCCCACACAGAGAGTTTCCCGGCTCCAGGCGAAATGATATAGAGGTCGTATGGTTTTACGACAGGGTTCGGACGCATACGTGTTTTTATGCACGTACGATGTTCGGACAGTTTTTACTAGTCGGCTTTGGTTTAAGCCAGATTCTAGTATCGGATTATTGGATTTATACAGTCTAAAGTTTTTCCGTGTTTTCACGGATAGGAGGGACGTTCTCGTAATTTTTCGGGAAGCTTCTAGAAGCATGGTGACTTGGGGGTTAAGGTGGTATTTGCATTAATTGGATAAATGAATCATGGTGTGATTCATACATGGAGTTAATGAATCATTTATAATTTATATGACTCATGTGATGAATTGTTCACACCATAATATTGCATTATTATATTCCCCAATCTTATTCTTTTTATAAATAAACAGGTGCTTTTGACGCATGTCTGCTACATGTTACAGGTCATAGGTTCTTAGACAGAAAACGGTGAAAAAGACAAAAGACGATACAAAAAGGGACTTTTGACCAACAGATAGAAGGATCCTAGTCAAGCCTAGACGAAGAACAGTTCACAATCAACAAGGCAACGCAAGGTCCAAAATGTCAAGGCGAACGGTTAAAAGTCCACAACAATTGTTCACTGGAAAATCTGGAAGAAAACCAGAAGCTAATTTGAGAAAAGACCTGCAGAAGAAGAAATTAAAAATCAAGAAGAGCCAGCACCAGAAAATCCAGATCACAAGCCTTCAAGTTGGCCGCGGAACCGCGGCCAAACCCTGGCTGCGGCCGCGGTTCCGCGGCCGTATTGCGCAATCAGGAGCTGATTTTTTTATTTAAACTTGTGGCGGCGTTGACTGGTCTTTATAGGGCTAATTTTGTAATTGTAGACATGCGAGTCATTGTAACCCTAGGGTTTCATATTCTCTATAAATAGGAACTCTAAACCTTATAATTTTCTATGCCTCCTTTTAATAATAAATTCAGAATTCTTTTTGGAGAGTATCGGTGTCTCTTTTCAATTCATGAATTCAGATCTGACAAACCTACGTTGATGATTGGAGAGATGCATCTGTAAGTAGATTTAATTCCTTGCTCTAGTTTAGATTTCAATTCTTTGCCCTAGGTAGATTTAATTCCTTGCCGTAGATAAATTGCTTAGAGTTAGCTTTGGGGAAGGATTTTGAGAGATGAGATCTCCCATCCCTTTCTTACCCATAATATATTTTCAATAGGACTTCATGCATACACGCACACACCGCGCCTTACGGCACCCTATCCCTCAAGGTAGCGGTGATACCGTAGTATAAAGGCCCGGTTGCGCGCGTTTTCTATGGAGGTTAGGGTAAGGATCTCTAAAGGAAGGACAAGAACCTAGAGAAAGGAACACCTTCCCGAATGGATCTAATCCCCTTTATTGATAATTACCATAACTCCTCATAGATCTTCATTCGGGTATAGAAAGCGTTGAGATTTACCTGCATTTCCAAACCATCCCTAAACCTAACCCTAGCAAAACTAGATCTAGATAATCGTAGAAAGATAGATTTAGATTTTAGATTTAATAATCAATCCGAACACCCTTCGGAATTAACTCGTAAGAGCGAATAGGAGATTCACAACATCCCTGTGGACCGACCCGTACTCACCGGCTAGCTGCAAAGCGACGCCGTTCTTGATTGCGGTTTAGAAATAGTTTTTGACATACAAATCAAATGGCGCCGTTGCCGGGGATCGAACCCGGGTCACCCGCGTGACAAGCGGGAATACTCACCACTATACTACAACGACGTTTTTGAGATAAATCAAATAGCGTCATTGCCAGGGATGGCGTAGAACTTTCCTTTTCGCACTTTCGGGTTAATCAAAATTAAAAAAATCATAAAAATCTTTAAAAATCCAAAAACTATAAAAATATATCAATTGTTATTTTTTGGAAAGGGTACTTTGTTGTGTGAATCTTGCAGGAACAATCGAGACGGATCTGGAAATTTCCAGAAAGCGAAACAGAAAACGAGATATCGGAACAGAAGAGATTTTAAACAACAGAACAGCACAAAAATTTTGGAGCATTGAACCTCCCAAAGGGCCGCCTTTCCGCGGCCATAACCTGCTTTAGGCCGCGGAACCGCGGCCTACTTGTCGAGTCGTCGCTTGAAAAAAAAAATTGGGATCCGCGCCGCTTAGACCGCCGCCCTTCCGCCGTGGGAACCCACATAAGGCCGCGGAAACGCGGTTTTCTTGTGTCTTCAGCTCGTGAAAAAAGTTCTGTAAGCTTCTCTGTTCCTCCTCTGCAAAAATTCCCATATATTTTCTGAAAAATTCCTGCAAGATTTTGTGTGCTTTAAAAATCTCTCTCTTTCCAAATAACAATCTTGTGCAGGATTTTTGGGCCCCGCTTAAAATAGAAATTGATTGCAAGTAATCTTTTTTGTTGCATATCTTTTCTCGAATATCTTTTTGCAACAATTTTTTCCAAATAAAGATTCTTGTGATATGCTTAAAATAATAACTGATTGCAAGTAATATTTTTCGGTTGCATGTCTTTAATTAAAAATCTTTTTGCAACAACTTTCAAATAAAGAAAAAGAAAAAGGAAAATTAGTATTAGAAAACTTGCAAACTTTTGCCGCAAATAAATCCTTGCACCAACCAACCTTCTTTCTTTTCCCCTTCTTCTAACATGGGTACCCCACATAATAAATCACTTGCCAAACTTTGGTATCCCGAACCTAATTTTGCGTCGTACGTCAATTTGTTCGGTCAATTTAAAGACGATCCTTCCTTGCCTAAAATATCGTTGAAAGATCAAATAGAGGCGTCTAAGAGAAACAGTTTGACTTTTCAACCCACTTTGTGTCAACCAAGTCAACCTTTACCACCTCCACATGTTGATACTACTTTTTCAAGTCCTGCTGTCTCTCCTAAGCCGATGTCCATTGCTGAGCATATTGCTCAATCTCGCAGCCGATCTTTCACCCCTCTCCACTCATCTAGTTCTAGAGATCGACACGACTATTTATATTTTTATCCACATGTTGACCCTACCCCTGTCCTACCACCCACTTCCTACCAGTCCTACCCGACTTTCCCACCTTCACTAGACACTGTTTCTACACAGCCTGTTGGGAGTTTTGCATATCTAACCAATTTTGAATCTTTTACCGAAACCGTCTTTCCATCCAAGTCTAGTTTGGAAGAGTCGCTGGAGGCGTATATCGCAGCAACAAATAAAATGACTAGGAATGTGGAAGCGCCTGTGGCCGCCCTTATGCAACCTAGTGAACCGGTAGCTAGTTTCCTACTAGCTTCAAATTTTTCAATGTATAAGGAGGCTGTTGGACAGAGTGAGAATGAGAGAGGATTTCCAAATCAAACCTACCCATACCCAATTGAATCCAACAACTCCAATTTTCAAACATGTGTTCAAAATAATGAGTTGTGTGATTTTGTAGTGCTTGATTTGCCAAATTGTGAGGAACCCCTTTCGAGTGAAACCGCACCTAATCCGTTTGACCTTTACACCTCCAATCTAGAACCTAAATCAATAAATATCCAAGCTTTTGATGAGGTGTCAGAAAACATTGATTTTCACTTGATTGAGGATATAGACGCCGGGAATATTTCGGATGATAAACCTGTCGATTTAATTGAAATTTTATGTTCAAATCATCATCCCGAGTTATTAAATGTTTCTCCCGAATCTCATATGCGTCTTGATTTTGATGATAATGGCATGGATGAGTTGAATATTGAGGAGAATTATAAGGATAGTATTGAGGAGAGTTTTGAGGATCATATTGAGGTTGAACCATTTTTGTGATATGTCTGATTTTCCAATTCATTCTCTTGAACCTTTAACTAAATCACCCTCCCTCTTTTACATCGTTCCGACCATGCTTGAAGACTGTGAGCTTGAAAAATTTTCCTTTGAATCTGATACTGTTCTCACAGAAGATAACACTTATGAGTGTTTCACTTTTTCGGACGATGTTGATGACTCACCGCCCGAGTTTGAGTCCTTTACATTTTCAGATGAGTTAGTTGAACCATCAGACTCGGTTGCTTACAGTAGTTTCGAACCATTAATGGAATCTTTCAAGTTCGAGACAGTTTACTACGGTGAGAATGATACTATCCCTAATTCACTTCCTTTCGTCATTCCTATTGTTCCAACCGTACAAGTGACCGTTACGCTTTCATCTCCTATACCAAGTTCGGCGTACCCATGTTATCTTGAGAATCTTGAGGGATTTGATCCCATTGCACGACGAGTTGATAGATTAGCACAATCGGTTTTCACACTTCGGTCATCCCAAATTGCGCTAATTTATTCACTCGATTTACACCCTCAAGATCGTGCTACCCTTCTTTCTCCTTCCCGCCATTCTTCTCCTCCACCGAGACCATATTCCACTCTTCTTCCCATTCGGTCTCGTGTGCTTCTCATCTCTCTTCTTTCCACTCCCTCCTTTCACCAACTATACCATTACTACGATAAGATTTTTGAATGGTTGGTGCTAACCTTTGGCTTGTGTAAAACCAAGCTTAAGTTTGGGGGGAATCTTGTTGTATATATGTATATATATTTTTGTTTACTTTTTCTATAAAAAAATATAAAAAATATAAAAATTAAAAAAATTAAAAATAAATAAACAGGGGAGTGCCGGTATTTTGACCCTCTTGGTTTAGCATGACAGTGAGGACACTGTCAAGTTCAAGTTTGGGGGTATGCTCGGTACGTCTTCTTCCTTCGCATTCATTTGTACATATTTTTGCATTTGCATACTTATTTGAAAACCCATAAAAATTGAAAAATTTCAAAAATTATAAAAATTAATGTATTCAATTTTGGCTAATTGACTTGAGTTTGACAAATAGGTTAACTGGCTAAGAACAACTAGATCTTAGACTTAGTGAATTAAAAACCCTAAAAATAACCTTCCTTAAAGTTTAGCGGTAGAAAGTATATGTCTTTATAGTTTATTTAGAAATAGGCAAATTTTGGGTTCACTTCTTGGGCTAAGTCGAAACGAAGGAAAAGTATTGATGTTCTTATTAGAGTACAAGTTTGAAAGATAATTCCTAGCTTAAGTCTAGATTCTGAAAATGTATACCCTACAATTTGCACAATCACGCACCTTGAAACTTGGAATAGTAGAGGAGACCTTGAAATGCACTTGTCTAAAGTCCTTAGTACAATGAAAATAAAAGAAAAAAAAGTGAATATAGAAAAAAAAATGAACACTGGTTTTTGTGATTACTTAAGGCTGCAAAAATAGAAAAATATTTAGCGAGGGTGCTTCATCACCTAGTGCCGTAGACCAACTGGTCTAGGAGTCACTGCTAAAGCCTTGGGTGTTGCAAGACTAGGAAGTATGCTTTAAAGTGCTAACGCATCTTGTAATCGGTTGTTGGTACCTCAAGAAGTATTAACGGTCGCATGAAGGATGTGTAAGCAAAAATTCATTTAAAAATTCACCAATTAATAAGTACTTTGGACAATGGACGAGAGTATGATTGCTTGATTTGAATTTCCAAGTGTAGGGGTGATTTAAACACACACGTGGGGATATATGATTGGAGTTTAGATGAGAGAAAGGGGTGAAGAATAGAACTTGTATCTTTAGTAGAGTTGATAGAAATTCCTGAGTGGAGATGGAACCCTAGAAGGAAAACTTAAGAAATGCCGGAAGCTAGGTAAGTCTATAGAACATATATAATCTTAAGTTAGATGATGAGGAAGTGTGAAGAATGTGGGTGGATAATTTACAAGTAGAAGATAATAGAATTCCTTGTTGGAAAACCTAATTGGAGAACAAAAGTCGAAAAGCCAAATTGATAGGATTTTGTTAGTAGTATCCGCTGAAAACCCTCAGGAGACAACACTCCTCCTACTAGGGACACCTAGAGGTTTAACGGCTTGTTGCACGTGCTCAGTGCAATCGCGTTTCCCTGCGAAAGTGTGGTTAGGATTTTAGTGAATAAAAATAAGTTTGCTCGAGAACGAGCAAAAGATAAGTTTGGGGGTATTTGTTCACACCATAATATTACATTATTATATTCCCCAATCTTATTCTTTTTATAAATAAACAGGTGCTTTTGATGCGTGTTTGCTACATGTTACAGGTCACAGGTTCTTGGACAGAAAACAGTGAAAAAGATAAAAGACGATACAAAAAGGGACTTTTGACCAACAGATAGAAGGATCCTAGTCAAGCCTAGACGAAGAACAGTTCACAATCAACAAGGCAACGCAAGGTCCAAAATGTCAAGGCGAACGGTTAAAAGTCCGCTGCAATTGTTCACTGGAAAATCTGGAAGAAAACCAGAAGCTAATTTGAGAAAAGACCTGCAGAAGAAGAAATTAAAAATCAAGAAGAGCCAGCACCAGAAAATCCAGATCACAAGCCTTCAAGTTGGCCGCGGAACCGCGGCCAAACCCTGGCTGCGGCCGCGGTTCCGCGGCCGTATCGCGCAATCAGGAGCTGATTTTTTTATTAAAACTTGTGGCGGCGTTGACTGGTCTTTATAGGGATAATTTTGTAATTGTAGACATGCAAGTCATTGTAACCCTAGGGTTTCCTATTCTCCATAAATAGGAACTCTAAACCTTGTAATTTTCTATGCCTCCTTTTAATAATAAATTCAGAATTCTTTATGGAGAGCATCGGTGTCTCTTTTCAATTCATGAATTCAGATCAGACAAACCTGCGTTGATGATTGGAGAGATGCATCTGTAAGTAGATTTAATTCCTTGCTCTAGTTTAGATTTCAATTCTTTGCCCTAGGTAGATTTAATTCCTTGCCGTAGATAAATTGCTTAGAGTTAGCTTTGGGGAAGGATTTTGAGAGATGAGATCTCTCATCCCTTTCTTACCCATAATATATTTTCAATAGGACTCCATGCATACACGCACACACCGCGCCCTACGGCACCCTATCCCTCGAGGTAGCGGTGATACCGTAGTATAAAGGCCCGGTTGGGCGCGTTTTCCATGAAGGTTAGGGTAAGGATCTCTAAAGGAAGGACAAGAACCTAGAGGAAGGAACTCCTTCCCGAATGGATCTAATCCCCTTTATTGATAATTACCATAACTCCTCATAGATCTTCATTCGGGTATAGAAAGCGTTGAGATTTACTTGCATTTCCAAACCATCCCTAAACCTAACCCTAGCAAGAATAGATCTAGATAATCGTAGATAGAATAATTTAGGTTTTTAGATTTAATAATCAATCCTAACACCCATCGGAATTAACTCGTTAGCGCGACTAGGAGATTCACAAAATCCCTGTGGACCGACCCGTACTCACCGGCTAGCTTCATGCGACGCCGTTTTTGATTGCGGTAATATATTTTTGAGACAAATCATGAATCACTTAGTGTATTAATGAAACATGATGATATATCATTATTTGTTATTCATTTAATATATATGATATGTTTCATATATACACATATGATTCATTCATCCAAAAGGATTCACATTCTCACCTTCTCTCTCCTCAAGCTCTCTCTCTTCAAACCCTAACCCTAACCTGTCATGTGTTGAGATCAAGAGTTAGCTAGACTAATACATCCATAATCCAACTCTATATCACCTAGGTTGCTTAGATTAGCACTTTGAGTAACCTAGTTACCTCAAGTTAGAGGTCAAGCTTGGAGTAGGAGCTCACGGGTGTATCGTCTTTGACTTGAGGAGGCCGTTGAGGTGCCGACGTTCCAAAGAGCCTACGAGGAGTGGAGGACAGCGATGAAGACCCGAAGGAAAAGTAACATGAGGTATAACTTCGAATTCGAGTAGTTAAACCTTTTGTAGTTTGCTAGTAACGGTTTAGACACGATTCATGCGCTCAAGTCCGTGTTATGAAGCTTTGATAATCGTTTTTCATATATTCCACCTCCCCGCAAGTTAGTGGGGTGCGTGACATGGACTTACAATTTTTGCCCCATGCTCTTATGACCTTGACTAAGGCCAACAAATCATAAGTCACATGTCAAGTTCTACCCATCATTATCCAGGTTAATTTGAACCCACCCGTACAAGCCCTTGACTAGGGCCAACTAGGCTATACGACTGTCCCAAACCAACGCATCTATCTATGCAACAGAAAGGTAACAAGCAGCTACTATACAATATGCCTTGACTAAGGCCAACAAACATAGCATGAATACTACGTGCTACCCGTCTGAAATGATGGAGGGCTACGAATGGTTTTTGGCGAAAAACCATTAACGTAATGAACTTGATATCATTGAAGGAACCGGATAGCTTTTATAAAAATATAGTGACGAAAACCCTTGCTAAAGAGGTCACTCCCGGTGAAAGGATCTCGGCTCTTTCCCCGTAGAATGAGGTGCAGGATATTCCAACTGAATACCACGATGCAAAGCAAAAGTAAATGACTACAGTGAAGTTATTGCCCTGACGCAAACTTCTGTCCAAGGGGTCACTCCCGGTGAAGGGATCTCGGCCCTTGCCTCGTCGACTGAGGTGCTGGATATTCATAACCGAATACCACTGTGCAAAACAAAAGTGAACGTCCTTGCAATAACAGCTTTTTGAAAAATGTTCCAACAACATCAGAATAGATTTGTTTAGCTTGCATTGATCTGAATCAACGCAGTCCCATCAATTGATCACACCAATAAAGAACGAAAATAATGATGTACGTATATGCCATCCGCATTCGCCACTGGGTCCCGTCATCACCCGTTAGGTTACTTAACTAACGACAGAGCAGGGACTGGACTAGCGCGGATGCAAAACATATACAACATCTACTAGTATATATATCAATATATAATATTCGCTCAAGGCGTGATAAAATACAACATCACAGAAATGTAATAAGTATCACAGAACAATACAGATATCTGGGATCCCCGGGTTTCATAGAGCTGCTACTAAAACCCGACGTTCCCCTGGTCGTATGGATAGCCTGTGTAATGAAATCCTAAACCCCTACGGGCGTGGCAAGTTACCCGCCAAAACCTGAATCGAGGAAGCCCCCTTCAGCAACGTGAATGGACCACCCAGCACTTCACGGAATCTGGTAACTTGAGCACCCCTCCTTGGGTCAACCTGTACCCCCTACGAGTGCGGCGAATAGCCCGCCAATTCTAGAGTAAAACCCCCTCCGTCTCAACGCCATGAGATGCGGGCCCGTTGCCCTCTAGAACCCGACTATCCGTGCACCCCTCCACGGGGTAATCCTGTAGGGTTCCTAGGCACTCTCAAGAGGTCTCACAAGGCATCAACCATGCCAATTTCAAATTTTACGGTGCCGAGAAACCCTAGACTAGATCGTTGACTAGAAATTTAGGCGAAACAGTAAACGAGTTAACATCTTAACTAAAGAAGAGAGGCTACAACCTTTGTAGATCTGGATATCCACTTCCTTGGCTCCACGTAGGCGTCCTCTCGCTGTCCATCTCGAATCCCGGACTCAATCGTCGGCTTGATCGGAGAAACGGGCGGACTAGGTCGTCGGCTTCGTGCCGAAGATGATCTACGTTGAGGCATCACAAGTTCAAGCTCCGACTTCACAAATTTGTGAAACTTGTGAAGAAAACACCCAAAACAACTTGGCAAGAGGTAGAGGGTGAAGAAATAGGAGGTGGGTTCACTTTATAATTGGATTTCTCACTTTAGAACTCAAGTTGCCATTGATGGCATCAAGCTTTCTTTCTTGAAGAAGAAGATCAAGAAGAAGAAAGAATATGATAAGTTTCTTATTAAAAATGAAACTAATATGAATACTTATCATATACTAACCATGGTCAAGTGTAGAGATTAAACTAAGGTTAGTTGGAATGGTTAGGGTTAAGGATGAGATAAGAATGGTGGACTTTGTCAAAGCTTCAAGAAGCTTCAACATAGAAACAAAATAAGCCACCATTCTTAATAATATCCAAAATGAATAAATAAATAAATAATTAAGTAAATAATCAAAACCCTAACCATTCATATAACCATGGTTTAATCTTTACACAAACCCAAGTGAGCAAGTATCATCAAACATGATACAAACAAGTGCACTAAAAATATATCACATATACAATGTGCATCAAGTGAGAAAATCCTTTTAAAATGAACCAATACTAGTTAATGCAAAGCAATATATCAAATATATAATATTACATTAAATCATTAAATCAACACTTGATTTAACGATCCGGTCATATCGCATATAACCGACTAGTATCGAATGTATCGGCTTATCGAATCAATCCTTGATTCGATATCTAGGTTATATCGAATATAACCAATCGATACATCCATCGCGAGAATGAAATACGGTATCACATACACGCATCATTCTCGGTCCTGCACATATCTCATATGCACTCCTATTTCGTTTCGCTTGAGCCAGGAAACCTCTATGTAGGACTCTAAAGACTCGTCAATACGTTTGTAGCAGATGATGATCATATCAAGCACCCACAAGCCGCAAGCGGTCTGCTAAACGTAACGGCCATCCGGGTATTGAGCGATCAGAAGATCGACGAGCTAGCCCGCTCACACTCCTGTGAATCCAACCAGTAACACTTACCGTACAGTCCGGTCTGTTTGTCTGATATGTCGCATATCAAGTCTAGGGGTGGTAAACGTCAGACCCCAATAACCGATAAGTCGTGCCGATGTGAGGCTCATAACGGGTCGAGAAACTACAGGTAACACTTACCAGCAAATCTCTGATCAGCCCTGGCCAGGGACTTCCCTGTTACGGCCAATCGAGCACAGCGCAACATCAACCCCCAATACCGGGAGAGACGAAACCCCTCCTATCGTTCATTGCCTCCATGTGACTCAGGACTGTACCCAAAGACCACCGTTTTGCACACCCTCATGGACGTGGTAAGGTGGAGATCAAAGTACAGTGGGAATCACACAAGACTCCATGACGATCTCGGGTCTACAGACTAACCTGTACAAGTGTCACCTGAGAACTGCCATCTGACGTGAGGTATAATACCATCTGGGAGTTCTCGGCGAGTCCGTCCAGTGTACCCAGTCTCCACTGAGCACCCGTATACCATCTCTGATGTCAAACACCAATGGACATGGGATCATCCATCGCCCATCTCATGGGTCGAGAAGCGTATACGCTAGTCTACACTGGTATATCGATGCCCTGTCTCGATACACCAACGACTAGGGACCTTGAAGGATGTACTTATGGACTACCATGTCCCCACTAGTATGATCTGCATCATAGTCCAGGTAGTCAAGTACACATCCTAAGGGCTTTATCAACATGTAACTAAAAGACAGTTTAAAGAGACAAGTTAACATGTTAAGATAAAGAGTAACCAGATAGCATACTATCATATCGAGCAAGAAAGTCATCTCTATATATATGTCCAAGCATCCAATATAATATACATCATCTGTACAATACTGGCCTCTTGGGCATACATACAACTAACAATCTCCCACTTGCACTAGGGCCAGCTGCTGTAGTATCGCATACCGAGCATCCCGAAGAGTCTCTCAAACTGTATCTAGGGAATGGCCTTCGTGAGTGGATCCGCCGTGTTATTCTTCGTGTCAACCCTCCTGACCTCGATCTCCCGGCGATCAACTATCTCCCGGATCAGGTGATACCGCCTCAGAATATGCCTGGATCGCTGATGGGACCTGGGTTCCTTGGCCAAAGCCACCGCTCCATTGTTATCGCAATACAAAGGTATTGGATGCTCAATGGATGGAACCACTCCAAGTTCAGTAATGAACTTCTTGATCCAGACAGCCTCTTTAGCAGCATCGTTGGCAGCGATGTATTCAGCCTCCATCGTCGAGTCTGCCACGGTTTCCTGCTTAGAACTCTTCCAGCTAACCGCCCCTCCGTAAAGGGTAAAGACAAAGCCCGACTGCGACTTAGAGTCGTCCTTATCACTCTGGAAGCTCGAATCGGTAAAGGACTCCACTTGGAGTTCTCCGTTACCATACACCAAGAGCATCTCTTTAGTCCTTCGCAAGTACTTGAGAATGCTCTTCACAGCTGTCCAGTGACTCGCTCCAGGATCAGCTTGATACCTGCTCACTACACTTAGTGAGTATGCTACATCGGGTCTGGTACATAGCATCGCATACATGATAGAGCCTACAGCCGAAGCATAGGGTATCCCTTGCATGCGAGCTCTCTCCAAATCAGTCTTGGGAGACATCTCTTTGGAGAGAGTGACTCCAGAGATCGTGGGCAAGTTCCCACGCTTGGATTCTTCCATACTAAACCTCTTTAGTATGGTGTCAATGTACCTGGATTGGGACAATCCCAAAATCTGTTTTGATCTATCTCTATAGATCCTAATTCCCAATATGCAGGAGGCATCACCAAGATCTTTCATTGAGAATCTTTGTGATAAGAAGAGCTTGACCGATTGCAGCATAGGAATATCATTTCCTATCAAGAGTATGTCGTCCACGTACAATACGAGGAAGACAACCTTACTCTCTGCCACCTTCTTGTAAATACAAGGTTCATCTGGGTTTTTGACGAAATCAAACTCTTTGATAATGACGTCAAAGCAGATGTTCCAACTCCGCAATGCTTGCTTTAATCCATAAATGGATTTAAGCAGCTTGCACACCTTCCTGCTGCTCCCACTGTCTACGAAGCCCTCTGGCTGAGTCATGTACACGCACTCTTCTAAATCACCGTTTAGAAAGGCGGTCTTAACATCCATTTGCCAGATTTCGTAGTCATGATATGCAGCGATGGCAAGCATGATCCGGATGGATTTAAGCATAGCCACTGGAGAAAAGGTTTCGTCATAGTCCACACCTGGTCTTTGACGAAAACCCTTTGCTACAAGTCTAGCTTTGAAAGTCTCTACTTTCCCATCTACACCAAGTTTCTTCTTGAAGATCCACTTGCTCCCAATGGGTTTTACCCCTTCAGGAGCAACATCCAAAGTCCATACTTTGTTGGTGTACATGGATTCCATCTCGGACCGCATTGCATCCAGCCATTTCACTGAGTCCCTACTCGTGATGGCCTGCTCGAAGCTAGTTGGGTCATCATCCTCCATGATGCAATCCTCGCTCCCACCATCCATGAGAAAACCATAGTATCTCTCAGGTTGGTGAGGAACCCTACTAGATCGGCGGAGAGGCTGGGGTTCGTCGGGAGCTACTGAATCCTCTGGTTCAACCAAATCTTCTGTCGTAGTCTGTGTCGCTGGAACCTCTTCCAGTTCTACCTCAATGCCACTTATCTGTTTTATAAGAAAACTTTTTTCTAAGAAAGTGGCATGTCGAGAAACAAACACCTTTTGTTCCTCGGAATGGTAGAAGATATACCCTTGTGAATTTTTGGGATATCCTATAAACTTACATAAGACTGATCTTGCCTCGAGTTTGTCCGGATTTTGTCTTTTGACATAGGCTGGACAACCCCATATCTTAACATAATTAAGATGTGGTCTCTTCCCTTTCCATATCTCATATGGAGTGGTAGGCACTGATTTGGTAGGAACTCTATTCAATAGGTCCATGGCTGTCCCAAGCGCATATCCCCAGAAGGAAATAGGTAACTCAGCTGTGCTCATCATAGAGCGCACCATATCTAATAGGGTGCGGTTCCTCCGTTCTGATACACCGTTGTGCTGTGGTGTATATGGAGGAGTTAGCTGAGAGAGAATCCCATTCTCTTTTAGAAAGTCCAGGAATTCATTGCTTAAGTATTCACCTCCTCGATCAGATCGAAGGATTTTAATACTTTTTCCGGTTTGGTTTTCGACTTCTTGTTTATATTCTCTAAATTTCTCAAAAGCTTCTGATTTGTGTTTCATCAGGAACACATATCCGAATCTAGAGAGATCGTCAGTGAATGTAATGAAGTACGAAGAACCATCCCTGGCATGTGTAGACATGGGACCGCATACATCACTATGTATCAGTCCCAAGAGTTCGATAACTCTTTCTCCGTGTCCCGTAAACGGAGCTTTGATCATCTTGCCTTTGAGACATGATTGGCAAGTGTCATAAGATGAAAATTCAAACGGATTTAAATATCCATCCTTATGCAACTTAGCTAATCGTGTCGCATTGATGTGACCCAGTCTACAATGCCACAAGAAGGATTCGTTCAGTTCTGAACTCTTCCTTTTGTGTGTGTTTGTTATGCTCAGAACTGTTGATTGATTTAGAACATAAATGCCATTGCACAACGTGCCTGATCCAACCAACTTTTGGTTACGGAAAATGTTCATAACATTATCCTGTAATACAAAATTATATCCCTCTTTACTCAATAAAGAAACCGATATAATGTTGCATATCAGGTTCGGCATGTAATAGCATTCATTCAGAACCAATGTATTACCAGTTGGTAATGCAAGGTGATATTCCCCGACAGTCTTAGCTGCAACAATTGCACCATTTCCAACTTTAATGTCTTTATCACCTTCTCCAAGTTCTCTACCTTTCCTAAGCCCATGTAACTGATTACATATATGGGATCCTGACCCGGTATCTAATACCCAGGACGTAGAGCAAATGGAGAAACAGTTCTCTGTAACAAACACACCCGAAGAAAATGCATCATCATGTACTTTCTTCATTCGGGTGGCATGGGAATCCTGGTATTCCCCTACATCCTGTTCAGTCCTATAACTCTTATAGGTAAGAACGGAACCAACGTTCCCCAGCACAGTATAACATGCGGGTTCGGTCAATACATCTATATTATTATCTTTATTAGGGCATGAAATGGTCGCTACCTGGAGAGAGAGAGAAGAAAACACTTTAGCGTAAGCTCGTGCAAGATCAGATTGGTTATTATCTTATCTAATCAGGATGGCTCCCACTGCTTTTTATCAAATCTTCCTTCAAACCCTAAAAGGTAAGATTAGCTGGGATTAATTACACACTACAAGTTCGCCAATCTTTCAGCCAGGCCAGTGTCGGTACTTTGAGGGAGGTCCCCCGTGCTTTCGCACGAACCTAATTAATGTAAATCTCGTTTTCCCAGAGGCGTAACCTCGTTGACACCTTTCTAGACACCTACTTGATCGGCTAATTGTAATGTGTAAAACTCTCCCAGGAGTAACTCTTACTCGCAGTGGGTATCGGGATCCAAATATCTCATAGAAGGTATGCAATCTCATTGCAAATTTCAACACTTGAAATTCCCGATAATATTTTGCCCCTAGCGGCTATGACCTTGACGCATGCCAAACAACCCATAGTCCGCTAGTCAAGTTCAACCCGTACATTTCTTGATTGAATTAAACCCACCCGCACGACCCTTGACGCATGCCAAACAACGCCGTGCGAATACCCTAATCCAATCGCATCGTATGCTAGCAGATAAGCACTAGTTAGCTACCGTACACTACGCCTTGACGCATGCCAAACAACCGCAGCACGAATACTAACTAGTACTTATCTGAAATGACGGAGGGCTACGACAGGTTTTTCTGAAAACCTATTGCGTAATGAACTTGATATCGTTGTAGAATCAAATGAAGTTTTGAAATGGAGTGATTTTGAGGCTTTTCTAGTTTTGCTAAAGGGGTCACTCCCGGTGAAGGGATCGTCGGCCCTTTCCTCGTCGAATGAGGTGCAGGATATATCATATATATCACTGTGCAAAGCAGAAACTATAGAAGCTATCAAAAACAAACCGAATGTGTAGCATCTGCCAGTTATTGCTATAGGAGTCACTCCCGGTGAAGGGATCTCGGTCCTTTCCTCATCGAATAAGGTGCAGGATATATCACATATACCGCTGTGCAAAGAAAGAACTGTAGCTACCTGTTTTGTTTAAAATTTGATTCTACAACATCGTAGGTTTCTTTTCTTTCATTAATCACATTAATGAAGTCCCATCATTTAAATACCTAAACATCACAGATAAATACGACGTACACTTATGCCATCCGCATTCGCCTCGATGTCCCCTCGTGCACCGTTAGGTTAGGTAACTAACGACAGAGCAGGGCAGGGCTAGTGCGGATGCAAAACATAAGTAACGTCTATGTAATATATCATATATACTATATACTGTATCTATCACAGAACATCATATGATCACATCACAGATATCGCAGCAGAAGAAACATATGAAACATTGGATATACTAGGACGTCCGTGTTTTCAATATGAGCCAGTATAAAACACGGATTCCACGGTCGTGATGAATAGCCAATCCCACACCCCTAGACCCCTACGAGAGCGGCAAGCAACCCTACCAATTCTAGGGTTAGGAGACCGGACTCGACTCCTCGAGATGGTCTCCCACTGGACCCTAGAACCTGGTTGCTTGTGCTCCCCTCCTTGGGTCTATCCTAGTGCAGAAAAGTAAATAATATACAAAGGGTGACAACTTCCGCAACCTGGAAGTGCCCCAAATAAAAGAATATTACATACAAGTTTTTACATGAATGAAAATGAAAAACACTCATCTCACATAAAAAAAACCCGGCTATTCGAACATGACAATCCAATATAACATATCCAGCAACACAAAACATCACATGTCTTCAACGTAAGTAAATATGCGCATCCCAATTGTCGTTGACATATAGCAACGAAACCGGCGATATCACATATTACACTTACGGTCACAGAAAAGAAAGTGTAAAACTACAACAGTTGGAATCCGCAACCTCTTTAGACATCACATGCCTAATCAAATGAAATACTTAGACATCACATGCCTAACAGTTATAAACACCGCATTTTAGTCCCATCATCGAAAACTCTTTTCAATATCAAGTGAGACTAAACCGCTAGATTTATAACATTCATCCAGTTATCTCATAACTGTTTGTGAATTCCAATTATTGTATCCCATTCCGGATAAATAGAATATATTAAACTTTCCGATCGAACATTCGAACATCCAAGTTTTCCCGAAACCGTTCAACACATGAAATAGGTTCAAAGACATTCACTTCATGCCTCAGTACCAACGGTCCAGCCGTAGAAGGGTCAAGCCAACGCCTCACATGTGGCATGCCGTACTGCCCCAAACCCGAAGGTTCAAAGGGCAGTTCAAGACGGTCACATAATCGAGTTAAGGTTTGTTGTCTTCTAGAGGGACCATCGCGTTACTTGCACTACTCAGAACGTCCTTAAACCACAGAAAAATCCAACACTTGGAAATTTTCCGGCAGGGGAAAAGTTGGGTATTTATATCCGGTCGAACTTTTTAACATATTCTAAAGTTATCCGGAAAGCCACATAGACAAGATTTGATAATCCGATCGAATCGTCGATTCCCAATACAACCCCAGAACACTCAACACTTGAGTCAAATTAAAAATTCCCAGAAAATTCAGCATAATTAAATAGGAGTTACTGTGCAAAAATGGGATGATGACGTCATCATTTAGCCGCGGAACCGCCGCAGAAGCCAGGCTTCTGCCGCGGTTCCGCCGCACTCTTTACTGTTCATGGGATAAATTTTGCATCGTAATTCTTAGATTTCCCTGCTGAATTTTTAAAGCATTTTTAATATGGAAAAATGCCAGATTTTAGAAAAAGTCCAGAGAGCACTTGGGTTTTAGGGTTTCGGGTTTCAAACGTCGTCTAGACTTCGCCTAAGACTCTAGCTAGGCTCTGATACCACTGTAGGGTTCCTAGGCACTCTCAAGAGGTCTCACAAGGCATCAACCATGCCAATTTCAAATTTTACGGTGCCGAGAAACCCTAGACTAGATCCTTGACTAGAAATTTAGGCGAAACAGTAAACTAGTTAACATCTTAACTAAAGGAAAGAGGCTACAACCTTTGTAGATCCGGATATCCACTTCCTTGGCTCCACGTAGGCGTCCTCTCGCTGTCCATCTCGAATCCCGGACTCAATCATCGGCTTGATCGGAGAAACGGGCGGACTAGGTCGTCAGCTTCGTGCCGAAGATGATCTACGTTGAGGCATCACAAGTTCAAGCTCCGACTTCACAAATTTGTGAAACTTGTGAAGAAAACACCCAAAACAACTTGGCAAGAGGTAGAGGGTGAAGAAATAGGAGGTGGGTTCACTTTATAATTGGATTTCTCACTTTAGAACTCAAGTTGCCATTGATGGCATCAAGCTTTCTTTCTTGAAGAAGAAGATCAAGAAGAAGAAAGAATATGATAAGTTTCTTATTAAAAATGAAACTAATATGAATACTTATCATATACTAACCATGGTCAAGTGTAGAGATTAAACTAAGGTTAGTTGGAATGGTTAGGGTTAAGGATGAGATAAGAATGGTGGACTTTGTCAAAGCTTCAAGAAGCTTCAACATAGAAACAAAATAAGCCACCATTCTTAATAATATCCAAAATGAATAAATAAATAAATAACTAAGTAAATAATCAAAACCCTAACCATTCATATAACCATGGTTTAATCTTTACACAAACCCAAGTGAGCAAGTATCATCAAACATGATACAAACAAGTGCACTAAAAATATATCACATATACAATGTGCATCAAGTGAGAAAATCCTTTTAAAATGAACCAATACTAGTTAATGCAAAGCAATATATCAAATATATAATTATATATTAAATCATTAAATCAACACTTGATTTAACGATCCGGTCATATCGCATATAACCGACTAGTATCGAATGTATCGGCTTATCGAATCAATCCTTGATTCGATATCTAGGTTATATCGAATATAACCAATCGATACATCCATCGTGAGAATGAAATACGGTATCACATACACGCATCATTCTCGGTCCTGCACATATCTCATATGCACTCCTATTTCGTTTCGCTTGAGCCAGGAAACCTCTGTGTAGGACTCTAAAGACTCGTCAATACGCCGGTAGCAGATGATGATCATATCAAGCACCCACAAGCCGCAAGCGGTCTGCTAAACGTAACGGCCATCCGGGTATTGAGCGATCAGAAGATCGACGAGCTAGCCCGCTCACACTCCTGTGAATCCAACCAGTAACACTTACCGTACAGTCCGGTCTGTTCGTCTGATATGTCGCATATCAAGTCTAGGGGTGGTAAACGTCAGACCCCAATAACCGATAAGTCGTGCCGATGTGAGGCTCATAACGGGTCGAGAAACTACTGGTAACACTTACCAGCAAATCTCTGATCAGCCCTGGCCAGGGACTTCCCTGTTACGGCCAATCGAGCACAGCGCAACATCAACCCCCAATACCGGGAGAGACGAAACCCCTCCTATCGCTCATTGCCTCCATGTGAATCGGGACTGTACCCAAAGACCACCGTTTTGCACGCCCTCATGGACGTGGTAAGGTGGAGATCAAAGTACAGTGGGAATCACACAAGACTCCATGACGATCTCGGGTCTACAGACTAACCTGTACAAGTGTCACCTGAGAACTGCCATCTGACGTGAGGTATAATACCATCTGGGAGTTTTCGGCGAGTCCGTCCAGTGTACCCAGTCTCCACTGAGAACCCGTATACCATCTCTGATGTCAAACACCAATGGACATGGGATCATCCATCGCCCATCTCATGGGTCGAGAAGCGTATACGCTAGTCTACACTGGTATATCGATGCCCTGTCTCGATACACCAACGACTAGGGACCTTGAAGGATGTACTTATGGACATCATCTCTATATATGTCCAAGCATCCAATATAATATACATCATCTGTACAATACTGGCCTCTAGGGCATACATACAACTAACAAATCCTAGTACAGAAAGTAAAATATACATACAACGGGTACATCGACCTCAGCCCGGTCGTGCCCCAAAAGAATAATATACAAATAGGCAGTGACGGCAGTCCACATGTCGGACGCTCGTCCCGCAATATCAAATGTACATAATAAACCAAACTGTAATAACATTGCATCCAGGCTATCCCCACGACCAATCCGCAATATCACAGCACAACACAGAACATCAACGCGAATGTCACGTTCGCAAATCCGTCTAAAAGGGCTATAGCAGTTAGACAGGATTTACCGATCAAATGACGTTCACGGTAGCAGATATAATGTAAATACTGTGAACTAACATGTTTAAAATTTTCGATCGACTAAATTTTCCGGAGTGGGCCCCAAGCACAACTGTCGCACTCAAAATAAATCTGGGCCCAAACAAAACATACCAAAAACCCTATTTCCATGTCAGAGAGCCACTGTAGAAATTTGGTGAACTGAAGCTACAGTACGGTCGCGGATCCGCCGCCAAAACGTGGTTTTGGCCGCGGATCCGCCGCGCTAAAGTAACATCAGCCTACCAAATTTTCACAGAATTCATAAAAAAACCCTGCACGTAATTTTCCAATGTACCAAATAATTTTTAGAGCACAGAAAAATTCAACAGAAAGTACGACATGGAAACGCGGTTTTTGGAAAATCCGTTCGATCGAACTTGTAAACACGTTAGAGCAAGCTAGACTAGGTTAATGGCGTGGCTCTGATACCAATGTAAGTGCACGGCAGCGCCCCGGCCGTCAATCCGAGGCCAAAATGCGGAAACGAAAATTTTACGAAACTTGTAAATCGACACTACCGCGCACTATAAACCCGGATCGGCCCATTAACCTAATGCTAGCAAACTAGAGAAAGGTAGAAAGCTATACCGAGCGATCCGTGTCCTTCGGTCTTCGGCCTCCACTCCGATCTCCTCGCGGAATCTCCGGTCTTCATCTCCTCGTCGGAACGGGCACCACATCACCAGGTTCTATTACGGGCTCCCACCTATGGACCGAAGCAACTCGGGCACGAAGTTGGCGAGTCGACGTGTCCAAGAATATTGTAGATGAAGTGTAGAAACGGTTTGCCTCAACGGGGTAATTGAAGTTGCCATGATAGATGTGCTGGAGAAAATGAACAATGGAATTGAGCTTAGGATTTTTGGTGTAAGCAAAATGAGAACAAGAATTTCCCACACACAAAAATGAATCTCTCTCTCTCTCACCAAGCATGTGGCCGGCCTCAATATGGAGAAGGGAAAAATGCAAGGGAGGTGAGTGTAGGAAATCAAAAAGGTTACCATAAACCAATGTGATGAAATAATGAATAAAGGTTACTTCCATTTCTAATCTTATCTTATCTCATTAATGCAAGCCATGATGAAAGAAAAAGCAAAGATGCTATCATAATCTCTCCTTTACAAATAAACCCTCCACAATTGCTAATTTGCAAATATGCAAATTAGCCCCTCCCATCACAAAAATCCGGCCATGAAGGAACAAAGAAAAACTGGCCGAAACGGAATGCAAACTAGCAACTTCAAAAAACTGATCCCGTAATAAATTACAGGAAAACCCCGCGACTGTATATACATACCCGCATTTGCATTCCCACTGAATACAAATGCAATGAGACAAAATCTAAACTGTACAATACTAGGATCCGGCTTAAACCAAAGCCCGCTAGTATTATCCGTCCGATCATGATCCGTGCAATACCGCACGTATAAGATCGAACCCTGCCATATCTCCATACGGCCTCTACAGAGTTTCGCCCGAAACTTGAGAAACTGTCTGTGGGGGACTCTAAAGACTCGTCAACACCTTGGTTGTGGATTTAACCACTAGCACGTCAGAGGTATTAGCCATACGTAACGAGCTACCAGGTATTGACCAAAAGGGATGTCGATGAGCGAACTCATCCTGACACCCTACTGAGCCTGTCAGTGACAATATCCGTACAGTCCGGTCCGTTCGTCTATGAGCATCGCATGGCGGGCCTAGGGGGTTGGTAAAAGTCAGACCCCCAAAAGCGGTACAAGTCGTGTCGGAGTGAAGCCCAGAACACCCTGAGATACTACTGGAATACCTACCAGTAAATCTCCTGCCTTGGCTAAGGACTTCGTGTAAGGGCTCTCCTAGACACAGCGCGACCTCACCCCCAATAAAGAAATTGATTCAATCCTTCTATCCAATAACGCTTACTATACGGGAGAGACGAACCCCTGAAGATCCGCTCACTGCCTCCATGTGGCTCATGACTGTACCCAACTAAAACCTGTTTGCACGACTCCTTTGAGCGTGGTAGGGTAGTAATCAAAGTACAGTGGGAAATCACACGAGACAAATGGCGATCTCAGGTCAATGAACTAACCTGTACACATGTCACCAGGGAACTGCTATCTGACGTCAGGTATAAGACCAACTAGTATATTCTCGGCGAGTCATGTCCGGTGTACTCATAACCCAATGAGCACCTGTATACATCTTAGGTGAACCAACTGACACCAGTGGCTTGTGAGACCGGCCACCACCCCTCGTCGAGGTCTCGACTGTATACACTAGTCTACTCTGGAGTATCGATGCCCTGTCTCGAAACTCCCTCAACTAGGGACCTTTTAAGGATGTGCTTATAGACCCCAGCTCCCACGTATATGATCGCCCTCATACTGCTGGCAGTCAAGAAAGAATCCTAGGGGCTCTATCAACGCGCAATAGTGACCTGTAAGGTCACCTAAAACAGTACACGATGATAAAGGTAAACCAGATAGCATACTATCATCTTGAGTAAGACTGTCCTACTGGCATAGGTCCTCCCTCAATCATTGCAATCACGTGCCTGTGATCCAATAATTGACTCTGAGGGCACTATATCCAAAATTATCACCCTGTATTATCAGTATATATTGATTCTGAACGAATGTTATTAGATACCGAACCTGTTATACAACATCATATTAGTATCTTTATTTAATAAAGAAGGATATAATTTTGTATTGATGGATAATGTTTTGAACATTTCCTATATCATGAGTTGATCGGTTCAGGCACGTTATCTAAAAGCATAGACGTTCTAAATCAAACTACAGTTCTTAGTATACAGAACACACACAAGAAGAAGAGTTCACAAATGAATGAATCCTTCTTGAGGTATTGTAGACTAGGTCATATCAATGTGACCCGACTAGCTGAAGTTACATTTAGATGCATATTTAAATTAGTTTGAATTTATATCTTGTGAAACTTGCCGGTCATGTCATAAAGATAAGATGACCATAGCTCTGTTTATTGGAAACAGAGAAAGAGTTAGTTAACTCTTGGGATTGATACATGTTGATGTATGAAGGTCCCCTGTCTATACATGCCAAGACCGGTTCTTTGTACTTCATTACATTCACTGATTATCTCTTAAGATCCGGACATATGTTCCTGTTGAAACACAAGTCTGGAATTTTTGAGAAATTTAATGAATATAAATCAGAAGTAGAGAACCAAAAACGGGTATAAGTAATATGTCCTTTGATGAGATCAAGGAGGAGAATACTTGAGCACGGAATTCCTGGACTATTCTAAAGGAGAATGAGATTCTCTCTCAGCATTACTCCTCCGTATACACCACAGCACCTCGGGGTATCGGGGCGGAGCAATCACACCCTATGTGATATTGTTGGAGATAGTGCCCTCAGAGTCAATTAATGGATCACAGGCACGTGATTGCAATGATTGAGAGAGGACCTATACCGTTAGAACAGTCTTACTCAAGATGATAGTATGCTATCTGGTTTATCTTTATCATCGTGTACTGTTTCAGGTGACCTTACAGGTCACTATTGCACGTTGATAGAGCCCTTAGGATTCTTGCTTGACGGCCAGCAGTATGATGGCAATCATATACGTGGGAGCTGGGGTCTATAAGCACATCCTTAAAAGGTCCCTAGTCGTGGGAGTTTTCGAGACAGGGTATCGATACTCCAGAGGAGACTAGTGTATACAATCGAGACCCCAACGAGGGGCGGTAGCCAGTCTCACAAGCCACTGGTGTCAGTTGGTTCACCTAAGATGTATACAGGTGCTCATTGGGTTATGAGTACACCGGACAGGACTCGCCGGGAACATGCTAGTTGGTCTTATACCTGACGTCAGATAGCAGTTCCCTGGTGACATGTGTACAGGTTAGTTCATCGACCTGAGATCGTCATTTGTCTCATATGAGTTCCCACTGTACTTTGATTACTACCCTACCACGGCTCAAAGGAGTCGTGCAAACAGGTTTTAGTTGGGTACAGTCCCGAGCCACATGGAGGCAGTGAGCGGATCTGCAGGGGTTCGTCTCTCCCGGTATTGGGGGTGAGGTCGCGCTGTGTCTAGGAGAGCCATTACACAAAGCCCTCGGCCGAGGCAAGAGATTTACTGGTAGGTATTCCTGTAGTATCTCAGGGTGTTCTTGGCTACACTCCGACACGACTTGTACCGCTTTTAGGGATCTGACTTTTACCAACCCTCTAGGCCCGCCATGCGATGCTCATAGACGAACGGACCGGACTATACGGATATTGTCACTGACAGGCTCAGTAGGGTGTCAGGATGATTTCGCTCATCAACCTCCCTTTTGGTCAATACCTGGTAGCCTGTTACGTATGGATAATACCTCTGACATGCTAGTGGTTAAATCCACAGCCAAAGTATTGACGAGTCTTTAGAGTCCCCCGCAGACAGTTTCTCAAGTTTCGAGAGAAACGCTGTAGAGGCCGTATGGAGATATGGCAGAGTTCGATCATATACGTGCAGTATTGCACGGATCATGATCGGACGGATAATACTAGCAGGCTTTGGTTTAAGCCGGATCCTAGTATTGTACAGTGTAGATTTTGTCTCATTGCATTTGTATTCGGTCGCAATACAAATGCGGGTATGTATATACGGTCGCAGGGTTTTCCTGTAATTTATTACGGGATCAGTTTTTGAAGTTGCCAGTTTGCATTCCGTTTCGGCCAGTTTTCCTATGTTCCTTCACGGCCGGATTTTTCCGATGGAGGGGGTTGTTTGCAAGTGTGCAAATTAGTTATGTGGAGGAGGTTTATTTGTAAATGAGAGATTATGATGGTTCTTAGCATCATTTGATTCTCTTTGAATCAATTTCCTTTGCATTAATGAGATGTGAGTTGAATGACTTTGGTGTGACCAAATTACCTCATTATCACCACCTTTTCTTATGCTCACCCATGCTCTTTCTTGTGCTCACCTCCCTTGTAATTTCCCGCCTTGTTTTTTGGCCGGCCAATATAGATTGGCAGTGAGAAATTTTTGGTGAGTGAGATTAGTTCCTTTTGGTTGAAAAAGAAAAGAGGTTCATTTCATGCAAATTCATTCTAGCTCATTTAAAAGTTCATCATTCTCCACCTCCATCATGGCAACTTCACAACCCCATGAGACAAACATTACTACACTTAGCCTACAACATCCTTGGGCACGTCGACTCGCCAACTTCGTGCTCGAGTTGCCTCGGTCCAGAGGTGGGAGCCCGTAAAAGAACCCGGCGATGTGGTGCCCGTTCCGACGAGGAGATGAAGACCGGAGATTCCGCGAGGAGATCGGAGTGGAGGACGAAGACCGAAGGACACGGATCGCTCGGTATAGCATTCTACCCTTTCTCTTGTTAGCTAGGTATAGGTTAATGGTTCGATCCGGGTTTTTAGGATGCGGTAGTGCCGGTTTAAAGTTAAGAAAATTTTTGTTTCCGCATTTTGGGCTCGGATAGACGGCCGGGGCGCTACCGTAGTCCTACATGGTATCAGAGCCACGCCATTAACCTAGTCTAGCTTGCTCTAACGTGCTTACAAGTTCGATCGAACGGATTTTCCGAAAACCCGATTTCTAAAGTACAGTTTCTGTCGAATTTTTCCAGTGCTCTACAAATTATTTGGTACATTGTAAAAATACGAGCAGGGTTTTTTAAGCATTCTGTGAAAATTTGGTCGCGTGACGTCACTGTTCCACCGCGGAACCGCGGCCAAACCCACGCACTAGCCGCGGTTCCGCCGCCACTTTAACTCTTCACGGCACCAAATTTTTACAGTGGGCTTCTGACTTGGAAATAGGGTTTTTGGTATATACTGTTTGGGCCCAGATTTTCTTTGAGTGCTACAGTTGTGCTTGGAGCCCACTTCGGTAAATTTAGTCGATCAAAAATTTTAAACATGTTAGTTCACAGTATTTACATTATATCTGTGACCGTGAATGTCATTTGATCGGTAAATCCTGTCTAACTGCTATAGCATTTTTAGACGGATTTGTGAACGTGACATTCACGTTGATGTTCTGTATTGTGTTGTGATATTGCGGATTTGTCATGGTGGATAGCCTGGATGCAATGTTAATACAGTTTGGCGAGCATCCGACATGTGGACAGCCAGCACTGCCTGTTTGTATATTATTCTTTTGGGGCACGACCGGGCTGAGGTCGATGTACCCATTGTATATTTTACTTTCTGTACTAGGATTACCCCGCGGAGGGGTGCACGGATAGCCGGGTTCTAGAGGGCAACGGGCCCGCATATCATGGCGTTGAGACGGAGGGGGCTTCACTCTAGAATTGGCGGGCTATTCACCGCACTCGTAGGGGGTACAGGTTGACCCAGGAGTGGTGCCCAAGTTGCCGGATTCCGTGAAGTGCTGGGCGGTCCATTCACGTTGCTAAAGGGGGATGCCTCGCTTCAGGTTTTGGCCGGTAGCTTGCCGCGCCCGTAGGGGTCTAGGATTTCATTGCATGGCTATCCACACGACCAGGGGAACGTCGGGTTTCAGTAGCCGCTCTATGAAACCCGGGGATCCCAGATATCTGTATTGTTCTATGATGATTATTACATTTCTGTGATGTTGCATTTTATCATGCCTTGAGCGAATATTTGTAGGGTTCCTAGGCACCCTAGTGAGGTCTCACAAGGCATCGAACATGCCAATATAAAAATTTATGGGTGCCGAGAGACCCGACTACGGATCGTTTGCTAGAAAACTAGGCGAAAAAGCTAACTAGTTAACACTTAACTATGAGAATACGGATATACAACCTTTGTAGATCCGGTGCTCCACCTCCACGGCTCCGCAATGAAGTCTCCTCGCTGTCCAAGACGGATCCCGGGCTCTAGCGTCGGCTTCATCGAAGAATGGACGAGCTAGGTCGTCGATGTCCATGCCGAAGATGATCTACGTCGAGGCATCGCTAAATCAAGCTCCGAATTCATCAAGTCAAGAAACTTGTGAAGAAAACACACTCTACTACTTGGCAAGAGATAGAGGATGAAGAAACAGGAAGTGGGTAGACTTTAGAATTGGATTTCTCACTTGTTTCCATCAATCACCATTGATGGAGCTTGCTTTCTTCACTTGAAGAAAGGAAGAAGAAGATGAAATTGTTATGATAAGTTCATTAGAAAATAGAAAATAAAAGAATACTTATCATCTACAACCATGGTCAAGTGTAGAGATTAAACTAGGGTTAATGGAGTGGTTAGGGTTAAGCATGAGACAAAATGGTCACTTTGGTCAAAGTCTTCATGAAGCTTCAACAAGCTTCCAAATAAAGCCACCATTTTGCATTATGTTTATCATTTTCCAAAATGAATAAACAAATAAATAAATAGATATGAAAATGAAAACCCTAACCATTACATAACCATGGTTTAAACTTTACACAAAAACACAAGTTAGCATGCATCATCAAACATGATACATACAAGTGTACAAAAGTATATCACATATACAATGTGCACATACCAAGTGAGAAAATCCGTTTAAAGTGAACCAATACTAGTTAGTGCAAAGTAATATATCAAATATATAATTATGCATTAAATCATTAAATCAACACTTGATTCAATGATCCGGTCATGTCGCACACAACCGACTAGTATCATTAGTAACAACTTATCGAATCAACACTTGATCCGATAACCCGGCTATATCGCATATAACCGATCAATGTCACATCGCGAGAATCGAATACAGTATCATATACCGTATTATTCTCGGTCCCGCACATATCTCATATGCGCTCCTATTTCGTTTCGCTTGAGCCAGGAAACCTCTGTGTAGGACTCTAAAGACTCGTCAATACGCCGGCAGCGGATGATGATCATATCAAACATCCACAAGCCGCAAGCGGTCTGCTAAACGTAACGGCCACCCGGGTATTGAGCGATCTGAAGATCGACGAGCAAGCCCGCTCACACTCCAGTGAATCCGACCAGTAACACTACCGTATAGTCCGGTCTGATCGTCTGATATGTCGCATATCTCGCCTAGGGGTGGTAAACGTCAGACCCCAATAGCTCGATAAGTCGTGTCGATATGAGGTCTATAACTGTTCGAGAAACTACTGGTAACACTTACCAGTAAATCTCAGCAACCCTGGCCAGGGATTTCCTGTTATAGCCAATCGAACACAGCGCAACATCAACCCCCTATACCGGGAGAGACGAATCCCCTCCTATCGCTCATTGCCTCCATGTGACTCGAGACTGTACCCAAAAACCACCGTTTTGCACGCCCTCTTGGACGTGGTAAGATAGAAATCAAAGCACAGTGGGAACCACACAAGACTCTATGACGATCTCGGGTCAACAGACTACTCTGTACCAGTGTCACCAGAGAACTGCCATCTGACGTGAGGTATAATACCATCTGGGAGTTCTCGGCGAGTCCGTCCAGTGTACCCAGTCTCTACTGAGCACCCGTATATCATCTCTGATGTCAAACACCGATGGATATGGGATCATCCATCGCCCATCTGTATGGGTCGAGAAGGTATACGCTAGTCTACTCTGGTATATCGATGCCCCGTCTCGATACACCCACAACTAGGGACTTTGAAGGATGTACTTATAGACTACCATGTCCCCACTAGTATGATCCGCATTATAATCCAGGTAGTCAAGTACAGATCCTAAGGGCTTTACCAACATGTAACAGAGAGACAATCAGCATACACGTTAAGGTAAAGGGTAACCAGATAGCATACTATCATGTCGAGCAAGAAAGTCCTCCCTATATATGTCCCAGCATCCACTACAATATACATCCTATGTACAGTAATGGCCTCTAGGGCATACATATAACTAACAATCTCCCACTTGCCCTAGGGCCATCTGTAGCAGTGGTTGGAAGTATCTCATACTCAACCATCCCATAAATGTCTCTCTCTGGGAACAGGCCTTTGTGAGTGGATCCGCTGTGTTGCCCTCTGAGTCTACTCTCCTGACCTCGATCCCCTGGAGATCAACCATCTCCATGATCAGGTGATACTGCCTTAGAATATGTCTGGATCACTGATGGGACGGACGTTCCTTGGCATAAGCCACAACTCCATTGTCACACAATGGGAGGAACATAGTTCATCTCATGAACCAATATACACCCAAACAGCCTCTTTGGTAGCATCTTTAGTAGCGATGTATCCTGCCTTTATCGTCTAGTATGTCACGGTGTCTAGCTTGGAACTCTTCCAACATACCGTCCCTTTACTGAGGGTAAAGACAATGCCTGCGACTGACATTCAGTCGTCATTATCACCCTGGAACCCTTCCAGTGATTCTCCCCAGGATCGATTGATACCATCTCACTACAACTAGTGAGAATCCTAACATCCAATTAGATCTATCTCATAGATCCAAAACTCAGGATTTAGGAGGTATCACTTTGATCCTATATGGAGAATTATGGTGATAAGCGGAGATTGACCGAGCGTAGCATAGGAAACTCCTTCCCCATCAAGAGTATATCATCCACGTACTCTACGAGGATCGTCACCATACTCCCTACTACCTTTTTGTTTATACAAGGTTCATCTACCATTTTGATGATGTCAAACTCTTTGACTAATTCATCAAAAACAGATGTTCCAACTCCGCGATGCCTGCTTTATCATCTAAAACATCTTGCACACGTTTCCGCTGCTCCCACTGTCTACGAGGCCCTCTGGTTGTGTACTTATAGACGCTCTCTTCTAAATCATCATTTAGAAAAGCAGTCAAGACACCCAACCACCAGATATCGCAGTCATGGTATGTAGCCGTGGCAAGTAGGATCTGGATGGACTTAAGCATAGCTACTTGAAAAGGTTTCATCATTATCCACACCTGGTTGATGACGAAAACCTTTAACAAGTCTAGCTTTGAAAGTCTCAACTTTTCCATTTACACCAAGTAATCTTCTCAAGATATACTTGCTCCTGATGGGGATTTAACCCTTCAGATATAGCAGCTAAAGTCCATACTTTGCTGGTGTATAAGGATTCCATCTCAGATCACTAAGCATCCAGCCATTCTTACAGAGTCTTACACCTGATGGCCAGCTCGAAACTAGTTGGGTCATCATCTCATGATGCAATCCTCGCTCCCACTGTCATAGAGAAACAGAAGTATCTCTCAGGTGGGTGAGGAACCCTACTAGATCGGCGGAGAGGCTGAGGTTCGTTGGAATCTACTGAATCCCTTGGTTCTATCAAATCATCTGCTGTAGTTCGTATAGCTGGAACTTTTCCAGTTCTACATAACAGACCTTGCTTCGAGCTTGTCCGGATTTTGCTTTTAGACATAGGCCAGACAACCCCAAATCTTAACCAACTTAAGATATGGGCTCTTCCCTTTCCATATCACATATGAAGCGGTAGGCAACTGATTTAATTGGAACCCTATTCAATAGGTATGCAACTTCGTAAGTGCATAACTCCTAAAAGGAAAAAGGTAAGTCAGTATTACTCATCATAGAGCACACCATATCAAATAGGGTGTATCTGCTCCGCCCCGATATACCATCGTGCTATGGTGTATACGGAGGAGTAATGCTGAGAGAGAATCTCATTCTCCTTTAGAATAGTCAAGGATTTCCGTGCTCAAGTATTCTCCTCCTCGATCACATCAAAGGATATAATACTTATACCCGTATTTTGGTTCTCTACTTCTAACTTATATTCTGTGAATATCTTAAAAGGTTCGGACTTGTGTTTCAACAGGAACATAGGTCTGAATCTCGAGAGATTATCAGAGAATGTAACGAAGTACAAAGAACCAGTCCTGACATATGTAGACAGGGGATCTGACATACATCAACATGTATCATCCCAAGAGTTTACTAACTCTTTCTCTGTTTCCAGTAAACGGAGCTATGGTCATCTTATCTTTGTGACATGACTGGCGAGTTTCACAAGATGTAAATTCAAACTGATTTAAATATGCATCTATATGTAACTCTAGCTAGTCGGGTCACATTGATCTGACCTAGTCTACAATGCCTCAAGAAGAATTCGTTCATTTCTGAACTCTTCCACTTGTGTGTGTTCCGTATACTAAAGAACTGTAGTTTGATTTAGAACATCAATGCTTTTAGATAACGTGCCTGATCCGATCAACTTTTGATACAGGAAATGTTCAAAACATAATCCAACAATACAAAATTTTATCATTTCTTTACTAATAAAGAGATAGATATGATTTTGTATATCAGGTTCGGTATCTAATAACATTTGTTCAGAATCAATGTATTGTAATACAGGGTGACAGTGACCAACAGACTTGGCTGCAACTCTTGCCCCGTTTTCTGCCTCATGAAACTTATCACCCGTTCTCAGTTCTCTACCTTTCTGCAGCCCTATGTAACAGATTACATATCTGGGATCCTGATCTGGTATCATATACCCAGGACGTAAAGGATACTGAGAAACAGTTCTGTATAATGAACACACCCGAAGATGATGCATCAGCATGCACTCTCTTCGTTTGGGCGGCACGGGAATTCTGGTAATCCCCAATTTCCTTCTCTGTCTTATAACAATTATAAGTTGGAGTGGGACCAACGTTCCCCAGCTCAGTATAACAAGCGGGTTCGGTCAATAATCCGTTTTATTATCTTGATTAAGGCGTGATATGGTCGCTACCTGGAGAGAGAGAGAAGAAAAACACTCAGCGTGCGCTCTTGCAAGAATAGATTGGTTTTTATTTTATCTAATCAGGATGGCTCCCACTGCTTTTTATCAAATCTTCCTTCAAACCCTAAAAGGAAAGACTAGCCGGGATTAATTACACACTACAAGTTCGCCAATCTTTCAGCCAGGCCAGTGTCGGTACTTTGAGGGAGGTCCCCCGTGCTTTCGCACGAACCTAATTAATGTAAACCTCGTTTTCCCAGAGGCGTAACCTCGTTAACACCTTTCTAGACACCTACTTGATCGGCTAATTGTAATGTATAAAACTCTCCCAGGAGTAACTCTTACTCGCAGCGGGTATCAGGATCCAACTATCTCATAGAAGGTATGCAATCTCATTGCAAATCTCAACACTTGAAATTCCCGATAATATTTTACCCCTAACCTCCTATGACCTTGACAAAGGCCAACAAACCATAGGATGCTAGTCAAGTTCAACCCGTCATTTCCTGATTGAATTAAACCCACCCGCACGGCCCTTGACAAAGGCCAACAAGGTCGCACGACTACCCTAACTCAATCTGCATCATATGCATAAGCAGATAAGCACCAGTTAGCTACCGCACACTGCGCCTTGACAAAGGCCAACAAACGCAGCACGAATACTAACTACTACTTATCTGAAATGACGGAGGGCTACGACAGGTTTTTCTGAAAACCTATTGCGTAATGAACTTGATATCGTTGTAGAATCAAATGATTTTGAAATTGAGTGCTTTTGAGGCTTTTCTAGTTTTGCTAAAGGAGTCACTCCCGATGAAGGGATCGTCGGTCCTTTCCTCGTCGAATGAGGTGCGGGATATATCATATATATCACTGTGCAAAGCAAAAATAGTTAAAAGCAATCAAAAGTCAAACCGAGTGTGTAGCATCTGCCAGTTATTGCTAAAGGAGTCACTCCCGGTGAAGGGATCTCGGTCCTTTCCTCATCGAATAAGGTGCAGGATATATCATATATACCGCTGTGCAAAGCAAGAACTGTAGCTACCTGTTTTAATTTGAAATTCGATTCTACAACATCTTAGGTTTCTTTTATTTCATTAATCACATTAATGAAGTCCCATCATTTAAGTACCTAAACATCACAGATAAATACGACGTACACTTATGCCACCCGCATTCGCCTCGATGTCCCCTCGTGCACCGTTAGGTTAGGTAACTAACGGCAGAGCGGGGCAGGGCTAGCGCAGGTGTAAAACATAAGTAACGTCTATATAATATATCATATATACTATATAATGTATCTATCACAGAACATCACATGATCACATCACAGATATCGCAGCAGAAGAAACATATGAAATATTGGATATACTAGGACGTCCGTGTTTTCAATACGAGCCAGTATAAAACACGGATTCCACGGTCGTGATGAATAGCCAAACCCACACCCCTAGACCCCTACGAGAGCGGCAAGCAACCCTACCAATTCTAGAGTTAGGAGACCCGGACTCGACTCCTCGAGTTGGTCTCCCACTGGACTCCAGAACCCGGTTACTTGTGCTCTCCTCCTTGGGTCTATCCTAGTGCGGAAAAGTAAATAATATACAAAAGGTGACTACTTCCGCAACCTGGAAGCGCCCCAATAAAAGAATATTACATACAAGTTTTTACAAGAATGAAAATGAAAACACTCATCTCACATAAAAACCCCCGGCTATTCAAACATGACGATCCAATATAACATATCCAGCAACACATAACATCACATGTCATCAACGTAAGTAAATATGTCTATCCCAATTGTCGTTGACATATAGCAACGAAACCGGCGATATCACATATTACACTTACGGTCACAGAAAAGAAAGTGTAAAACTACAACAGTTGGAATCCGCAACCAGCATAGACATCACATGCCTAATCAAATGAATTCCTTAGACATCACATGCCTAACTATTATAAACCCCGCATTTTAGTCTCATTATCGAAAACTCTTTTCAATATCAAGTCGGGAAATTCAACAAGATTCCCGACATCCTGATCGAATGCTCATCGCAAGCTTTAGTAGACGGCCGCACCCCCGATGCCGTCGACGAAGTGCACCAAGGCGGAACACCGCTACCGCGAGCACCCGAACGGATGCTTTCGGCGACGGGGTTCTCCTACAGTCACTTGGTCGGGGCTATGGAGTGAGGCTGTCTATTAAGTTTACCCGGCGAGTATCCGCGTACGCTACGTGATTGCGACGGACTTTTGATCACATCAAAATTCCGTGGCAACCGATCAAGTGAGACTAAATTGCTAGATTTACAACATTCATTCAGTTATCTCATAACTTCTTGTGAATTCCAATTATTGTATCCCATTCCAGATAAATAGAAAATGTTAAACTTTTCGATCGAACAATCGAACACCCAAGTTTTCCCGATACAGCTCAACACAAGAAATAAGTCTAACAACATTCCGTTCGTGCCTCAGTACCGACGGTCCAGCCGTAGAAGGGTCAAGCCAACGCCTCACATGTGGCACGCCGTACTGCCCCAAACCCGAAGGTTCAAAGGGCAGTTCAAGACGGTCACATAATCGAGTTAAGGTTTGTTGTCTTCTAGAGGGTCCATCGAGTTACTTGCACTACTTAGAACGTCGTTAAACTACGGAAAAATCCAACACTTGGAAATTTCCCGACAGGGGAAAAATTGGGTATTTATATCCGGTCGAACTTTTTAACATATTCTAAAATTATCTGGAAAGCCACACAGACAAAATTTGATACTCCGATCGATACACCGAATCCCCAAAACAACCCAGAACATTCAACTCTGGAATAAATTTTAAATATTCCCATAAAATCCAGAATAATTAAATAGGAATTACTGTGCAGAAAATATGTGATGACGTCACAACCTAGCCGCGGAACCGCCGCAGAAGCTGGGCTTCTGCCGCGGTTCCGCGCTCTTTTGGACGAATCTTTCGCCTGAGTTTGCACAGTAATTCTTATAATTATTTATTGAATTTTTTAGGCATTTTTAATACACAAAAATCCGCATTTTCGGAAAAAATCCAGAGAGCATATTCCGGTTTGGGTTTTCGGGTCGTTCGGATTTCAAATTCCGTCTAGACTTCGCCTAATGCTCTAGCTAGGCTCTGATACCACTGTAGGGTTCCTAGGCACCCTATTGAGGTCTCACAAGGCATCGAACATGCCAATATAAAAATTTATGGGTGCCGAGAGACCCGACTACGGATCGTTTGCTAGAAAACTAGGCGAAAAAGCTAACTAGTTAACACTTAACTATGAGAATACGGATATACAACCTTTGTAGATCCGGTGCTCCACCTCCATGGCTCCGCAATGAAGTCTCCTCGCTGTCCAAGATGGATCCCGGGCTCTTGCGTCGGCTTCATCGGAGAATGGACGAGCTAGGTCGTCGATGTCCATGCCGAAGATGATCTACGTCGAGGCATCGCTAAATCAATCTCCGACTTCATCAAGTCAAGAAACTTGTGAAGAAAACACACTCTACTACTTGGCAAGAGATAGAGGATGAAGAAATAGGAAGTGGGTAGACTTTAGAATTGGATTTCTCACTTGTTTCCATCAATCACCATTGATGGAGCTTGCTTTCTTCACTTGAAGAAAGGAAGAAGAAGATGAAATTGTTATGATAAGTTCATTAGAAAATAGAAAATAAAAGAATACTTATCATCTACAACCATGGTCAAGTGTAGAGATTAAACTAGGGTTAATGGAGTGGTTAGGGTTAAGCATGAGACAAAATGGTCACTTTGGTCAAAGTCTTCATGAAGCTTCAACAAGCTTCCAAATAAAGCCACCATTTTGCATTATGTTTATCATTTTCCAAAATGAATAAATAGATATGAAAATGAAAACCCTAACCATTACATAACCATGGTTTAAACTTTACACAAAAACACAAGTTAGCATGCATCATCAAACATGATACATACAAGTGTACAAAAGTATATCACATATACAATGTGCACATACCAAGTGAGAAAATCCGTTTAAAGTGAACCAATACTAGTTAGTGCAAAGTAATATATCAAATATATAATTATGCATTAAATCATTAAATCAACACTTGATTCAATGATCCGGTCATGTCGCACACAACCGACTAGTATCATTAGTAACAACTTATCGAATCAACACTTGATCCGATAACCCGGCTATATCGCATATAACCGATCAATGTCACATCGCGAGAATCGAATACAGTATCACATACCGTATTATTCTCGGTCCCGCACATATCTCATATGCGCTCCTATTTCGTTTCGCTTGAGCCAGGAAACCTCTGTGTAGGACTCTAAAGACTCGTCAATACGCCGGCAGCGGATGATGATCATATCAAACATCCACAAGCCGCAAGCGGTCTGCTAAACGTAACGGCCACCCGGGTATTGAGCGATCTGAAGATCGACGAGCAAGCCCGCTCACACTCCAGTGAATCCGACCAGTAACACTACCGTATAGTCCAGTCTGATCGTCTGATATGTCGCATATCTCGCCTAAGGGTGGTAAACGTCAGACCCCAATAGCTCGATAAGTCGTGTCGATATGAGGTCTATAACTGTTCGAGAAACTACTGGTAACACTTACCAGTAAATCTCAGCAACCCTGGCCAGGGATTTCCTGTTATAGCCAATCGAACACAGCGCAACATCAACCCCCTATACCGGGAGAGACGAATCCCCTCCTATCGCTCATTGCCTCCATGTGACTCGGGACTGTACCCAAAAACCACCGTTTTGCACGCCCTCTTGGACGTGGTAAGATGGAAATCAAAGCACAGTGGGAACCACACAAGACTCTATGACGATCTCGGGTCAACAGACTATACTGTACCAGTGTCACCAGAGAACTGCCATCTGACGTGAGGTATAATACCATCTGGGAGTTCTCGGCGAGTCCGTCCAGTGTACCCAGTCTCTACTGAGCACCCGTATATCATCTCTGATGTCAAACACCGATGGATATGGGATCATCCATCGCCCATCTGTATGGGTCGAGAAGGTATACGCTAGTCTACTCTGGTATATCGATGCCCCGTCTCGATACACCCACGACTATGGACTTTGAAGGATGTACTTATAGACTACCATGTCCCCACTAGTATGATCCGCATCATAATCCAGGTAGTCAAGTACAGATCCTAAGGGCTTTACCAACATGTAACAGAGAGACAATCAGCATACACGTTAAGGTAAAGGGTAACCAGATAGCATACTATCATGTCGAGCAAGAAAGTCCTCCCTATATATGTCCCAGCATCCACTACAATATACATCCTATGTACAGTAATGGCCTCTAGGGCATACATATAACTAACAATATTATATATTGATATATATACTACTAGATGTTGTATATGTTTTACACCCGCGCTAGACCAGTCTCCGCTCTGTCGTTAGTTAAGTAACCTAACGGGTGATGACGGGACCCAGTGGCGAATGCGGATGGCATAAACAAACATCATTATTTTCGTTCTTTATTGGTGTGATCAATTGATGGGACTGCGTTGATTCGGATCAATGCAAGCTAAACAAACCTATTATGATGTTGTTGGAACATTTTTCAAAAAGCTGTTATTGCAAGGATGTTCTCTTTTGTTTTGCACAGTGGTATTCGGTTATGAATATCCAGCACCTCAGTCGACGAGGCAAGGGCCGAGATCCCTTCACCGGGAGTGACCCCTTGGACAGAAGTTTGCGTCAGGGTAATAACTTCACTATAGCCGATTGCCTTTTGCTTTGCATCATGGTATTCAGTTGGAATATCCTGCACCTCATTCTACGGGGAAAGAACCGAGATCCCTTCACCGGGAGTGACCTCTTTAGCAAAGGTTTTCATCACTATATTTTTATAAAAAGTTATCCGGTTCCTTCAACGATATCAAGTTCATTACGTTAAAGGTTTTTCGCCAAAAACCAGCCGTAGCCCTCCGTCATTTCAGATTAGTATTGCTTAGTATTCGTGCTACGTATGTCGTGCTCAGCCGAGGCGTAGTGTGTGGTAGCTCTGTAATGCTTTTTTGTCTTATGGATATGTGATTGGTTAGGACAGTCGTACGGTCATTTTGGCTCAGTCAAGGACTCGTGCGGGTGGGTCTAATGCAATCAAGATAATGACGGGTCTAGGATCCTTTGATATGTTGGCTCGTCAAGGTCACTTGGGTCCTAGGGGTGAAAATCACATCGGGAGTTTCTAAAGAAACTGAAACTTGCCAGGCATGAGCATACCTTCTGGAGTGTGGTGACGTGAGTGGATTCCGTCACGTTATCATGCGATGATAGTTGGATCCCGATTCCCACTGATGAGTTGGTTTACTCCTCGGGTGATCCCGACTAATTCTTCTTTTAGGTTTGGAGGAGAATTTGACGATACAGTGAGAGGTTTCCTGATTAGATAAAGTGATAACCATTCTGATCTAGGTAAGAGTGCACGCTGAGTGTTTCTTTTCTCTCTCTCTTTGGCAGCGACCATGGCCCGACCCTTGAATATGACTCAGTGACCAAGTTAACCGAACCTTCTTAAAACACTGGCTTTTGGATTGTCTGAGTTGCATACCTCATTGTCACTCCTACTTTTACCCTTTTTCTCCAGAACACCCCGTTTTACTACGAACGTCCACTTCCATTGGACAAAACCATCGTATGGTTATATACAAACTCGAAGGAATTTATTCGAGGATGGTTTCCGGTTCTAGAGAAAACGAATAGGACTATTCAGTTGTCTTTTCCTTTTACCTTCTCTCAGGTTGCAAGTGCTCCTTGGATTAGGACAGTACACCTATTACGCTTATTGGATAGTCTTCTTCCAGACCATAGGCAGGTGCCGACTGGTAGGGAATGAAGAAAACCATTTAGCCTAAAAGGTGTACAGAAGGTATTAAGTAAAGACATATCAAGGGATTAGTAAGAGGGCAAAGTAAATTGCGACTGCTATTCATGACCAAACCAAGTATTTCATTACCACTCCCACTTCACCTTTGTATTTCTCCAGGACACTCCGTATCACTATGAAGATCCACAGTTAATTGGATACTCCATCGTATGGTTATATACGAACTCGAAAGGAACTTGTTCCAGTTCGGGGATGGATTCTGGTTCAGGAGAAATAGGAATAAGGTTTATTCAGTTGTCTTTTATCTTTACCTTCTCTCGGGTTGCGAGTGCTCCTAGGATTGGGACAGTACACCCATTATGCTTATTGGATAGTCTTCTTCCAAACCATAGGCTGGTGCCGAACGATAGGGAAGGAAGAAAACCATTTAGCCTAAGAGGGTGTACAGAAGGTAATGACTAAAGACATATAAAGAGATTTGGAGAGATAGCAAAGAAATATACGGTTACAGTTGTGAATCTGATAATGGAAGAGGCATTACTAGGAATACCCGGATACCCCTACGAAACAATTCAATGTTTCAGTTTCACTGTGTACTATTAAAAGAAAACTGATTTCCCAATTAGACACTTGCTCCAGGGTATGTATTTACCAGGTATGATTCTCACATCTGTATGGTTTTACAGATGATGAGTGGGAGTAAGTTATTCGGAATTAGGTGATCATCCTCATTATATCGGAATTCATTGTAATTGGTGATATTTGAGGAAATTACCTGGGTTGTTTGCCGGACGGCAAATATTTGGTTTTGAATATCCGTTGTTATGCACCAATTTCAAATTGATAAACTTTACGTCTATTTTTATAGAGTGAGATATACCTTCTTGAAATTATGTCCGTGACATTTACCTATATCAGTGGATGGTTAGGTAAGGAGCATTAAACAGCGGTGTAATTCTTCTTAACCATAAGTACAGTTTTCAACCTACGACACACAGCGATTGAGTTATTGGATTTAGGGGACTTATACAGAGTATTGTATGTTGTTCAGTGTCCATTAGGACAGAGGGGTTGGTCCTCGTACTATGTTCTGTTTACTTGTGACTTCTCTAGTTCTTAGACATGTGTTTCGTAGAGATGCAACGTATAAGCTTTGAGACGTTATAGGTATAAGAATAAAGTAGAGAACCAGGTATTGCAAGTATCGGGATTCTTCAAGGTGATCGAGGATGCAGATACTTGTGTATGGTATTCAGTTGATAGTAATGATTAAGAGAACTTGCTTCTCTTTCAGGTTACTCATAATTGGAAGTACTCCTAAGTTGAGTAATGTTGATCGGCCTCTCTCCATTTAGTTGACATGCACTAGAGACAGCTGCATGATTTGAATCTGGTTCCAATTAAATCAGTGCCTCTGTTTCTATATTGGATATAGAATAGTTCGTATCTTAACATTGTTAACGTACGGGGAGTTGTCCGGCTTATGCTTAAAAACAAACTCTGGATAACTCAAGGCACGTTTCTGTAATGGCTGTTTGTGGGTTGACCCGGGCTATGACGAGGGTTGATTTTCTACCATCTGGAAGATCAATAGTGATATTGTTCTTGACTCGCCACAGTTTTAATAAAAAATATTTTTTTTCAGAAAACAGTAGTGGGAGTATGGTAGAACTGGAAGTGATTCCAGAACCGCAAACGATTACTGAAAATTTGATAAGAACCTAAAGATTCAATCTGGATTGACATTCCATTGGCCACTCCGCAGATATGGTGGGTAACCTCAGGCACCCGAGAGGTACACCGGTAGCCTCAAGGACGGTGACAGGGAGGTTCTTGTTTACCAAGACTTGCCATTGCTGTTGTTCTAGACTGTGAGACCCGGCAGGAGGATGAGTATAGCATCGTTCTAAATCAGCTTTGGAAGTGTACATGTATATGACTCTGTCAGAGGGTTGTCGCAGTCAGTGGGAGCAGCAGAAGTATAGTGGACAGGTGGCTTATGTCTATTTATGGACTAAAGCAGATATAGCGGAGATAGATCATCTATTTCTGATGTGACAGTCATAGGTTTGACTTCATCAGAATAGGGGATGGATCTGTTAAGAAGGTAGTAGGGTGTGATGTCCTGGTATTTGGATGACATACACAGAGTAGGAAATGAAGTTCCTATACTATGATCGGTTATACTTTGGTTGTCACACAATGTTTTCTCCAAATAAGATATTGATCCAATCCTGGAGAAACATTCGGAAGCAATTTTAGAACATAAGTGGATGTTCTAGGGATATGATAACAACAGCCTCCTTCGGGAGACAGTTATCATTCCAGGCTTCCAAGGTGACCTGGATGACAGAGTGACTGTCAGAGTTATAGTTTTCCCTCTGAAGAGGGACGGTAGCTTGGACAGGTGGTCCAGGAGGATACTGAGGGAGGCATGGCGCAGGATACTGATTAAGTTCAGTTGACGTTACAGTCTAAGAAGTTTGGATTTGGAGTTCATTTATAAGCTGGGTCCTATCAGATATCCAGACACATTCTAAGATAGGTATTGCTCATTTCGGGAGATGGTTTTCTCCGCGAACTTAAGATAAAGAGAGACATAGAAAGAAACATCAAAGCGGATCCACTCACTGAGGCTATTCCTTGGACGCATTAGTTTCGTAAACGGGTTTTGTGAGACTGATTAGTAGAGGAGTTGGGTGTTCGGTATCACACGGGCTGTGAGTATGCGACATCGCAATAATTAGCCTTGAGTGCAAGTGGGAAATTGTTGGAGATAGTGCTCTCAGAGTCAATTATTGGATCACAGGCGCGTGATTGCAATGATTGAGAGAGGACCTATACCATTAGAACAGTCTTACTCAAGATGATAGTATGCTATCTGGTTTATCTTTATCATCGTGCACTGTTTCAGGTGACCTTACAGATCTCTATTGCACGTTGATAGAGCCCTTAGGATTCTTGCTTGACGGCCAGCAGTATGATGGCAATCATATACGTGGGAGCTGGGGTCTATAAGCACATCCTTAAAAGGTCCTTTGTCGTGGGAGTTTTCGAGACAGGGCATCGATACTCCAGAGTAGACTAGTGTAAACAATCGAGACCCCGACGAGGGGCGGTGGCCAGTCTCACAAGCCACTGGTGTCAGTTGGTTCACCTAAGATGTATACAGGTGCTCATTGGGTTATGAGTACACCGGACAGGACTCGCCGGGAACATGCTAGTTGGTCTTATACCTGACGTCAGATAGCAGTTCCCTGGTGACATGTGTACAGGTTAGTTCATCGACCTAAGATTGTCATTTGTCTCGTGTGAGTTCCTACTGTACTTTGATTACTACCCTACCATGTCTCAAAGAAGTCGTGCAAATAGGTTTTAGTTGGGTACAGTCCCGAGCCACATGGAGGCAGTGAGCGGATCTACAGGGGTTCGTCTCTCCCGGTATTGGGGGTGAGGTCGCGCTGTGTCCAGGAGAGCCATTACACAAAGCCCTCGGCCGAGGCAGGAGATTTACTGGTAGGTATTCCAGTAGTATCTCAGGGTGTTCTTGGCTACTGTAACATTTCAAAAAAATAAAATATTATTTTTGGGAATTTTTATAATTTAATATTATTCTATTGAATATTTTAATATTTCGGTACAATTAAATACCAATAAATGGGGAAAATTCTAAAATGGAGTTTTGGTAAAAAGTTTACCAAAATGGCTTTTAAATATTTTATCTGGTTTTATGGATATTTTATCGGAATTTTATCTGGACTGCACACACTTGTGCATGTTAACTTGGGTTAAGTCTAGGGTTACCATGTTTAGCCAACCATGATGGGTTAACCTTTTGGTTTGGATAATTGGGTTAATTAGGGTTTTGGTTTTGGTTAAAGGTGATTAGGGTTAGAGTTGACCTTGTTTAGGAGAGAAGGTGAGCCATGATGGCTTATGGGTGCTAACATGTTTTAAGAGAGAGAGAGATGGCTAAGGTGTGCCATGATCCATTTCATTCTTCAATATCCTTTGTGTTCTTTCACACCCCTTCTCACTCATCACACTCCCTCTCATCACTCACATTTGACCTCACATCTCTCACTCTCACACTCAACCACACACACACCAGCCCTAACACCTTAGCCCAACACCTACACCCTCACATCAGCCCAACTTCAGCCCCCATTTCAACAACATCAGCCACAAAACACCCCCTACATATGCTGCAATAGCAGCTGATGTAACAAATCAGCCCTAATATCATAACATCAACACCCACACCAACACTTCAGCCCCAACACTTCATGCTCAGAAGTAGCTGCTGCTGGAACAGCAACACAACACCAAAGTTACAGCAGCAGCACCAACAAAAAAAAAACAATACCACCAACCACAACAAAAACCTCAGCAACAGCAACAAACTGCTGTTGAAAACAGCATCAGCTCACAGCAGCAGCAGCAACCTGAGCAGTTTCAGCATCTGTTACAACAGCCACTTTAGCCCAGACCTTCAGCAGCACCAACCCTTTCCTCCTCCTTCCTTTCTCCTTCATTCTAGGACCCCCTGAGGTATAATCTCACAACCCAACTCCTATCTTGTTAAGTTATGGTTATTTAGCTAAAAATTTAGTGTTTGCTATGTAGTTTAGTGCTAGTTTAGTTATTTTGAGTGAGATTTGGCCAAGAGTTGGTTTTGAATGTTAGTATAGCCTTACTAGGTACTGTTAAGACCAGTTGAAGCAAGATTTGTCCCAGGTTTCACCAAAATACCAGATAGTTTAGAATCGGTGAAATTTAGCGATTGACTTTGTGGCCTTTCCGGAAACTGCTATCAACCCGGACCTCCTAAAATAAAATTGACTTGGCAGTAGGCTGTGCAGGCACCCTGGAACCATCACCCAAAACCTTAGCCCCCACCTCATTTTTCCGGCCGCAATTTTAATCCCCTTGGCCGCAATTTGCGGCCAAACCTGGGTGAAACCGCCTCGTTTTGCGTGTACGGCCCTATTTCATGTAAACTTGACCCCTGGTATGTCTAGTTTTGACTGATTCCAGTTAGGGTAAAATCTGGGTTGATTTTCGTGAGTTGGAGTATGATTTACGACTTGTTTTCGTATGGGTTTTTGGTATTCGATGATTCGTTCTGTCGGGTGGCGTTTGGACGTCAACGACAGTGGATATTGGCTGTGTTTGCGCGCACGGCTACAGGTTTTTACCTATGGGCGTGGCGTGCACTATTTTGGTTTCCGGCATGGTTTTCATGTGTTTTAGCGTGTGATATCCTTGTAGGTACCCCATGTGGCGTCGGAGCGTTGGAGATGCAAATGGAGACATCGGCACCAGCACGCTTAAAGAAAGGTGAGTAGATTTATATCTACGGGGAGAAGTCGGGTGGATGGCGTATAGCACCCCCGCAGTTCGTGGTGATGTATACGGATGCGTATACACACCAACAATTATTATATGTTGATTGTGATTTATTATTGATGTTTAGGATGGACATTTGTGTGTCGGATTGGTGAAAGGTTACGAAACCCTAGGGTAGTGGGTCCACTACACATACATACACACATACAAACTTGCATACATCCTTATTTCATATATGGTTATGGGATTCTACATAGATATGTGTTCACATGCGTATGGGGCTATGTGTTCATATACGGATTTGAGGATGATACTTGGGATAGAGATGAGTCGATGATATTTGATCTGAGATTAGGATATCGGTGATATGGTGAAATTTGTATTTGAGATACGTCTTGATGCTTTAGCAGATTTTGGGATAATGATGCCATATGAGAGTGATTATAAAAATCTAGTGATCGACATGTGATTATGCTACGAGATATGATATGACATGACATGTTATGACGGTAAAATTATGATAGGCCGCCTTGGGCGATGCATACTCCTTGAGATGATAGGTGATGATGATATCGATTTTTACGAGACTGTCGATCTATAGTCAAATCATAACTATAGTGATGATATTAGCATTGTACTAGACGTAGGTCAGTACCTCAGATGATGATCTTGATAAAAAGGATACCTGATGAGTAATATAATGATTGTGATATCGACCCGTACCCAGATTTGGGATGCCGTACGATGGGTTCACGTACGAGCTATAATTTGATGTTTGATCCGCACTCTTGATTTGGGAATAATTGATTATAGAGATATGTTATCGGATGTGATATTATCGAGGTGGGATCACCGACTATATGTATATATTTATATGTATCGACTCAGAGGTTAGGCGGTTTCCCTTACCTACTGTTAGCTCTAGCTCAGCCTTATAGTGGTGTAGCTATATGACACTTATGACATTAGATGCAGTTTAGCTATCATTGTGTTTAGTATTCAGCTTCTGCTTATTTTTATTGTTGCTCTGCATCGCATACTTATTGTGATTCATATTTTATTGTTGATATCATACAGTTAGGACACCAGCACCATTACCGATGATGCGTATGTACCACGTACACTTACTTGCCGGCTCACACACATCTTCATCGGTAATTACCATGTCACGAACACTTAGAAAATATTATTACTTGATTTAGCTTGTTAGCTAGTAGTGACATGATATTAGTATGCTTGCCTTATATGCCAGCTTGACATTGTAGTTATTACTTGTCACTTCATGCATACTGTTATTCATTATATGCTGCATTCATGGATTCTCATGCTTATATTCATGATTTTACATGCTATTGATTGGATTCGGGTTTCCATGAGATTTTCTGGATTTGGAGGGAACCGCAAAACACATATAAACTGCTTTCTTTCTTTTTAAATAAAAATGCGGTTTTCCCATGATGTATGAGTCGTCCACCATGAGTTTGCTGATGGATTTTTAGACCTGATTCGAGGAGTAGAGGAACCGTTTCGGGTACATGGTGGGCCCGGTGCGGTACCCCGGGGCAAGAGGATCGCAGATAATGGCGTTGAGCCTGGCAGGGGAGCACTACCGACCGGTGATATTACCCGACGCGTCGGATATCCAGAGGATACCGTCGTGGTCTTGAGATGGATGGTAGGGGCCGATCTGGACTGACGACGCCCAAGATTTAGAGATTGAGATATTGAGGTACAGAGATTGTGATACAGAGATATCGAGATATTGGGATTTATGTTTTGTGCCGATTCTGGGCACAGGTTTCATGATGTTTTTCTATGATTTTGACTATATCCTCATATTTACATGCATGATTACATTGATCATACTTCATTTGTATATATAACAGGGTATGAGGGCGCTGTTATATATACCCTTACACCAATATTAGTGGAATGGGACGCTAATATATGTGTATTGATATCTTTTTAAAAAACTTCATCATACTTTTCATGCATTCATACATCATCCATTTATACATTGCTACCTGAGGCACTGACACGGTCATATGGGATTACACTTGGGTTAGATTTTTACACTAGCCATGGTTATAGATTGCTGGTTATTTATTTGAGGATTATATTATGATCGTATGACCTAGGATTGCGTCATACATGTGATTTCTGTTCGTAGATCTTTTTCTACTCATGAGTTGGCAACTCACCCCCGATTGTTCCCCAGTTTCTTGCAGGTGTTGCCGTACGGGTTTCATTACGGCTTTGGGGGCACGGCTTCTTTCAGGTGACTTGCTAGTAGGTGGGTTATTTGTATCGTACCCATCATTATACATTATATATTATATTTCAGTTGCATCTAGAAGTTTCATCAACCAAACATGTACTTATTTGAGATAGAGACCAGTGATGTTTATTCTTTCGACCTTAGAGTCGCGCGTTGTATTTCTCTGAGTTTCTTGCTAGTTGGTGTTTCCTTTTCTGTTGTGATCCTCGCCTTTAGGCGTTGTATATTATGTTGCATACAGGTTGATTTGATATGGTTCTTCCTACTCTCTACTACTTTTCTTGGTTTGGATTTCTGAGCTCGGCTTACTTAGAGTACGTACGCCTGGAGACGTTCGTAGTCTAGGTGCCGGTCATGTTCCATACTTCTGGGACGTGACAAAGTTGGTATCAGAGCATTAGGTTTTACCTTCGGAGCGTAGGATGACCCTTGGTTGATGGAATAGGTGACTAAAGTAAAGTGACGTACCGTGGGTATGTCTGGGGCATATTTACGATGCGCCACTCCACTTAAGAAGCCTTAGGATGTACATTTCTTTGTTCAGTATCATATTCCTTCCTATGATCTAGCCTCATCGGTACCAGTTATGGTTTTGCTGCCACGATTACGGGCAGGGAGAGCTACGGCTAGAGTTGCGGTCAGCATGAGCTCGTCACGAACGAGGACTGACCAGGGCGTGATTCTGGCGACACACGATTGCAGAGATGTGTCTTTTTACTGTGTTTTCGCGCCACGAGCGTGGATGGATCGTTGTATGAGATTACTCAGACGTGTAGATCAGCACCAGAGGATTGAGCCACTGACAGAGGCCAACAACATTTTGATGATCGTTGATGTGCGGCTTATTCATGATGATTGAGGCACGGTTCAGCGTGCAGACGAGTGAGCCAGTTATTGCTGCGAACGACGGAATATCGCCCCAGATGTTGGAGCTATGGCAGTACGAGATCGTACTAAGAGATGATAGAAGGTCGCTAGTCACCGAGGATGAATGACTAGGACATGTGGATCGTTCGCTACCCCGATGCGAGGTCATCAGATAGATTGATTCCAGCTAGAGACGACTTCACGCGGAGACGTTGAGAGTCGACAGAGACGATCAAATGTCAGTAACCTATTATTCCAAGTTTAAAGTATTCGAAAAGACATGCAGGCAATTCTATGGTCCCTCTAGAAGAATGAAACCCTAACTCGACTTAATGACCGTATGAAATCCTTCGAACCTTAGGGTTTGCGGCAGTTCTACGGCGCCATTAGTGAGCCTTGGGTTTGCCCTTCTACGGCTGGACCACCGATACTGGGGTATGTACTCGATACTATTATACTGTACCCAAGATGTTGAGCTCTTGGGGGATTATGAGGTTTTGACAAATCGATCGGATGGCTCGACTTAATTCGGATGCTAGGTGGTGAGATGCACTTCTTGGGAAACTCCAGATACGAGGATAGCCGTGGGAGCTCAGTCCATGTAGCCACGACGAGACGAGTCCGAAGCAGTCGACATTTGAGAAAAGTGGAGCAAGAGGTTCGTACGAGATCTGGATAAGATGACGTTCCACTCCGCTGACATCAAAGATGCGAGACGCATGCCGAGACATAGTACCGGATATACCTTCCAGAAAGAGTCGCGATGAGTATGCAGTCGTCCCGGAGCAAGAAGCAGATATGGTAAAGGACGATGACTCCCGGACAATTGGCAGAGATGAGACTTGGAAGAGACCTTGAGCAGGATTCCTTCCAGGACACTGCTGCAATGATATTTGCACCCAGGATCAGGGGTGTCACGTGCATTTAGAGAGCCAGAGGCCGACGCCGGTGACATACTGCTTTACGAGTGGCCGCGATGATTGACCAAGAGATGACCAGAGAAGTGCCAGAACGGAATCGTCCCCGTTAGCACACCTGACAGGGCCGATGAGCCGATGGTTCATAAGATTGGTAATCCACAGAGAAGACTTGGTCCCAGGAGTGGTCATGTTACGCACACCAACAGGCCAGAGTTTAGGATCGTCGACGAGATATGCTACGAGTAACCGCGACAATTGGCCAGAGCTTCTTGGAGGATGCGCTTGAGCGGGACTACTCCACCATACTTGATTTCGGTATTGTTGGGCGATTTATTCGCATGATTCGATTTTGATGATTGAGGATTTACGATTTTTGCACAGTTGTTGCACTTGATATCGTTTTCATCCTTGGTTTCTCAGGTTTGTGATTTTATGGGGTTCAGACATTTGAGTTGATTTTGTGCGTATGCACGCACACGATTTGGTTCTTGCACTCTGTATGGTTTACATATGCTTGCAGTGCAGTGACATGTATTTTGCGCATTTGGATGCACTGGATTTCGATTTTGAGGGTGATGCTCGATATTTGTTTTGTGCACTTTATGCACCTGACTGGATTTTGCGCATGTTCGGCGCTTGATGTTGGATTTCATGATTTGTGCATGATGGATGCACCGGATTTGGATTTTTAGCGCATGTTGGGCGCATGTTCTGAGATGCGATTTGGTGCACACCAGATGCACTAAATCGGGATTTTCGTGCATGTCAGATGCACCTGATTTTTGCGGTCAGGCACGCACATTGCCTATGACCGATGTTGTGTGCACACCCGTTGCGCCTTGATGTCGTTTTTGTGCACCTGCTTAGCACATGTATGGATTTTGATTTCCGTGCGCACCGGACGCACAGGGCTTTCCTATGCACTTTTTAGGATTGATTTCTATGGAGCAGTACGTTTTATGATATTTGCTATGTGTTTTCGTACTGAGCAGGGCTAGTCAGAGGACAGTGCCTGGATATATTTTGCATGCATTGATAGATTTCAAAGGGATTTCCAAAAGCGAGCTATAGTCTCATTATTTACATACGTGCCCGATATGACACGAAACGTTTAAAACGAGGGAACCCTTCTAAATTATTTTCAAAACGGCGGGACGTGCATATTAAACAAAAGATATATACATATATGATTATTTCTTATAGAGACGTCCGCCACCGTGCAGTGCTATGCGCATTGTACATTAACTTTAAAGAAATTTGGCATGCATTCCCTTCAGATATTTACATGTACGGATTCGGTATTTACATGTATAGTTCCGATTTCTAGCATATCGATTTTGCCTTGGATTTGGCATTCGTGTTTTCACCTTGACTCCGGTGATTGCGAGATGCTTGACGGAGTTTTGTCTTCAAGTTATCTGCTCATTATTCATGCGCATGTATTGCGCTACGGTGTGTTTTATGTATTGATGATTTCGGAGCCCTGTTGACTTGGACATTTTATTGAAATGTTTTAGAAATTGGGGGTTTAAATTTAAATTCGGGGACCGAATTTCTTTAAGGGGGGAAGACTGTAACATTTCAAAAAAATAAAATATTATTTTTGGGAATTTTTATAATTTAATATTATTCTATTGAATATTTTAATATTTCGCTACAATTAAATACCGATAAATGGGGAAAATTCTAAAATGGAGTTTTGGTAAAAAGTTTACCAAAATGGCTTTTAAATATTTTATCTGGTTTTATGGATATTTTATCGGAATTGTATTTGGACTGCACACACTTGTGCATGTTAACTTGGGTTAAGTCTAGGGTTACCATGTTTAGCCAACCATGATGGGTTAACCTTTTGGTTTGGATAATTGGGTTAATTAGGGTTTTGGTTAAAGGTGATTAGGGTTAGAGTTGACCTTGTGTAGGAGAGAAGGTGAGCCATGACGGCTTGTGGGTGCTAACATGTTTTAAGAGAGAGAGAGAGATGGCTAAGGTGTGCCATGATCCATTTCATTGTTCAATATCCTTTGTGTTCTTTCACACCCCTTCTCACTCATCACACTCCCTCTCATCACTCACATTTGACCTCATATCTCTCACTCTCACACTCAACCACACACACACCAGCCCTAACACCTTAGCCCAACACCTACACCCTCACATCAGCCCAACTTCAGCCCCCATTTCAACAACATCAGCCACAAAACACCCCCTACATCTGCTGCAACAGCAGCTGATGTAACAAATCAGCCCTAATATCATAACATCAACACCCACACCAACACTTCAGCCCCAACACTTCATGCTCAGCAGTAGCTGCTGCTGGAACAGCAACACAACACCAAAGCTACAGCAGCAGCACCAACAAAAAAAAACAATACCACCAACCACAACAAAAACCTCAGCAACAGCAACAAACTGCTGTTGAAAACAGGATCAGCTCACAGCAGCAGCAGCAACCTGAGCAGTTTCAGCATCTGTTACAACAGCCACTTTAGCCCAGACCTTCATCAGCACCAACCCCTTCCTCCTCCTTCCTTTCTCCTTCATTCTAGGACCCCCTGAGGTATAATCTCACAACCCAACTCCTATCTTGTTAAGTTATGGTTATTTAGCTGAAAATTTAGTGTTTGCGATGTAGTTTAGTGCTAGTTTAGTTATTTTGAGTGAGATTTGGCCAAGAGTTGGTTTTGAATGTTAGTATAGCCTTACTAGGTGCTGTTAAGACCAGTTGAAGCAAGATTTGTCCCAGGTTTCACCAAAATATCAGATAGTTTAGAATCGGTGAAATTTAGCGATTTTGTCAACTTTGTAGCCTTTCTGGAAACTGCTATCAACCCGGACATCCTAAAATAAAATTGACTTGGCAGTAGGCTGTGCAGGAACCCTGGAACCATCACCCAAAACCCTAGCCCCCACCTCATTTTTCCGGCCGCAATTTTAATCCCCTTGGCCGCAATTTGCGGCCAGACCTGGGTGAAACCGCCTCGTTTTGCGTGCACGGCCCTATTTCATGTAAACTTAACCCCTGGTATGTCAAGTTTTGACTGATTCCATGTTGGAGATAGTGCCCTCAGAGTCAATTATTGGATCACAGGCACGTGATTGCAATGATTGAGGGAGGACCTATCCCGGTACGACAGTCTTACTCGAGATGATAGTTTGCTATCTGGTTTACCTTTATCATCGTGTACTGCTTCAGGTGACATGACATGTCGCTATTACACGTTGATAGAGCCCCTAGGATTCTTGCTTGACTGCCGGCAGTATGAGGGCGATCATATAAGTGAGAGCTGGAGTCTATAAGCACATCCTTAAAAAGGTCCCTAGTCGTGGGAGTTTCGAGACAGGGCATTGATTCTCCAGAGTAGACTAGTGTATACAGTCGAGACCCCGACGAGGGGCGGTGGCCGGTCTCACAGGCCACTGGTGTCAGTTGGTTCACCTAAGATGTATACAGGTGCTCATTGGGTTATGAGTACACCGGACAGGACTCGCCGGGAACATGCTAGTTGGTCTTATACCTGACGTCAGATAGCAGTTCCCAGGTGACATGTGTACAGGTTAGTTCATCGACCTGGGGATCGTCATTTGTCTCGTGTGAGTTCCCACTGTACTTTGATTACTACCCTACCACGGCTCAAAGGAGTCGTGCAAACAGGTTTTAGTTGGGTACAGTCCCGAGCCACATGGAGGCAGTGAGCGGATCTTCGGGGGTTCGTCTCTCCCGGTATTGGGGGTGAGGTCGCGCTGTGTCTAGGAGAGCCATTACACGAAGTCCTTGGCCAAGGCAGGAGATTTACTGGTAGGTATTCCAGTAGTATCTCAGGGTGTTCTGGGCTACACTCCGACACGACTTGTACCGCTTTTGGGGGTCTGACTTTTACCAACCCCCTAGGCCCGACATGCGATGCTCATAGACGAACGGACCGGACTGTACGGATATTGTCACTGACAGGCTCAGTAGGGTGTCAGGATGAGTTCGCTCATCGACGTCCCTTTTGGTCAATAGCTGGTGGCCCGTTACGTATTGGCTTATACCTCTGACGTGCTAGTGGTTAAATCCACAGCCATAGTATTGACGAGTCTTTAGAGTCTACCACACTTTCAGTTACTCAAGCTTTCGGGCGAAACGCTGTAGAGGCCGTATGGAGATATGGCAGGGTTCGATCAGATACGTGCGGTATTGCACGGATCGTGATCGGACGGATTTTACTGGCCGGCTTTGGCTTAAGCCGGATTCTAGTTTTAGATAGTGTAGATTTTGTCTCTTTGCATTTGTATTTCGGTCGGAATACAAATGCGGGTGTGTATGCACAGTATCGGGGTTTTCCTGTAATTTTTTTATGGGACCAGTTTTCTGGGGTTGCCAGTTTGCATTCCGTTCCGGCCGGTCTTCTCTTTTTCCTTCCCGGTCGGACTTTTCGTTGGAGGGTGTTAATTGCAAGTTTGCAATTAACATTTTGTTGAGGGGGTTTCTTGCAAAAAGGATTGATATGATTGCATTTTTTTGGCTCCATGATGCATTAATTCTTGACTTGAGGAGGTATGGGTTTAGTGGTGGGGCCGGCCACTATTTGTGATGGTTGTTTGGGCCGGCCACTGTATGAGTGTGCAGGAGGTGACCATTTCATTAAGGAATGATAACATAGTGAGTGTGCTGAAGCTTTTGGTGATGGATTAATTTAATTAGAAGGGTATAAGCATGAAATGAAGAGAACAACTAAATGAGGGTGCAGGGGCTCATTTTCTTGGACAGCAAGAAAGAGAGAGAGACTTCTTGCTTCATTTTTGATTCTCCAGTGAGCACCTAACTGGTGGCCGAGCTCCTTTGATGGCTTGCTCCATTTTCCTTCAAGCCTTCAAGAAAATTATTCTTGCACAAATTCCTCCATCAAGGCAACCAACCCCAAAGTGAGACATGCATTCTACACTACACTTCCTACAGCAAATCTTGGACGCGTCGACTCGCCAGCTTCGCGCCCGAGTTGCCTCGGTATTGAGATGGGAGCCCGTAAAAGCTACAGGCGATGTGGTGCCCTTTCCGACGAAGAGGAGACGGACGGAGATCCCGCGAGGAGATCGGAGTGGAGATGAAGACCGGAGGACTCGGATCAGTCGGTACATCTCTAACCCATCTTTTAGTTAGCTTAGACTTGTTAATGGTTACGATCCGGAGTTTAGTGCGCGGTGGTGCCGGTTTGCAAAGTCCGCAAAAATTAAAGTTTATCACCGCTTCCGCATTCCGGCGTCGGATTGACGGCCGGGGCGCCGCCGTGCACTTACAGTGGTATCAGAGCCTCGCCATTAACTTCGTCTAGCTTTGTTTAATGTGTTTTACGTTTCCGATCGAACAAAAATCCCAAAACCGCATTTTTGCTTGCATCAGTTCTCTGTTGAAAATTTTTGGTGTCGTAAAATTTTTCAGGTGATTGCAGAATGATGTACTGTGCATCGTAAGACCACTGAAAAATTTTGGTACCCTGTTCCCTCCGTACGACCGCGGAACAGCGGCCATAGCCCCTCTTTGGCCGCTGTTCCGCCGCAGTTATTTGGGTTCAGTGCACCATTTTTTTTTTCAGTGGGCTTATGGGCTTAAAATATGGGTTTTGGAATATTAAATTTGGGCCCAGTATTTCTTGATGTGCTACAGTATTGTTTGGGGGCCCACTTGTTAATTTTTTGGTCAATCGGAAAATTTTAAACACATTTTTCACAGTATTTACATTATATCTGCGACCGTGAATGTCACTCGATCGGTAAATCCAGTCTAACTGCTATAGCCCGGTTAGACGGATTTGCGAACGTGACTTTCACGTTGATGTTCTTTGTTTATGCTGTGATGTTGCGGATCGGTCGTGGGGGATAGCCTGGATGCAATGCTAGTACAGTTGTGGTTGTATTATGTACATTTGATATTGCGGGGCGAGCGTCCGACATGTGGACTGCCGTCACTGCCTGTTTGTATTATTCTTTTGGGACACGACCAGGTTGCGGTCGATGTACCCGTTGTATGTATATTTTACTTTCTGTACTAGGGTTACCCCGCGGAGGGGTGCACGGATAGCCGGGTTCTGGAGGGCAGCAAGCCCGCATCTCATGGCTTTGGGACGGAAGGGGGCTTCACTCAGGATTGGCAGGCTATTCGCCGCACTCGTAGGGGGTATAGGATTTCATTGCACAGGCTATCCACACGACCAGGGGAACGTCGGGTTTCAGTAGTGGCTCTGTGAAACCCGGGGATCCCAGATATCTGTATTGTTCTGTGATGCTATACATTTCTGTGATGTTGCATTTTTATTCACGCCTTGAGCGAAATATAATATATTGGTATATATATTATTAGATGTTGTATATGTTTTTCATCCGTGCTAGTCCAGTCCCCGCTCTGCCGATTAGTTACCTAACCTAACGGGTGATGACGGGACCCAGTGGCGAATGCGGATGGCATATACGTACGTCAGTATATTTTCGTTCTTTGTGGTGTGATCAATTGATGGGACTGCATTGATTCGGATCAATGCAAGTTAAACAAACCTATTCTGATGTTGTTGGAACACTTTTCAAAAAAAGCTGTCATTGCAAGGATGTTCGCTTTTGTTTTGCATCGTGGTATTCATTTGGAATATCCTGCTCCTCAGTCGACGAGGCAAAGGCCGAGATCCCTTCACCGGGAGTGACCCCTTGGACAAACAGTTTGCGTCAGGGCAATGACTTCACTATAGCCGATTACTTTTGCTTTGCATCGTGGTATTCATTTGGAATATCCTGCACCCCATTCTACGGGGAAAGAGCCGAGATCCCTTCACCGGGAATGACCTCTTTAGTAAAGGTTTTCGTCACTATATTTTCTAAAAAGCTATCCGTTCCTTCAACGATATCAAGTTCACTACGTTAAAGGTTTTCGCCAGAAACCATTCGTAGCCCTCCGTCGTTTCATATGGGTAGTCAATAGTATTCAAGCTGTGTTTGTTGGCCATAGTCAAGGCACGGTGTTTGGTAGCTGTTGGTTATTCATATGCAGCATAGATAGATGCGTTGGTTTGGGACAGTCGTATAGCCTTGTTGGCCCTAGTCAAGGGCTTGTACGGGTGGGTTCAAATCAACCTGGACAATGACGGGTAGAACTTGACATGTGACTTATGATTTGTTGGCCTTAGTCAAGGTCATAAGAGCATGGGGCAGAAATCACATCGGGAGTTTCAAAAGAACTGAAACTTGCCAGATATGCGCATACCTTCTGGAGTGTGATACCGTGAGCGGATTCCGTCACGTTATCATGCGATGAGAGTTGGATCCCGATTCCCACTGATGAGTTGGTTTACTCCTCGGGTGACCCCGACTAATTCTTCTTTCAGGTTTGGAGGAGAATTTGAGATACAGTGGGAGGTTTCCAGATTAGATAAATTGGTAACCATTCTGATCTAGGATAGAGTGCACGCTGAGTGTTTCTTTTCTCTCTCTCTCTGGCAGCGACCATTGACCCGACCCTATGACTATGACTCAGTGACCAAGTTGACCGAACCTTCTTAACACTGGCTTTTGGATTATCAGAGTTGCAGACCTCATTGCCACTCCTACTTTTACCCTTTTCTCCAGGACACCCCGTATTACTACGAACGTCCACTTCCATTGGACAAAACCATCGTATGGTTAGATACGAACTCGAAGGAATTCGAGGATGGTTTCTGGTTCTGGAGAAAACGAATAGGATTATTCAGTTGTCTTTTCTTTTTACCTTCTCTCAAGTTACGAGTACTCCTTAGTTTAGGAGTAGTACACCTATTGTGCAAATTGGATAGTCTTCTTCCAAACCATAGGCTGGTGCCGACCGGTAGGGAATGAAGAAAACCAATTAGCATAACGATGGTGTGCAGAAGGTATTAAGATTAAGACAAAACAAGGGATTAGTAAGAGGGCAAAGTGAATTGCGACTGATATTCACGACCAAACCAAGTATTTCTTCGCCAATCCTAAATCACCTTTGTATTTCTCCAGGACACTCCGTATCACTACGAAGATCCACAGTTTATTGGATACTCCATCGTATGGTAATATACGAACTCGAAAGGAACTTGTTCCAGTTCGGGGATGGATTCTGGTTCAGGAGAAATAGGAATAAGGTTTATTCGGGTGTCTTTTATCTTCACCTTCTCTCGCGTTGCGAGTGCTCCTAGGATTAGGACAGTACACCCTTTATGCTTATTGGATAGTCTTCTTCCAAACCATAGGCTGGTGCCGAACGGTAGGGAAGGAAGAAAACCAATTGGCCTAAAGGGGTGTGCAGAAGGTAATGACTAAAGACATATGAAGGGATTTGGAGAGGTGGCAAAGAATTATATGGTTATAGTTGTGAATCTGGATAATGGAAGAGGCATTACTAAGAATACCAGGATACCCCATCGAAACATTTCAATGTTTCTGTTTCACTGTGTACTGTTAAAAGAAAAACTGATTTCCCGATTAGATACTTACTCCAGGGTATGTATTTACCAGGTATGTATTTACCAGGTATGTATTTACCAGGTATGATTCTCACATCTGTATGGTTTTACAGATGATGAGTGGGAGTAAGTTATTGGGAATTAGGTGATGATCCTCATTATATCAGGATTCGTTGTAATCAGTGATATTTGAGGAAATCACCTGGGCTGTTTGCCGGTCGGCAAATATTTGGTTTTGAATATCCGCTGTTATACACCAATTTCAAATTGATATATCTGTACGTCTATTTTCATAGAGTGAGATATACCTTTTTGATATTATGTCGATGACATTTACCTATATCAGTGGATGGTTAGGTAAGGAGCATTAAAACAGCGGTGTAATTCTTCTTAACCATAAGTACAGTTTTCAACCTACGACACACAGTGAAAGAGTTGTTAGACTCAGCGGACTTATACAGAGTATTGTATGTTGTCCAGTGTCCATTGGGACAGAGGGGTTGGTCCTCATACTATATTCTGTTTACTTTTAACTTCTCTAGTTCTTAGACATGTGTTTTGTAGAAACACAGGGTCTAAGTTTTGAGGAGTTATAGGTATTTGAATAGAGTAGAGAACCAGGTGTAGCAAGTATCGGGATTCTTCAAAGTGATCGAAGATGAAGATACTTGTGTATGGTATTCAGTTGATAGTAATGATAAAGAGAAATTGCTTCTCTTTCAGGTTACTCATAATTGGAAGCATTCCTAAGTTGAGTAACGCTGATCGGCCTCTCTCCATTTAGTTGACATGCACTGGAGATAGCTGCATGATTTGAATCTGGTTCAATTAAATCAGTGCCTCTGGTGCTATATTGGATATAGTACAGTTCATATCTTAACATTGTTAAGGTACGGGGAGTTGTCCGGCTTATGATTAAAACCAGACTCTGGATAACTCAAGGCACGTTTCTGTAATGGCTGTTTGTGGGTTGACCCAGGCTATGACGAGGGTTGATTTTCTACCATATGGAAGATCAATAGTGATATTGTTCTTAACTCGCCACATTTTAAAAGAAATGGCTATTTTTCAGAAAACAGTAGTGGGAGTATGGTAGAACTGGAAGCGATTCCAGAACCGCAAACGATTACTGAAGATTTGATAAGGAACCTAAAGATTCAATCTGATTTGACATTCCATTGGCCACTCCGCAGATAAGGTGGGTAACTTCAGGCACCCGAGAGGTACTCCGGTAGCCTCAAGGACGGTGACAGGGAAGTTCTAGTTTACCCACACTTGCCATTGTTGTTGTTCCAGACTGCGAAACCCGGCAGGAGGATGAGTATAGCGTCGTTCTAAACTAGCTTTAGAAATGCACGTCTATATGACTCTGCCAGAGGGTTGTCGTAGTCAGTGGGAGCAGCGGAAGCATTGGTGGACATCAGGCTTATGTCTATTTGTAGACTAAAGCAGATGTAGCGGAGTTAGATCATCTGTTTCTGATGTGACTGTCATAGGTTTGACGTCATCGGAATAGGGGATGGATCTGTTGAGAAGGTAGTAGAAGTGATATTCCTATACTACGATCGGTTATACTTTGGTCGTCACACAGTGGTTTCTCCACAAGGGACTTGGATATTATATCAGACATACTGGTTGCTAGATCTAGATTTGGGTGGTTTCCCAATCAGGGTACTTAGACAGCATTCTAAGAGTATTTAGAATGGACGACTCCTGGCACGGTAGTGTACCTGCAGGTAATGGAGTCACCCTCTCTAAAGGTGTCTTACAGACTAAAGTAGAGAGGGATGTGCATGATTGGCAGATCACTTGCTTAGGCAATTGAGTCAATCATGAGATGTCAAGTACCACACCAGATGTTATTCTTGCACTAGATGCAATAAGTTGACATTGATCCAATCCTGGAGAAACAGTCGGAAGCAGTTTTAGAACATATGTGAATGTTCTAGGGATATGATAATGACAGCCTCATTTGGGAGACAGTTATCATTCCAGGCTTCCAAGGTGACATGGACGACAAGGAGGTTGTCAGAGCTATAGTTTTCCTTCTGACGAGGGGCAGTATTTTGGACAGGTGGTCCAAGGCAATACTGAGGGAGGCATGGCGCAGGATACTGATTAAGTTCAGTTGACGATACAGTCTAAGAAGTTTGGATTTGGAGTTCATTTATGAGCTCGGTCCCATCAGACATCCAGACACTCTAAGACAGGTATTGCTCATTTCGGGAGATGGCTTTCTCCGCGAACTTGAGATATAGAGAGACATAGAAAGAAACTTCAAGGCGGATCCACTCACTGAGGCTATTCCTCGAACGCCATAGTTTCGCAAACAAGCTTTGTGAGACTGACCAGTAGAGGAGTTGGGTGTTCGGTATCACACGGGCTGTGAGTATGCGACATCGCAATAATTAGCCTTGAGTGCAAGTGGGAGATTGTTGGAGATAGTGCCCTCAGAGTCAATTATTGGATCACAGGCACGTGATTGCAATGATTGAGGGAGGACCTATCCCGGTACGACAGTCTTACTCGAGATGATAGTTTGCTATCTGGTTTACCTTTATCATCGTGTACTGCTTCAGGTGACATGACATGTCGCTATTACACGTTGATAGAGCCCCTAGGATTCTTGCTTGACTGCCGGCAGTATGAGGGCGATCATATAAGTGAGAGCTGGAGTCTATAAGCACATCCTTAAAAAGGTCCCTAGTCGTGGGAGTTTCGAGACAGGGTATTGATTCTCCAGAGTAGACTAGTGTATACAGTCGAGACCCCGACGAGGGGCGGTGGCCGGTCTCACAGGCCACTGGTGTCAGTTGGTTCACCTAAGATGTATACAGGTGCTCATTGGGTTATGAGTACACCGGACAGGACTCACCGGGAACATGCTAGTTGGTCTTATACCTGACGTCAGATAGCAGTTCCCAGGTGACATGTGTACAGGTTAGTTCATCGACCTGGGGATCGTCATTTGTCTCGTGTGAGTTCCCACTGTACTTTGATTACTACCCTACCACGGCTCAAAGGAGTCGTGCAAACAGGTTTTAGTTGGGTACAGTCCCGAGCCACATGGAGGCAGTGAGCGGATCTTCGGGGGTTCGTCTCTCCCGGTATTGGGGGTGAGGTCGCGCTGTGTCTAGGAGAGCCATTACACGAAGTCCTTGGCCAAGGCAGGAGATTTACTGGTAGGTATTCCAGTAGTATCTCAGGGTGTTCTGGGCTACACTCCGACACGACTTGTACCGCTTTTGGGGGTCTGACTTTTACCAACCCCCTAGGCCCGACATGCAATGCTCATAGACGAACGGACCGGACTGTACGGATATTGTCACTGACAGGCTCAGTAGGGTGTCAGGATGAGTTCGCTCATCGACGTCCCTTTTGGTCAATAGCTGGTGGCCCGTTACGTATTGGCTTATACCTCTGACGTGCTAGTGGTTAAATCCACAGCCATAGTATTGACGAGTCTTTAGAGTCTACCACACTTTCAGTTACTCAAGCTTTCGGGCGAAACGCTGTAGAGGCCGTATGGAGATATGGCAGGGTTCGATCAGATACGTGCGGTATTGCACGGATCGTGATCGGACGGATTTTACTGGCCGGCTTTGGCTTAAGCCGGATTCTAGTTTTAGATAGTGTAGATTTTGTCTCTTTGCATTTGTATTTCGGTCGGAATACAAATGCGGGTGTGTATGCACAGTATCGGGGTTTTCCTGTAATTTTTTTATGGGACCAGTTTTCTGGGGTTGCCAGTTTGCATTCCGTTCCGGCCGGTCTTCTCTTTTTCCTTCCCGGTCGGACTTTTCGTTGGAGGGTGTTAATTGCAAGTTTGCAATTAACATTTTGTTGAGGGGGTTTCTTGCAAAAAGGATTGATATGATTGCATTTTTTTTGGCTCCATGATGCATTAATTCTTGACCTGAGGAGGTATGGGTTTAGTGGTGGGGCCGGCCACTATTTGTGATGGTTGTTTGGGCCGGCCACTGTATGAGTGTGCAGGAGGTGACCATTTCATTAAGGAATGATAACATAGTGAGTGTGCTGAAGCTTTTGGTGATGGATAATTTAATTAGAAGGGTATAAGCATGAAATGAAGAGAACAACTAAATGAGGGTGCAGGGGCTCATTTTCTTGGACAGCAAGAAAGAGAGAGAGACTTCTTGCTTCATTTTTGATTCTCCAGTGAGCACCTAACTGGTGGCCGAGCTCCTTTGATGGCTTGCTCCATTTTCCTTCAAGCCTTCAAGAAAATTATTCTTGCACAAATTCCTCCATCAAGGCAACCAACCCCAAAGTGAGACATGCATTCTACACTACACTTCCTACAGCAAATCTTGGACGCGTCGACTCGCCAGCTTCGCGCCCGAGTTGCCTCGGTATTGAGGTGGGAGCCCGTAAAAGCTACAGGCGATGTGGTGCCCTTTCCGACGAGGAGGAGACGGACGGAGATCCCACGAGGAGATCGGAGTGGAGATGAAGACCGGAGGACTCGGATCAGTCGGTACATCTCTAACCCATCTTTTAGTTAGCTTAGACTTGTTAATGGTTACGATCCGGAGTTTAGTGCGCGGTGGTGCCGGTTTGCAAATTAAAGTTTATCACCGCTTCCGCATTCCGGCGTCGGATTGACGGCCGGGGCGCCGCCGTGCACTTACATTCCAGTTAGGGTAAAATCTGGGTTGATTTTCGTGAGTTGGCGTATGATTTACGACTTGTTTTCGTATGGGTTTTCGGTATTCGATGATTCGTTCTGTCGGGTGGCGTTTGGACGTCAACGACAGTGGATATTGGCTGTGTTTGCGCGCACGGCTACAGGTTTTTACCTATGGGCGTGGCGTGCACTATTTTGGTTTCCGACATGGTTTTCATGTGTTTTAGAGTGTGATATCCTTGTAGGTGCCCCACGTGGCGTCGGAGCGTTGGAGATGCAAATGGAGACATCGGCACCAGCATCCTTAAAGAAAGGTGAGTAGATTTATATCTACGGGGAGAAGTCGGGTGGATGGCGTATAGCACCCCCGCAGTTCGTGGTGATGTATACGGATGGGTATACACACCAACAATTATTATATGTTGATTGTGATTTATTATTGATGTTTAGGATGGACATTTGTGTGTCGGATTGGTGAAAGGTTACGAAACCCTAGGGTAGTGGGTCCACTACACATACATACACACATACATACTTGCATACATCCCTAGTTCATATATGGTTATGGGATTCTACATAGATATGTGTTCACATGGGTATGGGGCTATGTGTTCATATACCGGATTTGAGGATAATACTTGGGATAGAGATAAGTTGATGATATTTGATATGAGATTAGGATATCGGTGATATGGTGAAATTTGTATTTGAGATACGTCTTGATGCTTTAGAGGATTTTGGGATAATGATGCCATATGATTAGTGATTATAAAAATCTACTGATCTACATGTGATTATGCTACGAGATATGATATGACATGTCATGTTATGACGGGTAAAATTATGATAGCCGCCTTGGGCGATGCATACTCCTTGAGATGATAGGTGATGATGATATCGATTTTACGAGACTGTCGATCTGTAGTCAAATCATAACTATAGTGATGATATTAGCATTGTACTAGACGTAGGTCAGTACCTCAGATGATGATCTTGATAAAAAGGATACCCGATGAGTTATATAATGATTGTGATATCGACCCGTATCCAGATTTGGGTTGCCGTACGACGGGTTCACGTACGAGCCTATAATTTGATATTTGATCCGCACTCTTGATTTGGGAATAACTGATTATAGAGATATGTTATCGGATGTGATATTATCGAGGCGGGATCACCGACTATATGTATATATTTATATGTATCGACTCAGAGGTTAGGCGGTTTCCCTTACCTACTGTTAGCTCTAGCTCAGCCTTATAGTGGTGTAGCTATATGACACTTATGACATTAGATGCAGTTTAGCTATCATTGTGTTTAGTATTCAGCTTCTGCTCATTTTTATTGTTGCTCTGCATCGCATGCTTGTTGTGATTCATATTTTATTGTTGATATCATGCTGTTAGGGACACCAGCACCATTACCGATGATGCGTATGTACCACGTCCACTTACTTTCCGGCTCACACACATCTTCATCGGTAATTGCCATGTCACGAACACTTAGAAAATATTATTACTTGATTTAGCTTGTTAGCTAGTAGTGACATGATATTAGTATGCTTGCCTTATATGCCAGCTTGACATTGTATTTATTACTTGTCACTTCATGCATACTGTTATTCATTAGATGCTGCATTCATGGATTCTTATGCTTATATTCATGAATTTACATGCTATTGATTGGATTCGGGTTTCCATGCGATTTTCCCTGGATTTGGAGGGAACCGCAAAACACATATAAACTGCTTTCTTTCTTTTTAAATAAAAATGCGGTTTTCCCATGATGTATGAGTCGTCCACCATAGAGTTGCTGATGGATTTCAAGACCCGATTCGAGGAGTGGAGGAACCGTTTCGGGTACATGGTGGCCCGGTGCGGTACCCCGGGGCAAGAGAATCGCAGATGATGGCGTTGAGCCTGGCAGGGAGCACTACCGACCGGGTGATATTACCCGACGCGTCGGATATCCGGAGGATACCGTCGTGGTCTTGAGATGGATGGTACGGGCCGATCTGGACTGACCGGCGCCCGCGATTTTGAGATTGAGATATTGAGGTACAGAGATTGTGATACAGGGATATCGAGATATTGGGATTTATGTTTTGTGCCGATGCTGGGCACAGGTTTCATGATGTTTTTCCATGATTTTGACTATATCCTCATATTTACATGCATGATTACATTGATCATACTTCATTTGTATATATAACAAGGGTATGAGGACGTTGTTATATATATCCCTTACACCAATATTAGTGGAATGGTACGCTAATATATGTGTATTGATATCTTTTTAAAAAACTTCATCATACTTTTCATGCATTCATACATCATCCATTTATACATTGCTACCTGAGGCACTGACACGGTCATATGGGATTACACTTGGATTAGATTTTTACACTAGCCATGGTTATAGATTGCTGGTTATTTATTTGAGGATTATATTATGATCGTATGACCTAGGATTGCGTCATACATGCGATTTCTGTTCGTTAGATCATTTTCTACTCACGAGTTGGCAACTCACCCCCGATTGTGCCCCAGTTTCTTGCAGGTGTTGCCGTACGGGTTTCATTACGGCTTTGGGGGCACGGCTTCTTTCAGGTGACTTGCTAGTAGGTGGGTTATTTGTATCGTACCCATCATTATACATTGTATATTATATTTCAGTTGCATCTAGAAGTTCCATCAACCAAACATGTACTTATTTGAGATAGAGACCAGTGATGTTTATTCTTTCAACCTTAGAGTCGCGCGTTATATTTCTCTGGGTTTCTTGCCAGTTGTGTTTTCTTTTCTGTTGTGATCCTCACCTTTAGGCGTTGTATATTATGTTGCATACAGGTTGATTTGATATGGTTCTTCCTACTCTCTACTACTTTTCTTGGTTTGGATTTCTGGGCTCGGCTTACTTAGAGCACGTACGCCTGGAGACGTTCGTAGTCTAGGTGCCGGTCATTGGTCCATACTTCTGGGACGTGACAGCTACACTCCGACACGACTTGTACCGCTTTTGGGGGTCTGACTTTTACCAACCCCCCTAAGCCCGCCATGCGATGCTCATAGACAAACGGACCGGAATGTACGGATATTGTCACTGACAGGCTCAGTAGGGTGTCAGGATGAGTTCGCTCATCAACCGCCCTTTTGGTCAATACCTGGTAGCCCGTTACGTATGGCTAATACCTCTGATGTGCTAGTGGTTAAATCCACAGCCAAAGTATTGACAAGTCTTTAGAGTCCCCCACAGACAGTTTCTCAAGTTTCGGCGAAACGCTGTAGAGGCCGTATGGAGATATGGCAGGGGTTCGATCATATACGTGCGGTATTGCACGGATCATGATCGGACGGATAATACTAGCAGCTTTGGTTTAAAGCCGGATCCTAGTATTGTACAGTATAGGTTTTGTCTCATTGCATTTGTATTCGGTCGCAATACAAATGTGGGTATGTATATACGGTCGCGGGGTTTTCCTGTAATTTATTACGGGATCAGTTTTTTGAAGTTGCCAGTTTGCATTCCGTTTCGGCCAGTTTTCCTTTGTTCCTTCACGGCCGGATTTTTCCGATGGAGGGGGTTGTTTGTAAGTGTGCAAATTAGTTATGTGGAGGGGGTTTATTTGTAAATGAGAGATAATGATGGTTCTTAGCATCATTTGATTCCTTTTGAATCAATTTCCTTTGCATTAATGAGATGTGAGTTGAATGACTTTGGTGTGACCAAATTACCTCATTATCACCACATTTTCTTATGCTCACCCCTGCTCTTTCTTGTGCTCACCTCACTTTTAATTTCCCTTCTTGTTTTTTGGCCGGCCAATATAGATTGGCAGTGAGAAATTTTTGGTGAGTGAGATTAGTTCCTTTTGGTTGAAAAAGAAAAGAGGTTCATTTCATGCAAATTCATTCTAGCTCATTTCAAAGTTCATCATTCTCCACCTCCATCATGGCAACTTCACAACCCCATGAGACAAATATTACTACACTTAGCCTACAACATCCTTGGGCACGTCGACTCGCCAACTTCGTGCTCGAGTTGCCTCGGTCCAGTGGTGGGAGCACGTAAAAGAACCCGGCGATGTGGTGCCCGTTCCGACAAGGAGATGAAGACCAGAGATTCCGCGAGGAGATCGGAGTGGAGGCCGAAGACCGAAGGACACGGATCGCTCGGTTTAGCATTCTAACCCTTTTCTCTTGTTAGATAGGTATAGGTTAATGGTTCGATCCGGGTTTTTAGGATGCGGTAGTGCCGGTTTAAAGTTAAGAAAATTTTTGTTTCCGCATTTTGGCCTCGGATAGACGGCCGGGGGCGCTACCGTAGTCCTACAGATATGGTGCGCTCTATGATGAGTACTACTGAGTTTCCTATTTCCTTTTGCGAGTTGTGCACTTGAGAAGTTGCATACCTATTGAATAAGGTTCCAATCAAATCTGTGTCCTACCACTTCATATGTGATATGGAATGGGAAGAGCCCACATCTTAAGTATATTAAGATTTGGGGTTGTCCAGCCTATGCCTAAAAGCAAAATCTGGACAAGCTCGAGGCAAAGTCAGTTCTGTAGAAGTTTGTTGGATATCCCAAGCATTTGCAAGGGAATATCTTCTACCTAACCGAGGAACAAAAGATGTTTTGTTTCTCAACACGCCACCTTTGTGAAAGGGAAATTCTTATGAAGAAATTACTGGTCATGAGGTAGAACTGGAAGGAGTTCCGTCTATACAAACTACAGCAGATGATTTGGTAGAACTGAAGGATTCAATAGTAACCAACGAACCTCAGCCTCTCCGCCGATCTAGTAGGGTTCCTCACCCACCTGAGAGATACTTCGGTTTCTCTATGACAGTGGGAGCGAGAATTGCATCATGAGATAATGACCCAACTAGTTTCGAGCTGGCCATTAGGAGTGGGACTCTGTAAGAATGGCTGGATGCTTAGCGATCTGAGATGGAATCCTTATACACCAACAAAGTATGGACTTCGGTTGTTTTATCTGAAGGGTTAAATCCCTATCATGAGCAAGTATATCTTAAGAAGATTACTTGGTGTACATGGAAAAGTTGAGGCTTTCAAAGCTATGCTTAAGTCCATCCAGATCCTACTTGCCACGGCTACATACCATGACTATGATATCTGGCGGTTGGGTGTCATGACTACTTTTCTAAATAATGATTTGGAAGAGAGCGTTTATAAGTACACAGCCAAAGGGCTTTGTAGACAGTGGGAGCAGCGAAAACGTGTGCAAGTTGTTTTATGTGATAAATCAGGCATCGCGGAGTTGTAACATCTGTTTTGATGTGGTAGTCAAAGAGTTTGACTTCATCAAAATGGTAGATGAACCTTGTATATACAAAAAGGTAGTAGGGAGTATGGTGGTGATCCTCGTAGAGTACGTGGATGACATACTCTTGATAGGGAAGGAGTTTCCTATGCTATGATCGGTCAATCTCCTCTTATCACAAGGATTCTCTATATAGGATCAAGATGATACCTCCTAAATCCTGGGTTATGGATCTAGTTGTAGTGAGATGGTATCAATCGATCATGGGGAGAATCACTGGAAAAGGTTCCAGGGTGATAAGGACGACTGAATGTCAGTCGCAGGCATTGTCTTTACCTTCAGTGGAGAGACGGTATGTTGGAAGAGTTCCAAGCTAGATACCGTGACTTACTAGACGATTGAAGCCAAGATACATCGTTACCAAGGATGCTACCAAAGAGGCAGTCTGGATATATATAAGTTCATGAGATGAACTTCATTCCTACCATTGTGTGACAATGGAGTTATGGCTTATGCCAAGGAGCCCCCGTCCCCTCAGAAATCCAGATATAATTCTTAGGCAGTATCAGCTGATCATGGAGATGGTTGATCTCCAGAGAGATCGAGGTTAGGAGAGTAGACACAGAGGAACAACAGCGCGGATCCACTCACAAAGGCCTTTTTCCCAGTAGAGACTTTTATGGGATGGTTGAGTATGAGATACTTCAACCACAGCTAATTGTTGGGTATGCGATACCACAACAGATGGCCCTAGTGAAAGTGGGAGATTGTTAGTTATATGTATGCCCTAGAGGCCATTACTGTACATACGATGTATATTGTAGTGGATGCTTGGACATATATAGGGAGGACTTTCTTGCTCGACATGATAGTATGCTATCTGGTTGCACTTTATCGTAACATGTACTCTGATTGTCTCTATATTACATGTTGATAAAGCCCTTAGGATATGTACTCGACTACTGGGACTATGATGAGATCATACTAGTGGGGCCACGGTAGTCGACGAGTACATCCTATAACTGTTCCTAGTCGAGGGTGTATCGAGACAGGGCATCGATACACCAAAGTAGACTAGCGTATACTCATCTTAACCCATATGATGGGCGATGGATGATCCCATAACCATCGGTGTTTGACATCAAGGATGGTGTATGGGTGCTCAGTGGAGACTGGGTATACTGGACGGACTCGCCGATAACTCCCAGATGGTAATATACCTCACGCCAGATGGCAGTTCTCTGGTGACACTGGTACAGGTTAGTCTGTAGACCCGAGATCGTCATAGAGTCTTGTGTGATTCCCACTGTGCTTTGATTTCCATCATACCACGTCCAAGAGGGCATGCAAAAAGGTGGCTTTTAGGTACAGTCCCGAATCACATGGAGGCAATGAGCGATAGGAGGGGATTTGTCTCAACCGGTATAGGGAGTTGATGTTGTGCTTTGTTCGATTGGCTATAACTGGAAATCCCTGGCCAGGGTTGCTGAGATTTACGGGTAAGTGTTATCAGTAGTTTCTCGAACTATTATAGACCTCATATCTGTTGGATATATATATGCCCTAGAGGCCATTATATGATAGTGGTTGTATCTATACATGTATATATATATTCAGTATGAATTCTTGCTCGACATGATAGTATGCTATCTGGTTCTTCTTTATCTGACATGTTGATTTGATCATGCTTTTATTCATTCATACATGCTGATAAAGCCCTGAGGATATCGGCTTGACTGCTCTGATTATGATAGAGATCATACTAGTGGGACATCTGGAGTCTATAAGCATATCCTGGAAAGTCCCTAGCCGTAGGTATATCGAATCGGGGCATTGATATACCAGAGTAGACTAGCGTATATGATACTAGACCCATACGATGGGCGATGAATGTTCCCACATTCATCGATGTTTGACATCAAGGTCATATACGGGTGTTCAGTGGTGACTGGGTACACTGGACGGACTCACCGAGAACTCCTATATGGAATTATATCTATCGTCGGATAGCAGTTCTCAGGTAACACTGGTACAGGTTAGTCTGTAGACCCGAGATCGTCATAGAGTCTTGTGTGTTCTCCCACTGTACTTTGATTGCCACCCTACCACGGCTCTACTGAGTCGTGCAAACAGGTGGCCGTTGGGTACAGTCCCGAGACACATGAAGGCAATGAGCGATAGGAGGGGTTTCGTCTCTCCCGGTATTGGGAGTTGATGTTGTGCTGTGCCTGACTGGTTATATCAGTAAATCCCTGGCCAGGGCTGCTGAGATTTGCTGATAAGTGTTATCAGTAGTTTCTCGATCTGTTATAGACCATTCACCGGCACGACTTATTGAGTTATTAGGGTCGACGTGACCATCCCTAGGCTCGATATGCAGCATATCTGACAAAGAGACCAGACTGTACGGTAGTGTTGCCGGTTGGCTCGACGGGAGTTGTAGCAGGTTCGCTTGTTTTCTTCTGATCGCTCAATACCCGGGTGGCCGTTACGTTTAGCTGACCGCTTGCTGCTTAGGGGTGCTTGATATGATCATCACCCTCTGCCGGCGTATTGACGAGTCTTAGAGTCCCACACAGGAGCTACCTAGTCCAGGCGAAACGTTGTGGTGCGCGTATGCGATATGCGCATGGACCCGATTAAAATGCGCGTATATGATACCGTATATTGATCGGGCGGCTTGCTTTTGGTAGGGTCATATGTGATATGGGCGGATTGATAAATCAAGTGTTGATTTATCATTTAACCATTTGCTTTCTCACTTAAAACCTTTTCTTATATATATGATGGATGTATGCATGCATGTATGTTTTTCTTTCTTTTAGTTTCATGCACATATGGATGTGCATACACACATACATACATACATCATCCTTCATGGTTGCTTATACATGGAATATGATGGCAATATAAGACTCACACCATGGTTGAATATATGGATTATTATTTGATTTATTGTTTAAAACAAAATAGAAAAGATAAGGATAATTCTTGCTTGCTTCTACATTCTTCTTTAAACCTAACCATGCTCACCTACTTCTAACCATGAGTTATCCTTCTCTTTGTGTTTTAAACTCAAGTTAAATAATGTCTCCATCTAACCATGGTTTGAGATGAGGATTAAAAAAAATATATATACATATATTTTCTTTATCCTTCAAGAGAGTTATCTTTTTTTCTACTCTTGTTAAAACAAAAAGCCATCATCTTCCTCCTTCTTCTTCCTTTTGCTCTCTAGTTTTTTCTAGTGAGTAAAACACAACCAAAGAAAGGTTTTTGAAGTGAGAATCTAAACCACAACATCATTCTACAGAAGTTTAGCCAACTTGTTTAGAGTGTTCTCTTCGTTTCTCATCGTGATAATCGAAGTTGCGAGCTTGGACGAGGGACTCCGGGTGGATCGTCGTGGACGTGAGAGGACTTCAAGAGGACCTTCTTCCAACACCCAAGAGACCAAAGAGTCCAGCGAAAGGGAGCTACAAAGGTTGTAGTCTCGAAACCCTAGTTTTTATTCGCTTTAACTTTCGAAACCCTAATTTTCCAGGATCGATTCCTTTGTATGCTTGTTTAGCACCATAAAAATCTAAACTTTGAGACATGTGATGCTTCAAAACTCTACATAGGGTGCTAGGCAAACCTATTAATGGTATCAGAGCTACTAGGAATTGGATGTCGACCTATGGGGGGTTCTCACTGTGTGACAGTGTGGCGAAGCATAGGCTCTTACCCCTAGGGTGTCCCGAGACCGGAAGGTGTTCCGGCGGGTTGTAGTCCTCACGAGGGGGCATGCGTAAAAAGTAGCTGCTGAGGGACCCGTTGGTGCCACGGCGACCCTATTGGATGGGGTGGCTGGCTGACCTACAATGGTATCAGAGCCGACCTAGAACATTAGGCGACGCTTTTACGAAGTAAAAATCCCGATCGGACAAAAATACGACATTTTAAGACCCTCTCTGGACAAATTTTAAAATCTGACATTTTTCAGGATTAAAAATACTTAAAAAATACAACAGGTAAAACTAAGAATTATGGTGAAATTCGATGCCATGAACGGTACAAATGGCCGCGGAACCGCGGCAATTCCTTGCTTAGGCCGCGGCTCCGCGGCCGTACAGAGGTATCATTGCATCTAATTTACACTGTAATTCTTATTACTTCTTGTACAGTGTTTTAGGTATGTTTAATCTGAATATAGTACTGTATTTTCTGGAGATGGTTTTGGACGCGTAGATTCGATCGGAATTTTCATTTCGTTGCTTTTCCGGGTAAATTAGAAAGTATTGAAGTGTTTGAACGAGTATCATTTGCTCACTATTCACGGGGTTTAAATACTTTGGAGATACGTGCAAGTCTTTTTGTGGTGGACCCTCTAGAAGACAACAAACCTTAACTCGATTATGTGACCGTCTTGAACTGCCCTTTGAACCTTAGGGTTTGGGGCAGTACGGCGTGCCACATGTGAGGCGTTGGCTTGACCCTTCTACGGCTGGACCGCTACTACTGTGTCACACTCCGGATTTTTGAACCCTGCTCAAGTGTTGAGCTTTAGTGAATCTTGGGTACTTGATCGTTCGTTCGAAAACTTTAATACTGTCTGTTTATCTGGAATGTGATACAATATGTGGAATTCATATAGTTTAGGCATGAAATACGAAATATGTGATATTTCGCATTTATGATGTCTAAAGAGAATGTGGATTCCAAATATTGTAGTTTTACACTTTCTTTTCTGTGACCGTAAGTGTAGTATGTACGATATCGCCGGTTTCGTTGCTATACATCAACGACAATTGAGGTATGCATACTTACTTACGTTGATGATATGAGATATTATGTGTTGCTGAGATATGATGTGCAGGATTGTCGCGATTGAATAGCCGGGGGGTTTTATGTGAGATGAGAGTTTTATATTTTCATTCATGTAAATTCAAATGTAATGTAATATTCTTTTATTTGGGGCACTTCCGGGTTGAGGTTGTGTCACCAGTGTTGTATATTATTTACTTTTCCGCATTAGGATGGACCCAAGGAGGGGAGCACAGGTGATCGGGTTCTGGGGTTCAGTGGGAGGCCATCTCGAGGAGTCGAGACCGGGTCTCCTAAACCCCAGAATTGGTAGGGTCACTTGCCGCTCTCGTAGGGGTCCAGGGTGTGGGCTTGGCTATTCATCGCGACTGTGGAATCCGTATTTTCTATTCTGGCTAAATACTAAATACGGACGTCCTAGTATATCCCATTTTATATCTATGTTTCTGCTGCCTGTGTTCTGTGATATCTGAGACGAATGACATATTATATATATGATATATAGTAGATGTTGCTTATGTTTTACACCCGCGCTAGTCCCGTCCCGGTATGCCGTTAGTTAAGTAACCTAACGGTGCATAACGGAACATTGCGGCGAATGCGGATGGCATAAGCGTACGTGTTATTTTCGTTTCTTTTCTGTGATTGGCTTAAGGACTTAAATGATGGGATTACATTAATGTGATTAATGTAAAGAAAATAAACCTAAAAAGATGTTATAGAATCGGATTTGAAAACCACTCGGCTATTTATGAAAAAGCTATATTTCAAAACTGCGGAGCTTAAGCCACTCCTTTTGAAAACCATTTGATTCTACAATGATATCAAGTTCAAAGCGTTAAAGATTTTCTTAAAAAATCATCCGCAACCCTCCGTCATTTTAGAAAGTACAGTACTTAGTATTCGTGCTGCGTTTGTTGAATATAGTTAAGGCATAGTGTACGGTAGCTAAGTGATGTCTTCCTACATTGCATATGATGCAGATTAATTAGGACATTCTTATGACTTTGTTGGCTTTAGTTAAGGGTCATATGAGTGGGTCTAATTAATCAAGAAATGACGGGTAGAACTTGACTGGTACTTATGATTTGTTGACCATAGTTAAGGTCATAAGTGCTAGGGGTAAAAACCACATCGGGAATTTCAATAGTTGAAATTTGCAATGAGATTGCATACCTTCCATGTGATGGTTGGATCCCGATCCCACTGTGGGCAATAGTTGCTCCTAGGAGAGTTTTACAGTTTACAATTAGCTAACTCATTAGGTGTCTAGAAAGGTGTTAACGGGGCTCCGCCTCTGGGAAAACGAGGTTTACTCTAATTAGGTCCGTGCGAAAGCACGGGGAACCTCCCTCAAGTACCGACACTGGTCTGGCTGAACGGTTAGCGAAGTTGTAGACTGTAATTAATCCTGGCTAGTTTTTCTTTTTAAGGTTTGAAAGAAAAACTCGATAAAAGCAGTGGGAAACATCGATTAGACAAGATAATAACTAATCTGATCTATGCAAGAGCTTTCGCTGAGTGTATTCTTTTCTCTCTCTTAATGGCAGATACCCATGACTAGACTTAAGCTTCTACTAGATAAAAACAAACTGAATGGGACCAACTATAAAGACTGGCTGAGGAATCTGAAAATCGCCTTGACTTATGATAAAGTATCATATGTCCTCACAGCTTCAGCCCCGCCCATCCCAGGTCCAAAATCTTCAGTTGCGGACATTGAAGTCCACAAGACATGGGACGCTGACTGTGCCACGGCCAAATGCCTCGCGCTTGCATCGATGGACAACACACATCAAAAGCAGCACGAGGACATGGACATTCACGGTATATTGCTTCATACAAAGGAGTTGTATGGAGAGCAATCCCGCGTATTACGATACGAAGCATCAAAGAAATTGTTTCAGATGCGAATGGCCCCTGGCACACCAGTAGGAGACCATGTTCTGAAGATGATAGCTCTTATAGAAGAGCTTGAGGACCTTGGATGGACGATGGTCAATGAACAATATATAGATATTATTCTGCAGTCCCTTCCCTCCACCTTTGCTCAGTTCATAATGAACTTCAACATGCATGGCATGGAGAAGGAACTCCCTGAACTCCTTAATATGTTAAGGAGTGCAGAGAGCACTATGAAGTCAGCAAGAACTCCCGTTATGACTATTGGACAATCTTCTTCTTCTCGCCCGAAAGCTAAGGCCAAGGGAAAGAAAAAGAAGAAGCCCACCAATCCTAAAGGTGGAGTTAGAAAGGTGAAGGGAAAGGAAAAGTCCAAGGCTGGAGACTCGGGGAAGGGCGAATGTTTTCATTGCCACAAGACAGGACATTGGAAGCGCAACTGCACGGAGTACTTAAGTCTCAAGAAGAAGCATGGGGATGCTTCTGCTTCAGGTGCGTTTGTGACAGAAAACTGTTTTTCAATAAACTCTGCTTCCTGGGTATTGGATACCGGTTCAGGTTCTCACATTTGCAATTCGATGCAGGGGCTGAGAAATAGCAAGGTTTTGAAGACAGGTGACCATACTCTCCGCGTTGGAAATGGTTCCAATGTACATACAGTCGCAGTGGGAGAGTATCACTTGGGGTTGCCATCTGGATGTATTTTGGTTTTGAATCCATGTTATTTTGTACCAAGTATGCTATGTAATATAATATCCGTTTCTTTATTGGACAATGAAGGATATAATTTTGTATTGCAGAACAATGTTATGAACATTCACCTGAATCAAATGTTGGTTGGGTATGGTACGCTTAATAACGGAATATATGTCCTAAATCAACACACAGTTTTCAGTATACAACACACTAATAAAAGAAAACTTTCAGAATTAAATGAAGCTTTTCTTTGGCACTGTAGACTTGGTCATATTAACGAAACAAGACTAAACAAGTTACACAAAGATGGATATTTAAACTCTTTTGAATATAAATCTTATGCGACTTGCCAGTCTTGTATCAAGGGTAAAATGACCAAAACTCCGTTTACCGGACACGGAGAAAGAGCTACTCAGCTCCTAGGCCTCATACATAGTGATGTATGTGGGCCGATGTCTACACAGGCTAGAGGCGGTTTTTCATACTTCATTACATTCACTGACGATTTCTCAAGATTCGGTCATGTATTTTTATTAAAGCACAAGTCCGACGCTTTCGAGAAATTCATTGAATATAAACAAGAAGTAGAAAAACAAACCGGCTTGAGTATTAAGATGCTTCGATCAGATCGAGGTGGTGAGTATCTCAGTACAGAATTTGCAAACTTCCTAAAAGAGAATGGGATTCTCTCTCAGCTCACTCCTCCTTACACACCACAGCACAACGGTGTGTCAGAACGACGGAATAGGACCCTATTAGATATGGTCTGGTCCATGATGAGTGACGCTGAGTTACCAGTCTCGTTTTGGGGGCATGCATTGGAGACTGCAGCGTTTCTGCTAAACAGGGTTCCAACCAAAGCCGTGTCTACCACGCCATATGAGATATGTCATGGGAAGAGACCATCTCTTAAGAGAATTAAGATTTGGGGTTGCCCGGCCTATGTTAAAAAGCAGAATCCGGACAAACTCGAGACACGGTCAGTCATGTGTAACTTTGTGGGATATCCAAAGAATTCTTATGGATATCTGTTCTACCACAAAGAGGAACAAAAAGTGTTTGTTTCTCAGTATGCCACATTCTTGGAAAAAGAGTTTTTCACAGATAAAGATGATGGCAAGGTGGTGGATCTAGAAGAGGTTCTGGAGACACAAACTACAAATGACGATTTGGTTGAACCGGCTGTTACAACAGAAACTGAAGAACCTCGGCCACTCCGTAGGTCTGGTAGGACTTCTCGCCCACCGGAGAGGTACTACGGTTTCCTCATTGATGGTGACAGAGAAGACTGTATCATGGATGATGATGATCCTACCAGTTTTCAGCAAGCTATCATGAGAAGTGGCTGGATGCCATGAGATCCGAAATGGAGTCTATGTACACCAACAAAGTATGGACTTTGGATGTTGTACCCCCTGGGGTAAAACCTGTGGGGTCCAAATGGATCTTTAAAAGAAAGATTGGTGTAGATGGGCTGGTGGAGACCTATAAGGCAAGACTTGTGGCGAAGGGTTTTCGTCAAAGACCAGGTTTGGACTATGACGAGACTTTTTCTCCCGTAGCCATGCTTAAATCCATTCGGATCCTACTTGCTATTGCTGCTCACTACGACTATGAAATCTGGCAGATGGACGTTAAAATTGCATTTCTAAATGGAAATTTAGAAGAATGCGTTTATATGGATCAGCCAGAGGGCTTCATTGACAGTGGGAGCAGCGGGAAAGCATGTAAATTGCTTAAATCCATATATGGGTTAAAGCAGGCATCACGGAGTTGGAACATCTGTTTCGATGATGTCATCAAAGAGTTTGATTTCATCAAAAATCCAGATGAACCTTGTGTTTATAAGAAGGCTGTAGGGAGAGTTGTCACATTCCTCGTATTGTACGTGGACGACATTCTTCTGATAGGAAATGATATTCCTATGCTACAGTCGGTCAAATCTTTCTTATCACTGAGGTTCTCCATGAAGGACCTGGGTGATGCCACATACATTCTGGGCATAAGGATCTATAGGGATAGATCCAAAAGGTTATTGGGATTGTCCCAAACCAGGTACATTGACACCATCCTAAAAAGGTTTAGTATGGAAGACTCCAAGCGAGGTGCCTTACCCGCTTACCATGGAGTCACTCTCTCCAAGGATTCTTGTCCAAAGACCGATGAAGAGAGAGCTCGCATGAGTGTTATACCCTATGCTTCGGCAATAGGATCTATAATGTATGCGATGTTATGTACACACCCAGATGTAGCTTATGCACTTAGTGTTGTAAGCAGGTATCAATCCAACCCATGGGAGAATCACTGGACAGCTGTGAAGAACATTCTTAAGTACTTACGAAGGACTAAAGAATTGTTCTTGGTGTATGGTAATGGAGATCTCCAAATGGAGGCCTTTACCGATTCGAGCTTCCAGAGCGATAAGGACGACAGCAAATCTATCTCTGGGTTTGTATTTACCCTCAATGGAGGGGCGGTGGGTTGGAAGAGTTCCAAACAAGATACCGTTGCAGACTCCACGATGGAAGCTGAGTATATTGCTGCAAATGATGCCGCCAAGGAAGCCGTCTGGATGAAGAAGTTCGTCTCGGAGCTAGGAGTAGTTCCAACCATTATTGATCCAATACCTTTGTATTGTGATAATAATGGGGCTATGGCGCTAGCCAAGGAGCCCAGATCCCATCAGCGGTCCAGACACATCCTGAGGCATTTTCATTTGATCCGGGAGATAGTAGATCGCCGCGAGATCGAGATTAGGAGAGTAGACACAAAGAATAACGTCGTGGATCCATTCACCAAGGCCCTCCCTCAGCCGCAGCATGAGCGACTTTTTGAGATGTTGGGTATGAGATACGCCAATAACTGGCCTTAGTGCAAGTGGGAGATTGTTGGATATATGTATGCCCTAGAGGCCATTATATGATAGTGGTTGTATCTATACATGTATATATATATTCAGTATACATTCTTGCTCGACATGATAGTATGCTATCTGCTTCTTCTTTATCTGACATGTTGATTTGATCATGCTTTTATTCATTCATACATGCTGATAAAGCCCTGAGGATATCGGCTTGACTGCTCTGATTATGATAGAGATCATACTAGTAGGACATCTGTAGTCTATAAGCATATCCTGGAAAGTCCCTAGTCGTAGGTATATCGAGACGGGGCATTGATATACCAGAGTAGACTAGCGTATATGATACTAGACCCATACGATGGGCGATGAATGTTCCCACATTCATCGATGTTTGACATCAAGGTCATATACGGGTGCTCAGTGGTGACTGGGTACACTGGACGGACTCACCGAGAACTCCTATATGGAATTATATCTATCGTCGGATAGTAGTTCTCAGGTAACACTGGTACAGGTTAGTCTGTAGACCCGAGATCGTCATAGAGTCTTGTGTGTTCTCCCACTGTACTTTGATTGCCACCCTACCACGGCTCTACTGAGTCGTGCAAACAGGTGGCCGTTGGGTACAGTCCCGAGACACACGAACGCAATGAGCGATAGGAGGGGTTTCGTCTCTCCCGGTATTGGGAGTTGATGTTGTGTTGTGCCCAACTGGTTATATCAGTAAGTCCCTGGCCAGGGCTGCTGAGATTTGCTGATAAGTGTTATCAGTAATTTCTCGATCTGTTATAGACCATTCACCGGAACGACTTATTGAGTTATTAGGGTCGACGTGACCATCCCTAGGCTCGATATGCAGCATATCTGACGAAGAGACCGGACTGTACGGTAGTGTTGCCGGTTGGCTCGACGGGAGTTCTAGCAGGTTCGCTTGTTTTCTTCTGATCGCTCAATACCCGGGTGGCCGTTACGTTTAGCTGACCGCTTGCGGCTTGGGGGTGCTTGATATGATCATCACCCTCTGCCAGCGTATTGACAAGTCTTAGAGTCCCACACAGGAGTTACCTAGTCCAGGCGAAACGTTGTGGTGCGCGTATGTGATATGCGCATGGACCCGATTAAAATGCGCGTATATGATACCGTATATTGATCGGGCGGCTTGCTTTTGGTAGGGTCATATGTGATATGGGAGGATTGATAAATCAAGTGTTGATTTATCATTTAACCATTAGCTTTCTCACTTAAAACCTTTTCTTATATATATGATGGATGTATGCATGCATGTATGTTTTTCTTTCTTTTAGTTTCATGCACATATGGATGTACATACACACATACATACATACATCATCCTTCATGGTTGCTTATACATGGAATATGATGGCAATATAAGACTCACACCATGGTTGAATATATGGATTATTATTTGATTTATTGTTTAAAACAAAATAGAAAAGATAAGGATAATTCTTGCTTGCTTCTACATTCTTCTTTAAACCTAACCATGCTCACCTACTTCTAACCATGAGTTATCCTTCTCTTTGTGTTTTAAACTCAAGTTAAATAATGTCTCCATCATATAACCATGGTTTGAGATGAGGATTAAAAAAATATATATACATATATTTTCTTTTTCCTTCAAGAGAGTTATCTTTTTTTCTACTCTTGTTAAAACAAAAGGCCATCATCTTCCTCCTTCTTCTTCCTTTTGCTCTTTAGTTTTTTCTAGTGAGTAAAACACAACCAAAGAAAGGTTTTTGAAGTGAGAATCTAAACCACAACATCATTCTACACAAGTTTAGCCAACTTGTTTAGAGTGTTCTCTTCGTTTCTCATCGTGATAATCGAAGTTGCGAGCTTGGACGAGGGACTCCGGGTGGATCGTCGTGGATGTGAGAGGACTTCAAGAGGACCTTCTTCCAACACCCAAGAGACCAAAGAGTCCAGCAAAAGGGAGCTACAAAGGTTGTAGTCTCAAAACCCTAGTTTTTATTCGCTTTAACTTTCGAAACCCTAATTTTCCAGGATCGATTCCTTTGTATGCTTGTTTAGCACCATAAAAATCTAAACTTTGAGACATGTGATGCTTCAAAACTCTACATAGGGTATCGACACGACTTATCAAGCTACTGGGGTCTGACGTTTACTACCCCTAGGCGAGATATGCGACATATCAGACGAAGAGACCGGACTGTACAGGTGTGTTACTGATTGGATTCACAGGAGAATGTACAGGCTTGCTTGTTGATCTTCTGATCGCTCAATACCTGGGTGGCTGTTACGTTTAGCTGACCGCTTGCAGCTTGTGGGTGTTTGATATGATCATCACCTACTGCTGGCATATTGACGATTCTTTAGAATCCTACACAGAGGTTTCTTGGCTCAGGCAAAACGGAGTAGGAGCACATATATGATGTGTGCGGGACCGAGAACAATACATGTATGTGATACCGTATTAGATTCTTACGATATGAGATATCGGCCGAGTATATGAGATATAGCCGGGTCATCGGATCAAGTGTTGATTCGATGAACTGATACAGATTATATTAGTCGGTTATTTATGAAATAGCCGGATTATCAGATCAAGTGTTGATTCGATAATTTAATATATAATTATATATTTGATATATTAAATTACATTAAATAATATAAGCTCACTAAAAGATTCTTTTTCTCACTCGGGTAATACCTTGATATATATGCGATATATGTTAATTGTATTATTTTATTTTGTTACAATAAATATTGTATATGTGATATATAATATTGTAACATGTTATGGTTATAAATGCAACATGATGTAGAGTTTAATTGTGGTTAGGGTTTGGATTAGGGTTAAGCAAGCATGAAGCTTTCATGAAGCTTCTTGAAGCTTTGACTTTGACTTTGGATATTTTGTGTAGATATTTGCTTAACTCAACCCAACCCTTCACCATAGTTAACTCTCTACATCGGTTAAGACTTCATTCTTAATCCATGGTTGCATTTCTAACCTCACACTACTTTTCATTATTCATCACAAAAGGATTAGAGCTTCTTCTTCCTTCTTCTTCTTTCATGGAAAAGCTTTCTAGCTTTTTCAAAGGTGATGAAAATGAGTGAGAAATAGAAAACAAATGAGAGCTAAAATCCTACTTCATCATCCTAATCTATCCTAGCCATTTAGATTAGGGTGTTCACTTCATTTAGTAAGTGAGAGCTTGTGTTAAAGAAACTTCAAGGTAGATCATCTTTGTTATCGAAAATCGGAAGCAAGCTTGCATCTTTCTCTTTGTGGAGCCTCTCAAGAGTCCGGAACTTGATGATCGCAGCGAAGGGACCACAACATGGAGCTTATGAAGTGAAGGACCGGACTACAAAGGTTGTAATCCCAAACTCTTAGTGTTAAAGTGTTTAACATGCTTTGTTTCGCCTAATCTCTAGTTTAAAGATCTTGGTTTAAGGTTGTTCGGCATGTCTAAATTTTGAATCGGGCATGGTTGATGCCTTGTAGACCCTTGTGACAATGCCTAGTAACCCTACACATACTCGAGGCAGTCTTGAATCATCGTGGGCCAATAATAACCCATCCGTTTGATCTTCAGCTTCATCTTCGGCCCGGCTTGGTGAGAACCGCAGAGCCCGTCGTGAGTTTCTTGAACGACTCTTGTTGCTTCTTCAGGTCCCAGGCATCTTAGCTATAAAGAATCAAATGACCTCTTGTACAGAGTATCGTTGACGAAGGCGAAAGATAGGGCTCGCTTCATGAGCTGATGTTTTGAGGACGCATCTTCAGGCGTTCGACGGGATTTGAAGTAGTCTATAAAGACTTCTCTCCAATCCTCGACCTTTTCTTGGTCATTCACTTGTAGAGCCATTTGCTCGGTCGCTCCCTTTTCCTTGGACGATTCCGGAGATATTTCTGCCGGTGCAAGGACCCGACGGCTTTGTACCACGATTCTTACGTCATCGAGGTTCTCATCGGCCAATTCTTTAGCAAGCTTGGCTAATGCATCCGCTTTGCTATTTTCTGCACGCGGTATGCTTTCTAAGGTATAGGAAGGTATTTGGGTCAGCAGTTGCTGTACCCTCTCACTGTACTTCACCAGTTCTGGTTTGCACGTTTGATAGTCGCCATTTACTTGACTAACGACCAGTTGGGAGTCTCCATATATGAGGAGGTTCTCAATCCCCATGTTAATGGCAATCTCGAGACCTGCTATCAAAGCTTCATACTCGGCTTCATTATTTGTCCTTCGCTCTGTTAAGGAGAAGGCAAAGCGCATTATCCCTCCTTGTGGGGTTACGAAAATGAGGCCTACCCCTGATTTGATTATGGGGGTGTTTTGTTTGCGCTTCTTCATGGAGGATGCTCCATCGAAGTAAAGTTCCCACCAGGTATCATCCCCGCCGATTGTGTCAAACGCATGCTCGTCTGGCAGTTCGCAATTCAGAGGAGAATCGGCAGGTATCGGATGCTCAGCGAGGAAGTCGGCGATGGCCTGGCCTTTCACTGCCTTAAGAGGCTGATAGGTTATCGAGAACTCCATCAAGAACAAGGCCCATTTAGCAAGCCGCCCTGTCAATATGGCCTTTGATATCAAATACTTGAGAGGATCCACCTTCGATATGAGGCGGACTTCATGCGCCAGTGCATAATGCCTGAGCTTTGTTATCGCGAAGATCAATGCCAGGCAGTGTTTTTCGATGGGAGAATAATTTCTTTCTGCCCCCAGTAGAACTCAACTCAGATAGTAAAGGGCTCTCTCCTTCCCTTGGTCATTCTTCTGTGCCCATAATGCGCCTAAAGAACCTTCGAGGGCTGTTGTATAAAGAATGAGAGGCTTTCCCTTGAACGGAGCAGCCAGTACTGGTGGATTCTGCAGGTACTGCTTGATCTCGTCTAGTGCGTTTTGGCATTTGTGATCCCAGACGAAAGGGGTTCCCTTCTTCATCAGGTGGCTGTAAGGATGGCATTTCCCTGAAAGATTAGCTATAAATCGCCGGATATACGCGAGCTTCCCTTGGAGAGACCGCAATTGCTTAAGAGTCCTTGGGGGGGCATCTCCATAATCACCTTGATCTTTGATGGATCTATCTCGATGTCTCGGTGTCAGGCGATGAAACCTAGGAATTTGCCCGAGGAAACTCCGAACGCACATTTGAGAGGGTTCATCTTCAAGTTGTATTGCCGAAGGCGCTGAAACATGATCTTCAGATGCTCTAAATGTTCCTCGTATGATTTGCTTTTAACCATGAGGTCATCGATATAGCATTCGACGATTTCATGTATAAGGTCATCAAAGATCTTCGTCATGGCCCTCTGATAGGTGGCACCGGCGTTCTTTAGACCAAAGGGCATCACCTTGTAGCAGAATATGCTTAAAGGGGTCCGGAAAGCGGTGTGTTTCTGGTCCTCAGGATGCATCTTTATCTGATTGTATCCTGACGAGCCATCCATGAAGGAGAAGACTTCGTGAGTGGATGTATTATCTATCATTAGCTCGGTGACTGGTACCGGGAAGTCGTCTTTCGGGCAGGCTTTATTGAGATCCCGAAAGTCCACACATATGCGCACTGTCCCATTTTTCTTCATCACCGGGATGATGTTGGCGATCCAGTCAGGATACTGAACTTCTTGGATCAAGCCAGAGTCGATTAGCTTTTTGACCTCGGCATTGATTCTCATCTCAAGCTCGAGCCGCATTCTTCTCGGCGCTTGTTTGATTGGCTTGGCGTCCAGAGATATCACCAATCTGTGTACAGCTATTTCTGGATCTAGCCCCGGCATCTCGGAATAGTTCCATGCGAAGCAATCTTTATGATGCATAAGCATGTCTTTTAGTGTAGCTACCCTTTCTTCAGACAGCAACTCACTGACAAATGTCGGCCTTGGATCATTCGTCGTCCCCAAATCAATTTTCTTGAGATCATCTGCAATAGTGTGTATTCCATCTTCCAGCTCTTTCGGCGCTGGCGGAAACTCTGAGATCGCCTCGTTATCATCATTTCCGAAGCATCAGGGGAGGTCATCCATATCCTCGGGCTCTTCTTTTGATAGCGCAATCATATGACAAGTACGAGCTCGCTTCCAAGACCGATGTTGATCTGGTTCTACTCTTGCTGCATGCGCGGCTTTTGGTTCGTGCTTCTGTGGCGGATTTATCCTCCAACTGCTGGATAGAGAGAACTTGCCGAGCTGATTTGACCCAGTTCTTGAAGGTGAAGCAGTCTTCGAGAGGATGTCCTATTGCTCGGTGATAAGAGAAATAGTCTGGATGAGAGACCTCGTTGACCCGCTTCTCTTACTAGCCTGTCCATTCGTTCTTCAAATGATGGACTCGGCGCTTTGATGACCGGACCTTGTTTTGGTTCAGGATCAGCATCTTTTAACAGGGCGTCCTCTTCTTCATCGAAGTCATATATGACGTAGCTACCATGGACTCGTTCCCGTTTCCTGGATTGGACATATCCGAGCTCGACCGTTTCCAGTCTCCCGTTGGGCAGCTTTCGTTGAGTCCCGGGGACGTCCCAAATCCTGTTGTAGAATCGAGCTTGTCGAGTAGTTTGTCTGAAGGGTACCCCTTGACGCTTCAATAGCCTTTTCAAGCCTTCCATGTAATATTTAGGCAGACGGATAGGTTGGAGCCTGTCGAGCGTAGAATCGGCACCATGCCAAACTTCTTTTTCCACCTTGGTTTCCCCGGATCGGTAGAATAGGATCGCTTTTTTACCTTTTCGCCTAGAAGGGACTGATTGTTAGGGATTCTGCGTGTTCAAGTTTTAGTTAAATACCGCAATCAAGACGGTTTCGCTTGTAGCTAGCCGGTTGAGTACGGGTCGTCCGCAGGGAGATGGGAATCTTTTTCTATGTGCTTTAACGAGTTAAGTCCGAGAGTTCAGATTTGTTTGTGATTATCTAAGTGTTAAGTTGATAATTAAAGAGAGCTTGTTAGGGTTAGGATTAGGTTAGTTTGAGTTAGGAGTCTCCACATCTTTCGTTGCCCCTCTTAATATCGGTGTTACGGTAATTGGCAACAACGGGGATTAGCACGACTAGGAAGGAACTTGCGAGTATAAGCTAGGCTTTCCAACGCATAAGTTCTTCCTTTTGGTGCTTGTCCGTCCGTTCTTGGCTCTTAGCCATAACCTCCGGTTAATTCAACCACAACCGGTCTCACTACGGAATCACCGCTATCATGTAGGATAGGATGCCGTAAGGAGCGGATTGTGGTTCAATTAACGGGAGTCGATTTAAGCTGTTGGGCAAGGAAAGAGTGAGAGAGATTTCCTTCTCTCAAACTTCCCTTATCCTACCCTAACAAGTATGAACTACTCACACATCATGATACGGAAAAATAAAACAAAACAAAAGAGGAAGATAGAAAGAAAGAGATTAGAAGATAACGACTAGCTATTTGCGACCTCACCTTGGCGAGGATCGAGCGTAAGCATCATGGTCGTATTAAGGATAAAAAGAGAGAAGAAAGAAACAACAAGAAATAACAACAACTAGTTAACAAATTAAAATTACAACAATTAACAAGATAATGAGACAAGCAAAATAATAAACGGTTCTTCTTTATTCATCACTCTTCACTCACAAGCTCACTACAAGTTTAATGGAGAAGAGGTGAGAAGAAGAAGAAGAAACAACACTAAACCTTACAAAAGAGAATACTAAATTATGGACCCTTTCCTTCTCAAAGTTCTGGGCTATTTATAGGCTGGAGAATGGAAATCTAGGGCAACCACCAGAACATATGTACAAAGACAAAACTGCCCCTGAAAGATGACGAGGTGCGGCGCCAGTAAGGTCGCGGATCCGCGGCCTAGACCCCCTATTGGCCGCGGATCCGCGGCCCTATAGGTGAGTTGGGGCATGGCTTTTCTTGTGGTCCCCTGGTTTGCTGTCCCCTTTTGTCTGGTACATATATTTTCTGAAAATACTTCCACATTTCTTCCAGAATTTCTGTTGAGGGAAAGGTGGACTTTTTGTCAAGATTTGGCATGATTGCCTCGAGCTCCGCGTAGATTTCTTGGATCTTGTGCTGCCATTAAGCCTTGTGCATGAAAACGACATTGATTTGCCATTTTGTCTTCCTAAACTGGTATCTGGCAACATACGGATGAAGAGCGGAGACCGTGTTTCCTCAGTGGTTGGCAGGAACCCGGATTTTGTCGTGTTTTCCATGAATTCCACCATTTTAGAACCGAGAACCTGTATCCTGCAATTGACTAGCAAACACGGCTTAAGAGTATCTACCGATATGCAATGTGATAAAAATTGGGCGATATGAAAATGCAAAAATCTGATATGAACAAATACCCCCAAACTTATCATTTTCTCGTCCCGAGCAAAGCCAATTTATTCACAAAAAATTTCCTAACCTCACTTTCGCAGGGAACGCGATTGCACTGAGCATGTGCAACAAGCCGTTAAACCTCTAGGTGTCCCTAGTAGGAGGAGTGTTGTCTCCTGAGGGTTTTCAGCGGATACTACCCACAAAATCCGGTCAAGTTGGTTTTGTAAAATAACTAAGATTCAAACCCTAAAGTTTTGTTTCAGAAAATAACAATTCTATAATCCTAAGTCTAGACTATCGAACCTTTATTTTTCACACCTAGCTTCTTATTTAACTACAGATTTTATATGTCTTTACGTGCAATGCAAATAGTGTCGTTAAGTTCCAGAAGGATCGATTAAAGTCATCATGTCGCACAATAAAGCCCAGATAACAATTTTAAAAGGATCACATAAGTTTTATAAAGAGTTAAGCATTTTTCAAGTTTCGTTTTCCAGTAAGGTTTCAACTTCAGAATTTCTATCTTCCTTAACAGGAAACTAAGTCGTATTTTTCACTCCACCTTTTTCTTGTTTTCAGTTCATACACACCTCTGTGAACGTGCAATAGTCTTTATCATGGAATAAAACCTTCATATCTCCGTTAAATTTTTTTTATAAAAGCCGGTCTTTTATCAAGATTATTCTCACACAAAGAACCGTTAGGAATTTTAACTCGGAGAGAACACTTTCTTGACTTTGTTTTAAACTGGACTTTCTAGGCTTCTTAGTGAGCTTTGGGCCAATGCACCCAAACCAGTTGGTTTTAGGGCATTAGGTGTAGAAACACCCCAGCGGACTTAATTACTCAAGTTACCTAGGTCCAAAAACAAAAGACAGTTTGGCGTGAAAATCAGATGATTTAATACGAACGGAGACATAACCGGCAGTTCAATTATTTTTTGGATAAAAGACGTGTTTAGTGGGTTCGGTGTGTAATCATTCCAATCAAGTTTCAGATGGGTTATTTTTCAGACTTAGTTCCAATTACGGCATCAATAATATTCCTTCATATTCGCTTTACTTCATAAACTATTCTTGACATTACTTATTTCAGAACAAACCTATTTGATCCTCAGAAAATCATTTATCTGTTTAAAAGTTTTTCAACATAAAAGACTTGTCATCTAATTCCCAAAAACTCACGACACGTATAGTGTGATGTAAAGACGTATATCAGCTATAGTTAACTTCAAAGGAGCGTTATCTTTCAGGTTCTCAAAATCTAAACATAAGATTTAGTTATTCCTATTTTTTCAAACAAGAACCGTCGAAATGTTGAATCAGAGTTTTTCCACTAGCTAACTTGACAGAAAAGTTTTTATATTTTTAGAAAATTTTCAGATTTTTATGGATTTTATGGATTTTAATATGCAGATGCAAAATATACATATGAATGCGAAGGTAAGAAATATTTTATGGATTTTAATATGCAGATGCAAAATATACGTATGAATGCGAAGGTAAGAAATGCGTACCGAGCGTACCCCCAAACTTAAACTGGACAGTGTCCTCACTGTCATTGCATGAAGAGATCATTTGAAGGGTCAAAATTGTCGGTTAGCGATATACAATTTTTTTGTATTTGTTTTTAAAGAAAAGAAAAAGAAAAAGAATATACACAAATATATACAAAATGGTTTGTACATACCCCCAAACTTATTTGGAACAGTGTCCACTGTTCTTGGCTGGATAACCGAAGTTTGGAGGTAGGCAGAGGAAGATTATTCAGGGTAAACCGGCTCCTGTAAGAACAGGAGCTCCTCTGTTGGTTCGGCGCTAAGGTACGGTTTGCATCGGTGTCCGTTCACTTTGAAAAATGAACCGTCCTTTGGATTTTCCAAATCCACAGCGCCCTGCGGATACACATTCCGCACAAAATACGGTCCTTTCCAGCGAGATCTGAGCTTTCCTGGATGGAAGTGAAGTCGGGTGTCGTAAAGCAGTACCTGCTGACCAGGTACGAAGGTTTTGCGCAAAAGGTGTTTATCGTGAAACACCTTCGTTCGATTCTTAACAACAACCGCGTTATCGTAAGCTTCATCCCTAAGCTCGCTCAGTTCGTTCAACTGCAGCTTCCGATGGCTGCCCGCATCCTCGAGAGACAGATTCAACTCCTTTATCGCCCAAAATGCGCGATGCTCTATTTCGACAGGTAGGTGGCAGGCTTTTCCGTACACAAGCCGATAGGGAGACATGCCAAGGTCGGTCTTATAAGCGGTTCGAAAGGCCCAAAGGGCATCAGTGAGTTTTAGCGACCAATCCTTACGGTTCTTGGAAACCGTCTTCTCCAGTATCTGCTTGATTTGCCGATTTGAAACTTCGGCCTGCCCGCAGGTTTGGGGGTGGTAGGGCGTAGAAAGCTTATGATTAATGGAATATTTCCGCATCAAGGCCTCGAAAGTCTTATTGCAGAAATGACTTCCATTGTCGCTAATGATCGCTCGGGGGTGCCCAAAACGAGAGAAAATGTTTTCTTTAAGGAACCTAACGACAACCTTGTTGTCGTTAGTTCGGCTGGGCACAGCCTCGACCCATTTAGAGACGTAATCAACAGCGAGAAGGATGTACAAGTTCCCGAAAGAGCTGGGAAACGGCCCCATGAAATCTATCCCCCAAACATCGAAAATCTCCACAACCAAGATCGGTTGGAGCGGCATCTCGTTCCTCCGGGATATCCGGCCCATGTGTTGGCACCGGGAGCAAGTTTTGCAATAGTCATGAGCGTCTTTGAAGAGTTGTGGCCAGTAGAAACCACATTGCAAGATCTTCTCAGCTGTCTTTCTGGGCCCAAAATGCCCGCCACACGCTTGATCGTGGCAAAATGACAGCACACTCTTGAATTCCTCGTCAGGGACACACCGACGAATAATCTGGTCGGGACAGTACTTGAACAAGTAGGGTTCGTCCCAGTAAAAGTGTTTTACTTGGGATAAGAAACGAAGTCTGTCCTGACTCGACCATTCAGTCGGGAGTAATCCTGTGGCTAAATAGTTCACAATATCTATGAACCAGGGTTCGCACGATACTGTCAAGAGCTGTTCATCCGGGAAAACGTCGTTGATCGGAATTGGAAGCGAAGGCGAAGAAGGAAGTCGTGAGAGATGGTCGGCAACTACGTTTTCACATCCTCGTTTGTCCTTAATGACAAGGTCAAACTCTTGAAGCAAGAGGATCCAACGTATTAACCGAGATTTAGCATCTTTCTTCGCAAAAAGATGGCGCAGAGCAGAATGGTCAGTGTAGACAATGACTGGAGAGCCGATGAGGTAGGGCCTGAACTTTTCTAAAGCAAATACAACAGCTAAGAATTCCTTCTCAGTTGTTGTATAGTTAAGTTGGGCGTCGTTCAGGGTTCGGCTCGCATAATAGATTATGTGCGGCATCTTGTTGATGTGCTGTCCAAGGACAGCACCAATGGCAAAGTCGGATGCATCGCACATAATCTCGAATGGGTGCGTCCAGTCAGGTGAAGAAAGAACGGGAGCAGAAGTGAGTGAGCGTTTTAGTGACTCGAATGCAGTCACACAGCTCGAGTTGAAGTCGAATGGCGTGTCCTTGGCCAGCAAAAGAGTCAAGGGCCTAGCAATCTTGCTAAAGTCCTTGATGAACCGTCTATAGAAACCGGCATGGCCAAGGAAGGCTCGGATATCTCTGACGCATCGGAGAGGAGGCAGATTGGAAATGACCTCAATCTTTGCTTTGTCAACCTCTATACCATTTTGCGAGATGATATGTCCTAAGACAATACCTTTGCGCACCATGAAGTGGCATTTCTCCCAGTTCAAAGTGAGATTCTTGTCCTTACATCGGGTAAGAACAGCGTCAAGATGCAGCAAACACTCGTTGAAGGAATCGCCGAAGATGGAGAAGTCATCCATGAAAATCTCCAGAAATTTTTCCACCATGTCTGAGAAGATACCCATCATACACCGCTGGAAGGTAGCGGGCGCATTGCATAACCCAAAGGGCATGCGACGATATGCAAACGTGCCGAAAGGACAAGTGAATGTGGTCTTGTCCTGGTCTTTTTCGGCGATGGGAATCTGATTATAGCCGGAGTAGCCATCAAGAAAGCAGTAGTACTCGTGTCCGGCCAATCGTTCAAGCATCTGGTCAATGAAAGGTAGCGGAAAGTGGTCTTTCCGCGTTGCGGTGTTGAGTTTTCTGTAATCAATGCAAACTCGCCACCCAGTTTGGGTGCGAGTAGGGATTAACTCGTTCGCCTCGTTGGTTATGACCGTGATGCCTGACTTCTTGGGGACAACGTGAATGGGGCTAACCCACTGGCTATCAGAGATAGGGTAAATGATACCACTATCTAGACATTTTACGATCTCCTTCTTCATAGCCTCCTTCATGACTGGATTAAGACGTCTTTGTGGATCCCGGGCTGGTTTGGCATCATCCATCAGATGAATGTGATGCTCAACGATCAGGGGACTAATCCCCTTGATGTCCGCCATGGACCAGCCAAAATCTTGCCTGTTGCCGTGCAAGACCGCGAGAAGGGCTTTCTCTTGCTCGGGAGCTAGAGAAGCCGAAATGATGACAGGGAGGGTCTCGTTCTCACCTAAGTAAGCATACTTAAGGTGAGACGGCAACGGCTTGAGTTCGAGCGTTGGAGGTGAAACGATGGAAGGCAAGACTGGTGCAAAGGTCTCGAACTCAAAGGACTCCAGCAAAGGTTCAAAACGAGTGTAGGCAACCGAGTTGGATGGGTCAGGTAACTCATCCGAAAAGTCGAAGGATTCAAACTCGGGTTGTGCGCGGCTAAGATCGTTCGAGAACGTGAAACACTCGTAGTCGTTGTCGGGCGCAGAAACAGCAGCAGGTTCGAAGAGAAACGCACTAGTGGCGTCAAGATTATCGTGATCAAACAGAAACTCCTCGAATTCACACTCTTCTGGGGTGATCTCCTGGATCGAGCAGACGTCTAGTATATGAGCATTAGGTTCGGCGGGCTGATTCCCCAACCTAAAAATGTTGAGTTCAATCGTCATATTTCCAAAAGAGAGGTTCATCGAACCATTACGACAATTGATCACAGCATTTGAGGTTGCGAGAAATGGGCGATCGAGTATCACCGGAATTTGATTTCGGGGGTTAGCTACAGGCTGTGTATCTAATACAATGAAGTCAACGGGGAATATGAAGTCCCCGACTTTTATTAACACATCCTCTAGCTCACCCCTAGGATGAGTGATCGATCGGTCGGCCATTTGGAGAGTGCAGTGCGTGGGTTTCAGCTCTCCAACGCCTAATTGCTCGTATACTGAATAAGGAAGCAGGTTAACACTGGCACCAAGATCTAATAGTGCGCGGTTGATGTTCTTATCCCTAATGGTAATTGAAATCGTAGGACAGCCAGGGTCCTTCCGTTTTTGTGGTAAAGATTGGGTAAGGGCATCACTCACAGCACTAGCCAAGAAAACTTTCTTGGGTACCTGAGACTTCCTCTTTTTCGTGCACAAGTCCTTTAAGATTTTCGCGTAGGACGGGACTTGTTGGACAGCATCTAAAAGAGGAATGTTAATGTTAACCTGCTTAAATAACTCCAGAATCTTCTCCATATGAGGATTTTGTTTATTAGACCTCAACCGGTTTGGAAATGGAACATTTTGAAAATTGGTTGAGTCTAATGCTGGAGGAGGAGATTGTGGAGTTGGAACGGATCCCAGAATAGGTGTCTTCGTGGAGTGAGAAGTGGGTCCGTTCAGAGCAGAAGAAGAGGGAGGGGATCCTTGTGAAGAACGGAGAATAGGCTCAGAAGACGAAGAAGAAGAAGAAGAAGAAGAAGCGGCCGGGGTGTCATCGTTGATCCGTTTGCCAATGTTGTTTTGCAGCATCCTTCCCGATCTCAGTGTGGTCACGGCACTCACATTATGGTTCTGTTGTTCAAGAGCAACATGTGCATTATGTGGGTGACCGGGATTTGGGAGTGGTTGGGACGGGAGCTTCCCCTTCTCTCGCTCGCTTAAGGCCGCGTTCAGCTGTGCAATCTGGGCCTCGATGGTCTTGATGCTTTGCCCGTGTGCGACAGTGTGTTGCACTAAGGACTGAATGGAAGACTGGATGTTGGCAGTGGATTGGGTCGATTGTTTAACGAACGCCTCCAGACTTCGTTCGAGCGAGGAAACCTTATCGTTGTTTGACGGAACAAAGTTGTTTGGTGGAAAAGAATTGTTGGGTGCAAAGTTGTTCGTCTGATTTTGGAAAGGTTGGGGTTGGAAGGGCTGCTGATATTGATGTTGAGTTTGTTGTTGCGCTTGTTGTTGCGGTGGAGGGGCCCTTTGGAAATTGTTGCCCTGGAATTGATTCTGATTCTGATTCCAGGCAAAATTGGGATGGTTCCTCCAACCGGGATTGTAGGTGGAAGAGTATGGATCATTCCTCGGTCTTTGCTGAAATGCAGCATTGACCTGATCCTGTCCTTGCGAGGGTGGATTGTAAGGACACTCTTCGGTCAAGTGAGAAGGATCGGAACAACAAGCGCAGATGGTACGAAGGGGGAGAACAGGGGCAGGAGCAGGAGCAGAAAATTTGCTCTCTATCGCTTCAAGCTTTCTTGTTATTGCAGCCATTTCAGCTTTCATCGCAATAGAGACATCAAGTTGGTGGATTCCTACTCTAGACTGACCGGTAGAAGTGGAGGTAGAAGAAGAAGAAGTCGGTCTGGTGCTCTCCCATTGTAGTGTTTGCTCCGCAAGGTCGTCAAAGAACTGCCACGCTTCCTCGTCAGATTTCGATAGGAAGTGGCCCTGACAGATGGTTTCCAACAATTGCTTCGTTGCTGGGTTCAGTCCCTCGTATAAGGTTTGGCAGAGTTGCCATTTCTCTATACCGTGGTGGGGACACTGAACAAGAAGGTCTTTGTACCAGTCAAAGCACTTCCAGAAGGGTTCAGAAGGAAGCTGGGAGAATTGGTTGATTTCATTTCGAATCCTTACGGTTTTATGATTCGGATAGAATTTTTTTAGAAACGCTTTAACAAACTCGTCCCAGCTGGTGATTGAGTGGGAAGCTGTGCTATAAAGCCATTTTTCAGCGAGATCGCATAAAGTGAACGGAATGACCCGTAGACGTATAGCATCGTCCGACGGCTGGGTGGTTTTCATCATGGCACAGACGTTTTGAAATTTCTTGATGAAGATATAGGCATCTTCAGATTCAAGCCCATGAAAACGTGGAAGCATGTTAATGAAGTGGGGCTTAATTTCAAAGTTGTCCCCATTGGCCGGAGGAAGAGAAAGGCAGGTGGGAAGTGCAGAACGGGTGGGATAGAAACGATCCTGGAGCGCGATTCGCTGTGGTGCTACAACAGGCGGTGGTAGTGGAATATTGGTCTCCGTAGGAGGTGGAGCCAATCCAGGGGTGGTCAAAGAGATGTTTGGATTAAATCCCGACATCGCGGAAGAAGAGGTTGGTGAAGGTGAAGGCGAAGATGTATGAACAGAATTCCGGTCAACGTCGGAGTTGGCCGGCAAAGGAAGGGGTGAAAGAGGAGTGGATGGAGTATCGACTTCGGAGTCGATCGCATAGTCGGTCGCGACTAACGTAACGCGGACTAGACGGGCGCTAGTGTCCCGAGTCCAAGCGGACATACACTAAACGAGTTTAGTATAGTCAAAGTGGAGAAGGTGAGGGTAAGAAAACGTCAATTGAGAAAGGCGATGGGTGGGGGGTGAAAAATGGATTTGGCGACAAAAGGGCAAGTTTTTATAAAAGTTTTTGATTTTTTCTTTTTTTTTTGTTTTTTTTTTTTTAGAAAGAGATTTACAGAAATATGTACGGAAATACGGCTTAAGCAATCACAAACAAGATATGCACAATCACACCTAGATCTAGGGTAACCTAGGTCTACTAGACCTGCTCCTGAACTTGATTGTCGAAGTTAAACAGTGTCGAGAAACGGGCTTAAAAATACACTGATCACGAGGCCAGGTAAGTGCAGAGATAAGGGGAGGTTGTCCAATGTTTTCGCGAAGTTCCTTAATTAAATAACCCTTTCTCTTTCGGCGGTTGCGCCTTTAACACTTTTCTAGACACCCCGTAAACAATATATCGTTAAGCGAGGTTCTAAACACGGTTTATCTTCTCCTAATGAGCGCGAAGTCCTTAGGGCTGAAGTCTAGTATTTTTTAATTACAATGGACAATGCATATGCTTTTATGATTTTTGGGGTCCTGGGAAGGGTGATGAAATCCCCACCCAATCTGAATTGGTTTCAAGCCCCTTAAGTCCGTATTAAAGAATGCAAAGCGGTAACAAATCAACTGCAAACAATTTTTTTTTATTTGCGGCGCAAAGAATCCTGCACAAGAACAGTTTATTGGAAGGGGGAGAAGAGTTTGCGCAAAGAAATCTGCAGAAAACACATTTTATTGGAGTCCAGAGGAGTGGGGAGGAAGCAAGAAAGACTTACAGAGAAATTGGAAGCCTGAGACCACTAAGTGGCCGCGGTTCCGCGGCAATAGGGCTCTAATGCCGCGGTTCCGCGGCTGTGTTGAGGAAGTGGAGCTCCATTTTTCTGGTGTGGTCTGGGTTGGTTGTCCTCTGCTTGACTGGATATTTTGAATCTTGATTTTCTTACTGTAACTGCTCCAGATTTTTTAAGTAGACCGTTGCTTCGTTTTAATCCGTCGCGGTGTAGCCGCGAAATGTGGGTCTATCTTCCCACGTCTTTGGCACTGAACTTGAACTCCGTATATTCTACGTCTTGGCCACTGAACTTGAACTTCGTATTTTCCTGCACACTTGCACAAAAACTAATCAAAAATATCAAAATGATTTTTTTACAACGTATATTTTTTTGTTTTGCTTATATTTATATTCACAAGTTAACCCGAAATTACACAAAGAAATAAACTACCGTCTCCCCGGCAACGGCGCCATTTGATTGTTAGGGATTCTGCGTGTTCAAGTTTTAGTTAAATACCGCAATCAAGACGGTTTCGCTTGTAGCTAGCCGGTTGAGTACGGGTCGTCCGCAGGGAGATGGGAATCTTTTTCTATGTGCTTTAACGAGTTAAGTCCGAGAGTTCAGATTTGTTTGTGATTATTTAAGTGTTAAGTTGATAATTAAAGAGAGCTTGTTAGGGTTAGGATTAGGTTAGTTTGAGTTAGGAGTCTCCACATCTTTCGTTGCCCCTCTTAATATCGGTGTTACGGTAATTGGCAACAACGGGGATTAGCACGACTAGGAAGGAACTTGCGAGTATAAGCTAGGCTTTCCAACGCATAAGTTCTTCCTTTTGGTGCTTGTCCGTCCGTTCTTGGCTCTTAGCCATAACCTCCGGTTAATTCAACCACAACCGGTCTCACTACGGAATCACCGCTATCATGTAGGATAGGGTGCCGTAAGGAGCGGATTGTGGTTCAATTAACGGGAGTCGATTTAAGCTGTTGGGCAAGGAAAGAGTGAGAGAGATTTCCTTCTCTCAAACTTCCCTTATCCTACCCTAACAAGTATGAACTACTCACACATCATGATATGGAAAAATAAAACAAAACAAAAGAGGAAGATAGAAAGAAAGAGATTAGAAGATAACGACTAGCTATTTGCGACCTCACCTTGGCGAGGATCGAGCGTAAGCATCATGGTCGTATTAAGGATAAAAAGAGAGAAGAAAGAAACAACAAGAAATAACAACAACTAGTTAACAAATTAAAATTACAACAATTAACAAGATAATGAGACAAGCAAAATAATAAACGGTTCTTCTTTATTCATCACTCTTCACTCACAAGCTCACTACAAGTTTAATGGAGAAGAGGTGAGAAGAAGAAGAAGAAACAACACTAAACCTTACAAAAGAGAATACTAAATTATGGACCCTTTCCTTCTCAAAGTTCTGGGCTATTTATAGGCTGGAGAATGGAAATCTAGGGCAACCACCAGAACATATATACAAAGAAAAAACTGCCCCTGAAAGATGACGAGGTGCGGCGCCAGTAAGGCCGCGGATCCGCGGCCTAGACCCCCTATTGGCCGCGGATCCGCGGCCCTATAGGTGAGTTGGGGCATGGCTTTTCTTGTGGTCCCCTGGTTTGCTGTCCCCTTTTGTCTGGTACATATATTTTCTGAAAATACTTCCACATTTCTTCCAGAATTTCTGTTGAGGGAAAGGTGGACTTTTTGTCAAGATTTGGCATGATTGCCTCGAGCTCCGCGTAGATTTCTTGGATCTTGTGCTGCCATTGAGCCTTGTGCATGAAAACGACATTGATTTGCCATTTTGTCTTCCTAAACTGGTATCTGGCAACATACGGATGAAGAGCGGAGACCGTGTTTCCTCAGTGGTTGGCAGGAACCCGGATTTTGTCGTGTTTTCCATGAATTCCACCGTTTTAGAACCGAGAACCTGTATCCTGCAATTGACTAGCAAACACGGCTCAAGAGTATCTACCGATATGCAATGTGATAAAAATTGGGCGGTATGAAAATGCAAAAATCTGATATGAACAGGGACATAGAACGTCTGCAGCTCTTCCACACTATAAGTTTTGAGTGCATCGAGATCTTTGTAATGCTCTTGTGGAATCATGGTGATCTGCAAACTCTAATTATCACCAACGGGAGCTTGTATTGATGGCCGAGCGGAAAATATGGCGTTGACCTCGTCTTCCGAGTCGCTGCCGAAGATCAACATGGGGGCGGACGGTCCTGGGTTGTTGCGTTGAGACGGCCCTGAATAAACTTTCTCTTCCTCCTCCTCGGTATCACTCCCGAAGACTGGAATAGTGGTGATTGCTTTGTCCTTTGGTTTGTAACACCTCTCCGTATCCTCGAAATCTGATAAGAAGTATTTCGCATCTTCGTATTTTCGAACTTCGTTCATGGAGAATGGGTTCAACTCCCCCGTCACAATGTACTCGAGAACATCCTTGAAGTATTTCATACACTGATGTTGTGTAGAAGGGATGATGTTGTACTCGTGTAACCAAGGCCGGCCGAGCAAAGCATTGTAGCATGTCTTGGCGTCAATGATGTGAAATTTAATATCCGTGACGAGCAACCCAAAGCGTAACGTCAGTATCACGGACCCAAGCGTCCGTGATGACTGAGAATCGAACCCGGAGATGGTGATCTTATCCCGAGCGAGATGTTGAACGCTCATGCAGATTTCCTTCAATACTCTCACGTTGAGGAGGTTGACGGAAGACCCATTGTCGACCAGGATTTTACCTATCTTGATGTCATGACAGTATCCAGAGACATATAAGGGACGGTTGTGCTCGCATGTCCCAAGGAGGAGATCTTCATCGCCGAAAGTGATATCGGCTGTGTGTACTTCTTCCAGCTCGTCTTTCATCCTTTCTTCGGCGAGAAAAGCTTGGAATTGCTCTGGCTCGTGTAGCGTCTTGATCAATGAATGTCTCGCCTCTTTAGATAACACCAGGGCGTCGAGAATGCTGAACTGTGAAGGCAGCTTCCTCAAGTGTGCCGGAACATTGTAGTCCACCTTACTTTTCTTTGGCGGGTCCTTGGCGGTCAGCTCTTTCATGACTTGGTCATCTAGGGCGATATCTTCGGAGACCTTTTCTTTTCCCTTATCTTTTCTGTTTGTGGGTCCAAGGTTCTTTTCTGGAAGTGTACGATTGCGCAGCTAGATATTTTTGCAGGTCTTCGGTTCTTCCTCTTTTCCCGAGGTAAATTCTTTGAAAAGAGGGCCAAGAGTCATTTCTTCGTCAAAGTCGCTCCCGAAGGTGAGAACCTGCGATCCCCCGGCGTTGACCGTGCGACAGTTGCCAGTGATCTGTTTATGCTCATCGGTCGTACTTCTCTGCACCCGACGAGTTCTGCGTTTCATTCGCTTAAAATGTTGCTGGTGAGCGACATACCCCTGCCACCATCTTTTAAAAGCGTTGCACTCTTCGGTGGGGTGCGCTACCTTTCAATGATATAGGCAGTAGCTAGGATGCATCTCTGCTTCACCGAGAGTGTTTCCTTCGGAGGGTGGTAGCTTCATTCCCATTGATATGGCTTTAGCAAACCTTTTCCTCGTCTTGAACTTGCTTTTATTCGCGGCGGACGTACTTTGATCCGGCAGAAGTGTTTCGACCCTTTCGTCCAGTCGCCGGCGTTTGGCCTTTTCAAATATGGCCATCTCACGCTCCCGATCAACTTTACTTTTCTGAAGAACTTCGTTTAGAAATGCATCGATCATTTCGTCCGATGGCCCTGGAAGTTCCGATTCAGAACCTGCCCCCAGTCTCTTGGTGCAAAGGGCTTCTTCATCGTCTACCGACGAGTGAGAGATCACATGGCAACTTGCTACATAATCTTCAGATTCATCCGACGAGTCTTCTCCATCATCTCCGTCTTTAAGGACGTGGCCGAGGAACTCTTGGAGCGTGATAAGAGTCCGTGCCTTCTGGTTATACACTTCCAGCGCGTCGATCTGTTTTTGCAGGTTCGTGCGCTTGTCGTCAGGTTTCACGGGCTTCTTGGATTTCTTCTTCTTTTTCGAAGATTTTGATGGCTGGGTAAGAACACTTTGGCTATCACCACTAATCTTTGGAGTTGGGTGCGGCTTCAGCATTCCTTCGATGATCTCAGGTTCCAACGGATTCCTCCACCTGATCGCCGGGCATGTCTGGAGATCATTCAACATCCTTTTGGTTTTGGCCGAAAGAGCCACCTCCCATGGAGCTTCTTCAACAAAAGAGCACGTTGCCCCCGGTGTGTCCATCTTCTTAGGCGTGTGCGTTTGTGGTGGGCTCACTTTCCACTTTTCGGACAGCGCAGACTTGCCCTGTTGGTACTGATCCTCGATCCATCCCTTAAAGATGAAGCAGTCCTTGATTGGATGGCTTACCGTTTGGTGTTAAGGGCAATAATTGGGATTACTTGCTTCGCCGGGTTGCAATGGTCGCTTTGGACTCGGCAGATTGATAAGCCTGTTGCGCATCGCCAGCTCGAATAGTCTCTTCATTTTGTCCTGCGGGAACGAGTAAGGACGCTTCATTTTCTCATTATAATAGCGTCGTCTCTCTTCTAGTTGATCCGTTAGCTTTGGGGCACTGGGCTGCTGTTGGGTATTCGCAACGAAGGTCGCCTTCCCTTTACCCTTTTCGTTCCGTGGCTCCGGCTTCGGAGGAGACGGTCTATGACCCATCTGGTCCATCTGGGCTAGTTTGTCGATTAAAGCTTGGAATGTGGTCGGTTCGAAGAACATCATGAACTGTGAAATAGTTGCATGAGGGTCTAGAGTGCCCATGAACATGCCCACCGCTGGTGCTTCTTCGATGCGCTGTTTGCATTTCGACCACAGATTCCGCCATCGGATCGCGTATTGAACCCACGTCTCGCCTGGCTTCACCCTGGCATTGATCAATGTCGTTATTGGGGTGTGTTCACTAGCACTTGCGAATCGCTGGGTGAACAACAACTCCATTTCTGCGAAAGTTTTGACGAAGTCGTTTGGAAGTTCGGAGTACCACTCAAACGCCGTCTCCGACAAGCTACCGACGAATTGGCGGAGCAAAAGCTTATCATCGCCACCAGTGTTGCTGCAGAGAGCCCTAAACTGAGCGACATGTTAATGGGGATTACCTGTCCCCTTGTACACATGGAATTTGGGGATCGTGTAGCCCGGCGGGTACTTTATCTGATCATACCAGCCTGGATACGGTCGCCCAGTTTTAACAATTTGCCCAGCCGCTTCAATCGCCTGGTGAACTCGTATCTGCTGAGCGATGTAATCGTCTAGGGCAGCTTTGGAGATTGTCTCTTCCTTGGCTGTTGATAGAGCCGGCAGAGGGTTTGATGTTTCTCCTCTATCATCTTCAATTATTACTGAAGGATCTTCGGCTGGGGGATCCGACTGGATCATCATGCCCACCATATCTTGGAATAGAAGGGCCATTTGTTTTATATTGGCCACTTGTTCTGTGGCCTCTTTGTCTTTCTTCTCAAGCATTCTCTGAAGGAATTCGGCATCAGTTTCCTATTCACGGCGTTGCTCCGAGGATTCCTCTGGGCTTGCTTTCGGTCTTGTGAATGCGGCCATAGTTGTTAACATCTCTTGGAGCTTTTGTTGTTGTTGCTCCTGAGCCTTAGTCACTGATCGGGTAAGCGGTCGATGACCTGTGGAGATACGGCTATCCTCTTTTCTAGATGCCATATAGACGGTATGCACCACCATGCCCCCAGACTTGGGGCATTTAGGCTTAGTGACCTTGACATTTGTCGCAGACATGGGGATCTTCTCCGGCCTTCTTCTCTTGTGGGCGGTCGAAGTTGAGGGGGCTGTTGCAGTGGGCACCCGAGTAGCCGTCGCCTTCTGTGGCTTAACAGGACGGTTTTCTTCCTGTCGGACCTTCAGCTTCTTCTGCCGGCGGGGATAGTCTTGATCAACCACCGACTCTCGGAATTGTCGCCATATTTTGTAAACTTTGGAAGACAGCCGTTGAGAGGACTGCTCCGGCTTTATTTCTGTGACAATCTCCACCGGTGGCGGAGATCTTTTCAGCACAGCGGTAGGCGAGTTCCTGCGCACCTTGTTCAGCAGCTCAAAGCTGTTCCCAGTTGGAACAGCAGCATTAACTTCCACTGTTGGAGCTGGTGGAGTTAGCCCAGAGGGGGAATTGCCCCCAGCCTTCCTTACTCGGCGCCAGTGGCGACGTCGAGCGTGTCGAGCTGTTGGGGTTGGTTCAGCGATAGGGGTGGCTTTGTCTTGCCCCCTATTCAGGTGAGGCGCCGCCGGTGCCAGCCTCTTGAAGACAGACGTCTTTTGAGTAGCGGTATCCAATCTATCAAAGACAGACCTTTGAGCAGGAACGGGAGCTGGGGTGGGAGCTAGAACAGTCAGTCTTGTAAAGACCAACCCTTTGGCAGGCGAAGCCGCCTTGACGACTTCAGGGGCAGGGTTGGTTACTCTTTTCGGAATAACCTTTTCTTGAATCGTTGGCTTCATCTTGGGCCCACAGGAACTTTGGCCCAATCTGGCGAAGACTAAGGCGCTGGAGTTGGACGACCCATTGAGAGGGGCCGCAGTAGCTATAAGCCGATCGAATACCGACTTCTTGGGAGCTTCCAGCATTGGTATAAGAGCGCTGAAGCTCGTTGGCGGGAGCATGGTCCCGAAAAATAATCCAGTAGTGGCCTGAGTGACCTGTTCCACCGGAATCGTGAACAGGGAAGCCGCTTGGGGCCCATAAGCTATGCCTCCAGATGAAGCGGAACGTGAATTGCAGTTGCAACTGGAGCACTTCACGCAGGTGGATGCCATTGATTCCTCGCTTTCTGCACCAAGCAAGAAACCAAACCTTAGTACCTCGAACCTAAGGGCAACCATATCAAACCGCGATTCGTTCGTGAACATGACACACGAAGTGTGGAGTGGAAAGAGGAAAAGGTCCCACCGGGTGTGCCAGAATCTGTTCCCCTCCGAAAGACGCGACGAAGACGCGTTGGACGTCTTGCCTGAATTTCGGGGCAGATGCTAATTGGTGCTATCCGTCCACCTCTCCGAAGATGCCAAGTTAATTTATGGCATCATGTATCGAAGGTTTAAACGGATGCGGCCGATGTAGTAGACTTCGTCAGATTCCCCCTCGTTTGAGGGGTTTTTGATTGTGGGGACTCTCTTCCCTGTAGGCGCAAGCCCCTGCAGTTAATTACGCTACCGCATCGCGGTAACAACTTTCTCCTTCTCCATATAGTCACTTCGTGTCGTGAGTGTTTGTTTTATGTTTGATTGCCCGTGGATTGTATACGGAGACTAATTTATGTTGTCGCCCGTAGGGCGTGGACTAGTCCAAATCCGTATCTTCTTAGATTTGGGTTTTGGGGGTTAGGTTTAAGGATATGTTAGCCTCATTTGAGACTAAGATCAACTTAAACGTTTGTTAAGGATACGTTAGTCTAATTTTAGACTAAGATCAACTTAACGGGATCGTTTAGATCCGACAAGAGAGCAATTGGGCTCTGTTGTTTAGTTTAGTGACATTGCGGTCGATAATTAGTTTAAGGACATCACGGTCCGTTGTTAGTTTAAGGACATCTCGGTCCATCGTTAGTTTAAGGACATCTCGGTCCAATATTAGTTTAAAAACATCACGGTCGAGCTTAAGGACATCATAGTCCGTGGGTTTAAGGACCCCACAGTCCAATGCTAGTTTAAAGACACCACGGTCGAGGTTAAGAACATCATAATCCGTGAGTTTAAAGACCTCACAATCAAGGTTAAGGACATCATAGTCCATGGGTTTAAGGACCCCACAGTCCAATGTTAGTTTAAATACATCACGGTCGAGGTTAAGGACATCATAGTCCGTGGGTTTAAGGACCTCACAGTCCAATGTTAGTTTAAAGACATCATGGTCGAGGTTAAGGACATCATAGTCTATGAGTTTAAGGACCCCACAGTCCGTGAAATGTGTGGTTGTCGGGACCCGTCACCTCTCTGAAGACGTTGAAGGATTACAACGACAACTATCAAAGGAGTGAAGAGATGTACCCTCAAACCAAAGTGGATTAAGTGATCTGTAGCCCAATTTGGAACTAAGATCAATTAATTATATTATGAGCACATTGGCTCAGTTGAGTCTGAATTGAGGACTTATGACCAATTTGGGCTAAGTCCAATTAAGTTTGAAATATTGGCCCTTTGTTGGACTATTAGACATTTGTTTGGTTTCAGCCCACATTATTTAGCAATGCTAAACAAGAGTTTGAGGGCTTTGGTAACATTTTTTTATCTTTGATTGAGCAGTGAACATTATAGCTCTGAATTTTACTCAATTTTGAGATTCAGTTGAAGGGGAGATTTTTGCCTCCAGAAAATTAGCCAATTTGGCTAAAAGTAATGTTAAACACTAGAGAACCACAGTGTTAAACACTGGAGATAAAACTCTCAAATTAGTGTTAAACACTAAAAGACAATCAGTGTTAAACATTGGAAATATAATCCTCAATTTAGTGTTAAACACTAGAAAATGACAGTGTTAAACACTGGAAATGAAATTGTCAAATTAGTGTTACACACTAGAAAACAATAGTGTTAAACACTGGAAACAAGTCCTTTAAATTAGTGTTTAATCACTAAATAGGAATGAGGTCATGTGGGGCCACGTGAGGGCACCCAGAGGTGGGACCAGATCCCCTTTACTTTTGCTTTGCGAATAAGTGTTAAACACCTTTTTATATTTTTATTTTGAGCATCATGTGTCGACACGTGATGGAGATTCATGCACTGATTATTAAAGCACTTGCTAAGGGGTCACGTGGGGACACGTGAGAGCGCCCAAAGCTTATATTTTCTTTGCTTTTTCTTTCTGTGTTTTGGAGGTCACATGGGAACACGTGAGGCATTGCCTCTGGGCTGATTCCTTCTTATTTTTGTGGACCTTTTCAGGGGTCACGTGGGAACACGTGACCTTTGTTTTCTGCATGTATGAAGATCTTTTAATTCTCTTGATCTTTAAGAATTAAATTCTCTATAGGGTTAAACCCTGATTATGATTTTGGAGGAATTAAATTCCTATTGTTAAAAAATTAAATTCTTATATAGGGTTAAACCCTAATTTCTTTTAGAGGAATTAAATTCCTATATATGTAAAAGAATTAAATTCTTATGTAGGGTGAAACCCTAATTTCATTTTAGGAGGAATTAAATTCTCAATTAGGGTTAAACCCTAGTTCTGTCCATCTTGAAGGAATTAAATTCCTATAATTTTAGGAGAATTAAATTCTCATATAGGGTTAAACCCTAATTCATCTTGGAGAAATTAAATTCCTATAAATTTAGGAGAATTAAATTCTCTGAACTCAATCCTCCCTTTAAGTCTTGGATCTGCATGGCAAAATCTTAACCCGATGAGAATTAAATTCTCAACCTATGGGGAGATTTACTTCTGCAGACCTTCAACTAGATGAGGAACTAAGTTCTTTTCGCAGAAGAGTTAAACTCTTAGATTTTGAGAATTAAATTCTCTTTTTGAAGTTTTGATCCCCTTTCTTTTCTCACCTAGGGTTTTCTTTGTTGGGAATTAAATTCTCCTTTCTTTTCTCTCTGCTATTTGCCTTTAGGAATTTTCAAGATCCCAAAATTCTATCTATTTCTCCTCTTCTTGGCTCCTATTTATAGGAGAAGGAAAGAATCAATTTGTTTTAGTAAATCTCTCATTGAAAGATTTTGTTTGTTTTCATAATTAATATGATCCTTTAGATCATTCATTGAATTTTATTCACCGTTGGATTTTCAATCCAAAGATATTCTGTTTGTTATTTTCGGTGAGATTTAGGGAAAACTTTCCCTGTCTAAGATTTTTCCATAAATTGGTGATTTTTAATCACCCTTGGAATTTTAATCCAACGGTTCCCCATAACCCTTTTCCATTTGGAAAGGTTTAGAAACTTTTAGAATTTAATTCTATTAAACTGTAAGGCTTTCAAAGCCTGTCACGTGCTGGCACGTGACCCTTGGTCACGTGTGAGCACGTGACCCCCAATTGAGTCTTATTCTCAGCCGCTTATTTATGCTTCAGCTTTCACTATCACGTGTCAACACGTGACCATTGGTCACGTGTGAGCATGTGATGCCTCATTGAGATAATTCCTTATTTTTAATCAAGAAACAGAAAATATATGTCTTTGCAGTTTATTTAGAAATAGGCAAATTTTGAGTTCAGTTCTTGGGCTAAGTCAAAATAAGGGAAGAGTATTGAAATTTTTATTTGAAGTGTAAGTCTGAAAAATAAATTCTGAACCTTTAGTCTAAATCCTGAAAATTTATACCCTACTACACGCACTTACACACATCTTGAAACTTGGAATAGTAGAGGATACATTGAAATGCTCTTGTCTAAAAAACCTTAGTATGAAGGAAAATAAAATAAAAGTATAAATGGTGAATAAAGAGACATAAAAAAAAAAATGAATACCGGTTTTGTAATTGCTTAAAGCAGCATAAATAAAAAAATATAGCGAGAGTGTTATATCACCTAATGCCATAGACCAACTGGTATAGGAGTCACTGCTAAGCCTTAGGTATTACAAGATGAGGAATTACGCCTAAATGCGCAAGCACATTTTGTAATCGGTCGTTTAGTATCTCAAGAAATATTAACGGTCGCATGAAAAATGTGTGAGCAATTTTCATCACCAACTAAAAAGTACTTTGGACGATGGACAAGAGTATGATAGCTTGAATTGAATTTCCAAGTGTAGGGTTAAAAATTACACACACGTAGGGGTATATGATTGGGGTTTGGATGAGAGATAGGAATGAAAGATAGGCCTTATATTTTCAGTAAAGATGAAAAAAATTCCTAAGTTGAGATTGCACCTTAGAAGGAAAGTTAAAAAGATGCTGAAAGCTTAATAAATTTGCAAAACATATACAATCTTAAGTTAAATGAAAAGTGAGTGTGAAAAATACGAGTTGATGATTTCTGATGATATAATTTTTTACTAGAATACTGAATTGAAGAATTAGAGTCAATGGCCAAATTGATCGAATTTTGTGGGTAGTATCCACTGAAAACCCTCAGGAGACAACACTCCTCCTACTAGGGACATCTAGAGGTTTAACGGCTTGTTGCACGAGCTCGGTGCAATCGCGTTCCCTGCGAAAGTGAGGTTAGGAATTTTTGAGAATAAAATTGGCTTGCTACGGGACGAGCAAAAGATAAGTTTGGGGGTATTTGTTCATATCAGATTTTTTCATTATTATATCACCCATTCTTAATCACATTGCATATAAGTAGGTACTTTTGATCTATGTCTGCTAAATAGTTGCAGGTTACAGGTTCTCGGCTCGTTACAGTGAAATTCATGAAAAGACGCTACAAATATGAGACTACGACCAACAACAGATGAATCCGTATGATGCCGCCTACCAGTTCAAGGAACAAATGGAAAATCATTAGACAGTTCAATACACAAAGCACAAGGGCAGCACAAGATCCAAGACTTCAACACGGAGCTCAAGACAAAAGTCCACATCATTCTTCACTATTGGAAATCTGGAAGGAGATTGAAGAGATTCTGAGAGACCAAGTGAAGAAAACAGAAGATAAAAGCAACTTGAAGAAACCCTGAAAAAGTGGACCCATGAACCCACCAAATGGCCTCGGAACCGCGGCCAAACAGGCTCTTCTGCCGCAGTTCCGCGGCCGTGCTCTGCACGTGTCAGTGGGGTATCGGTGCTTTGACCCGGCTTTCTTGGGATAGTTTGGTAAATTCATGTATGGATCAGAATGTAACCTAGGGTTTTTTCTATCTATAAATAAGAAAACCAAAAGCCAAATTAGGCATGCCTCTCTTTATTTTTTTTTATTATTCCTTTTTTTTCCTAGATCTAAATTTTAAATTCAATTGTAATACGTTCTTGAGAGGTCATCAATAAAGTAAGTCTTTTATTTTATTTTATCTCGCATTCTTCTTATCTGCAATTTATTATCTGCACTTTTATTTTTTCTTTATTTATCTGCAATTTAGGTCATCAATTAATATTAAAAAAAATGAATTTTATTATTATCTTCCTAATGAGTGAATAATTCCTCACTTGTTAGGGGTAGGATAGGGAAGGTTTGAGAGAAGGAAATCTCTCTCGCTTATTTCTTTGCCCAAATAATTTTAATACGGACTCCCTTTAAATCAACTATAATTCGCTCACTACGGCACCCTATCCTACATGATAGCGGTGATTCCCTAGTTAGACCGGTTGTAGTTTAATTAACCAGAGGTTAGGGCTAAGAGCCAAGAACGGACGGACAAGGACCAAAAGGAAGAAACTAAGTTTCTTCCTAGTCGTGCTAATCCTCGTTGTTGCCGATTACCCTAACACCTTTATTCACAACTAAGGCATTGAAAGAAGTGAGAAGATCCCTATTTCGAACTGACCTAATCCTAACCCTAGCAAGCCTTTTTATCAACTTATTCTCATTCATAGATCTTAAAACAAAACCCTACCAAAGTTTGGACTTAACTCATTAGAACATAAAGAAAATGATTTCTTCTCCCTGTGGATCGACTCGTACTCAACCGGCTAGCTACCAAGTGACACCATCTTGATTGCGGTAAATTTAAACACAGAAAAACTCTATCAATCAGGCAACCGGGCAGCAACCCTGCTCGGTCCATCCTTAGCAGGCCTCCCAATGCCCTCCCACGCTAAGGATCAAAGCCCTCACCAAGAAGCAACTGGGCAGGAACCCTGCTCGGTCCATCCATGGCTGGTAGATCACTATCCACCGACGCCAAGGATCAAAGCCCTCACCAAGAGGCAATCGGGAAGCAACCCTGCTCGGTCAATCCTTAGCAGGCCTCTCCATGACCTCCCGCGCTAAGAATCAAAGCCCTCACCAAGAGGCAACCGGGCAGCAACCCTGCTCGGTCCATCCTTGGCTGGTAATTTCTTATCCACCGACGCCAAGGATCAAAGCCCTCACCAAGAGGCAACCGGGCAGCAACCCTGCTCGGTCCATCCTTAGCAGGCCTTTCCATGCCCTCCCGCGCTAAGGATCAAAGCTCTCACCAAGAGGCAACCGGGAAGCAACCCTGCTTAGTCTATCCTTGGCTGGTAATTTCTTACCCATCGACGCCAAGGATCAAAGCCCTCACCAAGAGGCAACCGAGCAGCTACCTTGCTCGGTCCATCCTTGGATGGTAATCTCTTACCCCACGATGCCAAGGATACAAGCCCTCATTAAGATGTCACCGAGCAGCTACCCTGCTCGGTCCATCCTAGGCTGGTAATTTCTTACCCCACGACGCCAAGGATCAAAGGCCCTCATCAAGAGGCAACCGAGAAGCTACCCTGATCGGTCCATCCTTGGCTGGTAATTTCTTACCCCACGACGCCAAGGATCAAAAGCCCTCATCAAGAGGCCACCGAGCAGCTACCCTGCTCGGTCCGTCTTTGGCTGGTAATTTCTTACCCCACGACAAGGATCAAAGCCCTCATCAGGAGGCCACCGAGAAGCTACCCTTCTCGGTCCATCCATGGCTGGTAGTTCACTACCCACCAACGCCAAGGATCAAACTCCTCATCAGGAAACCACCGAGCAGCTTCACTGCTCAACTTCCTCCATTTCTTACTAAGCGATCTCCACCTCGACTTCGGGGCCATAGAGATACCGACCTTTCAACGGTCTTTGCACACTTAGCAAATGGTCGAATTCAACTCGACGTGTGATCACTAGACGAAAAAACCGACCTAACATGAAAGCAGTACTGCGCAAATAAAATGTTTACCACAAACAAAGGGAAAACGCGCACGCAAAGAACACTGTAAAAAGATTTTTATTCATAAAATTCGGATGTCTCTACAGGGGTATTGTGGGCTCCCCAGCCTTACAAAAACTCCCGGAGGCTTACAAAATTTTATTGCAAAGAAAATAAGGAGGCGAGGAAGTTCAGGCCTCGGGGCTGGGGAGGACATCAATGAGCAGCGCTTCCACTGCGACAACCGGGGAGGCATCTTGGAGGTCGACGCCCACAGCGTAAGCCTCGACGCCAGTAGCCAGGACGACCGACTTATCCCCAATGCTCCCACCAGGGGCCTCCTCCCTTGCAGCACTCCCGGCGGCATCCCCCTGCGCCTCATCCCCGAGGGGGTGCTCACCCCGGAGCTCGCCGTCAGGGAACTCCGGCATCACGGCCTTGACGGCGTCGAGGGCGTCGTGCCAAACGACGGTGGCGGCTCCAGCGAGGTCGGTGTAGAACTGATCCAACTTCTTGTAGCTCTCCACCACCTTCGAAGCTCGGAGCTCGACACGCCTCGTTTCCTCCTTCGTCGCCTCGTTCTCCCTCCGGAGGGTGCTCACCGTCTTCTTCAGGGTGGCGACAAGCACCCTGGAGTTTTCTAACTTGGCCTCGGCGGCTCGGGCGGCCTCCTGGTACTTGGCGATCTCCCGATCCCCGGCCGCCGTCCGTTCTTTGAGAGCAGCGACCCTCTCTATCGCCACCTCCAGCTCTAGCTTTGAGCTCTCCTCCTGCGAGGAGAACTCACCCGTGGCCCGCATCGCCGGGGCAATTTCCTCATCCTCCATGTTGACGACGAGGGCGACATGCTGGAGGACCTGTAGAAAACAAATGATGGTTAAAAAGAAAGGGGGGCACCCGATCTCGCCAGAAATAAATACTGAATGAAGAACTAAGTGGGTTGTGAACATTAACATGCACGGCCTCTTGAGCTATGGCCGCCATCTGGACCAGGAGGGTCCCCCGTGGGATTCTGCCCTGGCCGACCTTTCCATCTCCGAAAGAAGGCTGTTGGCGACGGGAAGCCCCGAGTGTAAGTCGACGTTGTACACCCCACGACTTGCGGGGAGGCGGAAATATGAAAAACAATCATTTTGTTTGAAACAACATCGACTAACCGAAAGGATCTTTACTAAACTATAACTAACACTAACATAGGAGTTATTAACTGCTATGGAAGAAGATTATACCTAATGAACCGTGTCCTTCTTCTTCTCGTTATCCACCTCCTCGTCGGCCTCCTCTATGTAATAGACGATCCACCCGAGAGCTTCTACTCCAAGCTTTGCCTCTAATCTTGAGGTAACTAGGTTTCTCTAGTTGCTAATCAAAGTCACCTAGGTGATATAGAGTATGGATATGGATTAATTAGTCTTACTAATCCTTGATCTCAACACATGAGAGGGTAGGATTAGGGTTTGAAGAGAGAGAGCTTGAGGAGAGGGAAGGTGAGCATGAGAATGATGATGAAATAATGATCCTTCTTGAATATATGAAGCATAATCATTTATCAAATAAATAAATTAAATGATTAATCATCATGCTTCATTTATTCATTATGTGTGATTCATTACATGAGTCATTAACCATTTAATGCATCATTAATGACATGAATGAATCACATAAATGAGTCACTAAATCAATAAATGCTTATGCCACCTAAACCCCGAAGTCATCATCCTTCTATAAGCTTCTCGCCAAATTACGAGAACGCCCCTCCTATCCGTGAAAACACGGAAAAACTTTAGACTGTATAAATCCAATAATCCGATACTAGAATCTGGCTTAAACCAAAGCCGGCTAGTAAAAACTGTCCGAACATCGTACGCGCATAAATGCACATGCGTGTCCGAATCCTTGTCGTAAAACCATACGACCTCTATATCGTTTCGCCCAGAGCAGGGAAACTCTCTGTGTGGGACTCTAAAGACTCGACTACTACGCTGGCAGTAGGTTTAATCACAGACCGCAAGCGGCACTAACTGTACGTAATGGTCCCCATGTAGATGTCGATAAGAAGGCCGATGAGGAAACCTATCCGAACTCCTACTGAGCCTGATGTGACAATCTCCGTACAGTCCGGTCTGTTCGTCTAGGACTATCGCATATCGGGCCTAGGGGCGGCAAGCGTCAGTCCCCTAAAAGCGGTATAAGTCATGTCGGAGCAAAGCCCGTTACACCTTGAGAAACTACTGGAAAACCTACCAGTAAATCTCGCTTGCCCTGGCCAGGGACTTTGCGTAATGGCTCTCCAGACACAGTGCGATATCAACTCCCAATACCGGGAGAGACGAATCCTGTCTAACCACTACTGCCTCCAAGTGCTCGGGACTGCACCCAACTGCTACCTGTTTGCACGACTCCTTTGAGCCGTGGTAGGGTAGCAATCTAAGAATAGTGGGACACACTCGAGGCGAAGTAGCAGTGTCAAGTCTGCGGACTATGCTGTACTCATGTCACCTGGGAACTGTTAACTGACGACGGGTATAATACCAACCAACAGTTCCCTGCGAGTCCTGTCCGGTGTACCCGTAACCCAACGAGCACCTGTATACTATCTCCAGTACGACGTACTGATGGCTGTGGGATATACCATCTCCCCAACTGGGATGAGAAGTGTACACACTAGTCTGCTCCGGAGTATCGATGCCCTGTCTCGATAATCCTACAACTAGGGACCTGAAAAAGGATGTGCTTGTAGACTACCCAGCCCCCACTAGTGTGACTGCCATCACAACGTTGGTAGTCAAGCAAGATCCTAAGGGATCTATCAATACGTACACACATATTAAGATAGATAAAACCAAGTAGCATACTACCATATTTAGCAAGACTGTTAATATAACTGTGAATATCCCAGGCTTCCATTAAGTAATATACAAGCCAGTATGATACAATAATAGCCCCTAGGGCATATACACTAACACCGAGGGCACCTTAAAGCGAAGCTCCTCATCGTCCACGAGGATCGGGGAAGCCGGGGAGCGGGGCGCCGTCCTATGAAACCTCTTGAGGAGCGACAATGGAGAACCAGTCTCGCCTCCTACCCCCGGAGCCCGAGGCTCTTGCTCCCGAACATGTTTTCGGCTCGACGCTTGGCTGGACTCCGGGGCCCGGGGCGCGCTTGAGCGCCTGGATGGAGCGGTCAGCGGTGGAACCGGAGCCGACGACGGGAGAGAAGGGTCGGCGCCTCCGTCCTTCTTCCCCTTCTTCTGTTCAACCAGGGCTGACCGAAATTTGCCTAGGTCCATGGGTTCTGCATAAGACAAAAGTACAAAGGAGTTAGCAATGCCAGAAAAGGTGAAAGCATGCACAAGTCTGAACTGGTCGCCTGAAAACTCCTAACTTACCCGCGAACTGGGCGGGGCTGAGCCCGGCCCAACTTAGGGCCCACTCAGACAACAACAGATCAGCCCGGGAGAGGGGCTCCCACTCCGACTCCGCCACTGCATCGGGATGATTCGACCGACTCACCCGCGGGAAGCTGGCCCCGTGCCACTGGATGGGCACAGGCCAATCCTCACCCTCGGGCGGCCCAACAAACAAAAACTTCTTCTTCCATTCGTGAATGGAAGAAGGTACTATGACGACCCCCGACCCGGCAGCATTCCCCCGTTGTTTTCTAAAAGAGATGTATACCCAGCTCGGCTCGCCCCTGCAAGCGCCAGGGTGGTTTTTGTAGCAAAGAGAAGAAACGAGAAGGCTCCGGCTGAAAGGGATCAGACGCAATTTCAACCGGACCAGGAACCCAAGAAGAATCCTCCAAGAGTTCGGCACTAACTGGCCCGGGGCTAACCCAAAACAATTCAACGCCGCACTCACCTCGGAGGAGAAGGGCAGGCGCATCCCGGCCCAAAAGGCTTCCAGGTACAAGGCTATCTCCTTGCCCCGTACCTGGTCTGCCCTCTCCCCCTCCTCGGCCAAACGAAGAGAGTAGCCGGGAAGAATGTGGAAACGAGTCGGATGGTGGTGAGCCCATCCGCATGCCTCCGCGTGGATGACACGCCAAGAGCATCCATGACCTGCGCTCTGGGGACCGCCCCCGTCGCGCGACCCCGGGGAGCATGACTAACCTTAACTCCCCGGGGGGGACTCCGACTCAGAAGAGGAAGAGCAAGAAATAGAAGATAAAGCTGCAGAAGACTCGCTAGACTCTATCCGGACTACTCCTACAGACTCCTCGGTAGAAGACATCTAACCTGATCAAAAGGACGAGTCCTCGGAAGAGAAAACGCAAGGAATCCGACCTGAGGAAAAGAGCGCAGAGCTAACACGACTAGGGAAGAGGAAATTATGGTGAGGTATGGGCCCTGATGGGAAACCCACCTCTATTTATACCTGCCGGCGTACGCATCCTACGGCTCCGATCGCCTCCCGCCAAAACGGCGCTTCGCAACCAACGGCCGACGACATTCCACCTGTCGCATTCACATTGGGCGCGTCCCATCGGGCGCGGGAACACCTGCGGTCCTTCTCGTCAGCCAACCAGCGCCAGACACGTGGGATGTCGTTTCAACGAACGTATGCACAAACCGACGCTTCCTCTTTAATGCGAGATCTCTCCCCTGATCCGCTAACGTCATCAAGAAAATATGACTAATTGCCCGGGAATACGCATCGACGATATCTTCAAGTTGTTGGATATATATGCCCTAGAGGCCTTCATTGTATAAGATGCTAGGGATATGTATGTACATGACAGTCTTGCTTAAATATGATAGTACGCTATTTGGTTTGACTTTATCTTAACGTGTGATATATTTTACTTTGTATTTATAAACATGTTGATAAAGCCCATAGGGTGTTTGCCTGACCACCGACGTTGTGATGGCAGTCATACTTATGGGAGCTGGATAGTCAATAGGCACATCCTTAGATGTCCCTGGTCAGTAGGAGTATCGAGACTGGGCATCGATACTCTAGAGTAGACTAGTGTAGACATATCTAGACCCTGACGAGGGGCGATGGATTGGTCCCGCAGCCATTGGTGATGTGCACCTAAGATTGTATACAGATGCTCACTGGGTGTGAGTACACCGGACAGGACTCGCCGAGAACTGACTGGATGGTATTTATACCTAACGTCAGATAGCAGTTCTCAGGTGACATGTGTGCAGATAGTCCGTTGACTTAAGGTCATCATTTGTCTCGTGTGAGTTCCCACTGTACTTTGATTACTACCCTACCACGGTTCAAAGGAGTCGTGCAAACAGGTTTTAGTTGGGCACAGTCCCGAGCCATGTAGAGGCAGTGAGCGACTGTTAGGGATTCGTCTCTCCCGGTATAGGGAGTTGATATCGCACAGTGATCGGTTGGTCATTACCATAAGTCCCTGGCCAGGGCTGATTGAGAATTGCTGATGGACTGATCAGTAGATTCTCGGATGGTCTTGAGCCATGCCGGCACGACTTGTACGGTTATTAGGGGTCTGACGTTCACCACCCCCCTAGACCATACATGCGATACTCTTAGACGAACAGACCGGACTGCACGGATATTGTCATGGACATGCTCAGTAGGAGTTCGGATGGGTTTCCTCATCGGCCTTCTTATCGACATCTACCTGGGGACGGTTACGTACAGCTAGTGCCGCTTGTGGTCTATGGTTAAACCCACTGCCAGCGTAGTAGTCGAGTCTTTAGAGTCCCACACAGAGTTTTCCCAACTCTAGGTGAAACGATATAGAGGTCGTACGGTTTTACGAGAAGGGTTCGGACGCATACGTGTTTAAACGCACGTATGACATTCAGACAGTTTTTACTAGACGGCTTTGGTTTAAGCCAGATTCTAGTATCAGGTTATTGGATTTATACAGTCTAAAGTTTTTCCGTGTTTTCACGGATGGGAGGGGAGTTCTCGTAATTTCCGGGAAGCTTCTAGAAGCATAGTGACTTGAGGGTTTAGGTGGCATTATCATTAAATGCAATTGTGACTCATTTTGTGTGATTTATCATATCATTAATGCATCATTAATTGCTTAATGACTCATATAGTGAATCACTCAATTGAATTTATGTAGCATGATGAATAATCACATTTATTCATTTATTGATTTATTCATTATGCTTCATATATCAAGTGAGAAACAATTTCATTTTCATTATTCTAGTTCACCTTCTCTCTCCTCAAGCTCACTCTTTCTTCAAGCTCTAATCCTACCACTCATGAGTTGAGAACAAGGATTAGAATAGACTAAACACTCCATAACCTAACTCTATATGATCTAAGTTCCTTTGATTAGCAACTAGAGAAACTTAGTTACCTCAAGTTTGGAGGTGAAGCTTGGATTAGGGTTCTCGGGTGGATCATCTATCACTTAGAGAAGGCCGAAGAGGACGTAGAGATCATAAAGAAGGAAACGATTCACTAGGTATAATCTCTTTACATAGTAGCTAAGAACTTCTATGGTTGTTGCTAATTATCGTTTAGCAAAGATCTTCGGTTAGTCGATGTATGCTTAAAGAACAAGATCGTTTTTCATATTTCCGCCTCCCCGCTACTCGTGGGGTGTTGCACATCGACTTACACAAGTAAAAGCTCACCCCGGGTGACCGGTCATACCACTCTCGACCCGACCCAGGAACGGGTCAAGACGAGAGTGGGGGGCTAATGATGATGCTCGATATCAGTGACTCCCCGGATCATGACACGTGGCAGATGACGTGTCCCAGAGGATCAAGAAAGTTACGTTGGAAACACATCTCGGGCCTCCGACCCGAGGATGTTCCCGACCTTCGGTGTCCTGCCAGACCACCCCCACCCCGCCTCTGAGCTATCACAGAACCAAGATGCCTTAGCCTCCAGCTCATACCCGAGCCACCCGCTCGTTCCCGAGCCACCCGTCGAGCTCATCTTCCTCGGTCTCACCGACCGACCCATAGCACCGATCATAGGCGCCTCCGCCACGGCTCCGCGAATCTCGCCATGCGGGAGTTATCCACCGTCCATGATACCGCGTTCCACGCCATCACGATCCCCCATTAATGAGCATGTCTCGTCATTAATAGGGGATCCCGCCTATCACGCGGGCGTGACTCCAGGGGCGTAACGGCCGGCGTGTATCTCGCGCCCTCCTGCCCATGATTGCCGCTATATAAACCCCTCTCTCAGACGACTCAGGTAAGCCAATTTCACCCCAATAGGCCGTTACTCTGCCAAAATACCCCGTCTAACTTGATCGTCGAAGAGTCCTTGGTGGCACAACCACCCCGGGACTTCTTTGCAGGTAGCTCGGCCTTAACCACATAAAACCCATTGAGATCCACACGCTCCAGGAGGCAACCCTCCAACTCAATCTCAGTCATCCATCAGCAATCGTAGCAGATCAACGGAAGATAATATCTGAAGGAGATCCAGAGATCCATCAGTCAGGCTGGCACCTTTGCAAGCACATATGAAGGTAAAACTTGTGGCAGTCTGGGATCTTCTCATGAGGTAGCTACATGCCAAGGTGGTGCCGGCTTTAAAGTGAGAGAACGGGTTCTCTGTTTGGAAGCTAGTATTATTGTCCTTCATAGGCGTCACTTGCTTTTGGATAGGACTTTGAGATTGGTTTTGAGGCACAGTTCCCAAAATTATGGACCTATACAAGCCCATCAAATCTAGGTGATGAGAATATTAAGACCTTGGGGCTAGATAAGTGTGAAAAAAAAGAGGACGGTGGAGAACACTCTAGTATGAAGAATGCACGGATCAAGGCTCAAAAGAGAGCAGGGACTAGCACAAAGGATACTCAAGGAATAACGATAAAGGAGTCAATGGAAGAGCATCGGTCGCCTCAAGTGTGGCTTCAAAGCAAGTTTAGAACAGGACAAGGCCCCATGTTCGAGAGAGGAATGACGAGGAAGGTCCGGCTAGTCATAGCGTTTTGCAAACAGGAGAGGAGGGCCAGGGTTGCAGGGCAGACTTAGCCTGGAGCTATTAGGTGCTATAAGGGAATTGATGGAACTGGGTGACCATCCCATATTACTTTGGTAGTGATTGTGGGACTTCTTATTTATATCGTCATGTAGTCTATCGTATACTTATAGAGGGTTATAACCCTTCCTTGGACTTGGATGTATTTTTTTTACCTGTGGTTTCGTTAAAGCACTTTTAATGAACTCCGTACATTTTGCTTTGGTTTTAATCAAAAAAATAAATCATGAGAACATGTTAAAAATTATATATATATATATATATATATATGTTCCTTTTTAATTTTTTTTAAAGCCATTCATTAATTTCCCTATCTGGCCTTTAACCTATCAAATCAAGCATCCAGCTACGATGAGATATTGTTGAGCTTTTACAACTTATTAAGCTTTTTCAAGCGACTTATCAAGTTTACAACAGGAGTGTCAAATTCACAATAAACATAAACTAAAATATATTTCTTATTTCGTTCCACGAAAAGTAGTAATTCCAAACTTATGTATGATTAACATGGTTTTGTCAAATCTTTTGTGTCCTATGAAAATTTCTCTGTTGCATGTCCTCCATCATCACTCTTATACCTTTATACGAAGATCCATCTATTGTCATAGCCTGCCTTGCTTTCTCCTCTAACTTCTTTGCCCTCACCCTCAGTTCCTCCACTTCCTTGTCTTTTCCCATGAACCAAATCACCCTTTCGGCAATCTTCTCCCTGTTCATCACCACCCCGACGTGGTCTTCGTTTCCCCAAACAAAGCCGGCTTCCGCGCCTATTTTCGCACCGTTCTTTGCTATCTCGGCAACTAACACCTCATTATAAAACTGCTCCGCAAACAAGGGCCATGTGAGCATCGGCACGCCCGCCGAAGCGGCCTCCGTCACGGATCCCCACCCGCAGTGTGTCATGAATCCTCCCACAGCTGCATGAGACAGAATCGCCGTTTGCGGGACCCACCCCTTGACCAACACCCCCCTTCCATCCACATTTTTCTTCAAGCCTGTCATCCATTGCCATTGGTCGGGTGATTCATCGTCCCCTTCACGGATCGCCCAAACGAACGGAACGTTTGATGCTTCCAACCCGAACCCGATTTCCTTTAACTGAGCCTGTGGGAACCGACACAAGCTACCGAAACACACGTAAAGAACCGAACCGGGTGCTTTCGAATCTAGCCAATGAAAGACCTGACCCGCTTCGGATGTGATCCTTCCTCTTCCTCTCTCTAACATATCGGACAGGTCTTGGCTGCATAACGAAACGGGGCCTATCATCCAGACCTGTTTGCCTGTCACCCGCTCATAGTGCTCGGCGTAACGGGGTTCAAGATCCGAAAAGCTATTTACTACCATGCCTGTTGTGCTTAAATCCGCTTCCCTTGCACGGTCCAAAAATTCTTTGGACTTTTGTCCTGAAAAAAAACACTTACACTTCATATATAGTACTTGATTAATGGAAAACTATTAGGATGAATTATTAAATATTTAGAAATTAATGTCGTGCTTAAAATTGATTAAGGAAGCTATTAAGCGACCAAAGAAGGGCTCTGTAATATAATTGAAGAACTCTAGACATTTATAAAATAATGACTAATAAATATTATATTCTTGAATAAACTTGGTCCCCATGACTACTATGCAATTATGTGATATTGAGAATCATGAGATTGGTAGGGTATCAAATTTCTTGGAATTTCATTTGTTCAAAATGGTATGATGTAATTCAAAATTTTAAATTATAATGTTTTCCAGATAAAATTTGAAACTTTGTGAATTGCTTTTTATTTGCATCTATTCAAACTACACATATTAGTATTCTATGGTCCAGTTATTAGAAAAGAATGAGCCAAGAAAAACCTACTTGAACTTGGCCCAAAAATTGACTCATCTTTTTCTCTCATTCAGGATATGTATTACACAGATAAAAAAAATTTGATGCACTACCAGAACCAAGTCTTTTTACCTGGTAGAGTTGTTTCTGCGAGTTTGGACTGCGTCAAGTACACTGTGTCCGGAAGACCAGGCACTATAAAGCACGCCTCCGAACCCAAACGACCACGGTTGAGCAAAACACTGAGCTCGACCGACATCGCGAAACAGCCGGTACCAGGAAACACATACCTAGGTATCCCAAGCTCAGCAGCCACAGGCGCGGTCCATGGCAATAACAAATCAGAGACAATAGCATCAGGCAGCTCAGATCGGACTAGCCGGTCGAATTGGACCTGTAACAGATCAAGCGCCTGCCCAAACGGTTCGGACAGAGACCGGTCTGGTAACATGTCAGCCGACTCACAGTCAGGCGGAAGAAGAGGACTCGATGGGAATGAGATGATGTGGAGTTTGATGTTGTGGTTAAGAGACTGTGAACGCTCGATTGTAGGTCGGAAACGCGCTGCGTTGAGGGGCGTCAGAACGACCGTGGCGGCGACAGAAGCGGCGCCTTGGGACGCGAACAGCTTCGCGATGTCGATCATGGGGATGATGTGGCCTGGTGAGGGCAAAGGGATGAATAGGATTTTGAGAGGGGCTTTTGTTTCGAATGTTGTTGTTGTTGTCGTCATCGTCTTTGTGAGAGATTGTATATATGAAGTTAAGGAGGACTATAAATAGATATGTGGGAATGCGGGTTATATGGGATATATTTAACTGACTCGATAGCCCGATAACTCGACAAGAAACCTGCAGGTTGTTGAAGTAGTTGTCACCCTTCAAACTGTGTGTGATGAGAGAAAGAAAGTGTAAGCTGAGAACATGGAATATTTTCGCTCATGCTATTGGCGTGAAAGGGAAAATTGAGAATTTGAGGGGCGGGCGGGGGGGGGGGGGGGGGGGGGATCATAATCAATCTTCTAGCAATGTGAAAACAAAGATTTACAGTTGCAATCAATTGAGGACTTTTCTTGTTTTTTTACTCTCTATTTAAAAAAAATCAAGGTTATTAACTGAAGACATGATCTACGAGTTTGCATTGCATTATACAAGTGAATATATGAAGTGTCTGCTTTTACAAAAACCAATATTGAAAATTCTACATGCTGGCAAATGTTAAAAGATATAATAATCAATTTTCTAACAAAAACAAATTGTTATCTGTGTTCAGACATAACTTCAAATATCAGAGAACTAAACATATCAGAAATATCAGCATTGATAATAACATAACCTGTAATGTTGCATAATTATAGATTTTTACTCAATGAGCAACCAATTATTCAAAAATTGGTTCCAGAAATCACATTAAAATATTCAGTACTTTATGATTAACCAATCAAAGTACATTTAAGTAAAAGATGTATTCAATAGCATTTGTTTATAATCTGATATTTGATGATTAGCAAAAACAGAGCTCACATAACCACAAAATGCAACATAAGAAAAAAATCCTCAATGAGTTATGCTCACATCTCTCAGTACAATGATAACAAACATTAAAGCAGAACAGAAAATAAAATAAATGAACAAATCTCAACAAAACCTACTTGCACAAAAGTATCTAAAAACAAATTAAGCCACAAAAAAGAAAACCCCGAAACCGTCATAACAAATAACAAATTCTTCATTATGCCACTGCAGGCATGTCCTTGAGCCACTGATCGAGCGGCTTCCCAATCGAATACACGACGAAACCAATCTCCTTCAGCTTCCGTGGATCGATCACATTGCGGCCATCGAAAATGAACACGGGCTTTTGCATGTCATTGTATATTTTCTGGAAGTCGAGCTTCCTAAACTCGTCCCACTCTATCAAGATACAAATGCCATGCGCGCCTTTGGTCGCTTCATAAGCATCCCAAGTCACCGTCACCTGCTTGACCGCAGACGGGCTCATCGGTTGCAGATGAAGCGGGTGGTCCCAATCAAACTTACTCATCGCTAGATCTCTCTGCACCTGATCCTCAGTCACCTTAGGGTCGTAAATGCTGATCTTGGCCTTGTCTCCTAACAAACCTTTTCATACGTCGATAGCAGGCGTCTCTCTTGTGTCTCCGGTGTCCTTCTTGAACGCAAACCCTAGAACAGCAATCTGTTTCCCCGTGACGGTGTTGAACACGGACGAGACGACCCTGTTCACGAACCGGCTCTTCTGGTAGTCGTTGATCTTGATCACCTGTATGTTAAAAGTTATGTTACCTTATGTTTGATCTTAACTTGGTATTAGAGCACCGAATTTAAGGTGTCCTAGGTTCGAATCTCGTCATCGTCAGTTAAAAAATATAGAAATTACAGTAATCCACCCTTAGGTATCGTTGTTTTTCCCATTAAACTACCTTAAATTTTCTTTCTCGCAGCTCCCTCAAAGTGCTATATTTAAGGGTATTTAAGTGGAGAAACTCCCTTTAAATCAAAGTCTTAGGGAGTTTACTGTAATAAAAAAAAACCTTTAAGGTAGTTTAGTGAAAAATAATAGTGATCAGGAATAGTTTAATGTAGTTTAGCGATATATTTATTTAACACATTTGTTCTGCTATTTACAAGCGAGAGTTTTCGCTCAAACCTTCGGATAAAAGGTTCGTAACAACCTGCTTCCAATAGAGTGCCACTTCAGGCAAAGCCGTTGCACTCGCAGATATACACCAAGTTCAAAATGTCCTTCAGGAAACAAGAACCACTGAAACCATCGCTGGCGTTCAAGAACTTGGGCACGATTCATGTGTCCTTTCCCACCGAATACGCCAACTCAGCCATGTCGGCACCCGTGGCCTCACAGAGAGCAGAAATGGTGTTTACGGCCGATATCTTCTGTGCCAGAAAAGCATTTGAAGCAAGCTTAGACAACTCTGCGGACCACAAATTTGTCGTGAGAATCCTCTCTTCAGGGACCCAGTTAGCATAACCTTGTTTTAAAGCCTGTATGGCCTTCTAGCCCCCGGGGGTCTCTCGGCCGCCTATCAAAACCCTGTCCAGGTTAAATAACTATTGAATGGCGGTCCCCTCAGCTAAAAACTCGGGATTGGATAATATCTAGAAATTGATTCCTTTGCTGTTATGAGTTAGAATTATCTCGATGGCCTCTGCAGTATTTACTGGCACAGTCGATTTCTCGACCATGATTTTGTTGGTTTTGGACACGTCTGCGATAATATGGGCCGCGGACTCCCAGTAGGTCAGGTCAGCAGCCTTGCCCACTCCCAAACCATGGGTCTTGGTGGGGATGTTAACGGAGACAAAGGTGATGTCGGATTCTGACACGTGTTTCTGAAGGTCGGTGCTGAAGAAGAGGTTGCGGCCGCGGCATTCTTTGATGATCTCGTCGAGACCGGGCTCGTAGATGGGAAGGTGGTCACTGTTCCAGACGGAGATGCGGGCGGTGGAGATTTCGACGACGGTGACTTGGATTGAGGGGCATTTCAGGGCGATAACGGCCATTGTGGGCCCCCCAACATAACCGGTTCCGAGGCAGCAGATCTTCACCATCTTTGAATTAGTAACCTGACTTCTTTTCTGGAAGATTTAAAGAAAACAAATAACTTTAATTAGTAGTTGATGGTCCAAATTAGAACATCTCATAATTAAATAATCATGGAAACTGGAAAGCAATAGATTCAGTATTCACATTTTTGGCTAATTGCATACAACACCCTTCATATTCATCTCATATATAAATCATCACTATTCAACTGTTTTACTAGCACATAACACCCTCATATTTGTCAACAACCAGGACAAATTTCCTTTTCTAAGCTCATAAAAATACGGCTCATCACCACTCAACTGGTTTATTAGCATCCATGGGTTTGTCGATAACGGTTAATTGCACAAAACCCCTTGTAGTTTACTCCGTAGAGCATGTATACCCCCTTAAGGTATTTATTAGCACAAATATCCCCTCTATTAACTTATGAAAGCCCAAAAAATACTCAAATTCTACTCTAAACAACACAAAAAAGTTCAAGAGTTAAATTAGACAATCATCTGAGTTGTTTAGAGTTGAATTTGAGTGTCTTTAGGAGTTTTGGTTGATGGGCAGACGTTGGGTGTTTGTGCTAATATATTACTCGAGCAAGTGCTATGTATGGTATGGACATAAGTTAAAATCTTATTTCAGGAAAAAAAAAATCTTTTAAGGCCATTAATTCATTTCAAAGCACTGGATCATACGTATTAAATTTAGGGTTGATTGCACATGACACCCCTCATTTTTATTGTTGCGGCAAAAATACGATCACGAAGTAATAAACAAACGATAAAGAGAAGCAAACAAATAAACAAAAGCAATAGAAATAGAGCACAAACCAAAACACACAAGATTTATGTGGAAAACCCTTACGAGAAAAACCACGGGCGAAGAAGAAGCACTTTACTAATCGACAAAAATGGAGGATTACAATGGTGGATGAATTCTCACAAGATCTCTCTTAAAACCCTAGACTCATCTCTTAATTCAGATTAACAAAAGGTACCTAATTAAGGTTACAAAATACAATTTATAGTATGAGACAAATAGAGTAAAAATCGGATTTCTCAAAAACAGCCCAGAATTCAGCCCGAGTCGATTTGAGCCGGCTCAAAATTGTTCTGAGCTGTCTCTTGTAAACAGAGAACAATTGATAATTCCAAACGACTTGTGCACCGGCTCAAAGAGACATTGAGCCGGCTCAACTTAAAATCCTCTGTGAAACGGGGAATTCAATTGGGAAATTTCTAGGGGTCAAGAATACGAGGCAACTCAGCATTTATCTCTTATAGAACTTATGCGTCCATCAACTGGTTTTATTAGCACATAGTGTCCATCGAATTTCCTCTACTAAGTCTTATTGTGCTTGACCAAGGATGGTATGTTCTAATAATCAAGTTGAGAGGTGATGAGCGCTATCGAGATGTACATGAGGAGTATTGCATGCAATTAACCATGAAATCCAATGCCTTAAACACCGCCAAGCCGATGAGATGCAATGAACAAATAGAACAAGGTTACCCAAAGAGAGCTGAGTATGGTATTGGTTTCACAAATAATCAGGGTAGAGAACAAATATAATAGTTAATGTGATTTGGGTCTATTATATCACTTCAATCTAAATGAAACAACATGCATCAGATCTATGATAAACTTTACACAAACCTACAGATCTAATGTGATTCTGAAGAAAAAATACCAACAATGTATCCAAATTCATATCATAGAAACAGAAGAAACATATCTCTTGCACAATGATCATATAATGGCAATGCCAAATAAATGAAAAGGGGAAGGAAAAAACATCAACATATATAAGTAATTTAGAATCGAGGTGTACCTAAATCAATGACAATTATGTTTCAAAATCAAAATGCAAAAAATATTTAGAAGATTGGATCAGAAAATTACCTTGTGGGCAGCTCTCCCACTTTTTGGAGATGAGGATTTGGAAAAAAGAAAAAGAAAAGGAGCAAAGTATACAGATCTGAGAAACAGGAGGGAAAGAGGAATATTTCTTTGAGCACAAAACAGGGAGAGACTTCCACCTCCTTTAAATACCCAGAACTTTATGAGAGATCTACCCTACTTTTAGGAACTAACCAAGCAAAAGAAATCATTTTTTTTTCCTCCATATGAAATGGGAGCCATGTGTCTTGATTTATGTTCCAACACTACTCAATTACTAGAACATAAAAAGTCATGTAAGTGGTTTCATGATGTAAAAGTATCAAGAACTCACTTGCTGTTTTTCTCGTATGAAATTGAGTTATGACTATTGGCAGTGTTGAACTCCAAACACCAACAAATGAGAAATATTAGATACATAAACTCAAGGTTTAAATGACAATGAATTTTGATTCACATTGGGCAGAACTACTGCATCTTGCAAGACTCCCTGCCGTTGGAGCCAAAAAAAATTGAAATGGAATAAAATAAGTGAGGGAGTTATTCTCTTCGCCTTGCCTCACAACGCAGGAGTAGTTTTATAACTATTCGCCTCACAACGAGAGAGTGGTTTTATAACTACTCCACTCATATATATATCTCAAAAGGAGAAGAAAGAAAGAGATCCTCTCATTATCCAACAAAAGAGAGAACTCTCAAATTTTATAGGTTTTGAAGACTTGAAGAATTGATGCTCTCGGCTAGGAGAAGGAGAAGAAAAAGAAAAGAGGTGGAGACTTGATGGAAGCTTTTATCTTTAAAAGAATTCTTCTTTTCTTCTTTCTTTTGATAGGTACATAGGGTTGAAGGCTTGAAGGAATTCTCACCAATTCCATGAATCAAGAATTCCCCAATAAACTTAAGAAGATGATTAATCTCATATTTCTTTGACAAAACCAAGAATACGAAAGTAGTTCTCTTTGGAAAATGAAGGAAACCTTATTTTTCCACAATATATATAAGAACATAAATCTTAAAAAGTCTATATTTCTTCACAACCCAAAAATACATAGGGAATACTGCCAAATGTTATAATAAACTTAAGAAGAAATAAGAAATTGTTCATGTCCAACAATTTCTTATCTTTAACAATAGTAGATTTTCGGATTGAGTCTGTTAGTTATATGTATGCCCTAGAGGCCATTACTGTACATAGGATGTATATTGTAGTGGATGCTGGGACATATATAGGGAGGACTTTCTTGCTCGACATGATAGTATGCTATCTGGTTGAACTTTACCTTAACGTGTATACTGATTGTCTCTCTGTTACATGTTGGTAAAGCCCTTAGGATCTGTACTTGACTACCTGGACTATGATGCGGATCATACTAGTGGGGACATGGTAGTCCATAAGTACATCCTTCAAAGTCCCTAGTCGTGGGTGTATCGAGACGGGGCATCGATATACCAGAGTAGACTAGCGTATACCTTCTCGACCCATACAGATGGGCGATGGATGATCCCATATCCATTGGTGTTTGACATCAGAGATGATATACGGGTGCTCAGTAGAGACTGGGTACACTGGACGGACTCGCCGAGAACTCCCACATGGTATTATACCTCACGTCAGATGGCAGTTCTCTGGTGACACTGGTACAGAGTAGTCTGTTGACCCGAGATCGTCATAGAGTCTTGTGTGGTTCCCACTGTGCTTTGATTTCCATCTTACCACGTCCAAGAGGGTGTGCAAAACGGTGGTTTTTGGGTACAGTCCCGAGTCACATGGAGGCAATGAGCGATAGGAGGGGATTCGTCTCTCCCGGTATAGGGAGTTGATGTTGCGCTGTGTTCGATTGGCTATAACAGGAAATCCCTGGCCAGGGTTGCTGAGATTTACTGGTAAGTGTTACCAGTAGTTTCTCGAACAGTTATAGACCTCATATCGACACGACTTATTGAGCTATTGGGGTCTGACGTTTACCACCCCTAGGCGAGATATGCGACATATCAGACGATCATACCGGACTGTACGGTAGTGTTACTGGTCGGATTCACTGGAGTGTGAGCGGGCTTGCTCGTCGATCTTCAGATCGCTCAATACCCGGGTGGCCGTTACGTTTAGCAGACCGCTTGCGGCTTGTGGATGTTTGATATGATCATCATCTGCTGCCGGCGTATTGACGAGTCTTTAGAGTCCTACACAGAGGTTTCCTGGCTCGAGCGAAACGAAATAGGAGCGCATATGAGATATGTGCGGGACCGAGAATAATGCGTGTATGTGATACCGTATTCCATTCTCGCGATGAATGTGTCGAATGGTTGTATGCGATATAACCTAGTTATCGAATCAAGGATTGATTCGATAAGCCGATACATTCTATACTAGTCGGTTGTGTGCGACATGACCGGATCATTGAATCAAGTGTTGATTTAATGATTTAATGTATAATTATATATTTGATATATTACTTTGCATTAACTAGTATTGGTTCACTTTAAATGGATTTTCTCACTCGGGTGTGCGCATTACATATGCGATATGATTTTGTGCACTTGTTTGTATCATGTTTGATGATACATCCTTTTTGGTTAAGTGTAAAGTATTAAACCTTGGTTAATGAAATGGTTAGGGTTTCTTATTTGTTATTCATTTATCTTATTTAATTATCCTTTTTATTTTTGATAAATGAATAAAAGAAAAGAGAAAAGAATGGTGGCTAATTTTTTTCTTTAGTTGAAGCTTCATGAAGCTTTGTTCAAGTCAACCATTCTTATCTCATCCTTAACCCTAACCATTCCCACTAACCATGATTCATTCTCTACACTTGACTCTAGTTAAAATTATGATAAGAATTCATTTTCTTTTCTTTTTCTATTTAACTTATCATAACTATTTCCTTCTTCTTCTTCCTTGAACTTGAAGAAGAAAGCTTACCTCATCAATGGTGATTGATGAATTAGAGTGAGAAATCCAATTCTAAAGTTAACCCAACTCCTATTTCTTCATCCTCTACCTCTTGCCAAGTAGTAGAGTGTGTTTACTTCACAAGTTTCATGACTTGGTGAAGTTGTGAGCTTGATCTAGCGATGCCTCGTCGTAGATCATCTTCGGTATGGACATCGACGACCTAGCTTGCCCATTCTCTGACGAAGCCGATCCTAGAGCCCAGATTTGATTTGGACAGCGGAGCCGTGGAGGTGGAGCACCGGATCTACAAAGGTTGTATTTCCGTTTTATCACTAGTTAAGTGTTAACTAGTTAGCTTTTTCGCCTAGTTTTCTAGCCAACGATCCGTAGTCGGGTCTCTCGGCACCTAGAATTTTTGAAATTGGCATGGTTGATGCCTTGTGAGACCTCACTAGTGTGCCTAGAAACCTTACAGTGGTATCAGAGCCTAGCTAGAGCCTTAGGCGAAGTCTAGACGCGATTTGAAGTCCGATCGAACCGAAACCCTACCCGGAAAATTGCTCTCTGTACTTTTTTCAAAAACAGTGATTTTTCCAAATTAAAAATATGCAGAGAACTCAGTGAGAAATTATAAGAATTACGGTGTAATTATTTTTTCATGAACAGTGCACTCAGGCGCGGATCCGCGGCATAATCCTTAGTTAGGCGGCGGTTCAGCGGCTGATTGCTGACGTCAGCCTTTAAACGTTGCACAGTAATTCACTGTTTTCTGTGCTGAGTTCTCTGGATGTTTTTAAGTTTTATTCAAGAGTTGAATTTTCTGCAGTTGTTTTGGGGATTCGGTATTTCGATCGGGGTATCAAATTTTGTCTATTTGGCTTTCCGGATAAATTTTAGAATATGTTAAAAAGTTCGACCGGATATAAATACCCAATTTTTCCCCTGTCGGGAAATTTCCAAGTGTTGGATTTTTTCGTAGTTTAACGACGTTCTAAGTAGTGCAAGGAACGCGATGGTCCCTCTAGAAGACACAAACCTTAACTCGATTATGTGACCGTCTTGAACTGCCCTTTGAACCTTCGGGTTTGGGGCAGTACGGCGTGCCACATGTGAGGCGTTGGCTTGACCCTTCTACGGCTGGACCGTTGGTACTGAGGCACGAACGGAATATTGTTAGACTTGTTTCATGTGTTGATCTGTATCGGGAAAACTTGGGTGTTCGATTGTTCGATCGAAAAGTTTAGCATTTTCTATTTATCTGGAATGGGATACAATAATTGGAATTCACAAAAAGTTATGAGATAACTGAATGAATGTTATAAATCTAGCGGTTTAGTCTCACTTGATCGGTTGCCACGGAATTTTGATGTGATCAAAAGTCCGTCGCAATCACGTAGCGTACACGGATACTCGCCGGTTAAACTTAATAGACAGCTTCACTCCATAGCCCCGACCAAGTGACTGTAGGAGAACCCCGTCGCCGAAAGCATCCGTCCGGGTGCTCGCGGTAGCGGTGTTCCGCCTTGGTGCACTTCGTCGACGGTATCGGGGGTGCAGCCGTCTACTGAAGTTTGCGACGAGTATTCGATCAGGATGTCGGGAATCTTGTTGAATTGCCCGACTTGATATTGAAAAGAGTTTTCGATTTTGAGACTAAAATGCGGGGTTTATAATTGTTAGGCATGCGATGTCTAAGTAATTCATTTGGTCAGGCATGTGATGTCTGAGGTGGTTGCGGATTCCAACTGTTGTAGTTTTACACTTTCTTTTCTGTGACCGTAAGTGTAATATGTGATATCGCCGGTTTCGTTGCTATATGTCAACGACAATTGGGATGCGCATATTTACTTACGTTGATGACATGTGATGTTATGTGTTGCTGGATATGTTATATTGGATCGTCGTGTATGAATAGCCGGGGGTTTTTATGTGAGATGAGTGTTTTTTCATTTTCATTCATGTAAAAACTTGTTTGTAATATTCTTTTATTGGGGCGCTTCCAGGTTGCGGAAGTTGTCACCGTTTGTATATTATTTACTTTTCCGCACTAGGATAGACCCAAGGAGGAGGGCACAAGTAACCGGGTTCTGGAGTCCAGTGGGAGACCAACTCGAGGAGTCGGGTCCGGGTCTCCTAACTCCAGAATTGGTAGGGTTGCTTGCCGCTCTCGTAGGGGTCTAGGGGTGTGAGTTTGGCTATTCATCACGATCGTGGAATCCGTGTTTTATACTGGCTCGTATTGAAAACACGGACGTCCTAGTATATCCAATATTTCATATGTTTCTTCTGCTGCGATATCTGTGGTGTGATCATGTGATGTTCTGTGATAGATACAGTATATAGTATATATGATATATTATATAGACGTTACTTATGTTTTACACCCGCGCTAGCCCTGCCCCGCTCTGTCGTTAGTTACCTAACCTAACGGTGCACGAGGGGACATCGAGGCGAATGCGGATGGCATAAGTGTACGTCGTATTTATCTGTGATGTTTAGGTACTTAAATGATGGGACTTCATTAATATGATTAATGAAATAAAAGAAACCTAAGATATTGTAGAATCGAATTTCAAAATAAAACAGGTAGCTACAGTTTTTGCTTTGCACAGCGGTATATATGATATATCCTGCACCTTATTCGATGAGGAAAGGACCGAGATCCCTTCACCGGGAGTGACTCCTTTAGCAATAACTGGCAGATGCTACATGCTCGGTTTGTCTTTTGATTGCTTTTAAGTGTTTTTGCTTTGCACAGTGATATATGTGATATATCCCGCACCTCATTCGACGAGGAAAGGACCGACGATCCCTTCACCGGGAGTGACTCCTTTAGCAAAACAAGAAAAGCCTCAAAAGCACTCCATTTCAAAATTCATTCGATCCTACAACAATATCAAGTTCATTACGCAATAGGTTTTCAGAAAAACCTGTCGTAGCCCTCCGTCATTACAGATAAGTACTAGTTAGTATTCGTGCTACGGTAGTTTGGCATTCGTCAAGGCGTAGTGTGCGGTAGCTAACTAGTATTTATCTGCTTATGCATATGATGCAGATTGGATTAGGGTATTCGTACGGCGTTGTTTGGCATTCGTCAAGGGTCGTGCGGGTGGGTTTAATTCGATCAAGTAATGTACGGGTTGAACTTGACTAGTGGACTATGGGTTGTTTGGCATTCGTCAAGGTCATAGCGAGCTAGGGGCAAAATATTATCGGGAATTTCAAGTGTTGAAATTTGCAATGAGATTGCATACCTTCTATGAGATAGTTGGATCCCGATACCCGCTGCGAGTAAGAGTTACTCCTGGGAGAGTTTTATACATTACAATTAGCCGATCAAGTAGGTGTCTAGAAAGGTGTCAACGGGGTTTCGCCTCTGGGAAAACGAGGTTTACATTAATTAGGTTCGTGCGAAAGCACGGGGGACCTCCCTCAAAGTACCGACACTGGCCTGGCTGAAAGATTGGCGAACTTGTAGTGTGTAATTAATCCCGGCTAGTCTTTCCTTTTAGGGTTTGAAGGAAGATTTGATAAAAAGCAGTGGGAGCCATCCTGATTAGATAAAATAATAACCAATCTATTCTTGACAGAGCGCACGCTGAGTGTTTTCTTCTCTCTCTCTCCAGGTAGCGACCATATCACGCCTTAATCAAGATAATAATACGGAATATTGACCGAACCCGCTTGTTATACTGAGCTGGGGAACGTTGGTCCCGCTCCAATTTATAATTGTTATAAGACAGAGCAGGAAATTGGGGATTACCAGAATTCCCGTGCCGCCCAAACGAAGAGAGTGCATGCTGATGCATCATCTTCGGGTGTGTTCATTACAGAGAACTGTTTCTCAGTATCCTTTACGTCCTGGGTATATGATACCGGATCAGGATCCCAGATATGTAATCTGTTACATAGGGCTACAGAAAGGTAGAGAACTGAGAACGGGTGATAAGTTTCATGAGGCAGAAAACGGGGCAAGAGTTGCAGCCAAGTCTGTTGGTCACTGTCACCCTGTATTACCGATACATTGATTCTGAACGAATGTTGTTAGATACCGAACCTGATATACAAAATCATATCAGTCTCTTTATTAGTAAAGAAAGGATATAATTTTGTATTGTTGGATAATGTTTTGAACATTTCCTATATCAAAAGTTGATCGGTTCAGGCACGTTATCTAAAAGCGTTGATGTTCTAAATCAAACTACAGTTCTTAATATACGGAACACACACAAGAGGAAAATTTCAGAACTGAACGATTCCTTCTTGAGGCATTGTAGACTAGGTCAGATCAATGTGACCCGACTAGCTAGAGTTACATATAGATGCATATTTAAATCAGTTTGAATTTACATCTTGTGAAACTCGCCAGTCATGTCACAAAGATAAGTGACCATAGCTTCGTTTACTGGAAACAGAGAAAGAGTTACTGAACTCTTGGGATGATACATGTTGATGTATGTAAGGTCCCCTGTCTACACATGCCAGGATTGGTTCTTTATACTTCATTACGTTCTCTGATGATCTCTTTAGATTCAGACATATGTTCTTGTTGAAACACAAGTCCGAACCTTTTGAGATATTCACAGAATATAAGTTAGAAGTAGAGAACCAAAATACGGGTATAAGTATTATGTCCTTTGATGTGATCAAGGAGAAGAATACTTGAGCACGGAAATCCTGGACTATTTTAAAGGAGAATGAGATTCTCTCTCAGCATTACTCCTCCGTATACACCATAGCACGATGGTATATCGGGGCGGAGCAGATACACCCTATTTGATATGGTGTGCTCTATGATGAGTACTACTGAGTTACCTATTTCCTTATAGGGAGTTATGCACTTGAGAAGCTGCATACCTATTGAATACGGTTCGAATCAAATCAGTTGCCTACCACTCCATATGAGATATGGAAAGAGAAGAGCCCATGTCTTAAGCTAGTTAAGATTTGGGGTTGTCCGGCCTATGTCTAAATGCAAAATCCGGACAAGCTCGAGGCAAAGTCTGTTATGTAGAACTGGAAATGTTCCAGCTATACTAACTACAGCAGATGATTTGATAGAACCAAGAGATTCAGTAGATACCAACGAACCTCAGCCTCTCCGCCGATCTAGTAGGGTTCCTCACCCACCTGAGAGATACTTTGGTTTCTCTATGACAGTGGGAGCGAGGATTGCATCATGAGATGATGACCCAACTAGTTTCGAGCTGGCCATCAGGAGTAAGACTCTGTAAGAATGGCTGGATGTTTAGCGATCTGAGATGGAATCCTTATACACCAACAAAGTATGGACTTTGGTTGCTATATCTGAAGGGTTAAATCCCCATCAGGAGCAAGTATATCTTGAGAAGATTACTTGGTGTACATGAAAAGTTGAGACTTTCAAAGCTAGACTTGTTAAAGCTTTTCGTCATCGACCAGGCGTGGATTATGATGAAACCTTTTCAAGTGACTATGCTTAAGTCCATCCAGATCCTACTTGCCACGGCTACATACCATGACTGCGATATCTGGTGGTTGGGTGTCTTGACTGCTTTTCTAAATGATGATTTAGAAGAGAGTGTCTATAAGTACACAGCCAGAGGGCTTCGTAGACAGTGGGAGCAGCGGAAACGTGTGCAAGATGCTTTATAGGATAAAGCAGGCATCGCGGAGTTGGAACATCTGTTTTGATGGATTAGTCAAAGAAGTTGACATCATCAAAATGGTAGATGAACCTTGTATAAACAAGAAGGTAGTAGGGAGTATGGTGACGATCCTCGTAGAGTACGTAGATGACAAACTCTTGATAGGGAAGGAGTTTCCTATGCTACGCTCGATCAATCTCCGCTTATCACAATGATTCTCCATATAGGATCAAAGTGATACCTCCTAAATCCTGGATTTTGGATCTATGAGATAGATCTAATTGGATGTTAGGACTCTCACTAGATGTAGTGAGATGGTATCAACCGATCCTGGAGAATCACTGGAAGTGTTCCAGGGTGATAAAGACGACTGAATGTCAGTCACAGGCATTGTCTTTACCCTCAGTAAAGGGACGGTATGTTGGAAGAGTTCCAAGCTAGATACCGTGACACACTAGACGATAAAGGCAGGATACATCGCTACTTTAGATGCTACCAAAGAGGCTGTTTGGGTGTATAATGGTTCATGAGATGAACTTAGTTCCTCCCATTGTGTGACAATGGAGTTGTGGCTTATGCCAAGGAACGCCGGTCCCATCAGTGATCCAGACATATTCTAAGGCAGTATCACCTGATCATGGAGATGGTTGATCTCTAAGGGATCGAGGTTAGGAGAGTAGATTCAGAGGACAACACAGCGGATCCACTCACAAAGGCCTGTTCCCAGAGAGAGACTTTTATGGGATGGTTGAGTATGAGATACTTCAAACCACTGCTACAGATGGCCCTAGTGCAAGTGGGAGATTGTTAGTTATATGTATGCCCTAGAGGCCATTACTGTACATAGGATGTATATTGTAGTGGATGCTGGGACATATATAGGGAGGACTTTCTTGCTCGACATGATAGTATGCTATCTGGTTGAACTTTACCTTAACATGTATACTGATTGTCTCTCTGTTACATGTTGGTAAAGTCCTTAGGATCTGTACTTGACTACCTGGACTATGATGCGGATCATACTAGTGGGGACATGGTAGTCCATAAGTACATCCTTCAAAGTCCCTAGTCGTGGGTGTATCGAGACGGGGCATCGATATACCAGAGTAGACTAGCGTATACCTTCTCGACCAATACAGATGGGCGATGGATGATCCCATATCCATTGGTGTTTGACATCAGAGATGATATACGGGTGCTCAGTAGAGACTGGGTACACTGGACGGACTCGCCGAGAACTCCCACATGGTATTATACCTCACGTCAGATGGCAGTTCTCTGGTGACACTGGTACAGAGTAGTCTGTTGACCCGAGATCGTCATAGAGTCTTGTGTGGTTCCCACTGTGCTTTGATTTCCATCTTACCACGTCCAAGAGGGCATGCAAAACGGTGGTTTTTGGGTACAGTCCCGAGTCACATGGAGGCAATGAGCGATAGGAGGGGATTCGTCTCTCCCGGTATAGGGAGTTGATGTTGCGCTGTGTTCGATTGGCTATAACAGGAAATCCCTGGCCAGGGTTGCTGAGATTTACTGGTAAGTGTTACCAGTAGTTTCTCGAACAGTTATAGACCTCATATCGACACGACTTATTGAGCTATTGGGGTCTGACGTTTACCACCCCTAGGCGAGATATGCGACATATCAGACGATCAGACCGGACTGTACGGTAGTGTTACTGGTCGGATTCACTGGAGTGTGAGCGGGCTTGCTCGTCGATCTTCAGATCGCTCAATACCCGGGTGGCCGTTACGTTTAGCAGACCGCTTGCGGCTTGTGGATGTTTGATATGATCATCATCTGCTGCCGGCGTATTGACGAGTCTTTAGAGTCCTACACAGAGGTTTCCTTGCTCGAGCGAAACGAAATAGGAGCGCATATGAGATATGTGCGGGACCGAGAATAATGCGTGTATGTGATACCGTATTCCATTCTCGCGATGAATGTGTCGAATGGTTGTATGCGATATAACCTAGTTATCGAATCAAGGATTGATTCGATAGGCCGATACATTCTATACTAGTCGGTTGTGTGCGACATGACCGGATCATTGAATCAAGTGTTGATTTAATGATTTAATGTATAATTATATATTTGATATATTACTTTGCATTAACCAGTATTGGTTCACTTTAAATGGATTTTCTCACTCGGGTGTGCGCATTACATATGCGATATGATTTTGTGCACTTGCTTGTATCATGTTTGATGATACATCCTTTTTGGTTAAGTGTAAAGTATTAAACCTTGGTTAATAAAATGGTTAGGGTTTCTTATTTGTTATTCATTTATCTTATTTAATTATCCTTTTTATTTTTGATAAATGAATAAAAGAAAAGAGAAAAGAATGGTGGCTAATTTTGTTCTTTAGTTGAAGCTTCATGAAGCTTTGTTCAAGTCAACCATTCTTATCTCATCCTTAACCCTAACCATTCCCACTAACCATGATTCATTCTCTACACTTGACTCTAGTTAAAATTATGATAAGAATTCATTTTCTTTTCTTTTTCTATTTAACTTATCATAACTATTTCCTTCTTCTTCTTCCTTGAACTTGAAGAAGAAAGCTTACCTCATCAATGGTGATTGATGAATTAGAGTGAGAAATCCAATTCTAAAGTTAACCCAACTCCTATTTCTTCATCCTCTACCTCTTGCCAAGTAGTAGAGTGTGTTTACTTCACAAGTTTCATGACTTGGTGAAGTTGTGAGCTTGATCTAGCGATGCCTCGACGTAGATCATCTTCGGCATGGACATCGACGACCTAGCTTGCCCATTCTCTGACGAAGCCGATCCTAGAGCCCAGATTTGATTTGGACAGCGGAGCCGTGGAGGTGGAGCACCGGATCTACAAAGGTTGTATTTCCGTTTTATCACTAGTTAAGTGTTAACTAGTTAGCTTTTTCGCCTAGTTTTCTAGCCAACGATCCGTAGTCGGGTCTCTCGGCACCTAGAATTTTTGAAATTGGCATGGTTGATGCCTTGTGAGACCTCACTAGTGTGCCTAGGAACCCTACAGAGTCTACATGCTCCGACACATACGGCCATAACTCTCACCGAGAGCACCAAATCGTGATCCGTTCGAAACGTATGAAAGCTAGCCCGTTACACTTTTAATTGCTTAATAATACCGTGATGTTTCACCCTTTTTGCAGAATAATACCACAATTTTTTTCCCTACACTTAAATACCATAATGTTTTGCTCCGTTAGCAATATGATACATTCCATTAATTAACCATTAGAAAAATTTCTCACGTGTCTTACACCTGAGTATTTTTGGACAATTTTTCCCTTGTCTCTTTTAATTCAGAAAAGACCAACAGAAAACCTAATCTTAATCCTAGCTTGTTGAGATCTAGTAATGGAAAGATAAGGGTGTTGATGGTGAAGAAAGGGGCAGAGCAGTGGTGGCGATTGGGGCGGGGGCGGGGGCGGAGATGGAGATGGTTGTTAGTTGTATGTATGCCCTAGAGGCCATTGTTGTACATGATTATATATTACAATGGATGGTTGGACATATATAGGGAGGACTTTCCTGCTCGACATAATAGTATGCTATCCGGTAGCTCTTTATCTTAACATGTAGACTTGTATTGTGATACTTTCTTTCTCTCACATATTGATAAAGCCCTTAGGATGTGTACTTGACTACCAGGATTATGAGAGAGATCATACCAGTGGGGCCAGGGTACTCTATAAGTTCATCCTTTAATTGTTCCTAGTCGAGAGAGTATCGAGACGGGGCATCGATATTCCATAGTAGACTAGCGTATACGATTCTTGACTCATATGATGGGCGATGGATGATTCCATATCCATTGGTGTTTGACATCAAAGATGGTATACGGGTGCTCAGTAAAGACTGGGTATACTGAACAAGACTCGCCGAGAACTCCTAAATGGTATTATACTTAACGTCAGATAGTAGTTCTCTGGTGACACTGGTACAGGTTAGTCTGTAGACCCGAGATCGTCATAGAGTCTTGTGTGATTCTCACCGTGCTTTGATTTCCACCATACCACGTTCAAGAGAGCGTGCAAAACGGTGGTTTTTGGGTACAGTCCCGAGCCATATGGAGGTAATGAGCGATAGAAGGGGATCCGTCTCTCCCGGTATTGGGGGTAGATGTTGCACTGTGCTCGTTTGGCTATAACAGGAAGTCCCTGGCCAGGGCTGATATGGAGATTTACTGGTAAGTGTTATCAGTAGTTTCTCGACCCGTTATGAGCCTCACATCGGCATGACTTATCATGTTATTGGGGTCTGATGTTTACCACCCCTAGACTAGATATGCGACATATCAGACGAAGAGACCGGACTGTACGGTAGTGTTACTTATTGGATTCACGGGAGTATGAGCAGGCTTGCTTGTTGATCTTCTGATCGCTCAATATCCGGATAGCCGTTACGTCCAGCTTGTACCACTGACGGCTTGTAGGTGGCTGATATGATCATCACCTACTGCCGGCGTATTGACGAGTTTTTAGAGTCCTGCACAGAGGTTTTCCTGGCTCAGACGAAACGAAGTAGGAGCACATATGTGATATGTGCGAGACTGAGATTAATACGTGTATGTGATACCGTATTCTAATCTCGTGATATGTGATATCGATCGGTTATATATGATATAGCCGGGTTATCGAATCAAGTGTTGATTCGATAAGTTGATACAAATGATATTAGTCGGTTATATATGATATAACCGGATTATTAAATGAAGAGTTGATTTAATAATTTAATGTATAAATATATATTTGATATATTAACATACATTAACTAATATTAGCTCACTTAAGATTTTATTTATCTCACTTATACATTTAATATATATATATATATATATGTGATATATATTATTGTATTTCTTTTATTGTGTCATGTTTGATGATATATACTACATGGGTGTATAAGACTCACACCATTTCATAGATAATTAAGGGGTTATTATTTATTTAAAGTAATTCAAAATTAGGTAGAAATTAAGCATGGTTGGAAGCTTGGAGAAGCTTGTGGTAATATTGACTTAGTCCCCTAATTTTGGCTCACTTAAGATATTTATTAACCTAACCATTATCTTTAGCCATGGTTAAGTCTCTGCATGGATAATATATGATATTATCTCACTCATGGTTGCCATTTTATAGTTCACATTCTACACTTCATCTTCTTCTTCATCTCAAGAGAAAGCTTTCTAGGTTTTCTTGAGGTGAAGAAATCTAGTGAGAAAAATTATTCTAAAGTGAGAAAAAATCCTACTTCATCATCCTACACTAGACTAGCCATTTAGTTTAGGTTGTTTGCTTCACTAATTCCCAATTAGTGAAGAGATAGCTTGAGTTGGAGATTTCTCGACGTAGATCATATTCGGTCTCGAAGACTTCAAGAAAGCTTTTTCATTTCGCCTAGTGGAGTCCATCTTGAGCCCGGGAGATCACTACTTGGAGTGAAAGGACTACTACACGGAGCTATTGAAGTGAAGGACTGGTCTACAAAGGTTGTATTCCTAATTTACTTAGTGTAAAGTAGATTATATGTTAGTTAAACCGTAATCCTCTACTTAGATCCTTGGTTATGGATTGCTTTGCACTCTAGGTCTTTTAAAATTATATGTTTGATGCCCAAGAAAACATAGTGAGGGTGCTAAGGAACCTTTCGTATCAGAGCCAAGCTAAAGGATTAGACGATATTAGTAGAATTACGAAACCGAAATAACTCCGAAATCTCAAAACGAAATCCATAGTTTCTGTCGAATTTTAAAAGTTCTCTGAAATTTTTTTAAACAAGTGTAGAATGTTACATGTGATGTAACATGAACATCAGAGAAAATTGAGCGCAATCCACCGGATTTGACCCGGCGAAAAGTGGATAATGTTGGGTTATGCCAGCGCTCGGCCATCAATTCGTGGCCAAATGCCGAACAAAAACTTAATAAACCGGCGCTAACGGAACCCGATTCCCCGGATCGACCATTAATCCTAAACTAGCTATATGAAAAGAAGTTTAGAAAGGTTATACTGAATGATCCGTGTCCTTCGGTCTTCAACCTCTGTCCCAAGCTCCTCGTGGCTTCCTTGTTCAAGTTTGATCTCCGGTCTCCCCCATCGAAGACGATCCACCTTGAGAGTAAGTAATACGAGCGCCGACCTCAAAACCGAGGCAACTCGAGTATCTAGTTTGCTACCATAGATAGCCAAGATGAAGTAGAGAGTGTTTGTGATTAGATTGTCTCAATACACCCTAGGTTTCTCAACACATGAGACATATAGGGTGGAGGTAGAAGAAGATGCCAAGGGAGAAGTGTGAAGCATAGAAAAAGGCAAGTGAAGAAAATGGGCTAAGTTTTTGTGTGCTCTTTTGTTGTGAGAATATTGCAACTAAAGAAAAGCCACACCCTAAAATATCTGTCATCTCACAACACAATATCTCACACAAAATATCCCACCCAAAACAAAAACCTATGCATGCCACCATGACTCACCACATGACTCATCACCATGAGTCACCAAGTGCACATGCATGAGTTAATGCAAACCATGACTCACACTTTCCCGCTCCATAAACATTTATGTTGTATAGGATATTACATCTCGTGATATACATACCACGTGCCGGTATTTAATGTTATATGATATAAATTGCTAGTACACCTGCACCATTACCGTTGTGCGCATGTTACACATACACAGATTTTCCGGCTCACACACATTCTTCATCGGTAATTGCCATGCCACTTATACAGTAGAATTGCTATGTCACTTATACAGTAAAATTGTCGTGCTATTGACACAGGAGAACTGCCCTATCATGATATTAATTTTAAAAGTAAAAGTACATCCGTTGTTCAGTATTATCATTTGATATGCTTGCATGATATACATATATGCTTATATTACTATTCTATATTGCATACGTCGTACTTTATGGTTATCTGCATTAAGATGCTGTTTTCATGAGATCTCTGGATTTGAGAACCGTGGTTATATTTTAAAGAAAATTGCGTAATTTAAGTGCCGGTCACGTGCTAAATTACGCGTCGTGACAAAGTTGGTATCATAGCGTTAGGTTTAACCTTGGTTTGAGTCTGGGTTTGACTATGCGGAGTCTAGGGCGTATATATTTCAGAACTTAGGCTTGACTGTCACGACCAGAAATGGCACGTGACTGGCACTTGAATCATATGAAGTCTATATGACCCCATCTAATTCAAGTAAGCCAAAAGCCCAGAAATCTAAACCATTTGAAAAGAGAGAAGGAAAAATTTAGTTTTAAAGCAAGCGGTTTAACAAAATAAGCCGTAGTATGCATTTTTAAAACATCAAGTCTTTTTCAAAAATTTCGGCAGAGTTTCCTTTGTAAATACTGACCCCAAACAGGTATAAACATGCATAATATACATAATGAATAAAGGCATCCCCATGCAGGAGCTAGCTCTTCGCCAATTGGCGGACACAACCATGTAAGCAATATAATATACAATGCCGAAGGGTGAGAATCAAAACTCATCAAGAAAAGCAATATCCTCAAGAAAACCAGAGAACAACCATAATAATACAGGCTCGCGACTCTAAGGTCGAAAGAATATACACTGGTTTTCTAAGTCTATCAATAATACAAGTCTGGTTGATGGAGTTACCAGATACAACTGAATATAAACAAGTACAATGGTGGTCATGATGCAAGTGAACCCACCTACCAAAGCAATCACCCAGAATGAACTAGTGTGTCAGCAAAACCGTCAAGGAAACCTGTACGGTAAAACCTGCAAGAAACTATGGCACAATGGGGGTGAGTTGCCAACTCGTGAGTAGAAAACATCACCGAGCAGAAATCGCATGTATGACTCTATCCTAGGTCATACGATAGTAATATCCTCAAAATAATATATATATATATATATATATATATATATATATATATAATCTGAAGCATCTAAAAATGATGAGGTAATCATCTAACATCAGTGTAATACTAAGTGCTCGTGTCAGTGCCTCAGGTAATAACATGCCACATATATGCTGTACAAATGTATTAAGAATGAACGTAAAATACATCTTGTACGAGAAACCGTTTTCTTATTTCAAAGAGATTTTTATATAAAATCGAAATATCATCAATGAAATCAACAGAGAAATCCGTGTCAAGTATCAACACAAAATATGTATCTTAATATCTCAGTATCTCAATATCTCGGGCTCCGGTAATCCGGACTGGCCCCGGGCTCCGGCAATCCGGACTGGCCCAAATCATAAATATCTCACGACTACATCGGTATCCTCCAGATATCCGCCGCGTCATAAATAACCGGTCGGTAGTGCTCCCTGTTGGGGTAAAAACTTACACCCCAGTTGACCAAGTCAAAATCAAAGTCAACCCCAAGCCAAGTGGGCCCATGCCCGGGTCGAGCCCGAACATGAAGCGGCCGGCCTCCCCCCATGCCAAGATAAAAATTTTGTAATAAATAATTTTGTTGTATTTCTTTTATTTTATTTTTATGAATAAATGTAAGAAAAATAGGCATAAAGCCAAATTTTTGTAAAGCCCATGGCTTATGTGCAAAAAGAAATGGCACATGAGCCATGAGATAGGCAAAATGCCATTTTGTGAAGCCCAAGGGTCTATGTGTAAAGTGTATAGCCTATAAAGGCAAGGGTAATGAAAATATCTCACAACTTTTTCTCTCTCCAAAATATTTTTTAGATCTGAGATCTTTCCTCCTTCAAGGTTCCAAAACCTTCTTCTTTCTTTTGAATTAAATCAAGAGTTTTACTCTTCATTTTATAAAACTAAATAGTTTTTCACCACAAAACCCATAAAGGGGAACTCAGATCTTCCATTAGATCTCAAAAAGAAAAGATTTTTAAAATCTCATATCTCTTGATCTTCAAGATCCAGCAACCAAAGGAGAAAGCAGAAGAACCCCTTTCATCAACCCCAAAACATCTTAGGAGTTTAACTCCACTATGATTTCCCTTTCGAGAATTTCTGGGGCTAAAAGCCTCTTTTTCTCGCCAACGCCAAGCGCTCGAGCGCTCCGCGTTCAAGCGCCCAACGCTCAAGCGCAAGGTGTCCATGTGCCGACACGTGGCGCGCCTGCGCTCCAGCACCCTGTACCAAGCGTAAAGCGCCCACGTGCCGATACGTGGCATGCCTGCGCTCAAGCGCAGAGCGCCCACGTGCCGACACGTGGTGCGCTTGCGCTCCAGCGCCATGCGCTCAAGTGCAGAGCGCCCACTTGCCGACACGTGGCGCGCTTGCGCTCAAGTGGAGAGCGCCTACGTGCCGACACGTGGCGTACTTAGCGCTCAAGAGCAGAGCGCTCACGTGCCGATAGGTGGCGCGCTTAGCACTCCAGCGCCCTACGCTCAAGCGTAGAGCGCCCACGTGCCGACACGTGGCGCGCTTGCCCTCAAGCGCCCGGCACTCAAGCGCAGAGCGCCCACGTGCCGACACGTGGCGCGCTTGCGCTCAAGCGCAGAGCGCCGACGTGCCGACACGTGGTGCGCTCGCGCCTAAGCACACAGCGCCCAAGGCGCTGACCCCACGCGTCCTTTGGGCGTTTTTTCCCTTTTTTTTATGTATGTATACACGTATATATATGTACAGATACACACACACACTCCACAACACTGTCCCCCTCAAAAAAAATTTGGGCTGGGGCGCTGCCCCGCACCCCGCAAGGGGGCTGCTAGCCCCTTTAACCCCCAGCCGGATATCCGGGTAGTGGGACCCCCGTAAAAACCCTGCGTGGCTCCCGATATATCCAAGCCCCCATCCAAAACAAAGCACACATACACCGCGCATTAATTCGCATGACCAGTTTAACCCGTCAATTGGAGGTTCCCTCGCTCCAAAGGTGAGGGGTAATTAACGGCAGCTTAGTTCGCGGCTGCCGGAGATTCGGATCCCCACAATCAATAAACACCCGCCTACCCTAGGAAAGGGGAATCTGTAGTATGCCTGACAAGCGCGCGCGTATTCCCATCTCAATGGGGTGACGAGAAACACCCTACAGATTCTAGCACGCCCGGTGGGACCTTTCTCTCCTCCCATATTTCGGGTTAAACGTTAATGTGAACTCAATCAATATACATATCGATTGTCTATACTGAAATGATGTTTTTTTCCTCTCTGTGCAGCAATCAACTTTCGACGGCAATGTCTCCCAAGACGAATTCAGCTTCCAACATGACCCCGATCCCGTACGTGGTCAAGGTCAATGCTCGTGTGGTTCTCCCTGCAAGCCTCAGTCGACAGTGGGAGGGACTGCCCCGCCAGTTTGGTTCCGTCGTCATCTACCGTGCCGGAAGCGCTCATCTGGTAGAAATTCCAGCGAAACAGGCGGCCAAGTCGGTCTCAAGGGGCAAGAGGCCGAATGTCGTGATCGCCAAGGCACCACAACCGAAACTTAAGATGGTGTCTGAACGACTCTCCGGCGCTCCAATTGGGGGCAAGACTTTCGGTACAAAGGGCAACATCAAATGTTGCAGACGAGCTCAGGCGATGACTCCAACAAATGCACAATCGAGCGCATCTCCAAAGCCCTCCATCGCCCGGTCTGCGGCGTCTTCCCAAAGAGCCGAAGTCTGCCAGGTGCTTAGAACAGAAAAGTTAAGGCAGAAGCGGCTCAGGTATCGAGCCAAAAGGAGGGCCAGGGCTTCGGCCAAGTGGAATCTTTTGAAGTTCAAAGAGCAGGGTTACTCTGTGACGACGGCTGAATCGGCCGTAAAGATCAGCAATTCCTTCGAACCTCTGAAGTGGGTTCAGAAAAATGCCATGACCGCCAGAATCAAGAAGGCAGCGGTCCGAACAATGCTACAAAGAGACATGTACCAGCCCCAACAGATAAAGTATGACACTGTCTCTTCAAGAGTCTATCAGGCGCTCTGTGCCGCACGAAAGCAACGGGGCAAACCCAGAAAAGAAGCTCCAGCACCATTCATGAACCTGGTTAGGCCAGCCGCCTTCAATCGAATGCCAGCTACCGAAACGAGGGGGTCAAGACAACGATCTTTGAAATCAGCCACCGATGATAAAAATACAGCAAAATATATTATCCATACGGTCTATATAGCGGGCGGGCACCCCAGCGACAACCTTCGCAGCAGAAGAAAGGATGGGGCCACCACATCCCAAGTCCAACCTGGCTTGAATGTGGTTGCCGCTGCCCAAGAACAGCCGCCTCCATTGGATGAAGAAAACCCTCTCGAGGAGGAAGATAGGCAGAAATACCTCTCGGTCCATGCAGAGTCAAGCTCGGACAGCGAGTAAGAGCCAACTTTTCGCCCCAGGACCGCGGAGCAAGAGCTGCTTCAAGAGCTTCGGAAACAGCTCAGGAGCAAGGATAAAGAGATGGCCAAGCTCTATTCGAAAATTGACGACCTAACAAACGTTGTGATGCAGCTTACGGCTCAAATTGCTCGAGCGCCTCCCAATCAACCACAAGTCTCAACTAATCAGCCGGGTGATGACAATCCGAAGCAGCCAATGCCTGTTCCTTTGGGTCCAAGACTGGTCGAGCCGCACGAAAGCCGGACACATTCCGCTTCTGGGGACGCCTTGGCCCCAGATAGCACTATCCCGCTAACGCAAGATCGAATAATGGATTTGGTCACCAGCAAAGTTAAAACATTGGTGGCTGAAGCTGAAGCTCAGAAAGAAATTGGTAGTAGTAGGAGGCCATATCCCGCACAATACGATCTGATCGAGTTCCCGAGCGGCTACGTCATTCCTAAGTTCGGAAGATTTGACGGAACGGGGAATGCAAATCAGCACGTCGCCCACTTCAAAGCATCGTGCGGAAATACAGGGGGCAATGACGCGCTCCTTCTTCATCAGTTTATCAACAGCCTGACTGGTGTCGCCTTCGACTGGTACGCGAGTATACCAGACGGGTCCGTCATTACCTTTGCCCAAATGGAGTCTCTGTTCCGGCAAAGGGTCATGAGCGTCAGTGATAAAATCTCCATTGCCGACCTTGTGAGGACCAAGCCGGGGAAGAATGAAAGCAACACCGAATTTATCGCTCGATGGCGTAATCTCACAGTCAAGTGCGAACCGCCGCTGGAGCAGGACCAGTCCGTCAGCCTTCTCATTGAGAACCTCAGCAATTGGATGGTCCCATTCTTGTGTATAGCGCGCCTCAAGACAATTCATGAGCTAACCAAGAAAGTCCAAATGCTGGAACGCTCGAAGCAAGAGTCCCCGCCGGACTCTCAGAGAGACAAAACTTGGAAAAGCAAGCGGGAAGACAACCGTAGAAGTGGGAGTTCCAGCAGTACCAATGTCTTCAATGCGTCCGACAATGAAGAAAAGCGAAGGGCGGGCGAGTCGAAAATCAATCGGTCTCGAAAGCCAGTGCTGGGAGGAGATGGGCCTTCCCTAGAGGAGAAGAAGAAAAAAGTTTACTCTTTCAGAAGGGATAAGGTCCGCAAGATATTTAAAGATGCCTTGAACAACGGCCTATAATTGCCGGAGTCGAAAAGACCCCAAGAAGCAAAAATGACCGACAATCCCCTGTATTGCCCGTACCACCGAGTAGTGAGCCATGCGATCGAGAATTGCTATATCTTCAAGGACTGGGTCGAGAAGCAGTACAAGGCTGGAGAGATCGAGCTGTCCAAAAGCGTGTTGGTGAACAATCAAGTTGCAACCACCAACTTTATACAGACAGAAGTTGAAGTTTTCTGGGAGCAGACAGCTGAACCCGCTGCCCTGACAAACGAAACTGACTCATCGCGGCCTTCGTGGAGTACGCACATATCTAATAAGACGAAGAAGATGATGAAGCTACTTTGGAAAGAGCCCAGGACGGAATGGGAAGGGCAGAAGAAGCCTACCAGTCCAGTTGCCAATGCGGCTCTATCAGGCTCAAAATCCAAAAAGCTCAAGAAGAAGAAAAGTGCAGCTCGGCGTGAAAAGAAATTTGTAGGGAGATCGACCATTCAAAAATATATCGATTCCCTCGAAGAATATGAACAGAAAGAAAGAACTCTCATTCGATTGAAGGAGTTCTTCCCTGTACAAGCGGCTGAAATTCTGGAGGAGTTAGAAGAAGACCCCAATGAAGAGATCCCAGTAGTGACCTGCTACGCCATCTATCTTGGCAGCGACTCTGAGGAGGAGCTCTGTTTTCCTGAAGAGGATGAGGAGCTCGCCACAAAGGCCAATCAAATCCAGCTCAGAAGTGGTAGGGCTCTACCGCCAAATCAGGACAACGCCCCAAAAGGGAAGGAAAAACAGGTGGCTAATGATGAAGATGGCAGAGAACCGGCTGATGAAAACTCAAGTCCTTCCCCAGTAGACTATAATGTTTTGGCTCACCTCCGAAAGCTTCCGTCTCTCCTTAGCATCTACGATGCCTTGGTTCTATCTCAAGAGCTTAGAGATGTTCTCATTCATGCTCTACAAAACCCTGAGCAGTATCAGGCTCGCTTTGCGGAAATTAATATGAAAGAAACTCAGTACACTTTGCAAGCCACCGCAATCACGTTTAAGGATGAAGACTTGCTACTGGGAATGGCTGAGCATAATCGGCCGCTTTACGTGACCGAGTACAGCGACGGGGATCGGATTAATCGCATATTGATTGATCCGGGGTCCTCAGTGAACATCATGAACTTGCGAACACTGAAGAGTTTGTCAATGGACGTCCGACACCTGTCAAGGGAAGGATTGTCATTCAAGGCTTCAATCAAAACCGTCAGCAAGTTCTGGGGTCTATAGCTTTGCCAATCAAATTCGGGGATCTACAAACTGAAGCTAAGATATACATGATCGATGCCGACACGTCTTATAAGATTCTCTTGGGACGGCCGTGGCTCCACGATTACGGCATCATCTCATCAACTCTCCATAAATGCATGAAGTATACTAAAAAGGGCGAAGAAAGACGCATTGACGGAGACATCCGGCCGTTCGGTGTGCATGAAGTCCGATATGAAGATTCTAGGTACTTTATGAACCACCAAATTGCTAAGCCACAACTGACTGAGGATAGAGCGGCTACAAGACTCAAAAGCAAATCTGAGCCGGTTGTCACTTTTAAAAGTAAAAATGCCCAAGTGCGCCCGCGTTTTGGTAGCGACACTAATGAGTCCGATGCTGGAAGTCCGTCCTTCCGTAAAACACGCCTTCATTTCGGTAGCGATACGGACGAATCTGTTACTGAAGTCCCATCTGGCAGCAAAGTCCGCCCTCATCTTGGCAGCGATACTGAAGAGTCGGAGGAAGAGGACCTGCCGTGCAACAGCGGTGCAGATTGGACCCCCATGCAACAAGCAAAACTACGAGAGACCTTCAAAATTGCAGAAGGGTCCCTAACTGTCATAAAGGTACTGGAGCAGATGTGCAAAGAGCTCGATGCGCTGTCAGTCTCCACCGTGGACCAGCTGAAAACTTTCTACGTCCCCGGAAGGAAAAGTGGGCAAAAAGGCATCTTGTTTTATGGGTCAAACCCCGTTGTGCACCCGGAGGATTTGTCTGTCGCGTGCCTTCTATATGAGAGAGGCATAAGAGCCGTCCTCAATCCCAGATACTATGCTCCCGAGATGCGGGAATACTTTAAAAAGTGCGGATGCTGGTTATATCAAACGGTGTCCGAAGCAAAGTTTTACGAAGGGCTATGGCATCCACCTCAGGTCCGAGCACTCATCGATGGACGAATTCCAGATAGGCGGGGCATAGCTTTCATCCAGCCTGATTCTAAGGCATGCTATATGACCCATATTGGTGAAGCCAGCGAAGAGTCAAATGATGAAGATGAGCTAACCGAGCCAGAAGAAGCTCCTCAAGAGCTTGAAGATAGCGGACAAGCAACCTTTGACGAGCTAACCGAGATTGACTTAGGAACGCCCGATGATCCAAGGCCGACCTACATCAGCCCACTCTTGTCGGAGGAAATGAAAGAGCAGATAATTGCCCTGCTGCATGAGTTCGTCGACTGCTACGCGTGGACATACAAAGAAATGCCTTGCCTTTCCCCTGAAGTGGCCGTGCATAAGCTGGCTATATCTCCTGATACTAAGCCAGTCAAACAAGCTCCTCGAAGAATGAGAAGGGAATTAGAAGAAAAATTCATCGAGGAAACCAAGAACCTCATCGATGCCGGCTTCATCAGGGAAGAGAAATATGCGGACTGGATCGCATGCATAGTCCCAGTGAAGAAGAAAAATGGGCAGATCCGAGTTTGTGTCGATTTCAGGGACTTCAACAAGGCATGTCCTAAAGACGACTTTCCGCAATCGGTCATAGAAATGATGGTCGATGACACCTCAAATTATGAACTGTTCACCTTTATGGATGGCTCGTCTGGGTATAATCAGATCAAAATATCGTCTGAGGATGAGAAGCATACAGCATTCTGAACCCCGATCGGAATATACTGCTACAAGGTGATGCCATTCAGACTGAAGAACGCAGGTGCTACGTACCAAAGGGCAATGACCAATATCTTTGATGACCTAATCTATAAAGTCGTCGAATGCTATGTTGATGATCTGGTCGTCAAAACTAGAGCCAAGGCCGACCACGTCCAAGATCTTAGGACCATTCTCACCAGACTGAGGGAATACGATCTGAAGATGAATCCTTTAAAGTGCGCTTTTGGCGTGTCATCGGGAAAATTCCTGGGCTTCATAGTCCGACATCGAGGGATCGAAGTTGACCCATCCAAGATAAAGGCCATCATGGAGATGCCCCCTCCGAAGAGTCTGACGCAGCTAAGGTCTTTTCAAGGCAAGCTTTCTTATATACGGAGGTTTATCTCAAATTTATCGGGGAGATGTAGGTCCTTCTCAAAGCTCATGAAGAAAGGAGCCCCTTTCATCTGGGATGCCGAATGCCAAGCAGCGTTCGAAAGCATCAAACAGTACTTGTTGCACCCTCCAGTGCTGGCCGCTCCCATTCTAAATAAACCGCTAATTCTTTACACTGCCGCGCTAGATGAGTCACTCGGTGCGCTCCTTGCCCAGAACAACGAGGAGGGAAAAGAGAATGCCCTCTACTACCTCAGTCGACTTTAGTCGGGGCGGAACACAACTACTCCCCGATCGAAAAGCAATGCTTGGCTCTGATGTTTGCTGTGAAGAAGCTGAGGCACTATCTTCTCGCTCACCGGGTTATGCTGATCTCCAAGGTCGACCCACTCAAACACTTGATGACCAAAGCAAGCCTAGTCGGCAGAATGGCAAGATGGGCTGTCATGCTACTTGAGTTTGACATAGTTTATACTCCTCAGAAAGCAGTAAAAGGGCAAGCTCTTGCAGACTTTCTCGCTGCTCATCCCATACCAGAAGGGTTGCCGCTAAATTGTGAGTTACCCGACGAACAAGTGCTGCACCTCGAGGAAGATGAACCATGTTGGGAGCTCTACTTCGATGGGGTCTCATCAATACGGAGCTCCGGCAGATCAAGCGTCCCGGAGGTAAAAGCGGGGATAGGATTGGTGTTCATCACGCCATCAATGGGAACCCTATGGCGTTCTTTTTCTCTCACTGAGCCTCGTACAAACAATGAGGCCGAGTATGAAGCTCTGATAGCTGGTTTGGAGCTCGCCATAGAAATGGAAATCCTTTGGCTACGGGTTTACGGTGACTCCCAGCTTGTCGTCAACCAAGTAAGCGACAATTATAAGATATACAAACCCGAATTAGCTCGGTACAGAGGCCGAGTGGTGGAACTCATGAAATGGTTCACTCATATTGAACTAACGAGAGTCCCTAGAGCGTTGAACGGAAAGGCTGACGTACTCGCTCGCTTAGCCAAGGAGCTGGCTGATCCTGACATGGACGAAATTCTGATCACAGTCAGGAGCCGGCAAATTCTACCCCCAGTCTCTCTACGAGAAGAGGAAAGCGCGGAACAGAAGAGCAGTCCTGTCGAAGAAGCTTCGGTCATCTAAGACGAGCCCGATCGGAGAGAACCCTTCATAGAGTACCTCCGATACGACAAGCTGCCTGAAGAAAAATCTGCGAGGATCCAGCTGAAGAAAAGAGCTCTCCGATACGTGTTTATAAATGACACGTTATACCTCAGGTCATATGACCAACTCTGGCTCAGGTGTCTGTCATTGGCCGAAGCCTAAAAGGTCATGAAAGATGTTTGCTCGGGCGTTTGCGGTGCTCACCAATCTGGCCCTAAGATGCGACTTCAAATCAAACGGCTTGGGTATTACTGGCCCACCATGATACGGTATTGCGGAGAGCATGCAAAGAAATGTCAGATCTGCCAAATCCATGGTGATTTCATTCACAAGAATCCCAATCCGTTGCATCCTACAGTGGTGTCGTGGCCCTTCGAAGTCTGGAGCACCGACATTGTTGGCCCAATTGATCCTCTATCATCCAAAGGCCACCGGTTCATACTGGCCGCGACAGACTACTTCTCCGGATAGGCTGAAGCTGTCCCGCTAAAAGAAGTCAAGACAAAAGATATTCTGACATTCTTCCAGCACAATATTCTATACCGCTTCGGTACACCAAGAAGAATCATTTTTGACAACGGGCCTTCTTTTAAGAGCTTCAATGTCTCAAGGTTCGCTACTCAGCACAAGATAGACTAGAGATATTCCTCCATCTATAATCCAAGAGCCAATAGGCTAGCCGAAGCCTTCAATAAGACTCTATGCAAGCTCCTGAGGAAAAATGCTTCAGCCAACAAGAGAGACTGGAATCTCAAGCTTCACGAGGCGTTGTGGGCATATCGTACCATGCACCGTACTCCAACTCAGTCTACTCCATACTCATTGCTCTTCGGAGTGGGGGCGGTCCTTCCCCTCGACGTCGAAGTTCCAAGCTTAAGAATGGTCGTTCAGCATGAGTTGATAGAGGAGGAAAATGTGCTCCTTCGACTTGAAGAGCTCGATGCCCTCGAAGAAAAGAGGCTCGCGGTGCAGCAAAATCTGGAGCTGTACCGAGCAAAAATGTCACGGACCTATGACAAGATAACCCGTCTCCGCGCTTTCAAGACAGGTGAATTGGTGTTGGTTCTCAAAAGACCGATCATCCCCAATCGACATGCCAAGGGAAAATTCGAGCCAAACTGGGAAGGACCATATGTCATCGAGAAAGTGTTCGACGAAGGATCCTACCAACTAATAAGTACCGAAGGAGAAAGGCCCATACCACCCATCAATGGCCGATATCTCAAGAAATACTACATGTGAATGCTCCAAGTCGCAGGCGAATTGAGCACATTAGCCCTATGGTCTGGATCATACATCTTGCAAAACCGTATACAATCCACGGGCGTAAATGACCCTCTATCTCTCCCAAATCTTGCCGGTGAGGCTGCTTTTAAAGTCCCACCAGCGACAAAAAAAAGAGGAAAAAGAAAAAGAAAAAAAGAAAAAAAAAGGTATGTCCACAAGAAAAATAGGCACGGATGAAAACCCGAAATGGCTCCGTGAGTAAATACAGCAGGACTACCGGCGAGTTTGTGAAAACCCGAAAGGACGCAAACTCGTGAAAAGAGATGAAATACACTCGCAAAGTCCTCTCGACCTTGTGAGGAGAAAACCCCTGCGTGAGATCCTTACGACTCACAAAGGAGCAACACACTTAGGAATCCTCACGATTCCTAAGGAGAACATACACCTGCGAGATCCTCTCGACTCGTAGGGAGAAAATGCTTTTATGCGACCCTCACGGCTCATAAAATTGAAAAGCCTTAGGTGATAGGGACCCAAACCTGTCTCTTAAGCCATCGTTCCCCAACGGGCAATGACAAATGATGAGTCGTTCCTGGCATTTCGCTCCAGTGTTAGTGGTGCTGATGCCGACCAAAAACCCAAATCCTAAGTCCTCCTAAGGCAAATGATGAGTTGCTCCTGGCATTATTCCAGTGCAGCAATGCTGATGCCAAACAAGATCCAAATTCCAAGTCCCCAAACGGCGAATGATGAGTCGCTCCTGGTACCATATTCCAGTATAGCGATGCAGACGCCAACCAAAATCCAATTTCTTAAAATTCTCCAGCCCTACGGCCAGTCCCCAAATTGACTGCCGTATACAATCCACGGGCTCAAATAATTCTCGTCATAGCCATGCCCCGCCACAATCACCAGTTACGCGGCTGGTCTCCGCCTTTGGAATTATGCTCCATTGAGAAGACCCACTCATGTGTCCTCACGATACATGAGGAGAACAAATCTTTGTGGGATCCTTATGACTCATAAAGAAAAAACACACTTAGGAGTCCTCACGACTCCTAAGGAGAAAATACACATGCGGGATCCTTACGACTCGTAGGGAGAAAATGCTTTTATGGGACTCTCATGGCCCATAAAATTGAAAAGCCTTAGGTGATAGGGACCTAAACCTGTCTCCTAAGCCATCGCTCCCCCAACAGGAATAGGCAAATGATGAATTGCTCCTGTAGGGTTCCTAGGCACACCCATGAGGTCTCACAACAGATCAAACGTGCCCAATTCAAATTTTTTCATGTGCCTACAAACCCTAATACGGATCATTAACTAGAGGATAAGGCGATGCAAGCAAGTAAACGACTTTATTGCTAAAGAAAAGTGACTACAACCTTTGTAGATCCGGTCCTCCACTTCCTTGGCTCCGTGATGACGTCCCTCCGCTGTACCCATCGGAATCTTAGACTCTCGCGGTGGTTTCATCGGAGAAATGATCGGACTAGGTCGTCGACTTCGATGCCGAAGATGATCTACATCGAGGCAACTCAAGATCAAGCTCCAACTTCACCAAGTCATGAAACTTGTGAAGAAAACACCCTATACTACATGGAAAGTGTTAGAGGATGAAGAAATAGGAAGTGGGTTCACTTTATATTTGGATTTCTCACTCTTTTTCACATTTCACCATTGAAGCTAGCAAGCTTCTTTCTTCTTGAAGAAGAAGAAGAAGAAGAAGAAGAAAAAATATGATAAGAATTATTGAAAATAGAAAATAAAGTGATTCTTATCATATAGCAACCATGGTTAAGTGTAGAGAATAAACTAGGGTTAGGCTTAATGGTTAGGTTAAGGCTAAGAAACAAAATGGTCAAAACTTCAAAGCTTCATGAAGTTTCAACAAAAGACAAAAGAAGCAACCATTTCATTTCTTTCCAAAAATGAATTAAAAGAATAAATAAATGAATAAGTAAATAAATCAAACCCTAACCATTAACCTAATCATAGTTAAAAGCATACACACCCTTGTTTGCATGTATCATCAAACATGATACAAACTAGTGCACAAAACTATATCATATATACAATGTGCACTTCAAGTGAGAAAATCCATCTAAAGTGAACAAATACTAGTTAATGTAAAGTAATATATCAAATATATAATTATACATTAAATCATTAAATCAACACTTGATTTAACGATCCGGTCATATCGCATATGACCGACTAATATCCGATATATCGACTTATCGAATCAATCCTCGATTCGATAACTAGGTTATATCGCATACAACCATTCAATACATTCATCGCGAGAATAGAATACGGTATCTCATACACGCATTATTCTCGGTCCCGCACATATCTCATATGCGCTCCTATTTTGTTTCGCTTGAGCCAGAAAACCTCTGTGTAGGACTCTAAAGACTCGTCAATACGCCGGCAGCAGGTGATGATCATATCAAACTCCCATAAGCCGCAAGCGGTCTGCTAAACGTAACGGCCACCCGGGTATTGAGCGATCAGAAGATCGACGAGCAAGCCCGCTCACACTCTTGTGAATCCAACCAGTAACACTTACCGTACAGTCCGGTCTGTTCGTCTGATATGTCGCATATCTCGCCTAGGGGTGGTAAACGTCAGACCCCAATAGCTCGATAAGTCATGCCGACGTAAGGTCCATAACAATCATGAAACTACTGATAACTCTTACCAGTATATCACTGCAACCCTGTCCAGGGATTTCCGGTTATGGCCAGTCGAGCATAGCACAACATCAACCCCCAATACCGGGAGAGACGAATCCCCTCCTATCGCTCATTGCCTCCATGTGAATCGAGACTGTACCCAAAAACCATCTGTTTGCACGACTCAGTAGAGCCGTGGTAGGGTGGAAATCAAAGCACAGTGGGAGACACACAAGACTCTATGACGATCTCGGGTCAACAGACTAAGTTGTACCAGTGTCACCAGAGAACTGCCATCTGACGTGAGGTATAATACCATCTGGGAGTTCTCGGCGAGTCCGTTCAGTGTACCCAGTCACCACTGAGCACTCGCATACCATTTCTGATGTCAAACACCAATGGATATGGGATCATCTATCGCCCATCACATGGGTCGAGAAGATATACGCTAGTCTACTCTGGAATATCGATGCCCCGTCTCGATATTCCCACGACTAGGAACATTGAAGGATGTACTCATGGACTACCCAGGCCCCACTAGTATGATCTACATCATAGTCCTGGAAGTCGAGTACACATCCTAAGGGCTTTATCAACATGTAATTAGAGAGACAGAATGTATACATGTTAAGATAAAGAGCAACCAGATAGCGTACTATCATATCGAGCAAGAAAGTCCTACCTATATATGTCCCAGCATCCACTACAATATACATCCAATGTACAGTAATGGCCTCTAGGGCATACATATAACTAACAATCTCCCACTTGCACTAGGGCCATCTGTAGCAGTGCTTGTAGTATCTAATACTCAACCATCCCCTAAAAGTCTCTCTTTGGGAAAAGGCCTTTGTGAGTGGATCCGCCGTGTTGTCCTCTGAGTCTTCTCTCCTAACCTCGATCACGCTGGAGATCATCTATCTCCATGATCAGGTGATGCTGCCTCAGAATATGTCTGGGTCACTGATGGGACCAGGGTTCCTGGGCCAAAGCCACACTTCCATTGTCATACAATGGTAGGAACCTAGTTCATCTTATGAACCAATATACACCCAAACTTCCTCTTTGATAGTATCTTTAATAGCGATGTTACCAGCCTTTATCGTCTAGTTTGCCACGGTATCTAGCTTGGAACTCTTCCAACATACCGTCCCTTTACTGAGGGTAAAGACAATGCCTGTGACTGACATTCAGTCGTCTTTATCACCCTGAAACCCTTCCAGTGATTCTCCCCAGAATCGATTGATATTATCTCACTTTATCCTATTGGAGAATCTATGTGACAAGAGGAGATCGACCGATCGTAGTATAGGAAACTCTTTTCCTATCAAGAGTATGTTGTCCACATACAATACGAGGATGACTACCTTACTCTCTACTACCGTTTTGTATATACAAGGTTCATCTACTATTTTGATGAAGTCAAACACTTTGACTATCACATCAAAACAGACGTTCCAACTCCGCGATGCCTGCTTTATTATGTAAAGCAACTTGCACACGTTTCCGCTGCTCTCACTATTTACGAAGCCTTCTGGCTGTATTCTTATAGACGTTATTTTCTAAGTCATTATTTAGAAAAGCAGTCATGACACCCAACCACCAGATATCGTAGTCATGGTATGTAGCAATGGCAAGTAGGATCTGGATGGACTTAAGCATAGTCCCTGGAAAAGGTTTCATCATTATCCACACCTGGTTGATGACTAAAATCTTTAACAAGTCTAGCTTTGAAAGTCTCAACTTTTCCATTTACACCAAGTAATCTTCTCAAGATATACTTGCTCCTGATGGGGATTTAACCCTTCAGATATAGCAACCAAAGTCCATACTTTGTTGGTGTATATGGATTCCATCTCAGATCGCTAAGCATCCAGCCATTCTTACAGAGCCCCTACTCTCGATGGCCTGCTCGATACAAGTTGGGTCATCATCTCATGATGCATTCCTCGCTCCCACTGTCATCGAGAAACCGAAGTATCTCTCAAGCAGATGAGGAACCCTACTAGATCGGCGGAGAGGCTGAGGTTCGTTGGGGACTATAGAATCCTTTGGTTCTGTCAAATCAGCTGCAGTTTTGTATAGTTGGAACCTTTCCAGTTCTACAGAACTGACTTTACCTCGATCTTGTCCGGATTTTTCTTTTGACATAGGACGGACAATCCCAAATCTTAACTTTTTTCCACACCATATCTTATATGGAGTGGTAGGCACTGATTTGATTCGAACCCTATTCAATAGGTATGTAACTTCTTAAGTGCACAACCCTAAAAGGAAACAGGTAACTCAGTAGAACTCATCATAGAGCACACCATATCTTATATGGTGCGATTGCTCCACCCCGATACACCGTTGTGCTGTGGTATATTCAGAGGAGTAATACGGAGAGAGAATCTCATTTTCCTTTAGAATAGTCCAAGAATTCCATGCACAAGTATTCTCCTCCCTGATCTTATCATAGGACATAATACTTATACCCGTATTTTGGTTCCCTACTTCCAACTTATATTCTGTGAGTATCTCAAAAGCTTCGGACTTATGTTTCAACAGGAACATATGTCTGAATCTTGAGAGATCATCAGAGAACGTAATGAAGTATAAAGAACCGGTCCTGGCATGTGTAGACAGGAGACCTTACATACATCATCATGTATCAATCCCAAGAGTTTACTAACTCTTTCCCTGTTTCCAATAAACAGAGCTATGGTCATCTAATCTTTGTGACATGACTGGCAAGTTTCACAAGATGTAAATTCAAACTGATTTAAATATGCATCTAAAATGTAACTTAAGCTAGTCGGGTCATATTGATATGACCTAGTCTACAATACCTCAAGAAGGATTCGTTCATTTCTGAACTCTTCCTCTTGTGTGTGTTCTGTATACTAGGAACTGTAGTTTGATTTAGAACGCCAATTCTTTTAGATAACGTGCTTGAACCGATCAACTTTTGAAATAGGAAATGTTCAAAACATTATCCAACAATACAAAATTTTATCATTTCTTTACTAATAAAGAGACTGATATGATTTTGTATATCAGGTTCGGTATCTAATAGCATTTGTTCAGAATCAATGTATTTGTAATACAGGGTGACATTGACCAACAGACCTGGCTGCAACACTTGCCCCGTTTTCTGTCTCATGAAACTTATCACCCGTTCTCAGTTCTCTGCCTTCATGTAGCACTATGTAACAGATTACATATCTGGGATCCCGATCCGGTATCAAATACCCAGGATGCAGAGGATACTGAGAAACAGTTCTTTAAAATGAACACATCCGAAGGAGATGCATCTCATGTACTTTCTTCGTTTGGGCGGCATGGGAATCCTGGTATTCCCCTATTTCCTGCTCTGTCTTATAACAATTATAAGTTGGAGCGGGACCAACGTTCCCCAGCTCAGTATGACAAGCGGGTTCGGTCAATACAACCATATTATTATCTTGATTAAGGCGTGATATGGTCGCTACCTGGAGAGAGAGAGAAGAAAACACTCTGTGTGCGCTTTTGCAAGATTAAATTGGTTATTTATTTTATCTAATCAGGATGGATCCCACTGTTTTTATCAAATCTTCCTTCAAACCCTAAAAGGAAAGACTAGCCGGGATTAATTACACTCTACAAGTTCGCCAATCTTTCAGCCAGGCCAGTGTCGGTACTTTGAGGGAGGTTCCCCATGCTTTCACACGGACCTAATTACAGTAAACCTCGGTTTCCCAGAGGCGTAACCCCGTTGACACCTTTCTAGACACCTACTTGATCGGCTAATTGTAAAGTGTAAAACTCTCCCAGGAGTAACAATTACTTGCAGTGGGTATCGGGATCCAACCATCACATAGAAGGTATGCAATCTCATTGCAAATTTCAACACTTGAAACTCTCGATAAAGATTTTTACCCCTAGCGCTTATGACCTTAACTATGGTCAACAAATCATAAGCACTAGTCAAGTTCTACCCGTCATTTCGTGATTAATTAGACCCACCCACATGACCCTTAACTAAGGTCAACAAAGTCATGCGACTGTCCTAACTAATCGCATCATATGCGGTGTAGGAAGACATCACTTAGCTACCGCACACTGTGCTTTGACTATGGTCAACAAACACAGCACGAATACTAAGTACTCTACTTCCTAAAATGACGGAGGGTTGCGATGGTTTTTATGAAAACCTTTAACGCTTTGAACTTGATCTCGTTGCGGAATCAAATGGTTTTTAAATGGAGTGTTTTTTAGGCTTTTCTAGTTTTGCTAAAGGGGTCACTCTCGGTGAAGGGATCGTCGGCCCTTTCCTCGTCGAATGAGGTGCGGGATATATCATATATATCACTGTGCAAAGCAGAAACTATATAAGCAATCAAAAGACAAACCGAGTGTGTAGCATCTGCCAGTTATTGCTAAAGGAGTCACTCCCGGTGAAGGGATCTTGGTCTTTTCCTCATCGAATAAGGTGCAGGATGTTCTACAAGGAACACCGCGATACAAAGCAAGAACTGTAGCTACCTGTTTTTATTTTGAAATTCGATTCCACAACATCAATTAGGTTTATTTTCTTTCATTAATCTCATTAATGAATATCCCATCATTTAAGTCCACCTAAACATCACAGATAAATATAACGTACGCTTATGCCATCCGCATTCGTCTCGATGTCCCGTCTGCACCGTTAGGTTAGGTAACTAATGCCAGAGCGAGGCAGGGCTAGCGCGGGTGTAAAACATAAGCAACGTCTATATAATATATCATATATACTATATATAATATCTATCTGAACAAATCACATGATCACATCACAGATATCGCAGCAGAAAATATCATATGAAATATTGGATATACTAGGACGTCCGTGTTTTTAATACGAGCCAGTATAAAACACGGATTCCACGGTCGTGATGAATAGCCAATCCCACACCCCTAGACCCCTACGAGAGCGGCAAGCAACCCTACCAATTCTAGGGTTAGGAGACCCGAACTCGACTCCTCGAGATGGCCTCCCACTGGACCCTAGAACCCGGCTACTTGTGCTCCCCTCCTTGGGTCTATCCTAATGCGGAAAAGTAAATAATATACATCAACGGTGACATCTTCCACAACCTGGAAGTGCCCCAATAAAAGAATATTACATACAAGTTTTTACATGAATGAAAATGAAAACACTCATCTCACATAAAAACCCCCCGGCTATTCAAACACGACGATCCAATATAACATATCCAGCAACACATAACATCACATGTCATCAACGTACGTAAATATGCGCATCCCAATTGTCGTTGACATATAGCAACGAAACCGGCAATATCACATATTACACTTACGGTCACAGAAAAGAAAGTGTAAAACTACAACAGTTCGAATCCGCAAACTCTTTAGACATCGCATGCCTAACCAAATGAATTCCTTAGACATCGCATGCCTAACAGTTATAAACCCCGCATTTTAGTCTCATTATCGAAAACTCTTTTCAATATCAAGTCGGGCAATTCAACAAGATTCCCGACATCCTGATCGAATGCTCGTCGCAAACTTTAGTAGACGATTGCACCCCCGACGCCGTCGACGAAGTGCACCAAGGCGGAACACCGCTGCCGCGAGCACCCGAATGGATGCTTTCGGCTACGGGGTTCTCCTACAGTCACTTGGTCGGGGCTATGGGGTGTAGCTGTCTATTAAGTTTATCCGGTGAGTATCCGCGTACGCTACGCGATTGCGATGGACTTTTGATCAAATCAAAATCCCGTGGCAATCGATCAAGTGAGACTAAAGTGCTATGTTTATAACATCTAAATCAGTTATCTCATAACAACTTGTGGATTCCAAGTATTGTATCACATTCCGGATAAATAGAAAATGTTAAACTTTCCGATCGAACAATCAAACACCCAAGTTTTCCCGAAACAGCTCAACACATGAAATAAGTTTAAAAAACATTCACTTCATGCCTCAGTACCAACGGTCCAGCCGTAGAAGGGTCAAGCCAACGCCTCACATGTGGCACGCCGTACTGCCCCAAACCCTAAGGTTCAAAGGGCAGTTCAAGACGGTCACATAATCGAGTTAAGGTTTGTTGTCTTCTAGATGGACCATCACGTTACTTGCACTACTTAGAACGTCATTAAACTACGGAAAATTCCAACAATTGAAAATTTGCCGGTAGGAGAAAAAGTGGGTATTTATATCCGGTCGAACTTTTTAACATATTCTAAAATTACCCGGAAAAAACATATAGACAAAGTTTGATAATCCGATCGAATCTACGAACTCCCAATACACCCCAGAAAACTCAACTCTTGAGTGCAGATTAAAAATTCCCAGAGAACAGAGGAAACAGATACGGGCATTACTGTATAAAAATAAATCCCTAATCAGTACATACGGCCGCAGAACCGCCGCAAAAGGAGGCTACTGCCGCGGTTCCGCGGCGCTACAGTGGAATTAGGGGTTCGTTTTCTGCAGTAACTCTTAGAATATCCTACTCTATTTTCTGAGCATTTTTAATTCACAAAATTCCCCGATTTCAAAAAATGTACAGAGAGCAGATTTGTATTAGGGTTTCGGTTCGATCGGACTTCTAACTCCGTCTACTCATCGCCTAAGGCTCTAGCTAGGCTCTGATACCACTGTAGGGTTCCTAGGCACACCCATGAGGTCTCACAACAGATCAAACATGCCCAATTCAAATTTTTTCATGTGCCTACAAACCCTAATACGGATCGTTAACTAGAGGATAAGGCGATGCAAGCAAGTAAACGACTTTATTGCTAAAGGAAAGTGACCACAACCTTTGTAGATCCGGTCCTCCACTTCCTTGGCTCCGTGATGACATCCCTCCGCTGTACCCATCGGAATCCTGGACTCTCGCGATGGTTTCATCGGAGAAATGATCGGGCTAGGTCGTCGACTTCGATGCCGAAGATGATCTACGTCGAGGCAACTTAAGATCAAGCTCCAACTTCACCAAGTCATGAAACTTGTGAAGAAAACACCCTATACTACATGTCAAGTGGTAGAGGATGAAGAAATAGGAAGTGGGTTCACTTTATATTTGGATTTCTCACTCTTTTTCACATTTCACCATTGAAGCTAGCAAGCTTCTTTCTTCTTGAAGAAGAAGAAGAAGAAGAAAAATATGATAAGAATTATTGAAAATAGAAAATAAAGTGATTCTTATCATATAGCAACCATGGTTAAGTGTAGAGAATAAACTAGGGTTAGGTTTAATGGTTAGGTTAAGGCTAAGAAACAAAATAGTCAAAGCTTTAAAGCTTCATGAAGTTTCAACAAAAAACAAAAGAAGCAACCATTTCATTTCTTTCCAAAAATGAATTAAAAGAATAAATAAATGAATAAGTAAATAAATCAAACCCTAACCATTAACCTAATCATAGTTAAAAGCATACACACTCTTGTTTGCATGTATCATCAAACATGATACAAACTAGTGCACAAAACTATATCATATATACAATGTGCACTTCAAGTGAGAAAATCCATCTAAAGTGAACAAATACTAGTTAATGTAAAGTAATATATCAAATATATAATTATACATTAAATCATTAAATCAACACTTGATTTAACGATCCGGTCATATCGCATATGACCGACTAATATCCGATGTATCGACTTATCGAATCAATCCTCGATTCGATAACTAGGTTATATCGCATACAACCATTCAATACATTCATCGCGAGAATAGAATACGGTATCACATACACGCATTATTCTCGGTCCCGCACATATCTCATATGCGCTCCTATTTCGTTTCGCTTGAGCCAGGAAACCTCTGTGTAGGACTCTAAAGACTCGTCAATACGCCGGCAGCAGGTGATGATCATATCAAACACCCACAAGCCGCAAGCGGTCTGATAAACGTAACGGCCACCCGGGTATTGAGCGATCAGAAGATCGACGAGCAAGCCCGCTCACACTCCTGTGAATCCAACCAGTAACACTTACCATACAGTCCGGTCTGTTCGTCCGATATGTCGCATATCTCGCCTAGGGGTGGTAAACGTCAGACCCCAATAGCTCGATAAGTCATGCCGACGTAAGGTCCATAACAATCGTGAAACTACTGATAACTCTTACCAGTATATCACTGCAACCCTGGCCAGGGATTTCCGGTTATGGCCAGTCGAGCATAGCACAACATCAACCCCCAATACCAGGAGAGACGAATCCCCTCCTATCGCTCATTGCCTCCATGTGAATCGAGACTGTACCCAAAAACCACCTGTTTGCATGACTCAGTAGAGCCGTGGTAGGGTGGAAATCAAAGCACAGTGGGAGAGACACAAGACTTTATGACGATCTCGGGTCAACAGACTAAGCTGTACCAGTGTCACCAGAGAACTGCCATCTGACGTGAGGTATAATACCATCTGGGAGTTCTCGGCGAGTCCGTTCAGTGTACCCAGTCACCACTGAGCACCCGCATACCATTTCTGATGTCAAACACCAATGGATATGGGATCATCCATCGCCCATCACATGGGTCGAGAAGATATACGCTAGTCTACTCTGGAATATCGATGCCCCGTCTCGATATTCCCACGACTAGGAACATTGAAGGATGTAGTCATGGACTACCCAGGCCCCACTAGTTTGATCTACATCATAGTTCTGGAAGTCGAGTACACATCCTAAGGGCTTTATCAACATGTAATCAGAGAGACAGAAAGTATACATGTTAAGATAAAGAGCAACCAGATAGCGTACTATCATATCGAGCAAGAAAGTCCTACCTATATATGTCCCAGCATCCACTACAATATACATCAAATGTACAGTAATGGTCTCTAGGGCATACATATAACTAACAGCTCCTGGCACGCGTGCTTCAGTGTTAGCAACGCTGATGCCTACCCTAACCCCAAAATTCTAAACTCCAATCCAATAGACCCCTAAGTCTTTAAACTGGGAACAGATGATCTCTAAGTCGTTAAACTGGGAACAGATGACCCCTAAGTCGTTAAACTGGGAACAGGGGAAATTCCCTCATGGCAAATGATGATTCGCTCCTGGTACCATATTCCAGTGTAGCGATGCTAATGCCAAACCAAAACCAAAATCCATAAATCCTGTCATGACAAATGATGATTCGCTCATGGTACCATATTCCAGCGTAGCGATACTGATGTCAACCCAAATCATATCAAGTCAAACAACCAATAACCTCCCTGGCAGAACCAAATTCCACCTCGGAAACAAGTCAACTTCATCCCTGACGCCGCAAGAAGCGGGGCAAGTCAAATCCAGAATCGACCGTCCACGTCGCTAAAATGGCAGCACCGACCGTCCACGTCGCTAAAAGAGCAGCAACGACCGTCCAAGTCGCAAAAAGGGCAGAACCGACCATCCATGTCGCTAAAAGGGCAGCATCGACCGTCAAAGTCGCAAAAAGGGCAGCATCGACCGTCCAAGTCGCAAAAAGGGCAGCATCGACCGTCAAAGTCGCAAAAAGGGCAGCATCGACCGTCCACGTCGCTAAAATGGCAGCATCGACCGTCCAAGTCGCAAAAAGAGCAGCATCGACCGTCCACATCGCTAAAATGGCAGCACCGACCGTCCAAGTCACAAAAAGGGCAACATCGACCGTCCACGTCGCAAAAAGGGAAGCACCGACCGTCCAAGTCGCAAAAAGGGCAGCATCGACCGTCCACGTCGCTAAAAGGGCAGCACAGACCGTCCAAGTCGCAAAAATGGCAGCATCGACCGTCCAAGTCGCTAAAAGGGCAACATCGACCGTCCAAGTCGCAAAAAGGGCAGCATTGACCATCCATGTCGTAAAAAGGGCAGCGCAGGATTCCTACAAAGCGGGAACCAGATCACTCCGGGCCAGGGAAACGTCTATCACGGACACTCCGTCTCAGAGACATGTCAAGCAACGACTGTCCATGTCGTAAAAAGGGCAGTGCCAGCTTCCCAAAAAGCGGGAACCAAATCAGGTCGCCTCCAAGTAAAAGAAGATCCATTAATTTCATGCACACGACCCACATATGTGGTGTGCATTTATTGATGGGGGCAATTTGTTGGGGTAAAAACTTACACCCCAGTTGACCAAGTCAAAATCAAAGTCAACTCCAAGCCAAGTGGGCCCAAGCCCAGATCCAGTGGGCCCATGCCCGGGTCGAGCCCGAACATGAAGCGGTCGGCCTCCCCCCATGCCAAGATAAAAATTTTGTAATAAATAATTTTGTTGTATTTCTTTAATTTTATTTTTATGGATAAATGTAAGAAAAATAGGCATAAAGCCAAATTTTTGTAAAGCCCATGGCTTATGTGCAAAAAGAAATGGCACATGAGCCATGAGATAGGCAAAATTCCATTTTGTGAAGCCCAAGGGGCTATGTGTAAAGTGTATAGCCTATAAAGGCAAGGATAATGAAAATATCTCACAACTTTTTCTCTCTCCAAAAAAATTTTTAGATCTGAGATCTTTCCTCCTTTTTCAAGATTCCAAAACCTTCTTCTTTCTTTTGAATTAAATCAAGAGTTTTACTCTTCATTTTATAAAACTAAATAGTTTTTCACCACAAAACCCATAAAGGGGAACTCAGATCTTCCATTAGATCTCAAAAAGAAGAGATTTTTAAAATCTCATATTTCTTGATCTTCAAGATCCAGCAACTAGAGGAGAAAGCAGAAGAACCCCTTTCATCAACCCAAAACATCTTAGGAGTTTAACTCCACTCTGATTTCTCTTTCGAGAATTTCTGGGGCTAAAAGCCTCTTTTTCTCGCCGGCGCTCAAGCGTAGGGCGCTCAAGCGTAGGGCGCCCACGTGTCGACACGTGGCTCGCCGGCGCTCCAGCGCCCTGTGCCAAGCGCAAAGCGCCCACGTGCCGACACGTGGTACGCCTGCGCCCAAGCGCCCTGCGCTCAAGCGCCCCGCGCTCAAGCGTAGAGCGCCCACGTGCCGACAAGTGGCACGCCTGCGCTCAAGCGCCCCGCGCTCAAGCGCAGAGCGCCCACGTGCCGACACGTGGGTCGCCTAGCGCTCAAGCGCCCCGCACTCAAGCGTAGAGCGCCCACGTGCCGACACGCGCTCAAGCGCCCCGCGCCCACGTGCCGACACGTGGCGCGCTTGCGCTCAAGCGCCCCGCGCCCACGTGCCGACACGTGGCGCGCTTGCGCTCAAGCGCAGAGCGCCCACGTGCCGACACGTGGCGCGCTCACGCCTAAGAGCACAGCACCTAAGCGCACAGCGCCCAAGGCGCTGACCCCACGCGTCCTTTGGACGCTTTTTTCCCTTTTTTATGTATGTATACACGTATATATATGTACAGATACACACACACTCCACAACACTGTCCCCCTCAAAACTCTGCGTGGCTCCCGATATATCCAAGCCCCCCTCCAAAACAAAACACACGTACACTGCACATTAAGTTCGCATGACTAGTTTAACCCGTTAATCGGAGGTTCCCTTGCTCCAAAGGCGAAGGGTAATTAACGGCAGCTTAGTCCGCGGCTGCCGGAGATTCGGATCCCCACAATCAATAAACCCCGGCCTACCCTAGGCAGGGGGAATCTGTAGTACGCTTGACAAGCGCGCGCGTATTCCCATCTCAATGGGGTGACGAAAAACACCCTACACTCCCCTGCCGGGCTCAACGCCATCATCTGCGACCATCTTGCTCCGGGGTACCGCACCGGGTCCACCATGCACCCGCAGACGGTTCCTCCTCCTCCTCGAATCGAGTGTATGATATCGCTCAAGAGCCGAGAAAACTTATGGCTGACACCTCTCAAATCATATCATGAGAAAACCGTACATTTCTATCTTTAAAATGATAATAAGTTTATAAAATCTTTGCGGTTTCTCCAAATCCAGAAATCTCATGGAAATCCAAAATCCCAAATCTCGAGAGTAAATAAACAGTGTATTACCGGCATAAAACCCCATAATATTGCATGACAAATGGATAAATACACATGTATGGATATCTAAGTAAAGAATGCAAATGTCTAATTTAGCACATGTAAGCATGCATACTATTAATATGTTAAAACTACCAGCTAGCAGGTCATATCAATGAAGTAATAATTCTAAAGTGTACGTGTCATGGCAGTTACCGATGATGATGTGTGTGAGCCGGCAAGCATGTTTTCGTAGACATACGCATCATCGGTAATGGTGCTGGTGTTCTGACAGCATGGGTTCATAATAAACAAAGGAATCACAAGTATAAGCATGCAATGCGATATGAACAACAAGAATATACGGAAAATGAATCGTAAACGCAACATATAAGAATATACAATATATATACGATTCATACAGTTTTGGCATTTAAAATAGCACGAATCGTGGTGTTTAGAAAATAGGGGCTACGGTGTTTTTATGAAATGATGCGTCCTTTGAAATATCCGTAGTATCTCTTGGCCTGTCTTTAAAATACTCACGATTCGTTAGTTTTGGAAATAAGTATGACTCGAGCCCAAATCTAACATCTACTAAGTAACTACAGGACAAGTTAAGAGACTAACCAAAGGGGCAAGGAAATCCACCTAAGTCCGTGTCGATATATCCAGTAGTCGGTGATCCCGCCTCAATAGCATTACGTACGATAACATTTATAATACGACATCCTCGAGTCGAGAGTGCGGGTCAATCATCATCATTATACATCGTACGGAAAAATCCATCGTACGGCATCCCAAATCGAGGTACGGGTCAAATATTACATAAAACTCACTATTTATCTGGTATCATTATCAACATATCCTGAATTAGGGGTACTGATCTACAGTCTAGTACACTCCGATACCACCAAACATATATTTGCGTGTGAATAAAACATATCGCCCATCGATCCACTATACTATCATGTAGTATATCATAACACGGCCCAATTCACATCACTGATCTCACGGCATCATGCCCAATCGCATCGACTCGTCTCCAAGTATCATATACTATCCTCATCACCCGTGTGTATGTGTGTGTATGTGTGTGTGTATCAACACATAAACACACACATACACACATATATATACATATATCATATACACTAAATCATATCCCGTGTGTGCATGTGTGTGTGTACACCTTTACTCTAGGGTTTCGCAACTAAGAACTAACTAAAAACGCTATCTTCTAATTACACTAAACTAACCCATGATCTCCTAGAGCCGCTCTTGCTAATTATCCATGTATCACAATACACATAATTATATATAAATATATCATATTCGTATGCTACATTACGATATCGTGGGGATGCTATACGCCATCCACCCGACTTCCCCCATAGATATATATCTACTCACATTGATCCTTGCTTGCCGAAGTCGATATCGCAATGCTCCTCTTTGCTATCCGAAGTCCACGCGAGGGTGCCTACATATATAACACATAGTATCGTAAACCGAAATCGTGGATGAAAACCAAAACGGCACACGAAACACGCATAAGTTAGAACCTATTGTTCCCCGCCGAAAGACGCGACCGGGACGTTGGGACGTCGGGGCCTGAATTCCGAGGGCAGATGCTAATTGGTGCTATCCGTCCACCTCTCCGAAGATGCCAAGTTGATTTATGGCACCGCGTATCGAAGGTTTAAACGGATGCGGCCGATGTAGCAGACTTCGTCAGATTCCCCCTCATTGAGGGGTTTTTGATTGTGGGGACGCACTTTCCTGCAGGAGCAAGCCCCTGCAGTTAATTACGCTACCGCATCGCGGTAACCACTTTCTCCTTCTCCAGATGGTCACTTCGTGTCGTGTGTGTTTGTTTTGTTTTTGGTTGCCCGTGGATTGTATACGGAGACTAATTTTTGTTGTCGTCCGTAGGACGTGGATTAGTCCAAATCCGTATTTTCTTAGATTTGGGATTGGGGGTTGGGTTTAAGGATACGTTAGAGTCATTTGAGACTAAGATCAACTTAAACGTTTGTTAAGAATACGTTAGTCTAATTTCAGACTAAGATCAACTTAATGGGATCGTTTAGATCCAACAAGAGAGCATTTGGACTCTATTATTTAGTTTAGTGACATTGCGGTCGATAATTAGTGTAAGGACATTACGGTCCATTACTAGTTTAAGGACATTTCGGTCCAGGTTAAGGACATCGTAGCCCGTAGGTTTAAAGGGACCCCACAGTCCGAGGTTAAGGACATCGTAGTCCGTGGGTTTAAAGGGACCCCACAATCCGTGAAATGTGTGGTTGTCGGGACCCGTCACCTCTCTGAAGACGTTGAAGGATTACAACGACAGATATCAGAGGAGTAAAGAGAGCATCCATGAAATCTCGAACAACAGCTGGCGCTTCATCCTTATCAACTTTCATCGACGAAAGAACATTATTTGTCGGCCTAGCCCTAACCTCGACTGGCTCGACAGAACTGCTTCCTCTAGCAAAACAAACTCCGGATGTCCGGGAATCTGGAAAATCACTTTCTTTGCCCTACAATCAATGTGAGCGTGGAAAGTGCCGAGAAAATCCAATCCCAAGGCAACAACAAATAAAAGGATGCACCAGAATTGAATAATTCTAATGCGGGGAAGACATGATCAAGTAGGATACCTGAAACGATTTCACCTGAAGACAAACACTGAAGAAGATAAGCACGGTAAACAAAATTCAAGCTTGGGATAAAACATGAACAGGAAAGCAAGAGAAGCAAGGTAATATAACGACCATGAAATAAGGAAGTGAATCAAGACTAGGACTCCAAGTTACTTAAATAGAGTACCGCATTGTAACCATGCTGCAGTTCATAGTTACAATCACATAACTCCACTCAAGTCGCCCAAATTCTAGTATCAGAATCAAGGGACAGGGAGAAATAATAGGGAACCAAAAAGATTTCATGTCGAGATGCAAAGTGGTTTGCATATCGTCAAGGCAAAGGATAAGAGAAATATATGATTCAAGAATCATGATAGCAATATGGCAGGACATGTTCCTAATCACGAGTATTCTGATTCGTGTATTGGGTCTAATACCCAACTACAAAAGAATCAAACTCGATTAACCTATATCCTATGGCTCTGATACCAAACAAACCATGTCACGCCCCGCTTTCCAGAGTACGCTAAGATAGGCACGTGACATAGCCAACCATGCTACCCGTGGATAGGAAAAATCCCTCCACAGTCACATTACGGCTGTAGAGATATCAAGAACAGGAAAGTAAACTTAACTATCTAGTACATGTCCATGAGCCAGAATAAATGAGTCAAGAAATAATATAATATGCGGAAGCAAAAGATCCAATAAATAAAAGACCTGGAAAGTAAAACTGGATACCAATAGGATCCTCACCGCTCGGTCTAACAGCGGCAGTACTCTTGATCAGTCTGCAATAAAGGTAGAGGATTTTGGCCATGCAAAACCCAGACGTCAGTGCGTCATAATATCAAGCAATACTATAAACAAGGGTAACAAGATATGCATGCATGAGTATAAATGGTAAAACATGCATAACAGTGATATAAGTGAGGATAGTGAGGGTAATATGTAGTAAATAGTCTAAACTGGTCTATTGGGTTAACTACTCTCAAGTCTTTGAAATCAATTTGATGAATCATCGATGTAACTCAATAGTATTCCGTGCATGCCCGGGATCACGGTCTAAGACACTCGGGCTGAATCCGAGACCTGCCACAAGGCAGTAAAGGGTGGATAGTATCCCGTGCGTGCCCGGGATTACGGTCTAAGACTCTCGGGCTAAATTCGAGACGTGCCGCAAGGCAATAAAGGGTAGTAGTAATGACGAGTGATGTCAGCAGCATCACCCCGGGGCTGGCCTAGCCCGTAAGACTGATCAGTAAAGGTATTGAACTGTCGAGTTACAAGTCAGGTTTCATCATTGATTTCCCCATACCTCCAAGTTGTGTGTTCAAGTCAGGTATTGATAAAGCTGGATCTAATGCCAACACAGGGTCAAGCAAGTACAGGTTTGTCTGAATAGACAACAAGAAATGTCCGTAGGGACAACAGGTCAAGATTGTTGGCATTAGTAATAAGATCAGGTAACAGGTCAAGCTTTGGTACATCAGGTCATGTCAGGTAGTGAACAAGTATCAATCATGTCAAGGAGTGCACATGTATCAAGTCGTGTCAAGCAGTAGTGTATCAAGTCATGTCAGGGGTGCACAGGTATTAAGTCGTGTCAAGTAGTAGTGTATCAAGTCATGTCAGGGGTGCACAAGTATCGCGTGGGTGCTCATAATCAAACTATAATAAGTATGGGTGCACAAAACAAGTATGGGGTACTAATATAACAACAAAATGGAATAATGTGATATGGTATGCAAATAGATATAATTTCAAGGATATGGATGCACAGTTATCGATTAGGGTTACATTTATAGTTCCAATATTAATTAGGATGCAATTTATTAAACATGGAGTGTTAATATCACAGTATTATGTAGTAATGTGATCTATGGATGCAATTATATGTATCTTAAATATGATGGATGCAAACGGGTATCCGAAAAGCTATAAAACTATAAAATGGTAATGTGGGATGTACAACTAAGCAATATGTGATATAATAATATTGATATGGATAGCATATTCAAAGCGATTAATAACTATAAAAGTGGTATTGATTAACCATGTACAAGAAAGTTCCGTTCAGAAATTTAGCGTCACCCTGATTTGTAAAATAGCTAAAAAATAACAAACGTTATCCAAAAGGGACGTGTCTTATACGAAAACAAAGATAATTTAATAAGGTTTTCATTTTTATAAGTATAAGTATCTCAGGTTGTCTCTACAAAAAGCTATGAACATTCGAAGTTGAAAGTTTGCTGCTGGAATTTCCCTGGACAGCAGTTTAGAGACATATTCATTTGCATTTTACGTTATTTAAACAATTTATTTTGCAATTAAATATTTCATAGAGTTATAGTATTATGAGTTATCTTCTCAATGAACTAAAGAACGTATACTAATGATTTTTCTATGATTTATAATGAATTTTATAAGGTAAGGTGTACAGTAAATTTCAGATTTGTCGTATCCGCTTTGCGACGACGTTTCATGCGTAAACTATACTATTTTAAAATGTATAACATTATAAAATGCAGATTATAAACTAATTAAAGATAATAATAAGAAATATTACGATGATATATATTTTAAATGATATGGATGCAGTATAATGTAAACTAGTATGTCACAAGTTAAGTTTTCATGATCTAGATTTAAAATGATATAAACGGATGCAAACGGAACATCGAAACGTTATAAAATTAAACATGGGGTATTAGATTTAAACTATAGGTATGGTATTTATTTAAATAGGTATAAAATGAATTATATAATATGTAGCAAGATTAACTTGCCTACACGGAACAAGAACGGATGTGTACGGAACGTCCTTCGTCGGCGAAATGTCGCGACGCGCGCACGGTACACGGAACGGTTCCAAACAACGCACGAGGATGATCACGCAAGTCAGGTACGTTCACTGGATCACTCGGATCGTCAGCGACGAGCACGGCTCCGGCGGTGATCACCGGAATCAAGAAACAAGATCAAGAAAAAGAAAGAAGAAAGAAGAAGAAGAGGCTGTGTATTAAATAAGGAAAAATAAATAAATAAAATATATATAAATATATATATGCAGAGGGGAGAGAGAGAGAAAGGGGTTGTTATTAAGGTTTAGATTTTAATTTAAAAAGATTTTGTAAGTTATAAATATTTTAACTGTTAAATTTTAATAAAGATATTAGATGAAATAAAATTGGATTTTCTGGTAAACATAAATTTAGTCCAAAATATGCCCCGGTCTGGTCTAAAATTCAGTTTTAAAATACGAAAAATATACATGTCGACCAAAATAAAAAAAAAATGAATGTTTGGATAACGAAAAATACATACCCCCAAGAACGGATGCACGCACGTGCGCGTAGCTATCCAAACAAGTCCGTTTCACTGAACGGGACGAGAACAAGATGCGCGGATGCTACCACGGGGCTAGGGGTATCATGCAGGCCATGCTAGATATTTTTAAAATATTTTACTTGACTTTAAATGTTATATTAAAAAAATGCAGATGCCAGATAAAATGCCAGTATGCAGTAAAAAATGAAAATGCACGAATCCATGTAACAAATCAGGATAAATCATAAATATGAATTAAGACAGGTTTCAAGCAAGCGGGTCGGGTAAAATGCAAATACAAATGTCAAAATACTATTCGCACCCAAAACACAGTAAACCAAGAAACTACCATAAATAAGTAAATACTTGAACTGGAATTGGTATAAATGAACTAGGGTGTTACAGTATCACATCTCTGATGTCGGCGGAGTGGAACGTTATCTTCTCAAGATCTCGTATGAACCTCTTACTCCACTTTTCTCTAATGTCGACTGCTTCAGACTCGTCTCTTCGTGGCTGCATGGACTGCGCTCCAACGGCTATACTCGTATCTGGAGTCTCCCAAGCAATGTATCCCATCACATGATATCCGAATGAAGTCGAACCATTCGATCGATTGTCAAAACCTCATAATCCCCCAAGAGCTCAACATCTTGGGTACAGTTTAATAGTATCGAATTTATGCCACAGCACCTATGGACCAACCGTAGAAGGGCAGACCCAAGCCTCACTAATGGCACCGCTAAACTCCAGCAAACCCTAAGGTTCACCGGTGTTCTATGGTCATTAAATCGAGTTAGGGTTTCATTCTTCTAGAGGGTCCATAGAATTGCTTGCATTGTTCTCCGAATACTTTAAACTTGGAAAATGGGTTCCTGACATTCGATTGTCTCTATCGACTCTCAACGTATCAGCGTGAAGTCGCTTCTAACTGGAATCAATCCATCTGATGATCTCGCATCGGGGTAGGCAATGAATCACATGTCCTAGTCTTTTATCCTTGGTGACTAGCGACCTTCTATCATATGTCGAAATATAACTCGTGCGGCATAGCTCCAAACTTCTGGGGCAATATCTCGTCAGTCGCAGCAACATCTGAATCTTCTGTCCGCACGCTGAACAGTGCCTCAAACATCAAAATATGGTGCATTAACGGTCATCACATCCTGGCTGGCCTCTTGCAGTGGCCCTATCCTCTGGTGCTGATCTGCACGTCCGAGAAGTCTCGTAAAAGCGATCCATCAAACGCTCGTGGCGTGAAAACACAATGAAATGACGCCTCTACGCAATCGTATGTCCCTGGAATCACGTTCTGGTCAGTCCTCGTCCGTGACGAACTCGTGCTGACGTAACTCTAGCCGTAGCTCTCCACGCCCGTACACCCGTGATAACAAAACTATAAACTGGTACCGATGAGGCTAGATCATAGGAAGGAATATAATGCAGTGCAAAGAAATGTACATCCTGAGGCTTCTTAAGTGGAGTATCGTATCATAAATATGCCGCGGAACATACGTACGGTACGTCACTCTACTTGAGTCACCTACTCCATCAACCAAGGGTTATCCTACACTCAGAAGGTAAAACCTAACGCTCTGATACCAACTTTGTCACGACCCAAAAATTACGGAACATGACTGGCACTTAAATTGCGAAACGTCTCGAGGCGTACGTAATCTAAGTAAGCCAAAACCCAGAAATCAAAACCAAAGAAGCAGTAGAGTGAAGGAAAAACCAATTGAAAGCATGTAGTTTTAATCAACATAGGCCGAGTATGTATTTTTAAAATCCAAGTATTTTCTGAAAATTTCAGCAGAGTCTCCTTTGTAAATACTGGCCCCAAACGGGATACAACATGAATAGTATACGAAATCAATAAAAAGGTATCCCCAAGCGGGAGCTAGCTCTTCGTCAATCGACGGTCACAACCATATAAGCAATATAGTATACAATGCCAAGGGCGAGGATCAAAACTCAAAGAAAACTCAAAACATCAAGAAAACTCAAGAATAATACAACGCGCGACTCTAAGGTCGAAAGAATAACAAATATGGTCTTCTAACTCTCTCAAATATACAATCTGGTTGATGGAGCTTACTAGATACAATGAAATAACATATACAATGGTAGTCCTGATACAAAAGAACCCACCTGCCAAAGCAATCGTCCTGAATGAAATGATGTGCCAACAACTGCTAATGGAACCTGCGCATCTAACCTGAAGAAAAAAATTTGACACAACGGGGTGAGTTGCCAACTCGTGAGTAGAAAACATCTACGAGTAGAAATCTCATGTATCACTCAATTCTAGGTCATACGATCATAATATATCCTCAAAATATATAACCTGAAGCATATAGTATTGGCTAGGGTATATATCTAAACAATTGTAATACCAAGTGCTCGTGTCAGTGCCTCAGGTAGCAATATATCATATGTATGATGTATGAATGCATGAAAACAGAACGCCTCAAATGAGAAAAACAGTTTTTCTTATCTCTGCGAGATATATGTATAATAATTGAAATATCATCAGTGAAATCAACAGAAAATCAGTGTCCAGCATCGACACAATATCTCAAATCTCAAGTCTCAATATCTGGGGCTCCGGCTATCCGGACTGGTCCAACTCCGATCGGTATCCTCCGGATATTCGTCGAGTCACAATGAAGTCACCGGTCGGTAGTGCTCCCCTGCCAGGCTCAACGCCATCATCTGCGACCTTCTCGTCCCGGGTTACCGCACCGGGTCCACCATGCACCCACAGACGGTTCCTCCTCCTCCTCGAATCGGGTGTATCATATCGCTCAAGAGCCAAAAACTCATGGTGGGCTCCTCTCAAATCATATCATGAGAAAACCGCAACTTTCCTTTTAAATGATAATAAGTTTATAAAATCCTTGCGGTCTCTCCAAATCCAGAAATCTCATGGAATCCAAAATCTCAAAATCAAAGATCAATAACAATAAATACTGGGCTCCGGCAATCCAGACTGGCCCTAAATAATAATGCATAACAATGAATAAATAATTATGCATGAAGTATCACAGTAATGAATGCAATATAGAAACTACCGCAATAATGAATGCAGTATCTAAACTGTCAGGTAACAAACGATATCAATAATGTAACATTCTCTAAAGTGCGCGTGACATGGCAATTACTGATGATGATGTGTGTGAGCCGGCGAGTAAGTGTACGTGGAACATACGCATCATCGGTAATGGTGCTGGTGTCCTGGTAGCATGGTTTTCATAATAATACGGAAACACAATATAACATGCAATGCGATGTGAATAGTAAGAACATGCGGAAAAATGAATAGTAAACGCAGTAATAAGGCATATACATTCATATAAATGAGTCATACAGTTTTGACATTTGAAATAGTATGAATCGTGGTGTTTAGAAAATAGGGGCTACGGTGTTTTTAAGAAAAAGGTACGTCCTTTGAAATATCTGTAGTATCCCTTCGCCTGTCTTTAAAATACTCACGATTCATTAGTTTTGGAAATAGGTATGACTCGGGCCTAGTCTAACATCTACTAGGTAACTACATGTCTAACTATCAACCAATCGGAAGGGGTACGGAAACCACCTAAACCTGAGTCGATATATAACCATGTAAAATAGTCGGTGATCTCGCCTCAATAGTATCCCATACGATACCCTATATAATATGACATTCTCGAGTCAAGAGTGTGGATCTATCATCAATATATAGCTCGTACGGTAAATCCGTCGTACGGCCTCCCACCTCTGGGTACGGGTCAAAAGTCATATCTATCACATTATTCATCTGGTATCCTCTTATCAAATATCATGATCGGGGTACTGATCTACATCTAGTAAAATACTGATACCATCTATGTAAATGCATGCGTGTATATGAAAATACCACGCCCAAAGGACCCGCTAAATATATCACGTCGTAACTCAAATACGAACCAAGTCACATCATTGATCTCACGGCCTCAAGCCCAATCTCATCGACTCATCTCCAATCCCAAGTACTATCCTCATAATCCGTGTATATGTATACGTATATATATACATAGTCCCATACCCATGTGTGTGTACACACACACACATATCCCCATATACGCACATGTAAAATAGATGTATGCAAATGCGGGTGTGCGTATGGGTGTAAACCTAATCTAGGGTTCGCGACTAAGAAGTTATGCTAGTTTACTTCTAATTACCCTACACTAAACCATGAACACAAGATCATACCTTGATAATCATCCTTGTATCATGAAACACCTATATAACATATATATATCATCAACTATACTACGGACTGCGGGAGTGCTATACGTCATCCACCCGACTTCTCCCCGTAGATATAAATCTACTCACCTGATCTGCGCTCGCCGATGCCGACATTGCCACGCGCTTGCTTGTCGTCTCGAAGTCCACCTGGGGTACCTACATGTCACCACATATCGTAACGCATAAAAACCAAATCCGAAATCGAAACGGTATACGGAAACCAATTCAGCACGCGTAACACGCATAGGTCAAAACCTATCGTCTACGCCTGCAAGAATAACCAAACCAACCCTCGATGTCGATGTACAAACGTCAACAATCGAGAAAAACACCAAACGTACCAATCATGGTTTTACAACTCACTAAAAATATATGAAATACGATGCAATTCATCAAAACTAATAAATTGATTAAATCGATTTATTACAAGAAACCTAGAAAGCATCAATTAGCCGTTTCACTTTAAAAATTGATGTTTAAACGAAACTAATGACCATAATATTCACTAAATATCATAACTAGGTTATACAAATCACTTCCATATTTTTAATCTCACTAATTATCATTAACTCAAAATTCAAGTTTGCAAAATAACCAATTTTAACAAATTTTAAAATACAATTAGCAAACTACAACTAGCTTTGCCTTTACATTCAATTAACATATTAATCTATCCATTAAAACCATAACCTAATGATAAAAACCTTAATTAGAATTTTATCTCACCAAATATATATATATATATATATATATATATATATATATATATATATATATATATATATATATATAAACCTAGTTTGCAAATATCCTAATTAGGACAAATTAATTGCAACAATTTACAAATTATCTTCTAGATTAGGTTTAACTTTACCTAACATGTTAAACTACACATCAAGATCAATACCCAATGATGAAAACCCTAATTTGATTTACAAACCCTTTTCTTGAATTTTTCCAAACAAGCAATTAAACCTAATTAAACACCTAATTAGCTTCAATTGAAGTATGATAGCAACAATTAAGTAACTAAGCAATAAACAAACCATGGGACAAGGATTTATACCTCACAAAACTTGAATCAAATATCCAACCTAGCCTCACAAACTTGCTTCTTGCTCTAAAATCCATACTAGAATAGGTCAAGGAAAAATGGGTAAGAGTTGGATTTGGGTTTTAGCTTGATTTATGATGGAATTTTGGAGATTTTTGATAGGTTTTTGATGAGGAAATGAGAGGAGAAAATTAGGGGGCTGCACTTGGGGAGGGCTCGGCCAGAAATGGGGAAGGGTGAGAGTGAAGTGTGTGGGTGTGGGGAGAAAAGTCCAACTCAAAGAAAGTCCAAGTCAACCCAACCAATACTTATATATATTTACTCTTTTCTTTTCATTTCTTTTCATTTCTTTTCTTTTAGCCATTCAAGTGGGAAAATGAGGGGGCATTTGGGGCTACTGATTTGGAGAGGGGAGAGAGGGTGTGGGTAAGTGTGGGTAAGGGAAAAATAATAAATGTTATACCCCAATATCTATTTACACTAATTTCACTATTTAAGCCTTTTTCTTCGATATTTTCTAAAACCGTTTGACAGCTTCATTTCATTTCAAAAACAACATGTTAAAACATTATTTAATATGTTATGATGCACAAAATTTGTTTCAACCCATTCCAATTTTTAATTTTCCCTAATTAAATGTATTAGTGACGGCTTAAAATAATATTAAAATAATTAATTTCGGAAAAATTTTCAGAAATTTAGAAATTTTACCAGTGGCTCAATAAACACCAAATACTAGCACTTATATAGCTAGAATATTTATATTTAATTTTATATTAAAAGATATTTATATTTTGACTTTTTACGGAAAACCCCCTTATTTTACCGATTTTCCGAAATTTCACCGAAATGATTTTCAAAACGTTACAACTTCCCACGCGATTCAGCACCAAACGATCCAGCTGGAGTGCAATCTTTCTTTCACCGAGCAGCCAATAGTCATTCTGGATTGGCAGGTAAAGAAACTAAGATCAAAGGTCTTACCGTCTGTAAAGGTTCTTTGGCGTGGCTCGAGCAGCAAAAAGGTCACCTGGGAAGCTGATGACGAGATGAGGAAGAAATATCCCCATCTCTTCGAAGGTACGCATAGTTAGATTTTAAATTCGAGGGCCGAATTTCTTTAAGAGGGGAAGATTGTAACACTTTAAAAATTTGTTTAGAATAATTATATGTTAATTAGAGTTATAGCATGTATTTTGCTATAAAACCTAGTTATAATTATTTTCCACATAGACATAGATATATTTACTTACTTATGAATTATTTCCTTATTTGTGTATTTAATTGGTTATTTAATCAATTACTTGTTCATTTAATTATTATATTTATTTATTAATTCTTAAAAATTATTTTAACATGCACACACGTACTAAGCTAGTGTTAATCATAGATTAGCTTATGTTAACATGTTTTTGCAACCATGTCAAACCTAAAACACAGTTTAAAATCAAGATGGTTCTAGAATTTTGCCATTTTGGAAAAAATGAAAAATAAAACAAAATATCAAGCATGGTGGATTAAATGCAAGCCATGGCTAGTTCTCTATCTCCCTTAATTCACTAGATCTTTCCATTTCTTCTTCTCTCTTCTCCCTCTTTCTTCCCCCCCCCACCTCACTAAAACCCCTACTAAATCAATACAAATCCTTCACTAATCCTATCCAAAATACTATTTTCAAACCTCTTTAAGAGTTTGTTCAAGCAAGTCTTCATTTTGGATGGCAAAACTCATCAAGTTAGGGTCTTTTACAAATCTTTGAGGTATGAAAACCAAGTTTACTCATTTCTTTGCTAATCTTTGCTTTAAATTGTCTTAATTAGGTGTTTAAGTAGTTTTAATGCAAGTTTAGATTTTAAAATGAGGGTTAGGGTAAGTTTTGAGTTTTAATGACTTATTAGGGTAGCTAAGTGTAGTTTAACACCTAATAGTCTTATTAATCCAACAAGTTTGCACTAAAACACCATATTGTTTTAATTTAGTGTTTTAAAAATGGGTTTTAGTTAAGTTTTGGGATATTTGTGATCTGCTACTGTTGTGTTGATCTACTATTTAATCTAACAAGACCGTAGAGTAGTGTTTAAGCCCTGAGTTTACCCTACAAACCCGGACCCAATCCATCTTAGTTCGCCCGGCGAGATTGGCTATATTCCCGGCGCCGCCGGTTCCCTGTAGCAATTAGGTGATGGGTTTTTTATAGGCAGTTTTCTGTGGGTATTTTAAGGTATTTGGTATTGTTTGTTATTCCTAATTCAGCTGCAGATAAAATCTTGGACCATTTTCCTTTTATGTGAGTGTTTGATTAATATTCTATACGTACGTTTTGATCCTTAATTTGGCATTTGCTGTGCATAACAGCCCCTAGGTGTGGTTTGTGACGATGTCGCGCATGTTTTGTGCACCAAGTGCACACGTGTTTAATTTGTGGCGTTGGTTCCTCCGTTTTATCTTGACTTCGCATCTATTCGAATGTCTAGTCTTATATGTTATATTTGTGCGATTTTAAGATCGGTTGCAGAGACGTCAGACGCGGCAAGGAAAGGAAAGACAGCGATCGGATTCGACTAGCCGAGGCATTGCGGTGAGGAGATGTACACATCTATGGGGAAATCACTTGGATTGCGTAAAGCGCCCGATAGTTAGGATTTATTTATAATTCTTGTCTTCATATGCGTATATCATATTCATACTGCACTTGCATCATCGTGCACATTGATATTATCACCTAGGACACTTGCACCTTACCAATGGTTCATGCCGCACGTGCACTATTTCATGCGAACACACACGCTATTAGAAATTGCTATGTCACAAACACTATAGAACTCGCTTAAAAATCGGTATTTGAGCATTGCATCACTATTGATATGTAGTTTCAAGTCATTCATCTCATTGCATCATATTGATATCATGGACATTCACCATAATCGATATATGCATGTATTATGATTCTTCTTGGAGAATTCCGTATTCATAAGATTTCTGAATTTGGGGAAAACCGCAAAAAGAATTTTAAAATGGAAATTTCATAAAATTATGATCATTTTAAAATGGAAATTTCGGTTTTTCTCATGATAAGATGTGTGGCGTCCACCATGAGTTTTCTCGGTTATTGAGCCATGTATGTACATATACCCGATTCGAGGAGAGAGGAGGCACCGTCTGCGGGTACATGGTGGACCTAGTTGTTAGTTATATGTATGCCCTAGAGGCCATTTCTGTACATACGATATATTGTAGTGGATGCTTGGACATATATAGGGAGGACTTTCTTGCTCGACATGATAGTATGCTATTTGGTTGCTCTTTATCTTAACATGTACCTTATTGTCTCTCTATTACATGCTGATAAAGCCCTTAGGATGAGTACTGGAGTACCAGAATTATGATGCATATCATACTAGTGGGGCAGAGGTAGTCGGTAAGTACATCCTTCAATTGTTCCTAGTCGTCGATACGGGGCATCGATATTTCAGAGTAGACTAGCGTATACGCTTATTGACCCATATGATGGGCTATAGATGATCCCATATCCATTGGTGTTTGACATCAGAGATGATATATGGGTGCTCAGTGGAGACTGGGTACACTGAACGGACTCGCCGAGAACTCCTAGATGGTATTATACCTATCGTCAGATAGCAGTTCTCTGGTGACACCGGTACAGATTAGTCTGTCGCCCCGAGATCGTCATAGAGACTTATGTGATTCCCACTGTGCTTTGATTTCCACCATACCGCGTTTAAGAGATCATGCAAAAAGGTGGTTTTTTGGTACAATCCCGAGTCACATGGAGGCAATGAGCGATAGGAGGGGATTCGTCTCTCCCGGTATTGGGGGTTGATGTTGCGCTATACTCGATTAACCATAACAGGAAATCCCTGGCCAGGGTTGCTGAGATCTACTGGTAAATGTTATCGTTAGTTTCTCGAACTGTTATGGACTTCACATCGGTATGACTTATCAGGGTATTGGGGTCTAACGTTTACCACCCCCACATTGCGATATGCGACATATCAGACGAAGAGACCGGACTGTACGGTAGTGTTACTGATTTGATTCGCATGAGTATGAGAAGGCTTTCTTGTTGATCTTCTGATCGCTCAATACCCGTGTGGACGTTATGTTTAGCAGACCGCTTCCGGCTTGTGGGTGTTTGATATGATCATCACCTACTGCCGGCGTATTGACGAGTCTTTAGAGTCCTACACAGAGGTTTCCTGGTTCATGCGAAATGAAATAGGAGCATATATGTGATATGTGCGGGACCGAGATTAATGCGCGTATGTCATACTGCATTCTATTCTCGCGATATGTGATATCGGTCGGTTATATATGATATAGCCGGGTTATCGGATCAAATGTTGATTTGATAAGATGTTACATCTGATATTAGTCAGTTGTATGTGATATAGCCGAATTATTAAATCAAGTGTTGATTTGATAATTTAATGTATAATTATATATTTGATATATTAACTTACATTAACTAATATTTTCTCACTAAACATTTCTTTTTCTCACTTGTGTGCATATAGTATATATGTGATATATATTAATGTACATTTTATTTGTGTCATGCTTGATGCCACATGCAACATAGGTGTTTGAGACTCACACCATGCTTATGATAATCCTAGGGTTTTTATTTATCAAAGTAAATCACAAATTGGTGGAATTATGTCATGGCTAGAAGCTTGGAGAAGCTTGTTGCTAACCATTGACTTAGTCCACTAACTTTGTTTTACTTAAGATATTTATTAACCTAACCATTATCCTTAGCCATAGTTTAGTCTCTACATGAGTTAGTGTATGACACTAACTCACTCATGGTTTCTATTCTCACCTCATGAGTTTTCATTCTCATCTCCACTTCATCTTCTTCTTCCTCATGAGAAAGCTTTCTAGCTTTTCTCAAGGTGATGAAATATTGTGAGAAAAATAAATCTAAAGTGAGCCCAATTCCTACTTCATCATCCTCTACTATATTAGCCATTTAGTTTAGGGTGTTTGCTTCACTAATCTACCATTAGTGAAGAGGTAGCATGAGCTTGAGTCTCCTCGACGTAGATCATCTTCGGTCTCAAAGACTTCGAGCAGGCTTTTTCATTTCTTCATGTGAACCCTTACTAGAGTTTGGGTGTTCCATACTTAGAGTGAAGGGACTACTACACGGAGCTTTAGAAGTGAAAGACCGGTCGACAAAGGTTGTATTCCTCTTTCACTTATATGTAAAGTTGTTTGCATTGCTAGTTCGTCTAAATCTCTAGTTAAGATTCTAGGGGTAGAGTTGTTTAGTACGGTAAAATTTGAAATTGGCATAGACAATGCCTCCCGAAACCTTGCCTTCGTGCTAGGTAACCCTACAGTGGTATTAGAGACAAGCTAGAGAATTAGACGATGTTTGTAGGATTACGAAACCGAAACAACTCCGAAACACCCGATACAAAAATCTAGTTTCTGTCGAATTTTTTAGAGTGTCTAAATTTTTTTTAAGCAACTGCAGAATGTTATATGAGATGTAACATGAACACAGTAGAAATTTGAACCCTCCCCACTTGTTTTTGGTCGGCCACAAGCCATGAAAATCCGAGCTCACCGGTTTTCCTGGGGAATTTTGGCTTCAAATTTCTGTGGTGTTCCAGTCTCTGGGTTTTGGTGTTTCAGGTGTTGCTTGTTTTTACTAAAATTGCATGAGATGCTAACTTTCTGTAAAGGAAATTCAGAGTGTTTCGTATTCGTAATTCTAACATCATTTCGGGTAACTTTAGACGACGTTAAAAAGTTCAAATGTATATCAATAACCCAATTCTTCCCTTGCTGGAAATTTTCCAAGAGTTGGATTTTTCCGAGTTTAAAATCTTCAGAAAATCATGCAAGCGATTCTATGGACCCTCTAGAAGAACGATGCCCAAATTCGACTTTTTGGATCGCGGAATCGGGGTCTTACCCTAGGGTTTGCGGCAATTCCGCGGCGACATGAGTGAGGCATGGGTCGGCCCTTCTGCGGATGGTTCATAGGTGTTGTGGCATGTTCTGGGAACTTTTTAAACTCCACTCAAGTGTTGAGCTCTTTGGAAAATTTTGGGTGTTTGTTTATTCAATCGAAAAGTTTAATATCATCTAGTTATCTGTGATTGTGATACAATACTTGGAATCCACAATAATTAGTTATGTGATAACTAGTTTGAATTTTATAAATCTAGCAATTCAGTCTCATTGATCGGTTGCCACGGAATTTTGATGTGGATCAAAAGTCCGTCGCAATCACGTAGCGTACGCAGATACTTGCCGGGTAACTTTACTAGATAGCCACACCCCATAACCCCGACTAAGTGACTGTAGGGGAACCCAGTCGCCAAAAGCATCCGTTCAGGTGCTCGCGGCCGCGGTGTTCCGCCTAAGTGCACTTCGTCAACGGCATTGGGGTTGCGGCCGTCTACTAAAGTTTCCGACGAGCATTCGATCTGGTTGTTGGGAATCTTGTTGAATTACCCGACTGGTTATTGAAAAGTGTTTTCAATATCGAGACTAAAATGCGGGGTTTATAATTGTTAGGCATGTGATGTCTAAGGAATTCATTTGGTATGGCATGAAATCCAAAGTATGTGATACATTGGGTTTATGATGTCTAAGGTGGTTGCGGATTCCAATTGTTGTAGTTTTTCACTTTCTTTTCTGCGACCGTAAGTGTAATATGTGGTGTATCTCCGGTTTCGGTGCTATATGTCAACGACAATTGGGATACGCATATTTACTTACATTGATGACATATGATGTTATGTGTTGTTGTGATATGTTATATTGGATCGTCGTGTTTTGAATAGCCGGGGGTTTTGCGTGAGATGAGAGTTTTTCATTTTCATTCATGTAAAAGCCTGTATGTAATATTCTTTTATTGGGGAACTTCCAGGTTGAAGATGATGTCACCATTGATGTATATTATTTATTTTTCCGCATTAGGATAGACCCAAGGCTGGGAGCACAAGTAACCGGGTTCTAGGGTCCAGTGGGAGACCATCTCGAGGAGTCGATGTTAGTGTATATGCCCTAGAGGCCATTACTGTATCATACTAGCTTGTATATTACTTAATGGAAGCTTGGGATATTCACAGTTGTATATACAATCTTGCTCGAAATGGTAGTATGCTACTTGGTTTGTCTCTGCTTTAATATGTGCATGTGTTTCTTTTAGCATATTGCTGGTATACATATTAGTAGAGCCCTTAGGATCTTTGCTTGATTACCAGCGTTGTGATGGCGCTCGCACTCGTGGGAGCTGGGTAATCTATAAGCACATCCTTATACAGGTCCCTGGTCGTTGGACTATCGAGACAGGGCATCGATACTCCGGAGTAGACTAGCGTATGCGCTTCTCATCCCAGTGTGGGAGACGGTCTGTCCCACAGCCGTTAGTACGTCGTACTTGGGATAGTATGCGGGTGCTCGTTAGGTTACGAGTACACTGGACAGGACTCGTTGGGAACTGTTGGTTGGTAATATACCTATCGTCAGTTATCAGTTCCCAGGTGACATGAGTACAGCTTAGTCCGCTGACTTGACACTGTCACTTCGCCTCGAGTGTGTTCCCACTGCACTTTGATTACTACCCTACCACGGCTCAAAGGAGCTGTGCAAACAGGTAGTTTTTGGGTGCAGTCCCGAAGCACTTGGAGGCAGTGACGGTTAGACAGGATTCGTCTCTCCCGGTATTGGGGGTTGACATCGCGCTGTGTCTAGGAGAGCCATTACACGAGTAGTCCCTGGCCAGGGCAAGCGAGATATACTGGTAGGTTTCCAGTGTTATCTCAGGGTGTTCTGGGCTACACTCCGACACGACTTGTACCGCTATTAGGGGACTGACGTTCACCGCCCCCCTAGGCCCGCCATGCGATGTATCAGACGAACAGACCGGACTGTACGGAGACTGTCACATACAGGCTCAGTAGGAGTGCAGATGGGGTTCACCTCGTCAGTCTTCTTATCGACATCTACCTGGGGACCGTTACGTACAGCTAGTGCCGCTTGCGGTCTGTGGTTAAACCCACTGCCAGCGTAGTGTCGAGTCTTTAGAGTCCCACACAGAGAGCTATTCGCCTTTAGGCAAAACGAGTAGAGGTCGCATGGTTTTGCGACAGGGTTCGTTCGCATCCGCGCACTTGTGCACGTTTGCTGTCCGGACAGTCTATACTAGTGGGCTTTGGTTTAAGCCGGATCCTAGTATATGATTTGAGATTGGTTTTTCTCATTGTGTTCGTGTTCCTCGGATCACGAATGCGGGTGCGTATGCACAGTTGCTTGAGATTGAGGGAGAGGACCTTGATTAGGGTTAATGGTTGTTGTCATTTTATTAACCCTAATATTTATGTGTGTGTTATTGTTAATTAGTAATTAGTTTAATAATTATCCATGGTTGTACTTGTTGACCTTTTGACTTCTTTGACTTGTTGACCAAGGTTGACACTTTGACCATCATAATTTCTTTTGGAAGATGCTTTTTGATCTTTGCAATTTGAAATGATAATGGTCATGTCATGATTTACCATGATAATTATCTAGCTAATTATTCAATTAAAAATTATACACACATATTAGTGAGAAAGGCTCACAAATAATTCATTCTCTCATTTCTTTTCTCTCTCTTGCTCATCCTCTCCCTCAAGCTCTCTCCCTCTCATGTGTTGAGAAACAAATAGCTTGAGAAAAACCCTCTCTTGATCTTCTCTACTCACTTCTAGGGTTCAAGTCTTAGCATTTCTTGCACTCTAGTTACTCCTAGCTTGGAGTTGAAGCTAAAGGTGGTGGCTTTCGGGTGGATCCTTCTTTGACGGGAGAAGACAAGCAAGGTGATCCTTTTCTACCATACCTAGGAGCAAGGAGAGAAGGACTAAAGACCAAAGGTATAACCTTTCTACAACTTTGTTAGTTGTTAGTTTACTTTAGCTAGTTTTAGTTTAGCAAAGATCCTCACAAGCTTAGTCCATGTTGCCTAAGTCATAAAAAATCCGATTTTTATTATGTTTTCCGCCTCCCCGTAAGCACCGGGGTGGGCAACACGGACTTACAGTGGTATCAGAGCCTAACTAAACTCAAACTAGCTAAGTAGTTAAGTGTAACGAAGTTTCGAAACCGAAAAAACCCTAAAACCAAACTTTTTCAAAATCCAACTTTCTGTTAAAATTTTTCCTGGTTAAAATGAAAAACTGTATACTTGTAAAATTGTCTCAGGGTTTTGTATGAAACACCACCAAATACGAACCAGAGAGGAGCCAAGAGGACCGCGCTTCCGCGGCATAAGGAAGCTCTTGCCGCGGAAGCGCGGCCGTCTTGTCAACTCTCTGTATCGTTTTTGGTGCAGATTGTTTCTGAGTTGGTTTTAGGATTTTTAGGATATATAATATATGCCCAGATTTTCCAGAACTAAAATTTACTTTTGGGGGCCTATAAATCCGTATTTTTCGGAACTTCACTACACTTTAACTATATCGGTTATATCTGTGATGCTTGTATGTATTGAACGTCGGCTAATCGCTATAAGACGATTAGTCGGGGTTATACATCTCTGTGATCTGTGATTGTTGGTTTGTGGATATGAATGGATTGGATTGTCGCGGGTGAATAGCCGGGTTGGATGTGAGATGAGCGTTATTTTCTTTCATTCATTTGTAACATGTAAATTGATGTAATAATATTCTTTGTATGGCCGCACAACCGGGTCGGGGTTGTAGCCGTCATTGTATAATTCTTTTTACTGTTTTTGCTCCTAGGATAGACCCATGGAGGGGGTGCACAAACTACCGGGTATCTCGAAGCGCCGAGTGGCCTACTCACGGTGGTGAGGGAGGTTGCTTCGCTTCGGGTGCTTGGCGGGTAGTTTGCCGCACCCGTAGGGGTCTTGGGTGGGGTATTGGCTATTCACCGCGACCGTGTAATCCGCTTTGCGTTGCAGGCTCGAACGCATTGCGGATTCCTAGTATATCCAATGTATTCATCTGTGATCTGTAATGTCTATCATTGCTATATATTTATATATAATAACTATTTAGGCGTTGCTTATGTTTTACAGCCGCGCTAGCCCAGCCCCCGCTCTGTCGTTAGTTAAGTAACCTAACGGGTGATGACGGGGCCCCGTGGCGAATGCGAATGGCATAAGCGTACGTCATATTTTGGTTGTTTTCTGCAATGGTAGGATTAAATGATGGGACGCATTAAAAGAACTAATGCAAGAAATAAACCAAGTAAAAGTCGATTGGAACACTTTGAAAACCACTCGGTTCTTTTCAAAACTAAAACTTTTAAACGCGGAGCTTGAACCACTCCTTTTAAAAGCTATCTCGTTCCATCGATTATATCAAGTTCACTACGTTCACGGTTTCGCCAAAACCATTCGTAGCCCTCCGTCATTCCACATGAATGGTCAAAAGTATTCAAGCTATGTATTTTGGCCAAAGTCAAGGCATAGTGATTGGTAGCGTTTGGGTATTCATGTGCAGCATAGATAGATGCGTTGGTTTGGGACAGTCGTGCTGCCATTTTGGCCAAAGCCAAGGGTAGGTACGGGTGGGTCCAAATTAACCAGGAGAATGACGGGTAGAACTTGACATGTGACTTATGATATTTTGGCCAAAGTCAAGGTCATAAGAGCATGGGGCAAAAATCCACATCGGGAGTTTCATAAGTACTGAAACTTGCTAGATTTGCATACCATTTGGAGTGTGATGATTCTGGTAGGATTCCTTCGGTTTTATCACGCGATGATATTTGGATCCCGATCCTACTGTGAGTATATGCTACTCCTCGGGAAAACTCTCACTTAACGATCAATGCTATAAACCTAGTAGGTGCCTAGAAAGGTGTTAGCGGGGCTACGCCCACAGGGAAAAGAGGTTACTTAATTAAGGAACTTCGCGAAAGCGTTGGAAAACCTCCCTCGAAGTACCGACACTGGCCTGGCTGAACGGTTAAGCAAGTATTGTACGGTGAGAATGATCCCGGCTAATCCTTTTCTTTATGGTTTGAGAAGGGATTCGAGAGACAGTGGGAGCCATCCAGTTTAGACAAACTAAAAACCACTCTAAACTTGCAAGAGCATCATGCTAAAGTGTTTCTTTTCTCTCTCCTAATTGCAGCGACCATTCAAGATGACCGGACTTAAGTTACTATTAGATAAAAACATATTGACAGGGCCTAACTACAAAGATTGGCTCAGGAATGTCAAGATGGCTATTACTTATGACAAGCTGGGGTATATACTTACCACCAAAGCTCCCCCCGTCCCAGGTCCCACCTCCAGTGTCGCGGATGTAGAAATCCGTAAGACATGGGAGATAGATTGCGCGAGGGCCAAATGCCTCGTACTAGCCTCGATGGACAATGACCATCAGAGGAGGCACGAGAATATGGACCTAGAGTCCATATTTCTCCATACAAAAGAACTGTATGGAGAGCAGTCTCGTATCGCAAGATACGAAGTGTCGAAGAAGCTCTTTTCGGCAAGGTTGGCCGTCGGATCATCGGTAGCGGACCACGTGCTTAAGATGATCGGCTATATAGAGGAGCTCGCGGACCTCGGGACCACGTTGGAGAATGAACTCTATACTGATCTGATTCTCCAGTCCCTTCCTTCCACTTACGCCCAGTTCATTCTCAACTTCAACATGCAAGGAAAGGAGGTTGAACTTGCCGAACTTCTGAACATGTTGAGGACTGCTGAGGGCACCCTACAGAAGGGTAGGGAGACATCCACTTTGTTTGTAGGAGGATCTTCCTCTTCTAGGTCCAGGGCGAAAGCCAAGGGCAAGAAGAAGAAAGCCCCCGCCAAACCAAGAGGCGGTGTCGGTAAAGTGGATACGAAGGGAAAGGGTAAAGCAACAAAGGTAGCGGGGAAGCTGGTGGGGAAGGAAGAATGCTTCTATTGTCACAAAAGTGGCCACTGGAAACAAGATTGCAAGGCTTGGAAAGCCAGAACACAGGATTTGAAGCGAGTTGCAGCTTCAGCTTCAGGTGTGTATGTTATTGAAAATTGTCTATCAATAAACTCTAATTCCTGGGTATTGGATACCGGATCAGGATCTCATATCTGTAATTCTTTACAGGCGTTGAGAAAGCGTAGAGTTTTGAAGGCAGGTGACATGACCCTCAGAGTTGCGAACGGTGCTAGCATGGATGCAGAGGCCGTGGGGGACTATCACCTGGGATTATCAGATGGACACTTTTTGGTTTTGCGTAGTTGTTATTATGTACCAAATGCAACCTATAATATCATTTCTGTATCTTTATTATCTAAAGAAGGTTATGAATTTGCATTTGTAAGTAATGTAGTGAACATTCACCTTAATCAAGTGTTGATTGGGTCAGGTACATTGAACAACGGTATTTACGTTTTAAACCAGCCACAGGTTTTCAATATCCAGAATACACACAAAAGAAAGTCTCCAGAAATTAATAAAACTTTCTTATGGCATTGTAGACTGGGTCACATCAACGAGAGAAGATTGACTAAGTTACATACTGAAGGATATTTAGATTCGTTCGAATATCAATCATATGCAACTTGTCAATCCTGTCTCAAAGGAAAGATGACAAAGGCTCCGTTTTCTGGACACGGAGAAAGAGCGAGCGAGCTCTTGGGACTCGTACACAGCGACGTGTGCGGTCCAATGTCTACACATGCGCGAAGCGGTTATTCTTACTTCATTACCTTTACGGATGATTTTTCAAGGTACGGTTATGTCTTCTTAATGAAACATAAATCCGAGGCTTTTGAAAAATTCCAGGAATATAAGAATGAAGTAGAAAAACAAACAGGCAAAAGTATCAAGATCCTAAGATCGGATCGAGGAGGAGAATACTTAAGTGCCGAATTCCTGAACTATTTAAAAGAGAATGGAATTCTCTCTCAGCTTACTCCTCCATACACTCCGCAACATAACGGTGTATCGGAGAGACGGAACCGAACCCTATTGGATATGGTACGGTCCATGATGAGTAACGCTGAGTTACCGCGATCATTCTGGGGGTATGCGCTAGAAACAGCTGCATATCTTTTGAACCGTGTTCCCACTAAGACTGTGCCTACCACACCATATGAGTTGTGGAGTGGGAAGAAACCCTATCTTAATCACATTAAGACATGGGGATGTCCAGCTTTTGTAAAAAAGCAGCATGCGGACAAGCTCGAGGCACGCTCAGTACAGTGCAAGTTTGTGGGATATCCAAAGAACTCCAAGGGATATTACTTCTATTACGAAGAGGAACAAAAAGTCCTTGTTTCTCGCCATGCCCACTTTCTAGAACATCAGTTCATAGAAAAAGAAATAAGTGGGAGCGCAATAGAACTGGAAGAAATTCCAGAACCACAAACTATTACTGAAAGTTTAGTGGAACCAGAAGGTTCAAAAGAACAGGACATTCCTACGCCGCTCCGCAGGAGTAGTAGGCAGTCTCATCCGCCCGAGAGGTACTACGGTTTCCTCATTGACGGGGATAGAGAGGACTGCATCCTAGATTGTGATGAGCCTACTAGCTTCCAGCAAGCCATTCAGAGCGTCGACTCGGTAAAATGGCTGGATGCAATGCGGACCGAGATGGAGTCCATGTACACCAACAAAGTATGGACGTTGGACATTGCTCCAGACGGGGTAAAACCCGTAGGATGCAAGTGGATCTTCAAAAGGAAGATTGGTGTAGATGGACAGGTTGAGACCTATAAAGCTAGACTGGTAGCAAAGGGTTTTCGTCAGCGACCTGGTTTGGACTATGACGAAACCTTTTCTCCAGTAGCTATGCTGAAATCCATTCGGATCCTTCTTGCCATCGCTGCTTTCCACGATTATGAGATTTGGCAGATGGACGTAAAGACAGCTTTTCTAAATGGTCATTTAGAGGAGTGTGTCTATATGGACCAGCCAGAGGGTTTCATTCAGGGTGGGAGCAGCGGAAAGGTGTGCAAGTTGCTCAAGTCCATTTATGGACTCAAGCAGGCATCACGGAGTTGGAACATCTGTTTTGATGAGACGGTCAAAGAATTTGGCTTTATCAAAAATCCAGATGAACCATGCATCTATTGTAGATTTGTAGCGAGAACTGTAGTATTCCTCGTTTTATACGTGGATGACATTCTCTTAATAGGAAATGACATTCCTATGCTACAATCTGTCAAGGGGTTCTTGTCACACAGGTTCTCCATGAAAGACCTGGGTGATGTCTCCTACATTCTGGGTATCCGGATCTACCGTGACAGATCCAAGAGGATATTAGGACTCTCGCAGTCCAGGTACATCGACACCATACTGAAGAGATTCAGTATGGAAGATTCCAAGCGCGGTAATCTACCGGCTTGTCACGGGATCACCCTCTCCAAAGAGATGTCTCCCAAGACTGATTTGGAGAGGGATCGCATGTCTATTATACCCTACGCTTCTGCGGTAGGCTCTATAATGTATGCGATGTTGTGTACCAGACCGGATGTGGCTTATGCACTCAGTGTGGTAAGCAGGTATCAGTCAAACCCTGGGGAGAAACATTGGATAGCAGTAAAGAACATTCTCAAGTACCTGAGAAGGACTAAGGAGATGTTCTTGGTGTATGGCGGAAAAGACCTGCAGGTTGAGGCCTTTGCTGACTCCAGCTTCCAGAGTGACAAGGATGATTCCAAGTCCATGTCGGGTTTTGTCTTTACCCTCAATGGAGGGGCGGTGTGTTGGAAGAGCTCCAAACAGGAAACCGTTGCTGACTCGACTATGGAAGCGGAATACATCGCTGCATCTGATGCCGCAAAAGAAGCTGTCTGGATGAGGAAGTTCTTGAAAGAACTTCAGGTGGTTCCGTCCATTGTTGACCCAATACCTCTGTATTGCGACAACAACGGGGCTATAGCTTTAGCGAAGGAACCCAGGTCCCATCAGAAATCCAGACACATCTTAAGGCGGTATCACCTGATCAGGGAGATCGTGGATCGCCAGGAGATCGAGGTCCGGAGAGTTGCATCAGAGGATAACACAGCAGATCCATTCACCAAGGCCTTGCCCCAGACTCAGTTCGAGCGGCTGATCGAGATGATAGGTCTTCGATACGCCAGTACATGGCCTTAGTGCAAGTGGGAGATTGTTAGTGTATATGCCCTAGAGGCCATTACTGTATCATACTAGCTTGTATATTACTTAATGGAAGCTTGGGATATTCACAGTTGTATATACAATCTTGCTCGAAATGGTAGTATGCTACTTGGTTTGTCTCTGCTTTAATATGTGCATGTGTTTCTTTTAGCATATTGCTGGTATACATATTAGTAGAGCCCTTAGGATCTTTGCTTGATTACCAGCGTTGTGATGGCGCTCGCACTCGTGGGAGCTGGGTAATCTATAAGCACATCCTTATACAGGTCCCTGGTCGTTGGACTATCGAGACAGGGCATCGATACTCCGGAGTAGACTAGCGTATGCGCTTCTCATCCCAGTGTGGGAGACGGTCTGTCCCACAGCCGTTAGTACGTCGTACTTGGGATAGTATGCGGGTGCTCGTTAGGTTACGAGTACACTGGACAGGACTCGTTGGGAACTGTTGGTTGGTAATATACCTATCGTCAGTTATCAGTTCCCAGGTGACATGAGTACAGCTTAGTCCGCTGACTTGACACTGTCACTTCGCCTCGAGTGTGTTCCCACCGCACTTTGATTACTACCCTACCACGGCTCAAAGGAGCTGTGCAAACAGGTAGTTTTTGGGTGCAGTCCCGAAGCACTTGGAGGCAGTGACGGTTAGACAGGATTCGTCTCTCCCGGTATTGGGGGTTGACATCGCGCTGTGTCTAGGAGAGCCATTACACGAGTAGTCCCTGGCCAGGGCAAGCGAGATATACTGGTAGGTTTCCAGTGTTATCTCAGGGTGTTCTGGGCTACACTCCGACACGACTTGTACCGCTATTAGGGGACTGACGTTCACCGCCCCCCTAGGCCCGCCATGCGATGTATCAGACGAACAGACCGGACTGTACGGAGACTGTCACATACAGGCTCAGTAGGAGTGCAGATGGGGTTCACCTCGTCAGTCTTCTTATCGACATCTACCTGGGGACCGTTACGTACAGCTAGTGCCGCTTGCGGTCTGTGGTTAAACCCACTGCCAGCGTAGTGTCGAGTCTTTAGAGTCCCACACAGAGAGCTATTCGCCTTTAGGCAAAACGAGTAGAGGTCGCATGGTTTTGCGACAGGGTTCGTTCGCATCCGCGCACTTGTGCACGTTTGCTGTCCGGACAGTCTATACTAGTGGGCTTTGGTTTAAGCCGGATCCTAGTATATGATTTGAGATTGGTTTTTCTCATTGTGTTCGTGTTCCTCGGATCACGAATGCGGGTGCGTATGCACAGTTGCTTGAGATTGAGGGAGAGGACCTTGATTAGGGTTAATGGTTGTTGTCATTTTATTAACCCTAATATTTATGTGTGTGTTATTGTTAATTAGTAATTAGTTTAATAATTATCCATGGTTGTACTTGTTGACCTTTTGACTTCTTTGACTTGTTGACCAAGGTTGACACTTTGACCATCATAATTTCTTTTGGAAGATGCTTTTTGATCTTTGCAATTTGAAATGATAATGGTCATGTCATGATTTACCATGATAATTATCTAGCTAATTATTCAATTAAAAATTATACACACATATTAGTGAGAAAGGCTCACAAATAATTCATTCTCTCATTTCTTTTCTCTCTCTTGCTCATCCTCTCCCTCAAGCTCTCTCCCTCTCATGTGTTGAGAAACAAATAGCTTGAGAAAAACCCTCTCTTGATCTTCTCTACTCACTTCTAGGGTTCAAGTCTTAGCATTTCTTGCACTCTAGTTACTCCTAGCTTGGAGTTGAAGCTAAAGGTGGTGGCTTTCGGGTGGATCCTTCTTTGACGGGAGAAGACAAGCAAGGTGATCCTTTTCTACCATACCTAGGAGCAAGGAGAGAAGGACTAAAGACCAAAGGTATAACCTTTCTACAACTTTGTTAGTTGTTAGTTTACTTTAGCTAGTTTTAGTTTAGCAAAGATCCTCACAAGCTTAGTCCATGTTGCCTAAGTCATAAAAAATCCGATTTTTATTATGTTTTCCGCCTCCCCGTAAGCACCGGGGTGGGCAACACGGACTTACAGTCGAGACCGGGTCTCCTAACTCTAGAATTGGTAGGGTTGCTTGCTGCTCTCGTAGGGGTCTAGGGATGTGGGTTTAGCTATTCATCGCGACCGTGGAATCCGTGTTTTTTACTGGCTTAATTTAAAACATGGAATTCCTAGTATATCCAATATTTCATATGTGTTCTTCTGCTGCTGATATTCTGTGATATGATCACTTGATATGTTGAGACGATTGCTTATATTATGTATATAAGATATAATAAATATTTCTGCTTTCGTTTTTTCTGTGATGCTTAGGAAACATAATTGATAGGACTTCACTAATGAGATTAATGAAATAAAAAAAAACCCTAAAGATGTTGTAGAAACTTGTTTTAAAAACTGGTAGCTCTAGTTCTTGTTTTGCATAGCGGTATTCCTTGTAGAATATCCAGCACCTTATTCGATAAGGAAAGAGCCGAGATCCCTTCATCGGGAGTGGACTCTTTAGCGAAACTAGCAGATGCTACAACCCACTCGGTGTTGTCTTTTGATTGCTTTTTTAGTTCATGCTTTGCATAGTGGTATTTGTAAAATATGCAGTACCTTATTCGATGAGGAAAGGGCCGAGATCCCTTCACCGGGAGTGACCTCTTTAGCAAAACTAGCAAAAGCCTCAAAAACACTCCTTTTCAAAATCACTCGATTCTACAACGATATCAAGTTCATTACGAAAAGGGTTTTCTTACAAACCTGTCGTCGCCCTCCGTCATTTCAGATAAGTAGTATTTAGTATTTGTGCTACGGTAGTTTGGCCTCCGTCAAGGCGTAGTGTACGGTAGCTGATTAGTACTTATCTGCAGCATGAGATGCGATTGGATTAGGGTATTCGTACGGCGTTGTTTGGCCTCCGTCAAGGGTCGTGCGGGTGGTTCTAATTCAATCAAGAAATGAACGAGTTGAACTTGACTAGCGCCCTATGGGTAGTTTGGCCTCCGTCAAGGTCATAGGACGCTTGGGGTAAAATATTATCGGGAATTTCAAGTGTTGAAATTTGCAATGAGATTGCATACCTTCTATGAGATAGTTGGATCCCGATACCCACCGCAAGTAAGAGTTACTCTTGGGAGAGTTTTACACGTTACAATTAGCTGGTCAAGTAGGTGTCTAGAAAGGTGTTAACGGGGTTACGCCCATGGGAAAACGAGATTTATTTTAATTAGGTTCGTGCGAAAGCACGGGGAACCTCCCTCAAAGTACCGACACTGGCTTGGCCGAAAGATTGGCGAACTTGTAGGGTGTAATTAATCCCGGCTAGTCTTACCTTTTAGGGTTTGAAGGAAGATTTGATAAAAACAGTGGGAGCCATCCTGATTAGATAAAATAATAACCAATCTGATCTTGCAAGATCATACGCAGAGTGTTTTCTTCTCTCTCTCTCTCTCCTGGTAGCGACCATGTCATGCCTTAATCAAGATAATAATATGGATGCATTGACCGAACCTGCTTATTATACTAAGCTGGGGAACGTTGATTCCGCTCCCACTTATAACTGTTATAAGTCCGAGCAGGAAATAGGGGAATATCCGGATTTCTATGCGACACAATCGAGGAATAAGCATGTTGATGCATATTCTTCGGGTGTGTTCGTTACCAAGAATTGTTTCTCAGTATCCTCTACGTCCTAGGTATGAGATACCGGAATAGGATCCCACATATGTAATTTGTTACATGGGCTACAGAAAGGTAGAGAACTGAGATTGGGTGATATGTCTCTAAGTGTTAGTGAATGTTGCAATTGTTGCAACCAAATCAGTTGGCAAATATCACCTTATATTACCAAATGGTAAATACATTGATTCTGAACAAATGTTATTACATACCAAACCTGATATACAACATTGCATCGGTTTCTTTAATAAGTTAATGAATGATATAATTTTGTATTGATGGATAATGTTGTGAACATTTTCCTTAATCAAGAGTTTGTTGGATCATGCATGTTATATAATGGCATATACGTTCTAAATCAAACCACAGTTCAATGTATGTAGAACACACATAAGTTCAGAAATAAATGAATCCTTCTTGTGGCATTGTAGACTAGGTAATATCAATGCGACACGACCAACTAAGTTACATAAGGATGAATATAAGAATCTGTTCGAATTTTCATCTTATGATGCTTGCCAGTTTTGTGTCAAAGATAAAATGACCAATACTCTGTTTACTGGAAACAGAGAAAGAGTTACTGAATTCTTGGGACGGATACATGATGATGTATACGGTCCTATGTCTACAAATGCCACGGTTGGTTCTTTGTACTTCATTACATTCATCGATGATCTCTCAAGATTCGGACATGTGTTCCTGTTGAAACACAAGTCTGAAACTTTTTAGAAATTCAAGGAATATACGCTTGAAGTTGAGAACCAGTCGGGTAGAAGTATTAAGTCCTTCGATGAGATCGGAGAGGCGAATACTTGGGCATGGAATTCCTGGATTTTCTAAACAGAGAATAGGATTCTCTCTCAGCTTACTCTTTCGTATACACCACAGCACAACGGTGTATCGGGACGGAGGTATCGTGCCTTATGAGATATGGTGCGCTCTATGATGAGTAATGATGAGTTGCCTGTTTCCTTTTTGGTGTTATGCACTTGAGAAGATGCATACCTATTGAATGGGGTTCCATCCAAATCAGTTCCTACCACTCCATATGAGATATAGAATGGGAAGAGACTGTATCTTAAACGAGTTAAGATATGGGGTTGTCCGGCCTATGTTGAAAAGCAAGATCCGGACAAGCTCGAGGCAAGGTCAGTTCTGTATAAGTTTTTTGGATATCCCAAACATTTGCGAGGGAATATCTTCTACCACACTGAGGAGCAAAAGGTGTTTTGTTTCTCAGCATGCCACCTTTTTAGAAAAGGAATTTCTTGTGAAGAAATTAGTGGTCATGATGTAGAACTGGAAGGAGTTCCAGCTAGACAAACTAACAGCTGATGATTTGGTGAAATCAAAGGATTCAATAGTCTCCAACGAACCTCAGCCTCTCCGCGAATCTGGTAGGGTTCCTCATCCACTTGAGAGATACTACGGTCTTCTCGGTGACAGTGGGAGCGAGGATTGTATCATGGTAGATGATAGCCCAACTTTGTTCAGGCAGGCCATCACAAGTGGAGACTTTATGAAATGGCTGGATACTATGCAGTCAAAGATGGAATCCATGTACGTCAACAAAGTTTGACTTTGAATGTTGCACCTAAAGGGGTAAAAACCATCAGGAGTAAATGGATCTTGAGAAGATTCTTGGTGTAGATGGAAAAGTTGAGACTTTCAAAGCTATGCTTAAGTCTATCAGGATTAGAGCATGCATCGCGGAGTTAGAACATCTGTTTTGATGTGGCAGTTAAACAGTTTGACTTCATCAAAAAGGTAGATGAACCTTGTATATACAAGAAGGTTGTAGAGAGTAAGGTTGTCTTTCGCGTATTGTACGTAGATGACATACTCTTGATAGGAAATGGTTTCCTATGCTACACTCGTCAAGATCCTCTTATCACGAGGATTCTCCATGGAAGATCTGGATGATACCTTCTACATCTTGTAGATTATGATCTATGGTGATAGATCTAAGTGGATATTGGGTGTGTCCCAAATCCAGGTACATTAACACCATACTAAAGGGTTTAAGTATAGAAGATTCTAAGCGTGGTGGTTCGCCCACTTACTCAGGAATCACTCTCTCCAAAAAGATGTCTTCTAAGACAGATTTGGAGAGAGCTCGCATGCAAGAGATACCCTATGCTTCGGCAGTAGGCTCTATCATGTATGCGATGTTTTGTACCAGACTAGATGTAGCTGACTCACTAGATGTAGTGATCAGGAATCGATCGGATCTTGGGAGAATCACTGGACAGCTATGAAGGACATTCTTAAGTACTTGAGAAGCACTAAAGAGATTTTCTTGGGGTTTTAGTAACGGTAAACTCCAGTGGGAGTCCTTTACCAATTCCAGCTCTCAGAGTGATAAGGACGACTGAAGGTCAGTCTCGGGGTTTGTCTTTACCCTCAGTGGAGGGACGGTATGTTGGAAGAGTTCCAAGCTAGATACCATGACAAACTAGACGATAAAGGCTGGATACATCGCTACCAACGATGCTGCCAAAGTGGATGTCTGGATAATTCTTGTTCATGAGATGAACATGGTTCCTACCATTGAGAGTCCAATAACTGTTATTGAGACAACAATGGAGTTGTGGCTTTGGTCTAGGAACGGCGGTCCCATCAGCGATCCAGACATATTCTGAGGCAAGTATCACCTGATCAGGGAGATGGTTGATCTCCCAGGGATCGAGGTCAGGAGAGTAGACGCGAAGGATAACAAAGCGGATCCACTCACAAAGGCCTTACCCTAGAGAGACTTCTATAGGACATTGAGTATGAGATACTACAGCAAATGGCCTTAGTGCAAGTGGGAGATTGTTAGTTATATGTATGCCCTAGAGGCCATTACTGTACATACGATGTAGATTATAGTAGATGCTTGGACATATATAGGGAGGACTTTCTTGCTCGACATGATAGTATGCTATGTAGTTGCTCTTTATCTTAACATGTACACTTATTGTCACTTTATTATATGTTGATAAAGCCCTTAGCATGAGTACTTGACTACTAGGATTATGATGCAGATCATACTAGTGGGGTAAAGGTAGTCGGTAAGTATGTCCTTCAATTGTTCCTCGTCTGGGAGTATCGAGACGGGGCATCGATATTCCAGAGTAGATTAGTGTATACGCTTCTTGACCCATATGATGGGCGATGGATAATGTCACGACCCGTAATTTAGCACGTGACTAGCACTTAAATTACGCAACGTCTAAAGGCGTGACGTAAATCAAGTAAGCCGAAGCCCAGAAAATCTAAACCTTTTAAGGAAAATAGTGGGGGTGCAGTTTTTGAAATAAAGGTATAATGAATCATGTTTTTCTTTAAAAGCATAGCTAATGAAATATAAAAATGCAAGTGGATTATACTAGAGTTGAAAACATGTTTCGTCTTTAAAAATTTGGGCACCACCTCCCTTGTATATTTTGATCCAAAAACATATATACAATAATATATAGGCATCCCCAAGAGGAAGCTAGCTTTTCGCCAACTGGAGGAATCACAACCACGCAATAACATATATACGACGCCCAACGGCGAAGAATCAACCCAGAAAGAACAAATAAAGAAGCAAGACATCAAAACTCAAGAAAAGCGATCATAAACCCATCGCTCTAAGTCTCGCACAATACCCAAGTCTGACTAGGTCTACCAAAAAAACAATCTCTAGTCTCTGATTTGATTGATCTGATCTGATGTGATATAGTTTATCTAGATACAACGGAATATATAAAGTACGAGAGTGGGCCCGATCCAACATGTGTCCCACCTACCAAAGCAAAGCACCCTGGAAGAAACTGTATGCCAGCAATACCGCAATTGATCCCAAGCGGTCAAACCTGCAAGAACTGTGGTACAACGGGGGTGAGTTGCCAACTCATGAGTAGAAAACATCAGCAAGTAGAAATCGAATATAACAATGATGTCCTAGGTCACTATATCCTGAGGATAATACTATGATATCTAAGGTGACCACATATGCATATATGTCAACAATCGATCAATGCAATGACATATATAAAAAAACAACCGACATGATATGCCTGTATGCATGTGGATATCATCCACATGTCCATCAATGACACAAACAATATCATGGAACCTGAGTGTCCCACAACGACAATCGAACATCATGAAAACATAAGCCTGTATATATATGAGGATATCAACCACGCGTGTCCATCAACAACACATCAAAATCATGGAACCTGAGTGTCCAACACCGACACTCGAAACATCATGAAAACCCGTGTCCAACATCGACACGTAAATCCTCATATCTCAGGCGCCGCATACTCAGATCGGCCCTCATATCTATCTCATCTCAGGCGCCGCATCCTCAGATCGGTCCTCATATCCATCTCATATCATAACTTCAAAACGGTATCCTCTGGATATCCGCCGAGCTCTATACAATCACCGGTAGGTAGTATTCCCTCTGCCAGGCTCATCGTCTACACCACAAAATCATTTCTTGCCCCGGGATACCATACCGGGTCCACCATGTATCCGCAAACGGCATCCGCCAACTCCTCGAATCGGGTCTCGAAAACAAGCTCAGAACTGAGAAAACTCATTGTTGACGTCTCGAAATATCATATCAAGAGAAACCGGGTTTCTAAAACAATACGCCATTTCCTTTGAAATATACCACGGTTCTCAAATCCGGAGATCTCATGAAAACAGCATCTCAAGCAAATAACCATAAAGTACGATGTATGCAACATAGAGTGGTAATATGAGCATATCGGTATATCATGCAAGCATATAACCATAAGGAACGATGTATGTAACATAGAGTAGTAATATGAGCATATCGAGTATATCATGCAAGCATGTCAAGTGATAGTACTGAATAATGAGTGTACTATACAATTAAGAATAATATCATGATACGGCAGTTCTACTATATAAGTGGCAAGGAAATTCCCGATGAAAAATGTGTGTGGGCCGGCAAATCTGTGTAAGTGTAACATGCGCATCAAAGGTAATTGTGCAGGGGTACTAGCAAATGATATCATATAGTATTAAATACTGGAACGTAGTATGTATATCACTAGGGGTAATATCCTATATAACAAGAACAATAAATGGGTATATCTATCTACACATGAACCATACAGTCTCTTTGTAAAAGATACGAATCGTAGTTTTGAAAGTGGGTGCTACGGTGTTTTTAGAAAAAAAAGGCATCATTTGGGAACCCGTAGCATCCCATAAAGTTTCCGTTTAAAAGATGCATATGATTCGTAAGTTTTGGAAATAGGTATGGTTCAAGTGGCATCTTAACATTTGGCGATCCCGCTTCATAACATCCGATATGACAACAATCCTCGATCATCATTCTCAAATCACTAGCGCGGATCAATCATCCGGTACATCTCATCACGTACGGTAATCCATCGTACGGGATCATCAAACAGAATAGGAAATCTATCGACCTATACAATAATGAGGGTACGGATCTAAAGTCTCGTACGACATATTACTCATTATACTCAAAAATATATACATATATATACATTTGTTTAAACGTCATATCTTAAGAATTCCATAACACCTCTATCTCAATCTCATGTCGTGCATATCGATCTCGATCTCATATCATACCATCATTAACTCATACTTGTTCTCTTTCAATTCGTACTTATCATGATTCACTTCTCATTTCATATTCTCAAGCACTATATCCATTAGCGTCAACTTTATCATATTTATAACTCATAACATAATCTTCCATATCAATGGTTGCGGGGGTGCTATACGCCATCCACCCGACTTCCCCTGTAGATATAAATCTACTCACCTGCTAAACTCCTCGGTTAGCCGAAGTCGATGTGCTTCGTCGTCTCGGAAGTCCACGCGAAAGTACCTACAATCAATACACAATCGCAATACTATTAAAATCAAGTCCGAAAACCGATACGGCACACGAATTGCTTATAGGTTATTGTTAGTTATATGTATGCCCTAGAGGCCATCACTGTACATACGATGTATATTGTAGTGGATACTTGGACATATATAGGTAGGACTTTCTTGCTCGACATGATAGTATGCTATCTGGTTGCTCTTTGTCTTAACATGTACTCTGATTGTCTCTTTGCTACATGTTGATAAAGCCCTTAGGATGAGTACATGACTACCAGGACTATGATGCAGACCATACTAGTGGGGACAGTGTAGTCACTATGTACATCCTTCAAATGTTCCTAGCCGTAGGTGTATCGAGACAGGGTATCGATATACTAGAGTAGACTAGCGTATGCGCTTCTTGACCCATATGATGGGCGATGGATGATCCCATATCCATTGGTGTTTGACATAAGAGAAGGTATACGGGTGCTGTGGAGACTGGTACACTGGACGGACTCGCAGAGAACTCCCAGATGGTATTATACCTCACGTCAGATGGCAGTTCTCTGGTGACACTGGTACAGGTTAGTCTGTAGACCCGAGATCGTTATAGAGTCTTGTATGATTCCCACTGTGCTTTGATTTCCATCATACCATGTCGAAGAGGGCATGCAAAACGGTGGCTTTTGGGTACAGTCTTGAATCACATGGAGGCAATGAATGATAGGAGGGGTTTCGTCTCTCCCGATATAGGGAGTTGATGTTGCGCTGTGTTTGATTGGCTATAACTGGAAACCCCTGGCTAGGGTTGCTGAGATTTACTGGTAAGTGTTATCAGTGGTTTCTCGAACTGTTATGGACCTTATATCGACACGACTTATCAAGCTACTGGGGTCTGACATTTACCACCCCTCGGCGAGATATGCGACATATCAAACGAAGAGACCGGACTGTACGGGAGTGTTACTGATTGCATTCGCAGGAGAATGTACAGGCTTGCTTGTTGATCTTCTGATCTCTCAATACCTGGATGGCTGTTACGTTTAGCTGACCCTTGCATCTTGTGGGTGTTTGATATGATCATCACCTACTGCCGGCGTATTGACGATTCTTTAGAGTCCTACACAGAGGTTTCCTGGCTCAGGCAAAACGGAGTAGGAGCACATATGTGATATGTGCGGGACCGAGAACAATACGTGTATGTGATACCATATTAGATTCTCGCGATATGTGATATCGGCCGGGTATACGTGATATAGCCGGGTCATCGGATCAAGTGTTGATTCGATGAACTGATACAGATTATATTAGTCGATTATTTGTGAAATAGCCGGATTATCGGATCAATTGTTGATTCGATAATTTAATGTATAATTATATATTTGATACATTATATTACATTAACTAATATTAGCTCACTTAAAGATTCTTTTTCTCACTTGGATAATACATTGATATATATATGATATATGTTAATTGTATTATTTTATTTTGTTACAATAAATATTGTATATGTGATATATAATATTGTAACATGTTAGGGTTACAAATGCAACATGTTTTGTGGAGTTTAAATATGGTTAGGGTTTGGATTAGGGTTAAGCTTGGATGAAGCTTTCAAGAAGCTTTGACTTTAACTTATGATATTTTGTGTAGATATTTCTTAACCCAACCCAAACCCAAACCCTTTACCATAGTTAATTCTCTACAAGGGTTAAGTCTTCATTCTTAACCCATGGTTGCAATTCTAACCTCACACAATGATTTCATTATTCATCACAAATGGATTTGCTTCTTCTTTTTCTTTTTGATTAAAAATTTTACTAGCTTTTTCATAAGTGAGAATATGAAAACAAATGAGAGCTAAATTCCTATTTCATCATCCTCATCTATTCTAGCCACTTAGATTAGGGTGTTTGTACTTGATTAGTGAAGCAAGAGCTTGGGTTTGAGTTTCTTCAAGGTAGATCATCTTCGAAAAGGAAGACTTCTAGCAAGCATAGATCATTCGACTTGTGGAACCTCTCTAAAGTCCGGGAGTTTATGGATCGCGGTGAAGGGATTACTACTCGGAGCTTATGAAGCGAAGGAATGGACTACAAAGGTTGTAATCCCTTTCTCTTAGAAGTAAATTTGTTTACTTGCTCACTGTTTCGCCTAATCTCTAGTTTAAGATCTTGCTCGGGTTGTTCGGCACTTGAAAAATTTGATTTTGGCATGGTTGATGCCTTGTAGAACCTAGTTCTAGTGCCTAGTAATCCTACAGTTAGAACCTATAGCTTACGCATGCAAAAACAACCAAACAACCATCTTCGTTAACGTACAAACGTCCAACGACGGAATCAAATCCAAATACCAAAGCCACGAATTCATATATCGGAAAACATTAGCCTAAAAAACTCACAAACAACTCCCAGATTTTGGCTCAGGTAAATATGGACTAAACAAGCAAGTACAGGGGATAGGTTATAGGGTAAGTGAGCTATAGGCAAAATGACAACACCAATGCCCACATGAAGTCTGGCGACATTACCCAAAATTCCGGCCTCGCCGGTCTAAGTAGGGTAGAATGGGTTCGTGTTTTGGTGGCGGTCTTCTAGTGGTCTATCTAGGTTAATGGACTTGCTTGATTTTCTTAGAAATACCCCAGATAGCTCCAGATATCCTGTAGGCCTTTAGGTTCACAAAACCGACACGGAACTATTCTAACTTCGTGTATCGGGTTCTATTCTCTTTTCTGGTCGAGCAAAGCAATCTCTAAGGTCTTGAAAACACTCACTAAATCTCTATTTACCACAAAGCAGCAACTTGTAATTTCCAAGATCACAAAACCTAACTAATTCAAATTCTAAACTAAACTAGGATATTTAACATAAATACCTAACTAAAGTGAAGAGATTACCTTATTTGCAACTAATGAAAATTCTTGAGTTGCCCAAAGTCTTCAAAATCCAAACTTGAATGGTTTAAGGGGGTTAGGATATGCTTGTGCATGTTTTATGTGAAGGGGGCATGAAGTTTTGAGAAAGGATAGGAGGTGATGCATGGAGGTAGAGTGGGAATGAAGGAGCATGGAGGAGATGAAGAAAACAATGGAGAAGGAGGGAAAGGGGCAGCCAAGTCTAACCCTTAAGGTCACTCTCTCACTCACAAATATCCCCCTACACTCACTCTCTCACAAATATCTCTTTTGTTTTTCATTCTTAACACCTTTCACACACAAACTCTTTTCTTTTCTTTTCTCTTTCTCACAAGTCACACACACAAACTCACAAACACAAACACAACATGCACATGACATGGTGCACTAGCCATGAAAAAATGAAAAAAAAATACGGATTTGGCCGAAAATCCGATAAATATCATTAAAATAAATAAATCATTTTAATCTCTGATTAATTTCCAAATATTGTTATATACTTATACCATTTTACGAAAAATCCCTATTCGCAAATAGAATAGTTTTCGCGAAATATATTATTTTAAGATTAAATTTCCAAAAATAATATTTTATATTTCTGAAATGTTACAGTCTTCCCCCCTTAAATAAATTCGGTCCCCGAATTTAAATTTAAATCCCCAAATGATAAAACATTTCAATAATCAGCTCAAATCAACGGGGCTCCAAAATCACGGAAGATACAGAAATACTACAGTGCATTTTGTGCGGCTGAAAAAAAGAGTATGAAACTCAAAATCAAACTTCGTCAAGCGCCATGCAATCATCGGAGTTATAAAGGAAATACGAATAACGAATTCCACTACTGGAATCCAAATGCACTATAGTCAAATCATAATATGTATATAGCACGCATCTTTGTAAAACCATTTTAAAGACTGAATAAAACATATGCAAAATCTTTCCCAAATCTCCGTGCTATGCGTAACTCACGGCACAAGTGGCGGATGATCATTTGTAAAGTAGTAAATATATACTTATATATGTTTTGCTCAATTTATACGTCCTGCCTTTTTGAAATATCCCAGAAGGTTTAACTTGTAAAATTTCATGTCACTCGCGGACACGTAGGAAATAACGAGACTATAGCTCCTTTTTGAAAACCATTTGGTAACTTTTTATGCATGCAAAAGTACTCAGGCACTGTCCTCAGACCAGCCCTACTCGGATACTATAAAATATAGTATCAATCATCAAAACACGATACTCATAAATAAAATCAGCCTCAAAAGGTGTATCCAACATCACATGCGTCTGGTGCGCACGGAAAACCAAATCCAATACAAGAGCCACAATATGCACAAAAGCAAAACTAAGTGCAACAGGTATGCACGAAAGCATCCATCCAGTGCAACGGATGTGCACGACAACAATACCAAGTGCATCTATAATGCACGAAAATCTCAACCCAGTGCAACTAACATGCACTAATGAAAATCTCAATCGAGTGCAGCCGGTGTGCACAAAATCTCATATCCTGCGTCCAGCATGCGCAAAAATCTAAAACAAGTGCGTCCGGTCCGTATAAAACATCTAGTGCAATAGTATGCACGATAACGAACATCAAGTGCAGACGACCACGAAAACATAAATCTGGTGCAACAAATGCACAAAATACAAATCTAGTGCAACCAATGCACGAAATACCAATCTGGTGCAACTAATACATGAAAACTCATCAAAATCTCAAATGCTCCCATAAACAACACCGAGTATACCCAAGGTGTATAGAATCATAAACGTGTGCAACTGCGTGCCCAAAATCCATCCCAATGCACTTCAAGCACATATAAGCTATACCGAGTGCAAAAATCAAGTCAAGTGCGTATGACATGCACGAAATCGAAATAGACAGTATCGAATCCATGAAACCATAAATATGTGCAACGAAGGCACAAATCGACACCAAGTGCAATAGATACACACAAATTATAAACCAATGTAGCGGTGTATATAACATAAATCAAGTGCATTAACTGTGCACAAAATATAAATCTGCAATAGGTGCAGCCATGGTGCACAAAAACATAATCACGAAACCCAATCATCGAAACTCAAGTCCAAGCGATAAAAGCGTGATATTCGGATCACAAAACGCAAATCGCAATAACTGACATTGAGGTACACCTCCTACAAGGTCGAAAAATAAGCCGGTACGCCCAAGCTGGCAGAGTAAGATCATTTACTTTCCTCTTGCTCACGTCTTCGGTCTCTGGGTCCTCATTTTCTCTGTAGATTACCAATCTCACGATTCTTCTGCTGGTTGGCCCGGTCAGGTGTACTAACGGAACAGTCCCGCTCTGGAACTCTTCTGATCACCGTTTGGCCAATCAACATGACCATTCTCAAACGGCACATTACTGACGGCGGCATCTGGCCCTCTGAATACGCACGCTATAACTGATCCTGGGTGCAAATCTCTATCATTGCGGTGTCCTGGAAAGAACCTGCTCATGGCTTCTTCTGATCTTACCTATGCCGAACTATACGAAGGTTAGCACTCTTACTTAACTCTTTTCTCATAACCGGACAGCTGCATCCTCAGCACGGCTTTCCTCTGGAATTTGGCTGTATCTAACGCCTCTGCACACGTATCAATCCTCTGGCATCAACTGAGAGTAACGACCGCTCGTTAACATCTCGCACGAACCACTTGTTCCACTCGTCTTTATTATCGTCTACTTCGACGTCATCCCTTGCTGTCTGCATATTGCAATTCATTCTCGGCTACGGTCAATCTGGAGTCTCTCACACGAACTAGACATTACGAACTGGGTATCTTCACCACTCTGTAGAAGATATCTAGCCGAACACATCCTCGGGAACTCGTCCAAATCATCGGAGGAATACACTTTATTCTCCCGTTCTTGATCAACTCACAACACATCTGGGTGAGGTCCTTCTATCTAAAACTGATCAACTTACCGATCTCACATCGGAGCATCCGACAAACAACGTCCTCTCTTGATCGATCTACTCTAGATCTGAGTAAGATCCTTCAACTGGAATTCTTCAACTCAACTGAGCCTGCATCGGCACATCAAATCTGGCGAATCATATCCGTCGCTCCACTCGATATAGACTAGCTATCTCCTATCATATCTCTGTCTGAAAGCTCCAGCGGTCTCAGCTCATAAACTCTGGAATCGGCATCCCATCAATCTCAGTAATAGCTGGGTCATCTGTCTACACGGTAGACAACATCACGATCTCCGAGGTATGTTGTACGTCAACGGCCCTCTCAATCCGGCAGCCTCTATCAATGGCCCGGTCATCCGGTGCAAAACCGAACACTCGCCTCAAACGAAAGATCACAACATAACACTATACCTACACGTCCCTATGTCACCAAAAAACAACATTGTCAGTCCTCGTCCATGACGACCTCGCCCTGACCGCAACACCAGCAGCAGCTCAATCTGCACTCAAACCATGGTGACAGGAACCTCAAGCAGGTATCGATAAAGATAGATCAATGAATGAAAGAAATCAAGAGATCCCAAATGGATATATGATCATAGGAACGAATAGTATCAAAGATCTTAAGATATGTACATCCTAAGATTTCTTAAGTGGAGTATCGTATCGTAAATATGCCGCGGAACATACGTACGGTATGGCACTCTACTCAAGCTACCTACTCCATCAATCAAGGTCAACCTATGAAATGAAAACTCGGGTCTAATACCCCCCGTTAAGTCTAAGTTTCGTAAGGTCAAGCCTATGTTCCGAAATATATACGCCCTAGACTTCGCATAATCAAACCCAGACTCAAACCAAGGTTAAACCTAACGCTCTGATACCAACTTTGTCATGACCCGTAATTTAGTACGTGACCGGCACTTAAATTACGCAACGTCTAAAGGCGTGACGTAAATCAAGTAAGCTGAAGCCCAGAAAACCTAAACCTTTTGCGGAAAATAGTGGGGGTGCAGTTTTTGAAATAAAGGTATAATGAATCATGTTTTTCTTTAAAAGCATAGCTAATGAAACATAAAAATGCAAGTGGATTATACTAGAGTTGAAAACATGTTTCGACTTTAAAAATTTGGGTGTTTACCCCAATCAGAGCAAGGCTCTGTTCAAATTCCAAGGCGAAAAATGAAGCAACGCTTCTGATTCCCCAATCAGAGCAAAGCTCTACTTTGAAAATTTAAATTTTGTTAATTGAAGCAACGCTTCAAATCCCGTGCGCTGCGTGCAACGCGCCACGTATCAGAAGCTGATACGTCAGCGCAGCGCCCAAGGCAGCGCGCCCAATCAGAGCAAGGCTCTGTTTAAAACAAAAATTAAAGGAAGCAACGCTTCAGTTGAGCAAGCGCTGCGCTGCGCTACACGTGTTTGCCCAGTTGTGCTGCGTTGTGCGCTGCGCGACACGTGTCAAGCGCAGTTGCGCAAGCGCAGCTGCGCTGCGCTGTGTGCTGCGTGACACGTGTCAAACGCTGCGGCGTTTGCGCCAAACAGAATTAAAATTCTAGTAAGATCTTTCTGTTCTTGTTAAAACAAGAAGATTGTCTTCTATAAAATAGGAGCCCTTGGATCAAAGATCCAACGGTGGGGAAAATTCCCCAAATCATTCAGAGAATGATCTCTTTAACAAATTTAACAAATTTATGGGCACTATATAAAGGCTCCTAGACCCCAATTCAAAGGACATTGACATCAAGAACTTCAAAACAGAGAGAACTCTGAAGAATTTTGAAAAGAACTCAAGAAAAAGGTAAAAACCTTTATAAAAGAAGAAGAATTTCTTCTGAAATAGATCATTGATCTAAGAACAAGATCAATGATCTTCAATAAAAAATAAATAATAACAGTGCCTTGCACTTGCAAAAACTGCACTGTTGCGCTCCTGGGTTGGCGCAAGCCACCAGAGAGCGCCACGTGTCAGCGGCGCAACAGCGCAGCGCACTGACGCAGCGCACTGCGCTGTTGCGCTTGCGCTCACTGGAGCGTGACACGTGTCACCTTCACATGCGCTTGCGCTCAATAATTGGCGCAAAGCGCCTGACAAGTCACTGTCAGATAATTAATGCACTGCATTATTTGCAGAAGGGCCAAGCCCAATTCAAGAAGGCCTAACATGCCTAATTAAATGCTACGCATTATTTTAAAAAAAAGTGGGCAGAGCCCAAACAAAAACAGATGCTCTGCATCATTTATAAAGGGACAGAGCCCAAATCAGAAAGGCCTAGCATGCCAAAATAAAATGCAGTGCATTATTAAACATGGGCAAAGCCCTAGCACAGGCCTAATAGGCCAAAGATCAAGAAAAACGTTGACCATATTCAACTGGACTTAGCCCAATCATGGCCGTAAGTTCTCAAATTAAATTGACTGAGCAAGACTGCTCTCTTAAATCAATTTACATTCGGTTCAAGGGTACATCTCCGAACTCCTCTGACCCCTATCGTTGTAATCCTTCAACGACGTCAGAGAGGTGACGGGTCCCGACGACCACACATCGACACGGACTGCGGGGTCCTTAAACTCATGGACTTATGCGTCCTTAAACCAAAATACGGACTGTGGGGTCCTTAAACACACGGAATTATGCGTCCTTAAACTAACGGACTAATGCGTCCTTAAACACACCCATATGGACTGTGGGGTCTTTAAGCCCATGGACTTATGCGTCCTTAAACTACCTATGGATCACCACGTCCCTAAACTGGAACATGGACCACTATGTCCATAAACTGGAACATGGACCCCTATGTCCCTAAACTGGAAATGAACCGCTATGTCCCTAAACTACTTATGGACCACTACGTCCCTAAACTGGAACAACAGAGCCCCCAAACGCTCTTTTGTCGGATCTAAACGATCCCGTTTAAGTTGATCTTAGCCTCAAATATGGCTAACATATCCTTAAACATTCAAACGGACTTCAAAATCCCCAATTAACTTTGGTTCAAGGGTACATCTCCGAACTCCTTTGACACCTGTCGTTGTAATCCTTCAACGTCGTCGGAGAGGTGACGGGTCCTGACGGCCATATATTAAATGGACCACTACGTCCCTAAACTGGAACAATAGGGCCCCTAAATGCTCTTTCCGTTAAGTTGATCTTAGTCTTAAACAGGACTAACGTATCCTTAACGAACGTTTAATTTGATCTTATCCTCAATATGGCTAACGTATCCTTAAACTAAAACACCAAACCCAAATCTAAGTAAATACGGATTTGGACTAATCCACGTCCTACGGGCGACGGCATAACTTAGTCTCCGTATACAATCCACGGGCATTCACAAACAAACAAACACACACGACACGAAGTGAAATTTCTGGAGAAGGAGAAAGTGGTTACCGCGATGCGGTAGCGTAATTAACTGCAGGGGCTTGCGCCTGCAGGGAACAGCGTCCCCACAATCAAAAACCCCTCAAGCGTGGGGGAATCTGACGAAGTCTGCTACATCGACCGCATCCGTCTAAACCTCCGATGCATGGTGACATAAAGCAACTTGGCATCTTCGGAGAGGTGGACGGATAAAACCAAGTAGCATCTGCCCCGAATCTCAGGGAAGACGTTCAGTCTCGGCCGTCGTTCGGAGGGGAACAGATTCTGGCACGCCCGGTGGGACCTTTTCCTCTTTCCACTCCACACTTCGTGTGTCATCTTCGCGAACGAATCGCGGTTTGTTAATGGTTGCCTTTGGATTTTAAGTTACTAAGATTTGGTCTTTTGCCTGGCTCAGAAATCAAGCATCAATGGCCTCCAACTGCTCGAGCTGCTCAAAGAGCCAATGCAACCAACGCTCCGCCTCACCTGGAGGCATAGCCTATGGGACTCAAGCGGCCTCCATACTTGCCATGCCGGTAGAACAGGTGACCCAGGCCACCACCGGCCTATTTTTCGGGACCATGATCCCGCCTGCAAGCTTCACCATGCCAGTGCCCGCACCAGAAGCGAACAAGAAGTCGGTTTTCGATCGGCTCACTGCTACAACGGCCCCTTTCAACGGGTCGTCCAATATCAAATCAACAGCCTCTGTCTTTGCCAGGCTGGATCAGAACTTTGATGGGCCCGCCAAGAAGCCTATGAACCCTAAAGTGGCTGTCCCAAGGAAGGCAACAACCGCTGCTCCAGAAGTCGTCAAGGCGGCTTCTCCTGTCAAAGAGTCAGTCTTTTCAAGGCTGTCTATTCCGGCTCCTGTCCCTGCTCGAGGATCTGTCTTTGACAGATTGAATATCACCACTCAAAAGACAACATCAGTCTTTAAGAGGTTGGCACTGGCAGCACCTCATTCGGACAGGGGGCAAGATGAAGTTGTCCCTATCACCGAGCTAGTCCCAACGGCTCGTCACGCTCGATGTCGCCACTAGTGCCGAGTGAGGAAGGCCGGGGGCAACTCCCCCTCAGGGCTAACTCCACCTGCTCCAGTGGTGGAAGTTAATGCTGCTGTTCCAACTAGGAACATGTTTGAACCGCTGAGGAGGATACGAAAGAACTCTCCAACTGCTACACTGAAAAGATCTTCTCCACCTGCGGAGAGGGTTCCGGAAACGAAGCTGGATCAGCCCCCTCAACGGCTGTCCTCCAAAATATACAAAGTCTGGCGGAGGTTTCAAGACTCCGTAATTGACCAAGATCACTCTCGTCAACAAAAAAGGGCGAAAGTGATGGAAGAAAAGAGACGTCCGATCAAACAGCAAAGGACGACAGTCACCAGGGTGCCCACTGCAACGGCCCCCTCAACTTCAACGGTCCACAAGAGAAGGAGGACGGAGAAAATTCCCACGCCCGCAGCAAATGTCAAAGGTAGTGAACCTAAACGCCCTAAGTCCGGGGGTATAATAGTCCATACTGTATACATGGCGTCGGGGAAGGAAGACAGCCGTGCATCTACAGGTCATAGACCGCTTACACAGTCGGTGACCAAAGCTCAGGAGCAACAGCAAAAGCTCCAGGAAATGATGAACGCAATGGCCGCACTCACTGGGCCAAAAAAAAGCCCTGAAGCGTCCTCGGATGAACGTCAGGAACAAGAAACTGACGCTGAATTCCTTCGCCGGATATTGGAGAAGAAGGATAAAGAGGCTACGGAACAAGCAGCCAACATAAAGAAAATGGCCCTCCTGTTCCAGGACATGGTGGGTATGATGATTCAACAAGATCCTCCTGCTGAAGATCCTCCGATCGTCCTTGAAGACGATACGGGAGAAACGTCAAATCCTCCGCCGGCTCTGTCAACAGCCAAGGAAGATGCAATCTCCAAAGCTGACCTGGACGAATATATAGCTCAGCAGATCCGGGTTCATCAGGCGAATGAAGCAGCCGGTCAGGTCGTAAAAACGGGACGACCATATCCGAGCTGGTATGACCAGATCAAGTACCCGCCGGGGTATACAACACCAAAATTCCATGTGTATAAGGGGACCGGAAATCCCCACCAGCATGTTGCCCAGTTCAGAGCGCTTTGCGGCAACACCGGCGGTGATGAAAAATTGTTGCTTCACCAATTCGTCGGTAGCTTATCGGATACAGCATTCGAATGGTATTCCGAGCTCCCAAACGACTCTATCAAGACCTTTGCGGAGATGGAGCTGCTGTTTACCTAGCGTTTCACGAGTGCCAGCGAGCGTACCCCGATAACGGCATTGATTAATGCCAGGGTGAGGCCGGGCTAGACATGGGTCCAATATGCTATACGGTGGCGGAATTTATGGTCAAAATGCGAGCAACGCATTGAAGAAGCACCGGCGGTGGGTATGTTTGTGGGAACCCTCGATCCGCAGGCAACCATATCCCAATTTATGATGTTCTTCAAGCCGACTACCTTCCAGGCACTAATCGACAAACTGGTCTAAATGGACCAGATGGGTAATGGACCACCCCCTCCAAAGCCGGACTCTCGAAACGAGAAGAGGAAGGGAAAAGCGATCGTTGTCGCTAATGCTCAACAACAGCCGAGCAACTTGAAACCGGCTGTCCGTCAAAATAATATGCGTCCACGCATACCCCTCGAGGAGAGGCTAAGACGTCCTTACTCGTTTCCTCGAGATAAAACGAGGAGACTGTTTGAGCTAGCATTGCGCAACCGACTCATAAATCTGCCGGATCCGAGACGTCCGTCGCAGCCAAATGATATCAACGATCCCAACTACTGTCCCTATCATCGAGTACTGGGTCATCCGATCGAGAATTGCTACGTCTTCAAAAATTGGATTGAAAACCAGTACCAACAGGGCAAGTTCGCATTGTCCGACAGATGGAAGGTGAATCCGCCGCAGCCTCACACCCCTAAAAGTGTAAATACGCCGGGGGCAACATGCTCTCTCGTTGAAGAAGCTCCTTAGGAGGTTGTACTATTAGCCAAGACAAAGAGGATGCTAAATGATCTTCAAACATGCCCAGTGATTAGGTGGAAGAACCCATTGGAACCTCAGATCATTGAAGGGATGTTGAAACCGTGTCCAACTCCAAAGACCGATGGTAGTGGCCCAAGCACTCACAACCAGCCGTCAAAATCTTCAAAGAAGAAGAAAATGAAATCCAAGAAGCCCGTGAAGCCTGGCGACAAGCGCACGGACTTACAAAAACAAATTGACGCGCTGGAGGAATATAACCAGAAAGCACGGACTCCCATTACACTCCAAGAGTTCCTCAACCATGTCTTTCAGGAGGAAGATGAGGGAGACAGTTCGTCGGATGAATCCGAGGAATACGTGGCGAGTTGTCATATGATTTCCCATTCGCTTACAGACGATGAGGAAACTCCGTGCACTGAAAAGCTGGGGGCAGATCCTAAACTAGAAATTCTGGGGCCATCGGATGAAACAATCGACACATTCCTCAATGAAGCTCTCTTAAAAAGTAAAGCTGATCGGGAACGCGAGGCGGTCATATTTGAAAGGGCCAAGCGCCAGTGCCTTGACGAAAGAGCTGAAACACTCCCGCTGAAGCAAAATACACTCACTGCGGATAAAAGCAAATTCAAGACGAGGAAAAGGTTTGCTAAAGCCATGTCAATGGGTATGAAGCTACCATCCTCTAAAGGAAGCATTACTGGAGAAGCGGAAATGCACCCCTCCTACTGCTTGTATCATCGGAAGATTTCGCACCCTACCGAAGAGTGCAAAGCTTTCGATAAATGGTGGCAAGGATATGTTGCTCACCGACAGCATTTTAAGCGGGAAAAGCGCAAAACTCGTCGGGAGCAGAAAGGTACGACCGAGAAGCTTAACAGAACTACCGGCGATTGTCGCATGGTTAACGCCGGGGGATCACAAGTGCTCACATTCGGGAGCGATTCTGATGAGAAGCTGGCTTTTAGCCCCCTCTTTAAAGAGTCCACCTCGGGAAAAGAAGAAGAGCAGAAGGTCTGTGAAAATATCCGACTGCGTAATCGGACGCTACCCGAAAAGAATCTCGGACCCTCAAACAAGAAAGATAAAGGGAAAGAAAAGGCCTCTGAGGATATCAACTTAGATGACCAAGTCATGGAAGAGCTAACTGCCAAGGATCCGCCGAAGAAAAATAAGGCGGATTACAACGTTCTAGCGCATCTAAGGAAGCTACCCTCGCAGCTCAGCATTCTTGACGCCCTTTTACTATCAAAAGAGGCAAGGGATTCGTTAATCAAGGCACTACAGGAGACGGAGCAATTCCAAGCTTTCCTCGCCGAAGAAGAGATGAAGGATGAGCTGGAAGAAGTGCACACGGCCGATGTCACTTTTGGTGATGAAGACCTTCTTCTTGGGACGTACGAACACAACCGCCCCTTCTATGTCTCAGGGTATTGCCACGATATAAAGATAGGCAAAATCCTGGTCGATAACGGATCGTCTGTTAATCTACTTAACGTGCGGGTGTTAAAGGAAATTTGCATGAGCGTCCGGCACCTTGCTCGGGAAAAGATCACCATCTCCGGGTTCGACTCCCAATCATCGAGAACTCTTGGATCTGTAATACTGACGCTACGCTTTGGGCTGCTCGTCACGGACATTAAATTCCACGTCATAGATGCCAAGACATGCTACAATGCTCTGCTCGGCCGACCATGGTTACACGAGTACAACATCATCCCCTCTACACAGCATCAGTGTACGAAATATTTTAGGGATGGTCTCGAGTATACCGTGACGGGAGAACCGAATCCATTTTCCGTGAACGAAGTCCGCAAATATGAAGATGCCAAATACTTCTTACCGGATTTCGAAGACATGGAGAGGTCTCACAAGCCAGAAAACAAAACTACCGCCACCATCCCTGTCTTCGGCAGTGATACCGAGGAGGAAGAGGAGATAGTTTATTCGGGTCCACCCCAATACAACAAGCCAGGACCATCCGCTCCTACGTTGATCTTTGGTAGTGATTCGGAAGATGATGTCCATGCTGTATTCTCTTCTCGGCCTTCAATACAAACGTCCGTTGATGAAGAGCAAAGTCTACAAGTCACCATGGTGCCGCTTAAACATTATAAAGAACTGGATGCGCTCGATACCTACAGCGTAGAGGAGCTGCGGACGTTCTATATCCCTCCCAGGCGAGAAGGAGAAAAGGCAATTCTATTCTACCGCTCTGAAGAAATCAAAGTGGAGAAAGAAATCTGGCACGGTATGGATCCTACGCTTGACAGGCTTCAGCCCATCCGTCTCCCCAGATATTATACAGAAGGCTTGAAAAGGCTGTTGAAGCGCCAGGGGATATCCTTCAAACAGACCGCTCAAAAAGCCAAATTCTTTGACAGGGTTTGGAACGTCCCCGGAACTCAGCACAAGTTGCCTAGTGGGAGGATGGAAACAATCGGCCTCAGATACATTCGGTCCAAGAAACGAGAGCTGCTCCGCGAATGTTACGTCGTACATAACTTCAATGAAGAAGCGGATGCTCAATGGGAGACGCTAATCCCGAACTAGTAAAAGTTCCTGATGCAAAAGTGCCCAGTCCGTCGTTCGAAGAACAAATGAACAGGCTCATTAGGGAAGCTGGTCAAAAAGTCCGAGATGACCACAACCGCGAAATGGCAATCTACGAGAAAGCCAAAACACAACGCCTTCTCCAACAGGTTGTGAAAGATGAAAATACCGCTCCCTGTCAACCTGTTGTAAAAAAGGCTCGACGCAGAGGCAGAAACAAGTCGAAAGGCCAAAAAAGTGCTCAACAGCAACAAAGCAGGACTAAGAAGCCACGCAAGCGGGAAACGAGCGGTTCCGACCTATCCCTTGTAAAGAAAATGAGTCGAGCATCTTTCCCTGAAGATAAGATGAAGAGAATACTTGACCTTGCTCTAAAACATCAGATGCTTACACTGCCGGAGTCCAAAAACCCCGAACAAGCAGGAGAAGCCTCTCACCCAAACTATTGCTCTTACCATCGAGTAATAGGGCATCCTCTCGAAGACTGCTTCACCTTCAAGAATTGGGTCGAAGACCAATATCAGCTCGGCAAGTTCGCTCTGTCTGACAACTGGAGGATAACACCGCCACAGAAGCACGAACCCAAAGCCACGAGAACAGAACCAACTCCACATTGGGCTTGGAAGCGGATTCGCACTTGTCACATGATAACAATATTAAAAGAAGAGCCCGAGAACATGGATAACCTTCCCTGGTGCTTCGAAAACAGCAATGATGAGGTGATCTCAGAATTTCCACCAGCTCCGAAAGAACTGGAGGATGGGATACACACCACTGCAGATAACCTCAAGAAAATTGAGTTGGGGACGGCGAACGACCCGCGACCGACATTTGTCAGCGAGCTGCTATCTGAAGAAAGGGTGGCTGCGTTAAAAGACATCCTTGTACAGCATAGAGATTGCTTCGCATGGAACTATTCCGAAATGCCGGGACTAGATCCAGAAATTGCTGTGCAAAAGTTGGCGATATCCTCGGACGTCAAGCCAGTCAAACAGGCGCCGAGGAGAATGCGGCTCGAGCTTGAGATGAGTATCAACGCCGAGGTTAAGAAGCTAATCGACTCTGGCTTCATCCAGGAGGTTCAGTATCCTAAATGGATCGCCAACATCGTCCTGATGATGAAGAAAAATGGGACAGTGCGCATATGCGTGGACTTCCGGGATCTCAAAAAAGCCTGTCCGAAGGACGATTTCCCAGTGCCGGTCACCGAACTGATGATAGATAACACCTCCACTCACGAGGTTTTCTCCTTTATGGACGGCTCATCAGGGTATAATCAGATAAAGATGCATCCCGAAGACCAGAAGCATACCGCTTTCCGGACCCCTCTGGGAATATTCTGCTACAAGGTGATGCCCTTCGGTCTAAAGAACGCCGGTGCCACCTATCAGAGGGCCATGACGAAGATCTTTGATGACCTTATACATGAAATCTTCGAATGCTATATCGATGACCTCGTGGTGAAAAGCAAATCGTACGAGGAACATCTCGAGCATCTAAAGACCGTATTTCAACGCCTTCGACAATACAACTTGAAGATGAACCCTCTCAAGTGTGCATTCGGAGTTTCCCCGGGTAAATTCCTGGGATTCATCGTCTGACACCGAGGCATCGAGATAGATCTGTCGAAGATCAAGGCGATCATGGAAATGCCTCCGCCTAGAACTCTCAAACAGCTGCGGTCTCTCCAAGGAAAGCTCGCGTACATACGGCGATTTATAGCCAATCTTTCAGGCAAGTGCCGTCCTTACAGCCACCTGATGAAGAAGGGAACCCCGTTCGTCTGGGACCAAAAGTGCTAAAGCGCGCTGGACGAAATCAAGCAATACTTGCAAAACCCGCCAGTGCTGGTTGCGCCGGTCAAGGGAAAGCCCCTCATTCTCTATACGACCGCCCTCGAAGGTTCCTTAGGTGCATTATGGGCGCAAGAGAATGATCAAGAGAAAGAAAGAGCACTCTACTATTTAAGTCGAGTTCTACTGGGGGCAGAAAGCAGCTACTTCCTTATCGAAAAACACTGCCTGGCGTTGATCTTTGCGATAACAAAGCTCAGGCACTATGCGTTGGCACATGAAGTCCGTATCATTTCGAAGGTGGACCCACTTAAATATTTAATGTTAAAGGCCATATTGAAAGGACAGCTCTCTAAATGGGCCCTACTCTTGATGGAGTTTTCGATAACGTATCAACCTCTCAAGGCAGTGAAAGGCCAGGCCATCGCCGATTTCCTCGCCGAGCATCTGGTACCTGCCGATTCTCCTCTGAATTGTGAGCTGCCTGACGAACATGCGTTTGACGCGATCGACGGTGGTGACACTCGATGGGAACTCTATTTTGATGGAGCGTCATACAAGAAGAAGCGCAAACAAAGTACACCCATAATCAAGTCAGGAGTAGGCCTCATCTTCGTGACTCCACAAGGAGGGATAATGCGCTTTGCTTTCTCCTTAACAGAGCCGAGGACGAACAATGAAGCCGAATATGAAGCTTTGATAGCAGGCCTTGAGATCGCTATCGACATGGGAATTGAAAACCTCCTCATATACGGAGACTCCCAACTGGTCGTTAGTCAAGTAAATGGTGACTACCAAACGTGCAAGCCAGAGCTGGTGAAGTACGGCGAAAAGATGCAACAACTGTTGACCCAAATCCCTTCCTACACTTTGGAAAACATACCGCACGCGGAAAACAGCAAAGCGGACGCATTAGCCAAGCTCGCTAAAGAATTGGCTGACGAAAATCTCGATGACGTCAGAATCGTGGTACAAAGCCGTCGGGTGCTTGCCCCAGCAGAAATATCTCCGGAATCATCCGAAGAAAAGGGAGCGACTGAGCAGACGACCCTGCAAGTAAAAGACCGGGGAAAGGCTGAGGATTAGAGAGAAGTCTTTATAGACTACTTCAAATACCGTCGAACGCCCGAAGATGCGTCCTCAAGAAATCAGCTTATGAAACGAGCTATGTCTTTCACCTTCGTTAATGATACTCTGTTCAAGAGGTCGTTTGATTCTCTGTGGTTGAGATGCCTAGGACCTGACGAAGCGAAAAGAATCGTTTAGGAAGTTCATGACGTACTCTGTGGTTCTCACCAAGCAGGCCCAAAGATGAAGTTGAAGATTAAACGGATGGGTTACTACTAGCCCACGATGATTCAAGACCGCCTCGAATATGCGAAGCAATGCCACTCATGCCAAATCCATGGGGACTTCATCCACCAGCATCCAAATCCACTACATCCAACGGTGGCTAGCTGGCCGTTCGAAATGTGGGGAACTGACATAGTCGACCTTATCGAACCAGTATCGTCCAGGGGACATTGTTTCATCCTGGCGACGACTATGTCCGCTCGCTATCTTCCTAAGGTCAAGCTCTATAGGTAGTAGTCGGCCTTCTACTCGACGGACCGAAACGTCCTTAAACTAACGGCGGACCGAAACGTCCTTAAACTAACAACGTACCATTATGTCCTAAAACTAGCTGTTGACCGAGATGTCGATAAACTCCGGTGGATTGAAACATCACAAAGCCAATAAAATAATAATAATAAAAAAAAGATAAATAAAAAAAACGGTATGTCCATAAGAAAAATGGGCACGGATGAAAACCCGAAAGGGCTCCGTGAGTAAAAACAGCAGGGCTACCGGCGAGTGTTTGTGAAAACCCGAAAGGGCGCAACCTCGTTAAAGGACACTTACAGGGTCCTCTCGGCCTTGTAAGGAGAAATCACCTGCGTGAGATCCTTACGACTCACAAGGGAGCAACACACTTAGGGATCCTCACGATTCCTAAGGAGAAAATACACTTGCGAGATCCTCACGACTCGTAAGGAGAATTCTCTTATAGGACCCTCATGGCTCATAAGATTTGAAAGTCTTAAGTTACAGAGACCTAAACCCGTGCTTAAGCAACCCCCACAACCTTCGATATTGCCCTACAAGTGGCTCAGTACTGACCCTTGTATACGATCCACGGGCGCGAATAAACATTTCCCTAACAAAGTCCCATCCGTGACTGGGGATATGTTTGCATGGTGAACAACCCTTGTAAGTCCTCTCGATTTACAAGGAGAAAACCCTCTTGTAGGATCCTTACGACTTACAGAGGAACATGCACTTAGGAATCCTCACGATTCCTAAGGAGAAAATACACCTACAAGATCCTCACGACTTGCAAGGAGGAATACCTTTGTGAGACCCTTACGGCTCATGAAGTCAAAAGCCTTAGCCGACAGGACCCTAACCCAGTTCGCTAAGCCACCTTTGTTCGACATCGACAGAGGCAAATGATGATTCGCTCCTGGCTATATCCCAGTTGTAGCGGTGCTGATGCCAAAATCGGTGTCTAATTCCATGCTTACGGCGAAAAGCCAGCAAGCCGCACATGCATATGAAATAGCCGAAATGATGGGGCAACTTGCAATAAAAAGCAGCAAGTAAAAATGTATGCATGCACAATAGCCGAAATGATTGGGCAACTCGCAATAAAAATCAGCGAGTAAAAATAAAGTAAACTGCCGAAATGATTGGGCACCGCGAAAAATAGCCGAAATGATTGGGCAATCGCGACCTTTACGATATAGAAGCTAAAATGATAGAGCATCGCTGAAATAAAACAATAATAAAAAAATATGATGAAACTTTTGCCCTACAGTTGAGATAACATCGATCCCTGTATACAATCCAAGGGCGCAAACAAAGAGGGAACCATACCTTCCCAACAGGCTCCGCCAGAAAGAGAAGCCAAATCTCGAGGGTTCACCAACAGCCTAGAGACAACCGCGACATTCATCCTGATGCAACAGATGCAGTGCCAGCAAACGAAGCGAAGATCAAATTCCTAGCTTCACGGTTTTGATGGTGACTTATATAAAACCTGAAAGACCACCACAGATCAGTTCAACTTCGAGGAAACTAGCGTCCTCGGCAAAATCCTTCGACTCAGGGAAATCAGTGTCCTTGACGAGAATATCCGATTCGCGTCGACCCACAGAGAAACTAGCGTCTTTGCAGGAATACATCGATTCGTTTCAACCCCAGGGAAACCAGTGTCCCTGGCAAATACCTCAATTCAGGGAAACTAGCGTCCTTGATGAGAGCCTCTTGATTCGCGTCGGCTCGCAGAGAAACCAGTGTCTCCGCAGGAATACGCCGATTCGTTTCAACTTCGAGGAAATTAGCATCCTTGGCAAAATCCTTCGACTCAGGGAAACTAGTGTCCTTGACGAGAACACCCCGATTCGCGTCGACCCGCAGAGAAACTAGCGTCTTTGCAGGAATACATCGATTCGTTTCAACCCCAGGGAAACCAGTGTCCCTGGCAAATACCTCAATTCAGGGAAACTAGCGTCCTTGATGAGAGACTCCTGATTCACGTCGGCCCGCAGAGAAACCAGTGTCTCCGCAGGAATACTCCGATTCGTTTCAACCCCGAAGAAACCAGTGTCTTTGGCAAAATCCTTCGACTCAGGGAAACTAGTGTCCTTGACGAGAACACTCCGATTCGCGTCGACCCGCAGAGAAACCAGCGTCTTTGCAGGAATACATCGATCCGTTTCAACCCTAGGGAAACCAGTGTCCCTGGCAAATACCTCAATTCAGGGAAACTAGCGTCCTTGATGAGAGCCTCCTGATTCGCGTCGGCCCGCAGAGAAACCAGTGTCTCCGCAAGAATACACCGATTCGTTTCAACCCCAAAGAAACCAGTGTCTTCAGCAAAATCCTTCGACTCAGGGAAACTAGTGTCCTTGACGAGAACACCCCGATTCGCGTCGACCCACAGAGAAACCAGCGTCTTTGCAAGAATACATCGATTCGTTTCAACCCCAGGGAAACCAGTGTCCCTGGCAAATACCTCAATTCAGGGAAACTAGCGTCCTTGATGAGAGCCTCCTGATTCGCGTTGGCCATCAAAGAAACCAGTGTCTCCGCAGGAATACTCCGATTCGTTTCAACCCTGAAGAAACCAGTGTCTTTGGCAAAATCCTTCGACTCAGGGAAACTAGTGTCCTTGATGAGAACACCACGATTCGCGTCGACCCGCAGAGAAACCAGCGTCTTTGCAGGAATACATCGATTCGTTTCAACCCCATAGAAACCAGTGTCCCTGGAAAATACCTCAATTCAGGGAAACTAGCGTCCTTGATGAGAGCCTCTTGATTCGCGTCGACCCGCAGAGAAACCAGTGTCTCCGCAGGAATACGCCGATTCGTTTCAACTTCGAGGAAATTAGCATCCTCGGCAAAATCCTTTGACTCAGGGAAACTAGTGTCCTTGACGAGAACACCCCGATTCGTGTCGACCCGCAGAGAAACCAGCGTCTTTGCAGGAATACATCTATTCGTTTCAACCCCAGGGAAACCAGTGTCCCTGGCAAATACCTCAATTCAGAGAAACTAGCGTCCTTGATGAGAGCCTCCTGATTCGCGTCGGCCCGCAGAGAAACCAGTGTCTCCGCAGGAATAATTCGATTCGTTTCAACCCCGAAGAAAACAGTGTCTTCAGCAAAATCCTTCGACTCAGGAAAACTAGTTTCCTTGACGAGAACACCCCGATTCGCGTCGACCCGCAGAGAAACCAGCGTCTTTGCAGGAATACATCGATTCGTTTCAACCCCAGGGAAACCAGTGTCCCTGGCAAATACCTCAATTCAGGGAAACTAGCGTCCTTGATGAGAGCCTCCTGATTCGCGTCGGCCCGAAGAGAAACCAGTGTCTCCGCAGGAATACACCGATTCGTTTCAACCCTGAAGAAACCAGTGTCTTCGGCAAAATCCTTCGACTCAGGGAAACTAGTGTCCTTGACGAGAACACCTCGATTCGCGTCGACCCGCACAGAAACCGGCGTCTTTGCAGGAATACATCGATTCATTTCAACCCCAGGGAAACCAGTGTCCCTGGCAAATACCTCAATTCAGGGAAACTAGCGGCCTTGATGAGAGCCTCCTGATTCGCGTCGGCCCCCAGAGAAACCAGTGTCTCCGCAGGAATACTCCGATTCGTTTCAACCCCGAGGAAACCAGTGTCTTCGGCAAAATCCTTCGACTCAGGGAAACTAGTGTCCTTGACGAGAACAACCCGATTCGTGTCGACCCGCAGAGAAACCAGCGTCTTTGCAGGAATACATATATTCGTTTCAACCCCAGGAAAACCAGTGTCCCTGGCAAATACCTCAATTCAGGGAAAATAGCGTCCTTGATGAGAGCCTCCTGATTCGCGTCGGCCCGCAGAGAAACCAGTGTCTCTGCTGGAATACTCCGATTCGTTTCAACTTCGAGGAAACTAGCGTCCTCGGCAAAATCCTTCGACTCAGGGAAATCAGTGTCCTTGACGAGAACACCCCGATTCGCGTCGACCAGCAGAGAAACCGACGTCTTTGCAGGAATACATCGATTCGTTTCAACCTCAGGGAAACCAGTGTCCCTGGCAAATACCTTAATTCAGGGAAACTAGCATCCTTGATGAGAGCCTCCTGATTCGCGTCGGCCCGCAGAGAAACCAGTGTCTCCGCAGGAATACACCAATTCGTTTCAACCCCGAAGAAACCAATGTCTTCGGCAAAATCCTTCGACTCAGGAAAACTAGTGTCCTTTACGAGAATACCCCAATTCGCGTCGACCCGCAGAGAAACCAGCGTCTTTATAGGAATACATCGATTCGTTTCAACCCCAGGGAAACCAGTGTCCCTGGCAAATACCTCAATTCAGGGAAACTAGCGTCCTTGATGAGGGCCTCCTGATTCGCGTCGGCCCGCAGAGAAACCAGTGTCTCCACAGGAATACTCCGATTCGTTTCAACTTCGAGGAAACTAGCGTCCTCGGCAAAATCCTTCGACTCAGGGAAATCAGTGTCCTTGACGAGAACATCCCGATTCGCGTCGACCCGGAGAGAAACTAGCGTCTTTGCAGGAATACATCGATTCGTTTCAACCCCAGGGAAACCAGTGTCCTTGGCATATACCTCAATTCAGGGAAACTAGCGTCCTTGATGAGAGCCTCCTGATTCGCGTCGGCCCGCAGAGAAACCGGTGTCTCCACAGGAATACTCTGATTCGTTTCAACTTCGAGGAAACTACCGTCCTCGGTAAAATCCTTCGACTCAGGGAAACCAGTGTCCTTGACGAGAAAATCCTGATTCGTGTCAACCCGCAGAGAAACTAGCGTCTTTGCAGGGATACATCGATTCATTTCAACCCCAGGGAAACCAGTGTCCTTGGCAAACTTCTCAACTCAGGGAAACTAGCGTCCTTGATAAGAACCTCCTGATTCGCGTCGGCCCACAAAGAAACCAGTGTCTCCGCGAGAACTCCCCGATTCGTCTCAACTTGCAAGATAAAGCCTTAGGCAGCAGGGATTAAAAAAAACTTATTTCCTAAGCACTGTGACCCTGCAAGTTGGTCTAAAATGGTCTCTTGCATACTATCCACGGGTTTCACTCTCCAAAGTCGAATCTCGACAAGGAGGGAAACAACCGCTTGCGAGTCCTCTCGACTCGTAGGAGGGAAAATTCTCTTATAGGATCCTTACGACTTATAAGAGAAAATGCACTTAGGAATCCTCACGATTCCTAAGGAGAAAATCCACCTACGAGATCCTCTAGATCCGTAGGGAGAAAAGTCTCTATGAGACCCACACGGCTCATAGAGTTGAAAAGTCTTAGACGACAGATCTGAACCTGTGGCCTAAACCATCGCTATCTCTTGAAGAAACCAAGATGCTTACTCTATTATCTGTCAACTATGTTTATCAAGATGGCATGCTGATAATAAAAGAAAGAAGAAAGCGACAGAAGGAACATCTGATTGGCGTTTGATCAAGCACTCGAGACACACTCATTCATGCATGTGCAAAAGACTCAGAGCGAGAAATAAGACAAGCTGAAAGGAGAAATTTTCCATTACAAAAGGTTCTTACAATCATTAAAAATAAAATAAAATAAGCAAAAACATTATTCAAATTATTACAAAGGTATAACCTCAGATCCAGGGCAAGGATTGAGAAATTCAAAAGTAAGGCCATCTAGAGTTCTTCAGGCCTTTTTTGATTATTCTTGTGCGCAGCCTCTCGCGCTCGCGCGTGTCAAGATCTTCGTCAAGGCCCCCTATCCTTAGATAAGCAACGATTATCATCGTCTGCTGAAAAACTTGATGAAGAATGTTGACGAGGTTGTCCCGTTGATTCTTCGAGATTAGCCCCGAAAGGTGCACTGAATGCACCTTGTCTTCGGCGTCATCCAGCGCATTGAGCGGCATGGTCTCGTGGAACCCCGGGAATGCTCTCCAAATTACTCCCATCACGACTTTCAAGAGAGCTGAATGACGAGGAAGCATCCAACCAACGCTTGCGTGAAGGCGACCCATAACCTCCGCACACTGGGCATCTGTAAACTCCTGGTTTTGATGACGGCCCTGTGCACGGATATCCTCATAGGTGATCAACTCGTGCAGACTGTATAGACGCACCGCCATAATACCTGAAGAAAACAGTATGGGGAGATTAGCAAATAAAAAGACACATGAAGTTAAAATCCTCGAGATCAATACTTTGCAAACAGGAGGGACACCTGTCAGAATCCAATAATAAGGGGAATTTAAAGAAATTCCCCGAGAACTCTGAGATCCTTACTATTAAAAGATGACATAATCCATTAAAGATAAAACTCCATTTTTAATCTTCATTATACATGATTAAACTCTCAAAAGTTCGTCATTTTTAGATCAAAAAGATCTATGCTTTGCCAAAGATGCAAAGCTCTGTTCATGGGTTAAGAAACGCTGAAACAGATTCTTGAGAGCAAGGCTGTAGGGTTCCTAGGCACTCTCAAGTGGTCTCATAAGGCATCAACCATGCCAATTTCAAATTTTACGGGTGCCGAGAAACCCTAATACGGATCGTTAACTAGAAATTTAGGCGATATATGAATCTAGTTAACAACTTAACTAAAGATAAGAAGCTACAACCTTTGTAGATCCGGATATCCACTTTCTTGGCTCCACGTAGGGGTCCTCTCGCTGTCCATCTCGATTCCCGGACTCAATCGTCGGCTTGATCGGAGAAATGGGCGGACTAGGTCGTCGGCTTCGTGCCGAAGATGATCTACGTCGAGGCATCACAAGTTCAAGCTCCGACTTCACAAAGTTGTGAAATTTGTGAAGAAAACACCCAAAACAACTTGGCAAGAGGTAGAGGGTGAAGAAATAGGAGGTGGGTTCACTTTAGAATTGGATTTCTCACTTTAGATCTCAAGTTGCCATTGATGGCATCAAGCTTTCTATCTTGAAGAAGAAGAAGAAGATCAAGCTAGAATTATGATAAGTGTTGAGTTAAATGAATAATAAAATGAATACTTATCATAAACTAACTAGGGTAGAGTGTAGAGAATAGACCATGGTTACTTGGATGGGTTAGGGTTAAGCATGAAGACAAGAATGGTTAAGAAGTCAAAGCTTCATGAAGCTTCAACTAGAAACAAACATAGCCACCATTCTTATCTAATTCTTTTCCAAATAAATAAACAAATAAATAAATGAAAAAGCAAAACCCTAATCATCTCTTAACCATGGTTTAATCCTTTACACTTAACCACATGATCAAGTATCATCAAACATGATACAAATATGTGCACAAAAGTATATCACATATACTTCTTGCACATCAAGTGAGAAAATCCATTTAAAGTGAACCAATACTAGTTAATGCAAAGTAATATATCAAATATATAATTATACATTAAATCATTAAATCAACACTTGATTTAACGATCCGGTCATATCGCATATAACCGACTAGTATCCTATGTATCGGCTCATCGAATCAATCCTTGATTCGATATCTAGGTTATATCGCATATAACCAATCGATACATTCATCGCGAGAATGAAATACGGTATCACATACACGCATTATTCTCGCTTCCGCACATATCTCATATGCGCTCCTATTTCGTTTCGCTTGAGCCAGGAAACCTCTGTGTAGGACTCTAAAGACTCGTCAATACGCCGGTAGCAGATGATGATCATATCAAGCACCCACAAGCCGCAAGCGGTCTGCTAAACGTAACGGCCACCCGGGTATTGAGCGATCAGAAGATCGACGAGCTAGCCCGCTCACACTCCTGTGAATCTAACCAGTAACACTTACCGTACAGTCCGGTCTGTTCGTCTGATATGTCGCATATCAAGTCTAGGGGTGGTAAACGTCAGACCCCAATAACCGATAAGTCGTGCCGATGTGAGGCTCATAACGGGTCGAGAAACTACTGGTAACACTTACCAGCAAATCTCTGATCAGCCCTGGCCAGGGACTTCCCTGTTACGGCCAATAGAGCACAGCGCAACATCAACCCCCAATACCGGGAGAGACGAAACCCCTCCTATCGCTCATTACCTCCATGTGACTCGGGACTATACCTAAAGACCACCGTTTTCCACGCCCTCATGGACGTGGTAAGGTGGAGATCAAAGCACAGTGGGAATCACACAAGACTCTATGACGATCTCGGGTCTACAGACTAACCTGCACAAGTGTCACCTGAGAACTGCCATCTGACGTGAGGTATAATACCATCTGGGAGTTCTCGGTGAGTCCGTCCAGTGTACCCAGTCTCCACTGAGCACCCGTATACCATCTCTGATGTCAAACACCAATGGATATGGGATCATCCATCGCCCATCTCATGGGTCGAGAAGCGTATACGCTAGTCTACACTGGTATATCGATGCCCCGTCTCGATACACCTACGACTAGGGACCTTGAAAGATGTACCTATGGACTACCATGTCCCCACTAGTATGATCTGTATCATAGTCCAGGTAGTCAAGTACACATCCTAAGGGCTTTACCAACATGTAACTATAAGACAGTATAAAGAGACAAGTGTACATGTTAAGATAAAGAGTAACCAGATAGCATACTATCATATCGAGCAAGAAAGTCATCTCTATATATGTCCAAGCATCCAATATAATATACATCATCTGTACAATACTGGCCTCTAGGGCATACATACAACTAACAATCTCCCACTTGCACTAGGGCCAGCTGCTGTAGTATCGCATACCGAGCATCCCGAAGAGTCTCTCAAACTGTATCTGGGGAATGGCCTTCGTGAGTGAATCAGCCGTGTTGTTCTTCGTGTCAACTCTCCTGACCTCGATCTCCCGGCGATCAACTATCTCCCGGATCAGGTGATACCGCCTCAGAATATGCCTGGATCGCTGATGGGACCTGGGTTCCTTGGCCAAAGCCACCGCTCCATTGTTATCGCAATACAAAGGTATTGGATGCTCAATGGATGGAACCACTCCAAGTTCAGTAATGAACTTCTTGATCCAGACAGCCTCTTTGGCAGCATCGTTGGCAGCGATGTATTCAGCCTCCATCGTCGAGTCTGCCACGGTTTCCTGCTTGGAACTCTTCCAGCTAACCGCCCCTCCGTAAAGGGTAAAGACAAAGCCCGACTGCGACTTAGAGTCGTCCTTATCACTCTGGAAGCTCGAATCGGTAAAGGACTCCACTTGGAGTTCTCCGTTACCATACACCAAGAGCATCTCTTTAGTCCTTCGCAAGTACTTGAGAATGCTCTTCACAGCTGTCCAGTGATTCTCTCCAGGATCGGCTTAATACCTGCTCACTACACTTAGTGAGTATGCTACATCGGGTCTGGTACATAGCATCGCGTACATGATAGAGCCTACTGCCGAAGCATAGGGTATCCCTTGCATGCGAGCTCTCTCCAAATCAGTCTTGGGAGACATCTCTTTGGAGAGAGTGACTCCAGAGATCGTGGGCAAGTTCCCACGCTTGGATTCTTCCATACTAAACCTCTTTAGTATGGTGTCAATGTACCTGGATTGGGACAATCCCAGTATCCGTTTGGATCTATCTCTATAGATCCTGATCCCCAATATGCAGGAGACATCACCAAGATCTTTCATTGAGAATCTTTGTGATAAGAAGAGCTTGACCGATTGCAGCATAGGAATATCATTTCCTATCAAGAGTGTGTCGTCCACGTACAATACGAGGAAGACAACCTTACTCCCTGCCACCTTCTTGTAAATACAAGGTTCATCTGGGTTTTTGACGAAATCAAACTCTTTGATAATGACGTCAAAGCAGATGTTCCAACTCCGCGATGCTTGCTTTAATCCATAAATGGATTTAAGCAGCTTGCACACCTTCCCGCTGCTCCCACTGTCTACGAAGCCCTCTGGCTGAGTCATGTACACGCACTCTTCTAAATCACCATTTAGAAAGGCGGTCTTAACATCCATTTGCCAGATTTCGTAATCATGATATGCAGCGATGGCAAGCATGATCCGGATGGATTTAAGCATAGCCACTGGAGAAAAGGTTTTGTCATAGTCCACACCTGGTCTTTGGCGAAAACCTTTTACAACAAGTCTAGCTTTGAAAGTCTCCACTTTCCCATCTACACCAAGTTTCTTCTTGAAGATCCACTTGCTCCCAATGGGTTTTACCCCTTCAGGAGCAATTTCCAAAGTCCATACTTTGTTGGTGTACATGGATTCCATCTCGGACCGCATAGCATCCAGCCATTTCACTGAGTCCCTACTCGTGATGGCCTGCTCGAAGCTAGTTGGGTCATCATCCTCCATGATGCAATCCTCGCTCCCTCCATCCATGAGAAAACCGTAGTATCTCTCAGGTTGGCGAGGAACCCTACTAGATCGGCGGAGTGGCTGGGGTTCATCGGGAACTACGGAATCCTCTGGTTCCACCAGATCTTCTGTTGTAGCTTCTGCAGCTGGAACCTCTTCCAGTTCTACCTCATGACCACTAATCTCTTTTTCAAGAAATTCCTTTTCTAAAAAGGTGGCATGCCGAGAAACAAACACTCTTTGTTCCTCAGGGTGGTAGAAGATATACCCTTGAGAATTCTTGGGATATCCTACAAATTTGCATAGAACAGACCGTGCCTCGAGTTTGTCCGGATTTTGTCGTTTGACATAGGCTGGACAACCCATATCTTAACATAGTTAAGACTTGGTATCTTTCCTTTCCATATCTCATATGGAGTGGTAGGCACAGATTTGGTTGGGACCATATTCAATAGATGTATGGCTGTCTCAAGCGCATACCCCCAGAAGGAAATAGGTAACTCAGCTGTGCTCATCATAGAGCGCACCATATCTAATAGGGTGCGGTTCCTCCGTTCTGATACACCGTTGCGCTGTGGTGTATATGGAGGAGTCAGCTGAGAGAGAATCCCATTCTCTTTTAGGAAGTCCAGGAATTCATTGCTCAAGTATTCACCTCCTCGATCAGATCGAAGGATTTTAATACTTTTTCCGGTTTGGTTCTCGACTTTTTGTTTATATTCTCTAAATTTCTCAAAAGCTTCAGACTTGTGTCTTATTAAGTACACATGTCCGTATCTTGAGAGATCGTCAGTGAATGTAATGAAGTACGAAGAACCATCCCTGGCATGTGTAGACATTGGACCGCATACATCACTATGTACTAGTCCTAAGAGTTCAGTAACTCTTTCTCCGTGTCCCGTAAACGGAGTTTTGGTCATCTTGCCTTTGAGACATGACTGGCAAGTGTCATAAGATGAAAATTCGAATGGTTTCAAATATCCATCCTTATGCAACTTGGCCAGTCGTGTCGCATTGATGTGACCCAGTCTACAATGCCACAAGAAGGATTCGTTCAGTTCTGAACTCTTCCTCTTGTGTGTGTTTGTTATGCTCAGAACTGTTGATTGATTTAGAACATAAATGCCATTGCACAACGTGCCTGATCCAACCAACTTTTGGTTACGGAAAATGTTCATAACATTGTCCTGTAATACAAAATTATATCCCTCTTTACTTAATAAAGAAACTGATATAATGTTGCATATCAGGTTCGGCATGTAATAGCATTCGTTCAGAACCAATGTATTACCAGTTGGTAACACAAGGTGATATTCCCCGACAGTCTTAGCTGCAACAATTGCACCATTTCCAACTCTAATGTCTTTATCACCTTCTCCAAGTTCTCTACCTTTTCTAAGCCCATGTAACTGATTACATATATGGGATTCTGACCCGGTATCTAATACCCAGGACGTAGAGCAAATAGAGAAACAGTTCTCTGTAACGAACACACCCGAAGAAAATGCATCATCATGTACTTTCTTCATTCGGGTGGCATGGGAATCTTGGTATTCCCCTATATCCTGTTCATTCCTGTAACTCTTATAGGAAAGAACGGAACCAACGTTCCCCAGCACAGTATAACATGCGGGTTTGGTCAATACATCCATATTATTATCTTTGTTAGGGCATGAAATGGTCGCTACCTGGAGAGAGAGAGAAGAAAACACTTTAGCGTATGCTCTTGCAAGATCAGATTGGTTATTATCTTATCTAATCAGGATGGCTCCCACTGGTTTTTATCAAATCTTCCTTCAAACCCTAAAAGGAAAGACTAGCCGGGATTAATTACACCCTACAACTTCGTCGATCTTTCAGCCAGGCCAGTGTCGGTACTTTGAGGGAGGTTCCCCGTGCTTTCGCACGGACCTAATTAATGTAAACCTCGTTTTCCTAGAGGCATAACCCCGTTGACACCTTTCTAGACACCTACTTGATCGGCTAATTGTAGTGTGTAAAACTCTCCCAGGAGTAACTCTTACTCGCAGTGGGTATCGGGATCCAACTATCTCATAGAAGGTATGCAATCTCATTGCAAATTTCAACACTTGAAATTCCCGATAATGCTTTTGCCCCTAGCGTGCTATGACCTTGACGAAAGCCAACAAATCACAGCCCGCTAGTCAAGTTCAACCCGTACATTTCTTAACTGAATTAAACCCACCCGCACGACCCTTGACGAAAGCCAACAAAGCCGTACGACTACCCTGATCCAGTCGCATCATATGCAGCAGATAAACAGCACATAGCTACCGCACACTACACCTTGACGAAAGCCAACAAATGTAGCACGAATACTATATGTAACTTATCTGAAATGACGGAGGGCTACGACAGGTTTTTCTGAAAACCTATTGCGTAATGAACTTGATATCGTTGTAGAATCAAATGAAGTTTTGAAATGGAGTGATTTCGAGGCTTTTCTAGTTTTGCTAAAGGGGTCACTCCCGGTGAAGGGATCGTCGGCCCTTTCCTCGTCGAATGAGGTGCGGGATATATCATATATATCACTGTGCAAAGCAGAAACTATAGAAGCAATCAAAAACAAACCGAGTGTGTAGCATCTGCCAGTTATTGCTAAAGGAGTCACTCCCGGTGAAGGGATCTCGGTCCTTTCCTCATCGAATAAGGTGCAGGGCATATCATATATACCGCTATGCAAAGCAAGAACTGTAGCTACCTGTTTTATTTAAAATTTGATTCTACAACATCATTTGGTTTCTTTTTCTTTCATTAATCACATTAATGAAGTCCCATCATTTAAATACCTAAACATCACAGATAAATACGACGTACACTTATGCCATCCGCATTCGCCTCGATGTCCCCTCGTGCACCGTTAGGTTAGGTAACTAACGACAGAGCAGGGCAGGGCTAGTGCGGGTGCAAAACATAAGTAACGTCTATATAATATATCATATATACTATATAAAGTATCTATCACAGAACATCACATGATCACATCACAGATATCGCAGCAGAAGAAACATATGAAACATTGGATATACTAGGGCGTCCGTGTTTTCAATATGAGCCAGTATAAAACACGGATTCCACGGTCGTGATGAATAGCCAATCCCACACCCCTAGACCCCTACGAGAGCGGCAAGCAACCCTACCAATTCTAGGGTTAGGAGACCCGGACTCGACTCCTCAAGTTGGTCTCCCACTGGACCCCAGAACCCGGTTACTTGTGCTCCCCTCCTTGGGTCTATCCTAATACGGAAAAGTAAATAATATACAAAAGGTGACTACTTCCGCGACCAGGAAGTGCCCCAATAAAAGAATATTACATACAAGTATTTACATGAATGAAAATGAAAAACACTCATCTCACATAAAAACCCCCGGCTATTCAAACACGACGATCTAATATAACATATCCAGCAACACATAACATCACATGTCATCAACGTAAGTAAATATGCGCATCCCAATTGTCGTTGACATATAGCAACGAAACCGGCGATATCACATATTACACTTACGGTCACAGAAAAGAAAGTGTAAAACTACAACAATTGGAATCCGCAATCTCTTTAGACATCACATGCCTAATCAAATGAAATACTTAGACATCACATGCCTAACAGTTATAAACCCCGCATTTTAGTCCCATTATCGAAAACTCTTTTCAATATCAAATGAGACTAAATCGCTAGATTTATAACATTCATTCAGTTATCTCATAACTGTTTGTGAATTCCAATTATTGTATCCCATTCCGGATAAATAGAATATATTAAACTTTCCGATCGAACATTCGAACACCCAAGTTTTCCCGAAACCGTTCAACACATGAAATTAGTTCAAAGACGTTCACTTCATGCTTCAGTACCAACGGTCCAGCCGTAGAAGGGTCAAGCCAACGCCTCACATGTGGCACGCCGTACTGCCCCAAACCCAAAGGTTCAAAGGGCAGTTCAAGACGGTCACATAATCGAGTTAAGGTTTGTTGTCTTCTAGAGGGACCATCGCGTTACTTGCACTACTCAGAACGTCCTTAAACCATAGAAAAATCCAACACTTGGAAATTTTTCGGCAGGGGAAAAGTTGGGTATTTATATCCGGTCGGACTTTTTAACATATTCTAAAGTTATCCGGAAAAACACATAGACGAAGTTTAACAATCCGATCGAATCTACGATTCCCAATGCAACCCCAGAATACTCAACTCTTGAGTCAATTTAAAAATTCCCAGAAAACTCAGCATAATTAAATAGGAGTTACTGTGAAAACGAGGAGGGCTGACGTCATCATCAGGCCGCGGAACTGCCGCATAAGCCATGCTTATGCCGCGGTTCCGCCGCACTATATACTGTTCATGTGAAAAAATTTGCACCGTAATTCTTAGAATTCCCTGCTGAATTTTTTAAGCATTTTAATATGGAAAAATCCCAGATTTTAGAAAAAGTCCAGAGAGCATGAAAAAGTTAGGGTTTCGGGTTCGATCAGGTTTCAAACATCGTCTAAGCATCGCCTAAGGCTTTAGCTAGGCTCTGATACCACTGTAGGGTTCCTAGGCACTCTCAAGAGGTCTCACAAGGCATCAACCATGCCAATTTCAAATTTTACGGGTGCCGAGAAACCCTAATACGGATCGTTAACTAGAAATTTAGGTGATATATGAATCTAGTTAACAACTTAACTAAAGATAAGAAGCTACAACCTTTGTAGATCCGGATATCCACTTCCTTGGCTCCACGTAGGGGTCCTCTCGCTGTCCATCTCGATTCCCGGACTCAATCGTCGGCTTGATCGGAGAAATGGGCGGACTAGGTCGTCGGCTTCGTGCCGAAGATGATCTACGTCGAGGCATCACAAGTTCAAGCTCCGACTTCACAAAGTTATGAAATTTGTGAAGAAAACACCCAAAACAACTTGGCAAGAGGTAGAGGGTGAAGAAATAGGAGGTGGGTTCACTTTAGAATTGGATTTCTCACTTTAGATCTCAAGTTTCCATTGATGGCATCAAGCTTTCTATCTTGAAGAAGAAGAAGAAGATCAAGCTAGAATTATGATAAGTGTTGAGTTAAATGAATAATAAAATGAATACTTATCATAAACTAACTAGGGTAGAGTGTAGAGAATAGACCATGGTTACTTGGATGGGTTAGGGTTAAGCATGAAGACAAGAATGGTTAAGAAGTCAAAGCTTCATGAAGCTTCAACTAGAAACAAACATAGCCACCATTCTTATCTAATTCTTTTCCAAATAAATAAACAAATAAATAAATGAAAAAGCAAAACCCTAATCATCTCTTAACCATGGTTTAATCCTTTACACTTAACCACATGATCAAGTATCATCAAACATGATACAAATATGTGCACAAAAGTATATCACATATACTTCTTGCACATCAAGTGAGAAAATCCATTTAAAGTGAACCAATACTAGTTAATGCAAAGTAATATATCAAATATATAATTATACATTAAATCATTAAATCAACACTTGATTTAACGATCCGGTCATATCGCATATAACCGACTAGTATCCTATGTATCGGCTCATCGAATCAATCCTTGAATCGATATCTAGGTTATATCGCAAATAACCAATCGATACATTCATCGCGAGAATGATATACGGTATCACATACACGCATTATTCTCGCTTCCGCACATATCTCATATGCGCTCCTATTTCGTTTCGCTTGAGCCAGGAAACCTCTGTGTAGGACTCTAAAGACTCGTCAATACGCCGGTAGCAGATGATGATCATATCAAGCACCCACAAGCCGCAAGCGGTCTGCTAAACGTAACGGCCACCCGGGTATTGAGCGATCAGAAGATCGACGAGCTAGCCCGCTCACACTCCTGTGAATCTAACCAGTAACACTTACCGTACAGTCCGGTCTGTTCGTCTGATATGTCGCATATCAAGTCTAGGGGTGGTAAACTGTAGCGTTTTGAAAATCGTTTCGGTGAAATTTCGAAAAAATCGGTAAAATAAGGGGGTTTTCTGTAAAAAGTCAAAATACAAATATCTTATTATAAAAATTAAATTTACATATTCTAGCTATGTAATTGCTATTATTTGGTGTTTATTGAGCCGCTGGTGAAATTTCAAATTTTCTGAAAAAAATATTATTTTATTATTATTTAAGCCGTCACTAATACATTTAATTAGGGAAAATTACAAATTGGAATGAGTTGAAACAAATTTTGTGCATCATAAAACATTAAATAAAATTTTATCATGTGGTTTTTGGAACGAAATCATTTGCCAAAACGGTTTAGAATTTATTGAAGAAAAAAGGCTTTTTTTTAGCGTAAATGGATGTTTGGGGTATTGTATTTATCATTTTTCATCACCCCACACCCGTACCCACACCCACACACCCCCACTTACTCCTCCCCATGGCTGAATTCAGCAGCCCCCTCTCTTGTCCCCACTTGGTTTGCAAAGGAAAGAAAAGGAAAAGAAAAGAAAAGAAAAGAAAAGAGTAGAAATGATATAAATTGAGTTGACTTTGACTTGGACTAACTTTCTCCACCTCACTCTCTCTCCTCCCTCACCCAACCCCCCAAAATTCTGGCCGAAACCAGCAACCCCTCAACAGCCCACTTTTCCTCTTCTCTTCTCTTTGTTCCATCAAAGAAAATCCAAAGAAAAATCCACTAAAAATCAAGCAAAAATCCAAATCAAAATCCAACTCCTACCCATTTCTCATTAGCCATTTTAGCACGGATCTAGGGATCAAAATGGCATTTTGGGAGGCCATGGATGCTTGTGAATCTTCATATGTTTTGGGTATAATTCTAAACATTTTTGTTGCTTAATTGTTACTAATTTCTTAAGCTAATTTAATTAAGTGTTAACTTGGATATGTGAGTTTAATTGCAAGTTTTGGAATTCAAGAAAAGGGTTTGAATGCAAGTTAGGGTATTGTGAATTGGTGTATGGTTGTGATGGGTAGCTTACCATCTTAGAATTGTAGAAAGTAAACTAGTAGTTAAATTTCATATTGTTGCATGGAAATGTCCAAATTAAGCTTTTTTTTTCCTTCTAAACTAGGTTTTTGGAAATTATTGCAAATTTTAGACTAAAAATCTAATTAGATTTTTCATGGCTTCATTAACTTTATTAAGTGTGGTTTAATGCTTTGGATCATGCAAATCTAAGCTAGATTGTAGTTTGTGCATTTTTGCTTTGAAATTGTTAAAAAAGGGTATTTTTGTAAACTAGAATATTAGGATTTTTGGAATTTAATGAGATTAAATTCCGGAAATTGTTTATACGACTTATTTAAGATATTTAATAAGTATATTGGCCGCTACTTTCATTTAAACATCATGTTTTGTACAAAAACGGCGAATTGTGCTTGCTAGATTTTCGGAAAAATGACTTTTTAAGTGAAAATGGGGTTTTTGTGAGTTTTAACCTAGTTTATATTAAAATTAGTGTTCGTGAATGTGCAAATGAGTGTGATTGGAATTTCTCGATGGTTTGACGTTTGTACATCGACATCGAGGGTTGGTTTTACTATTCTTGCATGCGTAGGCGATAGGTTTGGACCTATGCGTGATACGCGTGCCGATTTGATTTTCGTATGCCGTTTCGATCTCGAATTTAGTTTTAATGCGATATGGTGCGTTATGATATGTAGGTACCCCCACGTGGACTTCGAGACGACAAGCAAGCGCGTGGCGACGTCGGCACCGGCGAGCGAGGACCAGGTGAGTAGATTTATATCTACGGGGAGAAGTCGGGTGGATGGCGTATAGCACCCCCGCAGTTCGTGGTGATGTATACGAATACGTATACACACACATATATATATATATATATATATTTTGACTCTAATTTGTTTGATATTATCGATGATATAGATATTTGGTGTTCTTGGATGATTTAGTGTCGCGAAACCCTAGAGTAGTGGTCGCACCACACATGCACACACACACCCATACTTGCATACTTTCTTCTTTCATTTGCGCTTATACGGGATTATATAGTTATGTGTTCACATGGGTATGGGACTATGTGTTCACATACGGATTGAGGATGATAGTACTTGGGATTTATGATGAGTCGATGAGATTTGATTTGAGGCCGTGAGATCGGTGATATAGCAGGGTTCGTATCTTAGATACGACATGACGTTGTAGCGGGTCCTTGACGTAGTGTTTCACACACGTCCATGCATACGTAGGCGGTATCAGTATGGTACTAGACGTAGATCAGTACCCCGATCATGATATTCGATAAAGAGGATACCAGGTGAATAGTATGAGGAATGTGATATTGACCCGTACCCAGATTGGGATGCCGTACGACGGATTTACGTACGAGCTATATTGATGATTGATCCGCACTCTTGACTTGGGATGCCTGATTATAGATATGGTATCGGATATGATATTATTGAGGCGAGATCACCGACTATACTTATACAGGTATGTATATGTATCGACTCAGATGATAGGCGGTTTCCTTACCTGTAGTTCAGCCTGTAGTTCAGCCGTATAGTTTAGTGTAGTTGTTAGATTAGGTTAGACTTCTTACCTATTTCAAAAACTAACGAATCGTGGGCATTTTTAAAGACAGCTCAAGGGAATCTACGGATATTTCAAAAACGACGTATCTTTTCATAAAAAACACCGTAGCCCCTATTTTCACAACCCCATGATTCGTGTTATTTCAAAAGGCACCATTCGTAGGACTTATATTAGATTATTGTAGATTAGTTATCGTTGTGTCTAGTATTCAGCTCCCGCACATTATTGCTGTTCGCTCTGCCTCGCATATTTATTTTGCTGCATATTCCATTATTGATATCATGCTGTTAGGACACCAGCACCATTACCGATGATGCATATATACCACGTACACCTACTTGCCGGCTCACACACATCTTCATCGGTAATTGCCATGTCACGTACACTTTAGAGAATATAATTGCTTGACTTAGGTTGTTAGCTAGTAGTGTTGACATGATATTAGTGTACTTCCCTTATATGCCATATTAGACATTGTAGTTATTACCTACCACTTCATGCATACTGTTATTCAGTTGTTCATGCCTAGTTCATTATCATTGACATATGCACTTGTGATGATTTCTTGAGATTTATGATATTTCTGGATTTCGGGGAAAGCCGCAAAATTTACAACTTATGATCTTTTAAAATATAAAATGTTGCGGTTTTCTAGTGATGTAAAGTGTCGTCCACCATGAGTTTGCTGTGGTTTTGGAGATCCGTGTCGAGGAGTGGAGGAACCGTCACGGGTACATGGTGGGCCCGGTATGGTACCCCGGGGCAAGAGGAATGTGGTGTTGACGTTGAGCCTGGCTGGGGAGCACTACCTACCGGTGATATTACCCGACGCGTCGGATATCCGGAGGATACCGTCGTGGTCTTGAGATGGATGGTAGGGGCCGGTCTGGACTGACGGCGCCCTAGATATTGAGATTGAGACATTGATATTTCGAGACAGTGAGATTTATGTTTTGTGTCGATGCTAGACACTGTTGATACTGATTTTAATTATGATACCTCAGTTTAAAATACGAAGGAAATCTCACTAATTTATGAAAACAGTTTCTTCATTTACATGTATTCTGTTTTCATGCATTCATACCTCATTCATATGATATATTGCTACCTGAGGCACTGACACGGGCACATGAGTTTACACTCGGGTTAGATATTTACCCTAGCCATTGTTATAGGCTGCATGTTATATATATTTGAGGATATATTATGATCATTGACCTAGGATTGCGTTATTTATGCGATTTCTGTGCGTAGATGTTTTTCTATTCACGAGTTGGCAACTCACCCCCGTTGTGCCCCAGTTTCTTGCAGGTTGCCGTACAGGTTCATTACGGCTTTGCGGGCATAGTTTCATTCGGGTGATTTGCTAGTAGGTGGGTTTACTTGTATCATACCCCCATTATTTATCTTGTATATCATTATTCTGTTGTATCTAGAATTCCATCAACCAAACATGTATTTTTTTTGAGATAGAGACCAGTGTTGTTTATTCTTTCGACCTTAGAGTCGCTCGTTATGTTTCTGGTGGTTTTGAGTTTCCTTTTGAGTTTTGATCCTCGCCGTTGGCGTTGTATATTATATTGCTTGTGTGGTTGTGACCGTCGATTGACGAAGAGCTAGCTCCCGCTTGGGGATGCCTTTTTCTTGATTTCGTATACTATTCATGTTGTATCCCGTTTGGGAGCCAGTATTTACAAAGGAGACTCTGCCGAAATTTTCAGTAAATTTTTGATGTTTTTAAAAACCGCATAATTCGGCTTATGCTATTGAAACTACTTGCTTTAAGTTGGTTTTTCCTGCTCTCTACTACTTTTCTTGGTTTGGATTTCTGGGTTTTCGGTTTACTTAGATTACGTACACCTCGAGACGTTCGTAGTTTAAGTGCCGGTCATGTTCCGTACTTTCGGGTCGTGACATAAACGTCAGACCCCAATAACCGATAAGTCATGCCGATGTGAGGCTCATAACGGGTCGAGAAACTACTGGTAACACTTACCAGCAAATCTCTGATCAGCCCTGGCCAGGGACTTCCCTGTTACGGCCAATCGAGCACAGCGCAACATCAACCCCCAATACCGGGAGAGACGAAACCCCTCCTATCGCTCATTACCTCCATGTGACTCGGGACTATACCCAAAGACCACCGTTTTGCACGCCCTCATGGACGTGGTAAGGTGGAGATCAAAGCACAGTGGGAATCACACAAGACTCTATGACGATCTCGGGTCTACAGACTAACCTGCACAAGTGTCACCTGAGAACTGCCATCTGACGTGAGGTATAATACCATCTGGGAGTTCTCGGTGAGTCCGTCCAGTATACCCAGTCTCCACTGAGCACCCGTATACCATCTCTGATGTCAAACACCAATGGATATGGGATCATCCATCGCCCATCTCATGGGTCGAGAAGCGTATCCGCTAGTCTACACTGGTATATCGATGCCCCGTCTCGATACACCTACGACTAGGGACCTTGAAGGATGTACCTATGGACTACCATGTCCCCACTAGTATGATCTGTATCATAGTCCAGGTAGTCAAGTACACATCCTAAGGGCTTTACCAACATGTAACTATAAGACAGTATAAAGAGACAAGTGTACATGTTAAGATAAAGAGTAACCAGATAGCATACTATCATATCGAGCAAGAAAGTTATCTCTATATATGTCCAAGCATCCAATATAATATACATCATCTGTACAATACTGGCCTCTAGGGCATACATACAACTAACAAAGGCTCTATTGGTGAAACCCCAAAGGGGTTTTCTTTAGATCAAAAATCTATGAGAGCAAGGCTCTATTAATTAAAACTGATTCAAAATTAATTTCTACCTAAAAAGTTTCTTTTAAAAGAAAAATTTAACTCTGGGAGTTCTTGAAGGCAAGAGCAAGGCTCTGAAGTTTTGAAAGCAAAAATTCTAAAGATGATAATCATCTGTTGAGGACCGAAGGTCCTATTTATAGACATCAAATGCCCTTTCAACTTCCAAAAGTTGCTGCAACGGTTAGAATTCTGTCACCGTTGCGCTCACGTTTTGGAGCCACGTAAGAGCAACGGTAGGGGGCATTTGTTTACCCCAATCAGAGCAAGGCTCTGTTCAAATTCCAAGGCGGGAAATGAAGCAACGCTTCTAATTCTCCAATCAGAGCAAAGCTCTACTTTGAAAATTTAAATTTTGATAATTGAAGCAACGCATCAAATCTCGTGCGCTGCACGCAATGCGCTGCGCGCAATGCGCCACGTGTCAGAAGCTGATACGTCAGCGCAGCGCCCAAGGCAGCGTGCCCAATCAGAGCAAGGCTCTGTTTAAAACAAAAATTAAAGGAAGCAACGCTTCAGTTGCGCAAGCGCTGCGCTGCGCTACACGTGTCAGCGCAGCAGCGCAAGCGCAGCTGCGCTGCACTATGCGCTGCGTGACACGTGTCAAGCACTGGGGCGTTTGCGCCAAACAGAATTAAAATTCTAGTAAGATCTTTCTGTTCTTGTTAAAACAAGAAGATTGTCTTCTGTAAAACAGGAGCCCTTGGATCAAAGATCCAACGGTGGGGAAAATTCCCCAAATCACTCAGAGAATGATCTCTTTAACAAATTTAACAAATTTATGGGCACTATATAAAGGCCCCTAGACCCCAATTCAAAGGACATCGACATCAAGAACTTCAAAACAGAGAGAACTCTGAAGAATTTTGAAAAGAACTCAAGAAAAAGGTAAAAACCTTTATAAAAGAAGAAGAATTTCTTCTGAAATAGATCATTGATCTAAGAACAAGATCAATGATCTTCAATAGAAAATAAATAATAACAGTGCCTTGCACTTGCAAAAACTGCACTGTTGCGCTCCTGGGTTGGCGCAAGCCACCAGAGAGCGCCACGTGTCAGCGGCGCAACAGCGCAGCGCACTGACGCAGTGCACTGCGCTGTTGCGCTTGCGCTCACTGGAGCGTGACACGTGTCACCTCCACATGCGCTTGCGCTTAATAATTGGCGCAAAGCGCCTGACAAGTCACTGTCAGATAATTAATGCACTGCATTATTTGCAGAAGGGCCAAGCCCAATTAAAAAAGGCCTAACAGGCCTAATTAAATGCTACGCATTATTTTAAAAAAATGAGGGCAGAGCCCAAACAAAAACAGATGCTCTGCATCATTTATAAAGGGATAGAGGCCAAATCAGAAAGGCCTAGCAGGCCAAAATAAAATGCAGTGCATTATTAAACATGGGCAAAGCCTTAGCACAGGCCTAATAGGCCAAAGATCAAGAAAAATGTTGAACATATTCAACTGGACTTAGCCCAATCATGGCCGTAAGTTCTCAAATTAAATTGACTGAGCAAGACTGCTCTCTTAAATCAATTTACATTCGGTTCAAGGGTACATCTCCGAACTCCTGTGACCCCTATCGTTGTAATCCTTCAACGACGTCAGAGAGGTGACGGGTCCCGACGACCACACATCGACACGGACTGTGGGGTCCTTAAACTCATGGACTTATGCGTCCTTAAACTAAAATACGGACTGTGGGGTCCTTAAACCCACGGACTTATGCGTCCTTAAACTAACGGACTAATGCGTCCTTAAACACACCCATATGGACTGTGGGGTCCTTAAGCCCATGGACTTATGCGTCCTTAAACTACCTATGGACCATCACGTCCCTAAACTGGAACATGGACCACCATGTCCATAAACTGGAACATGGACGCCTATGTCCCTAAACTGGAAATGGACTGCAATGTCCCTAAACTACTTATGGACCACTACGTCCTTAAACTGGAACAACAGAGCCCCCAAACACTCTTTTGTCGGATCTAAACGATCCCGTTTAAGTTGATCTTAGCCTCAAATATAGCTAACGTATCCTTAAACATTCAAACCGACTTCAAAACCCCCAATTAACTTTGGTTCAAGGGTACATCTCTGAACTCCTCTGACACCTGTCGTTGTAATCCTTCAACGTCGTCGGAGAGGTGACGGGTCCCGACGTCCATATATTAAATAGACCACTACGTCCCTAAACTGGAACAATAGAGCCCCTAAATGCTCTTTCCGTTAAGTTGATCTTAGTCTTAAACAGGACTAACGTATCCTTAACGAACGTTTAAGTTGATCTTAGCTTCAATATGGCTAACGTATCCTTAAACTAAAACACCAAACCCAAATCTAAGTAAATACGGATTTGGACTAATCCACGTCCTACGGGCGAAGGCATAACTTAGTCTCCGTATACAATCCACGGGCATCCACAAACAAACAAACACACACGACACGAAGTGAAATTTCTGGAGAAGGAGAAAGTGGTTACCGCGATACGGTAGCATAATTAACTGCAGGGGCTTGTGCCTGCAGGGAAGAGCATCCCCACAATCAAAAACCCCTCAAGCGAGGGGGAATCTGACGAAGTCTGCTACATCGGCCGCATCCGTCTAAACCTCCGATGCATGGTGCCATAAATCAACTTGGCATCTTCGGAGAGGTGGATGGATAAAACCAAGTAGGATCTGCCCCGAATCTCAAGAAAGACGTTCAGTCTCGGCCGTCGTTCGGAGGGGAACATTGGGCACAACCTCCCTTGTATATTTTGATCAAAAAACATATATACAACAATATATAGGCATCCACAAGCGGAAGCTAGCTCTTCGCCGACTGGCGGAATCACAACCACGCAATAACATATATACAACGCCCAACGGCGAAGAATCAACCCAGAGAGAACAAATAAAGAAGCAAGGCATCAAAACTCAAGAAAAGCGATCATAAACCTATCGCTCTAAGTCTTGCACAATACCCATGTCTGACTAGGTCTACCAATAAAACAATCTCTAGTCTCTGATTTGGTTGATCTGATCTGATGTGATGGAGTTTATCTAGATACAACGGAATATATAAAGTACGAGAGTGGGCACGATCCAATATATGTCCCACCTACAAAAGCAAAGCACCCTAGAAGAAGCTGTGTGCCAGCAATACCGCAACTGATCCCAAGCGGTCAAACCTGCAAGAACTGTGGCACGACGGGGGTGAGCTGCCAAGTCATGAGTAGAAAACATCATCAAGTAGAAATCGAATAAAACAATGATCTCCTAGGTCACTGTATCCTGAAGGTAATACTATGATATCTAGGGTGACCATATATGCATCTATGTCAACAATCGATCAATGCAATGACATATATAAATAAACATCCGACATCATATGCCTGTATGCATGTGGATATCATCCACGTGTCCATCAACGACACAAACAATATCATGGAACCTGAGTGTCCCACACCGACACTCGAAAATCATGAAAACATAAGCCTGTATATATATATGAGGATATCAACTACGTTTGTCCATCAACGACACATCAAATTCATGGAACCTGAGTGTCCAACACCGACACTCGAAACATCATGAAAACCCGTGTCCAGCATCGACATGTAAATACTCATATCTCAGGCGCCGCATACTCAGACCGGCCCTCATATCTATCTTATCTCAGGCGCCTCATCCTCAGATCGGTTCTCATATCCATCTCATATCATAACTCTAAAACGGTATCCTCCGGATATCCACCGAGCTCTATACAATCACCGGTAGGTAGTGTTCCCTCTGTCGGGCTCATCGTCTACACCTCAAAAATCATTTCTTGCCCAGAGGTACCATACCGAGTCCACCATGTACCCGCAAACGGCATCCGCCAACTTCTCGAATCGGGTCTCGAAAACAGGCTCAGAACTGAGAAAACTCATGGTGGATGTCTCGAAATATCGTATCAAGAGAAACCTGATTTTTAAAACAATACGCCATTTCCTTTGAAATATACCACGGTTCTCAAATCCAGAGATTTCATGAAAACGACATCTCAAGCAAATAACCATAAAGTACGATGTATGCAACATAGAGTATTAATATGAGCATATCGGTATATCATGCAAGTATATAACCATAAAGAACGATGTATGCAACATAGAGTAGTAATATGAGCATATCGAGTATATCATGCAAGCATGGCAAGTGATAGTACTGAATAACGAATGTACTATACAATTAAGAATAATATCATGATACGACAGTTCTACTGCATAAGTGGCAAGGCAATTCCCGATGAAGAATGTGTGTGAGCCGGCAAATCTGTGTAAGTGTAACATGCACATCAACGGTAATTGTGCATGTGTACTAGCAAATGATATCATATCGCAATAAATACTGGAACATAGTATGTACATCACTTGGGGTAATATCCTACATAACAGGAACAATAAATGGGTATATCTATCTACACATGAACCATACAGTCACTTTGTAAAAGATACGAATCGTTGTTTTGAAAGTGGGTGCTACGGAGTTTTTAGAAAAAAAGACATCATTTGGGAACCCGTAGCGTCCCATAAAGTTTCCGTTTAAAAGATGCATACGATTCGTCAATTTTGGAAATAGGTATAGTTCAAGTGGCATCTTAACATTTGGCGATCCCGCCTCATAACATCCGATATGAAAACAATCCTCGATCATCATCCTCAAATCACTAGCGCGGATCAATCATCCGGTACATCTCATCACGTACGGTAATCCATCGTACGGGGTCATCAAACAGAATAGGGAATATATCGACCTATACAATAATGAGGGTACGGATCTAAAGTCTCGTACGGCATATTACTCATTATACTCAAAAATATATACATATATACACATTTGTATAAACTTCATATCTTAAGAATTCCACAACACCTCTATCTCAATCTCGTGTCGTGCATATCGATCTCGATCTCATATCATACCATTATCAACTCATACTTGTTCTCTTTCAATTCGTACCTATCATGATTCACTTCTCATTTCATATTCTCAAGCACTATATCTATTAGCGTCAACTTTATCATATTTATAACTCATAACATAATCTTCCATATCAATGGTTGCGTGGGTGATATACGCCATCCACTCGACTTTCCGTGTAGATATAAATCTACTCACCTTCTAAACTCCTCGCTTAGCCGAAATCGATGTGGTTCGTCGTCTCGGAAGTCCACACGAAAGTACCTACAATCAATACATAATCGCAATACTATTAAAATCAAGTCCGAAAATCGATATGGCACACGAATTGCTTATAGGTTAGAACCTATAGCTTACGCATGCAAAAACAACCAAACAACCCTCGTCGCTAACGTATAAACGTCCAACGACGGAATCAAATCCAAATACCAAAACCACGAATTCATATATCGGAAAACATTAGCCCAAAACACTCGCAAACAAGTCCCAGATTTTGGCTCAGGTAAATATGGACTAAACAAGCAAGTACAGGGGATAGGTTATAGGGTAAGTGAGCTACAGGCAAAACAACAACACCAATGCCCATAGGAAGTCCGGCGACATTACCCAAAATTCCGGCCTCGCCGGTCTAAGTAGGGTAGAATGGGTTCGTGTTTTGGTGGTGGTCTTTTAGTGGTCTATCGTGGTTAATGGACATGCTTGATTTTCTTAGAAATACCCCAGATAGCTCCAGATACCCTGTAGGCCTTTAGGTTGAAAAAACCAACACGGAACAATTCTAACTTCGTGTATCGGGTTATATTCTCTTTTCTGGTCTAGCAAAGCAATCTCTAAGGTCTTGAAAACACTCACTAAACCTCTATTTACCACATAACAGCAACTTGTAATTTCCAATATCACAAAACCTAACTAATTCAAATTCTAAACTAAACTAGGATATTTAACATAAATACCTAACTAAAGTGAAGAGATTACTTCATTTGCAACTAAAGAAAATTCTTGAGTTGCCCAAAGTCTTCAAAATCCAAACTTGAATGGTTTAAAGGGTTTAGGATATGCTTGTGCATGTTTTATGTGAAGGGGGCATGAGGTTTTGAGAAGGGATTGGAGGTGATGCATGGAGCTAGAGTGGGAATGAAGGAGCATGGAGGAGATCAAGAAAACAATGGAGAAGGAGGGAAAGGGGCAGCAAATCTAACCCTTAAGCTCACTCACTCACTCACAAATATCCCCCTAAACTCACTCTCTCACAAATATTTTTCATTCTTAACTCCTTTCACACACAAACTCTTTTCTTTTCTTTTCTTTTCTTTTCTCTTTCTCACAAGTCACACACACAAACTCACAAACACAAACACAACATGCACAAGATATGGTGCACTAGCCATTAAAAAATGTAAAAAAAATACGGATTTAGCCAAAAATCCGATAAACATCATTAAAATAAATAAATCATTTTAATCTCCGATTAATCTCCAAATATTGTTATATACTTATACCATTTTCTGAAAAATCCCTATTCGCAAATCGAATATTTTTCGTGAAATATATTATTTTAAGATTAAATTTCCAAAAATAATATTTTATATTTCTGAAATGTTACAGTCTTCCACCCTTAAGTAAATTCGGTCCCCGAATTTAAATTTAAATCCCCAAATGATAAAACATTTCAATAATCAGCTCAAATCAACGGGGCTCCAAAATCACGAAAGATACAGAAATACCACAGTGCATCGTGTGCGGCTGAAAAAAAAGGTATGAAACTCAAAATCAAACTCCATCAAGTGCCACGCAATCATCGGAGTTACAAAGGAAATACGAATAACGAATTCCACAACTGGAATCCAAATCATAATATGTATATAGCACGCATCTTTGTAAAACCATTTTAAAGACTGAATAAAACATATGCAAAATCTTTCCCAAATCTCCGTGCTATGCGTAACTCACGGCACAAGTGGCAGACGATCATTTGTAAAGTAGTAAATATATACTTATATTTGTTTTGCTCAATTTATACGTCCCGCCTTTTTGAAATATCCTAGAAGGTTTAACTTGTAAAATTTCATGTCACTCGCGGACACGTAGGAAATAACGAGACTATAGCTCCTTTTTGAAAATCATTTGGTAACTTTTTATGCATGCAAAAGTACTCAGGCACTGTCCTCAGACCAGCCCTGCTCGACTACTATACAATACAGTATCAATCATCAAAACGCGATACTCATAAATAAAATCAGCCTCAAAAGGCGTATCCAACATCACATGTGTCTGGTGCGTACGGAAAACCAAATCCAATACAAGTGTCATAATATGCATAAAAGCAAAACTAAGTGCAACAGGTGTGCACGAAAGCATCCATCCAGTGCAATGGATGTGCACGACAACAATATCAAGTGCATCTATAGTGCACGAAAATCTCAACCCAGTGCAACTAACATGCACGAATGAAAATCTTAATTGAGTGCACCCGGTGTGCACAAAATTTCATATCCTGCGCCCAGCATGCGCGAAAATCTAAAACAAGTGCGTCCGGTCCGTATAAAACATCCAGTGAAATAGTATACACGATAACGAACATCATGTACAGACGAGCACGAAAACATAAATCTGGTGCAACAAATGCACAAAATACAAATCCGGTGCAACGAATGCACGAAATACCAATCTGGTGCAACTAATGCATGAAAACTCATCAAAATCTCAAATGCTCCCATAAACAACATCGAGTATACCCAAGGTGTATAGAATCATAAACGTGTGCAACTGCGTGCACAAAATCCATCCCAATGCACTTCAAGCACAAATAAGCTATACCGAGTACAAAAATCAAGTCAAGTGCGTATGACATGCACGAAATCGAAATAGACAGTATCGAATCCATGAAACCATAAATATGTGCAACGAAGGCACAAATTGACACCAAGTGCAATAGATACGCACAAATTATAAACCAATGTAGCGGTGTATATAACATAAATCAAGTGCATTAACTGTGCACAAAATATAAATCTGCAATAGGTGCAGCCATGGTGCACAAAAACATAATCACGAAACCCAATCATCGAAACTCAAGTCCAAGCGATAAAAGTGTGATATTCGGATCACAAAACGCAAATCGCAATAACTGACATTGAGGTACACCTCCTACAAGGTCGAAAAATAAGCCGGTACGCCCAAGCTGGCAGAGCAAGATCATCTGCTTTCCTCTTGCTCACAGTTTGGCGTCTTCGGTCTCTGGGTCCTCATTTTCTCTGTGGATTACCAATCTTATGATCCTTCTGCTCGTCGGCCCGGTCAGGTGTACTAACGGAACAGTCCCGCTTTGGAACTCTTCTGATCACCGTTTGGCCAATCAACATGACCATTCTCAAACGGCACATTACTGACGGCGACATCTGGCCCTCTGAATACGCATGCTATAACCGATCCTGGGTGAAAATCTCTATCGTTGCGGTGTCCTGGAAAGAACCTGCTCATGGCTTCTTCTGATCTTACCTATGCAGAACTATACGAAGGTTAGCACTCTTACTTAACTCTTTTCTCATAACCGGACAGCTGCATCCTCAGCACGGCTTTCCTCTGGAATTTGGCTGTATCTAACGCCTCTGCACACGTATCAATCCTCTGGCATCAACGGAGAGTAACGACCGCTCGTTCACATCTCGCACGAACCACTTGTTCCACTCGTCTTTATTATCGTCCACTTCGACGTCATCCCTTGCTGTCTGCATATTGCAATTCATTCTCGGCTACGGTCAATCTGGAGTCTCTCACACGAATTAGACATTACGAACTAGGTATCTTCACCACTCTGTAGAAGATATCTAGCCGAACACATCCTCGGGAACTCGTCCAAATCATCGGAGGAATACACTTTATTCGTCCGTTCTCGATCAACTCACAACACATTTGGGTGAGGTCCTTCTATCTAAAACTGGTCAACTTACCGATCTCACATCGGAGCATCCGACGAACAACGTCCTCTCTTGATCGATCTACTCTAGATCTGAGTAAATCCTTCAACTGGAATTCTTCAACTCAACCGAGCCTGCATTGGCACATCAAAATCTGGTGAATTATATCCGTCGCTCCACTCGAGATAGACTAGCTATCTCCTGTCACATCTCTGTCTGAAAGCTCCAGCGGTCTCAGCTCATATACTCTGGAATCGACATCCCATCAATCTCAGCAACATCTGGGTCATTTATCTGCACGGTAGACAATATCACGATCTTCGAGGTATGTTGTAAATCAGCAGTCCTCTCAATCCGGCAGCCTCTATCAATGGCCCGGTCATCCGGTGCAAAACCGAACACTCGCCTCAAACGAGAGATCACAACACAACACTATACCTATACATCCCTATGTCACCAGAAAACAACATGGTCAGTCTTCGTCCATGACGAGCTCGCCCTGACCGCAACACCAGCAGCAGCTCAATCTGCGCTCAAACCATGGTGACAGGAATCTCAAGCTGGTATCGATAAAGATAGATCAATGAATGAAAGAAATCAACAGATCCCAAATGGATATATGATCATAGAAACGAATAGTATCAAAGATCTCAAGATATGTACATCCTAAGGTTTCTTAAGTGGAGTATCGTATCGTAAATATGCCGCGAAACATACATACGGTATGGCACTCTACTCAAGCTACCTACTCCATCAATCAAGGTCAACCTATGAAACAAAAATTTGGGTCTAATACACCCCGTTAAGTCTAAGTTCTGTAAGGTCAAGCCTATGTTTCGAAATATATACGCCCTAGACTCCGCATAGTCAAACCCAGACTCAAACCAAGGTTAAACCTAACGCTTTGATACCAACTTTGTCATAACCCATAATTTAGCATGTGACCGGCACTTAAATTACGCAACGTCTAAAGGCGTGACGTAAATCAAGTAAGCCGAAGCCCAGAAAACCTAAACCTTTTGCGGAAAATAGTAGGGGTGCAGTTTTTGAAATAAAGGTATAATGAATCATGTTTTTCTTTAAAAGCATAGCTAATGAAACAAAAAATGCAAGTGGATTATACTAGAGTTGAAAACATGTTTCGACTTTAAAAATTTGGGCACCACCTCCCTTGTATATTTTGATCCAAAAACATATATACAACAATATATAAGCATCCACAAGCGGAAGGTAGCTCTTCGCTGACTGGCGGAATCACAACCACGCAATAACATATATACAACGCCCAACGGCGAAGAATCAACCCAGAAAGAACAAATAAATAAGCAAGACATCAAAACTCAAGAAAAGCGATCATAAACCCATCGCTGTAAGTCTCGCACAATACCCAAGTCCGACTAGGTCTACCAATAAAACAATCTCTAGTCTATGAGTTGATTGATATGATCTGATGTGATGGAGTTTATCTAGATACAACGGAATATAGAAAGTACGAGAGTGGGCACGATCCAACATTTGTCCCACCTACAAAAGCAAAGCACCTTGGAAGAAGCTGTGTGCCAACAATACCGCAACTGATCCCAAGTGGTCAAACCTGCAAGAATTGTGGCACGACGGGGGTGAGCTACCAACTCATGAGTAGAAAACATCAGCAAGAAGAAATCGAATAAAATAATGATGTCCTAGGTCACAATATCCTGAAGGTAATACTATGATATCTAGGGTGACCATATATTCATCTAAGTCAACAATCGATCAATGCAATGACATATATAAATAAACATCCGACATCATATGCCTGTATGCATGTGGATATCATCCGCGTGTCCGTCAACGATATAAACAATATCATGGAACCTGAGTGTCCCATACCGACACTCGAACATCATGAAAACATAAGCCTGTATATATATATAAGGATATCAACCACGTTTGTCCATCAACGACACATCAAAATCATAGAACCTGAGTGTCCAACACCGACACTCGAAACATCATGAAAACCCGTGTCCAGCATCGACACGTAAATACTCATATCTTAGGCCCCGCATACTCAGATCAGCCCTCATATCTATCTCATCTCAGGCGCCTCATCCTCAGATCGGTCCTCATATCCATCTTATATCATAACTCCAAAACAGTATCCTCCGGATATCTACCGAGCTCTATACAATCACCGGTAGGTAGTGTTCCCTCTGCCAGGCTCATCCTCTACACCTTAAAAATCAATTCTTGCCCTGGGGTACTATACCGGGTCCACCATATACCCGCAAAGGGCATCCGCCAACTCCTCGAATTGGTTTCGAAAACAGGCTCAGAACTGAGAAAACTCATGGTGGACGTCTTGAAATATCATATCAAGAGAAACCAGGTTTTTAAAACAATACGCCATTTCCTTTGAAATATACCACGGTTCTCAAATCCAGAGATTTCATGAAAACGACATCTCAAGCAAATAACCATAAAGTACGATGTATGCAACATAGAGTATTAATATGAGCATATCGGTATATCATGCAAGCATATAACCATAAAGAACGATGTATGCAACATAGAGTAGTAATATGAGCATATCGAGTATATCATGAAAGCATGTCAAGTGAAAATACTAAATAGAGAATGTACTATACAATTAAGAGTAATATTATGATACGGCAGTTCTACTATGTAAGTGGCAAGGCAATTCCCGATGAAGAATGTGTGTGAGCCGGCAAATCTGTGTAAGTGTAACATGCGCATCAACGGTAATTGTGCATGTGTACTAGCAAATGATATCATATCACAATAAATACTGGAACGTAGTATGTACATCACTAGTGGTAATATCCTATATAACAGGAACAATAAATGGGTATATCTATCTACACATGAACCATACGGTCACTTTGTAAAAGATACGAATCGTAGTTTTGAAAGTGGGTGCTACGATGTTTTTAGAAAAAAAGACATCATTTGGGAACCCGTAGCGTCCCATAAAGTTTCCATTTAAAAGATGCATACGATTCGTCAGTTTTGGAAATAGGTATGGTTCAAGTGGCATCTTAACATTTGGCGATCCCGCCTCATAACATCCAATATGAAAACAATCCTCGATCATTATCCTCTAATCACTAGCGCGGATCAATCATCCGGTACATCTCATCACGTACGGTAATCCATCGTACGGGGTCATCAAACAGAATAGGGAATATATCGACCTATACAATAATGAGGGTACGGATCTAAAGTCTCGTACGGCATATTACTCATTATACTCAAAAATATATACATATATACACATATGTATAAACGTCATATCTTAAGAATTCCACAACACCTCTATCTCAATCTCGTGTCGTGCATATCAATCTCGATCTCATATCATACCATTATCAATTCATACTTGTTCTCTTTCAATTCGTACATATCATGATTCACTTCTCATTTCATATTCTCAAGCACTATATCTATTAGCGTCAACTTTATCATATTTATAACTCATAACATAATCTTTCTTATCAATGGTTGCGGGGTGATATACGCCATCCACCCGACTTCCCGCGTAGATATAAATCTACTCACCTGCTAAACTCCTCGCTTTGCCGAAAACGATGTGCTTCGTCGTCTCGGAAGTCCACGCGAAAGTACCTACAATCAATACATAATCGCAATACTATTAAAATCAAGTCTGAAAACCGATACGGCATACGAATTGCTTATAGGTTAGAACCTATAGCTTACGCATGCAAAAACAACCAAACAACCCTCGTCGCTAACGTACAAACGTCCAACGACGGAATCAAATCCAAATACCAAAACTACGAATTCATATATCGAAAAACATTAGCCCAAAACTCTCGCAAACAACTCCCAGATTTTGGCTCAGGTAAATATAGACTAAAAAAGCAAGTACAGGGGATAGGTTATAGGGTAAGTGAGTTACAGGCAAAACAACAACACCAATGCCCATAGGAAGTCCGGCGACATTACCCAAAATTCCGGCCTCGCCGGTCTAAGTAGGGTAGAATGGGTTCGTGTTTTGGTGGTGGTCTTCTAGTGGTCTATCTTGGTTAATGGACATGCTTGATTTTCTTAGAAATACCTCAGATAGCTCCACATACCCCGTAGGCCTTTAGGTTCAAAAAACCGACACGGAACAATTCTAACTTCGTGTATCGGGTTATATTCTCTTTTCTGGTCTAGCAAAGCAATCTCTAAGGTCTTGAAAACACTCACTAAACCTCTATTTACCACATAGCAGCAACTTGTAATTTTCAATATCACAAAACCTAACTAATTCAAATTCTAAACTAAACCAGGATATTTAACATAAATACCTAACTAAAGTGAAGAGATTACCTCATTTGCAACTAAAGAAAATTCTTGAGTTGCCCAAAGTCTTCAAAATCCAAACTTGAATGGTTTAAAGGGTTTTGGATATGCTTGTGCATGTTTTATGTGAAGGGGGCATGAGGTTTTGAGAAGGGATCGGAGGTGATGCAAGGAGGTAGAGTGGGAATGAAGGAACATGGAGAAGATGAAGAAAACAATGGAGAAGGAGGGAATGGGGCAGCCAAGTCTAACCCTTAAGCTCACTCTCTCACTCACAAATATCCCCCTAAACCCACTCTCTCACAAATATCTCTTTTGTTTTTCATTCTCAACTCCTTTCACACATAAACTCTTTTCTTTTCTTTTCTCTTTCTCACAAGTCACACACACAAAATCACAAACACAAACACAACATGCACATGAAATGGTGCACTAGCCATTAAAAAATGTAAAAAAATACGGATTTAGCCAAAAATCCGATAAATATCATTAAAATAAATAAATCATTTTAATCTCCGATTAATTTCCAAATATTGTTATATACTTATACTATTTTACGAAAAATCTCTATTCGCAAATCGAATAGTTTTCGTGAAATATATTATTTTAAGATTAAATTTTCAAAAATAATATTTTATATTTCTGAAATGTTACTGTTTACCCCAATCAGAGTAAAGCTCTGTTCAAATTCCAAGTCGGGAAAGGAAGCAACGCTTCTGTTTCCCCCAATCAGAGCAAGGCTCTGTTCTGAAAATTAAAATGAAAATTAAAAAATTAAAGAAGCAACGCTTCAGCCGACTTGCGCTTTGCGCTGCGCACCACGTGGCAGCGCAGTCGTGCTGCGCTCTGCGCTGCGCGACACGTGGCAGCGCACTTGCGCTAGCGCAGTCGCGCTGCGCTCTGCGCTGCGCGACACGTGGCAAGCGCTGGTGCGTTTGCGCCAAACAGAATTAAAATTCTAGTAAGATCTTTCTGTTCTTGTTAAAACAAGAAGATTGCCTTCTGTAAAACAGAAGCTCTTGGATCAAAGATCCAACGGTGGGGAAAATTCCCCAAATCACTCAGAGAATGATCTCTTTACCAAATTTAACAAATTAATGGGCACTATATAAAGGCCCCTAGACCCCAATTCAAAAGACATCAACATCAAGATTAAAAACAACAACACAGAGAATAGAGAGAGCTCTAAAAAATTGTAAGAAGAACTCAAGAAGAGAAAAAAGGTAAAAACCTTTATAAAAAAGAAGAATTTCTTCTGAATAGATCATTGATCTAAGAACAAGATCAATGATCTCCAATAAATAATAATAATAATAATAATAATAATAATAATAATAACAGTGCATTGCACTTTTTTATGAACCATTGGTTCTGGAATCTTAAAGATTCTTCTCTTAAATCCAAAATTGGATTAAGTAATTAAAACAGTGCTTTGCACTGTTGCGCTCCTGGGTTGGCGCAAGCCACCAGAGAGCGCCACGTGTCAGCTCCAGAATAATTTGTGCTATGCGCTTTTAAAAATAAAGCATTGCTCTCTGAGATTAGCGCAACTCATCAGAGCGTGCCACGTGTCACAGCGCAACAGCTCAGCGCACTAGCGCAGCGCACTGCGCTAGCGTGACACATGTCACCTTCACATGCGTTTGCGCTCGATAATTGGCGCAAAGTGCCTGACAAGCCATATGGCACTCTGTCAGATTAATTAATGCAATGCATTATCAAGGGCAGAGCCCAATAAAGAAAGGTCTATTAGATCAAACAAAATGCTATGCATTAAAAAAGGGAGAGAGCCTAAATCAAATAGGCCTTACAGGCCAAAAGAAAATGCAGTGCATTGTTAAACAGGGGCAAAGCCCTAGCACAGGCCTAATAGGCCACTGATAAAAAACGTTGAACATCTTCAACTGGACTTAGCCAATCATGGCCGTAAGTCCTAAAATTAAATTGACTGAGCACGGCTGCTCTCCTAAATCAATTTACATCCGGTTCAAGGGTACATCTTTGAACTCCTCTGACACCTGTCGTTGTAATCCTTCAACGTCGTCAGAGAGGTGAAGGGTCCCGACGGCCATATATTAAATGGACCACTACGTCCCTAAACTAGAACACTAGAGCCCCTAAATGCTCTTTCCGTTAAGTCGATCTTAGTCTCAAATCAGACTAACGTATCCTTAATGAACGTTTAAGTTGATCTTAGCCTCAATATAGCTAACGTATCCTTAAACTAAAATACCAAACCCAAATCTAAGTAAATACGGATTTGGACTAATCCACGTCCTATGGGCTATGGCATAATATAGTCTCCGTATACAATCCACGGGCATCCACAAACAAACAAACACACACGACACGAAGTGAAATTTCTGGAGAAGGATAAAGTTGTTACCGCGATGCAGTAGCGTAATTAACTGTAGGGGCTTGCGCCTGCAGGGAAGAGCGTCCCCACAATCAAAAACCCCTCAAGCAAGGGGGAATCTGACGAAGTCTGCTACATCGGCCGCATTCGTCTAAACCTCTGATACACGGTGCCATAAATCAACTTGGCATCTTCGGAGAGGTAGGCGGATAAAACCAATTAGCATCTGCCCCGAATCTCAGGCAAGACGTCCTAGTCTCGGTCGCCATTCGGAGGGGAACAGATTCTGGTACGCCCGGTAGGACCTTTTCCTCTTTCCACTCCACACTTCGTGAGTCGTGTTCACGAACAAATCGCGGTTTGCTGTGGTTGCCTGTGGATTCGAAGTACTAAGATTTGGTGTCTTGCTCCGTGTAGAAAACAGAAGATCAATGGCTTCAAACTGCACTTCCTGTAATCGCAACTCTCGCTCCGTCCCTGTTGGAGGGGTGACTTACAGGCCCCAAGCGGCCTCTCTTTTCAAGATGCCAGTGGAGCAGGTAACTCAAGCCACCATTGGACTATTCTTCGGGACCATGCTCCCACCGATGAGCTTCAATGCCCCAATGGCGTCCTAAGAAGCTCTAAAGAAGTCGGTCTTTGATCGACTTACCCCTGCCGTGGCCCCTCTCAACAGGTCGCCCAACTTCAATACTTCAGTTTTCAAGGGCCAGAGCACCTACAAGCCCGTGATACCCGAAACTGCCATCCCAAAGCGGATAGCCATCCCGGCTCAAGCGGACGAGATCATTGGAAATGCTCCTCCTTCCAAGAAGTCAGTTTTTACAAGGCTGGCCATTCCGATTGCTACTCCAGGAGAGGTCCTCAAAACTGCTTCCCCTGCCCAGAGGTCTGTCTTTGACAGATTAGATATTGCTTCTCAACGGGTGTCAGTCTTCGACAGGCTAGCACCAATAACTGTCTCTCCTCAAAGCGGGGGGCATGACAAAGTCACCCTTATAGCTGAAACAACTCCATCCGCAAGACATGCTCGACGTCGCCACTGGCGTCGAGTGAGGAAGGCTGGGGGCAACTCCCCCTCTGGATTTACTCCACCAGCTCCAACGGTGGGGATCGATGCTGCTGTTCCAACCGGGAACAGCTTTGAATTGTTGAACACGGTGCGCAGAAATTCTCCTACTGCGGTGTTGAAACGAACTCCTTCACCTGTAGAGAATACTCCAGAGAAGAAGCTAGAGCAGCCCCCTCAACGGCTGTCGTCTAAAATTTACAAAGTCTGGCGACAGGTCCAAGAGTCGGTGATTGATGAAAACTATCTCCGCCGACAGAAAAAGATGAAGGTTCGGCAGGAGAAGGATTACTTCGTCAAGCCATAAAAAGCAACAGTTACTTAGGTGCCCACTGCGACGGCTCCCTCAACTCCAATCACTCAAAGGAAAAGGAGGCCGCAAAAAGCCCCTGTGAATATGGCGAAGCGTAAAAGCACTGAACACAAATGCCCCAAGTCTGGAGGCATGGTGGCGCACACTGTTTATATGGCTGCCGGAAAGGAGGAAAGCCGTGCTTCTACGGGCCACCGACCGCTAACCCGATCCGTGACGAAAGCCCGGGAGCAACAACAAAAGCTTCAGGAAATGATGACTGCAATGGCTACACTTACTGGGCCAAAAGAAAGCCCGGAGTCGTCATCAGAACAGCGTCACGAACAAGAAACTGAAGCTGACTTCTTACGCAGAGTCCTCGAAAAGAAGGACAAAGAAGCCGCAGAGCAAGCGGCTAACATAAAACAGATGGCACTCCTCTTCCAAGATATGGTAGGGATGATGTTACAGCCGGACCCTCCAGCTGATGACCCTCCAATCATTGTTGAAGACGATAGAAGGGAGACATCTAATCCCCCGCCGGATCTCTCAGCAGCTAAAGATGAAACCATTTCCAAGGCCGAGCTGGATGACTATATAGCTCAGCAAATACGGGTTCATCAGGTGAATGAAGCAGCTGCGCAAATTGTTAGAACCGGACGACCCTATCCAAGCTGGTATGACCAAATCAGTTACCCGCCGGGATATACGATCCCAAAGTTTTACGTATATAAAGGGACAGGGAATCCACATCAACATGTCGCTCAATTCAGAGCCTTATGCGGCAACACTGGAGGCGACGACAAACTGCTGCTTCGCCAGTTCGTCGGCAGCTTAGCGGAAACAGCCTTTGAATGGTATTCAGAGCTACCTAACGACTCTGTTAAAACGTTTGCGGATATGGAGGTACTGTTTACACAAAGATTCGCGAGTGCTAGTGGACGCACCCCGATAACAGCACTGAGTAATGCCAGGATAAGGCCAGGCGAAACATGGGTTCAATATGCAACACGATGGCGGAACCTATGGTCGAAATGCGAACAACGCATAGAAGAGGCACCTGCGGTAGGCATGTTCGTGGGCACTCTTGATCCGCAAGCGACCATCTCGCAATTCATGATGTTCTTCAGGCCGACCACCTTCCAGGCCTTAATTGACAAATTAGCCCAAATGGACCAGATGGGCCATGGACCGTCTCCTCCAAAACCAGATTCTCGAAATGAGAAAGGATAAGGGAAAGCGATCGTCGTCGCCAATGCTCAACAACCGCCGAGCAACTCAATGCCGGTCGTTCGCCAAAACAATATGCATCCACACCCATCCCTCGAGGAGAGACTAGGACGTCCTTACTCATTTCATCAAAATAAAACAAGAAGACTGTTTGAGCTGGCAGTGCGCAACAGACTCATCAATCTGCCGAGTCCAAAACGTCTGTCGCAGCCAGGCGATCTCAATAATCCTAATTATTGCCCTTACCACCAAACGGTAAGTCACCCGATCGAGGATTGTTTCGTCTTTAAGGGATGGATCGAGGATCGGTACCTACAAGGCAAGTTCACGCTATCTGAAAACTGGAAGGTGAACCCACCACAACCGCACGCTCTGAGAAAGATGGATACGCTGGGGGCATCATGCTCAGTCATAGAGAAAGCCCCATAGACCGAAAAGTCAGTAAACTAGAGATTCGCCTCGAATACGACGACAGCGGACCGCAACGTCCTTAAACTAACGGCGGACCGCAACGTCCTTAAACTAACGGCGGAACGAAACGTCCTTAAACTAATGGCGGACCACTACGTCCTAAAACTAGCTATTGACCGAGATGTCAATAAACTACAGTGGATTGAAACACCACAAAGCTGATATAAAAAAAAGATAAAAAAATAATAAACGGTATGTCCATAAGCAAAATGGGCATGGATGAAAACCCGAAAGGGCTCCGTAAGTAAAAACAGCAGGGCTACCAGCGAGTGTTCGTGAAAACCCGAAAGGGCGCGACCTCGTAAAAAAAAAGAGAATAAAAAGAATAAAAAAAAGGAAAACGGTATGTCCATAAGCAAAATGGGCATGGATGAAAACCCGAAAGGGCTCCGTGAGTAAAAACAGCAGGACTACCGGCGAGCGTTCGTGAAAACCCGAAAGGGCGCAACCTCGTTGAAAGACACTTGCAGGGTTCTCTTGACCTTGTAAGGAGAAACCACCCGCATGAGATCCTTATGACTCACAGGGAAGCAACACACTTAGGGATCCTCATGAACCCTAAGGAGAAATTACACTTGCGAGATCCTCACGACTTGTAAGGAGAACTCTCTTATGGGGCCCTCACGGCTCATAAGATTTGAAAGTCTTAAGTTACAGAGACCTAAACCTGTGCTTAAGCAACCCCCACAACCTTCGATAATGCCCTACAAGTGGCTCAGTACTGACCCTTGTATACAATCCACGGGCGTGAAAAAACATTTCCCTAACCAAGGAGAAAACCCTCTTGTAGGATCCTTACGACTTACAGAGGAACATACACTTAGGAATCCTCACGATTCTTAAGGAGAAAATAAACCTTTAAGATCCTCACGACTTGTAGGGAGAAATACCTTTGTGAGACCCTTACGGCCCATAAAGTCAAAAGCCTTAGTCAACAGGACCTTAACCCTGTTCGCTAAGCCACCTTTGTTCGAAATCGACAGAGGCAAATGATGATTCGCTCCTGGCAATATCCCAGTTGTAGCGGTGCTGATGCCGAAATCGGTGTCTAATTTCAGGTTTACGGCGAAAGGCCAGTAAGCCGCACATGCATACGAAATAGCCGAAATGATGGGGCAACTTGCAACAAAAATCAGCAAGTAAAAATGTATGCATGCAAAATAGCCGAAATGATTGGGTAACTCGCAATAAAGAACAGCGAGTGAAAATAAAATAAATAGCCGAAATGATTGGGCAACTCGCAATAAAAAGCAGCGAGTAAAAAAAAACAGCCGAAACGATTGGGCACCGCGAAAAATAGCCGAAATGGTTGGGCAATCGCAACCTTCACGATATAAAGCTGAAATGATAGAGTATCACGGAAATAAAATAATAATAAAAAAATGAATGAAACTTTTGCCCTACAGGTGAGATCACATCGATCCCTGTATACAATCCAGGGGCACAAACAAAGAGGGAACCAAACCTTCCCAAAAGGCTCCATCAGAAAGCAAAGCCAAATCTCGACGGTTCATAGACAACCTAGAGACAATCTCGACATTTGTCGCAATATTGCAGACACAATGTCAACAAACGGAGCAAAAAGAAGATCCCTAGCTTCAGGGTCTCGACGTCGATATCGACAACTTAGAGATCACCAACGGCGTTTCGCCTCATTCCAACCAGATGCAGACATGACGTCAACAACCGACCTCAGAGTCGCAACGAAACGGAGCCACGGCATAGTCCCTAGTTCTAAATCTTAACGGCAATATCTACAGCCTAAGAGTCAGCAACGGCGTTCCTCCAGCAGGATGCAGACGCAACGCCAACAAAAGACCTCGCGGTCGAAACAAAGCGAAGCGATGGAAAAATCCCAGCTTCATCTCAACAGCCGTCTCGATACAGCAGACGAGATGTTAACAAAGGCATTCCTTCGCAGTCCATCAAGATGCAGATACAACGCCAACAAAATACCTCGCGGTCGAAACAAAGCGAAGCGATGGCAAAAGCCCAGCTTCATCTCAACAACAGTCTCGATACAGCAGACGAGATGTTAACAAAGGCGTTCCTTCGCAGTCCATCAAGATGCATATACAACGCCAACAAAAGACCTCGCGGTCGAAACAAAGCGGAGTGACGGCAAAATCCCAACTCCACATCGGCATTCGTCGCGTTACAGCAGACGCAGTGTCAACAACGGCGTTCTTTCGCAGTCCAGTAGGATATAAATGCAACGTCAACAAAAGACCCCATGGTTAGTAAAGCGGTGTGACGGCAAAATCCCAGCTCCACCTCAGCATTCGTCTCGTTACAACAGACGCAATGTCAACAACAGTGTCCTTCCTCCAACAGGATTCAGATATGACAAAACAAACGAAGCGAAGGCTAAATTCCTAGCTTCAAAGTCTTAACGGCGAGTTATATAAAGCCTGAAAGACAACTGGAGATCATCCCACACCAGTGCGGAACGGTCACCACTTCGACGTTCGTCTCGACATAGCAGACGCAACATCATCAAACAACGGAGCCACGGCAAAATCCCTAGTTCCAAACCTCGACGGTTCACAAGCAACCTAGAGACAACCGTGACGTTTGTCTCGATACAGCAGACGAGATGTCACCCCAGCGTTCTTCCTCCAGTAGGGATCAGACGCGACAATCAAACAAACAGAGCCATGGCAAAATCCCAGCTCCACCTCGACGTTCGTCTCGATACAGCAGACGAGATGTCACCACAGCGTTCTTCCTCCAGCAGGGTTCATACGCGACAATCAAACTAACGGAGCCACGGCAAAATCCCTAGTTCTAAACCTCGACGCTTCACCAGCAACATAGAGACAACCGTGACATTCGTCTCGATACAGCAGACGCGATGCCAGTAAACGAAGCAAAGGCCAAATTCCTAGCTTCAAGGTCTTGACGACAACTCACATAAAACCTGAAAGACTATCGGAGATCATCCCACACCAGCGCGGAGTGGTTATGACTCATCGGGGCTCTCCAAAATGAGCCTAACCTCAAGTAAAAGGCGGCATGGAAAAATTCCTAACGCTTGCTCTTCCGACGGTCAAACTGCCAAGGAGGATTGCTTGAAGACGTCTTGTCCAGCCCCCGAAGGGATCAGAGACACGGTAGTCGCAGGGCTACTCGAACAGCACGATTGCCTATCGAGGAATATATCAGCTGATGCGACGGTACGACGGCTAAAACCCTAAGTACCACAGACCCTAACGGACTTCTGTCGTAAAGAGCAGAGGTTAACTGTGACGTTAGGATATTCTTGCGAGAAATGCTCGATTCGTCTCGACTTGTGAAGAAATTGATGTCTTTGCGAGAACTTCTCGATGCGGCTCGACTCGTAAGATAAAGCCTTAGGCAGTAAGGATTAAAAAACCTGTTTCCTAAGCACTGGGATCCTGCAAGTCGGCCCAAAACGGTCTCTTGCATACTATCCACGGGTCTCACTCTCCGAAGTCGAATCTCGACAAGGAGGGAAACAACCGCTTATGGGTCCTCTCGACTCGCAAGAGGGAAAATTCTCTTATAAGATCCTTACGACTTATAAGAGAAAACACACTTAGAAATCCTCACGATTCCTAAGAAGAAAATCCACCTAGGTGATCCTCTCGATCCGTAGGGAGAAAAGTCTTTATGAGACCCTCACGGCTCATGAAGTTGAAAAGCCTTAGGTAGCAGACCAGAACCTGCTTCCTAAGCCATCACTGCTCCCCAGAGTATTCAAGACGGAAATCATCTATAGGACCGAATGTCCTATTTATAGGCATCCGGAGCCCTTTCAACTTCCAAAAGTTGCCGCAACGGTTGGAATTCTGCCACCGTTGCGCTCACGTTTGGGGCCACGTAAGCACAACGGTAGGGGGGCATTTGTTTACCCCAATCAGAGCAAAGCTTTGTTCAAATTCCAAGGCGGGAAACGAAGCAACGCTTCTGTTTCCCCCGATCAGAGCAAGGCTCTGTTCTGAAAATTAAAATGAAAATTAAAAAATTAAAGAAGCAACGCTTCAGCTGACTTGCACTCTGCGCTGCGCGCCACGTGGCAGCGCAGTTGCGCTGTGCTCTGCGCTGCGCGCCATGTGGCAGCGCAATTGCGCTAGTGTAGTCGCACTGCGCGGCAGCGCAGTTGCGCTAGCGCAGTCGCGCTGCGCGATACGTGGCAGCGCACTTGCGCTAGCGCAGTCGCGCTGCGCGACACGTGGCAAGCGCTGGTGCGTTTGCGCCAAACAGAATTAAAATTCCAGTAAGATCTTTCTGTTCTTATTAAAACAAGAAGATTACCTTCTGTAAAACAGAAGCCCTTGGATCAAAGATCCAATGGTGGGGAAAATTCCCCAAATCACTCAGAGAATGATCTTTTTAACAAATTTAACAAATTAATGGCACTAAATAAAGGCCCCCAGACACCAATTCAAAAGACATCAACATCAAGATCAAAACAACAACACAGAGAATAGAGAGAGCTCTAAAAAATTGTGAGAAGAACTCAAGAAGAGAAAAAAAGATAAAAACCTTTATAAAAAAGAAGAATTCTTCTGAATAGATCATTGATCTAAGAACAAGATCAATGATCTTCAATAAAAAAAATAATAATAATAACAGTGCCTTGCACTTTTTTATGAACCATTGGTTCTGGAATCTTAAAGATTCTTCTCTTAAATCCAAAATTGGATTAAGTAATTAAAACAGTGCCTTGCACTTGCAAATTTGCACTGTTGCGTTCCTGGGTTGGCGCAAGCCACCAGAGAGCGCCACGTGTCAGCTCCAGAATAATTTGCGCTATGCGCTTTTAAAAATAGAGCATTGCTCTCTGAGATTAGCGCAACTCATCAGAGCGCGCCATGTGTCACAGCGCAACAGCTCAGCGCACTGGCACGGCGCACTGCGCTAGCGTGACACATGTCACCTTCACATGCGCTTGCGCTCGATAATTGGCGCAAAGTGCCTGACAAGCCATATGGCACTCTGTCAGATTAATTAATGCAATGCATTATCAAGGGCAGAGCCCAATAAAGAAAGGTCTATTAGATCAAACAAAATGCTATGCATTAAAAAAGGGAGAGAGCCCAAATCAAATAGGCCTTACAGGCCAAAAGAAAATGCAGTGCATTGTTAAACAGGGGCAAAGCCCTAGCACAGGCCTAATAGGCCACAGATAAAAAACGTTGAACATCTTCAACTGGACTTAGCCCAATCATGGTTGTAAATCCTAAAATTAAATTGACTGAGCACGTCTTCTCTCCTAAATCAATTTACATCCGGTTCAAGGGTACATCTTTGAAATCCTCTGAAATCTGTCGTTGTAATCCTTCAACGTCGTCAGAGAGGTGACGGGTCCCGACGACCATATATTAAATGGACCACTACGTCCCTAAACTAGAACACTAGAGCCCCTAAATGCTCTTTCCGTTAAGTCGATCTTAGTCTCAAATCAGACTAACGTATCCTTAATGAACGTTTAAGTTGATCTTAGCCCCAATATGGCTAACGTATCATTAAACTAAAATACCAAACCCAAATCTAAGTAAATACGGATTTGGACTAATCCGCGTCCTACGGGCGACGGCATAATTTAGTTTCCGTATACAATCCACGGACATCCACAAACAAAACAAACACACACGACACGAAGTGAAATTTCTGGAGAAGGAGAAAGTTGTTACCGTGATGCGGTAGCGTAATTAACTGTAAGGGCTTGCGCCTGTAGGGAAGAGCGTCCCCACAATCAAAAACCCCACAAGCGAGGGGGAATCTGACGAGGTCTGCTACATCGGCCGCATTCGTCTAAACCTCCGATACACGGTGCCATAAATCAACTTGGTATCTTCGGAGAGGTAGGAGGATAAAACCAATTAGCATCTACCCCGAATCTCAGGCAAGGCGTTCAGTCTTGGCCGCCATTCGGAGGGGAACAGTTACAGTCTTCACCCCGTAAATAAATTTGGTCCCCGAATTTAAATTTAAATCCCCAAATGCTAAAACATTTCAATAATCAGCTCAAATCAACGGGGCTCCAAAATCACGGAAGATATAGAAATCCCACAGTTCATCGTGTGCGGCTGAAAAAAGAGAGTATGAAACTCAAAATCAAACTCCGTCTAGCACCACGCAATCATCGGAGTTATAAAGGAAATACGAATAACGAATTCCACTACTGGAATCCAAATGCACTATAGTCAAATCATAAGATATATATAGCACGCATATTTGTAAAACCATTTTAAAGACTGAATAAAACATATGCAAAATCTTTCCCAAATCTTCGTGCTATGTGTAACTCACGGCACAAGTGGCGGATGATCATTTGTAAAGTAGTAAATATATACTTATATATGTTTTGCTCAATTTATACGTCCTGCCTTTTTGAAATATCCCAGAAGGTTTAACTTGTAAAATTTCATGTCACTCGCGGACACGTAGGAAATAACGAGACTATAGCTCCTTTTTGAAAACCATTTGGTAACTTTTTATGCTTGCAAAAGTACTCAGGCACTGTCCTCAGACCAGCCATGCTCGGTTACTATACAATATAGTATCAATCACCAAAACGCGATACTCATAAATAAAATCAGCCTCAAAAGGCGTATCCAACATCACATGCGTCCAGTGCGCATGGAAAACCAAATCCAATACAAGTGCCACAATATGCATAAAAGCAAAACTAAGTGCAACAAGTATGCACGAAAGCATCCATCCAGTGCAACGGATGTGTACGACAATAATATCAAGTGCATCTATAGTGCTCGAAAATCTCAACCCAGTGCAACTAACATGCACGAAAGAAAATCTCAATCGAGTGCACCCGGTGTGCACAAAATCTCATATCCTGCGTCCAACATGCGCGAAATTCTAAAACAAGTGCGTCTGGTCCGTATAAAACATCCAGTGCAATAGTACGCACGATAACGAACATCAAGTGCAGACGAGCATGAAAACATAAACCTGGTGCAACAAATGCACAAAATATACAAATTCGGTGCAACCAATGCACGAAATACCAATCTGGTGCAACTAATGCATGAAAACTCATCAAAATCTCAAATGCTCCCATAAACAACACCGAGTATACCCAAGGTGTATAGATTCAAAAACGTGTGCAACTACGTGCACAAAATCCATCCCAATGCACTTCAAGCACATATAAGCTATACCGAGTGCAAAAATCAAGTCAAGTGCGTATGTCATACACGAAATCGAAATAGACGGTATCGAATCCATGAAACCATAAATATGTGCAATGAAGGCACAAATCGACACCAAGTGCAATAGATACGCACAAATTATAAACCAATGTAGCGGTGTATATAACATAAATTAAGTGCATTAACCGTGCACAAAATATAAATCTGCAATAGGTGCAGCCATGGTGCACAAAAACATAATCACGAATCCCAATCATCGAAACTCAAGTCCAAGAGATAAAAGTGTGATATTCGGATCACAAAACGCAAATCGTAATAACTGAGATTGAGGTACACCTCCTACAAGGTCGAAAAATAAGCTGGTACGCCCAAGCTGGCAGAGCAAGATCATCTGCTTTCCTCTCGCTCACAGTTTTGCATCTTCGGTCTCTGGGTCCTCATTTTCTCTGTGGATTACCAATCTCACGATCCTTCTGCTCGTCGGCCCGGTCAGGTGTACTAACGGAACAGACCCACTCTGGAACTCTTCTGATCACCGTTTGGCCAATCAACATGACCATTCTCTAACGGCACATTACTGACGGCGGCATCTGGCCCTCTGAATACGCACGCTATAACTGATCCTGGGTGCAAATCTCTATCGTTGCGGTGTCCTGGAAAGAACCTGCTCATGGCTTTTTCTGATCTTACCTATGCCGAACTATACGAAGGTTAGCACTCTTACTTAACTCTTTTCTCATAACCGGACAGCTGCATCCTCAGCACGGCTTTCCTATGGAATTTGGCTGTATCTAACGCCTCTGCACACGTATCAATCCTCTGGCATCAACGGAGAGTAACGACCGCTCGTTAACATCTTGCACGAACCACTTGTTCCACTCGTCTTTATTATCGTCCACTTCGACGTCATCCCTTGCTGTTTGCATATTGCAATTCATTCTCAGCTACGGTCAATCTGGAGTCTCTTACACGAACTAGACATTACGAACTAGGTATCTTCACCACTCTGTAGAAGATATCTAGCCGAACACATCCTCGGGAACTCGTCCAAATCATCGGAGGAATACACTTTATTCGTCCGTTCTCGATCAACTCACAACACATCTGGGTGAGGTCCTTCTATCTAAAACTGGTCAACTTACAGATCTCACATCGGAGCATCCGACGAACAACGTCCTCTCTTGATCGATCTACTCTAGATCCGAGTAAGAACCTTCAACTGGAATTCTTCAACTCAACTAAGCCTGCATCGGCACATCAAATCTGGCGAATCATATCCGTCGCTCCACTCGAGATAGACTAGCTATCTCCAGTCATATCTTTGTCTGAAAGCTCCAGCGGTCTCAGCTCATAAACTCTGGAATCGGCATCCCATTAATCTCAGCAACAGCTGGGTCATCTGTTTGCACGGTAGACAACATCACGATCTCTGAGGTATGTTGTACGTCAACAGTCCTCTCAATCCGGCAGCCTTTATCAATGGCCCGTTCATCTGGTGCAAAACCGAACACTCGCCTCAAACGAGAGATCACAACACAACACTATACCTACACGTCCCTATGTCACCAGAAAACAACATGGTCAGTTCTCGTCCATGACGAGCTCGCCCTGACCGCAACACCAGCAGCAGCTCAATCTGCGCTCAAACCATGGTGACAGGAACCTCAAGCAGGTATCGAAAAAGATAGATCAATGAATGAAAGAAATCAACAAATCCCAAATGGATATATGATCATAGGAACGAATAGTATCAAAGATCTCAAGATATGTACATCCTAAGATTTCTTAAGTGGAGTATCATATCGTAAATATGCCGCGGAACATACGTACGGTATGGCACTCTACTCAAGCTACATACTCCATCAATCAAGGTCAACCTATGAAACGAAAATTCGGGTCTAATACCCCCCGTTAAGTCTAAGTTCCGTAAGGTCAAGCCTATCTTGCGAAATATATACGCCCTAGACTCCGTATAGTCAAACCCAGACTCAAACCAAGGTTAAACCTAACGCTCTGGTACCAACTTTGTCATGACCCGTAATTTAGCACGTGACCGGCACTTAAATTACGCAACGTATAAAGGCGTGGCGTAAATCAAGTAAGCCGAAGCCCAGAAAACCTAAACCTTTTGCGGAAAATAGTGGGGGTGTAGTTTTTGAAATAAAGGTATAATGAATCATGTTTTTCTTTAAAAGCATAGCTAATGAAACATAAAAATGCAAGTGGATTATACTAGAGTTGAAAACATGTTTCGACTTTAAAAATATGGGCACCACCTCCCTTGTATATTTTGATCCAAAAACATATATACAACAATATATAGGCATCCACAAGCGGAAGGTAGCTCTTCGCCGACTGGCGGAATCACAACCACGCAATAACATATATACAACGCCCAACGGCGAAGAATCAACCCAGAAAGAACAAATAAAGAAGCAAGATATCAAAACTCAAGAAAAGCGATCATAAACCCATCGCTCTAAGTCTCGCACAATACCCAAGTCTGACTAGGTCTACCAATAAAACAATCTCTAGTCTCTGATTTGATTGATCTGATCTGATGTGATTGAGTTTATCTAGATACAACGGAATATATAAAGTACGAGAGTGGGCACGATCCAACATATGTCCCACCTACAAAAGCAAAGCACCCTGGAAGAAGCTGTGTGTCGGCAATACAACAACTGGTCCCAAGCGGTCAAACCTGCAAGAACTGTGGCACGACGGGGGTGAGCTGCCAACCCATGAGTAGAAAACATCAGCATGTAGAAATCGAATAAAACAACGATGTCCTAGGTCACTATATCCTGAAGGTAATACTATGATATCTAGGATGACCTGTCACGACCCGAAATTGGCACGCGACGGCCCTTAAACTACGCAACGTCTACAGACGTAACGAAGTTTAAGTAAGCCAAAAACCCAGCAATCTAAACCATAAAAAATAATAAGTGATAATAGCATTTTCAAAACCTTTGAAATCTCAAACCAAAATGTTTAAAGTCCAACTTTACTTTCTTAAAAATTTCGGCAGCACCTCCTTTGTAAAAAACCAACCCCAAAAATGGGTACGATATAAATATAAGTAAAGCATCCCCAACGGGAGCAAATCCACGCCCAACTGCGGAAAACAACCACTACAACAGATATACGACGCCGTAGAAAAGAAATAAAGGACGATAGAAGTAAAACCGCATAAAAGGCCTCCAAGTCACAAAATAATACACAATATCGTCCTCACATCAAGTCTCTAAGTCATACAAGATAATGGTAGATGGAGAGTACATGGATACAACGAATATACAATAAACAACCTTGGATAACCGTAAAACCCACCTAAACAAAACTGCACACTGTGAGCCGAAACGGTATCCGCTGCAAAAGATGATGTGATAGATGAATAGCCTGCCTCGACTACTCTGGGGGAACAACCTGCAAACACTGTGGCACAATGGGGGTGAGTTGCCAACTCATGAATAGTAAATAACATATGCAGGTAATCGCAAGTATGCACGTACTGCGCGAATCAAACATATGCAAACTAATAGCAATAAAAGTCATATGTGTGCAATAGTCATGAAAGGTACACTAGCAGGTATCACTAATACATGAAGAAGTAATATGACAATATGTATGCAACAGTCATGTAATGTACCCCATCAGGTACAACTAATACATGAAACAATGATATGACAATGTATATATGCAACAGTCATGAAAGGTACTCTAGCAGGTACAACTAATACATGAAGTAATGCATATAAAATAAATTATGTAAATGCAAGAGTCATGGAAGGTACTCTATCAGGTACAACTAATACATGAAGCAGTGCATAAACAATAAATGTGGAGTATGGAATGAAACATGTCATTTCCACGGAATCCTGATATCGTGGTAGTACCAAAATCCATCAAGACAATCCAAATCCCAATTCCTCAAATCAGCCCCCAAATTGGCTCTCATATCATATAAGTCTCAAATCCTGAATGTACAATATCAAGTAATCTCATATATCCTGAATGTACAAAATCAAGTAAATCTCAAATATCCTGAATCCAACATCAAGTGAATCTCATATATATCATGTATCCAATATCAAATGAATCTTAAATATCCAGAGTCCAATATCAAGTGAATCTCAAATAACCTAAGTATATTTGCAAGAATAATTATGATGAAAATATCATGAAACCAAGTGTCAAGCATCGACACATAAATACCATGAAACCAAGTGTCAAGCATCGACACATAAATACTGATCTATCAGGTGCTGCACCACGACTGGCCCCCTGATAGGTACGTATCATACGCTATACCGAAAGCTCGAGTGCCTAGCTCTGACCCTCGCCTCTCGACGTATCCATACGTACATGACTCCCATCGGTATCTCCACGATAATCGCTGAGTTATAGATAATGTCACCGGAGTGTATGGTTCCCCCGCTAGGCTCAATTGGTAAGGTCCTTCAATCGTCTTGCCCCGAAGTACCTCCGGGCCCCACCATGTACCCTCATACGGCCCACGACGCTCCTCGCATGGGGGTATATATATCTGAACCGATAAAACCCATGGTGGCTGCTGAAATATTATATCAAGAGAAATCGGGTTTTTCAAATAATGCATAATTTCATGAAACTACCACGGTCCTTAAATCCAGAAAACATCATGAAAAATCCATATCTCAATTCGAAAATCCATGAATATAATATATGCGACGTAAAACTGTAATGTGAGCATATAAAGGAAAAGCCGCTATTAACTTCAACAAGTTAATATATAATTATGCGGTTCCTAATTTCTCCAATTCTATATAATATCAAATAAAGGTAAACATCTAGCTATAGCCAAATATATGTGTAAACATAAAGGTATAGCAAGGTATATGTATCTACCTATCTGTAATGATGTAATATACCCTCCGGGTATAAGTGAAGTATGTATGCAAGGTATACATGTAGCTATGTCATTATGTGTGTATGTACCTATCGCTAACGGTACAATACCCTATAGGTATACAGGTAACTAGCATGTAAGTATGTCAAGGCATATGTGTAAGCAAGTAGGTATACAGGTATGCTATATGTCATATGCAATAAGGAATATGAATCAATGTCACAATGTCCCCTAACCAAACAATATCATATCTATAAGTGTGTTGTGCGTGACATGACAATTATTGACGGTGTGTATGGCATACAATCAGTGCTCGTGCAACATGAGCCGTCAATAATGGTGCAGTGTCCTATGGGTACTAGTCTAAGCACAACAATTAACTAATCAATAAGGTGTATGCGCAACTCTATATATGAAATAGAATATGTGACAAGTCAAGTCATCTTTAGCCCAGACGCATAACGCCATGCGGGCGATTCCCCTGTAGATGTTAAATCTACTCACCAATGCTTCTGGCTAAGTAAAGCCTACCACTCGCTTTCCCCTGTTCACAGTGCCCGAAGTCCCCGCCTGCGATCCTGAACACATATAACAATAAAGCAAGCGTATATAAGCAATCGACCAAAAATACGTACAACTACGTTTAACCGACGCACCAACTCCAAACATACTCTCGAGTGTCCGTTTAGCGGCTAACATGCGTAGCAACACTACGAAACGAACTCAAAAGCAAAAGTTACACAAAGACACGAACGACATCGGCACGACCCTAGCTAGGAACGCAAAGCGATACAACTACCAAGCCTAGACCCTGATCGTACCAATCACGCATTCACAACACATGATATAGCGTGGAATCAATAGAATTAACGTCGAAACGTCAAAAGAAACCCATGCCCAAAATATCCGTAAATCTAGTAAGCAGTATTATCATTTAGCACAAAACCATAAGTTTTACCAAAAACTAGAATTTACAAACATCTCAAAATAGCAAAGTTAAACCGTTTAAACCTTTACTAAAATTTTAAATCTCACTAATTAGGATTAGTAAAATTTTAGTTTGTTAATTATCTTAATTAGCCGATTAGGAAAATAACAATTAACATTCTAGCAATTAGGTTAAGTTTTCATCAAGTCTTAACTTATCACTTAACCTTTTTACTAATCAAAACCCTAATTGATTAACAAAACCCTTTCTAGAATTTTGAAACATGCAATTAAATAGCTTTAATTTAACAAATAATGGCTAATTAAAGTATTAGAACAACAAAGAGATTAGGTTTAGGGTTTTATACCTCCAAATTTGATCAAAATCAAGCAACTAGAAACATCAACTTTTCCTCCAAAGATCAAGTTTTTTTCTTGAAGATTCAAGCTTGATTTGTGAAGAAGAAAGATGGGTTTTGATTTGTATTTGAGTTTTTGTGATTTATTTAGGATTTTAGATGATTTTTTGTGAAGCAAAAAGAGATGAAAAAGGAGGGGAAAATTTTAGGGCAGCCAAGGAAGTGGCCGGCCATTTCAAGGGGGGTTTGTGAAGGATGAAGAAAGTTCTAGCAAAGTAAATCAATAAATGCAACATTTAATGCAAATGCCATCTTTTTCTTTCTTTTCTTTTTAATTTTTTGTTTTAATTATCAAAATATCTAGATATTTGGAATGAATGGTTTAACAAAATATCTAGTGATTAGATTAGTATAAAACCACATTAGTAGTAATTAACCCAAGCCAAAAAGTAATTACCATGCACTAATCAAGTGCACAAATAAAGCATTAAAATAACATTTTATTAGGGAAAAATTCTATGTGAACCAAAACTTCCCATTGACCCCCAAAGTTCGCGCACTAGCTTTATTCTAGCTAAACTAGGTGCCGACAAGTCTATATTGAAGTTTGATCACAATCAGGTTAAAATGGAAAAACACCGACTATTTTTCCCCAAAAATGGAAAATTTGCAAAACGATTTCTAAAATGTTACAATATTCCCCCTTAAAAAAATTCGGTTCCCGAATTTAAAATTCACACTAAGCGTACCTTCAAAGATATGAGTACAAAAACTCCCAAATCTCGCTGGCAGCCTCCCAAGTGATCACCTCACCATACGACTACGCCAAAGAACCCTCACAGATGTCAAGACCCTTGACCGAAGTTCCTCCACCTGCCGATCCACTATAACCATCGGCTGCTGGTGAACGAAATATCGCGTCCAAGCTAAATGGTTTGATGCTGAATCATGTGAAAAAGGTCATGAAGGTAATTGCGAAGTATCGACATAAGGTATACGAGGTGAATACTCAAAAATCTGGGTGGGAAGTGCCAAATTATAGGCAACGGGACTAACTCGCTTCAAGGATCTCAAAAGGACCTAAAATTTTGGGATAAGCTTCCCAAAACTCAACACGTCATTCATTGGAAATCCGTAGGAATATATGATCTCCCACTGTGAACTCAAGTCTGAGACCACCCGGGTCGGCATAAGACCTCTGTCTGCACTAGGCTGCTCTCATCCTGACCCGAACTAACTGGATCATCTCCGAAGTCTCTAGACTAGCTGGGGTCTAAAAATCCAACTCTCGCAGAGTCAGAAAAAAACAGAATGGCGATCGACACGACCTAACAAACAAAACCTAAAGGTTTCCAATTGGAGTGTCTCCTGATAAATGCTATCGAAGGAGAATCCTAACAATGGCAAGTGACGATCCCAACTGCCGACAACAAAGTTCGCACACAACAAGCATATCTTCGAGAGTCTGTATAGTCCGTTCTGTCTAACCACCATCCAACGGATGGAAAGCGGAGCTAAAGCTCACCCAGTACCCAAGGCTTCCTGAAGCTTCTGCCCAAGATGGCAAGCGAACAGGGTGCCTCTATTGGATACAACGCATGAAGGAACTCCGAACAATCGCACAAACTTAACAAAGAACAACAGGGAAAACTGAGCAAACCGGAAACAAACACCTAAATGGAGTCATACCCTGACTAGACCTGGGTAGACACCATAACAAAATTCGTGGAGATCTGCTCCCATTCCCATTCCGGAATGGTTAAAGGTTGCAACTCTCCAGCCAGTCTCAGATGCTCAACCCTAGCTCACAACAAGACAGACACCTTGAAATGAAATCCTAAACTTCACTCTTCATCCCTGTCCACACCATAACTATCTCACAAGTCACGCTACAAATTGGTGGAACTTGAATGAACACCGAAAGCTGACTGATGTGCCTGCTCTAGGATTTCGCGTCTCTACCCATCAGTAGTAGGTACACACAAAGGCTTCCCTAGACGCAGCATACCCTGGTCATAAATCAAGGACTCCGAATCTTTACCCAGCCGAGTATGCTCAAGAATCTCTGACGAACGAGCATCGGCGAGCTGTGCCTCGCGAAAGAGATTAAGGAAAAAGTGGTCGGGGCGCGAACATGAGCAAGCTGTCCCCTCAGTAGAGGCGAACTTAAGCTGTACTCAACGATCGCACAAGAACTGTAAATCTGCAGAAGACTGTCTTAACAATCAAAACCCGCTGCAGGAAGATGTACATTAAGCTCTGGTGGTCCATAAAAATCTGATACGACTCTCCGAACAAGTAGTGTCTCCAATCTCCGACGCTACGACCACCGCGGCCATCTTCAGATCAGGAGTGGGATATCCTGCTCGTACTTCCTCCAACTATAGGGAAGCATAAGTGATAACTCTATAGTGTCACATCAGTACACAATCGAGCCCCACTCGCGAAACATCACAGTTAAACAACAAAGTCGCCCGAACCAGAAAGCAAAGAAAGAACTTGTGCAGTTATCAACCGAGTCTTCAACTGCTGAAAACTCTGCACGCTTGCCTCAATCCAAAGAAAAAGAACCTCTTTTCCGGTTAGTCCAGTCAACGGTTGCAGCGATACACTAGCAATCCTGCACGAAAAGGCAGGTAAAAACCTGCTAAGCCCAAATATCTGCGGACCTCCGTCCCGTACACAAGTCTGGGCAAAAGTTGTACGACCTCGATCTTCCTCGGGACAATACGAAAACCGTCTCCCGTAACTACAAGACCTAGGAGTCAACACAATGAAGCCTGAAGGAACACTCCGAGAATTTAGCAAACCGCTAGGGCTCTCCCAATATCTGCAAAGCAAATCCTCAAGTGCTGCTTCTGTTCCTCATGACTCTTGGAAAAGACCAGAATGTCATCAATAACACAACAATCAACTGGTCGAGGAACGGCCTGAAGAAATCTAGTTCATCACATCCACGAATGCTGCTAGGGCATTGGTGAGTCCAACGACACCACCAAAACACATAAATCCCGTAGCGTGCACAAAGCAGTATTCGGAGTGTCATCACTCCGAACCCGCAACCAATGATGACCTGATCCCAAACAAACTTAGAAAATGTCTCACACTCAAGAGCTGATCAAAGAAATCGTCAATGCGAGATAAAGGATACCTATCCGCACCGTAAGCCGGTTCAATTGACGATTCATCAATACACAACTCAACTGTCATCCTTCTCCTGACGAACATAATAGGAGCTCTCCAAAGCGAAACACTCAGACGCACACGCCCCAACAAACAACTCTGCTGCTGATCCTCAAGCTCCCTAAGCTCCGCCGACTCATCTGGAACAACGTCGGAAAACTCTCGCATGATAGGAACCCGGTCCAACAATCCCATGTGGCTCCGATATCATGAATGAACACCAAGAATTCTCGACATCCTCTCCTCAAAAGCCGACTAGCGAAAAAGGCTGAATTCAAGCTGTGGGGGGCGGCACTACTGTCCTCCCGCACAACAAGAACTGACTCGCCGGGAAAACAAAACCTGATTGTTTCCTCACGGTAGTCCACAAACGCCTATCACCTAGCTAACCAGTCCGTGCCCAGGAGAACGTCAAATCCAACATCTCAAGAAGGATCAAAATGACGGACGAATCTCTATCTCCTATCCGATTGGCATACGACCGAAATACGTGTTGCGCAACAAAAGAATCGCCGACAGAAGTTAACACAACAATGGCTGATCTAGCTTACCGACTCTTCCCGTCCCAAGCCTTTGCTACTCCCGCGACGTGCACGAAACCTGTCATGGCGACTGAACTTCTGTCTCTGGGTTGGTACACCTGCACGAGCCCTCCTCTGTTCTCGAACTCCCAAAGTCTCGGAATGCCACTCCTCGTAAAATAGGGCTGCGTCCACTGGTGCTATATACGTAACACTATACTGAGTGCTGATCGCAAGGAACAACTGGGGTAATAGAGGTGGAAACCTCCTGTCTCTGTGCTCTACTGGCCTCAACCAAAGACCTCATCGTCTGGTGCAAATCCTGCATCTCTGCCATAAGCCTATCAATACGATCTGTCGAAGGAGGATCCATCTGCTCCTGTGCAACGAGCGTGCTATCCTGGTCAGTCCTCGTCCCGCACGAGTCAAATCTGACCTCGGCTCTCGCTGCATCACTCTGAGTCCCCATAGTCATCGGCGGAAAAGGCTATAAATGGAAATAGGATTCAATATGAACACAGAAATCGAATCACAAGGATATGAATCATCAAGGAAGGAATTTCAAGCAATTTGTACTTAGGTCACTTTAGGAGGAGTACCGCATCGTGAGTATGTCGTGGACATACACACACTACGTTACTCTGCTTAAGCTACCTACTCCATCATACCAAGGTCATCCTACACTTCGAAAGGTAAAACCAAGTGATCTGATAACAACTTTGTAACGACCCGAAATTGGCACGTGACGACCCTTAAACTACGCAGGCGTAACGAATCTAACATATGCAAACTAATAGCAATAAAAGTCATAAGTGTGCAATAGTCATGAAAGGTACACTAGCAGGTATCACTAATACATGAAGCAGTAATATGACAATATGTATGCAACAGTCATGTAATGTACCCCATCAGGTACAACTAATACATGAAACAATGATATGACAATGTATATATGCAACAGTCATGAAATGTACTTTAGCAGGTACAACTAATACATGAAGCAATGCATATAAAATAAAGTATGTAAATGCAACAGTCATGGAAGGTACTCTATCTGGTACAACTAATACATGAAGCAGTGCATAAACAATAAATGTGGAGTATGGAATGAAACATGTCATTTCCACGGAATCCTGACATCGTGGTAGGACCAAAGTCCATCAAGACAATCCAAATCCCAATTCCTCAAATCAGCCCCCAAATTGGCTCTCATATCGTGTAAGTCTCAAAAATCCCTGAATGTACAATATCAAGTAAATCTCATATATCCTGAATGTACAAAATCAAGTAAATCTCACATATCCTGAATCCAATATCAAGTGAATCTCATATATATCCGGTATCCAATAACAAATGAATCTTAAATATCCAGAGCCCAATATCAAGTGAATCTCAAATAACCTAAGTATATTTGCATGAATAATTATGATGAAGTATATGAATTTATATGTATACATATATATTAGCGTCCCATTCCACTAATATATATATATATGCGCATATATAACAGCGTCTCATTCCACAGTTATATATATTTAGAAGTAAAATATCATGAAATCAAGTGTCAAGCATCGACACATAAATACTGATCTATCAGGTGCTGTGACCACGACTGGCCTCCTGATAGATACGTATCATACGCTATACCGAAAGCTCGAGTGGCTAGCTCTGACCCCTCGCCTCTCGACGTATCCATACGAACATGACTCCTGTCGGTATCCTCACGATAACCGCCGAATCATAGGTAATGTCACCGGAGTGTATGGTTCCCCTGCCAGGCTTAATCAGCAAGGTCCTTCAATCGTCTTGCCCCGGGGTACCTCCGGGCCCCAACATGTACCCTCACACGGCCCACGACACTCCTTGCATGGGGTATATATTTCAGAACCGATAAAACTCATGGTGGCTGTTGAAATATCATATCAAGAGAAACCGGGTTTTTCAAATAATGCATAATTTCATGAAACTACCACGGTCCTTAAATCCAGAAAACATCATGAAAAATCCATATCTCAATGCGAAAATCCATGAATATAATATATGCAACATAAAACTGTAATGTGAGCATATAAAGGAAAAGCCGCTATTAACTGCAACATGTTAATATATAATCATGCGGTTCCTAATTTCTCCAATTCTATATAATATCAAATAAAGGTAAACATGTAGCTATATCCAGATATATGTGTAAACTGTTAGTTATATGTATGACCTAGAGGCCATTACTATACATACGATGTATATTGTATTGGATGCTTGGACATATATAGGTAGGACTTTCTTGCTCGACATGATAGTATGCTATCTGGTTGCTCTATATCTTAACATGTACTTTGATGGTCTCTATGTTACATGTTGATAAAGCCCTTAGGATGAGTACTTGACTTCCAGGACTATGATGCAGATCATACTAGTGGGGACAGTGTAGTCGTTAAGTACATCCTTAAAATGTTCCTAGTCGTGGGAGTACTGAGACAGGGCATCGATACTACAGAGTAGACTAGCGTATGCACTTCTTGACCCATATGATGGGCGATGGATGATCCTATATCCATTGGTGTTTGACATCAGAGAAGGTATATGGGTGCTCAGGGGAGATTGGGTACACTGGACGGACTCGCCGAGAACTCCCAGATAGTATTATACCTCACGTCAGATGGAAGTTCTCTGGTGACACTGGTACAGGTTAGTCTGTAGACCCGAGATCGTCATAGTGTCTTGTGTGATTCCCAGTGTGCTTTGATTTCCATCATACCACGTCCAAGAGGGCGTGCAAAACGGTGGCTTTTGGGTACAGTCCCGAATCACATGGAGGCAATTAGCGATAGGAGGGGTTTCGTCTCTCCCGGTATAGGGAGTTGATGTTGCGTTGTGTTCGATTGGCTATAACTGGAAATCCCTGGCCAGAGTTGCTGAGATTTACTGGTAAGTGTTATCAGTAGTTTCTCGAACTGTTATGTACCTCATATCGACATGACTTATCAAGCTACTAGGGTCTGACGTTTACCACCCCTAGGCGAGATATGCGATATATCATACGAAGAGACCGGACTGTACGGGAGTGTTACTGATTGGATTCACAGGAGAATGTACAGGCTTGCTTGTTGATCTTCTGATCGCTCAATACCTGGGTGGCTGTTATGTTTAGCTGACCGCTTGCAGCTTATGGGTGTTTGATATGATCATCACCTACTGCCGGCGTATTGACGATTCTTTATAGTCCTACACAGAGGTTTTGCTGGCTCAGGCAAAACGGAGTAGGAGCACATATGTGATATGTGCGGGACCGAGAACAATACGTGTATGTGATACCGTATTAGATTCTCGCGATATATGATATCAGCCGGGTATATGTGATATAGCCGGGTCATCGGATCAAGTGTTGATTCGATGAACTGATACAGATTATATTAGTCGGTTATTTATGAAATAGCCAGATTATCGGATCAAGTGTTGATCCGATAATTTAATGTATAATTATATATTTGATATATTAAATTACATTAACTAATATAATCCCACTTAAAGATTCTTTTTCTCACTCGGGTAATACATTGATATATATGCGATATATGTTAATTGTATTATTTTATTTTGTTACAATAAATATTGTATATGTGATATATAATATTGTAACATGTTAGGGTTACAAATGCAACATGTTTTGTGGAGTTTAAACATGGTTAGCATTTGGATTAGGGTTAAGCTTTCTTGAAGCTTTGCTTTTGTTTTTAAGCAAAGATATTTTGTAGATATTTCTTAACCAAACCCAAACCCTTTACCATAGTAAATTCTCTACATGGGTTAAGTCTTCATTCTTAACCCATGGTTGCAATTCTAACCATACACTTGATTCATTATTCATCACAAAGAGTTTGCTTCTTCTTCCTTCTTCTTGCTTGAAAAAGCTTTCTAGCTTTTTGACATGTGATGAAAATGAGTGAGAAATTGAAAACAAAAGATAGCTAAATTCCTACTTCATCATCCTCATCTATTATCGCCACTTAGATTAGGGTGTTTGTTTTGCTAATACTTGATTAGAAAAGCAAGAGCTTGGGTTTGAGTTTCTTCAAAGTAGATCATCTTAGTTATTGAAGATCGGAAGCAAGCTTGCATCTTTCTCTTCATGGAGCCTCTCTTGAGTCTGGATACTTGATGATCGCAGCGAAGGGATCACAATACGGAGCTTATGAAGCGAAGGAATAGACTACAAAGGTTGTAATCCCTTTCACTTAGAAGTAAAGTTGTTTACTTGTTCATTGTTTCGCCTAATCTCTAGTCTAAGATCTTGGTTATGGTCGTTCGGCACTTGAAAAATTTGATTTTGGCATGGTTGATGCCTGATAGAACCTTGTTCTAGTGCCTAGTAACCCTACAGTGGTATCAGAGCTAAGCTAGAGCATTAGGCGACGTGTATACGAAGTTAAAAGTCCGATCGAACCCCCGAAACGTCGGTTTTGACCCCTTCTCTGGAAATTTTTCAAAAAGATGAATTTTTCATATTAAAAATACTCAGAAAATTAAGCAGGGAATTCTAAGGGTTACTGTGAAAAATGACCCCCTAATCCCCTTAAAGCGCCGCGGAACCGCGGCAATACCCTGCCTTGCGCGGCGGGTTCCGCGGCTGTACAGGGGTATTAGGGTCAGTTTTTTACACAGTAACATCAGTAGGTAATTCTGCATGCTTCTGGGAATTTTTAATTCTACTCAAGTGTTGAGTTTTCTGGAGATCTTCTGTATTCGTTGATTCGATCGGAAAATTTAACTTCGTTTAAGTTTTTTCCGGATAATTTAGAACGTGTTAAAAAGTTCGAACGGATATCAATAACTCACGTTTTCCCCTGTCGGAAAATTTTCAAGTGTTGGATTTTTTTCTCGATTTTGAAAATTCCGGAAAATCATGCAAGCGTATTTGTGGACCCTCTAGAAGAACGTAACCTTAACTCGATTATGTGACCGTCAAAACTTCCACTTGAACCCTAGGGTTTGTGGTAGTTTAGCGTTGCCACATGTGAGGCGTTGGTTTAACCCTTCTACGGCTGGTTCATTGGGGCTGTGACATGTTCTGGGTTTTTGGACTCCGCTCAAGTGTTGAGCTATTTGGGAAATCTTGGGTGTTTGTTTATTCGATCGGAAAGTTTAACACTGTCTATTTATCTGGAATGTGTTACAATATTTGGAATTCACAAGTAGTTATGAGATAACTAATTTGAATGTTATAAATCTAGCACTTTAGTCTCAGTTGATCGGTTGCCACAGGATTTTAATGCGATCAAAAGTCCGTTGCAATCACGTAGCGTACGCGGATACTCGCCGGGTAAACTTAATAGATAGCCATGCCCCATAGCCCCGACCAAGTGACTGTAGGAGAACCCCGTCGCCAAAAGCATCCGTTCGGGTGCTCGCAGCAGCGGTGTTCCGCCTTAATGCACTTCGTCGACGGCATCGGGGATGCGGCCGTCTACTAAAGTTTTCAACGAGTATTCGATCAGGATGTCGGGAATCTTGTTGAATTGCCCGACTAGATATTGAAAAGTTTTTTCGATAATGAGACTAAAATGCGGAGTTTATAATTGTTAGGCATGCGATGTCTAAGGAATTCATTTGGTTAGGCATGCAATGTCTAAGGAGGTTGCGGATTCCAACTGTTGTAGTTTGACACTTTCTTTTCTGTGACCGTAAGTGTAATATGTGGTGTATCACCGATTTCGTTGCTATACATCAACGACAACTGGGATACGCATATTTACTTACGTTGATGATATGTGATATTATGTGTTGCTTTGATATGTTATATTGGATCGTCGTGTTTGAATAGCCGGGGGGTTTTATGTGAGATGAGAGTTTTCATTTTTCATTCATGTAAAATTAATTGTATGTAATATTCTTTTATTGGGGCACTTCCGGGCTGAGGATGATGTCACCATTGTATATTATTTACTTTTCCGCATTAGGATAGACCCAAGACGGGGAGCACAAGTAACCGGGTTCTAGGGTCCAGTGGGAGACCATCTCGAGGAGTCGAGACCGGGTCTCCTAACTCTAGAACTGGCAGGGTTACTTGCCGCTCACGTAGGGGTCTAAGGATGTGGGTTTGGCTATTCATCGCGACCGTGGAATCCGTGTTTTATACAGGCTCGTATTAAAACACGGACCTCCTAGTATATCCAATATTTCATATATGTTCTTCTGCTGCAATGTTCTGTGATGAGATCATATTACTGCCTGAGATGAATGTTTATATTATATATATGAGATATATATTATATATTGTTGATTTTGTTTCATATCTGATGCTTGTGAAGGATAATAAAATGGGACTTCATTAATGAGATTAATGAAATAAAAGAAACCTAAAGATGTTGTAGAAACTTGTCTAAAAAACTGGTGGCTCTAGTTCTTGCTTTGCATAGCGGTATTCCTTGTAGAATATCCAGCACCTTATTCGATAAGGAAAGAGCCGAGATCCCTTCACCGGGAGTGACCTCTTTAGCGGAACTAGCAGATGCTACACACTCAGTTTGTCTTTTGATTGCTTCTATAGTTCTTGCTTTGCACAGCGGTATTTATGAAATATCCTGCACCTTATTCGATAAGGAAAGAGCCGAGATCCCTTCACCGGGAGTGATCTCTTTAGCGAAACTAGAAAAGCCTAAAATACACACCTTTTCAAAATCACTCGATTCTATAACGATATCAAGTTCATTACGCAAAGGGTTTTCTTAAAAACCTGTCGTAGCCCTCCGTCATTTCAGATAAGTAATAGTTAGTATTCGTGCTGCGTTTGTTGACCTCTGTCAAGGCGTAGTGTGCAGTAGCTGATTAGTGCTTATCTGTATAAGCATATGATGTGATTGATTTAGGGTAGTCGTGCGACCTTGTTGACCTCTGTCAAGGGTCGTGCGGGTGGGTTTACTTCAATCAGGAAATGACGGGTTGAACTTGACTAGCAGCTTATGGTTTGTTGACCTTTGTCAAGGTCATAGGACGCTTGGGGCAAAATATTATTGGGAATTTCAAGTGTTGAAATTTGCAATGAGATTGCATACTTTCTATGAGATAGTTGGATCCCGATACCCGCTGCAAGTAAGAGTTACTCCTGGGAGAATTTTACACATTACAATTAGCCGATCAAGTAGGTGTCTAGAAAGGTGTTAACGGGGTTACGCCCCTGGGAAAACGAGGTTTATTTTAATTAGGTCCGTGCGAAAGCACGGGAAACATCCCTCAAAGTACCGACACTGGCCTGGCCGAAAGATTGGCGAATTTATAGGGTGTAATTAATCCCGGCTAGTCTTTCCTTTTAGGGTTTGAAGGAAGATTTGACTAAAACAGTGGGAGACATCCTTATTAAATATATTAATAACCAATCTAATCTCGCAAGAGCATACGCTGAGTGTTTTCTTCTCTCTCTCTCTCCAGGTAGCGACCATGTCACGCCTTAATCAGGATAATAATACGGGTGTATTGACCGAACCCGCTTGTTATACTGCGCTAGGGAACATTGGTCCCGCTCCAACTTATAAATGTTATAAGACCGAGATGGAAATAGGAGATTACCAGAATTCCCGTGCCGCCCAAATGAAGAAAGTGCATGCCGATGCATCTTCTTCGGGTGTGTTCATTACAGAGAACTGTTTCTCAGTATCCTTTACGTCCTGGGTATGAGATACCGGATCAAGATCCTGCAAATGTAATCTGTTACATGGGCTACAGAAAGGTAGAGAACTGAGAACGGGTGATAAGTTTCAAGAGTTGGAAACCGGTACAATTGTTGCAAGCCATGTCTGTTGGCAGTTATCACCCTGTATTTCCAGAATACATTGATTCTGAACGAATGTTATTAGATACCGAACCTGATATACAATATCATATCAGTCTCTTTATTCACTAAAGAAGGATATAATTTTGTATTGTTGGATAATGTTTTGAACATTTCCTATATCAAGAGTTGATCGGTTCAGGCACGTTATCTAAAAGCATATACGCTCTAAATCAAACCACAGTTCTTAGTGTACAAAATACACACAAAAGAGGAAGAGTTCAGAAATGAACGAATCCTTCTTGAGGCATTGTAGACTAGGTCATATCAATGTGACCCGACTAGCTGAAGTTACATTTAGATGCATATTTAAATTAGTTTTAATTTACATCTTGTGAAACTTGCCGGTCATGTCACAAAGATAAGATGACCACACCTCTGTTTATTAGAAACAGAGAAAGAGTTAGTGAACTCTTGGGATTGATACATGATGATGTATGTAAGGTCCCCTGTCTACATATGCCAGGACCGGTTCTTTGTACTTCATTACATTCACTGACGATATCTCAAGATTCAGACATATGTTCCTGTTGAAACACAAGTCCGAAGCTTTTGAGATATTCACAGAATATAAGTTAGAAGTAGAGAACTAAAAACGGGTATAAGTATTATGTCCTTTGATGAGATCAAGGAGAAGAATACTTGAGCACGAAATTCCTGGACTATTCTAAAGGAAAATGAGATTCTCTCTCAGCATTACTCCTTCGTATACACCACAGCACGTCGGTGTATCGGGGCGGAGCAATCACACCCTATTTGATATGGTGTGCTCTATGATGAGTACTACTGAGTTTCCTATTTCCTTTTGGGAGTTATGCACTTGAGAAGCTGCATACCTGTTGAATAGGGTTCCAATCAAATCAAGTGCCTACCACTCCATATGTGATATGGTATGGGAAGAGCCCATCTCTTAAGGAAGTTAAGATTTGGGGTTGTCCAGCGTATGCGTAAAAGCAAAATCCGGACAAACTCGAGGTAAGGTCATGTTCTGTAGAAGTTTGTTAAATATCCCAAGCATTAGCAAGGGAATATCTTCTACCACATCGAGGAACAAAAGATGTTTTGTTTCTCAGCATGCCACTTTTGTGAAAGGGAATTTGTTGTGAAGAAATTAGTGGTCATGAGGTAGAACTGGAAAGAGTTCCGGCTATACAAACTGCAGCTGATAATTTGGTATAACCAAAGGATTCAATAGTTTCTAACGAACCTCGGCCTCTCCGCGATCTAGTAGGGTTCCTCACCCACCTGAGAGATACTTCGGTTTCTCTATGACAGTGGGAGCGAGGATTGCATCATGAGATGATAACCCAACTAGTTTCGAGCAGACCATCAGGAGTTGGACTCTGTAAGAATGGCTGGATGCTCAGCGATCTGACATAGAATCCTTATACACCAACAAAGTATGGACTTTGGTTGCTTTATCTGAAAGGTTAAATCCCCATCAGAAGCAAGTATATCTTGAGAAGATTACTTGGTGTACATGGAAAAGTTAAGACTTTCAAAGCTATGCTTAAGTCCATCCAGATCCCACTTGCAATTGCTACATACCATGACTACGATATCTAGCGGTTGGGTGTCATGACTGCTTTTCTAAATAGTGATTTAGAAGAGAGCATCTATAAGTACACAGCCAGAGGGCTTCATAGACAGTGGGAGCAGTGGAAACATATGCAAGTTTCTTTATGGATAAAGCAGGCATCTCGGAGTTGGAACGTCTGTTTTGATGTAGTAGTCAAAGAGTTTGACTTCATCAAAATGGTAGATGAACCTAGTATATACAAAAAGGTAACAGGGGAGTATAGCGGTGATCCTCGTATTGTACGTGGATGACATACTCTTGTTAGGAAAGGAGTTTCCTATGCTACGCTCGGTCAATCTCCTCTTATCACAAGGATTCTCCATATAGGATCAAGGTGATACCTCCTAAATCCTGGGTTTTGGATCTATGAGATAGATCTAATTGGATGTTAGGAATCTCACTAGTTATAGTGAGATGGTATCAATCGATCATGGGGAGAATCACTGGAATGGTTCCAAGGTGGTAAGGTCGACTGAATGTCAGTCACAGGCATTGTCTTTTCCCTCAGTGGAGGGACGGTATGTTGGAAGAGTTCCAAGATAGATACCGTGACATACTAGACGATAAATGCAGGATAAATCACTACCAAGGATGCTACCAAAGAAATAGTCTGGATGTACACTAGTTCATGAGATGAACTTCGTTTCCTACCATTGTGTGACAATGGAGTTATGGCTTTTGCCTGGGAACCTCCGTCCCGTCTGAGATCCAGACATATTCTTAGGCAGTATCGCCTGATCATGGAGATGGTTGATCTCTAGGAAGATCGAGGTTAGGAGAGTAGACACAGAGGACAACATCGCGGATCCACTCATAAAGGCCTATTTCCAAGTAAAGACTTTTATGGGATGGTTGAGTATGAGATACTTCAACCAAAGATGATTGTTGGGTATGCGATACCACAACTGATGGCCCTAGTACAAGTGGGAGATTGTTAGTTATATGTATGCCCTAAAGGCCATTACTGTACATACGATGTATATTGTAGTGGATGCTTGGACATATATAGGTAGGACTTTCTTGCTCGACATGATAGTATGCTATCTGGTTGCTCTTTATCTTAACATGTACGTTGATGGTTCTATGTTACATGTTGATAAAGCCCTTAGGATGAGTACTTGACTACCAGGACTATGATGCATATCATAATAGTGGAGACAGTGTAGTCGTTAAGTACATCCTTCAAATGTTCCTAGTCGTGGGAGTACCGAGACAGGGCATCGATACTCCAGAGTAGACTAGCGTATGCGCTTCTTGACCCATATGATGGGCGATGGATGATCCCATATCCATTGGTGTTTGACATCAGAAAAGGTATACGGGTGCTCAGTGGAGACTGGGTACACTGGACGGACTCGCCGAGAACTCCCAGATGGTATTATACCTCATGTCAGATGGCAGTTCTCTGGTGACACTGGTACAGGTTAGTCTGTAGACCCGAGATCGTCATAGAGTCTTGTGTGATTCCCACTGTGCTTAGATTTCCATCATACCACGTCCAAGAGGGCATGCAAAACGGTGGCTTTTGGTTACAATCCCGAATCACATGGAGGCAATGAGCGATAGGAGGGGTT